>CM072985.1:3605287-13605287 GCA_037013635.1 Plagiodera versicolora
ATCAAGCCAAATAGAAATAGCTGGAATAAAGAGGACAAGGGTGTCGTTATTGTTAACAGCAAGGACGGGAAGACATATGCTGACCTCCTGAAGGAGGTGAAAGAAGGAGTTAAAGGAGCAAACATCCAAGTCAATAGGGTAAGACCAACTGAACAAGGGGTTGTCTTACTAGAAGTCAAAGGGGGTTTTAGCACGGCAAGGATGATCGAAAATATAATAAGGGAGACTCCAGGATCCGCAACAGACGTAGTCGCAAAAGGAGGAGGAAAGAAAAAAATCTTGCATGTTATAGGACTGGACGCGATTACAGACGAGGATGAAATTGTGGAAGCGATTGAAGACCAGGCCATACTGCAGAACACCGAAGATGTTATAGTGAGATCTCTTAGACCCACTTCTATAGGAACACAAAACGCAACAGTAGAGCTACAGGAAAGCATTGCTGAAAGCCTATTCAGCGTATATCTGTCACCAAACATTACGAGGGAAGACTACAAAGACAAGCTGGAGAACATAATGGATAGAGCTAAAAGTTGCCAATCCGAAAAAATTATAGCTGGAGACTTCAATGCCAAATCGGCAGAATGGGGTTCTCCTATAACAGATGCCAGAGGAACGCTCCTTATGGACTGGAGTTCATCTCTGAATTTGACAGTTCAAAACAGGGGGGACAAACCTACCTTTGTGAGAAGAGCAACGAGATCTTTCATCGATGTCACACTTGCTAGCCAAAATATCTCAAAATCTCTAACGAACTGGCGTGTCCTTGATGACGAAACTCTGACAGATCATAAGTTCATAGCATATAACATCGGCGGAAAGTCTGTAAACAAAAACAAATACCCCAAAACCATTGACTGGGAAGCATGCATGACACTAATAAACTGGCACATAGACGATGGAACACCACCCAGCCTCAAAGAGTACGACGAAGTAATCCAGAAAAAATACCAAGGATGTCTTATAGAAAACGAAATCAAAACGTCAAACGTATATTGGTGGAATGCAGACATTGCTAACAAGAGGAAAGAATGTACAAGGCACAGAAGGGAAGTAACGAGAAAGAGAGGAAACAGAAACACTAACGCTAGGGAAATAGAAGAAGCAGAAGACCAATACAAGACATCGAAGAAGGAACTCAGGAGGCTTATAGAAAGTGCTGGCAGGAGTTACTGAAGGACCTCGAAAACGACGTGCACGACGAAGGCTTCAAAGTTGTTATGAAACAGCACCGATCCTACGCACCATACTCCCTGACCCCACAAGCAAGGGTAAAAGCCGTAAACGAACTTTTTCCAAGCGGACCCAACATAAATATAAGGAGAGAGAAATACACCGTTTTTCCACTTTCACAACAGAAGAGGTGATAACATGCCTGGAATCACTAAAGAACAAGAAGGCACCGGAAACTGACGGAGTCCCAGTAGAAATCCTGAAAAAAATAGGGCTAGAGAAACCAAATTGGCTCACGGGATTTCTTAACCAAATGTCATCCCGGCAAACATTTCCCACGTGCTGGGAAGTTGCAAAACTAGTACTGATAGCAAAAGGTCCTATCGAACCAGACATGGAGGAAGTAAAATGCAGACCCATATGCCTACTGAATTCAATCAGTAAACTGTATGAGGCATTCATTGAAGGCAGACTCGAAGCCCACACAGAGGAGATCCACGGGATTTCAGAATACCAATTCGGCTTTCGGAAAAAGAAGTCAACAATTCAAGCCATCGAGAAGGTTATATCCTTCACTGTTGATACAAATTCCGAAAAATGGGGGATTCTGATAACCCTCGACGTGAAGAATGCATTTAATAGCTCACCCTGGAGTAATATCAGAAAATTGCTGGAAAAACGGAGAACACCACAGTATTTGTTGAATATTCTAGACGACTACCTCCTCAATAGACGTCTGAACATTGAAAACAGAGAAGAAGTGGAGGTCACAGCAGGAGTCCCGCAGGGGTCAATAGTCGGGCCAACTCTTTGGAATCTATCCTATGATGGAGTGCTGAGGAAAAGGTATTCAGAAGGAGTCGAGGCGGTCGCTTTTGCTGATGACTTGGCTTTATCAGTGCGTGCAAATAGCGACTACGAACTCATACACAAGGCGGATATTGCAATAGGTATGGTGGAAGATTGGATGAAGGAAAATGGCCTAACACTAGCGAAACACAAATCCGAAATAGTGATCTTGAAAGGTCCTAGAAATAAGAAAAATATAGTAATCCGCACAGGAGGGACATCGCTTCATCCAGCGAAACATCTGAAGTACCTGGGAATCACTTTGAGCGAGATCGGAGAATACAGGGAACATTTACGCAGAGCAGCAAGAAAAACAGAAGAAAGAATAGCCACTTCATCGAGGATCATGCCAAATATTAGCGGACCCAGCAGCTTAAAAAGAAGCATGCTTCATGGAGTAGTGAAATCTGTCCTACTATACGGAGCCCAGCTATGGTACCCCACCCTAGAAAAGATAACCTATAAAAACCTGGTAACGAGAGTAGAAAGAAAGAGCCTATTACGCATCTGTAGCGCCTATAGAACGACGTCAACAAAAGCACTGAATGTAGTGGCTGTGGAGATCCCGCTACACTTACTAGCCAAAGAGAGACACAGACTCCACCGGAGGGACGAAGTGACCCAACACATAAGAAAAGAGGAAAGAAACAGAACTCTGGAAGCATGGCAAATGGAATGGGAGAGAACGGAGGGTGTAGCCGAATGGACAAGGAGACTAATCCCAGAGCTCGGAAAATGGTTGGAGTGCGAACATAGATGCACAGACTACTACCTATCACAAGTACTCACAGGCCATGAGGCCTTCAGAACATACCTGAAGAGATTCAAAAAAGTTGAAACTGAAGAATGCATATACTGTGGAGCAATAGACACAGTACCACATACACTGTTCGACTGCCCCAGAGACAGACGTTGTAAACAACACTAGAAATTGCTGAACTGACCACCGGAAATTTCCTAGAAATAATGATCCTAGAGAAGGAAGAATGGAAGAAAATACACAAGAACATTAAAACGGTACTGAGAACGAAGGAACAAGAAGAAAATAGACATTAGAGCGGAAGGAAATAGATCAGTGCTGCGCAGATGACTATACTGACATCGGTGATTCCTGCGCAGTACCTTCGGAGGAAGGAGAGGTTTTAGCCGGTAAGAATCCGACATTCCGGGAAGACCGGGATCTTTCGAAGATTTCCTCTCCTTTGGAAAAAAAAGATAGATAGATAGATTGATAGATAGATATATTTTTTAATGGTCATATTTACACAATTGTGTTTTGAGTAGCCAGTAAACAAAAAAAAAACATGAAAGTATGTAAATATAAAAAATATAATATTTGTCACTATATACAATAGTAATGTTACGATATTTTTCTTCAATCACCAGATGTATAGCGACCGCTCTGTATATGTCTTGAGGAACCCGATATAAATAAAATCATATCGCTCAGGAAGTTTTTGCGCGAACGGAAAAACCAACAAGAGCCGTGAACGAAAGATTTCGTTTTGCGAACGGGGATTCGTGTTAAGATATTTGGCCAAGTGAATGCAAATAATTGTTTATTTGTCGTATGTTACGGATTCGCATTCAAAAGTGCCTTTGACGATATTGGTATAATTTTGGTGGTGATTCGATTGCCAATATCGGGATACATATGTATGGGTTTCGTATCTTTCGTAATCTCGAAGAAACGTCACTGGATGTGTTAGGTGCTTCGACACACAGCGGTAAGCGTTTCAACAATTTGTTCAGTTCCATTCATTATCTCTTGTTAGATTCCAAATGGAATATTATTTCATTATTTCTAGGCGTTTCATGGTATGGTGTAATTTTTACGTTTTCTACTGAGAGCATGGGAAACCTCCAGTACCAGTGATCTGGATTAAATCATTGAATCTTGGGACCGTACAACTTCCTATTTTTTTATTTATGGCTGGAGTCTAGTGCTGGCAAGGCTTCACTTTTTCCGAAGGACAGTGTTAAGTACCTCCTAGAGGAATTTCTTACTGGTTTTTTTTTAGAGACCAACAAAAGCAATAAATACGTTAATATTAGTGCTACTACTTCTGACTCTACAGGTTACATCACTATTTTAGTGACACCACGGCCTTATTTGTATGTTTATATGAATATATATTTACTGTTTTTTTTTGTACAAGGAAATTGGAAACGATTTCATAAGTTATCCCGTTTCCTTGACTCTTGCAAGAGTTCGAAACTCGATTTAAGCTGATAACGCTATGTGACCTTTGAACGCCTGAATATTTCTTTGTGGTAATATAGAATATTTATTTTTCCAATAGTGAATTTGATTTGGAGGGGACCTCCTTTTATTTAGTGATTTAATTTTGCCAGCTAGGGTATAAAAAAATCACTTGGCGCCCACAGAATTTTCTTGTACTTTTTATAGTGGTCACTTTTTTGTTTACTTGAACCACGACCCTATTTTTTCGAGCAGGCACATTACCTGCCGTACTTAAACCCCCCCCTTCACAAATTGACGTTTCATACCTGGAAATTAACATAACCACAGGTGAACGTAATAAAGTGGCGCCCTGTTGTGAGGCCTTCTCTTGTGAATCTGTATTATTTGGTGAACATTTTGTAATTTTGTTGAGAATGTTAGTTGTTTTGATGTAATAATTTTTTGTACAGATCACTTCCATGTAACTGAAGTTTATTGCTTTTGTTGCGATTATTGGTATTTAATTTTCTCATATAACAAGAAAATATTTACTACTCCATGGGTTTGGTTTACCAAAATGGAAATTGTCAGAAAAATTGTATACGGTTGTCCCAAATATAATTGTTTATTTTTTTTTCTCCGAGAGGTAATTGGTAGAAACGGTTTGAAAATTGCATTCGCGGTGTTCTAGGGATATTTTAATCCAGTAATACGATTTCTTGGGGAAAAGTTTGCTTTTAGTGTGTCGAAGTATCTTTCCTAATCGAATTTAAAAATTCGTAATCGAGTGTTCCGAAATTTTTGAAAATAATTTTTTACTGCGTTCGAGTGTTCCGAAAATGGATTTATCCAAGCTAGTTAGGGACGAACTTCAATACGAGTTGAATGTCAGGGGTTTCTCGGATTTCCAATCAGAGACAGTCCTTTCGATGCGTAGATATTTAAGAGACCTCATGCAAGCTGAAACTTTCGGTCAGACTGTGGAGTTAGATGATTCTTTCGACCCAGATGTCACGCAAGAAATAGATGTCTGTAACAGAAAAATTATAGACTTAGAAAATTACATAACTAGTCACAGTTTTCGGTCGGCAACTGCTAATGAAACGAGATATGTAGATACTAAGTTAAAACATTTGTATGCGCGTTTGAATCGACTTAGTTCCGATGATGATGCTTTGAAAACGAGTATAAAAAATCTTATTGAACAGTTAGGTACCGTAGAGGTAACTTTTGATGAAAAGTTGAATACCGATAGTACTGAGGTGGCAAGTGTTCGAGAACCCTCTCCTATTACCGAACCGAGGCCTTCTTCTAGTCACAATCCGGTTCATAAATGGAATTTCATATTTTCTGGGGTTAAGGGGACCTTGAGTGTTAACGCATTTTTGGAAATGGTTGATGAATATCGCGTATCTCGTGGGGTCACAAATAAGGAACTTTTTAATGGAATAATCGATCTTCTTGACGGTAGGGCAAAAAGTTGGTTCAGATCAGTACGTCATACAATTAGTTCGTGGGCTGAATTTGTAAGAGAACTTAAGGCTGAATTTTTACCGGAAGGCTTTCAAACTGACTTTCTAGAAGAAATCCGAAGGAGCAGGCAGGGTAAACACGAACCGGTTGGGGAGTTTTTCGCTAGGATTTTCAATATGTTCAATAGGCTTTCGAAACAGTTACCTGAAAGTGAAAAAGTAGAAATTATCAGAAGAATTCTTGAGCCATATTACATGGATAAATTAGGTTTGGCAGAATATCAGACTGTTAGCGAACTCAAAGTGTTATGCAAAAAGTTAGAATCCGCGCGTAATATGTCTATTAGGTCGGTACAGCGTGAGGGGAATAGAAATATTGTTAGTTTATTGGAGCCAGATTTAGCTTATGATAGTATCGATGACTGTTCAGGAGGGGCAAAACGCGCAGTAATCAATTCTAATCGACGGGAAATGATTAATAGCATTAATTGTTGGAACTGTCATGAAGAAGGCCATTCGTTTTCAAATTGTTCTAAGCCGAAAACAACTTCATTTTGTTATCGCTGCGGAAAACCAGGGGTTACCAAATATAAGTGTAGTTGCGCTTCAAAAAACGGAAGTCAGGGTCCCAGTCGATGACTCTTGGCAGGCATGGTTGGATTTCGTCCAAGTAGAATTTCAAAAAGTTAAAATTGATAACATTTTCAAATCGGTTTCCAACGACCCGCGACCATACCTAGAAGTTAGTGTTTTTGGGAATATATTTAGATGTCTTCTGGATTCTGGGGCATCTCGGTCTATAATCGGTAGACCAGGCTGGTCAAAATTACAAAAACTCGGTTTAATTTTAGAAAAATATCCCCACTCGGTTACAGTAGCTAACGGAGATAATTGTAATGTTTTAGGACAAGTAAATATTCCGATCGTGCTAGATAGTAGGTGTAAGATAGTAACGTGTTTGGTAGTTTTAGATATCGATAAGGATTTTATATTAGGAATCGATTTTTGGCGGGATATGGATTTGGTTACCGATTTTGCAAGAAATTGTTGGTATTTTGGGGATAATTCGAGGGATGAAGTTGGGGTCGACGCCATTGGAAATACTGTTTCGGAACAGAAAAGGCAAATAGAGCGCATGGTTTCCGAATTTTTCGCAAAGATGAATGATGGTTCAGGATGTGCGAAGGGAATCAAGCATAGCATTGATACGGGTTCTAGCGAGCCAATAAAGCAAAAATATTATAACGTTTCTCCTTATATTCAGAAAGTTATCAATGCTGAAATTGACAATATGTTGAAATTAGGCGTGATCGAACCTTCAAATTCACCATGGTCATCACCGGTTGTTATGGTTAAAAACAGTCGAGAGAATACCGTTTTTGTGTGGATTTTAGGAAAATTAATGCTGTTACTCGTAAAGACGCGTACCCTCTTCCTTATGTTAACGCCATTTTAGATCAATTGCGGGGAGCCCGATATTTGTCGTCAATCGATATTAAATCCGCGTACTGGCAGATTGAATTGGAAGAGGATAGTAAAGATAGAACCGCTTTCACAGTCCCTGGGCGTGGTTTATACCGGTTTGTTCGCATGCCGTTCGGTTTACACAATGCTGCCGCTACGTGGCAGAGATTTCTCGAAAATGTCTTGGGGTTAGAGTTCGAAAAATCAGTTTTTGTGTATTTGGACGATATAATTATTATCTCGCCCGATTTTGAGAGCCACGTGGTCATTTTGAGAAAAGTCTTACAGAAACTAGTAGATGCTGGTTTGACTTTGAACCGAGACAAATGTTATTTCTTAAGGGATGAGTTGAAATATCTGGGTTATCTAGTTACGAAGGATGTATTGAGTACGGATCCAGCTAAAGTGGAATCGATGTTGAATTATCCCACTCCAAAAAACGTTAAAGATGTTCGAAGGTTCGTGGGCATGGTATCGTGGTACCGTCGGTTTATACGTGATTTCGCAACCCGAATGTCCCCTCTTACTAAATTAACTAGGAAAAATATTAATTTTTCTTGGTGTACTGAATGTGATAGGGCTTTTAAGGACATTAAACAGTGTTTGGTATCTTCTCCGATACTGACATGTCCTGATTACGAGAAAGAGTTCACTCTACAATGTGATGCATCTCAAATTGGACTGGGGTGTGTTTTGAGTCAAGTATTTGACGAGGGAGAAAGAGTAATTTCTTACGCGAGTCGGGCGCTGACATCCCAAGAAGCGAAATATTCAACAACAGAGCTTGAATGCTTGGCGGTGTTGTTTGCGATCGAGAAATTTCGTCCATATATCGAGGGAGTTCACTTCAAGGTTATCACGGATCACTTTTCTCTTTTATGGCTTCATAAATTACAAAACCCATCCGGTAGGTTAGCACGTTGGGGTTTGAGGTTGCAAGGGTACGATTTCCAAATTTTACACCGAAAGGGAAAGTCTCACGTAGTTCCGGACGCACTCTCGCGCGCAATATCCTACATCGATATAGGACCAAATGAGACTGATAGGTGGTATGAACGTCTTCGCGAAAATATTTTATCGAACCCAGCAAAGTATCCAAAATTTAAAATTAGAGATAATAAAGTTTTTCGATTCGTAAACCGTGGTTCTCCGACTTATGACGAAGAATCGGATTGGAAACTTGTTGTTCCAAAGACTTTGCGTCCTCAAGTCTTTCAGGAGTGTCACGACGACTATCACGCAGGCCATTTGGGCATTTTCAAAACCTATAATCGTGTTAGTAATACATATTATTGGCAAGGAATGCATTCGGACACCGTTAAATATGTTCGCTCATGTGAGGTGTGTAAAACACAGAAACCCGATCAGCATGTGCCTTATGGGGAAATGAATAAAAGGGTTATTTCTCGCCCTTGGGAACTAGTTTGCACCGATATTATGGGGCCTTTACCTTTGACTCGGAGTAGGAATAGGTATATATTAGTGGTAGCGGATTGTTTCACGAAGTATGTGCTTTTATTTCCGCTCAAAGCTGCCACTGCTTCAGTTGTCCTTAAACACGTTGAGGAAGATGTATTTCACATATATGGGGTTCCAGAACGTTTGATTTTTGACAACGGCAAACAGTATATCTCTAGAGCTTTTACTAAGATGGTCAAGTCTTATGGTTGTAAAATCGTATTCAACGCCGCATATAGTCCGCAGGTTAACCCAACTGAGAGGATAAATAGGGTGTTAGGAACTATGTTAAGGTCATATATCGATAAAGATCAGCGGGATTGGGATAAACATTTATCTAAAATCGGTTTCGCGCCCAGGACCGCAGTACATGAAGTTACGGGCTACAGTCCGGCATATTTAAACTTCGGGAGGGAACCAGTTATAGACGGAAAGGTCCATCGTGTTGACAATCCGGATAGCGAAGTTGAATTTTCCGAAAGGGAACCGCTAGCAGGACATATGCAAGAAATTCAACAACTTTGCTCCAAAGTCAAGGAAAAACTGACTGAGTCCTATGGTCGTAGTGCAGCGCGATATAATCTCAGGCACAGGCCTTTAGCGTTGACGATTGGACAGGTCGTATGGAAACGAAACTATACTCTCTCGAATAAAGCAGAATTTTATGCGGCTAAACTGTCGGCAAAATTCGTTAAATGCAAAGTTAAAAGGAAAATTTCAGTCAATGTTTACGAACTAATAAGATTTGATAACGAGCGTTCATTGGGTTATGTCCATATAAAGGACATAAAGGTATAACGGGTGATGGGTATGTTCTTTTTTTTTTCTTTTTTTTTGTAAGTGACGGTGGTGTTACGATATTTCTCTTCAATCACCAGATGTATAGCGACCGCTCTGTATATGTCTTGAGGAACCCGATATAAATAAAATCATATCGCTCAGGAAGTTTTTGCGCGAACGGAAAAACCAACAAGAGCCGTGAACGAAAGATTTCGTTTTGCGAACGGGGATTCGTGTTAAGATATTTGGCCAAGTGAATGCAAATAATTGTTTATTTGTCGTATGTTACGGATTCGCATTCAAAAGTGCCTTTGACGATATTGGTATAATTTTGGTGGTGATTCGATTGCCAATATCGGGATACATATGTATGGGTTTTGTATCTTTCGTAATCTCGAAGAAACGTCACTGGATGTGTTAGGTGCTTCGACACACAGCGGTAAGCGTTTCAACAATTTGTTCAGTTCCATTCATTATCTCTTGTTAGATTCCAAATGGAATATTATTTCATTATTTCTAGGCGTTTCATGGTATGGTGTAATTTTTACGTTTTCTACTGGGAGCATGGGAAACCTCCAGTACCAGTGATCTGGATTAAATCATTGAATCTTGGGACTGTACAACTTCCTAGTTTTTTATTTATGGCTGAAGTCAAGTGCTGGCAAGGCTTCACTTTTTCCGAAGGACAGTGTTAAGTACCTCCTAGAGGAATTTCTTACTGGTTTTTTTTTAGAGACCAACAAAAGCAATAAATACGTTAATATTAGTGCTACTACTTCTGACTCTACAGGTTACATCACTATTTTAGTGACACCACGGCCTTATTTGTATGTTTATATGAATATATATTTACTGTTTTTTTTTGTACAAGGAAATTGGAAACGATTTCATAAGTTATCCCGTTTCCTTGACTCTTGCAAGAGTTCGAAACTCGATTTAAGCTGATAACGCTATGTGACCTTTGAACGCCTGAATATTTCTTTGTGGTAATATAGAATATTTATTTTTCCAATAGTGAATTTGATTTGGAGGGGACCTCCTTTTATTTAGTGATTTAATTTTGCCAGCTAGGGTATAAAAAAATCACCTGGCGCCCACAGAATTTTCTTGTACTTTTTATAGGGGTCACTTTTTTGTTTACTTGAACCACGACCCTATTTTTTCGAGCAGGCACATTACCTGCCGTACTTAAACCCCCCCCTTCACAAATTGACGTTTCATACCTGGAAATTAACATAACCACAGGTGAACGTAATAGTAATAACTTAAAAGATATAAAATTGTAAACAGCGCCTACAGTGCAAGACTCAACAAATCAACAAGATGAGTTATAGCTAACGAGTTGATGGGTCAACTGAGAAAAATCTGTTTATAAGAACTCATCAAAATCATAGAACGCATTATCTATCAGGAACCACTAAGTAACTGAATTAAAATGTACACGCTCGAGGACTTGAACTTCATACGGTAAAACATTGAAGAACTTGATTGGATAATAGTTTTTCCCGTTTCTTGTTTTCGATAATCGCAAATAATCTTGATGTATCATAAATCTGCTACGCGTTGAGTAGGAGTGTAAACCATCATTTGTCCTATAGTTTTTAAGGTTTGTTTTTAAGTGCATAGGACATTGCAATATGTAAGCACAGGGCAAGGTGAGAATCCTCAAATTTCTGAAAACATCACTACAGTCCTCTCTATATTGACTCTGACAGCCTTCCTTTGAATGGAAAGAACTGTTGAGGCATTCACCGAGTGGCCCCACACGAATAAATTATCATTTACGTAAACGATTCATTTTATCATCTAGTTGACTCAACCTGTATCTTATTCGCAGATGACACCACTATCTTTCTCATCAAAATATAAACGAGAAAATAATAAATGAAGCTGCTGAAGAAAATGCTGAATATTCCCAGTTAACACAAACATCTATGGGATGTCGCATTCAAGTCAGTCCATGTAACATAGCGAATCACAATCATACTTCACTGAGATTGCCACGGGATTCCTCATGAGAAAGATTATTCACATTCTTTGTCTCATTTTGTTGGATGTGAGATCTATTTGGTGATGAATTAGTGAAGCACTCTAACATAACAGGGACATTTATATTTGAATCAAAAACTTCAGTAGATGAGAATCAAAATTCAATGTATCCGAGTTTTGAGAGTGATTCGCATTAAGTAGAATGAAATTACATTACAATTATTTTTCATTTGTGAATCAACATCTCATGGGAATTCATTTGTAATATGGAAATTATTTGTACCGCCTATACGTTATTTTGACGTATTTTTGAATCTGCCTCTTTTAAATCTATTGAAAGGACGATGATTCATTGTATTCTTCATTTGATGTTCTTTACATTGAAAGTGGAATTTGATCGAGCCGTTATGTCTTTGAATAAGTACTCGATCAAGATGATTTTATTATTCGGACACAACAAGTTGCGTGTTTTATATGGGCATCGGTAAAATAAGCAATTTTTGGCAGTTTTTTCACTCTTGATGCTATAAATCTTAACTTTCTGAATTATTTATGTGTCTATAACCCTCGTTCAAAATGTGAAGCCTATTGGGCCAGCTTGGAAGAAAATATCACTTCTTTCCCAACCAAATATTTCAAATTTACGTTTCGCCCAAATTTGACTGTATTGAGAAAAACCCGTGCATAATCACATAGTCATAGATACAGCGCACAATGTGACTTGGGAATACAAGAATATAATTGGCTAGGAAATTTCCAGCATACGCAGTTGCCAAGTGACTTTAAAAGAGGTGTTGATGAATAATACCATATATTATGTCGTCATGTCCCCAATATCATTTATTATATCTACGTGCTTTATGTAATGATCCGATCTGCTCCCAAAATTATACCCAAAAATTATGGTATCACCCATAAGAATCAAATGATAGAACACGAAAAATCTAATGATCTTCTCGATTCTGAATATGTAAAAATGAGAGCTTGCAACATTGAACTCAACAAGATACTATTCAGTGTTGCCTTCTCAAATATTTCTCCCGACTCGAGAGATTTCGCAGTCTCCCAGTGTTCTTAAACTGATTATTTATTTAGCGTATGGCTTACATGGATTTAGTTCTTGAGAGAAATGTCACGAATACAAATTCACATAATATGACAGAGGATACAATAGTACAGACAACTTAATAAAATTATATGTGCAGCAAAATCAAAAACTAAATTTTAAAATCAAGGCCGTTAATCCAGTCCAGCACAGAGTCGGTGGCCTCGAAGAAGTCGCTCTCCTCTCCTCCATATGCGGGGCACTCAGTTGCAATGTGGTGAACAGTCTGGCGAGGTTCTCCGCAGTCACAAGTCGGGGTATCAGTGAGTCCCCATTTATAGAATGAGTCACGGCAGATGCCGTGGGACGTTCTTATCCTGTTGAGTGTTTTCCACTCAAGGCGAGGGAGCTCCATTCCTGGTAGGGGTACTGTAGGATCGGTTACATGAACTGCTTGGGCCGGCTTCGAGGTTGAAATTCTCTCCCACAAGTTGTTCTGCTAGTAGTAGGGGGGGGTCTCTGGATTTCAGTCTCTGCAAGCCGGCATCGGGAAGGTCACTGTGCACTGGAAGTGGGAAGTTTGATATTATTTTATTATTTATTTTATAGTGCAAATTTAGCTCGCCTCCTCGTGGTGCACCCTGGGTAACCCTAAATGAGCTAGAGCGAACTTTGGCAGCCAGACTATATCTTCGGATCTCCTGGCCACTATACATGGAATCACGCACTCAAACTGATAATAATGTATGAGGAATATCATCATATAGTATTGTCTAATAAAAATATAAACATATCACTGAAAAATTATTTCGTCACCAATTTCTCAGATCTGAAAGTATAGTCATTTTGTTCGATAATCTCTTCACAATAATTCCATAAAAAATGAAAGGATGTGCTTATTTCATGCACAGGCGGCAACGCTGGTGCAACATGTGACGAGATCATGACATGAGAGTGTATTCAGTATTGTAATATGGCGGTTTGTTTCCTTCCACGTTCTGTTACTTTTATTGTTCTTTCTAATTATTTACTTTTAGTGGATGAGAAGAGTTGACAAGGCGTATTCATAAATCGAAATAAATTAGTTGTTATTTCGAACAGTTTATAATAGTGTTGTAAAAACAAAGTATAGTTGTTGAGGTTTCTGTTATATTTTTACTTGCAAGCAGAAGGGATGGGCTATGCCAGACTCGTTTGAATAAGCGAAATTTCTGCGGAAAAAAACAACCGATTACGTGATATAAATTAACTGGCTGACTGAGGCTATTGTGGAAGAATAGAATAGTGGATAGGAACACATGAGTTTGTGTAATTCATTTCAGTGAAAAGGTGAGTATTGTATGATTGTTCTTTCAACATAATTATTCAGAATAATACGTATATTGATTTATTTTTATTTCAGTTATTGGGCTATAACTCATTGATCACACTCACACTTGATCACATATGACTCAACGTAGGAGGAGATGAATAAAATTATAGATTTTATTATATTCCTGAAAACAGTGAAAATGTTATTGGTGTAGCCAATACCAATAACCCAGAAGCTAGAATTGATAATAATGATATCAATATGGCCTGAGCAGTGTTTTCAAAATGGAATATAAATCATTCTTCAGTAAATCATTCAGCCTTCAATAATCAAGTCTTCTTGTAAGATTCGGGTAATTTATTTGATGTGAATATCTGAAAACTCCTTTTCAACCTCTATAATGAAACTGAACATTGACAACATGAACTAAAATGTATTTTATTAATTTTCAGATGTTGTTACACAAGAATTTTGAGGTGTTTGAGATACTAAAAAGATAGTGGCTACAAATCAGAGAAAATTGCAAGAATAAAGCAGTATAGTATTGTGAGTTTTTTATGTTAAAGTGAAATTTCAGTTACTTATATAAAAGTCATAATATTTATGATTTTCCGAAGGTTCTCCAAAAATGAATGTTATTGAAATCTTCATCATTAGCATTTTTCTCAAATCCCATCAAATCAAATAAAATGGAGTATTCTTGTGAAACCTATTATGTCGTCTATGTGACGTGAATGCGACTCCATTATTAATTCCGAAAATTAAGTATATGTGACCTCCTTCAGAAGCACAATATTCTCCTCATAAGGAATTCCAGATAAAAGAATGTGAGGCAGTTTGAACTTCACATTGTGAGTAATCCAATGCATCAATGTGATTTCTAATGTGATGCTGAATGAAAATCAAAAAACGACCAAAAGGGTCCCGAATAGAAGTCATTGTGATGTTAGTGAGAATCTCAATTCGAGTCACGGCTGTGATCTGGAACATGAATGTGATGCCCAATCACATCTCTGAGACGAATTTGTGTTAACTGGGCTGGTTTGCAGCAAACAGTTTGAAACTCAACACAAACAAAACGAATCATATAACATTTTCTTCACAGGCAACAGGAACCAATGAACCCACAAAACTTTCAGGAATTTTTTTAGATCCCTCTCTAAATTGGTCGTTTCACATCAGGAAGGCCTGGTCTAAACTTTCAAGCTCGATTTTTATACTGAGACAATTGAAAAATGTAATAAGTTCTGACACAATGATGAATATCTATTATGCTTTTTTCCACTCGCATATTTCTTATGGGGTTATTTTATGGGGAAAAAAATCTGACTCTCTCAAAGTATTTAAACTTCAAAAAAAAGCTATCCGAATTATTGCAAATGTTGCTTTCAGAGATCATTGTAAACCTTTATTTCAGAAATTCAAAGTCATGACACTACCTGCTCTTTATATTTTCACCAAATACTAGGAATTCATAATAGAAATAATGAACTAAGTAGAAATTCAAATTTTCACGACTATAATACTCGCGGTGCTGGGCAACTCAGACCACAGAGATTCAGATTGAATAAATCTGCAGATAATTCCCTAGATATCGCTCTCTATAATAAATTGCCATCTAGTTAGAAGATTCTAGACAAGCTTTGCTTCAAGAAAATATCAAAAAGATTTCTTTCAGAAAATGGGTTCTATTCGATTCAGGAGTATATGGACACACCTGTCAGTGATATGCGTAGCTGTAGTAATACCTGAAATAGTGGGAATACTAGTTTGTATGTAAATATATAATGATTTTATCTCAATACCTAATTAGGTGCAGTGATGGATCCATGTTGTATACATAATTTGTCATTGATTTTATGTGGAATTCTATAACTACTGCAGGACCTTTTAAATGTTCATTTTCCTGGACCTGCTACAAATATACATTGTATTGTATTCACGTAGTCAAATAAAGTTATCTATCTATCTATAATAAAGTGTAGAATATTGAAGACTGAATAAGTGCATGATAAGCCATCAATAACGCTGTCTGTGGCAGACAGTATTGCAGGTTGCGTAACAAAAAGATTTTCCGTGATATATTCTTGCAGATAAAACCGTATGTTCCTCTCATGTCAATTTACTGTCCATGAGAACCCCTAAAACTCAACGGAATGTGAGGTCTAAGAATTGTACATGGACATATTCATTTCACTCAAATCCTTTATTTATTATATCAATTAATGAATGAATTGCTGCGGTAGTCGACAATTTAGCCCTAGAGCCAAATTGACAGCTACTAGATAAATTGAAGTTTTCAAAGTAGTTTGTTTTTTGAGTTTTGAGAATAACTTCGAGGATTTTTGCATTTACCGTTAAATAAGGGTAACACTTTTGAACTTTTAGGAAACTTCGGGAAAACATTATTTCTGATGCATTGATTGATGAGTTTGGTGAGAGGAATGAGGATAATATATTTGATACAGTTTAATATTCTCAAATTAATATTATATGCATCCTTACTTTTTGTTTCTTTCTTCAAATTATTGATTACCTCAAGAACTTGATTGTATGTAGCTTCTGAAGAAATGAATTCCCCATCTGGCTTAGGTTCAAGAGAGCCAATGAAATAACTCTCCGGATCGACGTTGGTGGTAGGTAATGTGTTGATTAAGTTCTCAGCAATGTTACCGAGATGATTATTAAAATCGTCGGGAGAAATCATATCAGACGAATCATCTGGCTTGTCCCTATTTATATTGATCAAATTCCACATTGCCTTTTGTTTATTCCCATTGCGGGTTATACATATAATAATTGTTCGCTCTTTCAGTTCGTTACTGGGAAGAACATATCCAGAGCTGATGCAATCATATCGAAGAGATTTAGCGTCTATATCGAAAGAGGAATCATCGATAAACCTCCAATCTGTTAGTAGTAGATATCTGTTTATATTGAACAAGCTTGTGTTGAAAATTGGTCTGTCTAACATTTTCTCAGTTGAGGGCGGAGGAGTACAGTTACTCATGTTCAAATACGAACCAACATGATCATCAGACAGTTCAGGATCGAGGGTATGCAATGAGCAATTATCAAAAGAGAAATTTACAGAAATGTTAACCAAACAGTTTTCCAGACGGGTGGGAAAACTATTGCAGTTGGAGAAGCCAAAAGAGGTAAACAGATTGATGAGAGTATTTACATATTTGTCTGGTTTATTGAAATGAAAATTAAAGTCTTCAGTAAAAATTACCTGTTTTTTTGTGAGATCAGATTTGAAGCCGACATAACTGTCCGCAAGAATACATCAAAATACCCTGAACTTGTATGTAGTTATAATTATAAAGTTATCACATGAAACACCTCTCAATTCACAATGCAACTCCACAGAGAGTTTATTGATTTGAATGAATGGGGAACATTTATACATTGCCCTACAGAAAATGGCAACACCGCCATGAATATCAATTTCCCTGCTCAAGTTCGAAACTAAAGAATAACCTTCAAGCGAAATTGATTTGGCTTCGTCCTCGGCTAGCCAGTGTTCATCAATACATAAAATATCTTTATTGTTATCAAGGACATTCAAGTCAGTTACTTTACTTTTGAGGGATTGTATATTTGAATGGAGAATGTTACCTCCACTATGGATTGTTAATGTCCGGTGGATGTCTAGAATTATTCATAACAGAACTTCTATCGACCTGGGACCTCCTCCCCTAACAGCTGTAGCACCTTGTCGTTGGTGAAGGGGGGGCTGAGCAAAGGCAGAGGCGGGCAACTCAGCGCCGAAGAGGAGGCCGACAACGACATCTCTCGCCTGATCCCGTAAAGGGATCCCGGGGCGTAGGGTGGATAGGTGTTGGGAGGAATCCTTAGCGCGGAGCACAGCCTGCTGGCAGGAGGGAACTAAAAAATGGCTCTCTGGTCTCGAAGTATTCACACGACCCGTGCTGTAGAGGTTCGTGGCCCATGGGTTGATGAGGGTCCCGAACGGAGCCCAAGGGGCACCTGGTGCAACCCCTTGGCAAGTAAGTGGCCTTACTGGCTCAGGCGGGGCTCTGAGTCGCTGGACCATTATTTTCTCGTCTACTCGTGGGATTCAGATGAATGAACCAGAATGAACAAATGAATCCATCACTGTGGTGACGGGAAATGGGACAGAGGAGTCCGAGGGTAACTATCGGACGCCTCGCCCGTTGACTGTTGGCGCAGAACAAAAAGCAGCTGGACAGGAGGCAGTGGTCCCCAACGTAACATGGGAGAGCCCACAGACCACAGTCGCAACCAAGCGGGGGGACGCGGACCTACACGGCCCGTTCCTATCAAGAAGGAGAAGCGGGGCATACCACAGAAAGCTGGCAAAGCAAAGGAAAAGGGAGGCAGGAAGTAACTCCAGAACCCCGCTTTAAGCTAGCCAGCATGAAGAGCCGACCCCGGAAATGTCGAAGAGGAAGAAGGGGCCCGACGTGACCCTGCCCTGGACCTCCAGGGTTCACAAAAAGCCTTCAAAGGGAGAAAGCGCCAGCGGTAAAAGTCATGATCCCGCTGTCGGGGGGACCGAAGGGGAGGAGGAGGTAGTAGCCCAGAGGACAAATACCCTGACGGTCATCGCCACAGCCGGGCAGTACCCTGGGGCTTCATTGTCTCAGGAGGACCTCACCTGGTTCAGGGCAGTGTTCAGGGAGCTGGCAAAAAAACACCCTCCTCTGAGATGCCCAGGTTAACGAAGGCGGGTTGTTCGTATTTGTGGCCTCCGACGAAAAGTCGAAGACCACGGAGGAACAACAGAGACGTGCTTATCCGGCTAGGGGCCCACAACCCCACTTCAAACACGAGTGCTTGGCAGGTGGTCAACCAGCCAACACTACGATCAGACTCCAGAAGGCAGGGAAAGGTGGAAAAATATGTTCAAATCTACCAGCTGCTCTCAACAGCCTTGACAACAGGCCTTGGTTGGAGCTGGAAAGGGTTACCTTTAAGGTGACATGTCCGATCAACCAGGACGACATAGGGGTAAGGCGAAATAGTCCAGATGGCTCCGCATTCACTCAAAATTATTCAGATCAACTTGCACCACAGTAAAGGCGCCTCTGCTGTGGTGCAGAGGGGCATGACTGCGGGGCATACAGGCATAACACTAGCCCAAGAACCTTGGGTAGTGAAGGGCACTATAGGGGGAATGGGAGGGCTTCTCTGTTTCAGAAACACCAACTCAACCAGACCCAGAGCATGCATAATCGCCAAAGGAATCAATCTTGTGCCATTGTGGGAACTCTGCCCGGGGGACCTTATGGTGGTCATCACTGAATTCGACAACATAGGGAGAGTGGTGATAGCATCAGCATACTTCCCACATAATGATCCAAACGTATCACCTCGGGAGGTGATACAACTGGTAGACTACTGCAAGGTAAGAAAGCTTCCCCTACTGATAGGGTGCGATGCCAACTCGCATCATGTTATCAGGGGAAGCACGAACACCAACCGAAGGAGCAACAACCTATTGAAATACCTGGCAGCAACGGACTTAGATATCCTCAACGTCGGCAACACACCGACCTTCCACAATGCTCGGAGAGAGGAAGTACTGGACTCAACCCTATGTACTAGACATCTCTACGACAAGGTTACTAACTGGAGGGTCTCTGAGGAGCCATTACTGTCGGACCATAAGCAAATCGGATTCGAAATAGCGACGGACATCCGAATAGAAACTCAGTGGATAAAAAATCCTAGACTTACCAACTGGGAAAGATATGCAGAAGAACTCCAAGAAGCACTCATGGAATGCCCTAAGGAAATTGACGATATACCTACATTGGATAGGGCCGCCAAGTTTCTAGAAGAGGGACTGCGAACAGCCTATGAAGGCAACTGACCACTAAGGAGAATGAGACCTAGAGGTCAAGTTCACTGGTGGAATGATGAGCTGGCAAGCATGAGGCAGAAAATTATCTGCATCAGGCGAGAAGCCAATAAACGTAAAGATCAAGCAAGATGGAAACATCTCAGGAAAATAGGGGATCAATACAGAACAGGAATTAGGAAGGCCCAACAGACTATTTGGACCTCCTTCTGTGAAGAGATTAGTGAAGGGACTGAGGCAGCCAGGCTGGATAAAATACTCTCAGAAAATCCAGAGGCTATACTCGGCTCCCTCAAACTACGCAATGGCAGGTTCTCCACCTCAGATGAAGAGACCCTGGAATGCCTGATGAAGACACACTTTCCCAGCTTCCTAGAGGATCAGGAAGGGAGTCACAATGATCAGCGAGAAGAAAGGAGGACAAGGGCGAGCTCAGTCAGAGTGAAAGCACAAGTCTGGCGCCGCAATCGTGAGCTCGCTAACAGAATTGTTACTCCGGACAAGGTAGGATGGGCAATTAGGTCCTTCAAACCATATAAGTCACCAGGGCCAGACGGAACATATCCTGTACTTCTGAGGAAGGCGGGTCAGTCCATTGTGGGGCCCCTGACCAGAGTGGTAGGGGCTAGCCTTATACTTGGACACGTACCTACTGCCTGGCAAGGAGCAAGGGCTGTGTTTATTCCTAAACCAGGCAGAGGCGGATACACTTCTACGAAGGATTTCCGCCCTGGTATCGTTTATGCTGAAGATTACCGATAGATATATCAGAGACGAGGTACTCCGGACGAAACCACTCCACATGAATCAATTTGCCTACAGTGCGGGACTCTTCAGCGAAACTGCTCTATTGAAGGTCAAACAGCTGATACAACCCCAACTCGACAATGGAGGTTTTGCCATTAGCATTTTCATAGACATAGGGGGGCGTTCAATCATGCGGCCAGTGGCGTCACCAAAGATGCCATGGAGAAGTTTGCAGTGCTAGTTGACTGGTTAAGCCACATGCTGAGGAAGAGGCAACTGGAAGCGAATGAGGGCAACACAACAATCAAAGGAAATATTTCTTCGGGATGCCCATAGGGTGGGGTCATGTCACCCTTGTGGAGCCTGGTAGAAGACGGCCTATTGGTGGGGCTCAGCCGAGGGGTACACAGGCAGTGGGATACGCCGATGACATAATGATCATAAGGCGCAGACCTTTTCTGGGTCTACTCATGGAGACCACACAAGTAGCAATAGGGACTGTGGGAAGCTGCTGTAGGAAAACCGGACTCAATGTCAACTCCAGTGAAACGGAGGTTATGGTTTTTACCAGAAAATATTAATGGAATAGACAATGTCTGTCGACACTGAATGGAAAGGCTCTTGAGCTAGCCATGAAAGTGAAATATTCAGGAGTCACCCTAGATAGTAGATTAACATGGGAAAGACACCTAGAGAATAAGAGCCACAAATTTGTCGCTGCCCTATGGCAACGTAGGAGTGCTATGTGCAGCAGTTGGGGCATCAAACCAAGCACAATTAAATGGCTTTACGAGGAAATCCTCAAACCCAGACTCATGTAAGCCTCTGTAGTCTGGTGGGATATTACGGAGCTGAAAGCGGCGGCGAAACAAATGGAGAGGTTGAGAGGTCTGGTAATCTGTGGGCACAAGTGCGTGAGCGCCTACAGCATGCCCACTGACAAGATGATCACGAGGTACCTCTTTGATAAAAAATATCGCATCAGTCTCCAAAGCTGAGTGGATTGGAAGACGGGCAAAACTATCTACCAGTGAGAACATCTGGTACAGAGATGGTTCCAAAGCAGGAGAAGGAACAGGCGCCGGAGTGTATTGGCGTCGAGGAGGAGAGAAGCACATCTTTCCGCTCGGGAGCCATACCACGGTTCTACAAACCGATCTGGTGGCAGTGCTGAACAGCGCGCTCCAGGCACTGGAAGGCAGAAGCCAGGAGCACTTGTACATCTGTACGGACAGCAAGAGCGCTCCAGAAGTTCTTGGAGAGTACATTACAACATCAAAACTGGTGCACGATTGTTATCAAACCTTAAATCGCCTCGCCGAAGTCGGACATACAACATTGATATGGCTGCCGAGTCACAAAGGTATATAGGCCAACGAGATCGCAGACAAACTGGCCAGACTAACGCAATTAGAGAGGTTTATAGGACCAGAACCGGCAACTGGGATTCGCAACACAGTCATCAGGAAGAAGATTGATGACTGGACTACGGCAAAGCACAGGGAGGCATGGAGAAATGCCCCCGGGTGCAGAATATCCAAGATCTTCATTAGACCAGATCAAATGAAGAAATAAGAAGAACAACTGTTCACTCTGAGTAGGAAAAACGCGAAAATGATCATCGGTATTCTGACCGATCACGGTACTCTGCGGAAGCACAGACACAGAATGGGATTAGAAGAAATCCCATTATGTAGATTCTGTGAACTAGAAGATGAAACCTCACTGCACATCATCTTCCAATGCCCTGTAGTAATGGAGAAGAGGCGCCTTCACCTAGGCGACCCAGATCCACAGGGATTCCAATGCGAGGAAGGCGCTATCAGAAACATCTATGGAGATCTATGGAGATCTATGATTAGATCCACCAGCTATATGAGGGATTACCCATACGTCTGGGGGCGCTACGTGCCCTAACTCCACAGTCGACACTCGAGGTCGAAATAATAAATAAAAAAAAACTGGGACCTAGTCACTCCCTTTACATGATTATCATGCACGCCACTGGACATTCGTTCATAATGTGTAGAAGTGGAAGCATTTCTTGTACATAGATCTACATTAGTTTCTTTGTTGCTGAACTGTGTATTTCGAATAACTTCGACGTTTCTGTTCGGAAATTCAATCTGGTCCTTTAAATCGTCGATAATTTTTTGTTGTTTTTTTCATTAAGTCCCACGTTTCCATCTCGGCTCTCATTGAATGAGAGCATTCTTATCAAGTTCCAGTTCTTCTATATGTTTTGTTTTCAAATCACTATCTACAACCAGTTCACTTCTAGTTTTTGCCAGGATACTTTTTTCATTAACCTCGTCACTGCAATTGCTATCGTTAAGGTCTTTGCAACAGATAATTCAATTATCTTCAACAAAACAGATTTGATTGTTAAAGCGTGGTAGACAACACTTGTGAAAGACACTGAAACATGTAATACATACAAAATGTATGAATTATTTACTTTTTCAACATTTAAATATGGCCATTTTGATAGAGAGCAAGCGGACACGATACACGATATAGTACTAAGTGAAATAAGTGACGCACTCCTACTGGCTATGAATAAATCATATAAACCAGATCAATATTAAGATAAAGTCCTGTATCCCAGTTATAAAAGATGGTATATCCATTGAAGGGGGCCGATTCGGAATCACCAAAGTATCCCCTATCTATGGGTACTGTATGTACATTTAACTCTGAAATACCCTGCATATGCGACCAAATCGAAAAATGAATTTCATACGCCTATGTGGCGCCTAAATTATTCAATCTATTTGCACAAAATATAATCAATGAAACTTTGGAACATAATTGTCAAAATTTGTTAGAGAAGTGGACATCAGAACATTTCGTGCTTTTTTGGATTTGTATTAGTATCATAGTATGGTAGGTATTCATTTTGTCAATGTAAATTGTTTTATTTTCAACCATACATTGATTTCATTTATACATTATTCATACATTCACTGTCATTTTGTGCTTTTGTATAATTTTTTTACAATTTCACATTATTGTTTCACACCAATATAATAAAATTCTATGATGTTCATGATTTCATGTTATATTGATTTGATTTGTCTGATATATACTGAAATTTCATATCGTTCTCCATGTTTTGTATCGACAATATGAATAGCGTTAAATCAGAAATAACTATAAAACAGTTCTATGAGGAAATAGTGAGAAACAGAGGTGATCTATAGAATCCAATTGAGGCTAGTGAAGCCCGACTATTGATGGAACTAGAATGTATGAGTAATAAAATAAAAATATTGAAGAGAGAAAACCTCAAATAGAAAAACAAGATTGAGTCATTAGGAGAAACAAGATTGAATCATTAGAAAAAACAAGCAGAAATAAAAATGTTATCGTTTTTGTGCTGAATAGTAACTTTGGTGAAGTATCTGCCGATTGGATCTGCAGAAAAAATAAACAACTGCTAGAGATGTTCAACTCATCGAATCTGACTTCGGTGATGTAAATACACTGGACAAGACCCATAATAGTCCCATAAAAATTCAACTGATTTCCTGCCTGAAAAAAAAAAGAAATACCTCAGAACTGCCGTAAATTGAAAGGTACCCAAACATTACTCAATATCTAACCGACAAACAAAGAAACTATAATGAAATTCTCAGAGAACACTTTCATCAAGCCAAGCAACACACTGACTACAATAGTTAAATATAAGCGAATACGTGAATGGTATCGCATACACCGTAGAAAATTTGCTGAGAAATGAGAAAGACCGAAACCAAAAAATAATACTACCTCACCTACTCCAAGCATTCAGGACAACCGATTGATGACTATCGAATCCCAAACAAATACTGCAGAACAAAAAACAAGAGAAAAAACTGTAGACAAACATCGCACCCCAAAAACAGGAGGAATGAAGAAAAACTTAAACAAGGAAACAGCAGTGTCATTGTCCAAGGAAACAGCTAGAAGTAGACTCAAATCAAAGGATGAATCATAATAACTCCTGTTTTTACTCATGAATCATACCCTCCCTTTAAACAATTTATTTTGTGTTCCCATTCTGAACTTTTCAAATAAAACTCGAATGTAAATGAAGGTATGTTCTGAATCGAGTTGGCGACGTGCCATGGATGAGTATATCAGATATTTAGATATTCTTGAAATATATACTAAGGAGGTCGTAGAATGTTTGAATCGATTTTTGAATCATGAGGATAATCAAAATACATTCTCTGTTCTCCTTACTAATATAAGGAGTGTCCAAAGAAACTTTACTCAACTTGTAGTCCTGTTGGATGAAATTAAGAAACAATTCGATGTGATCATTCTCGCAGAAATATGGAAAATAAATAACCCCAAAAGAAATATACATGATGAAGGAGAAATAAATCAAAATGATAGAGTCCTCCCCTATATTAGGGATGTTTTTCAAGTGTAATCTGAAATATACACGTTTTCACTACGACATTTAGCGGCATTTACCAGCAACGCCAAGCCGGCAACTGTCTGACGTCATGGCAAGGTTCACGCGCGAACACGATCGTTATCAATTTTGAGTTTTTTATGTGGTATAAGTTCAAGTTTTTCCTGATCAATTTTGTTATTGAAGTTATGTTTGAGTGTAAGAATTGTTACTTCTGAAAGTGAAGGTCATCGAATCTCAAAGTGGTGACCACAACGTGTTGTTTTCTAAATCCCATCCATAGAATAGTATAGTTTTTGAGAGTACACCAACGTTATTACAGTAGATAATAATATAGTCACATTGGTTGAAGAACTTGCTTTATTTCGAGCACTCCGTTACAGTTGCGCTCCTGTGTTTTGTAGGTAAATATGGTTGAAATCTTGAAATAAGAACTGGATATTTACATCAAAAGAATCCTGAAAATGAGCTCCAACTAGTGAGTAAAGTTTAATCAACTGATACACATAATCGAATCTTGATATTAGTGAATCATACGTGAGAGGTGTTGAATATCAATGAAACTACGCCTAACTTTAAGCTGATACATGATAATATAAGAAGCATTGGTAAAAATCTAGATGAATTTTTGGTTCTGCTTGAGTCCTTCGACTCCGATTTCGACTGTATAGTATTAACGGAAACTAGAAGAATACTAGACACTAACATTTCCAATATACCCGTATATAAACTAATATACAATGGGGGCTGTTTGATTCAAAACGATATATACATCAAGACAAATACTCATAAATCGCATGAAATAATTCCATTCAATGACTCATTCCTCATTAAACTGAAAATACAAAAGAATACTGAAACCATGATAGTGAATGCTTTATATAGATCGCCAGCAACCTGCATAGATCAATTCAATAATAACCTTCAAACATATCTAGACAGTCAAACACAAGAGCAAGCTATAATATAGCTGTTGGAGACATTTACATCAATATCCTTGAAAAAGATAGCAATAAAGTTAATGATTATCCAACGACATGGTCTGAATACGGATATATATCATTAATTAATTAATGAACCAACACGAAATGCAGCATGCCTGGACCATATATTTTTAAAGACAACCTCTCAAGGTGCTGAAAATGTAATACCTATTGTAATTCCAACAGACATAACAGATCATCATACTATATTGTCCCAGCTAGTAGACGTAAAAAATCATAAAATTGCAGAAAACAGAAAACAATATACTAAGAAAGTTAAAGAAAAAGAATTTATACACAAAATTAAAAACTTCAATTGGCAGAACTTACACTCCACTAACAACGTCGACATATGCACCGAAAATTTGGTGAGCACAATTCAAAATATACTAGAAGAATGTACAGTTCATATACCAGTCAGGGCGAAAAAAAAATGGATCGCTGGATCCTTGATTAGGTCGATTAATAAAAAGAATAAGATATACAGAGAAACAAAAAAATATCCAAATGACCTACAGCTCAAAACTGAAAATCAAAACTACAAAAAAACACTCAACAAATTGATACACAAAACTAAAAAAGACTATTACAAAAATAAAATTAATGACAACTGTAATCCTAGTAATTTGTGGAAAACTGTTAATGAAATGTGTAGCTTTAGTGAAAACATAGAAATAACTAGAATAAGAGACGGAAATAATGAACTTGTAACTGATCTTACAAAAATTGTAGATATATTCAACAACACGTATATTCAAACAGGCCAAAGAATATCACACAAAATTAACAGAACCCTAAAACATAACTCTGAAGAAAATATCAGTAATTGCTCCATCTTTCTTCAAGGGTTAAAAAATCATAAAGCACCAGGAATGGACAACCTAAGAGCAGACAATTTTGAATTGGTTTCAGAATATATTGCTGAACCCATTGCATTTATATGATTCGAGTTCGAGTGTTCAAGGCGGACGGTTGTGAACAGTGCTGTTTGTATAAAAAAGTTAAAATGACAAGAAGTGCTTCAAAGTTGGATGTCAGTAAAAATACCCTAACTGTAACCCTAACAATCGATGAATTTAAAGACATCATTAATAAAATTGTGAAAGAACATACTGATGCACTTCATGAGGAAATTACATCTTTGAAAAATGAAATAACTATACCTAAAGAAAGTAATATAGACATGATTGGTCTATTGACAAGTAATGCAACTTCTCCTAATAGTTTTAATTTAAACTTAATCGACAATTTGAATGAATCAAATTTGTCGGGTAATACAATTATTGAAAAAGAACTTCGTGTCAGTGATAAGAATACCGATAGGAATACTGATAAAAACATTCATACAAACAAGCATGGTGAGCGATATTCTAAACATGCTCACAGAAGAACCACTGCTGCAAAAAATAAAATAATAGTTGGTACAGGGGACACAGGAAAAGATGTACCAGCAAACAACATAAATGATGCAGAAAATTTTGCATCACAACGTCGACTATGGATTTATGTAGGCCGTTGTAAACCAACGTCAGCTTCTGATGATATTAAAAAATATTTGGGGAAAAGGATACAGGGACAGGAATTTATTGTTACAGAACTGAATAGTTTAGGACGCAACTTATCTTCAATTCAATTCAATTAAATTTGAATTCAATTCAATTCAATTCAATTCAATTCAATTCAATTCAATTCAATTCAATTCAATTCAATTCAATTCAATTCAATTCAATTCAATTCAATTCAATTCAATTCAATTCAATTCAATTCAATTCAATTCAATTCAATTCAATTCAATTCAATTCAATTCAATTCAATTCAATTCAATTCAATTTCAATTCAATTCAAGTTTATTCATCTGAGGACCACAAGTGGTATAAGACATGTCAAGAAGTTAGAGTATAGAGACAATTACAAAATTACAGAGTAAATCAAAATTAAATATAAGAATGAGTACAAGTGCACACAGAGCACACTACAATTTAAATATTATAATAAAACAACAATTTCACATAGAGTACGACAGAATACACTAACATTAAATTACATTACATTAAAGAATTCTTCCAAAGTATAGAATGCACCCTCCATTAGTACTTTTTTCAGTGACTTCTTGAATCTGAGATAGGTAGGTTCATCTCTAATGTTTTTGGGAGTTTTATTGAAAATTCGAATTCCGATACTTAGAGGTCCGTTTTGCGCTAGGTTTAAGTTGTTTAGAGGAGTGTTCAGCAAATGCTGATTCCTGGTGGAATGACTGTGAATGTCATAACGGCAGAATAAAGTATTTTTACGCTTGTAAATGTAACAGGCCGTTTTCAATATGTACAGAGAAATGAGGGGTAATACTTGTAGCTTTTTAAAGAAAGGTTTACTAGATTCTGTTTGTGGTTTACGACACATAGCACGAATGCACTTTTTCTGTGTAATAAAGAGACGTTTGGCAGCAGGTGATTGTCCCCAAACTATAATTCCATATGCCAGTCTCGATTGAATTTCTGCAAAATAGAAGTTTTTCATTACCGGGGTTGTCATACAGCGTATCTGGAATATTTTGGTGTTAATATTTTTTATTACTATAGATATGTGGGTTTCCCAGTCTAGTTTATCATTTATAGTGAGACCTAAGAACTTAATCTTACAAAGTGGAAGCAGATTTTGACCTTCAAAATCAACTCTATACTCCAAGTTTTTGGCCGAAAGGTGTGACTGTGAAAAGATTCAATTTCGAAACGAACATTATCAAGCAAGGGAATTCTAACCACGTACAGAATAATTCAAAAGATATAATTAGGTTGCTGTGTGTAAATAGTCAATGTATAACAAATAAAATAGAACAGTTTGAGATGGTAATTGAAGAATATAACCCTCATATCATATGCCTGACAGAAACATGGTGCTCAGAAACTAATATTGATTCTGTATGTTTCAAAAATTTTGTACTTGCTACTTGTACAAGCTATTACGTCAGACCCAACCGTATACATGGTGGAGTAATGATACTAGTCCGAAATAATATACAATTTAAGAAAATTAGTTATATAGACAAATTCTCGATAGAAATGCATTCAGAAAACTGTGCTGTACAAATCTGTGGAAATAATCTGAAATATTGCATCATTGTAGTCTATAGACCGTCAGGTGCTGACATAGAAATATTTTTTAAAAAAATCTCTGAAATGCTTGATTACTGTGTAAAAAAATTTGACAAAGTCATATTTTGTGGTGATCTAAATATTGACTGCTTGACGGAATCTTCCGGCAGAGATGATCTCCTAAACATTATGCAGTGCTACCAATTAAATACACAAAACACTAAACCGACTAGGGTATTTAAAAACATAAATGGTAATTTATCAATATCCAAACTTGATTATATATTCACAAACATTGATAATGAAGATTACTGTGAAACTATACATAACTTGAGTTTGGGAGATCATCTTGGCCTTATGATGGATATTAAGTCAAGTAACAATACTAAGCCTATTAAGAAACTGATCTTCATTAGACGTTTGAATGACTATAGCATGGCTGGATTGAGTCACTACTTACAACATAAAGATTTCTCTGATATTTTTAACGGTAATAACATTAACGAAATGTTCAATCATTTTTATGGAATTATTAATTTTGCTATTGATAAATTTTGTCCTTCAAAAAAACAATTAGTAAACAATGAAGGTGAAATTGAAAATAAGTGGTGTACTAGAGAAGCATTTGAGTTACGGATATCACTAAACAATCTTTATTGGCTAAAGCAAAACCTTAATGATGAAAAATTAGAAATTGAATACAAAATTCTGCTTAAAACTTATAAAAACAGATTAAAATCAGACAAAAAGTTATATTACCAAAAAATTATTGAAAATAAATTAGATCCTAGTGAAAAACGGAAATATGTTTGGAAATTAGTGAAAGAAAAAACTAGAAAAAATAATAATAAGATAAGAGAAATGAAATTGAATGTCAATGGGTCAATTATTGACAGGGACTTTGATGTTGCGAATAGCTTTGTCAATCATTTCAGCACCTCTGTAAGATTGTTAAACGAAAAAAATTTTAAAAATTCTGTATCGTCTTGTACAACATCTGATCTGAATAATAGTAATTCATTCTTTTTCACACCTGTTACGGCACAAGAGGTCTTTGAGATAATATGTTGTTTAAAAAATACTAACTCAAGTGGTATTGACTGTATATCAACAAAAATTATTAAATGTATAGCTCAGTACATTGCACTGCCTTTGTCTGAATTGGTGAATGTCTCAATTGAGAGTGGTCAGTTCCCGGAAGAACTGAAAACTGGACTCGTTACTCCTATCTATAAAAACAATGATCCCTTGTGTATGGATAACTATAGACAGATAACTGTTTCAAATGTGATTAGTAAAGTTGTTGAAAAATCTGCTTATAATAGAATGATTGATTATTTGGTTAATCACAGTATTGTAACAAAATGTCAAAACGGTTTCTACCCTGGGAGATCAACAGAAGGGACAGTCCATGAATTTGTTGAATTTATATATGAACAACTTGATAATAAGAAAACTGTCGGGGCACTATTCTTTGATCTAACTAAGGCGTTTGACAGCCTAAACTTAGATTTTGTCCAAGAAAAACTATATGCTTTGGGATTTCGTGGAAACGTGTTGACTTGGCTGATGTCATACCTAAGATATAGGAGAATAACAGTCAAAATAAATCAAACTCAGTCAAGTGAGGCAACTGTTGATCTGGGTGTCCCTCAGGGTTCTGTGCTGGGCCCACTTATATTCATAATGTTTATTAATGATCTACCAGAATTTATGAAAACGAAGTGTAAGGTCATATATGCAGATGATGTTTCGTTTGCAACCTGTGGCAACTCTCCCGAAGAACTGGCAGACAATTTAAATTTACTTTATGATAAATTTACTAAATGGTGTTTGAACAATCATTCAATTCTAAATCATGGGAAAACGGTTCTAATGAAATTTAATATAACAAATGATCCCAACACGTCTTTTGAAATACATACTGAAAATATTAACATTACTTCTTCTGAGACAACAAAATTCCTTGGAACTTTTCTCGACTCATCACTTACTTTTCAGACATGTATTAATCATATTCCTTAGAAGATATGTAGCAGTTACTATGCAATCTTACAACTCAAAAATATATTCTCCCAACAACAACTAATGAATATCTACTATGCGATGACATACTCGCACTTATCTTATAATGTTATAATATGGGGAAACTCTAGATTCTCAACAAAATTGTTTATTCTATAAAAAAAAATAATACGTCTCATCTTTGGGATTCATAAACGAACTTCATGTAGAGACTACTTTCGAGAAAACAAAATTTTAACTCTTTCCTGTATTTATATTTATAAAAATATCCTATTCGTTAAAAATAATCTGAAGGACTTCATTAAAAGTGCTGATAAGCATAGCTATGAGACAAGGCATGTTAATCTGCTTCGAATACCTCCTCATCGGACAACTTTCTATGAAAAGAGTCCATCGCATACAGGTATACAGTTATTCAATAAACTACCAATCGCTATAAGAGAAATCCAAAATCTGAATTTATTCAAAAAATCTCTCAAAGATCTCCTGTTGCAATACTCATTCTATAGTCTGAATAAATTTATGGAATTCAGCTTTTAATACCTTGTACCTATCTATTTATATGTTTACTTATGTAACAATTCATATTTTATGTATTCTATTTTCTCCACTGACTTTTCCAATATCGTGTAAATGATCTCAATGGAATAAAAATATTATTATTATTATCATTATCATTTATCAGAGTAATTGAAACTGGACAGTTTCCTTCTTGTCTAAAATCATCAATAGTCATCCCCATATACAAAAAAGGTAGCATAGATGAAGTATCAAATTATCGACCTGTATCTTTGATAACAAGTTTGGGTATAATCCTGGAAAAACTTTTGAAAAATAGGCTAACCTCCTTTTTAAAAAGAAATCATTTGATCTCTGATCCACAATTCGGTTTTCAAGATGGAAAAAGTACGCAGGATGCAATAATAGAGTTTACCAAACATATTTATAGATCCCTTGAAAACAGTAAACCCACATAGACTTGTCGAAGGCGTTCGATACAGTGAGCCACCCTATATTACTATCAACCTTGGATTATAATGGAATACGAGGAATTGCACTGAAATTGATTTCATCTTACCTCAGTTATAGACAACAACTAGTCAGGATCAGAAATAATAGAAGCAGTCCTAAAGAAATACAATGTGGTGTACCACAGGGGACGGTCTTGGGACCAATTCTATTTAGTATCTATGTCAACGGTTTATTTTCAGCAGAAGGCACTGGCAGGGTAATCAGCTTTGCCGATGATACTGCAGTGCTTCATGCTGGAGAAAGCTGGTCCGTAGTAAAACAAAAAGCAGAAAGAGGTATAGAAATAATAAAAGACTGGTTTGATTACAAAAAAATCATCCATAAACATAGAAAAAACGTACTTCATGCCTTTTTGTAATAATCAATATTCTCTTCCAGACTACAACTACCTGACAATTCAACCATCTGCAAATCAAATCAGTTGCTTCCATAAAATATCTTGTAGTCATAATCGATTCCCACTTGGAATCACTATGGAATGGAGGCAAAAAAAAACACTTTACTATAGCCTTGCCCAAAGTCACATAATGTATTGTATGCTTTGATGAGGTGGGGTATCAAAAACGTACCTGAAACCACTGGAAGTGTTACAAAGGAGACTTCTGAAACTTATACTCAACAAAAATACGCGGTATGACACTGAAAAGCTTCATAAAGACGGAAATATTCTTGGCATTAGGCAACTTCATTTTAGGGCACTGATTCTGAAACAATATAAGGAAAAGAACCGTCTCCTGAAACGAAACCATACTTACCTGATACGGAATAAAAACCAATGCAAATTACCTTCTTATGCTAAATCTGTAGGACAGAGATCACACGAATTTTTAGGACCAAAAGCATTCAACAGTTTACCACAAGAAAATCAAAAATGCAACACTTTCTTCAAACTAAAGAATTTTATTTACGAATACCCAATTCAAACGCCTCGTTTGTCGATTCATGAACTAATTGACAACACTTGAAAAATGTCAACTCAATGTATACTTTATGAAACTTACTTTTATTGTATTATTCTATCAGATAATGTGGAATGTTTAATACCATTTGATACTGAATTAATTGTTTATTATTGTTATTATACATACACATATTTGTGAACTTCTGTTAACAATACAATTTGGTTGTGTACTTATTTCGTTGTATTATATGATTTTATTTATTTCTTTATATTCTATATATGTCTTAATCAAGTGTAATCGTTTCTTCATACACAAATTTCAACTTGAATGTGATCAACATAAATACTGTATTTCATCTTAGTTTCTATTACTATTTTTCCATTGTTTCACGTACATTCTTCCTGTTTCACAATTCGTGAGTTCTTTATGTCATATGTGTCTAATTTATATGAATTTTATTGTTTCAATGAATTATTTCTTAATTTAAGTCTACTGTTCCTTACTCTATATCTTACACAAATTCATTTATATACACTATGCATATTACCTTACACACAAGCAGTTCACTGCTTCGTAAGTTTTTTTCGATTATTCACTAGGTATTATTTGAATGAACTTGTATTGATACTTTGATCTGAAAAGTGAATAAATTATTACTTCGACTGCGCCGTCGTGCACGAAAACTAAAAGAATAGTACGCAAGTGTCATAAGAACAATGAAAGACAAAGGAACCCCTAAGGCAGTCGCCATCGCACAACCACCACGTTTCCCAGAATTCAACGCATCGGACCCAGAATTTTGGTTTTCAATGGTGGAAAATGATTTCGAGGGAACTGGAATAACTGATTGCCGCAGCAGGTACCTACACATGCAATCAGCTATACCAACACGGTACGCCAACAAAATACGCGATTATGCAGCCATTGAGTGACCAATCGTACGACCTTCTTGAGGAAGGTATAATCAAACGACTCAGCACGTCGCTGGAGGAAAAAAACTCGCGAGTTATTGGATAGTATGCAGATGAGCGACTAGAAGCCATCTCGATTCTTAAGGCGGTTGCGAACTGTCGCGGGCGCAGTGGTATCAGACCAGCTGCTTAAAACGGTTTGAACACGAGCGTTACCCGAAAAAATCAATGGCAACCACACAAGATGAACCCAGATCGGCAATGGCCGATGTAGCATATACCATCTATGGATTGTTACCGTCACGCCCAACCGTCGCATTCAGCGACTGGAGGTTATGTTAGAGGAAGTACTTTCAAACATGCAAGCGACCTGGGGAAGATCTCTAACACCACAACGTATACCTTCACGGTCACGCTCAAACTCGCGGAATCCACTGCACGATGGAGTGTGCTGGTACCATCAGACTTTCTCTGAGAGAGCTGAGTACGAAATCCAGTTCCTGGAGTTCGGGAAACGAGACGGGCGGTCGCTAATGGCAAGCTGCGACTCCCGCCTTGGAACATCTCACCTTCTGTTCGTCCGCGATCACAGTACAGGAAACCGATTTTCAATAGATACCGATACCGAAGTGTGTTTTTCTACCCGAAAATACTCCAATAAGTCGTGCGAAAACTACGATTATGAGCTTTCCACGGCAAATGGTACGCATATCGCAACCTACGGCATGGTCACGCTTACCGTAAATCTCGGACTTTTCATGGAGACTCCTGGTGGCTGATGTTTCCAAACCCATCATCGGAGCTGACTCCTAAGCATACTATGGATTGCTGGTAGATCTGACGAATGCGATGCTCTTGGACTCACTAACGAAGCTCACCCTCAAAGGAGAAGTGAAGGCATGGGAAGTTCTGAGCATCAAGACCATCAGAAGATCATCAATGTTTCACGAGCTCTTGCAGCAATTTCCATCCATCACCAGACCAGAGGGAGTTCCGAGGATAATCAACCACCAGACGAAGCACCATATTATAACAACAGCGGACCACCAGTCGCCTTGAAGTCACGACGCCTTGCATCAGATAAACTCAAAGCCGCTAAGGAAGAGTTTGAAGCAATACGCCTTGGTCTTGCTCGAACGTCGGATAGTCCGTGGGCGACGGCGCTTCACATGGTGCCGAAAAAAGTTGACGAATGGAGACCATTACAACACCATTCGGCCTATACGAATTCCTTTTCATGACGTTTGGACTTCGTAGTTCCGCTCAAACGTTTCAGCTCTTCATCGAAGAAGTGTTGCGAGGCTTAGAATTCTGCTATGCGTACATAGACGACATCTTAATCGCCAGTGGTGTGGAAACTTTTTTCAAGACGGGTCATTTGTAATATCTAGAGAATTGTAGCGGGCCAAAGAATAATGCTCAATCGTCAACTAATTGATATGTTCTACGAACAAATACATATATTATTACATGAAAACCAGAAAGTGAGAAAATTAAAAGCACAAAATATGAAATCAATCAATCAATCAATCAATCAATCAATCAAAACTGTGCTTTATTGTCCAAGAAATGTTAGTTCTTATTGACAAAGCGATGAGGGCAATAACAGCTGGTAAAATCCACACTGACATATAAAAGGTTAGATAAATAAATAAGTATAAATATGACGTATATAAAGTATAAAATGTCAAGGATAAAATGTAAATGATATATAAATAGAGGTTAAAAAAGGGGAACAATGAATGACATTACAAAAAAGTATGGTTGCCTTTGATTAATTTGTTACATACATAATTATAAAACTCAAACGAAATAAAATGAAAACACAGTACGAAACTAGGTTTATTGAGGCCTGAAATTTTCATTATAATATTCCTGCAGCTCATAGTACGCTTTTGGCATGAGGAAGTCTTTCACTGCCTTTCTAAAGTGCTTAAGATTATTCATTACTTTTAAATATTCCGGCATACGGTTATATCTTTTTTTACTCTCATATATATTGAATTTTTTGCAAGAGTTGTTTTTGGTATTGGCAGGCAAAGATTATTGTTACTTCGGGTGGTTACATGAGTGCGAGTCGTATTTGTACTTAAAGGTCGTTTGTTATGAATCAAACAGACAGTTTCCAAAATGAAAATACTGGTTATAGTGAGTATTTTTTGGAATACAAAGTTTATTATCGATGTGTATGCCCAGAAACTTGGTACATGGTTTATTTTCCACTTTATGTGTGTTCAGTGTGATACTGTTCAATTCAAACCTGCAGGTTAGAATGTTTGTTTTATTTATATTGAAGCAGAGATAGTTCGAATCACACCAGGATATGACCTCCTGTAGATCCTGAGCTATGAGTATTTTTAGACTTTCCACATTTTTGCCATGCCATAAAAGGGTTGTATCATCAGCAAATAATGTGAATTTCCCTGTAATAGGAAACGTGTCAGGTCATTAAGGTATAGTAATTATATTATGCATATATCGAACACCAAGCTCGCCAGAAAAAGAATTTTTGGAGAAATTAGAGAAGGTCTTGGTTGATGTTTATAATGAAAGGTATTTGTTTTTTATTGCAGGTGATTTTAACATAGATATCAAATCATTTGACAAAAATTCAGTTGATCTTTTGTCTCTTTTAAGCTCATTTCAAATATTTCCCACTATTTTGGATTATACTCGAGTCTGTGGGAGCTCTCGAAGCTGTATAGACAACATATTTAGTAATAGTATATCCTATAAAGCAGAAATTCTTAACACACATATATCTGATCACACAGGTCAAAAGGTTTCTTTCAATATTGAACTATTGATTAAAGATAATCCTAAGAAAACTAGAAAAAGAAACTTTTGCGAAGAAAATGAAGATAATTTTAAACAATTTTTAACAGAGCAAGACTGGGATAGCATTCTTGCGATCCCAAATTACTGTGTCAACGAACAATGGAAATGCTTTAAGTCCATCTTAATACCCATCTTCAATCAATGCTTCCCTTTCAAGTCCAGTACTCCAAAGGGCAAAACAAAGTATCCTTCAACTGCCGAACTTATAGACTGCAAAAACACTCTTGACATTCTGCTGGTCATGACTAGAACAGCGGAAGGGTATAATGAAGCATACAGAGAGGTGAAAAAAAGATACAACCGTCTTCTAGTAGATGTGCGTAAAGAACACTATAAGAAACGCATTGATGGAAGCGACAATAAAACAAAATGTGTATGGCAAATAGTCAGCGAAATAAAAGGAAATCCCACTAGAAAGAAGGAACTAAAAATACCAGGTGACCCAAACACCGTGAGTAACAATTTCAATAACTTTATATTGAATGCAGCTTCAAATCTCTTGAAAGACTTGCCTTCTTTAGAACTTTCATGCAAAATAACATACAATGAGAAATCATTCTTCTTAATTTCCTTGACCCTGGATGAAACTATAAATATAATCACCAAACTTAAAAACAAGACGAGTGCAGGATTTGATGAAATATCTAATGAGGTTGTAAAACATTGTGCTTACGAGCTAGCTATTCCCATTTTTCACATAATCAATAACTCATTTCAATATGGCATATTTCCTGAAGATCTCAAGCTTGCAATGGTCAAGCCACTTTTTAAGAAAGGGGACCCAACCTTGATAGAAAACCACCGTCCCATTAGTATTTTGCCATCCTTCTCAAAGGTATTTGAGGTGGCAATGTGCACAAGGCTTCTTAGCTTCTTCTATTCAGAAAATTTGCTCAGTCACTCCCAACATGGATATTTGAAGGAAAAATCAATAGAAACTGCGGTATACAGTTTCATTGAAAAAATAATTACAGGATATGAGGACAAGAATTTATCATTGGGCATATTCTTGGACTTGTCCAAAGCTTTTGATAGCCTAAACCATACTATATTGCTGGAAAAATTAGAGAGATATGGGATAAGAGGACCAGCACTTGCTTGGATACACTCTTACTTGACGAATAGAAAACAAATTACAGTAATAGAAAAAAATGAAGAGCAGCATCTCTCCGAGGTGGGAACTCTTTCAGTGGGCATTCCGCAGGGGAGTGTGATAGGGCCCTTACTTTTTGTGTTCTATGTTAATGATCTTGCATCTGAAATTATTGATAAAAAAACACATCTAATTAACTACGCCGATGATACAAATATATTAATACTGGGTTCTTCCATTAATGAACTACTAGATATTGCAAACAACACACTGAGCAAGGCACAGGAATGGTTTACAAGAAATCAATTAATTTTGAACACAGAAAAAACAAATCACATTTGCTTTAGAACAAAAATGAAAAATACTAGTATTCCTGAAGATATTACTCTCCAGTCTAAAAAGATAACCTTGGCAGAGAACACTAAATTCTTAGGGGTCCAGATTGATCAAAACTTGGATTGGGGAACACATATTTTAGAAATGTGTAAAAAACTCAACTCAGTCTGCTACTCATTCAGAATCACTGCCAAATATTTAGATAAAGGTAGTTTACGAGCTATTTACTACGCAAGCATATACTCAGTGATGCGCTTTGTGATTGCTTTCTGGGGCGGAAGCGGTGATGCTGAAAAAGTTTTTATTATTCAGAAAAGAGCCATTAGAATACTACTTGGCCTCAAACATAATGAATCTTGTAGAGGAAATTTCAGAAACTTGAATATATTAACACTACCTGGTGTATATGTGTATGAATGCTTGGTGTTTCTGTTTAAAAATAGAGAAAAATTCGACCAATTCGAAATAAAACACGAGTTCAATACGAGGAGTCTGAATTTAAACTTTCCAGCACATAGATTGGCACAGACAGAAAGAGCTCCTACTTACTCGTGTATTAAATTCTTCAACTTATTACCGAAAGAGGTACAGCAAGAATCCTGTTTTAAAAGATTTAAAAGACTTGTTTTTAATATCATTTTAAAGATAGAACCTTACACAGTGCGAGAATTTACAGAGTATCGATAGTTTTATATAAATATGCATTCTTTTACTTCCACTTGTGATTTGTAATGTCATCATTGATGTTATTGCATTATTGTATTATTGTATTGTAGTTGTTTTAACTCTTTTAACCTGTCTGACGTCATATTCATTTAATTGTTGATATACATTTAACTGTAATTCACAATTCTTTGAATAAAAAAGTATCTATCTATCTATCTAGTAAAAAAAAACTAGGTCCCAGAACTGAACCTTGAAGTACTCCAGATCTGATGTCAGAATAGCAATCGAAAGCTTTTGAGAAGTCACAGAACACCGCTGCAACCACCTCACCCTCGTTTAGGCTTAAGTAAACCTTCTCAAGAAATGAAAATATTGCATCGTTTGTGCTTTTGGAGTTCTGAAATCCAAACTGACATTCATATCAAATCAAATCAAACTTTATTCATTGTTCCATTATTACAATATAATCCTGTACAGAAATCGCCTAAGCATAAGTGCTCGTAGTGCATGTTTCTGCACGAAAACATCATATTTTTACATTTGAGTGATGGGAGAAGTGCAAACATAGGTGTTTGAAAAATTGATTTCTGTGTAGTGACGGGAGAGCAAGTGACTGATGAATAATGAAGTGAAAGAGAAGTGGTCCATATATATATATATATATATATATATATATATATATATATATATTTTTTTTCATATGCAGATTCTATTTACATTGATAAATTTTTTGATTTCATATCTAAAAGAACTAAGTTTATTTATTTTTTTTATTTGGAGTGGTAGTCTGTTATATAAATTTGGACTGGCTGCGCTGAGAGTGACTTTTTCTGAAAATAGGAATATCAAGCGATTGTTTTGTGATAGATCTGGTATGAATAGTTTTATTGGGAATAATAATTTGTTTTGTATTTTTATGCATATATAGCAAGCAATGGTACATATGTAGTTTGTCGATGTTAAAAGTATCTAGTTCATCGTAAAGCCTTGCAGTGGAGAAACGTTTGGATTTTTTAAAACCTATTTTCAGTATACAATTTTGAGTAGTTTTCAGAATTTGAAATGCATTGTTATATGATCCTCCCCATATTACTAAACAGTATCTAAGTAATGGTTCAATTAATGATTTATATATTAGTTTTAGGTTTTGTTTGTCCAATATGTCTCTGAGTATGTAAAATTTCCGAATCAACAGTCTATTTTATTTTTTCGATTTTTTGAATAGTAGGACATTTGACGTTTGGTTGAGAACATGTTTTGTTATGAAGAAAAATATTATTTCTATTTGGTTGTGTGTCTACCTTGAGGTACACCTGTGGTTATTTCAAGTGGGGTGCTGTGGATGTCATCAATTTTCACTCTCTGATATCTATTTTTGAAATAGTTTTCTAGAATGTTCAAAGTTGTACCGCGAATACCTACCTCATTCAGTCTATCTAGTAATATTTCATGTGATACAGTATCAAAAGCTTTGGCCAAGTCGAGAAATATGCATAAACACTTATCTGACCTGTCCAAGCACTACACAATCTCCTTTGTGAGATCAATTATAGCATGTTCCGTACTTAAATTGTTTCTGAAGCCAAATTGTCTGTTTGTTTTTATTTGATTGTTCTCAAAGAAATCCATCAGCCTAGATTTGAAACACTTTTCAAAAAGTTTCGCGAAATTATTGATAACTGAAATTGGTCGATAGGTGTTATATTGCTTTCTTTCCATTGCTTTGGTATTACACCATTTGAAAAAGCTAGGTTTAGAATGTTAGTGGTGAAATGATGTGCATATGTATAGATTTAATAATTTTCACAGACAGACCGTCAGGACCAGCTGATGATTTATTTTTTAGATTTGATATAAGTTCAATAATTTCATTTTCTGTTACTGGTTTCAGATTAATTTTTGACGGAACATTTTGATTTTCTATCAGTTCATTGGGTATTGGTTCATTGTCCCTATTTATCTTCTCTGACATATCCTTGCCTATGCTAGTGAAGAATTCATTAAAAATATTTGCCTTTTCTAAATCGTTCAAAGTTTCTATGCCTTCCCTATTATAAATTGAAATATTTTTTAGTTCGTTTTTGGTTGATTTTGCAGTATTGGAAGCGCAGTTTATAACTTCCCAAATTTGTTTATAGTTTTTACCTGCTTCGTATATTTTGGCTCTATAGTACTGTTTTTTGGTTTCTTTCAGTGATCTATCAAGCATATTCCGATATTTTGAGTGAGTCTGTTTTATTTTCAATTGTGTAATTTTTAATGACTTTTTTTTTATCCGATCCCTATGTTTGATTGAATTTATTAGGGCTATTGTTATCCATGGCTTAATTTTCTTGGGATACTAAGTACCATTACTTACTTTAGTACATTTTTTTTTTATATTAACATTTATTTTTTTATGAATATGTCGTAGCATTTGCGAACATCATCACTCGCTAAAATATTTTGCCAATTTTCTTTTCCTAAGAGATGATTTAGCTTGTTATGATTCAAAAAGCTTTTTTGTACTTCCATAGTTTGTTCATCTTTATGTTTTTTGTTGAATGAGACAGAGAAAAATGTTGAGTAATGATCAGTTAGATTCGTTTCAATAACATGCTGAGATTTTAGATGTTTGTTTATTATTTTTGACAAAGATGTGGTCGATAATTGATCTAGAATTTTCAGTTTCTCTAGTTGTCGTATAAGACATGTAACCATTTTCGTTTAGAACATTCAACTATTGACATCAAGTGATTCTCCGTTTTGTATATTGATATTTATGTCACCCATAAAAACGTTCGAATCAGTTTTGTTCAGACTTTCGAAGTAATTGTTAATATCATTTATGTAATTTATTACATTTGTTGATGGAGGACGATATGATGCTGTAATGCTTATATTATATTTATCATTTCTTATAGAAAGTTTGAGTAAGTTGGTCTCAGTTATGGAAATAATAGTAACCTCAGCTGTCAGATAGTCCCTCGTATAGACCAAAACACCATCATTTTGATTAAATTTTGAGTTATTGTAGTGAATGTTGAAGTTTGATATTTCAAAATCACTTACCCTATCCACATGCCACGTTTCAGAGAGGATTATGATATCTATTTTTTCTTTCACTGGTTCAATGTACACCAATAGTTCCTCGAAATTTTTTTTTACACTCCTTATATTGAAATGTATTATGTTAAAATTTTTTTCATTCGAATTTTGTTGGAATGTATCTCCTACACATTTCAAGATCTCAGTCTGCACCTCTCCCTGCTCTAGTGTATCCAATAAGTTCAACATAAAACTAAGTGAATTCAGACGTAAATATCCAGAGTCTCCTACCCTAATAAGTACTTATTACTTTCATTGGAATCTACAGAATGAACATTTTATTTCTCAATGAAATCGAAAACAGACACATAAAAAAAAAGAAAACAATTGTATTGCAACCTATAATAATAATTGAGACTAGTTAAGTCGATTCTAAATCTTCATGACATTTCAATGTTTTGATTTCATTATTTATTTTAATCATTATTTCTCCATTTTCTGACCAAACACTTTCAAAGTCTGTTTTTTGGATCGCTTCGTCCATGAGGGCCATTCTTGAGGGTGTAAGATCTTCCTTTATTACGATTCCAGTTCCTTTCGACATTTTTTCATTGGAGTAGATGTGTTGTTTCATTTTGTGATTTGACAGCTTCAGGAACACACTTCGATTTTTTTATCACTCATCTTTCCAACTCTATAGCACATTTGAATGTCTTCATCAGTAAGATTTATTCCCATTGATTGTACTATTGTATCTCTCACTTTCTGATTAGTGTTCTCACTTGCTTCTTTTGAATTGAAAACGCGAATGTTCTTTCTTCTTGATTGTTGTTCATGTTGTTTAACTTTTTGAGCAAGTTTCTCGTATTCTCTCTGTAGGTTGGTGAATGATGATTTCATTTTTGTTATAACTGCTTCGTGTTGTTTGTTTTGGTTTTTCATTTCATTCTCCATACCTATCAGTCGCTGATCATATTCGAGCAATTTTTTGTTTACGTTTGATAAAATACAATTTGCCACTGTAACGTTTCTATTTACTAAAACACTGGGTTCGATTTATATACACTTTTATTTTCACTGATACGATTCATTTACAATGCGACTATAAGCTCAATTATCAACTGATTGCCTGCGCCTCTGTCCGCGGAGCTTTATACCTGCACGCTTCTCCAGAAGTTTCCTGGCGGCACGCGAACATTTCAGACCTCGCATCTCGAACGTTCATGATCCGCGTCATCTGGAGTGGGCGTGGCCAAGCCATAGACGTATCATTTCGTTACACTGCTCCCTCCTTAGTTCTGATCGCCCCGATCAGGAATTCTCCATGTGGCAACCCCTGACGTCGGCTCTTGATGGCGAAAGCTACAGGTGTTTCCGGCCCTGCAGAACCCTCGGAGAAAGAAATAACAGTCGATCGTCTTTGAGGGACATACTCTTCTCGGGTTAAAGCAGCACACCTTGATCTGTATGCCTGTGTCTCGGAAAATGACTTCTATCATGCTCCTCACGATCTTTCAGTCCAGGTTTTCCAACCCATGGCCAATTTTAGGTAGAGCCAATTTCTTTATGTCATAATGGCAGACGACTTTCCTTAGGTCTACTAACGCGTACCATATATTCTCGTAGGTTGCTCTTTCTATCGATAATTTCTTAGTTATTAGGTAGAATAAGGATCGGTTGCCATCTTCTAGTCGTAGTGCTCTTCCTACTCTGGGCATTTGATCTCGCAATTCATCCAGGCGGCCGAACTTTTTGCGAAAGACTGTTGCAATTCCTTTGCTCATTCGGAGATCTTGAGCTACGCAGTGTGCAATGGAAACATCTCCTGGAACTGTGAAAAGATCTTGCTGAACCTCAACGGTTACGCCAAGCCTGATCTTCCCCCTGTTTGCGTAATCCGACATGAATTCGGTGTAACTCGGTTGGAAGTCGTCAAAGTTTGGTACTTGTTGAAGAGTTCTTGCTTCTTCGACGTCATTCGAGCCAGCATATGGTGCAAGACGATTTATGTGAACAACTTTCGGCTTCCCTCTTGGCAGCTTTCCGATTCGATTAATCATGTCATTTATCCTCTTCTTGATCTCATACGGACCTATCCATTGTCTTTGGAGCTTAGGGGAAAAGCCTCGACGTCGTCGTGGATTATACAGCCAGACAAGATCACCTACTTCGAAGGTCCCCTTCGCGGAACGGGAATCATAGTGTTTCTTCATAAGATCACTGGCTATCTGCATATTCCGTCGGGCAAGATCGTGGATATCGTTCATCCTCAGCTACAATTCGTCCGCATAGCCTTCATCGGCCACATTCTCTTCTGATGGTTTACAGCCGAATTCCAGATCACAAGGCAAACGGATTTCACGTCCAAACATCAAGCAGGCAGGGGTCTGGCCCGTAGTCTCATTGGTAGCCGATCGGTAGGCCATCAAAAACAAAGGAATACACTGGTCCCAATCCTTCTGGTGTTCTGATACGACCTTGGAAAGATGTTTGCTCATGGTTCCTATTCATCCTCTCAACCATTCCATCCGACTGAGGGTGCAAGGGTGTTGTTCTGGTTCTCTCAGCACCAATCAATTGACAGATTTTTTGAAAGAGAGCCGATTCAAAATTTCGTCCTTGGTCTGAGTGGATCTCCAAAGGAACACCAAATCGGCTGAAGAATTCTTTGACCAGAACATCGGCAACTGTGGAAGCCTCTTGATTAGAGATCGCATAAGCTTCAGTCCATTTCGTAAAATAGTCCATGGCCACTAGGATGTACTTATTTCCAGCATCTGTTACTGAAAATGGACCAGCAATGTCGATCTACTCTCTCCATTGGACTACCAACATTGTATTGTCTCATGAGCGCCCTCTTCTTATCAACTGGACCATTGCCCGTTGCACACAACTCGCATTTCCGGCACCATCTTCGTACGTCTTCTTTACAGTTCACCCAATAGAACCGCTCTCGAACCTTTTGTAAAGTCTTCGTAATTCCGAAGTGTTCTCCAGAAGCACCATCGTGTAACTGACGCGATACCTCCGACACTTTACTCCTAGGTACAACCAGTTGCAACCTGGACTCCGTACCATCTTCGTTTTCAAATTTTCTGTACAGAAGATTATCTTTCAGTACCAGACAATCCCATTGGCTTCAATACGATTTTACTTCTGGACTACATGCGCTAATATCTTGCCAGGGCGGTCTTTCCTCTTGAAGCTTCCAACCCAGAACGAGTTTCAGACACGGATCGTTCTCTTGAGCGACTCGTAATTGTTGAGGTTGCCAATTATCACTTTCGATGGTAGTTCTTCGAATATGGCAAAGTCGTTCATCTAGCTTCGAACAATGGCTGCAATTCTCACTGCATGGTCTCCTTGATAGGGCGTCAGCATTTTGATGGATTTTTCCTGCCCTGTGTTCGATGTCATAATCATATTCCTGCAGCCGCTCTATCCACCTTGCTACTTGACCCTCTGGATTACGGAATTGCAGAAGTCACTTCAAGGCTGCGTGGTCGGTTAGAAGAAGGAACTTTCGGCCATACAAATATTTGTGAAAATGTTCGCAGGCCTTCACTACGCCTAGGAGTTCTCTTCTGGTAACACAGTAGTTCCTCTCTGATTTGGACAAGGCTTTACTAAAGTAGGCAATTACTTTTTCTTCTCCCTCTTGAAGCTGAGAAAGGACAGCTCCTATAGCAGTATTGCTTGCATCCGTGTCCAAAACAAATTTTTCATTCTCTCTGGGATAACTCAGTATCGATGCATTGGTAAGAGCTCCTTGTAGCTGTTCAAAAGCTCTTTGACATTCTGCGCCCCAGAAGTGTTCTCTTCCCTCCTCCGTTAGCTTTGTTAAAGGTTTAGCGATGTGAGCAAATCCTTTGACGAAACGCCTGCAATACGTACACAGGCCAAGGAAACTTCTGATCTCATGTTTATCCTTGGGTACTGGCCATCCTCGAATTGCTTCTATTTTCTTCGGATCGGCTGTTACACCATCACTAGATACGATTTGTCCCAAGTATCTTACTTCTCGCCGAAATATGTGACATTTCTTGGGGCTCAGTTTCAAGTTGGCTTCACGTAATCGCTGAAACACTTCCTTCAGATTCTTGGAATGGTCGTCGAATGATCTTCCAATTACGATTACGTCATCCAGGTACACTAAACATGTCTGCCATGTTAGCCTCTTCAAAACTGCTTCCATCAGTCTCTCAAATGTGGCAGGAGCATTGCATAGCCCAAAAGGCATGACCGTGAATTGTCAAAGACCTGATCCTATCGAGAAAGCTGTTTTCTCCCGATCAGCAGGCTCCATTCCTACTTGCCAGTAGCCACTTTTCAAATCGAGGGTAGAGAACCAACGGGACCCGGAAAGAGTATCCAAAGTGTCATCAATTCTGGGTAAGGGATAACTGTCCTTTTTAGTAACTGCATTGAGTTGGCGATAGTCGATACAAAAACGTACGGAACCATCCTTCTTCTTCACAAGGACAACTGGCGAGGCCCATGGGCTATTCGATGGTTCTATAACTCCTTGTTTGCCCATATCCCTGATAATTTCTTCCGCCTCCTCCCACTTTGCCGACGGAAGTCTTCTCGGCTGCTGTCTTATTGGCTGAGCATCCCCAGTATTGATTTTATGGGTCACGACGCTGGTTCTTCCTTTGTCATTTTCATTTCAAGCATGGCTCTTACTGGACGGGTCTGTTCTCTGTCCAGATCTTGACAAGTATTAATGACGCTGTCTACAAGTTCCTTTGAGTTCTTAGATTTCGGTGGTTTGTCGGTTGTAGTCACACAGCGGATCGACGAAACAGGAACACACTGTCCTACTACAGTTCTTCGGCTCAGCCCGATGGGAGTTTCCTTCACATTCATAACTCTAACAGGAATTACATCTCCAACCCTCACTAGAGCTTTCGCAGTCAAGAACTCATTATTGCCCACTTCTTCGACCATCCTCAGACTTCCTTTCTTACAGTATCCCTCGAGACTGGTCATTAGAATTTTCTCACAATGGCCGGGTATAGTTACATCACTAGTAGTTAGTAGGCGGACTACATCTTCTTTGTCTTCATGAAGAGGGAGTTCCTCACCTTCGACCTTGAGAACTCCTCTGTGTACGTCCAATACGGCTCCAAGTTTCCTCAAAAGGTCCATACCCAAGATTAACTGGTCAGAAATCTCAGCGACCAGTATGTTGTGCTTGATAGTGGTCTTACCAATGGAGACAGGAACATTAACTTCGCCATAGACTTTTATCCTTTCACCGTTCGCCGTTCTGAGGTGTGCTGTTGCTGGCGACATTCTGGAATGATCTCTCACTATTTCCGGTCGTGCAATGGTTCTTGTTGCACCAGTGTCTATCAATAACAACTCATTCTCTCCGTCAATCCGACCATCAACATACAGGCTATGGGCTCCACCAGAAGATGTTACGTTGACGGTAACTACAGGGGCTTTGATTCTCAAGGTCGACGATCGCCCCCTCATGTCGACCTGTTTCAGTTTTCCGACTGCTGTATGGGTTTCTGGCAATTGCGACGAAGATGACCTAGACGCCACAATTCCATCATATGGGATCTCGTTTCTTGGGCATCGTCTTCTGGATAATTTTCCGAACCATATCTTCCAGATCATTCTCTTCATTTTTCTCGGCAATGGTTCTCACTCGATGGCCTTTGGAAGTTTGATTGGCCGTTTCATACTCCAAAGCAATAGCAAATGCTTCATCCAATACTTTCGGTCTGTCCAATCGTAGAGCTTTCTGTATTTCGCTCTCTCTCAATCCATTGACGAATATGTCAACCGCTATTTCTTCCAATATGTTATCTGAAGCTTAAGGGTAGGCTAGACGCACCATTCGAGCAATGTATGTTTCAAATTCCTGCAAGCTTTCACTTGCACGTTGGATTCGGCTGCGCAGTTGTGCTTTGAACCTGTTGAAGATGGGCATCTCCATAGCGTTTCTCAAGTCGGTTGAACAATGTTTGATAACATTTTTCTTGGCCCATAGGAATCGATCTTAAAATATCCGCAGCATCACCTCTTAGAGCCGCAGTCAAGGAAACAGCTTTTTCTTCTTGAGTCCATTTATTGGCCGTAGCGATAGCTTCAAATTGTCTGAGGTATACGGACCAAGATGACTTCCCATCGAACGGAGGCAATTTGAATCTCAAATGATGATTTGTTTCCTCTCTTGTCCATTCCTCTTTAACTTCCTGACCTGTACTTACTGCGGTTTCATCCAAATCAGTGGTTGGTACTTGTACTGCTGAGCCACACTTAGTTATCAGACATTCCAACTGTTTTATTTCTTCTTCTAGTCGATCTAAGTTTTTATGCACTTCGTCGAATGTTCTAGAAACTTCTTCATATCGCTCGTCGTTCTTTTTCGAAATTTCATTAATCATATCAGAAACTTTCTCGAATTTCTCATCAGTTTTTGTAGAAACTTCATCAAATTTTTTGTCCAGTTTCTCCAGTTTCTCATCACTTTTTCTGGAAACTTCTTCCAATTTCTCATCACTTTTTTTAGAAGCTTCTTCTATCTTTCTAGAAATTTCTTTTATCTTTCTAGACGTTTCTTCCATTTTTTCATCACTTTTTTCAGAAGATTCTTCTATCTTTTTCATGATGACTTCGTCCGCCGACAGGAATTCAAACGTTTCTGGATCATCTCCATTGTCCGAAAGAACACCAATCAATCGTTCTTGTAGTATTTTTTAGTTCCACTACTATCGGCATCACGTTCCTCCAATTGTTCACGCAATTGTTTCACTGAGAGGTCTTTCAACTTCATTTTGGTTTATTTACGATGCAAAATAGTACCAAAAACCAAAAATTATCGCACTAAACGTTCAAAAATGTCCTGTTCTCACTACAAAAGTTCAATGTCTTTCACTTTTTCTTTTTCCAAGTCCACACTGTATTTATTTTATGATTTTAATCCCACTCACTGACACCACTGTAACGTTTCTATTTACTATAACACTGGGTTCGATTTATATACACTTTTATTTCCACTGATACGATTTATTTACAATGCGACTATAAGCTCAATTATCAAATGATTGCCTGCGCCTCTGTCCGCGGAGCTTTATACCTGCACGCTTCTCCAGAAGTTTCCTGGCGGCACGCGAACATTTCAGACCTCGCATCTCGAACATTCATGATCCGCGTCACCTGGAGTGGGCGTGGCCAAGCCATAGGCGTATCATTTCGTTACACCACTTTATCAGTGATGCTTTTTAGGAATGTCTCGTCTGTCCAAAGTTTTTTCATTGAAACGTTTACTGCTGCTTTCAATTCTTCTCCCTGTTCGCGTGTCAACACCATGATGATTTCTTCAGTGTGTATTTTTCACTAATATGCCTTGAAAAACCACTAATTACAAACACTTTTTCTGGAGTCTGAATCTGCTCTCGTATTCAGGTCTACTCTGCTCGACACATCGAGAATGAATGACATTGAGACAAAATATTATATTTTTTTAGAAACTGCATAGTTCTGCTTTCAACAAGTTTTTCTATAATTTTGGAAAGGGTGCAGAGCAGCGATATTTTTTTTATATAAAACTTCTCACGAAAGGAGACATCCTGTAATGTTCAGAGAACATCGTGAGAAGCAAGGGAAAGGAGGTAGAAATTGGTGTTCTTTGAATTTCTGAAGGTCATATGCCTCGGGGAACACCTTCCTGGGCAATGTGTTCCAGAGCCTCGCTGTTCGTTGGATGAACGAGTCTTTGAAAAGAGATGTTCTGCAGGTCACCAAATTAACCACAAAGGGGTGTGAAGACTGAACTTGACGGGTTAACCTCGAAGAGACCGCCAAAGGAGGAACGATTGTTGATATCTCAGAAGAGCACCGCCCATGAAAATATCTATAGAATAGAGATAGATCGCCAACCCTTCTACGGTGTTCCAGAGAAGTAAGCGAGTTGGTAAGCGAAGCATCACCGACGAGACGAATTGCCCTTTTTTGGACAGAATCCAACAGCTTCAGGATATGTTTTGGTGCTGCACTCCAAATATGGGAACAGTATTCCAGGACAGGTCGGATTTGTGCCTTATAGATCGTGAGCAGCTGACTGAAAGTGAAATAGCTCCTTGCACGAAACAGAAAACCAAGTTTTTGGGATGCACTTTCAGCAATTGATCTCACATGACTTTCCCAAGAAAGGTTATTGCTGATAGTTATACCAAGCATCGAGATGGATGACTTCAAAGGTATGGTTACCTCTGACAAGCTTATGTTGGGCATTGTGAGCTCGGCTTTTTTGGAGAAAAGACATGCTTGTGTTTTGTTCGCATTGAAATCCACTAAGTTTTTGGATCCCCATTCGAGAATTGTTGCCAAATCCATATTTATGTTGTTAACAACACAGTGTGGAGGGTACTATCATCCGCGAAGATGTGTACTGGACATGAAGTTGCCTCCAACAGATCATTGATGTGGAGCAGATATCAGGCGAGGAATTATGATGGCTGCTTTCAAGGAAGTGGGAAATGATCCCAACCCGAAAGGTTTATTGATACATTCCACTAAGACATATAAAGCAGTATCTGGTAAATTCTCAAATATGTTGACGGAAATTTCATCCACACCAGCCGATTTCTTGTTTTTTATCTCTTTAAAAATAGCCTTCAGCTCATAAATATCAGTTGGTCCCAAGAAGAAGTTTTCGTTGATTTGATTTTGGAGGTATACCATTGGATCAGTTTGACGTTCTAAATGTGATGTTACTTTTTCCGCAACTGAGCAATAAAATTGGTTGAGTGCGTCTGGGTCAATATCCACAGCAGGTGATAACGTATTATTTATTCCTCTTAAATCATTAATTACTCGCCAATGCTCTCCTGTTGAATTGTGGGCTTTATCAAATCTAACTTTATAGTATCAATTTAACGATTGTAACGATACGTTCAGGTATATCGAGAATCGCTCCGAGTTTAAATCGAAATATTATTAACTATATTAAAGAAACATGGACGAAAATTATATTGGCATGTAGTGAAAAATGTCAGCTTGACAAAGTGATATATAGTTTTCCACTTAGAAGAATACCAAGAAGAAAATCTGTGAAAATTACTCAAGTACAACAACGTGAAAGTGTAAAGGACATACAAAAACAAAGTGATAAGAACGAATAAAAACCGGACCGATAAAGTTTTGTGAATACCTATACAGGATCGGCTTCAGGTCGATTATTATGGGAGATAGCAAGAAATGCATAAAATGCAAACTTGACATTAATGAAAATAAATCAAGTTTTCAATGTGATGGATGCAATAGATTCTTACACACACAATGTGCGAATGTAACTGCCACTGAAGTTAAATGTTTACAGCTACAAACAAGAAAACTGAAATTTTTCTGTGAAGATTGTGAACAGGGACTTCAACAGATTCCAGTTTTGAGAGAAATGATAAATTTGCTTCAGCTTGAAGTAGAGAAGCTGAAAAATAAGAAAACTGACAGTGTTTTGGAGAGCGAGTCGATCGTAAATGAAGTGTTTGAGCGTCAGAAAAGGTCCACGAATCTGATTCTGTATAACCTACCGGAGCCTGTACAATCTGAAGCAGCTCAACGAAAGGAGCACGATAAAGAGGAAGCACATGCAATTCTGAAAAAAATATCACAATCACCGGTACGAATTAAGAACATTATAAGACTCGGAAAGAAAAACGATAAAGTGAGACCAGTAAAAGTTATATTAGAAGATGCTGAGGATGTCTTAGCAATCCTAAAAAATAAAAGAAACCTGAAGAACTCTCCTGTACGTATATCGAATGATCAAACGCCCCAGCAGCAAGAATATTACCGGAATCTGAAAACGCAGCTAGAAGACAGGAAAGCCCAAGGAGAAGAAGACATTAGCATAAGATATATCAGAGGAACCCCAAAAATAATGAAAAATACAAATTAGTTAGTATAAATTAGTTGTAATAGGTAATAGATTTAAGTCGACTCATAAGTTTAGAGAAGAGAAAGAGACTTGAACCAAAAATGGATAATATTGAAATTGGAAATATAATTGAGGAAGAAACTAAATCAAATACACTGGTATGTGAAAATATCGATGAGTATAAAAGTGCTGTAAGACATAAAAATGAATTTAAAGTCATATGCCAAAACATAAGAAGTATAGGAAAAAACTTTGAACATTTTCTCGTTGTTCTGGACTTATTGAATAATGATTTTGATTGCATAATACTTACCGAGACATGGCAAATAGACAACCTGAGCTACTTTCAAATCAATGAGTACGATATTTTTTACAATGAAGGTAAGCTCAACCAGAATGACGGAGTAATTGTTCTAATTAGAAGCAAATGGAATGCAAACATAACAAAACATCACATAGCAGGCATAACTGTTTTAAAATTCAATATATCAATAACATCAGATTACAAAAGTAGTTTCACAGCAATTTATAGACCTCCAGAACAAAACGTAGAATATTTTTTAGCAGGACTTGAACATTTTTTACAAATAAATAATGTTTCACAGACAGAATTCATCATGGGTGACATTAACATAGATATATTAAAGGAACATGATAGAAATATAGTAGATGAGTACTTAGACATAATTCATGAATCAGGTTTTATATCTCTTGTCAACGAGTATACGAGGGAAGTGAATCATCAAAAAAGCTGTTTGGATCATATTCTTATTAACAATACGCGGAATTTGAATAAAATAGCAACTTTCGTATTGAAAACTGAAATTACTGATCATCATGCTATAGTTTTAAGAATTAGTTATACTAAAGAAGAAATCAGAAAGAATTCTAAAGATATAGAAATAGTGAACTATAAAAGTTTATGTCAATCACTGTCACAAGAAAAATGGGAAAACGTAATAAACATAGTAGATCCAGAGCTCAGTACAAATAATTTCATGAAAAACTTAATAACTCACATTGATAGGGCAACGTATAGGAGAAAGAATAATGAGAAATCTAAAAGAACACCATGGTTAACAAATGGAATAATTGAGGCAATCAAAGTTAGAGACAAACTTCATAAAGATCTCAAGAATGATCCAGAAAACATCACTCTTAGACAAAAATATAAAGAATATAGAAATATAATACATAAGTTGATATATAAATCAAAAAATGATTTCTATCGAAATCAGTTGATAGAAACTGGAAATAATACTCGTAGATTTTGGGACACAATCAAAGGTGCAATGAATGTGACAAAAAAAGTTAATCAAATAGGTGATATAGAGAATGTTGACGGAAGCATGTTAACCACACATAAGGAGAAAGCAGAACGTTTCAATAATTTTTTTTCCTCGATAGGTAAACAGTTAGCAGAAAAAATTGATATAAATGATCTGGAACAATCAAAATATTTGACAGAATTTAAAAGAAAATATCAAATCAGAGAATCGTTATTTTTGAATCCTACCAATGAAGAAGAAGTACGAATGATGATTGGAGAGTTAAAAAACGGAAAATCTCCTGGACTAGACGGTTTAACATCTTATTTGCTTAAAAAAGTATGTAATTATATAAGCCGCCCCCTCGAACATATATTCAACAACATTTTTCTACTTGGCAAATGCCCATCTCACTTCAAAATCTCGAATATTAAACCCTTATACAAATCAGGTGATAAATCAAACGTCACAAACTATCGGCCAATCTCACTTTTATCAAATATAGCTAAAATTTTTGAAAAATTATTCAAATCAAGGATTATGAGTTTCGTGAGTAAAAATAAAATCTTGAAAAATAACCAATTCGGGTTTCAAAAAGGTTTATGCACGGAAGATGCAATGATAGCTTTATCGAAATCTATCTATAGGGATATTGACAAGTCATGGCCTACTGCTGATGTATTCCTAGATTTGCGAAAGGCTTTCGACACCGTGCACCATGAGCTGCTTTTACAAAAACTAGAAATTTTAGGTTTTCGCGGAAATGTACAAAATTTGGTTGAAAGCTATATAAAAAATAGATCGCGAATAGTGACAATACAAGAGAGTATTAGCTCAACACAACCAATTGAATTTGGAGTCCCGCAAGGAACTGTTATGGGACCCATATTCTTTTTGATATATATCAATGATTTACTCGACCATGACAAAAACAGCAAATGCATATCATATGCAGATGATACAGTCGTTTTGGTGAACGGAAAAACTTGGGAAGAACTAAAAACTAATATGCAGAAATCAATGAAAATCATAAAAAATTGGCTCGATACCAACCTTCTAACCCTTAACTGGGAAAAAACTAAATGCTTGCCATTTTTTATAGACAGCCGTACAAAGCCAAATTTTAAGGAAATAATCTTGCACAATAATAATTGCATTGGCGATATGAATCCAATCTGTAATTGTGCATCAAAAATAGAAGTAGTTGAGGGAATTAAATACTTAGGAATCAACTTGGAAACAGGCATGAGATTTGATAAACACATAAAAATAACTGCAGCCAAGCTTCGAAGAAGTATATTCATATTACGAAAATTGCGAAATTTCATGAACAAATCGAACTTGAAAATTGTGTACCATGCTTTATTTGAATCCATCCTGCAATACGGTATCTTAGCATGGGGTAGTAGCTATCAGAATATAATCAATCCGTTGGATATTTTACAGAAAAAGGCTATAAAACTCATACTACAGAAAACTCAAAGATATCCTTCTCAACTGTTGTTCCAAGATCTCCATGTACTTCCATTGAGGAAACTGTATGCATACAAAGTCCTTTTGAATATTTCCAAAGATCGAAATTTAATACAGTCTGTTAGTATGGAAAAATATAACACTAGACAAATTTCACAAATCATAGCAGAGATTCCTAAAAAGTGCAAAAGAATAACTCAGAAATGTATTTCCTATGTAGCACCCAAAATATTTAACTTACTCCCTTTACACATAAAAACAGAAAATTTCAAAAATGTACGTTTCAAAAAAGAATGCAAGAAATGGCTTTTCACAGTCGATATCACGATATTACAAAGAGTATTTGATATTCAATCTACATAACTCATTACAGATTAGGTAGGAAACTCAAAGTTAAATCCATCATTAATATTATGTAGAACAAGGTATTCTAATGAATTTATTAATGTCATTTCGACCTACATGAATTTAGTGTAGATTTGGTTAAAACCAAATATTATATTTTCACATAATGTTGTAAATCTTTATAATTAATTCTCGTAATGATATATGTATTTTTTGTTCTTTTTATTCTCTCTCATGTTTAGAAAAAAATCAGCATATATTTATATATATATATAATATAGTATTATTGTTTATACAAATTCTTGTTCGCCTGTAAGGAAGTGTAGTCACGCGCTGGCATATTGATGCCTTAGTGACCATTTTTTCTTTATTCCTCATTGAACATGTACTCTGAACCTGTAACTTTATCCCCAACTTCTGAATAAAGAATCATTTCTCATTTCATTTCAGTATCTACTTTTTGCACTTTCTACTACACTTCGATATAAATTCCTATATTTTTTGAAGTATGTTATGAAAAATTTACTATTGCTATATTTCCTTACTGTATGCATTGATCTTAGATTATTTGCTGTAATTCTAATACCATTTGTGATCCACGATTTTTTGTTTTTAATTATTCTTACTGGAAAGCAATCATTGAAGATTTTGATTAATTGTCTATGGAATGTTGTTAATGCTTCAGTTGGGTTAGGATTGTTTTCCCACTGCATTGACTCACAGCATTTCTTAAGGTTACAATAATTCTCTTCACTATATATTCTGCCATATCTTATTTTCCTTGTTTTATTTATTCCGGTTTTTATACAAGAGGAGAAGGAAACTGCCTCATGGTCCGAAAGACCTGCAGGAATAACTGAAGCTTTAGCCTCTGAGTCATTGAAGTTAGAGCATACGTAGTCAATTAAACTAGAAGAATACTGAGATATTCTATTAGGTTCTGTTACATGCATCCTGAGGTCAAATGAAATGAATAAGTTGTTTAGGTCATTGAATTCTGTAGTTGTTATATCAGAATAATTAAGATTTAAGTCACCTGCTACTATGATTTTTGCTTGAACAGGGATTTGAGATAATAGATTTTCAAGGCTGTCAAAAAATTATTTTTTTATCACTTCCAGGAGCTCTGTAAATGCATACTATATGAAGATTATTCAATTTGTTGTAAACTATCGAAAATTCGAATATTTTCTCGACTAGCAAATAGTCAAATTTTGAAACATTTTCAAGAGGAAACGTCTCAGCAAAGTTCTTGTTGACCAAAATCATTGTTCCTTCGTGAGAAGCTATTTGACGGTTAAATCTGGCAGCAACTTTGTAATCTGTAATGAAGCAAGGTTCCTCATTTTTCAACCAGTGTTCCGTCAACAGTACCAAGTTGGGCCATTTCTTATTCTCCATAAATATCAGAAGCTCGTCAATTTTATTTCTTAATGACGGGATGTTCAGCAGCATTAGTGAAAGGATTAGATCTTCTTTTCTTGTATGTATATTGTTTCTCTTTTCCTTCTTCTTTTTCCCGATCAAATGCTCTCCACTCAACAATGTCTTTTCTATTGATTTCTGGGGACCACTAGATTTTGATGACCCTCTAAAAAATGTTCCGATTTTTTATCTTCGTCAGATGCTTCAATATGTGTGTTCTTCTCAGACTTCCATTCAGTTTCTTTCTTCGTTGCTTCCTTGATATTCATGTGAATGCTTTTAAGGAGGGCTTTTGCTAGATACAATATTCCTATATTATTGAGATTTTAACCATTTCTATCATAGTTAGATTTTCTCAATATGGAATTACACTCAAAAAAGTGTGACAGACTCAGCTTATTTGTAAATATTTTTTCACAAAGAATGTAATTCTTGATGTGAAGTATTATCACTTTATTAATTGGTGTCATTACTGGTTGATGGTGCATGAGAAAAATTAAATTGAGACTGTTTCATCAGAATTGCATCATAGTCCGGTTCCATTTGCGAAACAGAAATTCTTGAAACTGATGGATAATTATGTTTCCTGAAGGAGTTTTCCTAAGCTTCATTGTTGAAAATATTTGTTCGCATATATAAGATGAGCCGAACATCGTCATTATCTTCATAACATGAGTAATTAGATTTGGAAAATTATCTGGACTGGAATTATCATAGAATTCTAGTAATGGTACTGTAAAAAAGTTCAGTTCTATCTTCGGGCGCCCTTGCTTGTATTTATACCTACCTGCTAGGAATTGGATTTTTCCGTTTCTTTCGAGAAAACAAAAGAATGAATCGAAAATGCGAGTGTGTCTGGATGGATTTCTCCAGAATACTATTGTGTTTTGAATAACCCCGCAGGAAGTTTTCATGCAGGTCGTCACATTACGAAGTGAGAACGAGTTCACATATTCTCATGACGACACTCCTAAACGGGCCAGATTAAACCTTTTCGTGGGCCGAACTTGGCCCGCGGACCGTAGTTTCCCCATTACTGATCTAGAACATCTGAGGGTATTGTTCTAGCGTCTGCAAAAATACGGTGTCGTCATCAACATTAACAAATGTATCTTCGGTGTTCCTGAGGTCCAGTTTCTCGGCTTTCGTTACAGAAAAGGAAAAGGTCGACATCATGAGATCATTTCCGCTTCCTTCGTCGATCAGAAAGCTTCGTCAGTTTTTTGGGATGTGGAACTCTACAGAACTCTACAGTCAACCAAGCGACACAAGCTGCCCTGCATGCGCACCCAAAGGCAGATGCACTAATAGCGATTTTCACGAACGCATCTGACGTAGCAGTGGAAGCTGTGCTGCAACAGTGGAAGCCTGGCAACCTCTGAATTTTTCCCCAAAAAAGCACAACCAGAGCGCAAATACAGCGCCTATGATCGCGAACTCTCAGCCGTCTATCTTGCTGTGAAGCACTTTCGACATATGGTTGAAGCACGGCAGTTCACCATATTCACTTATCATAAGCCTATAACGTTCTCTTTTATGTTGAATTCCACTCAGTGCTCCCGACAACAACGACATCTGGATTTCATCAGCCAGTTCTCCACCGATTTACGACACATATCGGGCCAAGATAAAGTCGTTGCCGATGCATTGTCTCGCGTAGCGGAGTTAGAGGTCACTATTGATTACAAGGCGATAGCAGGATCTCAGGAGACGGATTCAGAGCTTCCGAATCTGCAGCGGAGCCCTTTTTCTCTAAGGTTACAATAGGTACTAATCCCAGATACGACTATCACCGTCACGTGCGATGTTTCGACATCTGTACCTCTTCCGAAAACATTCAGGATAGCAGCATTCATCGCAGTCCATCAGCTGTCTCATCCAGGAGCGGAAGCTTCTGGGAGACTAGCAATACAGAGATACGTCTGGCCTTCCATCAAATCAGACTGTCCTCAATGGGCTCGAGGTTGTAAACATTGCCAGAAGTCAAAAGTATCCAGCCACGTGTCGTCATCTGTTGGTTCTTTTGCTCCACCATTGGAAATTTTTCACCACGTTCACCTCGATCTGATCATCATGTCATATTGTGATGATTGATTTTTGAATTCAAGTTTGATTTTTTTCAGTATTCTTTTCATGTCTAAACTTAATATTTTATATAAATTCAGCCTCCTAATTGCTAGTGTTTCGTCATGTTATACATAAGTCGTTGGTATTTCAAGATGACCAGGTCTTTTTCAAGTTGGGGGACACAGACAAGCCATGGCTGAAGTAAACCTAGTACGGATAAAAAATATCGGTCATTTTGGTATGCTGGATATTTGTTCATGAAATACATTTGTATAAACTCTTGAAGGAGAAATGAATAATAATGATAGTAATTATGACTCTCATACATTCCTTCCCAAACAAGAAAACTATAACGAAAAATTGATTCAGTTAAAGATCCTTAGATTAAGATTAGTATTTTTTGATAGAAACTGCCGTAGCTGGTAGAATTTATATATGTATAAGCTTCCTAGCTCTTTTTCAACGTGATTATTCCATCGGAGATTTTTATCATTGATTGTACCCAAATACCTGACCTCATCCGCCTCTCGGACCTCCTCGTCCATACCTGAATACGAAATTTGACCATTGTGCTGGTCGTCAAACGGTACGCATCGCATCGTAAGCAGGATCCGATAAATCGACAGATTTTGTTTGTTTTTCAAAGAAGACTAAAAGTGTGTTCACTAAGAATACCAATTGATATACATATAATAATAATAATAATAATAATATATGTATTTATTGACAGAACAGAAAAAAAGATATGAAGATACAGGTAGAATTTTGTCTGCCAATAGGATACAAGATTGGATTGTTCCATTCCTACTCTTGCACCTTACAAAGAAAAATCAGTTTATAAATAGGACACAGTAATATGTTAGATAATGATAGAAAAACACGTAAAGTAATATGTGGTGGTGATTTTGAAATAAGGTGCATCGGACACGGGTACATGTGAAAAATCTGTTCATCATGGTGAATTGTGCGTCTTGTTCAAATGCAATAAGTAGAAGCAGGCCGGCAGTATCATTTAATGAGTGCAAAGAGAGTTCCATAGTACTTGTATCACAAAAACTGCGGACTAAATCAATTTGTTGAACACTATACCGGGGCTCTTCTGGAAATGCTCCGACTGTACAAGCAGCTGTATTTTGCTAGAATCAATTGGCATTCAAAGTATAGTTGAAACCAAACTGAATGATGCTCTTGATTTCATAAAAAACTAGGTGAATGCTGCCATCGCAAAAATTGATGGAAGTGAAACATCTGATTGTCGTATGGAATATTCAGATGTGCTGAAGGATAAATGACAACCAGTTATTTTGGCAGAGATTTTGCGTAATGTTGATCCTGGTCAAGAAAACTTGCAGCTGATGAAAGTCAGATCTGTCAAAGATGGCGGAATTTCAATATCGTGCAGGAGTAAAGCTAATAATGCGAGAATGAAAGTCAGACAAAAAATGTCAGCAGAATATAAAGTGGAAGAGGTTGAAAGAATTCGCTTGGTTGGCATGACTCAGAGGTTTTCAGCGGATGATCTGAGGAACTATCTATTCAAGTGTAACACTAGAGTTTTCTCTCATATCTTTCGAGCCATCTATAGGTAGATAAGTCGGTGTATGGATGTGCGTTGGTGGCAGGTAACTTATTTGTAGGTTATGATAGTTGCAGCGTATATGATGCACCCGATATATAATGATGTTTTGAATGCAAAAAATTCAATCATTCAATTCGAAATGCATAAAAGCTATCTCTTGTCCAATCTGCGGTCAAGATCACGATATTAAATACTGAAAATCCAACAGCAAAAACTGCTTCAACTGTAAAAAGCTGAACAGACCTGGCAAATATACTGACAATGCAGTATGGGAAAAACAAAAATGTATAGCGTATGCCGAAACCTTGAATAAAATACGGTCAAATCTGAATGCAAAAATAGCAATCAAACAGTAGTTGTCTGCCTTCCCCCGTAAATTTGGTTCGAGTCGATCCAAGTGTAGTCATATCGGACAAATTATCGATATTTTATCAGAACACACATGGCCTTAGAACGAAAACCAATGAGATTTTTCTTACGTTTACGTTTATAATTTCGCGAACCTCCTTGATTTTTCTCAGTGCAACTTTGTTTCAAAGCATATTGATAAGTTATCAGACTTAATACATTCTGATTGAATTTGTACCGTAGAGAAATCATCTGACCCACTGGTTGGAGAAGATGACCATCATCCAGCATTAGAAATAGTTTGTGCTCTGAATGAGAAAGGGTGAATAACCTGGAATCATCTTATGAAGGGTGCTACAACTTCCGTAAAGCTAATTTTCCACTATTATGTGAAATGATGGGCAATATTGACTGGACGTTCTAGGATACATTTGTTGAAGCAGAGGAAGACTGCACATATTCTCATTATATAACATATTAGACCACTGAGTACCTAAGTGTTCTACGAGTAATAAGAATGAGTATCCTCCCTGGTTTACTGGCAATATTATTGGATAAATTCGTAGAAAGCATAAATGCTGGCGCTTGTATAGAGATAAAAATGACACTAAATCACTTGAAGAATTCGGACAACTTAGACAAGCAATTAAAACTCACATTACAATCGAGCATACAAATTATGTCAGACAATGTGAATCTGAACTTAATATAAATTCTAATGAATTCTAGGTCTACGTTAACAATACAAAAAAATGGTAAAACACCTAATAGCATGACATACGAATATCAGCTACTAACTAATTGGATATATCAAATGGCTTGACGATGCTGGATGATGACCCATCTCCCCATAAAAATTTGAATATTGACAGCTTTCAGGAAAAATAAGTCTTAGCAGCCCTGACATCTATAAAAGCAAAACGCACTAGAGGATCGGATGCCTTCTTAGTCCGGTCGAATTAGACTAAAAAATAATAGTAAAGGTACATAAATTTACAACAAGCTGCAAATGGGTGAAATTGTTTAAAACACAATCAAAAAGAACATTTCAAAATTCCGAATCATTGCGATGCCTGGAAAAAAATTTATTCGAGGTCAAAGGTCAAAAATCTTGAAGAAGTTGGTTTTTTGCGATTTCCAGCAAAACGGTAAGGTTTATCATAAAATAACCTCACAAAAAATTTAGATCATAAAATTCTCTACAAAAAGTATATCGATACTTTTTCTTTGAGAGTCACCGTTTTTGAGAGTTAAAAAGTTGGAATCGTCATAAGCGGAATTATAAAATGTTATTTTTAATTATGTTTTGAACAATTACACGCATTTGCAGCTTGTTGTAAATTTATGTACCTTTCAATGCCTAGATTGAGCGGAGTATTCTAGAACGGATCAACTTCAGGATTCCCTGTCAGACATCTCGGTGCACCGACTCATTCTATACTACCGCGCCACGTACAAATGTATTAAAGAACTCCCCTGTTCATACTATATGTAGCAATTACAATTTAATATGTGAACAACTCGATATATTAAATTGTGATTTGTATTAAATTGAGAAGTTTTACCTCCAGTATCAATATTCCTGAATTAACTAGCTTTTTTTCTATTCTTATTTTCATTGTGTATTGTTATCATTGTTCAATTGTTACTTGACTCCTGTTCTGTAATTGGAAATCTTTATAAGATCAAGTACGGTTCCCTTGTTCCACTGATTGCATTATTTATTTCAATTCATTGTGTTCGATTAGTTGAGTAACTGCGGAAGAAATTCGACACCAAGCCAGGAACACCAAAGCGTTCCAATACGTGCAGAAGCGAGCGAAATCCATATTGGTGATTATGTGTGATCCTGCTATCAAAAACTTTGCCGAAGTTGTCCATGACAATGATAGGTCTATAATTGTTTATTTTTGTCGTGTTGCTAGTTTCGTGTTCGAATTATATCAATTAATTTTTTGTGATCAGATTCAGAAACATGAAGTTGGGATTCATTTCAATATTTTCTTCAACATCTGCATCAGCGATCTGTGAAACAGTTTTGCAATTGATTTCCTCATTGATAGCCCCTGACACAAGTAGATAGGTTGTCTTGAGGTCTTTTTCATTGATTTCGTTAAGTATGATAATGATCATGTCTGCGGCGGAAGAGTGCTACGTCTTTAAAATCGTACTTCAAACAACTGTATCAAAGATTTGAAAATAACCATAAAAAAATTCAGTAGAAAGTGAAGTGCAGTGAATGAAAACTACATAAGAACAGAAACTGTGTTACTCGTAAGTTTAGAAAAGAAACTTTGTGTCAAATCACTAATTAACTACCTGTGAAACGTATCTCCGAGTAAACAACAAGTACGGTGACCTATTGCACCAACGGTCAAACAAAAGTCGAAATAAATGCCGAAAACTATGGATGATAAAATCGAAGAAATTCTACAGGAAATTGAAAATAGCAAAATTGAATTGAAAAATTGCATTGAAGCAACCGAAGCTAACATTCTGCTGAAAATAGAGGATTTGAAGTTCAGAGTGAACCACCTAGAAGAAGAAAATTTATATCTCAAGGAAAAAATTGAGAAGTTGGAAAGGAGAGACAGGGCTAATGATATTATTGTTTTCGGGTGGTCTACACCGAATGAGGACATAACCTCGGATGAGCTTAAAAATCTAGTAGGAGTTGAACTAGAGGAAAAAGATATAAATAATTTTTATTGTCTTGGAAGAAAAACAAAGCGCCCGGTGAAAATAGAACTTTTGTCCCACCTTAAGAAGACCGAAATCATAAGAAATTGTAAGAAATTGAAGGGAAGCAGCGTTGCAGTAGCTAACGACTTAACTGACCAACAACGCAGTGAATATCAAGCACTGAGAAAATAATTGATCCAGGAACGACATAACGAAAGAAACTGCTACATCAGGGGAAACAAAATGATTATTGATAATAAATAATACACCTTACAAGAGTTGCATGAATCAGAACAACACGCCGTCAAATCAAATAGTACCCCTGCAACACCAACACAGCAACTCATTTTGTATGAAGAGGAAAAGATCGACAAAAACAACCAATTACCACTTAGGAATATCAGAGACACTCAAAAAAATCAAGTGAACAACACGCCACAGACTAGTGTAACTACAAGGAAAGCAGTGAAGCCTAAAGAAATCATTTCAAGATTGCGATCAAACTCGCAAAAAAAAGAGTAAGAAATTACCTGCCTGATGAACTTATTCTAAAATTCGTTTCTTCTCATCTTAGCATATTATTGAATTGATGTTCAGTTTATTCCACTCTTTGTATTATATTAAGGTATCAACACTATAAAGTCAAAATGGACCCATTCATAAAAGAGTATAAGAACGAACCAATAGTAGCAAAAGTAATCTCAGATGTTAAAGATTTTATACCAGATAAACAAAATCCATTTAGTATAATACATTTTAATATCAGAAGTATCACAAAAACATGGATAAGATGAAAATATTCTTGAACAGACTTTCTCTTGAATTTCAAATCATTGTACTCTCTGAAACATATCTTGTCTATGATTTGAATATAGTAGAAATTGACGGCTACACCACAATATATAACAAAGGTACACTGAACAAAAATGATGGTGTAATAGTGTATATTAAAAACAGCATTAGTTTCACATATAGCGTAATAAACATTGGTGACATTAAGGCTCTTGAAATTACAACAAAATCAAAATATGCAAATGCCATGATAACTGCCATCTACAGACCCCCAAGTACTTGTCCAAAAAGGTTCAATATAGATCTATTGGACTATATACAGTCTATTGAAGAAAGTGACTGGCATATAATAACGGAAGATATCAATATAGACTTATTTTCAGATTCAGAGTTTGTCGAAGAATACAAAAGTTCCTTGAATAGTTTTGGGTATGAGTCATACATCAATAGTTACACCCGACCACAGAGTCAAACATGTATTGACCACTTCTTTGTTGAAACTGTATCCAATAGGAATATCCAATCATTTGTCTTCCAATTCAATATAACAGACCATTACCCTATAATCAATATAAATAATAATAATCAATATACTTTATTGTCAGAAGATACAAAAAACATCTCATAGACAAAGCGATAGACAATGATAATAATAATAATACAATATAATGATATAAATCGACCCATATAAACACAAAATACACAAACATATTTGAGCACATATACAAACATACAACAAACATATAAATACATGTAATTATATTGCATTACGAACATACTGAACAATGTGTAACTGATGCCACTGACATTTAATTTGCAATGTCATCATTTTCTCTAAGATGACAATTAGTTTAGATAGTGTATTATGTTAGAAATGATATTCAGTCTAGATTCAGAATCCTGTTTGTGAACACATGACAAAATAAATCTTTTTAAAAAAGTAACTTAAGCAAAAAGTTATTTAAGTGGCGCAGTCGGTAGGATAGGTTGATCAACAGTTAGGGAATATAACAAGTTGATTCGTTTCAACGATTTATCGACCTATTCGAAAAATCGGTACGCGTACGGCAGAAAAATCCAGTCAGGTGAACTGAGTAGCTTGACGAGAAGAATCCGTTCGTTTTCCAACCAACAGTCAGCAACCAGAAGTACAATCGCTGTCTCTTCCAATGCCTGGCCCTGGACAAATGAAGTGGGTTTGGATTTTGCTGTAAGTACCCATGTCATACAGAGGTTTTCATAATCATTACGATACAGAAAATTCTGAACTCTCAAGGACGCTCTGTTTGATTTCACAAAAAAAATCCATGAATATCTTGAAAATAATAAAAAAGTTAAAGCGAAAGCCTTCGACAGCATATCTCATGAAGTGCTTTTGGAAAAACTTGAATCTTATGGTATTCGCGGGATTGTGTATGAGCTTTTCAAGAACTATCTAACTGACCGTACGCAAATGGTAAAAATAAATGACTATTTGAGTGAAAGTCAGCAAATTGAATTTGGTATTCCCCAAGGAACAGTTCTTGGTCCCCAGCTATTCCTACTTTATATAAACGATATGTTGAAATTAAATATTCCGGGCGATATCATATCATACGCTGATGATACTGTGCTACTCTTCACAAGTCACACCTGGGAAACAACAAAAAAACAGGCAGAAGCAGGCCTATACAAAATCAAGTGCTGGTTAGACAGTAATCTACTCAGCTTGAACTTCAACAAAACCAAATTTATGACCTTCTCAAATAGTATCGTAAATCAGCCTGACTTCCCCACCTTGAAATATCACTCCAACTGTGCAGTGAATCCTTGTATATGTCAGAGAACTATAGGAAAAACTGAAAATATGAAATATCTAGGCATAATAATAAATAATACACTAAAATGGGATAGCCACTCTGAATATTTAACAAAAAGACTGAGAAAACTGGTATACACGTTCTACGAGCTACGAAAATTCCTCCCAATAAACATACTTACAATAGCATACAGATCACTGGCTGAATCTATTTTGTCTTACGGTATCATCATATGGGGTGGTACTTATCATAGCCAGATAAAAACACTCATATTAACACAAAAATGGATCTTGAAAGTCATACTATCGAAACCAAAAAGATTTTCAACAACACTGCTCTTTTCAGATACAAGATTCATGGACATACACCAACTTTATGTTCTTAGCGCCTCCAAATTTATGTACAAAAATAAAATTGAGAAAAGCATAAATAAACACGATTACAACACAAGAAGAAGAGACACATTAAAAACACCCCAAACTAAAACAACCCTATCTCAAAAATTTATCTGTACAACAGGACCAAAAATTTACAATTGCCTCCCCCAACACCTTAAAAGTATAAAAAATTTCAAATCATTTTGCAATAAAGTGAAAAAATTTATACTCGTAAACATAGAAACCTTTAAGTTCATTCTATGACGGAAAATTTATAACAAACTCACAAAAAAACAAAATGTCATGCGCGCCAGAAACACCCTGTTGGGATCTTCTTGCTCATTGATCTGTTCACTTTGTATTTTTATTTTTGTATTTTTAATTTGTATTTTTATTTTTATATTTTTAATTTGTATATTATGAGGATAGGTTATTATTATCATGTACATTCTTTCCTGTAATTTACTATCTCTTTATTATTATTATAATGAAAAAAAAAAAAAGAAAAATACTGATTAGTTAATCTACTTGCTACTCAAATCTACCAGTCAGGCACACTACAACTTCTCCAGAAGTTAGGTGCAATATCATTCTGTTAAAGTATAGCATTTACCCTGTAATGTAACATTAATTCAATAAAATTATTTATTTATTTATTTATTTATGCCGCTTTGAAAATATCGTCCTGGATCATAAAAAACTGGGCAGATTTGAAAAATGCTCTACCCAATACTTACGCAGACAAACGCGATATTTTTACATTAAACATTGAAATGACTGAATTGCGACAAATTAACGAAACGCCGTTTGAATTCTACAATAGAATCCAACACATTTTAAATTTACAAATTGCACAGTTGACCACTAGTGCATCACCGCAAGAAACGATTATATTAGGTTCATATGTTCGTAGTTTAGGACTTCGAGTTTTGTTAAGAGGATTGAAAGATCCTATTGGCTCTTTAATGCGAACGAAAAATCCGAAAGATTTGAACGATGCACTTAATATGCTAACGAATGATTTTCAATTAGATACCGCCCCACAGAGGTCAATGAAAAATCAATTCAATTCAAAACCACCATCTCACAATTCTCAAAATCGACAACGCATCATTCCACCATTGCAAATCACAAATTTTACTAATAATTCCCGAATACCTAATAGACCGATTCATTCATTCCAACACCAACAACAACAACCAAACTCATTCCAAAATCAAAATAAAAACTTTTCCGCATTTAGACCCAATCAAAAACCGAGTTTACCGAAAACAACACCAATGAGTATCTCTACTAGAAATACCGGACTCTCCCGAGTACCTAATCAATCAAATTTCAGCCAAACTCATCGATTAAATCAAAATCCAAATTTTAGACAAAATAGACCAAATTATATTGCTGAAGAATTATTCAACATAGAAGATGAACCAATAATAGATGAATATTCAATAGAATCAGATCAAAATCAAGAAGAACATTTTTTAGAGGAAGAAGCCTCGGAATTAGAGAACCAGATAGATTTGAACTAATGAATTTGACTAACAATACTAGTGAACTTCCATATATCATATTTCCAGAAAATAATTTAAAATTTTTGATAGACACAGGTAGTACAAAATCATTTATCAGACCTGATATTGCCAAAATTCATTTTAAATCGTCCATTAAAAATGACCCTTTCCAAATTACAACTGCACATGGAACATCTACCGAGCAATATAGTACAGTGATACCCTGTTCTAAAATTCTCAATAAATTGAAATTACCTTTGAAATTTCACTTATTCAAATTCCATGATCATTTTGATTGTCTCTTAGGACTCGATAATTTGAAATTATTGAATGCTGTAATAGACTTGAATAACAACATGTTAATAACTCCAAATTCACAGGTGAAACTGAAATTCCACAAAGTATCTCCATGTACAAATATTATAATAATACCCCCAAGATCTGAACAAGTAATCAATGTTAACATCAAAAACGTTAGTGATGGACAAGCTATTATCCCATATACAAAAATTTCGCAACTAGAAATTCCAGAATGTTTGACTACTGTCAAAAATCATCGAGCTATCTGCACAATAACGAATTCATCGAACTCTCAATTGATTGTAGATATGACAGAACCAATGGATGCCGAAAATTTTGACGATAATGAAACCATTTCCAATCCAAATTTGAATAATGTTAATTTCGAAAAATTTCAATTCGATATTGCCAAAATCAGAACCGAACACATGAATTCTGAAGAACAATACGAAATAACTAAATTGATTAAGAAATATTCTGATATTTTTCACATTGACGGAAACCAATTATCTTTTACAAGCAAAGTTAAGCACGTCATTAAAACTTCTGATGAAATACCGGTGTACACTAAAACTTATAGATACCCCGAAGTACATAAGCAAGAAGTCAACACTCAAATCCGAAACATGCTAGATCAAAACATAATTAGACCATCTCACTCGCCCTGGTCATCACCAATTTGGGTTGTACCTAAGAAGCTAGACGCTTCCGGCAAGAAAAAATGGCGAATAGTTGTAGACTATCGCAAATTGAACGATAAAACTATTGGCGATCGATATCCTTTGCCAAATATTACAGAACTACTAGACAAACTTGGTAGATGCCAATATTTTTCAACTCTTGATTTGGCATTAGGCTTCCATCAAATTGAAATGGCTGATAATGACATCGAAAAAACCGCTTTTAACACAGGCAACGGTTATTATGAATTCCTTAGGATACCCTTTGGCTTAAAAAATGCACCAGCCGCGTTTCAGAGGGTTATGGATAATATCTTGAGAGGGATACAGAATGAAAAACGTCTCGTGTACCTCGATGATATCATAATTTTCAGTACAAGCCTCCAAGAGCATATCAATCGTTTGCGAGAAGTATTCCAGAGATTGCGTGATTCCAATTTCAAAATTCAACTAGATAAGTCGGAATTTCTCAGAAAAGAAGTAGCTCATCTAGGACACATTGTAACACCTGAAGGCGTTCGCCCAAATCCAGACAAAATTAAAGCTATTATAAATTACCCTTTACCTAAAAATACCAAACAAATCAAAGGCTTTCTAGGACTTTTAGGTTATTACAGAAAATTTATTAAAGATTTCGCCAAGATTACCAAACCATTGACAAAATGTTTAAAGAAAGAAGCGCATATTGATACCAAAAATCCAGAATACCTAAAATGTTTTGAAACATGTAAAAACTTGCTAATAAATGAACCCATCCTTCAATACCCAGATTTCACTAAAGATTTTGTTTTTAAACTGACGCGAGTAATATAGCGATAGGAGCTGTCCTATCTCAAGGAAAAGTCGGCTCCGACCTACCAATAGCATATGCGAGTTGAACACTAAACGAATCCGAACAAAATTATTCAAACATCGAAAGAGAGCTTTTAGCAATTGTATGGGCTGTTAAGTACTTCCGACCATACTTATTTGGAAGAAGATTCAAAATTGTTTGTGATCATAAACCGTTACTTTGGTTGTTTTCACTCAAGGAACCAAATTCTAAATTACTTAGATGGCGTCTCAAGTTAGAGGAATTTGACTATGAAATTGAGTATAAAAAAGGAGTACATAATAAAAACGCAGATGCTTTATCAAGAATAGAATTGAACATGAACGAGACAAATAATGACGAACCAAATGATATTTTTGAGTACATAACAAAATTCAACCAAGATTTAGAAAAAAAAATAGTACTAATATCGAAACGGATAATCAATCTATGATCGTAGAAGCTAACGATTTAGATCAAGAAAATAACGCAGAAGATGATAACGATCAAACAATTCATTCTAACTCTGAAAACCCAATTGTTGGAATACCAATAATCGATTGTCTAGTAAATTTCGGAAAGAATCAATTAATAATCTCTGAAGTGAATTATGAACCAGCAAAACCAAGTATTATTAAACTTTATAACTCGAAACAAAGAATACTCATACAAATTTCACGAAACAATTACGAACAAGATATCATCAATTTTGTCAAAGAATTTATCGTACCGAAAATCAAATATTACCTTTATTTTGAAGACCCAATAAATGAAAGATTTTCAAACATTCTACAGAAATTCTTCAAACATTCCCAAATCAACTTTGTCAGATGTACCAAAAAGTTAATTGATGTAAATGATGAAAACGAAATTAATGAAATAATTCAGAAATACCATGAAGGTAAGACAAACCATAGAGGTTTAGACGAAACAGAGAAACGTATAAAAACATCCTACTATTGGCCAAATCAAAGAAGATCAGTCCAAAATTATATCAACCAATGTGAAATATGTTTAGTTGCAAAATACGACAGGAGACCATTAAAACTTGAATATAATATTACACCTACACCTGTTAAACCTTTTGAAATTTTGCACATCGATAGTATAACCTTAGAAAACGCAAAATTCTTAACATCATTGATGCATTCTCAAAATATGCTCAAGCATATAAATTAGATTCTGCTCAAGGTTTGGAAGTCGTAAATAAATTGATAAAATATTTCACTCATCATAGAATTCCAGAACAAATAATTTCTGATAATGGATTAGAATTTAAAAACTCGTTAGTAAAAGAACTACTCGAAATCCACAACACCCTGAATCAAATGGACTCATAGAAAGATTTCACTCGACCCTCGTAGAACACATCCGATTATTCAACAATCAAGACGAATTTAAAAATGACTCGATAGAATCAAAAGTGAATTATGCTCTTTTAGCATACAACAATACTGTTCATTCTGCAACAAAATTGAAACCCTACGAAATAATCACTGGTCATCTAGAAACCGATTGTCCATTCAATATCGATATAGAAAAACAACTAGTAAATAATTATATTTCCAATCATAAAGATAAAGTTAAATTATTGTATCAAAAATTGAACGATGATTTACAGAAAGGCAAAGAAAACGTAACTCAAAAGGCTAACGACAATAGGGAACCAATTCCAGCAATTCCGGAAGTAATTTTTGTTAAAGATAAGCAAAAACAGAAAAAGACCTCGAATAAATTCAAACGTCAAAAAATTAAAAGTATCAACCCGGAACTTAAAACAGCGAAAATTAACCCAACACATAAAAATACTGTAGAAAATATTCATTTATCAAACATAAAAAGGCCTAGACAACTAATTAAATCAAAAACTATTTCAGATCCTTCTACTTCTGCTTCGGACATGCAACAGAAATAGAAAACATCACACAGAACTTAGGAATCCTTCCTATCAAATTAGGCCATGCAAAACTCCAACGAACAGAACATACTTTCACTCACTTTTACGATATCAAACCGATTCTCGATGAATATGATAATTTGAACACTCAGTATGATGATGTCAAAGAAAATATGAAAAATAACTCTTTATTTGCCCGATCAGTAGAAAATTACGTTACCATTGTAGAATACACACGAGCAAGTATCGAAGACAAATTCGAAAACATCCGAATTCATACTTCAAACCAAAGAAATAAAAGAGGATTAATTAATGGATTAGGATCAGTTTTGAAAGGCATAACTGGAAACCTCGACGCTGAAGATGGCGAGAGAATAAACAACATATTAGATCATCTGAAATCAAATCAATTAAACCTTCAAGAACAACTGAAAAATCAATATAGTTTGAATACACAAATCATTCAAAAATTCAATGATACAGTTCGAGACATTCAACACAATGAAATTGAATTAAAATCTAGAATTTTACAGTTAAAAACAATTATGAATGAAGAGATACAACATCAACATATTTTATACGCTAAAGATATTTTAAATCAGATTGTCATTCTTTTAAATGGAATTCTCAATATTTTACAAGACATCGAAAATTCCTTGACTTTCTGCAAACTAAGTACTATGCATCCTAGCATTATGAAATCAAAAGATTTGTTTCTCGAGCTTAGGAAAGTTTCATCATATTATAAAAATCAACTACCTTTCGAATTGTCATACGAAGATATTCTTGATTTCGAATCGATCATAGATGTCAAATGTAAAGTAGAAAACAATGAGATTTATTATTTCCTATCAATCCCTATCGATTTCGAAACTATATTTGATCACTACTATTTACTTCCTATACCCACGAGACACGAATCAGATTTTTTTACGATCATTCCAAATTCAAACTACTTATTGAAATCTAAAGATAATACAATGAAAGCCTTAAATGACAAATGTACGCAAGGCAAAATATTCCACTGTCCAAGTCATCTTCTGAGGAATATGAAAACAACATGTGAAGAACAAATTATACTCGAAGAAAACACCAATAACTGCCAATAAAGCCGATTGGAAATATCGGAAAGCCAAATGGAAAGAATACCAGAAATTGACCAATACTTGGGAGTATTTTTGAAGGAAGAAAAATTGAAATTCCAGTGTTAAGAAGAAGTACAAACGAAAAACCTAGCCGGAGTATACCTGGTGAAAAACTCGCAATGCAAGTTATTCTTTCACGGACAAGAAATGGCTTTTCAAGACAAAACTTATGGTACGCCACTGGTAGCGAACAATCTTAAATTCAACTTGGATAAACAAAATTTCACGGACTTCAAGGTGAACTTGAAAACGCTGAGAATGACAGAAATCCCAACAAACAGAATTATTCCCACTGTAATTCAAGACTTCAACTATCACAAACCCAGCATATGGACTATTATCCTGTACATCAGCATTCCTGCGATAGGCACGGTCTATATTTGGTTACGATGGAAGAAAACAACGAATCCACTTGAGAAAGCAGACCAGGTTCCAGAGGTCATTCCTCGTGAAAGAAAACCGAACCTTCCAGAGGAAGCTTCATTCTAACGGGGGAGGAGTTATATTGCATTACGAACATACTGAACAATGTGTAACTGATGCCACTGACATTTAATTTGCAATGTCATCATTTTCTCTAAGATGACAATTAGTTTAGATAGTGTATTATGTTAGAAATGATATTCAGTCTAGATTCAGAATCCTGTTTGTGAACACATGACAAAATAAATCTTTTTAAAAAAGTAACTTAAACAAAAAGTTATTTAAGTTGTATATATAAATAAAGGTCAAAAAATATAATAAACATAGAGTGTGAGACAATTTCATCACATTGTCTGGTCTTAAAAAAAATGAGTATATTGAAATGGACAGATATGAATATAAAGAATATAAAATAATTTTAGGTTTATAAATGAATATACACACAGTTACTACTCACAATATTTGACTAGTTTGATACTAACATTTCAATTTACTGAATCTAGGAAGAATTCTTCCAGTGTATAATAGGCCTTCTCAACCAAAAGCTTATTTACCTCTTTTTTGAATTTATTGAGATCCCCAATCTCTCTTATTCTTAAAGGCAGGTGGTTATACATTTTTCTGCTTTGATAGATGAGCGACTTCTGAGTAAGAGCAGATGAAGGTTTCAAAAGAGAAATCTGATTTGGGCGACGGGTGCTATATGAGGGGGAGCAATCTAATCTGTTCTTGTATTTTCTATGCAGAAGGCATACCGTTTCCATTATAAAAATACAAACCAGAGTTAAGATTTTATGTTTTAAAAATAGTGGACGACAAGAGTCCCTGTACTTGGCCTTACAAATATATCTCATAGCCCGTTTCTGTAGCAAGAAGACCATATTGAATCGGTTCTTTGAACACATACCCCAGAAGCAAATGCCATAACGAAGGTGTGACTCTACCAAAGAGAAATATACCTGTCTGGCATTTGCGATGCACAGCTCATTTGATACAATTCTGACTGCATAACATCCTGAAGCTAGTTTCTTGCACAATTGACTAATATGAGCGTCAAAAGCCAATTTGTCATCGATATGTAGTCCTAAAAATTTAATGTCAGAAACATTTGGGATGACTTCATCAGCTAGACTGACATCATTCAGTGCACACTTGAATGATACAATGTTGGTTTTCCTGATGTTGAAATATAAAAGATTGGCATCACACCACTCTTTCACTTTCTCCATATCCGCGCTTATATCGTTTTGAAGCTCTGTGATATTCCTGTTATGACATAGTATCGTCGTGTCATCCGCAAAGATTGTAAATTTTCCCTTAATGTTCACTTCAGTTAAGTCATTTACATATATCAAAAACAGTATTGGTCCCAATACCGATCCCTGTGGTACACCACATCTCACTATGCCTTCTCTTGAAACTGTCCCATTCAACAACACTGTCTGACGACGGTCAGCCAAATACGAACACCACGTCAGTGCAGTACCCCTAAAACCATACAGTTCCAGCTTTCGGAGGAGTATCTCATGATTCACACAATCAAATGCCTTTGTTAAGTCACAGAACACTGCAGCCGCAGCGTCTTGGTCATTTAAGATTTAGATAAAGGGTTTCCAGAAACGAGAATATGGCATCCTGTGTACTTTTTGATGATTGAAATCCGAACTAGTATGAATTTAAAATATTATGTTTTTTGAGGAAAGCTATCACCCTTTTTTTTACAAGTTTCTCAATTAACTTCGAAAAACTGGGTAGCAGTGATATTGGCCTGAAGTTTGCAGGCAAATCATGATCTCCGCCTTTGTGCAGAGGAATTACTGTGGCCATTTTCAGGAATGAAGGGAACTCCCCTTGAGAGAAGGCAATATTTATTGTTTCTGCCAGGATCGTAAGTGCATTATCAGGAAGTTGTTCCATTATTTTCAGGGAAATGTCATCCCAACCAGAGGAGGTTTTTTTCTTTGCTTCAGCAAAGATACCCTTGATTTCCTGTATATCAGTTGGTATGAGAAAGAAAGTTTCAGGCACCCTTGTTGGGATGAGGTAGGTCAATGGATCTTTCGTGACATTTATTGAATTTTGCAATTTTTCTGCTATTGAACAATAAAAGGTGTTCAATTCGTCTGAGCTCAATTGTGTTTGTACATTAGCATCAGCTTGTTTTTTGCCCCTCAAATCGTTTATAATTTTCCAAGTTTCTCTTTGATTATTGTGCGAATGAGCTATTCTATTTTCATAATACATATTTTTTGCTGCCCTAATTGTCTTTCTGTAAGTATTCCTATATTTATTATTAAAATATAGAAAATTTACACTGTCATTTCTTATATATTTTCTAATCTCCTGCAAGGAGCGCATATTTTTTGCCGAAGTTACAAGACCCTTAGTGAACCAGGGTTTTTTTTCATCAATTTATGAAATTCTCCTAGGGGGTTTTGGAGCAGAATGACACTATCCCAATCCGATTCGGAACATAGTTGAGAAAACCTATTATAGTTACGTTTACTGAATATTCTGCCTCGTCGGGATTTAGTTCTTGACACTTCAGTGTCAAATGTCATATGACATATAATGGCTTCATGGTCAGATAAACCGGAATTTATAGCCCTACAGGCGACTTTGTTCAAATTGGTACAGACATAATCAATGATAGTGGAAGAAGAGCTCGAAATTCTTGTTGGTGTTTCAACATGCATATGTAAATTGAAGGAGTTTAACTGATGGGTAGCTGAACTAAAAGAGTTTTCAATCTGTCAAGGAATATTTTTATATTAGTTGTGGGAGGCCTGTAAATGCATAATACAAAAATGTTTAATTTTGAGCAATGAATAACTGAGAATTCAAACTCTCCCTCCACCAGTAAATGATCATACCTGTCTACATTTATGAAACAATTTTGTGAACATTCCTTCACTAGAGCAAGGGTACCACCATGAATTGAGTTTAATCGACAGTACCCAGAAATTAACTTATAATGTGGTAAAAAAAAGGTTCTTCAGGTTTAAGCCAATGTTCTGTAAGAAGTATTATGTCTGGGTAGTCGTTATGATCCAATAATAATAATAGTTCATCAAGTTTGTTTCTCACCGATTGAATATTTAACAACAGCATTATGAGTTCTGTATCATTTTCACCTCTTTTGGTTGAGCATTAACAATAGATCTAAACCAAAGTTCACACAATAATATTTCAAATGAAAATAAATACAAGCAATATATAAACTTCTCATCATTAAAAACCGATTTGGAATACGAGACATGGGTCGACCTATACTCGGTACGGGATATGGACAAAATGACTGATAAATCCATTAAAAAACTCAACTCATATATTGAAAGAAATAAAAAAAATGTCAAGCTGAAAAAACAAAATATAAAACGAAGAAAATGGATAACCTCTGCACTCTTAACATCGATAAACAAAAAAGAGACAATGTATAAAACATTAATGAAAGACCCAAACAACCAAACTTTGAAAACACAGTACCATACTTACAAAAATAAACTAGATAAGATAATAAAAAATTCTAAAAGAACTTATGCACAAAAATCAATCAAAAATAACATGAACCAATCCAAGGCTCTCTGGGAATGCGTAAATGATATCTGCAATCGATCCAAACCAGAAATAAAAATAAAAAAAATTATATCAACTGACGGTACACCACTATTTTCCAAAAAGCACATCTCTGACAGTTTCAATGAATATTATAGTACTTTGGGTCAAACATATGCAAGTAAAATAAAAGTTCCGGATGACTATATAGAACATGACACAAGATTGAAAAATTCAATGTATCTTTATCCCACCGATACCAGAGAAGTTCACGACATCATAATGCAACTGAAACCAAAAAAGGCTCCTGGTCACGACAATATACGCGCTGAAACCTTGAAAAACATATTAAAACAGATAACTGCCCCCTTAACCCATTCAATAAACTGTTGTTTCGAAAAAGGTTATTTTCCAAAATCATTGAAAATTGGAATCGTGAAACCACTATTCAAAAGTGGTAGTAAATTTGAAATGATAAATTATAGACCAGTCTCATTAATATCAAACTTATCTAAAATAATTGGGAAAATCCTCAAAATCAGGATACTCAGTTTTTGTACGAAATTTAACTTGATATCTGAATATCAGTATGGATTTAGAGAGGGAAAATCAACAGATGACGCAATTTACCAATTAGTATCTAATATTTATAACTCACTGGATAAAAGTAAACCATCATTATGCATTTTTGTTGACCTCTCTAAAGCATTCGATACCGTGTGCCACAGAAAATTACTCGACAAGCTAGACCATTATGGGATAAGGGGAAATACAGAGTTATGATAAAGTAATGCACAAAATTCATAAAACGTACAACGATCACTTTTGAAAAAAATGCAAAAACACGTCAAACTGTTCTTTTTATTCCGCATCTATTGACCTAAGTTACAAAAATAACACGTCAAAGTTGTCAAAGTTATGACTTCATCAACAATTTTTTTTAATGGGAAGCTAAGATTTTCATCACATTATGTGATAGAGCTTGTGTTTTTACACACGGGAAAAATAGTTGCAGTAGGGCTCACATAAGTTTTATTATTATGGATCGTTTAACCGAAAGAGAAAGGATTATTTATTATTTATTTTATTCCTTTTCTCGTTTTTTTCCTATGTGAGCCCTACTGCAACTATTTTTCCCGTGTGTAAAAACTCAAGCTCTATCACATAATGTGATAAAAATCTCAGCTTCCCATTAAAAAAGTTTGTTGATGACGTCATAACTTTGACAACTTTGACGTGTTATTTTTGTAACTTATGTCAAAAGATGCGGAATGAAAAAAAACAGTTTGACGTGTTTTGGCATTTTTCTCGAAAGTGATCGTTGTACGTTTTATGAATTTTGTGCATTACTTTATCATAACCCTGTATATACGGAATATTAAAAAGCTTTTTGACAGAGCGTGAACAGAAAGTAAGTATTGATGGGGAGTTGAGTGATAGTAGATATGTAACATACGGTGTTCCACAAGGAACTGTACTTGGTCCACTGTTGTTTACTCTGTATATCAACAGTTTGCTTTCTTTGGGAACCAGGGGCAAAATTTTGAGCTTTGCAGATGATACTGCTATATTCTATGAGGCGAAATCATGGAACACTTTGAAAGCAGAAGTGGAGGATGATTTTAGAGTTATAGAAAAGTGGTTTCGATATAATACACTAACTCTCAACCTGGAAAAAACAAAATATCTACCGTTTTCCTCATACTCCAGTGGATAACCAAGTATGGGTCCTTTGATTATCGGACCAAATTCAGAAATATCTGAAGCTGAATCGATTAAATATTTAGGTATTGTAATTGACCGACACCTCAAGTGGGACCTTAACATAAGAAATATAGTCAACAAGTTAAGAGGTATGTTATATAGATTCAAATATCTGAAAGATTACCTTGATACGAAACACCTAGAAATATTATACTGCGCACTGGTTCAATCTCATCTAACTTACGGTATTGTGGGCTGGGGTGGTGTAAATGACACGCACTTAGAAAACTTGAACGTCATTCAGAGATGGATATTACGAATTATATACGGTAAACCACTCCAATGATAAATTACATGAAGAATCGGGAATATTTGACAGTAGGCAACTTTTCTGTCAAAATATACTAGTCAACATAAAAAAAACAAGATCTCTTCTCACCCTGTTACACACTCCTACAGCACAAGAAATAAAACAATATCGTTAAGCGTACCTCGTTGTGACAAAACCATAGGGCAACGTCACTGTGACATTCTTGCACCAAAACTTTATAGTCTAACATCTGTTGATATAAGGAACTTACAGAGCATCAATTTATTCAAGAAAAAAATAAAAAAATGGATTTTGGCTTTTGGAAGGAACAAACTACACGATTTTGTCAATCAAAAACTAAATTAATATATGATTGGGTATTTTATACTCTTCAATCAAAACAATGAATGGTCTACTTATTATTTCTATTAGTTATATAATTTATACTCATGTTCTCTCGTGTTAATTGTATAAGTCTGAATACATCTATTTTTACATTTTCACATTTTTACATTTTTACATTTTTACATTTTTACATTTTACATTTTTACATTTTTACATTTTTACATTTTTACATTTTCACATTTTTACATTCTTACATTCCTACATTTTTACATTTTTACATTTTTACATTTCTACATTTTTACATTTTTACATTTTTACATTTTTACATTTTTACATTTTTACATTTTTACATTTTTACATTTTTACATTTTCACATTTTTACATTTTTACATTTTTACATTTTACATTTTACATTTTTAAATTTTCATATCTTCACATTTCATATCTATATATTTTATATTTTCAAATTATTTCATGACGAATCATCTTCAACTAGTTATGTAAGGATCACCTACTGAAATTGATGGAACATACAACAACATGAAGCCACGTACAAGCGATAGTTACTTTGGAACTAAAGCTTCTGTTTATTTACTGTACGCACTTTAATCATATATATCCTTTTTTGTAATTATTTTCTTGGTGAATAAACTTTATTATTATTATAAGATAACTATTTGTCTTTTTGTTCCGTAATTCATGAGATTGATTTCTGTAGTTTTTGTATTATTGTTGTTAATATAAGAAGTGTTTATTCAGTTGGTTTCCCAATTCATTTCCATTTCGTATTGATACTATCAAACCTTCAGTTATCCACGGTTTCATTTCCACGTATTTTCTATGTCATATTCTGGTAGTTTTGGAGCTTGACACGATTGAATTTTTTCAGAAAGAGTATAGTTCTATGGTATGTTGTAAGGTATCACCTTCATTCAATATCGATTCCTAGGTCTCTGTCATCATCCATTGAAATTTTTTTTGAATGAATTTCTCTCGTGTGAGAAACGTTACTGTGAGGAATTTTAACTTTATTGAAATCATACTCTATACTTAGTGGCACTGAATAATGATTTGTGATGTTATATTTCAGAATGTACGAATTGAATAAGAAATTTTCATTTTTATCAGGTTTTTAAATATAAAATATAAATATAAAAATATAGAAGAGGCAAATCGGATCATTTTGGACAATTTATCAGAGTTAAAAAAAATACAAATTCTGTTTGGGACAACAAAGAAAATAAAAAATTCAGGCACATAAGTGAAATGGGCATAGCAGAGTTCAAACATCTAATGAACAAAATAGATTGGACAAAATTTTACCTAATTGACAATATCTTGGCCGAATTCTTGTGCGATAACATAGCGTATGCAATCGAAGTAGCATTTCCTTTGAAAGAAGTTTATCAAAAAATGCATAAACCAAAGTGGTTTACAGACGATCTGAAAAAAATGAGAAATGAACTGAAACAAAAAAAGAATATTTATGAAATGACGGGAAATCCAAATTCAAAACTTTCTTATAATTCAGCAAAAAAAGACTACAGAAAAAAAATGAATGAATCTAAAAAGGAGGTGTATGATAATGCCCTCACAAATAGTGAGAATGTTCCAAAAACTGACTGGAAAATAGTAAATGAGATCAGAGGGAAGTCCAGTTTCAGTTGTGAAAACACGTGCATTACTGCGGAGGAATTCAGTGAATACAGTTCCACAATGGTTGACAATATAATTGAAACAATACCTCCCACCGTTCAGAGTGGTGACGAACTTTTGAAAATGAACGTAAAAACCTCGGTATTCCTTGGACCCACAAACGAGCATGAAATTGAAACCCTTTTGAGAACCTTAAAAAATAGTAGTAGTATGGACGCGTACAATATCAGTTCAAAAATAATAAAACTCGTCCCTGAAATTTTAACAGGACCTCTTACACATCTGGTAAATCTCTGCTTGGCAAAGGGAGAGTTTCCAGCACACTTAAAACTGGGGAGAGCAACCCCTATTCTGAAGAAAGGTGACGCGAACAATTGCGATAACTACAGATTTATAACAATAACTCCTATAATCTCAAAAATAATAGAAGCCATCATCAAGGACAGATTAACCAATTTTTTAGAAAAGGGAAAATACCTAGATGATCATCAGTACGGTTTTCGTTCTCTTAGATCAAACTCTCAAGCTGTCACCGACATAGTACAAATGATAGTCAAAAATCGGGATATCGGAATACACACGCGTGCGATTTTATGTGACCTGTCGAAGGCTTTCGATAGTGTTTCCCATGACATCCTGTTAAAAAAACTACACAAATATGGAATACGCGGAACAGCATTTAGTCTCATAGAGTCGTATCTAAAAGACAGACAGCAATATGTATCACTGAATAACAATATATCGAAAACTGTGGAAGTCAAATAGGGGTGCCTCAGGGCTCAGTGTTAGGTCCCCTATTGTTCATTATCTACATTAACGACCTACCAACATTTATTGATACTGCTGATGTTTTTATGTATGCAGATGACTCTACTCTTCTCCTGCAGGATAAAAACTTAAGCGTGATAGAACGTAAGTCAGGGGAAACACTGTCGAAAATGGAAATCTTTTCGAATTCAAATGTTATGTCACTTAACAAAAATAAAACGAAGAACATCACTTTCATAAAAGATCGGCGTGCGCTCGACGATGAAACAACAGTGAAACTGCTGGGTTTTCATGTAGATGCTCAATTGAACTGGAAAGAACATGTGAATGTAATACAAAAAAGCTCTCCAGGAGTCGATTCGTCTTGAGAAATCTCAGGGAAGTACTATCTAGGGAAGTACTGAGGACTGTTTACTTTGGCATGGTACACTGTTATCTGGTATATGGGGTCTTATTGTGGGAAACAAGCCCAGCCTGTCGTCAACTGTTGGTGAGCCAAAAAAAAATTATCAGAAATATGGCCAATTCGGGCAACAGAACACATGCCAAGCCAATTTTCATTGAAATGAAGATCTTGACACTACCCTGTATATATATAATGGAGGCAATTCTATGGATACATCAAAACAGAGATAAATTTATTTCGGGAACAGATCTGCATGACCATGATACACGAAACAAAAATCAATATAGGCTTCCGAAGGTAAATAATGAAAAAACAAAAAAACAAACCGAATATTTGCCAATGAAACTGTACAATCAAATACCAGTGGAATGGAAGGAGTTCACAACTAAAAAATTAAAATATCAATTAAAAGAATCATTGCTACTGAGTCCGCTATATGATATAAATGAAATCTTTCTTCACTCATGGATTTGAAAACTTCAGGAGTGTGGACTACTGAGATTGTAAGAAATATTTATGTAATTTTCACTTGTGTAACCTGAATGTAAAGCCTCCCATATATGTATAAGTATGACTAGTCTTAGTATCAAAAATTTATTGTGACGTACCTAAACAAAAACTGTTGTGTGCCTTTTGTAACATACTGTTTTCTGTGAAATTTTTTGAAGATGAATAAATATCTTATCATATCTTATCTAAATCAAAAAGTGATCCAGCCACGCCAATATCTACACGTAAATTTCACAGAGAAAACGGAGAAGAAGAATATATACCAGTCTCATCAGTGACCAGAACGGAAGCAAAAAAAGATCAAAAAAGCCAGAAAAACATATACAATATACGTCCACGGGTAAACAGCAATACATCGTCGAAAAACTAAAACGTTATAAGTTCTGTATCATTTCATGCTATTTTATATACACTTTGTCCAAGATAAGAATGAACAGCATGGGGATATCGGAAACGGTGGGTGATACAGGGTCCATTAAATTAAAGAAAAGTAGCGCATTTATGTGCCTAATAATATGACATTCAGAAAGTTTCAATATTCCGAGTAGTTTCGGAGATATCCGGGAAAAACCGAAATTTGAGAATTTCGTTTTTATTCTCTCCTAGCTTTATTTTCGAAGGAAATGTAAAACAAATAGCACTTCGTCATGTCCACTTTCTGAGGACTACAAGATAACATAAGCAGAATTTTCGTGCGACCTTTCGTCTTTTAGAAAACATCATCAACTTTGTATTTTTATATGGGCCGAAACTAAAGTATACCCTGTATACGACTCCATTTTTCATTGTGAATACAGCAACATATCACACAATATGGTTTCGGAACCTTTTCTTGCGCAAAATGTGATTTAGTGATTACTTAATCTGTTTTTCTTCAATTTTAGATAGTAGGCGCTGGAAAAAATTACAACATAATGTTCTGTTGTCATAATAATAGTGTAGTTTGGTAGAATATTTGACATATTACTGTTCCTACTTTTACATCTCTTTACCTACCTAATTTGTGTCAAAAATGGAAAACGGCAGCTTTTCGAATACTGAAAAATTTGATATGTTGTCATGTTACATTTTGTGCCATAGAAATTGTATTGATGCTGAACGTGCGTACTTTAATAAGTATCCAGAGAGGCGACAACCTGGCGAATCAATATTTAGACGGCTAGTTTTCAATTTAAAAGAATACGGATCATTTAAAAAACCTGTGGTTTCCCGACAAAAGCAATCTAATGAAGAAAGTCAGCGTGATGTGTTACAGGCCGTTGTTGAAAATCCTGAGATATCCACTCGCACCATTGAAGATAATACCGGAGTAGACAGATCCACCGCTCACTTCATTTTAAGAAAAATATAAATATCATCCATGTAAATTTAGGATTTGTCATGGACTCAGACCAGGTGACGATGCAAGACGAAGAACCTTTTGTGAATGGTACACAAGAAAATGCCAAGACGATGAAAATTTTCCTTTCAAAATAATTTGGTCTGATGAAAGCATGATCACCAACAATGGCATTTTTAATAGGCGAAATGTTCATTATTGGTCACAACAAAATCCGCGTGTACACAAAGTGTCCAGACATCGTTTCGGTTTCAATATGTGGGTTGGGATTCTCGGTACGAATGTAATTGGGCCTTTTATCTACCGAAACAATTTAACAAGAGAGCGGTACATGAATTTGTTAGTTAATGATTTGGAAGACGCTCTAGATAATTTGCCTTTAGCGGTTACTCACAGCTGCTGGTTTCAACAAGATGGTGCTCCAGCACATAACGCTAGAATTGTTCGTGATTATTCGAACCGTCGATTCCCAGGACAGCGGATTGGTACTCATAGTGATACAGCCTGGCCTGCAAGATCCCCCGACTTAACCCCACTAGACTTGTTCCTTTGGGGACATATCAAGAATCAAGTGTTCTCTAATCATGATTTTCAGAATGAAGAAGATTTGCTAAGATTGGTTACTGAATCCTTTAACAATATTTTTCCGGATATGTTAAATCGAGTTTTAAATTCGTCTGTGAGACGAGCGTACTCGTGCTTAGAAAGTAATGGCGGGTTATTTGAACACTTGTTATAAGTTTCTGTTCATTTCCTGTAATACATATTAGCTCCTTGTTATTTATTACATTACAATTACATTTATGAACCAAACTTTTGATATTGCGACTCATCTTTGTATTCAACAACGCAATAATTCCGGCAAGTGGTTAGTTCAAATTTATACTTTTATAAATAGGACTATTCAATTCACTGCATGTATCAAAATATGACATTTTTTCTAGCGCCTACTATCTAAAATTGAAGAAAAACAGATTAAGTAATCACTAAATTACATTTTGCGCGAGAAAAGGTTCCGAAACCATATTGCGTGATATGTTGCTGTATTCACAATGAAAAATGGAGTCGTATACAGGGTATACTTTAGTTTCGGCCCATATAAAAATACAAAGTTGATGATGTTTTCTAAAAGACGAAACGTCGCACGAAAATTCTGCTTATGTTATCGTGTAGTCCTCGGAAAGTGGCCATGACGAAGTGCTATTTGTTTCACATTTTCTTCGAAAATAAAGCTAGGAGAAAATAAAAACGAAATTCTCAAATTTCGGTTTTTCCCGGATATCTCCGAAACTACTCGGAATATTGAAACTTTCTAAATGTCATATTATTAGGCACATAAATGCGCTACTTTTCTCTGATTTAATCCATGCTGTTCATTCTTATCTTGGACACAGTGTATATATATACAGGGTGGGGCACCACATACGACACGGTCTCTGTGAACCAAACCATTGAATATTTCGGAAATTTCTTGTTCTCATCGTTTGTATGTTCATTGAGGCTGCAAGAGGAAATTATTTTGAAGTATACAGGGTGGCTCAAAAAAGTGTTACATATCAAAGTTGGGTTTTTTTAAATGGAACACCCGATATTTTTTCGCAGTTTTGGATAGTTCAGGAAAAAATAATACTACTCCATGCATGGTACCATGTACCTAACTATAACCGTTTTCGAGTTATCATTTTCTTTTTGAAAATGCAGGGTTCAATTGGAGACTAAATAACATCGAAATGCATGGAAACCATCCCTTTCAATTCTGACCAAGCATTAAAGAGGTTTCAGGCTATTGATTCCGATAGAACCCGTTTCCCAATATTATACAGGACGTTCAAAATTCATTGTCGCTTTTTTATAATTTCAAACGCAAATAACTTTGTTATTTTGAAAGGAACACCCTGCATTTTTTCGATCTGAACAATACAAAATTCGATTATCTTTCATTTTATATCAGAGTTTCCTATACCTATCTTGAATAGTTTTCAAGATATTGGCATTTTCAAATAGTAGTTATAATTTCGATGCATTCTTTGAATCGAGAGAGCTGTGAAACGACATTCATTTGATTTGGTAACAGAATTCCCATTGATGAATATAATACTTCCCTTCTTCGAACTGTTACTGCTCACTGAAATGAAGTTTTCATTCAGTTTCATACTCCGACATTTAACAGACACTTTTTTCATTATTCAACTGAAAAATTTCAACAAAACATGAAATACAAATGTATTGAATTCATACTAAGTGCTCGAAATGATGACTACAAAGAGCTACTCTTTCTATGGAAAACTGCCTAACATTTAATAACATTTGAGGCGACACTATTCGAAAAGCAGCCCTTATTTTTTCCTACATATTTTCCAATGTGATTGAAGAAGTGTCTTCAATCCCATTTTTCAAATAATGAAGATAATAATGAAAAAAATCAAGGCAAGTCAAATCTGGCGATCTCGCTGGCCAATTTCGTGGTTCTCTCCCACCAATCCACGTTTGCGGAAAGCACATATTCAAAAACTGTCGGGCAGAGAATTTGAAATGAATATGGATCTGAATAACAGTGAAATGTTCGATCAAGTGAAGTATAATAACTGTCGATGAGAATTCTGTTACCAAATCAAATAAATGTCGTTTCACAGCTCTCTTGATTCAAAGAATACATTGAACCCTGCATTTTCAAAAAGAAAACAATAACTCGAAAACGGTTATAGTTAGGTACATGGTACCTCGCATGAAATCGTATTATTTTTCCCTGAACTATCCAAACTGCAACAAAATACCGGGTGTTTTATTTAAAAAAACCCAACTTCGATATGTCACACTTTTTTGAGATACCCTGTATACTCCGAAATAATTTCCTTTTGCAGCCTCAATGAATATACAGATAATGAGAAGAAGAAATTTCCGAAATATTCAATGGTTTGGTTTACAGAGACCGTGTCGTATGTGGTGCCCCACCCTGTATATATATATATATATATATACATATGTGTTTAATATGATGATATTCAAGTATGAATCAGTACATAAGGTACTATGAGCATAAATATCACAATACAAGGAATCGACATCAATTTTTTCATTAAAAAAAAAACATGGAAACCTATCTTCTTGAAACAGAGAGGAGACATATCTAAAGAACAATGGAACCTAATCTATGAATTTTGCAGGAATCATTTGACAATAAATTTACGTATTCTTGTTATAGTTTTTTTCATATGTTCGGCATTTTATTCTTTCTTAGCCTTCACTTGTCATCAGTTGCAATCTGTAAAACCGAAAAAACAATTATTTCGAGAATGTATTACTTATCTAGACATGTTAGACCACGCGCTGGCTTTGCCTCAGTGGTATATCTTTGTTTATTCGTATGGTATAGCTCTTCGAATGTATGTTCTAATTTATAATATGTTGAAAGATTATTTTTAATTCTTGTTTTGTGAATCCACTTGTAATTCAGAATGAATAAACATTATTATTATTATTATTTTCAGGGAGATTTCAAGACCACTTTTTCGCCGATATCCACAACCGCACGAGTTGATACCTCGTAGCATTCCATATGAATGAATAATTCTCTCAATGAATATCATTATACTTCTGATGAAATATATGCCAGTAGAATTCTTGAAATAATTCCAATTCAAGAGAGAAAAAAACCCAGAGTTCTTTATTTTTTCTGATTTAGACGAAACTAAAAAAGATCAGGCTATGACGGAAACATAATAAATACCGCGTGTAAATCAGATTAGATTAGACCAGAAAAGTGGCTTGTGGGAGCCTTCACATTGCGACCTTTACAGATCTATTGTGTACGCTCTACCGTTATGTTAGAGTTATGAGGTTAGGCCTATCCTCAGGTACTCCAAGTACCGGGAAGGTTGGGGTTTCTCCTTCCTCAGCACAGAAAACCTTAGCCTTGACAGCCCTTCGCGGTAGGACAAAATGTATGAAGAGGTTTCCTCATCTTCTTGACAGAACCTACTAATGGCTATGAGTCCGAAGTTATTCATGTGTTCATTAAGCCTATAGTGCCTGGTGAGGAGCCCAACCATGATTCTGATAGTTGTGTCTTAGTAGGTACTCTGAAAACTTTGGTGATGGTTCTTTGATGAAATCTTCGGCGTGTCTCATTTCCGGTGCCCTTTTCCACTATTCATGAAATTGCTTATTCATCTGAGCACTGTTGGCTGTTTTCCTTAGTGCTTTCTATATGCCACAAAAAGGTTCTGGATTAGGCTAGCGCATCAGCCTCCTTATAACCCTTATAACCTGTGTGGCCTGGTACCAATGCAAGGGATAGACTGTTTTCACAGCCCAATTACTATAGGGTTTTTGAGCAATCCCAGACAAGTTTAGCTAAACTTGACTAGAGCTAATTGCTTTGATAGCAGCTTGGCTGTCGGAGCAAATAGCAATGGTATTTTCCTCAGACTCCTGCCTTAGTAGATCCTCTGCTCCATGCTGTATCGCTGTAACTTCTGCCTGAAATACCATCGCGTATTTTCCCAAGCTCAGTGAGATCCTGGTCTTTGGCTTGGCTATAAATATACTGGCACCTACACCTTGATCTGTTTTTGAGCAATCTGTTCAACAGGCCAGTTCTGCATTAATTGGATGAAATCTTTGCTATGCCTCTCTGCCTGTTATTGTAGTTTTGAATTTCTTCTAGAAATTATACTCACGAAGCATCTCATCTGATGGCATTCTGCTGACAGGCCTCTGATCAATCTATCCATGACTGACCTTGCTTCACCCTGTATATGGATATGGAGCGGCGACAGGTTCAGTAGTACATATAGGGCGGCCGTTGGCGTCGTTCTCCTGGACCCCGTGGCAGCCAGGCAAGCTTCCCTTTGGATACCACCAAGCATTCGAACAGCCCCCACCTGGTGAGTCTTTGACCACTATACCACCGCACCGTATGCTAACATGAGTCTGATGACCATTGTAAATAGTCACATTACCATTCTCGATTGAAGCCCTCAGTTTTTTTCCGCACATTCTTCAGCACAGATTCAGGGTCATAATGTTTTTTTCATTGTATTTTGCAGGTGATGGTTCCATGTCAACTTGTGATCGAAGATGACTCCCAAGTATTTTGCCTCTTGTGCAATAGGAATTTCCACTTCATTCAAAACTGGTGATTTGAGCCTTCTCAGAATTGCCTTCCTGGTGAAAACAACTTTGGTGTATTTTTGGGGATTGAAAGATAGTCTGTGTATGTTCCGAGACTGTTCCTGCGAATTTACCTCTAACGATAATAGCAAGGTCGTCGGCATAGCCTCAGCAATGCATGCCTGCGGCTGTCAGCCTTCTCAGTAGATCATCCACTAGGGTGGCCCAATAGGTAATGATACCCCTTTCTGCGGGCATCCCCTGCTAGCTCTAGCTGTGACCGTAGTCTCGCCTATGGAAGATATGATCATTCTTTTCTCCAAGCTGGCGTCTATCCACTGCCACAGGGAGAATGATAACTTTCTCCTTTCTGGAGCTTTGGAGATCGATTTTGTAGATGCATCATCAAAGGCTCTCTTGATATCGACAAACGTCGCCACAGCTAACTCTTTCTCCTCTAGGGATTTCATTAGAAGTCTGTTAAGATCATATATTACTATATTTCCAATGTGATGTGAAAGAACATCATTTTTTTTCAATTTTACTTATTATTATTTATGGTATATCAATATGGTACAACCCACGCGCAGGTTCACCCTTCTGTTGGGATTCTATATTTATTTATCGTTAACTAAAATTATTGTATATTTCGAATTTAATGATGTGAATGGGTGGTTCTACCGTGAGTAAATAAGTAAGTAAACTCTCTATTTAGTTATATATAACTAATTTTTATACAAATATAATCTTATAACCTTATACAAAAAAAAATTAACTGTAATTACCCATAAGATATTTTTTTGAATATTTTTATTAAACATATTCAAATTAACCGAAGTTTTAACATCAGTCGGCAACGCATTAAAAAGACGCAACCCTTCTTGAAGCAAAGTCCCTTTCAATGAAGATTTATGTGTGAAATCTATATTAAAATTATCTGCTGATCTTAAAATTCTGAAATGAATGTCTGAACGTTTAATCAGAAACTCACTCAAATACTGTGGAACATGAAAATGAATTATCTCATATATTAAAATTAAATTTGCCTTCTTGATGTTGTGCTCGACCGTAAAAATATTCAAAAGCTTATGCATTTCAGCAACTGTTGTTAGAATATTACATCTCAATATCACCCTCAGGCATTTATTTTGCAATATTTGTAATCGACCTATATTTTCTCTTGAACAGGACAACAATAATGATATTGTCAAATATTAAACGTGATCCCCATAAGATGATGATTTCCTTTTGTAAATTCCATAATCAAAATCTTCGTTCATCCTTGCCATTAATCAAAAATATCCAGTACATCATATTTCCTGTTCAATTTCCATAGAATGTAGAAATCATTCACCTAATGGAAATCATGAAATCAGCAAAATCATGTTATCGGATCTTTCGATGCGAGTCTCCGAACAAGTCGTAGGTAAATTGCTGATTAAGCATTTAGATTTGTATAAATATCGGGAATCATTCATTCAGAGTCATTAGCATTATTAGTATTATTATCATTCAATTAGTTCACTTCTCAAGAACTGCGACCCTGCCTCACGACGATGGTTTTCACCCCTTTTTCGGCTTGATTGGCCATTATGTGAGTTATCACGGTAATGTTGTCTTTTTATATTATTTTTTATATATTTTTATGTTTCTCATGTTCGATCCTAAACTCTCATTTTTTTATATTAATAAATGTGTTTTTGAATATAACAGCCAGTAATTTATTTGAGAATGCATGTAATTGGGTGATAAGACAAAACCAAAAACCCCCTCGTATTGCCAAGCGAGTCTGAATTGATATGCGGGCGGATCACTGTGTTGTATACCAACAACCTGGACCACTGTGACAGATTTGAGAATATTTGTCGAAAGAAACCTACCTTCTTACCAATTTTTTTACATTGAAAATTCGCGTGACTATTGAGAGTTTGAGCATCAAGACTACAAAACATTTTATTTCATGTACCCGATCAATGTTCTTTCCATTTAAATTAATTCCTGGATTGTGTGCTTCAAAGCGAGTACATTGTATTCTTGATCCTATAACCATATATTTTGTTTTTGTAACATTCAATTCAAGTTTATTAGCATACAACCAGTCATATAAAATGGTCAATTCCTCATTCATAACTGTCGTGACCTCCCGAAAGTCGCTACTAGATACCGATATGAGTGTATCATCGGCGAAAAGACTAGTAAAAGATCTTTTCAAATGACACTGCACATCATTTATATATGCTATGAAAATAAACGGTCTCAAAATAATGCCTTGAGGCACACCATAGCAACTCTCAGCCTCACCAGATGAGTTTTGACCAACTCTTGTTTTGTGATGACGACCAGTCAAATAATCCTCAATCAAACTCAATACCGTAGATTTCATACCAAACATTCGCAGTTTTTTTATTAACAAATCTCTATTGATAGTTTCGAAGGCGCGTTTGAGGTCAACAAAAATACTTACAATTACTTACTTACTACTAAAAAGATCTTCGAACCATACTCCATTAGATTTTTTGTGGAACTATCTGGATAGTATTGCGTACAAAATAGAATCAGATGATATGAGTATATAGGTATAGTTTTTCCATTATCAATTGCAGAATATAAAAACTCATTCCGAACCCTTACCGACAATTTTGTTTGATTTGTCATTAGCGGGAATACCTTATTTTATGAATTTATTATTTTTATAAAAACGTTTAAAATCATATGCGAGAAAGTTTTACTGAAAAGGCAATCAAATCATTATTACGCCGTTGTTTAGCACTCAATTATTTTCATTCTCCCATGGTCTCCAAAACACCATATTTCGATTTATTTAATGAAATTTCTAAACCAACACACCACACTACGCCACTGATATCCAGACAATCCAATCTGTTGAGTAAAAAAGATGATTTATGGCTTTCGAGTGTCCATAACCCTTCGACCAATAAAGTGCCAATGCTTGCCTGATTCACTGTTTTCATTGGTTGAAAGGAATGTTGACACATAAACTCGAATCCACGTTGACCCTGGCGGCTTCTTTGACTGCAATACGTGAGTGCAATACGTTTATATAGGGCGTATATTGAATATTGATTACTCCTCGCATAACTATATTCTGCATATTTCATGAAATAGGAATATGAGGTGGGGTGAAGTGTTGGATTCAAATTTCAATTTTGGAAATTATACTAGAGGGTAGGAAATACTCCAGTATCAGTTTGTATAATGAAGCTAGTGTACTAGATATATTGTAAATGTATAGATTTTTGAGTTTTTGAGAAATTATAGTCATTCACAACCACCCTGCAATACCTCCCTCACTCATTTCCCAAAGAACACAACCTCCAGTTAGAAAATCCTCAAAAAATTCCACGAAATAGAAACTGAGTTCCACGGACAAAACATAATCTATACAGACGCATCCAAGGCATCTAAAGATCAACGCGTTGGAGCAGCTGTTACATCAAACAATGAAACACACTCTTACAGCTTACCACCAAATTGCAACATATACACAGCATAACTGTACGCCATAGCAAAAGCCGTTAAATTATCAAATAGCCTTAATGCTAACGAAACAGCAAGTTTCACTGACTCATTGAGCTCCATACAAGGTGTCAAACAACTGTACCCCAAACATCCCGTACTGCAATCGATCAAAGATGAACTACACCAACTGAAATCTTGAGGAAAGAGCATAAAACTAGTATGGATTCCTTCACACATATGAATACCCGGAAACGAGAAAGCCGACAAAGCTGCAAATAATGCTATCACAGATCCGGCATCTCTCAGAGTGAGTTCCATTCCGTACGATAATATGGAAGCTGACATGAAAAAGTACATCAAAGGTGTATGGCAGGATAGACGGCGAGAAACAGGAACCGACAACAAGTTATTTGAACTAAACCCCAGCCTTGACCCAATTCAGCATGTAGGACTAAGCAGAAAACAGCAGGTCACTCTCTCACGACTCCGAATTGGCCACACCAGACTAACTCACCAGCACCTGTTACAACAAAGTGACCCTGAGAGATGTTATATTTGTGAGTTCTCAGCGTGAAACACCTTCTTTTGGACTGTTCATTGTATCACCAAGAAAGAGTTGACGCCAACCTGCCCAACGACCTTCGTATTATTCTTAACCCGGAAAATGTGGAAAATCTAGTTTCGTTTCTGAATAGAAGCATATTGTATAAAATTCAGATTGTATTGTTAATATATTGTACCCTGCTAATAACCATGATGGTTGATGCAGAAAATTGAAATAAAAAAAAAATATAGTCATTGAAAATACATTTTCATATGTGATACTGGTTATACCTATCACATCTAGATAATCCTGAATGATACACACCATTATTTTGGATAGTCTTCAGAATAATACAGCCAATGATTATTTCTAGTAAATATTGGATGTGTTTACTCAAAATCATAGATTTTATTTGAAGTTTTGTCGAATAGTGCTGATCATTTCAGAATGTCAACAGCAAGTAATCATTAACAAATCTCACTAGCCTATTGACCATCGTATACTCATGTTCTCAGATACATTTTCGGAAATCTATATATATTTATAATCTATATTCACAATCAGTCGAGAATCCATCATCGGGGAACCATGAGAAACACCTCAGCTGAATTGCCTCTCAATTAAATATGGAACCACTAGAATTTCTTAACGCATGAATAATAAAATTATCTCAATCGAATAAACATGTCTGGAATAAGTATTGACGTAATTATCACGTTTACGAATCGTAAGTTATTCTAGAATGGATATTCATCAGTTTCGCTTTTGATGGTAATCAAGCATGTGAAGTGAACAACTCATACTGATGATCAAAAGACAACTGTACATGAATTCTAGAGATAACATAGTTATTTTTGATATAACTGAAATTATTTGATCGACGAAGTAGATACGAATCTTCCCTCCGCATACAGAATTTCGTTCACAGAGATATCAATCTTGATATATGATTTCCATATGCCACTGAACAAATACAAATGGCAGAGAAATTGATGGAAAAATAAAGATACGGTAATACTAAGGAAATGTGCTCGCTAATATCTATTCATTCGCAGTACAAAAGATGAATTATGACTCATTTGAACTGACATGACAATAATTGAATATGCTAGTTATGATGTCACGTTTGTGATATAATTGCAGGATATATACGCTATGAAAACTAAGATTGTAATCATGGGTATTTCAGCTTGTTGCGTCCATTTTTATGGATTTATCGATATCAGGATTGAGGATCAGTTCAGCATAATGCATTGTCAAATCATGACGAGACCGTTGACATAAATAAAATTGTACAAATTTGAAGCTTCACAAAATACTGAAGAACCAAGAATTGCAGAATATTTAAGTTCATTCCCAGTTTACATACATTTGGAAGTTTGAGAAGAAATTGAATAGAGTTCGAATCGAATCAAATTGTTTTTCGAGTAAGATATTGTCGCGTACTAGAGGTGTCTTTAAGAGTCACTCCTGTCGCTTGGGACGTAGTCAGAAAAAATGAAGTTATTTAGTTGATAAATTAAACTCACAGGCTCAACACAACGGAGAAAACAATCTATGGATAATTTGTAGGATACGATAATTTACTCGAGGGGGTAAATAGATGAATAATTCCTACCTAAAACACACCTGCTTTGGATCAAGTTTGGGTTCGACTGGGGGAGAAATGTGGTATTGGTATCCGAACAATCCCTTCGGACGCCTATCTTTCACTCTTCCTTGGCCATTCTACTTAATTTCTTCTATTCACTTCACTTGTTATGTTTACATGAACACGTAAGATATTATAATTGTGTATCTGCGCAAATATGAGAACTTTGAGACATTTCTTTGTATTCTCATTTCACTTCGACACACTGATGGGTCACCTAGTATATGTATGAATAATAGAAACATCCAAAATATCAGCTCAATTGATGCATTTTTTCAATTTCACAGCACATTAACCAAAAATTTTGATTTCATGACTTTTCGTTTATTTCAGCAAAGAAACGAACAAAAATTTTGAAAAAATATCACACTTACGCTCATCAATGTTCTGCTCAAAAAAATTGGGATTCTGAAAAAAAGTCATCTTCAAAAATTTTTTGAATTATTCATAAAGTTGTGCGCAAATTTCGAGACCAATATTACGGGGTGCACTCTGTAATTAAGCAAGTTATTAATTTATTTTTCAAAGACCGTGAAATCAAGTATACCTGATCAATGAGGCACAACGCAATTTCTTTTAATGTTCTGGGAATGTTGGCTTCGTCTTTGTTGGCAGAGTTAATAATGAATTGATGTGATATTTTTCGTTCATCAACAATATTTATTAGTTATACCTTAATTCATGTACAGGGTGGGCAAATTTCGATGTTTTTATGGAGCATACGAAAAAATGGAGGTCGTTTTCTCAATCGTTTTTTTCAAGATAATTCCACTGGCGAATACGAGAATTGGCTATCGTCTTCTGTTTAGAGTTGAAAACACATACGAGTTTGTTGAAGAAAATGACTACCTAGGACAGTTTTCGCGTAGAATCCAGTGGTGTAGAAAAAAATCCAAAGAATCGGTTAAATTTCGAGTCATGATTGATTTTTTTCTAAGTCATAGTTGGCTAAGTCTTCCTAATCATGTATCACATGTTGGGTCTCATTCGATGTACGAGTTTTCAATAGTGAAAAGAATACGTTAATTATTTCTTCTTTGCGTTTTTTTGTTCATCACAAGTGGATATGTCGCAAGAGAATTATTAGGACCATTATTGGTATATCAGAATATCTCAATTCAAATACTAATAATTGTGATATTGTGAATGAAAGTTATCAATTAATCGCCCTCCAGAGAAAAGACAATCCGATAAAGCTATTTTCAAGAAGTCGAAAAAAAATCTTGTTGAACACATCGAGAGCTTTGGGTCATAACTCGGAATTGAACCGTGTCTAAAAGTAGAAAAATCGAACTTCTGTTCATAACTCGGAAACAGAAGACGATATCCAATTTTTGATTTCACTTATTTCGAAAAAGGCGATCAGGAATGCGACCTCTACTTTTTGTATCTACTATTTAGTTACCGAGTTGCCCGATACAAACATCGAAATTCTTCCAAACTGTACATAATTCAAGGTGAAACGGAAAAAAATCAATGGATGAAAAGTGAAATGTTTCCGACAGTACACTGGTAAAAATTGCGTTGAGCCACATTGATCAGCACAATAATAAAAAAATAATATTCTTCTCTCCTCCTTGGAGAACTACTCACAGACGAAGACGTCGAATTGGCCCATCTGGGAGGTGACTCCAGGTTGAGGCTGTAGCGTGAGCTGGCAAGCGGTTTCGACTATACAGGGTGGCCCAACGAAAACGTACCGGAAGGTATAACTACCAGGAAGAGATTTTATCGAGAAAAACCTGAAACATGTCAACTTTGTATGAGAGGGACAACTTTTGACGCAAAAAGTATAGCCCAAACTTCACCCTCCTGAGCGGAGGTAGCTTCCCCTAATTTTTCTCAAATGGGAATGAGGGTCAAATGATACCTCGTTGAAAAGTCCTTCCGATTCTCTATACATTGCTTTTTTCAAATTTTGAAACACCCCAAGTACTCCAAAATTTGCGGCAACGGTTTGAAGATAATTTGTATCATTGTATGGAGGTTGGTGGACAACATATTCAACATTTACTTTCACAAAACGTTAATTTTTCAAGCGAAATCGATTTACTTCTTGCATTTTTTGAGAAATGCACTAGTGACATTTCAAAGGTCCATATCTTTGCAACAAGTAGACAAAATTTCGAAAATAAAAGATCAATGTATAGGGAATCAAAAGGGCTTTCCAAATAGGTATCAGTTGACCCCCATTCCTATTTGAAAAATTAAGGGGATACGATCCCCGCTGAGGAGGGTAAAGTTTGGGCTATACTTTTTGCGTCAATGGTTGTCCCCTTCATGAACAAAGTTGACGTGTTCCAGGTTTTTCCCGATAAAATCTTTTCCTGGTAGTTATATCTTCCGGTATATTTCGTTGGGCAACCCGGTATAGCCTAAAATTTCTTGTAAATAAGGAAGGGTGGAATTCTTATATTAAAAAGAAGTAGTCTTCCAGCAAGAATTATCAGAGAATCTCCTAGCTCCGTTTAGCAACTATTTGTTTCAATAAAGTTGGTTGACACCAACATTATATTAGGTGGGGTTCACTTACCCCCACTATCAAGCGTAGACACCTTTAATGAAGACGTTGATACCATCGATTATATATTTCAAAATCACAACAACAGCAGACTAATCATCAAATACAAATACAAATACTTTATTCATCACTGGAGACTCTTGTACAAATAACAAATATGAATCCACAAATTGCACAAAAGTTCATTGGACTAGTCAATTGAAAATTAATAATAAAAAAATATAAAAACAGTAGAGCCTAAAGTTATGAAGTACATTAACGAAACAATTGTAATGAACAGTTGAGATCAAATAGATTCAAGGACATTTATAATAAAATCATGCTTCTAAATATTCATTTATGGTATAGAATGCTACTTAGTGGATATTCGAATGAGACTGATGAACTTGTTGAGAAATTGTATCTGTTGATAAGTATTGGAGGCTTGACTGACTGTGAGTCTGGAGAAGGACTGATTGTATTGAATTGATTGTAGTCTCTTATATCATAATTATGCAGATCACTATTCCTTTCAAAGTCATTGTGATTGCGGTTCATATTCGAAACCAATAGATATATGTATAGCGAGGGTTGTGTCATAATTTGCAATTCAATAAATGAAGATTTGCATGACCTTCGTGGGTGTAGTCCCTTCATACATCTTATAATATTATTTTGCATGGTGAATGCCTTATTAATGTGAGCTGATGCGCCCCAGAATATAAGCCCATAGGACAGTACAGATTGCACCAATCCATAGTAAGCCATTTTCAAGAAATTTAGAGATACTGTATTTTTCAATTGTCTTATAAGATAGCATACTGAACTTAGTTTTTCTGCTACATTGTCAATATGTTTTTCCCAAGTCATTTTATTATCAAGAGTGATACCTAAAAATTTTATTGAATTTACTTTAGATGATTCACGAAAAGTATAAATAACATAGGACCCAGTATTGATCTCTATGGTACAGCGACACCTATAGAAGATTCCTCTGATTTACGCTGTCTCACAACTACTACTTGTTTCCTATCACTCAAGTACCATTCTATTCATTTGTTGGCAATACCTCTATTTCCTAATCGATTCAGTTTTTCAAGAAGCAGTATGTGGTCAACTGTGTCAAACGCCCTAATCAGATAAACAGAAAAAAATATAGCTAATGGAGCCAACTTGCTATTCAATGAATGATATATTGTCAAGATATACATTTTTCAAAATCCAATTCAGTAAAACACCAAGTATAATTCTATTCTAAATTCGATTTCATTATTGTTATAAACAAATCACATATTTACAAGTCCATAATTAAAGTAGGTCAGTACAAATTATATTATGAAAAGTGTGTTATCACAAGAGGAGAATAACTAATACAATTTTGCTGATGTTGCTGATTTATAATCATAGTTTCGATAAAAGTAATTGAAGACGGTTTTTTCGGGGAGTCTTCGGGAGGTCTCCGCCTGAAGACTGAATCCTCAACATTTTCGTGTATCTTAGAGTAAGCATTTATATTTCTTTGTATTTCTTTGTATCATTAAATCTCTCTTGAATAATGTACCATCAAAATTATCATTGAATTATATGTTTTGTTTTGTATTTAATTTTGTAATTGAAATCATTTAATTTATATTTCCTGAGTACGACCCAAGCGATAGGGGTGACCCCCAAAAAACACCCCTGTACGCGACATATGGTGGAGGCGCCGTAGCTCAATCTCGTAGGTTAATTCTTCATAATTAACCTAACTCAAGAAAAAATAATAAAATCATGATGAGAATAATGTTTAATTTTTTTGTTGATTCATTGCTTCGATACTGATACTTAGTCAAATCTTTCACTAATAAGCATATAATTTTGATGGTACAAAAAAAAACGCTATAGTTAATAAAGTGAAGAAAGGGATAAGTCACAATGAATCTACATAATATTCGAATTAATAAATGATGGAAATTTTCATCTTCAATTTGAATAAACGTGAATGATATATTGTTTCAAATCAATATTTTCAAATAACTTAAAGAATGGTGCGGATTGAATGAGTTTATATTTTTTCGGAAAAATTATATATTATATATCTCAGAAATTTCGAATTGTTGCCAGTTAAATTTTTTTTCAGTCTTCTTAACTATACATGTATTTGAATTTTATTTCAAGTTTTCAAAGAGAAATATCAATTATTCAGGGAGTTTTTCCAAAAATTAATTCACGAGCTCACATTTCTGTTCATAAAAAATGAAAAAGATAGTAGGTGAAATGGGAAGAAGATAAAATAATATTTGAAGTTGATTATCAAGATTTCGTAACTGCATTATTGTTTTCAAGTCGAAAATAGTACCTTACTGATTATGGTAATAGTTTTTCAATATAATTACTGATGAATGTATGTTTTGTATGAAATGAATAATTGTCGATACCGCGTAGTTAGCTTGAAGTTGATTTTCGACTAGGGGAGCGTGAAAGATGCCAAAATAGTGATTGGTGAACGCTTACCCTTAGGTTATAGTATAGCACGGAGTAGTGCAATGAAGTGGTATTTTATATTAAAGTAATGCAATGAAACAACGTTCTGAGATAGTTTGTGAGAATTTAAACATAGAATCGATGAAGTAAGGCACTATTTGAAAACTTTTGAATCAATCAAGCGGAGTGAGAAGCATATGGAGATTGATGTAAGATAATTTTACTCCTAATTTCACTCATTCATAAATGAGAATGTATATTTTGTTATTTTGATGTTTTATAGTCTATAAAAAAGTGAGTTCCTGAGTTAAATATTTTTTTTTTAGTGGATTTGAGAAATTGAACTGCTGACCCCCAAAAAACACCCCTGTACGCGACAATATAAATGAAGTTAATTCGCTTATGGCAGAGGAAGTTGATTTTTTCTTTCTGAAACCATGTTCCCAGTCAACCGATTTTGGTTGCAGGAAAGTTGTAGGGAGTTATCATTGTGGAAATGCGACTTCACAATATTGATATAAAAAAATGCAACCAGTACTTACTGAGGAGTGCTTAATGTCCGCAACATTGTTCATCACTGGTAATTACCTAATACATCACAATGTAGATGTGTGGAAGGTACCATGAATAGCAACATTGCGACTTCGCATTTTAGCACTCATTGGAGAGATTATTGAACCAAATGAGCTTTCAAATAACGTCTTCCGTTGAAGTTATATTCATATGTAATTTGGTAATTACCATCGTGGCACTAAATTTGCTCTCTATAAGCGTCTTCTAATTTAATTAAAATAATGTTAATTTTGCAACACCCATGGAATTAGTACCTGGAAAGCAGACTAAATATATCTCAGCTGCCTTATATTTCAACCATTTTATAATGTCTATGAAATGTGCATAGGCTAAGTCTATGAGATTTATATACAGGGTGGCTCACATTTCTGCATACCCTAAGTATGATAGATCGTTGAAATCAGCTTTTCAGGGAGAATCTGGAAATGCAAATACTGGGTGTTCCATAGGAGAAAACATAATTTTGATATGCCAAAACATTTCTGGAAATCCTGTATATTTCAATATAATTAAAAAATGTGGTCTTTATCAATATACAAACTACTAAAATGACAATAACTCCAAAAGTTTTCCTGTTTCGCTATGAATCTCCGTCGCGCTAGTCGTGAGCCACCCAGTAGGTATAATCAGAACCAGCAATAAAACACGTCATATTCTTGCTCTTCATATTGAATCTCTTTTTCATTCTTAAGGGGAAATAATTAAACAACTATTATAAAATACTGATCTGTATATTTTGAATATAACTCAGGGTGAGTCAAGCTGTACGCATTTCTAGCCAGGCATATGGCTGAACAGAATCATCAGATATATATTAGTCCAATGCATTCAGCTTGACTCACTCTAAATATTGTATAGAAACTTCAACTCACATTGTAACTTGGGGAATTCGCAACGATAACAATATGTAGATGTTGATATCGAAGCGAAGGCCCATGTAAAACCCAGAGAGGTTTCCAGGATGATCTTCCCTGCGACTTACCGTTACTTTTTTGGTTGACTGGGTTGATGTGGAGCGATTAAGTTGAAGCAATCCAAGTAATTCACTGCTCCCTTATTGTAAAATATTTAGAAAATTTTTGCAAATTGGCTTTGTAAGCAGATATTTCAGCTATCTCCCGTCAATTATCGCTAAAAAACCTAGTATCCAGTGCCCAGTTCAATGTGAAAAGTGAGAGGACTTAGACCTGAACTGAGAGTGAGTGTAATATCATTGTGGAATTTACATAAACTTCCCCTGAACCGCAAACATCACTATGCCCCTTACTAGAGAGCAGCAGAACGAGATCAAAAACGTCGCCGACGTGGTAATAAAGCAACTCTGTAAGGAGGAAGCCTTCATTAACATGATAGCCGAAAAAGTATCAGCCAGCGTGGTGACACTTTTAAACGAGAAACTGAGCAATCTCGAAAAAAATGTGAACGATCTAAAAACCGAAATTGTTGAAATAAAGAACAATCATGAAAAGAAGATAATGGATCCAGAAGAACATATAAACGACTTAAGCAAAAAAGATAGCATTTCTTTGAACCCAACAGATATCATCACTGAACTGAATGAAATCAGACGTCGTGAAAAAAACATCTAAATTTTTGGAATTCCCGAAAAGGAACCCAATCTTGAAAACTTCATACAGGGTGTACTTAGTTCGGTCGATCCCACGATGTTAATGGATAATCTGGTTCACAGAAGGATAGGAAGATTACCTCCTAACGATCCCAACAAAAGTCGTCCCGTGAAAGTTGAATTACCTGGTGCTACCCACGTCCTGTCCCTGCTCAAGCAAAACAAAAAATTACAAACTAACAGGAATTATCAGGACATCTATTTCCGTGCAGACCAGACTGTTAAACAGCGCGAGCATTTTTTAAAAACACGCCAGGAATTAAACGACAGAGAGCGCAACGGCGAAACAAACTTAGTCATTAAATACAGAAATGGACTTCCCACAATTTAGTAGTAATGCTTTATTCATTCCAAGAAGATAACAATGGATCTTATATTAGGAACTGAAGCACATTTTAATTCTTAAGTACAACATTAGTTTACAAAATTACATAGAATACAAAAAAAAATACAGGCTAAGTATTACAAAAATTGTATAAGGGAAAGCGCAAGTATTTTGGATAGCTTGTCCCGAAAATAAATACATTTCAATCTAATGATAGTAGGTACTGTTTCAACTTATGTTTGAACAAGTATGTTGACATTTGGGTGTTTCTTATATTAAAGGGGATATTATTATACACCTTCAAGCCTTCATGAAAAAGTGACCTCAGACCATATTTGGAAGACACTACTGGTAAATAAATATTATGTTTTTGTCTAGTATCGTACCGATGTATATCAGACACGGATGTCAAAAGGGTGACATAATGTTTTTCGTGAGTCTTGATATAGTGTATATATAACGCAATTTTATATTCATAAATATTACTCAGTGAGAGGTACCCTCGGGGGGAGTATAACTGAACAGTGGGACATCTGAGCGGTAGAAAATGGACATTCTTAATAGCCTTGTTCTGTAGGGTTTTCAGAGGATTCATAATATATTCCTGTGCTGTTCCCCAAACCGAGATAAGGTATTGAAGGTGACTGTAAATGTGCGAATAGTATAGTTGCTTTCTAATTCTCAGTGAAATCAATCGGGCGATTTTATACAATATCCCTATAAATGGGGAAATTTTTTTCTTGATATATTTTATGTGGTTTTTCCATGAGAGGACCTCATCAATGTGAAGACCCAGGTATTTTGTTGCATTTTTGTATGAGAGCTGATTGTTACCTAATTGAATTGTACCGACTTCATTCATTGATATTTTGGAAATGAACATATACGACGACTTATCTATATTGAGGGTTAGTTTGTGGGAGTTTAGCCAATCTTGTATGAGTTGTAAATCAATTGCTATGCTTCTTTTGATAGAAACGACATCTGCACCGACATATACCAATGTTGTGTCGTCTGCATATAATTTTATTTCACCAATAAGAGGTTTGGAGGAAATAGCATTGATATAAATTAGAAAAAGGGTTGGGCCCAGAATTGAGCCTTGTGGGACTCCACATTTTATTATTTTGTATTCACTACGAGCACCATTGACACTGGTCAGTTGTTTTCTACCACTGAGATAACTCACAAACCAATCATTCGCTAATCCTCTTATCCCAATGTTACAGAGCTTTCTTATCAAAATACCATGGTCGACGGTGTCGAACGCCTTTCGCAAGTCCAGCGAAACCAACGAACAAATTTCACCCTCATCAACTTTCATTTGTAAATCTGTTATCAAATCAATAACTGCAATTTCAGTATCGCTTGACCTTCGAAACCCGTACTGACAGTCGTGAAGGAAATTAATTTTTTCAAGATATCGCACAAGTCGACTATTAACACAATCCTCGAGAATTTTCGAGAATATAGGCAACAATGAAATGGGTCGATAGTTTGTTGAGAGTTCAGGATCACCAGACTTAAATAGCGGAATCACTTTTGCGTATTTTGCTTCCGCAGGTACACAACCATTGATGAAAGAAAGATTAATCATCGCACTTATTATAACAGAACACTCTTGGATTAAAATTTTGACCACTCTCACACTGATGTCATCTACGCCACTGGCCTTGTTGGGATCCATTGATTGTATTCTTGTTTGTATCTCAGATACGGTGGTGGGAAATAAGAAAATGGAGTTCTGCTCTTGGATGTGATGATCATCATATGGGACGTCAGGGATTTGGTTAGATAAGTCCGGCCCAATATTGACAAAAAAAATCATTCATACTATTGGAAATATCTTTTTTATTAGTGGTTGTGACACCGTCTACCTTTATCATATGAATGGAATTTTCATTTTTAGTCGAATTATAAATAATGCTGTTGATTAGTTTCCAAGTTTTACGAGGGTTTCCATTAACCTCTTCGAATTTTCTATTGTAATAATATTTCTTTGCTAATTTTACTGCTTTGGTTACTAGCTTACTCTGCTTTAGATATTTTTCTTTCGTGTTGAGATCGTTTGTTTTTTTTTTTCATTTTTTTTGTGGAAATTGTCTCTCTTTTTTATCATCCTCTGCATTTCAGAAGTTATCCATTCTTTATTATCCTTTTCTTTATTTTCATACACTTTTACCTTCATGCTGGATGTAAATGCTGATGTGATGTGATCATATAACTCAGAAACATCGTTATATGTATGCTGCCTTCGGATGATATTGTTTAATCGGACTCTGGATTCGTTAATATCAACTTCGTTCACCACATTGTATTTTGGTGGCGTAGTATTTGGCTTATGAGCGTTTACCTTGAGAATTTGAATCCTGTGATCGCTCATAGGATGGTCTATAATAGACAGATTTATCAAATTTACTTCTTCCAAATTGTGTGCAATGTGATCGATGAGTGAGGAGGTATTTTTGGTAACCCTTGTCGACTCATGTGAAGTTAGCGCCGACTTTTTTGAAAATGATTGTTTTTTTTCAGAGTTCTGGGTAGTTTCGATATAGTTCTGGAGTTCTTTACTGAAATTTTGAATAGTTCCAGCAAATTACGGACGGAAATCGAAAACTTAAAATTTAGGCGCTAACTTCACGCAGCGCCGTCTTTTTCGAAAATATGAGTTCTGATATTTTTTTCCTGTCTATTTGGAATAGTTCTGGAGTTCTTTGATGATTTCAAAAAAAGTTCTGGTGAAATGGAGAAGTTATTTGAAAAAACAATTCCGAGTTTCAAAACTCCGATGGAAATTTTCGATATATAAAAACATATTTTTACAATTCTGGATAGCGCCCGAAGAGTTCAACAAGATATCCTGATGACATTTTTACGAAAAGTTGATAACTTTTTGGTTATTAGCGAATTTAAGTTCCCGTTCCGAGAAACACGATTTTTGTGAATTCGTTAAAATTGAAAATAAAAGAGTTCTGATTAAAGTTCTGGATAGCACCCGAAGAGTTCTACAAGATCTTCTTATGACACTTTTTCGAAAAGTTGATAAATTTTTAGTTATTAGCGATATTATGTTCCCGTTCCGAGAAACACGATTTTCGTTAAAATTGAGAATGAAAGAGTTCTGATTGGAGTTCTGAATAGCGCCTGAAAGGTTCTCCAATCAGAACTCTTTTATTTTCAATATTAACGAAAATCGTGTTTCTCAGAACGGGAACTTAAAATCGCTAATATCCAAAAAATTATCAACTTTTTGAAAAAATGTCATTGGGTAGAACTCTTCAGGCGCTATTCAGAACACTTATCAGAACTTTTTTATTTTCAATTTTAACGAATAGCGCCTGAACGGTTCTCCAATCAGAACTCTTTTATTTTCAATATTAACGAAAATCGTGTTTCTCAGAACGGGAAATTAAAATCGCTAATATCCAAAAAATTATCAACTTTTCGAAAGAATGTCATTGGGTAGAACTCTTCAGGCGCTATTCAGAACTCTTTTATTTTCAATTTTAACGATTTCGCGAAAATTTTATTTCTCGGAACGGGAACTCGAAATCGCTAATAACTAAAAAATTATCAGCTTTTCGAAAAAAAATTCATCGGGATATCTTGTAGAACTCTTCGGGCGCTATTCAGAACTCTAATCAGAACTCTTTTATTTTCAATTCCAACGAATTTGCGAAAATCGTGTTTCTCGGAACGGGAACTTAAAATCGCTAATAACCAAAGTTATCAACTTTTCAAAAAAAAAAACGTCATCGGGATATCTTGTAGAACTCTTCGGGCGCCATTCAGAACTGCAAAAATATGTTCTTATATATCGAAAATTTCCATTCGGAGTTTTGAAACTCGGAATTGCTTTTTCAAATAACTTCTCCATTTCACCAGAACTTTTTTTGAAATCATCAAAGAACTCCAGATCTATTCCAAATAGACAGAAGAAAATGATCAGAACTCATATATTCGAAAAAGACGGCGCTTCGTGAAGTTAGCGCCTAAATTTTAAGTTTTCGATTTCCGTCCGTAATTTGCTGGAACTAATCAAAATTTCAGTAAAGAACTCCAGAACTGTATCGAAACTACCCAGAACTCTGAAAAAAATAATCATTTTCAAAAAAGTCGGCGCTAACTTCACATGAGTCCCTTGTCGGTATTGTTTCATTGAGTATGAAAAATCCATTCATACTGTAATTATTCTCGTACATTTCGATAAGATCATCCCGTACCAGAAGATTCAAGTTGAAATCACCCAATATAATACATTTTTTGTTTTGGACAATGTTCAGTTTGTTTTCGACCCATCGCAAGAGGTCATTGTTGGGGTAGTCGGGGGGTTTATATACGCCTATAATATTAATACTGCAATCAACCAGGTTTATATGTACTGCGGATAAGTTCGTTTCTTGGTGTGTTTGGATTATATTGAACCCCATAGTCTCGTGAACAAATATTCCCGTTCCGCCCCCACGCTTATCTCTGCATGCATAGGTCGACTTGTAATTTTTTATATTATAGAATTTTTGTTCATTTTGGTTAACCCAAGTTTCGGTAACGACTAAGATATCTATTTTTTCATTAAAACTATCCAGTAAGAGTTCAATCTGATCGATTTTATTTTTTATTGATCTGGCATTGAGATATAATATCGATATATATTTTTGTTGATTTGTGGTGTGGTAATTGTAATCATGAACCGTTTCATATTGTTTCAGGGTGAAATGGGACATTTGGTTGTCAATTTATCAATTCAATATTCTGAAGGGGCAAAAATTGTCAATAATGGACTTGCCCTGAAAATGCCTGGCTGTTCAATTCGCAATAATACACAATTAACTCAACAAAAAAATATATAAAAAGTATCCTAACATCTATCTATTTTTCTGTTGGAAATAATGAAAGAAGTAAGATATATGGAGAAGGATTATTATGATTTGATAGTCTGCGATTTGGTTTGTTGCCTGGTTGAAATTTTGTTGAAAAATTCGATGGTGGTATTCAGTTCTTGTAATTTTCTCTTCTTGTTACTCTTGCCGTTTTCCCCGTTGTTGGAAGTGCGTATTGTGGCGTCTTCGTTGCTCAGGCCACTAGTGTGTGTAGAAGCCGCTTCTGCCGAACCTACTGTTGTACTAGTTACTTCTTCGTAGGAATATGCTTGGTCGTTGATGATGATTTTCGTACCAATCAGTATGGCCTTCAGATTTCTTTGTCGTGCTGCTTTCAGGTGTTCGAGTAGAACTTTACGTTTGTTGTAGTCACTCTGAGAGTAGTCTAGTGATATTCCAATTTTATTCAGCTTCAGTGTTTCACCATGAAACTTAATGTTTTGGAGTATAGATTGCTTTAGGGAATAATGAGTTAGCTCAATGATCACTGGTCTTGTTTCATCATTGACTGGTTTACCGATTCGGTATAAATCTCTGATGGCTGATTCGTCGCAATTAATTTTCAAAATTTGATTAAGGATATGGAGTACCTCTTGATAATCGTTCTTCTCCTCTACAACACCATGAATGATCAGGTTGTACTTTCTTGATTGTCTTTCAATAGATTCTAATCGATTCTCTAGCTCGGATGCTTTTTGCTCCAATTTATCCTTCCCCGATTTCAACTCAATGATATCAGCACGCATATCACTTATGTCTTGCCTAATTTTTAACATTAGTTCGTAGATTTCATCATTTGATCGACTCATTTCCCTGAGTTCCTACTTCTTTGGTACTGGTAAACAACTTTTTATAAGTTTGATTTCGGGTAGAGAGAGATTTGGTTATATTTATTGCTCCACTGTTTTCATATAAGCATAATTCAAACTCACTCCAGTGTATTCTGCTTTGTCTTCTGAGCAAGATGATATAAAATACACTCACTAAAATGCAGTTCTGACCACTAAAAACTTGAACTTTAGAGAGCACTTTCTGTGTGTGTGTTTCATTCGTGTTTCATTCATTTGTTCAAAAAACGCTTGAATACATCCAGCAGCTCATCAAAATCTTACGTTATACGTTAGTAATATTGTTACGTTGCTCCGACTAAACCCAGTGGAATTATTTCTACACCAAAAATATTATAAGAGGGCGCCAAGTAATTTCACAAATTACACATACCTCCTTATGAAGAAAAACACTTGAAATTACTAAACCATTTACTAATCAGTCTCAGCAAAGTTTTCACAAGATTGTGTCCATGAACACAGTAGAATAAGATATCACTAATATAATAGAGATCAAGAATAAAACAAAACTCTCGAGAGTACAAAGTACAGCTTCACAATCAAATCGAAATTTCCCAAATTAAGACTACACTGTCAACACACCTCCAATTTGATTGTAAAGTCTGTCACAAACCTCAAAACCTTAAATATATGTTGTATGACTTTTAGACAAGCGCTTGAAAAATATAATACCAAATGATTGGAAAAAATGTTTTATTTCTCGGACAGTAGAAAAACTAAGATCGAATGTTCTTCACTTGATGTAATGCCTGACCGTGTTTGAAAAAGGAAACTGATATGAAAACACCATAAAAGAAATGCCACTATGTGGTACTTATCGCTTCGTCGATTTCCAAACCTCAGTTGTTTTTGTTTCTTTTCTCCACACTCGGAATTTTGTTTCAACTCTTTCAATGCGTACTATTTCATTCAGTAATTAGATTTTATTTTCTGGCTTCCCCACGATAGAACTCTTGCCATTATTGAAATCCAACAATAAAACACCTTCAGTGCGAAAACCCAATGCGATCTGAAAGCGTTTCCACGAAATGTCTTCAAATAATAAATCCAGATTATGTTTAAAGATGATGGCCCAATCATTCAAATAGCCCCAAACACATCATCTCATATTGTGACACAACGAAAAAGCCGTTTGAAACGTATTTTCCTTCGAAATTTCGGTGCTCACAGTCATTTTGATTCTCTCTACCATTCTCCTTACGGTCGCCGTACCGAGCCAAGAACCTACCGACTCCTTTTTTTCTATCGGGACAAAAACTCTGCTTATATTAAAAACGTAGACATAGTCGCCGACGCGAATATTTTACATTCCGGAAAACTTTTCATGAGACCAATAGTAATATAAAAATATGACGATACCAAATGTAATACATAATGTTTACGTAGCCTAATTACAGAGAAATGAACATAAACGTTGAATATAATACCATGCGATTCAAAAGGACAGAATTCAAATTCGTAATAATGTGTTATCAAAACTGCCGGGGCCTCAATAGGAAGACTCATACTTTTCTTAAAAACGTCTGTTAAAATAACCATAACGTAACAGCTATCACCGAAAGTTGGCTTAGAAATGATACTGTTAATAATAGCGAACTTTTTCCCGAAAACTATTCTGTTTATCGTAAGGACCGTAGCTACGGATCTCGTGGAGGTGGTGTACTTCTAGCAGTAGACAAGGACCTATTCAACTCAGAGGAGTTTCCGTTAACATGTCCAATAGAAAAAATCGATATATTAGGAGTTGAAATTTTCAGAAGACGCACCACATCAGTTATTATTCTCGTAGTCTACATACCACCAAGCATCTCTTATGACGAATACGATGAACTATTCGAGTTCTTCGAGCACTTCCAAGAAAATCATAAAACAATCATTATCGGTGATTTCAACATAGGCGAGCTACATGATCTTGAGAATTTTGATCATCAGTCCAATATTGTCTCACGCTTCAAAACATTTCTCAACTATTCCGATTCTACTCAACATAACAGAATTTGTAATGCCAATAATAGATTGCTTGGTTTAGTTATTTCCCCAAGTAATTATGCCCTTGAGATGTCACGAGATGAAAATCCTCTAGTTCCCATCGATTTGCATCATCCAGGACTCCTAGTAAACACTCCTCTTGAATGTGAAAAAATCCCAGCCTTCTCTTCAAAATTGAAAAGACTCAACTTCAAGAAAGCGAACATTCAAAAACTGTCACAACTGTTTGGTGAAGTGAATTGGTGCGCGTTATGTCGTTCAGTCAAATACCCAGTTTGGTTCACAAGAGATATTGTTACTAAAATGAAAGTGAAGAATCATTATCTTAAAATGTACAGAAAACGCAGATTTCTATTTTACCTAGAACGCTTGAGAAAAGCCCGACGTACCCTAAAAGCAGCAATCAATAAGTCTTACAATCTGTTTGGTAATGAATGCCGAAAAAGATCTGAAATTGTACCCCCAGAATTTTTGGAACTATATCAAATCAAAGATGAATAAATCGTGTATACCTGGTAGAATGCTTTACGAAAATCAAATCCTCTTAACACCTAACACCATTGTCAATTCATTCGCGAAACACTTCGAAAGTATTCATCAACCCTCTACTACTGCAGTTAATAACAACCCTGACGATGATGAACACTCAAGCAACAGTCATAACTTTTTCAATATAAATTATATTTCCATCGAACAAATACAAAATGCAGCAAAACAGCTAAAGAACAAATTCACCTGTGGACCTGACAATATTCCAATCAAATTTGTAAAAGACCATATTGACCTATTTATCAAACCTATTCACATTATCTTCAACATAATTATCAAAACTAAAATTTTTCCCGAGCTATGGAAAATTTCTATGTCCGGTATTCAAAGCTGGCAAACAGACAGAAATTGTAAATTACCGTCCTATTGTCCTCATTTCAGTATTCTCCAAGCTGTTTGAAATAATCCTTGGCGACCTCATGTACGCACATGTAAGAAATTCAATCCCAGATTCTCAACATGGATTTGTTAAAGCCCGCTCTACATCCACTAATCTATGTACTTTTACTCAGTTTGTTTCCGAAGCCCTCGACTCTAGAGGTGAAGTTGATGTTGTCTACACAGATTTTAGTAAGGCCTTCGACCGCGTTTCACATGAACAACTGCTAAGAAAGCTTCCATACTTCGGCTTCTCACCTGATATTCAATATCTTTTGTAATCTTATTTATCAAATAGAAATTTATTCGTCGAATATGAAGGTGTCAAATCACCTACATTCGTAGCTACTTCGGGTGTTCCTCAGGGTTCCAATTTAGGACCTCTTTCATTCCTTCTGTTTATCAACGACATCACGAACTCCATAAATTCCCATAAACTATTATATGCAGATGACATGAAAATCTTCAGGAAAGTAGATGATATATCAGACTGTAACCTACTACAAGAAGATATAAAAAATCTCTATGGTTGGTGTGAGAAAAACAATCTGGGTTTAAATATTGATAAATGCAAAATTATGTCTATCACTCGAAAACAAATTCCAGTTAAATTTAATTATCAAATCTACCACTCGGACTTAGCCCGTGTTTTTGAATTCAAAGACCTTGGCGTAACATTTGATCCTAAGTTAACGTTTTCGAAACACATTGATAACACCAACTCAAAAGCCACCAGGTCATTGGGATTCTTGATAAGGAATTGTAAGAAATTCACCTCAATAGATACTTTACGCACCCTGTACTATTCTCATGTCAGAAGTAAGCTCGAATACTGTAGCCCAGTGTGGAACCCCAATCACTTGAAATTCATCACAAATATCGAAAGTATTCAAAAGAAATTTTTGAAATTTTGCTGCCTGAAAAAGCACGGTCGCTATCCTGGAAGAGGATGCGATTACAATTTGCTTTTAACCGAATTTGGTCTGTGCTCTTTGAGAAGGCACCGTGAAAAAGGCGACTTGATATTTATGTATAAAATTGTCAACAACTCAATAGATTCGTCAACACTACTGTCCTTTCTTAACTTCAATGTTCCACGTATGGCATCTAGATCCCAACTGCTCTTCAACATTGGGGTTCCACACACTCTTCATCACTTTCACTGTCCCATCTCCACAATGTGTCGTAGTTATAATAACTTCAGCAACGTAGATATATTCTTTTCTAGCCTACCACATTTCAAACGTGCAATACATCACGTATCACCAAACTAATGGTACAGTCCTAATTTTATATGTTTACTTTTTTATTTACATTTTCTTCTCGCTGTTGAATAGTGTAATGGATCTATGTTACCATGTTCGCAATAGACATTATGTACACTTGTAATTGGGTTTTCTAACCTGCTGGATGTATACAATGAATAAATAAATAAATAATTGGCTATTTCACTTCTTGATCCCTTATTTTTATACACAAGGATTGACTTTGACTCATTTATAAGAAACGACAGTGGCACGCAAATGATATCAGAAACGCTATGTATAATTTTACCTTCAATCTCATCAACACCCGCTCCTTCGATGATTCCTTCGATATGTTACCTGCATGAGTCAGTCTATTGTCGTCATATGTCTTCCTTGTTTGTTCAACTTTGTGTCATTGTTCATTTTTTCGAAACTTTTATATCTATCTGCTATATCTGCTATATCTATCTGCTCAGTAATACAAGATGGCGACTGGAAGTATATCCAAAAATGTGATGCACGAAAAGTATTGCAAAGCGTACAAAAAGAAAGTAATCAATTCGGAAAATTGTGTTATGTGTCAATCAGCATTTCATCCCAGTTGTGCAACACAGGCAAAGTTGCAAAACAGTTGTGGGGAAATCATCTGTTGTAAACAGCGAGATAAAAGTGAGGTTAAAACACCAAAGACCAGTGACATGTTCTCCAACGATGAAACTGCAATGAAAAACATGCTGAAAACTGTCCTGAAAGAATACTTTGAGCCCTCAAAACATAATTGGGAAGAAGAAATACGTGAACTCAAAGAGTCTGTCGAGAGTTTGAGGAATGGCCTCGATCAACAAAACAAGCTGTGTGAAGAAATAAATAACCATCTTAGCACTCTCAGAGATGAAAATAAGGAACTCAGAAGGCGTGTTGAGAAACTAGAGAGTGAAATGGACACCGAGACGATAATCCAGGAAATGTTGGAACGGCAAAATAGGGCATCTAATGTCATACTATTCAATGTAAATGAAGTGGATGAAATTAACAGCAAGACAAGAATTGAAATGGAAAGAAACAACATAAGGGATATAATAAACAATGTGGAAAGTTTTGGAGCTGAATATTTCAAATTTCAGAGGTTAGGAAAATATTATCAACAAAAAACACGTCCAATCAAAGTTTGTTTCCAAAGTAAAGAGGTTGCCATAAAACTTATGAAGGAAAAAAACAAAATTATAGAAAAAATACCAAGCATTCGCATATATGCTGACCAAACGAAAAAACAAAGAGAGTACTTTCTAAATATCAAAGGCAAATTGGATCAACTGAAACGGGCAGGAGGTACAGATAAAACAATCAGGTATATAAATAACATACCAACAATCGTTAACAAAACTCGAAATTTTCAGTAGAAAATCCTAATATTCAATACTATACAGATATAATATACATTAATGCTCAAAGTTTCATTGCACACAAAGATCAAATAATCGAAGAGTTGGCCTGCTATAGCCCCAAAATATCACTTTCAAGTGAAACTCGGACCACAGAGGATTTTGAGGAAGTTGAGCTTAATATAAAAAATTATCAATTAATCGAATGTGACTCGAAAAGCAGACACACAGGAGGAGTACTCATGTTCATCAGACAGGGCATCAGTGCAACAAACACGAAAATAATAATTGAGGAGAATAATTATTGGTGCATTTTTACAAAAAAGCAGTTCGGTGACATCAAGACAAACTTAGGCCTTGTGTATCATTCTCCAAAAGGTAACCATGGAAAATTTATAAATGATTTGGAAGAACTATGCGACAAGTTTACCACAAAAAATGAACGTCTAGTTATTGTTGGGGATTTTAATTTGGATAATAATTTTTATAGTGAGAAATTTAAAGAAACAATCATGAAATATGGTCAAGAACAAATTGTAAGAGAACCAACGATATGCACAGTAATTAGTGAAACACTTATTGATTATGTAATTACCAATGATTCTAATGTTCTGGCTACAGTTCACAAAGTCCCAAAAATAACTGATCATGATACAATAGAAATTATTATTAGGAGTAACATTAGAACAAGAAATGAAGTTTCAAAAATGTACAGAGAATATAATGTAGATAATTTTCACCTAATAAATGTAAAACTCATAGAATGCAGTTGGCCATGGAATTGTATTGATGTTAACACTATTCTTAATGAAATGATGAATAATTTCAAGAAAGTTATTGATCAAGTATGTCCGGTGAAAAGTTTCGATAATAAGAGGAATAGCTTACCTTGGTATGACAAGGAAATTCATAGTAAATCGAAAAATAGAGATAAGGCATATAAAAATTTTCGACAATGTAATAATTTGGAAGAAAAACATAATCTTTGGAATATTTATGAAACCTATAGAAATGAAGTCATAAACGATCTTAAATTGAAAAGAAAACTTTATTATGAAAATGCGATTGATTCCAATTGTACAAATTCGAAAATAATGTGGAAGACACTAAAACAGTTGATCAGAAATGATTATTTTGCATTCAAAAATCCATTTATTAAATTTGAATTTAATGATAGAATTATTGTTGCCAAATCAGAGAACGAAATTGCCAATTATTTTAATGAATTTTTCATAACAAGTGTAGAGGATATAATAGACTCGATAGATATCAATGAGGAATGGTCTTACATTCATGCACCAAGAATCGAAACTACCCTCGAAAATTTCCGATCAGTCAGCCTAAATGAATTAAAGAATATTGTTTCTAATCTAGATAATAAGGGTAAGGTACATGATGTCATGAGTGGTCAAATTCTAAAAAATGTCATTGATACTTGTGGTTTCCACTTATTAAATCTTATTAATACATCTTTTCAAACTGGAATATTTCCTAATGAGCTGAAAACTTCTATCATAACACCTATACCAAAAGTTAAAAATTCAAACGATGCAATAAATTTCAGACCAATAAATACCTTACCTGATATTGAAAAAGTGTTTGAACGTGTAGCATATAATCAAATTGTTGAGCATGTAAATGCAAACAATATTTTTATAGGTAATCAATCGGGTTTTCGTCGTAAACACTCCTGTGAAACAGCTCTACAACTTACAATTACGAGTTGGAAACAATTGGTGGATAAGGGAAAATATATTGTGGCTCTATTCATTGATTTGAAGCGGGTATTCGAAACAATTGATCGATGTATACTAATGCAAAAATTGGAATATTACGGTATTAAATTAAATGCACTAAAATGGTTGGACAGCTACCTTAGTGACCGAAAACAGGTTGTGAAAATAAACAATAATTTCTCTAGCGTGAGAGAGGTAAATATAGGTGTGCCACAAGGAAGCGTTATAGGTCCACTGCTTTTTATACTGTATATGAATGACATCAACTGCTCTCTCGATTGTGAATTTATCAACTTATATGCAGATGATACATTGTTGGCGATTAGTGATGATTCCTTGGAGTTGGCAACTCAAAAAATGAATGATGAATTGGAAAAACTACAAAACTATTCGAAAATAAATAAACTAAAATTGAATGTGCAAAAAACAAAAGCTATGATTATTTCCAATCCGAATAAAACTAAAAATATACATAAAAATGGTATAACATTATTTATGGAAAACGAAAAAATTGACATTGTTGAGAATTTCAAGTACCTAGGAGTCATGTTGAATGGTAATTTGAAATTTAAAGAACACTTTAAAACAATTAAGAAAAAAAATTTCGAAAAAACTTTATTTTTTCTCGAGAATAGCTGCTCAAATATCACTGAAAGCAAGATTAACAGTTTACAATAGTATTATCCAACCACATTTTGATTATTGTGCAACCATACTTTATCTCTTAGACAACAACAGTAAAACCTCTCTTCAAATACTCCAAAATCGTGGTATGAGATTGATTCTAAAATGTAACAGACTTACACCTATAATTCAAATGCAAGAAACTCTACAGTGGCAATCGGTAAATAAAAAAATAACATATTATGCAATGATATTTATTTTTAAAATAGTTAAAGGATTGATGCCAGCATATTTCGATCAGTTCATCAAATTCAATTACGAAATTCACGAACACTATACAAGAAGCGCAAATAACTTTCACATAGAGAAAGTCAATACTAGAAAAGGTATGAACTCATTATTTGTAAAAGGATTGAATGAATATTGTCAAGATATACATTTTTCAAAATCCAATTCAGTAAAACACCAAGTATAATTCTATTCTAAATTCAATTTCATTATTGTTATGAACAAATCACATATTTACAAGTCCATAATTAAAGTAGGTCAATACAAATTATATTATGAAGAGTGTGTTATCACAAGAGGAGAATAACTAATACAATTTTGCTGATGTTGCTGATTTATCATCATAGTTTCGATAAAAGTAATTGAAGACGTTCTTTTCGAGGAGTCTTCGGGAGGTCTCCTCCTGAAGACTGAGTTCTCAACATTTTCGTGTATCTTAGGGTAAGCATTTATATTTCTTTGTATTTCTTTGTATCATTAAATCTCTCTTGAATAATGTACCATCGAAATTATCATTAAATTATATGCTTTGTTTTGTATTTTATTTTGTAATTGAAATCATTTAATTTATATTTCCTGAGTACGACCCAAGCGACAGGGGTGACCCCCAAAAACACCCCTGTACGCGACATATGGTGGAGGCGCCGTAGCTCAATCTCGTAGGTTAATTCTTCATAATTAACCTAACTTAAGAAAAAAAAATAAAATATTACGAGAATAATGTTTATTTTCTTCCTGTTTTTTTGTTGATTCAATGCCGGAACTTAATCAAATATTTTATTTAAGCATGTGATTTTGATGGTACAAAAATCATTCGGTAATATTCATAAATCTATAAATAACGTAAATAAAATAATATTTTTTTTCTGAATAATAATGCAACACAAATTTCAATATTTTAAGAATCTTAATAATTTATATTATCCACTAATTAAAACGATTCTCGAATACAAATGCATATTTTGAATGTAGATATTTTTCCTCATGAATCATAGAAATTTTGAATAGTTGCCAGTTCAATTGTTTTTTTATCCAGTCTTCTTGAATATGAATTATATGACGGGCCTTGAAAGAGGAATATCAATTATTCAGAATGAATTATCAAAATCAATTCACGGGCTCACATTTCTCTTCACATAAATAAAAGAAAATAAGTGAAAAATGATAAAATAACATTTGAAGTTGATTACCAAGATTACGTAATTGTACCATTGTTTTTGAGTCGAGAATAGTACCTTACTAGTTATGGAAATGTTTTTTTCAATAAAATTAATGACGAATGTATGTTTTGTATGAAATGAAATATTGTCGATACCGTGTAGTTAGCTTGAAGTTGATTTTCGACTAGGGGAGCGTGGAAGATGCCAAAATAGTGATTGGTGAACGCTTGCCCTAGGTCAAGGTATAACACATGAGTAGTGTTATGTAAAGATGAAGTTGTTGAAAATTAAGTGTTGATTTACTGAGAAATAGTAAATGTTCTTCTAGGGGAGCGTGAAAGATGCCAAAATAGTGATTGGTGAACGCTTACCCTTAGGTAATAGTATAGCATGGAGTAGTGCTATGAAGTGGTCTTTTATATTGAAGTTATACAATAAAACAACGTTCTGAGATAGTTTGTGAGAATTTTAACATAGAATCAATGAGGTGAGGCACAATTTGAGAACTTTTCAATCAATCAAGCGGGGTAAGAAAAGAAGCATATGGAGATGATCTAAGATAATTTTATTCCTGATTTCACTTATACATATATGATAATGTCTATTTTGTTATTTTGATGTTTTATAGTCTATTGAGAGTGATGAGTTTCTGAGTTGAATATATATTTTTTTCTTGAGTGAATTCATAGAATTGAACTGGTAGAATTTATTAGAGTGAAAAATACGTAATTTACAAAAAATTGGGTGAATTCAAATTTAAGTGGAATAAATCATTTATTGAATTATGTTATGGAATTGACATGAGAAATATCTGTTTTAAAATCTTGTTGTATCTTGGGAATGTTATGTAATGGTATTGACTTCCTGAAATACATGTCATTCTAGAAAATTTGAGAATATTTGGAATTTTTTTTTTGTCGCGACAGCTGATTCGTACTTATGATTGTTTTTCTCTTTCTTATTTTCCATGTAACGGTACACACATAACACACGAGATATCAACGAAGAAGGATCCACCAGAGCACGGACAAGGCAAGGTGATAAGGAAAAATTAAAGGGAGAACCAGGCACAATGTGGAGACCGATGCAAAACCAAACTCCTGTGGAGAAGAAGAAAACGTCTGCAAAAAAACTCTGGTGAATTGAGTGTATCACTATATCAGTACATGGATGGGAAACCATGCTGGATGAACTGAGTAGTTTGGCCGTCCCATTCATTGACTTCCTGAAAGTGACAAATTCATCGAAAATGGTATTTACTATAAGTCGATATATTATTCACCATGTCGAGTTGCAAATATACATTCAAGTAAGACCCAAGAATGTGCTGACCGAAGGATGAAAAGGTCATGATCAAGTTCAATTCTGAAACTGCTGATCAACAATTGTGGAACAATCCCGGATAGCCCAATGAGTAAGAATACGAGATCGTCTTCTCAAAGGAGGACTTTCGACTTTCAACTAAAATCAGGGTGACAGCTGAAACAGGACTTCAAATCTCCCACAGAACTAACAGGAATCCGCTTCTCCGCATTGTATCCAAAATCTGCCTCATCTAGGCATGTCGCAGGACCGGAGCCAAATATAATCGTGCAGCCAGAACCGGAGTGGAAAAAATGTGTGTACCGAAGACTTAATGAATGTGGATAGGAAAACAATGTAGGGTATCAATTTGAATTCAGGAATTAGCTGATTGATAGAATTCTTGTTGTTATTAAAAGCTGGGGGCCAGCTTTTTCGAGAATGGGGCATATGTCAAGATATACATTTTTCAAAATCCAATTCAGTAAAACACCAAGTATAATTCTATTCTAAATTCAATTTCATTATTGTTATAAACAAATCACATAGTTACAAGTCCATAATTAAAGTAGGTCAATACAAATTATATTATGAAAAGTGTGTTATCACAAGAGGATAATAACTAATACAATTATGCTGATGTTGCTGATTTATCATCATAGTTTCGATAAAAGTAATTGAAGACGTTCTTTTCGCGGAGTCTTCGGGAGGTCTCCTCCTGAAGACTGAGTTCTCAACATTTTCGTGTATCTTAGGGTAAGCATTTATATTTCTTTGTATTTCTTTGTATCATTAAATCTCTCTTGAATGATGTACCATCAAAATTATCATTAAATTATATGCTTTGTTTTGTATTTAATTTTCTAATTGAAATCATTTAATTTATATTTCCTGAGTACGACCCAAGCGACAGGGGTGACCTCCAAAAACACCCCTGTACGCGACAATATAATGCTATCCCAAATGAAATTAAAGCCTGTGATACTCTCGTAGCTTTCAAGAAAAACCTCAAAGTGTCTGTGATTTTATTCATTTATATATTCATTTATAAATTTGTAGGTATTGTTTAATTTGTTTTCATATTTGTAATCGTTTACTTATATAAGCTATAGTGGATAAATTTATTTTTATTGTTATATATGAATGTGTTATTTGTTGTAAAATTGTAAAACAATTGTATTGTGAATATTAGGATTTTCCTATTTATCAACAAACTTACTTACTTACTTACTTACTTACTTATTGCCTTGTTGCCTGTGGCTTTTGATATGCTTGATGATTCACATAGAGTAATATGCATTTGTAAGTTCAGTTGTATACCATGTGTGTTTTTACGTATTTCCAATTCTCCTCTTCCCATGCGGAAATGCATTGGGGAAGTGGTAAATGAATGTATTATAGAAGGCATCAAACTTATTATTAAAACCATCCGCCTCGTACATCCCAGACCAATGTTCGTTCCCCAGGAAGTGAATGAATGTTTGTATATTACTTCTATTGAATCTCTCGAATACATGATTTCTTGTTCATAAGTTCTTCCAGACACATTCCACTGTGAAGAACAGACCTGAAACGTATGGTCAAACAGATGAGTATCCCTTATAGTTACATTGTTCGATGTGAGATTCGTGAATATAACATCTATCAATGTGCATGATATATGTGTGATACGGGTGATTATAATTCACCAGAAGCAACTTGGTTCAACGACGAATATGGGCTGAATGTAAATTGTCCCGATAACTAGAATGCCAATTTTGAATAGTTTAGATTTTCTTAATATGTTCCAAATCAATAGCTTTGCTGATAGTAGAGGAAAGTTCTTGCACCTCATATTTCCATCATTTGGTGATACCATAGTATATAAATCTATCGACCAAACACCGCCAAACAAAGACATGGTCCGAGAATTATAATCACTCACTATATGTTAACCAATCCATGTTCGACCTCAGGTGCGTTTGAACCTACATGACCCGAATGTGAGTTAATTCAAGTTCACGAGTTCATTACCAGACATATTGTTACAATTCGCAAATAATCACGTTGAACTCACTAATAGTCCAATAAAATTTCGAAAAGTTCGCATTGTCGCAATAAAGGTTAACTTTTTGATATATTGTTTGTGAAGACGTTATAAAGAAATTCCCAAAGCAGCGAATTGATATCTTTTGCACGGGGGTTGCAAATCGCAAAAACAGCCCCTCATTGCTGGTTTTTGGGCTTTTACGCAAAAACTATGTACTATTCCAAAAAAAATCTTCAGACAAAAGTTGTAGAGCTTTTCTTTCTGCGTATTTTGATACCAAGTTTGTTCGATTTGGAGTCATTTTCTGTGGGCCCGAAAAGAGGCGTGTAAGGGAAGTGCGAGGACACGCAGAGTGGGACAAGGCACGATGACGGAGGCATCCTTTGTTATTCGAGCCGACTGACCGACAAGTGGACTGTTTTTTCGATATATCTATTCGAATTATAATTGTTTACGAGTTTTGGTAATCATCTAAGAGTTTATTATTATAGTTACTCGATACTTTTTGGCAATGCCATCGGTGTATTGCGTCATGGATTCTCTCGATATTTTTTGTCGAGTCCAAACAGTAAATAGTGAACAACACGTTGACCATACAGAGAGTCGACGAGAGAAGGATGATAACGACGTCAGGAACTTCATTTTTTGGTTGAATAATAATAATCCCTTTGCCGAACGCACCGAACTTTTATCTTTTTCGCATGGTACAGTTGGTACCCCTGAAATAAAATTCAGTTGGCTATCGAAAAAGGAACTCTCGGATTGGAGACCATGGTAGGAAAGAATATGCAGCAACAGTTTCTCTGTCGTCCATTTACAAAGTGAAGAACCTAGCTGCCGTAAAGAGCGGAATTCGAATTAGAGACGAGGACGTTGTTGAGTGTAAATAAAGGATGTCACGATTGAGATCAATGAAAAAATAATACTTCTTTGCCTTCCCTTTTTCTCAATTTATTCCTGTCAATTATATTTCTTGATTTTTGAATTGTTGAATCTAAACATAATATAATAATTACGGAGAATTATCATGAAATTCTATTTTTTTTATTTCTTCTAAGCAATGGGGAGGGGTTACGTCCCCAATAACCACCCCCGTTACGCCTATGTGTAGAACTATTTTATGTCTTCCCTCATATCCTCTTAATGTACTCTCTGAAATCGGTTGTTTCTGAGAAAACTGTATTTTTAGATTACGAGTCGAAATTTTTCAACAAGCAAGCACTTTGGGGCACCCGGTATACTCATGAAACGTACATATTTCATAACATATAAAAAATGCGATAAACGAAAATACCTTTTTTTTTCAATTGTGCATGTTATCAAATAAATAACACAACGTTTTCATTCACTCATTCCATCTGATTCCAATAATAATAATAATATTTATTTCAGTAAGACCAAATCACATGGTGTTGGACATGTCAAAAAATAAATATAATACATCTATACTCTTATATTCCAGTATATATACATAAAATACTTGTACGAGACCGTAAAGTCCCGAAAAATTTACAGACACATAATACACACATATCCGACGAGGGGTTTGAGGGAAGAAGGCACGCTCCAAACTCGTAAACAATTATAATTCGAATAGATAAATCGAAAAATTAGTCCACTTGTCGGTCAGTCGGCTCGAATAACAAAGGATGCCGCCGTCATCGCGTCTTGTCCCACTCCGCGTGTCCGCGCACTTCCCCTACACGCGTCTTTTCGGGCCCACAGAAAATGACTCGTACATCCAAATCGAACAAACTTGGTATCAAGAAAGAAAAGCTCTACATCTTTTGTCTGAAGATTTTTTTTGGAATAGTACATAGTTTTTTCGTAAAAGCCCAAAAACCAGCAATGAGGGGCTGTTTTTGCGATTTGCAACCCCCGTGCAAAAGATATCGATTCGCTGCTTTGGGAATTTGTTTATAACGTCTTCACAAACAATATATCAAAAAGTTTACTTTTATTGCAACAATGCGAACTTTTCGAAATTTTATTGGACTATAAGGCATGTTCGCATAACAATCAAAACGAATAAAAGTAATTGAAGACATAGTCTTAGGAGATTCTTGACTCAGTCTTCAGAGAGTCCTGAGTTAGTCTAGAAGGGTAGGTAGGAGTCCGAAGGCCTAGTTCGGACGCCTATGCTACAATTCTTCTTGATTACTCTCATTGCTCCTGAAGACTGGGTTTCCAGCATTATTGTGTATTAGGGGTAAACGATTATATTTTATCATTTGTTCTTGTTTGTATCATTTAATATTTCTTGAAGGATGTACCATCAAAATTGTTAATAAATTATATGTTCCTTCGGTATTTCATTCTGTAATTGAAATAGTTATATTTATATTTCCTGAGTATGACCCAAGCGACAGGGGTGACCCCCAAGAACACTCCCTGTACGCGACAATATTTGATAATAGTATACATCACAACGCTGTATCATTTGAATCAAAAAATAATGTTGTCAATAATTTGCAGTATGTAGAATATTTCTACGATATTAATCGTGGAAATTATATTGGGTTGAGTGACTTCCTGGGACAAGTCGATTGGATGAATTTGATGTAAATGTGGCAGTGTCTCAGTTTCATGATATAATTTACGAAGGAATCGATTTGTTCATTCCACTGAGACCTTTTAGAACGTCCAACTTCCCCCACTGGTTCAGCGCAAATCTCAAAAAATGTATTATCAACAAAAAAGAAGCGCACAAGCGGTACAAAGAAACAGGCAACATACAAGACTATATATCATAATTTCTCTGAACTACGAACGGAGTGTTCAAGAATAAAGAATAAATGTTTCAATGAAAAACATAGCACAAACAGAGATAAGCATACAAGCAGACACTAATTTTTGGAAATATATTGAAAGGAACAGGAACTCATATGGATTACCCTAAACTATGTATTATGGCAACTCAACAGCGAATGGCCCCACTAACAATGTAAATCCCTTTGCAGAATCCTTTTCAACAGTTTATGATAATGATCAGGCTGCACGAATCCCAAATTACAAGTATCTGCAAAATACTCAAGAAATATCCCGTTATTTAGTTAGCATTGAGGAAATTATAAACTCACTCATGTCTGCACCTTTTGAACTGTCAATAGGACCAGATGGAATACCACTATTCTCTATTCATGTCTCAAGCTGAATAGACCTATGTTAAATTGCTCCTTAAAAACTACATGATTTCGTCGGTGAAAAGTGGTTGTCAAAGCCCGTGAAAAGTGAAAAACGAGTAAACATAGTGAGTGTCATTTCACAACGGAACATACGGTGAGCTCAGATATGTCTGTGACCAGAGACAAACAAGAAATGAATTCCCTCATAAAGGAATCCATTCAGGAAATATTTCAAGATCTCATCTAGAGCAAAAAGTGGATTTATAGAAACAAACATTAATCTCTTGAAACAAAAAGTCGATAATTTATATCAGAGTATGAAAGCCGCCCATGTTTGTGTATACGGGGTAAACGAAGATGTTGATGATGAAGAAAACCTGCGAGAAAACATCAAACTCATAATCAACATAAACACTGGCCTGAATTTAGGATACGACAATATAGTTGAATGCTACAGAATAGGCAGGAAAATGGATATACCCAATAGAAGCAGACCTATTATATTAAAGTTAGCAAACAAGGAATTGGAATCCAAGCTGTTGAAAAACGCCTATAAGTTCACTGGAAAGAAAATAAACATTGCAGAAGACCTGACAACAAAACGCATTACTATCCTGAAAGCACCCCAAAATGTTCTAAGTATGAGAAATGCATAGAGTTTCAAGGGATGCATCTACATCAAGCAAGAGGGGCGCAATGTCAAAATAAATTGTTGACATTACTCAATATACAACACATGCAACCTAAGGGAACGTACCCATATTACGTAACCAATCAGAATTTCGCCGAATGTATTCGTGTGAATCATCAGTTCAACTATCCCTAAGTAAATTCAAAACTAAACTGGATAGTAATAAGTTTGTTGTGGCTGTGTTCCTTGACCTCAAAAAAGCATTTGAGGCCATCGATAGGACTATATTACTACCAAAATTGAATAGATGTGGAATAGAGGGCACGGTGTACAATTGGTTATCAACTATTTGAACAACAGAAAACAACGGGTAAGAGTGAAAGATGTGTTCTCTTGTGAAATAGAAAATTATGTTGGAGTTCCCCAGGGTAGTGTTCTGGGTCCCCTTTTATTCATACTATATTTAAATGATATACCATTGTTTGTTGCTTGCGAATTCATGAATTTTTTTGCGGATGATACACTATTGGCATGCAGTGATGAGAACCTAGAAATGGCTATACACAAAATGAATACTATTTTAGCAAGTGTCAACAAGTACTTGAAAATAAATAAACTAAAGTTGAATGTATTGAAAACAAAAGCGATGATAATCACTACCAAATATAAATACAGCCAATTAAACTCAAAAAATATCAACCTGAAAATTGATGATGAAAGAATTGAAGTAGTTAAAATAACTAAATATCTAGGATTTCAGTTAGATAACAGTTTATCGTTTGATGAACATTTTGAGTACATTCATAAAAAAATTTCGAGGAAATTATTCTTTTTCTCCAGAATTTCCGATAATCTTTCAATGTAGTCAAGAGTCACAGTTCACAAGTCAATTGTTCAGCCACACTTTGACTACTGTTCCTCTGTCCTATATCTGTTCAATCGGAATAAATTGTCTCAACTCCAAAAGCTTCAGAATCGTAGCATGAGGATTATTTTGAAATGCGGTAGAGACACTCCAATTACTGCTATGCTTAGTGTTTTGAATTGGCAGTCTGTTTTCAAGAGAGTGTTTTATTTCACCATGATATTCATATAGAAAATATTAAACAATCACCATGGGACCATCTTATTTCAAACAGTACATTGTCTTCCATAATGATTTTCACCACCACTTCACTCGAAATAATAATAATTTGTTTTTCAAGGGTTTTGATCAATTCAACAGATTACCAAATGCAATTGAAGGTAGCCCAACTCTGAATGCTTTCAAAAACGAACTGAGGAAGTTTCCGTCTAATGTACATGTGTGATATTTATTATGTCTGTGTTGCTGCAATTTTTGTTTTGAAATGTTTTTATGCTTGTGTTCGACTAACTTTATAATGTATTCATCCATTGCTTGTCATAGATTTCAATATGTACCACATACCTATTTTACTTTATACTTTTTAGCTTGTTTGTATACTAGGATATCCTACTTCAATAAAGATTTTATTTATTTATTTTTTTTCATTTATTATTTTTACTTCGAGATAAGATGAATGAAAATGAACAATTCAATGAACTTCTGAACGAAATAGTTAACAACAGAACAGAACTAAGAAATGGAATAGAAGCCAGTGAAGCAAGAGTTTTACTAAAAATTGAGTCACTGAAAGAGAAAATTAGATATCTGGAAGGAGAAAATGAAGAATTGAAAAATAAGGTTGAAAAGTTGGGAAGAAATTCGAAAGAAAATGCTATTGTCATATTTGGAATGAACCCAAAAGAAGAAGGGATATCCTTGGAATTTGTTTTGGAGGAAATTCATGGATTACTGGGTGTTGCCATATCAAAGTCGGACGTCAATAATTTTATTTGGATTAGGAATGCCCGAAACAACCCGATAAAACTCGACTTGGTATCCAACCTGAAAAAGCAGGAAATTTTCAGAAATTGCAAGAGACTGAAGGGCACCCAAATAAGTATCGCTCCCGATCTGACTTTCAAAAAGAGGGAAGATACATAAAAGGAAACAAATTATTCGTAGATGGGACCGCCTACACCGCAGAAATGCTGAGAGAAGAAAGAGAGGAAGAAACAGTTGAGAACCAAAATCACAGTGCACCCGCAACACCAAACACCAGGATCCGAAATATAGAATCTGACAGTGAAATCGAGACGGAGACGCAAACTCAAACACAAACGAAAAAACAAGGCATTCAACAGCAAATAGAAAAACTGCAGTTATCAACAAACCGAAACTTACCCAAAAAAACACTAAAACCAAATCCAAATCCAGGCCAAGCAACCACGGAGAGACTTCGATTCCGCTCAACAAGCAGAAAATAACTTCACCAACTCATCTACATCAACAAAATTGATTTTCATGTTATTGTTATCGCAAAGTTTTTGTTCACTATTTCATGTTGAATAATGAATCAGTATATAAGGGATTATGAGTACAAACCACATAATGCTTTGAGGTTTGAAACGATACAAGAATACAATGAACAGATTTCACATAATAAACATAAATAATAATAATAATAAATGATATTTAGTGAATACATGATTCAACAGGCTATTGACCTACGTCCTTCTGCCTATTGTAATTATATAACACAATTGAAACCTTAAATAATTGAATATAAGCTATAAATAGATTGAGAAAAGAATCGAATTGTAGATTCAGAAGTGTTACATACACATATAAACACAAACATATACAAGAGTTAAAGGAGCATTTGGTGGATAAGTACCAGAGTCCTCACGGACCAACGGAAAAATAATTAGTTTTGCAGATGACACGGCAATATTCTATGAAGATACATCCTGGGAAAACCTAAAAAAAAGTCGAATGTGATATGAGTAAAATTATAGATTGTTTTAACAAAAAAAAATTGATGCTAAACTTTGAAGAAACTTCGTTTCTACCCTTCGCTTGTTACTTTCCCCATCTCCCCGATTTCAATTACCTGGAAATAAAAAATGCTGATGATATTATTCGATTGAAGTCTTCAGAATCTGTCAAATATCTAGGTGTTAACATTGACAGACACATTAGATGGGACGTCCACATAAAAAAAAAACTGTCGGTACTTTGAGGAATATTATTTTAAAATTTTTCTATTTTAAAAATATATTGAATACTCACCGAGTGGAAATCATGTACCATGCATCAATTGAGTCTAGTTGTCGTATGGAATCCTGTGTTGGGGAGGTGTTGCCAGCAGTAACTTAACTTGTCTGGATGTTTTACAGAAGAAATTTCTGAGAATTTGCTTCAATAAACCTAGATCGTATTCATCGACCTTGCTCTATTCTGAGGGTAAAATATTAGACCTCAGACAAATCTACTTTCTACGTGTAGCGGTAAACCAATATAAGAACAAAAATTCCCTGAGAAATATTGACCACAACTACAGTACCAGGGCAAAGAAAGAAAACATGATGCGCACTGAATATTCATTCAAAACCATTGAGCAGAGGGGATATACGTATCTCAGCACAAGAATATTTAACAATATCCCTAGAAATATCAGAGATTCAGCATCAATAGTATTATTTAGAAAACGTACGAAACAGTTCCCCCATGAAGCTGAATGAAAAATAATACATGATCTGATAGACCCAAATAAAATTCCCTGTGGTTTTATTCACTAGAAGTCAAAAAGCAGTATACTAACAACACTGTCCCAACATTTTTAAAAGATGTTCATTGAGTATTATTATTGTCATCATTTTGTCGTCTCATTTAAGTGGTAGACATTATCAAGATAAACCTTGGAATCAAGATAGCCTTGGAATCGTTCTAAAACGAAGTTCTGAATTTAGTCAACCAGGGCGAGGGTCGGATTGGGATATTTTGTGATCTCAGTTGGGCTTTTGACTGTGTTCAACATAGTATGTTGAAACACAAACTCAAATAAATATGGTATAAGTATGGTTCCGAAAATTGCTGTGCCTTGAGTAAGTCATACTTACATCAGACAACTGATTCTCAAATTGGAAGAAACAGGATCAGGGCAAACATAAAAGTTTAGTTGACATAGTGATTGGGCCATTATTTATTAATGACAATATTGATAGCGATACTCATTTCGAAATGTTGAACACCACAATTGAACCTTCAATCGTTGTAGAAATAGAAAATCAGTTAGACATTGACGTAACCTGAATGAAGATTCAATACATTTTCAGCAGGATGGAGCACCACCTCACTACGTTTTGCCATTCAGGCAATTTTTTGATGATGCTTTTCCAGGTCAGTGGATTGGACGGAGAGGTTCGAACATTATGGTGGTCACAAATTTTTGCTGGGACACACTGTATACTACAGAATTAGCGCGAAGGAGTATTTTGCTTAGCCTTATGGTGGAAATACTCATTCATCAGATGTGACGTCACTATTCACCTGGAATAAAGATACTGTACCTTTCTATACTACAGACAATAAATATGGCTTATTCCAGTAATTTCCTGTGTGGATCTCCGACATCAAACGGTTTATATCGGAGATCAAACTGTATCGGAAGAATGCCTTTGTCTTATGTACATTCGATATGCATCAAACAGATCCGTTGACATGGTGCTGAATATGTAATTTCCAAGATAGACGTACCCCATAATCTGCATCCATTGAATGTCCTCTTGTCGTCATGGCATTGGTGTACGTTTCATGACCGTTGCGCTCGAATGGATATCAAATTTGCCATAAAAGCGTTTGTCACCAGCTTTGATTTCCACCTCCGTCGAGTGACTGTATCTTAATCAGAGGCGAAATTACCCAAAGTATGATATATACGCGTATGCCTAGCAGGCAATTACTAACAGTTTGATGCATGTATCGTCGGAGGCTTTGGACGTGTTCGGTCCAATGGGAACGTGATTTACGCCAATGCCATTGATTAGCAAATGTCACATAAGCTGAGATGCAACGCGCTGTTTAACATAATGTAGGTTAATCGACAAACGGTCGAATACTGCTCCATGTCCGTCAGAATCAATGCTATTAGTCGGCTAATTTCATTTTGCCTTATGTGCGAAGGATTCCAATTCAGCATATGACCTGACATTATATCATTTCGAACACAATACAGGACCATGTAAAAGTATATTATGGACTCCGCCAATACGGCTTTCTGTTTTATTGCCGAATTGTCCAAAACCTACTTGTTCAAAGTTTGCGTTCTAAAGTCCACCCATAAAAAACCTAAAAGCTTTGTATTTCAAAGATGTTTCAAGCAAAACAATGAGTCTGCTATATTTTTGGAATGGTAATTTCAAGTACTACTTGAATACGCAGGAATATACAGGGTGTCTCATTTGAGAAAATGATTTTTCTATCAATAACTCTTGATACATGACTTGAAAGAATCAATGAGTTTCACCATTGAATTCTACGTGAAAAAGTGCTTTGGAAATGTTTTTATAGAAACAAAGAATTTTCAACAGGAGAAAAGTTACTTTGCACATGCAAATGCACAATTTCGAAAAACATGCTGTAACTCAGAAACGGTTATAGATATTGATATGCAGTTTTCACCATGAAGTTTGTCATAAATAATGACCATCAGGCACTGCCATCAGTTTTCATCTATCTATTTCAGAAACAGGACTTTCCCTTTGAAATTGTCCAATTTGGCCCACCCTGTACACCTAAAGAAAATCAAAGTCATTCGAAAAGGAAATAATATTGAAAAGCCATGACGTTTTCTCACATAACTCTTATATCTATAAAACAAAAGTATTCGACATATGTTATGAACGAAACACCAGAAGTCGTTACCTTTACCAAATACCATTTGTTTACAAGTCAATATGCCAGTGAATTTACAGTAACCTAGGGCCAAAGGTTTTCAACGCAATACCAGATAGCCTGAGGAACGAAAATCAAATGGAAGAATTCAAAATACAAATAAATAAATATGTTCTCAGAAATCCGCTGCAAATAATTCATGAAATCATAGATATGTGATAACAAGAATAATAATATTATACGATTATTATGAATATAATGAACACACCTACATATACATTTTTAACATATATACACTTTTTACATATTTTAGTCATTGATACATCTATGCACGTTACTTTTCGTCACTTGAATTTTCAATTTGTAACATCTGCATTGTGAATTTTTACATATTTTAGCTTGAAGAACAATTAGACCCCAAATTAATAAGTATAAAAGTATACTACAACATGTTTAATTATTATTAATGATTTTTAAAGCAGTATTGAGGCATTTAGAAAATAGAGAATTAGCAATTGGAATGTTCTTGGATCTATCTAAAGCGTATGACTGTATAGACAGGGAGTTACTCATCACAAAATTAGACAGCTACAGAATAAGAGGCAACATTACAATTTATATAATTAAAACAATATTTATATGTATCAGAAATAGAAACGAACACTTGACAAAGAAAGATTAATGAGTAATTTGAACAATTGGACTTTAGTTGAAAAGGTATCTTGAGAAATTATTATAATCTACCAAAACTGCAGCGAAACAATTTGCTTAAAGTGAAGCTACGATATCAGTATATTTATCTATTTGATCGTGTTTTTACTTTTTCGGGTGGTATAGTCTCTCCATTATCAATTGCAGAACATAGTTATGCGACGAGTAATCAATATTTAATATACGCCCTATATAAACGCATGGCACTCACGCCAAATTAAGAAACAAAAATAATGATAAGTACTCGTACGAAGTCAAAGAAGCCGCCAGGGTCAACGTGGATTCGAGTTATATGTGTCAACATTCCTTTCAACCAATGAAAACAGTGAATCAGGCAAGCATTGGCACTTTATTGGTCGAAGGGTTATGGACACTCGGAAGCCATAAATCATCTTTTTTACTCAACAGATTGGATTGTCTCGATATCACTGATATCAGTGGCGTAGTGTGGTATGTTGAATTCAGAAATTTCATTAAATAAATCGAAATATGGTGTTTTGGAGACCATGGGCGAATGAAAATATTTGAGTGCTAAACAACGGCGTAATAATGATTCGATTGCCTTTTTAGTAAAACTTTCTCGCATATGATTTTGAACGTATTTATAAAAATAATAAATTCATAAAATGAGGTATCCCCGCCTATTACAGATCAAACAAAATTGTCGGTAAGGGTTCGGAAGGAGTTTTTATATTCTGCAATTGATAATGGAAGAACTATACAATAACATCTCGTTCTAGTGATTTCTTCAGTTTTTTGTCGTTGTTTCAGGCGTATCTATCGGTCCTATAATTTCTTCTGCATTTTTTCTTGTTTCATCTCCGACTAATTCATTGTTGCATTTTTCAGTGTTTGGCGTACTTGGAGCACTGTTTGCTTTCACGGTTTCTTGATATTCTTTCGCTTCCAGTTCGTCTACTGTGAATGGCTGATGGTTGATGTATAATTTATTTCCCTTAATAAAACTTAGGTGAGTGGAGTTTTGCCTTTCCCTTGTCAGATTAAATTTCAAGATTTTACGTACTTGTTGTTGTTGTTTAGTCAGATCATGAGATATTGAGATGTTTGTGCCTTGAAGTTGTTTCGTTTTTTGTATTATCAGAGACTTCGTGATTCGGGATACGAGTTCGATTTTCAGTGGGCTGTTTTCGAGTCGGCCAAGGAAATGAAAGTTACTTATGTCTGATGTAGATATCTCCGTTCCAAGCAGTCTGTTTATTTCGTTACACACGGTTGTAGCTGAGACACCAATTTCAGATCTTTTTAGGCCGAAAATAATAAGATTTTTCTTTTTCTGTTCCCGTTCTAGAGTTTCTACTCGTGATTCCAATAGGGTGTTTTCTTCTTCTAGTTTTTTGTTTTTTTCCTTAACAACTTCGAGTTATAATAGTAGTGTCGCTTCGCTTGCTTCAATACAACTCTTCAATTCTTTTCTGCTTTTCAAAATCTCATCTTTTATCCTTTCAATTGAAATATCATTGGTTTCTACCATGTTTCAGTATGTGAGTACTTTATGATTCAAGGTCAAGATGGCGTCAACTGAGTAGGACGTGTTTGAGTCGCTTCCTGTGATCACTTGCATATTCGTGTTTTATTTGCCCAGCTAGTGCGTATTATAACTCAGTGTCTGGCAAGTATATTATGCCAGTTAGTACCCGTGGAAATATGTCTGCTATGGAAAAAAATCAAAACAAACAACTCTCTTCACGAATTGAGGAACTGGAAGCATTGCTACATCAAGGACTGATTGATATTAAAAGTCAAATGCCGTCGATGGAAGGTCATCAAGGTAACCTAGCTGATCTGATACATGATTTTGAAAAAAAATTTTGTGACTCTATCAAAGACATTAAATCTGAATTGAAAAATATTAATCAAAAAATGATTAACCAACATACAGAGGTGGAAACACTAAAACGAGACCACCGATCTGAATTCCTTGTCATAAATGGTATTGACGAGAAAGATAGAGAAGACCTACTGGATGTCGTTGTTAAACTAATCAATCAAAATCTCAAAGTTTCCTTTTCAAATATTAATATCGACACCTGCTATCGAATGGGGAAAAAACGTCAAGATAAAAAGCCCAGGCCGATTGCTGTTAGATTTGTGAACAAATGGATGAAACAGAAAGTGTTTGCCGCGAAAAGAAATTTAAAAGGAAGTGGTATAGTGATCAGTGAAATGTTGTCTTCTGAAAATCGAATCCTATTGTCGAAAGTGCGTGAATCTGTTGGTGCCAAGAACTGTTGGACATATGAAGGTAACATTTATGCATTCCTGAACAATACGAGGAAACAAATAAAAGCGGTAGCCGACCTGAGTCAATAAGTTTGTTATTGCTGTTGATTTGGTCATGAATCTGTTTTAGTGTGAGATTAATCTCCCCAATCCATATAAAATCTTTTTTTTTCTTTTTTTTTAAACATTGTCTCCTTCTGGGGAAATATCTCTTTATTTTTTTTACCATTATCTATTGTGATCAACTCAGGCCCTGATTCTGACAGAGTTCTTCTTATTTTTGATTGATTATCTCTTTGTAGTTCACTCATTCTACATATTGTTATTTTTATAGGAAAGAATATTCATTATTATTTGTAGGTTATTAACTATTTTATAGTAGTAAGTAACTGATTAATACTTCAATTGTCTACCCATTTTAGTGCATACTGAAGTGATTTAGTCGAAGCTGTTGGTTTATAGAATTTGCTATATGATGTTATATTGCCTTTAATCCGAAATAATGCAGAAATTCTTGCAGTGTGGTCATCTCAATGCTCGTTGATTGGTAGCTCATTTTAATGAAATAAAAAATTTAATCTTGCATCTCAATTTAGATTTACTCGCAGTGAGTGAAACATGGCTTAAAAGTAATATATCGAACGATTTCATTAGCATGCCTGGTTATTTATTTGAAAGAGTCGATCGTGGGCGAGACATCGGTGGTGGTGGAGTGGGTATTTACATTAAAACCAGTATAAAATTTTCACGTATTCTTAGTAGTAAAGAGATTGAACAGATATGGATGATGATTTCCTATGAGTCTGAGTCTCTTGCTCTAGGTGTATTCTATAACCCTCATGAAAGGCACTGTAATTATTTTTTCGAACATTTCGAATCTGCAATATCTTCCATTCAACCTACAGTGGACTTCATTATATGTTTTGGCGATTTCAATGTTGACCTATTTGATATCAATAGTGCCCCATGTAAAGTGGTGGCTAATACTCTTGAGGGCCTAGGGCTAAAACAACTAATAAATGAACCAACACGTATTACCTATCATTCATCTACTTCACTTGACTACTTAATAACATCTGATGATATTATTATAATGCATCAAAAAATCAAACATATTCCAGAAATAAGTGACCATGAAATGGTTTTATATTGATATTTAACTGAAACAAGTAATAAATGAACCTGAATACATCATCAGTAGAAATTTCAAAAATCTAAATTACAATCAATTTAACAGTGACCTACAATCAATACCCTGGAACATTGTATATGAATTAAACGATGTAGATAGCAAAGTGGAATTCTTATCTAACAATATCATTAGAATCTTGGATCTCCACGTCCCTTTCCAAAGCTTTAGATTTACAAAAAAATATGCTCCTTGGCTAACTGATACAGTCAAGGCCATGTCTTCTGATAGAGATAGAGCCTTAAAAAAATATAAAATTACCAAAAGCAACAATGACTGGCAGTCTTATAAACAACTACGTAATTTAGTAAATGTCACAATTAAAAAGGAGAAAAAAATATACATAAAATTTAAAATGAAAAATCTATCACATAAAGAGAGATGGTCCAGTTTGAGGACTGTTGTGGGACTTAATGAAGGTCATAATCATGTGGACTCATCAAATAAGTGGGATGTGAATGAAATTAATGAATTCTTTATAAACGCTGTTCCTAAACTTACCCCTGATGATGACACGAAACTTTTCTATGACCATAATATAAAAAAATCGGTACATTCAACCCTCACGTTTCAACCAGTTTCTGAAATTGATATTCTCAATATGATAAAAGAAATTAAAAGTAAAGCTGTTGGACCGGATGGAATAAACATTCTCACTTTGAATTTGTGCCTACCTTTTTTGTTACCGTATATTACACATATAATTAACCATTGTTTACTGAACTCTGTTTTTCCTCAAAATTGGAAAAAGTCATTTGTTACTCCCCTGCCAAAAGTAAATAATCCACAGATGTTACAACAATTACGACCGATCAGTGTGTTGCCAACTTTATCAAAGATTCTAGAAAAAGCCATTGATGCGCAATTACAGGATCACTTGACTAAAAACTCCGTAATACCCTCAGTACAGTCAGGATTTAAAGCTGGACACAGCTGTACATCAGCTCTATTAGAAATTACTGATGATATTTTGGCAGCTCTGGATGAGAGAAAATTAACCGTGTTATTCTTATTTGATTACTCGAAAGCATTTGACACTCTCAATCATAATTTACTTTTTTCGATCTTATCCTACAGTGGTTTGGATGTTAAAGCTGTAGATTTATTCAAATCTTATCTATCCAAGAGAAGTCAAGCTGTAAAAATTGAAGAAAATGTATCAAGTTATCTTTCTGTGGGTGCCGGAGTACCTCAGGGATAAATATTGGGCCCTATTCTCTTCTCTGTTTATATATAAAATTTTCCAGATATTTTCGTGTCGTGCCTACAACATTACGACGCTGATGATACGCAGATTCACTTGTCTTTTTCCTTGGATGAAGTGAATCAAGCGATAACTGCAATTAACTATGACTTACATAATCTTTACTCATTTTCGAATAACCACTGTCTTCAACTGAATGTCTCGAAGACCAATGCAATTATTTTTGGAAATAAAGATGATTCACAGTTGTTCAAGAAAGAATACGCATCAAACATTATTATGAATGGTAATAGTATACAATTTAGCGAAAAAGTAAAAAACTTGGGAGTGTGGTTTGATGAAAATTTAAGTTTCTCGCACCACATTAGCACTTGTTTACAAAAAGCTTATGCTGCTCTAAAACTCCTATTCCAATCTCGCCATGTGTTGGATAGATCCGTTAAAGTCCTCCTATGTGAGGCACTAGTACTATCTAAATTGAATAACTGTGACATTTCATATACTTCTTGTTTGAGTTCATTTGATATAAATAGAATACAAAAATTGCAAAATTCGTGCTTAGGACTTATTTTTGGAATTCGCAAATTCGAACATATCAGTCATACTTTTGAAATTACCAAATGGTTACAAATGAAAAATCGCCGAAAACTGCATTCTACCATATTTTATATTAAGCTACTAAAGGAACACTCTCCTTCATATCAGTATCATAAAATAAAATACAGAACTGATGTACATTCTCTAAATTTGAGACATAAAAATACTCTCACCATGCCGCGACATCACACTGAGTCTTTCAAACGATCATTTTCTTACTGTATTGTTAATCGTCCCAATAACTTCCCTCATGATTTCACTCACTTTTCATTACATAAACTCAAACGAGTTCTTTTTGACTTTTACTTCTCTCAACAATAATTAAGTTTTCGGATTAAAGCATATTCCCCTGGCTAATAACCGACTCAACTACTTACTGTTCCTTCTTAGTTAACCTATATTATTCATCAATTATTCTTCTTGCTGCCCTTGACTTCTTTTTGGGGTTAGATGTAAGAGCAGATGTATGTTAAATGCCAATGACATAATTCTCAAATTATCTCACTTACTATTACATACAAACTGAATCTCGCCCTAGCACATAATACCATATGTAATTATATCTCTCCATAAATAGGTAATAAAGAGATTTATTATTATTATTATTATTATTATTTGTGTTTGTGATAGGTAACTGTTATTTATCTCAGGAAGAGTAAGACAACGTTTTTCCTATTGTCAATATTGCATGTGCTATTTATTTGTCTCGTATGAAAATAATCGAGATATCTTGAGGTTTTTTTGTGACTCCCAAAAAAGGAAGAAAAACACAATCCTTTGTTTCAAACGGTGAATTCAGGAGTTCAATATGCAATTGACGTGATAACTGAATAATTCTCCTCGTATATGACCATTCTGATATGCAACTGATGTTCTCACCTGTCTGTTGTTAATCAAGCTCTGTATATCTATATAGTTCACTAGTTTTTACTCGGTTTTTAGCAGGTACGATTTGAGACACGTCTCTACTCTACTACATACATATATCACATTCACACAAGAGTGATTGTCATCTGGGAAAAAACTCTTGGGCGGTGGTAAAACATTTTCAAAAAACTGGTCACCAATTCGACTCCTTCATCGTCAAAATATTTGAACAAGAAAATAATCACAAAAGCAGATTATTTCTTGAGATGTACCATATGAGTGAACGGAAGAAAAATACTGTCAATTACAAATCGAAAACAGGTCAACTGTAAGTAATATTTACTGTAATATTTCATAACCGATTTGATTTTAGAGCTTTTCATTTTTACACCCTGTATCTTATACATGTTTATAAAAGGAAGAAAGAAAAGAAAAAAGAATTCAAGGCATTTATCACATGGGGGAAGGTCAGAAACATTTTATTTTATTGGTTTTTCTTCCTCACATTTGATATATGGTTGAACCCAAACAGTCCTAGCCTGAATGTTGCTGTTGCTGTCGGCACTCTAATAATGTGTCCTTTGGTTTTTACTCTTTTAGCCTTCTCCTGATGAAGTTAATGAAGAATTAACGAAATATTGAGAATTGTGAAAAACGAATGAGTTTTCATTGGTCACAGACCGCATACCTGAAACCTCACCTGTTTCTCAACATATAGTACGATCGATATTTTCCCACACAAATTCGTCTCAGAGATGTGATTGGGTATCACATTCATGTTCCAGATCACAGCCGTGACTCTCATTGAGATTCTCTCTAACATCACAATGACTTCTATTCCGGACCCTTTTGGTCGATTTTTGATTTTCATTTAGCGTCACAATAAAAATCACATTGATGCATTGGATTACTCACAATGTGGAGTTCAAACTGCCTCACATTCTTCAATCTGTTATTCCTGATGAAAAGAATATTGCGCTTCTGAAGGAGGTCACATATACATAATTTTCGGAGTTAATAATGAAGTCGCATTCACGTCACATAGACGAAATAAAAGGTTTCACAAGAATACTCCATTTTATTTGATTATGAGTCTCATTCTGAATCAGTTCATGAATCTTCCAGTAGGAAATGGGATTCAGGAAAAATGCTTGTTTATTTATTTATTCATTTATTTATTTTCCAGTAAGACACAAGTACATATGTATAGGAATAGTCAACATAGCCACATATTAAAATATTAAAACATCACATGTTCGCAGTCAACAGAACAATGTAGACATACAAAAAAACATTACATGTTAAAATATTCGTCCAAGGAATAAAAACAATTTTCAATAAGGAATTTTTTCAGCACTGTGATGAACTTTCCACTTTCATTAATGTTTCTCATTTCACACGGCAATCTGTTATAGATTGTCAAACCCAGATGAGCGAGTGAGTTTTGAGATACCCTATATTTATAAAATGGAATGTGAAAATTACTCTTTTGTCGTGTATTGACATTATGCATGTTTTTAATCAGGGCAAACTCGGTTTTGTTCTTGAAAATAAAAGTGCATATTTCATAAATGTACATAGAAAAAAGTGTCATTACATTAAATTTTACAAACAATGCCCTACAAGAGTAGGTTGAGGAAACGCCTGCCACAATTCTCAATATCCTTTTCTGCAAAGCAAAGACGTCGCCGACAGAAGTAGAGCTACCCCACAAACATATACCATACCTAATTCGAGACGCTACCTGAGAGTGGTACAATGACAATAGCTGGGGCTCTCCCAAGACCTGTCCGAGACTCCTGAACAAATAACAAAAAGAACTCAACCTCCTGCTCAAGTACACACAGTGACTTTTCCAGTTGATATTTCCATCAATCACCAGACCCAGGAATTTGGTTTCACCTGCACTGTCAATTGACACGTCATTGACGCATAGAGTTACTGGTAAACAGTTCCTTTGCCAATTATGGAATTTAACTACTTGTGTTTTAGAGGCATTCAGATAAAGAAAATTCAAGTTACACCATTCATACACAGAATTTAAGACTTCTTCACTTTTCTGCTGTGTTTTTGTTTCGTCCTTATCCGATACTATTAAGGAGGTGTCATCAGCAAACATCGTTATATGAGTCTCTGTTAGGTGCTTATCAAGATCGTTGGTGTACAACAGAAATAGAATTGGCCCCAGTACTGACCCCTGCGGGACACCTATGTTGACCAACCTGGATTCAGACCTGACCTGCGTGATTACTCCAGAAATGAGTTCTGGTATGCTCACATATTGCAGTCGGTCAACCAGGAAGGAAGAAATCCAACCAAGAGCTGGACCCCTAACTCCATAGTTATACAACTTGGATATCAAAATTTGATGATTAACACAGTCGAATGCCTTGCTGAGATCGCAAAAGATCCCCACAGGGCACTCTCCTGCTTCAACATACCTCACAACACTCTCGAAGAACGAAATTGCAGCCGTATTTGTGGAATGATTAATTCTGAATCCATGTTGATTTTTGCATAAAATATTGAACCTTTTCAAAAAATTCAAGAGCCGATCCAAAAATGAATATTCAAAGATATTTGAAAAACTTGGTGTGATTGTTATTGGTCGATAATTATCCATCAAGTTAACAGAACCCTTTTTATGAATGGGAATGATTTCCCTGTTTTGAGGGTATTAGGAAATTCACCAGTTGAAAAAGATAAATTCACCAAGAAGGTCATAGGTTCAATAATGCTATTCAGACATTTTTTCAATAGAAATAGTGGTATTTCATCATTTCCCGCCGAGCGTTTATTTTTCAGTTTGGTTTGCAGCAAATGGGCTGAGAAAAAGTGAGAAGTTATTCAGTTCAATTTTTGGATCTCTTATATGTTTCATTTTACTTCGGTTGATGTTGTTGATGATTTGTTTTGGAGCATTTATAAAATGACTATTGAACAAATTAGATACTTCAGGAGCACTTCCAAATACTAATCCATCATTTATGATTTGTATGTTTTGGTGTGACCCAACCCCTCTGTTACTCAACTCTGAGATAACCTTCCAGGCTGTTTTGTTAACGTTTGTTGAATTGACTATGGTATTTTGATAGTAAATTTTTTTGGAATTTTTCACCAACTTATCGTGTTTTTTTTTAGCAGCTTTATATGCGTTACGTAATTCAGGATATTCTGATTGAAGGTGATGCAAATCTTTCAATTTGACACTGGATGATTTGACGTCGTCTGTTACCCATTTTTTGTTGTTCTTAATTGTATTATAAGATTTTCTCATAGGAAAGCACACTTTGAAATGAAAGAGGATTACCCTCAGAAACAAGTCAAAGGCATCGTTAATATCGGACAGACCATAGAGTTCAGACCAATTTTCCTGCAGAAGCGCTGCATCGAAACAATTAATCGCGTGCTCATTGTAGTTTCTTCTCATATGAGACGAGCTACCCTTCACATCAGTTTGATCAGGAATCTCAAACAATACAGTTCGGTTATCCGACAAAGTATTATCAATGACGCAGACAACAGAGTCATTACAGTTAGTGAATATATGATCGATCGTGGTGGCTGAATGATATGTTACTCTTGTGGGCCACCCAACAACGGATATCATATTAAAACTGTCCAAAATGTTACAGAGTTTATTAAAATTATATATGTCTGCTGAATTGGCAGACGAGTCGATATTTAAATCCCCTACCATAGTTATGAAATAATTTGGTTTATATACTTGTTCTAGCACTATCACGATATTTTTTAAAAATGTGTTAAAATTCCCACTGGGGGAGCGATAACAAGTTAGAATAATGTTATTATTTTGGCCAGTTTCATAAGACAATCTGCAAATCTCGAAATCCTTATCTATACAGTATTTTTTCAGATCAATTTCTTTACAATTCATACCAAGTTTAGAGTATATGGCTACTCCACCTTTTTCAAAATTTTTTCTACAATAATAGGCAGATAGACGAAACCCATTGATGTTCCTGTACAGTATAGAATCAGTATTACAATGAGTCTCAGTGAAACAAAGGAATTGAAGGTTAGCATCACTAATATCAACCTCCAAAATGTTGATTGTATTTGAATTGAGACTCTGTGCGTTCAATATCAATAACAGAGGATTGAACATCAGTCCTTTACAGGGGTTGATTGAACCCTCTTCTGAAAAAACTTGCTTATACAAGCACCATTAGGCCACAGCTTGGGGTTCATAGCCTTGCGAAAGTTTTTATCGTCAATTGTCACCTTGAATGATGAGTAAATACTTAGGAATTTTGATGTCATCAATTCACATTTCACCTCGGGAAAAGCGGTTGACAATAATTCGGTCAAATCCTCGGCACTAGTCAAATGCTCCACTCTAGACACATGCAAGATAACACTTTCAGGTACTCCCTTCACAGAAGAATCCACATTACAGCCAACAATCATTCTTCTTCTGAGGGGCTTCTGTTTATATTTCACTGTTTGCCACTTATTATTGCCATCATTTGAGGATGTGGCGTTAGCTAAATCATTGATATCAGTGCATTTCTGCAGGTTATTTATCTCATGTAGTTCAGCTGCTACGCGATTTTTGTTTATTTTGGAAATCCCTGCTTTTTTCGAATCAATCACAACATTTGCTTGTTTTCCGTTTGTTTTGGAATCCCCTGCTTTTTGCATTTCAACAGCGGTATCTCCTCGTCTCATTTGTTTATCAGCTGGAGTATCAGAAAAACACTCATTTCTTGTCCGTACTTCTTTACTTGATTCCTTATCTATATTCATACTGTTGAGTTTAGTCAGAAGGTCGATTTGTATATTCAATAATTTGATTTTGTCTCTCAATTCAGTGATGATTATATCCTTCTGCTTCACTAAATAACTCACCAGAGGTGCATCAAGCTTTCTGTCAGGGTCTTCCAGCGCATTATAGAATTTCCTTTCGCAGTCAGATTCATTTGGCACCACCACATTGACATTATTTTCACAACATATTACACATTTTTTGTCTTCAGTTTGTTTAAGACCTTTGTACTTAACAGCACAGCTTGGGTGAAACACAGAGTTACAATTTTTGCATTTCAACCCATTAATAACTTTTACTTTACACTTTTTACATAGAGCGTTCACATACACGTCTGTTTCGTTCGACATGATGATTGAAAAATGTGATGAAGTATCAAGATTTCAAAAACATTTATTTTTGGAAAACCTTCGGAAAATCATGAATATTATGACTTTTATATGAGTAACTGAAATTTCACATGAAAAAACACAAAAAAACTCACATCACTACACTGCTCATTTCTTGCAATTTCTTCTGTTTTGTAGCCACTATCTTTTTGGTATCTCAAACACCTCCAATGTCATTGAAAATTCTTGTGTAACAGCATCTGAAAATTGATATATATACATTTCAGTTCATGTTGTCAATGCTCAGTTTAATTATAGAGGTTGAAAAAGAATTTTCAGATATTCACATCAAATAAATTACCTCAATCTTAGAAAAAGACTTGATTATTGATGGCTAAATGATTCACCGATGAATGGCTCATATTTTCTTTTAGAAACACTGCTCAGGCCATATTGATATCATTATTATCAATTCTAGCTTCTGGGTTGTTGGTATTGGCTACACCAATAACATTTTCACTGTTTTCAGGAATATAATAAATCTCCGATTTTATTCGTCTCCTCCTACGTTGAGTCATATGTGGTCAAGTGTGAGTGTGATCAATGAGTTATAACCCAATAACTGAAATAAAAATAAATTAATTCACGTATTATTCTGAATAATTGTGTTGAAATAACAATCATACAATACTCACTATTTCACTGAAATGAATTACAAAAACTAATGTGTTCTCATCCACTATTCTATTCTTCTGAATTACAATGGCCTCAGTCAGCCAGTTGAATATATATATCATGTAATTGGTTGTTTTTTTCCGCAGAAACTTCGCTTCTTCAAACGAGTCTGGCATAGCCCATCCCTTCTGCTTGTAAGTAAAAATATAACAGAAACTGTAACAACCATACTTTGATTTCCAACACTACTCTAAACTTTTCGAAATAAAATTCGATGCAACTAATTTATATCGATTTATGAATACGCCTTTTAAACTCTTCTCATCCAGTAGAAGTAAATAATTAGAAAGATCAATAAGAGTAACAGAACGTGAAAGAAGACAAACCGAAACCGCCATATTACAATACTGAATTCACTCTCATGTCACGACTCACGATCTCGTCACATGTTGCACCAGCGTTGCCGCCTGTGCATGAAATAAGCACACCCTTTCATTTTTTATGGAATTATTGTGGAGAGATAAAAAAAATGATCTGAGAAATTGATGACGAATAAATTTTTCAGTGATATGTGTATATACATTATTATCAGTTTAAGAACAGTGGGAGACTGCGAAATCTCTCGAGTCGGGAAAAATATAAGAAAAGGCAACATTTGTTGAGTTCAATGTTGCAAGCTCTCATTTTTACATATTCAAAATCGAGAAGATCATTTAATTTTTCATGTTCTATCATTTGGTTCTTATGGGTGATAATTTTTGGGTATCATTCTGGGAGCAGATCGAATCATTACATAAAGCACGTAGATATGATAAATAATATTGGGGACATGACGACACAATAATAGTACTATTCATCAACACATCTTTGAAATTCACTTGGCAACTGCGTATGCTGGGAATTTCCTAGCCAATCATATTCTTGTATTCACAAGTCACTTGTGTGCTGTATCTATGACTATGTAATTATGCACGGGTTTTTTCTCAATACAGTCAGTCAAAATTGGCGGAACGTGAATTTCAAATATTTGGTTGGGAAGAAAGTGATATTTCCTTTCGAAGTGGCCCAGTAGGCTTCATATTTTCAAAAAAGGTTACAGACACATAAATAATTTAGAAAGTTGAATAGATTTATAGCATCAGGAGTAAAAAAACTGCCAAAAAGTGCTTATTTTTTCGATGCCCATATGAAACACGCAGCTTGTTGTGCTCGAATAATAAAATCGTCTTGATCAAGTACTTTTCCAAAGACATAACGGCTCAATCAAATTTCACTATTGAAGTAATGAACATCAAATGAAGAATACAATGAATCATCGTCCTTTCAATAGACTTAAAGAGCCAGTTTCAAAAATACGTCAAAATAACGTATAGCCGGTACAAATAATTTTCATATCACAAATGAATTCCCATGGGATGTTGATTCACAAATGAAAAATAATTGTAATGTAATAATTCCATTCTACTTAATGCGAATCACTCCCAAAACTCGGATACATTGAATTTTGATTCTCACTGAAGTTTTTGATTCAAATATAAATGTCCCTGTTATGTTGGAGTGCTTCACTAATCCATCACCAAATAGATCTCACATCCAAAAAAATGAGACGAAGAATGTGAATAATTTCTCACATTAAGAATCCCGTGGCAATCTCAGTGATGTATGATTGTGATTCGCTATGATACATGGACTGACTTGAATGCGATATTCCATAGATGATTGTGTTAACTGGGCCGTTCATTGAAAACTGAACGAGTCAATCCATTCGTTGATTTTGATGGTAAAGGATAGCTGAAGAATCTAAATCAAGTGAGATCCTTGTTTTCTATACAAGGTGTTTTTTGGATATATCTTGGATATATATCCGTTGGAAAAAATACGGAAAACAAAGCCATACTTTTCACAAACAAATTATTCATTGATGGTCAAGGGTATATAGTATACAAGAACTTACAGACGACGAAAACAGACGGAGGAAAGCAACACTTTGATCACGAAAAACTCTAAGATAGAAGAACTCAAAAGAAAACTCCAAGAACACCCATCTGGCTCCACGACGAGACGGCTAGAACAACCCGAAGGAACAAAAACAAGTGATGAGATAGTGACGTAACAGGGAATCGTTTGGATAGCTTGATCAATTTTTTTATTGATCAAAAATCCGCATCAGCCAATCGGCTATTAGCAGAGACATAAAAAAAAAATATCATTTGTTATATGAGAAATAGTAAATTAGTCTCTCTTAAGAATGCGATAACATTTTCGGCTCTGCAGTCAGTAAAAATTCTTTTGAAATCCCCAGGAATATTATTATTCAGTCTTTGTGCTGAGAAGAGAGGGCACTCCAGTAGTATGTGCTTGACAGATATAGGCACTCCACAGGCAAAACACTCCGGTTGAGGATCTCCCGTAATCAGATGCTCATGTGTCAGACGAGTGTGACCTAGACGAAGTCGAGTGATGACTACCTGATGAAACCGATTGAGAGAAGAACTGGACCATGGTTGCATTGATGGTTTGATCTCATATAGTTTGGGGGCCTTTGCTTGCCAATGTTGATTCCAAGTATTAATCATTTTTGAGTGAAAGTAAGGTTTCAGATCTGTTGCCAATGATCCCACGCAAGGGGCGAGTGCTGGGTTCCTTGAGGCTTCTCTCGCTTGTTTATCAGCTGTTTCATTTCCTCTAATGCCTGTATGAGAAGGAACCCAGAGAAAAATCACCGACCTGCTCGAGCCCATTGATTTCAATTCCTCTCTGATCGATTGTGCTAGACAGTGCTGTGTGTACATATTTGAGATTATGTGCAGAGAGTTGAGAGAGTCAGTAATTATCAGTATATTCTTTTCAGGAGACGTTTTTATATACTGAAGGGCATTTGAGATTGCTTGAAGTTCTCCGGTGAGGATGCTGGCTGTTTCAGGTAGTTTGCTTTCTCTCATAATGTTATCCGTTACAAATGCGCAGGCCACACCACTTTCTGTCTTGGATGCGTCAGTGAAGATTTTTTTATATGAAGGATATTGGGAGATTATAGATTGATAGGTTGCTTGAATCAATTGCGTATTGGTTTCGTATTTATCATAAGAGGATAATTGGGTATTTAAGGTAGGTGGAGGAATGAGCCAAGGTGGAGATGTGTGAGTATCGGGAGATTGAATTGTAGGTATTTCTTGGAGTTGGATAAGAGTAAGAGAGCGTTTGATTCTTTCGTAGGAAGGGAGATGTCTTTTGGCATGTTGACTTATGGGAAAGTATCTGATTGGATGGATATTCTTCTCTTGACGTTTTGCTGCATATGATAAGCCCATGTCCTGTCTCCTTAAGTTCAAAGGTAGTTCGCCGAGTTCACAGAGTAGACTGTCAACAGGTGATGTTCTGTACGCACCAGAGATGATGCGGAGTGCATTATTCTGCACAGTGTTCAAGACTTTGAGAGTAGAGGGGGTGGCTGATGAATATGATATGCAGCCATAATCCAGCCTTGAACGAATCAAGACCCTGTACAGTGTCAATAGCATTCCGCCATCTGTACCCCAATGTTTATTGGATAGGCATCTCAGAAGATTCAGTCTCTTTTGGCATGTAGCAGACAGGTAATTGATGTGGGACTTCCAAGTGAGTGATTGATCGAATATTAATCCCAGGTACTTTATTTCGGTGGCGTAGGATAGTATTTGATTGTTAATTCTGAGGGTTGGTAAATCTTGAAGTTGGATTGATCGTTTGGAAAACACAATACATGTGGTTTTCTCTGCAGAGAAGTTGAGTCCGCTTCGCGAGGACCAGGACTCCAGATTCACAAGCTCTTGTTGCAAAAGACAGGCTAGGCTCTGTATATTCCTTCCCTTCACATACATGATGAGGTCATCGGCATATAGTCTTGCGTGAATGGGTCTCTGAAGATTTTCGAGTATGTCGTTTATTCCTATGAGAAACAGAGTGGGACTTATCACGGAACCTTGAGGGGTGCCGTTTTGTAGATGTCGGATTGATGACAAATATCCATTAGTTTTTACTCGAAACATTCTGTTCGTTAGAAAATTTTTTATGAAAGCCAGGATGTTTCCTTGATATCCCCATGTCTCCAAGGTCTTGAGTATCTTGTGATGCCATGCCATATCAAAGGCTTTATATAAATCGAAGTAGATTGCAAAACATTTCTGATTGTTCGAAAATGCTTCATTTATATTGGTTTCAAGGTCTATGATGTTGTCCAAAGTGGATTTCATTGGTCGAAAGCCCACCTGTTCCATGATCAGTTGGTTGTTCTTCTCCATGTTCCATATGAGACGTTTATTGACGATTTTCTCAAATAATTTGCATAGAGCACATGTGAGTGAAATCGGTCGGTATGAATCAGTTTTGTTGGGAGGTTTGTGCTGTTTCAGGATGGGCACCACATCAGCTAATTTCCATAGTTCGGGGAAAGAATGTTGTGTCCAGATCATGTTGAAAAATTCCAGAAGAAAGTCGTGGGATTCTTCGGGTAGATGTTTGAGGAAAGACATAGGTATATCATCGGGACCAGCGGATGTATCTTTCAATGTAGCAATTGCATGTAGTATTTCGGATTCGGAGATTGGTGCATTGATGGGATCGTCATTTGGAATAATGCGTATTGAATTCCTTTCTTCTTTTTCTTTGAATGATAGGAATGTTTTATTGTAATTGTGATCAGCTGAGATTTCACAGAAATTTTTGGATAGCTCTTCCACAATTTCAAAAGGGGTGGTTATTGTTTTCCCTTCCAGTTCAAGTTCTTGGATGCCGTGATGAGTGTTTGTACCAGTAATTTTCTTAATTTTACGCCAAACTTTGCTGAGTGGGGTATTTATGTTGATAGTTTGTACATATCTATGCCAAGAATCTTTTTTAGCTTTGTTGGTTACTAGTTTGACAATTGCTCTCTTTTTCTTCAAGTCTATCAGGTTGTCTGGGGTGTTGTTGCGTTTGAAAGTGTTTAATGCTCTTTTACTCTGTTTTATTGCATTATCACAATCAGAATTCCACCAGGGTACAATTTTTTTCTTGTCTATATGTTTCGTCTTTCCCACTGCCTGTGAAGCTGATTGTATTAGAATTTCGTTGAATCGGGAAAGTATGTTATCAATGGAGTCGTCCATTGAGATTGTACCTATTTTCGCCTTTATCAATTCTTGAAAGAGATTCCAATTAGCTGTATCAAGTTTCCATCTTGGTTCAGGTAAGTGGGGTGATTTGATGCATTTATTGTTGGTTATTATAATCGGATAGTGGTCACTTCCATATAGGTCTTCAGCAACGGTCCATGTATGATCGATTAAGATAGATGTGCTACAGATAGTAAGGTCGATGGTTGACAAGCTTCCTGAGGCAACGTTGAAATGGGTATAGCTACCATCATTTAAGAGTGCAAGGTTCGTATTATTGATTAAATTAGCTATTTTGCGTCCCATGGTTGTAGTTGTTTGAGACCCCCAGATGATGTTATGCCCATTGAAGTCTCCTAAGATCATTTTGGGTGAAGGGATCTGATCAATCAGATTACGTAGATCATTCTCCTGTATGTCAGTGTTTGGAGGAATATATATATTACAAATATGCAGTTTCTGTGTTGTGCCAATTTCTACAGCGACTGCTTCCAAGGTTGTCGTGATTGGGATTTGCTTTGAGTTGAGGTGGAATTTCGAGTAGATGGAGACCCCTCCGGATGCACGATTTCTTTCTGTTCGGTTTCTATAATATGAACTATATGATTTTAGGTCCTGATGATAGGAATCCTTGAAATTTGTCTCTTGTAAACATATGATATCAGGGGAGTGTTGATTAATCAGAAGTTGCAGCATGGGCAGTCGTGTTCGGAATCCGTTAATATTCCATTGCAAAATTGTATTGTACATATTCATCGGTTTGACAGAAAGAGTGGATCAGGGAATGGATGAATCGCTTTCAGTATCTACGCCACCTGAAACAATTTGCTTCATCAGTCTATTCTTCAGTTTAGTATATTTGGTTTTGAATTTTTTATCAGGTAATTGGGGGCGAATTTCTTCAAGCATTGTAACAATGTTCATCGGTTCTGTGGTGTAGTCATTGGCGAGAACTAATAAATTTTTAGCTCCATTGGAGTTTTCTATAAAATGTTCAAGTTGTTGACGATTGAGAGGGAATTGAGGGGTGTGGTTATCTATAAAATCCCTAACGCTATCAGGGACTTTACAGCTGATATCCAATTGAGTCTTCTCGGCTTTATATTTCTTCATCTGATTGTAAGATGGCGTTGCAAATATTCTTTGAGAGTCTTCTGGTGTTGGTGTCAATATATCAGAAACAGTCCGCTTATTTGAGGTACAATCTGTTGAAGGTACTTGAGGAGGATCTAGTACAATATCATCAATGAGATGTATTTTTCCTTTAGTGCCTGTTGAAAGAGCTGCTGTTTCTGATGGATTTGAAGCATGAATTATTGCTCTTGTGGTGTACTCACTATTGGTATTTCCAGCAGTTGGTTGGAGTACTTGTGAAATCGGATGATGTTGAGATGATGAGGTATTGGAGTATTGGGGTGCAGCTTCAGGGATTGGGGGAGAGGATTGGGAGCTCATAGGACCTGGGCATTGTGATGCATTGTGTCCGGTTTGTTTGCACTTGAAGCAGGCATAGTTTTCCCTCGTGATGAAGATTCTGTATGGAATTTCGTCAAACTCCAAGTCAATATGCTCTGGAATTGGATTATTATCAGGCGGAGAGATATATACTTGTCTTCTGAAGCTAAGAATGTGGTTATAGTCTGGATCTGGAGCACCAATCTTCAAATACGACATGGGAGACATGAGTTTTAGTCCCATATTTTGGAGAGTATCTGTTAGGATCTCATGAGGAATAGTAGGACTCACATTTGAAAGGAGGAGTCTTTCCGATGGAGTGATCAGTCGACGTGCAGGTATTATTGTGCCATTGATCGTGATAGCACCGTGATCCTTCAAGAAATTATCTACCAAATCTTTTCTGTTCAGATAAACACAGATCCTGTTGTTTGAGATTCGCGAGCAGAAAGTGATGTTCTTTGGGTTCACTATGGGTCCAAGCTTCAGTAGATAGTCTTGAATTTTGAGTCCGTCTAACGAAGTGAATACAATTGCTTGGTCTTTTCTGGGTGGTTGGTTTGAAGTTTGAGATAAGGCAGTTGAGTATGATTTTGTGTTAGAAGTTCTGTTGCTGTTGTGAACTGCATCATTCGTGTTTTCAGTAATGGTAGCATTGAAGTTGATGGTTTGTTTTTTAGTATCAGCGCTCATCCCGAACGCAATCTGAGTCCGCCCCTGGCGAGTCTCAGATATACGAGATAAGGCAGTTGATACGCGGCTGTTGGTGTTGTTTTAATTCGGTTGATTTGAGTCAATCGTGATGTTTCCGAATCACGGTAAATGCCAATAATATAAAAGGAATATATATGTCTATTCAACTTCACTTTTCACTGTTTGAAATAATTAAATTGTTAATTCTGACACTTTTTTCTTCACAATAATCGGGACCGCAAGCAGAACACATTAAGTCGTACTACGTGCAGGACCGGAATTCTTGATCAATTTTATTTTCTGAAATATTTCCTTAAATCAAATTCAAATCATACATTTCAAACCAGAGGGCATGAAGTCGTATATTCCAAATTCTTGAAGTCACAAAGTTTTACACATTCCTTTTGAACTCATAACAGGCAAACGAGGTGTTGAATATCAATGGAAATACAATCAACTTCAAATTAATTCACAATAATATAAGAAGTATTGGATGAAATATAGATGAATTTCTAATATTTCTCCAACAGTTTGATTACTTGACAACCCTTTCTGAATATGGTTATTTGTTCTTCATCAATGAAACAATCCGTGATACTGCTTACCTGGACCATAATTTTATGAAAACCACTCTCCAAAACAATGAAAACTCAATACCAATTGTGATGCCAAAAGGTATTACAGATCACTACACAAAACTGATACAATTAGTTTCGGAAAATGAGAATAAAAAGGAAAAAATCAATAACAATTCATCGAAGAAATAAATGAGAGATAGTTTATTGAAATCACGTATTATGAATGGCTCCCCGATGAAATCTATTAAGAAAAAAAAACTGCATGTACCTAGAAACAAAAAAATTCCCTGATGACGAAAAACTCGAAATAGCTATAAAGAGACGCTCGACAAGATTATTCAAAATACAAAAAATACTACTGTAATTCAAATATGTGACAATATTGATAATGGAAGAGTGGAAATAATTTGTATTAAAAATGAAAACAACGTTCCTGTTACTAATCGCTCAAAAATGGTGGATATGTTCAACAAAATATATACGCAAACAGGCAAAAAGTTATCACAAAACATAACCAGAACGTTACATAACAATTTCAACGAACCCGTGAACAACCATTCCATTTTTCTCCCACCGACCAATCACCGGGAAGTCAGCAACTTCATAAAATTGCTCAAAAATCGTAAAGCGCCAGGAGTTGGCATAGCTGAGACTATCGTTTACATATTCAATAGGGTGATGGAGACTAAGCATTTTCCATCCTGTCTGAAGACATCAATTGTCATCCCTGTTAAAAAAAAAACGGCAACCGAGATGAGGCAGTGAACTATAGACCAGTATCTCTGATTACAAACTTCAGCAAAATCTTCGAAAAGCTTATGGAAGACAGACTCGATACGTTTGTGAAGAGACATAATTTGATATAATAATACATAATTCGGATTTCAGGATGGAAGATGTACACAGGATGCAGTTGTTGAGTTCACGAAATACGTACAGCGAGCCTTCGATAACAACAAACCCGCACTAGGCGTGTTTATAGACTTATCAAAAGCGTTTGACACCGTTAGACTACCATATACAATATTGATACATACTCTAGAGAATACTGGATTTAGAGGTAATGCACTCAAATTGTTCATAACGGATCTCCAAAATAGAAAACAAGTGGTTAGAATTGGTTTTCTAGCAATAAAAAATAAACACTTATAAAATACCTCGGAGTAATGATCGATTCCTATTTGCGATGGAACCACCATGTTGACTATGTTGTTGGAAGATTGAGATGTGTTTTATAGGTTTGTTAGATGAATAGAATAGAATAGAATAGAATAGAATAGAATAGAATAGAATAGAATAGAATAGAATAGAATAGAATAGAATAGAATAGAATAGAATAGAATAGAATAGAATAGAATAGAATAGAATAGAATAGAATAGAATAGAATAGAATAGAATAGAATAGAATAGAATAGAATAGAATAGAATAGAATAGAATAGAATAGAATAGAATAGAATAGAATAGAATAGAATAGAATAGAATAGAATAGAATAGAATAGAATAGAATAGAATAGAATAGAATAGAATAGAATAGAATAGAATAGAATAGAATAGAATAGAATAGAATAGAATAGAATAGAATAGAATAGAATAGAATAGAATAGAATAGAATAGAATAGAATAGAATAGAATAGAATAGAATAGAATAGAATAGAATAGAATAGAATAGAATAGAATAGAATAGAATAGAATAGAATAGAATAGAATAGAATAGAATAGAATAGAATAGAATAGAATAGAATAGAATAGAATAGAATAGAATAGAATAGAATAGAATAGAATAGAATAGAATAGAATAGAATAGAATAGAATAGAATAGAATAGAATATAATAGAATAGAATAGAATAGAATAGAATAGAATAGAATAGAATAGAATAGAATAGAATAGAATAGAATAGAATAGAATAGAATAGAATAGAATAGAATAGAATAGAATAGAATAGAATACATATTTATTCTTTATGCCAATATGAAATTGGATAGAATACGTCACAGGTTTGTTGCATATAATAAGTATGACCAGATGAAATACAATTTGTACACAAAGATAGCTACATATTAGATCGCCAGGTAAATACATTCATTTGTCGGAAGTTCAGGTACTCATCAATTATGTAAAAACAATTATTAAAATAACGTATACATTCTTTTTCTACGTAATTATGAATCCAAATGTAAAATTCTGAAACAGGTCAATTTCTATATATAAAACTACACTTTCTGAATGAATTTATCCACTTGCCCCCTCAACCATCTAGGGGAAATAACTACCCTTATAAGAAATCTAAATGAAAAGGAGTAGCTTGTGTTACCGCGTTTCAAGGGGTTTTAAATTCTCTATTTAGCATGTGTCAATATATAATTATCTAAAAGCAACAGAATTAGATACAAAAAAAAAGGATTTACAATGTACTCAACTAGGACAGGACAGGACAGGACAGGAAAGGATAGGATAGGATAGGATAGGATAGGATAGGATAGGATAGGATAGGATAGGATAGGATAGGATAGGATAGGATAGGATAGGATAGGATAGGATAGGATAGGATGGGATAGGATAGGATGGGATGGGATGGGATAGGATAGAATAGGATAGGATAGGATGGGATGGGATAGGATAGGATGGGATAGGATAGGATAGGATGGGATGGGATAGGATAGGATAGGATAGGATGGGATAGGATAGGATAGGATAGGATAGGATAGGATAGGATAGGATAGGATAGGATAGGATAGGATGGGATAGGATAGGATAGGATAGGATAGGATAGGATAGGATAGGATAGGATAGGATAGGATAGGATAGGATAGGATAGGATAGGATAGGATAGGATAGGATAAGATAGGATAGGATAGGATAGGATAGGATGGGATAGGATAGGATAGGATAGGATAGGATGGGATAGGATAGGATAGGATAGGATAGGATAGGATGGGATAGGATAGGATAGGATAGGATAGGATAGGATGGGATGGGATAGGATAGGATAGGATAGGATAGGATAGGATAGGATAGGATAGGATCGGATCGGATAGGATAGGATAGGATAGGATAGAATAGGATAGGATGGGATAGGATAGGATAGGATAGGATAGGATAGGATAGGATAGGATAGGATAGGATAGGATAGGATAGGATAGGATAGGATAGGATAGGATAGGATAGGATAGGATAGGATAGGATAGGATAGGATAGGATAGGATAGGATAGGATAGGATAGGATAGGATAGGATAGGATAGGATAGGATAGGATAGGATAGGATAGGATGGGATGGGATAGGATAGGATAGGATAGGATAGGATAGGATAGGATAGGATAGGATAGGATGGGATAGGATAGGATCGGATGGGATAGGATAGGATAGGATAGGATAGAATAGGATAGGATAGGATAGGATAGGATAGGATAGGATAGGATAGGATAGGATAGGATAGGATAGGATAGGATAGGATAGGATAGGATAGGATAGGATAGGATAGGATAATATACAGGGGGATACCTTGTACCCCGATAAGTACCTTTACAAAACATGAGACCCATATATGAGGTCGCCCATGAAGGATACAGGATCAGATTAGTAAAAAAAAATTGACCATCAGAAATTCTCGAGCGCGTCAGATTAAGGTAGAGTGAGTTAATTACATCCTCAAAAGTGTATATTCCACTAATCTGACAATTTGAGAGTGACGTAAAAGAAAGGGAGGGCAACAAAGTTGCAAGAAAAAACGTCATCTCGACATTCTCGAGCGTAGCTATTTTTTTTTTATTTCGAAGGAAATAATTCAAGAATAATGAAAAATATATAATCTGACAATTTCCGCAAGCCGAAATAACAAAAATCCATCGATAAAGTTAAATGCGTGCAGCTGCGTGATTCCTACATTTCCTTCTCCGCGCTTCTATTCCTATGTGTATATGTGTGTTACTCGCTTATAACTTTTGAACGACTAAACCGATCGGAATTTACTAAACGGCGTTCCAAAGTTTACCCTCAAAATCAGATTTCCTGTGAATTCGGGCTGATAGATTTTGAGAAATTTTTTTGAAAGTGTTTTTTTTTAATAACTTTTAACCGGCTGTATCGATTAACTTCAAAAACTAATCCGTCTTTGAGCTTGAAAAACCACATTGATTGCTACCAAGCTGGTCAGAATCGGTTGATTCGTTCGAGAGATATCGTGAATGAAAGAAACCCAAAAAAGTGTTTTTTTCGGGATTACTCCGAAATTAGTGGTTCTATCAATTGAAATTGCGAAACCAACCGCGTGAAAACTGCTCGATCCATTCAAAGGTTATTGCGGTTTCAAAATTCCAAAAATAGTGTTCTATGAAACTTCTATCAGACTTTCGAGCTGGGAGAGCTTAAATGCACAGAAATATTATTTCTTTGAACTCAGCGAGCTCAAAATATCACATAAATTATATTTTGAGCTAAAAAATATCATAAATACAATTTTAAGCGCCCAGAAATGGAATTAGCGGGAAGTTGCAGGGATGGCCTTTAAGGTGAACCGTTTTTCTTATTTTTTTTGTCAGATTAGGCGAATCCCTCTAGATAATCGTCAGATTATGAGACAGTACGTTTAGAACATAAAGATGAACCATATATATCTTAATCTGACGCGCTCGAGTATTTCAAAGTGGCGAATTTTTTTTGCACATTATGAAAATGGCCACGAGTTTGCTTCCCATCGAAATCGTCAGATAAGTGAATGACAGCTTTTTTTTGGGTGCACTTAACACTCCCTCAGAAAATCTGACGCGCTCGATTAATTTTATTTTTTTTACATTTTCAACCCTTAAATACAACCACCCGCATCATGCAAACGATCAGATTAACATACACACATTATTAAAAATACACCGGGCATCGATGCTATCAATATCTGACGCGCTCGAGAATGTCCATGCAAGAGTTTTTTTTTACATATTCAAAAATCTATAGCCGCTTCCCCCACCGATGTAAAGGTATATATCATATAACATTTTTTTCTTCTTATCATCTAAGCTTTGCATCCCAATAGGTCTCTACGACGCTCGAGTAAATCCCCATTTAGCATCGTGGGCTCCCCTACCATTATATTTCCTGAGTACGACCCAAGCGACAGGGGTGACCTCCAAAAACACCCCCTGTACGCGACAATATATTGATCTTGTTGATAAGTTCATAGCTAGATTTTTTTTTCTCTTTGAAAAACAAAATGAATGTAACAACAAATTCTTCATACTCTTCATTTCATTTGATTTTAGGTGAATTTCACATATTAGGTTATTTTCTTTTTTTTTTTTTTTAAGGAAGCTGTGGAAGAATCGGCCACTCGGCCTAACAGTTCTCCTATTATTTACCATTGTACACTTGATCCATTTACGTTTCATGTAACATGTATTCATGGTAAGTTATAAATGTATTATTATTATTATTATTATTATTATTATTATTATTATTATTATTATTATTATTATTATTATTATTATTATTATTATTATTATTATTATTATTATTATTATTATTATTATTATTATTATTATTATTATTATTATTATTATTATTATTATTATTATTATTATTATCACCATTATCATTATTATTTCTAGTGGCTTGATGTATTTGGTTTTAGTATTCTTATGTTTACTTTCTTCTTTGCTTCAAAGTAAGAAATGTTATGCTTCTTGCCTATACATTGGATAATCTCTTGATCTTGCGTAGTGTGGGCCTTTACAGTTTACGCATATGATTGGTGTTAAGTGTGAAGAGGTTTTCCACATACAAAGATTTGCTTTTTTTTACATCTTATTGCAGCATGACCAAATAGTTGGCAACGGAAACATCGTAGCTGTGCTGGAACATATGGATATACATTCAGGAGGTAAAATACTACTTTAATTTCTTGTGGCAATCTCGGTATATTGAAGGTCAAGATATGGCTATTCGTATTCATTAGTACGCCTTTCTTCTTGGTTTCGATTCATTTCACTTCAATGACACTTTGCGTTTTCAGTTCTTCCAAAATTCATTATTCACTGCAGTTCAATAAATCTTTACATGTTATAACTCCACGTGACTGGTTGAGTTTTGAGTAGGGTGCTACTTCTCCTGAGGTGAAGGGGGAGCATACCACTGTAGAGACCAGTCGAAGGGGTAGAGTTACGTCCCTGAAGCCGGTCCTGCCCACGGAGACAATGTGGAGACATCAAAATAGAAGACTCAGCTTCCTACCGGACTTTATCTTTGTATTTTTGCTGAATATGTTTCACACCGCAAATTATCTTTGATCTATTATTCTAATCCTATATAAGTGGAACCTATAATGGAATTAAGCATTCCATTTTTGTCACTTGTAACCTGCATTTTCAATGTTCATTAAAAGCATCGAGAAAAGTAAATCTTTTATTGTGTGAATTGGTGAATGTTGGAGAAGAGTTATTCAACACAAATTTGGTTTCAAAAAAGCTACAAGGTGCTTCTACGAACCACAACTGCTAGGGGCACAACGTAACTGTAGTACGAAATGCACCGAGACATAATCGGAGACCCATGTGGTGAATTACATCCAGTTTTTGCAAAACAGATTTCCTAGCTGACGAATAAACAATACACCCATAATCAATTTTGGATAGCATAATACTCTGATACACTTTGAGAAGAATGTTGCTATCTGAACCCCATTTAAGTGAGGCTAGACATTTGAACAAATTTATTGTTGTTTAACATTTAACAATTGAATTATCTACAGGGTGCCTCGCTGTTCGTTGGATGAACGAGTCTTTGGAAAGAGCTGTTCTGCAGGTCACCAAATTAACCACAAAGGGGTGCATTACGTCGGGAAAAGAAAGCCTACCTTGAATTCACTTTCGCGCGGAAAGGTTCGAAAGCAACTTGGAACACTTTGAGATCGCTGGACATCCTGAGAAAAAAAACGTGTTCGGAAATTCCTTCCAATCTCAAGGATGTCAATCGCATAAATAAACATTTCAACTCAGTTCCGCAACCTGACCGATCAGACAGGCAGATGTCGCTACTGGACCGTTATCAAAATCCTCAATTTCTTGATAACCACTTCCATTTCTCCACTGTCTCCAGCCACACGGTGCAAATCTATCTTCAACGGATTAAAAGTAATGCTGTTGGTTCCGACGACATATCCCTCCGGATGATTCGTCTCGTCGAGTCATATCTCTAGAATCATATTACCCACCTCATTAACAAAATAATAACCACTGGGATATTCCCAAACTGTTGGAAACATGGTATATAGTTCTACCTCTAGCTAAGTGCAGTTCTCCCTCTGCGTACACCGACCTCAGACCCATTACTATTTTACCGAGCCTGTCGAAGGTTGCGGAAATGATACTGAAAGATCAGATGGATCTATTTGTGAATGAACGCGGAATTATCACCTCGGTGCAATCTGGTTTCAGAAGCCAACACAGTACCACAACAGCCCTCTTGTCTATTACGGATGATCTTTACAAAGCTATTGATGAAGGAAAGTCAACATGTCTGATACTTCTGGACTACAGTAAAGCTTTCGACACCCTTGACCATGACATTCTGTGCCATTAACTGGCGTTCTTTGGTTTCTCCACAGAAGCTGTGAACTTAGTGAGAAATTACCTCTCAAACCGCACACAAAGAGTTATCATGGACGGAGATGTCTCAGGGGTGCTGCCTGTGTCGAAGGGCGTTCCACAGGGTTCCATACTAGGCCCCTTATTATTCAGCTTATATATAAGTGATTTCCACCTATACGTAGAAAACTGCAGCATACATCACTACGCAGACGACACCCAGCTCTATTTCTCCTTCCCATTCCTTAATATGGACACTGCGGAAGTTCTCATCAATAATGATTTAAATACCATTTTCTTCCGCCCATAAATTACAACTTAACTCAAAGAAATCTACTGCAATGATATTCGGACCAAAAAAAAAACAGAGTAGACACTCAGAATGCACTTCAAATTCGCATTAATGATGACACCCTACCTTTGGTCTCAGAGACTAAGAATCTAGGACTGTGGCTCGATTCGGACCTTCGCTTCACTAGACACGTAAACTCCCTAATTCAATCCTCTTATAACGTTCTCAGGCAATTATTTCCAAATCGCGACTTACTCACCACCAACCTCAAGCTTAAATTATGTGAGTCTTTAATATTTTCCAAAGTCTCTTACTGTGATAGTATTTACGGACCCGCCTTGAGGCAGTCTGATTCTTTAAGACTACAACGTATCCAAAATAGCTGCTTACGCTTCTCTTTTGGGGTCCGCAAATTTGACCATATATCACCCTCCATGAGGGATTCAGGATGGCTGACACTGGAAAAACTTAGAACGTTGCACCTGCTAACTAATTCTCACAAAATTTTAATTACGGGAAAGCCTGCATATTTATCACGCAAACTCAAAACTTTTTCGAGTATAAATAGATTCGCAACACGAAACAGATCAGTCTTAGTAATTCCAAAACACAAATCCACAATTTTTACACGTAGTTTCTCTTATATAGCTCCGAAACTATACAACTCGCTTCCCGGTGAATATAGGTCGTTCACAATCAAAAACTTCAAGAAAAGACTAAAGGGGCTTCTTCATTCCTGATTCCTTTTCTCAAGCGATGTATGGCTCATTTATCATGATTTGCGATTATTTTCAGTTCCTAATATATGTATAGTAGTATAACTTGATTTGTATACAAAATTTAGTTTCTTTAAAATATGTTAGTCTAAGTATCGTGTTATTGTAAATGTTTTTTTTTCAAGGTTGAGTTTAAAAACAGCGAAAGCTGACACTCCGCCCTTTCACTATATTTCTTTGTTGACCATTTGTAATTACTAAGTTTCCTCATAGTGAATAAAGACGCTTTATTATTATTATTATTATTTCCTTCAGTGTTTGTGGAAGAGTTGAAAAATTTCGGGCCAAGATAAAGGTAAGATCTCTGCATGATATTTTTTTCAGGTTTGATGATGGAATAATTATTTGCATTCCTATACCTGGTGTTGTGGTGGTGCTTTATCGGTAAGAGTTAATATGGAGTGTTGATAAACGGTAGCTTTCAGGAAATAAAGTTGACGTACATCAAATATCTTGGACATCTTGTTCTTCTGTTGGATACTTTTTGGGTTTTCGGTATATGGTTTTTAATATATATTTTTGGGTAGTTTCGAGTCCTGAGATGTGAGTTCTCAGAGCTGCACCCCATGCTATGATACCGTAGGTTAAATGGCTTTCTATTAATGAGAAATATATTACACGCAGTTGTTTCATTTTATACAATATTGTTCTCAATTTTTTTATAACGAAGTTGATGTGAACATTCCATTTCAGGTTGGCATCAACATACACACCAAGATATTTAATGTTTGTTACAGAGGATATAGTGATTGGTTGTTCATTTTCCTTGGGTATGGTCAATGTTAGGTGAGTATTTTGTATGGGAAGTGAAGGGAACATAGTGAGTCTTGCCTACATTTATCGTGAGTAGTCGGCTATCGAAACATTCTATTATTTTAGAAAAGTCATTTTCTGCAACTGATTTCAAATTTTGCCAGGTATCGGCTTTATATATTACTGCTGTATCATCTGCAAAGCTCACCAGATTACCCTTAAATCCCGCTTTGAATATATCATTTAGATAAACACTAAATAGTATCGGTCCTAACACAGTTCCTTGGGGAACACCATATTTCATTGTTTTGAATTCACTGATGTTGTCACCAATTTTGACACACTGTTGTCTATTTTCGAGATAGCTTATGAGTAGTGAATATGGTGTTCCTCTTATACCGTATCCTTCTAATACTTCGAGAAGTCGACTGTGGTCAACTGTATCGAACGCCTTTGCCAGATACAAAGGGTAGGTATTTTTTGATCAATATTGCTATTTCATTGAGTACCTTTGATAGTGCATCCTGCGTAGACTTTCCCTGTCGAAATCCATATTGTTTATGAGAAAGAATATTATTTTTTTCGAAGAAATCAATGATCTTTTTTTTATGGCTTTCTAAAAAATTTTGGCCAAGGTTGATATTAACGAAATGGGACGATAACTAGCCACATTCAGCCTCTCTTCAATTTTCTGAATTGGGCTAACAACTGATTTTTTAAATGCCGTTGGACAATGCCCTTCTCTAAACGACTTATTGATTAGATATGTTATTGGAGTAGTTATTTCGTTAATAATAATTTTCAGGTGTTCCGCCTTTAGATTATCCAATCCTGGAGACTCCTTCTCCTTTAGTGAAACAATTATATTGTATACTTCGACTTAATTTACGTCTTGCAAAAATAACGAGTGGACCAGGTTTATATTCGTTTTAGAGAAGGATATTGAACCTATTTTTATATTATTTGCCAACCTTTCTCCTACTGATATAAAAAAATCATTGAATGATTCAACGATTTCTCTTTTATCACTTGTTATGATCCCACTGCTTAGTTTTATTTTAGTTATGGTTTTATCTTGTGTTTTTTGTTTGTCAATTGATTTATTGATTTGCATAGTTTCGATGCATCCGTTCTGTTACTGTTCAATTCTTTTTGGTAAAAGCCTGCTTTTGCTTTTTGTACAAGTTTTCCGAATATGTTTTTGTATTGATTATATGTTCTTTTGCTCTCTAGATTAGGATAATTTTTCATGTTTCTATAAAGTTCCCCTTCTCTTTCTGTGGCTTTCAATAGGCCATTTGTCATCCAAGGATTTCTTTTGATATTTCTTCTTTCAATTATCACTCTATTCGTGCTTTGATTTAACATATTTTCAATTCTATGCACTAATATATTTGTTGCATTTTCAATATTATCGGCAGCGTATACTTCGATCCAAGTTTCTTCTTGTGCAAATTTCAATAATTTTTTATTTTCAACAAAATATTCATGTCTCATGATCAACATATTTTTTTGGTCTTTCAGATATTGTATTATTGTCGAGAAATGGTCAGTAACATCAGACTCTAGTACTATTGGGTTGTAATGAAATACCTTTGTGAAATCTTTTATAAAACAATGATCTATACATGAACTTGTATCTCTTTCTATTCTAGTGTATTCATTGATGTATGATCTGTATCCATAACTATTCATGATGTTCAGATAATCATCAGTGGTATTTGTGTTTTTTGTTATGTCTATGTTGATGTCACCAATAAAGATATGTACAGTTATTACTTTCACTGTTGTTTAGATAATGATCAATTTCATCAATAAATTCATTTTCAGATGTTGAAGGTAGACGATACAAAGCAGATTTTTTAACATGTTTATTTTCGAATTCTAGTTCGATTTCTATAATATTCATATTATTACTCAATGTTTTTATTTGGCTTTCATAATCGATTTTTTTTTTCAACATATACGATAACACCATCATTTTGGTTTATTTTACCTCCATTATAAATCATGTTATATCCTTCCATATCATGCAGTGAAATATCCTGTATCCGCCAAGTTTCCGTTAGGACTATAATATCAAAATCGTGCTTTATTATTTCTAGTAAAATTTTTAGCGAATCTAAATTTTTGCTAATACTTCTTATATTCATTTGAAAAATTTCAAAATTAATGCTAGTACATTTCAGGGCAGTATTCAGTTCGTAAGTATTTCCAACAACATTGGTTGCAATAGTTTCGATTTCAAAGTTATTGATGTATTCGTCCATCCTCGACGTAGACAAGTGTAGCCGATACACAGTCATTATTATTTTACATTAAGAACAACAATAAATGACATAGAAGAGACACCTACGGAAAAAATATTATAATACTGAACGTGGGATGTTTCAGGAAGTGTGGACTGCGTTCACTGTTTGCTAGTAGACCGCGTTCGTTTGTCAAGCACGTGTTTGAACTGTTTTAATTTGTTTTTTGGTTGCTTATGATATTTTCGAAATGTTCGTTGGTTTTCTTTGTTGGCTCAGTATTGGTGTGTTATTGATATTTTCGCCCTGTGTTATTTTTGGATCTATAGTTTCCTCGGTTGCTCCAGTATCTAGATTGAATGCTGTTGTAACTTTGGCATCTAAATTAAATACTGTATTAACTCAAGGGGTGGCTGGTGCACTTTGGGCCCTGGATATGTCAATGTTCGATTCAATTTCCGAAAGTTCATCTACGGTATAATACACTTTGTCATCCACATAAAATCTATTGCCCTTAATATACGCCTTTTTTTCTGGGTTTTCCCTATGCTTCTTCAGGTGAGTTCTCAAAATATTATTTTCTTTCCGCTGTTCCAGGGTAAAGTCATTAACAATGCTGATATTTGTGTTTTTTAATTTTCTACAATTTTTGAAAATTTCAACTTTTTTCAGGTGAGATATGAATTCTAGTTTGATGGGGTTATTTCGAGAGTTTTTCAGCTTATAAAAATCATTGATATCTGAGATTTCGATATCTACTCCCAATAAGTTTTTAATCTCTTTCTTGAGGTGAGCGAAAGAAAGTTCTCCCTGGTCTTGAAGACCGAATATGATTATGTTGTTTTTTTTATGCACCTCTCTAACCTTTCGTTCCTTTCTTGTAGTTCTCGATTTTCTTTCTCCAAATATACAACTCTTTCATTTATCGATTCAATCCTCATCAAAACTCTGGTTTCGCTTGCTTCTATCGAATTTCTCAATTCATTCCTGTTCCTGATGATTACTTCCTGAAGCTGCTTCAACAAATCGAAAATTGCTTGTCCATCCATATCACAATGAACAGTTCACGTGTGTGGTATCCTTTAATCAATTGCCAGTATCGTTTCTCGCCACAAAACCTTATCGATATGAATCAGTTCGGTATTTGTTAGAGTCTGACAAGAAGTTGTGACTTATTATTTTTTGGTGGGAAGTCACTGGAATTCACTAGCAATGAATTGTTACAATTCAGTTTTCAATACTGAATTTTTGTACACTTAATCCACAGATGAGATCTCCGTACGATCATGAAAACGATTATATGAAATTTACGCTTAGTTTTCACCTTGAAACCACTTAAATTATACTTTTTGTCGCTGCGATGTTTACCGTGTGATACTACTCTACTAATAGCTCCTGGCACGAAACAGAAAACCAAGTTTTTGGGATGCACTTTTAGCAATTGATCTCACGTGATTTTCCCAAGAAAGGTTATTGCTAATAGTTATACCAAGCATCGAGATGGATGACTTCAAAGGTATGGACCTCTGACAAGCTTATGTTGGGCATTGTGAGGTCAACTTTTTTGGAGAAAAGACATGCTTGTGTTTCGTTTGCATTGAAATCCACTAAGTTTTTGGATCCCCATTAGAGAATTTTTGCCAAATCCATATTTATGTTGTTAACATTTCTTTCTCGTTCGTTTTTGATTTGGAGGGCTGGTATTGGATCCCTGGAAGAGAAGGCAGTGTAGAGGGTACTATCATCCGCGAAGCTGTGTACTGGACATCAAGTTGCCTCCAACAAATCATTGATGTGGAGTAGAAATAGTGTTGGTGATAGAATTGATCCCTGCGGGACACCAGCATTTATATTTAGTGAGTCAGATGAAACTCCATCGACCAACACATGGAGTGATCTGCCTGAGAGAAAACTAGTTAGCAGAGAACATAGCTGAGGAGGCAAGCCATAAGATGGAAGCTTGGCGAGGAGTCCCTGGTGCCAGACTCGATCGAATGCCTTGGAGATATCTAGTGCCACGGCTAAGGTTTCACCATATTTCTCGATAGATAGCTGCCATATATACTAAAATAATAATAACAAAAAACAATATAAGGTACATTCTGAGATCATTTCAATGTATGAAATAATAATAATAATAATAATAATAATAATAAACGTCTTTATTACCTTTGAATGACAAAATAAAAATAGGTAAATTCGAATAATAGTATCTTACATTACAAAAGTAAAGGGCGAAGTTCAGTTCAGTTTCTGGATTAATCCGTTCACTGAATTGCTCTACCACTTAACCCTCAAAAATACCTCTACACTCTCATATGTATGTACGAAAAGCTAAATAAAAAAAATGAGTTCCTACGAAACCAAGCATATTGATATAGGAAGCCTGAAAGCTGAATAGTTGAGTTAGTGATGTGAGTCGAGCAGAAAAGTATGCAGATTTGATTTGAATAGCTGAAAACCTAATAATTTCAGTTCATGGGGTAGATTATTGTATACATGGCCTATTTGATAACTGAAGCATCTTCGGAAATATTCAGTTCTGAAAGAAGGTGGTGTCAGTGTTCCCCTAAATCTGATGTTCACATTGTGAACATCTGTACGAAAAACAATTTTCCTGTGCAGGTATGAAGGTTTCTTATTGACAATGATTCTGTGAAAGAGATTAGCAGCTTGACTGAGTCTCCTATTGTCCATATTCAACCAAAGTAAATCTTTCAACTTATGAGTGATTCTTTGGCCCCTTCTTATTCCATAAATGAGTCTCAAGCATGAATTCTGTAATTTTTGTATTTTATTTTTATACCGACTTGTTAAATGTGGACCGTACACACAATTTGCATAATTAAAATGCGATAATACGAGGGTTTCACATAGAGTTGACTTCAGTTTTAATGGAAGATAATGCCCGACTCCATAAATCAATTTAAGAGAAGCATATGCTCGCTGTAATAATTTATCAACATGCTTTTCAAACCTCAAAGTGTGATCGATGATGACTCCAAGATTTTTAGTTTCCTCTACCAAGTCAATTGTTTCATCATTGATTTTTATATTCACGGTAGCTTCCACATCAAGTCGCTTAGTTTTGGGCCCAAACAATAAAACATTCGATTTACTACAGTTGAGAAGTAGACAGTGATCTGTTGCAGCTTTGACAAAGTTTTTCAAATCGTCATTGATTAGTTCACACGCATCTTCAGCATTCACAGGTGAGAAACTATGGTATACTTGGGTGTCGTCAGCGTAGAAATGGACTTTGCACTGGTTTAAGTTTTTAATAAGGTTTGAGGAGTAAAGAGAAAAAAGAATTGGCCCCAAAATTGAACCCTGTGGTACTCCACGTTGAAGAGAAAGTGAAGATGAGAACTCCCCACCAATTGCAACCCTTTGACTTCTTTTAGTGAGATAATTTTCGAGCAATGTTACAGCCGAGGCTGACAGTCCAATATAGTTCAGTATGGCTATGAGCAACCCGTGATTTATAGTGTCGAACGCTCTACTGAAATCAAGTAACACCAGGACTGTACAATTTCCTTTGTCTGTTGCTCTGACGATGTCATCCACAACATGCAGCAGTGCCGCTGCGCAACTAAAACCCTTTCTAAACCCAGACTGAACAGATGGTAAAATATTAAATTTTTCAACATGCTCCAGAAGTTGAGTCTCAATAGCCCTCTCCAATATTTTGGAGATTGCTGGGAGCATGCTGATAGGACGAAGGTCCTTATATTCCGTAGGGTTCGTTATTTTTGGCAACACCCTCACAACGGCACTGCCCCATGCCTCCGGAAAGACACTTTCCGTAAGACAGAAATTAATTGAGTGATATATTCTAAAATATGTGGGCAACAAAGCTTAATTAGTGTTTTATTCAGATTGTCACAACCCATGGCATTCGTTTTTGTTTTACAAATCGATTCATATACAAATATATCATTGACCTCATGGAAACGAAGTTTTGAATCAGTTGAGCAATTGTTTTTATAAAATTCTAGTAGAATACTCGATGGTTCCATGATTGGTATAGAGTTGACAAAAAAATCATTAATATCATTAGCATTGTTCAGATTCTCAGGTATACTTATTTCCTTATTAGAGATGACTTTATTTTCTTTGAGGATACGCCACATTTTTTTGGGATTATTCTGCTGGAACTGAAATGTGAAATAAGCCCGTTTCTCCCTTATTATTGCTTTATTTGTAACATTTCGCATATCCTTATAAAAGCACAGATCAACTTCTGACTTGGTTTTATTATATTTCAGCAGAGCCCTATCTCTCGTTTTCATCATTTCTCTTATTGTGTCTGTAAGCCAGGGGGCCCTCGGTTTGGTTACTCTTGCTCTAACGATGGGAGCATGTCTGTCAAATAAGTTGGTCAAGTTGTTGACTAGAAATGAAACCTTCTCATCAATACCTTCCTGATCGAAGATTCTAAAAAAGGGGACATTGTATAAATCTCTCCTGAAATCATTTTCATTAAAATGCTTGAAACTACGATATTCCACAAATTTCAAATTATTTTCTAATCCTGAAATTCTCAAATCACATCTTACAAGTGAATGATCTGATATTCCTGCACTATCAATAACATCTTTTGACATAACTAGTTCATCCCGGGTGATCATCAGATCTAACAAGGTGGCGCTCTTTTCTGTTATTCTCGTGGGGGTATTAATAACTTGACTTAAACCAAATGAATTCAAGGTAGCAGAAATTTTTTTAACGTTACTAGAATCATATTCCAACATATTGATATTGAAATCCCCAGAACAAATTAATTCGTCCACTGTCGGGTAAATTAAACTCAAACAGTCTTCTAATTCATTTAGAAAATTATTTATATTATGGTCGGGTGGGTTATAAATGACACCAAAAGCATACAATTTGGACTTGATCTTTACTTCGATCCAGAGTTGCTCAAAAGATTGTCTATTATTAACAATTTTTTTACCATGAAGTTTATCGGTGATGTAAATCAACAAACCCCCTCCCCTAGAGTTGCGATCCGCCCTGTATAATGAAAAACCATCTAATTTGATTATGTCGTCAGCTATGTTATCATTAAGCCATGTCTCACAAATTACAAAAATATCATAATTATTATTTTTTATCAGTAGCTTCACATCTTGCAATGACGGAATCAGGGATCTTGCGTTCAGGCTTCCTATTCGCAAGTTGGTAAACATCGAAAAAGTGAAGAAACAAAAAGGTGAAGAATAATAAAAAAAAGGTAGGTACTTAAAATAACAAAAAAGGAGGTAAATATTGGTTCAGATAAATGAGATGGTGAGATGTGAACTGCACCAGATGCTGCAAATTTGATTTAATATTGAAATAATAATCACATTCTACAGTAGTGGTTTTCAAAACACAAAGAGTAGAGAAAGAAGAAAGAAAAAAGTGAAAAATTATATATGAAATTATGTGATATATACTTTGGATTATCTGAAGTAATTAAAGGTTACTGACGTCCTCGATAGATGTTACAAGGGATATTTTGTTTTCACCGTTAAATTTGACAAGTACTTGATAATATTGATGAAAATAAAAGGGTGGGAAGCTTGTATTTTGATCTATCAAGGGCCTTTGACATGGTCAGTCATACTATTTTACTAGATAAACTAGAAGAATATGGAATCAGAGGCAATGCACACGACCTCATAAAATCATATTTGTCTGGAAGATACCAGGTCGTAGACATTTATCAGAATGACCAACAAACTTATTCTGATAGAAATCTCATTACTCAAGGAGTTCCACAGGGGTCTATCCTGGGCCCAATATTGTTTCTGATATATGTCAATGACCTTCCACGGTCACTTGGTGCAGGTCTAGTCTGTCAATTCGCAGATGATACGTCGGTGACAGTGTCTGGGTCTGATTCAAAGGTTCTCTCCGGAGGGTTATCTGGGGTAGCGGAAAAAATGTTCAGGTGGTGTGCTGAGAACGAATTAAAATTGAACACAAACAAAACAGGACTAATCCATTTCAAAACTTCCCAAAATAGACAGGAATCCATTTATGTCAAATTGGATCATAAATCTATTCCAGAAATAAACGATTTCAAATTTTTGGGGGTCACAGTTGATAGCAGCATCAGATGGGACACACACGTGAATAAACTGAACTCAAGGCTCTGTTCTGCAGCAGGAGTAATTCGAGCAACAAGGGACCAAGTCTCGTTGAACTGCATAAAGGTATATTACTATGCACATGTTCAATCTATTATTCAATATGGCATCATATTTTGGGGTTCATCCATTATGGCGAACAAAATATTCAAAACTCAAAAGCATATAATTCGCTCTATGTTAAAATTACCTTATGGGTCAACATGTAGACCATACTTCAAAGAACTTGCCATATTAACCGCTCCTTCCTTATACTTTCTTCAATTAGTAACTTTTGCAAAAAAACACTACCACATCTTTACAAGGAATTGTGATCATTATTCCAATCAAATGGCAATAAATACTAGAGGAAGAACCGACCTAAGTATACCAAAACACACAACATCATTCTATGAGAAGGGACCCCACTATAAAGCCATTAAGGCATATCAGTCACTCCCAACTGAAATAAGAAATACCCAGTATTTGAAAAAATTCAGAATCCTAACAATAGAGTATCTGAAAGAAAAAAATTATTACAGTTTCAACAGTTGGTGATGAGTCTTGATGTGGTTGTCTCATACACTTTTAAATTACAATAATTTTTATTAGAATGTCTTTATGCGTATTGTAACCTTGTCTCTCAACCTGTCGTTTTGTATATTTTTATTTACTCAATGAATTGTATCGTAACCTTGTCACTGTACATATCTTTTAATGCATTGTTTTATAACCTCTGACGTGCTATGTCCCCAGTTGATTTTATGGCATTAAAGAATATTATTATTATTATTACTTTTCCGTGATTAGTCCAGACTTTTCCATTGGAGCTAACTTTACTCAGGGTAGCTCTCAGTAGGTTTTGTTGCGATGATGTCAGATCTTCCCGAATGAGTATGCCGGTGCCTTTCAGTTTTCTTTTATTTCCGAAGATTGTACTTTTTGTATATAAGGTGGAGAATTTGACTATGATGGGTCTGTTTTTATGTGCCTTCATTGTTCCGATTCTATAACAGGCTTCAATATCAGAGTCCCTTATTTGTATTTCCATCTTGGTATCGAAGATATTCTTTACAACTTCATTGCAGCTTTCTCTGTCGCTTTCAGTAACTCCAAAAATCAGAATACTTTTCTTCTTATCTTGTTGTTCCTGTTTTTCCTGCTTCCTCACTAACGATTGTATCACTTCTTCTCGTTCGTCAATTTTCTTATTCAGAACGGTATTTTCCTTTTTCAATATTTCTATTTCTTTCGAAAATTTTCTCTCAATTGTTGAGGCTATGGTGTCAGTGAGTTTGGTTAAAAAAACTTCGGAGGTACATGAAGATGTTACTAAATTTTTAACTAATGAGTGCAGATCATCCTCGCCCTTCTTATCATCAGTTCGTTTATTTCGGGTACTCATAGTTTGATAATTCAAATTCAACTTACAGTTTAACTATAGGTGCTAGAGACACCAAAATTGCAGATAAGGGTTGAAGGGCAGCTTGTCTTTCACTACACCAAAACTCAAAATATTTACTTTAGAATGTCTGGTAATATTATACAGATTTAGCAGCACAGTGCGAAACACTTGTTTACTCCATGAGTGACGGAGGTATCAAATAAATGGAAAATGTTCAAAGAAAACAGAAATATCTTGATTTGAGAAAATAAATGTCATTTTCATATATTAAAATATAAAAATAATAAATTCGAACTGAGATCTTTCTTGAAAAAATTAATTTTAGGAGCCAGAAAAATATTGATTTGTGGTCGACTTCTCGGACTGACTCCTATCCTTCCCTCTCCTGAAGAACTTTTGGATAGCATCTTCTTGTTTATGACTTCCAATTCCTGTAGAAGCTCCTATGAAAAATTCCTTTATTTGATGATGAATTCAATTAGGTAGACATGTTATATGAACACGAAATTAGGTGCAATGAATCAGAAATAAATAGGATGAATTATAATTTCTCTAGGAGTGTAATAAAATTTTAGCATTTGTGGGTAGAGAATGTGTAATGTTATGTTTCAAAGTTCAAAGTATTTTGAACAGAATGTTCCTTGAATAAAGTTTGGGTTCCTCTAAATCTTCATCAGACATGTATGAATTATAAATGGTTTCATGAGTTTGCTTTATATTTGTAGGTAATATTGTACTCTCAATTCTTATTGAAGGTCTAGCTGAATGTAGTTTAACATTATTATTAACTGATATAGCTGAAAGTCCACCATTGTGAGGTAATATGCTAAAGTATAATTCGAGTTACATTTTATTATCTTGAAGTACTTGTTTAGTATTCGTTTCCTGTTGAAATCTATGATGATAATGATGAAAAATGGATACTTACTTTGATACGATATTGAAAATCCTAGGCACAAATCACAGCAGCTTCCCACTATATGCATATAACCAATTGAATCACCACGACACCAGAAAAGAAAGAACACGTGATATATGCTTTTTGTCAGACACCTATAGCGAATTCTGGTTATTTATTTCATGGTTCATGATCTCTGTTGTCAGTGCCAACTCTCATTTAATGGTAGTTTTACGAAGTATTGAATATATGTCAGAGTCAGATGACAAAATAATTCTTTCAATCGCTATATGTTGTTGCCTATTAATTAGAATATAACATAAAATGACATTAAAGATATACAGGGAAAATAGAAGAGCATTCGGTATATCCCTTGGACGTACCGACAGTACACTTTTGGGACATCCTCAGGATGTCCCGGTAGGTACAAGGGATAAACCGATCGGAGTCCTGTTCTGCTAATGAAGTAGAACGGGACTCTTTTTTAGATGTCAACATGGCTTGCATTAGGTGAATGGTAAATACATCTCAGGTACCATGTGCTGTTGTCTATAATAATTCTTACTGATAATATCCAGTAATTAGATTCGAATGATACGTTCGAGTTGTTTGTAATTTATACAATTACACCCCCCCAGTGTGTCTATTTTGAGAATAACATCTAATACAATCATATCCGCTTATACATATCTCCGAGTCAAAAATGTCATTTTTTACACGCGATTCAGTCAAACATATCACTAGGGGACATTTTTCACAAACTAGGTCATATATTTCATTGAAGTGTGCACTGAGACTTTCAGAGTTTATACATAGAATACTACTTTTACATTTACTCTGTTATAGTTCTTTTTTCTTGTAATTAGTTGTTCCTAATCCTGAAGGTTGGTCTACATCGTTTGTTGTAAAACACGGGAGTTATGGGTCATTCTTAGCGGAATGGCAGAAAGTGGGACACATATCATTTTCATTCCACCAATAACTGATATCATGTTTTTTATGCATAAATATCAAAAATAAATTGTCTATTTGATAAGCCCATCATGAAAAATCGATTTAAAAAAAAAAACTATAGTTTCATACGATCCACAGACTGTGAGGAGTCACGTCCGTGGACGGTCACAACCACATTGCTTCAAGTTCAAGACCATGTCCAGAATGAATTAGAAAAAATCCTACATCATTTTGTGTATCAATCTATCCCATTCACTCATTTCAATCGGATTTCTAACTTGAAATGAGCATTGAATTAAATTTTCTTAGATTTTTCACGTTACAAAACGCCGTCACTTGAATAGTCATCACGTCCATGGACTAACCTGTTAATTCATATAAAATCTCCTTACTCATAGTTTTCAATGTCACCGCTAGAGTGAGAAATGCGCTAGGAACCACAGAATTGTGACCATGCCCGTTTGAGCTGTTTGAACACCGGGTTTTTGGGAGATTTCGATAATTTGATTGAAATAACAGTTTCGTCAAGTACTTTGTGTCACTTCCGTGCTTCTATAAAAAGGTAAGAGATTCTTAATATTATCATAATACGAGCATTAATGAGACGGGATAGATGAAAGAAGTTCAATTGCCAAGCGGCCGTTTTCTAACCTCAAAAATATAGTACATAATCCGCCATAACCATAATATACGTCATGTCCGTGGAAATCACGTCCGTGGAGTAATGGGGTCCACGGACATGAGTCCGTGAACAAATTGGCCACGGACGTGATTCCGTGGACAGTTGTCCTCTTATACCTTTATAAAACATACCTGTTTTCCGTTGATGCAGGTTTCCCAATGGCCAAAACAAAGAAAAAGACCGATCGAGAGATAGAAAAGAGAAGAGAAATCAAGAAATTAAGTATGAGACGAGCAAGAGAAAGGTTGAAAGAAGATCCAGTTAAATACGCGGAAGAAAAGAAGAAAGATAAAGAACGAAAAAAGTTGAGTAGGCGCCCAGTAGAAGATCTGAGTGAACGAGAACAGAGGAGAATCAGAAAAAAATGGCGAGAGCGATCGAAGCGGTACAGAGATGGAAAAAGAAATGCTGAAAGGGCAAGGGAGTATGAACATAACTTTTTGGAATCTATAACTCCACCAGACAGTCCTCAAACGATACGACAACCTCTGGTAGAAGCGAATGGAAATAGAAATAATACTCCTCGAGAACGTAGGAAAAAAATAGCTAGACGAAATCAAGACCGAATGAGAAATAGAATTGAGGATTTGGAAAAGTTGGTGTATTCTCTCCAGAAAACCGTGAATAAATATAAAAAACGAGCAAGCAGAGCAAAGCAAGAAAACGTTGCTCCTGCTTCAAGCCCAATATCGAAAGTTAATCATATGTTGAAGCAACAAACCGTGCCTCCAAATGTCAAGAGACAGCTTCTATTTGCAGAAGTTATAGGTGAGCAAGTGAAGAGGAACTTTTCTCGTGAGAAGAACATAAAAAACAAGAGATATTTTCTATTCATGCTCACTGGCGATATAATGAATAAATATAAGTTTATAACACGCATCAGAAGGTTAACGTCAGTGAAAGTTAATGAATTAAAATCTAAGCCACTGACTGAACAAAGAATCCTTATTGCACAGAAGAAGGTGACAGCATTTTTGGAAAGGGATGAAAATAGCAGACTAACAGCAGGAAAGAAAGAAACTATAACCAGACAAAAAACTGAAAAACAGAGAAGACTGCTCAACGACACCCTTATAAATCTACACAAGAAATTTGTTGCTTCCCATCCAGAACACAAAAAAATGAGTTACGCCATTTAGCAAATTACGACCCTTTTGGATTTTAAAACCTAGTCATCGAGATAGAGACACGTGTTCATGCAAACAACATGCCAATATTTCTCTGATCGTGCAGAGCTTGAAGAGCCATAAGATCATAAACGAATCCTCAATAAATGAGGTTATCAAAACGTTATGCTGCGGAGATTCACCTCAAGAGAACTGTTTGGAGCGATCATGTTCTCAATGTATTGATCGGGTTCCACATTTCAATAAATTCGACGATGACGGAGTGATATCTTATCAAATTTGGGCTATAAAAAAAGAGGAAGTATTTGTTAAAGGATAAAAAAAGTTATGTCCCAAAACTGTGAAAGAAACTATTACATGTTCTAAAATAGAAGTTGTCAGTATTCTGAAAACTTCCTTGAAAAAATTCATGCAACACGTATGCAACATAAATCATCAATACAAAGTTTTAGACTACATCAGAAAAAATTTATCAGATACAGAAGTTATGTTGCACATGGACTTTTCGGAAAATTATGTCCTTAAATATGCTTCTGAAAATCAAGCCTCACACTTCGGGGCCTCGAAAAAACAAATCAGCCTACACACATCAGTCTTTTATCATTCTAATGATATGATGAAACCTGTTTCATACGGAACATTTTCCAACTGTCTGAGGCATGATCCAGCAGCCATTTGCGCCCATTTGATACCTGTATTGAAGGATATGAAGCAAGTTGTTCCTAACTTGAAGACAATACATTTCGTCAGTGATGGACCAACGACCCAATATCGCAACAAAACAATGTTTTACCTAGCATCATCATATTTACCCAAAATAGTAGGCGCCATCAATATATTTTGGCACTTCAGTGAAGCTGGACATGGAAAAGGAGCACCTGATGGAATAGGTGGATGTTTGAAAAGAAGTGCTGATGGATTGGTAGCCAGAGGCAAAGATTTACCTTGCTTAGAAATTTTGGTCGAGGAACTCAGGGCAGCTTGTAAGGGAATAAATGTATTGGTGATTACTGAACAATCAATTTCAGAAATGGATAATTAGGTACCAAAAAATATTCCAACTTTCAAAGGGACAATGAACACACACCAAATCGTATGGCATAGTGACCATGCGTTCAATGTGTTCGTAAGAAGACTAAGTTGTCTGAATTGTCTTACTTTTTGTGTTCTAATGAAGATAGTTCCAGAAATGCCCCTATGGCCACTGAAATTTCGCATATTCAACGATTGCCTCGGCGTTTGCATTATGAAGAAGTCTATTCTTCTAATGATAGTGATGACAGTGATAACATACCTCTCTCAAATATGCCAAGGAGTTCAATATGCACTTTCAAGAAGGATATATTCGTTATTGTAAAGTTGACAGGAAAAAAGATCACTCGTCATTATGTAGCTCGTATAATATCTGTTGATGTAAACAGTGAATATACCATACATTATATGAAAAAAATTGGGAATAAATCATTTTATTTTCCTGAAAAAAAGGAAACTTCTATCATAGACGAACCAGATATCCAAATGGTTTTGAATGATCCAGAATACAACGAGAAGAAAGAAGAATATGTTTTCCCAAATGATATGAGTTCTTTCGTAAATCTATATTGAACTCAAACTATACATTTTTCTTAGACTAATTAAATATATTTTGCTCTTAGTTCATTTTTTATATATATGTTCATTAAACAGTTCAAAGGCTTATTATTATTTGTGTAAAAGGTATGTATCATTTCCGTGGACACACTATATCATGTCCGTGGATTCCTGAATTAACTTTTTTCTGTTTTTTGAGGAGATAAATTGTATTGATCGTGACCACTATATAGAATTGATTGTGGGTTACTACAAGACCCTAATGATCTGCTCAAACTGTTTTTTGAAAGCAGTTTTTCTTTCTCACAGTTTGATACTAAAAACTTCTTCTTTTCTGAGAATGACCCTCATATCGGTTCACACCTACGTATTCAGGCCATAAGTCGGGGTTTCTGAATTGGTTTATATCGTTAGCTGGCATCGCCACCTCAAATAATGTATGAATATCAGAATATCTCGATTTCATTTGCTTACACTTTTTTCTTGTGTAGGTATTTCTCAAGTTTATCACATGTCATATCACGTGAAACACGTGAAAATCAATGAAACGTGTCACGCCCTTGAATGCGTTATCATTTTTTTTATATAAAACTTCTCACGAAAGGAGACATCCTGTAATGTTCAGAAAACATCGTGAGAAGCTTCTGCCATATGCTACTATTGTCTCCACCTTATTCATCTTGAACAATTTCATTTTTCATTTTCATGCATGTCTGTATAATGTACATTACTGACAGCCGAAGCATAGAGTCGATACCATTTGTTCGTTGTTACTTTTTGCACCCGAAACTGATTTTATGCGGGGTTTATTGACATCATTTCTTGGCCGTCCATATGTTTCACTCTTTGTTAGCTTGTTTTCGCTGCTCCTTGATATATCGAGAGCATCCGTCACGTATTGCGGTTGCTATACTATTTATATCTATACTTTGAGGGTTTGTTGATTTGAACTAGCCATTCAATGCTCACGAGTAGATTTTTATTAACAATAAAGATACATAGGTTTCTTTCAAAAGGACAAATAACTAAAGCAAACATTTGGTCAATTCAAAAGATGAAGTCGATAAATTATCAAAAAGTGGAATTTACAAACTCAATTGCAATGATTGTGAAGCACTTGAATAAACATGAAAATTCAGCCTTTGGCCATCATATTGAATTCAACAAAAATAATTTTAGTCCTAACCGCAACTCACTAATTTTAAAAGAAATCAACTCCAGAAATTTCAATAGGTTAGATTTTCAAGAAGATTCACAAATTGACAAAGAATTACACAACAATAGTATTTGTTTGAATACACAGGTACAATTAAATAGATCTTATGTTCCTTTACACAGACAATTGAAATAGCAAATCGTTTTATCTATGATGATACACATATTAGACGAAAGTCTCAGATTTGGAGCCCCCTAGTTCACTGCTCCCCCATTTTGAATTCCTTTTCACTTCATTACTAGACTTGGATATTATCAATTGTCATAGCTTGAGGCCTTTAGCGTAAGGTTATATATTAGAGAGTTGAAGTAATCACAGTACGTGAGCAGTCCTAGACACGGTAACGTAAGAAATATGACGTTCCTGATATACTTCTAAAATGATGTTGAAGTATCTCATCACGTTAGCACAGAACTCGCCTAGGCAGGGAATGTTGAATAATTTTAATAATCTTCCATGCTGTTTTATGTAGTTTAACTGTATGTCCTGTGCCGTTCGCAAGTTATCGTCCTCATTTCGTGAGATTTCGGTTAGCGTTCGTTCCCTCTTTTAGCACCCGTTACATAGCGTGAGTCTGCGTACACCCGTAGACCGACAAAATACAAAAACGTGAAAACTTGTGCAATGCGTATGCCCAGATGTCAGAATGAATCCTAACGTTACCGTTCGTGAAACCACTTCAACTCTCTATTATCTTGTAACGGTCCCATTGCCTTACGGTCAGTTTCTTAGTTATGTGCTCTGGTTGAGCGTAATTCTGTGATCACTAAAAATGTCAGCTGTCAGAAGTCAATTTTCCCTTCATGTATATTCTATGTTTATGTCAATAAATTGTCTTACTTCATTTCTTACATTCCTCATACACGAGATTCTGGAAATTTCACTATGTATACTCATTACAAATTATTAGATGACTCATTCCTATTACGGGAATCTTTCATATCTACTCAGATAATTGTCTGGACATTGTGTCATCGATATTTCATTGGAACTTCTTGTATATTAGTCCGGTCAAATTAGACTGATAAATAATAGTGAAGGTACATAAATTCACAATACCCTGCAAATGCGTGTAATTGTTTAAAACATGATTAAAAATAACATTATAAAATTCCGAATCATTGCAATGCCTGCAAAAAAAATTATTTGAAGTCAAAGGTCAAAAATCTTGAAAAAAATAGTTTTTTCGCGATTTTCAGCAAAACGGTAAGGTTTATCATAAAATCACCACGGATAAAAATTGTATATCATGATTTTTTTCCTGAGAGCCTCCGTTTTTGAATTAGTTTGAAGTTATCCACAGATTCCCAGCCACAGATTCTGACGTGAAGGAAATTTCAAATCTGTGGCTAGTATACGAAATAATTAGCACCTGGACTAAAATCTGTGGCTGTGACCAAGATATGAGTATGAATTTTGAATGCGTACATGAGAATGATGTAACAAATGGAAATCATTGTGTGAAATCCTGAAGTCATAGTGATCTTCTAGTTGCCCACACGGTTTTCCAATGAACGACTTTTCCATTTCGTAATACTGAAAATTGAAACCTCTGTATAATCGGAACCTGGAGATGTGCGTCGATGAAAATCATGTCAGAGATGTAGATTTTGATGTAGAATACTATGGTGAAAACGATTTCCTTGTCACCCACACGGTTTTCCAGTAAACGAATTTTCCATTTCGTAATACTGAAAATTGAAACCTCTGTATAATCGGAACCTGAAGATGTGCGTCGATAGAAATCATGTGAGGGGTGTAGATTTTGATGTAGAATACTATGGTGAGAACGATTTCTCTGTTTCCCACGGTTTTCCAGTAAACGAATGTTCCATTTCGGGATTTCAGGATTCCACACAATAATTACCATTTGTTACATCATTCTCATGTACGCATTCAAAATTCATGCACATATCTTGGTCACAGCCACAGATTTTAGTCCGGGTGCTAATTAATTCGTGTACCAGCCACAGATTTGAAATTTCCTCCACATCAGAATCTGTGGCTGGGAATCTGTGGATAACTTCACACTAATCGTTTTTGAGATACTACGAGTCAAAGAGTTGTAAAAGTTGTAACCGTCAAAATATGCATAAGTACGCCACGTATATACATCTCTGAAAATGAAATTCAAGTAAAAATATCTTTCAATTGGTATACATAAGTATAAAGTGAACGTGACCGTAGTGAACGTAGTGAACACGTCCTACAAATCGCTGCTGTAAAACGCCGTATTTCAGTGGTTAAAAGTCGATAAAAATCAGTCAAATTTCAACATCGTGCAATTGAAGGTACAAACAATCAATAGTGTAGAAAAAAAGAGATTGTAACAGTATAAGGTGTGTTTCTACATAATTATTGTGTATACGAATAAGTGAATAAGTACAACTCCTCTGCTGTATCAGTACCTGCGACTCAGTTTTTGCGCCCGCCCGACAAAAACACGGTCAAGCAAGATATCAATACGACTAAAAATGCCGAACAGCTGTGACGAATGTAAAAAGGAAATAACATCTCAGAACCAAAGAAAGTTATTGAAATGTGCCGATGGAAAATGCGAAAGGATGGCACATGTCGCATGTATGAACCATGATGACATACCCGCCGATGGAATATGGTACTGTAAAAATTGTAGGAATCCATCAATGAGAGACTTGTTCTCAGAAATTCGGAAATTGCTGGAAACCAATAAGGAAATCACAAAATCTCTCAACGATTGCCATGAAAAAATTAATGAAAACAATGAGCTTATTAGAAACCAAGACATTAAAATCAAACAATGTCTAGAGAAGGTCGAGGACCTAGAAACAACATGTTTCCAAATCCGGAAAGAAAACTCTCTACTTAAGGAACAGCTTAATCAGCAGGAGCAATTTTCCAGACTAAACAGTATTGAAATCAAAGGAATCCCTGAGATTAAAGAAGAAAATGTCCTGCGAACCACCTTACTACTATCCAAAGCTCTTAATGTAAACATTGATGAAAATGCTATAGATTGCTGCTACAGAATACCTAAAAAACAAGACTCGCCGGTGCCAAGAGGAATTTTTGTCAAATTTGTTTCACGTCTAAGAAAAGAAGAAATTATGGCTGCGAAGAAAGCAAGACCGGAACTCTGCCTTCGTGATCTTGATAATAATTGGCGAGGTGTTTCCGACCCAAAAACCCCCATTTTTTTGAATGAAAGTCTAACGAGGGAAAACCAAATGCTCTTCAAGAGGTGCCGTGAATTCAAGAAAGAGAACAAAATACGATTTCTATGGGTGAAGAACGGAAGAATCTTTATGCGGAAATCAGAAGGTGGGAAAGTGTTTGTTATAAGTTCAATAAACAGCCTTAGTGATGTGCATTAGTACTAAGAAAAATAAGTTAACAGTGTTCTACCAAAATGTACAAGGATTAAACACAAAGCTCAAGGAGTTCAATACGAATGTAAGCATTTCCACCTATGATGTAATTATATTGACGGAGACATGGACGGGTCCATCTGTTTTCGACCGGGAACTATTCGACGAACGATACACAGTTTTTAGAAAGGATAGAGATTTTGAGAAATCCGGGAAGGAAACAGGGGGGGGTGTCATGATCGCCGTCAAAAATAAATATAATTCAATTCTATGTTCTCTAACCCAAACCTCAGTTCATACTGAGGAAATAATAATTAAAATTAAATTGTATTCTACTGATCTGTATATACTGGCAGCATACATTCCTCCGAAAATGTCACTCGATATATACTCAAGTCTTTTCAATAATATCGAGGAGAAGCTAATGCACATTGACTCAAAAATTTTGCTATTTGGTGACTTTAACATTCCTGGGGTGGCAAACCTAAACTCTGATAATCTCAATATTATTGAAGAAAGATTTGTAAACTTCTTGAATATACTAAATTTGGTGCAGTACAATAATGTTCTTAATATAAATAACAGATATTTGGATTTGATTCTAAGCAACCACCAAATCGCAGTTGAACGTAGCCTGTGTCCTTTAGTAAAAGAAAATTCGAACCATCCGTCTTTAGAATGTGCAAGCGATTTCGATAAATCAAAAAATTCATTTGGTCTTAAAACATTCAACACCAATTATAACTTCAAAAAAAGTGACTTTATTAAACTCTATAACCTACTAGAGGACACCAGCTGGGAGCAACTATATCAAAGCGAGGATGTTGAGGATGTGTTAAATAGGTTCTATGAAATTTTTGACGGGGTGTTGAGGCAGTGTGTACCTGTAGCAATGAAAAGTAAAAAAAGTTATCCACCTTGGTTCAGCAGAAGTATAATAATAGATATCAAAAGTAAGGACTTTCACAGAAAACAATATAAAATAACAAAAAATGAAAACAATCTACGAATGTTCCTTTATCTCAGATCGAAAATTAAGAAAGACGTTCAGTTGGCTTATAAGAAATACATAGAAAAAACTGAAACAGAAGTAGGGGAAAACCCTACTCATTATTGGCAACATATAAGACGAATTAAAAATAATTCCACAGAATCAAATTCTTTAATACACAACGGAAATCAAATCATAGGAAACGGTCAAATTGCGAATGCCTTTGCGGAGTTTTTCAAAAGTGTTTACTCAGAATCCGAAGCCACTTACAAACTATCCTACAACCCTGTCGATATACATTCAAATCACTCCTTGGAAATAAAAATAATCGATACCAAAGACATACAGGAAGCAATAAAAAAACTCAAACCAAAAAAATCGGCAGGCCCCGACAATATCCCACCGTACATATTCAAAGGATGTGCTGAGTATTTACTAGACCCCCTCAAAAGAATATTTAATTTAATACTACAAACCGGGGTTTATCCCAGGCTGTGGAAATGTACGAAGGTTTGTCCTATACCTAAAGGAACAAACAAAAACGATATTTCGGATCATCGACCAATTGCCATTATATGTGCTCCCAGTAAAATATTTGAAAATATATTATATACAAAAATTTACCACCATGTAGAACCATTTATATGTGATGAGCAACATGGTTTCATGAACAAGAAATCCACAGTAACCAACTTAATGATTTTTTCCCAACATGTGAATGATGCAATTGATAATAAAAGCCAAATAGACGTAGTATATACAGACTTCGCGAAGGCATTTGACAAAGTCGACCATGATGTTCTACTATATAAACTGTGTAACTTGGGCATGTCAAATAATATCATGAGGATCATAGCATCCTACTTAAAAAGTAGAAAACAATATATCGTATACAGGGGGGCATCTTCGAATACCTTTACTACATTTTCAGGTGTTCCGCAAGGCTCGAATTTAGGTCCTCTTTTCTTTCTCTGTATGATAAATGACCTCCCAACTGTAACATCAAATTCATATTCCCAGCTATTCGCAGACGACTTCAAAATATACAGAGAAATAAAAGAAATCGATGACTGCATCCTACTCCAAAATGACTTGGACAACATTAACTTGTGGTCAATAAATAACAAGCTATCATTCAACATATCAAAATGCTTCTATATCACGTTCACAAAAAAAAGGGAAAAAATCTCCTACGACTATCATATTAATCACAGCCCAATAACAAAAAAAACAGAAGCTAAGGATTTGGGAATAATATTTGATGAGAAACTAACTTTCAATACCCACATTCGAAATACCACAAATAGAGCATATAGACTACTGGGGTTCATTATTAGGAATTCGTGTGATTTTCAAAAACCAAAAACTCTAAAAAATCTCTATAATGTATTTGTAAGATCAACCCTAGAGTATGCATCAATCATCTGGTCACCTTTTTACTCAGAGGCAAAAAATGAAATCGAAAAAGTTCAAAAAAGATTCTTGAGATACTTATACTACAAAAAACATGGTATTTATTATTTCGATATACCCTACATCACACTTCTGCAAGACCTATCCTTCAAAAAACTAGAATCTAGGCGCATTATAGTAAATCTAATATTTATATATAAGCTCATAAACGGACAAATTAACTGCTCTCAACTATTGAGTCGTTTGCAATTTTCAGTGCCCCAATACAACCGCAGAAACATCAACACAATACTACATGTCACAGCACCCTACTCAAACTTGGGACTAAACTCCCCCATATATAGAATTTGTCAGACTGCCAATCAATATCTTAATGATGTAGATATTTTCTTTTGCAATTACTACAACTTTAAAAAACAGCTCGACGAACTAGTCTTGTAAAGCTGAAACTATATCAATTTGTAACATATTTAATTGTTCACTACTATTACTATTACCATTTCGAATGTAATCTATAATTGGACCTAGGTCTGTTGATTATAATTGAATAAATAAATAAATAAATAAATAAATATGAGAATATCAGGTAGAATGAAATCCAGTCCCTTTATTTGTACGCTAGTGTAACCTTGAGACAACATCTGTCTCCCTGTTCAATAATACAACTATTGTTGTTGGTGAAGATGTTGACTTACTCGTACTACTTACTGCTCAAACCAGCTGAAAAAACTATTTTTTTTTCAAAGCCAGGAAAAGCTCAAAATCAAACGGAAATATATTCGTCAGAAAGTTTATCTACTTCCCAAAGAGTCAAAATCATGTACTATGTTTACACGCAATAACTGGCTGTGATACGACGAATGCATTTTACAGGAGAGGTGAAGCAACAGTCTTTAAGAAGTTTGAAAAACAAGATTAAGTTCGATGTGCTGAAGTCTTCGAAGGAAGTAATCCAACTCAACAAGAAATTATCACGAACGGGATTCGGTTTCTTCTTTCTATGTATAGAGCTCCGTAAAAAACTACCTGCTTAGATAAGTATCGATATGCATGTTTCGTTAAAAACACTAAAAATAAGAAACAGGTGCAATTATCTTGTCTTCCTCCAACCTCAGTTGCTGCACATCAACATCTTTCCTCAACACCGGCAAGGCCTGTGGATCTGACGGAATCCCACCTATTGATCTCAAGAAATGTGCCGCAGAACTAACAACAATTCTTTGCAAGATATTCAACCACTCCTACAAATTGGGGATATTTCCGTCCAACTGGAAAATCGCAAGAGTACAACCAGTCCCCAAAAAGATGAAAAGACCCTACCTAGCAACTACAAAACTATCGCACTGCTGTCTATTATTTAAAAGGTCATGGAAAAAGCCATTGACATCGAGCTCATGACGTATTTGGAAAACTCAGGAATCATCAACGATAGGCAATATGGTTTCCGTCATCAAAGATCAACTGGTGACCTGCTTGCTTGGTGAAACCTTAGCCGTGGCGCTAGATATCTCCAAGGCATTCGATCGAGTCTGGCACCAGGGACTCCTCGCCAAGCTTCCATATTATGGCTTGCCTCCTCAGCTATGTTCTCTGCTAACTAGTTTTCTCTCAGGCAGATCACTTCATGTGGTGGTCGATGGAGTTTCATCTGACTCTCTGATTATAAATGCTGGTGTTCCGCAGGGATCGATTCTATCACCAACACTGTTTCTGCTCCACATTAATGATCTGTTGAAGGCAACTTGATGTCCAGTACACAGCTTCGCGGATGATAGTACCCACCACACTGCCTTCTCTTCCAGGGCTCCAATACCAGCCCGCCAAATCAAAAACGAACGAGGAAGAAAAGTTAACAACATAAATATGGATTTGGCAACATTTCTCGATTGGGGATCCAAAAACTTAGTGGATTTCAATGCGAACAAAACACAAGCATGTCTTCTCTCAAAAAAAGCCGACCTCACAATGCCCAACATAAGCTTGTCAGAGGTTACCATACCCTTGAAGTCATCCATCTCGATGCTTGGTATAACTATCAGCAATAACCTTTCTTGAGAAAATCACGTGAGATCAGTTGCTAAAAGTGCATCCCAAAAACTTGGTTTTCTGTTTCGTGCCAGGAGATATTTCACTTCCAGTCAGCTGCTTACGATCTATAAGGCACAAATCCGACCTGTCCTGGAATACTGTTCCCATATTTGGAGTGCAGCACCTAAACATATCCTGAAGCTGTTGGATTCTGTCCAAAAAAGGGCAATTCGTCTCGTCGGTGATGCTTCGCTTACTAACTCGCTTACTTCTCTGGAACACCGTAAAAGGGTTGGCGATCTATCTCTATTCTATAGATATTTTCATGGGCGGTGCTCTTCTGAGATATCAACAATCGTTCCTCCTTTTGCGGTCTCTTCGAGGTTAACCCGTCAAGTCCAGTCTTCACACCCTTTTGTGGTTAATTTGGTGACCTGCAGAACATCTCTTTTCAAAGACTCGTTCATCCAACGAACAGCGAGGCTCTGGAACACATTGCTCAGGGAGGTGTTCCCCGAGGCATATCACCTTCAGAAATTCAAAAAGAACACCAATTCCTACCTCCTTTCCCTTGCTTCTCACGATGTTCTCTGAACATTAGAGGATGTCTCCTTACGTGAGAAGTTTTATATAAAAAAAAAATTAGCAAGTTCAAGTGTGGCTTGGTTATCAGCTAGACCCAAGACTGGGGTTGGAAGTTGGTCGACAATGCATTAGAACCTATTCAGACTGCTGAACACTATTTTTTGCAACTGTAAAGAGGGATGCAGCGCTGAATGTGATTGTAAAAAAGTTGGACTGTTGTGTTCTCTAGCATGTACATATTGTCAAGGCCAGTCATGTTCTAATGCTGAATCACCAATAGTGGAATAGAATAGAATAGAATAGAATAGCATAGAATAGAATATTTATTTCAACCAGTAGATCATTACAATGATATAGGTCATGTCAAAAACAACATTAAAATTATAAACAAACTTGTTTACACAATTGAAATCAAAATTAAATACATATACATATATAAATATACACATATACACAGTCATAATGTACGAACATATATAAGTATAAACAAAAATCCACCTATGGAGTCTTGATTTTTTGTTTTTTTATCATAGTCGAAAAATTCATCTCCTGAATAAAAGCCTTCAGTGGATATAAACTTCTTAACATTATTTTTGAACGCATGCAGGTTTGAAATTGATTTCAACTCAGCGGGCAGGCAATTGTAGAATTTAGATCCTACATAGATTGGAGACCTTTCAAAAAGTTTGGTTTTATGTATTTCAGTTTTCAGCAAATTTCTTTTTCTTGTTGGATGCCTGTGCGTCTGATTATTAGTTTCCAAATTCATTCCATTTTTTTTAATATAAATTATAAGGGTGTAAATGTAGATACTCGGTACAGTTAAAATATTACATTTTCTTAAAAAAGGTTTGCAGGAGTCTGTTCTTTTCAGATTGAACAGAAGGCGAATTATTCTTTTCTGGGCAATGAACACTCTTTTGATGTCGATACTGCTACTCCACAAAATTATATTATACCTTAATATTGAATGGACCATTGCATAATAAACCTCCAAGAGCGATTTTTCATCTAAAATATTTTTGAGTTGAAGTATAGCATAAAAACTACTATTCAACCTATTGCAAACGTAACTAATTTGCTTGTCCCATTTCAAATCGGGGTCAATAAATATACCCAGAAATTTAGTGTCTTCAGAGGGTTCAATAGTTTCACTATTCACAATAATTTTGAATGGCATATATTTTATTTTTTTCCAAAGAACGGAATCAATACTGTTTTGTCTGCATTGACAATTAATTTATTTTGTTTACACCATGTAGTGAACCCATTCGAAATTCTGTTCAATTTCTCCTGCAATTCCTCTATGCTATCTGCTTCTTCCGCAATAGAAGTATCGTCCGCGAAAAGTACCATACATTCAGATTTTACATGAAAGGGCAAGTCATTTATAAATAGCAGGAATATAAGTGGACCCAAAACCGAGCCTTGTGGAACTCCAAGGTCGACATCATATATATCTGAGTTGGCTTCTGGCAGACTAACAATTATTTTCCGGGATGTGAGATATGATATAATCCACGAAAGAATATTTCCTCTTAGGCCTATTGCATACAGTTTGTCGTATACAATAGTGGGATCTATTGAGTCAAATGCTTTCGACAAATCGAAGAAAATTGCTGCAACATACTTTCCAGAGTCCATGTGTTTGTAAATGTACTCCAAGAAGTCCGTCGCCGCGGTCTCTGTCGATCTGCCTGGATGAAAGCCGTTTTGGCAGGTGGTTATTACTTTATATTTCGTGAGAAATGGAAATAATTTGTTATATATGCATTTTTCTATAACTTCATAACACACGGAATAGTAATTGGGCTATAGCTCAATATAGAGAAGTAGTCTTTATTTTTGGGAATTGGCATTACCTTTCCTATTTTGAGCTTATCTGGATAAATATGTGTCTCCATCGAAAGATTTATTATGAATGAGAGTGGTTCACATATAAGCTTCGCTATAGATTTAACTATCTTTGTGGACAAACAATCAATGCCTATAGATGTCTTATTTTTTGGTTGACAAATGGATTCCAACACTTCCTGCGGACTAACCAGGCAAAAATAAAATGAATTTACTAGATGGTTTCCAGTAGTGTCTCTTTCAGAGTTAAAATGTCGTTTTATATTTTCAGACACGGTGACTGTGAAATACTTTGCCAAATTTTCTGCTATTTCTAGAGGATCTTCTATATTTTTATTGTCAATGAATAATTTTTTTGGATGGGGGTTGATAGTTTTTCCTGCCTTCTCACTAACAATTTTCCAAACTTGCTTCTGTTTGTCCTGATAGTTTTCCATATTGTTTAATCTATTCTGATAATGAATTCTTTTCGATTGTTTGATGTCTTTTTTATGTTATTTAAATTTATCATGATACTCATTTTGCAAAGAGATATTTCGTGAATTTTTTAGCACCCAATACATATCTTTCAATTGCCTTCCCGCTATTGTTATTTCGCTTGTGATCCATGTTTTTCTATTTTCACTATATCCACCAAGTTTTATTCTTTTCATGGGACAATTTAAGTCTAGAGCATACTCAATTAATTGAAAAAAAGTATTATTTGCAAGATTTACATTTGTTGTACATTCATATACGACATGAAAATCTTCATTTTCAAGAAATTTACAAAGATTTGTAATATTTTCCTCCCGGGTATCACGTTTTGATATAATTTTTGTGTTCGACTCATCTTTCTTGAATTTTGGAGATATATTCATAGTAAATAGCAACCCATGATGGTCACTGACATTGAACGGCTCTATTCCCTCGTCAAAAAAAAATCAATATTTGTGGCGAAATAATCGAGTTGAGACATACTAGTTTTCCCTGTATTGTCGGTGAACTCACGAGTTGGTCGACAGTTTTTGTATTTGAGGTGATAGCTATCTAAAATATCCATAAATAATTTTTTTTCCTTTTCCTTCTGCGGATTTTTTTTCAAGTTGAGGTTGTCTATATTGATATCACCACAAATAATGACATTCCTGAAAGACTTACAGCATTCATTCAATATAAGGGACATTCTGTATATGAATGTGTCTACATTCCCACTGGGAGATCTATAAATGTTAATCAGACAATATTTTTCGTTTGCTACTTTGAAGGAAACTGCACATGTTTCAATTTGCATTTCTTCACAATTGACTTCAAGATTAATCTTTGCAATATTGAAATTTTTAATATTCATAGTATTGATATTGTTGTCAGTGCACCAAGTTTCACTTAAACATAAGATGTCAATTTTTTCTGTCTCTGCTATAACTTCAAGTTGATCAATTTTATTTGGTAGTGATTGGACATAGACGTGTAGTATTTTGAACTGTTTCGTCTCTGACCCATTCGTAATTTCGTTTCCATAAGAGTCGTTAGAACTCACTTGAGTCGCGAAAGGGCTTCCGAAATGTAAATCGTTCCACAACTACATGTTTCGGCCAATATGAGGGATGGTAAATAATATCCTTTAGGGCTACATCTGCACCTACCTTGAAAGATTTGAAACGTCCTACATTGTTGAGTTCTGTGACATCGAACTCCAAACCTGGTGATTTTTTCTGCAGATGCATTTTTACTTTATCAGCTGTTGCCTGTGGTTTGCAATGGCCTACATACAACCATAACATAGGCTCCCCTCCGCTGAAATCATTATTTTCTGCATCCGTTGAATCAGTTCCTACAATCGACCCATGTGCCTTGTTCTCTGATTTATTGTCTGAGTTTATTTTCGGCATTCCTTTTTTTGCATGTTTCCTCTTTTTATAGATCACCTCTGTGAATGGTTTCTTTTCGTCAGTTTTTTATTTCCATTTGAGTATCGCCCAATATCGTATCAGCTGATGAACACGATATGAATGACGCGTCTAAATCATTTCTCATTTTATTTAGGAATTCATCTGTTTGCATATTTTTATTTTGATCGGTTAGCAGATTTATTAGATCAATGTTGCTATCCTTCAGAATTTGCACTTCTTTCCTCAGATTCGAAATTTCGTCAATTAGTTTTTTTGTATGTTTGTCAATCTCATGCCGGAAGAGTTTTCTCATTTCATCCATTAGATGTTTTTGTGTTTCTTCACTATCTATTTCACAAAGTAGTTTCTGGTCATTTCCACGAGTATTCACCATGTTTCAAAATTTTAAATTCGTTTAAATTTATTTTCTTGAAGAGAACGACACTAACACGTCTTACTCGAACGAGCGAACAGTAAACAAGATGAAGGAAACGAGCAAGACGAAGATCAAGAAGAAGAAGAAGATCAAGAAGAAGAACAACAAGAAGTATTTGAAGGTTATGAATCAGATGAATAAGTTTCAAATTTTTTTTAGTTCAAATCGCTTTTATCATTTCCAACCCTTCCTAATATATTTTATTATGCAAGTTTTCAATTAGACAGAATCATAACAGACATGTGGAATGGGCCTCCTGGGGAAACCACGTTAAAAAACGCGCTAAGTACTCTACCTCATAGGTGGCGTGGAAACGTGTGCATATAATGACGATTACAACTTTTTAACTCAAAAACGGTGGCTCTCAAGAAAAAAATATTGATTAATTTTTTATAGAAAATTTCATGGTCTACAATTTTTAACTCAGGTGATTTTATGATAAACCTCACCGTTTCGCTGAAAATCGCGAAAAACCGAGGTTTTTGACCTTTGACCTCGAATAAATTTTTTTTCAGGCATCGCATTGATTCGAAATTTCATAATGTTATTTTCGATTATGTTTCGAACAAATAGACGCATTTGCAGCTTATTGTGAATTTATGTACCTTCCAATGCCTAGATTGACCGGAGTATATACCTGACGAGTGAGTAATTCATTTCTAACTACTTCAATTTCAATATTTAAGGTTCTATTGCTCACTCGCAGGTTGATTAATTATTGAGAAATTATTTTTACACGAAATATACATTTTCTTGACTATCCAGTTTGGATAAGGGTCAAAATCACCTGGAAATCAACTTCTTATGACATTGTATGATATATCGTTGAATTCAGCGTTGAAAGTTTTTCCGAAAAGTGTCATAAAATATGCAGGTCCGTATTGAAAAAAATGAGGTTGAGGGTGGCCAGAGAGTACGGAAAGTTGGATACGACATCTGATTATGTCAATTTGAGGATGAATTACCGTCGGATAAGAAATTTTTGTAACATTTTTCGATAATATTTAAAATAAGGTGGGAAAAAAGAAAAATCAGAATGACATGATTTACTTTTCCTATGATATCTCAATCACCGGCCCTGATAATCTCAATTTGTTTGAACTACTTGACAATGCTTCTATGACTGCAACGTTTTCTCTATTTGACCGATTTCCTGACTCTTATAGTTTGAGAGTTACTAATTCAATCCCATTGAAAATGTGGCCACTCTCTATGTCAGCTTGGTTGAGTCACTTCTAAACGACGGCTGGTATAATAGCATTGGTTGAGAACTCAAGTTATATAAAATCTCTGAGAATGATACGAAAAGAAAAATCTCAACTAGAACTAGAATTCTAGTATAATTTTCTATTCCGAAATTCAAGGTTGCTGTATTTGCTGGAAATCGGAGATAACAAGTGAAAGGAAAGAAAGTATCTGACAAGCATTCGATGGGAATATTCATTCATAAATCCATTGTGAATGGATGAATATTATTAATTTGCATATCATCATGAGAATTCACGAAAACATATATTCTCATGATCAACATATCGTACGACCAAGTTCACACATTGGGCGCATTACAGCCCTTATATATTGACTGTTAGTGGATAGGATAGGTATTAAATTCCACCTGACAAATGTAATTTCACTGAAATATCCTAATGGTACGAACAGATTTGTCGACGTGACAGGTTCAAGCTAATACAGACAGACAGACCCAACGACAGGCAAATCCTGATGTATCGGGCTATATCGGAAAACAAATTGACCAGAGCGTACACATTCATGCGTTATTAGATCTAGTACGGGTGATTTGAAGCGAATAACGTTAATGGGAGTAGGAAAGGAGAAGAAGATCGAAGGCATTCGACCAGAAGAAAACCGTTACTGAAAATAATGATCAAAAGTGCAAAGAGTAGGTTGATAAAAGTTTGATATTGACATAATCGGATACAAAAACGTCGTTACATGAACACTAGTCTTGGATATGATTCAGTGAACATCACCTCAGGAAGAAAATCGATTTGGTAATGGTAGATTTCAAATCAATATATGTAAAATATCGAAGCCTTCTTCGGAGAACTCTCAAAGGGTCTGAGAAGCAGACTGATTGGTCTTGGAAGAAGCTGAGGCTGATAAAACGAGTGAAGAATAGTCACTAGTTCATAGCTGAGTTCTTCATGAATATAAAGATCACACAATATGCTCTTCAATCCATTTGCTTAGCTACTGTTTCAGGGCACTCAGGGAGGTAAAAAAAGACCTTCTTGGAACCTGTCACACGCGTCAGTATCACATATAATAAAGGTTGGAGTTTTGTGTATACAGTCGGAAAATTAGGTCCACCTTCTAATTGAAAGGGTCCTACTAGGGGCTTGGTCCCAATGGTTATAGTACTGAACGCCCGGTTCAATGCGATATTCTATACAAATTACTTTCTTTAGTTATCATGTTGTCACTCTCGAATTCACTATTTGCTCATGTCATAAAAAAATGTCATAAAATTTTTGTCAGTAATTTCTGACGGAAATGAATTCCAATAAAAATCGAGTTAAATAAAACACTATTCTATACTTTTCAAGATATATTTATATTTGTTTAATTCCAACTGTAGCAGCCATTAATGTTGTTGAATTCTATGGAAGTGAATTCTATCTCCAAGTTTGAGGTTGAACACAAGATATACGGGCAAGATTTTGGATTTTGAAAATGTAATGATTCAAATTTGGAACCAGTCACACATGGAGTACCTCAGGTTTCGATATGGAGAGTGAGAAGTTGATCTTCAGATGTGAATGATCACACAGGGATACACAGTATTATAGGTAGAATACTTGGCCACCTCTCATTCATTTTGTATCCGAATGATATAATGAGGAAGTTTCCAATATTGAGATTTTATTTTTTCCATAAAATATATGAAAAATTATTACACTCGTATTTTTTCTTTTTTTTGTGCGATCGAATTTGACTCCAGAATTTCGTTTTGAAAAACTAGTTTTGGCTCCTCCACCATTCTGATGACGTACCAAGTGAAAAACCGGGTTCACACAGGAAAAAATTGAGATTTTGCGTGCGGAAGTACAGTGTTGCCCTGCTTCTCATTTATTCTAAATATTCGGAAAAACTGACCAGAATATCTTGGTAAAATATGTCGTGGATTTTGCAATACCAAATCATGGATTGTTTACCTTTCGTGATATGATATCATATATGTCTTATGAAATATAACTAGCACATAACATGCGAAAATATATGAATGCGATGATATAATCGAGGGCTATGGCTGAATAGAAAATAAATGAATGAATCGAATTTGTTCTTGAAGTGAATTATTTCAATATAATTCTGTGTTTGAATTTTCGGAACAGCTTTCAATTTATTTTCATGGAAATAGAAAGGCAGATCTGGCAATTGCGCAAATGCATTCGTAGATTTCGTCCGCGATCATCCGGATTACACCATAACATAACACGTTGATAGCTATATTCACTCTAAACTCACTAAGTACGTCACAGTTTTCCGCCTCAAAATCTATAAATTGGTTTATTTTGAAAATAGAATGAAGTTGAATGATTTGTATTGTCATTCTAGAAAGTTACTAAATAGTTGAGTACTTATTTGATGAGAATTCGTCATAAGGAAACTTCCTCATTGTTCACAGCCACGAAACCAGATTTATAATGGGTAAGGATGTCTGCGTAGACACATCTACTTTTCCCAATCAATGTTGTTTCAACTAAAAATACCAACGCTAAGATTTCATATTTACATTTGATAACATTTCGGCAGCAACATCAACATGAAACCAAAATTAATCGCATTAACATGAAAAGACAATGAACATCATGAACCGTTGAAATAGAGTGTTGTATTGAAATCGTTTTCAACGTTATTAGACCAGGGTAGAAGCCTTTAAAAATGATGAAAAGTGAAAAAAAAATATAATAGAATGAAACCCATTAGAAAAGGAGGGAAATATGATAAAAATGAAAGGAAAAATAATTTACGGGCGATCTGAGGTTGGGAAGGGGATGGGAGTGAGTTTTTAAGGGTTAAAAACGGTTTTTTTCGATTCCCGGCAAAACTAAAAGTCCTATCGAAAAAAGTCAAATGGAAAAGTTGGAGATTATAAAAAGATCTAAAACTTTTGTATACACACTTTTTTCACATAACCTCAAAATTTATGTGAAAAATTCAAAAAACCAAGTTTTGGGTTTTTTATTTTTATCTTTTCCAAAAATTTTTTTTGCGAAATTTTGTGAAAACTTACCTTTTTATGTCCCAAATACGCTGTAATTTATTTAATTAAAAATATTTATTTTTTCACCTTATTTTGAATTAATATCGAAAAAACACTCTATTTTCAATCGAAAATTCACCCGTCAAAATATCAGCTTTTTTCAAAAAGTTGGTGAGGTTTCTGTTCGTTGAAATCTCTACTTTCCGATGGTGAAAAAAAAATATATATGTTACAATGGTAAATCTTCTCAGAAAACGCAAAAATTAAAAGGTAAATACTATCTCTATTTTTATCTGTATCAATCAACTCATCCATAAAAATCGTAATATTTTCTTTAAAAAATAGTATGCTCAACTTAACATAACCTAAAGATTGAAATTAAATGATATTTTAGTACAAGATAAGGAAATAATCATCTCCTTACTTTTGCACAAACAAATTTAGTTGATCCCATGAAAAAAAATATATTTCAAAATTGACATTGATTTCTTTAATATTTTTTTTTCATGGGAGTTTATTCACGATTGAATAGTGAAGACATTATTAATTCGATTTTATCTTTTCAGATTATCAGTATGGATGAATCTGTTTGTATCATTTGCAATAGGGCAGATGATAAGCAAGTGTATGCAATAAAAAAAGTAGCTTTGAATTTTTGCATTTTCTGAGAAGATTTACCATAGTAACATATATTTTTTTTACCATCGGAAAGTAGAGATTTCAACGAACAGAAACCACACCAACTTTTTGAAAAAAGCTGATATTTTGACGGGTGAATTTTCCATTGAAAATTAGGGTGTTTTTTTCGATATTAATTCAAAATAAGGTGAAAAAACAAATATTTTTAATTGAATAAATTACAGCGTACAGGGACATAAATAGGTAAGTTTTCACAAAATTTTGTTGAAAAAAAAAATAGGAAAAGATAAAAATAAAAAATAAGTCACGTCCAGTTAAAATAACTCTTGCCAGTAATGAGCAAGTTCTGTTGATGCTGAAGAATAAAAAGAAGATCAAAGAAATTAATCGGTACGAAAATATTCAAATCAAACCAGATCTCACTTCAAACCAGAGGGAATATAATCACCAAATTTGGAGCGAACTGAATCATCTACGCAGCAACGGCGATGAAGGAGCTCACATTGCCTACAGAAACGGCATCCCCATAATAAGGAAAAAAAAACAACCCGCTCATCCAACACGTCGCATATAACTAGTAGTAAAGTTATGTCAATATATCACCAAAACTGCTATGGACTGAATTCAAAAACCCACACTTTTTTACGGAATGCTCTTGTTAGTGAACACAGAATAATTGCTATCACGGAGAGTTGGTTAAGGGATGGTGTTTTAAATTCCGAACTGTTTCCAAATGATTATGTGGAATATCGAAAGGACAGATCATATGGTTCTCAAGGAGGTGGTGTCCTTCTTGCGATCAACTGCAACTATTATGCATCTGAACTCTGTACCATTGAGTGTCCCATTCATTCGATTGATATTATAGTGTTAAAATGTTGAATGCCGTAGAACTACCAATTTACGTTATCGTAATTTATATTCCCCCAGAAACTGAATTTGCAGAATACGATGAATTGTTCGAATTTTTAGAGAACCTGGATTACATCAATAACTCCATAATTATAGGAGATTTTAATATTCCAGAGTTACAACAGTTCTATGAAACAAATGAGACCTCTAATTTAGTTTCCAGGCTTAACTCATTCATTAGCTATTGTAATGTTACCCTAAGAAATTCCATTGAGAACGATAATGATAGAATTCTAGATTTAGTACTTTCTCCCGAAAACATAAACAGTGAGGTGCTTCTCGACTTCGACCCACTGATTAGAGCCGATATGCACCACCCTAGCTTAGTTGTGAATTTGGAACTTGATAATGAAACTGAGAAGGTGTTCATATCGAACGCCAAACGTTATGATTTTCGTTTAATTAATAAAAATAAGTTCATTCAGCTATTCAACGGAATTGATTGGGATTTCTTGGAAAACATTTCTGATGTGAATTTGGCATGTGAAAAATTCAATGTAGCTATTCATGATGTAATTCATCAATGCACTCCTATCCAAGTTCTTAGAAGACGCAAATGCCCCACATGGTTTGACAAAAATTATTATTATTTATATAAGGAAAAAACATCACTATCTCGAAATGTATAGAAATCGCAAAAATCATTTCTATTTAGATCGTTATAGACACATGCGGCGACTTATTAAACAAGACATTAATCTTGCATACTCGGAATTCATGAAAAATTGGAAAACAATTTGACAAAAAATCCTCGTGATTTCTGGTCTTTCTTGAATTCTGAAGGAATAAATCGCGTATTCCTGGGCATATGTTCATAGATGACGAGAAGCTAACATCGCCTCAATCTATCGTCAATGCGTTTGCAAATCATTTCAGTAGTGTTTATGTTTCCGATACGAATTCTCTGAATATTACCACCTTCGAATATACCAGCAGCTCGAAAACCACACTCTGCATATCAAGGACATTTCTGAAAACCTCATTCTTGCAGCAGCGAAGAAGTTGAAGAATAAATTGACATGCGGACCAGATAATATTCCCGTTCAACTAGTTAAATCCCACGCAAAAATCTCTTGCCTCTTCTATCGATTTTTAATATTATTCTGAAAACTCAAACATTCCCTAATATCTGAGAAATATCCCGTATTTGCCCTGTCTTAAAATCTGGAGAAATTGGAGACATTCGTAACTACAGACCTATAGCGCTAATATCAGTCTTTTCCAAACTATTCGAAATTGTTCTTTTTGACCTCATCTAATCTCATGTTGGTAACTCTTTATCAGAGTTCCAACATGGTTTTGTGAAATCTAGAAGCACGCTATCAAACCTATGTACTTTCACTAAGTATATCTCAAGTTCACTCGACAATCGTCATCAAGTGGATGTTGTGTATACTGATTTCAGTAAAGCTTTCGACAAAGTTTCACATAACCAACTAGTACAAAAATTGGGGAATTTTGGTAGACCTACCAACATCCAATTATTATTGAAGTCCTATCTCAGCGACAGGAATCTTTTTGTCGACTAACTTCATAGCCTACTCAGGGGTACCTCAAGGATCTAACCTGGAGCCTCTTTTGTTTCTTTTTTTTATTAATGATATTCGCACTTCAGTCAAGTCAAACAAACTTCTTTTCGCAGATGATATGAAAATCTTTAGAGAAATCCGAGATATTGAGGATTGTCTTCGTTTACAAGACGACCTGAAACATCTCTTTGAATGGTGTACTGAGAATAAGCTACCTTTGAATGTTGAGAAATGCAAAATCATGAGCTATTCTAGAAGAGTATCTACCTTTTTATTTAATTATGGGGTTGATAGTGGTGATCTACGTCGGGTAGGCGAATGTAATGATTTGGGTGTTATATTTGACAGCAAATTAACATTCAATATGCACACTGAAAAATCTTAACCAATGCCAACAGAGCTCTGGGATTTTTTATACGTAATTGTGAAGAGGTTAGAAATATCAAAGCAATTCAATCTGTCTACTACTGCTTAGTACGTGGTAAATTGGAATACTGCAGTGCAGTTTGGAACCCAAGTCAACTCAAACATATATCTGCGTTAGAATCAGTTTCAAAAAAATCCTCAAATTTTTGTTCTTCAAGAAATTCAATGTCTATCCTGAACGGCACTGCGATTACGGTTCACTTCTGAGAGAGTTTGCATTTGTTAGTTTGAGAAAACGAAGAGAAATTGCAGACATGGTATTTGTATACAAATTGATCAATAATCATATAGATTCAGCGTCTCTCCTGTCTATTCTAAATTTCAATGTACCTCGTATCTCGTCAAGGTCTAACATAATTTCTCGAATCGATGTGCCAAATTCACAACATCACTTCAATAGTCCAATATCATCTATGTGTAGAAGCCTGAATAATGTCCCATCAGTGGATGTATTCTTTTCAAATTTGAAACAATTCAAAAAACAACTGTACACTCTCATACCAAATTAGCCTTATGTATCTTTTTTTATTCATTTCTATTCCGTATTTTTTTCTAGTTATATACTCCTGTGATTGGGCTTTGGCCTGTTGAATGTAATATGTCTAAATAAATAAATAAACATCACAATTTCACGTAGATCGCAACGACATTCAACCATTTCATCAACGTTGAAATAATATGACGTTTCTTGCTTCATTAAATGTTGCATTTGTGTATTTATGCTCATTAGGATATCTTTTCTCGGACTGAAAGGCTGCATAACAAATTCTCCCAGTGTTTTCGCCTCTGAATATTATATGAGTTCAATCAGCTATAAAGTTATCGGGAATGAATCGTTCATATGAGCAACAATTCATCAATCTAAAGCTGGATTCGTGTACACCTTCTATGGAGAAGTATTGAAACATTTTTACATACCCCAGACATATTTATTGGTTGAAGCCTTTTGTGACACTGCATACATATCATCTGATTCGCGATATTCTCTTCCAAATATTTATGAAAGCTCCTTTTACGCGTAGGCGTAGTATGTCGCGCCATCATAGACAGAAAATATCGTCTCTGTTAGAATATTTCATTGATGCCAAACTTTGGAGCCCTAATACCAAGTTAGCACTATATATCTATCCCTTTATGTTCAAGACATATTTATCATATTATAACGTATATGGGAACATCGGTCAATTTATCCTTATGCTCATTTTATAGTTGAATTGAAAATGATAAAACGATAATTCTTTGAGGTAACTTTTCATTTGCGATACACTTCTTGCATGATATCTTGCATATAATTGATTAAAGTGAATGAATACGAGGTTTTTATTATCATTTGCATGCATTCCTGGACATAGGGACTCTTCTGTACCTACCAGCTGTGACTTCAAACAATTAAATATACGATATTTTCATCATATCGATTATAATATCATCCAGATAAACATTTCCCAGAATCCAATTAAGTATAATTATATTCCTAGATTCCATTCCATCATTAACAACAAACAACAAAGCACTTCTGCTTACAAGTCCATGATGAAAGGAGGTCAGTACAAATTATATTATGTAAAGTATGTTATCACAAAAAGAAAATAACTAATGGGATTTTGCTGATGTTCCTGATCTAAAATCATAGATTTGATAAAGAGTAATCGAAAACGGAATTCTGGAGTTACTATTCAGAGAGTCCTGAGTTAGTCTGGAATGATAGATAGGCGTCCGGAAGGGTAGTTCGGACGCCTATGCTACAGTTTTTCTTGATTGAGTCTCACTCCTCCTGAAGTCTAGGTTCTTAGCATTTTCGTGTATTTTGGGGTAAGCAATTCTATTTTTGTATGTGTCATTGAATCTCTCCTAAAGAATGTACCATCGAAATTATCATTAAATTATATGTATCGTTTATATTTCATTCTGTAATTGAAATTATTATATTTATATTTCCTGAGTACAACCCAAGTGACAAGGGTGATCTCTAGAAACACCCCCTGTACGCGACAATATAAATAAACATATAACACAAATATTCATGGGCTATGACAATTGAAGTTATCGTGTCGACAACAAATGAGTAGGTTTTAATGAAGCTCTTCTCATCCATCTATTTTTGAACTATACTCTATAGGTCAGACCTTAGGACCTCCATGTACCGGGAAGGTTGTGGTTTTTCTTCCGCTAGTGTGAAATATTCAAGCCTTGACAGAATTTAGCAGTGGGACAAATTGTATGCTTCAGAATAAGTGAAGTATCCATCAATGGATGATAATGGATTTGGTGCAACTATTCGACCATAAATTCCAGCTTCGATTCAACAGCTACTCTGGCACAAAACAATTAGTATAATTTCCTAGTTAATATGTAAAACGGTAATACATCACTTGGATCGCAATAATGCATAGGCAGGGTCCACGCTAAATGTGCTATTAAATGCTAGATTCTGGTATAATTAAGTTAGAGCATTAACAGAGTAGGTCGCGGCTAGCCATGCTCATAAATTATTAGAACCCTAGTGTATGCAATCATCCGCACACGGCATCAATCAGCTCATGAACGAAATACAAAAATATAGATGTTACCAAGACAAAATCGATATCGGCATTCAATAGGTTTGATTGCTGTTTATATGGCATGTGTAATATGCGATTTCAGTGAATACCACTAATAAACTGAACGATGAAATGGAAGCAATCACAATTTCAGAGGACTCCATGAATCATTTCGTTTCTCTTTCACCGTTATAGCTCTGAAACGAAGTATGATAGCGAGGGGAATTCGAATTAGATACAAAAGCTTTTATATTCATTTCAGCAAGCATGTGAGAGACTCGCTATCTAATGTGCATCCACGTCGATGAAAACGGGTGTTGATTCGAGATTCACGAGTGCAGTATTCACGATTCACTATTCTTACTCACTATAGATTATATATATATATATATATATATAATAATATATATATATATATATATACGAAGAGGAGGTATTTGCTGACCATTATGAATGGAACTGCGAATATTGGGGTGTGCAGCAATATGTAAAAGAGTACTCTTATTTAGTAAGTTATTTCAAGCTTCCGGAAATGTTCATTTCCTTCTTCAGGAAGACTACAAAAAACATGTAATTGGCGAATTATGGTGAACATTATTTTTACAGCACAAACTTACATCTTAAGTGAGAATATTTACAATGTTGCTAGTCAATATATAAAATTTGTACATAGTGATAAAATACTAAGAGACGTCGACGGTTAAAAACATGATTCACAAACAACAAACATGTAATTGATCAGGAGACTGACGTGAGTATATAAAATCGTATTATTTTCCCCTGAACTATTTGAAACTGCAATAAAATACCGGATGTACCAAAAAAAATAATAAAATTTTGATGAATGAAGCAGAAAAACTGAAGAAACTAGAAGATGATATACGAGAGTTGACAATATTAAATGATAAAATGATCACATCAAAGTTTTAGCTGCGGCAAATGATCTATATAGAAGGGAACTGAAAGAGTGGAAAGACTACAAAGAACGGATTAATGAACAAAAGACAGTCGTTATGCAAATCATATGTCGCAACAACATTCAAGATGATTGCCAAGAGGGGGGAAGAACTCAGAAAGAAAATATTTGCAGAAGCAAGGAAGTCAAGATCAAGAAAAAAAATCTCATATCAGGTGATAGTTATTCAACTGACTTAACGAAAATACTAAGCAACTTTCAGCCTAATAAATTTTTAGTACAAGCTATTATCAAACACAATGCTGAACTAGAGGATATTATTGTTGATATCGAAAAGTTGACGGAGTCATTTACACTCACCGACCATGTTATAATTGCAGCAGGTTTGACAAATGCTATGAGAGATAAAGGAGTAAATGAGAACATTTTTGATGCACTTAAGGAGGTAAGCTCATATATAGCTGTTATAATTTTCTGAATCTCTTGATGGGCAAACCGAGAAGTTCTCAACAAATTTATTGATAATATCAATATAAAAATTCATCATGAAGTCAAGGAAATAAAAAATATTGAATTTTTGCATGTCAATTCAATACTGTATCACTCAAATTCACCCTCAATAATATGTCTGTCGGAAACGCATGTTACTGGCGATATATTCAATTCAGATATTGATAAAGAAAACTATATATTGACTAGAACGTGTTCTGGTTAACGGGAGTATTGATGTTATCAAAAAAAAAATCTTATATTGTCTTTGTTTTATACAGGTTACCCAGTAAAAGCATGGCACGATTTTTGCTATTGTTTGAAGATTGTTGCGAAGAAAATATAACTGTAAGAAATTCTAGAATAATAATTTATGGTGATTTTGATATGAATTGTTTAGAATCAAAAACAAATACTGTAAGACTGAAAAACTTTATGGATGACATGGGTTTTTCGAACTTGGTTCATGAGATCACACATTTGACTGCTACAGGAAGGTCAATGATATATATAATAATAATAATAATAATATATAATTCATAATTTTTGATACACTAGGTATGGTATGTCAGTTACATTATTGTAAATATAATATATACAGGTAAGTGAAAAACACAGAAAAAACAGAATTGACAAGTACACATGTGTGTATAAAAAGAAAATGAATAAAATAATCAAGGAACAATTCAAGATTAACCTAAATAAGAGTAACAAAGCATGCGGTTCGAGTGTGTTTGAGAGATTGTCAGTCAAGAATTCCTGGAGACTATAGTAGCATCTATCTATCAGAAACGTTTTAATTCTACCGAAGAAAAAGTTTTCGCTACTAACTTGTTTGACTTCATTTGGTAGTTTATTATAGCAAATAATAGCATTGTACTGGGAGGAGTTTTTGAAATTTGACAAACGATGTTGTGGTATTCGCAAAAGATGTCCGTTTGGAGTGTTATGTTCATGTTCCGATCCCGTTTCCGCAAAATAGTCTGAGTTTTGCCTCGCAAAAATCATACATTTGAGAATGAAAATGGAAGGTGCTGTTAATATTCTTTCTTCTTTGAAAATAGGCCGACAGCTGTCTTGAAAATCCCTATTGAATATAAGCCTTATAATACGTTTCTGAGCAATGAAAACTCTCGTAAAATCTCTTGCTCTACCCCAAGACAAGATATTCAAACTGAGATGTGAATAGACCATAGCGTAATAAATACTTAGTAGTCCAGGCTCATCTAGGCTGGGTTTCATCTGTTTATTTGAATTTCTACAGTTATGATCTACTTGTTTTTCCCAATGTAAGTTGGCATCTAGATAGGTCCCTAAAAATTTAACTTCTTCCGATATTTGAATATCATCAATTGAACACACATTACCTGGGGTATTGTTTGTTACGTGAAATTTCACAGATATTTATTTAGAAGTATTTAAAATGAGCTCATTCCTTTGACACCATGCATTAAACTGCTCCATAACGTTTTGAGATCTGCAAACGAGATGTTCAATATTTTTGCCAGATAATGTTATAGTAGTGTCATCAGCAAACATTGTGACAAATCCATCCATAATGTGTTCTGGTAAGTCGTTTACATATAGACGGAATAGTAATGGTCCTAGAACAGAGCCCTGGGGCACACCCAATTTGACATTTCTGGGCCCAGAGAACACGCCATATAGTTTTCACGAATACTCAATTAGATGTTAATGTATTCGATCCACCAAAAATAAGTACACACCGTAATATAAAAATATCATTACCTATCATTCTACCAAAAGACACAAAAACATTCAAAATTGAAACCAGGGGAAAAACATTCATTATGAACAGATTGAGTCAAAACTAAAAACTGATGAAGTGTGACTACACGAGGAGGGATTCGAATCTCAGATATGAACAATTTTTGGACAATGTATCGCCAATTTTGAATGAAGTCGCCCCAAAAAAAAACGGTCAAGATATTTGGATATTGTAAGGAATTCTAGAATGAGAAGGTGAGGCGAGTGAAAACAATTAGACAAGAGAAGAATAACTATTTAGAGACAAAGATTGACTCAAATAAAAATAATTCCACTGAAATGTGGGAAACACTGAAGACATTAGTACCTGATAATAACAAAGAACTCAATCTTACAACTGTTGATCTGGGCAATGGTGAAATAATTTCTGATATAACTTTGATACCGAATGGCCTGAACACATTTCACATCAAAAGTAAAATAAATATAACTGATGGAATTGATAATAATAATAATAATCATCTTTATTTTGAGAAATAATTACAATACATTGCATGTAGAGCAATCGTATTGGGTTCCAATTTTATTAACATATCAAAGATTTCTTCCTTATAGGCAGTGAGATTATTGATCACTTTGATTCGTTCTGTCAATTTGTTGAAACATTTGATGGAAGTGTACAGTGCCCCTTTTTCAGTTACACTCAGTCTATGCATAGGATACTGCAGAGTTATATGTCTAGTTGGGTAAAGCTCTCTTGTTTGTTTGAATACATGCCTATTTCTGAACAAAAATAACAGACATTCTCGAATGTGTGAAATTGGTACTGTTTGTGACCTATTTTTCCTGAAGTAGCCCCTACACGACTCTATGTACTTCAAATGATGAATTATTCTCAAAGCTCGTTTTAGAATTGAGAACACATTTTTAATATCACGACTACTTCCAAAACTTATCAAACTATATCATATTCTCGACCCAAAATTAGCATGATTCACAATTTTCGTTGCTTGAAAGTTTGCAAATTTTACAACTACCCTGAGTGTGTAACAGATTTGACTCAGCTTCTTACAGAGTTGCTCAACAGCCCAGCATAAAATATTATCTATTTAAACCCCCAGGAACTTGAAGTATTCACTAACTATAAAGTTTTTATTACCCAAATTGACATTAGCAGGCATGTCAGAGCGGGCATAGTTCATTTTGAACAGTACGAGGCTTGTTTTATTTTCATTGAGAACCAGTTCGTTTTTTAGAAACCAAGATTTGGCTCTTTCTGTCTAGATCTGCTCTGGCAATAAGACTGATCATATCAGGAGCCTTGACAAGCTTCATGAATTTATTCAGATCGTTTACGTAAACTATGAGAAGCAATGGTCCCGTAATGCTGCCTTGTGGAATACCAATGTTTGTTATTTGTTCGAGAGATTTTGCAGCAGCTCCATCTTTCGTAATCTTCACCATTTGTTTTCTATCTCTTGAGTATGTTCTGAACCACCTTGAAGCTGGACCCCTTACTCCGCAATCTTCCAGCTTATTTAACAATATCCCATGATTCAGGCAATCATATGCCTTTGAAAGGTCTAAGAATATGCCTAATGCCAATGTATCATTCTCCGATGCGTCTATTATATACTGTTCGAACTGGAAAATTGCAGTCTGGGTAGATTTACCTTTCAAGTAACCATGTTGAGAATCACTGATCATTTTACATGGTGTAAGAATCTGCTACACATTGCAGTTTCAAAGATTTTTGAAAAAGCGCATAGGAAACTTATTGGTCTATAGTTATCAATCATTTTTGGATCACTCTCATTTTTGAATACAGGGATATATATGCCGTTTTTAACTGATATATACCAAATTTAAAGGAGTTATTAATAATGTAATTTTTATCAATTTGTTTGGGGTTCCATCTGAGCAGTGGTGCTCATTTTATTTTTCAGATTTTTGACAATATTCAAGAATTCAGTTTCACTAACCGGGTTAAAAAACATAGATTCCATATTTTTGTCAGTGGTGCTTACATATGGATGGTTTTGATCAATTTTCAAATCATCAATGGGTTCAGTTATATGTTTCAAGAAGCTGTCAGCTATGTATTTTGCACTTCCCTGTACTTTCATGGAATTGTTCACATTGCTTTTTCCAGTTATACTATTCCCTATTTGCCATACTGTTTTGGATTTGTTATCAGATTGAGTTATTTGTTGATCTTAGAGTTTTCGTCTTCTTCTCGTCGGTTTTCCGTTATAGTCTTTTTTCACAAGTCGATAGCAATCAATGAACCTACGATCTAGTCTACTCATAGTAAAAAGAATATTCAGCCTGATCTAACATTCTCATACATACTCAATATCCTGATAATATCCCTCATTATGTTTCATATTAGTTTCATTTATATTTTTTTTCAACGGAAAACATTCTTCAAATCTTTTCATAAAAATCCCAGCAAACATTTCCCACTGCTCATTCATTTTGTCACTAGTTGTGTCATATATACGAGACCAATCTTGATTTTTCAGTATGCCCTTGAAATTTTCCATGTTATTTACATTGAAACATCTGCCATAGGTGTGAGAGCATTTTGTTTTCTTAGTCAAGAATGTTCTGTGGAAAGTGATCTGATATAGAGGTATGTAATACTTCAGCTGCGACACAGTTTTCAATATTAGTTAAGATGTTATCTACACGTGATCGAAACGATGATGTAACTCTGGTGTACTCATTAATTTTGTGGACAATGTTGAATGAGTTTATCATATCACAGAATCTGAATTTATCTATTGATTCCGCCTTTAGATTGATTTTAAAGCACCAGGAGGCCTGTGAATAGAAATTATAAGCAGATTCCTTATTTCAATAATAACTTCTATTGCCGCACACTTTGATTTATTATTGACAACTTATTGCTGCTCCGCTCATTGTCCATTTGTCTACAAAAACTTGCCAACAAGAAGAAATCCAAAAGATTAAATGATTTCAATTGATCCTTTGTTTTCAAGTGTTCTGTGATACATAGAATTTGGCAGTTTGTGCCTGATTTTTTGTGCAGAGGTTTTTTGTCCTTCATTTGCATAGTTTTTTTTGTTTTTAATGGCTATTAATTTTTTGGACGAGTAAATCATTATTTATGTGCAAGATAGTGTTTTTATCTCTGATTTCAGTAATTATTTCCTTCAAATACCTATTTTCAGCTTCTAGAAGTTTGTTTTTCTCCTGGATTTCCACGTGTTTTCTTATAACCTCCTTGGTCTCATTGCAGCATATAATTCACCCAGAAATAGACTTTTTGGGTTTCTTTTTGCACAACTTCTGTGTAAAATACTATAACAAATTATACAGACACTGCACATGACTTCTTACAATATTTCACCAGAATTTTGCTTTTTTCACCACTTTTTTCAACTTTTTCCTCACCATCAAGATCGCTAGCCGTCGGGTACTGAAACTTCATAAGTTTCACCCATACAAAATGCACATTCTTCAGGAGTTGCGGGAGGATGACCCTGATCGAAGAATTCAATTTTGTGAGAACATGACCGAAATGTTACGTATTACTCCCCAGATGCTGAAAAATATTTGTTTCACCGACGAATCCACGTTGATGATATGGCCATTTTGTATGAAGCAGAAATCTGGGCAGATTTGAAGACAATAGCAGAACAAAACTTGAAACGAATATGTGACTGGTTCGAGTTCAACCAGCTCACAATGAACAAGAAAAAAACGTATTATTTTCCTTTTACTTCATATTCCAATCACCCAATCCAGGACCTCTCATAGTAGACAGAAACACGAGCATACAAAAAAAATCGATCAGAGTATCTAGGCATAATAATAGACAGACATTTGATATGGGACCGTCACATCAAGAATGTAAAAAATTAGCTAAGGGGCTTATTGAGTGAGTTTATATACCTTGCTGAATTCCTGAATACGAAAATCTGAAAACATAAATATTGTACAGAAATGGATTTTGCGAATAATTTCAGAGAACCCTATTTTTGATATAAGGCAATTATTCTGTCATCGAATAATGGCAAATATCCATGAAAATAAAAAAAAATTACAACCAATTTCACATCAATACGACTCTCGAACAAAAAAGCAATCTACAATAGTGACAAACCGAGAAAAACTATCGGTCAACGATCGGTTGAATTTCTAGCACCTAAGATATACCATTTACTACTGGACAGTTTCAAGATCACGAAAAATTACAAGACATTCAAGTATCGTATCGACCAGTTGGCTTCACATTTCAGGCAATTGTTTACTTATACATTATTTAACATCCCATGACAACTTGAAGAGTTAGAATTTGACAACAGTAGTGAAATACTTCCACGGGGTGAAAATTTACTCGGTTTTTGTTCTCAAATGTTTCTGATAACTTTTGAAACTGAGCCTATTGCCCGATTCCAGCTGAACATCGATTTCTGGGACACACTGTATATTCAAGTTGCATTGATTATTTTACAGATGTTGTTCGGTAGTGTTCAATGTAACCGTTCTAATGAATTCGTTATCGTTGTTTTTATGAATCTGCCTCCAATCTGAAACTCCTATAAACTTTTCGCAACAGACGATTCCGATAATTGACTGCATAATACGTGCTTATGTATAATTTCGAACGATATCTCTATCCAACTATTCGAGATGGAATCCTAATGTAGTCTGAATTTTTTGCATACTTTTCAATTCGCTCTCATTAAATTTCCATATGTTAGATGAATCACGGTATATGAATAAATTGATGATTGCAAAAAATTACTATAAGAACTGACTGTATATCTTCTATATCATTGGAGTTCTCCGATGGCATATCGTGAATGCAAATTTTAGTGACACTCGAATCATTATCAACAATTGAAGATAGGGGCAATAACGAGAGCCACACAATAAATCATTGCTTATACATTGTGGGTGATTTCTCACACAGAATATGCGCTTTGTTATTGTAATTCCCCCTTTCTTCAACAGTGAGCAAGCTAAAGCATTTCCCATTTCCCGCAACCCTAACTTTGTCACTAGAAAATTGAAATATATGAATAGAAATTGAAAAATAACCCAAATATATTATACCTCCGAAACGTAACTGCTTTACATACCAGGAGGGTTGAATATACTCCAGTGTTATAGATGTTATGATTGAATGATTGAAACAATACGCGAACACAGTCACATAATGTATGCTCTTTCCTCCCTACTTTATGGAAATGTTTGATGAGTGAATGAAAAATGAGATCATATTCCTTTGATTCAATCATTCAACAATAGCTCTCCTGTGTTCTTCGGAAGCAGCAAACTTCAATAAAAAAATGTGATGAGACATGTACAATATATATCAATAATACACATTGAAAAATTACAAAAGAACTGACAAATAATTGGAGAAAAATTAATTATATCTTGCTTTTGCTGTCCACTATCAAATTTAGGGATAATAATCACAAGTCTAGTGATGAATACTCCAGTGTGAACAAAAAACAATATAAAAAATATTGATTGGGCCTTATAGTGTATGGTACTCCAACCAAATTCTAATTTGTTAATTTCATTGAATTTTTTCGATATGAACAGCAGGAATTTGAAAAAAATGACGATGAGAGTAATTGGTTGTGCCATCTAGACAAAAGTTTTGAAGGTAGACTCTCGTTCCATCAAATTTTATATATAATATATCGGTTGGTTCGACGAAAACTCAACACCCCAATTTTTTGGCTTCACCCGTACTCCGATCTACCAACAACATATTGATTGGTGCTTTTAATTTGGACTTTCTCAACTCTAATGATTCTTTGGTAAAAAAAATCAAGAATTTCATTGCAAATATAGAGGTTGAGCAACTGATCCACGAACCAACAAGAGCTACTTACGATAGTAGTACAATGATTGATTATGTCTTGAGCTCGTCAAATGTTCAATGTTCAGTTCATGAAATTCCTACCCAGATAACACAAATACTTTTTGAGAACCTTATGAGGCAGTCACAATTATGTCCTCAAGATGTCGAGAGTCATCCGGAGGATGACCTCAGGCTGTCCTCCTGTTACCAATATCCACATACTAATAACGTCTCAGAACGTCCCTAAAAAGTCTTCTGGAGCCATACATAGGATGTTCTAGGAACAACTTGAGGCTCTATTCAAAAATGTCCCAAGGACGTTTTACGATAATTATTGAAGGATATTTGAAATAATATTAGAAAATTCTAGGTTTCTCCGATCGATGTGTATTATAAAGAATGCCAGGAGAAGATTATAAACATTTTATTGCATACTTTCGTTGAATAGAAATCCACAATTACAAATTAAAATTTATTCAGGTACAAAATGAACAAAATAATAATGAAAAATAAAGAATTTAATCTAATATGAACAGCAATCTTCATCCACCAATATTATTGTGTCGCTCGATTATGAATTTTGCCTGGAAGAGACGTATTTTAGATAATAAATGAATGAAATTTTGAAGTATGTCTATCAAAACAGAATGGATAGCTTTCAAATGCATTGAATATTGATATTATAGCCCACCTATTCATAGCAGCTTTCCTCGTTTTTTCATACAACCATCAACATGTGCTTCAGTTACAGCATCCTCTAGGAGTTTATTCCTTTTGATTCCATCTGAATATTTCACACATTATACATGGTGGAATAAATGAAAAAATGTATTATAAAATACCTTTCATCTCTTGGAAAAATCACAACTTGAACTAGAAGACGGCATGCATTCCGTTTCAGACAATTTGTTCATGGAACGCCTGACGTTCATCAAAAGTGCCTTTTTAGCAATTCAATTAATATGATTATTAGATGAATATTCATTTACCTTAATTAGTACCCAGACTACACTTCACTATAAAATACAGCATCATTATTAAATGGAGGGAAAAGCAATGAAAATTCGATTTGACATGAGAAATGACATATATCATATGATTTTATATATTGACGAATGTGACACAGAAAGTTGGTTAGTTCGTGAACAACTGAAAGCACGACCAAACATACGTCAAATAAAGTTTTAGTTGAATTGCTGACTAAGGGAGGGCGTCACTTCAGATAGTAATATAATTGAAAATCATAATATTTGAACACTCGGACTTCAACGATATGTATGTTTCCACTCAATTTACGTTGAATAAAAGCTTCGATTGATTGGTATTATTGATACGAGGCTTTTCGAAGCGAACTATAGTATCTTTTGAATAACTTTCGAACTACAAAACTTCGAGATATCCAAAATTTTCACTAACCATTTTAAGGGTCTTAATTCGGGGTAAGAACCTTACAAGGGGAGCCCGAGAACTAGATATGTCTGGTAGTTATATCGGTTGCCTCGGGCGCCAGTTTTTTTGAAAGTGGTATGCTCCACTTGCTTCCAGAACTTATGGTTCTTCGGAAGACCCTAGGGTAGCTATCAGTGGAGAAGGAATACAAAGTAACTGTATACAATGTACCCCCTTGTGTAAACCAGGGGTCAGATAGTTATACTCTGGTAAAGTAACCTAAGAAAGGGTAGGCTTTAATTACTCTCCCTCAGGATATTCTGGATTATAAAAGCTACCTAGCAATGCATTAATCTAGTCCTAATTCAGGTTATCAAGGTGGCGGAAAGTGGAGAGCAAGTGTTAAACCCAGAGTGCGAATATTGCAAAAGAAGTGTGATGAAAAATCCAAAATTATGCCAAAACTGCAGGAAACCATACCATAGAAGCTGCCTGGAGAGGAAAAACTGTTGTAAGCAGGAAAGTGAAGTGGACAAAACGAAACAATCCAAAGGTCAACTTCAAATAAATAGTCCTGTACAATCAGGGGATGAAACTGCCACAAATCTCTCAGAAGCACCCACAACAGGTGAGAAAATTGAAATCGAATATGAAAAACTCAAAATTGAAGTGTTGTTGCAAAGAAAAATAATCAAGCAACTAGAAGACAATAACAAATTACTGGCTGAAAATATCAAATTATTAAAAGAAAGTGAGGAGCTAATTCACGAAAAAATGTTAAACCTACAAAAACAAAACACTGATAGTTTGGAGATAAGAACAGACATTACTTCAGGTAAAAAACCCATAAATAGATTTGAAAAACTGAGTAGTCATAAAAAACATAAGCAACAAAATGATAATGATAATACCATCCCGAAAACTGATATACAGGGGGGTCAGAAACTATCACTAATACAAAAAGACCCCAATATACCGCAAATAGGTGAAACTACCTGTGAATTAGAAAACGTACAATTAAATACTATGAAGGCGCTAATTAACTTAAATTCAGATGAAAAGAACAATTCATCAGAAACTTGGGAGAATGTGGAACATAGAAAACCTAGAAAAACTCGAAATGGGCTCATTTATGGAACTGGGCAATGGGACCAAAACTTTCGGGGAAAAAATGATGGCAATAAAAAAATATGGCTATATATTACTAGAGTCCCAGATCACACCACTCAAGAACATATCAGCCAGTACTTACAACTCAAACTGGATACCCAGGATATAAATGTCAAGAGGTTGGAAATAACAAACCCTCGTCCAGACAATCAATCCTTCATGATTGGCGTAAATCCCGAGAAAATTCAAAATGTTTATGATCCAAATTTCTGGCCAAAAAAAATAGCCTTCGAAAGGTTCGATTTCCGGAAAGGAAGAAGATTTTTGGGGAACAATACCAAACTCTCAGGCGAACTTGGAGCACCTCAGCCGGCAGGTTTTTTAGTGTAGACTCTAGTATATTAAATCTTCAGGTATGCACATCCAGTGTCTTTCTAACAAAATAGAACAGTTGCAGCTATATCTTGAGGACAATGTTTTTGATATTATCTGTTTGAGCGAACACTGGCTGAACTCAGAATGTCTAAAATTAGTTAATCTCAACAATTTCAAACTTGAAAGCGCTTTTTGTAGGCAAACCATGGAACATGGTGGTGTTTCCATTTATGTAAAAGAAAATATAATTTGTAAACCTCTCTTACTGGATCGCTTCTGTATTGAACAGCATGCAGAGTTTTGCGGTATTTATATACCAAAATTAAAAACTGCTCTAATAACAGTATATAGATCGTCAATATCTAGAGAATATGATTTATTTTTTGAGAACATTGAACGACTCCTAACAATGATATCAAGCCAATATAAAAACACAATTATTATTGGTGACTTTAACATTGACACAAATAAAAAAACTCAATCTCAAACTCTTGGTTGAACATTATTCAATCCTTTGTATTGAAAGCTAAAATAACCGACTCTACTAGGATAAATTCTGCATCCTCTAGCTGTATAGATAATATAATAACAAACTTGACTAACACCGAGTGTAGTACGGGCCTCTCAGATCCAGGTATATCGGATCACACTGGTCAATATATAAACATCTTAAAATGTCCAGTGGATCCCACTGATTACAGATGGAGTAGGCCACTGAACCAAAAGGGTATGAATTCCATGAAAAAATCTCTTGAGCTGGTTGATTGGGAGACATTTTTTGATGATAATATACCATTGAATCAACAAGCAAGTTTCTTAAATAATATGTATAGTTCTCTTGTATGTCAACATTTCCCTCTAAAGAAAATCAAAAATAATAAAATTACTAAGAAAAGACCTGTTATCTTCTTCAATGAAGAACTTCGTCAAATGAGAGATAACTTGCAAATATTAAAAACAATCAGCGATTCTTCGAGAAACCCCGCTGACGAAAAAAATCTCAAGGAATTCGAACAAAATTATCAGGTAGCTATTCTTTCAAAAAAAATTCCTACGATAACTTTATACAGAATTCTAACAACAAGGCAAAAGATACTTAGAAACTGGTGAATTATGAAAGAAATTCATATGGTAAACCCAAAAATAATGGAAATATTACCCCCAATGACTTTAATATATTTTTTACAAATATAGCTGAGAGAATTATAAAGTCCCTTCCCACCAGTGATATCAATATCTCAGACTGCCTATCGAGAATTAATAAACCAAAGGATTCATTTTTCATGTCGCCGGTGACTCATGAGGATGTTGAGCGGGCCATCGGAAAGCTAAAAAACACTAATTGCTACGACATATATAATCTAAATAGCCATATAATTAAAGAAACAATCAAATATCTTGTTCACCCTTTAACTATTCTTATAAATCGAAGTTTTACTGAAGGATGTTTCCCTGATGTATTCAAATTAAGCAAAGTCATACCCATCTACAAGAAAGGAGATATGAATTCACCTGACAACTACCGACCAATATCTATCATCCCAATATTAGGCAAAATAATAGAGATTATAGTCAAAGAGTACCTCATGAATTTTCTTGATAAACTCAACATCTTACATGATCACCAATATGGCTTCATGAAGGGTAAGTCGACAATTGATGCGGTAGTTGAAGTAATACACCATGTAATAAACAATATAGAAAATGGTCAACTTAATAGTCTGATACTATGGAATTTAAGCAAAGCTTTTGATTGTGTCAGCCATAACATTCTTGTGGAAAAACTGGAACATTACGGAATCCGTGGGATTCCTCTGTCATTTTTCAAATCATATCTTGAAGCGAGAAAACAAGTGGTATGCATAGATGGTATCTTATCAGACGAAGAAACTATATCTCATGGTATACCCCAAGGCTCCATACTAGGACCCACACCCTTCGTGGTTTATATCAATGATCTTTGCCAATTCCTGCTGCCCAGTACAGTCATCTGTTTCGCAGATGATACTACAATGGTACAGTCAGAGTCAAATATCACTCAACTAATAAATATCACCAATAAAATTGCAGATAAAGCAGATAACTGGTTCTCTGGCAATATGTTGAAGCTGAATAGAGACAAATCGCAGAAAATTATAGTGTCCTCCAATAACAAAATAACTTATAATAATCATGTTAAATTACTAGGTATAACAATTGACGATATGCTCAAATGGGAGCCTCACATAAACCAGCTGTGTAAAAAACTATCAGTTCAACTTTACCTATTGCGTCGGTTGAAAAAAGTTGTAAACCAACACATATTGCTAACAGCATACCATTCATTATTTCATTCACATCTAATGTATGGAATAATTTTGTGGGGTAAATCCGCACATGCAATCAGAGTTTTTCGCATGCAGAAAAAGGCTATTAGAATAATGGCTGGTGTTCCATTCGATGAACATTGCCAGCCATTATTAAAAAAATTCAGAATTATGCCATTGCCTTGCATTCTGATATTTTACACTCTGACCCAGATCCACAAAAATAAAAGCTCGTACTACACTCATTCAGACTATCATAAATATTATACTAGAAATGCAGAACAGCTTAGGCAACCAAGAGTGAGACTTCAAATGTCGACACGCAATACTCTGGACTTGAAAATGTAACTCGGCTAAATTTTAATGCCTTCAAAACTAGTATAAGAGAATATCTTGTAGGAGAGTGTTTTTATTCAGTGAAAGAATTCATGGTCTCATTAAGTACTTAGACCGGATTTTATATTTATGTATATTATTATTAGGATAGTATTTATAACCATGTATTATATCTTTTATTCATTTGTTTTTACCAATATTTACATAATTTTCATTATCATCTTTACTGTACCTACCCGTTTTGACTTGCTACAAATGTATATCTATGCATAACGTAGTTTAATGAATTCTATTCTATTCTATTCTATCTGGTTCAATAAATCAATTTACGATATAAAAATATACGGAGTTTTATTTATTCAGGAAATACAAATAACAGTGAGCAATCAAAATAAATCTTACAAACGCAATACAGTTATAACAAAAATACATACAGCCTTAAGCCCAGGAATGAAATGACACTAAACAGCTGATTTCGTGAACGGAATTTAAAGCGAATTTGTTTCACCTGAACCGGAAGCAATTAGCACAAGTTCCAAATTATAAGTTTGAAAATAGAAGATCTTAATCAGATATACAGGAAAAGCAGGGCGAAAGCATTAAACAGAAAAGCGGTGCAGGCGAGCTATTTACTTTAAGACCAAGATAAGTTCGATTCCAAGATTTTCATACGATAATATCAATACGAACTCTGGTTACACGGGTACACGCTACTCGTAATATCACGGAAGACTGATCCTCGAAAGAAACAAACCCCCTGGGATATTTCAGTTCAACCACGGTATCGGTCCTAATACGCGTTATGTCGAATATCACAAAAAGGCTGATCCTCGAAAGAAGCAAACCCCCTGGGATATTTTAGTACGACCACGATATCGGTCCTGGCACGCGTTATTACGAATATCACAAAAGGCTGATCCTCGAAAGAAGCAAACCCCCTGGGATATTTTAGTACAACCACGATGTCGGTCCTGGCGTAAACTTTACGAGAAAATTGATATGAAAATAGTCGAAAAGAACTTACAGGTACTGGTAATCGGGTACAATTGATAGTTTATGGGAAACAATGCTTACACTGGCTACGGCAACTAAGGGAATTCGGTTCTCGGCTGGAGCGCTCACTTCACGCAGGTCGGCACGTTCAGATATTTGATTAGAACTTAGAAAAATGAAATCAAAACAAACTAGGTTAACGAAAATTAACTTGAAGAAAATATTCCGGAAAGTAAACGGTAAAATCAAACTGGTGATAACGGTATGACGGGCAATTTCGGATTCAATCAAACTGGAATAAAATTACGAACTGGAATTAAACTAATCAGAATAATAACAGACTAAGCAGCACTAATAATCAACACGAATCGCAAGGATAAGAAAAGAAGCAACACGGAAAGCCAAATAGCAAAGTACCAAAGAACCCTCAAGCGGGGGTCTCCGGCGTATTTATACTACGATCGTATACATAGGTCTTGCAACTCGTTTGGTGGGGGGTGGCCCAAACATTGAGGAAATTTTTATGGTTCTCATGTTTCGCCACCTGCAGCGCTGTCCTCTATTGTCACTTTGTCAGCCAATCACAAATCAGATCCGATCAGCTTTTTGAAAGTAGGAATGATTTTTATTCATTCGAAAGAATTTTGTAAGATATAATATTTCTGTCATTGATTTTATTTACCATTCAAGTCCTAACCGTTCGTTTTTTTTGTCAAAGATTAATCACGTGATTATACCCCTATGTCCTCCTAGCGGATAATTACGGAAACGTTTTCTTCAAAACTGGTGCCACCCCCCACCACTCAAAATTGCCGTAGATTCCAGACCTATGTGTATGACCGTGATTTATACTTTCGGAAAATCATCTCAAGGACTGGCTTTTGATTGGTTGAAACGGGTCAGGTGACATGTGACCTTCCACTATTTTGCCGGTACTAGCGCAAAAAACCTGGAAAGCACGTGAAATAGAAGAAATGCGGAGAAAACGATTTTTCATATAAAACAGGAATATAGAAATGATTCCCTATCATTGCTAATGGTGCTGAACAAATTTGATCTAGAAATATTCAGGAATAAAAGAGTTATTTACAGGTAAACACCTCCCTGATCTCAGGGTCATCTCAGATTTCTTAAAACGTATTTGTTCTAGTTATTTTCCTCCGCATTGCCTCTCAATTTCCTCAGAAGTCCCTGTGGGCATCATCAATCTAATGTGAAGTGAAAAGTAAACATGATAGTACTCTGGAGACACTCAGAAAGACTTCTCAGGTTCGGAATCGAATACTCAGGTTACAGGCTGTCCTAGGGCTTTCATAAACTTAGTTAACACATAATATATATCTGGAATTTCGGAATAACATCCTGGACAGGGTTTTCAGTATACAGGGTGTGTAATTTGGCAATTGAACTGAGAACCGAGATTCAAAACGGAATGACAGGTTAGTGTATTGTAGGGAGCTAAGGGTAGCCCCCTCAGGTTGAATACAACGTTCAGTAATGAAGGTAGCTGAAAGCGCTTCGTTACACCATTATTAGAACAACATATTCCTTGAATGTTCCAATAATAAACTGACTCCATTTTTCAGATTTTTGTGATGAAATTTATTGAACTGTTTTTCAACCACATTCGCAGTGAAAATTCAAAATTCGCGCTTCGCATAACAAACAATTCAAATACTTGATAGTTTTTTATACTTTTTCAATAAACCAGTAGGCATATTGGTGCAATCCAATTGAAGACTGCAATAATTATCTACACTGCTCTATACAGAGGTTCATTTTAATAATTTTATTTGAGTATATATGAAAGGTCTTCTACAGTACATTTATAGGCACTATAATATTGTCGCGTGCAGGGGGTGTTTTTTGGAGGTCACCCTTGTCGCTTGGGTCGTACTCAGGAAATATGAATTAAATGATTTCAATTACAAAATTAAATACAAAACAAAGCATATAATTTAATGATAATTTTGATGGTACATTCTTTAGGAGAGATTCAATGATTAATACAGGAATATAAATGCTTACCCTAAGATACACAACAATATTGAGAACTCAGTCTTCAGGTGGAGACCCCCCGAAGACTCCCCGAAAAAAACGTCTTCAATTACTTTTATCGAAACTATGATTATGAATCAGCAACATCAGCAAAATTGTATTAGTTATTCTCCTCTTGTGATAACACACTCTTCATAATATAATTTGTACTGACCTACTTTCATTATGGACCTGTAAATATGTGATTTGTTTATATCAATAATGAAATTGAATTTAGAATAAAATTATACTTGGTGTTTTACTGAATTGGATTTTGAAAAATGTATATCTTGACATATGCCCCTTTCTCGAAAAAGCTGGCCCCCATCTTTTAATAACAACAAGAATTTTATTAATCAGCTGATTCCTGAATTCAAATTGATACCCTACATTGTTTTCCTATCCACACTTATCAAGTCTTCGGTACACACATTTTTTCCCCTCCGGTTCTGGCTGCACGATTATATTTGGCTCCGGTCCTGCGATATGCCTAGATGAGGCAGATTTTGGATACAATGCGGGGGGGCTTAACCAAAGGCAGAGGCGGGCAGCTCAGCCCCGAAGAGGAGGCCCGGCAACGACAGCTCTCGCCTGATCCCGTAAAGGGCTCCCGGGGCGTAGGGTGGGTAGGTGTTGGGAGGAATCCTTGGCGCGGAGCACGGCCTGCTGGCTGGAGGGAACTAAGAAACGGCTCCCCGGTCTCAAGGTGTTACGCGACCCGTGCTGAAGAGGCTCGTGGCCCATGGGTTAATGAGGGTCTCGAACGGAGCCCGAAGGGCACCTGGTGCAACCCCTTGGTAAGTAAGTCGCCTTACTGGCTCAGGCGGGGCTCTGAGTCGGTTGACCTTTATTTCCCCACCTACTCGTGGGATTCATATGGACGAAAAAAACAAAAATGAACCCTTCACTGTGGTGACGGGAGATGGGACGGAGGAGTCCGAGGGTACCTCTCGGACGCCCCGCCCGTTGACAGTTGCCGCAGAGCAAGAAGCAGCTGGACAGGAGGCAGTGGGCCCCAATGTAACATTGGAGATCCCACAGACCCCTGGACAGTTGCAACCAAGCGGGGGGGACGAGGACCTACACGGCCCGTTCCTACCAAAAACGAAAAGCGGGACATACCGCAAAAAGCTGGCAAAGCGAAGGAGGAGGGAGGCAGGAGTTGACATTAGACCCCCGCTCCAAGCTAGCCAGCATAAGTAGCCAACCCCGGGAACGTCGAAGAGGAAGAAGGGGCCCAACGCGACCCCGCCCTCGACCTCCAGGGCTGAGAAAAGGCCGCGACGCATGCCTCCAAAGAGAGGAAGCACCAGTGGTAAAAGCCATGATCCCGCTGTCGGGGGGGGGGCGAAGGGAAGGAGGGGGTAGTGGCTCCTCGGGCACAGCCGGTAGAGGCGTGCCTGGGGGGACTCAATGCCGCCCAAAGAACCAATCCTCTAACGGTCATCGCCACAACCGGAGAGTACCCTAAGGCTTTATTGTCTCAGGAGGACTTCACCTGGTTCAGAGCGCTGTTTAGGAATCTGGCAAAAAAAACACCTCCCTTTGAGATGCCCAGGTTGGAGGTGTCGTTTATCAAAGGTGGGGTGTTTGTATTTGTGGCCTCCGACGGAAAGTCGAAGGAGTGGTTGCTGTCCAAAGTAGCCACTCTTGAGACTGGAAGCCCAACGCTTGAAGTGGGAGGAGTGGAGATCCTGCAAAGGCGGTATAAAGCCACGGTATGGCTCCCCGGACCACCGGACCAACCGAAGTGCTTAGCCGGCTAAGGGCCTACAACCTCACTTTAAACACTAGTGCTTGACGGGTGGTCAATCAGCCGACACTTAGAACAGACTCCGGAAGGCAGGCAGAGGTGGGCAAGTATGTCCAAATCCACCAGCTGCCGGAGTCTCTAGTCAAGGCTCTCAACAGCCTTGACAACAGGCCCTGGTTGGAGCTGGAAAGGGTCACCTTCAAGGTGACACTTCTGACCAACCAGGAAGGCAAGGAGGTAAGGGAAATGAAGGGGGAATAGTCCACATGGCTCCGCATTCACTCAAAATTACGCAGATCTCTGCGACAATATCACCAACAGGAGGGTCTCTGAGGAGCCATCGCTGTCGGACCATGAGCAAATCAGATTCGAAATAGCGACGGACATCCGAATAGAAACTAAGTGGAAAAGAAATCCTAGACTTACCAACTAGGAAAGATATGCAGAAGAACTCCAAGAGGCACTCATGGAATGCCCTAAGGAAATTGACGATGTACCTACATTGGATAGGGTCGCCAAGTTTCTAGAAGAGGGAATGCGAACAGCCTATGAAGGCAACTGCCCACTAAGGTGAATGAGACCTAGAGGTCAAGTTCACTGGTGGAATGATAAGCTGGCAAGTATGAGGCAGAAAATTATCTGCATCAGGCAAGGAGCCAGGAAACGTAAAGATCCAGCGAGATGGGAACATCTCAGACAAATGAGGGATCAATACAGAACAGAAATCAGGAAGGCCCAACAGACTAGTTGTACCTCCTTCTGTGAAGAGATTAGTGAAGGGACTGAGGCAGCCAGGTTGGATAAAATACTCTCAAAAAATCCAGAGGCTATACTCGGCTCCCTCAAACTACGCAATGGCAGGTTCTCCACCTCAGATGAAGAGACCCTGGAATGCCTGATGAAGACACACTTTCCCAGCTTCCTAGAGGATCAGGAAGGGAGTCACAATGATCAACGAGTAGAAAGGAGGACAAGGGCGAGCTCAGTCAGAGTGAAGGCACAAGTCTGGCGCCAAGGTAAGATGAGAAATTAGATCCTTCAAACCATACAAGTCACCAGGGCCAGACGGAATATACCCTGTGCTTCTGAGGAAGGCGGGTCAGTCCATTGGACACGTACCTGCTGCCTGGCAAGGAGCAAGGGTTGTGTTTATTCCAAAACCAGGCAGAGGCGGATACACTTCCACAAAGGATTTCCGGCCAATAAGCCTGACATCGTTCATGCTGAAGACGGCCGAGAGGCTCGTCGATAGATATATCAGAGACGAGGTACTCCGGACGAAACCACTCCACATAAACCAATTTGCCTATAGAGCGGGACTCTCCACCTAGACTGCTCTATTGAAGGTGGTGAAAGGAGGTTTTGCTATCAGCATTTTCATGGACATAGAGGGTGCGTTCAATCATACGGCCAGTGTCGTCATCAAAGATGTCATGGAGAAGTTTGACGCACCTACAATGCTAGTTGACTGGGTAAGCCACATGCTGAGAAACAGGCAACTGGAAGCGAATAAGGGCAACACAACAATCAGAGGAAATGTTTCCTCGGGTTGCCCACAGGGTGAGGTCATGTCACCTTGTGGAACCTGGTAGTAGACAGCCTATTGGTGAGGCTCAGCCGAGGGAGTTTTTTTTTTTTTTAAGTAAGTGAATTTTATTCAGGTAAGCATAATTTACAATATGAATTCAAAACCAAAACTAGATAACTTGAACAACTAGAAAAAAAAAACTAGAAAAAAATAACTAATACTAGAAATTGTGAGTCCAGGCTTAGCTACCTAAGCAGTGCTTGTGTTGTAGTCATCAACCTGGATTGCATTGATTATTTACATCCTGAGTGGTGAGTGAAAAGAAAGTAAAAAACAAAGTAAAGTTCGTTGTGAGAGAGAGAGAGAGAATATGTTTTTTATTGTATATTGTATTTCTTATTATTATTCAAGTTCGTATATGGTTTTTAGTTTGTTATATGTTTGGTTCACATATTCTTTCAGTTTTGATTTCATTTTACGTTTATTAGGAATGACTCTGATTTCTATAGGGACTAGGTTTAACAATTTAGTACCAAAGTATGATATAAATTTCTGTGTGTGAGTTAATCTACAGAGGGGAACATTCGTTTTCTGCTCAGATTTAGCACGTGTGTTGTGAGCATGACTTATATGAGGGATGGAGGTATTTTGCATCCATATTAAGCATTGATAGGTATAGAGCTTTCTCACATCAAATAAGCCAGTTTCTTTGTAAAGGTCTTCAGTTGAGTACCTTCTATGTTTCTTAAAAATTATTTTTAGTATGGTATTCTGCATGACCTCTAGACTGTGTATTAATGTTTTACTGAGACCACCCCATATTATTGTAACGTTTCTCTTTACTAAAACACTGGGTTCGATTTATATACACTTTTATTTCCACTGACACGATTTATTTACAACGCTCGATTATCAACTGATTGCCTGCGCCTCTGTCCGCGGAGCTTTATACCTGCACGCTTCTCCAGAAGTTTCCTGGCGGCACGCGAACATTTCAGACCTCGCGTCTCGAACGTTCATGATCCGCGTCACCTGGAGTGGGCGTGGCCAAGCCATAGGCGTATCATTTCGTTACACTGCTCCCTCCTTAGTTCTGATCGCCCCGATCAGAAATTCTCCATGTGGCAACCCCTGACGTCGGCTCTTGATGGCGAAAGCTACAGGTGTTTCCGGCCCTGCAGAACCCTCGGAGGAAGAAATAACAGTCGATCGTCTTTGAGGGACATACTCTTTTCGGGTTAAAGCAGCACACCGTGATCTGTATGCCTGTGTCTCGGAAAATGACTTCTATCATGCTCCTCACGATCTTCCAGTCCAGGTTTTCCAACCCATGGCCAATTTTAGGTAGAGCCAATTTCTTTATGTCATAATGGCAGACGACTTTCCTTAGGTCTACTAACGCGTACCATATATTCTCGTAGGTTGCTCTTTCTATCGATAATTTCTTAGTTATTAGGTAGAATAAGGATCGGTTGCCATCTTCTAGTCGTAGTGCTCTTCCTACTCTGGGCATTTGATCTCGCAATTCATCCAGGCGGCCGAACTTCTTGCGAAAGACTGTTGCAATTCCTTTGCTCATTCGGAGATCTTGAGCGACGCAGTGTGCAATGGAAACATCTTCTGGAACTGTGAAAAGATCTTGCTGGACCTCAACGGTCACGCCAAGCCTGATCTTCCCCCTGCTTGCGTAATCCGACATGAATTCGGTGTAACTCGGTTGGAAGTCGTCACCGTTTGGTACTTGTTGAAGAGTTCTTGCTTCTTCGACGTCATTCGAGCCAGCATATGGTGCAAGACGATTTATGTGAACAACTTTCGGCTTCCCTCTTGGCAGCTTTCCGATTCGATAAATCAGGTCATTTATCCTCTTCTTGATCTCATACGGGCCTTCCCATTGTCTTTGGAGCTTAGGAGAAAAGCCTCGACGTCGTCGTGGATTATACAGCCAGACAAGATCACCTACTTCGAAGGTCCCCTTCGCGGAACGGGAATCATAGTGTTTCTTCATCCGATCACTGGCTATCTGCATATTCCGTCGGGCAAGGTCGTGGATGTCGTTCATCCTCAGCTTCAATTCGTCCGCATAGCCTTCACCGGCTACATTCTCTTCTGATGGTTTACAGCCGAATTCCAGATCACAAGGCAAACGGATTTCACGTCCAAACATCAAACAGGCAGGGGTCTGGCCCGTAGTCTCGTTGGTAGCCGATCGGTAGGCCATCAAAAACAAAGGAATACACTGGTCCCAATCCCTCTGGTGTTCTGATACGACCTTGGAAAGATGTTTGCCCATGGTCCTATTCATCCTCTCAACCATTCCATCCGACTGAGGGTGCAAGGGTGTTGTTCTGGTCTTCTCAGCACCAATCATTTGACAGATTTTCTGAAAGAGAGCCGATTCAAAATTTCGTCCTTGGTCTGAGTGGATCTCCAAAGGAACACCAAATCGGCTGAAGAATTCTTTGACCAGAACATCGGCAACTGTGGAAGCCTCTTGATTAGGGATCGCATAAGCTTCAGTCCATTTCGTAAAATAGTCCATGGCCACTAGGATGTATTTATTTCCAGCATCTGTTACTGGAAATGGACCAGCAATGTCGATAGCTACTCTCTCCATTGGACTACCAACATTGTATTGTCTCATGGGCGCCCTCTTCTTACCAACTGGACCATTGCCCGTTGCACACAACTCGCATTTCCGGCACCATCTTCGTACGTCTTCTTTACAGTTCACCCAATAGAACCGCTCTCGAACCTTCTGTAAAGTCTTCGTAATTCCAAAGTGTCCTCCAGAAGCACCATCGTGTAACTGACGCAATATCTCCGACACTTTACTCCTAGGTACAACCAGTTGCAACCTGGACTCCGTACCATCTTCGTTTTCAAATTTTCTGTACAGAAGATTATCTTTCAGTACCAGACAATCCCATTGGCTCCAATACGATTTTACTTCTGGACTACATGCGCTAATATCTTGCCAGGACGGTCTTTCCTCTTGAAGCTTCCAACCCAGAACACGTTTCAGACACGGATCGTTCTCTTGAGCGGCTCGTAATTGTTGAGGTTGCCAATTATCACTTTCTATGGTAGTTCTTCGAATATGGCAAAGTCGTTCATCTAGCTTCGAACAATGGCTGCAATTCTCACTGCATGGTCTTCTTGATAGGGCGTCAGCATTTTGATGGATTTTTCCTGCCCTGTGTTCGATGTCATAATCATATTCCTGCAGCCGCTCTATCCACCTTGCTACTTGACCCTCTGGATTACGGAATTGCAGAAGCCACTTCAAGGCTGCGTGGTCGGTTCGAAGAAGGAACTTTCGGCCATACAAATATTTGTGAAAATGTTCGCAGGCCTTCACTACGCCTAGGAGTTCTCTTCTGGTAACACAGTAGTTCCTCTCTGATTTAGACAAGGCTTTACTAAAGTAGGCAATTACTCTTTCTTGTCCCTCTTGAAGCTGAGAAAGGACAGCTCCTATAGCAGTATTACTTGCATCCGTATCCAAAACAAATTTTCCAGTCTCTCTGGGATAACTCAGTATCGGTGCATTGGTAAGAGCTCCTTGTAGCTGTTCAAAAGCTCTTTGACATTCTGCATCCCAGAAGTATTCTCTGCCCTCCTCCGTTAGCTTTGTTAAAGGTTTAGCGATGTGAGCAAATCCTTTGACGAAACGCCTGTAATACGTACACAGGCCAAGGAAACTTCTGATCTCATGTTTATCCTTGGGTACTGGCCATCCTCGAATTGCTTCTATTTTCTCGGGATCGGCTGTTACACCATCACTAGATACGATATGGCCCAAGTATCTAACTTCTCGCCGAAATATGTGACATTTCTTGGGGCTCAGTTTCAAGTTGGCTTCACGTAATCGTTGAAACACTTCCTTCAGATTCTTGGAATGGTCGTCGAATGATCTTCCAACTACGATTACGTCATCCAGGTACACCAAACATGTCTGCCATGTTAGCCCCCTCAAAACTGCCTCCATCAGCCTCTCAAATGTGGCAGGAGCATTGCATAGCCCAAAAGGCATGACCGTGAATTGCCAAAGACCTGATCCTATCGAGAAAGCTGTTTTCTCCCGATCAGCAGGCTCCATTCCTACTTGCCAGTAGCCACTTTTCAAATCGAGGGTAGAGAACCAACGGGACCCGGAAAGAGTATCCAAAGTGTCATCAATTCTGGGTAAGGGATAACTGTCCTTTTTAGTAACTGCATTGAGTTGGCGATAGTCAATACAAAAACGTACGGAACCATCCTTCTTCTTCACAAGGACAACTGGCGAGGCCCACGGACTATTCGATGGTTCTATAACACCTTGTTTGCCCATATCCTTGATAATTTCTTCCGCCTCCTCCCGCTTTGCCCACAGAAGTCTTCTCGGCTGCTGTCTTATTGGCTGAGCATCCCCAGTATTGATTTTATGGGTCACGACACTGGTTCTTCCTTTGTCATTTTCATCGATGGCAAACACATCTTGGAATTCTTCAAGCATGGCTCTCACTTGACGGGTCTGTTCTCTGTCCAGATCTTGACAAGTATTAATTACAGTGTCTACAAGCTCCTTTGAGTTCTTAGATTTCGGTGGTTGGTCGGTTGTAGTCACACAGCGGATCGACGAAACAGGAACACACTGTCCTACCACAGTTCTTCGGCTCAGCCCGATTGGAGTTTCCTTCACATTCATAACTCTAACAGGAATTACATCTCCAACCCTCACTAGAGCTTTCGCAGTCAAGAACTCATTATTGCCCACTTCTTCGACCATCCTCAGACTTCCTTTCCTACAGTATCCCTCGAGACTGGTCATTAGAATTTTCTCACTATGGCCGGGTATAGTTACATCACTAGTAGTTAGTAGGCGGACTACATCTTCCTTGTCTTCATGAAAAGGGAGTTCCTCACCTTCGACCTTGAGAACTCCTCTGTGTACGTCCAATACGGCTCCAAGTTTCCTCAAAAGGTCCATACCCAAGATTAACTGGTCAGAAATCTCAGCGACCAGTATGTTGTGCTTGATAGTGGTCTTACCAATGGAGACAGGAACATTAACTTCGCCATAGACTTTTATCTTTTCACCGTTCGCCGTTCTGAGGTGTGCTGTTGCTGGCGACATTCTGGAATGATCTCTCACTATTTCCGGTCGTGCAATAGTTCTTGTTGCACCAGTGTCTATCAAGAACAACTCATTCTCTCCGTCAATCCGACCATCAACATACAGGCTATGGGCTCCACCAGAAGATGTTACGTTGACGGTAACTACAGGGGCTTTAATTCTCAAGGTCGACGATCGCCCCCTCATGTCGACCGGTTTTAGTTTTCCGACTGCTGTATGGGTTTCGCCACAATTCCGGCATCTGGAATCTCGTTTCTTGGGCATCGTCTTCTGGATAATTTTCCGAACCATATCTTCCAGATCATTTTCTTCATCTTTCTCGCTAATGGTCCTAACTTGATGACCTTTGGAAATTTGATTGGCCGTTTCATGCTCCAAAGCAATAGCAAGTGCTTCATCCAATACTTTCGGTCTGGCCAATCGTAGAGCTTTCTGAATTTCGCTCTCTCTCAATCCATCGACAAATATGTCTACTGCTATTTCTTCCAAAATGTTTTCTGGAGCTTCGGGGTAGGCTAGACGCACCATTCGAGCAATGTCTGTTTCAAATTCCTGCAAGCTTTCACTTGCACGTTGGATTCGGCTGCGTAGTTGTGCTTTGTAAACCTGTTGCAGATGGGCATCTCCATAGCGTTTCTCAAGTCGGTTGAACAATGTTTGATAACATTTTTCTTGGCCTATAGGAATCGATCTTAAAATATCCGCAGCATCACCTCTTAGAGCCGCAGTCAAGGAAACAGCTTTTTCTTCTTGAGTCCATTTATTGGCCGTAGCGATGGCTTCAAATTGTCTGAGGTATACGGACCAAGATGACTTTCCATCAAACGGAGGCAATTTGAATCTCAAATGATGTTTTGTTTCTTCTTTTGTCCATTCCTCTTTAACTTCCTGACCTGTAATTACTGCGGTTTTATCCATATCAGTAGTTGGTGCTTGTACTGCTGAGCCACACTTAGTTATCAGACATTCCAGCTGCTTTATTTTCTCTTCTAGTCCATCTACGTTTTTATGCACTTCGTCGAATGTTCTAGAAACTTCTTCATATCGCTCGTCGTTCTTTTTCGAAATTTCATTGATCATGTCAGAAACTTTCTCGAATTTCTCATCAGTTCTTGCAGAAACTTCATCGAATTTCTTGTCCAATTTCTCCAGTTTCTCATCACTTTTTCTGGAAACTTCTTCCAATTTTGCATCACTTTTTCTAGAAGCTTCTTCTATCTTTAACATGATGACTTCATCCGCCGACAGGAATTCAAACGTTTCTGGATCATCTCCATTATCCGAAAGAACACCAATCAATCGTTCTTGTAGGATTTTTTTAGTTCCACTACTATCGGCATCACGTTCCTCCAATTGTTCACGCAATTGTTTCACTGAGAGGTCTTTCAACTTCATTTTGGTTTATTTATGATGCCAAATAGTCAGTACCGAAAACAAAAATTATCGCACTAAATAATCGTTCAAAAATGTCCTGTTTTCACTACAGAAGTTCAATGTCTTTCACTATTTATTTTATAATTTTAATCCCACTTCTGACACCACTGTAACGTTTCTCTTTACTAAAACACTGGGTTCGATTTATATACACTTTTATTTCCACTGACACGATTTATTTACAACGCTCGATTATCAACTGATTGCCTGCGCCTCTGTCCGCGGAGCTTTATACCTGCACGCTTCTCCAGAAGTTTCCTGGCGGCACGCGAACATTTCAGACCTCGCGTCTCGAACGTTCATGATCCGCGTCACCTGGAGTGGGCGTGGCCAAGCCATAGGCGTATCATTTCGTTACATTATGATACAGTACCTCAATAGGGATTCAGCGAGTGAGTTGTAAATCATAAGTAGAAGCTTTTTATTATTTACATTTCTGATTTGATAGAATTTATGAACTAACTTGTTGAGTCTCTTAACTGTGTTATCAATGTGTGCTTCTCATCGCAGGTGTTGGTCCACATACACACCCAAATACTTCATGTTGTCAACTTTTTTAATTATTGGACATGAACACTGCGTTGGAGTTTGGCAGAGATACTTATGAACAGTGAGAGTGTTATTTAAGGGTTGATCTTTTTTTGTTGTGGTGAATGCAATGAACTTGGTTTTTTCCACATTCAGACTCAGAAGGCTTACATTCAACCAAGAGAGTACATATTTGAGCCCTGTTTCAGCTTTCTCATAGACTTCATCCCAGGTATCGCCTTCAAATAAAAGTGCTGTGTCGTCTGCGTAAGATATTATTCTGCCATTGATGTTGTCGAGTTTATAGAAATTGTTAATATAGATCAAAAATAAAATTGGACCCAGTACTGTCCCCTGGGGCACGCCCATGTTGACAGATAGTGGGTCGCTAAGGGTACTGTTAATTTTAACCTTTTAATTTCTATCAGATATATAGTTTTCGAATAGGTCTAAAGTAATACCTCTAACTCCTACAGTTTCTGAACGGTCCAGAAGAATTTGATGGTTGACAGTATCAAAGGCTTTAGCCAAATCCAGAAATACTGCCAAACTTTTTTTTTGTCATTGAAATTTTTCCAAACACTGTTAACCAATTGAAAGATTGCGTTTTCGGTTGACATATGTTCTCTGAAACCAAATTGGCCTTCAAATAAAATATAATTTTGTTCTAAAAAATCAACCAGTCTATTTTTCAAGCACTTTTCGAAAATCTTGGCAAAGTTATTGATAATGGTTATAGGTCTGTAGTTTGTTGCAAGTTTTCTGTCACCTGATTTGAAAACTGGGGTTGTTATCGATTCTTTGAAAGTAGCTGGTATGTTTCCTGTCAAAAAGCATAAATTAATGATATGACAGAGAGGACTCAATAGAAGCAAATTATGTCTTTTTATAAACTGGACCGTTATGCTATCAGGACCAAGGTACACAGGTAGTGGGATACGCTGATGTCATAATGATCATAAGGTGCGGACCCTTTCTGGGTCCACTCATGGAGACCACACAAGAAGCAATAGGGGCTGTAGAGAGCTGGTGCAGGAAAACCGGACTTAATGTCAACCCCAGTAAAACGGAGGTCATGGTTTTCACCAGAAAATATAAATGGAACAGACAATGTTCGTTGACACTGAATGGAAAGGCTCTTGAGCTAGCCAGAGAAGTGAAATATCTGGGAGTCACCCTAGATAGTGAGCTAACATGGGAAAGACACCTAGAGAATAAGAGCCGCAAATTTGTGGCTGCCCTATGGCAACTTAGGAGGGCTATGGGCAATTCTAAAACCCAGATTCATGTACGCCTCTGTAGTCTGGTGGGATAGAACGAAGCTAACAACGGCGGCGAAACAATTGGAGAGGTTGAGAGATCTGGTGATGAGGTGCGCTGTGGGCGCAAATGCGTCAGCGCCTACAGCAGCCCTTGGGGCAGCCCTAGGGATAGGACCGACTCAACTGGACATTGAAGCCGCTGCCGCAAAAGCGATGCAAAGAGCTAGAGACATCCTCTCAGAAGGGAAATACAAGGAGAAGAAACCGGGGGTCATGAGACAAGAAGGCATCTTCGAAATGCCCACTGACAAGATGATCACGAGGTACCTCTTCGATAAAAGATACCGAATCAGTCTCACAAGTAAAATTGAGTGGATTGAAAAACGGGCGAAACTACCTACCTGTGGAGACATCTGGTACACGGATGGCTCCAAGGCAGGAGACGAAACAGGTGCCGGAGTGTATCGGCGCCGAGGAGGGGAGAAGCACATCTCTCCACTCGGGAGCCATACCACGGTTCTACAAACCGAACTGGTGGCAGTGCTGAACAGCGCGCTTCAGGCATTGGATGTCAGAAGCCAGGAGCACCTGTACATCTGTACGGACCGCAAGAGCGCTTTAGAAGTTCTTGGAGGGTACACTACAACATCAAAACTAGTGCAAGATTGTAATCAAACCTTAAATCGCTTGGCCGAAGTCGAATCTGTAACCTTGATGTGGCATCCGGGTCACAAAGGGATAAAGGGCAACGACGCAGACGAACTGGCCAGACTAGCGCGATTAGAGAGGCTTATAGGACCAGAACCGGCAACTGGAATTTGCAACACAGTCATCAGGAAGAAGATTGATGACTGGACTGTGGCAAAGCACAGGGAGGCATAGAGAAATGCCCCTGGGTGCAGAATAGCCAAGATCTTCATTAGACCAGATCAAATGAAGAAATGGGAAGAACAACCTCACTGCATATCATCTTCCAATGCCCTGCAGTAATGGAGAAGAGGCGCCTTCACCTAGGTGACCCAGATCCACAGGGATTCCAATGCGAGGAAGGCACTATCAGGAATATCCTGACCTTTTGGGGGGAGAAATTTGATTAGAGCCACCAGCTATCTGAGGGACGTCAAGGGATTACCCATACTTCTGGAGGCACTACGTGCCCCAACTCCACAGTCGACACTCGAGGTCGACAATAATAATAATAATAATAATAATAAGCATATTCAAATGAAACAAGTCGACATTCGAGTGACTGATTGTGTCGTAAGCATTCATGTATTGAATTATTGGTGAGTTGCCATAAAAGTTGATTACATATGAGGGTGGGTAGAAAGGGAGGCAATTTGGCACAAATTTTGGGTTACAGTTCAAGTGTAAATATTCAGTACAATATGGTGAATCAATAACATCATTTAGTATTTTGTATGTGAACAGAATATCGAGGAACTCCCTTCTGATAAACATTGATTCGATTTTATATGATCAGATAGTTAGATCCATATGTTAAATGATGACAGTGTTGGTAATATCTAAAGTTGAGAGCATTTAGTAGTTTTTTTGTACATATTCAATTCTTGCCACATATTTCTCATAAAAAGGGTTCCATATACATGTACAATACATATTCTAAAATCGGCCTCACTAATGTTTTGTAGACAGTTATCAGGGATTCATGGTACGAAAGTCCTTCGTATTTCTTAGAATGAATCCTAGCATGCGAAGGAATTTTCTGGCAATAATATCTACATATGAGTCCAAAGTCAGTTTTTTGTCCAGGACCACCCCAAGGTCACGAACCTCATCACAGTTTATTTGATTATAGACGAAGCATTGGATGATCTCAATGTAAACGAAAATTTGATATATTTTCATTGAAAAACAAAAATAATTGATCATGCCAAGTGCATTAATGTATATATATATTTTTTTCTCTTTTTCAATTGTATCTATGTTTCTCGAAATATCGAGAATTAGTCGTTCATTTTTGTTTCACATTCGTTTAATTATTCCGTTCTTATTGCACAGAGTTTATTTTCCACAAGCGGTTATTTGACTGAACCATTTTTCGTCATTTTTACTCCCGTACGAACAATAATTGATATAATAATAATTTACATCTGGTACAGAAATATATGGAACGCCGTTTTACCATTTATTACATCACTTCTTTCGTGAATACTTATTTATGATTGGTAGACATTTTTCTGGATGAAATTCAAATGAAATCTTTATTTTTCATTAATCATGATAATGCCAACCATTCAAATTCAGAAAATATATTGAATGGTGAAAAGAAATGATACAATTTTTAGTTTGGTCAATAAATATAAATCGGCTTAACTATAGTAATGGGTGAAGGCATATACAATTATCAATGAACATTGAAAATCGATAATCAATTTAATTACTCCATTTGAAAGATATTTGTTATCACGGTTGATGAAAGAATACTGTAATATTAATCATGAAGTTTTGTGGAACATGTTTAATAATATATCAAATGATTTAACATTTTGGTTCGAAAAATAAATACATCTTTCGATGTTCGATTCTCATTTCACAACAATTTGTATCTCTGAATTTAAGTGATTGATTGAATTATTGAAAGGAATATAAATGATTCATTATAAAATATTGGATTTTTATGTTTTTGAAACTGTATGAACTGTATTGTTTAATGTGAATTTCAAATCAATCAATCAAATACCTGTATTTCAGAAGACAGTTCTGAACCTAAAATAATTCATAATAATTCATGTCACATTTGTATCCATCAACCGTGATAATGTATGTTTGATTTTATGATGGAAATTATTGTTGTATAGATTTTTTTATTGAGTTTAGACGAATCATTCAGTTCATCCGAGTTAAATTTCAATTTATGAAATTAACGTTTTTAAAAAGATTTCTTCCAAGTTTATTTGACAAATTCGAGTTTACAATATGTGTGTATTATATGAGTTCTAGAGCAAGACTGGTTAATAATATAATATTACTGTGGGCTGAAAGATAGATAAAAGCGTTTGCAATGTAAGCATCTTGGCGGCGCCCATGGTGAGAACTTGCTGTGTCCGCTGTCTCTGCCATCCCCTGGAGAAGTTTTGTGAGGGACGAAGAAAACTGAAGTCTCCGTCGCTGGTTTCTGCGGTGTTTTCTTGAAGCAGGTGAAGATATGGCGGTACTTGTAGCTTACGATAGCTATTACTATCGTGATGATGATATATACGGGGGCTGTCCAAAGATGACTGTGGTTGGGGGCCTCTGCGATGGTTAAGGGTTGCAGATGTTCGTGTTCGTTCTGTATTCTGTGAAGTTCGTCCAGTGCGATTTTTTCTAGATGAATTGGGCTCAGATTTGTCATTGGCTCGCTGTTGATGGTCTCGATCTTTGGTAGGGTTAGCGGTTCTTCGTGGACTACTTCTTTGGTGTTGACATAGCTGTCTTCGGGGGTGTGGAATTCACATCCGGGTGGTAACTCGATGAGATACGTTCCTTGTAAAACTGTTATGGTAGAGGCTTGGCAATTGGTGGCAATTTTTGTTGGATTGGGAAAAATGCCAATATAATGTGCTTCTGTCAATTGCTCAATAAGGGTAGTGTTGATCGTTATCGGAGTTTGTTGACATTGGGCTTCTTCTTCGGAGAGTTGGAGAATCTGCGATATACAGTCTGGTATTCGTGATCTATACTGTATAGATGAATCTTGACAAAGGTAACCTGAGTCGATTTTTCGGCATGGCTGCTCGGTGTATTGATGTAATACGCTATTTATCGTCAGATAAGGTTTGGGTGGTATAATGGTCGTAAGATTATTATTTGGGATTGAAAATAGGTGATAGTGAGTAAAATCTTCTGGGATAAGGAGTGGAAAATGTAAAATGAAAACTATCATTGATTTAGAGTAGTACGCATCGATTGATATGATGTCGTAATATTTCAGCAATTCCTCTTCATTGGTATAGAGTAATTGTCCTTCTGAATGATATTGTAGCATTATTTCGATTATTGATTTCAATTCGTTGGTCTTTATAATGCTGTTATGAAGAATGTTAGTTCTTGCAAAAGTTATTGCGTTCTCGAGATCGGTGAGGAGTTGTAATATCAGTTGTAGTGAAAGACTTAATTGATCCAAGATATTCCTTGTTTGCATATAATCATTAAATTCAAAAACGAATTTATTCAGATCAGATCGAATTGTATCGATTTCTATGGCGATAACTTCTTGATTGTGAGTTATTAACGTCATGGTGTTATTGAAGTTTTCAATAAGTCAAGTTGTAAGTGAGACATGTTGATTTAGTCGTTGTACTGCATTCTTTTGATTCGTTTGTAGTGTCATAATTGCATTGTCGTATCTTTCGGCATCTTCTTGGTCTAGATTTCCAGATATTGGTTTAATAATGGAGCCGAAGGCGTTAATTAAACCTCTTTTATTTCTATGAGATGGATAGATCGCTTGGAATTTTCGGTATACTGCATCTAATTGATAGCGTAAACCTTGGTCGAAATTTTGTAAACTGATGAAATATGGTTGACTAAGTCCGTCTGCGATGGCTGCAGTGACCTTTTCATATTCGTTGTTCAGGGCATCGATTCCTATAGCTATTGGTGTGAGATTATAGTAATGTATGAAATCGTGTGAACTAGTTTGAATTCTTGCTTGTCCTAGCTTGAGGGGAAGAATTCCTGGGTTGTCCTTCAGGTCTTGTATTTTGATTTCTTGTCCTAGTACAGGGTTCCATCTGTAAGGAAGATTCACGTTCAATTCCTCGTTGAGTTTTGTGTTTGATGTTTTTCTTGTGGATTGATGTATTTGGCAAATTTATGGTGACGGGGTTGTTTGATGTCACAACCTTTTGGGTGAATCTTGGTAATAGTTTGTTACGTTTTTCTGTTGTTTTCGTATAAACTTTGGTATTGGTTTTATACGTAATTGGTGTCTCTCTCGTTTGATTTCGTTTTTCGATAATTCTCTCCTTGATTTCGGCTGTTTTTTGATTGATCTCTTTGTAAATTGCTTTAGTCTTCTCTCTATGTTGTTGAACATAATTATTCATCAATGTTTTTTCGATGTCTATATCGAATGGGTCTAATGGATCTAGGTGTCCATTCAAGATATCAATTGGTTTTTGTTTGGTAACTGAATGTACAGAATTATTGTATCCTAAGATCGCATATGGCATGTGTTCTTTTACATTGAATTTTGGATTTTGTCCTTTGATAGCTCTGAGATGTTCTATTAGAGTTGAATGAAATCTTTCGATCATTCCATTGGATTGAGGATTTTCTGGTGTTGTATAATGAATTGTGATTTTATGAGTATCGATGAAATCTCTCATAAGTCCGATTTTAAACTCTGTTCCATTATCTGATATTATTATTTTAGGTAATCCATGATGTGTTATAAAAATGAGAAGAGCATTCACTACGTTTATCGCATTTGAACCGTCGATAGGGTATGCTGACCGTACTTGGAGAATGCGTCTATAATCGTCAAAAATTTCTGTCCGTTAGCCTGAAATGTATCAATGTGAATTACTTCCATTGGTTTTGTCGGTGTTGGAGTTATCATAAATATGGGTTTTGCTGGTTTTCTATCATATTTGTTCGCTTGACAATTTTCACATGAATCAATATAATATTGAATATCATTTTTAATTGATGGCCAGTAGTATCTTCGTCTTAGTTGAATTTCTGTTTCATTTATACCTCTGTGGTTGGTTTTTCCTTCGTGATAGTTTCTTATGATTTCTTGTTGTCTCTCTTGATTAGAAATATCTTCTAGTACATGGCTACATTTCACTAGGTCGTATGCAGTGTTTTTGAAAGTTCTTTGCAATATTTCACAAGTTACTTGATAATATTCGTCTTTATCAAAGTATATTGCATGTTTAGTTTTTGGTGGAATGAACTCTTTGAAAAAAGTAATCATTTCATTATCGATATTATTAAGTCCTATCTGTGCATGTATTCGTTTTTTATTAGGGAAGATTTGTTCTAAAATTGGTCCTATAGAGTTGAATATAACAAATTTCAGTTTTACTTGATTGTTGTAGTAATTTAAAGGTTTCTCTGATATTGGAATATTTAGAGTTGGATTTTCATTATTCGAATGTATTGTGATATCACTCGTATTCTCTGGATTTTCATCCGCTGTATCAGTTTCAGATGTATCGTAACCTTGACATAGGTCATTTCCTTCGTCAGCTGTTTCTGTAGACGATGTGTCGTTGCGTTCGGGTAGGTCAATTTCTGTGTGAGATATTGTATCGTTTCGTGAAAGATTAGGTTGATTGTCCAATTGTTCGATGTTCACGTCTGTTTGTATATCGGATGGATTGTTATACATTGATGCATTGTCTGTGTCTTTTGATTCTGAAAGTGATTCGTTCAACTTTCTTACATATTCTTCTAATGCTTGTAATTCTTTAGTTTGAATTTCAATTCGTGATAATGCGTCTGCATTCTGATTACATTTGCCTTTTTTGTAGGTGACTTCGTAATCAAACTCTTCTAGTTTGAGTCTCCATCTAACTTATTTTGAGTTGGCATCTTTTAAAGAGAATAACCATTGTAATGGTCGATGGTCAGATAATATTTTAAATTTTCGTCCGAAAAGATATGGTCTGAAATATTTCGTTGCCCATACTATTGCTAGCATTTCCTTCTCTATTGTGGAATAGTTTTGTTCGGTATTGCTGAGAGTTCTCGAAGCATAAGCTATAGGTTTATCTTTACCTACCGGTCCTTGGGATAGTATTGCACCGATTGCATAATTGCTCGCATCTGTAGTAAGGTTGAATGGTTTAGAGAAGTCCGGGTATTGTAGTAATGGTTCGTTTGTTAGGATATTTTTACAAGTTTCGAAGCATTGAATGAATTGTGGCGTGTGTTCAATTTTTGCACCATTTTTTAGACATGCTGTCAGAGGTTTTGTTATTTTGGCTAGATCCTTAATGAATTTTCGGTAATACCCGAGAAGTCCTAAGAATCCTTTTATTTCTTTTGGTGTTCTGGGAGTCGGATAACTCAAGATAGCTTGAATTTTCTGAGGGTTTGGTCTTATACCTTCAGGTGTGATGATATGTCCTAAGAAAGCAACTTCTCTCTGTAGGAATTCAGACTTATCTAACTGAATTTTCAAGTTTGTTTCCCTTAGTCTTTGAAATACTTTAGCCAAATTAACCATATGCTCTTGTAAAGATGTAGAATATATTATAATATCATCCATATAAACAAGACATATGTGACCTTGAATTCCTCTCAAAACGTTGTCCATTACCCTGCTAAAGGTAGCTGGAGCATTTTTTAGACCGAATGGCATTCTGACGTACTCGTAATGACCATGTTCGACATTAAAAGCTGTCTTTTTAATGTCTTCTTCTGCCATTTCTATTTGGTGGAATCCACTAGCAAGGTCGAGTGTCGTGAAATACTGACATCTTCCTAATTTGTCTAGGATGTCTGAAATGTTTGGCAGTGGATACCTATCGTCGATGGTTTTTCGTTGACTTCTCTATAATCTACCACTATTCTCCATTTAATTTTTCCAGAGGCGTCCGGTTTTTTGGGAACGACCCATATTGGTGAAGACCAGGGTGAGTTACTAGGTCTTATTATTTGTTGTTCTAACATTGAGGTGATTTGATTTTGTACCTCCTCTTTATGAATGTGCGGATATCTGAACGATTTCGTGTAAACAGGTATCTCGTCTTCAGTTTTAATGTGATGTTTCACCTGGTTAGTGAAAGTCAAAGGCATATTAGGTTTGTGAAATATATCTGTGTATTTTTTACATAATTTAGTGATGTGAAATTTTTCTTCTTCATTGAGATGATTGGTTCTGATTAGATTTTCGATGTCAATTTCTGCTGATTCTATTGGATTTATCTCGGCTGTTAATATATGGAAATCTTCCAAATGTATTTTTGAACTGTTTATTGGTTCTGATTTAGTTGTAATTTTGTATCGCTGTTGTTAATGAGTTCGGCCCAAGCCATTTGATTACATGCTTTGGTTAAGGTTTCTTTTAATAAAGCACCTTGTATGTTTTGTTGGGGTAGAATGATAGATCCTTCATTTTCTTTAACGGGGAGTCTAACACGTGTGACGGTATGAGGATCTAATTGTACAGAGAAAAATTGTTTTTGATTCGTCTCATAATATTGTATCGGTATTGTAGAGTACTGTGTTATCAGCGTTGAATTTGGAAAATCGAGATGAGCTTTCAATAATTTGAGATTGTCCAATCCTATCAGTCCGTCGAAAGTGGTATGAAATTTGAAAAGATAAAATTTCATCGTTGAACTATCATTGAATTCTGGGAAAGTTGGAATTTCTGCACTATAGTCTTATAATTTTGAAAAATTGATGACACAACAAATGGTTCATGTTTAATGCACTCTTTGTATTTTTCAAAAGCAATTTCAGGATTGAGGAAGGATTTTGTAGCTCCTGTGTCTATTAAAAGTTTGAGTGGTGGTTTGGAGATGGTAATGTAAGGTAATTCTTTTTTGTCACTGAGACTATGTATTTCTACTATATCTCGTGGTTTTGAATGTGGTCCGACTGAAAATTTTCAGTTTGTTTTTCCGCCGTTACTACTTCAAAATTGTCTTCATTATGGAAGTCTTCGAATTGTTCTTGAAATTCGGAGTAGATTTCCTGATCATACTCATAATCTTCGTTAAATCCGGGATCTTGATGTTCTATGTTATACATTTCTCCGGAAATGTTTTGCTGAGGGCGATGTTGAAAATTATTACGGGGTGGTCCGCGATATTGATTTGATGGACCTGCCGTATTTCTTGTATTCACACTCATAGGAGTTGGTTTTGTTTGTGAAGTATTTTTGGAAACAATAGACATTGGGGTGGCTCTCGGTTGAAATTGGCCAGAATTATTTCTTGGTGCCCAAACATTTTGTGGTTTTCCAAAGACTTGTCGATTTGTGAAAAATTTCTGCGCTTGAGGATTATTTCCTCGTTGTGGTATGTTAATTGGCCCTTGGGGAAATGATGGACGTTGTTGAAATGTTGATTGAGGATTCCAAAATGAATTTTCTGTTCCCGCTCTAAAGTTTCTTTGAGCTGGTGCCTGTCTTTTATCCGATGTGAAGTTTTGTGGTCCGTTATTTCTTTGTAGATAACGTATATTATTTTCTTCTTGAATATATTGCATTGCGATAGCTAAGCTAGTAGGTCTCATTGCTCGAATTGTTGAGCCTAGTGGTTCTTTTAATCCGGCTAAGAAGGTAGTTAATGTTTGTTGTTGAAAAAATGCCTTCTTACTTCGTTTCACTACATCATTATCGTTATGAATGTCTAAGTAATTTGGAATGGTATTTAACAGTCCCATGCATTTCTCGTAGAACTGAAGTGGTGATTCGTTTTGTTGTCTTAGATTGACCAAATCTCTTGTTAATGAATTTTCGTGTCGTTGGTCGCCGAAATTTTGAATTAGTGTGTTCTTGATTGAAACCCACTCGTCGCATCCGTAAATTGATACAACTTCTCTCGCTCTGCCTGTTAATTTGTTAATGATTCCTTGCAAAAGTAGAACATTCTGGATACTATTTGCGTTGGTTGGGTCAAAGTAGAAATTTAGTAATGTCGAAGCTACTCTGATGAAATCGTAAAGTCCGTTCGGATTTCCGTCGTATTCTGGTAGAATAGACAAATTTTTGATATCGAATACTGGTCTTGCCATTGTGTTTCTTTCAGAGATTGTTAGTTTTTTACTAAATAATTCACTCAAATCAAAGTTTTCACTGGTATCGTTGGGGGAGTTGGAAGAATAGGAGTCTGACATAAATAGGTACTCACAGTAAGATAGTGATGATGACCAATATCATTGCTTCTTCTGCTGCACTTCTGCTTCCTTGGTGGTAAGCGGTGATGCTTTCTTCCAGGGATGAGATTCTTGAGATCGCGAACAAACGCTTGAAAACGACGAGGATCTTTTTTTCAAAAAGACTCTTTCGCGATCCTACCGACTGCGCCAGTTAAATTTCAATTTATGAAATTAACGTTTTTAAAAAGATTTCTTCCAAGTTTATTTGACAAATTCGAGTTTACAATATGTGTGTATTATATGAGTTCTAGAGCAAGACTGGTTAATAATATAATATTACTGTGGGCTGAAAGATAGATAAAAGCGTTTGCAATGTAAGCATCTTGGCGGCGCCCATGGTGAGAACTTGCTGTGTCCGCTGTCTCTGCCATTGTTATACAATAGGGTATTGTCTATATCAAATCGTAACTTCCGTGGTATTTCGTTGAGTCGTGAATTTAATTGTTTGATGAATATTTGTTGACAAGAATTTCAATTCGCTCATCTACAAAAGATAGTTCAGAAATAATCAACTATCTCATTAATTCATGTAACATTTCAGTTCTTCAAACAGGAAAATACCTATGATTAACAATAAAAAAAAATCAAACAATTCAATTCATCAATCTTGTCAATAGAGAAATTTTGGTGATTTTTTTTCTGTATGAAGAATATTACTGATACAGTCGCGAAATATGTGGTTGAATGATTTAAATTGTTCAATGAAAAATATTTGTCAATCCTTCGAATCATTCACACATACCAAACTAATTTTATTATTCATCATCAATTTTATATCCTTCAAATATAATAATTCATGTAACATTTCATATCATCATCCTGGAATTACCATTATTAGGATGAGTTAAATTGTTTGATCATAATAGTAAATCCCGAATTAATATTATTGTTGATAATTTTAATTGGGCGCCACAAGCGTGCGGTTGTGCAGTGTACTAAGCTATATGGATTTTGGCAACAGCGGTCTCGTCTCGTGTTCGTGGTTCATGGTCACTGAATATAGTGATCTACTGATGAGTTAGTATGTTCAGGTCAAATAAGTCTCATTTGATACATTTTCCTTCTAGAAATAGATATACTTATAGTAATGATCCCTGCCCTCACTGATATAGTTTAGTATCGGAGAGCCAATTTCGCCTTCATTGATTAGAACCTACCGCCAAAACGTAAATGGTTTCACTAATTGGTTCACCCCACTCAAACAACTATTAATTTTTGTGTATTGCATTCTGTCACGTAACTGTCGAATACATCCAGTGCATTACCACGTATCCCATATTGTTTTAGGTCATTCAGAAGTTTTTTATGGTGAACCGTGTCGAATGCTTTTGCTAAATCTAAAAAGACAGCTGCACATTTTTCACCCGAATCTTATTTATTTATTTATTTTTCATTTATTCATTTATTTATTTATACAGAATACTACTAATACAGAATTATAACTAAGATGTACATTACAGTGATATTAACATGCTGTGTGTGTTGCACCTAGACCATAGGTCTGTATATGCAATGACAAAGTAAAAGTGTTTGAGAGTTTTTGATTTTTTAAGAGAGTTAGTTATATTCTAGTGTACAAGAGATGTTTTTTTTTTTTTTTTAAATAACATTCGGTAGGAAAAATATACACACATACATATATATATATATATATATACAATGTGTATTTACAATAGCTTCAAGTACGTCGAGTAGTCCTCAAAAATGTGACGCTTTGACTGTTTTGAGAACTGCTTATACCCTTTCAAAAGCCTGGTTTCTAGCGGTAATCTGTTGTAAATTTACGAGCGAAACTACTTACAAATCGTTGATTCGCATCTTTACGATAGAAAGGTACAGATACGTTTTTGTCAGTAACTTGCCTTGTCTTGTAGTTGTGTGAGATGGGTTTCCTCATATTATGATTTTTATATATGAAAAGACAGGCACTATGAAAGTATAACATTCTGACGTTGAAAATGTCAGGAGTATATAAATGGTTAGTAGGATATAACCTATTCCTTTGAAATATAATTCTTAGTATGTAGTTTTGTATTACATTTAAATTGCTCACTAGATTATCGTACATACTACCCCAAACTATAATGCCATACTTTAAAATAGACTCAATAAGCGCTTTATATATCATCATTAATAGGTTTTTATTCATAAATTTTCTTAGTTGGTAGAATTTAGAGATTAGTCTCCATATTTTTTTACATAGAATATTTACATGATCATGCCATTTCAAATTTTTGTCCATTGTGATTCCTACGTAATTTGTATTAGCCCTCTCTTGGATAATTAGGTTGCTGTGGGGGACTTGAAGGTTACTGTATGTTGGTCTATTAACATTTGTTAAAGAGAAGGCGATATATTTGGTCTTATTGATATTTAGGGATAACATATGTTGGTCAAACCAATTTTTTACTTCATAAATACCTTGTTCTGCTCTTGTTTTGACCCCAGCCCAGGTGGTATCATTGAAAAGGAGTACAGTGTCATCGGCATAGGAAATTATTGTACCGGAAGCATTAGACAGTAATAAGGAGTTGATATATGTTATAAACAGCAAAGGTCCAAGTACCGTCCCTTGTGGCACCCCAACTTTGATAATCCTGGAATCACTATATTCGTTTCTTATTCTGACTTGCTGTGCTCTATTCGACAGATAATTTTCAAAGACCGCCAGTACAGTACCCCTCACTCCATAATGAGGAAGGACTTCCAGGAGTTTTTCATGGGGCACGGTATCAAAAGCCTTCGCTAAATCAATGAAAATTCCTATACATTTCATTTTATTTTCCAAGTTGTTTTTGATATTTTCAACAAGAGTAAACATTGCATCAGAGGTACTTGTGCCCTTAAGAAAACCGAACTGATTTTCATTGAGAATATCATTATTTATGAAGTATTCATACAATCGGACTTTTAGGCATTTTTCAAATATTTTCGCAAACGAACTGATTAGACTGATTGGTCTGTAATTACAGATGTTATTTTTATTACCGGCTTGTTTATATATAGGAATAACTACTGACTTTTTAAGATCGTTAGGTACTATCCCAGTACTGAATATCAAATTGAAGATATTGTAACGTTATTCGTGGGTTCTAGTAGAAAACAGACGGATTCCCAACTGATTAACTATTTATTTTCACGTACAAACTCCAACAAACTATTTATTTCAACTATTTATATCGACAACGATGTAACTACGTCGCGTTCTATACTCCCTAACGTTGTTTGGAAGCTCGATATTTATATGTTTTACATCTGTTCTGGAATGTTCTAGAACTGTCAGTCTTCTGTCACATCTTTTCATCTCTTTTCATCAGACTGCTCACAGGATGTTCAATCTTCTTCCATTCTAGAATATTCGAGAGCTTCCAAACATGTCATACAGGGGGATTATTCGAGTTCTCCTGGATTCCATTACATTGCCCCCTCCTTAAGAGACATTCCTCCTGGAATGCATTTTGCTCGTTATGGTGGAGAAAGGAGCAGTTGGTTCCGTTTCGGCAGTGTGAAGTCTGATTGAAGTAGCATGGTACCGTTTTCTGTCTTGGATTTTCCCTAGGATTCCAGCAACATATCAGAATTTCAACTTCGGTAAACCTGAATATGATTTCCAACATATTCCTGACAATTCCCCAATCCAGGCCATCCAAACCGCAAGCCAGCTTTGGTACAGCTATTTTCTGTATTCCTTTTCTCAGTAAGGTATTTCTGAGATCAACTAATGCGTCCCATAAGTCCTTGTAAGATGGTTTGTGGAAATGTCTTTCTTTGATTGTCAGATAAAAGATCGATCTAACTCCTTCAGGACTGCTATCTTCAATTTCCAAGGCTCGACCGATAGATGGGCATTGTTCTTGAAGTTTTGCCAGTTCACCAAACTTTTTCCGGAATACATTGCCTATCCCTCGGAACATTTGAAGGTCTTGGGCGATGCAATGAGCCAATGCATACTCTACAGGAGTGGTGAACAGGTCGCGACTCTCTTCTCTTGTCACGTCAAACCTTGCTTTCGACGAACCGCTATAGATTTTCATGAAATTATCGTAAGTGGGCTCGTCCTCGTCTTGTAGTTGAATCTGCCTCACTGGTTGATCTGAAGTCCCCTCAAACGGTGCCAGTCTATTGAAGTGGACAACTTTTGGTTTGCCGTTGGGCACCTTACTGATGCGGTATATAACATCGTTGATTTTCTTTTTCACGCAATAGGGTCCTTCCCAAGATTTCTGCAGTTTAGGACAGAGCCCTCGTTTCCTCTGTGGATTGTGGAGCCACACTAAATCACCTTCTTTGTAGGAGTTTTCTTCAGCCCGGATATCATAACGGTCCTTCATTCGTTCACTGGATATTTGGATCTTGGAACGAACCAATTCATGAATATCGTTCATCTTTCTTCTCAGGTTCGTTATGTAGTCTTCACCTGCTACGTCCTCACCAGGTCTGCATCCAAATACCAGGTCACAAGGAAGCCTCATTTCTCGCCCAAACAGTACCTTTGCTGGAGTCTGTCCTGTAGATTCTTGTACTGCTGATCGGTAGGCCATCAAGAAGAAGGGTAGATGTTGGTCCCAGTCACGTTGGTGTTGATCAACAACTTTGCAGAGGTATTTTCCAACGGTTCGATTCATCCGCTCTACCATTCCGTCCGATTGGGGGTGTAATGGCGTCGTTCTGGTCTTCCTGATTCCTAACCTGTCACTCATTGTCCGGAATACTTCACTCTCAAAGTTTCGGCCTTGGTCCGAATGGAGTTCCATTGGTACCCCGTAGCGACTAATGTATTCTTTTAACAGGACATCAGCAACGGTTACGGCTTCTTGGTTAGGAATCGCATATGCCTCCACCCATTTCGTGAAGTAATCCATGCAAACTAGGATATATCTATTTCCATCATCAGTAACCGGAAATGGACCTGCGATGTCTAGGGCGATTCTTTCAAAAGGGCTACCCACGTTGTACTGTCTCATAGGAGCTCTTGGTTTCCGGTGCGGTCCATTACTGGCAATACAGACGGTGCATTTACGGCACCAATCTCGAACGTCATCACTGTAGTTCGCCCAGTAAAACCGCTCGCGAACCTTCTGTAGAGTCTTATTCACTCCCAGATGCCTTCCTGAAGTTCCATCGTGTATGTAGCGCAGCACCTCTGGAACTCGGCTCCTAGGAATCACTAGCTGCATTCGATGATCCGATCCATCATCGTTTTCCAGTTTCCTCTTCAGCAGGTCATCTTCCAAAACCAGGGAGTCCCATTGACCCCAGTAGGCCTTCAAGGTTTGTGATAATGGTGCTACGTCTTGCCAATTGGGACGACGATTTACTTTCTTCCACTCTCGAAGTCTACGGATTTCTGGATCTTTCTCTTGTTCTTGTTGAACTGCTGCAGGTAACCAATCATCGCTGACAACAGTAGTTCTGTTAATAGATGTTTCTTTAATCTTCAAACGATCCTCAGCAAACTTCTTGGCTCGTTTGCTTACTCTTCGATTGTGTCCCAGCTCTACACAGTTCCAACAGCGAACCGTTCTCTTCGTCTTATTCGCATCCAGAAGACTTTTGATAGCATCGAGTAGGCCTTCACTAGATTCCTGGTTCAGTGAGCTGTTACCGTTATCATTAATGTTGCGGATTCTTGCAGATCCACGTGAAGCTTCTGTTGCCGCTTCGAACTCCAACGCCGCTGCTAGTGCATCGGTGAGGTCTTTGGGTCGAGACAAACGTACGGTCCTCTGCATCTCCCCATCCCTCAATCCATCAACGAATGTCTGTACAGCTAGACATTCCATAACAGACTCTGGAGCTGACGGATATGCACAATGAACCAATCTCGCTACGTCTGCTTCAAATTCTTGTAGACTCTCGTTGGTTCTCTGTCGACGGTTCTTTACTGTGATTGGAATACCTGCTGTAGATGTTCGTGACCATATCGCATATCTAGGCGTTTGATGAGATGTTCGTAACTGTCAGCTTCACTTTCTGGGATGGCTTGTAGGATGTTCAACGCATCACCTCGTAGAGCAACTGTAAGCGCCACCGCCTTGTCCTTCATTGTCCACCCATTGGCTTTTGCAGCTGCTTCAAATTGCTTCAAATAATTTGGCCATGATGTCTTCCCGTCAAATGTAGGAGGCTTTACTCGATTTGAAGTGGTTGCGATGTCCGATTCCATTTTCGTCACAATTTGTTCACCGACCTCAGGTTTTTCCGATCTCTGGACACCTTTTCCAACTTGTAGCTCCAATTCTTGTGATTTTTTCGCTATTGCGTCCATTTCTTCTTTCTGGTGAGCAATCTGCACTGAAAACTCTTCACGTAGAGCCAAAGATTGAGCCGAAATTTGTTCTGCAATTTCCTCACGATGAGCAATCATTTGGGCAACGATCTTGTCCTGTTGTGTAACAATTTCTTCACGTTGTGCAGAAATCTGATCCGTAATTTCCTTACGTTGTGCAGAAATCTGATCCGTAATTTCTTTACGTTGTGCAGAAATCTGATTCAGAATGTCTTCACGAAATGCCGTCGATTCTTCACGTTGTGCAGAAATCTGATTCGTAATTTCTTCACGTTGTGCAGAAATCTGATTCACAATCTCTTCACGAAATGCTGTTGACTCTTCATGTTGCGCAGAAATCTTATTCGCAATTTCTCCACGTTGTGCAGAAATCTGATTCGCAATTTCTTCACGTTGTGCAGAAATCTGATTCGTAAATTCTTCACGTTGTGCAGAAATCTGATTCGCAATCTTGTCTTCCGGTTCTTCGAAGATGAACGTCTCTGGGTCTTGACCAACGTCAATCAGGTACTCTTTCAGACGAAGCTGTAGCACCGCTTTCGTCCCTGTGGTCTCGAGATCCCTTTCTTTCTATCATTATTTATGAAGTATTCATACAATCGGACTTTTAAGCATTTTTCAAATATTTTCGCAAACGAACTGATTAGACTGATTGGTCTGTAATTACAGATGTTATTTTTATTACCGGCTTGTTTATATATAGGAATAACTACTGACTTTTTAAGATCGTTAGGTACTATCCCAGTACTGAATATCAAATTGAAGATATTGTAACGTTATTCGTGGGTTCTAGTAGAAAACAGACGGATTCCCAACTGATTAACTATTTATTTTCACGTACAAACTCCAACAAACTATTTATTTCAACTATTTATATCGACAACGATGTAACTACGTCGCGTTCTATACTTCAACTCCCTAACGTTGTTTGGAAGCTCGATATTTATATGTTTTACATCTGTTCTGGAATGTTCTAGAACTGTCAGTCTTCTGTCACATCTTTTCATCTCTTTTCATCAGACTGCTCACAGGATGTTCTATCTTCTTCCATTCTAGAATATTCGAGAGCTTCCAAACATGTCATACAGGGGGATTATTCAAGTTCTCCTGGATTCCATTACAAAATGTTTCAAGGGCTCGAGAATATATATATGACATAGTTTTATCACTCTGGAACTTAGTCCATCATAACCAGGTGCACTGTTATTTTTCAGTTGATTTATGTGAGTAAATAATTCATTTTTATCAATAGGTTTCAAAAACATGGAGTCACTGATAGCAGGATAGTTGATATTAGCATTATCGTTCTGTTGATTGATCTGTTGAGCCATATTTATACCAATGTTTATATAATAGTCATTGCAGAAGTTTGCCATGTGTTTATCCGTTAAAAATGGGTTTCCATGTTCATCTACAACACCAGGAGTCGTCTTTTTTATATTATTATTGGTAGCTTCATCAACAACTTCATATATCTTTTTGATATTATTCATGTTATTATTTATTTTTTGTAAATAGTAATTATTTTTTGCAGCATTGATTATTTTATGGAGTTTATTTCTGTAGGCTTTATAATTATCGAAAAAAGAGGGATTGTTTTTGTTTCTTATAGCAATTTTCTTTAGACTATCCCTTTTTCTAATAGAAATTACAATAGAATTGGTGATCCATGGTTTTAGTTTTATGAATTCTTTGACTTTTACAATTTTTGTAGACATGCAGGCATTATGTATATTGTTGAAGGTATTGTGAAAAATTGACCATGCTTCTTCTGGGTGATCTGTTGAAAGGACAGGTTCCCAGCTTACTTCACCAACCAACCTCAAAAATTTGTCTTGATCAAAATGATGCAAGGCCTTTTCTGTGACTTTGGTACTAGACACACAATCCTCCTTAGCTATTTGTATGTAAACAGGATAATGGTCTGTTATGTTATTATTAATTACAGCTGGAATGAAGTGCAGGTTTGTATTTAGGTTTTTTCTTACAAAGATATGATCAAGACAGCTTCCAGATGTGGGTGTAACTCTTGTATAGGTATGAATATAGGATTGAAAACCAAGCGACATGAGCATTGATAGGTAGCTGTTGCTGACTGCTGAGTCACTTAGAGTGTCATAGTTAAAATCACCAATTAAAACGTCAATATTACCTCTTGAGGTTTCTGCTAAATGCATTTCCAAGTCATCAATAGAATTCCTATCCGAGACCGATGGTGACCTGTAGCATGGCATAATATTGTAGTTGACATTGTGAATTTTGAATCTGATGTTTGACACAGTTATAGATGTTAAGGGTAAAATATTGTGTTTAACTTCATAGTTGATTCGATTATTTACATATATTATTTATCTGTAATTTCTCCTATCACCTCGTACAAAGCATCCGATGTACTTTTTTCCCACCTGGAATCCAAATTGATTTGTTGAGAGACGAGTTTTCAGACATTTTTCTAATATTTTACTGAAATTATTTATCAAACTATTTGGCCGATAATTTGATATTCTCGATTCATCACCAGCTTCAACTATGGGTGTTATTACTGCAGAGGCACTTTCTCTGTACTTAAGATTAGATTGATTATATGTGTTAGTGGATGAGCGATATGTGTTGAACAAGATTTTATGAGCATTGGTGTAGCATAGGCGTCCGAACTAGGCCTTCGGACGCCTACCTACCATTCTAGACCAACTCAGGACTCTCTGAAGACTAAGTCAAGAATCTCCCAAGACTATGTCTTCAATTACTTTTATTTATTTTGATTGTTATGCGAACATGCCTTAGTGAGTTCAACGTGATTATTTTGCGTATTGTAACAATATGTCTGGTAATGAACTCGTGAACTTGAATTAACTTACATTCGGGTCATGTAGGTTCAAACGCACCTGAGGTCGAACATGGATTGGTTTACATATAGTGAGTGATTATAATTCTTGGACCATGCCTTGTGGTGTTTGTCCATGTTCGACCTCAGGTGCGATTATACCTACATGACCCGAATGTGAGTTATTTCAAGTACACAAGTTCATTACCAGACCTGTTGTTACAATACGCAAAATAATCACGTTGAACTCAATAAGGCAACAATCAAAACGAATAAAAGTAATTGAAGACATAGTCCCAGGAGATTCTTGACTTAGTCTTCCGAGAGTCCTGTGTTAGTCTAGAAGGGTAGGTAGGCGTCCGAAGGGCTAGTTCGGACGCCTATGCTACAATTCTTCTTTTTTTTTATCTACAAAGAAATCCGCATCGACCCTCTGGCTCATTAGCGGAGGAGATAATAAATTACATTCATAATTTGCTAAGTAAATCTAAGGTATTCAAAAATGATATGATATTCCTACTATTGCTATATTCTAACATTTCTTTTAAGGTAGAAGATATGTTGAATGTGTCTCTCTGAAATTGGAATAGGGGACATTGCACTATAATATGTTTCAGTGTTAGTTGATTTCACAAGTTGGTTGATCTTCTCCAGACAGCAGGAATTCGTGAGTGAGCTTGGTGTGTCCTAGACGAAGTCGGGTCATTATCACTTGTTCTCTCCTTTTCTTTAGTTTATTTTGCTACGGTCCCACGTTCGGTTTGATTTCATGTAGTTTTGATTGTGAGGCCTGCCATTGAGTGTTCCAAACGTTATTCATCTTGTATTTGATATACGATTTCATATCTATCGAAGGAGTGTATTGCAGTGCTGCCTGGTTCGGGTTATTGATTGCGTCCCGAGAACTCTTGTCGGCTGTTTCATTGCCAGTTATTCCTATATGTGAAGGAACCCAAAGAAGGACCACTTCTTTGTCCAATGTTTGAATGACATGAAGTTCCCTTCTGATCAGTCTTCCTATCAGGTAATTAACGTATATTCGACGAAGTATTTGTAGGGAGCTTAATGAATCTGATATAATGATGAACTTTGAAGATGGGCTCGATTTTGCGAAACGTATCGCTTGGAGAATTGCGAAGAGTTCCCCTGTGAGAATCGTATTGGTTTCTGGTAGTTTGTAGGTTAGGGTAGTTTCGGGTGTTACAACTGCTGCTCCAACTCCATAACTTGATTTGGATGCATCTGTGTATATTTGGATGAATTCTTGATGATGGTATAGGATTTCTCGGAAGTCCTGAATTATAATTTGTGGGCTTGTGTTATTTTTATTGAATTGAGAATGGTGGGTGTTAATGATTGGTTGGTGTATTTGCCAAGGGGGAGGGGTCTTTAGGTTCATGGGGTAGAGAAGGGGGATTTTCTGCATTCGAAGTGGTCTCAGATATCTTCGAATTCTCTCATAGAAAGGTGGATCGGTTCTTGGTTGTTCGTATGCTGATAGGAAACGCGTTGTTATCGTGTTTCTATATGTTGGAATGTTGTCGAGTGAAGCTATTCTGGTAGCATAGGATATACTTAATTGTTGTCTTCTATGTTGTAGGGATGGTTCTCCGATCTCCCATTCCAAGCTTTCAACAGTGGTGGTTCTATAAGCTCCCAGTATGGTCCGTAACGCTGAATTGTGAAGGCTATCCGAAGATTTCAGTGCGGATGGTTTTGCGGAATCTTGAAGCGTATGAGAGCCCTATAGAGAGTGAGAAGGGTCGATCCCTCCGCACCCCACTGTTTATGTGCTAAGTATTTCAACAGGTTGAGCCTTTTTCGGCACGAGATGATGAGCTGATTAATGTGTGATTTCCAGTTGAGCTGTTGGTCAAATATCAAAAAATTGTATGTTGTCTGTGATACAATTCTTCTTGATTACCCTCATTGCTCCTGAAGACTGGGTTTCCAGCATTATTGTGTGTTAGGGGTAAGCAATTGTATTTTCTCATTTGTTCTCGTTTGTATCATCGAATATTTCTTGAAGGATGTACCATCAAAATTGTTAAAAAATTATATGTTTCTTTTGCATTTCATTCTGTAAATGAAATAGTTATATTTATAATTCCTGAGTACGACCCAAGCGGCAGGGGTGACCCCCAAAAATACCCCCGTACTCGACAATATGTTGGTTGCTGCCTGATAATCCATTTTATTTGTGACAAGTGTCCAGTCAGTATTTTCGATTAGTGTTATCGAATTTGGTATAAGTTTTTATAGTTATGTCGGTCAACAGCTGTTATTTTATTATTGTTTAGATTCATCGTTATGGCAAAATGATCCGTGATGCTGCATTGGAATATGAATGAATCGATTTGAAAGTTGTTAATGTTTTGTTTTCATTTAACAAACATGTGATATATGGTATGAAACCATGTTTTGCCAATGTCAATATATATCTATTGACATGTTCATCTTCTTTCTGTATATCAATATTAATGTCTCTAACTAGGAGTTGAAAGTTTGTAGACTCAAAATTTGATTCTAGATAGGTATCAAGTCCTTCTATGAAGGATATTACATTTGATGAGTTAGGGCGATATAATGCAATTATTTTTAACGAAATTTCATCTGTTAATAATTCTACTATTGCCAGGGTGACCCCAAAAATTCCAAGCTTGACACTATTGCATTCGGTATTTATATTGGATTTCGTAAAAACGATTATTCCATCGTTTTTGTTGAAATTAGCATCATTGTAAAATGTGGAGTTTCCCGGAATATTGAATTGATCTGTAGATTCCATCAGGAAACATTCACCCAATATTATTACATCATAATTGAGATCATATGTAGTTAGATATGTTAATAAATCATCAAGGTTCTTTCTTATGAGTAGTGTAAATTGGCCGGTTGAGGAGCCTCTAAAGGTCATCTGAAGGGCAATTGTCGCAATTACTATTCAGTTTACCCGAAGCTACAACCAGCCAAGGTTAAAAGTTTTCTCGCTCGGATGATGCCCATTGGTCGATTCCAAAACCTCTGAAGGTCATTAGAATGGTGATTATCGCGCAATTACAATTGGAATCACCCGAGACTACATCCGCTCAAGGTTTCAAGTTATTCCTGTTCGGATAACTCGAAAGGGTTGAGTTGACTTAAAAGTGTATACATTTCTTCACTAATGTAATTCGGTTTCCGATGTATTATCCGACTGAATAGATGATGAGCTGAATGAGAAAATAGTGGGGGGGGTTGGGCTATCACAATGGCTCCTCTACTCAATTCAAAAGAATGACAATTCTTGACCTTGTTACTTTCATGAAAACATGAGACTCTTCTATGGTGGGAAATAACGCGAGACTACACTCGCCCAAGGCTAAGTTATTGCCGTTCGGATAACATGAGAGGGCTGAGTTGACTTTAAAGTGGTTCGAATCATTGTTCCTTCACTGAAATGTTTCTGTTTCTCTAGCAGTCGTTAGGATCACACCCTCTTACTGAATAGGTGGTGAGATATTTACCTTGATAATAGCTTGTGTCGGTTACTGCACCTGTCATCACGAAGACCATCATTGTATTCAGGTATCCGAATGAATTGATGATTAGCATTTAGATGACCTCGACTCGATGTGTACTAAATGAAATCTAGAGCTGAAGGAAATAAATGGGGAATGGTATCGTAATTCTTGGACAGAATGATAAAACATGAAAGGGTTGAGTTGGCTTAAAAGTGGTTTAAATCATCATAAATGTCATCATATTCCTTCACTAACATGTTTCGTAGTAGTCGTTAGGACCACATCCTCTGTCTGAAAAGGTGGTGAGATCTTTACCTTGATAACAGTTTGTGTCGGTTATCTACTGCACCTGTCATCACGGAGACCATCATTGTATTTTATGAATCCGAATGAATTGATGATTAGCATTTAGATTGCCTCAATGTGTACTAACATGAAATCTAGAGCTGAAGGAAAGAAATGGGGAATGGTATCGTAATTCTTGAACAGAATTACAATTTTTTTTTCTCTCGACCCTGAAACTCACATATATTTCGGCTACCATAGCAATCGTCACGGACCATACTATTCATTGGAGTCAATGTAGATATTGTTGACTGACTCGATGTATAGTGGAATAAAACCTTGAGCTGAATGAAAATGGTTGAGGGGGTATCATTATTCTTGAACAGAATGATTTTTTTTTTTGACCATGAAACTTTTCTATTTCGGCTACGACTATCAGTCGTCACGGACCATACTATTCATGAGTTATGGTTTGGGGAGTAATGAGTATTATATAATTATGTATCAAAATGGAACCGCATTCTCTTCAATGGAACCCCGTCTCCTTCTTGACGTTTCATAAATAGCTTGTATTCATTTGAGCCTGAATTATTTCAACAATATCGAGCTAACTTGTAACTACACTCAATAATAAAAAATGTTCGAATGTAGTGGATGTGGTAAAATCTTTACACGTAATGATAATTTGAGACGTCATGAGAAAACCTCTTGTCGAGTATTGGCTGGAATTTCAGCAATTCCAGCGAAGAGGCAGAAGTTAGATATCCAACAGAAAACATCTGATAAAGAGCAATGTATTACTTGTAACATAATGCTACCCAAAAGTGATATGAATATTCATAAAAGAACATTGCAGCATAGAACAAATTCATGTGTCCAATTATCAAATGAAGTGAAAATGATTCGCAGTGCTTTCAAATGTAGAATCGTTAGCTATAGAGTGGATAACAATGTTGAAACGTTGAATTATAAGATATTTTTCAATAATATACAACACAATGTGATTACCATACTTGAGAATATGTTAAAAATGCACACTATCTTCAAGGTTAATATGGAAGTATTTGGTAGATACATTAATCAAACTCAAGATCTAGTTGATGTAAAATCATTCAATACCTCAAACAATACTATTGCTCAATCTAATAACCTAGAAGATATATTCATGATGTTGAAAGACATTATGATAAGTCAAACAACTGAGTTCGAAGAACGAGATTCTGGTGAGTTCACTTATTGAATTGTTTCACATACAAATAATGATTTTTTTTTTCAATTTGCAGGTTGGGCTTTGGAGAAAATCCTATTTCTAGAGGTGAATAATAATAAGTATAGTCCACTGAAAGGATGTTCTTATATTAAACTACCACAATTCATCGAAAAGAAAAGAGCTGTTGTGAATGTGGTCAATCAAGATCAGTATTGTTTCGCATGGGCAGTCACCTCGGCATTGTATCCAGTATCGAATCGAAGTAATAGTGTATTATCATATCCACATTTCTCTACAGTACTGGATCTGAAAGGAATTGAATTCCCAATGAAATTGCATGATGTGTCAAAGTTTGAGGTAATGAATACATGTTCAATCAATGTTTACGGTCTCGAGAAATTTTATGATGGGGATAAAGTGAAATATGAAATCATTGGACCACTTCATTATTCTCAAAACAGATTCAATAAACATATCAATCTATTATACATTACAGATGATTGCGGTAATGGTCATTATTGTTGGATTAAAGATTTATCCAGATTAGTATCTAGTCAAATTTCAGCTCATGAGCATAAATATCATTTTTGTGATGGTTGTTTGATATACTTTGAGAAAAAAGAATTTTTAATTGAGCATCAATCATACGATTGCAATCATATTTATACTACATTACCTACAACTGATCCTAAAGTTGATAAATATGGTAAAACAATACCTGAGAATATATTAAAATTTCAAAATTTTGAGAAGCAATTGCATGTCCCATTCGTTGTATATGCAGATTTCGAATCAATTCTACGACCTGTGAATACTTGTGAACCAGAATCTGCTGCTTCATTCACAAATAAAACTTTCAAACATGAACCATACTCATTCGCATACATAATCAAATGTTCATTCGATGATACTATCACAAAGTTTGTCACATATAGAGGAGAAGATTCTGCTGAAATATTCATATCGAAACTAGAAAATGACTTGATTGTTATTTATAATGAATATTTGAAACGTATCGTTCCAATGCAAAAATTGAGTTTTGAAGAAGAGTTCGAATATGCTAATGCTACAATATGTAATATTTGCGAGAGTGAATTCAAAGTTGGGGATGTCAAGGTCAAGGATCATTGTCATTTGACGGGAAAAAAGAGATACGGCGCCACACATTCGATCTGTAATCTGAATTTTAAGATTCCATATTTTATTCCCATAATATTTCATAACTTGAGCGGATACGATTGCCATTTGTTCATTAGGAAATTATTTCAGAGAGGTGACAAAGTTGAAGTTATACCTCAAACGAAAGAAAAGTATATTTCTTTCACTAGACATTTATTAGTAGATAGCTTCATGAACAAACAAGGTCAGTTGAAAAATGTTTTTTTGAAATTGAGATTCATAGATAGTTTCAGATTCATGTCAACATCATTACAGAATTTGGGAAATAATTTGAGAGATGATCAATTTTCAATAACACGTAAATACTTTTCAGAGAATGAACAATTTTCATTGATGAGAAAGAAGGGTGTATTTCCATATAGTTTCGTTAATGATTTGAGTCGACTAGATAATGTGACTTTACCATCGAAAGAAGAATTTTATGACAATTTGAATGATCAAGAAATATCCGATGAAGAATATGAAAGAGCGAAGTTAGTGTGGAGTGTGTTTGCATGTCAAACATTGGGTGACTATTCAGATATCTATTTGAAATCCGACGTTTTACTTTTATGTGATATATTCGAGAATTTTCGTAATATTTGTATGGACACTTACAAACTAGACCCAGCTCATTATTATACCTCACCCGGACTTTCTTGGGACGCGATGTTGAAATATACCAAAGTAGAATTGGAATTACTTACAGATATAAATATGATGAATTTTTTCAAGAATGGTATTCGTGGTGGGGTGAGTCAATGCAGCGATAGAAAACATGTAGCGAATAATAAATTCTTACCAAATTTCGATCCAAAAGAACCAACATCCTATATAATGTATCTAGATGCTACTAACTTATATGGGCATAGTATGAGTCAAAACTTACCAACAGGTGGTTTTCAATGGTTATCTATTGAGGAAATTTCTGAATTTGATGTTATGACTATAGCTTGTGATAGTTCCGTAGGTTTCGTGTTGGAAGTGGATGTTCATTATCCACTAGACTTACATGATATTCATTCAGATTTACCATTCTTAGTAGAATCAATTATTCCACCTGGATCGAAATCGAAAGTCCCCAAATTAGTACCTAACTTGAATGATAAAAAAAAATACATAGTTCATTATAAGAATTTACAACAAGCTATCGAGAATGGATTGATTTTAACAAAAATACATAGGATTCTCAGATTCAATCAATCACAATGGCTCAAAAAATATATCGATTTGAATACTATGTTGAGAAATAATGCAAAAACTAAGTTCGAAAAAGATCAATATAAATTGATGAACAATAGCGTCTATGGAAAGACCCTCGAAAATGTTGATAATAGAAACGACATCAAACTTTTGACAAATTGGAAAAATATTCGAAGAACTTTAGGCGCCGAAGCTTACATAGCAAGGCCGAATTTCAAAAACGTATCCATATCCAGTGAAGATTTCGTAGCTATTCATATGGGTAAAGTTAAAGTGAATTATAATAAACCATTGTATTTAGGATTTTGTATATTAGAATTGTCTAAAACTGTAATGTATGATTTCTTGTATGGTTGCATAAAAAAAGAATTCAGTCATCACGCTTCATTATTATATACAGACACTGATTCTCTCATTCTCAAAGTACAAACAGATAACTTTTATGATTTCATCAAAAATAACTTGAGTCGCTTCGATACTTCAAACTATGAAAATGGTAATACTTTCGGAATTCCTGTGGGCAAATCAGTATTGGGGAATATGAAAGATGAATTTCCAAGTGATCCAATTATAAAATTTCTCGGAACCGGTGCGAAAGCTTACTATGTTCAATCATTGAATAATGAATTGAAAAAAGCAAAGGGTGTGAAAAAATGTGTAATAGATAAGCAAATTCATTCAACAGACTATGAGCGAATAGTAGAAAAAGGTGGTTTTATTTTTAGGAAAATGAATACTTTTGTTAGTATTCTACATGATATATTCACAGTTACTAAAAATAAAATCGCTCTATCATATCATGATGATAAAAGATTCATGATACCAAACTCTACGAAAACATTACCGCATGGACATTGTGATATTATTTATTATAAAACTGAAGAAGAAAGATTGGATTTCCTCATAAATGCTTTAGAAGAAGAAAATTGTGATGAACATTGTATCAATTGAAAATTTTATGTATCATTTATGAATTGTAATTGTGAAACTTCTCATATTATATATAAGGTAATGTAGTAATATTCATCAATAAAATTATATTTCATTCAATGAAGAAGTTTAAATGCAACTATAATTTAGAGATGCAATAGTATTTTTTCTCCAACTGTGCAATATATTTCCAATGTTGTATATTATGTCAAAGAATGCGTAGATATCGTAGATCAGGTAGAAAGTCACAAGCCCTACCACCCCATTCAGTTATATCTACCAGTGACCAATCTACTAATAGATAATCTCGTTTGGGCATGTGTCTGAAAGATGTTTCGACTATACTAAAGAATTCAAATGAGCTGTATTATACCGAGTGTTTGAGTGTGAGAGAGAAGGGTAGATGTGTGTTCGAGTATTACGTTGGTAAAGAGAGGGGGGTGCTAGGTTTCTTCACGAAACTTAGACGAAGTATCATTCAGTTCAAGACATCTTCAGTCAGTAACAACATCTGAAATTTTACCATTCATTCGTAAAAAAAAGAAAATCATCATGGAATCATCGTGGAAATTGAATGAAATTGATCTTTCTTCACCAACCATTGAAGTCAGTCAAGAATATTTGGACTCGTTGTTGAAAGAATTTCAAATGGCAACAGGAACAGGAACACTAATCCCGGACCAGTCATTGCCATCCGTTGCCGATGAAGTTGGAGTCACCGCACCGATCGTTGGAGTCACCCCACCAGTCGCCGAAGTTGTCCAGGAACAGCCAATGGTCCTTTCACCAGTTACAAAACATTCAACAAAAAAAAGGAAAGCTATTGTTGACGCGGATGGAGTGAAACCAAACAAGCAAGGGAGGAAGAAGAAGGACTCGGGACCTATAGTACATTCCAATGTGCTATTGAAAACATCGAGGTCTCGAGAACAATTCCCAATATTGGCGAATGCTTTGGGCAAATCTTCAACATCTCGTCCGAAAAAAGTCGAGAAACAACCACCAAAAACTGACGAAAAACAAACTTCGGTGGTTACTAGTACCGACGAGGACGGGGAAGATACTCCTGCATTGCAGGAATTGTTCAACGCTTTTGAGGTGAGAGTGAACAGTGTCCGCATGGTGATGAGGAAATGTGATGATGACTTGGTGATTTACCATGCGGATATTCAACGATATCAATGTGACAATGCATCATACAAAAAACGGATGGCGGAGGTGCAGAAGGAGACAGCAGAGAAAGAAGAGAATGTCAAAGCTCTCGAGCTTGCCATAAGAAAACAACAAGAAAAACTGGCGTCTCTTCTCGAAGAAACCGAAGCGTTGCGGAAAGAATTCGAGGGTGCAAAACTAAATTCAGAATTCTGCCTGTCCAACCTCCGGTCTATCGATTCATTGATAGGGGAGACTCATAAAAGAAGAAACAAACAAGAGGCAATCCTATCAAGATTTTCCGACTACCTCAAATAGACACATTCAAAATCATGTTTCGATATTTTTCTTTTTTATTTTTCAATAGATTATTTTATATTATACATATTATACAATATTTTTCCATTGATTATTTTCAATAGATCATCTTGAATATTTTTTCAATTTGTTTTCATATCCCAAACTTCCCACAATATGAATAATATTTTCAATAGATCATTTTCAGTACATTATTTTTCAATTAATTATTTCTCAACAGATCATTTGATTTTTCAATTGATTATTTTTCAATACCTTTTTTTTAATTGATTATTCCTCAACAGATCATTTGATTATTTTTTTATATGTTTTCATATTCTAAAACATTCCAAAATAACTATCCTGGAATTATATACATAGATAGTCAAACTTCATTAAGAGGATAATTCGAAATTAATCACATTTATGGTATATTGATTTATTATTCGAGTTATTTCAATGTATTTTGCAATATAATCGGTATGTTTTCAATTGTCCTATTCCAAACGTTCCAATCTTCTCACTTCTTTCAAATCTTGAATTATTTGATCTTGAGTTCTAGTGAGTTTGTTGAGTCGAATTTTCAATCCATCAAGTTGTTTCATAATGGAATCTTTATCAATCTGACCTTGCTCCCTTTTCAATTCGATTCTCAATTCATTATGTTGTTTGGCAAAATGTAATTTTATATTGTCCATAACTGAGGAGATTGCTGCTTGCAGTGCTCGTAGAGTCATTTCTTTTGCTTCGATAATCTGCTCATTCAAGTACCGAAGTTGAACACCATCGTCGTCATTTGTTGGTATACCAACATTTTTTAATTGTTTTCCTAACATATTATAATTTCCATCAGAATCTAGTAAAAAACCTATACCTGGTAGACCTCTTAGAGAAATTAATGATCTGCTTCTTTTACGACCAAATTTATCAATCGTATTATTCATGTTTTCACGTTTGTGGTTGGGAAGGAAATGAAGAAGAATTCAACATTTACATGGTATATTATTAAAACAATATAGCACATACTCAACAAGTTCAAGGAATGTAGAATGAAAGAAGAAGTATAAAATAAAACAATGTTTTTTATTCGTTGATTTATTGACTGATCCTATTCATATTATATCCGATGCATCGATCCATGAGTTATGCTCATTTGAAAAACCCAACCATTTCACGAATTTTCTTCCATTTTTATGTCTCAATATCTTCTCAACTAAGTAAACGTTCGGATTCCTTGTTCTCAGCAGCTCTTCCTCGTAAAAACATCCTTTTATTGGCTTTTCGTTCATATCTTGTAGTAAATATGTTGTGGGATTAGTTCTCCTTACTTTGATTATTTTGAAAAGTTCGGTAGAGAAGTTGGCTGTGAATCCTTTTTCAAAAATACCTTTGAACTTACTTATTCTCACAATCTCTCCTAATTCAAACTTAGGTTGTGGAGCTATTTTTGATTGACTGTAAGCTTTCAGATTTGTCCTTGAGGAAACATCAGCAGGTTTCATTCCAATAGTACGATGTTTCTTATGATTATATCTATAGATGAGTTGGGGTAAAATGTCTAACCATCTATATTCACCAGATATTGTGAATTCCTTGTATATCCAATTCTTCAATGTTCTAATTACTCGCTCTACAATTGCTGCTTTTTTTGTACTATATGTGGAATAGTGATTGATTTTATACTTTCTCATTAGTTTATTAAACCATTGATTATAAAACTCTTTCCCGGCATCACTTTGTATATTTTTTGGTGTGAATGTCGCATTTTCCAATATTTTCTGCATAGCTTCACTAACTTCTTTTCCTGTTTTATTCATAATTGGTTCAGTCCATAGATATTTAGTATAGCAATCAATCACGAAGATAATATATCTGAATCCATTATTTTCTTTAGCATGTTGTTGCATTTCTGCGAGATCGATCTGCCATAGGTCACCAAATCCTTTGATTAATGTTTTTCGTCTTTGGAAGTTACGACGAGCTGGTGTGTGAAGTTCATTCGCAATTTGTCTCTTAACATTATTATTCATCACTAATAAATGATGTACGACTCTTTTCCGAAACAAATCACGACTAACAAATTAATCGTTCGGTTTCCTCTATACAGTGTGTAAAAGCCAAATGGAATAAATTCATTATTTCGGTTACTGTACATATTTATAAAAAGTCCCGAAACACGTCAAATTTGAATTATAACTTGACATTCTTTAACGTGAAAATGCAACCCCTACCTTCAACCCCCTTAGAATGACAGGTACAACCCCCAATTTTTTAAATGGGAAGTATAGGCTTGTGATATATCATTTGAAAGGTCTCTTCATTCTCTATTCAAAAATGTTATTGTTTTTAAATTTAATGCAAAAATTAACATAATATGAGAAAGTGAACAAAAACCGTAGCAATGTGGTTTTTAGATGGTAACCATTAAAAAACTTTAAAGTATTTCCGTGGCAACGCTATTTTAACAAGCAGTAGTAAATTGTTTTATTTAAGTTGTCATTGTTGTAATTTAAGTATAAAGTTTGTTCAATTCAATTCTGAAAAATGGTTAGATTAACGGAAATGCATAAAATAACAGTTTTACAAATGATTGGTTACGGAGATAACATCCGAACACAACAGGAAGTAACTCGCCTATTTCATGAGAAATTTCCTCATTTACCGCCTATATCCCAAGGAACAATAAGTAAAATAGAAAAGCAATTTCGCGAGTTTGGTCATGTAAGGCAGATAAAAAAAGCAGCTGCTAATGCACTGAGTGATGAACTCAAATTAGATGTGTTGCTTGAGTTTCAGGAAAACCCACATACATCGAGTAGACAGGCATCCACTACATTCAATGCTAGCCATACATCGATAGCAAACATATTAAAAGAAAATAAATTGCATCCGTATAAGATGATACCTACTCAGGAGCTCATGGAAGACGATTTTGATAGGAGAACTTTTTTTTGTGAGCAAATGATGGACATGTTGGATAACAATATTATCCAATTAGAAGACGTTATGTTTTCTGATGAGTGTACTTTTTTACTTAACGGTCATGCTAATCGGCAAAATTGCCGCTACTGGTCCACGGAAAATCCTCACTGGATGAGAGAAGAACACACTCAATACCCTCAAAAGGTTAATGTTTGGGCAGGGATTGTAGGGAACAATATAATTGGTCCCTTTTTTATTGAGGGCAACTTGAATGGCAACAATTATTTGGCACTACTTCAAAATGATGTCATTCCAACGTTGGCAAATTTATATCCTGATCCAGGTAATCCTCAAGTTCCAGCGAATACGATATGGTTTCAGCAGGATGGAGCACCACCACATTACCAACTTAATGTCCGGCAGTACCTCGATACAATATTTCCCAATCGGTGGATAGGGAGGCGAGGATCGATTGAATGGCCAGCGCGATCACCTGATCTTACATTATTAGATTTCTTTTTATGGGGATATGTGAAGAGCCATGTGTACAAAACTAAACCTTCTGATTTAAATGACTTAAAAGAACGAATAACGCTTGCGATTAGGTCGATCACGCCTGATATGTTAAATAATGTTAGAAGACAGTTTTATTTGAGATTAGGATGTTGCCAAGACGTTCGCGGAGAACATTTTGAACATCTACTTCATTAACATTCATAGTTCTTTTTCGTGTTCTACATTTTATTACGTTTTGCATTACATTTTAGTTTTTGATTGTATGTAGCGAATTTCGGTAACAACATGATATTAATTTTTTTTATGTTAATTTTTGCATTAAATTTAAAAACAATAACATTTTTGAATAGAGAATGAAGAGACCTTTCAAATGATATATCACAAGCCTATACTTCCCATTTAAAAAATTGGGGGTTGTACCTGTCATTCTAAGGGGGTTGAAGGTAGGGGTTGCATTTTCACGTAAAAGAATGTCAAGTTATAATTTAAATTTGACGTGTTTCGGGACTTTTTAGAAATATGTACAGTAACCGAAATAATGAATTTATTCCATTTGGCTTTTACACACTGTATATGTTTGAAATTAATCATGAACGTCAATACACGATACCATTTTCACGCAATTCTTCTATAATTGATATTATTTCATTATCGTGACCAGTATGTCCGGAAAGTTTCGAACTCCACAATAATCTCAACCGATCAATCAATTCCTTAGGTCTATTCCAATAAACATACTCCTTTTTCAAAGTTGTAAAATATTTCTGTGTTGGAAATTTTCGTTTCATCACACCACCTCTTTTTCTCAATTCATACGGATATCCAACTGATGGTTTGATTAATTCTCTATATTTTTTCATATTAGAATTATTCAGTCCTTGTCTGGAATCGAAATTTTTATATGGTGCACTGGTCAATTCCATTATAGTAGCGAACAATTTTTGATTTCTGGGGTCAATTTCCTGTGGTGGTTTTTTGAAGAATATCATATTATATAATTGAGCATTAGCAGGAAATCGCCTAATCTTTTTTCCGATATGAAATATGATCTGTCCATTCGAGAAACTAACTTCAGAATTCCCTAGTTTCAATTGTTTCGTTATAGGGTCCTCATATATACCATAAACATTATCATATTGTGTGTTTCCTGATTTCATATTATTGATATGTTCTTTTACGATTTCTTCTTGGTCTATTCCCTTTCCAGTTATAGTCTCATTCGATGAAGACATCGTTGAGGAAGGTGGAATATACATTAGGTATGATTCTGAATTAGGTATATGAGAATCATTGTTTTCTTTTAATCTGCTTACATTTTTTGGTGTACTGGTGGATGATGGAGAAGTGGGTGTATCATCCAAAATAGTTGGGGTTTTTGTATTCGAAGAAGCCACTGCTGCATCAGATATTACCTTCAAAGGTTTCGTTATAGGTTCATAAATTCTTTCTAGAGACGTTTGATTCTCATTTCGAGTACTTTTGATTATATTGAACTTTTGTCTTACAGCATCTGTTGCCTGGATCAGTTGACGTTTCAAATTCATTTCTTTCTCCATATCACACGTTAATTATCTTACAGTCATCTAGATCAACCGATCACGTCAGTGTTCTAGGTTCAATTGATTACCAACGTGATACACTCATGGATATATGAAACTATCAAATCCTTGTCTATAACGACCATTACGTATTTCACTATCTTTGTCGATTACTAGGAAACCATGATTCTCCTTCCAACACTCTGCACACATTTCCTGAAATTCTTTGAATGTGACATCGGGAGATACGTGATCAGAAAAAATGTGATGTAAATTGAGTTCATCCTGTTTGAATATAATCAAGAAGTTGGAGTTGTCACGAATGAGTTGTTTACTTACTCTTGAATAAGTTTGAGCTAAATAAAAACAGTCAACATGTCTATGACGTCCCATACTGAAATATGATCTGATGATGTTTTGATTTTCAGTAATAACATCATCAAAAATGAAAATTGAATCTTTTTCAGCTTTTGATGGATCAATTACTTCTATATTATTACCGAATGGATAAAATCCTAGTCCTTTTATTGGTTTCAATACATTATGTAGATATGTATACTTCGGTTGATTTAGCGACTTGGAATATAAATATACATTGTCAAAGCGTAGTCCGTTTGGATGAGTAAGCAAGGATATCATAACATTTGTTTTACCACAATTCGATGGACCAATAATTAGACCACGAATTGTTGTAGGTAATAAGTGACCGTGTCGTGAAGTTTTATCGCTTTCATTTCCATAACCGATTTTATTATCCCAATTGTCCACAACAAAGTTTTCTTTTTGTTTAACAATGTGCATAGTGTGAGAGTTTATGAAATATAATGGTCATTATGTTGAAAACATTTCATTTATATTATGAGAGTCAAGAGTGGCGGACGTAAAATTCCATCAAAAATAAAGAAATGTGGTAGGGGTTTTATAAATACAATAATTAATAAACTCCCATTTGAATTACATATACCCGGGGGCTATCAGTATTGCGGTCCTGGAACAAAGTTGAAAGAACGTTTAGCAAGAGGTGATTCCGGAATAAATCAGTTGGATATTGCGTGTAAAAAACATGATATATCGTACTCTCAAGATAAGACTGATTTAGCTGCAAGACATAGAGCGGATAAACAACTAGAATTAGCTGCGTGGGAAAGAGTAAAATCGAAAGACGCAAGTGCAGGTGAAAAGAGTGCAGCGTGGTTGGTTACCAATATAATGAAAGGAAAGAGGCATTTTGGTATGGGTTGTCGTAAAATAAAAAAAATCAACAAAAAAGTGAAAAATAATAGAAAAACAACCTTTGGGTCAGGAATAGTCAAAAAAGTTAAAGGAGCTCTGCGTTTAGCTGGTGCAAATAAGAAACTCGATAAGAACGTGGAAACAACTTCAAGAATTGCACTAACTGCTGCTAAAAAATATCTGAAAGTTGCTGGAGGAAAACGGAATATTCGAACACCACGTGTAATACCAATTCCCAAAGTTGGTGGAATTCTACCACTTATACCAATATTTGCTGGATTATCAGCTTTGGGAAGCATTGCAGGAGCAACAGCAGGAATAGCGAAAGCTGTTCAAACAGCTAAATCAACTAGAGATCAACTTATTGAAGCAAATCGTCATAATAGAAATATGGAAGCTATAGCAATTGGTAAAAGTGGAAAAGGAGTTTATTTGAAACCCTATAAAAAAGGGTTGGGTATATTCTTGAAACCATCAAATTCAAAAAACTGACAACCTCCCTACCTCGAAGACCTTTGACTGATCTTGACATCGATAAATTTGCACACAAAACCAAGATACCTTATTTTCGAGGAGTTTTTATGCGAGATAGTCTACCTTTTCATGGACCACTGAGAAATGAATCTGCGATAATAAATCTCGATTCAATCAAAGGTCCTGGTACACATTGGGTTGCATATAAGAAACGTGGTAGGGTGATTGAATATTACGATAGCTATGGAGACTTACCTCCTCCGAGAGAATTGATCAATTATTTTCAAGGACATTCAGAGTTAGTCAATGAGATACGATATAACTATGATCGACAACAAAATTACAACACATTCTGGTGTGGGCATTTATGCTTGAAGTTTCTCTCTGTTGGTGAATAATATAAGTCTAATGGATCGTGATAGTATTGAGAAAATGAGTCATTCACTGAGAGCTTTCTCGAAAAAGAGGAGTTTATTAAAAATGACTGAAGAAGAACTTGCTGACATGCCAAAAGAAGTGATGATTGCTTGTTCACCACATGAGATTGTATTGGTGTGGGATAAACTTCCCGAACGTCTACAGGAAGATAATGATATTTTGAAATATCAATACTGTAGCGATCATCACAATGAAGATAATTCTGAGGAAAGTTATGATGTAAATGATGGTCCTACACCTAGAAGAATATTCTGCTGCTACTGCAATATGGGAGATGTTAATGTAGAAGTGAATCGTGAAATTGATCATGAGTCATACAAGGAGATGGGATACTTTTCTTCATGCTGCAGACAACAATAAATAGTGAAACTGTGTTATTTTATATCCAGTATAGAATCGTTAGTTATGTCGCGCACATTTACGCTTACTGGACAATCAAGTATTCTGAGTGTGAATTTTTATCCACCAATAGAACTCGATGTGCGTAGTAGTTATGGATTAGGTTTACATGGATTCTATTCTTACAATTCTATACTGAATGTTGACGAGAAGAATAATGTAATAGGTTATAAAATAGATAAGAATATGTCATTTACTTCTTTAAGGATTCCTCCAGGTGTTTACGAAATAGATGAAATTAATAGTATCATTCAGAATATTATGAAAGTTCAAATTAATAAAACATATGATAATATGGAAGATGTATTTTCTTTGCGAGCCAACAACAATACTTTTAAAATGTGAGATTAAATCAAAATTCGAAATTGATCTATCACACAAAAATTCCATTGCTCCTCTCATAGGATTCGAAGCAATACAATTGGAGCCTGATAAACGACATGAATCCACATTGGCTGTTAATATAATGAGAGTGCGAATTATACGTGTAGATTGTAATATAATATCTGGAGCATTTTTTAATGGAGATGAGGCCCACACACTATTCGAATTTGATATAGATGTCGAACCAGGATATAAATTATCTAAGGAACCTCAGAATGTTATTTACATGCCTGTTATACCAGAAGGGCGTCAGTACATCGACAACATCACTCTAAGTATTTTGGATGATAACGGTGATTCGATAGATTTCCGAGGAGAAAGAATCATAGTAAAACTAGAACTGAAAAAATTATCTTGAAGCAAATATAATGGGATTTTCTTTCAAACGTTTTCCGAAGACATCAACAAACCACCAAACATATAAAAAGAAGAGTACACACAATTTCAAGTTCACTCCACATTATCATTCCAAACAGATAGGATATAAGCTATCAACTGAAGATAAACATTTTCTTGAGTCGATTGTTGGATTGAAAGTACGTCAAAAACATTGAACAACATGGTGACTCAAACGTCAAATGAAAAACTAAATGTTTTTGAAGAACCGCTAATGGATCATTCATTGACAAGCCTTCACGAGCATACATATAAGCCATATGGTTCACCATATTATAAAAATTCTGACGAAATCAGAATTCCAATCAACTTTCAAGACTTGATATTGGATATAGCTGAGAGCTATATATATATTGAAGGAAAATTCACACCTACAGATACAGATCCAACAAAAATTTGCTATTTATCTAATAATGCATTAGCATTTCTCTTCGATGAAATTCGTTATGAAATGGGAGGTGAGCAGGTAGCAGTAATAAGAAAACCTGGTATAACAACTACCATGAAGACTATGATATCATTTGGACGATCACATGTTACATCATTACAAATGAATGGGTGGGGTCTTGATCAAGATAAACAGGATCTTCTGGATAGTACCAGTCATGTGTTTAGTGGAAAATTACCGCTCAAGTATCTAATGGGATTCGCTGAAGATTACACTAAAGGAATTCTGAATGTTAAACAAGAGCTCATACTCATTATAGCTCGTTCTTTCAAAAACTCATATATTGGTGAAGTAGACGCTGACTTGGTCATAAATAAAATTGAATGGAAAATCAAACACATTATGCCCGAAGATAAACAAAAACTGAAACTACTCAATCGAATCAATAAGAGTAATTTGAACGCTAAGGTCAAACTAGCTTTCAGAATGTGGGATTTGTATGAATTACCTTCATTGCGAGAAACAGCCTCAGATATTTGGGCTATAAAGACGACTAATAGTCTGGAACGTCCACGATATATAATCATTGGATTTCAAAACACCAATATTTACAACAACAAATCAATGGATGCTACAAAATTCAAACATGCTGATATCAACAATATTCGACTATATCTAAACTCTGAAGTGTATCCATATGAAAGGTGGAATCTTGATTTTGATAAAAAACTATACTCACCAGCCTATTATGCATTTGAGCAATTTCAACGAAGCTACTATGATAAAGATATGAGTGAACCAATGATGACTTTTGGTGAATTTCAAGAGAATCCATTATTCATAATCGATTGTTGTCATCAACCAGATGCTATGAAAACTTCTACAGTAGACATCAAAGTTGAATTCGAAACTCGCAAAAGTAAATTTCCAGAGAATACTAAAGTATATGCATTAATTATTCATGATGCGTGTATGACATATAGTGCCCTAGATGGCACAGTTCAAATTGGATCTATTCAATGACTATTAATATGATCAATAGAAAGAATATTGTAATTCTATTCTCATCTTGGAGTGTATTAATTTTATATTAAGGAATAATAAAAAGATGGAATAAATTCGTGTTTTTTATTCATATTTTATATAATACAGCTTAGTTATAACAATTTTCATCATTTAATAGGTTGAATAAATTGCGAATATCCATTGGTAGGTATGTAATCAATTGAAACAAAAAATTACGTAAACCAACTTCGATTATCTGCTCACAAAATTGTTCTAAATTCAGACTCCCATATATAAACTTATTACAGATGCTGGACCCTTCTTCATATTTTAAATGAAGTTGAGTGCACTTCTCGATGGCGTCAGCATCAAAACAAATATCCATGTTATAATTGATTGCATGTAGAGCGTCGAAACTCAAATCATCGAATTCACATCTTAACCTATCAATAGCAGTTTTCAAGTCTTGTGCGTGTGGCCATCCTTGTTGGGAGTAGAGCATCCACATATTGATATCTGTAATATTATTAAAGAGAAAATATAATTGGTTATTATAATAAAATTATTTTCGAATACTTACACATGGAACTATAGTAAATTGAATTCCATTAAAGATCGAGTTTTTGCTCCATCATAATGGGGAGCACTTTCCCCTAGATATTTCAGAGTGAAATTATTATCCCAAGAATTCATTTCACTTATAATATCATCTGTAAGTCGATCAGCTACACGTTTTGGTAACCATGATTTGAATTCAGTGTCATCATCTGATAATGACACTATGACGGATCTTCCATATCTTGTGAATATTACAGTTACTCTAACAAGTCGATAAGATTTATTAATAGTCAACGTTGATAATCGTATTGTTTGTAATTCTTGGGATGTTTGATTAATCAGACTATTTAGTTTATTCACATCGAATTTAGCAGTAGACATTTCGAAAAATTATTTGAAAATTATTTTACCTAATAGCTCTGTGTGTGTGATGAAACTCAAAGAAGTGTAGTTCCAAGTACAGGGGTCTCATGCTTTTATAATGATACAAGAGTAGAGGGAACCATTGTGATACCCCCCTCAACCATTTTTCATCCAGCTCAAGGTTTTATTCCACTATACATCGAGTCAGTCAACAATATCTACATTGACTCCGATGAATAGTATGGTCCGTGACGATTGCTATGGTAGCCCAAATATATGTGAGTTTCAGGGTCGAGAGAAAAAAAAATTGTAATTCTGTTCAAGAATTACGATACCATTCCCCATTTCTTTTCTTCAGCTCTAGATTTCATGTTAGTACACATCGAGGCAATCTAAATGCTAATCATCAATTCATTCGGATACATATAATACAATGATGGTCTCCGTGATGACAGGTGCGGTAGATAGCCGACAAAGACTGTTATCAAGGTAAATATCTCACCACCTTTTCAGACAGAGGATGTGGTCCTAACGACTGCTACGAAAACAGAAACATGTTAGTGAAGGAATATGATGACATTTATGATGATTTAAACCACTTTTAAGCCAACTCAACCCTTTCATGTTTTATCATTCTGTCCAAGAATTACGATACCATTCCCCATTTATTTCCTTCAGTTCTAGATTTCATTTTTGGTACACATCGAGTCGAGGTCATCTAAATGCTAATCATCAATTCATTCGGATACATATAGAATACAATGATGGTCTCCGTGATGACAGGTGCGGTAGCAGCCGACACAGACTGTTATCAAGGTAAAGATCTCACAACCTATTCAGTTAGAGGGTGTGGTCCTAACGACTGCTAGAGAAACAGAAACATTCCAGTGAAGGAATAATGATTTGAACCACTTTAAAGTCAACTCAGCCCTTTCATGTTATCCGAACGGCAATAACTTAGCCTTGGGCGAGTGTAGTCTCGCGTTATTTCCCACCATAGAAGAGTCTCATGTTTTCATGAAAGTAACAAGGTCAAGAATTGTCATTCTTTTGAATCGAGTAGAGGAGCCATTGTGATAGCCCAACCCCCCCACTATTTTCTCATTCAGCTCATCATCTATTCAGTCGGATAATACATCGGAAACCGAATTACATTAGTGAAGAAATGTATACACTTTTAAGTCAACTCAACCCTTTCGAGTTATCCGAACAGGAATAACTTGAAACCTTGAGCGGATGTAGTCTCGGGTGATTCCAATTGTAATTGCGCGATAATCACCATTCTAATGACCTTCAGAGGTTTTGGAATCGACCAATGGGCATCATCCGAGCGAGAAAACTTTTAACCTTGGCTGGTTGTAGCTTCGGGTAAACTGAATAGTAATTGCGACAATTGCCCTTCAGATGACCTTTAGAGGCTCCTCAACCGGCCAATTTACACTACTCTTATGCTATGGATATTGAGGTAAAATATAGATAGAATACAGTTTTCATTGAATTCAACACCGTCAACATATTCTCCTTGGTGGTTAGCTCCTATGAGTTCTGAGTCAGATGACTCTTATACTCTTAGGAAAGAGTTGATTTTCATCCACTATGACCATTCAGAAGAATAATCTGTTTTATTTTGCAATACCTGCTTGTGATTATCCAGACATGGACAAAGTAGGTCAGTAGCTGAGTAGTCTACGTAATAAATGGTTTTATACTTTCCATTTGAGCTAACACAATTTTTGCAATGTTTATATTCGTTAGGGCAGGTATTCTCTTCATGTTCTTCGCTGCACTTTGGACATGCTTACTTATTCCGACAATCTTGTTTTTTTTTATAAAAACCTTGGCAGTTGAAGCAACGTGGAACGTTCAGATCCTCAAACACTGGGTATCTCTCCCATCCAATAAATACTTTGTTTTTCCTCGTGATCTGTTCAAATGTCGATGCAGAGCATTCACAATATATTATATTCAATCCGTTTCTGGTCTTTTTGGTAAAGGTGGTTTTTATGCTCCCGGTTAATTCATCTTGTTCAATGATACTTTCATCAATTTCTTCAGCAGACATAATTTGTTTGGAATTTATTATTCTTTAGGTTTATTAGGTTTCCTCATTTTTGTTTCTTCTACAACATATTCATTTTTTAATATGTCTTTTATAGCCTTTTCCAAAATGTCTATTTCCCGTCATTTTTGAAAAGGCTTTTTGATTGACACGCTATAATCAAACAACCCTGCTTAGATTCTTTCATTTGTTTTATACCAACTTTCAGATCCATTGGGTTTATATTTTTGTTCAGATCTAATTAATTACTGCAGGTCTTTACGACCAATAGTTTCCGAGATACAACACTTTGCATTCTTATCTGGCCACCCTGTACAATCAAAATCACATGCTCAAGTGAAATATCCGATTAAGTTCCCTATCTGGAAGAAATGAACAGAAATGAAACATTATCATCATCACGATTTCTTCTCCTTCTTTCTGATGGCTTCTGCTCTATAAGGCAATTGGCCAGCACACACTCTTTCAGGGCCACCTTTGGGGTGAGTCTGAGATTAGCTCATGCCCCTACCTTTTATTCTCACTTTATTCAGGAATACTCTGCTACAAATATACTTTCACTTGTTTTTACGTGAAGTGTGGGTGAGTTGGGGGGTTAGTGAGACAAATAGCTCAACAAAGGAATAAACTCTTCTCGATCCGGGGCAACGGCGGACAGGCACCAGGATATTAGAGATGGGATTACTGAAACAAATGTAAATTTATTAGAGACTAATATTATTGTAGTTTGAAAATTTGATTGTGACATTGATATGTCGTTTATGTGAGTTAACAATGATGAGATTCTCATTGGGGTATCTATTCCTGTTTTCCTTAATTCTTCATATATGTCAACATTGCAACTTGTCCACATTCACAGCACAGGTCATACCTGATATTTTTTTTATGCAAATGTGATGCTGTCAGACAGTGTCCTGTCTTCATTCTTATTATCGTTGTGATGTGTCTTCTATCGATATGTGGGAATTGATGGTACCAAGGTTTTCTACCATCGTCCTTTGTTTTTGGCGGGAGATTTCCATTCTTGGGAGAAAGATTGCTTGAAGTCGTTTTTGCCCAATTCTTTGTTCTCTGGAATGTTAAGCTGACGACCTATGTTAGCAAGCTTGTCAACAAATTCATTTTCCTCGATTCCTGTATGGCCAGATATCCTTGCAATTTTATACTTTATTCCCGATTGATTTGCTTCTATGACAATAGATTTAGTAATTAGGAAAATATGATCAGATGGAGATCGGAAGAGTGTATTTTATATTTTATTTACAGCGCTTGAGGAGTCTGTAAAAACTATGCAGTTATAGATATTTTTTTCTTGACATACTCTGATTCCTTTATTGATTGCTGAAGCTTTAGCGCTACATATATTCAACATAGATGGCACTTTTGCTGAAAAGAAATATTCGATACTCGGAATATGCCTTCCTATACAAATTTCTTCAAAAGTTGTTCCTTCGTATGATTTGAATGCATATGTATACAGAATAGTCCAAAGAAAAGTATACACCTAGCTTTTATCCTTTGTTTGGGATTGAAACCAGAAATGCATGGAAACGTGGAGTTTGCTTTCGAGGGGGACACATTTCAGACATATTTTTCAACCTGTGCCTTCAACGCCCCAGCGTAGGGGGGGTGTCACAACCCTGAAATTTTGAATAAAAAGTGGGGTCGAGTGATATATCATTTGAACGGGCATACAATTGTCTTTCTAATGATACCCTATTCATTGAAATTCATTCGAACAGTTCATGCAAAAACGGCTTCGAGAACATTAACCCGATAATTTAGATAGTAATGAAAAATACATATTACCGAAAGCAACATTTCAATGTAAATTTTTTTATCACAAAAAATCCTCATTTATCGTTTGCGTTTTCTTTATCGAAAAAAAGAGCAGATAAGTGTAGAAAAAAAAAATGTTGTCACACTTTCATTTTAGTTCCTTCATTGATTCAGTCTGGTTGCTTTTGAAAGTTATTCAAATTTTACTGTATTATTCCATTCTAGAACGGATTGAAATTGTTGAACTCTATTTTCGAAATGAAAGTTGTGCTCAACTAACTGCTCGCTTGTTTGAAGAAAGTCATCCCGATAAAAATTTCAATGATTCGTATGTTGCCAAGTTAGTTTTTTGTCGATACTGGATCTGTTTGTAATGTGAAGCACCAGCTGCAGAATCCCATCAGAAATGAAGCTGTGGAAGTCGCTGTTTTGGGACATGTTCAATTGTATCATACTCAAAGTACCCGTCAACTAGCTGAATCCTCAGGAGTCTCCCGTTCATCCATAATACGGACTTTGAAAGCGTTCAAATTTCATCCGTACAAAATTAAATAGGTACAGGAACTCAGTGAGGATGATCCTGATAGAAGGCTGCAATTTTGTGAACAAATGAACCAGCGTTCAATTGAAGATCCGCACCTATTATTTAACATTTGTTTCATCGATTACATACATTTTATTTGAATAGAGCTGTGAATAGGCATAATTGCCGTTACTGGGATGACAGTAACCCAAATTCATTCCATGAGGTTCATACCTAATACGCTCAAAAAATAAACGTCTGGTGTGGCATATTCAGAAGTCATATCATAGGACCACTTTCATTCCAGGAAATTCAACTAATTGATTCAACACAGATAATAGAAGACGACCAAAATCATGATGATGATCGGCGAGATGGAGCACCTCCGCACTATGCTGCTCCTGTAAGAGAATATTAATAGATAACCGTTTTCCCGGACAATGGATAGGAAAAAGAGGCCCATGAATGGCTTGCCAGGTCACCTGATATATCGCCTTTGGACTTTTTTCTATAAGGACACTTCAAAAATAAATGTTTTGCCACGAAGACCGAGTCCATAGAAGATCCTCGTCAACGGATTACAGCACAATGCAGGAGCATTATACCTGATATTCTACAAAATGTTAGAAATGGATTTGAACAAAATCTGTATTATTGTATGGAAGCAAGTGGGTCACATTTTGAACACTTGTTGAAGTAACGTTTGACCTAGCTTTTGACCTAGTAAATTTTCAGCTCCTTCTTGCGAAATTGAACTTCATTGGTTTTCAGGAAACTGCTTTGGAGCTAATGACTAGCTACATTCGAGGACGGTCACAGAGAGTGACACTGGATGGTAATTTATTGTGTTCTGATATAAAGAAGACTACTTCTGGAGTTCCTCAGGGTAGTGTTCTGGGACCTCTGTTGTTTGCTATATACATATACGATTTTCCATCAGATCTGACATATTGTCAAGTCCATCTTTATGCAGGCAATTTTCAATTATATACACCTTGTGATATGTCAGATTTGGCAGGCTGCATAAAGAGTATCAATGGAGATCTTCGAAACACCACAATATATTCCGAAAAACATGGATAACGCATCAATCCGAATAAAACCGTAGCTCTTTGCATAGGTTCTCAGAGGCAGACATTATATATAAAAGAATTTAGCTTGAAATAAACAACAGCAATATTGAATGGGTCGACTCATCAAAAAACCTTGGCTTGATCATTGACCAGAATCTGAGCTTTCACAATCATGTACAACACGTCTTCAAAATTGCATTCTGTAAAATGTAGAGTATCCCGGAATATTGAATTGATCTGTAGATTCCATCAGGAAACATTCACTCAATATTATTACATCATAATTGAGATCATATGTAGTTAGGTATGCTAATAAATCATCAAGGTTCTTTCTTATGCTATGGATATTAAGGTAAAATATAGATAGGATACAGTTTTCATTAAATTCAACACCGTCAACATATTCTCCTTGGTGGTTAGCTCCTATGAGTTCTAAGTCAGAAGACTCTTAGACTCTTAGAAAAGAGTTGATTTTCATCCACTATGACCATTCAGAAGAATAATCTGTTTTATTTTGCAATACCTGCTTGTGATTATCCAGACATGGACAAAGTAGGTCAGTAGCTGGGTAGTCTACGTAATAAATGGTTTTATACTTTACATTTGAGCTAACACATTTTTTGCAATGTTTATATTCCTCAGGGTAGTGTTCTGGGACCTCTGTTGTTTGCTATATACATATACGATTTTCCATCAGATCTAACATATTGTCAAGTCCATCTTTATGCAGGCGATTTTCAATTATATACACCTTGTGATATGTCAGATTTGGCAGGCTGCATGAAGAGTATCAATGGAGATCTTCGAAACACCACAATATATATATAACATGGATAACGCATCAATCCGAATAAAACCGTAGCTCTTTGCATAGGTTCTCAGAGGCAGACTTTATATATGAAAGAATTTAGCTTGAAATAAACAACAGCAATATTGAATGGGTCGACTCATCAAAAAACCTTGGCTTGATCATTGACCAGAATCTGAGCTTTCACAATCATGTACAACACGTCTTCAAAATTGCATTCTAGAAATCGAAATCACTCTACAAATTCAAATATCAACTTTCAACAGAAATCGAATTGAAATAAGTCAAATCACTTATTTACCCCCACATTTATATTACTGACAATTGTTATGATGTTCGAGTACCATATTTCTATATTTTGTTTTTTTTGAATATTTTTTTAGATATTTTTTGTATATTTAATTGAGTTCATATTTAATTAAGTACTATTTTTATATTCTTTAACTTTATAATTTTAGCTACTATTTTTTTTTTAGATATTTAACTGTGTTTACGTTTAGGTGCTGTTTTTAGATGTTATATATTCTCACTCTACACACAGGTACATATGTGTATCCTGATATACATACTATACCTCGTAGATTAGGCTCTATTTATTCACACATTGCCTTATACAATCTGTCATTTTTTTACCTATTTTATCTTGTGAATAAATTGTTTATTATTATTATTATTGTTTATAGAATATTGCGCTACAGTATACTACAGTTTTCTGCCCAAATATAACCGACTGAAACTTCAACGCATTCAGAATGCTTGTGTGCGATTCGTTTGTTCCATTCCCTATAGGGAACATATTACCCCATATCTAATAGGGCTCAACGAATTGAATATAAATTGTAGAGTACAGTATTTGATAACAATGTTTGTATTCAAACTTCTGAAAACTAGAACACCGAAATATTTGTTCGATCTCATATCACGCCGTTCCGAAATACAAAATGTCAACATAAGAACCGATAGTTTCAGTATTCCACACCACGTTACATCCAAGTATGAGGGATCCTTTTCTTATTTGGCACCATCTTATTTCAACGAGTTTATGTCATATTATAATTTATCAATATTTCAACTGAAACCCCAACTGAAAAGAATTCTGTTATCAAGCATGTCAGACTAATTACCTTACTGTTTTGAAAGCTCTGCAGTAGTTACTTTTCATTATTTAGTCACTTTTATTTTATTTTTGCTTTCGCTATCAGTACCAATTATTTTTTTTTTTCTTTTCTTCTCTTTTTTTTTAATTCCCAAACTTATGGGAAACCACGATATAAAACGTAGTGTTCCTGCAAAATGTTAATGAATATACTCGAATCTGCTGTAAAATGAAATCTGTAGGAGGGGTGGAAGATAGCCTCAGGCTAACCCCTACATTTTGTGTATATCACTGCATGTGTCTCACTATATAACAATGATATAACTGTTATGCACAATAAACGTTATTATTATTATTATTATTATCATTATTATTCATTTATTTTATTTATTTTTTTTTTATTTCACAGTAGCTTAGTTACCGGTGTGCTCAACCAGGGCGGGATTCTGTTGAATCAACGACCTAGTTGCGGGCCAAGACAGTTCGAACAATGGCACATGTAGATAGTATAGTCGATTTTTGCATTTCTGTTATGATTTGTTTGGGCTTTTCAACACCACACTTCTCCAGATTAGGCAATAAGTGTTTATCAACTAGTCCATTGCAGGTGAGTACAACAGGAAGTATTTCTAACTTTTTTAAATTGTATATAGCTTTCATTTCCTGTGCTAATTTTGTGTATTTTGTAATTTTCTCAGTTCTAGCGTTCCGTATATTCTCATCTAGGGGAATCGTGATGTCAATGATGTGCGCCTCCTTTTTTGTTTTATGCAAAATTACTATGTCTGGTCTGTTATGCTCTACAGGTCTATCCGTTATGATCTCTGTGTCCCAGTATACTTTGCAATTATTATTCTCATGGACTTTTTCTGGTGAGTATAAATAGTATGGCTCTTCTTCTTCTAACAGTTTTTCTTTTTTACAGATTTCTTGGTGGAGAATTCCTGCGACCTTGTTATGCCTGTCAAGGTAGTGTTTTGACGCTAGGTAGGTACAAGCAGAAGATATATGTTGAATCGTTTCTGTAGATGATTGACAGAGACGACACCGGTCGTTTTCTATGTTTTGCTTGGCTATGTACTTTAGGTAGTTTCTTGTAGGTATCACCTGGTCCTGTATTGCTGAGATGGAGCGTTCGGTCTCTGCTCTCAATAATCCGTCCTTTAAGTACTGCATTGACAGGTGAGTATCAGTTTCCGGCCCAAACAGGTTTGTGGGGTATCGTCCATGCAAAACCTTCGTCTTCCATTCCTCTATTATTTCATTTTCGTTCTTTTTGTTTTCAGGTAACAGTGGCGCAGAGAGATTTAGAGGAGATAGATTCCTGTCAGCATCCTTGATGGCTCTGTGAAGGGGATAGCTCGTTTGATGGAAGAACTTCTGGAGTTTTTGGATTTGATTCCCGTGTGATAAGTTGATAAGGCCTCTTCCTCCCTTGTCCCTTGGTAAGTATAATCTTGCAGTTGATGCGTGTGGGTGGTGCATACGATACTTGGTCATAGATGTTTTCACTTTTCTATCTAGATCCTCCAGATCTGTTTTAGTCCATTTTTGGACTCAAAATGTGCTTTGTATCATTGGTGCCACCCACACGTTTATTGCCGTGGTTTTGTTTTTTTGCGTAGAGCTCTGTTTTCAGAATTGCATTGAGTCTTGCCAGAAACGCACCCGTTGCACACTTCTTCATTTCAGAGTCATCCGTCTTTAAGGCCTGCTGCATACCTAGGTATTTATACGTACTTCCAATAGATAATGGTGAGAATACCATTTCATTAATAAGCTGAATGTCCTGTGACCCCTGAATTTCACCTTTTCTGCAGTGCACAAACGCACATTTATCAACTCCAAATTCCATGTGGATGGCCTTGCTGAAGGCACTTATAAGTTCTAGTTGTCCCTTAAGCCGTTCTGGGTTGGCAGCGTATGTTTTTAAATCGTCCATGTATAGCAGGTGGCACACTTTAATCATTGGCGATACCCATACTTACTGCTCTCAAGCATAAAACTCAACGGGTTAATCGCCATACAGAAGAGCAAAGGGCTTAAGCTATCGCCTTGAAAAATTCCTCTTCTTATATATAGTGGTTTGGTTATGTAGTTCGTTTTGGATGAAGATACAGAGAGGGAAGTTTGCCATCTTGTCATTAAGTGTTTTAGCGCATTGGTTACTGTAGGGTCTATCCTATAGATCTGGAGTATTCTCAAGAGCCAGGAGTGAGGCACGGAGTCAAATGCTTTTTTGTAATCAATCCATGCGACTGAAATATTCCTTTTATTCTTGCTAGCTTGTTTTCCAACTATTCAATCAATTATAAGCCACTCCGTGCTCCCCCTCGAGCCCCTACCGTTTTGCTCTCTTGCAAGTACTTTATGTAGGGTTAGATGTTTGGTCATGGCCTTTTCTATAACAGATGTCAAGATTTTATACACTACAGGGAGGCAAGTTATGGGACGAAAGTTTTTTGGGTCTTGTATATCTTTATTTTTTGGCAGCATATAAGTTATACCCTGTGTAAAGAATGGTGGTATTTGTATAGGATTTTGTATTGCTTCAGTAAACTGGGCCGCAAGGATGTTATGGGTACTTATAAGGTGCTTCCACCAATAAGCTTGGATTTTGTCGACACCGGGCGCCTTCCAATTACCCAGAGCTAGAATTACTTCTTTGACTTGCTGGGTGGTGATTTGGAAAGGTTCCATTTGTTGTAAGTATTCAACTCTTTCCTCCTAATTTTTCACCCAGTATGCTTCTTGGTGTACTTTTTCTTTTCCCCAGATATTGTGCCAGAAATTATACATACTCTCCTCATTGGCCAGGTTTCCTTCTTCTCGTGTATTCCTTTGTCCCAGCTTCCTAAAGAATAATTTTGGATTTGAAGTGAATTCTTTGTTTTGTTGGTTTCTTTTTTCACTCTCATTGTACCGCCTTAGCCGACACCCTAATGCCGCGATTTTTTGTTTCAGGGAGTCTATGAAGTTCTTCAGCCCGGTTCTAGTCTGGTCTTCTAGATGGTGCCGTTTTTTGATATCTAGAAAAGATCTTTGGGTTCGTCTGGACGGTTCTGCGCAACTCAGGTAGGTATGAATTACCCCTATTTCTTTCCTGATACTTTCTATTCTCTTTTCAAGCCTTCTCTTCCAGGGTGGAACTGCTGGGCGTCTTAAGGGGTTGAGCTCCTCTCTCACGATTCCCGTCACCAGGCATACCGCAGCTGCTGCACAATATGCGAGGTGGCAGGTCTCCTCCATGTACAGCGTTTTTTGTTTTCATGTTATATCGAGCCTTGGGCAATTTAGGTCGAGATGAGAGGTCGATGCCAGAGTATTTCAGCTGAAGCTCTTCAAAGGTTGCGTTGATCTGTTCATTAACCGCCTCTCGTGGAAGTTCGGGAATGATTGAATACCTAGATCTCCTACGTTCCTGGCTGTTTGGTGTGCGAGTGTTAGTATCTTCCTCTCCTTCTATTTCTCCATTGTCTTGTCCGCTTTGTTCTTGTCGTATTTGATCTTTCAAGTGGTTTAGTTCTGCTTGTGAAATCGCACTTCTTCTGAGTATTGAACGGACCTGGTCTGAGAGTTGTTGTGGTTCTCGTTTAAAGTCTGGTCTTATTGATGACCAACTTTCATGTAGCCGAGTTCTAAAGCCTGTCTTATTTTGTTCGAGGTTAGTAGCCCGGTAGTATGCGCGTAATACATCTAGATTGTCTTGTCCAGCGCACACGTCTCGTCCGGGGTTGCGGAGGGGTGACGGGTTCGCCTCTAGGGCGAACCAAGTCTTCTTTTTCCTCGGGGGCATTTTGTCCTCTTCCGGTGCGCGACCTTGTGGTCCGGTTTCGCGTCGCTGCGCCACTTGCTCCGCTATCCGCCGCTGGAAACTGTACTGTCCCGCGCGTGTCTAGTTACTGGAACCGATAAGGATTTCTTCCCTAGGTAGGGGGTTGGCCTACCTGTGGAGTTTGCTAGGGTCTGCAGGTTCGCTATCCCGTAGCCCTGGGCGGGCCCCCTTGCGTGACTCGGGGTTGGCGGGGTGGTCACACCCGTATGGATAGAATAATTCCACCCATCCCGATGCCCGATATTATTATTATTATTATTATTATTATTATTATTATTATTATTATCATTATTATTATTATTATTATTATTATTATTATTATTATTATTATTATTATTATTATTATTAATAATGAATCAATTTAACAGCTTGTTTACTTTTTTACAAAGCACTGTTACAAGTAACAAACATTGAAACGTAAGTATTACTAATTGTAAATGTTTTGATTCCTAATAACCAAAATTTATTCGTATTTGTCATTTATATCTAAATTATCGGCTTAATGTACTTGCAGCCGTTTTCGCATGAACTGTTCGAATAAATTTCAATTAATAGGGTATCATTGGAAAGACAATTGTGTGCCCGTTCAAATGATATATCACTCGACCCAACTTTTCATTTAGATTTTTCAGGGTTGTGACACCCCCTCGCCGGGGCGTTAATGGCACAGGTTTGAAAATATGTCTAAAATGTGTACCCATCAAAAGCAAACTCCACGTGTACGTGGATATTTTCTTTCAATTCTAAACAAAGGAGAAAAGCTAGGTGCATACTTTTCGTTGGACCACTCTGTATATATAATACCTGCACATCTAAAAAAAAATTAAGAGTCGAAGATTCTATTGTCATTTCTATTAGAAAAAGGGGTAGTCTGAAAAAAGGCTATGGAAAACAAAAATGACCCTACGTTTTTCAATTATTATAAAGCCTACAGAAACAAACTCCATGAAATTATTAACATTGTAAAAAATGATGACTATTATTATGATGATATATTAATTACATGAATAATATCGGAAAAATATATGAAGTAGTTAACTCATTAGATACAAGCGTGCCATATATGATACGACAAAAAAGTAATTTTTAAAAATTGCTGAATATTTGCTTGCATATCAACGTTTTCAGGACGGGGAGTACCTAATCTAACCTCAAATGTCAAAGAAAATAGTCGCTAACCGGTTTTTAGTTTTATAGTATGTTATTAACTTTTCGGAAGGGAAACAAAAGGTGAGTTCTAAGAAACGGTTAGTTAATTTTCACATTATTGTTATTGAAATATGCCATTATTTATATAGTTTTGAATTTAAATGTACTCAAGTGAGATATCTATGTTTATAAGTTATAGTTACATTCATTGGCATGTTTCTAAAGGTCACATGTTGACTGGTGTGTCTTATATGGTACACTAGGCCTTTAGGCTACTGAAATTTCATTAGTTTTAAAATATGTTTTATTATAATTTTCTACATGATATTATTTATTACTGAAACTCCATTTTGTTTTATACTAAACAAATTATTATTTTATTTCAGGCTCACGGTACAAGATGTGGCTGATATGTTTTAATCCGGAGAGTTCTGGGCGGATTTTGAAAACGACGGTTTGGAACGGGTATATATCGAACCACCCCATAACAAAGAGGAATTGGACGAAGATTCGGGGGATGAATCTGGCGGTTTGTTAGATAACCTGACTGGTCGGCAATTGGCATCATCTGCAGAAATAGTAATAATAGTAATAGTAATAGTAATTTATTCAGATTCAGATAGACAAAAAGTTTACAGCAACTAGGTACAATTAGGTGTATTTCTGTTGAGCCTAACGCGATTGTCGCTACCTAAGCTAGCTTGTGTTGCAGCAAGCAACCAAATAGACTCACCAGAGCAGACAACATATACTTATGCTTAATGTAGTTCTTTAGAGAAGGAAGAGAATTAAGATAGATAAAATTAGAGAGAAAGAAGGAGAGAGAAAGATAGAAAGAAAAGAAAAAGAAAATGAAAATGTAGACAAGGCATCGCATGTAGCAGTGGTTTACATATAAGTTCCAGCCTATACCTCATATGGATTCTCTATCGAGTATATCTCCAAACATTTTATAATTATTCTTTATGAATTTCTTCAATTCTCTTTTTAGTTTTAATCTACTGTGAATTTGTTTTAATTGTAGAGGTAATGCATTATATAGTTTAGGTCCTAAGTAAGATATAAATTTTTGGTATTGGGTGAGTCTGCATCTTGGCACCTGTATAGTCAGATCTTTACATGTCCGAGTATTATAAACATGCTGAATAGTTTTACTCTGAGAGCTTACAGTCCATAGTATAGAGTTAAATACGTACAGTTTTCCCACACTTAACAAACCACTTTCATTGTAGAGCAATTCTGTAGGATGGCGCCTTTTTTTCCCCAACATAATTTTCAACAGAGTATTTTGGATTACTTCTAGGTTTTTTATGGAAGACTTGAATGTTCCACCCCACACTATAATAAACTTTTAGCATTAATCTCCTACTCACTATATTTCTAAGCTGGTAGAATTTGTAGGTGAGTTTACGCAATCTGACAACAGTACAATCAATATGATTATTCCATCGAAGGCATTGATCCACAAGTACACCCAAGTATTTCATTGTGTTTGTTTTGCTTATGAAAGAGCAGCCACAATGCATGTTGGCTTCACATGATGGTTTGTGTATTTTTAAAACATTTTCTATCGGTTGGTCTCTGCTTGTTGGCGAGAATGCAATATATTTCGTTTTTTCTACGTTGACACTCAGCAAGTTATCACTTAGCCAGCAAAAAATCGTCCTGATACCTGATTCAGACAGAGTCTGTAATTCGCCCAAGTGTTTCCAATAAATGTAATTGCTGTGTCGTCAGCGAATGATGTTATTTTGCACTTAAAATCTGCAATATTGAAAATATCATTGATATACAACAAAAACAATATCGGCCCCAAAACCGTTCCCTGCGGCACACCCCTGGTCACTGGTAAAGGGTCACTTATTAAGTCGTTGATTTTCACGACTTGCAGTCTATTACTCAAATAATCCTCAAATATATCTAATGCGATACCTCTTATACCATTGTCAGACAGACGCTGGAGAAGAATGTCATGATCTACCGTATCGAATGCCTTGGCCAAGTCCAAAAATACAGTCATGCACTTCTCTTGGTTTTGAAAGCATTTGTCAATTTGGTTGATAATCTGATATACCGCTTTTTCGGTTGATTTGTTCTCTCTGAAACCAAACTGGGATTCGGAGAGAGTATTATTTTCATAACAGAAGTGTACTACCCTACTTTTAATGCATTTTTCGAAGATTTTTGTGAAGTTGTTAATAAGTGTTATTGGTCTGTAATTTGTTACATTCTTTTTATCGCCTGTTTTGAAAATAGGTATCGTAATGGAATTCTTGAATGAAGTGGGAATTTTACCAGTGGAAAATATCAAATTTAAGATGTGGCAGATCGGTTTTACCAAGAAAGGGTGATATTTTTTTATTAAGAAAACTGAAATTCCATCCGGACCGGAAGAAGTGTTATTTTTTAGATTTGATATGATATTGATTATTTCATTATTCGTGACTGGGTGAAGAAATATCGAGATTTTCATATTTCTGTGATTTTCTATAACAGGAGTTGTTGGTTTTTCTATCTTGTTTTATTCTAGACATTTCAAAATTACGCGTTTCTGCGAATTGGAGAGTTTCACAATCGTAGGTCTTGGTTTGTTAACTTCAGCTTTGCCAATTCGTTGAGCATCTTTTATATCAGAATTCACTAGTGACAACGTAGTTTTGGACTTTAGCAACTCCAACAGTTTGATATCGAGATGTTCCCCTTTTTTTTCCGGTACCCCGTATAAACAGATATTTTTTATTTTACTACGTTGTTGAATTTCGTCAAAGCCTTGTTCTAAATGAATCACTTTTTGTTCCAAATCGTGAATCTTACTGTTTTGCGTTTTTACTTCCTCTTCGAGACTCCTAATTTTTTGTTCTATACTTTCAGATATCTTTTTTGTTAGCTGGCGATGAATACATCGTCTAACAAGAATTCATTAATAGAATCTTTGACCAAAGTCGTTATTTCAGATTTATTTCTGGTAGACATTTCACTATGTAGTTATTGTCACAAACACCACAAGGCATGGTCCAAGAATTATAATCACTCACTATATGTAAACCAATCCATGTTCGACCTCAGGTGCGTTTGAACCTACATGACCCGAATATGAGTTAATTCAAGTTCACGAGTTCATTACCAGACATATTGTTACAATACGCAAAATAATCACGTTGAACTCACTAGGGCATGTTCGCATAACGATCAGAATGAATATAAGCAATTGAAGTCTTAGGAGATTCTCGACTTGGTCTTCAGAGAGTCCTGAGTTAGTCTAGAAGGGTAGGTAGGCGTCCGAAGGCCTAGTTCGGACGCCTATGCTACACAATCCTTCTTGATTACTCTCATTGCTCCTGAAGACTGGCTTTCCAGCATTATTGTATATTAGGGGTAAGCGATTGTATTTTCCCATTTGTTCTTGTTTGTATCATTTAATATTTCTTGAAGGATGTACCATCAAAATTATTAATAAATTATATGTTTCTTTGGTATTTCACTCTGTGATTAAAATAGTTATATTTATATTTCCTGAGTACGACCCAAGCGACAGGTGTGACCCCCAAAAAGACCCCCTGTACGCGACATGATTATTCAATTCGGTATTCCAAACTACACTTGTTAATTTCACTCTTCTGTTATTTGTTTATGGGCTGTTTTACTGGCACTTTAGGCAGAGCAATTTATAAGCAACTACACTGTTCGAGACATCTGAGTGGAATGTGAAATGGTTTTACGAAGTGGAAAACGATTTGGTTATGAGGAAGACGACGAAAATTTTACCGAAATTGAAAACAATGGCAACCCTCCAGACCAAGACTACGATGAAGAAGATGATCTGCCTCTTGCCAGGTTTGTTATTCCTAATGCGAAAGAAATTACGTGGTGCCAAAATAATGATCTGCCTGTGTCAACAGAAAACATATTTCCCGAGGTAGATTTATCAAAATATAGAAACATGTCACCACTGGAAATATTTGAACTGTTTATGACTAATGATGTCCTTCAACTGCTCCTAAAAGAAAGCAATAAATATGCACTGTTCGTTAACTGCCCAGATCCAAAGATTACCATAGAAGAATTGAAATGTTTTATAGCGATCCTTATTGTATCTGGATACGATAACAAAACCTCAAAAAAGAGCTATTGGGACTCTGGAGATGATTTACGAAATACTGCTGTTTACATTTCAATGTGTCGTGACCGTTTTATCCAAATTATGAAATATTTGTGTTCAATTGGTGGAGAAGTGGACTGTATGCGAGAAATAATTTTATACAACTTTTATCGACAGCACAGGATATGTCAACCACTTACCGCCGTCTCCGTGGATATCGTCCGTGGCCGTCCAAAGGCAACCGGCGGTACCGCCTCTTGGTGACAGTTCAGGTTCAGATAATGTATCCCACACACCACTCACAAATATAATAGAGTTTATCGCTTTTGAAATAAAGGTATCAACCTCAGACAAACAGGACAGGATAAAGAGTTAAATTTATTATTTCAAACGCACTATCGTGGCGAAGCTTCGAGAATAAGAGAGTGAGTTTTCCGTGGTCTGAGTATCACGTGACACCCAGAGTGGCAGACAGCACCCTGTGCTTGGTTACGCCCAATAGCAAAAGTATGATGGTTAATAAACTTTTTTGGCACAACCATCAATACGAAACATACCGCCCACCTAAAATTCTAAAAATTTTATAAGAGATATATTAAAAATAGAAAAATAAATAAAAAATCAATATTCACGAACGAGAATAGATATAGCCTTATGATCTATCAACATAATCATATGGTATGGAGACGAGAACAGAGATATATTAGAATCATAGAGTTTCAATTTGGTAAAGGACATAATTTTGTAACAGGACGTTTAAATATCCCCTTAGCTGTTTTAACAATTACCACTCGAACAATAGTATCTTTGCCAGGATGGACCTCTAAAACGCGACCCATATGCCACTTGAGTGGGAGAGAAAAGTCATCTTTCAACAAAACCAAAGTTCCTATCTCAATGGGAACCGAAGGATCAGTCCATTTGGAGCGTTGTAAGAGAGTATGCAGATACTTTTTATGCCATCTTGCCCAGAAGTCTTGATGTAACCTCTGAACAAGTTGCCACCGAGTTAGTCTTGATAATTTGATATCAGTCAGATCTGCATCAGGCAATGAATTGAGAGGTGCCAAAGTCAGGAAATGACCGGGAGTCAATGCAGTACAATCATTAGGGTCAGAGCTGATTGGCCCTATAGGTCGAGAATTAAGAACTGATTCGATCTGACACAGAATAGTTGACAACTCTTCAAACGTCAAGAGTTGATCTCCGGTTACCCAAAGTAGGTGAGACTTAACCGATTTGATTCCTGCCTCCCATAAACCACCCCAATTTGGTGAAAGAGGAGGAATTCTATGAAAAGTGATGCCTTCAGTGTCTATGGCTTGTTGCATTGCTTCAGAGACTTGCTTAGCAGCTCCAACGAAGTTAGTACCCTGATCACTATATAAGTGTTTGCATTGTCCGCGTCGAGCTATGAAGCGACGTAATGCACCGAGAAATGCTTCCGTTGTGAGGTCAGAGGCAACTTCCAAATGAAGAGCCTTGGTGGACATGCATACAAAAAGACATATATACGCCTTTAGCACTTTAGCACCACGAGTGCGGCCCAGTGTGATAGATAAGGGTCCACCATAATCAACACCAGTGCAAAGAAAAGGTTTTATTTGGGAAACACGCACTTCGGGGAGATTACCCATTGGAGGTTGCCGAGATATAGGGTTTGTACGAAAACACTCGAGATAGTATTTTGCGGATTGTTCGTTTTGGGGCTAAAATCCAATATCTTTGGATGAGAAGATGATGTAAAGTTTGAAAACCAGGATGTAAATATTTATTGTGAGTATACTCTATCACAAGCTGAGTGAACCGATGTGTACTCGGAAGGAGAGCAGGGTGCTTTTGTCGTCCTCCCACCCTCAAAATACCCTCTCCATCTATGAATGGACTGAGTTTCCGAAAGGATTTGGGAAGAAGTGCATTTTTACGTATAAGATCAATTTCATGCGAAAATGCATCACGTTGAGTTATTTTCAATAATATTGACTGTGACCTCTCCATATCATCTCTTTGCTGAAAGGTCCATTTTGATGGCAATTGGTCTGGTAGTTACGACAATTATGAATAAAACGAAGTATATAACAGATAATTCGTTCAATCTTGGGTAATGATGAGAAGCGGTTCAACAAATCAATCAAACAACTTTACGGTGCTCTTCTTCTGTGAAGAAAATATTATCAGATGCATTTTTGAAAGAAGAGGGCCATTTATCGTAAGAAAATTGTAACCAGGATGGTCCCGCCCACCATAAAGAGTTCTCGAGAAGTTCGGAAGGAAAAAGGCCCCGAGATGCTGGATCAGCAGGGTTATCTTCAGAGGATACGTGATACCAAAGAGATGGAGGAACATTTTCTTGAATCGTAGTTACCCTGTTTGAAACAAAACAGTTCAGTATATGAGGACTACTCCGTATCCAAGCAAGAACTGTTGTGGAATCTGAAAATGCAATAATTCTATCGAATTGGAGTTTGTCTTTGAAAATATTAGAAACATAACAAATGAGTTGTGACAACAATAGAGCACCACACAACTCTAACCGAGGTATTGATATGGTTTTCAGAGGTGCTACTCTAGATTTGGCACAAATGAGAGATGTAGTAATCGTATGATTAGCATGAATTACACGGAGATAAGTCACAGCAGCATAACCCACTCGACTGGCATCTGAAAATCCAACGAGTTGGCAAGAAATTATATTCCTTGACACAATGAGACGGGGTATTTGAATAGCAGAAAGGTGACCAAATTCAGATTTGAATTTAGACCAACGTCTTAAAATAGTATCCGGGGGTTGAATGTCCCAACCAATTCCTAGAGTCCAGAGGTCTTGCATCAAATGTTTAACTAACAAAACAACAGGGGTGAGAAAACCTAAAGGGTCAAAAATACGTGCTAATTCTGAGAGAATTGACCTCTTGGTACAAGGCTTGTTGAGAGGTTTCACTTGATACGAAAAGATATCTGATGTCGGATTCCATTGAAGTCCCAGGATTTTGATAGTAGCATCAGCTACATCATCGAGAAGGAAGGTTTGAGTTTGCAAAAAGGATGTTGGTAAATGTGATAATAGTTGAGGATTATTGCTTGCCCATTTACGCAACTCGAAACTTCCTGTACTATGAACCTGTATTAATTCATTTTGCAACTCAAGAGCATTTTCGAGTGAACTAGACCCTGAAACTATGTCATCCACGAAGACATCATTTAAGAGGATTTGAGAAACTGTTCTGGAGTTAGATTCATTTTCTTTAGCGAGCTGATGAATAGTCCTGATTGCTAAATATGGACTACAGCTGAGTCCATAGGTGACTGTATTCAAACGATAAGTTTGAATAGGATCTGATTCTGAAAAGCGCCACAAAATCCTTTGATAATTTTGATGATGTTTTGTTATCAAAATTTGCCTATACATCTGTTTGATGTCGGCAGTGAAACAAACTACATGAAGTCGAAACCTTAAGAGGATATTAACAATGTCTGGTTGTAGTTTCCGGCCAGGTAGGAGACAATCATTTAAAGAAAGGTTATTTGCACATTTTGATGATCCATCAAATACCACTCTTGATTTGGTGGTGGAGCTTTCTGGTTTCAGAACACAGTGGTGGAGAATATAGTAAGAAAATGGAGTATGCGAATCATCAGAAATCAATATCATGTGACCAGAGGAGAGATAATCATTCATAAATTCACGATATTGTTCATAATAAGACGGATTCTTCAATAAACGACGTTCGAGTGAATTGAAACGATGCAGAGCAGTAATTTTAGAGTCCTCGCAAATAGGTTCTTCCTCACGAAACGGAAGATTAACTATATATCGGCCAGATTTATTTCGAGATAAGGTATTTTCATAAGTTTCATCTACTAATAGTTCGTCAGGAGAAGATATAATTTTTGTGGGGATTTGTTCAAGTTCCCAGAATCCTTTTACTAAATTTTCCAAAGGTGATTCTGAACAGAGTGTGAGAAAACTATCTGTTTCCAAAAGTGGAGAACTGATCTTTCCCATCAGTATCCAACCGAAAATAGTTTCTATAGCTACCGGTTCGTTCAAGGAGGTTTGTGGACTACCACTCTTGATAATGTATGCGAAAATGTCTGCTCCTAATAACATCTCCACAGGACGAGATATATTGAACTAAGGATCAGCCAATTTGAGATTAAAATATTTAGCAAAATTTTCTAATGGAATATTAGAACAGGGCATATCAGAGCAAATTTGTGGTAAAACTATTAAATCGATATCAAGCATTGGTCCAACAACCCCTCTGGGTTTGATACTACAAGATACCCCGTGATTAGCCCGTGAGATAGTTGATGCAACACCCCGTATTTTGATTGACAAGTCTACTTTAGACAATCCTAATTTCTCCCAACACTTGGTAGTTATGAACGAACATTGACTAGCGCTATCCAAAAGAGCTCGTACTGGGTGATATTTTCCATGATAATCTAAAACTTCAATCATAGCAGTAGAGAGCAATATTGTACTCTGAATATTAGAAAATAAATTAAGAGGAGCAGAGTCCCTCTCTTGTTGAGGAGGTGTAGGATCCTTATGGTTATTGGAAACATCATTAGCAGCTATTCCAGATTGACTTGAGGACGTTGGCTCTGATCATGTTTTTTGATTATCAAAATGCAATAATGAATGATGGGGCAATGAACATTTCTTGCACAAAAAATGCGATGAGCAATTGGATGCTGTATGTTTTGATCCCAGACAATTTGTACACCAATTTTTTGTTTTCACTAAAGTGTAGCGATCCCTTGGAGAACGAGACAAAAATTGCAACGGTAAATGGAATGCGATTTATTGCATAGCTTGCAATTATCATCGGAGGTGGTTGGGTTTGCTACAAACGAAGAACTTTGTTCGAATTTAAGTGGTTCATTAGGATGATATGAAAAAGATTTGGATTTAGAACTATCGTATTTAAATTTAGATGAGTTCGGATTAGATAAGGCGACATTATCCATTGCACTGCACTGTCTCTCGAGAAAGTTCCTAAGAACATCAAAATAATCAGGCTTGCCCAATACAGAAGTACATTCAAATTCAGAACGAGTTTGAGTATCTGGGTCAATTCTATCAAATAACATATTGAATAAAATGAAATCCCATTGTTCGGTGGGAAAAGATAAATTTTTTAGTGCAGCAAAATTTTCATTATTTATTTATTTATTTATTTATTTATTTATTCATTTTCCAGTAAGACACAAGTACATATGTATAGGAATAGTCAACATAGCTACATGTTAAAATATTAAAACATCACATGTTCGCAGTCAACAGAACAACGTAGACATACAAAAAAAATTACATGTTAAAATATTCGTCCAAGGAATAAAAACAATTTTCGATAAGGAATTTTTTCAGCACTGTGATGAACTTTCCACTTTCATTAATGTTTCTCATTTCACACGGCAATCTGTTATAGATTGTCAAACCCAGATGAGCGAGTGAGTTTTGAGATACCCTATATTTATAAAATGGAATGTGAAAATTACTCTTTTGTCGTGTATTGACATTATGCATGTTTTTAATCAGGGCAAACTTAGTTTTGTTCTTGAAAATAAAAGTGCATATTTCATAAATGTACATAGAAAAAAGTGTCATTACATTAAATTTCACAAACAATGCCCTACAAGAGTAGGTTGAGGAAACGCCTGCCACAATTCTCAATAATCTTTTCTGCAAAGCAAAGACGTCGCCGACAGAAGTAGAGCTACCCCACAAACATATACCATACCTAATTCGAGACGCTACCTGAGAGTGGTACAATGACAATAGCTGGGGCTCCCCCAAGACTTGTTCGAGACTCCTGAACAAATAACAAAAAGAACTCAACCTCCTGCTCAAGTACACACAGTGACTTTTTCAGTTGATATTCTCATCACCAGACCCAGGAATTTGGTTTCACCTGCATTGTCAATTGACACGTCATTGACGCAGAGAGTTACTGGTAAACAGTTCCTCTGCCAATTATGGAATTTAACTACTTGTGTTTTAGAGGCATTCAGATATAGGAAATTCAAGTTACACCATTCATACACAGAATTTAAGACTTCTTCACTTTTCTGCTGTGTTTTTGTTTCGTCCGATACTATTAAGGAGGTGTCATCAGCAAACATCGTTATATGAGTCTCTGTTAGGTGCTTATCAAGATCGTTGGTGTACAACAGAAATAGAATTGGCCCCAGCACTGACATTAAACGTATCTAAGATATTACGCAAATTTTCGAGGTTGTCACTAACATGAATTCTCTTCGTATTTTCAATGGAATGCCAATGTGCTGAGGCTATCAATCTAGTGTTTTCGTACTTTTTAAAGTATCATAAGCTATGAGATAATTTGCACCTGCTAAGGGTGTGCATTTCACTATGGATAGGGGATGACCCTGTAACGAGGCTAATAAATAATTGAATTTATCAATAGGGGCTAGTGATTCATTATTATGAATTGTCGAGTCAAACATATCAATGAAAGTTTGCCAATCCTTCAGATTACCACTGAACACAGGGAGCTCAAGCTTAGGGAGTCTGATATTGTTTTTACTAACCGGCATAGTATCTAACGTAGCATCGGGTTTCACATCAAACAGCTGAGAGTATATTGCTTGAATGTTATAGAAATCTTTATCAGAATTACAGAAAATCTCATTATGTGTGTCTAAATCAGGGTTTTCCTGAACTGAAATCAAAGTTACAATATTTCCGTGAATTTCCTCAAAATTTCGTAATATAATATATTATCAATATTCTCAAATCTACATTTGAAATTAGCACGAAAATTTTCATCAGTCAAAGATAAATCTGCAATTCTATTCAATTCAGCCAATTTCATCAATTCAGTTTGCCTTTGAGCAATATATCCTTTCAGTTTACGACTATCTTGAGCCATTTCGAGAGAAGAGAATGATCTAAATGATTAAATTATAATTAGTAAGAATCAGGATATATAATTGAAAATTGGCGTAACGAGTATTTTGAACGCGAGAGGAGAGAGGATTCAAAACGAGTAAAATTAAGCGGAATATATAATATATCAACAGTTCCCAAACAAAATCAAAACAGGCGATTTTGAACGATTTGAGAGTGATAGGTATGGACGTATATCTTTCGATATGCGTGCACCAGGAGGATGCCTGAAAACTGAGAAATTCAGACGTGGTGGGGATCAATTGCGCTTGAAATTTGCGCGGACGGTATCGTACGGTATCGTGATATATTTGTGCCAAAAAAGTTGTTTTGTTTATTTGAAAATGGAAAAAATTATACAAAATGATTCAAAAAAAATCCGGCTCGAAGGACCAAATGTTCAATTGGTGGAGAAGTGGACTGTATGCGAGAAATAATTTTATACAACTTTTATCGACAGCACAGGATATGTCAACCACTTACCGCCGTCTCCGTGGATATCGTCCGTGGCCGTCCAAAGGCAACCGGCGGTACCGCCTCTTGGTGACAGTTCAGGTTCAGATAATGTATCCCACACACCACTCACAAATATAATAGAGTTTATAATATCGTTTATAGAGGTATCAACCTCACACAAACATGACAGGATAAAGAGTTAAATTTATTATTTCAAACGCACTATCGTGGCGAAGCTTCGAGAATAAGAAAGTCAGTTTTCCGTGGTCTGAGTATCACGTGACACCCAGAGTGGCAGACAGCACCCTGTGCTTGGTTACGACCAATAGCAAAAGTATGATGGTTAATAAACTTTTTTGGCACAACCATCAATACGAAACAATTTGCATTGTGCAGATGATACCAAATTGGACCCAACCGATAAAATGGCCAAGCTTAGACCTCTAATTGACCAAATTAAAAAAGTGTTTTCTGAAAAATTACTTACCAGAACAGAACATGGCGTATGACGAAGGTATGATTGAATATTTCGGGAAACATGGATGTAAGCAATATATTCGTGGAAAATCCATACGCTTCGGGTATAAAGTGTGGTGTTTGAACTCAAAAAGTGGTAACCTAATAAATTTTGAGATTTACCAGGGAAATATACCAAATTCAAACCAAGTCCACCAAAATAAATTCGGAAAAGCGACAGCTCCTCTTCTGCAACTCTGCCTGAAAAAAAAAAGACTTTCCTTATCGAATTTATTTCGACAACTTATTTACGTCAACGAACATCCTTCACCATTTGAGACTAAATGGGTACGAGGCAACTGAAACAATTCGAGAAAATCGATTATCTAGAAGATGCCCTTTGCGCTCTATCAAAGAAATGAAAAAAACATGTCGTTGTACGTACGACTACGCTTGGAGTGGACAATTCAGTGGTAGCGGTTTTATCAACTAAACATGGCATTCATCCCGTATCTAATGTCAGTCGCTATTCCAGTACCGAAAAAAAGAGAGTTGGGATTCCAAGGCCATTCTGCATTGGAAAATATAATGAGTTCATGGGAGGCACCGATCAAATGGATGCCAACATAAACGTATATAGAATCCGAATTAGAGGCAAGAAGTGGTGGTGGCCAATATTCACATGGCTCATTGATTGCTGTATTCAAAATTCTTGGATTCTGTACAGGAAACATAACCCGTCCGTAACGCAGCTGCAATTCCGAAGGGAAATAGCACAAATATATTCAAAAAGATTTCAGAACCTTCCAAAATCCGGTGGACGACCTTCGACATATTCTGCAAATAGTAGAGTCGCGCCCGATATTAGATACGACCGGATCGACCACATCATTGAATACGTACCTAATAATAAGAGAAGACGTTGTGCCGGAACTATATGCCCTCCAGCGCTGTAAGAACACGATGTCTCAAGTGCAACGTGGGGCTCTGTATCAATTGCTTTGGTGATTACCATAAAAAAAAATTAGGTTCTGATTATTTGTTTTTAAATTTTAAATAAATACTATTCTGGTTCCTCTGCAATATTATTGTTTTCTTTAGTACCTCAAGGGACTAGTGTGCCATATATGGTACGGGTCAAATCTGTTCTAAATATATGAACAAATTAAAAAAAAAACGTATTTTATAGTTTATGAGTCCTCAATTAACAAGAAAAACATTAGTTTCGATCAAAATTAGAAAATTGGAAAACTCAGTCTCTAATGGGTTTGAAGCTAAGTACATATAATAATGACAAAACATCCAATCCTGATGATGAAGATAAACATGGAAAACCATTTCTGTCGGATGAGTACATGACAAATTTCTGCAATGACTATTAAATAAACATTGGTATAATCATCGCTCAGCAGATCTACCGACAGAATGGTAATATGTTGATATCAACTATCAGGAACACATAAATTATCTGAAAATTAATAATACCTTTGGTTACGATGGACTGATTTGGAGACTTATAAAACAAATATTCAATTTTATATTTAGTTCTGATAAAGTTCCTGACGATCTTGAAAAATCAATAGTTTCACCTACAGTGTGAAGAAGCCAAATTTTATATATAAAATTATTACATATAAAACTTATCACGAAAGGAGACATCGATGACGAATAAATGGGAGCGTGTCGGGAAAAACGCTTGGGCACGTGGATTCGTATTTTTAGATGCGCATTTTTTTCAACAGAAAAATAATTATATAGGGTGTGTCATGTGACAGTGGCCGATACCAAATTTCTTATTTTAAACACAACCCCCTGTAAGATGAAAAAAAGGCCCTTTCATGTTCAGGAAATACTGGGTCATTTTTTCATGAGAAGAGAGCCATTGTCAAAGATTAGATTGATGACGATTATCTCCTTCGGATTTCTGTTATCGATCGTTTTGAATACATTTTCTGCTCGATTAGTTGGCTTCGAGTCATTAGAGAGTGATGAAACGGCCACATGAATGGCGAAGTGAAAATCCTGGAAACGATTTATTTTTGTTGCCGCAATATATTCACGGCCTAGCTTAGGCCGATTGTCAACTGGATGCGGAAGCCTACTCGGTTCTCCATTCGCTTGGTCACATTTGCATTCATTTGCATGTAGTGATCACTGGTCATTTATAAACAAAGTTGGTTTCTGTCACTGAAAGATTACGCTGTCACTCAAACACTCGGACATATTTCATTCTATTCTTTGGCATGGAGGATGATACGATAAATGACCAGCAATCATCCTAATATGTAGTGAAATACGTGTTCATTTATATCTCTTAAATGACCTGCAGTATTCAATGAGTCCCCATTCATCATGCTTCAGGGCTTACTCATCATATCAGCTCTTCTTATTTTAGTTACATCAACTTCAACTAACCCCAAGATATATTGACATTATTATGTGTTATGGATAAGAGAAAGTGCATTCTAGGTGTGATATTCATCTGAATAATCATATCGTTCTGTTCGAATGATTTATGATATGAGTAATTATAATTCCGAGAAACATATCGTTCACTGTGATCCCGCTTTATTATACACTGTGTCCGTAAAGTATGGAACAAATTCATTTTCAGCTAAACAGGTCATTTTGATAAATAATTCTGAAACTCGTCGATTTTTTATGTTAATATACCGTGAATTACGTTCGAGTAATGACGTCACCGTAATTTTTTTTTCAATAAAACACTCCTATTTTGTCTCAATTTTCGGATTACTCTAGCTGAGCTGGTTCCAAAAATGTATCACAATGTTGATTCCAATTAGTACAGGGTAAAAATAGTTATGTGTGTGCTCATAACGTCACGCGAATTATATTGTGAAGAATTGCAGCCCTGCAATCCTGAACCCGAGCTTATGCTGACAACACAGAATGCACTTCGTCCAGCAAGATGCATAGGAGGGCAGTCTGGCTTCAGCATCCACAAAATACATCAAAATAATTGTTTTAACCAAACGTAGAAATAAAGTTTTTTTAAAAAGCAACTTGGCTTGACGACAAACATAATTGGCGCAGTGGTTAGATTCCGGAAGTCGCGTATTTATCGAAAATCGCTTCTACAGTATCACCTGTTAATTCGGAATCGCGAACCATCGTTCCGTCGAGGATACAGAGGTTAATAATTGAGGAAGAAAGAGAAGAAGACGAAGAAGAAGAAGCCAAGAAGGAAGTACAAGCAGAAAATGATATTAGTGGTTTCATTGTAAGTAGAATTCAATTCAGTTAGACTCCCCTAAATCCCATAGTATCCCTACCCGATTATACTCTGATCAAACAATCAATTCTGCAGAAAATAATGAGTAATAGAACAAATACAAAATGCCATCAAATGGTCAAATACCAACAATAAGTTCCGATCTTTTCAAAAACAATTCCTGAATACGACGGAAACCCAACCAAACTAGTCAGATTCATAAAAATTGTTTCAGAAATAATCGAAACCTATTACGACATAATCAACATCAATTGTCCACAAAACATATTAATCATCAACACCATATTTTCAAAATTAAGAGATTCTGCTCTCGAAGTCATGCTTCGACTTGGGGTGAAATCCAGTCGACATTAATACAGAATGTTGGCGATCAGAGAGACGTAAACACTCTGATTCAAAATTTGATGGCATTAGGTACAACAAGAGCATGACTCTCCCCACCAATTTTATTCTCGATGTATTCATATGCTGAATACAATCTGCAATTATATCGATTTGCATACCGTAACAGCAGTCGAAAAATTAAGTCAGAGAAACCTCTTTACTGATCAAACATTAAGAGTATTTCTTACCGGCTTGAGACCCTCCTAGTGCTCGAGTGAGAGCAAGAAACCCAACATTTTCGTCTCAAGCGTTGACCATAGTCAACGATGAAATCAACATCTGTAATTTACAAAATCCACGAAATTCAATCACAAAATTCTGAAATAATACACCTCGCCCAAAATCAATTCACGTCCAACATATCCAAGACAAAATAACTACTACCCAAACTTTCGTCCGCAATCCAATACACATTTTAATCAGAATCCAAATCCAAATTTCAACCAAATTCAACGTCTTAGTTTTCCAAGCGCACCAATACCAATTCAACTAATAAATCGTACACCTCAAAGATTTTTCACTAACAGTCAAGTATTCGGTCGTCAACCAAATGTTTGGAAAAACCCTCCGAACAGACAAAATAATTCACAACCGATTCCAATGAGCGGTATTTTACACGCTACTGCCCCGCAAAGTCAACAACAGAGAAATAACTTTCAAAATAATAATCAATTTCGTAATTTCACATCACAAGAAGTACATAACACGGAACAAAACTTATTACCTGAAATTGAATATCCAGAAGAAAATTCAGACTACTTCGAAAATAACGAAAAAGAAGCTGTAAGTTATGATTATGAAAATATGCAAGAAACTGAAAGTTTTCAACAAGCTATGGACCTCCCAGATTTGACATAGTTTACCTTTCATTAAAATCAGTAACCCACCAATAAAATTATTGATAGACACAGGCTCAACCAAATGATTTTTAGACCAAAACATAGCGGAAAAATATTTTCAAAATTTCATTTACGAAGAACCTTTTTCAGTTTCAACTTGTTTCAATACTTCTCAACACAAATCAATTATAATAATAATGATTATAATAATACATTTATTGTTCATCATGAGTGGATATACGTTACAATGTACAGAGTGTTACTTTGTGACAAACAATTGGCAAGTTAGGTTCAGAATGTGGAACGCATCCACTTCTGTTCTTCCACCAATGCCATTCGCATGAAAAAGAAAAATAATAAGTTGGCAAAGAGAGAAAAAAAAACAGAGGAGAAATGATAATTCATGAAAGTGATTGAGTTGGGAGATAGAGAAGAGTGCAGATGAGGAAAGAAAGAGGAAGAAGAGAAACAAAGATAACAACAAGAATATCTTTCGGATACTGAGTGTCCAGAAGAATACTTTTGTATTCAATTTTGAATGAGGTTTGTGATCTATTGAGAAGAGAGGAGTCTATGTTGTACAGGTTGTTAATACATGACGCAATATTGTAGGAGAAAGACCGTTTAAAAATAGTTTTGGACTGACTAGGAATTTTTAGAATGGTTTGACGCCTTATATTGAGGTTATGTACATCTATGCGGTATGATATTTTTTCGAATAAATACGGCGAAGTTTTGGTAAGAATCAATTTGTGATAGAAACAACCCATATGGTGAAGCCTTCTTTTTTTCATATTAAGCCAATTCAGTTCCTTCAATTTATGAGATACTCCCTCGCGTTTTTTTATACCGTAAATAAGCCCGATACAACAGTTTCGGACTTTTTGACAGTATTATCCAGGCAAGGTTCATATACAATGTCACAATGATTGAACTGCGACAGTACTAAATTATCACATAACATTTTTTTGGTATCCAATGAAAGGAAATGCCTCTGTGGATATAATAATTTTAGGGCTGAATAAGAATTTCTTAGTTTCAAATTGACATGTTCCTTAGAGTCAACCATTAGACCAAGATTCTTGCAGGCAGATTTGAAGGGAATTGGTGAACCATCAATTTCAAGTGTCATGTTATTTCTTATGTTATCTTGAAAATTATCGTCGCAAAATATCATGGCTGAGGACTTGTTGGGATTAATTTTTAATAAATGTTGTGAGGAAATTCGGAAAATTGCATGTAAATCAGTATCTATTGCATATCGTGATTCATCTAGCTTAGACGGTTCAAATGAGTAGTACAGCTGAGTATCGTCAGCATAGAAGTGACAGTTACAGGGTTTTATTGCGTCAATGAAATTGGCAGTATAGCATGTAAATAGAAGTGGCGCTAATATATGCTTCCTTGTGGGACTCCTGATTCTACTACAAGTGGAGTTGATGTATTATTATCGAGTTCAACTGTTTGAGTCCTTTCATTGAAATAAGATGATAGCAGTGTGCATGCAGCTTTACTGAACCCAAATAAGTTAAGTTAGATAATAGAATCTTATGATCAATCATATCAAACGCCTTCGAATAATCAAGACAAACCAGAACCGAAATTTCACCCTTGTCAGCTGCTTTGATTACATCATCAATAGCGTTTGCCGAAGCCGCAGCAGAGCTGAAACCACTTCTGAATCCTGATTGCTTAGACGGCAGAATAACATTATCATTCAAATATTTTGTCATCTTAATTTCCAGTATGTTTTCAAAAAATTTTGATATGGTTGGTAGAATACTTATGAGACGGAGATCATCATATCTAGTTGGGTATGCTATTTTCGGAATTGGAACTACTTTTGCATTCTTCCAAGTTGATGGAAAATATTCTTGCCGAATACATTCATTGATTATATGGGTTATGAAAGTTATGATAAAGGGACAACATAATTGCAAGAGTGTTATATTGACTTCATCACTCCCAGTCGCCTTCGACTTTATTGAAAGGATAATTTCAGAAATGGTTTTTTCATCGACTTCATGAAAATTGAAGTTTCAGTTAAGGCCCGTTTTCTTATGATTATTATAATAAAGTATCATTTCCTCATCAACTTCAGCATTATCTTATCATTTCATTTTTCAAAATGGCGAGAACTGAATAGCTGCGTGTTAACTGAGCTCCCCAAAAATTAGTATAAATAACGGTGTTTCAATCAATAAAACAATTTCTAAATTGTCAGTGAGTGAAAAAAATCAATAGCCTTGTCTCAAGTAGTGAAAAAATAAGCAAATATGGTTTTGACACGCGAGATAAGAGATGAAATAGAAACAGCAGTTGGCCATGCCATTAACAAGTGTATAAAAAGTGACTCTTTCATTAAAACTATAGTGAACAATGTGACCGAAGCCGTCGCAAAAACTCTGGAGAAGAAATTATCACAGTTGGAAGTGATAGTGGCGGAGCTTCTGAATCAATTTACTGAACTGAAATCGGATTGTGAAAACGAAGTGAAGACTCTTGAATGTGAAATAAATGAAACAAACGTGGAAAAGGAGAAGATCGAAGAAACTATGGAGAAAATTGACCAGGAAAACAGAAAGGCCAATCTTAGAATATTTAGTTTTGAAGAAAAATACCAAGAAAATACAAGAGAGGAAATAATAAATTTTCTCAACTCCAAGATGTCTTTGAATTTAAGAAACGAAGAAATCGAACTGTGCTACCGGGTTGGTAAACGAAGTGATACAAAAAATAGAGGAATCTTCCTCAAACTGAAAAATCTCGACGCAAAAGAAGGAATTTATTCAAGAAAAAATTACTCAAGGGAACAGGTGTTGTAATAAGAGACGATCTCACTACTATGAGGGTTCAAATGCTGAATAAATGTATCGAAAAATTTGGATTAAAAAACGTATGGACTGGAAATGGAAAAATTTATCTTCAAGCAAATAATCAAGTGTCCATTATAAAAAACAAAACAGACTATATACGCATTATTGGCAAAGAAAACACCTAAATTATATAAATTATTTTTTTAATTTCTTTTTTTCTCTAATCTCAAACTTAAAATTGTATTTCATTATAAACTATTATCATTACTATTACTGTTTTTATTATTAATTACACTCATTCGATTTCATTTCTTTTCAAAATTCGTTTCAAAAATTTTTATTTTACACCGTATCATAAAAATAACTTAATTGTTAAGGGGTATCTCAGTGCCCTAATCAGTTATACTTACATGTTGGATCTTTTGGATGTACTAGATGAAAACATACAAATTGACACAAAAATACTAGATAATTTTCAACAATATGTACAGGGTGGAACCGGCGGAAGCAAGAGAGGTATCGGTATCGCCCACTTCAATATACGAAGTCTACAGAAACATCACAATGAATTACTAATACATATCCAAATGGCAGAAGATCTCCTAGACGTAATCATTCTATCGGAAACAAGAAAGATTGAAAATGTAAGTGATTTTTCTATTCCAAACTATAATATACATTATAATGAATCAACAGTCAATAAATGTGATGGAGTAGTTGTATATACAAAAAGTAGCCTTTCTGCTATTGTCGAAATTTCACCAATAAACGAAACCAAATTTCTCAGGATAACTTTCACAAATAAACTCTTACATTCACACAATACAATAGGTATAACAGCTTTTTACAGGTCACCGGCAACAAATGTTCAAAGTTACATAACTGATCTAGAAATATATTTGGAAAACTTGAAAAAGCTAAATTTAGAAATATACGCGGGAGATATAAATATAAACTTACTTCAAACGGAACAACCTGATACAAACAGATATTTTAATGTTTTGAGCTTGAAGGGTTTCATATCATATATTAACAAACCAACTAGAGTCACACAGAATTCTGAATCTGCTATTGATCATATCTTTGTAAGAAAAGAAAAATGTTTAGAAAATAAAATCCAAATCGACCCTTACATCATTAATACTGACATAACAGATCATTTCACGCCAATCATTTCAATCTCACTTTCCGACCATGAAAGTCATTCATCCAAAGCTGAAAGAGACCAAATAATGAAAAAAATTAATTATAAAAAATTGAATGAATTATTGAGTAAAGAAAATTGGAGGGAGGTATTATCAAGTGAACAAGTGCAAGAATCATACAATCTCTTTATAGATAAACTGAATAACTACATAAGTAACACGACAACCACAAACATTTTTCAACCAAAAAAATATAATAAAATAAAACCATGGATTACATCGGGTCTGATTACCTCTATTAATGAAAGAGACAAACTCAAAAAGAAGCTGCTAAAAAATCACAATATTCAACTAGAAAACCAGTATAGAGAGTACAGAAATAAACTGAATCGTCTAATCAAAAAAACAAAAATCGACTATTATCAAAGTAAAATAAAGGATGCAAGGGGAAATTATAAAAAAATCTGGAAAATAATTAACGACATATCAGGAAAAAAATCTACTAAAAATATAGAAGACATCATAATTAGAAATGAAAAAACTGAGCCAATAACTGACAATAAGAAAAAAGCAGATACTTTCAATGAATTTTTTATTAATTTAGGATTGAAAATGGCAGAAAATATAGAGGAAACTAACATACCTGAACATTTTTTGAATGAAACTCCAAACAATTCATCAATCTTTTTAAATCCAACCACATCTAACGAGATTACAATCCTCATATCAAATCTAAAAAACCACTGCTCTCCTGGACCTGACAAAATTAGTTCAGTGACAATAAAAAATATTCATGTACACATAATTCAACCTCTAGTTCATATTATCAACTTATGTTTTGCATTTGGGGAAATCCCAAATCAGTGGAAACAATCTATTGTCACTCCAATTTTCAAAGCTGGCGATTCCTGTCAGTTAACGAATTATAGACCGATATCAGTTATAAATAACTTTGCTAAATTATTCGAACAGGCTCTGAAAAATAGAATGCTTGGATTTTTTGATATCCACAATATCATAAATGAGAGACAGTATGGTTTCATAAAAAAATCGAACACAGAAAACGCAGTTATTGATTTCCTGGAACATACAGTAAAAGCCATGGATGACTCAACGAAATGCCTTGCGATTTTCCTTGATCTCGCTAAGGCATTCGATACGGTTTCTCACAACAAACTGCTTGATAAACTTATAAAATATGGCATACGTGGCACAGCCCTTAATCTCTTAAAGAATTACTTATCTGAGAGATGCCAAGTAGTGAAAATTGGAAAGGAAATTAGCTCAGAATCGAAGGTTGAAATAGGAGTACCACAGGGAACAGTGTTAGGTCCGATACTGTTCCTTGTATACATAAATAGTATCTCTCATATAGGTGAATTTATGGGACATCTGATATGTTATGCAGATGACACAGCTCTAGTCTTCACAGGTGGGGATTGGGAAGATGTTAATTGCAAAGCTGAGTCGGGTCTGAAAAAAATATTACTATGGTTGAACCACAACTCACTAAGCTTGAATATCAAAAAAACCAAGTATATAACCTTCTCCCCAACAAAAATTGATCAACCCACCCGATTTATTCTTAAAGTACACTCGCCAGCCTGTGATGTTGAGACATGTCGCTGCCCGAGCTTAGAAAAAACATCTTCAATTAAATATTTAGGAGTAATAATAGACCAACATATACGCTGGTCTGAACACATATCTCATGTGACAAGAAGAATAAGAGCATTATCTCATAAATTTTACAATCTACGAGACATCCTTTCGAGAAAAAATTTGATTATCTTGTACAATAGTCTTGCTGAATCAATTGTCAGATACTGCATAGTCGCATGGGGAGGCCACACTACATGTATTACAGACAGCACAAAATATATTAATTAAGATTATACTAAAAAAAGACAGACTATTTTCTACCCACCTACTCTATAAAGATACTGACCTGCTTAATATAAAAACACTATTCATTTACCAATCATTACAACGAATGCACAGTACGCAAAATAAATATACGGTGAAAAAAAACAGGATGACCAGATCGACTCTAAACAAAAACATTCAAGTTCATTCATTCAAGAAATCTGTAACCCAAAGATCATTTATGTATTTTGGTCCAAAATTCTTCAATCTTATCCCAGCTGACCTTAGAGAAATAAAAAACCACAAGATCTTCAAAAAGTTAGTAAAAAAATTCATAATAGAAAACCATGAAAAATTTTGTTAGATTCAAAACCAGAGAAAGGAATAGTTAATCTATTGACTCTATGATGTATCTAAGACGCATAAACTGATTGCCAAACCACTGTGGTTCCGTCGGTTCTTCCTCATTGCTACAATGAACCTTCATTTTATTTAATATTTGTATCATACGCTCGCCCTTACTACACACGTAATTGCAAATTCGAAAGCATATGTAAAGGGTTGGAAAAGCAATACAGGCATATTTGCCTAGGCAATTTCCGACCCTGAACCAGATGCTGCTATAAACCAGCAATCGAAATATCATGTATTTTGTAAATTTTGTAACATGAAATTTTTATATAACTTGTAAATTTTGTAACTAGAATGGCAATAAATTGAATTGAATTGAATTGAATTTCGCAACTCACAAGGTATTTCAGTTCTTTTGTTCTTGATTATATTGAGTTTTTTGAGTTCCAACCACTTTTCTTTGATGTTACAGTTCTGGAATTTAGTATTCAAGTATGTTTTCATTCTGCTCTTATAGCTGAGTTTGTAATATTTCTCAATTGTTTGTAGCATTCCCAGTGATGAGGTAAGTGTGAATTTCTCAGCTTTATCTCTCAAAGTTTGCATAAGTTTTATATTGTCAGTTATCCATGGTGAATAATTCATTTTGAAAGGAACAGCATGTGACACTGGAGCATGCACATCAAAGACTGCCAATATATTTTTGTTCAAAATCATTACTTCAAGATCAATATCATTCGTTTCGAAAATGTTATATCAAGGAAGGTTCATCAAATCACGTTCAAAGTTCTCTAGTATAATCCGGTTAAGTGGCCTGACAGAAATTTTTCGTATAGTCTGATTTGTCGATTTCATGAGTTTAATTTTACATTTGATTAGGGAGTGATCAGAGATATTGCAGTCTTCAACGGAGGCTGTACAATCATTAATGTCCAAATTGGTGATAATAAGATCAATTAAAGTTAGGGAGGTGTTAGTGACTCTAGTTGGTGTCCCAAGCAGTTGTGCAAAACTAAAAGTTTCTAAAATATTATTGAACTGTGACGTTAAAGGTGAGTTTGAATTTATCATAATAATATTGAAGTCTCCAAGAAAAATAATATTCTCAAAATTAGATAATAAATTGGATAGTAGATTTTCGAATGCATCTAAAAATTGGGGGCCACTCGAACTAGGTGGGCGATAAATGCTTCCTAAGATAATAACGTACCTTTGTAAAGTAATCTTCACCCAAATATGCTCTATTAGATAATCGCATTCTTTTAGAATCACTTCAAATTTCATATTCTTCTTAATAAAAATACCCACTCCTCCGCCCCTGGTTGGTCTGTCCTGTCTTACAAATACGTAATCATCTAGTTTAACAGCTCCGCTTTCAATATCCTGAGTTAGCCATGTTTCAGTTACACATACGGCGTCACTTTCAACTTCCAGAATCTTATCGCGGAATTTCTGAAAATTTGCGGTGACAGATATTACATTTACATGTGATACATTGAATGTCATTATTAGTTAGAGAACCAGAATTTCAATAGCCGAAAGTAATAATATGTTTGAGGTAAGTTTTTTTTTCTTTCTTTCGATTCTTCCCTACGGGACGAGCACTTGATAAGCATATACAGAGTAGGAAATATCAAGAATTGTCCCCAAGGTAAAACAAGACCAATCATAGTGAAACTAACATCTCACGACCGTAAACTAGCATTGCTGAAGAACGTAAAAAGACTGAAAGGTAAAAACATATTCATTACTGAAGACCTGGTGAAAAGCAGACAAACCCTATGGTCTTTCAATGGACAGATCTATGTGAAAATTGAGGGAAAAACTGAAAAAATCTACAAACATCGAGACATAGAAATATACTCTTCCAGCTGAAAAGTTGTATGGAGGAGCCTGATTGGAGTGATCTGAATATTTTGATTTTGTCTTCCGTATTCTTTTTCTTATTATAGTTTTTCTTTAGTGATACTGATCTTTCATCGATGCTCGACTTTCTTGATGAGTTGGATGGACACATGGAGAGGGAGGCAAAAGTATATAATGGTATATTCGAAAACACATAACGGTTCAGTGGTAAACATTTATTTAATATTATTCATCTGAACATTAGAAGCTTCAGAAAAAAAAATCCATGAATTGCTCTTGTATTTGGAGTCTATTTCTGTTAACAATCTAGATATAATTGTTCTCTCGGAATCGTGGAGATTAGACGATATAAGTAATTTCGAAATACCAACCTTTGATATTGTATATAACGAATCTTACTTCAATCAGAACGACGGCGTGGAAGTCTACATAAAAAATGGTCTGGAAAACATGACCAACATAACAACAATTTCATAAACAATTCATCTGAAACCAAGATGTAGCAAATCAAAGAAAAAAACGAAAAAAATAAAAATCTGAAAAAATTACAACCATGGATGACAAAGGGTTTACTTTATTCTATTTAACACAGAGACCTATTGAAGAAAAAATTCAATGAATCTTGATCTCTAAATTCCAAGGTAGAGTATAAAACCTATAGAAATTATCTCAACTCACTTCTCAAAACAACCAAAAATGAATACTATATAAATAAGATGAGGGAGGCAAACAATAACAAACAAAAAATTTGGCAGCAAATCAATGAAATAACAAATGAAAAACCGCATTCTGGAAACAACACCCAGTATGATATAATAGATGGTGGGGGAGAAAAAATTGTAGATGACTTAAATAAAGCCAATTATTTCAATGAATTCTTCACTAGCATTGGTCTGAACATGGCAAGTAAGATTGACAAAACAACTACTCTGATCCCCGAACAGCAAGTTGATATTCAAGAGTCCCTATTCTTCTATCCACTAACACGCAATGAACTAATAAATCTGATTTCTAGTCTAAAAAACAATACTTCTGCTGGCCCTGATAGAGTGCCTGTTTATTTAATAAAAAAATATCACCAATACTTCCTTGATCCCCTATGTCATATATTTAACCAATGTTTTGTAAATGGCGTGTTTCCAAATAATTTGAAAGAAGCCATCACATCGCCTGTTTTTAAATCCAGAAACAAAAAACTCGCTACAAACTATAGAACTATATCGGTGATAAATACTGAACAACGCCAATGAAGAAAAGAAATGTCTAGCGGTGTTTTTGGACTTGGCTAAAGCCTTCGACACTGTCAATCATGATATTTTGTTACAGATATTGGAGAATGTGGGTGTGAGAGGTAAATCGTTAGAATTATTTGCTGATTATTTGCAAGGCCGAACCCATAGGGTAAAAATAAAGGATACTTATAGCCTGTTCCTAATATATATTAACAGCATTTACAACTTAAAGAACATTGAGGGTGATATTGTCTCATTTGCTGATGATACAGCATTGATTTTATATGGTAGCACATGGGACTCTACTAAATGTAAAATCTCAGAACGGATTGAACATTGTATTCTCCTGGCTGAGTTCTAGTCTCCTGAGTCTAAACATTGACAAAACAAAATTCTTAACCTTCTCATAAACAACAAGAGACCAACCACTAGAGGAAAACATTTTTATACATACCCCCAATTGCCTAACTCCCATTACTTGTTCTTGTCCATGATTGAAAATACTGATTCAATAAAATATCTGGGTGTGATACTTGACCAAGATGTACGCTGGGACAAACATGTTGATTTCCTCGTAAAAAGACTTAGGAAACTCAGTTTCAAATTCTATCAACTCAGAAACAAAATAAGTAAATATTTATTACTATTATTATGACATACGATGCATTAGCTGATTCAGTTATAAGGTACTGTATTACTGCTTGGGTGGGTTGAATAAAACACACGTACGTAATCTACAAGTGATACAAAACACCTTGCTTAAAATAGTACTGAAAAAAGATAGAATGCATCCAACAGAGCGCTTATATAAGGAGGGTAGTTTATTCAATATCAAAAAATTATACACCTATCACTGTATACTATGGACGATAAACTCGCCTCTTACATATGTGACACACTCACATGACACCCGAGCCAGGTCCGAGAGAGCAATTAGTGTTCCTTTTTGTAAAAATTCATATACTCAAAGGTTTGTTACTTACTTTGGACCAAAGCTTGTCAATAGAGTTCCCGCTGAACTGAGAAATATGAAAAATATTACCAAACGCAAGAGAGCAATTAGATCCTTCGTTGATTACAACTTTGAATCCTTGAAAGAGACATTCGAATCAATCTACTGAATCAAGCCAGAATGATTTTTTATTTCACTTGGACCTGCCTTCCTCCCGCCTGATTGTCTACTCCGGCCGTCCTGTGGGTCGATCGTTGATTTCTGTTAATTTTGATTTCTTTTATTTAATACGTTTATTCAAATTCAAATAGTATACATAATAGTTTCATACAGTTTGAATAAACACGAATAAGTCACTGAAGTGTGTATAACAACTGTAAGTTGCTATACCTTTTGTGTGACTTCTCATGCCATTGTGAATGCATGAATAATTTTGATCTCGCCAAATATTGAATAATAAAGCATCGGTAAAATTTAAAATATGCAGTAACAAACCCAACTCCAAAAAAAGATCTACTTCCGTTCAATATCCATATTTCTGCTTTTTTCTTGAAGCTATTTTTATTTTCAATGTCTTTTATAGGTATCGGTAGAATGTCATAAAGACGAGGTCCAAACCATTGAATATTTTGGAAATTTCTTCTTCCCATATAGGAACTTCTTTATATAAGATCACCTACCCGGTGAAGCTATATATCAATCCTCTATGGAGAACAGATTAATCTCAGTGGATACATGTGAATTCCAAATTAGAAGTAGATTCGTTTAAAAAATAACTATTTCACTCAGAATCAAAAACTGTATTGTCAAAATCTACAACTTTCAGAATTATCAACATTTTCAAATTTATTTTTTAATACAGAGTATTTATTCTAAATTGTAAAGATAAAAGGGTCATTTTCAACATTCTCCCACCTTGAGTCACGTGACTTCCTAGGTAGTGACTCAACTAAATCTTTTAGGTGGAATGACTTTCCTTCCATAACGAGTAACAGTCGACTGTGAATTCGGTTCAAGTTGCTGCTCCATTTTTTCATCAAAATCATTCGAATCATCAGTAGTAAACACACTGGATTTATCAGCTGAATCAACCTTGAATTTGATCATCATGGCACCAGAATCCTCTGTATTGACTTCTAATGGAAATACACGCTGAAGAGGCCCTCAATAAATGACCTGTCTTGGTTCTTAATCGAAGAAGTCGCACACTTCCATCTTTTTCTGGCAGTAATTCTTTCACAATGGCAAGGGGCCAATCGATTCTTTTGGTGTTATCATTTCCAATCAGCACAATGCTTCCAACTTTGACTGTACTCCCAGAAACTTTCTTTAAAAGGAGAATAAGTTTACCCAGATACTCCTTACGAAATCTCTGTTGTAGATGTTTCCTCAACTTTTGTCGATATACCACCTTTCTGTTCAAATCAGCCGATTCAATGGTGTCTACATCTGGGATTTCGTTGGTTAATCCAAATCGGGGTCCCGAATCTTTCAAAAACATATTCGACGTCAGGGGTATCAAATCAGACGTGTTCTCGGAAACATAGGTGATAGGTCTCGAATTGAGCACCAATTCGCAATCGCACAAAATTGTCGACAACTCTTCATATGTTAGGCAAGCTCTGCCCAATACCTTTCGCAACAGTTGTTTCACCAGTCTTATTAGACGCTCCCACCAGCCTCCCCACCAAGCTGCAGTTACGGGATTGAATTTCCATTTGATTCTTTGAACTATGCTATATTCTGAAATGGCTTTCCAATCCAACTTTCCAAATGCATTGTCTGCGCCAACAAAGTTGGTTCCATGGTCACTATATACTACCAAAGGACGTCCTCGTCTTGCAACAAACCTTCTAAATGCTTGAAGGAACATATCCGTTGATGAAGATGATACCAGGTGAATAATAGGTGAATAGCTCTGTATACCGCACGAGTAAAAATACAAACTTTCTCACTGTTACGAATAAAAAGTGGTCCAGCGAAGTCAACTCCTGTAGTTTCAAATACATTGGCATCTTTGACACGATCACCCGGTAAAGTAACAGGTGTAGTTTCCAGTTTTTTCGTATCGTATCTTCTACATTTCACGCATTTCCTAATGACTGATCGAATCGTTTTTCTACCTCGCAGAATCCAATAGCGCTCTCTCAAAATACTCAGAAGACCCTGTATGCCGACGTGGGAATACTTCAAGTGACTGTCATAAATGAGCTTCGTCACAACAGGATGTTTTGAGGGTAAAACAACTGGATTGCAAAATTCTTGGGTATCGTAACAGTCTGAAATTTTCGTTTTAACCCTGATGATACAATTTTCATCTTCAAAAGGGCACAACGACGATAATTTCTCATCTGCAGTACCATCGAACGTCTCGCTTTGTATGAACTTGACAAGCTGCATTTCAGATTCCCAGATCTCTTCTGTACGAAGATTATCAAGTTTCTTTCTCTCCTTATTTCGACAATTATGGATGAATCTGAGGACATATCCAATTAGTCGAACTTTGCTCTCAAATTTGGAGAAATATTGATAGTAACAGTCATAAATTGGACGTTCATTCGTAATCAATAGTGATGAAATTGTCTCCCTCTTCTCCGAACCTATCATGTCCTCATCCTGGTCGTACCGCTGCTCTGGCCATTCGTCTCTAGATTTTCGTAACCAAGCTGGTCCCTCCCACCATTTCAGTTCTAACAATTTTTTCGGAGTACATCCTCGGGAAGGAAGATCAGCAGGATTACTGTCTCCAGGTACGTGAAACCATGAATTTTTGTCAGTGAGGTTACGGATTTCTTGGACTCTATTCCAAACGAATGGTTTCCATATCTCCTCTCTTTTTATCCATGATAATACAGTTGTAGAATCAGTCCACCAAAACTCTGCTTTTGGCCTGTATCAAATTAACTTCAACTTTATCATCGACTTCCAATCTTAAAAATATAGCTGCTGCATAGGCATCTTGACTCGCGTCGCAGAATATATGTACATTTGCTGCTTTGAAATTGGGGCGGTATCCTAACCATCTCGGAACATTCAATTTTTTCAGAAAATTCATCTCTACAATTGATCTTTTGGTGACAACTTCGATGCTACTTTCCCTGAAACATTCATAGCTGAGGAATAATGTATCTCGCAATTTATCCCAGCTTAATCCTAATACTGATGTGGGCTGACCATAGTCTTCCCCAACTTCAGAAGAATTTAGAGCAGAATGCTCCCATCCTCGTAAATCAAATTTTCCATCTGACATGAGACTGCGTGCTTCTTCTATAAAAACATTGAGCTCATCACGGTAGTCAACACTAGTGACGCAATTGTCAACGTAAAAGCTCTTATTCAATTTCGAAATAATCCAAGGAGAGTATTTTTCAGAAGCATGTTGGAGATGAAAATTGATGACACTACTAAGGAGAAAAGGGCTACAGGTTACACCAAAAATGACTCTACAATTTCTATAACATCTGATCTCATTTTTTTTGGAATACCAGAGAAATCTCAAAAAATCACGATCACCAGGGGTTAGACTAATTTTTAAAAAGGCTTTCCGAATATCAAAAACCACACCTATCCTATGTAATCTGAATCTCAGTAGAATTGATGGAATCAATTCAATCAAATTTACGCCTTTCTCCAAGCACTGGTTCAAGGAGGGATGATTTTTTACCCTTGCCGAAGCATCAAATACAGGGCGGATTTTTGTAGTAGAGCTGTTCAATTTCAAGAAATGTCTATGAGAGAGATATTGGAATTTTTCTAAGATGTCTTCTTCAGTTACTTCTTCTATAATGCCTTCCTGCATCCATTCAGAAAAAACTTCATGATATGATTCATAATAACCTTCTTTCTTCAATCTGATAGATAAATTTTCAAGACGCTTCTTCGCCATTTCTAAGTTACTTGGCAATGGTGGATGTCCTTCAATCCAAGGCATCTTGACCTCATACCTTCCTTCTTCATTGACTTTGACAGTTTCTAGGAAATGAGTCATCACTGATTCTTCCTCCTCCCTTTTAGTTATTCTTTCATCGGGACCAGCTATTCCAAGCACATCCAACTCCCATAATTCAGAAATAGACAAATTGGTAGATAGCAGAGATGTTACTAACATCGATGAAGAATTTAGAGCGTACGGTTTTGGAATTTTTCATATCAATGTCCAACCTGAAGAGGTCTCAACAACCACCAATCCACAATTAAGTGAATGTCTCTTTCCAGTCAATAACTTTCCCGCTACATCGGCCCCGATCAAAATATCAATAGGTCCAGGGTTTGTATCACTGATCACAATATTCAATAGTTCAAGCTCCTTCATCCAAGGACCCTGTATAATACAGTTCAGATTATGACAAATGACAATCTGGACTAAAACTTCAAAGTCACAGATATATTTTTCATTCAAATTGCCCAGCTTGATACGGTAACAAGTATGTTCAATGTAGTCTGATTCTACACCACCGAACAGGGAATGAGCTAAATTTTCCTTTCTAACAGGTTCATAGTTCATTTCATGGGAGAGAGTTTTTGTAACATAAGACCGTTGAGATCCAGTGTCGATCACGGCTCGAGCAAAATGTGTCTTTCTTTCACCAATAACTTTCACTAGAAGAGTCTGTAGAAATACTTCTCCGTAAGTATGATTGGAAAGAGATTCGCTTGCAGTAGAAGTAGTATTCGTTTCGAGTTGCTTATTTTCACACATAATGGCTGTATGCCTTCCATTACATTTGAAACATTTTACTTTCAAGCGACACTTTCTGGCCATATGCCCAAATTTCAAACATATAAAACAACACCCCTTCTCTTTCAAAATGCGTGACTTTTCATTGTGACTGAGTTTCTTGTCCTCACAATCTGCTGAAAAATGCTTCTCACTGCAAAAAACACATTTCTGGTTTCAGTGAATTATGTCAATTAACTGAGGAAAATTCTATACATATTCTTACAGTAACAGAGACGTGGCTAAATGAGAGCATTCCCTCAGCTACTGTCAATATGGAAGGGTTCAATCTCATAAGAAAAGACAGGATAGAACGTGGTGGTGGGGTAGGATTTTATGTGAGGAACTCCATGAACTATGAAATACTAAATTTCTCTGTTGAATTCGATAGTGGCCTCGGGTATCTTTGGATCAAAGTGAAACTAGGCAGAATTGATCTTACATTGGGGGTAGTTTATCGTCCTCCTAATAGTAATGTGCAGTGCACCTTGAACTATTCTGATGAGATATTACCAGAACTTCTTACTTCATCTGATAATATTTTGCTTCTGGGTGACATAAACTCAAACTTGCTGCAAGTAGGAAATATCTTCTCACAATGCCTAAGCCCATATGGTTTCAAACAACTTATAAGCGAGCCCACGCGAATAGCTGGTACGTCTTACACATTACTTGATCCTATATTCATACGATCTTCATATCCTATATCAAAATCAGGAACAATAAATGTAGATTTGATATCAGACCACATGTTAGTATACTGTGAAATTGACATACCTATTTTGAAAACCTGTTGCAAAGAAGTAACATACAGAAATTTCAAAAATTTCGATCACGAATTATTTCTCACGGATCTAAATCGAATTGATTGGAACAATATATACTTCCTCGACAATATCGAATCTAAACTCAAATGTCTCACTGAAAACATTTTGACAATATTTAATATACACGCTCCGATAAAAAAAGTAAAAGTCACTAAACCTTTCGCGCCATGGTTAACTGACAACCTGAAAATTCATATTTAAGCTAAGAAATGCTGCCCGCACTGAGTTCATACAGAACAAAACTGATGAAAATTGGAAAAATTATAAAGATTTAAGGAATTTCGCCTTAGCATCGCTCAGGCGAGAAAAAGCAGCCTACCTACACCATCTTAAAACTCCTAATAAATCAAAGGAATTATGGCAAACTCTGAAACATATGAAAATTCAATCCAATAAACATGCCCCTCTCCCTAACAACTTACAAAATCCAAATGAAATCAATGACTATTTTATGTCAGTTTTCAAAAAAAGCGATACTTGTGAGGACGTCATTCAGTATTATGAGAGTAATTTGTTTCACCCATATATTTTCAAATTGACACCAACTACCACAAACGCTGTGGAGGATGCAATTTTCTCATTGAAATCAAATGCCTGCGGAGTTGACAATATAAGCTTGCATATGATAAAACTCTGTCTTCCAACTATCATCAGTCATATCACTCATATCATAAGTTGCTACCTTGAAAAAGGGTACTTTCCGAACGCATGGAAACTAGCCATTGTCAACCCTATAGCAAAAAATAATTCCCCGAAAAACGTCACGGATCTGAGACCGATTAGTTTACTATGTGTTCTATCGAAAATCTTGGAAAAAATTGTATATAATCAAGTTCTATCGTTTGTAAATGAACATAACATATTACCACTTCACCAATCAGGTTTCCGCAAAGGACACAGCACGACAACCTCCCTCCTCAATCTGACGGATGACATATTTAGATCTCGAGATAAAAAGATGGCTTCAATTTTGATATCCCTTGACTACTCCAAAGCTTTTGATTGTATTGATCACAACCTCATGTGTGCTAAATTAAAATATTATGGGTTTGCTGACCCCAGTGTTGAGTTCTTCAAACACTATCTTATTAATCGGTCTCAGATGGTGAAAATCAATGATAGTACATCACGTTCAGCCCACATTATTTCTGGTGTTCCTCAGGGGTCTATTCTGGGCCCTCTATTATTTCTTATCTATACAGCAGACATTTATGAAAAAATCCATTTCTCAAATCTTCAAACCTATGCAGACGATACTCAAGTCGTGCATCAGTCGACCCCTCAGTTGCAAAAGAGGCAAGTGATGAGATTAACTGCGATCTACAAGCGATTTGTAAATACTCCACTCAACATAATCTAACATTAAATTCCGCTAAAAGTGTTGCCATCTTGTTCTGTTGTGAAGGAGTAAGAGAACAGCTCAAACGAAGCATACAGTTGTACATAGGGGATACACAGTTAGACTTCTCGACATCATCGAAAAACTTGGGACTCATCATTGACGAAAAATTAAGATTTGACGAACATATCAAGACTCTAATACAGCGTGCTTATGCAAGCCTAAGGCTGCTCTTCGCAAATAAGATAATAATGAGTTTAGAAACTATCAGCAGTTAATCAATTAATAAACATCCAATTGCAAGGCAGAGGCCATGGTAGCCATGTAGTCTGAGGCGTAAATAGCTAAAATCCATAGCGGATATATCAGTGGTTCGAATCCGCTGAGGCGAACACGCTTTTCATTAAGTGTGGGATTCATGGTATCAATTCTACTGGTATTTCCGTTCCCCCGAAGTGGTTCGGATTCCACTATAAACTGTAGGGCCCGCCCTTCTTCGCCCCGCACAAGTTTCGACTTATGGGGGATTGGTTGAAAAACCAAACTTTGAAGTGGTGAAAACATTCACATTCACAATTAGCAATCAGAAAATATAACTCAATCACTCCAGAAAAACGAATAAAAAGAGGCTCAATAAACGGCTTAGGCAGTATACTGAAGAGTATAACAGGAAATTTAGATTCCACAGATGCAGAAAAATATGAAATGGCCATTTCTAAATTGAAAAATAACCAAAATAATATAATTGTGAAGATAACTGATCAAATTTCACTATCCAAACATATAATTGAAACATTCAACGAAACGATCACGTTATTAAAACGTAACGAAGATGTAATGTTAGATACGATTGATAAAATATTATCGAAACTATCAACATTCGTATACGACTTTAATCACTACTTACAACAAAAGAAGCTTTCGAACAACTCAGCTCAACACTCAATATAATTTTACAATTATTAACAGACGTAGAAAATGCCATCACATTTTCAAAATTAAACATTTTACATCCAAGTACTATCAATATTAATGAATTAGAACTACTGATCAGAATCCTAGCAAACCAACACTTGCCTGAAAACTTAATATTTGGTATAAACCCAATCGATACTCATTAATACTACGATGTATTAGACATAGGCACATATCAAAAAGAAAGCAAAATAGTTTTCTCTCGTTTATCCTGAAACTTATACCCATTATCATTTATACTCCATTTCAACTCCAGATCAAAATACATTGATTCCATCAGCACCTTATCTGACTATGAATGAGATATATTTTCAATATACCACTACACCATGCGTCTACCTATATAGAATGTACTACTGTCGATCCAGCGACCTACTTCTTGGAAATACCAAAACAGACTGTATTTTCCAAATACTAAATATCAACACCACTCCGGATGTGCAAGAATTTCAATCCAAATAGAAAAATATATTATTGAACAAGTCAATGATGCCCACTACATTGGAATATTCACGAACTCCGATTGTCCGAAGGTTGTGACAGCAAGTGGTCGATTTTATCTTTCGCTCCGTAAATAAACCTCTGTACCAGTGAGTTCCACAACAGCAACTTAGTGTAGTGTGGTATCACAAAAATCAGAATAAGTTGATCTTTTCGTTGATCCGATTTGTACTGTGAAACGAAAGTGCATTTTGAAGTTGGTTAACTGCCGATTGCATTCCGAACTCAAACACGTACCATCCACCTATAAATGAAGAAAAAGCCGTTCAACATTTTTTGTGAGTATGCCCGAAGTGTGTGGTTTTTGCAACTCACAGGTGAGCCGTACTAATCCAGGCCTACAATTTCAAGGTCGTTGCCACAAATACTTTCACTCGAAATGCGCAAAATTGCCACCTGGGTTCAATGACCTCCCAGCTGATTCTGGTATCATATGGCTTTGTAAACAGTGTAAAGGTCAACCGCAAACTAATATGTCAGACATTGACGGGCCTCCCTCATTCGTGAAGGACCCTATGATGAGAATGGATTTGATGCACAACGATATGAACGATATGAAAAAACAGCAGGGCGAGGTAATCAAATCCTTGAACTTTTACGGGGACAAACTAGATGATTTTCATGCACAGATGGAAGATGCTCCCTCAATGCCTACGGCCCCTCAGGTGCCGGTGACGCCATAAGCGAATATTTTGTTGATTGTCTGGCCGAGCTAGACCTCAAACAATTCTTCAATATACTGAATATAAACAATAGGATTCTAGATTTAGTTTTGTCAATTACATTAAGGGTTTCAGTTGACAGATGCTTCTTTCCATTTATACCGGAAGACTATCACCACCCCGCCCTGGAAATCATGGTTAATCTTGTTTCTCCTAAACTAATGACATGTAACTCCTATCGCTCTTATAGATTTCATGAGGCTGACTATAATAGTATTAACAATGAACTTGCGCGACAAGACTGGGATGAGATCTTTCTGGGCTGCTGTGTCGACGAGTGTGTTGAACGGTTTTATAAAACTGTTGATAATTCAATCCAGAAATTTGTACCTCAAAAAATTATAACAAAACACAAATTACCCATCTGGTTCTCAAATCATACAAAAAATCTGGTAAAGCAAAAAGAAAATCTTCATCGTAAATAGAAAAAATATAAAAATCAACTCGACCTAAAAGATTTCAGGGAAATGCGCAGGTTGGTAAAAAAGAACATTGACAGAGACTATAAAGCATATGTCCAAGAAAGCGAAAATAGAATGAAATCAAATCCAAAACAATTTTGGTAGTTTATTAATAATAAAAAAAAACACTCTCCCAAACATTTTCCTACAAAGCAGTGTATCAGTCTCAGACCCCACTATCATATACAACCTATTTTCCCAACATTTCCATAGTGTATTCGTTTCCATATCTTACATCACTTCTGAAGAAATTATTGGAACTATTCATAACCTAGATGTCAAAAGAGAACCAGGACCTGATGGAATTCCACCGCTCTTTAGGGAATAATACTAATATTGACATTTTTACCACAAAAATACTTACGTTCAAAAACAAGTTGAGGCAAATTATTTATTTGTGATTTTCTTTTCTTTTCAAAGCAAGTATTGTATTGTATAGTTATATTCCGCATGGTTCTGCTGATGTTCGACTTTTTTTCGTTTCTTTTTATTATATGTAGGTAATCGTATCACTCATGTAATTGTACATATATAATTTCAGTTTTCATAACCTTCTAATGTGTACGATGATTAGTATACAGGGTGTTTCACAGTAGATGGAACATTAGACGTATCTGGAGAACAGAAAGACAGATCATTTCGAAAATATTTTCATTGATACAGTGTTGCCGCTTGTATCAGAAAGTAGTAGCTACTTTGTTATTTCAAATGGAACACCTCGTATATTATATCATTTTTGAAATCCCCATAAGATTCCCCACAACTTTCCCACATAATTCCCTATACCTATCTGTGACGATTTCCGAGATAAAAACTATTTTGTCAAATTTTTGTGCAAAACCTGACCATTGAAAAATATCAATTTTTTCTCAATGCAGATTCACAAAATATTACGATTTGGGTTATAGCTGCATAAGACCATCAAGTATTCTGTCGATGAACTCGATCTCAGTTTCAGCATACAGGGAGGCTCAGAAGAGACTGTCATCCGGGCACTCATGAAAATGACTGAAACTCCGTTTTTTTAAATGGAACACCCTGTATATTATCACTTATTCGAAAAGCTATAACATTTTCCATTTTAATCAAGTACACTTTCCCTATGCCTATCTCGTACAGTTTGTTAGTTATGATCACTTATGTTATGAATTCGTCTCCAATAAAATAAATATTGGATAGTGCTAGGCTATGAACTTCATTCTGACAGAGAACTAACATGTTATTCCTTCATTGTTATCCTGTATTCAGGATGCATGGGTGTAAAAATACTATGACAGAAAATAATTACTTGAATGTAGTTAAGATGGATTTTTTCATCATTTATGGTCAATGTAACAAGAATATCAGTAGAACATGCAGCGAGTTTGATGAAAAGTATGCTGATTAACCTCGGATGAATCCGAGGAAATTCATTAGATTGAAGAGAAATTTTGAAATGATTTGAAAATCTTTCTTCATGTTAGACTCTGATACTCTCAGCTTTTCAAGATGATATAAGCATTTCAGAATTTCTCTTCAATCTAATGAATTTCCTCGAATTCATTCGAGGTAAATCAGCATACTTTTCATCAAACTCGCTGCATGTTCTACTGATATTCTTGTTACATTGACCATAAATGATGAAAAAATCCATCTTAACTGTATTCAAGTAATTATTTTCTGTCATAGTATTTTTACACCCATGCATCCTGAATACAGGATAACAATGAAGGAATAACATGTTAGTTCTCTGTTAGAATGAAGTTCATAGCCTACTATCTTAAGCACTATCCAATATTTATTTTATTGGAGACGAATTCATAACATAAGTGATCATAACTAACAAACTGTACGAGATAGGTATAGGGAAAGTATACTTGATTAAAATGGAAAATGTTATAGCTTTTCGAATAAGTGATAATATACAGGGTGTTCCATTTAAAAAAACGGAGTTTCAGTCATTTTCATGAGTGCCCGGATGACAGTCACTTCTGAGCCTCCCTGTATGAAACTGAGATCCAGTCCATCGACAGAATACTTGATGTTCTTATGCAATATCTTGTGAATCTGCATTGAGAAAAAATTGATATTTTTCAATGGTCAGGTTTTGCACAAAAATTTGACAAAATAATTTTTATCTCGGAAATCGTCACGGATAGGTATAGGGAATTATGTGGAAAAGTTGTGAGGAATCTCATGAGGATTCCAAAAATGATATAATATACGAGGTGTTTCATTTGAAATAACAAAGTAGCTACTACTTTCTGATACAAGCGGCAACACTGTATTGATGAAAATATTTTAGACGGATTGAGCAAATTCGATTATCCACGCGCACAAATTTTCGAAATGATCTGTCTTTCTGTTCTCCAGATACGTCTAATATTCCATCCACTGTGAAACAGCCGATATAATGTGCTTCTCTGTAATTGGGTCTATTCGACCTGTTGAGCAGCCTGTATTCCATAAAATAAAAATAAAAATAAAATAAACTCCTACAGATACCTATCTGAACGAAGAAATAGAACTGCAACAACAGCCTTTGCTTCTTCCGGACCTGACCTTGCCAAAGGAAATTGAAATCGAGCAAATGCAATCATTGAAACTCCAAGACATCCTACTCGACAAGCTAAATGAACTTCAAGTAGAAGCAAGCAGAATTACTCCTCTACAGATAGCCAAGCAGACAACAATAGTTCATGCCTGGACAATCCCCCTGTATATTTGCATCATATTGTTTGTTTGTATTTTTATCATAGTCAGATACTAACACCGACTATGGAGAAGAAATTCACCAAGCCACGCCAGAGACAATCAACCCAGTGCCTCAGACAACCCTATCCAGTTGGAAATAAAAACCATCTTCCCAAAAGAAACATAGTTTTTCATCTTCGAGGGGGGGAATTATATTGTGAAGAATTGCAGCCTTGCAATCCTGAACCCGAGCTTTTAGTGACAACACAGAATGCACTTCGTTCAGCAAGATGCATAGGAGGGCAGTCTGGCTTCAGCATCCACAAAATACACATCAAAATAATTGTATTAACCAAACGTAGAAATGAAGTTTTTTCAAAAAGGAACTTGGCTTGACGAGAAACATAATTCGCGTTAGGTAGAGTAACAATATTATCAAAAGTACCTTTTGTCTAGCGGGCAGAATATGTTGTAATGCATGACTTTATAGATGTTCAAACTGCAGTCCTTGCTGTATTTGACAGTAACCCAAACGGTGTACAAATTCTTATTAAACCTTGTGTATGGTTTCTTCCGTAATATTGTCTATTTCTGTTCGAATTTTCACTTGTAAATCTTCAATATTTGCTGGTTTCGTTTAATAAATAACATTCTTCAGATGGCTCCACAGGAAATAATCCAAAGGATTTTAATCTGGTGTTTTTTATAAATGTAGATAAGACCCAAACATGTTTGGAAACAGCTCACTTTCATTACTCTAAACATGTAGCAAACTACGGGGTGTTACATTTGAACCAATTGCCGCTAGACAATAAGTATTTTTGATAATATTTCTAATTTACCTAATAAAGAATGTTACGCGTTACTTTATTTGCACACACACAACTATCGTATCATATATATGTGATACATTTTTGAAATCAGCAAAGCTAGAGTAATCCTAAAATTGAGACGAAATTGGGGTGTTCCATCAAAAAAAAAATAACTCAAGCGTAATTCACCTTGTATATCAGATTATTATTTCAAAATACGGTGGATAACATCAAAAATCGACGTATGTCAGGATTATTCATTAATATGATCTGTTTAGCTAAAAATTTATTTATTTCATACTTTACGGACACAGTGTATGGTACACGTGTGTATTTACTTGCCTTAGGGCAAGTTGATCATCCAGAAAATATGAATGGATGATATACAAGGTGTTAATTTGAAAATTTCCCACCTTCGATATCTTACTTTCAGTAAACAATGAGGAATCGAAGAAACAGGTCAATTAATTCTATATTAATGTCGACTGGATTCTACCCCAAGTCGGAGCATTAAAAATATTGATGACTTCGAGAGCAGAATTTCTCAATTTTGAAAATATGGTGTCGATGATTAATTTGTTTCGTATACAATTGCTATTGTTTGGGTCTTAGTAAGTTTCGATTATTTCTGACACTATGTTTATGAATCCAACTAGTCCGGTTGGGTTTCCGTCATAATCGGGAAATGTTTCCAAAAGATCGGAACTAATTGTTGGAATTTGAACTACTTATTCATGCGAAATTGATTTTTTGATCAAGGTGTGATCGGCTAGGGACACTCTGGGATTCAGAGGAGTCTGACTGAATTGAATTGTACTTAAAATAAAACCACTGATACAATTTTATGCTCGTACTTCCTTCTTGGTTTCTTCTTTTTATTGTCTTCCCCAATTATGAACCTCTGTATACTCGAAAAAACGATGGTTCGCGATTCCGAATCAACAGTTGATATTGAAGACGCGATTTATGTAATGGGTTATATCATGTATTTCCAATAAAAAAGTCTATCATTGGTTCACTGTGGATTTATTCTAAGATGCTATTATCAATCACATGATACAATACTGTCCCGCGAATTCGTGTCAACTCTATGTACAGGGTGGGGCACCACATACGACACGGTCTCTGTAATAATAATAATAATGTTTATTCTACACCAAAAATCAGTATTAAAAAGTTACTATCAATAAACAAAGTAACCACAAAGCCGAAGCTGTCCGTGGTTGTGTATGTAAACCAGACCATTGGATATTTCGGAAATTCCTACTTTTCATCATCGGTATATTCATTGAGGCTGCAAAAGGACATTATCTTGGAGTATACAAGGTGGCTCAAAAAAGTGTGACATCAAACTTGTGTTTTCTTAAATGAAACACCCGGTATTCTGTTACAGTTTTGGATAGGTCAGGGGAAAATAATACGATTTCATAGGAGGTACCATGTACCTTACTATAACCGTTTTCGAGTTATTATTTTCTTTTTGAAAATGCAGGGTACAATTGGAGACGGAATAACATCGAAATGTATAGAAACCATCCCTTCCAATTCTGACCAAGCATTGAAGAGGTCTCAGTCTATTGATTCCGATAGAAACCGTTTCCCAATATTATACAGGACGTTCCAAATTCGTTATCACTTTTTTATAATTTCAAACGCAGATAACTTTGTTATTTCGAATAGAACTCTCTGTATTTTTCAATCTGAACAATATAAGATTCGATTATCTTCCATTTTAAATTAGGGTTCCTTAGCTACCTAGCTTGAATAGTTTTCAAGATATTGGCATTTTCAAATAGTAGTTATCATTGCAATGCATTCTTTGAATCGAGAGAGCTGTGAAATGACATTAATTTGATATGGTAATAGAATTCTCATTGACAGTTATCATACTTCACTTCATATAACTTTTACTGTTCACTGAAATGAAGTTTTTATTCAGATCCATATTCCGACTGTAGTTCATTAAACAGACAATTTTTTTTTGCTGGACGAAGTGCATTCTGTATTGTCAGCATAAGCTAGGGTTCAGGTTTGCAAGGCTGCAATTCTTCGCAATATAATCAGTGTCATCAAGACATAACATTCATCACAAAAATTAAGATTACAATTACCTTTGTCAAAAAATTACCTTGCTAAGGAATCCATTATCTATAATGATACTTACCACTACATGTAAAAGAAATTGATATTCTGAAATGTTATTCTGTGATATTTATCATATATTTCCACCATCCTATTAACAGTGAGAATTGATAGGAATAAACATAATCAAGGCTAATGACCATCAGCACTCGACACCTTTTTATTTTTCATTCTGAATTCTTGTTTATTTTATGTAATAAATGTATTTTTAATGATAGCAGCAAGTGATTTATTTGAGGATGCATGTAATTGGGTGATGAGTTAAAACTAAAAACCCCCTCGTATTGCCAAGCGAGTCTGTGTTGCGACATGTGGTGAAGGAGCCAGCTTCGTTTCTTCATAGTAAATAAAATCATTCAATTATAGTGTTTATTTTCGAATGATAACTGAATCCATGTATTAGGAAACTGCGATTTATATTTTTCAAATTCAAAGTCTATTTATGTGGCCATCATCAACGAATGAGTTGATTTTTAGGTGCTTCTATTTTTTTAATTTCGAATTATAACCAATATAATTTCCAAGATCTGTCCACCAGCTTGGAAATATATTGTTAAGTTTAGCTAATCAAGCAGAATATCTGTTTCATCAGCTTCTCATTATTACCGAATGAATAATTTGAAAGTTTCAAACGTTATCTAATTGTAATAATAGGAATGATACATTTTCCAATATTATTTGCTGATGATTCAACTTTGATTCACTCAACTCCTTCAGATATGTGCCCAAATGTTTCCATCGCAACAGTAGAGAAAAGCGCGGAAAACTGGTTTTCTTCAAATTACTTGAAATTAAATGAGGCTAAAACAAATCGTCTGATCATCTCGATGAATACTCACATGGGAGACTATGCCAAGCTTCTGGGTGTTACCCTCGATGATACCCTAAATTGGTCGAAACATATTGAGTCACTTTGCTCCAAATTGTCTAGTGCGATCTTCATTATAAGACAACTGAGGAAAGTGGTGAGTAGAGATATTCTGTTAAATACCTACTATGCACTTTTTCACTCCCATATAGCATATGGTACAATATTGTGTGGCAACTCGACAAATTCATCAAGAGTCTTCAAACTTCAAAAAAGGCTGTTAGAACTATTGCGTTTGCAGGTTACAAAGACCACTGTAGGCCACTATTTCGAGAATACGGTATTATGACATTACCCTCCCTATGTATATATCAACTAATAGAAATCCATAAAAATAAACATCAACACTCACTAACTTCAAATTTCCACGACTACTACACTCGACATGCAGATCAAATTAGACCTATAAGATACAGATTGAGAAAATCTATGAATAACTCTCCCAATATAATTCTATACAATCACTAACCAAGGGAAGTTAAATCTTTGTCCCCTAATTGTCTCAATCAAAAAGTGGAACAGTTCCTCATCAACTCATGTTTCTATACGGTTGCAGAGAATTTGGACAACCCCCATTTGCATGAGGACGTTTATGTATATGTTTATTTGTTTCATATATCTGCGATCCTTTTTGGAATTGTTGTTTTTTTGATGTATTTCATTGTTCATGGTGTCTACCATATTGCTTTTGACTGACTTCGTTGTTCTCGTCTTCGATATACAATATGTAATATCTATTTAAGACTTGCTACAAATGTAAACCTACATGAACGTAGTCAAATAAAGTATGTCTATGTCTATGTCAATATCTGTTCATCAGCTCGATAAATTAGTAATCATACTGTTGTGCAATTATGAAGATTTATTTATATTTTGATATGTTTTATTTTTTGGTGATGACACGTAAAAATTCAAGTCGTCGGCAAATCCTGAAATAAACGAGAGATATGGAATATGGTGTAGGTCAAAAAATTTCGTTTTATCAACTTAGAATTAGGATGGTGATATTAAATAAATAGAACTAGAGTAGCGAAGGGTTCACAAACTGAAAAATTTATGATGGTTATGAAAAAAAAAACGAAAAAATATTAATAGAAAATATATGAATATTTTTTCAATGAGCAGAATGTTCAACAAATGACACACCTTGAAATATAAAAATGTATAATGATCAATAATGAGTATAAGTGTCACATTACAGCAGTGTTTTTGGCAAGGAAATGGTGATCAGAGTTTTGAAAATAAATATCGAGAAATAAATATCACCATGATGAAGAAATATTATAAAGTTGAGGGGATATTAAAGAAGTTGTTTCACTAATGAATAATAAATTATCGGCTAGGAGAGCGTGGAAGATGCTCGAATTAACTGGAGAACGGTAACCCTTCGGCCAAGGTATGATTAATAGAGAGTTGAGATACTAAAATTGAATTCTCAAAAAGTGTAGAGAGTATACTACACTCTTTTGCTTGTCTCTGAAAAGACAATATAGGTCTTGTGAAATGAGAAGATTTTATTGATAATACGTTTCTAGAAGAAACGAATGTTGATATAATATTGTTAAGAGTTCGGGATTGAGAATGATGATGAGATATTAATGTATTAGTTGTCTTACCCTATCTGTACGAACGAGTACAATGCAATTCTCCATCAGGAAAATAATAATCTTTATTGGAGATTGGAAATGGGATACCCTAATATACAAACATAAATATTATATCGACACTTACAAAATTATAATATATCATATACTACAATATTGCCAATATAATATTGACACCAGCATAACAATGTTTTAATATAACCAAATATAAATAAATTGATTAGAATCTTTCAAGAGAATTCATTGACTTTTTCTCATTTGTTTTTTTTTTCAGATGAATGTTGCTAATAGATCTAGAATTGTATTCATGAATATCTGAATTGAAGCAAATGAATTCCTGAAAATATATTGGTGCTAAGTTATTGACAATTTTGAATATAAAAATCATAGCTGAATAAAGCCTGTCTGTCTGTGAAACAGACGTCCTTTGTAGGGCATCCAACATGAATGATATAGGAGTGACTTTATTACAATATAAAATGATTCTCATGCCCCTACTTTGAAGTTTTTGTAGTTGATCAGTTTGATTCAAATTGAATAAATAAAGAACAGATGCACAGTAATCAGAGTGTGGTTGTATTATGGTCCTATACACTGTTATTTTTGACTGCATTGATAGACATGACGAAATAGGTGAGAAAAAAAGAGCTTTTCTGATATTTTCTTTACAATGTACTCACAATGATTATTGAACGATAAACAGTTATCTAGTTGAAAACCTAGATATTTCGAAGTAGTGACAATATCTATTATTTTGTTGTCTATATTGATATTGAGTTCATTCAGGTTTCACCTATTGAGGTTATATTGTGTCGTAATGATCATTGCTTTTGTTCCGGTCATATTTAGTTTGAGTTTATTGATTTTTGAATATTGACCTACTTTCATTAAAACAGAATTCATTTTATGTATTGCAATGCTGATATCCTCATCGCAACATGCTAGTAAGGTATCATCAGCATACACGTTAAGAAAGTCACACTCAACAAAGAGGTTTATATCATTAAGATATAAAATGAAGAGTGGCGGACCTAACACACTACCCTGAGAGACACTGTTTGATATTTCATCCGAAAGAGTATCATTAACTCTACTCTTTGCTTACGTTCAGACAAGTAATTAGATATCCAATCATATACCAAGCCTCTTATTCCATACCCATTCAACTTAATTATTAATATGTGTCTGTCAATTGTTTCAAAGGCCCTCTTTAGATCAAGGAAGACGGCAACCATGTACCTATTTTTATCAATAGCGACTTTGAATTCTTCTATGGTCAGTTGCTTCACATGAGTGTTTTTTACGAAAACCTGATTGATGATTGAAATATTATTTTTTTCAATATAGTCTGATATTTGGTTGTAGACAGCCAATTCTGAAACCTTTTTCACAGGTGGAAGTGTATTAATATAATGAAATTTATTTGCTCTAATTGTATTATTTATTTTTGGAATGGGGATTAGGTATAGTATTAACTTTTAAATCATTTGGAACTACACCTTCTTCAATGATGTATTAACAAAGTTCAATATTACATGGCCAATCGATACAAAGATGTGTTTTACCATTTTGCAATTCATAAATAATATTGTTTCTTTTCAATTCTCAACAGATTGACGTCATTCCTGTATTTTTTATATATTTTACATTTTTTAGGTCTGTCTCCGCCTATGCAAGACCTAAAAGTTTTATAGCTCCTATCTCTCTCTTTTACTTTATTGTTTAATATCGTTACCAAACCAGGGAACATTATCTTTATTTTCAGTAGTGAGTATTGGTGATATGTTATTGATTATTGAAATACATTGTGACTGTAACTCATTTTAAATAAAGTTAACATCTGTGCAATTGGGTGACCATTCATAGTACACAAATGCCAATCTCATTCGATCAAGGTTCTCAACTGACATATTTCTGTATTTTTTCATAGAAGAATTGGGGTGATCCTGGTTTCTCAATATTTTTGTTACTAATAAAAGTCCAGGGCATGATGGCATAACTTCCGAACATATAAAACTCATAGCGAATTATATAAAAAAGCCCTTGTGTATATAATCAATATGATACTCTAAAAGGGAATATTCCCCGATATATTGAAGATTGCCATTGTAAAGCCTTTGTATAAGAAAGGCAATAGAAAAGGGGTATTGAACTATAGGCCAATTTCACTTATAAGCACTGTCGCAAAAGTAGTGGAAAAAATTATAAAAATAATAATAATAATAATAATAATAATAATAAAAATAATAATAAGCATTTATAGCCCAACAGAAACCATTTACAAGGCAATATAATGATATATATATATGAATTACAAAATAGAATCAATATAATTGACGAGTGACGACACGACAGATAAGTAGTATAAAAAAAAACACATAGTTTTACATAGAAATCCCAAAACAACCTATAAATATGCACGAGTTTTATTACATAATTCAGACCTACTGCAATTAAAAATATTACATATACTTGATAGCTTATTAGCATTACAACACATCACATTAATCGGAGCCTTAGACATAATATTTGTTAGACACTTAAAAGTGGTATTTGTTCTAGATTCCAATCTTGGCACATGAAAGTCGATTTTAGACAATAGTAATGGTGAGTCAACTTCGCCTTTTAAGAGCTTGTACAAAAATATTATGGACGCTTGATGTCTGCGTTTTTCTAAAGAAATGAAATCAAATCTACGCAGTAAGTCCATATAATCACATCTCCTTGGGGGATATAATCCATCAACTTTAGAACATAGAAACTTCAAATATTTTTTCTGTACTTTCTCGATTGCAGTCGAATATTGTATATAAATAGGATTCCATATTGATGATCCATATTCGAGTTTAGATCTTACCAGACTGAAGTAAAGAGATGAGAGTGCAAGTATATCATTGAAGTTTCTACAATTTCTGAAAATAAAACCATATGCACGATATGCCGATCTAGTAATCTCGTTTATGTGAGTGTTGAATGTAAGGTGATTGTCGAAATACACTCCCAGATCCCTAACACTATCAACATGTTCTAGAATTGTAGTATCAATTGAGTATGTGAAAATAACGGTATTGGATTTTCTGGTGAAGGTTAGTACTTTACATTTGGAGATATTCAGGAAAAGATGGTTCCTTAAACACCAGCCATACAAACAGTTAATTTGTTCCTGAAGAATTAAACAATCGTCTAAATCAGAAATGGAAGCATACAGTTTCAGATCATCAGCAAACATTAGTTTATTACAATCGAGTGACATACAGAGATCATTTATAAATATCAAAAATAGCAATGGTCCCAGGTTGGAGCCTTGAGGAACCCCACTGGTGGCAATATAGTTGTGAGAAGAAAATCCATTAAAGGAGACATATTGCACTCTGTTATTCAAGTATGACCTCAAGATGTTAAGAAAAGTATCATTGAACCCCAAGCAAGTAATTTTCTTCAAGAGTATTTTATGATTTATTTTGTCAAAAGCCTTGGAGAAGTCGGTGAAAATCGCGTCAACCTGCCCTCTTTGGTCTAACGTTTCACATAAATTTTGAGTAAAAATAGATAGATTACTAATTGTAGATCTTGTATTCATGAATCAATGTTGAAATTCTGAGATGGTATGTTTGGTCGCGAGATAAATGCGACCATACAATATGATCTCCAATATCTTTGCAGGGTTATTCAAGATTGCAATTGGTCTATAATTGGTTATGAAGGCACGGTCTTGAGACTCATATACAGGACAAATTTTAGAAATTTTCCAGATATCGGAAAAAATCGATGTCTTCAGAATTAGGTTATAGATTGTAAGCAACGGACAAGTCAATGCTCCCAGACAATCCCTCATAATGAAGGAAGAAATTTTATCTGAACCTGAGGTAAATTTATTATTTAGTTTTCTACCAGCGTCAATTATTTCTTTTTCAGTAATTGACTCACAGCTGATATCTACAGAACTATAATTGATATTGAGTTGTATGTTTTCCAGATCAGGCTCAGTCATCGTGTATACACTCTCAAAATATGTTCCGAAAGCATTGACTATCTCCTGAGGACTATCCAGAGATTCATCGCAATAAGACATTCTAGCTGGAATTCTAGAGGTTTTATTTTTGTTATGTATGAAAGGCCAGAATGATTTAGGTTCATTTCTCAACTGCACCTGAACGTCCTGAAGATATCTCGCGTATGCTTCTTTGGTTTTATCTTTAACACTTTTCCTGAATCTGCCAAACTCATGAAAATAAGCAATATTTCCTGTTTTTTCGAATTTTTTATGCAGTTTTGCCTTTTGTTTGATTAGGCTTATGATTTCACTTGTGTACCATACTGGATACTTACGTTTATGATTGATGTAGTTTGGTACATGTCTATCTATGATTTCGTAGAATTTATTGTAGAAGCGCTCAACAGCCATGTTTGCGTTTGTTATTGTATCTAAAAAATCCCAGTTTGTATGTAAGAATTCATTGTACAAAGTCAGATAGTTAGCTTTTTTGAAATTGTAAGTTTTGTTTGTGCTAGTGCCAAAGATATTTTGTTTCATGCAGATTTTATTGAGACTTATAGATAATGCTGGGTGATACAAGTCTTCTTTTACTAAGGATGTATAATCACGCGTTACAGTACATGACATATTACTCATAACCAAGTCCAGCATTTTATTGTAGTAATTAGGAATATAATTGAGTTGTTGCAGATCAAGGAAAGTTAAGAAATTTGTGATTGTGCAGGTTTGTCTATCTACTGGATTGTTATCTATGAAGTTAGCGCAATTCAAATCACCCAAGACCAATACCCTTCTAGAGTGCAATACTTCATACCCTTCCAATGATTCAATGAAGTCATTAAATTCGTCAAACGACAAAGAAGGAGGAATGTAAACAACCACAACAAAGAAAATACAATTAGATGAATGGCATTTACAGACTAATAGATCGATACCAGGAAAATCCTCATCAAGTTGAGGAGTATTTATGGCCTCTGACTTCATAGCAGTGTCAACAGCAAGCAGTACACCACCGCCTGTTGTGAGATTCAATCGGTTTAACTTACGATCCTTTCTATAAACATCATAATTAGGAGGAAATAGTTCATTCGAATTTACTTCAGGTTTCAGCCACGTTTCACTGATAGCAACAATTTTATATTCAGTCACTCACATTTGGCGAAAAAATATCTACCTTTCTGTTGAGACCTCTTACATTTTGGTAGTAGATGGAAATATCATCTCTGTTGTTGCTGCTGGGCACATTCAGTTTGTTGAAACTATTCTTGGTACATTATTGACGTATTTGATCCTACAGTTAGTTTCCCCATTATTGATTCTGTTTACTACTTCTTGCTTCAGTTTTTTATAATGCTCCATTCGTTTTTTGTTCTATCGGCTGCCATATTGATATTTCTGTGGTTTCGACTCAATTTGAGATTCTTTGCATTCCGTAAACAATGTTGGGCTGTCTCTTCATTATCCATGATTATTTTTATAGGGCGAATTTTAGAATCTAAGAATGAGCCTAATCTAATGGGTTTCACATTAGTTGTTGGACGGTCTGGTGCCACTATATTCAATATTTGAGTAACCAGTATTTCATCAGATTCGAATTTTTTAGCTGGGGTATCGCTTACTTCAGGCTCAGGAACATTAAATATTACCAAATTGTTTTTACGTTTCTGGCATTCTGTAATTTCAGAGACAATGTCTTCGAAATCATATCTATTCATTTTAGGATTTTGGGAATTTTCAGCTTTCAATTCCTTGATATCATTTTGTAGATTCAAAATTAGAGCTTTAAGGTCTTTCAAATCATTTTCTATGGCTCTACACCCGATACAAGTCCAATCATAGCCTTTGTTGCCATTCAGTATGCGAACCTCATTTGCCGAGATATCTACACAGATATGTTTAAATTTGTCTTTGCACACACTACAGGCGACCATAAGGTGGCTGTCACATAGTTGATTACAACATTTGCATGCAATTTTAGCTGGCATTGCAAATATTCAATAGTATGCATGGAAACGAAGAATTCACCTGACACGCCACTGGCTAAATCCCAAATAGTGTGATGGGCAAAGCTTTGCACTCGTTTGAGGTTAAAGATGTTTATGTTCAATTGATATGTTTAAATGACCTCAAAAAACATTTACAGATAAGCACAGTGATTAGAGAAGCACATCAAATCACCCTGAGAGTATGTACGGAGTTTTCCACAAATGATATACCACTTAATCTGTATCTATCTTGCTGCACACACTTGTCGACTTCACTTCAATGGAAAGGAGAGTTATGGAATTTTTGGAAAATAAACAATTACTGTCAAAAAAACAATACGGTTTTAGAAATGGTATGTCCACGGAGGATGCAATAGTGCATCTCACAAATAATATATATACAGCTCTGGATGGAAGAAAATGTTGCATTGGTGTCTTTTTAGACTTGGCAAAGGCCTTCGATACTGTCAACCATCAAATACTCATTGACAGTATGGAGGACTTTGGCATAAGGGGAGTTACATCAGAGCTTTTTCGCTCTTACCCGATTGAAAGGAAACAATTTGTACAAATTGAAGAAACACAAAGTGATGTCCTAGAAGTGGAAACTGGTGTACCACAGGGAACGGTACTTGGACCGGTACTGTTCCTAATATACATCAATGGATTACTTAATCTTGAATTGAATGGTATTGTGTCGTCATTCGCCGATGACGGCGGGGTTGGCTATCTTTGTTCATTATCTCACTGCTGGGTTATGCTCTGCCTTTAGCAGCTGCTGATTGGGTGGGGGGGTTTTGGGCAAATTTGGCTATCGGGTATCTGCTTCCACGTTAGCACCGCTGGATATGGGTGATGCAGGATCATACATGGTGCCGTTTTTCCCTAACCAAATGATATCCCATCGATGGCTTAAATCCAAGGTGTGCGTATCCGTGCCGACGGGTTGTATGACACTGAGCCTATCAGCTGTCACTAACGGAACCTTCGAGATACCGGGCGCCCTCTCGTCGTATTTTGCCTTGTCATGGTATGCAGGGCTCTGCCGTGATGGACACTTTTTCCCTTGCTACTCGTGGGATTCTTATGGATACCAATGTAAATAAAATCTCTGAACCTACAGTGGAGATGGATGTCGACGTATCGACTCCAGCTGACCTCCATGTATCATCGGATCAGGAACGAGAGCTTCTCAGGTCTCCAACTCCTGACTCTTAAAGCAAGCCTAGGAAACTAGGCGGTGCTGCTAGGAAGCGACTAAGTCGTCTTCTCAAGAGCGGAATACCTTACAAATCCGCCTTGAACCAAATCCTGGCTAAGCGAAAGCAGAAGCAACAAGAGAGTATACAAACTCCCTCTGAACTTGCCGGTCTCAGCAAACGCCCCCATTCAAGCGGAAATTCACCCCTACCAGAGGCGAAAAAGCCCTGTAGGGATGAACAAGTTGTAACGTCAGGCAAAACTGACTAACAAAAGCCCTCATATGGGAAGGTTGTCTCGGGAACATCCGACAACTACAATTCAAACTGGTCAGCTGAGGTCTCTCCAGCATGCCATCATGGCTGCCGTGGAGGAGATCCCAGATGATGGTCCACAGGTGCGATTCCAGGGCTGCACTTTTCGGCCTGGTTGGCTACAAGTCACCTGTGCGGACCAGGAGAGCGTCTCTTGGATTGAGGGTGTAGTCACTACCCTTCAACCATGGGAAGGTGCCTCTTTGAAGTGCGTCACGGGTGACCTACTTCCCAAGCCTCACATATGTGTGGCTTACCTGCCTGATGAGGATGGTCGTAGGCTGATGTCTGATCAGGTCCTCAAAAGACTGAGGAAAATGAACCATGGTCTGTCAACCTTGGAGTGGACTATTCTACACAAGGAAATCACAGGCCCTGGTCAAACATGGACCTTCGCCATTGACGATGGATCCATGTCTGTGCTGGAGAGACTGGGTTTCAAACCTTTCTTCGGTTTTGGGCAGGTTCTCTTCCGACCCAAAAACCGGGCACCCTCCCAGCAGGCACAAGGTCCGAGTAGGGCAGCTCCTTCTAAGGTGAGTGGAACCAAACCGCCACCAAAACAGAAGAGAGGCAAACTACCGGTTCGTCCTCATGACTCCAGCAACACTGGAGTTAGGAAAAAATCATCGGGTACTGCTTCAACGAAGACGGACATCGTCTCGTCAGTACCCAAGAAAAGCTCCGATTCTGGATGTTCTGGAAAGAAGTCTACCAACGACTCTTCGAGGGTGATGAACCCTCGCCAACTGCCCCAACCCATGCCTCGACCTCGGTGGTGGTGGATGGTGACGTCGCTAACGACTCACCATCTGGTCCCTCCCGAGTTTGGGGAGAATTACAACTTGGCCAAAAGCCCACTTCTACTGCTCGCCGAGTTCCGCTGTCTGCAGGCTAACCTTCAACATGCCAAGGCAGCTTCCTACATGCTTGGCAAAAGGTTCAAGGACGAATCAATCGACCTTGCCTTCCTACAAGAACCCTGGTTAGGAAAAAAGGATCGTATAACCGGTCTAAGCAACATTCCTGGTGAGGTATTGGTATGTCCTGGGGTGAAACCCAGAGCTTGTCTGATCGTCAGGAAGAATATTGAGTTCTTTTTGCTCACAGGCTTCTGCACCAAAGATGTTGTAGCCATCCAAGTTTCCCTACCGGAGAAGAAGGGCAAGACGAACATAATCGCCTGCTCTGCAAACTTCCCAGGAGACACGGATACTGTTCCTCCGTTTGCTGTACGCCGACTTATCGACTACTGCAAAAGGAATAATCTTCATTTCATCATGGGCTGTGACGCAAATTCACACCATACATCGTGGGGCAGCACGAATATTAACCGTAGAGGTGAAGAGGTATTAGATCTAACCATCAGCACAAATTTTTTGAGCAATAAGATACGGCACTGGGCTGTATCTACTGAACCCTCCTGTTCAGACCACAGACACATTCGATTCAACATCGAAACAGGTCCGAGACCAGTGGTGGAATTCCGTGACTCAAAAGCTACAGATTGAAGTGGATACAAAAACTCCCTCCAGTTGCACATTGAGGAAGGTTTCACTAGTATTAACAGTGGTGATGGGTTAGAGATTGTAGCAGAACGAATCCGTGAAGCTGTGATCTCTTCCTATCATGAAAACTGTCCACTGAAATCTAGGAGAGACGATCGTAACTCTCCTTGGTGGAACAAAAGCCTTAACAAATTAAGACAAGAAGTTCGACGTCTATTCAACCGAGCTAAAGAGTTAGGTAACTGGGAACTATATAGAACTGCTCTAACCAACTACAATAAAGAAATCAGAAAGGCGAAACGTAAATCCTGGGTAATGTCCTGTGAGAGTATTTCTGACATACCTCGCAGTACAAGAATTCACAAGATTCTTTCTAGAGAGCCGTGCACCAAAATTGGATCGATCAAACGACCGGACGGCACTTTTACGGCCTCTGAAAGAGAAACATTAGAGCTTTTGATGAAAAATCACTTTTCTGGAAGCTTAATTCTTGAAAATAATCGACCTCCCATATTTGAGGGTGCTAGACGCCCAAGAAGGGACGATTGGGAGGTCGCGAGGAAAGTAATCACGGCACCAGCTGTCAAATGGGCCATTGATTCTTTCCAGCCCTTCAAATCTCCTGGTGAGGATGGCATTTTTCCAGCTCTACTGCAGAACGGAGTGGAATTACTTCTACCCCCCATTCTCATCAAGATGTACAGAGCTAGTCTGGCGTGGAACTACATTCCACCCAGTTGGTTGGCGGCCAGGGTGGTGTACATACCAAAAGTGGGCCGCACAGACCCACATCCCAAATCGGTACGACCAATTAGTCTAACATCCTTCCTATTGAAAGGACTTGAAAGGATACTGGATGGCTATATCAGGCGGGTCGCTCTATGCACTAACCCCCTGAACCTACACCAGTACGCTTATCAAACTGGCAAATCGACAGATTTAGCACTTCACAACCTGGTTGAGAAAATCACCCAATCCCTCAACAACAGAGAGTTGACATTGAAGGAGCATTCGACAATGCACTACCAAAATCCATTGAATCAGCTTTGGCTGAAAAAGGCATAGAATCAACCATAACTGGCTGGATTCACGCCATGCTCATTAACAGAACAGCAACTACAACCCTTCAGAGTGACGCCGTAAGGTTCAAGGTCTCCAGGGGGTGCCCGCAGGGTGGCGTGCTTTCCCCCCTTCTGTGGTCACTTCTGATGGATGGTCTGCTTGAGGTCCTCGATAGGGAGGGGGTGGAACTGCAAGCCTATGCAGACGACCTTGTTATTCTTGCAAGGACAGCGTCTGGAAGGATAGCATCTAATATCCCCCAAAACACGCTGAATGATGTTCACAGTTAGTGCCAGAGGGAACAGATGTCCATAAACCCCAGCAAGACTGTGATTATTCCATTCACCAGAAAAAGAAATTTGGATGCTTCAACACCACTTTCCTTGAATGGTGAAGTCATTCCATTTGCTGCGGAAGTGAAATATCTAGGTATTATCCTCGATAGGAAACTCACTTGGAACGCTCATTTGGATAAGGTTCTTCACAGAGCCACACTGTCCCTATGGACATGCAGGAGGATCTGTGGTAAATCTTGGGGCTTGGGTCCCAAACAAATTCATTGGATATATGTGATGATTGTCAGACCAATGATCACATATGGTGCTATTCCTTGGTGGACGAAAGCCTCACAGCGTACGTCCCAGGCAAAGCTCCCTATTATACAGAGTAAGGCCTGCCTGGCTATAACTGGTGCCATAAGTACCACACCGTCAGCTGCCATGGAACGCCTTCTAGACCTAACTCCTCTCCACATATTCCTGGAGAGAGAGGCCAGATGGACTACATATAGACTCGTGCATATCGCTGACTGTACGAATCAGGCTTATACGGAGCGTGGCAGACTACTGGATGACACTACTAGTCACAGTATTCTGGGTATGACCTCTGACATTATGCCTCCAACAGTAAACTACGATCTGCCTTATTCTGTCCTAATCCCGAATAGAGAAGACTGGTTCCTCCGGAAGGAGGAACTACTGAGAGCAGAAAGCTGCTGGTTTACTGATGGATCCAAAACAGCTGCAGGTTCGGGTGCAGGTGTCTATGGTCGCAGACCTAGGACAGAAACATTTGCCTGCCTAGGATCTTTCGCGACCGTTTTTCAGGCAGATATCTATGCCATCGCTCCATGTGTTGAGAAACTGGTAGAAATCAACCTCACACATAAAACAATTAAAATATTCTAGGACAGCCAAGCGGCACTGAATGCCCTCTGCTCGAACCGAGTGACGTCCAAACTGGTTTCTGACTGCCAGAAGAGACTCTCTTCGATTGGAAGAATTAACAAATTATCCTTGATCTGGATTCCTGGCCACTCCGGTTTGGAGGGCAACGAAATGGCAGACTTGCAAGGCAAGGCGCCTCGAGCGATTTCATTGGACCAGAACCCGCTATTGGCGTTTCTTTAAGTTTTGCCAAACAGACACTGAATACCTGGACAACAGGAAGTTTCTCAAACTTCTGGCAGAGTATTCCAGGATTGACCCATTCCAAGGCATTCATTCATCCTTCGAAGAATGGAGCCAACAAATTGTTAGATTACGGCAGAGATGTTCTACGTTGCCTAACAGGCCTCCTCACAGGTCACTGTCGTTTGAATCATCACATGACTAGACTCGGTCTATCAGAAGACCCGACTTGTCGCCTATGCTTGGAAGATAATGAAACAGCAGAACACATACTTTGTGTCTGCCCCGCTGCGGCTAGAATCAGGTTCTCGATGTTTGGCAGGGTGACACTCTTGCCCTCGGACCTGAAATATCACTCACCAGATACCATAATCGGCTTCGTCAGGCAGCTAGAAATATTTGGTGAAATTTGAATTGGTGTGAGCCACAATAGACCCGCCAGGGTCGCAGTGGAGGGTCGTACTGACCCACTCACTTTAAACCTAACCTTCGCCGATGACACAGTAATCTTATGTTCCGCTGCATCTTGGGGTGAAGCAAAATTGAAGGCTGAAGATCTGAAAAAAATGAAAGATTGGTTCAGTGGAATGGACCTTACGTTAAACTTGGAAAAAACCAAATCGGTAGCATTTTCCTGCAATAAAACCAACTCACCTGACATGCAAAATCTCATAATACTCGATAACAACCAGTCGGTACAAATGGTAGATTCTAAAACGTATCTTGGAATAGAAGTGATAAATACCCCGCGGCTTGAGTGGCTACCGGGTGCGTCACAGGTTGCGGATAGTGAACGGCCACAGCAAATGATCAGAAAGTGACGCAGTGGTTAGTAGAGGAATAAGAGCTTGTATGATCTGAAACTGTACTGGTAGCTCATAAATACTCTACCGCAGACAAACTCCTCCTGCCTAGCTGTCGTGTCGTGGCTAAAGGCCTGCACAGGAGCATAACGGCGCCAGTATCTGCTAGACCCTGGTCTGCAGGACTGATATACCTTACAGGACCTCTGCTGTAGGCATGTATTACGGAAGGTCTATGCGGGGGGTCTGGGCTTAAACACCTGAACCAAGAGGAGACAACCTCAATAAAAACCTAAATCCTACGGTGGGTGGACCAGGCTTATGGGATGCGTGGCTGAGTAAAAGTTCAGCCAATGCTGGTCCCACCTTGAGGCACCGGGCGACACCTCATTGTATTAGCCTTCTCTTCCTGTGAATCGGGGTAGCAGGAGAGTGACCGTTCAAGACCCTGGTACTCGTGGGATATAGTATGGACACGGATACAAAACTTCACAAAAAGGAGGAATCCAAAGAGATAGACTCCCTCAGAGAGGAACCTGAAAAGGTAGACTCTCAACAAGTAGCTGGAGCGGTTCATGGGGTTGCGCAAGCAATGGACATGGACAAAGGCTCCAAACCTCGACTTTCTGGTGCCCTTAAAAGGAAACTCCGGAAAGCCGAGAAGATTGCCTCTGGGAAATGGACAGAGGACAATCCTAACAAACCTGCTCCAAAAAAGCAGGTTCCGGGAAAAAGGCGGAAGAGGTCAAAAAACGGCCTCGCTCCGACTCGAGTACCCCCGGAAAACAAAATCCTACAAAAAGACATAGGAGCCAAGAGCAGACTATGTCTTTTAACGTAGGAGCTAGGGGGCTGAAGATGGCGATCATAGATCGCCGTCATCCAGAGGTGCTCCTGGATCAGGGGAAAGCGGACGCTATACAGGGGAAGCTTTTGGAACTGATCGCTGGAACGCCGTCGGGAAGTTCAACCCCACCTCAATTTGAACGCTCGTCGTTTGTCGCAGGGGTCTGTTGGATGTACTGCGCAAACGACGTGACGACTGAAGGCCAACATTGCCCCGCTTGGGAACCTTTGGGAGGGTGCCGATTTGACTGTGGTTGAATCGAAAGACCTCCCGTAGCGCCCGAGAGTGTTGGTACATGTGCCGGACGCCAGTGAAGAGAAAGAGGTCCGAAGCTGGATCAGCAAACAAAATCCGTTGCTGAAGACAGACGGGTGGATCCAGATCAGCCGGAAGGTAGAGGACAAGGGCCAGACGCTGGCCTACTCTATCGATGAGGCATCCATGAAGGCTCTGGAGGCGAACAACCTCAGGGCCTACTATAAACTGGGGAAGTTAATCTTCAGGACCCTGAAGTCTGGTCCTAGTGATGCAGACAAAGGTAAGAATACTTCAAGCGAACCTACAGCACAGTAAGGCAGCCTCAACTGTCTTATCTGGGCAAATGGGTTCATTTGACATAGCATTGATTCAAGAACCCTGGATTAATGGGGGCGTTATCAGGGGACTAGGAGCGAGTGGTGGTGAGCTATTCTATTGCCGAACTACTGATCGCCCTACGGCCTGTATCCTTGTTAAAAAGGGCTTGAAAGTATTTCCTCTAACGAGTTTTTGTTCTAGGGACCTTGTTGTAATGAAGTTAACCCTAGAGAAGGGGGGAACGAAGGCAGGGAAGATCTTAATAGCCTCTGCCTACTTCCCCAGTGATGCACCTAGTCCCCCACCACCAAGCGGAGTAGAGGAACTGATGGCTAGTTGTAGAGAAACTGGATCACAACTAGTCATGGGATGCGATTCTAACGCCCACCACCACATCTGGGGAAGCAAAAATACAGACCTCAGAGGTGAGTCACTACTGCAGTTCATTCTAGCTAACAACTTGGATGTGCTCAACAAAGGGAATACACCGACCGTCGTGACGACACGGGCCAATGAGGTTATAGATATAACTGTAAGTACTAATATTATTTCTAATAACATTAAGAATTGGCGTGTATCTGACGAGGTTTCTTGCTCAGATCACAGACACATTAGATTCGAAATAACGGGCATTAAAACCCAAACTTCAAACTATAGGAATCCACGCAAAACTAACTGGGGAGCCTATAAGGCAGACCTAGACATGCAATTGCACTACATTCCTAGCAAAATTGATAATACCATAGAATTTGATGATATCGCGGAGCAAATGACTGACGCGATGGTTCCAGCCTACAATTCGAATTGTCCTCTAATCACAAGGAGTTACAAACGTAACGCACCATGGTGGTGCAAAGACCTCGCTGATTTGAGAAAACAGGTAAGACGCAAATTTAACCAAGCAAGAGTAATGGAGAATGGGGTGAATACAGAACCATTCTAACAGATTACAACAAAAAATAGAGAAAACTTAAGAGAGACTCTTGGAGGAAGTACTGCGAGGATATCGAAAAAACCGCCGCAGGTGCTAGACTTCAAAAGGTACTTTCAAAAGGTCCACAAAGTCCGATCGGAGCTATAATAGGCTCTGGTGGAAAGTACACCCAGGATGAAAGAGAAACACTGATGGAACTTTTCAGAGTTCACTTTCCCGAATCCAAGGTAATTGACGACGCACCTGTAGCACAAAGACCGCTTTCTCCGGTAACTCTCAACAGAAGAGTGACTAGGGAAAACTGGGAGTGTGCTAAGAAGATAATCACGTGGCACAAAATGAAATGGGCTATCAACTCGTTTGAACCATTCAAATCTGCTGGACCCGATGGCGTTTATCCCAAAATGCTACAAGAAGGGCCAGAACTTCTACTTCAAAAACTTTGTATGGTACTAAGAACCAGTCTTGCAATGGGATATGTACCAAAAATATGGTCTGAAGTAAGAGTCGCTTTCATACCTAAACCTGGCAAGTCAGAACAGGATGGGGCGAAAGCATTCAGACCAATAAGCCTAATGTCTTTCATACTGAAAACGTTAGAAAAACTTCTCGATAGGTATATTAGGGATGAGGTGCTTGAGAAGAAAGCTCTGCATAATGACCAATATGCCTTCAGGGAAGGAGTCTCCACGGAGACAGCACTACACAAGCTCGTTGAAAGAGCAGAAAATGCGCTTGAGAAAAAGGAAGTGCTTCTATGCACATTCTCAGATATAGAGGGGGCATTCAATAACACCCATCTAAAATCCATCACACGAGCTCTCGCTCATCATAATATCGAGGAAACTATTAATAAATGGATCGAGAATATGCTGAAGAGCCGTGTGATAAAAAGTAGGGTGTCCACAGGGCGGGGTTCTGTCACCGCATCTGTGGAGTCTTGTTATTGACGGACTGCTGCGTATTCTAACCCAAAATCACCACAGCGTACTAGGCTTTGCAGATGATTTGGTTATCATGGAACAGGGGAAATTCAATACCACTGTTAAAGAAAGGATGCAACAAGCATTAGACCTCACTACTGAAAGGATCAATGAGGAGAGCCTAGCAGTTAGCCTTTACAAAACTACAGTAGTAGCATTCACAAAACGAAAACGAAAAGAAGAGCTAGAACCTCTCTACCTGAATGGTACACCTATAGAGATGTCGGGGGAAGTTAAATACATGGGAGTCATACTAGATTCCAGGCTAACTTGGAACCAACATCTACAAAGGGTTACAAAGAAGGCAACCATGAGCCTTATGGTTGTGAGAAGATCATTTGGCAAAACTTGGGGTTTGAAACCAAAAATTATACATTGGCTGTATAAAGTGGTAGGTAAACCAGCCACACTTTATGGTGCAATCGCTTGGTGGAGCAAGACGTTGCAGCATAACGCTATTAGAACACTAAGCAAGGTGCAAAGACTTGCTTGTCTATGCATAACAGGGGGAATGAGGACTACCCCAACAGCGGCCATGGAAGCAATGCTCTGTCTTCCCCCGCTTCACCTTGAAGTGCAAGGGGAGGCTAGAATGGGGCTCCTCAGATTACCTGTAGCGTCAGAAGATAGTGGAAAAAATACACCACTACAATTCGTTGGGGACAATATCTTGCAGATGCCAAGAGATAATATGATCCCTAAATACATCTTCGAAAAACCCTTCGAGGTGGTAATCCCGGATCGAAGGGAGTGGCACGAAGTTCACGCTAGAGAAAACAGAATGATCTGGTACACAGACGGATCAAAGACTGAACAAAGATCTGGTGCGGGAATTTATTCCCCTACCCTGAAGGAGAAACACTATGCGCTTGATGAAAACACCTCGGTGTTCCAAGCAGAAATATTTGCAATTTTACAATGTGCAAAAATATGCAATGAGAAGGCCTTCAAGAGGAAATGAATCCATATTTATTCGGATAGTCAGGCCAGCCTAAAAGCCCTTGCAGGTTATAAGGTAAAGTCCAGACTCATCTGGGAATGTATCAACGAACTTCTGACGCTGGCAAGGTCAAACAGATTTAAACTGATCTGGGTACCTGGGCACAGTGGAATAGAAGGCAACGAAATAGCTGACGAACTAGCTAGGCAGGGGTCAGCTACACCTTACTTTGGCCCGGAACCAGTACTTGGAGTACCCAAGAAACTACTTGGTAACTCCATAAAAAGACGAGTCAAAGAATTACAAAGAATAGCCTGGGATAACACACCAGGACAAGAATATAGTGAACTTGTTATTCAGATAACAAGTGGAAAACAAACTGATGAGATACTTAGATTAAGTAGAGATCAGATAAGACTAGTAACAGGTCTCCTTACAGGACATGCTCCTGTCAGAACACACCTGCAAAATATGGGGCTATATCAAGGTGACCAGACTCGTAGATTGTGCGGCTTAGAACCTGAGACTATTGAACACATTTTGTGCTATTGTGAGGCACTAAACTATAGAAGAGTAGTACAACTAGGGGAACCTGACTTGAACCTAGAGAATGTGGGAACCCTGAAACCTAGTGACCTTTGCAAGATAGTCAGAGGGACCAATGTGTTTTAGGGTATTGGAATGATAAGGGAAATACAATAAGCCTCCGGCTGCAGTATATCCTTTAGACCCCTGTAGTAATAAAAAAAAACTACCTGAAGTGGGATATCCATGTTAATAAAATAGTGAAAAAATTGAGATCAATTCTTTTTACCTTCAAGCAGTTGAAAAATATCCTTGATACCAAAATGCTAAAAACAATATACCATTCCCTCGTTGAGCCACATATACAGTATGGGATTTCAGGATGGGGAAGAGCATACGAGTGTCACCTGAAAAATTTAGAAATTATCCAAAAATATTTCCTGAAAATTCTCTATGACAAAAACAGAACTTACCCCACCGAGTGTCTTTTTAGTGAAATTCCCGTATTTTGTTTAACAAAATTATATTTTTACAAAATATTATGTCTCCAACAGAAGGATAAAAAAAACTAAGTTGCTATCTCTCACCAACATAACACAAGGTACAAAAAATCTGCAGAAAATAGAAACTTGAAAGTAACGAAATCAATCGGCCAGAGGTCTTACCTTTATACAGCCCCCCGAAAATATTCTCAAGTACCACAAAACATAAGGAATATAAATAATCATCACTTATTCAAAAAAAGGATCAGGGAATGGTTGAGAGGTTTATCTAAGGATAGTTTGAAAAGGTTGGAATAAAGTAATAATTGAGAAATTTGGTCAACGGGTGTTAGATATGTGTTGAGAAAAATAATTTTTCATATTCTTTCCCTTTTTTTTATAGATATGCCGAAAATAAATAACTGAGTGCTCTATATCAAATTTATACTTATGTTCATATTCGTACTCTAACAACTTATATTTATTTATCATATGTATGTGTGGAGCTACCGGATGAATGTGTAAATTGAATACTCCCATAACAAGGAAACTTCATGGGAGCCGTTGAGTTTATTCATAATCCAGTTTTATTGCATCCTATTATATATATTTATTCATTTTCTCCTATATTCTCTGTAGTATATATATATATGTGAATGTGTGAATAAACTTATTATTTTTATTATTATTATTACTATCGGAGAATGATCAGATATCTTAGGAGTGTCATGGACTTAAGATATTCATAGATCATGGTTAACTAACACATAATCAATCAGAGTTTCACTTACATCAGTTATTCTGGTGGGTTCATTAACCAGTTGCTTGATTCCATACTGTAGAAACATTTTTTAAACCTTACATAAGTAATAGTTATCAGTAAATAAATTAATGTTAAAGTCTCCTATAAACATACATTCCTTATCTGTAGCGAAAAGAGTGTCACAAATATTCTCAAATTCATCAAGAAACAATGCATCTGAACTTGAAGGTGACCAAAATTGAACTTTAACCACTTTACACCAGAATCACTAGTATGACGATTTACTGAATCATATCTCACAATATTGTATCCATCAATATGTATTTCATCATTAATAATTTCTTTGGTTGACCGAGATTCTGTGATCAATATAATTTTTGGACAATAGCATATAATAGAACCTCGTATCTGGTCCATTTTGGGAAGTATGCTTTGGGCATTTAAGGGGGTATTCTGGTCTAGAGCCCTACATCTTGGGTAGTTTTCAAACTAGGATAAAAAAAATTGAAACATTTTCACGATCAATTTTTTCATATAATGTTTATTGTATGCAGAAAAAAATTCAGAAGAAAGAAATGTCAAAAATTCGTCAAATGACAGGCCGGTGAAGTGGGGGCTGCCAATCAAACAGGGCTCCCTGGTTGGCATGATTTCAGCCCTTGTAGTCATCCAAACCGAACAAACAAAAAAAATTCTCAATTAGTAAAGATGTCGCTATCGTTTGAACTACGGCCGAAAAAAAATATTAAAAATTCACTGACAAGTATAATATATTATATAATATCAGTATTGAATGCAATATCAGGGCAATGCTTTAGTTTTTTTGGGTAGAAAATCTCACTTTATTGAGAATCGTAGGTTTGTTATTAATAAACTTTATTGTTTTGGAGTCATCCCTCATTGCTTGTAGTTCTGCCTTCATCTTCTTGTAATATTCCTGTTAAAGTTTCGTTTGATCTGCGGCTATTTTAATACCAGGGACGTCAATCAATTTATTTTTCAGGGTAAACTTAGCATCATCAGGTGATTTCAGTATTACTTTAATTGGACGAATTTTATTTGCATCATATTTTCCCAGTCTGAATATTTTTATCGAAGTTTTGTCCATAGTATAATTACATAAGATTTTGTTGACATTTTCAGTATCTTCCTGTATGCATTCGGCTCTAATATGTTCAGTTGACTCATTGACATTGAAAATTATAATATTTGAAGCCCTGTTTTGTCCTTCAGTAATTTCTGATATAACATTCTCCATATTGTTAGTTGTTTCAGCATTTTGATTTTTATTTTTTTCCTTTGCCACCAGAGTATCCACAATATCTCTTAATTTAGCGATTTCAGTAATAGGTTCGGGGACCCTGTTATAACCCACTTCACATGCCTCACAATAAAATTTCAATTTTTGTTTGGTTTTCAACTGTAAGCATTTTACTTCGGTAGCAGTCAAATTACCACATTCAATGCATGGTAATGTATCAGCTATCACATGGAACAATTTCAGATCAAATCGTTTCATACACTTTCCACAATGTTCCATTTTCATGTAGTTTATCCAATATCCCTTCACTACACCACTGGAATCCTATGCTTCATTTTATTATTCACAAAAAAGGTCTGTTCATGCATAGCGTTTTTTTCAGGTTATGGCAGATTTGAGTTTTAAAACTTATATGTCATTCTTCAAAGTACTCACTCATAAGAATCAAATTTGCTTTATATGATTTTGAGCACCCAATCATAAGCTATATCCTGGTATCAAAACGAAATCAAACAAATGATTTCATACCAATGAAAATTTGAAATAACTACACAGCTACTTTAAGAAAAGAAGTTAGGAACATATAAAAGTAAAGATGGGCTTTATCCAGGAAAGTAGTTGTTATCTGATAAATATGAAAGTGATAGTGTGAGAAATTTGAATTTGATTTTTCATTATTATACTCATTAAACAGCTACTACTGAGAGAATACGGGTGTGTTTTCCCAAATGATATATGTATTTTTCATCACAATGATTATCAGATGAAATATCAAAATAATGTTATGAAATGATTCATTTGTAATTAGTTATTGTTAATATATGAAATGCTTCATCACAGACTTGATTGTTAATTGTTTATTGAATATAATATACGAATCAGTAATATGACAATTATAATGGGCTATATCAAATAGGAACATTCACTGCCGAATATATCTCTGTTGTTTCATGTGAGCCAACCATTCTACTTCAAGGCACAATGCACCACCACTAGGTCAAAACACTGAGCCATTCATTAATTCATCACTTCATCTATGGTCACCCACATCAGAAAGGAAGACTTCTCATTAACGCAATACAACATGCAGCAAAGAATCCTGGAAAGCAGGATCTGAATGATTGCGTCATGGAAAATGTGTTGGAAATATGAAGACAAAAATGATATAACTTACCTTGCCAAATATTAGGTTGTTCCTTGAAGTCGATTGGCATAACAGAACTAACCCCATTTTCTGGACGATGGCCTACAGTCATTTGAAGACCAATGGTTTTCACGAAAAAAATTCATCAAAGTGAGGTCGTTTATGCAATTTACCAAACCACGAAGGATGTCAACAAAAAGTAACCCCTACTGGATGCATCCATAATCCACCGAAACAATCACAAGCTGTTTCACGATAGTGCAACGATATACTACGTCCAAAGAACAACCGACTCAGCAAATATTACTGAGTTTTCGAATTCCGCAACTCGTCTTCTCAACAATTCCTGAATTAGCAACAAGACTTTACACAACATATGTGAGACTTACGCTTGAATTTGCCGCACCAGTATGGTCTCCTTGGTTCGGGAGAGATATAAACCTTCTTGTAAGGATTCAAAGATCAGCGACTCGTTGGCCGAGATCGATTCGAAATCAACCATCTCGCTCGAAGGGCGTCGCCCGCGTGGCAATTTAATACAAATGTATCGCGTTATACATGACTTGTTTCCTTCACCTGAAGAAATGGCACAAATCAGCACCGACACCCGCCTCCAAGGTCATCCATATAAAATCAAGAAAAAACAATTCCAAACATCCCATAGACTCCATTTCCTGTCTAATGTAAACAGAGCCTTCGAGGCATGGAACTGGAAGTAGTGTGTGCATCAAATATATCTACATTTAAATCAAGACTGGATTGATTGTGCCTATGAAATTCATCGACTTTCTTTTTAATTGCATTTTTACGTACATCCTCACTTTGTGTATTGTGCAATAATAGGCTAGGCCTCTGCACTTAATGTTTGTGATGATAATAATAATAATAATAATAATAATAATATTAATAATGATAATAATAGATCCTGATAGACCTGTAGAGCATAACAGACCAGACATAGTAATTTTGCATAAAAGAAAAAAGGAGGCGCACATCATTGACATCACGATTCCCCTAGATGAAAATATACGGAACGCTAGAACTGAGAAAATTACAAAATACACAAAATTAGCACAGGAAATGAAAGCTATATACAATTCAAAAAAGTTAGAAATACTTCCTGTTGTACTCACCTGCAATGGACTAGTTGATAAACACCTATTGCCTAATCTGGAAAAGTGTGGTGTTGAAAAGCCCAAGCAAATCATAACAGAAATCGACTATACTATCTACATGTGCCATTGTTCGAACTGTCATAGCCCGCAACTAGGTCGTTTATGCAACAGAATCCCGCCCTGGTTGAGCACACCGGTAACTAAGCTACTGTGAAATTAAAAAAAAATAATAATAATAATAATAATCATAATAATAATAATAATAATAATATTGATAATAATAATGACAATAATAATAATAACACCCCGAGGAGCTGTGGGACCTTGTCGTGGTGGGGGGGCTCAGTAACTGCAGTGATTCTGCGAGCGACGCCGGCGGGAGCACATACCCAGCAAACATGAATGAGCGGTAAACAGACGGGCCGTTGCCGTTAACAGCGGAAAATCATCGGCAGCGGCATACTGACATCGGCAAAATGTTAGAATGACATCAGTCCTGCCGCTTCGGCTGGACGTTCGCATTTTTATGTCGGATGTCCGTAATTTTGCCAGAAATTACCCGTTAAAAAATTTCTGACAATCGCGCCGATGTAGTTTTGACACTGAGAACCACCACAGAATTAAATACGTGGTGATATCTATTGGTATTACTGACAGTAACAAAAATATTCGTTTTCTTATATTCTTTGTGAAATTGTTTTCATGCATTCTTCTTGGAGCCGACTTAGCAGATGATGGCCGATAAGTGAGTACCATTTTCCGTTCTTAATGATAATATAATATCATATAATCTCGTGTAACATGTAATCCACTAGAAGCACTCGTCAGAAAAACCATGTTGCAAGAAATATGGTCAATAGAGACTGAGGTCCTTTTGAACAATATTTCCAGTAGAAATCATAATGATATTGATGTCAATAATGTACCTGGAACCCGGTATTGCGAAACGACCTATAAATGAAGATTTTGAAGACCATCAATCCATGAAAATTGATTATGATGTTAAATGTTTGGAAAATGAGTTGCTTTCTTGAACAATCTCAGTGAATCTGATGATAATATAATACATCATAGCTTAGATGAAACTGGAAGTGATTCTGAACCTGAATTGTTAACAATAATTGTTGTGATACATCAACATTTCTTAGAAAATGGACACTAAGAAAACAATATAATAAATACAGCTGTTTCACAGCTACTTAAATGGCTGAACACCCAACCCAACTTGTCAAATATCCCTCTCAATGCTAGAACATTGTTGAAAACATTATCTGAAAACTGCTTGAGACAAATGGGCGATGGAAGCTTTTATTATTTTGGTAATACCAATATAAATGTACTACTTTTAATCTAGATCTCAATATAAATGGCCTTTCAATACATAAAAGCACTGAGATATCTTTTTTGAGCTACTGGCCAGTAGAGTTCAATTGGAAACCAAGAACAAGAATTTTCTATCACTTTGAATACTTTCGAATATGTTTCAGATATCTTGATTTCACAAATATTTCAAATATGGTGTAATATTTTGTAAGAGATGTTTTCCCCTCAATATTCCATTGTTTGTTTTTTTTTCAGAATTGCTCACAGAAATTCTGAGGCAATTGAAGATAATGAAAGAGGATTCCAGTTATCTGATTGAATTGTACATATATTGATGATACTAAGAAACAAGTATCTTCTGGGGAGGCAGCCAGAATTTATAGTTTTGAAGAGTTATCCATATTGAATGATGATTTGTCAAATAAAACTGAATTTGCTGAATGGGTATGTTGTCTCAAATTATAATATTATCATTTTTTGAAATACTAATTAGTTGAAATTAATTTCAGTGTTGTAAGCTGCAATATATTGGGAGGAAAATGAATATGAACTTTTATAACAAATGACTTGGCAAGGAAATCAAACTGGACAGGGAGGAATGAGAAGACAGGTTTCGAAGATTTAAAAAATGTGATTCAATTATTACATGGTGAGTTGCTTTCAGGCTTACTATTTCTTTATATGTATATAATATTTTTACCTTGAAAATGTTTCCAATAATTTGGACCTAACAGCCGTTATTATTTTCACATTTCATATTTATTTTTACTTTTTCTGTTGTAGCTGCTGCCCAAAGGATATATATTTTTTGTTTATTTTCTAATATCATTGTGATGTTATTTTCTCATTATATTATTTTATATTTTACTCGTTGTATTTTATTGAGATACCTAAAACCTCTAGTTGAACTATGGTGTAAAGCCATCATCCCACCTCAATCTTCAACTTCAAATACCCGGTAAAGTGCCGCTATCTAGACAGGGCGGCTGATAGTCTGGTGGCCTACTAGCGGCCGCCGGGACGCGGACTAGCCGGGCCGACGGCGTATCACGATTAAGGACCGCTGATGTCGGCATCGACAGTTTTTAAAGTACCTCAAGCGGCCCGTATTTACTATGTTTGCTGGGTATGCTCCTGGTAGGGTCACCCATGCCGGTAAGGTCAAAGATGAGTAGTGAAGCTAAGGACAGCTCAACAGGAGTAAACCTGAGTAAATCCGGAATTCAAGGTGAAAGCAACCGTGCCGATGAATGCATGGCCACACAGTGGTTGAGAACGGTACCCTTGGGACACCTGGCGACCTCCTTCTGTAATATCGCCTCTCTGCGGCAAGGGTGCACTACCGCAGTTGTATAAAGTTTTCATCCCGACTCGTGGGAATTAAATGGTTTTCAATAATAAAAAAGTTCAGGAGAAGTCCTCTCCTTCAAAAATGGACAGAATACACCCACTTAGCCAAGAAATGGCGAAAGTAGTTCCCCGGTTCTTGGTAATTGGAAGGATAGATGAAGGGAATTTTGATAAAATCAGTCCCTTTCTGGTATCGAAACAATTATTTGGAATGGTAGGAAACTTGAAGAGTATCAAGAAAATCAAAAATGGGTTACTGGTAGAAACCGTATCGGCACAGCAAGCATCGAAATTATTAAATACTAAGAAACTTGGATCTTACGATATCAACGTAAAACCTCACATTAGCCTCAATCAGTCTTAAGAAGTAATATTTTGTCAAGACCTTTCGAATTGTACACTTGAAGAACTTATTGAAGAACTGAAGAAAGAAGGAGTAACTGACGTGAAAAGAATGCGAACACGGAAAGATGGAAACATGGTTGACTCAGCATCTCATATTCTCACATTCAACAGACCGAATCTCCCGACAAAGATAAAGGTGGCATTCTACTCCCTTGAGGTTCGTCCTTTTATTCCTAATCCTGTGACGTGTTTCAACTGTCAGATTTATGGCCACATGTCCTCATCCTGCCCTAACGAAGCTACTTGTATATGCGGAAAGCCCCCACATGATGGAGAAGTTTGCACTGAACCTATGAAATGTGTGAATTGCGAAGGTGACCACTCAGCGCGATACAAGCATTGTCCAAAACTGAAAGAAGAGCAGAACATTCAGAGGATTAGAACTTAGATTAGAACTATTCTGAGCGGAAAGACACCTAGATCTACTCAGTTTTACCCTATGGAACCACCAAAAGTACCCAATTATGCATCTACCATGTCAGATACCTCCAACTACTTATCAGAGAAAAGAAAGAGGAACACCAACATCAGTAATAAAGCATCTGATTCAGACGACAGCCAGTGCTCCAAAAGATCAAGTGAAGATAATAGTAGCCGAAAGAAAATTAGAAATGGCTGGCCAAAAGCTGCCGGTACAACAAAGGCCAACGATTCTAATCAGGCAGAGGTAATCTGTGTAGATAATACAGATCCACCCCTGAATAACGAAGGAGTTCTATAAAAATTCTATATATACCTATTTCCAATTTTCACTATAGAACTATAAAAACTCATAAGAAACTCACCGATGGCTCCCTACGAAAATATCATACAATGGAATTGTAAGGGACTGCGTCATCACTACTGTGAGCTCAAATCAGTTATGTTGGAATCAACGCCTCTATGTGTATGTATCCAAGAGACCCATCTCAAACCCAATGAAACCTTCAATTTAAGGGGTTTCAAATCATTTACAAAGCACGCCCAACATGGAATGCGAGCCCATGGGTGCATAGCGATCTTCATAAAGAACAACATCCCTTCAAAAGAAATACTACTTCGTACTAAATTACAAGCTCTTGCAATACGAGTAGATTAACCATACTCAATGACAATAAGCAACATTCATCTACCTAACTTCAACTGGAATTTAGCAGCACTGAATAATATTATTGATCAACTGCCAACACCTTTTTTGATAATGGGAGACTTCAACTCTCACAACCCGTTGTGGGGACCCCACAAGCTGGATGCTGGGGGCAGAATCATTGAGGGATTGATAGATGATAGAGACCTGGTGACGCTCAATGATGGACAGGGGTCCTACCTGAATTCTCGCTCTCTTCCTATATCAGCAATCGACATTTCCCTTTGCTCGGCAAGACTCGCGACAAATTTCAGATGGAGTGTGATGAAACAGCATAATGGCATCGATCATTTCCCAATCAAAATTGAATGTGCAAATGTGCAGAGTGGAAGTTTTCCTAGAAGGTGGCGTATGGAGGAAGCGAATTGGCCACGGTACCAAAGTTTAACAGATTCATTAGATACCCCAAATGGCAATATCGAGAATATGGTTACCTTGTTTTCAGAGGGTATATTATCAGCGGCTCGTGAAGCTGTTCCATATAGGGGTAGTCATCGTGGAAAGGAAGAGTTCCCTGGTGGAATGAAGAAGTTGCAGCAGCCATACGAGATGAAAAAGGGCATTCAATATATTTAGAAGAAATCCCACACAAGACAATATGATAAAATTCAAGAAATGCAGAGCGAGAGCAAGACGAATAACATTGAGATGTAGAGACTCATCCTGGAGAGACTATATTTCAACCATCAACACTGATACCACAAACACAGATATATGGAATAAGATAAGATGTATAGTAGGAAGGAATTTTTAACAACCGTCACCAGTACGATCTGCCAACAATAGAATTTATTCATTCATTTATTTATTGGTAGATCATCCAAACAGATAAACCCTTATGGTTTATATAGGATGATACATAGTAACATGCAACGTATAACAAAACATCAGAGTCATGACGATGTATAAAAAAGTAAATATGTATAGTAAGGTACAACGTCATAAGTACTCCAGAAAAAAAAACAGAAATAAAGAATTTCAATCATCGACTGTGGGTGAATGAAAATCAAGCAAGAACCTCCGCAGTTTCTTCTTAAAGCTAATAATATTCAAATGAAACAAGTCAACATTCGAGTGACTGATTGTGTTGTAAGCATTCATGCATCGAATCATTGGTGAGTTGCCATAATAGTTGATTACATACGAGGGTGGGTAGAAAGTGAGGCGATTTCGTACAAATCTTGGGTTACAGTTTAAGTGTAAATATTCAGTACAATGTGGTGAATCAATAACATTATTCAGTATCTTGTATATAAACAGAATATCGAAGAACTCCCTTCTGATGAACATTGATTCGATTTTATAGAAGTTCAAGTTAGATTCATATGTAAAATGATGACGGTGTTGGTAATATCTAAAGTTTATGCCGTATGGGGGCGGCCCTCAGAATAACCCCATGGTAAATCCTGCCTGTCGTAAGAGGCGACTAAAAGGGTAACCTTAGTTGGTAGATGGTCTCATCGCCCGGTGAAATACCACCATATCGACTATGTGCGCTGTGAAATGGGTCACCCCATGTTTCAGCGTTCGGTCGATACCTTCCGGTCTCCCCTCCCTCACCTCTTTTCCTTGATTTATTTTGAAAAAAAAAGATGATGAAGTCTCCTAGAGTGAAACACTCCGGAAACAAAATACCTCTCCATTCGGATTTCCGGGCGAGAAGTACTCGAGGGGACTCATCTCTGAAAATTACCTTTTGCAACATCCGCGGTCTCATCAATGATGTCCACCATCACCTACAGTTGGAGAAGCCGGATATTCTGGCAGTGACGGAAACACAAGTAAACTCGTCTTCCGATAGGATCCACATGATTTGTCCTGGTTATGAGCTCTATTCTCGATTCAGATTCAAAGGTGGAGTTTGCCTCTTTGCTTAAGCTAATCTTTCATGCCAGCGTGTAGAGAGTTTGGAACCTGAAGACTTTGATGTGATGTGGTTCAAGCTGGCCGATACCAAACTGAACAAATTCCTTTGCTGTCTTTATTTCTCACCCAATGAACCTTCTTATAACAACCTCTTTGAATTTTTATCACTCAAACTGGACTTCGTTCAAGAGAATCATCCGACAGCAGAAATTGTGATCATGGGAGACTTCAATGTACATAACGCAGCCTGGCTCAAATTCTCCAACAAAACAGACGATGCAGGTCCTCAACCTGAGGCCTTCGCCATCACGTATGGTCTTGAACAACTTATCGAGCTTCCAACCCGCATCCCGGATGTCATCAACCAGTCTGCCAATACTCTGGATCTTTTCCTTACCACCAACCCTGATTTTTATAGAGTAAAAGTTTGTGCCCCACTTGGAAACTCTGACCACACCCTCTTCTCCTGCTCCTGCTCTTTCAATGTACCATCGAGCAGTACATTACCGCCCCGTCAGATGTGGCATTATAACTCGGCCAACTGGGAAAGTCTTTGTATGTTTTTCTCAGCGTTTCCATGGAAGAGGGTTTGTTTTTCCTCAGAGGATCCAACACGATGTGCAGAGACAATTTCTGAAATCATCGTGTTGGGGATGCAAACTTACATACCGAACACCGCAAGAAGAACATCTTCCAATAAGACCTGGTTTAGCGGAAGCTGCTCTAAAGCTGTCGCTTCCAAATAGGCAGCATTTCATCGATGGCAAAAAAATCCGAGCCCTGAGACTAGAGCAGTATATGTGGAGGCTAGAAACATATGCAATGAGACAATCAAGCATTCGGAAGATGCTCACAATGCCAAAATAAGATCAAAACTAGTCGAATGTCCTCACGGATCCCGTTCATTTTGGTCTTTCGCTAAAGCTGTGGGAAAAAATTTCACTTCCAGCTCGTTTCCTCATCTAACCAAAGAATTTATTTGCTGGCAATTCCACTCTGGATTCATCAGGAAAGCAACCCCCGAACATTACATCTATTGACAGTCACATGCCCGATATCACATTTCGCCAACGAACTATCCGAAAGATTTTGTTAGGTCTCAACACCGGCAAGGACTGTGGAACTGGCGGAATCCCACCTATTGTTCTCAAGAAATGTGCCGCAGAACTAACACCCATTCTTTGCAAGTTATTCAACCACTCTTACAAATTGGGGATATTTCCGTCCAACTGGAAAATCGCAAGAGTACAACCAGTCCCCAAAAAAGGCAAAAAGACCCTACCCAGCAACTACAGACCTATCGCACTGCTGTCTATTATTTCAAAGGTCATGGAAAAAGCCATTAACATCGAGCTCATGAAGTATTTGGAAAACTCAGGAATCGTCAACGATAGGCAATATGGTTTCCGTCATCAAAGATCAACTGGTGACCTGCTTGCTTACGTTTCACATATATGGCAGCTACCTATCGAGAAATATGGTGAAACCTTAGCCGTGGCACTAGATATCTCCAAGGCATTCGAATTTTTGTCCCATTTGACAAAAGATACTTTATTTCGGAATGTCTATAAACTGAAGGGAACGAATGTAGCAATTTCGCATGACATGTGCTATGAAGACCGAATTGACTATAAAGTATTGTTAGATCATTTGAAACTAGCAAGATCAAAAAATGTACCTGCTAAAATTAGGGGAAATGCACTGATAGTCAATGGGGAGAAATACACCGCCGAACAATTAAGGAAACAAGCTGAAGACCAGGAAACAGAAGAATTTGAGAACACAAACAAGAGGGAAAGAAATTCCATAAGTGCCCCTACAACGCCAACAACATCTAGTGGAAATATTCCTGATGACCAAGACACTATCGCAAGGAAAAATGAAGAGGACAATCAAATAAAACCACAGGTCAAGAAGTCAAGGAAGCTAATCGGCAATCCAGTCGAAATATCTGAAAAGAGAACTAGTCTAAACAGCGCATCTACCTTACGCAAAAAAAATAATAATTAAGAATATATATAAATTTCCGTCATAATACTTTTTAATTTGTTTGGTATCAAAAAAAAACTGTTATTCTTGTATTTCTTTTCTCAACTTGAACTTAGCGTTTCTGATACTGAGATTGGTAGGTCGAAAATCTGAGGCAGAATCTTTACTGGTTGGAATAAATAATGAATTCAATGAAAGTTAACACGAATCTTATGAATTCCGAATTGCTCATCGGACACTTGAATACTAGGTCTTTGAATACTGGATTCGATCAACTTTCCTATTATGTTAATAACTACAAAGTAACGATTCTCGGTGTAACAGAGACTTGGTTACAGCCCGACGATCCTAGTGGAAATTATGAAATACCGGGATATGTGTTTATACGAAAAGATCGACTCACCAGAGGCGGCGGTGTGGGTTTTTACATAGGCCAATCCGTCAAATTTAAAGAGTTCAAATACGACAACCCTGAGGTTAACATTGAGCTACAGTGTATCACTGTGGTAATAGGCAAACAAAAAACTTTAATGTGCGTTGTTTATAGGCCACCAGATGATAACAGTTTTTTGGATCAATTCGAAATATTCATTTCTTCAGTCTCCCTACAATTCAAAAATATAATAGTTATGGGTGATCTTAATATAAATTTGATCGGTAATTGTCCTTTGAATCCAAAACTCCAACAACTTTTAAGTGTATATAACTTAAAACAGATAGTTACTGAACCCACCAGACCCAACTACAACCGAGGTGAGGATAGCCTTATAGATTTGATTATCACCTCTTCTGAATTAAATCTCATATTTCGTGAGAGTGTGCTTATGCCAATTGATATTACGGATCACTGTTTAACTATTGCTTCAATATTGCAAGAAAAGAGCAAAAGTCATCCTAAGCGTATTTTTTTTAGGGACTACAATCATATTGATCGGGTAAGGTTTGAGAGCGACTGTTATGGTGCTAACTGGAAGAATGTGATAAATCAGGCAACAATCGATGAAAAGATATGTTTTTTTAATTCCATAGTCTTGGGTCTGTTAAATAAACATGCCCCTGTAAAAACGATTGAAATAATTGAAAAACCATTCACACCGTGGATCACAGACGTCATCAAAATAATGATGAAGCACCGGGATAAAGCACAACTTAAATATAAAAAACGCCCAACAGATTCTAATAGAGAGTATTATAAGCAGTTGAGGAATCTAACTAATGACGCATTAAAAAGAGAAAAGCGAGCATACTTTGATTTCATTTCCAGACCAGAAAATCGTGAATCATTTTGGCAAAACATGAAAAAACTTAAATTTACAAAGACCCAAAACTGTGAAATCCCTGAGGAATTACTTAATGCGGAAAAAATTAATACGCACTTCTTATTACCATCCAATGATAATAATCTAGAAAAAGACTCAGTTCTCAATCACTATTCTACAAGGACGCATGCCAACGTGAAAGAAAACTCAAGACTTGATATTCCCTTTATTGAAACATACGATATTGTGAAATATATAAACAAAATAAGGAGTGGAGCTGTTGGGCATGATGGATACTCAATAAGAGCCATAAAACTCTGTCTTCCATATTGCTTGGAGGCTTTGAAACACATTATTGACTATTCTATTGAGCAATGCTCATTTCCAGAAATATGGAAAAATTCTAAAATAAAACCAATACCTAAAGTAGCCCACCCTGCTAGCTTGAATGACTTGAGGCCCGTTAGTATTCTACCAGCCATTTCTAAAATCATTGAAAGACATGTTCACACGATTGTAAATGAGTACCTCAGTTCAAATAATTTGAATAGTGATCGGCAGTCGGACTTTAGAAAGAATCATAGTACCAGTAGCGCTCTAGTTAGTATAGTTGACGCAATCAATGAAGGCATAGATGAACGGAAGGCTACATGTATGATATTGCTTGATTTTTCTAAGGCCTTCGACACCATAGATCATGATATTTTACTTTCAAAACTACACTTCTTGGGATTGTCAAGAAGGAGTATTGATTGGTTCGAATCATTCATTCGTAATCGTAATCAATGTGTTACGATTACATCGAGTAATGGTGATGTATCTTCATTATTTAAGAAAGTAACTTGTGGTGTTCCTCAGGGAACAATCCTTGGCCCACTCCTTTTTTCGATCTATGTCTCCGACATGAAATCATTTTTAGATTCCAGTGAGTTGCATCAATATGCTGATGACTCGCAAATATGCTTCAGATTCGACCCGGAAAATTATTTACAAACACAAGTAACAATTCAATCAGAACTTTCTAAAATAAATTTTTTTGCCAAAAATCATAATCTGAGAATAAATCCAAGCAAATCAAAAGCTTTGATATTCGGTTCTTTCAGTTCTCGTAATATTTTAGAATCCGTGAATTTCTCTGTCAAATTGGGTGATAGCAATATTCCATTAGAGACGTATGCTCGTAACTTGGGCATGGATTTTGATGTTGGATTAACTTTCGAGCAACACGTAACAAAAAGGCGAAAGCTTGCTTTCATGCGATTGAAAGCCCTGTTTCCGTATAAGTACACAATTAATGAAACCACAAAATATCATCTATGCAATACATTACTATCACTACTCGATTACGGAGACATAGTTTATAATTGTCGCTTAACCTCTAACATTTCAAAAAAAAATCAACAACTGCAAAATATTTGCATAAGATTTTCATTCCAAGTACCTTTTAGGGAACATATAACGCCTCACCTAAACTCGAAGCGAATACTTTGCATGAGTAATAGACGTCTATTACATTTTTATATTTTCATTTTCAATATTCTGAAAAATAAGGGGCCAAAATATTTGTTTACTCGATTACACTCTCACGCTCATAAGTATGGTACTAGATATCACGATAATTTAGGAATACCAAAGCATAATACGACGACATACCATAACTTATTCTCTTGTGTCACAGCCCGACTGTGGAATGATTTGCCAGCTGAATTCAAAAATACATCATTGTTTGTTTTTAGGAAAAAAATTAAAGAATACCTAATGGCGAATCAAGCCTTAGAAATTTAAAAACTGATTTAATATTTATTTCTATACATATCATTCTTTAAGTGTTCATTGTCTCTCGTTTTTAGCTGTTGCTCGGTAATAAATGTTGTAGTTCACTTAGTATAATTTTTTTTTTTTAGTATAATTTAATTAATATATTATAGCGTCGTGATATGTATGTTACTACTGTCATCATTGTGGATAGAATCAATATTATTTATGTGTAATGTCTAGGTATGAATCTCTGTAACTTTTCTCTCCGTAGCTCATAGTATTATCATAGTTATGTAAGTATTAGTCATTAGTACCTATTAGTCATTAGTAACTTATCGAATGGCAGGGTGGAAGATCAACTCAGTTGAACCCTGACCATGTTTACCCGTATATTTCAAACAAATGTTATGTTATACTGTTATGTATTTGTTTCTTGGGTAAATAAATAAACCATAAACCATAAACCATAAACCATAAACCATAAACCATAAACCATAAACATTACAGGATGTCTTCTTTCGTGAGAAGTTCTATTTAAAAAAAAAATGAAGAGCATTTACCAGTTTTTTTTGTACATATCCAATTCTTGCCACATATTTCTCATAAAAAGGGTTCCATATACATGTACCATATTCCAAAATTGGCCTCACTAATGTTTTGTAGACAGTTATCACGGATTCATGGTTACGAAAGTCCTTCGTATTTCTTAGAATGAAACCTAACATGCGAAGGGATTTTCTGACAGTGATATCTAAATATGGGTCAAAAGTTAGCTTTTTATCCAGGACAACCCCAAGGTCACGGGATGGTATCATTTCGTTATTTATGAAAAGATCATTTGATAGAAAATTGTTGCCTCTTGAGAAAACAATGTGGTGGCATTTATTGATGTTTATGAATGATCTATTGGTTATGCAGTAATGGTGAAGACTATCCAGGTCTCCTTGAAATTCAGCGTAGTGTAATTTAGTTTTGATTGGCATATAGAGCTTTAGATCGTTTGCATAAATTGCTATTTTCGAGTATTTAATGCATTTTTCCACATCGCTGACGAAGATACTGAACAGAATGGAGCCTAAATTGGAGCCCTGGGGGACCCCAGAAGTAATAAGAGTCTTATTCGAGTTGACATTGTTGACGGCGACATACTGGCTCCTGTCTTGTATGTAGGAAGTCAGTAGACCCAACAGATTACTGTGCACACTAAAATTCTCCAGCTTTGTTATCAAAGTGGGATGATGCACTTTATAGAAGGCCTTCGAAAAATCGGTGTACACGGCACATGCCGAGCCTCCACCCTCCATAATATCGAATATATTTTGTACGAAAGGTGCTAATTTTTTTTTTATATAACATTTCTCACGAAAGGAGACCTTGTTGATGAACCGTAATGACGTTTTTAACCATAAAAAATATTTCTTTTGTCAAGATTGATTCGAATATTTTCCCGAAAATGTTCAATATTGATATGGGTCTATAGTTCTCCGCGTTTGTTTTATCTCCAGACTTGAAGATGGGTATAACTTTCGCTACTTTCCACTGTGTTGGAAAAAAGCTTGAGCGTAGTGATTTATTACACAGCAAATGAAGTGGTTTTTACAAACCATTGCTTAATGATTTAATGAAGTGTGGAGGCAGGCCATCAGGACCTGGCCCCTTTTTGCAATCGAATTGACTCAAAGCTTCCATAATCTGCTTTTCCGTAATGGTGCTAATATTGAAGGCATATCGAGTTGAACTCTTAGCAACCAAGCACAAAGTCTGATTACTCTCAAAAACTCCGCTAAAGTAACTTGAAAACACTTGGCAGATAGATTCTGTCCCCTGATAGGATTTATCGGAAAAATTCATTTGCATAGGAATAGAGTGCATATTTTTTTTTTAGATAGATATGACCAGAAATATTCAGGGTCATTTTTTATTTTGGTTTCACATTCTTCAACATATTTCTTGTAATCTTGATGAATGTTTTTTTCAAGGATTTGCGGAGATAAGAGACTCTTTCGTAATCTGCAGGGTTTCTGAGAGCTTTCCACCTTTTATGATGTATTGCCTTTTGTTTGATAATGAGCAGTGTTTCTTTGGAAAACCAAGGAGGGTATCTTTTGTTATCGAGCACTTTTTTTGGTACAAATTCATCAATAGCCTGTTGCAAGCTATTATAGAAGATATCTATGCAATCATCGATATTTTTGTCATTGAAGATATTATCCCAGTCAACTATGGTGAGAAAATCATTGATTTATGTAAAGTTTGAGTGTTCATACAAGATCTTGATGCGAGAAGTTCTAGTAAGTTTTTTTAGTTCAACATATTTCAGAGTAATCTCAAGGGCCCTGTGATGAGGGTCTTCGTTGACGAATGGAATCGTCGCGGAACTCCTATATCTGTGTCACTCGACAATACAAGATCTTAAACTCTTCCATTGTTATTCTTCACATCATTGAACTGTTTCAAATTTGCTGAAGAGAAGAAGTTTATGAAATATTGGCTTTTTTTGTCAGTGGCGCCGGACGGATTGAGACCATGGAGGTCACAGTTATTATCCTCTTCCCAGCTCAAGTTTGGGAGATTATAGTCGCCAATTATAGCAAACAAATGCTGTGGATCATTATTGATGACATTTTCTATTTGTTCAAGGTGCGACATCAAATCATCCTCATTTACAGTCGGAGGGACGTAAACACAACATTAATATAACCTCCTACCCCCATCCAGTGCCACTGATATCCATATTTCTTCAATTTTGCCATTGATACTCCACTGTGAAACACTATTGCACATTAAATCATTATGAACCGCTACTCTAACTTCTCCTCCGTGGCACTTTACACTAGACACTAAGTCACGATCCTTGCGAAATACCTGGTATGACGGTGGAAACAGCTCTGAGTTCAGGATATCCCCATCAAGTCATGTTTCAGTAATGCAAATATTTTGGAATTCAATAGATGAAGCAGCTCTTAAAAACTGATCAGTTTTGGTTTTCAGTCCTCTGGTATTTTGGTAAAATATGTTTAGTTCGCTGAATTTTCTTGGGTGCTGATACTTATGTAGTGCTGAAACTGTGTAATTTTAGGAGGCATTTTGAAGTCTTTTTAGGGTATCTTAATTTGTAACGAGGATTGCTCGATAGCCTTTCTTCTAGAATATTTTTCCATCTTTGGCCCAGCAGTATCTATAATTTTGTTTTTTTTTTTGGAATTCACGGGAGAGTTTGAACAACATTTTGTAATAGTGGGATAAGTGATCATTAACGTAGACATCATTATTTTCGGAAAAACCCAAGGACACTGAGGATAGCTTGGTTTTGTGGACTTTCAGGGCTTCCATGAAATATTTCTTCTGAAAACGATTTGAGAACTCCGCAACTATATTGTTTGGACTCTTTTACTCTTTGTTGTTAGGGTGGGACTTTATTCGGTGGCATTCAATAATATCTGCATTCTGCAGGGGATACTTATTCTCATCAGCAATCTTTTTTATGACTAGGAGAAGATTTTCATTCTTCTTTTCCGGGATTCCAAATACTTCTATGTTCTCCGAACGGTTCATCTGGTGAATAGATTCAATTTCAGCACGTAGCATTCCGCATTCTTTTTTCAGAGCTTCGACATCATTTTCCGTACCTTCCAGCGAATGGACAGTCTTTTGAAAATTGTCTAGCCTTGCACCAAAATCGTCTATTTTTCCACCTTAGAAGTTAAGAGATTCAAAAACCTGATCCTGCCCTTGCTTCACATCTTTCAGATCTCCTTGTAGATTTGTTATTGAAACTATCAATTGATCCAACTTTGAGCTATCATCAAACTTCTTATTTTTGCAATTACTGCATTTCCATGTGATACTAGAGTCCTCAGCAAATTCTTGGAACGCCACTGGCAGCTTAGCACATTTGTAGTGGAACGTTTTTTTGCAGGAGCCAGCGCAAAATAATCCAGAGTTTGTACGAGTCACTGACGAACTACATATTCTAAAATTATCAGGCATTTTTAACCTCGAACTTTTGCACTATGCTACAGTTTTGAAAGTAAAAACAATTGGTTCAAACATAGTTCAAGTAGCTGAACCGCTTGATACAGGTTTCACAAATAAAAAACAACGATAGACAACACCCCAAATCGGTAAGATATCAGGAGCATTCGAGAAACGACCTACACTCATCAACAGCTATGAAGAATGATCACAGACAAACACGAGATTGTTGAAGAATTGGCTGAACACTTGAGAGACTCCACATCATCTTCTATGTACTCTGAATCATTCTGGAGAATGAAACAGCTATCTGAGACATAATGATCCTTCCACCATAGCAGAACTAACAGATGTACTAAGCTCCTTGAAGAAATCGGCTCCTGGCCCAGATGAAATTCCGTATGAATTCATTTGTCACTTATCTTCCAATCAAAAATTAAACTTGCTACATATTATCAACCAAATATGGCAGTAGAGAACATATCCTAAACAATGGCATGAAGCAATCATAATACCGATACCGAAGGAGGGCAAGGATCAGACATTTCCGACAAATTACCGACCCATCTCGTTAACGTGCTGTATGAGTAAAATTATGGATTAGTTAATAATCGAATAATATGGCGCATTGAGAATAATCACCTGCTAACCAATATCTTGTCTGGTTTTCGAAAAAATAGATCGACATTGGATCATATCTGCCATCTGGAAAAGCAATCCAGAATAGTTTTGCTCAAGGAAGTCATCTCGTCTCTGTCTTTTTTGATATTGAAAAAGCTTACGATAGATCTTGGCGTTTCGAAATACTGAAAACGCTACATGAATGGGGAATACGGGGAAACCTACCGTTGTTTATCGAACAGTTCATGATGAATCGTTATTTTAGAGTTCGAATCGGAACAGAGACACCAGGAGCTCATAGTCAAGAAAATGGAATACCTGTCGAACATATGTCAAGTAGTATATCAAGGTACAGCTATGCTCTGAAAATTATTTCATCTAATATTAATAAAAATACTGCAATGATGGCATATTACGCTCACGTGCAGTCAAGAATTAGCTATGGAATAATATTCTGGGGAAACTCAGTTCATTCTCCACGAATTTTAATTCTGCAAAAGAGATGCATCAGAAATATATTTCATTTGAAACAAAGAGAGAGTTGTAAAAATATTTTTATTGACAAGAAAATACTAACTACAGTGTGTATATACATCTTAGAAGCAACAATGTTTATAAAGAAAAATTATGACATCCTTATAATACAAGAACAACAGGCACATTGACATCTGTCATACCCAGATGCACATCTATCCAGAAAAATGTTGAGTATTCGATAAAAAAAATATGGAACAAAGTACCCATGCACCTGAAAACCCTAGAAAGAAAAGCTTTAAAAACAAAATTAAAATCTATGCTCCTTTGCAAAGCATACTACAACCTGAATGAGTTCTTCTGTGACTCCTTTGATTAGAATAGTTCCTACATTGGGTTGGGAAATTGCTGTGAATTTTTTGATCTGTGATATTCTAAATGTTCTGTCCAATGTCAAATGCAAATTAAAAAAAAAATGTTTTCAATGTATTGCACCTCACTCAGTAACACTTATCTGTCACATTAGTTTTGTCAAATTATTCTCACAATTGTTTTAAGTAGATTGAAAACCTCTCAATTTTTATATATGTATGCGTATATGGCCATTTTATTTTATTTTTATTTTTAATATGTAAATGACGCATAATTTATTTATGATATAAATCATTTATATAACTTTTAAATGTATGACATGCTCTAAACCTTCATGTAAGGTAGGATAGATAGATAGATAGATAGCTCTTTATTTCCAACAGGTAAAAAACACCCAATTACAGGAAACGCTAGGAAAGAAAAAACAATAATACAGATAATAGAATAGCTACGTACTAAATTATGTTCAATAGTAATAATTCACTCGTCTATAGGAACATTATGGAGCCGCTCTCACAGCCGCCTCATTAATGTCATTCACACTACATGAAAAAATGTCACAATGTTGGCAGATTGCATTGAAATTTTGGCACATAATAACAATTGGAGACTTCCGTAATACATTGGTGCGGTAGCGGTAGTTGACACAATAAAAAGGACAGTGATGTCTAGAATTGACGCGAGGCACCAAAAAATCAATTCTGGACAACAAATCCTCACAAATTATATGATTACTGATTAGTTTGTAAAGGAATTTTATAGTGATATACAATCTTCGTGTGCTCAATGATACAAAATTGAATTGATCCAGAAGAACTGAATAGCCAATTCCTCTTTCAGGGTAATTTCCGTTTGTTTTATAAACTAGATATTTCAAAAATCGTCTCTGGACGCGTTCAATATTGGCAACATGAGTGGCATGCATAGGGTACCATATTAGTGCACCATATTCTAGTTTACTTCTCACATAACTATAATATATTGTGGTCATTGTTTGAGTATTCCTGAAATCTCTACTTTGCCTCACCAAGAACCCATACATCTCGTTTGCTGAGGAAATCATTTTGTCATATGTGGTATGAATGTCAATTTTCGATCGAAAATAATGCCTAAGTCAGTGATTTCTCTACATCTTTTAGTATTAGTGTTTTGAATTTTATATTCATATTCAATCGTCACATATTTCTTACAGTAGGAAACGACAGAACACTTGGAAATATTCAATCGCAGATGATTATCATTACACCACTGGAAAATTGAATCAACATCATCCTGTAGATGCAAACAGTCTGTTGTGTTGTCTATTATGTTGAAGATCTTGAGGTCGTAGGCATAAAGTAATTCTGGAGAAACAATAATTTGAGACAGGTCGTCGATAAACAAAAGAAATAGCAGGGGGCCAAGGTTAGAACCCTGTGGCACGCCTGATGTGGCTATATAGGACATAGATTTATTGCCTTCAATTTCTACATATTGTTATCGATTAAATAATTAGGACCTAAAGAGGTCGACCATGTCAGCAGTGAAGCCAAATTGACCAAGTTTTTGTATTAGAATTTCCAAATCGATCTGATCGAATGCCTTTTGCAAGTCAAAATAGATGACATCAACTTGAGATCTCCTATCAAGCGCATCTGCCAAGAATTGTGAAATACAAGACAAATTGGTTATACATGATTTTTTATCTTGGAAACCATGTTGATCTTTCGATATTACATTTTTAACAGAATTACCAACCGCAGTATATAAAATTATTTCCAGAAGTTTCGAGAAATTACACAGAATCGATATTGGTCGATAATTATCGATTTGAGATGGATCGCCTTTTTTGAGGACTGGGCAAATCCTCGCAGTTTTCCAAGAAATCGGATAAACCTCGTTACGCAGAATCAAACTGAACAGATGCAATAAAGGTTCGATAAATGCGTGAATACAATCTTTGACAACGAAGCTAGGTATTTGATCTGGACCAACTATCAATTTATTTTTGATTTTTTTTGCAGCTTTAAGAATATCAAGTTCGCTGATTTCCTTGATGGAAATGCAGTTCATCATGACTTGTGAATCATTTACTTGATTTATAAGATTAGCATCAGGAAGATGATAGACACTACCAAAATAATTAGCAAAAGCATCGACTATATCCTGAGGTTTATTGAGAACGACATCACCACACTTCATTATACCTGGAATTTTTGTGTTTACTTTTTCATTATTGATAAAGTCCCAGAACTTTCTAGGATTGCCCGATATATCGTTTTCGGCATTCTGAACAAACAACCTATATTCTCTACCCAATTGTGTTTTTATTTCAGCTCGAAGACTGATAAATCGTTCATGATAAAAAGCAGTTTTATACTTCTTATAGTTCGAGTGAGCCTTCTCTTTTTGCCTAATCTTTTTGATTATTTCAGTAGAAAACCAGGGCGGGTACCTTCGGCGTCTATTCATTTTCAAGGCGACAGTTGCATCGAATATATGATAAAGTTTATTATTTATTATTCCATAAATTTCATTTACATCATTACATTGACTAACTTCACTCCAGTCAGTGCTAGAGATCAATGAATACATCAGAGGGTAATCGGCTTTTCTGAAATTGTATTGTTTTGAATCAACCGGATTATTTGCTAAATTAACATGAGAAAGAGTGTCAGTTTTGATCGTTATATCCAATGAAGGTTGGTGAATATTCTCATTAACTAAAGGTGTTACACTTCTTTCGACATCACATTCCAAATTAGTTATAACCAAATCCAACAAGTGGTGAATCGTGTTAGAGACATGATTATGTTGCTTGAAATTAAGAATCTCCAAAAAGTTCATCAAAAACTTACATTTAATATCATTAGAGTTGATGCTATATTGGGGGACATTGAAGTCACCGACAATAACAACATTTTGGTTTTGTAAACAATCTAGTAATGCGAAGTTTTCTAAAAATAGCTCAAAGTCATTAATACAAATTGCTGGCGGAATATATAAAACAAATAAAAAGATGATTTTACGGTGACCACTTATTTTACCTCCAACAATATCCACACAGGGAGTAGACAGCTTTAGTTGTTGAAGATCGATAGTTTCAAAGTTGAAGTTATTTTTTGTTGCTACTAGGACGCCGCCACCTCTAGTAGTATCAGTTGATCCAAAGTTCCTATCACATCTATATGCATTGAAATCAGGAGGAAATATTTCAGCATTGAACACATTCGACGACAGCCAGGTTTCACTTAAACATATGACATCCAGATTGGCGTGACTTGCAACGGCATTAAGAATTGATTTGTTTTATTGTTCAGACTCTGAACGTTTCGATAATAAATGTTGAGTTTGTGGGAATAATCGGGTGTATGATCTAAAAATTTTGGATTGTAGGTATTCCACTGACATATTTGATTTTGATATTCGATTCACCATTATTCCTTCTTTCTTTCAGCTGTTGAACGGTTTTCTTATGTAGGTCTAGCTGACGAGGAGTTTTATCAAATGATATCGATATTCCACTGAAATCGGTTGAGTTTTTCAGTTTAGGTGTTTGTTTAATTATTTGGGAGATTTGTTCATTGTTATTCAATGTTACTTTCATAGAACGTGGTCTTACATGGTCTCTATTGAACTTTCTCAATCGACGTATATCACAGGTGGATATATCCAAATTTGGGGATAAATGGGTGAGAATTTTCAGAACATCCGTTTTTTTGGCGTCCATCCTGATGTCCTTCACAGTAGATGTCTGCTGTTTGAGTCCAAAAATCATCAAGTTGTTCCTTGTACACTGTCTTTCGAAAACCTCCTGTACAACCTCTTCAAATTGGATATTCGTCAGGGTAGCTTCACTGGGTGCTTTCAGGGATCTTACTTCTGCCTGTAGGCTAACAATAGCAGCTTTCAAAGAATCGATATCACTTCCTATTTCTTCGCATTTTACGCAAGACCACTTGAAAAATTTCTTTGAGTTGATCGATCTGGTTTCCGAAGCTGTTAAGCCCACACAACTGTGGCTGAAGAACTTGAGACAGACGCAACAATTCACAAGTAGGTGAGGCTCACTAGCCTTCGAACAGCAGGCGCACAACGTACCTGGCATTTGGATTACCGATACGCCACTGGTTTTGTATTTCAGTTCAATCACCACGGTTGTTATAATTATAGGATAATAGGCTTCACTCACATGTAGTATGAGGTTGATTTGATTATTTATTCTCCAAATGCACTTCAATCCAATATTTTTGCACGTGGATTCTTCCAATTTATTCAACCAACTACAAACTACAGTTTAGCACTTTTCCACAATGAAGTATAATGTATAATCGTAAGTTTCATCAATTTAAACTGAAGACACTGGGACGAGTCGACCTCACACGATGGAGTCGAGATGACGAGTGGAGTTGATAAAGATTTTTCTTCTTCTTCTTCTTCTTCCTCAGGGATCCACTTCGAGTGCTATACTTTTCGCGATTGCTATAAATAACTTGGTATCAGTCATCAATGATAATATCGGAAAACGCCGATATGTAGATGACTTGACCATTTTTTTCTCAGCGAATTCTATGGACGACATGGAAAATGTTTAACAAGAGAGTATAAATGCTCTCACAGAACAAGCTGATCGTATGGGTTCCCGTTTTTCACCTACAAAAACCAAATGTATGCATTTCTGCCGTTTGAGAAAACCCCATGACGAACCAACCCTTACACTATACGGAAATCTCTTGGAAACTGTAACGAAGTTTAAATTCTTAGGCGTAATTTTCGATCGAAAACTATATTGGAAAACCCATATCGAATACTTGACAACAAAATGTAAGAAAACCATCAACATAATGAAAGCCGTTGCAAGTATATTATGGGGAATGGATAGAGAAATACTACTCAAAATGTACAACATGTGAAGAAGGAGTCATGCCTCTAGAATTAAGGAGAAAGAGACTAATGATGAATTATGGTATACATGTCCATAGTCAACCAAATAACCCGAACAACCTCCTCTTCCAACAAGGAGATTCAAATGACGTATATGAAAGACGTCAAACCCCCCTTGGAGTCTCCTATCACCAACTTTCCATCTAGAATGCTCAGCTCATAAAAAAAAAAACACGAATAAAATTATATACAATACAATTTTCAATAATATACTAGAATGTTATGATGAAAGCAGAGTAATATATACAGACGGCCCCAAGACAGAGAATAGAGTGGGAAGTGCAATTTGCTTTGCTTGGATTCTACCATCACCAGCAAGTATCTTCACAGCTGAACTATACGCTATATGGCAAGCTCTGAGATATGCTGAAATGGACACTTGCAGAACAAGTTTAATTTGCTCCGACTCCCTCAGCTCACTCCAGGCACTGAAAAATAAATTCAACACTGATCCTTTAATAAGTAACATACTCTCTCTAATCGACTGGCTCCATATTCAAAATAAGCGGGTATGTCTAATTTGGATTCCAGGCCATATACAAATAGCAGGGAATGTTTTAGCTGACCAAGCAGCACGAGAAGCAGCTGATTCCAACATATTTGAAGACATCCCAGGTAAACCATGGGATCTTAAAACATTCATGAATACTCTCATAACACAACAATGGCAGAGACAATGGAATTTCAATGATTCAAAATTGAAAGTAATTGAACCCACAGTTCATAAATGGAAATATGCACCGGTATTGAAAAGAAGGGAACAAGTCGCTATAACACGATTGAGAATAGGACATACTGCACTTACAAATCTATTCATGTTACGAAACGAACGTCAACCTAGATGCGAGGTCTGCCAGAACGCCCGTTTGACTGTCGAACACATAATAATACATTGCAGAAAATTCTTTCAACTTCGTAGACAACTGAACTTGTCGGAGAATATCAATATTTGCCTTGGAGAAAACCTACGGGACATGCTGAAGATGATTGTTTTTCTGAAAGAAACAGAATTATTTAGTAAAATATAAACTGACACTAATAACCAAATAACCTAGTAAAAGACTGACTAATTGACCAGTAATCAAAAGCTAATGACCATAGTAGTCGACGCAAAAAAAAAATAGTAATAACATAACAGGAACAGTACCCAAGCAGATTACACCAAAGCGATTGCCCCATCGCTGCATCGCCTTCCTGCCAGACCCGTACTTTGGATCAATCGTCCACCAACATCCAAGATCTAGTACGAGAAGTACCTATGTAATATAGTTTCCCACCCACGGACAATGCGTTCTTTACGTTGTGATGAAACTAAAGACAAGAACTGACCTAGGAGTGAACAAGTGGCAGAAACATATTGACTATCAGGTTTCGGTCAAAACATATCAGTGAAATTGAATAATAAAATCAGTGTGGTGGCATGAACAAAGTGAAGTGCCAGACTCGAAAAAGAATTAATGACTCATTCGTTCAAAACAGACTTTTTCAACAAAAACTTTTATTTGTTGACCATGAACTGAGTTGTATATTTATATATTTGTAATTATTTCATTTCTGAAATTCATATGTGACTATATCTTCCTCATTTTTTATAAACTTATTTTCCAAAGATGAAGCTGGGGGCCAGCTTTGCTTAAAGGGGGGAGTTTTTTATATATATATAAAACTTCTCACGAAAGGAGACATCCTGTAATGTTCAGAGAACATCGTGAGAAACAAGGGAAAGGAGATAGGAATTGGTGTTCTATTTTAAATTTCTGAAGGTCATATGCCTCGGGGAACACCTCCCTGGGCAATGTGTTCCAGAGCCTCGCTGTTCGTTGGATGAACGAATCTTTGAAATTGAAAAGAGATGTTCTGCAGGTCACCAAATTAACCACAGAGGGGCGTGAAGACTGGACTTGACGGGTCAACCTCGAAGAGACCGCCAAAGGAGGAACGATTGTTGATATTTCAGAAGAGCACCGCCCATGAAAATATCTATAGAATAGAGATAGATCGCCAACCCTTCTACGGTGTTCCAGAGAAGTAAGCGAGTTAGTAAGCGAAGCATCACCGACGAGACGAACTGCCTTTTTCTGGACAGAATCCAACAGCTTCAGGATATGTTTGGGTGCTGCGCTCCAAATATGGGAACAGTATTCCAGGACAGGTCGGATTTGTGCCTTATAGATCGTGAGCAGCTGACTGGAAGTGAAATAGCTCCTGGCACGAAACAGAAAACCAAGTTTTTGGGATGCACTCTTAGCAATTGATCTCACATGATTTTCCCAAGAAAGGGTATTGCTGATAGTTATACCAAGCATCGAGATGGATGACTTCAAAGGTATTGTCACCTCTGACAAGCTTATGTTGGGCATTGTGAAGTCGGCTTTTTTGGAGAAAAGACATGCTTGTGTTTTGTTTGCATTAAAATCCACTAAGTTTTTGAATCCTCATTCGAGAATTGTTGCCAAATCCATATTTATGTTGTTAACATTTCTTTCTCGTTCGTGTTTGATTGGGCGGGCTGGTATTGGAGCCCTGGAAGGGAAGGCAGTGTGGAGGGGACTATCATCCGCGAAGCTGTATACTGGACATGAAGTTGCCTCCAACAGATCATTGATGTGGAGTAGAAATAGTGTTGGTGATAGAATTGATCCCTGTGGAACACCAGCATTTATAATTAGAGAGTCAGATGAAACTCCATCGACCACCACATGGAGTGATCTGCCTAAGAGAAAACTAGTAAGCAGATAACATAGCTGAGGAGGCAAGCCATAAGATGGAAGCTTGGTGAGGAGTCCCTGGTGCCAGACTCGATCGAATGCCTTGGAGATATCTAGCGCCACGGCTAAGGTTTCACCATATTTCTCGATAGATAGCTGCCATATACGTGAGACGTAAGCAAGCAGGTCACCAGTTGATCTTTGATGACGGAAACCATATTGCCTATCGTTATACTTCATGATCTCGATGTTAATGGCTTTTTCCATGCCCTTTGAAATAATAGACAGCAGTGCGATAGGTCTGTAGTTGCTAGGTAGGGTCTTTTTGCCTTTTTTGGGGACTGGTTGTACTCTTGCGATTTTCCAGTTGGACGGAAATATCCCCAATTTGTAAGAGTGGTTGAATAACTTGCAAAGAATAGGTGTTAGTTCTGCTGCACATTTCTTGAGAACAATAGTTGGGATTCCGTCAGATCCACAGGCCTTGTCGGTGTTGAGACCCAACAAAATCTTCCGGATAGTTCGTTGGCGAAATGTGATCTCGGGCATGTGACTGTCAATAGATTCAATGTTCGGGGGTTGCTTTCCCGATGAATCCAGAGTGGAATTGCCAGCAAATAAATGGGCAAAAATGTTGGCTTTTTCCTGGGCAGTCGTGACTAGTGTTCCATCTTCCTTGGTTAGAGGAGGAAACCAGCTGGAAGTGAAATTTTTCCCCACAGCTTTGGCGAAAGATCAAAATGAACGGGATCTGTAAGGACATTCAACTAGTTTTGGTCTTATTTTGGCATTGTGAGCATCTTCCGAATGCTTGATTGTCTCATTGCATATGTTTCTAGCCTCCACATATACTGCTCTAGTCTCAGGGCTCGGATTTTTTGCCATCGATGAAATTCTGCCTGTTTGGAAGCGACAGCTTCAGAGCAGCTTCCACTTAACCAGGTCTCATTGGAAGATGTTCTTCTTGCGGTGTTCGGTATGTAAGTTTGCATCCCCGACACGATGATTTCAGAAATTGTCTCTGCACATCGTGTTGGATCTTCTGAGGAAAAACAAACCCTCTTCCATGGAAACGCTGAGAAAAACATACGAAGACTTTCCCAGTCGGCCAAGTTATAATGCCACATGTGACGGGGCGGAAATGTGCTGCTCGATGGTACATTGAAAGAGCAGGAGCAGGAGAGAACATGATCCCCATAAGATAATGATTACCTTTCGTAAATTTCATAATCAATATCGTAGTTCGTCTTGGCCATTAATCAAAAACACACAGTACATCATATTTCCTGTTTGATTTCTATAGAATATAAGAATCGTTTACCTTATGGAAATCATGAGATCAACAAAATCATGCTATCGGACCTTTCGATGCGAGTCTCCAAACAAGTCGTAGATAAATTGTTGGTCAAGCATTTAGATTTATATAAATATCGGGAATCATTCATTTAGATTCAATTCATCAATTGATTTTTCGAGAACTCGTGAGTTCTAGTAGAATTCAATTATTCCGTTCAGGAAGCGACTTGGTCGGAAGCCCTGCCTCTCGACAATGGTTTTCACCCTTTTTTCGACTTGGTTGGCCATTATGTAAGTTAGTGCGGTGACGTTGTTTTTTTTATATTTTTGCATTAACATTATTCCTTTTTCATTTTTCATTCTGAATTCTTGTTTATTTTATATAATAAATGTATTTTTGATGATAGCAGCAAGTAATTTATTTCAGGATGCATGTAATTGGGTGATGAGTTAAAACTAAAAATCCCCTCGTATTGCCAAGCGAGTCTGAGTTGCGACAATATCAAACTTCTTATATTGGTAGTTTTTTCGTTTCTACATGATGATGAAAATGATACCACATGATCCGAAATGAGACATTGTAACAACGTTGCAGCTTGCTTAAAATGCGTAATATAACCAACGGTTTACAACTGCCAAATTTCACATAGTTTTTGAGATATAAACTAGGAAACTAATGATTCACCTATTTTCATTTACCACAATCACACATTAAAGAAAACTTTACTCCGATACCAGCATTCTCTTTGATGATTAAGGGTTTTCACAATCCCTACTCTACATATATGTATTATTCAAGCTGTGATGATTGTGTACCTAGTACTGTTTCCAATCATTTTTCATTATAGTGAGTATTGTATTTATTTTGAATTGCTAAATTTCAAATTATGAATGATGAAAATTAGTTTGAAAAACTCAGAATTCAATAGTTTCGTCGTCAATCTCAATATTAATAGAGTGGATATCAATTACGCCAAAGGTCATAACGGTTCATCAACATGGTTTTCACAAGAAAATAGGCGTTATTACCAATTTACCGCCTTTCATACAAAATATATTCGATATTATGGAGGGTGGACACTCGGCCTGTGCCGTGTACACCGATTTTTCGAAGGCTTTCGAAAAAGTGCATCATCCCACTTTGATAACAAAGCTGGAGAATTTCGGTGTGCACGGTACCATGAAATCATTGATGAATTGTGACTCCAATTGAAGTTGAGTGAATTTAAAAAAAAAAACAATGAAACATTATAGTTGGCTATCAGTGCATCTTTGTAGTCCTATACCGCAGTGGATACCAAACAAAAAGTGGCACCAAGTGATAAAAACTTATCTACAAGTGACAAAAACATATCCACATAAAAATCGAACTATTCTGTACAAGGAAATCGAGGTGGAAATAAATAATTTTCCCTGGGGCGTGCCAATAAAATTGTCTTGGGAATATACATGAAAGATCATTATGGACAAGGAGATGGAATGTACAAAAAAATTAGTGATTTTTATGAATTCATAAATAATGCTTTTGTTGTGGTGAACGCTTACCCCTCGGTCAAGATAGATAGATAGATAGATAGATCTTTTAATGGTCATATATACACAATTGTGTTTTGACTAGTCAGTCGACAAAAAAAAAAAAACATGAAAGTATGTAAATATAAAAAATACAATATTCGTCACTATATACAGTAAGAAGTATCCAATAACTTGAAAATATAAAAATTGTAAACACAACGCCCACAGTGCAAGACTCAACGAATCAACAAGACATGTTACAGCTCACGAGTTGAATGGGTCAACTGAGAAAAATCTGTTGATAAGAACTCATCAAAATCATAGAACGCATTATCTATCAGGAACCGCTTAATTAGTGAATTAAACTGTACACGCTCGAGGACTTGAACTTCATACGGCAAAACATTGAAGAATTTGATTGCATAATAGTCTGTCCAATTTCTTGTTCTTGACAATCGCAAATAATCTTGGCGTATCATAGCTCTGTTACGCGTTGAGTAGGAGTGTAAACCATCATTTGTCCTATAGTTTTTTAGATTTGTTTTTAAGTGTATAAGACATTGCAATATGTAAGCACAGGGCAAGGTAAGTATCCTCAAATGCCTGAAAACATCCCTACAGTCCTCTCCATACCGTAATCCGGCAATGACTCTGACGGCCTTCCTTTGAATGGAAAAAACTGTTGAGGCATGCGCCGAGTGGCCCCACACTAATAAAGCGTAAGATATTGAAGACTGGACAAGTGCATGATAGGCCATCAATAACGCTGCTTGTGACAGACAGTATTGCAGGTTGCGCAACAAAAATATTTTTCGTGATACATTCTTGCAGACAAAAACCGTATGTTGCTCCCATGTCAATTTACTGTCCAGGAGAACCCCAAAAAACTTAACGGAATGTGAGTTGTTTGGAGCGGTATATTGTTTCAAACTGAAAATCAATGTCTCAGACTTCTCCTTGTTTAGTACTAACCTATTACAATTGAACCAAGACTGTGTCAAAGTAAGACTATCATGAGCTTGCATCAACACCATGCTCATATCGCCATCTCTATGAGCCCAAGTAGTGTCGTTCGCAAACAGAGTGAAATTTGCTAATGGAGCACTGTGTGTCAAATCATTAACGTGAACAAGAAACAGGATCGGTCCCAGAACAGAGCCTTGCGGCACTCCATATTTAATGTTGATTGATTCGGAGCTGATGTCCTTAACAGTAACGAACTGGGTTCTGTCCGTCAGGTAGGACCTAATCATTCTTTGGCTACTTTCCGAAAAATTATAAAATTTTAGTTTTTCAATTAGAGTGTTGTGGGGTACGCAGTCAAAAGCCTTACTGAGGTCTAAGAATTGTACATGTCATTTTCCTCAAAGCCTTTATTGATTACATCTATTAATGAATTAATTGCCGCGGTAGTCGACAATTTAGCCCTAAAGCCGAATTGACAGCTGCTAAATAAATTTGAATTTTCAAAATAGTTTGTCATTTGAGTTTTGAGAATAACTTCGAAGATTTTTGCAAATATCGGCACAATAGATATAGGTCTGTAATTTGTTGGGTCATCTATGCAATTACCTTTAAATAAGGGTAACACTTTTGAACATTTGAGAAACTTCGGGAAGATATTATTTAAAATGCATTGATTGATGAGTTTGGTGAAAGGAATGAGAATAATATATTTAATACAGTTCAATATTCTAATATTAATGTTATATGCATCACTACTTTTTGTTTTTTTCAAATTATTGATTACCTCAAGAACTTGATTGTATGTAACTTCTGTAAAAATGAATTCCTCATCTGGCTTAGGTTCAAGAGAGCCAACAAAATAACTCCCCGGATCGACGTTGGTGGTAGGTAATGTGTTGATTGAGTTTTCAGCAATGTTACCGAAATAATTATTGAAATCGTCGGGAGAAATCATATCAGACGAATTATCTGGCTTGACCTTATCCATATTGATCAAATTCCACATTGCCTTTTGTTTATTTCCATTGCGGGTTATATAATTATCGTTTGCTTTTTCCTTGGCTTTTGTAATTTCATTTCTATAAATACGTGTTTTGTGTTTTATGAGCTCCTTCAGGTCGTTACAGGGACCCGACTTCAAAAGGAAGTGTAATGACTCTCTCATTTCCCTTAAAATATCTGTGAACCACCTAAGCTTGGTTTTGTTGTTTTTTAAAATTCTTGGCTCAACTGGGAAGAACATATCCATAGCTGATGCAATCATATCAAAGAAAATCCAAGATTTAGCGTCTATATCGAAAGAGGAATCATCGATGAACCTCCAATCTGCTAGTTGTAGATATCTGTTTATATTGAATAACCCTGTGTTGGAAATTGGTCTGTATAAAATTTTCTTAGTTAAGGGCGGAGGAGTACAGTTACTTATGCTCAAATTTAAACCAACATGACCGGACAGTTTAGGATCGACAGTGTGCAATGAGCAATCATCAAAAGAGAAATTTACAAAAATGTTATCCAAACAGGTTTCCAGACGGGTGGGAAAACTATTGCAGATGGAGGAGCCAAAAGAGGTAAACAGATTAATGAGAGCATTTACATATTCGTCTGGTTTATTGAAATGAACATTGAAATCTCCAGTAAAAATTACCTTTTTGTTTCTTTGTGAGATCAAATCTAAAGCCGACATGAGTGTCCGCAAGAATACATGAAAATCCCCCGAAGTTGGAGATCTGTATGTAGTTATAATTATAAAATTATCACACAAAACACCTGTCAATTCGCAATGCAACTCCATAGAGAGTTTATTAATTTGAATGAATAGGGAACATTTATATATTGCCTTACAGAAAATGCCAACACCACCATGAATATTCATTTTCCTGCTAAAGTTTGAAACCAAACAATAACCTTCAAGCGAAATTGATTTGGCTTCGTCCTCGGCTAGCCAATGTTCATTGATACATAAAATATCTACAGTGCGTCCATAAAGTAACGCATAAATTCATTATTGGCTAAATGAACAATAAAATTAGGAATTCCCAAAACAGGTCGATTTTTGATTTTAATTTACTATTGTTTCAAATCATAATCTAATATACAGGGTGAACCACTTTCGTGTAATGACGTCATCACCATTTTTTTCAAATGGAAACTCCCCCTTTTTTTTTCAAGTTCCAAATTGCCTTCGCTGAGCTGATTCCAAAAATGTATAATATGTTGCTTCAAATTGGTACGGGGTGGGCAAAAATTCAAAAAAAAATGTATGAAAATATAAAATAAATAATTATAAATATAAATATATTGATTCATACGTAGTTTGACGCACTGATTCCGAAAATATGGATATTTGAACTCGTAGAGAATCAGGAACCTGAGAAAATCGCGAGAACCCAATCGGAAAATTTCGAAGTCGGTTTTTCGACCTCAATTCATAGTGATTCTTACGTGTTTTGACGCTATGATTCTGAAAATAGGGTTATTTGAACTTTTCCGGCGAATTTGATTTTCAAAATAATCCGTAGATATTATTAGGGTTCCCCGGATTATTAAGGTCCCTCGTATTATTCTGGGTCTACCGGATTATTCTGGGTCCTTTCCGGATTATTCCAAGTCTCCTGGATTATTAGGGTCCCCCGGATCATTCCGGGTCCCGCGGATTATTAATCACATAGTGATTCTCACGTATTTTGACGCGCTGCATTTTTGCCCACCATGTACCAATTTGAAGCAACATATTATACATTTTTGGAATCAGCTCAGCAAAGGCAATTTGGAAATTGAGTTCCCTTTGAAAAAAATGGTGATGACGTCATTACACGAAAGTTGTTCACCCTGTATATTAGATTATGATTTGGAACAATAGTAAATTGAAATCAAAAATCGACTTGTTTTGGGAATTCTTAATTTTATTGTTCATTTAGCCAATAATGAATTTATGCGTTACTTTGTGGACGCACTGTATATTGTTATCAATGGAAAAGACATTCAAGTCGATTACTTTACTTTTGAGGGATTGTATATTCAAATGGAAAATGTTAAATGAAGTGCTGGGACCCGATAACCCAGATACATTAGAGTTCAGATCGATCGATGCCTTTGACATATGTATCTCTTACCTGAGAAGAGACCTCTGTGAAAGTCGCGGGTACAAAAAAGATGTTTCAGATCTGTTGCCGACTTGCGAAGGAATCAGTAAGTTCATGTTTAGGGACATATCATCTGAGATGACTGTGGCATGCGTGGGTGAAAATGGTACCGATACCACAGCAGGCACTGGAACGTCACAGGTTTGAATAAATATTAACGTTTTGTGCAAACATTTGCTGTATGAAATGGAATCCACAATACTAGAAACCGCCTTGTAAGTGTTGAACTTTCTCAGTTGACCCCTGTCAATATCCACGAAACTAAATTGACCCTCACTGCATGCATTAAACTTATTCAAAAACTCATATAACTTAGTATTGCACTTATGGATTGAACTGTTTTTAGGGTAACCTTCAAAATAATACGGAACAGATGCAAAAATATTATTGGTATGCACACATTGCTTGAGTTTGTTACAAATGTTTCTAAAAGATGGTGCTTTATTATTGACAATATCGTTTCTTTCACCTACTACAATTATATTATCCCGAAAACTAAAATTACATGCCAGTATCTCCATGTTTTCGATTACTTGATGCAAAAGTGCACCGGGTTTCTTTATTGAGAAAATGTCATAAAGATTATTGTCCAAACATCTTCTAAGTTGGAAAGGTACTTCTGTATCATATGTTAATAACAGTATTTGTCGTTTACTATCGGGTGCAATTATCCTTGGGAGTAGGTTTATTTCCAATTGCAGTGCTCGTGCCAGCCCGCAATACTGGTTCGTTGTAATTCAATTGCTCATGCACATTACCTTCACTGTGGATCGTTGATATGTCCGGTGGATGGTTAGAATTATTCATAACAGAAATCCTGTGAACCTGAGACCTCTGAGACCCAGTCTCTCCCTTCACGAGATTATCATGCACGCCACTGGAAGTTGAAGCATTTCTTGTACACAGATCTACCTGTGTTTCTTTGTTGCTGAACTGTATATTTCGAATAACTTCGACGTTTTTGTTTAGATTTTCAATCTGGTCCTTTAAATCGTCGATAATTTTTTGTTGTTTTTTTATTAAGTCGCACGACTCCTCCTCAGCTCTCATTGCAATCTAAATAAACGCATTCTTATCAAGTTTCAGTTTTTCTATGTGTTTAGTTTTCAAATCACTATCTTCAACCAGTTCACTTATAGTTTTTTCCAGGATACTTTTTTCATTAACCTCGTCACTGCAATTGCTATCGTTAAGGTCTTTGCAACAGATAATTTGATTATCTTTAACAAAACGGATTTGATTTTTGAAGCGTGGTAGACACTTGTGAAAGACACTGAAACATTTAATACATACGAAATGTATAAATGATTTACTTTTACAACATTTAAATAGGGTCATTTTGACAGAGAGCAAGCGGACACGATCGACCGAACCGAATTTTTTGAATCGATAATAATGGTGATAATGATAATAATAATAATAATACTTCATTTTCTTCGTGACATGCAGAAACATGTATAGAATTTGTCGAAGAACGACACTAAAAACTAAAACTCAACCTAACACTTCAAAATTCTCCCAAAGAGTAAAATCCACTCTTTAGCAGGTATTTCTTAATTTCGGTCGGAAGTTTATTATACAACCTTTGCCCATTTATAGTGGGTGATCTATATGAAAGATTGGTCCTTGAAAATGGCACATGTAAGTCATTTTTCTGTCTTGTATTGATGGAATGAATTTGTTCATTAGTTTTGAAAAAGTTCATGTTACAAAATACAAAAAAACACACTTCATATATAGATATCTATATGTTAGGTTATTCCCCAAACAACCCCAGATGAGTCAGATGAGCGCATGTGCTAAAGTACGGGTGTGGCCGGCAGCGAGGCCTGCGGGAACGCCAGAGACGGGAAGTACTTAACGGGAGAACGCCAGAAGCAGTAGTGCTTGAGAGCTCATCCAATAGACTAGTCTCTCATTCTTACAGTTGTGAACGCTAGTCAATAAAGGGTGTTTCATTATTGTGTTATTGTGTGTCGAACTGATCAAACCCCCCTCCCCCCCGGAGAGTTAACATCCACTTTTTTATTGGGATTGTATTGGTAACTTTTGAACCGTGAGATCTAGAGGGTCGGTCACATGAAGAAAAAGTTGCATTCATAGAAGCATTGCAAATCAGTTCAAACAAATCGAGATTATCAAGGCCGGTTATGGAGATATGATAAGAAAAGTAAACTCTGTCATTTCGATTTTTCTCTTGCTTCGAATATTATCAAATAATGTTACAGGAATTTTTTATTCGGCAGTAAATTATCCTAAATTTGACGTAAGCAGATTTCGTATCCAACGTTTCGTACGCACTGGGCCACCCTCAACCTCATTTTTTTCAATACGGACCTGTATATTTTATGACATTTTTCCAAATAACTTTCAACGCTAAATTCAACGACATATCATACGAAGTGGATTTTTAGGTGATTTTGACCCTTATCCAAATTTCTTTGGATCGGATGCAGGTCCAATTGTAGAAACGCAAAGAGAGTTTACGCACAGCGTTATCCGCATGGAAGAGTCCCCGATACAATAACCTTTTCAAGTTCATGTAAAAATCTAGGAGAATATGCAGCTTCGCCAAACCTAAAAGAAATAGAGGAAAGACTACTACAAATGATGAAAATACTGCTGCTGTAATTCAGCAGGTTCATAATAACCCCAAGGTATCCCTATTGAAAATTAAAGAAAGTACCAGTGTGGTGTTTCCACTACTTCATCGAGGAGAATTTTGACACTCTCACATCGAGATAATCTGAATGCTAATCATCGATTCATTCGGATACACAGAATACAATGATGGTCTCCGTGATGACAGGTGCGGTAGCCGACACATGGTATTATCAAGGTAAAGATTGTCATTCTGTTTTTCCACCATCTATTCAGTCAGAGGGTTGGTCCTAACGACTTCTACAGAAACAGAAACATGTTAGTGAAGGAATATGATGACATATATGATGATTTAAACCACTTTTGAGTCAACTCAACCCTTTCATGTTCTATCATTCTGTCCAAGAATCACGATACCATTCCCTATTCATTTCCTTCAGCTCTAGATTTCATTTTCATTCTTTCGAATCGAGTAGAGGAGCCATTGTGATAGCCTCCACTTTTTTCTCATTAAACTCATCATCTAGTCAGATACATCGGAAACCTAATTACAACGGATGTAGTTTCGGGTAAACAGAATAGTAATTGTGACAATTGCCCTTCTGATGACCTTTAGAGGCTCCTCAACCGGCTAACTTCCACTACTCAGAATGTCAGTAACATATTATTTCTCTTTATAAATCACCTTATTATTTCTGTAACTCAATGTGCAAATTCCACTTCAATTCCGAATGAAAATTCACTTTCAAACCCAATTCATATCATGGATTGATACACTTGGTAACAATGGAACCAGAGTGATCGTTCCTTTGAGAAATATAAATACAAAGTGTTGCATCTGAAATTTCAACTAATGTTGAAGAATATGTGATGAACTTGGGAAATGACGAATAAAATCAAGACGAAAATAAACAGAACATATTTTTCTGAGATTATGATTCATAAAAAAGGGCTTTTTCGACCCGAGCCTGTATAACCGAGAGAACGAAAGAACTTCACACGATTTATACTAGTGATGATAACCGTATGGATAACGATGAGACGAATCACTTTTCCCTATCAATGGGAAAAATATTCATTCGAGGCTCGAACTAATATGTGAAATGAAACATTCCCTATTCGATATGATGCGTGACAAGGGTGTGAAATTTCCATTTCATTCGTTAAAACAATTATGTATCCCCATAATTACAGTACATACATATAGTGTAAAAACTGTCTACAGACTGTTCGGATGCCCGTCATACTGCCTGAGGCTTTTTCATAATTGTCGCAAAATGAATCACAATTCCTGTTAATTGGAAATTCAGGGTCGAACTCAAATTGTTCCGATCGGGAAAGTATATCGGTGGTTCAATATCAAGGGTAGGTATAAAATATCAACTGTATTATTCGAGGGGCGGAGATCAAAGCTCTCTATTTCAAGGGCTCAAAGTTGAGTTTCTGAAAAAAAATTGTCTGTAGAGAGAAAAAATAATGAAGAGCTCATTGATTCATCCATTGACCACCGGCATGAAAGCTTACATTTCGATTTCACGAGATAGAAATCTGAAAGGTTTTGTGTTATCTCTTGCTGAAAATTGATTATCAATGGATAACGTATTCCTAATTGCTGGATTAATCGATTGGCGTATAGGTGAAATGATCAAATGAGTTTTCTGATCCTGATGTATTTTTCACTCTCGAATAAATTGTTGAATAATCATCATATTTTTAATCCTTAGGAGAAACTTTCATGATATAAGAAGAGAGTTTTTACAATTGAGTATTAACAGTTGAATCAATTACAAATGTATCGATGAGATAACGAAAATTTGATCTTCTGGGAGATATACCTAGTTCCTGAAACATTTTTGTGCGTAGCATATGTTTAAAGCATTGCCAATTATTATTATAGAAACAAGAATATCAAAATTAGATAGATAGATAGATACATATATTTATCCAATTTCATGTCACTATTATAGAGTTATTCCTATTTTGTACACATACAGGGTGGCCCATTAGTGTGTGGAAGTAGAATTACTCACTTAGAAATGAGAATACAAAATATTGTTTCAGATATGCAGTCCTGAAATATTTTGATATATAGTGTCAAGATATACAGGGTGGGGCACCACATACGACACGGTCTCTGTAAACCAAACCATTGAATATTTCGGAAATTTCTTCTTTTCATTATCTGTATATTCATTGGGGATGCGAAAGAAAATTATGTTGGAGTATAAGTACAGGGTGACTCAAAAAAGTGTGACATATCAAAGTTGTGTTTTTTCAAATGAAACACCCGGTATTTTATTGCAGTTTTGTATAGTTGAGGCAAAAATAATACGATTTCATAGGAGATACCATGTACCTAACTATAACCGTTTTCGAGTTATTGTTTTCTTTTAGAAAATGCAGGGTACAATTGGAGACTGAAAATCATCGAGATATATGAAAACCATCCCTTCCAATTCTGACCAAGCATTAAAGAGGTTTCAGGCTATTGATTCCGATAGAACCCTTTTCCCAATATTATACAGGACGTTCAAAATTCATTGTCACTTTTTTATAATTTCAAACGCAAATAACTTTGTTATTTCAGATAGAACACCGTGTATTTTTTCGATCTGAACAATACAAAATTCGATTATCTTTCATTTTATATCAAGGTTCCCTATACCTAGCTTGAATAGTTCTCAAGATATTGGCATTTTCAAATAGTAGTTATCATTTCAATGCATTCTTTGAATCGAGTGACATGGGAAAAATACAACTTTGAGGCATATGAGGCATATGAGGCAGAGTCGTTTCAATAATTTTTTCAATGTCACAAATATAATTTTTTCCAGTTAACTCGATTTTTTCAAATGGAAATAAGGTGGCTCGTCGGGTTTTTGTGAAAGATCATTTTCTTACGAACAATTTAATACCACACACTTCCACTTTATTTTCACTATCTTCCTCAATAATTGCAAGAAGCCCAACACCGGAGCCAGGGGTATACAAAGGGGACGGAAAGCCCTCGTACTCCACGTATTGTCTCCTACCAAACAGATAAGTTTTGAATAAGTTCATTAAGTTCGTGGAAAACCCAAATGTCTTCAATCGATGAAGGAGAATGTGAAAGTCAATTTGGTCAAAGGCTTTTTGAAAATCGGTGTAAATAACATCGACTTGTGGTTTTTTATCCAGAGCTTCGGCAACACATTGTGATAATCACGGTAAGTTGGTAACGCAGGACTTTTTTTCTACGAATCCGTGTTGATCCTCCGATATAACATTCTTGGTCAAGTCATAGAAAAAACGATACATGATTGTTTAGAATACTTTACAAAAATTGCTTAGCACGGAGACCTGCCTATAGTTTTTTATCAATGTTCTAAGACCCATTTTAAAAATTGGACAGACTCGATCTATTTTCCACAATTCCGGGAATGTAGAAGTCTTCAATATTAAGTTGTAGATGTGGCGTAATGGAGTCAGTATGCAATCCTTGACTAGGAATCTTGGTACTTGATCGGGTCCGGTAATGAGCTTGTTTTTCATTTTTTTTAAGCATCCACGATATCCGCATCAGTCACCTGAATATCCTCAAGTGAATTAACTAGGGATTCGTCAGATATAATGTAGACACTCCTAAAAAAGGTTTGCGAAGGCGTACACAATTTTTTGTGGTTCAGTGTGAACATTTTGGTCGTCTTTCATTACTCCTGGTATTCTCGAATTGCCTTTTTTATTCTGAATGAAACTCCAGAACGCAGTGAGATCCTCACATATTTTATTCTCAGCTTCACTAACAAAATTTCGGTACGCTTCATTTATTCGAGTCTACTTGTGTTCTTAATGCTTTGAATTGTTGGAGATAAAATCATGTTTTGTATTTTCGATAGTTTTTATGCGCTTGTTCTTTCTTCCGAATTGTTTTTATAATTAGCGTATTGAATCAGGGCGGGTATCTACGGGTTCTATTCATTTTTGATGTAACAGTCTGATCAAAAATGCTATACAGCGCATCATCTCTCACAATATCACATTCAGTTTTGGAAAGAGTTCTGCATCAAACACAGCAGGGGAGAGCCATGTTTCAGTTAAGAAAATTATATCCATTTCTCTAGAAGGAACTGAATTATGAAAATCACTCATTTTGGAGTTGAGACCACGAACGTTCTGATAATAACAGGTGAGAGAGTAATTGGGTGTAGCTTCTAAAAATTCACTATTTTTGGTATGCCATTGAAATGCTTTATTTCAATATTGACTTCTCTGTTGGTTTTTCATTCTAGGAGCTCTTGTTTAATTTGCTTATAAAATTCTAGCTGTTTTGGGGTTTTATCGAAGGAGATAGAGATATGTCTCAAAGGGGAGTTCTTCAGATTTGCGGATTTTTTTATCAACTCGAAAACATGTCCTAAAATCGATTTCCACGAGAAATTTCATGATGGAAAGCTGTGAAAATACTCATTTTCATAATTTAATATCGTATATTTTCAACCCAATATGACTTGCAATAATTGAAATGTCAAATGACTAGTTTATTGTCACTATAACAAGCAGCGTTGCCAAGTGAATAAAAAATCGGAGATTTGATTAATTTCAAAGTTCGGGATACAATCATTCAACGAATCCAAATAATTCGATGCACACGATTCCTAAGATGGCGCGATAGATCAATCAAAAATAGATAATTCAAAATGCAGGTAACTCGAGGGAGATGGTTCCTGCGATGGCGCGCCAAGCTTTTCCAGCAATAAGACGTGGTCAACTGTGTCAAAGGCTCTGCTCAAATCAAAGTATAAGGCTATTGGATTCTTTTTTTCGTTGAGATTGTCATAAACATGGTCACATAATTCTTTGATAGCCGTTTCAGTGGATCTTTGACATCTGAATCCATGTTGACAATTAGGTATGACATTAGATTCTTCCACAAAACAACTGAGCCGAGTGTTGAAGGTACTATCAATTACTTTAGCAAATTGTGATTGCAGGCATACATTTCTATAGTTGGTCAGTTCATCTCTCGATCCCTTACCCTTGAATAGTGATACTGATTTTGATACTTTTAATGCATTTGGGTACTGACCTTTAGCAAATGATAAATTGATTACATGTGTAAGGGGAGAACATACAGGGTGCGGCACCGAAAACGAAACAGATCGAATATCTTATAGACACATGTGTTGTGGAAAAAATGGAAAAACACGTCGATTTGTAAACCAAGGAGGACATATTTCTACCATAACCTCAACTGTCATACCTCTCTCTCCTCCCCTTGGTCACTATCACCCATACAATTTGAATAGGGAAAGTACTAAGTGTGTCACATCACTGAAAAGGTACTACAATAATTCACAATAGCTGCTCAAAGTGTTCTCCATTCACTGCCATACATGAGTATAAGTTAGTCTCGAAACTTACTTCGCCTATGTTTTGGTATAATAAAAAACCTTTTGTTTCAGTGCTTAGTTGTGTCGGTTTATTGTCAGTAGTACTTCAGTTATATTAACGAGTAAAACATAAAAATGGTTTATAGTATTCAGGATAGAGTAGAAATAATTGAATATTATTCGAAAAATAATGAATGTGCCAACACAGCCAGTAGAATGTTCAATGAGCAACAACCAAACAAAAACGTTAATCGTAAATACGTTTTGGAGCTGATTTCAAAATTTCGACGAACGGGATCTGTGGCAAATTGAAAAGCCAGTAAGAAATGAAGCAGTAGAGGTAGCCGTTTTAGGACAGGTTGTTGCGGATCCAACTCTTAGTACACGAAAGCTTGCCGTACTATCTGGAGTAAGTCAACGTACCGTCGGGCGAATTTTGAAAGCTCACAGATTCCATCCCTATAAAATTAAACTGGTTCAGGAACTTAACGAAGACGATTTTGATCGTCGCTTACAATTTTGTGAAATCATGAGTGAACGTGCTATACGAGATCCAAATTTCCTTTTCAACATTTGTTTTCCGGATGAATGCAGTTTTTATCGCAACGGGACTGTCAATCGTCATAATTGTCGGTATTGGTCAGATTCCAATCCAAGAGTGTTTCATCAAGTACATACTCAACACCCAGAAAAGTTAAAAGTTTGGACTGGAATATTTGGCGATCGTGTTATTGGTCCATTTTTTTTACCAGGTAATTTGACTGGGGACATGTATTTGGAATTACTCGAAGATACCGTTGATCCAACGTTAACAGACGTAATAGAAAACGATAACCGATACCTTGAAGATCACCTAATATTCCAACAGGACGGAGCTCCTCCACATTTTGCTGCAGCAGTTCGTCAGTATCTGAATGAAAGATTTCCTAGACACTGGATTGGAAGAAGAGGATTCATTGAATGGCCCCCCCGATCTCCCGAATTATCCCCCTTAGATTACTTTTTGTGGGGCCATTCAAAAAGTAAAATATACGCCACTCAGCCAGGTTCTTTAGACGAGTTACGTCATCGTATTATTACCGAATGTCGTCAAATAGCTCCAGAAATGCTCCAAAACGTCAGACAACGTTTCGAGACTAACTTATACTCATGTATGGCAGTTAATGGAGAACACTTTGAGCAGATATTGTGAATTATTGTAGTTTGGAATGGTTGGAGTAAAATTTATGCAAGCCTTTCCAATTTTCAAGCTCATACACTGTCATTTTTTAAATTTCAATTCTTTTTTTCTGAATTGTTCAAAGTTGCTTTCAAATGAAGTATCATACTTTGGAATACGGAACAGTTGTTTTTCCCGCAAGAGGGCGCCAAAATAAAAAGTTACGTAGCGAACACTCACATGGCTGAATTCTTTATCAAATTACCTTTTCAGTGATGTGACACACTTAGTACTTTCCCTATTTAAATTGTATGGGTGATAGTGACCAAGGGGAGGAGAGAGAGGTATGACAGTTGAGGTTATTGTAGAAAGATGTCCCCCTTGGTTTACAAATCGACGTGTTTTTGCATTTTTTTCACAACACATGTGTCTATAAGATATTCGATCTGTTTCGTTTTCTGTGCCGCACCCTGTATTATATCGCTGACTATCTTAAGAGCCTTTCCATAAATATCATCTATACCCGATGACGGTTTTTTTGTACTTTCTGATTGTGTCGCGTATCTCATGTGGAGTGGATGGATATAAAAACATTGCAGTATTGGAAAAGTTGACGAGTCTAATTTTTTCCATATCGGGTTTGATTGCTTTCACACTCACAAAGAATTCATTGAATTTATTACATATATTTTGTTTATCCAACTCTTTCATATTATTTATGGTTATCTTAGTTGGGAAAGCACCCATCGTCTTATTTTTTGCTTCATTAATTATTTTCCAAGATTCCTTCGATATATTACTTGCGTTACTTACTCTATCATTGTTATATTCAAGTTTAGCTTCTTTTAATTTCTTCTTATAAAGACATTTAAGACTGTCATTGTTTGTGGTTTTTGAAATTTTTGCCATTTCACATAATGTTTGATGAAGCTGCTTCATTTCACAACTCAACAATGGCTTCCTACTCTTGTTGGTTTTTCAGAGGAAAAGCAATGTGATGATAGAATTCGAAAGTGGAAAAAAACTTATTGAACGATTCATCAACGGTGTCAGAGTTATAAACCTCTGGCCATCTCTCAGATGTTAACAAATTTCTGAAAGTTATCAAATTTGACTCTGAGTAATCACGCCTGATTCATTCCAAATACCAGCAAATTACATCGGCGATTTTGTCGCTCAAAGACTTCCTGAACAACTTCCTCGAACTGGACGTTACTGATGCGTTTTCAGCAGGTTTACCATTTCTCACCTCATCTTGAAGGGCTACTATAGTTGCTTTCAGGGAGTTTATATCATTGCCAGTTTGTTCACATCTCAGACATGTCCAGTTAACAGATTTTTTTGAGTTTATCAGTCTCGTTTCAGACGAGGTAATACCAACGCACATTATAAAATGATTTAAGACAAACACAGCACTTCAGCAGTAGATGAGGTGCAACCGATTTAGAGCAACAGCTACAAATTTCCATCCCCGTAGAAACCTATTCAGCACGTCAATGGTGCACTAAAATAGGAAACAATTGTTTTTGGCCTGTTTTTACTATGCCGGACGCCGTTTTCACTTGAGTACCGATCAAATAACTCTTTGAGAGTATCTCGCATCAAATATGCAGTGCAACAACTAGATGCCTCGTGAATTCCGCTTTCGATCCATATAACTTCCGTCTATCATATACAGATATTTACCACAGATAACTGGCATCAAACGGCACTATCAAACACACACGCTCACAGATCATAGAATTGGATCTGTGAGCGTGTGTCTTGGATCTCATTAGTTCTCTTAATTTTTTTTTATCAGTTTCTATGAGATATTTTTGGCAGGGTATGAATTTGGTGATGGAAAACAATGAATTCTCTCCTTTATATTTTCCAATGTAGTTGGAGGAGTGTCATCAATCTCATATCGCAAATATCCTCATGGAAAAAGTCAAGGTGAGTCAAATCTGGCGATCTCGCTGGCCAATTTCGTGGTCCTCCCCTACCAATCCACCTTTGCGAAAAGCACATATTCAAAAACTGTCGGACACTGAATTTGAAATGAATATAGATCAGAATAACAGTGAAATGTTCGATAAAGTGAAGTATAATAACTGTCAATGGGAATTTTGTTACCAAATTAAATGAATGTCGTTTCACAGCTCTCTCGATTCAAAGAATGCATTGGATTGATAACTACTATTTGAAAATGCCAATATCTTGAAAACTATTTGAGCTAGGTATAGGGAACCCTAATATGAAATGAAAGCTCATGAAATTATAGATAGATAGATAGATAGATAGAGTTTATTTAACCATGTTACATACAAGTACATTTACAGCAGGCCAGAACAGAGCAATAGGATGATAGATAACACATTAAAGTGTCGAGATCAACATGTTAAAATATCAGTGACAAAGGTAATAGAAAATAAGTATTTGTAATATAATAAGAAATTACTAATATATATATATATATAACAAATAAAAGACAAATAGCTAAAATATAATAAGAAATCATTATGAATAAAAGACGCATATCTATGATATGAATAAAAAGACGAATATCTATGATATAATAAAATTGCATCAATAATGAATAAAATCAACAATAGAGTATTAAAATAAGATATTACATTGCTAGTAGTACAGCGACAGAAAAGACAGGTTTGAGCTATGAGAGAGTTGACTTTTTCAAAGTATTCCTAAAATTGTCTAGGGTTGTTTGTTGTTTTGAACAGAATGTGGACCTGCCTCTTCTTGTGGCATCGTCCTCTTTTTCGTTTAAAAACGGGATACTAGCGCTCCACTGGGCCATATTTCACGTTTCCAGGCATTCTTGAAGTTTTCTTGTTTAATCGTCACCTTCATAGATGCATAGAGATCAGGAAGTTTGGACATGTGATTTTCACAAGAGACTTCAGGAAAATCTTTGATTAAGGTTTCCTTCAGAGCATCAGGCTTTGTTGAGGGGTGGAGTCTCGTGACGTGGAGGGAAATGTATTCAGTGATCGTACTGATACCAGTGACATTTTCATTACGACCTATTACAAATCGTGTATTTTTCATTGGTAATTTTTTCGGTCTCACTATATCCCAGTTTCCCTCATCCTCATTTCTTAAGTCTTGTAGCTCCTTTGGTTTGTTGGCTGATTGGGCATTTGAAATCGCGGCACTGACTTCCTTGGTTGTGAAGTTCTTCCGACTTTCATTGACATTAGCCATCTGTTCTTGATTTTGTTGCAGCTTTGGTTCCAGGTGTGTGGATTTGGCAACGTCGCTGAAGGTAGGCTTTTCGCGATGTGCACAGCTGTTTACTATAATCGAAGGTGATCGACCTTTATCAGTATTTTGGTTTTTATTGTCTTGTACGTTTTTTGTGAAACAGGCTTGTTTTTCAGAGATGAATGATATCTTCTCCTTTAACAGACTGCAATTTTCATTCACAATTTCGCATTTTGATTCTAACACTCTGACTAATTGGCGAAGAAGTTTGTTTTCAGCCACATACCTTTTCATTTCTTCATTGTTTTCACTTTTATTATTTTCTTCATCAGCTTCGTGATTACTTTCTGTAACTTCGTCTTGTACTTCATGACGACAAAAAGCACTTTTTGCTTGTGCAGCTGGAACCATGCATCGAGGATGGAAGTTATGATTGTACCTTTTACACTTTACCGCGTGAACTACTGTTCTTTTACAATGTTTGCATTCCACTTTTAGCTCGGCGTTTGAAGACGACTCGTCTCCGTCCGCCATCTTACGCGATATATAAAAAAGTGACAATGAATTTTGAAAGTCCTGTATAATATTGGGAAACGGGTTCTATCGGAATCAATAGCCTGAAACCTCTTTGATGATTGGTCAGAATTGGAAGGGATGGTTTTTATACATTTCGATGTTATTCAGTCTCCAATTGTACCCTGCATTTTCAAAAAGAAAACAATAACTCGAAAACGGTTATGGTAAGGTATATGGTACCTTCATGAAATCGTATTATTCTTTCTTGAACTATCCAAAACTATAACAAAATACCGGGCGTTCCATTTAAAAACACACAACTTTGATATGTCACACTTTTTTGAGCCACCCTGTATACTTCAAAATAATTTCCTTTTGCAGCCTCAATGAATATACAGATAATGAAAAAGACGAAATTTCCGAAATATTCAATGGTTTAGTTTACAGAGACCGTGTCGTATGTGGTGCCCCACCCTGTATACCATCAAATGAGAATAAATATGATAATGAGAGATGATTGAATGTCATATTGTAGTTATTATGTACTTCCTTTGAATATTCGATACGATTCCTAACATGAGAACAGTCCATTATTTTATTCGAACCATTCAACGGCTATCCACAATCAATAGTAATCCAAATAGAATGAATATATTTCATCAATAGAAAACACTTCAAGAACAAAACAAATGGTCAAACTAACTCAAATTTTTATTCGGGGCATCGCTGAAAAGTGAAAAACATGAGGCATCACGCCTCAATCTGGCGACGCGTCACAACCCTGTCAAAAATACCATTTGAAATCTCATGAAACAATATAGACAATTTATGCGGATTCATAAGGATCTATGAGGAAAGTATGAAACCTATAAGTAAGTTATCCGTAAGAATTTATAAGTTTCTATAGGAAAACATGATAACAAAGTATAAGAGTTTATATTAGGCAGTGGTGGTTCGAAGATTCTATAAGATTCGATAAGGTATTCCACTTTCAATAACAACGACATTATATGCTCAGTCATAAGCATGAGAACGTATCAGAAATGTGTGGGAATTCACAACTATAATCTCATTGTGTATCTTGTGGAGACAGTGGGTTCAGGATTTGATAATTTTGATCAGGAATTTCTTATCTCATTTTATGCGGTTCCTTTAAGGTTTTATATGACGTCTTAATAGGTTTATACATTAGCTGGGAACATCGAAGCATCAACAATTATGGCAACACTTAAATGTCACTTTACAACGATGCCAAATTGTTCAGAGCGAAAACCTTACAATCGTTTGTTTACATTTCTTTATATTCTTTCCTTGCGATTTTTGTAAATTTGTTCTTTTGAGAGCTTAATTACATCGTATTTTAATGAAAATGCTGAGAGTATCAATCCTCTAGAGATGCCCAGACAATGGTTGCATATTTATTAGAACATTTTAACGAGGAAGGGATAAAAGAGGCCCCGTACCTTCATTGGATTTTGTTTGAAAGGTAAGTGAAGAATCTTCATAAATATTCATTCATCACGATCTTACAATGGTTCAATAGTTCTTATGAAATATCATTATTACAGAGTGATTGCTGCTTTCAATGTAGGAATTGAACTGTGTAGAAAATATCTGCATACTTTCACAGAAAGGAAGCTGAGGACTAAACTGTCCTGGGACTTCTACAGAACTACCAAACTACAATATGTACAAGAATAGTGAGTATTTAGTGCATATCATATATTATCAATTGATGAACATCCTCCAATGAACATTTCCAGTTGAAAAATGAAGGTTTGGGGTAATTTGTTCTCCTTGGTGAGACCTGAATATTTCAGAATGGAAGTCTACGACATTCTTGGCAAGATTCTAGTGTCAAAAGTGTGAAAATACAAGGATTACGAGATTCAAGGTATTTAGTATTGGTTTATCAATTAGATGGTGTATAGGAATTATGTTGTCTATTAGATTAATTGTTTTGCATGCTGGTTGTTCATATGGATTCATTTCTAGGATAAAATTTGTTTCAATCCCTGAAACTGCTAACAAAGTTTACCATGGAGAAATTAACCAGGATAACGTTCTCCACTGATTCGATACACAACTGCTGCCTAAATTAAAAAATCCTTCCACAATTATTATGTATGGATAATGCTCCTTATCACAGCACAGGCATTAACAAAGTTTACACCTCAGCTTTAAATAAGGCAGCAATTCAAGACTGACCTACTAACAATGTGATTTATTTTGATTATGGAATGTTGAAGCTGCAGTTACTAACTAATTCAGTACAATTGTAGGCCACAGACTTGATTCTTCGATTTTCAGACAAACCAGCCCTAATAAATAATAGCAGAAAGATATGGATATCAAGATCTTTGACTCTCACTTTACAGTTGATCGCTGATAGAAACGGATAGGAGTTTTGTGTAAAAGTACATTCAAATATCATAGATTCACGTTAGGGAATGCCATTAGAAATTGAAGCAATATGTATCTGTAATCTCCATATAATACTGATGAATATAGTATATGGTTCTATACGGATTCACAATTTTAATCTCATAGACTCTCTTCCATTACCCATTTGTTTAAACACATACAACCATATAGCAATCATTCTAGGAATTTCCATCAGGAACAGATATGTGTTGGATGTGAAATCCACAATTGAAAACCATAGTTCCTCATGAGTTACTTCTATAGAATCTCATACATACTCATTTATTCTCAAACTGCAAGTCCTCATAGAAACATAAAGCGTTCATCCCAGGAATCGCTGATGAAAACGGATAGAGGAATCGCTGATGAAAACGGATAGGAATGCCATTAGAGAATGCCATTAGAATTGAAGCAATATGTATCTGTAATCTCCATTGAATACTGATTGATATCGTATATGGTTCTATCCCAGGCAGCAAGCTGACGTGATTTTCACGTTATTTTTTCGACACCAGACACGTTCTGCTGACGAAAAGAATGACGCCATAAAGATGGTAGGATGACGTGATTATGTCACAGACGTCATTCTGTAACGTCATCATGACGTTATATTTCGACTTTAATGGGCCGTCCCTAACGTCATATTGACGATAAGATCACCACTAAGGAATAATGCTCAACTGACTTCAAAATAACGCATTGCTCTATTCATAACAATATATTGATATTAGTTCAAAATTATTTGCTAGTCTCAAGCTCATATTATTTGGATGTTAGTGCATATACAAATAATCGATATCCTATCTATGATGTTATAAGGTCTGTAAATAAAATCACAATTAGAGAACGAAAATCTATATGTTCTATCGGCATCAAAGGATATAATAAAAATATAATGAAATATAATATATATTTATATTATGTATATAAAATAACAGTTTGAGTAGAGAGAGTTATTTTTTTGACCAATGAGGATCACAATTATCAAGAGTAAAATTGTTAATTCAAAACAAATGAATAAAATATGATATAAAATATGATACGGAATATTCATAAACAATACAAAACAACACAAACAGAGCGTAGGGACGCGACATACTCCCCACCAAAAATGCGAGGTATTTTTCAATCCTCTATTGGTAATGGACAAAGCTTGTTCACGGGTCTCTTAAGAACACCCGTTGCTGTCTTGATTGTGGCTACCCTAATGTGTCCATCTGCCCCTGGAAATACTTCTAGGACTCGCCCTAAAGACCATTGTAATGGTGGCAAATTGTCTACCTTGATAACGACTAAGGCGTCAGGAATGATTGGGGTATTGGAATTCAACCATTTACTCCTTTGATGAAGGGAATGTAAATATTCACGTGACCAGCGCTGCCAGAAATGCTGATGCATTTGCTGTAGGAGCTGCCAGCGTGTCAAACGGTTAGGGGTTGTGTCTAGGTAGGAAGGTTCTGGAATGGCAGATAGAGGTGCTAGGGTAAGGAAGTGTCCAGGAGTGAGCGCGCTGAAGTCGTTTGGATCGTTACTCAAAGGAGTAAGTGGGCGCGAATTTAGTACAGATTCTATTTGAATTAATACCGTTGAAAGCTCCTCGTAGGTAAGAATTTGATCACCAACAATTTTGACCAGATGAGTCTTGACAGACTGAATATTCCGTTCCCACAAGCCACCAAAATTAGGACTATTAGGAGGATTGAAATGCCAGGTGATGGATTCATTCGTGGTAACTTCTCTCATGTGGGAGGATAGTTCTCGATAAAACCCAACAAAATTCGTGCCGCAATCAGAATATATGTGCAGAGGTCGGCCACGTCGGGCTATGAAGCGCTTGAGAGCGGCTGAAAATGCAGCGGTAGACAGATCGGAAGCAAGCTCCAAGTGGACAGCTTTTACTGCAAAGCAAATAAATAAACAAAGATATGCTTTCAGAGTTTTGGCCCCCCTAGCTTTAGATAGAGTGATCCGAAATGGACCTGCAAAATCGACGCCTACGTGTTGAAAGGGCTTGCATTTTGAAACACGAGTAGAGGGAAGGTCTCCCATTAATGGTTGGATAGGCTTAGGATTAGTTTTCCAGCACCGAACACATTTGGATAGCACTCGTCGAATAGAGCGTTTTGCTGAAATGATCCAGAATTGTTGGGTAATGAGAAATTGTACAGTTTGATTACCTGCATGTAAATATTTCTCATGAAAATAAGTGATCAACAGATCAGTGAATCGACTATGATTAGGTAAAAGAATAGGGAACTTACGATCATATTTAATAGGAGCTTGTGATAGCCGTCCACCCACTCGGATGATGTCATTATCATCAAGGAAAGGTGACAATTTTTGGAAAGACTTCGGCAATATTTTTCTCGATTTGAGTTGACAGAAAATTTCCGTCAAATGAACGGTTTGGGTATGTTTGGCCAAAATGATGAATGATGAATTAATTTCCGCACTTGTTAAAGGTCCTTTCAATGTATGGGTTGTCTTGCGACTATTATGAATGAATCTAGAAATATAGGCCAGTATGCGGGAGATATATGTCAAAGAAGAATGCTTCGTTAAAATAGAGTCTAAAACAGATGATGAGAATACGTTGGTATGGACCAATACCACTTTCTTCTCTTCTGTTAGGGCTTCAAGGGAGATAGGTGTATTGAAAATAGTACTCGTTAACTCAAATTCCGAGTCTCTCAAGAAACTCGGACCTCTCCACCAAAGAGGAGAATTAAGAAGTTTAGAGGGCAGAATACCTCTGGAACCACAATCGGCAGGATTATCTCCTGATGCTACATGAAACCACTCGGCGGCAGGAACTTGATTTTGAATGAACGATACCCGATTGGCAACAAAGGTTGTCCATCTCGAAGGGGGAGACTTCAGCCAATCCAGCACGATTGTAGAATCAGACCAGCAACAAATTTTACTGAATTGAAGATAACCATTATAAGTTCGAAGTACGAAAGCAACCAATCTAATCACCAAAACCGCCGCACACAGTTCTAATTTAGGAAGGGAGATAGATTTCAGCGGAGCTACTTTTGATTTAGATATTACAAAGTAAGTAGAAATCTCACCTGATGAAGCACGAAATAAAAAATACAAAACTGCACAGTATCCTTTTTCAGAAGCATCTCCGAAGGAATAAATTTCAGCTGATTGATACTTTGATGGTGCAATCAGACGTGGTAATTCAAAATACTTGAGAGCGTTAACATCCGAAAGATATTTATTCCAAAGTAGAATAATATCTTCAGAGGGAGTTTGATCCCAAGAAAGTTTCAATATCCATATTCTTTGGATAAGATGCTTTACAAGGAAGGTAACAGGTGACAAAAATCCTAGTGGATCAAAAATTCTAGCAAGATTTGATAGTAAATTCCGTTTCGTGCATGAAGAGGTGGATGGGTTGATTAGGAAGCGAAAGCGATCAGATGGTGGGCTCCATTGTAAGCCCAAGATTTCCAGAGGCCCATCTATGTCAGAGTCGAATGAACGAGAACTTATGCTTAGATGAGACTCGGGAAGATGATTTAGCAAAGAAACCTCGTTACTCGCCCATTTACGTAACTCGAACCCACCTTTTGATAAAAGGGTCACCAGTTGACTCTGGAGGTTATGTGCTTCTTCAAGGGTAGGTATAGATGTGACAATATCATCCATGTAAGTATGATGAAGAATGGCATGCGTTGCTAACGGAAAATTAGTTCCTTCATCTGAAGCGAGTTGATGAAGAGTACGAATGGCTAAATAAGGAGGACTGTTAACTCCGTACGTGACAGTTCGAAGTCTATAGTCTTGAACTGGTTCAGATTGTGTGAATCGCCATAGAATTCGTTGGTAGTCTTGGTGATCAGTTTTGGTTAGGATCTGACGATACATCATTTTGATGTCAGCTGTCAGAACGAAAGGATATAGTCGGAAATGAAGCAAAATGGAAACAATATCCTGTTGAAGTTTGGGACCTATTAGAAGATGATCATTCAAAGATTTCTGTCCTGGCAGCTTGGCGGAAGCATTGAATACAACCCTCAATTTGGTTGTTGTACTGTCAGGTTTTATAACACAATGATGCGGGATGTAGTAACAAGTAGAAGAAGTGAGGTCATCCTTGATAATCTCCATATGATTGAGATCCAAGTATTCTTGGAGAAAATCAGAATACTCTTTGTAAAGCAGAGGCTGCTTCAGGAGTCTCCTCTCTAAAGAAAAAAATCTGTTGAGGGCTAGGGAACGTATATTCGGAAAAGTTGGTTCAGTATCACGAAAAGGTAGTGAGACAATATATTTACCAGTTGGATCCCGAGTGATAGTGTCAGAAAATATTTTCTCGCAGACCGCGTCTTCCTGAGACGATATTGCTAATGCTGGAAGTTGTTCAACTTCCCAAAACTTCTGTAGAGTTTCATCTAGAAGTGAACATTCATTGGTACAACAAAATAATGATGTAACTGAAGATTTTCGAAAAGTATTGATTCTTCCCATTAGCACATAGCCTAAGACGGTGTTGAATGCATTTGGAGATCCCTCTTCGCCGTTGACAGCACCGTCTAAAAGCAATTGGGAAAAAATATCAGCACCAAGCAATACATCTACCTCACTGGGGACATCGAAAGTTGGATCAGCTAAAGGTAGATTAGAGATGTGTGGCCACTTCATTCGAGGCATAGGAATGGAAGGAAGATTGTCGCAAATACGAGGGAGAATCAAAGCATCTGTTGAGACAATTGGGTCTGACTTGTTAACTGGTTTGAATGTGAGAACTACCTCTCCATAATTAGATAAAGATTGCATAGAGCCGAGACCCTTGAGGTTGATTGTCAAATTGGATTTACGAAGTCCTAGACGTTTTACTGCTCGACAGGTTATGAAAGAGGTCATACTGCCACTGTCGAGGAGACACTTCAACCTTTCATAAGTTCCAGACGAATTCAGAACATCTATCTGAGCTGTCGATAAGAGGACGCTTGAAGATGCAGATAGAAATGCGGTTTGAATAGAAGGTGAATTCGAATCGGAAACTTCATTTGGGGTAGAGTTTTTAGAGCGTTCAGAATGGACAATTGTTGAAGGAGAAGAAGATTCAAAATGAAGCATCGTGTGATGCAATTGACCACAATGATGACAACGAATAGAACTTCTGCAATTTTTGGTCGAATGAGTGGAACTCAAGCAATTGATACACATTTTTTTTGATTTAGCAATTTGAAATCGTTCTGAAGGATTTTTTATAGAAAATTCTGGACACTTGTAAATAGAATGATCATTAATACAATATGAACATTTGACAGTACCTGTTTGGACCATCAAATTTGTGGAAGGTCGGAATGAGGTGGGAGATTTTGAGAAAGTTTTCGGTTTTGGTTTCACAGCGAGTTTTACACTATCCAATGCTATGCACTGTTTCGAAAGGAAAGTAGTTAGCTGTTCGAATGAAGGGAATTCAGTGGAATCATGATGCAATTCAAAACGAGTAGCAACTGATACATCCAATCTTTTTAATAGCATTTGGACCAATATAAAATCCCACTGATCCACAGGTTGATCCAATTTTTTTAAAGCTGCTAAGTTATCTTCAAAAACATCAAGAACATTCCTCAAGGCCAATGGGTCACCGGAAGTGAGCTTGGGTGTTTCATCAATTGCAGCCCAATGAGAAGCTGCAATGAGGCGTTTATTTTTATAGCGCTTAATCAAAATGTTATAGGCAATCTGGAAGTTATCAGAAGTCATGGGGATTTGTTGAATAAGAGCAAGGGCCTGACCTTTGAGGGAAGAAAGTAAATAATTAAACTTCTCGATATCTGATAGAGAATTATTGTTCAAAATAATTGCATCAAACATATCGATATAAGATATGAAAGTAGAAATATCTCCATTAAAAATAGGTAAATGGATTTTCGGTAAAGAAATATTCGAGGAGGCAGATGGGGCAGACGAATGCGGTTGTGATCTGTCTGGAAATAATTTCGACCTGATGCATTTGATGCTGTAATATAATTTTTCAAATGATGAACGAATAGTATCTTCATTTTCGAAATCGTCGACAAGACCAATAATGTGGTTATGTTGTTTAAAAAATTCATCTTTCACTGTTTCCAGACAGTCGAATCGAAATTTGAAGGAATCCAATTGATTTGTATCATTTTGAGCTGCTATGCCTGCTGAATGAATATCTTTTAATCGCCGTATTTCTATCTCTCTAAATGATTTGAATTTTTTAATTTTATCTGACGGTTCACCAGGAGCCATTTCCTTTCAGTTGAAGAGATATTATATATTACTTGAAATAAACAAAAGATATTGAACAACTCAATGAAAGTTAAGATTTTTAGAAGAAGAGATACGGCAACAGCGCTTTTACCAGAGAACGCGCGACCAAGCAGTGTCCAGGCAAACCAACAGAGTATATAAAAAAAAAACTATAAAAAGCTCGGAAAAAGTTGAACGATAACAACGATAATTTAGTTAAAGGAATAAATTTTTGTTTTTAATCGTTTTGTCTTATTTATGAATGAATATGAGATTGAACTTTTGATAAAACCAAAAATGAACAATGAACAAATTAATTTGATATGAATAATGATTCAAATATCCGGCTCGATTAGGACCAAATGTATGGTACTCAATCGGCTCAAGAAGCGAAGTGGACTGTATTTTTTGTGAAATTGAAATAAGTGGAATTGATGAACGAGCTCTCAGAAATTACCTTAACAGGAATCTCCTTGCAGGCTGATGTTCTGCCGGCCGGCCAGGATCTGGATGATCTGTAAGACGGTGTCTCTCTCACTATTACACAATCACTTTGTCCGTTCACCAATTCGAGACTGTTTTGCGATTATGAGAAGCGGTTTGATGAAAATGCGGAAAAAGAAGATGCGGTTTGGTTAAAGAATATGGAACTCATAAAGTTTCAACTAAGAAGGTTATAACGACAATGCGCACACAACATGTGTCGAAGAAAATCTGAGAGATGATCTGGCAAGGTTGCCAGATTGTGCGTTGAAGGGTAATTTCTGAGGCAATTTCGCGGAATATAAAATATGATATAAAATATGATACGGAATATTCATAAACAATACAAAACAACACAAACAGAGCGTAGGGACGCGACACATTGATTAGCTCATTAGGAAGAAAAAATGCCGAATTTTATTGTGAATAGTTGATGTAGGGGTACTTGTTCCACTTGTTGGGGATGTGAGAGGAGTAGAAATCCCCAAGGCACAGGAACTTTCTAGAAATAAAAAAATATTGTTAAAAAATATATATAATTAAATGGTTAATGACCAATAGATATATGAAAACTCTACTATTATTCACAAACTAATAAAACAACAAATTTCAAAAATATACAGATGCAATAGTATTTTAAAGATTTCATTTGGTCGAACAAATTGTTGAAAGTTCTGTCTTCTAGATTACCAGTTCCAACAGATATGTAGGAAAAAACCATTGGAAGAGTAAGAACGAAAGAAGTACCTTGAATTGTCTGAACAAAAAGTTCTTTCTTATTATACAGTTAACCAAAATAAGTGAATTGTGTCCATATAACTAAGATTCTTTCTTTTTCTATAGGTAGATTCACTGATAAGAAGCTTCTTTTCACCAGTATTAACACAATTTGGACTCTCATCATGTTTCTTGATTTTTCATCAAATTATTTCAGTATCTCGACAAAAAATGTTAGTGAACACGAACACGAACCTTAAGGATACAATTATTTTCACAAAAAGAAAAAAGCTTTAAAATAACGTAGCATCATGATATAGGTATAGGAATCATGGCAAGTGGTGAGTACATGACATCAAACTACAAAATACACTTATGATAAATAGGGTTTTGATAATGTGTATGAGTATCCAATACATGCATTAATAGACCAAAAATGGAACTTACCTTACAAAGCACTAGTAAAGGAAAATCACAATTCACAACCGACAGTCGGAAATCGACTTCTGTAATCAATAGGAAATTTCAATCGAAATATTTATTCTGATGCTTCAAAGTACACATATAAATTACAATACAAATTACAATATAACCTCTTATGAAACAATTACAGTATGCATATAATAACAATAATGAAAATTAATATAATCATAATATTGTATCCCCGAATTGACAGGAAACCATCTAAGCACTACTGTGCTTGTGTTATGTTTTCCAGTATCAATCAAAGGAGAGCACATTTGAATGATGAGTTGATCAAATGCGTGTGTCAGCTCAACTCACTGGATCAAAAGGTGACATCATACAATTACTTCTAAATTGATATTGTTTGCATTGATGAGTTTTTTTATTTCTCTCTTGAAAATAAATTTAATTTTAATGTTTTTTGTTTCGATTGGCATTAAGTTATACAATTTTGGACCAATGAAAAAAGTGAATTTTTGTGCATGGCTTTTCGAAAACAGTGGTACATCTATAGACAGGTTCGTGACGGATCGGGTCTGGTGCTGTTTGTTAGTGTTTATTTTTGGTTCTATTTTTGAGTGCATGTGTAGTTTATAAGAACTTTATTCAAAAAAAAAAGAAATCATACAACATAGAACACCAACGAATATGAAAATGAATAAAGTTGGTGAACGATAAGTGCTGTTGCACTTTTTTCGTACCAATGTAATCATGATTATCAAATAGGATATAAATAAGATGAATACAATAGACACAATAACTGTAGAACAAAATACAATTAAGATAAGATTAATATAAATAAGACAAAATAAGATAAGTGTATAACTAAAAAAAATAATAACTATAATAACTATATGATATATATTCGATGTGCCGAAGTGAGTAGACACGTTAGTGAGAGCTCCAGATTCAAGTGCAAAATACTCTATAATAACGCAATACTTTTGTATTGAATTTGCAACAAGTCAACAAACAATTGTCGACACGCAACGAGGAAAAAAAAGTTCGCCCAAAATGGTTATCACACGAGAAATAAAAGAAGAAATCAAAAATGCAGTAAGTGACTCGCTGAACACGATCCTAACCGAAGATTTCATAAAAAAAGTTACAAATAAAGTGACAAATACCATTACAAAAAGTCTAGATGATAAACTCATGTTTCTCGAAAAAAAAAAACTGGAAGATATGAGCGATCGATTGAACGAAAATAGTACGGTTACACAGGGCCTGAAATCCGAATTATCCATACTGAAAATCGAAAATAAAAACTTGCACTCAAAATGTGATGAGATGCAACAACACGAAAAACTTAATAATCTGAGACTATTCAACTTCAAGGAAAGTGATAGAGAAGACACAAGAAAGGAAGTGGTCAATTTCTTAAATCAAAAACTTTCATTGAAACTGACTGAAGAAGATTTCCTAATTTGCAGTCGAATTGGAAAAAAAAACCGAAAGCGGAACAAAACCACGTGGAATATTTATGAAGATGGCAAACATGACCATAAAACAAACCATATATACAAAAAAAAGTTGCTGAAAGGAACAAATGTAATCATGAGGGAGGACCTGACCAAATGCAGACTGAACCTGATGGAACAAGCCATTGCAAAAACATCGGTGAGAAATGTCTGGACTACTTCAGGGAAAATTTTTGTATTCAAAAACAAGCAATTAATGACGAACTTGATCTAAACAAACTATGAAAGATTACATATACCTTTATACTACAAACAGAATTAGATATCTTTTTATCCACGTTTTTAATAAATCGCACATGAAATATGGAGCTCTTTATCGCACTTTATTGCACATTAGTGGTTATACGCACTCAAAGCTCCATTTATATATATATATTTTTCTTTGCTCTTTGTTATAAAACTTTTGCTTTAATACATGTACATTAATATTTATCCTTTTTCTTTTCTTTTTGATGATGTTGGAGTTCCTTGGTGAATTAGACAGAGAAGAGATAACAACAAACACATTTGACACATGTTTTCGAAACAATGAAATAAATGAATTGGGAGTTATACACTTCAACATTCGTAGCCTTAGAAAAAACTTCGAAGAATTATCAATGAATATAGAACCAGAAATAATAAATATAGATATAATCGTACTTTCAGAAACGTGGAATATTCAAAGCACAAATGATTTCCATATACCCCAATTCAGTGCATACTATAATGAATCAAAATTCAATAACAACGATGGACTAGTGGTTTTTGTAAAAAACGAACTTGAGGTGAAAAACGTAGAAATACACAAATATACCGAATGTAACGCAATGAGAATCAATATTATAGAAAGAACCCTAAAAATAGGTATCACGGCATCATATAGACCACCCTCAACTGATATGAACTTGTACATAACCGATTTGGAGAACTATCTACAAAAAATTGAAAAAGACCAAATTGAGTTGTTCATCGGCGACATTAACATAAATCTACGAGATACCCATTCAAATAACACTAATGATTATATCAACAACTTTACCCAACACGGATTCATTTCATACATAAACACCAGTACTAGAGTAACCGAAACAACACAATCTATTATTGATCACATATTCATGAGAATAGACAAAGGTGTGAGGGATAAGACGATAATAAGTCCTATGGTAATAAATACAGACCTGACCGATCATTACTCCATAGGCGCAACAATTATATTCAAAAAGTGTCAATCAAATAACAAAATAAACGTAGAAAATAACTCGTTCAAAATTATCGACTATGTCAGATTGAACAAACTCCTCGCTAAGGAAGAGTGGGAGGACGTTCTACAAAATACAGACGTACAAAAAGCATACGATATATTCCTGAATAAGTACAATACTTATGTTGAGAATACCACCAAAATCAAAACCTACACAAGGACAAACAAAAAACTAAAGCCATGGATAACAGACGGGCTTCTTGAATCGATAAGACATCGCGACAAAATGAAAAAAAACTTAATCAAAAACTGTACCCCTGAGCTGAGAGAAAATTGTGAAAATTATAGAAATAAACTCAACAAACTCGTTGAAGACACTAAAAATGCATACTACAAAGAAAAATTACTTGAGAACGAAAACAATTATAAAAAGACGTGGGAAATTCTAAACCAAGCAACTAACTCTGCCCCTAAAAAAAATAAAACAGGAAACACACCATTAATACAACAGAACGGAATCGAAATAAAAACAAATCAAGACAAAGCAAACGCATTCAATGACCACTTCGCGACAATAGGAGAAAAAATGGCCAAGCAAATTGAAGACAACTATTTATTGAAGAACGATATGACCAAAACAACAAAGAGGACATCAATGTTCCTAAGTCCAATCACGCAAAACGACATTACTTTCGCCATTGCAAACCTCAAAAACAACTCTGCCCCAGGACCTGATGGTATCAACACGAAACTCATTAAAAACACCCATACATCAATCCTGGAACCACTAATTCACCTCATGAATCTTGCTCTCAACAAAAGGAAACTACCTAAACAATGGAAGGAATCTGTGATTTCCCCCATATACAAATCAGGTAAACAACATCTACTGACAAACTACAGACCGATATCGGTAATAAATTCCTTTGCCAAAATTTTCGAATACTGCCTTAAAGAAAAAACGCTTACCTACCTAAATAAAAACAACGTGTTAACGGAGAGACAGTTTGGTTTTAGAAAAAACCTCTGCACAGAAAACGCCATACTAGAACTTACCAAAGATATTATAGGAAATCTAGATGACTCGAAAAAATGCTTAGCGGTATTCCTCGACCTGGCCAAAGCTTTCGATACCGTGTCCCATAGTATTCTTTTGGACAAACTACATGATAATAGAGTAAGAGGCCCGGTCCTGGAAATATTTACGGATTATATTAAAAACCGCACCCAGAGAGTTAAAATAGAAAACGTCCTGAGCAACCCACGAATAGTCACAGTAGGAGTTCCCCAAGGTACCATATTAGGTCCACTATTATTTTTAATTTATATAAACGACATCTGCAAAATAAAAAACTTCCAAGGTAGAATTGTCTTCTCCCATGATAATTGGCCAGAATTGTATCGCCTTGTCGAGAACAATCTTGGGAAACTACATAAATGGTTAAATACCAACCTCTTAAGTTTGAACGTAGAGAAAACAAAATTCATGACTTTCACCCTAACACAAACTGACCAACGCAGAAACAAAGAATTGTACTTACACAAAAATGATTGTGCAAAGGCCCAAAAAAACTACAATTGTGGATGCCCCAAAATAGAAAACGTCACTAAGATTAAATACTTAGGGGTGATTGTGGATGAATATATGAGATGGAACGAACACATAAATTATGTCATAAATAGAACTAGGAAACTTATACACAAATTTTATACTCTTTGAGATATCCTGAACAAGAAAATTCTCCACGTAATTTACAACTCACTCATAGAATCAGTAATGAGATACTGTATCACCGCCTGGGGTGGAGTATTCAACACTGTGAGTTGTAGACTACAAACGACACAAAACACAATATTAAAAATTATGTATAAAAAAAATAGATTATTCTCTACCGAAAAACTCTATGAATCAGGGAAAATTCTAACTGTTAGAAATATCTACGTTCAACAAATCTTAATATGGACATACAGAAACAAAAATCAAATGCATAACCAACAAACAAGAACCACAAGGTCCACCAATGAGCTCGCACTGAATGTTCCACGTTTCAGCAAAACCCATACTCAAAGAACTATATTCTACTACGGTCCAAAAATATTTAACACACTTCCAGACAATATAAAAAAATGCGGAAAACTTGCTAGATTCAAACAATTGATCAAAACTCACATCATGCATGAACAACAAAAACTTCCTAGAATGAAATGTTCTCTCACAAACGGTAAAAAAACCCAAATTGGATACCAGGTAACATCTTTTCTGATCTGAAGTCGCCGGGGTCCAGCGTTTTCAATGGGATTATGTTGTCGTTAAGTTTCTTCGCTTTTTTTCTTTTTTTTTCTTTTCAATACTGTTAGCATAAGTTACTCTCACTACACAATGATTGTTATAATTTACAATTTATCGATTATAATGTACAGTTGGCGTAATAAGGGGTTATATCCGCAACACAAGTCCTCCACGACTTAGGCGGAGATACCAGTTATTGCCCGACGCAATGTTTGAGAAGGGGAAAGGGAATCATGTCACATACATAGTGTCGATACTGTACCGAGATGTGAATAAACCTTATATATTATATTGTATTATGACATTATTATGTTATATGTATCATTGTATTATTATGTTATATTATTATTATTATTATTATTATTATTATTATTATTATTATTATTATATTATTATTAAAAAAAAAAAAACATCTATCAAAATCCATTAGTGAATGAAGAGTCAAAATGAAAATGAAGTAGCAATGATCGAATGTCGATAGGATGTTGAACAACACAATAAAAATAAAGTACAGTGCATATATATATGACTCAAGAGTGATAGAACGTTGGTATAAATTTTAACAACTTATGAATGATTTTCAAAGTAATTCGAAACCATGCATCGTGGACTCGAGAGCATAAACTTTTTCAATGTTTTCTCGAATCTTGTTACATTCATTATACTTTTTATGTCATCCGGTATAGTATTATACAGCTTTGGTGCGAAATATGAGTATGATCTTTGTGAAACTGTTTTTAACATCAACGGTGGGACGTAATGATGTTTCCGACGAGTAGCATAATCATGACGTGGAAGTTGTGAATTATTTTTGGTAATGTGGTATTTTTTACTGGAGCAGAGGAAATAAAGTTGTCTCAAGTCTAGTATTTGGGATTCCTTGTAGAGGTCGTCTGTTGGGTATCTTGACTTCTTGTCACTTCTAGAGAGTGAAGGTGCGATTTTAAACTTGCCCCCCAGACAACGATCGCATACCTGAGATGACTTTCAACGAGGGAGAAGTATACGGTCCTCAGATGTTCCAGGGATAATATGTCTTTCAATTTTCTAAATTTAAATAAAATGCTTCTCAGTTTATTTGTTACATAGGTTATGTGGAGGTTCCATTTCAGGTAAGGATCGAATATAACTCCTGAGTATTTAACTTTTTTTTTTTGGTGAAATGTGTATGGTGTCTGCGTCAATCTTGATATCGAGTTGGTTAAAGGGGGGAGTGTCAGTTGGGGTACAGCTGAAAGGGACGTAATTTGTTTTATCGAAATTTACTGTCAATATCTTGCTATCTAGATATTTTTTAATATTTGAAAAGTCTTCTTCTGCCTTAGACTTTAAATCCATCCAGCATTCAGCACTATAAAAGATAGCTGTGTCATCAGCAAAACCGGTTATGCTGCCCTGAGTTTTTAGTGAGAAAAGATCATTAATATATATATTAAACAGTGTAGGGCCTAGTATGGATCCTTGCGGAACTCCACATTCGATCGTTTCCGCACTACCGCAGACACCATCGATCCTCACAGCCTGGAGTCTATTTGTCAGGTAACTTTCAGAAAGTTTTAAGCAATTTCCTCGAATGCCAATATCCTCCAGAGCCTGCAAGAGCAAACGGTGACTGACGGTATCAAAGGCATTCGACAAATCGATAAATATAGTTGAACACGGTTTGCCGATATTCAATGATTCTGTGATCTTCGAAGTTAGGCTCAGTATTGCATCCTCGGTTGATTTTCCTTCCCCAAAACCGTACGCCGAGGGGTACACCGCCTTATCAACACACATATTAATAATATAAGTAAGAGGTTCAAGGATGTAGGGTGTTATTAATTTGATGGTTTCAGCTTTCAAGTTATCACTACCAACTGCCTTATTATTTTTGAGGTCCATTATTGCATTTTCGATTTCTTTTATCTCAACAGGACTGAATACAAATGAGTTGGGCATAGTTGCTCTACTGAGCTGGAAAAGTGGGTCTGTTTTGATTTTTTTGGCCAAGTTTTTCCCCATATTAATGTAAGTTCTATTAAATTCATTCGCTATATCATGTTTTTCAATTAGTAATTCACCAGTTACACTTTCGATTTTATTTATTTGAGTTTTTCCCTTCTTTTTTTTACTTATATCCTCTATTACTTTCCAAAGATTTTTTGAATTATTTTTATTACAATCGATTTTTTTCCCATAATAATTTTTTTTAGTTTTTATTATTAATGCGTTCAGTTTATTTCTGTAGTTTTTGAAGTCGCTCCTTAGGTTTAGGTTATCAGGTTCTTTTTGGATATTCAGTAACATTTTATTTTTTCTGTTAACCGATTTCAGCAGGCCATTGGTCATCCAGGGTGCAATTTTGTCATGCTTTCTACGGAATGGACGCTTTTCTGTACACAGTTCAAGACTTTTTTCGATAATATTGATGAATATATTGGTTGTAGTGTTAGGATTATCTGAATTGTACACTGGAAGCCACGAGATTTGTTCAAATGCCTTATGTATTTCGTTATTATTAATAAAATTTAAGTATTTGTTATGATTTGTTTTGCTTTGAACATCCTTTCCCAGCATGACTTGCAAGATCGTGGAGAAGTGGTCTGTAATGTGCGTTTTCAGAATTAGGGGAATTGTATTTTCTTTCAAAGTTTCATCAGATTTGATGAAAATATGATCCAAACATGATTTCGTATTACCCTGAACTCTAGTTGCCTCATTTATTGCAGATTGGCAGCCGAACTCATTCGGAATATTCAAGTATTCTACAGTATTTCTATCATCTGGTTCAAGCAAATTAATGTTTATGTCTCCTATGAATATGAAGAGATCATTTTCATCATTTTTATTATCTTCAAGAAATCTAGATATTCCTATATTGAAATCTTGGATACTTGAGTTTGGCGACCTATATAGTGCTGCAATGATTATAGTATATTTTGCATATTTGGTAATATGAATTTTAAGTGCTTTAATGTTGTTATTTATTTCGATTGATTTGTTGGAGAATTGTAAGGACGATCTGATATAGGCTACTACTCCGTCATTTTGATTGTACTTACTCTCATTGTATATCACATCGTATCCGTTGATATGAAAGAGGCTTAAATCAAATATCTCTCTAGTCTTGCTCAACACTATGCAATCGAAATCAGATGCCAAATTCTGCAAGAAAACCTTGAATTCATCCAGATTTTTGTTTATGCTCCGAATGTTCATATGCATAATTTTAAAGTTATCGTTATTCTCGTTTATCAGTAAAATTTCTGAGCATTCATCACATGTATCAATACTATATGTCTGAATCGAATGTGTTTGAAAATCACGTATGTATTGATCCATAATTAATAAGAATGCAGATCAGTACCTACGTTTTCAGTGTTATACCATTTTCATTACCACTTTGCATATGTGTGCTTATAGTTCAATCTCAAAATACTCAGAGATAATGTTATAATTTTGGTTTACAAACATTAGTTACCCAGTCTGTATGAGTTTTTCCGTGTGTTTGGTTTTTCTCGTGGTGGTTCTTTTGAAATCTTCTTTGAGGTGCCTGCTTTTGGTGTTCCTGGGATGCTTGTGATTTCTGTGGGTGGTTGAGTGAAGGTATATTCTTCCGGTGACTTTTCCAGAGCGTTCTTTTGTACGGGAATTGGTGTGCCGGGTGCGCTATGTGACTTTGGCTGGTGGTTGAGTTCACTTATGTCTTCCAGGTTCTCAAGTTCAGAGGGTGTAAATATCCTGTTATTCAGGTGAAGTTTATTGTTTTTAATGTAGCAACTATTATCCTTATCTTGCTTGGCTACGTATAAATGCTTTCTTAGAATTTTGTTTTCCGCCCTTTGTAGTTCAGTAAGATCATTTGTGATACTGATTGGAGTTCCCTTCAGATTTTTAGTGTTTCTTAGTAGTGCAATTTTTTTCAAATAAGAAGTAAACTCAACTTTAACTGGACAGTTATAGGTTTTACCAAGAGGGTATATATTATTGAAGTCGCTCTCTGCCAGCTGGATATTCAAAGAGTTTTGCAATAGTTCTATTATGCTTTCTGGGGTTATGAAGCGTTCTTTTCTCTCCAGTCCAAAAATGATTATGCTATTTCTCTTCTGATTCCTCTCAAGAAATTCTATTTTCTCCTTTAGTTCTTCGTTCTCTCTTTCTGTTTTGGCAAGCCTGTGATTTATTTCTTCAATCTTTATAGACAGTTTAACTTCCACTGCTTGTATTGCCGATTTTAATTGTTTGTTTCCTTTCACGATCTCAGCAAGAAGTTGTTTGCTCGAAATCTCTATGCCGGAGATTTCGTTTGGTATATGGTCACCTTTATTTATCTTCTATCGGCCTCGGTAAAAACAGCTATGTTTGGAATGCAAAGGTGATAAGGATATCGCTTGTATGCGGATATTTTAATCAAGTCCTTTGTTTTGGGCGTATTAGGTTACTTTTTCTGCTGATTTTGGACATATGTTAAACAAATTCCCTCATTGACTGATTTTGTAATTTAGGAGTAAATCGGTTGATTATAACATACCGAAATTCATATATTTACTCAGGAGCTCTTTCAGTACACTAAGCACATTTGAATGACCATACACGTACAGAATGGTAAATAAATAGTTTTTTTATATTGAATATATCTGCTTCTTCATATAGTAAAGTTGTTGAAAAGAGTCTGGTTTTCTTCATACATATTTTAATGAGACTATTTTGTGTAACTTGTAATTTTTTTTGTGCAGTATTGCCAAGGCCTGCCCAGATTGTTATACAATATCTCAAGAGAGATTCTGCCAATGAATTATAAATTAATAGCATATTTTTTCGGTTCAGAATATCTCGTAATAAATAAAACTTATGCATCAGTTGTCTGAGTTTTTTTGCAATGTAAGTAGCATGTTCATCCCATATCTCAGATATTGGTCAACTAGGATACCTGAATATTCAATTTTGTCGGTTTTCACTATTACTGGACGACCACAATTTAGATTTTTACAAGTAAGTTCATGAATGCTCAGATGATTTTCCCTAGGTTGATCAATGCTATTTAGGCTGAAAGTTATGAATTTACTCTTTTGAAAGTTCAGGCTGAGCAAACTATGGTTAAGCCATAGATATATGGAGGTCAGACTCTCCTCAGCTTTTCTGTACAACCCCTCCCAAGTATCATCACTGAAAACAATAGCCGTATCATCTGCATAAGATACTAAGTGGCCTTGAAATTCTCTCAGATTTGCAATTTCATTCATATATACCAGAAACAGTAGAGGACCCAGTACTGTTCCCTGTGGTACTCCGCAATTTATTTTGAGTGGATCACTCAACGTATTATCAATTTTGACTCTCTGGATTTTTTCTGTTAAATATGCTCGAAGCAGTTTCAATGCCGGACCTCTTATACCAACACCATCAAGCCTCTCCAATAACGCATTGTAAGGAACAGCATCGAAAGCCTTGGCCAGATCAAGAAACACAGTCATGCATTTTCTTGACCTGTCCAAATCCACCACTATTTCCTGAATAAGATCCATAACTGCGTTTTCCGTTCTGGTATTTTTTTAAATCCAAATTGTCTATCTGTCAGTACGTCATGAGTTTCAAAAAAGTCCATCAGTCTATTTTTGAGACATTTTTCAAAAATTTTTGCAAAATTGCTAATTAAGGATATAGGTCTATAGTTGCAAGTGTTTTGTAATCTCCTGTTTTATGGATGGGGGTGATAATAGATTCTTTCCATTGGCTTGGGATTATACCGTTCGTAAATGTTAGGTTAATAATGTGGGTCAAGGGTTCAATGATATCAGTATGAATGAGCTTTATTAAATTGACAGAAAAACCATCTTGACCTGGTGCAGTGTTGCTTTTCAAAGTTCCTATTACTTTAATCAATTCGTTGTTCGTGACGGGTTTCAGAAATATGGAAGACGGCACATTCTGTTTTGGCAATATTCTATTTAGTGCGGGACTATCATTAACTTTTTTTTTTATTTTTGATGCCATTTCATTTCCTACATTCACAAAATAATCATTGAAGGTATCTGCTTTCTCTTTATTGTCGGTTAATTCAATTTGGTCTTTGCTTTTTATTGTTCTATTACCCAGTTCCCTTTTTCTCGATTTAGAATTTGAAGCGCAATTTATTGTTTCCCAGATTTTTTTGTAGTTATTTCCGGCTTCTTGAATTTGTGATTTATAATATTCATTTTTTGTTCGTTTTAATAGGCTGTTTAACATATTTCTGTATTGTGTATATTGTGCTTTCAATTCTACTGAGGGGCGTATATTTATTTTCCTCTTCAAGTTGTCTCGATACCTAATTGAGTTTATCAATCCATTAGTGATCCATGGCTTGATTTTTCTATTACAATTTTTTATTTCGACCGATTGCGTACATACGTGTATATAGCTATCAATTTTGTTAATAAATAAGTCATAAGCAAATTGGGCATCGTGGGAGTTGAGTATTTCTTTCCATTTTTCTCTGTGTACAATTTTTTTAGGTTTAATAAACTCTTTTTTTTAAGTGATTTTTTATGATTATTTGGAATTTGCTTTCGGTTTTGATCTGGAAAATTGATACGTAAAAGTGTTGAATAGTGATCACTCAGGTTAGTTTGTACAATCATTGGAGTGAAAATTGTAGAATCCATAATATTTCGAGATTGTCTAACAAATATATGATCGATTATGGTTGCAGTATTTTCAGTTTTTCTTGTAGTCGAGTTAATGTATGATTCGAATCCATTTTCATTTAAAGTATTCACGTAGTTAGTTACTTCTGCTGAAAACTTGTCTAATAAATTGAGATTGATATCACCTAAGAATATTTCTATTTGGTGATCCTGTAAGTTACTCAAGAAATCTTTTAACTCATTTACATAAGTGTTAGCATTTGTCGAAGGTGGGCGATATGAAGCTGTGATACCTATTCTGATTTGTTGTTTGATTTCAAGAGAGAGTCTTGGCAAAACTGATTCTGACATAATACAATTAGTAGATAGGACATTGATCGAGTCTCTGACAAAGACCAAAACACCATCATTCTGATTATAATGAGAATATGCATTGAAGTTTGGAATATTGAAGTCACCCTGTCTATCCCCCATGTCTCCGATAGTACACTGATTCTTTCTTTAACTGTTTCCAGATATACTAGTAGTTGCTCGAATTTTTTTTTGATACTACGAATATCGAATGTTACTATGATTAATTCATTATCTGTTTTTCTATTGAGACATTCATCAAAGTGCCTGTATAACTTTGTTTCAATCCCACCCTGTTGATCCAGCAAATTAATCAACTCCAACATGAAAAAATATCAAAAAAAATAAAAATGAAACACTATCAAGACAAAGACAAATTATAGAGTATAAAAAAGATGATCAAAATTAAAGTAGTAGTGGATGCGCGAGGTTTCCCTAGCAAATTTTATAATTCACATTATATTGAGTTAACCAACAAACAAGTGTCCATATTATAATAAATTTAGTTCTTGGAGAGAATATATGGTTTTGATTTGATTATTTTTCTTGATGATTATTTTGCCGTTATCCGTCCATACACTTTTGAAGTCCAGTTTCCTGATCGCCTCATCCAAGAGCCTGAGTCTAGTGGCTGTTAAGTCTTCTTTAATCGACGTTTGTTCCCTTGAGCAACTTCTTATTGAGGAATATTTTGTTTTTTGCATGCCAGTCTTTCATCTTCCAAAAAACACCCCTGCTTTTTCCATTGGTCATTTTTCCAATTCTGTGACATGTTTCAATATCGATAGGCGTGATATTCAGGTTCATTTTGGTGTTCAGAAGGGATATAACAATTTCCTTGGTATTTTCGTTCACATCTTCCTTTAGGCTATGAATACGTAGATTACATTTTTTGGATTCCTGCTCAATCGTATCAAGTTTTTTTATAAGATCGACGTTTTCACCTTGTAGATGTTCCAATCTCATATCCATTTCTTCATACCCCTTTTTATTTTCATTTTTCTGCACGTTAAATTCCTGCGTCAATTCACTCAGGTGTTTATCGTATTTTTCCAGCTTATCGGTGAAATTTTTTGTGATTTCTGCCGAAACCTTATCAGCTATAGTTTTTAAGAAGTTTTGGTCCATCCACAATTGTTTTATCGTCACGTTGACACGTTAAGGTATCTATGGTAAACTTTCGTTTCGGTGAAAATTATTTAGGAACCTATAAGGATGATTGGAATAATCATCAAAATGCAAAAATATAAAATAATGAGTCAACGTTCTATAATGACGTAAGAATATCGTCAAACTAACGTCCTGATTATGACGTCTACAGTACGTTCAAAAACTGACGTCAGTATTCACGTCATTTTTTGGTAATATGACGTTACAGTCCAATAAATACCAAAAAGAAACGTTATTATGACGTCAGCTTGCTGCCTAGGATACGAATTTGCGGTGTCACTATCCAACTTGGATCTCATAAGTTCTCTTAAACTTTTTTCAGTTCAGTTCAGTTTCTATGAGAAATTTTCGGCAGGGAAGTATCAACCCAGAATAAATAGACTATAAATTGAGTTTTGGTATTAGTATGATCCTTACGTGTCAGTACTAACTTCAATTCAATTTTATAAGTGGCTCTTGAAATCTCATTCTCACGAATATACAGAAGAGTGAATGCTCTTTTCCATTTCCAATAGACTTATTTCTTTTGTTTTTACACGTTATTTTTGGACCACTCGTTATTTGAACATTTTTTTACTTAGAACACAGGATTTGTGATACATACTGAAGAAGTTTACACAGAAATAATAGGGAGCGAGTCTGATTCTACAGCATTCAAACACTGCCATTTTTTATTGAAAAGGGCTACGTCACTGTTTCACTGATTTACTAAAGGGATCTCCTTTTTTTGATCTTTCGGTTTTTCACGTATTGTTCGCAAGAAATGGTTTCTTCCTATAGCTTTTTACTTTCTTCAATATTTCATATTTTAAAATTTTGATGCTAGTGCAAACGAAATCGGCTGTTTTCACGTGATGATTTGATCTGTTTGAGAATCGATTCCAATAATGCTGATCAAAACTTTGTTCATAGTCAAGTCATAGATCAAGAAGTACGATTGTATTCCCTAACTTGAGAAAAAGTGAAATGAAATATTACAGAAAATTAATGAGCACGTTTCTTTAACAACCAAACTCATGAAGAATATCAATGAAACGATGACAACCCTTTCAAAAAATAAAAATTTGATCGAAGATGACGACAATGAAATAAGGATATATTTTTTTTTATTACTACAGGGGTCCAAAGGATATACTGCAGTCGGAGGCTTATTGTATTTAAGGATATATTTAAATATCTAATCACCCTGGTTTTCTCTTTATGTAACGATCAAAGATAAAATTGCTGTGAGTTTTGCATACCTAAACACATTGCATCGTAGTATTGTTTCTCCCAAAGACTTAAAGGTAATCATTGTAGAATTACACACACATTGAATCACAAATATTATTTCCCAATATTATAGTGTAGTGTGAAAACAAGTGTTTTTATAGTAGATAACAGAATGATATTTTCACTTGATTCTCCTTTAGTTCATCCAAACACCTTTGATCATTATCACATCTTTCCAATACCCAATCAGAACCAATCAATAATAATACCTCCTTCAACCTACCTCACATTGAGGAATGAAGAATATCAATACCACAACAAAGAAAGCATCGAACTCAGACCAAACTACCTTTGTGATAAAAGTCATCTTTCACATATGCAAGAAAACCTGGACTGTGTTACCTCTCCCTGTCAGCTGCAAGCAACTTAACCAACTGCCAAAGTTCCAGTCCATCTCAGCCAACAATTGATCGAAGAAATCAACGAATCCCATTATATTGGTTTATTTACCGAGAACGAAAAAAATCAACTAGATTATCAAGAAAACAACGTAGCAATAGTTCATGAAACACATCTATTTGTCGTTCCATCAGCATGCTGCATCAAATCACCAACCTATAGTTATAACAACAAAACAGGTGTTATCATTGGACATCCAATTTTATTAGTAGAAATTAAAACTTCGAATATGCCAACTCTTCATGTGAAAAAGTTACATTGTGGTCCATCCAGATCGTCGCGACGTTCACGATATGTATCGTTGCCTACATATGTATTGTGAACATAACCATAATCCTAGCATGGTTCAACAAAGCAAGAAGAAACGAAACCCAGAGGACGACCACTAACGAAAGTCAAGTTGTTCCATCCCTGAGGGATGGAGAAGTTATGTGAACCATCATCTACATTCTCGTGGGAAATGCTGACTACATATTTAGCAGGAATACAAGATCCCGGATCCAGATCTCGGAAATCAGTAAGACTCGAAAATAACTAGTTTCAGTCAGAATCGACATTGAAATCGTGGGGTAATATTCATTTTTATATTGTAGTGTTATTAGAAAATCATTGATTGTTTTTCAAAACGACTCTTCGATAAACCAGAAACGAAAAGATATCATTTCATTGGTTTAAATCAAATTCATCAATTTTCACAAAACATACTACTGGAAAAATAACTATTCTGTGAGCATCCTTCTTCATGAAGGACGTATATATATTTTTTTTCGGAGGCTAACATCATTATCGTTAAAAGATCCTTTTTCTGTCGTGAAACTGATCCGATCATCTAACGAATCTGAAAAGTTTTCGCTCACATCTTATCGAATATCGCGAGAGGATGCCGACAGGAGACCCTTGTCATGTCCAGACAATTCGATTTCTTCGTTATAGGTGTCTCTGCACAATGCATACTCGAGGGGATGTGAAATATTCTCTATGTTAAAAGAAAATTGGCCAATACCGCGGACAATTGTGTGTGACGGAAATGCCATCTGAAGAGAATAAGAACCTAATCGAATATAAAATCCTGATATGGATGTGTTTCAGAATTCAATTGAATTGAAGTGTATTGGGTTTAAAGTAGGGGCAACACCAAGTGCATGAGTCAACGATGCACATAACGCATAATTCCACTCAAAAAAATGTTTTTCGAAGGTCTATGAGTTGGTCTTGTAACAATACTGCATACACTTTCGAATTAATAGGAGGTGAGCCAGTTCGACTACCAAAGTCAAAGTGACTAGACGTACTCAAGAGTTCTTAGTATTGTGTTGATACAGTTTGATATATTCTTACGTTATATTTGAATGGAAATCAGTTTCTCATAAAATATACTTCAAACGGTGGAATCAATTCAGTGAGTACGATTATAGACTAAAAAGAAAGATACAGACATAAAGAAAAAGAGCCTTTCTTCGTTGATAGGGGTTTTTCTGTATTCATTCATATTGTTTCAATGGATATTGCTGAACTAACTTTGTCAAATGATGAAATAGGAGATGGGGAAAAGGACACTCAAAATATTGTAAGCCTGAGACATAATGTAGATGAATATAAGAAGTGCTGCACTGTCTTAGCTGATAATGAAAATATATCAAAGCTTATTTACATTTATATACGAAGTGCTCAGAATAATTTTGACATGTTTCTGACCTTCCTTGAAACTTTTCAAATGGCAGATTTGGATGTTACAATTTCTGGTGAAACTCGAAATATTCTTCATATCAATAATTTAATAACTACTAGATATCAAACTTGCTACAATAACAGTACCATCTTCATTAGAGATTATATAAACTCCAACATAAAACACACTATTCTGCCAATAACTAGGGTAACAATTAGTAATATTACGTTTGAATGATCTAATATAAAATTTTCTATAATTCCTTGCTATAGATCTCCCTCCATAAATGTTAATCTATTCCTAACTGATCTAGAATATCACTTCAACAATTTGAAAAAATTAATTTGGTCTTTAGTATTGACAAGATTTTTTGATAAGGAGTTATTGCCTTCTAATATTCCTTCTTTGTTGCTGGTTCCATCTACCCATGAACATTGTGATCATCCTTGGTTTTAGGTAGTTGCCTGCTGTCCCCGGTGTTTTGCTCGATCTTCCTCCACGCCAATATAGATGACTCACTTGAGTTTGTTTAGTGCTTTGTTCTTGCGATAATATCTGATAATATGATTTTTCTTCCACGATCGTTCGCGCGTTTAATGCAGTAACATTTTCAGTTCACTTACTGTTGTTAAAATGTATTCAGTCTTTTTTGTGTGACTTGGGGGTTTTATCCCATATCATTTTGTCCATATATGTAATGACTTCATTTATATCCATGCGTGGTTTTTCAAACCTAGTATTCTTCAAGTAATTTTTTATAATTTTTTACCAAATATTTAGTGTTGCATCGGTCCTTTTTCCTTATTTTCAGATTGTAGTGACACTGATGATGATCACAGCGCTGATCTGAACATGTTTATTTTCCCTATTTGATAATTAAAGAATACCTACTATTGTGTGGAAAAGACTTTGAGTTTTTTGTCGTTTTTTTTTTTCAATATATTTCACTCCACTTTGGGCTATGGACTATCTCCTTCGAATTAACAGATAATAGTCATTTATCTATGTTATATTATGGTTCTCCAGGAATTTGCCTGGGATATTTGTAAGATTACCAATAAATAAAATACGTCTCCGTGTATGATCCATATATTACTGACTGCCTGCTCAGGTCGTCTACAAGTTCATGCGCAAGAGCGCTAGGTTCTGTGTTTCCAAGTAACATACCGGGTGTCCCTAATATATTACACATTTCCTCCCTTTATTTATAATACTTAACATTTTCTATTATTTACAGTTCTGTATATACAAGTCTATCAATAGGTTCAATTTTTCGTTTGAGTCTTTCAACTCTCACTGTGTTCATCACTGGTCACTATTTTACAATTATCGTTAATGTTTTCTTCAACCAACAAATCTACTTTTTCCGTATGATTTTCTGTGATATTTGAAGTTTTGAACTGATACCTATGTATTTGGTTGATATGTCTTTTCCAAGTCACATCGTCTAACTCTGGGACTCGTACTATATAAGTAGATTTGCCGATTTTTTTAAATATGACAGCTTTTATCCAAGTTGGGTGTTGAACAATTCTATAATCTTTCAAAGTTACAATTTCCCCAATTTCGAAAGTTACGAATTTTTTCCCTCCATAATAATATTTTTGTTTTGCCTGCTTTGCTAGGACGCGACTTTTAATATCTGTCGGCTGTTGTATGTTTTTTGGGGTTTCAAATTATCGAAACGTGTTCTTAATTTTCTTTGGAACATTACTTCCGCTGGACTTAAACCCGTTGTACAATGAGCGGTATTTCTATAGTCAAAAAGAAAATTGCACAGAGCTTTGTTCAGCGAAATACTTTTATTGCCTCCCAAACTGTTTTTGAGGCCATTTTTTACTGTTTTTACCGAGTTTTCTGCTGCGCCGTTTGCGGATGGCTGATACGGTGGGGATGTAATGTGAGTAATATCATTCATTGCCAAAAAATCCTGGAATTCTTTTGAGTGAAATGTTGATGCGTTATCCGAAACCACCTGTTTTGGTAGTCCTAATCTTGCAAAAACTGATCTGAGCACTTCAATGATTGCTTGTGAAGTTATAGAGTTCCTACAGTGAAAAATTAGTAGTCGCTTTTGAAGTGGTAAACATTTGATTTCTGATGACGTTAGTTCTGAGCACTCAATACATATTGCTCTTCTGCATGAATCACATGGAAGACATGGGTATTTTTGTTCCTTTGTTGGCTGTTTAATCTGGTATTAATTCATCCCTCCTCCAGAGATGTTTTCTACACGCCACTGGAGACACTTGTTATCAACTCTTTGTTGTTGGTACTTTATTTTTGGGTAAAAAATTTGAGAAAAAACAACGCGCAGTTGTTCTTCCAGTTGCAATATTCTGATGTTGCACTGAAACACGTCTATATCCAACTTTGATTTTCGTTTAACATTGAAGCTGATAGTATGAGCTTTCTAATGATATCAAAATCTTCAACTTTTTCACTTTAGTATGACTTCAAAAACAACTCAAATCTAGAGCGAACTTATTCGTGTAGTATTTAGATAAATGAGCCCACACGAATAGAAGGGCAAACCAAGACATGTATTGATCACATATTCATGAAAAATGATTTTGTTCAGGATAATGAATTGAAGGCCATGATAATTGGGTCAAAAATAACAGATCATTATCCGATAATCATTAATTTTAATGCGTCACAAGAAAAAATGGAATAAACCCAACACTCAACGAAATCTGTCGATTATAAAAAGCTAGAATTACTGGCAAGAAAGGGAGACTGGAGTAGTGATTTCAACGGAAATAATTCCGAAGTTGAAAATATGTCTGGAATTTTAACAACAAAAATATAGAAAATAATGGATAAGGTCACACGTCAAAAAAATTTACCAATCCTACATAATAAAAAACCATGGATCACACCAGAAATGATTTTATGGATAAACACAAAGGACAAACTATTTAAGGAACATAAAAAATTTCCTGACGATGAGGGACTGTTAAAAAAATATAAAACCCAGCGCAATAAAGTCACAAATACAATAACAAATGAAAAATACAAGTACTACAAGATGATAGTATTAGAGAATAGAAATAACCCAAAAGCTTTATGGTCTACTGTCAATGAATTCTTAGGAAGGCATAAGAAAAGTCAAACTGTCGAACTGAAAGAAATAAAAACAGAAAATAATTCAATAATCACTAACAAACTCGATATTGCTAATGTATTTGTTAACCATTACTCAACTGTGGGTGAAAAATTGGCTCAAAAAATCAGGCAAGAAGCACAGGAGGTAATACCTCAAAATGTGAATACTGTGTGTGATACTATTTTTCTAGGTCCATGTGATGAGGCTGAGATATTGAATATAATTGAAGAGCCAAAGACAAACACTGCACCTGGGTATGATGGAATTTCTGTGAAGGTTATCAAAACATTAGCCGAACATATAGCGAAACCTTATGTATTTTGATAAACGCTATTTTTGCCACTGGCATATGCCCATCAAACTTCAAAATAACGATTGTTAAACCTGTATTCAAGTCGGGCGAAAGAAACAAAGTTAACAATTACCGTCCAATAATCATAATACCCAACCTGGCAAAGATATTCGAAAAAATCCTCAAAAAACGTTTGATGGCTTTCGCGGAGAGACATCATATAATATCGGATTTTCAGTTAGGTTTTCGAAATGGAAGATCAACCACTGATGCCATAGTTAACTTAGTCACACAAATATATGAACACATAGATAAGAAGAGACCATGCCTGGGAGTATTTATCGATTTGGCCAAGGCTTTCGATACCATTAGTCATGAAAAATTACTGTCGAAATTGAATAATCTTGGTATCAAATGGTTAAGGTAGATTGCGTATTGAGCGACCCATTAGACATTAAATACGGAGTTCCACAGGGTACTGTTTTAGGGCCAATCCTGTTTGTATTACATTTATAATCGCCTATTTTTATATTTTTTCCTATTGTATTTTATTGTATTGTATTATTGTTGTATATTGTGAATTATATTCATCATCATCATCATCATCAATTCTATGTCAATATCGGCCCTCTTTAACTGGTATACCCAGCTTACCCTAACATCGGCGGTTTCTTTAGTCTTTGAGGGTGAACTCGGTCCTTCGGAACAATCTTTTGGAAGGTCTTCGTTCCCCATTTCGGGTGTCTGAGATTTTCGCGTGTACGAATGCCCGTAGGGAACGGAGAGTACCTTCTGCACGTTATCGCGCTATCGATAAATACCAGATTCGGGGAATGACGGATTCTTCAGACGGTTATGTGACCGTGTACTACTTTCAGAAGCCGGCGTTCAGAACTACAGAGGTCCTATCGGTTTGTTTTTTCAGATCAACGGAATGTATCCCTCACCTCAAAGAACCAATATATATATATATATGCAATTCGGACTATCTGTAAATTTTGACAGGTATCGGATTTTCACGGATTTTATTAACAACGGCAAGGTCCCTGCTCGGGCGCCAAATTTGTAAGGGTTTCTTACTACTAGAGCGTTACTTGGCGCCCCAACTCGGGTACTATTATAAAATCTCGGGCGCCACCTATATTATAGTGGTAGGTCCACTTGCACCGGGCAACTATCAGTGAAGAAAGTTTGTCCAGGGGTCTAGGTTGTCTGTCAAAGTGACACTATGAAGGTTTCAATGCCCTGAACCTGGTTGCTCTGGTAAATGAGATAAAACAAACAAACTCAATTGATTCGTATATTCTTCTAACGTTCAAGTGAATAAACAAACTCAAACTAATGCTATCCTACAGCCTATATTTACTATACAACTATTTACATAAAACCCGAATCCTCGAATCTGGCAAGCTACTTTTCCCGGTCACCCGGTATAACGAATGTAAAAGCGGTGAGTATTACGAGATAGAGCCCTCTCTTCCTGAAAAGAGTGTTCGCCCACTCTCTCTTTCTCGCAGGAACACCACTGCTAGGATCGGAATCCCTTTAAATGAGCAGAGCCCTCTCTCGCAGGAAACAGATCCAACAGGTACCAATATCAGTACAGGTCGGCTCACCTTCTGATAACTCGGTCTACTAGGTGTGTTGCCCTCGCGGTCTCGAAGTCAACGACCGCTTCACTGTCCGATCGCTCAGATTTATACCCGATTCCCCACTCTACTCAGACGATGGAATAGGAACTGCTATGCGCATCGACGAGTCCTGAGCGTCACGTATGATGAATTTGATGGCTTCCCGGCAATCAATCGTGCTCAAAAACAATTACGAGAAATCCACCTCGCGCTTATACAACAAACATCACATCGGAACCGGTGTATTCTTCTCAACACTTACGAAAAAGAACGGAGTCGCTAGCTTGCCAAATACCAAAACAATAAATCTCAGTAACTTCGTTACACTTCTGTAGAGTTTTATTCACTCCCAGATGCCCTCTTGAAGTTCCATAATGTATGTAGCGCAGTACCTCTGAAACTCGGCTCCTAGGAATCACTAGCTGCATTCGGTAATCTGATCCATCATCGTTTTCTAGTTGCCTCTTCAGCAGGCCATCTTCCAAAACCAAGGAGTCCCATTGACCCCAGTAAGTCTTCAAGGTTCGTGATAATGATGCCACTTCTTGCCAATTGGGACGACGATTCGCTTTCTTCCATTCTCGAAGTTCTCGGATCTCTGGATCTTTTTCTTGTTCTTGTAGGACTCCAGGTAACCAATCGTTGCTGACAACAGTAGTTCTATTGATTGATGTTTCTTCAATCTCTAAACGACTACAATGTGGGCATCCAGGTGAACAAGGTCGTCTGGACAAGGCATCTGCATTCTTATGTTTTGTTCCAGCCCGGTGTTCTATCTCAAAATCATACTTCTGAAGTCTCTCAATCCAGCGAGCTACCTGACCCTCGGGATTCTTGAACTGTAGAAGCCATTTAAACGCCGCATGCGATCTGTCCTTAATTTATTCCATAGAGGTACTTATAGAAGTGCTCCACCGATTTAACTACAACTAGTAGCTCCCGTCTAGTAACGCAGTAGTTTCGCTCTGGCTTGGATAACACTTTACTGAAATATCCGATAACTCGCTCCTGTCCATCCTGATGCTGTGAAAGTACTCTCCCAATTCCGATGTTGCTAGTATCAGTATCTAGAAGTTCAAGTTCAAGTTCTTTATTTGTAATTTTTGATACAAATGTATATGTGACACGTCGATTTACAAGGGGTGAAATAGTGAAATACAACACAAGCCAAAACATAAAATACGATCAAGAGGCATTTTCATACTCTTTGAGTGAATAAAAACAACCTGCTAGAAGATATTCCTTGAGTTTTTTTCCGAATTTGATGTAGTTTTTCTCTTCCTCAATTTTTTGCGGTAGAAGGTTAAAATATTTTGTTCCTGCATAATGCGGCGACTTTTTATATTCCGAGTAGTTACATTTTGTGAGGTGGAAGTCGTTTCTGTTCCGTGTGTAGTGTGTGTGTATTTCATTGTTTTGTGTGAATGTTTGAGAATTTGAATGAACATAGCTGAGTATTTTATAAAGGAAAATGGACGGTAATGTGAGAATATGGTTGTTTTTGAATGTTGTTCTGCAAAATTCTCTATAATTGAGATCAAATATTAGTCGTAAGAAACGTTTTTGGATTATAAAAACCCTATTTATATCCGTTGATTGCCCCCAGATTGTAATATTCATACTAAGCTTGGAATAGACTAGTGCATAGTAAACATCCAGGATACTATGATTTAAAAAATTTGATTTTAGTGTCAGGAAAGCATAGAATATTTTCACAAGTAGTCTATATGTTTTTCGAATGACAGTCAATAATCTAGTTGTGTACCGAGGAATTTTGTGCATTCTATTGTATCGATTCCCAGATTGTAGGGAGGCGTGCGGCAGTATTTGTTTGAAAATTGAATGAGTGTTGTTTTATCCTTATTACTTATGAGGTGATTGCATCTACACCACATTTCAAATTCATCTATAGCTGTTTTTATTTTAGTTTCCATTTAATTTGGATCTGGGGACGCCACGATGATGGTAGTATCATCGGCATACATAAAAACTCGGCCCCCTTTTATATTTTCGGGAAGATCGTTCACATATAGTAGAAACAATAGTGGTCCAAGTACTCCCCCCTGTGGAGTCCCCAAATCCACTGTGAGCGGATCTGATAAGTTGTCATTAACTTTCACAACTATTTTTCTATTTGTCACGTATGATTTAAACCAATGGTTGAGTGATCCTCGGATACCCATTTCGAATAGCTTTTCACTCAAATAATTTGGATTTATAGTTTCGAATGCTCGGCTAAGGTCGAAAAAGATTCCCATTACGTGATAATTTTTGTTAATATTTTCATATATGTATATGCTGAATCATATCAGTCGAGGCTGTTTCAATTGAAAAATTGCTTCTGAAGCCGTGTTGACAAGGGGTTATGAGTGCATTATTATTCAGAAAACTTGCCGTTCTGTCATATCAGTCATTTCAGTTATTTTAGATATTGAGTTAAAGACACATATTCCTCTATAGTTTTCAATTTCTGAGGGGTCACCTTTTTTGAACACTGGGACAACTTTGGAAACTTTCAATTTTTCAGGGAATATACCTTCCTCTACTGACTCATTGATAAGGTTTGTCAAGTTTTTGGATAACACATCAGCACAGTCAATTAATATCCTCATTGGAATTTCGTCAAGACCTGCTGTGGTTTTGTTTTTGAAACTTGTTATAATTTTTTTCATTTCTGTGTCAGTGTACGGCACAAAATACATCGAATTACAGGGTGAGTTTTTTATAGTAGTGAACTGGTTCTGAGGTAAGTTCAGGGTATCGATTTTTTTTTAACTGAGTTCGAAAAATGTTTTCCCATTTTGTTTGGTAATGACAGATTTGAATCAATATCACAATTTGATTTTAATTCAATTTTAGTTATGTTTTCCCTGTTTTTACCCAACTTCTCATTCACTAATGTCCAGAGTGTTTTCTGCTTGTTTGATGAGGTGAGTACTTTGTTAGTATGGAAATGTTGTTTTTCGAGGATCATATTTTCATTATGTAACTTTTTTTTATAGCGATATAGAGAATTGAGATTTTCATTTTCGGGTTCTTGTTTCCGTATCCAATTTAACGTTTTCAAGTTTTCAGATTCTTGGTGGAGTTCATTAGAGTATTTGAACTTTTTTGTGAATGCGTTTCTTTTGATTTTTTGTTTCGGAAAACAAGTTTCAAAACACCAATTCAAATGATTCAAATACTCGGAGAACATTTGATCCATGTTTTTTGTTGGATCTGCTTTTTCCTTTGTTTCCATTTTTATTTTGAATTCATGTATATTGGATGAGGAAAATATTCGACAATTTCTTTCAGTACAGTTCGAGAGTTGGTTTTTGTTATTTTGCTGCCATATGAATATTTGGCTGCTGTGATCCGAGATCCCGAAATCGATTACTTCATTAGAATAGTCTTTGAGGTTGGTGATTATATAATCAATACCCGAGGTGGTAACAAAGTTACCATATTTAGCACATCTGGTTGGTTTGTTTGTAACTACTTCGAGGTTATAGGAATCCAGAAGATCTAGGAGTTTTTTATAATTGGGATATATTTTGTTAAGAAAATTTATATTGAGGTCTCCTGATATTATAATTTGGATATATTTTTGAGTAACATGATTTGAAAGAAACTCGAAAATTTTGAAAAAGGTTCCTAATTCGCCGGTTGGTGGGCGGTATATGGTAATAATACATAATGTGTTATCCCTCTCAACTGCCGAGCACTCGAAGCATCCCTCTAGCGACATATTGACAATGTTATTCAAATTTTTGCAATTAATTTGTTCGTTTTTCCTAACAAACACTGCCGCTCCTCCGTGTTTATTTTTGATTCGACAAAATTTTGTTATATTTACAAAATCTGAGCAACATACCTGTTCCAGTTGATCTTTTTCCATCCAATGTTCGCAAACACAAAGGAATTGAATATTTTTTTGATCGCATATCATTTCTAACAAGTTGATCTTATTCCCTGAACTTTGTACATTGATGTGCATTAGCACATTTTTGATAGATAAGAATTGACTCGTAAAAAATTTGCATTTTTCGGAAACTGGTACCTGTTCACCATTGCTCCAGCAGGCCAAATTTGAGGATTATAAACATCCTTGACGTGGTCAATAGGAAATTTCACCAACATAGAGCATGTCTTTTCATTTTTATGATGTTGTTCGCAGGTGAAAGGAATTTCCGGTGCTGTTTCTGCCAGAACCTTGGACAGGTCCGCCGGTGTGGTGTTAGGTGACAATCGATAGACATGGAGATATCCCAGCTCAACTACAGTCTTCACAGTTGACACAGTTTTGTTAACACCAACGATAGGCTTTCGGTTCAAATTCAAATACGTGTCGATAATTTTTTGCATGGTCATCTGCTTTTTTCCTGGAACTGTTTTTATATGTGACTACATTCCAGTCTTAAGTATTGTTGGCTTCATGGTTTTTATTTGTAGGTAGCATTTCATGTTGGACACTCTTTGTTCCCATTGTGGAGTCTTTGGTAGGTATTGAAGGTGTGGAAATTTTTGATTGACTAGGTATCAACATTTTTTTCGGTCTTGATGTTTCTGTTGGTATTTTCTGTGCGTCTTGGTTTGAGAGGCTTATTATGCATTCGAGGTCAGTTATTCTGTTCATCAAGAGTCCAATTTTTTCTTGCAGATGAACTTTTTCCATTGTCATATAATCTAATTGGAAATACCTTCTGAGGCAAATCTGTCTATCACATCCCAGGTCATCACATCCATGTTTGGGTAGTTTGGCCTCACTTATGTCAATGGTTGGATTGTTAATCGCGGTGGTATTTGAGCGATTTTTGAAAAAACTACACAAAACATCACTAGTTATACTTTCTGATAATTTGTTATTTATAATAACCGACCAACCGACACGTCCACTCCGGTCGCCATCTCAGCACCTCAGCACCTAGAATGAACTGACCTCGTGAAAGTGGATAACCCAGGATCGGTGTTGTGGTCAAATGTGTCTTCAGGGCATCAAAGGCCGTCTGGTATTCCTCATCTCAGTAGAATTGTCGTCCTTCTTCGGTGAGGTGAGTTGGTGGCTTCGCGATATCAGAGAACATCCGGACGTAACGTCGATAATTAGTGCAGAGTCCAAGAAAGCTTCTAAGCTGATGTTAATTTTCTGGTACTGGCCATTGCTTAACTGCTCGTACCTTTTCAGGATCGACCTCCACTCCTCCACTACTTACAACGTGTCCCAAGTAGTTGACTCGTCTCTGCAGTAGATGACATTTCTTCAGGTTCAATGTCAGGTTCGCAGTCTGTAGTCTTCTGAAGACTTCTTCTGAATTTGCCAAATAGTCTTCGAATGTTTCACCAATCACAATAATGTCATCTAGATATACTAGACATGTCTTCCAAGAGAGTCCCCTGAGTACATTTTCCATGATTCTCTTGTACGTAGCAGAAACATTACAGAGTCCGAAAGGAATAACATTGAATTGCCATAACCCAGTTCCAATGGAAAATGCCGTCTTCTCCTAGTCTGCCTGATCCATCTCTACCTACCAATATCCACTTTTGAGATCTAAAGTGGAAAACAGCCTTGATTCTGCCAGCGTATCCAGTGTGTCGTCTATACGTGGCCACGGATAACTGTCTTTCTTTGTCACATCATTAAATCGACGATAGTCTACACACAATCGGGTACTTCCGTCTTTCTTCTTCACCAAAACTACTGGTGAAGTCCATGCACTGTGGGATGGTTCAATCACGCCTTCTTGTTCCATTTCCTGAATTATCTTGTCAGCTTTTATGCTTCACAATGTCAGTTCTTCCCATTTTTCCATTTGCTGGTACAAATATGCCTTGACATCGTTGTAATAATTTAATTAAACGTGTCTTCTCTCGTTTGGTGAGAGAATTGCTTGCATTGGAAATCATTTCCTTGAAATCGACCATTCCTTTGTTTGTTGTCGTCTCTTGCTGAATTATTGAGGCTGCTGTAGAACATGTACCAATTTTCGTTCCCTTGGTAACAGTCAGAGGATAATTGTTGAAGTTGGTTAATCGGACAGGGATGATTTCTTCGGATGTCAATAGAGCCTTGCCGACTAAGACTCCTCGGCCGACCTCTTCGTCATGATCCCAAGGTTCCAGGATAATAGGGCAACCTCTTTCGAATGTGTCATCGATCCGGGCTGTCACTATTGTCACAAACCGTAAGGGCACAAACACCAACAAGCTTTGATCCGAGAATATTAATCACTCACTATAACTAAACGAACTCATTCGACCTCAGGTGCGATTAAACCTACATGACCCGAATGTGAGTTAATTCAAGTTCATGAGTTCATTACGACATATTGTTACAATTTGCGAATACTCGCGTTGACCTCACTCAAGTCATGTAGGAATAATAAGTAAATCATATAAAAGTATTGGACGGAGGAGCGAACGAGAGAGTTTAGTTCTGACGCGCGTAGTTAGTGTGTAGGTGCCCTAAGTTATCAAGCAGTCAGTATAGAGTCCCCCCTTGAAGATGCCGAGCGCCCATCTCATGTTTTATTTGTAAGTATTAGGTAAGACTGGTTCGAAATTATTTCCACTGTTTATGTTTTGATATCACTGTTATGAGTTGCTCGTATTGTTTGAATTGATGTACTGATGCGAGGTTCATATACGGGGGGGACTCCTAATGTTATTTATGTGTGAAGAATATATGGCTATATTTGTTTCTTGTGTCTTTTGTCGTTCACCCTAGTCGAGAGGTAGAGATTAATTGTTTGTTTTGGGGTAATCTACGACCCGAGTATTCGCAGATCTCTGACTGCGACCCCCAGTGCAGGAACTAACCCTTCTGGTAGTCCCGTGCACGACATATGGTGGAGGCGCCTCGCTGATCTCGGAGGGTTTTTTTTTTTTTTTTGAAGGGTGATGAAATCTTTTATAGACTAGCAGTGAGGAGGTGGCGAGTCTCTCTCACTAGTGTCGGACTCTCCTCAAAAATTTTTGAGGCCTACCGACTAAAACACCCAACCCTTTTCTTCTAGATGTTGTTGACTGCCCCGGGACGACTTTTCCGGTAATACTTCAGGGCAGTCTATCATAATTTGACATTTAGGCCTGCATTCTTCGCCATTTCACCGCCTTATCCTTCCCATTCCCGGTTTCTCTCCTTTTCTTTGAGTATGGCTGTTACGTAATTTGCAACAGCTTCCCATACTCCCTTCTTTTGTATCATCCTGGTGATGATTGTTTCTGGCGTGGTGGTCCCAATCTCAGTGTTGAGGTTGGAACGGAGCCGCTCCCACCTTGCGCATACAAAGAACGTGTGGTGCGCATTATCTTCTTCTACTTGGCAATATTTACACTCGGGGTTCGTGGCCTTTCCGATCTTCATCAAGAAGGAGCGGAAGTAACCGTGTCCAGTGAGGAACTGGGTCAGGTAGTATCCCACGTCCCCGTGCCTTCTCTCTGTCCATTCAGCAACTGAGCCAATAAGGCGTGCTGTCCATCGTCCGCGACTTTCTTCTTCCCATCTTCCCTGCCATCTTCGCACTGTCTCCTCCCTTTCTTCCTTTTTGGCGTTTTGACCTCCTTCCATTCCCTTCCGCAGGTATATCCTCCTTCGCTCGTCTGCAAGCAGGTCCACTGGGACCACTCCCGCAATAACTTGCGCTGCTGGGCCGGACACTGTCCTGTAGGCACTACATATCCGTGAGGCTGCTCTTCTCTGGACTGCCTCCATCCTAGTTCTATACTTCTGATGTGTCAGGGCCCCAGCCCAAACCTCAGCACCATACATCATAATGGCTTCGGCTGTGCGCATGAGCAGCTTGCGTTTCATGGGAGATGGTCCTCCCACATTTGCCATCAGCTTACTCAAGTTGCCTACTACTGCTGCTGCCTTGTCGGCCCCTTTACATATTTGAGCCCAAAAGCTCAGCTTAGTGTCGAGCATTACTCCTAAGTACCTGATTGCATCAGATGTTGTGATTATTTGGCCGTCCACATTCATTGGGATGGCTCTATCTATTCTTTTGGTTGTCAGTAAAACAATCTCCGTTTTTTGGATGGCCAGAGCTGAAGACTGGGTCTCGAGCCACTCTTTTACTCGGCGCATCATCTGATTTAATTTCCACTGTAGCTGTTCCGCTGTGCGTGCCATAATCACTCCAGCCAGGTCGTCTGCGTATCCTACGAGAAACACCCCTTCCGGGATCTCGGAGGGTTGATTCTTCATAATCAGCCTGTTGACCAGATAACTAAAAATACACAAATAACAGAGGAGTACCTTCATGTGTGCCTAACAATTCGTCGCATTAAAGATTCTGAAACTGTTGTTGAGTTCAAGAGAAATCTAGCTTTTCATATTAAAAGATAGATCTCTAGTTTTGCTCAGACTTTCCATAGGACTGACAGTATTTATATAAAGTTTTGATTCGTAGTAAGTTTTTTTTTGTTTTTCATAAATATAGATGTTATCATTAATGATGCTCACCAAATGATTAGATAGATAGATAGAGTTTATTTAACTACATTATATACATACATATATTGGTAGCAAGTCAAGAAAAAATCAGGAGCTTTCACAGCATTCACAAGTGTGTATAACATTCATTGTAAAAAAAATGTAAAAGTATATTAATTATCAGATTGGGAGAGAAAAACAAAAGCTTTCCAAGCATTCTCAAGTGTGTATAACATTTAATGTAAAAACAATGTGAAAGTGTTTAATCATTTGATACATACATTACTGACTAACAATATGCAGACTATCTGAAATCAAGACCTAGTGATTGGAATTCATTTCCGTCAGAGATTGCTGACAAATACTCTTCACAGGAATAGAAACATAGAGGGAGATATTTTTTCAAAATTGATTTGAACTGTCTATTTCCCATGGATTTTACGGTGACCGGTAGAGCGTTATATAGATGGATATTCATAGAATTTGGTTTGCATTTCTTGTGTGATAATTATGGATATCTGACTGGTAGGTGAAGCTGTCAACATTCTTGTGCATCTCAATGAGTGTCTGGTAAATGTACAGAGAGGGAAGGGACAATATCCCAAGTTTTATAAAAATAGGTTTGCAATGTTCTCTATATTCAGCATTTGCAATTATCCGTATTGCATTTTTCTGAAGTCGGAAGATATCCATGGCATTCGCTGAGTTACCCCAGATGATGATTTCATAGCCCATTCGAGAGTGGAACATAGAAAAGTAAACTGTTTTTACTGTGGATAAGTTGGTGATAACTCTCAGCTGCCTCAACAAGAATATAGTGCTGGATAAGCTGCTACTCAAACTAACAATATGACTTTTTCAACTTAATTTATCATCTATTGTTATTCCTAACAACTTTGCAGTATTTTCCGTTTCATTGTTTGTATCAGAAGCCGTTTTTGTTGTAAAAAATAATTTTTGTGATTTATTTCTGTTTATCTTTAAGTTGTTGCTGAAAACCACTCTTCAGCCAGGTTTTCTAGTTGTTCTGTAGTGAGAGCCAGGTTTCCTAAAGTGTTGCCTGTGGTTATGAATGATGTATCGTCTGCGAACAAGATACATTTGCTGTGATTTAGGTACTTACAGATATCATTTACATAAATGACGAATAATAGGGGCCCAAGCACAGAGCCTTGAGGTACCCCGTATTTAACAATTTTGAAGTCAGATTTTATATGATTCAGACTGACACATTGTAGTCGGTTACTCAAATAAGATTTCATGAGAGACAGAGCAATTCCCCTAATTCCATAAAAATCTAGCTTTTTCAGGAGGATATCATGGGAGACACAATCGAAGGCCTTAGTGAGGTCACATAAGGTGAGTGCAGTGATTTTCCCTTGCTCCAGGCCTTCGACTATGCCCCTAATGGTGTCTTGAAGCGCATGTATTGTTGAGCGCCCTGCTCTGAAGCCGAACTGTGAGTTACTCAAAAAATTTCTGCCCTCAAAATATTTAGTAAATCTTTTTTTCACTATTATTTCAATAATTTTTCCAAAAATACATATTATGGAGATAGGTCGGTAGTTATCTAGACTGGAAGGTTTGCCTTTTTTGAACACTGGGATCACCTTGGTGTATTTGAAAACGTTAGGATAGACACCTGTTGAAAATATCAAATTTATTAATGTAGTAAAAGGTTTCTCCAAAATATCTGAGGTTTCCTTTACTATACGGCTATTAAGGTCGAAACAGTCAACTGCATTTGAGTTTTTTAATGCTGCTATGGCTTCCCTAACATCAAATATTGTCACAGGTTCTGAAAAGAATGAGCTACAGGAGGCTGGAAAAAAGTTTGACTTTAGAAAATCTTGATTATGCAAGTTTGGTAATGATTTGATAACCGTCTCAGCTATAGTGACGAAATGGTCGTTGAATTCGTCTGCTGTTTTCCTATACCTGGGTGATGTTTTTTTGTTTTTGTTGGTTTCAAAATTTATGATTTGCCAGCTGGCTTTTGATTTATTTTGAGATGAAGTAATATAGCTTTCATACGAAGCTTTTTTTGTTTGTTTGATTTGTTTATTGTAGTCTTTTTTCAGAGCCTTGTACGCAGAGTCGGCAGTGGGATCTTCACTAACATTGCTAATGTGTTTTATTATGGAGAGTGTTTCGCGAACTGATTTCAAGTTATCATCATACCAACCTGTCGGTGGCTTCTTGCAAGTATCGCTAATCCGTTTCAGTGGAAAATGTTCAAGTATAAGACTATTGTATGTAGTTGTCAGATAATGCGCCAGATATTCTACACTAAGATTGTCATCGTAAATGGACCAATTTGTTTCCTGTAGTGCTTTTCTGAATTTTTGTGTTCCCTTTTTGGTATATGGCCTATATTCATGTGATTCACCGCGTGTGATATCATTCCTTTCAAATATAATGTACTGGCCCAAATGGTCAGCAATACATGGGTCTAAGACACCTGTCATAATAGAGTTTGAGTCTATATCAGTCAATATATTGTCGATACAACTTGAAGTGTTCGCACCTATCCTAGTGTAATCAGATATAGTAGCTACAAGCCCAAAACATTGCATTAAATTTGTCAAACTTCTGAGGATACTACAATTAATTTTGAAATTTATATTGAAGTCGCCTAAAATGATTATATGCATGGATGGTTTTGTGTGACTCGTGAGTAGTCGCTCAAAGTCACACAAGAATTTGTCAGCATTTCCACAGCATGATCTGTATGTGGTGATGACTAGAGTATTTGTACTAACTAATTCTATTCCGCAGAATTCTGAGTGAATTTCCTCGCTGAATTCTTCTAAATTTAAGATTTCATACTTTACTGTATTTTTTGAAAACATTGCAACACCACCATGTATGCTGCTACTTCTACAAAATTTACTGATCAGTGAATATCCAGGGATCTGAATATTTTTCAGGTCGGTAGCGTTAAGCCAGTGTTCAGAGATGCATAGGATGTTAAAATTGAATTCTTCTAGACACAGCTCGATGACTTCAAGCTTGTTTGCTATACATTGTACATTCGCATGGAAAATACTCACAAGTGAATTGGAAATCTTTTCAATCAAACAATTTGTATTATTAACATATAACACATCTCTTGAAGTCATTACGTCCGGGCATCCTTGAGGTTTTCCTGTCGAAAATTTCCACTTCTAAATGTAAAACGCTGAATTGCAGCATCTTCAGGCCAAATAGAGGGATCGTCGACTTCTTGGACGTGTTTGATAGGGAAAGAAATTTTAAAAGATGCAGTATTATCCCTTTTTTCCCATAGTTCACACTCAAATTTTATGTTAGGCGCTGTTTCAGTCAAAAACTGCTTCAGATCATCTTCACTCGTTTCAGGATGGATTCGAGAAACGTGTAGAAAACCTAGATTTGGTACTGACTTCATGGTTGAGTTTGTATTATTCGTTCCAAAAAGTCGCTTTGATGTAAACCTTCCTTTAATGGTTTTCATCGCGTCCTCAACAGCTGTTTTCACCTGTTGTTGGGAGATTTTTGCTTTGGAAGAGTTTATGTTTTTTACTGCTAAGTCTGGCAGGTCACTGACCTGTGCGTTCGTTGATAAGTTTTTATCATCTAGAGGAGATTGTTTGTTTTTTGCCATGTCCGCTTTTTGTCTACTTGTTGAGGGCTTTTGAACGATTTCGCTAGATGTTTGTTTCGTACTTTTCAGTTTGTTATCGTCAACGGCCTTTTTGAGTAATTCGATCAGCATTTCTTGTTCTAATGTACGTTTTTCTAGTTGTTGGATCAACTTACTTGTGGCAGTATCCTCATTTTTCACTGCTGTAGCACATAATTGTTCACTGTCAAATTTTTCAGAAGCGTCTGCAAAATGATCAACTTTTTCAGTTTCCTCACAGCACTTTTCACTTATATAATTCAAAAGCGTGCAGTCACTTAGGTTATATGGAAGTTTTCTATTAATTATAATATCGATAAGTTCGGTTTTGTTTAATTTATTCAGCTTGGTTCTGATCGCCAGCTGTTCAGTTGACGCCATCTTGAATACATATTAGTCCTTTTAATGTATATTTTGTATCATAATAGTATACTTAGATTATATGTTTTTGTTCAGAATATTCTGTACCTACGGATAGTTCGTGTATTAGGATTTCCTATTCCAATAAATAAATTACTTACTTGCAAGAATAGTATATGAGACAGGAGAAACCAAGGGTAGTACAGAAGGTGCGGCAGGTTGATGTCGGAACATACAAGAGTACTCAGAAGCAATAAGAAGGCAGATATAGAACAACAGGAAAAGACATTCACCCCACCCCACAGGAATTATTCCCCATTGGGCGATCCAATAAGCTGTTAATTTCACCACCACCAAGCCCAATACCAGAAGGACGGCAAGTTCCTAAGGAAATCCAGGTCACCGTAAGGCATAAAGCAACACCGCAAGTAGAACAGGCCGAACCAAAGAAGAAAAGCTATACAATGGCAAATACAACAATTGAAGACGCATTTTCCACAACAGGAAACCGGGCAAGGCCAACATTCATATCCCCACCAACATTCAACCCTGGAACAGGCAACCCCGACTCATTCCTTAGAACATATGAACGAAGTGCAATAGCCAATGGATGGGACAACAGCCTGAAAATAACCTATTTTGGTACTTTTTTAGAAGGAGCGGCTAATATTTGGTACGAAAAATACAGACAGGATGAGAGGAACCAAGAGAAAACATGGAAGGACATCAACGGAGCCTTCTCAAGGGAATACAACAGCGGAGACGGCAAGAAAAACCTGGAAATCCGACTGTTACAAAGGAAACAGAAGAAGGGAGAGTCAATACAAGAATATTTCTACGACCTACAAGCCCTTTACTACGAATACGACGACACGTTAAATGTAGAAGAATTTAGAATGTTCTTCGAGAACGGCATGAGCCCGGAACTGTGTGGACCGTACCGACTGTTAAGGGAAAACACAATGTCAATGGAAAAATTTAGAGATATAGTGTTCAGATTGAACGACATAGCTAAATATTCTTCGCAGAATGACATCAACCCCTGGGGCATACCAGATCGAGGACAAAACACACGGTACAGGACAGACAGACCACAGGGCAACGAATGGGTACGATGACAGTCGTACAACCCAAACCAAGGCCGGACATACAGCAACGCAAGATATCGACCACCGAGAACAAATCGGGAGGAAGGAAACTATGAGAGTCCGGACATGCAGCAGAGACGCCAAAGTCAGGGAAACCCTAGAAGCCAAGTGCCAAACACAAGGACATTGAACGGACGACCAAGGTGCTACCAATGCAACAGAGTGGGCCATTTCGCTGTCTCATGCAGAGAAAATGATGGGACATACCCAAATGGCGAAGGGCGAAGTCAATAGACCCCGACCTCGTCCTATCAGGAGTAGGGTCTCAAAAGAAGAACAAGCATGATATCTTGACAATAAATGCAATGGTAAATGACAGAATGGTGAACATAATCCTAGATACAGGAGCGGAAGAAAACGTAGTGCGCAGAGACATGGTTACGGAGTCAGAAATACAAGGACAGAAGGAATACCTAATTGGAGCAGGAAACACCAGGATACCAACAAGAGGGTCTACAAAAATCCTAGTAAAAATAGGAGACTTTAGCTGCGAATGTACAGCCATTGTGGTAGACAGCCTACCATGCCCATTGCTACTAGGGATGGGATTCCTCAACGAAAACAGAACAGTCATAGGCTTATTGAGGGGAAACATTGTGTTGCAGCCAAGAGACGTCAAATTTCGGGAAAACCTACCACCACGAACCACAGTGCCAGATGAGACGGACCCTATAGATTACAGCAAACTGTACAAAGAAGAAGCAGTAAGAAATGTTAAGATACATTTGACTCTAATTAAAGAAGCTAGTGGGAACCACAGAACGGAGATAGGAGGTAGTATAAACAGTCATGTTTGAATATGGAGAAAGTCATACACGAGGACGAATCAGCAAGGGAGAGTGCAACAGAAGACAAAATGGTCACAAAACCGTGGAATATACTGTACATCATTTTACTAGTGTTCAAGTGGCTACTGATGCAACCTCCAAGAAAGTCATTAGAGAAACCACCGAGGGAGACTACAAACCTACTGAACACAGGAGAAGAAAGAGCGCAACAGGAAAGCCCTAAAGACCCACCCAATCAGAAAGAACTGGAAAGGAAATACTATGGAGAAATACCAAACATAGAAGGTTTAACAGATAACCTAATTACCAGAGCCCTAATAACAGAAGAAAACAAGGACATCTTCACCTGTCAGCCTGACTACACACTGGCCCACTGTGTGTCCAGGGATATGCGAATGAGCAGGGGAATTGCCTATCAACTCAGGAAGAAGTTCGGTAGAGTACATGAGGACTAGATCAAAGGGCACATAGCAGTAACAAGAAAAGGACCGTACACCATCCTGAACCTGATAACCAAGACACGCTCAAGAGACAAACCCACCTACGAAAGTCTGGGTATTGCCTTAGTAGAGATGAGGGGGCTCATAAAAGAAATGGGCATAAGAAAGATAGACATGCCTCGCATTGGATGTGGTCTGGATGGCCTAGAATGGGAAATAGTGGAGAACATGATTTACCATACCTTCGGAGACATGGAAATAACAATCTTGATATGCAAATGGGATCCCACACACAGTCCAGGGCCCCAGGAAGAAAAAATGATACTATCACACTTGGAGGTACAGGAGACAAAACGCATTCAGGACAGGGTACAAGGAACATCAAACACGCAGAAAGGATGCGTTAAAGTGGTATTGCAGGAGGACATCCATTTAGATGCAAATGATGAGGTACTCACAGACACGGGAAGGATACCAGAAGAGGAAAGAGGAGCAATGACGTTTTGTGCAGCAGAGGATTGATTTGCACGGAACTGGGGGACTCCTCAATGACTGGTGAATTCAGACTCTGGAATAAATCCAACCACATGATTAAGCTCATAAAGAACTCAACAATCGGGTGGTTCTATAATACCGACATATCCCTGAGCAATGTACTGATAATAGGTAACAAAACAGAGGAGGAAGACATATTAACCATGGCGGACCACGACATAGATCATATCACTGAAGGAAACTTTAAGATTGGACTGCAGAAGTTGCTACAGGGATACAATGACGTGTTCTCGAAAGCAACAAAATGTATGGGTAAAACCAAATTAACGGAACATAGCATCGATGTCGGAGATGCAGCACCGATAAGAAGTAAACCCTATAGGGTATCCCAGAAAGAAAGGGAGATAATAGACCAGCAGATTAACGAAATGCTGGAATGTAAGGTGATTCGTTCTTGTCACTCTCCGTGGGCAAGTCCGGTGGTCCTGGTAAAGAAGAAAGACGGCTCAATACGATTTTGTGTGGATTACAGAAAACTAAACAATGTCACGAGGAAATCGAACTACCCAATCCCCAATATAGATGACATTCTCACATACCTGGGAGGAGCGAAGTACTTCACCACATTGGATATGTTTAGTGAATACTGGCAGGTGAATATAGAAGAAAAATCGAAACAATATACGGCTTTCACAGCACAAGGCCACGGGTCCTACGAGTTCAACGTACCAGCCTTTGGATTATGTGGAGCATTAGCAACCTTCCGAGCACTGGCAGACATGGTCTTCAAGGGAATGAAGTGGAAGGATGTCCTGATATAATAATAATAATAATAATAATAAATCGTCTTCATTCATCATACATGAAATGGTGAAGTGTCAGCCGAGGCTGTTTTTCAACTTTACCAATAGATTTCAAATAATCAACTTTATCCTAACAAGTATACCAATGAAATAATAATAAGGAATATACATGTATATATAAACAATAATCGATGCACCTTAAAACATAGCCATTAGTTCGACAGACTGAGTGACCCAATCATCAAAACAAAAAATTCCTCTTCAATCTAGATTTGAAATTTATGAGAGAAAAATCTAGAAAACCAGCAGGTACACGATTGTAAAGCTTGCTAGCAGAATAGACAAAGCTCCTCTGATAACATGAGGTGCGGTGCCTGGGAACATTCAATATTTGAGTTTTCCTAGTATTCTCTTCATTGTCTTTTAGCAGTTTGAATTTTTTATATAGGTATGTAGGTTTTCCCGTTTTCAAAATTTTATGTGTTAAGCAGAGAGTATGCAATTTGATTTGTTGATCGATGTTCGGCCATCCCAGTTCTGTTATTTTATTGGAGATTCTATCAAATTTCCTTAGTCCACTGCAAAAACGAGCACATGAGTTTTGAATTAGTTGTAGCCTCCTTAGTCCTGTCTTACATATTGCCGATCCAAAAAGTTGATCACAATATGACAACTTGGAAAAAACCAGGCTTTCACATAGTTTTATTTTCAGTTTCAAGGGTAAGACATGTCTATGGGGAAATAATTTCTTCAATGTAGCCATAGACGCACCACATAACATCTGGACATGCTTCGTGAACCTAAGATCGGAGTCGAACCAAATTCCTAAATTTTTACATTCCGTGCGCAAGGGTATTGGATTAGAGTTGATGGTTAATTTGAGGTTATGTTCAACATGATAACGTTTATTTTTATTTCCGAATAATATGACACTAGACTTATTAGCATTCAATTGCAGATTATGTGCTGACGAAATGTTAAGGAGACTATTCAGGTCATTGTTGATTTGCACAGCGCTGTGATCGGCATCCTCATATGTGAAATCCCTATACAATTGTGTGTCGTCAGCATAATGGAACATTTTACAAAATCGAATATGTTCATGGAAGTCAGAGATGTATATACTGAATAACAAAGGTCCGAATATTGATCCTTGGGGCACGCCAGACCTAACCGTCAAGGTATCTGACTCCCTGTCACAAATTACCACCCGCTGAGTACGTTGCGAGAGGTAATTCTGGGTCAACGCAACTGCAGATTCATGAAAACCAAAAAAACTAAGTTTTTGACAGAGTAAATTATGCATTACCGTATCGAAGGCTTTGCTATAGTCCAAGAGAACCAGACACCCCAATCTACCTTGGTCCAACGATTTGAAAATTTCATCACCTATATTCTTCAACTGGTATTGGTGGGACTGGGATCAATATCGTTAAAGAAAAACTATTGTTTCTTTGCCAACGTTTCGAATTTTAATAAATTCATCATCAGGGCTCTGTAACAATGTGCATTACGTTGATAGCTTTGAATATAACTAAAAATGAGGTACGAGAATGCCAACAACAATTTTGGAACCTATATTTACTAAAGTTGTTGTTGTACTATAGTTTTCTCTGAAGCCTGATTGGATATCAGGAATAATGCCGTTATCAAAAACATATTTCGTTATTTGGTTTTTCATAATTGTTTCTAAAATCTCTGAAAAGGTTGGTGAAATGCTGATAGGCCTCAAGTGGCCAAATTCATTGGCATCGAGTATTTTGGGGATGGGTATAATCTTTGCGTGTTTCCATGCTGACGGAAAGAATTGCGTACTTATAGCTGTATTTATGATGAAAGTGATATGTTCGATCAAATGTGTGCTAACAAACAGTAAGGTGTCTAAAGAAATACCGTCGGAGCCAACACAATTACTTTTTATTTCATATAATGACTCGAGTACCTCAGTTGAAGAAATAGTTTCGAATTTAAATTTATCACCACTTTCATTTTTTTCATTATATTTATTCAGGAGATACTGTACATTAGATGACTGAGTTGCATCAGGTATGGTATTAAAATGTGTGTTCATCATGTTAATGTTATTTTTCAACATGGCGGTAATGGAGATTTGTTGTTTAGCGTTTGTTACATTCATCTGGTTCAGCGTTTTCCAAATATCTCTGCTATTTTTTCGTCTCATAATATGCTCCATATACGCTCTTTTCTCGCGTTTTATGGCTCCTGTTACAAAGTTTCGTAATTCCTTATATAGTACCCAATCTCTTTCCAACTTTGTTCTACGGAATTTCCGAAGGGCTTTCTCACGTAATTTTGCCATTTGTTGAATGTTATAAGTAAACCAAGGTGAATAAGGTTTGCAACATTCACCATTTTATCAATATTTATTCCTAAATGTGCAAAATAATCCAAAATATTTTGTATCAATAAAGAATCGAATACGTATTTTCTGCCCACCGGGTATATACCTCGATGATGTGGTAATTTTTTCTAGAACACTTGAGGAACACCTAATGAAATTGGAGAAGGTGTTTCAAAGATTAAGAGAAGCAGGACTCACGCTAAAACCTAGCAAGTGCGTTTATGTGAAGTCTAGTGTGAAAATCCTTGGGCACATTGTAGGAGAGCATGGAATCTCTACAGACAAGGATTTGGTGAAATCAATTGAGGACTTCCCAACACCACGCACAATCAAACAAATCCAGAGTTTCATAGGACTGTGCAATTTCTATAGGAAATTTATAAAAAATTTCGCACAGATGGCCAGGCCACTGCATGTGGCAACAAAGAAGGACACTGGATTTAAGTGGGAAGGAGAACAACAAGTGGCATTCGAGACTCTCAAAGAAAAACTCATGACAGCACCAGTCCTCCAGCACTTCAACCCAGATATCGGCTCCGAACTAAAGGTAGATGCTAGCTTAGTGGGCATAGGAGGAATATTACTGCAGGAAGGAGAGGACAAACAGCAACACCCCGTGGCATATATCAGCAGAAGTCTCTCAAAGTGCGAACAAAATTACACGATAACAGAAATAGAAGGGCTCGGAGTCATATGGTCACTTGGTTATTTGAGACACCTAACGTATGGGAGACAGGTAAAAATAGTGACAGACCATCATGCGTTATGTTGGATACGCACACTAAAAGACCCAACGGGAAGGCTTGCAAGATGGTCCCTGAAAATAGCAGAGTTCGACTATCAGATTGTCCACAAAAGCGGAAAGACCCATAACGACGCGGACTGTCTCTCGAGGAATCCAAAACCCCCAGACCAGGAAGACAAGGAAGTGGATGTTGAAGAAGTATCAACCTTCCTACTACAAGCAAAAGACCTAGCAAAGGAACAAGATAAGGACAAGGAACTGATGGAATTGAAAGTAGCAATTGTTAACCCCCAGGATTCAGACATACCAATAGGACTGAGAAGGAGAGCAAAGAATTTTAGGGTGATAGACGGAATTGTAAGAGGGAAATAGTGCACGTGAGTAGGATACTTCCCTATAATAACCCATGGACACCTGAAGTCACTCCAGAATTTAATGAGGACCATAAGGGGACACAAGAAGTACATTACGAGGGAACAAAGAATACTAATAAGGATGTTGTGAAATATTAGTAAGTATTAATAAAATAATTATTGTAGTTTTGAATTAGGTCAGACGAGAGCTAACTAGGATAAAGGGGTAACCAATACTAGAACGGAAGGAAGAAAGACTCATAAGCCAAGAAAAGCAGCCTAGAGTCAGAGAATCAGGGAGGAGAAGAATACCAGTAATGAAGTGAGAGGTATAAGAATCATGAGACAAGTATGTATGACATAGAAGTAATGTGTCAATTTTTTTTAAAAGAGGGGGAATATGGAAGAATACTCTATTCAAAGGGTTGAATAGTAATCTTATTAGGAGAATAAACATCTCATGATCAATATTCAAAATATATTGGTAGAATACAAAAGGAGAACGTGGAAGAAGGCCACAGTAAACTGGCTGAACATTAACCTTACTGATGAAAAGAGTCAATAGGAGTAACCACAATATAGTTTTCAGATAATAGTAGAGAATAGGAGGAGAATGTGGAAGAATGCCAAGATAAATGGAAAGGGGCTGAACATTAACCTTACTATGGTGAAAAAGGGGTTGAAACAAATCACTGGATATTGGTGATACGTAAGTGGGAAAGGAGGAAAATGTGGGAGAGGGCTACAACTGAATAACTGAACATGTTCCTTACTTAAAGTCATGCCCACTAAGTTGTGAAATTGATAATAGTGATACAAATGATATATCAAAGGGTTACTTGATGAGATCGATGTAAAGTTAAGAGACTACAGAGTAAAATTTGTAAAGAAAATCCCTGATTCAAAGAGGCTTCATAGGAAAATAATAGAAAGAGGAATGAAAATCAATGACTAGGAAAGGTTAAGAATATGTATACCCCTACAATATATATATATATATATATATATATATATATATATATATATATATATATATATAACTTAAATAACTTTTTGTTCAAGTTACTTTTTTAAAAAGATTTATTTTGTCATGTGTTCACAAACAGGATTCTGAATCTAGACTGAATATCATTTCTAACATAATACACTATCTAACTAATTGTCATCTTACAGAAAATGATGACATTGCAAATTAAATGTCAGTGGCATCAGTTACACATTGTTCAGTATGTTCGTAACGCAATATAACTCCTCCCCCATTAGAATGAAGCTTCCTCTGGAAGGTTCGGTTTTCTTTCACGAGGAATGACCTCTGGAACCTGGTCTGCTTTCTCAAGTGGAGTCGTTGTTTTCTTCCATCGTAACCAAATATAGACCGTGCCTATCGCAGGAATGCTGATGTACAGGATAATAGTCCATATGCTGGGTTTGTGATAGTTGAAGTCTTGAATTACAGTGGGAATAATTCTGTTTGTTGGGATTTCTGTCATTCTCAGCGTTTTCAAGTTCACCTTGAAGTCCGTGAAATTTTGTTTATCCAAGTTGAATTTAAGATTGTTCGCTACCAGTGGCGTACCATAAGTTTTGTCTTGAAAAGCCATTTCTTGTCCGTGGAAGAATAACTTGCATTGCGAGTTTTTCACCAGGTATACTCCGGCTAGGTTTTCCGTTTGTACTTCTTCTTGACACTGGAATTTCAATTTTTCTTCCTTCAAAAATACTCCCAAGTATTGGTCAATTTCTGGTATTCTTTCCATTTGGCTTTCTGATATTTCCAATCGGCTATATTGGCAGTTATTGGTGTTTTCTTCGAGTATAATTTGTTCTTCACATGTTGTTTTCATATTCCTCAGAAGATGACTTGGACAGTGGAATATTTTGCCTTGCGTACATTTGTCATTTAAGGCTTTCATTGTATTATCTTTAGATTTCAATAAGTAGTTTGAATTTGGAATGATCGTAAAAAATTCTGATTCGTGTCTCGTGGGTATAGGAAGTAAATGGTAGAGATCAAATATAGTTTCGAAATCGATAGGGATTGATAGGAAATAATAAATCTCATTGTTTTCTACTTTACATTTGACATCTATGATCGATTCGAAATCAAGAATATTTTCGTATGACAATTCGAAAGGTAGTTGATTTTTATAATATGATGAAACTTTCCTAAGCTCGAGAAACAAATCTTTTGATTTCATAATGCTAGGATGCATAGTACTTAGTTTGCAGAAAGTTAAGGAATTTTCGATGTCTTGTAAAATATTGAGAATTCCGTTTAAAAGAATGACAATCTGATTTAAAATATCTTTAGCGTATAAAATATGTTGATGTTGTATCTCTTCATTCATAATTGTTTTTAACTGTAAAATTCTAGATTTTGATTCAATTTCATTGTGTTGAATGTCTCGAACTGTATCATTGAATTTTTGAATGATTTGTGTATTCAAACTATATTGATTTTTCAGTTGTTCTTGAAGGTTTAATTGATTTGATTTCAGATGATCTAATATGTTGTTTATTCTCTCGCCATCTTCAGCGTCGAGGTTTCCAGTTATGCCTTTCAAAACTGATCCTAATCCATTAATTAATCCTCTTTTATTTCTTTGGTTTGAAGTATGAATTCGGATGTTTTCGAATTTGTCTTCGATACTTGCTCGTGTGTATTCTACAATGGTAACGTAATTTTCTACTGATCGGGCAAATAAAGAGTTATTTTTCATATTTTCCTTGACATTATTATACTCAGTGTTCAAATTATCATATTCATCGAGAATCGGTTTGATATCGTAAAAGTGAGTGAAAGTATGTTCTGTTCGTTGAAGTTTTGCATGGCCTAATTTGATAGGAAGGATTCCTAAGTTCTGTGTGATGTTTTCTATTTCTGTTGCATGTCCGAAGCAGAAGTAGAAGGATCTGAAATAGTTTTTGATTTAGTTAGTTGTCTAGGCCTTTTTATGTTTGATAAATGAATATTTTCTACAGTATTTTTATGTGTTGGGTTAATTTTCGCTGTTTTAAGTTCCGGGTTGATACTTTTAATTTTTTGACGTTTGAATTTATTCGAGGTCTTTTTCTGTTTTTGCTTATCTTTAACAAAAATTACTTCCGGAATTGCTGGAATTGGTTCCCTATTTTCGTTAGCCTTTTGAATTACGTTTTCTTTGCCTTTCTGTAAATCATCGTTCAATTTTTGATACAATAATTCAACTTTATCTTTATGATTGGAAATATAATTATTTACTAGTTGTTTTTCTATATCGATATTGAATGGACAATCGGTTTCTAGATGACCAGTGATTATTTCGTAGGGTTTCAATTTTGTTGCAGAATGAACAGTATTGTTGTATGCTAAAAGAGCATAATTCACTTTTGATTCTATCGAGTCATTTTCATATTCGTCTTGATTGTTGAATAATCGGATGTGTTCTACGAGGGTCGAGTGAAATCTTTCTATGAGTCCATTTGATTCAGGGTGTTGTGAGCTTATGAAATGGATTTTTACTTTATGGATTTCGAGTAGTTCTTTTACTAACGAGTTTTTAAATTCTAATCCATTATCAGAAATTATTTGTTCTGGAATTCTATGATGAGTGAGATATTTTATCAATTTATTTACGACTTCCAAACCTTGAGCAGAATCTAATTTATATGCTTGAGCATATTTTGAGAATGCATCAATGATTGTTAAGAATTTTGCGTTTTCTAAGGTTATACTATCGATGTGCAAAATTTCAAAAGGTTTAACAGGTGTAGGTGTAATATTATATTCAAGTTTTAATGGTCTCCTGTCGTATTTTGTAACTAAACATATTTCACATTGGTTGATATAATTTTGGACTGATCTTCTTTGATTTGGCCAATAGTAGGATGTTTTTATACGTTTCTCTGTTTCGTCTAAACCTCTATGGTTTGTCTTACCTTCATGGTATTTCTGAATTATTTCATTAATTTCGTTTTCATCATTTACATCAATTAACTTTTTGGTACATCTGACAAAGTTGATTTGGGAATGTTTGAAGAATTTCTGTAGGATGTTTGAAAATCTTTCATATATTGGGTCTTCAAAATAAAGGTAATATTTGATTTTCGGTACGATAAATTCTTTGACAAAATTGATGATATCTTGTTCGTAATTGTTTCGTTATAAAGTTATAATAGTTAGTTATAAAGTTTAATAATACTTGGTTTTGCTGGTTCATAATTCACTTCAGAGATTATTAATTGATTCTTTCCGAAATTTACTGGACAATCGATTATTGGTATTCCAACAATTGGGTTTTCAGAGTTAGAATGAATTGTTTGATCGTTATCATCTTCTGCGTTATTTTCTTGATCTAAATCGTTAGCTTCTACGATCATAGATTGATTATTTCGATATTAGTATTATTTTTTTCTAAATCTTGGTTGAATTTTGTTATGTACTCAAAAATATCATTTGGTTCGTCATTATTTGTCTCGTTCATGTTCAATTCTATTCTTGATAAAGCATCTGCGTTTTTTTATGTACTCCTTTTTTATACTCAATTTCATAGTCAAATTCCTCTAACTTAAGACGCCATCTAATTATTTTATAATTTGGTTCCTTGAGTGAAAACAACCAAAGTAACGGTTTATGATCACAAACAATTTTGAATCTTCTTCCAAATAAGTATGGTCGGAAGTACTTAACAGCCCATAAATTGCTGAAAGCTCTCTTTCGATGGTTGAATAATTTTGTTCGGATTCGTTTAGTGTTCTACTCGCATATGCTATTGGTAGGTCGGAGCCGACTTTTCCTTGAGATAGGACAGCTCCTATCGCAATATTACTCGCGTCAGTTGTAAGAACAAAATCTTTAGTGAAATCTGGGTATTGAAGGATGGGTTCATTCATTAGCAAGTTTTTACATGTTTCAAAACATTTTAGGTATTCTGGATTTTTGGTATCGATATGCGCTTCTTTCTTTAAACATTTTGTCAATGGTTTGGTAATCTTGGCGAAATCTTTAATGAATTTTCTGTAATAACCCAAAAGTCCTAGAAAGCCTTTGATTTGTTTGGTATTTTTAGGTAAAGGGTAATTTATAATAGCTTTAATTTTGTCTGGATTTGGGCGAACGCCTTCAGGTGTTACAATGTGTCCTAGATAAGCTACTTCTTTTCTGAGAAATTCCGACTTATCTAGTTGAATTTTGAAATTGGAATCACGCAATCTCTGGAATACTTCTCGCAAACGATTGATATGCTCTTGGAGGCTTGTACTGAAAATTATGATATCATCGAGGTACACGAGACATTTTTCATTCTGTATCCCTCTCAAGATATTATCCATAACCCTCTGAAACGTGGCTGGTGCATTTATTAAGCCAAAGGGCATCCTAAGGAATTCATAATGACCGTTGCCTGTGTTAAAAGCGGTTTTTTCGATGTCATTATCAGCCATTTCAATTTGGTGGAAGCCTGATGCCAAATCAAGAGTTGAAAAATATTGGCATCTACCAAGTTTGTCTAGTAGTTCTGTAATATTTGGCAAAGGATATCGATCGCCAATAGTTTTATCGTTCAATTTGCGATAGTCTACAACTATTCGCCATTTCTTCTTGCCGGAAGCGTCTAGCTTCTTAGGTACAACCCAAATTGGTGATGACCAGGGCGAGTGAGATGGTCTAATTATGTTTTGGTCTAGCATGTTTCGGATTTGAGTGTTGACTTCTTGCTTATGTACATCGGGGTATCTATAAGTTTTAGTGTACACCGGTATTTCATCAGAAGTTTTAATGACGTGCTTAACTTTGCTTGTAAAAGATAATTGGTTTCCGTCAATGTGAAAAATATCAAAATATTCCTTAATCAATTTAGTAATTTCGTATTGTTCTTCAGAATTCATGTGTTCGGTTCTGATTTTGGCAATATCGAATTGAAATTTTTCGAAATTAACATTATTTAAATTAGGATTGAAAATGGTTTCATTATCGTCAAAATTTTCGGCATCCATTGGTTCTGTCATATCTACAATCAATTGAGAGTTCGATGAATTCGTTATTGTGCAGATAGCTCGATGATTTTTGACAGTAGTCAAACATTCTGGAATTTCTAGTTGCGAAATTTTTGTATATGGGATGATAGCTTGTCCATCACTAACGTTTTTGATGTTTACATTGATTACTTGTTCAGATCTTGGGGGTATTATTATAATATTTGTACATGGAGATACTTTGTGGAATTTCAGTTTCACCTGTGAATTTGGAGTTATTAACATGTTGTTATTCAAGTCTATTACAGCATTCAATAATTTCAAATTATCGAGTCCTAAGATACAATCAAAATGATCATGGAATTTGAATAAGTGAAATTTCAAAGGTAATTTCAATTTATTGAGAATTTTAGAACAGGGTATCACTGTACTATATTGCTCGGTAGATGTTCCATGTGCAGTTGTAATTTGGAAAGGGTCATTTTTAATGGACGATTTAAAATGAATTTTGGCAATATCAGGTCTGATAAATGATTTTGTACTACCTGTGTCTATCAAAAATTTTAAATTATTTTCTGGAAATATGATATATGGAAGTTCACTAGTATTGTTAGTCAAATTCATTAGTTCAAATCTATCTGGTTCTCTAATTCCGAGGCTTCTTCCTCTAAAAAATGTTCTTCTTGATTTTGATCTGATTCTATTGAATATTCATCTATTATTGGTTCATCTTCTATGTTGAATAATTCTTCAGCAATATAATTTGGTCTATTTTGTCTAAAATTTGGATTTTGATTTAATCGATGAGTTTGGCTGAAATTGTATTGATTAGGTACTCGGGAGAGTCCGGTATTTCTAGTAGAGATACTCATTGGTGTTGTTTTCGGTAAACTCGGTTTTTGATTGGGTCTAAATGCGGAAAAGTTTTTATTTTGATTTTGGAATGAGTTTGGTTGTTGTTGGTGGTGTTGGAATGAATTAATCGGTCTATTAGGTATTCGGGAATTATTAGTAAAATTTGTGATTTGCAATGGTGGAATGATGCGTTGTCGATTTTGAGAATTGTGAGATGGTGGTTTTGAATTGAATTGATTTTTCATTGACCTCTGTGGGGCGGTATCTAATTGAAAATCATTCGTTAGCATATTAAGTGCATCGTTCAAATCTTTCGGATTTTTCGTTCGCATTAAAGATCCAATAGGATCTTTCAATCCTCTTAACAAAACTCGAAGTCCTAAACTACGAACATATGAACCTAATATAAGCGTTTCTTGCGGTGATGCACTAGTGGTCAACTGTGCAATTTGTAAATTTAAAATGTGTTGGATTCTATTGTAGAATTCAAACGGCGTTTCGTTAATTTGTCGCAATTCATTCATTTCAATGTTTGATGTAAAAATATCGCGTTTGTCTGCGTAAGTTTTGAGTAGAGCATTTTTCAAATCTGCCCAGTTTTTTATGATACAGGACGATATTTTCAAAGCGGCATCGCCTTTGACTTTTGCTAAGATACTTGACATCAGATATTCATTCTGAAAATCGTTTATATCTTGAACGTTATAAAATTTGTTTACAAGTTTCTCACAGATTTCGATGAATCTCGGTAATAGTTCCATTTCACCGTGGAAATCTGGAATCATATTAAAATATTCTTGCTTTAACACTGCCATTGTGTTAGTTGTTTGAATCGGGGATAATTGAGAAGGTCTTATGAAATTTGGGGATCTCGAGCGATTCGAGGGGTATTCTTGGAAGTTTGAGTCCGAATCAGAATTGTTTGAGAGTTCAGAATTTTCTGTATCGTAATGATTATGAAAACCTCTGTATGACATGGGTACTTACAGCAAAATCCAAACCCACTTCATTTGTCCAGGGCCAGGCATTGGAAGAGACAGCGATTGTACTTCTGGTTGCTGACTGTTTGTTGGAAAACGAACGGATTCTTCTCGTCAAGCTACTCAGTTCACCTGACTGGATTTTTCTGCCGTACGCGTACCGATTTTTCGGATAGGTCGATAAATCGTTGAAACGAATCAACTTGTTATATTCCTTAACTGTTGATCAACCTATCCTACCGACGGCGCCACTTAAATAACTTTTTGTTTAAGTTACTTTTTTAAAAAGATTTATTTTGTCATGTGTTCACAAACAGGATTCTGAATCTAGACTGAGTATCATTTCTAACATAATACACCATCTAACTAATTGTCATCTTACAGAAAATGATGACATTGCAAATTAAATGTCAGTGGCATCAGTTACACATTGTTCAGTATGTTCGTAACGCAATATAACTTATATATTGTTATGATATGAAATATGAAGAGTGAATATGGAATGAAGGAGAATGGAAGATTGATCACAATATGTTATACAAGTTCCTTGTTGGATTGTTTTTGCTGTGTTGCTGGTTTGTTCGTTTCGCAATCTGCAATTTTTTTAGTTTTGATCGGTTTTCCACAGCTCAGAAGGAAGTCAGTGTGGCTTGTTCATTTTCAGCATGACATTTCAGGAGATGTCAAACTTCGTCTCAACTTAGAACTTTTCAAAATTAGTTTTAGAACCATTATTCGAAATTCCATCACAGAATCTATTTATTTGAAATTAAAAACATCCTGTATATGATTTAGGACAAACTTAGAAATGACAGATCGATGTCAGTATTCAGTGAATTTTGGGATTTAAAATCGGGGTGGAATAATAAAGAAGCAACAAGAGTATGTGTCTATATAATGACTATTTTTCATTGTAAATATATTCTCATCATTCATCAATTTAGAAATACAAATTAAAATAAGAAGTGTTGAATAGAACATGGAAGTCAAGTGACAAACCATCATGAAAGAAGTGATTATAAAAAAAAAAAAAGAAAGAGGAAGGTTGCCAAGGTAAAGTTTGTTAGTTAGAAAAAAGAAAAAATTTGGAGATAGTTTGTGGTGGATAAAAATTAGAGAAGAAAAAGAAGTTTATCCTGGAAAATCATAAGATAAAACAGCAAAAATCAGTTGGAAGAAAAAGAAAAGAGAAGTCCATGGTTTAGAAAGTAAAATCAAGCAAGGAAATTAAATTACCTCAAGTTCTCCCACAATAATTCAGAACGTGACAGTCAGGAGGCAGTAAAAGGGCCAAGGAAATCTATTCCTGAAGGAAGAATAGACTCAAAAGGAACTTTTATTGAAAACAATAACTTCATATAACTTCATTCATTGTCTTTATTTCCATTCCATCATAGCAAGTAAGTTGTCGCAGGTTTTAAAATTTGTTACCTGTTATGGTGTGTTATTTCTGTTGCCATTATAGACATTCAATCTTGTTTATTTTTTTTTATTATTCCCCAGTAAACAATTCAAGTTTCGAAATTCATTTGAAAAGATATATATCAAAATCGTCAACAGAGGCGCTGTTTGAATCCACCTGAGAAGTCTCACAGGCGTACCGAACTGAGTTCTTGGAGGAAGAATCCTAATTGAGAAGAGAAAAAGATTCAAGCGACATCGGCGTCACAGCTGGGACACTTTTAGCGAGGGGCTTGGTAATTATATATTGTGTTGATTTGATCTGTATTCCATTTATTCTTTATTTGATATTTTTTTCGTTGCATATCATAACAAGATCCAAAATATATAGAGATAAAATATTCAATATCTATCAACCGCGGATCACTAAAGATTAGATCATTACAAAATGGCGCCCATAACGTTAGAGCATTGTTAGAAAATAGCGTTATTGTTAAATAGCTTTGCCAGTGAATAGCGTTTCTATTCACTAGTTTGATAAAATTCATAGCAAAAGTCAGATAAGAATAATTAATTGGGGAAAAATATCAATTCAACATTGGAAAAATTTGTACAAAAACTGAAATCTGAAGAGAAATAATAGAAATGGATTTGAGGGATGGAAAGAAGTTAGGAAAAGGGGGAGAAAGAGGTGATCAGGAAGAAGGTGAGGCTAGTAATGGGAGAGAGAGAGAAATGCAGAGTGATAAAGAAGGAAGGGATGATAAATTACAAAAATTAATGGAACTTATAATTGGAATGAAAGAAAATATGGGAAGAATGGAAGTTGGAATGAAAGAAAAAATGGAGAGAATGGAAGATGGAATAAAAGGAAGTTTGAAAGAAGATATGAAAAGTCTGGAAAAAAGAATGAATGAGAAATTAGAAGAAAATAAAAATGAATATGTGAATATGTGCAAGGAAAGTGAAATCAGAATCGATCAACATAATAGGGAATTTTATGACAGTATTAGACAAGAAATGTCAAGCGTGAACAATTCAATAAAACAACATTCTAATGAAATGCAAGAAATAAGAACTGAGGTAGAAAGTTCAACCCAGAAAACAAATAAGGATATCCAAAAGTTAAATAAAAAAATTGACTCACAGCAAAAAGAGACAAATGAGAAAATCACAATAATAGGAAGTGAAATTTCACTAATGAGGGAAAATATTTCTGATAATGGTGATAGTTATATTGTTCAGCAAAAAATTTCTTTCTTAGAAGAAAAGATAAAAGCTCTCGAACAAAGGAGACATGAAAATATTGTTGAAAACAGAATTATTGGTACATGTCAAAACATACAAATCAACAATAAATTTGATGGAAATATTAAGAAACTACATCCAATAACTTTCATGAAAATAATAAAGAACAAAATTAAAAGTACCATGACACTAGAAGAAATGAAGGAAACTATTAGGCAACACTTACTTAATCAACCATGTATTTGGTTCAATAGTCAAGAAAAGAATGTGAATGGTTTTGATGATTTTGAAAGGTTATTCATAAAACAATATTGGGGTGAAAATGCTCAAATGTTAGTAAGAGATAAATTACAGTTTGGGAAATTCGATGAAAACCGTAGTATAAATTATAATAATTATGCAATTCAATTATTCGCAATAGCTCAATACATAGATCCTGTAATGAGGGAAGAAGAAATTGTAGGCAACATAAGTAGGCATTTTAGACAGGAAGTTTTTGAGGTAATCAGTATGCATGAAATTAAGACGATGGAACGTTTGAGTGAATATTTACTAAGACTAGAAAGAACATTGTCTTATAGAATTAGGGAAAGGTTCAATCCAAATCAAAACTTTCACAATAATAATAACAACAATACAAACAGACAGACATACAGGAATGTACAAAATTCAAATAATTACCAATATAATAATCAAAATAATAGGTATCAAAATGATTATAATAGAAATGCAAATCAAAATTATAATAGGCACTATAATAATAACAATAATAATATGAATAACAGGCCTAATAATGATAATAGTAGTAATTACATAAACAATAGGCCTAGTAATAATAATGGAAACTACAATAATGGGCGAGATAATCAAAATCAATGGCACAGGCAACAATATTTTAGGCAGGGACAAACAAATTTCAATTCTGATAACTATCAAAGAGGTGAACAATCCAGACAGATAAATTTGAATTCAATAAGACAAGCTAGTCCACGGGAGAATGAAACTCAGGTACAAATACATTCTTTAAGACAGGAAAATCAAGATAATGTAAATGCAAATGACAATGGAAATGAACAGCAGGATTTTTGTTAACCAAACCATATGAAAAGCTGGAAAAACCGAATTATGAACATCTCATAGAATTTATAATGTTGAATGAAAATGATGAAAATGAACAATTTATTGGGTTAATAATATTAGAAGGCAACATTGGGGACAAAAACATACAGATTTTAATAGATACAGGTTCAGAGGCATCTTTAATAAAAGAAAACAATTTAGAAAAAATGTTGGAAGTCAAAAATCCACTTGTGAAAATGCCAAAAACAAATTTAATAGGAATCAATGGAAAGAAATTAGCTGAAACAAATCAATATGTCGATTTGAATTTGAAGATAAATATTGAAAATATTGAATTACAACTATTAGTAGTGAAAGATATGGAATTTGACGTTATTATAGGTACTGATCAATTAGAAAAGATGAAAGCAAAAATAAATTATGAAGAAAAAAGTATAGAAATGGATGGAAAAACATTTGAATTTTTAGAGAAAACTCAAGAAGAGAATATAAAGAAAAATATTTTGTGTATGAAAGGTATGAATGTGAGAAATGAATATGATGATAATAATGATGAAATATATGTTAAAAAATATAAGTGTGATGGTGAAAATGAAAGTTATATTAATGAATTATTGAATAAATATTATAAGTTGGTGATGAATGAGTCGAGAATAGCGAAAGAGTATGTACACAAAATAGACGTGAAAGAAACAGAAAAATTCAGATCTAAAAATTATCCAATTCCATACAAATATAGAGAACAAGTTAAAGAAGAGTTGAATAAAATGTTGAAACAAGGAATAATAGAAAAAAGTACCAGTAATTACATCAATCCTATAGTAGTAGTTGTGAAGAAAAATGGGGAACTTAGATTGTGTTTAGATGCAAGAGAACTAAATAAAATCACAATACCCCAATATGAATCTCCATTGAATATTGAAACTATTTTTGGCAAAATCACAAATACTAAGATTTTTTCTAAAATTGATTTGAAACATAGTTTTTGGTTAATACCATTGCATGAAAATTCTAGAAACTATACAGGTTTTTGTATAGAAGGGGTAGTTTATAGATTTTGTGTTGTTCCATATGGTTTGCAGTCATCATGTCCAGCATTAGAAAGAGTTCTGCACAAGATATTTGACAAATATGAAGATTTTGCATTACATTAGATTGACGATATTTTAATTTACTCAAAAGATGAGGAAGAACATAAAGAACATTTGAATAAAGTATTTCAATTACTTGATGAGGCAGGATTAAAAATAAACATTAATAAATGTGAGTTTTTTCAAAAAGAGACAAAATATTTGGGATACAAAATAAATGAAACAGGTTTAGAAATGGATCCTGAAAGAATTAGGACCATAAGGGAATACAGTAGGCCTCATAATTTGAGAACATTGAGAGGATTCTTAGGAATATTAAACTATTTTAAAAGACTAATACCAGATCTGAGTAACAAAGAGATTCCTTTAATTGAATTGTTGAAAAAGAACGTAAAATGGAAATGGGGATCTGAACAGGAAAATGCATTTTTGGAATTGAAGGATATATTCATTCAAAATTTAAAAATGTTTCATCCTGATTACAGTTTACCATTCATTTTAAGAACAGACGCTTCCATGCAACGATTTGCAGGAGTGTTAATTCAGATACAAGAAGGAAAAGAAGTTCCAATCTCATTTATATCACGAATTACCAAAAAGCATGAACGGAACTACAATGTGACAGAGTTAGAATTAGCTAGCATAATATTTTGCATAACAAAATTCAGATTTTATTTATTGGGGGCAAAATTCCATATCGAAACAGATCATGAAGCACTCATGTCTATTGTAAATTGTAAATATGCAAGTAATAGGGTGCACAGATGGGCATTATTACTTCAGGAATATAAATTTGAAATTAAACACATTCCAGGGAAACAAAATATAATAACTGATTCGATAACAAGAATGGAAACAAATAAATCTAGTGGTCCAAGACAGGTCAAAATAGGGGTGAATATGTTCAGGAATGATACAGGGTTATTTTGTCTTGAGACAATATTACGAGATCAAATGAAATTAACAAATAAAGAAAAAAGGGGAACAATTGAAAGGAATGGAATCGTTATTAAAATGATTAATGGGGAGGAATTGTATGTCGTAACGAAAGAATTATCTCAGGATTTGATTAGTATCATTCATGAAAAATATTTACATATTGGGATTCGGAAAACTTGGATGATATTTAGGGAGAATTATATAAGTTTCAGGGATATTAAGATCACGAAAGATCTTATCAATAGATGTAACATATGTCAGTTGGGAAAATTCAAAAATAGGGTTAATCGTAATGAACCGAAAAGCATCATAACCAATAGATCATTGCAAATTATATCCATCGATTTTGTGAGCAATTTGATAACAAGTTATCACAACAACAAACATATTTTCGTAATAGTGGACCATTTTTCAAAATTCATTCAATTGTACCCTACTAAGAAAACAAATTTTAAAACAGTTAAAAAGTTATTGACAAAATTTATAGTAGAAATAGGCAAACCAGAACAAATTATTCTTGATAATGCTACATATTTCAACAATGAGAACATGAGAAATTTCAATCAAAAATTGGGAATAAAATTACATTTTACAAGTATCAGACATCCTGCAGCTAATCCTACAGAGAGATATATAAGAGAGGTTATTAAATATTTAAGGCTAACATCACAAGAAAACCATAGACAATGGGATAAAAAATTAGAAATCATAGAACAATATCTGAATGAAGTTCCAAGCACAATCACAGAAGAATGTCCAACATATGTTATGACTGGAAGAATGCCTGAGCGAGAGTGGATAAATGAACATAAAAATTTGAATGAAGTTATGGAAAAAGTGAATGTAAGAATAATGAGGAATGCTAAGAAGTATATTAAAAGAGAGAATAAGAGGGGAACAAAAAGAACGAAATTCAAGAAAGGGGATTTAGTGATAGTAAAAGCATTGAGAGTACCAAATAGTAGATTGGGAATCTGTGCGAAACTACAATTACCATTTGAGGGACCTTATGAAGTTGATAATGAGGAGGCTCAAAATAGTTATAGGTTAGTTGATCCTCATGATAAATCGTTAAGGGGAATTTTTAATATAGAAAATGTTTATCAGTTTAAAGTTTAGTTCATGAGTGCTGTTGTCTTGATATTATCCACTTGAATTCAAGAGAATCCTGTTGAGAGGTGACATTTGAAACAAAGGAAGTGGAATTAGTGAAATCAAATATTCATAAAAATTGATATTCAAATTTTGCTAGCGGAGTATCAAAATATTGAATATAAATTTTGGGGAATTGTTATGATATGAAATATGAAGAGTGAATATGGAATGAAGGAGAATGGAAGATTGATCACAATATGTTATACAAGTTCCTTGTTGGATTGTTTTTGCTGTGTTGCTGGTTTGTTCGTTTCGCAATCTGCAATTTTTTCAGTTTTGATCGGTTTTCCACAGCTCAGAAGGAAGTCAGTGTGGCTTGTTCATTTTCAGCATGACATTTCAGGAGATGTCAAACTTCGTCTCAACTTAGAAATTTTCAAAATTAATTTTAGAACCATTATTCGAAATTCCATCACAGAATCTATTTATTTGAAATTAAAAACATCCTGTATATGATTTAGGACAAACTTAGAAATGACAGATCGATGTCAGTATTCAGTGAATTTCGGGATTTAAAATCGGGGTGGAATAATAAAGAAGCAACAAGAGTATGTGTCTATATAATGACTATTTTTCATTGTAAATATATTCTCATCATTCATCAATTTAGAAATACAAATTAAAATAAGAAGTGTTGAATAGAACATGGAAGTCAAGTGACAAACCATCATGAAAGAAGTGATTATAAAAAAAAAAGAAAGAGGAAGGTTGCCAAGGTAAAGTTTGTTAGTTAGAAAAAAGAAAAAATTTGGAGATAGTTTGTGGTGGATAAAAATTAGAGAAGAAAAAGAAGTTTATCCTGGAAAATCATAAGATAAAACAGCAAAAATCAGTTGGAAGAAAAAGAAAAGAGAAGTCCATGGTTTAGAAAGTAAAATCAAGCAAGGAAATTAAATTACCTCAAGTTCTCCCACAATAATTCAGAACGTGACAGTCAGGAGGCAGTAAAAGGGCCAAGAAAATCTATTCCTGAAGGAAGAATAGACTCAAAAGGAACTTTTATTGAAAACAATAACTTTATATAACTTCATTCATTGTCTTTATTTCCATTCCATCATAGCAAGTAAGTTGTCGCAGGTTTTAAAATTTGTTACCTGTTATTGTGTGTTATTTCTGTTGCCATTATAGACATTCAATCTTGTTTATTTTTTTTTATTATTCCCCAGTAAACAATTCAAGTTTCGAAATTCATTTGAAAAGATATATATCAAAATCGTCAACAGAGGCGCTGTTTGAATCCACCTGAGAAGTCTCACAGGCGTACCGAACTGAGTTCTTGGAGGAAGAATCCTAATTGAGAAGAGAAAAAGATTCAAGCGACATCGGCGTCACAGCTGGGACACTTTTAGCGAGGGGCTTGGTAATTATATATTGTGTTGATTTGATCTGTATTCCATTTATTCTTTATTTGATATTTTTTTCGTTGCATATCATAACAAGATCCAAAATATATAGAGATAAAATATTCAATATCTATCAACCGCGGATCACTAAAGATTAGATCATTACAATATATATATATATATATATATATATATATATATATATATATCTAAAGTGAAACATTAATGTATAAGATTTTGGAATTGATAGGTTTACTTAGGAATTTATAATTTGAGAATAATTGTAATTACCTATAAAAATATCTAATGTGCTTTCTTTCCATGTAATGGTGCACATACGAATATGGTAATGACCCAAGAAGAGGACCCATGAAGGACATCCAGGTTAAAAACCGATAAGATGGCTAGATGTAGGTGACAAATTGGCGTTTGAGGGCACACGATAGCACATACAGAAGTATCGTACACATATCTTCTTCAACCAAGGGACACAAAGATGTCAGCTGAAACAACGAAGAAATTCACAAAGCAGGAAGTTACTCTCACGTGAAAACCAGTTAGCAGCAGAACCCCGAAGAGGTGCCAAGGAGCTTACAATGGCAGGCCACAAGCGACAACGAAAGAAGCCGCCAGTGCAATACGACCAGAAGATCGAACTTCACACACCAGGCACGAGAACATCATGTTCACAGAGGGTACGAGAACTAGGCACCAAAGGTACCAGACACTTCTCACAAGAACTCCACTGACTAGGGGAAACCGAAACTCAACCTATCAGACGTGGATACAACGATACAATCAGGGCATGGAATCAGAGTTAGCAGCCAATAACCTAACTGTCATGGTTATGGCAGATGAACAACATATGGCCGCAGCACTAGACGCTAAAGGCAGTGAAAATAGAAGAGGACCAATGTGTTTTAGGGTATTGAAATGATGGGGGAAATACAATAAGCCTCCTGCTGCAGTATATCCTTTGGACCCCTGTAGTAATAAAAAAAAATAGAAGAGGAAAACTACAGCCTATAACCCAATCCACCACTTCCGCCATCTATGAGGTAACAAGACACCACACCATAGGGAGCAAGAACCTATTCGAGAAGCAGGGGTCAACCAGGGTCAAAAGAAGATTGTGTGTACCAGGGATGCACGAAAGCTAATATTAATTATGCAGAATTTTTTTTTAATTTTTTCAATATCATAATGTTGGAAAACTGTTAACGCTGGAGGCCAGCGTTTTCAAGGGGGAGGCAAATGTCACAAACCGTAAGGGCACAAACACCAACAAGCTTTGATCCGAGAATATTAATCACTCACTATAACTAAACGAACTCATTCGACCTCAGGTGCGATTAAACCTACATGACCCGAATGTGAGTTAATTCAAGTTCATGAGTTCATTACGACATATTGTTACAATTCGCGAATACTCGCGTTGACCTCACTCAAGTCATGTAGGAATAATAAGCAAATCATATAAAAGTATTGGACGGAGGAGCGAACGAGAGAGTTTAGTTCTGACGCGCGTAGTTAGTGTGTTGGTGCCCTAAGTTATCAAGCAGTCAGTATAGAGTCCCCCCTTGAAGATGCCGAGCGCCCATTTTATGTTTTATTCGTAAGTATTAGGTAAGACTGGTTCAAAATCATTTCCACTGTTTATGTTTTGATATCACTGTTATGAATTGTTCGTATTGTTTAAATTGATGTACTGATGCGAGTTTCATATACGGGGGGGACTCCTAATATTATTTATGTGTGAAGAATATATGGCTATATTTGTTTCTTGTGTCTTTTGTCGTTCACCCTGGTCAAGAGGTAGAGGGTAATTGTTTGTTTTAGGGTAATCTACGACCCGAGTAATATTCGCAGATCTCTGACTGCGACCCCCAGTGCAGGAACTAACCCTTCTGGTAGTCCCGTGCACGACACTATCGTCTCGCTTCGTTCTGGTAGCTGTACATCCTCTGTCAACATCGATTTCCTCGGCGCCCACTTTGATTGTTTTTTTATTTTTTCAAAGTCTAGTTGAATTTCTTGTGCGCCCATGACGTCCATTTCCAAAATGACATCTTCCTCGATATCCGCCATAATTGCTCGATGTGGAATTGTGAGGGTCCACCCTTGAAGTCGACCCGCTTTAGTTTTCCTGCGGCTGCGAGGAAGATGGTACTTCCTCAGCAAATTTCTTGGCTCGTTTGCAAGCTCTTTGAAGATGTCCCAGCTCTCTACAGTTCCAACAGCGAACCGTTCTCTTTGTCTTATTCAGATTCAGAAGACTTTTGATGGCATCGACCAGGCCCTCAGTAGATTCCTGGTTCAGTGAACTGTTACCGTTATCATCAATGTTGCGGACTCTTGCAGATCCACGTGAAGCTTCTTTTGCCGCTTCGAACTCCAACGCCGCTGCTAGTGCATCGGTGGGGTCTTTAGGTCGAGACAAACGCACGGTCCTCTGCATTTCCCCATCTCTCAACCCATCAACGAATGTCTGTACAGCTAGACATTCCATAACAGACTCCGGAGCTGACGGATATGCACAATGAACCAATCTCGCTACGTCTGCTTCAAATTCCTGTAGACTCTCGTTGGTTCTCTGTCGACGGTTCTTCATCAGTGATTGGAATACCTGGTGTAGATGTTCATGACCATATCGCATATCTAGGCGTTTGATGAGATGTTCGTAACTGTCAGCTTCACTTTCTGGAATGGCTTGCAAGATGTTCAATGCATCACCTCGTAGAGGAACTGTGAGCGCCACCGCCTTGTCCTTTAATGTCCACCCATTGGCTTTTGCAGCTGTTTCAATTTGCTTCAAGTAATTTGGCCATGATCTCTTTTCGTCAAACGTAGGAGGCTTCACTCGATTTGAAGTGGTTGCGATGTCCGATTCTATTCTCTTTACGATTTGTTCACTGTTCTCAGGTTTTTCTATTGCGTCCATTTCTCCTTTCTGGTGAGCAATCCGCAATGAAAACTCTTCACGGAGTGCTAAAGATTGAGCCGAAATCTGTTCTGCAATTTTCTCACGATGAGCAATCATTTGGGCAACGATCTTGTCCTGTTGTGCCATAATTTCTTCACGTTGTGCAGAAATCTGATTCGTAATTTCTTCACGAAACGCCGTTGATTCTTCACGTTGTGCAGAAATCTGATTCGTGATTCCTTCACGTTTTGCAGAAATCTGATTCGTAATTTCTTCTCGAAACGCCGTTTACTCTTCACGTTGTGCAGAAATCTGATTTACAATGTCTTCACACGAAAAGCCGATTATTCTTCACGTTGTGTAGATATTTGATTCGCAATCTTATGTTCCGGTTCTTCGAAGATGAAAGTTTCTGGGTCTTGACCAACGTCAAACGAAGCTGTAGCACCGCTTTCGTCCCTGTGGACTCGAGACCCTTTTCTTTCAACTCTCGTTTCAAGTCTGGCACCTTCAGTTCACTAAGTCTCTTCATTGTCACTGGCTGTTCACTTCATTTGATCAAAAGTCCAACTGAATTCACGAATATCCCACTTCTGACACCAATTGTTATGTTATTCGTAGGTTCCAGTAAAGAACAGACTTTCTTACTGTGAAATCTGATGAACCGCTCGTTTGTGGAAAGGACACCACTGTAGTCGTTCATCAAAAAGGCCTGCAGACATTGAGTTTGAGAAGCCAATCATTAAACGACGGCAAATGGGAGTGTTGGGCCAACGATGATATTGTTACGTTTTTCGTGGATTCTAGTAAAAAACAGGCTGATTTCCAACTAATGAACTATTTATTTTCACGTACACACACCAACGAAGATGTTACTATGTCGCGTTCTATTCGTCAACTCTCCAACGTTATTTGGAAGCTCGATATTTATATGTTTCACATCTGTTCTGGAATGTTCTAGAACTGTCAGTCTTCTGTCACATCTTGTCACCTCTCTTCATCAGACTGCTTGCAGGATCTTCCATCTTCATTCATTCTAGAATATTCGAGAGCTTTCAAACATGTGATACAGGGGGATTATTCAAGTTCTCCTGGATTCCATTACAATATGATCCCAATCATCAAACCGACGAAACCTAAAACACATCCAGATTCTTATCGTTCTATATCGCTGACATGCACTATGTTAAAAAAAATAAACAACAGGAAATTTCTCTGGTTCATCGAGAGTGGCAAACTAATATATCCTAGACAAAGTACCTTCCTCACTCAACGCTCCACTACCATCCATTTGGTGGACCTAGAATCGTTAATGAAGGCTTTGCCAACGGACAGATGACCATCGCAACATTTTTGGATGTCAGCAAGGCATATGATACAATAATAATAATGATGTTTATCTATATTCAGAACACAAAAATAACTGGAAATACATAAGCCGAATATGAGATGTTGCTTGTATGTGGTGAAAATGAAAATATGATAATCAAATTACATCAGTATGGAAATGAAATAAATTATGAAAAATAGATTCACATACACAAATAACTAGTTAATATATAAATATATAACATTGAAATCACACAAATGAAATAGTATTAAGCATAAAGTATATAAACGTTCAATACAAGTACAATTATACATATACAATTATAATAGGAATAGCTGAAAGTTTTTACATGAAGAATGACTCAGTTATGAGATCCTACATAATAAATATAGTCTGTCTTATGTCCAACATGCGAGTTTCGCTGTATAAGTTATTAGAGGGATACCTATTATTTTTAGAGAAAATCAACTCAAGGAAACGCCTTTGCATAATTTCAATTTGTTGAATATGAGTATTCAAGGCTCCTCCCCATACCGCTATTCCATAGCGGATATGACTTTCTACAAGGGAGTAGTATAAAGTTTTGAGATATTTCAGAGGTAGGAGTTCTTTGAGTTTCCTGAATTTGAAAAGAATGGTTCTCAATTTATTGACGGTGTATTTGATATGGAGTTTCCATCTCAAATGAGTGTCTGAGATTATTCCTAAGTATTTTATTTTATTTTCAGGAGAGATATGGAAAGGCGTATCAGTTTTTATTGTTAGTCGATCGAATGGAGGCGCTGCAGCTGCATTACAACAGAATGGTAGATAATGCGATAATGCGTTTTATAGATATTCACCGTTAGTAATTTCTTATCCAGCCAACTTTTAATGATAGGGAGAATTCTGTTTCAACTTTAATTTTTAGGGAATTCCAGTTGTCTGCTTCATAAAAGATGGCAGTGTCATCTGCGAATTCGACTATGTTTCCGTTGCCTAATGCAAAAAGAAAGCACATTAGATATTTTTATAGGTAATTACAATTATTCTCAAATTATAAATTCCTAAGTAAACCTATCAATTCCAAAATCTTATACATTAATGTTTCACTTTAGATATATATATATATATATATATATATATATATATATATTGTAATGATCTAATCTTTAGTGATCCGCGGTTGATAGATATTGAATATTTTATCTCTATGTATTTTGGATCTTGTTATGATATGCAACGAAAAAAATATCAAATAAAGAATAAATGGAATACAGATCAAATCAACACAATATATAATCACCAAGCCCCTCGCTAAAAGTTTCCCAGCTGTGACGCCGATGTCGCTTGAATCTTTTTCTCTTCTCAATTAGGATTCTTCCTCCAAGAACTCAGTTCGGTACGCCTGTGAGACTTCTCAGGTGGATTTAAACAGCGCCTCTGTTGACGATTTTGATATATATCTTTTCAAATGAATTTCGAAACTTGAATTGTTTACTGGGAATAATAAAAAATAATAAACAAGATTGAATGTCTATAATGGCAACAGAAATAACACACAATAACAGGTAACAAATTTTAAAACCTGCGACAACTTACTTGCTATGATGGAATGGAAATACAGACAATGAATGAAGTTATATGAAGTTATTGTTTTCAATAAAAGTTCCTTTTGAGTCTATTCTTCCTTCAGGAATAGATTTCCTTGGCCCTTTTACTGCCTCCTGACTGTCACGTTCTGAATTATTGTGGGAGAACTTGAGGTAATTTAATTTCCTTGCTTGATTTTACTTTCTAGACCATGGACTTCTCTTTTCTTTTTCTTCCAACTGATTTTTGCTGTTTTATCTTATGATTTTCCAGGATAAACTTCTTTTTCTTCTCTAATTTTTATCCACCACAAACTATCTCCAAATTTTCTTTTTTCTAACTAACAAACTTTACCTTGGCAACCTTCCTCTTTCTTTTTTTTTTTTTTTTATAATCACTTCTTTCATGATGGTTTGTCACTTGACTTCCATGTTCTATTCAACACTTCTTATTTTAATTTGTATTTCTAAATTGATGAATGATGAGAATATATTTACAATGAAAAATAGTCATTATATAGACACATACTCTTGTTGCTTCTTTATTATTCCACCCCGATTTTAAATCCCAAAATTCACTGAATACTGACATTGATCTGTCATTTCTAAGTTTGTGTCCTAAATCATATACAGGATGTTTTTAATTTCAAATAAATAGATTCTGTGATGGAATTTCGAATAATGGTTCTAAAATTAATTTTGAAAATTTCTAAGTTGAGACGAAGTTTGACATCTCCTGAAATGTCATGCTGAAAATGAACAAGCCACACTGACTTCCTTCTGAGCTGTGGAAAACCGATCAAAACTGAAAAAATTGCAGATTGCGAAACGAACAAACCAGCAACACAGCAAAAACAATCCAACAAGGAACTTGTATAATATATTGTGATCAATCTTCCATTCTCCTTCATTCCATATTCACTCTTCATATTTCATATCATAACAATTCCCCAAAATTTATATTCAATATTTTGATACTCCGCTAGCAAAATTTGAATATCAATTTTTATGACTATTTGATTTCACTAATTCCACTTCCTTTGTTTCAAATGTCACCTCTCAACAGGATAATATCAAGACAACAGCACTCATGAACTAAACTTTAAACTGATAAACATTCTCTATATTAAAAATTCCCCTCAACGATTTATCATGAGGATCAACTAACCTATAACTATTTTGAGCCTCCTCATTATCAACTTCATAAGGTCCCTCAAATGGTAATTGTAGTTTCGCACAGATTCCCAATCTACTATTTGGTACTCTCAATGCTTTTACTATCACTAAATCCCCTTTCTTGAATTTCGTTCTTTTTGTTCCCCTCTTATTCTCTCTTTTAATATACTTCTTAGCATTCCTCATTATTCCTACATTCACTTTTTCCATAACTTCATTCAAATTTTTATGTTCATTTATCCACTCTCGCTCAGGCATTCTTCCAGTCATAACATATGTTGGACATTCTTCTGTGATTGTGCTTGGAACTTCATTCAGATATTGTTCTATGATTTCTAATTTTTTATCCCATTGTCTATGGTTTTCTTGTGATGTTAGCCTTAAATATTTAATAACCTCTCTTATATATCTCTCTGTAGGATTAGCTGCAGGATGTCTGATACTTGTAAAATGTAATTTTATTCCCAATTTTTGATTGAAATTTCTCATGTTCTCATTGTTGAAATATGTAGCATTATCAAGAATAATTTGTTCTGGTTTGCCTATTTCTACTATAAATTTTGTCAATAACTTTTTAACTGTTTTAAAATTTGTTTTCTTAGTAGGGTACAATTGAATGAATTTTGAAAAATGGTCCACTATTACGAAAATATGTTTGTTGTTGTGATAACTTGTTATCAAATTGCTCACAAAATCGATGGATATAATTTGCAATGATCTATTGGTTATGATGCTTTTCGGTTCATTACGATTAACCCTATTTTTGAATTTTCCCAACTGACATATGTTACATCTATTGATAAGATCTTTCGTGATCTCAATATCCCTGAAACTTATATAATTCTCCCTAAATATCATCCAAGTTTTCCGAATCCCAATATGTAAATATTTTTCATGAATGATACTAATCAAATCCTGAGATAATTCTTTCGTTACGACATACAATTCCTCCCCATTAATCATTTTAATAACGATTCCATTACTTTCAATTGTTCCCCTTTTTTCTTTATTTGTTAATTTCATTTGATCTCGTAATATTGTCTCAAGACAAAATAACCCTGTATCATTCCTGAACATATTCACCCCTATTTTGACCTGTCTTGGACCACTAGTTTTATTTGTTTCCATTCTTGTTATCGAATCAGTTATTATATTTTGTTTCCCTGGAATGTGTTTAATTTCAAATGTATATTCCTGAAGTAATAATGCCCATCTGTGCACCCTATTACTTGCATATTTACAATTTACAATAGACATGAGTGCTTCATGATCTGTTTCGATATGGAATTTTGCCCCCAATAAATAAAATCTGAATTTTGTTATGCAAAATATTATGCTAGCTAATTCTAACTCTGTCACATTGTAGTTCCGTTCATGCTTTTTGGTAATTCGTGATATAAATGAGATTGGAACTTCTTTTCCTTCTTGTATCTGAATTAACACTCCTGCAAATCGTTGCATGGAAGCGTCTGTTCTTAAAATGAATGGTAAACTGTAATCAGGATGAAACATTTTTAAATTTTGAATGAATATATCCTTCAATTCCAAAAATGCATTTTCCTGTTCAGATCCCCATTTCCATTTTACGTTCTTTTTCAACAATTCAATTAAAGGAATCTCTTTGTTACTCAGATCTGGTATTAGTCTTTTAAAATAGTTTAATATTCCTAAGAATCCTCTCAATGTTCTCAAATTATGAGGCCTACTGTATTCCCTTATGGTCCTAATTCTTTCAGGATCCATTTCTAAACCTGTTTCATTTATTTTGTATCCCAAATATTTTGTCTCTTTTTGAAAAAACTCACATTTATTAATGTTTATTTTTAATCCTGCCTCATCAAGTAATTGAAATACTTTATTCAAATGTTCTTTATGTTCTTCCTCATCTTTTGAGTAAATTAAAATATCGTCAATGTAATGTAATGCGAAATCTTCATATTTGTCAAATATCTTGTGCAGAACTCTTTCTAATGCTGGACATGATGACTGCAAACCATATGGAACAACACAAAATCTATAAACTACCCCTTCTATACAAAAACCTGTATAGTTTCTAGAATTTTCATGCAATGGTATTAACCAAAAACTATGTTTCAAATCAATTTTAGAAAAAATCTTAGTATTTGTGATTTTGCCAAAAATAGTTTCAATATTCAATGGAGATTCATATTGGGGTATTGTGATTTTATTTAGTTCTCTTGCATCTAAACACAATCTAAGTTCCCCATTTTTCTTCACAACTACTACTATAGGATTGATGTAATTACTGGTACTTTTTTCTATTATTCCTTGTTTCAACATTTTATTCAACTCTTCTTTGACTTGTTCTCTATATTTGTATGGAATTGGATAATTTTTAGATCTGAATTTTTCTGTTTCTTTCACTTCTATTTTGTGTACATACTCTTTCGCTATTCTCGACTCATTCATCACCAACTTATAATATTTATTCAATAATTCATTAATATAACTTTCATTTTCACCATCACACTTATATTTTTTAACATATATTTCATCATTATTATCATCATATTCATTTCTCACATTCATACCTTTCATACACAAAATATTTTTCTTTATATTCTCTTCTTGAGTTTTCTCTAAAAATTCAAATGTTTTTCCATCCATTTCTATACTTTTTTCTTCATAATTTATTTTTGCTTTCATCTTTTCTAATTGATCAGTACCTATAATAACGTCAAATTCCATATCTTTCACTACTAATAGTTGTAATTCAATATTTTCATTATTTATCTTCAAATTCAAATCGACATATTGATTTGTTTCAGCTAATTTCTTTCCATTGATTCCTATTAAATTTGTTTTTGGCATTTTCACAAGTGGATTTTTGACTTCCAACATTTTTTCTAAATTGTTTTCTTTTATTAAAGATGCCTCTGAACCTGTATCTATTAAAATCTGTATGTTTTTGTCCCCAATGTTGCCTTCTAATATTATTAACCCAATAAATTGTTCATTTTCATCATTTTCATTCAACATTATAAATTCTATGGGATGTTCATAATTCGGTTTTTCCAGCTTTTCATATGGTTTGGTTAACAAAAATCCTGCTGTTCATTTCCATTGTCATTTGCATTTACATTATCTTGATTTTCCTGTCTTAAAGAATGTATTTGTACCTGAGTTTCATTCTCCCGTGGACTAGCTTGTCTTATTGAATTCAAATTTATCTGTCTGGATTGTTCACCTCTTTGATAGTTATCAGAATTGAAATTTGTTTGTCCCTGCCTAAAATATTGTTGCCTGTGCCCTTGATTTTGATTATCTCGCCTATTATTGTAGTTTCCATTATTATTACTTGGCCTATTGTTTATGTAATTACTACTATTATCATTATTAGGCCTGTTATTCATATTATTATTGTTATTATTATAGTGCCTATTATAATTTTGATTTGCATTTCTATTATAATCATTTTGATACCTATTATTTTGATTATTATATTGGTAATTATTTGAATTTTGTACATTCCTGTATGTCTGTCTGTTTGTATTGTTGTTATTATTATTGTGAAAGTTTTGATTTGGATTGAACCTTTCCCTAATTCTATAAGACAATGTTCTTTCTAGTCTTAGTAAATATTCACTCAAACGTTCCATCGTCTTAATTTCATGCATACTGATTACCTCAAAAACTTCCTGTCTAAAATGCCTACTTATGTTGCCTACAATTTCTTCTTCCCTCATTACAGGATCTATGTATTGAGCTATTGCGAATAATTGAATTGCATAATCATTATAATTTATACTACGGTTTTCATCGAATTTCCCAAACTGTAATTTATCTCTTACTAACATTTGAGCATTTTCACCCCAATATTGTTTTATGAATAACCTTTCAAAATCATCAAAACCATTCACATTCTTTTCTTGACTATTGAACCAAATACATGGTTGATTAAGTAAGTGTTGCCAAATAGTTTCCTTCATTTCTTCTAGTGTCATGGTACTTTTAATTTTGTTCTTTATTATTTTCATGAAAGTTATTGGATGTAGTTTCTTAATATTTCCATCAAATTTATTGTTGATTTGTATGTTTTGACATGTACCAATAATTCTGTTTTCAACAATATTTTCATGTCTCCTTTGTTCGAGAGCTTTTATCTTTTCTTCTAAGTCAGAAATTTTTTGCTGAACAATATAACTATCACCATTATCAGAAATATTTTCCCTCATTAGTGAAATTTCACTTCCTATTATTGTGATTTTCTCATTTGTCTCTTTTTGCTGTGAGTCAATTTTTTTATTTAACTTTTGGATATCCTTATTTGTTTTCTGGGTTGAACTTTCTACCTCAGTTCTTATTTCTTGCATTTCATTAGAATGTTGTTTTATTGAATTGTTCACGCTTGACATTTCTTGTCTAATACTGTCATAAAATTCCCTATTATGTTGATCGATTCTGATTTCAATTTCCTTGCACATATTCACATATTCATTTTTATTTTCTTCTAATTTCTCATTCATTCTTTTTTCCAGACTTTTCATATCTTCTTTCAAACTTCCTTTTATTCCATCTTCCATTCTCTCCATTTTTTCTTTCATTCCAACTTCCATTCTTCCCATATTTTCTTTCATTCCAATTATAAGTTCCATTAATTTTTGTAATTTATCATCCCTTCCTTCTTTATCACTCTGCATTTCTCTCTCTCTCCCATTACTAGCCTCACCTTCTTCCTGATCACCTCTTTCTCCCCCTTTTCCTAACTTCTTTCCATCCCTCAAATCCATTTCTATTATTTCTCTTCAGATTTCAGTTTTTGTACAAATTTTTCCAATGTTGAATTGATATTTTTCCCCAATTAATTATTCTTATCTGACTTTTGCTATGAATTTTATCAAACTAGTGAATAGAAACGCTATTTACTGGCAAAGCTATTTAACAATAACGCTATTTTCTAACAATGCCCCACGTTGGGCGCCATTTTGTAATGATCTAATCTTTAGTGATCCGCGGTTGATAGATATTGAATATTTTATCTCTATGTATTTTGGATCTTGTTATGATATGCAACGAAAAAAATATCAAATAAAGAATAAATGGAATACAGATCAAATCAACACAATATATAATTACCAAGTCCCTCGCTGAAAGTGTCCCAGCTGTGACGCCGATGTCGCTAGAATCTTTTTCTCTTCTCAATTAGGATTCTTCCTCCAAGAACTCAGTTCGGTACGCCTGTGAGACTTCTCAGGTGGATTCAAACAGCGCCTCTGTTGACGATTTTGATATATATCTTTTCAAATGAATTTCGAAACTTGAATTGTTTACTGGGAATAATAAAAAATAATAAACAAGATTGAATGTCTATAATGGCAACAGAAATAACACACAATAACAGGTAACAAATTTTAAAACCTGCGACAACTTACTTGCTATGATGGAATGGAAATACAGACAATGAATGAAGTTATATGAAGTTATTGTTTTCAATAAAAGTTCCTTTTGAGTCTATTCTTCCTTCAGGAATAGATTTCCTTGGCCCTTTTACTGCCTCCTGACTGTCACGTTCTGAATTATTGTGGGAGAACTTGAGGTAATTTAATTTCCTTGCTTGATTTTACTTTCTAGACCATGGACTTCTCTTTTCTTTTTCTTCCAACTGATTTTTGCTGTTTTATCTTATGATTTTCCAGGATAAACTTCTTTTTCTTCTCTAATTTTTATCCACCACAAACTATCTCCAAATTTTCTTTTTTCTAACTAACAAACTTTACCTTGGCAACCTTCCTCTTTCTTTTTTTTTTTTTTTATAATCACTTCTTTCATGATGGTTTGTCACTTGACTTCCATGTTCTATTCAACACTTCTTATTTTAATTTGTATTTCTAAATTGATGAATGATGAGAATATATTTACAATGAAAAATAGTCATTATATAGACACATACTCTTGTTGCTTCTTTATTATTCCACCCCGATTTTAAATCCCAAAATTCACTGAATACTGACATTGATCTGTCATTTCTAAGTTTGTGTCCTAAATCATATACAGGATGTTTTTAATTTCAAATAAATAGATTCTGTGATGGAATTTCGAATAATGGTTCTAAAATTAATTTTGAAAATTTCTAAGTTGAGACGAAGTTTGACATCTCCTGAAATGTCATGCTGAAAATGAACAAGCCACACTGACTTCCTTCTGAGCTGTGGAAAACCGATCAAAACTGAAAAAATTGCAGATTGCGAAACGAACAAACCAGCAACACAGCAAAAACAATCCAACAAGGAACTTGTATAATATATTGTGATCAATCTTCCATTCTCCTTCATTCCATATTCACTCTTCATATTTCATATCATAACAATATATATATATATATATATTGAATAGTGTTGGTTTCAGCACGGAACCCTGAGGCACTCCACATTCAATCACTTTATCACTGCTCAATATATCATCAATTCTTACCGCTTGTCTTCTTCCTGTTGAATAACTTTCAAATAATTTCAATATGTTACCCCGTATTCCGATGTCCTCCAAAGACTGAGGGAGAAGTTGATGACTGACAGTGTCAAAGGCTCTCGAAAGGTCTATGAACACACATAGACAGGTTTTGCTTTCGTTCAAGGCCTCAGTTATTTTTGTAGTCAAAGTGAGTACAGCATCTTGGGTTGAAATGTTTTCTCTAAATCCAAATTGGCTCTGGAGATTGAATTGTATTTATTTAAGAAGGATACGAGCCTCTTCTTGATTATCTTTTCAAATATTTTCGAGAGATGAGTAACTAAGGAGATAGGACGATAATTTGTGATAATAGACGTGTCTCCTTTCTTGAATAGTGGAGTCATGATTGCTTTTTTGAATTCACCGGGGTAAACACCTTCCTCCACACATCGGTTGAGAATATAAGTAAGGGAATCTAAAATATAGTTTGTTATTAGTTTTATATTCTCTGCTTTCAAATCGTCACAACCCACTGCCTTTTTATTTTTAAGCTCAAAGATTGTGTTTTTTATTTCCGTTTGGTCAATTGGTTCGAAGAGGAAAGAGTTTGAAATCGATGTTCTTACAATTTCGTAGTTCGTGTTTTTTTTTTAATCTTGCTAGCAAGAACTTTACCCGTTTCTACAAATGCTATATTGGATGTATTTGCTATTTGCGTTTTATCAGTTAAAATTTCATTATTTGTGGGATGTTTAATTTTATCTATAACAACTTTGTGTTTTTTTGTCTTTGATATTTGTTGAGTGACATCCCATAACATTTTTGAGTTGATTTGATTCGTATCGATTTGTTTTTTATAAAAGTTGAATTTTGCTTTTTTGATCAATGATGTTAGCTTGTTTCTGTAGTTTTTATATTCTTTCCTCAAATCGTCATCATATGGTTGCTTTTGCATGTGGCTAAACATTGTGTTTTTTTGTTGATAGTGTAACGTTTCTATTTACTAAAACACTGGGTTCGATTCATATACACTTTTATTTCCACTGACACGATTTATTTACAACGCTCGATTATCAACTGATTCCCTGCGCCTCTGTTCGCGGAGCTTCATGCCTGCACGCTTCTCCAGAAGTTTCCTGGCGGCACGCGAACATTTCAGACCTCGCGTCTCGAACGTTCATGATCCGCGTCACCTGGAGTGGGCGTGGCCAAGCCATAGGCGTATCATTTCGTTACACTGCTCCCTCCTTAGTTCTGATCGCCCCGATCAGAAATTCTCCATGTGGCAACCCCTGACGTCGACTCTTGATGGCGAAAGCTACAGGTGTTTCCGGCCCTACAGAACCCTCGGAGAAAGAAATAACAGTCGATCGTCTTCGAGGGACATACCCTTTTCGGGTTAAAGCAGCACACCGTGATCTGTATGCCTGTCTCTCGGAAAATGACTTCTATCATGCTCCTCACGATCTTCCAGTCCAGGTTTTCCAACCCATGGCCAATTTTAGGTAGAGCCAATTTCTTTATGTCATAATGGCAGACGACTTTCCTTAGGTCTACTAATGCGTACCATATATTCTCGTAGGTTGCTCTTTCTATCGATAATTTCTTAGTTATTAGGTAGAATAAGGATCGGTTGCCATCTTCTAGTCGTAGTGCTCTTCCTACTCTGGGCATTTGATCTCGCAATTCATCCAGGCGGCCGAACTTCTTGCGAAAGACTGTTGCAATTCCTTTGCTCATCCGGAGATCTTGAGCGACGCAGTGTGCAATGGAAACATCTCCCGGAACTGTGAAAAGATCTTGCTGAACCTCAACGGTCACGCCAAGCCTGATCTTTCCCCTGCTTGCGTAATCCGACATGAATTCGGTGTAACTCGGTTGGAAGTCGTCACCGTTTGGTACTTGTTGAAGAGTTCTTGCTTCTTCGACGTCATTCGAGGCAGCATATGGTGCAAGACGATTTATGTGAACAACTTTCGGCTTCCCTCTTGGCAGCTTTCCGATTCGATAAATCAGGTCATGTATCCTCTTCTTGATCTCATACGGACCTTCCCATTGTCTTTGGAGCTTAGGGGAAAAGCCTCGACGTCGTCGTGGATTATACAGCCAGACAAGATCACCTACTTCGAAGGTCCCCTTCGCGGAACGGGAATCATAGTGTTTCTTCATCCGATCACTGGCTATCTGCATATTCCGTCGAGCAAGGTCGTGGATGTCGTTCATCCTCAGCTTCAATTCGTCCGCATAGCCTTCATCGGCCACATTCTCTTCTGATGGTTTACAGCCGAATTCCAGATCACAAGGCAAACGGATTTCACGTCCAAACATCAAGCAGGCAGGGGTCTGGCCAGTAGTCTCGTTGGTAGCCGATCGGTAGGCCATCAAAAACAAAGGAATTAACTGGTCCCAATCCCTCTGGTGTTCTGATACGACCTTGGAAAGATGTTTGCCCATGGTCCTATTCATCCTCTCAACCATTCCATCCGACTGAGGGTGCAAGGGTGTTGTTCTGGTTTTCTCAGCACCAATCAATTGGCAGATTTTTTGAAAGAGAGCCGATTCAAAATTTCGTCCTTGGTCTGAGTGGATCTCCAAAGGAACACCAAATCGGCTGAAGAATTCTTTCACCAGAACATCGGCAACTGTGGAAGCCTCTTGATTAGGGATCGCATAAGCTTCGGTCCATTTCGTAAAATAGTCCATGGCCACTAGGATGTACTTATTTCCAGCATCTGTTACTGGAAATGGACCAGCAATGTCGATAGCTACTATTTCCATTGGACTACCGACATTGTATTGTCTCATGGGCGCCCTCTCCTGGCCAACTGGACCATTGCCCGTTGCACACAACTCGCATTTCCGGCACCATCTTCGTACGTCTTCTTTACAGTTCACCCAATAGAACCGCTCTCGAACTTTCTGTAAAGTCTTCGTAATTCCAAAGTGTCCTCCAGAAGCACCATCGTGTAACTGACGCAATACCTCCGACACTTTACTCCTAGGTACAACCAGTTGCAACCTGGACTCCGTACCATCTTCGTTTTCAAATTTTCTGTACAGAAGATTATCTCTCAGTACCAGACAATCCCATTGGCTCCAATACGATGTCACTTCCGGGCTACATGCGCTGATATCTTGCCAGGACGGTCTTTCCTCTTGAAGCTTCCAACCCAGAACACGTTTCAGACACGGATCGTTCTCCTGAGCGACTCGTAATTGTTCAGGTTGCCAATTATCACTTTCGATGGTAGTTCTTCGAATGTGGCAAAGTCGTTCATCTAGCTTCGAACAATGGCTGAAATTCTCACTGCATGGTCTTCTTGATAGGGCATCAGCATTTTGATGGATTTTTTCTGCCCTGTGTTCGATGTCATAATCATATTCCTGCAGCCGCACTATCCACCTTGCTACTTGACCCTCTGGATTACGGAATTGCAGAAGCCACTTCAAGGCTGTGTGGTCGGTTCGAAGAAGGAACTTTCGGCCATACAAATATTTGTGAAAATGTTCGCAGGCCTTCACTACGCCTAGGAGTTCTCTTCTGGTAACACAGTAGTTCCTCTCTGCTTTAGACAAGGCTTTACTAAAGTAGGCAATTACTTTTTCTTGTCCCTCTTGGAGCTGAGAAAGGACAGCTCCTATAGCAGTATTACTTGCATCCGTGTCCAAAACAAATTTTCCAGTCTCTCTGGGATAACTCAGTATCGGTGCATTGGTAAGAGCTCCTTGTAGCTGTTCAAAAGCTCTTTGACATTCTGCATCCCAGAAGTATTCTCTTCCCCCCTCCGTTAGCTTTGTTAAAGGTTTAGCGATGTGAGCAAATCCTTTGACGAAACGCCTGTGATACGTACACAGGCCAAGGAAACTTCTGATCTCATGTTTATCCTTGGGTACTGGCCATCCTCGAATTGCTTCTATTTTCTCCGGATCGGCTGTTACACCATCACTAGATACGATATGGCCCAAGTACCTAACTTCTCGCCGAAATATGTGACATTTCTTGGGGCTCAGTTTCAAGTTGGCTTCACGTAATCGTTGAAACACTTCCTTCAGATTCTTGGAATGGTCGTCGAATGATTTTCCAACTACGATTACGTCATCCAGGTACACCAAACATGTCTGCCATGTTAGCCCCCTCAAAACTGCTTCCATCAGCCTCTCAAATGTGGCAGGAGCATTGCATAGCCCAAAAGGAATGACCGTGAATTGCCAAAGACCCAATCCTATCGAGAAAGCTGTTTTCTCCCGATCAGCAGGCTCCATTCCTACTTGCCAGTAGCCACTTTTCAAATCGAGGGTAGAGAACCAACGGCACCCGGAAAGAGTATCCAAAGTGTCATCAATTCTGGGTAAGGGATAACTGTCCTTTTTAGTAACTGCATTGAGTTGGCGATAGTCAATACAAAAACGTATGGAACCATCCTTCTTCTTCACAAGGACAACTGGCGAGGCCCACGGACTATTCGATGGTTCTATAACACCTTGTTTGCCCATATCCTTGATAATTTCTTCCGCCTCCTCCCGCTTTGCCCACGGAAGTCTTCTCGGCTGCTGTCTTATTGGCTGAGCATCCCCAGTATTGATTTTATGGGTCACGACGCTGGTCCTTCCTTTGTCATTTTCATCGATGGCAAACACATCTTGGAATTCTTCAAGCATGGCTCTCACTCGACGGGTCTGTTCTCTGTCCAGATCTTGACAAGTATTAATGACGGTGTCTACAAGCTCCTTTGAGTTCTCAGATTTCGGTGGTTGGTCGGTTGTAGTCACACAGCGGATCGACGAAACAGGAACACACTGTCCTACCACAGTTCTTCTGCTCAGCCCGATGGGAGTTTCCTTCACATTCATGACTCTAACAGGAATTACATCTCCAACCCTCACTAGAGCTTTCGCAGTCAAGAACTCATTATTGGCCACTTCTTCGACCATCCTCAGACTTCCTTTCCTACAGTATCCCTCGAGACTGGTCATTAGAATTTTCTCACTATGACCGGAAATAGTTACATCACTAGTAGTTAGTAGGCGGACTACATCTTCTTTGTCTTCATGAAAAGGGAGTTCCTCACCTTCGACCTTGAGAACTCCTCTGTGTACGTCCAATACGGCTCCAAGTCTTCTCAAAAGGTCCATACCCAAGATTAACTGGTCAGAAATCTCAGCGACCAGTATGTTGTGCTTGATAGTGGTCTTACCAATGGAGACAGGAACATTAACTTCGCCATAGACTTTTATCCTTTCAATGTTCGCCGTTCTGAGGTGTACTGTTGCTGGCGACATTTTGGAATGATCTCTCACTATTTCCGGCCGTGCAATAGTTCTTGTTGCACCAGTGTCTATCAAGAACAACTCATTCTCTCCGTTAATCCGACCATCAAGATAAAGGCTATGGGCTCCACCAGAAGATGTTACGTTGACGGTAACTACAGGTGCTCTAATGCTCAAGGTCGACGATCGCCTCCTCCTGTCGACCTGTTTTAGTTTTCCGACTGCTGTATGGGTTTCGCCACAATTCCGGCATCTGGAATCTCGTTTCTTGGGCATCGTCTTCTGGATAATTTTCCGAAACATATCTTCCAGATCATTCTCTTCATTTTTCTCGCCAAGGTTTCTAACTCGATGACCTTTGGAAGTTTGATTGGCCGTTTCATGCTCCAAAGCAATAGCAAGTGCTTCATCCAATACTTTCGGTCTGGCCAATCGTAGAGCTTTCTGTATTCCGCTATCTCTCAATCCATTGACGAATATGTCAACCGCTATTTCTTCCAAGATGTTATCTGGAGCTTCAGGGTAGGCTATACGCACCATTCGAGCGATGTCTGTTTCAAATTCCTGCAAGCTTTCACTTGCACTTTGGATTCGGCTGCGTAATTGTGCTTTGTAAACCTGTTGCAGATGGGCATCTCCATAACGTTTCTCAAGTCGGTTGAACAATGTTTGATAACATTTTTCTTGGCCTATAGGAATCGATCTTAAAATATCCGCAGCATCACCTCTTAGAGCCGCAGTCAAGGAAACAGCCTTTTCTTCTTGAGTCCATTTATTGGCCGTAGCGATGGCTTCAAATTGTCTGAGGTATACGGAACAAGATGACTTCCCATCAAACGGAGGCAATTTGAATCTCAAATGATGTTTTGTTTCTTCTCTTGTCCATTCCTGTTTAACTTCCTGACCTGTAATTACTGCGGTTTTATCCATATCAGTAATTGGTACTTGTACTGCTGAGCCACACTTAGTTATTAGACATTCCAGCTGCTTTATTTTCTCTTCTAGTCCATCTACTTTTTTATGCACTTCGTCGAATGTTCTAGAAACTTCTTCAAATCGCTCGTCGTTCTTTTTCGAAATTTCATTAATCATATCAGAAACTTTATCGAATTTCTTGTCCAGTTTCTCATCACTTTTTCTAGAAGTTTCTTCTATCTTTCTAGAAGTTTCTTCTATCTTCCTAGAAGTTTCTTCCATTTTCATCATGATGACTTCGTCTGCCGACAGGAATTCAAACGTTTCTGGATCATCTCCATTGTCCGAAAAAACACCAATCAATCGTTCTTGTAGGATTTTTTTAGTTCCACTACTATCGGCATCACGTTCCTCCAATTGTTCACGCAATTGTTTCACTGAGAGGTCTTTCAACTTCATTTTTGGTTTATTTACGATGCAAAATAGTCAGTACCGAAAACAAACATTATCGCACTAAACGTTCAAAAACGTCCTGTTTTCACTACAATAGTTCAATGTCTTTCACTTTTTCTTTTTCTAAGTCCACACTGTAATTATTTTTTTAATTTTTATCCCACTTCTGACACCACTGCAACGTTTCTATTTACTAAAACACTGGGTTCGATTTATATACACTTTTATTTCCACTGACACGATTTATTTACAACGCTCTATTATCAACTGATTCCCTGTGCCTCTGTTCGCGGAGCTTTATACCTGCACGCTTCTCCAGAAGTTTCCTGGCGGCACGCGAACATTTCAGACCTCGCGTCTCGAACGTTCATGATCCGTGTCACCTGGAGTGGGCGTGGCCAAGCCATAGGCGTATCATTTCGTTACAATAGAATTTAATAAACCATCTGTAATCCAGGGTGCTATTTTGGTATTTTTTATGAGAATCTGATATTTGTATGTGCACGTTTCTAGTGCATTCGTGGTTATTTTGATGAAATTTTTTGTTGCAGTGTCTGGGTTTGGTGTAGAGTAAACATCGTTCCAATAAATATTGCTAAAGACGTTATGTATTTTGTTGGTGTTGATACGGTTTACAAATCTTCTTTCGTTAACGTTTGCTTTTATTTTTTCAGCAAATACAATCTGAAGTAAACTAGAGTAGTGGTCCGTTATTGTTGTTTTCAGTACAATGGGTAGAATATTTTCAGTTACATCAGGATTTTTTGATTTTATGAAGATATGGTCCAAGCATGATTAACTATTTCCTTGTTTTCTGGTAGGTGCGTTTATTGTGGAGATGTATCCAAATTCATTCAACGTACTCAAATATTCAACTGAATACCTGTTGTCAACACTCAACAAATCAATATTGATGTCGCCCAAAAACAGGAATACGTCAGAATTATCATGGTGGTTTTCGAATAAGCCAAACAGACCTGTATTGAACTCTTGTATATCAACATTTGGTGATCTGTACATAGTTGTAATGAGCAGTGTTTTCTTCGTGCCTAATTCAAGTTCAATTTGAAGAGCTTTCAACTGATTAGAAACCTTCACTATTTCGTAGGTGAATTTAAAATTTGATTTTATATAGGCAACCACCCCATCATTCTGATTATAATGACTTTCGTTATATATCATGCTATATCCATTTATATAAAAGATGCTCTGATCAATCACCTCTCTAGTTTCCGTTAAGATAATAATATCGATATCAGATTTTAAATTATGTAACATGATCGAGAATTCATCCAGGTTTTTATTAATACTACGAATATTCATTTGCAAGATTTCGAGATTTTGGTAGCTTTTGTTTATATCAAGTATCTGACTGCATTCAGCAATGGTGTCTATGCTATATGTTTCAGAAAAAAAAACACTAATCACTAATACGTGCACACAAATAGGGTTGAAATAGGTATATATATGTATGCAATTATAAAAACAGAATTATATCAGATTAAAAGATGAGTATGTATAAAATTAAAGGGTATATGTAAAATTTCTGTTTTTTTCTTGGAACTATCAGTTCACATAACTAGTTGGGCATTGGATTTTTATATAATTACTTGTTTGAACGTTGACTTCGTGTTCTCTCTCTTATGGCTGCTCCACCAGCTATCGGTTTAATATTCTTCTTGTTTGCGATTGTTTTGGGTGTGTTGGTATCGATATTGGATTTCCTGTTTTCTGCTCCTTTAGGATCTTCTTGTGATATGGAGACGGGATATTCGAATTCTTTTTCGGGATTTCGATTTCGACACTGTTTGCGTTGCAATCTTCTGAGTGGTCTAATTCTTCTAATTCTTTCACTGTATAGACTCTATCGTTGACGTAGAGTTTATTTCCTTTAATATAAGATCGATCGTTAGGATCTTCTCTGGCTTTATTCAGGTAGGTTCTTAGAATTCTATTTTCTCGTCTTTGTTCAGATGTAAGATCGTGTGATATGGCTACTCCTGTACCTTTTAATTTTCTACATTGCCTCAGAACCTCACTTTTCTTCATATACGACAGGAATTCAACTTCTACAGGAGGTTTCTCCGTATTATTGAGGTGAAAAATGTTATTGAAATCGGACACTCCAACATCCACATCCAGCAGTGTCTTGAGTTTTTCCTTTATAGTAGTAGGTGTGCTCTCTTTATTCTCTAAGCCGAATATAATAATATTGTTCTTTCTTGAATATCTTTCCAAAGTCTCTACTTTAGTTTTTAATGATTGATTTTTTTTCCAGGTGATAAACTTTTTGCTTTAATTCCTCTACCTTCATCAAAAGTCTTGTTTCGGTAGCTTCAATGGCAGATTTGATTTCCCTTCTGTTTTTCAGTACTTCTTCTTTCAAACCTCTAATCGCATCTATCGAGTCTTCCATGTCAGTAACCTTTGGTGAAATAGGTTCCAGCCTTCACTCACAGGTTTTTTCTCACGTGATTTGCCAGTTGTTGAGGAAACTCACAATGCAAACATTGATTTTGGGAGCGATTTGCGATGTGATAACACTCGTATGTATGAGGAAGACACTTCACATTCACATTTACCACTCAAACCAAATTTTAATTCAATTGTTTGATCGAATTCAGATCCATTATACTGCAACAATATTATGGGGTGTTTACTATTCCACCAGCCCTAATATCTATCAACCTATATATATGACCTGGACGTATCGGATTAGGAAGAGGCTAAGATCATGGGGATTGGACGGTAATTTCCTGAAATTCACCAAGGGATTCCTTGAGAAGAGGTCCTTCAAGGTTAGGGCAAATGGAGCACTATTCAGAAAAATGGTATCCCCCAAGGATCGATACTCAGTGTTACCTTATTTCTGATTGCAATAAACGATATCCTACAAAATATAGATCTACCTGTATATAAAAGACTGTTTGCTGATGATCTGGTCATGAACACAATGGAAAGAAATATATCAACTATTCAAAATAATGCGTAACATGCAATTGTTTCGATAGTCACCTGGTTGAAACAAACAGGTTGGACATTTTGTCCACAGTCCACAGAAAACCAAATGCATCATATTTTCAAAAAAAGGCACCCACCTATATCAAATCTACTACTGGACGACCATCCTATCGAAACTGTACAGAAAATATCTTGGAATAATTATTGACCGGAAATGGAACTGGATATCGCATCTGAACTTCCTGAGGAAGTCATGCCAAAGCGGACTGAATTCAACAAAAGTACTTGTACCCCACCACTGGGAATCATGATATATATCTGGCAAAAACCGCACTCAAAACCCTAGATGCTATCCACAACTCAGGACTGAAGATAGCACTTGGTGCTTTTCGAACAATTCCATCAGGAAGTCTATATGCTGAATATATATCACTTACCCTCAGAAAAAAAAACTCTGCTTATCGCATGCCTCCAAAATATCTGCAAACTTTTCCTGTTTTCCATAACGTCTTCTCGGACAGATTTAGATCAATATACCTCAATGGATCTCGTATATCTTCACCTTCCTATGAACGTATGAAAGGTACCTTCAAACCCTCAACACAAATTTCTCCCCAACCGGAAATGTAATACATATCTATCCAGTTTTAATACAAAAAAACGCCTAAATGTATTGTACATACAATTTCTACACACACCAGCTACCACCCTTCATTTCGTGCCTTATCAAAAGGAAAAAGAGAATTTACAGGACGTATCTCATAACCAGAAACCCACATACAAAAAGAGAATTGAACCAGTACAACCAACACATCCAAACCCTCATACAACAGTACCGAACACATAATCAATCAATCAATGGAAAAAAGAGAAAAACATACTGGCACGACATCAAAAAACTTTCTAAATATAGTGATATAAATAAAAAGAGTCAAACAAATGAAGAAAATGAGACTACATATGAATCACTCGAAGAAAAAGCTGACATTTTCAAGAGAGTTTTGAGGAGTCCACTGATGATATCTATATAACCTCGTATTAGAATGGTATGATACTAATAGGAGTGAAACACCACCGCCAGAAAACCGGACCATTGAAGAGGATGAATTCTATGAGATAGTTATGAAAGACAAAAACACCACACCTATGAAAAAAATTCTCATTAATCTGGATGAACGAGTTCACGAATATATCATCAAAACTTATGAGTTTTGCTTGACAAGATAATTTTTAAAAAACATGTATCATCGTAACGATACCCAAGCAAGGGCTAGACCACACAAAAACCAGTAATTATAGACCCATCACTATTTTTCTAGTTGTTGGCAAACACTTGGAAGAGATAATCAAAAATAGACTGAAATCATCACTAGGGAATAGGATACCTGAACACCAGTTTGGATTCAAAAATGAGTGCTCAACCTTACTTCCTCTCACAATCCTCACCAATAACATCGAAACAGCAACTCAACCGGAAAAAAAAACTGTTGCCATTTTCCTATACATCAAAAAAGCCTTTGATAGTGTCTGGCACAAAGGACTTATACAGGGTGCGGCACCGAAAACGAAACAGATCGAATATCTTATAGACACATGTGTTGTGAAAAAAATGCAAAAACACGTCGATTTGTAAACCAAGGGGGACATCCTTCTATCATAACCTCAACTGTCATACCTCTCTCTCCTCCCCTTGGTCACTATCACCCATACAATTTAAATAGGGAAAGTACTAAGTGTGTCACATCACTGAAAAGGTAATTTGATAAGGAATTCAGCCATGTGAGTGTTCGCTACGTAACTTCTTATTTTGGCGCCCTCTTGCGGGAAAAACAACTGTGCCGTATTTCAAAGTATGATACTTCATTTGAAAGCTACTTTGAACAATTCAGAAAAAAAGAATTAAAATTTAAAAAATGACAGTGTATGAACTCAAAAATTGGAAAGGCTTGCATAAATTTTACTCCAACCATTCCAAACTACAATAATTCACAATAGCTGCTCAAAGTGTTCTCCATTAACTGCCATACATGAGTATAAGTTAGTCTCGAAACGTTGTCTGACGTTTTGGAGCATTTCTGGAGTTATTTGACGACATTCGTAACTTTGAATAAAAATTGACTTACTACGCCTATGTTTTGGTACAATAAAAAACCTTTTATTTCAGTGCTTAGTTGTGTCGGTTTATTGTCAGTAGTACTTCAGGTATTATTAACGAGTAAAACATAGATAGAGTAGAAATAATTGAATATTATTTGAAAAATAATGAATGTGCCAACACAGCCAGTAGAATGTTCAATGAGCAACACCCAAACAAAAACGTTAATCGTAAATACGTTTTGGAGCTGATTTCAAAATTTCGACGAACGGGATCTGTGGCAAATAAAAAACGTCAAATTGAAAAGCCAGTAAGAAATGAAGCAGTAGAGGTAGCCGTTTTAGGACAGGTTGTTGCGGATCCAACTCTTAGTACACGAAAGCTTGCCGTACTATCTGGAGTAAGTCTACGTACCGTCGGGCGAATTTTGAAAGCTCACAGATTCCATCCCTATAAAATTAAACTGGTTCAGGAACTTAACGAAGACGATTTTGATCGTCGCTTACAATTTTGTGAAATCATGAGTGAACGTGCTATAAGAGATCCAAATTTCCTTTTCAACATTTGTTTTCCGAATGAATGCAGTTTTTATCGCAACGGGACTGTCAATCGTCATAATTGTCGATATTGGTCAGATTCCAATCCAAGAAAGTTTCATCAAGTACATACTCAACACCCAGAAAAGTTAAACGTTTGGGCTGAAATATTTGGCGATCGTGTTGTTGGTCCATTTTTTTACCAGGTAATTTGACTGGGGACATGTATTTGGAATTACTCGAAGATACCGTTGATCCAACGTTAACAGACATAATAGAAAACGATAACCGATACCTTGAAGATCACCTAATATTCCAACAGGACGGAGCTCCTTCACATTTTGCTGCAGCAGTTCGTCAGTATCTGAAAGAAAGATTTCCTAGACACTGGATTGGAAGAAGAGGATTCATTGAATGGCCCCCCCGTTCTCCCGATTTATCCCCCTTAGATTACTTTTTGTGGGGCCATTCAAAAGGTAAAATATACGCCACTCAGCCAGGTTCTTTAGACGAGTTACGTCATCGTATTATTACCGAATGTCGTCAAGTAACTCCCGAAATGCTCCAAAACGTCAGACAACGTTTCGAGACTAACTTATACTCATGTATGGCAGTTAATGGAGAACACTTTGGGCAGCTATTGTGAATTATTGTAGTTTGGAATGGTTGGAGTAAAATTTATGCAAGCCTTTCCAATTTTTGAGTTCATACACTGTCATTTTTTAAATTTTAATTCTTTTTTTCTGAATTGTTCAAAGTAGCTTTCAAATGAAGTATCATACTTTGGAATACGGCACAGTTGTTTTTCCCGCAAGAGGGCGCCAAAATAAAAAGTGACGTAGCGAACACTCACATGGCTAAATTCCTTATCAAATTACCTTTTCAGTGATGTGACACTTAGTACTTTCCCTATTTAAATTGTATGGGTGATAGTGACCAAGGGGAGGAGAGAGAGGTGTGACAGTTGAGGTTATGGTAGAAATATGTCCCCCTTGGTTTACAAATCGACGTGTTTTTGCATTTTTTTCACAACACATGTGCCTATAAGATATTCGATCTGTTTCGTTTTCGGTGCCGCACCCTGTATACAAACTCCACGCAATGGGATGTCCAAGACAGCTACTTTTCATAATCAATTATCTGCTCTCCAGAGGAAGACTGAAAGTGAAAGTGCTGAACTCGTGCTCGTTCAGATTTTCCCCACAACAGAGCTTACCCCAAAGATCGCCTCATTCCCCCCTTTATAACATCTACTGTGCAGACATTTACAACCAACACTTTCCCGAGACAGAACATTTGTCCCACTTGGGTTATATCCTTCAGTTTGCGGATGACATTGCATTGATATCCCATGATAAATTCACGAAGGAGCTATACTCATCTTCAAAGACTCACTGACTCTACATGCATTTTTTCACAATATTATATTTGGCTACTTTCATGTGTGGAAAATTTTTGAAAATTGTGATTATTTTTATTGGTCACAGACCACATACCTGATACCTCACCTGTTCCTCAACATATAATACGGTCGATATACTTCGTTTATCTTCATCAATTTGTCCATTAATATTGCCCATGGAGGTGTTCCCCGAGGCACATGACCGTCAGAAATTTAAAAAGAACACCAATTCCTATCTCCTTTCCCTTGCTTCTCACGATGTTTTCTGAACATTACAGGATGTCTTCTTTCGTGAGAAGTTTTATATTTAAAAAAAATATATACAGTGAGGTCCTGAAGTAACGGATCTATTCATTCTCCACGTAATTATGAATGCAAATGAAAAATTCTGAAATGGGTCAATTTTTATACACTATGTCCGTAAAGTATGGAACAAATTCATTTTTAGCTAAACAGGTAATTTTAAGAAATAATCCTGAAACACGTCGATTTTTGATTTTAATTTACCGTATTTTAAAATAATAATGTAATATACAGGGTGAATTACGTTCGAGTAATGACGTCACCGTCATTTTTTTTTAATGGAACACCCCCATTTTGTCTCAATATTCGGATTACTCTAGCTGAGCTGATTCCAAAAATTCCAACCAATTGCCGCTAGATAATAAGTTTTTTCAATAATATTGTTATTTTACCTAATAGAGAATGTTACGCGTTACTTTATGAGCACACACAAAACTATTGTATTTTTGTCCACCCTGTATCAATTGTAATCAACATGTGATACATTTTTGAAATCAGCTCAGCTTGAGTAACCCGAATATTGAGACAAAATGGGGGTGTTCTATTGAAAAAAAATTACGGTGACGTCATTACTCGAACGTAATTCACCCTGTATATTACATTATTATTTTAAAATACGGTAAATTGAAATAAAAAATTGACGTGTTTCAGAATTATTTCTTAAAATGACCTGTTCAGCTAAAAATGAATTTGTTCCATACAGTGTATATAAAACTACACTTCCTGAATAAAATTATTCACTTGCCCCTTGAACCCTCTAGGGGTTGCTCGGGATATCGCGTTTAAAGGGGTTTTCAATTCTCTATTCATCAATGCAGCCCTTTTTGATTTTTGGATGTTGGCAATAAGAAAACTCAATTTTAAATTGTTTCATTTGTCCAATATTTGATGATGCCATACAACGAGATCAAGTTTGACGTAATTAACAATATTTACAATAATTATGGTCTAATCATTTGCTCAAACTGGGCACCGTTTGTTTCTTGACAAAAAAAAAGACGGTGTTGAAATTCTTCGAAAACGTTTTGCAACATCTCAGCGATGATTTGATCAATTTCTCGACTTACTCAGTGCTTTAAATCATCAATATTAGTTGGTTTACTCTTGTAGATTTTTGATTTCAAATAGACCTACAAAAAATAATCCAATGAAGTAAGATCGCAACAACTGAATTTCTAGAGTAATCAGCCTATTTGAAAACTCTAAGATAAAAATCGAGAGGCGCCAGGTCATGTCACCTTGAAGGCCATTACCATGGTCTACCTTGCCGAATACATCAGTCATCAACTTTCTTGAAATGTTTCTAAAACCATATGATGGTGCACCATATTTGATTCTCTTGACGTTTGCAATCAACCATCCAACCATCCAAAGCACACTTGAGAAGATAAGATAAGATTAGATTAAATAGGAGGCTTGCTATAAGTTACCTCGACCTATTGAGATCTATTGTGCCCTCCCTGTATTTAGAGCTCCTCTGTGAGCTCCAGTTGCTTTACCAACTTCCAGAGGCTATTAATATTCCTCATGTAGTTTTCTGGCTTAGGTTTTTCATCACCCAGGCACAGAAACCGACACCTTGCCAGTCCCTCACAGTGACATAAGACGTGCTCTGCCGTTTCCTCCCCTTCGAGGCAGAACCGGCACTCACTGTCCTCGGCCACCCCGACCCTGCAAAGGTGCTTTCGGAGTCGGCAGTGTCCAGTCAATAGGCCTACCGTTATCCTCAGCCTGGTACGGCCGAGGTTCAGTAGGTCTGCCGTAGTTGCATGCGAGGGTTCTTTTATGAAAATTGTTTATATCTTGAATGTTATAAAATTTGTTGACAAGTTTCTCGGAGATTTCGATGAATCTCGGTAATAGTTCCATTTCACCGTGGAAATCTGGAATCATATTAAGATATTCTTGCTTCAACACTGCCATTGTGTTAGTTGTTTGAATCGGGGATAATTGGGAAGGTCTCATGAAATATGGGGATCTTGAGCGATTCGAGGGGTATTCTTGAAAGTTTGAGTCCGAATCAGAATTGTTTGAGAATTCAGAATTTTCTGTATCGTAATGATTATGAAAACCTCTGAATGACATAGGTACTTACAGCAAAATCCAAACCCACTTCATTTGTCCAGGGCCAGGCATTGGAAGAGACAGCGATTGTACTTCTGGTTGCTGACTGTTGGTTGGAAACCAACGGATTCCTCTCGTCAAGCTACTCAGTTTACCTGTCTGGATTTTTCTGCCGTACGCGTACCGATTTCTCGAATAGGTCGATAAATCGTTGAAACGAATCAACTTGTTATATTCCCTAACTGTTGATCAACCTATCCTACCGACTGCGCCACTCAAATAACTTTTTGTTCAAGTTACTATTGAAAAAAAATTATTTCGTCATGTGGATTCTGAATCTAGACTGATTATCATTTCTTAAATAATTCATTATCTCAACTAATTGTCTTAGAGAGAATGATGACACTGCAGCTTAAATGTCGGTGGCATCAGTTACACATTGTTATGTAATGTTCATAACGTAATATAACTAACAAAGGTTAGGTTAGGTCTAAAGTGAGTGGGTCAATACGGCCCTCCACTGCGACTCTGGCGGGTCTATTGTAGCTCACACCAATTCGAATTTCACCAAATAAATCCAGCTTCTTGATGAAGCCGATTATGGTATCTGGTGATTGATATTTCAGGTTCGAGGGCGAGAGTGCTACCCTGCCAAACATCGAGAACCTGTTCGAGAATATTTTAATTGTTTTATGTGTGGGGTTGATTTCTACCAGTTTTTCGATGCATAGAGCAATGGCACAGATCTCTGCCTGAGAAACGGTCGCAGAAGATCCTTGGCTGGCAATTTTTTCTGTCCTAGGTCTGCGACCATAAACACCTGCACCAGAACCTGCAGGTGTTTTAGATCCATCAGTAAACCAGCAGCTTTCTGCTCTCAGTAGTTTCTCCTTCCAGGGGATCCAGTCGTCTCTATTCGGGATTAGGACAGAATAAGGCAGGTCGTAGTTTACTGTTGGAGGCATTCCCAGAATACTGTGTCATCCAGTAGTCTGCCACGCTCCGTATAAGCCTGATTCGTAAAGTTAGCAATATGCACGAGTCTATATGTAGTCCATCTGGCCTCTCTCTCCAGAAATATGTGCAGAGGAGTTACGTCTAGAAGGCGTTCCATGACCGCTGACGGTGTGGTACTTATGGCACCAGTTATAGCTAGACTGGCCTGTCTCTGTATACTAGAGAGCTTTGCCTGGGACGTACGCTGTAAGGCTTTCGTCCACCAAGCAATAGCACCATATGTGATCATTGGTCTGACAATCATCACATATATTCAGTGAATTTATTTGGGACCCAAGCCCCAAAATTCACCACAGATCCTTCTAAATGTCCATAGGGACAGTGTGGCTCTGTGAAGATCTTTATCCAAATGAGCGTTTCAAGTGAGTTTCCTATCGAGGATAATACCTAGATATTTCACTTCCGTAACAAATGAAATGACTTTACCATTTGAAAGTGGTGTTAAAGCATCCAAATTTCTTTTTCTGGTGAATGGAACAATCACAGTTTCGCTGGGGTTTATGGACATCTGTTCCCTCTGGCACCAACTGTAAACGCCATTCAACGTGTTTTGGAGGATATTTGATGCTATCCCTCCTGACGCTGTCCTTGCAAGAATAACAAGATCGTCTGCATAGGCTTGCAGTTCCACCCCCTCCCTATCGAGGACCTCAAGCAGACCATCCATCAGAAGCGACCACAAAAGGGGGGAAAGCACGCCACCCTGTTTGGGGTATTGTTTATTTCTACCATTGATTCTTGGCACATGGAAATCAAGTTGAGATAGCAGCCTGGGCGAGTTGACAAGATTGTTTACCAGTTTGTATATGAACACACAGGAATAATAAGTTCTTCTGTTTAAAAGAGATAGAAAATGAAAACGTTGTTATAATGAATTGTTATCTGTTCCGTGATTGGGGCAGACATTATCTAGTTTGTATATGTCTCAATGCTTTTGAACCCCCAACATTTCCTGAATATAAGGCCCAACATTCTCTTCGCAGCAACCACACTTTTCCTTATGTGAGGTGCAAACGAAAGTTTGGCATCAAACAATACTCCCAGATCCTTCCAGTTGACAGTTTTTTCAAGTAGATAATCATTTATCGAGTAGTTATAGTCAAGAGTGATATGTCTGTTGGAAAACGTGATATATTTACACTTACTTAAATTGAGTGGAAGATTGTTTGAAGAACACCACAGAGCTAACTTATTAAAATCATTCTGTAGTATTTGATTGTCAACTGGTGACTCTATAACACGAAAAACTTTAAGGTCTTCAGCAAATAATAGAATTTCACTATCCATACTTGTTCCTATGTCATTAATGAACAGGCAGAAAAGAAGGGGAGCTAGGTTTCTTCCCTGTGGGGCACCACTGGTGGCGTTGTATTCATCAGATTTGTGTCCTCCATATCCAACAAACTGAGACCGATCCTCAAGATAGGAATGGAGGAACCTCAATAGATTGAAAACAAAACCATTTTCAGTGAGTTTGAAATTGAGTATGGTGTGGGCAGCTTGTCGAAGGCCTTCGAGAAATCTGTATATATTGTGTCTACCTGAAGCTGATTCTCCAAAGCACAACTTATTGTTTGAGTAAATGTTATTAGATTGGTAACGATCGATTTATTCGCAATAAAGCCATGCTTTTCAGGAATTATTATATTTTGTACTTTAGGACATATTCTATCATAAATACATATTTCAAAGCCCTTCGCAAAGTTACACAACAAAGTGATGGGTTTATAGTTTCTCATGTTGTTTATCTCACCTGTTTTAAAAATTGGAATAACTTCACTTTTTTTCCAGATCTGTGGAAAGGTATTTGTTTTCAATGCAATATTGAAGATGATTTGGAGTGGTCTGGCCAGTATATGAGCACAATTCTTGACTAAGAAGCTTGGAACTCTAGCATGGCCACAGTCCTTCAACTTTTCTAAGGCTCATATAACTTCGCTTTCATTTACAGAATTGATGCTAATTACTGGTCTGTTGAAAACTACTATCTCATCAACATCGCACCCCGAATCGGAGGCTGTGTGAACGCTGCTAAAGAATGCTGCAAAGCCACTTACAATATTTTTTGAATCGTTGTACTCCACGCCATTGAAATGAAGAACTCCGGGAATCCGAGAGTGCCCTCTCTTCTTCTCCACAAAAGACCAGAACTTTGAAGGATCTGTGATAATAGAGTTTTCAGAATCCTCTATATATTGCTTGTATGCAAAAGGAGGAAAACTGAGCTCTATAAATATCCGAGTTTCTCTTTAAGTTTCTGGAATACCTCGTGTTTTTCTTTGATTTCACGAATAATTTTATCGTTGAACCATGGTGGGTATTTTCTTTGACAGTTGGGTTGACGTGGAACATGACGATCAAATATCCCATACAACAGAGCGTAAAAACCATCCAGTGCTGCATCTACATCTAAAGTATTTTGTAGAAAATTCCTGTTAGTATCTAGTAAATTTAGCCCTCTTAAAGTTGCAATTGAGTGTCTCCGTGTTGTACGAGACATCAGAATGACACTCGCCAAGGTCAACAGAAAACTTCAAGGGAGGGTGATGTTTGTCCTCTGGAACGTATCGTAGAGTATCTCTTTCAACGCGACAATTCATATTAGAGAATATCAAGTCCAACAAATAACCGGATTCATTTGAAATAGTATTATGCTGTTTGATATCAAAGGAACTCATGAATTGATTTATATTGGATAGCATCACATTATTTGCATGTTCGGGAGAATATCTGGTGATGAAATTGGGTTGATTGAAGTCACCAATGATTAACAAATTACTTCCATAAAGATATTCCAATGACTCAACCGTCTCGAACAGGTTCAGAAATTGCATGAGGTTAGCGACACGTGGTATGTAGATTACAAAAATATGGATAGTATTTCGCTTATAGATAACCTTACCACCAACCGTATCAATACCATAAAAACGATCACGAAACTCTGTGAGATTGAGTTCAATGGCATCACAGTCATCACGTACAGCCAACAGGGCACCACTACCACGAGTTACACAGTTTTCCCTCAGGTTCCGATCACTTCCGAACACGAAGTAGTTTTCACCAAAGAGTTCGGAGTTAGTGATATTTGATTGCAGCCAAGTTTCTGTGAGTGCTACCAGTTGAAATTCAGATAGTGAAGAAGATTGAAGGAATTCAGCTGTTTTTGTATTAAGGCCTCTGGTATTCTGATAGTAACAGTGCAGTTGCTGGTTGGTGCTTAATTTGAAAATTTCCACAGGTTTTTTTTCAGGGCTCTTAGAATACCGCCCACATACTCAATGAATACCTCTTCTCCTGAACTCCGCCTTTCTTTCAACTGTTGCAACTGTCGAGGTCAGCATCAATGAATACCTTTCTAGCTCTATCCATATTTCGTTTGTTCTTCAGAACAGTGAGAGCTTCATCGGCGTTAGAAAATATTGCCTTCAGTGCCCGAACACCATTTTTGTTGGCTTTTCCCACTCGGATAACTTTGAGATTTCTATCCTGAACCTGATTGCTTATTCCTTTAACAATATCTCTCACTTCATCTTATCATTCTCAGGCAAGTTGTAGATCATGACATTGTTCTGTTTTCTTTGGCACTTCTTTAGTTCAGTGATAATAATCAATTCTTCATTGCATTCTGGTTCACGAAAATGTATGTAGTCTTTCGAGGTTTCAATCTCTAATTGCATCATATCAATTTTCTGTAATAATTTTGGTATTAGCTTAATTCCACTTAGACGATCTGGACAATAGTGCTTCAATAATCTTTGGCCTCTGAGGTCCATCACCTTCAATTCAGATGCGTTTAATTCACTGCAGTCACGATGAACCCTGTTTGTGCAGCCATCACACCCCACTGGGGGGCCATTCAAAACATTGGCACACCTTGCACAACTCATTCCCGAAGTTCCTGAAGCCTGACCTGGCATCTAAGCAGAATATGTGAAAATAGCCTCTTTTTATAGTACTAGCTTCTTATCACTGATAAATTAAAACTGAATGTGCAAAAAACTAAGGCAATGATAATGACATCTAAATATAAATATAACCAAATTGACTTAGACCAGATTAATATAGAAATATGATATATAATGAGAAAACTGAAGTCGTGACAGAGATGAAATACCTAGGATTCATGGTTGATAATACCCTGTCATTAAATAATCATTTTAATTATGCTGCAAAAAAAATCAGTAAAAAACTTTTTTTCCTGTCTAGAGTGACATCTCATTTAAGTATACAAGCGTCTATAACAGTTTATATAACAATCATCCAACCGCATTATGATTACTGTGCTAGCCTGCTCTACTTAATGAGTAATAATAATATTGCTACTCTCCAAACACTTCAGAATAGAGGTATGCGTATTGTTCTCAGATGTAACAGGTATACACCTACTCAACTGATGCTGAATGTACTGAATTGGTTATCTGTAAAGGATAGACTGTTATATTTCTCAATGGTGTTTATTTTTAAAATATTGCATAATTTATGTCCTGCTTACTTTGGAGAATATATAACATTTTGTTATCAAATATACAACTATGCTACTAGGAACAATAGAGATTTCTATGTAATGAGAACCAATTATACTAAAACCATGAATTCTTTATTTCACCTTGGGCTTTTGAAATACAACAAACTTCCAAACCACATAAAAGAATGTTCAACACTCAATTCATTTAAATCAATGCTACTTGATTATATTAGGAATAATATTATCTAGGTAAATAATCAAAGGTATTTTTTATTATTGTTATATTCATGTACTAATAGAAAAGGATGTATGTCATGGTGAATGGTGTGTGTGTGTGTGTTTTGTCATTAGGATAGGTTAAGTTAGGTAATTAAATATATATTTTGTATTCAATTTATTTATGTAACGTATTTGTATATTAGGATTTCCTATTTAATAAAGATTTTCATTTTTTCATTTTTTTTTCACTTCGCACGTTTTTGTTCAGCTTTCATTTAGAAATGAGGTTTACTTTGTTGCATTCGACTGCAAATTCTGACCATATAAAAACTTGAATTTCACAACGGTGTACAATAAAGGCTGTAACAGACCAATCCGAGCTGCAATATATTGGGAGGAAAATGAATATGAACTTTTATAACAAATGACTTGGCAAGGAAATCAAACTGGACAGGGAGGAATGAGAAGACAGGTTTTAAAGATTTAAAAAATGTGATTCAATTATTACATGGTAAGTTGCTTTCAGGCTTAGTATTTCTTTATATGTATATAATATTTTTTCCTTGAAAATGTTTCCAATAATTTGAACCTAACAGCCGTTATTATTTTCACATTTCATATTTATTTTCACTTTTTCTGTGTAGCTGCTGCCCAAAGGATATATATTTTTTGTTTATTTTCTAATATCATTGTGATGTAATTTTCTCATTATATTATTTTATATTTTACTCGTTGTATTTTATTGAGATACCTGAAACCTCTAGTTGAACTATGGTGTAAAGCCATCATCCCACCTCAATCTGTAACATGCAATACCAATGCATCGGAACTTCAAATGCCCGCTAAAGTGCCGCTATCTAGACAGGGCGGCTGATAGTCTGGTGGCCTACTAGCGGCCGCCGGGACGCGGGCTAGCCGGGCCGACGGCGTATCACGATTAAGGACAGCTGATGTCGGCATCGGCAGTTTTTAAAGTACCTCAAGCAGCCCGTATTTACTATGTTTGCTGGGAAGGATTTTACGGTCAATTGTCTCGAATGTTCGTTTTAGGTCGACAAACACACTAAGTACTTCTCCATTTTGACAACACATACTGCAAATAAGAATCACAAGAATGGGTTCTTCTGAATCCGGATTGTCCACTAAATAGAATATTGTTATCTTCCAAGTACTTCCCAAGTTGTTGGTGCACAATTGTTTCGATAATTTTATCCACTACAGTGGACTACAGTGGGCTTACGAACTTTTGGTAGTACAACAAAGGATAACCTAACACATAAAATAAGTCTTTTATTGATTTAACAATAATAAAATTGTCACTGGTGCTTTTGTTTTTAAGGGAAAAATATATTTTTTTAGTTCTGAAAGATTAAGTAGTTTAAAGCGACTGAATTCGATGTTCTTTTGTTCATTTATGATTTCAATGTTGAAGTTATCCTCAATTGTTCCAGTATAAGCTCCAAAATAAAATCCGCACTTTGTTTTTTATCGCCCACTAAGCCTTTTATTGTACGCCACATTTTCTTGTCATCTCCTTTACACTCATTGATGTTGATTTCATAATATTTAGTTTTTTCATTGAGTGTTTATGAAATCATTGCGTAATAATTGATAATTTGACCAATCCAACTCTGTATCAGTTGAGCAAGACCTTTTGTATGCTTTATCTCTTTCTTTTTATGCCTGTGTAACTACTTCATTGACTCAGGGATATTTCTTCAAATTTCGTTTTAGTTTTGGGGCCACCTCATCCACAGCAATGTTGATAATATTCATTAAGTCGGAATATAGGATATTTACAGCAGTTGAAGTATAATTCCAATTAGCACCTGTCAATTCATTTATGATTTCTGAAATTACTTCCCCATTGAATTCTCGACATAATACATTTTCTGGTTGAGTACAAACTTTTTTAAATGGAATTTCGACACCTATTATTTCATGATCGCTAATAGCTGGGAAAATCCTTGGGAATTCACTGACATCGTACACGTTTGTGATTATGTGGTCAACTAAAGTTCTTGAATTATTCGTAATTCTAGTAGACTGGGTTACAATTTGACGAAATCCTGCTACCTCAATTACTTTTTTCAGACTTTTTGTATTGCTATCGTTATTAAATAAATTAATATTCAGGTCACTATTTAATTCAGTATTTAGGTAGTCTAAAAATATGTCACAATTAGCATTCGGTGATCTATAGATGGTTCCAACAATAACGATTTCTTCATTTACGAAAATGTTTGTTCAGATTGCCTAAAAGTTATAAAATCTTTGCCAATCACTGCATATTTTACGTCACTCTCTATATACATGATAGTTCCACCGGTGTGTCTGCTATTTGAATAACATATGACCGCTTTGTATCCAGGTATGTATCTCTTATTTCTGAAGTCACGTGTGTTTCGGTTATGCAAACGATTAAAGGTTTTGTATTATGGATTACTTGTCTTAATTCGATTAAATATGTAATAAGTCCCTGTTCAGTGCTTCTCAAAAGTCCCCTCTCCTCCTCTTATCTTTGGAACGATTATACATAAACAAGTGGAATTTGGAAAATGAATATTAAAGGTTGTAAACTGCCCTACTAGGGATGATAGATGACGAAATCGTCAAAGATGGCGTCACAAGGCTATTGTGACCAATAATGGAACCCTACGGCAAGCGACACCTTTTTTAAAAGGTATCGAAAAAACCTATTCAATGATACTAATTTTGTTTGTGTTTATGGCAGTTTAAATGGCTCATTGGTAAACATAAAAATTTCGATCAGCTCAAAAGCTTCTATGTCTTCAAACAATTCAACTTAGTGTACAACCATTCGGGACGTTTGTTGGACTTAATTTTTTCCAATCCTGAATGAAGCACTCATCATGATTATCTACCCTTCGTACCAGAAGATGAATACCACCCAGCTCTTCAAGCAACTTTATCATTCCCAAAACCAAATGTAGTAATACCATATAACGAAAACATCACTAACTACAACATTCGCAAAGCCAACTTTCCTGAACTATATTCAGCTCTCCTCTACACTGACTGGTCATGTCTGAATCAATATTCCAATGTTAATTTAGCAGTTGACAAATTTTACTCCATGATTTTTTTTAATATAAAACTTCTCACGAAAGGAGAACAGAGAACATCGTGAGAATCAAGGGAAAGGAGGTAGGAATAGGTGTTCTTTTTAAATTTCTGAAAGTCATATGCCTCGGGGAACACCTCCCTGGGCAATGTGTTCCAGAGCCTCGCTGTTCGTTGGATGAACGAGTCTTTGAAAAGAGATGTTCTGCAGGTCACCAAATTAACCACAAAGGTGTGTAAAGACTGGACTTGACGGGTTAACCTCGAAGAGAACGCCAAAGGAGGAACGATTGTTGATATTTCAGAAGATCACTCTATATTCGATCTATGGGTTCCTACACAAACCAACTTCCCTAGTAAATACCCCCATGGTTTAACAATGATATAATCCGCGAAATAAAACAAAAGTACAAAGTTTTCCAAAAACTGAAAAAACTCAATCTGAAATTGATAAACAGCATTTCTAGGAACTCAGAAAATCTATTAAATCAAAAATATCTATCACATATGAAGAATACCGACGAGCAGCAGAAAACTCAATCAAAACCGACCCATCCAATTTTTGATCATACATCCATAACAAAAAAGGATCCTCTGAAATTCCAGGCATTGTCGACCATAACGATAGCGAATACAAAAATCCAGTCAGCATAGTGAATATATTTGCTGAAGTTTTCGAAAGTGTTTACACCTCTATTTCGAACACAACTAACAATTCTTCTAATGTGTCAACTTATTACCTAGAAAGTCCTCCTCTGAAATAGAGGTACTCAATTCCCTGAAAAAACTTAAAGCCAAACAGACGTCAGGATCTGATTCGATACTGAGTTTCCTTGTCAAGGATTGTGCTAAAATTTTAGCTAAACTTTTTCAGGCAATTTTCAATCTCGCCTTGCAATCTGGATACTTCCCAGATAAGTGGAAAATTGCCTGAATATATCCAGTATTCAAATCTGGAGCATTCAACATTGTTGCAAACTATAGACTAGTAACACTCCTGTAAAATTTCGCAAAGGGGATTGAGATTTGTCTCTAAAACTCACTATATCCAAAAGTGAAAAATATCATCTAAAATGAACAACATGGCTTCATGAGCAAACGATCAACGGTCACTAATCTGATGTGTTTCACTCAGACAGTGAGTTCTGCACTTGACAATAAATCTCAACTGAACACAATCTACACCGACTTCTCAAAGGCCTTTGACAAACTAGATTACCAGATACTCTTGAACAAGATGAACCTTTTAGGCTTTGACACACAACTCATCAAAATTTTCCAATCTCACCTCCAAAACCGCACGCTCTATGTTGAATTTAGAGGACATACATCCTATCAATTCACCGCTTCCAGTGGAGCTCCTCAAGGGAGCAACTTAGCCCCCCTCCTATTCTCAATATTCATAAATGATATCGGAAAGAACATCTCAAGCAACTTGCTACTATTTGCAGATGACCTGAAAGTATTTCGTAGAATTCAATCACCCAATGACTGTACAATTTTACATTCATCTACAAACTCGTACATAATCTAACAGACTGTCCCGAGTTGTTGGCACAACTGAACTTTCACGTTCCACGAACCAACAGCAGACATGAAATGTACTTTTATCTAACAAAACCAAAAACATACATACTCTTCAAATCCCCATCATACTCAATATGCAAAAAACAAATGGAGTATGTATAAACATCGACATTTACAATAAAATTACCAATGAGTTCTTTCAAAAACAAAGTTAAACAAACAATAACAATCAAATGCTTCCATATCCACAATAAAAAACTCTGAGCATATTCTATCATTCCCACAGTTCTAATCTGTATACCTACAGTTTTGTTCCTTTAAGATTTAGTTTTAGATTCAGTTTATATATTTGGTTTAGATATTTCTGAATGAATCTTGTCTCATACCTTCAACTGTCTTGTAATTGGGTTCTTCCTGTTTGGACAATAAATATTTTATTATTAATATCTCCATGGTATTAACATTGTTTTCTGTTACACGTCGTTCCAGAACAATTTTTCATTATCAAATAATGATTTATAAATCTTTCACCTGCACACACATACTATGAAAATGCTCTTCACACTAATGGCAAATAATTAATTTAGTATTAACTATGGAATTGTCGGAGCTGTGCACACGTACATGTGCACGCGACTACATTCTCACTACTACATATGTAATTATCACTCATCGATACGTTTTTGAGAAAATATATCGAAGGAATAAGGAGTCATCAACAAGTAAACTTGACAACATTATGCATAGTTTGAGCAAAAGATATATGAAAACAGACAAAGATAGACGGGTCGGATTTGTATATGTTCTGGATATTCCGTCCTCTTTCTGGTGAACACGCATATTTCTGATTTGTTTTCCGGAATTGTCAGTCCGTTTCCATCCAACCATTGTTTGGTGTTTTCCATCTGAGTATTTAGGTTTTCGAGCGAGTTTTCGAATAAGGAGTTTTGGGCTACACTTCCATGTGCATTTAATTTTCTTTTCTTTATCTTCTTGTAGGAGTTCTTGTTCGTAATTAAAGATGGCGGACTGCATCTCCTCTGACATCATTTGACTGGAAATATTCCTTAACACGCCCACCAGTTCTCTGATCTCCTTCGGGACAGGACTTTCACTCAGTTTAGCGACTAGCTCTCTAGTAATAGAGTCCACGTTATGAGTTAACTTTTGGAGCTTACTCACCTGCCATGCCTTGTTGTGGTTATCTGTTTGTCCTTCGTTCACTCTTTTCCTTATCTGCACGATCTCGTGGGTAGAGTCTGTTGTCTGTACCGGTTGTTTCCCGTTACCTTCCTCTATGTCATTTTCCTCGTCCGTTCTATTTGAAATCTCTCCTGTGGAATATCTTCTCGTTCTCTCGTCGAATAATAGATCCTCTACCAGTACGTTTGATCTGGAGTGTTCTCCCGTCTGCTTTTTCACAGATTCCCGCTCAGGTCGTGCTTCTACTGGGTCACCTATTGACTTTCTCCTGTTAGATTTCTTGATTATGCTTTCAACCATGTCCCGTATTTCGCCTAAAGGACGCGGGTTAGTTTCTTCTGCCTTACTTTTGGTTTGTTGAATAATTGTTTTTGATAAACTCATGATTCTTCCCACGAGCAGCAAGGGAATAGCAGTCCGCCCCTGCAGAGCCCCGCATGCAGGGGTAAAGCTTCTTACATTGGGAGGTCGCCAAGTTCCCAAAGGCTCCGTTATCCACCATATATCGCCTGGAAATTCACATTTGGGCACGGGTCGCATGACACTCTAGGTTGCGGATTTGTCAAGGTTTACTCCTGTCGAGCTGTCTTTAGCTTCCTCTCTCATCCATGACCCATCCGACATGGGTGACCCTACCGAAAACCTAGGTTCCCGCCGGCCTGGCTCACGAAGTCATAGAGAGTACTGAGCCCCCCCCCCCCCCACCACGTCAAGGTCCCACCGCTCCTGGAGGGGAACCTAACCTAGCTGAAAATATATTTTCCTGAGTTCCAATAGCGGCAATTCATCAACAAGAGGTTCAATTTATTGCTTCAGAATTTTTTAATATCTCTGAGATGTGAGAGAGCCATTATAAATGCACGGGCCGATAATACTACCCCTGAAAACACCTGCCCATACACTGAATCCAAATCTTCCCTGACTTCTCTGGTCCACAATAGAATGAGTATTTTGTTATGCCCAAGTATAAGAATTGTAACGGTTGAAAATGCCGGCACTGCTTACATGAGCTTCGACTGTCCAAATACAATTCAACGGAGAATTAAGCACATGGTTAAAATTTTCCAGGAACCAGAGGCTAAACTCCATGCGACGTTCAAAATCTCCGGGTCTGAGATCATGAACTTTTCTGGTCCTGTATGGGTTGAATTTGTTTTTGTTCACAATCCGCCAAACAGTAGTTCTTGGTAGTCCTGTTGATATTTTTAAATTTCACGTTGACGTTTCGGGATTATTTGCAACAGATCCAAAAACGACTATTTCTTCCAACTCCCTATCCCTATTTGATGCATATAAGTTTGGCCTTTTCTTTTCAAATCGACCACCATCAATTAGGTTGTGTCGCAATCTTGTGAAAATTTCTTTGAAAGGTTGTCTTCTTTCTGGATACCTCTCATAATACAAATTGCTTGCTGCCTCTGCATTTTCCCCGGTTTGTATAGAACAGACTATCATAAACCATTCTTCATAATTCATACAGAAACCACAAAAAGGTGCCTGAATCAAAATTTGACAGCTACCAGTGAACTTTAGCTGTTTGATTTATCGCCGCGTTGTCCAAAGCCTACTTGTTTAAAGTCTTCTATATTCATAAAAAAACCTAAAAACACTGCATTTCAAAGATGTCTTGAGCAAAACATTGATTTTGTTATATTTTTGGAATGGTAATTTCAAGTGCTATTGAAATATGCAGGAATTTGTTTTATTTTTTATTTTTTATTTATTTAGAGATTCAGGTGATTCAACAGATAGATGAAACTATCCAGTTACAGAATCACACAGGTTACATAGGATCTTTTCCTCACCACCAACCCTGATTTTTATAGAGTAAAAGTTTGTGCCCCACTTGGAAACTCTGACCACACCCTCATCTCCTGCTCCTGCTCTTTCAATGTACCATCGAGCAGCACATTACCGCCCCGTCACATGTGGCATTATAACTCGGCCGACTGGGAAAGTCTTCGTATGTTTTTCTCAGCGTTTCCATGAAAGAGGGTTTTTTTTCCTCAGAGGATTCAACACGATGTGCGGAGTTAATTTCTGAAATCATCGTGTTGGGGATGCAAACTTACATACCAAACACCGCAAGAAGAACATCTTCCAATAAGACCTGGTTAGCGAAAGCTGCTCTAAAGCTGTCGCTTCCAAACAGGCAGCATTTCATCGATGGCAAAAAAATCCGAACCCTGAGACTAGAGCAGTATATGTAGAGGCTAGAAACATATGCAATGAGACAATCAAGCATTCGAAAGATGCTCACAATGCCAAAATAAGATCAAAACTAGTTGAATGTCCTAACGGATCCCGTTCATTTTGGTCTTTCGCCAAAGCTGTGGGGAAAAATTTCACTTCCAGCTCGTTTCCTCCTCCAACCAAGGAAGATGGAACACTAGCCACGACTGCCCAGGAAAAAGCCAACATTTTTGCCCATTTATTTGCTGGCAATTCCACTCTGGATTCATCGGGAAAGCAACCCCCGAACATTGAATCTATTGACAGTCACATGCCCGAGATCACATTTCGCCAACGAACTATCCGAAAGATTTTGTTGGGTCTCAACACTGACAAGGCCTGTGGATCTGACGGAATCCCACCTATTGTTCTCAAGAAATGTGCCGCAGAACTAACACTTATTATTTGCAAGTTATTCAACCACTCTTACAAATTGGGAATATTTCCGTCCAACTGGAAAATCGCAAGAGTACAACCAGTCCCCAAAAAAGGCAAAAAGACCCTACCTAGCAACTACAGACCTATCGCACTGCTGTCTATTATTTCAAAGGTCATGGAAAAAGCCATTAACATCGAGCTCATGAAGTATTTGGAAAACTCAGGAATCATCAACGATAGGCAATATGGTTTCCATCATCAAAGATCAACTTGTGACCTGCCTGCTTACGTCTCACATATATGGCAGCTATCTATCGAGAAATATGGTGAAACCTTAGTCGTGGCGCTAGATATCTCCAAGGCTTTCGATCGAGTCTGGCACCAGGGACTCCTCGCCAAGCTTCCATATTATGGCTTGCCTCCTCAGCTATGTTCTCTGCTAACTATTTTTCTCTCAGGCAGATCACTCCATGTGGTGATCGATGGAGTTTCATCTGAGTCTCTGATTATAAATGCTGGTGTTCCGCAGGGATCAATTCTATCACCACATCAATGATCTGTTGGAGGCAACTTCATGTCCAGTACACAGCTTCGCGGATGATAGTACCCTCCACACTGCCTTCTCTTCCAGGGCTCCAATACCAGCCCGCCAAATCAAAAACGAACGAGGAAGAAATGTTAACAACATAAATATGGATTTGGCAACAATTCTCGAATGGGGATCCAAAAACTTATTGGATTTCAATGCAAACAAAACACAAGCATGTCTTTTCTCCAAAAAAGCCGACCTCACGATGCCCAACATAAGCTTGTCAGAGGTGACCATACTTCTGAAGTCATCCATCTCGATGCTTGGTATAACTATCAGCAATAATCTTTCTTGGGAAAGTCATGTGAGATCAATTGCTAAAAGTGCATCCCAAAAACTTGGTTTTCTGTTTCGTGCCAGGAGTCATTTCACTTCCAGTCAGCTGCTCACGATCTATAAGGCACAAATCCGGCCTGTTCTGGAATACTGTTCTCATATTTAGAGTGCAGCACCTAAACATATCCTGAAGATGTTGGATTCTGTCCAAAAAGGGCAATTCATCTCGTCGGTGATGCTTCGCTTACTAACTCGCTTACTTCTCTGGAACACCGTAGAAGGGTTGGCGATCTATCTTTATTCTATAGATATTTTCATGGGCGGTGCTCTTCTGAAATATCAACAATCGTTCCTCCTTTGGCGGTCTCTTCGAGGTTAACCCGTCAAGTCCAGTCTTCACACCCCTTTGTGGTTAATTTGGTGACCTGCAGAACATCTCTTCTCAAAGACTCGTTCATCCAACGAACAGCGAGGCTCTGGAACACATTGCCCAGGGAGGTGTTTCCCGAGGCATACGACCTTCAGAAATTTAAAAAGAACACCAATTCCTACCTCCTTTCCTTTGCTTCTCACGATGTTCTCTGAACATTACAGGATGTCTCCTTTCGTGAGAAGTTTTATATATAAAAAAAATATGGTCAGTAAATTTAACTAAGACAAGACTATGCTAAAATACATAGTGAAATATTGATATATAATATAATTATAAGAAATAGTATTCTAGATTGTGGAACAAATAGTAACAGTTGTTATAAATGTAGGTGTTCGATTTTACACAATGGAAAATGACAATTTTTAATTATATCTTCAAATTATCAACTGGAAAATTCAGATATAAATTATACTGTGCAATATTGAGGAAAGAAATGTGGAGAACATCAAGAAAGAGAATAAAAATGGAAAAAGTCAACTAAGAGTTATACAGCACAGACTTCAGTTTTCTCTTGAAGTTATAAATCTGGTCGAGAAAATGTCAAGGTATCCACTAGTTAAGCAATTACAAGATTTCATACATCTATATAGTGGTGAATTAGACATGGAATTGGTGGTCATCCTACCAGGTACGAAAAGTAGCCGGTGTCGCATAAGGTATCTAGTGCAATTCAAGAGGAAAAAACTTGTACAGTATGAGGAGTCTATTATGTCATTAAAAATTTTATATACAAAACAGATTGAAAACAAAATTGCCCTATCAGGTTCAGATTCTCAAGCTTGTGATAGGTGACATTACATTCATATATATTTTTTCATTTTAATACACCACCCAACAGAAATCCATTTACAGGGTGGGAAGATCATAGGTACAAAATATAGAGTAACTAGATAAAAGTAGTGGAAATATGAGAACTAATATTAAAAACTGATTTTTTTCAATGAAGCAATGCTGCAAGAGAAGATGTCACACCTGTGATTGTTAATATTGTAGTTGTTGCAAATTCTGAATAAGGGTGAGTTCTTCTGTGCATTTGTTCTAGAGGCTTCAAGGTAAAATATAGTATTATGTCTTGAATTTACTCTTGGAACATGAAAATTGAGCATACTCAAAATAGCATTACAGTCAATTTGGCCATGGATCACCTTATATAGAAAAATAAGAGCAGATGTTTTCCTCCTATTTGCAAGAGAAGTAAGGTTATGTCTCTCTAATAAAGCATCATTAGGTATTCCTATAGCAGGGTAAGCACCATTTTCCTTGAAAGAGAGATATTTCATAGAGCGTCTATGGATTCGTTCAAGACTATTTGAATGGACATTATAATATGGACACCAAATGATAGATGCATACTCTGTTTTGGATCGGACATAGGAATTATATAAAAGGAGCAGTGTGTTCTTATTCGTGAAGTCACGAGTATTTCTGAAAATGAAACCTAGGGCCCTTGAACATTCACTAGTGATTTTATTTATGTGTGTTGAAAAATATAATTTATGGTCAAAGGTAACACCAAGGTCTCGAACAGAGTTGGATCTAGGGAGCACATCATTGCCAATTGAGTAATTATAGGTAATGTTATTCTGTTTTCGAGTGAATGTTACAATTGTGCACTTATTAGCATTTAATAGAAGGCGATTATTTTCGCACCAAGTATTTACTTTATCGAGGGCATTCTGTAAAATGTCACAATCATTCTGGCAATATAATTTTTCATATAATTTCAAATCATCCGCATATAATAAACAATTAACTCCGAGATCCTCAATAATGTCATTTATAAATAAATTGAAGAAAAGTGGTCCCAAGACCGAACCTTGCAGAACGCCTGATGTTGGTGTAAATAAGATGGAATTCTGGCCGTGGCACTCTACGTAGAGGGAGCGGTTTTTCAGATAGGAAGTGAAAAAAGTATTCAAGTTTCTTGAGAAGCCAAAGGCATTCAATTAACTGAGTAATATATCATGATCGAGCTTATCGAAGGCCTTGGAGAAGTCCGTATATATGACATCGGCCTGGGCGTTGTTATCGAATGTATTGGTTATATACTGGGTAATACAGAAGAGATTTGTTGTAGTTGACCTACCTCTGAAGAAGCCATGTTGTAACTCAGTAATTTGATTTTTAACATGATTATAAAGTGGTTTATTGGGTAGGATTTCAAAAGATTTTGAGAAATTATTAACTATTGTGATAGGCCGATAGTTTACGACGTCATGTTTGTCTCCTTTTTTGAAAACTGGTATTAACTCAGACTGTCTCAATACATCAGGGAAATGTTGGCATTCAATTGAGAGGTTGAAAAGTATTGCCAAAGGTGCTGCGAATAGGGAGGCACAGTCATGAATCAAAAAAGCTGGTATTTTATCAGGTCCCATTGTAGTAGAAAATTCGTTTACGGTAGTTTCATTTTGTATGGTTTGACCAGCTGTGGCAAAAGAATTATGAAAATACTCTGCAAATGCATTTGCAATGCTTACGGGGTCACTATGTTCGATACCATTATAAACCATTGTTAATGGTAGCGATGACGAATGTTTCTTTTTTTTAACAAATTGCCAGAATTTTTTCGGGTCAGTTTTGATTTGCTGTTCGATATTACAACAGTACAGTTGATAGTTGGATTCGATTTCAGACTAAACCTCTCTTCTGATCGTTTGGAATTCGATAAGCGCACGCTGATCCTGGAATTTTTTGTGTCTGCACCAAGCTCTGTGCTTACATTTGAGTTTTTTTATAATGCTCGAATTATACCAAGGCGGATAGTTTCTTTTATAGGCCTTAACTTGGGGCACAACAGAGTGAATAATTTCATTCAACTTGAGATAAAACTCATTGAAACCTTCATCTACATCGGGTGTATTCTTCAAAAAGTCCCAATCAGTATCAGCAATTTTTTGGTAGAGTTTAGGGAGATTCGCTTTTCTGTAATTATAGTAGACCGAGTTGGTTTTATTTTTGTTATTACGACGCTTACTGATTAGATCGTATGCAATTAGGAGGGAGGGGTGATGATTGTCTTCTTGAATCAATATTTCAGGAGCTGACTCAACAGTACACATAAAGTTGGCTAAAACTAAGTCCAAAATTTTATTATTGCTGTTGGTAATGTTGTTATATTGATCTAGCTCGAAAAAGTTAATAAAATTGAGTAATGAAGAGACCCGGGGCGATGGCTCCCTACCATCCAGAGCAGCTAAATATTCACTTAAATTGAAGTCACCAATAAATAATATGTTGTTATTGTACAAAAAATCTAATGAGCTCAATATTTCAAATAGGGCGTTGTAAGTTTCTACTGTGTTATTTGGAGGAATATAAAGAATAATTATATAGCAAGAGTAATGTTCTACTTTTACTTTCGCACATAGTATGTCGATCATAAATAAGTCGTTAAATGAAGGATGTGCCTTCAAATTTAGATTTTCAACTGTACAAATGCTATTATCAATGGCCAGCGCCACACCCCACCACGAGTGACATTCATATTATCTAAATCACGATCACATCTCAGAACGGTGTATCTATTCATATCGAACAGTTCAGAATTTTCTACTCCAGGTCCTAACCAGGATTCTGTTATTGCAATAATTGAATACTCGCTATGCGCAGATGCAAGCAATCATTTAGTTGTCTTTGAGTTGAGTCCACGCATGTTCTGATAGTAAACTGACAAATTGCATGTCGATATTGTAGCAGTTGAATGACTTAAGGTTGAATTCAGGGAAGAGGGCACCTTTAGTTGCTATTTATTAGGAGCACCAAATAGATCACGCTTCATTTTCTCAACAGCTCTTCTGTAGGCTTCACAGTTAGGATAGTCCCAGACAGCATGATCAGTGTTAATATTAGTTTTTTCATTACGTTTGATATGTGCGCAGTTGATGCATCGTTTTTGACTATTAGGATTACAGCCTTCTAGACCATGAGCTTCGGAACAAATAGGACAAGTCAACTCACCCTTACATGTGGACTTAGAATGAAAAAAACCATTACATTTGAAGCAACGAGGAACAAAGATTGCTTCATAAACAGAACAGCTATCAAATCCTATAAGTAAGTGACCTTGTGACATGATTTTTTTATATACCGACATATCTACTTGCAGCACTGCTTGGAAAATATTGTTTTTCTTTTTGGTTGCCCACAGACGAATAATCTTGCACTCGGAGGCTTCATTGAAAATGGAGTCGTTTTGAGCACGAATATACTGTAGAAGAGTAACCTCATCCAGTTTTTCGCTAATACCAACCACTCTAACGTGTGGTTTGAGAGTCTTCAGAATATGTACATCGTAGTTGGCAGACATTTTTTCATCGGCAATTTCCATGATTTTTTTTGCACTATCAGCATTGTTGCACCCCAGCATTATACCTCCATGTTTCAGATTTCTAACATTGTTGAATTCCATATTGATAGGGTTGATATGATGTAATAAGTCTGATTTCGTACGTTGGTTTTGTTGTTCAGGATCTTTGGGTTTGAAGACGATTTTCTTCAATGGTGGTTCGGCTAATTTTTCAGCATAAGTAAGTTTGTCGGTAGGATTCTGGTTGGTTGATGAGGGTAAGAAGGCACGAACTGAAGCGAGATCAGCAATCTTTTCTAAAGCAGATTGGACAAAATCATTTTTCATGATTTCAAATTTTGATGTAAATTCCTTTAACAAGCTAGAGCAGTGCCTGTCAAAAATTTCATGTAGTTTTTTGTCATCAAGTTTGTTTTCTAATAGCTTGCAGGCAGAACATTTCCACTGTAAACCAGGCACCGATGATAGATACGGAACTAGATCACCCGGTATATTCGCACAGTCTAGGTGATGAAGGTTTTTGCACGGCCCGTTGCAAAAAACGGCTTGTTTTCTGCCAACTGATAAGTCACAAAAACAGCAGCGAGACATCTCGCTTGACTCATTCAATTAAATGTACTCATGAATATTTGGATAATCACTTGTAAGACTGTAATAACGACAAACAATAGGTTTAACACAGTTCACGATCGAAATTTTTCGACTAAGAAATCCACCAGATAAGTAATGACGTCTTTTATTGAATCGAAAATTCGAAGTGTTTATTAATTTATGCTTATTCTCTCGATTCTATTAATCTTATCATTATAAAAGGGGTTCCACACTGTGAAGGCATATTCTAAGTGGCTACGCACAAAGGAATTATACAGTGTAATTATCGTTTCAGTGCGTTGAAAAGATTTGGTAACCCTTAAAACAAAACCAAGAATACGTGCTGCTTTTTGGATCATAGCCTCTATATGAGCGTCAAAATTCAGTTCAGTATCAAGAATAACTCCAAGGTCTTCAATAGATTCATTATTTATTGTTTGCCTGTTGATGGTATGGTCCAAATGAAGCGGTATTTTGTTTCTGGAGAAGATGATTGATTGACACTTATCCGGATTTAGTTTCAGCTTATTAAATTCACAGTAAATGAAGAAATTATCAAGGTTTGTCTGGAGCACATCATAGTCTTCCAAATTAGTAATGGTTTTGTAGACCTTAAGATCATCAGCGTATAGCTGTATGTCTGTATTTTTAAAACACTCGTGAATGTCATTAATGAATATGTAACAGGAGAGGTCCGAGATAGTTCTATCAATAACTAGTGATGTATGATTTGAAAAAATGAATGAGTTGGAACATTGAATCCTACATGAAAAAGTGCGTTGGAAATGTTTCTATAGAAACAAAGTATTTTCAACAGGAAAGAAGTTACAGCAACTTTTCGAAAATGCACATTTCCGGAAAACATGCTGTAACTCAGAAACGGTTATAGATATCGATATGCAGTTTTCACCAAGAGGTTTTTCATTAAAATTGACCCTCAGACACTGCCCACGGTTCTCATCTATCTAGTTTAGAAAAGTGTCCAATTTGGCCCACCCTGTACAGAATAGGCAAATTTCTATATTTATATACGGTTACTCAATCATCATGAGAGATGAGAAGGGTAAGATTCAAAAAAGAATATAGTAAAGTATCATTATCGCTATCGTTCACACTTCGCACATCAAAAGCTACCCATAGTCATATCATGAAAAAATTAATTTTCGTCTTCATCTACTCATCTCTCTATTGAAATGTCCAAGGAAATTATCTTTGTTGAATCTTATGGATTCATTACTCTTCTCAATATATGACGAAAACTATTAAGGGACAAACGGTACAGACCTTTTTCTCATTTAGCTACGTAATAAAATGAAACGGCTGATTGTCATCAATAAATGTCTTGAACCATCAACAGTAAAATACGGAGATTGCTGAGGCATTTAACATACGTAACGCCTACCGTGTTCCCGTTGATTGGATCAAACTGGATATCCTGATTTCCTATCATCTAGCGAAGGAAAGCCGTAATTGATAGAGAAGAAAGTTTTTATTATCGAACTCTGATGTGTAGGAGCTGGAATCAGGAAAAAAAGAAACTACTTATAAACACATAATATGGTCTGAAAAACATTTACAAATTGAAACAATATTTTCAAGAATCGTATATCAATTGATTTGTTGAAAATTCATGGATTATGACCTAGTGACAGAATCTTCATAGCAATGAAATTTAAAAAGAACACCAATTCCTACCCCATTTCCCTTGGTTATCACGTTGTTTTCTGAACATTACAGGATGTCTCCTTTCGTGAGAAGTTTTATTTGAAAAAAAAAATGAAAAATGATATTTTTCAAACTTTCATGAAATATTCCTCAAGAACATTTTGATATACGAAGTCTGACAATAGCATGTATTTGCCGTTTATCTGTATGCTATGAGGTGTATAATTTCCATTCTCTTTAGGAATATTCATATTTGAATGTTTTCAAAATATGACTAAGAGAATGACGATTTCGCAATCCAGAAGAGAAAATCATCTTACTTGACAGTATTCTGGATAACACTGGATACTCTGAGAGAGTTTTACGGTGATTTTGGTGATATATATTTGAACCTAGGCTTTCTTTTGAATCCAAATGCAAATATGAATCATCTCATCAAATGTGAGTAACACCAACTATGTGATATGAATACATTTGAAGAAAGAAACAAAAAGGTATATTAGGACGATTTCTTAGTTTTCTATATCAGGAATGTTATTCCATAATGAAAAAAAAATCGATATGAATATTATTGAAAATTTTACAGATCAAAGAACCAGACTATACAAAATTTCCTTCTTTTCGAATTCTTTCGAGTGTTTTCGAATCATTTCGTATGTCTATGTGCTATGTATTGATGATAGTTTTTTTTTCATAGAGAATTTATCTATTTCGTCATGATGAAGAACAACATTTTTTTTTGAAGAAACTCCTAAACTTTTTTTTTCATTTCAATGCATCAATCACGATTCTGGAATAGCCAGTTTCGTTACATAAATTTAACACGAAAAATAATACATTTCATTGTTATTTTTCTTACTTCCAAAAATTTCACCTCGGGTTGTGACAAAATTATAAGCAAATTGATCTATAGTAGACAATGGTGAAATAAACATTTATTATTATATACATTATATGTAAATAATTTTACATCACAATTACTCTCTGTAATAATCATATTTCATAAAAAATCTTGAACCATCGTAAGATTGTGGTAAATAAATATTCATTATAAGAAGTTAAGATGGCAGCCAGTGTAGATGTCAGTGTATTTGGCTCGCACAAATGTTGCAAAAATAAGCCTATTTGCCATTACGTTCACACAAGCTGCTCCAGTATATTTCATAAAACTTGTCTGATAAGATTCAGAAAATTGAAATGGCTTAGTGAAAATAAAATTATATGTTGTGATGAACAAACCAGTGAACCAGATACTCAGGATAGTGAGGTCAGTATTCTGGAGAAAACAATAACAGATTTGAGTGAAGATGATGAAAACAAAAACAAGCACATAACTGAATTAGAAAAACGACACAAACTTTTTGTCGAAGAAGTCATGAGAAATGAATTAGAAATGAACAATTTACTGGAACAGCAAAAAACCCAAATCGCTGAACTCAATGTGAAAATTGATTTCCTCAAAGAAGAAATAGAGGATGAAAACAGACCTCCAACAAAAAATGCAGACACACAAACGAATATAAAAACTGTAATTTCTTCGGGGGTTTGGGGAATTCGTACGATTCGAATATCGTGCGAATATTTTGATTCCACTTTATTTCCACTTTTAAATACCACTGTGAGACTAGCTCATTCCAAATGATGAACTGTATATACGTTATACAAAAAAAAACTATGTAAAAAATTTCATACATAAAAATAGTAAAAAACTAAGTTACTATCGACGAGCCATCCTCGCACTGAATACCATGTTGCCATGTTCATCAACAAATTATAATTGTGAATATATCACAGAAACCGTTGATAAATCAATTTCTACTGACTCAAAACTGATGAAACCAGTGGTGTAGGAAGTAACACAAAGGAATTTGCAAAAGAAAATACATACAAAGAAAATGAAACTGAAAATATGGTAAAAAAATGGAAGAAGCATAAATCACAACACAGGAAACGACCAAACTCAGATGAAGTCTACACAAAATCAAATGTAAACTCAAGAGTTCTTTTGATTGCTGGAAATAACGGTCGAGACATAGCAGGTTTTCTAAGAAGACAACTAACCAATAATTATTCAGTGGAATCAATTTTGAAGCCAAACTGTACAGAAGCTGAGTTGATATCAACTGCGATAGTAAATAACAAAAACTTCACAAAAAAATATACGCTTGTGATATAACCAAACGATACCAATAGATTTCCAGTCAAAGAAGTTGGAGTCACATTGTGCAACACCAATATCCTAATCATCACCAACCCCTACAAAGACCGTGAATTCATTAATAACAAAATTAATAACAATAACATTATTTTACTAAAAAGATGCCGAACTCACATCATCTGTTCTTGAATGCAACAATATTCAACAAATGAAAAACTATTACCGAGATAACCGACATATAAATAAAACGGGGAAGTGGTTCATCTGCATTCAATAAGGGGAAATTCTTCGAAAGAGACTGATATATTGATGGAAAAACGCTGTGATAGTAAAATATTCAACGGGGATAGAGAAGACATTGTAGCACCAAACATCGAAGTTACACATTGTGGACGACCTTCACTAGCTGAGGAACTGAAGGAAATAGAAACAGTAGAAGACGGTACCCAATACATTTTTTATACTCCCGCCCGAGTCAGGAAGCGCTGATCGACATGTAGCTGAAACTGCTGCTAGCAAATCAACAACAGCAGAAGAAATAAATTACTTCAACATACAATGCCTGCAACTCAATGCCCAGTCTATCAGAAACAAAACAGATGAACTTGAATCATTCTCAATTGACAAAAACTTCGATATATGCTGCTTCTCAGAGCATTTTCTAAATGAGGAAGAACTGAGATTTTTATGCATCAATGATTATGTTGTGACATCCTCTTTCTGTAAGAGAAGATTCATTCACGGAGGTAGAGCTATTCTCTGTAAGCCGAATTCAAATGTAATACCTCTTAATTAGTTGAAGCAGTAGTAATACCTATTTCCAAAACTGGAAATCCAAATGATCCAACAAACTACAGATCAATATCGCTCAATAATATCAAAAATATTTGAAAAATGTATAGGTAGCTAATGAAATTATCCACCACTTTGAAAGTAATGAGGTATTCACAGTATGGATTTCGAAAAGAAAAAAAAACACCGGAATGGCAATATCAGACCTCAGTAATAAAATATAAAAAACTTTTGATAAACTAGAGTATACAGAAATAACTTTCTGTGACCTAACTAAAGCTTTTGATTGCGTATCACATAAAATTCTTTTCAAGAAATTAGAAAAGTACAATTTCTCTGGAAACAGTGTTAAGTTGGTGAGATATCATCTGGAAAATCGGTTCTTATGTGTAAGAGTGGAAAAAATCTATCATCAAAAAACGAAATCACAGTTGGTGTGCCGCAGGGATCCATTTTGGGACCTTTTTCGTTCATCATTTTTATTAATGATCTCCCACTTTGTGAGAAAGTAATATCATATATTTTGTATGCAGATGATACCACAATACAATCAAGTGCAGAAACTCTTGATGAGGTCCTTGCACTGCCTTCAGCGGCAAGTACAAGAACTGAAAATTGGTTTAATGATCATGGACTCTACCTAAATAATAACAAAACTCAAAATATGGTATTCACTTTAAGGGAAACGGATAATTACCAAACTTCGCAAAATAGTGTGAAATTTCTGGGAATTTATATTGACAGTAAATTGAAATGGAACCAGCACATGAAGTATGGCTAAAAAACTCAACCGAAATTTATTTTTACTGAGGAAACTTTCTGGACCAGTATCGAAAGAAACTCTTCGAGTGGCATATTTTTCATTGTGTGAGGCCATTATTTCTTATGGTGTTGTCGCCTGGGGACATGCAACAGACTGTGATAGAATATTTCCCCTTTAACGCAAAGCTGTTAGAATACTGGTAGGTATCAATTATAGAGGTGATTGCCGGGACTCATTCGTGACACAAGGAACTCAAACTTTTCCCTCCCTCTATATCATGGAGAATTTAATGTAAATAAAATAATATAAAATATAACCTTGTCAACTATGTAAATTCAGGTAATATATATAACCATGATACTCGACGTAAAAATGACAGTACAAACTATTGCCGACTAAGGAGGTGTCAGGATGGGCCCATTTTCTGGGCTGTGAAGTTTTTCAATAAATTGCCACAAACGATAAGATCATTACCAAATAGTGTATTCAAAACCAGGATAAAAAATGTTTCGTTAAAAAAATCCTTCTACAGTACTAAATAATTTCTACAATGTGACAGCTTTTCAACTACTGGTTCGATATTGATATTTAGTATAAGTCAAAATGCAATGTAAAATATCTTTCAACATTTCAATCAATACTAGTTTTAATTTCATGACAATCTGATATGTGTTTTATGTGTATGTATGTTTTTGCATCAAATTTCAATTCTTATTTTAATGGTAATGAACGATATTATGACTTGTGTAAATACTATCAAATGTATGAAACACCAATAAAATTTATCTATCTATCTATCTCAAATCAAATCAAATTTCATATTGCTTTCGATAAAGTACATTACTGGTGTTATAATTTGTTTGAAAAATAAAATCCCAGATAGAGCCTAGGCAAATTATGCCTGTTTTGCTCTATTTTTTTTTATATGAAACTTCTCACGAAAGGAGACATCCTGTAATGCTCTATGCTCGATCTGAGGACTTTATTATAAGTTCAACGTACATTTTGTATTCATCATGTTAAGTCAGTGAGTAGATTATAGTTTTTGAAAGCAGATGGCGCAGGAAGGCAGTCATGTTCTTTGGTTTTTTCCCTTTTTTTCTTCGTCAAGTAGATGTTGATTTCAATATATCGTAAAATATCTTTGGGTTATTTAAAATATACTGTTTTGTTTCAATATTATATTTTTTCTGGTTTGAAATTTTTCTTAGAGCGGTTGGGATGGCATTGAAAGCAAATTTCAGGTCCGAAGAAGAAATAAGATCTATGTGTTAAGGTTTTTTTAACAATTGTGTGTTGAGATTCATACTCACATTCGATCTGGTTTTTCTATTTTTTATTTGGTGGAAATTTTTGCTGTTGCACTTGTTTCGTACCAATTTAATCAAGTAAATTGTTTTATGATTTATGTTGATTACGTTTATCATGAATATCAAATAGGATACAAATACGATCAATACAATAGACACAATACCAGTAGAACAAAATACAATTAAGATAAGATTAATATAAATAAAACAAAGTAAGATAAGTGTATGACTAGAAAAATAATAACTGTAATACCTATATAATATACATTTATCAAAATCCATTAGTGAATGAAGAGTTAAAATGAAAATGAAGTAGCAATGATCGAATGTCAATAGGATGTTGAATAACACAATAAAAATGAAGTACAGTGTATATATATATGACTCAAGAGTGATAGAACGTTGGTATAAATTTTAACAACTTATGAATGATTTTCAAAGTAATTCGAAACCATGCATCATGGACTCGAGAGCATAAACTTTTTCAATGTTTTCTTGAATCTTGTTATATTATACCTTTTATGTTCTCTGGTATGGTATTATATAGTTTTGGTGCGACGAGTAGCATAATCGTGACGTGGAAGTTGTGAATTATTTTTGTAAATGTGGTATTCTTTGCTGGAGCAGAGGAAATAAAGTTGTCTCAAGTCTAGTATTTGGGATTTATTGTAGAGATTGTCTGTTGGGTATCTTGACTTCTTGTTATATATAAGCTTCAGAAATCTCCTCTGTGTCACTTCTAGAGAGTGAAGGTGCGATTTTGAACTTGCCCCCCAGACAACGATCGCATGCCTAAGATGACTTTCAACGAGGGAGAAGTATACGGTCCTCAGATGTTCCAAGGATAATATGTCTTTCAATTTTCTAAATTCAAAAAAAATGCTTCTCAGTTCATTCGTTACAAAGGTTATGTGGAGGTTCCGTTTCAGGTAAGGATCAAATATAATAGATTAGCAGTTTCACCATTAGAAAGTGTATGACTTGTGGAAAAGCTCAATTTTTGGGTTTTATTTTCAATCAGGGAAAGAAGATTATTTCTATACCAATGATCTGCTATATTTTTTACCTCAGTTTCGATGTTTTCAAGACTGGCCAGGTCTTTATTCTGGTTGATCAAAGTAGCACCATCAGCATACAAAACAATTTTATTGGGAAGAAGGTGGAAAAAAAGATCATTAAAGTAGATTATGAAGAAGTGGACCCAATACTGAGCCTTGAGGTACACCATATTCAATTTTACGTGATTCAGAAAGTTTGGTGTTATCAGAAACATTCATGGTTCTTCCAGTGAGATGAGAATCAATTAGTTTTAGTGGTGAACCTCTCACGCCATAATGTTCGAGTTTTTTTATCAGAAGATTATGAGAGACACAGTCAAATGCCTTACTGAGATCTACCAGTGTAATTGATGTATATATTCCTTCATCGAAACCATCTACTATGTTTTTTTTATGACTGTATAAATAGCGTCAAGAGTACCTGAGTTCTTTCTGTATCCAAACTGAAATTTATGTATCAATGAATACTTACCAATGAAGTCTATGAGGTGCTTTTTCATGATTATTTCTATCACCTCTCCTATAACCGGAATCAGGGATATCGGGCGGTAATTGTCAGGGATATCAGGGTCACCTTTTTTGAAAATGGCAATAACTTTAGAAACCTTCAGACAATCGGGAAATTTTCCTGTACAGAAACACATCAGTATTTTTCAATACAATTGAGCTAATGTCATAAATATCAAAATATTAGAGTTTTTCATTGATTTCATTGCATCCATAACGTCAATGACCGTCACAGGATCGAGAAAAAAACTAACGTTTTGGGAGGGAACATGTTTTAGAAAGTCAACTGGGTTAACATCTGTAGCAGGTAAGTCTTTAATCACACTCTCGGTCACCGTAGCAAAACAATCAATAAATTTGTCAGAAGTAATTGAGCACTCTCTTTTTGGGGGTCGGAATTCCTTCGAAAATTTATTATTCTCCAGGTGTCTCTAGGTTTGTTGGATGAGTTTGCGATGAAAGAATTGAAAGTAGCCTTTTTCGCAAGTGAAATTCCAAAACGATAACTTTTTTATAGGTTCTCATGCTCGTTGATTGATTTCAGTTTCTGAGGTATCATACACTTGTTTTATGACGGCAAGATTCCTTCTCATTTCCCTGAGATTGTCATTGAAGAAATTCATTATGTGGTCTGTCCATCTTATATGTTGGTCTATGAGAACTCCGAGGTATTTTATTGATGTCACTTTCTCTACCATCGGGCATATGCATGGGTTATTATTTTTGCAGTGCATGGAGTGTAAGAAAAGTTTTCTGGTTGTTTTACAATATTGGGCGTAAACGCTACGAATTTTGTCTTTTCAATATTCAATATGAGCTTATTCAAGTTCAACCATGTGTGAATCTTTTGTAGATCTGTTTCAGCACTACGTTTAACGTCTTCCCATTTTTTCCTGTGAAAATGAGGGCTGTGTCATCAGCATAACATATAAGGTGTCCCTCCAAGCCCGCTATTCTTGCAATACTATTTATGTATACAAGAAACAGTATTGGACCCAATACCTTTCCTTGTGGAACCCCTATTTTCACTTTTGAGTCTGAGCTTATTTCGTTTGCAATTTTGACTCTCTGAACCCTATCAGTCAGGTAGTTTGACATAACATCAAGTGGTGAACCACGGATGCCGTAATGACTTAGTTTGTTGACTTATTTAACTTGGCTTATTTTTAACGAAATGTTCAACAATTCAACTGTGTATGTGTGCTCGCGCTTTATGTCAAGTTTTCTACTGGAAACAAGTTGAAATATCGGTTGAGAGTTATATCAGTGTGTTCCAAATCAGTTCATCCATTATTTAGTGGTATCAAAACATTGCGAATGCAAACGATTAAGCAATTAACCGCATAATCCATTAATATATTTACTGTGAATCACTCGATAAAAAACAGTGTGCTGCAAAAAGTGTCAGGTGTACAAAAAGCGGACACAAGCCTTTGGTACTTTTTACCGTTCATTAAACTACCAGTGGCGTGCTCGTTATTCAACAATAACTATTTCAAACAACCAAGGTTGATACTACTACAACTACTACTTACTAGTACTACGACAAACCAGCGCAGCCGTTTTTCTGCATCAAGGTGATGTCTAAGATCTGCTCCAAGTGTGATGCAGAAATTGAAGATGACTCATACTTTGAGTGTGACTCCTGTAAAAGGCCTATACATAGTCATGCATCATGCTCTGAGCTTACCGCATCAGAGGTAAAATGCATGCAACTGAGAAAAAGAGTTCTGCTGTTTCTTTGTAGCGACTGTAATAGCGGACTCAGACAAATACCCCAAATTATCAAGTCTATCGCCGAACTGAAATCTGAATTAACACAACTGAAGAATTCTAGCCCTACCCAACCCAAGACCACTCAAGCAGAAAACCATGCATTCCATATGAGCGAAATGATCGCAGAAATTTCGGAACGTGGATCCCGCAAAAAAAAACGTCATGCTGTTCAGGCTTCTGGAAAACCGAGACAATCGAGATGCAGACAAGAAACTCAGCTTGGAAGTCATCGAAGCAATCCAGCCAAACCTTCCTTCAAGTAGTACTGAAGTATTCAGAGTAGGACGTTTTGACAGCAACAATACCAAACCTAGACCTGTAAAAGTAATATTTCAATCACCGGATATGGCTATGTCAGTTATCTATAAGGCAAAAGAAATCAAGAAAATCGAACAATTCAAAAATATTACCATCGCTTCGGACAAAACCCCTCTCCAAGCCCAGCAATACCGTGAAATCAAGAAAACACTGAACGAACGTATAGCTAAAGCAGAAAGAGATCTGAAAATTAGGTATACAGGGTGGGGCACCACATACGACACGGTCTCTTTTCATTACCTGTATATTCATTGAGGCTGCAAGAGGAAATTATTTTGAAGTATACAGGGTGGCTCATAAAAGTGTGACATATCAAAGTTGAGTTTTTTTGAATGGAACACCCGGTATTTTGTTGCAGTTTTGGATAGTTCAGGGTGGAATAATACGATTTTATGAGAGGTACCATGTACCTAACTATAACCCTTTTCGAGTTATTGTTTTCTTTATGAAAATGCAGGGTACAATTGGAGACTGAATAACATCGAAATGTATGGAAACCATCCTTTCCAATTTCGACCAAGCATTAAAGAGGTTTCAGGCTATTGATTCCGATAGAACCCGTTCTCCAATATTATACAGGACGTTCAAAATTCATTGTCACTTTTTTATAATTTCAAACGCAGATAACTTTGTTATTTTAAATAGAACACCCTGTATTTTTTCGATCTGAACAATACAAAATTCGATTATCTTACATTTTATATTGAGGTTTCCTATACCTAGCTTGAATAGTTTTCAAGATATTGGCATTTTCAAATAGTAGTTATCATTTCAATGCATTCTTTGAATCAAGAGAGCTGTGAAACGACATTTATTTGATTTTGTAACAGAATTCTCATCGACATTTTATACACTTCACTTGATCGAACATTTTACTGTTATTCAGATCCATATTCATTTCAAATTCACTGTCCGACAGTTTTTGAATATGTGCTTTCCGCAAAAGTGGATTGGTAGGGAAGGACCACGAAATTGGCCAGCTAGATCGCCTGATTCGACTTGCCTTGATTTTTTTCATGAAGATATTTGAAAAATGGGATTGACACCACTCCTCCAACCACATTGGAAAATATGAAGGAGAGAATAAGGGCTGCTTTTCGAAGAGTGTCGCCTCAAATGTTATTGAATGTTAGGCAGTTTTCCATAGAAAGAGTAACTCTTTGTAGTAATCATTTCGAGCACAAAGTTTGAATTGATTACATTCGTATTTCATGTTTTGTTGAAATTTCTCAGTTGAATAATGAAAAAATTGTCTGTTAAATGTCGGAGTATGGATCTGAATAAAATCTTAATTTCAGTGAACAGTAAAAGTTCGACGAAGTGAAGTATAATAATTATCAATGAGAATTCTGTTACCAAATCAAATGAATGTCGTTTCACAGATCTCTCGATTCAAAGAATGCATTGAAATTATAACTACTATTTGAAAATGCCAATATCTTGAAAACTATCCAAGCTAGGTATAGGGAACCCTAATATAGTTTTAGTTTAGTTTTATTTTCCCATAAATACTACATAATTGTAATATACTACATATTAAATGCTAAATATTTTTAAGTTTACATAATTATTTTGTATAAGCACATTTATGATTTTGCCAGAGTATCTCAGCCTCTGCAGAGGCATCGGGAAAGAAGAATATAATATAATATGCAACACAAAATACAATTTGCAAATATAATATTGTAATGGAATCCAGGAGAACTTAAATAATCCCCCTGTATCACATGTTTGGAAGCTCTCGAATATTCTAGAATAGAAGAAGATGGAAGATCCTGCGAGCAGTCTGATGAAGAGAGATGAAGAGATGTGACAGAAGACTGACAGTTCTAGAACATTCCAGAACAGATGTAAAACATATAAATATCGAGGTTCCAAACAACGTTAGTTAGTTGAAGAATTGAACGCGACGTAGTTACATCGTTGTTGATATAAATAGTTGAAATAAATAGTTTGTTGGTGTTTGTTCGTGAAAATAAATAGTTATCAGTTGGAAATCCATCTGTTCTCTACTGAAACCCACAAATAACGTTACAATTGGTGTCAGAAGTGGGATTTTCGTGAATTTAGTTGGACTTTCGAAGTGAACAGACAGTGACCATGAAGAGACTCAGTGAACTGAAGGTGGCAGACTTGAAACGAGAGTTGGGAAGAAAGGGATCTTGAGACCACAGGGACGAAAGCGGTGCTACTGCTTCGTCTGAAAAAGTATCTGATTGATGTTGGTCAAGACCCAGAAACTTTCATCTTCGAAGAACCGGAAGACAGGATTGCGAAACAGATATCGGCTCAATCTTCGGCACTGCGTGGAGAGTTTTCAGTACAGCTAGACAAAATGGTGACTCGAATTGCTCACCAGAAAGAAGAAATAGACACAATAACAAAAAAATTACAAGAATTGGAGCAGCAATTTGGAAAAGGTGTTCAAAGGCTAGAAAAATCTGAGGTCAGTGAACAAATTGTGACGAAAATAGTATCGGACATCCTAATCACTACGAATCGAGTGAAGCCTCCTACGTTTGATGGTAAAACATCATGGTCAAATTACTTGAAGCAATTCGAAGCAGCTGCAAAAGCCAATGGATGGACATTGAAGGACAAGGCGGTGGCGCTCATAGTTGCTCTACGAGGGGATGCATTGAATATCTTGCAAACCATCCCAGAAAGTAAAGCTGACAGTTACGAACATCTCATCAAACGCCTCAATATGCGATATGGTCAAGAACATCTACAACAGGTATTCCAGTTACAGATGAAGAATCGTCGACAGAGACCCGACGAGAGTCTACAGGAGTTTGAAGCCGACGTAGCCAGATTGTTTCATTGTGCATATCCGTCAGCTCCGGAGTCTGTTATGGAATGTCTAGCTGTACAGACATTCGTCGATGGGTTGAGAGACATGGAAATGCAGAGGACTGTACGTTTGTCTCGACCCAAAGACCTCCCCGATGCACTAGCAGCAGCGTTGGAGTTCGAAGCCGCAACAGAAGCTTCCCGTGAATCTGCTAGAGTTCATAACATGAATGACGACGGTAACAGCTCACTGAACCAGGAATCTACTGAAGGCCTACTCGATGCCATAAAAAGTCTTCTGGATATGAATAAGACAAAGAGAACGGTTCGCCAGCGGAACTGTGGAGAGCTGGGACACAATCGAAGAGTAAGCAAACGAGCCAAGAAGTTTGCTGAGGATCGTTTGAAGATTGAAGAGACATCTATCAACAAAACTACTGTTGTGAGCGATGATTGGTTACCTGCAGCAGTCCGACAAGAACAAGAGAAAGATCCAGAAGTCCAGAAACTCCGAGAATGGAAGAAAGCAAATCGTCGTCCCAATTGGCAAGAAGTAGCACCATTATCACAAACCTTGAAGGCCTACTGGGGTCAATGGGACTCCCTGGTTGTGGAAGATGACCTACTGAAGAGGAAACTGGAGAACGATGATGGTTCGGATCATCGAATGCAGCTAGTGATTCCTAGGAACCGAGTTCCAGAGGTACTGCGCTATATACATGATGGAACTTCAGGAGGGCATCTGGGAGTGAATAAGACTCTACAGAAGTTTCGTGAGCGGTTTTACTGGGCGAACTACAGTAATGACGTTCGAGATTGGTGCCGTAAATGCACCGTCTGTTTTGCCAGTGATGGACCGCACCGGAAACCAAGAGCTCCTATGAGACAGTACAACGTGGGTAGCCCTTTTGAAAGAATCGCCCTAGACATCGCAGGTCCATTTCCGGTTACTGATGATGGAAATAGATATATCCTAGTTTGCATGGATTACTTCACGAAATGGGCGGAGGCATATGCGATTCCTAACCAAGAAGCCGTAACCGTTGCTGATGTCCTGTTAAAAGAATACATTAGTCGCTACGGGGTACCAATGGAACTCCATTCGGACCAAGGCCGAAACTTTGAGAGTGAAGTATTCCGGACAATGAGTGACAGGTTAGGAATCAGGAAGACCAGAACGACGCCATTACACCCCCAATCGGACGGAATGGTGGAGCGGATGAATCGAACCGTTGGAAAGTACCTCTGCAAAGTTGTTGATCAACACCAACGTGACTGGGACCAGCATTTACCCTTCTTCTTGATGGCCTACCGATCAGCAGTACAAGAATCTACAGGACAGACTCCAGCAAAGGTACTGTTTGGGCGAGAAATGAGGCTTCCTTGTGACCTGGTATTTGGATGCAGACCTGGTGTGGATATAGCAGGTGAAGACTACATAACGAACCTGAGAAGAAAGATGAACGATATCCATGAATTGGTTCGTTCCAAGATCCAAATATCCAGTGAACGAATGAAGGACCGTTATGACATCCGGGCTGAAGAAAACTTCTACACAGAAGGCTCCACAATCCACAGAGAAAACGAGGGCTCTGTCCTAAACTGCAGAAATCTTGGGAAGGACCCTACTGCGTTAAAAAGAAAATCAACGATGTTATATACCGCATCAGTAAGGTACCCAACGGCAAACCAAAAGTTGTCCACTTCAATAGACTGGCACCGTTTGAGGGAAATTCAGATCAACCAGTGAGGCAGATTCAACTACAAGACGAGGACGAGCCCACTTACGATAATTTCATGAAAATCTATAGCGGTTCGTCGAAAGCAAGGTTTAACGTGACCAGAGAAGAGAGTCGCGACCTGTTCACCACTCCTGTAGAGTATGCATTGGCTCATTGCATCGCCCAAGACCTTCAGATGTTCCGGGGGATAGGCAATGTATTCCGGAAAAAGTTTGGTAAACTGGAAAAACTTCAAGAACAATGCCCATCTATCGGTCGAGCCTTATAAATTGAAGATAGCAGTCCTGAAGGAGTCAGATCGATCTTTTATCTGACAATCAAAGAAAGACATTTCCACAAACCATCTTATAAGGACTTATGGGACACATTAGTTGATCTCAGAAATACCTTACTGAGAAAAGGAATACAGAAAATAGCTGTACCAAAGCTGGCTTGCGGTTTGGATGGGCTGGATTGGAGAATTGTCAGGAATATGTTGGAAATCATATTCAGGTTTACCGAAGTTGAAATTCTGATATGTTGCTGGAATCCTAGGGAAAATCCAAGACAGAAAACGGTACCATGCTACTTCAATCAGACTTCACACTGCCGAAACGGAACCAACTGCTCCTTTCTCCATCATAACGAGCAAAATGCATTCCAGGAGGAATGTCTCTTAAGGAGGGGGCAATGTAACGGAATCCAGGAGAACTTAAATAATCCCCCTGTATCACATGTTTGGAAGCTCTCGAATATTCTAGAATAGAAGAAGATGGAAGATCCTGCGAGCAGTCTGATGAAGAGAGATGAAGAGATGTGACAGAAGACTGACAGTTCTAGAACATTCCAGAACAGATGTAAAACATATAAATATCGAGGTTAGTTAGTTGAAGAATTGAACGCGACGTAGTTACATCGTTGTTGATATAAATAGTTGAAATAAATAGTTTGTTGGTGTTTGTTCGTGAAAATAAATAGTTGTCAGTTGGAAATCCATCTGTTCTCTACTGAAACCCACGAATAACGTTACAATATCATAATCTAAGACCTATATTCACATAGTAGGTAGTGGGGAGGTTATATCTAGAGGAAAATCATTGAAAATATAATGTATGTTGATTATATCCTACGCCAATGGACCCCGATGGGTTTAAAGCAATTCTAGGAATTGAGGAATTCTTCTAAACTATAGAAAGTATTTTGTTTCAAGAAATTTTTCATCTCACGTTTGAATTTGTTCATGGAGAGGGATTTTAGATTATCAGGTAGATGATTGTAAATTTGTATACCAGTATAAAGCGGACCTCTTCTTGTTTTTTCGTATTTATACGTGGGTAAAATGAATTTTTGATTCCTGGTTGGATATGGGTGGATATCTAGAGGTCTTGATAGTTCGTTTCTTTTTTTATGGATGATCAATGCTAATTTGTAGATGTACGTATTGTATAAGGTCGATATATTGAGCTTTTTGAAGTAAGCCCTACATGACTCTCGGTAAGTTAAGTTGCACAATGTACGAACAGCCTTCTTTTGGGTTAAGAAGATGTCCTTTGTATCCACAGCATTTCCCCAGAATTCTATTCCATATTGCATCAGAGAATGGAAATACGCGAAGTTAACCGATCTGGCGACAGAAATATTCAAATTTTGTTTAATTGTTCGAATAGCATACAATGACCGACTCAAATTTTTATTCAAATGTTCTATGTGGACGGACCACCTCAAATGATTGTCCAAGTGGATACCCAGTCTTTGAGAAAGTTCAAAGATAATTTATTTGCAGCGAACCAGTCATAAATGTTGTTCATGTCACGTCTAGACTTGCCCTGAAGATCCGGCAAACTTTTTTCCTGGATAATTATGCTCGTGTCATCTGCGAATAGTGAAAAGTATACCGAAGGAAAATTAAATGTGAGGTCATTAATATATAATAAAAAAAGACTAGGTCCCAGGACCGATTCCTGTGGGACACCGCTGTTGAGTGAAGCAGTATCAGATAAGTAGTTTGAATGTTGATTGTCTTCGAAGTGAGGAATTTTCACAGTCATTCTTCGGTGAAGAAGATACGAGTGAAACCAGCTATGTACTTTGCCACGAAACCCATAGTAATCCAGCTTTTTGAGTGGTAGATTGTGATCGACGCAATCAAACGCCTTGGAGAGGTCGCAAAATATTCCAATACAGTGATTTTTGTTTTCTAGCGTCTGATGTGTCCGTTCAACCAAGGCGAATGTTGCGTCTGAGGTGTTCACTCCGGGTCTCAAGCCAAACTGTTAGGATATTGTGTAGTTGAAGATATGAGTTTATTTGTTAATTAACCAGCCATTCTAATAACTTTGAAAAACACGGTAATAGTGAGACACATCTATAGTTATTTACATCTTTCCTATTGTCTTTTTCAAAGATTGGTACGATAATTGCAGTTTTGAAGCAGTTGAGGAAGTATCCTTCTGAAAGTGACAGGTTGAATATGAACATCAGAGGAGCTTTCAGGAACTCAATATTTTTCTTTATTAATATCATTGAGATGCCGTCTGCTTCCGCTGAGAATTCTGGTTTCTGCTTCAGAACACATTCTGTGAAATCTGTTTCGGCAATTGGAGCGAAGAAAAAGGAATTTATATTGTTGAAATTGATATTTTTCAAGTAGAACTCGCTGGATTTGTCTGTTTCTTTTTCGCATCTTACCAGATGGGGGCATTTTCGAAAAAATTACTGAAATTGTTGGCAATTTCTTGTGGGTTGGTGATCTCATCACCATCAATATCAATTTCGAAATTTTCTTGTTTTTTTGCTTTTTTTATTGGTGAAATGATCAACAATGTTCCAGGTTGTTTCCGGCTTGTTAGATGATGAATTTATTAAACCTGAGAAGTAAATATTTTTTGCATTTACGATTGTCTTATTCAAGATATGGGTGTATTTTCTGATGTATTGCAAGGTCCCTAAATCGGTAGTATGCTTTTTCCAGTCCATAAGAAATCTTTTGAACTTACATGAGAGTTTTATTCCGGTTGTCATCCACCCCTTGAATGACTTTTTTCTGTTGATTTTAATAGTTTTTATAGGGAACGAATCCTCGAAACGAGTCCTGACCAGATCATCAAAGCAATCAAATGCTTCATGAACATCGGAAATTTCGTAGAGTGGATTCCATTCTACTTGTTGTAAATGACTTCTGAATGTAGCGTAATTTTTTTCACTAAAGATTATACCTGTCTTGTACTGGTTTTCACTAATGAAATTTTTGTTCAACTCAAATTCTAATAATTGGGGGATGTGGTCCGAAAGACATACCTCTAGGGTATATTTTGTATTTCGTATTTTGTATTTTGTATTTTGTATTTTGTATTTTGTATTTTGTATTTTGTATTTTGTATTTTGTATTTTGTATTTTGTATTTTGTATTTTGTATTTTGTATTTTGTATTTTGTATTTTGTGTTTTGTATTTTGTATTTTGTATTTTGTATTTTGTGTTTGGTATTTCGTATTTCGTATTTCGTATTTCGTATTTCGTATTTCGTATTTCGTATTTCGTATTTCGTATTTCGTATTTCGTATTTCGTATTTCGTATTTCGTATTTCGTATTTCGTATTTAGTATTTCGTATTTCGTATTTCGTATTTCGTATTTCGTATTTCGTATTTCGTATTTCGTATTTCGTATTTCGTATTTCGTATTTCGTATTTCGTATTTCGTATTTCGTATTTCGTATTTCGTATTTCGTATTTCGTATTTCGTATTTCGTATTTCGTATTTCGTATTTCGTATTTCGTATTTCGTATTTCGTATTTCGTATTTCGTATTTCGTATTTCGTATTTCGTATTTCGTATTTCGTATTTCGTATTTCGTATTTCGTATTTCGTATTTCGTATTTCGTATTTCGTATTTTGTATTTTGTATTTATTTATTCATTTATTATAACAATGATTTGGTAATAATATGATATATAACAAATTGAGTGCACCTGATCTCATGATGAGATCGTTTTGGCTCTGAATAATACTTAATGACAATAATTTTCTAAGAGTATTATGAACATTTGATAGATATAAGAAGTTGAATTCAATAAGTAGAACAATAAATGAACTAAATTTATGACAAATAGTGAAAGATAAGATATCTATTGTAGGAGTACTAGAGCTCAGAAAAATGTAAGATATCAGCTTTCTGCAGAATGATTTATAACTATGAATATTTTTTATGGACTCTGGGATGAAATTGTATATTTTAGGGCCATTGAATGCTATTGACTTTTTATAAAGAGTAGAATTAGGACGAGGAATATTCAAATATTTGAGACTTTTTTGTCGTGTACTGTGACGGTGTGAAATTTCTTGATGTTGCATTTTGTTTTTGTACATAAATTTCGCAATATTGAAGATATATTGTTGAGTCAAATCAAGCAATTTACTTTCTATCAAAAGTTGTTCGGTGGAGAATCTGCGTCTTTTTCTCAGTATTACTTTTAAGATCCATTTCTGTGTGATCTTGAGACAATTTATTTGATTATTATATGCAGCTCCCCATACTATCATTCCATAGGATAAGACAGACTCTACTAAGGATTTATAGGCTAGTTTCAAAATTTTTTCTGTAAAAATATCTCTGAGTTTATAAAATGCAAATACCAGTTTTCTCAGTTTGCTATTCAAATATTCTGAGTGGTTATCCCATCTGAGTGTTTCATTGATAATTACTCCCAGATATTTGATTTCTGTAGTGTTTTGAATTATTTTTTTACAATAACAGTTAGTTAGATCACACCTTTCGTGAAATTTAATTGATTTCAGATTTGGTTGTGTTATGGAGCTGTTTGTGAAAGTTATGAATTTAGTTTTACTCTCATTCAGGCTTAAGAGGTTACAGTCCATCCAACATTTGACTCTATATAAACCTGCTTCTCCGTTTTTTGTAATATCTGGCCAATTTGTTCCATGGAATAGGAGAACCGCATCGTCGGCATATGAGGTGACATCTCCACCCATCTCCATATTCAACATTTCGTTGATATAGAGAAGGAACAATTTGGGACCGAGGACCGTTCCCTGAGGAACGCCATATCTAATTTCTGACGGTTCACTGAAATTATTTTTTATTTTGACAGTAGATTTTCTCTTCGATAAATAACTTTTGATTAGCGACAACGGCAAGCCTCTTATCCCGTATTTTTCAAGTTTCTCTAGAAGTTTGTCATGTGAGATACTATCAAATGCTTTAGCTAAATCCAAAAAGATACCTAACACTTTTTCATTCCTATTGAGGAGTTGGTGAATTTCATCCGTGAAATAATGTAGTGCATCCTCAGTGGAACATCCTGCCTTGAAACCGAACTGTTTAGGGGAAATGAGTTGGTGGTGATCGATGTGATTTTGTAATCTCTTGGCTATACTTTTTTCATACACTTTTGCAATAGTATTTATAACAGAAATTGGTCGGTAATTGTTAATGAGAAGTGGGTCACCACCTTTGAATATAGGAGTGATGACGGCATCTTTCAACTTATTTGGAAAAATGCCACTTTGGAACATCGAATTTATCAGGTGAACTAAAACGTCAGCAATATTGGTTTTTATCATTTCGATAGTTTTCGCTGATATTTTGTCTATTCCTGAAGCAGCATTTGTTTTAAGATCGTCAATTATTCCCAGTATTTCTGTAGTCGTGACAGGTGTTAAAAATAGAGAGTTTTTTATTGGTTTCTCTTTTTTGTTGAGTGACGATTCAGTATCTGAGAGTGGGTTCGATCTAATCATTTTTGCAAGGTTTTCTCCAACTTTTGAGAAATGATTCATGAATATATTGGATATTTTATGTGCGTCATATTCACATTCATTATGTTCATTATATATAGAAATCGGTTCGGTGGATTCGTTATTTGAAACGGATTTTTTTATTATTTGCCATATTTTTTTTGTGTTTTTGTTTGCATCTAGAATTTTTTTGGTGTAATATTTTTGTTTAGTTATTTTAAGTAGTTTCGTGAGGTAATTCCTATATTCCCTATATTCTTGCCAGAGTGCTTCGTTGTTTTTATTAACCAGATTTTTTTTTTCAAAGCATCTCTTTTTTTAATAGACTATATTAATCCATTAGTAATCCAGGGTTTGAGTTTTTTGGTGGCTTTGGTATTGTTATAGTGGGTACACTTTTCCAGGTGATATAACAACTGTTTCTGGAAGTTATCGAAAGCCCGATTAATGTCATTTTCATGATATACGTTAGTCCAAGGTTCAGTTTGTAATATTATATTTAGTGCTTCATAATCGATCTGGGTGATTTGTATGGAATCATCAGGTTCTTTAATTTTTATTTTATTACATTTCTCCGCGACGTTCAGTAGTATGCTGTAGTGATCAGTAATAGCTGTTGTAAAGATAAATGATGTACAATCTTTCGCGTCTACAGAATTGTCCATTTTCAAGAAGATATGATCTAAGCAAGTTTGGCTAACCTTAGAAACCCTAGTATTTGCACTTATATATGAAATATATCCGTGTGAATTCAAGGTATTGAGATATGTATTCGGTTCATTTTGGTCAGTTAAATTTATGTTGATGTTATCTATCAGAATATTGAATTCAGATTTTCTATGATCACTGAGAAAAGTATCTAGTGCCTTAATGAAGTCAATGGGATTTGTTGAAGGTGATCTATAAATCGCAAATATATTGTATTCTTTGTTTTGGTATTGAAATATTAAGTTTGTCAGGGTAACTTCTGCAACTTTGTACTGTTTCATTGTTGAATAATTTATTCCTCTCTTTGTATATATGCCGAAAGATATTCGAGGGATTCATTAATGAGAATATTATCAATAGTTTTTGCTGAATGCTTTGTTATTCTCGTGGGGCTGGTGATGGTTATATCAAGATCGAATATGTCTAATAGATTTCTGAAGTTTGTAAGGTTATTACTGGGTGTTCCGAAATCCAGGTTGAAGTCCCCACATATTATGAAGTGGTGATGCTTATACTTGTTATGAAGCTCATTCACGAGTTGCCAGAAATGTTCACAAAATATTTCAAACTTTCCTAAAGGGCTTCTATATATACCTATGATAATGGTTTTTTCCTCGGTACTATGCATTGCAGCATATTCGAACTCTTTTTCGATGGGTGTAGTATTGATATGGTGAATGCCACCAAATTTGGCCTTACCGTCGGCGTACAGTATGACACCACCGTGAGAAAAAAAACTTCTCGAAAACTGTGCAACAATATCGAAATCCTCAATTTTACAATGTTGGGTCTCATCCTCCTGCAACCAGTGTTCTGTGAAGCATAGAATGTTGATTTCTTTGTTGTGTTCTTTTTCATATTCGTTCAAGAAAATGTTTATATCATCAATTTTGTTTCGCAGCGATTGAACGTTTAGGTGCAGTAAGATGAGACCACCATCGGGGGCCGAAACGGCCTATCTTGTAGAGTTTATTCGTTTGCTCTTCCTTGTAGTGTTCTTCTCGAGGAGGTCATTGTTGATAGGGGCGGCTTGGTTTGCTGGGAGGAATTCATTTTTGTCAATGCCCTTCGCCATAATCCTCTTGTTGTCCACGTAGAGCACATTATGTTTCAGATAAGCATTCTTCCCCAGGTTTCTTTCTCTTATCATATATGGAATCAGCGCCCTTCTTTCTTCCATGACTCGTTCAGTGAAATTTTCAGAAACTGAGTAAGGTGTATTCTTCAACAATTTAGCTTTCTGGAAAATTTGGTGTTTGAGTTGCACGTTGCTCAGTTTCACCAGAACAGGTCTGGTTTTGTTCTCATTAATTTTTCACAGTCGATATATGTTAGTCGCATTCTCAAGATTGAACTTGATGCCTAGAGAATCATTGATGATTTCTCTCACTTTAGCCCGTGACGAATTGATTGGATCCGACTCACATTCATCAATGCCATAGATGATTATGTCATTCTCACGTTGCATTTTCTCTATGGCTTTCAATTTGGCTTCCAGTTTAGATACCCTTTCTTTCAAGATTCGGTTTTACACCTGTACTATCTCTAGGTTGCTTTTTATTTTGTTCTTATCACTTTTGATATCGGACACTGTTTTTGTTAGTACCTGAATCGAGTTCAATAGAGAGTCCATTTTTTGTTCCATTCTTTTTATGTGTATTTATGTCCTTTTAATCAAGTTAGGAGCCACTGCCTATTATTATAATACCAAATTTTATGCTTTTATGCACTTTCGTTGTGTTCTATGTTGCATTGGTCGGTTGAACTGAACTTTGCACTGTCACTCGCCAAAAGTCCGAATTAAATATCACTTCTTTTCTCGTTGATATTGCGATAATCACGGAGCTATCGTTTCAACATGACCGTCTTGTTTGATAAAATGAAAGATAATCGGATTTTGTATTGTTCAGATTGAAAAAATACAGAGTGTTCCATTTAAAATAACAAAGATATTTGCGTTTGAAATTATAAAAAAGTGACAATGAATTTTGAACGTCCTGTATAATATTGGGAAACGGATTTTATCGAAATCAATAGCCTGAAACCTCTTTAATGCTTGGTCAAAATTGGAAAGGATGGTTTCCATACATTTCGATGTTATTCAGTCTCCAATTGTACCCTGCATTTTCAAAAAGAAAACAATAACTTGAAAACGGTTATAGTTAGGTACATGGTACCTTTCATGAAATCGTATTATTTTTTCCCGAACTATCCAAAACTGCAACAAAATACCAGGTGTTTCATTAAAAAAAAACCCAACTTTGATATGTAACACTTTTTTGAACCACCCTGTATACTTCAAAATAATTTCCTCTCGCAGACTCAATGAATATAAAAACGATGAGAAGAAGAAATTTCCGAAATATTCAATGGTTTGGTTCACAGAGACCGTGTCGTATGTGGTGCCCCACCCTTTATACATGGTGAACCGAAAATTGTAAAAAACTAGTAGAGACGTCTAAACAGGAACTATCAGGCCTTCAATGTAATTACCAAAATGCCAGGGGTCTCAACACCAAAACTCATGAATTCCTCAAATCCATATCAGCTTCTGAGTATCACATCATTGCAATCACCGAAACCTGGCAGCAAGGTAGCATCTACAGCTCAGAATTAGTCCCCAACAACTTTATACTGTTTCGAAGTGACAGAAATCTTGTTGCAAATTCAGTTTCGCGAGGAGGAGGAGTTATGTTGGGCATTGGACCAGACTGTGAAGCAGCAGAATTAGACCTTTCAGAATATGATAATTTTGCCTCTATCGATATTGTAGGAAGCAAGGTAATATTCAAGCACGAGGCATATTTTATATTCCTCCTAATGCTAGCAACCTCCACATCCAAAGTCTATTCACTTCTCTAGAATCACTTGACTATCTGTACGGCAGCAATTTGTTGATTATGGGGGATTTCAACCAACAACATTTCTCTGACATTGACGCAAATATTGACAACATCAACATAGCTACCATAAAACAATTCAGCAGTTTTTATGACCTGAATCAGTTCAATACAGTTCAAAACCAATCAGGGCGTCTGCTAGACCTGACTTTTTCTAATCTGAAATGCATCACCTGCCATGATGATCTACCCTTTGTCCTTGAAGATGGATACCATCCAGCACTACAAGTCACTGTTACGCTTCCCAAAACCAACGTGGCAATATCCTACAACAGGAAATACACGAGTTATAAATTTCGCAGGGCAAACTTTCCTGAATTATATTCTGCCATTCTTAACACCGACGGTCATGTTTATATAGACCAGTTCTCAGATGTAAACTCGGCCATAGAAACCTTTTACTCGATACTTAACACATGGGTCCCCATTAGAAACAACTTCACAAGTAAATACCCCCCCCCCTGGTTCAACAAAGAAATCATGAACGAAATAAAACAAAAACACAAACTATTCAAGAAAATAAAAAAAGGACATTATGAATCTGACATACAACAATTCCAAAACCTTCGGAAATCAATAAAATCAAAAATATCTACTGCGTACGATCAGTATAGAACTGCAGCAGAGAACTCAATTAAGGCTGATCCGACCAATTTTTGGTCATACTTTCAAAACAAGAAGGGGACATCAAGAATTCCTGGTATTGTATATTTGAACGATATTGAAGTAAGCGATCCACCTAGTATAGTTAATGCATTTGCCGAGTTTTTCGAAAGTGCCTACTCCCCTATGTCAGACCCGGCTGCCATCATACCTAACACACCAACCAATTATCCAACCATCTCGGTAAACTCATTCACAGAAACGGAGGTACTAAACGGTCCAAAGAAACTCAAAGCTAAACACACATCTGGATATGACTCTATCCCAAGCTTTCATGTCAGAAACTGCGCTGCAGCCTTAGCCAAGCCTCTTCAGTCCATTTTCAATCTTTCCTTGAAAATCGGATGCTTTCCGGATAGATGGAAAATCGCCAAAATATGTCCAATTTTCAAATCAGGGGCAATCAATAATGTTGAAAATTACCGACCTATCACACTTCTCTCCAACTTCGCAACCCTAACTTAAAAAACATAATCTCACTCGAACAACACGGTTTCATGAGCACCCAGTCAGTGAGCATCGCTCTCGACAATCATTCTCAAGTGGACAACATTTACACTGATTTCTCGAAGGCATTCGACAAGCTCGATCACCAAATAATCTTGAGCAAACTTAACCAGTATGGCTTTAACACACAACTTATTATCCTATTCCAATCTTACTTGAAAAATCGTAAACTCTTTGTTGAATTTAGAGGCCACGTATCTCATCAATTCTTAGCGTTTAGTGGTGCCCCTCAAGGCAGTAGTCTAGCCCCACTCTTGTTTTCGATCTTCATAAACGACATTGGGAACAACATTTCAAGTGAGTTGCTGCTGTTCGCAGATGATTTGAAAAGTTTTAGAAATATTGAATCAATCCATGATTGTCATTCATTACAAAACGATATTCATAATCTTCACCTTTGGTGTATTGAAAATAGACTTCAATTAAATATCAAAAAATGCAAATCCAATACGTATTCCTTGAAAAAATCAGCTATCGAGTTCTCCTACTCTATCAACAATATTACCTTAGAGTGCAACCAACAAATCAAAGATCTCGGGATCGAATTTGACCCCAAACTCAATTTCTCCAATCACCACAACAAAATATCTTCTTCTGCTAAGAGAATGATAGGTATGATTTTCCGTACTTGCAAAGACTTCCAAAACAAGGACTGCTTCATTGCCTTGTATGATTCATTTGTCAGGTCTAGGCTGGAATATTGCTCTCTGATATGGTCCCCACTGTATAAATGTCACGTTGATCAAATAGAATCAGTCCAAAGGTTCTTCTTGGAATACGTGTCATTCAAGTTGTATGGGGTCTATCCTCCTCAAGGTTATGACAACAACTTGCTGCTTAGTAGATACTCTTTTTTGTCTCAAGAAAATCGCAGATCATATTGTGCTTGCTTATTCCTCTTCAAACTAACAAACTACCTAATCGACTGCCCTGAATTACTGGAAAAAATTTAAGCAATTATTGCATATGAAACAATCAACCCCTCTCTATCATAATGGCATCACTATTACATTAGAATCATCCTCATATCCTATTTCCTTCATTTTTTTTATCTGCACATGGTTGCAGTGTTTGTATATGCTTTGTGTTGAGATTTCTGTATTATTCATGCCATTTCTACTCGTATTATCTGTAAAATTTGTAGCTGGATTATCTGTATTATCTGCACATGTTTTTCTCAACTGAAACACCTAATCTGTCTTGTAATTGGGACTTGTCCTGTTTAGACAATAAATGTATTTTTTTTTATATTTTATGTGAAACTGTGTCAAAGGCTTTGGCGAGGTCTAAAAATACTGCTACACATTTTGATGATTCGTCCAAAGCCCTGACTGCTTGTTCCAGAAAGTCCGTCACTGCATTTTCGGTGTTTGAGTTCTGAATGAAACCATATTGTCTGTCTGTAATAATATCGTGTTTGCGGAAAAAATCCATTAATCTTTTCTTAAGCACTTGTTCAAATATTTTTGCTAGATCATTAATAACGGATATAGGCCTATAGTTATTTAGTTGGTCACGTTTACCTGACTTAAAAATAGGAGTGATGATTGAATCTTTTCATTGCTGTGGAATTTTTCCGCTTGATAAGCATAAATTGATGATATGAACCAAAGGGGGTGTAATGTATTCATGAATGTTTTTTATAGTTTTTAAATTCAGGTTATCTGGACCCGCCGAGCACTTGTTTTTGAGATTCGAAATGTGGATGGTGATTTCGTTCTGTGATAGTGGTGTGAGGAAGATGGTGGAGTCGATTTTATCAATATCTGAATTTTTTTGTTGACCTAAGTTAGTGAAGTTATCGAAAATATCTGCTTTCTCTTCATTTTTTTTATTATACTCCCATTATCATCGTTTATCGTTATTTTTTGTAGTTGTGTATTTGATTTCGTGTTATGACCTGTTAAATCATTCATTACATTCCATATTTTTTTACATTTATTTCCCGCTTCTGTAATTTTGTGCTGATAATATTCATTTCTGTTTTTTTTTATCAATGTATTGAGTTTGTTTTTGTATTCTTTATATTTCCTTTCTGCGTTATTGGAATAATGTTTATTCAAATTCTTTTTTAGGTGATCTATGTGCTCGATAGATTTGATAAGGCTGAGGATTTTTCTTAATTTTGTGTATTTGATATTTTTAAATTCAGTTGAATAGTTTATGTATGTTTTCAGTTCATCGATGAATATTTGATATGATATCAGCGAATTATTTGAGTGATAAACATCTTTCCATTTTTGTTCCTTTGAAAGATTATTCAATTTTTCATAATTTGTGTTAGTTACTCTGATTTCGTTAACTGTTTTTCCTGTTGACTTTTCAGGTGAGGATATAATAAAAATAATAATAATAATAATATTGCTTATATATAACTTCAACATATATTACTAAAGGCTGCATAGCAAAGGCATAGTTCGCACTTCTTCAGTTGCATACATAGAAACCCAACTGCAGAAGCCGCGCTCTTCCACTTAACCTGGAGACATGGTGAAACAGAACTACAAACCATACAAAAATGAGAGAAATAAACTGCAACAATGATAAAAATATAACAAAATTCAAATTCCGCGCTATTCCACTTAACCTGGAGATATGGTGCAATGGAAGTAAAATATAAAAAAAAATAAAACTGTAACAATGCTATAGAGATAACAATAGAAAAAACAGGAATACATAGAATGAGTAGTTATTATATAAATCACAAGATTTGTAACGAAATTTGACATAGAGGTCTGGGAGATAATGGAATACATACATTCTGAAAGAAAAAGCATTATGTGAAGTACATCGAATGGAATAACTGAATGAGCCATCCAAAATTGCAAGCCTCAGTTTTCTTTTGAATACATTTATACTACCTATAGATTTCAATTCATCTGGCACTGCATTATACAGGGTATGGCACCACATACGACACGGTCTCTGTGAACCAAACCATTGAATATTTCGGAAATTTCTTCTTTTCATCGTTTGTATGTTCATTGAGGCTGCAGGAGGAAATTATTTTGAAGTATACAGGGTGGCTCCAAAAAGTGTTACATATCAAAGTTGGGTTTTTTTAAATGGAACACCCGGTATTTTGTTGCAGTTTTGGATAGCTCAGGGAAAATAATACGATTTCATGCAAGGTACCATGTACCTAACTAAAACCGTTTTCGAGTTATTGTTTTCTTTTTGAAAATGCAGGGTTCAATTGGAGACTGAATAACATCGAAATGTGAAAAAAAAAAACTCGTTTCCCAATATTATACAGGACTTCCAGAATTCTCTGTCACTTTTTTATAATTTCAAACGCTAAAAACTTTGTTATTTTGAATAGAACACCCTGTATTTTTTCAAGCTGAACAATACAAAATTCGATTATCTTTCATTTTATATTAGGGTTCCCTATACCTAGCTTGAATAGTTTTCAAGATATTGGCATTTTCAAATAGTAGTTATAATTTCAATACATTCTTTGAATCGAGAGAGCTGTGAAACGACATTCATTTGATTTGGTAACAGAATTTTCATTGATAGTTATCATACTTCACTTCGTCGAACTTCTACTGTTCACTGAAATGAGTTTTCATTCAGATCCATACTCCGACATTTAACAGACAATTTTTTCATTATTCAACTGAAAAACTTCAACAAAACATGAAATACAAATGTATTCAATTCAAACCAAGTGCTCGAAATGATGACTACAAAGAGCTACTCTTTCTATGGAAAACTGCCTAACATTTAATAACATTTGAGGCGACACTCTTCGAAAATCAGCCCTTATTCTTTCCTACATATTTTCCAATGTGGTTGAAGAAGTGTCTTCAATTCCACTTTTCAAATATCTCCATGAAAAAAATCGAGGCAAGTCAAATCTGGCGATCTCGCTGGCCAATTTCGTGGTCCCCTCCTACCAATCCACCTTTGCGGAAAGCACATATTCAAAAACTGTCGGACAGAGAATTTGAAATGAATATGGATCTGAATAACAGTGAAATGTTCGATCAAGTGAAGTATAATAACTGTCGATGAGAATTTTGTTACCAAATCAAATAAATGTCGTTTCACAGCTCTCTTGTTTCAAAGAATACATTGGAATGATAACTACTATTTGAAAATGCCAATATCTTGAAAACTATTCAAGCTAGGTATAGGGAACCTTGATATAAAATGAAAGATAATCGAATTTTGTATTGTTCAGATCGAAAAAATACAGGGTATTCTATTTAAAATAACAAAGTTATCTGCGTTTGAAATTATAAAAAAGTGACAATGAATTTTGAACGTCCTGTATAATATTGGGAAACGAATTCAATCGGAATCAATAGCCTGAAACCTCTTTTATACCTGGTCAGGATTGGAAGGGATGGTTTCCATACATTTCGATGTTATTCAGTCTCCAATTGAACCCTGCATTTTCAAAAAGAAAACAATAACTCGAAAACGGTTATAGTTAGGTACATGGTACCTTTTATGAAATCGTATTATTTCCCCCTGAACTATCCAAAACTGCAACAAAATACCGGGTATTCCTAAAAAAAAACAACTTTGATATGTCACACTTTTATGAGCCACCCTGTATACTCCAAAATAATTTCCTCTTGCAGCCTCAATGAATATACAGATAATGAAAAGAAGAAATTTTAGATGTATTCAATGGTTTGGTTTACAGAGACCGTGTCGTATGTGGTGCCCCACCCTGTATATGTTAGCAATATCGTATGAGAATGAAGATTGATATAAAGAGGTTTTATGTTTTGGAATTGTTATGTGGTGCTTACTTCTCACATTAACATTGTGGACCTGACCTTGTCGTAAAGATAAGAAGGGTTCTTCGATCTTACACTTTTGAGATAGTATTTTTCTATTGGCATAAATTATTTTCAGGTTGCAAAACGCCCTTTGAATTACATAAGAGATGTGTTGCTTGAAATTTAAGTTTACATCTAGCATGAGTCCTAAATTTTTTTCACATTCTGTGAAGACAATAGGTACGTCGTCAACACGTAAGTCAATTGAGCGCCTGGAGCGAAGACGTGATTGCCTTTTTCCAAATGATAGTGCCTTGGTCTTGGATGGATTCATTTTCAAACATAGTTTTTCGGAGACAGTTGCCAAGAATTTTGAGTCACTATTCATTTTGATGTATGCATCACCAAGGTCTTCCTCTCTGAATTCATATTAAAATTTTTTTATTTTTTATTTTTTTATTTTTTTATTGCTCGATTTGTGTGTCGAGTCGAGAGGTCGTGTTTGAGATCTTGCTCCTCGCAATTCGGAAATACGTGGTATTTCATTGTTGGTAATTATCACGAAGTGGCGCAATATATCAAGCGTGGTGCTGTGTAACTCCTCTTATAGTAAAATTGTTATATGATGAGCAATTTTGAAGATATTTCAAGATGTCGCTTACTCGAGATCAGCAGGCAGAGATCAAAATCCTGGCCGATGAAGGGTGCGTTCCATTAAGCGCTCACAACGATCACGTTCACGACCACGAATTTTGTCGTTCCACTTGGTTCTGTGCGTCATCGAAACGCTCACGCCGACCCACCTATTGAGATGGGTCGTCGTGAGCATGAATCATGACGTCATTCATGACATTTTTGCCACGACCACAACGATCGTGGTCGCCATGTGGAACGTCTGAATGAGTGTTTTGGGCGTTGTGAGCGCTTAATGGAACGCACCCGAATTGGTGGAGAAAATCTGTCTTGATGTTATGTTTATAAAAACGCTAGCAGATAAGGTTACTAAAAATATACAGACCATGCTGGATGAAAAACTCAACTTTTTTTGAATAAAAATTGATGAGATAAAAACCAGTGTGCAGAATCTTGAATATAAATACGATAATGACATTAAAAAACTGTCCGATGAGATTGCTGTACTCAACGAAAAAGTGCGATATTTCAACAAGGATTCCCCAAATATTATACAGCTTGTATCAGAAGTCAATGAGATCAGACAAAGAGAGAATAATGTGTTACTGTTTGGTGTTCCTGAAAATACTCCTGATCTAACCGACTTTGTTAGCTACATTTGCAATAAAGTCATTCCAAACGTGGATATTAGCAGTTCTCAGATTAATCGCCTTGGACGCCAACAAGACAATAAGACTCGTCCAATAAAAATAAATTTCAACTCAAAGGCCCATGCCTTGATGATGTTGAAACAAAGGAAAAAACTGGTGAACATAAATGCGTACGGAAAGATACAAATAAAACCGGATCTAACTATATGTCAAAGAGAGTATAATCGGCAAATTTGGAATGAGTTGAATATCTTGAGAAACAACGGCGATGAAAGGTCATATATCTTCTACAGAAACGGCATCCCCATGATAAAAAAAAACAGTCTGTACATCCAACCCGCCAAATGTAATCAGCAATAAGATCACCTCAATATACTATCAGAATTGCAATGGACTCAATTCCAAAACACACACATTCTTTAAGAGTGTTCTGGCAAGTGAACATAAAATTGTTGCAATTACAGAAAGCTGGTTAAGGGATGGTGTTTCTAATTCCGAATTGTTCCCCAGCAACTATGTGGTTTATCGCAAAGACAGAACTTTTGGTGCCAGAGGAGGTGGTGTCCTTCTTGCAGTGGATATTAACCGTCACGAATCAGAATTGTGTAAAGTTGACTATCCCATTCAATCTATTGACATTATATGCGTGAAAATAATTAATGCTAAAAGCGAACCAATTTATATAATAGTAATTTATATTCCACCTGGAACTATCCTCGTGGAATATGATGAGTTGTTTGAATTCCTGGAAAATTTTGATTGTATCAATAATTCTTTAGTTATAGGAGACTTCAATATTACTGAATTACAACAATACTATGAAACCAATGAATCATCCAATCTAATCCTCAAACTTAACTCATTCATTACTTTTTGTAAGTTGATACAGAACAATTTCATAAGAAATGTAAACGGCAGAATTTTAGATCTAGTTTTGTCTCCTAAGAATATGGAATGCAAAGTGTAATCTGACTCTGATCCGCTGGTTGAACTTGATGTCCATAACCCTAGTCTTGCTGTGGATTTGTTATTTGATTGTGAAACTGAGAAGGTATTTATATCGGATGCTACGCGCTATAACTTCCGTAAAATTGACAACCAAAAGTTTTTCCAAAAGATTAGCGAAATTAACTGGAACATCTTGGAATCAATTTCTGATGTTGATGTAGCTTGTGAGGAGTTCAATATGACGATACAAAGGATAATTTCTCAATGCACCCCTTTAGAAGTAAACATTACTCGTAAATACCCAACGTGGTTCACCAGAAACATAATCATTAATATTATATTAAAAAACGTTACCACAAAATGTATAGAAGGTGCAAATATAATTTTTTCTTGGAACATTTCAAACACCTCCGGCGTATCATTAAAACTGAAATAGATCTGGCTTACTCAAATTTCATTGAAAAATCAGAAAACAGTCTGACTAGTAATCCCCGTGAGTTTTGATCATTCATTAACAACAAACAGAATAAATCTCGTATCCCTGGACTGATGTTTAACAATGATGAAAGGCTAACATCTTCCCAATCAATTGTCAACGCCTTTGCTGAACACTTCAGCAATGCATATGGATCGGATTCTTCTATCCTAAATGAGCGCTCCTTTCCCGAATGCACTATCAATTCCAGTCATTACTTACATATTAATGAAATTAACGAGGAACACATTCTAACGGCGGCAAAAAAGCTAAAAAACAAAATGACATGTGGTCCTGATAATATCCCCGTTATATTAATTAAATCTCAAGTAAAAATGTTATGTAGGCCTCTACTTTTCATTTATAACCTCATCTTGAAAATCACAACCTTTCCCACCATCTGGTAACAATCACGAATTTGTCCTGTCTTCAAAGCAGGCAAAATAGGAGATATCCGTAACTATAGATCAATAGCTCTAATCTCAGGTTTTTCAAAATTACTCGAAATCATTCTCTTCGATCTCATCTATACACATGTGAATAAATCCCTGTCTGATTTTCAACATGGTTTTATGAAATCACGTAGCACTGTTTCCAACCTTTGCACATTTACGCAGTTCATATCTAATTCCCTTGATAATCGTAACCAAATTGATGTTGTATACACGGATTTCAGCAAAGCGTTTGACAAAGTATCACACAGACAGCTATTGCTTAAGCTGGGAACTTTTGGCCTGTCGTCCAATATTCAGCTACTATTAAAATCCCACTTGAGCGACAGACAACTATTTGTTGAATACGAAGGTGTAAAATCTTTTAATTTTCTAGCTCACTCAGGGGTTCCTCAGGGATCGAACCTAGGGCCGCTCCTATTCCTTATGTTCATCAATGATATATGTACGTTATTCCATTCGAGCAAACTTCTCTCTGCAGACGACATGAAAATCTATACAGAAATCTCAAACTCTTCCGATTGTTCACGTCTTCAACATGATTTGAATCTCTTGTCGGACTGGTGCTCGGAGAATAGGCTGCATCTGAATGTTGATAAATGCAAAACTATGAGTTATTCCAGAAAAGTTTCTCCCATTATATATGATTATAAAATCAACGACAGTATCCTAAGGCGTGTAAATGAATGCAAGGACTTAGGTGTTCTCTTTGATACCAAACTCACATTCAATCCACACATTGAAAAAATAATAAACAATGCTAGAAGAGCTCTGGGTCTACTAATCCGCAATTGTAGAGAATTTTCAAATCTCAGGGCTATTTCCTCAGTCTACTACTATCTAGTACGCAGCAAACTTGAATATTGTAGTGCAGTGTGGAACCCTAGTCACGTCAAATACATTACAGCCATTGAATCAGTTCAAAAGAAATTTCTTAAATTTCTATACTTCAAGAAACACCACACCTATCCCACTTATCAATATGAATATGATCTACTACTTGAAGAATTTAATTTTGCTAGCCTGAGAAAACGTAGAGAAATAGCAAATATTATATTTGTATACAAATTGATTGATAATCAAATTGACTCTAAAACTCTATTATCTTTATCAAATTTCAATGTACCACGTATTTCGTCAAGGACACACTTATCTTTTCGGATCGACATGCCGAATTCACAGCATCATTACAATAGTCCGATTTCAACTATGTGTAGAAGCCTCAACAATGTACCATCGGTAGACATTTTCTTTACTAACTTGAACCAATTTAGAAAGCAATTGTATACTCTTATTCCAAATTAACTTCGGCATATATACTCATTCAATTTTTTTTCTACTTGTATTTCCTTCGTGCATCTGTAATATACTTGAACGTAACACCACTTCTAACAGATGTAACCTTCACTCTTTTTACTCACTTTTAGCTTATCTTCATTTTGTTATTACTGATATCTTGTACTCCTGAGTTGCTATTGTATTATTGTTATTGTATTATTTTTATTGTATTATTATTATTGTTGTATTTTCTTCAACTTGTAATGATTATTATTATACTCTCTTGTTATTGGGCTTAAATAATCGAGTATCGTCCGCATAAAAGTGTGAAGAGAAGTAATTTATATATTTATTCAGTATGTGCATAAAGTGAAGAGGAGTGGACCGATAATAGAACCCTGTGGAACCCCACAAATGCAGTTCAAATAGTTAGACTTATTTCCATGGATGATCACAGACTGCGACCGCCCAATTAGATGATTTTTTATTAGAGTTCTAGAGTCGAAAGACAATCCAACATAGTGAAGCAATCCTAATAATATATAGTGATTCACTTTATCAAACGCCTTGGAATAGTCAATGAGAACAAGAACACATAGTTTATCCCGATCGATTGAGGAATATATGTTATCTGTTATTTTTGAGAGAGCCGTTGCGCAACTGTATCCCTGACGAAAGCCAGATTGGTGGTCAGGAAATATATTGTGTGAAGTCATAAATTTACGCATTTGTAGATTAATAATTTTTTCTAAACCTTTCGACAAGGTACACAAAATGCTTATTGGCCTGAGATCATTGTATTCTTCTGGACATACTTTCATGGCGAGTGGTATAACATGAGCTTTTTTCCAGATGGATGGGAAAACATTATAACGCAGACAGTGATTATATATATATATACATGCGTAATAATAGGTATGATGATGGGACAACAATGAAGTAACATTCTAATACTTATATTATCGACACCAACGGCATTAGTTTTGATGGATAGCAAAGTTTCATATACTTCAGTTTCATTTGTAAGTTCAAAATCAAATTGTGAAGTATGATCATTAAGGCGATTTTGAAAATAGTCATCAAAGAAACCATCATCTGCCACATTATCAATCGAAGAAGCAGATATAAAGGAACTATTGATTTCGTCAGGAATAGACAAGTGCGGAGGGATGTCGCCTTGTATTTTATTAGTAACATTCAAGTCATTTAATTCTTTCCACATATTTTTACCGGTACTGATTTGAAACTGGAGATATCCTCTCTTTTCTCTTTTGGTTGCTCGATTAACTTCATTCCTAAGATCTTGGTAATATCTCCAATGTTTTGGATCATTGGTGGTTTTGAACTTTCGAAGAGCGTTATCTCTCAACTTCATCATTGTTTAAAGGGTGTCAGTTAACCTGGGGCTTTCTTTTTTGTGATTCTCACAGTTTTAATTGGCGCGTGTATATCAAACAGTCCTAGCAAGAGTTGGTTGAATATCTCGATTTTCATATCGATGTCTTCGATTTCAAATACTTGAGAAAAATTCATATGTTGTAGCTCTGATGTGAAGGATTCAAGTTGTGGAAATCACGAAATGTGTGAAGGAAAGGTTCAACTTCATTTTTTATTTTTGTAAGACTGCATGAGACTATGCAGTGATCTGATATTGCTGAACAGTCACTTACGCTCACGCGAGGAAGATTTGAGTTATGTGAGCAAACTATGACATCCAGGATCCTTGCACTATTCTGAGTGATTCTCGTCGGTTGGTTAATTAGTTGTTTTAGCTCATATGATTCGAGAAGACTGTTAAGGTTGTATTTTTCTTGTCAAGTTTTGAAATATCCATATTGAGATCGCCTCCACAAATCAGGTAGTCAAACTTGGGAGCTATGCCGTTAATTGTATTCTCGAACTGCGATAAAAAAGTACTTTCTGATAATTGAGGAGGTCTATACATAGCGCCGATAGCGAATTTTCTATCACACAGTTTAATGGTTAACAATAGCTGTTCATAATCTACCACTTCTACATCTTTGATCCGTTGGAATTTCAGATTCTTTCTCATGTATATAATTAAACCGCCTCCCCTTTTGACGGGCCCATCAATGCGACAAAGATTATATCCTGGTAAAGTTTGCCAATCCAGGTTTAAGCCATGTCTCCGATACAGTGATGATGTCGTATTTATCAAGAAATAAATCTCTGAAACCTACCTACCTAGAAGTTCGCCCTGGTCCGAGTCTCGTACATTTACACAAAAATTCTCCTGATTTTTTGTCAATGAAAAGGGAGAGGGTGGGGCGCTAAGTGATTCACGTCTTCGTATAAGTTGATGAGGAATATTAGACACCAACGTTTCCTCTCTTAGCTGCTCAGCAGTATATGTTTCGCCATTCACAAACAACTTCAAGCCTCTAATATTTGCGGTAAGGTTGCAAGATCTGGCTTGTTTCATATGAGCTAATAAAATTTTGTAGTCTGCTTGATCTTCTTTGTACATATCATTGACCAAGGAAATATTGGAGCCATTTAACCTCTGAATATTTTTGAATAGCAAGCTTTTCTTCAGGTAAGAAATGAACTCAACTTTTATTGGCGCACTTTCGCTATTACCCAAGGTATATAGGTTATTCAGATCGTTGTCTTGGATATCTATTCCTAATATGGTGTTCAATTTCCCAATCACGTACGATGTAAAGTTGGTACCTGATGCTTTCGGTTTTAGACCAAAAATAACTACATTATTTTTCCTAGAGTTTCTGTCCAGTGTGCGAATTTTTTCTTCAAGTTTCTTGTTTTTAGTGTTGAGGGCATCAATTTGCTGATTTTGTTCAGTCAGTAATAGCACTAATTTATCATTTTCTTTTTTAATGTTCTCATTCATTTCCTGTTTAATTTTTAGCCCTTCCGTAGTAATGGCATCCAAAAGTTTAACTAACAGATCTTCATTTGTTAACTGAGACATTCCACAATTTTTATATCTATCGTAAGAAACCGTTGGTGGAACAGTGAAACGTACTTGTTGTTGTTCGGAGTGATTGAGATTTCTGATCAAATCACTAATTATTGGAGTAAAACTGTGTTTTTACTCACGTACTACAGAATGTTGACATTCCAGATGCGTTAATATACAACACTACACACAAGCACGAATTTCTACTATCGTAATACAGTTACAGATTGATCACACTTTGAATATCGACTATGCGGTTGCAGCACCATTCCACCATCCTTGTATACAAAAGGCGCGAAGTGGTGTGTCATGTCGGTTTGAAATATTATAGGTTCGATTTCTAGTTCACTTTTTAGGTTATTTTGCAATTTAATGGAAATATGATCTATTGCCGATTTTGTATTTAACGTTACTCTTTTAGGTTTGTTTATGTATGACTGGAAACCATTTGAATTCAATATATTCACGTAATTGTTGGTGTCATATGAGTCATATGATTAATTTTTTGAGATATCTATATTAATATCTCCTATATAAACCTCAATATTTTGTTCCTCTATGTTATTCAAGTACGTCTCTGAATTCTCCATATATTTTTTTGAATCAGTTGAGGGAGGTCTGTAATATGCTGAGTAGGTTGATTTAAGAAAGTTGTTCTCATTCGAACGTACAATTTTTATTTCTGCTGTTATAATATTTTTGCTATAGATCATGACACCATCACATTTATTCATTATGGACTTGTTATAATTTGTATTATAATTGAGAATCGAGAAATCACCAATGTTTGTAATATTACCGGTTTCTGATAAAACAATTATGTCTAAGTAATCCTTCGCCATTTCAACGTAAACTAAAAATTCTTCATAAAGTTTTTTTAAACTTCTAATATTCAGGTGAATGATTCCTATACCATACCTGTTACCATCTGCTCTCCCCTGTGTGAAAACTTTGAGGTTATCATTTATTTTTGTATCGATTTTAACATTACTATCTAATACATCCAAGAAATCTATCATAGTTTGAAATTTGAAAACTCCTGTAGTTCAGATAAAAATGCAAAAATTGAAGAAAAAAAAACAAAAAACAACAATTTTTATAATCATGAATGTGAAGAAATATCAAAATTTAGTTTATATCTGTTCATGTGATTTATGGAGTATTTGTAGGTACATCTTTACTGACTAGTATAGTAGTATATTAACTTACATTCTATTACTGTATAATGTTGTTGAAGTCTTCCCTATTTCTAATGATTTTCACGTTATTGTTTATGCTAACATATATTTTCCATGGTTGGTCCAAACATTTTTGAGTCCAAATCTCTCAATAGCTGTATTTTGTTGTCTCACTTTCATCCCTGTTAGGTCCTCCCTCAAAACGATTCCTGTTCCTTTGAGCAGCTTTTTCTCCTTGTAAATTGTTTGTTAGGTTATTCAGCTTCAAAAATATAACTCTTGTTGCTATTGCTTCAGTGACTTTATTTACTATTCGGCTGATAAGAGAGAGAATCGCTTTTTATGATTTTGCTCACCGCTTGATTCACTACAGTTTCTATTTCTTCGCGGATTTCTCTTGTAATAACCATGTTTCTTATTTTGATTTTCAGATGAATAAAGTATAAGATATCACTTCCGCACTGTTATCACTTTTGATATTTTTATTTCACTATTGTTTCTCAGTTATTTGATGTATTATCAGGAGCCCAAATTGAAAGACTACTCACAACTTTCTATGGGCGTCGAGGAATTTATCTATCTATCTATCATGTCAAAAACATCGTATATACGTTTTTATGTTCAGTTGTACTCCTTACCAAGCAGCTATATCGTGCGTCACTATCGTTTTCTTTCATCAGAATATTAATTAATTTCAATGTGGATATGCTCGTGAATAGCAGATAATAATAATGAATAATTGCTGTTATCCATAAATCTCAGATCCTGGTCAAGCCTGAAAGGAAATCAACTACAGAATTTCGATTTGAAAACTGACAATGCAAATATCTCTGAAACTAAAAAAGCTTCAGAAGCTTCATTCTGAATCTGAAGTGAGTCAACTTCGCGCAAAGGATTTCATGTTCCAATGAATCGAATGCTTTACTGTAGTCCAAGAGTAGGTATCATGGATGTTAGATCGTTATTATCCGTTACTTCGAAAACATCTTGGGTGATGCTGATAAGAGCTGTAATAGTTCTTTGGGACGCACGAAATTCGGATTGATCATTGGTTATTATACAGGGTGAAGCACCACATACGACACGGTCTCTGTAAACCAAACCATTGAATAATTTGGAAATGTCTCTATTTCATTATCTGTATATTCATTGGGGCTACGAAAGGAAATTATTTTGGAGTATACAGGCTGGCTCAAAAAAGTGTGACACATCAAAGTTGTGTTTTTTTAAATCGAACACCCGGTATTTTGTCGCAGTTTTGGATAGTTCAGGGAAAAATAATACGATTTTAGCAGAGGCACCATGTACCTAACTATAACCGTTTTCTTCTTGAAAATGTAGGGTACAATTGGATACTAAATAACATCGAGATGTATGAAAACCATCCCTTTCAATTCTGACCAAGCATTAAAGAGGTTTCAGGCTATTAATTCCGATAGAAGCCGTCTCCCAATATTATACAGGACGTTCAAAATTCATTGTCACTTTCTTATAATTTCAAACGCAGATGACTTTGTTATTTTGAATAGAACGCCCTGTATTTTTTAAATCTGAACAATACAAAATTCGATTATCTTTCATTTTATATTGAGATTTTTTATACCTAGCTTGAATAGTTTTCAAGATATTGGCATTTTCAAACAGTAGTCATAATTTCAATGCATTCTTTGAATCGAGAGAGCTGTGAAATAACATTTATTCGATTTGGTAACAGAATTCTCATCGAAAGTTATAATACTTCACTTCATCGAACTTTTACTGTTCACTGAAATAAAGTTTTTATTCAGATCCATATTCCGACCGTAGTTCATTAAACAGACAATTTTTTTATTATTCAACTGAAAAACTTGACAAAACATGACAAACAAATGTATTCAATACAAACTAGGTGCTCGAAATGATGACTACAAAGAGCTACTCTCTCTATGGAAAACATTTAATAACATTTAATAACATTTGAGGCGTCACTCTTCGAAAAGCAGCCCTTATTCTCTCCATCATATTTTCCAATGTGGTTGAAGGACTGTCGTCAATCTCATTTTTCAAATATCTCCATGAAGAAAATCAAGGCAAGTCAAATCTGGCTGGCCAATTTCGTGGTCCTCCTCTACCAATCCACCTTTGCGGAAAGCACATATTCAAAAACTATGGATCTTAATAACAGTGAAATGATTTCTGAATAACAAATGAAGCGGAATTTCGAGAGAGATATAGTTAAGCGTTAACTAGCGTGTAACCAATATATCGATCAGCCGTCATGCGGGCTCACAGAGCAATCGTCTCAGCGCTGATCGGTCGTATACAGTGAAAATTATAAATTACAATAAACACATAATCATAATAAACGAAACTATTCGTTCTGCAACAGTCAGTCAAACACCTCTTCTAACAGTGAACTGTTTATGACAAGTAAAATTATGTATATATTTTTTTCTTTTCTCTGTTTTTAATTTTCTAACTCATTCCATATGTTTTTGGAAATGCTGAGAATCAATAATCTGTTTTCATTTTACATGCGATTAATGCTTTTGCTCGTAACTCATTGCGTCGAGTTTAACTTCAAGTCAACCGAGGAAGGTTTAGTTTTATTATTCTTATTTTTGTCAACTGTGACAAACTACAAACTCTCTTCATTTCGTATACATACATTTCTAACCGCTTAGATAGTGGCTTATTGAACTATTTGTTGTGATTGCAAAAGAAGATTGGATTCCGGATGCGGATAAGACCTGGTAGGTCCCTAATCAGACGGTTATTTCACGGAACCATTTTTTGTAATTTTTTACTTCCGTTTAAATATTTTGGACCTTCGATAGCCGGATTCTGTATACAGTAAACATCATATACAATGTAGAAAATGTACCCAATAAAGTAATTATTATTGAACAGCGAATCCTATAGTCTCGAGAAACTGTATTTTGAATAGTTCAAAATTTTATATTTGTCAAATAATATATGAATGGATCAGTTGCTTGTTCCATGATGACTGAAGACAATGAATACACTACTTGTGATATTCTTGATATGATTCATACGTTTGGTGGATGTTAAAAAATTCTGGAAAGAACATTTAATAAGATTATCTCCATTCAACTCATCTCACCAAATTGAGGTTTCAAATATCAGGAGAGCCGGTATACAGGCTGGCCCAACGAAAACGTACTGGAAGGTATAACTACCAGGAAGAGATTTTATCAAGAAAAACCTGAACTACGTCAACTTTGTATATGAGGGGGACAACGTTTGATTCAAAAAGTATAGCCCTAACTTCACCCTTCCAAGCGGGGGTAGCATCCCCTGTTTTTTTTTTAATGAGAATGGAGGTCAAATGATACCCCATTGAGAAGCTGTCTTGATTCCCTATACATTGCTTTTTTATTTCTGAAATCGTTGCAAAGATATGGACCTTTAAAATGTCGTTAGTGCATTTCTCAAAAAATACAAAAAGTGAATCGATTTTGCTTGAAAAGTAACTATTTCTTGAAGTAAATGTTGAGAATATTTTCCTAAAAACAATACGCTTCTTTTTCAGTTTAAGTTGATTCCAGCTAGTTTTTTGATAAAATCTCTTCCTGGTAGTTATACCTTCCGGTACGTTTTCGTTGGGCCACCCTGTATATAAGATGTATAGATTTATTCAATTATTCAATTACACAACCTGATAGACATAATATATATATATACATAAATACAAACATCAATTGATTCAAGTATGATAAACAACTATAAATTCATGGTAGAATACTTGAAGACAACAACAAAAATGGAAAAAAACTGGAATTACAAACAACCAACACTATATATGAATATACATGAAGACAAATGAAAGCTAACTTCACTTTCAATGAAAATTTGATTATTATTTCAAATTTCAATCTGTGCAACATCTCGAAGATGTGGATTTTCTAAAAAAAAACTGTTTTGTACGATATTGTTGTATATCGTTGCTGTTCAGCCATACAGATTTTCATTCCGTTTTCCGTAAAGTCGATCCTCCTGAGTGGTTGAAGTGCGACTATTATTGTGGAATTCACATCAATCTCTTGAAGAATTGAATTCCAACAGAGTGAGTACAAAGTTATCCAAATTAGTAATATTGGATTTGCAAATAGCGAATAAATGCACAAATCGATTAGGCATTGTATTCGCTGCAAAAAGCTGATACTGATACAAAGTCGACATAAATATGTTAATAGTCTGGGTGCTGAAAGTTTGAATATGAGCCAGATCACAAACCAGGAATAAGTATCTAAACTAGAAGAACCCATAAATATGACTTCATCTGAAATAAAAACAGAAATAAAATCAACTGATGATACTTCGAATGAGATCTTGAAGAAGAATACCAAAAAATCGAGCAAAAAAATACTCAGGACGAGCGAGAAGAAGCAATAACATCTTGATGCTTGGAATTCAATCTGATCAGGATAATATCCTGAAAATCCCTGGCACAACTCAATGATATTTTTGAATCTAATCTCATGGCAAGAGATATGAACAATATCCATACCATAAGGAATAAAATAATAATAATTAAGAAATTCAACTCATATCTTCAGAAGAAAGAAATTCTTCAAGACTTATATGAATTAAACGGAACCAGTGTCTCCATTACAAACGATCTATGTTCAGAAGATCAACAAAAGAATAAAATCCTAGTGAAACATTCGAAAGGAGCTAGAACCGAGCTAGAATCGAAAAGTACGCATGAAAAATTTCAAGTTGTACAACAAGTTGTAGTTGAACAATGCTGCAGTCCAATCCTTGAGATCAATGATATGATATATGATATGATATGATATATTCATTCAGACATGTTTACAAGAGAATTTTATGAATTTGCACTAGGTGCGTTGTCTAAGCCTTATGGCTTGTATTACAACTCACCCCATGCTAGAGAGTCATTTTACGAAGAAAAAAAACCTTGAGCTAAATTTGAATATATTGTAATGATCTGATCTTTAGTGATCCGCGGTTGATAGATTGAATATTTTATATCTATGTATTTTGGATCTTGTTATGATATGCAACGAAAAAAATATCAAATATAGAATAAATGGAATACAGATCAAATCAACACAATATATAATTACCAAGCCCCTCGCTAAAAGTATCCCAGCTGTGACGCCGATGTCGCTTGAATCTTTTTCTCTTCTCAATTAGGATTCTTCCTCCAATAACTCAGTTCGGTACGCCTGTAAGACTTCTCAGGTGGATTCAAACAGCGCCTCTGTTGACGATTTTGATATATATCTTTTCAAATGAATTTCGAAACTTGAATTGTTTACTGGGGAATAATAAAAAAAATAAACAAGATTGAATGTCTATAATGGCAACAGAAATTACACACAATAACAAGTAACAAATTTTAAAACCTGCGACAACTTACTTGCTATGATGGAATGGAAATACAGACAATGAATGAAGTTATGTGAAGTTATTGTTTTCAATAAAAGTTCCTTTTGAGTCTATTCTTCCTTCAGGAATAGATTTCCTTGGCCCTTTTACTGCCTCCTGACTGTCACGTTCTGAATTATTGTGGGAGAACTTGAGGTAATTTAATTTCCTTGCTTGATTTTACTTTCTAGACCATGGACTTCTCTTTTCTTTTTCTTCCAACTGATTTTTGCTGTTTTATCTTATGATTTTCCAGGATAAACTTCTTTTCCTTCTCTAATTTTTTTATCCACCACAAACTGTCTCCAAATTTTCTTTTTTTCTCACTAACAAACTTTTCCTTGGCAACCTTCCCTTTTTTTTATAATCACTTCATTTCATGATGGTTTGTCACTTGACTTCCATGTTCTATTCAACACTTCTTATTTTAATTTCTATTTCTAAATTGATGAATGATGAGAATATATTTACAATGAAAAATAGTCATTATATAGACACATACTCTTGTTGCTTCTTTATTATTCCACCCCGATTTTAAATCCCAAAATTCACTGAATACTGACATTGATCTGTCATTTCTAAGTTTGTGTCCTAAATCATATACAGGATGTTTTTCATTTCAAATAAATAGATTTTGTGATGGAATTTCGAATAATGGTTCTAAAATTAATTTTGAAAATTTCTAAGTTGAGACGAAGTTTGACATCTCCTGAAATGTCATGCTGAAAATGAACAAGCCACACTGACTTCCTTCTGAGCTGTGGAAAACCAATCAAAACTGAAAAAAAATTGCAGATTGCGAAACGAACAAACCAGCAACACAGCAAAAACAATCCAACAAGGAACTTGTATAATACATTGTGATCAATTTTCCATTCTCCTTCATTCCATATTCACTCTTCATATTTCATATCATAACAATATATACCTACATTAAAGATAAGATTGGTTGGTAGACATTATCAAAAGAGAAAAACTGCGAAAGCAGAGCGAGAGAGAAAAAGAGAGAAGATTAATGGTTTCAATACTATGTATGTATGGTGATAACGACATGTTTTACACAGTAGTTTAATGCATACCTATTTATCAGTAAACAATGTTTTTCAGCTTGACATAGTTCACTTCAACGAATTTTTTCAATTCTATAGAGAGCTTAACTCTTGATTTGATTTTTCGTATATTTGCTGGAACCATATTGAGAAGTTTCGGGCCGAAATAAGTTATGACTCTTTGTGGTAGAGACTTTTTGTAGAATGGAACAGACACTAGATTATTGGAAATAGACCTCGTTTTGTAGGAATGACTAGTATATGTGTAGGTTTTGGTTTTCAACATCCATAGAATACATTGGTATATATAAATTTGTTTAAGATTTAGTAAGTTAGCTTCACGATATAATTCATTTGTGGAAAATAATTTTTCTTTTCTAAGTATAATCTTTATAATTGTATTTTGAGTGATTTCTAGATCACATAAGGCTGGTTTGTACATACCCCCCCAAATAATGACACAGTATCGTATAATGGACTCTGCAAGTGCATTATACACCATCACAATTGTTTTTCTGCTTAAAATATTTCTCAGCTGATAAAATTTACGTAAAAGTTTGCGAAGTCTCTGAATTGTATATGATACATGCTCAGACCATCGTAGGTGTTGGTCTAAGATTACACCCAGATATTTAATTTTTTCAATTTTTTTTATAGTGCGGCATGTGCAATGAATATGGTCACAGGTTTTTTTTTATTGTTATTTTATCAAATCTGGTTGATCTCTAATATCAGCACTGAATGTGATAAACTTTGTCTTATCAGTATTTAAGCTTAAAAGGCTACCATCTATGTAGTCAAAATATATATTTAACTCTTGTTCGGCTTGTTTTTTAGTAGTAGTAGTAAATTTTATTCAGGTAAGCATAATTTACAATATGAATTCAAAACTAAAACTAGATAACTTGAACAACTAGAAAAAAAAAACTAGAAAAAAATAACTAATACTAGAAATTGTGAGTCCAGGCTGAGCTACCTAAGCAGTGCTTGTGTTGTAGTCATCAACCTGGATTGCATTGATTATTTACATCCTGAGTGGTGAGTGAAAAGAAAGTAAAAAACAAAGTAAAGTTCGTTGTGAGAGAGAGAGAGAGAGAATATGTTTTTTATTGTATATTGTATTTCTTATTATTATTCAAGTTCGTATATGGTTTTTAGTTTGTTATAATTTTGGTTCACATATTCTTTCAGTTTTGATTTCATTTTACGTTTATTAGGAATGACTCTGATTTCTATAGGGACTAGGTTTAACAATTTAGGACCAAAGTATGATATAAATTTCTGTGTGTGAGTTAATCTACAGAGGGGAACATTTGTTTTCTGCTCAGATTTAGCACGTGTGTTGTGAGTATGACTTATATGAGGGATGGAGGTATTTTGCATCCACATTAAGCATTGATAGGTATAGAGCTTTCTCACATCAAATAAGCCAGTTTCTTTGTAAAGGTCTTCAGTTGAGTACCTTCTATGTTTCTTAAAAATTATTTTTAGTATGGTATTCTGCATGACCTCTAGACTGTGTAATAATGTTTTACTGAGACCACCCCATATTATGATACAGTACCTCAATAGGGATTCAGCGAGTGAGTTGTAAATCATAAGTAGAAGCTTTTTATTATTTACATTTCTGATTTGATAGAATTTATAAACTAACTTGTTGAGTCTCTTAACTGTGTTATCAATGTGTGCTTCCCATCGCAGGTGTTGGTCCACATACACACCCAAATACTTCATGTTGTCAACTTTTTTAATTATTGGACATGAACAGTGCGTTGGAGTTTGGCAGAGATACTTATGAACAGTGAGAGTGTTATTTAAGGGTTGATCTTTTTTTGTTGTGGTGAATGCAATGAACTTGGTTTTTTCCACATTCAGACTCAGAGGGCTTACATTCAACCAAGAGAGTACATATTTGAGCCCTGTTTCAACTTTCTCATAGACTTCATCCCAGGTATCGCCTTCAAATAAAAGTGCTGTGTCGTCTGCGTAAGATATTATTCTGCCATTGATGTTATGGAGTTTATAGAAATTGTTAATATAGATCAAAAATAAAATTGGACCCAGTACTGTCCCCTGGGGCACGCCCATGTTGACAGATAGTGGGTCGCTAAGGGTACTGTTGATTTTAACCTTTTGATTTCTATCAGATATATAGTTTTTAAATAGGTCTAAAGTAATACCTCTAACTCCTACAGTTTCTAAACGGTCCAGAAGAATTTGATGGTTGACAGTGTCAAAGGCTTTAGCCAAATCCAGAAATACTGCCAAATTTTTTTTTTGTCATTGAAATTTTTCCAAACACTGTTAACCAATTGAAAGATTGCGTTTTCGGTTGACATATGTTCTCTGAAACCAAATTGGCCTTCAAATAAAATATAATTTTGTTCTAAAAAATCAACCAGTCTATTTTTCAAGCACTTTTCGCAAAGTTATTGATAATGGTTATAGGTCTGTAGTTTGTTGCAAGTTTTCTGTCACCTGATTTGAAAACTGGGGTTGTTATCGATTCTTTGAAAGTAGCTGGTATGTTTCCTGTCAAAAAGCATAAATTAATGATATGACAGAGAGGACTCAATAGAAGCAAATTATGTCTTTTTATAAACTGGACCGTTATGCTATCAGGACCTGAAGAGCTGTTGTTTTTCAATGTAGATATTATCTTAATGACTTCATTTTTTGACACTGGGTTAAGGAAAAGGGACTTTGCGATATTGAATTCCATTTTCGGTATAATGTCATGTTTATCAATTCCATCTGTCATCTGTTGTCCTATATCTGCAAAGAAAGTATTAAAGAAGTTTGATTTTTCCTTATCATTAACAATTTTTTGTCCTTTTCCATTTGTAATGTTATACTTATCTTTTTGTTTAGAGCCTTTGTTCATCATTTCATTTAAATTTTGCCAGATTTTCCGATAGTTCTGTTGGGCGTCGTGAATCTTATTTATGTAGGTGATTATTTTTATGGGTTTTTATTAAATTGTTTAGATAGTTTCTATAATTTTTATATTCAACATGTAGTTCTTCGGAATATCGTTTATTTAATATTTTTTTCATGTCGTCCCTATATCTAATTGAAGTTAACAGACCTAAGGTCATCCAGGGTTTCAATTTTTTTTTGCTATGTGTGATGGATATACTTTGAGTGGATAAAAGATTATAATTTTTTATTTTATCAATGAACAGGTTGTAGGCGTGTTCTGGGTCATTCGAAGTCAGAATGTCATCCCATTTCTCTTTTTCAAGGAATTTTTTCATTTTATTTTGATTTATAAAAGTGTTAGATGTTTCGACAGTGTTATTTGTCTTCGAATCGCATGATGCTGACATAATTTTTATGGAAAGCATAATTGTGTAATGATCAGTCAGATTGGTTGTGTATATATATGTTTTCAATGAGAGTTTTTCAAGTATGTGTTTACCAGATAGTTTTATGTAGATATGGTCGATCAAGGTAGAGCTGTCTTTTGTTACTCGGGTAGGCTTATTGATGTAAGAAAAATAACCCTGTTGGACCATCAAACATACGTAGTTATTGGTGGTCCTCTCTGAAATATTCAATATGTTTATATTGATGTCACCCATAAAAATGTTCACATCAACTCTTTTCTGAGCAGACAAAAAATGTTCCATATCTTCTAAGTACTGGGTCAGGTTACTAGAAGGAGGGCGATAGCAAGCTGTAATAATAAAAGAGATATTGTTCCACGTATATTCCACTTCCAAGAGTTTGATTTCGGTAAAATGCTTTATTGTGGTAATGTAGTCGATGGTACTTTTAACATATACGATAACCCCGTCATTTTGGTTGTAATTAGAATCATTATATAGTATATCAAATTCTGGAATCTTGAAATCATCTACATTCCGAAGTGACCATGTTTCAGAAAGAATAATGACCTCCAAATTGTTAATGTTGAATCTCTCAATATACAACAACAACTCGTCGAAGTTTTTTCCTAAACTTCTTATATTGAAGTGAACTATATTAAGATATTCATTACCATATAATTTTTGTATGTTATCTTCAACATTTCCGAAAACCAGAGTCTCTCTCTCTTCATAATTATTGAGCTCGTCCAAGTATTCGATCATACGACTTAATACAAAACAGAAATTAAAAAAAATATATGTATATAGAAAAGCTAGATGAATAAGAGGGGAGGAAATTATTATTATTAAAATTCCTAACTAAACTATTATAAATATATTCAGTAACAAGTAGTATCCAAGTAGTTTTGCTCCTAGCCAATGGTTTAGTTGATTGGTACAGTGAGAGTAAACTTAGCAGTTATTGAACATTATGGTAAGTACTTTGCGATATCAGAGTTGTTATTAATATTGACCTTCATTCCATTTATTTTTGTGTAAACTTGCCCTTTAAAAGTCCACACCGCTCTTTCTCCAAAAGCTGTCTTAGCGTCAAATAGAAGAGCTTTGCGCTGCTTAGTAAGGTCCTCATCAACAAAAATTCTTTTACCTTTTAGTTTTCCAAGATTTTTCATAACTAGCATTTTATGTTCAAATTTGTAAAATTTGAGTATAACTGGTCTGGCTTTATTTTGCTGGCCCTGTTTTCCTACTCTGAAGGCTGTTAGCAGGTCTTCTTTCTTGAGAGGTCTTTCCATTCCATTCTGATTGAGAATCTGCAGCATCCGTGAGTTTAAATCTTCATCTGATTGTTCGGGTACCCCGTATATACAGATGTTGTTGATTTTTTCCAGTTGCTCGAAATTCGACATTTTTTGTTCCAGACCATTTATCTTCACATCCATACTTTTTACTGTATCTTCAAGTTCCTTCATTTTTTTATCGATTTTATCAGTGATGGTTTTTGTTATTTTGTTGAGGAATTCCTCACTCGCGAATAATTCACTGATTGTTTCTTTGATGAGATTTTGTAATTCCAGTTTGTTCCTTGTGTTCGACATTTCTTTTGAGATTTTGTAATCACAGAATACACTTAACTAGACTGAATTTCCGCAAATTTGATCACTTCAAGGTTGTTTACCTAGTAATTAACTCGTTTTAAGGCAGGAGCAAATAATTTGCGACTATCTGCGAAGCATATCAATACCTCAGTCAGTGTTGGTATACTTTTTTCCAAGAATCTCCAAAAAAACATTATCGCTGTGTCATCTGCATATGAGATTACTGAGCTTTTGGTGTTCCTCAGTACTCCAATATTGTTTATATAAATTAGGAAGAGTATGGGACCCATCACTGTTCCTTGCGGTACGCCCATGGTGATAGGAAGGGGGTTACTAAAACAATTTTTGATTTTTACTCTCTGAGTTCTATCCAAGAGATAATTTTCAAATAGATTGAGAACAGTGCCTCTTATCCCCGATATTTCCAATCTATGCAACAATATTTTGTGATCCACAGTGTCAAACGCCTTGGCCAGGTCTAGAAATATTGTTAGGCACTTATTATTATCATTAAGATTAGCCAAGACGTCTTTCACCAATCTGAATATAGCCTGTTCTGTGGAAAAGCCTTCTCGGAAACCGAATTGCGAGTTTGATAAGATGTTATTGGATTCTAGGAATTGCATAAGGCGGACTTTCAACACTTTCTCGAATATTTTTGCAAAATTATTTATAACTGTAATAGGCCGATAGCTCGTAGCGAGTTTCCTATCGCCTGCTTTGAAGATTGGTGTAGTTATTGATTCTTTTCAAGCACCAGGTATAATACTGGTTAGGAAGCATAGATTTATTATATGTGACAACGGATCCGATAGGTTTTTGTTGAATTTTTTTATCAAGAAGACCGAGATACGATCAGGACCTGCCGATGTGGTATTTTTTAGAGTAGAAATAGTGGAGATTATTTCATTACTTGTCACTGGATTGAGAAATAGCGATTCTCTTATATGAGGATTTACTTCCTGCGGAGACGTTTTGGTATCAATTCTTTGGGCCATGAGCGTTCCCACCTGAACAAAAAAATTATTGAGATACTCGGCTTTTTCTAGATCTGATGAGATTTCAATACCTTGGTCATCGGTTATATTTATACTATCTGCTTGAGAAGTTTTCGATGAATTTGTTATGTCATTAATTTCAGTCCAGATTTTTTTATAGTTATTATTTGCCGCTATTATTCTTTTTTTATAGTAATCGGTTTTTGTTTTACGGATTAGATTGTTTAGAAAGTTTCTGTAATGTGTATATTCTATTTTCAATTCTAAAGAGAAGTTTTTTACAAGTCTGGATTTCAATCGATCTCGATGTCTGATTGAAGTTATTAGTCCACCGGTTATCCAAGGCTTAAGTTTCTTATTTTCCAATTTCAGTTTTTTAGTTTCAGAACTTTTTTTTATGAATGATTGCAAGGTGTTAATAAAATGATTATACGCTGACAGTGGATCAGTTGAGTTCATTACATATTCCCATTTTTCGACATCTAGTAGACTACTAAGCTTTTTATAATTTATATAGTTCTTTTCGATTGTTGTAACAGCATTATATTTTGTCACACCTCGATCAGTTAATTTCACAGATAGTGCTATAGCGTAGTGATCGGTTAGGCTAGTTTTGCATATAAATGAATTAATGTTTTTCTCATCGAATGCATCATTTTTATTTATTCTAGTGAATATATGATCAATCAAACTTGAGGTATGTTCAGTGACTCGCGTTGGTTTTGTGTTAATTTTAGGAAAGGACCCATGTGTGGCCATATTACAAACATTGTTATTGACACATGTGTCGTCTACATTTAGTAAATTTATATTAGTGTCACCTATGAATACTTCGAAATCTTTTTTATTTCTAGTTAAAAAAAGGTTATCAAGTTCAGTAATATACAATTGTTTGCTTGTAGCTGGTGGCCTGTATGATGCTATTATTGAAAAGGTCATATTTTCCAGGATGAAATCGATAACCAAAATATTTGTTTCTGAGAGGTTATGTATTGTACTTATAACATTCCCAATTTGCTTTTTTACATATAGAACAACGCCATCGTTTTGATTAAATCCAGATTGGTTATAAAAAATGTTAAATTCAGGAATTTCTAAATTTTCTAAACTTTCAATGAGAAAAGCCTCTGATAAAACAATGACGTCAATTTCGTTTTTTACAGAGTCGATATATACTAAGAGTTCCTCAAAGTTTCTGCTCAGGCTTCTAATATTGAAGTGAACCATGTTTAAATGTTTCTTACCTTTTGTGTCATTACAAAAATTTATATCTTCACTTACGTCTGTCCCTCTCTCCCCACACCGCTCCAGTTCATCAAAGAAGTCAATCATTCTTAAGTATTATATCCTTGAATTCTAAGAAAAAGTGAATTATAAAAGAAGTGTCTACCAATTGAATGTATGAAAAGAAATTAATCAAAATATACTCGAAATATACTGAAATAGTAAGAAGATTTTCCTGTTTTTTTTTTCAATAGTCACAGCATGAGTATTACTCCTAACATCACAATGTTCAACTAGCAGCTATTTTTTTCATACCGAACATTTCATTAAAAAAACAAAACTTAAGATTAACTCGATGACAATTAGAAAAACAAGGGAAATATTTCATGTTATGCTGTTTATATAAATCAATGAGACGAAAGAAAAATAAGTGAAACAATGTGTTGATGTCGCCGCTGTCATACATAATTTGTTATATCCTCACTCGATCTGATTTTCTTCTTACGGTCGTCAATTCTAGCAAATATTTGCCCATTCTGTGTCCGAACGTTTTTGTCTCCGAATTTCGTCTTCGTTTCATTCATAAGTAAACGTTTGTTTTTTGTCAGATCTTCGGTGATGAATGACTTTTTACCTTTAAATTTGGCTGTGTTTTTCAATATTCCAGTTTTGAATTCATTGTTTGCGAACTTTACAATTGTTGGTCGAGGTTTTCCTAATATTCCAGTTTGTGACCCTATTCTGAAAGCTGACATAATGTTACTGCTGTTCAAATTCATGGACTCCGATTCGTTGAGTATTTGAAGACACTTGGAGGAAATATTTTCATTTTCGCTTTCTTGGATGCCGTAGATACAAATGTTGTTTCTTTTCTTATATTGCAACAAATCATCCAACTTTTGTCCCATTGACTTTATCCCTTCACCTTGGGTTTTTACAACTTTTTCGAGCTTCTCCAGCTTTTTGTTCACTATCTCGGTCACTGTTTTTGTTACCTGTGCAATGAAATCTTTGTTGGAGAATGCTTCCGCAATAGTTTCCCTAATAATATTCTGCACTTCTAACTTATTTCTCGTTCCCATGATTTTCCCTTTGCACTCAAGACTTAGCGGTTTATTTAACAGTTCACAATCGTGGAAGGTCGTTATTTGACGGAGCAAAATTTACTGCGACTACTCTCGCTGGGACATCGGTCTGAACAATAAAAACAATAATTTTAAAATTCTGCAAATGAATATTCGTAGTATTGATCAAAACTCAAAAGAATCTTCAGTAATGTTACAAAATTTAAATACCGATATTGACTGTATAATTTCAAGTGAAACTAGAAAGATTAAGCTTTTAAGATTAAGATCAAAAACGAAGGCTTGTGTGCTACTGGGAACCTCCACACTGCAACCTTCACAGATCTATTATGTACGCCCGCTCGTGTTGAAGTTCTGAGGTGAGTCCTATTCTGGCAGCAATACTCCACAGTCCAGACCTCAGGTCCTCCATGTATCAAAAGGGTTGTGGTTTCTCCTCTCCTAACACAGAAAACCTCAGCCTTGACAGCCTTTCGCAGCAGGACAGAACGTGTACTGGGTTTCCCCATCTTCTTGACAGAACCTACAAATGGCTATGTCTATGAGTCCGATGTTATTCATGTGTCCATTAAGTCTACAGTGCCCGGTCAGGAGCCCAACCCTGATTCTAATTATTCGCCTATTGAGGCTTAATAGGTACTCATAGAATTTTGGTGATGGTTCTTTGATGAACTCTTTAGCCCGCCTCATTCCCGGTGCCCTTCTCCACCATTCATGAAAATTATTGTTTGTCCACACTCTGTTGGATGTTTTCCTTATTGCTTCTGCTAAGCCACAAAAAGGTTCTGGACCGATTAGAGCTCCTCATGCTCCCTCTCGGGCTAGCGCATCAGCCTCCTCGTTGCTCTTAAAACATGTGTGGCAAGGTACCCATGCAAGGGATAGTCTGTTCTGACTGTCCAATTCTTGTAGGGTTTTTATGCAATCCCAGACAAGTTTGGAGTCAACTTGACTAGAGCTTATTGCGTTGATAGCCGCTCGACTGTCGGAGTAAATAGCAATGGACTTTTTTTAGATTCTTGCTTAAGTAACTTCTCTGCTCCATGATGAATTGCTGCGATTTCTGCCTGGAATACTGTCGCATGTTTCCCCAAGCTCAGTGAGATCCTGGTCTCTGGCTTAGCTATGTATATGCCTGCGCCTACGCCTACGCCTCGATCTATTCTTGAGCCATCTGTATAACAGGCCAGTTCCGCATTGATTGGAGGACCTCCTTGTCATGCCTCCCTGCCTGTTATTGTAGGTCTGAATTTCTTTTCGAAGCTATATTTGGAAATCATTTCATCTGATGGGGGTCGAACATGGATTGGTTTACATATAGTGAGTGATTATAATTCTCGGACCATGTCTTGCGGTGTTTGTGACAATATCCATATTACCATTTTCGGTTGGAGCCCCCCGTTTTTTCCGCACATTCTCGTGCACAGATTGAGGGCCATAATGCTTTTTTTCATCGTTTTATATTTTGCAGGTGTTGGTTCCATGTCAACTTGTGGTCAAAGATGACTCCCAAGTATTTCGCCTCTTGTGCAATAGGAATTTCCACCCCATTCAAAACTGGTGACTTGAGCCCTCTCAGAATTTTCTTCCTGGTGAGGACAACTATACTGTTTTTTTTGGGGCTTAACAGATAGTTCCTCCTCTTGACACCACTTGTTAACTATGCGTATGTTCCGAGACTGTTTCTGCAAATTTACCACTAGCGATAATCGCAAGGTCTTTGGCATAGCCTTAGCGATGCATGCCTGCCGCTGTCACCCTTTTCAGTAGATCATCCACTAGGATGGCCCAAAGAAGAGGTGATAATATCCCTCCCTGCGAACATCTCCTGCTAGTTTAGCTGAGGCAGTAGTCTCGCCTATGAAAGATATGATCAGGCTTCTCTCCAATCTGGCGTTTATCCACTGCCACAAGAGGGATAGTACTCCTCTCCTTTCTAGATCGATTTTGTAGATGCATCATTGAAGGCTCCCTCAATATCGACAAACGTCGTCATAGCTCACTCCTTATCCTCAAGGGATTTTATTAGGAGCCTGTTGAGGTCGTCCAGTGCCAATTCTGTTGACTGTCTTGGCTGATACGTATTGGCGTTCATTGAGAGGATTCATTGATGAAATTTCATCTCTAATATATCTATCTATTAGTCTCTCCAGTGTTTTTAACATGGAGAACACAAAGCAAAAAGTGTCATTTAGTCTTCCCACCTTGGGTATCTAGATGACTCTCCCTTTCTGCCATTACGTGGGTAGTGGGTATGTATCTTAGGGCTAGGCAAGCCTAGTATATTTTACATGGAATTAATAATTCCTGCCATTTTTAGAGTAGGGTGGGAAAAATTTCATCCTTCCCAGGATATTTGTATGGTTTGAATTCGCTTATAGCCCACCTAATACTATATTTGGCCTTGTTATTTCAGCAGTCAACTTCCAGTCCGAAGCACTTGGCCTCCTGGGCATGCTCTACAAACCTGTCTGGCACTGCTGGGCCATCTAATATTGATGCAGCCGAAAAGTGTGCCTCTATTAGAAGCAATATAATTTCCTCAAAGGTGGTTGTGTAGGTGTTGTTATCTCTTTTCAGAAACCCTACCTGATTTACAGTACCTACTTTCACCAGCACATTGTGGGTTCTGGAACATGTGGAGGTATCCATTACCCCCTCACAGAACTTTCCACACGATTTCCTTTTGGCTTTCATGATCTCCTCATTGTACTGTGTAAAAAAATGCGCTAGAGAAAAAGAAGGAATTGTTTTATTCAAAAATTATATATGTGTAAGCAGCAGAAGTTTATCTATAGAAATATATCAAGTAAGGAACAATCTCCATTTAGATTACATGAGAAATCATAGAATAAGATTGACGAAAATCATATGCGAAAATCCCAATTCAATTCGATAAAAACCTCTGAAAAAGGTGTACCGAACAATAAACATCAATTAAAAAGTTGACCAGATATCGTTTCATCGGTAAATAAATAGTACATGAGCCATATCTATATAAAACAATTGAATAGGTGAAATATGAATGAAATTTCAAATAGTGATCTACTCACAAAGTTGGAGAAGTTGATGCAAACAAATACCGAGGAAATTAAACAAGAAATCGAAGCCATAAATAATACTCTGACTAAAAAAAATGAGAAATTGGAGGTAAAATACCTGGACCTAGAGAAAAAATTCAAAAGACTGGAAAGAAAAGCTTGCCAAAATAATATTGTTTTTTTTTATTGGTGCCCCTTTTCACCCATTTTAAGCACGCCCCAGCGTGTTTGAATCGAACTTTAAAAAACGCGCGTTTTTTAAAGTTACCATGGCAACATCAACAAAGAAACGAGAAACGTGAAGTCTAAATGACAAATTTTTGATCATCGATCTGACAGGAGTACCTTGTAAATGTCAAATAAAATATCACTGACAAATGCAAAACTTTATTCAAACATATGAGTAACAATAAATATTTAAAAATGAAAATTGAAAGTACAATTGGTATCGTTTGATATATTGATATTTCTATTTTGTGAATCAGAGGAAATGGAATTCAATTTAATATTGTTAACATTCTCAGAACTCAATGAGGTTAAACGTCCATTAATGGCATTCCCAATAATATTTGAAACATTCTTCTTATTGCTAATGCTCTCTTCAACGTAACCAGTCGCCACAGCTGCCGATTTCCATCCTACTTGTCGTTGGATTTGATCTATTGTCATGCCACTATTTGCCATAATGGTTGCGGACGTACGTCGAAAAGCATGTCCCGTGTATTTCTCAGGATCATCCAATTCAAGATAACGTGCAATTTGCAAGAGGCATGATCCAAATGTATTAATACCAACCACTTGATTGGTACATTTCCCCTTATCATATCGTAAGAAAACTCGGTCTGTGCTTACATTCTGGGGGCGCAATGATAAATACTGCTTCACCAAACGCACATAACTAATTGCTTCATTGTCGGCTACAGTAAAACGTCGAACCTTCATTGTCTTAGACGGTCGGATAGTAATAATCAATACGCTTCCTTCTTCTTTGATATCATGTAAACGCAAATCACATAATTCACATCTTCTACAAGACCCAAAGATACCGCAAATGGCTACCACCTTCAAAAATAAATACGTTATGTCTGGTGCATCTATGAAAAACTTCCGCAAATCATCTTCATTGAATACATATGCCTTCTTGGCTACGTCATTCTTACTAATTGCCTTCATGAATGCATGCACTTTCGCAAAGGATTTTATATCGACTCCTTTGTTTATCCTCAACAAACATTGTAATTTCGAATGGATAGCCCACATAGTCGACGCCTTATATTGCTTCGACATTTTCTGAAGGTAAGCCAGCACAACTCGTTCATTTATTTCTGATACCTCTTGCTCCTGCATCCATTTGATGAACTTGTTATATTCTTTTTTATATATATCACTGGATTTCTTCGGTATTAACCTTGATTCTGCCTCACTATTCAATAAATCGATATAAGAATAATTCATTTTTGAACTATGCGGTGACAATGAATATAAAATTGTGAATGAATATCTGTTATTCTCATTTCCATGACAACGAAAGGTATCCTGATGTCACATCACGAAGTCAACCATTTTGCATTATTAGTTCTCATTTATATTCTTTGTAGTAATAATACCAGTATATATGATTTCATAGTGCACCAATAAAAAAAAATAGCGTAAAGTATTCGTGGATAACTGGTCTTAAAAACACTTGCTCTATTTCGAGCACTTCGGCTGCGCCGTCGTGCTCGAAAACTCGCGCGTGTTTTAAAGACCTGTTTATCCACTTATACTTTAATATACTAATATTCGGCGATTTGCTCGATTCTACACTTACCAAACTGAATCAACTTCTTCGAACGAATTTCACTGATAACGAAAAAAAAAACATTTACAGAATTGGAAATGAAAGCACTATAATTATAGAATTTGCTAAATATTTGAATAAATTGAAAATATTCAAGAATATGAAAAACCTAAAAATCACAGGCATTGTTATTGCAAACGACTTGAGCAAGAAAAACCAATCACAAGGCTTATATAAAAAATAATGAACTATACATCGATGAAGTACCCTATGAAGCAGAACAACTGGAAGATTTGGATATGGAAAATTCGTATCGCGGTGCCGTATGGAGTGGACGTGCTGAACCAGAGCTAACGCTAATCTGCGAAACTTATAAATAATTGTGCGAAAGAAAAAAAACTTTTTGGTTTGTTGCTAGTTTCGAGTGTTTGAGTTGGAAAGATAGTTTTACCCGATATCCCAGTAAGTCATCTTTCATATCATTAATATGACGAGCACGAGGCAGAACAAAAAAGGCGAGGATGAACTGCACTCGATAATTAAATCGGTTGTCACCAGCCTCTGCACATCTGAAGATTTCGTTAATATTCTATGCAAGTCAATTACAAAAATTATAAGTGAAAAGTTTGCATGTGAAATCGATTCGCTTAAAAAAGAGAATGAGGAACTTCAGGATACCATAGCAAATCAAAATATATTAATAAATGGAATGGAAAGGAAACAAGAGGAATTTGAACAATCCTTGCGCAGCAAGAATCTTCGAATATATGGAGTGAAAAAAAAAACAGAAATGAGAGTTGTATTCAGAATATCATGGAAATCATAAATGAAAGGATGAAATTGAAAATTGGTCAGTTAGATGTTGAGAGTTGCTGCAGAGCGGGAAAATTTGTGACTGATTCAAATAGGCCAATTATGGTTAAATTTTATAATAGATATCACAAACACATTGTTTACAATAATAAGTAGCTTCCGAAGGAAACTGGAATTATCATACGTGAGGACCTGACATATGAACAAATTAAAATATTGAAAGTATGGACAAACCAGGGGAAATTATTCATACTGATAAAAATCACCATCAAATCAACTCAATGGAAGACTTAGCTAAAATCTGATTATTTTTCTATATTTTATATACAAATACACTAGCCGTTATTTCAACTTTTCTCGGTGTATATGTATCTAATTTCTTTTGTATTCATTATATATTTCGCTTTAATCGTCCTTATGGAGGAAGTTATTTAATCCATTCACGTATATTGAAAATAAAAGTTTTTGCACATAATCAATGATAATTATTGTTACTTTTTATAACCAGCAGTAATGCGAGCAGTTGAGTCTCACCCGAATATGTTTATATTCTGGTATTTCACTTGCCATTATCGCTGTATTTGTTTAGAACAGTTTTTCTTTATAATTTTTTTTTGTTTTTTTTTTCAATTGTCATTATTTTGGTAGCTTGATATCGGAATACCAGGTAACTCCTCCTTTGGGCAGCTTTGACAAGATTACGAAATCTTCTTATATTGTAACCAGACCTCGTCCCAAATTTATGTTCTCTAACATTTTTGGTCATTCGATAGCCGGACATTCAGTGAATGTTTGAATTGATCACATTCCCTTCCTCATATTCCATTCAAAGTTCAAGTGACCTTGAATTTATTCTCTCCAATATCGACAATAAAATTTGCCATTCTCTAGAAAGGCTGATTTTTGTTGGTGTTTTTTTTTGTTTGTAAGCTCACTCTTCGCTCGCTACTCGTACAACTTTAACGTTTTGTAAAATTCTCGTATGAATCACAGTAGTGTAAATTGGCCGGTTGAGGAGCCTCTAAAGGTCATCAGAAGGGCAATTGTCGCAATTACTATTCTGTTTACCCGAAGCTACAACCAGCCAAGGTTAAAAGTTTTCTCGCTCGGATGATGCCCATTGGTCGATTCCAAAACCTCTGAAGGTCATTAGAATGGTGATTATCGCGCAATTACAATTCGAATCACCCGAGACTACATGCGCTCAAGGTTTCAAGTTATTCCTGTTCGGATAACTTGAAAGGGTTGAGTTGACTTGAAAGTGTATAAATTTCTTTACTAATGTAATTCGGTTTTCGATGTATTATCCGACTGAATAGATGATGAGCTGAATGAGAAAATAGTGGGGGGGGGGGCTATCACAATGGCTCCTCTACTCGATTCAAAAGAATGACGATTCTTGACCTTGTTACTTTCATGATAACATGAGACTCTTCTATTGTGGGAAATAACGCGAGACTACACTCGCCCAAGGCTAAGTTATTGCCGTTCGGATAACATGAAAGGGCTGAGTTGACTTTAAAATGGTTCAAATCATTATTCCTTCACTGAAATGTTTCTGTTTCTCTAGCAGTCGTTAGGACCACACCCTCTAACTGAATAGGTTGTGAGATCTTTACCTTGATAACAGTCTGTGTCGGCTGCTACCGCACCTGTCATCACGGAGACCATCATTGTATTCTATATGTATCCGAATGAATTGATGATTAGCATTTAGATGACCTCGACTCGATGTGTACCAAAATGAAATCTAGAGCTGAAGGAAATAAATGGGGAATGGTATCGTAATTCTTGGACAGAATGATAAAACATGAAAGGGTTGAGTTGGCTTAAAAGTGATTTAAATCATCATAAATGTCATCATATTCCTTCACTAACATGTTTCTGTTTTCGTAGCAGTCGTTAGGACCACATCCTCTGTCTGAAAAGGTGGTGAGATCTTTGCCTTGATAACAGTCTGTGTCGGCTATCTACCGCACCTGTCATCACGGAGACCATCATTGTATTATATGTATCCGAATGAATTGATGATTAGCATTTAGATTGCCTCGATGTGTACTAACATGAAATCTAGAGCTGAAGGAAAGAAATGGGGAATGGTATCGTAATTCTTGAACAAAATTACAATTTTTTTTTCTCTCGACCCTGAAACTCACATATATTTCGGCTACCATAGCAATCGTCACGGACCATACTATTCATTGGAGTCAATGTAGATATTGTTGACTGACTCGATGTATAGTGGAATAAAACCTTGAGCTGAATGAAAAATGGTTGAGGGGGTATCACAATGGTTCCCATCTTCTCTTGTATCATTATAAAAGCATGAGACCCTTGTACTTGGAACTACACTTCTTTGAGTTTCATCACACACACAGTGCTATTAGGTAAAATAATTTTCAAATAATTTTTTCGAAATGTCTACTGCTAAATTCGATGTGAATAAACTCAATAGTCTGATTAATCAAACATCCCAAGAATTACAAACAATACGATTATCAACGTTGACTATTAATAAATCTTATCGACTTGTAAAAGTAACTGTAATATTCACAAGATATGGAAGATCCGTCATAGTGTCATTATCAGATGATGACACTGAATTCAAATCATGGTTACCAAAACGTGTAGCTGATCGACTTACAGATGATATTATAAGTGAAATGAATTCTTGGGATAATAATTTCACTCTGAAATATCTAGGGGAAAGTGCTCCCCATTATGATGGAGCAAAAACTCGATCTTTAATGGAATTCAATTTACTATAGTTCCATGTGTAAGTATTAAAATATATTTTTATCATAATAACTAATTATATTTTCTCTTTAATAATATTACAGATATCAATATGTGGATGCTCTACTCCCAACAAGGATGGCCACACGCACAAGACTTGAAAACTGCTATTGATAGGTTAAGATGTGAATTCAATGATTTGAGTTTCGACGCTCTACATGCCATCAATTATAACATGGATACTTGTTATGATGCTGACGCCATCCAGAAGTGCATTCAACTTCATTTCAAATATGAAGAAGGGTCCGGCATATGTAATAAGTTCATATATGGGAATCTGATTTTAGAACAATTTTGTGAGCAGATAATCGAAGTTGGTTTACGTAAATTTTTGTTTCAATTGATTACATATCTACCAATGGATATTCGCAATTTATCCAACCTATTTAATGATGAAAATTGTTATAACTAAGCTGTATAATATAAAATATGAATAAAAAACTCGAATTTATTTCATCTTTTTATTATTCCATAATGAAAAAATAATACACTCCATGATGAGAATAGAATAACAATATTCTTTCTTTTGATCATATTTATAGTCATTGAATATATCCAATCTGAACTGCCACACTATCTTCAATGTTAATATGGAAGTATTTGGTAGATATATTTATCAAACTCGAGATCTAGTTGATGTGAAATCATTCAATGCCTCAAACAATACTTTGATAACTTAAAAGATATATTCATGATGTTGAAAGATGAACAACGGAGTTCGAAGAACGAGATTCTGGTGAGTTCACTTATTGAATTGTTTCTCATACAAATAATGAATAATATTTCTCAATTTGCAGGTTGGGCTTTGGAGAAAATCTCATTACTAGAGGTGAATGTCAATAAGTATAGTCCACTAAGGGGATTTTCTTTTGTTAAACTACCACAATTCATCGAAAAGAATAGAGCTGTTGTGAATGTGGTCAATGAAGATCAGTATTGTTTCGCATGGGCAGTCACCTCGGCATTGTATCCAGTATCATATCAAAGTAATAGTGTGTTATCATACCCACATTTCTCTACCGTACTAGATCTGAAAAGAATTGAATTCCCACTAAAATTGCGCGAGGTGTCAAAGTTTGAGGTAATGAATACATGTTCAATCAATGTTCACGGTCTCGATAAATTTTATGATGGGGATAAACTGAAATATGAAATCATTGGACCACTCCATTATTCTCAAAATAGTTTCAATAAACATATCAATCTATTATATTTCACAGGATATTGCTGTAATGACCATTATTGTTAGATTGAAGATTTATCCAGATTAGTATTATTATTGAATATTATTTTTTGTGATGGTTGTTTGATATACTTCGAGAAAAAAGAATTTTCAACTGAACATCAATTATCCACAAATAAAACTTTCAAACATGATCCATACTCATTCGCATACATAATCGAATATTCATTTGATGATACTGTCACAAAGATTGTAATGTATAGAGGAGAAGATTCTGCTGAAATATTCATATCGAAACTAGAAAATGACTTGATTGTTATTTATAATGAATATTTGAAACGTATCGTTCCAATGCAAAAATTTTGTGTTGAAGAAGAGCTCGAATATGCCAATGCCACAATATGTAATATTAGCCAAAGTGAATTCAAACTTTGGGCATGTCAAGGTCAAAGATCAATGTCATTTGACCGAAAAAAAAGAGATACCACGCCGCACATTCGATGTGTAATCTGAATTTCAAGATTCCGTATTTTATTCCCATAATATTCTATAACTTAAGCAGATATGATTGCCATCTGTTCATGACACGTGAGTTCTTTTCAGAGAATGAACAATTTTCATTGATGAGAAAGAGTGGTGCATTTCCATATAGTTTCGTTCATGATTTGAGTCGACTAGATAATGTGACTTCACCATCGAAAGAGAAGAATTTTATGACAATTCGAATGATCAAGAAATATCTGATGAAGAATATAAAAGAGCAAAGTTAGTGTGGAATGTGTTTGCATGTCAAACATTGGGTGGCTATTCAGATATCTATTTAAAATCCAACGTTTCACTTTTGTGTGATATATTCAACAATTCTCGTAATATTTGTATGGACACTCACAAACTAGACCCAGCTCATTATTATACCTCACCCGGACTTTTTTGGGACGCGACGTTGAAATATACCAAAGTAGAATTGGAATTACTTACGCAGATATAAGTATGATGAATTTTTCAATAAAAAAAGGTATCCGTGGTGGGGTATGTCAATGCAGCGATAGAAATAATGAATTCTTAGCAAATTTCGATCCAAAATAATCAACATCCTATATAATGTATCTTGATGTTACTAACTTGTACGGGCATAGTATGAGTTCAAACTTACCAACAAGTGGTTTTCAATGGTTATATTATATGTTATGACTATCGCTTGTAATAGTTCCGTAGGTTTCGTGTTGAAAGTGGATGTTCATTACCCACTAGACTTACATGGTATTCATTCAGAGTTACCATTCTTAGTAGAATCAATTATTCCAACTGGGTCAAAATCGAAAGTATCCAAATTAGTACCTAACTTGAATGATAAAAAAAATACATAGGATTCTCAGATACAATCAATCACAATGGCTCGAAGAATATATCGACTTGAATACTATGTTCAGAAATAATGCGAGAACTAAGTTCAAAAAAATCAATATAAATTGATGAACAACAGTGTCTATGGAAAGACCCTCGAAAATGTTGATAATAATAAAAGCGATATCAATCTTTTGACAAATTGGAAAAACATTCAAAGAATTTTAGACGCCAAAGCTTACATAGCAAGACCGAATTTCAAAAACGTGTCCATATTCAGTGGAGATTTTGTAGCTATTCATATTGGTAAAGTTAAAAGTGAATTATAATGAACCACTGTATTTGGAATATGTATATTGGTACTGTCTAGAACATGTAATGTATGATTTCTTATCCTCATGAATTCTTTAGAAGAAGAAGATTGTGATGAACATTGTATCAATAAAAACTTTGTTCTATCATTTTGTAAATTGTAATTGTGTGACTTTATATTATGTATAAATGTCATGCAGTCATATATATCAATAAAATAATATTACATTCATTGGAGAAGTTCAAGTGTGACTATAACTTAGAGATGCAATAGGATTTGTTCCTACTGTGCAATATAATTCTAATGTTGTATATTATGTCGAAGAATGCCTAGATGTCGTGGATCAAGTAAAAGTCACATGCCCTACCACCCCATTCAGTTATACCGCATTGACCAAATCTCTTCATAAATAATCTCGTTTGGGCACGTGTCTGAAAGATGTAGGTAGAAAACCACTCATCGCAGAAGTTTCGACTATAGGTACTATAGAATTCAATGATCTGTATTATGCCGAGGAAACCAGTATCGCATAGGCATACCCAATATTATTCATTTCGAATTTGAAGAATGAAAAACTTATTTTCCTCACGAATTCTTCAGAAGAAGATAATAGTGACAGATGATGTATTCAAGAAGAATTTTTTAATATTCATGTAACTTTTCATAGCGTACATGAATGTTGTGTGATAATATCCATGAGGAATTGTTATGTTGATGTGAAATAATGAAAGTGATGAACAAACTTTAATTCCGAAAGAAATTCTGCATCTGATATCATACTGATATGATGATTTCTTCTAATTCATTAGGCACCAAATTTCAATCTGAATATAGGATGCTAAAGTTTCGTATTACAAAATAATGAATTATCTCACACTAAAATACTAGTCATCTATAAAAAATACTATATATATTCCAAACTGCACAATAAAGTTCCATTGTGGTACATAATTTATAATAAAAAAATAATTATAATAATAATAAAAATATCGTCTTCATTATTTCATGAAATTCAAATAAGAAATAAAGGGCGAAATTCATTGCTGCAATGCTATGCATCTCAGAAAATGTTCTAACACTCCACTCTAAAAAAAAAAAACATGTGATTGTTTAACATGATTATCGCCTACAATTTGAACACAAATAAATACATCACAGTCGAACACATAGTTTTTTCGAATTCAGTTTTGAAGAAAGGTGGGAATAGAATTATATTTTTGAGAAATTTGGTTTCTAAAAGATAGCCTGAACATTTCAGTTTTGAATTTTGGCACTGCTACCATATTTTTATATCTAATATTCAATTGTACATATCTGTATTATATGTAATTTTTCTATGCAGATATGAATGCTCTATTGTTACGATTATTTTATGGAAAAGACGAATAGCGTGAAATACTCTTCTTTTCTCTATGTTCAACCAACCGATTTCTTGAAGTTTATGTGAGATTCTTTGTCGTCGTATACCAACAAATCAATCTCAATGTCATGTTTGTGGACTAGACCACATCAAAAAAATCTCTTAACCATAGAAAATTCTTCAAAACGTTGTTTTTATTCGTGGTTGAGAAGTGCAGGTAGAAAAAGGGGCATCGTTATGTCAATATTCAACAAGGAAGGAGGGTGGATGTTGAAAATTATGTGTAAGTGTGAGAAAGAAGGGTCTATGTATGTGTGTTCTAGAGTATTACGTTGGTAAAGAGTAGGGGTATAAGATTTCTTTACGAATGAATGAAACATGTTGATGTTTCCTTGTAGAAAGTCACAAGCCCTACCACCCCGTTCAGTTATATCATTGACCAATCTACTAATAGATAATCTCGTTTGGGCAGGTGTCTGAAAGATGTAGGTAGAAAAAACTCATAGTGGAAGTTTCGACTATACTAAAGAATTTGAATGAGCTGTATTATACCGAGTGTTTTAGTGTGAGAGAGAAGGGTATATGTGTGTTCGAGTATAATGTTGGTAAAGAGAGGGGGTGCTAGGTTTCTTCACAAAACTCAGACGAAGAATCATTCAATTCAAGACATCTTCAGTCAGTTACAACACCTGAAATTTCACCATTCGTTCGTAAAAAAAAAGAAAACAGTCATCATGGAATCATCGTGGAAATTGGATAGAATTGATCTTTCTTCACCACCCATTGAAATCAGTCAAGAATATTCAGACACGTTGTTGGAAGAATTTCAAATAGCAACAGAAACAGTAACATTAATCCCGGACCAGTCATTGGCATCCGTTGCCGATGAAGTTGGAGTCACCACACCAAATGTTGGAGTCACCCCACCAGTCGCCGAAGTTGTTCATTACAAAACATTCAACGAAAAAAAGGAAGGAGCCCGATGAAAAGGAAAGCTTTCGTTGACGAGGATGGAGTGAAACCAAGTAAGCAAGGGAGGAAGAAGAAGGACTCAGGATCTACAGTACATTCCAATGTGCTATTGAAAACATCGAGGTCTCGAGATCAATTCCCAATATTGGCGAATGCTTTGGGCAAATCATCAACATCTCGTCCGAAAAAAGTCGAGAAACAGCAACCGAAATTGATGAGCATTTGAGGTGAGAGTAAATAGTGTCCGCATGGTCATGAGAAAATGTGATGATGACTTGGTGATTTACCACGCGGATATTCAACAATACCAATGTGACAGTGCATCATACAAAAAACGGATGGTGGAGGTGATGAAGAAGACAGCGGAGAAAGAAGAGAATGCCAAAGCTCTCGAGCTTGCCATAAGAAAACAGCAGGAAAAACTAGCGTCTCTCCTCGAAGAAACCGAAGCGTTGCGGGAAGAATTCGAGAGTGCAAAACCCAAATCAGAATTCTGCCTGTCCAACCTCCAGTCGATTCAATGATAGGGAAGACTCACAAAAGAAAAAAAGAACAAGAGGCAATTTTATCAAAATTTTCTGACTGTCTCAAATAGTCACATTCTAAATCATGTTTCGATATTTTTTTTATTTCAATATATTATTTTACATTATACATATTATACATTATTTTTTCAATTGATTATTTTTTAATAGATCATCTTGAATATTTTTTGATTTATTTTCACATCCCAATATGAATCATATCTCAATAGATGATTTTCAGTACTATATTTTCCAATACTCTTTTTAATTGATTATTTATTTCTCAACAGATCATTCCACAATAACTCTCCTGGAATTACATACATAGATAGTCAAACTTCATTAGAAGGATAATTCGAAATTGATCACATTTATGGTATATTGATTTATTATCCAAGTTACATGTATTTCAATGAACCTTGCAATATAATCAGTATGTTGTCAATATTCCAAACGTTCCAATCTTCTCACTTCTTTCAAACCTTGAATTATTTGTTCTTGAGTTCTAGTGAGTTTGGTGAGTCGAATTTTCAATCCATCAAGTTGTTTCATAAGGGAATCTTTATCAATCTGACCTTGCTCCCTTTTCAATTCGATTCTCAATTCATTATGTTGTTTGGCAAAATATAATTTATATTGTCCATAACTGAGGAGATTGCTGCTTGCAATGCTCGTAGAGTCATTTCTTTTGCTTCGATAATCTGCTCATTCAAGTACCGAAGTTGAACACAATCTTTGTCATTCGTTGGCATACCAACATTTTTTCAATTGTTTTCCTAACATATTATAATTTCCATCAGAATCTAGTGAAAAACCTATACCTGGTGGACCTCTTAGAGAAATTAATGATCTGCTTCTTTTACGACCAAATTTATCAATCGTATTATTCATATTTTCACGTTTTTGGTTGAGAGGAAAATGAAAAAAGATTCCAACATTTACATGGTATATTATTAAATCAATATTGTTCTTGAGTATTGTTCATTCAGCTAACTTATCTACATAAAGCGGGTAATAATTACAAATTGAGCAAGCCTCAACCACCCTCACAATATATAGCGGGTTTTTACAGCTAACACAACATGATGAAATTGGTATATTATCACTGTTTGTCAAGTAATGCGTGTCCATAAAACTATATTTCCCACCTCTTGACCTATCTGCGTAATTACAAAAACAGGTATGACATATGTCGATTGAACCATTATCAGTATCGATGACAACGTTCGACATGCATACACAGATTTGGTGGATTCGTTGGTTTTTGAATTTATCAACATCCACGTAGCGGTGCAGAATTTTCACTTCTTCTTTGATCGTCGGAATTTCATCACCAACACCTTCGTCTTCACAATTATCGTCTTCTTCTGCATATTCCTCTCCATCAAAATCAATTGGATCAATAGCGTACACTCTATTGTGTTGATCTAACACAGCCACTTCATTGAGAATATCTTCGATTGGGTTCATTTTATCGAATATCTTAACTATTAGAAGAACTTTTGAGAATGGAATATACACTCCACCTCATCAGCATTTATTCAATTTGAATGGGATGTGACGTCCCGTTTTGATGGCTTTGAGAATGGGGAGAAATTTTGAATTCTCAAGGACATTTCTTTCTCAACGATAATCATCATTTCAAACAGTATTGGTGTTTGAATTACGAGAAGCAAGCATTGAGAAAGGATTGTGGTGTTATCGGCAATAGATCTTCCATAATAGACACAACGTTCAATGCGTAGCTCCGTATATCTGCCTAAAGTATTGGTAAAACTTGAAGGAAAAATTCGTACTATGGAATAGTGAATACACATTAGTTGTGAAGTGCCTTAATCAGTATGGAATAATAGGCTAATGCCGCAAAGTGCATCCAAATATTTTAAATCAAAGCAGTGTGTAAGTTAAATTCGACCAACAACAAAGACAAAAAACAACTACCTACATATAAATACTTTATCAATATATATTGTTTTTGTTCTCTCGAAGCTGATATGATATATATTTGAATAAACCAGTGGCGTATCTGAGACAAGAAGTTGCGAAAGATCTTGGAGAAGGGATGATGTCTGATGAAATACTTAACGAAATAAGGAAAATAACCTCTCAAAATAAAGAAATAAAAACACAAAACGAGGAAATAAAGCGTCAAAATAAAGAAATAAAAAATGAATTGCTTGCCATCAAACTTCAACATGGAACTGAAATAGAAGATCTCAAAAAAGAAGTATCTTTACTTAGAGAAGAAAATGAATACTTGAGAGAAAAAAACACAAAAATTTAAAGAATCGTGAAGAAATATAATATTTTCGTACATGGGACAATTGAAGAGAAAGATGAAAATGTTACCAACAAATTCGTAGACGTTTGTAGAAACCACCTACAAATAGACATTAACAAAAATGATCTGAGAAATATACACCGAATCGGAAAACCAGAACCAGGAAAAAACAGACCAATCATCATTGAATTTCTCTGTATGAATAAAAAAAATGAAGTGATGTTAAATGTACATAAATTGAAATCCACAACTACATACATCAGCCACGATTTGTGTGAAGAGGACTTACGAAATAATAAACTACTTTGGGATTACAAAAAACTTGCTAAAAGCCACAACATTGAAAGCAGAATCAAAAAAGGTAAACTAATTGCAAACTGTATTGAATACACCCCTGAAGAGATTAAATCTGACCCACTACTAGTAGCTACTATTGAAAAGGAAAGTGACCCAAAGAACATTGTAGCAGAAAGAATAACGAGACAAAGAAACAAAAGAGAACGAGAAGATCATACTACATATTCTCAAGTTAAAAAGAGAATGAACTCTGGAAAGTGAAAAACTATTTAGTTGATAAGTTCTAGTATATAAGTTTAGTAGTATCAAGTCAAGTATATAAGTAATTTCTGTGCACACAAAAAATTGCTTTTGAGTTAGGTGAGTTTTGTTTTCTTCTCTCACATAGTCAATTCATTTAGAGATATTTTTTAATATATTAACACTAACCTATAAACCTCTCAAAAATCATGGATCCATATATACGGGATTTCACTATAGATAAACTGGAAACATTTGAACTCAGAAATGCATCAGAAACAAAACAAATTCTGAAAATCAATAACAACCATTTAAATTTCACAATAATCCATAATAACATTCGAAGCATATCAAAGAATTTCGACGAATTTAATGTTTTCATAAAAGAATTAGATTCATCTTTAGATTGCATAGTGCTAAGTGAAACTTGGGTAATACCAGACTATACAATATTTAACATAAAAGGGTACAAAACAATATACAATTCTAAAAACCTGAATCAGAATGATGGCGTAGTAGTTTTTATTAAAACTGAATTATATCGCTTCCATGAACTAAAAGAAATATGTGGGACAAATATGATACAACTTAATGCTGTTATGGGTGAAGAAGAAATCATAATAAATGCTTTTTATAAATCACCAAGTACCCCAACTGATATATTCGTAGATGAACTCAATACACTCTTGAAAGAAAGACAAAAAAACTTTACCTACAGTATTTTCGTGGGAGACATGAATATAGACCTATTGGTCAATAATGATGATTCCCAAAACTATCTGGACACTCTTTGTGAAAACGGCTTCATTTCAGCAATAAATTCTGTTACGCGATGTCAGAAACTATCAAATACTTGCCTAGATCATATTTTCATACACGCAAAAAACAACTGTTATGACACAATCCTGCCAATGACAATACAAACATGCGTCACCGATCACTTCACAATTTTACTTCAGATAGTTTCTTCGAATCCAAAAAACAACACCAAACTCAAAGAGCATTTCAGATACCATAAAATATCAAATGACAAGAAATTGCTGCAAAATAAAGAAAAAGTAAATTGGAACAAGGTCCTTCAAACAGAAAATCTTCAAGAAGCCACTGATAAATTTATAGGTCTCGTACTAAGCACAGTGGAAAAGTCCACGAAGTATATCAGAGTGAAAGGTTGTGAGAGAAAACGAAAGAATTGGATATCAAAATCGTTGGTAGAAGCTACAAATAAAAAAAATCAAATGTATCTTAAATAAAAAAAAATCCTACAACAAGAGTTTAGAAATTACAAAAAAGTTTTGGAAAAATTAATTAAAAAAGCAAAATCGGAACATTACAGAAAAAAAATTGAAATAAATAAAAAAGATTCGAAGCAATTATGGCAAACAGTAAACGAAATACTCACAAACCCTACCAGCTCTACAGAAATAAACAGCATAAACTCAAAAGATGGGTATGTGTCAAAAGAACCAACAGAAATAGCAAATAACTTTAATGACTACTTCATAAATGTAGGTTCGGAACTGGCAAAAAAGATTGAAAAAGAAGATGGCTATAGAGAAATAAAAAAAATTAATGAAAATTCACTTTTCCTCTTCCCAACAAATCCTTCAGAAATTAAAAGTGTTATATCAGAGCTAAAGAACAAAAAATCGCCCGGATCCGACGATTTGAAATCAGAAACAATCAAAATTATAGTAGACTTCATCAAGATTCCGCTCACATATATCATCAATAAATCATTTGATACTGGTGAATTTCCTACAGCATTCAAACTAGCTACTGTTGTTCCAATTTACAAAAATGGTAATAGAGCCGAGATGTCTAACTATCGCCCCATAGCATTGATATCTAACTTCAGTAAAATCATTGAGAAAATAATAAAAAAACGACTGAATTCATTTCTGAATAAATACAACATTTTGTCTGATTCACAGTTGGGATTCAGAGAAGGAAAGTCAACTCAGGATGCTATAAAAAAACTAACAGTTCGCATATACAAGGCTATAGACTTGAAAAAACCTTCCATCGGAGTATTCGTAGATTTGGCAAAAGCCTTCGATACTGTCAATCACTCCATTCTATTGCAAACCTTAGAGGATATGGGTATGAGGGGTACAGTATATAATCTTATGAAATCATATTTGACTGGAAGAAAACAACAAGTGCGAATTCAAAACCACATTAGTAAGGAACAAATCATTACATGTGGTGTACCACAAGGTACCGTGTTGGGGCCTTTACTCTTTACTGTTTATCTGAACAATCTATTCATCACAGGAGCTGAATGTGAAATAATAAGTTTTGCGGACGACACTGTCCTGTTCTATGAAAGTGACACCTGGCAGGAGTTGAAACATAAAATCGAAAATGACTTTCCCAATATAATAAAATGGCTGAATTATAGATTGCTGTCAATTAATTTCGGAAAAACCATTTATTTACCTTTCAGCAGCAATAAAACTTATTCACCGCACTTCAATCAAATTTCTATCGGTAATAACTTCACCATTATGTCGGCAGATAAAACTAAGTATCTTGGTATAGTGATTGATAAGCACCTCAAATGGAACTCACATATAGATTATCTAGTAAAAAAACTACGATGTATTCTATATAGATTCAGGAGAATAGCAGACATATTTGAAACTAGACAGCTCAACATTCTTTACCAAAGTTTGATAGAATCACACCTAAAATATGGAATAGTCGGATGAGGAGGGGTTTCTAAAACCTATTTAAAGCCACTTGAAGTAACGCAAAAACGATTCCTAAGAATGCTACTTTCCAAAAACAACAGATACGCGAGTGATGCTCTCTATGAAGAGTGTGGGATTTTTGATATCAGACAAATATTCTTCAACCACATCGCTACAACTCAGTTCTTCAATAAGACCGAACTTACTAAACCTTCTCATACCTATACTACGAGACAAAAAAATAATTAGTGCCTTTCGCTTCGAAATCAATAGGTCAAAAATGCTATCAATTTTTAGCACCAAAAGTATTTAATCTCCTTCCCGAAACACTGCAAAACGAAACGTCAACATTCAGATTCAAAAAAGATTTAAAACTATTTATAAAACAATCGCCTCGTCATTATATAAGGTCAATAATTGAAAATTGAAAGTATTCAGATATACATGAAAAAAAAAACTGAAAGTCTTTTACATTATTAACACTCAGAAGGTTCAGAAACAATTATATATATGCTGTATCGATAACTCGTAATTATATTACCTGCGATCATTTAATGTGTACAAGCATACATGTGATATGAGCGTGTGTGTATTTATGTAAATTTTTTGTTTGGTAGTCTGTATTAATAATTATACTCATTTTGCTCTCACAATGATTGTGTGCTTGATTTTTTATTGTTAGTAATTTTAGTATAGTATTCTCAAAAAATTTGTTTGTTTGTATATACTCATGGTGGTGTATCGCCCACACACAAGCAGTACCTACTGCTTCCGTGGAATATTTTTGTTTATTCACAATAATGCTGCTCTGTGTAATTATTTTCTTGTGTGAATAAACCTATTATTATTATTACTATTATTATTATCGCAAGTAGCACGTACTCAAAAGTTCAAGGAATGTAGAATAAACATTACATAAAACAATGTTTTCTATTCGATGATTTATTGATTGATCCTATTTATATTTATATTATATCCTCATTTGAAAAACCCAATCATTTTATTTTTATCTATTTTTTATGTTTCAATATCTTCTCAACTAATTTGAGAATTCCTTGTTCTCAGTAGCCCTTTCTCGTAAAAACATCCTCATTCTCACAATCTCTCCTGATTTGAATTTTATTTATGGAGTTATATTCGATTGACTGTAAGCTTTCAGATTTGTCCTTGAGGAAACATCAACATGTTTCATTCATTCGTAAAGAAATCTTATACCCCTACTCTTTACCAACGTAATACTCTAGAACACACATACATAGACCCTTCTTTCTCACACTTACACATAATTTTCAACATCCACCCTCCTTCCTTGTTGAATATTGACATAACGATGCCCCTTTTTCTACCTGCACTTCTCAACCACGAATAAAAACAACGTTTTGAAGAATTTTCTATGGTTAAGAGATTTTTTTGATGTGGTCTAGTCCACAAACATGACATTGAGATTGATTTGTTGGTATACGACGACAAAGAATCTCACATAAACTTCAAGAAATCGGTTGGTTGAACATAGAGAAAAGAAGAGTATTTCACGCTATTCGTCTTTTCCATAAAATAATCGTAACAATAGAGCATTCATATCTGCATAGAAAAATTACATATAATACAGATATGTACAATTGAATATTAGATATAAAAATATGGTAGCAGTGCCAAAATTCAAAACTGAAATGTTCAGGCTATCTTTTAGAAACCAAATTTCTCAAAAATATAATTCTATTCCCACCTTTCTTCAAAACTGAATTCGAAAAAACTATGTGTTCGACTGTGATGTATTTATTTGTGTTCAAATTGTAGGCGATAATCATGTTAAACAATCACATGTTTTTTTTTTTTAGAGTGGAGTGTTAGAACATTTTCTGAGATGCATAGCATTGCAGCAATGAATTTCGCCCTTTATTTCTTATTTGAATTTCATGAAATAATGAAGACGATATTTTTATTATTATTATAATTATTTTTTTATTATAAATTATGTACCACAATGGAACTTTATTGTGCAGTTTGGAATATATATAGTATTTTTTATAGATGACTAGTATTTTAGTGTGAGATAATTCATTATTTTGTAATACGAAACTTTAGCATCCTATATTCAGATTGAAATTTGGTGCCTAATGAATTAGAAGAAATCATCATATCAGTATGATATCAGATGCAGAATTTCTTTCGGAATTAAAGTTTGTTCATCACTTTCATTATTTCACATCAACATAACAATTCCTCATGGATATTATCACACAACATTCATGTACGCTATGAAAAGTTACATGAATATTAAAAAATTCTTCTTGAATACATCATCTGTCACTATTATCTTCTTCTGAAGAATTCGTGAGGAAAATAAGTTTTTCATTCTTCAAATTCGAAATGAATAATATTGGGTATGCCTATGCGATACTGGTTTCCTCGGCATAATACAGATCATTGAATTCTATAGTACCTATAGTCGAAACTTCTGCGATGAGTGGTTTTCTACCTACATCTTTCAGACACGTGCCCAAACGAGATTATTTATGAAGAGATTTGGTCAATGCGGTATAACTGAATGGGGTGGTAGGGCATGTGACTTTTACTTGATCCACGACATCTAGGCATTCTTCGACATAATATACAACATTAGAATTATATTGCACAGTAGGAACAAATCCTATTGCATCTCTAAGTTATAGTCACACTTGAACTTCTCCAATGAATGTAATATTATTTTATTGATATATATGACTGCATGACATTTATACATAATATAAAGTCACACAATTACAATTTACAAAATGATAGAACAAAGTTTTTATTGATACAATGTTCATCACAATCTTCTTCTTCTAAAGAATTCATGAGGATAAGAAATCATACATTACATGTTCTAGACAGTACCAATATACATATTCCAAATACAGTGGTTCATTATAATTCACTTTTAACTTTACCAATATGAATAGCTACAAAATCTCCACTGAATATGGACACGTTTTTGAAATTCGGTCTTGCTATGTAAGCTTTGGCGTCTAAAATTCTTTGAATGTTTTTCCAATTTGTCAAAAGATTGATATCGCTTTTATTATTATCAACATTTTCGAGGGTCTTTCCATAGACACTGTTGTTCATCAATTTATATTGATTTTTTTGAACTTAGTTCTCGCATTATTTCTGAACATAGTATTCAAGTCGATATATTCTTCGAGCCATTGTGATTGATTGAATCTGAGAATCCTATGTATTTTTTTTATCATTCAAGTTAGGTACTAATTTGGATACTCTCGATTTTGACCCAGTTGGAATAATTGATTCTACTAAGAATGGTAACTCTGAATGAATACCATGTGAGTCTAGTGGGTAATGAACATCCACTTTCAACACGAAACCTACGGAACTATTACAAGCGATAGTCATAACATATAATATAACCATTGAAAACCACTTGTTGGTAAGTTTAAACTCATACTATGCCCGTACAAGTTAGTAACATCAAGATACATTATATAGGATGTTGATTATTTTGGATCGAAATTTGCTAAGAATTCATTATTTCTATCGCTGCATTGACATACCCCACCACGGATACCTTTTTTTATTGAAAAATTCATCATACTTATATCTGCGTAAGTAATTCCAATTCTACTTTGGTATATTTCAACGTCGCGTCCCAAAAAAGTCCGGGTGAGGTATAATAATGAGCTGGGTCTAGTTTGTGAGTGTCCATACAAATATTACGAGAATTGTTGAATATATCACACAAAAGTGAAACGTTGGATTTTAAATAGATATCTGAATAGCCACCCAATGTTTGACATGCAAACACATTCCACACTAACTTTGCTCTTTTATATTCTTCATCAGATATTTCTTGATCATTCGAATTGTCATAAAATTCTTCTCTTTCGATGGTGAAGTCACATTATCTAGTCGACTCAAATCATGAACGAAACTATATGGAAATGCACCACTCTTTCTCATCAATGAAAATTGTTCATTCTCTGAAAAGAACTCACGTGTCATGAACAGATGGCAATCATATCTGCTTAAGTTATAGAATATTATGGGAATAAAATACGGAATCTTGAAATTCAGATTACACATCGAATGTGCGGCGTGGTATCTCTTTTTTTTCGGTCAAATGACATTGATCTTTGACCTTGACATGCCCAAAGTTTGAATTCACTTTGGCTAATATTACATATTGTGGCATTGGCATATTCGAGCTCTTCTTCAACACAAAATTTTTGCATTGGAACGATACGTTTCAAATATTCATTATAAATAACAATCAAGTCATTTTCTAGTTTCGATATGAATATTTCAGCAGAATCTTCTCCTCTATACATTACAATCTTTGTGACAGTATCATCAAATGAATATTCGATTATGTATGCGAATGAGTATGGATCATGTTTGAAAGTTTTATTTGTGGATAATTGATGTTCAGTTGAAAATTCTTTTTTCTCGAAGTATATCAAACAACCATCACAAAAAATAATATTCAATAATAATACTAATCTGTTAGAAAAGATGAAAACTCCCGTATTATTCTCATCAAAGATAGTCAATCCATTGAAAAAATGTGAAAATCTCTTTCCCAAAAGACAATAGATATAGTTAATTATAATCCGAAATGGAGTACAATCTGCATGTTTTTTATCAAAACACACAGGGATTGCGCACCAAAACATTTGATTTTCACCATAACCTATTATCCACCAACTATGACGTTGTCTGCCTGACTGAAACGTGGCTGAATGATGGAGTGCAGACAAGTGAGTTATTCAGTAGTGATTACGTAGTGTATCGCAGAGATCGGGTGAGTTCGCTGAAAAAAGACGGCGGGGGAGTACTGATAGCCATAAATAAAAAATATACAACCCAGCGTTGCAACGAAATGGAGTCGGAGGCAGAAGACATCTGGATATCTGTTGAAGTTGGTCCCAGTAAAAAATACTTTATTTGTTGTGTATACTTGCCGGGAGAAGACTACATTTCTAAACTTTCGTTTGTTACTAAGACTTATTCCAATGAGACGATTTTTGAAAAAAATGTGGCTGTGATTTTGGGAGATTTCAACTTGCCTACCATCAACTGGGAAATCAAAACAAACGAGGAGTTTCTGGAACCTCTGCAGGTGGACGATAAATCTTCTGAAGTTATAGACGCATTTTCATATATGGAGTTGAGACAATTCAATTCCGTTCGAAACAATAATAACAGAACTCTCGATCTGATATTATGTAACAAAAAGGTTATAGGTAACCTGCAGCACTCGCAAAATCCTCTGGTCCCAGAGAATTTTCACCACCCCTCCTTGGAATGTTTTCTTGACTTCAAATTGAATAAAATGTTAGCTCGAGACGACAAGTTCGTTTACAATTTTAAAAAAGCTAATTACGACAATATCAATTATTCTTTTTCACTTTTAAACTGGGACCAACTCTTTGAAGATAAGGATGTCAACGAATCAGTCGATGTTTTCACAAAAGAAATAAAAAACATACTGGAAGAGTTTGTACCTAGCTATAAAATTAAAGGCAATTATCCTGTTTACTTCAAGGCTGACACCATCAAAACTATAAAAAAGAAAAACAAAATTCATAAAAAATACAAATTCACGAACAACCAAGAGCACTACAATACTTTTGCTAATCTCAGACGACAATCGAAACTGCTCATTAGCCGGGACTTTCAAGCGTATGTTCGAAATATTGAAAATGAAATAAAACACGATTCAAAGAAATTCTGGAAATTTGTTTCCAATCGGAAAAAATCTGATGCTGCTATACCTCAAACGATGCATTACGACGATGCAGTGGCTCGGGGCGGACGAGCCGTTAGCGGTCTATTTGCTGAATTTTTTAGTAGTGTATTTGTTAAAAGCAATACTGATACCCCAGACTTGACCGACAATTTACCAAACTGTATTGGGACGATCACTGCGGAGTCCGTTCTTTCAATTCTAACATCATTAGATGAAAACAAATCGGCTGGGCCTGACAACATTTCACCATTATTTATTAAGAAATGTAAGAGCACTCTATGTTATCCGTTAACAATAATTCTCAACAAATCACTTGAAACAAGTACTTTTCCGTCTCAATGGAAAGTGGCAACTATCACACCGATATATAAAAGTGGACACAGACACTCGGTAAAAAACTACAGACCAATCAGCAAATTGTGTATCTTTGCAAAAATATTCGAGAAGATCGTTTATCAAGAGATATTAGCAATCGTTAAAAACGTAATTGTGGAGGAGCAGCACGGTTTTTTACCCAAAAAAAGTATCGAGACGAATTTATTATGTTTTTCTGATTTTGTTTCCGACGCTCTAGATAAAAAAATCCAGGTGGACACTGTGTACACCGACTTCAGCAAAGCGTTCGATAAGATAGACCATTCTATCCTTGTGGAAAGGCTGGCAGGGGTCGGTGTGCACAGATCGCTGTTAAGGTGGATATGGTCCTACTTAACTAACAGGGAAATGGTGGTGTCAGTAAACGGATTCAATTCACATACCTTCAAAGCAGTTTCCGGTGTCCCGCAGGGTAGTCACCTTGGTCCATTATTTTTTATCATCTACATAAATAATATAAAAAACTGTTTTGAGCATTGTCGAATACTATTGTACGCTGACGACTTGAAAATATTTTCTCCGGTAAAAGATCCCGATGACTGCTTGAAAATTCAAAGCGACCTTGACAGACTTACTGAATATTGCGATAATAATAGTCTCTTTTTGAACCCGGCCAAGTGTTTTGCATTAACATATTCAAGAAATAGAAATCTCATCCAGCACACCTACAAAATTAACAATTCCAACCTTGAATATATCAGTGAAATTAAAGATCTAGGCGTCACACTGGACACAAAATGGACTTTTAACAATCACATAGACAGGTTGATCAACGGGACAAACAGGATGGTTGGGTTCATAAGGAGAAACGGAAAATATTTTCATAATTCGGGCACTATCATCTCTCTGTATTATGCATTTGTCAACAGCAAGCTTTCTTTTGCGTCAGTAATTTGGAATCCTCAATACGCCTTACACTCAAAAAGGATAGAAAGTGTTCAAAATAAATTGTTAAGATTCCTAGCCATTCAAAACAAAATTTGCTTGCAGGACCACAATTATCAGCCGATCCGAAAACAATTTGAAATTTTGCCACTTAGTAAAAGACGTATTGTGTCTGACTTATCTATTCTTTTCAAAATTGTTAGACATGAAATCGATTGCCCATATTTACTCGGAAAAATAAATTTCAACGTTCCCAGTAGAAACAATCTTCGATATTATGTTCCATTCAATATTCCTTACTGTAGAACCAATCTAGGACAAAACTCTCCACTAGTTCGGATGCAAAAAGCATTCAATACACACTGTCACGATCCCAATACATCTGTAGACATTTTCTCGATGTCTCTGCCTCGATTCAAGTTTTTTTTGAAGAGAATGTTTCTCAACTTGGACGAATAGTTAAAAATGGTCCTCACTCCTCGTACCTGTTCTGTTGTGATCTATTATTTATGATTATATTATTATTATAAAAACATTTCACACCATATTTTCAAAACATATTTGTATAACGTCCAGATAATTTTATAACGATAAGTAATGTTTGTGTATAATCTTGGAAATGGCTTAGATTAATTCTTATATAGTGGATGCTGTTTTCTGGAACTTTGTTCTGTTAGCAACCTAAACATGTAAATAAATAAATAAATAAATGTAAATAAAAATCTGGATAAATCTTCAATCTAACAATAATGGTCATTACAGCAATAACCTGTGAAATATAATAGATTGATATGTTTATTGAAACTATTTTGAGAATAATGGAGTGGTCCAATGATTTCATATTTCAGTTTATCCCCATCATAAAATTTATCGAGGTCGTGAACATTGATTGAGCATGTATTCATTACCTCAAACTTTGACACCTCGCGCAATTTTAGTGGGAATTCAATTCTTTTCAGATCTAGTACGGTAGAGAAATGTGGATATGATAACACACTATTACTTTGATATGATACTGGATACAATGCCGAGGTGACTGCCCATGCGAAACAATACTGATCTTCATTGACCACATTCACAACAGCTCTATTCTTTTCGATGAATTGTGGTAGTTTAACAAAAGAAAATCCCCTTAGTGGACTATACTTATTGACATTCACCTCTAGTAATGAGATTTTCTCCAAAGCCCAACCTGCAAATTGAGAAATATTATCCATTATTTGTATGAGAAACAATTCAATAAGTGAACTCACCAGAATCTCGTTCTTCGAACTCCGTTGTTCATCTTTCAACATCATGATTATATCTTCTAAGTTATCAAAGTATTGTTTGAGGCATTGAATGATTTTACATCAACTAGATCTCGAGTTTGATAAATATATCTACCAAATACTTCCATATTAACATTGAAGATAGTGTGGCAGTTCAGATTGGATATATTCAATGACTATAAATATGATCAAAAGAAAGAATATTGTTATTCTATTCTCATCATGGAGTGTATTATTTTTTCATTATGGAATAATAAAAAGATGAAATAAATTCGAGTTTTTTATTCATATTTTATATTATACAGCTTAGTTATAACAATTTTCATCATTAAATAGGTTGGATAAATTGCGAATATCCATTGGTAGATATGTAATCAATTGAAACAAAAATTTACGTAAACCAACTTCGATTATCTGCTCACAAAATTGTTCTAAATTCAGACTCCCATATATAAACTTATTACATGTGCCGGACCCTTCTTCATATTTGAAATGAAGTTGAATGCACTTCTGGATGGCGTCAGCATCATAACAAGTATCCATGTTATAATTGATGGCATGTAGAGCGTCGAAACTCAAATCATTGAATTCACATCTTAACCTATCAATAGCAGTTTTCAAGTCTTGTGCGTGTGGCCATCCTTGTTGGGAGTAGAGCATCCACATATTGATATCTGTAATATTATTAAAGAGAAAATATAATTAGTTATTATGATAAAAATATATTTTAATACTTACACATGGAACTATAGTAAATTGAATTCCATTAAAGATCGAGTTTTTGCTCCATCATAATGGGGAGCACTTTCCCCTAGATATTTCAGAGTGAAATTATTATCCCAAGAATTCATTTCACTTATAATATCATCTGTAAGTCGATCAGCTACACGTTTTGGTAACCATGATTTGAATTCAGTGTCTTCATCTGATAATGACACTATGACGGATCTTCCATATCTTGTGAATATTACAGTTACTTTTACAAGTCGATAAGATTTATTAATAGTCAACGTTGATAATCGTATTGTTTGTAATTCTTGGGATGTTCGATTAATCAGACTATTGAGTTTATTCACATCGAATTTAGCAGTAGACATTTCGAAAAAATTATTTGAAAATTATTTTACCTAATAGCACTGTGTGTGTGATGAAACTCAAAGAAGTGTAGTTCCAAGTACAAGGGTCTCATGCTTTTATAATGATACAAGAGTAGATGGGAACCATTGTGATACCCCCTCAACCATTTTTTATTCAGCTCAAGGTTTTATTCCACTATACATCGAGTCAGTCAACAATATCTACATTGACTCCAATGAATAGTATGGTCCGTGACGATTGCTATGGTAGCCGAAATATATGTGAGTTTCAGGGTCGAGAGAAAAAAAAAATTTAATTCTGTTCAAGAATTACGATACCATTTCCCATTCCTTTCCTTCAGCTCTAGATTTCATGTTTGTACACATCGAGGCAATCTAAATGCTAATCATCAATTCATTCGGATACATATAATACAATGATGGTCTCCGTGATGACAGGTGCGGTAGATAGCCGACACAGACTGTTATCGAGGTAAAGATCTCACCACCTTTTCAGACAGATGATGTGGTCCTAACGACTGCTACGAAAACAGAAACATGTTAGTGAAGGAATATGATGACATTTATGATGATTTAAACCACTTTTAAGCCAACTCAACCCTTTCATGTTCTATCATTCTGTCCAAGAATTACGATACCATTCCCCATTTATTTCCTTCAGCTCTAGATTTCATTTTGGTACACATCGAGTCAAGGTCATCTTAATGCTAATCATCAATTCATTCGGATACATATAGAATACAATGATGGTCTCCGTGATGACAGGTGCGGTAGCAGCCGACACAGACTGTTATCAAGGTAAAGATCTCACAACCTATTCAGTTAGAGGGTGTGGTCCTAACGACTGCTAGAGAAAAAGAAACATTTCAGTGAAGGAATAATGATTTAAACCACTTTAAAGTCAACTCAGCCCTTTCATGTTATCCGAACGGCAATAACTTAGCCTTGGGCGAGTGTAGTCTCGCGTTATTTCCCACAATAGAAGAGTCTCATGTTTTCATGAAAGTAACAAGGTCAAGAATTGTCATTCTTCTGAATCGAGTAGAGGAGCCATTGTGATAGCCCCCCCCCCCACTATTTTCTCATTCAGCTCATCATCTATTCAGTCGGATAATACATCGAAAACCGAATTACATTAGTAAAGAAATTTATACACTTTCAAGTCAACTCAACCCTTTCAAGTTATCCGAACAGGAATAACTTGAAACCTTGAGCGCATGTAGTCTCGGGTGATTCGAATTGTAATTGCGCGATAATCACCATTCTAATGACCTTCAGAGGTTTTTTGGAATCGACCAATGGGCATCATCCGAGCGAGAAAACTTTTAACCTTGGCTGGTTGTAGCTTCGGGTAAACAGAATAGTAATTGCGACAATTGCCCATCTGATGACCTTTAGAGGCTCCTCAACCGGCCAATTTACATTACTAATCACTACTTCTGAATAAATTTATTCAGATATTGTTTATACATATCAGGTGAATTTCTTTTTTTTTGCAACTTTGCCATAAATCTTCCTCTTCTTCGATATATCACTCATTATTATTATTTCCAGACTTCTTATTGATATAATTTTCGTTTATCTGCATTTGAATAAAATTAAATAGTCCCGTAAATAATGGCCAGTAACAACTCAAGCAATATCGCGCTTCACGTGCAGAGATAGATCACCGAAACTTTGAAATAAAAACTATTTATTATGATCTCTTCAAATCTGATAGTTCGACTCCAACTCTTCCTGTACACACAACACACTCCAACATTAAACTTCCAAAACTCAATGTACCTAATTTCGATGGAACTCTTAAATCTTGGACGAATTTTATAGGTTTATATGATTCTTTAATTCATTACAACACCTCCATTTGTAATATTGAAAATTTTCAATATTTGTTGTCCTTACTATCGGGTGAGGCATTGTCATTAATGAAAAATCTTCCATAAGAAAGCGACAATTATGACATTGCCTACAATGGTTTGAAGAATCGCTATCAAAATAAACGAGCTCTAGCCACTTTTTATTGGAATGAGTCACTAGTGCTGCGAAGGTCAATGTAGATTCACATTTTAATTTACGAAAATTGTTGGACACATTCAATGATAATTTGAAAGCACTTGATAATCTAGCCACTTTTTATTGGATGAGTCACTAGTGCTGCGAAGGTCGATGCAGATTCACATTTTAATCTACGAAAATTGTTGGACGCATTCAATAATAATTTGAAAGCACTTGATAATCTTGGATTCCCTGTATCTGAATGGGATTTCATCCTGTTCCTGTTAACAAAAAAAATTGATGAAGAGTCTCTCAAACGTTTCGAAATGAAACACGCCTCGTCAGACATACCCACGTACCGGTTGATTGGTTGTACCTGATAGAGAACGAATTTGAATGACTCAATCTACTTTATAAAGTAAAATAATGAAGTATGATATTCACTACTTACTCGGAATTGTGGCCTTGGGTATGTTTGATGAATACTGATGATAAACTAAATATCAATATAGTTATTGTTTATATTTTGGATAAGACTTGGCACTCGACAGTGACATCTGATTGTGATGAAGGGGTTATCTCTTGTCGCTTAGTATGTCTGACAGGTATGAGTGGTTCTGTTGGTTTGATCGGAGTCGGAAGAGATGACACAGTACTGTGAGGTACGATTTTATGTGCATGGAGTCAGCGAGAGAAGTTCCAATTTGTTTAGTGGGCATACTTGTTGTGGGTATCGAGCAGTAGGTACAGGTTCGCATTTCGGATTAAATCGGGTATAATCGGTGAAGTTGACCAATCAGGGATCCGGATGACCATCACATGACCAACGTTTCCTGCTGTCACGATGCGCAGCAGTTTGTTCGTTTTTTTTTTTAATAGAATTTGGGCGGTAAAGTTCTAGAAGGCGCAGGAATGAATCCTAGGAGAAGGGAATGCGTCGCTGTTCCTTAGCTTTGTTATTTCGGTTGGAACCATTTTGGTTGAGTGTAGGATTCTGAAAACGAAATTTCTTGGAGTGAGGCCCGTCCTAAGTTCAGGGGTAAGAGATTTTGATTGGGAATGTACGAGCCTTCGATTGTTACAACGATTGTATTTGTGGTGTTTTGCTGCAGATTTGTGGGATTGGTGGGTGACCCCACCTGAGCCTCCATTTTGTGAGAGAAGTGATTGCCAGAAAGAGGATTTTCTGCCTCGGGGAAAACCTTGCCCAATTCGCCTAGCACTTTGATTTATTCGCTCGACACCTGGAAGACATCGCTGAGTACCTTTTCGGGCCGACTGTTGGATGGTGGAGCCGACCCTTTGGCATACGAGTCTGATAGAGGTGTCGCTATAGGCCTGCAACTCCTGCAGCTTTCCCTGCAGAAATAGAAATAGAAATACTCATTTTTTTCCTTAAGACAATAATAACATTGTGTCGGAAACGTCAAAATTACGAAAAATATACACAAAACATACTTCAACACAGGAAACGAAAATAAATTTAAAAAATAAAAAATATTACTGTACCGGACAATTAAAAAAATCTTGCACAGTATGAAAACTATTTTGTACCAAAAATGTTCTGAGGCGCATCTTGAACATTTTAAGCGTCAAACTTGATTTAATATGTTCAGATAAGTGATTGAAAATGCGTGGTCCCATATAGTTGGGTGCATTTTGGGTTATCTTGTATTTTCCAATTCGCGTGTGAATTAAGCCCTTCTGGAGTGTATTTATGTTATGAATGTCTTCATTGAGCGTGAAGTCGGTTATGTTGCTATGAATATAACATGCAATTTCAAATATGTACAGACCAGCGAGTGTCAAAATATTATTGGATTTAAAAGTTTGTTTGCATGTTTCTCTCCACGGGATGTTGAAGATGCACCTCAAAATTGCCTTTTGTGCAATAAATACATGTTTTGTCTTGGTAGAGATGCCCCACAAGCAGATTCCATATCGAAGACGAGATTCAATTTGTGCATAATAGATACTTACAAGCTGGCCAACATCTAGTACTGTTTTCAAGTTCTTGAACATATAATAGGATGAGTGCAACCCAGTTGACGTGTTTATCGAGATCGATTCCAAGAAATTTAACTGTGTCTGTATCACACAGAACCGCATCATTGAAATCCAGTTGTAATTCTACTGATGTCTGTTTATAATTATGAAAACGAATTACTTGTGTTTTCTTAGCATTGAAATATAGATCGTGATCATTGAAAAACCTGCAAACAGCGTTCAGTAATTTCTCAGTTTCTTGTTTTAATAATAATGCATTTGTCGAAGACTTCAAGATGGATATATCGTCCGCATACGCAACGAAATCTGAGTGGAGTATATTAGCTTCAAATCTATTGACGTATAACAGAAAAAGAATCGGTCCCAGTATGGATCCCTGAGGAACACCCATACTATCCGATCCGACGTCGCCGGTGATATCGAGTTATTATGCTCGAATTTCAAAGCAACGCATTGACTTCGATTTTCAAGAAAAGTTCCCAACCAGTTATGAGGTTTTCCTCTGATACCGTAAGATTCTATAATATCTAGTAATTTTAGATGGTTAACACAGTCAAAAGACTTGCTCAGGTCACATAAAACTGCAACAGGGCATTCGCCATCATTAAGAAAATTGACAAGTGTATTATAAAAATGCAGTAAAGCCGACTGAGTGGACTTACCACTGCGAAAACCATGTTGTGTGGGATTCATTATATTATGTTTATTTATGAAGTTCAACATTCGTTCTAGAAAGGAATATTTAAATATCTTCGATAAAATTTGTGGCACGGTGATGGGTCTAAAGTTTTCAATGCTATTCAGTATTTTATTTTTTTGAATAGGGGTAACCTTACCCAGTTTCAACTTTGAGGGAAATACCCCATATTCAAATAACATGTTTACTAGGTAAGTTATAGGTATTATGATTATGTGTAGAACTTTGCCGGTATTTCATCCATACCAGAAGATTTTCCATTCTTAATTTTTGTTATAAGTAGATTGAAAAGTTCAGTTTCACTAAAAGGGTGCAGAAACATAGAGTGAGAGATGAAATCATTCAAGGGAACTACAACTGGGTCATCAGATTTTTCGATATTTGATACAAGCAGTTTTGGACTTTCTAGAAAATATGAATTGAAATTATTGACGATAGCCTGAGGTTGCTCAATTAACTCACCTTCACGAGTAGTAGTAATATTTGACTTATCATTTCTTTCATTTGATATCTCTGATACCACGTTCCATAGTGCTTTAGAATTATTTTCGGCATTTATTATTTTATTCTGATAGTATCTCTTCTTGGTATGCTTGATTAATTTTGAATGATCTTTTTTTGCTTTATTATAAACATCTGTTAAAGAAATATCAACTTTTTTTAAACTGAACAATTGTTTCAATGAGTTACTAGATTCTTTGATGTCTTTATTTATCCATCCTTTGTCGTTTTGTTTAACGTAATACTTTTGTCTTGGGAAACATAAGTCAAAATTATAGTACAAGATATTATAAAAATCGTCAAATGCCTCTTCATAACAATGCACCTGATATATTCTAGTCCAATTTTCTTTCTGCAATGCTTCTTGAAAATTGTTCATATTTGTTTCGGAAAATAATCTTTTAACTTCACTGGTCGACTGTTTATTTTTTTGAGTGCTATTTATAGGTTCCAGTAGGACTGTACGATGGTCTGATAATTCGTTATCAAAAACAAAGCAAGTGTGTGGGTCGCATGTAAATATCTGATCTATAATGGTGCAACTATTATTGGTTACTCTTGTGGGCCATCCAACCATTGGCCTTATATTAAGACGACACAGTGCTTGCGGCTGACAACGGTGCAATCTGTTCCTCAAGGATCTCTGCGGTATTCTTTGCTGACACTTTGGCTGACAACTCTGCAGTCTGAGCTTCCTACATTCCTGCTGTCAAGGTTTCCTGAGGATCCCATGCTATTGAAAGAGGGTCAGCTACATAGGGGCTGAGGTGCACCTTCAGCATTATTCGGGTTCCACTGTCATGAGAGAGAGTAAGATTGAAGTTGCCATGTTCTGATTACGTATTCAAAGTTGCCATGTTCTGATTACGTATTTAAAGCTGCCATGCTCTGTTCAAGTATTCCAAGTTGCCATGTTATTATTTTGTATTTGAAGTTTCTATCCATGACTGCTTGATACAACCATTCATTTAACCAAGTTTGATTTTCACCAAATCACCCCTTAAATATGAGGTTTACCGTATGATTAGGATGTACCACATGTTCGCCCAGTCTATAGGTTTATAACGGGAACTCGCCTTCAATTCATATAAGAAATTGTAAATATGATTTATTTTTTTGTACTGTGGGATTTTTTTGAGTATCATGTAGACTCCATGTTGAGGTGTATCTAGGTTGTACAAACATAATTAAACCATAATTGAGTTCACACAGTGTGTCTTATTATTTTCTCTTACAGAAAAATAATTGTAATTTGAAGCTTAGTATTTCTCAGTTTCGAATCTGACACAAACTAAGTGGCGCCCTATATTCTCAACTTGGTATTGAATTCATGATTACAGCTCGCCAGACGAAAAGCTGCCGGAGCCTTGAAGATCAATAATTAGAATAAATAACCCTCCACTCACTCATGGAGAAAAATTGTCTGAAGTTGGTTTCGTACTTACATCACACTCTTCTACATTTTGACGGCAACACAAAACAATCCTCTCCTGATAATTCCCAGGTTCCTTTCACCTCCTCAGATACCCGGAGTTCATTGGGACCGGAAGTGAACGCCTTGACAAGTCTTTCAACGACAACTTCTGTTTTGCTCTCTTCTGCTCAAGTAGAAATCCTTGACTCTCGAGGAAATTTTCACATAGTCCGTGCTCTTCTGAACTCAGCTAGTCAAACTTCCTTCCTCACTCAGAACTGTGCAAATCGCTTGAAGTTACCTCAAAATAACTCTAACCTTCCCATCAAAGGCTTAGGAAATATGACTTCTGTAGCGTATGCTTCAACTTCTTTTAGTATCAAACCTATCGGCCAATCTCAACCTGTGATAGCTGTCAACGCTACAATTATCCCTAAAATTTGTTCCAATATGCCCTCTACCACTTCTTCAATAGAACAATGGCCTCAATTTGCTAATTTGAAATTAGCAGACAATAAATTCAATACCTCGGGACCGATTGACATGTTGTTAGGTGCCGATATATTTGCCTCAATTTTTAGATGGGAAATTTACCTCGACAACCGAGTGCCTTCAATACAGTTTTTGAATGGATTATTATGGGTGAAATCAATCCTTTTTCCAATTCTCAAGTCAACTCGTTTCTTGTGAATTGTGATTCACCTATAGATAGTACTTTGAAACTGTTTTGGCAGCTCGAAGAAGTGCCGACTGTTGAGTCTAGTTCCCCCGAAGATAATCTTTGCGAATATAGATATACAGATATACAGTATCTCTCCCATTTAGAGATGGTGATCCCTTTTTTTTTATGGTACCCGTGCTCTAGCTCTCAGACGTTTCGGTTCATTGAAAAAACGTTTGTATCAAAATCCCACTTTACTTTCTGAATATTCTGAAGCTGTAAATGTGCCTTCCCCATTGGAAAGCAATTTTTATGTTCCTCACCACTTAGTGATGAATCCTACTAGTACCACTACTACTACTAGTACTACTACTAAAATCACAGTTCTGTTCGATGCGTCCGCAAAATCTCCCTCTGGTATATCTCTAAATGACACTCTTTTGACAGGAAAGAAACTTCAACAAGACCTCGTGGGTCTCTTGTTGAATTTTCGTCTGCATCGTTACGTGTTTACTGCTGATATCATGCAGGCAGATTATGGTAAGGGATTCGCACCGTGATTTTCAACGCATATTATGGCGTTTCTCTACACAGGATCCTGTTCAGGATTTCAGGTTGACCACTGTCACTTTTGGTGTGTCCTCTAGCCCCTTTTTAGCCATCAGGGTTTTCAATCAGTTGGCCGAATAGGAGAAGGAACGCTATCCTCGTGCCTCAAAAATTATTCGTACTAGTATTCATGTCGATGATATTTGTTATGGTAGTCAATCCCTAGAAGAGGCCATATCAATTCAAAGGGAACTTATTTCTCTGCTCAAACTTGGTTGTTTTCACTTGAGAAAATGGTCCAGTAATCATCCTTCTCTTCTTGAGCACCTTCCAGCGGAAGATTGTCAACAGACTGACCTCTCATTTGACTCCGATAACTTTGGTTTGAAAGTTTTAGGTCTTAAATGAAATCCTTCCTCGGATTATTTCTCATATGACATCAATTGTCTTGATGAGCCTTGCACAAAAAGGGTTATCCTCTCAGAAATAACAAGAATCATCACCACTCTCATTTTTTGCTAAATATCTGATACAACTTTTATGGTCTTCAGGTTGTGAATGGGATGATGTTCCTCCGACTTATATATGTGAAAAATGGACTCGATATAAGTCGAAGCTCTCTTCAGTTTCGAAATTGAAAATTGCACGCCACTGCCTAGTAACAAATTGTCCTAGTCATGAGTTTTGCAGATAGTTCGGAAAAGGGATATGCTGCTGTCGTATATTTACGATCTAAGATATCTGAAGATAAATTTGAAACCAAACTTCTGTGTGGTAGGTCTAAGGTGGCACCTTAAAAAAGGTTGTCAATTCCTCGCCTCGAACTATGTGCAGCGGTATTATTATCCAAACTCTTGGAATATGTTCAGCACACTTTGAAAGATTCCATCCATTTCGAAAATACATATGCTTTCATGGTTGCTCTAACTTGGATAAAATCATCCTCTCATCGTTGGTCTACTTTCATCAGCAATCGCGTCAGTTATATTCAAGAGAGAATTGCTCCTTCTCTCTGGTACCATGTAGATTCTTGCGACAACCCTGCCGACTGTGCCTCTAGAGGTTTGTTACCCTCCAAAATTTTGAATCACACTTTGTGGTTCAATGGACCTCATTGGTTGAATTCTCCTAAAGGCGAGTGGCCATCCTCTATTCCTGACTTCTGAAGCCCTAATTGAGGAAAAAAGAATTATTCTTGGTGTGTTTGTGTCTGTAGAATATGTAGATGAACTTCTCATCCGCTTCTCATCGTTGAATAAAATAAAACGCATTGTTGCATATTGTCTCACATTTATTCACAATTTGAAAACTCCGTTAAATAAGTCATTTTCTCCTCTTACGTCGCAAGAATTACATAAAGCTCTTTTAGTCTTGGCAGAAAGTGTTCAACACGTTTCATTCTCTGAAGAAATTTCCAATTTGGAGAATAAGATTCCGCTTGCTAAAAGCTTTCAAAAACTCAACCCTTTTCTAGGGGAAGATGGTCTTCTCAGGGTGGGCGGACGTTTACATTCATCTGGGTTAGGTTTTGAACAGAAACACCCCGTGTTATTACCCCAAAAACACCGTCTCACTGAGCTAATCATTGAGGGTATACATAAAGAAAACTGTCATCGTGGTCTTCAGAATGTTCATTTCTTAGTAGCTCAATATTTTTGGATACTCTCACCAAAGCGAGCCATAAAGCATGTTCTCTCGAAATGCCTTCGATGTTTCAAATTGAAACTTACCCCTATCACACCATTTATGGGTAACCTACCATCACTGAGAATAAATCAAGTTGAGCCTCTTTCTTGTGTCGGAGTTGACTATGGAGGACCTTTTAATATAACTATGAGCCGAGGTCGAGGTATAAAGTCACGAAAGGCATACATATGTTTATTTGTCTGTTTCACCACGAAAGCAATTCACATTGAATCAGCTTCTGATTTGTCCGTCCACAAATGCTTTCATTGCCGCTCTTAGGCGCTTTATTAGTCGTCGAGGTCGTCTTGATCAATTTTTTTGTGACCAAGGCTCCAACTTCATAGGGTCTCAGAGGATTCTCGCTCAATTGTTGAAAAAGGCCGCAGAAGGGGTAAATATAACTTTCACGTTTAGTGCTCCTGGTTCCCCACATTTTAATGGTCTCAGTGAGGCAGGAATCAAATCAATTAAATCACACCTTTTTCGGGTAATAGGATCTCAAATTTTAACATATGAGGAATTATATACTGTCCTTGTTCAAATTAAAGCTCTATTGAACTCACGACCCTTATGTGCCCAAAGTTCCGACCCTAATGACTTCACCTCGATAACTCCCGGTCACTTCTTAACCTTAGAACCTCTAACCTCAGCCCCCGATCCTGACCTCACACATTCAAAATTGAATACTCTTGATCGTTGGCAACTCGTTCAAAGACTCCAACAAGATATATGAAAGAGATGGAGCTGTGAATATCTACACACCCTCCAGCAACGCCACAAATGGTTCTCTCAGAGTCAAACTCTAAATATTGGTGATTTGGTTTTGATAAGAAATGAGGTTCTACCCCCCTTACAGTGGCGATTGGGAAGAGTAGTCAACACTCACCCTGGTTCTGATGGAGATGTAAGAGTGGCAACGATCCGCACAAAACAGGGAATTTTTCAAAGGCCTCTTGTGAAACTTTGTCCCTTACCCCTCTCATCACGTTACGAAAAATACCAAGTATTTTGGTGGGCGGAATGTTAACGTCCCATCTTTTTCTTTCTCTATTATTTTATTTTTTTTGTTATTTGTTCCCTCTATTCCTCTATACCAATTTTCCTCTCATATCCCCAGTTTAAGTTCAAATATTAACAACATCCAGTATATATATAAATATATTGTTTTTTGCTCTGTTTTTTGGTACTCTGTCAAAGTTCCCTGGTCTTATCGAGAAACAGACAGTAGCTCTCTGACTCTCAAGAAAGTAGTTTCATAAAGAAATCGATATATCTTTAAAGTGACTCTCAGTATTTTCTCAAACTCTCTCAAGAATCTGAATATTCACTGTCTCCGCATCCAAGTCAAATTACAGTCCACTTCTCAGAGGATAGGTGGTTGCAACCCCGTCCTGGCGTACGAAGGAGAGTAAACGACTACCGGAATACCAGGTAAGTCCTCCTTTGGGCAGCTTTGACAAGATTACGAAATCTTCTTATATTGTAACCAGACCTCATCCCAAATTTATGTTTTCTAACATTCAGATTGAAAAAATACAGGGTGTTCTATTCAAAATAGCAAAGTTATCTGCGTTTGAAATTATAAAAAAGTGACAATGAATTTTGAACGTTCTGTATAACATTGGAGAACGAGTTCTATCGAAATCAATAGCCTGAAACCTCTTTAATGCATGTTCAGAATTGGAAAGGATGGTTTCTATACATTCCGATGTTATTCAGTCTCCAATCGTACCCTGCATTTTCAAAAATAAAAAAATAACTCGAAAACGGTTATAGTTAGGTACATGATATCTTTCATGAAATCGTATTATTTTCCCCTGAACTATCCAAAACTGTAACAAAATATCGAGTGTTCCATCTAAAAAAACACAACTTTGATATGTCACACTTTTATGAGCCACCCTGTATACTCCAAAATAATTTCCTCTTGCAGCCTCAATGAATATACAGATAATGAAAAGAAACAAATTCTGAAATATTCAATGGTTTGGTTTACAGAAACCGTGTCGTATGTGGTGCTCCACCCTGTATAAATGAATAAATAGACTGATGAAGAGGATAGACGAATTAGAGGAAGAAACGAGAGAAAGTAGCTGTTTATATGCGCGCTAAGTCTATTAGAGGGAACAAATGTATTTGGATGAACAGAGAGAACAAGAACTTTTCATCTCTTAATTGCAAAAAGGAATAAATGATGTGAAAAAGAGAAATGAATTGCTGGAAGAAGGAAAAAGACACAAAACAGATTATCTACATAAACAGTTCAGAGACTCAGAAAACCTCCAAGAAATAAATCCAGAGATGCTGGGTACGATCAGTTCTCTGGAAATGAACAATATTACATACAGCAACGAAGTTGTCCATCTAAAGAATGAATTATTGGCTAAAAAGCACAAGCAGAAACTATATAAGAGGAATCGTGGCATCTCTTACAAAGAATAAATTGGAATTCAATTAAATACGAACACACGCAGACAAAAAGAAGCAAATTGTTGTTGATTGAACTCGCCACTATATTCACTCGACTACTGAAATTGAATATGTAAGCCGCTAAGGAAAGTTATTATAAAAATAAAATTGATGAATCTAATAATAAATCCAAAACCAGCTGGAATATTGTAAATGATCTGAAAGGCAAAAACTACATGAACAATTCAGTGACAATTCAACACCTAACGAGCTGAATGATTACTATTGCTCCGTTGCTAGGATAATAACACAAAATTGTAATGTAAGAATCGAAAAGTTGGTGCGACCCTAACCTTATTGCCCTCAACGTATCTAAAACTAATGTTTTATACTTTAAGTGTGATCTTGGTAACATCGAATTGAATGATGGTTACATAACGAGCCGTAACAACATTAGGTTCCTTGGGGGTGTTCATTGACAAAAATTTTAAATTTGAACAGCACGCAATGAATTCAAACAAAAAACTGGCCTCTGGTTGTTTCGCCGTGAGAATGGTGTCGCATGAATTCGGATCCTCTGCAGCAAAAACAGTACACCGTGCATTAATTGAATCCCATGTGATTGTAAGATACGGCACCCTGTTTTGGGGAGTATCTGATAAGAATATCACGCAAAGCATCTTGAATACACAAAAAAGAGCAATCGGGTACATTTCGGAAGCAAAGGCACGTGATTCATGCAAACGTATTTTTGTCTTACATAAGTTACGTACTGTAATGGAATTCAGCAATGTCATGATGGATGCATTAGGAAACTGGCAAACTTGAATAATCCCACTGTATCACATGTTTAGAAGCTCTCGAATATTCTGGAAGCAGTCTGACGAAGAGAGATGAGCAGATATGACAGAAGACTGACAGTTCTAGAACATTCCAGAACAGATGTAAAACATATAAATATCGAGCTTCCAAACAACGTTAATGAGTCGAAGAATAGAACGCGACGTAGTAACATCGTTGTCAAAATGCTACACTATACAAATGATGAAATGATTGCAAGAAGCTATAATAAAAAAAAAATTTTTGAATGGATAAAATTTATTCTATTTTCTATCTTGGTTTTTTTAAATGAATTCAATTTTCCAATATCTGTGTTTCTTAAAAAAAGTCATAGTTTTTCGGAGTGGGATTTTTCTGATTCAACCATTTGTAGCATGATGAATAAATGCAATCTTCATCACACATACGGGGTGTTTGTAACTGGTTATTGAAATAGCACTTTGGCCTGAATACGGACCTGTGGACTTATTTTACATCAAGGTTGTGATCCAAAATTCAGGATATCATGAAATGGTTAGTGATTCGATTGATTGATAGTGAAAGAAGAGAATTTAGAGACGAAAAAGGTATTTTTTCGAATTTCCTACCACTTTTTCATCGAAAAAATAAATTTTGACTCAAATCAACAGGTACAAGAATGACATGCTGAAGTACCAAACTCATTTGTTAAGAAATAATTTTTTTTACCCTTTTCATATCTGTAAATGAATTTTAAAAATTTCGTCATACAGGGTGTTGTATTGAACTGATGAAGTTCCTTTAATTTTTTCAAGTCCGTACCTGGGTTATTAGTTTCAATCATTCGGAATTCGGTAGCATACAGGATAATGAGTTTATGTTCGGAAAATTGATTAAATATACAATGCGAATCGTAAGTTATAAGCCATTGAAGAAATAGGGGATATACATAAAACACTCTGTATCTCGCTTATAAAAGGGGCTAGACTCATCATATGGGGGTTTTTCAGAACCAGCTAGGCGATCTCTACCTACCCTTACAGTACGCCCATTTCTCAATGAATCACCCTGTATATTGCTCATATTATCAATTGAAATCCTGATTTGTGAAGCTCGTGTAGTTCTCTTTCAGAGTGGGAATTTGGTTGGAATCATTCGAACACAACGTTACATAATAAGTAATCGCATTTTTTGTCAATCAAAAAACGTTTACTAAAAACCGGTATAATTCAGATATAAGTGAAATTAATGAGTTCGAGTACATAACAAGAAAGTATATGAATAACGTTAACTTTCACATGCGCGTATTTTCGAAGGCGTTGCAATCGATTCATATTTTCAACGCGTCGTGATGCTCAGCTCTTAGTAGGCGCTGAACTCCTTAAACTGTGAAAATAATCTACCCGACCCCATCTAGTTTTCACAGAAATCAAATATTTTTATTCGTTTTGGAGATATTGGCGTTTTGAGTAAAAAACTCTGTATAAGGTTCGACTTGTCTATGATTGATTAACAAATTTTCAAAAATAACTCAAAAGTCAAACCCTGTTAATCCCTACAGACTTTATTACATTGCCTTTCATTATCTCATTTTGTGATAAGTAATAACCTATATCAACAGGAAGTATTCACTTTATTCGAAAATAATAATGAACATTTTATTGTTGTTTTTTGAGTGTTGAACATACCCTATAGAATTCGTTTCTTGGACAACTGAAACTTTTCGAGTAACTCTCTGATATTCATTTGAAGGTTCACACTTTTTTCATCATCTTCATAACAATCTTTCACCTGCAATTGTATCTTTTTCCTGCTCACTCCATAGCAAAAAACTTTGGATACTTCACAAGAAATAGTGCCATCCGTAAAAAGTTTCTGTGCTTGCACTCTATTATAGTCCAGTGAACTTGGGTGTGGGATTTTATCTTGGTCCAGGAACTGTGGTCGCTAAACTCGGGCTCTAATGGCGAATTCATGCTATACTTGCGGTGATGCGTTGGGCGACAAGTCAATCTCATGTGATAGCTGTCATGCCACCATGCACCCAACCGAGGCCTGCACAGGATTATGTGCTTCTGAGTTGCGAGCGGTTGTCGTTCAGAAGAGAACTCTAGTTTATTTCTGCAAAGACTGTCGGGTTGCTTTCAAGAGTGCGCCAAGCTTATTAAGGCAGATCGAGAAACTCAAGTCTGAAGTGGATCAACTTAAAGGGGAGATTACTAAACTCAAATCCGCGAGCAGGGAAGCTGATTCTGATGAGGTCATCAACGAACTTCACGAGCGTCAAAAGAGAGCAAACAATCTTTTGTTCTTCAATATGTCTGAATCTAATCAGGCAGAAAGTGACATGAATCGTGTCTCCGCCATTATTAGTAAAGCAGTTGGATCAGGAGTAACTGTCAGTAACGCTTTCCGGTTTGGCAAGAGGAACAAGAATGGAAACCGTCCACTGAAGGTTGTTTTAGCAAGCTCAAATGACGTCCATTTGACGCTCAGGCACAAAGTTAAGGCTGGCCAGGAGAATAAGATTTTCATTCACCCTGACCTAACCCCCCTCCAGAGAATCAAGCTCGACGCTGCTGGAGCTGAGCTATCGAGGCGCCAGAATAATGGGGAGCAAAATCTATTTATCAAATACGTCAAAAATTCACCTACCGTCCAAAAAAAAAACTTGTAAGGAACTTTGACTTGGGCAATCTCACAGTATACTACCAGAATGTCAGAGGACTACGTACCAAACTCTCCCAACTTCATACGAGCATCTCCACATGTGCTTATGACATTATTATATTCACTGAAACATGGTTATTGGATGAAATTAATGATGAAGAATTGGGATTTACAAAATATAATATTTTTAGACAGGACCGGTCACCAGCCTCCAGTCCCTTCCTTAGGGGCGGAGGGGTTTTGATTGCCATCAAGAAAGATATCCCCGTCAGTCCATTGCCCACTGATCCCTCAGTTGAGCAAATATTCGTACTTATTGGTGGAGGTGATTACAAGTTCATACTTGGTTCCGTCTACTTCCCACCGAAGTCAAGTGTCAGTATGTACCGTTCACATTATGACCTGGTGGAATCCCTAAATGTACAGAATCCGCATACTAGAGTATACATCTTTGGCGATTACAATCTTCCCAACATCACTTGACAAATTGAAGATTACTGCTCTCTCGGCTCTCCATCTATTGGCTCAACACCAGCTGAAGCTGAGGCCATCGAAGTTGTTTCCAATCTATGTGCACTCCACAATTTATTCCAGTCTAACAATATACGAAATAACCGGGGGATTATTCTGGATCTCGTATTAACCCCTATCGAACTCACTGTTAACGAATCTGCAGATGCGTTGTTGCCACCCGATGCTCACCATCCAGCCATTGAAGCAACAGTGCAGGTGGGAACTGAACTTCACGAATCCCAGGCCGCTGAACACTCATATGACTTCCGTAACGCTGACTACGAGCTATTGTGCCAATATCTCGGTGCTGTCGACTGGGACGCCCTCCTCCTTGATAAGGACCTATTCGGGATGCTGCATACCTTCTACGATACCCTGTACTCTTTTATCGAGGTATTCATTCCACTCAAGAGGATCACCAACCGTTCGTTTCCCTTTTGGTTCAGCCCACAGCTCAAGCACTTGACACATGAAAAGAGGATTGCACATCACATTTACAAAACTACCAGAACCAATGAAAGCTACTCAGCATTTAGCGAGCTCAGAGCTCGTTGTAAGACTCTGTCTAGTGAATGTTATCCGGATTACATCAGAGGTGTTGAGGTCAATATCGGCGACAACATCAAAGCCTTCTGGGATTTTGTGAATGGCGCTAGGTCAGGCTCTATAATACCTGATAAATTGTTTCTTGGCGATACCGTTGCCTCCTCCGGCACTGAAGTCGCTAATCTGTTTGCACGCCACTTTTCCTCAGTATATACCGATCAAATCCTGAACCACAATGATTGTGACATCGACACTCAACTTAACATTTGCTCTTACCATATTCCTATCTCCACCATATTCGAGAAGTTGAGCAATCTCGATGTTAGAAAGGGTCCGGGGCCTGACGCTATTCCCCCCATTCTTCTCAAAAATTGTAATTACATATTGTCCAGACCACTATTTCACATCTTCAACAAATCCCTGGATACCGGGATCTTCCCTGACTACTGGAAGCTTTCCTACATAACACCCATATATAAATCAGGAAATAAATCTGACATTAGCAACCATCTCAATTCTTAGTACTATACCTAAATTGTTCGAGAGCATCGTCACTGATTATATGACATTTGATTGCTCTAGGCTACTGATCTCAAATCAGTTTGGCTTTTCATCCGGCAGGTCATCGGAGCTCAACATGATCACCTATACCAATTTTCTTTCTGAAGCTCTTGATGGGGGTGGTCAGGTCGACTCCATTTATACCGATTTCTCCAAGGCCTTTGACAGGGTCAATCATGAGCTTCTGACCCACAAACTCAGTGGGTATGGCTTCGGAGGAGCGTTTCTGGAGTGGATTGCGGATTATCTGACGGGCAGATACCAGGTAGTGAGATTCAAGCACCATTACTCTTTTGAGTTTCCTGCAACCTCGGGCGTTCCCCAAGGTTCACATTTGGGCCCCTTACTTTTCAACATGTTCATTAATGACATCAATTCATGCTTCCATAACTGTAATGCCCTACTATTCGCTGACGACCTAAAGCTCTATCGTATTGTGAATTGTGTGGATGACGCCGCTGAGTTGCAGAGCGATATCTGTAGACTCGCTACTTGGTGCTTGACAAACGGTATGAACCTGAACATTAACAAATGTCATGTCATACGTTTTACTCGATCCCATCAACCTGCCATTTTCGACTATACCATCAATGGACAACCTCTGGATTCTGTCAGCCGTGTTAGGGACCTTGGAGTGATTCTTGACGACTCCCTAACCTTATCTACTCGTGACTTCACTAGTCTGAGTGCCATTAAAATCCTATACTGCACACTTGTTAGAACTCACCTCGATTATTGTTCCTCTGTCTGGTCACCACATTATGCAACCTATATATCCAAGATTGATCGTGTTCAAAAAAGTTTTCTTAGATATGTTTCTTTCAAATCCAGCATCTTTGGTGATTATGCCTCAATTGAGAGTTATCTCAATATTCCAACTTTGGGGAATAGACGTATCCAGCGAGATTTGTTGACTCTCTACAAAATACTTAATGGTGAATATGATTGTCCTGATCTTCTATCACGAATCAGTTTAGTGGTCCCCACCCGCCTTACGAGACAAATAGCTACTTTCCATACTCCCTACTATCGTACCAACATCGCTTATTTCAGCTATATCCCAAGATCCCTTAGAGCGGCTAATCGCCTCGAAGTTGACATCTTCTCAACACCTCTTCATAAGTTTAAAAATCAACTGTGTCGGTGAACATCTTGTCATTGTATTTCTCACTTTTGCACTGACTTTGCTTGGACTTGTACTTTTGCTTTTCATTTATCTTTTTAATGTCTTCATTGTTATCAGTTATCATTTGTGTTGTGTCTGTTGCTGTATTACTCACATATTGTATATCTTGTAATATCTTTAATTGGGCTTGCCCGTATAAATAAATTATTATTATTATTATTATAACATAGTACACATTTATGTGGTAATAATAGGTTAGTTCATTCTCACAAAGTGAAGAATAAAGTTGTATATTTATTCTTCATTGAGTAGTAAGTGTACACAGCTTAACCCTGATCACATTCTCACAAATATGCACCTAGATGAGTTGACACCTGTGTGTACAAAATATATCATGGGTTGAAAAATGATTCACATATTAAGTATAGATATGTGCAGACTGTGGAAAACCGTAATATAACATAAATGGTAGTAATACTGATAATAGATAGAGATAGGAATTATGTTATTGAGTACATTAGTTTAATGGGTAGTTGATGTAAAATTATTAATCAAGTAAATTCCCACAATATTTTATGTATATAATCACTATTTTGAGAATAAATTCGAAAATAAAGGAGGTAGTATTGGAGAATTTTACATTGGCCAATGCATATTCTAGACAAACCATGAGACATAGCGGAGTGGCAATTTATAAAAATAATGAATGTCAACTGCCTCTATATTAATTAGATTTGAATGATCTCTCTGTGAAAGGAATATTTGAGTGTTGTGCAGTAGCACATGAGAAGTACATTATTGTGATGGTAGTTTATAGACCTCTTGGTGCTGTTTTTGGAATGTTTTGCAAATATGTTGGAAAAACTTGCTTCCAATTATAAAAGTATTGTTATTGAGGGGGATTTTAATGTTGACTTTTTGGAATGAAGTAATGGTCGGACACTCTTTGAGGACTTGCTGGGATGTTATGATATAGCAGTAACAATAAGGATTCCAACTAGAGTGACTGCAACCTCCAGTACTTGTGTAGACAATATTCTCATAAGCTCCAATATAATTGACTGGTGATCGGAAGTGAAAGATCTGAATTTATCAGACCATGTCTCTCAACACTTGGCATTCAATATTAAATATGACCTTAAAATTGGTCCTCAACAATACAAGTATTCGCGAAGATTCTCCGAGCGGAATACTCTGAAATTTCTGAATCGGTTGGAAGATGAGCAGTGGCAGAATATTTCCAATGAAAATAATATTAATAATGCTTGAAACAACTTTTTGAATATAATCAGCAGTTTGATGGATTCTTGTTTCCCTATTAAAAAAATACTCACCAATAAAAGATCTGAAAAGAGAATTTGGTTTAACGAAGAACTACTGAACTTGAAGCGCCATATCTTATATCGGATTTGGCAACCACTGACCCAATATACCATCAACCTACAGCAGAGCTACAGAAACGCTACGGCAGTGCATTGTCAGGGGCTAAGAAGAAATATAATGATGATTTGATAATGAACGCAAATAATAAATCGAAAACTGTTTGGAAAATTATTAATAATTTAAAGAGAGGCTCTCAAAAGAATTTACCTATCAATATTCATGATGAAAATGGAAATCAGATGACTGCCTCTGAATTGGCTGAGCAGTTCAACATCCACTTCACTAGATAACCATTTCCTGTGATTCAGCATGATCTGGATTATCTAAAGTTGAATGTGCCAGTGTCAAACAAATCTTTTTTCTTAAAACCAGTTACACCTGTAGATGTAAAAATCTTGATTGGTAATTTGAAATCTTCAAACTCAAGTGGATTTGATGAAATATGGAATAATTAGAGCCATCAGTTTATTGTCAAGTCTCTCCAAACTCATGGAAATAGACATCAATAATCAACTCTCATCATTCTTGTGGAGTCGGGGACTGTTATCCAGAAACCAGCATGGATTCTGTAAGAACATGAGCACAGAATCTGCTCTATTTGATTTTCGAAGAAGTCTTGTAGACAATCTTGATAAGATCTTGGTCTTTTCGTTGACTTCTCAAGAGCTCTCGACTTGGTTGACCATGGGCTTTTATGTAATAAGTTAGAATCATATGGAATTAGAGGGGTACCGCTGAAATTATTCAAATCCTATTCGAATGGTAGAAGTCAGGTTGTTAGACTGAATGAAGTTTTGAGTAGTTACCGTAAAATTAATGAAGGTGTACCTCAAGGGTCTGTATTGGGACCTTTATTGTTTAATATATTTGCCAATGATCTAATCAATCTGATAGAAAGAAACCAAGATATAAAAGTAGTGTGTTATGCAGACGATACCAATTTATAAATTTTTGAGAAAAGCATAGACATTCTACTGATTGAAGCTGAGAGGGTTTATGATGATATTGTTCGGTGGTCCGAGAGAAACTGCCTATTGTTGAATCACAGCAAAACAGTCACAGTTTTTTTGGGCGCTTCAAAGAGAGAGCACCAGTGTTGTTCGAAAATACAGAAAGGGAAATAACTTGTAGTGATGAAGTAAAACTTTTGGGATTAATTTTCGACAAACATCTGCAGTGGGCAAATCATATAGAACCACTGTCTAATAAGCTGACAAGTAGTTGCTACAGCATAAAATGTATAAAAAATCACTGCAGCAAAAATGTCTTGCTTACGCTGTACTTTGCACACTTTCACTCCCATATGAAGTATGGTATTCTGAATTGGGGTAATAGTGCTGGTATGAGTCGAATCTTCATTCTTCAAAAGTATGCAATTCGAATTATTGAGGGTATTGATATGAAAACCAGTTGCCGTCAATACTTTATAGCACTTGGTATTTTAACAGTTTACAGTTTGTATATACTGGAGGCTTGCACTTATATCTATAAGAATAAAAATGAGTTTGCATTGGATAACAATCACTGCTATAACACCCGTCATAGAAATCTCTTGCAACCTAATTTTCATCGCACATCGCTCTACCAAAAAAACTTTCATTGTGCTGGTTGTAGGCTCTATAATATTCTTGATGATCATACTAAATCATCCCCCAATGTTCATATTTTCAAATCAAGGCTGAAAAAAATTCTACTCCGTAAGTGTTGTTACTCCTCAGATGATTTCCTTTTGTGATATTGTCATTATTTTTAACTCTTGTGAACTGTAATGCTGTTGTTTTTATACACACATGCATTAGTAAATCTGTAATTGTTGATATGTACTTGCTGAATGTAACCGTAATTTTGACGTTTTCAATCATTTATGTAACCTGTCTGCATTCCAATAATGAAATAAAGGATTATTATTATTATTATTATTATTATTATTATTGCATTCCTTAACAAAGTGTTTCAATAGATTACAGCTGGTGGAAGCGTAAAACACCTTAAAATTGTGTGCTGCAAATAAGTTATCAAATGTCTGAATAAACCAAACGAAAAATTATTTGAAGTGTCTATAGTGTGAGTGGAATAGGTTCTGGATATCCATAGCTGTTAACAAACAGTAAGTCATCCCGAAAAGTCAGTTTTTTTTAATGTTTACATTGAGGAAACCCGAAACCAACTGTTGAAATAAGTGAAATAACCTTGAAATAACGAGTCAGAATATATTCCACCAACGGCTGTCACTTATTATTCAGGAATGAATGAAGCTGAGCAACTTTCAAATAACGATCTATTCACTAAACTTTTGGATGCAATCAAAGTAGAAAATGAAAAAAGTAAACGAGAAATAATATCGCGAATAGAAAATGAAAATGGCAAATTGATACGAACTCTTCAAGAACAACATCAGACTATAAAAGCACTGGAACATAAGTGCGAAAAATTAGAAGAAAGAAATATAAGCTTGGAGAGGAGAACTAGGAAAAATAATGTTGTTATCTTTGGCCTCGATATAAATGATAAAAATACCCTTGAATCTTCAGTCATAGGAAAACTAAATAATCTATTGGAAATAAACTTGAGTGAGAGAGATTTGAATAACATATATCTCCTGAAGAATAGCTCCAAACCAGCAATTAAAGTTGAATTTTTGTCCCATTTGGTGAAGAATACATTATTCCAAAATGTCTACAAATTAAAAGGCACAAATATTACAATTCTTCATGATATGTGCTACGAAGATCGTGTTGACAACAAAACGCTGGTGAGCCATCTGAAGGAAGCAAGATCCAAGAACATAAATGCTAAAATAAAAGGAAACAAATTGATAATCAACGGAGAGCAATATACTGCAGGAGAATTGAGGAAACAGGAAATAGAAGAAACAGATGAAACTGATAACACAGAAAATAACAAGAAGAGAGAAAGGAATTCATTGAGTGCTCCTTCAACTCCAACGACATCAAGAGGAAACATTTTTGAAGAGCAGGATTTTACCGATGAGGAGAATGTGGAAAGAATTCTGAACCAGACCGTGAAACCACTGCACAAAAAACTCAAGAAACAAACTTTCTGTACAGTGCAAACAACTGAAAGAAGAACTCGGCAAAATAGCACAACTCTCCCACATAACAAAAAACAAGATTTATAATTTCATTCATATATTCATAAATAGTTCACTTTTCCTTAATTATTCCTTAATTACTTTGCTTATCTATTTTCGATATTCTATTTTTCATTTAAATATTTATTTAACAGTAAGATGGACCAGTATATCAGAGATTTAAACTATGAACCTGTTGATACTATTGTTCTGAACGATATAATGACATTAAGTGACTCGTTGAACCAAAAAAAGTATACTAACAATTTAAGAATAATACACCAAAACATTAGAAGTATTGGAAAAAACTTTGATGAATTTTTGTTGCATATCGATCAAGTTACAGATAAATTTGATATCATAGTTCTATCTGAAACTTGGAGAGTATACGATACAAACACCTTCAATATTTCCGGATATGACCTTCTCTATAGCGGGGAAGGGATAAATAAAAATGATGGTGTAATAGTTTATCTGAGAAATTTATTCAATTACACATATAAAATAGTGAAAATCGGTGAATGCACATCCATAGAAATAAAATTAAGGCAAGATGATAAACAAATATATATTACCGCCATATATCGTGCACCACAAGGAATAGATGAAAATTTTGTATCAAATTTAAGATCTTACTTAGAACAAACAAAAAACCATTCGAAAGATTATCATATTTTAATAGGGGACATTAATATTAATATAAACTTAGATGATGATGATGTTGTTAATGAGTACTTGGATATTTTGGGAGAATATAATTTCATACCTATGATAACAAAAAACACCCGGGAACAAAGAGCTTCAGGAACTTGTATAGATCATATTTGTCTTAACAGTAAACATAAAAACACAATAGAAGAATCTTTACCAATCATCCTCAAGACCTCTATAACAGATCACTTCTGCCAGATATTAAGTATGCCCATACACGTCAGACGCGATATCAACTCGACATCATTAAAAAAATATGTAGACTATAAAAAATTGAAAAATGAATTGCAAAATTACGACTGGTCAAATTTGTATCGAATAGAAGATGTAGGGATAGCAACTACATTTTTCGTCAATTATTTAAGCTCCACTATCGAGAATAACACCAGAACTGTAAAACAAAAACATATAGAAAAACAAAGGCAGGATTGGGCCACGCCAGGTTTAATAACATCAATAAATAAAAAGAATGAGCTTTATAAGAAATACCGGATAAACCCAGAATTGTACGAAAATGAATTCAAACATTATCGAAACAGATTGAATATTTTAATACAAAAAACAAAAACAGAATTTTATAAAAATAAAATAAAAAAATATGCTAAATCTTCAAAACAGCTCTGGGACACCATTAAATCACTGGAAAAAAATAAAAAGAATAGCGAAATAAATGAAATTTCGAATGAGGCTGGAGACATAATAACGGATTCGAAAGAAATCGCAAATATTTTCAATGAATATTATGCCAAAGTTGGAAGAAAGTTGGCTGAAAAAATTGTGAAACCCACAGAAACTCCCCCAAAAAATGTGGTTTACCAATCTTCAATATTCTTTCGTCCTGTGTCAAGTCAAGAAATAACAGATATAATAAACCAATTGAAAAACAATAAATCACCCGGAATAGACTCAATAAGAGCTGAAACTTTGAAAAATATAGTACATGAAATAAAAACACCATTGACACACTTGTTGAACGAAATACTGAAGGTTGGAAAGTGTCCATCTGAATTCAAAATAGCTGTTATCAAACCTATACACAAAAAGGGTAGTAAGCAAGAACCGCAGAATTACAGGCCTATTTCTTTAATCACTGTATTCGCAAAAATCTTTGAAAAAGTTGTCAAAACCCGACTAGAATTTTTTTTCGGAAAACATAAACTTCTGTCTGATCGTCAATATGGCTTCAGGAAAGGAAGATCGACACAGGATGCACTAATATATCTCACTTCCAAAATATACGATGCTATGGATAATTGCAAACCTTCTATGTGTGTGTTTCTCGACTTATCTAAGGCTTTTGATACAGTGAGTCATTCACAATTATTGTCGGTCTTGGAAAGCATGGGAATTCGTGGCATCCCACTTGAACTAATGAAGAGTTACCTGCAAAACCGAAAACAGTATGTTCAAATAAAGACAGAACTAAGCATTGAAAAGGAAGTCGAGTATGGAGTCCCACAGGGAACTGTTCTAGGACCCATACTATTCACGGCTTACATAAATAATCTGCTAACTATGAATAGTTCTGGAGACATCATCAGCTATGCAGATGACACAGCTATATTTTATCAAGATGAAAACTGGACAAATCTAAAAATAAAAGCTGAAAACGACCTGACCCAAATTATGACATGGTTTAATCATAAACTACTTACGATTAATACAGAAAAAACTTACTTTGTTCCATTTACCTCATATAAAAATAATTTACCCAATTACAAAACCTTGAAAATTCATAACTATAATTCTTCCATAAAAATAGCAAACGAAATCAGGTATTTAGGTATAACAATAGATAGCCATTTGAGATGGGATATTCATATCAATAATGTAACAAAAACACTAAGAACTATTTTATACAAATTCAAGTTTCTCAGCAAAATCTTAGATACTCACCACAGTAAAATAATATACGCGGCACTCGTGGAATCCAGAATTCAATATGGAATTCTAGGATGGGGTGGAGCGGCAAACATCCACCTACGAAAGTTAGAAAATACACAAAAACGTTTCCTCAAAATTAATCTTAAGAAAGAACCTACTTACCCAACCGAAGCTCTTTATACTGAATCCAAGGTATTATCGGTCAGACAAATCCAGTTCCTGAATCTCGTAACGTATATTCACGATCACAAACATTTATTAAATAGTATCGATCACCCATACTTAACAAGGACAAAAACTGAAAAATTTGTAAAAACACCTCTCCTTGCTAAAAAAATAGGTCAAAGGTGTCACAGATATTTAGCACTGAAGTCATTCAATTTTCTTCCCAAACAACAAAAGAATTACGTTCTTACAATAAATTCCAAAAATTTACTGAGGAAAAAACTGAAGATATTTATACTTGAAATGAAATTACACACTATCAACGAATTATTATCATGATATTATATTCTCTCGACATGATTCCTTTGTAATTTTCTCTTTTCCAGGCGATTTATTTAGACGTATGTAACTCTAGGTAGAAATGTATGGGTATACTGTGTACTGTGCACTGTGTGCATACGTAATTATTTAAAATCACTGTGCATATCGAGTCATCATTTATATTTTTCATATTATTCACTTCATTTACTGCATTGATTTCAATTTTATTGTTTTTTCTTATATCTTTATTTTTTATCTTTATATCCTTCCACCAATTTCAATTTCAAGTTTTCTACAGCATTGAATGCACCACGCGCAGCTCCGGCTTTTGTGGTTTTCTTCAATGTTTGTTCGGGCTTCTATACATATATAAATATATAAGAAAGGCACATGTATGTACAATCCTGAATAAACGTTATATATATATTTAGTTATCACTTCAATTTCATTTGGTAGGATGTCATAAATGGTATCACTTTATGTTTGTTTGTGTTCTGTCTAGTTTGGTGGCGATGGTTCACAAAATGTTTGTAGATTTATAACAGATGATACAGTTACTAAGATAGTAAAGGCATCGGACATTCAGAAAAGATGCATTACACAGAGAATATGTGGAATATAGTCTATTTTCGAAAGATATGATTCTTAGAATATAATTTTGTACTACATTTAGTTGTGTTAATGTGTTGTCATACCATAATTCATGAGTGATTTGAATAGGGACTTTTATTTTCATTATATAAAATTCATGAAAAAATCTTTTTATTTTGTTAGTTAAGTCTTCAATATGATTTGTCCACTTCAGATTTTTGTCTAGAGTGATACCTAAATACTTTATGGAATTAGTTTCTCAAATTATGAGATCATTTATTGCGATAGAATTAGATTTTGATCTCTCTGAATCTGTCATTGAGAAGGCAACATAGAATGTTTTATCAGAATTCTAAGTCAATTTATTTTTGTCGAGCCAACATTTTACCATGTGCAATCCATGAGACGCCTTATTTTTGACACTTCAAATTTTCACCTTTGAAAAGTACCACTGTGCCATCTGCATGCGAGATGGAAATATCATTCATCTTTAGGTTCAGTAGTGAGTTGATATAGGTAATCAAAGGAAGTGGATCAAACACTGTTCCCTGTGGGATACCTATCTCGATTTCAAGGAGGTCATTCTTGACATTCCTGAATACAGTTATTTGTTTTCTATCATTCAAATGATTCTCGAAAGTTTCCAACACTATATGGGGTACGGTATCGTAAGCCTTTACGAGATCTCAAAAACAGCAATTGTTTTCTCATTGGTATCAAGACTTTTTTAAATATCATTCACAAGTTCGAATATAGCATCATTTCTGCTTATATTTTTCATAAATCCAAATTGATTGGCGTTTAATACATTCTCTGAAGTAAGATAATCAAATAACCTACTTTTGAAACATTTTTCGAATATTTTTCAGAAAGTAGTAAATATACTAATTATTTCTTTCTAGGAAACAGGTTTAAGGTTGTTAGTGGTGGGTTCCTTTATCAGTGATGCCATGTTTAAGCCAGCATTTACGTAATAACCATTGCAAACATTTGCCATGTCTGTATCATTTTGGAATTGTTCTTCATTTCTATCTGGAATTATTGAAATTTCATTAGTTTTGTTTTCATTTTCATTCGCTGTATCTGAGATTATTTCGTACATGTTTCTTATGTTGCTCTTCTGAAATATCAACAATCGTTCCTCATTTGGCGGTCTCTTCGAGGTTAACCCGTCAAGTCCAGTCTTCACACCCCCTTGTGGTTAATTTGGTAACCTGCAGAACATCTCTTTTCAAAGACTCGTTCATCCAACGAACAGCGAGGCTCTGGAACACATTGCCCAGGGAGGTGTTCCCCGAGGCATATCCCAGTCAACCAAAAAAGTAACAGTAAGTCGCAGGGAATACCAAATAATATCACATTGAAGATCATCTTGGAAACCTCTCTGGGTTTTACATGGGACTTCGCTTTGTGGATATCAACATCCACATATTGTTATCGTTGCGAAGTCCCCATGTTGACTTTCTTAATGATTGAGTGGAACATTTAATCGAGAGATTCAGACATTGCTATTACTTTGCGACTTATCCCTGTTCATATATTTCGAACATAGAAATGGCGCTTGCGCAGGGCATAGCAACAACACGTGCACACGAATGAAAGTCAAGGAACAAAGGGAAGATGAAAATAATACATTATGATCTGTGTGGTGCGTATTTAATGGTTGGTTGAATTGTTGGTTTTGTGTGCAGTATTTTGAGAAGTTTGTTAAGAAGAATATAAGACAGCTCTAGGTGCATGCGGTAAGTATACATTTCCAATGGCAAAAAGATGCTCATAAATGTGCAATTGTGAAGGTGATGCCCATTGAAAAGCAATGCTTTTTAACAAGATGGACTCCTCAACCGTTTTGTCGTATCATTATCGGAATTTAGTATCAGAATATTGAATGATATTCTATAATGTCAAACATGTATACACTGTTTTCAATACTCAGAAACATCTTTCTCTACAATAAAAGCTGAATATAGAATTTTTCAATAATTTGATTAGAAATAAAACATGATAACATCAACATAAGTGTACCTAACGTGTTCAGGAACAGTATTAAACTATAAAAAAAAGAAAATAATTTCTATTAATATTATTTTCAGTTGACAGTGGCAATCCATTATTTGGATCATCATAGTATAATAATCTGATATGGTAACAATCAATGTTTTTGTTGTTTCCTTTGATTTTATTTTGTCTGTACAGCATACCATTTTTGTTTTGTAAATAATACTATTTTTATTTCATTATGTTTCGAAAATATTGTTTTTGTTTTTATATTCTATGATATTACAATGTGAGTTGAAGTTTTTATAAAGTATTTCGGGTGAGTCAAGCTGAATGCATTGGACTAATATATATCTGATGATTCTGTTCAGCCATATGCCTGGCTAGAAATGCGTACAGCTTGACTCACCCTGTGTTATATTCAAAATATACAGATCAGTATTTTATAATAATTGTTTAATTATTTCCCCTTAAGAATGAAAAATAGATTCAATATGAAGAGCAGGCATATGATGTGTTTTATTGCTGGTCCTGATTATACCTACTGGTGTACCACCCTGTATATAAATCTCATAGACTTAACCTATGCACATTTCTTAGGCATTATAAAATGGTTGAAATATAAAGCAGCTGAGATATATTTATTCTGCTTTCCAGTTATGTACTAATTCCATGGGTGTTTCAGAATTAACATTATTTCAATTAAATTAGAAGACGCTTATAGAGAGCAAATTTAGTGCCACGATGGTAATTACCAAATTACATATGAATATAACTTCAACGGACGATGTAATGTGAAAGCTCATTTGGTTCAATAATCTTTCCAATAAGTGCTGAAATGCGAAGTCGCAATGTTGCTATTCATGGTACCTTCCACACATCCACATTGTGATGTATTAGGTAATTACCAGTGATATACAATGTTGCGGACATTAAGCACTCCCCAGTAAGTACTGGTTGCAGTTTTTTATATCAACATTGTGAAGTCGCATTTCCACGATGTTAACTCCCTACAACTTCCCTGCAACCAAAACTGGTTGACTGGGATGACCTTCAGAAATTTAAAAAGAACACCAATTCCTACCTCCTTTCCCTTGCTTCTCACGATGTTCTCTGAACATTACAGGATGTCTCCTTTCGTGAGAAGTTTTATATATATGAAAAAATAACCTGGTTTATATAATAATTATTTTTTTTTACATTTTGTATAGTCTGGTTAGATTATTTCTGTATGTTTTATACTTTTGGAGTGAATTGGGATCATTTTTATTTTTTATCAACCGTCGCTTCAATTTGTCTGTATGCTCGATAGATTCTATTATTTCTTGTGTAATCCAAGGTTTCACATTCCCATAGCGTACTTCGAAGTTACTACACGTGAATTGTGTTCTATCAGATAAGTACACCTACTTTTTTATTATTAGAAGCCAATACCTCATCAACAGAATTGTATTTATTTTGTTTTCTCTCACATTTATCATTCTGGCTTGCTTTCTGATAAGAAACAAGTGTTTGAGGAGTGGTTGAGTTATATGGATAGAAATACGGGCGGCCTCGGACCGCCCAATGGTTCGCAAGAAATTTCATCAATAATCAATAATCAAAAGGATCTTGGTGCATTCGATTTCACCAATAGGTATACTTCGAGAGATCAGGGCCCCTATATGGTTTTTGTGTTCCACAAAAACAAAAACTAAGGCAGATTATTTCCCATTAAGATAGGATATTTTTTTTATCTCTGACGATAAAATCAAGCAAAACATTGTTGATATTGTATCAGTAGGAGTGAGTAGGGTAAAAGTAATTTTTGAAACTCATGAAACAGCTAATATGTTGGTGAACCACGAACTGATTACTAAAAACGATTTTATTGTCTACATACCTACTTTTTACAACCATCGTGAAGGCCTTATAAGATACGTGGATACATATTTTTCAGAAGAATTCTTGACAAAAAATATTGAATGCAACAACAATAAAGTGGTGAAAGTACAGCGTATGAAGAGAAGAATAACAGAAAATGGAGGAAACAAATTTATAGACCGAGAAATGATCATACCCAGTTAATGGTAGGGGAGCCCACGATACTAAATGGGGATTTACTCGAGCGTCTTAAAGACCTATTGGGATGCAAAGCTTAGATGATAAGAAGAAAAAAATGTTATATGATATATACCTTTACTTCGGTGGAGGAAGCGGCTATAGATTTTTAAATATGTAGTAGAAAAAACTGTTGCATGGACATCCTCGAGCGCGTCAGATATTGATAGCATCAATGCCCTACGTATTTTTAATAATGTACGTATGCTAATCTGGTCGTTTGCATGATGCGGGTGGTTGTATTTAAGGGTTGAAAATGTAAAAAAAAATAAAATTAATCGAGCGCGTCAGATTTCCTAAGGGAGTGTTAAGTGCACCAAAAAAAGCTCTCATTCACTGATCTGACGTTTTCGATGGGACGCAAACTCGCGGCCATTTTCATAATGTGCAAAAAAAAATCGCCATTTTGAAATACTCAAGCGCGTCAGATTAAGATATATATGGTTCATCTTTATGTTCTAAACGTATTTTCTCATAATCTGACAATTATCTAGAGGGATTCGCCTGATCTGACAAAAAAAAAATAGAAAAACGGTTCACCTTAAAGGCCATCCCTGCAACTTCCCACTAATTCCATTCCTGGGCGCTTAAAATTGTACTTATGATATTTTTGAGCTCAAAATATAATTCATGTGATATTTCGAGCTCGCTGAGTTCAAAAAAATAATATTTCTGTGCATTTGAGCTCTCCCAGCTCGAGAGTCTGATAGAAGTTTCATAGAACACTATTTTTGAAATTTTGAAACCGCAATAACTTTTGAATGGATCAAGCAATTTTCACGCGGTTGGCGGCATTCGACGCAGTTTTATCATCCTCATAAGTTATTCTGCAATTTTAATTGATAAAACCACAAATTTCGGAGTAATCCCGAAAAAACTCTTTTTTGGGTTTCTTCCAATTTTAACCGATTTTGACCAGCTTGAGAGCGATCAATTTGGTTTTTCAAGCTCAAAGACGGATTCGTTTTTGAAGTTAATCGATACAGCCGGTTAAAAGTTATTTCAAAAAAACCACTTTCGAAAAATTTTTTTTTGAGATTTTTCTAAATTTCTCAAAATCTATTGGTCCGAATGGGTTCAAATTCACAGGAAATCTGATTTTGAGGGAAATCTTTAGAACGCCGTTTAGTAGATTCCGATCGGTTCAGTCGTTCAAAAGTTATAAGCGAGTTACACACACACATACACATACACATACACATAGGAATAGAAGCGCGGAGAAGGAAATGTAGGCATCACGCAGCTGCACGCATTTAACTTTATCGACGAATTTTTGTTATTTCGGCTTGCGGAAATTGTCAGATTATATATTTTTCATTGTTCTAAAATTATTTCCTTCGAAATAAAAAAAAATTAGCTACGCTCGAGAATGTCGAGATGACGTTTTTTTTGCAACTTTGTTGCCCTCCCCTTCTTTTACGCCACTCTCAAATTGTCAGATTAGTGGAATATACACTTTTTAGAATGTAATTAACCCACCCTACTTTAACCTGACGCGCTAGAGAATTTCTGATGGTCAATTTTTTTTTACTAATCTGATCCTGTATCCTTCACGGGCGGCCTTATACATATATGGGGTATTGCAATATTGGTTCGTTAATTAATAAATTTTTACATGTTTCAAAACAAGTTATGAATTCTTGATCGTGTACAATGTTTGCTCCTTTCTTGAGACATTTAGTTAATGGTTTAGTTATCTTTGCGAAGTTGTTAATGAATTTACGATAATAACCAAGGAGTCCTAAAAATCCTTTGATTTGCTTTGGTGTTTTGGGAATCGGAAATTGTTTTATCGCTTTTATTTTGTCGGGATTGGGTTTAACGCCGTTTGGAGTCACTATATGGCCTAAATAAGCAACTTCCTTTCTTAGAAATTCGGATTTATCTAATTGGATTTTAAAATTTGAATCTCTCAATCTTTGGAATACATTTCTAAGCCTTTCGATATGTTCTTGGAGGGAAGTGGAGAAAATAATTATATCATCAAGGTAAACTAAACACTGTTCGTTTTGTATACCTCTCAGGATGTTGTCCATAACCCTTTGAAAACTTGCCGGAGCATTTTTAAGTCCAAAAGGCATACGAAGGAATTCGTAGTGCCCATTCTCTGTATTAAATGCCGTTTTTTGAATATCATTTTTGTCCATCTCGATTTGGTGGAACCCACTTGCTAGATCGAGCGTTGAAAAATATTGGCATTTGCCTAGTTTATCGAGCAGGTCAGTAATATTAGGTAGGGGATATTTGTCGTCTAAAGTTTTGTTATTTAGTTGCCTATAGTCGATGACTATTCTCCATTTTTGTTTGCCTGAGGCGTCAATTTTCTTTGGCACTATCCAAATTGGAGAAGACCATGGTGAATTACTATGTTGGATTATTTTCGAGTCTAACATTTTTTTAATTTGTTTTTCTACTTCGTTCTTGTATACAAAAGGGTATCGATATGGTCGAGAATAAACAGGAATTTCATCGGTTGTTTTGATTTTATGTTTAATTTGGTTTTTGAACGTTAATGCCGTGTTTTCGTGATAGAATATGTCTGCAAATTCTTCACACAGATTAAGAATCGAGTTTTTCTCTTCCTCGTTTAGATGATCGGTTCTTATGTTACTCAGATCTAAATTTTGATCAGGGCAATCATCAATGTGATTGAAATCGATATTCAGAATTTCTTGTCTGTCGAATTTTTCAACTGAGATAGGTTCGTGAAAGTCTAAAGTTACTGTCTTCGTGGAATTGTTGAGAATTGTTGTCAAGGCTTCGTTATTTTTTGCAATGCTAAGACTTTCTGGTATCTCGCAATTGTGAAGTTTTGTGTACGGTATAATTATTTCGCCGTCTCTTATCGTTGTTTTTATTTTTATGACTTGTTGCGTTCTAGGTTGAATCGTAATCAAGTTAAGTTCTTTTTTTGTCGAATGAAATAAAAGTCGTATTTCGTTATAAGGGGTTATTAGGTATCCTCTCTTATAATCAATATTCGCTTCTAAAAATTTCAAGTTATCGAGTCCGATTAAACCATCGAAAAAGTCGTGAAATTTAAATAGATAAAATTTCAGATTTCTTTGTTTAGGTAATTTGAAAATAGGTGAGGCAGGTATTGAAGCGCTATATTTATGCGATGATTTTTGAAAGACTGTGGATACTATAAAAGGTTCATTTCTTATACAATTTGGAAAACATCTAAATGCTATTTCCGGGTTGATGAAGGATTTTGTTGAGCCAGAATCAATTAAGATTTTGACGTTGAGTTCCGGTAATATAATATATGATAGTTCGCTAGTATTAACATTGTTAAATGAAATTATTTGAGGATTTATGTGTTCTGGTAGTTCAGAGGCGTTTCTAAAAAATTTTCTGAATAGTTTTCAGTATTTGTATCAATACTTTGTGGTTCTTGAACTTCTTCAAAGTAATGATCATTTTGTTCAGAGTAGTGTTGATCTATATTTATTTGATCTTGTTCGAATTCGTGTTGATAGTTTTGACAAGGATCTAGGTCATTTTCGGTATGATATAGTTCTTCAGTTCTGTTGAAGTTATTGGTATTTCTTGTTGATACGCTCATTGGAGTAGGTCTGAATGTTTGATTTTGATATTGAAATGAGCTCGAAGGTTTGGCAATATTTCCAGTATTTCTTGTGGTGGTACTCATGGGTGTAGCTTTTGGAAATGTTTGATTCGGGTTTGGTTTGAAAACATTTGTATTTTGAGGTTTACCAAAAACTTGGGCATTCGAGAAATACCGTTGGGGTCGAATATTCGGTCTGCTTTGAATATTCACAGGTTGAGAAGGAAAGGTATTCGGTCTAAACTGGTTGTGTTGTGTTTGGACGTTGAAAGCTGTATTTTGTCCATTATTGAATGTTTGTCTAGGTAAATAAGGTCTTTGATTCGGGGTATTTTGATTTCTATGGATGGTCTTATTAGAAAAATTTTGAAAATAATTGATATTGTCTTCTCTTATTACAAATTGAAGGGCTTCGCTTAAATTTGTCGGTTTCATGCAACGTATGGTCGTTCCTAAAGGTTCTCTCAATCCGGCTAAGAATGTTTTCAGAGCTAAATCTTGATAGAGATCGCGTTTTAATTTCTTCGCTATATCTGTAGTCTCGTGAACGTCAGTATAACTACAAAGAAGATTCAATGTATTCAAACATCTGTCAAAGAATTGTTGAGGTTTTTCGCCAGGTGTTTGTTTCAACATTACTAAATCTCTATTTAGACAAGCTTCGTCTCTTTGGTCTGCAAAGCTTCTGATGAGGATTGATTTGAGATTTTCCCAAGTAGAAATATTTTGGATGTTAACTATGAGTTTTGCATTACCCTTTAGTTTTGAAATGATCGAATTTACAAGGAAAACATTTTGAAAATGATCAGGGTTTTCCGTGATGTAAAAATTCTTAATCAAAGATTCGCTGATTGAAATATATCGATTTAATTCGTTGGGATTTCCATCGAATTCAGGAATGCAATGTAGGTATTCAGGTTTTAATGGTTGGGTCATATTGTTGTTTGAATTTGAAAAAGGTAGGGGATTGTTGGTTTGAGAGTCAGTTAAAGGTGTATCAATATTCAAATTGTCAAAATTTTTGAGTAATTCTTCCATAAATTGTACTTACATAAAAATCAAAGTAACTACGAGCATCTCCAACTTAATTATGAAGAGGGCCAACAGATGGGCGATTTTGTCTTCACTGTGTAAGCCTTCTTCGTGAACTTGGTCGATTTCTGTACCAAATTCCGATGATCCGCTGATGATGAGTTGAATTGGTATCTGCGATAGATCCGGTTTCTTGATTTTTGAAGAGCCGCCAACGCAACGGTTTCACTCCACGAAGCAACGAGGTTCGATTTTCCAGTTAATCGTTGAAACGAAAAGTTCACGTTCGATACGAAAACTCCAGAAAATCCGCACGACTGCGCCAAATAACTTTTCGGAATGCTCGAGTACTTTTTTTAAAAAGATTTATTTTTCTATTATAACTTTTTCTACATGAGTAACTATCAAAAAGCGTTCTACTAGTATGAGAGCAAAAATGCAACTGACTAAAACATTGATTATCTTGTTAACATGATCGTGAAATGTAATCTCTTGTTTAGCCATAGTCAGCGTTCTTCTTGGAAACGGTTGTGGAGTCCATGAGATATTTCAGGCCAAACAATGAAATCGAAATTAAGGACAAAGAACAACAACAATAATACTGGCAAAATAATGAGGTGATTGATCCTCTAACATCAAAAACAATCAATTCGTACCTATACTAATGTTGATATCATAAAAAGTATCCCTAAAGAAGATCCAAAAACATGCAGTATCAAAAACAGTTTTATTTATTATTTGTGGTAGGTATGGCTCTGTTTAGTACGAGAGATTCTTCCATGAGTTCAACGGACATAAAATTGCGTAGTGTATTAGGATATGTGAAATTTGAGAAAAAGAAAATTTTTTAAGAAAAAATAAAATATAATTTGTTTCCTTCATTTCCTTTCCCTCGAGGAGAAACTTCTCAATTTTTCTCTGGTTATTATGGGCTTTTTATTTATATTTTCTGTTCCTAACTTTTCTTTGGTTTTGGCGTATCTTGACAAGGTAAATATGTACTTACACTCTCAAGTGGAGTGGTGGTGGTGGTGATGGCTGAATGTTTCTTCGATTTCGGTTCTGGCGAGTTTGTATTCAATGTTTGGTGTTGAAGGTTCAGTGTTGGCCTTATAATTATTTGTATTTTCCTCTTCTTCCTCTTCCTGCGATTCCAGTTCTCCAATGGTGTACTCGATATTATTGACGTATAATTTGCTTCCTTTTATATATGCAGTGTTAGATACAGTCTATCTGGCCTTACTTAAGTGCTTTCGCAGTATTTTGTTTTCCTCTCTTTGTATTTCTGTTGAGTCATATACTATTTACCTCTCAACTTTTTGCAGTTTTAAATTATCAGTTTCTTTTTAAGATATGATATCAGCTCGATTTTCACAGGACAATCGTCCAAGTGGGTGAATATCGTTTATGTCTGCCACTGTTAATTCTACTTCGAGGAGCTTTTTAATTTCCCTGCATATGATATCAGTGGTGACTTCAGTCGGGTTTTTCAATCCAAAGCAAGTTATTCTTTCTTGAAATTCTCTCCAGTGATTCTACTGTTTTCTTCAATTCTGTGTTTTCTTTTTCTAGTAACAACATATTTCAAATTTTCCAAATCAAGCCTAACTCTTGCTTCACTTGCTTGAATTGTACTCTTCAATTCATTTTTGCTGCGTACTATCTCTTCAAACACTTGTCGAATTGTTATTTCCTCATTTTCTGACATTTTCCGTAGAATATCCTGGTGAATTTCAGATATAATTTTTCGAATGAGCACCTGGACTAGTCGTTCTCTGGCAAAATCCCGCTACATGCACTTCACTATGATTAATAGAGTTGCTTACTCTTGATTAGCATTTTCAGTGACTGTCAAAACAAGTTAGATCACACACCAAAATTCAGAATTTTCCTGGCACTTTTCTACTTTAAAACAACGAATTCGTAAGGAGTGCGATACTACGCACCCAACCTACTATGGATAATGTATAACTGAAATAAAAATAAATTAATATACGTATTATTCTGAATAATTATGTTGGGAGAACAATCATACAGTACTCACCTTTTCACTGAAATGAATAACAAAAACCCATGTGTTCTCATCCACTATTTTATTCTTCTGGATTACAATGGCCTCAGTCAGCCAGTTGAATATATATCACGTAATCGGTTGTTTTTTTCTGCAGAAACTTCGCTTATTCAAACGACTCTGGCATAGCCCATCCCTTCTGTTTGCAAATAAAAATATAACAGAAACTGCAACAACTATACTTTGTTTTTCCAACACTACTATAAACTTTTCGAAATAACATTCGATGCAACTAATTTATATCGTTTTACGAATACGCCTTTTCAACACTTCTCATCCACTAGTAGTAAATAGAAAGAACAATAAGAGTAACAGAACGTGTAAGAAAACAAACCGCCATATTACAATACTGAATAGTGAATACACTCTCATACACGATCTCGTCATATGTTGCACCAGCGTTCTGTGCGTGAAATAAGCACACCCTTCCATTTTTATGGAATTATTGTGAAAAGATTATCAAACAAAATGACTATATATTCAGATCTGAGAAATTAATGACGTAAATAATTTTTCAGTGATATGTTCATATTTTTATTAGGCAATGCTATATAATAAAAAAGAATACTGTTTAATAAAATAAAATTGCATATGTGATGGTTGGCGGAGATTTTAATATAGACCAATTTGCAAATGATGTGTACTCCAGGAGGTTGTTTGATGTATTCAGCTCTTTTGGCATGTCCTCTTTAGTGACTGAATACACTCGAATCTTCACCACAGCTAATTTTACTAGTTATTCCTCTATAGATTATGTAATAACTAATACACCGCATGAATTTATAGCAGCCAACTATGATCCTGGTTTATCAGATCATCACTGTCAAACAGTGCGGCTGCTGTTATCTAGCTCCGACGCAGTTCCAAGCACCCATAAAACATACACGTTCAGAGACATAAATGAAAACTCAATCAATTATTTCAAGAGCCAACTTGAAAAGGTGACTATTGATACTGGATAATACTGAATTGGACGTGAATGTTATTTTCGATAATTATATGGAAGACTTTCTCTGGTGTTTCAATCGGAGCTTTGAAAAAATATCTAAAAAAAAAAACCATCCCTAGGAACCCACACAAAATTAATTTTTCTGCTGAGTTGAGGTGTCAACGTGAGCATTTGCGCGATTTGGACTGGTTGCGAAAGATAGTTTATGATAATGATCTCAATGAGAATTAAAGAAGTTTGAAAAAAAAAGTCAATAAACAAATTACAAGGGAGAAAAAAAAAAAACATTTTAATGAATTAATTGAGAAGTCTGATAACAAAAATAAAGCTGCCTGGTCACTTGTAAATGAAGTAAAGGGCAAACAAAAAAATAAAACCATCAAAGAAATTAGACATAATGACAGACATTTAACAGATCCACTTGATCAGGCTAATGCTTTCGGTGAATATCTGACTACAAATGTTGGTGAAAAAATATCCAGCCACTTTGGCAATGATCCTGGAAATAATTGTACTGCAAGCGACTCCTCAACGCATACAATGTTTTTTGCACCTGTCACTTCATCTGAAATTATTGAAGTAATTAACAAATTACCTCATAAAAAATCTACTGGTATGGATGAAGTCCCCATTATTGTAATTAAAGAATGTAAGGAAACAATTGCTCCTATTTTAGCACATATTATGAATATTTTGATCGCTCAAGGTATATTTCCAACCAGCCTCAAGATAAGTACAGTCATTTTATTACACAAAAAAGATGACCCCACTAGCATGGAAAATTACCGGCCCATTGAGTGTTTTCTCGAGGATTATTGAAAGGGTGGTTTCAGATAGGGTTCTGCTTTTTTTAAACACCTTTTCAAAAATCACAAATTGCCAGCATGGCTTTCGTAGTGGGTTCTCAACAGAAACCAGTATTGTTGACTATACACAATATATTCATGACTCATTGGATGCTGGAAACTGTGTCATATCTATACTTTTCGATCTAACTAGAGCTTTCGACACTGTCGAGAAAGCTTTCGTGTCTTTAAAGCTAGACCGCCTGGGTATACGTGGTTGCATTGGCAAGTGGTTTATTTCTTTTCTGGAAAAGAGAAAGTTTTTTGTTAAGATTGAGGATGTCATGTCGGATGAGTTTGAGGTTGACTTGGGAACGCCTCAAGGAAGTGTCCTTGGTCCCTTAATTTTTTTAGTATTTATAAATGATCTCCCCACCTATATATCTCAAGCAAAGGTACTAATGTATGCTGATGACACTTGTTTGCTTATCGCTGATCGTTCGAGAGGTGTTTTATCACAAAAAATACATACCACATTCATGGAATTTGACAATTGGTGTTCTAGGAACAGGGTTATGATAAATCTTAAGAAAACGCTTTGTATTGAATATCACACTATTCACAATTCACCATCTTATAATCATTCTTCTTTCAATAATTCTGATTCCGTGTCTTCAAAGCATGTTAAATTTTTAGGAACGGTTTTTGATAGTGTACTGGCATAGCAACGGTGTATCCATGTCAAAAATAATAACAGTTCAATAATTCTAAACATCAAATGTGGAACACTGCAAAAATAAGCCAGCGCAGCTCTTTCGACATATTATAATATTAGCATGTAAGATAACATTTGTATTAATAAGTAGGTTGGGTAGAGAATATGCTTTTGATGTAAGATATGTATAACAGTCAAAAATAGAGATTAGTCAAGTTAACATCATAGGTGGTGTTTTATTGCAAACCCGTTAATCGAACCCAAAATGTTTAACTAAATTTATCACAATAGTAACCTGTCTCGGGCTGTTCAGACTGACATTGTTTGTAAAAAGCTCAATCAGTGTTATTATTCATTAACTATATTGAAATCTATGCTTGATACTAACACTCTTATGAATGGACGAAGGACGAAGGACGAGACGTAGAAAGAATTTTTGTTTTACAGAAGCGCATTTTGAGGCTTATTTTTGGCATACCATATCGGTCGTCGTGCCGTGATATATTCAAACAAAAGAAAATCCTTACTCTTACCTCAATCTATCTGTTGAAATTGTTGACATATATATTTAATAATCGAAAGTGTATTGTGAAGAACAAAGATATACACACCTACAACACTAGGCATAGGAATAACTTTTTACTAAGCAAGGTAAATCACACCTTCTGTCAAAAATCTCCAATAATGGCTGGCATACGTTTTTTTAACAGGTTGCCTTCGTATATCAAAGAGAGTACTTCTTGTGAGATATTCAAGAAATGGTTGATAATGATACTCGTAGATCAATGTTTTTATAATCTCGATGAGTTTGAAAGATATCTTTCAAATATTCAATGGTGACATTTTTCTCAACTTTGATGTTAGGGTATACTTTACATTATGTATTACGATGATCTGTTGTTATGTTTTTTATTGTGAATGGCATATACTTTGTGTATTTCTGTGTATACTTGTATGTATATACTTCCTTGTGACACGTCTCATCTATTGTAAACAATGGCAAAAGACAATAAAGAATTGAATTGAATTATTCCTTATACCTTATTATCAGTTTAAGAACACTGGGAGACTGCGAAATCTCTCGAGTCGGGAAAAATATTAGGAAAGGCAACACTTGTTGAGTTCAATGCTGCAAGCTCTTATTTTTACATAATCGAAATCGAGAAGATCATTTGATTTTTCATGTTCCATCATTTGGTTCTTATGGGTGATACCATAATTTTTGGATATCATTCTGAGACCAGATCGGATCATTAAATAAAGCACATAGATATGATAAATAATATTGGGGACATAACGACATAATATATAGTACTATTCATCAACACCTCTTTGAAATTCACTTGGCAACTGCGTATGTTGGGAATTTCCTAGTCAATCATATTCTTGTATTCACAAGTCACATTGTGCGCTGTATCTATGACTTTGTGATTATGCGCGGGTTACTTTCAATACAGTCAGTCAAACTTGGGAGGAACGTGAATTTTAAATCTTTGGTTGGGAAAGAAGAGATATTTTGTTTCTTTTCTTACAGAATACAGTATTGTGCTGTAAGAGTGTGCATTGGTGCTTTGAAATCCTCACCTGTTCAAGCTGTTCTTGCAGAAGCCAGGGAACCGCCCCTAGGTATAAGACGCAATTTCTTAGACTTCAAGAAATTGTGCCATTTAAATAATATCAATTCTAGCAGCCAGCTAAATTAAACAGTCCACCAACTTTCCATAGTTTCCATAGCCCACCTTTAGCGTAAGCATACATATCATATAAAAGATTCATTGACTGGATGCTTTCACGAGCAAAATTACCAATATTCGAACTTGAATTCTCAGAGATTATCTTCAGACCAACTGTTATTTTTCACATATACTCCGAAATCCATGCTTGTAATCAACTCGTGTTGAACAATATTACATCAAACTATGATAATTTCTTCAAAATTTTTACAGATGGCTCAAAAACTGCAGACGGTACTGGTGTTGCAGTTTTTATTCCTGATCATAACATCAACATACACTATAAAATATCTGCATTCTCATCTATATTCACAGCTGACATCCTCGCAATAGAAAGTGCACTCGATTGGATAACTAAACAGAAAGACACGAACATTGTTTAATCATGTCAGACTCCAAATCCGTCATGGAAGCCATCAATAGTAAATTGCAAAAAAATCTAACAACCTCTAGACATCTGTGTAAAATCAAGATATTGCTACAGAAGCTATATATGAGAGATCTGGGTGAAAGGACACGCAGGCATTACCGGTAACAATAAGGTAGATTTGTCGACGAGTTTGAGCATGATGATATAATTAATATCGGTGAAGGAGAAGCATCTGAGAGGTGGAAGATGGGCTGGAGGGATTACGTGGACAAGTCGAGGAATCCGTATGTGCTGATCCATTCCACTCTGCCGATTAGAGTTCCACACAAAGAGGATTATGCAGTAAACAGAGCCTGCTATGTTACTGTCACACGTCTGAAATTTAATCATGCGAAATATCCTGCTCATCTCTAAAGGCTTGGACTAGTAGAAACGAATTTATGTACCTGCGATAACGTTTCTATTGCTGATCTGAATCACATAGTTTTTGCTTGTAAAAAATACCAACAGAATAATCGAAACTTTTCAACTTTCTAATCGAACATTGTATACAACTACCAACCAATTTGTCCTCCCTATAATCCGAAAGTTGTATGTAATACATGTCACCTGATCGTGTAGGTTTGAAAGTGTTTCAATAAGTTACCAGACTATTGACTGACTTCAAAATCAAATTGAAACAATTCTTAATTGAAAACTGTTTTCACAATATGAGTGAATTCCTTTCAAGCACTGTTAGAGTTAGTTATATTTATTGTGGTCTTTCTGAATGTATTGTTCGGAAAACCTTTGGACTATAAATAGTACCTTTTTCTCTATCGACTGTTGTATATGCCTATTTTTTCAGAATGACTGTACCAATGCATGTCTAATGGAAATGAATGAATGATGATAATGAAATAAATCAAATGTTGATTTGTTGATACCATTATTCCTTCTCACGAAAATGTGATCAAGGCAGGTGCTAGTTTCCGAGGTTACTCTAGTGTAAGAGTTTATGTAGGACTTGAATCCAAAGTATGATAAAATATATTGTAATATAATAGGGACACCCGGTATGTTACTTGGAAACACAGAACCTAGCGCTCTTGCGCATGAACTTGTAGACGACCTGAGCAGGCAGTCAGTAATATATGGATCATACACGGAGACATATTTTATTTATTATATTATTGGTAATCTTACAAATATCCCAGGCAAATTCCTGGAGAACCGAAATATAACAGTGGCGACGAGGATTAGAGTTGGTTGGTGCTTTGGATGAATTTCAAATTAAATTCAAAAGATCCGACATCGAACGAGAACCCAACTTTTCGAAGTAGTGAATGCGTGTGGTGTTTTGACAAAAATGGCCGTGCAAAGCGAGAATGTAGGTCAGTTACGGGAGTTCGACCCGGTAAATTCCGATTGGACAATCTACAAACGACGTCTCGAAAATTATTTTATAGCCAATTCAATCTATAAAATCGATAGAAAACGGACAATTTTGTTGAATTTGTTAACGGAAGATGCCTACCAATTAATAATAATAATAATAAATACCCTTTATTTAGCTCTACAGCTAATTTGTACATCCTAATTTACAATATTGTTCAGTAACAGTATTACTATTAACTCAACCTAATATCTATATGTAATAGTAGCAGGAACAATATTATATATACATTATTTTCAATATACGTTCGAAGGAAATTATGCTTTCTGTGTTTTCAATATTTTGATCTAGTCTATTATATTTACTTATACCTTTAGAAAATATGGAGGTCTGACCTGCAGCTGTTCTCACTTTTTGCAGTACAAAATTATGTCTTCCTCTTGTATTATATTCATGCAACTCTTCAAACGTTTGTAAAATATTTTGTAAATATTTTGGTGTTAGGCCTTTCCTGATTTCATGAATAAAAATCAATGCATTCAACTCCAGAAAATCTTCAACTCTTATCCAATTCAAGGTAGCTAGCACAAATTCAGTGCTTGTAAACCTATCGCAACCCATTATTAGCTTCATTGCTCTATTTTGTAATTTCTGTAACCTATTTACATCCCCTTGACTTGCAAAATATAAAATAGTACTACAGTAATTGAAATGAAAAAAATAAATAAAAAATTCAATCGCCCCTTGTCTTACATTATTGTACATAATATGACACAATGCAGAAGAAAAGTGGGGAGGGGGATAAATGGGAAACCCTACAGGTGATCAAGTCTGTGCGTAGGGAATAATATGGGGAGGTTGCACTAAATCTAAAGTTAATAATGATGATATACATACAAGTAATATGAAATACAAACACACACAACCATATCATATAAATATATACTTAACCAACATAGTACGCATACAAGAATTATAAAAAATACCTAAACAAGCAATAAGTCTAAAGTTGATGAAGACAACAAGTAAATGACATGACACTAGTAATTTAAGTTATTTACAAGGAATATAAAAATACCTACATGCACAACCATATCATCTAAAGATACAACCGAACGGTTAACAGAAAAAATATAAGAATGAATGAACAATAAGGAGCATCTATAAAATATTTTCTACAAGTCGGTGGATGTCAATTCTCGGGGTGTTTTTTATATAGTTTTTCAGTTCTCTTTTGAATTGGATCTTTGGTGTCATTTCCTTCAGTGTTTGTGAAAGAGAGTTGAAAAATTTCGGGCCAAGATAAAGGTGAGATCTCTGCATGATATTTTTTTTCAGGTTTGATGATGGAATAATTATTTGCATTCCTATACCTGGTGTTGTGGTGGTGCTTTATCGGTAAGAGTTCATATTTTCTGAAGTGTTGATAAACGGTAGCTTTCAGGAAATAAAATTGACGTACATCAAACATCTTGGACATCTTGAGAAGTTCTTCTGTTGGATACTTTTTGGGTTTTCGGTATATGGTTTTTAATATATATTTTTAGGTAGTTTCAAGTCCTGAGATATGAGTTCTCAGAGCTGCACCCCATGCTATAATACCGTAGGTTAAATGGCTTTCTATTAATGAGAAGTATATTACACGCAGTTGTTCGGTGTTATAAATAGCGGTGAGAATTTTCATTTTATACAATATTGTTCTCAATTTTTTTATAACAAAGTTGATATGAACATTCCATTTCAGGTTGGCATCAACATACACACCAAGATATTCAATGTTTGTTACAGAGGATATAGTGATTGGTTGTTCATTTTCCTTCGGTATGGTCAATGTATTATAGTTAGGTAAGTATTTTGTATAGGAAATGAAGGGAACATAGTGAGTCTTGCCTAAATTTATCCTGAGTAGTCGGCTATCGAACCATTCTATTATTTTAGAGAAGTCATTTTCTGCAACTGATTTCAAATTTTGCCAGGTATCGGCTTACCCTCAAATCCCGCTTTGAATATATCATTTAGATAAACACTAAATAGTATTGGTCCCAACACAGTTCCTTGGGGAACACCATATTTCATTGTTTTGAATTCTCTGATGTTGTCACCAATTTTGACACATTGTTGTCTATTTTCGAGATAGCTTTTGAATAGTGAATATGGTGTTCCTCTTATACCGTATCCTTCTAAAACTTCGAGAAGTCGACTGTGGTCAACTTTATCGACGCCTTTGCCAGATCAACGAAAATACAAAGGGTAGGTATTTTTTGGTCAATATTGCTAACTATTTCATTGAGTACCGTTGATAGTGCATCCTGCGTAGACTTTCCCTGTCGAAATCCATATTGTTTATGAGAAAGAATATTATTTTTTTCGAAGAAATCAATGATCCTTTTTTTTAGGGCTCAAAAATTTTAGCCAAGGTTGATATTAACGAAATGGGACCATAACAAGCCACATTCAGCCTCTCTCCATTTTTGTTAATTGGGCTAACAACTGATTTTTTAAAGGCCGTTGGACAATACCGTTCTCTAAACGACTTATTGATTAGATATTTTATTGGAGTAGTTATTTCGTTAATAATAATTTTCAGGTGTTCCGCCTTCAGATTATCCGATCCTGGAGACTTCTTTTTTAGTGAAACAATTATATTGTATACTTCGACTTCATTTACGTCTTGCAGAAATAACGAGTGGACCAGGTTTATATTCGTTTCAGAGAAGATATTGAACCTTTTTTTATATTATTTGCCAACCTTTCTCCTACTGATATAAAAAAAAAATCATTGAATGATCCAACGATTTCTCTTTTATCACTCGTTATGATCCTACTGCTTAGTTTTATTTTTGTTATGGTTTTATCTTGTGTTTTTTTGTTTGTCGATTGATTTATTGATTTCCATAGTTTCGATGCATCCGATATGTTACTGTTCAATTCTTTTTGGTAATAGCCTGCTTTTGCTTTTTGTACAAGTTTTCCGAATATGTTTTTGTATTGATTATATGTTCTTTTGCTTTCTAGATTAGGATAATTTTTCATGTTTCTATAAAGTTCCCCTTTTCTTTCTGTGGCTTTCAATAGGCCATTTGTCATCCAAGGATTCCTTTTGATGTTTCTTCTTTTAATTCTCACTCTATTCGTGCTTCTATTCAACATATTTTCAATTTTATGCACTAATATATTTGTTGCATTTTCAATATTATCGGCAGCGTATACTTCGATCCAAGTTTCTTCTTGTGCAAATTTCAATAATTTTTTATTTTCAACAAAATATTTATATGTCTCAAGATCAACATTTTTTTGGTTTTTCAGATATTACTTGTATTATTGTCAAGAAATGGTCAGTAACATCAGACTCTAGTACTATTGGGTTGTAATGAAATCTTTTATAAAACAATGATCTATACATGAACTTGTATCTCTTTCTATTCTAGTGTATTCATTGATGTATGATCGGTATCCATAACTATTCATGATGTTCAGATAATCATCAGTGGTATTTGTGTTTTTTGTTATGTCTATGTTGATGTCACCAATAAAGATATGTACAGTAGAGTTATTACTTTCACTGTTGTTTAGATAATGATCAATTTCATCAATAAATTCATTTTCAGATGTTGAAGGTGGACGATACAAAGCAGATATTTTAACATGTTTATTTTCGAATTCCAGTTCGATTTCCATATTATTCATATTATTACTCAATGTTTTTATTTTGCTTTCATAATTGATTTTTTTTCAACATATACGATAACACCATAATTTTGGTTTATTTTACCTCCATTATAAATCATGTTATATCCTTCAATATCATGCAGTGAAATATCCTGTATCCGCCAGGTTTCCGTTAGGACTATAATATCAAAATCGTGCTTTATTATTTCTAGTAAATTTTTTAGCGAATCTAAATTTTTGCTAATGCTTCTTATATTCATTTGAAACATTTTAAAATCAATGCTAGTACATTTCAGGGCAGTATTCAGTTCGTAAGTATTTCCAACAACATTTACAATCTTTACAATTCAAAAGTTTTAATATAATAAGAGCTCAGCGATTGACAGTATTACAAAATTATCACAGTAAGAATAGTATACTTCTATAGTTGAGATGATGTTACATTCTAGTTTATTAACAAGTACATGATCGATTATGGTTTCAGTTGTTTGTGTTATTCTAGTTGCACAGTCTTCCGAGATTTTATTTGCAATTTTGTACCCGAATACTGTTTTGGTATTGTTGGACTTTTTTAGAGTCCTTCAGTAAATCAATATTGAAATCACCTACAAATATACATCTTGACTTTTCTTTGCTGATTATTTCTTCAATATCTGGTAAAAATTCAGTTAGATCACAATTTGGCGGCTTATACACTGAGTATAACTTTAGTTTCAGTTCATATAGATTAATTCCTATCAAATTGTATGGCATATTACCCCCTATGTTTATTATTTCTTGATATCTCAGGTAGTCCTTGATGTAAATGGAAGTTCCTCCACCTCTGCTGTTTCTACATGAGTGCGCCACTACATATCCCGATATAGAGTACATATATAGTTCATCATTTTTCAACCAAGTTTCGGTCAGCACCAATATATCACATTTGTTTATTCTAACAAAACATTTCACTTCATCTAGTTTATTTCTAATACTTTGAATGTTCATATAAGCAATGTAATATTCCGATTGTGGTTCCTTGGTTAGTTTTTTAAATCGTTGACATCTTGCATCAACTCAATTCTGCTCATCTCATCTTTTCTCAAGAATATCTTGCCATTACTGTTTGCCCAGACAAATTTGTAGTCATTTTCAGATTTGAAAATCCTGGCTGCTTTGTACATTTCTTGATTCCTTTTTGTTAGTTCATGATTGAAATAGATGGGCTTCACTTCACCTTTGTAACCTACCCGCTCAGGGCCCCCGCAAGGGCTACTGGCGCCTGTGTGCAAAAAAGGATTTTGGCGCCCCTTAAGGCATTCTGGATCATGTTTTTTTATTTATTTTTTTGAAGGTAGGTGGTAGGTGCTTGAAATAAAGCGAAAAAACTGAACTTTAGAAGTCATATTTATTTGTAGACTAAAATATCAAAATGAAACAAACAGAATAAAATCAAAATAAATTCTTGTTCACACCCATTTTAAAACATTTACTTAACTAATGGGTACAGACACGTTGACACGTTGTTTATAAATACTACAAAATAACCCAAAACTAAAAATCACATTTTTTTAGGAACAAATTACAGAAATATTGCCTAATGTCTACTTATACTTAGATATTTGAAAAAATATGCAGATATTTCTAATAACAAATACCTAGGTAACTTCGTTATAAAATCAAAAATGATAGCTAGGTCTAGGTACAATAGAAAGATAAAGAATAGCTATTATAGTAGCGATATTTTCCGAGATTTTGCTGTTGCAAATTCATTAATTACATCGCTAAAATTTATACCATCAAAAATTTCTTGTTCAATTGCTAATATTGCTAGCCCAGACAATCTTTCTTGAAGCATTGTCGATCTTAAATAATTTTTAATGATTTTTAACTTTGAAAAAGATCGCTCGCCAGAAGCTACAGATACAGGCAATGTTAAAAGGATTCTTAGTGAAATGCTTACGTTTGGAAGGGTGGAGATTGAATTGTTTTCAAATATATATTGTAAAATACTTAAGGGGTCAGTATCATCAGGTAATGAAAACAACTTTAACGCTTTAATTTCATTAAACAAATCAATGGAGTCTATATCCTTATTATCCTGATCTGTAAGTCGCTCTTCAAGAACAGAACAATGTTTTAAAAGATCGCTGTCACTTAATTTGAATATGTCGCTAAGAAATCCGAAAATATTATCATACTCATTTAATAAGTCAAATCGGTTTTTTAGAGAGCTTAAAGTTTGATCTATAATTTTTAAGAAAAAATTAATTTTAAAGGCGGTTTTTGGATCAGGAGGGGTCTCATCTCGGTGTTCATAGTCAAACAGTTTTGGTTTAAATTTCCTCCTAACCGTTGGTAATGGTGGAAAGTATTCTTCAATTTCGAGAGAGGACGCTACTTCTTTCGCTTGTTCAAGAATTTCTTGAAATGATGGGTCAGATCTATATTGCTGGAAGTGATCAACTAAATTTTTTAGGTAGGTTTGGCATACTTTAATATTAATTGTAGCACTTTGCATTTGTTTGCTGACAATATTTATATGAAATAAAACGTCATGCCAAATAATAATTCCACAAATAAATTGAAAATTTTGTACAGACGTTAAGAGGGAACTCGCTTTATGTCTTGCATCAATGTGAAAGGAATTATCTTCAGCCACTTCTAGAAGACTTTCGCAAACCTTAATTAAATAAAGTTTAAGGGGCTATATTGCGTCAATTCTGCTGGACCATCTTGTCTCACTTAGAGGCTTTAAACTTAACCCGGGGACATTTTTTCTCAAAACATACCACCTTTTTGTGGATGACGAAAAAAAATTATATAACTCTTGCACAAGATTAAAAAAGTTTATTGTAGCACCTGACACCTTAGAAGCGTCATTTACTGTTAAGTTCAAAGTATGAGCCGCACAAGGTACGAAAAGGGCTCTCGGATTCGCATCAAGAATGCGTTTTTGAAGCCCAACATGCTTTCCCTTCATATTTGTCCCATTATCATAACCTTGTCCCCTAATATTTTTCAATTCTAAATTTAATCATTTCAAATTTTCTGTCACAAATGTATATATCCCTTCTCCTGTAGAGTCCAGTATTGGATAAAACGCAATAAAACTTTCCTCAACTTCAACCTTTTTTGAAGTGGTGTTAAGGACAACATACCTCAGAACAAGACTAATTTGCTCAGTATGACTAGTGTCTGGTGTACAATCCAATATTATTGAAAAATATTTTGAACTGCGAACCATTTCTAAAATATTATTTCTTACTTTAGACGACAACAATTCGATTATCTCATTCTGTAATTGCACGCCTAAATAATGAGTCATTTTAACAGATTTTTTTTGGGAGTTACACACTCGGCTAACGTGCTGTCTCATCACTGAATCGAAAGAGGCAATCATCTCAACAGCTTTAAGAAAATTTCCATTATCATGTTCGAAAAGTAATTGAGAAGAACCTTGAAATGCCAAGCATTGTGTAGATAAATACTTAACAATCGCAATAATTCTTTCCAACACGTCTTGCCAATATTTTTTTTCCGTTTCTAAAATCCGCAGATGATAAGCATTAACAGTCGTAGATGTCTCCAACATTTTTTTTAAATTTACCCAAGTGTTCATATAACTGTTGTGTAAAATTGACGTTTCGTGTCTCTTAATTAGCAAAGACAAGTGTTGCCAATCAGGTACTCCATTTGTATCACAAAAAGTGTTAGGAGTTTTACAAAACAACTTACAACAAAAACAAAATACAGAATCTTTCGAAATAGAGTAAATAAGCCAAGTCCTTTCGACTTTTTCTCCATTTGCTAGACTTCTTTCAAAATATTTGCACGAAAACTTTCTCTTATCTTTATTACTAGGAAAGCTAAAACTGACGTCTATCAAGGGCGGACCACGTTTAACCAATATTCTAGCTATCTCATTGGTGATTCTTTCGGGCCACAAACCGGGGTCGGACGGAATTATATCGACACTAGCCTCATTAGAGCCTTCATCGAAAGTGTCACTTGCAGCAGGTATTTCGGTAGCTGACATTACCGAACTTTTTACACAAGCTGAATTACCTGAAGTGGGTTGTTCAAGTGCTGTAGACGAGGATGGTGTCATCGCTTCTTCGGGCTCTGCATTAGTAGAAGCTGTTTTGCTGCTAGAACCGCCGCCACTTGTTGAAGGACCTGATGTTACCGTGGTCGCCTCTGTTGAAATTTCAGATGGTCCACTCACGGTTATTGATATTACGGATTTAGAATCTTGAGATTCGGACGATTCGGTCGCACCAACATCGATAGTCTCCGTGGAATCTTGATTGTTTTGCAAGAAGTGCTTTACAGATCCAGCCATTTTTTCCCTTTCTTGTAGTCTCAGTTTCTTTTGCTCGCGAAACTTCGCACCTGAAGGTCTTTTTCTTTTATCCTGAAAAAACAAATGAATAATTAGTACTCATGGGAATTAGACATTAACTTCTAAAGTAAGCACAATAACAAGCACCATGTAGGTAGGGTAGGAAATATTCTTAAAAAGTTAACTTAGTAGGCAATATTTTTTAACCCTTTATAGGGCAGATCATTATTAAGTAAGATATGGCCGATTAAAGTTTGCATATTTGAGTAAAAAGCAATTTGTTCGAGCCCTTTCAGCTTAGATCCTTTCAAAAATAAAGGCAGAAAAAATATTAAACTAATTTGATCTTATAGCCCTTAAAAAACCCTACAAAATGTTTTTTTAAAAAGATCGATAGCATAAAAACTAAGCGAGTTATGGATAAAAAACCAATTACTTTTTTAAACTCGTACATGACCTTTCAATTAATAAAAAGATATTTGGGTAAAAAAAAAATTAATCATAAGCAGTATCCTATAAAGGGTTATTGTTGATAGTATAAAGTAGGGAACACTTACCATTTTATAAAAAATCAAACCGTTGAAATTGCAGTCAGCAGGTATTCAGCACTTAATTTTTTAGAAAAAAAAAGTAGTAAACAAAATATTATACAACACAACACTTGACAAAATAAAAATTACTTTATATGTAAAAATTAATGGGATTACTTATTTTTATTCACTTGTTGCACGGTCCAGTGAACTAACCGATTTAAAAACGCCTCAGGCGATGCATCGCTTTTATAGCGCTCCAGGCGTTATTCATGTCTGAACAGGAAAAATCAAGAAACTACCGCCTGACATGTTCTCACAACATAGGAATCGGCAATAACTGGATGACATACTAATAAAATTTCGTGTATATTTATATTTGATTTCTCAACTTTTATTAAATTTTTTTGCAATTTTTTTTTGGACCCTGGGTTTTGGCGCCCCTAAAGGATGGCGCCCGTGTGCATTGCACACTTTGCACATATGGTAGCGGGGGCCCTGTACCCGCTACTTATCCTCTTTTTTCTTCCTAACATGATTTTCTCCTTATCTGCTTCATTTTCACAAATAACTTTGATTACAGGATTTTTGTCGTTTTGGCCTAGTTTATAACATTTCAGATTTCCAGTAGTAGTGATTTCCAAGACTTCCTTCACTTTGTCGATGATTTGATAAACATCCCTTTTTTCTACTTTCGGAAATCCACTGATTAAAACGTGGATTCCAGGGGTCACTTTAACCTCACTTTTTCTTTTACAAGTTTCACATTTGTATCTTTCACCATTTGTTTTCCGCAATTCAGACGCAAACTGGTTGAAAATAGTTGTAGACATGTTTATGCACTTGATGTGATACCATTTTATGTAATTTGTACATTGAATAGCATAATTATTTCGGCACGATTTGCCACAACATCCACATGAGTCCGCCATCTTGAATCAACAAAAATATTATTTTCTTTTCGCTGTTCCAGGGTTAAGTCATTAACAATGCTGATATTTGTGTTTTTTAATTCTCTACAATTTTTGAAAATTTCAACTTTTTTCAGGTGAGATGAGAATTCTAGTTTGATGGGGTTATTTCGAGAGTTTTTCAGCTTATAAAAATCATTGATATCTGAGATTTCGATATCTACTCCCAATAAGTTTTTAATCTCTTTCTTGGGGTGAGCGAAAGAAAGTTCTCCCTTGTCTTGAAGACCGAATATGATTATGTTGTTTTTTTATGCACCTCTCTAACCTTTCGTTCCTTTCTTGTAGTTCTCGATTTTCTTTCTCCAAATATACAACTCTTTCATTTATCGATTCAATCCTCATCAAAACTCTGGTTTCGCTCGCTTATATCGATTTTCTCAATTTATTCCTGTTCCTGATGATTTCTTCCTGAAGCTGCTTCAACAGATCGAAAATTGCTTGTCCATCCATATCACAATGGACAGTTCACGTGTGTGGTATCCTTTAATCAATTGTCAGTATCGCTTCTCGCCACGAAACCTTATCGATATGAATCAGTTCGGTCTTTGTTAGGCTGGATCCACATTGATCCGTGATACGCATCCGTTGTGTACCACATGATCAATATGAACCAATGAAATTTTAGGGAATAAAATCACGCACGTTTCAAGGTCGCCACGGATTGAAGTTAGTCAATTTCAACTTTTCATGCGTGATTGAGGTTAGGTTATTGTTGTGGGTTTGGTGGTGGACTGTCCTTTTTTCAAATATTTTTTACTTTCTTTAAAAAGTTAAGACAAATGTCGAGCCAAGTCGCGTACCAATGTGCGTACTGCAAAATAATAAAATATTTTAGGGTTGGGTATCAATAGACCATTCCAGGTCACCTGATTTTGACAGTTCCGCCATATTGCTTGTGAGGCACACAAAGAATCGATCTCCATTTATTTAACATTGATGGTTAGGTTAGGTAGACTTATTTAATTACTAGTCATAGTTTTTATAGCGGGGAGCAGATGACGGCTTACAAGTATTTGCTAGCCTATGAAGTATTATGAGGCTGGATTTGTTTTGGAAGTTTTAGCAAAGAAAATTGATACACATTTTGTTGTTGTTGCCAAGGTAGATTATATACCTGAATATTATCGAAAACTTGTTTGATAGATGGAAGTTATAGTAATATTCATAAGTTTTGCCTTGTTTATTAAAAACAAGAAGAGATAAAATGTACACTTTACTTCTGAGACTATTCATTACTAAATAAATGAATTATTCCATCCTGACTTTTAATACTTTGATATTCCATGTTTACTGAGGGTACCCAATCAGGATTGTTTTCATCCTCTGAGCTCAGCTGGCACCACTAAAATCAAAAAATATACATATAAAAAAACGAATTACCACAGAAAAAAATACTCTTATTAGTTCACCTATTTTAAAAAGACAACTTACATACCTGTTACAAAGTGTTTTTCACATATTCTTGCATTGTTTATAAACGATTCATTCAACTTTCCACGTTTTAGTGCTCGAATCCATGCCATACGACGTTCTTGTGATAATGCATCTAAATTTTCTCCATGTCCTTTGTACGCCCTAGGAATTCGAAAAAGACAAAGTTTATCCCTTCCCCTCCTTTTAGAACACCCAACAACTGCACAAAAAGCTGGCATTTTTAAGAAAAACCAATTCATTTTGACCTGTGATTACGTTGTTTCTAATGGGGTTATAGATTAGTGTACCCCACAAGCAATATGGCCGCCTGTCGATGACGTCAACCTGGAATGGTCTATAATAAACGTATTAAACGGATTGACCTATGTGGATGATGAACTTTTCGGCTATTCTTGAAACGGACACGCACGTCCGTGATCACGGATCAATGTGGATCCAGCCTTAGAGTCTGACAAGAAGTTGTGACTTATTTTTTTTTGTTGGGAAGGCACTGGAATTCACTAGCAATAAATTGTTACAATTCAGTTTTTAATACTGAATTTTTGTACACTTAATCCACAGATGAGATCTCCGTACGATTATGAAAACGATGATATGAAATTTACGCTTAGTTTTCACCTTGAAACCACTTAAATTATACTTTTTGTCGCTGCGATGTTTACCGTGTGATACTTCTCTACTACTTGTGGCAGTATTATAGTATTATACACTAATTTACGTGTCATTGGTGTTAGAAATCCACTGGCTCTTCTAAGAACCCCCATCTTTTTACCATTTTTTTGCATATGTGATCGACAAAGACATTAAATCTCAGATCACTGTCAATCATTACTCCCAAATACTTAATTTCATTAACCAACTCAATAACTTCATCATTTAATTTAATTTGTAGCCGATTAGCATAATACACCTCTTTATATGCCTTTTTCCCAATAATCATTTCCTTAGTTTCAGATTTTTTTAATTTCAATTTATTAATTTTCATGTATTCTCCAACATTCTTCAATATCTCATTGATATTATGTATAAGATTCATGATTGAATTGTCAGATAGGTACACCATAGTATCGTCCGCAAATAAATGAAACTTAGCATCCCTGAAGACCAAAGATATATCATTAAGGTACAAAACAAACAGGAGTGGTCCCAAAATACTGCCTTGTGGAATATCTTTATCAATCACTTGTTCATCTGATACATATCCTCCATATTTAACCTTTTGTCTTCTATTCCATAAATAATCCCTAATCCAGTTTAATACTATACCACCAAATCCCATGAATTCTGATTTAACTAGTAATCTTTTCCTATCAATCGTTTCAAAGGCTCGTTTCAAGTCGAAAAAAACTATAGCTGTCACCTTACCATTATCTAATGCCGACTTCCAGTCATTTATGCTACACTGAATTGCACTTTCGCAGCTATGTTTCTCCCTAAAACCAGATTGATGATCAGAGATTAACTTATTATCCGACACATATTGTAAAATCTGCACATAGACCACTTTTTCAAGTATTTTATCAGAAGCTGGCAACATATTTATAGGCCTGAACTCTTCGGCTTTCATTGTCTTAGCAACTTTCCTAAACAGAACAATTGTTGATACCTTTAAAGAATTTGGAATCTTTCCAGTTAGTAATGAAGTATTTATTATGTTGATGAGTGGCTCGGCCAGCTCTTGAAAAAAAGTTTTATACAAATGCATACCAATATCATCGGGGCTACTCTTACTGGATAGTGAAACAATTACATCTTTTAGCTGTGATCTTTCAATCAGCCTGAAATTAGCGAAACTGTTATTACTTCTGATTAGTGGTATTCCATTATTATTTGCGGGTATGATAAATACAATATCTTGTACACTTTCTATGAAAAAACTGTTAAACCTGTTTACAATTTCATTTAAATCCTCAATTTGGTCTCCATTCATTTCAATTACCCTAATATGACCTCTGAGTTTTTGTCCTGTTATTTCTTTCAGTGTTTTCCACATTTCCTTTGTATTTCCATGACACATATCTATTGTTTCTTCGTAGTACTTATTTTTTTTCATACCTACACGTACTTACAACCTTATTTCTGTATTGTTTATACCTCAACCATTCGTTTAGACCAAAGTTCAACAAGTACTGCTTGTAACACTTGTCTCTTTCTTTAATTGCATTCAGAACTTTATTATTGAACCAACCCTTATAGTTGTTTGAAAGCATAATTTCCCGTTCAGGCATATTATTATCTACAATATTCAATAACCCAGTAAAAAATTTTCATACCTACAGTCAGCTACAGTCCAAGTTCACTACACGATAATCAAATTTATTTACAAAATCTATAGTTTCCTTACGAAATTTTGCCACATCTGTCAGCTTATTTCTTACAATTATTTTTGAAATTTGTTGATTTTGTATAAGATTTATCTTTATGCAGTTGTGATCACTAATATTTGGTTCTTCTAAAACTAAGACTTCTACTACTTGTTTGTTCGTAAACACCAAATCAATCATCGACATTCCACCCTCATACACATGTGTGGCATTATTTACCAATTGCTTCAATCCAGAATCTTGTGTTAAAATCTTCAATTCATTTGCATATGTCGAATTACTAAACCAGTTGATATTGAAATCACCAACCATTAAAAAAGTATGTTCAATGGAGCTCAAATGATTTCCTAACCAATCTTCTACAAAATCTAAGAATACCACTTGTGAATGATTCGGAGATCGATACAATCCAGCTATAGTGAAGAACTCAGTTCCAATTTTCAATCTTATAACTAAAAACCATACATGCAATTCAATTTCATGCTGAAAGCAAACCCTGTATTGTACATCAAGACGAATATAAAATAACACACCTTCAGTATGTCTACTTTTTGAATATATCCTCTCTATCCTATAACCACCTATATTTATTTCATTATCATCTATTTCATTTGTTACATGGGTCTCGGTTAAACACATAGCTATAGGCTTTTCATTTTGTATGAAATATTTTATTTCATCATAATGTTTAACTAAACTTTGAGCATTCATCACGAAAATACTGCTATTTGATTGCTATTGGGTAACTCTAATATTACGTTTCTGAATCGCTTGTTTTCTTTGCAGTATAGGACAACATTGATCATAGGTAAAATGACTACTGTCCAAATTCAATTCTGGATTACTTTCATTAGCCTCCGTACAGTTCCTACATTCAAATTTATCAGACTTACAATCATTGGTACTATGAGCACCCATACAGGACAAACATTTTTCTTCTAATTTACATTCCTTAGCCATATGATTAAAACCTCCACATCTGAAACATCGTGTCACCCTAATGTACTCATATACTGAGCAGTTGCACCATCCTATGCTCAATCTCTTTTTTTCCATAATGGTATTAAATGTCACCGGATCACATTCTACAATAGCCATATATATAGTTTTAATTTTTTTCACTACTTTCACCTCCAGTTTCCAATTTTATCATGCACTATAGAAGAATTTTGTTTCATTATGGTGTTTTTAATTCATCTGTTGTAGTTTCTTCCTCTATACCAATAATTTTAATGCAAGGATTCCTTCTGCTAGGGATATTTACATTGTAATCACCTAATTTATTTTTTGCTTCCTCTTTTAATTTTTCTACTTCTTCTGACCTACACTCAATAACGACTGCTCCTTCTTTCACACTTCTGATGCTATTAATTCCTACTTGTATCTCCGATGGCTTAATGCTTTTTAGAATATCATCTTTAGTTTTGGTACTGTCTTGCTGATTTTTGGGCTTAATGACAACTTTATCTTTTACTGCATCTTTGACTGCACCTGCATAGCTCTTTTTTATAGTTTGATTATCAATAGATGTTTTTATGTGATTTTGACATGTTTTAATATTCTCTATTTCTTCCAAAACAGTACTGTTTGAATTTACACTGCCTATTTTTTTCATCTCCTCAGATATTAAATCCTTCATTTTATATGTGAACTCATTATATATTCTTTTCATTTCTTCCATTGTTTCAGTCTGAATAATCTTTATGTATTCCATATTGTCGGTGGCACTGCATCCTTCACAACTGAATTTTAATCTTCTTTTAGCTAATTGCATAACCCTTACCTCACTGCTACTTAAGCCTGCACATTCCTGGCACAATGCCATTTTACAAGTATCACATTTAATTTTCTTATTAATTTCTTCTGCAGTGGGTTGTTTCTTACATTTTGAACAGCTCATTACGCACTATACGCCAATGGCTGGTCACACCAGTATGAATTTCAGAAAATCCTCTACTTCCCGGCCTGTGTTGAAGATATCCCGGACGAAATTCTTATCAGTTTTAATCCTCTGTTCTTCCTTTTTGTAGAGAGCAACAAAAAACGGAACAAAAACAATACAATAACCGCCAATATAATTGCTTCATTCATGTATTGCTATTCAATTAATATTTGCATACAAATGAATTAGCACTTGCATACAAAGGAAACCATAATCTCCTTATAAATCAACAGCTCGTTGATCTGCAGCACAAAAAATCTCAACTTTTGATAACTCTTTCACTCAGCAAAACCATAAAATTCAGGAGCACAACTTGACACGACAGCACACTACGAGTAAGCTCACTCAAAATCGGTTGGTGTTTGATTTTTGTTTACCCGTAGAACCCGAGAATAAAACTTATGGAGAACTAGTGCAATTATTGAGTACGCATTTTAAGCCGATTCGAACAGTGTTCGCAGCGAGATTCAAATTTTACAGTGCCAGGAAATCCCCGAAGAATGGGCGGCGAAACTCAGAAACCTTGCTGCAAGTTGTGATTTCGACTCATCAGCACAGTTGGAATTAGTGTTACGGGACATTTATCATTGCATACGATAAAGGCCCGGTACAAGACCGATTGATGGAGGAGAAGAAGACTGTCACCTTCACAGAGGTGATTGAAATTGCTTCTGTTAAATCTGCCGCGCGGCCATATGCAACTTCATCCGTCGTGTCCATCATGAAGGAACCAGAGGTTTACTACGCGCGTGCGCGACCAAAAGGCAAAGGTACGCATGGCGTAGCACCGACGATGTCAGCAGGAACCTCAGCACGGAGAAATTTCCAGAACGTAGCTGTCAGGAACCAACCGATGACAACAAACTCACAACACCGATGCACCGTATGTGGAAGGAGACACCACAGTTCAGATAAGTGTTCTTTTAGAGAATGTTTTTGTCATATTTGCGAAAGAAAAGGTCACCTGGCTTCGGTCTGTTCTAAAAAAGCAGATAGGAGACCGACAACAAATAAAACTTCGCATAATAATGTTCAGAATTGTTTGGAATCAGACGAATATTCTTTATATTCCTTAAATTTTGACGTTAACCCAATATATATCGAAATGAGAATTGAAAATTCAGATTATAAATGCAATTTAGATACAGGGTCTAGTTTTAGTGTGATGTCAGAATCATATTACTTAGAAAACTTTCCAGAAAAATTGTTAGAGAAATGAAATAAGATTTTCAATTTATATAATGGTAATAAAATTTTACCGATTGGTCAGATCACTTGTACTATCGAATTCCGAGGAAAATGTGAGCTATTGGATTTTTATATTATTCATAATGCTATGGGCCCGCCTTTGTTAGGCCGCAATTTTTTTAATCTGTTCAAATTGAACATATCCGAGTTGGATTTCATGCAAATTCCCAATGACGTAGATTTTGTTATGAGAAAATATTCCGAAGTTTTTGCACCCGGATTAGGTAAATTCACTGAGGGTGTAATATCGATCAAATTGAAAGATGTTAATGTTGTGCCGAAATTCCTCAGAGCACGTCCGCTGCCGTTTGCGATGAAAGAAATGGTGGAGGTGGAATTAGACCGATTACATAGGGGTTATTGAGCCAATTAATTATAGTCCATGGGGTACGCCGGTGGTACCAGTGTTAAAAAAATGGCACCGTACGAATCTATGGCGACTTCGAAGTTACCGTCAATCCTTTTATTGAGGTGGATCAATACCCCTTGCCGCGTATTAATGAGTTGTTCGTGAAATTACAAGGTGGTATCGATTTTTCCAAATTAGATCTCTCGAATGCGTACCAAGAGATTTGTCTGGATGAACCTTCAAAAAATTTGGTTACATTAACAACCCACAAAGGATTATACAGATATAATCGAGCACCCTTCGGAATCGCAAGTATACCCGCCAAATTCCAGAAGATAATGGAAGCTCTTTTATCAGGTGTAGACGGGGTAATTGTATTTCTCGATGACATTCTGATTACAGGAAGAAATCGTTCTGAACATGTAGAAAGACTAGAGCTAGTTTTGAAAATACTGGATGAGTCTGGTTTAAAAATCAGTCAAGAGAAATGTAGCTTCTTCATGAACGAAATAGCATATTTAGGTTTTGTCATCAACAAAGACGGTTTACATACCGACAACAGAAAAATTGTAGCAATTAGAAAAGCACATCAACCCCAGAATTTAACGCAGCTGAAATCTTTTTTGGGATTAGTTAATTACAACGGGCAATTCGTACCGAATTTAGCTGCGGTTCTATATCCATTACATAATTTAATGAAAGCTTATGTGGTCTGGCAGTGGTTTCCAGATTGCGAGGCCGCATTTCAAAAAGTAAAAAAATTACTAATATCAGCACCGATATCAACACATTTCAATCCGGATTTACCAATCAGAGTATCAAATGATGCCTGTGATTACGGAATTGGATCCGTAATCACACACATCATGCCAAACGGAGACGAAAAACCTATCGCGTTTGCGTCGAGAACATTATTAGAAAGAGAAAAAAAAATGAGTCAAATTGAAAGAGGAGCGCTGTCAATTACATTTGGACTTTGTAAATTCAATCAGCATATTTGGGGTCGACAATTCACACTAGTGACATACCATAAAGCGCTTACAACCATTTTTCACCCTCAGAAAGGAATTCCACAGTTTTCCGCGAACAAATTGAGGAGATGGGCGGTAATTCTGTCCAACTACCAATACAAAATTGAATTTTTCGAATCAGAAAAAAATTGTGCCGATTTTTTATCGCGGTCACCCATGGAAACTATCGAAAAAGACATAGAAAATGTAGATCTAAATTATGTAACATATTTTTCTGAAAATGATCATTTTCCAATGAATTTTGAAACTGTAAAAGCAGCCACGTTGAATGATAGGAACTTGTGTGACATAAAAAAATATGTGTGTAATGGTTGGCCACAAAAAATTGACTCTGATGAAATTGTTTCTTTTTTGAGAGTAAAAAAAGAGCTTACTGTAGATTACGATTGTCTTTTATGGAACAATCGATTGATTATACCCAAAGTTTTACAAAAAAATATTCTGAAAGATTTGCATTCCCTCACATTTGGGTATAGTCAAAATGAAAAGCTTAGCCCGGTCATACTTCTGGTGGCCTGGGTTAGACAAAGACATTGAAAGAATATGTCAGACCTGTGAAAATTGTATGATGTTTAAAAAAACGCCAAATAAAGCTATTTTGGACGGTTGGCCTTTTCCACATTGATTTCATGGGACCATTTCGCAACAAGCAATTTTTAATAATCATAGACGCGTATTCAAAGTGGTTGGAAGTTTTTCAGATGAACTCTATAACTTCACAAGCAACCATTGAAGTGCTCAGATCAGTTTTTGCAAGATTAGGACTACCAAAACAGGTGGTTTCGGATAACGCATCAACATTTCACTCAAAAGAATTCCAGGATTTTTTGGCAATGAATGATATTACTCACATTACATCCTCAAAAACAGTTTGGGAGGCAATAAAAGTATTTCGCTGAACAAAGCTCTGTGCAATTTTCTTTTTGACTATAGAAATACCGCTCATTGTACAACGGGTTTAAGTCCAGCGGAAGTAATGTTCCAAAGAAAATTAAGAACACGTTTCGATAATTTGAAACCCCAAAAAACATACAACAGCCGACAGATATTAAAAGTCGCGTCCTAGCAAAGCAGGCAAAACAAAAATATTATTATGGAGGGAAGAAATTCGTAACTTTCGAAATTGGGGAAATTGTAACTTTGAAAGATTATAGAAATGTTCAACACCCAACTTGGATAAAAGCTGTCATATTTGAAAAAATCGGCAAATCTAGTTACTTTATCAGCATTTTGATACCAATCTTAAATATTATTGAAGTTCATAAACTATCAATTTAACTTAAAAACACGGCACGACCTTTAATGTCTATAAACGTGTATAATATATATAGAATGAAAAAATTATCTAAATTTGGTCTTGATGTCGGTGGAACAGTCGACGATAAGAGGAAGAGACTGATAAGATTCCTCAGAGAGGGACGGGTAGTCACCGCACCGTCGACGCCAGTACCCGGAGTTGTTCCTATGACTTCGACTTGGACATTTCCGAATACCGTGCCCCCCGTAACAATACCTGGAACAGCTCCCATACCGAACGTCTCAATGACGGCCGCACCATCTGTATCGTTGACAACCCAGGAACCATTGCGAACACGTGACTGGCGATTATCGTTCGATGGACTGGGAGACCCGGTCGCATTCCTGGAGAGGCTCGACGAAATTCGATTGTCTCAGAATATACCGGCCTACCGATTATTAACCGCTCTTCCCTTTTTTTTTTCAGGGGAATGCCGCGCTTTGGTTCCGAAATAACCGATCCGCCTGTGCGACGTGGGAATATTCTACTTTCTCACCAACTACCAAGTAGATTTGGAGGTGGCAATTAGTAGACGGCTTCAAGGACCAAAAATGCGTCTGTCCAAGTATTTGTGACCAACATGCAGACGCTCGTACGAAGCTGTGAAGGAGTTTGAACTTCTGCGAGAAGAACCACGTATATGGCATGACCGCGAAATTCCGGGAGACTCCGTCAGCCCCACCGTTAGCCCAACCGTCAGCCCCACCGTTAGCCCCACCGTTAGTCCGACCGTCAACCCTACCATTAGTCAGACCAGTACCCACACGAGGATCTACCCCGACAAGGAATGGGTCAAGAGCAGCTGTGCAGCAACAAAAGGCATCCCTGTCGACAGTATGTAGGAGATGCGGACAGGCAGGTCATTTGAGGAACCAGTGCCGTGCTCCTAAAGGCTGTTCTGTTCACGATGTGGTAGGGAAGGGGTTATGTCACGAGACTGACTGCCCCTGTCCGAGGTTGGAAAACTAGGAAGGCGCTGTCCCGAACCGAGACCAGAACAGTGCCACCCTACAAATGTCTCGGAAACGATCCGTACCGTCCGTTCAAAAGATACCCGTCCGTTCGTTACCATCAACACCCTAGGGGGTCATTACGAAGCCCTGTTGGATACCGGAGCATCCTAATCATACTTAGGAGATAGAGTGGCTACAGTTATTTAATGCTTCGGTGCTTTTATTCTCAAAGTCAAGGAAATCAATATTGATATCACCTCCACAAATAATTTCGTTACATAGGGGAACTATTTGTGATAAATTATCTTCAAAGTTATTGAGAAAATCATTGAAATTTTTATTTGGTGGCCGATAAAGAATACCAAAAATGTATTTGACAGTAGCAACACTAAATCTTACCCACAGCTGTTCCATAGCTTCGCATATACCTACCTCTAAAGTTTCATAATTCAAGTTAGATTTGATATATATACCAACACCACCTCCTCTCGAACCTCTATCTTTTCTAATGAAATTATAGCCATCAACTTGTAATAAATAATCAGGGGTTTCTTTAGTTAGCCAGGTTTCACAGATTCCCAACACATCATAGTTCTCATGAGTAATGAATGTCCTAAAATCAGCAAGATTTGGAAGCAGAGATCTTACATTAAAAAAACCAAATGAGAATTTCTTCATGAGTAATTGCCAAATCTCTTTCTTCTTTGATATACGAAACTATCCAGTCAATCAAAAGAATTAATTATGGTAGTGAAACAGGTCCCAATACCATTGGCTAAGAAATAAATGCCAAAGAGAAAATATCCTAATAATTAACAGACCACAACAAGCTTTAACCCAAAATACCTCAACCCACCCTCATTAGATTCATACAAAAACAGCAGCGTATGAACACAGATAGGCCCATGACAAAAACTGACGATTTAGTATAAAATATATATAAAAAAAGTTGAGTGACAAGAACTTTCAACAGTATACGTCGATTCGTTATCACTGTTGCCACACTAGAAAAACTTAAGAAGAAATTATTTTTATTCCCAACGTTTCGCAATATCTGCTATGAAAAATAAAGTTGATAAAATTTAAAATCATAAGTAATACTCATGTATACATGGAAATTGAATGAAAAGAAAAAGAGATATAGTAAGAACATTTTGCGAAAGAACATTACTCCCCAACCAAATTTTTGCAATTCACCACAGTTTTTTTACCATTAATATTAATAATAATAATAATAATAATGATAATAATAATAAAAATAACATGCCTTTATTCATCACATTCAATGGTTTACAATCAACAAATATGATGAATGGGCGGGGTTCAGCTATTGAAGCTGCTTTTAAACCCAACCTTGGACGTACACACTTAATCTATAAATCTGAGACAACTTCAATATCAAATATATATATATATATATATATATATATATATATATATATATATATATATATATATATATATATATATATATTTATAAACCTTCAACAATAATACATGCATACATAAATTAAGTAGCTAGGAATATAAAGGAAATATAAACAGAAATAAACCAACAAACTTGTAACTTTCTTTTTGCATTTTTGTTATTTAATAAGTATAGTTTACAAATGTTTCAATTATTGGACAGAACTGAGATATCATTATTTATGCACCAAAAATCATTTCGAGAGTCATCAGAGTAGTAAAGACATCATCACCTTGTTTGGAGGACGACCTTCAAACGTTTTTTAAAATTTCTCAAGCTGAGGTCTTTGAGTTCATGTGGTAATGCATTGTATAGCTTTGCTGTGTTGTATGAAAAACTACCTGTGTACAAAGCGGTCTTGTGTTTCGGAACTAGCAAGTGATATTTATTACGTGAATCTTTCTTTCGTGATAAAAAAAAACATTTTTTTCCGCAGATATGCTGGACTTCCCGATTCCAAAATTTTATGTGTTACGGTTAAAAGGTGTGACTCTCTCATTTGACTCATTTTCAACCGAGTCGTTGAATGAATTACTGATATGTTCATATTTACGTATACCATATGCAAATCGAATACAACTATTTTGGATTTTCTGCAACCGTAACACATTATTCCGATCTAAAGCCGGACCATAAATAATGTCGCAATACGCCATTCGTGAGAATATAAGAGACTCGCATAAATTCAATTTAAGTTTTTTTGACATCAAGTGCCTACTGGGATATAGCTGCCGTAACACGTTATATGAAGCCTTACATAGCTGATTAACATGTTTTATGAATCTCAGATCAGTGTCGATCCACAGACCCAAATTCCTGCTCTCATCCACCAATTCAATAGGACTGTTATCAATTCTTATGGTAAGTATCTCAGAAGCAAAGTTTCTCTTACCCTTGGAACCAAACAGCATCATGTGCGATTTTTTTGAATTTATCTTCGAATTGTGTGCGAGGGATACATCAAAGAGTCGTTCTAAGTTTCTATTTATTATATCCTCAGCTATGATGACCTCACTGAAACTGAATGACATATATAATTGAGTGTCATCCGCGTAATGATGTATTTTGATTAAACTGACGCACTCATGAAAATCGGATATGTAGAGAGCGAAGAGAAGAGGTCCCAAGACAGAGCCCTGTGGTACTCCGTGATGTCTTCTTAAGGAAGAAGATCGTTCACCATTCACATTGACAGTTTGAGTACGTCCAGTTAAATAACTCTCCAGAAGTGAGACTGCACCGCAAGAAAATCCAAAATATTCCAGTTTCTTACACAAAACAGACGGATCCAAAGTATCAAAAGCCTTACTATAATCTAATAGGATGAGACAGGTCAACTTTCCCTCATCAATTGCTTCAAATATATCATCTGTAATCAGACTCAGTGCAGTGGTTGTACTGTATTGGGGACGGAATCCAGATTGAACGTCAGTCATAAGATTAGTCATACTGATATATGTCGTCACCTGTTCTTTGATTATCATTTCGGACGCTTTCGAGAGAGTTGGAAGAATGCTGATTGGTCTTATATCAGAGAGCTCAGCTGAATCATTACATTTTGCTAAGGGTTTGACATTGGCGTGTTTCCACAAAGAGGAGAATGTATTAGATTTAATAGCAAAGTTAAAAATATATGCAATATACTCCAATAGATTAGGCACTATCAAATGTAGCATACGAATAGAGACTCCATCATACCCCACAGCATTGCTCTTGATTTTATTGAGGCAACTCAAGACGGTTTCTGAATCCACCGCACTAAATTTGAAATGAGGATCGTGTAAAGGTGTTGTATATTTATCAAGCAGGGCTGTTTGTCGTTGGGTTATTCTCAGTACTGGTGCATTAGTAAAATGTTCATTTAGTAAGTCCAAGTTTTTAAGTTGTGAAGGAATTTCAGGTGTGCTTTCATCACGAAGCACTTCAAGTGATCTCAGGGTTGGCAAAAATATCTTCCAGTTATTTCCCAATCATAGTTGCTTGCTGTTTACAAATTTTAGATAACAACTCCTCTGAAAAACCAGATTCCGATATGCTTTGGGATTGTTGTCTTGTCTTCGACATGTTGATTTCTGACGTGGTAAATGGCAACTATGTTTCTGAATGCAACGGGATCGTTACTGCGTATCTGTTTGATATAACCCCAAAATTCCTCACGGTTCTTGGATTTCTTCCAAACTTCACTCACAGCGGCAAATTGTATTCGATTGTTGATCAGTTGTATTAACGACACAATACTTGCGGATTATCTTTAGTTATTAACTCTTATTTTTCTCATTTAGAATAAAGATCTTGGGAGCTCTGTTAAAACGTGCCTACTCACGCGCCAGCATCGATTATCGATTATCATTATTATTATTATTATTATTATTATTATTATTATTATTATTATTATTATTATTATTATTATTATTATTATTATTATTATTATTATTATTATTATTATTATTATTATTATTATTATTATTATTATTATTATTATTATTATTATTATTATTATTGGCAGAGGCCGGAGGGTGATGGACATGGTATCCCGACTCAACTTGGTTGTCATGAACTCGGGAAATACACCTACATTCAGAAGGGCAGGAAATGAGGGTACTATACCTGACATAACTATGGCGTCTGAAGGACTGGCAGAAAAGATCGGGGACTGGAGAGTACTTGAGGAGTTCTCAGCCAGCGACCACCAATACATAGAGTATTCAATAAAGGAGAGCACACCCACTCAAAGGAAGGAAGCGATACCCTACTGGAACGTGGAGAGACTCGACAGGGATCTTTTCAACACTCTGATCCAGTTGGGAAAAGGATCCCTGCAAACAATACAACAGAGGGCAACTAGAGGGGCCGTTGCGGCAGCACTGGTGGTGGCAACAATGGGGCTGATCACTAGAGCATGCGATGTCTCCATGCCAAAAAAATCCAAAGTGAGAGATCGACGTCCTGCCTACTGGTGGAACCAGGAAATCGCCGACCTGCGAAAGAAGTGCTTCAAGTGCAGGAGATCCGCCCAGCGGGCCAGGCGAGATTCCCCAGACTTCCTGGCAAAAACGGAGGAGTACAGGTGGACAAGACGAGCCTTGAAGAGAGCAATCTGCAAGAGCAAAGCAGAAAAGTGGAAACAACTGTGCGAGGATGTCGAGACAGACCCTTGGGGGTTGGGCTACAAGCTTGTGCTCAACAAGCTCAGGGGAATGGCAACCACAGATATACCAGCGGACATCAAGGAAAGAATAGTGGACGAACTTTTCCCCAACCACACTGTGGAAGAGCACGAGCCTATAGAGGTACCAGAGCATGAAATATCCCTATTCACTAGGGATGAGCTCATAACGGCAGCAAGGTCAATGAAGAACAAGAAGGCTCCTGGCCCGGACATGATCCCAGTCGAAGTAACCAACCAGAGGTACTGCTGAACATGTATAATGCATGCTTAAAGGAGGGAATTTTCCCAGAGCAGTGGAAGACGGCAAGACTTGTCCTTATCGGGAAAGGAAAAGGCGATATCAACACGGCGTCAGCCCACCGGCCTTTATGTATGTTGAATACTGCCGGAAAGTTATATGAGAAGTTGCTTAAGCGAAGGATCCTTGGCGCAGTGAAGGATGCTGGGGGACTCTCTCCACGGCAATACGGTTTCACTGTGGGGAAATCAACGGTGGATGCAGTGAGTGAAGTTGTGGAGGCGGGCAGATCGGTGCGAACAGGGAACCACCGGTCTAGGCAATTGTGCATGGTAGTCACCCTGGACGTCAAAAATGCTTTCAACTCGGCCAAATGGAAGGACATTCTAAATGCGCTGAGAGGGTTCAATGTGCCTACGTACCTGTATCGTGTAGTGCAGGACTACCTGAAAGATCGGTGGATACTGTATGACACGGGGGAGGGATGGAGAAAAAGAAGAATAACCTCAGGGGCAGCGCAGGGATCCGTTCTCGGGGCTGACTTCTGGAATATTAACTATGACGGGGTGCTACGTCTGGGCATGCCGGAAGGGGTGTTTCTCGTAGGATACGCAGACGACCTGGCTGGAGTGATTATGGCACGCACAGCGGAACAGCTACAGTGGAAATTAAACCAGATGATGCGCCGAGTAAAAGAGTGGCTCGAGACCCAGTCTTTAGCTCTGGCCATACAAAAAACGGAGATTGTTTTACTGACAACCAAAAGAATAGATAGAGCCATCCCAATGAATGTGGACGGCCAAATAATCACAACATCTGATGCAATCAGGTACTTAGGAGTAATGCTCGACACTAAGCTGAGCTTTTGGGCTCAAATATGTAAAGGGGCCGACAAGGCAGCAGCAGTAGTAGGCAACTTGAGTAAGCTGATGGCAAATGTGGGAGGACCATCTCCCATGAAACGCAAGCTGCTCATGCGCACAGCCGAAGCCATTATGATGTATGGTGCTGAGGTTTGGGCTGGGGCCCTGACACATCAGAAGTATAGAACTAGGATGGAGGCAGTCCAGAGAAGAGCAGCCTTACGGATATGTAGTGCCTACAGGACAGTGTCCGGCCCAGCAGCGCAAGTTATTGCGGGAGTGGTCCCAGTGGACCTGCTTGCAGACGAGCGAAGGAGGATATACCTGCGGAAGGAAATGGAAGGAGGTTAAAACGCCAAAAAGGGAGAAAGGGAGGAGACAGTGCGAAGATGGCAGGGAAGATGGGAAGAAGAAAGTCGCGGACGATGGACAGCACGCCTTATTGGCTCAGTTGCTGAATGGACAGAGAGAAGGCACGGGGACGTGGGATACTACCTGACCCAGTTCCTCACTGGACACGGTTACTTCCGCTCCTTCTTGATGAAGATCGGAAAGGCCACGAACCCCGAGTGCAAATATTGCCAAGTAGAAGAAGATAATGCGCACCACACGTTCTTTGTATGCGCAAGGTGGGAGCGGCTGCGTTCCAACCTCAACACTGAGATTGGGACCACCACGCCAGAAACAATCATCACCAGGATGATACAAAAGAAGGGAGTATGGGAAGCTGTTGCAAATTACGTAACAGCCATACTCAAAGAAAAGGAGAGAAACCGGGAATGGGAAGGATAAGGCGGTGAAATGGCGAAGAATGCAGGACTAAATGTCAAATTATGATAGACTGCCCTGAAGTATTACCGGAAAAGTCGTCCCGGGGCAGTCAACAACATCTAGAAGAAAAGGGTTGGGTGTTTTAGTCGGTGGGCCTCAAAAATTTTTGAGGAGAGTCCGACACTAGTGAGAGAGACTCGCCACCTCCTCACTGCTAGTCTATAAAAGATTTCGCCAGCATCGATTATCGATTATCATTATTATTATTATTATTATTATTATTATTATTATTATTATTATTATTATTATTATTATTATTATTATTATTATTATTATTATTATTATTATTATTATTATTATTATTATTATTATTATTATTATTTAGTTGTTTTCCAAGATCGATTCACTAAGTGGATCCAGTACCGTCAGGAAGGCAACAGCAAAGGCAGTGAGCCAGGCATTGTACGAGGAGATCATCATCCGTTTTGGCTGTCCGAAGACCGTAATCTCCGACAATGGAACTCAGTATACCGGATCACCGTTTAAAGACCTTCTGAAAGATCTGAATATTGGTCATCGTTTCACTCCACCGTATACCACGCAGGCCAACCCCGTCGAAAGGACCAATAAAACGATGAAGACCATGATATCTCTTTGCGGGGGCGACCATAAAAAATGGGACCAACGCATACCCGACTTGGTATTTGCTTACAACACCGCCCGACATGACTCCACTGGATTTACCCCAGCATTCTTGAATTATGGCAGAGAACTGGAAACTCCAGGGGCCATCTACCGTTCTGAAAAATCACCGACTGGCGACGTGGAAGATAGCACAGAACCCATCAAAGACAGGGCCGACAGATCGGACAAACTGCGAGAGACATTCGAGTTTGTAAGGATTAATCTCTCCCGAGCTTTTACCAACCAGAGTCATCACTACAACCTTCGTAGGCGAGAATGGTAATGTCACGTAGGGGACCGTGTCATGAAACGAGAACATTTCTTATCCAACGCCGGAAAACGATTTGCCGCGAAACTTGCACCGAAATATTCAGGTCCCTACACCGTCACTAAACTTTGTCTCCGGTAGTATATAACCTGAAGAGCACTAGCGGTAAAAAAGTTAAACGTGTTCATGTGAAGGACCTGAAACCCGTTCCTGATTCCGATGATACTGAGATAGACGGGATTGTAACCCTTACAGAGGAGGGACCATGCAGAGGTCACGAAAACCGTCCGTTGCCGAAACACCTAGAGACGTGCGGAACCTCCGACAAGATGCCGAAGCAAAAGCCATCCGCTATGGCAGGAGAGTGCGAGCCGTCAAGGTTCTGGCCAGGGACCTTGCGCAAAGGCGCCGGGCAGTGAGCACCCCCGTCACTGCTCCCCCCGGACGTCATCCGTGCGCACCCGCACCAGTCTCCAGACAGGCACCCACTCGCATAAGAGTGGCAGCCGAGTCAACGAACGAGGCCGGAGGTGGCAGCCCCCCCGTGAACCAGCCGTCCGGAAGGGAGCTGCAAACCGATCCGGCGGTTACCGACAACAACCGCCGGGAAACAGAAAAGCAGAAAATTGCGTCGGTGCTGCTCAGTCTGGGACCAAATGCCCCGTGGTCCCCGGAACTGCGCGAAAGGCTCCGAGCGCTGCGGGATCCAGGAGTACCTGCCGACCGCCGCACCAACATCCGTTTGTGCACCTCCGATGGTCGCACCATTCTTTTTTTATATATAAAACTTCACACGAAAGGAGACATCCTGTAATGTTCAGAGAACATCGTGAGAAGCAAGGGAAAGGAGGTAGGAATTGGTGTTTTATTTTTTAATTTCTGAAGGTCATATGCCTCGAGGAACACCTCCCTGGGCAATGTGTTCCAGGGCCTCGCTGTTCGTTGGATGAACGAGTCTTTGAAAAGAGATGTTCTGCAGGTCACCAAATTAACCACAAAGGGGTGTGAGGACTGGCATTGACGAGTTAACCTCGAAGAGACTGCCAAAGGAGGAACGATTGTTGATATCTCGGAAGAGCACCGCCCATGAAAATATCTATAGAATAGAGACAGATCGCCAACCCTTCTACGGTGTTCCAGAGAAGTAGGTGAGTTAGTAAGCGAAGCATCACCGACGAGACGAATTGCCCTTTTTTGTCCAATTACCAAACGATTAGTTTTAGTACTGAATAAATACCGGTGATTAGTAGAATTATTGTTTCTCTTGTCCTGAACCGTCAGGCGCATTAAAGTCATTACTATAGAAAAAATAATAAATTCATTATACAGTATCAGAAGAGAATCAGAGGAAGGATGGATAGCCCTATCCTGGAGATCACCTGCGCCGAGGGGATAGAAGACGTCGCCCAGGACTTGGAGAAGGCGATGGAGGAGGCAGACCGACCAGACCCTGAACCGACCCCGGCAACAGGAACCGCCCCCGAGCCTAAACCTTCGGAAGCTGAGCCGACCCCGACAACAGGAGCCACCCCCGAGCCTAACCCTGCCCCGATGATGTGCGAGGAGTTAGGCCCGAGCTAGTTGGATGTCCTGGCCGAGGAGGACCCTAGGCGGGATGAGTTTTGGACCCTCCAGGCCCATGAGAAACGTGTGGCGAAGGAGAGGAGGCGCAGAGCAGGGTACGTCCCTATATTCCCGGACACGTGTTGGCGCTGCGGACAGGTGGGACACCGCAGAACCACTTCGTCGAGAAACGGTGAGAGTGTTCTGTTCCCGATGTGGCCGGGTCAGCGTAATGTCCAAGCACTGCCGCAAAGGTCCAAAGTACTCATGTCCCGAAGCCCGGATCCTCGCGCCGAGAGGAAGGGAGACCCAGCCCTACATGCGGGTGCCCGAGTCCACCCCAAGCATTAGTAGGAAGCCGGACTATTTCAACATACCGTTAATTTCGTTAATTTTGTTATATTCTTTTTTTAATTTTCGTGAGTAAACTGGAAAAGAATAATAATGCGGGATTATTTTTTTTATGAAGTGAGGGGGGGATGTGACGAAGTAACTGAAATTTATTGTTTTGGTATTTGTTAAGCTAGCGACTCCGTTCTTTTTCGTAAGTGTTGAGAAAAATAAACCGGTTCCGATGTGATGTTTGTTGTATAAGCGTGAGGTGGATTTCTCGTAATTGTTTTTGAGCACGATTGATTGCCGGGAAGCCATCAAGTTCATCATACGTGAAGCTCAGGACTCTTCGATGCGCATAGCAGTTCCTACTCCATCGTCTGAGGGGGAATCTGGTTTAAATCTGAGCAATCGGACAGTGAAGCTGTCGTTGACTTCGAGACCGCGAGGGCAACACACCGCTGAGACCGCAACAGTAGACCGAGTTATCAGAAGGTGAGCCGACCTGTACTGATATTTATTTCAAGTTTGAGATTCAAACAGGTGAAACCCATACAAGCATCCACTAATAATAACAATAATTATATATATATATATATATATATATATATATATTTCGGTAATCTAAGAGTTACAGGAGTAAACTATATATTCCAGTATCAATACTGCAAAGACATACTACTTCGCATGCATTGAATCTCATATTCGGTATGGCGTTATATTCTGGGGAAACTCAGCAGCATCAGATCGTGTTTTTATCATACAAAAAAGGGCAATACGATACCTTTATGAACTATCATACAGACAATCATGTAGAACTACATTCATCAGGGAAAGAATACTGACCCAGCCTTGTTTATATATATTAGAAATTTTGAAATTTGTGAAAAATAATCTCCATGATTTTGTCTATCAAAATGAATCACATAATTATTATACACGTCATGGCATGAACTTACAACATACAGGTCACAGGTTAGAGCTGTATAAGTCGAATCCTTATTATATGGGTTCGGTTTTGTACAATAGGCTCAGCAATGAAATTAAGGGCATTTCTAGCAAGAGGAAGTTCATGTCTACGATAAGATCTCATTTGCTGGATAAAGCATTCTATTCTGTTGAGGAGTACCTTCAGTCTCCTATTTAATCATTTACAATTACTTGAATTTTGACTTGTCCTATATCATTGTATGATCTCTTGGATGAATAAAGTATTATTATTATTATAAATTGTATTCATTATAACATTATGAATTGAAGATATGTCTCACAGTTATTTTGAAAGAATTGAATGTCATGGAGAATATATCTAAATTATTACAATATTTGTTGAAAGAATAACACATTCTGGTGATTGGAGAATTTTTTCCCAAATTCGTGTTGTAACTAGGACTAGTCAGTAATTGTCTATTTCTAGTATGTCTCCGAGGAACATGATAAAAAATCATAGACACTAAAGTAGGAGAATCGTAACAGTTTTTCATGATTTTGTACACAAAGAGTAAATCCGTAATTATCCGTCGTTGTTCGAGAAGCTGTATATTATGAAGGGAGCGAATTTCACTGATGCCAACAGTTATATAAACCTTTGTAATTTTGAAGTGTTGAAACCTTATAAATCTATTCTGAAGTCTTTCTAATTTATAAACATTATAATGTGGGTTCCATACTACACTGGCGAAATTCAGTTTGCTGTGAACAAAAGCATAATGAATAGATTTGATGGCTGCCTCACTATCAAAGTCCTTGCATGTTCTACAAAAAAATCCCAAAGCTCTATTGCAAGCATTAATTAGGTACTCAAAATGTGGGTTGAAAGTCATTTTTGTATCGAAGTAGACACCAAGATCCCTGATTCGATCCCTTCTACTGACTGTACTATCGCCCAACAAATATTGGAATTCTATAGGGACAATGTTTTTACTAAAAGATATACTCGCAAATTGACTGACGTTGAGTTTCATTTTGTTACGGTTGCAAAATTCAGTGAACCTATTTAGATCTTCTTGAATCTTTAAGCAGTCCCTAATTGTCAACACTTTTCTGAATATTGTCGCGTACAGGGGTGTTTTTTGGGGGTCACCCCTGTCGCTTGGGTCGTACTCAGGAAATATAAATTAAATGATTTCACTTATAAAATAAATTACAAAACAAAACATATAATTTAATGATAATTGATGGTACATTATTCAAGAGAGATTTAATGATACAAAGAAATACAAAGAGATATAAATGCTTACCCTAAGATACACGAAAATGTTGAGAACTCAGTCTTCAGGAGGAGACCTCCCGAAGACTTTTCGAAAAGAACGTCTTCAATTACTTTTATCAAATCTATAATTATAAATCAGCAACATCAGCAAAATTGTATTAGTTATTCTCCTCTTGTGATAACACACTTTTCATAATATAATTTGTAGTGACCTACTTTAATCATGGACTTGTAAATATGTGATTTGTTTATAACAATAATGAAATTGAATTTAGAATAGAATTATACTTGGTGTTTTACTGAATTGGATTTTGAAAAATGTATATCTTGACAATATCTTCAAGTCGTCTGCATATAACAATATCTGTGTATGTTTGAAACAGCTATTCAGATCATTAATAAACACTGAAAACAATAAAGGACCCAGATTTGAACCCTGAGGGACTCCCGAGGTTACCACGAAAGAGGCAGACCTATACCTATTTATGTTCACAAGTTGACTACGATTATTAAGATATGACGAGAGCCATCTCAGGAGATTTCCCTGTATAACAATTCCAGAAAGTTTTGACATAAGGAGGTTGTGATCGACTTTATCGAACGCCTTGCTGAAGTCAGCATACAACGAATCAACCTGCGCTCGATTGTCCAAGGCATTCGAGATGTATTCAGAATATATAACCAAGTTTGTTTCAATCCCTCGTTTGGAGAAAAATCCGTGTTGGCATTTTAAGATCGATGATTTAAGACTATGAAACATAATGTCATAAATGATGCTTTCAAATACTTTGCTGAATATGGATAGTTTGGAGATACCACGATAATTATTTACTGAGTTTCTAGAGCCGAAATTTTTGTATATTGGAACCAAAAGAGCAGTTTTCCAGGCATCTGGAAAGGTGTCAGACTGCATGAATTTATTGAAAATAGCACAGAGTGGGTAACACAAACTGGGAGCACAGCATTCAACAAAGTGAGGGATAGCCATCTATTCCGGCTCCCTTGTTTACATCTGAAGAGCTCATTTTAGCAAGTATCATTTCTGTAGTGAATTTTATTGAGTTCAATGGATTATTTGTGCTGGATTGAGGAGAAAAATGATGGGTTTGCTGATAGGGCTCATATACGCTTCGAAAATAGGTAGCAAATAAATCACATATTTGTTTGCCGTTTTCAGCAGATGTGTCATTATAAGATATTTTATTAGGAATACTAACTTAATTTTTGCAACAATTTATATATTTCCAGAATTTTTTAGGATATGTTTTAATTTCATTTTGAATATTGTTTGTGTACATTTTGTAGTCATTAGATATAAGGTTTTTACTTCTACGTCTCAGAAGTTTGAATTTTTTTATAATAATATTGAATATCATATTCTTTCCACTTTTTGTGCATTTGATTTTTTTGTTTTATACATTTTATTGTATCGATAGAAAAGTATACAGGAAATTTTTTATTTTTTCTGGTTAAATTTGGGACATGCAGAATGGTACCCTCCAGTAAAATTTTGTAAAATACAGAAACTTCTTGATCAACTGATGAATTGGAGAGCAGCTCGTCCCAGTCATAACTTAGAAAAAAACTGTTGAGCTCGCCATAGTTACCCCCTCTGAAATTATAAAAATTTAGATCTGTTTGGTCAAGAACCTTGATGTTGAGACAACCAATGTAAAACTCAATGGGTGGATGATACGAATCAGGATATACTAAGGGAATGTCACTCTTTTCTAATTTCGATAAGTGAATTTCAGTGCAAAAAACATTGTGCTGTGAAAATTCACCAAATGATAAGAGATCGATCAATGATGAGTTAGAGTTATCAGTGTTTGTTGGAACAAAAAAAGTTTCACATTCACTGGGAATCCAACTAATGTATGGAAAGTTGAAATCATTGAATATGATAATAGGTTCACCCGTGAGTTCGTCAATGTTTGCTTGTAGTTTCGAGGTGAAACATAATCTAGCATATTCGTCCCTGGGAGGGAGATAAACGCAGCATACATGGATCTTCAAATTGTTGTCATTGTGGATGGTTATCCATAAGTCTTCTGCGTCGCTCTGAAAATGCTCCCGATGCGTAGCACCAATTGTATCTTTAACACCTATTAGTACACCTCCCCCGGATTTTTTGTTATCGGCACACGAGGCACTTTCGCGATCGCGGCGGAAAACATTGTTATGTGATGTGTCTATAACTTCAGAATCAAAGATGTCACCTGATAGATTGGTTTCAGTTATCAAGTAGAGATCAGCGTTGACATTGAATGTGTTTATTTTGAATTCGGTTATCTTGGAACGCAAACCATTTACGTTCTGTCCATAAATTAACAACTTATCCATTGGAAAAACTATCATATATGATATGGCCAATTATCGCAAAATTCACGGTTACATTTTATCGATGGATGCGTGATTTTTTATAGCAAGTATTTTGGACGAATCGGATTTTCTACAAAGGATGGCACCATTTTTCACCCAAACATACTTGTATTGTTTGTTTTTTGAAGCCAGCCTTACGTCTTTTTATAAAAGTTTGTTGGCTAACGTGAGATGCTCATTTATATTGTCAAATATTAAACGTGATCCCCATAAGATGATGATTTCCTTTTGTAAATTCCATAATCAAAATCATCGTTCATCTTGGCCATTAATCAAAAACACTCAGTACATCATATTTCCTGTTCAATTTCTATAGAATGTAGAAATCATTCACCTTATGGAAATCATGAAATCAGCAAAATCATGTTATCGGATCTTTTCGATGCGAGTCTCCGAACAAGTCGTAGGTAAATTGCTGATTGAGCATTTAGATTTGTATAAATATCGGGAATCATTCATTCAGAGGCATTATTAGAATTTTAGCGTTATTAGAATAGTAGCATTATTAGCATTCTTAGCAATTAGCATTTAGCGACTTGGTCGGAAGCCCTGCCTCACGACGATGGTTTTCACCCCCTTTTCGGCTTGGTTGGCCATTATGTAAGTTATCACGGTAATGTTGTCTTTTTATATTATTTTTCATATATTTTTATGTTTTCTTATGTTTAATCCTAAACCCTCGTTTTTTTGATATTAATAAATGTGTTTTTGAGTATAATAGCGAGTACTTTATTTGAAAATACATGTAATTGGGTGATTAGATAAAACTAAAAACCCCCTCGTATTGCCAAGCGAGTCTGAGTTGCGACATGTGGTGGAGGCGCCAGCTTCGATTCTTTTTAAAAAATGCAAAATCATCCAATTACAATTTTCAGATAAGAAAAAAGAGGAAAAAAAAATCAAAATTTCACCTTAATACAACTGTAAATTCCTAATACAAATTCTATTTACGTGGCCATCATTAATAAATAAGTTTAGTTTCAAGTACTTTAATTTTCTTTCAATCTCGAATTATATCCAATATAATTTCTAATATCTGTTCATCAGCTTAGAAATATATTGACAGATTTGGTAAATCATAACGAATATCTGTTCATCAGCTCATTATGATTTCCAAATTGAAAATTTGAGCATTTTGTTTTTCTCTTTTCGAATTACAAACAATATAATTTCTAATATCTGTTCATCAGCTTAGATATATTTTGATAGATTTGGTAAATCATAACGAATATCTGTTCATCAGCTCATTATGATTTCCAAATTGAAAATTTGAGCATTTTGTTTTTCTCTTTTCGAATTACAAACAATATAATTTCTAATATCTGTTCATCAGCTTAGAAATATATTGATAGATTTGGTAAATCATAACGAATATCTGTTCATCAGCTCATTATGATTTCTGAATTAGTAATTCGAGTTATCTTTCCTTCTTTTTTCAAATTATAAACAATATAATTTCTAATATCTGTCCACCAGCTTGGAAATATATTGTTAAGTTCAGCTCATCATGCAGAATATCTGTTTCATCAGCTTCTCATGATTACCGGAAGAATAATTTGAAATTTTCAAACCTTATCCAATAGTGACAATAGGAATGATACATTTCCCAATATCTGTTCATCAGCTTGGGTAGGTGTATTATCTTGATTGCATAATTACAACGAATATCTGTTCATCAGCTCGTTTAATTAGTAATCATACTGTTGTACAATTATTAAGATTCATTTATATTTCCACATATTTTATTTTTTGATGATGGCACGTAAAAATCCAAATCGTCGCCAACGCCTGAAACAAACAAGAGATATGGAATATGGTGTGGGTTAAAAATTTGGGAGATTTCATTTTATCAACTTAGAATTAGGATGGTAATGTTAAGTAAATATAGAGTAGCAAAGGGTTCACAAACTAAACAAAAAAAATATAGATATTGATTATGAAAAATAAAACAAAAAAAAAACAAAAAAAAAATAAGCAGAAAATATATGAATATTTTTTCAAAAAACAGAATATTCAAGAATTGACACACCTTCGAGAACGAAAATGCATGATAATCAATAATAAGTATATAACTGTTTTTTTTTTAACAAGGAAATGATGGTCTGAATTTTTTTTTTTTTTTCAATTACGATAAAGGGAAATAAAAATGATCATGATGAAGACATTATTAGTAGAGGTGATAGAGAGGTTGTTTCACGAATGAATATTCACGAATGTAAATTATCGGCTAGGAGAGCGTGGAGGATGCCAGAATTCACTGGTGAACGCTTACCCTTCGGCCAAAGTTTAATTTACAAAAGAGTTGGGATATAAGAGTTGAGTTTTATATTGTTTTATCGGCTAGGAGAGCGTGGAGGATGCCAGAATTCACTGGTGAACGCTTACCCTTCGGCCAAAGTTTAATTTACAAAAGAGTTGAGATATAAGAGTTGAGTATTATATTGTTTTATCGGCTAGGAGAGCGTGGAGGATGCCAGAATTCACTGGTGAACGCTTACCCTTCGGCCAAAGTTTAATTCACAAAAGAGTTGAGATATAAGAGTTGAGTTTTATATTGTTTTGTCGGCTAGGAGAGCGTGGAGGATGCCAGAATTCACTGGTGAACGCTTACCCTTCGGCCAAAGTTTAATTTACAAAAGAGTTGAGATATAAGAGTTGAGTTTTATATTGTTTTGTCGGCTAGGAGAGCGTGGAGGATGCTAGAATTCACTAGTGAACGCTTACCCTTCGGCCAAGGTATAATTAATGAGGAATTGAGATATTAGAATTGAGTTGTATTGTGAAATGTGTGCACATAGTACACTAAAGACAGATGAAGAGGCAAAGGGAGGACGCTCCTTAATTCGCGATTCATAGGTCAAAATGATGAGATAGTCCTCAAAACGTGTAGAGAGTATACTACACGCTGTTGCTTGTCTTAGGAAAGACAAGATAGGTCTTGTGAAATGAGATGAGATTTTATTGAGGATACGTTTCTAGAAGAGACAAATGTTGGTATAATGTTGTAAGGAGTTCGTGATTGAGAATGATGATGAGTTCGTGAAAATAATGTATCAGTTATCTTATCTTATCTGTACAAATAAGTACAATGTGATTCTTCGTCAGGAAAATATTTATTTCCAAAAATCTTGATGATTATTTATCAGATTTAAATCAATGTTCGTCGATAGGTCTTAGCCAGGAAAGTAGTTGTTTTCTGATAAATATGAAAGTAATAGTGTGAGAAGTTCAAATTTGATTTTTTTTTATAATTATACTCATTGAACAGCTACTACTGAGAGAATACGGGTGTGTCTTTTCAAATGATTTATGTATTGTTTATCAAAATGATTATCAGAAAATATATTGAAATAATGTTATAAAATTATTCATTTGTAATTAGTTATTGTTAATACATGAAATGCTTCATCATAGACTTAATGCATAGGATTAATAATTGTTTATTGAATATAATTTTGAAATCAAGAATATGATAATTATAATAGGTTTTATAAAATAGTTGAACTTACTGCCGAATATATCTCTGTTGTTTCATGTGAGAGAACCATTCTACTCCAAGGCACAATGCACCACTACTGAGTCAAAACACTGAGCCATCCATTATTTCATCACTCCATCTATGGTCACCCACATCAGAAGGCATCTGGAAAGCAGGATCTGAATGATTGTGTTATGGAAAATGTGTTGAAAATATGAAGACAAAAAGGATAGAACTTACCTTGCCAAATACGAAGTTGTTCCTTGAAATCGATTGGCATAACAGAAATAGCTCCATTTTCTGGACAATGGACTTACAGTCATCTGAAGACCAATGGTTTTTACGAAGAAACTTCATCAAAGTGAGGCCGTTTATGCAACTTACCAAACCACGAAGGTTGTCACCAAAAAGTAACCCCTACTAGATGCATCCACAATCCACCGAAACAAACACAGGCTGTTTCACGATGGCGCAACGATATACTACGCCCAAAGAACAACCGACTCAGCAAATATTACTGAGTTTTCAAATGTGTTTCAAATTCCGCAACTCGTCTTCTCAACGATTCCATTAGTACATAACACAAACAGTACACAAGCAGATTACACCAGAGCCATTGCCCCATCACGGCATCGCCTTCCCACCAGACCCGTACTTTGGATCAACCGACCACAAGCATCTAAGATCTGGTACGAGAAGTACCTATGAAGTATCCGACCCACAGACAATGCGTTCTTTATGTTGTGATGAAACTAGAGACAAGAACTGACCTAGGAGTGTACAAGTGGCAGAAACATAGTAACTATCAGGTTTCGGTCAAAACAAATCAGTGAAATTAAAAAATGAAATCAGTGTGGTGACATAAACAAAGTGAAGTGCCGGACTCGATAAAGAATTAATGACTCATTCGTTTAAAACAGATTGAACTGATAATTAGATACGCAGTAGATATACAGAACTATAAACTTTTAGGTGTTGACAATGAACTGAGTTGTATAATTATATATTTGTAATCATTTTATTTCTGAATTTTATATGTAACTATGTCTTCCTCGTTTTTTATGAACTTATTTTCAAAAGATAAAGCTGGGGGCCAGCTTTGCTTAAAGGGGGGAGATATGTCAAATATTAAACGTGATCCCCATAAGATGATGATTTCCTTTTGTAAATTCCATAATCAAAATCATCGTTCATCTTGGCCATTAATCAAAAACACTCAGTACATCATATTTCCTGTTCAATTTCTATAGAATGTAGAAATCATTCACCTTATGGAAATCATGAAATCAGCAAAATCATGTTATCGGATCTTTTCGATGCGAGTCTCCGAACAAGTCGTAGGTAAATTGCTGATTGAGCATTTAGATTTGTATAAATATCGGGAATCATTCATTCAGAGGCATTATTAGAATTTTAGCGTTATTAGAATAGTAGCATTATTAGCATTCTTAGCAATTAGCATTTAGCGACTTGGTCGGAAGCCCTGCCTCACGACGATGGTTTTCACCCCCTTTTCGGCTTGGTTGGCCATTATGTAAGTTATCACGGTAATGTTGTCTTTTTATATTATTTTTCATATATTTTTATGTTTTCTTATGTTTAATCCTAAACCCTCGTTTTTTGATATTAATAAATGTGTTTTTGAGTATAATAGCGAGTACTTTATTTGAAAATACATGTAATTGGGTGATTAGATAAAACTAAAAACCCCCTCGTATTGCCAAGCGAGTCTGAGTTGCGACAATATAGAAAGCATCTGAGACACCATCTAGATTCATTTTTGGAGAACTATCATTTCCCATACGTCTGGCTTTGGCAGCCATCAGGAAGCGCTCCTTTTCCCTTCTTGATGTAAATTTCACTATTATATTTTTTATTTTATTATTCGGATTATTATGATTCACTTGAACCCTGTGTTCATGGTCAATGGTAGCAGGATTAATTCTACAATCAATGTACAGTTCTCAAGAGTGGTGTCTCTCGATCGTGCAGGTGTGTTCTTTTGAAGCTCCGATATTCTTATTGAAATCATTAGTGAGAATCATAGTATAATCTTCAATTTCATATCTACGTACTGATTGAACTTTACAGTTTCACGTAAGCGAAATTGAATTGAGATTACTCATCAGACAGTGGAAATCGCTGATAAACTTTGCAAAATCTGCAATAAATCGGTGAATCGTAAAAATGCTGGTTTACAATGTGGAAGTTTTTGTGCTCATTTTTATCACGGCCAGTGTATCAACATCGTGGGCACTCAGCTTGATAGTCTCCGGGCCGAAGGTGTTTCATGGACAAGCCCCGGCTGTCGAGGTCGTCCCCGAACATCAGTCGTAGCGGGACATCGCTACTGCCGCAATCGCCCCAGATGAATGATGCCGCAACCAGTGACTCAGCCGCGGCGAACGCCCTGGAGGAAATTCGCCTGGAGCTGAGACAAAATCGAGAACAACAAGATATGGTTCTTCAGTCTGTTAATTTTTGTAGCAACAAAATCACGGATTTTGAAAATGAAATTTCCATGCTGAAGGAATATGTCAAAAAAACTGATCAATTGGCTAACAGTAATATGAGAATGGAAAGCGATATTGATAGTCTTCAATCCAAGTTGAACGACTTGGAGCAGGTTTCTCGTTTGAATAATATTGAGATACAGGGTATCCCTGAAAAAAGTAATGAAGACATATACAACATCATTGAAAAGATAGGAGTGTACATGATATTGGTACCTGTTTCCTGCGAGAGAGGGCTCTGCTCATTTCAAGGGATTCCGATCCTAGCAGTGGTGTTCCTGCGAGAGAGATAGAGAGTGGGCGAACACTCTTGTCAGGAAGAGAGGGCTCTATCTCGTAATACTAACCGCTTTTACATTCGTTATACCGGGTGACCGGGAAAAGTAGCTTGCCAGATTCGGGGATTCGGGTTTAATGTAAATAGTTGTATGGTAAATATAAGTAGTAGAATAGCATTAGTTTAAGTTTGTTTATTTACTTGATCGTTAAAAGAATGTACGAATCAATTGAGTTTGTTTGTTTTATTTCATTTACCAGAGCAACCACATTCAGGGCATTGAAACCTTCATAGTGTCACTTTGACAGACAACCTAGACCCCTGGACAAACTTTCTTCACTGATAGTTGCCCGGTGCAAGTGGACCTACCACTATAATATAGGTGGCGCCCGAGATTTTATAATAGTACCCGAGTTGGGGCGCCAAGTAACGCTCTAGTAGTAAGAAACCCTTACAGAAGGTTCGTGAGCGGTTTTACTGGGCAAACTACAGTGATTACGTTCGAGATTGGTGTCGTAAATGCACCTTTTGTTTTGCCAGTAATGGACCGCACCGGAAACCGAAAGCTCTTATGAGACAGTACAACGTGGGTAGCCCTTTTGAAAGGATTGCCCTAGACATCGCTGGTCCATTTCCGGTATCTGATGATGGAAACCGATATATCTTGGTTTGCATGGATTACTTCACGAAATGGGTGGAAGCATATGCGATTGCTAAACAAGAAGCCGTAACCGTTGCTGATGTCCTGTTGGAAGAATACATTAGTCGCTACGGGGTACCAATGGAACCCTATTTTGACCAAGGCCGAAACTTTGAGAGTGAAGATTAGGAATCAGGCAGAGCAGAACGACGCCATTACACCCCCATTCGGACGGAATGGTGGAACGAATGAATCGAACCGTTGGAAAGTACCTCTGCAAAGTTGTAGATCAACACCAACGAGACTGGGACCAACATCTACCCTTCTTCTTGATGGCCTACCGATCAGCAGTACAAGAATCTACAGGACAGACTTCAGCAAAGGTACTGTTTGGGCGAGAAATGAGGCTTCCTTGTGGCCTGGTATTTGGATGCAGACCTGGTGAGGAACCTGAGAAAAAAGATGAACGATATTCATGAATTGGTTCGTTCCAAGATCCAAATATCCAGTCAACAAATGAAGGACCGTTATGATATCAGATCTGAAGGAAACTTCTATACAAAAGGTGATTTAGTGTGGCACCACAATCCACAGAGGAAGAAAGGGCTTTGTCCTGAACTGCAGAAATTTTGAGAAGGACCCTATTGCGTAAAAAAGAAGATCAACGACGTCATATACCGCATCAATTAGGTACCCAACGGCGAACCAAAAGTCGTTCACTTCAATGGACTGGCACCGTTTAAAGGAATTTCAGATCAATCAGTGAGGCAGATTTAACTACAAGACGAGGACGAGCTCACTTACGAAAATTTCATGAACACCCATAGTGGTTCGTCGAAAGCAAGGTTTGACGTGACCAAAGAAGAGAGCCGCGACCTGTTCACCACTCCTGTAGAGTATGCATTGGCTCACTGCATCGCCCAAGACCTTCAGATGTTCCGATGGATAGGCAATGTGTTCCGGAAAAAGTTTGGTAAACTGAAAAAGCTCCAACAATAATGCCCATCTATCGGTCGAACTTTGGAAATTGAAGATAGCAGTCCTGAAGGAGTCAGATCAATCTTTCATCTGACAATCAAAGAAAGACATTTCCACAAACCATCTTACAAGGACTTATGGGACGCATTAGTTGATCTCAGAAACACCTTACCAAAAAAAGGAATAGAGAAAATAGCTGTACCAAAGCTGGCTTGCGGTTTGGATGGCCTGGATTGGAGACTTGTCAGGAATATGTTGGAAATCATATCTAATTTTACCGGAGTTGAAATTCTGATATGTTGCTGGAATCCTAGGGCAAATCTGAGACATAAAACGGTACCATGCTACTTCAATCAGACTTCACACTGCCGAAACGGAACCAACTGCTCCTTTCTCTTAAGGAGGGGGCAATGTAATGGAATCCAGGAGAACTTGAATAACCCCCCTGTATCACATGTTTGGAAGCTCTCGGATATTCTAGAATAGAAGAGGATGGAAGATCCTGCGAGCAGTCTGATGAAGAGTGACAGTTCTAGAACATTCCAGAACAGATGTTGAACATATAAATATCGAACTTCCAAACAACGTTGTAGAGTTGACGAATAGAACGCGACATAGTTACATCGTTGTCAATATAAATAGTAGAAATAAATAATTCGTTGGTGTGTGCACGTGAAAATGAATAGTTCATCAGTTAGAAATCAGTCTGTTCTTTACTGGAACCCACGAATAACGTAACAATATAATTGAATTGGTTCGAGATTTTGAGAATTTCCCTCTTTCGTACATTATTGAGAATGCCAAGCAGGTAGTGTTTGGCAGGAAGGGGTAGGTTCTTGAGGAACATGAAAGGAATATCATCAGGTCCTGACTATAGTTTCGGGCACCGTTGACGACTTCTTTCGAATGTAATTGGTACATTGATAGGGCTATGTCCCCATCTTTTTGGAAATTGTTTCTTTCTATGTTGTTTTTGTATGCTCTGAATTGATCAGTTGAGCATTCCTCATAAGATAGAGCAATCATGTTCGCTATACCCTTGGCCGTATTGATGCTTCCATATGAAGAACTATACAGTGAGTTTATATTATGGCTCACGTTGGTTCCTTTGATTCTAATTATCTTGTTCTGAATAGTATTCATGGGAGTGGACGACTTTATTGATTGTACGAAGGTTTTCCAGGACTCCCTACGGCTCCTTTTCATTATTTTGCTCTGATGACATTTGTATCTCTCGAATGCCCTCTTAGATTCATTGAGTGCGATGATTTGGCATTCAGGATGCCACCATTAAACATGAGTTCTATTTCTGAGGATTGGTTTTACCTATGGTTTTTGGGCCGAGTCTCTGAGACTGCACGGATACATCGATATCATCAGGTTTGAAGAATATCTCTTTCAATGTTAGATCTAAATGCTTCCCAGTTTGCCTTGTTGATCTTCCATTTTGGAGTGTGTACACAATCGGTTGTGAGGACTCGGCTAAGAAGTTGAATGAAGTAGTGTTCAGTGCCTTATAGATCATCAAGTATCTCAAAAGATAATTGTGTTTTGAGAGACGGATCGCAAATACTGAGATCTAACGTACTAGAATTTTCTGTATGAGAATCGAATCGGGTTTTTTCTCCACCACTTGCTATATTCTGGACTTTTCTATCCTTGAAATATGACTTGATTTTTCAGAACATGTACATAGTAATTTTTGAAATTAGGTTTTTGAAGACGAATAATTTGTGGCTCTAGCCTAGAGATCAGTTTTTTCAAGTATCCTAGGTGGGGTGTCAGCCATTCAAGTTCCATAGAAGAATGAACATTTTGATGCTATTTTATGAGCCCTGCGACGATATGTCGCTGTCAGTGTCATAGGTTGTCTTAGGAGAATTGCCTTATCTGGAGAGTTGTTTTTGCGAACGATCTCTGATCTTAGTGAGGTGGGAATATATTTTCGATAATGTTCCAATGAGACCATGAATGTCTTCAGTGTATGGTCTGGTTATGCTGAAAGGGTCGTTGGAGCCGTGTAGGTTCTCTAAAAAATCTACTGTTTGACGGAGAGTCAAGGAGCTTTCTTCGATACATCTTTTCGCTAGTGTCAACTGGGACTCCACTCCGGATACCTCCTCTCTAGAGGGTCCGGCTGCCCTGGGTTTTTCAGGAGCGTTCGAGGATGGTTTTAGGAATATTTCCAATGGAGGAGCATTGTCAATTGACTCATTTTGGACTGGAGGGAAGAAGGCTTCGGACACGATTCTCTCTTTTTTTTTTATTACACTATTCAACAGATACAAGATCCAATTACAGAATAGGAAAATACAATATGGATTATACAACATATTAGTAATTACATTAATATCACTTATTAGAAAAAACAGAACAGTCCAGCTTTTTTATGGAGGTCATGTTGCAGTCAAAAATGTCAATGGTTTCATTCATCTTGACATAAGACAATTATTCTTTTTGAAAACTGTTGCCAGACAACACTTTTACAGAACTGAACTAAGACTCCCAGACCACACTTATAATACTAGAAATAGACAAAACTCTTATATAATTCCCCGGCCACGTAAAAATACCTTACAGCATAGTTTCGTTTACTTAGGACCAAAATTATATAGTGTCATTCCAACCGACCTAAAATTGATTAATGCACAGAAACTTTCCATCTCCAAACTAAAGAGGTGGATTAAACAAACACCAAGATTGAGGATCCATCAATTTGTTGATGTCACGAATATCCACTACTAATGTGCAAAAAAAGCGACAACAAAAAAAAAGATTTTATTATTATATGTATATGTTTGTTGATTTGTATATGTCTATTAATTTGTATGTTTATAATCTTATGTATTCGCTAGTATGTGATAATAAGCCAAAAGAACATGTCGAATGTCTAAAATGAAAAATAGATATATATATATATATCTATATGGATATATTTGGAAATAGGTTACACCACTTTCAAGGACTTTCCTTTAGTGGATGCTGCAATTTATTGCCATTTTGTATATTCACAAACATTTTTTTTACACATTTATGTAACTGATCTTATATGGCAAATAAATTATTATTATTATCTTGTCATATGTGGAGCACATCTTGTAAACAGGTGCATGAAGTTTTATATAAGTGTGACAAAGCAAAAGGTATGTGAATCTAGGAATATGACCTCCATTTGAAAAAAAATATGTTGATTAGGGGTGATTTGATTTCTAACATGCGAGTAAATGACATTGTAGAGTAGAATTTTCAAAGCTTTCGAAAAAATATTAATAATTATTATAGGGCGGTAGTTGCAAATGTCTCATTTAGCCCCCTTTTTGTAAACCAATATGATTTTTGATTCCTTCCATAGTGTCGGAAAAGTATTTGTTGACAGACATGGGGTGCGTTCCATTAAGCGCTCACAATGATCACGCTCACGACCACGAATTTTGTCGTTCCACTTGGTTCTGTGCGTCATCGAAACGCTCACGCCGACCCACCTATTGAGATGGGTCGCCGTGAGCATGAATCATGACGTCATTCATGACATTTTCGCCACGACCCCAACGATCGTGGTCGCCATGTGGAACGTCTGAGTGAGTGTTTTGGGCGTTGTGAGCGCTTAATGGAACGCACCCATGAATTGAATAAGTTGCACAGTCTCGCAATACGAAAGAGGGGATATTGTCAGGTCCACTAGTCAATTTGGGTTTGAGTTTTCTCAATGAGTCACTCCCGTTATTATCAAAGAAGGATTGTCATTGAAAGAATCGGCGAAAGTAATATCTTTGAGAGATGCATATGATTGCTAGAAAAATTGGGCAGAAGCATTTGAGATGTCTTGCGGTTCAGATAGAGAGTGTTGATTAAAGCTGAAGTTAGACGGTGAGGTTACATTACTTTTTTTGAAATTCATGTAATTCCATAGTGCGGAGGAATTAGAAGTAATATTCTCTTTTACATAAAGAATGTGGTCACGGTGGAGTTTTTCAATGTTATACTTGTGAAATCATCGAAGTCTCTTTCATCACCAGATTTTCTGAATTTTTTCCAAGACCTATGTTTTTGACGGATTTCTCTGATTAGGGCTGAGTTGTACCAATGTTCTACAATAGAGTTGACTTTGTCATAAAAAGCTTTAATAATAATAATAATATGTTTATTTACGAATAACAGATTATGGTAACAAAGTGGTAACAAATTATGGTAACAGATCATGGTAAGATGGTAACATGCTTAGTGAAAGTTGTGAACAAACATAAAGAGTGAACCCATTAGAACCTATGGTCGTACATGGGTTGTCTTCATATCATTATTTACAATTACATGTATGTAGGTGTGGCATACATCGTTATACATTTTCTGTTCGGGTACTAATGATATAATGAATATAATAATAATAATAGAATTGTAGAATTGTGGTGTTAGTAATACTAATAATAAATGGGGTAATTATGCATAGTGATGAATATTGGTTAAAAAAGAGATAAAAATTATAATAAATAATAATTATTGATGTGGGGGAAAATAAAGATGAAATGAAAATTATTATATTTATGATGTAATACATTAAAATAACAATAGCTACATTGAATCTACTAGGTGAATCGTTATGAACCTTACTTCAATTAGTCTCAACTCCAAGCAAAGCCATTTTATTCAACAAGTTTCCTGGCCTCGATTCTAGGTAGATGAAGTACATATGTTTTGAATATTTCTTTCAATAGGTCAACTGAGTTTATGGTTTTCAAGTACATTTTGTGTATATCAGGCAATGTATTAAATACTATTGATGACAAATATAGATAATATTTCTGGCCTATCGTTTTGTTAGCTAGAGATTCTCTTTCAGTTTGTAACGTGTCGGATAATTGTGGTCAACTCGCTCAAGTATTTTCCTATTATAATATAGATATAGTATTATATTATACATATACATCTGTCTTATATCCATAATTCGTGTCTCCACAAATAATTCATCTGACGGGTAAGTAAATTTTTAGAAGGTCATGATTTTAAATTTTTTTTTGTCTCCCCCAGCTTAGGATACCATATTGTAGTCGAGACTGTACTAATGAGTGATAAACTGTTCGCAGATGAGTGAGACCCATAATGGTACGTAAAAATTTGAATTTTGGTAATAAACATCTAATAATTTTGCATATGTTGGAGACATGATGATCCCATCTTAGGTGTGAATCTATTATAATACCAAGGTACTTCATTTTGTCTGTTATATTAATTTCAATTTGTTTGGTTATCAGTAATTTATCGAATTCGGGAAGTCCGTTTTTGTAGCTAGAAAAGGATAAGAAGTATGTTTTATCAAAATTTATGGTCATTAATTTGGATTTAAAGCAGTCCGCTATGTTCTTGAAGTCATTTTCAACAACATTTTTTAGGTTCTGCCAAGAGTCTGATGAATATAGGACAGCTGTATCATCGGCGAAGCCTATGATTTCTCCGGTTGTTTGCATGGTAAGTGAGCTGTTTATGTAAAGGTTGAATAATATAGGACCCAGCACGGTACCCTGGGGTATTCCGTGGCTGATTGTGTTTTCGTGACTTATTTTGTCCTTAATTTTGACGACTTCTTTCCGATCTTTTAGGTAGCTGGAGAATAGTTCAAGCGTAACACCTCGGATCCCCGCTCTAGCCAATTCCTCCAGAGTGATCTACTGTATCGAAAGCCCTGGCCAGGTCAAGGAACACACAGAGCGCCGGCGTTCCATTGTCTACAAATTTATAGATTTTACCTATTATTTTTGAAATTGCATTATTTGTGGAGCGGCCCTCCCTGAACCCGTACTGATGATCAGATATCATACCATGTTTGTTAAAAAAATCATTAAACCTTTTCCTGAGACATTTCTCAAATATTTTTGCCATAGATGATATAACTGAAATAGGTCTATAGTTGTTTAGTAGGCATGTTTTCATTTTTTTATGGATGAGTGTCACAACCGCTATTTTGAATTCAGAAGAACAAACACCTGTACTGAATATTTTATTTATCAAGAAGACAAGGGGTTCGATTATTTGTTCACGAATTTCCTTGATTGTTTCAGCTATCAGTTGGTCCAGGCCGGGAGATTTATTTACTTTCAAGTCCATTATTATATTGAGAACTTCTTCCCTAGTTAAGGTCCCTAGTTTTACTCCTGCATAAGAGTGGTCCCAGTACAGACCCTTGTGGTACGTCTGTTATCATATCTAGTAGATTACTTTTATTTTTATCAATATTTACAAATTGCTTTCTGTTAGTCAAGTATGATTTTATTAACTCATTCATATTGCCTCTTATGCCCATCCGTTCTAACTTGTAAAGTAATGTTTTGTGTTGTATAACTTTCAGAAATTTAAGAAGAACACCAATTTCTACCTCCTTTCCCTTAGTCGATGTTCTCCTTTCGTGAGAAGTTTTATATAGAAAAAAAAAACTCGATGATCTTCGGCCACGTATTATCACAGAATGTGCATCTATTCCAAGAGAAGTGTTTCAGAATGTGGGGTTCAGATCACTTGGAGATTGTTTTGCGAAGTGCAAATTGCTCGCAGGTTCGAATTATGCCATCCACCAGTTGGGATGACATTGATGTATTACTGGTACGAGTATTATAGATGATAAATGGAACTGGATATGCTATCTTTGTTCCAACGCATCGCAGCTGAAATTTTAGCAATAGAACATGCGCTTGAATGGCTGATAAGGCAGAATACAAGGCATGTAAATGCACTCATTATATCAATTCGCAAGTCAGCTCTTGAAGCGATAGATAATAAATCCATGACAGCTCTGTTTCTTCAAATTCATGTAGCTTCATCTAGGAAGACAGATGGTTATATTTTTATGGGTTAAGTGACACTTTGGCATTTTAGATGATCATAAAGTTGACTTACTAGCTAAGGAATTCATTACTCTTTCAGACTATCCTTCTGACAAATTAGAATACAGAGACATATTAAATCTTGGAAAAATGGAAAATACAATAAATAAATTTTCCTGAAAATTCCAATAATCATTATACTCTGATCTTTCGAGTCTTCTAGAAGTTATTCAGTGCAACAATAGAAAATATTTGAGTACTGAGTCCCATGCTCGGAAATGTAGCATTACGGCCCTAGGGCGCGTTGAGATTCAATGCATTTGCAAATTGCACGAACTGTTATTTATGTGAAAAATTGGCAACCAAAATTGATTACATGAATTATCCTTGGCATGAATCAAGATTCAGTTATTTGATTTTGTATCTACATGATTGATTGTTTCTTCGATCGAATGAGGTGATACCTTGCTTCCCATTATATATAAAAAAAATCTCGTATAAGCTGAGCGAAAAATGAGAATAATGATGATTCTGATCGGAGACAATATGTTCAAACTCCTTCATCGAATTGAATAATTAAACAAGCTTGGAAGGAAAATGTATGCTTTTACTAAACTTTTTGATTTAATCTTGTTTAGATTTCTGTAGTGGTTAATGTTGTTGAGGAGTGGAGGTTTGACAACAGATATATTGAGGTAAACCCTTATGTGTGTTTCAAGGAGGTCACATAGTCACATTTCTATTAGGTGTTAGTTGAATAATTATATTCATACAGTGGGGAACAGCCAAATGGAATAAATTCGATAACGAATGAATGAGAGCGTGTTGGGAAGAACGCTTGGACACGTCGATTTGAATTTTTAGATGCGCAATTTTTTCAAAGAAAAAGTAATACCAACTTCCTTCTTTTGAATACAACCCCCTGTATTCTATTACTTTCTTGGATTCTTCAGAAAATTCTAGACATAATTCATGTACAATATCCCATACCTAAGTGTTTTCAGATGTATTACAAAAATTAACATGAAAGGAAGAAAATTATTTTATTTCACAAATAATGTGAAAAAAAAAACATTGATTTGAATGTAAGAGATTTTCAAAATGGTTATACGAAAATAAACGAAACGGTTTTTGTTTTTTTTTTTTTTTATTTCATATCAGTAGAAAGAAACCGAAACAGTTGAAGATAGGTGTTGCAGATGAAAAGCTCTTTTCTTAGAGAGATAGTAATGGACTTTACATCCCGTATTTCCCACTATAATTATTCCGGAAATAAAGGCACAATAATGTGAATTGAGTGACCGATCAACCCCAAGAGACTTACCGGTGGTCTGTTTGCTGACTTCTTGGAGGGAAGAGAGGGCCCTTTTCTGGTCTGGCAGTTGACTGCTGTGTTCTAACTGGTTTTAGTGTCTATTAAGCGGAGTCTTCAGAATAACAGAAGGCGGAATTTCGAAAAAAAGATACAGTTCAGCGTGAACTAGCGTGTAGCACTTCTCACTTGCAATCCACTACTGATAATACTGCTATCAGCCGTCGTGAGTGCTCGCGGAGCAGTCGTCTCAGTGCTGATCGGTCGTATACAGTATGTATAAAAGGATATATAAAAAATAATAATATACGGAATTAGGTCTAGAATTTTCTGAAGAATCCGAAATGATCTACAAGAGGTTGTATTCAAAATGAGAAAGATAGTATGGGTCACTGTCACATGACATACCCTATATAATTATTTTTTTGTTTGAAAAAAAATGCGCATTCAAAAATACAAATCGACGTGTCCAAGCGTTTTCCCCAACACGCTCTCATTTATTCGTTATCGAATTCATTCCATTTGGCTGTTCTACACTGTATATAACTGATTGGAAGACAGGAATATTTTTCATTCATTCTCATTTCGAAATAAATAGTTTCGACGAGATGAATTTTTCCCTTCATTCAATCACCTGAGTGCAACCAATATTTGTATTTTATTTCAGATGGATTCAATACTTCGAACGAGTTCGTTCAGAAGGATGGATAACAGAATCGAGCAAGTTTCTTTGATCTCATGAACCCTCTTTCAGTTCAAGCTCAGCTCACGTCACAGTATTGCGGATGAAAGGCTTTTCAATTTGAGGAGTCTATACCGACGACGAGATATACCAATAAGAAATCAATAGAAACTAAAGCGACTCAATCATCGTACTCTGTTTCTCATTTATCCAGATAGCGAATGAAATGTTGCTTTCTTTAATCAAAGAACCAAGTCATCCTAATAAACATTGAATTCTGAAAGATTCTGGCTTCCCGTTCTCGATTTATTCATTTATTTTCCCAGATTGTCAAGGATGACTACCAGAAAATTGAAAATCAGATTCTAAATTGGTTTCCTTTGTGCAGTAGAGGTATGTACTGTAATTTATGCAACGGTTACAATCAATTTTCAGATATGGGGACCTAATGTTGCCATTAGTTTATCTCTTTACCTCTCAGAAACAAAAAATGTGTTTTCTATCTTGGTTGAAAATTTACTACTTCGACTGAATTATAGATACAAATGCCATTCACTTTTGCATGAATCTTCATAATTGAATTCTGATGGCTGAAAGTTGATCAAATGAAATCCTGAAGTTCAAAAGGACTATTGTGGGACTGCAGTGTTCACTGTTCGATAAATGCAACACTTGGTCATATTATAAAATCATCGTGCTTGATACAGGTTGTTGAGTAGTTGAGTGAGGTAGAAAATTCATATTTTCTTTTCAATATTCTATATTCGATTGATTTTCATAGAGTATATTGTGATGATCACAAACATAGGAATCATAATAATATTCATAGCGGATTCATCATCTTTGGAAAGGAATATAGATGGTACGAATACAGAAACATACAGGAAAATACAAATGATCATTTTTCTGAAGATATTTGTATGAACATAAAGTCACGATATCGATCAATTGTCCATAGTCGCAGTTGCATATGGTTCTTCCTCAACAACGTTACAGGTGAAAAAATAGATTTATCTCCGGCATTGCATAGCTCGTTCTAGTATGAGATTGAAGTCTAAAATTATTTCTTGAAATAATGATTTTCTTATAAGAGTTGATTATTTTTTCGATATACCAGGTGTGTTAGTTGAAGTTTGCCGGTTTTATTAGTAGATGTCGTTAGCAATATCTACAGGGTGCCCGTAATTCGAGCTTAAGCATGGGGATCTCGGTTACCTTGAGAGATACGATGTTGCTTAAATCAGGGCAAAGTTGCGCATTCTGGCACTGATCAATAATCTGAAAAGAAATCCGACCTATCTTCCTTGGTTTTCAAGATATCGCTGAAAAACGGAATTTCGCGATTTTCGTTTTTATTTTTTCAATGGAAAACCGATCAAGTTATCCATTTTCAATCGTAACATTCCTATAGCAACTTTTTGCGAGGAATAAGGAAATAATATTACATTTTTTCTAACACACGAAGAAAGAAACAAATGACAGTCAACTTTTTTTTTCTTATGGACGCCATATTGAATTTTCATATTTCTGAATGCAGTTTTTTTTCTGATTCCGACTATGTACTACACAACATGTTTTGATTTCAAATTATGGTCGAAATTTCCTAATAAACATTATTTCGAAGATTGCCGTGGAAAACAAATTCCCCAGATTTGTTCAATTTGAATTTTGACAGTTCAGTAGTCTTTCCACTTTTGTGAATTGCAATATGCCATTTTCCAATGAAGAACAGAGGGATATGTTGGAAATTTATTATGCTTGTCATCGAAATGTTCAAGTAACAAGTGAAACATATCTACAACGTTTTCCTGAAAGACAGCAACCAAATACTGGATATTTCCTAGGTCTCCATGGAAATCTGGGCCAATATGGTTCATTTCGGTGATCCAGACATAAATATCGCGAGAGAGCTAATGAATATGAAGAAAACATATTACAAGCGGTATGTTATGATTTTCAGATTGAATTTAAGTTATTTCAGATATTATTTGATATTGCTTAGGTCCAAGATGATCACTACATATCAACGAGACAGGATTACAGAATATTTGTCGGAAATGTTTCTTAATAGGGTTATTGCGAATAATGGTGATGTACGTTGGCCAGCGCGTTCTCCAGACTTATCACCCTTAGACTACTTTTTATGGGGAACAATGAAAAATTAAGTTCATAAAACTGTACCAGTCGATATAAATGACCTTCGGCAACATATTATCGACTCTTGGAGACAGATCAGGAGACGAAGTATCGAAAGAGCAATTGCAAATGTGAGAAAATGTGAGAATTATGTATACTGGTGGAAGGTGAACAGTTTGAACAGCTTCTCTGATTATTCATATTTTGTTTTCATTTTGTTTGTTCTGTTTGGTTCACATGCTATACCTGTTTATAAAAAAATCAACATATCCCTCTGTTCTTCATTGGAGAAATGGCATATTCAATTCAAAAGAGTGGACTCCAAGCGTAAAAACTACTGAACTGTCAAAATTCGAATTGAACAAATCTAGGGAGTTTGTTTTCCACGGCAATCTTCGAAAAAATGTTTATTGGGAAATTTCGACCATAATTTGAAATCAAAACATGTTGTGTAGTACATCGTCGGAATCAGAAAAAAAAACTGCATTCAGAGATATGAAAATTCCATATGACGTCCATAAGAAAAAACAAGTTGACTGTCATTTGTTTCTTTCTTCGTGTGTTAGAAAAAATGTAATATTATTTCCTAATTCCTCGCAAAAAGTTGCTATGGGCATGTTACGGTCGAAAATGAATAACTTGATCGGTTTTCCATTGAAAAAATAAAAACGAAAATTCGCGAAATTCCGTTTTTCAGCGATATCTTGAAAACCAAGGAAGATAGGTCGGATTTCTTTTCAGATTATTGATCAGTGCCAGAATGCGCAACTTTGCCCTAATTTAAGCAACATCGTATCTCTCAAGGTAACCGAGATCCCCATGCATAAGCTCGAATTACGGGCACCCTGTATACATTTCTATGATTTGGCATGTATGTCATTTTTTTCTATCGACAAAAGTACGGAAGTCACATTCCTCTGAAATAATGGCGTCATATTTGTTTACCTCAGTGAATATGTCGAGTTTCGGTCCAAGTAAACCACATCTGTGGCGTTCGGTGATTTTCTTATTTCATCAAAATAAAAAAGCAGCTGAAGCTCACTGGTTGCTGGTAGAAACTAATGATGAACATGCTTCAATGATTAGAACATGTGAGACATGGTTTCGTCAATTTAAAAGTGAAGATTTCGATCTGACAGACAATAAAAAACTGGTGCAGCGAAAATGTTCGAAGACGAGGTGTAGGCGTTATTGGATTTTTATCCAACCCAATCGCAACAAAAATTGGCAGTAACACTGAATGTGACTCGAGGATCAATTTGAAAATGTTAAAAAGCCATGGGAAAGGTCCAAAAGTATGGAAAATGAGTACCACACCAGCTGAACGATAGACAATATCCCTCTGCTGAAGTTGAATCTGCGGAGACCAATTTCCCAAAACTAAATAGACCAGTATCGAAAAAAACTGACCTCTGAGAACAATTTGAAAACTCTATCTTTCATAATACCAGCAAAATCACATATTGAAAAAGAATCTCCACTTTTTGTTTTGAATTTTGGCCAACTCCATGATGAAAAACTACAATGCCATTCACAAAAATAAAACAGCAGCCATTGGGGCGAGTGGAGGGGTTACAATTTATCATAAACAAAATGTTGAAGTAACAGAAATGGATGAGAAGGATGTCTATCATGGGGATCTCGGAAACCATAAGAGATATGGAGATGGTTAGGTTAGGTTAGTTAAAGAATAGAGCAATGAGAATCTCAAATAAAAGTTTTCACAATAAGAATTGAAATATATTGTTTGAATTGTTCCTAGAGAACTCATATCCTCACTCACTGATTGATCAAATTCTTTATAATGATAGTTTCATGTCCATCACAGCACCACTCATTCGGGGTGGCATAGTTGATGCTGGTGTTGATACTGCTCTCCCTTTTGTCAAGTATACCACCTTACCATACATAAAGGATATCACCCCCAAATTGTCGTCACTTTTCAGAAATTTACCAAATATCAGATAGCTTATAAAACTATTCTCACCATGAACAATATCCATAGTAGAATAAAAGATGAAACTCCTTTGACTTCGAGAGCGGGTCTCGTGTATAGTATTCCTTACCGAGACTGCGGTAGGAACTAAGTTGGTCAGGTCAAACTTCACGCACCTTAGCTTCAAGAATAACCTCATACAAAAGTGATGCTAGAACACGTCCTGAAAGATGTGCTCTTGCAGAGCATGTTAACAAACTTCATCACCGTATGGACTATAATGGTGTGAGTGTCCTCATGTCTGAATCTTTGCTGAGCAAGAGGATTTTCTTGGAAATGGCATTCATCTATCAACAGGATAACTGTATCAATAAAAAAACAGATGTAAAGCACCTGAGTGAAATTTATTCCTTTTTGCTGTTGGAAGAGATGGGGGTCTGTTGATAGATTGATCAGTAGACCAATAATACCTAAGACTCTACTTCTCTTAATAACACTAATTACTCAAGATTTTCATGTTGCTAAACGAGCGGTTGAGCAATGAGGTTCTTGGAAACATACGCAAACTTTGTGAGACATATTCTATCAGTTTACAAAAGGACTTACCTTGTGACTCGGACTGGCTCTCAGGCGGGTGTTGTGTTCACGCACTCACGCTCTGGTAATTTCTCTTACAAATACTACTGACTTTGTAATTCTAATTTCGATTTTCAATAAAGAACACTTTGAGATCGGAATCGGAAAATGTAAAAGACAGATACGGGAATCTATTTGAATGATTTATTAGACTAAAGTCACGAAAAAATAAAATACGAGGAAACTGTAAATATAACTTACTTTGAATAACAATGATTACTGGAATACTAACAATTGGCTGTCACAACTGACCAGAAGAATAAACAAATATTAATCTATGACATTGAAAAAAGAGAAGTTAGGATAATGATTAATAATTATTAAAATATACTAAAATGACAACAAGTGAGACTTAGACGATTTTAGGAGGACAAAAGAAATTACCCAGAAATGTAATGAGTTGATGAAGGCACTCCCGTGATCGCGAATTGGGCTGATTGAAAGGCAAAACGAAACTAACTTAATTTTGTCTATCCAAAAACCATCTAAAGTCTCTTGGTAAACGCCCAAACTTTGGGGGTTTGTTTGCCTGAACTGCATTGGTGGATGAATCAATCCTTCCACCAATCACATAAAGAATAATTATCATTTTTGTGGTGTATGTGTTGATCTATTACATCTATTACAAGCTCATAAACTATCCCTTATCTAAACACCCTTGCTGACTATTTAGATTTTATTGACATGGGTTATTTGGGTTTCCACATCTCCCAGCCTTATTTCAATTGATTAATATTGATAGTGTGCGTGAATGTGTGCGTCTGTAAAAACTCTCGAGATGTGATCTTTTGTTTATCGTATGGCTCTCGTCTAATAAATGTCCTATTCACCCAATAAATAAATGAATCAATCAAATTTAAAGACTACCCTGGAGTTCGGATTTGAATAGTCATATGGATGCAATAAGACGACACATAATGTCAACAAGTGCAATCCTAACATTAATACAAAAACGTTTACATGATAATATTAGTTTCGCCTTATTACACTGTCATTGGACTGTTAAAATTCTCTCTCCTCACAAATTTCCAACCTGTAACTATTGGTGACACTGTAATGGTTGTGGTCCATTGTGCTTCGTTGCTGACTGGTTTGACCTTAATGCATAGGTACCAACTGATTTCTATACAATTCTACCAATTCAATTTTGACTTCCATAGTAGATTGTTTGTGCGGTTGGTTCAACTTTCATTTTATTATATAAAGACTCATGTATTGGGATGCCATCGTATTGTCTCAGTTTACAACAATTCATATTATTCTGTTTTTTAAATGTCCAACGTTTTTTATGTAAACATTTTCGCCGAAGATGTGTGTGTTTATAATTTGACTTTTTATACAGTGTTTTTTCATGTTCACATTGTTTCTAGTGTCCCTGATGATGGAATAGAATAAATATTCCAAAAGCTTGGATAGATTTCATAGAGTGCATTTTTACTTGCTGCAATTCCCCACTACATTTTCTAGTTTATATACAGGGTGGGGCACCACATACGACACGGTCTCTGTAAACCAAACCATTGAATATTTCGAAAATTCTTCTTTTCATCATTTGTATATTCATTGAGGCTGCAAGAGGAAATTAGGAGTATACAGGGTGGCTCATTAAAGTGTGACATATCAAAGTTGTGTTTTTTTGAATGGAACACCCGGTATTTTGTTGCAGTTTTGGATAGTTCAGGGGAAAATAATACGATTTCATATAGGGTACCATGTACTTAACTATAACCGTTTTCGAGTTATTTTTTCTTTTTGAAAATGCAAGGTACAATTGGAGACAAAGTTATCTGCGTTTGAAATTATAAAAAAGTGACAATGAATTTTCAACGTCCTGTATAATATTGACAAACGGGGTCTATCGAAATCAATAGCCTGAAACCTCTTTAATGCTTGGTCAGAATTGGAAGGGATGGTTTCCATATATTTCGATGTTATTCAATCTCCAATTGTACCCTGCATTTTCAAAAAGGAAACAATAACTCGAAAACGGTTATAGTTAGGTACATGGTACCTTCCATGAAATCGTATTATTTTCCTTTGAACTATCCAGAACTGCAACAAAATACCGGGTGTTACATTTAAAAAAACACAACTTTGATATGTCACACTTTCATGAGTCACCCTGTATACTCCAAAATAATTTCCTTTTGCAGCCTCAATGAATATACAGATAATGAAAACAAAAAAATTCCGGAATATCCAATGGTTTGGTTTACAGAGACCGTGTCGGATGTGGTGCCCCACCCTGTATGTTCAGCATGACATTTCAGGAGATATGAAACTCCGTCTCAACCTAGACAATTTTCGAATTCATATTAGAACCATCATTCCGAATTCCATCACAAAATCTATTTATTTAAAATAAAAAAAAAACATCCTGTATATGATTTCGGACACATACTTAGAAATGACAGATCAATGTCAGCAGTCAGTGAATTTTGGGATTTAAATCGGGGTGGAATAATAAAGGAGCAACAAGAGTATGCCTATGTCTATGTTGTAGACTGTATCTTTATTATGGTTCACTGGTTCAAAGCGACACGCGAATTATAATTTCAGGAACTCAAAGTCTCTTTTTAAAAACTAATTTTTATTACAACTACGAAGTGAACAGTACGAGTATCTAATTGAATCTGTTACAAAAATGTGTGATTCTCATGATGTTGAAAAAATGCTAGAACATCTTATTCTTGGAATTGAAATCTTAGATCTTGAGCTGGCAAGGTCAGCGTTTCCCATGGGAACGGCCGATATAATTCCTCCCCCTGAAGATTCAGCGTAGGAGGGTTAGCGAGGAAGCTGAACCCTGGACATCTCAATTTCTCTAGGCTGGTCCGTGGATCTTGGCTTGCAGATTCTAGGGATGAATTTCTTGTACAGAAAGTATGCTATTGCGAATATGAGAATGGCATAGATGACGATGGTCCAAAAACTTGGGATGTGGCCTACGTCGTTGAAGGAGATCTTGGGGTAGTTTTCTTTGATTGCAGCTTTTATTGACTGGAGTTCGTCCAAGTTGATATTCTCTAGGCGGATTCTTATGTTCGGTTGGAACGTTTTTGTTTCAGGCTCTTTTAAGTCTGGTAGGAGTATGGGCTGGTTATAGCTGATCTGGTCTTCGTTGATGACTGTTTGATGTGCACAGGTCAATCGACATCCAATTGGAATTTCAACAAAATAGCTTCCTGGTGACACATTCACGATTTCTTCTTGGTTCGGACATTTCAGTTGAACAGGCTCTCGGGATGGTAGGAGTACGACCCATTTATTTGTGTTTCCTAGGTTCTTGATTGTTGGTATAGATATTTCAACGGGTATTCTCTCGCATGAAGATGTGTTCTTTATGTTGAGAAGTTGAATCTCGCAAGGGTTTCTATCCCCTAATCTTCCAATATCATTTGGAGAACAAATGTGCATTTGCCGGTTGATCTTCGTACAAGGATCGCTCGAGAATGCGTAATATTCTTCGTTTTTTATCAAGTATTTATTTTTTGAAATAACTGCCTTAAACTGACTGTCAGAGAATATTGGAATAGAGAAGAGATGGTAGTATTCAAATCCCAAAGGATTTGTTATTGGAATGTAAAGAATATAAGTTATTCTATAATTAGTTATGTAGCTTTCAACTTTCATAATTTTTTCGAATAAAAATGTATTTTCAAAATTTATTTCAATTGGTAATTGATTTTTATCAATCAACTTTTCTAGTTTTTGCAATTCATGGAATAATTCTTTTGTTTTTATTATGCTTGAATGAATAACATTTAATTTGGAAAACTGTATCGAATTCTCTACGTCTTGTAATATGGAGTTTATTATTTCGTACATACTGATTATTTGATTTAGGATATCTTTGATGAATAATGAATTCTCTCGATATACCTGACCTTGAACTATTGAAGCAATTTGTTTGATTTTTGATTCCAATAAATTTTCATTATGTTTTACTTGTTGAATCGTATTGTTGAATTTTTCTATCAGAGCCATTGAGAGTGAGTTTTGTCTTTTGATGTTAGTAGCTAGTTTTTCTTGATTATGTTGCAAATCTGTAATCAGCTGATCATACCTTTCTCCGTCATTAGAGTCTAAATTCCTAGTGATCGACTTGAATATTGATCCTATCCCATTTATTAAACCACGTTTTGATCTGTGTGTCTGAGGGAATATTTCATATAATTTTTCAAATACGATCTCTTCAGAAAATTGTAAAATTTTTAAGTAGTTTGATATATCTGATGAATAATTCAAGTTGCTTTTGACGAGTGTTTTCAGAGTATGCGAATGTAGTTTCAGTTTGTTGAGTTCCATAATGACTGGATTTAAATCGTAATAATGAATGAGGGAGTGCGTATAAGTTTCTACCTTTGCTGTTCCCATTTTGAGAGGAATATGTCCTGCGTTGTTCTTTAAATTTTGTATAGTTACTTTTTCTTGGAGTCCGAGAATTCCAGAAATCCTGAAAAAATTAATTATTTCGTAATCGTGGATGGATATTGTTTGAGAGGACGTTTCAGATTGTTCATGTGAATTTTTGGTTGATTTTCGGTGGAAACGGTTTTCATTTTTCTGTCGACTTTTTTTATCTCTGTTGGGCTCATGAATTTATTAGCTTCTTTTTTTCTTATATGTGATTTCACATAAGTTTTCTGTTCTGTTTTGAATATTATAGGATCGTCACGTTTTTTATTTTCGCGTTCGACAATTTTTTCTTTTCGATTGATGATATCAGCATTAATCTTAGAATAAAGGATTTTTGACCGTTCTTTGTGATCGTTAGTATAATCATTTAATAGTTCTCGATCGACTTCTATGTTAAAAGGATCATTTGTGGAAATGTGTCCGCTTATAATATCAACAGGTTTTAATTTAGTAACTGAATGAATAGAATTATCATATGCTAGGACAGCATACAACATTTTCATCTTTGCTGGGGTTTTCGAGAAACCTTGTGTATTTAGTAGTCGAATATGTTCTTAAATGGTGGAATGGAATCTCTCGATCATACCATTGGATTGAGGGTGGTATGGTGAGACAAAGTGTATATCTATTTTATGTAATGAAAGAAGCTCGGAAATCAGGAAATTATTAAACTCTCTTCCATTGTCGACAATTATTTTCTTCGGTATTCCATGGTGAGAAAAAAACTGAATTAGATTATCAGCTATTTCCGTGCCTGTTAATGAGTTCACGTGATAAGCTTGTGCATATTTAGAGAAACTATCTAAAATTGTGAGAAATTTTGTGTTTTCTATTGTAAATGTATCCAGATGGATGATTTCAAATGGTTTCGTTGCGGTAGGGGTGACATTGAGTGTCATTTTAATTGGGTTACGTTCATATTTACATACCTCGCAATGATTGATGTAATTCTGAATAGACTCTTTGATATTTGGCCAATAATATTTGTCTTTAACTCTTGCATATGTTTCATCTACTCCGCGATGATTAGATTTTCCTTCGTGAAGTCTCTGAATTATTTCGTTTACATCGTCTTTGTTTGTAATGTCTAGTAGTTTTTTTATGCAACGTTTGAATTTTACTGAAGGCCATTTGAAATATTTTTGGATCGTTATCGAAAATGTCTCGTATAGTTCCGGGTTTTCAAAATATACATGATATTGTACGCCTGGTGAAATGAATTCTTTGATGAATTTCAATACGTCATTTTCTAGATTGTTTTGAGATATCTGAACTATAATTCGTTTCTTATTTCCGAATAAAATACTGATTTTGGGTTTCGCGGGAGAATGAAGGACTGAGCTAATGATAATCTGGTTTTGACCTAAATTGACTGAACATTGTGCAATGGGTATTGCAACGACGGGGTTTTGTTCAGCATTAGAATGAACAGTTTCATCATCCTCTTCATTCTCTTCATCTCTACGTTCTTCGTCTAGTTGAACTTGCATGGAGACATTGTCTAAGTCATTAGTCGAAGTTGACGGCCCAGGAATTGCTACATCTCTGATAAATTGATCGATTTCGGTATTTTTATGCTCGTTTCTGTCATTCGAGATACTTTGAATAATTTCTTCGATTTGATTGGAGACTGAATTAACTTTATTTATTTCTATTCTCGAAAGGGCGTCACTATTAGTATTTAATTTACCTTTTTTATAAATGATTTGGTAGGTGTATTCCTCTAATTTCATTCGCCAACGCAATAGTTTCGAGCTGGGGTCTTTTAAGGAAAAGAGCCACTGTAGAGGCTTATGATCTGTTACAATATTAAATTTGCGTCCGAATAAATAAGGGCGAAAGTATTTGGTTGCCCAAACGATAGCTAATAATTCCTTCTCGATCACCGAATAATTTTGTTCGGAATCATTAAGGGTTCGCGATGCATATGCGATGGGTAAATCTTGTCCGATGGGACCTTGCGAAAGAACAGCACCAAGGGCGAAGTTACTGGCATCTGTTGTAAGGTTAAATGATTTGGAAAAATCTGGGTATTGTAATATGGGATCGTATATCAATAGATTTTTGCATGTTTCGAAACAGTCCAGAAATTCTTTATTATGTTCGATTTTGGCTCCCATTTTTAGACATTTGGTTAAAGGTTTTGTCAATTTAGCGAAATTATTTATGAAGCGTCGATAATAGCCTAAAAGACCTAGAAAACCTTTTATTTGTTTTGTCGTTTTAGGAATAGGAAAATGCTTGATAGCCTTGATTTTGTCTGGGTTCGGCTTGACTCCTGAAGGGGTCACGACATGCCCTAAGTACGCAACTTCTTTTCTTAGGAACTCCGATTTATCAAGCTGAATTTTGAAATTGGATTCGCGTAACCGACTGAATACAAGTTTGAGTCTTTCTATGTGTTCTTGTAGCGAAGTGGAAAAAATTATAATATCGTCAAGATATACTAGGCATTTTCCGTTCTGAAATCCTCGAAGGATGTTATCCATGACGCGCTGAAAGGTAGCAGGCGCATTCTTAAGCCCGAAGGGCATTCTAAGGTATTCATAGTGCCCTTGTTCGGTATTGAAAGCAGTTTTTTCGACGTCTTGCTCTTCCATCTCAATTTGATGGAAACCGCTAGCTAAATCTAATGTTGTGAAATATTGACACTTCCCCAATTTGTCTAACAGATCAGTTATGTTAGGCAGAGAGTACTTGTCATCAATAGTCTTCTCGTTGAGCTTGCGATAGTCCACAACAACTCTCCACTTCTGCTTACCAGAAGCGTCCGACTTTTTTGGTACTACCCAAATAGGTGAGGACCAGGGAGAATTGCTTGGCCTTATTATTTTCTGATCGAGCATTTTCTTAATTTGATCTTCAACTTCTTTTTTATGTATAAATGGATAACGGTACGATTTTGTATATGCCGGTATTTCGTCAGATGTCCGTATATGATGTTTTATTTGGCTAGTAAATGTCAATGGTGTATTTTCATGGTAAAATATATCTTGATATTCTTTACAAAGAGAAAGTATTTTGAATGTTTCTTCTTCGTTTAGGTGATCTGTTCGGATTTTTGAAAAATCTAAATTTTGTTCGTGAGAGTCGTCGAAATTGTGGAAATCAATATTTTGAATTTCGTTTCTATCGAATCTCTCGACAAGGATAGGTTCTGAAAAGTTTAAGGTCAGTGGTTTGGTCGTGTTATTGAGTATGGTGGTTAGAGCTCTACCGTTTTTCGCTATTGTCAAACATTCGGGAATCTCGCAGTTATGTATACGATGGTGTGGTTTAATTATCTCACCTTGCTGAATAGAAGTATTAACTGATATCACTTGTTCAGAGCGCGCACCTATTGTCACTAAATTCAAATTATTTTTAGTTTCTTGAAATTGTAATTTTATTTTAGCATTTGGTGTTAACAAATAGCCACTACTGTAATCTAATTTCGCTTGAAAAAGTTTCAAATTATCGAGACCAATTAGTCCTTGAAAAATATCATGGAATTTGAAGAGAAAGAATTTCAAGTTTTTTCTGTCAGGTAAATTGAATATTTTGAAAGCTGGAATAACTGTACTATATTTGTGAGCCGACTTTTGAAAAACTGTTGAGACAATAAAAGGGTCATGTTTGATTGAATTCGGGAAAAATTTATTAGCGATATCGGGATCAATAAATGATTTTGTTGAACCTGAATCAATAAGAAATTTTACATTGTATTCTGGAAATGTTATATACGATAATTCACTAGAATTAGTGCTGTTGAATGATATTATTTGGCTAGTTATGTTTGATTCTCTGTTAATGGGTTCTCTTGAAAATTTTGATGTTCGGTATTATCCTGTTGAACATCCTCATTATAATATGTTTCGGTGTTACAATAATTATAATCGTCTTCGACAAATTCTTCTTCTGGAATAAAGTTCGATTCATCGTTCTCATTAACTACTGTATTGAAAAGTTCTTCAGATACGAAATTTCTTTGAGGTTGTTGGTAAAAAGAATTCGAAGGACCTGCCTGATCATTAAAAGTATTCCTAGTCGATGTGCTCATCGGTGTTGGTTTATTAAAAGTATTTCTAGTAGACACACTCATAGGCGATGGTTTAGAAAAAGTTTGATTTTGATTTTGATTTGGCCTGAAAACATTTCTATTTTGGGGTTATTGTTTGAAGACTTGTGCATTGGTGAAAAATTTCTGTTGTTGATTTTGTGGTCTTGACTGTATTGGTATTGGTTGAGAAGGGAAAGAATTTTGTGATCTAAAATGATTATTTGGTGTGTAACTATTGAAATGAGCATTTGAATGGACAAATTGTTGTCTAGCTTGCATATGTGATCTCGGTTGAGTGATATGTGGTTTGAATACGTTTTTGTTCGAGAAATTTTGGAAATAATGGACATTATCCTCTTGTAATACAAATTGTAAAGCTTCACTGAGCGAATTAGGCTTCATGCATCGAATAGTAGTACCTAAAGGTTCTTTTAGTCCAGAAAGAAATGTTCTTAAAGCTAAATTACTATAAAGGTTTCGTTTTAGTTGTTTAGATTCTTGTGTTGTTTCATGAACATCAACATAATTACATAAAAGGTTCAAAATATTTAAACATCTATCATAGAACTGTTGTGGTTTTTCATTAATATTTTGTTTCAGCATTACTAAATCTCGATTCAAACAAGACTCGTCTCTTTGGTCCGCAAAATTTCGTGTCAATGTTTCTTTAAGTTCTTGCCAATTGGATACATTCTGTATATTGGCTACGAGTTTAGCGTTGCCTGATAATTTGGAGTACAGACAATTCAACAAGTAAACGTTATGGAAATCAGTTGGAGTTTCCTCTTTGTAAAATGTTTTGATTATTGAATCGCAAACTGATAGATACCTATTTAAATCATTAGTATTGCAGTCGAAATCAGGTACACATACTCTGGTTTGAATTGATTCATTGTTTCTAGTAAAAAGTTATCTCTGTTATCTAGTGAATGAACTGGAAAGTCAGTTGAAGGGTTTTCGGTATTTAAATTCAAATGTTGTAAAATATTCGATAGATTTTCAATAGACATTTACTTTTTCTAACTTACATTAATATTACGTAGACTTTGAGCATCCTTTTATAAGGTAGACAGCTGGTTCCTTGATTTTGAATTCCCCAGGTGACTTCCTTGCGAGATCAGACGATATTTGTTCCAATCCCCGATGAATTTATTTCTTGAAGGTAGCCAAGGGTCCTCGATGGACTGGGTTTCTTGATAGTCTAAGAGCCGCTCCTTCACGACACCTCCATGAAACAAAGTCAACAAAGTTTCGAATATTCGATTAATTCGTTGAAACGAAAAGTATTTACGTTCGATACGCAAAACTTCGAATATCCTACCGACTGCGCCAATTATAATTTCAGGAACTCAAAATCTCTTTTTAAAAACTAATTTTTATTACAACTACGAAGTGAACAGTACGAGTATCTAATTGAATCTGTTACAAAAATGTGTGATTCTCATGATGTTGAAAAAATGCTAGAACATCTTATTCTTGGAATTGAAATCTTAGATCTTGAGCTGGCAACGTCAGCGTTTCCGATGGGAACGGCCGATATAATTCGCGGTTAATTTTGGAAAAATATGGAAATGAATTCGGGAACGAACTTCCACCTACCTCGGTTTGCCGGTCCATGATGGCGCTATGTCTGTTCAGCGTACGCACTCGCGAGCACTCAGTTTTCTTTTATGTTTGAAACAGAAATGTTCTTAAAACTTTAGGAGAACTCGTTTGCTTCTCCTCGATGCGGTCATTCAACGACTACTGTCCACGAGCCCAACGAACAGTGGAAGTTCCAATTCGTGTGCGCAAAAAAAATAGAAAAAACTAAAATAAAAACATAATTGCTTCGACCCAATAAACTATATAAAAAAATGAAAATATATAATTCTCTGAGAATGAGATAGTGAACCCTTAACAGCCTATAATGACTATTTTTAATTGTAAAAATATTTTCATCATTCATCAATTTAGAAATAGAAAATAAAATGAGAAGTGTTATATAAGACGTGGAAATCGAGTGACAAACCATCATAAAATGAAGTGATTAAAAAAAAAGGAAAGAGGAAGGTTTCAAAGGAAAAGTTTGTTGAATAAAATAAATAAATAAATAAATAAAATTTTATTAGCCATTTAGGTACAGTGCGTACATATGGTAAGTCATACAATACATAAAAATCACATCATGATACAATAAAATAAAACCATATTGTTGGTCATTGAGTATAAATAAAATAAATAATGATCATATGCATAAATAAAAACAAAACGGACAAGACCACAGCACAACACAAGACACACTCAAGAGTGGAACGATCATCAGCATGAATAAAATCTCAACCCGAGCACAAATGAACCACGACCATACATAATTAAAATCATTGAACTGAAGTTTTATCACGGAACAAGTAAGATGACAGCACACTACAAGTAACAAATTAAAAGTAAAATAATTCACAATAATGGATCATCCAAATATTCTTGATGAGAATAGTAACCCTTCTCAGTCAGCAAACATTTTATTTTGTTGAAAAATATTCTGTCACATTCAGAATTTTTAATTGCCGTTGGCAGTTTGTTGTAGAAACTCAATGCCTTGTAGAGAGGAGAATTTTGGAATTTCGTGGTTTTGTGGTTTGGTATTTTTAGGTAACCACCATGGCGCGTGCTGTATGCATGCGAAGAAGCATTGGTATCGAAGGTGTTCAAGTTGCTTCTAATATATTTCAAACATTTCAAAATATAGATGGATGGGGCAGTTAACAATTTCTCCCTTATAAATATTGGTTTGCAACTATCCTGATAGTCAATGTCAAATATTAATCTTACGATACGTTTCTGTCCTATAAACACTCTACCAAAGTCTCTACCACATCCCCATGACATTAGGTTGAAAGAGATGTGGGAGTATACCATTGCATAATAAATGCTTAATAAACTCTCCTTGGCTACACATGTTTTCATCTGCTCAATTGCAAAGAAAGCTGAATTCAGTTTCCCGCATACGTGACCGATATGTAGATCCCAGTCCAACCTCTCATCTAGAAATGTTCCCAAGAATTTTACATCTTGCGACATAACTATTTCATCCATAGCTTTTATCTCACCAGGCATATTATCCTTCCTATTATAAAACCTCATAGAAATTGATTTTGCTGTATTTAAAATCAGTTGATTTCTGTCACACCATGAAGTGAATGAATCAATGATTCTGCCGACATCCGTCAATAGTACATCCGGATCAGGACCAGCAACTGTAATTGTTGTGTCGTCAGCAAACATGGTGATGCAGCAATCAGTTACGTGTTCGGGCAAGTCGTTGACAAATAGCACGAATAGTAGGGGTCCTAAGACTGACCCTTGCGGTACTCCTAATTTAACATCACGCTCACTCGACTTAAAAACGCTATTTCTCACAGTCATACTACGTCCATACATATATGATTTCAACCATGCCAACAAATTACTTGGAAAAGCGAGCATTTGCAACTTATTATTAAGAAATTCGAATGACACCGTGTCAAATGCCTTTGACAAATCGAAAAACAGACTAATCACACAATTTCTGGAATCCATTTCAGAGTAAACAAAATTAAGAAACTGGAATGATGCCGTTTCCACAGAATGATTTTTTCTAAAACCATGCTGGTTACCACATAACAAGCTGTTAATTTCCAAATAATTCACTATCCTAGCAGTTACTATTTTCTCATATAACTTCGAGAGTGAGCTGACCAGGGAAATTTGTCTATAGTAGTCTAACTCTGTCTTATCTCCTTTTTTGAATAAGGGAATCACTAGTGTCCTTTTGAACTCAGTCGGAAAATATCCCTGGATGTAGGACTGGTTCATTAGGTAAGTAAGGGGATATTTTATCAAATCTATTACATTCTTAATAGTGATTATAGAAAGTTCATCTATCCCAGATGATTTTTTTTTTTCATCATATTTAGTGAGTCAATTATTTCTGTCTCTGTAATAGGTCCATTCTGAAACGGGTAAATGACATCAACATACAAACTGGTGGTACAGGGCAGAGTTATGTTTTGACCGAAGTGATCAGCCAATGTTGATTGAGCAGCCCCAGAAAAGTGGTCAGCAAATAATTCCGCTACCTCATGTGGATCTTCAACAATATTGCAGTTGTGCTTGAGAGTGATGGCATCCCCGCCACAAGACGATTTCTTCTTTCCTAACTCAGAGTGAATCAAGTTCCACGTCTCTTTTGTTTTATTTTGAGCATTTTTTATTTTATTGGAAAAGTATTCGGTCTTTGCTTTTCTGATTTCAGACTTGTGTTCCTTTAACCTCCTTTTATATATTTCTCTATTTACTGGATTGATTTCTCCAGAAGTTGTTGTTAATTTGAATAATTCTCTTAGATAATTTCCCTCTTGGATAATTTCTTCAGAAATCCAACCATTTTTACGTTTTTTTGCGATAACAGGCTTCACTGGGCAGGACACATCAAAGCACCAATAAAGCGACTCCAGGAAATAAGAAAAGGCTTCGCTTATGCACATGTTGCACAACGTCGGAAACCAATTAATATTACCCAATCTAGTTCTGAGTTCGCCAATATTACCACGGTTGACTTGTCGTTTCCTTGCTATAACATTTTGTTTATTTTTAATTGCACATACCTCCTTGCTGAAGGTCAATAAATGGGATAGATGATCAGCAATATTTGGTTGGATCAATTGACAGTCGTAAGTAAGATCCGAGAAAGCAGTCAGCATATAATCTATACAGGTCCGACTTGTACGACCATCTGCATTTGCGAAAATTCTAGTTGGGCCCTGCATATTGACATCCAGTCGAAACGAACTGAAACAGTCAATGAGAGATTTAGTGTTCAAATCATTCGATAGATAGTCAATATTGAAGTCCCCACACAAAATAATATTGTGGGACTTTGTCTCGGCAATATTGAGAGCCTGCAGTAGACAATCGAGAAATATGTTGACATTTCCATTTGGAGGCCTATATGCAGTTATAATTACAATCTTTGAGGAATCTACTTTACAGCAAATCGCACAGATTTCAATTACACATTCTCTGGATAATTTATCAATTGCTATTATCTCAGTGACATCAATGAAACTTTTGGCCAGAATACCTGCACCTCCGCGTATATGCTCCTCTCTACAAAACATTGCCGCCACACGGTAGTCATATAAATAAACATCTCTCAAGCAATCACTAGTTACCCAGTGTTCAGATAAGCATACAATATCAATATCATTATTTTTCAAAAACAACTCAACCAAATTCAAATTATTTAACAATCCCCTAACATTAACATGACAGACTTTAGTGATACACGACCGCCCTGTAGATGTACTGTAGTTAACTGTCGCTAGAGGTCTGGAGCTACTTGGGAGTGTCGGGAGCACAAAAAAGTACCAGCTGTACTGGGTTTTATATTTGCATTTTGTTCCGCATTTTGTAGTTCTGACATTAATGATATATTCAAAGATGGATTTGATTTGGTGTTCAATTTTGGTAAGTTATCAGGTGCTGAAGTATAAACTGACTGAAAATAATTATGGATGTGCCTCACCAATGCCTTGGACATAAGCCATTTCGCTGAGCCCGTAAAACCGTGCCCATCTCGTCTATAGTGCCATCTTTTCAGAGTAGTATTACACTCAAATACATTGCCGCATTTCTTGGCCTCAAACATGTGTTTCTTCAATTCTAGATTATTGTTATACAAAAAATCATTATCACTACTTCTGCCATATTTAAATGGATTTGTTATGACAATGAGCCGGGGCTCCAACAATTTCGCCATCAGTTCTGCGGTTATCCGCCTGTTATGTAAATTGGGCCAAAATATAACCAAGTCATTTTTGTTATAATTCTTCGTATTATTCAATACAGTGTCAGCCAGTTCTCTGTCGCTTGCACCGGGTTTTATCGTTGATTCGATGATAAATTCTTCCTTTGCTAGGCTCATCATGTAACTGGCCATTCCCCTACCCTTGTGGTCAGAAATGAAAGCAATTCTCCTTTTTCTTAATTCCCCGTTTACAGGGTTTGTAATTGCACCATGTAACATTCTATTATATTCTGTTTCAAATGCATTCGGCGTTTGTGTTGCAATGTCCTTAACAAAATCATCTTCTACACCAATGGGCATATTGTGTAGTGGATCGGTTGAAGTGGAAATATCACATCTCTTTATTTCATCCGTTTGTATGCCTATATTATTTTGCTTCGTTCGGTTTTTGTTCATTTCTTTTTGTAGGATAAGAATCTTATTTTGAAGTTCCCTTATCAGAGACTTTTGTTTTTCAGGAATCTGACTCATTTCATTTTCTGTGTTCGCTGCTTCTTGTACAAATATTTCATGTTCGTGTCGCAGTTTTTTGATGAAATTGTCCCTAATTAATCTCTCTTCATTTAGGTCACTGATAGATTTTTCGAGTTCATTTATTTCTTGTAAACCAGAATTATTATAACTGGTGTTTGATACCTCACAACACTCAACTTTATTTCCACTTAAAAAATGTATTTTACACTTATTTTTTGCTATACAGCTCTTATGAAGAATACCCAAACAATTTACACATACATAATGACTAAAGATTTTTGATTTACAGCATTTGAAAGCAAAACTTGTGGAGCACTGCAAAAGCGCGTCCTGACTGTTCGCCATAATAATATCGAATGAATAAAAGAAAATTTTGAGATAGTTTGTGGTTGATACAAATTAGACAAAGAAAAGAAGTTTATCCTGGAAAATCATAAGATAAAATAGCGAAAATTAGTAAGAAGAGAAAGAAAAGTGAAGTCCATGGTCTAAAAAGCAAAAACAAGCGAGTTTTCCCACAACAATCCAGAACGTGGCAGTCAGAGGCAGTAAAAGGGCCTAGGAAATTTATTCCTGAAGGAAGAAAGAACTCAAAGAGAACATTCGAGTCGAAGTTGTATTTCGAAAGCTCCTAGTTCATATTACAAGGGTAATATTCACTTTAAGAAAGAAGACTCAAGGTATTACTCGTCCTTTTCACAAGTCAAAATTGAACGAACTCTATTTTTATTTTGCACTGAACTTTCATTGATGACAATAACTTCACATAACTTCATTTACTGTTGTCTGTATTTCCATTCCATCATCGCAGGTTTTCAAATTTGTTACCTGTTATTGTGTGTGATTTCTGTTGCCATTATAGACATTCAATCTTGTTTATTTCTTTTTTCTTTTATTATTCCCCAGTGAACAATACAAGTTTCGAAATTCATTTGAGAAGCTATCTATAAAAATCACCAACAGAGGCGCTGGCGCTGTTTGGATCCACCTGAGAAGTCTTACAGGTGTACCGCACTGAGTTCTTTGAGGAGGGATCCTAGTTAAAAAAAAAAAGATACAAGCGACATAGGCGTCACAGCTAGGACACTTTTAACGAGGGGCTGGGTAATTATGTATTGTGTTGATTTGATCTGTATTCCATTTATTCTTCATTTGATATTGTTTTTCGTTGCATATCGTAACAAGATCCAAAATACATTTATATAAATTATTCAATCTATCAACCGCGGTCAACTAAAGAACAGATCATTACAATATATATATGTATATATAAATCTGTTACGTACTTTCTGTGAGATAGCACAAAAAAATTAATTGGAATGCGCCGACTTGCAACAGTGGAGTCGGGAGTGGGTTAGAAAGAAAATGTTGAAAATCATGAAATAGGGCGCCAAGTGATTTAGATGAAGGTCACCCCAATACAAGTTTCAAAGTCATGAAGAAAATCACTAAAATGACTCGTAACCACAGAGTAACTAAGCTCAGATAATTCAATCAAAACATTTAGTTGTGAGAGATTTATTCATAAATTATAAATTATAAGGGGAGAGATTAATTTACCTACGTAACTCTCGAGAGCACGGTGATAACAAATTGAATCCTAAATATAATTTCACAGGTAATAGGTAAATATCCAATCATTGTCAAAATCGCTTGATAGGGAAAACAGTTGGCCAACACTTTAAAATAATTTTCCAGAATATATCGCCGATATGACCTCGGGACTGTCGGCCGATATTTGGCAATCACATACAAGAAAATGAGAAAACCACTATGTGGTACTTATCCTTCTGGTATTGTTGTGTGTGTTATTCTTTCCAACTTATTCTAACCCAAAATGGATGCTCTTTAGTAAGAGATATCTTCCTTACTGGAGCTGTCTAGCATTCGATTTCGGCTGTTTTACTGTAAGCGGTATCCCCAAGAAAACGTCTGAAAGTGGTTATGAAAATATTATACGGCGATCTTAATAATAAACGCATATATTGATACTTGAGTTGCCTATGGAACTCACCTCCGAAGCAGAAATCCCGATGCTTCCAGAGACGTTCAATAAATCCAATGATATCATCAAAATTATATCCAGAAATTGCCCAAAAGATAATCAAAATCACCATGAAACCATAATCCATGAAATGATTATCTTCAGTAGCGAATATGTGGAAAGATCCGTAGAACGATTATATCAAATTATGACAGTCCACATTTCACTTTCGGTGGCAATCATTCGCAAAACTTCTCTCTCGCTATCTGCGAAACGAGAACCCGGTTCCTGACTACAGTTTTTGTCCATGCCTCAGAAAAAAAACGAACGCGGTGAAAACGTTTCCATCAGACACACTGTCAAAAATTAGCAATTCGAACGTCTATTTTACACCGATAGGAAAGGAATGGAAAATCATGAGATAATGAATGGACTTCGTTACAAATTCTCCCTTTACCCGAAAAAAAAAAAAAAATAGGTCCCAATTACCTATTCCCCTCAGTGTGACTCCGTTTTGATATCTTTCACATGCCAGTCTCCTAACGAGCGTCGTGTTTGGAAATCTAACAACTCATAAACGTTTGGTGACTTCCTCTTCGCCACTAAGCATTTGACAAATTTTGGAGCTAATCCCGAAGCGTAATACTCAGATGCCTTCGATAACGTATAATTGCATTTCCAGACTACGTCTCCCTCATTCAGAGAAATACGACGTTTCCTTAAATTATACCTAATAGCATTTTTATCGTAAGCTTTATCTAAGCGGAGACGGACTTGTGATTGAATTTTTTTCAATTTTTCAATATGGTCGGATAATTCTTCCCTGCTAGAGAAACTAATGTTATTATCATCTGCTGAAGATGCCACTCTTCTATGCAACTTACCCGATAAATTGATCTGCCGACCGAAATTCAAGTAGGTGAGACTGTAACCCGTAATTTCATGTACCGCTCTCCGAAGAGCATACCCAAATTCATGCAAATGACTATCCCATGACCAATGATCTTGGTTAATATATCGTCGCCTGATAATTAGATTGGTCTATCTGCCACAAAGTCAGTTTCGAGAAAATGAGCTTCAAAGTTTGAACAAAGTTTTCGATATTTTTTTATGAATATTGAGTTCTGCAAAAATTGAATCTAGAACCACACTGGAATATGAATATTTTTTCCAATTTTCGAGTAGATACTCCAAGCGGTTTTTTTTATATGAAAGTTGTTGTGGATATAGACCAAAAATCTGTTTTTACCAAATTCAGCATTCATTTGGAGATATAGACCATATATGCTGGATGAAACTCAATCTAATTCTCAAAATTGAAATCGAATGGAAATATAACATATCTGGTTTATCATTGGTCTATATCGATATATGAATTGAAATCAAAGACGTGAAAAATTTCAACTTGCTTTTATTTATGTGAAAGTGTTGCTCATCTATAAACTTCAAAATAATGTAACTGAAATTTCACTCTTCAAACTGAACTAGTATATTCTGATTACACCGTCGTTTTGAAGAATATAATAACAGACTATCGAACATAACGAACAAGAAAGAAACAAATTATTGAATTCTCAATATCAAAACCACATAAAATAAATAATGTATATAATATCCTCTCAAAACTGATTAGTCTTTGACTAATTTATTGCATCGTTTCTTTCATCATTCATCGTGTCCTGTGTTTTTTTGTACCTTCTACTCTAACATTCTTCTTTACATTTTTCTTTGTGGTCGATTTGGTTGCAACTTTCTTTGTCGTATTTTTCTTCTGCTCTGACACCCTTTGTGGTGCAGAAATATTGATACCACTGAAGAAATGTCTTTCATTTTCAGGAATATATGGTATCATTTCACTCAAATGCTTTTTCTTCAACTCAGAAATAGTTGGCGTGAGGTTTACCTGTGGAACTGTTTCTGGGAATGAAATGATGTCTTGAGATCTAGTACTTCTGATGTAGCCTAATTTTATCTCATTAAAAGGTTCTTCGAAGTGATATCTTAATTTCATGTTGAAAATGGAAGCTTTCTCATATACGAGATGTTTGATTTTTGTGTACGGTATCTGATTATAAGAATAGCTTCCTGAGGATATCTGGTAGTTCAAGTGATCATGAGGGACCATTTGAATTATTTTAAATTTCAACTTCCAGGTATTTGGAATTTTGAGCATGAGTTTAAGGAGAGTCAGGGGACTCCAAATATCTAAATTTTTCAGGTACCTTTCGATACAACTATGGGCTGCTCCTACTTCTTGTACGCTGCTATGTCCAGGTTCCCCAAATTTTTGTTCTATGACTTTTAGATCTTTTGCATGTGGTGAAATAAAAAAATACTGAAGGGCGAATGTCATAATAGAATTCTTATTTTGTGGCACGCAATTGTCTGACCATAAGATTATTTTTTTCAAATTCGGATTATCAATCATAACTTTTTTCAAAATTTTCACCAAAGCACATGCAATATGAACTGCACCGCGTCCACAAGTTAGTTCGTGCCACATCGCGTTATAAACTACTTTTGACTTATCTAAGTGGGCGGTAAGGTTATATACAGATAATTTTCGATGTCACTTGCAAATAAACATAAATTTTGCTTACACACCGCTGCAGTGCTTATACACATGAATATATAAACACACCAATCTATCTCTCTTCATACTACGGAAACTAATATATCTTCATTTCACTTCAAGGACATTGACCAACATAACAGTAACGTAACGAGAATGCTATCGGCTGGAAGCGCGCTAACTTGATATAGCCCTTTATAATATCTGAATATGTTTTTGATGTAACGGATATTGACCAAAATTACAGAAAATTCAATTTTGTTTGAACGAATTTCCTATAGTTTTGGATGGATAATGACTACTCTAATTTTAACGAACAATTTGATGTATACAGCTCATTTTTTAATAAAAGTCTAATCTAATTCTCAGGCGACGATATGATCTAATCATAGTTTTTATGACACGGTTAACACGTTCAGTTGGGTTTGCTTGAAGGTGGTAGTTAGCATTGAACAAAATTCTACTATCATACTTCGCGGCCATGTCCTTGAATTTTTTACTAACATACTGCCGGCCGTTATCACGAATGATGCGAGCGGGAGCTCCATATATCATAAAAACATCTTTTTCGATATGGTTCACGATCGCTTCACTCGTTGCTGATTTTATAGCAAAAAGGAGGGTATACTTTGTGAATACATCACACACGACCAAAATAAATCGATTTTTCTTTCTGGAAACTGGAAACGGTCCCATTAGATCTGTACATATGAGTTCCCATGGACTAGATACGGTTCTTCTACCCCATGACTCCCTGTGCCAGTTTTTGCTCTGGTTTTTGCGCTTTACATACCTCACAAGAAAGTACCAAACGAGCGATATCGCTATTCATACCTGACCAATAATACAAAGAGGCGACCCATTTCCTGGTTTTAAAGTAACCTGAATGTCCAGCTGTAGGAGCATCATGACATTCGATGAATCCCGCCGTTATCGTCTGAATTCAGAGTGGGACAGTCAGATGACACCAACTTATATAGTTTTCCCTTGCGAATGGTCCATTTCGGAAATTTTTCTGGGGTTCTGGAAATATCGTTCGAAAGGCGGGAATACCTGATCATCCCGGGATACTTCAATATAGGCAACATCACGTGATAAAGCATCGGCTACGACATTAGATTTACCTTTACGATGGATTATTTCGAAGTCAAATCCTTGCAACTGTAGAGACCAGCGTGCTAGACGACCTGACGCATTCTGTAACTTATGTAGCCAAAGTAATGAATAGTGATCAGTAATAACACGAAATTTAACACCCTCGATGTAAGGGCGGAACTTCTGAATACTCCATAAAACACCCAAACATTCCAGCTCTGTTGTAGAAAACTTAGCTTCCTGACTGGTGAGTGACCTACTAGCATATGCTATAACATGTTCGCCATCTTCCAATTGTTGAGTCAGGACACACCTTAATCCGACCTGGGAGGCATCGCATTGTGATGTGAATTCCCTAGAAAAGTCTGGGCAAACAAGTATAGGAGACGACACAAGGCATTCTTTAACTTTCAGAAAGGCAGCTTCAGCTTCCACCAATAGAACTTTTGATTTTTCCTCGTTAACTTCGTGAGGGGACTGACAAGACTAGCATAATCCTTGATGAATCGCCGATACCAAGATACTAATCCCACAAATCTACGAACTTCTTTCACACACTTAGGAGTAGGAGTTCAGCATGCTTTCACTTCAGCAGGATCGGTCCTCAACCCATCACTATCGATCAGATACCCAAGATACCTCAACTCATTTTTCACAAAATCGCACTTGTCCTTATTGACAGTAAGCCCGGCCTCCAAAAGTCTGTCAAAAACTTTCTTTAATACCTCCAGATGAGAATCGAAATCCCTGGTTGCAATGATTATATCATGTAGGTACACAAAAACGGAATCTTCCAAATAACATCCTAGAATACTATCTACAAATCTTTGAAATGTTGCCGGAGCGTTATGTAAGCCAAATGGCATACGATTGAATTCAAATAAACCCTCACCCTGAACTGTGAAAGCTGTAACCTGTTTACTGGTTTCTTCAAGCGGAATTTGATATTATGCACTCTTCAAATCGATAGAAGATAAAACACGAGCGCGGCGCTGCTATTAACATACGGTAGTGGGTATGCGTCACGAGTCGTTACCTTGTTCACTGCTCTATAATCGACACAAAAACGATATTCATTTTTTTTATTTGGTTTCGGTATCATTACGATCGATCAGTGGCGTATCAAAATATTTACAATGTCTGGTAATTGCTTCAAATGTTCAACCGAATGTTTCTTCAGAGATAACAAGGGCGACGTATTTGGGTACCCTTGTGATCGTTGTAGACAAATAATATGTAAAAACTGTGCAGGATTATCAGCTTCAGAAGTGAGAGCAGTAGTGATTCCTACGAGGGTATTGCCTTTTTATTGTCCACCGTGCAGAGTGAACTCAATTTCGTCTCTTGCTAGGAAAATCAATAAGCTCGAAGAGGATATCCAAGATCAGTCATCTAATTTCAATAGCAAATTTATTATTTTCGAACAAAGAATAACAAAAATGGAACAGATATTGGAATCGAACAAACGTCTTGAGCAGAGATTAGGCAAAATTGAGGAACTAATCGAAGCTAACAAAGCATTGAAACATGAAGTTAGCGAAATTGAAAAACGTGTCGAATCCCAAAAGCATCTACAAGTTGATGGTGAAGCTTTTTATAGTGAAATTCAGGATAGAGCAGACAGGGCCAAAAACATAATTTTATATAATGTTCAAGAATCTCAAGCTCAAGAATATCAAGAGAGAATCAAATTTGATAAAGAACAATGTCAAAAGGTGTTAGACTTGTTGAATGTTCATGCTGGAAATTTTAAAGCTCATCGCCTTGGGCATCCGAACAACAAAACACGCCCCCTTAAAATTTCTTTTTCTGACAACATTATCGCACTGAACTGCCTGAAAAATAAAAGGAAACTATCAGCTGAAGTGACTCCAATTCGTTTGAGTGCCGATCAGACTCCAACTCAACGTGATTACTTCAAGAAGATTAAAGAAGAATTTAATATGAGAATAGAAAAGGGCGAGCGCAATATAGAGTTCAAATTTTATAGAGGAACTCCAATGATACAGCAGAAATCAGAAAATAGAAAAAACTAATCAACACCCCATTGCAAGTGTATTGTCAAAATGTTGGAGGATTAAGAACAAAGCTTGTGCAGTTAACCACAGCAGTGGCATGTACCAACTATGATATAATCATTTTAATTGAAAGTTGGCTGAGCAGTGATATTTCCAATAACGAACTCAAATTAACCAATAACAATGTCTTCCGATGTGATAGAACTCAATCAACGAGCGAGAAATCTAGAGGGGGTGGAATATTGATTGCTGTTCACGAACGTATAAGCGCTAGAAAAATGGCTTTAATCAATAAAGACACAGAACAATTGTTTGTCCTCTGCAAGTATAACAAAAAGGAGTTCATCATTTGTGGTGTGTACCTTCCTCCAAAGGCTCCTGAAGGGAAATTTTCATCACACGTGCAAGCTGTTGAAGTTTTACGTGTTAAGTACCCTATGCAAAATTTCTTTGTTTATGGTGACTTCAATCTGCCCGAAGTGACATGGTTAAATGGAAATCTAGGCACATCCTCATATGGACATCAAAGAAACTGTTCCACAATCATAGCCCAGTGCTATGCTTTTCTCAATTTCTATCAACATATCGAAATTCCCAATACCAGAAATGTATTTTTAGACTTACTTTTTTCTAATCTAGAATCTATTAACATTAGTTTAGCCAGTATTGATCCTTGATTCCCTATCTCAGTTCATCACGAAGTATATACTTTCAGTATTTATATTAATAATATGAATGACAAAAAATTTAAATATGTGGAGTATTACTACGATTTCATTAATGCTGATGTATGTGGATTAAACAATCATTTATCACCAATAAATTGGGCAGAATGCTTAGATATCAACAATGTAAATACAGCTGTTGAAACATTTCATCACATTTTGAACATGGCAATAAAACAATTTGTTCCGCTGAAACAATACAAAGTATCATCTTTTCCGAAATGGTTTGATGCGAATTTAAGGCATTTGGTTATACAAAAGAGGGAAATTCATAAAAAGTACAAACAAACAGGTAATATGTTATATTATGAGGAATTCATTGATCTTAGAGCGCAGTGTAAGAATTGGTCAAAAATATGTTATGAAAAATACATGAATAAAATAGACAACAATTTATCAGAAGATCCAAGATCATTCTGGAAATTTGTAAATAATAAGAACTCATCATTTAGTATTCCTAAAAACTTATTTCTGGAAGACAGGGTCGCTAGCGATGGTGAAGCAATTGTACAGCTGTTTGCAGACCACTTCTCTACGATATATGTGAAAAATCAAGCAACCTCCGATGATGATCAAATGATTATAACAAATCATGATATAAGTTGCTCTCTGTTTCCACAGTGTGCGATAAGATCAGAAAAATTCCTCCAAAGAACTCCTGTGGGCCTGATGGTATACCCAATATATTTCTTAAACAATGTATTTGTTCTCTTGCGCATCCACTTTGTATGATTTTTAATTTATCACTGAAATCTGGAATTGTTCCTGAAATTTGGAAAAATAGTTATATAATACCCATATTCAAATCTGGAGAAGAAGAAAATATTAAAAACTATAGAGGAATATCAAATCAGTCTGCAATACCCAAGTTGTTTGACAGCTTAGTGTTTGACCAAATCAGTTTTTTATGTAAAGAGATCATTAATGACAATCAGCATGGTTTTATGTCTAAAAGATCCACAGTAACGAACCTGTTAAGTTACAACAATGATATTATATCAACTTTGGAACGGAAAATGCAATTAGATTCAATTTATACAGATTTCAGCAAGGCATTTGATAGGGTAGACCACAATTTATCATTATTTAAATTAAAAAATATTGGTTTTAACGAAACTCTATTGAACTGGCTAAGGAGCTTTTTAACTGGTCGCAAACAGAAAGTTGAAGTGGGGTCTTATCTATCAAATGATATTGCTGTGTCATCTGGTGTTCCGCAGGGTTCACACTGTTCTCCATTACTATTCAACCTCTTCATTAATGATGTCGGTGGTTGCTTCACTTATGGTAAATATCTACTATTTGCTGATGATCTAAAACTGTATGGACCTGTTAACTCACATAAAGAGGAAAAAAGTTTACAAGAAGCTTAAATAGGTTAATTAATTGGTGCGATAAAAATAAATTACATCTAAACATTGAAAAATGTTCTTTTATAAGCTTCTACGAAATAAAAAAGAAATATGAGTCATTTTATCACATTAACGATAAAGAATTGGTATCTATGTCATCAGTAAGGGACCTAGGCGTGGTTTTTGATCAAAATATGAGTTTTGCGGAACACATTATAAATGTAGCAATAAAGTCTTCGAAGATTTTGGGGTGCATTCTCAGAAACTGTAACATTTTCTCTGTCCATACAATTCAGATGTTGTACATGTCGCTAGTAGTTTCTCACTTAGATTATGCTTCTATTGTTTGGGCACCCTTTTATCAAGTACATAACTACACATTAGAACGTACCCAGAACAGATTCTTAAGATTTTGTGCATACAAACTTAATATTACCATAGAGAACCATGATTACTCTTTAATACTTGATAAACTGAAAATGCAGACTTTGAAAAATCGTAGAATAACCAACGACTTATGTTTCATTTTCAAACTAATCAATGGAATTATTGTGTGCCCGAGTTTACTGGAGTTAATAAATTTTAATGTGCCAAACAGAACTCTAAGAAATACAAACCTCTTTCGATTAACACACCACTCTACAAATTATGAACAACATTCACCTATTGAAAGAAATTGATGAAAATGATTTAGACATTTTTCATGGGTCACTATGCAGTTTTGGAACACTTGTCAGATCTTTGTTTTAATAGCTTTTTGTAAATTCTCACATATATATTAAATTTTTGTTATTAGTTTTGAGCACATTCACTACGAATAACATGTATATGTTTACTTTTTTGTAATTGGGGTTTCCCGTAATAAATAAATAATAAAAAAAAGACCAAGCAGATTTATAAGGTCTTATAACTCCAGATTCCAACATATTATCAACTTCATCATGCATTATTTTCAGCAAATAGGGTGACACTTGATAATATCGCTGTTTCACTGGAGGATGATTACCTGTATCAATCTTATGAAATACCCCCTTGGCATATCCTACCCCTTTACCCATTTTATTTAAAACTTGACACAAAAAATCATCTAGTTTTTCTTTTTTGTTGGAGCTAACCGATACCAACCCAACTTGAAAACTCAAATTAGAGTCACCAAATTCCCACGTATTATCAAAAAATGATGGAACAATATTCATGTTCCTCCAAAAATCAATTCCGAATATAATATCTACATTTATCTCTGACACAACTAACGCTTTGATAACCTTAACCACCCCACATAAATTAATTGGTAAACAAACTAATCCTAAGGCGCGACATCTATTACCATTCGCAACACTAACCGAATAGTGAACATTTTCTGAAGGTAGATTAAATCTTTCTAGTCTTTTTCAGCCGGATCGACCTATAATAGTTTGGGTTGCCCCGGAATCTAATAGTCCACAAAATTTTAAATAAAAAATTTCCACTTTCAGGTACGGACGAGAATCATTTTCACGACTCTCAAAAATTGCAGATATCTTAGCTTCAATCATTTGCATTTTCACAAAATCCAACCATGCCTGCCACCTGGTTTTATCGTTGGGAGCGCTCCCCGGCAACAAAGCGTTCTCCCTGAGCGTTCCCCTTCTTACAAGTACACGAGTATTTGGTCACATTTTGTTTACCACAGCGAAAGCAGAAAGACTTGGTTCTGGGTCGGTTACAGTGTGAAAAACTATGTCCTGTCTCTTGACAATTCCAACAAGTAAGGCTAGAAATATCGCGAGGCCCTCTACCATGACCACGAGAGTAAGAACTATTATAATATATATATATATATATATATATATATATATATATGGTGGGGCACCACATACGACACGGTCTCTGTAAACCAAACCATTGAATATTTTGGAAATTTCTTCTTCTCATCATTTGTATATTCATTGAGGCTGAAAGAGGAAATTATTTTGGAGTATACAGGGTGGCTCATGAAAGTGTCACATATCAAAGTTGGGTTTTTTCAAATGGAACACCCGGTATTTTGTTGCAGTTTTGGATAGTTCAGGGGAAAATAATACGATTTCATAGGAGGTACCATGTACCTAATTATAACCGTTTTCGAGTTATTGTTTTCTTTTTGAAAATGCAGGGTACGATTGGAGACTGAATAACATCGAAATGTATGGAAACCATCCCTTCCAAATATGACCAAGCATTGGGGAGGTTTCAGGCTATTTATTCCGATAGAACGCGTTTCTCAATATTATACAGGACGTTCGAAATTCATTGTCACTTTTTTATTAATTTCAAACGCAGATAACTTTATTATTTTAAATAGAACACCCTGTATTTTTTCATTCTAAACAATACAAAATTCGATTATCTTTCGTTTTATAAGAAGGTTCCCTGTGCCTAGCTCGAATAGTTTTCAATGTATTGGCATTTTCAAATAGTAGTTATCATTTCAATGCATTCTTTGAATCGAGAGAGCTGTGAATCGACATTTATTTGATTTGGTAACAGAATTCTTATTGAAAGTTATTACACTTCACTTCATAGAACTTTTACTGTTCACTGAAATTAAGTTTATATTCAGATCCATATTCCGATCGTAGTTCATTAAACAGACAATTTTCTTATTATTCAACTGAAAAATTTCAACAGAACATGGAATACAAATGCATTGAATTCAAGCTAGGTGATCGAAATGATGACTACAAAGAGCTACTCTTTCTATGGAAAACTGCCTAACATTTAATAACATTTGAGGCGACACTCATCTTCGAAAAGCAGCCCTTATTCTCTCCTTCATATTTTCTAGTGTGGTTGGAGGAGTGTCGTCAATCCCATATTTCAAATATCCCCATGAAAAAAATCAAGGCAAGTCAAATCTGGCGATGTCGATGACCAATTTCGTGATCCTTCCTCACCAATCCACCTTTGAGGAAAGCACACATTCAAAAACTGTCGGACGGTTAATTTGAAATGAATATGGATCTAAATAACAGTAAAATGTTCGATCAAGTGAAGTATAATAACTGTCAATGAAAATTCTGTTACCAAATCAAATGAATGTCGTTTCACAGCTCTCTCGATTCGAAGAATGCATTGAAATGATAACTACTATTTGAAAATGCCGATATCTTGAAAACTATTCAAGCTAGGTATAGGGAACCTCAATATAAAATGGAAGATAATCGAATTTCGTATTGTTCAGAATGAAAAAATACAGGGTGTTCTATTCAAAATAACAAAGTTATCTGCGTTTGAAATTATTAAAAAGTGACAATGAATTTTGAACGTCCTGTATAATATTGGAAAACGGGCTCTATCGGAATCAATAGCCTGAAACCTCTCTAATGCTTGGTCAGAATTGGAAAGAAGGGTTTCTATACATTTCGATGTTATTCAGTCTCCAATTGTACCCAGCATTTTCAAAAAGAAAACAATAACTCGAAAACAGTTAAAGTTCGGTAAATGGTACCTCCTATGGAATCGTATTATTTTCCCCTGAACTATCCAAAACTATAACAGAATACAGGGTAATCCATTAAAAAAACACAACTCTGATGTGTCACACTTTTTTGGGCCACCCTGTATACTCCAGAATGATTTCCTTTGCAGCCTCAATGAATATACAGATAAAGAAATCTTCGAAATATCCAATGGAAAATTTACTCCTACAAATCCGTTAACTTTGTATAATATTGGGACACTTCAACTGCCACAATACTATCTGGGGGAATAAAACCACTAATAATAGGGGGACAATATTTGAACAATTCATTACCTCATTCAACCTTGCACTACTCAACACAGGTTAAATCACGAGAATGAACCCAGCATTCAGAATCACTCCATACTTGACCTAACTTTGTGTGATTCTATTTTATATCCATCACTTACTTGGGAGATTTCATCATTTTCCTACGATAGCGACCATTTTCCGATATCAATCAAGAATGATCGTTGCCATGGGATGTCGAGTAGGATTTTCCAAAAATGGAAACTGAATGAAGCTTACACTGATAAATGGAGTCTTCTTGGGGAAATCATAGCCTCGAACTTGAGACCCATAGAGTCCCTCGATGAGGACATCAACACAACCGTTGAAGAAGAATCCACCAATATCACCATAAGAGCAGCTGATGAGGCTATAGGAAAAACCTCCATAGTAAAAGGGCATATTCCTGTCCCATGGCGGAATGAAGGATGTAGAGTAATTGAGGGTTAATGATATACTGAAAAATATTGAGGCGCCAATCAAAGCCAATCTCTACGCAGACGATCTAGTTTTATACACGAGTTGCAAAAATATACATTCATCAAGTAAACTTATACAAGCTGCCATAAAAGAACTTGAGAACTTAGAATTAGAATTAGAATATGTTCATTTACTAGGTTACAAACAGAACAAAAATATATATATATTAACAGAACAAATTATAGAACAAATTGCATGTATAAATATCAAGTAAATAAACAGAAACGCCATGTAGTCCTGGAGGGACTGTCTATGGAGAGGTTTAAGTTTATTTGCTTTCAAGAATTCATTTATGTGCCATATAAATACTGATTATCGAAAAATTGAAGAATAAACTAAACTAAACTAAGCCTACGAGAAATGTGTATATGTATATATAAATATCAGGAAATGGAACTGGAATGAGAGAAATAAGGGATTTCATCAATCTATAATCGAGTGAAAGTACGCTCTTCCACGTTGAAGAATCCATTTTTTGATAGTTTTCTTGAAAAAATGTTTTGATTCGATACATCTTATATTTTCCTTCGCTTTTTGATTATTTTCTCGAATAATTTTGAAAAGACCGATGTGAGTGAGATCGGTCGGTAGTTTGCCACATTTGATTTGACTCCACCCTTAAATATTGGTATAATGATGGCTGTTTTGAAAGCCTTTGGCACTATTCCGGTAGAAATACATAAGTTGAAAATGTGACACAAAGGTCCAGATATATATTCTGCCATCAGTTTGACTGTCTCATTTTTAATCCCATCTGGGCCCGGTGATTAATTATTTTTTAAGGATAAGATTTCATTTTTTACTTCGGTAATGGACGTGGGTCCAAGATATATGGAGTTCAGGGATGATGCATGCTTCTCTTTCAGATCATTTTTGTTGATTTTAGATGCCAGTTTCGGTCCTATTTCGGAGAAATAATTATTCATTTCATTTGCTATATCATTTGCCCCAGTTATTTCTGTGCCATTTTCCAGGATTAAATTTTTGATCGTGTTAGTTTTCTCTTTATAATTGTTGGTGAACATGTTTACAACTTTCCACATATTTTTTCCGATCCTACGTTTTTTTCGATTTCAGATTTGAAGTAGTCGCTCTTAGCTTTTTTGATTAATTTATTTAGTTTATTACGATATTGGATGTAATTTTTTTTTATTGCATGATTGTTTGGTTCAGCTACTTGTCTTAGATGTAGAGAATCGCGGGTTTTAATGGAGTTCACTAGTCCCTGAGATATCCAGGGCTTTTTTTTCTTTTTCAGTTTCATTTTAACAGTTTGTGTTGCATCTTTTATCATTTTTGTCACTTCGGTTATGAATGTTTCAATTGGTTATAGCGAAGGTTGTATAGTGGTCAGTAATTACTGTTTTCAAAACGACCGAATAGTTGTTTTCAATGTAGTCTTAATTTTTTGATGCTGCAAATGTTTAAGTTACAAAAAGACAATGCGTTATTCAAATTCGCGTTTCTTATTTTCAAAGTGTTATTCATTCGATCGATTGTGTCATGTTCAATTGTGTTGACGTTTTTCTGAATTTGATCACGAATGAACCATTCCATCATATGAAGTAAAGTAAATTATAGCCTTATTTCTCTTTTCCTGTCACCTATTTGGGTGATTTTACATTAGTAGTATATGAGATACAGTGACAGTTTCTGATTTTGCAACAATTTAACTACGGAATGGATGTGATACAACAGAACACCACTATATTAAGTATAAAGTAGAAACATGCGGATATTGTTTTTTATTTCGGGTCACCAGAACGCGAGCCAGCACAGGTTCTCCCAATTGCTTTTTCTAGTTTCTGAGGTATCTTGTTTCTAGCTTTAGGTGTTTCTTCTTTTTTGTCTTCTAATGTAGGTAGTGCCAGGTTATTTTTAAGTGAGGAGGGTCCGATGCTAGGTAGGTGGGTGTGGAGGGGGCGCTGTTTGCTCCTCTTCTTGATATAACTCTTCTAATGCCTGTGCTGAGTATTTTTTGTTATCTAGCACTAGCTTATCTCCTTGAATAAAGCAGTTACTATATTTCCCGGTGCTTCGGTAATGAGATGGTAGATACTTCAGGGTTTTGTGTTCTTCCCTTTGGTTCAAGGTTAGATCATTTGCTATGGAAATGCCTGTACCCTTCAGCTTTCTAACGTTTTTCAGTATAAGTTTTTTCTTTAATTGAGAGATTAGTTCTATTTTCAGGGGAGAACTAGGTAACTTTCCGAGACGGTAAAAATCGTTTATATCCGATTCCTTCAGTTTTACTTCAACAAGTCTTTCTATTTCGCTACAAACAAATTCTGAAGTGGTGTCCTGAATTGTTTGATCTATGCCGAATATTATTATATTTTTGTTCCTATGATCCCTTTCAAGATATTCAACTTTCTCCTTCAGTAGATTATTTTGTTCTTCCAACTTCTTTATTTTGATATTTTGATCCTCAATTTTCAAGACAATCCTAGTTTCACTCGAGAATATTTCCTTCTTGGCTTCTTCTAGTAATTTCTTTACCACTGTTTCATTCATTATAATAATAAGGTGATTGGGATTAATTTTTTTACCCAATGTAGCGATAAGGAGTTAACTTTTTATTGTGTACGATGTTGGAATGCTGTCCGGGCTCGATTTGAATCGGGGCCTATTTGTATTTATAACTATTGATGAATCAAAGGATACATACAGTTATTTCAATTTGGTGGAATAGTCGCCAACACGGAAACAAACAACTGGCACAAATGCGTGAATTTTCCGCCTTGTTACTTCACTGTTTTTTCGTTTGATTATAGGAGCACTTCACTACACTACAGAGAGCGTGAAGACAACAGTACGAATAGTAATACTTCAGTAATGTAAGCTAAAACAATTTCGGTTCAGAAAATGATGAATATCTACAGTAAGTCATGAAATTCGACATACTGAAGAACTGGTCCACACAATCTGGATTTAAATTTTCCACTATTAAAACAAAGTGTAAGCTCTTCTCCAGAAAATCTAATTTACAACATCCACTTATAACGCTCAACAACCATCAGCTAGAATTTGTCAAGGACATACAATTTCTTGGACTCACTTTCGTTTCGGGACTTTTATGGAGAAAACATACAGGGTGGCCTAACGGAAACGTACCGGATGGTATAACTATCAGGGAGAGATTTTATCGAGAAAAACCTGAAACACGTCAACTTTGTATATGAAGAGGACAACTTTTGACGCAAAAAGTATAGCCCAAACTTCACCCTCCTAAGCGGGGGTAGCATCTCCTGATTTTTTTCGAATGGGAATGGAAGTCAAATACAAAAAATGAATCGTTTTGGATAATGAGTGTGATTCTGATGTAATAATAATGAAGTTATAAAGAGTATTTCGAAAGTGATAGGTCATGTAATATTAAATTTTGTCAACACGTCTCTACTAACTGGTCATTTACCACATGAACTTAAAGTAAGTACCGTTGTACCAGTACCAAAGATCATCAATTCCAATGAAGCCATCAACTTCCGCCCTATTAATACTTTACCATAATCTGGATAAAATATTAGAATTAGCTGCCTTTAACCAGATATCAATGTATATTGGGAACAATAAAATATTAATGGATTATCAATCCGGATTCAGATCGAAATATTCCTGCGAAACTGTTTTACAGTTGACATTGACTAGCTGGAAATTGTGTATAGATAGTAAAATCGTAAATATATTGTTGCAGTATTACTCGACTTCGAAAGAGCTTTTGAAACCATTGACCTTGGTATACTATAACAAAACTTGAATAATATGGCCTGACAGGTACTGCACTAGCTTGGATTAACAGTTTCCTAATGAATAGAGAACAGTGTACAAAGGTTGATAATGTTTTTTCAAGGTATAGAGGTGTCACCTCTGGAGTACCCCAGGGAAGTGTACTAGGACCTATTTTATTCATTTCATATCTAAATGTTCAAGATTGTGAATTCCTTAATTTATTTGCCGACGACATGGTGGTGACTGCAAGTAATGTCAGTTTGGATACAACAATTGAAAAAATTAATTGTACTTTGAAGCATATATCACACTTCCCCAACGTTAATAAACTCAAACTCAATGCTCAATGTTAATAAAACCAAAGCCCTGATCATAACAACAAATCATAAATATAATCAGATCGACAAAAATTTGATGAATATAAATATCAACAGTGAAACTGTCGAAATTGTTGACGATATTAAATATTCATTTAGAAATTTAGGTGATTCAACAGATAGATGAGACTATCCAGTGACAGAATCACACAGGTTACATATAATCAGTAGATTTAACTAAGACAAGACTATGCTAAATTACATAATGAAATATTGTTACATAATATAATTATAAAAAATAGTATTCTAGATTGTGGAACAAATAGTTACAGTTGTTTTAATTTTACACAATGGAAAATGACATAATTTTTAATTATATCTTCAAATCATGCAGGGCATTTGATCAGGTTTCGCATCAACAATTGCTCATGAAATTATCACGCTTTTCCAGGAGCCTCCAATATCTCCTGAAATCATATCTTAGTGAGAGTAAATTATTTGTGGAATACGAAGGAATTAAATCGTTTACATTCAATGCAACTTCCGGGGTTCCCCAAGGTTCAAACTTGGGTCCACTATTGTTCCTCCTGTTTGTTTCTGATAGTATCAACTCTAAAAAACTACTTTTTGTAGATGATATGAAGATTTTCAGAGAGATTGAGGACTACTCTGATTGTATCTCATTACAAAACGATATCACTGAGTTACATGATTGGTGCCAGAAAAATGAACTATCACTAAACATAGGTAAATGTAAAATTATGACTTTTGCAAGGAAACCCTCAGTACAAATATATAACTACAAATTGGATAATATATCATTGGCAAGGATTACCGAATCGAGAGATCTGGGTATTGTCTCTGATGAAAAATTAACGTTCTCATCACATATCGAACAAATAACATCTCGCGCAATGAAAATGCTAGGGTTTGTGATGCGTAATAGCAAAGAGTTTTAATCTTTATAGGCAATTAGCTCTAAATATTATTCATAGGTCAGAAGCAAACTGGAATACTGTAGCTCCGTATGGAATCCTTGTCAAGAAAAAAATATATATTGCGTTGAAGCTGCAAAGATAAAGTTTCTGAAATTTCTTTACTTAAAAAAGCATGGTTCTCATCCCATAAGAGAGCATAGCTATGAATTACTCTTGGAAGAGTTCAACTATGCATCACTTAAAAAACGTCGCCAAATCAACGATTTGATTTTTATGTATAAAATCATACATGAATGGACTCTTCTACTTTGATTTCATCATTGAATTTTAATGTGCCTCGTATAACTTCCAGGTCACACATAACATTTCACATCGACGTACCTAACTCTCAACACCACTTCCACTGTCCTCTGACTTCTATGTGTAGAAGGTACAATAGTCTACAAAATATTGATATATTCTTCTTGCCCTTATTTCAGTTTAGGAAAGCATTATATAATGCACTACATAACTAATTGAAACTGATGCTTATATGTTATGATATTACATGGTGTGTAATGCTAATATAGGTTTCGTTTTATGTCTTTAATTTTTGTTTTTCAGGACTAATATGAGTTTTTCATTTTGTATTATGTACTCCTGTAATTGGGTCTTATGACCTGTTGGTTGTATTTTCTCAATAAATAAATGAATAAATAAATAAATCATCAACTGGAAAATTCAGATATAAATTATACTGTGCAATATTGAGAGAAAAAATGTGGAGAACATCAAAAAAGAAAATAAAAATGGAAAAAGTCAACTAACAGTTATAAATCTGGTCGAGAAAATGTCAAGGTCTTCACTAGTTAAACAATTACAAGATTTCATACATCTATATAGTGGTGAATTAGACATGGAATTGGTGGTCATCCTACCAGGTACGAAAAGTAGCCGGTGTCGCATAAGGTATCTAGTTCAATTCAAGAGGAAAAAACTTGTACAGTATGGGGAGTCTATTATGTCATTAAAAATTTTGTATACAAAACAGATGTCAAAAAATTGCCTTCTCAGGTTCAGATTCTCAAGCTTGTGATAGGTGACATTACACTCATATGAAAAGAAATGACGTCTTTTATTGAATCGAAAATTCAAAGTATTTATTAATTTCAGAATTTCTATAAGGGCGTCAAAATTCAGTTTAGTATCAAGAATAACTCCAAGATCTTCAATAGATTCAAAGTTATTTATTGTTTGACCGTTGATGGTAAGGTCAGGATGAAGCGGTATTTTGTTTCTGGAGAAGAGGATTGATTATCCGGATTCAGTTTCAGCTTATTCAATTCACAGTGAATGTCTGTCTGGAGCATATCATAGTCTTCCGAATTAGTAGTGGTTTTGTAGACCTTAAGATCATCAGCATATAGCTGTATGCAGGAGAGGGCCGAGATGTAACCCTTGGGGTATACCTGACGTAACTAACAGTGAAGGGGATCTAGAGTTATTCATTACGACGTATTGCCTACGATTTTCAATATATGAGGTGAGAAATTTCAACAAGTATCCGCAAACACCAAAGTTTCGAAGCTTAACGACAAGAGTTGGATGATGTACCTTATCAAAAAGCTTTCGAAAAGTCAGTGTAAACTACGCAAGTTGAATCACCTCTTTCCATAGTCGAAAAAATTTCGTGAACATATGGTATAAGATTGGTAAGCGTTTATCTTTTTTTGTGGAAGCCATGGTGCCACTCATTTATAACATGTTTTGCTTGAAAAAATAAATTTCTAGTCAAAATTGATTCATAAATTTTTCCAAAATGGGAATAGATATAGGCCTGTAGTTGGCAATGTCGTTCTTTTCCCCGTGTTTGTAAACGGGAACGATTTGGCCTATTTTCACATGGAAACGTTCCTTCCATAAGACTCTTATCGAAAATAATATGCAAGGGTTCTACCAATGATTCTTTGCAATTTTTGATGAATTTTGGGGGAATTCCATCAGGTCCTGGGCCCTTGTTTACATCTAAATCATCCATCGCATCCAAGATTTCCCTTTCAGTCATACAACGCACATCAAAAGCATTGAGGGTATTCACGTTACTCTGAATAGAGGGAGGTGACCCGTTGGATTCAAAAACACTACTGAAATATTCAGAGAATAATTCACAAAAACTCTCATTATCAGTGGCTACAGTGTCATTCAAAGACATTCGCGCAGGAATTGATTTGTTAATTTTTTGTTTGCCAAAAAGGGCCAGAGTTTGATTTTATATTATTTTCTGTATTTTGAACATAACTACGGTAATCGTGTCTTATTTTTAATTTTACGGTTTCACGCAGATTGGAGAAATGTACATAATCATCATAATTTCTGTAATTCTTCCACCTATTGTGAGACTTTTCTTTTTGCTTGATATCTTTGATCGTTTCTTCAGTGAACCACGGTGGGAAATCATTTCGTTGTATACATTTTTTTGAAACATGATTCTCTATCAGTCCATTGATGATTGAATAAAATGTCTTCACGCTTTGCTCTGTATTAAAACCTTAGAAAGTTTCAACCCAGGAGTATTCGTTAAGTTTAGCTGTGATTTCATCATTATCTGCATTAGCGAATTCAAGTTGTTCATAGGATTTTCTGGGAAGAAGTTTAATAACGGTGTTCTTTAATTGGATATCCAACGCAGTATGATGTACGTCTTCATTTATAAACGGCTGATTACAAGCTTGAACATCAATATTAATTGAACTTGAAAGTGAAAGAATTAAATCCAGTATCTTTCCTCTTGAATTTGGAGTGTCACAATCCTGTCTCAAATTCAATAGTGAAAAATTATCAATGAAACATTCAACGAGAGCATCCGTAGCGTTAGTGGGTCCAGAAGATTCCAAAGCAACATCAAATTCCCAACTGATATTTGGTAGATTGAAATCACCAACAATGATCATTTTTTACTATCCGCTCTATAATTGACCCCAAGTTTTGAAAGATATGTAGATAAATAGATAGATAGATACATTTATTTGATCATATTATGCAATGGGTTACATTTATGACAGGTCATAGGAATCAATGGGTACAAAAGTACTACATAGTGAATGATTATAAAAGAAAAAAAAATTTAATTGTAAAAGTTCTTAAAACTTGCATCAATAGTCAACACAAATGGGTTTCGGATTAATATCTAAAACACTTAAAAGTTCAAACAAATTTAAAATCCCCTATGTTAATGCACAATTCATAAAATCTTGGATAGAGTAAAAGCAATTTTCAAAAAGATACTTTTTCACCCTCCTTCTGAACACACTCATGCTTGAAAGTGTGAGATCAAAAGGTAGGTGGTTATACAATTTGAAATCCAGCGAGTTACGCCTCGACATTTCGAGCCTAACCTTTGGTTGACGGAGCTTTCCTGCACTTCTAGTGAGGTAATCATAGACGTCCGAGTGAGTGGTGTATGAACTTTTGTTCTTGTGAATGTGAAGTAAAGTGTGGAATATGTAGATGCAGGGCAATGGCATTATCTTCAATATATTAAAGAGTGGTTGGCAGTGTTCGTTCAATGGAACACCAGCTATAATTCTGACAGCTTTTTTTGCATACGGAATGCTCTTAAGGCATTAGTAGACTTACCCCAAAGCGTTATCCCATATATTAAGTGGGTGTGAAATAATGCGTGGTAGGTGGTTAGTAGTGTTTGGGGGCTTAAAACTTTCTTCATCCGACGTAGTAGAAATAATTGAGTGGATAGCCTTTTGCAGAGTTGATCGATGTGATTTTCCCATTTGAGTGAATCATCAATGGTTATGCCAAGCAGTCTAACGTGTTCATCACTAGTAAGTCTGTTATTTGAAGAGATTATAAGATTCTGGGTTTTATTCCTATTCAAATTCAATTTGTTACAAGCAAACCAGTTTTCTGCTTTTTCTTCAATTTCTTCAGTTTTTTCTAATAATATATCAATATCAGAATTAGATTCTAACATTGTGGTATCATCTGCAAAAAGGATAATTGTGCTGGGTAATAATTGATAAAAAATGTCATTTATATAGACAATGAAAAGTATGGGTCCCAGAATAGAACCCTGGGGTATGCCATGGGGCATATTTTTTTCATCTGACAAAACACCATTCACACAAACGGCTTGTTTTCTTGAGTGTAGATAAGATTGAAAAAAGTTTAAAGCTGTTCCTCGGATTCCGTAATATGCAAGTTTTTCTATCAGGATATTGTGGTTGATGCAATCAAATGCTTTGCTTAGGTCCCACAAAGTGAGGGAAGTGTGTTTACCATTTTCTATATTATCTATTACATTATGAATTATCTCAACCACTGCATCTGATGTTGATCTTTTTTTTATGAAGCCATATTGATGTTCATGTAGTAAATTGTATTTATTGATAAAAATCATTAGGCGCTCTTTAACTATTACCTCAATTATCTTCCCCAAAATAGGTATAATAGAAATTGGCCGATAGTTGTCAGGTGAATCCGGATCCCCTTTCTTGAAGATAGGTATCACTTTGCTCACCTTGAAAACATCCGGGAAAACCCCCTCAGAGAAACAACGGTTTAGGACAATGGTTAATGGTTCAATTATATATTTGACTGTTTCTTCGATTATTTGGCTGTCTAAATGATATATATCACGGCAAGAGGAATTTTTTAGTTTTTTGATAGCGAGTGCTACATCTTCTTGAGTTGGCAGATCTTTGATGATGTTTTCCGCTATGTTGGAGAAAAAGGTGTTGAATTCATTAGGGCTGATGCTTCCGATGATGTTCAACTCACCAGCAGAATTTCGCTCATAATTAACTAACTTCCAGATGTCTTTGGATTTTTTGTTAGAATTTTCTATTAATTTATTGTATGATTCTCTTTTTGCCAATGTTATAGCTGTTTCATAACTGTGTTTGTATTTTTTATAGATTTCTCTATCATTAGGATTTTTTGAGGATATACTGACTGTTTGTAATGCTTGTAGGGTGCTTCTCATCTGACGTAATTCATTATTGAAGAAGATGGTGGGTCTCTTATCCAGTTTTTTGTTTTTAATTCGCCTCAGAGGGAAATGTTGACAAACGAGAGAGCTGTATTTAAGAAATCCGCTAGTGAGTTCAATGAAATATGATCATCATGAAACATCCGCCAACTCATTAGTTCAAGAGACTGTTTCATAGCATCCAGTCCCCTCTTATTGATTATTCTGTGAAATTGTTGTTCATGGGTATCTGATGGATAATTAGACATTCCTATGAATTGTGCATTGTGGTCAGAAATACAGAGATCAGAGGTTCCAATATAGCATTCCCTATCATTTAAATTTGTCATTATGTTATCTATACAACTGGAGGATGTTGGACTCACTCTAGTAGGCATAGTTATTTTAGGTTCCAGACCAAAAGATTCGATTATATTCAACCAGGACTTGGAAATATGATCTTTTTTGTTTGTGTCAATGTTAAAATCCCCAAGCAGGATAATTTTTTTATATTTTGCTACCAACATTGTTAAAAGTTCTTCAGTTTTGTCAAAGAACAGGTCATGTTCTCTGGATAAAGAAGATCTGTATGATGTTATCAACGCGGTTTTCATTTTCGATAATTCAATTCCACAAAATTCTGCATGCTGTTCAATGCAAAATGCATCCAGAAGGAGTGGTTTACATGATATGTCCCTTCGGACATGAATGGAAACGCCACCATGTTGCATGTTTTGTCTACAAAAGCAACTAATTAGTGTGAAATTGTTCATATTAACAGTTTTCAAACAGTCCATGTTGAGCCAGTGTTCCGTCAAACATATGACATCACACAATTCATCCTCGAGATAACACTGTAACTGTTCGATTTTATTTGTTAGGCACTGTATATTGAGATGATAAATCTTCACTGAATTTTCCTGAAGATTTGCTTTAGTAGTACTTACATTAAAAAAGATGTAGGTTGAGATGAGCTAACTGGTGATGGTTTTTTGCTTGAGTCTAAAAACCTCTTACCCTTTCGAAAATCGAACCTTTCGAAAACTATTTTCCTAGGCCAGAAGTTTGGGTCATAGACTGTTTGTAGTTTATCAGTGTTCACTCCAATCATAAAGGATTGGTTCTCTGGGCGGGAGTTTGGAAATTCCAACTTTTTCACGCTGACGTCTTGAGTATTCAGTTTAGTTTGTAGGTATTGGCTGATGTTGTCTTGAGATGTGTGGTCCGGGACTCTTGTAATATATAACCAGATCTTTTAATTTTCAACCTTCGCCTGTCCCATAAGTAACCTTCTTCTGTTTTCTATGCCTCCTTTTGGGTTTCATGAAGCCTTCGCTATTATGGGTATCATGTTCTTCAGAGTCCAAATTTATAATACTGTTCATTATTTTCGTTTGTTCCTGTTCTAATTCAGAAATTGTTGCTCCACCCTGTACTGGTGTCCGTGTTCCATTTCCCCTATCTAGGAGCGGAATTTCATTCATCTTGTGTTCCGTCTTCTTATGACCCATGGGGGGAGTTTCTTCATTGGTTCGTTTATCTTTGGAAGAGAGTTGTTTTTTTGGGTCAGTGTCAGGACAGGGTTTTTTGGTATCAACCTTATCACTTTTTTGCCCCAGGTCTTTATTGGCGTGTTTTGTTGTAGTGGAATTTTCTTTCATGATTCCAATTTGAACATTCAGCAAACTGATTTTATCCTGTAGTTGTTGGATTATGATATCTTTTTGTTTGAGAATATATTTGATGAAAACATAATCAGCTTTAGACTCACTGTTGCAAGTTTCGTCAATTGCACTATAGAAATCAGCATCATCACATTCAGCACTTGGTGACACCATCACAGGGTCATGAAAACACACTGGGTTTTTTAGTTGTAGTGATTGTCTCCAGCATCCTGGATGAAAATTCTGTTTGCACTTATTACAAAATGATGTATCTTTGATAATATTTCTATTGCAGTGTTTGCAAATCGTTTGATTTTTGTTTTCTAAGAGAGCGTCTCCATACGTACTCGACCCGGCGGCCATCGTATCGCGATTGTATTGAATTGTTTAATGTAGCATGGGGAGGAATATTTACACAGCAAATACTTATTTTCTTACCCTCACCAACGCTGACAGAGACCCACAGATCCTCAATAATTCCATTTGTGGACCAATCAGGTTCTGAAACCGATATAATATTGTCCCACACACTTATAAGAACACCCTCACCGTCAACTTTACCACTTCCAACTTCATCACGATCCCTCCTATAACAGGTGTAGCCTGCAGGAAACAGCTCAGCCTTGAGGGAGTGTTTCCCTTTCAACCATGTTTCTGTGATGCACACTATATCATATTCCAGACTGCTTGATGATTCCATAAATGGTTTAGTTTTTGTTCGAAAACCACGTGCATTCTGATAGTAGACCCTTAATTGCCCATCAAAACCATTTCGAAACATATTGAGTACTATTTAGATGAGGAAAACAAAAAACGAAAAGAGTTATGTGAGTGTGGTGAGAATATCTTCACTCTTTATATGAATCGCCCGGCTTTCCTCAGATTTCTTTATGAAGATTTTTCCATCCTTTGCCCAGGTATATTTGTAGTTATTAGAACGGGAGAATTCACGTTATTTTTTATATAACTTCCTGTAGAACGGCGACAGATGTTCATCGAAGAAAATTGATTTTTCATCCCCGTAATTGAATAAGCGAGTTGTAATTTTATTGCTTTTGATTTTGCGTGCACCATTATTTTGTTTTTTGTAAACCGTGAAGTGAATTTGACCACAATATTTTTGGGCATATTTATGTTGATATTATCAGGATGTTGCGCTACTCGGTAAGCAGATTCAATGTCATTAGTGGTTAATGGTGCGTTGATAGAATTGAAAAGAGTATTCAACACCTGTAGAATATTTTCCCCTCGTTTTTCAGGAATACCACATATTTCCATATTGTTCATCCTGCCCTGTTGATAAAGGAGCTCGATTTCGGCTCCCAGAGAGCTGCATTCACTTTTAACTTCAGAGAGGTCGTTCTTCATGGCTTCAAAAGATTTCATAATTTTTTTTTACAGATTCCATTTGCACGGTAAACTCATCTATTTTATCCCCATAATATTTGGGAGAATTGAAAACTTCCACTTGTTTATCCTTCATTGACGTAAGATCATCACAAACACATTCTACTCAACGTAACAACAGAAATTCTTTTTTATAGACAAACAAAACAAAAATAGCAATGAAATAAAAGAAACTAACATAAATCTCAATTTCATTTTATATTCGAATATGCAAAGTGTGAGGAACAAGCAGAGCCTGCTTGAGGTGGAACTCACCATTCAGGTGCCAATGTTTTTATCAATATCAGAGTCATGGCTTAAGGATAATGAAGTAAGTAATTTTTCAATTGATGGATACTATCTTGCAAGTGCCTACTGTCGAAATGTGTACAAAGGAGGTGGCACTGCCTTGTGGGCAAAACAAGGATTATTGACAACTCCCCTACACATTAATAACTTTAGTATCGAGAAAGATTTTGAATGCTGTGGATGTGAATTTAAAACCCATAAAATAGCTACAATTTATAGATCACCAACAGGAAATTTCCATATTTTTTGCAGCAAACTTCAGGAAATGTTGGAACGAATATTCAATGTAAACTCAATATTATGGATAACAGGCGATTTCAACATTGACTTTAATACTTTCTCACATGAACGAGAGGAACTACTTGACATATTTGCACAATATGGTCTCAATAGCATTGTTTCTCAGGATACAAGAGTTACATCAAATTCTAGCACAAGAATCGACAATATTTTCACAAACGCCAAAGCATATACACAGTTTGTGGACAACCACTTCTCAGACCACAGCACAATAATAGTTAAAACCAACTCCGGTATGTGGCTCACTAATAAAAATCGAGAAGATAATTATTATTACTCCAGAGACTATTGCGATAAAAATAAATCACTATTTAACCAACTTCTACAAAGTGAATCTTGGCATGATATGTATGATTCGTCTTCATGCAATAAAAAATATGAAATATTTTCAAACACATTACTAAGTCACTTCTATAAGGCCTTCCCGATAAAAAAAATCAAAATAAAAGAGGACTCCAAATCTTGGGTTACAGAAGAAGTCAAAAGGTCTAGCGTACAACTGAAAGACTTACATAATCTCCAAAAAAAATACCCCGAGCTGAAAGGTCAATATCAGGTGCAAAAACAAAAACACACCAACCTTATAGAATCCTGTAAAAGAAATTATTATGACCAAATAATACAATCATCGGAGAATAAAAGTAAAACCTCTTGGATAGTTATAAATAAAATGAAAAATAACAAAAACACTAAAAGATCCAATATTAAAATTTCTCATGAAAATAAAGAATTCTCCTGTCCCAAGGACATCGCAAATCTATTCAATAACTTTTTTATAGATGCTCCAAAACAAGTCATCGATGAGATCCCACAGGTCGATCACAATAATTTTGAACATACTCTCATAACCACTCTAACGTCAATGGTTATACTTCCTTTTACTGAGGAAGAAGTGCTAAACATTTTCTTAAAACTCAAAAATAACCGCTCCTCTGGACCCGATGAATTACCCAACAACATTATAAGAGAATTCAAAAGTGAACTGGTGAAACCCATAACTCATATAATAAACCTTTCACTGGAAACAGGCACATTCCCCGATGCCCTCAAAATAGCAAAAGTAATTCCACTTCACAAAAAAAAGGATAAAAATATTATGAACAATTACAGACCCATATCAATAACATCAGTCTTCTCTAAACTTTTTGAATACTGTATGCTGGAGAGGCTGAACTCCTTCATTGCAAGATTCAAACTTATCCCAGAGGAACAACATGGTTTCAAAAAATCGAAATCTACTACTACGGCAACATTAGATACATATATCAACATTCTCAATGATTTAGATGCGAAAAAAAGTCCTGTAGGCATATACTGTGATTTAAGTAAGGCTTTTGACTGTGTTCCACATGATAGGCTACTTGACAAGCTTTGGTCATATGGAATTAGGGGATCTGCTTTGAGCTGGTTCAAGTCTTTCTTAACAAATAGAAATCAATATGTACAGATATCTTGCAATGAAGAGGCAAATCAAAATCAAAATACAACATCTCGATCTTGTCTGGCAGCTGTGGAAGTTGGAGTTCCTCAGGGGAGTGTGCTTGCCCCAGTCCTGTTCTCGCTTTATGTGGCTGATATTGTCAGGTACCTTACACCTTTCAAATTAACACTCTATGCCGATGACCTCTCTATACTGGTATCAAAAGACTCCCCAAATCTTCATCAACAGGCATGTAATAGCCTCATGGAAAAAATTATCTTATGGTTTTCAATCAATAATCTATATATTAATGCCAACAAAACACAGTTTCTTATTTACCACACGAAACAGAGAACTGTTGAGAACATAGAAATAAGTCTAGGTGAAACAACTCTAGAGAAATGTCATAATATTAAATTTCTAGGTATAACTATGAGTGATACACTTGACTGGGAATCGCATATAAGTGATACAACTAAAAATTTGAACTGTAAGCTATATCAAATAAGATGCCTTCAAAGAGTGCTCAACTTGAATGTTCTGAAAAACTATTACTTCGCTGAAATACAGTCTCGACTATCATATGGCATACTGTTGTGGGGCATGTCTCCTCCAGCACAAAAAATATTTGTCGTTCAGAAAAAATGCATACGTGCAATGTTGAAGAAAAATCAAAAAGATTCATGCAGACCTCTCTTCAAACAATTGAAAATTCTTCCGTTATGCTGCATATATATTCTGGAAATTTCCTGTTACATACATAAAAACAGAAACTTATTTCCCTGTCATAATGACATACACAATTACCCAACAAGATTTAGCCACCACCTGTATGCACCTCAAAATCACTTAAATATATGCCTGAATGGCCCCATCTCTAATGGAATTAGAGTCTATAATCACTTGCTTCCAAATATTAAACAGGAAGTAACCTACTTCAAATTCCGAAAAGCACTGAAGATATATTTATTGGAAAACATGTTTTATACAATGGGTGAGTTTCTATCATCATAATGGCCTCTCTTTGTTCCTCTATTATTTATATCTGATTTATTTGTATGGTCTTTGACTTGTTTTATACCTTGTAGGTCTTTGAAATCAATAAAGATTATTATTATTATTATTATTATTATTTCATTTTATCCATCAGCTCCGTCAAAGCATAGGCAGATCTATCAGGACATGGAGCATTTTTACATTGTTTACATACCCATACAACTCCAGAGTCAGCTGGTAGGTCGTTGAACCCGCTCGACAATTTTACGCACTTTAGGTGAAAATATTTCGAGCAGTTGCCTTGACATTGAATTCCAGTCACGATAGTATACATAGGTCTTGCAACTCGTATGGTGGGGGGTGACCCAAACATTGAGAAAATTTTTGTGGTTCTCATGTTTCGTCACCTGCAGCGCTGTCCTCTATTGTCACTTTGTCAGCCAATCACAAATCAGATCCGATCAACTTTTTGAAAGTAGGAATGATTTTTATTTATTCGAGAGAATTTTGCAAGATATAATATTTCTGTCATTGATTTTATTTACCATTCAAGTCCTAACCGTTTGTTTTGTTGTTAAAGATTAATCACGTGATTATACCCCTATGTCCTCCTAGCGGATAATTATGGCAACTTTCTCTTCAAAACTGGTGCCACTCCCCACCACTTAAAAATGCCGTAGTCTCCAGACCTAATGTGTATGACCGTGATTCCAGTGTTCGCTCGATTTAAGGCCTTGCTACAAAAACTGCAGGGGTCCGGCATAGTGGCAAAAACAATATCACTTTTTGCCGCGTAGATATGGTTAGAATGGACTTCTGGCACTGATTTATTCCTTCTAAATGCCAAGATGCACCTCTACTTCAACTTATTAAACGCAAACTGAACAATAATCAGATTGACAATTAAATTCCGCACATTTAGGTAAGAATGTCACTTTGTGGGAGCGAAATTAGACCGCTCTAAATACTATTTCTTCGGAGCACTTTTACAGACAACCTTCACTTTACGAGTCTTGTGTGGTGAGTGTAGATTCACTGAATAATCAATTGATACTTTGTAATTGGAATTTAAATTCAATAGAAAATATTGGGGGGCAAGTGAATATCATTTCTCCATCAATCTCATATAAAATTAAGGGAAATCAATTGCCTTGGTATGACCATGAAGCAAATTGGGGGACAGGACTTATAAAGCATTTAGAAATGGTGATGTTGTTGAAACTGTATCAAGATTTAATTATTTTTTATTCACATGCTGATATCTATGAGACCATCTATGAATTACAGAACTAAAAATTATATGTTGACTCTGAAATAAAACCCAGTATCTGATGAAACGTTGTATTTACCACTGTGCGTGTTTTTATTATCTGCATTGTTTTTTCAACAGGCTATGGGCCCAGACTCCGCAAAAAACCAGTACGTTGTGATGTAAAAGTCCAAGTGAAACATGATGGCAAATAATTACGTCGCGAGTGTTCCAAAACTACTTGGACGCGAAAATTATAGTGATTAGACATTTACAGCCGAAAAGTTTCTTATAATGGAGAATCTACAAGCCTGTATCAAAGGGACTGGAATTGACCCAACGAAAATTGCAAAAGCTCGTGCAAAGCTAATATTGACTATAGACTCTTCCTTGTTCGTGCATGTGAGGGAGGATTTATGGGATAAGTTGCAATCACTGTTCGATGACTCGGGTTTTACGAGACGCATAGGTTTATTAAGAAACTTTATCTCAATAAGACTCGATGATAGTGATTCCATGGGATCTTATGTGAATCAGTTAGTGGATACATCGCAGAAGCTCAGGGGAACCGGTTTCGAGATTGACGAGGAATGGATTGGTTCCTTGCAGCTCGCAGGATTACCAGAAGAGTTTGCTCCGATGATCATGTCGATTGAGCACTCCGGCATGAAAATTACTACAGACGCCATTGAATTCAAGTTTCTGGATATGGAATCGGATGTCGGTAAAGCAGGAAGTGCTTTTGTCGGTAAAGCTTACCGAAAGATACCAGGAGGAAGCAGCAGTGGCACACATAGTGGTAGCAGAAATGGCAGTACTGACAGTAGAAGTGGACCTAGATTTGACATGACATCTGTCAACCGAAATTACACTCAATCAATTCAATGTTATGGAATTCCTGTACGAGCTCTCGTAGTGATCACGACGAAAAATCAGTGTGCAAACTAGAAAGCAAAATCAGGAGATAGAAGCGAAGAAATCCAGGTGTGTGAACCCTACTAATTTCAATCGAACCTTAATTCAAATTTTCCTTTCATTGTTAAGTCAAGTGAACCGAAGACTGAGTATCGAAAAGTTTCGAATATGGATGAAGATTCTGGAGAAGAGGAAACTCCCCTAAGAAAATTAATACAGGTTAGATTATAATGATGATAATAGAGATAGTGCTGATATGGAAATTTTGAATATAAATTCTGGAAATAATAATACTAATTCATCACAAAATTCTATTTAGGAAGATTCAAGGTCAGAAGTTGATGTACAAAAACAGAAGAATATAGAAAAACAAGAAATTCGTTTTTATAATGAAACCGCTATGGGACCGTTTGTAGTCGTTGTTGAGGCAAATGAAAACTCAGGTAATGAAGTAGGTAGCTTTAATCACTTGAAGATAGCAAAAGAAATATGCGAACTGAACTTGAATAACATTAAAATTATAAAGAACTGGGGGATTAATGAAGTAGGAATAGAATTCAAGAATAGAAAAAGTGCAAATGAATTCATAGTCAATGATGCAATAAGAAAGGAAGGGTATAAGGTCAGGGGGATAAATACATTTTTCACAGAGGAAGGAATTTTAGAGATGATAAAATGTAACTTTAGAGTTATAAATGTGAGATGAATGAATAACAAAGTAGTATCAGAAAGGGAGGAAGTACAACACAAACCTACAACTACAATATTGATTACTTTTGAGGGAGTAATCCTACCTATATCCATAGACATTTGTTATATGAATTACAATGTTATCCCATATGTTCCGCCGGCAACACAATGTTACTCATGCCTTCTATATGGTCATACAAAAAAACAGTGTAGGGAAAGGAAAAAATGTTTTAGTTGTTCTGAAATACATGACAAAGAAGAAATTTATGAGGCATGTTGTTCTCAAAAAATGTGCAGCAGAACTATTCTTCGCAAGTTATTCAACCACTCTCACGAATTGGGGATATTTCCGTCCAACTGGAAAATCGCAAGTTTACCAGTCCCCAAGAAAGGCAGAAAGACCCTACCTAGCAACTACAGACCCATCGCACTGCTGACTATTATTTCAAAGGTCATGGAAAAAGCCATCAACATCGAGCTCATGAAGTATTTGGAAAACTCAGGAATCATCGACGATAGGCAATATGGTTTCCGTCATCAAAGATCAACTGGTGACCTGCTTACTTACGTCTCACATATATTGCAGCTATCTATCGAAAAATATGGTGAAACCTTAGCCGTGACACTAGATATCTCCAAGGCATTCGATCGAGTCTGGCACCAGGGACTCCTCGCCAAGCTTCCATCTTTTGGCTCGCCCCCTCAGCTATGTTTTCTGCTAACTAGTTTTCGCTCAGGCAGATCACTCCATGTGGTGGTCGATAGAGTATCATCTGACTCTCTAATTATAAATGCTGGTGTTCCGCAGGGATCATTTCTATCACCAACACTATTTCTACTCCACATCAATGATCTGTTGGAGGCAACTTCATGTCCAGTACACAGCTTCGCGGATGATAGTACCCTCCACACTGCCTTCTCTTCCAGGGCTCAAATACCAGCCAGCCAAATCAAAAACGAACGAGGAAGAAATGTTCACGACATAAATATGGATTTGGAAACAATTCTCGAATGGGGATCCAAAAACTTAGTGGATTTCAATGCAAACACAAGCATGTCCTTTCTCCAAAAAAGCCGACCCCACAATGCCCAACATTAAGCTTGTCAGAGGTGACCATACCTTTGAAGTCATCCATCTCGATGCTTGGTATAACTTTCAGCAAAAACCTTTCTTGGGAAAATCACGTGAGATCAATTGCTAAAAGTGCATCCCAAAAACTTGGTTTCCTGTTTCGTGCCAGGAGCCATTTTACTTCCAGTCAGCTGCTCACGATCTATTAGGCACAAATCCGACCTGTCCTGGAATACTGTTCCCATATTTGGAGTGCGCAATTCGTCTCGTCGATGATGCTTCGCTTACTAACTCGATTACTTCTCTGGAACACCGAAGAAAAGTTTGCGATCTGTCTCTATTCTATAGATATTTTCATGGGCGATGCTCTTCTGAAATATCAACAATCGTTCCTCTTTTGGCGGTCTCTTCGATGTCAACCCGCCAAGTACAGTCTTCACACCCCTTCGTGGTTAATTTGGTGACCTGCAGAACATCTATTTTCAAAGATTCGTTCATCCAACGAACAGCGAGGCTCTGGAACACATTGCCCAGGAAGGTGTTTCCCGAGGCATATGACCTTCAGAAATTTAAAAATAACACCAATTTCTACCTCCTTTCCCTTAGTTCTCTCGATATTCTCTGAATATTACAAGATGTCTCCTTTCGTGGAAAGTTTTATATGAAAAAAATAAATAAATGTTTTTTTTGTTATTTTCATTAAGGTTACAGGCATGGACATGAATGATGAAGAAAATGAAAATAAATCGGAGATATCCCACGAAGAAAACTTTTTGTGGGCATTCCTAATTCATATATCTATTAACATCTTTTCACCTATTTCGTTTTCAATTTTTACATACTGTGTTCTATTATTAAGGTATGATCTAAATAACTCCGAGGTCTTCCATAACATCCATTAATTTTTCATGGTTAACGGTGTCGAAGGCCTTTGCTATATCTAGAAAGACACCTATTGAACATTTTCCTTCGTCCAGTGATCAGTATATATTATTTGTTAAATGAGCATCTTCGGTTTATTTTTTCGATCTGAAACCGAATTGCTTAGGTGAAAGTATATTGTTATCACTGTAAAATGGATCATAAATCTAACAATAAAAATTGCAAAGAGTATGAGAGACAAAAAAGGGAAAAAATGAGTATGGACAATTCGTCCTTCGTTGAGGTGGCACAGTCATTTCCAAAAGTAGACAAACTGACAACACAAACTAATAGGGATTTTCCATCTTCGGGAAATATTGAAGAGGTAAATAGAAAAATATAAGAGTTAGTCAAAGAAGAGAAATTCACAATATAAATGAACGAAAAAGGACTTATGCTCAGACAATGAGAACAAAAAATAATAATAAAGAAACTCTGACACAAATTGGATATGATATGAAAGAGTAGCGATAATATTTTGTTATATCCAGATGGAAGAATACCACAACCGGAACCGGGAGTAGTAATGAATTTTAATCGAAATCATAATGTAGCAAGTGGATCTGAAGAAAGAGATACAGGACAATTAGGTGAAAATATATATAATAAAGAATATGTAAATATGATAAAAACGGAGGGAAGATCCTCGAATGAAGTGGATGAAATTAATATTATTAGTACCCTTTACTTTACTAAATTATCAGATAATGTTAAACCCAAGATCGTTGAATTGTTAAATAAATATTAATATTCAAGTGTTTTCAACGATTCTGATAGATATGACGAGAAATAATAATGGGGGGTACAGAGTTATGTATAATAAAGTAAAAGTAAAGTACATCTTTATTAGCATCATTGCTAATTACATATCATTTAAGACTATACACTACAATCAAAAAAGTACAAAATGTGCTTATCGTTTAAAAAGCATAGTTTTTACTAATAATGCAGTGCGGTTGGTTTTTTTGGAAAAAGTACCAATCAAGTTAATTTGTGGAGAGATAGATAGTTGGATTGTGATGTTATAGAGCAGCGGTAGGATTCATCCGCGTTACCCGTGTCATCGTGTTGCGAAATTGTTAAGAATCGGAAATATGGGACGAAATAAGAGACAACGAAGTAGTTCTAGTGATTCCTCGAGTTCTAGCTCTTCTTCAAGTGAATGTGCGGGCCGTTACAAAAGGCAGAAGAAAAAGTCCAAGAAAAAAGTTGAGGCAGTTGAAAGTGTTGGTCAGGTAAATGGATCTACCAGTTTCACTCCTCCTAGAGAGAATAGGCAAGCTAAGCATTCGAGCCAAAGTTGGCGCAGACCAATGCAGAATTCAGATAGAATCGATCAGGTAATGGACAAAAACAATAGACCCAGAAGCAACGACCCAAAAAATAGAAAAAGCGCTGACTCGCAGAGGCGAATCATGCAATCTGACGACATTTTACTTGACAGGCAAGATGGTAATCATTCGCAGAGGCGAATAATGCGATTAGAGGATCTTGTCAATCATTTGCTCGATAACAATGGTAACCTACATTCAAACAGAGTGAATGTGAGCCCTAACTGTATACCAGAGTTCAACCCTAACTTAGGTACACTTAGCTGCAATAAATGGTTGGACAAGATAGACCAGCTAAGAGAAATAAATAACTGGGATAATAATTTGAGGATTTTTCACATGCAAAATCGCCTACAAGGATTAGCAAGAGAATGGTATGAAGGGTTAGAGAATTACAGACACACTTGGCAAGAGTGGAAATCAATGCTTACATCTGCATTTCCCGATCACCAGGATTTTGCCACAGTGTTAAAAAACATGATAGATCGTAAGAAACGTTTTGATGATACATGGGCGGAATATCATTTTGAAAAAATTCAGCTATTGAGACAGTGTGAAATTATAGGTAAAAATGCAGTGGCAATGATTATAGATGGTATTTCTGATGATACGATACAGGCTGGAGCTAAAGTGGGTAGATATGCAACACCTGAAGATCTTTTTCGTGAGTACCTTTCTTCTCTACCTTCTAAGCGTATTCCAGTAAAGCAATGTATAGAATTTCCCAGAAAACAGGAAAAACGTGTCGAGAGTGCACAAATGAATGATTCTAAGAAAACTAAGAACACCAAATGTTTCAATTGCCAGGGTTATGGCCATATGTTTAGAGATTGCACAAAACCAAAGAGAGAGTGCACGATATGTAAACAAGTAGGACATCTTAGTCAAAATTGTCGTAAAAATAAAGCTGAACTTTCTCATAATACGGAACACAAAACTCTATTGTGTGAAACCGCTCAGTACAAATCAGATGGTTATTATGTCGATTGTGAGATAAATGGCAAGACTTTACCTGGGTTTATTGATTCTGGTTGTGAGGGAGTGCTAATAAGAAAATCTGATGCAGAGAATGTTGACCTAGAGTGGTCACCGTCAGATGTGAGTTTGAATGGATACGGCGGTGCAATTACAAAAGTTTTGGGTACCACTAGAACCAATCTAAGAGTAGATTTGTTCGAGACAGAAATCTCAGCTTTTATTGTACCAGATAATGCACAGAGTATGGCCGTACTGGTTGGCAGAGAAATTTTTAATAAAAATGATGCTATTACCGTGGTTGAAAATGGAACTGTTAGAATTTTTGACAGTAAATTTTCTGAGTTGCCAAAAATTGATGAGCTGCCTCCTGAAAAGATTGTGCTTTTGGCAAATGTTGTGACAGAGGTCCCTCCCAGTAACATTGGTTTCATTAACTGTTCTTTATCTAACAGTAGCTATGATGGAAATCTTTTTGTAGATCTAAGCCAGCGTTATGAAAAGGACAAGGAATATATGATTCCCAGGTGTTTGGTATCGTCTAGAGAGACGAAGATACCGGTGTTCAATGTTTCTAGAAACACGATTCGCTTCAAGACAAACCAAGCTGTGGCAAGAGGAGTTCCTTGCATTGCAGAGGCTGGAAAGGTGGGTTGCCTTGAAGTTGATATTTGTAGCCTATCAAAATTCAGTTCAGCTGATTTGACAAGTTGTGTTTCAAAAGAACTGTCAAGTTTCGAAATAAATAACCTTTTATTGCTATTAAACAAATATCGAGACTGCTTCGCAGAAAATATAAATGAGCTAGGTTTTATTAAAAATGCAGAAATGAAAATTCGGTTGAATGACAATACTCCGGTAACTTACAGACCTTACAAACTATCAGTGCATGAAAGAGAGGGTGTTAGAAAAATAATAAATGACTTGCTTTCGGCTAATATAGTTAAAGAATCGAAGTCCCCATACTCAAGTCCGATTGTTCTTGTGAAAAAGAAAAATGGTGAAACGCGCATGTGCGTAGACTACCGTGCCCTTAACGCAAAATCAGTGAGAGACTGTTATCCTTTACCAAGAGTGGATGAACATTTAGAGGTGCTGAAAGAGTGCAAGTACTTCACTACGCTCGACACGGCAAGCGGCTATCACCAAATCCCTATGGCTGAAAGTTCAAGAGAGAAAACGGCTTTTGTAACACCAGATGGCCACTACGAGTACCTGAGAATGCCGTTTGGTTTGGTCAACGCACCAGCTGTTTTCCAACGCACTATCAATCAGATTCTTGGTTCCATGAGGTTTTCCACAGCTCTCGCCTACATGGACGATATATTGGTACCATCCCCAACCATTCCCTCAGGATTGTTAGCCCTGGGAGATGTATTGGAAACCTTCAGATCTGCTGGAGTTACGTTGCGATTGTGAAAGTGTAAGTTCTTTCAAGAGACAATCGAATACTTGGGACATGAAATTAGTGCGTCTGGGGTTCGGCCTGGTGTTACCAAGATTGCTGCTGTGGAGAATTTCCCTGTTCCACAGAATGTCTATTAGATTCGAGAATTCGTTGGTTTGTGTAGTTATTTCCAAAAATATGTGAGAAATTTTGCACAAATTGCTCGTCCACTGACTTCACTCTCCAAAAAAGATGTTGTTTTCAGTTGGGGTTAATCCGAGAATGACGCTTCCGACGAACTTAGGGGAGTCTTGGTAAAGAGGCCAATTCTTGCTATTTATGACCCTAAGCTTGAGACCGAGGTTCACTATGATGCGTCAAAAGTCGGCCTTGGCGGGATTTTGATGCAGAAACAAGAAGATTGAAATTCTAAACCAGTACTCTATTTCAGTCGCCAAACATCAAAAGAAGAACAAAAGTACCACTCTTACGAGCTGGAAACTTTAGCCGTGGTGTGCTAGTTAAAGAGGTTTCGAGTATATCTATTTGGGCTATCGTTTAAAGTGGTGACTGACTGTAATGCCCTAAGAACAGCGTACCTAAAAGAGATCTAATTCCCAGAATTGCGAGGTGGTGGTTGTCAATTCAAGAATTCAGTTTCAGCGTAAAATATCGGCAAGGCGCAAGGATGCCGCATGTTGACGCCTTGAGTCGAAATCCACTACCTGACAAGAAAGGAAATACTGGAAAAGTAAAAGGGAGCATTGGTATTTTACAAGTTGACATTACGCAGGATGATTGGATTTTTTCAACGCAAATGAAAGGAAAACAGTGTCAAGAATTAGTCGAGACCCTATCTAAAAGTCCAACTTCGAAAGACGAGAAACAAGTTTATAAGGATTATGCTCCTAAAAATAGAAAATTATACTGAAAAACTCCAGAAGGTTCGAGGTGGTCCGAAAGCTAGCCGACTGGTAGTAACTATGTTCCACCATGACAATTTGGGCCACTTCGCAGTTGATAAAACCTTGAAAAATATCAGTGCCAAATATTGGTTTCCCAGAATGCGGAAATATGTGTTTCGATATATTTCTGCGTGCCTGGCATGTGCTTACAACAAAGTTCCAACGGGAAAACAAGAGGGCACGCTTCACTGTATAGAGAAAGCAGCAACGCCTATGGACACAAAGCATATTGATCACCTAGGACCATTCGTCAAGAGTACCAAGAATAATTTGTATTTGATAGTGGCAATAGATGCCTTTACAAAATGTTCGTATGCCAAAGCGGTCTCAAGTACGAAAACGAAACCAGTGATAGACTTTCTTGAGAAGATTTTTCTGACCTTTGGTACCGAGGTTCATGTTTCACAAGTCATTCTTTTGCTACGTTCACAAAAGGTTTAGCAATCAAGCTAGTCCTTAATGCTACAGCTACACCACGGGCCAACGGGCAGGTAGAGCGGTACAACAGTATTTTGTTGAGAGCCATTTCCACTTCTTCAGAGGAGGAAAGGAAATGGGATGTTTCGATAGATTCGATTGTATTTGCAATAAATTCTACTGTGAATAGGGAAGAGTACCTCTGAACTACTATTTGGATACAAACCAAGAGCATTGAGTGACTCATTTTTGAGTATAGCTGTCACAGAGGACGCTGTTGAAAGTGATTTGACACGATTGAGACAAGAGGCTGTATCAAAGCTACAGAAGGCACAAGGAAAACAAAAAGCCTATTTTGATGCAAAGAGAAAAAGGAGCCAGAAATAGAAGATAGGAGATCAAGTTATGTTAAAGATGACTAATTTTGCTAACGACGGCAAAAGCAAAAAGTTGCTTCCTAAGTTTACTGGCCCTTACAGAGTAAAAGAGCTATAAGATCATGATCGATGTGTAGTAGAGGACCTCCCAGGTTCTAGTCGTGCACGAAAGAGATATGAGGGTGTCAGTTCAACTGACCATATGAAATTATTCACTCCTGCGCTAGAGAGCAGCAGTGAAATAGAGTTGGATTCAGAGGAGTCTTAGAGGAATAGCTCTTAAAAGTTTTGACATTAAGATTTGAAGGAATTTCAGAAATATATGGGCGGTGTATGTTGTTGATGACTGGCCATCATCAGCATCACTATATCCGTTTGAAGCATATATTTCAATTCACCTAGATGTTCTTGAAGCTAGTTATTTTGTTTTTCTTCACAGTTATCTATCAACGAGTGAGACTTTCCCGGGACGGGAAATAGGGTAGCATGGCCGACTGTAACGCAACTTACACCTGTCCGATTATCGGATGAAAACGAGGGCATTTGGGTTGGCGAGGGGTGAGTCGGTAAAAACAGCAGTGCGGTTGGTTTTTTTGGAAGAAGTACCAATCACGTTTATTTGTAGAGAGATAGATAGTTGGATTGTGATGTTATAGGTGGAGTTAAAAAAAGACCTAGAAACCCATGGTGGGATAACGATTGTGATGAGGAAATATTAGAAAGGAAAGAAGTTGTGAATTCATTCAAATTAAACCCTTCTCTAGAAAACTATATTGAAGCGAAGAGAATGATAGCTAGAACTAGAAGATTTTTAAAAAAGAAAAAAAATGGGATTTCAAAAGTTCTGTTCAACTCTAAATAGAGAAGCTAATATCACATATGTATAGATAATGTTCAGAGCATTTTCAAACATCCAACAGGACTCACCAATGAAGAATAAATTACCAGACGAAAAGACCGCCAAAATATTATTAGAGAATATGGCAACATGTAATATAGATCCGGAATTTACAATTAACAATACAGAAAAGAACATACCTAATTTTACATGGGAAGAATTCATCATGAGTATGGATTACATTAAAAAAATCCTCTCCAGGAAAAGATGAAATACCTTATTGAAGAAGGGAAAATTATTTTACTCCAAATATATGTATAATAATATTTCAAGAGGGGTTAACATACCAGATACATGGAGGGAATACCTAATATTAGGAATACTTAAAGATAATAAGAATACAAGAGTTTCGGGTAATTACAGACTAATAGTCCTATCAGCATGTGGAAGTAAAATTTTAGAGAAAATGTTGAAATACAGAGTGGAATGGTTCATTGAACATAATAAATATTTATCAAAATATCAAACTGGTTTCAGAAGGGGAAAAGGAACAATGGATAATCTGGGTTTTTCAATAAAATATATGCAAATAACTTTTGGGCTAAAACAATCAGCATTAGTGGTGTTTCTAGACATTAAAGGAACTTGTGAATATACAAAAATTATATAGAAAATTACAGAATATAGGGATTACAGAGGCTAACTTAATATATAGATTATTAGATAACAGAACTAATCATATTGTGGACAAAAGAGGTCCGAAACTTAGTTCTAAAGGATTACCTCAGGGATCTCCATTGAGCCCTGTTCTATTTAACATATATATATATATTCTTTATTCATAGTAATTCCGAATTATTCAAAATTATTATCATACGCAGTTGACTTGGTGGTTATCTCAAAAGGAGAATCTATAAATGATATAAAAAATAACATAATTGAAACAGTGAGAAACATTTCAAAATGGATGAAAGAGCAGGACTTGGAATTATCTAAACAGAAAACTGAAGCCATATGGTTTCGTATTAGTCAGAAACAAGGTATTTTACCAGATATAAAAATAGAAGAATCCATCATTAAAATAAAAAATAAAGTCAAATATTTGAGAGTCAACATCAATTATAACTTAAACAACTGCATTATTAAAGCTGATAAAGGAAAAATATCATCAAAAATTTCTGTAGAGTGTATTGGGGTGCAGACCCAAAAACTATGTTGATGGCATACAACGGGTTAGTTAAATCACATCTAGAGTACGGGGCAATATTAATAAAACCAACTTCGAAGAAAAACCTAGAAAAATTTGAGAAAGTGCACAACCAGGGGTTAAGAATATATACAGGGACAATGAAATCCATTCTTATTAACTCAATTTCAGCGGAAACAGGGGAAACCACACTTGAAGTTAGAAGACAAATTTCAGCAGAAAACTTAATAAAAAAATTGGATTTTGATCAACCTATTATGTATATAATAAAAACTTTGAAAATAATATATGATAAAAAAATGGAATATTAGAAAAATAAAAGTAAACCATATTTATTCTCGGATTGGAAAATACAAATTCATATTAAAAAAAAATATAGATATAAAAATGAGTCTTCGCGATGTAACAGCTTAGAATATGAAATTTATACTCACCAAGTAAAAATACTAAACTTAAAAAAATTAAATGAATAATAGAGCAAAAAGTTAACTTGGGGAATTCGCAACGATAACAATATGTGGATGTTGATATCCACAAAGGGAAGGCCCATGTAAAACCCAGAGAGGTTTCCAAGATGCTCTTCAATGTGATATTATGTGGTATCCCCTGCGATTTACTGATATTTTTTGGTTGACTGGGTAGTGGCAAGGGGTTTTGTACAGAAGGAGATGTTTGTACAGCTGTTTCAAATGGTTTTCTAGAGAAACCTGTTTATATGAAACAACCAGATGGATTCATCTCTCCAGGAAACGAACAGAAAATTTGTAAACTTGAAAAGGCTATATAAGGGCTCAAAAAATCATCTACAGCCTGGACTCTTAGAATCGATGAATTTCTCACGAAATTGGGTTATGTTAAGTCAGTGCGTGAACACTGTGTTTATATTAAGAAATCCAATAATTCTTTGGTAATTATAGCTCTCTATGTGGATGATTTCTTAATTTTTTCAAACAAATGTGATGAAACATAAATTCCTGGGAAAAAAAGTGATTCATAGTATGTGTTTGGTATCAAACTGCGAATAAAGTTACTTACAGTCGTCTGGAAGTATTACTTCAGTGATCCCAACATGAACAAGTGCATACTTTGCATAATGAATGTGGAGAGAAGCAGTTTAAGTCATAGTCATAGTCCAGTGAAGTTAGGCATTTCTTAGGGAAATCTCTCTGGAAGTGGTGAAAATACTGTAACGTTATTCGTGGGTTTCAGTAGAGAACTGATTTCTAACTGACGAACTATTTATTTTCACGTACAACACCAACAAACTATTTATTTCAACTATTTATATTGACAACGATGTAACTACGTCGCGTTCAATTCTTCCACTCACTAACGTTGTTTGGAAGCTCGATATTTATATGTTTCACATCTGTTCTGGAATGTTCTATAAATGTCAGTCTTCTGTCACATCTTTTCATCTCTTTTCATCAGACTGCTCACAGGATGTTCCATCTTCTTCTATTCTAGAATATTCGAGAGCTTCCAAACATGTGATACAAGGGGATCATTCAAGTTCTCCTGGATTCCATTACATTGCCCCCTCCTTAAGAGACATTCCTCCTGGAATGCATTTTGCTCGTTATGGTGGAGAAAGGAGCAGTTGGTTCCGTTTCGGCAGTGTGAAGTCTGATTGAAGTAGCATGGTACCGTTTTCTGTCTTGGATTTTCCCTAGGATTCCAGCAACATATCAGAATTTCAACTTCGGTAAACCTGAATATGATTTCCAACACATTCCTGACAATTCTCCAATCCAGGCCATCCAAGCCAGCTTTGGTACAGCTATTTTCTGTATTCCTTTTCTCAGTAAGGTATTTCTGAGATCATCTAATGCGTCCCATAAGTCCTTGTAAGATGGTTTGTGGAAATGTCTTTCTTTGATTGTCAGATAAAAGATCGATCTAACTCCTTTAGGACTGCTATCTTCAATTTCCAAGGCTCGACCGATAGATGGGCATTGTTCTTGAAGTTTTTCCAGTTTACCAAACTTTTTCCGGAAAACATTGCCTATCCCTCGGAACATCTGAAGGTCTTGGGCGATGCAATGAGCCAATGCATACTCTACAGGAGTGGTGAACAGGTCGCGACTCTCTTCTCTGGTCACGTCAAACCTTGCTTTCGACGAACCGCTATAGATTTTCATGAAATTATCGTAAGTGGGCTCGTCCTCGTCTTGTAGTTGAATCTGCCTCACTGGTTGATCTGAAGTTCCCTCAAACGGTGCCAGTCTATTGAAGTGGACAACTTTTGGTTTGCCGTTGGGCACCTTACTGATGCGGTATATAACATCATTGATTTTCTTTTTAACGCAGTAGGGTCCTTCCCATGATTTCTGCAGTTTAGGACAGAGCCCTCGTTTCCTCTGTGGATTATGGAGCCACACTAAATCACCTTCTGTGTAGGAGTTTTCTTCAGCCCGGATATCATAACGGTCCTTCATTCGTTCACTGGATATTTGGATCTTGGAACGAACCAATTCATGGATGTCGTTCAACTTCCTTCTCAGGTTCGTTATGTAGTCTTCACCTGCTACGTCCTCGCCAGGTCTGCATCCAAATACCAGGTCACAAGGAAGCCTCATTTCTCGTCCAAACAGTACCTTCGCTGGAGTCTGTCCTGTAGATTCTTGTACTGCTGATCGGTAGGCCATCAAGAAGAAGGGTAGATGTTGGTCCCAGTCTCGTTGGTGTTGATCTACAACTTTGCAGAGGTACTTTCCAACAGTTCGATTCATCCGCTCCACCATTCCGTCCGATTGGGGGTGTAATGGCGTCGTTCTGGTCTTTCTGATTCCTAATCTGTCACTCATTGTCCGGAATACTTCACTCTCAAAGTTTCGGCCTTGGTCAGAATGGAGTTCCATTGGTACCCCGTAGCGCCTAATGTATTCTTTCAACAGGACATCAGCAACGGTTACGGCTTCTTGATTAGGAATAGCATATGCCTCTACCCATTTCGTGAAGTAATCCATGCAAACCAGGATATATCTATTTCCATCATCAGAAACCGGAAATGGACCAGCGATGTCTAGGGCAATTCTTTCAAGAGGACTACCCACGTTGTACTGTCTCATAGGATCTCTTGGTTTCCGGTGCGGTCCATTACTGGCAAAACAGACGGTGCATTTACGGCACCAATCTCGAACGTCATCACTGTAGTTCGCCCAGTGAAACTGCTCACGAACCTTCTGTAGAGTCTTATGCACTCCCAGATGCCCTCCTGAAGTTCCATCATGTATGTAGCGCAGCACCTCTGGAACTCGACTCCTAGGAATCACTAGCTGCATTCGATGATCCGAACCATCATCGTTCTCCAGTTTCCTCTTCAGCAGGTCATCTTCCACAACCAGGGAGTCCCATTGACCCCAGTAGGCCTTCAAGGTTTGTGATAATGGTGCTACTTCTTGCCAATTGGGACGACGATTTACTTTCTTCCATTCTCGGAGTTTCCGGACTTCTGGATCTTTCTCCTGTTCTTGTCGGACTGCTGCAGGTAACCAATCATCGCTCACAACAGTAATTCTGTTGATTGATGTCCCTTCAATCTTCAAACGATCCTCAGCAAACTTCTTGACTCGTTTGCTTACTCTTCGATTGTGTCCCAGCTCTCCACAGTTCCGCTGGCGAACCGTTCTCTTCGTCTTATTCATATCCAGAAGACTTTTTATAGCATCGAGTAGGCCTTCACCAGATTCCTGGTTCAGTGAGCTGTTACCGTTATCATCAATGTTGCGGATTCTTGCAGATCCACGTGAAGCTTCTGTTGCCGCTTCGAACTCCAACGCCGCTGCTAATGCATCGGTGAGGTCTTTGGGTCGAGACAAACGTACGGTCCTCTGCATTTCCCCATCTCTCAATCCATCAACGAAGGTCTGTACAGCTAGACATTCCATAACAGACTCTGGAGCTGACGGATATGCACAATGTACCAATCTCGCTACGTCTGCTTCAAATTCCTGTAGACTCTCGTTGGTTCTCTGTCGACGGTTCTTCATTTGTGACTGGAATACCTGCTGTAGATGTTCGTGACCATATCGCATATCGAGGCGTTTGATGAGATGTTCGTAGCTGTCAGCTTCACTTTCTGGGATGGCTTGCAAGATGTTCAATGCATCACCTCGTAGAGCAACTGTGAGCGCCACCGCCTTGTCCTCTAATGTCCACCCATTGGCTTTTGCAGCTGCTTCGAATTGCTTCAAGTAGTTCGGCCATGATGTCTTTCCGTCAAACGTAGGAGGCTTCACTCGATTTGAAGTGGTTGCAATGTCCGATTCTATTTTCTTTACGATTTGTTCACTGTTCTGAGATTTTTCTAGTCTTTGGACACCTTTTCCAACTTGTAGCTCCAATTCTTGCAATTTTTTCGTTATTGCGTCCATTTCTTCTTCCTGGTGAGCAATTTGCACTGAGAACTCTTCACGAAGTGCCAAAGATTGAGCCGAAATCTGTTCTGAAATTTCTTCTCGATGAGCAATCATTTGGTTTACGATCTTGTCCCGCTGAGCAACAATCTCTTCACGAAGCGCCGATGATTCTTCACGTTGCGCAGAAATTTGATTCGCAATTTCTTCACGTTGTGCAGAAATCTGATTTACAATTTCTTCACGAAACGCTGTTGACTCTTCATGTTGCGCAGAAATCTTATTCGTAATTTCTTCACGTTGTGCAGAAATCTGATTCGCAATTTCTTCACGTTGTGCAGAAATCTGGTCACAATGTGTTCACGAAATGCCGTTGACTCCTCACGTTGTGCCGAAATCTGTTTCACAATGTCTTCACGAAACGCCGTTGACTCTTCACGCTGTGCAGAAATCTGATTCGCAATCTTGTCTTCCGGCTCTTCGAAGATGAAAGTTTCTGGGTCTTGACCAACATCAATCAGATACTCTTTCAAACGAAGCTGTAGCACCGCTTTCGTCCCTGTGGTCTCGAGATCCCTTTCTTCTTACTCTCGTTTCAAGTCTGCCACCTTCAGTTCACTGAGTCTTTTCATTGTCACTGTCTTTTCACTTCAAATGATCAAAATTCCAACTAAATTCACGAATATCCCACTTCTGACACCAATTGTAACGTTATTCGTGGGTTCCAGTAGAGAACAGACTGATTTCTAACTGACGAACTATTTATTTTCACGTACAACACCAACAAACTATTTATTTCAACTATTTATATTGACAACGATGTAACTACGTCGCGTTCAATTCTTCCACTCACTAACGTTGTTTGGAAGCTCGATATTTATATGTTTTACATCTGTTCTGGAATGTTCTAGAAATGTCAGTCTTCTGTCACATCTTTTCATCTCTTTTCATCAGACTGCTCACAGGATGTTCCATCTTCTTCTATTCTAGAATATTCGAGAGCTTCCAAACATGTGATACAGGGGGATCATTCAAGTTCTCCTGGATTCCATTACAATACATTTATTGAAATAATGGATAAAATCATTTGCGGGAAATGCAATCATCAAGTAACCGAAAAAGATAGTATGATGTGTGACTGCTGCAATGAATGCGTACATGAAGGATGTTCAAACCTATCAAGTACTGAATTGAGAACAATTGCTTTAAGAAGCAGGATTATGATATATTTTTGCCCTACACGTCGAATCAATTTCAAGCAAATACCGAAGATTGTAAGGTCCCTTAATGAATTAATGGAAAAAAACAAAATATTGCTGGAGGAAAATAATAAACTACACAAGAAAATTGAAGAATTATCAACTACTAGGGAACCAAACATGGAAGAAATGATTTCGGAAATGCTAGATAGGCAAAATAGAGCTTCAAACATAATCATGTATAATGTTAATGAATCACATAAAAATACACAAAATGAACGGAACTTAGAAGACAGGCAAGCAGTTGAGCACATGTTAGAAGATTATAATGTAAACAAAAACAATGTTAAACTGTTTAGGCTTGGGAAATTTAATGAAGCAAAAATTAGGCCAATTAAAGTTATTCTGAGGTCTCCAGAGGACGCTAAACTTGTTTTGGAAAACAAAACAACGAAGATCCCAGGAATGAGAATATCTGGAGACCAAACCAAAGCACAGCAAGACTATTTTAAAAGCATTAAAGCCGAACTTGATGAATACATAAAAAATGGTGATGATTCAAAAACAATGAAGTTTATCAACAATAAGCCAACCATAGTCAATAAAAATAAGAATGTTTCTTCACAGCGAAAAAACCCATAAATGACCCTAATATACACCTCTTCACTGATATCATCTACATGAACGCCCAAAGTCTGCTGAACAAAATCGATCAAATTCAAATAAGCATTTTGTGCTACTCTCCAAAAGTAATTCTAGTTAGTGAGGCAAGAATAACGAGTGAAATTGAAGATTCAGAAATCAAACTCGATGGTTATAGTCACGTTCGATGTGATTCTCCAAATCGGCAAACGGGGGGTGTTGTGATCTATGTGAAGGATACTCTGCAGTTTTCAATAAAGAAGACTTACATATTAAAGGATAATTGTTGGTGTAAGGTAATAAGGATAAATTTTGGTACGTGTCAATGGTTAGTTGGATGTCTATATCATTCGCCATCTAGTTCGGATGCGTTATTCTTAGAAAATATGGAAAATATATGTGATGATCTCTTGGCTAGTAATATGCGTTGCATCTTGGTGGGAGATTTCAATTTAGATTTTTTAAATAACAATTTTTATGTAAGAAAAATCAAAGCTATGTTTCTACAATATGGAATTGATCAATTAGTATCAGACCCCACCAGAATTACAAACAACAGTGAAACGCTAATTGACTATGTACTAGTTAATAATAATTATGCTACTTGTTTCGTTCATTCTACACCTAAATTAAGTGACCATTCTTTAATATCTATCTGTCTCAAAAAGAACAGACATGAAAATACTTCTATCAGAAATTATAGAAATTTAGGTGAGCAAAATTTAGATAGAATCAAGCTAGATTTGATCTCATGTGATTGGGATACAAATTCAACAGATGTAAATGTTATATATCAAAATTTTTCCAATAACTGTCAATCAGTTATCAATAAGGTAGCACCAATTCAAGTCTGCCATTACAGAAATAATATACCATGGTTTGACAACGAAATCCATAAAAAAATTAAACAACGTGATGAAACATATAAGGATTTTGTATCAACTGTTGATTCAAGTTGAAGTGTGAAATGGGAAGAATTTAAGAAAGAAAGAAATGAAGAGGTGAATTTATTGAAGAGGAAAAAAGAACAGTATTTCTTTGAAAAAGTAGATATGCATAAAAATGACTCTCGACTTATGTGGAAAACATTAAAAAAGCTGATAAACTTAAATTGCCAAAACTTTCCGAGCTGTATAGAATTCAACTTCAAACCAGAATAATATTGTGAAAAATAAAACTGAAATAGTAAATGCATTTAATTACTACTTCATTACCAGTATTCAGCAAGTTGTTGATAGTATTAACAATGTCGATGACTGGAAATACTACAATTATGATTTATATCCTAATTTTTCCCAGTTTCACTTATTATCCATGAATGAACTACGTTTAATTGTTAACTCTTTAGATAACAAAATTAACGTCCATGAGATTTTGAATTCTAAAATGCTGAAAGTCATGTTTGAAACCTGTGGCCATATCATTTTAAACTTTTTAAATACTTCTTTTCAAACTTCTAAAATTCCCAATTCTTTAAAAGTTAGTACCGTAGTTCCTATACCAAAAGTAAGCAATACAATCAAGGCCAGTGAATATCGACCTATAAACACATTACCACCCATAGAAAAAATTCTTGAATTAGCTGTGTACAATCAGGTACTTGAACATGTTGAAAAAAATGAAATTCTAATAAATAACCAATCAGGTTTTTGTAAAAAATATTCTTGCGAATCTGCTTTACAGCTAACTCTGTCTAAATTCAAAAGAGAAATTGATAACAATAAATTTGTTGTAGCGGTTTTTCTTGATCTGAAGAGGGCTTTCGAAACGATTGATCGTAACATTCTTTTGATAAAGTTGAAAGGATATGGCTTTGATGGTGGTGTTTATCGGTGGTTTGCTGATAATTTATCCCATAGAAAGCAGAAAGTTAGAGTCCAGGATAACATCTCGCAGAAATCGGATATAAATATAGGTGTTCCACAGAGTAGCGTTTTGGGTCCTCTGCTTTTTATTCTGTACTTAAATGACATAAACTTGTTCGTTAATGTAGACTTTGTAAACCTATTTGCAGATGATACACTATTGGCATGCTATGACACAAACTTAGATAGAGCTATTGAGAAAATGAATTCTGCACTCAGGGAAGTTAATAAATATCTCATGGCAAATAAATTGAAATTAAATACAACAAAAACTAAAGGTATGATAATAACAACTAAATATAAGCTACAAAATCTTGATTTGGACGTAAGGCTGCAAATTAATAATGAAAAAATTGAAATTGTGGAATGTATTAAATATCTCGGTTTCCAGTTGGATAACTTATTACTTTTTGGCAACCACTTCGATTATGTTTGCAAAAAAATATCTAAAAAACTATATTTTCTTTCAAGAATTTCTAGAAATTTATCCACTCAAACAAGAATCACTGTATATAATGCTATTATTCAACCTCACTTTGACTACTGTGCTTCTATAATTTTCCTTTTTAATCTAAATCAAACATCACAACTGCAGAAACTTCAAAATCGAGGTATGCGCATAGTTCTAAAAGCGAGTAGATTCACGGAAATAGGAATCATGTTACAAACATTGCAGTGACTTTCAGTTTCTCTACGATTGTATTACTTATCGATGATCTTTATATATAAAATACTAAATAACTTAGCACCTTCGTACTTTAGTGAATTTATTAGTTTTAGTTCAGATGTTCATGATTATGCCACAAGAAACAACGCAAATTTGTATGTATACAGAACGAATAGGAGAAGTGCCATGAATTCTTTGTTTTTTAAAGGCTTTGCTACTTATAATAAACTATCAGACATAGTTAAATCTAGTCCATCATTAGGCATTTTTAAAAAACAGTTATTGGAATCCATACAAAATGTTTGATAAAATATAATGTCTGAAGAATATGTTAAAAATTAAATTGTGCCTTATATTTGGACTGGATTGGGTTTGCTTGTGTTCTGGATTCTTTGTATGTTTTGTTTTACCTATTGTTAAATTTATTGTATACTACTGTTTAATTTACTGTATAGTATTATATTTTTTTGTATATTAGGGTAACCTATTTAAATAAATAATTATTATTATTATTATTTATGAAACAGAAATTTTGAAAAGTTCTTCTGGTTCCGAATTTAAGATTAAGGATTCAGGTGAAGCAAAAGACTGTTTAGGAATGCAGATTTCCAAAGATAGATCAAAAGGTATCATACAATTGAGCCAAGAAAATTATGAGTATGATTTGGCATGACACATTTTAAGATCACCAGAATTCCTATGGAAATCAAACCAGAATTTGACGATAGCTTGGATTGTAATAAAAATATCCTTATCAGGAGTTGAATGTACTTAGTTGTTCTAACTAGACCTGATTTATGTTACACAGTAAGTTTCTTGAGACAGTTTAATTCAAGCCAAAAAGGTCCTACAGTACCTACAGGCAACTAAACATTTTTGTTTGACTTTCAAAAATGATGAAAAAGTACTCGAAGGGTGCGTAGATTCGAATTGGGGAGGAAATAAGGATAGGAAGTCATGCACAGGTTTTATTTTCATGCTTTCCAGTGCAAGTATTTCCTGGGAAAGTAAAAAACAGAAGTGTGTAGCTCTCTCTAGCACAGAAGCCGAATATGTAGCCTCATCTGAAGCTAGCAGAGAAGCAATCTATTTACAAAAATTGTATTGTGAATCGACTGATGAATTTTGTAAAATTCGAATACTTAATGATAGCCAAAGTGCTCAAAATGCTCAAAGTTGACTGTAAACCCCATACATCACCAAAGAAGTAAACATATTGATGTTAGGTATCACTTTGTTAAATATGTTGTAAATCAGAATTTGTTGAAAATTGAATATTTGACAACACAGGATATGCCAGCAGATCTGTTAACGAAAAGTTTTTGTCCTGTTGAACATCAGAGATTTACTGAATTGGTTTGAAAAGAAATTCAAATGTTGATAAGTGGAGGTGTTGAAACTGTATCAAGATTGAATTATTTTCTATCCACATGCTTACATCTATGAATCTATGAGGCCATCTATAAATTACAGAACTGAAAATTGTATGTTGACTCTGAAATAAAACCCAGTATCTGATGAAACGTTGTATTGACCACTGTGCGTGTTTTTATTATCTGCATTGTTTTTTCGACAGATGTGAACCTTAAACAAATGAACTGGATCACATATAAGAGATGTAGAAACAACTCAGGAATAGCACAGTTGTCCCAATACCCAAAATTGCAAATAATGTTGAAGCTATTACTTTTTGACCTATTAATACATTACCATGCTTGGAAAAAGTACTTGAACTAACCGTTTACAGTCAGCTTTTAGACTATATTAATGAAAATAAACTCCTAATGGAATATCAATCTGGTTTCTGATCTAGTTATTCCAGTAAAACTGCCCTACAAGTAACATTGTCACAATGGAAAATAGATATTGATTCAAACAAATATGTAGTAGCAGTATTCCTGGATTTCAGAAGAGCCTTTGAAACCACAGATATTTCTATTTTACTCTTGAAACTTCAATATTATGGATTAACCGATGGTCCCTACAGCTGGTTCAGAAGCTATTTGGAAAATAGGTCGCAATGTACCAAAATAAATAATTCATTTTCAACTAATAAAGTCATCAATACCGGTGTTCCGCAATGGAGTGTACTGGGACCACTGTTGTTCATTTTATACTTGAATGATATCAATTATATTCGCAGGAATGTGAATCTATTAATCTTTTCGCTGATGACACATTCTACTAACAGCAAGTGATGTTGATCTACCAAATGCACACACAATATCTCAGAATCTCTCACAAATAAACTGAAACTCAACATGAAGAAAATAAAATCAATGATCATAACCACCCAGTATAAAAACAATTTATTGGATAAAAACTTGATGAAAATTTAAATCTATGGTGGAACAATTGAATTAGTAGAAGAATTTGAATATCTTGGATTCATGATAGACAACACACTAGACCCAAAAAAACACTTTCAATATATTAACAAGAAAATTGCAGAAAAATTATTTTTTTTTCCACACGAATCAGCAGATATCTGTCATTTCTAAACCCCTTAACGGTTTATAATACGATAATCAAACCTCACTTTGATTACTGTCCCCAATTCAAACTGTATCTCATCATTGCAGAAATTGCAAAATAGATGAATAGGAATATAGTTGAAATGTAACAGATACACTCCCATAATAAACACTGTGTCCAAGATAAGAATGAACAGCATGGGGATATCGGAAACGGTAAGTGATACAGGGTCGATTAAATTAGAGAAAAGGAGCGCATTTATGTGCCTAATAATATGCCATTTAGAAAGTTTCAATATTCCGAGTAGTTTCGGAGATATCCGGGAAATACCGAAATTTGAGAATTTCGTTTTTATTTTCTCCTAGCTTTATTTTCAAAGGAAATGTAAAACAAATAGCACGTCATGGCCACTTTTCGAGGACTACACGATAACATAAGCAGAATTTTCGTGCGACGTTTCGTCTTTTAGAAAACATCATCAACTTTGTATTTTTATATGGGCCGAAACTAAAGTATACCCTGCATACGACTCCATTTTTCATTGTGAATACAGCAACATATCACACAATATGGTTTCGGAACCTTTTCTCGCGCAAAATGTAATTTAGTGATTACTTAATCTGTTTTTCTTCAATTTTAGATAGTAGGCGCTAGAAAAAATGTCATATTTTGATACATGTAGTGAATTGAATGGTCCTATTTATAAAAGTATAAATTTAAACTAACCACTTGCCGGAATTATTGCGTTGTTGGATACAAAGATGAGTCGCAATATCAAAAGTTTTGTTTATAAATGTAATTGTAATGTGATAAATAACAAGGAGCTAATATGTATTACAGGAAATGAACAGAAAATTATAACAAGTGTTCAAATAACCCGCCATTACTTTCTAAGCACGAGTACGCTCGTCTCACAGACGAATTTGAAACTTGATTTGACATATCCGGAAAAATATTGTTAAAGGATTCAGTAACCAATCTTAGCAAATCTTCTTCATTCTGAAAATCATGATTAGAGTACACTTGATTCTTGATATATCCCCAAAGGAAAAAGTCTAGTGGGGTTAAGTCGGGGGATCTTACAGGCCAGGCTGTATCACTATGAGTACCAATCCACTGTCCTGGGAATCGACGGTTCAAATAATCACGAACAATTCTAGCGTTATGTGCTGGAGCACCATCTTGTTGGAACCAGCAGCTGTGAGTAACCGCTAAAGGCAAATTATCTAGAGCGTCTTCCAAATCATTCACTAACAAATTCATTTACCGCTCTCTTGTTAAATTGTTTCGGTAGATAAAAGGCCCAATTATATTCGTACCGAGAATCCCAACCCACATATTGAAACCGAAACGATGTTGATGTCTGGACACTTTGTGTATACGCGGATTTTGTTGTGACCAATAATGAACATTCCGCCTATTAAAAATGCCATTGTTGGTGATCATGCTTGATCTGGCTACTCCGGTATTATCTTCAATGGTGCGAGTGGATATCTCAGGATTTTCAACAACGGCCTGTAACACATCACGCTGACTTTCTTCATTAGATTGCTTTTGTCGGGAAACCACAGGTTTTTTAAATGATCCGTATTCTTTTAAATTGAAAACTAGCCGTCTAAATATTGATTCACAAGGTTGTCGCCTCTCTGGATACTTATTAAAGTACGCACGTTCAGCATCAATACAATTTCTATGGCACAAAATGTATCATGACAACATATCAAATTTTTCAGTATTCGAAAAGCTGCCGTTTTCCATTTTTGACACATTTTTGAACAGTAATATGTCAAATATTCTACCAAACTACACTATTATTATGACAACAGAACATTATGTTGTCATTTTTTCCAGCGCCTACTATCTAAAATTGAAGAAAAACAGATTAAGTAATCACTAAATAACATTTTGCGCGAGAAAAGGTTCCGAAACCATATTGTGTGATATGTTGCTGTATTCACAATGAAAAATGGAGTCGTATACAGGGTATACTTTAGTTTCGGCCCATATAAAAATACAAAGTTGATGATTTTTTCTAAAAGACGAAACGTCGCACGAAAATTCTGCTTATGTTATCGTGTAGTCCTCGAAAAGTGGCCATGACGAAGTGCTATTTGTTTTACATTTCCTTCGAAAATAAAGCTAGGAGAAAATAAAAACGAAATTCTCAAATTTCGGTTTTTCCCGGATATCTCCAAAACTACTCGGAATATTGAAACTTTCTAAATGGCATATTATTAGGCACATAAATGCGCTACTTTTCTCTAATTTAATCGACCCTGTATCACTTACCGTTTCCGATATCCCCATGCTGTTCATTCCTATCTTGGACATAGTGTATATGCTACAGGTTCTTGGTTGGCTATCAGTTAAGGACAGAGTGTTTTATTATTCTATGATATTTATTTTCGAAATAATATCAGGAAAACTACCAACCTACTTTGATCAATTCATCATTTATCAAAATGAAATTCATGATTGATGATGTGACAAGAACAAATTACACAGGATCAATGAATTCACTTTTTCACCGTGGTCTCATAGAATATAACAGGCTTCCAAAAGACATTACAAGTAGCAGTTGTATAATACATTTCATAAAATTACTTATGGATTACCTGAAATCAAAATATATTCGAATCAGTTTAATGTTTATTTACCATATCTACACCATTTCGTTTGTTTATGACTATAAGATAGAATAATATAATTTTCATTTATTTTCTTTTTTTTTCAATATCATTGCATATTCTTGCTTAGAGAATAATTTACTACAATGTTATTATTGTTAAGATGTAACATTTATTTTTATATATTGTTAGCATTGTATAGCTCGTAAATTGTCATTGATTTCATATCGCATTGGGATTTGAAGTATTATTCCCCTTGATTCATTATAATAAGATTATTTAATGGAAGTTTTCGTGAATCGTTAACATCAGAAGTCGGATTACTCATCGCGTTTTGTTTATCGATTTTTCATGTGTTGAGTGTAAAATAGAAAAAAAGTGGAAGTTCCCATGCAATTCTTGAGGAATTGGTAAAGGTTTTACAATCACAAAAGAAGAATTCCAGTGCAGAACATGTAGACTCTTGCCTTATTTTAGGCCTGATGTAAATGAATACAGTAAATGGGTGAGCGATGTTGAAATTATTTGCCGTGAATTTGGTTGGACAGACATTCAGATTTTAGTGAGAGTTAGACGTTTTCTATTACACGAGGCAAAACATTGGTTTGAGAGGTGAGCTCCTGATACTCGCAATTGGAAAACTTTCCGTAAAGACATTGTAGAAGCTTTTCCGCCGAAAAGAAACATTCGTTTGAACTAGCTTGTACATTTACCAGTTCTCGTGTTAATACTTATAACACATACGGTAAGGGCACAAACACCAACAAGTCTAGGTCCGAGAATAATAATCACTCACTATAACTAAACGAACTCATTCGACCTCAGGTGCGATTAAACCTACATGACCCGAATTTGCGTTAATTCAAGTTCATGAGTTCATTACCAGACATATTGTTACAATTCGCAAATAATCGCGTTGACCTCACTCAAGTCATGTAGGAGTAATAAGCAAAACATATAAAAGTATTGGACAGAGGAGCGAACGGGGAGAGTTTAGTTCCCCCTTGAAGATGCTGAGCGCCCATCCTATGTTTTATTTGTAAGTATTAGGTGAGACTGGTTCAAGATTATTTCTACTGTTGATGTTTTGATATCATATTGTTTTAATTGATGTACTGATGCGAGATTCACATACGGGGAGCACTCCTAATGTTATTTATGTGTGAAGAATATATGGCTATATTTGTTTCTTGTGTCTTTTTTCGTTCACCCTACTCAAGGGGTAGAGAGTAATTGTTTTCTTTGGGGTAATCTACGACCCGAGTAATATTCGCAGATTTCTGACTGCGACCCCCAGTGCAGGAACTAACCCTTCTGGTAGTCCCGTGCACGACAATATGTGCATGAAAAATCTGCGAAATTGATATGTTTGCGGGCAAACTGGTCTGAGAGTGATTTAGTTGATTTCTGAACTCGACGTGTCGAAGTGCCGCTTCCAATCGTAACTGTAAAACAATTTCGAAACTTTTGGTATTTTTTTCGTCGTTTATAAACCACCTTCTGATGAGCATAAGGTTCAGAAATAGTTTTTATTTCGCAAAAGGCGCTATCCAAGCGAAGAGGTTCCAAGTTCTAGTAAATCTGCTAAAAAATGTTTTCAATGTGGCAAAATCGGTCATATGAAGGCTAATTGTCGAGGTCAAAGATATGCTTCGAAAAATTCTGCTACAATCACAAAGGAAGAATCTCGGAATGAACCTGACAGAAGTACGGCTGTGAGTTTGGCATCAAAAACCGATCAATGCAAATTCTGTGCTAAAGTTGGTCATGATATTCCGAATTGTTTTACCAAAGCTGCGATAGAGAAGCGTCGTAGTATCAATTTTTTTCTACCGGAACGCTCATGAAACGTGGTTCCGTAAAAACGTTTATTGATAGACATTGTTTCCAGGGTTTGTTGACACTGGAGCAGATTTATCGTTGATTTCTGACAAATTTTTAAACCTTTTAACGGATAAAATCGAAGCTTGTGATTTATTATTGAAATGTATCACCTCGTCCATAATACATGCTAAAAAAATGTGTGTTGCCAAAACATCAATTAACGACACGAAAACAAAAATTTCTTATGTTGTCGTGCCAGACGAGTGTCTTGATTATGATGTGTTCATCGGTCGCAATTTGAACGAAAATCCATCTTTGATGACTATCACCGATCAACAGGTCTCCCGAGTGATCCGTCGGTAATTACCAGGAATTAATTGTGTCACTGAAGTCAACGGAATTTATTCTGAAATCAAAGTACCACAGAGGTCTGGAGACCATTTGCTCTCAGTTTTAACAGGTTCCTTCGATATGTTTACGGTTGGAAACAAAATTGGTACAGTTGATAACGTGACCTTGAAGATTCGCCTTGAAAAGGACGTGATTGTCAATAGATCTCCCTACCGTCTCTACCGGCTCAAACTGAACAAACCACGGTGAACAAACTAAACAAAATCATAAGGCCAAGTGAATCATCATTTGCTAGTCCGATTCTTCTGGTTCACTCCGTATGTGCGTAGACTACAGAGAATTGAATCGAAACAAAATCGAGGACCGTTACCCTCTCCCTCTGATTGACGATCAGCTTGACCGTCTGGGTAAAGGATGTTATTTCACTTCATCAGCATGGCATCAGGATTTCACCGAATCCCCATGGATGAGGAATCCATTCATAAAACTGCGTTTGTAATACCGAATGGACATTACGAGTATCTGAAGATGCCGTATGGATTAGCAAATGCTCCAGCGGTGTTCCAGAGGTCTGTACATCTTGCTTTGGGATCACTCAAGGACATTGTTGCTCTAGTATGCATGGACGACATTCTCATCCCGAGTAAGACTCCTGAAGAAGGTTTGATGTATTTACAGCAAGTTCTAGATGCTTTACGGTCATCAGGTTTCTCTTTGAATATTCGCAAGTGTAATTTTCTTCAATCTTCCATCGACTATCTTGGTAGGGAAATATCAGGGAAAGGAATACGACCCGGTTCGAGAAAAGTACCAGCTCTGTTGGATTCTCCTATAGGGTGAAGTGGGGTAATTGCGAACCTGTTTTGACGAAATTCAACTTTTTCAGCCTCTGGTGGAGAGGGGGTCAAATCAAATCAAATCAAAATTACTTTATTGTCTGAAGAATGATAATTCCTATTGACAAAGTAAAAAACAGAATAGTAAAAAATAAAGCATCAATAACAATTGAATATATGCATATTTTTCGTCATACGTCGTTACATATTCCAAAATATATTAAAATTACCATGTCATTCATAACATAAAATTTGTAGAGCAGGTTACTACAGGTCAAATTATTCATATAAATAAGAGTCTATAAATATATACAAAAAACAAATACATAAAATAAATTGCAAACAATGGTAATGTTAGTTACTAGACGTCAGTTTATTGAGATTGGAGGTGTTATTTATGGTGAAAAGGTATAAATAAAAATGAAGAGGATACACAGAATTCAGATCTTCACAATTAAATAAAATGTGCTAAAAATAAAATAGAAAATAAAATATAATACAACAGAATAGCACATACAAAGTGAATACCGTTACGTATCAGTAGAATCCAAACGCCCAACAACAAAAAAAATCTAAAATTTCACGGAATAAAATTCGTCCAACGAGTAGAATGTTCTGCCGAGTAAAACATTTCTCACACAAACTTTGAATTTTTTTATCCATAATCGTTTTAATTTCGCTAGGTAAGTGATTGAACATTTTTATGCCATTATATATAATGGAGTTTTTTATTTGTGCAGATCTTGGAATCGGTAAAGTTATATTAAGGGTTTGTCTTGTGATATATTGTGCAGTGCCATAAACTCGATCCCTAAACTTACTGTGAATTAGGCATACTGTTTCTAATATATAGATACAAGGTAAGGTCAAGATTCGTTGTTCTACGAATAAAGGCTTACAAGAATCACTGAATTTAGCTCTGCACAAGTATCTAATTGCCCTTTTCTGCAATATGAAAATAGTTTCGAATAAAAATCCACTACAAGACCCCCAAAAGCAGATTCCATATCTCAAATGAGAATCAATTACCGCATAGTAAACCTAACTTTTTTATACCCAGCTTTTTTATATGGTCCTCAAACTTTAACTTTTCGTCAATGTACAAGCCAAGAAACTTCGTTGTACTTGTACTGCTAATAACCTCATTACCCAGATACAGTTCTGGCAGATGACCTTTAAAAGTGATATTCGTTTTCGATATGTTAAACGATAATAAGTTGGCATCGCACCACTGTTTTACCTTGATAACATCATTATTGATTTGGTGATGCAGATCAACGTAATTTCTATTATTCCAAAGTAAGGTAGTATCATCTGCGTTCTGAGTAAACTTTCCCGTAATCCTCATTGAGGCTAGGTCGTTTATGTAGATCAAAAAGAGAATTGGGCCAAGCACTGATCCTTGAGGTACTCCCCATTTGATCAATAATTGATGCGATAATTTGTTCTGAAGAGACACGCTTTGCGTACGACCTGATAAGTACGACTCAAACCACTTCAGAACTAAATCTCTGAAGCCGTACCTTTCTAATTTCTTCAACAGGATATTATGGTTGACACAGTCAAACGCTTTAGTTAGATCACAGAAAACCGCTGCCACAACATCTCCATCATTGAGTTTAGAGAGGGAAGGTAATAATGAAATGGGTCTAAAATTGGCTGGATTTTCAATATCCCCTCCTTTGTGTAACGGAATCATCACCGCCTCTTTTAGACATGCTGGGAATACTCTCGCTGAAAACGAAAAATTAATGGCTTCCGCCAGAATCACTAGAGCGGAGTCCGGTAGGTGCAAACAAATTTTGGTAGATAGGTCATCGTATCCAGATGCATTCTTATTTTTTATTTCATGAAAAGTTCGCTAAATTTCTCCAATGTCTGTTGGCATGAAGAAGAAAGATTCAGAAACAGATGTTTTTTCTAGATAACTCATGGGGTCCGTGGTGGGGTGGATTACTTTGGAGATATTTTCTGCTATTGAGTAGTAGTATTCATTAATATCGCCACAATCGAGATTTGTTTTCACCGGAACAGATAATGGTTTGCCCCTCAGCTCATTGATAATTGCCCAACTATCTTTTTGCTTAGTACCAGAATTTTCTATTCTTTCCCTATAATACAATTGCTTTGCCGCTTTTAGAGTTCCTCTATAAATTTTTCGGTACTTGTTATAAAATGAAATGAATGTTTCATTTTCCATGCCATATTTTCTAATATAATGTAAGGTTCTCATATTTTTTGCGGACACTTTCAAACCTTGGGTTATCCATGGTTTTCCCGTTTTACTTTCGATGTTCTTTAGAGGAAAAGCAATGTTGAAAATATCCGACAGCATCGAATGAAATTCACTTAAGGGATCAATGCATTTCAATGATTCATTCCAGTTATTAGCAGTATAAAGTTGTTGGAATTTATTGAAATTTGTCTTGCTGTATATTCTTCCTATACGACTTGTTCTACCAGAAGTTCTTGAATTGATTGGGACATAACAACAAACAGCTTCATGGTCTGACATACCCGAATTTATGACTTCACATTCAGTATCATCGATGTTGGAGCACATATCGCATATGTATTCCTAAAGTGTCACAATTCAAAAAACGGGATTTCCGAGTTGAAACCATGAAATTGTTCAGTGAATATTCCTTTATGTACCTTCTGAAGTGTATTAAAATTACTTCGTAATTCGCCCGGCAGATGGTACTTGAGTCACTTTAAACTGTCAAACGACATCATACGATCCTCAACAAGAGCGACATATTTTCAATTATTTTCAGTCTCTGCCTGATTTGCAGCACGATCGCAAGTTCGAAACTGCATTTTCTTGAGTCTTGTCATTTATGTGAGTGGAACGTGAGGTGTTGTCCTGTATTATTTCAAGTTGGTACATTTTTGTTGTCTCGAATTTGAGCGAGAATTAGCTTCATTTCGTGTTGTGTCACTGCTGCCGATAACTGTAAGTACAAAACAATGTTTTTTTTTCCAGTTATGTCCCTTTTGACGAATGATTTCATTACATTCTGAGTAATGTCACTTTGGAAAATGATTATTAATTATTCATTCATCACTTATAACGATAATAATTCGGATTTTTCTTGAATCAGATCACAGCAAGTGACCATGGTGTACATTTTTCATCCAATAATATTCAAGGAAATGTCGCATATTTATCTATTTCTCAATATTTTCGAGTTGTGTCACTTTATTTGAAAATAATAAACGATCATTGTTTCCAGAATTTGAAATGAATTCATCAAGTCGTGGAAGTATTATGGTGGAAATGGCAATCGAAAAAATCCGTAAGGATGAGAATTCAAGTAAACCGAGTACAGATCGTTCAGCACGGGAACAAAATGATCTCACTGTAACCTGTAGTGAAATGGAAACAAAAGATTCGATTCATTACAAGAATAATGATTCAACCTCGGATAAAGAGAACCAGCAACCTGCACCTGGAATATCACAACTCCAAGAGTTGGATCATTCACATGCCAGTACCTCTGGATATAGAAGAAGTGCGATATATAGAAAAAATTACTGCATATCCCCCATTTATAGCAATGAGAGTGACGTTGATGATTCCGACGCAGATCCGCATTTCAGCCGTAGCTGTTCCAGCAATTCCTCTGACAGCACGAGCAGTTTCTCCGACAGTACAGATAAACAAGCTGCTATCGGAGCTGAAGTTTTTGGAGCTGAAACTGTGAGGAAAGCAGTTGAAACTGAAGATTCTGAAGTTGGAACTGTTGCAGCTGAAGTTGAAATCGAGGACAGACAAAGGAAGGGAAGAAAAAGAAATCGAAATCCTGAAAGTTGGGGAAATCGAAGAGTTAAATTACTGAGAAATTCTGGCAAAGCCTACACATCGTCTTCAAAGTCTAAAAAATTGTTTTCTGAAAGGAAAATACGGTCACCATGTGGAGAGAAATGTCGATTACGTTGTAGTATGAGAATAAATGAGGAAACCAGGAAGGAACTATTTGCTGATTACTGGAAACTGGCTGATTTACAAAAACAGCGTGAGTTCCTCATCCGGCACACTGAACAAATCAAGCCAAAATACAGATACTCCAGCACCCAAGACTTCAGAAAGTTGAAGTCAGCATTCTATTTCGAGGTGAATGCTACTCGTTACAGAGTATGTAAAATATTCTTCAAGGCCACCGTTGATATCAACGATAGACCCATTCGTACAGCATTATTGAAGAAGAGTGATACCGGATTTATTCAGTGCGACATGAGAGGGAAACACGGAAATCAGCCCACCGTTGATACAAAAATCAAAGAGGGTGTTAGAGATTTTATAAACACAATTCCCAGAATCGAATCTCATTATTTGAGAGCTCAAACCACTCGTGAGTTCATTGAGAGTAGTAAAAGTCTTGCAGATCTTTACCGTGATTATAAGAAAGATTGTGAGAGGAAGCAGAAACCAACTGCAAACTCATCCATGTTCAATCGTATATTCCGTGGTGAATTCAATATCTCATTTTATGTTCCGAAAAAAGACCAATGCGATCTCTGCGAATCTTTCAAGAATGCAGATGAAGAAAGGAAAATTGCATTGCTCGATTCCTATAAAGTGCACCAGAAAGAAAAAGAACTTTCCCGTGCGGAAAAGGATAATGATAAAAAAAATCCGAATGGGGCATGCGTTGCCGTTTACGACTTACAAGCTGTTATGCCATTACCTAGAGGCTTTGTATCATTTTTTTATCATAAAAGTAAAATTTCACAATAAGTGACTTGAATGCCAAAAATGTTGAATGCTACTTTTCGAATGAAACAGAAGGCAAACGTGGTGCAGTGGAAATAGGAAGCTGTGTGCTGCATTATATCAATATGTTGCTTGAAAAGGTCAGTGATGCATCAGACTTGAACATAGTTTTTCATTCAGACAACTGTTGTGGGCAGCAAAAAAATAAATATTTACTCACTGCTTATTCATATGCAGTGAATAAATTGAGAGTGCAAAGTATTACCCACGAATTCCTCATCCGTGGACATTCTCAAAATGAGGGAGATAATGTCCATAGTGTCATTGAAAAACAAGTCAACCGTCACCTCAAATCATGTCCTATTTATGTACCAGAACAGTATGCTACCTTGATTCGATCGGCAAAGAAGAACGGTCCTCCTTATCGAGTTCATGAAATGACTTACCAAGATTTTTATCATCTGAAAACGCTTCAAGAACAATGGGGTAGTAATTTCACAGTCGACGCTTATAGAACACAAGTTAAATGGCATGATATTAAAGTACTTCGAGTTGAAAAAGAAAATCCCTATTCCTTCTTTTATAAAACATCCTATGAAGATTCGACACTCAAGAAAGTTAACGTGCGCAATATAAGGAAAAACAGGTCTTTGGGTGAGTTGAATTACTCTCATGGGTTGGTTCATGCCTACTCATAGAACATTCCATTAAGTGATAATAAGAAAAAAGACATAAAAGATCTTATCGATAAAAACATCATCCCGAAATCTTACTATGACTCATTTTACAAAAGTGTTTTAGATTTATGTTGAGTTCTTTCTTACTTCGTGTGTACTTAAGTATTTTTCAATGGTACCTGAATAAAATTATCTGTTCACACCTCGTTGAAGAGTTTAAAGCGTCCATTCATCGTTTGTTTCAAGAGTTACAATGTAATGTATTATGATTTATTTTATTAAAATATTTTAGCATTATTTATTATGCTGTTTGTGTAAAACGTTTTTCTTGCGACATTTGTGTTTTTCTTGATGAATTTTCTATACTTTCCCTTCGCCAGTATATTTTATCTGATAATACGAAGTTCTTGAAATTTCCAAAGATTTTCATAGCTTTTCAATTCAGTAAAATTAAACTTATCAATAAATTCTTTGTGAATGAGAATCAGGGTTCCCCCATGTTTGGAATTCATCCTAGAATATTTTGAAATCAAAATGTAGTTTGGTACACAAATGTATTCATCTAATTCTAACCAGTGCTCTGTTAACAATACTATATTGGGAAAATTTTGGCTTTCTAAAAATACGAACAGTTCATCTGTTTTGTTTCTGGCTGACTGAATGTTCAGTAGAATTAAGGACATACCTCTTTTACCGCACCGACTTCTGAAAAATACTGCTGATCTACTTCAACACCAGAGTTTGAATTCGGGAGTACCTCTATATGAAGGCTCATATTAGAAGGTTTCTCTTTCGGTTCCTCTGCATTTATATCGCCCAATTCGATCGTTTGTATCGACTTTAAAACCACGTTATTACACTTTGGAGAATGGAAAATATTTCTCAATTCACTGCAGATTCCACGTTTACTCCCCTGATGTTTATTATCAACGAGAAAAGTAATAGAATGATTTCTGGTATTACGTGAGAATCTTTTGAGAGACATCTCTATCTTTTTAATTATAATATAATCCATCTGGATTTCACACTCCGAGGTGATTATTAGGTTCGTGGTTTTACTTATATTTAGGACATTTCTTGATGCTAAATTCAGACTTTTGTTGTTGCTTATATTTTTGGTATTGAACATCAAAATTACATAATCATCTTCACCATAACCCAAGCTTTTTTCAAAGATATTGCTTGTCAACAATGATAATTCCATTTTTGGTTTGATGATTTCATTGATGATGTAACTTTGCTCGGTAATAAATTTCTCCAACACTGCAGAAAAATTTATTGCGTACTGATCGCCTAGAATTAGTATTTTAGGAGCCGATATTTCTTCTTGACTCAAAATTTTCTGATTTGTAACTAGCAATGAATTTTTCGAAGCTTCAGGTATTACTAGATTACTTTCCCTTTCCTACCGGATCGAATGTTTGACCTCTTCTTGGAGGTTTATGTCATTTGGAAGCAGTTCTCCCGAAAATTCCATATATTTGAGATTTTTCACTATTTCATTAGCCTTCTTTTGCTGTTCATCACATTTCTTAATATGACTACTGCGACTAACGGCGCTTTTTGCACTCTTCTTCTTTTCACCTGTTTTGACTAATTTCCTGGTAGCTTTCACATATTTTCCCTCGCTAATGTGCAATTCTTCATTTTTTATACTCATCTCCCTATTTTGATACTGATTTCCTTCGTCATCTTGTTCCATATTTGAGTCACCCATCTGTACGCCGCTGGTGATTGTGGGTTCAGTCATTGTAAATTGATGACTCACCTCACAAGAAATTGTTTGTGTTTCATTCGTTTTTACTGAAACCACTTTTTCCACAATTTTTTTCTTCATCTCCTGAATTTCGTACTTCATATCTTTGATAAGTTTTTGCTGGGCATCTAGAAGTGAGTTCATTTCAGATTCGGATTCTACTGCTTGTTTAATTATGGCCTGATAATCATCTTTCAACTTTTTTATGTAGTTGTCTTTCAATTCTCCATCTTCCTCAAGGACACTTATTGTTTTCTCTAGTACACTGATATCTTCTTCGTGATCACTTGTACAGTTTTCCTCTTGACAACAAATAATTTTATTGTCTTTCACAAACTTCACTTTCTTCTTGAAATTCTGTTGAAGACAACTCTTGTGGAATACACTAGAGCATTTTGTACATACATAATGCACAAATGGTTTGAGTTTGCAGCACTTGTAATTCATTTTTCACTGCTTCACTAGCAATCGACTTTCTCAAATTCTATTTCAGAATTTTATTTTATTAATTCACCTTTTAGCGGCGTTTCTCTAGATTACAAATCACCGAAGAATTTCAAAACACTATTATTTTTATGGTTGTATTGCTATTTTTTCAAAACCACCTCCGCATGGAAATTCTATACTATTCAGTTGTTTTGCTGTTGTAGCAAATGTGTACAAAAGAGCAGTTGAGGACAAAAAATTCTGTATATGATTTTTTTATTTCCGAATTTTCCAGTGGAAGCTATAAACTTTTTTTGTTGCCCACCTTCTGTCCTCTCTTAGTTGGCACAGTTTACCAAGGTGAAAACAAAGTACAAAGCATAGGAGTAAAAGGAGTAAAACGTCTTCAATAGCAGAATTGAAAAGAACATGTCAAAATTCGTATCTTGGAAGATAAAAAAAGAATTATAGTGGCAAATCCTGGCCAAAATGAGAATAGAAAATTTGAGTGAGACCTCCAGCAACTCTGCTAACCCATATTGTAGGAGGAACATTTAACTGGGAATATCAAAACACCTCTTCTTCCCACAGATGGCTCTGGAAGCTTGGTGACAATAGCATTGCCATCTACTCATTTCATCATCCGAGGTTTCAGGAGATGGGGCTTTCTTTTTTTGTTTTTTTCTTATATAGCAAAGCTAAGGAGGAGGGAGGCAGGAGGTGACTCCAGACCCCCGCTCCAAGCTAGCCAGCATAAAGAGCCAACCCCGGGAATGTCGAAGAGGAAGAAGGGTCCCGACGCGACCCCGCCCTCGACCTCCAGGGTTGACAAAAAGCCGCGACGCATGCCTCCAAAGGGAGGAAGCGCCAGCGGTAAAAGCCGTGATCCCGCTGTCGGGGGGGACCGAAGAGAGGGAGGGGGTAGTGGCCCCTTGGGCGCAGCCGGTAGAGGCGTGCCTGGGGGGGTGGGACTCACCGCCGCCCAAAGGACCAATCCCCTGACGGTCATCGCCACGGCCGGGGAGTACCCTGAGGCTTTATTGTCCCAGGAGGACTTCACCCGGTTCAGGGCGGTGTTCAGGGATCTAGCAAAAAAGACATCCCCCTCTGAGATGCCCAGGTTGGAGGCGTCGTTCATCAAGGGTGGAGTGTTTGTATTTGTGGCCTCCGACGAAAAGTCGAAGGAGTGGTTACTGTCCAAAGTGGCCACTCTTGAGACTGGAGGCCCAACGCTTAAAGTGGGAGGAGTGGAGCTCCTGCAAAGGCGGTACAAGGCCACGGTATGGCTCCCCGGACCACCGGAAGAGCCAGCCGAAGTGCTTAGCCGGCTAGGGGCCTACAACCCCACTTTAAATACTAGTGCGTGGCGGGTGGTCAACCAGCCAGCACTCAGAACAGACTCCGGAAGGCAGGGAGAGGTGGGCAAGTATGTCCAAATCTACCAGCTGCCGGAGTCTCAAGTCAGGGCTCTCAACAGCCTTGACAACAGGCCCTGGTTGGAGCTGGAAAGGGTCACCTTTAAGGTGACACTTCCGACCAACCAGGACGATAAGGAGGTAAGAGAGATGGAGGCGGAATAGTCCTGATGGCTCCGCATCCACTCAAAATCACTCAAATTAACTTGCACCACAGTAAAGGCGCCTCTGCTGTAGTGCAGAGGGGCATGACTGCGGAGCACACAGGCCTAACACTAGCCCAAGAACCTTGGGTAGTGAAAGGCACTATAAGGGGAATGGGAGGGCTTTTATGTTTCAGAGACACCGAGTCAACCAGACCCAGAGCATGCATCATCGCCAAAGGAATCAATCTTGTGCCACTGTGGGAACTCTGCACGGGGGACCTAATGGTGGTCATCACTGAATTCGACAACATAGGGAAAGTGGTGATAGCATCAGCATACTTTCCACATGATAATCCAAACGTACCACCTCGGGAGGTGATACAACTGGTAGACTACTGCAAGGTAAGGAAGCTTCCCCTACTGATAGGGTGCGATGCCAACTCGCATCATGTTATCTGGGGGAGCACGAACACCAACCAAAGGGGCAACGACCTTTTGGAATACCTGGCAGCAACGGACTTAGATATCCTCAATGTCGGCAACATACCGACCTTTCACAATGCTCGGAGAGAGGAAGTACTGGACTTAACCCTGTGTACTAGAAATCTCTGCGACATGATCACCAACTGGAGGGTCTCTGAGGAGCCGTCGCTGTCGGACCATGAGCAAATCAGATTCGAAATAGCGACGGACATCCGAATAGATACTCAGTGGAAAAGAAATCCTAGACTTACCAACTGGGAAAGATATGCAGAAGAACTCCAAGAGGCACTCAAGGAATGCCCTAAGGAAATTGACGATATACCTACATTGGATAGGGCCGCCAAGTTTCTAGAAGAGGGACTGCGATCAGCCTATGAAGGCAACTGTCCACTAAGGAGAATGAGACCTAGAGGTCAAGTTCACTGGTGGAATGATAAGCTGGCAAGTATGAGGCAGAAAATTATCTGCATCAGGCAAGAAGCCAGGAAACGTAAAGATCCAGCAAGATGGGAACATCTCAGACAAATGAGGGATCAATACAGAACAGAAATCAGGAAGGCCCAACAGACTAGTTGGACCTCTTTCTGTGAAGAGATTAGTGCAGGGACTGAGGCGGCCAGGCTGGATAAAATTCTCTCAAAAAATCCAGAGGCTATACTCGGCTCCCTCAAACTACCCAATGGCAGGTTCTCCCTCAGACGAAGAGACCCTGGAATGCCTGATGAAGACACACTTTCCCAGCTTCCTAGAGGATCGGGAAGGGAGTCACAATGATCAGCAGGAAGCAAGGAGGACAAGGGCGAGCTCAGTCAGAGTGAAGGTACAAGTCTGGCGCCGCAATCGTGAGCTCGCTAACAAAATTGTTACTCCAGACAAGGTAAGATGGGCAATTAGATCCTTCAAACCATACAAGTCACCAGGGCCAGACGGAATATACCCTGTGCTTCTGAGGAAGGCGGGTCAGTCCATTGTAGGGCCCCTGACCAAAGTGGTAAGGGCTTGCCTTATACTTGGACACGTACCTGCTGCTTGGCAAGGAGCAAGGGTTGTGTTTATTCCAAAACCAGGTAGAGGCGGACACACTTCTACGAAGGATTTCCGCCCAATAAGCCTGACATCGTTCATGCTGAAGACGGCCGAGAGACTCGTCGATAGATATATCAGAGACGAGGTACTCCGGACGAAACCACTTCACATGAACCAATTTGCCTATAGAGCGGGACTCTCCACCGAGACTGCTCTATTGAAGGTCAAACAGCTGATACAACCCCAACTCGAGAATGGAGGTTTTGCTATCAGTATTTTCATGGACATAGAGGGTGCGTTCAATCATACGGCCAGTGGCGTCATCAAAGATGCCATGGAGAAGTTTGACACACCTACAATGCTAGTTGACTGGGTAAGCCACATGCTGAGAAACAGACAACTGGAAGCGAATAAGGGCAACACAACAATTAGAGGAAATGTTTCCTCGGGATGCCCACAGGGTGGGGTCATGTCACCCTTGTTGTGGAGCCTGGTAGTAGACAGCCTATTGGTGGGACTCAGCCGAGGGGGCACACAGGTAGTGGGATACGCTGATGACATAATGATCATAAGGCGCGGACCCTTTCTGGGCCCACTCATGGAGACCACACAAGAAGCAATAGGGACTGTAGAAAGCTGGTGCAGGATAACTGGACTTAATGTCAACCCCAGTAAAACGGAGGTTATGGTTTTCACTAGAAAATATAAATGGAACAGACAATGTTCGTTGACACTGAATGGAAAGGCTCTTGAGCTAGCCAGAGAAGTGAAATATCTGGGAGTCACCCTAGATAGTAAGCTAACATGGGGAAGACACCTAGAGAACAAGAGCCGCAAATTTGTGGCTGCCCTATGGCAACTTAGGAGGGCTATGGGCAGCAGTTGGGGCATCAAACCAAGCACAATGAAATGGCTTTACGAGGCAATTCTAAAACCCAGACTCATGTACGCCTCTGTAGTCTGGTGGGATAGAACGAAGCTAAAAACGGCGGCGAAACAATTGGAGAGGTTGAGAGGTCTGGTAACGAGGTGCGCTGTGGGCGCAAGTGCGTCAGCGCCTACAGCAGCCCTTGGGGCAGCCCTAGGGAAAGGACCGATTCAACTGGATATTGAAGCCGCTGCCGCGAAAGCGATGCAAAGAGCTAAAGACATCCTCTCAGAAGGGAAATACAAGGAGAAGAAACCGGAGATCATGAGACAAGGAGGCATCTTCGAAATGCCCACTGACAAGATGGTCACGAGGTATCTCTTTGATAAAAAATACCGCATCAGTCTCACAAGTAAAATTGAGTGGATTGAAGAACGGGCGAAACTACCTACCAGTGGGGACATCTGGTATATGGATGGCTCCAAGGTAGGAGACGAAACAGGTGCCGGAGTGTATCGGCGCCGAGGAGGGGAGAAGCACATCTTTCCGCTCGGGAGCCATACCACGGTTCTACAAACCGAACTGGTGGCAGTGCTGAACAGCGCGCTTCAGGCATTGGATGTCAGAAGCCAGGAGCACCTGTACATCTGTACGGACAGCAAGAGCGCCTTAGAAGTTCTTGAAGGGTACACCACAACATCAAAACTGGTGTACGATTGTTATCAAACCTTAAATCGCCTGGCCGAAGTCGGACCTGTAACCTTGATGTGGCTGCCGGGTCACAAAGGGATAAAGGGCAACGAGATTGCAGACGAACTGGCCAGACTAGCGCGATTAAAGAGGTTTATAGAACCAGAACCGGCAACTGGAATTTGCAACACAGTCATCAGGAAGAAGATTGATGACTGGACTGCGGCAAAGCGTAGGGAGGCATGGAGAAATGCCCCTGGGTGCAGAATAGCCAAGATCTTCATTAGACCAGATCAAATGAAGAAATGGGAAGAACAACTACTCACGCTGAGTAGGAAGAACGCGAAAGTGGTCATCGGTATTCTGACCGATCACGGTACTCTGCGTAAGCACAGACACAGAATGGGATTGGAAGAAAACCCATTATGTAGATTCTGTGAACTAGAAGATGAAACTTCACTGCATATCATCTTCCAATGCCCTGCAGTAATGGAGAAGAGGCGCCTTCATCTAGGCGACCCAGATCCACAGGGGTTTCAATACGAGGAAGGCACTATCAGGAATATCCTGACCTTTTGGGGGGAGATCTTCGAGAAGAGCCACCAGCTATCTGAGGGACGTCAAGGGATTACCCATACGTCTGGAGGCGCTACGTGCCCCAACTCCACAGTCGACACTAGGTCGACAATAATAATAATATATACTTGCGGAAAAGACGCCTAAAGTAGCGCTGCAGGTTAAGGGGCAAACAACCATAGACACCGAAATTTTTGGAAACGTCCTGGCACTTCTGACTAGTAATGAGATACCAGAGCCTGAAACTCTAACGGAAGCAATCAAAGAGGCCCAAAAAGCTATTACGACGAATATAACCCAGATACAGAAAAAACAGCCATACTGGTGGTCAAACGAGCTGGAAGAACGCAGATGGTCCTGTAACTCTGCAAGGAGAAGCCTAACTAGAGCCAGGGCACGAAACAGCGACTTAACCATAGTGGAGAAACTGGAGACAGCTTATAAGGACTCTCGAAGGGAATATAGAAATATGATCAGACTGTCAAAAAGAGTCAAATGGAAAGCGATCTGTGACGATCTGGAGAAAGACATCTGTGGCCAGGGCTACAAAATCGTAGTCAGAAACCTTAAGAACAACGGCTCACCATACAACCTCGACATAGAGGAAAAAACAAAGATTGTGGAAACTCTATTCCCGCAAACAGAAGACTAGTGGGACAAGAGCCCTATTGCAGTGGTAGTAGAGGAATTTACAGGTCAAGAACTCGAAAAGGCCCTCGGGAAACTAAAAACCGGTAAGGCACCAGATCCAGACGGTATCGCGGTAGAGGCGGTAAGAGAGGCAGTGATGCTCAGGAGAGACCTCATGCTCAAAATGTACAATAACTTACTGAGAAGGCAAAACTTTACAACCGCAAACAATATATTGTTTTGATTTTTCTCTGCTGTTTGCAGAGAATGCAAGTGCAAGGAGTGGGTGAATGTGTATTCTATGTAAATTTTGCTTGGGGTAAATGTGTACTGTAGTACACATTTGCTTCAGGAAAAAATACACATTTACCCCGTGACTGAAAACAAACCGGGGTAAATGTATACCCCAACATTATGTACAGGTAAACATTAATTTAACCAATCTGTAGCCATAAATGAAGAAAACAACTTACCTTCAAGTGATTTATCCAAGAACTTATCAAATTTAGCTGAAAATGGTGATCCTGCAGCACTGTAAACAGAAGTCCACAAAATGTGATTCATAACGAAAAAAAACCTGACGAAATGTAGGCAGATTGATAAAGCCTTATTATCTGGACATAGGTGCAGCTATCTGAGAAGTGATCACTGAACTACAGGCTTCCAAATGGCGCCACTAGATAGCATCTAGCTTCAGTTTTCCTCCTTTTTTTTAAATGAGTACACTTGCCCCAAGTACGCAATTACCCCACTTCACCCTACCAGAAAATATTAAGCAGGTACGGCAATTCATGGGTCTCGCTGGTTATTTTAGGAAATTTACCAGATTCCGCATGCCAAACGGCATGTATAGTCAAGCTTACGAAAAATAATGTTTCGTTTAAGTGGGGCGAAGAACAGGAAAATGCCAGGGCCTTTGTGATTCGTGATTAGACGTTAAAGCCACTATTAGTAGTTTATGATCCAGATAAAGCCACTGAATTGTATATATATATATATATATATATATATATATATATGTATATATATATATATATATATATATATGTATATATATATATATATAATAAAAAGGTTTATTCACGAATTTTTACAAATAAATTTCACAAAATACACAGTAATACAACATATAGATAGATAGGTATATAATTAAATGGATTTATAATGAAGTGAATAAACAAGTGCAAATCACTGAAGCAGTCATTACGCTGCTTGTGCGTGATATTCAAATACTAAAATAGAACAAAAATAAAATTTGACAAAATAGTGTATTTGGCGTCATAGTTGGTAAGTATATTGTCACAATCGTGTGTTTGAGTCATATTCGGTATATTGTCACTTTCGGTTTCTGTTTCATTTCAATAAATTATGAAAAAAGGTACGTTCACTTTCCATTATCCACAACTTGAGCTTACTTTTATAATAATGAAAGTTTAAAATGTTTTTTATGTCTGCTGGTATCAACGACATCAACCTGGGCGCTACATAATTTGCGTTTCTTTGGCCAATTGCCTTCTCACTTCGAGGAAAAAATAGTTCATCTTGTCTTCTCGTATTGTGAGTATGCTTATAGTACTTCAGTTTTATTTTTCCTTTTTTCAGAAATACTAGAATTTTTTGACAGAAGAGTTTTCGAGCATCCATTATTTGAGTTTCTCTATATAAACTTTCAGAAGAATAGCTGATATTTTTTTCAAAAATTATTTTCAAAATCCATTTCTGTAATACGTTGATCTTGTCTATGAAGCAGTCTCTCACACCACCCCATCCCAAAATTCCATATGATAGTTGTGACTGTGCCAATGCAAAATAAACTGTCTTATGATGTTTATGATCCAAAAATGCTTTCAAATATTCGAATTTTGGGAGTAATCCTCGTAATTTTTTTGACAGATATTTCATTTGCAGGTCCCACCTGAAATGCCGATCTATCATAATACCAAGATATTTTATGGATTGGGCTTCAGAAATTTTAGAGTCTAGACCAATATCAATATCTCCCAATTGTGGTAATCCTGTTGAATAGGAACAGAATGGTAGATAACAGCTCTTTTTTAAGTTGAGAGTAAGTTTGTTGTATTGTAGCCATTTAGCTATTTTAGGAAAATCATTCTCAATATTTTCTTGAAGTTCGTTCCAAGTGTTTGCTTTATATGTAACAACAGTATCATCCGCAAAACTAATGATTTCCCCCAAACTACCCACTTTAAATAGACTATTTATATATAGAATAAAGAGAACTGGTCCCAGAACAGACTCTTGCGGAACACCATAAGTTATTCTTCTAGAACTGCTACATATTTCATCAATCTGCACCTGCTGAGTTCGTTCTGACAAATAATCTTTTAATATGTTATAGACGATCCCCCGAATCCCATAATACTTCAATTTGTTCAGTAACTTCTGGTGACTAACTGTATCGAAGGCTTTCGAGAGGTCAAGAAAGATACTTATTGTTGGCACTGATTTATCTAGGGAATCGTATATTGATGTTGTAAATTTGTAAATAGCATCTTCCGTTGATTTTCCCTCTCGAAAGCCAAATTGATTTTCGGACAAAAGGTTGAATTTAGTCAAGAAATTTGTGAGTCTGGATTTTATTACATGTTCCACATTTTTTGAAATATTGGAAATCAGTGAGATAGGCCTATAGTTCCCTATTTTATTTTTTTCCCCACTTTTATATAACGGCTTGACAATAGCATGCTTCAATACCGTTGGAAACCTTCCTACCCGAAAACAACAATTGATCAAGAAAGCCAGAGGTGCAGCGATTTCGTTGGCAACTTGATGCAGAGTTTCGGTACGAATACTATCATGCCCTGGAGATTTTTTCAGTTTCAATTTTTTTATCACTGCAATGATTTCTGTTTCACTTGTTGGATTCAAATATAATGTGTTTTGAAGATTGCTTATATGTTCATTATAGTTATTAATAGAAGGAATTTTATCTGCTAGATTTTTTCCCAAATCACTGTAATAATCATTGAATGTATTGGCAATTTGAAGTTTATTAGTTCTATATTCTCCATTTCCTGCTTCAATAATTTCGATACCGGTTTCTGCTTTCTTTTTTCCACTGACATCATTTATGCACTCCCAGAGAGCTTTTGATCTATTTTGATTTTTTTCTATCAACTTTCTATAGTAATGCTTTTTTGCATTTTTCATTTCCCTATTTACTAGGTTCCTACAAATTCTATATTGTTCTTTAACCTCAACATTATTCGGATATTTTGTGGTTAATAAATGGAGATTGTTTTTTTCATCGATTCGATCAAGCAGAGATTTAGTTAACCATTTCTTTTTGAAGGAATTATGTTTCTTGATAATTTGTATAGTTCTTGTGTTTTTCTCAATGTAGTGTTTCAGCTTATAAATAATGTTTTCCGCCATAATGTTTACGTCATTTTGTAAATATACACATTCCCAGTTCTCCTTGACCAATTCAGATCTCAATTTATTGTAATCAGTATACATTTTACATTCTTTTATTTTATTGTTTCGTGTTGAATTTTCATCAATTTTGAAGGTAAGAGCAATTGGTGCATGATCAGTAATGTAATAATGGAAGATGAACGATTTATTATTCATTAGATTTGTAGGTATCTTACTGCAGACAAAGAAATGATCCAAACAGGAGTTACTAGGTATCCTTGTTGGATCATTTATGAAGGAAACATATCCAAAACAGCTCATGATATTCTAATATTCTTCTATGTAGTCTTCGTGTTCTAGCAAATTTATGTTCATATCACCAGTGAAAATATTCAATTCATATTTCTCAGATTTTTCGAAGTATTTCAAAAGTTCTTCATTGAAAATCTTGGGACAAGTACTTGGTGAGCGATACACTGATGTTATTGATATTTTTTGTCTTGCAGTTATAATAATTTTCATAGCTGTTATATCTCCTAATTTGAAAATACTTTTTTGAAATTGAAAGCCTTCTTTAATGAACATAATAATACCGTCATTCCGATTCAAACTCCCTTCACCATATACAGTGACGTATCCTTTAACATTGAAAACATCCACATTATGACATTGATGAGTTTCAGTCAAAATAATAATTTCGAAATCTGTGTCCAGTTTACCCAAGAAAATAGTCAATTCATCGATATTTTTTGCAATACTGCGAATATTCATATGACAGATTTTATAATTATGTGATTTGGCATAGGATTTGAAATCTTTAAAATTTTCAATAATTTGTGCAGAAATAGGTTCATTTTCGTAATCACGTATAAAATAATCCATACTTAGTTTTAACAGGTATAAAAAGCCATAACAAAAAACCAAGTTCGTATACAATATTCAGTCATTTACATTTCTTGCACTTTCTCACTCACTTCTTATTATTCCTAGTGTTTCTTGGGCTGTACCTGTTATTGCTTCTTTTTGCCTTCTTAGATACAGGACTGTAGTAAGTTTCCACCGCTGTTCGTTTTGTAATTTCGAGAGTTGATTTACTTTTCTGTGATTTTTCTTTGTGTTCCTCCTCTGAATTTTCTTCCTCACTTGGTGCTTCTTCTCGATTTCTCTCCAGTTCGTTCAATTCTTGTACTGTATATGCCCTATCGTTTATTATCAGTTTCAACCCCTTTATTTTAGCGCTGTGATTTTGGGACCGGGCAATTTTCAGGTGATATCTCAGCACTCTCAACTCTTCTCTATCTTCTTTCGACAAATCGTCAGATATTGATAAACCCTCTTCTCTCAATTTTTTCAACTTATTTGAATCAGAGAATAATGTTCTATTTTTTAGTTTGGATATGAATTCAATTAGAACTGGTGCGTTTTTACCTTTTCCCAACATATAAATATTATTTATATGGTCTTCTTTAATATCAGTCCCCAAAACTTCATTCAGCAATGACAGCGTTTTTTCCAGTATATTCACATCGACGGATGTTTCAATTCAAAAAACGACTACGTTATTGGATTTGACTTCTCTTTCCAATTCTGAGCACTTTCTCCTTAAATGATCAACTTCCTGCTCGGCTTGATCGAGTTTCTTAGTAATGTTATCTACGGTTTGTTTGAATTCGGCACGTATCTGGTTCGTTTGCACTTGATTTGCTTTTAACAGCAATTTGTATAACTCCCTATGATCTGGATTTATGTCGATGAGATCATCCATAGTTCAATCAACTGTTGGCGGAATAGGATTTCACCATGAAAGTGTAACACCCACAAAGTGTGCTTTTGGTGTTGTTTTTTATTTATAATTCTTACACAATTTGAAGCAGCGTCACTTTTTTCACTTCCTAAACTTCTCAGACGAAATTTTTTCAATGTTTCGTCTACTATTTGGCTTTAATAACAGAGCTCGCAAACGACGTGTTACTCCGATATATATATATATATATATATATAAAGGAACAGGTGTGGTCTCGGGTGTGCGGTCTGTGACTAATACTCAATATTTCGTCAACTTTCGTTAACTTCATCAGGAGAAGGCTACAACAGTAAAAAAAAACGAAGGACAAATTAACATAATGTGACGAACAATAATCAGACATTACTTACAAAACATAGAGTCAGTCAATATATAAAAAATAAAATGAACACATTACTGGAGTTCTCACTAGTGAGTTCAAAATGGGACTGTTCATGTTGAGGAATCCATCTGAGAAGAGGAAGATTAAACCAAAAAAAAAACTGTATGAAGAATAAAAACCCTGATATAACAAAAGTTTCTTTCATCCTTTTTAGGTGAAGAATGTCTTGAGCTTAGCAAAAACCCATGAATATCAGATACAGGGTGTTGAATGTAACAAAACCAAAACTAAATCAGTTGTAAAATGTTACAGTAAATATTACTCAGTTGACCTGTATCAGATTTATAATTAACAGCATTCTTCTTTTTTTTGTTTATATGGTACATCTCGAGGAACAATCTGCTTTTGTAGTTATTTTCATGTTCAAGAATTTTGACGTTGGAAAAGTCGAATTGGTGACGTCATGGAAATGATCGGCGACACATATGGAAACCAGGCTACAACACTGTTGAAAATATGGGCAAAATTGAATCATAAACTTGCCAATAATTCAAATAGACGCATATTCTTACTACGCTGCAGAACATCGGGGATTCTACCTAGACATATTCAGGACAGTAGACTCAACATTGAAAGTTTATTGTTGACAGGCAACCACATGTCTGTCACCAGTAAAATTGATAACATGCAACACCATAACAAGGATTAAAAAAGAAATACATGTAACAAAATCCAAACTGAGTAACATCATTCCTAAAAGAATAATGGAAGAATTTTCTCATAGACAAAGTCAAAGTTATAACGTCTTGCTCGATAAAATTAAACAGAAGAATATTACAAAATTTAACAAATTAAATAACCTATACAAGTACTCACACAAAAAAGTCTTATTTCATGATAATACTAAGTGGTTCAAAAACGTCTCAAGCGTTGACATTCCAGTAGATATTTCGGATTTCCTTTCTCTTCGTCCAGAATTTGGAGTTCCTTGTACCAATAATGAATTGAGATTGGATCATTTCCTTGCAAACGTGGAAGATATAATTGATGAGGTACCGGTAGAATCCAGAGATTTATTGAGAGCAAAAGTTACTAATGTATTCACTAATTTTCTTCACAATTCTCGAAACAGTAAACCTTCACATCTCAACGCTTTGTTCAAAAAAACAAAACAATTTTTAAATGATAATCCTGACTTGTATATTCTTCAATCAGATAAGGGTGGATGTACTGTTGCAATGGATAAGGTGGAATATATCAATAAAACTGAAAGTTTGTTGCAAGATAACTTCACATACATGGAGTTAAAAAAGGACCCCACAACATCTATTAAAAAATTGTGAGTTCGATAAATTCCACCACTTATAATATTTCGAACTATCTTGCCAACATTCTAAAATCAGCTTTTGAAAATAAAACAGACTACAATATAAATGATACGTTTACATTTGTTAATCTCATCTCTGATTTTGCACTGCCTCCCAATTATGTTTTGATTTCATTAGATGTGGTATCCTTGTTCACACATATTCCTTTGCACCTTATCTCAGCATTTTAGAATCAAAGTGGGATGATATCGAGGAATTTACCACTTTATCAAAAAATAATTTTATTCGGCTGATCAATTTTATATTCGAGAATACCTTCTTCAGTTTCAATACCAAATTTTACAAACAGGTATTTGGAACACCGATGGGTTCCCCCATAAGTCCCATACTAGCTCAGATCAGATTTTAGATCATTTGTTGGATACTATGATCCCTACTCTGCCTTTCAGTTTTCCGTTTATATATAAATATGTTGATGATATAATTTGTGCTGTACCAGCTGACAGTATCCAAGTAACGTTAGATAATTTCGATTAGACAAGAATAAGAAATGTATTGCAATATTTCTCGATTTGGCAAGGGCTTTCGACACTGTACCCCATACACTATCTTTGAATTTGAAGAAAACCACATATATAGCATTCTCGGTCAACAAAACCACAAGACCAAATTTCACAACGTTACAAATTGATAATTTCACTGACTCTATAAGTGAAACTACTACTACCAAATATCTGGGTATAACAATTGATTGTAACCTCAAATGGCATGCACATATATACGACATAACTAAGAAAATCAGAAGATTCATATACAAATTCTACCAACTGAGAAGCATAATCGGAAAAAAGAATCTGTTGACTGTCTATAAATCACTAGTAGAAACAGTGATACGATATGGAATTCTAGTGTGGGGTGGACTCTATGATAATATATTGAAACAGCTGAATACAATACAAAATTACATACTAAAGATAATCCTGTTCAAAAAAAGAGATTTTTCAACTGCTTTACTATATGATGATGACATTCTGACCGTAAGATCTGTACTTCCTCGCCAACTGTATCTACATGCAAAAAAAAGACAAATCACAGAGCTACATATCTCATCCGTACTTAACTAGAAATAAATCGAAATACAATGTATCCACTCCTTTTGTTACAAAAGATATAAGCCAACGATTCTCTTCTTTCCATGCCCCCAGGATGTTCAATCTACTGCCAACAGAATTGAGAAGTGTTAGAAACATTAAAACTTTCTCTAGAAAATGCAAACACTTCATACACCATAATTATAGTTTATTCATTAAAATACTATAAAATAATCCATATTCAATATAAATTTCTCATTTGATGTTACCTACAGCTATTTCTTTCATATGTGTTTTTTCTTTTCTTTCTCTCTCTAGGTAAACTACAGTATCTATATTATATAGAATGAATACAACATAATTTTCTTCTCGTAAATTGTACATATTAGGAACCAAAGCTCGACTTAAAATTAAATATGATTATTAGCACACACAGGTGTCTTACACCTAGGTGCACTCAAAACTGACTTATGTGTCTTTGAAATATTCAACTCTGTGATGAATTATTATGTACACTGTTGTGACTGAATTGTATTAATTGTATTAATCGTATTAATTAATTGTATTAAATTGTAAATGATAAATTGTAAATTGTAAAATTGTTTTGTTTCGTTCAACACCCTGTATCTGATATTCATGGGTTTTTGCTAAGCTCAAGACATTCTTCACCTAAAAATGATGAAAGAAACTTTTGTTATATTAGGGTTTTTATTCTTCATACAGTTTTTTTTTTTGGTTTAATCTTCCTCTTCTCAGATGGATTCCTCAACATGAACAGTCCCATTTTGAACTCACTAGTGAGAACTCCAGTAATGTGTTCATTTTATTTTTTATTTATTGACTGACTCTATGTTTTGTAAGTAATGTCTGATTATTGTTCGTCACATTATGTTTTTTTTTACTGTTGTAGCCTTCTCCTGATGAAGTTAACGAAAGTTGACGAAATATTGAGAATTGTAAAAAACGAATGAGTTTTATTAGTCACAGACCGCACACCCGAGACCACACCTGTTCCTCAACATAAAGTACGGTCGAAATACTTCGTATATATATATATATATATATATAAGGTTGTAGGTTAATCTCGATTCGTGAGTGGAATGTCTACCGGTGCAATACAGATCTGTTTCAGCTTCATCAGTTGCACTAGGCCAGCAGACAAACCACCCACGAATCGGCTCACTTGAGAACGCTACAAATGTAGCGTCTGACAGTGGCATACAGATGTTCGGTAACAAGTGCCACCTACTAGCACTAAAACAAAACGTGCTTTTTGATTAATGACGCAGGAGTACAGATTTCTCTGTCACTACACCTATGTCACCCGGGTGCACCTAAATTTTGTGGTTAACCACAGAACAGAGAAAAACAAAATAGAGAAAGAGTTATCGTGTAAGAACACATGTAGATAATGAAATAAAATGTTATAAAAAATATAGGTCCCAGAACGTTTTCCTGAGGAACACCATATTCAATAGTTTCTGCCTCACTCCGTTTGCCATTAATTCAGACGTGTTATTTTCTATCCTTCAAGTAGCTCTTCACTGAATCTTTTGACATTCTGATGGAGTATTCCGAAATCACATGTTTCATTGTAACCTTCTTTCAAAATCTTATTATGTTCTTATGATACACACACACACATGAAGCTTATCTCAAAGCGGCTATCGAAGCAGACAAGAAAGTCGTTAATGTGCAAAGAATGATAAGGAGAATCACCGATTCAGATGGTCATGTACAGTATGTCCCTCTATAACCTAAAATTTCCCGGTTAGATTATAAGCAGGGGTCACTGTCACTCTTAACAGTAGTACTCGCGGCTAACTCTAGTGGAGTAGGGAGTGGGTCTGTTTCGAGACCGGTATCTCTCTCGGTGATGATCAGGGCGCCAGACATATTATTCCACAGAGTACCCTTTAGCAGTCTATTATCAACTCGTCTCATTTGTCAAGACGATCTGACTAAAATAACACCCCTAGAACGACGCAATCCTTTAATCTTGGAATTTCCTCAGGAAGGTAGATTGACAACGGTAATGGGTGAATACAACAATTATAACGACTTGTAGTGGAGTTGTAACAGCAGGAGTAAATCTCAAGGGATGTAGACCAGAAATATACATAAAAAAAATCAGGTAAGGGACAAGAATTCAAGGTGCCTATACAGTGCGTCCATAAAGTAACGCATAAATTCGTTATTGGCTAAATGAACAATAAAATTAGGAATTCCCAAAACAGGTCGATTTTTTATTTCAATTCACTATTGTTTCAAATCATAATTTGATATACAGGGTGAACCACTTTCGCGTAATGACGTCATCACCATTTTTTTGAAATGGAACCCCTCCTTTTTTTCAAATTCCAAATTGCCTTTTCTGAGCTGATTCCAAAAATGTATAATATGTTGCTTCAAATTGGTACAGGGTGGGCAAAAATGCAAGAATTTACTTACAAAGTAATGAAAATAACGAATAAACGTAATAAACACATTAAATGAAATTACGTATTGTTATACAACTACTTTGATGAACTATCAAGAACATACAGTATTATTCTTAATAATTGTATCTTACAGCTTTTATTAGTGATCCAAGCCCCTGGACTATAAAAATATTTTTGTTGGGCATTATCTTTTACCATTTTTATTTGACAAAACTGTCAAAAACATTGAAGTACAGTTTGGTATTGTTAACGCTTTAGAGAAGGTACGTTCGTGAACTTTTTTTACAAAATGTCTTTAACCGAAAGTGACAGGATTGAAATATTAATGATGATTGGTATTGGCGATAAGATGCGGACTCAAAAAGAGGTATGCCGATTATTCCATGAAATGCACCCAGATCGTGAACCTATTTCACAATCTACGGTAAGAAGAATAGAGCGAAAATACAGAGAATTAGGACATGTGAGGGATGCAGCAAAGCAAGGTAGATCAAAAATTGATGAAAATATTCAACAAGACATAATTTTGTCGGCTGTAGAAAATCCACACTGTACAGTGCGAGGATTATCTAGGGATTTTGGTATTGGAAAGTCTTCAGTATCAAACATTTTCAAAAAGGTAAAATACCATCCTTATAAAGTACGTCTCATCCATAAATTGGCTGAAGACGACTTTGACCGAAGAACTGAATTCTGCGAGTATATGATGAACCAAAATAACAATTTCATTGATAACGTTTTATTTTCGGACGAGGCAACGTTTTATTTGAACGGTCATGTTAACCGGCAAAACACCCGTTATTGGTCTGATGAAAATCCACATTGGATGCAAGAGTACCATACGCAAAGACCACAAAAAACTAACGTATGGGCTGGTAATGTGAGAAATACAATTATTGGTCCATATTTTCTCGATGAAAACTTAACAGGAGCATTATATCTGGATTTCCTACAAAATACATTAATTCCTGATCTGATCCAGCTTTTTTCTGGTATTCAAATACCCACTAATGTAGACCGCAGAATCTGGTTTCAACAGGATGGTGCACCGCCACGTTTCGCAGTAACTGTGCGTGATTTTTTAAACACAACTTTTCCACAAAGGTGGATAGGAAGAAGGAGACCAGTGGAATGGCCTGCTAGATCACCTGATCAGGTAAGGGACAAGAATTCAAGGTGCTAATATAAAGAAATGAAATACATATACTAACGTGATATCCGCAAAGTCTTCTCAAATCCGTAGCTTAAGCTTAAGCGCAGGCGCAGAGTAACGGGTATTAAAGATCAAAATAATCAGATAGCGAAATCAAATGTCTGGTAGTGGCACTTGGATTCCGTCGCAGCTGATACAGTTCAAGTATCTGTGGCGTATGGTCGTGAACAACCCCGAGACAACAATCATAAATATAATGAATCAACAAAAATTCAGGTTATTGTATCTTCACTTCCTTACGGTACTTGCGTGCCCTCCTTCCGACCATAAACGGTAACTACAATGAGCAGAACGAGCAGTAGGGCCCCTTTTTAGTTCTGTGTCGGATACTCCACCAGGAAACAGAAATCAGCCATCAGAATACTAAAACCCTAAAAATTAAAATGGTATCAGACTGCATACATTAGCCAAATTCGCAGTACTGAAAAATACCCTCCCAATAGAAAAATTATGATTGAATCTATATGAAAATCTATCAAGAAACTAGACCAAAACCCGTCAGCAAACAGTTAACAACAATTGAATATATTCCGAACTCACCTTCCTAATGAAGGGATATATTCCAGGCACCACCCAGTCAACCAAAAAAGTAACAGTAAGTCGCAGGGAATACCAAATAATATCACATTGAAGATCATCTTGGAAACCTCTCTGGGTTTTACATGGGACTTCGCTTAGTGGATATCAACATCCACATATTGTTATCGTTGCGAAGTCCCCATGTTAACTTTCTTAATGATTGAGTGGAACATTTAATCGAGAGATTCAGATGAAGTGCACATTGCTATTACTTTGCGACCACAGTTTGCGACTCATCTCTGTTCACATGATATAAGAATACAGGTATGCTACTTACTTTTCTCATTTTCGTTCGTCTTCGCGCATGACGTCACGCGGGGAGCAAAACAATGGTTTAGCAGGTATAAAATACGTTATTTCGAAAAGTTTACGGCATTTTAGTGGCGTTTTTGGAACCTTTCAGTTCAATCGTGAATATTTATTGGTGTGTTGGACATCTCTGAAGCTGTGTCTGAAGTTTCTAAAACGAAATATGCCGGGTTGCGCGGTAGCTTCTTGTAAAAATTATAGTCGAAAGACGAAGGGAACAGACATTAGATACTTTCGATTCCCAAATAATGAAGATGTGGCGAAACAATGGATTACTGCATGCCGGAGAAAGGACAATTTTAACTTGGAAAGTTGTAAGTACCTATCACAAATTATCCCAGAGTATGATTGCAGGACTTTGAATTCAATGTTATTGCCCATTTTGAGGTTATGTTCATCTGTAAAGTTTTACTAGCTGAAAATTCAAAGGAAAATATATTTTTAGCACGTGTGTGTTCAATCCATTTCGAAGAGGAATATTTCGAGATTCCACTCAAGCATAAGTTGTTGGAGTATTCGCCAAGTAATCAACGTATTTTGAGAGCTGATGCTGTGCCCACTATTTTTATACCAGGAGGACTGCAGAAAAAAGAGGATGAAGAACGATCACTCCGAGCTGCTAAAAGAAGTACTCGAATGGAAGTAAAGATCATTTTATCTGCTGCATCCACTAGTCAGATATCTCAGTCTCAGGAAGACTTGGAATATTCCGATCAAGTGGAACACTCTGAACATGTGGAAGAGCCAGAGGATATGGGGTTGGATGTCGATTATCATATTCATTCATTATGTGCGATATCACTAATACTCATTACCATTTTTTAAGGAGTGAAACTGAAGTCAGTCTGCTGAAGAAGCGAATAGAGGAATTGGAGAAAAAGAACTCTGAGCTGTCAGAAATGTTGGAAAATCAAAAAGCAACAATTAAACAATATAAGGATGCAATGGCAAAAATTTTCACCCCTGGCCAACTACGTAAACTGTTCCATTCGGGAATCAGTTCACGGATTCGTTGGTCACCTGAGGATATAACTGCAGCTATTTCCTTACGCAGTGTTAGTCCAAAAGCCTATAGATATTTACGAGCTAATGGTTATCCTTTTCCAGCTCTATCAACATTAAGGAAGTGGGCTTCTAATGTAGATATAAATCCTGGAATTTTGAATACAGTTATTAGCTCAATGGAGAAGAAAGCTGAATCTTTCAGTGAGAATGAAAGACTCTGCATTTTAAATTTCGATGAGATGTATGTACTCAATAAAATCGACATCGATAAGAAGCTTGAACAAGTTATAGGACCTCATTCAACCTGCCAAACAGTTATGATTCGAGGACTGATTTCAAAATGGAAACAACCCATTTTTTATGCCTTTGACAAGCCTATGACAAGGGAAATTATGGAACAAATTATTACTAAATTGTATGCTGCTAAGTTCCAAGTTGTTGCAATTGTCAGCGATATGGGCACTGGAAATATTGCCCTCTGGTCGGAATTGGATGTAGGCCATGAAAAAAACTGCTACTTCAAACATCCTTGTGATGATTCATCTCAAATTTTTGTGTATGCAGATGTTCCGCATTTGGTGAAACTTGCACGAAATCATCTGCTTGATCATGGTTTTTGTATTGATAATCAAATAATCAATCGTGAATGTCCTGAAGCTCTATTGAATATTTCCACATCGGAACTAACTTTTGCACATAAACTGACTCCACATCATTTCCAATTAAAAGGATCCATGCGTCAACGGGTAAGGCCTGCTGTGCAGTTATTTTCGAACACTGTAGCAAAGGCTATTGAATACTGCGGACAGAAAGGATTGATGCCTAAGAACATTAATTGGACAAAAGCTGCACAAGTTTTTCAAATATTCAACGACTGGTTTGACTTATTAAATTCCCATGCTAAGTTCATGGGAAATTGTCCTGGACGAAATGCTTTCGGTACAGATTTGTCTGAACAAACAGATCTGCTCCACCAGATGTCAGAATTAGTCAATTCCCTCAGAGTTGGTAAACATAAGGGTCTTATTCCATTTCAGAAAGGAATTCTGCTTACCAACAGGTCCCTGGAAGAAATGTTCAAATATCTGAATAATAAATATAATATAGAGTATTTATTGACCTCCCGCTTGAATCAAGATGTACTGGAGAACTTATTTTCATATTTGAGAGGAATGGGTGGAGCAAACGATCATCCTTCTCCATTGGACCTGAAATACCGTTTCCGTTGGTACATTTTGGGGAAACATTCAGCAGCTATTTTCACGGAAAATAGAAACACTGAAGAAACCAGTGACACAAGCTTACTGAATGTTTTGAATGATCCCATAGGAAACGATGAGGACGAAGTTTGCTTGTCGCATGTCATATTATCACAACTAGTGGAGGGTGATGTAAATGAGCATAGTCATGTATGTGAAGAGGAAGAGGCAACATCGTACTCATTCATACAGCCCGAATATTTGTTTGAAGAAGAGCTGAATGTAGAAATGTTGAAGGTGTTGGATGACTACGAAATGAAAGAGAAAATAAATCAGGAATCTCTGAAATACGTCGCTGGGTTTGTTGCATACAAGTTCAGAAACAAATATAATTTGGGAATACCCACAAGGAGTTTGGACCAAAATAAGGAGCCTGATTGGCTACAAATGATTTCCAAGGGTTCTCTTATCTACCCAAATGAAGATCTGTGGGAAGTAACTCAAAAATTGGAGTTTTACAGACTGCATGGAAATTCTTTATCAAAGGATGCAAAAATTTTTCAGCAACTGACTATTGCTCAAGTTCCAGAGAACTCTATTCCATTTGAGGTGGTTTTATGCCTAAGCAGAACTCGTACCTATATAAGATCGCGAGACTTGAATAAAGGAATAAGTTTTAATAACTGCAAAAAGAAACTGAATCAAAAACTGTATAAAATTATCAATAAAAATAAATAAGAATTATTCTTCAAATTGTTCTCGTATATTATACTCCAGTTCGAATAAGATAATTTTTTTTTTAATTGTCAATAGGAATGATTCGAGTTCATTCGTTAAAACAAATGTGAAAAATTTCAATGGTAGTATCTTACACAGAATTAACATAGATCATTTTCGATAAAGATTTTCTCATTTGATGATACGATAATTCCTTTGGGAGCGAAATTATCATACTGAACTAATTATATTCTTGACCCAACATTCAAAAGTTACCAAAATTCAAACGAAATGCGATAGGGTCCAAGTTGGATTATCACAATTAGATATTACTTGACAATTCTTCATTATTAAGTTCAATATATTTGACTGAAGCATATTTAAGATCGTTTTTCATCAAAAATTCAAAAAATATGCATTAAGGACTGAAATTGTACTGTCCTAAAAAGAAACGTAAAACAGGTCTTGTTAATCAAATATTTCTGTTTTCAAATCATTTATATTATTCATTTTAGTAGATTACCCTGCAATTATCCTATTCCCATGCTTCTATTCTTTTTCCCATCCAAAATTGAGTAAATTTCAATGAATTTCCTAACTAAATGCCCTGTTTTGCTCCCCACATGACGTTACATTGTGCGAGAGAGACGAACTTCCATCTCTCTCCCGATGCGCAATAGCATACCATGTTTCTTATATCATGCTCTGTTCATATATTTCGAACATAGAATTGGCGCTTGCGCAGGGCATACCAACAACACGTGCACACGACGAAAGTCAAGGAACGAAGAAAAGGTGAAAATAATATATTATGATCTGTGTGGTGCGTATTTAATGGTTGGTTGAATTGTTGGTTTTGTGTGCAGTATTTTGAAATAATTTTTGTTAAGAAGAATATAAGACAGCTCTAGGTGCATGGAAGTATACATTTCCAATGGCAAAATGATGCTCATATTTGGATCATCATAGTATAATAATGTGATATGGTAACAATCAATGTTTTTGTTTTGTGAATAATACCATTTAGCATTTCATTATGTTTCGAAAATAATGTTTTTGTTTTTATATTCTATGATATCACAAGTTTTTATGAAGTATTTTGGGTGAGTCAAGCTGAATGCATTGGACTAATATATATCTGATGATTCTGTTCAGCCATATGCCTGGCTAGAAATGCGTACAGCTTGACTCACCCTGTGTTATATTCAGAATATAGATAGATAGATATATTTTATTGTATATGAAAGAATTACAATTCTTATTACAAGGGTTTGAGCTTAAGCATATTTCACAGTTATGTTATTTGGTGTTTAACAGTACAAAGATAGTGTTTTCTTCATGGTGATAGAAAAGAGCAAAAATCAAAGTCGCAACTACATTGTAAAAGTGAAATTATATATAGACATAAATTTCCTGGGGGATATTTAAAGATATCAAAAGACCGGGTAAATGAAAATGAGGACAAAATAAACAAAACTAATACGCACAGCAAGACAAGTATTGATCACTATCAAGCTCCTATTCATTGATTATAAATGATCTTAATTTAAGCATGTTCATTATTGCGAAAACCAATTGCTTCAAAGATGTGAGCGAACCATAATTAAGGACATATATTAGATCGTTCAGGTTGCTCACTTCCAGAAAAATACCTGAGACTCGTATGCCTCTGTACACAGGACACTCGAACAGAATATGATCGAAGGACTCATTTCTTTCCATGTTGCATATCGTACATAGTTCTTCAGTATTGATGAAGTGGTTCGAGCCACTCATTGTAAATTTCAGAATTTTTTTGCTGCAGGTTCTCAGCTGTGCTAAATTTCTTACTATATGTATTGGAAGTGATGCAGTTAGATAATTCTGTGCGTTTATTCGTAGGGAAAGGTTTTGAAAAATATGAGGATATGTAGATAGACTCAAACTATGCAAGTCCTCTCTCAGAAGTTTTTCTTTGAAAGCTGTTACTATTGACTCAGTCATTTGTTTCGAGGTACTTTTTAAAAAAGCTTGCCATTTATCCCCTAACTCCGCCATTATAAAATACTCTTCGACTTGCAAAAGCCAGTTATATTTTGGGTCAACGTTATCTAAAGCGATGAGCCTTTGGAAACATATTCTTGGTAGCCTTGAGCTGTCTAATGTTTTCATATGATTGATCCATGAGATAGCTAACTTTAGAATTTTATGACTAATTTTAACGACAGAAGCTTCAAGGCGTACTATGTAGTCGGGAGTGTTTTTCGCTAAGCACAATAGTCTTTTGAAAAAACCAACCTGGGTACGCTCGATTATGTGCTCGTACCTTAATCCCCAGAGGCCGATACCGTAAGATAGGGAAGAGAGTATTATGGAGTCGTATAAATTTATGCGCGATTCCCAGCTGTTCATCTTCGAGTGACTCATCATGTTCATAACTGAACCGATAGCTTGGTTTGCTTTTGCTGATGCAGATTTAGACATTTCAAGAAAGAGGGCCGACGATGAGTATTCAATTCCTTAGTAGGAGATTTTTTTCAACCACTTCAAGTGGCTCCTTGTTATAATGAAATTTAATTTGGTAGGATTTGTGGTGACCTCCCCGGGCAAAAATCATTATCTTAGTTTTTTGTTTATTAACTGTCAATTTATTTTGAGCTGAGTATAATTCAAGGATTTTGAGTTATTTTGAAAGATCACATTGTGAGTCACTCATTAGGTCATCCGCGTACAATAGTAGCATCGCATTATGCAGACCATCAATATTGACCCCTGTTGCACCTTGGGAGACAAAGAACTCATTGATGTCAGAAATAAAAAGTGAGAAAAGCAGCGGGCTAAGGGATTCGCCCTGGAGAATTCCTTCTGTGATATCGTATTGTTTACTGTATTCATTATTGGCTTTAACACACATAGTTGCTCTGTCATACAAGTTTTTAATAATGCGGATAAGCTTCGAGCTAATTCCCAAGAATGCTATGACATACCGAATCGAAGGCACGTTCGAAATCTACGAAAGCGGTGTATATTTTTCTGCCTTTCAGTCTTAGATGTATTTGCAGCACTGAGTTCAGAATAAAAACGTTATCGATACAACCTCTACCTGATCTAAACCCGGATTGACATTCGGGTAGGATTTCATTAGTTTTGCACCACTGGGACAGTCTTTCCATTAGAATGAGGGTAAACAGTTTAGCGGGGGTGTTTATTAAAGCAATTCCGCGGTAGTTGTTTGGATCCTCTTTCGCACCTTTTTTGTGTAACATCGTCATTACCGTTTCGTGCCAGCCTATAGGGATGATCTCACTTTCTAGTACTCTATTATACAGAGCACATACGTAAAGGAGCCAGTTTTGAGGAAGATTTTTTTGCCATTTTTGCACCGTTGCAGACAATTATTTATTTCTGAAATCGAGATGGCCGAGTCTAAAAAAAAGTGTCGTGCATCAAAAAAAGTAGTATCTATTGGGAGTTTTGGGGCGGTTATTTTGTCCCATATTTTGATCGTAATACAGCAATCGTTTTGAACATGCCTAAAGTTTTCCAGAATTCCTCCTGATTTCTTGTATTGCTGAGCTTTGTTATAATAAGTTTTTCATAGTCAGTTTTCTTGCGTTTTGTTAAGTTTTTATATTCGTTTTTTGTTGTTATATAGTTTGTTTTGTATATATATATATATATATATATATATATTCAAAATATACAGATCAGTATTTTATAATAGTTGTTTAATTATTTCCCCTTGAGAATGAAAAAGAGATTCAATATGAAGAGCACGCATATGTTTGCTGGTTCTGATTATAGTATATAAATCTCATAGACTTAACCTATGCACATTCCATAGGCATTATGAAATGGTTGAAATATAAGGCAGCTGGGGTATATTTAGTCTGCTTCCCAGGTACTAATTCCATGGGTGTTGCAAAATTAACATTATTTTAATTTATTTAATTATTTTAATTAACATTATTTTAATTTATTTAATTAATTAAAAGACGCTTATAGAGAGCAAATTCAGTGCCACGATGGTAATTACCAAATTACATATGAATATAACTTCAACGGAAGACGTGATTTGAAAGCTCATTTGGTTCAATAATCTTTCCAATGAGTGCTAAAATGTGAAGTCGCAATGTTGCTATTCATGGTACCTTCCACACATCCACATTGTGATGTATTAGGTAATTACCAGTGATATACAATGTTGCGGACATTAAGCACTCCCCAGTAAGTACTGGTTGCAGTTTTTTATATCAACATTGTGAAGTCGCATTTCCACGATGGTACCTCCCTACAACTTGCCTGCAACCAAAACTGGTTGACTGGGCAGCAGCCCCATTTCTGGTCGAAAGTACCCTTTGGGGGGTTTCAACTACTATGATTTAACCCAATAATGAATAGGAACTACACATGTCCTCATCTAAGGGTCTGGAACGAGCAACCATCAGGAAAAGAATTTTCCACAATTCCCGTAGAAAGCCAATTGGGAACCGGCTGTTCCTCCAGAAGGCTAGTGAACCACGTGCCGCTATATCCCCAGTAATGGGTTAGAATTAGCCTTCGCTAAACTACTACAAGACCATACAATGAAGGCTGTAAACTCTGAATCGGGCATCCACGAGTAATATCCCAACGATTGGTTAGCAAAAGAAACTACTAATAAAACTTCGGTGGAATACCAACAACACACTTTCACTGCTATCAAGAAGGATGAAAAGACAAAAAAAAGAAAAAATGGAGACTCTCGCCAAACCTGCAATAATCCGGAAATATACAATTCCTATTCTTTGGATGCGAAATTACTATACTTCAAAATTCCCACATTCTCAACACATTTGAACAAAACGATATCCCTTGACACAGAACCACAGAACCGTCGGACACAATGAATACTTCTCCTGTTCACCACTGGATGGCAGCAAATGAGGTAAAGGCGTGTTTGCAGTCCAGTAACAGATGCAATAAAGTGGTAATCCCTCGACCAAGAAAAGGCATGACCTGTCATAGACAAAACTTATTGCTGGTCGGACTTCTACCGCCGGGGAAAGTTTGACCCCACAGTGATATTCTCAAGCCGTCAACTGAGCAGCTGATATGACGTCAACACGACGTCGGATCCGCGACACCAGGATGCAAATGGTCTCGCGAGTTTAACAAATCAGAAGTGGCACGAATTAACCACAGCATTTAACTGTCAACAAAATAAAAACAATACAAGTATTGAAATTGGTATCTCGGGGATACGTTGGTCTAATCTCAGCTAAGAAAAACGAACGACAAGAAACATATGAAAAATAAGAAGACCATCAATGGTAAGCGCATCTGTACCGAGGTTGGGGAACACATACCCACAAAACCAATCATGCTTGGCCGTTTGCTGCTCTCGAACGAGAAGAAACAAACTGAATAACTGAAGAAAAACTTAGACATGTACATGAATATATGAGGAGACCAAAATACCATAAAGGCGAGAAGCAGGGTGATTGTTTGCCCCCAAATTATTATCGAAAATTGAGCGAGGACGGCACCAACAGGTACTCGCAAATGAAAGTGCAACACCTCGACAAATTATAATTGTGACATTTTCGGGTAATTCGATGCCCACATCAATAAAAATAAATCTAACTAATTTCGCTGTTGAAACGTATATTCACCCGGTAATTCAATGTATGAGATGTCTCAGATACGGTCATACTGCTAAGCTCTGTCAGTTCACGACGAAAATATAGAATGTTCTACAAATAAAACATTCTGCTTATATTGCAAAATTAACAATCATCCATCTATGTCCAAGGACTGCCCCTATTATGACCAACAAGGGAAAATCAAAGAAAAAATGGCCAAAGGAAACCTTTCATTCAAAGAGGCAGAAACCTTAGTGAATAATCCTTTCTATTCTAAAATAACAACAAACAGATTCGATATTCTAAACACTCTTCAAAATTTCCCTCATTTACTTATGACTTCTCCAACTAATGCTACAACTCATCAAAAAACTCCCCTTAGCAAACCCAAATTAAATAATCCGGTCTCAAAAAAACGAAAAGTGGAATCCCCTCCAAGCTCTCCAACATCGCAACGGTGAGAAGACGTTCAAGTATCAGTTGAAAAGTTATTTAACAAACTTATGTCCATATAACACGAATGAATTTTTCATTGGAAAGCAGTGGTATTTTAAAAAGTTTTACTATATTTCATTTGTTTTTATATATGTATTAGTGATTAGTATTTTTACTCGCCTTCATACACTTCTACACTGACTTTTTCTTATACAATGTATATTGTCCAAAAGAAATACATAAACTTTAACTTTAATGCTGGGAATCAAAAAAGACACCAAGCCCGTCGATAATCCCCAACCCCCACAGAGATGATTTCATCAAATACAAAGAAACTCTCATAGATGGCATAACCAAATATATAAATAACCTCATTATGACACATTTACCGTTCCCTTCAAACAGAGACAATCAGAATACTTCAATCAACCCCAATCAAGATAGAGGGTTTATGTAGAACTTAATTAACACCGATAATTTACCTGAACCAACGGATACAGTCAGTATAAGCGATGACGACTCCAGTTATTGGAAAAAAAACATTGAAAGTTCTACAGTGGAACTTAAGATCCTTTAATAAAAACAAACCAAATCTCCTCGAATTAATAAGATCAAATAATGCAGACATTATAGTTCTTTCTGAAACGTGGTTTAAAGATGCTAAAACAGGCTATATTAAGGGATATAACTTAGTTTCAGAAAATCGCGATGATGGTTATGGAGGCGTAGCAATATTTGTATCTACGAATATACATGAATAATCCGTAGGTACAAAATATTCTGAACAAAAACATATAATCTAAGTATACAATCATGATACAAAATATACATTAAAAAGACCAATCATTGAGTAATTATACAATTCCGATACAAAATATACAATTACGATACAAAATATACAATAAAAAGACCAATCATTTGGTGAGCATCATTAATAATAATATACATATTCATGAAAAACAAAAAAAAACTTACTACAAATAAAAACTTTATATAAATACTGTCAGTTGTATGGAAAGTCTGAGCAAAAATAGAGGTTTATCTTCTAATATGAAAAACTAGATTTCTCTTGAACTCAACAACAGTTTTAGAATCTTTAATGATCTTAGGTAGTTCATTATATTCCTTCAAGCCCTTATGAAATAGGGACTTCGTTGTATTACACATATTGACACGTGATATATAGAAATTGTCTTTATTTCTTGTATTATAACCATGGATCTGACTGCTGTATTTGAGAAATTCATTCAGATAGGTAGGTACCATGTTGTGAGCTATCTAAAAGATATAATAAATCACAGCACTCAAGTAAAATCTGTCCGAAAATGGTAACTGTAATGTGTCATGCATAAGGGAGATGTTAGTGTATCTGTTACATTTTAATATTATCCTCATTCCCCTGTTTTGAAGCTTTTGAAGTGCATTTATTTACGTTGGTTATGTTAGCTCCCGGCCGGCCAGCTCCAAGCCGCGCAATTCCACCACGGTCGAATATGATTTTACGAACTCCGCTAGACCCGATTCTCGTCTGTTCTGATTGATTTTTTGGGTTGCCTCTGAGACAGCCAAACACAAGAATTAGTCAGTCATATAATTGGTCACAATTTTTTTTTGTTTCATTTCATCTACTCTAAGGGGTTAGCTCCACGGGTAGAAATATAATTCATTGTATGGCTCGAAAATGATTTAGTTTTTTTTTTCAATATTTAGAGTCGCCGGCCAAAAACAAAAGTTAGTTGGTCTCAAAGAAGGACATGAAAACTACTCCTCCGTATTTTTCCGTTACATTCGATCCACTTCAAGGGGCCAGCTTCAAGGATCAAAATATAATTCACCGTAAGACTCTCGGAAACGATTTTTTTTATATTCAGAGTCGCCGGCCAAAGACAAAAAATGGTGGGTCTTATAGAGGGACATAAAAACTACTCACCCTAATTTTTTTGTTACATTTGATCCACTTTAAGGGGCCAGCTCCAAGGATTAAAATATAATTCACCGTAAGACTCTCGGAAACGATTTTTTTTATATTCAGAGTCGCCGGCCAAAGACAAAAAATGGTGGGTCTTATAGAGGGACATGAAAACTACTCACCCTTATTTTTTTGTGACATTTGATCCACTTTAAGGGGCCAGCTCCAAGGATTAAAATATAATTCACCGTAAGACTCTCGGAAACGATTTTTTTTTTAATATTTAGAGTCGCCGGCCAAAAACAAAAGTTGGTGGGTCTTATAGAGGGACATGAAAACGAATCCACTTATCTTTTCGATACATTCAATCCTCTTTGAGGGCCAGCTCCAAGGATCCGAATATAATTCACCGTAAGACTCTCGGAAACGATTTCTTTTTTTTTTTTCAATTCAGATGGGCCAGCCAAGAACAAAAGTTGATAAGTTTCATAAAGGGATATAAAAACTATCACCGTCAGCGGCGTCTTTCACATCGACTTCAGCTGTAGACCTTATAATTTTCCAACTGTCCACTCCGATTTGAAATAAAATCAAATTTTTTATATAAATATATCACATATATTCAGATCCGGAATAATCATTCGAAGGAAAAGGAAATGTGATGATTGAATGATTTGGAATCTTCGTTATATCCGAAACATCAGGTCATTTCCTCATCATTACTGGTTAAAAATATTTAAAAAAAAACCAACTTTCATTCGAATTCTACATAACATAATAAAAACTTTAGAAATAGAAACCCAACAGCAGATTGAACATTCTATGAATAATAAATTGGTAACACATATATACATTCTATAGTATCGTCAGGTTTGAATATCACATTATGGTCATGTTCATGTATATATCCTTTCAAATATACCAGGTGAGTCAGTCGTGCGTTCTGCGTGCGTATGCATGATAACATCCTTATTTAGCATTCTCTTGAAGTTAATGAATTAATAACGAAATATTGAGAATTGTTGAAAATGAATGAAATTTTATTAGTCATAGACCGCATACCTGAAAGTTTCTGAGCTGTTACTCGTCTGATCGTATCTTAAATAATAGGAGACTATATTCATTTTGAAGGGAAAGGGATCGTACCGTGTCATAGATTTTTTTCCGATGCGATGTGGTTTATGATCTTGACCGCCAAATTCTAAGTATAAGCAAAAAACCATATCGTTTTACGATTATTTATATTTCGATTTGTGGAGCGGCCATTTTAGATGGATTAAATATAAGGAAATAATACGTTGGAGAAGATTCCATATTCCTAAATGCGACTCACCAACTTTTGTTTTTGGCCGGCCACTCTGAATATTGAAAAAAAAATAAAATAAATCGTTTTCGAGTCATACGGTGAATTATATTTCGATTCTTGAAGCTGGCCCCTTGAAGTGGATTAAATGTTACGAAAAAATACGGAGGAGTAGTTTCCATGTCCCTCTATAAGACCAACCAACTTTTGTTTTTGGCCGGCGACTCTGAATATTGAAAAAAAAAATCGTTTCCGAGAGTCTTACGGTGAATTATATCTCGATCCTTGGAGCTGGCCCCTTGAAGTGAATTGAATGTTACGAAAAAATACGGAGGAGTAGTTTTCATGTCCCTCTATAAGACCAACCAACTTTTGTTTTTGGCCGGCGACTCTGAATATTGAAAAAAAAAAACGAACTCATTTTCGAGCCATACAATAAACTATATTTCTATCCGTGGAGCTAACCGCTTAGAGTAGATAGAATGAAACAAAGAAATTTGTGTCCATTTATATGACTGACCAATTCTTGTTTTTGGCTGTCTCAGAGGCAACCTGAAAAATTAATCAGAACAGACGAGGATTGGGTCTAGCTGAGTTCGTAAAATTATATTTGACCGTGGTGGAATTGCGCGACTTGGAGCTGGCTGGCCGGGAGCTAACATCACCAACGTCATTTATTTTGTTCGCAGCAAATGTATACAACAAGCTCGCACAGTAGTTGAAGTGTGGTTGAATGATTGTATTAAATACAGTAATTTTCGAAAAACTCGAGATACTTTGCGAAATTCTACTGAAGAAGAATAATTTTTTACATTTTTTTTTATAAATGAATGATAAATGAGAATCAAATGACAGAATGTTGTCAATCATGAATCCGAGATACTTGAATTCTTTCACAAATTCTATGGTCACATTGTCTATGGTAAGAGTACAGTTGTTGATATTGATGTTTGAATATCTAAAGGATGTTGTCAGAATCATTGCTTTAGTTTTGGTAGAGTTCAGCTTGAGCCTGTTGTTTTTTAGGTACATACTAACTAGTGACAATGATTCATTAATTTTTCATTATTTAGGTTGTTACTTGATACTGAAAGAAGTCAGCAAATAGGTTTATAAAGTTACACTCATGATGAAGATAGATATCATTAATATATATTGAAAAAAGGAGCGGTTCCAAAACACTACCTTGCGGAACACTAAAATTATTTATAATTGGTTCTGAAGATGTATTGCCTATCTTTGTTTTTTGGTTTCTGTCAGATAAATAGTTTTGAAGCCACTTAAGTACTGTTCCAACAATACCGTAACTCTAAAGTTTCTTTAGCAATATTGAACGATCAATAGTCTCGAAAGCACGTTTAAGATCCAGAAACACCGAAACAACATATTCTCCTCTATCTATGACTTGTCTCCAGTTGGTGATAGTAAATTGCAATGCAGACTCACAAGAGCGGTTTGCTCTGAACCCCGATTGATTCAACATGTTATTTTTATTAAAATATTCCAAAAGTTGTTCATAAACAACAACTTCTATAGAATTTTCTCTATACAAGGTAGAGTATTTATTGGTCGAAATTCCCATGATTTTGTTGAACCCATCACTTTCTGAATAGGCACAACAATGCTGGTTTTTAATTTATCTGTGTGTGTGTGGGGTTTCTTTGGCCTTGGAATAAACCAATTAGCCAGAGTTTTTTTATATTTATTTATTCATTTTTTATTTTTTTTTATTTCTAGAAAAGGCAAATTTGAATGGAATCGTAATTCAGATATTGATTCAGATTTTCATAAAATTTCTCATTGTTTATTTGATTTATTTTTTTTGCCATTTTTTTTATTTATTTATATTTTGTTTTTTTTATTATATATATATTTTTTTTGTTATGTTTTTTTATTTAATTTTCCTCTGGTCATAGAATTTCTCATATCCGATATATCCGGTTACATAATTTTGTTGTAAGTAAGTCTATTTTACATGCTACAATTTCATTTTGCATCTAATCAAGTATTTGTACAGGATTTTATATGTTCTTATTTCACCTGTCAGTAAAACACTCAAATTGATTGGAAAAGGTATTTTACAAGTTTTCAATTCTGAATAAAAATCATCTGTATTTTGATTATTTAGAAGGCATTCTAAGATGACGTGGGTTAAATCTCCGTACATTCCACAAGTGCATTCTGGACTATCAGCCATTCCCAACCTGAATTTGTATGCTGGACATAGAGCATGGTTTGCTCGTAATCTGTTTATTGTAACTATAAAATTTCTATCGCTTTCTTGTTCAAACCACCTTTTCACGGATCGTCTCGTTTTTACTTGTTGTGAATTCCAGGTGTCTATCGGTAACAATCTGGGTAACAGCTTCTTGTGTAGATCTACTCCTTTTGAATCCATATTGCGTTATTGGAAGTAATGAGTGCTGTTCTAGCCAGTGTTCTAGTCGATTTTTCACCATTCTTTCGAGGGTTTTCAGCATACAGGACGAGAGGGATATCGGACGATACGAGTTTTCATCTTCAGGTATCACAATATAATCTTTCCATTCCGTAGGAATTGGTATTTCACGTTTTCAGATTCTATTGTATATCTCGAGCAAACTTTTTTTATGGTCTTCAGGTAGGTTGGTATAACACGGAATATGAAATGATATTAATAAAGATAATAGTAATAATAATATTTATTTGCATTACAAAAATAACATTTACAACAACAAGGTTGAATACAATCATGCAAAATGGAGCTGAAAACAATTTGGAAAAGTTCTAGTCCAGCCCCAAAATAAGAAAACTTATATTCTAAATTGTTCGTTAACTTATAAACGGAATAACTAACAAAATAATTACTGCTGTGCGTGAAAAGAGTCACATATATGTAGCCAAAATATTTTCTCTGATTTTCTTTTTAAATGCCCATGTCTCCATTTGCTTGAGTGGAGTTTGGACTTCATTAAACATTTTGTAAATATTGTACGGGAAGCTTCTTTGAAATATGGTGGTTCTATAAGATGGAGGAGTGATGCGACCCCTATGCCGTAAATTCAGATTGTGAACATCAGTCCTATATGTTATTTTATTGTAAAGGTATGGACGACTCTGTTTATGAATTATTGAGTGTGACAGAACTAGAAAATGGAGTTTCCGCCGATCTTGCATTTTCAACCACTTTGAAGGTTTCAACATGTGCGATACTGGATCATATTTGCGGATACCATAGATGAATCTGAGACAGGATTTCTGCACTTTCTCCACACGATCAATATCCCTTCTAAGCAGACAAGATCCGTATAGTGTATCGCAAAAATTAAAATGACTCAAGACCAGCGTATCACTCAACATCCGTTTGGTTGTAGTTGAAAGCAAGTGTCTATGAGGATAAAACATTTTCAAGTACTAATATGCTTTTCGAAACGAAGATCTGCGTCCAGATACAAACCCTAATTTTTCACATTTTCAACAGAAGACAATTCTTCACCTTGGATATGTACATTCATAACAGATTTGATGTGTTGTTTGTTCTTCCCAAAAATCATGACATTTGATTTCATCGCATTGATTTTTAAGTAATGCAATGTAGACAGCCTTACTAGCTGATCCAAGTCTTCTGTAATTGCTTGTTGCGCCAAAAACCAATCATCAGGAATGAATGTGTGATACAGCTGTGTATCATCAGCATGAAAGTGAGATTTGCAAGTTTTTATACTAGATGAAAAGTTACTAGTGTATATACTGAACAGCAATGGGCCTAGGATAAATCCCTGGGGAACACCACTAGTCACAACTTCCCTTGTAGATTGTCCGACAGTTGTTTCCACGAATTTGCACATATTTTGTATATAATTAGCCATGAGTTGGATTGCATTGGCCGAAAAGCCTACAAAATGGAGAATGGAAAGCAAAACCTGGTGGTTTATATTATCGAACGCCTTAGAGTAATCTAAATGTATCAGCACTGTTGTTTTTCCTGCAGCCCTTAAGATATCATCGATAATATTAAGTAAAGTTGTCGTACAACTGAATCCTGATCTGAACCCTGATTGTACAGTTGGTAATATGGAATATTTTTTATCTGATTGTTCATTATTTTCTCGATTACTTTCGACATACATGCCAATATACTAACTGGTCGGAGATCATTGTAACTCAATACTTCACTTATTTTGGGCAACGCCATTATTCTTGAAACTTTCCAGATATCGGAGAATACATTTTCTAGCAGGCAAGTGTTTTCAAAATATTATTCAAAACAGGTAGAATTGTCGGGCAACAAAGTAAGATCATTTCTAAATTGATCAAGTCGGGACCTGTAGCTAATGACTTCACTTCTGATAAAGATACATAGACTTCTTCCATGGTAATAGTTTTGAATTCAAAGAGTTCCTCAGAATGACACATCGTATTCTGATTATAATTATTCAATAGATTTTGATCAGGTTCTGACTTATTCAATGAAGGCTGTAAAAAGTGATGGTTTATTCTGGATGAATTATCAAGACAGGCTGGTAGGGAGATAGGACCTTTTTTGTTGTAAATATTCAAATTCTGTGATCTTTTCCACATTACTTTACTGTTATTATTGTTCTTAGCACAAAATTTTAAATAACTCTTTTTCTCGTTTCGTATGACAATATTTACTTGATTCCTCAGCTGTTTATAATAGTTCCAGTGATCTATGTTTTTTGTTTTTTTGTATCTACGATATGCTTTTTCCCTAAATTCTATCATCATTCCAACGATATCTGTTATCCAAGGAGGTTTCTGGTTTTCAATAGATATTGTGGAAATTTTCTGTAAGTCGGTCAATACTTGAAGTTGAGGGGTCCGTGTTAGCCGAAGGCGGAGCTATTTTGTTGTTGAATGTTGATGTTGAATTGGTCACTCTCCTGTTTTTGTACCTGGTCACTTTCTGCCATACTTCTTTGATAGGAGTTGTTCTGTTGAGGCTTTCACAGTATATCTGCCAGCTCTTCCTCTTTGAGTGACTGAAGATTCTTTTGGCAATGGCATCCATTCACTTATATTCTAATGAATGTTCGTTGTTTGGATTGACTTTGAAATTAGTGTATGCGTGTTTTCTATTTTTAGCAGCTGAGTCACACTCCCGATTCCACCATGCTTTGGGCATGTGCTGATTAGGTCTGAAACTAACATTTTTGGGTATGGAGTTTATACTAAGTTCTTGCCTATATTTTTTCCAATCAGCTTTTTTTAGGTTCCATATCTTGTGAGTTTTACTTTCTCTTATTGGGTCCTTGTAATTAGTTTCAATAATAATGGGGAGATGGTCTGATCCATGTGGGTCATCGAGTGTCGACCAAGAAAATGCATGACTTATTTCAGATGAACATAAAGTGAGGTCGATAGCAATGTGTCTTTGACTTGTTGCTAGAGTTCTAGCACCATTAATAATATAAACTAGATTACTACTTTCAATACCATGAAGTAAGTTCTTTCCATATGTGTCATCAAATTCGTTACCCCATGCTACATGATGAACGTTAAAATCTCCCGCTATGAGACATTGTTTTATTTATTTATTTATTTATTTGTAAATACATCCAACAGGTCCTGAGACCCAATTACAGGTGTATGTAATAATATTCTAGTACACATGTATTCCACATAATTTACATAAGTACTATTAAAATAGAACCAAGAGAAAAATAAAATAACAAGTCTTTTTTTATAACAAATCAATTGGAAATAGCATTATTAATTGATCTTTGTAACGTTCATTGTTCTGTATTTGAACAATTCCTTCACCAAAGCAGAGTTTTTGATCAATACTCACATGCCAGATGATGAGGTGTAGGGTGGTTCCTAGATATATTTATTCGGAAATGGACACTTGAAGACAATAAAAGCATCACAATATATAAAATCTATTCGTGAATCAGCCTCTGATGGTAATTCGAGGTTCTGCTGGACCTGTTGATCGTCTGCTCAAGATTTAATCTGAAGGAAATGACCATTTATATTAACCAGTTAGGATTCGAAATCATAGAACACAATAACAGTAAGTACCTAATCGAATCAATTCGGCATTGAGATATTATGATGATATCTGGAGAACTTACCTTTTATTTTCTTTATTGTATCTGTCCTGTCTTGTTTATTATAGTAGGTGTGCAGGTTAGAAAACAGCTGACTGGTTTGATCGCAGTCTGATTCTCTGTCGTCCACTTCTTTATTTATTTTATCTGTAGCAGGTCTATTGCGGGTGCGTCTTTGTTTAATTCACGTTTTAGAAAGGTATCGATCAAGGTGATATATTTTTCACTGCCAACTCAGAATATGAGAGCAAGAATAAGACCTTGAGAAGTTCGTTGGGAATTCGACCAAGTTCGAATAGGATTCGAAGTTAGCTTTGGAAGATGTCGGTTAACTAAAGATTAGGGCACGTTGTTTTCGAATTCATATCAATTCTGATTGATGATTCGCACCTAGAGTGGATTTTACGGCCCTAATTGATTCAAAAATTCATCGCCTATCGTATTAGCCCATTGGTGTGGCTTGTGTGATGTAATTTACCTCTTTCTATGAGGGATTTTTGATAACCGCATGTGCTTCCATCGAACCTGATCTTTTTAATCATCCTATTTCACCCTCAACCATCTGAAGAGGTAAAAAGATTCGGTGAGTTCATCTATATTATATAGCCAAGTTAATTTTTCTAGGGTACTTGTAAACGGTTCCTCATATCTATCCGTACCAACTTCAACGTAGGACGTAACTTGTGCTGCCTGTAGCTTCCTGCTTCTGGCTTCTTTATCATTTGATTGCATGCCCTTAGAAAATTCTGGATGAGTGACCTTTTATGGGATGGATGCTTATGTAACCTGGACTGCTGTCTTATGCTGGGTGATAACAACTACCAGGTTGCTGATCCAATCTGCCGCCTCTCTATCCAGATGAGCTGCATGTTTATTTGTAACTATTTAATTCAATTATTTTGGGTTGATTCTATTGTGTTGGAGTTTTGATCAGTGGCGCATACCTATTCACAATAACTACCAGCAATCTCATGTTACTATAGGAGTACCTATTTATGTTTAATATTAAGTGTATAATGTACACTCGAGCGTGATCACGCGGGAGTAATACAGGGCGTATCATAGTACCCGGCAATGCTACACATGTATGACTAATATAATATATATTTTCAATTCAACATTGTAAAATTTGCCATAATAAACTAATTTTTGGGATCACTCTCGTTCACAATAGTGTATTTAGTCATGTCTCTACATTGATTGATACCAGGATTGAAATTCGATATTCATCAATGATTATACAGTGTAGGTTATTCTGAATTGGGGCTCCATGGACGTATAAACACAGATGGACTCAGTTGTTTACGTTATAATGTGAAACCGAGAAATTCAGTGACATGGTCACATTCTGTACACCTGCCATTGAATTAGATGTTGTCACGTCTTGTCATTAATGAATCCTAGTTTTTGTCTAAGATCATATTCTGTTCATTTGGGATATTCTAATTATCCAATCCCATTCAATCCTATCGTAATAAATTCAGAAAGTTCCTGAAACAAATGGGATCAACTCAATAAAATGAAAATTGCTCGTAATTGAGGTTGTATCAATCCTGCGGAAGTAACAGAGCCAACAGAGGTTATGTACAACTGGCAACATTGCTTCAAATAAGTCTCGTTTGACATTCGCTTGGAGCAAGTCTTTGTTTACCAAACTTCGTTTGAGTGATTAATAGTGTTTTATCGAGTTATTTTGTGAAATACTTTGAACATAGACAGTTAAAATGGTGAAGCAGTGCTGGTTATGCAGGAAAACTAAGTTTTTACACCCAGATCTGACATTTCATTCGTAAGTACTATATGTTTACATTATCGAATCTGAGTAACATAGGCGTAACAATGGGTTTATTAATCATTTCATGATCTTAATAATAGTATTTCAATTTGTTATTATTTATTTTGGTCTAAAACATAGGTTTCCAGTTGATAGCCATACTAGAGCTATGTGGTTATCAAAGTTGAGGGGGAAACAGCAAGATGAATCAATTCCCAAGAAAGCCACAATCTGTTCAACCCATTTTAGGGTTGAGGATTTTTCAATCAAACCAAGTGGGATTAGTGATACTGGAAATGCTATCAACCTTGATGCAACCTCAATTTTATTTTGCAGCAGTGGTAAAGTTACAGTTGATGAAAATGGTGAAGATTTAACACAAACTCCTGAACATATTGCTTTGGAAAAAAAAATTGAAGAAGATATCGAGAATTTCAGATTTCTCAATTCTTCTGCCTGGTGTTTAACTAATTATGTGAATGATATTGTTAGTTATATAGCAGGTTTCATATCGAGGAGTTTGAATTCTGTTGTCACTTGCTCCAGATGTAAAAAGTTATTGACGGATGAAAATGAGGAAACTTTTTCCATGCTACAGAAAAGGAAAGAGTACAAAAACCTTACAAAAGCATCTAAATTGGTCATTGGAATTTGTAAAGAGGCTGAGAAATATTTTAGATTTTTTAATAAAGCAACGAATATGTATTATAAAAGAATTGATAACCTTATGAATATTTTGGTGAATGAAACATTACAAAATATTCCAAATGAATTATATTAACATTTTGGTGACCACTTCTATGATGGAGATAATATTGATGGCCACCCTGTACAATTTTTGAAACTTATCCTTCATAAATATTTCAAAATAAGGATACACCACGAAACGATGAATAAATTAGGTTTATCAACTGTCAGATTACGGAGTGTTTTGACTAAAACTATTCTGTTCAGAAATCAAAAGTCACATTGAGGACCTGTTTCAGAAATCGCAATTCTATGTCAGTCACTATATCTACAAAATAAATAAAGTAACCTTAATATAAAACTTTGTTTTATTACATCATATTATCTTTCTACATTAACTTTGAGTTACCTACCTATAAAGAACAATAAAATTATCACAGGGGTTTAATATTATCATGTTATTTATTGAACTTAGGATACTTATGCCGTTAGATGTTCGATTGATTATAAGGGTTGTCAAAATAAGTGATATTATTTATTTTTATTCATTCTATATACATATAGCTACTAATTCAATGAATAGCTCATATTTGAACGTGTACTTAGTTTTGAATCGTCCATTGAATTTTATTGACAACGAAATAAAACTTCTCGATGCGTTAATCACGTACGCCACTGTAGCGGAGGGAAATGGGAGGGAACAATCACAGTCTATCGTTTCCAACTCTCTTCCCCTCAACCCGACTGCCTACGAACTCTAAGCCTTCAAAACAATGTGCGATGAAGGTATAGGCATGCTGTGTCCATTTGTGTTTATACGTCCATGGGGGGCTCTTTTCGGATTTTTATGGAAACTAGAATATTAACGTATATTTACGTTGAGATCATCCCAGCAGAAGAACGGTATCAATTTTTTTTGTTATCTGGAAGGCGAAATTCAGAAGAACTCTGGAGTCCTCCAACTTGGACTCGCGATTTTGTAAGTTGGTGGCGCCCTCTTAAAGTATCACATCTGTTATACAGTGTGTTCTGTTCGAACCCCCCTATACCCGACCGAGCTCCGGGAAAATTTTGCTCGTGCTTGTTTCGCTTTCGCTTGGCATCTTTTGAACTGGGAAATCGACAGAAAAAATATATCAATATTTTGCAAGTTATTGTAGCTCCTGCACATAGACGTTAATGGACAATGAAAATGATGGAAAGAATTAGGGACATCGATATGAAACGTGATTTGTGACCTGGATGTTGTGCGAGGAACATTAAAATTCATTGAAGAGAGCAACGTGGATGAGTCAATATGATTGTGAATAATTTTGTAGATAAAAATTAGATCAGTAATTTCGCGATGTTTTTCGAGAGAAATAAAATTGAATTCATTCAATAGTGACTCATACCCGTGACTCCTATCAGGGTAAAATCCATGTTTTTGCATAAATAAGAATTTCAAAAATTTCTTCTGTACAGATTCAATACAATAAATATATTTTGCTTGACATGGATTCCATATCGAACTACAATACCCAAGTTTACTCCTCATTAATGAATAATGAACAGAACATATAGCTTCACACGAAGAGAGTTCTTTACAATTACGCATTACAAATCCTAATGCTTTCGTAGCACGTGAAACAATTTTTTCAATGTGCAATGAAAAAGTTAGTTTCTGATCAAAGAGGATACCCAAGTCTTTTGATTCAGTTACTCTTTTCAGTGGAATATTTTCCAGGTTATAGTTGAAAATCAGTGGGGATGGTTTTCTTGAGAATGACATGATTTTACATTTTTCTACTTTTAGAAAAAGTTCATTTTTTAAGCATCAATTCTGTAACTTATCAATATCATTTTGTAAGAGTATACAGTCCGAGTGGTCTCCAATATCTCTGAAAATTTTCATATCATCGGCATATAACAGTTTTTTGTAGTCGATAACATCGGTAAAATCGTTGATGAATAACAAAAATAATAGTGGGCCCAGATTGGAACCCTGAGGCACTCCAGATGTTGCAACAAACGAAAATGATCTGGTCCCTTCATATTCCACAAATAATTTCCTATCCTCGAGATATGATTTCAAAAGAGATTGGAGACCGTCCGAAATACCAAAGGTAGATAGTTTTTTCAGCAATCGCCTGTGCGGCACTTGGTCGAAAGCTTTACTGAAGTCTGTGTATATTACATCAACCTGCTTTCGGCAGTCGAGTGTTTCGGAGATATACTGTGTGAATATACAAAGATTTGAAACAGTGCTGCGACATTTCACAAAGCCGTGTTGATATTCGGAAATCGAGGAGCTGACTTGATTGTAGATCAGATCTGATAATATAATTTCTATTAATTTTGAAAAGACTGATATAAGGGTGATAGGTCTGTAATTTACAATATCTGTATTTTTTCCTGATTTGAAAATGGGACACACTCTAGATAAGTTCCAAATATTCGGAAAATGGCCAATATTATTCATAAGATTATAAATAATGCTGAGAGGTCGTGCAAAGAGCTGTATATGACTCTTCACGAGTCTTACTGGTATACCATCAGGACCCATGGTCAGTTTGTTCTTGAGTTTTTTGGATGCTGCGACGATTTGGTCCTCCGAAATTCTTCTCAGGTGTAAAAAGTGACTTGGGTTACGAAGTTCTTCAGATATCGAGTTCGTTCCCTTCGAAGTATTGTTAGGGACATATACGCTTCTGAAGTTGTTCGCAAATGCATTCACAATTTGATCAGGACTAGATAATGTTTGGTCGTTATAATACATTCAGATCTATCTCACGCTTAATTGAGCGCCTCAAATCCCTAAACCGTTCTGTTTATCCAGTCCGTTCAGAATGAAGTGAGAAACGCTACCGAATTGGTGATAAAGAAACTATGCCAGGACCAAACATTCATAAAAACGTTAGTGGATGCCGTTTCTTCTGGTATCATGAACATTTTGGGCGAAAAACTCAGTTTGCTTGAAGAAAAGGTAAACAATATAAAAAGCGACATGCAGTCCATGAGAGTTAGTCACCAAGAAGAAGTAAAAACACTAACTACAAAAATTGAATTTCTTGAAAAAAAAGATTTGGAATGCCCAGGGAATTCCTATGATACAGTGCAAATAATGGGGGAGATTGAAGAAATAAGACGCAGAGAGAATAATATTTTGATTTTCGGAATACCTGAAGACGAATCTGACCCAGTTCAGTTTGTACGAGAATTAATTACAACGACTGTTCCCGATGTCAACTTAAATAGCCCACAGATTTTCCGATTAGGTAAGCGAGTCGATGGAAAATCACGACCCATCAAAGTTGTACTACCCGACAAGAAATTAATACTTGTCTTAATGAAAAACAAAACAAATTTTCAAAATATTGATAAGTTCAAAAATGTATACCTGAGGCCGGATCAAACTGTAAAACAACGAGATTATTTCTTGACTTTGCGACGTGAGTTGACAGATCGCCAAAGCAATGGAGAAACCAACCTATGTATAAAATACATAAATGGATATACCTCAATCGCGAAAAAAAAAACAGTAAGTGCATCGAATAGGTCAGTGGAGAACATAAGTGCAGATAAACTTTCAATTCGTTATCAAAATTGCAGAGGACTGAACACGAAGACTAATATATTTTTCCACAATTTCTTAGTGAATGAGCATAGTATTGTCGCCTTAACGGAAAGTTGGTTGCATGAAGATTTATATAACAGTGATATGCCCGCGGCTTGAGTGGCTACCGGGTGCGTCACAGGTTGCGGATAGTGAACGGCCACAGCAAATGATCAGAAAGTGACGCAGTGGTTAGTAGAGGAATAAGAGATCGTATGATCTAAAACTGTACTGGTAGCTCATAAATACTTTACCGCAGACAAACTCCTCCTGCCTAGCTGTCGTGTCGTGGCTAAAGGCCTGCACAGGAGCATAACGGCGCCAGTATCTGCTAGAACCTGGTCTGCAGGACTGATATACCTTACAGGACCTCTGCCGTAGGCATGTATTACGGAAGGTCTATGCGGGGGGTCTGGGCTTAAACACCTGAACCAAGAGGAGACAACCTCAATAAAAACCTAAATCCTACGGTGGGTGGACCAGGCTTATGGGATGAGTGGCTGAGTAGAAGTTCAGCCAATGCTGGTCCCACCGGGCGACACCTCATTGTATTAGCCTTCTCTTCCTGTGAATCGGGGTAGCAGGAGAGTGGCCGTTCAAGACCCTGGTACTCGTGGGATATAGTATGGACACGGATACAAAACTTCACAAAAAGGAGGAATCCAAAGAGATAGACTCCCTCAGAGAGGAACCTTAAAAGGTAGACTCTCAACAAGTAGCTGGAGCGGTTCATGGGGTTGCGCAAGCAATGGACATGGACAAGGGCTCCAAACCTCGACTTTCTGGTGCCCTTAAAAGGAAACTCCGGAAAGCCGAGAAGATTGCCTTTGGGAAATGGACAGAGGACAATCCTAACAAACCTGCTCCAAAAAAGCAGGTTCCGGGGAAAAAGGCGAAAGAGGTCAAAAAACGGCCTCGCTCCGACTCGAGTACCCCCGGAAAACAAAATCCTACAAAAAGACATAGGAGCCAAGAGCAGACTATGTCTTTTAACGTAGTAGCTAGGGGGCTGAAGATGGCGATCATAGATCGCCGTCATCCAGAGGTGCTCCTAGATCAGGGGAAAGCGGACGCTATACAGGGGAAGCTTTTGGAACTGATCGCTGGAACGCCGTCGGGAAGTTCAACCCCACCTCAATTTGAACGCTCGTCGTTTGTCGCAGGGGTCTGTTGGATGTACTGCGCAAACGACGTGACGAAAAACTGGCTGAAGGCCAACATTGCCTCGCTTGGGAACCTTTGGGAGGGTGCCGATTTGACTGTGGTTGAATCGAAAGACCTCCCGAAGCGCCCGAGAGTGTTGGTACATGTGCCGGACGCCAGTGAAGAGAAAGAGGTCCGAAGCTGGATCAGCAAACAAAATCCGTTGCTGAAGACAGACGGGTGGATCCAGATCAGCCGGAAGGTAGAGGACAAGGGCCAGACGCTGGCCTACTCTATCGATGAGGCATCCATGAAGGCTCTGGAGGCGAACAACCTCAGGGCCTACTATAAACTGGGGAAGTTATTCTTCAGGACCCTGAAGTCTGGTCCGAGTGATGCAGACAAAGGTAAGAATACTTCAAGCGAACCTACAGCACAGTAAGGCAGCCTCAACTGTCTTATATGGGCTAATGGGTTCATTTGACATAGCATTGATTCAAGAACCCTGGATTAATGGGGGCGTTATCAGGGGACTAGGAGCGAGTGGTGGTGAGCTATTCTATTGCCGAACTACTGATCGCCCTAGGGCCTGTATCCTTGTTAAAAAGGGCTTGAAAGTATTTCCTCTAACGAGTTTTTGTTCTAGGGACCTTGTTGTAATAAAGCTAACCCTGGAGAAGGGGGGAACGAAGGCAGGGGAGATCTTAATAGCCTCTGCCTACTTCCTCAGTGATGCACCTACTCCCCCACCACCAAGCGGAGTAGAGGAACTGATGGCTAGTTGTAGAGGAACTGGATCACAACTAGTCATGGGATGCGATTCTAACACCCACCACCACATCTGGGGAAGCAAAAATACAGACCTCAGAGGTGAGTCGCTACTGCAGTTCATTCTAGCTAACAACTTGGATGTGCTCAACAAAGGGAATACACCAACCTTCGTGACGACACGGGCCAGTGAGGTTATAGATATAACTGTAAGTACTAATATTATTTCTAATAACATTAAAATCGGCGTGTATCTGACGAGGTTTCTTGCTCAGATCGCAGACACAGATTCGAAATAACGGGCATTAAAACCCAAACTTCAAACTATAGGAATCCACGCAAAACTAACTGGGGAGACTATAAGGCAGACCTAGACATGCAATTGCACTACATTCCTAGCAGAATAGATAATACCATAAAATTTTATGACATCGCGGAGCAAATGACTGACGCGATGGTTTCAGCCTACAATTCAAATTGTCCTCTAATCACAAGGAGTTACAAACGTAACGCACCATGGTGGTGCAAAGACCTCGCTGATTTGAGAAAACAGGTTAGACGCAAATTTAACCAAGCAAAGAGTAATGGAGAATGGGGTGAATACAGAACCATTCTAACAGATTACAACAAAAAATTGAGAAAACTTCAGAGGGACTCTTGGAGGAAGTACTGCGAGGATATCGAAAAAACCGCCGCAGGTGCTAGACTTCAAAAGGTACTTTCAAAAGGTCCACAAAGTCCGATCGGAGCTATAATAGGCTCTGATGGAAAGTACACCCAGGATGAAAGAGAAACACTGATGGAACTTTTCAGGGTTCACTTTCCCGAATCCAAGGTAAATGACGACGCACCTGTAGCACAAAGACCGCTTTCTCCGGTAACTCTCAACAGAAGAGTGACTAGGGAAAACTGGGAGTGTGTTAAGAAGATAATCACGTGGCACAAAATGAAATGGGCTATCAACTCGTTTGAACCATTCAAATCTGCTGGACCCGATGGCGTTTATCCCAAAATGCTACAAGAAGGGCCAGAACTTCTACTTCAAAAACTTTGTATGGTACTAAGAACCAGTCTTGCAATGGGATATGTACCAAAAATATGGTCTTAAGTAAGAGTCGCTTTCATACCTAAACCTGGCAAGTCAGAACAGGATGGGGCGAAAGCATTCAGACCAATAAGCCTAATGTCTTTCATACTGAAAACGTTAGAAAAACTTCTCGATAGGTATATTAGGGATGAGGTGCTTGAGAAGAAAGCTCTGCATAATGACCAATATGCCTTCAGGGAAGGAGTCTCCACGGAGACAGCACTACACAAGCTCGTTAAAAGAGCAGAAAATGCGCTTGAGAAAAAGGAAGTGCTTCTATGCACATTCTTAGATATAGAGGGGGCATTCAATAACACCCATCTAAAATCCATCACACGAGCTCTCGCTCATCACAATATCTAGGAAACTATTAATAGATGGATCGAGAATATGCTGAAGAGCCGTGTGATAAAAAGTACCATCTCTGACACTACACTGCAGGCTAAAGTTACAAGAGGGTGTCCACAGGGCGGGGTTCTGTCACCGCTTCTGTGGAGTCTTGTTATTGACGGACTGCTGCGTATTCTAACCCAAAATCACCACAGCGTAATAGGCTTTGCAGATGATTTGGTTATCATGGAACAGGGGAAATTCAATACCACTGTTAAAGAAAGGATGCAACAAGCATTAGACCTCACTACTGAATGGATCAATGAGGAGAGCCTAGCAGTTAGCCCTCACAAAACTACAGTAGTAGCATTCACAAAACGAAAACGAAAAGAAGAGCTAGGACCTCTCTACCTGAATGGTACACCTATAGAGATGTCGGGGGAAGTTAAATACCTGGGAGTCATACTAGATTCCAGGCTAACTTGGAACCAACATCTACAAAGGGTTACAAAGAAGGCAACCATGAGCCTTATGGTTGTGAGAAGAACATTTGGCAAAACTTGGGGTTTGAAACCAAAAATTATACATTGGCTGTATAAAGTGGTAGTTAAACCAGCCATACTTTATGGTGCAATCGCCTGGTGGAGCAAGACGTTGCAGCATAACGCTATTAGAACACTAAGCAAGGTGCAAAGACTTGCTTGTCTATGCATAACAGGGGGAATGAGGACTACCCCAACAGCGGCCATGGAGGTAATGCTCTGTCTTCCCCCGCTTCACCTTGAAGTGCAAGGGGAGGCTAGAATGGGGCTCCTCAGATTACCTGTAGCGTCAAAAGATGGTGGGAAAAATACACCACTACAATTCGTTGGGGATAATATCTTGCAGATGCCAAGAGATAATATGATCCCTAAATACATCTTCGAAAAACCCTTCGAGGTGGTAATCCCGGATCGAAGGGAGTGGCATGAAGTTCACGCTAGAGAAGAGCAAAACAGAACGATCTGGTACACAGACGGATCAAAGACTGAACAAAGATCTGGTGCGGGAATTTATTCCCCTACCCTGAAGGAGAAACACTCCTATGCGCTTGGTGAAAATACCTCGGTGTTCCAAGCAGAAATATTTGCAATTTTACAATGTGCAAAAATATGCAATGAGAAGGCCTTCAAGAGGAAAGGAATCCATATTTATTCGGATAGTCAGGCCAGCCTAAAAGCCCTTGCAGGTTATAAGGTAAAGTCCAGACTCATCTGGGAATGTATCAACGAACTTCTGACGCTGGCAAGGTCAAACAGAGTTAAACTGATCTGGGTACCTGGGCACAGTGGAATAGAAGGCAACGAAATAGCTGACGAACTAGCTACGCAGGGGTCAACTACACCTTACTTTGGCCCGGAACCAGTACTTGGAGTACCCAAGAAACTACTTGGTAACTCCATTAAAAGACGAGTCAAAGAATTACAAAGAATAGCCTGGGATAACACACCAGGACAAGAATATAGTAAACTTGTTATTCAGATAACAAGTGAAAAACGAACTGATGAGATACTTAGATCAAGTAGAGATCAGATAAGACTAGTAACAGGTCTCCTTACAGGACATGCTCCTGTCAGAACACACCTACAAAAAATGGGGCTATATCAAGGTGACCAGACTTGTTGATTGTGCGGCTTAGAACCTGAGACTATTGAACACATTTTGTGCTATTGTGAGGCACTAAACTATAGAAGAGTAGTACAACTAGGTGAACCTGATTTGAACCTAGAGAATGTGGGAACCCTGAAACCTAGTGACCTTTGCAAGATAGTCAGAGGGACCAATGTGTTTTAGGGTATTGGAATGATAGGGGAAATACAATAAGCCTCCGGCTGCAGTATATCCTTTGGACCCCTGTAGTAATAAAAAAAAATAATAAAAAATAACAGTGAACTTTTGCCCCCAAATTATACCGTTTATCGTAAAGATCGGAGTACAGGAGGTCGAGGTGATGGAGTATTATTAGCGGTTGATTACACTCAGTACAGTTCAGAACCCTTTAAAATAAGTTGCCCAGTAAATAAAATAGATATTGTGGGAATGAAAATACGGGGAAATAATCATAAACCAGTTATCATCGTACTAGTCTATATACCACCTAATTTATCATATGCTGAGTATGATGAATTTCTTGAAAGCTTGGAAAATATTCAGTGTGATATAATTTTAGGAGATTTCAATATTCCCGAGCTACAAAATTTTCATGACACTAAACTTCAAACCAACCTTACTCTACGTTTCAACAGCTTCCTGGACTTCTGTGATATGCCTCAGAACAATACAGTTAAAAACCACAATCACAGGCTACTGGATTTGATCATTTGCAATGGTGAATCTATTTGTGAAGTGCTTCCTGATGAAGATCCTCTTGTTCCAATCGATCCCCATCATCCTGGACTCATTGTACATATCTCTCCTGGACCGAGTGTTAATGAAAACTTCTCATCTACAGCGAAACGGTATGATTTCAAAAATATCAATACAGAAAAATTTTGTCGACTACTTAGTGCAGTGGATTGGGAACAGTATATAAATCACACCAGTGATGTGGATCAAGCAAGTATAATTTTCAATGAAATCATCCAAAATATAATTTCTAAGTGTGTGCCCGTTGGAAGATGCAGGTCTCGTAAATATCCAGTCTGTTACAACTGAAACATTTTGAGTCAGGTGAGATGAATTGACAGTCGGAGGAGCTATGTGCTTTCCTACATTTAACACAACGGGCAGTACTTTTACATTTTTAAAGTAGTAATGCTTTATTCATTCCAAGAAGATAACAATGGATCTTATATTAGGAACTGAAGCACATTGTTGTTCTTAAGTACAACATTAGTTTACAAAATTACATAGAATACAAAAAAAAAATACAGGCTAAGTATTACAAAAATTGTATAAGGGAAAGCGCAAGTATTTTGGATAGCTTGTCCCGAAAATAAATACATTTCAATCTAATGATAGTAGGTACTGTTTCAACTTATGTTTGAACAAGTATGTTGACATTCGGGTGTTTCTTATATTGAAGGGAATATTATTATACACCTTCAAGCCTTCATGAAAAAGTGACCTCAGACCATATTTGGAAGACACTACTGGTAAATAAATATTATGTTTTTGTCTAGTATCGACACGGATGTCAAAAGGGTGACAGAATGTTTTTCGTGAGTCTTGATATAGTGTATATATAACGCAATTTTATATTTATAAATATTACTCAGTGAGAGGTACCCTCGGGGGGAGTATAACTGAACAGTGGGATATCTGAGCGGTAGAAAATGGACGTTCTTAATAGCCTTGTTCTGTAGGGTTTTCAGAGGATTCATAATATATTCCTGTGCTGTTCCCCAAACCGAGATAAGGTATTGAAGGTGACTGTAAATGTGCGAATAGTATAGTTGCTTTCTAATTCTCAGTGGAATCAATCGGGCGATTTTATACAATATCCCTATAAATGGGGAAATTTTTTTCTTGATATATTTTATGTGGTTTTTCCATGAGAGGACCTCATCAATGTGAAGACCCAGGTATTTTGTTGCATTTTTGTATGAGAGCTGATTGTTACCTAATTGAATTGTACCGAGTTCATTCATTGGTATTTTGGAAATGAACATATACGACGACTTATCAATATTGAGGGTTAGTTTGTGGGAGTTTAGCCAATCTTGTATGAGTTGTAAATCAATTGCTATGCTTCTTTTGATAGAAACGACATCTGCACCGACATAAACCAATGTTGTGTCGTCTGCATATAATTTTATTTCACCAATAAGAGGTTTGGAGGAAATAGCATTGATATAAATTAGAAAAAGGGTTGGGCCCAGAATTGAGCCTTGTGGGACTCCACATTTTATTATTTTGTATTCACTACGAGCACCATTGACACTGGTCAGTTGTTTTCTACCACTGAGATAACTCACAAACCAATCATTCGCTAATCCTCTTATCCCAATGTTACAGAGCTTTCTTATCAAAATACCATGGCCGACGGTGTCGAACGCCTTTCGCAAGTCCAGCGAAACCAACGAACAAATTTTACCCTCATCAACTTTCATTTGTAAATCTGTTATCAAATCAATAACTGCAATTTCAGTATCGCTTGACCTTCGAAACCCGTACTGACAGTCGTGAAGGAAATTAATTTTTTCAAGATATCGCACAAGTCGACTATTAACACAATCCTCGAGAATTTTCGAGAATATAGGCAACAATGAAATGGGTCGATAGTTTGTTGAGAGTTCAGGATCACCAGACTTAAATAGCGGAATCACTTTTGCGTATTTTGCTTCCGCAGGTACACAACCATTGATGAAAGAAAGATTAATCATCGCACTTATTATAACAGAACACTCTTGGATTAAAATTTTGACCACTCTCACACTGATGTCATCTACGCCACTGGCCTTGTTGGGATCCATTGATTGTATTCTTGTTTGTATCTCAGATACGGTGGTGGGAAATAAGAAAATGGAGTTCTGCTCTTGGATGTGATGATCATCATATGGGACGTCAGGGATTTGGTTAGATAAGTCCGGCCCAATATTGACAAAAAAAATCATTCATACTATTGGAAATATCTTTTTTATTAGTGGTTGTGACACCGTCTACCTTTATCATATGAATGGAATTTTCATTTTTAGTCGAATTATAAATAATGCTGTTGATTAGTTTCCAAGTTTTACGAGGGTTTCCATTAACCTCTTCGAATTTTCTATTGTAATAATATTTCTTTGCTAATTTTATTGCTTTGGTTACTAGCTTACTCTGCTTTAGATATTTTTCTTTCGTGTTGAGATCGTTTGTTTTTTTTTTTTTCATTTTTTTTGTGGAAATTGTCTCTCTTTTTTATCATCCTCTGCATTTCAGAAGTTATCCATTCTTTATTATCCTTTTCTTTATTTTCATACACTTTTACCTTCATGCTGGATGTAAATGCTGATGTGATGTGATCATATAACTCAGAAACATCGTTATATGTATGCAGCCTTCGGATGATATTGTTTAATCGGACTCTGGATTCGTTAATATCAACTTCGTTCACCACATTGTATTTTGGTGGCGTAGTATTTGGCTTATGAGCGTTTACCTTGAGAATTTGAATCCTGTGATCGCTCATAGGATGGTCTATAATAGACAGATTTATCAAATTTACTTCTTCCAAATTGTGTGCAATGTGATCAATGAGTGAGGAGGTATTTTTGGTAACCCTTGTCGGTATTGTTTCATTGAATATGAAAAATCCATTCATACTGTAATTATTCTCGTACATTTCGATAAGATCATCCCGTACCAGAAGATTCAAGTTGAAATCACCCAATATAATACATTTTTTGTTTTGGACAATGTTCAGTTTGTTTTCGACCCATCGCAAGAGGTCATTGTTGGGGTAGTCGGGGGGTTTATATACGCCTATAATATTAATACTGCAATCAACCAGGTTTATATGTACTGCGGATAAGTTCGTTTCTTGGTGTGTTTGGATTATATTGAACCCCATAGTCTCGTGAACAAATATTCCCGTTCCGCCCCCACGCTTATCTCTGCATGCATAGGTCGACTTGTAATTTTTTATATTATAGAATTTTTGTTCATTTTGGTTAACCCAAGTTTCGGTAACGACTAAGATATCTATTTTTTCATTCAAACTATCCAGTAAGAGTTCAATCTGATCGATTTTATTTTTTATTGATCTGGAATTGAGATATAATATCGATATATATTTTTGTTGATTTGTGGTGTGGTAATTGTAATCATGAACCGTTTCATATTGTTTCAGGGTGAAATGGGACATTTGGTTGTCAATTTATCAATTCAATATTCTGAAGGGACAAAAATTGTCAATAATGGACTTGCCCTAAAAATGCCTGGCTGTTCAATTCGCAATAATACACAATTAACTCAACAAAAAAATATATAAAAAGTATCCTAACATCTATCTATTTATCTGTTGAAAATAATGAAAGAAGTAAGATATATGGAGAAGGATTATTATGATTTGATAGTCTGCGATTTGGTTTGTTGCCTGGTTGAAATTTTGTTGAAAAATTCGATGGTGGTATTCAGTTCTTGTAATTTTCTCTTCTTGTTACTCTTGCCGTTTTCCCCGTTGTTGGAAGTGCGTATTGTGGCGTCTTCGTTGCTCAGGCCACTAGTGTGTGTAGAAGCCGCTTCTGCCGAACCTACTGTTGTACTAGTTACTTCTTCGTAGGAATATGCTTGGTCGTTGATGATGAGTTTCGTACCAATCAGTATGGCCTTCAGATTTCTTTGTCGTGCTGCTTTCAGGTGTTCGAGTAGAACTTTACGTTTGTTGTAGTCACTCTGAGAGTAGTCTAGTGATATTCCAATTTTATTCAGCTTCAGTGTTTCAGCATGAAACTTAATGTTTTGGAGTATAGATTGCTTTAGGGAATAATGAGTTAGCTCAATGATCACTGGTCTTGTTTCATCATTGACTGGTTTACCGATTCGGTATAAATCTCTGATGGCTGATTCGTCGCAATTAATTTTCAAAATTTGATTAAGGATATGGAGTGCCTCTTGATAATCGTTCTTCTCCTCTACAACACCATGAATGATCAGGTTGTACTTTCTTGATTGTCTTTCAATAGATTCTAATCGATTCTCTAGCTCGGATGCTTTTTGCTCCAATTTATCCTTCCCCGATTTCAACTCAATGATATCAGCACGCATATCACTTATGTCTTGCCTAATTTTTAACATTAGTTCGTAGATTTCATCATTTGATCGACTCATTTCCCTGAGTTCCTACTTCTTTGATACTGGTTAACAACTTTTTATAAGTTTGATTTCGGGTAGCGAGAGATTTGGTTATATTTATTGAGATAGCTCTACTGTTTTCATATAAGCATAATTCAAACTCACTCCAGTGTATTCTGCTTTGTCTTCTGAGCAAGATGATATAAAATACACTCACTAAAAATGCAGTTCTGACCACTAAAAACTTGAACTTTAGAGAGCACTTTCTGTGTGTGTGTTTCATTCGACTTCGAACTTCACTTTTGTTTCCCTAAATGTCCGTATCGAAAACAGTTATAACATAGAGTAAGACTTTTCGAATGTAAGTTTCAACTTCAATTCTCACTCTAATTGATTGAAATATATTTCGGAAGTGACTGATTTCTTGAAGTTACAATGCATAATCTAGAGGGCACATATTCAGTCTTGCCCTCTGTAGTTATTTTTCTGTTCATTCTTTCAACATTATCTACCTCAAAATAACAGTGTATGTCAAATGGTTTGATTTTATTTTTTATGTTTTCTTCTGGAAACTCTGTATCTATATTTTTAATGACTGCCTGACGAACGATAATGAATCATGGTATATATAATTCTAAATTATATTTTTTCAAGTTTCCTGTATTTTTTTGTTCTAATAAGTAGTTTGCTGATTTATAGTCTTCCATTTTTATTCTAATTCTGTTTCTACCAATTTCATCAAGGCTATTTATTTTATTGTCTAATTCTGGAAAGTTTGTTGGTATTATATCACCCACTTTAACAGCATTGAGTCTCCCTTCAGATTCCTTAATACTATTTTCAACAGAAACTTGAAACGGTCCTGTGTCCGTGCGACAATATCTATCCACGTTTTGTTTTGAAATGTTATCGTGACCTGGTTTTTGTTGTGTTTCTAGTCGCTCTGCGATAATTTTTTTATTAACATGGTCTGCAATACTCACGACTCTTCTGTTGTTATAATTACTATTGTTACCCGTTATTGGCGATGATATTTCCATATCTGATGATTCACCCGGAGGCGTTGTAGGAGGAGGGTCGGGGGGTTCACCCCCATCTACACCAAAGATCACTACTAAATAGTCACTAGAGATAGCCTTTTGATAAACACTATAGGTTTGTTCCAACACGTCTTAAAACCGTCACGTTATCGTCACGCTCATGCGCAACTGATTTAATCTGTTCCAACCGAGATGTGATCGTAATCTGACCATCATCTTTCTTTTCCAACCAAACTCGTGACCGTCCGCAGCATGGTTTCAGGACGGTAATTTCGATACATGCTCAAAATTGAAAACCGTTTTGATGCATAAATATTGACATGAGCATTAAGAAATTATTCGCCAAATGAATAGGTTAGCTAACCGTTTGTTTGGGTATTTAATATTTATCTCACATCCATTTGCCATTTGTGTTAATGATAAATTCTTTCTCTCTTGAAATCAAATAAAAAATCAATATGAGTGACGATGGAGATACTGATTATTTATACGAATCAAGTGAAGACGATTTTGATATTACAGTGTACAATGAGACGAGGGTCAAAAATGAAAATTATTTATGTGAGTACAAATGTAAGAAACTTCCCCATTGAATTATCGAATACTCAAGACTATAAATACCAAATTCTAATATATATTTTTTCATAATATCAGAGAACACAGTGCCACATTATTCCGAGAATGTGTTCTTTGAACATTTTAGGTTATCAAGGCAAACTGTGAACGATATATCAGAGAGGTTTGGACAATCTGGCCAGTATGGAAATATTTGTGCTTCAGATCAGGTTAGTTTGCATAAATTACCTCAATATTTTCTTTTATTGTTGATATCATGTTGGTATCATGGATAACTTCAGTATATATTATTATTCATCAAGTACTTATTTATTTATGGTATGTGGGCCACCAAACTGCAAGCTTCAGAGATGTGGCAGACCGATTCAATGTCACAATAAGTTCTGTGAATAGAATACTGAGACACATCGCTTATCAGCTTGATCGCTTCTCGGCCTTCTGGCTAAGATCAGAGTGTAGTGTAGTGAGTTTAGTCAATAGTGAGAGTTTAGTTTATTCAGTTCAGTTTGAGCAGTGAAAACCTGTAGGAGTTGGCATCTTGTTGGTGCTCCTTAATCCCCAAAACTATAATGGAGTTCCACGTTCTGCCATACCCACTGCCTGCAGAGTTCACATGCGACTACTGTGAGGTGGTGCCACCCAGGACATATCGGAACCACAACGACCTCAACAAACATCTCAAGAGACATCACGAGAGAGCGATCACCTTCAAGTGTGGAATATGCCAGGAGGTGGTCGGAACTATAAAGCAGGTTAAGACGCATCAGAGCAGGAGCCACCCCCGAGCGGACGAGCAACCTCCGGGAGCCTCCCGTGAGCTCCCGTCGTCCCCGCCTGGCGGCGGGAGAGCGACCCCACTGCGAACCGTGAGGGCCAGGCTCCTCCGTAGACCGGTCCGTGTGCTTGCAGCAGCGGCTTCAGCGCGGGTGGCCCCGGATTCAGAAGTTCCGCTGGGGCCGCCTCCTCCGCCGCTGACGCCCCTGCGGGACGTCCCTCTGGCTGGCCCTGTATCCCCTCGGCAGCCGTCCCCGCCTGCTGCGCGGGTCACTGATCCGGCTACGCCTTCGCGGGCTCCGCACCCACCGGGAGCCAGAAAACCCACAGACAACTAGCGAAGATGGCTGCAATTGATTGACGACATTCATGGGGTGGAGGACCTCTCTACCGCTAATGCCCTCATAGCAAGAGAAATTCTGGAATTATCAAACCAACCGCAACGTGAGACGTCGAGAAGACCTGGACCACCCCGGCCGCCCCCCCGCCCGAGGGGCGGCCCGGATCGTTATGACCCCAAGGCAGCATCCTACATACAGAAGCTATATCGCAGGAACAGGAGGAGAGCCTTCGAGAGGGTCGCTGGAGAGCAGGGTGGGGATATGGGGTGCTGCACGATCGACCCGGAACGCCTCGTGGAGCACCTCGGCGGTGTCCGCCAAGCCGCCGAGGTGGATCGAGCGCCCCATGGCGTCGAGCTGCCATATGCCCCGGATAATGGGGAGGTCGCTGCCCCCTTTGTTGAAAAAGAGGTTGCGGCTAAATTACGTAGAACCTCGAATACCGCCCCTGGCAAGGACGGTGTCTACTATAGTGCCCTAAAAAAGTTAGACCCGGGTTGCTTGGTGATGACAGCGATTTACAATAAGGTTCTCGCCCTTGGAAGCATCCCCGCCTCGTGGCGCTCAGCCACAATAGTACTTATCTATAAGAAAGGAGCCCGAGACGACCCCAGCAGCTGGCGTCCCATTTCGCTGTGCTCCTGCATCTATAAACTGTTCGCGTCATGCCTGGCGGCGAGGATCACCGCGTGGACAATGGAGAACAACATAATAACTCCAACACAAAAGGGTTTTGAAAAATATGAGGGCTGCTTCGAGCACAACTTCGTCCTCCAGAGCATCCTGGACACGACGAGGAGGAAAAAGAGACGCTGCGCCATTGCTTGGCTCGACCTGGCAAATGCGTTCTCCTCTGTGCCCCACAGCCACATGCTGGACACCCTCGAGGAGCTGGGGCTGAACCGACAAACGCTTAACATCATTAAAAACATCTATGAGTCCAGCTCCTCAACCATCAGGATCGCGCAGGGCGAGTCCAGACCTTTTTTGGTTCAGGCGGGGGTGCGCCAGGGATGCCCCCTAAACCCCATAATGTTCAATATCGCCCTTGAGCCGGTTCTTAGAGCCGCAATCGATACGAACAGGGGCTTCAAGATAGGTGATCATGGGGTTTCGGTGCTGGCGTATGCGGACGATCTGGTGCTGGTATCCGACTCTCCTGAGGATCTACAGGCCATCCTCGACAGCGTTGGTGAGGCGGCGGCCGCGTGTGGCCTGACGTTCAAGCCGGGGAAGTGTGCATCTCTGACCCTGGATTGCCGGCACCGGAGTGTTTGCCGGGATGTCACATACAGCGTCCAGGGTAATCGGTTCCTGGCCCTGGCTGAGGGGGAGGCCTACGAGCACCTGGGCATTCCCACGGGATACCATGTGGACCAATCCCCCGAGGACACCATTGATCGGATGACTAGAGAACTGGACAGGCTGGATGAATCTCTCCTGGCACCATGGCAAAAAATCGACGCCCTCAATACATTCATCCTGCCAAAAATTTCCTTTGTTCTGAGGGGCTGCCAGGTGCAGAAGGGCCCACTGAAAACCCTGGACAAGAAGGTGAGGGGAGCGTTGAAGTCCTGGATGAACCTGCCGCAGAGGGCCAGCCCTGAACTACTCTATATCCCGATGAAGAGGGGGGGCGCTGGGGTCCTCCCGGTGGCGGACCTGGTCGACGTGGCGACTGTCGTCCAGGCATACAAGATGCTGACGTGTGCCGAGTCCCTGGTGCGTGACACCGCCGCCGGCCAGCTGTGCGAGGTGGCGCAACGGCGGTTGGGGCGCCGCCCGGCGGCCGGCGACCTGGCCCGCTACCTCTCGGGGGATCTGGCGTAAAATGGCGTCAAGTGAAGATGACGGTGAAAATGGTCTTAAAAATAACACTTTTAAGTTAAGTAAAAAAGTGTTCAAATGTTGCCATACCAAGCAGAGTAAAGTAACAGTGTGTGTAAATTGTGGAGATGTTTATCATCAATCATGTCTCCTGAGAGCAAAACCGAAACATGTTAAGGTATGTGAAAGCAGAATTATATGCTGTGAAAGCCACAATCAAGGACCACACAAACAAATAGAATTACAAAAATTAGAAAGAGAAAATGAATTACTCAAAGATCTCTTGAAGGAAAAGGACGAAAAAAACCTCGTTTTATTGGAAAATATAATATTGTTGAAACGGAACAGTCAATTACTCCAGGACAAAATAGATTCCATTCAAAATAATTTCAAAAAAACCCTGGTGAATGATCTACCAAAAAACTCATATAGTGAAGTGACAAAAACTTATCAGTCATCCAAAGAGATAACATTGAACCAACAGCAACAAGGAATTCCAAATCAACAAAATAATGTACAGGTAGATTTGGAACCTAGTTCTATTAAACAAAGAATGAATCACTTCACACCAAAACAATTAGACAAGGAAACACGGCACCAACAAAGAGTAATGGACAGAATAATAAACCTAAATGGGGATGATGGATTTATACATGTGGATAGAAGTAGAAGAAACAGAAATATTAGTCACAAGAAAATTAGATCAGATTTCCAGAATAAAACAGTGGGAACCAACGAAACTCAAGACTTCGGAGCAGACAAAAAAGTATGGTTATATTTATATAGATTGAAAAGGCATATAACAGAAGAGAAAATTTTGACATACTTGAATGGCCTACCACAATTCAAAGATGAGGAGATAAATATTCAAGAACTACCAACTTCCTCAACACAAAACAAGTGCTTCATGCTGAGTGCGGATTTCCATCTGAAAGACGAACTCTACAATGCAAAAAATTGGCCAAGGCATGTAGCAATCAGGCGATTTGACTTCAAAAAGTACCACTTATACCAGCAACGTGCAAACCGTAACAATAGTGAGGATTTTTGACTACAACAAACTCAAGTTCTTCCACAAGCAGTGAGATCGAACAGACAGAAGAAAGGGTGAGCAATCACAATAAAGAATTGCATAAACTGGAAGGCAGAAATACAGTACATTTCTCAATTTTCTATCAGAATGTTAGGGGGTTGAGATCCAAAACGGGGGTGCTGTATGATAGTATAATGTCTAGTAACTATGACGTTCTATGCTTGTCTGAATCATGGCTTAACCCATCAATATATGATAACGAAATCTGTGATGACAGATACACGGTACTTAGGAATGACAAACAGTACGAAGCAGGAGGTGTCCAACGAGGAGGAGGAGTCCTGTGCTGTGTCAAGAGAAAATATAAAGTGATTAAAGTATCCAAAAGTGTAGACGCTGCTTTTCAATGGCTATGTATAGCATTAAGGGTGAATAATACTAGTTTAACAATCTGTTGTCTCTATGTCAAGCCTGGTTCTAACCTTACAGTATATGAAAAATTATTGGATTCACTAGAAACTAACACTGAACTACACTCAGATAGTGTGTTTTGTATAGGTGATTTCAATGTACCTGAGATCAGTGGCGCACTATATAATTTTGAAACAGGGTCCTCCAAAGCCAGAATCATTTTGGACATTTTGTGTAAGTATGATCTATACTCTTTGAACAATGTACCCAATTATGTCAACAATACTCTCGACCTGGTACTGACAAATGTAACTGAAGCAGTAGTATCTCTCTCTGAGAACCCTTTAGTAAATATTGATCGATATCACCCTCCATTGGAGATAAATTTCAATATGAATTATGGCAATACAAACCAACAATTTGAAAATATCGGAGAAACAACTCCAATTTATTATGACTTTAAAAAAGGTGATTACGTCAGATTATACCAACTGCTTGATCAGTGTAACTGGGCAAAGGTCATCTCTTCCAACGATCCAAATGAATGTGTCAGTCAGTTTCAAAACAAATTATATGAAATAATGGACGAGTGTATTCCACACAAAAAAACACGTTTAAATAAAAACAAGTATCCTCATTGGTTTTCAAAAGAACTCATAAAAAAAATCAAACTCAAAAACCGTTTTGCCAAGAAATCAAAAGAAAATAATGATAACATGCAAAAATTCCGAGAGCTGAGGAAGGAAACAAAGATTCTGATAGATAGGTGCAACGCAAATCATATCCGGGATATTGAAGACAACATAGCTAGCAATCCAAAATATTTTTGGGATTATTTAAAAAGTAAAAGACAAAATTCGAATATTGCACACAGGTTCACCTATAATGGCGAAATCTTTGAGACCGATAGGGACATATCAAATGCCTATGCAAAATACTTCCAATCAGTGTACACTGAAAGTTTACCAATTTCAAGAGATGTTGAGTATAAAGACTATGGCCTAGACACTCTAACAATAAATAATATAGACATCCCAGACATCCTGAATGCCATCAGATCTTTGAAATCAAACGCTGCCATAGGACTAGATGGTATCCCATCCTATTTTTATAAAGCTCATGCTCATATATTGGCACTGCCATTACAGCTAATCTTTAATAAATCATTAGAAACCAACACTTTTCCTGATCAATATAAAATGGGGAGAATAACTGCTATTCATAAATCTGGAAATACCAGTGAAATTACAAACTACAGACCTATTACAGTTCTCCCATCACCATCGAAAATTCTAGAAAGAATCGTTCATGAAAAAATATACCTTCATGTATCACCAGTAATCTTAGAGGAACAGCATGGTTTTGTCAGTAAAAGATCCGCTGCTACAAACCTATCTGTTTTTAGTGATTATCTAGCAACAGAAATAAATAACGCACAGATTGATACCATTTACACTGATCTGGCAAAGGCGTTTGACCGAGTCAACCACAAAGTTCTATTGAATAAATTAACATCTTTTTCTTTTGATAAAAACATGATAAAATATATAGAATCATATCTTTCGAATCGTCAGAATACTGTGAAATTCAACAACAGCAAATCGAACTGCTTTGTCAGTACATCCGGAGTACCTCAAGGTTCAATCCTGGGACCATTGCTTTTCACTCTGTTCATCAATGACATAAATGATTACATCAAAGGTGCAAAATTCTTGCTATATGCGGATGACTTGAAAGCTTATCTCAAAATAGAATCTTTAGATGACATAAGAAATCTTCAGTCAGTCATTGATGCCATTCTGAAATTCTGTGAGGATAATGATCTCTCGCTTAATGAATCCAAATGCAAAATAGTGTCCTATACTAGAAAAAAAGAAATTCTACAGGGTAATTACACCATCAATGGTATCAAACTAGTAACTGTTGATGAGATCAAGGACTTGGGCGTTGTTTTTACAAGAAATTTCCAATTCAATGAGCATATTACCAGGCTTAGTTCAGAATCATATAGGAAACTTGGTTTCATATTGAGATCTTGTAGGGACTTTGGGTACTCAACATGTATAATGCTTTTTAACTCATATATTAGATCCAAATTAGAGTACTGCTGCATCATTTGGAACCCTAAAACTGAAATGTACTCTGAAATGCTGGAAAAGATTCAGAAAAAGTTTCTGAGATCATTGCACTTCAGAAGGTATGGAACATATCCCATGCTAATATCCTATGAAAGCCAAAGAACTGACTTCAACGTCACATTGTTGAACAAACGTCGTAAAAAAAATCAAATTGTGTTCGCTTTTGATGTGTTACATGGCCTCATCAATGTGCCTTATATTTTATCACTTTTCAAGTTCAATGTACCTGACATAAGACTGAGAACTAGAAATGTAATGTTCAAAACTATTAACAATAATTCCCCCATTAATAACTGCTTAGTTACTGTTAACGATTTCCTTAAAGTCTCCGAAATAGACCTACTAAATATCTCAAGAAACTTATTGATCTCCAAACTGTGAATTTTAACTTGTACTGTTCAATGTATTTTTTTTATTGCAATTTTATATCAGATGAGTTGTCCATGTTTGTATCGTGTTTGTGTCATTTTGTATATTTTGATCTTGTTATGGGCACCTCTTATACTTTTTATGGATGTTTAGATTTAGGATTTTAAGTTGCATTTCTTTCACACTGCTACATGTAATTAGATTATGTCTGTTTGTAACAGTATAAATGAATAAATAAATCTCGCGGGGGAGTTCGGCAGGGACGGGGGCGACATCTCGTCACTTTGGACGAGAGCCAGGAACGCCACAAGAAGATTGTCAGGGAGGCTGGAGATAAAATGGACGGCCGTCGGCGACTGCCTTGGCATTGAGCTGGGCCGGAGCGGCGGCCCGGACAGCCGGACAATCACGCCGTCCACGCGGCAGTGCTTGGAGTGGAGGCTCAAGGATGCGGTGAGGAGCCATTACGCGTCGGCGCTGTCGCGGAAGCCGGACCAGGGGAAGACGTTTGGGTGCTTTTCGCGGAGTGCTGCCAGCAACCACTTCATGAGGTCCGGGTTCGCCACGCGATTTTGCGACTGGCGGTTTGTCCACAGAGCGAGGCTGGACTGCGTCCCCTTGAACGCCACTAGAAGATTTGGTGGTGGTGACAGGTGATGTCGGAGATGCCGTGACCGGGACGAGACTCTGCCGCATGTGCTGAACCATTGTGGGATGCACTCTGCAGCATGGCAGAGGAGGCACAATGCGGTGCAGGACCGACTGGTCGGGGCCATGCCTGGGCGGTTGGGCACCGTCCGGGTGAACAGGAGGGTCCCTTGCGTTGACTCGGCACTCCGGCCGGACATCGTCGTGACGAACGAGGAGGAGAAGAGGGTGACCATCGTGGATGTGGCGATCCCTTTCGAGAATGGGCCGCGGGCTCTCGCGGAGGCCAGGAGGCTGAAAATGGATAAATATGCCGGCCTGGCCAGGGAGCTCGTGGAGCGCGGATATAGAGTGTCTGTGGACGCTCTCATTGTGGGCGCCCTTGGCTCCTGGGACCAGGAAAATGAGGCGGTCTTGGGGAGGTGCGGGATTAGCCCGAGATACGCTACACTGATGCGCCGGCTGATGTGTAGTGATGTCATTGGGTGGTCCCGCGACATCTACGTGGAACACCTCACAGGCACAAGACAGTATAATTAAGTTCTACGGTCCTTGAATTCTTTCTCCTGTTTAAGTGTTATATTTATATGTGTCTCTTTTTTTTTCTTTTTTTTTAATGTCTCATGTGACTCGGATGTGATCTAGTCCGTTGTATTTTATATTTGTACAGTTTTATCTATTATCCGCCCTTTCGGGCTTCATCAATGCAATTTTATCTTTACAACTTTATATATGTTTCTTTTTATTATGTACTCCAACGATAATTATCTGATCTTATTCATCAAGTACTTATTTATTTATGGTATGTGGGCCACCAAACTGCAAGCTTCAGAGATGTGGCAGACCGATTCAATGTCACAATAAGTTCTGTGAATAGAATACTGAGACGGCTCACTTTATTCTTGAGTAACATATCAGCAGATGTCATAAAATGGCCAAATGAAGCTGAAAAAAACATTTCTGAAGAAAATTTCAGAAGAAATGGATTTCCAAATGTTATTGGGGCAATTGATGGGTGTCACATCAAAATTGATAAGGCTGCTAAGGACTCCTACATTAATAGAAAAGGGTATTCCTCAATCCAAGTGAGCAAATGAAATATTTTTCATTAAACCACAAGTTAAATTATCAGATTATATATATGAAGATATAAGACAAGCATATTTCTTGTTATGGGTACTAAAAATATTGAATAGTTTTAAACCTGGCTTTGCCAATTGATAATGATGATTTGTTTCATTCTAGATGCAAGCTGTTTGTAACCATAACAGAAGAATAATAGATGTTTTTTTTGGATACCCAGGGTCAGTTCATGATAGTAGCCCAGTCAACCAGTTTTGGTTGCAGGGAAGTTGTAGGGAGTTAACATCGTGGAAATGCGACTTCACAATGTTGATATAAAAAACTGCAACCAGTACTTACTGGGGAGTGCTTAATGTCCGCAACATTGTATATCACTGGTAATTACCTAATACATCACAATGTGGATGTGTGGTAGGTACCATGAATAGCAACATTGCGACTTCGCATTTTAGCACTTATTGGAAAGATTATTGAACCAAATGAGCTTTCACATTACATCTTCCGTTGAAGTTATATTCATATGTATTTGGTAATTACCATCGTGGCACTAAATTTGCTCTCTATAAGCGTCTTCTAATTTAATTGAAATAATGTTAATTCTGAAACACCCATGGAATTAGTACATACCTGGAAAGCAGGATAAATATATCTCAGCTGCCTTATATTTCAACCATTTTATAATGCCTAAGAAATGTGCATAGGTTAAGTCTATGAGATTTATATACAGGGTGGTACACCAGTAGGTATAATCAGGACCAGCAATAAAACACATCATATATGCCTGCTCTTCATATTGAATCTCTTTTTCATTCTTAAGGGGAAATAATTAAACAACTATTATAAAATACTGATCTGTATATTTTGAATATAACACAGGGTGAGTCAAGCTGTACGCATTTCTAGCCAGGCATATGGCTGAACAGAATCATCAGATATATATTAGTCCAATGCATTCAGCTTGACTCACCCGAAATACTTTCTAAAAACTTCAACTCACATTGTAATATCATAGAATATAAAAACAAAAACATTATTTTCGAAACATAATGAAATAAAAATAGTATTATTTACAAAACAAAAATAGTATGCTGTACAGACAAAATAAAATCAAAGGAAACAACAAAAACATTGATTGTTACCATATCAGATTATTATACTATGATGATCTAAATAATGGATTGCCACTGTCAACTGAAAATAATATTAATAGAAATTATTTTTTTTTTTATAGTTTAATACTGTTCCTGAACACGTTAGGTACACTTATGTTGATGTTATCATGTTTTATTTCTAATCAAATTATTGAAAAATTCTATATTCAGCTTTTATTGTAGAGAAAGATGTTTCTGAGTATTGAAAACAGTGTATACATGTTTGACATTATAGAATATCATTCAATATTCTGATACTAAATTCCGATAATGATACGACAAAACGGTTGAGGAGTCCATCTTGTTAAAAAGCATTGCTTTTCAATGGACATCACCTTCCCAATTGCACATTTATGAGCATCTTTTTGCCATTGGAAATGTATACTTACCGCATGCACCTAGAGCTGTCTTATATTCTTCTTAACAAACTTCTCAAAATACTGCACACAAAACCAACAATTCAACCAACCATTAAATACGCACCACACAGATCATAATATATTATTTACACCTTTCCTTTGTTCCTTGACTTTCATTCGTATGCACGTGTTGTTGCTATGCCCTGCGCAAGCGCCAATTCTATGTTCGAAATATATGAACAGAGATAAGTCGCAAAGTAATAGCAATGTGCACTTCATCTGAATCTCTCGATTAAATGTTCCACTCAATCATTAGGAAAGTTAACATGGGGACTTCGCAACGATAACAATATGTGGATGTTGATATCCACAAAGCGAAGTCCCATGTAAAACCCAGAGAGGTTTCCAAGATGATCTTCAATGTGATATTATTTGGTATTCCCTGCGACTTACTGTTACTTTTTTGGTTGACTGGGAGGGTATTCAGGAATTCACCATTGAAAAACAATTTGAAGGAAAAATGTGAAAGGTATTTACTATAAGGAGATAGTGGATACCCACTACAAAACAACTTACTTACCCCTTATAAAGATAGGGGTAATCTTACAAGAAGGCAACAGAATTACAATGCCAGATTATCACGAAACCGGTATATAATAGAGCATACTTTTGGGATCTTGAAACAAAAGTTTCGACAACTATATCATGTCAAATTGAGAAATATCAGATTCATTGTTCATTTTGTCAGGGCAGCTTGTGTTCTCCATAATATAGCCCTAGATGAGGATTTACCTATAGATTACGAAGAGAATATGCTACCTGATCTGGTTCAGGAATATGTTGATGATGGGAATGGTGACAATGACGATGATGTAGACGCTTCAATTATTAGAGACAGGGTAGCAAATACTTTGCCATTGTAATAATTTCAACATAACAAAATTGATTCCTTGAATTCAATCGTCTTTTATTAATTAGTAACCTTCACCCTTGATATGATATTTTCTTGCTAGGTCAAGTTTCGGATAGTGCTTCTTATCTAAGTAAAACAATACATTTCTCAAATATATATATATATATATATAATGAAGAAAAATATGAACTCTGTAATTTTATAGTATATATAAATGATAGTATGAAAAAATTAAATAGGAACTCAGCAACTTTGTGCAATAAACTTAATATATACTAATGGTAGGGGAGCCCACGATGCTAAATGGGGATTTACTCGAGCGTCGTAGAGACCTATTGGGATGCAAAGCTTAGATGATAAGAAGAAAAAAATGTTAAATGATATATACCTTCACATCGGTGGGGGAAGCGGCTATAGATTTTTAAATATGTAAAAAAAATCTGTCGCATGGACATCCTCAAGCGCGTCAGATATTGACAGTATCAATGCCCTACGTATTTTTAATAATGTACGTATATTAATCTGATCGTTTGCATGATGGGGGTGGTTGTATTTAAGGGTTGAAAATGTAAAAAAAATAAAATTAATCGAGCGCGTCAGATTTTCTAAGGGAGTGTTAAGTGCACCAAAAAAAAGCTCTCATTCACTAATCTGACGATTTCGATGGGACGCAAACTAGCGGCCATTTTCATAATGTGCAAAAAAATTCGCCATTTTGAAATACTCAAGCGCGTCAGATTAAGATATATATGGTTCATCTTCATGTTCTAAACGTACTGTCTCATAATCTGACGATTATCTAGAGGGATTCGCCTAATCTGACAAAAAAAAATTAGAAAAACGGTTCACCTTAAATGCCTTTCCTGCAACTTCCCGCTAATTCCATTCCTGGGTGCTTAAAATTGTACTTAATATAATATAATTTATAATATATATTTAAAATATAATTTATGTGATCACACAAATTTCGGAGTAATCTCGAAAAAACACTTTTTTGGGTTTCTTTCGTTCACGATATCTCTCAAACGAATCAACCACATCGACCAGCTTGGTGGCGATCAATTTGGTTTTTCAAGCTCAAAGACGGATTCGTTTTTTAAATTAATCGATACAGCCGGTTAAGAGTTATTTCAAAAAAACCACTTAAAAAAATTTTTTTTTTTAGATTTTTCTAAATTTCTCAAAATCTATCGGTCCGAATGGGTTCAAATTCACAGGAAATCTAATTTTCAGGAAAATATTTGGAACGCCGTTTAGTAGATTCCGATCGGTTTGGTCGTTCAAAAGTTATAAGCGAGTTACACAAACACACATACATATTGGAATAGAAGCGCGGAGAAGGAAATGTAGGCATCACGCAGCTGCACGCATTTAACTTTATCGACGAATTTTTGTTATTTCGGCTTGCGGTAATTGTCAGATTATATATTTTTCATTATTCTTGAATTATTTTCTTCGAAATAAAAAAAAAATTGCTACGCTCGAGAATGTCGAGATGACGTTTTTTTTGCAACTTTGTTGCCTTCCCCTTCTTTAAGGTCACTCTCAAATTGTCAGATTATTGGAATATACACTTTTTAGGATGTAATTAACTTACCCTACCTTAATCTGACGCGCTTGAGAATTTCTGATGGTCAATTTATTTTACTAATCTGATCCTGTATCCTTCACGGGCGGCCTTATACAGGGTGTGTCACAGTGGATGGAACATTAGACGTATCTGGAGAACAGAAAGACAGATCATTTCGAAAATTTGTGAGCGTGGATAATCAAACTTGCTCTATCCGTCTAAATTATTTTCATCAATACAGTGTTGCCGCTTATATCAGAAAGTAGTAGCTACTTTGTTATTTCAAATAGAACACCTCGTATATTATATCATTTTTGGAATCCTCATGAGATTCCTCACAACTTTCACACATAATTTCCTATACCTATCTTTCACGATTTCCGAGATAAAGATTGTCTGGCGCCTCTTGTGTTAGTTCATTTAGCGTTAACCAGGGTGCACCACGTGGAGGCGAACTAACTCTACACCCCAAAATACTATGACAGAAAATATTTACTTGAATGCGGTTTAGATGGATTTATTTCATTTATGATTTAACAAGAATATCAGTAGAACATGCAGAGAGTTTAATGAAAAGTATAAAGTGATTAACCTTGGATGAATCCGAGGAAATTCATTAGATTGAAGAGAAATTTTGAAATGTTTTTGAAATCTTTCTAGATTTATTAATACACATGTTAGACTTCGATACTTTTAGCTTTTCATGATGATATAAGCATTTCAGAATTTCTCTTCAATCTAATAAATTTTCTCGAATTCGTTCGAGGTAAATCAGCATACTTTTCAACAAACTCTCTGCATGTTCTACTGATATTCTTGTTACATTGATCATAAATGATGAATAAATCCATCTAAACCGCATTCGAGTAATTATTTTCTGCCACAGTATTTTCACACCCATGCATCTCGAATACAGGATAACAATGAAGGAATAACATGTTAGTTCTCTGTCAGAATAAAGTTCATAGCCTACTATCTTAAGTACTATCCAATATTTATTTTATTGAAGACGAATTCATAACATAAGTAATCATAACTAACAAACTGTACGAGATAGGTATAGGGAAAGTATACTCAATTAGAATGGAAAATGTTATAGCTTTTCGAATAAGTGATGATATACAGGGTGTTCTATTTGAAAAAACAAAGTTTCAGTCATTTTCATGAGTGCCCTGATGACTTTCACTTCTGAGCCTCCCTGTATGCTGAAACTGAGATCCAGTTCATCGACAGAATACTTATTGGTCTTATGCAGCTATTACCCAAATTGCAATATTTTGTGAATTTGCATAGGTAAAAAATTGATATTTTTCAATGGTCAAGTTCAGCACAAAAATTTGGCAAAATGATTTTTATCTCGGAAATCGTCACAGATAGGTATAGGGAATTATGTAGGAAAGTTGTGAGGAATCTCATGAGGATTCTAAAAATGATATAATATACGAGGTGTTTCATTTGAAATAACAAAGTAGCTACTACTTTCTTATACAAGCGGCAACACTGTATTGATGAAAATATTTTAGACGGATAGAGCAAGTTTGATTATCCACGCTCACAAATTTTCGAAATGATCTGTCTTTCTGTTCTCCAGATACGTCTAATGTTCCATCCACTGTGACACACCCTGTATATGGCTCTCATGTTTTGTGGAGGTACTCATCCGGGTACAAGGTATCTCCCTGATGAATATTAATCTGACGCGCTTCAGTAAATCCCGAAATCCCCGCTTGGGCTCCCCTACTATAATACAAACAACAAAATAAGAAGTCTGTAACTTTGAGTAATAAACCTAATATATAATAATACAAACAACAAAATAGGAACTCTGTAACTTTGAGTAATAATCCTAATATATAATAATACAAACAAAAAAATAGGAAAAATAAATAATATAAAAATATTGAATGGGAACTTTGTGTTATAAATCTAATAATAAAATAATCTTGATAATTAAAAGAAAACGATAATAAAAATATCACATTGTCATTCTATGATGAATTATGCTGGCAGTGACACTTGAAATTTTTCAATATTTCATTTCTCTCTGCCATCAATGCATTCCTTTTTTCCAACAATTCAAGTATTTTATTCTCTATGTGAAGTTTTTCTTCATAATAGTTTTTTCTATCTGAGCGATTTTTTTCTATTGTCGTTGTTTTCTTCTTCACAGCTCTAACTCTTCTGTTTGGTTCCATTACACTTTTTTTCTGGTGGTGAAGATATATCCTCCTTATTGTCATCTTCAATTGAATCATCAATTGTTACACTATCTAGCAAAATTTCTGGATGCACATTTCTCTTCTTCTCAAATATTTTATTCATTTCTTCCTCATATTCGAAATATTTTCGACCCCTACCTGAAACAGTATAGGATTTATTAATTTTCTATTAATTTGGAAAATAAAAATTCATAAAATCTATGTTATTACCTGTCTCATTTTGTTTATCCACAAATTTTTTATAATTCCTCTCCACAACTCTCCATCTATTCATGCAATTGTTGGGAGTTATTTTGGTTATACCTATTTTTTGTAGCTCCAAAGTAATTTTCTCCCACAACATTTTCTGATTTTTGATTTCTATAGTGCCTATTTTCTTTTTAAATTTCCCATAAACATCTATGAGTGTTTTTGTATCATTAATACTCCATTTATAATCGGATTTTGATTCACTTATTATTGATGGAGGTATGATGACATTTGATTGTGATTCCTGTACATCTGTTGATATGAGTATAAATATTCTGCCAATTCTGAAATATAATGTCAGATTAAAACCTGCCAAACTGTATCAATATTCTGCATATGAAATATTTCCAATGATCCAATACTGAATACATCTGAATAAATTCAAGCTCAATGAACTTCAACTGAAAAAATTAAAAGTTATAGGAAAAATCATTAAAAAAATTACATTAATTGACTATTTAACAAACCAATGAGAGTAAATTTCAAAAGATCGTAGAATGTTCCATTTTCATATGTAATTATTGTAATCGAAAATTCTTCTTAAACAAACGAACAATAACCTCACTTTTAAAAATCGTGAGCCAAAAACGTGCAAAAACCGTCAATAAAACCAATCCAACCCTCGAATGTTTTTGTACCGTCACGAAACTATGCAAAGTCCGCGCATGCGAACTAAACAAAACCGAATAGGCCACAAAACAGTTTCGAAACCATACAGAAATGCTTGTTGGAACAAACCTTATATATTTATATCCCTAATGAATTCACAAACTTCGATTCGATTTTAATTTACCCTGAGAAACACTTCCGACACGTACGGATACTATCACAGAACTGTTTAATTTATCTGGAAAAACTCCATAATAAAGTGAAGTATTAATAAAATGTAGTAATACGTGACCAATCAGTTGAAACGATGATTTTATTACTTTTGTGTTCATCAACTCATTTCCTGATTTATTTTCAATTTCATTGATTATAACCCTCAGCTCTGTAAGTTCAAGTTGTTTAAATTCGCTAATAGTACAGTCAGACTCATATGGATTAATACATTCCCCCTCCCCATCCTCAATGGAATTTATCACATCACTTATGCTGTCTACAAAGCAATTATTGAATCTGTCTGCAATTTCTTTGTGACATTTCACAGTTTTAACAACACCATTTATTTCGAATTCTATGCCATTATTGAAACAGTTTTCCGAGATCTTTGGATTGATAAGATTTCTTAAAGTTTTCCACATTTTAATAGCATTATTTTTATTTGAGTCGATATTGTCGTAGTAATACTATTGCTTTTTACTTTTTAATAGATTGAAAAAGTCATTTATGATAATTTTGAAGTTTGACCAATTTGCTTTTGTACTATTTATCCTGAAGAGTCTATATGCCTGGTCTCTTTCCTTAGATTCAATCTTCAATTCATGATCATAGTAAGGTAAACCATTGTTATTGCATTGAAATATTCTTGTTGGTGCTATTTTGTTTATGACAGATTCACATTTACGAGATACATCCTCATACAACTCATTGACATCAACACAATTCAATTTAAAATCATACGTTATCAATTCCAAAATTATTTTGTGCAAATGTATCTGTCCTAAATTTCTATATGTTTTTTGAAATGTTTCATTTTCTTGAGTATAATTTGAAAATAAATCGATGGTTATAATAGAGTGATCTGTTATTTTAGGTATATCATGAACAATTACAGAAATATTTCCAAAGTTAGCCAGAACATAGTCAAGTTGGTGTACACCTGGTAAAATCTTTCACCAATTGTTGAATTCCATACATATTTAGAATATTTCTCATTTTAGAACAGTTATATTCCTCGCTTAAATAATTTATGTTAAAATCACCAACTAGGATGCTTTTCACACCATTCACAAAGAAATCCTCACATAACATTTCGAAATATTCAAGGAATATTGAATGACTAGCATTCGGCGAATGATACAGTGCACCAACTAATACCATAATTCAAATCATTCCGTGTAAATAGTAGCACACCACCTGTGTGGCGGAATGTAGAATCACATCTCTCCACAATGTAATTTGTGATATTGAGCTCAGAAGAATCGATATCGCAAGTAGTTCTACTATCGCTGAATAACATTGATGCTGGATTATAATAAGAAATGTCTACAATAACTTCTACCATATTTGCTTATTTGCTTGTACTTTAAATGTTTTTTTCACTGATGAGAATTTATCCACAATTGTAGGTTTGTTATTTATATATTTTATAATTTTTGAATTATCCCCATCCGCTATCAGTTCATCAAGTTGTCTCTTTATAGTGATATAATAGTCTCTTTGCCTTTTTGTTTGGTCGGAAAATATTTTGAGTCTGGGTACTAAGCTCCTCTTATTTTTAAGAACTTTCATTGCTTCATGTGGATTATTTAATATGACTTTTATAATTCTATCCCTGCCTGGAAGAGGTTTCCCAAGACGAAATATTTTAATTTGCGATGAATCCACGTCGAAATCTTTCAAGATGTTTTTTACTGTACTCACATCTTCCTCGATTCGTTGTTTCGTTGATTCAGCTGCGGATTCCCTAATACTAGCAATCATGATATTAGACGATCTTCGCTGCCGTTCAAGCATTTCTAAAATATATTCTTCACAATCCATAGTGTGAATGGTACCATTGACTTTTTCTTCCAAAGACAACATTTTTACTTCACAATCCACTTTCTCCTTTTTAAAATTTTCCAACTCGTCTTTCAGGAATTTAACTTCATTACTAAGTTCCTTCATCTGGCGAATGAAAAGAGGAACACTCTTGAATACCTCTCTGCATTCCAAACAAAAGAAAATGATACTGCGGCTCTGTAACGTTGTAGCTCGGTATTCGGTTGTGGAAATGCCTGAGCAATTTTTATCTTTTGTGTTATTGAAATGAGCATAACCTTTACAGCTGTCACAACAAACTGATTCATTTGTGTCCTTTATCTGCAGTTTGCAGGTTTTACAATTTTCCTCGGCCATTTTCAACAATATATCCTTAAAATGTTTTTAAAACCGCACTCCACTGGTAGTACAATTTTTATCGTGAATATGTAAAAAGATCACTTTTTTACTGGAACCGTAGAATGCTGTTTTTTATTCAGCCCTTATTGTTTCTGATTTGTCCTGATAAGATATCCATAATTTGAATTTACTAATCAAATTCTAATTGGGATTCATGATCCATTTATACAAACTCACACTACATGTTATCAGGATTACTTTGATATAAGAATCAGTAATTATGTTGGTCTAAAACTGCTTGATAACTTATTATATATGCGGAGCAAAAATATTTCACGTGCACCTAGCGAACGAAGATACAAAATAATAATACAAATAACTCTAAAGTCAATAATACCACAGTGGGAACATTTATAATAATAATAATAATAATAATAATAATTTTTCTTTATTTCCTCAAGTGATTATTACAAAGTAATAAGAGGCACAGAGTGATGAGGGCATCAGGCGAAGTTTAGCTAGGAGCTATTATTACACTTAACCTGAGCATGACTTATATTCTAATCCTAATATTAAGCCTAAACCTAAACACTTATATCTAGCGTTACATTCATATGTTATCGTATATATCACATGGAAAAATCAATTTAACAAATTACTCTTGGTCGAAAGTAGGAAGGTGGCTTTGAATAAATATAAAGAGAACGCTAACTTAGATAATTTAATTTTTCATAAGAATTTGCAGGCAACAATCAAGTTAAAATTTAAACGAAAAGCTCAACAAAGTTGGATAAAATTTGTTAACAAATTAAACAAAAATACTCCTATAACTACGATTTGTCAAAAAAATATCGAAAGAAAATTCAGTTTCTAATGAAACTATCCTTCGTCCCGACCTTATTGATCAGCTATTTGATCGAATTGCTCCTCCGTTTGTTAATCCAGACTTCTTACCTCAATTGATGAATGATAGGGAATCAAGGATAAATAAACATCGACATATACACAAAAATAACATTATCTGAACTGGAAGCGATCTTGAAAATAACTAGGAACACTGCTCCAGGTAAGGATAAAAAATCTACCGGAAAATTCAAAGCGTGCTGATTGAAATCTATAATCAATGGTGGCTGGAAGGAATACTCCCTGAATCATTCAGAGACGTGGTTATTTCTTTTATTTTCAAACCTAAAAATGATACAAACGATCTATCGTCATATCGACCTACTTTCATGTTTTGCCAAAACATTCAAGAGGATAATTAAACGGCGTTTAGAATGGTATTTTGAAAATAACTCATTGTTACCCATATCCCAATATGGATTTCGTGAGTCGAAAGGAACTGTAGACGCGTGCACTCATGTTGTTAACGATATTCAGGCCACTTTTTCTGAAAATGATTACTTAGCATGTATTTTCTCGGATTTGATAGGGACATACGATGCTGTTGATTTGAACATTTCACAGTCAAAACTCCTTCATTACGGTATAGAGTCAAAAGCTTCATCCAGTGTCGTCGAATTATTCAGAAATAGTAAAATATATATTAAATATCACAATAACTTCTTGCACGGTCCCAGAACTGTCAACCAAGGGCTACCTCAAGGTTTTGTATTGAGCCCCCTCTTTTTAATATACAGGGTGGGGCACCACATACGACACGTTCTCTGTAAACCAAACCATTGAATATTCCGGAAATTTCTTCTTCTCATTATCTGTATATTTATTTTGGAGTATACAGGGTGGCTCAAAAAAGTGTGACATATCAAAGTTGTGTTTTTTTAAATGGAACACCCGGTATTTTGTTACAGTGTTGAATATTTCAGGGAAAAATGATACGATTTCATGGGAGGTACCATGTACCTAACTGTAACCGTTTTCGAGTTATTGTTTTCTTTTTGAAAATGCAGGGTACAATTGGAGGCTGAATAACATCGAAATGTATAGAAAGCATCCCTTCTGACCAAGCATTAAAGAGGTTTCAGGCTATTGATTCCGATAGAACCCGTTTTCCAATATTATACAGGACGTTCAAAATTCATTGTCACTTTTTTATAATTTCAAACGGAGATAACTTTGTTATTTCAAATGGAACACCCTGTATCTTTTCAATCTGAACAATACAAAATTCGATTATCTTTCATTTTATATTAGGGTTCCCTATACCTAGATTGAATAGTTTTCAAGATATTGGCATTTTTAAATGAAAGTTATTATTTCAATGCATCCTTTGAATCGAGAGAGCTGTGGAACGACATTTATTTGATTTGGTAACAGAATTCTCATTGACAGTTATCATACTTCACTTCATCGAACATTTCACTGTTATTCAGATCCATATTCATCTCAAATTCACTGTCCGACAGTTTTTGAAGTGCTTTTCGCATACGTGGATTGGTAGGGAAGGACCACATAATTGGCCAGCGAGATCGCCAGATTTGACTTGCCTTGATTTTTTCCATGAGGATATTTGAAAAATGAGATTGACGACATTCCTCCAACCACATTGGAAAACATGAATGAGAGAATAAGGGCTGCTTTTCGAAGAGTGTCCCCTCAAATGTTATTAAATCTTAGGCGGTTTTCCATAGAAAGGGTTAGCTCTTTGTAGTCATCATTTCGAGCACCAAGGTTGAACTGAATACATTTGTATTTTATGTTTTGTTGAAGTTTTTCAGTTGAATAATAAAAAAATTGTCTGTTAAATGAACTACTGTCTGAGTATGGATCTGAATCAAAACTTCATTTCAGTGAACAGTTAAAGTTCGATAAAGTGAAATATAATATCTGTCAATGAGAATTCTGTTACCAAATCAGATAAATATCGTTTCACAGCTCTCTCGATTCAAAGAATACATTGAAATGATAACTACTATTTGAAAATGCCAATATCTTGAAAACTATTCAAGCTAGGTATAGGGAACCATTTCGATGTTATTCAGTCTCCAATTGTACCCAGCATTTTCAAAAAGAAAACAATAACTCGAAAACGGTTATAGTTAGGTACATGGTACCTCGGATGAAATCGTATTATTTTTCCCTGAACTATCCAAAACTGTAACAAAATACCGGGTGTTCCATTCAAAAAAACACAACTTTGATGTGTCACACTTTTTTGAGCCACCCTGTATACTCCAAAATAATTTCGTTTTGCAGCCACAATGAATATACAGACAATGAAAAGAAGAAATTCTCGAAATATCCAATGGTTTGGTTTACAGAGACCGTGTCCTATGTGGTGCCCCACCCTGTATATACTGCAAGCTTGCACGAGGTCTTTGATCAGCCTATAAGGTCCCAGGCAGCAAGCTGACGTCATAATGACGTCTCTTTTTGGTATTTATTGGTCCGCAACGTCATATTACCAAAAAATGACGTGAATACTGACGTCATTTTTTGAATGTACTGTAGACGTCATAACCAGGACGTTAGTTTGACGATATTTTTACGTCATTATAAAACGTTAACTCATTGTTTTATATTTTTGCATTTTGATGATTATTCCAATGATCCTTATAGGTTCCTAAATATTTTTCATCGAAATGCAAAAGTTAAACGAAAGTTTACCATAGATACCTCAAAGTGTGTATAGGCAAGTGTACATTGTAGGTACAGAATGGAATCAAATTTCTCTTTAGGCGAATAAACAGACGCAATATAGGTATTATTATTCAACCACAGCCCATCTTTTATGAGGTTCGTATGATTATCAACTCATTGAAAAACAGTTTGAATTTGGCGCTTCAAAACAAAACGTTCATTATTTGTTTGGCGTTCGGCAATCTCCGGAGTTATCGGTATCGGACAAGTTCGGCCACAAGCCAACACGCAACGTTGACGACGCACACGGCCACACGCCATTATCACAAAAATTTTGAGGTGGAGGAGGAGGCACAATGCGGTGCAGGACCGACTGGTCGGGGCCATGCCTGGGCGGTTGGGCACCGTCCGGGTGAACAGGAGGGTCCCTTGCGTTGACTCGGCACTCCGGCCGGACATCGTCGTGACGAACGAGGAGGAGAAGAGGGTGACCATCGTGGATGTGGCGATCCCTTTCGAGAATGGGCCGCGGGCTCTCGCGGAGGCCAGGAGGCTGAAAATGGATAAATATGCCGGCCTGGCCAGGGAGCTCGTGGAGCGCGGATATAGAGTGTCTGTGGACGCTCTCATTGTGGGCGCCCTTGGCTCCTGGGACCAGGAAAATGAGGCGGTCTTGGGGAGGTGCGGGATTAGCCCGAGATACGCTACACTGATGCGCCGGCTGATGTGTAGTGATGTCATTGGGTGGTCCCGCGACATCTACGTGGAACACCTCACAGGCACAAGACAGTATAATTAAGTTCTACGGTCCTTGAATTCTTTCTCCTGTTTAAGTGTTATATTTATATGTGTCTCTTTTTTTTTCTTTTTTTTTAATGTCTCATGTGACTCGGATGTGATCTAGTCCGTTGTATTTTATATTTGTACAGTTTTATCTATTATCCGCCCTTTCGGGCTTCATCAATGCAATTTTATCTTTACAACTTTATATATGTTTCTTTTTATTATGTACTCCAACGATAATTATCTGATCTTATTCATCAAGTACTTATTTATTTATGGTATGTGGGCCACCAAACTGCAAGCTTCAGAGATGTGGCAGACCGATTCAATGTCACAATAAGTTCTGTGAATAGAATACTGAGACGGCTCACTTTATTCTTGAGTAACATATCAGCAGATGTCATAAAATGGCCAAATGAAGCTGAAAAAAACATTTCTGAAGAAAATTTCAGAAGAAATGGATTTCCAAATGTTATTGGGGCAATTGATGGGTGTCACATCAAAATTGATAAGGCTGCTAAGGACTCCTACATTAATAGAAAAGGGTATTCCTCAATCCAAGTGAGCAAATGAAATATTTTTCATTAAACCACAAGTTAAATTATCAGATTATATATATGAAGATATAAGACAAGCATATTTCTTGTTATGAGTACTAAAAATATTGAATAGTTTTAAACCTGGCTTTGCCAATTGATAATGATGATTTGTTTCATTCTAGATGCAAGCTGTTTGTAACCATAACAGAAGAATAATAGATGTTTTTTTTGGATACCCAGGGTCAGTTCATGATAGTAGCCCAGTCAACCAGTTTTGGTTGCAGGGAAGTTGTAGGGAGTTAACATCGTGGAAATGCGACTTCACAATGTTGATATAAAAAACTGCAACCAGTACTTACTGGGGAGTGCTTAATGTCCGCAACATTGTATATCACTGGTAATTACCTAATACATCACAATGTGGATGTGTGGTAGGTACCATGAATAGCAACATTGCGACTTCGCATTTTAGCACTTATTGGAAAGATTATTGAACCAAATGAGCTTTCACATTACATCTTCCGTTGAAGTTATATTCATATGTATTTGGTAATTACCATCGTGGCACTAAATTTGCTCTCTATAAGCGTCTTCTAATTTAATTGAAATAATGTTAATTCTGAAACACCCATGGAATTAGTACATACCTGGAAAGCAGGATAAATATATCTCAGCTGCCTTATATTTCAACCATTTTATAATGCCTAAGAAATGTGCATAGGTTAAGTCTATGAGATTTATATACAGGGTGGTACACCAGTAGGTATAATCAGGACCAGCAATAAAACACATCATATATGCCTGCTCTTCATATTGAATCTCTTTTTCATTCTTAAGGGGAAATAATTAAACAACTATTATAAAATACTGATCTGTATATTTTGAATATAACACAGGGTGAGTCAAGCTGTACGCATTTCTAGCCAGGCATATGGCTGAACAGAATCATCAGATATATATTAGTCCAATGCATTCAGCTTGACTCACCCGAAATACTTTCTAAAAACTTCAACTCACATTGTAATATCATAGAATATAAAAACAAAAACATTATTTTCGAAACATAATGAAATAAAAATAGTATTATTTACAAAACAAAAATAGTATGCTGTACAGACAAAATAAAATCAAAGGAAACAACAAAAACATTGATTGTTACCATATCAGATTATTATACTATGATGATCTAAATAATGGATTGCCACTGTCAACTGAAAATAATATTAATAGAAATTATTTTTTTTTTATAGTTTAATACTGTTCCTGAACACGTTAGGTACACTTATGTTGATGTTATCATGTTTTATTTCTAATCAAATTATTGAAAAATTCTATATTCAGCTTTTATTGTAGAGAAAGATGTTTCTGAGTATTGAAAACAGTGTATACATGTTTGACATTATAGAATATCATTCAATATTCTGATACTAAATTCCGATAATGATACGACAAAACGGTTGAGGAGTCCATCTTGTTAAAAAGCATTGCTTTTCAATGGACATCACCTTCCCAATTGCACATTTATGAGCATCTTTTTGCCATTGGAAATGTATACTTACCGCATGCACCTAGAGCTGTCTTATATTCTTCTTAACAAACTTCTCAAAATACTGCACACAAAACCAACAATTCAACCAACCATTAAATACGCACCACACAGATCATAATATATTATTTACACCTTTCCTTTGTTCCTTGACTTTCATTCGTATGCACGTGTTGTTGCTATGCCCTGCGCAAGCGCCAATTCTATGTTCGAAATATATGAACAGAGATAAGTCGCAAAGTAATAGCAATGTGCACTTCATCTGAATCTCTCGATTAAATGTTCCACTCAATCATTAGGAAAGTTAACATGGGGACTTCGCAACGATAACAATATGTGGATGTTGATATCCACAAAGCGAAGTCCCATGTAAAACCCAGAGAGGTTTCCAAGATGATCTTCAATGTGATATTATTTGGTATTCCCTGCGACTTACTGTTACTTTTTTGGTTGACTGGGAGGGTATTCAGGAATTCACCATTGAAAAACAATTTGAAGGAAAAATGTGAAAGGTATTTACTATAAGGAGATAGTGGATACCCACTACAAAACAACTTACTTACCCCTTATAAAGATAGGGGTAATCTTACAAGAAGGCAACAGAATTACAATGCCAGATTATCACGAAACCGGTATATAATAGAGCATACTTTTGGGATCTTGAAACAAAAGTTTCGACAACTATATCATGTCAAATTGAGAAATATCAGATTCATTGTTCATTTTGTCAGGGCAGCTTGTGTTCTCCATAATATAGCCCTAGATGAGGATTTACCTATAGATTACGAAGAGAATATGCTACCTGATCTGGTTCAGGAATATGTTGATGATGGGAATGGTGACAATGACGATGATGTAGACGCTTCAATTATTAGAGACAGGGTAGCAAATACTTTGCCATTGTAATAATTTCAACATAACAAAATTGATTCCTTGAATTCAATCGTCTTTTATTAATTAGTAACCTTCACCCTTGATATGATATTTTCTTGCTAGGTCAAGTTTCGGATAGTGCTTCTTATCTAAGTAAAACAATACATTTCTCAAATATATATATATATATATATAATGAAGAAAAATATGAACTCTGTAATTTTATAGTATATATAAATGATAGTATGAAAAAATTAAATAGGAACTCAGCAACTTTGTGCAATAAACTTAATATATACTAATGGTAGGGGAGCCCACGATGCTAAATGGGGATTTACTCGAGCGTCGTAGAGACCTATTGGGATGCAAAGCTTAGATGATAAGAAGAAAAAAATGTTAAATGATATATACCTTCACATCGGTGGGGAAAGCGGCTATAGATTTTTAAATATGTAAAAAAAATCTGTCGCATGGACATCCTCAAGCGCGTCAGATATTGACAGTATCAATGCCCTACGTATTTTTAATAATGTACGTATATTAATCTGATCGTTTGCATGATGGGGGTGGTTGTATTTAAGGGTTGAAAATGTAAAAAAAATAAAATTAATCGAGCGCGTCAGATTTTCTAAGGGAGTGTTAAGTGCACCAAAAAAAAGCTCTCATTCACTAATCTGACGATTTCGATGGGACGCAAACTAGCGGCCATTTTCATAATGTGCAAAACAATTCGCCATTTTGAAATACTCAAGCGCGTCAGATTAAGATATATATGGTTCATCTTCATGTTCTAAACGTACTGTCTCATAATCTGACGATTATCTAGAGGGATTCGCCTAATCTGACAAAAAAAAATTAGAAAAACGGTTCACCTTAAATGCCTTTCCTGCAACTTCCCGCTAATTCCATTCCTGGGTGCTTAAAATTGTACTTAATATAATATAATTTATAATATATATTTAAAATATAATTTATGTGATCACACAAATTTCGGAGTAATCTCGAAAAAACACTTTTTTGGGTTTCTTTCGTTCACGATATCTCTCAAACGAATCAACCACATCGACCAGCTTGGTGGCGATCAATTTGGTTTTTCAAGCTCAAAGACGGATTCGTTTTTTTAATTAATCGATACAGCCGGTTAAGAGTTATTTCAAAAAAACCACTTAAAAAAATTTTTTTTTTTAGATTTTTCTAAATTTCTCAAAATCTATCGGTCCGAATGGGTTCAAATTCACAGGAAATCTAATTTTCAGGAAAATATTTGGAACGCCGTTTAGTAGATTCCGATCGGTTTGGTCGTTCAAAAGTTATAAGCGAGTTACACAAACACACATACATATTGGAATAGAAGCGCGGAGAAGGAAATGTAGGCATCACGCAGCTGCACGCATTTAACTTTATCGACGAATTTTTGTTATTTCGGCTTGCGGTAATTGTCAGATTATATATTTTTCATTATTCTTGAATTATTTTCTTCGAAATAAAAAAAAAATTGCTACGCTCGAGAATGTCGAGATGACGTTTTTTTTGCAACTTTGTTGCCTTCCCCTTCTTTAAGGTCACTCTCAAATTGTCAGATTATTGGAATATACACTTTTTAGGATGTAATTAACTTACCCTACCTTAATCTGACGCGCTTGAGAATTTCTGATGGTCAATTTATTTTACTAATCTGATCCTGTATCCTTCACGGGCGGCCTTATACAGGGTGTGTCACAGTGGATGGAACATTAGACGTATCTGGAGAACAGAAAGACAGATCATTTCGAAAATTTGTGAGCGTGGATAATCAAACTTGCTCTATCCGTCTAAATTATTTTCATCAATACAGTGTTGCCGCTTATATCAGAAAGTAGTAGCTACTTTGTTATTTCAAATAGAACACCTCGTATATTATATCATTTTTGGAATCCTCATGAGATTCCTCACAACTTTCACACATAATTTCCTATACCTATCTTTCACGATTTCCGAGATAAAGATTGTCTGGCGCCTCTTGTGTTAGTTCATTTAGCGTTAACCAGGGTGCACCACGTGGAGGCGAACTAACTCTACACCCCAAAATACTATGACAGAAAATATTTACTTGAATGCGGTTTAGATGGATTTATTTCATTTATGATTTAACAAGAATATCAGTAGAACATGCAGAGAGTTTAATGAAAAGTATAAAGTGATTAACCTTGGATGAATCCGAGGAAATTCATTAGATTGAAGAGAAATTTTGAAATGTTTTTGAAATCTTTCTAGATTTATTAATACACATGTTAGACTTCGATACTTTTAGCTTTTCATGATGATATAAGCATTTCAGAATTTCTCTTCAATCTAATAAATTTTCTCGAATTCGTTCGAGGTAAATCAGCATACTTTTCAACAAACTCTCTGCATGTTCTACTGATATTCTTGTTACATTGATCATAAATGATGAATAAATCCATCTAAACCGCATTCGAGTAATTATTTTCTGCCACAGTATTTTCACACCCATGCATCTCGAATACAGGATAACAATGAAGGAATAACATGTTAGTTCTCTGTCAGAATAAAGTTCATAGCCTACTATCTTAAGTACTATCCAATATTTATTTTATTGAAGACGAATTCATAACATAAGTAATCATAACTAACAAACTGTACGAGATAGGTATAGGGAAAGTATACTCAATTAGAATGGAAAATGTTATAGCTTTTCGAATAAGTGATGATATACAGGGTGTTCTATTTGAAAAAACAAAGTTTCAGTCATTTTCATGAGTGCCCTGATGACTTTCACTTCTGAGCCTCCCTGTATGCTGAAACTGAGATCCAGTTCATCGACAGAATACTTATTGGTCTTATGCAGCTATTACCCAAATTGCAATATTTTGTGAATTTGCATAGGTAAAAAATTGATATTTTTCAATGGTCAAGTTCAGCACAAAAATTTGGCAAAATGATTTTTATCTCGGAAATCGTCACAGATAGGTATAGGGAATTATGTAGGAAAGTTGTGAGGAATCTCATGAGGATTCTAAAAATGATATAATATACGAGGTGTTTCATTTGAAATAACAAAGTAGCTACTACTTTCTTATACAAGCGGCAACACTGTATTGATGAAAATATTTTAGACGGATAGAGCAAGTTTGATTATCCACGCTCACAAATTTTCGAAATGATCTGTCTTTCTGTTCTCCAGATACGTCTAATGTTCCATCCACTGTGACACACCCTGTATATGGCTCTCATGTTTTGTGGAGGTACTCATCCGGGTACAAGGTATCTCCCTGATGAATATTAATCTGACGCGCTTCAGTAAATCCCGAAATCCCCGCTTGGGCTCCCCTACTATAATACAAACAACAAAATAAGAAGTCTGTAACTTTGAGTAATAAACCTAATATATAATAATACAAACAACAAAATAGGAACTCTGTAACTTTGAGTAATAATCCTAATATATAATAATACAAACAAAAAAATAGGAAAAATAAATAATATAAAAATATTGAATGGGAACTTTGTGTTATAAATCTAATAATAAAATAATCTTGATAATTAAAAGAAAACGATAATAAAAATATCACATTGTCATTCTATGATGAATTATGCTGGCAGTGACACTTGAAATTTTTCAATATTTCATTTCTCTCTGCCATCAATGCATTCCTTTTTTCCAACAATTCAAGTATTTTATTCTCTATGTGAAGTTTTTCTTCATAATAGTTTTTTCTATCTGAGCGATTTTTTTCTATTGTCGTTGTTTTCTTCTTCACAGCTCTAACTCTTCTGTTTGGTTCCATTACACTTTTTTTCTGGTGGTGAAGATATATCCTCCTTATTGTCATCTTCAATTGAATCATCAATTGTTACACTATCTAGCAAAATTTCTGGATGCACATTTCTCTTCTTCTCAAATATTTTATTCATTTCTTCCTCATATTCGAAATATTTTCGACCCCTACCTGAAACAGTATAGGATTTATTAATTTTCTATTAATTTGGAAAATAAAAATTCATAAAATCTATGTTATTACCTGTCTCATTTTGTTTATCCACAAATTTTTTATAATTCCTCTCCACAACTCTCCATCTATTCATGCATTTGTTGGGAGTTATTTTGGTTATACCTATTTTTTGTAGCTCCAAAGTAATTTTCTCCCACAACATTTTCTGATTTTTGATTTCTATAGTGCCTATTTTCTTTTTAAATTTCCCATAAACATCTATGAGTGTTTTTGTATCATTAATACTCCATTTATAATCGGATTTTGATTCACTTATTATTGATGGAGGTATGATGACATTTGATTGTGATTCCTGTACATCTGTTGATATGAGTATAAATATTCTGCCAATTCTGAAATATAATGTCAGATTAAAACCTGCCAAACTGTATCAATATTCTGCATATGAAATATTTCCAATGATCCAATACTGAATACATCTGAATAAATTCAAGCTCAATGAACTTCAACTGAAAAAATTAAAAGTTATAGGAAAAATCATTAAAAAAATTACATTAATTGACTATTTAACAAACCAATGAGAGTAAATTTCAAAAGATCGTAGAATGTTCCATTTTCATATGTAATTATTGTAATCGAAAATTCTTCTTAAACAAACGAACAATAACCTCACTTTTAAAAATCGTGAGCCAAAAACGTGCAAAAACCGTCAATAAAACCAATCCAACCCTCGAATGTTTTTGTACCGTCACGAAACTATGCAAAGTCCGCGCATGCGAACTAAACAAAACCGAATAGGCCACAAAACAGTTTCGAAACCATACAGAAATGCTTGTTGGAACAAACCTTATATATTTATATCCCTAATGAATTCACAAACTTCGATTCGATTTTAATTTACCCTGAGAAACACTTCCGACACGTACGGATACTATCACAGAACTGTTTAATTTATCTGGAAAAACTCCATAATAAAGTGAAGTATTAATAAAATGTAGTAATACGTGACCAATCAGTTGAAACGATGATTTTATTACTTTTGTGTTCATCAACTCATTTCCTGATTTATTTTCAATTTCATTGATTATAACCCTCAGCTCTGTAAGTTCAAGTTGTTTAAATTCGCTAATAGTACAGTCAGACTCATATGGATTAATACATTCCCCCTCCCCATCCTCAATGGAATTTATCACATCACTTATGCTGTCTACAAAGCAATTATTGAATCTGTCTGCAATTTCTTTGTGACATTTCACAGTTTTAACAACACCATTTATTTCGAATTCTATGCCATTATTGAAACAGTTTTCCGAGATCTTTGGATTGATAAGATTTCTTAAAGTTTTCCACATTTTAATAGCATTATTTTTATTTGAGTCGATATTGTCGTAGTAATACTATTGCTTTTTACTTTTTAATAGATTGAAAAAGTCATTTATGATAATTTTGAAGTTTGACCAATTTGCTTTTGTACTATTTATCCTGAAGAGTCTATATGCCTGGTCTCTTTCCTTAGATTCAATCTTCAATTCATGATCATAGTAAGGTAAACCATTGTTATTGCATTGAAATATTCTTGTTGGTGCTATTTTGTTTATGACAGATTCACATTTACGAGATACATCCTCATACAACTCATTGACATCAACACAATTCAATTTAAAATCATACGTTATCAATTCCAAAATTATTTTGTGCAAATGTATCTGTCCTAAATTTCTATATGTTTTTTGAAATGTTTCATTTTCTTGAGTATAATTTGAAAATAAATCGATGGTTATAATAGAGTGATCTGTTATTTTAGGTATATCATGAACAATTACAGAAATATTTCCAAAGTTAGCCAGAACATAGTCAAGTTGGTGTACACCTGGTAAAATCTTTCACCAATTGTTGAATTCCATACATATTTAGAATATTTCTCATTTTAGAACAGTTATATTCCTCGCTTAAATAATTTATGTTAAAATCACCAACTAGGATGCTTTTCACACCATTCACAAAGAAATCCTCACATAACATTTCGAAATATTCAAGGAATATTGAATGACTAGCATTCGGCGAATGATACAGTGCACCAACTAATACCATAATTCAAATCATTCCGTGTAAATAGTAGCACACCACCTGTGTGGCGGAATGTAGAATCACATCTCTCCACAATGTAATTTGTGATATTGAGCTCAGAAGAATCGATATCGCAAGTAGTTCTACTATCGCTGAATAACATTGATGCTGGATTATAATAAGAAATGTCTACAATAACTTCTACCATATTTGCTTATTTGCTTGTACTTTAAATGTTTTTTTCACTGATGAGAATTTATCCACAATTGTAGGTTTGTTATTTATATATTTTATAATTTTTGAATTATCCCCATCCGCTATCAGTTCATCAAGTTGTCTCTTTATAGTGATATAATAGTCTCTTTGCCTTTTTGTTTGGTCGGAAAATATTTTGAGTCTGGGTACTAAGCTCCTCTTATTTTTAAGAACTTTCATTGCTTCATGTGGATTATTTAATATGACTTTTATAATTCTATCCCTGCCTGGAAGAGGTTTCCCAAGACGAAATATTTTAATTTGCGATGAATCCACGTCGAAATCTTTCAAGATGTTTTTTACTGTACTCACATCTTCCTCGATTCGTTGTTTCGTTGATTCAGCTGCGGATTCCCTAATACTAGCAATCATGATATTAGACGATCTTCGCTGCCGTTCAAGCATTTCTAAAATATATTCTTCACAATCCATAGTGTGAATGGTACCATTGACTTTTTCTTCCAAAGACAACATTTTTACTTCACAATCCACTTTCTCCTTTTTAAAATTTTCCAACTCGTCTTTCAGGAATTTAACTTCATTACTAAGTTCCTTCATCTGGCGAATGAAAAGAGGAACACTCTTGAATACCTCTCTGCATTCCAAACAAAAGAAAATGATACTGCGGCTCTGTAACGTTGTAGCTCGGTATTCGGTTGTGGAAATGCCTGAGCAATTTTTATCTTTTGTGTTATTGAAATGAGCATAACCTTTACAGCTGTCACAACAAACTGATTCATTTGTGTCCTTTATCTGCAGTTTGCAGGTTTTACAATTTTCCTCGGCCATTTTCAACAATATATCCTTAAAATGTTTTTAAAACCGCACTCCACTGGTAGTACAATTTTTATCGTGAATATGTAAAAAGATCACTTTTTTACTGGAACCGTAGAATGCTGTTTTTTATTCAGCCCTTCCCAGTCAACCAGTTTTGGTTGCAGGGAAGTTGTAGGGAGTTAACATCGTGGAAATGCGACTTCACAATGTTGATATAAAAAACTGCAACCAGTACTTACTGGGGAGTGCTTAATGTCCGCAACATTGTATATCACTGGTAATTACCTAATACATCACAATGTGGATGTGTGGAAGGTACCATGAATAGCAACATTGCGACTTCGCATTTTAGCACTTATTGGAAAGATTATTGAACCAAATGAGCTTTCAAATTACGTCTTCCGTTGAAGTTATATTCATATGTAATTTGGTAATTACCATCGTGGCACTGAATTTGCTCTCTATAAGCGTCTTCTAATTTAATTAAAATAATGTTAATTTTGCAACACCCATGGAATTAGTATGTACCTGGAAAGCAGACTAAATATATCTCAGCTGCCTTATATTTCAACCATTTTATAATGCATAGGTTAAGTCTATGAGATTTATATACAGGGTGGTACACCAGTAGGTATAATCAGAACCAACAATAAAACACATCATATATGCCTGCTCTTCATATTGAATCTCTTTTTCATTCTTAAGGGGAAATAATTAAACAACTATTATAAAATACTGATCTGTATATTTTGAATATAACACAGGGTGAGTCAAGCTGTACGCATTTCTAGCCAGGCATATGGCTGAACAGAATCATCAGATATATATTAGTCCAATGCATTCAGCTTGACTCACCCGAAATACTTTATAAAAACTTCAACTCACATTGTAATATCATAGAATATAAAAACAAAAACATTATTTTCGAAACATAATGAAATAAAAATAGTATTATTTACAAAACAAAAATAGTATGCTGTACAGACAAAATAAAATCAAAGGAAACAACAAAAACATTGATTGTTACCATATCTGATTATTATACTATGATGATCCAAATAATGGATTGCCACTGTCAACTGAAAATAATATTAATAGAAATAATTTTGTTTTTTTTTTTTTGTTTAATACTGTTCTGAACACGTTAGGTACACTTATGTTGATGTTATCATGTTTTATTTCTAATCAAATTAATGAAAAATTCTAAATTCATCTTTCATTGTAGAGAAAGATGTTTCTGAGTATTGAAAACAGTGTATACATGTTTGACATTATAGAATATCATTCAATATTCTGATACATAATTCCGATAATGATACGACAAAACGGTTGAGGAGTCCATCTTGTTAAAAAGCATTGCTTTTCAATGGGCATCACCTTCCCAATTGCACATTTATGAGCATCATTTTGCCATTGAAAATGTATACTTACATGCACCTAGAGCTGTCTTATATTCTTCTTAACAAACTTCTCAAAATACTGCACACAAAACCAACAATTCAACCAACCACTAAATACGCACCACACAGATCATAATATATTATCATTATTATCTTCATCTTTCCTTTGTTCCTTGACTTTCATTCGTGTGCACGTGTTGTTGCTATGCCCTGCGCAAGCGCCAATTCTATGTTCGAAATATATGAACAGAGATAAGTCGCAAAGTAATAGCAATGTGCACTTCATCTGAATCTCTCGATTAAATGTTCCACTCAATCATTAAGAAAGTTAACATGGGGACTTCGCAACGATAACAGTATGTGGATGTTGATATCCACAAAGCGAAGTCCCATGTAAAACCCAGAGAGGTTTTCAAGATGATCTTCAATGTGATATTATTTGGTATTCCCTGCGACTTACTGTTACTTTTTTGGTTGACTGGGTTGTTTCTGATTTGTCCTGATAAGATATCCATAATTTGAATTTACTAATCAAATTCTAATTGGGATTCATGATCCATTTATACAAACTCACACTACATGTTATCAGGATTACTTTGATATAAGAATCAGTAATTATGTTGGTCTAAAACTGCTTGATAACTTATTATATATGCGGAGCAAAAATATTTCACGTGCACCTAGCGAACGAAGATACAAAATAATAATACAAATAACTCTAAAGTCAATAATACCACAGTGGGAACATTTATAATAATAATAATAATAATAATTTTTCTTTATTTCCTCAAGTGATTATTACAAAGTAATAAGAGGCACAGAGTGATGAGGGCATCAGGCGAAGTTTAGCTAGGAGCTATTATTACACTTAACCTGAGCATGACTTATATTCTAATCCTAATATTAAGCCTAAACCTAAACACTTATATCTAGCGTTACATTCATATGTTATCGTATATATCACATGGAAAAATCAATTTAACAAATTACTCTTGGTCGAAAGTAGGAAGGTGGCTTTGAATAAATATAAAGAGAACGCTAACTTAGATAATTTAATTTTTCATAAGAATTTGCAGGCAACAATCAAGTTAAAATTCAAACGAAAAGCTCAACAAAGTTGGATAAAATTTGTTAACAAATTAAACAAAAATACTCCTATAACTACGATTTGTCAAAAAAATATCGAAAGAAAATTCAGTTTCTAATGAAACTATCCTTCGTCCCGACCTTATTGATCAGCTATTTGATCGAATTGCTCCTCCGTTTGTTAATCCAGACTTCTTACCTCAATTGATGAATGATAGGGAATCAAGGATAAATAAACATCGACATATACACAAAAATAACATTATCTGAACTGGAAGCGATCTTGAAAATAACTAGGAACACTGCTCCAGGTAAGGATAAAAAATCTACCGGAAAATTCAAAGCGTGCTGATTGAAATCTATAATCAATGGTGGCTGGAAGGAATACTCCCTGAATCATTCAGAGACGTGGTTATTTCTTTTATTTTCAAACCTAAAAATGATACAAACGATCTATCGTCATATCGACCTACTTTCATGTTTTGCCAAAACATTCAAGAGGATAATTAAACGGCGTTTAGAATGGTATTTTGAAAATAACTCATTGTTACCCATATCCCAATATGGATTTCGTGAGTCGAAAGGAACTGTAGACGCGTGCACTCATGTTGTTAACGATATTCAGGCCACTTTTTCTGAAAATGATTACTTAGCATGTATTTTCTCGGATTTGATAGGGACATACGATGCTGTTGATTTGAACATTTCACAGTCAAAACTCCTTCATTACGGTATAGAGTCAAAAGCTTCATCCAGTGTCGTCGAATTATTCAGAAATAGTAAAATATATATTAAATATCACAATAACTTCTTGCACGGTCCCAGAACTGTCAACCAAGGGCTACCTCAAGGTTTTGTATTGAGCCCCCTCTTTTTAATATACAGGGTGGGGCACCACATACGACACGTTCTCTGTAAACCAAACCATTGAATATTCCGGAAATTTCTTCTTCTCATTATCTGTATATTTATTTTGGAGTATACAGGGTGGCTCAAAAAAGTGTGACATATCAAAGTTGTGTTTTTTTAAATGGAACACCCGGTATTTTGTTACAGTGTTGAATATTTCAGGGAAAAATGATACGATTTCATGGGAGGTACCATGTACCTAACTGTAACCGTTTTCGAGTTATTGTTTTCTTTTTGAAAATGCAGGGTACAATTGGAGGCTGAATAACATCGAAATGTATAGAAAGCATCCCTTCTGACCAAGCATTAAAGAGGTTTCAGGCTATTGATTCCGATAGAACCCGTTTTCCAATATTATACAGGACGTTCAAAATTCATTGTCACTTTTTTATAATTTCAAACGGAGATAACTTTGTTATTTCAAATGGAACACCCTGTATCTTTTCAATCTGAACAATACAAAATTCGATTATCTTTCATTTTATATTAGGGTTCCCTATACCTAGATTGAATAGTTTTCAAGATATTGGCATTTTTAAATGAAAGTTATTATTTCAATGCATCCTTTGAATCGAGAGAGCTGTGGAACGACATTTATTTGATTTGGTAACAGAATTCTCATTGACAGTTATCATACTTCACTTCATCGAACATTTCACTGTTATTCAGATCCATATTCATCTCAAATTCACTGTCCGACAGTTTTTGAAGTGCTTTTCGCATACGTGGATTGGTAGGGAAGGACCACATAATTGGCCAGCGAGATCGCCAGATTTGACTTGCCTTGATTTTTTCCATGAGGATATTTGAAAAATGAGATTGACGACATTCCTCCAACCACATTGGAAAACATGAATGAGAGAATAAGGGCTGCTTTTCGAAGAGTGTCCCCTCAAATGTTATTAAATCTTAGGCGGTTTTCCATAGAAAGGGTTAGCTCTTTGTAGTCATCATTTCGAGCACCAAGGTTGAACTGAATACATTTGTATTTTATGTTTTGTTGAAGTTTTTCAGTTGAATAATAAAAAAATTGTCTGTTAAATGAACTACTGTCTGAGTATGGATCTGAATCAAAACTTCATTTCAGTGAACAGTTAAAGTTCGATAAAGTGAAATATAATATCTGTCAATGAGAATTCTGTTACCAAATCAGATAAATATCGTTTCACAGCTCTCTCGATTCAAAGAATACATTGAAATGATAACTACTATTTGAAAATGCCAATATCTTGAAAACTATTCAAGCTAGGTATAGGGAACCATTTCGATGTTATTCAGTCTCCAATTGTACCCAGCATTTTCAAAAAGAAAACAATAACTCGAAAACGGTTATAGTTAGGTACATGGTACCTCGGATGAAATCGTATTATTTTTCCCTGAACTATCCAAAACTGTAACAAAATACCGGGTGTTCCATTCAAAAAAACACAACTTTGATGTGTCACACTTTTTTGAGCCACCCTGTATACTCCAAAATAATTTCGTTTTGCAGCCACAATGAATATACAGACAATGAAAAGAAGAAATTCTCGAAATATCCAATGGTTTGGTTTACAGAGACCGTGTCCTATGTGGTGCCCCACCCTGTATATACTGCAAGCTTGCACGAGGTCTTTGATCAGCCTATAAGGTCCCAGGCAGCAAGCTGACGTCATAATGACGTCTCTTTTTGGTATTTATTGGTCCGCAACGTCATATTACCAAAAAATGACGTGAATACTGACGTCATTTTTTGAATGTACTGTAGACGTCATAACCAGGACGTTAGTTTGACGATATTTTTACGTCATTATAAAACGTTAACTCATTGTTTTATATTTTTGCATTTTGATGATTATTCCAATGATCCTTATAGGTTCCTAAATATTTTTCATCGAAATGCAAAAGTTAAACGAAAGTTTACCATAGATACCTCAAAGTGTGTATAGGCAAGTGTACATTGTAGGTACAGAATGGAATCAAATTTCTCTTTAGGCGAATAAACAGACGCAATATAGGTATTATTATTCAACCACAGCCCATCTTTTATGAGGTTCGTATGATTATCAACTCATTGAAAAACAGTTTGAATTTGGCGCTTCAAAACAAAACGTTCATTATTTGTTTGGCGTTCGGCAATCTCCGGAGTTATCGGTATCGGACAAGTTCGGCCACAAGCCAACACGCAACGTTGACGACGCACACGGCCACACGCCATTATCACAAAAATTTTGAGGTTGTTATGTATTCGATTTCGATTGAAATTTCCTATTGATTACAGAAGTCGATTTCCGACCGTCGGTTGTGAATTGTGCATTTCCTTTACTAGTGATTTGTAAGGTAAGTTTAATATTTGGTCTATTGCATGTATTGGATTTGATGTCATGTACTCACCACTTACCATGATTCCTGTACCTATATCATGATGCTACGTTATTTTAAGGCTTTTTCCTTTTTGTGAAAATAATTGTATCTTTAAGGTTAGTGTGCTGATTAAACTCACTAGGATTTTTTGTCGATATACTGAAATAATTTGATGAAAAATCAAGAAACATATGATGAGAGTTCAAATTAATGTGTTAATACTGGTGAAAAGAAGCTTCTTATCAGTGAATCTACCTATAGAAAAAGAAAGAATCTTAGTTATTGGGTGCGCAACTATGTTCTCGCTGAATTTTCGATAAATATGTAATTTTATTATAAAAAAATTGTTACAAATGAATCATTCAAAGTATTACCCATCGCTAGACACAACTTTTTTCCATCTTTCTGGCAGAGCTCGAATACCTTGCCGCCAGAAGTGTTCGTTTTTTGAGGCTATCCACGAATCAAACCATTTTCTGATGTCTTCATATGAGTGAAACTGTTGATCAGCCAGGCCATGTGCCATTGAACGGAACAAGTAAAAATCGGACGGCGCAATATCTGGGAAATATGGCGGGTGGGTTAGGACTTCCCATTTGAGTGTGCCCAAGTAGGTTTTAACAGGCTTGGCAACGTGAGGCCGAGTGTTGTCATGCAGTAAAATCACTTTTTCGTGCATTTGCTCGTATTGTGGCCGTTTTTCGCGCAGTGCTCGGCTCAATCGCATCAATTGAGTTCGATACCGTTCCCCAGTAATGCGCTTGAGCTGCCGTTTTTTTCGAATGGAAGAAGAAAATCAACACTTCCCGCAAATAACGATTGTTTGGCACAAAATTAGACATTTTTACTTAACCACAAGTATATAATGCGAAAACAAAATCACATATGTGTCGTGATGATTTGTTTACCATATGTCTAAGCTTGGTTCATGACGTTTTAGATATGTCAAAATCGACCAGCTTTTACTGCTAGAGCCATCTACTGACAAACAGCGAGGACTTAGTTGCGCACCTAATATATATACACAATTCACTTATTTTGGTTAATAATAATAATAATAATAATAATAAATAGAGTCGACTCTTCTAAGCTATGAAAGATCTTGAGGTGAGTCTGCACAAATAACTTTCTGTTCAGACAACTCAAGGTACTTCTTTCTTTCTTACTTTTCCAATGGTTTTTTCCTACATATCTGTTATAACTGGTGGTAATCTAGAAGACAGAACTTTCAACAATTTGTTCGACCAAATGAAATTTTTAAAATACTATCACATCTGTATATTTTTGAAATTTGTTGTTTTAATAGTTTGTGAATAATAGTAGAGTTTTCATTTATCTATTGGTCATTAACCATTAAATTATATATATTTTTTAACAATAATTTTTTATTTCTAGAATGTTCCTGTGCCTTGGGGATTTCTACTCTTCTCACATCCCCAACAAGTGGAACAAGTACCCCTACATCAACTATTCACAATAAAATTTGGCATTTTTTCTTCCTAATGAGCTAATCAATTTTTGGTTTAATTCAAATGTTCTGAGTTAACAATTTTACTCTTGATAATTGTGATCCCCATAGTTCAAAAAAATAACTCCCTCTACTCAAACTGTTATTTTATATATATAATATGAATATATATTATATTTCATTATATCCTTTGATGCCGATGGAACATATAGATTTTCGTTCTCTAATTGTGATTTTATTTACAGACCTTATAACATCATAGATAGGATATTGATTTGTATATGCACTAACATCCAAATAATATGAGCTTGAGACTAGCAAGTGAATACAAATAATTTTGAACCAATATCAATATATATATATATATATAATAAATAGGGACGGCCCATTAACGTCGAAATATAACGTCATAATGACGTTACAGAATGACGTCTTTGGTCTGTGACATAATCACGTCATCCTATCGTCTTTATGGCGTCATTCTTTTCGTCAGCAGGACGTGTCTGGTGTCGAAAAAATGACGTTACAATCACGTCAGCTTGCTGCCTGGGGTGCATTCAGTATGCAGATGACATTTGATCACTATTTGGTAGCCGACACAGGCTATTATCAAGGTAAAGATCATCATTTTGTTTTCCCACCATTTATTCAGTCAGAGGGTGTGGTCCTGACGACTGCTACGGAAGCAGAAACATGTTAGTGAAGGAATATGATGACATATATAATGATTTGAACCACTTTCAAGCCAACTCAACCCTTTCATGTTATCCGACCGGGAATAACTTTAGCCTTGGGCGGGTGTAGTCTTGCATCATTTCCCACCATAGAAGATTCTCATGTTTTAATACTGATCCAAGAGTATGGTCCGTGACGAGACTGCTACGGTAGCCGAAATATGAAAGTAACAAGGTCAAGAATTGTCATTCTTCATTGTCAGCTCATCATATATCGGAAACCGAATTACATTAGTAAAGATATTTATACACAAGTCAACCCAACCCTTTCAAGTTATCCGAACAGGAATACTCAAGTCAATTTGGATATATCATCCATCTCTCTTCACATATGATTAACACAAGTATAAAAACAATGAAATATAAAATAGAATAGATTAGCAACAATTCATTAAAAGTATTTCTAAACCTTGAGTAACATTAAGTTTCTGATCTAACATATCTCTCACAAAGTTTACAAATCCTAATTTCTATATGATGTTATCATTGTTGCTACTTGGCGTTTTGTTGCCCCTCACAACATATTCCACCCCTATCTGATGTCATCCGTCATTGACACGTGTAACGGTTCGTTTATTTATTTATTTACCAGTTTAGGTTGCTAACAGAACAAGGTTCCAGAGAACAGCATCCACTATATAAGAATTATTCTAAGCTATTTCCAAAATTATACATAAGCATTACTTATCGGTATAAAATTATCTGGCAGTAATACAAATATGATTTGAAAATATGGTGTGAATTGTTTTTATATTAATAATATAGTCATAAATAATAGATCATAATAGAACAAGTACGAGGAATGAGGAACCATTTTTAACTATTCGTCTAGATTGAGAAACATTCTCTTCAAAAAAAATTTGAATCGAGGCAGAGACATCGAGAAAATGTCTACAGATGTATTGGGATCGTGATAATATGTATTGAATGCTTTTTGCATCCGAACTAGTGGAGAGTTTTGTTCCAGATTGGTTCTACAGTAAGGAATATTGAATGGAATATAATATCGAAGATTGTTTGTACTGGGAACGTTGAAATTTATTCTTCCGAGTAGATATGGGCAATCGATTTCATGTCTAACAATTTTGAAAAGAATAGATGAGTTTGACATAGTATGTCTTTCACTAAGTGGCAAAATTTTGAATTGTTTTCGGATCGGCTGATAATTGTGGTCCTGCAAGCAAATCTTGTTTTGAAAGGCTAGGAATCTTAACAATTTATCTTGAACACTTTCTATCATTTCTGAGTGTACGGCGTATTGAGGACTCCAAATAACTGACGCAAAAGAAAGCTTGCTGTTGACGAATGCATAATACAGAGAGATGATGGTGCCCGAATCATGAAAACACTTTTCGTTTCACCTTATGAACCCAACCATCCTGTTTGTCCCGTTGATCAACTTGTCTATATGCTTGTTAAAAGTCCATTTTGTGTACAGTGTGACGCCTAGATCACTGATATATTCAAGGTTGGAATTGTTAATTTTGTAGATGTGCTGGATGAGATTTCTATTTCTTGAATTTGTTATGGCAAAACACTTGGCTGGGTTCAAAAAGAGACTATTATTATCGCAATATTCAGTAAGTCTGTCAAGGTCACTTAAAATATTCAAGCAGTCGTCGAAATCTTTTACCGGAGAAAATATTTTCAAGTCGTCAGCGTACAGTAGTATTCGACAATGTTCAACAAAGTTCTTTATATTATTTATGTGGATAATAAAAAATAATGGACCAAGGTGACTACCCTGCGGGACACCGGAAACTGCTTTGAAGGTATGTGAATTGAATCAATTTACTGACACCATCATCTCCCTATTAGTTAAGTAGGACCAGATCCATTTCAACAGCGATCTGTGCACACCGACCCCCGCCAGCCTTTCCAGAAGGATAGGATGGTCTATCCTATCGAACGCTTTACACAGTGTCAACCTGAATTTTTTTATCTAGAGCGTCGAAAATAAAATCAGAAAAACATAATAAATTCGTCTCGATACTTTTTTTGGAAAAAAACCGTGCTGCTCCTCCACATTACGTTTTTAACGGATGCTAATATCTCTTGATAATAATAATAATAATCTTTATTCACACACAAAAAAAAATAACAAAATCACATATATCACAATAAAGATTGAGTGTGAACAAAGTAGCGAAAGCTGATAAGTGTGATAACACTTGTTTCAGCGTTAACAAATTCAAAAATTTTAAATATAAAACTACTCAGGATATAAATATATATGTATGAAACAAAACAAGGTATGTATATGTAGCGACAAAAGACAACGAAGCAGTTAAAATACAAGGTGAAATGCAATATAGTATTAATATACAGTGCGTTCATAAAGTGTTGAAACGCTCCATTATCTTACGATATAATTATTTTCAGAGGTAAAGCTCGGACAAGTCGATTTTGTATTTCAGTCTTCCATCTTTTTTAACAAAAAATAATTTTTTCCACCACCACCTTACAAGATATGACGTCATCGATATTTTTTTTAGATTGAAAGGGTATATTTTTATATCAAAAATTGAAAGCCCATATTTTTTTGAGTTCAACCATACCACATACGTCATATCTTACACTTCAAGTTACAGTATACTGAGTATACAACATACCAGTGTTCATATTTCTCAACATTCATTTAATTATTTATTTGCAATGAAAATATCATAAGAAGTAGTGAAAATAAACAAAAAACAAATCTACAGCAAATGCTCGAACTGAGCTCCTTGGGTTAGTTGACAATATCCAAGACGTCTGATGAATTCTTGGGTTACGTTTGACAACATCTGGTGTAATTCGTTGAATTTCAGTTCGAATTCTCTCTTTAAGGTCTTCCAAACTGGGGGGTCGGTTTATGTACACTTTACTTTTTAAGTAACCCCAGAGGAAGAAGTCCATGTGAGTTAAATCTGGGGACCTAGCAGGCCATTCAATCTGTCCGCGTCGTCCAATCCAGCGATTGGGGAACGTTTCATTAAGAAAATCTCTAACTACTCGAGCATAATGTGGACCTGCTCCATCCTGATGGAACCAAATAGTAGAAACTATTCGATCAGGTTGATTGATATCTGGAAATGTCTCAGTTAAATATGGAACTACATAAGTTTGTAACATTTCCAAATAATTTCCACCCGTCACAGTACAGTCAAAAAAATATGGTCCTACAATGGTATTCCTAAGAATCCCAGCCCACAGTGTGACTTTTTGGGGATATTGGGTATGAGCTTCCATCGTCCAATTGGGATTTTCTGGTGCCCAATAACGACAATTTTGCTTATTCGTCCGAAAATGAGACATTAAATTCAAACCCATCCTTTTGATTACATACTTCTTGCATAATAGGGAATTCTCCTTCAGACGATAATGAAGTATTTTTCATGATATATCTTTAAAACGTATCATTTCAACCTTTTTCCTAAAAAAAATATTTCAAGTACTTAAAAAACAAAAATAATTATGGGAATTTAAAGTTTAAAGTGCTTTGTTTCTAATTCACCATTTGGCAACATCGACTGCGGATTACAGTGATAAGGAAGGATAACAAATTCGTTACGTTGATTAGATAAACAAAGATGGCTAGATTTTAATCAGATCAGAAACCCATTCTGCTTATTTCTATTCCATGAATCATGACGTTCCATGCATCGCAAAGGAGGCGACGACCAAGTTAGAGAGAGAACTCAGGTTTTCAGGTTATGTTTGAGTTTGGCTTGGTTTGGTAAGGTTGTTGTTTGGGTTGGACTTGAAAACAATTCAATCAAGTATTCTTCACCAGCCACAAAGTATAAACAAAAATTTTGGTTATGACAACCGACAAAATTTGATACTAGATTGTAAATGTACAGACAACAAAGAACAAATATATGTTATTTTTTTCTAGCCTACTAGGCGCTGTTGCCAATTTGTGAACTAGAAACAAAGCGATTTAAAATTTAAAACCCCATATTTGAAATATTATTTTAGATAGTTTCTGCAGAGAGTTTGGAATATTCATGAATGAAACTCATGATCATTAACTTTAAACTTGCATTTCCCGTAATAACCCAAATTGAGGAGAATTCCTCATTTCACAAAACTCCATGCGCCTATCGAAGTCGTCTTCATTAAGTTCATGTATCAGTTTAATTTTATATGGATGTAATTTGGCTGCTCTTAGAATTTTATGCACAGCACCACGACATATCTCATTGTTTTCAGATAAAGTTGTGATTGAACAATGAGGATTTTCTTCAATTCCAAGTAATACATTCAATTGAGTATCTTCGGCAACGGTAGTTCTGCCACTCTTAGGCTTATCCCTAACATTGCCAATTTCTTAAATTTATGTAATATTTTGCTTACCGTCGATTTGCTTATTGGTTCTCGATTAGGATATTTTTCATTAAAGATTTCGCATACTTCTGCCATACTTCTTTTACGATCGCCGTAACCTAAGATCATCAGAACTTCTATTCTCTGTTTTTCTGTCAGCCCCATCGTTATTTCAAATAATAGCTTTTAGGGTAATATTTTTCAGAAAGTTATTATTGCAGACTTATAAATCGATATGCTACACAACAAATCAATTTAATATTGACATATGCAATGGTAACTAAGAACATATTGTCTGATTGCTAAGGGCTTTCAGATGTTTTCATAGCTTACTACTCAAGTATGGCAAATATACTCGTACTAACTATTGAGTAATTCTCAGGTTTCCATTGCAAAATAAATAATTAAAGAATGTTGAGAAATATGAACACTGGTTTCTTTTATACTCAGTATACTGTAACTTGAAGTGTAAGATATGACGTATATGGTATGGTTGAACTCAGAAAAATATGGGCTTTCAATTTTTGATATAAAAATATACCCTTTCAATTTAAATCATCATCGTCATATCTTGTAAGGTGGTGGGGAAAAAAATTATTTTTTTGTAAAAAAAGATGGAAGACTGAAATACAAAATCGACCTGTCCGAGCTTTACCTCTGAAAATAATTATATCGTAAGATAATGGAGCGTTTCCACACTTTATGAACGCACTGTATAATAATAATAATAATAATAATAATAATCTTCAAGTGGTATTGGTGGGACTGGGATCAATATCATTAAAGAAAAACTATTGTTTCTTTGCCAACGTTTCGAATTTTAATAAATTCATCATCAGGGCTCTGTAACAATGGGTATTACGTTGATAGCTTTGAATATAAGTAAAAATGAAGTACGAGAATGCCAACAACAATTTTGGAACATATCAAGTGAATCAAAACCCTAACAAAATTAACAAAAATATGGACTTACCAAAAATCAGTTTTTCCGAGTAAAAATATTAAAATACAACATGGAAACAGACATTTTAGATACATGCTTACAGGACAACAATTCAACATCGAGCACGAGACAAATGAATACTGAGATAAATTCATAAAATGGCCATGAATCCGTATGGTTCTCGTACATATTAATAGAAAAACGATGGTAGTTAAAAACAACGTAAACTGATATGAATCATTTCGATAACTGACTTATCAGGTTGAAGTAGGCCGTATTCAACCCTTCTATATCTCTTCTGGTATTGAAACTGTCTTGCTGATAAATGTGTATCATTTCACTGAAAAGTCTTTTAGACAGAAAAGATTTCTGATCAAGAATGATGGGTCTTTTAAAATCGAAAGTATGTCCATTTTCTCTAGTGTGTTCCACTAAGGCTGTGGGGTTGTTAACATTCAACTTTTTTGCGTCCCTTTCATGTTCTGAGATTCGTTTTCTTAAATATCTTCCTGTTTGACCAACATAGCATTTAGTGCAGTTATTACAATTGATCTTGTAAACTACGTTAGACTGTAGGTCAGTGGGAGTTTTTACTTTTTGACGTGAAAAAAACCTTTGTCCAATGGTGTTATTATTGGAAAATGCAATTTTTGATTGGCCTTCATTTAAAATCGCTGCAAGTCTTTCAGAAAGATTTCTCACATATGGTATTAACGTAATACCCATTGTTACAGAGCCCTGATGATGAATTTATTAAAATTCGAAACGTTGGCAAAGAAACAATAGTTTTTCTTTAATGATATTGATCCCAGTCCCACCAATACCACTTGAAGAATATAATTTTTGGATCACCAAACTTACCATAAAGAATAATAATAATAATAATAATATTTATTGACCAAAATGAAAATGAAAACATCAACTTCGAGGTGCATGTAAATACATAAATTGGTTAATAAATCAAAGACCCAAAAAAGTTAAACTTGTAAATGGGTAAAACAGTTGAATTTAAAATATAAAAATTGTAATAATGATGGTAATAACTCGAATATAACAACGAACAACGTGAACAATGTATAATAACAACAACAATACTCACAGAACACAAAACAATACCACAGTCAACATTGATTATTTTGATAACAAACTCTGACAAATATTTTTCATTTCAATGTATTGGTGGAAGAGAAGACGTGAGTGTTGGCTCATCCATTCTTTTATTTTTGATTTATAGAGAAAACGGGACTTGAACTGCTTTATATTGTGAGGAATCAAACTATATAATTTAGGCCCCAGATAAGCATAACTTCTCTGTAAGGTATTTTTCTCGGGTATAGGTATAACGAAGGAATCATATTTATTACGTGTGTTGTAGCGGTGTGTTATTGCAACCAATTTATTTTTGTGAGTATGCTGCCGCGTTACCGCTGATAAAAAATATAATTGTCGGACATCATATATGTTTGATTCACTGAATAGTTCATCAGTAGGATAGGTATATGATTTGTTATATATGATTTTGATGATCCATTTCTGAATTGTTCCCAAATTTTTCATATAGCTGTTTGTTGCCGCTCCAAGTCAAATTCTGGTAAATTTTTCGAGTATGAAGTGAAGGGTATGAAGTGAGTCTTATCGACGTTCATTGTTAACAGACGATTCTTGAACCATTCTTTGATAAATTTAACATCTTTTTCAGCTCTTTTTTTCAGAGTTTGCCAGTCTCCATCTGTATATATAATTGCTGTATCGTCGACAAAACTCACCACCTCTCCCTCCAACTCCAGCTTCAACAGATCATTGAGATAAATGTTAAAGAGCAATGGCCCTAAGACTGTGCCCTGAGGAACACCATTACTCACTTCTCATCGTTTATGATGGACGGAAACTCTCTTCAGTAGCAAAGATAACTATATTTCAATAACTTTTACGAGATGACTTTTGTCAGATAACAACTCTTGACAGAATTCTTTACAATATGGAAAAACAAACGATAATAAAATCATCATGATTCAGTACACAGGGCGTTTACTGCGACATTGTCCCCCTTGGTATTGACTCTTCTTTCGTCAATACTGATATTCAGTCGGTGGAGTTTTCTCGCAGGTCGTTTGAAAGTTCCCTGTGCCGTGCGGACCTCCGCCACTCTAACGATTCCATCTTCTCCTTTGTAGACCTTCTCTATCACCCCAATTGGCCACATACCTCTTGGAACATTGTTTTCATTTATTACCACAATTTCACCCATTCTAATATTAGGCTCATTTTTATTCCATTTCGTTCTATTGATCAAGGTGGGTAGATATTCTTTCAACCAGCGACGCCAGAATAAATCAGCTAGATACTGGGAGATGCGCCACTGTTTTTTAGTGATAAGGTCCTGATCGGTGAATAATCCAGGAGTCATTATTTCAGAGGATTTCCCTAATAATATATCGGTGGGACAAATACTCACAAGGTCCTGAGGGTTTTCCGATACGTGAGTGAGTGGTCGACTATTGACTATGTATTCGGCCTCGGAAAAGACTGTTTTTAATACCTCGTCCGTCGGATGTCTATCTCTCAGTATAGCGTTGAGGGCTCTCTTGAAGCAGCCAATCATTCTTTCCCAGCTTCCTCCCATGAAGGGAGAAAGCGGCGGAATTCTTTTAAAATATATTCCCCTGTTGGTCAGTTCATCGACAACGGAGCTTAATTCCAATTCATCAAACGCTTCTAGAAGTTCACGGGTTGCCCCTCTCATATTTGTACCGTTATCGGACCAAACAACTTTCACGGATCCTCTTCTTGCTAAAAACCTTCTTATAGCCATTATACATGAGTCGGTGCTGAGGCTATGGGCAATTTCTACATGGATTGCTCTTACTGTGAGGCATGTAAATAGTACTCCATAACGCTTTTCAACTCTTCTTCCGATCTTCACTGAATATGGCCCGAAAAAATCTAACCCAGTTGCCGAGAAGGGTTTTTCGTATTTGAGAAGCCGTTCTTGAGGTAACTGGCCCATTGTAGGTTCAGCATTTTTTGCCATCCTCCTTCTACAGAACTGACAGCTATTGATGATTTTTTTTACCACAGTACGAATTTTTGGAATCCAAAACTTCCTCCGAAGATCATTAATGATTGTTTCTATACCCTGATGACCATTTTTTACATGAAAGTGCATAATCATTTTTTGGGTATATTGATGATCTCCTTCTAGAACTACAGGTTCTTTATCAATTTCTGCAGGTAGGTTGTATATCCGTAGAATTCTACTGCAAACCCTTATAATTCCATCTGTGTCGAGAAAAATCGACATACGATGTAGGCGACCATCTCTGTTGGATTTCTTTTCACGCAAGTTTTTGAGATCTTTGGGGAATCTTGAACATTGAACTGACTAATAATAATAATAATAATAATAATATAAGTTTATTCAATTCAACCTATCTAATATAATATGTATGAAACAAAGAACAAAGAATTGCATAAACTAGATGTTTGGTGAAGTTGTTGTAGTCACGTATCAATACATAATTATTAAATTATGAAGTATAACATCGATTACAAAAGTAAATGACACGTTATGGAAATGTGAAGTGTAAAGGTTGTAAAATTTAGTTATAATAATATATATGTGAATTATATCAATAATAATAGGAACAATCAAACAACAGATTCGCAAAGCATTAAGCTTGTCTGCAAATCTAGTTGCTGGATAACTTTTTCTTTCGACTACAATGTATTGTGTCTAAACTATTCGTAGATGATTACAATGTTGTGTGATTCTGTTAACAAACCAGGAAAGGAAATAATAATAATCGTTCACAATATAGTAAGAGAATTGGTAATCAACCATTTAGATAATATTTTTTTGAATCTTATATATTTGATTCTATTCTTCAAATCATGTGGGATGTTGTTATAGACTTTCTGACCGACATATAGAAAACTTCTTTGACCTATGCTTTTTTGTGTTTTGGGTAGTACAATATTTTCATATTTCCTGAAACGTGTTTGGTAGGTATGGGATATATCATCTGTAAATAAATTGTTTTTGATAACTTGTGTTAGCGCTGTTTTATAGAAAAGATTCCTTATATCTAGATAACCGAAATGTTTAAATAATATTTCTGTAGGAAAACGGATGTTTGCTTTATGGATTATCTTTATAATTCGCTTTTGTGCAATTTCTAATGGTTTTAAAGTATTTTCATATGCCCCGCCCCATCCAACTAGGCCATAACCTAGTAGTGACTGAACCAGAGTGAAGTATATGTTTCGCAAATTTCGTTGGTCTGTTATTTTTGTAATTTGTTTGAACATAAACATAAGCGATCGTATTTTTTTTGTTAATGTCTGGATGTGATAGTCCCATTTCAAATGACTATCTACTATTATGCCTAGATAGTTTGCATGATCTGTGCTCTCGATTGACCATGTGTCTTTCCTGAATGGTAGATATACCGATATTGTTTTATTTTTTGGAAGTCCTGTTCTATAGTTTGCAAACGCAACGTATTTAGTTTTTTCTAGGTTGATAGTCAGTAAGTTTTTGTCAAACCACTTCACCATTACTTGGAGCTCGTTGGATATGTTTTGTTCGACTTCATCTCAAGTTTTTCCCTCAACATAAAGGACAGTATCGTCTGCGAATGATATTATCTTGCTGTTTGCATTTTTTTGGGACAATAATTGATTTAAATATATTAAAAATAAAATGGGCCCCAGCACGGTTCCTTGTGGGATACCGTATTTTTTCAGTACTCTGCGCACAACCAATTCTTACCATTTGGGTTCGTTCGTTGAGGTAGCTTTGTAAAAGGAGCAGTGCTGGTCCGCGAATCCCAATATTTTCCAATTTTGACAGATGCTTTCGATGACTTATAGTATCAAAGGCCTTTGCCAAATCTTTAAAAACTGCAGCACATGGACGACTTGAATCTAAGCTATAATAATTTTTTTGTGTTAAAAGGGCAATCGCGTCATTTGTAGAACGGTTCGTCTGGAATCCAAATTGCATTTTAGACAACAGAGAAAATTTGTTTAGAAAGTTAATGAGGCGTGTTTTGAAAGCTCTTTCAAATACCTTACTCAGATTAGAAATGAGGCTTATGGGTCTATAGTTTTCCACTTTATTACGATCTCCCTTTTTATGTATAGGCTTAACAATGGCAATCTTAAAATGATTAGGGCATTTTCCTTGAGCAAACATGAGATTAATTAGGTAACAAAGAGGTTTAACAATTATAGGTGCAATATTTTTAAGTATTTTTGTTGTGATATTGTCAAATCCTGGTGCTGCATCATCTTTCAGACTGTTGATTATATGCATAATTTCTGTTTCATCTACAGGCTTCAAAAATATCGAGCATATGTGATTCGATTCTAGTTCATTATCATCATTATCTATGTTACTATTTGCTTTGATTGTTTGTGCCATTTTTTTTCCAATACCTGTGTAGTGATTATTAAAAATTTCGGCAATGTTTTCGGGGTTTGTTTCAATTAGTCCATTGTTATGTGAGATCTCGGCGGGTACATCATTTTTAGGAACATTAGCTTGCGTACTGTATTCCCTTATAGTTTGCCATATTTTGTTACTGTTATTTTGATTTTGGTTTATAATTTTCTCATAGTATCTGCGTTTCATTTCGTTTGCTAATTTCACAATTCTATTTCTGTATGTTTTGTATGATTCATAGTTTTCATCATTCCTATATTTTTATATTTTTTATATCGTTTATCCCTTTCTTTCATAAAAGCTATTAGACATTTTGTAATCCACGGCTTTTTTTTTTGTTTCTCGTTATGTATTTCAATAGTTTTACATTTTTTTATGCTTTCTTTCACAATTTGTACTATGTTTTCTGTTATGACATCTATGTTTTGTGTTCTGTAAATTGATTCAAAATTCTTCCTCTCTAATATCTGTTTCAACTTCTTATAGTTCAAGTATTCTTTTTTTGATACACTTTTAATTTTTTCAATCTCGTTATTATATTGCAAAATGATTGGATAGTGGTCAGTTATTTTTGAGTGCAGAATGATTGGTATTAGAGAATTGTTGTCTATATATCTACTTTTAAAAAATATATGGTCAATGCATGTTTCAGAGGTGTTTTCCACCCTCGTGTATTTATTAATAGTTGATTTAAAACCGTTTTCATATAGGACGTTGAGGTACTCATGAGTGTCAATCGAGTCTTCCAAAATATTGATATTGATATTCCACCAAAGTTTTTCGCCCCACGTTATCTCTTCACAAATCAGAAAACAGAAATGTTTTTCTTTTTTGAGAAGGATGAATTGGTGGATTCTTGCTGTGATTCTCAGAAGTTTTATCCATGTATAATGATCCTTAATAACAGGCAGTGCCTCAGATATGCAGTTTTCCATGGTTTCGACTTTCTGCAGACTGATTTGATGTGTGTTTCCATAATCAATTTTTTCTTTATTGATTGTAATTTTCGGCCAGTTGTCCTGGTCTTCATAGAGAAAGGCAGGACCTTTGAACCATCGATGATCTGTATGAATATCATCCTTTGTGGCTTCTCTTGTGCAATCATCTGCGACATTTTCCAGAGTTGGGACCCATCTCCACTGCTCAACTTCAGTGTATTCCAAAATTTCTCCGACTCTAGTGGAAACGTAAGTTTGGAGTTTTTTCTCGCTGTTAATCCAATGTAGAACCGTTCTCGAATCGGTCCAATAGAACTTCTTATTGATGTTGAAATTGAGATTCTTTACGGCTTCCATCGATAATCTTACACCCATCACTGCAGCAAGTAGTTCAAGTTTTGGGATAGATAGCGATTTCAGAGGAGAAACTCTTGCTTTTGATGTAACCAAAACCACTTCATCGCCTTCTTCATATTTCAAGTGAAGATAAACGGCTGATGCGTAGGCATCTTCACTGGCATCCGACAATGTGTGTAATTCGATGGTTTCAGCTTTTTGCAGTTGAAAAGAGTAGCAGCGGGGAATTTCGATTTCCATTACTTTTTTTAGTTGCTCCAACCAAGCTGACCATTTCTTGAACATATTAATGGTGATGCAGTCGTCCCATCCCAGTCCTGCACGCCATATCTTTTGCAGTAGTATCTTCACCTCGATGATTATTGGTGACAACATGCCTATTGGATCATACACCGACATGGCGGTCTTAAGAACTTGCCTTTTCGTAGGATTTTGACACCATCTAATATTTCTTTCGGAATCTTATGGAATTTTAGCTTGAATGTGAAACAATCATTGTTAGGATTCCACATCATTCCCAGAATTTTCTCTGGATTGGAGTTTTTGTCGACTTCAGTGCTCAATTTACTATCTGCTAAGAGCTGTTTTGGAATATTGTTCAATAATACAGTGGAATTCGAAATGAAATTACGAATTTCAAACCCTCCTTTGTCATGGATCCGAATGACGTCGTTCACTAACTGAATGGCTTCCTCTTCGCTCTCTGCTAATCGTCAACATAGTGAGAATGTATTATTGCATCAGCTGCTTTTGGATTTTCCGCTCTGTGTTTTTCGGCATTGTAGTTTTTTACAAATTGTGCCAGGAACGGTGAACAAGTTGTACCAAAAAGCATTGCAGTCATGCGATATACTTTCGGAGCTTTATTTGATTCCAAATTTCGCCACAAGAAACACTGGGAAAAGCTATCTTCCTCTGCTATTTTTACTCTGTTGAACATCTTCCTTATATCGCCTGCAAATGCGATTCGATGAATTCGAAATCTCAGCAAAACACCAAATAGCGAAGTTAGGAGATCTGGTCCAGTGAGCAGAAAATCATTTAGTGAAAAACCATTACTTCTTGCTGCAGCATCAAAGACAACACGGACTTTACCAGGTTTGTTGGGGTTTGTAACGGGAAAATGTGGTAGGAACCAAATATTTTTTTGTTTTCGTAATTCGTATTCTTGAACAGGAACTGCATAGTTTTTGTCCAACAACTTTTGGATTTCTGCAGAATATGCTTTACCGAAATCATGTTCTTTTCTGAGTCGTCTCTCAAGGCACATCAATCTTCGAAATGCCATTTGTTGTGATTCAGGTAGGTCTTCTGAGTCGCTCATTCTTGGTAATTTTATTTCATACCGAGTTCCATTGAAATTTATGGAATTTTGAGCTGAAGAAATTGCCTTTTCGTCTTCTTTTGATTTTCTTTTATCCTGTAGAGATACAACGCCAAAATTTTCGATTTTCATGAAACTTTTCACTAGGTTATGGAGAGTTTCATCAGCTTCTTCACAACAGACAACTGCTACTTCATTCTTCGAATCTCCTTGAATATTTTCCACAGTTCCATGGAGAGTCCAACCTATTTTAGTTTTAGATAGGATTGGGCCGTTTAGTTAGGTTAGGTTAGGGGTTGTATGATATTTCTTGAGAGAATGAGATGAGCATTGTTCTGTCCTATAAGAAGTGTTGGATTTTCTATGATTTCGATTTCAGAGGCGAATTGCTTGACGAAAGGGTATTTCTCTATAATTTTTTGAAGATCGTACTTTTGAAATGGCAATTTCAGATCGAGGATAGTTCGAATATTTTTCAGTGAATGGTACGAGTTACTGTTTATACCACTTATTTCTGCCTGCACTATTTGAGAATTTTCATCGTACCTATGAATTTCTCCTGTCCACTTGCAGCGAAGAGGCAAAACCGGTCCTGTTAACCCGAGTTTCGATGCTACTGAAGAATCGATCAAGGTGGCCGTACTTCCTTCATCCAACAATACAGTGATGTTGAATATGCCGTTGGGACCTTTGATTTTGGCTGGCAGCATTTTCAGTAGAGTATTGCAAGTTACCTCATTGACACGAGTATTGGCTTCAGAACTTCTTTGGAATGAATTTGACGAATTCTCTTTATTTTTATGCAGGAGGCTATTGTGAAAGCGTTCACAATTGTTTACGCCACATGTGTTCTCTTCTTGCATTTTCCATTGTGATAACGAAGGCAGCAGAAACAAACATTAATTTTTTGGACCATTTTCCATCTTTGCTGTATGTCCAAGTTTTGAAATTGTTGGCATTTTTCTAATGGATGTTCACCTTTTGTGCAAAATTCGCAGATCCTGCTTGCTGGATTTGGTGAATTATTTTGGATGGTGGTGGGATGTTTTCTTTCATACTCGATACTCGTACTAGGATGATTACCAGTATTTTTCGATATGAAGGTAACTCGTGAAACTGCTTCCGATATTTCTTGAATCCAGTCAGAGAAATCTTTTAAGGATTCATTGTGATCCTCGATTTTTTTCTCTATTAGGAAACTTCCCCACTGTGTGAGTAGATGTGTTGGAATTTTCTTAACGAAAGTAGCTAATAAATATCGCTGATCAACGATTATGGCAATATCTCCTTCAACGACCTCCACAATATTTCTAATTGTGTAAGAAAAGTTCAGGAAAGAGTCGAGGTTTTCAACGTTTGGAATTTCATGAGCTTTCGAAAGTAGTTCATCCATAATGGGTTCTGGACGGCCATATTTTTTTTCTTGAGGATATCAATGATCTCGTTTGGCTGTTTCGCAGTGATGAGTAGCATTTCTACCATTTTTCTTGCTTCTCCTTTCAGACTTTTGTTAAGCCTCAAAACATTTTCTTCCGGAGAAAAGTTGCACGCTTCATCCGAAAGTTTGTACTGAGCGTAGAAAATTGGCCATTTTAAACAAGATATTCCATCAAAGTCTGTCAACTGGCTTCCGATTGTTTGACGTGTCAACATTTTGTTAATGGATCGTGTCAAAGTTTCTATTCCATCATTGTTGGAACATTCCTGCTGATTGTTCACCGAATTTGCCAATTCTTGCACTCTACTTGGACCTGACGGACCTTCGTCACAGAAATCGTCCTCTTCTGATGCAATATCTGTTGTATCGTATCCATTTGATCTTTCTAGGATTTCTTCGTATTTGTTAAACGATTTCTCCTTATTTTTGAGACGATCTTCTTGAATTTCAAGAAATTTTGTCTTCTTTGTTAGCTCATTCTCTTTCATTCTGAGTGTTTGAGCTGGAGTTTCTTCGTTATTTCTCAAATCTTCTATTTCACATTGTATGTTGATAATTTCTTCTTTTTTCGTGATATATTTATCATCTTGAATTCTATCTATTTCTTTTTGTATATCCAAAAGCATTTTGTTATCTCGTGATTTGTATGATTTTATAGATTTCTCTTTGCTATCCCTTCGGATCATGGAATTCCGAACACTTTTTATTTCATTGTCTTCACGTGACTGATAAGAATTTTCTTTCTTCAATAGTTCAATGATACCATTTATAAGGATACTAGCAAGCTCGTGAGTAGAAGCAGTTTTGGTATACTTTTGAGAAAATAAATCACAAAGTTTCTGTAGATTTTTGATGCTCAATGATTCACTGATGAGGGAAAGGTATTTCTCAAATTCTTCTGAATTTTCTTGGAAAGGATACCCGGAAAATGCAGTAATTTTTCTCTTTACTGCTTTCACTTTGGGTTGTTCTCCGTACAAAAGAAAGTGAAGATTTTCCAATATGTTTTTATCACCCGTGTTCTTGAGTTTCAAGGAGATGTCATGAATGTCACCAAATGTCACTTGTGTCGTCGACATCTTTTCAACTGGAATTGAACTTTGATATGGACTTTTTCAACACAAAGGTTGATTCTTGAGATAGCTCGAAGGACCACTTATCGTTTATGATGGACGGAAACTCTCTTCAGTAGCAAAGATATTTCAATAACTTTTACGAGATGACTTTTGTCAGATAACAACTCTTGACAGAATTCTTTACAATATGGAAAAACAAACGATACTAAAATCATCATGATTCAGTACACAGGGCGTTTACTGCGACACTTTTATTTCCTCACTCAGACTGTCATTGACTCTAACTCTTTGTATCCTTTGTTGTAAATAGTTTTCCATGAGTTCGTAAGGTTTTCCTCGAATTCCAACACCATCCAATACCCTCAACAACATGCGATGGTCAACGGTATCGAATGCTTTTGCGACATCTATGAATACGGCTAAAGTTGGTTTCGTTTTGTCTACATATTTACAAATTCTGGATGTGACAAACAATATGGCGTCCTGTGTTGACCTGTTTTCTCTGAAACCAAATTGCTTATCTGAGAGCATTTCGTTTTTTTTCAAATAGTTTGTTATACGCGTTTTTAGCAGCATTTCAAAAATTTTTTCAAGGTTTGAGATCAAGGAGATTGGGCGGTAATTTGAGACATTTTCCATGCTTCCGTTCTTGTGTAATGGTTTTATTAGTGAAATTTTGAATGCGCAGGGAAATTTACCAATTGTTATGCACCAATTTATTATGTAGACTAAAGGTCTGATGATGTGGTTCGCAATTAGTTTGATAGTCTCAGCGGTGAGGTTATCAAGTCCTGGTGCTTTTTTGTTCTTTAATTTACTGATATACCCGAGCACTTCATCATCGTTCGTTTCTCCCAAAAAGAATGAATCAACTGATTGATCCAAAATCTCTGCATGTATGTCATGACTTTGGTTTATTGCCTCTGCCATTCTTTGCCCTATACCCGAAAAAAAGCTGCTGAATTCATCCGCCATATGTTTGCTATCAATCAGCTCTCTACCGTGTTTATCTATTAATTTATTCAAAACATCATTCTTACGAATTTTTCCTGTAATTTCGTTTACACAGTTCCATAGACTAGACGAGTTGTTTTTATTCCTAGAGATTTCACTCTGGTAATAATTTCTTTTCGCCTGTTTTATTACGTCATTCAATTGATTTCTATATTTTCTATGATTTTTAATATTTTCTTCCGATGGAAATTTCATTTTCATGACATATAATCTATGTTTGTGATGTACTGATCTTAATATGCCGTCAGTTATCCTTTTTTTCAATTTGAGTTTATTTTTTTTCAATCTCTATATTGTTTGTGCATTTTTTGATATGATATTGAATTGTTTCTGTGAATATGTCTGTAGCAGTATCGATGTCTTTGCTCAAGTAAACTTCGGAGAAACCTTCCCTTTCAAGATATTCCTGTGTCTTTTTGTGAATTCTTTTATTAGCCATTTCAGATGATTCCAATCTTACAATTTTAGCAAAATGGTCCGTTATATTAGTTTGCAGAACGATTGGTGTTATATCAATGATATTTTTATCATATTTAATGAACATGTGGTCGATACATCTTTCAGAATCTCCCTGTATTCTTGTGACTGCATTTATAACTGACGAATAATCGCAATCATTTAAAATATTGAGGTAGTCATTCCTGCAATCTTCACTATCATCTCCGAGAATATTTAAATTCATGTCTCCCGTCAGGACTTGAATATCCGCATTCGGACAATTCTTGAGATATTCACCGATTTGTTCATTGAAAACTTGTATATTTGTTGCGGGTGGTCTGTACAAAGCTGAAACTGTAACATTTTTGTTGATGCATTTCGAGCTCAGTTCAATTCCCGTTATTTCTCCCATTTCAATCCTTTTGAATGTAAAATCAATGTTTTTTCGAACGTAAATGACAACCCCATCATTTTGATTGTACTGGGCCTCATTATATACAGTGCGGTAGTTTTCCAAATTATACAAGGTGATATCTGCAATCTGCCATGTTTCGGTAAGAACGGTAAAATCAAAATCATGGTCGCACTCATATAAGAGTAACTTCAGTTCATCCAAATTATGTTCAGGCTTCTGATGTTCATATGAAATAATTTGAAATTTTGATGAATTTCACTTTTGAAAATGTTATTTACTTGCTTTATGTTGTTGGCAATGATAGTGTCGATTTTATGAATCTGAAAATCCCTGATATATTTATCCATTTCTATGATAAGAATATATTCTCGGTATATGAGCCATAAACCATACCAAGCCTACTTAAGAAACAAAAAAAAACAGTATCACTGAGAAAGCCCAATTCAACCAGAAAAGTTTCGCCCTAAGAAACGAATTCTGCGACACAAAAAACTGCAGCAGCAAAACAACAAGAATTACTATATCCTCTTTATCTGATTAGCACGGATGATAATTCAAAAAACTTGCATTCCCCACATCCAGTGAAATTACATATAAAACTCACACATTCACTGAAAATGTATAATTTATTCGGTTATTTCGTCGAATGCTTCCTCAATTTTTCCTTGATTGTAGATGGCTTCGAATTGATGTCGTCTTGTCTCAGATTTCTTCTGGATTTCGGTTCGTGAAGAGATGTGACCTTTCCAGCATCCAGTGGGGTATTTGTTATTGATTTTTCTTTTTGAGCCGCCTCAACGACACACCTGTCTAATACTGGTGTTTGTGGTGCACTGTTTGCTCTAACATCAATATCTTCTTCTTCCTTTCCTTGTGGTTCCAGTTCTTCGATTGTATAACCAATATTATTCAAAAACAGACTATTTCCTTTTATGTAGGCCGTATTGGTAGGAGTTTCTCTTGCTCTGCTCAGGTATTTTCGCAATATTCGGTTTTCCTCTCTCTGTGTGTCAGTTAAGTCATGTACAAAATATATGTCGGTTCCCTTTAATTTCCCACAGTTCTTGAAAATCAATCTCTTTTTTATATTACACTAATTCTACCTTCAAGGGACAGTCAATCGAACGACCAAGGGGATATACAGGGTCGCTGATATGTATGGAAACGGTCGATTATTTCCTAAAGTAAGATAGCTAGCGAAAAATGTTAGGATACAAAAGTTGTAGGGTTTTTCAAAATCCATTAAGCTAATGAAAAATTAAGTATACAGAATGAGTCAAAAAGTCAGGACGAAACAAAGTTGCTTTTTCTCTAATGGGACGCCCTGTATATTATTCCACATTTCAATTCTGCTCGAAATTCTGAACAAAATTGATGAGGCGCTTCATTTCCTAAATTCAACCGATTTCGAGATATCGAATTTTGAAAATAACTTATAATAAATTATCCAAAAATGTTGGTCCATTAAGTTCATAGTCCATCAAGTTACCTTTGAAAGTTTCCAGCTCCATAACAACGCCGCGTCGTTCTTTTGTCTAACAGTGATGATCTTGATATTGTTTTCATAAAATTTTAAATATCCTGGACATTCATTAAAAAATACATTTTATTGTTTTAATTGCATTTTAATCAACCCTGAAAAATTATGCTTTTTTTATTTTCTGTAAAAAAATTATAATTAAATTGTAATCATAGTATCCACATACTCCACCTTTTGTGACTTTCATAATAAATATGCATCATTTCGTGCTTTTTCTTCAATAAATTTGAGAGTAGTAAAAAGTTATTTTCAATTTCGAGCAGAATTGAAATGTGGAATAATATACAGGGCGTCCCATTAGAGAAAAAGCAACTTTGTTTCGTCCTGACTTTTTGACTCATCCTGTATACTAAATTTTTCATTAGCTTAATGGATTTTGAAAAACCCTACAACTTTTGTATCCTAACAATTTTCGCTAGCTATCTTACTTTAGGAAATAATCGACCGTTTCCATACATATCAGCGACCCTGTATATCTTTTATTTCATTTGCAGCTATATCAACTTCGAGAAGTTTCTTTATATCTTTGCAGATTATATCAGGTGTAATTTCATTCGAAGATTTTCTCAAACCAAAAATCAAGAAGTTGTTCTTCTTAGAGTTTTTCTCGAGCAGTTCAACCCTTTGCCTCAGTTCAGCGTTTTCCTTCTCCAAATAATAGACTTTCTTATTTAGGGTTTTCAAATCAAGCCTTACTCTAGCTTCACTTGCTTGGATTGCATTCCTCAATTCTTTCTTCGTTTGCACTATCTCGTTGTAGATTTGTTGTAATGATACTGCTTCATCTCCCAGCATTTTACAATATATTCACAAATGATTTATTTTAATAACGCACAACTATCGACTACTCTCTGCAACGCTCTACTCTACTTTACTTATACATCTATTGAAAGTTCTTGGAGACACGCTAAAGCGGTGACTCTATCTAACGGTAGAATTAAATCTGAACGATCTTCTCGAATAGTTTTGCAAAGATACATAATTTGCTGATTGGTCTGTAGTTTTTTACCAAATGTCTGTGTCCACTTTTGTGTATCGGTGTAATAATTGACATTTTCCATTGAGACGGAAAAGTACTTGTTTCAAGTGATTTTTTGAGAATTGTTTTTAACGGATAACATAGAGGGTTCTTACATTTCTAATAAATGATGGTGAAATGTTGTCAGGCCCAGCCGATTTGTTTTCATCTAATGATGTTAGAATTGAAAGAACGGACTCCGCAGTGATCGTCCCAATACAGTTTGGTAGATTATCGGTCAAGTCTGGGGTGTCAGTATTGCTTTTAACAAATACACTACCAAAAAAATCAGCAAATAGACCGCTAACGGCTTGTCCGCCCTGAGCCACATCGTTGTAATGCATAGTTTGAGGTATAGCAGTATCAGATTTTTTCCTATTGGAAACAAATTTCCAGAATTTTTTTGAATCGTGTTTTATTTCATTTTCAATATTTCGAACATACGTTTGAAAGTCCCGGCTAATGAGCTGTTTCGATTGTCGTCTGAGATTAGCAAGTATTGTAGTGCTCTTGGTTATTCGTGAATTTGAATTTTTTATGAATTTTGTTTTTCTTTATCATAGTTTTGATGGTGTCAGCCTTGAAATAAATAGGATAATTGCCTTTAATTGTATAGCTAGGTACAAACTCTTCCACTGTGTTTTTTATTTCTTTTGTGAAAACATCGACTGATTCGTTGACATCCTTATCTTTAAAAAGTTGACCCCAGTTTAAAAGTGAAAAAGAATAATTGATATTGTCATAATTGGCTTTTTTGAAATTGTAACAAACTTGTCGTCTCGAGCCAATATTTTATTCAATTTGAAGTCAAGAAAACATTCCAAGGAGGGGTGGTGAAAATTCTCTGGAACCAGAGGATTTTGCGAGTGCTACAGGTTCCTTATAATTTTTTTGTTACATAATATCAGATCGAGGGTTCTGTTATTGTTGTTTCGAACGGAATTGAATTGTCTCAACTCTATATATGAAAATGCGTCTATGACTTCAGAAGATTTATTGTCCACCTGCAGAGGTTCCCGAAACTCCTCATTCGTTTTAATTTCCCAGTTGATGGTAGGCAAGTTGAAATCTCCCAAAATCATATCTACACTTTTTTCAAAAATCGTCTCATTGGAATGAATCTTAGTAACAAACGAAAGCTTAGAAATGTAGTCCTCTTCCGGCAAGTATACACAACAAATGAAGTATTTTTTACTGGAACCAACTTGAACAGATATCCAGATGTCTTCTGCCTCCGACTCCATTTCACTGCAACGCTGGGTTGTATATTTTTTATTTATGGCTATCAGTACTCCCCCGCCGTCTTTTTTTGTGCGAACTCACCCGATCTCTGCGATACACTACGTAATCACTACCGAATAACTCACTTGTTTGTACTCCATTATTCAGCCACGTTTCAGTCAGGCAGACGACGTCATAGTTGGTGGATAATAGGTTATGGTAGAAATCGAATGTTTTGGTGCGCAATCCTTGTGTGTTTTGGTAAAAAACATGCAGATTGTACTCCATCTCGGATTATATTTAACTTGTAACGAAGCGCTTTCAGCTACCTTCATTACTAAAAGTTGTATCCAACTCCTGAGGGGGGCCAACCTTAACCCTCTAAAATACACTAACCTGTCATTCCCCTTTGAATCTGGGTTAGTTCAATTGCCAAATTACACACCCTGTATACTGAAAAGCCTTTCCAAAATGTTATCCCGACATTACAGATATATATATATATATATATTATGTGTGAACTAAAATTATGAAAGCCCTAGGACAGCCTATAACCTGAGTATTCGATTCCGAACCTGAGAAGTCAATCTGAGTGTCTCCAGAGTACTATCATGTTTACTTTTCACTTCAGATTAGATTGATGATGCCCACAGGGACTTCTGAGGAAATTGAGAGGCAATGCGGAGGAAAATAACTAAAACAAATACATTTTAAGAAATCTGAGATGACCCTGAGATGTTTACCTGTAAATAACTCTTTTAGTCCTGAATATTTCTAGATCAAATTTGTTCAGCAGCATTAGCAAAGATGGGGAATCATTTTCATATATGTTCTATATGAAAAATCGTTTTCTCTGCATTTCTTTTATTTCACGTGCTTTCCAGGTTTTTTGCGCTAGTACCGACAAAATAGTGGAAGGTCACATGTCACCTAACCCGTTTCAACCAATTAGAAGCCAATCCTTGAGAAGATTTTCTGAAGGTATAAATACGCCGCAGACCCCACTGACCCCAACCTGAGGGTTCTTTGCTATTTGGCTTTTCGTTTTGAATTCTTATGATTCTTATTCATTCTTAGTTTGTATTATTCTGATTCGTTTGATTCCAGTTCATGATTTTGTTCAAGTTTGATTTAATTCGAAATTGCCAGTCATACCGTTATCGCCAGTTTAGTTTTGCCGTTTTCTTTCCGGAATCTTTTCTTTGAATTAATTTTCGTTAATCTAATTTGTTTTGACTTCATTGTTCTAACCTAATATTTGGACGTGCCGACCCGCGTGAAGTGAGCGCTCCAGCCGAATCCCCTTAGTTACCGTAGCCAGTGTAAGCATTATCCCCCATAGACTAACGATTGTACCCGATTACCAGTACCTGTAAGTTTTCATCTCATTTTTTCTCGTAAAGTAAAACCCGTTGCAAATACCGTAACTAGACTAAATATCCCAGGGGGTAGTTGTTTCTTTCGAGGATCAGCCCTCTGTGATATTCGGAATAACGCGTGCTAAGACCGATATTGTGGTTGTACTAGATATCCCAGGGGGTAGTTGTTTCTTTCGAGGATCAACCTTCTGTGATATTCCGAATAACGCATACCCGTGTAGTAAGAGTTTCTTTTAATAGTAACATATGAAAATCTGAGAATTGAACTTATCTGGGTCTCCTAAATAGCTCGCCTGTATCGCTTTTCCGTTTAATGCTTTCGCCCTGCTTTTCCTGTATACTTGATTTAGATTTTCTATATTCAAACTTATAATTTGGGATTTGTGCTGATTGCTTCCGGTTCAGGTGATCAGTGTCATTTTATTCCTGGGCTTAAGGCTGTATGTATTTTTGTTATAATTGTATTGCGTTTGTAAGAATTATTGTGATTGCTCGCTGTTATTTGTATCTCCAGAATAAATAAAACCCCGTTTATTTTTATATTGTCATTTGATTCATTGAACCAGATAACCTGAATTAGGACTAAATTAATGCATTGCTAGGTAGCTTTTGTGATCCAGAATATCCTGAGGGAGAGTAATTAAAGCCTACCCTTTCTTAGATTACTTTACTTTACTTTAGTCTAACTATTTGACCCCTGGTTTACACAAGGGGGTACTTTGTATACAGTTACTTTGTATTTCTTCTCCACTCAGGGACCCCAGGGTCTTCCGAAAAACCATTAGTTCTGGAAGCAAGTACATACCACTTTCAAAAAAACTGGCGCAACCGATATAAATACCAGACATATCTAGTTCTCGGGCTCCCCTTGTGAGGTTCTGACACCGAATTAAGACCCTTACAAACTATATCTATTGTCTTTTGAGAAAGAGATTTTCACATTTTTTCAATGGATTGACTATCTTTGATGAGAATAATACGGGAGTTTTCATCTTTTCTAACAAATATTAAACCGTTTTTCGTCCAAACGAATTCGTAGTTCTTCTCCTTGGCCATAGCTCTTGTATCTTTGTAAATCAGCTCATTTGCTAGAGTGAGATGTTCGTTTATATACAAGTTGTCGAAAATACCTTCTATTTGCATTTTTGGAGAGCCACTTTTTCTCTGAAGCCGTTTTGTTTTAGCTGCAGCGAGAAATTAGTCCTTTGTGTAACGTGAATTGAAGCGCACTATAATGTTTTCTATGTTGCTTGTTGATATTATGAGATTGAAATGAATTTGTTAATTATTCGGAGCGACTGTCGAGCGATGTGCAAACGACAAACGAACGAACGAAACTGCCCAAGGGTTGTGAGTCTTGTTGGTTTCCGAGTTGCAGAATTCATAAGACGGTGACTTATTTGGTGGCACGGAAGGTTAGGTGCGCCACCCCGTATAAGAGATGAGGTGGTGGAGGTGGAGTACGGTACTCTGACTAGTGGGAAGATTTGTGTGTCGAAAGCGATAGAAAGTTGTAATCCAAAAGTTAAAAGGTGGCCTGAAGAAAATTCTTAGGCTACTTGGGGATACCAGCATTAGTTGGAAAAATAAAGAAATTGATTTGAAAGCACCTAGGAGTAGAGATACCCAAATTCCGTAAACCATTATCGTCGTCAGAGACGCCTTACCGTAGCAGTCGGAGATATTGCGTAAGCTCCTGGTCCTCCACGCCTTCTCGCCGGTGAGCCACCTTGAGATCGTCGGGAACCATCCACCTTACTAGGTACCCGTTTTTTTATTATACACGACAAGCTGATTGTGTGTATTATGTATATCATCATTTCATCGATGTCAATTTGAACAGTGTGTCCCAGATTATTATGTCCATTTATGTTCAATGCCATATGTTTTTGTGAATTGTTGTGTCAACCATATCTTGCGTAAATTGATAATTAAAATCCTGATTTGTGAAGAGCGTGCAGTTTTCTTTTTGAGTGGGATTGAGATAATTTGGTAAATTCATCCGAACACCACGTTGAAAAATGGCGCCCAACGTGGGGCTTTACGTGTTCATGTTGATTAGGCTACGCAATTTTCATCTTGTGATATATTTGAACTGATTTAAATATTCTCATCTCATTTTGAACGGAGTGCCCGGGCTCGGATAAGGCAAATAATAAAAAAAAAACGGTTTCAAGCTATTGATAACAATTGTTTACCTTAAAAAAAGCATTCCACATAAAAAATGTTCGATCTGATGAAGGAAACAGTTGTGAGTTTGTTTTCTGCACCTCGTGGAATTGATGAAGGTACTGTTTTTGTTTCGAACTGATAAAATATGGGCAGTTCTTTCCATAGCCGATTCGCGCCTTTGTGAATCGGAAATCGACGATTTCAGCATACAGAGTGAACAGTTGGATGTTGAATACAGAGTGTGCAAGGAGCGGAACATATATCAAGTGATTTGATTAGAGTGGTCTGAATCAGGGAAGTAGTTTTTGAACTCGTTATAGCGGTTAATTTTAGATCTTCATCATTTGCGAGTTCATGAATTAAATTATGAATTGCGAATTCGAGGTGTGACAACTGATAGATTTGATGTCGATCTGAAGCGGAAATATCAATTGGGACCGAGTGTTAAGTATGCAACTCCAGATTTCCGTTTTGATGATGAAAAGTCCGAAGTAGATGAAAGTGTGCGTTCGATTGCTGATGTTGTGAATGATTATGACGGAGCTAATGTTGAAGTGACAAATAGGTTACGTAGCAGGATCAATCATGATGTGGGTGAGTAAGAAGGATGCCAGAAAATATCAGTGATGATGTTTCGAATCATAGGGGTGATCATATTATCATGGTTTCTGCGTTGGAGGAGGACTTGGATAATGTGCTGGAAAAGTATCGCAAGGGTGTTCCATGTGATGCTGGGGATAGTGTTCCACCATGTTCTTCTGATGATGAAAAACCAATATCCGTTTATAAATGGCCAGTTAGGTTCAGTGGAAAGCTAGCTAGTGGATCTTTGAATTCTTTCCTGAACAAAGTTGAAGAGTTGAGGGTAGCCAGGAAATGTAGCAAGCAACAGTTGTTTGAAGCATCATCAGATCTTTTCGAGGACGTTGCTTCGGAGTGGTTTAGGGCACAGCATGGGCAGAGTCGTTTTGATTCTTGGGATTCATTGGTGGAGGCACTCAAGAAGGATTTTCTCCCGGACTATGATGTAAACTTTGGAGGCAAATTGAGAGGCGTACTCAGCATGAAGATGAACCTTTCGTCATTTATATTTCCATCATGGAAAATTTGTTCGACTGTTTGTCTGAAAAGCCGTCTGAAGAAAAGAAGCTTCGAGTGATTACTCCCAGAGTCCTACCAGATTATCATTGTCATCTTCAGGGTATTACTTCGATTAATCGTCTAGTTGAGGGTTGTAGAACTTTGGAGGAAACCGAAAATAAGAATAAAAGTTGTAGACTCCCGCCTAGGAAGAGTATTTCAACGTTAGAGCCTTGTCTTGCATATGGAGATACCTCAGAAACGAGGTCTAACTCTGGTTCTCACGTTGGTGGGGTCAGTTGTGCCAGGGTGAGACAATTTCAACTGGCGGTAGGTCACGTCCTAATAGAAGTAATCGTATGAGCAGACAGGTATCTGCTCTTCAGTGCTGGAAATGTCAAGAGGTAGGTCATATTAAACGTGACTGTACGGTACCGACCCAAAGAGATTAGCCAGTTTGTTTTGGTTGTGGTATGAATGATGTAATTCGTCCTAATTGTCCTGTTCAAAAAACTAATAAGCGGAGTTCGTGTACCAGATTGGCGACACTCCGTTGGTGAAAGGTTTTCGATGATCCGAGGAAATTGTATTATTAAGTGGAAGAATTAGCTTGATGGAGTCAGAGCTTTCTTTGAAACTCTTCAGCCTTCAATCTAACAAACGCATACCGCTAGATGGCAATGCGAGCTCGCCGATGGATTAAATCTTAGATCCTCCCGTTTTATAGCCCAACGACTACCCTACGGTCAGCCCACTATACAGGACCGAATCGAGGCTTGTCCTCACAAATTACAAACGGTTCGGAATATATTGAAAATTATTCAAGGAATGTCTCTAGATCCGTTTAAAATGTAGTTTGGAGGGCCAAAACTATTTCTAAGGCGAATTTGTTCTCAATGTAAATACGGGCATTGATTATGGACAGAGTCGAAGATTATGATTCTTTCGTTAAAATTGAAAAATACCAGATGTTATTATGGTCCGATTCTATTCAGAATTGGTATCTGGTGGATTTTAGTGTCAGAGACTATGAGTCTTTTGACAAAATTTGATAATTCAAGATGGCGGACGAGTTTTGTATATACCTGTTCGATTTTAGTGTAATTTTTGCACAAAATCCCAACAAGAAAATATAAGTCAATATCATACGTCATTTCAATGTGAAAGCAACTGTTGAAGTCAATGAAAATGAACAATGTTTTTTGCCAGATATTTCATTTCAATTTAAATTTCAAAAAATACTACTTCTTTTTTGCATTTTTTCTATATCTTCAATATTATTCCTAATTCTCATTCCTTTTGAGAGTCGCCCATCCGAAATTTATGGTAAAATGCACTCCATATAAAATACTTTTAAAAAATAAACAATTATATTTATGCAAAACAACTTCAGTCAAATACCTACGGTTTATGTAGATCATGCAACAGACGTTTCACCGCTAACGATCGTCGAGTTCGTTTATGTCGTCTAGATCAAGATATTGTTGACTTGGGCATCGCGATTTGAAAAAACACTATTTGTAAAAAAAATCGACCTGAACTAAATACACACTTCACGTAGAATACCTAAAATATGACTGAAGTGAACGAATCCTAATGATTCGCAATATGAATGTTGCTATCGGAACAAATCAACTGCGGTTGTTCCCAAAGTGACATCAAAGACGCCGCCCGTGGAAATCCCTCACATAAAAAAGATACCCTTGCTGAATAGACCTGACGAAGTGTATTTCCTGATAAATATAACTAGATAAATTACCAGATAATAAAAGACCATGTTTTGTTCAAAGAATTTGTTTTTCTTCAGATCATTCGTAAATTATGCCATCCTGGATTATTTAGTTCCGAAATAAAATGATTAGTAGACACAGTTTATGTTTATACAGGGTGCGGCACCGAAAACGAAACAGATCGAATATCTTATAGACACATGTGTTGTGAAAAAAATGCAAAAACACGTCGATTTGTAAACCAGGGGGGACATCTTTCTACCATAACCTCAACTGTCATACCTCTCTCTCCTCCCCTTGGTCACTATCACCCATACAATTTAAATAGGGAAAGTACTAAGTGTGTCACATCACTGAAAAGGTAATTTGATAAGGAATTCAGCCATGTGAGTGTTCGCTACGTAACTTTTTATTTTGGTGCCCTCTTGCGGGAAAAACAACTGTTCCGTATTCCAAAGTATGATACTTCATTTGAAAGCTACTTTGAACAATTCAGAAAAAAATAATTAAAATTTAAAAAATGACAGTATATGAACTCAAAAATTGGAAAGGCTTGCATAAATTTCATCGTATTATTACCGAATGTCGTCAAATAACTCCAGAAATGCTCCAAAACGTCAGAAAACGTTTCGAGACTAACTTATACTCATGTATGGCAGTTAATGGAGAACACTTTGAGCAGCTATTGTGAATTATTGTAGTTTGGAATGGTTGGAGTAAAATTTATGCAAGCCTTTCCAATTTTTAAGTTCATACACTGTCATTTTTTAAATTTTAATTCTTTTTTTCTGAATTGTTCAAAGTAGCTTTCAAATGAAGTATCATACTTTGGAATACGGAACAGTTGTTTTTCCCGCAATAGGGCGCCAAAATAAAAAGTTACGTAGCGAACACTCACATGGCTGAATTCCTTATCAAATTACCTTTTCAGTGATGTGACACACTTAGTACTTTCCCTATTTAAATTGTATGGGTGATAGTGACCAAGGGGAGGAGAGAGAGGTATGAGAGTTGAGGTTATGGTAGAAAGATGTCCCCTTGGTTTACAAATCGACGTGTTTTTGCATTTTTTTCACAACACATATGTCTATAAGATATTCGATCTGTTTCGTTTTCGGTGCCGCACCCTGTATGATCCGAATGTGAGTTATTTCAAGTTCATTATCAGACGTATTTATATTATACGAACGGCATATATTTCTGCAAGCCGTGAATCTCTAATAACAATAAATCCGACCCTGAACTAGATCCATCTTTGTCTTTATGATACCGTCTCTTTCCTTCATCAGTCATCTGGGAGGAGATTCCGGAGGGGCGTGTCATTTTAAATGAAATCAATTCCACGTTAAAATCCACAATTGTTAGAAACAATTAATTTTTACTAAGCGACGGCTAAAACGAACCTTTATAAATTGTCTTTCGTAAAAATGGATATTTATCATTTCGAATAGCGAAATTCAAGAAAATTAATTTTGCGAAAACAACACGTTGTTATAATATTATTTACAAAAAAACGGTGAATCCTAAAAGAATAATGAGATAGACGTTTGACTAACTAAATAATAGACTTCAATACTGAAATGGAAAAACACCGAAATATTTGTTCGTTTTGATGGTGGAGATGTTATAAAATAACCAAAAATGATGGGGAATATCGTTCTCATTCATTTAAAATTTGAAAAATATTTTTTTAATTATTTTTATCTTTATACACCCATACATTCCTTCTTAATTCAGAAAAAAAAAATCGTATTTGACTCCCTTTTTTTCAGGGATGAAGACCCTTAAGTATTCTCGTTTACCCAGTTGTGATGCAGGTAAAGAGGCGGGTGCTGTTTTTGTTGTGCGGGAGAATGATGATCGTCTGTATGTCTCAGTACAGATTTTTGGCAAGTCGATTGTTACTCTTCTGGACCATAGAGCAAGTATGTCCGTGTTGGGGCGTGATGTGATGAATCTTCTATCTCTTTTTGAGCTGAAACTCAATGAGTGTTCAGATATGGGGATTAAAACCACAGATGGTGCTGATCAGCATGTCGAGGGATGTGTCTTTGTTCCTATCAAATTGGATGATCTGGTTAAAGTGGTTAAATTTTTGGTAGTTTCATCATTGGCACATGGTATGATTCTAGGAGCAGATGTCTGTAGAATCTTTGATGTTACCATACTTTTTCTGGAAACTTCTTCCAATTTTGCATCACTTTTTCTAGAAGCTTCTTCTATCTTTCTAGAAGTTTCTTCCATTTTTTCGTCACTTTTTTTAGAAGCTTCTTCTATCTTTCTAGAAGTTTCTTCCATTTTTAACATGATGACTTCGTTCTCCGACAGGAATTCAAACGTTTCTGGATCATCTCCATTATCCGAAAGAACACCAATCAATCGTTCTTGTAGTATTTTTTTAGTTCCACTACTATCGGCATCACGCTCCTCCAATTGTTCACGCAATTGTTTCACTGAGAGGTCTTTCAACTTCATTTTGGTTTATTTATGATGCAAAATAGTCAGTACCGAAAACAAAAATTATCGCACTAAACAATCGTTCAAAAATGTCCTGTTTTCACTACAGAAGTTCAATGTCACTATTTCTTTTTCCAAGTCCACACTGTATTTATTTTTTTAACCCCACACCTGACACCACTGTAACGTTTTATTTACTAAAACACTGGGTTCGATTTATATACACTTTTATTTCCACTGACACGATTTATTTACAACGCTCGATTATCAACTGATTGCCTGCGCCTCTGTCCGCGGAGCTTTATACCTGCACGCTTCTCCAGAAGTTTCCTGGCGGCACGCGAACATTTCAGACCTCGCGTCTCGAACGTTCATGATCCGCGTCGCCTGGAGTGGGCGTGGCCAAGCCATAGGCGTATCATCTCGTTACACTGCTCCCTCCTTAGTTCTGATCGCCCCGATCAGAAATTCTCCATGTGGCAACCCCTGACGTCGGCTCTTGATGGCGAAAGCTACAGGTGTTTCCGGCCCTGCAGAACCCTCGGAGAAAGAAATAACAGTCGATCGTCTTTGAGGGACATACTCTTTTCGGGTTAAAGCAGCACACCGTGATCTGTATGCCTGTGTCTCGGAAAATGACTTCTATCATGCTCCTCACGATCTTCCAGTCCAGGTTTTCCAACCCATGGCCAATTTTAGGTAGAGCCAATTTCTTTATGTCATAATGGCAGACGACTTTCCTTAGGTCTACTAACGCGTACCATATATTCTCGTAGGTTGCTCTTTCTATCGATAATTCCTTAGTTATTAGGTAGAATAAGGATCGGTTGCCATCTTCTAGTCGTAGTGCTCTTCCTACTCTGGGCATTTGATCTCGCAATTCATCCAGGCGGCCGAACTTCTTGCGAAAGACTGTTGCAATTCCTTTGCTCATTCGGAGATCTTGAGCGACGCAGTGTGCAATGGAAACATCTTCTGGAACTGTGAAAAGATCTTGCTGGACCTCAACGGTCACGCCAAGCCTGATCTTCCCCCTGCTCGCGTAATCCGACATGAATTCGGTGTAACTCGGTTGGAAGTCGTCACCGTTTAGTACTTGTTGAAGAGTTCTTGCTTCTTCGACGTCATTCGAGCCAGCATATGGTGCAAGACGATTTATGTGAACAACTTTCGGCTTCCCTCTTGGCAGCTTTCCGATTCGATAAATCAGGTCATTTATCCTCTTCTTGATCTCATACGGACCTTCCCATTGTCTTTGGAGCTTAGGAGAAAAGCCTCGACGTCGTCGTGGATTATACAGCCAGACAAGATCATCTACTTCGAAGGTCCCCTTCGCGGAACGGAAATCATAGTGTTTTTTCATCCGATCACTGGCTATCTGCATATTCCGTCGAGCAAGGTCGTGGATGTCGTTCATCCTCAGCTTCAATTCGTCCGCATAGCCTTCACCGGCCACATTCTCTTCCGAGGGTTTACAGCCGAATTCCAGATCACATGGCAAACGGATTTCACGTCCAAACATCAAGCATGCAGGGGTCTGGCCAGTAGTCTCGTTGGTAGCCGATCGGTAGGCCATCAAAAACAAAGGAATACACTGGTCCCAATCCCTCTGGTGTTCTGATACGACCTTGGAAAGATGTTTGCCCATGGTCCTATTCATCCTCTCAACCATTCCATCCGACTGAGGGTGCAAGGGTGTTGTTCTGGTCTTCTCAGCACCAATCATTTGACAGATTTTCTGAAAGAGAGCCGATTCAAAATTTCGTCCTTGGTCTGAGTGGATCTCCAAAGGAACACCAAATCGGCTGAAGAATTCTTTGACCAGAACATCGGCAACTGTGGAAGCCTCTTGATTAGGGATCGCATAAGCTTCAGTCCATTTCGTAAAATAGTCCATGGCCACTAGGATGTATTTATTTCCAGCATCTGTTACTGGAAATGGACCAGCAATGTCGATAGCTACTCTCTCCATTGGACTACCAACATTGTATTGTCTCATGGGCGCCCTCTTCTTACCAACTGGACCATTGCCCGTTGCACACAACTCGCATTTCCGGCACCATCTTCGTACGTCTTCTTTACAGTTCACCCAATAGAACCGCTCTCGAACCTTCTGTAAAGTCTTCGTAATTCCAAAGTGTCCTCCAGAAGCACCATCGTGTAACTGACGCAATACCTCCGACACTTTACTCCTAGGTACAACCAGTTGCAACCTGGACTCCGTACCATCTTCGTTTTCAAATTTTCTGTACAGAAGATTATCTTTCAGTACCAGACAATCCCATTGGCTCCAATACGATTTTACTTCTGGGCTACATGCGCTAATATCTTGCCAGGACGGCCTTTCCTCTTGAAGCTTTCAACCCAGAACACGTTTCAGACACGGATCGTTCTCTTGAGCGACTCGTAATTGTTGAGGCTGCCAATTATCACTTTCGATGGTAGTTCTTCGAATATGGCAAAGTCGTTCATCTAGCTTCGAACAATGGCTGCAATTCTCACTGCATGGTCTTCTTGATAGGGCGTCAGCATTTTGATGGATTTTTCCTGCCCTGTGTTCGATGTCATAATCATATTCCTGCAGCCGCTCTATCCACCTTGCTACTTGACCCTCTGGATTACGGAATTGCAGAAGCCACTTCAAGGCTGCGTGGTCGGTTCGAAGAAGGAACTTTCGGCCATACAAATATTTGTGAAAATGTTCGCAGGCCTTCACTACGCCTAGGAGTTCTCTTCTGGTAACACAGTAGTTCCTCTCTGATTTAGACAAGGCTTTACTAAAGTAGGCAATTACTTTTTCTTGTCCCTCTTGAAGCTGAGAAAGGACAGCTCCTATAGCAGTATTGCTTGCATCCGTATCCAAAACAAATTTTCCAGTCTCTCTGGGATAACTCAGTATCGGTGCATTGGTAAGAGCTCCTTGTAGCTGTTCAAAAGCTCTTTGACATTCTGCATCCCAAAAGTATTCTCTGCCCTCCTCCGTTAGCTTTGTTAAAGGTTTGGCGATGTGAGCAAATCCTTTGACGAAACGCCTGTAATACGTACACAGGCCAAGGAAACTTCTGATCTCATGTTTACCCTTGGGTACTGGCCATCCTCGAATTGCTTCTATTTTCTCGGGATCGGCTGTTACACCATCACTGGATACGATATGGCCCAAGTATCTAACTTCTCGCCGAAATATGTGACATTTCTTGGGGCTCAGTTTCAAGTTGGCTTCACTTAATCGTTGAAACACTTCCTTCAGATTCTTGGAATGGTCGTCGAATGATCTTCCAACTACGATTACGTCATCCAGGTACACCAAACATGTCTGCCATGTTAGCCCCCTCAAAACTGCCTCCATCAGCCTCTCAAATGTGGCAGGAGCATTGCATAGCCCAAAAGGCATGACCGTGAATTGCCAAAGACCTGATCCTATCGAGAAAGCTGTTTTCTCCCGATCAGCAGGCTCCATTCCTACTTGCCAGTAGCCACTTTTCAAATCGAGGGTAGAGAACCAACGGGACCCGGAAAGAGTATCCAAAGTGTCATCAATTCTGGGTAAGGGATAACTGTCCTTTTTAGTAACTGCATTGAGTTGGCGATAGTCAATACAAAAACGTACGGAACCATCCTTCTTCTTCACAAGGACAACTGGCGAGGCCCACGGACTATTCGATGGTTCTATAACACCTTGTTTGCCCATATCCTTGATAATTTCTTCCGCTTCCTCCCGCTTTGCCCACGGAAGTCTTCTCGGTTGCTGTCTTATTGGCTGAGCATCCCCAGTATTGATTTTATGGGTCACGACGCTGGTTCTTCCTTTGTCATTTTCATCGATGGCAAACACATCTTGGAATTCTTCAAGCATGGCTCTCACTCGACGGGTCTGTTCTCTGTCCAGATCTTGACAAGTAATAATGACGGTGTCTACCAGCTCCTTTGAGATCTTAGATTTCGGTGGTTGGTCGGTTGTAGTCACACAGCGGATCGACGAAACAGGAACACACTGTCCTACCACAGTTCTTCGGCTCAGCCCGATGGGGGTTTCCTTCACATTCATAACTCTAACAGGAATTACATCTCCAACCCTCACTAGAGCTTTCGCAGTCAAGAACTCATTATTGCCCACTTCTTCGACCATCCTCAGACTTCCTTTCCTACAGTATCCCTCGAGACTGGTCATTAGAATTTTCTCACTATGGCCGGGTATAGTTATATCACTAGTAGTTAGTAGGCGGACTACATCTTCTTTGTCTTCATGAAAAGGGAGTTCCTCACCTTCGACCTTGAGAACTCCTCTGTGTACGTCCAATACGGCTCCAAGTTTCCTCAAAAGGTCCATACCCAAGATTAACTGGTCAGAAATCTCAGCGACCAGTATGTTGTGCTTGATAGTGGTCTTACCAATGGAGACAGGAACATTAACTTCGCCATAGACTTTTATCTTTTCACCGTTCGCCGTTCTGAGGTGTGCTGTTGCCGGCGACATTCTGGAATGATCTCTCACTATTTCCGGTCGTGCAATAGTTCTTGTTGCACCAGTGTCTATCAAGAACAACTCATTCTCTCCGTCAATCCGACCATCAACATACAGGCTATGGGCTCCACCAGAAGAGGTTACATTGACGGTAACTACAGGTGCTTTTATTCTCAAGGTCGACGATCGCCCCCTCCTGTCGACCTGTTTTAGTTTTCCGACTGCTGTATGGGTTTCGCCACAATTCCGGCATCTGGAATCTCGTTTCTTGGGCATCGTCTTCTGGATAATTTTCCGAACCATATCTTCCAGATCATTTTCTTCATCTTTCTCGCTAATGGTCCTAACTTGATGACCTTTGGAAATTTGATTGGCCGTTTCATGCTCCAAAGCAATAGCAAGTGCTTCATCCAATACTTTCGGTCTGGCCAATCGTAAAATTCCTGCAAGCTTTCACTTGCACGTTGGATTCGGCTGCGAAGTTGTGCTTTGTAAACCTGTTGCAGATGGGCATCTCCATAGCGTTTCTCAAGTCGGTTGAACAATGTTTGATAACATTTTTCTTGGCCTATAGGAATCGATCTTAAAATATCCGCAGCATCACCTCTTAGAGCCGCCGTCAAGGAAACAGCTTTCTCTTCTTGAGTCCATTTATTGGCCGTAGCGATGGCTTCAAATTGTCTGAGGTATACGGACCAAGATGACTTTCCATCAAACGGAGGCAATTTGAGTCTCAAATGATGTTTTGTTTCTTCTTTTGTCCATTCCTCTTTAACTTCCTGACCTGTAATTACTGCGGTTTTATCCATATCAGTAGTTGGTGCTTGTACTGCTGAGCCACACTTAGTTATCAGACATTCCAGCTGCTTTATTTTCTCTTCTAGTCCATCTACGTTTTTATGCACTTCGTCGAATGTTCTAGAAACTTCTTCATATCGCTCGTCGTTCTTTTTCGAAATTTCATTGATCATGTCAGAAACTTTCTCGAATTTCTCATCAGTTCTTGCAGAAACTTCATCGAATTTTTTGTCCAATTTCTCCAGTTTCTCATCACTTTTTCTGGAAACTTCTTCCAATTTTGCATCACTTTTTCTGGAAACTTCTTCCAATTTTGCATCACTTTTTCTAGAAGCTTCTTCTATCTTTCTAGAAGTTTCTTCCATTTTTTCGTCACTTTTTTTAGAAGCTTCTTCTATCTTTCTAGAAGTTTCTTCCATTTTTAACATGATGACTTCGTTCTCCGACAGGAATTCAAACGTTTCTGGATCATCTCCATTATCCGAAAGAACACCAATCAATCGTTCTTGTAGGATTTTTTTAGTTCCACTACTATCGGCATCACGCTCCTCCAATTGTTCACGCAATTGTTTCACTGAGAGGTCTTTCAACTTCATTTTGGTTTATTTATGATGCAAAATAGTCAGTACCGAAAACAAAAATTATCGCACTAAACAATCGTTCAAAAATGTCCTGTTTTCACTACAGAAGTTCAATGTCACTATTTCTTTTTCCAAGTCCACACTGTATTTATTTTTTTAACCCCACACCTGACACCACTGTAACGTTTTATTTACTAAAACACTGGGTTCGATTTATATACACTTTTATTTCCACTGACACGATTTATTTACAACGCTCGATTATCAACTGATTGCCTGCGCCTCTGTCCGCGGAGCTTTATACCTGCACGCTTCTCCAGAAGTTTCCTGGCGGCACGCGAACATTTCAGACCTCGCGTCTCGAACGTTCATGATCCGCGTCGCCTGGAGTGGGCGTGGCCAAGCCATAGGCGTATCATCTCGTTACAATAATGAATGATATAATGTTGAGCTGAATTGAAGAGACAAAGTTTGCATTCGGATGTTTCGAATATCAGATTGAGGCAATTCCTCTTATCCAATCATCTTGAAATTTGGCAGGGACACATATCATTCAAGTGACAATTAATTAACGACAGTAGAAAAAACATAGCGGTTGAGTTTGATGATGTGAAAGATTTTTGTCAACATTCATGATAGATGAAGATAGAATTGTAATTTAACTCCGATTCTATTGAAAATTGGTATCTTGAAGTCGAAGATTAGGTATTTTTTTAAATTCAAGATGGCGGATGAGCTAGGTGATTTTTGGTCTGATTCCATTTAAAATTGGTATACAGGGGCTTTTTGTGCTAGAGATCATGATTTTTTATAGACTCGCTTTCTAGTATTCGGTACAAATTTTGTGAAATTTGAACAACTTCTTGTTGAAATTTAGCAGGTGTTCAAATTCCGGTGACAATAATGCATTATGAAATTTTTGTTACAGAAAAAAAAATGGTGGAAGTGACTTGTGATTATGGTCCGATTCTATTAAAGAATTGGTAAAATCGACGAGTTTTGTGATTATGGTTCGATTTGATTCAAAATTGGTATGAGGGGGAATAACGGTCGGAGATTAGGAATTTTTTGTCAAAATTCATAAATTCAGGATGGCGACAAGTTTTGTGATTATTATTCGATTCGATCCAAAATAATGGGATGACGGATTACGTGAATGACTAAATAGAATTAATTATTTACATAAAAATAATTATATAAATACCTGTAAGATTCACAACGAAAAACGTAGGGCGCATGCAACAGATAATAGTAAGGAATGTAGCTGGCGTTGAGAAAACAGTTCATATCATTTGCAGTGCAATAAAATTATTGGTATGAAATTTGAAAATTCAAGTTGGTTGACCATAAAGGGCAGACATGTTCTCTTATTTGATCTTCGATTTATATTTAATGACATTGGTTGTTGGTGTGGTATGTCCCAAATCTAGGGCTGGGACTGCGCCTGTTCAAAGATGGACTCACCAGAAAACATTCATATTTATAAAGCAGAAAGATATCTCACTACCTATACACAGACCTCCATTTTATTTTTGTCTTCCAAAATATATTCTCGTTTCTACAATCAATTAGTCATCTCAATGAAAATAAATCTTTACTTTCAGACTTTTCAAAATTCTTTATGACTTTATGATTTCTATTCCAGAATGTTTCATTTTCAATATGAATGCCCTCCAAGCGGTAACCTTGAAAAAGAAATATTCTCAATTAAAAATCAAAGATTTTTTCAGAATAAGAAATTTTTCATCATAGATTTTTTCTAATTCTAAAAAAATCCAATTTTCTATTGAGAAAGTTTTCTTTTCAACATGAAAAACTTCCAAGAAAGATGGAAGCTAGTGACTAGTTTATCTTTCAGTGGCAGAAGATTCCTGAATTTATGAACCTCCGTTCCAGTTGTCATGGTAACTGTCAAAAATAATAAAATGATATTTTCCTGAGTTTTTGGGAATATTACCTTCCAAAATCTAGAAAATCTAACATTCTGTGCATTAAAATATCAAATCACCAGCTGTCATCTCGAATGTTTTAACAGATTCCTACAGTCAACAAGAATTTTCCTGAAGTATCATTCATCTGTTTCATTTCAATGTTTGGTATTTATATGAATTATTTAGAATATGGCAAGTTGATGCATTAAATTTTTTTTTATAAAGAGAACAGGATCTGGTGAAAGTAGTAACCTTTTGAGTGTTCATAAAATCACATGTGGAATCATCTACGACTGATCACCACTTCTATCGTTCAGGATAACCTCAGATAATAATATGTAATATTATGTGGTCTGTGATCGAAACAAAAAAAAAATGATAGAATCAATAAAACTATATGAAAATATTATTCTGCATATTAGTAGGAAAACGAAATAATAATAATGTGATTCTTATAATTCCTATAAATAATTATGTTTTAAAATACTAAGTTTGACGTTCTTTGTCCATGTCCTTGTTTTTATTCTACTTGAAATATCTTTAAAATATTTGAAAACTTGTGTGCGTAACAACAGATCAACAATATATTTTCTGTGTTCTTTACATTTTTCTTGTATTTATTGTCTTATAAGAGTACAAGTAACACAAACTAATAACGTGGTAACTACTAAAAGCACCAATAACACAAACTGATTACGAAGAAAACAATGAAGCACGAGACATCACAAAAATTCGCTACTAACAACCTCTCATATACATATAAATTGCAAATGGCTGGCCGAGCACGAAGACGAAGCCAGTCAGAAACATAAAATGATCATTTATCATTTACTACTTTTTACTACGAATACTACGACACATTCCATCTCTTTCTTTCATCTCTATTTTGGACACCAATGTACTGGCGCCATCTACTAATCATTTCCATCGTCCTCCAATGATAACCCCATAAGGTTGATTGACTATAAATCATTAGGCAATGTTTGAATTTCAGCAAATGCCATCAAATAACTTTCATCAAAAATAATGACCCAATTATTTTTAATTATAGACTATCAAACCATTATCTTGACACTCGCGAGGAAGTGAAAGATTTGGGAATTATCTTTGATAAAAAAATGCTGTTTCATAAGCATATTGCTTACATTTCCAAAAAAGCAAATCGAATGCTAGGGTTCATTATCAGAACATGTTACAATTTCAAAGATCCAACAACTGTTCGTACCCTTTTCATGGCTTACGTAAATAGCACCTTGAGTTATGCCTCTACAATATGGAACCTTCGGTATATTATATATATAAAACAATCAGGAAATATCCAAAACAAATTTGTCCATTATATCAAGAATTAATACTTTCGTGACATCCCTCATATTGAAAATCATTGCATTAGAAAAAAATTGAATTTATTACCTCTTGAAAATAGAAGAGACATTGCTGATATAAAATTTTCTTTCAAATAGGTAAATAATATGATGTGCTGATAAATAATTCCATCCACTTCCTCGTTCCGCAATATCCCACTCGTCGTGGACAATTATTTCACATAACAATGGCAAACATAAATTATTATCTGAACTCCCCTCATCATCGTTGTCTCAAAAACTACAATTCCATATGTAATATGATTGGCATAGACATATTTTGTCTTACATCTACCACCTTTGTAAATAAACTCAAATCACATTTCCTTTCAAACCTCTGAATATTGTGAGCATGTTGCACATCTTCATTTTCACCTTCTCATGTTTTCTTCAACTTATGTATGTATTGTATAAACCACTGTTTTTCCTAGTTTAGTTAATATTTTATTCATTTATTCATGCATATATACGGGTTATCCTCATGAAGAAAAATAAAAAATACAAACACAATAAAGACACTTGAAACTTACTTAACCTAAATCTATGAAAGTAAACATTTAAATGTAAATATAAAAAGTGAACATTTAAATGTAAATAAAAAAGTAAACAAAAATTTTATTCTAAAAATTCTATTTCTACACTGTTTTTTTAGGAGAGTTAAGAGAAATTCCTATTATATCACAATTGAGATTGTTGGCTTCTCGCATAAACCTTGACATTGGAGAGTAGTAGCCATAATTGATGTGGTGATTAGGGACTGTGAAAGGATCATTGTTCCTAGCTGGAAGAACAGGTACTCGAAATGTAACTTCACGTAATAGATCATTACAATTAGTGTCACCTGATATGATTTCCAATAAGGTAATGAGGTCATTGTTTGTTCTACGAAAAGAAAGGGTGTTAAGACTCATAATATCAAGTGGATCTGAATAATCATCTTCTCCTACTGTGAGGTTTGATTTGAAGGCAACAAGTCTGAGGAATCTATTTTGCACTGCTTCAATGTTATTTATATGTACTCGATAATGAGGAGACCAGACTGGTGACGCATACTCTGAAACTGATCTTATATGAGCTAAATAAATAATTCTGGTGGCATCAATCGATAGATCCTTACAATTTCGGAAAATAAAACTAAGAAGTTTAGGAGCTCTATTGATAGTGGTGTTTATGTGGGTGGTGAATGACAGGTTTTCATCAAAGATTACGCCCAAGTCCCTAGTTTCGTTGAGCGGTTTCAGATCCACATCATCAAGAACATAGTTGAAGATGATTTTTTTATTTACTCTAGCAAATGTTATATACAAGCATTTCCCTTGATTTGAAGACAAACCATTATTTTCAGACCAAATAAATAGCGAATCAATATCATCCTGCAACTTATGACAATCTTTAATGCTTTCAATAGGTAAATATAACTTCAGGTCGTCGGCAAACAGTGACAATCTACAGTATTGAATTGCCAACATCTTTTATAAATAAGGTAAACAGCAGGGGTCCTAAGTGAGAGCCCTGAGGCGCTCCTGAAAGCACCAGGATTCGTTCAGATTCAAAATTTTTTATTTTCATTACCTGAGACCTGTTCGTGAGATAATCACTCAACCAGTGAGTAATAAAACTGGAAAAGCCGAACGTGACCAACATCTGTATCAATAGACCATGATTAAGACGATCAAACGCTTTGATGAAGTCGGAATAAATTGCATCAACTTGTAGTCCTGATTCGAAACTTTTGATTATTTCATTTTGATACACAAGGTTGGTGACTGTAGATCTCCCTGCTGTGAAACCATGTTGCTGGTCAATGACTAGGTCCTTACAATGTCATGTAAGTATGGGTGTTAGTAACATTTCTAAAAGTTTGGGAATGACTGAGGGCATACTTATTGGTCTATAATTTTGAATGTTTTCTTCGACGCCATTTTTGAAAATGGGTACTACATAGCTGCTTTTCCAATATTCAGGAAATTGCTCTGTACTCGGGGACAAATTGAATAAAAGTTGAATTGGTAGGCATAAAGTAAATATACATCTATTCAAGAAGTATGAAGGAATACCATCAGGGCCATGGCTCAGCTTGTCCCTGAGATTCCTCTGAAAACTTCAATAGAGAAGGTAATTGGGGGGATTTTAACTTGTTATGTCAATCTGTTTTGGACTCGTCCTGTTTGTATTATATAAATAAAATAAGAAAAATGTTACACTGATTCGAGGATGTTTTTGTGCTGTGAATCAAACTTCAGATAGCTCCGATTTGACAGTTGAGCAATCTGAGTGTTTAAGTGAGATTGTAGAGCGATTTCAGGCTCTGTCGTCGTCTGGGCTGGGTCGTACACATGAAGTCGTCCATAAGATAGATACTGGAGACGCTGAACCTATCAAGCAAAGATATCATGTGATGTCACCGTATAAATCAGAAATTTTCAATAGAGAGTTGGATAAAATGTTGGAATTGGGTGTGGTGAGGCCTTCTACTTCCCCGTGGGTTAGTCCTGTATTGCTCGTGGAGGAGACAAACGGTGAGGCACGTTTTTGTTTTGATTGGGAATTGAACTAAGTCACGAAAAGGTGTGCGTATCCTTTGCCTCTTATGGATCATATATTGTTGAGATTATCTGGTGCCAAGTTCCTGTGCAGTATTGATTTAGAATCAGCTTTTTGGCAGATTCCTTTAGATGGTGTTTCGTGTGAGAAAACAGCCTTTGTTGTTCCGGGTCGTGGTCTTTTTGAGTTTGTGGTCATTCCATTTGGATTATGTAATGCTGGCCAGATAGTGCAGAAATTGATGGATGCTGTATTAGGACCTGAATTGGATTCTTTTGTTTTTGTTCATTTAGATGATGTGATAATTGCTACTCCAGACTTTGAGAAACACATTGATGTTCTGAGGATAGTTTTCAATAGAGAGAAGGAAGCCAATTTGACAATTAATATTGGCAAGTGTCGCTTTTGTATGCCTAGTTTGAAGTATCTTGGATTTTTTGGTCGATCGTGAGGGCCTACGTACTGATCCAATAAACGTGAAAGCTATGTTAGAATATCTAGTACCAACAACAGCAACTGAAATAAAGAGATTTATAGGTATGTAGCTGGTATCGAAGGTTTGTGAATAATCATTCTTCCATAATTGCTCCAATTACGGCTCTCCTCAAGGGGAAGAAGAAATCACAAAAAATTGTTTGGTCCAAAGTTGCTGATGAAGCTTTTGTGGATATAAAGCAGGCATTAGTGTCTGCACCGATCTGGGAAATGGACAGAGAACAATCCTAACAAACCTGCTCCGGGGCAAAAGGCGGAAGAGGCCAAAAAACGGCCTCGCTCCGACTCGAGTACCCCCGGAAAGCAGAATCCTAACGTAGTAGCTAGGGGGCTGAAGATGGCGATCATTGATCGCCGTCATACTGAGGTGCTCCTAGATCAGGGGAAGCTTTTGGAACTGATCGCTGGAACGCCGTCGGGAAGTTCAACCCCACCTCAATTTGAGCGCTCGTCGTTTGTCTCAGGGGTCTGTTAGATGTAATGCGCAAACGACGTGACGAAAAACTGGCTGAAGGCCAACATTGCCTCGCTTGGGAACCTTTCGGAGGGTGCCGATTTGACTGTGGTTGAATCGAAAGACCTCCCGAAGCGCCCGAGAGTGTTGGTACATGTGCCGGACGCCAGTGAAGAGAAAGAGGTCCGAAGCTGGATCAGCAAACAAAATCCGTTGCTGAAGACAGACGGGTGGATCCAGATCAGCCGAAAGGTAGAGGAAAAGGGCCAGACGCTGGCCTACTCTATTGATGAGGCGTCCTTGAAGGCTCTGGAGGCGAACAACCTCAGGGCCTACTACAAACTGGGGAAGTTATTCTTCAGGACCCTGAAGTCTGGTCCGAGTGATACAGACAAAGGTAAGAGTACTTCAAGCGAACCTACAGCACAGCAAGGCAGCCTCAACTGTCTTGTCTGGGCTAATGGGTTCATTTGATATAGCATCGATTCAAGAACCCTGGATTAATGGGGGCTTTATCAGGGGACTAGGAGCGAGTGGTGGAGAGCTATTCTATTGCCAAACTACTGATCGCCCTAGGGCCTGTATCCTTGTTGAAAAGGGCTTGAAAGTATTTCCTCTAACAAGTTTTTGTTCTAGGGACCTTGTTGTTATAAAGTTAACCCTAGAGAAGGAGTGAACGGAGGCAGGGGAGATCTTAATAGCCTCTGCTCACTTTCCCAGAGATGCACCTACTCCCCACCACCAAGTGGGGTAGAGGAACTGATGGCTAGTTGTGGAGGAACTGGATCTGGCAAAAATACAGACCTCAGAGGTGAATCACTACTTGAATGTGCTACACAAAGGGAATACACCAACCTTCGTGACGACACGGCCAATGAGGTTATTGATATAACTGTAAGTACTAATATTATCTCTAATAACATTAAAAATTGGCATTTATCTGACGAGGTTTCTTGCTCAGATCACAGACACACTAGATTCGAAATAACGGGCATTAAAACACAAACTTCAAACTATAGGAATCCACGCAAAACTAACTGGGGAGCCTATAAGGGAGACCTAGACATTCAATTGTACAACATTCCTAGCAAAATTGATAATACTAGAGAATTTGATGACATCGCGGAGCAAAAGACTGACGCGATGGTTTCAGCCTACAATTTAAATTGTCCCGTAATCACGAGGAATTTCCAACGTAACGCACCATGGTGGTGCAAAGGCCTTGCTGATTTAAGAAAACAGGTTAGACGCAAATTTAACCAAGCCACGAGTAATGGAGGATGGGGTGAATACAGAACCATTCAGACTACAACGAAAGATTGAGAAAACTGTTGGAGGAAGTACTGCGAGGATATCGAAAAAACAGCCGCAGGTGCTACACTTCGAAAGGGGTTTGCAACCAAATCCAGCAAAAACAGAAGTGACGGCCTTCCATCTAAATGATAAAGAAGCAAACCAACAGCTACATATTGAGTCGGAGTTACACTCGACCGAACTTTGACTTTTAAACCGCACCTACAGAAATTATTGGCTAAAGTCAGAACCAGAAACAACATTATAAAAAAACTGGCCAACTCATCTTGGGGTGCAACAGCCGAAGTTCTGAGAACCAGTGCGCTATCTTTGGTTTACTCCACTGCAGAATACTGCGCGCCAGTATGGCTAAATAGTCACCATACCTCAATCATAGATACACAGCTGAACCACACGATGCGGCAAATATCTGGTACCATTAAATCGACAACAAATGCGTGGCTCCCAGTTCTGTGCAATATCGCCCCCCCCAAACACAAGAAGAATGGCGGCACTAAAAGCTCAAGTTGCAAAGAGTCAAGACAATCCAACATTGCCAATAAATGCCGACATTGAAGAAATAACAGGATGCAGACCACAGAGATTAAAATCCAGACAACCACCAGTAAGAACGGCAAGCCAACTGAATAACTTTACAAGCGAACAGCACTGGACCGCTGAGTAGGAGAACAAAGAGATCAGAAACTCCTACCTCATCCAGGATCCAACAACCAAACTAAATGGATTCAATCTACCCCGCAGACAATGGTGCAATCTAATAGAATTCGAACGGGACACGGAGTGTGCAACAAAACACTAAACCAATGGGGTATCACAGACAACGCCCAGTGTGACAAATGCAGAGCAGCCGAACAAACCATCCACCACCTGGTCATAGAATGCCCTCGCACCCAGTTCGACGGGTCATTAGAGGATATCCATGTTTTACCTCCACAAGCAGAAGACTGGCTTCGAGAGACTGCACTTCAAGAAACAATATCTTATATCTTTTATCTTTTATTCATCTGTGGATTTATTTTAAGCAATGTGTAAAGTTCATACGAATATATATACTTCAAAAGGTACTTTCGAAAGGTCCACAAAGTCCGATCGGAGCAATAGTAGGCCCTGATGGAAAGTATACCCAGGATGAAAGAGAAACACTGATGGAACTTTTCAGAGTTCACTTCCCCGAATCCAAGGTAATTGACGACACACCTATAGCACGAAGACCGCTTTCTCCGGTAACTCTCAACAGAAGAGTGACTAGGGAAAACTGGGCGTGTGCTAAGAAGATAATCACGTGGCACAAAAAGAAATGGGCAATCAACTCGTTTGAACCATTCAAATCTGCTGGACCCGATGGCGTTTATCCCAAAATGCTACAAGATCTATTAGGGACGGGGTGCTTGAGAAGAAAGCTCTGCATAATGACCAATATGCCTTCAGGGAAGGAGTCTCCACTGAGAAAGCACTACACAAGCTCGTTAAAAGAGCAGAAAATGCGCTAGAGAAAAAGAAAGTGCTTCTATGCACATTCTTAGATATAGAGGGGGCATTCAATGATACCCATCTAAAATTCATCACACGAGCTCTCGCTCATCAGAAAATCGAGGAAACTATTGATAGATTAATCGAGAACCGTGTGATAAAAACTACTATCTCTGACACCACACTGCAGGCCAAAGTTACAAGAGGGTGTCCACAGGGTGGGGTTCTGTCACCGCTTCTGTGGAGTCTTGTTATTGACGGACTGCTGCGTATTCTAACCCAAAATCACCACAGCGTATTAGGCACTGTTAAAGAAAGGATGCGACAAGCATTAGACCTCACTACTGAATGGATCAATGAGGAGAACCTAGCAGTTAGCCCTCACAAAACTACAGTAGTAGCGTTCACAAAACGAAGACCAAAAGAAGACCTCTCTACCTGAATGGTACACCTGTAGCGTCTTACTTTAATAGGCTTCCTGATAATATAAAAAATAGTAATACGTACGGAATTTTCAAAGGTAGGTTAGAAAAACTCTTAATAAATCATTGTGATTATAGCTTAGGGGAATTTGATGAGTTCCTCTCTAGCGGTTTTACTGAGTTCATGTGCTTATTGTACCTTATATTTTTATATTTATATCAATATGTCTTATATATTTGTCTTTTTGTGTCATTCAGTGATATTAGTGTTCCATCCTCATCGATGTAGAATGTATTTCCATGTATGTATATATACCCTATTTTTGTCAATGTGAATGATCTTTTAACCTGTAAATTAGTGCTTTAGGATTATTTTTTTGTAGTAATCGTGCGAGTTTTACACCTCACCAGACACGTCCAATCCATTGTATTATAGGAAAACGGATTTAATAAAATTTGATTTGATTTGATGTCGGGGGAAGTAAAATACCTGGGAGTCATACTAGATTCCAGGCTAACTTGGAACCAACATCTACAAAGGGTTACAAAGAAGGCAACCATGAGCCTTATGGTTGTGAGAAGAGCATATGGCAAAACTTGGGGTTCGAAACCAAAAATTATACATTGGCTGTATAAAGTGGTAGTTAAACCAGCCATACTTTATGGTGCAATCGCCTGGTGGAGCAAGACATTACAGCATAACGCTATTGGAACACTAAGCAAGGTGCAAAGACTTGCTTGCCTATGCATAACTGGGGAAATGAGGACTAACCCAACAGCGGCGATGGAGGTGATGCTCTGTCTTCCCCCGATTCACCTTGAAGTGCAAGGGGAGGCTACACTGGGGCTCCTCAGATTGCCTGTAGCGTCGAAAGATAGTGGGAAGAATACACCACTACAATTCATTGGGGACAATATCTTGCGGAGAGATAATATGATCCCTAAATACATCTTCGAAAAACCCTTCGAGGTGGTAATCCCAGATCGAAGGGAGTGGCACGAAGTCCACGCTAGAGAAGAGCAAAACAGAATGATCTGGTACACAGACGAATCAAACATTGAACAAAGATCGGGTGCGGTAATTTATTCCCCTACCCTGAAGGAGAAACACTCCTATGCGCTTTGTTAAAACACCTCGGTGTTCCAAGCAGAAATATTTGCAATTCTACAATGTGCAAAAATATGCAATGGGAAGGCCTTCGAGGGAAAAGAAATCCATGTTAATTCGGATAGTCAGGCCAGCCTGAAAGCCCTTGCAGGTTATAAGGTGAAGTCCAGACTCATCTGAGAATGTATCAACGAACTTCTGACGCTAGCAAGGTTAAACAAAGTTGAACTGATCTGGGTATCTGGACACAGTGGAATAGAAGGCAACGAAATACCTGATGAACTAGCTAGGGAGGGGTCAGCTACACCCTACTTTGGCCCGGAACCAGTACCTGGAGTACCCAAGAAACTACTTGGTTACTCCATCAAAAGACGAGTCAAAGAATTACAAAGAATAACCTGGGATAACACACCAGGACAAGAATATAGTAAACTTGTTATTCAGATAACAGGTGCAAAACGAACTGATGAGATATTTAGATTAAGTAGAGATCAGATAAGACTAGTAACAGGTCTCCATACAGGACATGCTCCTGTTAGAACACACATACAAAAGATGGGGCTATATCAAGGTGACCAGACTTGTAGATTGTGCGGCTTAGAACCTGAGACTATTGAACACATTTTGTGCTATTGTGAGGCACTAAACTTTATGAGAGTAGTACAACTAGGAGAACCTGATTTAAACCTAGAGAATGTGGGAACCCTGAAACCTAGTAACCTTTGCAAAGTAGTCAAAGGGACCAATATCTTTTAGGGTATAGGAATGATAGGGGAAATACAATAAGCCCCCGGTTGCAGTATATCCTTTGGACCCCTGTAGTAAAATAAATAAAGAAAGTCAGTATGATATGGAAATAATTCATAGGAAGGGTTCATTGAATTTGTTGCCGGATGCTCTCTCCCGAGCACCCTTGGAATCTTGCATGATCGATGTCGATAAGGTTAAGTCTCAAGCTGAAGTTTGGTATGGTGACCTGATGCGTAAGGTGATTGAATACCCAGAACAATATCTGAACTGGAAGGTCGAAAATAATTTGTTAACACGTTCCTGTTGATTTTGGTTTCAGAACTAATTGGAGTGAATGGAAACTAGTAATACCAAAAAACTAAAGACTCGCTGTATGTATGATTGTCAGGAAATTTGTTCGAAAATGTAACACATGTGCAGAGCAAAAGGTTAGCTCTACAGCTCGTCCAGGTTTGATGGGACAACCAAAGAAAGTTAATTTTCCGTGGCAATATATATCTGTTGATATTATAGGACCATTACCAAGACTGAGGAATGGATTCAGTTATATTTTCGTCGTTTCTGACTATTTTTCTGAATTTTGTTTACTTCATCCTCTCAGAGTAGCAAAGACCGCTCCAATTCTGAAATTTTTGGAGAATGATGTTTTTTTCATGTTTGGCTCTCCACAGATTATTGCTTGTGATAATGGAGTTTAATTTGTTTCTAAGGTTTTCAGGCAGCTTTCTGATCAATATGTTATGTCTGACAATTATATTTTTCATCAGCGGTAACGCGACAGCATACTCACAAAAACAAATTGGTTGCAATAACACACAGCTACAACAGAAGTAATAAATATGATTCCCTCGTTATACCTAGACCCGAGAAAAATACCTTACAGAGAAGTTATGCCTATCTGGGACCAAAATTGTATAGTTTGATTCCTCACGATATAAAGCAGTTCAGTTCCCGTTTTCTTTATGAATCAAAAATAAAAGAATAGATCAAAATAAAAAAAAAAATTAAAGTATACTTTATTGTCAGAAGATTTTGCATCCCATTGACAAAGATTTGTGAGTATAATTATAAACATAACTAATGGTGTATAAATAAAAACTGGTAAATTACAGATGAATTGAATAAAACGAATACAAATACAATAAAAATAAAATGGAATACACGTATTTTTAAAATGATTCATTAAAATACTCTTGTATGCCATAATAGGGTCCATCAGCTAACAAACTTCTAACTGCTCTCCTGAATTGCACGTTGGTCAGATTTGCAAACCTTACATCCATCGGTGAGTGATTGAATAATTTTCCATCATTATAAAAAATGGAATCCTTGATTAATGTTGAGTTGGGTATGGGAAGTCTTATATTAAATATGCTATTACGAGTGGCATAAGGAGAAGAAACAATCTCAAGTTTTATGTTTGTATCCCAAGCACACACTTTCAAGAATGAAAAGTGCAACGACAGTCAAAATCTTATTGGCCGCAAAATAATTTCTGCATGATTCCCTAGGTTTAACTCTACAGAGACACCTTACAGCCCTTTTCTGTAATATCAACACAGAAAAGAGAAGAGTTGCACTGCATGTTCCCCAAAAAGGTATTCCATATCTTATTTGGGAGTCAATTAAAGCGTAGTATACCGTTTTTGCTGTGTGAAAACCCAACTTGTTAGAAACCACCCTCACCGCATAACATCCGGAAGAAATTTTACTCTTAAGTTGTCTGACGTGTTCATCAAATCTAAGCCTATTATCAATAAACACACCAGGAAACTTTGTGTTCAATCTGTTCTCCAAGATATCATTGTCTATTGAGAGTTCATTTAGCAGACATTTGAATGATATTATATTTGTTTTGGAGATATTCAAGGATAACAAATTAGCATCACACCAATTTTTCACCTTTTCCAAATCAGATGATATCTTTTTATGTAGCTCTGCTGAGTTATTTTCCTTCCACAATATTGTTGTATCATCCGCGAAGAGAGTAAAGCTGCCAGATATATCTATCACAGTCAAATCATTAATATACAACAAAAACAGAACTGGACCCAACACAGAACCCTGTGGCACACCAGATGTAATTGTCCTGATTTCTGAGTGTTCCGATGTTCTTACCATTTGACTTCGCCCTGAGAGGTACGATTCAAACCAATCGAATGTCACCCCTCTGCAGCCATATCGGTGAAGTTTTTTGAGTAATATTTCATGATCAACGTAATCGAACGCCTTCGAAAGGTCACAGAAAACTGCGGCGGCTACTTCACCAGCATTTATTTCTGAATGAATTTTATGGAGGAAAGAGAATATTGCATCGCTTGTATCTTTTTGCGTCCGGAACCAAAATTAGTTGTTGCTCATGATATCATGCAAATTAAAGAAATCATTCAATCGTTTCTTCACTAATTTTTCAATAATTTCGCCAAAGTTGGAATAAGAGAAATGGGCCGCAGATTAGAGGGATTATCCAAATCACCACCTTTATGTAGGGGAATAACAATTGAAGTCTTGAAGGAAAGAGGGAATGAGCCAGTTTCGAAGGAAGAATTAATGAAATCAACTAATGTTTCCAATGCATTGCCTGGTAGTTTCAAAAGTGTTTTTACCAAAATCTCATCATACCCAGCGGTATTTTTATGTCTGATGTCGTTTAAGGTTTCAGTCAATTCATGAATATCTGTGTTATACAAAATAAGGCTATCATCAACATTAATATTCTCCAGATTGATTAAAAGATCATAGGGCACGCAAATTGTGTTGCTTAGCTTTTGAGCAATGGTGCAATAGAATCCGTTAATTTTGTTGGGATTCAGTGAGATATCAACCTTAGTTTTCTTTGATTTTTCTCTGATGTCATTGATTATGGACCAGTTCTCTTTAATTTTGTTATTTGATTTTCCAATTCAGCTTCTGAAATACATCTTCTTCGCTGGTGGCTCACAAGTGCCGTGTAATCGGCATATTGAATTCTGACTCGCTATCCCCGATCGTATATATCATTATATAAGCGGAGACAGTAGCGATCCTTGAGGAACTCCTTGTTCCGGAGTGAAGGTTGGTGAGTGTTTTTTTCTTATTTCGACTTTTAATGAGCGTTGTGACAGATAATCCCCTATAAAATGAATTAGATATTTTGGATATTTCAGCATGAAAAGTTTGTAGAGCAGCCCTATGTGCCATATATTATCGAAGGCTTTATTAATATCTTGGAAAATTGCCGCACTTCTTTGTCCTGTGAGCTTGCTTGTCTGAATATTGGATGTGATGATCGTTAGAGGGTGGATGGTAGAACAGTGATTCCGGAATCCATATTGGTACTGGAATAGCATTCCGTACCGCATTCTCAATCAAATTTTTCATGATTTTTTCTATGACTGATAGTAGTGTAATGAGTCTTCAATTTTCGGATTCGCTATGGTCCGTTGATGGTTTTGGGATGGTGATGATCGTTCCTGCTTTCCATTCAGGTGGCATGTACTGGGAGTTGAGGCACTGTTTGTATATTTTAATGATGTGAAGGTGTATATCATGGTCTAGTTTTCCCAATATTCGTTTTGATACTTAATCTTGTCCTAGAGCTGAATTCTTTTCTTGATTTATTATTTCAAAATGGAGGTATTCGTTGATGAATTCTATGATATCTTATGGTACAGTTCTGAAGTAGTCCATATGCCAATTGTTCAGTTCCTCCTGTAACTCTTGGTGATATTGTATGTCAACAAGTGCTCTGCCATGATGATAACTTTGTCCGCGTCCACACCGCTTTTTTCAAAGCAGGATGTTATTCCATTTCGGTTTGAACTTCGACACTTTCTTTATTTGTTGCCAGTAATTTCGGCCTTGCAGCTCATTCATTGTAACAAGTTTCAATCAATTTTGATTCTCTATATCGAACAATGAGATTTTGTATATCTTTGTTATATATTACTCATTCAGTGTAGTTTTCAACTCTTGATTTGGATGTTGTCGATATTGTCTGTACATTGCTCTTTTCTTTTTAATCAATGCAATTATGAACGAGGGACGTTCATGTAGATAATATTTCATCTCCGTTTTGGATGAGTTTTCTTCGACGAGTTTGCTCAGTTTATTGTTGAATTCTGTTATTCTTTCCCTGTTGATGACGGTGTATTCATTTATGAATTTTTTCATTTCCTCATTAACAGTATCCATATCACATTTATTCAAATTTAGTTTTATTTCTTCCTTCTCATTGATTGTCTTCTGTAGGTCGATTTCAATTTCGATTGCCAAGTGGTCGGAACCAAGATCTGGGTGAGTTTTGCAATTCAATATGTTTCTCTCTAGGTTTTTGGTATGAAAAACTATATCTGGAGATGAGACAGGATTGTTTGTCATAATGAATGTTGGCTGTGTGTCTGCCTTCATGAAAGAAGAGTTGTTCAAAAAATCTGTGATTTGCTTATTTTTTGTTTTGTTGACATTGAAGTCACCTATTATCAAAGCATATTTGTATAAAGCTGCCATTGTAAAGATGGTGTTTTCAATGATGGGAGTTGGATGGATGTATACTAGGATTATATGTAACTTGTCTTCTAAAAAAGGTATGGTAAGTGATGCTTCGTTAAGAGGGTTGTTAATACTTGGAGAGTTGGCTTTTTCATGTTCAACGATGGGTGAGTCTGCATAAGGCTACCACCTCTGACATTTTGATTCAGAATGTTTTCGGCTCTTTGATGTATGTTCCAGTTTCGATAGTGAATTTTAGTGTTCTTTTCAATTTTAGTTTCTAGAAAAAGCCCACAGTTAACGTCGTTGCCTTCAATGTAATTGCATATTATGTTTTGTTTGAATAGGTAGCTGTATATTGACACATAAAATTTTAAGATTCTTGAACATTAACAGCAACCACTTTTTCCAGCGTGGATTCCGTCGGTGATGGTTTATCTGGTGCATCCAGGTCGAACATGAAAACAAAAGCTTTATTTTGTCCCGGGGAGACCACACTTGTGTCGATATTGAATTCTTTGACAAATCTCATTTTTAACTTCTGTAGCAGTTCTGCTCTGTGTTCACGATGTGTTCGTGTATTGTGTATGGAACATGAATTTTAGTGGTTTGATTGTTGCATTTGAGATACCGTCTATTAGTTGTCTTGGTCTTTTTGGGCATTTAAATGACCATGCGGTAGTCTTCACTATTACAGGCAGTGCATCCAGGTGGTAGGTTGGATATACATTGATTGGTCGTATGGTATTGACCACAGTTGGCACATTCAATTCCTTGGTTGCAGCCTCCATCCTCCATCTCCATCTCACTATATGACACATCGTCACTGTCACTACTAGATCCAGAAAGTTTTTTCACCCTTCTTTGGAAAGACTTCCAGCTTGTTAATTTTTTATACATATCAGAGGTTTGTTATATAGTCCAATAGACATTATGATGATGATAGATGATAGATGTGATTGATAGTTTATGACTTGGGACTATCAAATTATAGTTTTGTCTCAGGGCGTAGCCTGCGGCAATAAGAGTAATGTATCTGTCAATAAACTTATCACCTAGATACAACAGTTAAAATACCTAAATCGGCAAATAACTTTCTACATGAATCCCTGCAATTTTTGAAATTCATTGTTCTCAATATCCTCTTTTGAGATAGTAACAAATCGTTTATTATACCGGCGTTACCGTAACATAATAAGCAATAGTTGATGAAGGAATGAACATACTGCGAAGATTCAATATTACAAAGCAATGTTTGGATATTTATTCGTCGATATGATCGTTCCAAGTAAGTTGAGAGTCAATGTTCAGTCCTGAGAATTTGGCAGTATTTTTCCCAATGACAATCGCATGCATTTTGTTGTAATGCAATCCAGTTTTTTCAAATGGCTGATTGAGGCTTGCGCATAAAATATGCTGCCATAGTCAAACACCGATCTTATGAATGTTCTGTATAGTAAGAGTGATATGCTTGGATCCGCTCCCCAATTCATGTGGCATACAGCTATCATGATGTTGATTCCTTTTTTGGCTTTTGAAATGATGTCTTCTATATATACAGGGTGGGGAACCACATACGACACGGTCTCTGTGAACCAAACCATTGAATATATCGAAAATTTCTTCTTTTCATTATCTGTATATTCATTGAGGCTGCAAGAGGAAATTATTTTGGAGTATACAGGGTGGCTCATAAAAGTGTGACATATCAAAGTTGGGTTTTTTTAATGGAACACCCGGTATTTTGTTGCAGTATTGGATAGTTCAGGGTGAAATAATACGATTTCATAGGAGGTACCATGTACCTAAATATAACCGTTTTCGAGTAATTGTTTTCTTTTTGAAAATACAGGGTATTCCATTCAAAATAACGAAGTTATTTGCGTTTGAAATTATAAGAAAGTGACAAATAGCCTGAAACCTCTTCGATGCTTGGTCAGATTTGGAAGGGATGGTTTTTATACATTTCGATGTTATTCAGTCTCCAATTGAACCCTGCATTTTCAAAAAGAAAACAATAACTCGAAAACGGTTATAGTTAGGTACATGGTACCTTTTATGAAATCGTATTATTTTTCCCTGAACTATCCAAAACTGCAACAAAATACTGGGTGTTCCATTTAAAAAAACCCAACTTTGATAGAATAGAATAGTTTATTCATCCTGTAAGATCACAATACATGATATAGGATAGATATGTCATATTGTACAGATTTTAAAACTAGTTGAAATTAACATTAAAAGTCAGCTTATCCATTAGACTATGTTCCATATAAATACTCCTCTATGCTATAAAAACATTGTTCAGTAAGAAAGTTCTTCAGTTTGAGTTTGAAACGATTGTTATTTGATTCTGACTTGATATAGACTGGAAGTCGATTAAAAAACTTTATACCTATATAATTTGGACATTTTTCGAAAAGAGCTGTTGAATGTTTTGGAAGTCTTAAAAGATTTCCGTGTCTGGTGGGATATGAATGAAAGTCTGAGTTTTGGCTGAAATTTTTCATATTATTTTTTATGAATAATAAAGTTTTATGAATATAAATTGATGGCAAAGTCATTAATTTAAACTTAATGGAATTTTCTTTGCACGATACTCTAACAAAACTTGTCAGAGTCTCATTGCAAGCATGAAGTTCATGGAGAGTCGGGCTGAGCAATGGTTTACTGGCAACCTTTCGAAATTGAACAAAGACAAAACACAACGCCAAATTTTCCCTGCGAATAACAAAATGTAAAAAGGCGATAAAATGAAACTGCTAGGAATCACACTAGACGATATTCTGAACTGGTCTCACCATGTTGATGAACTTTGTTCCAAACTAGCATCATGTATATTTCTCTTAAGACAATTGAAGACCTTAGTCAGTGAATCAACTCTATTAACAGCGTATTATGCTCTATTCAACTCTCATGCCAGTTACGGGATTGTTCTTTGGGGAAACTCTACTTCCTCAGGCAAAGTTTTCAAGCTTCAGAAAAGGGCTGTCAGAATTGTGGCAAATGCAGGTTTCAGGGACACTTGCCGTCCGTTATTCAAAAAATTGGGAATAATGCCCCTTCCTACACTATTCATTTACAAATCTCTCCTTGAAATTCATGAAAGTAATAATGATTTCACGAGAAACTCACAATTTCATGATTACAATACACGATCAGCTGGTCTTTTTAGGCCTGCAAGAATCAAATCAATGAAGTCTTCATTTAATTCCCTGGATGTAAAACTGTACAACATTCTACCGTCAACTATTAAAGAGTTACTTCTTCAATCGTTCAAAACAGCTATCAGAGCACAACTGACATCAAAGTGTTACTTCAGTCTGAATGAATATAGGGCCGACCCCCCATGTTAAACTGGATCCTGAATTTTAAACATGTTGATCACTATCCAAATGTAGGTTTGTATGTATATGTCTGAATATATATACTATTTTTCCCGTGTGTAAAAACACAAGCTCTATCACATATTGTGATAAAAATCTTAGCTTCCCATTGAAAAAAATTGTTGATGACGTCATAACTTGGACAACTTTGACGTGTTATTTTTGTAACTTATGTCAAAAGATGCGGAATAAAAAGAACAGTTTGACGTGTTTTTGCATTTTTTTCAAAAGTGATCGTTGTACGTTTTATGAATTTTGTGCATTACTTTATCATAACCCTGTATATATACACTGTGTCCGTAAAGTATGGAAAAAATTCATTTTTAGCTAAACAGGTCATTTTAAGAAATAATCCTGAAACACGTCGATTTTTGATTTTAATTTACCGTATTTTAAAATAATAATGTAATGTACAGGGTGAATTACGTTCGAGTAATGACGTCACCGTCATTTTTTTTTTCAATGGAACACCCCCATTTTGTCTCAATATTCGGATTACTCAAGTTGAGCTGATTTCAAAAATGTATCACATGTTGATTCCAATTGGTACAGGGTGGACAAAAATACAATAGTTTTGTGTGTGTCATAAAGTAACGAAATAACTTCTCGGAATGGTCGAGTCCTTTTTTAAAAAGATTTAAGATTATAACTTTTTCTACATGAATAACTATCAAAAAACGTTCTACCAGTATGAGAGCAAAAATGCAACTGACTAAAACATTGATTATCTTGTTAACATGATCGTGAAATGTAATCTCTTGTTTAGCCATAGTCAGCGTTCTTCTTGGAAACGGTTGTGGAGTCCATGAGATATTTCCTCCCCCTTAAGATTCAATTCTAGAGGGTTACCGAGAGATTTCAACTTCTGATAGGTCCATTGCAGGCTGTTCGTTTTCTTTCTTCTTCTTGGTACATCGTCTTGACTGGATGTATTTGTATACAATAAAACCAATCAATATGGTTCCTGATCCATATAGAATAATTGTCCATATACTAGGAGTATAGAACGTAGAGGTGAAGAAGAGATTCGGCTGGTTTTCGGTAGTCATTGTTTTGAGGTTGTATAGGTCGTCCAATGCTATATCTTCAAGGGCGATCCTAAGGTCTTCTTTGGGTGCTTCATTTGCAAATTCATCGATTTGCCGGGGTTGCTGAAGTATTCTTCATTACTGATATTTTGCAGAGCAGTGGTGATTTGACATCCAATCGGGATTTCGAATAAGTTCGCTCCTTTATTTTTAGAATTTCTGCTTGGTGGTGACAGTTGATTTTCACATTTTCTTCTTTTGGTAGTACGGTTATCCATTGATTTGATTCTCCTAATCTTCTAACCATTGGACTAGTGACGGAGACATATCTTTGTGGACAAGTGGAATTATTCTTCAGGTTCAAAAGGTTGACTTCACAGGGGTTTTCTTCTTTGATTTCTTGGATTTGCATTTCTTCGCAGAAGTAATAATGGAGTGCAAGTCTCGTACAAGCGTCACTTGAGTATGCGTAGTACAATTTATTTATGGCCAAAAATTTGTTTTTTGGTATGATTACCTTGAATTGACTCTTTTCGGGAATTGGGATAGAGTATAGATGGAATAAATCGAATTCGGATGAAAATGAAATTGGAATTTTCAGAATGTATGTAATCCTGTTATTGAATGTATAGCTTTATATTTTCAGGAGTTTCTCTAGTTCTCTAGGGACACGTTTTTTATAGTAACATCTAAGGGTAATTGTTTTCCATTTGGGATATTATGTTGTATAAGTTTGAGTTCATTTAAAAAATCAGCTGTTCTCATGATACTGGGATGCATTACTCCTAATCTCGAAAACATCATCGAATTTTCGATATCTTGCAATATAGAGAAAATCATTTCATAAAGACTGATTATTTCGTTGAAAACATTTTTGATAAACATTGAATTTTCTCGGTATACTTGACCTTTTACGATTTTAGCGATTTGAATCATTTTGGATTCAATTAGTTTCTGATTGTGATTGATTTTCTGTATAGTATTGTTGAATTTGTCAATCATTTTGATAGATAGTGAATTACTATTTCTAATGCTTGATACTAAGTATTTTTGATTATCTTGTAATTGTTTGATCAATTGTTCGTATCGTTCTCCATCATTGGCATCTAAATTTCCAGAGATAGCTTTGAAAATTGAGCCTAAACCATTTATTAAACCGCGTTTGAATCTATCTGAGTGAGGTAGTATTTCTGTTAGTTTGTTTTCTACTCTATCTTCGATGAAATCAAGTATTTTTATGTAGTTTGAAGAGTCATTCAGGTACATTGGGTTCTTGTTGATCAAAACATTCAACTTACTTGATTGAGTTCTCAACAAATTGATTTCTAAAATTATAGGGTGAATATCGTAAAAATGGATAAGTCGATACGAATATTCTTGAATTCTTGCAACGCCTAATTTGAGTGGGACTAACCCAGGGTTACTGTTTAGGTTTTTAAGTTTCACTTCTGGGGATCCTGAGATGACAGGTAAGCTGAAAGAGATATGAGGTTGTCAGTTCTTAAATATGTCTTTTTGAGTGGGCGTTTAAGATTATTCATGTGAATTTTTTGTTGGGTATTAGTAGATACAGTTTTCTTTCGAGTGTTTGTTGAAACTAGTTTTACTGGTTTTTTAAATTTATTCGCAGTTTTCTTCCTTTCATGAATTTTCTTGAAGACTGTTTGGTTTGGTTAGAAAATTCCGGGGTTGTCGCGATTTTCATTAACCTTTTCGATTCGTTTTTCTTTCTCTTTAATAATGTCTTGGTTTATTCGTGAGTATATTAATTTTGCGCGTTCTTTGTTAACATAATCGTTAATTAGGATTTTTTCAATTTCTAAATTAAAAGGATCATTATTTGTTATGTGTCCATTGATTATGTCTATTGGTTTCATGTTGGTGACGGAATGTAAGGAGTGGTTATAGGCAAGAATGGCATAAACCATTTTCATTTTCACGGGTGTTTTCAGGAAACCTCGTGTGTTAAGAAGTCGTACATGTTCAATGATCGTCGAGTGGAATCTTTCGATAGTTCCATTCGATTGAGGATGGTTAGGTGAGCAAAAGTGAATTTGTATTTTGTGTAGTCCGAGAAGTTCGGTTATGACAGAGTTTTTGAATTCGGTACCATTGTCAACAATTATTTGTTCAGGTACACCGTGGTGTGAGAAAAATTGTATAAGGTGGTCAACTATTTCTGTACTTGAAAGAGAATTCAGATGATATGCTTGAGCATATTTCGAGAAACTGTCTATGATGGTTAAAATTTTGTTCTGTTCTAAAGTGAAGGTGTCCATATAAATTATTTCAAATGGTCTTGTAGACGTTGGGGTGACATTCATCTTAATTTTTACCGGGTGTCGTTCATACTTGCTTTGTTGGCAAACTTCGCATTCGTTTATAAACGTTTGTATGGAACTTTTATACGTTGAAACGTTTCGTCTATTCCTCTATGATTAGATTTTCCTTCGTGGTAATTTTGAATGGTCTCTTTGATATCGTCTTTGTTCGTAATGTCTATGAGTTTCTTAGTACATTTTTTGAATTTTAATGAAGAAAATTTGAAATATTGTTGAAGAATTGCTGTAAACGGTTCGTAGAGTTGGGGATTTTCGAAAAATAGATAATATTGAATGTCAGGGTTTATATAGTATTTAATGAAGTCGATAGTGTCTTTTTCGAAATGATTCTGTGAAAGTTGTAGAATTATGCGTTTCTTCTTCTCAAACAGTATTTTGATTTTTGGTTTACATGGGGAATGTGAAACAGAGCTGATGAATATTTGATTCATTCCATAATTGACTGCTGTTTCTATTATTGGTATTTCGAGAATTGGATTCTGTTTATTATTCGAATGAATAGTTTGGTCATTATCAAATTGGCACTATCCAAATTGGAGAAGACCATGGTGAATCACTATTTTGGATTATTTTCGAGTCTAACATTTTTTTAATTTGTTTTTCTACTTCGTTCTTGTATACAAAAGGGTATCGATATGGTCGAGAATAAACAGGAATTTCATCAGTCGTTTTGATTTTATGTTTAATTTGGTTTGTGAACGTTAATGCCGTGTTTTCGTGATAGAATATGTCTGCAAATTCTTCACACAGATTAAGAATCGAGTTTTTCTCTTCCTCGTTTAGATGATCGGTTCTTATGTTACTCAGATCTAAATTTTGATCAGGGCAATCATCAATGTGATTGAAATCGATATTCAGAATTTCTTGTCTGTCGAATTTTTCAACTGAGATAGGTTCGTGAAAGTCTAAAGTTACTGTCTTCGTGGAATTGTTGAGAATTGTTGTCAAGGCTTCGTTATTTTTTGCAATGCTAAGACTTTCTGGTATCTCGCAATTGTGAAGTTTTGTGTACGGTATAATTATTTCGCCGTCTCTTATTGTTGTTTTTATTTTTATGACTTGTTGCGTTCTAGGTTGAATCGTAATCAAGTTAAGTTCTTTTTTTGTCGAATGAAATAAAAGTCGTATTTCGTTATAAGGGGTAATAAGGTATCCTCTCTTACAATCAATATTTGCTTCTAAAAATTTCAAGTTATCGAGTCCGATTAAACCATCGAAAAAGTCGTGAAATTTAAATAGATAAAATTTCAGATTTCTTTGTTTAGGTAATTTGAAAATAGGTGAGGCAGGTATTGAAGCGCTATATTTATGCGATGATTTTTGAAAGACTGTGGATACTATAAAAGGTTCATTTTTTATACAATTTGGAAAACATCTGAATGCTATTTCCGGGTTAATGGAGGATTTTGTTGAGCCAGAATCAATTAAGATTTTGACGTTGAGTTCAGGTAATATAATATATGATAGTTCGCTAGTATTAACATTGTTAAATGAAATTATCTGAGGATTTATGTGTTCTGGTAGTTCAGAGGCGTTTCAAAAAAATTTTCTGAATAGTTTTCAGTATTTGTATCAATACCTTGTGGTTCTTGAACTTCTTCAAAGTAATGATCATTTTGTTCAGAGTAATGTTGATCTATATTTGTTTGATCTTGTTCGAATTCGTATTGATAATTTTGACAGGGATCTATGTCATTTTCGGTATGATATAGTTCTTCAGAAATGAAATTTTGTTGGGGTCTGTTGAAGTTATTGGTATTTCTTGTTGATGCGCTCATTGGAGTAGGTCTGAATGTTTGATTTTGATATTGAAATGAGCTCGAAGGTTTGGCAATATTTCCAGTATTTCTTGTGGTGGTACTCATGGGTGTAGCTTTTGGAAATGTTTGATTCGGGTTTGGTTTGAAAACATTTGTATTTTGAGGTTTACCAAAAACTTGGGCATTCGAGAAATACCGTTGGGGTCGAATATTCGGTCTGCTTTGAATATTCACAGGTTGAGAGGGAAAGGTATTCGGTCTAAACTGGTTGTGTTGTGTTTGGACGCTGAAAGCTGTATTTTGTCCATTATTGAATGTTTGTCTAGGTAAATAAGGTCTTTGATTTGGGGTATTTTGATTTCTATGGATGGTCTTATTAGAAAAATTTTGAAAATAACTGATATTATCTTCTCTAATTACAAATTGAAGTGCTTCGCTTAAATTTGTCGGTTTCATGCAACGTATGGTCGTTCCTAAAGGTTCTCTCAATCCGGCTAAGAATGTTTTCAGAGCTAAATCTTGATAGAGATCGCGTTTTAATTTCTTCGCTATATCTGTAGTCTCGTGAACCTCAGTATAACTACAAAGAAGATTCAATGTATTCAAACATCTGTCATAGAATTGTTGAGGTTTTTCGCCAGGTGTTTGTTTCAACATAACTAAATCTCTGTTTAGACAAGCTTCGTCTCTTTGGTCTGCAAAGCTTCTGATGAGGATTGATTTGAGATTTTCCCAAGTAGAAATATTTTGGATGTTAACTATGAGTTTTGCATTACCCTTTAGTTTTGAAATGATCGAATTTACAAGGAAAACATTTTGAAAATGATCAGGGTTTTCCGTGATGTAAAAATTCTTAATCAAAGATTCGCTGATTGAAATATATCGATTTAATTCGTTGGGATTTCCATCGAATTCAGGAATGCAGTGTAGGTATTCAGGTTTTAATGGTTTGGTCATATTGTTGTTTGAATTTGAAAAAGGTAAGGGATTGTTGGTTTGAGAGTCAGTTAAAGGTGTATCAATATTGAAATTGTCGAAATTTTTGAGTAATTCTTCCATAAATTGTACTTACATAAAAATCAAAGTAACTACGAGCATCTCCAACTTAATTATGAAGAGGGCCAACAGATGGGCGATTTTGTCTTCACTGTGTAAGCCTTCTTCGTGAACTTGGTCGATTTCTGTACCAAATTCCGATGATCCGCTGATGATGAGTTGAATTGGCATCTGCGATAGATCCGGTTTCTTGATTTTTGAAGAGCCGCCAACGCAACGGTTTCACTCAACGAAGCAACGAGGTTCGATTTTCCAGTTAATCGTTAAAACGAAAAGTTCACGTTCGATACGAAAACTCCAGAAAATCCTACCGACTGCGCCAAATAACTTTTCGGAATGCTCGAGTCCTTTTTTAAAACGATTCATTTTTCTATTATAACTTTTTCTACATGAATAACTATCAAAAAGCGTTCTACCAGTATGAGAGCAAAAATGCAACTGACTAATACATTGATTATCTTGTTAACATGATCGTGGAATGTAATCTCTTGTTTAGCCATAGTCAGCGTTCTTCTTGGAAACGGTTGTGGAGTCCATGAGATATTTAACGCGTAACATTCTTTATTAGGTAAATTAACAATATTATCAAAAATACTTATGATCTAGCGGCAATTGGTTTAAATGTAACACCCCGTAGTTTGCTACTTGTGGTCTGGCAGACAGAATATGAAATAAATTATTTCTTATCTATTTATAAAAAACATAGTCGTCTAGTTTTTTGTGAAATGTCATTATTTTTTAGTAATTTAGTATTTTTGATAATATTGTTAATTTACCTAATGAAGAATGTTACGCGTTACTTTATTAGCACACACAAAACTATTGTATTTTTGTCCACCCTGTACCAATTGGAATCAACATGTGATACATTTTTGGAATCAGCTCAGCTAGAGTAATACGAATATTGAGACAAAATGGGGGTGTTCCATTAAAAAAAATGACGGTGACGTCATTACTCGAACGTAATTCACCCTGTATATTACATTATTATTTTAAAATACGGTAAATTAAAATCAAAAATCGACGTGCTTGTTTTTGCTCTTTTTCTATAGGTTTTATTGTACGTTATTTTTACTGATAACACCAATGTATTTATTCTTCTATATTTTTATCTGACTTGCTACAAATGTAACCCTACATAACGTGGTCAATTAAAGCTATCTATCTATCTATCTATCTATCTATCTATAATGAAGGTTAAATATTAAGCGTATCACAAGTTTTTGTCCTCTGAATATTTTAGAAGCACCAACTGCATTCGGGTGATCTATAAATATTTAATAGACAATAGCGGGAGTTTTGGAAAACAAATGAGATATTACAACATTCGAAATGTATCTCCTCAGCCATATCATTCAGGAACGAAGAAACATTGAAGTCTATATAGTTTTTAACAAATATTATTACACCTCCGTGAATTTATTCAGTTCTGTTAAACCATGTCGCTTTACAATAGTCATCAAGACAAATTGTCTTGATATTCATCTCATTACACCACGTTTCAGAGAAACATAAAATATCGTTACTGTTGTCACTTAAGATTACCTCAATTCTGGTCATTATGTTCATTAAAGACTGTACATTTACACTTATGATTGTAAAATTATGTGGATTGTTAGCGATCTTACCATCATTAGATTGATAGATTTTGTTTCTATAAGAGTTTATGGAGAGTATGCTGCCGATTACACGTGGTCTGTCTAACCTGAATTCATTCAATGAGGATCCAACTAGTGTATGGGTGTCGGTATCCTTTTTTTGGCAAAAAACTGGGATACCAGACAGCCTCGAGGCCAGGCATCTCGCTTCCAGGCATCCTTGAAGTGTTCTTGTTTAATATTCACTTTCATCGACGTATAAAGTTCTGGATGTTTTGAGTTGTGTTTCTCGCAGGTAAGCCCAGGAAAGCGGTTTTCTAGGAATATTGTAAGGTCCTCTGGCGTAGTAGATAGATAGACTTTATTAAAGCTTTCAATTTAAAAACAGTTGAAAAAACTCAAGTCATAAGTACAAATACAAATAAATACAGATATATATATATATACACATAATAAATTGAAGATATATGTAGAAGTTGCATTCAAAAGTACAAATTCTGAACTTACTTGACCTGCACTAGAAGTAAATATTTAATAAAATATCACAGTCAAAAGAATAAAATAAATGGACACAAAACCATATGATATAATACAGAATATAGATAAAAAAGGAAAGAGAAAAAAAATATACATGATAGGGTAAAAGTTATTTTTCATAGAATTCTTTTAATGAATACGGTTCGATGTCACACAATAGATCAGAAACGCATCTTTTGAAAGTGTTCCTGTTGGTACTCTCCTCTCTGATCATCGAGGGTATATGATTATAAAATTTGATACATGCATGATGTGGTCCTTTCTCGGTATTCTTTAGTCTGTGCTTGGGTATAACGAATTTAGATTTGTGCCTTGTGGGGTATCCATGTGTGTATGTGTCACTTTCAAATTTTGATTTATTGTTATTCACAAAAAGAACACATACATAAATATAGATGGCATATACGGTGAGCATCTTGTGACGCTTGAAAATACCACGACAGGAGTCTGTGTATTTCATGTTCAACATGGTTTTCATGATTCTTTTTTGCATGATGAAAATACGTTGTGATTGAGAACTTCCACCCCATATTAAAATTCCATACTTCAGAAAAGGCTAGACTGTCCCATAGTATGCTGTTTTTAGAGCCTCAAAATTTAGGTTTCTTTTCAAAACTCTTATTGCGAAACATTTAGATGCTAGTTTTTTTGCCAGATAGTCAATGTGCTTTTCAAAATTTAGTTTGTCATCTATATTTATGCCTAACACTTTACTATCAGTGGAAAAGTATAATTCTTCTCCATTTCTTAGATGCATAGACTTCGGTATGGCAATATTCTTGCTACTTGTTTTGAAAACAATGCAATCCGTTTTCGCAGTGTTCAGAAGTAATTTATTATCATTGAGATATGAGGATACTGAAGAAATATTTTTTGTATCGTGTTTTCCAAATGAATGTAGTTATTAACTGGTAGTATGAGATTTGAATCGTCCGCATAACTAACAATTGTAGTGTTTGAGTATTTAAATAGTTCCGAAAAATCATTTATATAGATTATGAAGAGTAGCGGACCTAATACACTCCCTTGTGAAACCCCTCTCTCCATTTCAGTAAAATCTGATAGAAATTCTTCATTTTTTTGATGAGGTCTGATGCATACTTTTTGCTTTCTATTGCTTAAATATGATTTCAGAAGATCAAGAGCCTTTCCTCTAATTCCATAATTATAAAGTTTTTGAAGTAAAATGGAGTGATTTACACAGTCAAAAGGCCAACTGAGATCCAACAAAACACCACAAGCACAAGAGTCTAATTCGACTAAGTCATGGACGTGATCAACAAAATCAAACAAAGCTGTTTCTGTGCTTCTGCCTTTGAGAAATCCATGTTGAAATTCATTCAATATTTCATGTGCTTTAATAAAATTCAATATTCTCATTGGGATGATCACTTCAAATAACTCAGCAAAGGCTGATAGCAAACTTATTGGTCTGTAATTTGAAAAGTCATTTTGATCTCCTTTTTTGTATAAGGGTATTATTATCGCCAGCTTCATTTGATCTGGGAACAAACCTGATTCAAAACAGGAATTGAACAAGTGGCACAAGACTGGTAAAACATCGTTTTAAAATTTTAGATGGTATGTTGTCTATACCGCTGCTTATTTTATTTTTGAGTTTGAGGCTTGCCTGAAGTATTTCCTCTTCACTAATAGGGTAAAGAAATATCGAGTTCAACATAATGCCGTTGTTTTGGTTCAAACCTTGGTTTTCAACAACCGGCGCGGAATTGATAAAGTAGGCATTGAATTTATTTGCCAGACTTACCCAATTACCATGCCCATCAGGCAATAAATTTTTCGTGTTTATAGTCTTATTATTAAGAGTATTTATTATGTTCCAAGTAGTTTTTGATTTATTGTCACTTGCTTTAATCATATTTCCAAAATATTCACTTTTCACTTTGTTCAAAAGTAGCCTGTAAGATTCCCTATATTCATTATATACTTTTTTTAAATGTTCATTACCAAGGGACATTGTCTGCAGGGTGCTAACTTTTTCCTTCATGTTATTGACTTCATTATTTATCCACTTCCTGTTATTTACTGGCTTTTTTCTGAGTTTTTTCATGGGGAAACAGGTTTCAAAAAGGTCACAGAAATTTCTCGAAAATATATTCCACTTCAAATTTACGTCAAATTCTTTCAATACCTCATACCATGTTCGGTTTTCGATTTCAGATATTAAGTTCGCAATAGATTCATCTGAAAAAAATCTCTTATATATATAATTATTGTCGTTGCTGTTTGATATGGGAAGTTCAATAGTGATTACTTGGGCTCGATGGTCAGAGAGGCACGCATCTATAACCTTCTATGTATATTTAGAATCCTTCCTAACAATAATATTATCAATACACGTTCCTGATCTACTTGTAACGCGAGTGTCTTCGTTTATGGTGAGAACCGCGTCAAAGGAGTTAATAATATCCAAAAATTCATATTTAGCTTTGGTTTCTACTTTTAAGTTTAAATTGAAATCTCCTGCTATGATAAACGAGAAATTTTTTGTTGACAACAAAGACAGTAGAGAGGACATATTTGCCAAAAATACATGCATGTCTCCACTTGGCGGGCGATATATACAAATTATATTCGGCGCCAGCACATTCAAAATTATTTGCAATTGATAAGTCGCAAATGTCTTTTCTTGGATATCCTATTATACCCTCCTCACAATAAACTGCAGCACCACCATGTTTGCCTTTTTCACGACAGAAACTGGATATGGGGGGAGAATCAAGGGGGATGGCTACGGATACTTGTCCATTCGCCAGAAACTGGATATGAGTTTATAATGATTTACTCCAATAACACTCAGTTCGGCCTCACAACCCCAATGTTCAGTAATACATGAAAATTGCATGTTATGATCTGTTAAAAATACCTCAAGTTCGTCCTTACTAGCACTTAGGCACCGGATATTTTGATGCAGAAGATTAATTTTTTTTGTACGAGGGGACAAGACGTGATTGGTTATATTTGAAATTGGGATAGTCTTGGGCATAAAAAATTTTGTGCACTGCACTCAGGATGGTTCTCTTCTGTCTGGGAAGGCTGCTGATGAACAAATGCACTCTCGAGATCAATTTGAGACAGTGTCGGCCATAAAGAATTCTGCGTATCGATTTCAAAATGGTTTCCCTCTATCTGAGAAAGTTCCTGATATAAAGAAGTATTTTGGTGGTCGTTTAGTGTAACTGCCATTTCAGATTCTGATTCAACATTCATTCGTGGAAAGGGGTCATTTTGGAGTTGTTTCAATGGTACTTGCTTGTTAGAGATCATTTGTTCCTTTGTATTTTCCATCGATTTTTCATTGATTTTTGTTTCAATGAATTTTGCAACTGCCTTACTCAAAAAGTAAATACCAGTTTTATTCAGGTTGTAACCGTTTCTGTGGAAGTTTGATTTTTTAAGGTGATTATTACACTCAAAAACATTGGTCCTTGGCAATTGCATAAAATGAATTGCCTTGGATGAAGATAAGTTGTTTTCATAAGTCTTGTAGTTTTTTGCTTCATTATAGCAGTAGGGTTCAGTCATGACAATAATATTAGCATGCTTTGCCTGATTAATTAGCAGTTTAATTTTATTTACAGAAGTGCCTTTGGGCCATAATAGCAGGATATCTGACTTTAACAGCCTATGCGCAGTTTCTTCAGCAGTTTTCAGTAATTCTTCACTACTTGCGTTTGTTTTTATTGTAGCTTGCATTTCATAATTTTCATTAAAATAATTATGTCTCCCAAGGTACTGAGTCATATAATGACCATGGTAGTTTGAGATTAGAGTTATTCTTTTTTTATTTGAATTGTTTATATTTGTCTTTTTTTCAATGATTGTACTATGTGTCCTGTTTGTGTTGGATGACATCATCGTCACTTGTGTTCCTTGGTTGCAAGTTTGTAATTTTATTTTAGGAACATTTGGAACCTGCTCGACGACGCCACTGGTATGGTGATTTGTCATTGTAGATTTATCAATTGATTTTATACTGGCTTGGGAACTAACAGAGTTAACTGGGACTTTTTCTTTGATTTGTTTTTGCAGAATTTTAATCTTATTTTTCATTTCTTCAACTACACTTTTTTGGCTTTCTAAAATGGTTTAGTTCTTTTTCCATGTCCATGGCCTGTTGAAGAACCTGTTCCTTTTCTTTTTTTAACCTTTCAATATGATTGTCTTTCATCTCACCTTCAACAGCAAATTCACTTAGTGTTTTTTCTAATAGACTGGTTTCTTCATCCTGGTCCGATATCTCCTTGCAGCAGATTATTTTATTGCCATTCACAAATACCACTTTTTTTAAGTGAGCTAACAAACAGCTTCTATGAAAAACACTTGAACAATTTGTGCAAACATAGTGCAGGAACGGTTTGGTTTTACAACATTTGAAACTTATGCTTATTGGAGAGCACTGGGACAGAGACATGTCTACCTTCACTGTATGAGACTGTATGAGACGGGCAGTAGCCGGGTGAGGTGCAGGGATATAAATTTCGGTACCGTTAGAATGGTTCCATTAGCTTCATTGTCTCCAACAACGAAACGCCTTCTTCGTTTATGTTTGACATCTGTTCAATTTTCAGATGTGTCCACTTTGCCAAGATCCTGTATATTTTTGATGGTGGTAGCTGTTTGAGCTTGCATTAATGCGACTTGAAGATCATCTGGTTGAACGTAAGGTAGTTTTTGCTGATTCTTGTTTCTCGTCTCTAAGTTTTGACTCCCACTTATGTGATTGATGTTTCTATCAACTTTAAGTAGAGATGGTTTCTCGTGTTGTATATCAGAGTTTTCAACATGGACGAACTCGTTCGATTTGGGAATTTGAGCATTTTTTAATTCGAGTTTTTCCACTGTTTCTTGGTCTTTAGAGTGACCTGGCAACAATGCTGGGTCTGGTATATTTCTTATAGATGTTATCCCTTTTTGTTGTGGTTCCATTTGGTTTGGAATGATTATTTTTTTGTTCATGTTTATTATGGGCTTTTTTGTTGTTGATTCATTTACCTTCAGATACTGACTGAGTTTTTCTTCGAGTAATTCACTATTTCTCTTCAGAAGTGAATTGTTATCTAGCAATATATTGAACTTTGCTTCCTGTTCCAAAAGTAGTTTATTCAGCATTTCATTCTGTACTTTCAGATATGCATAGTCGATTTCTGTTCCGTGAACTCGTAGTTGTTGTGATTTACAACAGATGATTCTCGAGTCGCACAGTCGGATACACTTGAGTTTATTTTTCAATGCACTAGATAAATGGAAAACATCTCCACACTCTACACAAACTATATTTCTTGTTATTTTTGTTTGACAACATTTAAACTGCTTGTCAACAAAAACTTCGTCACTAATAACTGAGAACTCATCAGCGCGTGTTACTTCAGTTGATGCCATCTTCGTCAGTCAATGTAACACTTTTTTGAGCCACCCTGTATACTTCAAAATAATTTCCTCTTGCAGCCTCAATGAATATACAAACGATGAAAAGAGGAAATTTCCGAAATATTCAATGGTTTGGTTCACAGAGACCGTGTCGTATGTGGTGCCCCACCCTGTATGTATATGTTCTTTACATAATAATTTTCTGTTTATCGTCATCCCAAGGTATTTCACTGATGCTTGTATATTGTATTCGATGTCTTTAACTTTCATTTTGTTGGGAATGTTCCTTTTCTCAGAAAAAATACAAATATGTGTTTTTATGGTTGATATAGTGAGGCCTTTTTCAAAGCACCATTTTCCTATTCAGAATCGTATGTGGACGTGTCGCCCTGAATGTGCTCTGAAGATTTTGAGTGAAATTGATAGAAATCTTTTGTATTCTATCAATTATTTCGTGATAAATACCTTGTGCAATATACCATATTCCTGTGGACGTAAAGGTATGAACATTTTTTCATTCATATGATCAGAAATAGTGCATAATAAGAGATAACAAAAGCAATTCATCGAACTCTTTAGTCGAAATTCGCTTGACGACAATATAATTTCTGGGTTGAGAAAGCTAGGGACTCTTACCACCAATGGTTATGTACCCTATTCAATCTGCTAGATGGGAAATATAAAATATAGATATGGACGAAGCAACTTTTTACAAACTAATTCAAAAAGCCAATGAAGAACAGACAATTAAACTAGCCAAAGCGAATGAGAAACAGATGAGTGCTCTGAAAGGAGAAATAACAAAAAATCTGAATAGAGTCGAAAATAAAGCTAACAGTGCCATTCAAAAAACCGAAGAGCTCAGCAAAAGACATATTGCCCTCGAAAGAAAAATTCGAAGAAATAATATAATTATATTTGGACTTACTGCCAGAAATGAATCTCTACTTCAAGATACTCTGACGGCTCTTAATAATGCACTCAAATTGGAAATTCAAGAATGCTATATAAATCACATTCATAAGTTAGGAGCAGCGAACAAATCTGGAATCATACTAGAATTCATATATCACATAACCAAGCAAGCTGTTTTTTCAAAAATTACCGAAATTAGGTATTGCCATAACCAACGACCTGTGTTTCGAAGATAGAAAAGAAAGAAAAATTCTGAGATTTCATCAAAAAAAGGTACAGGCGCAAAACCTGAAAGCAGTAATCAAATCTAATAAATTAACACGAGATTATATACACAGCAACTGATTTAAAAGCATTGGAGGAAGGCAGTAGTGGAGAAGAGGGGAAACACTTGGCCGATTCGAGTTCTAGCTCAGAGGAAGACGAAGTGGACAAAACCAAAGAAAATCTAAATAAACCAATTCGAAAACGTGAAAGCTAGCGCTTCAACTACAGTCCCAAATCTACCGCCGCACAGTGGTCCAAAAGCCCAATTTTCTTGTCAAAACCTCAAAGGTTAATGGATTCTTCTCAAATTTCCAGATTCATAATTTTTTGGGTCGCTGATTACGAAAATGAAAAAAAAAAACAAAATTCAAAATGGCGGACCCATAATGGAGGACATTTTTTCCAAAAAATAGTACGTTTGCGCTGAAATTCATATTATAAGTGTTTTTTGGGTCGCTGATTACGAAAATGAAAAATAATTCTGAATTCAAAATGGCGGATCCAAAATGGCGGACATTATTTCCAAAAAATAATACGTTTGTGCTGAAATTCATATTATAAATGTTTTTTGGGTCACTGAGTACGAAAATGAATAGGAAAAATTTACTACGAAATTAAAAGGAAAAATTTATTATTGCAGAATTATTACAAGCACAATATGTGTGGGGAACATTATTTTTCTTTAATCGGCTGAACTACATGATTTCCTCAAATATAGATCAATCGCTATCAGAGCTTCCATCGCAACTTTCATTTTCAGAATCATTATCTATATTGAGTACATCATCTGCGTCGTCGCCTCCAAAATTGAATTTTTCATTACTGAGAAGCGCAATTGCTTCAGGAAACAAACTTTTTCCTTTTTTCGGTGTCGCCTTTCGCAAACTAGAAATCAGCGGGTCTGAGGAAGCTAAGAGTCGAAGGAAAATGTCTTCGTGAGTTTTCTCTTTCGAACATTTTCGTGAGTAATGTTCGCGGTAATTCCGAACATCTTTATTACGCGTCTCCTGAGCTTCTTCAGACAGCTGTCCTATAGGCAAAACAGCCAATTGTACGATTCGCGGACCATGTACTAGAACTTTATGTACAGTTATAGACATGCAATACCATGGATATAGTTCAACAAAACGGTCAGCAGTCTCGTCGCAATACTTTTGGGACGAATCTAACCTAAAAATACCGCTGAAATATACTTTATCGCTCGCGTAGGAGACTTTGAGGTCAAATCATCGACGACTTTAGCTGCTGCAACAGCTCCAGTTTCTCTAAGGCTCATTTTGGATGCGTAGGAAAGCTGGTCAGCGCTGAAGGACTCGCAATTTCTGGGTTTTTCTGCGTTTCGAGCGATCGCTCGATTCGGCGAAAGAAGTTTCAGGTCGTCCACCGCTGCTTCTTGATGGAGTGGTATCGGACGAACTTTCAGTTGCCTTCGATTTTGCGTCGAGAAACAGGACCTATTTACACGAAACGTCAAATTTTTATTTCATACCCTGTATTTATACGCAAGTCATTTTCATTTACCGTAACATCAATTGACCCATCCAGCCAGTTCTTGTTATTATTCAAAAAGCGATTTTTGGTGCGGTGAGCAGCTCACCATTTCGCTTTCAAATTGCAAATGACTTTTTTAAATGCCAGTCGCGACTGTTCCTCGATATTAAATAAATCTTCTCCTTCATCAAGCAATTTTATCCCAATTTTTTTATTGAGGGTTTCGAGATCTTTCTCCCATTCGCCGTGGACTGCGTCAAAGATTTTTCGATACGTCCACTTGACGATTTTTGTGTTCGATCCTATAAATGTAAAATTTTGGTTAATAACGAGGATTCAAAACAAATAAAAATACTTCATAATATTAATTACATGTGACAATACGATAGAGTAATATTAAATTTAATCTAAATAAATTTTGCTAATAACTTGTTATGCAAATTTTTTCGTAAAATATTTACTATCCCTAATGAATTTGTTATTTTTCGCACTCGTCACAGGAATGTGTTAAAAACGCGAAAATTATATCTCATAAAAAGGCAGAGAATGGAAATCGAGACTGTCATATGACGGCGCGTCAAAGTGCTCTGTCAGCTGACGTACGAATGCACCAACACTGCTCCAAACAGTACGGTTTTTAAACCAAGGGGGCAAGAAAGGGCAGGTAATGCCAACGGTTACGACTTTTACATACTTTTTAACACGTAAAACCGTTGCAACTTTTTCAGGATCTCTTGGGATCATAACTAATTCTCTACAGATATAAAAAAATTATGGAAAAAAAAACAATTGCCAACATTTCATTCTTAATAACATCTGCAAAAATGCACGTAATGATTCCATGATTCTAAATTCCTTCAGGAACATCCTTCATTTTGTCGCAAACGTTTTCACAAAAAAACTGCGTTCCTCATGACAATTTTAGTCAAGCGCACGAAATAGGTTATGGGCCGCGATTTCCCATGAATAGAGAATAGAATAGAACATTTATTACCCGCCCGCCCGAAACCCATAATGATGTGGTGATAATAATTTATATTTATCAAAGAAATTGATCAGCCTAATGTATATTGTATGTCTTTTGGATTATGAAACTTTCATTCCACCTGTTAAAGAAAAGATGAAGCTTTACATCTTTGGGTAACTTTCGATTTTTGAGGTTTTGGCCAGGAAATTGGGCTTTTGGACCACTGTGCGCCGGTGGAACAATTCGTACCCGAAACCAGAAAAAACTGATAGGCGATAACAACTGAGCTCTGGCAGTATCGTGACCTTCAGGTTTCTTTTACTTTATATTTTCTTACCATTTGTTGCAGTTTTCAATTCTTTACTTTCTTTCTATTGTTTGCATCATATTATTTTCAGTAATGTTATGCTCATTTGCAAACATAAACATATGCTCTTTATCTCCTAAAATAAATGAAATGAAACAATTATTGTCTGAAAAAAAAAAGATATTTTAGGCATATGCGAAACATGGCTGCATCCGCATATTTCAGATGCATTATTGAAAGTTGAAGGGTATAATCTCATCAGAAATGATAGACCCAATAAACGGGGAGGCGGAGTTACTTTTTATGTGAGAAATAATCTGAAAGTAATAATTCTGTTAATCGAAAACTTCGAATATATTGAACATTTATGGCTGGAAATCTTACTTAACAAGCAAAAATATGCAATATGTACCTTATACAGGCCACCAAAAGCCGATACTTTGTAATTTTTCAATAAATTTGAAGATATACTATTAGAAATATATCCGAAATATGCCAAAGTATTATGCATGAGGGATGTTAATATTGATTTTCTTGATCCAGACTTATCTGCTAGTAATCAACTTCTTGCCATTACCGGCAGCTTCAATTCGCAACAAATTATTTCGGAGCCTACCCATATTTCGAACCAAAGAATGACATTAATTGACCATTTCTACACGAATTCTGAGCTGAAAGAGTCAGGAGTTTATGATATCTCGGTAGTGAGGCACTTGTTGATATATGGTATAATTGAAATCGAGGGTGCAAGTGACACTACAAAATGACAATTTGTTTCAGAAATTTCACCGATATAAATTTTACTAACTTTCAACAAAATCTTGAAAATATCAATTGGGATAATATTTACAATATCAACCGTATCGACGAAAAAGTTAACTTTTTTACAAATAATATCACAAAATTAGTTGATCATCACGCGCCATTACAAAATAAAATATTCTTTTCCAAACGTATGAGACAACCGTGGATCACACCCAATATTGAACTGATGCAAACTTGGTGTTCATTTCGATTATTACAAAGATCTACGCAACTATAAATCGTCTGCAATCAAGAGAGGAAAGAAAGCGTACTTTCAATACAAATTCAGATATTGCAACTCGAAAGAGAAATGGAATGAACTCAGAAATTTTAGCGTAACTAAATCAAAGAATAATGACCTTCCATCACCCCTTCGTGATGTGAATGAAATCAATAATTTTTTTCTAAATGCAAACAGAGACAATCAGCCCTCTGACGAAATCCTGCAATTTTACAACAATACTTTGAAACATACCGTTGTTTCTGAACTTGAGTTTCAACCAGTTGATACTGATTTCGTGCTTGAAATATTGAAAAATATTAAATCAAAGGCCTATGGCCACGACGGCTTGAACATTCAAATCTTAATTCTTTGTATCCATTCGCAGTTGTGTATCTCACTCATATTGTCAACGAATGCATTACTCGTTCATACTTCCCCTCTTCTTGAAAACGTGCAGTTGTCTTTCCTCTACCGAAAGTTTCTTCTCCCTCTAGTTTTGATCAGCTGCGAGGTATAAGCATTTTACCTACTTTATCTAAGGGCTTGAAAAGGTCAATGGAACATCAAATTCGGGTTCATATTACTGAAAACAAGATCCTTCCTATTCATCAGTCCGGATTCGGGGCAGGATATAGCTGCGCATCGGCACTAACTGCTGTTATCGATGATATATCTGCCACGGATAAAAATGAAATGAGTGTACTAATACTCATTGACTTTTCCAAGGCACGCTCAACCATTCCATTCTCTTAGCAATCCTGAATTTTGTGGGCTTCTGCACCACCGCAATAAATCTGATGTCTTCGTACCTCAGCAACCGCACGCAACAAGTAAAATTACTGAATACATATTCGCGTTTAGCTGAATTGAAACAAGGAGTTCCTCAGGGTAGTAAATCGGGACCTTTATTGTACACATTATACATCTCTAACTTCCATACATATCTTTTACATTGCAACTACCATTTTTACACCGACGATACCCAAATATACTACTCCTTCAGGCCTTCTGAAACCCATAATATCAATCAAAAAATCAACAATGACCTTGCAGCTCTCCTTTCTGTCTCTTCGGATCACAAACTGAAAATCAACACCAGCAAATCATGTGCTATTCTGTTTGGAAATAATAATGCAATCAAAAGCTTTAAGCAGCACTTAACACTTCGGTTAGGAAATGATATCCTTCCACTCACCGATCAGTGCAAAAATCTAGGTCTAACAATGGACTCTAACTTGCGATTTACGAACCACATTACAAAAAAATTGCGATCAGCGTATGGATCACTCAAACTCGTATTCAATCATCGTGAATACTCACTCATCTGTGAATGTTGAAAAAATGTTATGTGACTCACTAGTGTTATCTCACTTTAACCATTGTTGTAACGAAAATTTCGTTTCATCTTCAAATCATTTGATTGAAGAACTTATCAACATCCTTTCCATGTCTCCGTCTTGTGGTAGTAATAGCCACTTCTAAAATCTGATACCTTTGAGACGCATGATCGGGATAAATTGTGAAGAGAGGGGACCTGGAAGGATGCGCTGATCGATGAAATGGATTATTGGATAGATTCCATATAGATTCTCGAGTTTCCTTGGCTAGCGGTTGGGTCTTCAACTGGTAAGTCAGTCTGAATTTTATCTTGTATTATATCTCTTGAGTTGAAACCGATCCACGCTATCGGGGGGTGTAATCTGATTCATATATCTAGTAGGATTGCTTCTACATACATATTTTCTGATATTTTCCAAATATTTACCGATATTTTTCATTTTTCCTGTAAGGCACGTGTGCCGGTGTGGTATCTCCATTTTGTCGTGGATCGTGAATCGACCAGACTGCCAGTTGGGGATTTAACTTGTTGGCTTGGGGAGCACTGAATCAATAAGGCTTGTTATTTCAAGGGCTAGCCACCCTATTTCCTACTCAACGTTGTATAAATTGTTGAACTTTATAATTGACTTATTGAAATATACGTTATATAATTAGTTTAACTGGATAATTGACTTAGATATATATTTTTTTCCTCTCTTTATTTGGTCGATGATTTGTCAGATTTGAGGCCAGAGCATTAGCCATGTTGCCGAGCTCGTATTAATCCATTTCTTTTTCGGTGGACTGTGATTCCGGAGGTTCCATTCAGCAGGAAGATTTGCTGGTGATCTTATTCCCTGGATCCCCCTTTGTGAACGAGTGCTAGCATCTCCGCCACCGCTAAGTCAAAAGCGAACAGGGAAGTGATCGAGAAGAAACCTGGTGAAACGAAGGTGGCTGATTCCTGAAACCAACCAACAGCGAGCAGCAGAGAGCTCTTGGTGGTAAAACGAAGGTGGCTGATCCGTGAATCCAACCAACATCAAGCAGCAGAGGGCTCTTGGCAGATTTAGGTTTGATGTTTTGCCTCACGTTTGATTTATCATTAATTATTTATTGTTAGCCTTCAGCACCTTATTTTTCTTGTTATTTTGAGCCTTCAGCTAGATTTTTGTCATTAAATTCGTATATAGTCTTTATCTGGATTTTTCTTCTTCCTTTCCAAGCAAGGTTATATCATTCTCTAATTGACTTTTGCCTTTTGCAAGTCTGGCGCCCAACTTATCTAATTCACGACCTACCGCATTTATCTGAGCAGTCCAAAGGCATAGGTTTAACCTAAGTGTAATTAGTTACATTGTGATGAAGTTTATTCCTGTTGCTTGGATGCCAATGATACTCGTAGGATTCAGAAAGTTCAGAATTCATGTCTTCGGCTTATCTATGGTATTGCAAGGAGGCAGAGGATTTCTTGCAGATTGAAGGAAGCGGGCTGGCTCAACATGTTCAATAGACGTAAACTTCATACACTGTGTGTATAAACTATTGAAAACTAGAACTCCAGAATATCTCTATAATAAAATAACGTTCAGGACAGATATACATACCATCAACTTAAGACGGAGGGACAATAATATTAACATACCTAGCCATAACAAAGAAATTTTCAAACGATCGTTTTCGTATCAAATTTCACAATTTAAACATATATTAGATATACCTCACTATACTTTATCAGTAAATGCATTCAAACATAAAATAAAAAAAGAATTATTTGTACAACAAGGATAATCTTCACTTTTTTAAGTTCGTCTCTCCTCAATATTTTTTATATGATAATGCTAGAATAACCAACATATGTGTCTAAACACATGGCAACTCCGCACAAGTCCAATACTTCAAACTACTATATATATATATATATATATATATATATATATATATAAATAATAAAGCTTCAAGCTTCTGCAGCAGGGAGGAAAATTCGCATGGAGGAACAGTCATATACGCCAGAGAGGGAATAATAGAATATTCATTATTATTTGTAGGTTAGTAACTATTTTATAGTAGTTTATATTTGTTTATTCTACGCCAGCTTTTGTTTTTTTTCTCAAGTGAGTTTAGCGTAAACTGAAGTGATTTAGTCGAAGCTGTTGGTTTATAGAATGTGCTATATGATGTTATATTGCCTTTAATCCGAAATCATGCAGAAATTCTTGCAGTGTGGTCATCTCAATGCTCGTTCATTGGTAGCTCATTTTAATGAAATAAAAAATTTAATATTGCATCTCAATTTAGATTTACTCGCAGTAAGTGAAACATGGCTTAAAAGTAATATATCGAACGATGTTATTAGCATACCTGGTCATTTATTTGAAAGAGTCGATCGTGGGCGAGACATCGGTGGTGGTGGAGCGGGTATTTACATTAAAACCAGTATAAAATTTTCACGTATTCTTAGTAGTAAAGAAATTGAACAGATGTGGATGATGATTTCCTATGGGTCTGAGTCTCTTGCTCTAGGTGTATTCTATAACCCTCATGAAAGACACTGTAATTATTTTTTCGAACATTTCGAATCTGCAATATCTTCCATTCATCCTACAGTGGACTTTATTAGATGTTTAGGGGATTTCAATGTTGACCTATTTAATATTAATAGTGCCCCATGTAAAGTGGTGGCTAATACTCTTGAGGGCCTAGGGCTAAAACAACTAATAAATGAACCAACACGTATTACTTATCATTCATCTACTTTACTTGACTACTTAATAACATCTGATGATAATATTATAATGCATCAAAAAATCAAACATATTCCAGAAATAAGTGACCATGAAATGGTTTTATTTGATATTAAACTGAAACAAGTAATAAATGAACCTAAATACATCATCAGTAGAAATTTCAAAAATCTAAATTACAATCAATTTAACAGTGACCTACAATCAATACCCTGGAACAATATATATGAATTAAACGATGTAGATAGCCAAGTCAAGGCCATGTCTTCTGATAGAGATAGAGCCTTAAAAAAATATAAAATTACCAAGAGCAACAATGACTGGTAGTCTTATAAACAACTACGTAATTTAGTAAATGTCACAATTAAAAAGGAAAAAAAGGATACATGAAATTTAAAATGAAAAATCTATCACATAAAGAGAGGTGGTCCAGTTTATAAAGACTGTTGTGGGACTCAATGAAGGTCATAATCATGTGGACTCATCAAATAAGTGGAATGTGAATGAAATTAATGAATTCTTTATAAACGCTGTTCCTAAACTTACCCCTGATGATGACACGAAACTTTTCTATGCGCATAATATAAAAAAATCGGTACATTCAACCCTCGCGTTTCAACCAGTTTCTGAAATTGATATTCTCAATATAATAAAAGAAATTAAAAGTGAAGCTGTTGGACCGGATGGAATAAACATTCTTACTTTAAATTTGTGCCTACCTTTTTTGTTACCGTATACTACACATATAATTAACTATTGTTTACTGAACTCTGTTTTTCCTCAAAATCGGAGAAAGTCATTTGTTACTCCCCTGCCAGAAGTAAATAATCCACAGATGTTACAACAATTACGACCGATCAGTGTGTTGCCACCTTTATCAAAGATTCTAGATAAAGCCATTGATGCGCAATTACAGGATCACTTTACTAAAAACTCCGTAATACCCTCAGTACAGTCAGGATTTAAAGCTGGACACAGCTGTACAGGGTGGGCCAAATTGGACACTTTTGAAGGGAAAGTCCTGTTTCTAAACTAGGTAGATGAAAACTGATGACAATGTCTGAGGGTCAATTTTCATGACAAACTTCATAGTGAAAACTGCATATCGATATCTATAACCGTTTCTGAGTTACAGCGTGTTTTTCGAAAATTTAAGTTTCTCGCACCACATTAGCACTTGTTTACAAAAAGCTTATGCTGCTCTAAAACTTCTATTCCAATCTCGCCATGTGTTGGATAGATCCGTTAAAATTTTCCTATGTGAGTCACTAGTACTATCTAAATTAAATTACTGTGACATTTTATATACTTCTTGTTTAAGTTCATTTGATATAAATAGAATACAAAAATTGCAAAATTCGTGCTCAAGACTTATTTTTGGAATTCGCAAATCCGAACATACTTTTAAAATCCAGTCATACTTTTAAAATAACTAAATGGTTACACATGAAAAATCGTCGAGAACTGCATTCTATCATATTTTATATTAAGCTACTAAAGGAACACTCTCCTCCATATCTGTATCACAAAATAAGATACAGAACTGATGTACATTCTCTAAATTTAAGACATAAAAATACTCTCACCATACCACCACATCTCACTGAGTCTTTCAAACGTTTTCTTACTGTATTGTTAATCGTCTCAATAACTTCCCTCATGATTTCACTCACTTTTCATTACATAAACTCAAACGAGTTCTTTTTGACTTTTACTTTTCTCAACAATAATTAAGTTTTCGGATTAAAGCATATTCCCCTGGCTAATAACCGACTCAACTACTTACTGTTCCTTCTTGAATAACCTATATTATTCATCTTGCTGCCCTTGACTTCTTTTTGGGGTTAGATGTAAGAGCAGATGTATGTTAGATGCCAAATAACATAATTCACAAATTATCTCACTTACTATTACATACAAACTGAATCTTGCCCTAGCACATAATACCATATGTTATTATATCTCTCTATGAATAGGTAATAAAGACATTTATTATTATTATTATTATTATTATTATAGGACGCAATAGGAATGATTTGAAGAATTTGTCAGTGGAGGGATCATTCGAATGTGCAGCAGGGGAATTCAGTCTAAATAGTGTAAAAATTGTAGTCATAATAGTGTGTACAGTCCTCCGGGAAATGCAGATGTACTTATTGATAAGATGGAAAAGGTATTAGACATTTTAATTCATAATAAGAATTGTAAGTTAGTTATAGCAGGAGATTTCAATATAGATTTTTTCAGTATGTCACGAGAAAAATTAGAGTTCATATCTCTAATCAACTCGTTTAATGTGGTTCACACAATTTCTGATCCAACTCGTATTACCCCCACCTCATAAACGGGCGGGATTGATAACATTCTAACAAATGAAGAAAATTTTTCTTCACATGTGATACATTCAATGATTTCTGATCACACGGCCCAAGACATACATTTAACAGGTGTAACAAACATAAATCGTTTCTCAGAGAAACGCTTTTTTACCCCACAAAACACAACTAACTTTATTGATAGCTTAAAAACCGCTTGCTGGGAGGAAGTGTACAATATTGAACAAAGTGAAGTATGAGCAGTGGGAGGTTTTCATGAGTATATTCCTGACATTCTTTGATGACTCCTTAAAAAAAAAAGAGTTCTTGTTAAAAAGAAAAAACACATGAAATTGGAATATGACAATGATACAATAGAATGTAAAAATCAATTAGATATCCTAGATGTGTGTAGTGACACAGATACCAGATATAAAGAGGAATACCGAAGAAAAAAAAAAGAATATAACAACAAACTAAAAAATTTAAGAGCAAACATGTACAGGTCTCAAGTTACAAATTCAGACAACAAATCCAAGGCAGTGTGGGGGTAATAAATGATATTCATGGGAAACATAACAAAGGTCATGATGATATACAGGTAGAAGAAGAAGAAGAAGAAGAAGAGCATTCATTTACTCATTAAAATACCCTGTACAGGGTGTTGAGCACGTCATACAAAAAAATCCGTCTCATATATACATACATGATAATAACACATAGTCTACGCCACAACACATTACCTACAATACAATTTGAAAATAGAAAAAAAACCTAAAAAAACAGCACACAACACAATAAAAAGGTATATTTCAAATAGAGGAAATATTATCTTGATCTAGGAGGAAGTCCTGAATATTATAATAAGCTTTATCTATGAGATATGCTTTTAATTTGTTTTTCAAACTGTTGATGGACAAATTTCTGATGTTTGGAGGTAGGACATCCACACTTGTTTCAAATGAAATGGGGCATCTCTCTGTATATAGCTGAGCCTAGTGAAGTCTGGTGTCAGATCATTTTTGTTTCTTGTGTTGTATTCATGCTTAGGAAAGGAATTTTCAAAAAATTCAAAATTATTTTTTACAAATATTACCGATTCTAAAACATATATGCAAGTTATTGTTAGTATTTTATTTTGAATAAATGTTGGTTCGCAGTTTTCTCTATATTTTAACTTGAAGATATTGTCAAGATATACATTTTTCAAAATCCAATTCAGTAAAACACCAAGTATAATTCTGTTCTAAATTCAATTTCATTATTGTTATAAACAAATCACATATTTACAAGTCCATAATTAAAGTAGGTCAGTACAAATTATATTATGAAAAGTGTGTTATCACAAGAGGAGAATAACTTATACAATTTTGCTGATGTTGCTGATTTATAATCATAGTTTCGATAAAAGTAATTGAAGACGTTTTTTTCGAGGAGTCTTCGGGGGGTCTCCTCCTGAAGACTGAGTTCTCAACATTGTTGTGTATCTTAGGGTAAGCATTTATATTTCTTTGTATCATCAAATCTCTCTTAAATAAAGTACCATCAAAATTATCATTAAATTATTTGTTTTGTTTTGTATTCAATTTTGTAATTGAAATCATTTAATTTATATTTCCTGAGTACGACCCAAGCGACAGGGGTGACCCCCAAAAAACACCCCCTGTACGCGACAATATATCTCAGGCATCTTTTTTGCATCAGCAGTAAGCGCTTTACATGAGTAGAGTTTCCCCACAAAACAATGCCATATCTAATTTTTGATTGAACATAGGCATGATATGCAATTAACGCTGTTTTTTTTGTCCACGTTTAGGCTCAATATTCTTAGTGCATAGCTATATTGTGCCATTGATTTCGAAATTTTGTCTATGTGATCCTTCCAGTCCAATCTACTGTCTATCATCAAACCCAGAAAAGACACACCCGATTCGGGTTTTATTTTAGTGTTGTTATATTCCAGTTCAACTTTTGAGTCATCTGATTTCAGTCTATCCCACTGCATCAACTGTGTCTTCCCTACATTCAATAAAAGCCCATTTGCAATAAACCATTTATCTAATTGTTCAAGCGCATGTACTGCCCTATTTTTAGTTTCTTCGTAATTCAGTTCTTTGAAGATAATTGTTGTGTCGTCAGCGTACATGATGATGTTATCCTGAATCACTGATTGCATCTCATTCGTATATAGAATATATAGTAGTGGGCCTAAGATTGAACCTTGTGGTACACCTTTCTTAATAATTACTATATCCGATTTAACTTTTTGCATTTTTTCATTCATATCCACTGTTCTTTGTTTTCTTTCAAATAGGTAAGACTGTATTAGTTGTGAAGAAACTCCCCGCACGCCATAGCATTTTGATTTTTTCAAAAGTATGTCATGATCTACACTGTCAAAGGCTTTGGAAAGATCAAGGTATCTATGATATTTGATATTGCCACATACATTGCTCTCACAGTACCCCTGCCCTTTCGAAATCCATTCTGTGTATCAGATAATATTTTATTTCCCTCCAAAAATCCAATCAGCCTATCATTGATAAGTCTTTCAAAAATTTTATTAATATTTGAGAGCAGAGAAACGGGCCTGTAGTTTTTAAAATCCAGTTTGTCCCTTTTTTATATATGGGCTTAATGCAGCCTATTTTCAGCTGTTCTGGATAGACCCCTGAACAAAACATCAAGTTAGCTATATGTGCAATAGGTCCTGATATTAAATGTGCTGATTCTTTTAATAAAACTATTGGTATCTCGTCTTCCCCCACCGATTTTTTTTTCTTTAGTTGTTTTATGCAATTTATAATTTCATTTTTATTTGTCAATCTGAGTATAAAATTTTCCTTACAAACAGGAATGTTTGATAAGTCACACTCTCCCTGTTTTATGTCTGGACAAGCATTTATGAAGAACTCATTTATGCTATCAAGTATTGTCTTAACACTGTCACGCGCCCTATTTCCCTGCTTTAAGTTTTCCAATACATTTTCTTTGTTCACTATTTTATCTGTGACATTTTTCACAGCATTCCAAGTGGCTTTACTTTTATTTTCTGCATTATTGATTATGTTTCTATTGAAATTTTTTTTTGCTTCCCTACAAATTTTTTTTAGTAACCGAGCATAGTTTTTATATGTATTTTGTGATACTTCCCCTTGCATCATCCTTTTTAAGAGTACTTTTTTTTGTTTACTTGAGGTTTTAATTCCAGTGGTTATCCAGTTTTTATTGTTGCCCTTATATTTGACTTTTTTTAAGGTAAATATTTTGTTCATAGTTGTTTGAAATATATTAGCGAACATTTTATAGGCTTCATTCACCCCATCTTGGTTAAAAATGTTTCCCAGTTTTGAATTTCTAGTTCTTTGCAGAAATCTTTTATCTTTATTTTAGAAAAAATTCTCCTATTTAGCAGGTTTTCATTTGGTTGTTGTTTTTTCTCAAGTTCTAATGTTTGCCCAAAATGATCACTGAGGGCCAGGTTAACTACCTTGCATTCTCTGTATTCATTAAAGTCTATGAATATATTGTCAAGGAGTGTTTTAGTATTATTAACTATTCTTGTTGGTTCGAATATCAGCTGTTGCAAGTTGTTACTACCTAGTGTATCCAGAAAAATATCCCGATTCCCATCATTCATTAGAAGATTAATATTAAAGTCCCCACAGAGAATTGTTTTGAAATTTATGTACTTACTGTTAATATAGTAAAATATTTTCTCTAGTTGCTCAATTTATATTTCAAGACTTCCCATTCCTCTACGGTATATGCAGACATTTTAAATTGGTTTCATTTATTATTATGCTTGCACATTCCACATGTCCTTCAATGCTATAGTTCTCGATATTCTTCTCTGCTGTACATTTTAGTTTGTCCTTTGTAAAGATGCATGCACCTCCATGGTCTAACTCTATCCTGGAGAAGCATGAGATCATTTTATACCCCTGTATCTTATGAAAAATTGCCTCCTCTTCCTTCATCCAGTGTTCGGTTATACAAAGAATGTCTGGTTTAGCTTCCATGGTTTCTAAGCAGACTTCTAATTCATTGATTTTGTTCTTTATGCATTGTATATTTTGGTGTAGTAGAATTAAGTTTTTACAATGATTGTGTTGGGATCCATCTTTTTTTGTATCACTGGAGGATTTTGTGTATTCCTCTATATTTGCTATTTGGACTAGTTTTTTTGATTTCTAGGAACTGTTATTATTCTAGGTACGTCTTTGATGTATTTGATTTCAGATTAATTTCTCCCTTGCCTACCCTGTCCATCATTTCTGCTTTTAATTCCTTGTATTCAGCAATTTGTTTGAGTGTCTTGTCAAATCCTAGAGCAATTGTATGATACTGTGGATTCTTAATTACTTCTTTTGCCTTGAAGAATACTGATCTCACTTCTTTATGGCTTTGCAGGCAAGCTTTTATAGGTCTAGGTCTTTCTGAATTTTCCCTTCCTACTCTGAATACTTTAAGATTATTCAAGTTCACTTCGGGGCACACTGATTCAATGATGCCTCTCACTTGGGTTTCATCACTTTCATCATCATTCTCAATACATCCATATATCATTAAATTACTTTTTTTTCGCTTCTCTTTGTTGCCATTCATTTAAAGCCTCTTCGGTTGAGCCTGTTTGGGTCCTTTTTTCCGACAACTGATTCATTTGAGTTTTTAAGTTACCAACCTCGTCTTGCAACTTTTGATTTACTTTTACTTGGTCCTCATACATTTTGAGTAGAGTCTGATAATTATCTTCCATCTGGTGTAACTTTCTCATGACATCTTCTAGTGTATATTCCTTCTTTTTGCCATTAATTTTCAATGAAGTTCCATCCTTAACCTCACTTCCTCTGCATGGTTCACAAATCCATCTTTTCCCCTTTGAGTTTTGTAATTCTTTTTGATAGTTATTCAACTCTTGTGTAGTAACATTTACACACTTTGCGTGATACCACTTTGTGCATTTGTTGCACTGAATTGCATAACTATTTGTCGTTGTTTTCGAACAGCTATTGCTTACGGTAGTAGGGGATCCAAACAAAACTGCGAATGAATACAATGAGTATCTCTTTAACATGGTAAGGGAGGTGGTCAAATATCAAAAAAATACTTTGGTAAACAATATAAAGTCTAGAGAAAAATCTATATTTCTGACCCCGGTTGATAGCAAAGAAATATTGGATTTGGTGAAAGATCTGAAAAATAAAATGAGTAGCGGGATGGATGAGGTTCCGACAAAAATTATTAAACAATGCATAGATGAGATAATTCAGCAATTGATTTACATAATAAATAATTCATTGAAATGTGGTGTTTTTCCTGAAAAATTGAAGCTAGCTATGGTTAAACCTATTCATAAGAAGGGTGACCTTTCAAAATTCGAAAATTTCAGACCAATTAGCTTACTATCATCATTTGCAAAGATATTCGAAACAGTGGTATGTAACAGAGTTATGAATTTTATGGTAATGTGTGATCAACTTTGCAGTTCTCAGCATGGATATCAAAGGGGCAAATCAACACAAACTGCTGTATTCCAGTTCATTCAGTATATATTGAATTCTTTAAAAAATGATGAACTCTCACTTGGGCTATTTCTTGACCTCTCAAAAGCATTTGATTGCTTGAATCACTGTACATTACTTGATAAGTTAGAGAGGTATGGTATTAGAGGACCAGCACTAACCCAGTCAACCAAAAAAGTAACAGTAAGTCGCAGGGAATACCAAATAATATCACATTGAAGATCATCTTGGAAACCTCTCTGGGTTTTACATGGGACTTCGCTTTGTGGATATCAACATCCACATATTGTTATCGTTGCGAAGTCCCCATGTTAACTTTCCTAATGATTGAGTGGAACATTTAATCGAGAGATTCAGATGAAGTGCACATTGCTATTACTTTGCGACTTATCCCTGTTCATATATTTCGAACATAGAATTGGCGCTTGCGCAGGGCATAGTAACAACACGTGCACACGAATGAAAGTCAAAGAACAAAGGGAAGATGAAAATAATATATTATGATCTGTGTGGTGCGTATTTGATGGTTGGTTGAATTGTTGGTTTTGTGTGCAGTATTTTGAGAAGTTTGTTAAGAAGAATATAAGACAGCTCTAGGTGCATGCGGTAAGTATACATTTCCAATGGCGAAAAGATGCTCCTAAATGTGCAATTGGGAAGGTGATGCCCATTGAAAAGCAATGCTTTTTAACAAGATGGACTCCTCAACCGTTTTGTCGTATCATTATCGGAATTTAGTATCAGAATATTGAATGATATTCTATAATGTCAAACATGTATACACTGTTATCAATACTCAGAAACATCTTTCTCAACAATAAATCTGAATATAGAATTTTTCAATAATTTGATTAGAAATGAAACATGATAACATCAACATAAGTGTACCTAACGTGTTCAGGAACAGTATTAAACTATGAAAAAAACAAAATAATTTCTATTAATATTATTTTCAGTTGACAGTAGCAATCCATTATTTGGATCATCATAGTATAATAATCTGATATGGTAACAATCAATGTTTTTGTTGTTTCCTTTGATTTTATTTTGTCTGTACAGCATACTATTTTTGTTTTGTAAATAATACTATTTTTATTTCATTATGTTTCGAAAATAATGTTTTTGTTTTTATATTCTATGATATTACAATGTGAGTTGAAGTTTTTATAAAGTATTTCGGGTGAGTCAAGCTGAATGCATTGGACTAATATATATCTGATGATTCTGTTCAGCCATAGCCTGGCTAGAAATGCGTACAGCTTGACTCACCCTGTGTTATATTCAAAATATACAGATCAGTATATTATAATAGTTGTTTAATTATTTCCCCTTAAGAATGAAAAATAGATTCAATATGAAGAGCAGGCATATGATGTGTTTTATTGCTGGTCCTGATTATACCTACTGGTGTACCACCCTGTATATAAATCTCATAGACTTAACCTATGCACATTTCTTAGGCATTATAAAATGGTTGAAATATAAGGCAGCTGAGATATATTTATTCTGCTTTCCAGGTATGTACTAATTCCATGGGTGTTTCAGAATTAACATTATTTCAATTAAATTAGAAGACGCTTATAGAGAGCAAATTTAGTGCCACGATGGTAATTACCAAATTACATATGAATATAACTTCAACGAAGATGTAATGTGAAAGCTCATTTGGTTCAATAATCTTTCCAATAAGTGCTAAAATGCGAAGTCGCAATGTTGCTATTCATGGTACCTTCCACACATCCACATTGTGATGTATTAGGTAATTACCAGTGATATACAATGTTGCGGACATTAAGCACTCCCCAGTAAGTACTGGTTGCAGTTTTTTATATCAACATTGTGAAGTCGCATTTCCACGATGTTAACTCCCTACAACTTCCCTGCAACCAAAACTGGTTGACTGGGAAATTGGTTTAGATCCTATCTAACAAACCGAAAACAAATGGTATTTCTTGGCAAGGGTCATCAAATAGTGAGATCTGATTTAAGAAATATTGAATTTGGGGTACCTCAGGAAAGTATAACGGGACCGTTTCTATTCATATTATATCTGAATGATCTGGATGAAATAACAACTGAGAGCTGCAAAATGACCAATTATGCTGATGATACAAACTTGTTGATGACTTCTCAAGACTTTCCAGGGCTCATATCCGAAGCTGAGGAAGCACTCACAAAGGCAAATCAGTGGTTTAGGAAAAATAACCTGACACTCAATGAGAATAAGACTAGCGCCATCCTATTTAAAACGAATCTTTGAAACACCAAGTCACAGTCACGTCAACTATCCTAATCCTAGGGCAATATGTAGATCAGAAAACATTGAAAATTGTATACCATGCTAATCTTGAATCGGTGATTCGATATGGAATAATATTTTATGGTAGTAGTAGATGTAGTGAAAGAATTTTTATTATACAAAAAAGAGCACTTAGATCAATGCTAAAATTGAAACATAGAGAAACCTGTCGAGGAAAATTCAAATCAAATGGGTTACTTACTCTCACGGGAGTTTATATACAAGAGATTTTATTATTTTTTTTCAGGAACAAACATTTATTTGATTCTTGTAAGGCACAGATTAACTACAGCACTCGTAATTTTGATTACAATTATCCGAGACATAGGTTAACTATGACAGAAAAAGGTCCATTTTACAACTGTATAAAAATGTTCAATAAACTGCCTACTGGAATGAAACTGATCAATAATTTCGAAGAATAAAAAAAAAGTGTTTGAGCTACTACTCAAGATAGAACCATACAAAATTGATGATTATTTGGATCACTAAATAATATTAACATTTGATAGGAACCTCATGACGTTATTTTGCTTAAATGTTGCCTACAGATCCATGTACGTAGCTTTTCTTCCAAAATAAAGATGATTATTATTATTATTATTTTTATTATTATATATATAAGTATAATTACTCTCAAATTTAATTCCTATTTTCGGGCAGTGTGGTAGAATTGGCCTCAGGCCTAACACTGTACCAATTATTTACCACATTATTATAGGTGTGCATTTGATGTATTCAAGTTTATTTCATTGTAAATGGTAAATAATAAACGATCATTATTATTATTATTATTATTCCAAATTTCTGTATGTGCAATTTAGCTCAGTATTTTCTACTGTAGTCAGAGTAACATTATCTCTATATATACAAATATCGTCGGCGTACTGTAGAATTTTGGTCTCTCTATCTGCGTCTGATACTCGACATAAATCAAAGGTGTAGATCAAATATAACGTTGGGCTAAGTATGCTGCCTTGGGGTAATCTCAGATTGGTTGTCCTCGGTCCTAACACCTCATTTTGTGTCCTGATATGTAGTTTTCTATTTGGATACATACTATAATAACTCTTCTGGAGAATGTCGCTGATAGTTGTCGTTCGCCCCTTTTATGTCAACAAACATTGTGATTGTTGACTTGTCAATGGAAAAGGATCGGTTTACATCTATAACGAGATGAGCAATATTTTCCACCGTTTAATGCCCTTTACGGAAACTAAACTGAGTATTTGATACTTTGTGTTTCCTTTCCAACCGAGGTTCCACTCTTGATTTTATCATTCTTTGCACCGTTTTCATTATACACGGAAATATCTCGATATGAATCACCGAGTTCTGAGTCCTGGTTAGGTTTCAGTATGGGTATCACAAGATATTGTTTCCAACTATCTGAAAATTCTGATGTTATCCAGATTTTATTTATTATTTTTGGAAGAATATTCCTTGCAATAGTTGGTAGCATGACTATCATTATATAATGTATGTTATCCATTCCAGGTGCACTGTTTCTATGCGACTCCTTTATAGTGAATTCCTTGGAGAGATCCTCGTTGTCCTGTTCACTTTCTTCCAACCCATTGCTCGTTGAAAAGTGAGAGTTCCTTACCACCCATAGTGGTGCAATTTTGTTATAAAAAGGCTCAGGAAATTATGAATTATTAATGATCTACACTTGGGGAATGATAGGGGATGGAATATTGCCCGACAAAATCGAGCAACATAAAAGGGTTATCGAGCATTCCAAATAGCACCTTCTCACCTTACAAAAATTTCATTCACGACATTTTCAAGGAAGTTACGAATTATTATCGATCTACACTTGGGGGGATGATAGGGGATGAAATATTGCCCGACAAAATCAGGCAACATGAAGGGGTTATCGAGCATCCCAAATAACACCTCTTAATGAAAAGAAAAATCAATTCACGACATTTTCAAGGAAGTTATGAATTATTATGGATCTACACTTGGAGGATGATAGGGGATGAAATATTGCCCGACAAAATCAGGCAACATAAAGGGGTTATCAAGCATCCCAAATAGCACCTTTCCGACCAAAAAAAGCAATTCAAGGAAGTTTTGAATTATTAATGACCTACACTTGGGGGATAGGGGATGAAAAATTACCCGACAAAATCAGACAACATAAAGGGGTTATCAAGCATTCTAAATAGCACCTTTTCACCCAAAAAAAATCACTCACGACGTTTTCAAGGAAGTTATGAATTATCAATGATCTACACTTAGGGGATGATAGGGGATGGAATATTGCCCGACAAAATCAGGCAACATAAAGGGATCATCGAGCATCCCAAACAGCACCTTTTCACCCAAAAAAATCCCATTCACGACATTTCCAAGGAAGTTACGAATCATTATCCGATCTACACTTGTGGGGATGATAGGGGATGAAATATTACCCGACAAAATCAGGCAACATAAAGGGGTTATCAAGCATCCCAAATAGCACTTTTTCTCAAAAAAAAAAAATTCCATTCACGACATTTTCAAGGAAGTTATGAATTATTATTGATCTACACTTGGGGGGATGATAAGGGATGAAATATTGCCCGACAAAATAAGGCAACATAAAGGGTTATCAATAAAGCATCCGTCTACCCAAAAAATCGCATTGATATGGCAAATGTCATGGCTAGCTACGTGTTTTTCTTTGAACGCGCTAACAAACTACCTATGGCGGGCGGGCGTCCAACCTTCGATTCGTTGCTGGAACTCGTGGCTGCTTTCACGCCGATCATTAGGCATTAATATTGCCGCAAAAATTCCTGCTGCACCCCAAAATTTCAAAAATAAGTACCCGACAATTAAAAACTCTCTGTTCCTCAAGCCAACTGATGAAAACGAACTCATCCATCATATTAACACCCTAAAAACATCCAGTTCTCCTGGAATAGATGGAATAACCGCTGATACTGTAAAAAAATGTCATATGCATATACTAAAACCACTTGTTCACGTAATAAATCTTATATTTTCAAATGGCAAAATACCTGAACAACTTGAATTATAGTTAGTTACACCAATTTATGACAACGGTGACAAAAATTCTATACAAAATTAAAGACCAATCAGCTTGATAAACACGGAAAATGTCTTGAAGTAAGATTATATGACTTTCTTTCGAATAATAATATCTTGAGTGATAAACAATTTCGTTTTCGTCCAGATACAAGCACAAATGAGGCAATGTTTGAACTGATTAATCAGATAAAGAATAATTTAGACTGCGGAAACAAGTGTATTGCAGTCTTCCTTGATCTGGAAAAACTTGGTGTGAGAGGCATTGCATTAGAAATTCAAAAACTATCTATCACAAAGAAAGCACGCTCTGAGGATAAGAAATACGTGTAGCACATATGAATACGTACAAATGGGAGTACCTCAAGGAACAGTTCTGGGACCACTGCTCTTCATAATATACATCAACTCTTTACTGAATACCAGCATAAATGGTACTATTTTATCTTACGCACACGATACCGTCTTATTATATGAAGGTAACACATGGCAACATGTCAAAGAAAAAGCTGAATACAGTACATCTCTAGTAAAAAATTGGTTGGACTACAATAAACTATCTCTTTAACATACGTAAATAGACCAAATTTTGAGAAGATGAACATCATAAACACCAATCTAGAAATAAACAGCAATGATAGAACTAAATATCTAGGCATCATCATAGATAAAAATCTCAAATGGAAGGATCAAATGAACACCTTAACAGCAAAATTACGCATATTCATCCACAAATTTTATGAGTTACGAAAAATAATGAAAAAAAAACTCTTGATCACATTGTACACGACCCTGATCTAATCAATTCTGAAATATGGCATCATTGTTTGGGGAGGTCTCTACAGTAATGCCCTAGAACCTTTAACTACCTTTCAAAATTACATGATCAACATTATACCACAGAAAAGGAGGTTGTACCCCACAAGGCTTTTATATAACGAATATATATTGAGTGTGAGATCCTTGTATTTTCATGCATGTTGTGTTTTCATCCATAAAAAGCATCACTTGATTAATAATGTGTTCTGTGATGCGACTCGTTCATACTAAGTCTTTTCGTTTGCATAGGAAGTGGAGCACTTTCCTACACTCGGTGTAATTTATACTCGATTTTAGTATTCGTTTGGAATTGGATGTACACCAGTGTAGACGTGGTTATGGTAATGTTGCCTCGCAAATCTTGCAATGTAATTAATCAATGATTTGTTATCTTTATGTTAATTTGTACTCAATTTATAATCTACTTTAGATTGGACATAATTAAATTTGAAATTTGCGATAAGATCATCACTTTACAAGAGGATGAAGAACTAATTGATCTTTTGAGAAACGGTAATGCCATTTGGAAATTGGTATGTTGAATATATTTACCAATTGACTTTTCAGATGATGCATTCACTTTTGAATTTTTTGAAAAAGCCGCGAAAGAAGGGAGATTACAACCGTTTCGGATATTAAGCAATGAAATTGATAACTTGGAAATCATCCACTTTGAGGAGTTTGAGATGGCTACAGAAACGATGTCTCTTAGAGAAAATCCAATTGAGGAATCCAGAGATATAGTGGGTTGTGTAACCAAAGAGAAAGGTATTGAAGAATCTGAAAATTGCCAAGTTTTGATAAATGTTTTCTTCTACAGAAAGTGATTCTTGGAATACTATTTCAACCAAACTTTTGTTAAACATTTATATAGAAAACTTGAAAAGAGTTGGAAAATACCCTACTTTATAGCTGGCCTTTTTCGAATTACATTACATTACCGTGCATGGCTGTCGGCCTGTTTTACTAAAAAGTTACAAATTAAACAGGCCGACAAGCTTGTGCAGCTGTAATTTGAAAAAGGTCAGCAATAAAGTTGCAGCAAAAGGCTGGAGTGTAAATGTAAGTACATATCATTTCCAGGCAGTTGGATGAAATATATGCAGATAACAGAGCAGTTTATCCCGAATATGTTTTGGGGTCAAGTGGTTGTGGACAAACATGTGAGGGTATAAAAAAATCTAGGATATCAACAGAGATAACCTCAGTGAGTGGAGAATCAAGTTCTTCTCATGAGCAGATTCCATTATCAAATGAGTCTCATAATGGAGGGACGAGCAAAAAAAACATAAATCAAGAACAATTGTAGAAGAAATCAAACAATTGCGCCAGATAAGAGAGAATTGATTAGAATTCAAAAAACAGAGAGTAACAGAACGAAAAAAGTTCAGATCAGAACTTTTGCAACTCAAGAGGGAGAAATTGGAAGCATCCAAGGAAAGGAATTATGTGTTCAAGAATCAGTTGTAAAACAAACACAGGACCTCTTTTGTGATATTGATTATTATGTATATTGTGGACTAGAGAGCCTCTAGTCATTTGATTGTTATTTAGTTTTTTATTATATAAATTAATATTCCTTTAATGTTTCTTCTAGCTATTATTTGTTTTGTGTTATGTTTTAAACAACAGTTCAAAAATATGTTGCAGCGTTTGTATGATAAATAAAACCAAAGAAAATAATTGCTTATTTTTATAATATTGAACCACTTGAAATAATTACTCACGTCACCGTCATTTTTTTTCAATGGAACACCCCCATTTTGTCTCAATATACGGATTACTCAAGCTGAGCTGATTTCAAAAATGTATCACATGTTGACTCCAATTGGTACAGGGTGGACAAAAATACAATAGTTTTGTGTGTGCTCATAAAGTAACGCGTAAGTGTGGATTTATGCAGCACAAAATAACAAATATCAAATAACAAATATCACGTAACAAATAACAAGTATAAGTTGAAGTTCTTATTTTTCAATGACAGTGTTCATGCAGCCAAGTATCAAATATCAAATAACAAATAACAAATAAGAGGTTGGTCAACTTCAACTTTCTACGTTAATTGAACGCGATTTTCTTATTGTGCGCAACCAGTACGCAGGTGACTTTGATTGGCCTGTCCAGAGAAGAAATAACCTAACTTCTGTCAAAACAAACTATATTTTGTGTCTGCTCTTATCGACGGTTTTGTTTGGAACAAATATATTTTTTTAAAATGGAATTTTTCGAAATATTACAGAATTCTAAAAAGTGTGTTGAGGTTCGGATCATTCGAATTTCAAATGGCTTGTGCGCCTGCGTACCATTTTGTGCTAATTGTTATTTGGTGTGCATGAATGGTAACATTTTCACTACTTGTTATTTGTTATTTGTTACGTGATAATTGTTATTTGATATTTGTTATTTTGTGCTGCATAAATCCACACTAACATTCTTATTACGTGAATTAACAATATTATCAAAAATACTTATTATCTAGCGGCAATTGGTTCAAATGTAACACCCCGTAGTTTGCTACATGTTTAGAGTAATAAAAATGAGCTGTTTCCAAACATGTTTGGTACTTGTGGTCTAGCAGACAGAATATGAAATCAACATTGGAATCAACATGTGATACATTTTTGGAATCACCTCAGCTAGAGTAATCCGAATATTGAGAAAAAATGGGGGTGTTCCATTAAAAAAAAATAACGGTGACATCATTACTCGAACGTAATTCACCCTGTATATTACATTATTATTTTAAAATACGGCAAATTAAAATCAAAAATCGACGTGTTTCAGGATTATTCCTTAAAATGACCTGTTTAGCTAAAAATGAATTTGTTCCATACTTTACGGACACAGTGTATATGTTTGTACGTGTGTTTATACAGGGTGTCCCATTAAGACCACGTCAAACCGAGGGAGAATAAGGATAACCCACCTGCTATGACAAAATTCCCATTATAAAAGTGTCACCGTTTTCGATTTTTTTTTTGAAAATGATGAAATTTTGCACCTTTTAATAATTTTGTCTTTACGGTTGGTTCAATTTTACACCTTTTTGGCTGATTTTTTCAGTGAAATATTGCTGAAGAATGATTTCAATGTTTACATAAAAAAATATTCTCCGAACATTTTAAAAGGGGGCTGTGAGAAATATTTCTATCGAAAATTTTTATAGTGGATTCTTTTATTCATGAAGTTTAGCCCATCGTAGTGGAACCAAAATGTACTGAGCTACATTACACCAAAAAATTGTCTATTCCATAGTGATACAAACAAAGTGGTATCAAAAAGATATGGCTGTTTCTATCCAACAGGGTACGTTTCTGACTATAATTTGGCGGTTATATTTATAACTTATATATAACCTACGATCCGCATTGTATATTTTATTCATTTTCACAACATAACCTCATTATCCTGTTTGCTACCGAATTTCGAATGAATGAAACTGATAATCCAGATACGGACTTGAAAAAATTTGAGGAACTTCATCAGTTCAATACAACACCCTGTATGACGAAATTCCGGAAATTCGTTTGTAGATATGAAAAGAGCAGAAAAAAATATTCCTAAACAAATGAGTTTGGTACTTCCGCATGCCATTCTTGTACCTGTTAATTTGAGTCAAAATCAATTTTTTCGATGAAAAGGTGGTACGTAATTCAAAAAAATATCTTTTTCATCTCTAAATGCTCTTTCACTTTCAATCAATCAAATTACTGACAACCTTGATGTAAAGTAAGTCGACAGGTCCGTATTCAGGACAAAGTGTTATTTCAATAACCAGTCAGTTACAAACACCCCGTATGTGTGATGAAGATTGCATTTATTCATCATGCTACACTATACGAATGATAAAATGAGAAGAAATCACATTCGGAAAAAGTATGACTTTTTTAAAGAAATACAAATTTTGTAAAATTGTATTCATTTAAAAAAGAACGAAAATAGAAAAAAATTTAGCCATTCCCAATTATTCTTTTATTATAGCTTCTTGCAATCATTTCATCATTTGTTTAGTGTAGAATGTTGAATAAATCTTCATCACACATACACAGGATGTTTGTAACTGCTTATTGAAATAGCACCAACTATGAGTTTAAATTGTGAAAATGAATAGAATATACAATGCAGATCGTAAATTATGAGCCATGGAAGAAATAGGGGATATACATAAAACACTCTGTAGCTCGCTCATACAGGGGGCTAGACCCATCATAGGGGGTTTTTTCAGAACCAGCTAGGCGACCTGTACCTTCCCTTACAGTACGCCCATTTCCCAATGAATCACCCTGTATATGATTATGAGCTGGGCGGAGATACTTGATTGCGCTTTGAGGAATCGAAGGGCCTTTGAGTTATTTTTGATCAAAAATTCACGTTCACCGTTCATTTCCAGAACAATGCGAAACCTAGTAGGTTTTCTCATACGTAACTGTAAAAGACTTCAAGTCGTTCGATTCTCTTAAAAGTATTTACTCAGCCTTAGTAAGGAGTAAACTGGAACATAGCAGTGTTGTGTGGAACCCTGCTCATATGAAGTATATTAAAACGTATCTGCTTATGGCGATGAACTAATTACTGGAGGGGTTTATCTTCCACCCAGCTCTCGTCAGGAGTTATATGAGGATCATTGTGCAACTGTGGATAGTGTACTGGAGAAATTTCCTGAAAAAAGGCTATTTCTGTATGGTGACTATAACCTACCTAATGTCGAATGGTTTAATGATGAATTGGGTGTGTCTGCAATATATAATAATAATAATTCCGCCCAAATTCTTGTTGAATCTCTAGCATTTCATAATATATTTCAATCTAATTCCATTAAAAACTGTTTTGGTGTTATGCTAGACTTGATATTCACGAATAATAACGACATAATGACAGTATCATCGATTACTTTTACTTCAACTTTAAGAGAGGAGATTACATTGGACTTAACTTCTACCTGTCCACTGTGGACTGGGACAATCAGCTGGGCAGTATAACGGACATCAATTATGCTACAGAACTTTTTTATAATTTTTATATATAGGCATGAGCAATTTCATCCCCTACATTGGCTCCAGCAGGCCAAAATTTCCTTGTTGGTTTGTTAGCGATTTGAAATATTTGATATTTGAAAAGAAAAAAGCTCACAAAAATTACAAAATTAGCAATAGATGGGAAGATTATTTGATTTTTTCTGAACTAAGAAAACAGTGTAAAATAAAGAGTAAAGAATGTTATGATAATTATATGATAGGGGTGGAAAATAACGTAGGTAGGAATATTAAACATTTCTAGAACTTTGTTAACCATAAGAGGAAAAATCATAGCTTACCTAATACAATGTTCTTAGGAGAACAATCTTATATAACAGGTAATGAAATTGCTAATGGCTTTGCACGACAGTTCCAATCAGTCTACAAACAAGACACTGCTAGTGCTAATTTGTTAGAATTCAACTACGAGAAAACTATCAATATGAATTCCTGTAATTTCAGCTTGGGAACCATATTGGATAAACTATACCAATTAGACCCCAACAAAGGTCCGGGACCAGACGGAATAGCTCCTTTATTGTTAAAGAAATGTAGATTTGCCTTGGCAAGGCCTTTGTTCCTGCTGTTTACTGCATCATTGAACCTAGGGGAATTTCCACGTCTGTGGAAATCTAGTTTCATCACCCCAATATTCAAGGCAGGAGATAGGGCAGATATACAAAATTATAGACCGATCACAATTCTGAGTGCAATCCCAAAATTATTAGAGAGTTTGATCTGTGATCAAATAAAGGCTCCATTGAACCAAGTTACTATACAAGAGCAGCACGGTTTTTGCCAGGGTAGATCGACAACTACAAATTTGATATCATTAACCCAATTTGTGTTGAGTGCCTTGGAACAGAGGTCTCAAGTTGATGTAATTTGCACAGACTTCTCCAAGGCATTCGACACTGTTAATCATACAGTCTTGCTTGGGAAGCTTGAAGCGATGGGGTTTTACGGAAATTTACTGAGCTGGTTTGCTAGCTATCTTCGAGATAGAAGTCAATATGTGAAAGTCAAGAGTTTTATATCTGAGGACATTTACGTCACTTCAGGAGTACCACAAGGAAGCCACCTAGGCCCCTTCCTTTTCAATATTTTCATAAATGATATTGAAGGAATAATCAAACATTAAAAATTTTTGCTGTTTGCAGATGATCTCAAAATCTTTAATAGTGTCATCAACGAAAAATGCTGTGAGAATCTGCAAAGTGACCTTATCTCAATTGTCAAATGGTACTCTGAAAATAACATGGAGCTGAATGTAAACAAATGCAATGCTATGTCTTTTTATCGATCACTTGAGCATATTGAATTTGTTTATAATATTGATGGTGAACCACTCACAAGAGCAAACATTGTTCGGGACCTCGGTGTTCTTTTTGACACCAGGGTTGATTTCCATTTCCACTTCGAGCAGGTTATCGATAGGGCGACAAAAATGCTGGGCTTTGTGTGCAGGACCACAATTTAATAATGTTAATTCCATAACAACTCTTTATTATTCTTTGGTCAGATCAATATTAGAGTATTGCTTATGTGTGTGGTCGCCAACATATGGAGTCCATATAAGTAATATAGAAAAACCTCCGATCAAATTCTTGAGATTTTTAGCACATAAATTGAATATACCTTTGATTGAAAACTCACAGAGAAGTTCGTACTACAGCAGAAATAGTGAAACTGAGCACTCGGAGAATTTATGCAGACATTAGATTTCTACATAAGATTTTGAACTGTCATGTTGACTGTCCATATCTCTTGTCTTTGATTGGCCTACATGTTCCAGCCAGAGTAACTCGTAACACTCAGACGTTTGCGATTGATTTCCACAGATGCAATTATGAAAAGCATTCGCCATTGACCAGAATTGTGTCGAATGCTAATGAGGTTCAAGTGGATCTGTTCAATATTTCTGAAAGTACCTTGAAGCGAAGTTTGCCATCACTTCTAAAAAACAACAGTACATAGATGTGCACATATATATGTCTATATTTTTTCTATCACATTCATTCATAGTTTTTAGGTTTAATCTTGATTATATGAATTCATGTATCATACACTCCTGTAAAAACTTGTTGTAAGTTGGGTGCTGCCCGTTAATAAATAAATAAATAAATAAATGAAATGTTATAGAAGGTGTCCAAAAGAAATTTTTTAAATTTGCAGTCCAAAAGACATGGGAACTATTTTTTAAGAGGCTATAGCTATGATCTACTTCTGGAAGAATTCAATTTGATTTCACTCAGAAAACATAGAGAAGTTCGTGATTTGTGCTTTATATATGAAATTATTGATAATCAAATTGACAGTTCCACCCTTTTGTCATACATGCACTTTAATGTTCCACGCATCACATCTCGCACATATAATACATTTTATATTTATATTACCTGTCCCTAACACATTGCATTATCACAATTCGCCTATATCCACAATGTCTAGAAGTGTAAACAATATTTCCAATGTTGATACATTTTTTTTATCTTTTGCACAATTCAAACCTGTTATACTGAACTCAATTCCAAATTATATAGATTTATATTCTCTGTTCATCTTGTCTGTATTACTCACACCTGTAAATGGGCTCTTAAGCCTGCTGGATGTAAATTTATTGAATAAATAAATAAATATGAGGGGGACAACTTTTGACGCAAAAAGTATAGCCCAATATTTACCCTTCTAAGCGGGGGTAGCATCCCCTAAAATTCATCAAATGGGAATGGAGGTCAAATGATACCTCGTTGAAAAGCGCTCTTTTGGATTCCCTATACATTGTTTTCTGAAATTCTGTCTACTCGTTGCAAAGATATAAAACTTAGAAATTTCGCTAGTGCATTTCTCAAAGAACACAAAAAGTAAATTGATTTCGCTTAAGAACTTACCGTTTTGTTGAAGTGAAATTAAGAATATTTTCCTACAAACAATTTCCGTTTTTTTTTGTTTTTGTTGATTCCAGCTTGTTTCTCGATAAAATATTCTCCTGGTAGTTATACCTTCCGGTACGTTTTCGTTGGGCCACCCTGTATGTATATGAGTATAAATGAACGAACCTCATCGTGTAATAAGATTGTGGGTAGGGATGTGGATCCTTGCCGCATCAACCACTCCAGAGATTGAAATGTAAGGTGGGAAAATAGAACAAAAATTGAATGGTGATGGGGAAGGGAGAAAATTATTGATTGAGATTCTCAACGTTTCCTACGGGAATTTTATTGAGAGTAATGCATTTTTTAAGACCATTACCTCAATATGTATAATATTACCATTCATTTAAATTGCCTGATGAAAATCTTGAATTATTCCAAAGGGCTGCACAAAACAAGCACCCCGAGTGTTTAGGTGAACCCTTGGGATATTCAAGGATATCTGTTATAAATATGTACGTACATACGTACGTTATTATATCTAAAAAATCAATAAATCAATCAATATCAAATCTAGGGACACAGGGTAACGTAGATCTTGGATTACAGGTGACTCCATAGAAAAAAGTCCAGTGGAGTCAGATCAGGTGATCTGGGTAGCCACTCAATATGTCCCTTCCAATAAAGGCCTGAAGAAAATGTTCATCTGTGACGCACAGGTTGAAAGAAATGAGGTGATGCGCCATCTTCTTGTTGAAAGGGCTGGATGAATAACGTTCCTTAGTCCTGAATAAATCTGGTCAGTGAGATTACCAAGTATAAAAAGGACCAATTATGTGATTGTCATAAAAACATTGAATAATTTTTGGAGATGTTGAGTATGCATTTCACGAAATAATCTCGGATTCTCATCTGACCATCTGACAGTTATGCATTTTCATGAAGCTGTTGAGGTAACAAGAATTCTCATCCAAAAAGCAGATATTGAATATGTATGTAACTTGGATGATTGGTAATAATCCCACTAACCACTACACAGGACTGGAGCCGGCGATCGAAATCATCCTCATTCATTTCCTGAAAGGGTGGAACTTATTTCGTTTATCGATTCTTATGATTGTTGTGCGTGAAACACCAGATTCATCAGATAATTTCGTAGTACTCAGGTCGGACGTGACCTAAGACAGCCACTTCTATCGCTTCGCCTCTTTCACACCCCCTCTTTTTGTTTCCGACCCAACCAGTAGCCTCAAATTGGGCAACCAGTTGCACAATGTAAGCAGCGGATACATTTTTTTTTCAGGATGCCGCGCATTAATTTTCAAAAAATGATTTTGCCATTTCCACCCTTTCTTCTGCAGAATACACATTTCGATTTTTCTACAAATTTACAATCGCTTTGACACAGTTTTGAACGTTCTTAAAAATTGACGTTAGACCAAGGTACAAAAACATGGTTCGTCCACTTTTTCGGACCAAAAATCAATTAATAAATACCCTTCAAATTCGTCTGATGAGGAGTAATATCCTCGAGGTGAATTCTACATTTACTACCCATACACAAGCGTTCTTACTGCATGGAAATCAATGTTGCCCATTTCCAGCATTTAATAAACTCATCACAGAATTAAATAGTCTTCCACTATTTACGTTGTCATTTTGTTATCGATAAAAATTTGGAGGCGAAATTTTAAGGTCCGATGGTACTCGATGAGATCTTCAAATGAGGTATCGTAACACCCCTTTCCATATTCAAAATCAGGGGGTTGTACTCACCCTTGTTGAGAGGTTGAAGTTATACGGAGAAAAAAAAAGCAGAAAAGTATTTTCCCCTTGTATCAAAAAACGACGGGTCCGGGCGATTACCCCAATTTTCGTGATTAAAAAAGGTTGACTTTGAAAAATCGGGGTTCTTTAATTTTTCGATGGACCACTCATTATGTTATTCCTAACAGTTCTTCGATTATTTGTGTTTTTCAAATTATTCTTTCACAATCAAAGACTTTAATTGATAGGATTTGTCATACATAAAATATTTGTTATCAACAATTTCAATAAAATTGAAGGGTAAAATTTGAGAAACTCTCCTTTATTCGTAAGTTTATATAAAAATATATTTTCGGTAATACTTTGGTAAGAACAGGTCCTTAAACTAAAAGTCATATATACAGAAAAATCCTACAATGTACATCATCTTTCTTGTGTAGATTCCATCAATTGTCTAAATGTATGATAAAAGGTTAGAGTATTTTTCGTACATGGTATGTTGGCAAGAGACATATTCAGTCATATGAAAATATCTATTCTTCAACAAACCCAATGTCATTGGAATCCGAGATATAGAGAATAGCAACGCATTCAATATCATTAGAAATAATTGTAGTCACCGGAAAAACTATAGTTATACTTTTCAAATAAAAATATAAAATTGCTATACATTCAACCATTTCGAAAATGAAATTGATAGGTCATGAACCGAACAGGATTTTAATGGGTCACTATCTGATTTGAAAGTTGCCTTGAATGAATGCAAAAAAATCACATACAACTGATTTGGATATTGTATTCAACTATCGCACAATTAGAAACTAATGTTGATGTTAATGAAAACCGAGACTTTCAGTGAAAAATAAATCAAAATACCTCTACTTTATTATACTATTTACAATTACTTTGATAGAATCTCATTCACGAGGTCATTTTAAAATAACTAATTATTAGTTACCATTAGATTACATACAAAAACTATCTATCATATATAAATTGTAGAATTATTTGACCTGTAGAATACAGATTAGGTAAACGATTGAGTTGAAATCAATATTTCATTGTGTAATTCAATCAGTATTTTGAAGAACAATATTCGTGTCAATTGATTCGATTTATTTATGAAATTTGGATATCGAAATGTTGACGTTACTACGAAATTCTGAACCATACATTGCAATTCATGAATATAGAATTAGTCTCAACAATTCAAGATGTCATGTCACCTTGTTGAAAGTGATTCAATTTCCTATTCTATTCATCAATGTGGGTTTTTTCAGAATTGGGGTGAGGATGATGGATTGAATTAACAAATTAATCCCCCAACAAACTTGATATTTCTGAATACAGAATGAAAATTCCTTAGGAACAAGGTGTCACGCGGGGAGTTACTCTTTATTCAGGTTGTACACAGATTGATGATAGAAATCTATTCAGTTTTCTTCAGACGAATTCAAAACGATAGAACGAATCATTTTTAGACCTGTATAACTATATCTCAATATATGATATAATAAAAATAAGAATAATTTCACGTTAAATCATGAACTTGCAATATCAAGTTCAATATTATGTTAAAAAAATTGATAATGTTCATGAGGTTTCTTGTCCTTGGATTAATATCTCAAAATCATTTCGTGGATTAGAGGACAGGTACGAGACAACAACGCAAATTTTATGCCGACGTTTTTTCGATATATTCATACTTGTTCAGGGCAAAAAGTTAGACAAGTTGTCGAAATGATCATCATTTGTCTTTTGGAAGCCTTTGATATCTGATAGTCAGCATTGAGCAGAATGAATCGATTATTATTTCATCAAGTTGTGATGATAGTAGTATAATAGGAAGATACAAAGATCGAAATGCGAACTTTCCAAATAGATCTTTGTGATCGACAATTTGTGTAACTTTTTGCCCGGAAAAAGTCTGAATATATAGACGAAACGTCGGCAAAAAATTTGCGTTGTAAACGAAATAGTTTTGAGAAAAAAAAATTATCGAACGTAATTTAAATGTATAAATGCTGGATACTCCACCCAAATCTTATGTTGCATTGTTATGAATCTGATTATTATAATTTTGATAGGACGAATAATAGACAACATTTAATATCACATAAAAGAAGTAATACAATACTACCGACTGGAATTTTTATCAAATCGTTTCGTTAACTAATCACTAATGAAATAACACAATGATTGAACAATTATACGTCCAATGAAATATAACATACAATAACTTATATCATTATATATTGTAACGTTGTGAATACCCTCAACAAAAATTGGGGAAATTGTCTTGTTATATCTGGAATAGTTCTAGAAAGTTGTATTGAAAAAAAAACATTTCATTTGGAAAGTGACAATTTGAATATTCGTATTCACATTTACCATAATAAAACAGTTTGTTATTGATCTCAACAGTTATTTCATTTATACCATAAATTGTTAAAGAAACTTCTGCTCATTAGGATGGATTCAGGTGAACCATAATTTCCAAATGTTTGAGGCTGTACAATCAAACTATTCAACTAATGCGTGTTCAAAGCAAAACGAGAATACTTCTAGGAATAAATGCAATTAATCGATTGGTGAGTGATAAAACATGCCTTTTTACTGTTCTCATATTTTCACAAATTTCTTCGTTCGTTTCTAGAACTAATTTGTAGGACCTAACAACGGTTGCCAGTCTCAATCATAGAAACGAGATATGAGTTACCTAGTTTCCAGTTTCATGCTTGAATCTATGTATCATCGCCCCGAATCGTGTATTGAATGGTGCATATTTCTTTGAGACCATGAAATATCAAAATTACAGTAAAGAAACAATAGGAGTAGAGAAGGAACTGGAAGCAAGGAGTTATCTCATTTGTGAAACAGATACAGTTTTCAACATTATTCGAAAAGTTATGACTATCCTGTGATATTTGTGAATTGAATTGATAGAAAGCGAGCAAGGCAGGAGAAATTCAAATGGAGTAGACTAGAGAATCGATGTCACTAGAGAATCGATGTCACGAAAAAAAAGATATTATGAGTTACTGAGTAAATATTTCGTGACTGAATTCTTTAAAATTAGAATAAGATTTTGTGAAATATGGATTTTCACATGATAATTAAAAATCTCGAGTATTACCTACGCAATGGACTGAAAAATTGAAACATTTCTTATGATAACAATTGAGCATATTATTTCCATCAGAAGTCTCAAGAAAACACCAAAGATTCTGTATCAACATAGATTTTAAAAATAAACTAGGAAACTTAACACAACAAAGACACGTACAGAATGGAATTCTAGTGATATTTAGATAGGTATATATTACAAAACGTCAAAAGGAAACGGAAAATATATTCATTTGATTCTACATGGCGATTTGAAAAATAATATATTCTCCAAACAGCCTGAAAGGATGGTCCGAATAACAACTTTTTGTTAATCTTGTTCAAATGTGAGGTAGTTTAGACAATTGAAGACCAGAATCAATCGAATACGGTCAACCATTTCCAAACAAAACTAAAATAAATACTTGATAATGAATATTCTATTTGGGTGCTGCGGTTGAAACAAATCATGACTACATGGGCGTTTCAGAATCCAGAGGAATGTGCCCTTGAGAAGAGTAAGCAGGAGGGCCGTTATTCAAAAAAGCCATAGACCTCATACTATGTCTATTGTGTTGATTTCTCTTTTGAGGCACTTGGGGAGTGGCATGACTATGAACATTTTTTGTCGGTGAATAATTTATGGCTCTAGTACCGTGAAAATTTGAATAACTAGATCGTACAGAAGCTGGACGATTGTTATACAAATCGTCTAGTTCCTCTGTGTCATTCAATGATTGTTGCGATGATTGTTGATACGTTGGATTAGTATGACCGTTAGGAACGTGCCAGTTCTGATTTGAGGAAGAAGGAAAATAATTCGGGGAGGATGAGTCGATAGGCGAAGGACTAGCTGCACTGTCGTAGGGCTGGACTTTCCGTTGTTGCTCCATCAACTGAGTGACGGGGTTTCTTCTGGAACTCCTAGTTGACGACCTTGCCTGGGAATGTCTTCGACTATTCGTACTATGTCGCCCTGATGAGCCCCTAGTCATGACGCTACGTCTTTTCACCCTTCTCGGTGTCATTGGTTTGGGAGACATCGGATGGGGAGCCTGTTCAAACTCCGTGTCGCTGTCGTTATGTCGTTCCAAGTGGGAACTGAACTCAATTGAGTAAAGCGAGGTTCTCTGTTTCGAGTTCTTACGTTCTGATTTACGTGATGCTGGAGAAATAAACTAGTGAACGATATTTCACACATTCGATACAGATTATGGAACTGCATAGGTAAGTGACGAATAAAATACACAATATACAGCTTAATTGAATTAATGATCAATCAATTGTTACACACTCTTGCGATGAGGTTATTTTCTAGAATTATTTCCTATCAAGTTCTCAGGAATTTAAATGACACTGATAAAATTCAAGACACCGTACAGGGTGAGTCGACGAAATTATATCGACAGATTTTTTTTTCTACCATCACAATCTCTTTTTCCCCGACACTTCACGATTATTTTCATTTACACAGTTTGTATTATAGGGTGGAAGATGAAAAAAAAACTGTTTTTCAATGAAACAATCTAGATACTTCAAAATATTCAAATTTGTTGTTCCAATGGTTTCTCCCTGAGTATTAGAAAATTGAATTCAGTTATATAATCATATACCCTTCAATTATAGTTGGTTAGCGAATACAGGCACACTGAACATTTGCTCTGACTACTATTTTCGTTTCTGATATCGATAAAATTTCAGGTTCCGATCTAATCCTTGTGATCCGATTCGTTAATTCATTTGGAATATCGCGGGTCCACTAGATAAAATAACTCGGAAATGTTCCATGTTATCTTAACGAAATAGGCAACAAAAATATTGTCATTAGTGAAAAATTCAAATGAATCAACATAAGCAGGGCGTGTTCCATTAAGACAATGGAAATGTCAATTTCCATGTTGAATTACTAAGCATTTTGCATAATTTACTTCACATTCATTTCACGATGAACTATAGCAAATTTTAAACGAATATTGCTGTTGAAATGAAAGTCTACGAATTATGTTCATAAACAACTTGGCAACACTGCATCGAATTCTAAAAAAACTGTCAAGCAGCCCATGGAACAACGAATCTGTATACTCGAGTTCTAGTAAGAAATCAAGTAGCGAAAATATATTTTTGGAGAATTTCTTAATGTGGTATTCTCTAAGACAATGATCCGGTTCGAATTTGGTAGTTTGAAAAAATCAACATTAGAGTTGTGATGACGGTATAGTTTATTCAATTGAGGCTGATAGTTGCAAAATTCCTTAAATACTCGATTTTTCAGTTCGCGTTTCTGATTAAATTGGCTACATTTTGCACTAAAGCGTATCTTTAAGGTAATTTATATTCGATCAGATGTGTATGTGTAAGTATGTGTGAGATATAAATGATGACCGTATCGGGAAACATGAGTGGAAATGCATATGAAGGTCTGTAATTCATACCCGAAATACTACATATAAATATTGATTTATGAATATCAAAATTATGTTCTAAATGTATAAGAATTCTTTATTTTCCGGTCCGACATACATTGACAACAATAAATCTGTCAATCAGAGTCATTTAAAGACTTATGTTATACCAAATGCAAATATAATATGCAACCACGAGCGTGTTGTGTGAAGAACATTCTAATAATTTTAAGTATGCTTGAATGTCCAATGAATACTCTATATTCTGCAAGCTTTGTAACTGTTTTGCTCATTATGACGATTATCGATTTTCAAAAGAACAGAACGATTTTCAGATATTATGGTGCCCTCTAGTGCCATTACTCGAAACAATACACATCACAAATAAGATGGGTTCGATCACGATCGTATACATAGGTCTGGCAACTCGTATGGTGGCGCGTGACCCAAACATTGAGGAAATTTTTGTGGTTTTCATGTTCCGTCACCTTCAGCGCTGTCCTCTATTGTCACTTTGTCAGCCAATCACAAATCAGATCCGATCAGCTTTTTGAAAGTAGGAATGATTTTTAATTATTCGAGAGAATTTTGCAAGGTATAATATTTCTGTCATTGATTTTATTTACCATTCAAGTCCTAACCGTTTGTTTCGTTGTCAAAGATTAATCACGTGATTATACCCCTATGTCCTCCTGAAGGATAATTATGGCAACTTTTTCTTCAAAACTGGTGCCACCCCTCACCACTCAAAAATGCCGTAGTCTCCAGACCTATGTGTGTGACCGTGGGTTCGATAGACCAATCGATGACCTTTTTAACGAGATTAAGTTTGTTGAAATCCGTTAGGAGTCATTTGAATATATATGTGAAAAATTACGCCGATAAAGGTCAACTTCAAGATATATACATTTATTTAGTAAGTTTGCTAAGCATATTTCGATGAGAAATCACTGCGCAGATGGAAATTCCTACTTCTAGCGGCCATTTTGAAAACATGATAATAATTTTCAGGGTTTTCTCTTGGCTACTTTGAGAATAAATTGTTCACCGGGAGTCGCTACGACAAATAGATACAGCACTCCCCATTCTTATCTGGCCACCCTGTACATCACATGGCCATGATTTCAAGAAATATTCTTAGATGGTCAAATAATATACTGTGTTTCATTTGAAAAATTCAAGATTTTGCTAATTGATATATTCAGAGTTAATTCTCACTTCAAAAACACCCTGTATCCAAAATGGAACTTTGACTGAACAGGGTGGGCAAATTTCGATGGGTAACTTCCGTATCCTCGATATCTTTTTCTGAGTTAGGTTCACTGATGAAAACAAAAATTGGATATTTATTTTTGTTCTCAAGTCATATAAACTATTCGATACATACGGATGTCCTGGTTGTCGATGAAGTTAGAAGTGAAAAACTTCTTAATCTAGTGGTGTAGAGAAAAATTGTTCGACTTCGAGTCATGACCTTAAGTTGTATTTTTTTAATCGAAATTATAGTTGGCAATAGTTTACTGGAAAATGACGCAAACACAAAGAGAAATGAAGTAAAGTATAATTTTCGCTATTGAAAAATCGCACATCAAAAACAACCCATCCTGTACAAACTTTTCAGCCATCCTAAAACTAAAAAGATAAGCATGGACGCACAATTTCACGCTGAATTTCATTGTCAACAGATATACAAGGTGACATATTCAAAAAGGTAAATTCTATGTTGTCTCGCTCACGCTGACCACACTGTTCAAATATTTTGTAAATGTGTATTGTTATAACTTGAAATGCTTCATCAGAGCACATATTATGTTAAATATTATTCAATACACATATGGAATGAGAACTTTTTTTTTCGATAGAAATTTCCAATAATGAATTAAATGTATCAGTTAAATTTCACACATTTAAATTTTTGCAAATTTTTTGTTCGCAAGTTCAAACATCAGTTAATATAAATAATGACAACATAATTTCTTTCAGATTTTTCGAATAGATGTCAGACTCAGATCACAAGACACATCCATTTTTATTTATTTTTTCAAATTGATTTTCAATAAGTTGGTAACATCGCAATTGTAGACATGATGGCGCAACTATCAACCTCAATTATCATCAAGAGGACAATTTATCAATAATAAAGTATACAACTTCGAGCAGTTGAATCGGCAAAGGTTAGGTCTTCTATTTCAAAGGAAGTAGACATGTATTAACTAGTGCATAAAATGTTTATTAGTCAATATAAAACATGCAATAAAAATATAAGAATGTCCATGCAAGAAGCTTTCCGTATAGTGCAGAATAAAATAAAATATTCATCTAGCTAGAAGCAATAAGTAATAATTATTTTAAAAGTTATTGAAACATATAATTTATATGTTTGGACATATGTATATGACTAGCAATGTTTTAAAGATCATTCACGAATCGTAAAATTCAGAACATAAAGATATCGGTCTAGAGGCACTTCTCCTACCAGTCCGATTGATAGTACTGAAAGAGCTACTCCTTCGATTTGGATATCGAATGTTATCAATGTGAATATTTTGCTTCTTAGCACTTTTATCAAGTGAATCAAAATAGTGATAAGATTTGTTCAATAAAGAGTTAGAGCTACGTAAATTGTCACTGGTCACGTAGGTGGGATGCAATGGAATACTACGAAGTGCGTTAGCTTTCTCGAAATCAACTGAAAAGAAAGATAAAAGCAATAGGCCAGCTACCACCCAAGTTCCGGAAGCTGATAACAAGAAAATGTTTCCTGATAACACAGATCTTTAACCCTGTGTAACGATTCAAGAATTATCTTTACTCTCATAACAATTTTGTTAGTTATGAGAGTAGACATATCGTCTTGTACTATCTTTACGTTTGAATATAAACTTTGTGTTTCGAAACATTTTCTTATTGTATCATTTATATCATATCAGGAATAATATACATGGAATTCATCATTATAGAAAGTATTTCAATTTTGATCAATGAAAATGGGACCTCATGCGAGAGGTATTTCGTCGATTAATTTTGGTATGCACTGAGAAGGAATTTCTGAGAAAATTGCGAACGGAAACATATTCCGAGGAGAACATTTCATAGTATATTAATATAGATACTATATTTTCACTGAGTATTGTATCCCAAGATTGTATCTCAAGATTTTAGGTAAATATAATAGATCGAGAGACCAAAAACACAATATTCCCAACGAAAATATTCATTAAAAATCAGAAATCATTTTTCAAAAGCTAAAGAACTTGCAAAGCATTGAATGGAATTACGAGGAACTACAAGGATAACAAGAGATTGTGAAGTATTACTGAACAATATAGGAAATTATTGAGAACTATTTCGGGATTGAGGAAATAGTATACTTTGCTCGGCGAAATGCTCCTCAACAATATTTTGTCCAATGGAAAATTTAAATTCATTGTTACTCATAATCGAAACTATAATCAATTAGGTGTAGGAATGTTTCGTCCCTAATGGGCGACTGGACTAGTATTGAATTTTCAACAATTAACCACTTCAACATGTAGTTATAGCCCTAAAAGAATTTTTGCATCCATCTGAACATATTTTTTGTGGCGTATAACATAAATAAACCTTGTTTCACCATAATTCTATTATATCATATTAATATTATCCTAAATCACTCCAACTAGAAGACCTGGCATCACAGAGTGTGTTCAGCGGCGTCCTCAGGAGGTGACGAACAGGTCAATGCCTCAGGACCTTTTTCAATTATATTTTTCTTATTCGAAACATTTGAATTTGATCCACAATCATTTATTCTGCTCAAAATTATTAAACCATAGTTCATTAATTAGATGACACAAGATAGTCTCTCAACCGTTGCTATTCTTTTAACCGAAATAACGCAGCTCATTCTTTAGATTATTGTGCTGATTAAAGATTTTACTCTAATACCGCAAACATTAGTTTAAAAACTTCATCTCTATAATTTGTTGATTTCATGAATCTTTCAATGTGGAATGTTTCAAAATTAAAATTATATTTATTTGTATGATTTTAGCATTTTTCGTCAGAGTCTCGCTAAGGGTAAGGCCGCCACTGGCTGTGTTTGTAGTTATGGCGTACTCGGTATTGCGGCGTTACCACGTCTGCAATATCAGGTTTGTTCCAACAAACATTTCTGTATGGTTTCGAAACTGTTTTGTTGCCGTTTCGGTTTCGTTTAGTTCGCATGCGTGAACTTCGCATAGTTTCGTGATGGTACAAAAACATTCGAATGTTGGATCGGTTTCATTGGCGGTTCTTGACTACCCACCTACAAGATTGATTTGTTAAAGAATAATGTTCGGTTACAATAATGAAAATAATATAAAAATGGAACATTCTACGATTTTTGACCCTCGTTTCATCGTATACTGAATATCGATATCATCTTCACTTGTTTCGTGTAAATAATCAGTATCTCTATCACTCATATTATTCATTTCTTATTTGATTCGAACGGAAGAAATAATCATTAACGCAAATGAAAGTAAATAAATACCCAAACAGAAAGCTACCGATTCTTTTGGCGAAAAGTTTCTTAATGCGCATGTCAATACTCATAAATCAAAACAGTTTTCAATTTTTAGCATGTATCGAAATTACCGTCCTGAAACCATGCTGCGGACGATCACGAGTTTGGTTGGAACAAGAAGATGATGGTCAGATTACGATCACTTCTCGGTTGGAACAGATTGAATCAATTGCGCATGAGCGTGATCATATTGTGACGGTTTTAAGACGCGTAGGAACAAACCTATCATGACATCGTGACGTCAGTTACTATTTGCGGAAATGTATTGGAGCGTTTGAAAATAGCACCTACTTTGATATCGATTTTGAGGCCTCAATATCGCTACAAAAATTACCATAAAATATCTAATTGAAATTCAATCATGCATAATAACCGAATCAAAAATAATAATTAGTCCAGTCACCCATTCTGTTATTATTAATGACTGATTTGTTTCACCTACTAAGTATAGTTAATATTTGGACACTGAGATTATCTAGGTTGAAATGTATTAAATCTAACCGAAGACATTGTTTTTCAGTTTCTATTCACGCACTTCAATAAAAAAATACATTTTATTACTCATAAACAATGTTTTATGATGATAGAATAGCTGACTGATATAACTATGCGCAAACAGTATGGAAACATAATAGTATCTTTGAACTCTCTATTTTATCACTACAACACTCTCTGAAACTTGACTACAAATTTGACGTTTCATTTTCTCTTCACGTTGATGTCAACTAACATATCACTGATAAAATAATATTCCTAGTCTTTTCTGATAGTGAATTTGAACTATTCAATAACTTGGGTAGTATTTCAGCACGTCAGATTACAACTCAGATGCATTCTTTTTATAAAATGACTTACCAAGTTGTTTGAGGATCATATCCACCAATGAAATCAACTGCAAGCATATTATCATTGAAGCCACGGTCATACACATAAGGTCTGGAATCTACGACATTTTTGAGTAGTGGGGGGTGGCACCAGTTTTGAAGAAAAAGTTTCCATAATTATCCGCTAGGAGGACATAGGGGTATAATCATGTGATTAATCTTTGACAACAAAACAAACGGTTCGGACTCGAAATAAAATAAAATCTATGACAGAAATATTATATCTTGCAAAATTCTCTCGAATAAATAAAAATCATTCCTACTTTCGAAAAGCTGATCGGATCTGATTTGTGATTGGCTGACAAAGTGACAATAGAGGACAGCGCTGCAGGTGGCGAAACATGAGAACCACAAAAATTTCCTCAATGTTTGGGCCACCCCCCACCAAACGAGTTGCAAGACCTATGTATACGATCGTGATTGAAGCCTACCATTGATTATGTGATTTTACTTTGTGGTGTGAATCAACTGAGACTAGCAATATGTTAGTAATTGTCTAAGGAATAATTAGGATATTCAACTTACAGGTGTCATCATTGTCAGCTGAGACCCATCTACTAAGACATATCCCCACAAAGCAGTTGAAGAGCTGAAACACAATGATGGTTTTGAAATGATTAATCAGTTGAAGATGCACATTTTATGAAATAATGTTTTGAATTAATAAAAAGAATTTGGAACAAAGGTGATCAATTTATATTTTCTTATGTTTTTGATGCACTCCATCCTAGAATTATAATTTATAGTTGATATTTACGGGGATTCAGCTCTCGACTTTCGTAGCATACGGACGTGTTTTCTCTTTTTATTCTGTGCTGATAGCTTCTTCATCAAGTTCACCGCGAAAGATATGAAGTGATAAAAAAAACGAAAATTTCATAAAACATTCTGGTGCTGAATTCGCCCGGGTGCTTCAGACAAAATTAGTGCCAGTGAAATGGACACACAAAAATACGGATAGTGGATAATAAATCAGTTTCCATGTTTCCAAATCAAATTCAACAGAACCCAACATTTGGGATTATGCCTACTTCACAGAACCAACAAAACCAACATGAATCCTTCGGTTTCTCATCCGGAGAACAAACATGAAGCCTTCTGCAACATAAAACTTAACCACGTTAACAAATGAATCCCCAATTGGGGAACCAATTAAAACTGATGAGTATATGGGCAGCTCGTCTGAAGACGAAGAGACCACAGAAAATACCAGACATACATGGCAGTCAGTCAAAAAACGAAAAAACGCACTCACCAAAAATCCAACCTTTGAAGCTAGCACGATTCCAACAAATACGAACAATCAATTCTCACCTCTAGAAACCAACGCCGAGGAAACCTCAGAAAGTACCAAACTGACCAACAAAACAAAACTGTCTCACCAAAGCCACCACCAGTATTCATTTATGGTGTGAAAAACTTCAAGGCCCAAAATCATGAAACCAGACATTCCAAGCCCTACTGCTCTAAAACATACTAATGCGTGAAGTGTGCAACGACAGTCCAAATAATTAGCAACAAACGTATCCTCAATATCACGTCTGTATACTACCGGGTTCTTCGCTTCGTCGGGAATTGAAATCTCCCAAACACGGGTAGACGACCATAAAGACCAATGAGTGAACAATATAAACACTAACTTGAATGCATGAATATAAACAGTGAGACACTAATAACCTCCACTACAAGTGCGCCATTTTGTTCAGTGGGTGGGCGTATGCGTATAGTGCACGCCATATTATTTTGTTTCATAAACTGAGTGGGTGTTACATAGGAACTAAATTACCCATAAAATAGGTGTAACGCAGCGCAAAGCGTCAAATTTTGATATTTTTGAAACAACGGTAAACCAACACGAGTATCAGGAGAGCAGCAATAATAACAATAATAACAGTTTTTGGCGATCGCGCGGGGGATCTCGCTTGACCAAGCGTTGAGATCTCCTAGAGAGCACCATGAACGAAAACGACAGCAAATGGATAGGTAGTGACCAGGAACTAATGGAAATGGAAGAAGCATACAGAAAACAGGGAGGCATTGGTAGGAGATTCTCACTGCCGAGATCACCACCCAAGTCAATGAGAGAGGACACAACCTCTGAAACAGAGGGAACTCTAGAACGAGAAATAAACAAAACAAAAAGGTATACCAAAAGGAAAGAGAGAAGTAGCCCCGAGGAAGCGAAAAACCAAGAGAAAAAAAAAAGAAAAGAGAAGACAGCATGGGCATAGTTGATACAACAAGAAAGGAACAAGAAACAGACACGGATACAGAAGTAACGAGAGAACCGAACACCGAAAGAAACTGGCTGGAAGAAATTAGATCCCTAACAGAACAAATAGAGGATGCCACAACTAGATACTCCGGTGGCAAAATGCAGTTCTGCAGAGCGGATCAAATGACAGTGACAGAATGCACAAGAAAAATAATGATCACATTCACCGACATGGTATACCAGTGGGGGATAGATAAAGTGGATAAAGAACGAGCAAAATATAAATACGAAAAATTGAATCAAAACCGGGACAAGGAGGAACTGAACGAGATAAAAGAAGAGTTAAAAATAATAAGAAAGAGCGTGGCGAGACTCCAACACAGTAATCAAACAATCAACGCTGAAAACAAGAAACAGCAAAACGCAGACGGGAGACCTAAAAGAGCAAAACGTCAACAAAGCACACAGGAAAATCTGCATGGAGACACAAAAACAGACTCTGGGGATACCACAGATAAAGATCAAAATGACGCGGACACGTGGAAAACTGTCACAAGCAAGGCGAAAAAAACCTACGCGGAGAAGCTGCTGGGGAAACAGAAAACTGGCTTGCAACAACATCAAACGGAAAAGACTTGGAAAACGCCGCCGAGACGCAACGGATATGACAACAAAATAACATTGAAAGGAACAGACACTGAAAAGATAAAGCCCAAGGAGCTGATTAACAAGATCGGAAAAGTGCTAAAAGAAAAAGGTTTCAACGACAATATAAAGGATATAAAGTTAACGACACAGGGAACGGCAGTTTTCAGAAGCGAAAACAAAGCACAACAGCAGCGAATAAAAGAGATAATACTGGCGACAGAAACACTTAAGATCGAAACAATAGGTGAAAAAACCCCAAAATTCTTAATCACCGGAGTTTTGGCGGGATACGAAGGCGATGAATTAATCAAAGGAATGCTCGAACAGAACGAACAGGTCTTTGGAAATTTCATTTCCGAAGAACTGAAAAAGTAATAACAAAAAGACGCTGCAGGGACCCAAATAAGGAAAATTGGGTGGTGGAGACGAGCCCACGAATCTTTAGGACGGTAATGAAGAAAGGCTGACTATACATGGACCTACAAAATCTTTACGTCGAAGAATACAGGGACGTGTCAATCTGTTTTAATTGAATGGGGCCGTGGTAGCCAAGAAGTCTGAGGCGTACACTATACCTGAATAGCCAAAATCCATAGCGGATATATCAGTGGTTCGAATCCGCTGAGGCGAACGCACTTTTCTTTAAGTGTGGGATTCATGGTATTAATCCTACTGGTATGTCCGTTCCCCCGAAGTGGTTCGGATTCCACTATAAACTGTAGGGCCCGCCCTTCTTCGCCCCGCACAAGTTTCGACTTATGGGGAGTTGGTTGAAAAACCAAACTTTGAAGTGGTGATTAAAAATGAAAAAAAATGAAAAAAAAAATGCTGTAGGTACAATCACTCAGCAAAAACATGTAAATGGGAACCGACCTGCTACAATTGCGGCGGAGCACATAATGCCAAAGAATGCAATAAACAAGGGGATTTAAATTGCCCAAATTACCCAGGCGCCACTCAGCGAGGGATTCCCTTTTGCCCGGTATATCGCAAAAGAGTGGAGCTAGAATCCAGGAAAATAAACTATAGCACAGATGAGTAGAAACTGGAAATTATCTATAATCAGTTTTAATATGGGCAGGGCTGCTGCAGGTCTCCTGGAGCACCATCTACAGATGTGGAGAACCGACGTGATCGCTATCCAGGAGCCGTATCATGACTTGAAATGCTATGAGGGGTATAGAACGTTTCGGCACAGTCCCAAATCGAAATCAGTGACGATGGTGAGAAACAACATTACACAAGTATTACAAATAGGGAACATAACTAACGAAAACACGACTACTATACAGATACAGACCACAAAACATAAAACAACCATAGTAAACATATATGACGAACCTGGAGGACACACAAACACACGACTGAACGAAAACAGGGAAAACATTGGAAAAATAACGGGGAGACTAATCATAATAGGAGATATGAACGCAAAACACACATCATGGGGAGGACACTTAACAGACAAAAGAGGGGAGGAACTACTCGACTGGACAATACACAACAACTTCAATATAGAAAACGACATAGACGACGCACCAACATTTGAGACAAACAGAGGGAAAAGCTGGATAGACATGACCATAGAACGAGGAATAACTCATATACACAGAACAGTGGGGGAGGAAGAAACACTAAGTGACCATAAATATATACACATTAACATCTGGAATCACGGCACACAAAGGACAAAAAAAGAAACTATACACGCAAAAACAATAAAATGGGATAGGGTAAGACAAATCATGACAACACAATTACCAGAACAAACACAAGACATACAACATGACGCACAAACAATACAAACATTCATAAAAAACACACCGAAACAAAACTCAAAAAAAGTACGAAGACGGGTGGAAAAGTCAAGTATGGTGAAATAGTGAACTGGAAAGCTTGCGGAAAGCCACAAACAAAGCGAGAAAAAATTGAAAGACAAATGAAAGAACAGACGTATCGGTTGGCAAAACGAAACTATAATGACAGGATCAAAGAACAAAAAATAAATGGTTTCAGGCTGTTCCTGCAGTCACAGAGACGTGATGATCCTTGGGGAGTCGCGTACAAGTAAATAAACACCAGAATAAGAAAGACAACCAACTGCAAACAATACAACGGCGAGATGGCACCTGGACAGAAAACAAAATAGAAACGCTGAAGGAACTAACGGCCACGTATTTCCCGTCAGATGATCCTGACCAGGATATGCCGGAACAAAAACAGCTGAGAATGGATATAATAAATAGCTTGAGAAACAGAAACTGCAGCGACGGTGACTTCTCCATAAGCGAGCTGGCATATATAAGTAGGTCTTTTGGGAGAAAGGCAACGACGAACGGGGGAATACCAAACGAATGCTTGAAGAAAATTATTGAAACTATTGGAGAACAGTTAACGAAATTCCTCAATCGATGTAAACAAGAAGGAACTTTCCTCGAAGCTTGGAAAAAGGCAGAAATCGTCTGGATTCCCAAAAAGGGGAAAGGGATGAGACCAATCAGTATGATGCCTACGATTGGCAAATTGTACGACAAACTGATCACAAACAGGTTAACCTACTAATTGGAAAGAAACAATAGGATCAGCAACCACCAGTACGGATTTCGACAAGGCCATGACACGATTGAAGCCGTCAAGGAACTCATTTACAAAATAAAGGAATATAAAGATCAAAGAAAGCACGTACTGGTGGTGACGCTAGATTCACAAAATGCTTTCAACACAGCCTGGCCAACGGCAATAATAGGAAACCTCATAAGGGCCAACGTAACAACAGATATAATAAAATGCGTGAAAAGCTTCCTGGAAAACCGCATGATAGTGAACGAGGACCTCGTGCAATTTGCCAATCGGGGGTGCCCTCAGGGGTCCAGCCTGAGACTCGTACTATGGAATACGATAATGGAAGGCTGGTTTGAGGAGCTCGACGGGGAGGAGGGAACCCACTGCCAGGCGTTTGCAGACGACCAGGTGCTCCTCTTGAGTGGTTTCTCATTAAGAGAAATTGAAACAAAATGGGATATAATGTGGCACAAGTGTGAAAGGTGGGCACATGCCATGAAGCTCTCATACAATATGGATAAAACCGAGGCAGTATTCTTCCGAACCAGGGGGAAGCATCGAATTAGGACCCCAAGGTTGAAAATGGGAACAAAAAACATAGTCATAAAAAACAGTCTCACATACTTGGGAATTAATATAGACGTACAACTGAACTGTACTGCACATCTAACCAACAAAAGAGGCCAGATCAGCAACATTAGCACCAAGCTATATGTCATTGCTGGGAAAACTTGGGGGACTAACCCAGATATACAGAAATCAATTTTCGAGGGAGCAATACGGCCGATTATATTGTATGGGGCAGAAGTATGGAGGGAGAAGGCCACACATAATAATAGGCACCTCAGAGCTATGGAGAGACCGTTCCTGAGGAGCATCGCGAAAGCGTAGAACACCACCCCTACATCAGCGCTACACGCCCTGGCGATGCCCTCCCCTAGAGATAGAGGCGAGCTGCATATACGCCTATTTTGAGAAATACTACAGCAGCCAACAAGATCGGAGAATAAGAACAACAGATAGACCCCATCCACTTGTGCGAGGAAGAATAAAGGAGGCGAGAGAATACCAATGCACCATATACGCAGACGCCAGCAAATCAGAAGGGGCTGTAGGTATGGGACTGGCGTACCAAAATAGGCAGGGGCAATGGGCAAAGGCGGGTTTCAGGCTGGATGACGACCTAACCATTCATGAGACTGAGGCAATAGCCGCACAAGTGGCAGCAGAATGGGGGTTACGAAGGGCTGGTCCAACAGACAACATCTGCGTCAGAACGGACCCCCAAGGGATTCGTTAGTGAACTGCGGGAACCGAAAACGAGACTGAAACAAGCAGTAAACGTCCAGAGATGGATACATGACCAAAGAAATAGAGTGCTTGCGGTGGCCTGGGAACGACGACAGAAAGACATGGGAAGTAGAGTTGCGGAGGAGATGGCTGTGCAGAGTGCCATGGGTCGGTCCCATGTACCACAACATGGGACCACTAGAAGAGCCATAGCCAGGAAGAGGGAGAGGAAAATTCTGCGGGATTTGAACAACCAGTGGGAGAATGAGGAAACAGGAAGGACAATGCATAAGCATTTTAGGAGGGTAAGCAGGAAGAGACCCCAGCTCGACCATTTGGCAGTCCAGCTGCTGACAGGACACGGCCGGCTGAATGCGTACTTGCATAGGTTCAACCTCCAGGAAGTATTAGCAGTATGCCAGCATTGCGACCTGGGAGAGGTTGAGGATAGCGATCACGTTATATACAGATGCGCCAGTGATAGACGTGGAGCAGCAAGAGAAAAACTCAAGGAATAATTAAGGGAGGTAGGAGTGGAGTACTTGGGGGACCTCAGCAGTCTCTCAACGAACCCAAACTGGATAAGAGACTGGGCAGAGGGAATGATGAATGTGGAATAGGTATGAGAGTGAACGTTTAGGTAAGGTTGTGATGAGTGAATGGTGATATGGAATGTATGTGAAAATTTGTGAAATTGAATGGTGAAATGTGCAAATGAGAAGTTGTAAACCGCTGATTTTTGGAGTGAGGAGTTGGGATGGGTTTCCCTGCGAGTGGTTCCGCTGTAAAGTATATACAGCTCAGTGGCCTTATGCCAAACGGCGGGAGGGTCCTCCCTCAGACTGGAAACAGCTGAGGGGAAAGCTTTTCGATGTATACTACCCATCACGTCATATATGTACAAACAATTCTTTGATACTCTCGGAAACAAATGTATTGCTGAGGGGACTGGAATGCGAAACACACACACTGGGGGTCAAGACTCATCACTACTAAAAGGCGAAACCTCCTTCGAACTATGACTGATGCAAAATACAACCACCTTACCAACGGAGAACCCATATACTGGCCAACTGACATCAGAAAGGTACCAGATCTCCTAGATATCTACATAGTTAATGGTATAGCCACACAAAACTGTACAATAGAATCTCACTATGTACGAAATACGGAAAGTCAACAATAGGAAAGCACCAGGCTACGACTTGCTGCACAAGTTCTCAAGAAGATGCCTAGAAATACCAGTGTCTTTTACCTACTATTAAAGTCCTACCTAACAGAAAGACACTTCTCAGACAAACACAATGATTCAATATCAGGGAGCTATTCTATAAAATCTGGCGTGACTCAAGGAAGCGTGTTAGGACCACTCCTCTTCCTTATGTGTAGTAATGACCTACCTGAAGCAGACAACACAACGATAGTTGCCTTCGCGGACGATGTCGCCATTCTCTCTGTAGATGGAGATCCAGTTGCCTCTTCAATGAACATGCAAACTCACCTGAACCAATTGAATGACTGGTACAAAAATGGAGAATTAAAATCAACCAATCCAAATTCGTCCAGGTGACGTTCACTACCTGCCACAACAATTGCCCACCAGTCACGATTGATGGTGTTCCAAAACCAGTCAAAAGTGATGTGAAATACATAGGCCTGCACCTAGATCAAAGATTAACCTGGGCGAAACATGGAGAAATAAAAAGAAGGCAACTAGACATCAAATCCAAACAAATGTATTGGCGAATAGGCAGAAAATCCAAATTATCAACCAAAAACAAGCTGCTGGTATACAAAGCAATGCTAAAACCTAATTGGACATACGGCGTGCAAATATGGTGTTGTGCAAAACCTACCACAATAAAAAGATTCCAGTCAAAAACACTGAGATCGATTGTTAATGCTCCCTGGTACATTAGCAATCGAACTCTGCATGAAGATCTCCAAATTCCATATATCACAGAAGTAATAAGAATAACCTCCACCAAAGTTTCAGTGTACTCCTTAGAACCTGAAACGTTCGTACAGATAGTTTCTCTAAATATATATTGCTGCTATTGATGAGTTTTAACCTGTGAAAAAGGTGAGCGAAAATTGTGAGGAGGGTCTTCTGCAAAAATATCTAAACAAAATTGGAAGATATCCACTAGTTTTTGAATAAGAAGAAATCAAAGTGCAGAAATGTATGCCTAATATTCAGAAAAAAAGTATAATTTCTTATCTTAATCTACCGTTCAACACTGAAGAAACGTTTGTTTTTTGTGTCTTGGAGACTTTTTACCTCTGGTGAACATTGGCCGGGTCGAGAGTGGATTAGTCGGCATGGACAAGAAAAAATGTTGTTATTGTGAGGTGGAATATGATGTCAATCGATTGTTTCCATGTCATAGCTGCAAAAGGCTATTATGCGGTGGTGATAAATGTGGAAACCTCACCAGCTCTGAGGTGAAATGTTTACAACTCAAGACAAAGAGAAAATTGATATTTTTGTGTGATAATTGTGAATCGGGACTTTGGAAAGTTCCTACACTGATAAATCAAATTGATGAAATGAGTAAAAAAATTGAGGAATTTATGAATGATATAAAAAGTGCAGGCAATAAAAACATCAACCCACCTAACGATGGAATTTCTACGGATGAACTTTCGGAAGAACTTATATCAGAGATGATGGAGAGACAAAAAAGAGAACAAAATATATTGATTAAAAATATTAGTGAGTCTCAAGCAAGAACATCAGAGAAACGCAGAGAAGATGATGTCGCGTCCCTACGCTCTGTTTGTGTTACAGTTTTGTATTGTTTATGAATGTTCCGTATCATATTTTATTTTCCGCGAAACTGCTTCAGAAATTACCCTTCACCGCATAATCTGGCAACCTTGCCAGATTATCTCTGAGATTTTCTTCGACACATGGTGTGTGCGCATTGTCGTTATAACTTTCTTAGTTGAAACTTTATGAGTCCCATATTCTTCATCCAAACCGCATCTTCTTTTATCCGCATTTTCATCAAACCGCTTTTCATAACCTCGAGACAGTCGAATTGGTGAACGGACAGAGAGAGACATCGTCTTCCAGATTATCCAGATCCTGGCCGGCCGGCAGAACAACAGCCTTCAAGGAGATTCTTGTCAAGGTAATTTCCGAGAGCTCGTTTATCAATTTCACTAATTTCAATTTCACATAAAGAATACAGTCCACATCGCTTCTTGAGCCGATTGAGTACCATACATTTTGGTCCTAATCGAGCCGGATATTTGAATCATTATTCATATCAAATTAATTTGTTCATTGTTCATTTTTGGTTTTATCAAAATTTCAATCTCATATTCATTCATAAATAAGGCAAAACAATTGAAAACAAAAATTCATTTCTTTAACTAAATTATCGTTGTTATCGTTCAACTTTTTCCGAGCTTTTTATAATACTTGGTTTGCCTGGACACTGCTTGGTCGCGCGTTCTCTGGTAAAAGCGCTGTTGCCGTGTCTCTCCTTCTAAAAATCTTAACTTTCATTGAGTTGTTCAATATTTCTGTTTATTTCAAGTAATATATAATATCTCTTCAACTGAAAGAAAATGGCCCCTGGTGAACCGTCAGATAAAATAAAAAAATTCAAATCATTTAGAGAGATAGAAATACGGCGATTAAAAGATATTCATTCAGCAGGCATAGCAGCTCAAAATGATACAAATCAATTGGATTCCTTCAAATTTCGATCCGACTGTTTGGAAACAGTGAAAGATGAATTTTTTAAACAACATAACCACATTATTGGTCTTGTCGACGATTTCGAAAATGAAGATACTATTCGTTCATCATTTGAAAAATTATATTACAGCATCAAATGCATTGCAGCTTCTCACTGGGCTGCAATTGATGAAACACCCAAGCTCACTTCCGGTGATCCATTGGCCTTGAGGAATGTTCTTGATGTTTTTGAAGATAACAGCTTTAAAAAAATTGGACCAACCTGTGGATCAGTGGGATTTTATATTGGTCCAAATGCCATTAATAATATTGGATGTATCAGTTGCTACTCGTTTTGAGTTGCATCATGATTCCACTGAATTCCCTTCATTCGAACAGCTAACTACTTTCCTTTCGAAACAGTGCATAGCATTGGATAGTGTAAAACTCGCTGTGAAACCAAAACCGAAAACTTTCTCAAAATCTCCCACCTCATTCCGACCTTCCACAAATTTGATGGTCCAAACAGGTACTGTCAAATGTTCATATTGTATTAATGATCATTCTATTTACAAGTGTCCGGAATTTTCTATAAAAAATCCTTCAGAACGATTTCAAATTGCTAAATCAAAAAAAAATGTGTATCAATTGCTTGAGTTCCACTCATTCGACCAAAAATTGCAGAAGTTCTATTCGTTGTTATCATTGTGGTCAATTGCATCACACGATGCTTCATTTCGAATCTTCTTCTCCTTCAACAATTGTCCATTCTGAACGCTCTTAAAACTCTACCCCAAATGAAGTTTCCGATTCGAATTCACCTTCCATTCAAACCGCATTTCTATCTGCTTCTTCAAGCGTCCTCTTATCGACAGCTCAGATAGATGTTCTGAATTCGTCTGGAACTTATGAAAGGTTGAAGTGTCTCCTCGACAGTGGCAGTATGACCTCTTTCATAACCTGTCGAGCAGTAAAACGTCTAGGACTTCGTGAATCTAATTTGACAATCAACCTCAAGGGTCTCGGCTCAATGCAATCCTTATCTAATCATGGAGAGGTAGTTCTCACATTCAAACCAGTTAACAAGTCAGAACCAATTGTCTCGACAGATGCTTTGATTCTCCCTCGTATTTGCGACAATCTTCCTTCCATTCCTTTTCCTCGAATGAAGTGGCCACACATCTCTAATCTACCTTAAGCTGATCCAACTTGCGATGTCCCCAGTGAGGTAGATGTTTTGCTTGGTGCTGATATTTTTTCCCAATTGCTTTTATACGGTGCTGTCAACGGCGAAGAGGGATCTCCAATGTCATTCAACACCGTCTTAGGCTATGTGCTAATGGGAAGAATCAATACTTTTCGAAAATCTTCAGTTACATCATTATTTTGTTGTACCAATGAATGTTCACTTCTAGATGGAACTCTACAGAAGTTTTGGGAAGTTGAACATCTTCCAGCAGTAGCAATATCGTCTCCGGAAGACGCGGTCTGCGAGAAAATATTTTCTGACACTATCACTCGAGATCCAACTGGTAAATATATTGTCTCACTACCTTTTCGTGATACTGAACCAACTTTTCCGAATATACGTTCCCTAGCCCTCAACAGATTTTTTTCTTAAGAGAGGAGACTCCTGAAGCAGCCTCTGCTTTACAAAGAGTATTCTGATTTTCTCCAAGAATACTTGGATCTCAATCATATGGAGCTTATCCAGGATGACCTCACTTCTTCTTCTTGTTACTACATCCCGCATCATTGTGTTTTCAAACCTGACAGTACAACAACCAAATTAAGGGTTGTATTCAATGCTTCCGCCAAGCTGCCAGGACAGAAATCTTTGAATGATCATCTTCTAATAGGTCCCAAACTTCAACAGGATATTGTTTCCATTTTGCTTCATTTCCGACTATATCCTTTCGTTCTGACAGCTGACATCAAAATGATGTATCGTCAGATCCTAACCAAAACTGATCAGCAAGACTACCAACGAATTCTATGGCGATTCACCCAATCTGAACCAGTCCAAGACTATACACTTCGAACTGTCACGTATGGAGTTAACAGTTCTCCTTATTTAGCCATTCGTACTCTTCATCAACTCGCTTCAGATGAAGGAAATAATTTTCCGTTAGCAACGCATGCCATTGTTCATCATATTTACATGGATGATATTGTCACTTCTATACCTACCCTTGAAGAAGAACATAACCTCCAGAGTCAACTGGTGACCCTTTTATCAAAAGGTGGATTCGAGTTACGTAAATGGGCAAGTAACCAGGTTTCTTTGCTAAATCATCTTCCCGAGTCTCATCTAGGCATAAGTTCTCGTTCATTCGACTCTGACATAGATGGGCCACTGAAAATCTTGGGCTTACAATGGAGCCCACCATCTGATAGCTTCCACTTCCTAATCAACTCAACCACCTCTTCATGCACGAAACGGAATTTACTATCAAATTTTGCTAGAATTTTTGATCCCCTAGGATTTTTGTCTCATGTTACCTTCTTTGTAAATCATCTTGTCCAAAAAATATGGATATTGAAACTTTCTTGGGATCAAACTCCCTCTGAAGATATTATTCTACTTTGGAATAAATATCTTTCAGATGTTAACGCTCTCGAGTATTTTGATTTACCACGTCTGATTGCACCATCAAAGTATCAATCAGTTGAAATCCATTCCTTCGGAGATGCTTCTGAAAAGAGTTACTGTGCAGTTTTGTATTTTTTATTCCGTGCTTCATCAGGTGAGATTTCTACTTATTATCTAAATCAAAAGTAGCTCCGCTGAAATCTATCTCCCTCCCTAAATTAGAACTGTGTGCGGCAGTTTTGGCGATTAGATTGGTTGCTTTCGTAATTCGAACTTATAATGGTTATCTTCAATTCAGTAAAATTTGTTGCTGGTCTGATTCTACAATCGTGCTGGATTGGCTGAAGTCTCCCCCTTCGAGATGGACAACCTTTGTTGCCAATCGGGTATCGTTCATTCAAAATCAAGTTCCTGCCGCCGAGTGGTTTCATGTAGCATCAGGAGATAATCCTGCCGATTGTGGTTCCAGAGGTATTCTGCCCTCTAAACTTCTTCATTCTCCTCTTTGGTGGAGAGGCCCGAGTTTCTTGAGAGATTCGGAATTTGAGTTAACGAGTACTATTTTCAATACACCTATCTCCCTTGAAGCCCTAGCAGAAGAGAATAAAGTGGTATTGGTCCATACCTACATATTCTCATCACCTGTGTTAAGTCCAACGCACACGACGCTTGTTTTGCTGCTAGATAGCTTGCTAGAATTTGCCGCTGGGTTCGGAGTTGGGTGTGGCGCTGGGTTCAATGATGGCTCCCTTGGTAGGTTGGCTTCACACGATGCTTGTCGCTAGGCGTGCATCGAAGTGACGCGACGAGTGTTTCTAACCTCAACAGTACCATGGACGCTCAAGTACAACAAACTATTGCTACTGAAATAATTCGACGTAGGAGAGCAATTATCTCAATTCTCACCACCAGTGATATTCAGTACTTTCAATAGAATGAAAATATCAAGTATAACTTTGTTACACGTACCTGATAATCGTCAATGTTTGTTTCCCTAATACTGGCTCAATTTAATTGAATATTTATGCCAAGAGTATAGTTATTAGACCTACACAACTAATGAACCATCATGGTTCTGTAAACCCTGACCCCCTATTAATAATATTGAAATTATGAGGATACCGCGATATTTGAAAGTAAAACTACAATGAGAGTAAAAATAAGGAATTTAATAAGTCAAAACTTCATGAGTAACAACAATTGATTAGCAATAATTTTGAGATGGTGACATTGTGGTAATTCGGAGTATTTGTTGCATACAAACACGGTTCTTCTTTGTATGCGTCAATTAAAGCATTGATTTGCTCCGGAGACCACCTTTGCGACATATTTTTTCAACAACGGAGCACGAAAACAATGGAACACGCAAGCTAGCCCTCACGAAAAATAGCACACGTTCATCACCGACAGCCCGCAGAGCAGCCAGCAGTGACGTCACTTTCTCGCAGCGCTGCCAGCAGAGTAGCTAGCAGAGGGCCCCGCAAGCAATCCAGCAGCAAAACAAGCGTCGTGTGCAGCGGTCTTTAGACTCTATTTTAACGAAGCATTCCTCTCTGACACATATCTCCCGCATACTGGCCTATATTTCTAGATTTATTCATAATAGTCGCAAGACAACCCATACATTGGAAGGACCTTTAACAAGTGCGGAAATGAATTCATCATTTTGGCCAAACATACCCAAACCGTTCATTTGACGAAAATTTTCTGTCAACTCAAATCGAAAAAAATATTGCCGAAGTCTTTCCAAAAATTGTCACCTTTCCTTGATAATAATGACATCATCCGAGTGGGTGGACGGCTATCACAAGCTCCTATTAAATATGATCGTAAGTTCCCTATTCTTTTACCTAATCACAGTCGATTCACTGATCTGTTGATCACTTATTTTCATGAGAAATATTTACATGCAGGTAATCAAACTGTACAATTTCTCATTACCCAACAATTCTGGATCATTTCAGCAAAACGCTCTATTGGACGAGTGCTATTCAAATGTGTTCGGTGCTGGAAAACTAATCCTAAGCCTATCCAACTATTAATGGAAGACCTTCCCTCTACTCGTGTTTCAAAATGCAAGCCCTTTCAACACGTAGGCGTCGATTTTGCAGGTCCATTTCGGATCACTCTGTCTAAAACTAGGGGGGCCAAAACTCTGAAAGCATATATTTGTTTATTTATTTGCTTTGCAGTAGAAGCTGTCCACTTGGAGCTTGCTTCCGATCTGTCTACCGCTGCATTTTCAGCCGCTCTCAAGCGCTTCATAGCCCGACGTGGCCGACCTCTGCACATATATTCTGATTGCGGCACGAATTTTGTTGGTTTTTATCGAGAACTATCCACTTACATGAGAGAAGTTACCACGAATGAATCCATTACCTGACATTTCAATCCTCCTAATAGTCCTAATTTTGGTGGCTTATGGGAACGGAATATTCAGTCTGTCGAGACTCATCTGATCAAAATTGTTGGTGATCAAATTCTTACCTACGAGGAGCTTTCAACGGTATTAATTCAAATAGAATCTGTACTAAATTCGCGCCCACTTACTCCTTTGAGTAACGATCCAAACGACTTCAGCGCGCTCACTCCTGGACACTTCCTCACCCTAGCACCTCTATCTGCCATTCTAGAACCTTCCTGCCTAGACACAACCCCTAACCGTTTGACACGCTGGCAGCTCCTACAGCAAATGCATCAGCATTTCTGGCAGCGCTGGTCACGTGAATATTCACATTCACTTCATCCAAGGAGTAAATGGTTGAATTCCAATACCCCAATCATTCCTGACGGCTTAGTCGTTATCAAGGTAGACAATTTGCCACCATTACAATGGTCTTTAGGGCGAGTCCTAGAAGTATTTCCAGGGGCAGATGGGCACATTAGGGTAGCCACAATCAAGACAGCAACGGGTATTCTTAAGAGACCCGTAAACAAACTTTGTCCATTACCAATAGAGGATTGAAAAAATGCCTCGCATTTTTGTTGGGGAGTATCTCGCGTCCCTACGCTCTGTTTGTGTTACAGTTTTGTATTGTTTATGAATGTTCCGTATCATATTTTATTTTCCGCGAAATTGCCTCACAAATTATCCTTCAACGCACAATCTGGCAACCTTGCTATCTCTCAGATTTTCTTCGACACATGGTGGCATTGTCGTTATAACTTTCTTAGTTGAAACTTTATGAGTTCCATATTCTTCATCCAAACCGCATCTTCTTTTATCCGCATTTTCATCAAACCGCTTTTCATAACCGCGAGACAGTCGAATTGGTGAACGGACAGAGAGAGATATCGTCTTCCAGATTATCCAGATCCTGGCCGGCCGGCAGAACATCAGCCTTCAATGAGATTCCTGTCAAGGTAATTTCTGAGAGCTCGTTTATCAATTTCACTAATTTCAATTTTACATAAAGAATAGAGTCCACATCGCTTCTTGAGCCAATTGAGTACCATACAGATGATCTGAAATCAGTGTCTAATGTGCTTCAGAATTTTAACATAGACTTATCCACAATCAAAGTTTTTAGAGTCGGAAAAGTTCAATCCAATAAAAATCGTCTGGTCAAGGTTACGTTAAAGAACCGGGAAGATGTTCTCTGTGTCTTGAGGGATAAAACGAAACAAATACCAGGTATAGAAATTTTTGGTGATCTAACTAGAAAACAGAGGGATTACTACGTATCCATTGAAAGTAAGCTGGAAGAACTGAAAACTAAGGGTGATCATACAAAAACGATGAAGTTTATAAATAATAAACCCACCATTGTAAACGTAGCGCAATTATCTTCAGAAAACAAGTAAATAATCCTAGTATACCATTTAATCCAGACGTTATTTATGGAAATATTCGAAGTCTATTGACGAATAAGTTGAAATTAAGATACTGTGCTACGATGGTGCTGTGATCTTGTTTAGTGAAAGCCGGACGACATCTGATATTGAAGATAAAGAAATATATTTTCCGAACTATAACACAGTGAGATGTGATTCATCATCAAGGCATACTGGAGGTGTAATATTGTATGTCAGATCGGACCTATCCTACTCAACGTACAAAACATTCATCCTTAAGGAAATTATTGGTGTGAAGTCATAAAAATTTGGTATAATAATATGAAGTTATTGATAGGGGCAATATCACTCACCAAATGCAAGCCATTCTATATTGATTGATGATTTAGAGAATTTTTTAATGCTGTTTCCTGTGACAATCTCAAGTGTCTTATAGCAGGGGACTTCAATATTGACTTCAGTGCTGATGATTACTTTTCTTTACGAATGGAAAATCTACTCAACATGGTGGGAATCACTCAAAATATAACTGAATTTTGAAGTTGTCACAGAGGTTCATAACACTCCAAAGATAACCGATCACTCACTCGTTTCAATTAATATTTCGAATTATCACAAAATCAATTGTAACAATGTTGTAAAAGTATTCAGAAATCTTGGTCCAACAAGTATGGAGAAAATTAATTTGGAATTGATTTCATGCCATTTTTTTGTTGAATTGTGTTGATGTTGATTCTTTTCTGGAAGACTTTCAGTCAAAATGTGAATTAGTTGTAAATACTGTTGCACACAGTCAATCATTTTCTCATAAATCTGATAATGCGCCATGGTATGATTGTGAATTGAAGATTAAGAGCTCTAATAGGGACGGGGCGTACTTGACATTCAGAAGTGATAGAACAGAAGAAAACTGGAAAAACTTGCGTAAAAATATGCGTAATGAATTTGTAAATTTAATGAAATTAAAAAAAGGCAATATTATTATAAACAAATAGACCGAAATAAAAATAATCCAGTTTTGATGTGGAAATCACTCAAGAGAATTATGGATGTCAGGCATGCTACGTCTGGGTTTGACAATGGTGTACATTTCAGAGATGTTGATGGTCGGATGAGGGTGGTGAAGAATGAGATGGAAATTGCGGAATGTTTCACCAACTTTTTTGTGGGCAGCGTTAGGAATATTGTTGATAGTATTGATTACGATAATTAAAGGCAAAAGTTTAATTCAGTGGATGATACATTTTCCCAATTTAAAAAAATCGAATTATCAGATCTAACCATAATAATAAATGAATTAGACAATGAATCCAGTAATAAAATAATTGACTCAAAATTTCTGAAAAATACATATGGGGGTTTGGGGCATGCTCTCCTACATGTATTTCTGGAGTACGGAAAATTTCCAGAGAAACTAAAGACTAGCACGGTTATACCTATTAAAAAAATTGCTACTACAGTTAATAGCTGGGAACACCGGCCAATCAACACACTGTCCAGCATTGAAAAGGTTTTAGAGCTTGTTGTATATCAACAACTGTTAGAATATTTGGATTCAATTAACTCCTTTATTACAAATCAATCAGGATTCAGACAAAATCATTCATGTGAGTCCGCTTTACAACTGACAATCACGAAATGGAAGAAGAGTATTGATAAAGGTGAATATGTAGTTGCTGTATTTTTAGATCTAAAAAGATCTGAAACAATAGATCGTGAAATTTTATTAAAAAAATTGGACGCTGCGGGGATTAAACACATAGCTCTCATGTGGTTGAAAACTATCTTAGCAGTCATAAGCAAATTACAAGAGTCAATAATAGCTTATCTACACCAATTGATAATTGTTTTGGGGTTCCTCAGGGAAGTGTCTTAGGACCACTGCTATTTCTCATATAGGTAAATGACATTGGTCTAGTTCATTCGTGCGACTTTATTAATCTCTTTGCAGATGACATCTTGCTATCAATATCGAACTGCAACCTTGACATAGCAATAGGTAAAATGCGTGGCTGTCTGATGAGTCTTAACTGTTATTTTAATAACAATAAATTGAAATTAAATATAGAAAAAACCAAAGCAATGATTCTTTCAACATCATATGAGATGCATAACATAAATAAGGACAATTACATAGTTAATGAAACTATTTCATTTGTTAATGAAATTAAATATCTGGGTTTCATGCTTGACAATGTTCTCTCGTTCAGTGTTCATTTCAACTATGTCTATTAAAAAAATCCAGAAAACTATATTTCTTTACTAGAGTTGCTCAAGTACTGTCTGTGTATTCCAGAATAATTGTTTACAATACAATTATCCAGCCTCATTTTGATTATTGTGGTAGCTTGATGTACACGTTTAACCCCCATCAGATCTCTAGCTTACAGAAACTGCAGAACCGAAGAATGCGTATAATTCTGAGGTGTAATCGATATACAAGGGTTAACTTGTTAAATTCTTTGCAATCACAGAGATTTTATTAATCATCGATGATTTTCATCTTCAAAATCTTAAATGGCTTTGCTCCGGAGTATTCTGGTGAATTTTGTGTTTTCAAGTCTCAAATCCACGATCACCAGACGAGAGGTCATACTGGGCAACAGTTTCACCTTCCAAAGTGTAACTTATCAAATTCGATGAAATCGTTATTTTATAAAGGCTTGAATGAATACAACAGGCTGCCTGGTTATGTCGAGCAATCGAAAACACTTGGTGAATTCAAAAGTTAAATCATTAAGTATATCAGATCCACATCAGTATAATCTGGTTGTCTTGTATCCTGATTAACCATCAACTATTATTTTCTTCTGTTAAGCCTTCGCATTTACTAATTTTAAACTGTTGTTATTATAGTGTTGAATTGGTGTATGTATTGAAGGATTGTTTCCTTTAATGCAAATTAAAAGGAAAATAATAATCTTGATTTTAATTGTAATTTTGATTTTTATACAACTTATGAATATTATAAGTCTCTATTTGTAAATTCTGTCGAATTATTGTATGTATATTAGGATTTTTTTCCTACTCAATAAAGATTCATTCATTCATATTTTTTTCAAATACAAAATGGAATCAATTGGCCACCCAAACGACCAAATAGAAAATTTGTACAGGGATGGACCAATCAACCGAAGATTGAATAAAAACTAGCCCGAAGACCTCATTCAACAACACTAAAGTTTAGTGCTCTATAAGTGAAAATTCCAGTGAGCATTTCACTTCCAAGTTCGAAAAACACTTTTTCTTGATAGTCTTGATGGAGTTTATTGTAAAATGGTAATAAATGTTAAAAAATATATTTTCGGGAAGGATTCTGGATTGAGTGATAATACCTGTTAGTCATTTCATTTTTCGAGAATTTGATGTGAATCGTCAAAAAAATATATGATCTGATTGGTGCATTATTGTTCTATTTTGGTCATCTGTAAAAACCTGGTCTGTATATCCCATTTTATTTTGTTCACTTCATAGACTCACTTCAACTCTTGAATTTCTTGAACCACTCTACTGATACAGTTCGAAACATTTCACACCAATTTCAATTGTGATTCAATATTCTCGAGATTTCTATTCTCTCTTTTTCCAAAAGTCAAATGTATGTAAACTAGAAATAAATACTGGACATACTAAGAAGAATGTTAGAGATGAATAAATTATTGATTTTAATTGAATGAATATTTCAACTACTGATTTCTTTCAACAATAACAAAATCTAGTATGATGATAGAGATTAGTACAGTCAACAGTTTTTGATATTTGATGAAGCAAAACCATAAAAATAGGGGATGTCATCCCACAATTCAAAATGTTAGTCTTGGATCAACATGGTTCAATGAAATACATCTCCTTCTATGAGAAAACCAATCACAATTAAATAATCAACCTTTTCATATGAGTAGGTGAAATCATTTGAGATATTTCTGAAACATTTGAATTTATTTATGTTTTTTTCATTAAATATGTTTAGAATTTCATATAGCATTTGGAAATTGAATGATATACAGGGTGATTCACCTAACTGGTTCATTAGAGGTTTATGGAGAACTGGAAGAGATATCCACTTGAAATTTTGGTGGATGCTATTACTCAATGTGTTCTATTTTACTAAAATATTTTCAATACGCTGTTACTTCCGGTTAAACCGGAAGTGATAACAACTTCGTTTTTTAAATAAAACACCCTGTTTATTTTTGCATTTTTGAATTCTACGAAGAATTCTGGGCCTGTTGCATTTTGAATTTTCTTCCTATCGTGATTCGTTTGCAAGATATTCCATTTTTTCGAAAAATTTTGACAGATCGACTGACCAACTAAAATGTCCATATAATCTTCAATTTTCAAGATTTGAGGTTCAATTTCCGTATACACATAAATGAAAGAGTGTTCTATCAGGTATCCTTAGATGTGTTTCAAAATATTCAACAGGGTGTTTGATATTCCAGTTTACTTTTAGTGAATTTCAAATCGCAATAACTTTTTTATTTCAAATAGGATGACTATGCAATTTTCACACTATCCGACGTAAAATTTAATTTCCTATCAATTTGCATGAGCATACCATATCAATAAAATGGATATTTTCGGAGATATCAACAAAAATGTGGAAAAACGTTCATTTGTCTCATGTGTATTTTCACAAGTGTGCTTTGGATGGTTCTAAATTTCATATTTGACGAATAATATGAATATTAATTGATTCCTAACACGAAAAGAAACAAATATGGTGCACCATCATATGGTGTTAGAAACATTATACAGAAATTGATGACTGATGGATTCGGCAAGGGTGGATCATGGTGATTGCCTTCGAGGTCACATGACTTGATGTTTCGATTTCTATCTCTGGGGTTTCAGAAAAAATAGAGTTTTCAAAAAGGCTGATGACTCTAAAAATTCCCTAGAGCCAAAAAATTGCGCCTGGCTTTCGCAAAATTGTCACAAGAAATTGAAAGGTCGACTACTAAAAGTGTCCGGAGAAGAATATTATGTGTCTTGAAAAATATAGACGACATTTTGAACAATTACTTGTTTTGTTTTATCCGTATACCAGAATATCATTTTTAACGCCATATTATTTGTTTCGTGATAGGTTTGCATGAGTATATTCATAGACGAAGTGGAGATATAGTTACTTCTAATGGATTGATGTTCATATTATTCGTCAAATATGAAATTCAGAACCATACAAAGCACACTTGTGAAAATACACACGAGACAAATTAACGTTTTTCCACATTTTTGTTGATATCTCTGAAAATATCCATTTTATCGGTTTGGCATGCGTATGCAAATCGATAGGAAATTAAATTTTACGTCGGATAGTGTGAAAATTGCATAGTCATTCTATTTGAAATAAAAAAAGTTATTGCGATTTGAAATTTACAAAAAGTAAACTGAAATATCAAACACCCTGTTGAATATTTTGGAACACTTCTGAGGATACCTGATAGAACACTCTTTCATTCATGTGTATACGGAAATTGAACCTTAAATCTTGAAAATTGAAGATTATATGGACATTTTAGTTAGTCAGTCCATCTGTCAAAATTTTTCGAAAAAATGGAATATCTTGCAAACGAATCACGATAGGGAGAAAATTCGAAATCCAACAGGCCCAGAATTCTTTGTAGAATTCGAAAATGCAAAAATAAACAGGGTGTTCCATTTGAAAAACGAAGTTGATATCACTTCCGGTTTAACCGGAAGTAACAGCGTATTGAAAATATTTTAGGAAAATAGAACACATTGAGTAATAGCATCCACCAAAATTTCAAGTTGATATCTCTTCCAGTTCTCCATAAACCTCTAATGAACCACTTAGGTGAATCACCCTGTATAGTGTGATATCTGAAATAGGCTAGTTGAAATTGACTTTTGGTTCAGCTAAAAATACTACATTCCTTGGGATTTATAATGTTAGTTGTTTTCTCAATTTTCATAACTCTAATCTACTGAATTATTTGATGAAAACTGTGATATAGTTCCCGACATAAATGAAAATCATAGGTTCAATTGAAACACACACTTCAAGATGAATATATATGGAATGAGTATTAGGATAATCAACTCACAGATAAGAAACACTGCATTCCTGCTTGCACAATTTCAACATTTCTGTAGTTCATCAAACATCCTTCGTATTCAACAGGATTGTGGTGAATATCTCTGATCTTGCATCCTGGTCCTGACTTTTTCCACCAGCTATCACTATTATCTTCCAACTTCAGGACTTTATTTGTCTACAAATTGAAAATATATGACTATAATAATGGATAAAATAGACAACATCATCAACTTTTTATCAGTATACTCGAGGCAACTTTCTTGATGCATATTTCATTTTACCATTATGTCATGGTGCTCAAACAATTCTAAAGAAAATGGTGGCATATTAATGAAACACCACAGTTAATTTTGTTTCTGATAACATTAACATACAAAAAAATATTTTCAATATTATAAGATTGATAAGATTTTTGTTATGGCTGAATCCACAATTTTTTTTGCTTATAAAAAGAACCTTGAGAATGTTAATTCAAGTTGTTTACTGCCAAGAACTGAAAAAAATCAACAAACAAATGAAAAATCCTAGTTATGGTTTAGTTAATACTTCATTACTTCACATATAAACTTACCTCATGGTCAAGACCAGCCACATTGAGATATAAGCAAATGAGAAATACATTCCACCCTATCCAAAATATGTGCCACATTAGATACTGAAAGAATTCATCATCAATACAAGGAGTAATATTCAGATCTTACTTACCGCTAGTATATATTTTAATCGAAGTTGGTAGGCTCCAAAAAAACCAAAAATGATGAATATTATTTGAAAGAAATTTGCTAGTATAGGAATCCATAGAAAACCCAAGAAATCGAACACCTGTCTTTCCACAGTTGCTATCTATATATTTAAAAGAATTGAGGGTTTTCATAAACAACAAAATTTCGTATAATTTACTCACCATTTGCAGTATACATACTGATAAGAAAAAAAATCTCTTGGTACAAATACCCATTTCATAAGGTTTCAATGATTAGTGTCTGTTAAAACCTTTTTCATCCAGTAATTTGGTTTCAATTAGGTCTGAATGAACCATCTCCCTACCATTTTCATATACAATGAACTTTTTTCTGAAACTTATCTTAACATCTTATCATGATTAGTGTTGATAGATTAACAATTAAATGAGAATATCAGGAGAATACATAACAAAGCAAACGCCTGTCACCTGCCTTCACCACACTCAGGTTAGGTTAGTTTTCTGTCAAGATGTCTTGACACTCTTGACACAGTACGTGAAAAATTTATTTAGCCCAAGATCCACGGAGCCCATCGATACATGACGTCAGATAATACAACAAAGTCACTTGATGATCATTGGTAGTTTGTGAATTTACTTCAGAATCTGTGGTTCTGTGTTCTGTGTTGTGTTCCGTGTTCCATATATCTCATACTTTTGAGACAGTAACAGAAAGTTTTTTTTATTTTTTGCCTGTTTTTGTTAAATTCGTTTTCAGATTGTTAATTTAATTTAGGCATTGAATTGATGTGGCGTCATGTAAACAGATTTAACATTGTCCCATGAAGTTTGCTCTATTTATAAAATTACTGTTTTACTCATAAGATGGCTAATAGGAAACGAGGAACATATTTTCTACCGCAGGAATTGCAGACAAACGAAAGATTGACAACAAAGAAGGTACCGCTCTGATTGAACTTGCACAGATTTTTGAAAAAGTATTTTGAAACACATGATAGTGAATGTTTACAATGAATGATCCAATATTTGTATCAATGAACTGTCATGCTTTCCTGTTTTTTAGGAACTAGCACAACGTAAGAGTAAACCCCTATGTCCTCCGGTTCCATATAAGATAAGGAAAAGTGTACTTGCTACTCATGGTATCTTTGAAAAACCAAAGCCTCTATATTTCTCAAACTCAGGTGAATATTTAGTGGATAATTTTTATTTGGCAAGCTCATTTCATATGATTGATGTTATAGGTTTAAGATTTTTTAAATGATGACCATTATTGCATTCATTTCTTTGAGTGTTACTTGTATTTTGTAATTATTATTCAATCTGGATTTTGATGACAATTTTTGACCATATCTAGTTAGACCCAAAAAACACAAATTTGATAAGAATATTACAGGAAATTCACTACTTTTCACCTTTTTATGTTCTTATGGTTTTAATCAAGCATGTACAATAACAATGCACATTGGTCTATAAAAAAGGATTGACAATGCATTAATTCCTAGATTAACATGGAATTCTGATATTGTGATTCAATATAGAATAAAATAAGCTCTATGAGTGTAAAAATGTCATCTAGCCAGTTAGAGAAGAATAGATGTATCGTGCATAGATAAAATACAATGATATAAAAACACATTTAATAACATAATACACTACACACATATTCAAGACAGACAATGGTCATGTTATAAAAGTTCAGATGTCTGGGTGAATGGAGTCTCCATGTATTCCTGAACTGAGTAAAAGGATTTTTCAAGAAGAAATTTCTTGATTGACTTTTTATAACAATAGTCATTTATATGATACCATTTATATTACAATCATTATTTATCTCTTTGTATGTGAGATTTTTTGTATTATCTGACAATGAAGTATATTGATTGATATATTTTTAGTGTGTGATGGAAGTTCATTGTATATTTCAACATCTAACATGATGCGAGTAGATGTTGTCAGTCTATGTCTTGGTGGTCTTAGGTCTAATGCTGTAGAATCCGAATATGTGAAAAGTACTGCATTTTGAAAGAGTGACAAAAGTTTTAGTAATTTTGTGTCTACAGCCCCCTTTATGTTTTGATATGATTTTTGTTGGAATATATGTTCTAGTTAAAAAATAATAATTTAGAATGTGACATTATGAATTAGGAAAGGGTTCATCATGTATTCATCCTAAGGAAACATTGAAAATGCAGTATTTTTCAATAGCATATAAATATAATACAGAACATCCTCCTACTTGGTATAAATGTAGTAAAATGCAAAGGGGAATGCAGTGAAATGTTATTTTAGCTTTTGAAGATTCGCACATTGAGAGCGACCGAACATATTATACATGGTTGAAGAGGAAAAAAAATCCTTTTCAGCTAAACTATAGCCAACTATAATTTCCATAAAACAAATACAACTTTAGGTCATTACTCGAAATTCAACAATTTTTTCGGAATTTTCTCTACGCCAATGGATTGAACGGGGAAAAGTGCCTGTAAAATGTAAAAACAATTTTCTCCTAACTTTACTGTTACCAGCTATGATATTCGTATGTCGTAAAGTCGAAAAATCGAACTTTTGTTTATAACTGGAAAACGAAAGAAGATAGTCAATTTTTGTTTTCGCCAGTTAACTTATCCCATGAAAAGCGATAGAGTATGCGACCTCCATTTTTTCTCCTATAGTTACCGAGTTGCCTTATACAAACATCGAAATTTGCCCACCCTGATCGTTTCATAATTATCGAGGGTGTGTCACAGTGGATGGAACATTAGAAGTATCTAGAGAACAGAGAGACAGATCATTCCGAAAATTTGTGGGCGTGGATAATCAAACTTGCTCTATCCGTCTAAAATATTTTCATCAATACAGTGTTGCCGCTTGTATCAGAAAGTAGTAGCTACTTTGTTATTTCAAATGGAACACCTCGTATATTATATCATTTTTGAAATCCTCATGAGATTCCTCACAACTTTCCCACATAATTCCCTATACCTATCTGTGACGATTTCCGAGATGAAAATCATTTTGTAAAATTTTTGTGTAAAACCTGACCATTGAAAAATATCAATTTTTTCCCAATGCAAATTCAGAAAATATCGCAATTTGGGTTATAGCTGCATAAGACCATCAAGTATTCTGTCGATGTCGAGTGTCATCCGGGCACTCATGAAAATGACTGCAACTCCATTTTTTTAAATGGAACACCCTGTATATTATCACTTATTCGAAAAGCTATTACATTTTCCATTCTAATTGGGTATACTTTCCCTATACCTATCTCGTACAGTTTGTTAGTTATGATCACTTATGTTATGAATTCGTTTTCAATAAAATAAATATTGGATAGTGCTTAAGATAGTAGGCTATGAACAGAGAACTAACATGTTCTTCCTTCATTGTTATCCTGTATTCAAGATGCACTCCTGAGCCTCCCTGTATGCTGAAACTGAGATCCAGTTCATCGACAGAATACTTGATGGTCTTATGCAGGTATAACCCAAATTGCAATTTTTTGTGAATTTGCATTGGGAAAAAATTCATATTTTTCAATGGTCAGGTTTTGCAAAAAAATCTGACAAAATAATTTTTATCTCGAAAATCGTCACAGATAGGTATAGGGAATTATGTGGGAAAGTTGTGAGGAATCTTATAAGGATCCCAAAAATGATATAATATACGAGGTGTTCCATTTGAAATAACAAAGTAGTTACTACTTTCTGATACAAACGGCAACACTGTATTGATGAAAATATTTTAGACGGATAGAGCAAGTTTGATTATCCACGCCCACAAATTTTCGGAATGATCTGTCTTTCTGTTCTCCAGATACTTCTAATGTTCCATCCACTGTGACACACCCGGTATATAATTAGTATGTGACTTCAGGTAATACTCATTAATGTGAATAAAAGTACTGTGAATCAATCTTTTTCATCCTTAGAAGTTCCAGAATATAATACAATCATACAATGAATATTGATCATATCTCATCAGTATTTAGGACGTTGTGTTAGCTCCCGGCCAGCCAGCTCCAAGTCGCGTGATTCCACCACGGTTGAATATAATTTAACTCAACTAGACACGATACTCGCCTGTGCCAATTGATATTTTGGGTTGTCACTAAGACGAATTGAAATATTAATCATTGTATGACTCGAAAACAATTTCGTTCTTTTTTTCGAATATTTAGAGTTGCCGAACAAGAGCAAAAGTTGATAAGTTTCATAGAGGGATATGAAAACTACCCCTACGTATTTTCTCGTTAAATTTCATCCACTCTAAGAAGCCAGCTCCACGGATCGAAATATAAATCATCGTATGTCCTTTGTTTTAATATTAGTGGCTTCAATTGTAGAGTAGACAAAAAGTATTCCTAAATTCGATTCCTAATAGCCAATATTGACCAATCCGAAAAATTCGAGGAAACCCGCATAAAATTTCGGCGACGAGAGCAAACTAAAATTATATTCGACCGTGATGGAATCGCGCGGCTTGGAGCTGGCCGGCCGGGAGCCAACATCATCAACGTGTATTCAGGTAGCTATGTCAAACGAAACAAAACATCGTCCAGGTAAAAGATATGTCAAAATTTCAAAGTATCCAATTTTTTTCAATTATTGATTTTTTTTACATTATTCATAGGAACATACAATATATGAACTGATTATTTTCTTCGTGTTTTTAGCTAGTGACCACTAGACCTTATTCTTTTGGTATTCCAGATTTTTTTCTCCATGTGTTGTTTTTTTTTATATAAAACTTCTCACGAAAGGAGACATCCTGTAATGTTCATTCCTAATTTATTGTTCTCATAACCTGCCTACTAATTATGTGTACGTCTTTATGGAAAGGAACACGTGAAATCACAATCTACGTTCACAGAATAAAAATGGCGATGAAACATAAGCAACGAAAGGGCTTCTTGTCCCTCGCACAACGAAATTTGCCGACATTGCGTCTTATGGAAATGAACCATCCTGTTCTGTTTATCATCCTTGGGGGAAAACAACTTTCACATTATCAAAGGCACTTTTTTCTGTAAAATCCAGTGGCGTAGATGGAATTTGAAAAAACTGTTCAATATCGAGTAGTATTTTTTTAATGTAAATCATATAAGCGACCCACGCGCGCGTATACAAATTTTATTCCAGCGAAGCAAATTTCGAATATCCAAAGAAATAAATATTATTTTTATTGTGTAATTCGCACTGTTTTGTTGAATTGTTCAACTCTAAGAGAAGTTTTCTTTTGTTTCATTGTTTAACTTAAAGAGAAGAGAGATGAATTTTTTATTGTTTTTTTTTATCGTTAAAAAATACTTGTTTGTGCCTTCCATTAGTTAGTATACAGAAGATATTAAAAATGTTGATAAATCATCTAGTGTCTAGAATTTAATTTTGACTGATGAATGTTGTTATGTTCGCGCAGATACACGATTTTAAAATATTTTTAAAACCTACCTCGCGTTCAGACTAGGCGAGACAACATTGAGTTAACTTTTTTTCAATGGGACATCCGGTATATTCGATTACCATCGAATTCAGCATCAAGTATCATCTTTTTTTTTTTCTATAAAATGCGACGTGAAACTGGAACAAAAAAAAGACAATTTAACGATAATTGGTGGACTATCAATACTATCAAAAAACGTTATCAGTGATAATTAAGTAAACTTATTCCACGGGTACGGAGGTAAAAGATGGTTGAAGTGTCTGAACGAAGTAGAAGTATTATTTTGTATACACATTTTGACGGTCAGGTCGAGTGACAAGTAATTGATCTCCCATATCCTCTTCTTTCGATTTTATATTATGTATCATATTTGTTTTTGTTCTTTTAGATATTATATCAATGCAGTGATATTCCTAGAACACCATAATGAAATAAATTTTCAGAAAGTAATTAGTGGTATAGGGTGTCGTTGGGTCCAGAGAAAGTGTAAAATAGTGTTTTGCTATTCGACTATATTCAAACATTTCTATAAATATTTATGGATCTGCTTTGTTGTTCACTTTTTTTTGGCACTGAACTCATTGCTAGGTACTAACACTTGGCTGATTGCCAGTAAGAGAGTGTGTTGAAATCACATATTTCTCATTTTCAGTTGAACTGAGTTCGATTTACAACCCTACCCTAGAAAGATCCTATTTTGAACAGATGTTTAAGAAGCACACTATAATCGGCGAAGGCAGTTTCGGACAGGTGTACCGAGTACGTAGCGTCGAAGATAAGCAGCTCTATGCAATCAAAAGACTCAAATCGGCGATCAGTTTCAAAGATCGATATGCTGAAATACGAAATAATGAAAAAGTTGGGATCCATCAGAACTGTGTGAGATTTTTCATGGCGTGGGAGGAAGGCTACGAAGTTTACATGCTGCTCGAATACTGTGATATGAGCCTTTCAGACTTCTCTGTGTTGAACAACGACATTCCCGAAGATCTGTTGTGGTGTGTTCTCTTTGATATATGCAAGGCCTTGAACTATTTGCATAAGAAAGATCTTATACATTTGGACGTGAAACCAGGAAATATTATGATGAAGAACGGTTATTATAAACTGGCTGATTTTGGTATTTTGGTTGATTTGAAATTGGTGAGTAAAATGATTATACAGGTACCTTTAACGTTTTCAATTTTCCAAATTTATTATCTCAAACAACACACCTTGTCAGATTTGCCGTTTTGGTCTTGAATACAAGTTTCAGGCATATTTTACACTCATATTTTCATGTGGTCTAGAAATTCCTAATAAATTACATAGAAGTAGGAATGCCTAATTGTTCATATAATTCTGAAACAAATCTTTTCAGCTGCACAAATACCTGACTGAACTTATCACAGGGTGGTGTATTTGAAACAGCAAAGTGACTAATTATATCAGAAATTTTTCAATCTGTCAACATTGAAAATGTCAAATCTGTAACCTCGGTATCCTATAATAGGTTTATTCATTATATGATAACCATTAAAAAATTTTCAAAAATTACATACATTATGAAAATTGAATCAAAAAATCAGTAATTCAATATCAAACAGCGCTATCATAGAAATATGGAAATGAGTGAAATAATTCCACTGATTTTTATACTGACCCTGTATAAAATTCAGGAAAACATCTTGTGCAGGTCAATTCTACTTCAAATAACCTTAAACTCTCAACCCAATACCCAAAATATAGTAGTTGTAGCTTCCCCTTGTGTAACATTCATACCAAACTGTATTTTTCTAACTTCATTATTTTCAGAGATATTTGTATTGAAAGTTTTCACATCGACACCCTGTATATACTAGAAATATGATGTAAAAAAATCAGGAATTTTGACGGATTAAAACAGTTGCGCAATTGAACATAACAAATGTCATGCGAAAACGATCGATACCTGCAGTCCAACTAAAAGAGAATTCTTCCATCCTAATTTCATTTCGTTTTGTCACTACTCGCCAAGGAGCTTCACTACCAAGTGTAATATTTATTCATTATGAATCCATGATTCCGAAATGAATAAAATTGTATAATCATTACCTAGAATGAAACATAATATCGTATAATTTGTGGTTCTTTGTACAGTATTATTGGCATGAAAAACTTCCTGAAAAAATCAGCTTTGCTGAAATGTTTCACGAGTTTCATGGGAATTCAATTCCAGCGGTTTGTTTGAAATATACTGTATTTATGTTCACATTTTTGATATTCAAAATTGATCAGGTACAAGATTGTGAAGTGGTATCCAAGTAAAATTCAAGCCCTGTGTTCTAATCCATAGAAGTCTAATTCAATCAACTGAATTCCTCTTCGAAACCTGCAGTTAAATGCTTTTGGGATATCGAAAAAGTTTTCGTACATGTTATATCTGTTTATCCATGTAATCGGCAATTTGGGTATCTTTTAGGCTCCTTTGATGTGCAAATCGACATTATCAGATGGAGATTCGAAATACTTGGCTTTGGAGGTGCTTGAAGGAATATACAAGCCATCTTGTGATATTTTCGGATTAGGAATTGGTCTTCTCGAGCTTGCTGCCGACTTGGAGTTACCTAGTCACGGACCTTTATGGCAGCAATTACGTCATGAAATTCTACCTCAAAATTTTTATGAAAGCAAGTATTATTCTATTTGAAAAGCAAATTTCATGATACAAAAACAAAGTCATTGCTTCAAAAATAACAGTTGTCATGGGTATATTTTTGTTACAGGAGTATCACTTGGGTTTAAGGTTGTAATCGAAAGGATGCTCAAACCTGATTACAATAATAGACCATCAGCAGAAAAAATTCTAAAATATAGTTCCTTAAGAGCAATCGAGAAGAGAGACAAGAAATCTGCACGAGTAAATTATGCTGTAAGTTTTGATACGTTTTACAGGACTTGCAAACATAGAGGAAACATGTATAGATGTAAAAACGCATGTATCCAATGAAGAAAGGTACAAAGTAACGTCACTAAAGATGACAGCTCATTTTTGTTTTCGCTGATTGACTTCCCTCGATTGAAGAGATCGAGGATGCTTCTTTAATTTTTTTTGTAATTCTCATATATACCCATTTACCCTATACAAATATCAAAATTTGCTCAGCCTGCTACATATTCACTTGAGTATTGAGTGTCAATTTCAATGGTAAATTTTTCACAAAGTATGATAAAACTATGGTATAGAAACAGGTAGAAAGATATTTGTGGTAGTGACAGTAGTATCTAGTAGCCTAATATACAAACACCTCGAATATGCATAAAAAACTCCACAAGAAATCAAAAATGTGACTATAAAAATATAAAGACATCAAAAGCCATACACAGTTATACAAGACAGAGATTCGGAAACATTTACAATACAAAACATTACACTTTTATACCATTATACCTCCTCTTCGTATCCATATATATATATATATATATATATATATATATATATATATATATATATATATATATATTATATATATATATATTATATATATATATATATATATATATATATATATATATATATATATATATATATATATATATATATATATGGGGTACCACATTCGACACGGTCTCTGTAAACCAAACCATTGAATATTTCGGAAATTTCTTTTCATTATCTGTATATTCATTATATATATATTATATATATATATATATATATATATATATATATATATATATATATATATATATATATATATATATATGGGGTACCACATTCGACACGGTCTCTGTAAACCAAACCATTGAATATTTCGGAAATTTCTTTTCATTATCTGTATATTCATTGGGGCTGCGAAAGGAAATTATTTTGGAGTATACAGGGTGGCTCAAAAAAGTGTGACATATCAAAGTCGTGTTTTTTTTAAATGGAACACCCGGTATTTTGTCGCAGTTTTGGATAGTTCAGGGAAAAATAATATGATTTCATGGGAGGTACCATGTACCATACTCCTCATCCAAATACCGTCTTACTGCACCGTAAAAGTGTGGAGGAGCACCATCCTGTTGGAATGTTATTTCCAAATTGCCCAATTCATCTGCATTATCTGCCAAAATTTCAGAAGCGAGTTACCAAAACTGCCATAAACACAAACAAAATTAGCATCATTGAATAGGTTTTTTCGATACCCTTTGAAAGAGGTGTCGGTTGCCGTAGGGTTCCATTTAAAATTATTGGTCACAATGGCCTTGTGACGTCATCTTTGACGATTTCGTCATCTATCATCCCTAGTAGGGCAGTTTACAACCGTTAATATTCAGTTTCCAAATTTCACTTGTATAATCGTTCCAAAGATAAGATGGGGGGAGGGGAATTTTGAGAAGCACTGTATATATATACAATTTAGAAAATGTAGTGGGGTTTTGCAGCAAGTAAAAATGCACTCTTTGAAATCTATCCAAGCTTTCGGAATCTTTATTTTATTCCATCATCAGGGACAATCTTCGGCGAGAATATTCACATAAAAATAGCTGGACATTTAAAAAACGGAATTATAGAAATTGTTGTAAACAATCTACGGAAGTGGACTGGACTGGACTTCCGTGGTAGATTATTTGCGCGTTTGGTTCAACTTTTATTTCATTATATAAAGACTCATGTATTGTGATGCCATCGTATTGTCTCAGTTTACAACTATATATATATCATTTTCATAAAATTCAATCTTCCCGAAATTATAAGGTTCTTTAGGTTTAATAATTGATTTCAGAGTTTTCCACATTTGCTTTGAATTACCATAACTCAAGTAAATTTTTTTTTTATAGCCTGTCTTGAGCATATCACCATACTGATTACGACTTGTATTACATACCTAACATTTTTGTTCTCTTTGAGCATCATCACATTGCTTGAAATCTATATATGCCATGTCTTTGTCTTGAGCTTAATCTAATAACCAATTACAAGACAAGCGTTCCTTAGTATTCGTGGTTCGAGTATAATCTTCAACCATTTGGTCCACACCATACATGTTGAACAAGTGTTGAACCTTCGTATCATATTTGCTTATATTTCAATACCACGTGAAAGTATCTGGTATCTTAATTAGCGAGAACAAAATAAGTTCTATCACCAACTCTATTTCTACTCCACATCAATGATCTGTTGGAGGCAACTTCATGTCCAGTACACAGCTTCGCGGATGATAATACCCTCCACACTGCCTTCTCCTCTAGGGCTCCAATACCAGCCCGCCAAATCAAAAACGAACGAGAAAGACATTTTAACAACATAAATATAGATTTGGCAACAATCCTTGAATGGGGATCCGAAAACTTAGTGGATTTCAATGCAAACAAAACACAAGCATGTCTTTTCTCCAAAAAATCCGACCTCACAATGCCCAACATAAGCTTGTCAGAGGTGACCATACCTTCGGAGTCATCCATCTCGATGCTTGGTATAACTATCAGCAATAACCTTTCTTGGGAAAATCACGTGAGATCAATTGCTGAAAGTGCATCCCAAAAACTTGGTTTTCTGTTTCGTGCCAGGGGCTATTTCACTTCCAGTCAGCTGCTTACGATCTATAAGGCACAAATCCGACCTGTCCTGGAATACTGTTCCCATATTCGAAGTGCGGCACCTAAACATATCCTGAAGCTGTTGGATTCTGTCCAAAAAAAGGGCAATTCGTCTCGTCGGTGATGCTTTGCTTACTTCTGTGGAACACCGTAGAAGGGTTAGCGATCTGACTATTCTATGGATATTTTCATGGGCGATGCTCTTCTGAAATATCATCAATCGTTCCTCCTTTGGCGGTCTCTTAGAGGTTAACCCGTCAAGTCCAGTCTTCACACCCCTTCGTGGTTAATTTGGTGACCTGCAGAACATCTATATTCAAAGATTCGTTCATCCAACTAACAGCGAGACTCTGGAACACATTGCCCAGGGAGGTGTTCCCCGAGGCATATGACCTTCAGAAATTTAAAAAGAACACCAATTCCTACCTCCTTTCCCTTAGTTCTCACGATGTTATCTGAACATTACAGTATGTCTTCTTTCGTGGGAAGTTTTATATATAAAAAAAAAGTTAGCAACACTTCATAATAATGCCAAATCATAATTCTATTTATGTATTCTGAACTGAAGAGACAGGAGCAAATTCTTTTCTTTAAATAGTCAAGTGTTTAGTCAGTTCAGCCCTAGCCACAGTTCTAACAATTTTCATTTGAATTCTTTGTGATTAGTAACACGCTGAACTTGCCCCCCCTAGAATATTAAGTAGAAATACTATAGTTACTCAAGTTTATAGCATTTTTGGACATCTACAATAACTTTCAGAACAATTTCTGAATGTGTTTCTCAGGTTGGAATCCATGTTAAAAATTTCTTGACCGCTGGCTGAATGAATCACATGCTGAATTTTTTTCGGTACTTTATGCAGGAATAAAATTTCATATTTCTGTTTCAGGCTGATGTCATCGACAGTGAGATTAATGTTCCCGTTGAAGATGAACTTCCAATAATGATAAATAATAATATTGAGACCCCACATTGTATTCCATCGGCGAGTCACGTGACCAAATTTGACAAACAATACAGGTGAGGTGGTAGAGGAGATATAGGGTGCGTTCCATTAAGCGCTCACAACGCCCAAAACACTCATTCAGTCGTTCCACATGGCGACCACGATCGTTGGGGTGGTGGCGAAAATGTCATGAATGACGTCATGATTCATGCTCACGACGACCCATCTCAATAGGTGGGTCGGCGTGAGCGTTTCGATGACGCACAGAACCAAGTGGAACGACAAAATTCGTGGTCGTTAGCGTGATCGTTGTGAGCGCTTAATGGAACGCACCCATAATAGACTATTTATTTCAAAACTATGAATAATTCTCTAATTGAACAAATTAAATTTTCGCAAAATCTAAAGATTCGGTTTGATAGTCGACACTACAATGCAAATGTCCTCTACAGAAAGTTATGATTTTTGTTTTACTAGTTTTAATGTTACTAGAATTCCATGTCAGAAACAATTTTAGGTTGACTTTAGAATTGAGGATGTTGTCGTTTAATAGGGAAATATTTGAGCGTATATTGAAAGGACACTCCTACCCGATTACAGTAATATACAGTCTGCAGAAAAAAAAATCTAAAATTAGTTCTTCAAAGGCGATCGAGAAGAGCGACCGAAATCGAAAGAATCGATAAAACTTGTATCGGAGTGAAACATAGTTCATACGTATTCAATGAAGGAACAATGCCAATGTCACCACGTTTATATTAGTGTAGTGCCACGTCCTCGTTTGTCCCCAAAATTACTGAGATGATAAAATTCGTTCATTCTTGAATCAGTTTGTGTATTAGATATCTGGTAAACGACAAGCAATTATTGATATTCATCACATACGTGACTTTTGAATGTTATTGTTACGTCAATTATCAATTGAATTTCTCGCAAGACACGGGAATAAAAAGTTCCGTAGCGTCACATCGCTAAATTCTCTAATCTTTTGGTTATACCTCTCACGCCTACTACTTTTCTTATTTAACTTTGGATCGTTATAGAAGAATATATTATCAAATCGTCTGCATATACAGGGTGATCTGCGATTAAATTCTATTATTTCGGTTAATTCTGATTCTAATGTTATTTCGTTTTTTTTTTCTTTCTTACTATCTTATACTGTTCTGTGGTTGGGTGTAACATGTAGAACAGTGTATGAACAAATAAATAAATATAGTGTTTTATCAATTTTTCTTTAGAGTCCTGACAAAATATCCAGTATTTTTCTTAGATATTTGGTATGCACGTTCTCTTACTTCCACTAAAGCGACATACCTATGAATCGTTCGAAAATCCAGATCCTGACTAATAGAACTGAATAAAACTGTGTTGTCATCATGTTTCACTAATGGGTTTTTCCTTTTGAATTTCAAATTTCATGTATCAAAAGGGTTCAAATTGAAATTTGAGTCTCGATGAAACAATACAGTACCATCCATTGCCTCAAAATATCAAAAGAATTTTATATTTAGATTCATACATTTTCGCAGTGGCACTTGAGGTGTCATCCATCACTGAAAATTTTAGTTTCGAGCTCTTGACCTCTGGAGCTGGGACCTTCTTAGGTTGAGTTGTATGTATGATGGATGAATCAAAATAGATAATACTTGAGACTCAAAATTCCATTTGAACTTATAGTGAAACACTGCGGGAAAATAATAACAATACAGTACCATTCAGATTTTTTTGCTCTTTTCAAGTATCTGAGAAAAATAGTGAATATTTTGTTAGTTATGACCCTAAAGGGAAATTGACAAAATTCATACAACACCCTTCATTTCACTTATTTAACTTCTGAAACCCCACGTATATGGTATTTTCTTAACCAGCTCGGTGAACTCTACATGGTGTTAACTTATTGTCGTAATAGTTTTGTTAAGATATCAGATATTTAATTCAAAGATATTTGATTTTTTTTTTCAGGATATTTTCGTTTCATAAATTTCCTACTGCTCTTGGTTGATAACTTATTTCTTCTAATCCACTTCGTTCTATCCTGTGAATATAATAATAAGGATTAACTTTAATTTCAGAGCCATGAAAGTCAACAACGAAGAGGGACACCATAATATTGTGAACCGAAAAAAACTGTTTTCGGCAACGAAAAAAATTGGAAACACTCTCCCCGAAATCGTCATTGATAAACCCAAAGTTGAATCAGGTTACGAGTCCTGCTGTATCAGCTTCGATGAAGACAATGAGAACAGCATTCTGGCAGTCGATTTGACAAATTCCTATCAGTCCAACGACGCCTTTCCCATGGATGCGACTGACGACGGGAACAGTTCAAGGGATACTAGTACCTGCTTCCAGTTCGTTGAAGATGATATCATCACTTCCACGCCCTTGTCGAGGTGCAGGCTAAAAAAGGAATTGTCCAAGACGAAATTGAGCTTTGAATAGGTATCGAGCTGTCTTTCGTTTCCTGATCTCGAGTCAATGTGACGAGATATGTTCCTCACTTGATTCATACTACGATTTGGAAGACTGTTTATTTTATCATTGTTTTGTTTTCAATATTTATTTTCTGGAAGATCTAGTTTTGTTGTATGATATAATCAGTTTCAAGAAATTTATTGACGTTTAATAAGAATGAATTGTTGATCGTTTTGTTGCTTAGCATTAGGAGTGTTTTTAATTGCGAAATTAAACACTGAAGATATTTTAAAGAGAATAATCTGCCTAACCTCATCCTAACCGTTGAATGTTGTTTTGAAATCTCACGGCATTTGGAAGTTGCTTATAGTGAATTTATACTAGAATTACCTGACTAACTCACAATCCAATTCAAATATAAGTTTTCTTTCGCTTCTTCAGGATTATGGTATTCTAAAGTAACTAACCAATATTGCAAATAACATGGTGATGGCAGTTTTCATTTATTTTCTGAAAAACAGATTTTTTTCATTACGGCTTCATTTAGCATATTCCAAATATTGTTTCATGTGGATCAAATAATGAATGCAATCAGAATGATGAATTAAATACATTGAGAGCTAATTATTTGAGCAGTGATGTGGGCGAAAAATATTCCTTCATAAACAATATTTTTTTGGAAATTTCCTAGATTCATAGGAAGTTTTCAGTGGGACTATTTTCCATGGAAAATTTTTTGCTTCCAAAATCATTACGAACTTTCTATTTATGATTGAAAAATCTAGCAAGTTCAAATGGAATGTTCCATTTATCATATATTTGAAACTTGTGATTTTCTCCACATGTTTTTATTTTATTTTTCCAGTTTATACATATGTTCTCGGAATTTCTATTGAAAAATACTACTCACTTTTCTCAGATGTATTTCTGTTTCACATTTTTTTTAGAAGATAAAACACTGCGGATTTCATTATTTGATTCATATGACAGTTTCGAAATCTGAAAAATGTATAATTCATTGTTCAACTAAAATTCAGTTTGTCGACGAAATTAGGAAGTAAGTGTTGATAATATTCTTGAAAAAAAAACAATATTTTTTGAAAGAAATAACAATTTTTAATACCAAATGGTTCTATTCACACCTTTGTTACAAACAAAATCATTCCTGTAAATATTTGGGTGAGTGATGAACACGTAATTAGTTCCGTTTCTTTCCTAAAACGAAAAAATTCATTAAGATTTGAAAATGGAATATTTCGTGATATTTTTAATGGCCACGAAAGTATTTCGTTGGAGTATTTTTATGAGTTATTATATAGTTAGGTAGTAAGGAATATTTTCAATTTGTAGCGAAAGTGGCTGTGAAAAGTTCAATGTGATGGATACGGTGACAACTGTTTGGTTTATTCGAGGAATTTGACATATACTTTTGACATACACTCTCTGAAACTGCACTAGGTGGTAGTGTTGAAAAAAAAAACTAGTTACATGTATTGCAATAGCGGACTAATGAAATTCACAGGATCAGTTGTTATATACAGGATTTTCGTATATAAATCATCATTCATTGAAAACTTTTAAATTACGATATCATTCAAATTGACTATTATCATTTTTCACCACTGATTACCATAGTCGAAAGAGGAACGCAATTTAACATCACGTTTGCATTTAGAATTTTGTTTTCAGTGGAACAGTTTTGTTTTTTTTTTCTTCTGTATGCTTCACAGCATATATGTTCTCAAAAATATCACCAGGAATAATCAACTTTTTCCAATCAACAAAATATTTGAATATTTGAAACGACGTGAAACAAAATTCCCAAACATTTCCATTATTTATACTAATATATTTCTCCTTTCGAAAAAACATTTTTCTAAACCAGTTTCAACTGTCAAAACATGTTACAAAATGTTTTCAGCAATAATTCATAACCTCCTTCATTTGTCCTTACCATTTTAATCAGCGTAAAAAATATCAGTACTTTGCTGATAACCGAGGTGGTGATTTCAATTTCCTAGAAGTTATCGATGACGTACGATTTATTTGGATATTTATGTTTTCGAGACTTCAGAATTCGAATGCTTGACAGTTTTGATGCCTCCAAATGCCCAGATTTGGTCAAAATAGCTTCGTTACATCTAAAATATTGTAAATATGTATATCTTCAGTGTATGGTGCAGTAGTGTAGATTCTTGATTTCTCAGAATTGAGACAAGAGAAGTTCTTCCATTATTTTTAATTCTTGTTAGCATTTGTAAAAACAATCTCTGAAGTACTCTATAATCAATTCAACGACGAAACTGCACTATCAGGTAGTTTCAATGTTTGTGTATATTTCATAAAATGCATGTACGGAAAAAGCAAGCTCAAATATAGGCTGTTCTGTCTGAAACGCACATTAGAGGTATTTGAGATATGAAAATGACAATGATCCGAACATCGTTTCACGTCTTTCACTATCGATGAACTGCCATATTTTATAACATCAGATTCCTGATGTAATAGTGATGACCGATATTGGTGTTACACATTTTTAAGTGTAGCTGTTCACGGGATATGCTTACTCTGCTATGCAAACTGAAGATATTCAAAACTTCATAACATAACAAAAGGGGCCCTGTAAAGTCATGAAATGAAAGCAGAAGTGCTAACATATTGAAAATAATTTCATCGAACAGGACCCTATATATGAATATGGATTTCAGATCAGTATGATTCTTAATTTGTTCAATGTGCGTTTTAGTAGAAACAGCCTATATATGTTATAAATTGAATATTCATGTAACAATTTGTTTCAATTCTTGCATTCTCTGATATTTGTGTTCGTTATGATCCAGTGCCTTGAATTTGACAAATTTGTTTGTTGATTATCAATCCACATTCTTAATACTGAATTGATGTATCAAAAACAATTTGGAAACTACCAAAATGATATACAGGTTCGTTGGTTGTATATTCAGTTATAGTCTTGAGAGGTTGTTAATTGTTGAAAAGTATTCGAATTCATAACCAGTTGACAATGTGCATTTCCCGATGAAAGTGATTGCTTTTGATATAAAATCGAAAATTTCCATTGATACTTTGAGAGTCGATAAACATGTATATTATTGCTGCTCCAGGATTTCATGTTATCATTTACATGTATCATATCGGTTTGAATATTGAGGAATATTGATTCTCTCATGTTTGGTATAGATTATGTTTTTATTTGGGAGGTATCGAATCCATGAAAAATATCGTTTATATAAAAACAGTTTGAACTGAAAAAAAAAATACTCATTCACTCATTAATTTCCAAAATCTTCTTTTCAAAAAGATCGACCAACCTATATATTTTTTATATCCACTGTTTTTTTTGTTTCGTAGTCAATATATCACATTCATGTAATCCACTGAAATAGTATACAGTGTGGAACAGCCAAATGGTATAAATTCGCTAACAAATAAATTGGAGCGTGTTGGGAAAAACGCTTGGACTCGTCGATTCGTATTTTTAGATGCGCATTAAAAAAATAATTATATAGGGTGTGTCATGTGACAGTGGTCGATACCAACTTTCTTATTTTAAATACAACCCCTGTATTTATGTATTAGTTTTTTGGATTCAGGAAATTCTACACATCATTTATGTACAATGTCCCATACCCATCTTCAACTGTTTCGGAAATATTGAGTGTTTTCAGATATATTACTAAAATAACATTTATTTTATTTCATAAATAGTGTAAAAAAAAACGAATAACTTTAATTTCAATGTAAGAGATGTTCAAAATGTTCGCGGCGAAAATTTTGGCAATATGCTAATCTGGTGTCTTCTAACGTTACTCAACATCTCTGGCGTGACTGATAGTTAAAGATAGGTATGGGACATTGTACATGAGTTATGTGTAGAATTTTCTGAAGAATCCAAAAAACTAATGATATACAGGGGGTTGTATTCAAAATAATAAAGTTGGTATCGGCAACTGTCATATGACATACCCTTCATATTTTTTTTGAAAAAAATGCACATTTAGAAATACAAATCGACGTGTCCAAGCGTTTTTTCCAACACGCTCTCATTGATTCTTTATCGAATTTATTCCATTTGGCTGTTCCACACTGTATAATAAGATGATTATGTTGATTATTTCTGAACTTTCCGTAAAATCATGGAAATGTGGATTTGTTCAACTGATTTTTGATGAATTTTTTATTTCCTAACTTTTTTTTCAGAGTTTTTGTTACTTTTGCAATATCAGGTGTCTATATGTTTTTGTTTGTTTGAATATTTGTGATTTGAACATAACATCGAAACGTTCCGAAGTAGTGTTATGATTTTGGTTTTTCCTCCATTACACCAGTGCTTACCAGATTCTGATATGTAGCAACCATAAATCGTCGTAGCCCTCCGACCATGTCTTTTATATAATTAATTTTCAGATTTCAGTAATCCTAATTCGAAGCAGCTTTTTTGTTCAACCTTATTCAGCAGTATTCTAAACATGATAACTTTCGAAATACTTTTGTAATATCTAATTGGTGGTTAATGTGATTTTAGCATAGTCAGATTAGTGTTAGTTGTCTATTTATCAGAGTATATTTTATAATACTTAGAATTAATAAAGCATTCTTCGTATTCAAAGGACTTATTCTGTTCATTTGAGATCGTCGTGAATCTAATCTATTAATAAACGTGTTTTATTTCTCAATCAAAAAAAGGCATTTCTCGAAATAGGAATTCACGAAACATATAGTCGAAGATTAATTGATCTTGAATAAATCATGGTACATAACCGTGACCTATATACTGGACAGGGTCGCGACAGGGTCGCTCACGGTCGAGGGTAGTTTTTTTTATATAAATCTTCCCACGAAAGGAGACATCCTGTAATGTTCAGAGAACTAAGGGAAAGGAGGTAGGAATTGGTGTTCTTTTTAAATTTCTGAAGGTCATATGCCTCGGGGAACACCTCCCTGGGCGATGTGTTCCAGAGCCTCGCTGTTCGTTGGATGAACGAATCTTTGGAAATAGATGTTCTGCAGGTCACCAAATTAACCACAAAGGGGTGTGAAGACTGGACTTGACGGGTTAACCTCGAAGAAACCGCCAAAGGAGGAACGATTGTTGATATTTCAGACGAGCATCGCCCATGAAAATATCTATAGAATAGAGACAGATCGCTAACCCTTCTACAGTATTCCAGAGAAGTAAGCGAAGCATCACCGACAAGACGAATTGTCCTTTTTGGACAGAATCCAACAGCTTCAGGATATGTTCAGGTGCCGCACTCCAAATAAGGGAACAGTATTCCAGGACAGGTCGGATTTGTGCCTTCACACAAGACTCGTAAAGTGAAGCTTGTCTGTAAAAGTGCTCCGAAGAAATAGTATTTAGAGCGGTCTAATTTCGCTCCCACAAAGTCACATTCGTACCTAAATGTGCGGAATTAAATTTTCAATCTGATTATTGTTCAGTTTGCGTTTAATAAGTTGAAGTAGAGGTGCATTTCGGCATCTAGAAGGAATAAATCAGTGCCAGAAGTCCATTCTAACCACGGTCATACACATAAGGTCTGGAATCTACGGCAATTTTGAGTGGTGGGGGGTGGCACCAGTTTTGAAGAAAACGTTTTCATAATTATCCACTAGGAGGACATAGGGGTATAATCACGTGATTAATCTTTGACAACAAAACAAACGATTAGGACTTGAATGGTAAATAAAATTAATGATATAGATTATATCTTGCAAAATTCTTTCGAATAAATAAAAATCATTCCTACTTCCGAAAAGCTGATCGGATCTGATTTGTGATTGGCTGACAAAGTGACAATAGAGGACAGCGCTACAGGTGGCGAAACATGAGAACCATAAAAATTTTCTCAATGTTTGGGCCACCCCCCACCAAAAGAGTTGCAAGACCTATGTATACAATCGTGATTCTAACCATATCTACGCGGCAAAAAGTTATATTGTTTTTGCCACTATGCCTACGGTGACCATATTTTTACCAGTCAAAATCGGGACAAACCTACTGTTGCACAATGCCTATATATTTGTTTATACATATTTGGAAAAAAAAGAACAAAAACACAATTTTACATTTTTATTACTTTGAAATATTTATATAATGTACCTATTATACAACTCAGGTAAAGAATTATGAAAATTAGACTGTTTGAAAAAGAAAATTACATGTAATTAAGGGTCTAACAAGAAGGCTGGCTTTTGTTCTAATTATATTTTTCTGTAGAAGCCAAAGCTTTCAACAAGGTCTTGTTCTTCCTTACTTTATCATACATTTCTACGCATGAAAGATTACAGTTCAAATAACTACTTCTTACAAAAATTACTACTTTTTCCTCAGATCTTCAAAAATCGGGACAAATATATTATTTTTCGGGACGCCGGGACAACGCTCTATAAATCGGGACGCATGGTCACCGTAACTATGTCGGACCCCTACAATTTTTGTGGCTCGGCCTTAAATCGAGCGAACACTGGAATTCAATGTCAAGGCAACTGCTCGAAATATTTTCACCTAAAGTGCGTAAAATTGGGTTCAACCAAAGACCTATTATACTAATATGTCTATGGGTTCAACGATCTACCTACTCTGGAGTTGTATGGGTATGTAAACAATGTAAAAAATGCTCCATGTCCTGATAAATCGGCCTATGCTTTGACGGAGCTGATGGATAAAATGAAATGTGTTCATGATTAATCTTACGTCAATGAAAGATAAACAAGTGGAAGTTTTCAATTCTCTCAAATATTATGGGGATGAAATAGATGAATTTACCGTGCAAATGGAATCTGTAAAAAAATTTATGAAATCCTTTGAAGTCATGAAAAGCGACACCTCCGAAGTTAAAAGTGAATGCAGCTCTCTGAGAGCCGAAATCGAGCTCCTTCATCAACAGGGCAGGATGAATGTGGAAATGTGTGGTATTCCTGAAAAACGAGGGGAAACTATTCTACAGGTGTTGAATACTCTCTTCAATGCTATCAACGCACCATTAACCACTAAAGACATTGAATCTGCTCACCGAGAGTAGCGCAACATATAATATGATAATATCAACATAAATATGCCCAAAAATGTTGTGGTCAAATTTACTTCACGATTTACAAAAAACAAAATAATGGATGCTGCACGCAAAATCAAAGGAAACAAAATTACAACTCGCTTATTCAATGACGGGGATGAAAAACCAATTTTCTTCACAAGAAGTTATACAGTGCGTCCATAAAGTAACGCATAAATTCATTATTGGCTAAATTAACAATAAAAGTAGGAATTCCCAAAACAGATCGATTTTTTATTCAATTTTACTATTGTTTCAAATCATAATCTAATATACAGGGTGAACCACTTTCGTGTAATGACGTCATGACCATTTTTTTCAAATGAAACCCCCTCCTTTTTTTTCAATTTCCAAATTGCTTTTGCTGAGCTGATTCCAAAAATGTATATGTTGCTTCAAATTGGTACAGGGTGGGCAAAAATGCAAAAATTTACTTACAAAGTAATGAAAATGACGAATGAACGTAATAAACATTAAATGAAATTACGTATTGTTATACAACTACTTTGATAAACTATCAAGTACATACAGCATTATTTTTAATAATTGTATCTTACAGCTTTTATTAGTGATCCAAGCCCCTGGACTATGAAAATCTTTTTGTTTGGCGTTATATTTTACATTTTTTTTTATTTGACAAAACTGTCTAAAACATTGAAGCACAGTTTCGTATTGTTAACGCTTTAGAGAAGGTACGTTCGTGAACTTTTTTTACAAAATGCCTTTAACCGAAAGTGACAGGATTGAAATATTAATGATGATTGGTATTGCCGATAAGATGCGGACTCAACAAGAGGTATGCCGATTATTCCATGAAATGCACCCAGATCGTGAACCTATTTCACAATCTACGGTAATGGTAGGGGAGCCCACGATGCTAAATGGGGATTTACTCGAGCGTCGTAGAGACCTATTGGGATGCAAAGCTTAGATGATAAGACGAAAAAAATGTTATATGATATATACCTTTACATCGGTGGGGGAAGCGGCTATAGATTTTTAAATATGTAAAAAAAAACTGTTGCATGGACATCCTCGAGCGCGTCAGATATTGATAGCATCAATGCCCTACGTATTTTTAATTATGTACGTATGTTAATCTGATCGTTTGCATGATGCGGGTGGATGTATTTAAAGGTTGAAAATTAAAGAAAAATAAAATTAATCGAGTGCGTCAGATTTTCTAAGGGATTGTAAAATGCACCAAAAAAAGGTCTCATTCACTAATCTGACGATTTCGATGGGACGCAAACTCGCGGCCATTTCCATGATGTGCAAAAAAAATTCGTCATTTTGAAATACTCAAGCGCGTCAGATTAAGATATATATGGTTCATCTTTATGTTCTGAACGTACTGTCTCATAATCTGACGATCATCTAGAGGGATTCGCCTGATCTGACAAAAAAAATTCGAAAAACGGTTCACCTTAAAGGCCATCCCTGCAACTTCCCGCTAATTCCATTCCTGGCCGCTTAAAATTGTACTTATGATATTTTTGAGCTCAAAATATAATTTATGTGATATTTTGAACTCGCTGAACAAGCAATTTTCACGCGGTTGGCGGCAATCGACGCAGTTTTATCATCCTCATATTTTGCAATTTTAATTGATAGAACCACAAATTTTGGAGTAATCCCGATGAAACACTTTTTTGGGTTTCTTTCGTTCACGATATCTCTCGAACGAATCGACCGATTTTGACCAGCTTGGTGGTGGCCAATGCGGTTTTTCAAGGTCAAAGACGGATTAGTTTTTGAAGTTAATCGATACAGCCGGTTAGAAGTTATTTCAAAAAAACCACTTTCAAAAAAATCTTTTTTTGAGATTTTTCAAATCTTTTTAAAATCTAGATTTTTAGAGGGATTCGCCTGATCTGACAAAAAAATTTGAGAAACGGTTCACCTTCAAGGCCATCCCTGCAACTTCCTGCTAATTCCATTCATGGGCGCTTAAAATTGTACTTATGATATTTTTGAGCTCAAAATAATATAATTTATGTGATATTTTGAGCTCGCTGAGTTCAAAGAAATAATATTTCTGTGCATTTGAGCTCTCCCAGCTCGAAAGTCTGATAGAAGACATAGTGACAACATCACGGGGGTAGTCACGGAAGCTTCCTATGACCTTAGGAGAGAGGAATAGAAACGCGGAGAAGGAAATGTAGGCATCATGGAGCTGCACGCATTTAACTTTATCGACGAATTTTTGTTATTTCGGCTTGCGGAAATTGTCAGATTATATATTTTTCATTATTCTTGAATTATTTCCATCGAAATAAAAAAAAATTAGCTACGCTCGAGAATGTCGAGATGGCGTTTTTTTGCAACTTTGTTGCCCTCCCCTTTTTTTACGTCACTCTCAAACTGTCAGATAAGTGGAATATACACTTTTTAGGATGTAATTAACTCACCCTACCTTAATCTGGCGCGCTCGAGAATTTCTGATAGTCAATTTTTACTAATCTGATCCTGTATCCTTCACGGGCGGCCTTATATATGGGTCTCATGTTTTGTGGAGGTACTTATCCGGGTACAAGGAATCCCCCTGTATATTAATCTAACGCGCTTCAGTAAATCCCAAAATCCCCGCTTGGGCTCCCCTACTATAAGTAGAATAGAGCGAAAATACAGAGAATTAGGACATGTGAGGGATGCAGCAAAGCAAGGTAATTTTGTCGGCTGTAGAAAATCCACACTGTACAGTGCGAGGATTATCTAGGGATTTTGGTATTGGAAAGATTTCAGTATCAAACATTTTCAAAAAGGTAAAATACCATCCTTATAAAGTACGTCTCATCCATGAATTGGCTGAAGACGACTTTGACCGAAGAACTGAATTCTGCGAGTATATGATGAACCAAAATAACAATTTCATTGATAACTTTTTATTTTCGGACGAGGCAACGTTTTATTTGAACGGTCATGTTAACCGGCAAAACATCCGTTATTGGTCTGATGAAAATCCACACTGGATGCAAGAGTACCATACGCAAAGACCACAAAAAACTAACGTATGGGCTGGTATTGTGAGAAATACAATTATTGGTCCATATTTTTCAGATGAAAACTTAACAGGAGCATTATATCTGGATTTCCTACAAAATACATTAATTCCTGATCTGATCCAGCTTTTTCCTGATATTCACTAATGTAGACCGCAGAATCTGGTTTCAACAGGATGGCGCACCGCCACATTTCGCAGTAACTGTGCGCGATTTTTTAAACACAACTTTTCCACAAAGGTGGATAGGAAGAAGGGGACCAGTGTAATGGCCTGCTAGATCACCTGATCTGAGCCCATTAGATTTCTTTTTATGGGGTTATTTACAGATACGACATCCACATGAACCAAGTAATATATGAAAACAATTTAAAAATTTGCAAAAGGATTCACCAACTGAAGCAAGATAATATCTTCTTCTTAGAGTGTAACAACATAATAAGACGTTCCAATTATACAAGAGATGGATATACCTTAAAGACAACTACGGCTCGATTTTTGAGTAAAGAAGCGATGAGAATAATCAAGGATCTGAGTTTGAGAGGATATGAACAAGACGACGGTGAAAAACTTGCATCGCAAACCGACCAAGACACGTCCAGAAGTGATCTGGAAACGAACAATAGGACATCTTTTTTAGATCAGGCAACCCAACTAAAGAAAATGAAGTAAACAAAACAAGTACAAACAAAGCTGGAAAATGTTATAATGACATAAGAGTATCATTACTACTACTGAATATTCAGTCTATACGCAACAAAGGAAATGAACTTTATATACTTCTTGAACAAAATAACTTTCCAAGTTTTGTATTTCTGACAGAGCACTGGCTAAAAACTGAAGAACCTTTTGAATGTCCCGACTATGTGATAGCTTCAAAATATTGTAGGGCCCAATCATTGCATGGAGGCACAATGATTTTAGTAAACAAAAACATTTGCAAAGAACTGACATTAAACAACATAACCAAATTTGAATTTCTCATAGTTGAAAAAGAATTTGAATTCTCTGTAATGCATGAGGAAAAAAATAACATTTATTTCATTTGTATTTATAGACCACCATCATGTAATGTTGTCACCTTCTTAAATAGGTTGGAGAGTCTTTTGTCGAACCTGCCAGTGAATTGCCAAATCATTATAGGTGGTGATTTTAATATTAATTTTAACGAAAGGGGTTCTATATTTGCTCAATCACTTGACACTTTACTTCTATCACATAATTTGAAAATGTTAGTTCAAGGTCTAACACGTATCTCACAACACTCATCTACTACTATAGATTATATCTGCACAAATATTGAAGAAGAAAATCTGAGTTGCAATGTTATTTCGGCAGGACTGTCTGACCATGAAGCTGTTGTTTTAGATTTTTTTATCAAGTGTAGTAACTCTAAGAAAAGGTTTAGGATAGGCAGAATATACAGTCAAAACAATTTCGACAAATTCAAACAAGAATGCGATCTAATCCCATGGGAAGATGTTTTTAGAACAAGTGACTCTATGGGTTGTTTCCAAGAACTTTTGATAAAGGTATTCGAATATTGTTTTCCTAAAAGAAAAATTGGAATGAGGAATAGAAAACAATGGATAACCCAAGGAATAAGAATATCTGCAAATAACATGAGATCATTACATACCATTAGAAAACATTATTCCGATGAGTTTTTTATTGCTTATTTTAGTAACTATCGCCGAATTTACAGACGTACCATTAAATGTGCCAAAGAAATATATTATAAAAATAAAATTGAGGAGGCAAAAAATGAAGTGAAGGAAAACTGGGCTATAGTAAACAGTTTAAAAGGTAAATCAAATTCTCTACCAAAGCAGGTCAACATAAGTTCAGAAACCCTCAATAACTTTTACTGTACAATAGCCGAAAAATTAACTTCTACGATCAAACCTACATCAGATCCTATTGAATACTTAAAGCATGTTAATATCTACAACGACTTCTACATTGAACAAACGAATTTAACCGAGTTAAAACACACTCTCCAGGATATAAAAAATAAAAATTCCACTGGCATAGATGAAATATCAATGAAAGTTCTTATTAACCTCCCCCATTCCGCCTTGAATGTTCTGGTCGACATTATAAACAACTCCTTTGCTCTTGGAGAATTTCCTTCCTGTCTTAAAACAGCTCTCGTTATCCCCTTATTCAAAGGTGGTAATTCAGAAGATCCCAGCAATTTCAGACCAATTTCTCTGCTATCATCACTATCAAAACTGATTGAAAAACTTGTAAAAAAACGAGTACTACATTTCTTAAATGCCAATGAAATATTAGTTAACTCTCAATTTGGATTTCAGAGCTCTAAAAGCACAAATGATGCAATTTTTTCGTTTCTTGAACATGTCTACACAAATCTCAATAATGGAGAATCTGTAAAGGCAGTATTCTGCGACTTTTCCAAGGCATTCGATTGTGTAAATCATGAATTCCTTCTTAAAAAGCTTAGTTATTATGGCTTCAGAGGAGTATGTAATGAATGGTTCAAATCTTATATAAGCGACAGAAAACAAGTCGTTAAATCTAATGGAAACGTATCTGACAGAAAAAACATTTTATGGGGCGTCCCACAAGGATCTGTTCTGGGCCCGATCCTTTTCCTCCTATATATAAACGACCTGGCTCTTATTTCTATTCAAGGAAAATTCACGATATTCGCTGATGACACCACCCTCCTCTGGCATGGAAAAGATAGTAAAATTTTACAAGAAATTATTATCAAAGATTTGGAATTAGTGAAAAAATGGTGCGATACTAATTATTTATGCTTCAATACAAACAAAACCAACTTTCTGTCATTGGGCTCTGATAATCAAAATTTAAATTTTAACGGACATATACTAGAACCTAAAAATCAGTCCAAATTTCTAGGAATATTCATTGATAACAAATTAAAATTCGATCATCATGTCATAGCATTAACGAAAAAATTGGCATCAGGATGTTACGCACTCAGAATTGTTTCAAACGAATTAAGTTCCTCTACGACAAAAATGGTTTATTACTCCCTGATCGAATCTCATTTGAGATATGGTATATGTTTTTGGGGATTCTGTAGCCAACATCTATTCCAATCAGCATTTATTTTACAGAAGAGAGCAATGAGATATTTGTGCAAGGTTGGAACACAAACGTCATGTAGGCCATTATTCATAAGGGAGGGGATTTTAACGCTCACTTGTATATTTATTTTAGAATCTGTTTGCCTGACTTTCAAAAAATATAACACTTCAGAATCTCTACAACAAGCAGGCCATATTACCCGACAAATTACGGATAGGAAAATACCACTTCCGATCCCAAAGACAGCTTTGACGAAGGATTCTTTAATCTATGAAAGTAAAAAAATGTATAATCACATACCCTCCACCCTAAGAAATGAGAATACATATAATAAATTCAGAAATGGTGTTAAACAGGCCCTATTAAAGAAAGCCTATTACAATCGGGAAGAATTTTATAATGACACTTTGTCAGAATCCTGATTTTATTTAATTTTATGTGATATGACTCATGTATTGTGATGTCTATATATATATATACATAAATCTGTTGTGTGGTATAACTGTCAAAAGTTCATTAATAACTCATTTATTTTACATACATATGCAGTAGTTTATTTTAATTGTTTGACATTTTAAAAAATTTGTGAATTGAATTATTTTGTTTTCCCTTGTACATTGTCCGCTTTATACAGATATATGTGCTTATTATTTCTTAGACATATTGTATCATATTCGTGAACTTATTTTGAATTGCAATTTGTTTATTTTTCAATATATATTTAAGTTAAGCTTTGTCAATAAGAACTTGTTTCTTCGACAATAAAGTATATTTCTTCTAAAATCTAAAGTCTACTTAAACAGACCTGGAAATATCCCTCAACTACAAGACCGAATCAGACAAGAAATACAGAGCATAACACCCGCTACATTGTCTAACGGTCGATGGAGAACAATTTGAACATTTATTGTAAATTTTCGTTCGTTTGTTTGTTTTTGGAAGTGTATCACATTAATTGCATAACTACTAATTCCATTTAATTTGTTTATTACATTCAGTAACGTATTACTTTCAATAAACAATTTTTTTTTGCATTTTTGCCCACCCTGTACCAATTTGAAGCAACATATTATACATTTTTTGAATCAGCTCAGCAAAGGCAATTCGGAAATTGAAAAAAAGGGGGGGGGTTCCATTTGAAAAAAATGGTGATGGCGTCATTACACGAAAGTGGTTCACCCTGTATATTAGATTATGATTTAAAACAATAGTAAATTGAAATCAAAAATCGACCTGTTTTGGGAATTCCTAATTTTATTGTCCATTTAGCCAATAATGAATTTATGCGTTACTTTATGGACGCACTGTATAAAAAAAGTTCGTGAAATGGAATGATCAAGCAGTCTGGAATATGATATAGTGTGCATCACAGAAACATGGTTGAAAGGGAGTGTTTTCAATGCTGAGCTGTTTCCTGTTATATGAGGGATCGTGATGAAATTGGAAGTGGTAAGTTGACGGTGGGGATGTTCTGATAAGTGTGCGGGACAATATTATATCGGTTTCAGAACCTGATTGGTCCACAAATGGAATTATTGGGGATCTCTGGGTCTCCGTCACCGTTGGTGAGGGTAAGAAAATGAGTATTTGCTGTGTATATATTCCCCATGCTACATTGAACAATTTGATACATTTCTTTCGAAACTTGGAGTCAATTATAGAGCGGAAAGTGAAAAATGAGTTTATCATTGTTGGTGATTTCAATCTACCAAATATTAGTTGGAAATTTGATGTTGCTTTGGAATCTTTTAGACCCACTAACGCTACGGATGCTCTCGGTGAATGTTTCATTGATAATTTTTCACTATTGAATTTGAGACAGCATTGTGACACTCCAAATTCAAGAGGAAGGATACTGGATTTAATTATTTCACTTTCAAGTTCAATTTATATTGATGTCCAAGCTTATTGTAATCAGCCGTTTATAAATGAAGACGTATATCATACTGCGTTGGATATCCAATTAATGAACATCGCTATTAAACTTCTTCCCAGAAAATCCTATAAACAATTCAAATTCCCTAATGCAGATTATGATGAAATCACAGCTAAACTTAATGAATACTCCTGGGTTTAAACTTTCTACGGTTAAAATACAGAGCAGAGCGTAAAGAAATGTTATTCAATCATTAATGGACTGATAGAGAATCATGTTCCAAAAAAATCTATACAACTAAATGATTTCCCACCGTGGTTCACTGAAGAAACGATCAAAGCTATCAAGCAAAAAGAAAAGTCTCACAATAGGTGGAAGAATTACATAAATTATGATGATAATGTACATTTCTCCAATCTGCGTAAAACCGTAACATTCAAAATAAGACAGAGGATTACCGTAGTTATGTTCAAAATACAGAAAATAATATGATATCAAACTCTAAATATTTTTGGTCATTTTTGGCAAACAAAAAAAAATAACAAATCAATTTCTGCGCGAATGTCTTTGAATGACAGTGTATAGCCACTGATAATGAGAGTATTTGTGAATTATTCTCTGAATATTTCAGTAGTGTTTTTGTATCCAACGGGTCACCTCCCTCTATTCAGAGTAACGTGAATACCCTCAATGCTTTTGATGTGCGCTGTATGGCTTTCACAAAAAAAGATCAACGCTTACCAATCTTATACCATATGTTCAAGAATTTTTTTCGACTATGGAAAGGGGTTATTCAACTTGCGTAGTTTACTCTGACTTTTCGAAAGCTTTTTGATAAGGTACATCATCCAACTCTTGTCGTTAAGCTTCGAAACTTTGGTGTTTGCGGAAACTTGTTGAAGTTTCTCACCTCATATATTGAAAATCGTAGGCAATACGTCGTAATAAATAACTCTAGATCCTCTTCACTGTTAGTTACGTCAGGTGTACTCCAAGGGTCACATCTCGGCCCTCTCCTGTTTAGCATATTCATTAATGACATTCACGAGTGTTTTAAAAATACAGACATACAGCTATACGCTGATGATTTTAAGGTCTACAAAACCATTACTAATTTGGAAGACTATGATGTGCTCCAGACAGACCTTGATAATTTCTTCATTTACTGTGAATTGAATAAGCTGAAACTAAATCCGGATAAGTGTCAATCAATCCTCTTCTCCAGAAACAAAATACCGCTTCATCTTGACCTTACCATCAACGGGCAAACAATAAATAACGTTGAATCTATTAAAGACCTTGGAGTTATTCTTGATACTAAACTGAATTTTGACGCCCATATGGAGGCTATGATCCAAAAAGCAGCACGTTATCTTGGTTTTATGTTAAGAGTTACCAAATCTTTTCAACGCACTGAATCGATAATTATACTGTATAATTCCATTTTGCGTAGCCACTTAGATTATGCCTTCACAGTGTGGAACCCCTTTTATAATGATAAGATTAATAAAATCGAGAGAATACAGCATAAATTAATAAATAATTTGAATTTTCGATTCAATAAAAGACGTCATTTCTTTTCATATGAGTGTAATGTCCTAATACCTATTACAAGCTTGAAAATCTGAACCTGAGAAGGCAATTTTTTGACATCTGTTTTGTTCATTAAATTTTCAATGACATATAGTACACTCTCCATACTGGACAAGTTTTTTCCTCTTGAATTGCACTAGATACCTTAGGCGACACCGGCTACTTTTCGTACCTGGCAGGATGACCACCAATTCCATGTCTAATTTATCACTATATAGATGTATGAAATCTTGTAATTGTTTATCTAGTGAAGACCTTGACATTTTCTCGACCAGATTCATAACTTTTAAGAGAAAACTGAAGTCTGTGCTGTATAACTGTTAGTTGACTTTTTCCATTTTTGTTTTCCTTTTTGATGTTCTCCACATTTGTTCCCTCAATATTGCACAGTATAATTTATATCTGAATTTTTCAGTTGATAATTTGAAGATATAAGTAATTAAAAATTATGTCATTTTCCATGGTCTTAACACCTATACTTAAAACAACTGTAACTATTTGTTCCACAATCTAGAATACTATTTCTTATAATTATATTATATAACAATATTTCATTATGTAATTCAGCATAGTCTTGTCTTAGTTGAATCTACTGATTATATGTAACCTGTGTTATTCTGTGGGATAGTTTCATCTATCTGTTGAATCACCCAAATCTCTGAATAAATAAATAAATAAATAAATAGATCGTAAGCAGCTGACTGGAAGTGAAATAGCTCCTGGCACGAAACACAAAACCAAGTTTTTGGGATGGACTTTCAGCAATTGATCTCACATGACTTTCCCAAGAAAGGTTATTGCTGATAGTTATACCAAGCATCGAGATGGATGACTTCAAAGGTATGGTCACCTCTGACAAGCTTATGTTGGGCATTGTGAGGTCGGCTTTCTTGTAGAAAATACATGCTTGTGTTTTGTTTGCATTGAAATCCACCAAGTTTTTGGATCCCCATTCGAGAATTGTTCTTCCTGAAATTTCAAGAATCCAGCCTCAGGAAAGGCATCATAGTCGATAAGGATGACACCGCATCATATTTCAGAAAATATTCACTTTTCCACATTAATGTCCAGAGTTTAGCGAGTAAAGTGGGTTTTCTAGAAATATTCTATAACATGCATGATCTAGCAATCATCTGCCCAACTAAAAGAAGAAAATATTGAGAATATGTATCTGTCGGGGTATAAAAGTATATCGAGTTACTGCAGGAAATCTGCATTCCATGAGGGTTCAGGTATTCTCGTGGAAAACAAGCTTGCAAATTCACGCAAAATTGTCAAATAAATATCAATGACCTTGCGGTCGAATCTGTTTTTGAATGTTGTGCCATAGAACTAGACAGGAAAACTTGCATCATAACAATTTACAGAGGCCCTGGATCTGTCATAGATTTTTTTTTTGAAAGACTATAGTGTACTGGATCTCATTGTGGGCGTCGGTTATTGTTTGCGGAGATTTCAATATCAACTACCTGGATGATAATAAAAATAAAAAACAACTTCATTATATTTAACTGTAAATTCCCCGACGAAAACTACTAGAAAACAAAAAAAGAAAAAATTAGTAAAAAAATAAGTAAAGAAAAAAATCATGATTCCCAAAAAATCGATAATTCAACCAATAAACCGAAAACACTTGGTGAATGAAAAATGTAACAGATCCAAAAATCATTATCCTATTAATCTCGTCGATAAAGACACAATAATCAGTAGCCAAGAAAAATTTCTAATATCTTTGGAGACTTTTTTGCAAACTCAGTACCAAATAAGATAAATTCCCTCCACTTACCACGAGGCTCATGCACGAAAATCGAGGTGAATTTTCCGCATTCGATGTTCTTGACCTACTCTGTGTTGAAAATTACAGATCCGTATGCCTGCTTAGTTGCTTCTCCAAAGACATTGAAATCGCCGTATACAATCAACTGATCGATTATCTAAACAAAAACAATATAATAACACCTTGTCAACATGGCTTTCGCCAAAATTTATCAATTGAAACCGCATCGATAGATCTGATACAACACATACACGAAAAGATAGAACAAAATAATTACGTCGTAGGACTATTCTTCGACTTATCCAGGGCTTTCGACACCATTTATCCCTATTTCCTGGTGATAAAATTGGAGGCGATGGGTATACGCGACCCTATAAAATCATGGCTGATCTCCTATATCACGGAAAGAACACTCAAGGTAAAAATTGATAATGATTACTCGGAAGCATTCGATCTTCTGTTAGGCACTCCACAAGGAGGAATTTTAGGTCATCTCCTCTTTCTATTAAATATTAGTAACCTACCTCAATCACCTCACGATGGAGCAGTCTTCATGTATGCGGATGACACAACAGTAATTGTTTCAGCACAAAATTTAGATGAACTTGAAAAAAAGGTTGTATCAGTTATAAGAAAATTCACTTCATGGTGCGAACATAACCACCTTATCAACAATCTGCAAAAAACAGTATGCATAGAATTTGTCAGCAAAAGCAAGTCCACGAATTCTTTATTTCCAAATCACCAACACGATACTAAAAACAATTAACTCCACCAAATTCTTAGGGACCGTATTGGACTGCAAATTAGAATTCAACCTAGCACCTAGTGAACATTTACTACGCACTCATTTGCTCAATAATGAGCTCAAATATAATAGTCTGGGGCCGTGCCACCGTGTTTTACAGAGTGTCAATAATTCAGAAAAGATTTATTCGTCTGATATATGGCCTCAATCATAATGAATCATGCAGAGAAACCTTTGGCCAGAACAAAATAATGACATGCACCAATATTTAGCTATATAAATTAATGATAACTACCTTTCATAACTTATATAAATTCAAAAAAATAAAGATGTGCATGAATATCCTACGAAGAAAAAATAATGATATATATTTGGAACAATTCAATAGAATGCACTATAGAGAGTCCCCCGCCTACGCTGGACCTTTCTTCTTCAACATGCTACCTCGAGAAATGAAAGATATTGGATGCGAGGAAAAATTCAAAGCTGCAATAAAAAACTATCTACAGGAAAACCCATTTTATTCGCTGGATCAATTTTCTCAATCACTGAGCTGATTCACTATTTTAATATTATTGTACATACTCCCAAATGTCAAATTGTTCGTTCTGTCTTATTTATCTGTACCACTTTGTTTTTGCATTGTACACTTTTCACTGACCTATCCTATGCCATGCCCATGACCCATGAGAATTAATAAACATATCTATCTATCTGGAAGAGAAGGCAGTGTGGAGGGTACTATCATCCGCGAAGCTGTGTACTGGACATGAAGATGCCTCCAACAGATCATTGATGTGGAGTAGAAATAGTGTTGGTGATAGAATTGATTCCTGCGGAACACCAGCATTTATAATGAGAGTCAGATGAAACTCCATTGGCTACCACATGGAGTGATTTGCCTGAGAGAAAACTAGTTAGCAGAGAACATAGCTGAGGGGGCAAGCCATAAGATGGAAGCTTGGTGAGGAGTCCCTGGTGCCAGACTCGATCGAATGCCTTGGAGATATCTAGTGCCACAGCTAAGGTTTCACCATATTTCTCGATAGATAGCTGTCATATATGTGAGACGTAAGCAAGCAGGTCACCAATTGATCTTTGATGACGAAAACCATATTGCCTATCGTTGATGATTCCTGAGTTTTCCAAATACTTCATGAGCTCGATGTTAATGGCTTTTTCCATGACCTTTGAAATGATAGACAGCACTGCGATAGGTCTGTAGTTGATAGGTAGGGTCTTTTTGCCATTTATGGGGACTGGTTGTACTTTTGCGATTTTCCAGTTGGACGGAAATATCCCCAATTTGTAAGAGTGGTTGAATAACTTGCAAAGAATAGGTGTTAGTTCTGCGGCACATTTCTTGAGAACAATAGGTGGAATTCCGTCAGATCCACAGGCCTGGCCGGTGTTGAGACCCAACAAAATCTTTCGGATAGTTCGTTGGCGAAATGTGATCTCGGGCATATGACTGTCAATAGGTGTAATGTTCGGGGGTTGCTTTCCCGATGAATCCAGAGTGGAATTGCCAGCATATAAATGGGCAAAAATGTTGGCTTTTTCCTGGGCAGTCGTGGCTAGTGTTCCATCTTCCTTAGTTAGAGGAGGAAACGAAAAGGAAATTTTTCCCCACAGCTTTGGCGAAAGACCAAAATGAACGGGATCCGTTAGGACATTCAACAATCTTATTTTGGCATTGTGAGCATCTTTTGAATACTTGATTGTCTCATTGTATATGTTTCTAGCCTCTACATATACTGCTCTAGTCTCATGGCCCGGATTTTTTTGCCATCGATGGAATGCTGCCTGTTTGGAAGCGACAGCTTTAGAGCAGCTTCCGCTAAATCCGGTTTTATTGGGAGATGTTTTTCTTGCGGTGTTCGGTATGTAAATTTGCAACTCCAAGGGTTCCGCTGTTTTTGGGGGTCCCAGTGATCGGTTTGACTTTTTCTTCCAGAGCTCTGTTCGCTTCTTCAAACACTTCACGGTAGAGGGGTTGAGTAGGCGTCGATGGGGCGCTATTTATCCTAGTGGATTCTTGTTGATCTTCTTCGCCCTCAAGCAGTTGGCCTACTGAGTATTCTGTGCTATCAACTACTAGCTTATTTTTCCTTATGAAGAATGTTTTGCTTGGGTTTTTTCTTTGGATCAGTAAATTTCTTCTTAGGACTGCCTGTTCTTCTCTTTGTTTGGTGGTGAGGTCTTGAGATATTGATATCCTGGTTCCCTTCAGATTTTTGCAGTTCGCGAATATGTATCTCTTGGTGAGATTCGATACAAATTCAATTTTCACAGGACAATCTCTTTTCGATCCTAAGCAATATAAATCCTTTATTTGGTTTGTTGTGAGTTCCACTTAGAGTAGTAATTTCAACTGGCCTTGGACAAAGTCAAAAGTGACTTCGTGGCTATCTCTATCGAGTCCGAATATGACAATGCTGTTTTATTCCTGCTGTCGCTCTAGATTTTAAATTTTTTGTTTCAGAAAAGAATTTTCCTCTTCCAGCTGTCTGATTCTCTCGTAAGACTCTTCTATTCTCAGTTGCATCAGTGCCTGACAGGCAGCAATAGCATTCTTCAGTTCAATTCTATTCTGGTATATTTCGTCGATTATACATTTTGTATCAACGCCAGAGGAACACATACTCGGAGCCGGATGAGTGTGTGGGTCGCTTCAATTTTGTATCGAGCGTAGAAAGATAAGGCGATTGTTTTGGGTTTTTAAATTCACACAGTGCTGAGTTTACACTCTCCACTTATTCCAAGATTACGTTTATTTCATCGAAATTGCAGTTTGAGTGTGATGAGATGCTCTACTTATAGGCCTACCTTGTAAGGTGTATTTTCTTGGTCACTGTTTTCGAAAGTTATTGGTTGATTTCACGGAGGAACAATTCGAGAAACTTCACTATTGAGCTAACCATATACTATATGAATCATACGCAAATAATTGAATTGAATTAGATGAACGAGAAATGAAATGAAATACAAGGTTTTCCATTTGAAATAAAAAAGTTGTTGCTACTTTTCGATAGAAGCGGAAACGAAATATTTCAGATCGATAGAACAAAATTGATTACTCGAGAAACCAAATTTCCAGAATAATCCTACGTCCCGTTCTCCATATATGGATAAACGTAAAAACTCACAATTCGATTTCAGATATTCATTCTTGAGAGAATTTTTCGGTTGTTACAGATGGTACGTAGTTTCTTCTAGAAAACGGTGAGTGATTTTTTTGATTACGTTTGACTTTTTGCACAAATTACAGCGGGTGCACCCCCAATATTCCGACGAACTATCGAATTCGTAGGATTATAGAGAATCCTTATAGCCAGGATATACGTTCAGTATGTCCGAATTGAAATTTCTCGATGAAGAAATTAATCGTTTCTCTGTAATTACCAAAATTTAGTTTCGGAAATTTGTCATTGTGACTTTTTTTCATGAGAAAGTGTTTCAAGTAACAGGTCGTTTAATAGGTCGTGACATTGGGATACTGAATGGAATGTTTATTTTCGAATTGAAATCCTTGACATCGCAGTATCGAAAGTATCGATCGTTTCCAGTGCCATACAGTACAAATCAAATCTACAATCAAAGATGCGCTTGAAGAAATCGAATACGCCATCAGAAGTGACTTACAGATGGAAGGTCCTAAGTTCAGATGCATCAAAATTATTTTCAGTAATTTTTCGACCCGATCAAGAATGACAGTTGACATACCTCTCTCGATAACACGCCTGGTACTCTTTCGAGAGGAGAGTATTGACTTTTAGTGTCTGTTAGGTTCCTCTCTACAAAGGAGTGTGTCACCTCAAAAGGTCGGTATGAACAGTGTTTTTCGTGGTTGAGGGAGTTTTCTTAGTTCTTGATATAGAAACTTGCTCTCCGACCTACCGCATTTGAATTTCGATGAAACTTCTAGCTGTGATTTGGAAGATGGCGCATAGTGAATAGTCGTGTACTTGACGCTCCCGGTAGAACGAGTAAAAAGTGTGAAACAAAACCAAGTTTTCTTCTGGAAATTTTCATAACAACGTATCGAATAATGTGCTAGAAGGTATAAAGTTTTTCGTCGGAAATGGTTGTGACTAGAGAGATAAGTGAAGAAATAAAACGTTCTGTAAATGAAGCAGTGAGTAAATGTCTCAAGGATACCGTATTTATAAAAACATTAACTGAAATGATATATGCCGCCATATCGAGTTCGATAGAAAAAAAGTTATCAGAAGTTGAACAAAAAGTGGCCGATATTAAAAACTAATTACTCCAATTCAAGGAGGAAAGTGAAACGGAAATGAAAGGACTTGACAAAACCATTAGTAACCTTCAAAAGGATAAAAACACCATGGAAGTAAAATATGATACTTTAGATCAGGCAACTAGAAAAAACAACATCCGCATTTTCAATTTCCCAGAAAAACCAAGTGAGAAACTAAGAGATGAAATTTTAAGAATTTTCAACTCGAAAATGTCAATAGATATCAAAGATACAGATATAGCGCTATGCTATAGAATTGGCAAAGAAACGAATAAACAAAAATCACGAGGAATCTTCATCATACTCCATAATTTAGAAACAAGACAGGACATATACAAAAAGAAAAAATTTTCAAAAGGATCTGGAATAGTTGAATAGATGTATGGACTGACGCAGGAAGAATATTCGTCAAAAAAGGAGAACATATTTCCATCATCAGGAACAGAGAAGAGTTTGATAGGGTTTTTGTGTGAAATTGATATTTCTTTCTTTTTTGTTTTGTTATTTGATAAGGTGTATAGGGAAGCGCTGGGTATTATTATTTTTGCTACTGTTTATTTTTTAATTCAAATTATTTGATATTTCATCCGAAATAAATGAAAGAGCTATTTGATTTATTTGACAATGAAGGTGAAATTCAAACAGAGGAATATAATTGTCCTAATGAGATTTCTAGGGATGTGGGAGATGGTGAGGGAAATGAAGGAATGTCAATCATACACTTTAACATACGAAGCGTTGGAAAAAATTTTGATGAGCTTTGTGTATATTTGGAAGATATGGAAAATATTGATGTAATCATTCTCTCCGAAACTTGGAATATTGATGAGGTGAGTATGTTATCCATGTAAATGATGAATGATACTGGTCCCAGTACTGTCCCTTGTGGCACCCCACATTGTACTGTTTTTTCTTCCTTAAGGGTATTTTCGATTGCTACACGTTGCTTTCTGTTACACAGGTAGTTTTCAAATAATTTAAGTACGTTTCCCCTGAATCCTAGATCTCGCAAGTCACCCAAAAGCTGCATATGGTCAACAGTGTCGAATGCTTTTGCGAGATCCAAAAAAACCGCTACATAATGTTTCTTCTTATCCAGGCTATTATATATTTTAGATGTTAGTGAACAGATCGCGTCGTTTGTGGATATTCCTTCAATGAATCCAAATTGTTTTTCAGATAGAAGTTTATTTTCATCAATTTAATTGACTATTCCGACCTTCAAAAGTTTTTCGAATACTTTTGCGATGTTACTGATTAGAGTAATGGGTCGGTAGTTTCATCATTTTTTCCACTTTTGAATAGTGGCTTTATTATACCAAGTTTGAATGTTCCTGGCCATTCTCCACATTCAATTATTTTATTAATCAAAAACGTGAGGGGTTGTGAAATCTAGTTTCTGATTTCTTTTAGTGATTCTGCCCTTATTCCATCGAATCCAGGAGCTTTTTTGTCTTTCAAATTATTTATAGTTGTGATTAATCCATTTTCTGTTACGGGTGAAAGGAATATTGATGACTGTGTCTGAAATCCACTCAGTGGTGGAATTTCAGGTGCCTTAATTTTATCAGCGAATTTCTTCCCTAGCAGTGTATAATGTTCAGTGAATAAGTTTGCTATTCCAACTCTATCAGTGATTATTCTGTTTTTGTACTGTATTTGGTTTTTAGTATTTTGTTTTTTGGTTGCTGATAATTCCTTCACAGTATTCCAAATTATTTTACTATCACCTTTACTATGGTCAATTTGTCTTTTATAATATAAGGCCTTAGTATTCTTTGTCAATGCAATAACTATATTTCGGTATCTCAGATATTCGTTTTTTAGGATGTCATAATTTTTGTTCATTTTGTACTGTTTGAAAGGCTCGTTTCTGTGATTTATACTCTTAATTGAACCTTTTGTTATCCACTTTTTTCTTTTAATTTCGTTATGTTTTATTTTATATGTTTTAGAGCAGTTTTCAGTTGTGTTTTTTAAAAGGGATATGATGTAATCCGTCCACGCCTCAACACCATGTAATGAATGAAATAGTGTCCAATCATGATTTTTCAATTTATTCCTTAATTTATCATATTGGACAATGATCTTTGTATTAATTGAATTCGTTTGAGTACTCATATGTTTGAGTGTAGTAGAGTGGTCTGTCACATCTATTTCTAGCACTGCAGATGACACAGCAATCTCGTTTTCGGAATTTTTATAAAATATATGGTCCAAGCATGAATTACTCTGTAGTCTAGTAGGGCAACTTATTAACGAGTGAAAATTTGCTTCGTACATTGTATTCAGATAGTCAAAGACAATTTCATCCTCAACCAATATATTTAGATTCAATTCACCTACAATAATGTGATGGTTCGCGTTACACCTCTGAGATGCTTTCAAATATTCCATCAGACCCATAATAAATTGCTTTGAATCACAGTTAGGAGACCTGTATATGGCAGTTACACAGAAATAATCATTATATACTTTAAATTTTACCTTTATTGCTTCGCATTTATCTATACGAGCCATTTTAAAGTTACATCGTAGGCTAGTCGATGTGTACATCAATACGCCGTCACATTTGTTTACATCTCCTTCATTGTATGTTATGTTGTATCCGTCTATATGAAATAAATCAACATTGGGAATTCGCCGTGTTTCTGTCAAAATCAGTATTGAAAAATCATTCTAAGTTTCTGATAAATATGCCTCGAAAGTGTCTAAATTTTTGGATATACTTCTTATGTTCTGATGTAGGATTCTGAAATTATGTTTATTATGTGGAATATGTTCATTGTATTCTTTTATCGTTTCAAACCTCAAAGCGATATGTGGTTTGTACTCATAATCCCTTATATACTGATTCATTCTTCAACATGAAAATCAATTTTGTTGATGTAGATAAGTTATTTTCTGCTTGTTGAGCGGAGTCGAAGTCTCTCCGTGGTTGCTTGGCCTGGATTTGGAAATGGTTTTAGTGGTTTTTTGGGTAAGTTTCGGTTTGTTGATAACTGCAGTTTTTCTATTTGCTGTTGAATGCCTTGTTTTTTCGTTTGTGTTTTAATTTGCGTATCCTTCTCGATTTCACTGTCAGATTCTATATTTCGGGTCCTGGTGTTTGGTGTTGCGGGTGCACTGTGATTTTGGTTCTCAACTGTTTCTTCCTCTCTCTCTTCTCTCAGTGTTTCTGTGGTGTAGGCGGTCCCGTTGTTTCCTTTTATGTAGCTTATCACCCCAGTATTTTCTCTAGCAATCTTCAAGTGATCTCTCAATAGTTCATCATCTTTCCTCTGTTTGAGAGTCAGATCGGGCGCGATACTTATTTGGGTGTCTTTCAGTCTCTTGCAATTTCTGAAAATTTCCCGCTTTTTCAGGTTGGATACTAAGTCGAGTTTTATCGGGTTGTTTCGGGCATTCCTAATCCAAATAAAATTATTGACGTCCAACTTTGATATGTCAACACCCAGTAATCTATAAATTTCCTCCAAAACAAATTCCAAGGATATCCCTTCTTCTTTTGGATGCATTCCAAATTTGACAATACCATTTTCTTTCGATTTTCGTTCCAACTTTTCAACCCTATTTTTCAATTCTTCATTTTCTCTTTCCAGATATCTTATTTTCTCAATTTTTAGTAAAACTCTTGCTTCACTGGCTTCTATTACATTCCTTAGTTCTGTTCTGTTGTTAACTATTTCGTTCAGAAGTTTATTGAATTGTTCATTTTCATTCATCTTATATTGAACTTTTTAGTGGAAGTATATGGTCACCTTTAATTTGTGTGGAGCGTTTAGCAAAAACTCTTCAGAATGCCTCTGAAGGACGGATATGTGATAGGTGTTTCCCTGTGTTAATCTTCCTTCTAACTTTCTTTTTGAGTATGGAATACTATCAATTTATTATCGAAATGTCTGCCTGTAGTATTATCTCATACGTGTTTGACTTTCAGAATTATATGTGAAATGTTACATACCAAAATATAAGATTTCTAAGCACAATGTTCAGATGATGTTCACACGAGGTATATGTACACGTATGAACGCACACTCTATGTCCATGAAAATGCTGATAGTAAAACCTCCATTCTCGAGTTGGGGTTGTATCAGCTGTTTGACCTCCAATAGAGCAGTCTCGGTGGAGAGTCCCGCTTCTATATGTGAATGAATTTCCAGAATTTATATCCCATGGACGAGTATTTATGTATGCTGATGATACATCTATTATAATCAGAGGAAGAACACTCGATGATGTCATTTCTAAAGTGAACTCCGTATTACGGGAATTCCAATCATGGTGCTACAGTAATAGACTCATTATTAATTATAAGAAAACAGTTTGCATGCTTTTTAAATCGAAATCAAACAGAGTCGATACCAATGATATTGATATCCGTATAAACAATCATCAACTCAATTTCAGTGAAGAAACAAAATTTCTAGGAGTCACAATAGACGAATGTTTGAGTTGGACTCAACATATAAATATACTGTGTCCTCGCCTAAGCACAACCAGTTTTGCAATAAGTACTTTGAAAAATGCTCTTGACCAGGCTTACCTAGTAAATGTGTATTATGCTCTATTCTATTCAAGAGTGTCATATAATATAAAAGTATGGGGACAAAGTATTGATGTGTATAGAGTATTTATTTTACAAAAACGAACCTTAAGAACCATTTTTGGGATGAAGCCCACAGACACCTGCAGAGATATAATGAGGACACACGAAATACTGCCAGTAGTAGACAGAAAAGATTTCTGATCAAGAATGATGGGTTTTTTGAAAGTATGTCCATTTTCTCTAGTGTGTTCCACTAAGGCTGTGGGTTGTTAACATTCAACTTTTTTTCGTCCCTTTCATGTTCTGAGGTTCGTTTTTTTAAATATCTTCCTGTTTGACCAACATAGCATTTAGTGCAGTTATCACAATTGATTTTGTAAACTACGTTAGATTGTAGGTCAGTGGGAGTTTTCACTTTTTGACGTGAAAAAAACCTTTGTCCAATGGTGTTATTATTGGAAAATGCAATTTTTGATTGGTCTTCATTTGAAATCGCTGCAAGTCTTTCAGAAAGATTTCTTACATATGGTATTTTATTGTATTTTTTTATTTGATTGTCTGTCTTGTTTGATTGTTTGTCGTCTTTAGGAATTTTATTGGTCAATGATGGTGGGTAATTGCTTTTGAGAAGAAATTTTCTAATTTGTTCAATATTTTTATGGTGATATTCGGGATCAGAGATTTTGAGAGCTCTATTTTTCAGATTTCTTATGATATTGATTTTATGTTGAAAATTGTGTTCTGAATGATAATTGAAAAATCTCTCTGAAAAAGTTGGGTTATGATACCAATCTACTTTAAATTTCAGTTTTGGATGAAAACTCTGAAATACATCAAGAATTTCAGATTTATTGTCAATAGGAATTGCTGAGAAAATGTCATCCACATATCTTTTGAAAAAGGAGACTGAAAATGATAGTTTGTTTATGCATTGTTTTTGTAGTTGTGACATAACGAGATCGTGCAAATAGGGGACATACAGTTACCCATACCCACGGTCATACACATAAGGTCTGGAATCTACGGCAATTTTGAGTGGTGGGGGGTGGCACCAGTTTTGAAGAAAAAGTTTCCATAATTATCCGCTAGGAGGACATAGGGGTATAATCACGTGATTAATCTTTGACAACAAAACAAACGGTTCGGATTCGAATGGTAAATAAAATTAATCACAGAAATATTATATCTTGCAAAATTCTCTCGAATAAATAAAAATCATTCCTACTTTCAAAAAGCTGATCGGATCTGATTTGTGATTGGCTGACAAAGTGACAATAGAGGACAGCGCTGCAGGTGACGAAACATGAGAACCACAAAAATAATGTCCTCAATGTTTGGGCCACCCCCCACCAAACGAGTTGCAAGACCTATGTATACGATCGTGCCCATACCTAAGCCATAAACAAATATATGGCTTAGGTATGTCCCCTATTTGCGCCGAACTATCAACAACAAACTATCATTTTCAGTCTCCTTTTTCAAAAGATATGTGGATGACATTTTCTCAGCAATTCCTATTGACAATAAATCTGAAATTCTTGATGTATTCCAGAGTTTTCATCCAAAACTGAAATTTACTTTAGAAGAGGAAAAAAACCAAACCTTAGCCTTTTTAGACACAAACGTCATCAAAACTCCAAACAACGTCTTGAAAGTAGATTGGTATCATAAACCAACTTTTTCAGAGAGATTTCTCAATTATCATTCAGAACACAATTTTCAACATAAAATCAATATCATAAGAAATCTGAAAAATAGAGCTCTCAAAATCTCTGATCCCGAATATCACCATAAAAATATTGTCGCGTACAGGGGGTGTTTTTTGGGGGTCACCCCTGTCGCTTGGGTCGTACTCAGGAAATATGAATTAAATGATTTCAATTACAAAATTAAATACAAAACAAAACATATAATTTAATGATAATTTTGATGGTACATTATTCAAGAGAGATTTAATGATACAAAGAAATACAAAGAAATATAAATGCTTACCCTAAGATACACGAAAATGTTGAGGACTCAGTCTTCAGGAGGAGACCTCCCGAAGACTCCTCGAAAAAACCGTATTCAATTACTTTTATCAAATCTATTATTATGAATCAGCAACATCAGCAAAATTGTATTAGTTATTCTCCTCTTGTGATAACATACTTTTCATAATATAATTTCTACTGACCTACTTTAATCATGGAGTTGTAAATATGTGATTTGTTTATAACAATAATGAAATTGAATTTGGAATAGAATTATACTTGGTGTTTTACTGAATTGGATTTTGAAAAATGTATATCTTGACAATATTGAACAAATTAGAAAATTTCTTCTCAAAAACAATTACCCACCATCATTGACCAATAAAATTCCTAAAGACGACAAACAATCAAACAAGATAGACAATCCAATAACAAAATACAATAAAATACCATATGTGAGAAATCTTTCTGAAAGACTTGCAGCGATTTTAAATGAAGACCAATCAAAAATTGCATTATCCAATGATAACACCATTGGCCAAAGGTTTTTTTCACGTCAAAAAGTGAAAACTCCCACTGACCTACAATCTAACGTAGTTTACAAAATCAATTGTGATAACTGCACTAAATGCTATGTTGGTCAAACAGGAAGATATTTAAAAAAACGAATCTCAGAACATGAAAGGGACGCAAAAAAGTTGAATGTTAACAACCCCACAGCCTTAGTGGAACACACTAGAGAAAATGGACATACTTTTAAAAAACCCATCATTCTTGATCAGAAATCTTTTCTGTCTAAAAGACTTTCCACTGACATGATACACATTCATCACCAAGACAGTGTCAATACCAGAAGAGATATAGAGGGGTTGAATACGGCCTACTTCAACCTGATAAGTCAGTTATAGAAATGATTCTTATCAGTTTGCGTTGTTTTTAACTACCATCGTTTTTCTATTAATATGTACAAGAACCATACGGATTCATGGCCATTTTATGAATTTATCTCAGTATTCATTTGTCTCGTGCTCGATGTTGAATTGTTGTCCTGTAAGCATGTATCTAAAATGTCTGTTTTCATGTTGTATTTTGATATTTTTACTCGGAAAAACTGATTTTTGGTAAGTCTACATTTTTATTATATATTTAAAAAACCAATTTTATAAAGGTTTTGATTCACTTGATATGTTCCAGTATTGTTGTTGGCATTCTCGTACCTCATTTTTAGTTATATTCAAAGCTTTTAACGCAATACCCATTGTTACAGAGCCCTGATGATGAATTTATAAAAATTCGAAACGTTCGCAAAGAAAAAATAGTTTTTCTTTAACGATATTGATCCCAGTCCCACCAATACCAATTGGAGAATATAATTTTTGGATCACCAAACTTACCATAAAGAATAAAAATTATGTTTCAAAACTAACAAAAATTACGAAATAAATAATCAAGTTAAATGAAGATAATTTCATGGAACAAGACATAAATTGGGAAGAGGTAATATTCATACAAGAACCAGAAAATGTTTGGACACAATTTATGAGTACTTTCAACAACACATATAAAGAGTGCACAATGATCAAAACAATCACAATGAAAGAACATCAAACCATGGATAACTAATGCATTACTTGAATTAATGAAACATAGAGACAATCTCAAAAGAAAACATAAATAGAAATAATTTTTTTATATAAAATTTCCCACGAAAGGGGACATCCTGTCATGTTCAGAGAACATCGTGAGAACCAAGGAAAAGGAGGTAGGAATTGGTGTTCTTTTTAAATTTCTGAAGGTCATATGCCTCGGGGAACACCTTCCTTGGCAATGTGTTCCAGAGCCTCGCTGTTCGTTGGATGAACGAGTCTTTGAAAAGAGATGTTTTGCAGGTCACCAAATTAACCACAGAGGGGTCGAAGAGACCGCCAAAGGAGGAACGATTGTTGATATTTCAGAAGAGCATCGCCCATGAAAATATCTATAGAATAGAGACAGATCGCTAACCCTTCTAACTCAGAAGAATTAAAAGTCATTAAAGAAACAAAAACAAAATATTACTCTGAACAAATTCCCACTAATAACAATATATAACGTTATACGAAATTATCAATGAAGCCACAAATAATAGTGTAAGAAAAACTAACAATGACATATTAAACATAACTGATGAAAATAACAAACCCGTTCAGTATGATGAACAACTGGCTGATTACTGCAACAATTATTTAGCATGTGCAAGAAAAATAGACAACCCACCCCAGAACTTTGAGAATAGCTTTCCTGAGCAAAGGCTTTTGACATAGTGCCTTACACAAAGCTTCTTGATGTACTTGACATTACGGAATACGGAATACGGGACACTGTGTTGAGAATTTTTCAAAATTATCTGTTCCACAGACAGCAGAGAATGATAAAAAATTATAAACTAACCTCAAAACCCTACGAACTGGGGTTCCACAAGGTACTGTGCTTGGACCAATTTTATTCCTGGCCTTCATTAACTCTGAACATCTCCAACATTAACTCGCCATGACGAATATCAGAAGAATGAAAAGTCAGAAAAGTTTTCAATTCGTGTGAAAGTCCGTACTCAAGGGTTTTTGGGGTCGCTGATTACGAATCTGAAGTCAAAATTTCGAAAAACGAAATGGCGGATCTAGTACGACAAATTTTTTAACAAAAAACGAATCGAATCGAGGTGAAAGTTCGTGCCCGGGGGTTTTCGGGGTCGCTGATTACGAATCTGAAGTCAAAATTTCGAAAAACAAAATGGCGGATCCGATATGACGAAAGTTTTCACAAAAAACGAATTGAATCGACGTGAAAGTTCGTGCCCGGGGTTTTTTGGGGTCGCTGATAACGAATCTGATGTCAAAATTTCGAAAAACTATATATTTCCTAATAAATATGTTTTCCCTTATAAAAACAAGTAATTGACAAAAAAGTTCCACATTCCGAATAACTGGTCAGTCATCGTAATACATTCGATTACATACAACTTTATTCATCGTCGCCAGAACAATCTGATTCATAGTCAGTGAGTTCAACTGACGACGCATTGCCCAAGCTCCCTGCATTTGTTGTTGTTGTTGTCCAAAGATTCTCTATACTTGTGAGCTCTCGATGGGCTTTCCAGCGACACATCTTGGACAACTTTTGCGGCATCCAATCTACCAGCTGCTCGAAGGCTCATTTGAGCCGCATAAGACAGTTCTCCGGCACTTCTAGTTGTACGCAAATCTTCAGTTTTCTTCCGTTTGGTGCGCACACTAGCTTCAGCAAATCCAGAAGACGGCCGACCCATGCTGCTGGATTGTGTTGAAGCCTCTTGGATTTCTTCCAGGGGAACAAACACACTGAGCCACGTGGGAAATTTGTTGAAAAATCGGCCTTTGTGCCTCGAAACTTGCTTCCAATTTTCTTTGAATTGGGACAATAATGCGCGTATTGCAAGTTTTGCGTCATCCGACAGAGTAAAAGGTCGTTGAAATTCCTCTGACATGAACTTCTCAATTTCCAGATATGCTGAAGCTGCATCTTCACCACGCCCACGATTCAAATCATTTCTTGAGAGTGCGAAGATATCTTTCCTCGTTAGTCCAGTTGCTGCAGGATCATCTTCGGCCGATTCTAAAATTTGAAAGTATAATACATATGAATAATTAATCACATATTCAACCCCACTCACTATTACTCATTACAATATTATAGATGACCATAATATTATACGTGACTACACCCCTGAAGAGATGATTTGAAATCATACAACTATCATCTGAATCACTTCTCCATATTTTGTTTCAATTGTTCGAAATCGAGAAAAATGCATTTTTTATCACGAAACTATGTGCCAATAGCGGTTGCACAGTAATGCGTTTTTTTTGCTGTTTTCATTAAACAATAGAATAATCTACAACCTAGAATGTCCGGCCGCTTTACAACGTCTTACAATGCAACTTTTCTCTACGTGTTTACAATTTTCAGTAGCAAATTCTACGTTGATTTTCGCAAATATCATTCGTTAACTGATATCACATACATCATCATTACAAATTTGTCATTACATGATGATATTCTACTTACTTTTCCCTTTCGAATCCTTTTCGAAGATCGTCAATCGGTTTATTTTTCTATAACTGACGCCGTTTTCAAGAGCGCACTGAAAATTAGGCACAGTGCACGACGCGTATGGCTCGAGCGAAGGGCACTTTTGAACTAAGACACAATAGCAAATATAAAGGATCGCCCCCTCTCCAGTCTGGAACTCGACCCTTGGACTATTACTTTATCTAACCCACTATTGCAGATCCCCGAAATCCATACTTTATTTTTAGACTTTTGGCCGTCGATTTGAGATTTCGTCCCACTGTGCGTCGACGCGACACACCTAACTCTGAAGTGTCAAATGGCACTACCTCTCTTGCGATACCTCAAATGAACGGTCTCAGTCAATGGTATTCACCTGTACCTGACTTTTTTTCCACCCACTACAGGGTGCATTAAGTTGAATAAAATGAAATGAATTGTGTTAAGAGGATATTTTATTTCATCAGATGTTCAAAATGCATTCCATTCTGTTGTGAGCGATAGTATAATTGATGTTCGAATGCCATTTCAACATTTTGGAAAACGTCTCTTGGAATAGATCTGCATCCTGCAATAATGCTTCGTCGAAAATCTTCTATTGAAGTAGGTTGTGTTTTAAATTCGACGGATTTCAAATGTCCACAGAGAAAAAAATCGGGGGTTATTAGATCGGAAAATCTCACTGGCCATTCGATTAAACCTCTCCGTCCAATCCACTGACCTGGAAAAGCATCATTTAAAAATTGCCTGACTGGCAAAACGTAGTGGGGTGGTGCTCCATCCTGCTAAAAATGCATCAAATCTTCATTCATGTTACTATTTCCGTCAATGTCCAATTGATTTTCTATTTCGGCAACAATTAAAGGTCCAATGGTGATGTTTAACTTTCCGAAATGAGTATCACCATCAAGATTGCTATTTATAAATAATGGCCCAATCACTGTGTCACCTCAAATTTCCGCCCAGACATTTGATTTCTATGGATGCTGCGTGTGTCTTTTCCTGATGACATGCGGATTTTCTTCACTTCAGTACCTATAGTTGTGTTTGTTCTCTGCACTATTCAAATAAAACGTGGATTCATCGGTAAAACGAACATTTTCAGCAACTAGGGAGTAATACGTAACATTTCGGTCATGTTCTCGCAAAATTGAATTCTTCGATCAGGGTCGTCCTCCCGCAACTCCTGAAGAATGTGCATTTTGTATGAGTGAAACTTATGACGTTTGAGTACCCGACGGATAGCTTGATGCGAAATTCCTGTTATCATTGAGACATTCTAAAATTCATAACAAAATGTCCTAAAACTTCCACTTGTGCCGCTTCATTGAGTACTCTTGGATTGATCCTTTCTTTGTTCGCCACTGATCCTGTTTCTTCAAATTTAAGAATCAGTTGTCTGATGTTAGTATGACATTTTTTTCTGGGTTTGTTTCGATAAATGCTGCAGCAGTTTAATATATAGTTCATTTATTTCCGCCTGATTGAAAATGTAGTACAACAAAACACATTATACAATATTTTATATGGAATATAGAATTTTATAACTATAAATTTGCATAACAGGTGAATAAATTAGTAGAAAACCCAAAAAAGCTCTATAGGAGCTTGTCTATGGGTATTACTTAATTTATAAGGTTGCCAGCCTGCTTCGAAAGAATGTATTGCAATGTCGTGCAATTATATGTGTTATATACACTGTGTCCGTGAAGTATGGAACAAATTCATTATTAGCTAAATAGGTCATTTTAAGAAATAATCCTGAAACATGTCGATTTTTGATTTTAATTTACCGTATTTTGAAATAATAATGTAATAAACAGGATAAATTACGTTCGAGTAATGACGTCACCGTCATTTTTTTTTTTTTCAATGGAACACCCCCATTTTGTCTCAATATTCGGATTACTCAAGCTGAGCTGATTTCGAAAATGTATCACATGTTGAAATCGACGTGTTTCAGGATTATTCCTCAAAATGACCTGTTTAGCTGAAAATGAATTTGTTCCATACTTTACGGACACAGTGTATATATATATACTAAAAATCGGTAAAAATCATTGAATACGAACTAAAAAACATAACATTGCCACACTAGATTAAAGATGAATACCTTTACGTATTTAATTTAGATTATTAAATACTGATTAAAAGCAAAACAATAATAACAATGACACAGAAGTACAATAGATTAAAAAAGAAAACCTATACATATTTGGAAAAAAAGAAAAAGAAAAACCGATGTTCTAGTATATGTATAAATGAAGAAAGATTTGATTGGGTTTTCTAATTCATGGATCAACTACATCATGAAACATTTGTCTATCGTTTGATAAGACCCATTTTTTCATTCGTTTCTTGAAAAGAGTTATTGAGTTAATTTTTCTCAGCTCAGTTGGCAGCAAGTTCCTCTGTTTAGTACCAACAAATACGAAGTAGCGTTGGCCAATCGCTTTCGAGGCTCTAGGTAGGGCGTTGTTTGCCTTGATTTTGGAACGAGTGTTATAATCATGATTGATTTCACTCATATAGTTTGACTTATATTATTTCGTTCATTTTTATTATGGAAAATATTATAACCATCCAGATTTAAAAGTGCCTCATCCTTTATTTCCCAGGTTTCCGTGAGAATTATACAAGAAAAGGGAAATTGAAACTGGGAATTATAGGCCTGAAATTCGTCGAAATGGCAATGTAAACTTCTTATATTGTGAGGAACTGAGAAAATATTTTTGTTTTTCATTTCGGAGTATAAATTGTTCACTTGTTCAGCAGTGCTTAGCTCAATGGTATCGACAGTGTCCACTTTCGAATCCGCAATATATTGATCCATGATTTATTAACAAGGTTTTGATAAGGGAAACATAAACACTGAACGATAGAAGAACTTATGACTTTTTACATCAACGAAGATTAGAAACTATTCACTGTTTTTTTGATTTCTTAGAGTTCTTGAAGTAGTACGTGGGCCAAACTATGTATTTCTTGCCTTCTTATTAACGATATCTTCATTCAATCCTGCTGGAGATGTGATGGATCTTTTCTGTCCCGACTGGATGTCCGTGTGGTGTGGAACTGGGGTGGAAATATGCGTAGGTTCTTCGGGTTGTTTGTGGACTCCAGGGTTTCTTCCAATTTTGTGGGTTCCAATTTGAGAAGACTCTAATTCACCTAGGTGTTCAGCATTCAATAGATCTTCGTATGAGTATCCCTTACTGTTTATGTACAGTATGTTTCTATATATGTGCGCTTTTTGATTTCTATCCTTGGCGTACTTTAAATGATTCACTGAAAGTTTTCGTTCTGTTCGCTCCTCCAAAGACAAATCATCTACTATGGAAAAATCCCCTCCTTTTAACTTTTTGCAAGACTTCAATACTTGTTGCTTGGTTATATATCTGACGAATTTCACCACTACACCTTTCCCTTCTGTGTCTATCGTATATGTGGTGTTAATATCGGTGTCTTTCAGTTCGAGGTCCAATTTAGTGTTTAAAATATGGAGGACGAATAATACCAAGTTTCCACTTTGATATTTAGAATTGAATATGATGATGTTCTTCTCACGTGAGGTTTTCTCCAATTTTTCTTTTTTATTTCTGAGATCTTGCACTTCCTTTTCCAAATTTTCTATTTTCGTAGAGCTTTTCAAGGCTATATCTTTCAGTTCGGTGATTTGCGAAGTTAAGGAATCAAAGAGAGTCTTCTTCTGATCCGATATAAATGATTTAAGGTCATCCTATAACATCACAATCCAACTAACTATCTCTCAACAAAATAAACGTGATTGGTACTTCTTCGAAAAAACCAACTGCTGTTTTCACCGACTCACTCCTCGTCAACCCAAATGCCCTTGTTTTTATCCGATAATCAGACAGATCTAAGTTGCGTTACAGTCGGTCATGCTACCCTATTTCCCGTCCCGGGAAAGTCTCACTCGTTGATAAGATAACTGTGAAGAAAAACAAAATAATTATCTTCCAGAACATCTAGGTAAATTGAAATATATGCTTCAAACGGATATAGTGATGCTGATGATCGCCAGTCAACATACACCGCCCATATATTTCTGAAATTCTTCTAAATCTTAATGTCTAAAACTCTTAAGATCTATTCCTCTAAGACTCCTCTGAATCCAACTCAATTTCAATGCTGCTCTCTAGCGCAGGAGTGAATAATTTCATATGGTCAGTTGAACTGGCACCCTCATATCTCTTTCGTGCACGACTAGAACCTGGAAGGTCCTCTACTACACATCGATCATGATCTAAAACCTCTTTTACTCTGTAAGGGCCAGTAAACTTAGGAAGCAACTTTTTGCTTTTGCCGTCGTTAGAAAAGTTAGTCCTCTTTAACATTACTTGATCTCCTATCTTGTATTTCTGGCTCCTTTTTCTCTTTGCATCAAAATAGGCTTTTTGTTCTTCTTTTGCCTTCTCTAGCTTTGATACAGCCTCTTGTCTCAATTGTGTCAAATCATTTTCAACAGCGTCCTCTGTGACAGCTATACTCAAAAATGAGTCACTCAATGCTCTTGGTTTGTATCCAAATAGTAGTTCAGAGGGACTCTTCCCAGTTGAACTATTCACAGTAGAATTTATTGCAAATACAATTGAATCTATCGAAACATCCCATTTCCTTTCCTCCTCTGAAGAAGTGGAAATGGCTCTCAACAAAATACTGTTGTACCGCTCTACCTGCCCGTTGGCCCGTGGTGTAGCTGTTGCATTTAGGACTAGCTTGATTCCTAAACCTTTTGTGAACGTAGCAAAAGAATGAAAAATTCTATTTTCCCCGGAGGCAGGCGAAGGAGCGGTTGGAGTGTTCTGCGACCTCAGCCGTGCCTTTGACTGTGTCCAGCATGACATTTTATTAGATAAATTATATAAATACGGAATCCGTGGTAAACTTCACGAATGGTTCTCCTCCTACCTCGAGGGACGATTTCAGAGAATAAAAGTAAATTGTGTAGATAACAATAAGAAAACTAACTATTTATCTAGTAAACTCCCAATCAGAATTGGAGTTCCGCAGGGCTCAGTGTTGGGGCCTATTTTGTTCACACTGTATATCAATGAATTACCCCTGATCCTTCCGAATGCTTTCACTTGTTTGTATGCGGATGATTCTACTCTTTCATTCACAGGTAATGAGATTCAAATTCAAAACAAAATAGAAAGTAGTGTTCAAACACTCTCCAAGTGGTCATATGATAACTCTCTGTTTTTAAACACTACTAAAACTAATCATATAACTTTTCACACCAGGCAGAACAAAAACATCCCTACAGTAAAAATAATAATAGATGATCACACCATCGAGAATGCTGAATGCTCCAAGTTCTTAGGTGTTAGACTTGATCAACATCTATCTTTCAAATCACATTGTGAATCTTCAGCTAATACCCTGAGTACCAAATGTTTTTAACTGAGATCTCTCAAATCAGTTCTGGACATGTGCGGGCTCCTACTTTTCTATTTCGGGGAAATTCAGTCTAGGATGTCATATGGAATCACCATCTGGGGAAACTCACCTGGGGTTCATGATGTTTTTATGGTGCAGAAGGGGATTGTGCGGTGTTTAGCTAATGCTCCAAGTGGTACCTCATGCCGGGAATTATTCAAACAGTATGGGATTCTTCCTCTATGTGGATTATATATACTGGAACTTTTGTCATATATACATAAGCGCCGCGAAATATTGGTTAAGAATAATTCAATTCATGATCACAATACAAGATCAAAAAACAGTTTTCACTTGCCTAACGTTCGCTTGACAATGTCTCAAAAATCATCCAACATATTGGGACTTAAATTATACAATGCCCTTCCCCATGACTTCAAATTGTTGGATAGCCTGCATAAATTCAAGAAAAGAACAAAATTGCTTCTCCTCGACCTCTGTCCCTATAGTGTAAATGAATTTTATGACAACTTTCGATAAACTTGAACTTTTTTTGTAAATCTTTCATGTTGTACGTGTATTATACATATTTGTTATACCTGACTTGTCTGATAGCTTCACAGCTCAATGGATGAAATAAAATTGAATTGAATTGAATTGACTTGTGAAACATAAACCTCAGTCACAAATTATACGCCTAGGAGTACCAAAGGTCAGAAAAATCTTCTCAAGAAAGTCTTTCACTGGTTTCGTTTTCGTACTTGAGACCGCTTTGGCAGACAAAAATTTTGTAAAGGCATCTATTGCCACTATCAAATACAAATTATTCTTGGTACTTTTGACGAATGGTCTTGTGATCAATATGCATTGTGTCCATAGGCGTTGCTGCTTTCTCTATACAGTGAAGCATGCCCTCTTGTTTTCCCGTTGGAACTTTGTTGTAAGCACATGCCAGGCACGCTGAAATATATCGAAACACATATTTCCGCATTTTTTTTTTATTTACAAAGAAATCCGCATCGACCCATCGGATCATTAGCGGAGGAGATAATAAATTACATTCATAATTTGCTAAGTAAATCTAAGGTATTCAAAAATGATATGATATTCCTACTATTGCTATATTCTAACATTTCTTTTAAGGAAGAAGATATGTTGAATGTGTCTCTCTGAAATTGGAATAGGGGACATTGCACTATAATATGTTTCACTGTTAGTTGAACTTCACAAATTTCACAAGTTGGTTGATCCTCTCCAGACAGCATGAATTCGTGAGTGAGCTTGGTTTGTTCCTAAACGAAGTTGGGTCATTATCACTTGTTCTCTCCTTTTCGTTAGTTTATTTTGCCACGATCCCACGTTCGGTTTGATTTCATGTAGTTTTGATTGTGAGGCCTGCCATTGAGTGTTCCAAACGTTTTTCATCTTGTATTTGATATACGATTTCACATCTATCGAAGGAGTGTATTGCAGTGCTGCCTGGTTCGGGTTATTGATTGCGTCCCGAGAACTCTTGTCGGCTGTTTCGTTCCCAGTTATTCCTATATGTGAAGGAACCCAAAGAAGAACCACTTCTTTGTCCAATGTTTGAATGACATGAAGTTCCCTTTTGATCAGTCTTCCTATCGGGTGATTTACGTATATTCGACGAAGTATTTGTAGGGAGCTTAATGCATGATTTTGCGAAACGTAGCGCTTGGAGAATTGCGAAGAGTTCCCATGTGAGAATCGTATTGGTTTCTGGTAGTTTGTAGGTTAGGGTAGTTTCGGGTGTTACAACTGCTGCTCCCACTCCATAATTTTATTTGGATGCATCTGTGTATATTTGGATGAATTCTTCATGATGGTATAGGATTTCACGGAAGTTCTGGATTATAATTTGTGGGCTTGTGTTATTCTTATTGAATTAGGATAGGTGGGTGTTAATGATTGGTTGGTGTATTTGCCAAGGGGGAGGGGTCTTTAGGTACATGGGGTAGAGAAGGGGGAATTTCTGCATTTGAAGTGGTCTCAGATATCTTCGAATTCTCTCATAGAAAGGTGGATCGGTTCTTGGTTGTTCGTATGCTGATAGGAAACGCGTTGTTATCGTGTTTCTATATGAGTTACGTTGTGCCCCTAGCAGTTGTGGTTTGTAGAAGCACCTCGTAGCTTTTTTGAAACCAAATTTGTGTTGAATAACTTTTCTCCAACATTCACCAATTCACACAATAAAAGATTTACTTTTCTCGATGCTTTTAATGAACATTGAAAATGCAGGTTACAAGTGACAAAAATGGAATGGTCAATTTCATTATAAGTTCCACTTATATAGGATTAGAATAATAGAACGAAGATAATTTGCGGTGTGAAACATATTCAGCAAAAATGCAAAGATAAAGTCCGGTAGGAAGCTGAGTCTTCTATTTTGATGTCTCCACATTAGGTGCGTTCCATTAAGCGCTCACAACGCCCAAAACACTCATTCAGACGTTCCACATGGCGACCACGATCGTTGGGGTCGTGGCGAAAATGTCATGAATGACGTCATGATTCATGCTCACGACGACCCATCTCAATAGGTGGGTCGGCGTGAGCGTTTCGATAACGCACAGAACCAAGTGGAACGACAAAATTCGTGGTCGTGAGCGTGATCGTTTTGAGCGCTTAATGGAACGCACCCATTGTCTCCGTGGGTAGGACCGGCTTCAGGGACGTAACTCCTCCCTTCTTAAGATGAAGACTGAGGGTGGTTTGGTTGGTCAGGCTTCATGCTTCCATCTTGTTGATTTCGAGATGAATGATAATATTGGCATATATTATAAGGGTAGCAATTTTTATAGTAACATGCTACTCCACAGGATATTATAATGCATAATAAAATGCAAATGATAGTGATTACCCAAATAGGTAAGGAGTTGGCAATAATATATTGCTCATGAGAAAGCTGAAACTGATGCTGGGAATTCATAGTTGATGTTAGATGTTTAATTTCATCTAAATCCATTTTAGAAATTGAAATTGGTTTGGATCTCAATGATAGTTGAGATAAATTCAAAGAAGGTAATTGGATAATTTTTGATGGTGATAATTCTTCTGAGCCATGTTGAGATTTTTCATTATTAATAAATAAATAAATAACTAATAATAAATAAATGTTTATTTATCCCTTAAGCTAGTATAAAAACAAGATGGGACATGTCGCTACAAGCAATGAGAGAGATACAAAAATACCAATCCAAGTAAAAATACATAAAGACACATACATACATGCAAATACAATATCTTCACTCCTGATGCAAGTTACAGTCCTGCTAAATATGTCTCGAATTCATCGAGTGAATGAAAACATTGAGTGATTAAGAGTTCTTTTAGGCGGGATTTAAAAAGTGTTGGGGAATCCGCTTTCTTTATATTGTCTGGCAGACGATTGTTAAAGCGGCAACCAGCATTATTCGGTGAGTTTTTATAAAACGAATGTTTGTGTTTACTTAATTTGATGTCGTTTTTACATCTAGTGTTATGGGAGTGGTTGTCACCGTTTAGAGGATACAAATGCTTATTTTTGAATATATAACAAAGAAGTTTGAAAAGGTGAATTGATACAACAGTCAGGATTTGATTTTTTTTGAAAATATCCCTACAAGAGTTGCGATCCCTTATGTCAAATATTAGTCGGAGTATACGCTATTGAGCAACGAACACTCTAGTGATCTCAGATGCTTGGCCCCACGCTATAATATTATAAGAAATGGCTGAATATACGAATGCGTAGTATATTTGAAGGAATGAGTCAATTTTCAGCGTATTCTTCAGGGTAACAAGTATATGAAAGCTTTTATTCAATTTCTTACAAACGAAATCTATTTGTTCCCCCCATGAGAGGTTGCAGTCAATGTATATGCCTAGGAGTTGTGATGAGTTAGTGGTTTTCATAATAATATCTTCAAATTCATAAACGTGGTTTGATGGAGGTCTATTCTTTGTGTGATATTCTATGACTACAGTTTTGCTGTGATTAACGATCAACATATTTTTCGTGCAGTTATTTGAGAATTCATTCAGCACCTGACCTGCTACTGATTTCATTTTCTGTGCGTCACTTCCGGAGACTACAATGGTGGTGTCGTCCGCATACATGAAGGTTCCACCGCCACTAATATGCCCAGGAAGGTCATTGACATATGTTAAAAAAATTAAGGGACCTAGAACACTCCCTTGGAGAGTTCCAAGGTCAAGAGAATATTCGTCTGATTTTGTGTTATCAATTTTCACGATAATTCTTCTGTTTTCTAGGTAAGAAGTTATCCAACTATTTATCGGGCCACGCAAGCCAAGTTTATCGATTTTTTCCGATACGAACTTTCGATCTACTGTGTCGAAAGCCCGCGTCAGATCGAACGACAATGAAACGACATGTTCACCCTTATCAAGGCAATCATTGATGTGTTGTACTAAATTGGTGATTTCAGTTTCTGTTGAAAAACCAGGACGAAAACCATGTTGACAAGTGCTGAGTACTTTGTATTTTTCAAAGAATTTTTGAATTCTATTACACACAACTTTTTCGATAATTTTCGAGAAAATGCTCAACAATGCTATGAGACGATAATTTTCAATATTTGTTTTATCGTCTTTTTTGTATATTGGTAGAATCGCAGCCGTTTTCAATAAGTTAGGGAATTTTCCTGAGGATACCGAAAGATTTATAATTTCTGCTAGAAAATGTGAGATAATGCTCGAGCATTTTTTAATTATACCGACGGGAATCTCGTCCAGCCCTGTGGATTTTTTATTCGGTAACCCGTGAATTACATTTTAATAGTCTGATTTATTCCTTATATCGAATAAATCAGTGATATTCATAAAACTGATGAAAGTATGCTTACTGGAAATTATTTTAGTTATTTTTATTTCTATGGGTACTATAGGATTGGTTAATTTATGGATAAATCCATTATTCATGTTCAATATTAATAGAAAGGATGAGAATATATATATATAATAGTTTTTACGTTTTTTCATGTTATGTTACGAATATTTCGATGTTTCCGTTTTAATTTTATTCTTAGTTTGGGCTATCGGTTGAATTTCCGTGAATCGTGGAGCTAATTTATCCCGTGTTTGTTCTTTATGGTGAATGGTGTCATCTTCTGTAACAGTTGGGGGTTTTTGACGATTTTTATTCAATTTTTCGAGTCGCACTGATTTTTCTTTATTAATTTCTTCATTAATTTGTTCAAATTTTTTATTCATTTTCTCTCTGTGGTCATGAACATATTTTGATTTTTCAGATATATCGAAAGGGTCCTTTGAAGAAAGATGTCCTGATACGATTTCGAAAGGAGTGTATCCACTTGAAGAATGGATAGAATTATTTTTTTTTTTTTTTTTTTTTTTTATTGATCAAAAATCCGCATCAGCCAATCGGCTATTAGCAGAGACATAAAAAAAAATATCATTTGTTATATGAGAAATAGTAAATTAGTCTCTCTTAAGAATGCGATAACATTTTCGGCTCTGCAGTCAGTAAAAATTCTTTTGAAATCCCCAGGAATATTATTATTCAGTCTTTGTGCTGAGAAGAGAGGGCACTCCAGTAGTATGTGCTTGACAGATATAGGCACTCCACAGGCAAAACACTCCGGTTGAGGATCTCCCGTAATCAGATGCTCATGTGTCAGACGAGTGTGACCTAGACGAAGTCGAGTGATGACTACCTGATGAAACCGATTGAGAGAAGAACTGGACCATGGTTGCATTGTTGGTTTGATCTCATATAGTTTGGGGGCCTTTGCTTGCCAATGTTGATTCCAAGTATTAATCATTTTTGAGTGAAAGTAAGGTTTCAGATCTGTTGCCAATGATCCCATGCAAGGGGCGAGTGCTGGGTTCCTTGAGGCTTCTCTCGCTTGTTTATCAGCTGTTTCATTTCCTCTAATGCCTGTATGAGAAGGAACCCAGAGAAAAATCACCGACCTGCTCGAGCCCATTGATTTCAATTCCTCTCTGATCGATTGTGCCAGACAGTGCTGTGTGTACATATTTGAGATTATGTGCAGAGAGTTGAGAGAGTCAGTAATTATCAGTATATTCTTTTCAGGAGACGTTTTTATATACTGAAGGGCATTTGAGATTGCTTGAAGTTCTCCGGTGAGGATGCTGGCTGTTTCAGGTAGTTTGCTTTCTCTCATAATGTTATCCGTTACAAATGCGCAGGCCACACCACTTTCTGTCTTGGATGCGTCAGTGAAGATTTTTTTATATGAAGGATATTGGGAGATTATAGATTGATAGGTTGCTTGAATCAATTGCGTATTGGTTTCGTATTTATCATAAGAGGATAATTGGGTATTTAAGGTAGGTGGAGGAATGAGCCAAGGTGGAGATGTGTGAGTATCGGGAGATTGAATTGTAGGTATTTCTTGAAGTTGGATAAGAGTAAGAGAGCGTTTGATTCTTTCGTAGGAAGGGAGATGTCTTTTGGCATGTTGACTTATGGGAAAGTATCTGATTGGATGGATATTCTTCTCTTGACGTTTTGCTGCATATGATAAGCCCATGTCCTGTCTCCTTAAGTTCAAAGGTAGTTCGCCGAGTTCACAGAGTAGACTGTCAACAGGTGATGTTCTGTACGCACCAGAGATGATGCGGAGTGCATTATTCTGCACAGTGTTCAAGACTTTGAGAGTAGAGGGGGTGGCTGATGAATATGATATGCAGCCATAATCCAGCCTTGAACGAATCAAGACCCTGTACAGTGTCAATAGCATTCCGCCATCTGTACCCCAATGTTTATTGGATAGGCATCTCAGAAGATTCAGTCTCTTTTGGCATGTAGCAGACAGGTAATTGATGTGGGACTTCCAAGTGAGTGATTGATCGAATATTAATCCCAGGTACTTTATTTCGGTGGCGTAGGATAGTATTTGATTGTTAATCCTGAGGGTTGGTAAATCTTGAAGTTGGATTGATCGTTTGGAAAACACAATACATGTGGTTTTCTCTGCAGAGAAGTTGAGTCCGCTTCGCGAGGACCAGGACTCCAGATTCACAAGCTCTTGTTGCAAAAGACAGGCTAGGCTCTGTATATTCCTTCCCTTCACATACATGATGAGGTCATCGGCATATAGTCTTGCGTGAATGGGTCTCTGAAGATTTTCGAGTATGTCGTTTATTCCTATGAGAAACAGAGTGGGACTTATCACGGAACCTTGAGGGGTGCCGTTTTGTAGATGTCGGGTTGATGACAAATTTCCATTAGTTTTTACTCGAAACATTCTGTTCGTTAGAAAATTTTTTATGAAAGCCAGGATGTTTCCTTGATATCCCCATGTCTCCAAGGTCTTGAGTATCTTGTGATGCCATGCCATATCAAAGGCTTTATATAAATCGAAGTAGATTGCAAAACATTTCTGATTGTTCGAAAATGCTTCATTTATATTGGTTTCAAGGTCTATGATGTTGTCCAAAGTGGATTTCATTGGTCGAAAGCCCACCTGTTCCATGATCAGTTGGTTGTTCTTCTCCATGTTCCATATGAGACGTTTATTGATGATTTTCTCAAATAATTTGCATAGAGCACATGTGAGTGAAATCGGTCGGTATGAATCAGTTTTGTTGGGAGGTTTGTGCTGTTTCAGGATGGGCACCACATCAGCTAATTTCCATAGTTCGGGGAAAGAATGTTGTGTCCAGATCATGTTGAAAAATTCCAGAAGAAAGTCGTGGGATTCTTCGGGTAGATGTTTAAGGAAAGACATAGGTATATCATCGGGACCAGCGGATGTATCTTTCAATGTAGCAATTGCATGTAGTATTTCGGATTCGGAGATTGGTGCATTGATGGGATCGTCATTTGGAATAATGCGTATTGGATTCCTTTCTTCATTTTCTTTGAATGATAGGAATGTTTTATTGTAATTGTGATCAGCTGAGATTTCACAGAAATTTTTGGATAGCTCTTCCACAATTTCAAAAGGGGTGGTTATTGTTTTCCCTTCCAGTTCAAGTTCTTGGATGCCGTGATGAGTGTTTGTACCAGTAATTTTCTTAATTTTACGCCAAACTTTGCTGAGTGGGGTATTTATGTTGATAGTTTGTACATATCTATGCCAAGAATCTTTTTTAGCTTTGTTGGTTACTAGTTTGACAATTGCTCTCTTTTTCTTCAAGTCTATCAGGTTGTCTGGGGTGTTGTTGCGTTTGAAAGTGTTTAATGCTCTTTTACTCTGTTTTATTGCATTATCACAATCAGAATTCCACCAGGGTACGATTTTTTTCTTGTCTATATGTTTCGTCTTTCCCACTGCCTGTGAGGCTGATTGTATTAGAATTTCGTTGAATCGGGAAAGTATGTTATCAATGGAGTCGTCCATTGAGATTGTACCTATTTTCGCCTTTATCAATTCTTGAAAGAGATTCCAATTAGCTGTATCAAGTTTCCATCTTGGTTCAGGTAAGTGGGGTGATTTGATGCATTTATTGTTGGTTATTATAATCGGATAGTGGTCACTTCCATATAGGTCTTCAGCAACGGTCCATGTATGATCGATTAAGATAGATGTGCTACAGATAGTAAGGTCGATGGTTGACAAGCTTCCTGAGGCAACGTTGAAATGGGTATAGCTACCATCATTTAAGGGTGCAAGGTTCGTATTATTGATTAAATTAGCTATTTTGCGTCCCATGGTTGTAGTTGTTTGAGACCCCCAGATGATGTTATGCCCATTGAAGTCTCCTAAGATCATTTTGGGTGAAGGGATCTGATCAATCAGATTACGTAGATCATTCTCCTGTATGTCAGTGTTTGGAGGAATATATATATTACAAATATGCAGTTTCTGTGTTGTGCCAATTTCTACAGCGACTGCTTCCAAGGTTGTCGTGATTGGGATTTGCTTTGAGTTGAGGTGGAATTTCGTGTAGATGGAGACCCCTCCGGATGCACGATTTCTTTCTGTTCGGTTTCTATAATATGAACTATATGATTTTAGGTCCTGATGATAGGAATCCTTGAAATTTGTCTCTTGTAAACATTTGATATCAGGGGAGTGTTGATTAATCAGAAGTTGCAGCATGGGCAGTCGTGTTCGGAATCCGTTAATATTCCATTGCAAAATCTTATTGTACATATTCATCGGTTTGTCAGGAAGAGTGGATCAGGGAATGGATGAATCGCTTTCAGTATCTACGCCACCTGAAACAATTTGCTTCATCAATCTATTCTTCAGTTTAGTATATTTGGTTTTGAATTTTTTATCAGGTAATTGGGGGCGAATTTCTTCAAGCATTGTAACAATGTTCATCGGTTCTGTGGTGTAGTCATTGGCGAGAGCTAATAAATTTTTAGCTCCATTGGAGTTTTCTATAAAATGTTCAAGTTGTTGACTATTGAGAGGAAATTGAGGGGTGTGGTTATCTATAAAATCCCTAACGCTATCAGGGACTTTACAGCTGATATCCAATTGAGTCTTCTCGGCTTTATATTTCTTCATCTGATTGTAAGATGGCGTTGCAAATATTCTTTCAGAGTCTTCTGGTGTTGGTGTCAATATATCAGAAACAGTCCGCTTATTTGAGGTACAATCTGTTGAAGGTACTTGAGGAGGATCTAGTACAATATCATCAATGAGATGTATTTTTCCTTTAGTGCCTGTTGAAAGAGCTGCTGTTTCTGATGGATTTGAAGCATGAATTATTGCTCTTGTGGTGTTCTCACTATTGGTATTTCCAGCAGTTGGTTGGAGTACTTGTGAAATCGGATGATGTTGAGATGATGAGGTATTGGAGTATTGGGGTGCAGCTTCAGGGATTGGGGGAGAGGATTGGGAGCTCATAGGACCTGGGCATTGTGATGCATTGTGTCCGGTTTGTTTGCACTTGAAGCAGGCATAGTTTTCCCTCGTGATGAAGATTCTGTATGGAATTTCGTCAAACTCCAAGTCAATATGCTCTGGAATTGGATTATTATCAGGCGGAGAGATATATACTTGTCTTCTGAAGCTAAGAATGTGGTTATAGTCTGGATCTGGAGCACCAATCTTCAAATACGATATGGGAGACATGAGTTTTAGTCCCATATTGTGGAGAGTATCTGTTAGGATCTCATGAGGAATAGTAGGACTCACATTTGAAAGGAGGAGTCTTTCCGATGGAGTGATCAGTCGACGTGCAGGTATTATTGTGCCATTGATCGTGATAGCACCGTGATCCTTCAAGAAATTATCTACCAAATCTTTTCTGTTCAGATAAACACAGATCCTGTTGTTTGAGATTCGCGAGCAGAAAGTGATGTTCTTTGGGTTCACTATGGGTCCAAGCTTCAGTAGATAGTCTTGAATTTTGAGTCCGTCTAACGAAGTGAATACAATTGCTTGGTCTTTTCTGGGTGGTTGGTTTGAAGTTTGAGATAAGGCAGTTGAGTATGATCTTGTGTTAGAAGTTCTGTTGCTGTTGTGAACTGCATCATTCGTGTTTTCAGTAATGGTAGCATCGAAGTTGATGGTTTGTTTTTTAGTATCAGCGCTCATCCCGAACGCAATCTGAGTCCGCCCCTGGCGAGTCTCAGATATACTAGATAAGGCAGTTGATACGCGGCTGTTGGTGTTGTTTTAATTCGGTTGATTTGAGTCAATCGTGATGTTTCCGAATCACGGTAAATGCCAATAATATAAAAGGAATATATTTGTCTATTCAACTTCACTTTTCACTGTTTGAAATAATTAAATTGTTAGTTCTAACACTTTTTTCTTCACAATAATCGGGACCGCAAGCAGAACACATTAAGTCGTACTACGTGCAGGACCGGAATCTCGGATAGAATTATTGTAGTGTAATATTGAGTGTTTCATTAAATTTTGTAAAGATTGTGTTGGAGTTTGTTGTGTCTGAGTTCTTATTTGTTCAAGTATTGTTGAATGAATTCGTTCAATATAACTGTTAGAATGTTTATTATATGTACCTTAGAGAAATCTTGAAAATTTTTATTATAAAATTCTGATCCTCCATCACATACTATAACATGAGGAATTCCGTAATGGGAAATGAAAGATAAAAGTCCGTCAAGAACATTGATTGCATTTGTTCCGGGCATGGAATAAGCTTGAGCAAATTTAGAAAAAGTATCAATAACCGTTAAAAATTTTTCTTTTGAGATGGAAAGAGTGTCTATATGAATTCTCTCAAATGGTTTTGATCCTATAGGAATTGGTTGAAATTCAAATTCATTCGGTGTACGCTCATATTTAGATTTTTGACAAATATGACAATTATTTATATAATTTTTAACATTTTTATCCATATTTGGCCAATAATAATTTCTCTTTAGTGATTCAAGTGTTGTTGTTAATCCGCGGTGTCCAGTTTTGTAAATATGGTGATAGGTAGTTAATTTTATCAGTTTGCTCGTTTTCCTTTTCTATGTGATTCAGCATTTTTGAACATATGAAAATTTTTGAATTCATTCTAATTAGTTTTTCTTGCATAGTTATAGTGGAAATTCTTTCATGTTCTTTGTTTGGGAAATGCAAATGATAAGTCCGACCATTCATTAAATTTGCTATGAATTCTTCTAAATCTTGTTCAAGATGAGGTTTTCTAAGGCTTATGAAGAATCTCTGATTTTCGAATATTTTTTCACGGCGACAAAGGATCGCAGATGGGGTATCAACAATTTTTATAATCATTTGGTATTTATGATGATTCGAAGGTTTTTCTGAAAATGGAAAAGCTAATACAGGAGTTTCATCAGCTGTGTGTGCTGTTGATGTATAGTTTTCGTAATCTCTAATGAAATCTTGAATCTGAGTCTCCTATTTCATTGATAATTGACATACTATCAGGTGGGTTTCTTGAAAGGGCATCTGCTATTATGTTTTCTTTTCCTTTTATATAATCAATTTCGTAATCATATTCGGATAACAAAAGTTTCCATCTTATTAATTTTGAACTTGGCTCTTTCAGATTGTCTAACCATTTCAGGGGTTTATGATCTGTTTTAATTTTAAAATGTCTTCCGAAAATATAGGGTCTAAAATGTTTGACTGACCAGATTATTGACAATAGTTCCTTTTCAATTGTTGAGTAATTAATTTCATTAGGATTCAAAGTTCTACTCGCAAAACAAATGGGTTTACCATCTTGACAAAGCACTGCACCAATTGCGTATTTACTTGCATCAGTGGTTAATGTAAACATTTTTGAAAAATCTGGATGTGCTAAAATTGGTTCATTACATAGAAGTTTTTTGCAAGTTTCAAATGCGTATATTAATTCTTGTGTGTGTTAAATTTTTTTACCTTTCTTTAGACACAGAGTAAGAGGTTTTGTTATTTTTGCATGATTATTTATAAATTTCTTCATACGTTTTTGGATTTGGGAACTCTTCTATTGCTTTTAATTTCTTAGGATTAGGTTTTATTCCTTGAGTTGTTATGACATGTCCTAAAAATTCCACTTGTTTATGTAAGAATTCACTTTTATCTGGCTGAATTTTGAGGTTATATTGTTGAAATTTCTTCAAAATTTCTTTGATATTTGAAATATGTTCATCTAAAGTAGTCGAAAATATAATTACATCGTCCATATATATTAAACAAATTTTGTTAACAGAGTCTTTCAAAATTTCCATCATCATACGAGAAAAAGTGGAGGGGGAATTCTTTAAACCATAGGCATACGCAGAAATTCAAAATGTCCTTAATCGGTAGAAAAGGCAGTTTTTTTCTATTGAATCTTTATGCATTCTAGTGAAAACCACTAGCTAAATCGAGAGTAGTGAAGTATTGAGTTTTACCCAATTTTTCTAAAAGGTCATCAATATTAGGAATGGGAAATCTATCTTGTATTGTTTTGTTATTCAATTTCCTATAATCAATAACAATACGCCATTTTTGTTGTCCGCTGGCATCTAGTTTTTTGGGGACTATCCAAATAGGACTTGACCATGGGCTCGAACTATTTCTTATAATACCGTCATTTAGCATTTGTGTAATTTGTTTATTTACTTCTTTTCTATGAATTTCAGGAAATCGATAAGATTTTGTATGAATTGGTTCTTCATCTGTTGTTCTTATTTCATGGGTCGTTTGAGTTGTAGCTGACAGTGGTTGTTCAGGGTAGTGGAAAACTGTATGATAAGTTTTACAAAGCTTAAGAATTTTAGATTTCTCCTCAGAATTTAAATGATTTAATCGTAATAAATCTTCGATTTCATTTTCGTTTGGATATGGATCAATTCCATCAATATCTGTTTGATAAATTTCGAAATCATCGATTGGATAAACTTGAAGAGGTGTTGTTAAATTGAAATATTGATCATGAGAGTCTAGATTATGAATTTCTACTATCGCGTCACCATTCTCTACTGTAGTTATACTTTCAGGGATGAAACAATTTTGATCAAGATTCGTTTGGGGTAAATAATAATTGCCATCGACAAATGTATTCACTGGTATTTTTGTTCTAAAAATTTCACTTTCACCTAGAGTTATATTAAAGCAATGATAATCAGATGGGGAACATTGAAAAACTTTTATGATAATATTTTTTTTTGAATAAATAGCCTTCTTGAATATTCCAATTGAATCCCATATTTTTAAAGTCTTTGAAACTTAATAGTCCGTCGAAAAATGGATGGAAATAAAAAAGTGTACAAATTATTTTAATTTCTGATTCAAATTCTGAAAACGCTGGTATATGTGCTTCGAATTTGGAATGTTGTTGTCCACAAGATGTTTTTATTATATTTGGTTTATTGAATATATATTTTGGGAAAATTTTCTCCGCTAATACCAGGTTCAAGAGTGAAATATGGCTTCCAGAATCAATAAGTAATTTTAGTGGTCTATGATTGGGTACAGATATTATGACGAATGGGAGTTTTCTTTGATCTTTTAAATTATAAGTTTCTAAGTTTTCTCCGTTCCAGAGGCTAGTACAGAAAAAGTTTGATCCTGATTCGTTTCAGATACTTGTTCATCATAATCAAAATGTTCTTCTACATTATTTTGTGAATTATCGAATAAATATTGATATTCTTCAGATATTGAATTCATAGAATTTGTTGGTTGTTCGTGAATAAATCCAAAGTTGTCTTCATTGATGTTACACGGTTCTATTTGGTGAATTTCTTCTGAAATAAAAGTTGGTCGCGATTGAGGTTGGAAAAATTGTCGTTGAGGTGTATTTACGGTTCTTGTAACTACAGACATTGGTGTTGGTTTAGTTTGAGGTTGTTGATTTCTCGGTCTACAAACATTAGTATTATTCGGTTTTCCAAAAACTCTTTGATTTGTAAAGAATCGTTGAGGCACTTGTCTTGATTGAATTTGTATTGGTTGACTAGGGAAATTTTGATTAGGAAAATTTCTATTTTGATTGAGATTTTGTTGAATATTTTTCATTGGATTATTTTGAAAATTGTTTTGTGATGTGTATCGAGTTTTTTGAGTCACCAAAGGCGCTTTAAAACTGGGTTGAGGAATCGGTTGAGATTGATTTCTTTTTCCGTCATTAACTAAAGATAGAAAATTTTCTTCTTCTAAAACGAAGTTTAGTGCTATTTCTAAATTATTGGGATTTTTAAGTCTAACTGCTGTCTGGATTGTAGTAGGTAAATATTTTAAGAAAGTTATGAGAATTAATTTTTCGATATTATTTATTTGCGCACTTTTTTCCAGTTCGTTTAAAGTACTATCATTATTAATTGATGAAAAAATGAGACTTCTAAAATATTGACACCTTATTCCGAAGTTATAAGAATTTTCTGTAGGATTTGGTTTTAGACTATGTAATTCTTGTAAGAGACATGCAAAAGATCTTTGGTCTGAAAATGAGACTTGAAGTAAAGCTTTAATTTGGGTCCATTCTGTTAATTCGCTCCTACTTGAAATTAATGTTAAAGCTTTTCCTTTCAGTTTACTGATTATACCTCTCAAAATCAATTTCTTGATGAATTGTGGCTCTGCATTATATTGTGTTAAAGTTTCATCGCAAGCTGCACAGAAATTATTTAGTTCGCAAGGATCGCCGGAAAAGTATGGTATGATATCCAAAAAAAGCTTCAATTGTTGGTAATTCATATTGATAGACATCGTAGGGTTGTCGCTATTCAAATTTGAATTTTGAAAAAGAGTTTCAAGGCCTAAATTTTCGTTACTTTCAATCAGACTTGAAATAGCTTGTTCACGTATCTCACGATTATGTTGTGATATATTCCTGATTTTATTGAACATAAAATTTTAATTCGTATAGAAATGACTAATTTAAAGAGTGAATATGTATAGGTAGGGAAAAAGGAATGATTGAAGGATTGAGAATGAATATGACTTACAGTTTCTCTGGATTGTCTTCTTGTTTGCTTCTTTTTCTTTCTTCTTAATCCTAAACCAGTCTAGGGAATGCTGTCCGTCGAATGGTTGTCAGTGGTCCTCTGATTCGTTCATCTCTTGGGATATTCAGATTTGCACCCCGTATCTCCAAGTTGTTGGATTGCTGTCCTCACTTGCAGGTACTTGAGTCTTTTGGAAATTCTCAGCAGATTTGTTGAAACACTATTGGAGTTCACTTCTCACAGATTATCCACACTATGTTAACTCCTCTTATGGAATCTTCGCTGGTGGTGGTTTTTCGAATTCTGGTGTTTCCAAAATCCTTCTCCGACTGCGCCAGTTACGTTGTGCCCCTAGCAGTTGTGGTTCGTAGAAGCACTTTGTAGCTTTTTTGAAACCAAATTTGTGTTGAATAACTCTTCTCCAACATTCACCAATTTACAAAATAAAAGATATACTTTTCTCGATGCTTTTAATGAACATTGAAAATGCAGGTTACAAGTGACAAAAATGGAATGGTTAATTTCATTATAAGTTCCACTTATATAGGATTAGAATAATAGAACAAAGATAATTTGCGGTGTGAAACATATTCAGCAAAAATGCAAAGATAAAGTCCGGTAGGAAGCTGAGTCTTCTATGTTGATGTCTCCACATTGTCTCCGTGGGCAGGATCGGCTTCAGGGACGTAACTTATGTTGGAATGTTGTCGAGTGAAGCTATTCTGGCAGCATAGGATATACTTAATTGTTGTCTTCTATGTTGTAGGGATGGTTCTCCGATCTCCCATCCCAAGCTTTTAACAGGGGTGGTTCTATAAGCTCCCAGTATGGTCCGTAACGCTGAATTGTGAAGGCTATCCAAAGATTTCAGTGCGGATGGTCTTGCGGAAGCGTACGCAATGGAACCATAATCAATCTTGGAGCGTATGAGAGCCCTATAGAGAGTGAGAAGGGTCGATCCCTCCGCACCCCACTGTTTATGTGCTAAGTATTTCAACAGGTTAACCTTTTTTCGGCACGAGATGATGAGCTGATCAATGTGTGATTTCCAGTTGAGCTGTTGGTCAAATATCAGTCCTAAAAATTGTATGTTCTCTGTGAAAGTTAAGTTTCTTTGTATAATTTAACTGTTGGCATATCTGCTGTTATCCTTTTTGAAAATGATATGCATTTCGTTTTGGTAGGTGAAAAGGTGAAGCCAGAAGTCTTGGACCATGTTTCGAGCGAATGTATCTGTTTCTGTAGAATGGTTGCTAGGTTATCAGTATTTTTACCTTTAGCGAATATTATAAGATCGTCTGCATAAAGTCTTGCTTGGGCTGGCTTTTTCAAGGACACAATGACATCGTTCAGTGAGAAATAGTGTTGGGCTTATTATTGATCCTTGCGGTGTGCCGTTCTCCTGGGTTGAGTTGTGATATTATTCCGGACAGACGCACTTGAAACGTCCTGTGGTTCAAGAAATTTCTGATAAATGCCAAGATATTTCCTTGATATCCCCATTCTAGAAGTCTAACTAAGATTTGATGACGCCATGCAGTTTCAAAGGCTTTATCGATATCAAAATGAATTGCCATACATTTCTGTTTGTTGGCAAACGCTTCATGTATTTGGTTTTCCAAATCTATTATATTGTCGTGTGTTGATCTATGGGGTCTGAAACCGTATTGTTCTGGTATGATTTGTTTTTTGTTTTCAAGTGTCCAAATAAGTCTTTTATAAATATTTTTTCCAACAATTTATACATTGTGCATGTGAGTGAAATTGGCCTGTAGGATTGTAGATGAATCGCTGACTTGTTTGGTTTCAGGATAGGGATAACGACTGGATGTCTCCAGATTTGCGGGAATTTCTGTTCTGTCCAAATTATGTTGAAAATTTGTAAGAGGAGATTTCTTGCTACTTGTGGCAAGTTTTTCAAAAAGGGTGTTGGGATATCATCAGGGTCTGCAGCAGTATTCTTGAGTGATGTGAGTGCTTCTAAGAATTCTGATTCCATGATTGGCTTGTTGATGGGATCTTGGTTGTTCTGTATTACAATCGGTGTGGATTCTTGGGTAATTTTGTGTGTGAGAAAGCTTTCTTTAAATTTCGCGTTGGTGGAATTATGCTTATAGTATTCAGCCAGTTCTTCTGCTATGCCTTCTTTTCGGGTGATAATACTGTCGTTCTTCTCTATGGCATTGATTCCAGAGTGTGTTTCGATTACAGATATATTTTCAACTTTTTTCCATACTGGTGAGAGAGGGGTGTTGCTATTAATACTCTGAACATATTTTCTCCATGAGTCTCTCTTACTGCGTCTCGTGATAAAACGTACTAGTGCTCGGTGTCTCTTGGATTTTATCTTGTTTTCCTCATTTCTTGTTCTATTACATGCTTTCAGCGCAGCATTACATGCTTTTATGGCCGTGGCACAATCTTCGTTCCACCATGGTACCGCTTTGTTTTTTTTTTATATGTTTAGTTTTTCCTATTGATTCATTTGCAGCCTCTATAATGACATTGTTGAAGTTGGCAATTGTTGTGTCAATGTTGTCCGTTATTTTGACACTGGAAATATTGTTTTCTATTATTTTTCCATAGCAATACCAGTCGGCATAGTCAAGTCTCCATTTCTGAATTGGTTCATTGTTATCACTCTGTTCATTGGACGATTCGTTGATGATTATGGAGTAATGATCGCTACCATATAGATCCTCTAATGCCCTCCATTTCAGTGATGTAAGAAGGTTAGGGTTGCATGCAGTTGAATCAATAGCTGATGAGTTTCCATTGGCGGAGTTTAATCTTGTCTTGGATCCATCATTGAGTAGGATAAGATCTGCCATATTCAAAACATTTTCAATTTTTCGCCCTCTGCGATTAGTATAGTTCGAACCCCAGGTGATTATGTCCGTTGAAATCTCCCAGGATTAAGCGTGGTGTGGGAATTTGATCTAACAGTCAATTCTTGTTCGTTTAAATCTGACTTTGGAGGTATGTATATATTGCATATATTGATTTTTGTTGGGGCCAAGACACTCACTGCTATTGCTTCGAGATTGGTTGTTAGTGGTATTTGATTAGCGGTCATATTTTGTTTTGATGGTATTGAATTCGATTTAAGAGAGAACAAAAAAAAGATGATATATGGGTATGAATCAGAACAGTTGATCTGATAAGTCACTTTGTGGTTCGTATGACTCAGATTCCAGTTGTTTTTGAAGCTTTTCTCTCAGTTTTGTGCATCTAACTTTTAGACTTCGATTTTCCGTATGAGAGTGTACTTTGAGCAATAATTCGAGAAGTGCGGGAGTGTTATCTGTGTAGTCCTTGGACAGGCTCAGGACGTCTCTTGATCCGTACGCGTTTTCCAGCAGAGCTTTGAATTGTTCGGCATTCAGCGTAGAGGGTTGTTGGTCCATGAGGTTTGTTATGGATTGCATCACTTCAGGATCTATTATTCATTTATTCAAAGTAGTACACCACAGAATACATAAAATTCCAAATGGTACAAAAAATAGAAAGTACCTATACACAACAAAACAAAACAATAATATATATATATATATATATATATATCCCAGTCAACCAGAAAAATAACAGTTAGTCGCAGGGAATACCAAATAATATCACATTGAAGATCATCTTGGAAACCTCTCTGGGTTTTACATGGGACTTCGCTTTGTGGATATCAACATCCACATCTTGTTATCGTTGCGAATTCCCCATGTTAACTTTCTTAATGATTGAGTGGAACATTTAATCGAGAGATTCAGATGAAGTGCACATTGCTATCACTTTGCGACTTATCTCTATTCATATATTTCGAATATAGAATTGGCGCTTGCGCAGGGCATAGCAACAACACGTGCACACGAATGAAAGTCAAGGAACAAAGGGAAGATGAAAATAATATATTATGATCTGTGTTGTGCGTATTTAATGGTTGGTTGAATTGTTGGTTTTGTGTGCAGTATTTTGAAATACTTTTTGTTAAGAAGAATATAAGACAGAGGTCTAGGTGCATGTAAGTATACATTTCCAATGGCAAAATGATGCTCATAAATGTGCAATAGGGAAGGTGATGCCCATTGAAAAGCAATGCTTTTTAACAAGATGGACTCCTCAACCGTTTTGTCGTATCATTATCAGAATTAAGTATCAGAATATTGAATGATATTTTATAATGTCAAACATGTATACACTGTTTTCAATACTCAGAAACACCTTTCTCTACAATAAAAGCTGAATTTAGAATTTTTCAATAGTTTGATTAGAAATATAACATGATATGGTTTCAACATGAGTACCTATCGTGTTCAGAACAGTATCAAACTACTACAAAACAACTCAATTTCTATTAATATTATTCTCAGTTGACAGTGGCAATCCATTATTTGGATCATCATAGTATAATAATCTGATATGGTAACAATCAATGTTTTTGTTGTTTCCTTTTGATTTTATTTCGTCTGTACAGCATACTATTTTTGTTTTGTAAATAATACTATTTTTATTTCATTATGTTTCGAAAATAATGTTTTTGTTTTTATATTCTATGATATTACAATGTGAGTTGAAGTTTTTATAAAGTATTTCGGGTGAGTCAAGCTGAATGCATTGGACTAATATATATCTGATGATTCTGTTCAGCCATATGCCTGGCTAGAAATGCGTACAGCTTGAATCACCCTGTGTTATATTCAAAATATACATATCAGTATTTTATAATAGTTGTTTAATTATTTCCCCTTAAGAATGAAAAAGAGATTCAATATGAAGAGCAGGCATATGATGTGTTTTATTGCTGATTCTGATTATACCTACTGGTGTACCACCCTGTATATAAATCTCATAGACTTAACCTATGCACATTTCATAGGCATTATAAAATGGTTGAAATATAAGGCAGCTGAGATATATTCAGTCTGCTTTCCAGGTATCTACTAATTCCATGGGTGTTGCAAAATTAACATTATTTTAATTAAATTAGAAGACGCTTATAGAGAGCAAATTCAGTGCCACGATGGTAATTACCAAATTACATATGAATATAACTTCAACGGAAGACGTAATTTGAACGCTCATTTGGTTCAATAATCTTTCCAATAAGTGCTAAAATGCGAAGTCGCAATGTTGCTATTCATGGTACCTTCCACACATCCACATTGTGATGTATTAGGTAATTACCAGTGATATACAATGTTGCGGACATTAAGCACTCCCCAGTAAGTACTGGTTGCAGTTTTTTATATCAACATTGTGAAGTCGCATTTCCACGATGTTAACTCCCTACAACTTCCCTGCAACCAAAATTGGTTGACTGGGATATATATATATCAAATGGACAAGATCAAGTGTCCTGCTTCAATTTCACAGTTGCCCGAAGTTTAAAAAGACTAAATGACAGACTCATAATGTCGATTGAGAGAAAATTCTCATTATAATTCAATTGTAGTTTGTTGGTGAACGCAGTGCTGCCATAATTAGTACGGTGATTTTGCGGGTAGAATAACTGTCTGTTTCTAGTATTGCGAGGATTAGCATGAATGAACCATTTCCCTAGAATCTCGGAGCAATCAATGAGACCATAAAGTATTTTGTAAAGAAAGAAACTCAAGGCGAGTTTGCGTCTATCGCTTAAAGTTTGGAGGTTAACTAGGGATAGCCTGCTATGAGAGTCCAATCCATGATAAGACAGTTTCATTTTATAAATCACAAAATTAGTGAACCTTCTCTGTATTCTTTCAAGTCTTTCCTTGTGCGCCAGATATATTGGGGACCAAATAATATTGTTATACTCTAGGATACTACGGACCAACGAAATCTATAACGTCTTTATTGCCTCAATATCACTCATATTTTGGGTTTGTCTCTTTATGAAGCCAAGCATTCTCAAGGCTTTATTGCAGATACTATTTATATGATCTGTAAAACTAAGATCCCTGTCAAAAACTACACCTTAATCGCATATGTTGACAACTGATTTCAGATTGACATTTGAGATGGAATAATCAAAAATGATGGGATTCAGTTTTTTATAGCAGCGCATCACACTGCACTTGCCTACATTAATATCTAACAGATTAAGTTCACAGTAATCGCAGAAGTTCTCCAAGTCTTTTTGGATAAGTTGGCAGTCATATGAGGAAGTGACCTTGTTATAAAATTTGAGGTCGTCCGCATATAGTGAAACTTTGGTGTTTAGAAATATGTCGGATACATCATTAATGAATAAGAGAAAAAGTATTGGACCAATGTGGGAACCTTGGGGAACTCCAGAGGTTACTTTTATTTCATTTGATAAACTATTACCAATTTTACGTGTTGTGTTCTGTCACTAACATATGAACCAATCAGTGCCAGGTAGTTGCCAACCACTCCGTATCCCTCCAATTTAGCTGAAAGAAGCTTGTGATTGACGGAGTCAAAAGCCTTGGCGAGATCCGTGCAGATGACATCCACCTGGAACCCCTTCTCGAGCATATTACACAAACTGTCCTGAAAGACACCCAAATTAGTAGTCGAAGAACGACTCTTGTAAAAACCATGTTGATGATCAGAAATGATATGTATAGGTTTCAAAGAGTTCATCAGTGAGTATGGATTCATAAATTTTAGGGATACTTGAAATCTTGCAGATGCCTCTATAATTCTTAACATCACTTTAACTGCCTGATTTAAAGATAGGAGAGAGAAACGATTTTTTCCAAGCATTAGGGAAAATTCCCTGGTTGGATGATTTTTGGAAAAGAATTTTTAGGGGTAGAGATAGAGAGAGCTACTCAAAAAATGGGTGGAATCCCGTCAGGACCAGCACATTTATTCCTGTCCAAATTCCTTAATTTATTTTGAATTACGTTTTCTGTAAAAGTATGATTCGAAAGTAAATTGGCGTGTTGCCCAAAATTTTTTTTCCTAAATTTGGAGGTTCTAATAGCTTGAAACAAGACTGAAAGTGTTCAGCAAAAGCATTTGCAGTGTCCTGGGGGGTTTCCAAGCATTTGCCATTAATTTCCATTATCATAAGACCAAAAATATTCTATATTGGCTATCATCATATGTTCAGTGTTTGAAAGATAAAGTAGATAGCACATGTCAATGTGGTACTTTGTTTCTTTTCGAAGCCTTGAGAATTCCTGGTAGTCTTCATTGGAGCCCGACTTCTTGAATTTCTTGTGAGACTTATTTTTGAGTTTAATTAACTTGATTAAATGATAACTATACCATTTGGGATATTTTGAGAGGGATTTGATTTTCTGCGGGACAAACTGTTCGATTCCTGATAGTAATAATTCGTAAAAAGCTGCAACGGCTCCCTCGATGCAGTAAATCTTGGATATATGAGTCCAATCAACATTATGAAAAAAGTCATTCAATCCAACATAATCAGCCTTATAGCAAAGATATACTTTTACCCGTACATTGTGAGTAGAGAGTTGTATGCTTACATAATCTAATTGAAATTCCAAAATTGGATGATATAAATCTGTCAGGTGATTACTGAGCAGACTGGAGGATGCTTGTTTTATAGTAATCGGTAATTCATCAGAGAAAACTAAGTCTAGAATTTCTCCTTTGTGGTTGTTCACATCATTGTATTGCTGGAGATTCATGTAGGAAAATTCATCAAGGACAAGTTCCACGCGCTGATCGGCATGATAGAAGGGTACAAGGATTGTATCCTCATATGAACATGAAATTTGTGGTAGATTAAAGTCACCAACTAAAATAAAATTTTCGTCAACAAAGTTGTTTTTGACACTCCGAATATTTTCAATAAATCTTCGATAGACTTCAGCACTTGAATCAGGTCTGATATATACAACACATATGATGAACGTCTTTTGAGGAAGTCTGATTTCCACCCATAAATCCTCAAAAAATGGACACATTGGTGAGCTAACCCTTTTAGCGAAAAGTTCAGAATGAACACACAACAAGACTCCTCCTCCGCGAGAACAGTTCAATAGTTCATAGTTTCTGTCTTGTCTGAAGACGATATAGTTAGAGTCACTTATTTCAGTATCTAAAAAGTCACTTTTCAGCCATGATTCCGTGATAACAATAATGTCATAGTTAGAGACTCGAAGATCTCTATTGAGGTCATCTAATTTTGTTCTCAGACCACGAATATTTTGATAGTCGAAGCTAATGCTACCATTTTTATTTTTATTGGATTCACCTCCTATCTTGTTAAAATTCAATGGAGAATCAAGTACGTTCAGGTGAGTTTGGGGGATCACAGTTTCATTATTCTTAATTTCAGGTTTGAAATTGAGTATTTCATGGAGTTCTTCCAGTAATAGGAAAATTTTCTGTAATCCCATGTAGGTTTACTACAAAAAATCACCGCTACTTTGTTGGTTGAGGAAATCCCTGTGTTTATCGAAGTCGGATCGTTTAATACCTACGAATTTACGCCAGAAATCGGGTTTATACATCTCATCTTTTTTGTCGAAGGGTGCAGTAACAACAAAGCATTTGTTCCTATGTGGATCAGTTGGAATTTCTTTCACTATCACTTCAGCATTTTCAAATCCGTTTTTCTTTCTAATGTACTCCTGGATTTTTATATCTGATGCAGCTCTTTTTACTCTATGGAGATAAATCCACACTTTTTTATCAGCACCGGAAACAAAATCTTCCACTGAGTTTTCAGCTGTTCCTAAGTTTCTGCGAAACGGCGGCCTGCGTTTATGAGGCGATTCCTTTTCAGTTAACCGGTTGTGTTTATCTTTGTTGACATTGGGAGTTGTAACTGAAGAGACATCTACAATCTCCTCTCCGTTTTTGATTTTGGGTGACAGGTTAGATGAAATTGTCGACATCCGGTTGAGAGTGCCCGAATTATTTCGTCTCAGATCATTTTTAGGTTTATCATTTGGAAGATGGTTGGCATGATTACTAACTTTTTTAGCCCAACTAGAGTGTGTTGGAGTTTTTTCTTCGAGAACTATTTTTTGTCCATGAGATTGGTTTCTTCTAAACTACGCGTTTTTTCGAGCAATAATCCGTTGTTTATTATCATGATCCTGTTTTTGTCTTGAACTTCGTGTAGTAATTGTTTTAAATATTCAATTTCAATATTCACCTGATTTTCTTTTTCATCTAGGATTCTCTTTAGCATGGTGTTTTCTTGTTTGAGGATTTTGATTTCATCATAATCGTGTTTTTGATAGCAGCAGTTGATTCTGGTGTCGCATATTTTTACACACTTTAACTTATTTTTGATAGCACACGAAATGTGATAACTGTTTCCACAAACTACACGAAATAATGACTTATTTGGCTTAGTTTGGCAACATTAGAAGACTTTTTCACTAAATGATTCCTTAATTACCGTCAGAGCATTCGATTCACCACCCGATACCGCGGCCATCATGCCGACTTGTACTCATACTATTGTCTTGTCTGTGTTTTTTTGTTCATCGAAATGTCTTGCGGAGTGGCAAATTGTGGTTCCTGTTCCTGCGTAGGCGTTAATATTTCTGCAATACAGCGTTTGCTCGTTGACTGATTGTTTTCCAATGTATTTTGCTGTACGTTCTCTGTTGCGACTATCACTGGATTGTTCTCTGGGATAGTGGGTGTACTCGTTATGGTGGTTGGTAGATCTGGAGGACATGAGTTGGTTGGGCATTTGGATGCAATGTGACCTGTTCGTCTACATTTGAAACAGATCTGACTATCACAGGATAGGAAGATGCGATAAGTCAAGTTCATGAGTAAGTTCGATAGATTCAGGAATATCTATATCTTCTGTTGGAGTAATATACACTTAACGTCTGAAGCTGGGGACATGGTTGTATTCTGGGTTTGTTGTCCCGATTCTCAGGAGTTCCGCAATTAGGATATCGTGTGGAATGGTAGGACTTATATCGGATATTACCAACCGATCCGATGGGGCAATTAATCTTCGAGCAGTAATGGTTTCTCCATTGATTATAATGGATCCGTAATCTTTCAAGAATTGGTTAACAATCTCCTTACTACTGAGGTAGACACAGATTCTATTGTTTGATATTCTCGATTAGGAGAGAATATTTTTTGGGTGAACGAAGGGTCCTAGTTGAAGAAGGTAGTCTTGAAGTTTTGTATTATTGACAGTGTTGAAAACAATAGCTTGATCTTTGGTTGGAAATTCAACTGGAGTATGTTGGCTCAATGCGGCAGAGTATGAACGTGTGGGTTGGTTTGGGTGGTCTTGTTGGGTTTGAGAGTTTCTTGTGGTAGGATTTTGACAGATCATATTATTATCAGCTTCGACGTCCATTATGATATTTTATCGATCACCATACTCTCTCGACACCTGGGTGCGGTCCTGACTCCCGAACAATACGGGGACCGCGCTTTTTAGTGGCTGTCGTTCACTTCTTTTAGCGGTTAGTGTTATGATGGATTTATTCAGATAATACTTCTGTTTAGATTTATTTCGTACTCACTGGGGATGATCCGAGAGTAGAATTCTTCCTCTTTGATATGGTGCACAATTGAAATATTGAAAAGTATAATAACTGTGATAAATTCAACGATTTGATGGAACTGATAGCACAAGCTGTTAAGCGTATTGCGGTCAGGTCCGGACCTCTCTCCGCATTCTTGGAAACCAATATTTGGCACTGATATTTTTCAAGGTTTTCTCAACTGCGAAGTGGCCCAAATTGTCATGGTGGAACATAGTTACTACACGTCGGCTAGCTTTCGGAACGTACCACCTCAAACACTCTGGAGTTTTTCGGTATAATTTTCTATTTTTAAGAGCATAATCCTTATGAACTTGTTTCTCGTCTTTCGAAGTTGGACTTTTAGATAGGGTCTCAACTAATTCTTGACACTGTTTGTCTTTCATTTGCGTTGACAAAATCCAATCATCCTGCGTAATGTCAACTTGTAAAATACCAATGCTCCCTTTTACTTTTCCAGTATTTCAACATGCGGCATCCTTGCGCCTTGCCGATATTCTACGCTGAAACTGAATTCTTGAATTGACAACCACCACCTCGCAATTCTGGGAATTTGATCTCTTTTAGACATCGCTGTTCTTAGGGCATTACAGTCAGTCACCACTTTAAACGATAGCCCAAGTAGATATACTCGAAACATCTGTAACGAGCACACCACGGCTAAAGTTTCCAGCTCGTAAGAGTGGTACTTTTGTTTGTCTTCTGATGTTTATATTGAATATTTTCGGAAATAACTACACAAACAAACGAATTGTCGAATCTGATGGACATTCTGTGAAACAGGGAAATTCTCCACAGCAGCAATCTTGGTAACACCAGGCCGAACTCCAGACGCACTAATTTCATGTCACAAGTATTCGATTGTCTCTTGAAAGAACTTACACTTTGACAATCGCAACGTAACTCCAGCAGATCTGAAGGTTTCCAATACATCTCCCAGGGCTACCAATCCTGAGGGATTGGTTGGGGATGGTACCAATATATCCTCCATGTAGGCGAGAGCTGTGGAAAACCTCATAGAACCAAGAATCTGATTGATAGTGCGTTGGAAAACAGCTGGTGCGTTGACCAAACCAAACGGCATTCTCAGGTACTCGTAGTGGCCATCTGGTGTTACGAAAGCCGTTTTCTCTCTTGAACTTTCAGCCATAGGGATTTGGTGATAGCCGCTTGCCATGTCGAGCGTAGTGAAGTACTTGCACTCTTTTAGCACCTCTAAATGTTCATCCACTCTTGGTGAAGGATAACAGTTTTTCACTGATTTTGCGTTAAGGGCACGGTAGTCTAAGCACATGCGCGTTCCACCATTTTTCTTTTTTACAAGAACAATCGGACTTGAGTTTGGGGACTTCGATTCTTTAACTATATTAGCCGAAAGCAAGTCATTTATTATTTTTCTAACACCCTCTCTTTCATGCACTGAAAGTTTGTATGGTCTGTAATTCAACCGAATTTCCATTTCTGCATTTTCAATAAAACCTAACTCATTTATATTTACTGCGAAACAGTCTCGATATTCGTTTCATAACAATAAAAGGTTATGCATTTCAAAACTTGACAGTTCTTTTGAAACACAACTTGTCAAATCAGCTAAACTGAATTTTGGTAGGCTACAAATATCAACTTTAAGGCAACCCACCTTTCCAGCCTCTGCAATGCAAGGAACTCCTCTTGCCACAGCTTGGTTCGTCTTGAAGCGAATCGTGTTCCCAGAAACATTGAACACCGGTATCTTCGTCTCTCTAGCCGATACCAAACACCTGGGAATCATATATTCCTTGTCCTTTTCATAACGCTGGCTCAGATCTACAAAAAGATCTCCATCGTAGCTGCTGTCAGATAAAGAACAGTTCATAAAACCAATGTCACTGGGAGGGACCTCTGTCACAACATTTGCCAAAGGCACAATCTGTTTAGGAGGCAGCTCATCAATTTTTGGCAACTCAGAAAAATAACTGTCAAAAATTCTAACAGTTCAATTTTTAACCACGGTAATAGCATCATTTTTATTCAAAATTTCTCTGCCAACCAGTACGGCCATACTCTGTGCATTATCTGGTACAATAAAAGCTGAGATTTCTGTCTCGAACAAATCTACTCTTAGATTGGTTCTAGTGGTACCCAAAACTTTTGTAATTGCACCGCCGTATCCATTCAAACTCACATCTGACGGTGACCACTCTAGGTCAACATTCTCTGCATCAGATTTTCTTATTAGCACTCCCTCACAACCAGAATCAATAAACCCAGGTAAAGTCTTGCCATTTATCTCACAATCGACATAATAACCATCTGATTTGTACTGAGCGGTTTCACACAATAGAGTTTTGTGTTCCGTATTATGAGGAAGTCCAGCTTTATTTTTACGACAATTTTGACTAAGATGTCCTACTTGTTTACATATCGTGCACTCTCTCTTTGGTTTTGTGCAATCTCTAAACATATGGCCATAACCCTGGCAATTGAAATATTTGGTGTGCTTAGTTTTCTTAGAATCATTCATCTGTGCACTCTCAACACGTTTTTCCTGTTTTCTGGGAAATTCTGTACATTGCTTTACTGGAATACGCTTAGAAGGTAGAGAAGAAAGGTACTCACGAAAAAGATCTTCAGGTGTTGCATATCTACCCACTTTAGCTCCAGCCTGTATCGTATCATCAGAAATACCATCTATAATCATTGCCACTGCATTTTTACCTATAATTTCACACTGTCTCGATAGCAGAATTTTTCCAAAATGATATTCCGCCCATGTCTCATCAAAACGTTTCTTACGATCTATCATGGTTTTTAACACTGTGGGAAAATCCTGGTGATCGGGAAATACAGCATTGATTTCCACTCTTGCCAAGTGTGTCTGTAATTCTCTAACCCTTCATACCATTCTCTTGCTAATCCTCGTAGGCGATTTTGCATGTGAAAAATCCTCAAATTATTATCCCAGTTATTTATTTCTCCAAGCTGGTCTATCTTGTCCAACCATTTATTGCAGCTAAGTGTACCTAAGTTAGGGTTGAACTCTGGTATACAGTTAGGGCTCACATTCACTCTGTTTGAATGTAGGTTACCATTGTTATCGAGTAAATGATTGACAAGATCCTCTAATTGCATTATTCGCCTCTGCGAATGATTATCATCTTGCCTGTCAAGTGAAATGTCGTCAGATTGCATGATTCGCCTCTGCAAATCAGCACTTTCTCTATTTTTTGGGTCGTTGCTTCTGGGTCTTTTGTTTTTGTCCATTAGTTTTTATTTATTTATTTATTTCTCTCTCTTACATACACAGACAGGAGTAATTACATAAAAGAGGTAGTGCTTCAAAGCACATATACTTATAGCTAAACTAGAAACTAAACATAGAACTTAAAAACTACACACATATACTATAAAATACATTCAGTATCAGAAACTGCTAGTCTTATTTCTTTGGAATTACAGTTGAGAATGTCAATATTACACTTTTCAGTAAGTATATTACATTTTCGTAGCATTTCGTTCATAGGAGAACAGTCTAGGTGATTTGTATAAAAGAAATTTTTGTTATTTATTCTTAAATTAGCTTTAGGAACTAATATTTTTATAGAGTTGACTAGGTATGAGTCTTTGTATTTTAAATTATTGATTATATAATAAATGAATAACACAGCATGGAATGAACGTCTCTGAGCTAAAGTTATCATATGAAAACTGTCTAGCATACTCCTATATGAAATCATATAGGGGTATGCATTATGCTGTCGCCCATATAAGTATCGCAGGAACCTTTTTTGGACTTTTTCAACAAGGTTTACACTCACTTCAGCTCTGGGAGACCATATTATTGAGGCATATTCAAGATGTGGTCTCACTAATGCATTGTATAGCTTAATGATAGAGTTAACATTCTTAAATAATTTTGTATTTCTAATAACAAAACCAAGAATTTTATAAGCCTTGTTTACTATGTAGTGCTGCTCGATTCTATCTAAATTCTGCATTGGTCTGCGCCAGCTTTGGCTCGAATGCTTAGCTTGCCTATTCTCTCTAGGAGGAGTGAAACTGGTAGATCCATTTACCTGACCAACACTTTTACATGCCTGATCTCTTTTCTTGTAATTCTTCTTTTGCCTTTTGTAACGGCCCGCACAATCACTTGAAGAAGAGCTAGAACTCGAACTCGAGGAGTCACTAGAACTACTTCGTTGTCTCTCATTTCGTCCCATATTCCCGATTCTTAACAATTTCGCAACACTATGACACAAGCCTTTTTAGTATAAACGAATAAGTACTTAACATGTAGACACCAATTTCCACGGGTAACGCGGATGAATCCTACCGCTGCTCTATAACATCACAATCCAACTAACTATCTCTCAACAAAATAAACGTGATTGGTACTTCTTCAAAAAAACCAACCGCACTGCTGTTTTTACCGACTCACTCCTCGTCAACCCAAATGCCCTTGTTTTTATCCGATAATCGGACAGATCTAAGTTGCGTTACAATCCATATCACAAATGCAAAAGGCACTTCGATTTGTTAGTACAAGTATGCTCACTGACTATTTCGACTATATTCGAAGTGAGGATTTACTGTATACTTTTACTCGCTGTGGCTGAATTTCCGCTTCAATTTTCCTTATTTCCTCTCGTGGATTATTTTATGATTTCACTCGATTCAGACACATTGATCCAAACTTCGGGAACTGTGAAATTTTCAAACTTTCACACAGACTTTTAACGTTCACTTTTGCCGTTCATTCAGAGCGCCTCCAGAACATCGACCACCGACAAGTAGGTCATTTGAAGGCACAACGATTTTCAGAACCATAGATAAACACCATCTGAATTTTTTTCGGCAAACTGCACACCATGATGATCAGAAAATAGTTCGCAATTCGTTTGATTTCGACAATTCGACGGTGTCCTGACTTTACAGTAAAACCTTGCAAAAAGGACAAAATCTTTACCAACATTGATAGGTAAGTACGAACCCGATAAATACAATGCTACTTTTTCGAGTACTTTTTATTTATTCTGAAGGACTGCTCCAACATGATTTTGTTTTTTGTTTACAACAAACTGGCATACATGGTGACCATCTAATGAAATTAAATATCTTCTTCATAACAAGAATGGAATTTGAAAATCGATCGTACCATCGTTTAGAACTGAATGGACTACATTTTGAACATCTGATCAAATAAAATATCCTTTCAACACAATTCATTTCATTTTATTCGACCTAATATTTTTCGTACACCCTGTAGTGGACGGGAAAAAAGTCTTGTACAGGTGAATACTACTGACTGAGACCGTTTATTCGAGGTATCACAAAAGAGGTAGTGCCATTTGACATTTCAAAGTTGGGGTGTGTTGCGCCGAAGGGGGTGACTCGTCTTTTCACTGAAATGTGGTAGTTCTAGTTCCCTCTCACTCTTCAGCACTCGTGCCAAAACTCTTTCATTTCGCGATATATAATAATAAAAATAAATAATAATAATAATATCAAATTTATTTACCTAAAATACTTTTACAATGATTTCAACAACAGATAAAGTGTAATGAAAGGTTAATTAGAATGAATGAAAGGTACATAAACATAATCAGCAGTAAATAAACATGTGAAATCCACTATAGGCGGGGCCTGTGCGTGGATGAAATGAGATTATATATATATATATATATGTAAGTTTTTGCGCTGACCTGAAAATTGGTCGAAAAAAATGCACTATATCCAGAGGGGATATTTCGATAGTAGTGGTTTGATTTAATGGAATGGATTGCCACAGGTGGGCCAAATGAAAATATTAAATCAACGAGCAGAGACAAAAACTACTCACCATTCGCTGCGTAGCTCTTGCGTCGGGTGAAACTCACAACCGGAGTAACAATCTGAAGCTGCTATACTGCCAGAAGAGGGCTGAAGAAGCGTTGGCGAAAAGGCCAAGGGAAAAATTCTCGAAGTATGGTGAAACACCAAAAAAAAGGAGGAAATCGGTACAGCGTGACAATTTTTAACTGCGACTCAACTCGAGGCACACACTGTCGACACTACGTACTATATATTCCAAGCAAATTCATCAATACCGAACAATATATATATATATCTAATATATAAAATTCTCGTGTCATAGTTTTCGTTGCCAAACTCCTCCGAAACGGCTCGACCGATTTTTTGTGCTTATCCGGTATCTATGATAATCGGCCAACATCTATTTTTCATCCCCCTAAATGTCAGGGGTAGTCCACCCCTATTTTTTTTTCTCCAGACAAAATTCTCAATTTCTGTTTTTTTATGATACCACATACAAAAATACATACGTTCCTCAATTTTCACCCTTCTACGATCAACCCTCATTTTTTAATAGCTATTTTAGTGCGACGACAGCGAGGCAGTAAATTTCCCCACAGAGTTTTTGAACTCACTGGATTTGCCAGGCATGCCATCGCATACTTTACAATTAGAGGTCATTCGAAAAATTAATGATAAACGTGACCGAATCCAGCATTTTGAATAGCAAGTTCCGAAGTGAAAATATATTAATACCAGGGATTCCTATTACACCTACAGATGTGCCGATCCAATTCAAACGTATTCAGTTTCCGATTAGATTGGCATTTGCAATGACAATCAACAAATCCCAAGGTCAAACGATGTCTATTTGTGGCTTAGATTTGAGAACACCATGTTTTCCACACGGACAGTTATACGTGGCATGCTCTTGAGTGAGTAAACCATCCAGTTTGTGTTTGCTAAAGATGGACTAACAAAAAATTTTGTTCACACTATAGCATTAAGAAAGTGACATTTTTTGTTAGTGTTACTGTTGTAATTGATTAATTATTATTGATATTGATTATTTTTTGTCTACACTAGAAATTCCTTGAAAATTATTTATATGGCAAAACAACGTTTGCCGGGTCAGCTAGTATATATATATATTAGCTAGTATATATATATATATATATATATATATATATATATATATATATATATATATATATATATATATATATATATATATATAATATATATACAGGGTGCCCGTATTTCGAGCTTAAGCATGGGGATCTCGGTTACCTGGAGAGATACGATGTTGCTCAAATTAGGGCAAAGTTGCGCATTCTGGTACTGATCAATAATCTGAAAATAAATCTGACCTATCTTCCTTAGTTTTCAAGATATTTTTTTCATTGGAAAAGCGATCAAGTTATCCATTTTCAACCGTAACATTCTCATAGCAGTTTTTTGCGAGGAATTAGGAAATGATATTACATTTTTTTTAACACACGAAGAAAGAAACAAATGACAGTCAACTTTTTTTTTTCTTATGGACGCCATATTGAATTTTCATATTTCTGAATGCAGTTTTTTCTTCTGATTCCGACGATGTACTACACAACATGTTTTGATTTCAAATTATGGTCGAAATTTCCTAATAAACATTTTTTCGAAGATTGTCGTGGAAAACAAACTCGCCAGATTTGTTCAATTCGAATTTTGACAGTTCAGTAGTCTTTCCACTTTTGTGAATTGCAATATGCCATTTTTCAATGAAGAACAGAGGGATATGTTGGAAATTTATTATGCTTGTCATCGAAATGTTCAAGTAACAAGTGAAACATATCTACAACGTTTTCCTGAAAGACAGCAACCAAATACTGGATATTTCCTAGGTCTCCATAGAAATCTGGGCCAATATGGTTCATTTCGGTGACCTAGACATAAAAATCGCGAGAGAGCTAATGAATATAATAATAATAATAATAATAATAATAATAATAATAATAGCATTTTATTGCCCAACAGTTACCCATTTACAGGACAAATTATTAATAAGAAAGTTCAAGAAAGTTCAAAGTGCAGTTACAACCATTCTGATGAACAAATCATAAGAGTATTCAAACATAGATGAAGGAAAGAGAAAAAAGAAGTGGAAGAATGAAAATACTACAATCTATAAAATATCAAATAAAAAAACATATTTATAAAAAAAAATAAAAAAATAAAAAAAAAATGAAAACTGCTACATCTTACATAATGTTTTACATAATGTTTTCATTCAGATATTGAATAGCCATATTTCCTATATAATTCAGTGTATCATGCTGAATATCACAGTGAACAGAAATTTTATTAAAGTTTTCACACATGGTATAAATAGGGGACCTCAGAAACAAATTTGTCCTGGCTCTATTACAGTGAAACGTCTTAGTGTACCTAGTTCTAGGATTTGGAACAAAAAATTTTAATTGAGACACTATATTACTTGCATCAATTTGATAGTGCAATAATTTGTATAGAAAAATAATGCCAGCACGCTTTCTTCTTACGTCAAGACTTACAAAATCAAATCGCGACATCAAAGTCTGGTATGGTACGCCCCTTTCGAGATATTGATTATCCATCTTAAAACATAAAAACTTCAGGAATCGTCTCTGGACTCGTTCAATCATCAACCTATTACACATATAGACAGGATTCCAAATAACAGAACCATATTCCAACTTAGATCTAACGTACGCATTATATAACGAACATAGAGCATTGAGATTCCAAAAAGATTTACAATTTCTTATTATAAAGCCATAGGATTTGAGAGCTTGGTTTACTTTTACAGAAATGTGGTGACTAAATGTTAAGTTGCAATCAAAGCAAAACCAAGATCTTTTGTTAACTCACGACGAGACAATATTGTGTTATTTACGTTGTAAGTGAATAAGATGGGAAGTCTCTTTCTTGTGAAACTCATGCTTTTACATTTCGATGCATTTAAATAAAGCTTATTCTCCTCGCACCATTGCTGTACCTTTTTCATTTCAAATTGCAGGGCCTCACAATCATCCACGCTTTGTATTATAGAAAATAATTTCAAGTCATCCGCGAAGAATAATCGTTTACAATCTATTTTATCATTTAAATCATTGATAAATAATGCAAATAAAAGGGGACCTAGGTTCGAACCCTGTGGAACCCCAGAGGTAGTAATAAAGTTATTTGAATTGAAGCCATTGTAGGAAACAAACTGAGATCGTTGAGTAAAATAGGATTTGAGGAATAAAACAGCTGACAAATGAAAGCCGAAATACTGAAGTTTCTGTAACAAAAAAAGGTGGTCAATCCGTCAAACGCTTTAGCAAAATCTGTATAGATAACATCTACTTGGCAGCGATTATCAACATGTTCCGACACATATTGCGTGAACTCAGTTGTTTGTTACCGTTGAGCGTTTGGCCATAAATCCATGTTGATATGGTGAAATTATCATATGTACTGAGGTGAACATTCGATTATAAATTACTATTTCAAACAGTTTGGCGTAATTAGATAAGACAGATATGGGACGATAGTTTTGAATATCAGCTGGATCACCGCTCTTTAGCACTGGAGACACCCGTGATATCTTCCATATGTCTGGAAATGTATTGGTTTTTATTGCTAAATTGAACAAATATATCAGGGGAGTAACAAATACTCTGATGCAATCCTTTATGAAGAATGAAGGAAGTTTATCTGGCCCAGAAGTGAATTTATTTTTCAATATGGCGAGAACTGAGTAGCTGCGTGTTAACTGAGCTCCCCAAAAATTAGTATAAATAACGGTGTTTCAATCAATAAAATAATTTCTTAATTGTCAGTGAGTGAAAAAAATCAATAGCCTTGTCTCAAGTAGTGAAAAAATAAGCAAATATGGTTTTGACACGCGAAATAAGAGATGAAACAGAAACAGCAGTTGGCCATGCCATTAACAAGTGTATAAAAAGTGACTCTTTCATTAAAACTATAGTGAACAATGTGACCGAAGCCGTCGCAAAAACTCTGGAGAAGAAATTATCACAGTTGGAAGTGACAGTGGCAGAGCTTCTGAATAAATTTACTGAACTGAAATCGGATTGTGAAAACAAAGTGAAGACTCTTGAATGTGAAATAAATGAAACAAACGTGGAAAAGGAGAAGATCGAAGAAACTATGGAGAAAATTGACCAGGAAAACAGAAAGGCCAATCTTAGAATATTTAGTTTTGAAGAAAAATACCAAGAAAATACAAGAGAGGAAATAATAAATTTTCTCAACTCCAAGATGTCTTTGAATTTAAGAAACGAAGAAATCGAACTGTGCTACCGGGTTGGTAAACGAAGTGATACAAAAAATAGAGGAATCTTCCTCAAACTGAAAAATCTCGACGCAAAAGAAGGAATTTATTCAAGAAAAAAATTACTCAAGGGAACAGGTGTTGTAATAAGAGAAGATCTCACTACTATGAGGGTTCAAATGCTGAATAAATGTATCGAAAAATTTGGATTAAAAAACGTATGGACTGGAAATGGAAAAATTTATCTTCAAGCAAATAATCAAGTGTCCATTATAAAAAACAAAACAGACTATATACGCATTATTGGCAAAGAAAACACCTAAATTATATAAATTATTTTTTTAATTTCTTTTTTTCTCTAATCTCAAACTTAAAATTGTATTTCATTATTAACTATTATCATTACTATTACTGTTTTTATTATCAATTACACTCATTCGATTTCATTTCTTTTCAAAATTCGTTTCAAAAATTTTAATTTTACACCGTATCATAAAAATAACTTAATTGTTAAGGGGTATCTCAGTGCCCTAATCAGTTATACTTAAATGTTGGATCTTTTGGATGTACTAGATGAAAACATACAAATTGACACAAAAATACTAGATAATTTTCAACAATATGTACAAGGTGGAACCGGCGGAAGCAAGAGAGGTATCGGTATCGCCCACTTCAATATACGAAGTCTACAGAAACATCACAATGAATTACTAATACATATCCAAATGGCAGAAGATCTCCTAGACGTAATCATTCTATCGGAAACAAGAAAGATTGAAAATGTAAGTGATTTTTCTATTCCAAACTATAATATACATTATAATGAATCAACAGTCAATAAATGTGATGGAGTAGTTGTATATACAAAAAGTAGCCTTTCTGCTATTGTCGAAATTTCACCAATAAACGAAACCAAATTTCTCAGGATAACTTTCACAAATAAACTCTTACATTCACACAATACAATAGGTATAACAGCTTTTTACAGGTCATAAATATAAACTTACTTCAAACGGAACAACCTGATACAAACAGATATTTTAATGTTTTGAGCTTGAAGGGTTTCATATCATATATTAACAAACCAACTAGAGTCACACAGAATTCTGAATCTGCTATTGATCATATCTTTGTAAGAAAAGAAAAATGTTTAGAAAATAAAATCCAAATCGACCCTTACATCATTAATACTGACATAACAGATCATTTCACGCCAATCATTTCAATCTCACTTTCCGACCATGAAAGTCATTCATCCAAAGCTGAAAGAGACCAAATAATGAAAAAAATTAATTATAAAAAATTGAATGAATTATTGAGTAAAGAAAATTGGAGGGAGGTATTATCAAGTGAACAAGTGCAAGAATCATACAATCTCTTTATAGATAAACTGAATAACTACATAAGTAATACGACAACCACAAACATTTTTCAACCAAAAAAATATAATAAAATAAAACCATGGATTACATCGGGTCTGATTACCTCTATTAATGAAAGAGACAAACTCAAAAAGAAGCTGCTTAAAAATCACAATATTCAACTAGAAATTCAGTATAGAGAGTACAGAAATAAACTAAATCGTCTAATCAAAAAAACAAAAATCGACTATTATCAAAGTAAAATAAAGGATGCAAGGGGAAATTATCAAAAAATCTGGAAAATAATTAACGACATATCAGGAAAAAAATCTACTAAAAATATAGAAGACATCATAATTAGAAATGAAAAAACTGAGCCAATAACTGACAATAAGAAAAAAGCAGATACTTTCAATGAATTTTTTATTAATTTAGGATTGAAAATGGCAGAAAATATAGAGGAAACTAACATACCTGAAAATTTTTTGAATGAAACTCCAAACAATTCATCAATCTTTTTAAATCCAACCACATCTAACGAGATTACAATCCTCATATCAAATCTAAAAAACCACTGCTCTCCTGGACCTGACAAAATTAGTTCAGTGACAATAAAAAATATTCATGTGCACATAATTCAACCTCTAGTTCATATTATCAACTTATGTTTTGCATTTGGGGAAATCCCAAATCAGTGGAAACAATCTATTGTCACTCCAATTTTCAAAGCTGGCGATTCCTGTCAGTTAACGAATTATAGACCGATATCAGTTATAAATAACTTTGCTAAATTATTCGAACAGGCTCTGAAAAATAGAATGCTTGGATTTTTTGATATCCACAATATCATAAATGAGAGACAGTATGGTTTCATAAAAAAATCGAACACAGAAAACGCAGTTATTGATTTCCTGGAACATACAGTAAAAGCCATGGATGACTCAACGAAATGCCTTGCGATTTTCCTTGATCTCGCTAAGGCATTCGATACGGTTTCTCACAACAAACTGCTCGATAAACTTATAAAATATGGCATACGTGGCACAGCCCTTAATCTCTTAAAGAATTACTTATCTGAGAGATGCCAAGTAGTGAAAATTGGAAAGGAAATTAGCTCAGAATCGAAGGTTGAAATAGGAGTACCACAGGGAACAGTGTTAGGTCCGATACTGTTCCTTGTATACATAAATAGTATCTCTCATATAGGTGAATTTGTGGGACATCTGATATGTTATGCAGATGACACAGCTCTAGTCTTCACAGGTGGGGATTGGGAAGATGTTAATTGCAAAGCTGAGTCGGATCTGAAAAAAATATTACTATGGTTGAACCACAACTCACTAAGCTTGAATATCAAAAAAACCAAGTATATAACCTTCTCCCCAACAAAAATTGATCAACCCACCCGATTTATTCTTAAAGTACACTCGCCAGCCTGTGATTTTGAGACATGTCGCTGCCCGAGCTTAGAAAAAACATCTTCAATTAAATATTTAGGAGTAATAATAGACCAACATATACGCTGGTCTGAACACATATCTCATGTCACAAGAAGAATAAGAGCATTATCTCATAAATTTTACAATCTACGAGACATCCTTTCGAGAAAAAATTTGATTATCTTGTACAATAGTCTTGCTGAATCAATTGTCAGATACTGCATAGTCGCATGGGGAGGCGCTTTCATCACCACACTACATGTATTACAGACAGCACAAAATATATTAATTAAGATTATACTAAAAAAAGACAGACTATTTTCTACCCACCTACTCTATAAAGATACTGACCTGCTTAATATAAAAACACTATTTATTTACCAATCATTACAACGAATGCACAGTACGCAAAATAAATATACGGTGAAAAAAAAACAGGATGACCAGATCGACTCTAAACAAAAACATTCAAGTTCATTCATTCAAGAAATCTGTAACCCAAAGATCATTTATGTATTTTGGTCCAAAATTCTTCAATCTTATCCCAGCTGACCTTAGAGAAATAAAAAACCACAAGATCTTCAAAAAGTTAGTAAAAAAATTCATAATAGAAAACCATGAAAAATTTTGTTAGATTCAAAACCAGAGAAAGGAATAGTTAATCTATTGACTCCATGATGTATCTAAGACGCATAAACTGATTGCCAAACCACTGTGGTTCCGTCGGTTCTTCCTCATTGCTACAATGAACCTTCATTTTATTTAATATTTGTATCATACGCTCGCCCTCACTACACACGTAATTGCAAATTCGAAAGCATATGTAAAGGGTTGGAAAAGCAATACAGGCATATTTGCCTAGGCAATTTCCGACCCTGAACCAGATGCTGCTATAAACCAGCAATCGAAATATCATGTATTTTGTAAATTTTGTAACATGAAATTTTTATATAACTTGTAAATTTTGTAACTAGAATGGCAATAAAAAAATTTTTCGATGCGGAAATTATCTCCGACTCAGTTATATTGAGAAATGATATATTATCATGATAACTAAAAAAATTGTCTTCGCTGAAGTTGTCTAGATTGGATGACATGAACACACTGCTAAAAAAATCCGAAAAACCATTGACAATGTCTTGAGGAGCATCAAACGTTCTGTCCTGACAAAATACTCTACCAGGTATTCTTGAGGTATTATTCTTCGCATGAACAAATGACCAGAAACTTTGAGGGTTGTGTGAAATATTTTCTTGTATTGAATGCACATAATTGTTGTAGGCGCATCGTATCAATTGCTTAGTCAAACTTCTCAGTCTTTTGAACTCTTGGTCATAATATACATTACCAGTATTTTTAAACCTGTCGTGATACTTTGCTTTAAGTTTTATGTTACTGATTATTTCAGCAGTGTACCAACGTGGTTATTGATGTTTGAATACCTTGTGCTGAGGAACATAATTATCTAAAGTTTCATACAGAACCTCATAAAATTTACCGATTGCCAAATTTACTTCACTATATATATTCAAAAACGTCCAGTCAAATTGGACTAGAGTTTGATATAAAGCTGGAAAATTTGCCTTTTTGAAATTATAACTCCTTTGTTCATTATTCCGCATAAAAACGCCCTTCCTATGATCTAAGTTAGGAAATTCAACAATCAGAGCTGGATGGTACAAAATATCCTCAGGAACTAGAGGGAGTGTATCTCTCTGAACAACACATTTCTTGTCGGTTAAATGAATATGAAGAAAACATATTACAAGCGGTATGTTCTAATTTTCAGATTGAATTTCAGTTAAGATATTATTTAATATCGCTTAGGTCCAAGAAGATCACTACATATCAACGAGACAAATTGGAGCGCAGTTGAATTTACGACACCAGTTGGTATGGAGGACACTCAGAAAGAATCGGTGTCATCCTTACAAAATTCTTCCTACCCAAACTCTTCATCCTGGAGACAGGCAACGCAGGTTAGAATTTTGTAGGTTTTTGTTGGATCGGATACGTGAAAATCCAGATTTCCTTCGCAACATAATATGGAGTCGAAATTTACAAATTCAGGGATGTTCAATAGACATAATGAACATGTGTGGTCTATCGAGAATCCCCGTGTGAACCAAGAACGGCGACCTCAGATACGCTTTGGACTGAATGTATGGGTTGGTTTACTGGGTGGTACAGTTATTGGTCCATAAATTTATGAAGATAATTTGAACGCAGAGAGATATGCTCATTTTAGAAGGACTTTTTTGACGGATTATATCGATAACAATATCAATCTCAACCGCCTGCGTGATTTATGGTTTCAGCAAGACGGTGCGCCACCGCATAATGCCAGAAGGGTTACAGAATATTTGTCGGAAATGTTTCTTAATAGGGTTATTGCGAATAATGGTGATGTACGTTGGCCAGCGCGTTCTCCAGACCTATCACCCTTAGACACTTTTTATGGGGAACAATGAAAAATTAAGTTCATAAAACTGTACCAGTCGATATAAATGACCTTCGGCAACATATTATCGACTCTTGGAGACAGATCAGGAGACGAAGTATCGAAAGAGCAATTGCAAATGTGAGAAAACGTGAGAATTATGTATACTGGTGGAAGGTGAACAGTTTGAACAGCTTCTCTGATTATTCATATTTTGCTTTCATTTTGTTTGTTCTGTTTGGTTCACATGCTATACCTGTTTATAAAAAAAAAAATCAACATATCCCTCTGTTCTTCATTGGAAAATGGCATATTCAATTCAAAAGAGTGGACTCCAAGCGTAAAAACTACTGAACTGTCAAAATTCGAATTGAACAAATCTAGGGAGTTTGTTTTCCACGGCAATCTTCGAAAAAATGTTTATTAGGAAATTTCGACCATAATTTGAAATCAAAACATGTTGTGTAGTACATCGTCGGAATCAGAAAAAAAAACTGCATTCAGAGATATGAAAATTCAATATGACGTCCATAAGAAAAAAAAAGTTGACTGTCATTTGTTTCTTTCTTCGTGTGTTAAAAAAAATGTAATATTATTTCCTAAGTCCTCGCAAAAAGTTGCTATGAGCATGTTACGGTTGAAAATGAATAACTTGATCGGTTTTCCATTGAAAAAATAAAAACGAAAATCGCGAAATTCCGTTTTTCAGCGATATCTTGAAAACCAAGGAAGATAGGTCGGATTTCTTTTCAGATTATTGATCAGTACCAGAATGCGCAACTTTGCCCTAATTTAAGCAACATCGTATCTCTCAAGGTAACCGAGATCCCCATGCTTAAGCTCGAATTACGGGCACCCTGTATATATTATATTGAGGAACAGGTGTGGTTTCGGGTGTGCGGTCTGTGACTAATAAAACTCATTCGTTTTTTACAATTTTCAATATTTCGTCAACTTTTGTTAACTTCATCAGGAGAAGGCTATAATAGTGAAAAAACAAAGGACAAATTAACATGATGTGACGAACAATAATCAGACATTACTTACAAAACATAGAGTCAGTCAATATATAAAAAATAAAATGAACACATTACTGGAGTTCTCACTAGTGAGTTCAAAATGGGACTGTTTATGTTAAGGAATCCATCTGAGAAACCGTAATACGACAAAAGTTTCTTTCTTCCTTTCTAGTTGAAGAATGTCTTGAGCTTAGTAAAAACCTATGAATATCAGGTACAGGGTGTTGAACGAAACAAAACCAAAACTAAATCAGTTGTAAAATGTTACAGTAAATATTACTCAGTTGACCTGTATCAGATTTATAATTAACAGTATTTTTCTTTTTTTTTTTGTTTATATGGTACATCTCGAGGAACAATCTGCTTTTGTAGTTCTTTTCATGTTCAAGAATTTTGACGTTGGAAAAGTCGAATTGGTGACCGGTGTTATGGAAATGTTCTACCACCGCACAAGAGTTTTTTCCCAGGCGACAATCACTCTTGTGTTGTGTTATGCGTTGTTTCAACCACTGAGATGTCTGTCCAACGTAACAGCCTCGACATTCCAGACAAGAAAGTTCATATATGATATTGCTGTTGTATAAAGTAGGTGTCTTGTCTTTAACTTTGGAAAATAAATCTGAATTGGTCAACATATTATATTTAGCTATTTTTATGTTTAGAAAATTTTTGAAAAAATTGATTATGTTTAGTGATAAATTGTCTATGTAAGGGATTTTTTTGTATTTAAACTGTATATTAGGTTCCTCAGTTGGTCTATCGTAAATGTTGGACCTATATATTAATCTTCTCAAAATATGTTTGGGATAACCGTTATTGGCAAAAATGTCGAATAGTTTCCTTAAATTTTGTCCAAGGAGAGTTTCATGACATATATGAGTTATTCTATTCTTCATAGATATCACTGTATTATATTTTTGGTTTGTGGGATGATTCGAAAAATAGTTAATGCATCTTCCAGATGCAGTCTCTTTTTGATACCAGTCCAATATAATCCTGTTATCTTCAGTTCTTATGAGTTTGGTGTCTAAAAATGGAACACTCCGATCTTTTTCACGTTCGACTGTGAATTGCAAGTTTGTATCAAAAGAGTTGAAATTATCTAACGTTCATTGGATACTGTCAGCTGGTACAGCACAAATTATATCATCAACATATTTATATATAAACGGAAAACTGAAAGGCAGAGTAGGGATCATAGTATCCAAAAATGATCTAAAATTATCTGAGCTAGTATGGGACTTATGGGGGAACCCATCGGTGTTCCAAATATCTGTTTGTAAAATTTGGTATTGAAACTGAAGAAGGTATTCTCGAATATAAAATTGATCAGCCGAATAAAATTATTTTTTGATAAGGTGGTAAATTCTTCGATATCATCCCACTTTGATTCTAAAATGCTGAGTATAAGGTGCAAAGGAATATGTGTGAACAAGGATACCACATCTAATGAAATCAAAACATAATTGGGCGGCAGTGCAAAATCAGAGATGAGATTAACAAATGTAAACGTATCCTTTATATTGTAGTCTGTTTTATTTTCAAAAGCTGATTTTAGAATGTTGGCAAGATATTTCGAAATATTATAAGTGGTGGAATTTATGGAACTCACAATTGGTCTTAATGGTATGTTTTGTTTGTGTATTTTTGGTGAGCAATATAATTTAGGGAATGAAGAATTATAGATGATAAGTTGTTTAGCTTCCTGTTCAGTTATCTCATTGCTGCTCCTTAGTGTTTCAATTAGGTTGTTGTATTTAGTTTGAATAGATGTTGTGGGGCCCTTTTTTAATTCCCTGTATGTGAAGTTATCTTGCAACAAACTTTCAGTTTTATTGATATATTCCACCTTATCCATTGCAACAGTACATCCACCCTTATCTGATTGAAGAATATACAAGTCATTTAAAAATTCTTTTGTTTTTTTGAACAAAGCGTTGATATGTGAAGGTTTATTGTTTCGAGAATTGTGAAGAAAATTAGTGAATACATTAGTAACTTTTGCTCTCAATAAATCTCTGGATTCTACTGGTACCTCATCAATTATATCTTCCACGTTTGCAAGGAAATGATCCAATCTTAATTCATTATTGGTACAAGGAACTCCAAATTTTGGACCAAGAGAAAGGAAATCCGAAGTATCTACTGGAATGTCAACGCTTGAGACGTTTTTGAACCACTTATTAGTATTATCATGAAATAAGACTTTTTTGTGTGAGTATTTGTATAGGTTATTTAATTTGTTGAACTTTGTAATATTCTTCTGTTTAATTTCATTGAGCAAGACGTTATAACTTTGACTTTGTCTATGAGAAAATTCTTCCATGTTCATTTTATTTTTTATATATTGACTGACTCTATGTTTTGTAAGTAATGTCTGGATTATTGTTCGTCACATTATGTTAATTTGTCCTTTGATCTTTTTTACTATTATAGCCTTCTCCTGATGAAATTAACAAAAGTTGACGAAATATTGAGAATTGTAAAAAACGAATGAGTTTTATTAGTCACAGACCGCACACCCGAAACCACACCTGTTCCTCAACATATAGTACGGTCGAAATACTTCGTTTATTACTGCATGATGGGTTTTCATCAAGAAATCGGCGACACATATGGAAACCAGGCAACAACACTGTTGAAAATATGGGCAAAATTGAATCATAAAATTGCCAATAATTCAAATAGACGCATATTCTTACTACGCTGCAGAACATCAGGGATTCTACCTAGACATATTCAGGACAGTAGACTCAACATTGAAAATTTATTGTTCCTCTGGGGTTACTTAAAAAGTAAAGTGTACATAAACCGACCCCCCAGTTTGGAAGACCTCAAAGAGAGAATTCGAACTGAAATACAACGAATTACACCAGATATGTTGTCAAACGTAACCCAAGAATTCACCAGACGTCTTGGATATTGTCAACTAACCCAAGGAGCTCAGTTCGAGCATTTGCTGTAGATTTGTTATTTGTTTATTTTCACTACTTATGATATTTTCATTGCAAATAAATAATTAAATGAATGTTGAGAAATATAAACACTGGTATCTTTTATACTCAGTATACTGTAACTTGAAGTGTAAGATATGACGTATGTGGTATGGTTGAACTCAGAAAAATATACCCTTTCAATTAAAAAAAAATATCGATGACGTCATATCTTGTAAGGTGGTGGGGAAAAAATTATTTTTTTGTAAAAAAAGATGGAAGACTGAAATACAAAATCGACCTGTCCGAGCTTTACCTCTGAAAATAATTATATCGTAAGATAATGGAGCGTTTCCACACTTTATGAACGCACTGTATAGGTACTACACAATTCATATAACATATAAACAGACAATTAGTCAATGGTCAATTGTTATCAACAACCTGACCAACTGTCAATCTACTATAAGGTTGATGTAGTTGATAATTATTTCTAGTGAAATGTTCATAGATTTGTTCATTTTTAAAAATAATTGAAATATTGTTTTTAATATATATCAGAGTTTGGTAAATATACAAACTTGGCATTGTTAATGAAGAATAATGAATGAATGAAGGCCTGCAATGCTCACTTGAAGATGCACCGGCCAAAATTCTGATTGCCTTTTTTTAAATAGCAAAAACTCCATTGGCCTTAGCTGATAAACCCCACTGCTCAAGATCATAGGAAATAACAGATTGAATTAAACTGTGGTATAGAAGTTTGAGAACGTCAAGAGAGATTGTTTGTTTTAACCGTCGAAGTAAATATATATGTTTACTGAACTTGAGTTTAACACTATCAACATGGAACTTCCAGGTAAGTTTATTATCAATATCGACCCCCAAGAATTTAGTACAATCAACTTGATGTGAAGTTTCATTATTTACTCTAATCAAATAGCTTTTATCAATTGTTGAATTCTTTGTAACAAAGTTGAGCATTTGAGATTTAGCAGTATTTAGCAGCAGGCCATTTAGAGAACACTACACAGAAATCTGGCCTGCTACTTCCCGAGCCCTGTGAATCACTTTAGACATAGTTCCCGCAGATACCAAGATGTTAGTGTCATCCGCAAAAATAACCGTTATGAAAATAATCTGAAAGATTCAAAGTAATTATACAGTGCATCCATAAAGTAACGCATAAATTCATTATTGGCTAAATGAACATAGGAAATTAGGAATTCCCAAAACAAGTCGATTTTAGAATTCAATTTACTATTGTTTCAAATCTAATATACAGGGTGAACCACTTACGTGTAATGACGTCATCACAATTTTTTTTTCAAATGGAACCCCCCCTTTTTTCTCAATTTCCAAATTGCCTCTACCAATTTGAAGCAACATATTATACATTTTTGGAATCAGCTCAGCAAAGGCAATTTGGAAATTGAAAAAAAAAATGGTGATGACGTCATTACACGAAAGTGGTTCACCCTGTATATTGGATAATCATTTGAAACAATAGTAAATTGAAATGAAAAATCGACCTGTTTTGGGAATTCCTAATTTTATTGTTCATTTAGCCAATAATGAATTTATGCGTTACTTTATGGACGCACTGTATAATCTTTGATAAAAGCAGTATTCTATAATCTTAGAAAACTAAGTAGTGATATAGGCCTGTAAGATGCACAGTCAGATCGGGATCCCTTATTTTTATATATTGGTATATTTTTTGACATTTTCAGTATATCAGGGAAACTCCCCTCAATGAAAGTGGCGTTCACTATATCAGTGAAAGGCTCAGAAATCACATTAGCAACCTTTTTTATGACATGGTCAGGAATTTCATCAATACCAGACGATTTCTTTTTGCAAACCTACTTCATAACTTCTTCAATTGCCATTTTAGTAGCTGGGTATAAATAAATACTATGTAGAGCTGGTGATATTATATATAATTGATATTTTTAATGTCAGGTTTGGATATGCTACTACTGACGGATGAGTAGTAATCACTGAAAAGTTTGCTAATAGAATAATTATCAGAAAGAATGTTTCCATCATCAGCAGTTTGTAGAAAAGATATGGAATTGGTGGTATAACCATTATGTGCTTCCTTGATAATTTTCCAGGATTCTCTCACCTTATTGTCAGCTGAAGAGATTCTATCATCATTGCAAGTTTTTTTAGCATGTTTCAATTCGACCTGATATGTTGTTTTAAGGTCATGATATTCCTTCTGATATAAACCATTTTAGTTCAGCTCAGATAACTCAGTTAACCTTCTGCTAAGTTCTCTCAACTCAGTTGTGATCCACCTAGGGTCCTCAGATTTTTTGTTCTTGACTAACTTTTTTGGAAATGAAATGTTAAAATAAGAGGAGAATGTATATTATAAAAATGCTCAAACTTGGAATTTACACCATCTGTGTCATACACTGAAGACCAATCAGTTTCTGACAGCAAATTAGAAAACTTCTCAAAATTAATGTCACTAAAACATCTTATGTGTGTTTCTTCGTTTTGGTCCACCCGATCGTAGCAGAAAGTTGCAAGCTGGAAAGTGTGATCGGATTTAGAGGAATGATTAACAGAATGACAAATAGGATCGAAAGTCGACAAAATGTTATCAATACATGTTGCAGATTCTCCCCATATGCTAGTGGGCTCGCCAATAACAGCACTAATGTTGTGTTGCTGAAGTATATTTATGAAGTCAGTTTTATTATCACTAAACCTCAAAATATCAATGTTGAAGTCACCACATACAATTAATTCCATGTTCTTAAACCTACTGTATAGCGCCTCGATTGTTCGATCAAAAAAAGTATCAGTATTACCAAGAGGTGACCTATACACAGATAAAATTATGTTTGTTTTACTCATACAATTTAATGCTAATGCACATATACATATATTATTTTGTGAAAGCAAATAGTCAACACCTGTCTATTTGCTCCGCAATAAAGTGCGAATTTCTGGTGGTTTCAAACATAATTTATTATTCAAGTTTTATATCAGTGTGTGAGGATTTTTTTGCCCTACAACTACTCAATCTTCAAAAGAACAGATTGGAGCAATGGAGATTATGTCCGAGATGAACGAAATAAAACGTAGGGAAAAGAATGTCCTACTGTTTGGTCTAGACGAGGGCACCGATACGAAGTCAATATGCGTCGAAGTCGTTAAAACAATTATTCCCAACTTTAACACGAATGATATACAGATTTCACGTTTGGGGAAGAATCTGGGGGATAAACCTCGTCCAGTGAAAATGGTCTTACCCAACTGTAATGACGTTATTCCCCTACTCAAAGGCAACAAAATACTTCGGTCAGAACAAAAATTCAAAGAAATCTCAATCAGAGGCGACTACACCATCAAACAACGCGATTACTACAGAAATCTGAAACGAGAACTTGACCTACGCCGAAATAGTGGAGAAACCAATCTATTTATCGGGTACAGGAACGGAATGCCCTTGATTCTACGAAAAAACTAAGCAATACATCCAACAGATATTCCACGGACTTTGTCCAACTAAGTATCCTCTACCAAAACTGCAGGGGGCTCAACTCCAAAACACATTATTTCTTCAGGAGCGTATTATCCTGCGACCACCCCATTATAGCAGTGTCCGAAACATGGATTAGAGAAGGTGTTCGAGATGGAGAATTATTTCCACCCACCTTCACAGTGCATAGGAAGGACCGCTCTTATGGTACAGTTGGTGGGGGTGTCATTTTCGCAGTGAACAATAATCATTATGAATCTGTCTCTTCCAATATCCAAAGCCCTGTGGATACCGTTGATATTGTATGCGCAAAGATAGTTTTTACTAGTAATAATTCAATTAATATCTTACTGCTGTATATACCACCAGGCACTTTACTTACTGATTACGATATATTATTCGACTACCTGGAAAACCTCCCTGATATCAGTCAGTCGGTTGTAATTGGAGATTTCAATATCACAGAGCTTCAAAATTATGTTCTTCATAGACAAATGAGTAGCCTAGTTAATAGATTTCTAATGTTCACTGATTTTTGTGATCTTTCTCAGACCAACCAAATTTGTAATCAGAACGGTATAACTCTCGATCTAGTATTAACGCCTAGAAATATTAATTGCAATGTTAACTTAGAATCAGAGTCACTAGTTCAAGAGGATCAACATCACCCTACTCTCGCCATTGACGTAAAAATTAATTGTAAGAAGACTAAAAATTTTTTGCCTATACTCAAACGTTTTGACTTCAACAAAATGGATCAAGCAAAATTTTCGCGAATGATAACCAACACCAATTGAGACATCCTGGAAGAATATGGTGATGTGAACTCAATATGTAGTACCTTCAACGATATTATCCAATCTATAATTTCTGAGTGCACCCCTTTAGCGAATAAAAAATCAAAAAAATTTCCATCTTGGTATACGAAGGAGCTCATAAATAGAATCAATATGAAAACCCATTATTCGAAAATGCATAGAAAACGCAGGAGCCTCTATTATCTGGAAAAATACAGAAACCTACGAAAATCTGTTAAAACGGAAATTGACAAAGCCTACAAAAAATTCATTACCAACTCAGAAAACAATCTGAAATCAAATCCGAAAGGTTTTTGGTCTTTTATTAACTCTAAAAATAGTAAAACACGAATTCCCGGGGAAATGACGTACAATAATGCAGTAATTTCATCACCAAACGCCATTGTCAACGCCTTTGCCACACACTATAGCAGTGCATACTCGCCTTTTACTGACAGTCGGGGTATACCGCGTCGTGCTGTATCCAATCCAAGTTTGTATCTGGACCTACCCGAAATCTCAATTCAACAAATAGTTTCCGCCTCTGAGAAACTGAAAAACAAGCTGACGTGCGGCCCTGACAACGTTCCTGTTCGAATCGTGAAAGAGAATATCGACTGCCTTCTTGGTCCCCTGTATATAATTAACAATTCGATTCTGAAGCATGCAACGTTTCCAGATATCTGGAAAATGTCACGTATATGCCCAATCCACAAAAACGGCAGTGTATAAGACATAAAAAACTACAGACCGATAGCACTGATATCTGTCTTTTCCAAACTAATTGAGATCATTTTATCTGATATCATATATATTATGAACATGTAAGAACATCACTGTCAGAGCATCAATATGGTTTTGTTAAAAAACGTGGAACGACTCCAAATCTATGCAAATTCACTCAATTCGTATCAGATGCCCTGGATAATAAAATGCAGGTTGACTATTTTTTTTTTTTTATTACTACAGGGGTCCAAAGGATATACTGCAGCCGGAGGCTTATTGTATTTCCCCTATCATTCCAATACCCTAAAACACATTGGTCCCTCTGACTATCTTGCAAAGGTCACTAGGTTTCAGGGTTCCCACATTCTCTAGGTTCAAATCAGGTTCCCCTAGTTGTACTACTCTTCTATAGTTTAGTGCCTCACAATAGCACAAAATGTGTTCAATAGTCTCAGGTTCTAAGCCGCACAATCTACAAGTCTGGTCACCTTGATATAGCCCCATTTTTTGTAGGTGTGTTCTGACAGGAGCATGTCCTGTAAGGAGACCTGTTACTAGTCTTATCTGATCTCTACTTAATCTAAGTATCTCATCAGTTCGTTTTTCACTTGTTATCTGAATAACAAGTTTACTATATTCTTGTCCTGGTGTGTTATCCCAGGCTATTCTTTGTAATTCTTTGACTCGTCTTTTAATGGAGTTACCAAGTAGTTTCTTGGGTACTCCAAGTACTGGTTCCGGGCCAAAGTAAGGTGTAGCTGACCCCTGCCTAGCTAGTTCGTCAGCTATTTCGTTGCCTTCTATTCCACTGTGCCCAGGTACCCAGATCAGTTTAACTCTGTTTGACCTTGCCAGCGTCAGAAGTTCGTTGATACATTCCCAAATGAGTCTGGACTTTACCTTATAACCTGCAAGGGCTTCTAGGCTGGCCTGACTATCCGAATAAATATGGATTCCTTTCCTCTTGAAGGCCTTCTCATTGCATATTTTTGCACTTTGTAAAATTGCAAATATTTCTGCTTGGAACACCGAGGTGTTTTCACCAAGCGCATAGGAGTGTTTCTCCTTCAGGGTAGGGGAATAAATTCCCGCACCAGATCTTTGTTCAGTCTGCAGGTTGACTTGGTGTACACCGATTTCAGTAAGGCATTTGACAAAGTATCTCATCAGCACCTCCTACACAAACTGCCGAATTTTGGGTTTTCTACAAGAATTCGAAATATTTTGAGGTCTCATTTGTCAAACAGGAAACTTCATGTAGAATACGAAGGTGAAAAAAGTTTTACCTTTTCGGCAACGTTGGGGGTTCCTCAAGGATCCAACTTAAGACCACTCTTGTTTTTATTATTCGTCAACGATATTTGTGATTCAATTAGTTCTAATAGACTACTCTTTGCCGATGACCTCAAAATATTTAGAGTTATACAAAATGACTCCGACGTTAATACTCTTCAGAATGATCTCAACCACTTGACTGAATGGTGCACAGCCAACAATTTGCCTCTCAATGTTAACAAATGCAAAGTTATGACCTATGCAAGAATTTTATCGGCACTGGAATATGATTATACATTGAATGATATCATGATTGACCGCGTGAATGAATGTAAGGATCTGGGGGTATTGTTTGACAAGAAATTAACTTTTGTATCTCATATAGAAAACATCACATCTAAATCTGCTCGACTATTAGGCTTCGTTATTCGCAATAGCATAGAATTTTCTTCTATCAAAGCAATGAAAGCAGTATATTTTTCTTTAGTACGTTCAAAGCTTGAATACTGCAGTACTGTTTGGAATCCATTCAAAAAAATAATACATCGATTCTATAGAGAAAATTCAGCATAAGTTTCTTAGATTTCTTTATTTTAAAAAGCACGGCAGCTACCCAGTGAATCACTATGATCAATAACACCTACTCGAAGAATTCGAGGTTACTACTCTGAGGAAGCGAAGAGATATCTCCGACCTTACATTCCTCTACAAAGTCATACATGGTCTAATCGACTCACCAGAGTTACTAGCCTTAGTTAATTTCAATGTACCACGAATCACTTCGAGATCGAACGTCTCCTTTCACATCGATGTAACTAACTCCTACCACCATTTTCACAGTCCTCTGTTGCATATGTGCAGATAATTTAATAGATAGTGTAGATATATTTTCACCTTCACTAACCCAGTTTAGAAATATCCTATTTCAACATATCCCGAATTAACCAACTATTGTTAACACATGCACCATAAGCCAGAACTGTATCATACAAAATAATGTTATATACTCCAACTAGTGGATTTATAATCTGTTTGGATGTATTATATTAAATGAATAAATGAATAAACTACTCAATCTTCAAAAGAACAGATTGGAGCAATTCCGCATAATCTGGACGCATTTGACTGTGGAATAAAATCAAAACGATTAGTGCAAAAACTCAATTACTCTTTCTTGTTTGGTGTAAATGAAAACTTTCTCTGCCGTGTACAAAAAGCTACAAAAACTCATATTTATAAAAACAATTTACTTCTCTCCACTGGCGATAAATAAAGTGAACAGGACCGGCTTCCACTCAACATGCCACTAAAATGCTGCAAATGCATGAATGACATAAGAGATGAGGCATATTTCGAATGTGATTCATGCAAAAGGGCCATACATTCAAATTCGCTCTGCTCAGAACTATCAGCCACCGAGATCAAATGTATGCAATCAAAAAATAGGATGCTCCGCTTCTTGTGCAACGATTGTACCAATGGCCTACAGCAGCTTCCTGCCATAGTCAAAGCACTTGCCGATCTAAAGAACGAAATTGAGGCCTTGAAAAATAGGCAACACAATCCCGAACCTCCCACCTTCGAAATGAATGAAGTGATCTCTGAACTCGCTGATCGGGAATCCAGGAAAAAGAATGTCATGATTTTCAATCTTCCTCAGAACGGAAATAATCAAGAAGACAAGGTAACCTGTACAGACATCATCAAATCTATTAATGCCAACATCGCCTGTAATGATCTGAAGATGTTTCGAATAGGAAGATTAAATGATGGCAATACTAAACTCAGGCCTTTAAAAGTCATTTTTGCACCCTCTGAGAGGGCAAATGAAATAATATTCAATAACAAACATCTAAAATCCATAGAAAGATTCAAAAACCTATTCGTTACCACTGACAAAACTCCATACCAAGTAAAACTGTATCAAGACATGAAGAAACAGTTGGTCGTCCGCATGAGTAATGGTGAGTCAAATCTCAAAATTAAACATATCAATGGAGTGCCAAGAATCGTAAAAAACCTCTAAGCTCGTCTAAACGGGAGTATCTCATCAATGTAAACTGCTATTATCAGAACGTCAGAGGTCTCAATACAAAAACAAACGATTTCTACAAATCTGTCGCTGGATGTGATTTTCACATCATTGCCATTACGGAATCCTGGATCCAGCAAAAAGTCTTCAACTTTCAACTTTTTACCAATAATTATGTGATTTTCAGAAAAGACAGAAACATTGAAGCAAACTCAGTATCAAGAGGTGGTGGTGTTTTGTTGGCAGTGAGAGATGACTGTCAAGCAGTTGAAATTGATTTATCTGATTTCGCGGAAAAATTTGTAACTATAGACATCATTGGCTGTAAGATTGTATTCAATCACAATACTTTTTTATGTTTGTCCTAGAACTAGTGACGCACATATTTCTAACTTATTGGATATTGGAAATTTTCATAGTAGGTGACTTCAATATACCAAATTTTATAAACCATAATCCTATGTACAGGGACACCAACTCAGATAATATCCGGCAATTCAATAGCTTTTATGATCTAAAACAATTGAATTCCTTGATAAATATTTCAAATCGCGTTCTCGACCTAGTGTTATCCAATTTCGATTGCTCTGTAACTCACGACGAAATGCCATTTCTAGCCGAAGATGGCTATCACCCGGCATTGGACATTGTTATAAAGTTTGTATCACCGGAACAACAGATACCCTATTACCAGTCAGAGGTCAGGTATAACTTCCGTAAAGCAAATTTTCCTCTGTTATATACTCTTATACAAAATATTGATTGGTCACCACTTGATCATTGTACTGAAGTCAACGCAGCCTTAGAATTATTCTACTCAATCTTCACCCCAATTATTGACGAATGTGTTCCCGTTATTCGCAACTTTACTAGTAAGTTTCCTCCATGGTTCAACGGCGAAATAATCAGAGATATTAAAAGGAAAAATAAGATCTTAAGAAAACTGACAACCACCAACTCTGATTATCTCAGAGGAAATTTCCGACTCCTTCGTCGCTCCATTAAAACTAAAATTAATGTAGCATATAGGGAATACGAAAGTAAATCTGAAAAGGAAATGAAAGAAGATCCAGCCAACTTTTGGGCCTACATTCAAAACAAAAAAGGCACATCAAGAATACCTAATATACTTTTCTTGGACAAGCAATCCCTCAGAAATTGTAAATGCATTTGCACGATTCTTTGAAAGTGCATACTCTCCACCACAACAATCAGACGAATTCACTAATGTTGCATCAAACAATCCCATCATCTCTGTCAGGCGTTTTTCAGATATCGAAGTCTGCAATTCTCATAAAAAATTAAAATCCAAAAGTACCAGCAGGGACGACGGCATACCTAGCTTTTTCGTTAAAGACTGCGCTCACATTCTAACTGCACCATTACAGGTAATTTTCAATTTAGCCTTGAGTACAGGGTGCTTTCCCAACAAATGGAAAGTTTCAAAAATTTGCCCCATTTTCAAAACTGGTGCTATAAACAATATTCAAAACTACCGACCTATAACCCTGTTGTCCAACTTTGCTAAGGCATTCGAGATGTGCTTGTACAACAGGATCTTTCCCGAAGCTAAAAATTTGATCTCCAACAATCAACACGGATTCTTCAGTAAAAGATCTACAATTACAAACTTAATGTGTTTCACACAAACAGTCAGTAATGCATTTAATCAAAACCTTCAAGTAGATACAGTATACACGGACTTCTCGAAGGCATTCGACAAGTTGGATCATAATATTCTAATCAATAAACTGCATTCCTATGGTTTCGACACCCAACTCTTGAACCTATTTCGCTCTTACCTAACTAATCGCATCCTGTTCGTGGATTATAGAGTCCACAAATCCTCCCAATTCGTTGCAAACAGCGGTGCCTCCCAAGGAAGTAACCTTGCACTTCTCTTATTCTCACTTTTCATTAATGATATAGGAACTAATGTCTTAAGTCACATTGTATCTGATAAGGACTGCTTCATCCTACAAAAAGATCTTGAATTCTCACATGTTTCGTGCGTCGAAAATAATCTCCCTCTCAACATTAATAAATGCAAATACTCCCAATATACCCTCAAAAATAAATAAATAAATAAATAAAAATAATGTTACACAATATGACTACTGTGATATATTCACCATGATAATTAGTTATAAATCATGGCAACATGGCAATCAGTGCGAGGATGGCTCGTCGATAGCACCTTAGTTTTTACTGGTTGTGTGTATGAACTTTTTCATAGTTTTTTCTGTATAACATACATACAGTTCATTATTTTGGAATGGCCAGTCTCGCAGTGAATGGCAAGTGAAATAAAGGGAAATAAAATATCGTATGATACTTCATTACCCCCAAACCCCTGAAGAAACTACATCTGGCGACGAGGATTGTTACATTTCAAATTAGGTGTAAGAACCCACAAGTTGAAACCGATTCAGAATTATTAGTTGATATTTGATGGTTGATATGGCAACTTCCAACCCATCATACTACGGACAAGTCAGGGAGTTCAGTGCTCAAGATAGCGATTGGGGAATATATAAGAGAAGACTTCAGAATTATTATTTGGTGAATTCAATAACGGACGATGGAAAGCAGAAAGCCATATTGCTGAATGCTTTTGATGAAGAAGCATATAAATTGATGTACAAATTATGCCTTCCCAGGTTACCGGAAGAAAAAACTTACAAGGAGCTCACACAGTTGTTCGACAAATATTTCAAAAGTACCGAATCATTGTTTGTCGCAAGATCAAATTTTTTTGCATCGTTCAAAAACTCCCATGAAAGTGCAAACGAATGGGCGGCAAGAGTGAGGAACTTGGCTTTGAATTGTGAGTTCGAGGAAACAGTTATCGACATGATGCTTCGTGACAGATTCATCATTGGGTTCGATAAAGGATCTTCCAATCTAAATTATTCAAGGAGAAATCGACATCTACCTTGGCTGATGTCATTGAAACGGCCGTAGCGAAAATGGCGGCAGTTGGAAGTTCGGGAATTCAGCAGTCTTCGATTAAGTTGGAGCCGGGAGTCAACCACGTCACTTCCCGAAATCATCGTACTGCACCTATTCCGTCATCACCGAGAGGACAGTCATCACATCACAGTGCTGAACCAGGAGAAAAATGTGCGTGCTGTGGTAGAGGGAACCATGTTACCCATAAGTGCTGTTTCTCAAATTATGTGTGTCATTTTTGCAATTCTAAAGGGCACTTAGCTCCTGTTTGTCCGAAGAAAAATGATAAAAGTCACAAACATAATAGATTATTTCATAGAAATGTGCAAAATTTCATTGATACCGAAGGTATATATTCTATAACTGATAAAATAATCGAGCAAACTCCTATTCTTATTGATATCTTGGTAGAGGGTATGCCTCATAAGTTTCAATTGGACAATGGAGCAAGCATTTCCGCAATGTCAGAATTGTACTACAACCAAAATTTTCCTAATTACGAGTTATATCCTCCTAATAAAAGTTTGAATGTGTATACTGGCCAGGAAATGCAAGCTCTTGGAATGTGTAAATGTAAAGTAACATTCAATAATCTTGAAAAAGAGCTGAATATTTTTGTTATTAAACAGGGTGGTCCTCCGATTCTTGGTAGAGATTTCATGTCTTTACATAATTTTGGTTGGAGTCAAGTGAATTTTACCTCTGATACAAAAAATATTGATCATTTGATCAAAAAATTTGATGCGCTCTTCTCACCAGGTCTGGGAACTTTTAATAAGGGTACCGTTTGTTTGAAATTAAAAGATGAAAATGTTACTCCCAAATTTGTGAAGGCTAGACCACTTCCTTTTGGAATGAGAGGAAAGGTGGAGGCAGAGTTAGAAAATTTGAAAAGTTTAGGAATCATAAAACCTGTCGATTATTCACAATGGGCAACACCGATTGTACCCGTCCTAAAAAAGTCCGGCGCTGTTAGAATTTGCGGGGATTTTAAGATAACTGTCAACCCGGTATTAGAAGTGGATCAGTTTCCACTACCACGAATCGAAGAATTATTTGCAAAACTTCAAGGCGGCGTTATTTTTTCAAAAATCGATCTTTCGCAGGCATACGCACAAATTTGTTTAGACGAAAAATCAAAAGAATTGGTAACGATCTCCACCCACAAGGGACTTTTTCAATACCAAAGATTGCCCTACGGAATCGCATCTGCTCCGTCGAAATTTCAAAAAATTATGGTATCCCTCACACAAGACATAGAAGGATGTGTATGTTTTTTGGACGACATCCTTGTATGTGGGAAAGACTACCACGAACACTTAAAAAGATTAGATTGTTTACTTACAAGGTTACACGATGTGGGTTTGAAAGTTAGCCGGGAGGAATGTAGTTTTTTTCAAGAAAAAATCTGTTATCTCGGATATGAAATAGATGAAAGAGGCTTACACACGACGAAAGAAAAAATTATTGCTATTAAAAATGCTCCTGCTCCGAAAAACGTTAAACAATTACAATCAGTTTTGGGCATGATTAATTATTATGGGAAATTCATTCCTAACTTAGCTACTGTACTTAACCCTTTGCACAATTTGTTGAAGAAAAACGTGAGATGGTCGTGGTCAAAAAGTTGTAGTAACGCTTTCAATAAAATCAAAGAAATTTTGATTTCAGCGGACGTTTTAGTACATTATAACCCAAATTATAAGATAAAATTAACTACGGACGCGAGCCCGTATGGGTTGGGTTCAGTATTATCACATGTTTTTCCTAATGGAAAATAATTTCCCATTGCATACGCATCGCGAACACTTTCTGACGCAGAAAAAAAAATATCCTCAAGTGGAACGCGAAGGTCTAGCAATAATTTTTGCTTTATGCAAATTTAACCAATATTTATACGGTCGGGAATTTACTCTGGTATGTGATAATAAGCCTCTCCTAGCAATCTTCAGCCCCAAAAAGGGCATCCCACAATATTCCGCAAATCGCCTCAGGCGTTGGGCAGTTATTTTGTCAAATTACAGGTATAAAATTGAATACATCTAATCTGAAAAAAATAATGCGGATTTTTTATCTCGACTACCTATCAGAAATAGAACGGAGGAAATATGGGAATCTGTCGACGTCGATTACTTAAACTTTTTTGCTGATAGTGAGTTGATCTCGCCAAATTTTTACATGATCAAGAAATGCACTAATGACGATAATGTTCTCCAAAATGTCATGAAATTTGTCAAAAACGAATGGCCAAAATATGCAAAAAATGATACATTCCTCAAGCAATATTACGTAATTCGAAATGAACTCACCATAGAAAATAAAGTTCTTCTGTGGAATAATAGGATTGTTATACCAGAAATATTGAGGAAACGGTTGCTTGAAACTACACATAACCCATCTTGGAATTATCAAAATGAAAAGTATTGCAAGATCACACTTTTTTGGGCCCGGAATAAATAAAGACATCGATAATTTGGCGAATATTTGCGAAAAGTGTTCAGTAAATAAAGCGAGTCCATCAAAAATCGAGTTGAATCCGTGGAAATGGCCAGAAAAAGTATTCTCTAGAATTCATATTGATTATATGGGACCGTTTTTTCAAAAATATTTTCTTATTATTTTGGATGCTCATTCAAAATGGATAGAAGTTTTTCCAACTACAAATATAACTTAAAATTTCACGATTTCCGCTTTACATTCTACATTCGCTAGATTTGGATTACCGGCAACTATAGTCTCTGATAATGCGAAAAATTTCACGAGTGCTGAATTTCAACAATTTTTGGAAAGATACAACATAGAGCACATAACGTCAGCACCTTATTTCGCGCAATCAAATGGAGCAGCAGAAAATGCGGTGAAAAGTATAAAAAATGCATTAAAAAATAATTTAGGACGAGATAAAAAACTTGATATCAATACCACACTAAATTTTTTTTTATTTGATTACCGGAATGCCAGTCATTGCACCACTCGTGTTTCACCCTCCATGCTTATGTTTGGTCGCGATCTCCGAACGCGCTTTAGTATTATAAATCCTAAACTTAATAAAGAAGTTCAGAAAAGAGTCGCTTTGAAACAACAAAATCAAATTGAAAACTTCGGTGGTAGAGATAATAGGATGTTTGAAGAGGGAGAGAGAGTGCTAGTTAAGGATTATAGAGAATTAAATAAATTCACTTGGACACCAGCGATAGTTGAAAAAAGTATAGGGAAATGCACTTATATCTTTAAAGTTCCGGATATTAATAGAACGTGGAAACGCCACACAAATCAGATGAGGAATAGAAAAATTCAAGGACAAATTCCTTTCGAGGAAGTTTCTACTGAGAATGAGGACACCGAAAATAATATTGTGAAATCGTTTTCTGATTTACCGAGTACTTCTAATGTTTGCGAAGGTACCGATCCTTTTGTCAGACCAAAAAGAATTATTAAAGCGCCAGATCGGCTCATGTATGAAAAATAATGTATACCAAACCTGTTATTTTCTTGAATTTCCTAATGTTTTTTTTTTCTTTTCATTATGTTGAATTGATGGCGGAGGATGTGATATATTCACCATGATAATTAGTTATAAATCATGGCAACATGGCAATCAGTGCGAGGATGGCTCGTCGATAGCACCTTAGTTTTTACTGGTTGTGTGTATGAACTTTTTTATAGTTTTTTTTGTATAACATACATACAGTTCATTATTTTGTCACAGTCTCGCAGTGAATGGCAAGTGAAATAAAGGGAAATAAAATATCGTATGATACTTCATTACCCCCAAACCCCTGAAGAAACTACAACTACCATATAAATGATACTCCCCTTCAGAAAAGCAATCAAACAAACGATCTTGGTATCATCTTCGACTCAAAATTAAGCTTCTCTATCCAATATAGTTCAATGACATGTGCAGCCAAACGTATGCTTGGTCTCATATATCGGAATTGTAAGAACTTTCGTAACCAGGACAGCTTTATAGCACTGTTTAACGCATACGTGAGATCTCGGCTGGAGTATGGTTCACTAATATGGTCGCCTTTTAACAATATTCACACGAACAAAATAGAATCTATCCAAAGAGGCTTCATGAAATACATCACATATAAATTAGAAGGGGTCTACCCAGAACAAGGTATCGATAACAGAATATTACTAAATAAGTTCAAATTAGTAAACAATCTAGTATACTGTCCTGAATTGCTCTCTTATTTTAATTTTCATGTGCCGAGACTACACTCTAGAAATGAACTAACTTTCTACTTACCCAATTCAAGAACTAACATACTTCTCAAATCTCCAATCGAAGCAATGAGCAAATTATTCAATCAATTCTGTGCAGATCTCGACATATATTATCAGACAATTGGTCAAGTAAAGAACAATATTAAAATACTTTCACATAATAACCAAAATATCTGAACCCAATATATGTACCTTACTTCAAAAAATTATGTTTTTCCACTTTTCTCCATCTTCAGGTGTTTCCTGTCAATTAAAGTCAATTTGGTATACATGTACATATATGTGTCTGTATGTATATGCAGGTATCCCAGCGAGCACAAACATCCTTGGGAGGTTTTGAGATGTTTTGAAAATGTTGGCATGTGGATGTTTCCTCGAGACGAAATATGCACGTCCCAAAGAGGTCTTAGGAGGATATCGGACGTATTGTTTATGTTTTTCTGTGGCATTTCTTTGTATGCATACTGAGAGGTACTGACGAGGTCAAGAATATGTTACTGTGGGGATGTTCTTTATTCGAGAGGTTTATTTTCCATTTTCCAGTTACTATGGTTCTCAACACTTTATATGATTTTTTATCACAAAACTAAAACTTGATAAATTATGACATATTCAATTTCATTGTTTCCTCATTGCTGAAAAATGAAAAATTATGCATTTTTTTGTTGTGTGACTTACTTCTATATGATACGAAAACAAAATCTATACAACATATATATTTCGTTATTTTGGCAAAAGACGTTATCCAATATTCGAATTTCCCGCGTGTGAGGCTTAAAAACACGCTTTCCATTCCCATATCGCAGATTCAGCTATCACGGTCACAGTTAAACATATCCGTGGTTCCTGATTGGTCGTGAATTGCGCATTCTGGCGATCTGTGATCATCCGTGATTCCTTGACAACTTTTTGTTTGTGTATTGTGTGGTTTACGTGACAGTGACACGGTACACGGTGTGATTTGTGTTCTCTGCGTTGTGATTGTGATGTGAAATGTGAACAAAGAAAAGAAAAGAACAAAAACTATTTGCTAGCGTGACCAGAAATTTTGAGAAAATTTATGGTGTGAAATAATAGTTACTAATAATAAAAAGGTAAACCTACAGTATAGGTAAGCAACTCCGATTTTGATGAAATTTTCACAGAAGCTTCGAAACACTAATAAAAACACCCTGTGATAAAAAATTTTCCGCGGAAACACCTCTAACATACTTTTTTTTAGGAAAGTTCCTGAAAATCGATCACGGTAAGACCTAAGAATTTGATTGATATTGTACTCACGTTATGGTTTGAGAGAATGTTTATTACACTAAAACATAGTTAACATGTCCTTGAATCAAATTCCACAAGAAATTTCATGATGAGGAACTTTGGAATAAGATATTTTCATGTTTTTATATTTGTATATTTTCGACTCAAAACAATATATAATAATTGCTATGTCAAATGAGATCTGTCATGTCACAAGAGAGCAAGGTTGCCAAGTTGTATTTCTATTTTCAGTGGTAAACCATAGAACTTGAGTCTACATATAAGTACAATATATTTTTATGTGGCCAATTGATTGATCTACGTTTGATTGATCTAGGTGTAATTGATCTACGTTTGGGGTGGATCCCGGCGAGAGTGATGTTTTTAATCAGACACTGCGATGGCGCGCCAGCGCCGTCGCAGGAACCATCTCCCTCGAGTTACCTGCATTTTGAATTATCTACGTTTAATTGATCTAGGTGTAATTGATCTACGTTTGGGGTGGATCCCGGCGAAAGTGATGTTTTTAATCAGGCACTGCGATGGCGCGCCAGCGCCGTCGCAGGAACCATCTCCCTCGAGTTACCTGCATTTTGAATTATCTACGTTTAATTGATCTAGGTGTAATTGATCTACGTTTGGGGTGGATCCCGGCGAAAGTGATGTTTTTAATCAGGCACTGCGATGGCGCGCCAGCGCCGTCGCAGGAACCATCTCCCTCGAGTTACCTGCATTTTGAACTATCTACGTTTGATTGATCTAGGTGTAATTGATCTACGTTTGGGGTGGATCCCGGCGAGAGTGATGTTTTTAATCAGGCACTGCGATGGCGCGCCAGCGCCGTCGCAGGAACCATCTCCCTCGAGTTACCTGCATTTTGAATTATCTACGTTTGATTGATCTAGGTGTAATTGATCTACGTTTGGGGTGGATCCCGGCGAGAGTGATGTTTTTAATCAGGCACTGCGATGGCGCGCCAGCGCCGTCGCAGGAACCATCTCCCTCGAGTTACCTGCATTTTGAATTATCTACGTTTAATTGATCTAGGTGTAATTGATCTTCGTTTGGGGTGGATCCCGGCGAGAGTGATGTTTTTAATCAGGCACTGCGATGGCGCGCCAGCGCCGTCGCAGGAACCATCTCCCTCGAGTTACCTGCATTTTGAATTATCTATGTTTGATTTATCGCGCCATCGCAGGAATCGTGTGCATCGAAATATTTGGATTCGTTGAATGATTATTGTATCCCGAACTTTGAAATAAATCAAATCTCCGATTTTGTATTCACTTGGCAACGCTGCTTGTTATAGTGACACTAAACTGGTCATTTGACATTTCAATTATTGCACGCCATATTGGGTTGAAAATATACGATATTAAATTATGAAAATGGGCATTTTCATAGCTTTCCATCATGAAATTTCTCGTGGAAATCGATTTTAGAACATGTTAATGATATTTTAGTCTATTCAAAATTTGTCCTACTAATTACGTAAGTACAATATCAATCAAATTCTTAGGTCTTACCGTGATCGATTTTCAAAAACTTTCCTAAAAAAAAGTATGTTAGAGGTGTTTCCGCGGAAAAATTTTTATCACAGGGTGTTTTTATTAGTGTTCCGAAGCTTCTGTGAAAATTTCATCAAAATCGGAGTTGCTTACCTATACTGTAGGTTTTCCAATAAAAATAGAAAGAGATTCGACATTCATTGAGCAGAGCGAATCTCTTGATACGAGTAAGTATTTCATGATTTATCATATTATAACCTCGAAAGCATGCATGCCGCCATGCCGGGCTTGAAATAAATAGGTTTGCAAAACTCATGCACTGTCATCGAGGATTTCAACATATTATTTGGCTTGAATTAAGTTCAGTTGAACCAGGGTCACTTGAAACATTCTATATTCTCATTCGTACCCATAAATTCCAGATTTTGAAATGTATAAGCCTTTGAAGAGCATTAGTAGGAGGCATAAGAGAAGGCTGAAACAACAAGCTGTGGATAATATTTATAAGACAATTTTAGAGAATAATCAGGACTCATCAAACCCTATGGATATTATCTCGGATATAACTGTCATACATAATGCATGTGAAATATTGGGTTAGATTTTTCTTAATTGAAACTATCTGAAGAAAGTGATTATTTAATTTATTCATTTTTAGATAACTTTGTGTCCGATGTTGATTTGAGATCTCTCCTTGACTCGATAATAAGGATACAAGTCGAGCATTCCCTCAGTTTGCAAGAAATTAAACAAACACGAATCAAAGAAGTAAATGAAAGTGAGGTCGAGAAGGTATCCTTCAATTTCACTTTACCATGCAACAGCTTGGAGACCTTGGAGGGTTTTGAATCTTATGTTAATGCCCACAGTTCACAATTTGTAAGTGTTATTCATTGTTCTATTATATTTGTGATGTGAGATGCTTTTTGTTCAAATGGATGTAAAATTCATTGTTCTATTATATTTGTGATGTAAGATGCTTATTGTTCAAATAGATGTAGTCTAATAAGTTTTATATGGGTCGAGATGCCGACATTTATTATGTGTATGGTGACAGCCAATATAAAATAAGCGATCCACAATCTACACATTGAATCTATTTTTCCTGATTTAGTTGAACCAATTTCAATGAATTTGTATTTTCATCATTTCACAAAACAAAACTCATTTTGGTGTATTTACATCTTTCAGGTTAAATTCCTTCAGAAAATCGGTGGGAATGATGGAAGGGATTTCACTAGTAGGTGTATGAAAACTATTTTCATCAATAGTTTGGGTGAAATGTGCTCATGGACAGGACAAAAATAAAATTTTCCAGTGAGCAACATGAAATTCATTCATTTAATGTTTGGTAAGCTTGACAGTTAATCATTTATAATTTATTCAATTCTCTCGTTTCATCTCCAATGTCTGAGATTTAAATTTTTAATCGTTTTCTCTAGATTGGGACCATCTTTTTGCAAGAAAATAATATAATAGTCACTGAAATTTGTCTCTTAGTTTATTCCACCACAGTTCTTGTTTCATTTCCATAAAGCCAATTTCCCAGATATGCTACTTGCAAAAAATCATCTTTTCCATCATATATTTTCGTTTGAATCATTGCAGATGTGGTCCATAAAAAATCATTCCTGACAAAAAAGGACTTTGAATTCCATGTCCAGCAATGGTTTCGGCATAGTAACATGTGTATTTTTTCCTTTGAGCTCAGCTAATAGTATATATTATTTATCTTATGTGAATGTTGCTTAATTTGTGTTTTAAGAGTTTGTGATATTTATTTATTTTGTACCTATTCAATTTTTATTAAAATGTTTTTTTTTATACTTTGTATTTTGATTCCAAACATCTGAAGAAAAATGAGAAAAAACAGAATGTCTGAATAAACAACAAAATGCTTTACAAAGTGATCTTTATGAAAGTTTTATTTAATGCAATTGAATGTACGCAAAACGCTTTGGAAATGTTCTGTTGTGTCTATGAAAAGGCTATCAAAAAAACTTAGGAGGAGTTCTTCTTGTGACATTCCAAGGATATCCTGAAAATCGCCGCCTGCGGCGGACATTGGCTGTTCTATAAACGTACTATTCATGTGTGAACGAAACATCGCAGTGGATGTTTAATCTCTCGAAATCTCGTACTTTTAACATCTCTGAGAAGTTTTTGTGCTCGCTGGGATGTGTGTGTATGTATTTATATAAAACTTTTTGCTTATGTATATGAATGTATGTCTTGTCATTGGGATTTACTCCTGTTTAGACATTAAACAATTTTTTTTATACCTCAATGTCTTTCTCTATGCTAGATTCAATAGGAATTTCATTTACTTTCAAGAACTTTTTAGCAAAAATGCATACCCCTCCCCTGATATACCTCTCCCTACAAAAGAATGAGATTAAATTATAGCCGGCTAATTGAAAAAAAAGCATTCCTGTGATTTAAGCCAGCTCTCACTTATACATAGAATATCAGGTGAGTATCGAGCTAGAATAATCTCCAAATCAAGTAATTTATTGAAACGGCCATGCACATTAAAGTGCATAACACACAATTCATCATCGCGATCCAGTTGACGTACAAAGCTGTTTCCATCAATGCTTACTTTTTGACTGTTGTTGGGCTCCGCAAATGAAAAAAAGGTTGAATGAAGGCTCCTTTCGGCCACTTCATTACTTTAAAAGACGAGTAGATTTCGGGAAACTTCGACTTGAGTGATACACACTTGACTTCAGGAAAGTGAAATTTTACAAAGTCGGTCAAGTTTTCTGGAGTCATTGATGGGTCAACTCTATAAACGTGGATGTCTTTGAACGAGGAAATTGCTTTGAATTGTATTCCATTGACCTCAATATCATCTGTCTCCTTGGCCTACGTCTAGACACTTTTTCCCATTTATCTTTTGTATCTATAGCTTCATCATTTGTCAAATTAATTAATTTTCTGACATTTCTCGGCTGTTTCCACTTCCAAAATTGCTCTAGACATTTGTTGTATTGAAATACTAGGATGTTTTGAAGATTCGGCAACACCGCTTGGTTCTGGATTTTTAACCAGCCCTTTATCAGGGACCCGGTCGGCAAATGATCTCTTCTCAGTTTTTTTGTTATCCCCTTTTGTGTTATCCACTTTTATGGCATCGATAGTGGAATTTTTCATGTTTTTGTTCACCTGTTTAGGATTTTGCTTGTCTCCTCCTGACCCCTCAGCCGCTTGTAATTTGTTATTGTCTGCAACTGGGGCCAATAATTTTTCAAGAACTTTGGCTATATCATCCCTCGAACTTTCCTGAAATTTCATTAGTTAAATAATATATAAGAGTTTCATTGGTTTTCCACAGAAGATTTATATCAGTTTTCGTTTCCTCAATATTGAGGTTAGGATCACAGGAAGGACAGCAACGTTCATTAAATCCAACAACATTCATGTTTTTAACACGCACAGCACATGCCGCGTGATAAGTAGATTCACACTGAATACATTTTATTACACTTTTTGTTGCTCGTCAGCAACCTTTACATTAAATAGAGTGATCAAAATAGCGTCAACTGTATCGTGCGCCATCTTGTTCATAGTTTTATATGATATTGATATATTTTATGAGTCCATTGGTAATGCATGTTCTTCGTTTTTGGATTTTGTATTTGTGAAAAGTTGTGCAGTTTCCTATCTCAGTATTTAGGATATCCATGAAAATATTTCTTGCAGTTTCTGCGTCTTCCGTTTCATAAACGGCATTCCAGTGGACATTTTGTAGTCTCTCCGTTAGTTGATTATAATCTATTTTGTTTTGACTAAACAATTTGTTTGTGGGATTGCTGTTTATATTATTTCCATATATAACTTGTTAGAATGTTGTGTAATGATCGGTCGCATTTGTTTTGATTATAAATGGTAGAAGAAGTTTGGAATCTGCATATGTTTTTACAAATATATGGTCTAAGCATGATTTACTTTGAGTTGTTACTCGAGTATATTCATTAATGGTCGACACAAATCCAAACTCCTGCATGATTGTTATGTATTCCGTTCTCACTATATGTCGTCTTTGATGTTAATATTGATGTCGCCAAGAAATATGGTATAATCCGAATTTATGATAATGTTTTCCATATTTCTTGTGTTTTCTAAGAACATGTCTATACAGGAGTTTGGTGGTCTATATCCTTGCTATCACGTGAATCATTTTGGTCATGTGCTTTAACTTTACCGAGAGAAATTTTAAATTAGAAAATTCCAGTCTCATATGAGTAATGCAAGTCAGACTTGATATATATTACTGTACCATCATTTTGGTTATAGCAGCTATTATTATAAACTAGGTCATACTGTGCTGGGTTATACACATTCAGGTCAACCAACTCCCTCGTTTCTGTTAATACAATGCATTCAGGTAGTTGTGTGAGTTGATTTAAGTAACACTGTAGCTGGTTCAAGTTTTTATTCAAGCTTCTGATATTTTTGTGTAAAATTTTAAAATTTGGATTATTGCTATTAATTCTCAGAACATTATTACATTCATAAAAATCTGATACTTCCTCTGTTTTGATTTCATTTGCGTCGAAATCACGAATATACTGATCCATGGGGATGTCAATTACAATTTATATAATTAAAACAATATTTATATGTATCAGAAATAGAAATGAACACTTGACAAAGAAAGATTTATGAGTAATTTGAATAATTGGACTAGTTGAAAAGGTATCTTGGGAAATTATTATAATCTACTAAAACTGCAGCGAAACAATTTGCTTAAAGTGAAGCTACGATATCAGTATATTCATCTATTTGATCGCGTTTTTACTTTTCCGGGTGGTACAATAACATCTCGTCCTTGTGTTTTCTTCAGTGTTTTGTTCGTTGTTTTAGGCGTATCTATCGGTCCTATAATTTCTTTTGGATTTCTTCTTGTTTCATCTCCGAATAATTCATCGTTGCATTTTTCAGTGTTGCCGAAGACTTCTTCACTTTTCTGGACTGTTGACGTACTTGAAGCACTGTTTGCTTTCACGGTTTCTTGATATTCTTTCGCTTCCAGTTCGTCCACTGTGAATGGCTTATAATGGATTTTACGTTCTTGTTGTTGTTTAGTCAGATTATGAGATATTGAAATCATTGTGCCTTGAAGTTGTTTCGTTTTTTGTAATATGAGAGACTTCGTGATTTGGGATACGAATTCGATTTTCAGTGGGCTGCTTTTAAGTCGGCCAAGGAAATAAAAGTTACTTATGTCTGATGTAGATGTAGATGTCTGGTGTTCTTTTTAAATTTCTGAAGGTCATATGCCTCGGGGAACACCTCCCTGGGCAATGTGTTCCAGAGCCTCGCTGTTCGTTGGATGAACGAGTCTTTGAAAAGAGATGTTGATAATATTAGTTTATATACTATATTTTTGTATGTAATTATGGGTAATGCGTATTACGATATTTATATATTATACGAGGGGGTTGTTGCTAACAAGAATTCAGAAAGAAAAACGAAAAAACAGAATGTTCATAATCGTGAAACATGAAAATATAAAAAAAAATTATAAAAAACAACGTTACCGTACTCTTACATAATATAAATATATTTATATATAAATCTAAATGCCTAATGAACAATTTATCAACGACTTGGTCGGAGACTCGCATCGAAAGGTCCGATAGCATGATTTCGCTGGTCTCATGATTTCAATAAGGTGAACGATTCCTACATTCTATAGTAATTAAACTGGAAACATGATTTACTGTCTGTTCTTGATTGATAGTTAGAGTAAACAAAGATTTTGTTCATGAAATTTACAAAAGGAGATCATCATCTTATGGGGATCATGTTTAATATTTGACAATATGAAAAATAAACTTTCAAGGCAACCAACCCTATATACAAGAAGCATTTTGACTCGAATCCAGACCAAATCTTGATGTCAGATTGACCCCAAACTCTAGATGAATCCATAGTTTTCAACTAAGACCGCAGGAGTTATAATAACAAAAGTGCTCTCATATATGGAATCTTATCTCGATTGCATTGCAATCATTTTTGTCCACATCATAATTATGAATGTAAAGTTAGTCTTTGCCTGTTGTTTGACTTGACCAGAAGGTATATAAAGATCCTGCTGAAAAAGATTTTGTTTTTAAAAAACTTTCGTGCCAAATGAAACTTTTAACTTGCCACCAAATTAGATTTCAGATTCGATCAGATAGTATAGTTTTTGAATACAGTTTATTAAAATCGAGTCACTAAAGACCAAGAAATATATCTGAAGCGACAAATTGATAGATTCTTTCAACCAATCGCTTCAATTATCGGTTAAGACCTATGCTATCCTTACAAAAAACTTTAAGTGAATCATAATCTCAACTGTTCTTTCAGAGCAGAGATAAGTTACCAACAAGATATATACGTCAATGTTAAAATTTGGAAATATTTTTCATCGTGGTTTTGGAATTAACCACTAGATGAAGGTAGTTTCCTTGCATCCACAACAATTATTTAAATTATAAGAAAGAAGAAGAAAAGTTTCTTCAACCAGCTGTGTACCAGTGGCGTAGCGTGTCCTGGGGGGGGCCTTGCATGGTAAATATTTGTTTGCGTTAAATCAATATTACAATTTATTCATTATACTTTATCACTCCTAGAAACTGAGACACCCAAATAAATCCAATATAAACTCTCGTCAATTTAACCGATTCATTTTGAAATGTTTCGTAAGTAGTACGTATTTACAAATATGACGTAACGAATTGATGATGCGCAGGGGTGAATCACGGTGTCACGCATCGTCCAGTGGGGTTTAGGTGAAATCACTTCGTCGTTAGCAGGGCCACTGAGAGCATGTTGCAAGGGACGTCTCGAATAAAAATATTATTGAGTTACTTTTACAACGCCACATTGACCTCATCGCACAGATGAACAATTCCGAAATTGTTCCTTATGTTTTTTCGAATTCATGCCTTGAGGGGCCTTGCATAAAAAATCTGTCGGGACCTGAATGGAGGGTGAATTTTTTCAAAACAGAAACAAAAATGTTTGCATTCAATGAAAATAATAATTTATTGATTATAATTCATCACTCCTAGAAACTGAGCAGTCAACAGACATTGTTTTCGATTTAACTGATTATTTTTCGAATTTTTCCGTAGGTGGTATGTGTAAACAGATATGTGGTAATAAAAGGATGATTTGGTGCGGGTGAATCAGGGTGTCTCACGCGTTGTTCAGTGGCGATAAGTGATATCAGTTCTTCACGAGACGTCTCGAATAAAAATACAATCGGTGTTATTTTTTTATTTCTGTAAATTTTACAACGCCACATTGATTTCGTCGCACGATTAGACAACTTTGAAATTGTGCATTATGCTTTTTCGAATTCAGATATTTATTCTTGAGATTTGAAATCCTGCATCAAAGGAAACCAACTCCGATTTCGATGAAATTTTCACAGAAGCTTCGGAACACTGATATAAACACCCAGTGATAAAAAATTTTCCGCGGAAACACTTAACATACTTTTTTTTCAAGAAAGTTTCAGAAAATCAGGCAGAGCCCTGAACATTCAATTGAACAATAAGAATTTCGAAATAGCATCTAGCACCAAATTTCTAGGAATCCATATAGACCGCTACCTCAATTGGAATGTCCAGATCGATGAAATGACGAGCAAACTATGTAAAGTATGCTACGCAGAATACTAACCAATTATTTGAATTCATTCACAATCAAAGTCGTATACCATGCTAACTTCGAATCTAGCCTCAGATATGGGATATTGGTCTTTAGGGGCAGAAGTTCATTAGAGCGCTTATTCATCATTCAAAAAAGGATTTTAAGGATAATATATAAATCAATGTTCAGAGAATCATGCAGGAGTAAGATCAGATCTGCTAATATACTTACAGTTTATGCATTGTACATTCAGGAATGTCTTCTGTTTTTTATTATGAATAGGCATCAATTCTCTGATTGTGTACCACAAAGTAGTTATAACACCAGAAATGTAAATTATAATTATCCCGTGCATAGATTAGCAGTCACAGAAAAAAATGCTCAATACAATTCCATAAAATTTTTCAATAAGATACCAGAAAGGATCAAAGCAATCTCTTCGATAAATGTTGTCAAACAAGAGATTTGGAAACTTTTGATTAACCTGGAGCCTCAATATTACCAAGGAGCACATCTAGAATAGTCATGTGTGTATTTCAATGTAAAATGTTTACCAAAATGTATGTATTTTATACCTCTTTCTAAATGTATGTCTAGATTAAACCAAATGTCTTCGACGCTTTTTGTTTCTACCACCTTTTACTGGTTTTGTTATTTGTACTAGGTTGTATTTCTCGAATAAAGTTTATCATTATTATTATTGAAATCGATCACGGTGAGACCTAGGAATTTAATTGAAATTTTACTTACGTGATTAGTAGGACAAGTTTTGAATAGACTAAAACATCATTCACATGTCCTAAAATTGATTTCCACAAGAAATTTCATGATGGAAAGCTGTGAAAATGCTTACTTTCATAATTTAATATCGTATATTTTCAAGCCAATATTGCTTGCAGTAATCGAAACGTCAAATGACCAGTTTATTGTCACCATAACAAGCAACGTTGCCAAGTGAATGAAAAATGGTAGATTTGATTCATTCCAAAGTTTGGGATACAATCATTCAACGAATCCAAATAATTCGATGGACACGGTTCCTGCGATGGCGCGATAGATCAATCAAACGTAGATATCTCAAAATGCAAGTAACTCGAGGGAAATGGTTCCTGCGACGAAGCTGGCGCGCCATCGCAGTGCCTGATTATAAACATCACTCTCGCCAGGATCCACCCCAAACGTAGATCAATTACACCTAGATCAATCAAACGTAGATAATTCAAAATGCAAGTATAGTCTATTTATTCTGGGCTGATAGCTGTCAAATCGCCAGATTGATCCGTGTTGCCACATGTTTTTCACTTTTTCAGCGATGCTCCGAATGAAAAACTTGGGTTAGGTTGACCGTTTGTTTCGAAATTATTTTCGATTGATGAAATATATTCATTATATTTGGATTATTATTGATTGTGGATAACTGTTGAATGGTTCAAATGATATAATAGACTGTTCACATGCTAGGAATATTCAATGGAAGTACATAATAACTACATAATGATATCTAAAAATGTTCATCTTTCAGTATCAAATCTGTTCTTTCTTTCTCATTTGATGGTTCTATATTTCAAAACTAATTACTGTCCAACTCTAATAGATGTGTTTCGAAAAAAATCCAGAAGTTATATATTCATTTATTTGTAGGTCAAAAATATCTGTGCATTTGCTCATTATGTAAATGCTACACATAATTACATTTCAACAAAAACTACAATACAGATTCAAATGTCTCTCAATTCACTATGTATCCACGTCTTTACATCTCACATCAACTCAATTGGATAAAAAACACAAATGTAAAGTGGGAGTCAAAGATCTTGATATCCATATCTTTCTGCTATCATTTCTTAGGGCTGGTTTGTTTCTGAAAATCAAAGAATATATTACATGTATCATAAAGTCTATGGCACACAATTGTACTAAATAAGTTAGTAACTGCTGCTTCAACGTTCCATAATCAAAATAAATTACATTGTTACACAGTCAACCAGTTTTGGTTGCAGGGAAGTTGTAGGGAGTTAACATCGTGGAAATGCGACTTCACAATATTGATATAAAAAACTGCGATCAGTACTTACTGGGGAGTGCTTAATATCCGCAACATTGTATATCACTGGTAATTACCTAATACATCACAATGTGGATGTGTGGAAGGTACCATGAATAACAACATTGCGACTCCGCATTTTAGCAATTATTGGAAAGATTATTGAACCGAATGAGCTCTCAAATTACGTCTTCCGTTGAAGTTATATTCATATGTAATTTGGTAATTACCATCGTGGCACTGAATTTGCTCTCTATAAGAGTCTTCTAATTTAATTAAAATAATGTTAATTTTGCAACACCCATGGAATTAGTACCTGGAAAGCAGACTAAATATACCTCAGCTGCCTTATATATTTCAACCATTTCATAATGCCTATGAAATGTGCATAGGTTAAGTCTATGAGATTTATATCCAGGGTGGTACCCCAGTCAACCAGTTTTGGTTGCAGGGAAGTTGTAGGGAGTTAACATCGTGGAAATGCGACTTCACAATATTGATATAAAAAACTGCGATCAGTACTTACTGGGGAGTGCTTAATATCCGCAACATTGTATATCACTGGTAATTACCTAATACATCACAATGTGGATGTGTGGAAGGTACCATGAATAGCAACATTGCGACTTCGCATTTAAGCACTTATTGGAAAGATTATTGAACCAAATGAGCTTTCACATTACATCTTCCGTTGAAGTTATATTCATATGTAATTTGGTAATTACCATCGTGGCACTAAATTTGTTCTCTATAAGCGTCTTCTAATTTAATTGAAATAATGTTAATTCTGAAACACCCATGGAATTAGTACATACCTGGAAAGTAGAATAAATATATCTCAGCTGCCTTATATTTCAACCATTTTATAATGCCTAAGAAATGTGCATAGGTTAAGTCTATGAGATTTATATACAGGGTGGTACACCAGTAGGTATAATCAGGACCAGCAATAAAACACATCATATGCCTGCTCTTCATATTGAATCTATTTTTCATTCTTAAGGGGAAATAATTAAACAACTATTATAAAATACTGATCTGTATATTTTGAATATAACACAGGGTGAGTCAAGCTGTACGCATTTCTAGCCAGGCATATGGCTGAACAGAATCATCAGATATATATTAGTCCAATGCATTCAGCTTGACTCACCCGAAATACTTTATAAAAACTTCAACTCACATTGTAATATCATAGAATATAAAAACAAAAACATTATTTTCGAAACATAATGAAATAAAAATAGTATTATTTACAAAACAAAAATAGTATGCTGTACAGACAAAATAAAATCAAAGGAAACAACAAAAACATTGATTGTTACCATATCAGATTATTATACTATGGTGATCCAAATAATGGATTGCCACTGTCAACTGAAAATAATATTAATAGAAATTATTTTGTTTTTTTTTATAGTTTAATACTGTTCCTGAACACGTTAGGTACACTTATGTTGATGTTATCATGTTTTATTTCTAATCAAATTATTGAAAAATTCTATATTCAGCTTTTATTGTAGAGAAAGATGTTTCTGAGTATTGAAAACAGTGTATACATGTTTGACATTATAGAATATCATTCAATATTCTGATACTAAATTCCGATAATGATACGACAAAACGGTTGAGGAGTCCATCTTGTTAAAAAGCATTGCTTTTCAATGGGCATCACCTTCCCAATTGCACATTTATGAGCATCTTTTTGCCATTGGAAATGTATACTTACCGCATGCACCTAGAGCTGTCTTATATTCTTCTTAACAAACTTCTCAAAATACTGCACACAAAACCAACAATTCAACCAACCATTAAATACGCACCACACAGATCATAATATATTATTTTCATCTTTCATTTGTTCCTTGACTTTCATTCGTGTGCACGTGTTGTTGCTATGCCCTGCGCAAGCGCCAATTCTATATGTTCGAAATATATGAACAGGGATAAGTCGCAAAGTAATAGCAATGTGCACTTCATCTGAATCTCTCGATTAAATGTTCCACTCAATCATTAGGAAAGTTAACATGGGGACTTCGCAACGATAACAATATGTGGATGTTGATATCCACAAAGCTAAGTCCCATGTAAAACCCAGAGAGGTTTCCAAGATGATCTTCAATGTGATATTATTTGGTATTCCCTGCGACTTACTGTTACTTTTTTGGTTGACTGGGACACCAGTAGGTATAATCAGAACCAGCAATAAAACACATCATATGCCTGCTTTTCATGTTGAATCTCTTTTTCATTCTCAAGGGGAAATAATTAAACGACTATTATGAAATACTGATCTATATATTTTGAATATAACACAGGGTGAGTCAAGCTATACGCATTTCTTGCCAGGCATATGGCTGAACAGAATCATCAGATATATATTAGTCCAATGCATTCAGCTTGACTCACCCAAAATACTTTATAAAAACTTCAACTCACATCGTAATATCACAGAATATAAAAACAAAAACATTATTTTCGAAACATAATGAAATACTGAATGGTATTATTCACAAAACAAAAATAGTATGCTGTACAGACAAAATAAAATCAATGGAAACAACAAAAACATTGATTGTTACCATATATTAGATTATTATACTATGATGATCCAAATAATGGATTGCCACTGTCAACTGAAAATAATATTAATAGAAATTATTTTGTTTTCTCCATAGTTCAATACTGTTCTGAACACGTTAGGTACACTTATGTTGAAACCGTATCATGTTATGTTTCTAATCAAATTATTGAAAAATTCTAAATTCAGCTTTTATTGTAGAGAAAGATGTTTCTGAGTATTGAAAACAGTGTATACATGTTTGACATTATAAAATATCATTCAATATTCTGATACTGAATTCCGATAATGATACGACAAAACGGTTGAGGAGTCCATTTTGTTAAAAAGCATTGCTTTTCAATGGGCATCACCTTCCCAATTGCAAATTTATGAGCATCATTTTGCCATTGGAAGTGTATACTTACATGCACCTAGAGCTGTATTATATTCTTCTTAACAAAAAGTATTTCAAAATACTGCACACAAAACCAACAATTCAACCAACCATTAAATACGCACCACACAGATCATAATATATTATTTTCATCTTTCATTTGTTCCTTGACTTTCATTCGTGTGCACGTGTTGTTGCTATGCCCTGCGCAAGCGCCAATTCTATATGTTCGAAATATATGAACAGAGATAAGTCGCAAAGTAATAGCAATGTGCACTTCATCTGAATCTCTCGATTAAATGTTCCACTCAATCATTAAGAAAGTTAACATGGGGACTTCGCAACGATATCAATATGTGGATGTTGATATCCACAAAGCGAAGTCCCATGTAAAACCCAGAGAGGTTTCCAAGATGATCTTCAATGTGATATTATTTGGTATTTCCTGCAACTTAGTGTTACTTTTCTGGTTGACTGGGTAGTAAGTCAGTTTTGAATTGCTGCCTTATTGAAAGCTGAGGTGGGAACTTTGTTAATAACTGTGTTGTGATAAGTAGCATTATCCATACATAACAATTGTGGAAAGATTTTTTAATTTTGGCAGCAGTTGTGTATCGAATCAGTGGAGAACGTTATCCTGGTTTATTTCTCCATGGTAAACTTCTTCAGCAGTTTCAGGGATTAAAACCAATTTTGTCCGAGGAATGAATCCATCTGAACAACCAGCATGCAAAACAATGAATTTAATAGACAAAATAATTCCAATACACCATCTAACTCATATACAAATTCTAAATACCTTGAATCTCATATTCTTTGTATTTTCACACTCTTGACACTAGAATCTTGCCAAGAATGTAGTATAGTTCTATTCTGAAATATGCAGGTCTCATCAATGAAAACAAATTACCTCAAACCTTCATTTTTCAACAGAACGTACTGCTGGAGGAATGTATTACGTTTCATAGCAATATTAGGTAACTCCATCAATGTTTTCCATTAAGATGTGAGGCAAATGTTGAGCAAGCTTTCATTTCAATGACTTCAATGTTAGGTGTTCCTCTGCAAAGAAGAATGTTCATCAACTGATAATATGTGATATGCACTAAATACTCACTGTTCTTGTACATATTGTAAGTACAGTTCCCTATTTGATATTGTTGAGGTTGATCAATATCCACAATTGGTTCCTTTCGTTGTGTAGTTCTGTAGAAGTCCTAGGACAGTTTAGTCCTTAGCTTACCTTCTATGAAAGTATGCAGATATTCCCTACACAGTTCAATTCCTACATTCAAAGCAGCAATCACTATCTGTAATAATCATATTTCATAAAAACTATTGAACGATTGTAAGATCGTGGTGAATGAATATTCATGAAGATTCTTCACTTACCTTTGAAATAAAATCCAATGAAAGTAAGGGTCTCCTGTTATCCCTTTCTCGTTAAAAATGTTCTAATGAAGATGCAACCAATTTCTGGGCATCTCTATTCAATCTTCTCGGCATTTTTATAAGAATACGATGAAATTAAGCTCTCAAAAGAACAAATTCACAAAAATCGCAAGTAGAGCACAATTCGAATGTAAACAAATGATTGTAGGGATTCGCTCCAAACAATTTGGCATCGTTCACTTCACAACGATGCCAAATTGTTTGGAGCGAATCCTTAAACACGAAATGGATAACAGGAGCCCCTTACTTTTATTGGATTTTATTCGAAAGGTAAGTAAAGAATCTCTATGAATACTTATTCACCATGATCTCACAATGGTTCAATAGTTTTTATGAAATATGATTATATACCCAAGTTTTTATTCGGAGTTAATTCGGAGCATCGCTGAAAAAGTGAAAAACATATGGCAACCCGGCTCAATCTGGCGATTTGACACAACTATCAACCCAGAATTAATAGACCATAACTCGATGGAGCTGGTTCCTGCGACGCACAGTGGGACGAAATCCCAAATCGACGGCCAAAAGTCTGACATGTTTTCAATTCGTGTGAAAGTCCGTACCCAAGGGTTTTTGGGGTCGCTGATCACGAATCTGAAGTCAAAATTTCGGAAAACAAAATGGCGGATCCAGTACGAAAAAAAAAATGAATGAAAAACGAATTGAATCGAGGTGAAAGTCTGTTCCCGGGGGGTTTTTGGGGATGCTGATTACGAATCTGAAGTCAAAATTTGGGACTACAAAATATCATGCTTAAGACGTTATATTTATGTCCAGAGCCAAGGTTTTCTTCAAAATTAGGTTGATACAAAGCAATGAGATTAAAATTACGTCTCGCATTGAGATTAAAATTACGTATAGGTACCTAAAGTGTGGGAATTGACATTATATTTCTAAATGAATATGTTTTCGCTTATAAAAACAAGTAACTGACAAAAAAGTTCCAGATATGCTGAAGCTGCACCACGATTCAAATTATTTTTCAAGAGTGCGAAGATATCTTTCCTCGTTCGTCCAGGTAATGCAGGGTCAACGTCGGCCGATTCTAAAATTTCAAAGTATAATACATATGAATGAGTAATCACATATTCAGCCTTACTAACTATTACTCATTACACAATATCATAGATGACTATGAAAACCATAAGAAAATAAAAAAGAGAATCTACATTCTTTATCATCGATTTCGATCAGACAATTTGAAATATACATTTTTTCAGAGGTTATATTTTTCGCCAAGATTTTGGGCATTTTGGAAGAGGCCTAGCAGAAAGTGACTTGATACAAAATACTTCTATATAGAAGCGTGAAATATAAATCCGCCATAAAAACTGAGGGTGATGATGGAAAAAATCTATTTCTGGGCCCACGTGGTTCACTGGGCTCAGGTGAGGCACTGGGCCCACAACGTGAGTACACCCCTGAAGAGATTATTTGAAACCATACAACTTTTATCTGAATCACTTCTCCATATTTTATGTTTCAATCGTTCGAAATCGAGAAAAATGCATTTTTATCACGAAACCTTGTGCCAATAGCTGTTGCACAATAATGCGCAATTTTTTTTGCTGTCCGGCCGATTTACAACGTTTTACAATTCAACTTTTCCCTACGTGTTTACAATTTTCAGTAGCAATTCTCAGTTGGTTTTCGAAAATATCATTCGTTAACTGATATCACATAGAAATAGAAATAGAATCCCAGTAAACATTTTTGGTCGGCAAAGAAAAGGCCTCAGATTATTCCCCGCACATATGAATATCGGTCCGACGTCGTTTGTCTGCATCGGACCGGGATCTATTGGTCACTACGGCCGACTTGAATGCCGCTTCTACTTTGCCGACAGAATAATGTCGGCTGAATGAATCGACCCGACATATTGCCTTCCATATTTATCGGAAAATCGACGGGCTTACGCCGTATCATAGTCGGTTGATTGAAAGGCCGATTATACCAGCAGCTCACACCCACCCCTTCCCCTTTAGCTTTCAAGGGGTGTAATGAATGACAAATATTTCTAGAAATTCATAATTTTATTGCAATAAGCATCACATTTGAAAAATAACAAAATATCTTAAATAGAGGACAATTCATTTAGATGATTTCAAAATTCCTTACATAACATTTCAATTTGATTCTGTGCTGAACAATACTTTTTTTTTATGATCAACTCATAAAATGTATGATGATATAAACAATAAATGAAATGAATCAGCACGTTGGATCAATTTTGTATAACTTATTCTTTCACTTTTTACTGAATACAATTCAAAAAATTCTATTTTAATACAATGAATTGTAGCATTTGGTTTGTTCATACAGCAAATAAGGAAAATAATGCACTAATTAAATCACATATTTGTTACAATTTGAATGAAATGTGATTTTATTGGTGCATTCCTTTCTGATTATTTTCCCTATTTGCTGTATGAACTAACCATTACAATTTCCTCCTATTGAAATTAAAATATCAAAAAGTCCACAACATATCATATTCAGGAATGTTCAGCATTAAAAAATCTAATTGATTATATTTCCTCTGCTATTTTCTTCTCCTTGACATTGCATGGAATTTCTGAACCTGGCCTTGACAATTTCTATTCATTCTGTACCTTCGAAAACAATAAGTTTCTTCTTGTCATACCTGGAAATACCAATTCATTAATTTCTTTGATGACATCTTATATGGAATGAAGATGTTTTATATATTTGAAAAATACATGAAATTTCCATACCTATAATGAAAGATCAGTTTGGCTAGCTTTTTTGGACAGTCTATTTCTTCCTGAACTAGTGATAGTTCATGAAAATGGGTTCATTTCAACTCCTCACTACATCAGTCATCTTCTGTTAAGGTTTTGATAATTTTATGTTTATATATGTTAAATCCTGGTTTATATTTTACTTTATTAAATTTACTAAGCAACACCTTTATACAATACTTGTTCGATACAACTTCTCGTAATGTCTCTGTTTCCTACTTCCTGTTTCCTTCAACGTCAATCATGTCTTGGAACATTTGGTTTAACATTGCCAACTTAAGATAGTTAATTTCAACACACTCCCTCAATGGTAAAGCTAATGTTACAAAAAAAATACATGAACCATAAGTTCAGATTAAACAAAGAAATAAGTAAATAAAAAAAATCAATTCATATGAACAATCAGGAAGCAAATTAATACATGATTAAATTTTTAAGTTTTTCAAATTTAACAGGCTGTAAAGGTTTGGTTAAAATATCAGCAACATTTTTGTCTGTTGGACAATATTCAATTTCGAACCATTGTCTCTTGAACTCGTCTTTGATTAGGTGGTACTTAACATCAATATATATGCACTTTTTAGTGAGTTGGTTGGCTTTTATCATCTTAATGCAGCTTGTATTGTCCACATGTAGATTAACTTGCACCTTCTCAGACAGTAATTCTTCAAGTACGGATTTAACATATTTCATTTCCTTGCAACATTGAGCTGCAGCTATGTATTCTGCTTCAGTGGAATGTTGAGCAACACAGGATTGTTTGCGAGAACACCATGCTATAGGTCCATTTGCATAGAACATGATGTACCCTGTAGTACTCTTGCTATCTTTTCTATCACCAGCATGGTCTGAATCACAATATACTTCCAGTATATGGTCTGCCTTTTTGTTCGAATAAAGAATACCTGTTTCTGCCGATCCTTTCAAATATCTAAGTATTCTCTTTATATTAGTGACATCTTGTTTTGTTGGGTTCTTTGTATATCTGCTGCAATAATTTACAGCATATCCAATATCTGGTCTTGTTTTGCAAGACAGATAAAGAAGACTTTCAACTGCCTCTCGATATGGGAATTTGGTTTCATTTATTGTAGAATGTTCATGATTCTGTTGAGAGATTGGGGTGTTTGTTGGTTTGGCAGTTTGCATTTGATATGCATTAATGACTTGTTCAGCATATCTGTTTTGATTGATGAGTATTCCATTCTCAGTTTGTGAGATTTGCATTCCCAAATAATTTTCTGGTTTCAGGTTCACTGTTGTCTCAAATTGTTTCATCATTTTTGATAGAAATTTGTTTATTTGTTGCAGATCCTCACCCATTACAATTCCATCATCGACATGAATTCCAACGAACATCTTTTGCCCAGACATGGATTTAAAAACACATTGATCAGTTTGGAGTTGTTTGAGACCTTCATTTTTGAGAAAATCTGTAAGGCGTTTGAACCATTGTTGAGGAGCCTGTTTCAGTCCATAAAGAGCTTTTCTTAGCTTACACAATTTTCCAGGAACATTGAAATCTACTGGTAAACGCATATAGATTTCTTCTTGTAAATCTCCATAAAGAAATGCAGATTTAATATCAAAAGTAAATATTTTCAGATTTTCTGAAGAAGCAATTGCCAACAGCATTCTCAATGAGTTAGATTGTATAACTGAGCTGTACATATCTTTGTAGTCCAAGTGTGATTTCTGTTGGCATCCCTTTGCTACTAATCTAGCCCTATAACGCCCATCATCTTTAATTTTGAATAGCCAACGACTACTGACAATTTCTTTACCTTTAGCACAGTTTTCACTTACTAAATGCCAGGTATTGTTTTTCTGGAGACAATCTTTTTCATCTTGGATGGCCTTTTTCCATTTTTCTTTTTCTTGACTTTTCATGCAGTCTTCATAGGTAAGAGGTGAATCTTCAGTGAGCAGTACATAATCTTGTAATTTGTTAGGCATTTTGATATCTCTTCGAGGTCTTTGATTTTGTTGAACGTTTGGTATTTCATCTTCACTTTCAGATGGTTCATAGTGTTGAAGTACAATGCACACCTTTCCTATTTATCACTTTCATGGTTGATATACCCCATCTAGCGTGTATATTCTTGTTGTATGTTAGATCAAGAACGGCAACACTGTTCTAGATAGTGTGTCAAGTGTCAAGTAGTAAGTAATTATAATAAATAGAAGAAGTCATGTTCTTGTATGTTTCTTGTGAAATAAAAGCAAAGAAGGAAATAGGAGTTTTAATGGTAGTAGAGAAGAATATAAAAGATTAAGAAATATCAACAGTGGTAGCAGAGCGTGGTTTAAAATTATAAGCATATACGAGAATGTCGAATCTACGAGAAAGATTCCCAATTGTACCATTCGCCGGCGTGGACTTCAGCACGTGGTCGTTTAGGATAAAAAGTATACTAAAAGAAAATGGAGCGTTAAAAGCAATTGAAGATGAAACATATAGTGCGGATGCTCAGAACTCGAAGGACGAGGCGAAAGCCCAGGCGATATTGATAGCTGGTGTGGCAGATAGCCATATTGAATATTTGAAAAAGGAATCCGCATTTAAGATGTTTAAGAACCTGGAGGAAAATTTCATGAAGAAGGGAGTACGTTCCAAGTTGTTTCTACGCCGAAAATTATCGGAGATGAAATATTCAGAAAATTGTTCACTGATTGAACATTTTATAAATGTTGAAAGAATTTTCACAGAGTTGAAAGAAGCTGATACAGAATTGGGTGAAGAAGAGAAGGTTAACTATATATTATTGTCCATGCCTCAGTCATATGACGGCATTATAACAGCGTTGGAAACGATGGAGAACTTAAAACTAGATTTTGTGAAGAATAGATTACTTGGAGAAGAAGAAAAGAGAAAGAGAGATTTGAATGGACTTGGTGTCAGATCACACACAACTGCTTTCTCATGTTTTGTGTGTGGTAAACCTGGCCACAAGAAATTCCAATGTACTATGAGAGACAGAAGTCAATCACAAGAAAATTATCAAAGGGGTCCTGGAAATTATCAAGGGCTAGAACGTGGGCACTATAGAGGCTTTAGACAAGGAAGAGAACAGAGTCGAGGATATGGACGAGGACAGATACAAGGATATGGACGAGGACAGAGTCAAGGATATAGACGAGGACAGAGTCAAGGATATGGACGAGGACAAAGTCAAGGATATGAAAGAGGACGAAGTCAAGGATATGGACAAGAAAGAAGACATCAGTCATATGCAGCGGAGAACTGTGAGTCACAAGATATTGCTTTTTTATGTGAAAAAAATTTAAACGAAGCACACAATTGTAATGATATTTTCAACAAAAATTGTCTGATATGGTACATAGACTCTGGATGCTCTGATCATCTGGTAAACAATAAAGATATTTTTATAGATTATATAGAACTCAAAATACCTAAAAATATAGCTGCTGCCAAAGAAGGTGTAATGTTGAAAGCAGTAGGAATTGGTAATATTAAAGCGAAATGTTGTGTAGGCAAACATATTACTAACTGTACTATTAAAAATGTTTATTATGTACCAGATCTTAGAAAAAACTTATTATCAGTACCTAAAATGGAATCTAATGGATTGAAAGTTACTTTCTATAGAGGTAAAGTTAAAATTTATAATAATGATCAAATAATAATGATAGGTAGTGCAAATGGTAATTTGTATACTATTGAAATGGAAGTAGATGAACAAAGTTGTAGCTATCATGTAACAAAAAATTGTAACACATCACAGTTATGGCATAGACGCTTCGGTCACTTGGGAATGAAAAATATTAATATTCTAGTGCAGAAGAACCTAGTGAATGGCATACATGATTTTCAAAACAATGAAACAGATAATACATTATGTGAACCATGTTTATTAGGAAAAATGACAAGACAACCTTTCAATAAGCCTGGATATAGGGCAAATAAACCGCTAGAGTTGGTGCATACAGACATTTGTGGGCCGATTACCCCAATCAGTAGAGAAGGTCATAAATATTTGTTAACATTCATTGATGATTACTCTCATTTTGTTATAGTATATTTGATAACACAAAAATCAGAAGTTTTCGAAAAATTTAAAGATTATTACTTTTATGCAACTAAACATTTCAATACAAATCTGTTGAAACTTCGTTCAGATAATGGTGGGGAATATGTGTCAGGGGAATTTCAAAGATTTTGTTCTCAAGAAGGGATATTATTGCAATATACAGTACCATATAATCCAGAGATGAACGGTGTAGCCGAACGTATGAACCGAACTTTAATTGAGAAAGCCAGAACAATATTACTAGAGTCAGATCTAGGAAAAGAATTTTGGGGAGATGCTGTATTATATTCTGCCTATGTTACAAATAGAAGTCCCTCAGCTGGGAGAGAGGTAACAGCAAGTGAATTATGGGCCGGAAGAAAACCAGATGTTTCAAATATGAGAGTTTTTGGTTGTATCGCATATAATCATGTACCTAAAGAACAAAGACAAAAATTAGACAATCCTGGTAAGAAAATGATTATGATAGGGTACAGTTCTTCAGGATACAGACTTTTTGATACAGAAACCAATAGAGTAGTAAATGCAAGAAATGTTGTATTTGATGAGAGATTGAAAGATCAAATTAAATATTTTGCGAGTAGTGAAGAAACCTCTACACAAGAAGTGAGAACTGAACAAGACGAGGTAAAGCAAAGAACAGAAGAGCACGAAATTGAGAGAATAGAAAATGAAGTACCTAAAAATATTCTAAGAGAGCCAGTATTAGATAAACAGGCTGAAGGGAGACAGAAGAGAAAAACTAGGAAACCAAAATGGCAAGAAGATTATGAAATAAATTTCAGTGAGGAAAGTGATGAAGCTTTATTTGCACTGTTTACTAACCAAGATGTACCATTGAATTATCAAGATATAGAAGAAAGAGCAGACAAACATGATTGGAAAAAGGCAGTAAATGAAGAACTTGAAATTCTAGAAGAGAGTCACACTTGGAAAATTGTGACGAAACCGGAAAAGGAAAAATTATTGGATAGCAAATGGGTTTTCACAAAGAAAAATATAAGAGAGGAAGAAATATGTAAAGCTAGACTAGTAGTACGTGGATATCAGCAGAAAGAACATTTGGGAAATATTTATTCACCTGTTTTAAAATTAGAAACTTTAAGAGTACTTTTATCCGTGGCTGCTCACAGAGGATACCATATTCACCAAATGGACGTGAAGGGAGCATTCTTATACGGTGAAATAAATGAAATTGTGTATCTTAAACCACCGGACGGATTAGAATTACCGGAAGGTCAAGTTTTAAAATTAAATAAATCATTATACGGGTTAAAAAAATCTCCCAAGTATTGGTATGAAAAATTTAATAGCACTATAACAGGATATGGGTTTAAAAGATCAGAAAATGACTATTGTCTTTATAGTTTAAGGGATATGTACTTATCACTATATGTTGATGACCTCTTAATACTAGGAAATGACTTGAAGGAAATAAATAAGGTTAAAATATTTTTATCAACAAAATTTAGGATGAAAGACATGGGTTGTGAAAATTTAACGTATTTGGGGATTTCAATTATTCAACAGCCAGGACAAATTCACATCAATCAAACAAAATATCTGCAAAGTATTTTGAAAAAATATAATATGGAAAATTGTAATGGTAGTAATACTCCAATGGATGTAAACTTCAAATTAGATGAAAAGTCAGTAATTGATATGAAATATGAATTGCAATGTAGATCACTGATAGGGTCTTTAATGTATGCTACAGTAGGTTCAAGGCCAGATTTAGCTACTTCTGTATGTTATTTAAGCAGATACCAATCAAACCCAAGTGACGATTTGTGGAAAGCGTTGAAGCGAATACTCAGATATGTAAAACAAACCATTAATTATTCTTTGATATATTCTAAGACTTATGATAATACATTATCACCATTGATAGGATATGCTGATGCCGACTGGGCTAGAGATAATGATAGGAAGTCTACTAGTGGATATGTATTTAAATTGTATAATAATACTATAGCATGGAGATCTAAGAAACAAACAACTGTAGCACTTAGTACAACTGAGGCTGAATTGATCTCTTTGTGTGAATCTGTTGTAGAAGCATGTTGGTTAGTTAAATTACTGTTAGATTTGAATGTAAATGTTAAAAATGTAACTGTTTATGAAGATAACCAGAGTACTATTAAAACTGTACAGAACCCAGATCAAAAGAGACTGAAACATATGGATATTAAGTTTAATTTTGTGAAACAAAAGGTAGAAGAAGGTTTAATTAATGTAGAGTATATTAATACTAAATCTCAGTTAGCTGATATGTTCACAAAGCCTTTATCTAAAAATCAGTTGTTACCGTATACATTAGAATTAGGTTTGAAAGATGTGCATTGAGGGAGAGTGTTGAAGTACAATGCACACCTTTCCTATTTATCACTTTCATGGTTGATATACCCCATCTAGCGTGTATATTCTTGTTGTATGTTAGATCAAGAACGGCAACACTGTTCTAGATAGTGTGTCAAGTGTCAAGTAGTAAGTAATTATAATAAATAGAAGAAGTCATGTTCTTGTATGTTTCTTGTGAAATAAAAGCAAAGAAGGAAATAGGAGTTTTAATGGTAGTAGAGAAGAATATAAAAGATTAAGAAATATCAACACATAGTAGGAAGAAACATCATCAACTTGAGTTTCCAGTTCATTATCAGAAAATAGTTCAATGTTTTGTTGGTTTTCTTCATTCTCATTGTTTTCTGAATTTACTTCATTTCGGTCTTCTTCATTTTCATTGTTTTCTCTATTTATTTCGTTTTGATCTTCTTCATTTTCATTGTCCTCTGGATTTCCTGTATTGTGATTTTCTTGAATTTCGATTTCAATAGTTTGATTTTGATGATTTTCATTTGTTTCTTGAATGCCAAAGAATTTTACATCTCTTGACACATAGATTTTATTGTTCTGTTCATCCCAAATTCTGTAGCCATTTTCAGCATAGCCAATGAAAATTCCTCTTCTTGCTCTGGGATCTAATTTCCTGAGAGTTCCCAGATTTTTGGTGTACGCCACGGAACCAAAGATTTGTAGTCGTGATAGGTCTGGTTTTCTTTGAAACCATTTTTCTGCAGGGGTTGTGTCAATTGTCACTGTGGGGCTTCTATTCAACAGATAAGCAGATGTTTGTACTGCAGTTCCCCACATTTTATTTGGTACATGAGATTCGAAAAGCATTGCTCTTGTTTTATTGCAGATTGTCAAATTCATACGTTCTGCTGTCCCATTTAATTGTGGAGTATGAGGGATGGTATAATCCAAATGAATACCTTTTTCAGTGCACCACTCTTTAAAGGCATTAGATCGATATTCACCACCATTGTCAACTCTTATTTTAGACACTTTGAGATTGTGGTGGTTTTCAGATTCTGTAATATAGTTTTTTAAATAACTTTCTGCTTCATTCTTGGTTTCCAACAAATATACAGTCACAAAATGTGTATAATCGTCAACACAAGTCATGAAATAATTCTTGTTATCAAATGTTGGAGGTTTGATTTGCCCACATACATCAGTATGTATAATTTCCAGGGGCCTTTTTGCTCTCTGTCTAACTGTATGGAATGGGCTTCTGTTTAGTTTAGCCATAGCACATATTTCACATGAGAGTTCAGCATTGCTATCACAGAGGCTGGATGGCACTCCCTCACACATGTTAGGGATCTTTTTAAGATTTTTAAAGCTGATATGTCCTAGTTTTCTATGCCAATCCATGTATTCTTCATCAGGATGAACTAGATATGCTTTTTTATTTGGTTCTGGGTGCAGATTAACAACAAATAATCCACCAGAGGTTTTTTGTCCAGAAAGAATGACATTTTCATCTTTCATGATTACTACTTCTTTTTCCTTGAAACGAACTTCTCCACCATGTTCAGTTATAGCATTCACTGAGAGTAAATTCTTTGTTAACTGAGGCACATAAGATACATCTCTGAACAATACATTATCAAGTTCGATATTGCCAGATAATATGGCATTCATGGTTTCTCCTTTTTTGGCACTAAGAATTTTGGCACTAGAATATTCAGTGTCAGTCAAGATATCACATTTGTTTGTTAAATGTGATGTACAGCCGCTGTCAACAACAAAAAAATTTGTATTTGAGTTTTTGCTGAATAGAGCTTCATTTAATGGGTGTTGTTTTTCCATTGCTGTAAAGAAAGCAACTTTCTCTTTGTTTCGTTTATCATGCTCTTCTTTGAAATAGCATTGGTTTGATGCATGATTTGTTCTCTTGCAATACACACAAGGAGAATATTTAGAGCTATTATGGGAGGATGTGCCTGTTTTCTTAAAACAGTCATCTTCATTATGAGTGTCTCTTCTGCATTGCTTACACCATTTCTTCTTTGGACATTTTGGTTTTATATGTCCAACTTCACCACATTTATGACAAACAATTTTTGGTTTTTGTTTGTGTTTGATTTTTGGATTTTGAGCACTAAAGGCTACATTTTGTTGGTCAGAAGTGTCTGGTTTGTTAGAATTCTTGTAATTTTCTTCCACACATAGTCTAGCAATGAGGTTGTCCACAGTTCTTTCTGCTACTGGAGTAGAATCCCAGGCACTTGCAAAGAAACGGTACTGGTCTGGTAGTGAGAACATGATTTTTGCAACTAAACTTTCCTCAGAAACTTCTTGTTTAAGTTGCTGTAATTTAAAGACTATATTTCTCAGATAACTGAGGTTTTGCATCATGTCTTTTGTTTTTTCAAATTTATATCCATGGAAATCAAGTAAGAGCTGCTGTTTGAGTTGACTTGTATCTCTTCTGTAGATGGTTTTTAGGGTATTATACATCTCATGAGCAGTAGAGCAAGTCAGGATATGATTTTTAACCAATCTATCTATGGTTCTTATTATATAGAGTTTTGCCTTGGCATCCTTTGTATGCCATGCAGATATTTGACGTTCATCTTTTTCACAACTGGAAAGAGGTTCTTCACCGGAAATTATTTGCCACAGCTGTTTGGCTTTGAACAGTATAGTGATCTCGAAATCCCATAGTTGGAAGGTATCAGGACCAGACAATATTGGGAGACCTTTCAGATCGCTGTCATCGGACGCCATTTTTCCTTTGTCTTGAACTTGAGCACGTTGGACGATGCTTTTACTCGAGTTGTGTTTCTTTTCACAGTTTAATCAGTAACTTTTGATGTTACTGGGCCCATAACCTGTTAAGGTTTTGATAATTTTATGTTTATATATGTTAAATCCTGGTTTATATTTTACTTTATTAAATTTACTAAGCAACACCTTTATACAATACTTGTTCGATACAACTTCTCGTAATGTCTCTGTTTCCTACTTCCTGTTTCCTTCAACGTCAATCATGTCTTGGAACATTTGGTTTAACATTGCCAACTTAAGATAGTTAATTTCAACATCTTCTTCACCAAGTATCTGAAAAAATGTGACTCAAAACATTTGGACAAACTCAGAAGAAACATTCAATAATATTGATCTTGAATGAATAATATATAATAGATAGTTGAATCTCCATAATACTTACAATATTTGTCAGAATGAACATCCGTCTTTGCTTGGAATAAGTTATAGAAACAATCCAGATCAACTTTTGTTCTCAATAATGAGCCACCTTGAAATATATCACTACCGTGCCTGATTTCATGATGTTGAATGCTGAACATCCCCAGAAATAACTTCTGTACATACTTTCTTGATGCACACTACAAGTACAAAAAATATGGTTAACATTTTGCTATTTAAAAATATTGAAGAAGGATCATTCCTCAAAAGAGTCTAATTATCACCACAAACAATTAAAACTAAGCTAGGAGATTGTTGTTAGTTGATGAGATAGACATCTTCGTAGGATGTATACTGAAATTCCTACAGAAAGAACTAATATCATACTCACTTGTCCATGCATGCTCATATTTGTTCAGCATAAATAGGCCATGTATATTGATAATTTGCAAACTACAAATGATGTTGAAGGACACTATGCACACTAATCTGCCGAGATGCTTTCAGCAATCAGCACACTTTTAGTTCGGTAATTCAAAATGGAAGGCAAAACAAAGAGAATGAAATTTGACGATTGACACATTTGATTGTCTCTTCAGTGTGGTGCCGAGTGCAACACCAGTGCAACACTTTATGTATGCAAGGCCTTTGATGGGCCGACGTAGAAATTTGATTGAAGGCAAATGTACGGGGGTCGATCAAAGGGCTTTAGAATATTATATTCAGTCATCATTTGATGAAGGCATACTACTGGATTCTCGTAGGTTTGCCGATCGTCGTCATTTACCCTTCATCGACGACAAAAGGCCGACATTTTGCCGATCGGAAATATTTACTGGGATAGAAATAGAAATTTATTCATCATTGAAAATTCTGCAACTGTATTACATACATTTATAAAATTTCATCAGACTAGTCAAGAATACAGACACAAACAGTTTAAAATATAGTTGAAATTTGATTATTGTTTTATTTATTTATTCTGCGGGTACATACCCAATTATAGCAAAAATAAAATATATACAGGGTGTTAATTAAGTATGTTAACAAACTTCAACCACGAATAGTACTCCGGAAAATAGAAAGAAAATGTCATATGAACATGGGTCCGGAAATGCTTCCTAAGGGAGCTACGCTCCTTTGCATGGGGCACCCTGAAGACGGTTTTCCCTCGATATTATCGAAACCGTTCATGACAAAATTACGAAATTAGGTGGGATGGGTAAACATTCGACGCTGAATCTGATTCTGAATTCAGAATTTCATAATTTTAATCTCAGGCGTATCATACGGAAGGAGTTAAGGGTAAAAATAACCCCAATGGGCTTAACTCCTTCCGTATGATACGCCTGAGATTAAAATTATGAAATTCTGAATTCAGATTCAGCGTCGAATGTTTACCCATCCCACCTAATTTCGTAATTTTGTTATGAACGGTTTCGATAATATCGAGGGAAAACCGTCTTCAGGGTGCCCCATGCAAAGGAGCGTAGCTCCCTTAGGAAGCATTTCTGGACCCATGTTCATATGAAATTTTCTTTCTATTTTCCGGAGTACTATTCGTGTTTAAAGTTTGTTAACATACTTAATTAACACCCTACGTGAATACTGACAAAGATAATACTGAATATAGATAAAAACGTGAATATTCTGCACATCAGATCATAAATTTCATCAAAAAATATATCGATATCACTATTTGGTGTTCTGTACAATGTGATAATATACAATTTATTTCTTTTATTTGGGATTTCTAAGACAGCTATTGTAGCTTCAAAACTTTTCTCTATACTTTTGCTGAAAGTGAAAGGTTTGAGATTAATATTTTCTTTTGATAGGATACATACACCACCACGTTCATACAGTTTTCTACAATAGCTATTATTCAATCTGTATTTTCTTGGGGCCATGCCTTGAATGTTGGGATGCATTACAACCAATAGTTCTGTATCTTTTATTTGATCGTTTTGTAGTACTGTATGATTTAGATGGGCTGTAGGTAGCAGGTTTCCTAAAAATCCTCAGGTTGCTGATATATCTGTGGTATTTTCTGAAATCAAACCTCCTGAATGTGACTACTTTGGCCAAGTGGAAGGTTTATAGATTTCATCCTTGAGCTCAAAGTCTACCCCACACATGAAACATCTGTTTTTATTTTCACTTGTAGGCAGTTCATTTACTATAATGTTGGAATTTTTGAAAGCTTCTTGATCCTTCAGGTATTTGGATATCTTGTCAGCTGTGATATGACGGTTTGCCCTATATAGATACAACCAGGCTTTCCTCTGAACACCAAAGTCCTCATCAGCATCATTTTCACCATAGTTTTTCCTCTTCTGTGGTATCTTCTTTCTATTATCGACTTTTGTGAAGCCGTCATCAATATCGTGAGTTGTACTGTCCTGATTTAGGTTTATAATATGGTCCATGGTAGTTCTTTGCACTTATCACTAATCGGAAGAAATAATTCAAGATCATCAGCAAACATTGAAAATTTCGCGTGTTGAAAATGGTCACTGATATCGTTCACCAAACATGTTGAATAACAATGGACCACAATGTGAGCCCTGCGGCACACCAGAAGCAACAGGAATTGTGTTCGAAATATAATCATTTATTCTGACACATTGATAACGATGAGTTAGAAAACTTTCAATCCAACTCAAAATGTCAGTCCCAAAGCCTGATGCTTTCAATTTCTCCAGAAGCATCGAATGGTTAACTCTATCAAATGCCTTGGTCCGTATAGACAGAATCTGGTACCTCTCTCCAAAGCATCTAACAAATATTGCTTGTAGGAGAGTAAATTTGTGGAAGTTGATTTTGCCAAGCTCACAGGTCAGTAATTTATCCAATAATTTAGGTATTGAGGATTTAATACTTATTCCTCTGTAATTTGAAATATTTTCCCTATCACCAGACTTAAATATAGGGGTAATATAACTATTTTTCCAATAGTCAGGATAAACACCATAGTTGAGGGATAAGTTGAACAGAAAATGAATTGGTGTAGCAAAAGTGCAAACACAGTTTTTCAATAATACTGGTGGTATGCCATCTGGACCACACGAGTACCTAAGTTTCAAGTCCAGGATGCAATTAAATACATCAGTTAATCCAATATTGATTTTATTAACGTTGACAGTATTTGCACTGGTGAAATTAGGTATTCTACAGTCAGTGCGAGTATAATAAACTTTGGAAAAGTGTTGTGCAAATAAGTTTACTGATTCACTACCATTAGAGCTAGTGATATCATCCAAATACATTGTTTGAGGATATGATGATGATTTACGTAGGTTTGAAATGTGTCTCCAGAAAGAATTAGGGTTTTGTCGAATATCCATTTCCATTCCCTCCAAATATCGTCGATAACACAAAGTACTAAGTTCATTGCAATGGGGACGTAATTGACAGAATTCATTATAAATGCGTTGATAATTTGTTATTTTAAATTCTTGATGCAGTATTTTCTTTTTGATAACTAGAGATTCCAGCTTAAGGGGAAACCAGATAGGGAAATTTGACGCTTAATAGGAACATATTTCCATATTCATAAATGATATATGTGAAGAATTTTCTAGCTCCGTAACGTTATTCGCAGACGACCTGAAATTATTTCGACCCAGTTCTTCATTGGACGACTGTCTAGTACTTCAGAATGACATTGATTCCCTATACAATTGGTGCGAAGTCAATAAGCTACCTCTGAACATACAGAAATGTAAATACATGATCTTCAGTCTAAAGGCAAATATTACTCTTTATTCTTTCCAAATAAACAATTATATCCTGACTCAATGTTCAGAAACCACGGATTTGGGTATCTGGTTCGACCCTAAGCTGAACTTCTCATTACACATAAATAAAATCACTCTACAAGCCAAAAGAATGCTAGGATTAACATTTCGGACCTGCAATGATTTTCAAAATATTGATTGCTTTACTAAACTCTTCAACTCATTTGTAAGATCTAGACTGGAGTATGGATCTCTAATATGGGCTCCAATATATAACGTGCAAATACAAGCTGTTGAATTGTGCCAAAGAAAATTTATGAAATATATGATCTTCAAATTAGACGGTGTTTATCCCCAGCAAGGTTGCTGCAACAAAATACTTCTCGATAGGTTCTCTTTCCTATCTTTAGAAAATAGGAGAATATATTATTCATGTATCTATACACTGTGTCCGTAAAGTATGGAACAAATTCATTTTTAGCTAAACAGGTCATTTTAAGAAATAATCCTGAAACACGTCGATTTTTGATTTTAATTTACCGTATTTTAAAATAATAATGTAATATACAGGGTGAATTACGTTCGAGTAATGACGTCACCGTAATTTTTTTTTAAAGGGACACCCCCATTTCGTCTCAATATTTGGATTACTCTAGCTGAGCTGATTCCAAAAATGTATCACATGTTGATTTGTGTGTGCTCATAAAATAACGCGTAACATTCTTTATTAGGTAAATTAACAATATTATCAAAAATACTTATTATCTAGCGGCAATTGGTTTAAATGTAACACCCCGTAGTTTGCTACATGTTTAGAGTAATAAAATGAGCTGTTTCCAAACATGTTTGATACTTGTGGTCTAGCAGACAGAATATGAAATCAACATTGGAATCAACATGTGATACATTTTTGGAATCAGCTCAGCTAGAGTTATCCGAATATTGAGACAAAATGGGGGTGTTCCATTAAAAAAATGACGGTGACGTCATTACTCGAACGTAATTCACCCTGTATATTACATTATTATTTTAAAATACGGTAAATTAAAATCAAAAATCGACGTGTTTCAGGATTATTTCTCAAAATGACCTGTTTAGCTAAAAATGAATTTGTTCCATACTTTACGGACACAGTGTATATTTCGAATTATACACGGTTTGATAGACTGTCCTGATATTCTGTACAAACTTGATTTTCACGTCCCACGCCAGAGTAGCAGAAAAGAGTCGTGCTTCTACCTACAACCATATAGAACAAATCTATTCACCAAATCACCAATACATACTGTATGCAAAAGGTACAATGAAATTTGCTCTTTTACTGACGTCCCTGCAGATAATCTTAGTAATTTCAAAAATAAAATTAAAGCACTTTTACTTCAAAAGCTGTAACAATAATCAGTTGATTTATTTTGCTCCAATTTATCTTTTTTTTAATGGCTCTACTAATCGGGCTGACATTTCAACACAATCTTTTTAGATACATTCTTCAGGTATTCAACGAAGGAATACGGTGTAAAAAATTTTTTACAATTTTTTTGACAATTTAGAGCGAAAATTTTCATCGAAAACTAAAAATTTTTTTCGAATTGCCGCCATTTTGTCAAAAATGAAAATTTTGTTTATTCCTTCGTTCGATACCTGCATTTATCTATCCTTTGAAAGAATTCACTTTTTTTTTATTTCAAATAATCCAAACCGACGAAATCGTGCTCATCACCGAGCGCCTGTTTTTGGAGGTCGTTCGGGACATCATCTGCAGAGGCGGTGCACATCAATATTTTGACACGAGTAATACACGATTATATTCTTCAAAGTGTGCTCTTTCATAATTACTATCACTTGTACTTAATAAATAAAAGCTGTTACCACAAAAAAATCGTAAAAAAACGTTATTTTTGAGCCTCGCAACTGCGTATAACCCCTTAAGACTAACAAACAATTATTCGCCGAGGTTTTCACTAACTTAGTAGATAAATATTTGCGTGTAGCAATGAGTACTCCTCAACACCTAGTTTTATTACTGGTGCTTGCAGAGCGATCTTGTCTGTATATAGTAAAGTCTGTGAATTGGAGTTCAGCATCAACAATTTCATGGTTGAGCCAAGTTTCAAGAAGAATAATGATGTCATAGCTACACACATTGTGCATTCAAAAATCCAGTTCAGTTCGAATTCCACCAACGTTCTGACAGTAAACCTTGAGAGAGGAGTTTAGACGTTTTTTGGATGCATGTTATTCGACCTGTTATAGGAATTTATTATTCTAGGAATACCGTTGGAATAGCGAATACTAATATTAGTTTCACCCTCACTTTTTCTGTCATCCAGTTCTTTGTATAGTTGTTTGATGTGATCCCTTTGCATAAATGTTAGCAGTAATTTTAATGTTTGGGTGAGATGTGGCAATTTAACGTTTGTTTCTTAAGCATGTTAATACATTTTCCTCACTACAGAGTGTAATTTTCAATGGCCTGGGCTTATTTCCTGGTGTCACAATCGATATACTTTTATATCAGCAGCAGTATTCACTTCAAACAGGTTTATAATTTCAGCAGCTTTTTCGACATCGTGAGCAATTCTATTTTTATGATCTTGATGATTACATTCTTTGAGGTTATGAATAAGACTATTTTTTAATCTTCTAGATCTTTCATGGATTTCATTGTACAAAGATTCAGCATTCAACACATTACCAGAATTTGACCTAAGTAGTTTTACTTCATCTTTCAAAGATTTAATTTCATCCTCAAGTACACTAATTTTCCGAAGCAATTGTGGAACTTATTCAAAAGAGATTGTACATTCATCACAGAAAAAAATTAGCATACGTTTTTGGAGATTGAATACCCTTGCCTCAGTAGAGCTCATGATGCAATATTTTTCAGTGACATAGAAGACAATTCTGCAACTATCACATTGTACAAATTCCTCGTCACCCTCTTTTACCAGTTGATTGCAATGGGAACAATTTACCATTGCAATTGTCCTGAGTCCGACCCTGAACTATCGCAGTTGACTTTGGCACACTTTGGTCTATTGCTTGTTTTTATAATGAAGCAAAAAACTGGTAAAGAACACTCAATAACAGATGCACTTTTTAGCTATTAATGCGTTGAAAGAACTAGTATTTCTGAGAATACTTTTGTTTCGTTCCCACACTTGTGTAGTTATCAATAAAATGAGAAAGAAATGATCACTTGACAAATTTGCAGGCTATAATTGTATACGGAATGATAGAGATGATGGTAAAGGCGGTGTTGCCATATTGATCAAAACATAAATGAAATACAGAGAAATGAAATTTAGAATTTCAGAGAATATTGCTGCCGTCGGTATATCAGCAGAAATCCTTGCAAACAAAAGAACTATTTATCTAGTATCATTATATGTAAAACCCCAGACCCGTATAGTTAAGTTAAGATGGCGGATGTTGGAAGTATATGTTCAGATGAGAGCAAGAAATCTTGTAAATATTGCAAAAAAACTGTGGCAAAGGGGGTGAACTGCACTATATGTGAATCACCTTTTCATAACAGTTGCGCCCAACGAGAAAAAATATGCTGCGATCAAGAAATTAGCGAAAGAAGTTTAGTGACCAGTGATATGGTAATGACTGAAAAAACCTACCTGAGGGAAGAGAACAAACTGGTGAGGCAGATTATCGCCGATACAAATGTTATTATTTGTGACAAACAATCTTTAATAGATCTTCTCCATGAAAAGATAGCACTTGTGGAGGGTAAATTGTCCAATCTAAAGATGAACTTTCAAACAGTCAGAGATCTAAGTGGAAGTCAACAAGCTTTGGAACAAAACCAGAACATTGCCACCACAAAAAAGGTAGCTTCAGAAAAACTTCAGATAAGCAAGCCAGACTACAATCAGGACAAAAAACTAACACCGAAACATGTGACTCACAGTGATGAAAGTAGGTCGACGACAGGCGAATCCAGTATACAGGGTGAACCAATCATCCAAAATAAACAAGTAGGCCTAGAAATCATGAAGGTTCAAACAGAACAGATGTGCAGCGATTATATAAATTTGGCCAAGGCTGAAACGGAGGGATCCGACCAGCCATGGAATAAAGTAACATATAGAAAGGACACTAAATACGCAAATACGACGTCTTAATCCAGGATTTACGGACGAGGACAAGCAAGCAATCTACTGGAAGCGGCACCTAGCAGAAATTGGATATGGGTAGGAGGTCTGAACGAATCGACAACACTAGATAATGTGCACAATTACATCAAAGAAAAATTCAGAAATAAAAATATGTACTGTTTCGATCTTAAATCTAAGTTTCGTAAAAAATGCTTCAAAATAGGCAGCACAGATTTGACTATGGATGAATTCTTGGACCCGGATAACTGGCCAGATAAAGTTTTCATTCGCCCCTTTCATCACCAGTAATCATAAAAATAAAATATTGGCAGGAATTCAGTCTATCAGCACCAATAACAATAATGAAAATGCAATTAATCCAAAGACCAAGCATAAGACTAAGATCACTGGGCAGATCAGGCAATATTTCAACCCGGACCATCCAGATAACACAGGTACAACTTTTAAAAATCTAATATTCCATCAAAACGCACAATCCCTTGGAAACTGCCTCGATAGTGTTCAGGTATGGGCTGCAGAACTTAACAGTTACGAAATATGTATCACTGAGCACTGGCAAACGGACTCGAACTTAAGGCATTTGAACATCCCAAATTACACACTTGTATCCAGCTACTGTAGGAGCTAGTGAGGAGAAGGTCGCCATGGGGGGAGTGCGGTGTATGTGTCTGAGGAACTGTCTGGCGGTACAATTGAAGAAATCAATTCTCTCTCTGAAGAAAAGGTTTTCGAGTGTTGTAGCGCCATGTAGGGCCAACTCTGTGGACTTCACCGCCATTTGCATATACAGATCACCTGTTAGTGACATTCGAATATTTTTCCTCAAGTTAAATACTCTACTGAGTATTTCACATGATCATAATCAAATCTATTTCATAGCCGGAGACTTTAACATTGAGACTACAAACAAAAAGAACAAACACTGTGTGGAACTCTTTCAGCTCGTGGGTGGTTACGGTGCGGAGTTGACAATTTCTGAGGCAGCCAGAATAACTCCTACTTCAAGGACATGTCTGGACAATATTCTGACAAATTATAAAGGTTTCAGGTCGGGTAGTGTTATTCCTACTGGAATTTCAGATCACCTAGGACAAATTCTGAAAGGTGATATACAAAACAAAAATGACAAAACGATTAACAATTTCAGGGAAAAACGAAAATTCAGTCACGAGAATATTCTTAATTTCTGCTCTCAGATCAAGGAAGAAAAATGGAATGAAATATACCATTACCAGACTATAGACGAAACTGTTGCATGTTTCCTAAGGATCTTTCATTACTACTTTGATACTAACTTTCCGAAAATGAAGTACAGAGTTAAGAAGGGTATTACAAGTATCGGTTTGAAATCGGAGAAAATAAGTATCATGAGGAATCGTTTGGTACTATTTCAGACATTATCAAACTCAGACGTAACCTATAGGGACATCTACAACAAGACGAAGATTGACTACAATAATCTACTCAAGACATCAAAACGAGAGCATTACATGAGAAAGATTAATCAATCTGAAAACAAAATGAAAACCATGTGGCAAACGGTAAAAGAAATAGTTCAGCCAAATAAGTGCAATAATGTTCAGTCAGCCAACCCTATAGAAAAAGCTGAACAGTTCAATTATTATTTTGTAAATAATGCTGCCCATACTTTATCATCTTTTAAGATCAGAAATGACGAAAGAACCAACTATCAAAGACTGATTGAATTCCACAAATTTAATTTTTTCTTATATCCTGTTACACCAAATGAAGTTTTGAATGTCATCGCGACCATGAAGAACAAGAGAAGCACTGGATTAGACGAGGTTCCGATCCGGGTCCTGAGAGCCTGTGCTTGTGAGATGGCCACAGTTTTGGCTTTCTTAGCCAATAAGTCATTTGAAGATGGTAAATTCCAAGAATGCTTTAAATTGGCTGTTGTTAAACCATTTCACAAAAAGGGCGATACTGACAATATGTCTAATTACAGACCCATTAGTCTGTTGACTTGTTTCGCGAAAATCATGGAAATTCCAATGGCAAGAAGATTGATACAGTTCTTTGCAAAGTATCGCTTATTTGAAGATAGCCAGCATGGATATCTAAAAAACGAATCCATCGAAACTGCCTTATTTCACTTTAGCACCGAGGTTTTACGGGCTTTGGATGACGGTGATCTGTCTTGTGGCGTTTTCGTGGATCTCTCCAAGGCGTTTGACAGCATTGACCATAATATTCTGCTTGACAAATTGTACGAATACGGTGTTCGTGGTAATCCACACAGTTGGTTTGGATCATATCTCAAACACAGAAAACAAGTAGTCGAATTAACAACCGCAAACGGTCCAGCAAGGTCGAGTGCTTTGGAGACGTCGATGGGCGTCCCGCAGGGAAGTATTCTGGGTCCGGTGCTTTTCATAATTTTTTTGAATGATGTTAAGAATGTTGTTAATGACGAGTCAAACAAAATCGTGACATACGCTGACGATACAAACCTATTGCTGAGGGGTCCTAACATGCTGGATTTGATTGAAAAGGGAACCTTACTTATGAAAAGAACTAAAGATCACTTCAATGAGAACAAATTACTTATCAATAATGAAAAAACCAACTGTATGCTACTACGAATCAACAACACCATAGACGAGCTGAGGTCTATTCGCATTGACAATCAAAACATTTCATGTAACACCACTGTGAAATTTTTGGGAGTATACATAAATGACAAGATGACATGGGCAATACAAGTGGAACAGTTATGTAATGAATTATCATCTATAACATACGCCATAAGAGTACTAAAACGCCTTGTTGACCGGAATACATTGCTAACAGTCTATTATGCAAATTTCTATTCAAGAATGAAATTTGGCATAGCGACATGGGGAGGCGGCCCCGAGCTGAGTAGGGTTTTTATTTGTCAAAAAAAAAGTGATGAGGATAATTTTTGATCTGAAGGTAGATGGCTCTACCAGCAGTGTATATATATGAAAACATAAAGTTTCTCGCCACACACCAAAGTTACTTTAATAGTTTCCGAACTACCCACGAACACAACACCAGATCTAAATACAACTACAATTACCCAATTCATAAAAAGAGGATTTTCGAGACGGGTCCATTATACAACGCCTGAAGAAATCAAAAATATTAACAGTACAAAGGAAATGTTAAAATCGGTGCGAAGCCACTTGTGTGTGATGGAGCCTTACTCGGTCAAGGAGTTTCTCTGCAAATTTTAATCTGTTATACATATACACATTCAAATGTGAACTGTATGATTTTAGTTTTTTATAGAATTGCTTTGTCCAATTGTTTTTTCTCAAATTGATTGATCTTGTGTTGTTCCTTATTTATTTATTCATCTTTATATTTCTATTGTATCGTAATGTATTGTATTGCATGTATGACTTATTTCTCAGACGAGTGATAACAACTCTGTAGAATGAAATAAATATCTATCTATCTATCTATCTATGTATAAATCCCCTGGAATGGGGAGAATTTTCTGTCGATATTCCTAAACCATGTCTCATAGCAGGGGATTTCAATGCCCATCATGTTGCCTGGGGTAACGAATTTGACGACACATATGGAAAACATCTTCTTGAAGCGATTGAAAAATTGGACTTGGTATTTATCAATAACGGATTTAGAATTCTCGCCACAAGTCAAAGGCACATTGCGATTGATATCACTTTATGCTCACCTGATATATGTCATTCATTCTCCTGGTCAACACTTGACGACCCCCATGGGTCAGATCATCTCACTATCATAATAGAAACCAATTGTATGTACCCGACAGGTGAAACAAAAACTCATAAGATATGGAATTTAAAAAAAGCTAACTGGTCACAATACTGTCACAAACACCACAAGGCATGGTCCAAGAATTATAATCACTCACTATATGTAAACCAATCCATGTTCGACCTCAGGTGCGTTTGAACCTACATGACCCGAATATGAGTTAATTCAAGTTCACGAGTTCATTACCAGACATATTGTTACAATACGCAAAATAATCACGTTGAACTCACTAGGGCATGTTCGCATAACAATCAGAATGAATATAAGTAATTGAAGACATAGTCTTAGAAGATTCTCGACTTGGTCTTCAGAGAGTCCTGAGTTAGTCTAGAAGGGTAGGTAGGCGTCCGAAGGCCTAGTTCGGACGCCTATGCTACAATTCTTCTTGATTACTCTCATTGCTCCTGAAGACTGGGTTTCCAGCATTATTGTATAAGGGGTAGGCGATTGTATTTTCTGATTTGTTCTCGTTTGTATCATTGCATATTTCTTGAAGGATGTACCATCAAAATTGTTAATAAATTAAATGTTTCTTTGGTATATCACTCTGTGATTAAAATAGTTAAATTTGTATTTCCTGAGTACGACCCAAGCGACAGGGGTGACCCCCAAAACACCCCCTGTACGCGACATATGGTGGAGGCGCCGTAGCTCAATCCTGTAGGTTAATTCTTCATAATTAACCTAACTTTCAGGAAATTATAATGATGATAATGTTTTTATTTTTTCATTTCTTTGGGAAAACTCAATCAGATTTTTTTCTTATGTGATTTTGATGGTACAAGCAGAAAAACATTCAGTAATATTCATTAATTCATAACGCTTTTGTAGTAATAAAAAAAAGGAATGTTCCAAACGTAAATTTAATTCAAGTAATAATGTATCGAAATTCATCAACAACAAAAAGAATAGCGCGAAGTGTATATGTTCATATTTTCACAATGATGAAACATGATGATATAGCAGATTTTTGTTAGTGGGTTGACCTACAATGGTAAATGAAAATGATAAACAAAGACATAGTCATGAGGATACAAACATTCAAGAATTGAATTATATTAATGATTTATGTCATTCACTTTCTGGAACGATTATCAATTTTATTTTTTTTTCAACAATATCCAACTCTTCTATCAAATAATATCAATATTTTTATTCGAAAATACAAGATTCAATAATACAATTGTTCTTAACATGCTAAACGTTAGTCTATTTCAATGTTCAAAATGTTTTAACTGAAAAATGGAAATAAATGTATTAAATGTAGGAATTTACCCTTTATATGTACTTATGAATAGTTGCCAGTTCAATTATTTTGTTTTATCGAGTATATAAATTATATTTCGGGTCTTGAAAGAGGAATATCAAATTTTTTTTATGATGCTTCATCGAAACTGATTCACGAGCTTCCTGTTTATAAAAAAAAAATGAGTGAAATAGGAAAAATGATGAAATAATATTTGAAGTTGAAGTTTTATTGTTTTCGAGTCGAAAATAGTACCTTACCAATGATTGAAATAATTTTTCGAGAAACTTAATGATGAATGTACATTTGTATGAAATGAAATATTGTAGATACCGAGGTAGCTTGAAGTTGATTTTCGACTAGGGGGGCGTGGAGGATGCCAAAATAGTGATTGGTGAACGCTTACCCTTCGGTCAAATGAGGTTATTGAGAATTAAGTGTTGATTTACTGAGAAATAGTAAATGTTCAGATAGGGGAGCGTGGAGGATGCCAAAATAGTAATTGGTGAACGCTTACCCCTATATTAAAGTCTAGCATGGAGTAGTGCTATAGAGTGGTATTAATATTGAAGTAATATAATGAAACAAAGTTCTGAGATAGTTTGTGAGAATTTTTACAGAATCAATGAAGTAAGGCACTATTTGAAAACTTTCGAATGAATTAAGGAAAGTAGGAAGCATATGAGATGCTAGAAGAAAATTTTATTCCTGATTTCACTTATACATAAACGAGAATGACTCTTTGGTTATTGTGTGGTTTTCTAGTTAATAAAAAGTGAGTTCTTGAATCAAATGCATTGTTTGAGTGAATTTGAAGAATTGAACTGGTAGAATTTAATCAAATGAAAATATGTAATTGACAAAAAATAGGGTGAATTCAGATTCAAAGCGAAAGGAATTATTTTTTGAAAATTTATTGAATTATCACAAAGAAATGAGGTGTGAATTGAAATTTGAAGTGGAAAGAATTATTTGTTGAATTAGACCATGACATTTATATGGAAAATATCTGTTTTGAAATATTGATTGTTGCTGTTTTTCTCTCTCTTATTGTTTTATGTAATGGTACACGCACAAACATGGCAATGACCCAAGAAGAAGACCCAGGATAATTACCGATAAGATGGCTGGAAGTAGGTAACGAATTGGTGATTAATGGCACACATTAGCAGATGGACGAGTACCGTTGGGCAGATTGTTTTCTTCACAAGAAGCCGTAAAAGGTGAACAGCGTTTAGAAGAACCAAGGGCCACGAAGGTTTCCGCTGAAACAATGAAGGAGTCTGGAGGAAAGAGACACGAAGCAGAAAGTTACCCTTACATCCAGTGCACGACATATGTTGGAGACACAATACGCCAACCGAGCAGCAAGGGTACTAGACGCTTCGCACAAAAACTCCGCCGACTAGGGGGAAGCCGGACCTGATCTAGCAAACAACAACAGAACAACCAGAGCATAGAACCAGAGACAGCAGCCAATAAGCTGACTGTTATGGTTATAGCAGATAACCAACCTACGGCTGCATAGCCCAGGCAGCTCAAAGCGAAGAAGAAGTACAGCCCAAGAACCAATCCACCACTTCCACCATCTATGAGGTAACAGGACATCACATCATAGGACATAAGGGAGCAGAAACCTACTCGAGAAACAAGGGACAACCAGGGTCAAAAGAAGAATGTGTGTACCAGGGATGTAGGGAAATTATCATTAATTAGGCATTGCGAGATATTGTAAAACTATTAACGCTGGGGGCCAGCGTTTTCAAAGGGGAGGCAAATGTCACAAACACCACAAGGCATGGTCCAAGAATTATAATCACTCACTATATGTAAACCAATCCATGTTCGACCTCAGGTGCGTTTGAACCTACATGACCCGAATATGAGTTAATTCAAGTTCACGAGTTCATTACCAGACATATTGTTACAATACGCAAAATAATCACGTTGAACTCACTAGGGCATGTTCGCATAACAATCAGAATGAATATAAGTAATTGAAGACATAGTCTTAGGAGATTCTTGACTTAGTCTTCAGAGATTCCTGAGTTAGTCTAGAAGGGTAGGTAGGCGTCCGAAGGCCTAGTTCGGACGCCTATGCTACAATTCTTCTTGATTACTCTCATTGCTCCTGAAGACTGGGTTTCCAGCATTATTGTATATTAGGGGTAAGCGATTGTATTTTCTGATTTGTTCTCGTTTGTATCATTGCATATTTCTTGAAGGATGTACCATCAAAATTGTTAATAAATTAAATGTTTCTTTGGTATTTCACTCTGTGATTAAAATAGTTAAATTTGTATTTCCTGAGTACGACCCAAGCGACAGGGGTGACCCCCAAAACACCCCCTGTACGCGACAATACCAAACCACTCTCGAAACCAAGGATCTACCGGTGTGTTATCATCAACTAATAGATGCTTTCAATGAAGCTGCTACGATCTCAATTCCGAAGAATTCAACAGTAAGACATTCTCAACACATTCCTAAACCATGGTGGAACTGAGAATGCGACGCAGCAGTAAATAATAGAAAAGAGGCATATGTCAGATTCAAACTTAATCCAAATCAAGAGAACCTTCTAGAATATAAAAAACAAGATGCCACTGCAAAAAAACCTTCAAACAATCTCAGAGGCAGAGTTGGCGAATGTACTGTGAAAGTCTTCACAGAACAACACCAATGAAAGACGTTTGGCATAAAGTTAAGGGGTTATACGCAGTTGCGAGGCTCAAAAATAACGTTTTTTACGATTTTTTTGTGGTTACAGCTTTTATTCAATAAGTACAAGTGATAGTTATTCTGAAAGAGCACACTTTGAAGAATATAATTGTGTATTACTCGTGTCAAAATATTGATGTGCACCGCCTCTGCAGATGATGTCCCGAACGACCTCCAAAAAAAGGCGCTCGGTGGTGAGCACGATTTCGTCGGTTTGGATTATTTGAAATAAAAAAAAAAGTGAATTCTTTCAAAGGATAGATAAATGCAGGTATTGAACGTAGGAATAGACAAAATTTTCATTTTTGACAAAATGGCGGCAATTTGAAAAAATTTTTAGTTTTCGATGAAAATTTTTGCTCTAAATTGTCAAAAAAAATAGTAAAAAATTTTTTGCATCGTATTCCTTCGTTCAATACCTGAAGAATGTATCTAAAAAGATTGTGTTGAAATTTCAGCCCGATTAGTTGAGCCATCTCTGAGAAATCTTGCTCACCGACTCTGAAATGACAGGTTTGAGATAAACGCGTTCAAAGTTTCAGAAGTAGTTCACACATAGGTAATTTTTTTTAACCTACATAGTATCATCAAGTATTCTTTGGATTGACTTCAAATTTTCAGAGAATATACTCAACTATTTTTACATTCCGAAAATGAAAAAAAAAGATTTTTTGAAAAATCTAACTGCGTATAACCCATTAATAGATTTAAAAATGGACGAATGGGCAACACAACACGGATGGATCCAGAGGCAGAATGGGTAGAAAATTCCATGCACCAAATACGGCAAATACAGCTCCCATTTCACAACTAACGGAAGCTGCTATGAGAAATTATGGTCTATCAAAGAACTTTGAAATGTGGGAACTCAACAGGACCCTCAAACAGACAAGTAATATTGCCCTAGGCAAGGATAACATTACATATTCCATGTTATATCACCTACCAGAAGGCCTCAAAAGAAGTCTGCACAACATATTCGATAGAATATGGAATAATGAAACAGCAATTCCAACAGAGTGGAAAGACTACCTAGTGATACCCATTCACAAACACGGAAAACCGAAAGAAGAAGAGAACTCATACCGTCCGATCTCGCTTGCATCTTGTATCCTGAAAACTTTCGAGAGAATGCTGAAAAATAGACTGGAACATTGGTTAGAACATCACGCAAAGCTTCCCGCTTCACAATATGGGTTCAGAAGGAGTAGGTCCACACAGGATGCAGTGGCGCAAATAGTTACTGACGTACATCTGGGCTTTACAAGAAATGAAGCGACCATGGCACTTTTCTTAGATATACAAGCAGCCTATGATAATATCAAATTGGACATTCTGTTCGATAAGATGATAAAACTGGGAATTCCTTCAAGGATATTTACTACGATAATCTCATTATATTCAGAAAGACGAATATATTTGAAAATAAATGAGTCCATAAGCGATCCACGCGAGACATCTTCAGGTTTACCACAGGGGAGTATTCTGAGCCCCCTGCTCTTCATTGTATATACCTCAGAACTAGAAACATGTCTGGATATAAATTCACATATTATACAGTATGCAGATGACATCTGTATATACGCCCAAAACTCCTCATTCGAAAACTCGCTCGAAAACCTGAATACTCAGATGGAAAACACCAAACATTGGTTTAATAGAAACGGACTGACAATTTCGGAAAACGAATCAGAAATATGCATATTCACCAGAAAGAGGACGGAATATCCAGAACACATACAAATCGGACCCTGGGATCTTCCAATACTACATTCAGTCAGGTACCTAGGTATCATTCTTGATAGAAAACTATCATGGAAGGAACATGTAAATCACATCCGACGAAAATGCGAAAAGGCCCTGAACATTCTCAGAAGCTTCTGTAGAACTAAGTGAGGAGCAGACCCAAATATCGCCCTTATATTTTACAAATCATTCGTGAGATCAATCATAGATTATGGAAGTATTCTATATGGAAACGCTTCAGAAATTCTGCTGGAAAAAGTGGAAGCCATCAAAAACAAATGCATAAGAATATGTTAGGGCTATCTTACATCTACACTCATCACAATAATAGAAGCAGAAGCCAGAGAACCTCCATTGAGATTGAGAAGACAACTTCTGAGTGACAAATTTGTCACAAAAAATTTGGCAAAAAATTCCAACTTATTGTGCAAACTCCATGAACCGTTCTCACTCTCACTCATCGATACTGGCACCAGAAAAAGATGTCTTTATTAGTAGAAAGTTTCACCAGATCATCGAAGTACGAAGAAATAATCCACAGGACAAATTACCTACCATACTTCAATGAACAGTACGGATTAATATCTTACGAAATGAGTGTTCACTACATAGATGAAAGTTTAACACATTTAAATGAAGAGTTTGTTGAACATATCAATGAAAGATGGCCTAACGCAGATTTCATTTATACAGATGGATCAAAAACATCCGAAAATACAGGTTTCGCATTCTACCACTCTAACAGCACCTATTTCCATACCTACAAATTACCGAAGGAGGCATCAACTTATACTGCGGAAATGACAGCTATATTAATAGCTATGCAATATATACTCACACAACATACCTACCAGTCTATTATTTTCACGGACAGCAAGAGCTTGGTAGACAATCTTCGAAACATCCAAAACCACAAGCAGTTTTCCGTATTGGAAATTGAGATTGCCAAAATTCATGAAGAAATAGTTTCAGAGAATAGAAAAGTTGATATAGTTTGGGTAAAAGATCACTCCGCCATAAAAGGAAATGAGATAGTTGATCAATTGGCAAAACAAAGAGTCTATAGACAAGAATCAGAAAGAACATGGCAGAATAAGTTTACCAACTCTGAAACCGGCCAAAACTTCACGTGCCTGTTTCCCAATATTACTGGAAATACATGGTTCAAACAGGAATATGATAGGAATTCCATTAATACATTAAATAGGGTATGGTCGAACCCTCGGCCCTGTGCCCAGCATACAGATTTAAAATTAGCCTAGCCGAAAACCCAAATTGCACTTGTGGAGGGTATGGTGATCTTAACCAAATAATTTTGGAGTGTCCATTCCATTCTATAAGTATTGATAAACTGTACTCTGAATTGAACTCCCTCAAAATACCCCTTCCAATCAACCTGCATTATTTATTGTTAATCGATAAAAGGAAAACATATAAAATTATTTATAATCATATAACAAGATGTAAAATGAAACTGTAATCTATAATCTTATGAATACTTACGCAAATACTGTAACCGATAATCGGATGTGGAACACAAATTGTATAAAACATGGCAGAGGGAAAAAATAATAAAAAAAATGAAAAAAATAAAGAAAAATAATGAAAAATATATAAAAAAAAAATAAATAAATAATAAAATAAATAACAAAAAATATATATATATAAAAAAACACAATCACCTGCATAAATACGCTAATGTCTGAGTTCTATTCAAAAGTTAAAAATGTCTGGCTAATTGGTATACTCCAAAGCCAAAATTTATTCACACACACACACACATGATCACTTGAGAAATATTAGGTTCAAGCAGAGAATAAAAAGCACGTGTTGCCTTATTTACTGCTCGTGAATTGAGCACAATATCAATCAAATTCTTAGGTCTTACCGTCGAAACTTTCCTAAAAAGAAAGTATTTTAGACGTGTTTCCGCGGAAAAAAATTCATCACTGGGTGTTTATATTAGTGTTTCGGAGATTCTGTGAAAATTGCTTCCCTTTGCTGCAGGTTTACCTTGAGATTCAATAATTTTTCTCGATTCTTACAGATAGTGAGTAGTTTCTTCTAGAAAAAGGTAAGTGATTTTTTGATTATGCTTTACTTTTTCCGACAAACTATCGAATTCGTAGGATTATAGAAAATTCTTATACCCGAGATATGTTCAGTATATCGGAATAGCAATTTCTCGATGTAAGAATTAATCTTAATTTCTCTGAAATTACCATGATTCAGTTTCGGAAACTTGTCATCGTGATCGTCGGGAGCACACTGCGACGGTACACGAACATACTTTTTTTATGAAAAAATGTATTCAAGATACAGGTCGTTCAACAAACAGTACAGCAGGATACTGAATAGAACGTTGACTTTTCGAATTCAGGCCTAGAGCAAAAACAAAAATGTTTTCAACAAATCAAAATAATAATTAATTGATATTGATCTATCCGATTTCTTTTCAATTTTTTCCATAGGTGATACGAGAAGTAAACGGTATGTGACGCATTGTCCAGTCCAACTAAGAGTATATGACAAGAGACGTCTCGAATGAAAATAAAAATAGTGAGTTATTTTTCGATCCCTGTAACATTCACAACGCCATGCACATTGAGCTCGTGGAACAATTGAATGATTTTCGAATTGTCCATTATGATTTTTCGAATTCAGATATTAATTCTTGAGATTCAATGAATTTTTTCAATTCTCACAGATGGTGAGAAGTTTCTTATAGAAAAACGTGAGCAATTTTCTGATTATGCGGCGACCTCCTTATTATATAATAATTCTTTACAACAAAATATTGTGTCAGATGAGTTAACAAAAACAAACAAATTAATAAATGGTTGGTTTCATCTTCACAACTAGGAACATACAAGTCATCAGTTATTTATATTTCCAAGAATGGATTTCAGATGAACAATTTTAGTCTATATTTCTCTACTGTATGTAATTTGTGACAGTGATCACTATAGGGACCAGGGCATAGTACTATGTCAAGGACGTCAACCCTAATCACTAACTGATATGGTAAAAATTATAGTGAAATCTTAACTGAGGATATTATAGATGAATTATCGTGAAAGTGATATCATTTATGAAACCTGTTCTTGTACTTCCTGTTGGAGTTCACTGAGCTGTAGGGAAGTCGACAGTCCTTGGTAGGAGTATCTGACAATCCAAGGGTGGTGGTGGAGGATGTAACTCCGGAATGTGGTGATGATCGATGACTGCTGCTCAGCAGACTTCACCAGGGGATGATGCAGCTAACCAGAACCCAGGGTGGAACTCAACTGTTACCTTCAGCCAAATCTCGGGCAGGGAACAACATGGAAAGATGGCCAAAATGGGCGGTTATAGCCTCTCTGGATGACTACAACTGGAAGCTGCCTCGAGAGATGATTTGTTCTGAAGGGGATTTACTTCTCACCCTAGGACCTATCGAAATTCGATTTTCACAAGAGGCGTCGAGAACATCAGAAACGAACAATAAGGAGACTCAACTCTCCTTCAATAAAGGTTTGAGTTCAACCAAAAAAAATGCCGGTACGGTGTCGTCGGTTTTCACGTGGTATATCTCCAAAATCGACGAAATGAGATCCAGGTAGTGGCTCCCTTCTATAAATTTCGCTACACAGCGTATACCCAATACTCGGTGTATTGTAATTTCTTCAAATCCGGCACTATTAACCAACTAATTACCACCAAAGTACCGGCTAGGACCAACTATCTAGAACTCCTTTCGCTACCGACTCTCTAATTGAATAATTTACGCAATTCCTTCAATATGCGCCTTATCTCTGTTCTCGAACAATCGTCACATAAAAAGGATCAACAGATTTTTTAATTTCTTTCATCGCTAGTAGTGGGTATGTGACATACTGGGTGTTCAGTTCTCAATACGAAAGAAGGTCAAATCAAATCAACAGTATACCACCATAAAGTATAGAAAATTCAAATGCTACCTCTCTCTTAAAAAAAATTAAATTTCGTCAGGAATTTAATTACTAGAAAATATCCTCATAATTGCGAAACAAAAACATTTGACGAAATTCATCTCAAAAACTACATCAACGGTAATATTACCAATTCAAATAATTCGATATTTACGAAATTGAAAATAATCCGGTGGGCTCTCCCACGAGCCCCCGATAGGAGCCAACACGCTTGAGACCACGATGGGAATCGGAGTGGTCTCGCGTATAGATAAGTCGTGCCGTTGACAGACTCCGAACTTGATCCCATCGAGATCGCAAGACGTTGATGACTGGCTACCAAGGAGTCGGGAGAGAAGCCCCTCGGACACGAGGTTGGACCGCCAAAAAAACAAAATACTGAGATTTAAATTCTGATTTGGAACAGAACCCAGGACTTCCAACGGAGCCCCGGTGATCTAAAGGTCACCAGCCTGAAATAGCTCTGACGCTAGCAAAAAAAAACTTGAGTCGGGATATTCGGGATTGTTCCTTGGTTGTCACACTGTGGACTATCTTGCGGCTCAGCCATTCTGTAAGGACCACAACAGAGCTCATTGGAGTTTTCAGCACTGTGGCAGGCGCCCGTAGGCAACTCGCGATTCCGCCGGGCCTACTTACTTCAGTTCGCCACAGTTCCATCCGAACAGAATGTCACCATTGAAGGGTAGCCGATCCGCAATCAGCCCGCACCTATGGGAACCAGGTCCGTACAGACAAAAATAGATAATGCAATTCAACAAAAAAAGGCGATACAACAAAAAAATCCGGGAAATGGCTCCTAAGGTCTTCAGAGGAGAGAACAGTTTTAATAGAGAAGTCGAACAGTATAAGATTCACCAACTGGTCTCAATGATATGTTTTATTACCCAATAACAAAGTTAGCCACCCTGTAATTACTAAACTATACTCTAGGGAGATTGCAAGTGCTATCATACCTCTCATGATGGCTATCAGTCTTAATGCTCAACAAATCGGTATAAAACCCTTAAATGCACAAAACTACAATAGACTTTAAGAGCTCAAACCTTGTACTAACGAAACCTGTTCCAAAAATCCAAGAATATAGCCACTCAAACTCCACTACACAACCAGAAATTAAAACAGGAATGGCTGGAACTTTCCGCAGGTACACAGAAGAAGAATTCGGTCAGAGGCACAAGTTGACGATAATTGAGAGATGATTTCACACTATTTTTGAAAGTTACTTCGACCAAGTTCCAATGAAGGTTTGAGGGGGTGGAAAAGGGGAAGGTTATCTGACCGTCACTGGTTATGACCTTTGACATAGCCAGGAGAAATTCACAGCAGTGATACTGTGGTGGAAATCACTAGTTGGGAACATGTCAATTCCTAGTTGCTTTAGGGTAAACTCAGGGACAGCCAACTTCTGCCCCAAGTTTTGAAGTGGTATCTCTGCATACCAAACATCCTATAAAGGAATCAAAACTCTGTAATTCTTAATCGGGAAAATTTGTCATAATCGGGAAATTTGTCTAAATCGGTTTTGGTGTATCCAAACTTCTTGGGGGAGGAAATGAGGGAGGAAGGAGAATGTTACTTACTCAAATTTTCTTCTCACATATACTGATCAAGTTCCTTTTTTTTTGTTATAATTGAACAGCTAGAAACTTGTTTATAGAGTTTACAATTTATGTTAAGATAGAGTTATGAAAAAAGATAAATCATTACAACAAACTAAAATCAGTGAAATACTGTCACTGCCTAAAGATAATCTCTCAAATATTTACAAAAACTATTCGAATGTCTAACTTACGGAAACATCCGAGTTAGAACCAAAATAAGGTTTCAAATCCTTAATATGCCAGTCTCCTGCTGGGCTTCCATTCTCATATTCTAGAGAATACACTGAAAATGAAACCTTCCTTCTAATCTTGCACAATACATATTTCGGTGCAAGCATAGAACTGAATTTAACTGCACTTTCTGACAAAACCTTATTCCTGCGCCAAACCTTGTCACCAACTTCGAAGAAAAAGTCTCTTTTTTTCAAATTATAAGCCTGTGAGTTTCGTTTATAAGCCTTGTGCAATTTGGTCTTTATCTCCTCAAAAATTTCTCCTAAACCAGCTATATTTTCCAAATATACAGATCTATCTGGCGAGTTCAACTCAAAACCTTCTGTACTAGTTATCTTGCTATAGTATTTACCAGAATTCGGAATGTTTCGGGAGAAATTGATGAAAGCCGGAGCATAATTGTGCACTTCGTGTTGGGAGGTATTAATAGCAAACTGAATCTTTGAAAGTTCCCTATTCCAATCTGTATGTTCTGTTACATAACTTCGGATAGCCTGTCCCACTGTCTTATTGTTACGTTCAACAAAATTACACTGTGCAGAGTATCTTGGAGTAAACCAAATCTTGACATTATAAGAATCTGTCAATTTCTTGAAAGTTCTACCTGCAAATTGAGTGCCATTATCTGCAATGATAATCTGAGGTACACCATGAACCAAAAATACTTGATTTTCCAAAAATTTCACGATGTTGGGTGCTTTGGCATTTCTAAGAGGACACAAAATGGTATATTTAGAAAACTAGTCCCCTATAACTAGCAAATAAGTATATCCGCGAGGTGATCTTGGGAATGGTCCCATCAAATCAACCGCTAAAACTTGAAAGAGAAACTGGACTTTCTTTTCACAACCCATCAAGCCTAAACGTGATGCATTAGCTAATTTTTGGGATTGACAAATCTTACAAGATCGGATATATCTCAAGACATCTGAGCGCATTTTTTGGCCAATAAAAATTTCGTTGAACTCTGTAAAGTTTTATAAAAACCGAAATGTGAACAAGTGAGGGGGATACAAGTGGAGGGATCATGAGAACTTTCAATGACTTCTCTACGTTGGGATTTCGGAACTACTGTCTTCCATTCTATTTCATTAGACTGTAACAGATTTGTAGAAGGTATAAACTTATTATTTAAATTGTCTGAAACTTTCCATTGTGAATATGCTTCAGGACTTTTCAGAATCTTATTCTTGAGAGAAATATACCAATTATCGGTGATTTCTTTATTTATATCCAACAATAGAATCTCCGGGGCCTCGGCGGAGGACTCATTAGCGGGTATTCGTGATAAAAAGTCTGGTACTTTATTCGAAGAACCTAGTCGATAAGCCAGTTCAAATGTATGTTGTCTCAATTTGATAGCCCATCTAGCGAGTCTTCCAATAGGATCCTTGAGATTATTCAACCACAAAAGACTATTATGATCAGTTATAACCTTGAACTTGGTACCTTCTATATATGGTCTAAATTTATCTATCAAGAATATTAGACTGAGTAGTTCTCTTTCGGTAACTGTATAATTCCGTTCTGCACGTGATAAAGTCCTAGACGCATAAGCAATAACTCTCTCTATGCCATTTATCTCTTGCGTCAAAACTCCTCCTATACCATAGTCACTAGCATCGCATTGTATAAAAAAGGATGATCAAAATCTGATGAACATAGAATAGGTGATGAAACTAAGGCATTTTTCACCCGGGTAAAAGCCTCTTCTGCCTCTGGAGTCCAAACTATAGGTTGCCCTTTCTTTTTACCTTTCAAAAGGCCTGAGATAGGGGCTATTTGACTCGGAAAAATTTTTATGAATCTCCTATACCATGAACACATACCAATGAAACGTTTTATTTCAGTGCTAGTAGCTGGACGCGGATAGTTTAACATAGCAGAGATTTTATCTGGATCAGTTCTAATACCTTGACTATCGACTACATAACCTAGATATTTTAGAGAAGTTTTGAAGAATCCACATTTTTTCAGATTTATAGTTAAATTTGCATCTTTCAGGATGTTCTTGACTTCTTTTAAAAGATTAAGATGTTTTGAAAAAGTCTTGGATGTTATGATAATATCATCGAGATAAGTGAAAATATTAGGTTCATACTTAGCACCAAACAGAGCGTCACAAAGTATCTAATGTGTTTGTGCACTATTATAAAGACCAAAAGGCATAACTCTAAATTGAAATGAACCTCGTCCTAACTCACTTTTTTTTATATAAAACTTCTCACGAAAGGAGACATCCTGTAATGTTCAGAGAGAGAGAGAGCAAGAAGCAAGAAAAGGAGGTAGGAATTGGTGTTCTTTTTAAATTTATGAAGGTCATATGCCGCGGTTCGTTGGATGAACGAGTCTTTGAAAAGAGATGTTCTGCAGGTCACCAAATTAACCACAAAGGGGTGTGAAGACTGGACTTGACGGGTTAACCTCGAAGAGACCGCCAAAGGAGGAACGATTGTTGATATTTCAGAAGAGCACCGCCCATGAAAATATCTATAGAATAGAGATAGATCGCCGACCCTTCTACGGTTTTCCAGAGAAGTAAGCGAGTTAGTAAGCGAAGCATCACCGACGAGACGAATGGCCCTATTTTGGACATAATCCAACAGCTTCAGGATATGTTCAGGTGCTGCACTCCAAATATGGGAACAGTATTCCAGGACAGGTCGGATTTGTGCCTTATAGATCGTAAGCAGCTGACTGGAAGTGAAATAGCTCCTGGCACGAAACAGAAAACCAAGTTTTTGCGATGCACTTTTTGCAATTGATCTCACATGACTTTCCCAAGAAAGGTTATTGCTGATAGTTATACCAAGCATCGAGATGGATGACTTCAAAGGTATGGTCACCTCTGACAAGCTTATGTTGGGCATTGTGACACTGAAAGAAGTTTTCTCTTTAGAAGACTCTTCTAAAGGAACTTGCCAAAAAGCTTTTCTGGGATCTATACTGGAGATATATTTAGCATCCCTAAGTAGGTTCAAAATTCTATCTATTCTTGGGAGAGGATAATTATCATGTTTTGTAATCTCTTTTAATTTCCTATCATCAAAACAAAATCTATATTCTCCAGTTTATTTCTTGACTAATAAAACAGGACTATTATATTGAGGGTTCAACTACTCCTAACTTTATCATCTCATCCAATTCTTCATTCAAGTTTCCAAGCATAAAATGTGACATAAGATACTGTTTTACTCTAAATGGTTTCGAATCTCCTGTGTCGATGGTCATCTTTATTCTATTTGTCAGGCCTAAACGAACTTCGCTGCTTACTTCTTCAAAAGACTTAATTACCCTATTTGCCTTTTCCTTTTCAATGGGAGACAACTCAACTAACGTGTCATCTGAATCGTTCGGATTCTTTATCTGTTCTGAAACGACTTGTATGTCACCGTGTGTTACTGTACTATATACCTTCCATATCCTATTACGAAAATCTATCCTAATTCTGAACTGATTACAAAAATCACTACCAAGGATGATGAAATGCGGTAAAGAGGGTACTAATATTATAGACAATTTGAGTGGTTTCATCTATTCTAACAGGTAAATCTACGACTCCTTGAACCTGCCTTTCAGTTCCATCGACCGTTGCAAACTTGATTTCGTACATTTAAGGTTTAATCTTTGTAGAAGCCCTAAAGACTTACTGCCACATATCGATACATCATCACCACTATCCAAACGACATACAACATCTTGATCGAAAATCTTTATTTGTATGTATGGCCTATTATCATTTGATTTTTCTACAAAGCAAGGTACTATCTGATTTTCGTTATCATTCCTGCAAAATCTTTTCTTACAATTCCGTTCCTTTGAATTGAAATTATTCGACTTGACTTTATAATTTGAAAAACTTTTGACCCACTTGGAACTAGGAAGAGAGCTAGGGTCTTGAAAATTCTCTCCCCTTACTAGTTTTCCTGACATCTCTTACATTCTCTGGATGTTACGTCTGCAAACCCACATTTGAAACAAAATTTCTTCAAGACATTCTCTGTAGCATTACGATTTCGAAAAGTATGATTTGGTTTCAGAAATTTCCAGCACGAAAATGAATTTTGCTTCATGTTAGAACTCTTCGATGAACTAGAATTATTGAATTTATCTCTTCCGGAAGGTTTACTCAAAATTTCATTTAACTTCTTACCAGGGAAAGGCTTTTTCTGGAAAGGTTTCCTGAAACTTTCTTGTGAGGAATGTAACGAATCAGAACAATAGTTTACATCGGAATCATTAGCACTAGAGTATCGTGATGTAGGTGTTGGACTCAAAATATCGACCTCTTCTAGTTTTTTACATAATTTAGATAGGGTGGCTATACTGTCAATGTCACTCAGAGCTAAGCGTTTCTGATACTCAAACTGTATACCTTTTTTAGTATATAATAATAATAATGATAATAATATCTTTATTTTCCAGTCGACATGCTTACCATGTATAGGAATAGTCAGTATTTACAAGTACACAGGATACATTATAAGTATATACCCAGGCAGCAAGCTGACGTCATAATGACGTCTCTTTTTGGTATTTATTGGTCCGCAACGTCATATTACCAAAAAATGACGTGAATACTGACGTCATTTTTTGAATGTACTGTAGACGTCATAACCAGGACGTTAGTTTGACGATATTTTTACGTCATTATAAAACGTTAACTCATTGTTTTATATTTTTGCATTTTGATGATTATTCCAATGATCCTTATAGGTTCCTAAATATTTTTCATCGAAATGCAAAAGTTAAACGAAAGTTTACCATAGATACCTTTAAAGTGTGTATAGGCAAGTGTACATTGTAGGTACAGAATGGAATCAAATTTCTCTTAAGGCGAATAAACAGACGCAATATAGGTATTATTATTCAACCACAGCCCATCTTTTATGAGGTTCGTATGATTATCAACTCATTGAAAAACAGTTTGAATTTGGCGCTTCAAAACAAAACGTTCATTATTTGTTTGGCGTTCGGCAATCTCCGGAGTTATCGGTATCGGACAAGTTCGGCCACAAGCCAACACGCAACGTTGACGACGCACACGGCCACACGCCATTATCACAAAAATTTTGAGGTTGTTATGTATTCGATTTCGATTGAAATTTCCTATTGATTACAGAAGTCGATTTCCGACCGTCGGTTGTGAATTGTGCATTTCCTTTACTAGTGATTTGTAAGGTAAGTTTAATATTTGGTCTATTGCATGTATTGGATTTGATGTCATGTACTCACCACTTACTATGATTCCTGTACCTATATCATGATGCTACGTTATTTTAAGGCTTTTTCCTTTTTGTGAAAATAATTGTATCCTTAAGGTTAGTGTGCTGATTAAACTCACTAGGATTTTTTGTCGAGATACTGAAATAATTTGATGAAAAATCAAGAAATATATGATGAGAGTCCAAATTAATGTGTTAATACTGGTGAAAAGAAGCTTCTTATCAGTGAATCTACCTATAGAAAAAGAAAGAATCTTAGTTATATATACACAATTCACTTATTTTGGTTAACTGTATAATAAATAGAGTCGACTCTTCTAAGCTATGAAAGATCTTGAGATGAGTCTGCACAAATAACTTTCTGTTCTGACAACTCAAGGTACTTCTTTCTTTCTTACTTTTCCAATGGTTTTTTCCTACATATCTGTTATAACTGGTGGTAATCTAGAAGACAGAACTTTCAACAATTTGTTCGACCAAATGAAATTTTTAAAATACTATCACATCTGTATATTTTTGAAATTTGTTGTTTTAATAGTTTGTGAATAATAGTAGAGTTTTCATTTATCTATTGGTCATTAACCATTAAATTATATATATTTTTTAACAATAATTTTTTATTTCTAGAAAGTTCCTGTGCCTTGGGGATTTCTACTCTTCTCACATCCCCAACAAGTGGAGTCGACTCTTCTAAGCTATGAAAGATCTTGAGATGAGTCTGCACAAATAACTTTCTGTTCTGACAACTCAAGGTACTTCTTTCTTTCTTTTCCAATGGTTTTTTCCTACATATCTGTTATAACTGGTGGTAATCTAGAAGACAGAACTTTCAACAATTTGTTCGACCAAATGAAATTTTTAAAATACTATCACATCTGTATATTTTTGAAATTTGTTGTTTTAATAGTTTGTGAATAATGGTAGAGTTTTCATTTATCTATTGGTCATTAACCATTAAATTATATATATATATATATATTTAACAATAATTTTTTATTTCTAGAAAGTTCCTGTGCCTTGGGAATTTCTACTCTTCTCACATCCCCAACAAGTGGAACAAGTACCCCTACATCAACTATTCACAATAAAATTTGGCATTTTTTCTTCCTAATGAGCTAATCGATTTTTGGTTTAATTCAAATGTTCTGAGTTAACAATTTTACTCTTGATAATTGTGATCCTCATAGTTCAAAAAAATAACTCCCTCTACTCAAACTGTTATTTTATATATATAATATAAATATATATATTAAATTTCATTATATTTTTATTATATCCTTTGATGCCGATGGAACATATAGATTTTCGTTCTCTAATTGTGATTTTATTTACAGACCTTATAACATCATAGATAGGATATTGATTTGTATATGCACTAACATCCAAATAATATGAGCTTGAGACTAGCAAGTGAATACAAATAATTTTGAACCAATATCAATATATATATATATATATATATATATAATAAATAGGGACGGCCCATTAACGTCGAAATATAACGTCATAATGACGTTACAGAATGACGTCTTTGGTCTGTGACATAATCACGTCATCCTACCGTCTTTATGGCGTCATTCTTTTCGTCAGCAGGACGTGTCTGGTGTCGAAAAAATGACGATAAAATCACGTCAGCTTGCTGCCTGGGATACAAATCTATGTACATATGTTGTATTCGAAATGATCGACAGTGAGTAGACGTGTGTGGTCTGTGCTCCTCGAAATAAATCTATACATAGAGGAAAATACAGCAAAGTGAAAATTAAAAAATTGTGATTACAAACGTAAAGGGATTGCTAATTGTACAGTGTGGTGGAAAACTGGAAAAAATGGTAATAACACGTGATATCAAAGAAGAAATAGGTTCTGCAGTGAATCAAGCGCTAAGTAAATGTCTAAACAACGAATCCTTCATACAAAACGTGATCAAAAACGTATCGGAGGCGATAACAAAAACCATTGAGAAAAAGTTATCGCAAATTGAAGAAACAGTTGCCTTACTCCAGGCCGATCTTACGAAGACGAAAAAGGAATATGATCAGAAAATAGAAAAACTCGAAGCGGAGGTCAGAAGAAAGAATTATGATCAAGAGCTATTTGAAAAAAAGCTTGATGACATGGATCAAGCTACTAGAAGATTAAACTTGAGAATTTTCAATTTCGAGGAAAAATTAAATGAACGGACCGTGGCAGAAATCATTGAATTATTCAATACAAAAATGGCCATCAATATATCCCAGGATGATGTTGAGATATGTTACAGGGTGGGCAAGAAAGAAGAGAATAAATCAAGAGGTATTTTCCTTAAATTAAAAAACTATGATTTCAAACAAAAAATCTTCACCAAGAAGAGAATGCTCAAGGGGACTGGAGTAGTCATCAAGGAAGATCTCACGCGTACAAGAGTAGAAATCCTAACAAAAGCTATTGAAAAGGCCGGAATGAAGAACGTGTGGACAAATTCAGGAAAGATATACTTAAATAAGGAAAATAAAATGTATATTCTAAAATATAGGGAAGATCTGGAAAAAATCTTCTAAATACATCTTCTACTCCTTGCTAGAATTAGTAATTCAGTGTTCAGTCGAAACTTCTATTCTATTATTATTATCTTTAACAATAATATAATAGCTGTATTTGTATTAGTATATATAATGTTCTGAGGGGTACATAACAAAAGCACTCCATACTTATACCCCCATACCATGCTAGAAATTTTAGAATCTCTAGACAATTTTGAAGAAATAAAAACAAAAACATTTGACAATTTACATGATTACTTTAGGGGAGGAAGGGCCCGGAGGATCGGTGATATAGGAGTTATTCACTTCAATATACGAAGTATAAAAAAACATTTTGATGAACTACTAGTATATCTGCAAGAAAATTTCAAAAACCTAGATGTTATTGTGCTCTCGGAAACGTGGAAAATGGAGTCGGTAAGTGATTTCATCATACCAAATTATACAGGCCACTACAATGAATCAAAAATAAATCAAAACGATGGTCTAATAATCTACACAAAAAACTCCTTAACAGCAAACGCACAAATCATTCCACTTACCGACACAAACCTACTAAGAATAACCTTCCTAGCAAATTATGTGGGTGAAGAAATCAAAATTGGTATCACTGCCTCATACCGGCCCCCTTCCGTTGATGTAAGAACTTACCTGAATGATATAGAAAACTATTTTTTGAATTTTAGTAGCCAAGGAGTGGAATTATTTTTGGGTGATATAAATATAAATTTAGCAGATGCGGGTTCCCAGGACACAAACCTTTACCAAAATCTGATGACCGAAAATGGTTTCGCTTCTTATATTAATGAACCAACGAGAGAAACTCAAGAATCAAGATCGATTATCGATCATATTTTCTTGAAAAAAAACAAAATTTTACGAAATAAAATCAATTTTGAATCATCTGTTATCCATAGTGATATGACAGATCACTATTCAACACTCATATATCTATCCACACCCTCCCAAGCACTCGAAACACAAAATGTAATCAACACATATAAGAGGATTAAGTATGAGAAATTAAAATATCGTTTAGAGAAAGAACAATGGGCAAATATATTACAACACAATGAAACACAAAAATCATATGACGCTTTTATTGAAGTATTAAATAAATATATAACAGAAGCAACCGAAACGTTTAGTTCAAATAAGAAAATAAGCAAGCTGAAACCATGGATCACAGCAGGTTTGATAATTTCTATAAAAACTAGGGACAATCTGAAAAAAAAACTTTTGAATAAATACTCTGAAGACTCCGAAAGAAAATATAAAGAATACAGAAACAAACTTAATAATTTACTCAAACGAACAAAAAATCAATACTATAAAAACAAGCTTGATGAAGCTAAGGGCAATTGTAAACAGACATGGAAAATAATAAAGGAGGTTTCTAACACCGAATCGAATAAAAATCATATAGAAAATACCACTATTATTAAAGGGAACAACGAACCTACAGTAAATAATAAAGAAAAAGCTGATTTATTTAATGAATTTTTTACAAATATAGGATTGGATATGGCAAAAGAAATTGAAAAATGTAACTTACCACAAAATTTTTTGAAAGAACCCTCAGTGACGGCGACCTTATTTCTCGAACCTATTGATGAAAACGAGGTAATAATGTTAATTTCAGAGCTCAAAAGAAATTGTTCTCCAGGCCCAGACGGAATAACAACAACCCTCATTAAAAATATTCACCCCTATATATTGAAACCATTAGTACATATAATCAACTTGTCTTACAAAAACTCAAATATACCGCACCAATGGAAAGAATCTAGAGTCACCCCCGTCTTTAAATCTGGAAATCGAAATGAAATGAATAATTATCGTCCCATCTCTGTTATCAATACCTTATCAAAAATTTTTGAAAAATCCCTCAAAAAACGACTTATTGAATTTTTTAATAGATATCATGTACTAACTGAACGACAATTTGGTTTCATCAGCAATTCCAGCACAGAAAATGCCATAATGGATTTCGTGGGTCAAACGGTTGAAGCCTTGGATAAATCATCAAAGTGCCTAGCGGTATTTATTGATTTGGCAAAGGCTTTTGATACCGTCTCACATGAGATTCTATTGAACAAACTCTCTACATACGGAATTCGAGGCCATGCATTGGACTTGTTGCGAGACTATTTGTCACAACGGACACAAAAAGTTAAAATCGGGGATCAACTCAGTGGGCCATTAAATATATCTATTGGAGTACCGCAGGGAACAGTTTTGGGCCCAATTCTGTTCCTTGTATACATTAACGCTATATCTCAAATACAAAATTTCAATAGCCATGTCATTTGTTACGCTGATGACACAGCTCTAATATTCAGAGATGAAAGTTGGCACAATATCTTCAACCGAGCTGAGGAAGACCTACAGAAATTGAAAATGTGGTTCAACAATAACCTACTGAGTCTTAATATAAAGAAGACAAAATTTATGTGCTTTTCATTAAACTCTGATGACCAACCCCCTATCAACAAACTCAGAATACACATGCCCACCTGCACTAAGAATATGACATGCAACTGCCCAAAAATAGAAAAAACGACATCCATAAGATATCTGGGCGTAGTTATTGACCAACATCTGAGATGGGAAGAACACATTTCCCAAGTTATAAAAAGGATGAGACTTCTCATGTTCAAATTCTACACCCTTAGGAGTATACTCTCTCAAAAAAATATATTAATTTTATATAATTCCTTGGCAGAATCTATACTCAGATATTGTATTGTTGTGTGGGGAGGAGCATTCAATAATGTCATCAATTGCCTACAAACAACCCAAAACTCATTGATAAAAATTATATTTAAAAGAGCTAGACGTTTCCCAACGGAGCAACTATACAGGGAAACCAGAATACTTAACATTAGATCCCTATACAGCTACCAATGTTTGATATGGATGTTCTCGAATATCCAGAAATTTAGCTTTATCGCTTACAAAACGACAAGATCAGTCGAGAACTTACATATCAAAATTCCACTCTTCAAAAAAAGTCATACACAAAGATTCGTTTTCTTCTTCGGACCCAAACTGTATAACCTTCTTCCAACACACCTGAAAAAAATTTAAAAAATTAGTAAATTTAAACCGACCCTTAAACAACACATACTAGAAAACCCGATAATATATAAAATATTTTAAAAATACAAAAGATTCGAAGACTCACCTAAAAAATCCTGCGTCGCCGATCGCTTTCCCTTCCTCTGCATTATCATTATCATTATGATTACCATTTCTACTACCATTATTATTATTTTTATATTTTGTTATAATTTTTGTTTTCTAAATTTGTATTATTCTTTGTTTTCGTTTATATTTTTCATTCTCATTTTCATTATCTACCACTGCTGTTATATGCATATAAAATGTTATTACAGAAGTTGAATACTTCTTCAAGTGGGGTGAAAGAAGCACAAAACAGGCGACATACGCCTAGGTGTATTCTACTCCACTCTGGAAGAAGCGAGATTTATGTATGTATGTATATTACATTGAAATGGCTCTTATCAGCCAATGAAACTGTATCTGTAATAACTGTTGTTGTTGAAAAAATAAAGTTATTATTATTATTATATTATTATTATTATAAAATTTATGTATAAAATAAATCGGAACACATTAAGTACATAACCTAGATCGTGATACCAGATGCTAGGTATTCAGCCAATGTATATGGACATTTTTTGACTTAGAAATTTTTCAGACCAGACCTGAAACATGCTAAGCTCGAAGCTGTCTCAAGCTCATGGGGGAGGCCATTAAAAATCCTTGGACCCAAATATGACGGGGAGTTAGAACTAACTTCATATTTACAGAAGGGAATATGAAACTCTTTGGTTCGTCTAGTTTGAATACCATGAATGTCCTCGTTCAGAATAAACTCATCCTTGCTGATGAACACAAACAGACACAATTCATAGATGTAAAGGCTTGTGACAGTGAAAAGTCCAAATCGGGGAAAGATACCTCTGCACGAGTGGGTGCTTGGTACATTTGCTTTGATTCTCAGTATCTTTTTCTGGGCAACAAAAACGTCCCGCGATAATGTCGATCCACCCCATAAGAGAATACCATAACGTATTCTCGATGCGACTTGCGCATGATATAACATCATAAGCTGTTTATCAGTAAGTACTTCTCTGAGTTGTCGAAACATGTAACCAAGAGAGTTTAACTTACCAACCAGGCTATTGCAGTGGTAATTCCAGCTCAAACATTCATCGAATATGATGCCCAGAAAAGTAGTTTTAGCTATGGCACTTAAATTGTTTTTGTTAATGGTAACATTCAGATCAGGAATATTTTTCTGTACGTTATGGTATCTCATAATATGAGTTTTCTGTGTATTAAAATAGAGGGAGTTTGCACTACACCATGAATCTATTTTATTCAGCAGTTGTTCACAATTTTCTTTCAGAGCATGATCTTCTTTGTTTGATATCAGTATTGATGTGTCATCGGCGTATATGACAAAGGAGGCATTGGAAGCCACAGTATCAATCTCGTTTATATAAAAGAGAAACAGTATGGGTCCCAACACGGAACTCTGCGGAACTCCTTGATTCATGTTAAGACAGCCTGAGTTCACATTTTTAGTATTTTTGTCAGGTGTGTTGATGCTAACATATTGTTGACGATTTCTCACGAACGAGATTATTTAGTCCAGTGCAACACCTCTGATACCATATGAATATAATTGAGAAAAGAGAATATCATGTTGAATACAATCGAAAGCCCTACTGAAGTCACAAAATATTCCAACGGGGCTTTCTCCAGCCTCTAAAAAACTAATGATCTTTTTATGAAACGATACGGTGGCACTATTAGTTGATTTATTTGCGCGGAATCCATATTGATTTTTGGAGAGCAGGTTGTTTTTGTCTGTGAAGTTCATCAGCCTGTCCAAGAAAGCGTATTCAAATATTTTAGAAAAACAGGAAGGAACAGTGACGGGCCTATAATTTTCCATCAACAGGTGGTTACTATTTTTATAAATTGGTACCACCTTACCAACTTTCAACTATTTTGGAAATTTTCCTGTTTGAAAAGATAGATTTATCAGGTATGTAAGGGCTCTATGATGTAATAGAGTGCCTTCTTGATTAAAAACATGGGAACTTCATCAGGACCAGAAGAGGACTTGTTCTTGAGTTTTCTCTGAAGAAGAGGTAAGAGCTCCTCCTTGACAAAAGGCTCAAGAAATATTGAGTTGGAATTAACAGGTGGAAAACTAGTAGTGTTAATAGTTTCATTAATTGGGATACCTTCTATGATTTTTGTAGGGGCATTAATAAAAAAGTCATTGAATATATTTAACCCTTGTACACTCTACTGCCTCACGACTAAGTCTGGAAAAAAGGTTTTCCATACAAGCTATATAAATGACCACCGGTTCATTCTTTCCCTGTTTCCTCATTCTAATTGGTTCCAAATTTCATCATCATGATCTAATATAAAAAAATCTGATTTCAATTTGTTCACCAGTGAAGTCCAACTATCTACTTGAGTACGAATTTGCCTATACCAATAGGTATATTTACTAGTGAAAAGATAACTTGTCGAATTGAAAAGTTCTTCCTTGCTGATCTGTCTAGCCTGAGTTACTTCCTCTATGTCTTCAATGAAAGAAAGTTATTTTCTAGGTTCTCCATCGAATTGAATGTTTAATTTATATATTGGGTAAGATCTGAAATTACGGTTGGATGGAGTAGTAATAATATTCTGTGTAGATTGATTCACGCCAATATTGTGAAGAACATTTTCATTGGCATTTGAGTTTTGATCTTGTGTGTTTTCATTTAATTCAGATTCCAAATGTAGAGCTGTAGCAAATGATTCATTTTTAAAGGACTCAAACTCAAAATTGGGCTTCTCTGGATCTAACTGAATTCTTTGAATTCGCAAACAGACATGGATTAGTCTTCAAGTTACTCGTCTATACACAGAATCTGAAGAAGGGCCTTCAAAACCTCCTATTAAGCTCTTAATCGAATCTAAGGTCGATTGAATTTTTATTCTTTCATTCTCAAAATTGATATTTGAGCTTACTAAAGACAATATATCTATATTACTTTGTTTCTCTTTAGTTAACAAACGTCCTAAAATTTTTCTCTTATCTTCTTGATTTCTTTCTGAATGAACATTTCTGATTTTCAATTCATAATTCAGTTCTGCCTGTAATAAATGAATAGGTTTGTAATTTTGATCCATTTCGAATGGAATTTCTCGACCGAAACTGTTATCAAACTATCTCTACTCAAAATCTAACTTTATAGAACTCACTCTCATTGAAGGATACTCGAAAATTACCAAAATCTGATCTAAAAACACCAACCTTTTATTGTCTGATCGGAGACACAATGTATTACTCAAAATAATGATTTTCTGAATAAAAACTCGGGCCCTACACGTTGGGCGTCAAATATATGCGACCTCCTTATTATATAAAAATAAGGGGAAGCTATGCGAACGGCAGCTCTTCGTCGTGTAGGCACTATGGGTTCGTTTTCTCTGATTTTAATAACACGGACGCCACTCAACTCTTTGATTCTTTAGAAATCTCTGGAAAATTGAGGAACCTAAATGAGACTTATACTTCTTTTAGTCAGATATATAGATAATATATATAATGGGAACTGGAAATAATTCTTTACAACAAAATATTGTGTCTCCAGATCAGATAACAAAAACAAACAAATTAATATATGGTTGGTTTAATCTCCACAATTAGGAACATACAAATCATCAGTAATTTATATTTCCAAGAATGGATTTCAGATGGACGATTTTAGTCTGTATTTCTCTACTGTACAGTGAGGACCAAAAGTCCGTCGCCCCCCCTGTAACTTCTTCATTATACATATTACAAAAAAAAAATTAAATACATAAGTTGTAGGGTTTCATTCGATCTCCTCAATGGTTTGAGTTTCATTTATACAGAGTGTCTCAAATAAGCACGGTGACTTGGAAGTTATTTTTTTTAATGGGACACCCTATATTTCATTGCATTTTTACATTCTACGTTGAATTCTGAACAAGTTTGATACATGGTTTTCTATCAGAAAAGTTGATAGTTTTGGACTTATGAACTTATACTTTTGCGCCAGTTCACGAATAAATTAATGAGGTAGGCTATGCACGCTAGGCGCGTGTAAATTAAAATATCTCTTCAGTTTCCAATGATTCTTGATCTGTATTTATGGACTACCTTATTTGTTGAAATTGAAACATTTCATTTGTCCTAGTTTTTCGTGAGATTCAACAACTCTAACAATTGTAAAATGGTACGACGAGGTAAGTTACACATGGTGCCATCAGCAGTTTGCAACATTGGATAGCTTTCAAAAAGTTAGGATAGGGAAGTGGAATACATTGTGATCTATTTGTTACGATTTTCTCATTGAACTGGCGCAAAAGTAGTCGAAATAATTATTTACAAGTGTTCATAAGTCCAAAACTATTAACTTTTTTGATAGAAAACCATTCATCAAACTTGTTCAGAATTCAACGTAGAATGTAAAAATGCAATGAAATATAGGGTGTCCCACTTGAAAAAATTAACTTCCAAGTCACCGTGCTTATTCGAGACACTCTGTATAAATGAAACTCAAACCATTGAGGAGATCGAATGAAACCCTACAACTTATGTATTTAACATTTTTTGGTAATATGTAGAATAAAGAAGTTACAGGGGGGCGACGGACTTTTGGTCCTCACTGTATGTAATTTGTGACAGTGATCACTATAGGGGCCAGAGCATAGTACTATGTCAAGGACGTCAACCCAAATCACTAACTGATATGGTAAAAATTATAGAGAAATCCTAACTGAGGATATTATATATGAATTATCGTGAAAGTGATATCATTTATGAAACCTGTTCTTGTACTTCCTGTTGGAGTTCACTGAGCTGTAGGGAAGTCGACAGTCCTTGGTAGGAGTATCTGACAATCCAAGGGTGGTGGTGGAGGATGTAACTCCGGAATGTGGTGATGATCGATGACTGCTGCTCAGCAGACTTCACCAGGGGATGATGCAGCTAACCAGAACCCAGGGCGGAACTCAACTGTTACCTTCAGCCAAATCTCGGGCAGGGAACAACATGGAAAGATGGCCAAAATGGGCGGTTATAGCCTAGATGACTACAACTGGAAGCTGCCTTGAGAGATGATTTGTCCTAAAGGGGGTTTACTTCTCACCCTAGGACCTATCGAAATTCGATTTTCACAAGAGGCGTCGAGAACATCAGAAACGAACAATAAGGAGACTCAACTCTCCTTCAATAAAGGTTTGAGTTCAACCAAAAAAAATGCCGGTACGGTGTCGTCGGTTTTCACGTGGTATATCTCCAAAATCGACGAAATGAGATCCAGGTAGTGGCTCCCTTCTACAAATTTCGCTACACAGCGTATACCCAATACTTGGTGTATTGTAATTTCTTCAAATCCGGCACTATCAACCAAATAATTACCACCAAAGTATCGGCTAGGACCAACTATCTAGAACTCCTTTCGCTACCGACTCTCTAATTGAATAATCTACGCAATTCCTTCAATATGCGCATTATCTCTGTTCTCGAACAATCGTCACATAAAAAGGATCAACAGATTTTTTACTTTCTTTCATCGTAGTGGGTATGTGACATACTGGGTGTTCAGTTCTCAATACGAAAGAAGGTCAAATCAAATCGACAGTATACCACCATAAAGTATGGAAAATTCAAATGCTACAATGCATGACTTGGCGCAAGAATTACAGCGGGTACACCCATAATATTCCGACGAAGTATCGAATTCGTATGATTATTAAGAATCCTTATAGCCGGGATATACGTTCAGTATGCCCAAATAGCAATTTTTCGATGAATAAATTGATAAAAATTTTTTCTCTAAAAGGGTTTATGCTGTCCGAGTAAGAGTCATCTGGTGATTTCATTCAGATGAACAGTTCATAATGAAATAATAGTGCCGCGTAGACTTTTCAGACACGTAATATGAAACAATATGAAGTGCATTTTGCAATTTTGTACAGATGCCAATAAACGAATTCCAGGAATCAATTTCAATTTCTGGAAGGGGTAAATATTTTCCATATTAGTGGTTTGGGGATGCTCCCATTAGAAAGAGCAACGCATTGAGAACCCTACCTCTTGGATAATGACGGAAACGAGTTCAAATGTATTTTATTGCGCAGACGCCTAAATACCATTTTTAGATATTACCTTATCAGCAGAATTTTTTGAAAATATGTCTAAGGAGAATGGATACCTGACTTAAGTTTTTGAATGAACAAAAACGTTTTTTAAAAACTTAAGGTAATGTTTTATTTCACGACTAACTTGTCGGAGGACAATAATCAGAATGAATCTTATAATTATGATGTACAACATTGTTTAACATTGAAATATGATGCCGGGTCGATGAAATGCAGCGTCTGCACCTTGGCGGTCTACATGACTGGGTCGGCGACATAACTCCTCCTTTCCTAAGAGGGAGTTTTGGTTGGGACAAACAAAACTTCTGCTTCTTGATGGGGTTGATTTCGTTTCAGGGGCGTTTTCTGATTTTCAGGACAGCACGTACGCTAAACCAGAGTAAAATAAGTATTATTATCACATATAATGGAATGGTCCATGGGTAGTGGTTCGGTGATTCTTGATCATCTAAACGAAGTTGAATGCTGTTTTCTTTCAACTGCAACTCATGTAATTGGTCCAACTGGATATCGTCCATCTGTAGTCGATTGTTTCCTAGTTGTTCTCGGATTTTGATTTCTGGTAGAAGTAGTGGTTTTTCTTGAGATTCACCTTTTTCATTGACGTACCGGAATCTTGAGGTATAGATGCTACACTGGTATGGTATTTGAATGAGATAGGTACCTTGAAGCATAACAAAATCTTGTTTGATCGCATTTAATTTGGACTTTTTCTCGACTGGGAAAAATACCAATATAATACGGTTCGTTAATTTCTTCTATTAAGTGTTTCTTGATCGTGACTCTGGCTATTTGGCACTCGGGTCTGCTATCTTTAACTTGAAGGATTGAGAAGAGGCAATCTTGTTCTTGGAGTCCATTGATGAGATAGTTGTTTTCGCACAAGTACTTGGATTCAAGTTGATGACAAGGCTCTGCTTCGTATTGGAATAGACCGTCACTCATTGTGAAATAAGGATTTTTAGGAATGATTGTAGTCAGGTTTTTTGTAGGTATCGAATAAAGGTGGTAGTGATTGAAAATCTCAGGGTGTACGAGGAGTATATGTAGTGCATAAACCAATCTACTGTTTGAGAAATATGCGTCTACAGAAATAATATCTTCATTATGAATTATCAAGGATAATGTTTTATTATTATTATCGAGAACTTGCTGTGTTAATGATATTTGTTGATTCAACGATTCAACGATTTTACCTTCGTGTTTCTGTAATTTTTCTATAGCTTCGTCATATCGCTTTGCGTCGTCTTGGTCCAAATTTCCAGAAATGGCTTTTACTATACTACCCAAGCCGTTTATTAGTCCGCGCTTTCTTCTATTATTGAAAGGATATATCGATTGAAATTTTTGTTTTACAGATAACATTTGATAGTCAACATGCTGTTCAATAGTTTCTATAGAGGAATCATACATTGAAGTCAATTTTTGTTTTGTCAGGGATGATTTAATTCGTCCATATTGGTCTTCTAGAAGTGTTATTTCGTCATGAATTGGCTTGAATTCTAAATAATGTAAAAACGTGTGAGTTCCGACTTTAATTTGGGCATTACCGAGTTTGAACGGTAATATTCCGGGATTGTTTTGTAGGTCAGTTATTTGTATGTTCTTGGTCGTTGTCGTCACCTGGTGGATTGCTATTAGCAGGAATACCCTGTAACAATTTTGTTTTCGTTATTTTTGCTTTTGGTTTCTTAAAAATGCTTTTATGATATGTATTACGCTGAGTTTTGAGTTTGTTGCCTTTATCTTTCTCAACTACTTCCTTTATATGAAGGTTTCAGCTTATTTCCACGGGTTTTAATGTCATGACGATATGCATTTTCATTTTCTATAGCTCTTTCTATAACTTTTTCTTTCTGTCTGCAAGAAATATCGTGGATATGGTCGTATACCAGACGAGTTTTTTGTTTGTGTTCTTGAATGTAATTATTTATTAATTCTTGGTTTATGTCTATGTCAAATGGGTCTTTTGAATCTAGGTGTCCGTTAATTATGTCGATAGGTTTCTTTTTTGTGACTGAATGAATAGAATGGTTATATCCAAATATTGCATATGGCATCATCTCTGTTGTGGTCATTTGTGGGTGTTCTAATTTCAGTACTCTAAGATGTTCGAGAATAGTTGAGTGAAATCGTTCTACTGGGGCATTACTGTTCGAGTTTTTTGGAGTTGTAAAGCGGAAATCGATTTTATGAAGTTTTGCAAAATCAGTTAAAGTAGAATTCTTGAATTCTGTTCCACTATCAGCGATTATTTGAAGTGGCATTCCGTGAAATGACATGAAACTAATTAGTGCGTTTACACTAGATATTGCGTCTGCGGAGGGCAATGCAAATGCTTGTCCATATTTGGAAAAACTATCTAACATTGTGAGGAATTTTTGGTTGTTTGCTTGAAAAACATCTATATGGACGAGTATTTTCTAGTGTGTGGTGTCGGGATCACACTAAAATGTCTCCAGCAGTGGTCAATTTCAAATGTTGTTCAAGCAGATCTTTTATTCACTATGTGTGTATAAACTGCCATAGTGTTTATCACAAACACTGTCTACCTCGCTTCAGAAATAAAATCAGGATGATTAAAGAAAATCAGATTGTTTGCTGTAAAGAACATGCTGAGTGTTCTGATAGTGATTCTACTCTGGAGGAGAAACAAGTGCTCGAAACTACTCTCTTAAAACTCAGCTTGGAAAATGAAAGAAAAACCACGCACATTCAAAAATTACAACATCAAAATAAATTATTCTTAGATGAGGTTTCCTCGGCCGAGGAGGAAATGAATAACATGATTAAATCGCAGGAATTGAAAATAGAAGAACTGAATGCCTACATAGAAGAGCTGAAAAAAGTATCTCTAAAAACTACAACGGATAAGATTACTACAAACACTGGAGTACAAACTGAAAAAACAGACAAAAAGTGTTCATCAACAAACACTGAAGCAATCTCATTTATAGATATATCAGAGTTAAACCAAATCGACCATACAGGATGTCCCAATATAGATGATGACAAGGTTACCACTAATAAAACACAAGCTGTTGACATGGCATTTAATGACGTCCATAAGCACAAGGCATTATATGCCCCACGAACTACAGGAGCAAAAACTGTAAAAAATAAAAATCATATATTGATAATGAGTGATGATCTAGGTAAAAATGTTGCCCAGGCATTACGAGAATGCCTTTCGGAAAGCACATTTGATATATGTGCGATAGTGAAACCTGGTGCGCGGCTTCATAATGTGTTAGACAATTTAGAATATTTAATAAAAGACTTCACACTGAATGACTTTGTAATAGTAATTGCTGGATCGAATGACATTGATTGCAGAACTACGCCTTCTTTTAGTTTTATGTGTAAAGTTATGCTCAAACACTAATGTGATTTTCTCTTCTGTTCCATTCTGCAAAAGTAATATTAAGAATAACCACATCTACAAGTACAACACACGTTTGAACGATTTCTTATGTAAATTTAACAAATGTGTCGAAGGTCAAATAAGTTACGAAGAAATAAATGGAAAGTTTGCAGGCAGAAGAAGAAGAAGAAATGAAACTCTAATTGAAAATGTCATGAATATAATGAAATAACCCAATCAAACAAAGAACTTGAGATTCATTAAAATGGTTGATGATGACTTGCAAGATATAGACACAGCAGCGACCACAGTAATTGATGCTTGCTGCAGTGACAAAATTGAAGACACTGGAAACAAAGATGAAAACAATTTTTTATACCCCCGCCTATCTCAGCTGATATTACAACTATAGATGCCTCTTCAGAGTACTTCGCAGCTACTCATCTTAAGACTCCAAAAATTAAAAGGATAGACGACAGGTTGGGTAATAAGCCGAAATCAGATACATATAGAATAAATGCTTTTTATATAAATATCCAAAGTATAAGCAACAAATTAATTGAATTGGATTATTTTCTCCGTATAAACAAAATAGACATATTGTTTCTTACTGAGAGTTGGGTATCTGAATCTGAAGTGGCGAACATTGTCATTCCAAATTTCAAGCTTGTAGCATATTATTGCAGAAACACGTCTGCTCATGGTGGTGTATGTGTTTTTGCTCAGGATTTGTTAAAAATTAAATAAAAAAAAAATTGTGAATTTTGTGTAGACATTCATGCTGAATTCACATTAATAGAGCTAGTTAACGAAAAAATATATTTCTCATGTATATATAGGTCTCCTACGGGTGACACTGATGTTTTCTTGAGTGCACTAAATAAAGTACTAGATGTGATACCTTCTAATAATCAAATTGTTGTGGTTGGCGACTTCAACTTAAATTTTAATATATTAGATAACATAAACGTAAATGACTGTATAAATATTTTCCTGTCATACAATTTAGAGGAAAAAGTTAATGAAAATACACGAGTAACCAGCACTAGTGCTACAAAAATAGATAATCTGTTTACTAACATGAACAACTTGTTCGTGGAAGTAATTGAACCACATATGTCGGACCATAGAGGCATTTTTTTCTCTATTGTAAAAAGGTCCACACCTGAAGATAAGTATATTTCCTGCAGACCCATGACTGAACATGGGAAACAACAGTTCATAGAATGTGTGAATAATATGAATTGGGAAATATTTTATGAAATAAACAATCCTGACGAATCTGCAAACTTCCTGGTGAATACTTTATCAACATTTCACAATCAATGTTTTGTTGAAAAAATTATAAAAACACGCAAGCTGGATGAAAAAGAGTTTGTTTTCGATGATGATATGCAACAATTAAAACGCACCTTGGATGCCGTTCATGTAATTGCTTGTTCAACAAAAAATAATGAAGATTTTCATGTATATAACACTTTAAAGAAGGACTACAAAAATAAAATAAAACAAGGGAAATTGAATGCTAATAGCAAACGACTCCTAACTTCTGATAACAAACAAAAAACATCATGGGACATAATCAATGAAAATAGAATAAATAAAAAAAACTCAAACGTGACGTCTGAATTAACAGCTAATGATTTCTCGGAATACTTCTCTGGTGTTATAAATAATTTAATGACTAACTTTAACAATATAGACAAAGCAAAGTTTTCAACATTTTTAAATAATGCACCTATTGCAAATAAATCATTTTTTTTATTTCCAGTTTGTGATATAGAAATTAAAACCAGAATATCACAATTAAAAAATAAGAAATCTAAAGATAATTACAACCTTAACAGTGAGGTTCTAAAACTGGTTAGTGATTCACTTGCTAAGCCTATTGCACATTTAATAAACACATGTATCGAGAGCGGGACTTATCCTCAAATATTTAAAATAGCACTAGTTACTCCTATACATAAGAAAGGTGAGTTCAACAACACAGACAGTTATAGGCCTATTCCTATTATACCTGTTATCTCAAAAATATTTGAAATTGTCCTAAAAAATAGATTATTAGAATATTTTGAAAAAAATTAATAATTAAGCAATGCTCAATTTGGGTACAGACAGAGGAGATCTACTATCGGTGCAATCTGCGAAATGTATAAAAATATTATAGAAGCCTTTGAGGAGCGTAAATTCTGCTGTGCAAAATTTTATGACATGTCTAAAGCTTTTGACACGGTGGACCACGGTGTATTATTAAAAAAATTGGAATATTATGGGATCAGAGGAAAAGCCCTAAATCTATTTACATCTTACCTTGCAGGCCGCCAGCAACGTGTTAAATTCAACGGTGATATATCAAGACCTTTAGAAGTCAATTATGGAGTACCACAGGGTTCAGTCCTTGGCCCTGTATTATTTATTGTTTACATTAATGATATGCCTTTCAACCTAACGAATGTGTCTCCTATAATGTATGCTGATGATGCCACTTTTTTGTTGAGAGACACTACGCATTCCAATCTACTTTCTAACGCTAATGCATCTGAAAGCTTTATAGCAAACTGGTCAAGAAGCAATTATCTTACTATAAACGATAATAAAACCAAAACTTTAGATTTCTCAACTAAGAATAACATAGAAAATAATGAACCAATTAAGCTTCTTGGAGTATATTTGGACTCCTCTTTGAATTTTTTTCCACATATTCATATATTATCAAAGCGCCTATCCACGTGTATATACAGTGTGTAAAAGCCAAATGGAATAAATTCATTATTTCGGTTACTGTACATATTTATAAAAAGTCCCGAAACACGTCAAATTTGAATTATAACTTGACATTCTTTAACGTGAAAATGCAACCCCTACCTTCAACCCCCTTAGAATGACAGGTACAACCCCCAATTTTTTAAATGGGAAGTATAGGCTTGTGATATATCATTTGAAAGGTCTCTTCATTCTCTATTCAAAAATGTTATTGTTTTTAAATTTAATGCAAAAATTAACATAATATGAGAAAGTGAACAAAAACCGTAGCAATGTGGTTTTTAGATGGTAACCATTAAAAAACTTTAAAGTATTTCCGTGGCAACGCTATTTTAACAAGCAGTAGTAAATTGTTTTATTTAAGTTGTCATTGTTGTAATTTAAGTATAAAGTTTGTTCAATTCAATTCTGAAAAATGGTTAGATTAACGGAAATGCATAAAATAACAGTTTTACAAATGATTGGTTACGGAGATAACATCCGAACACAACAGGAAGTAACTCGCCTATTTCATGAGAAATTTCCTAATTTACCGCCTATATCCCAAGGAACAATAAGTAAAATAGAAAAGCAATTTCGCGAGTTTGGTCATGTAAGGCAGATAAAAAAAGCAGCTGCTAATGCACTGAGTGATGAACTCAAATTAGATGTGTTGCTTGAGTTTCAGGAAAACCCACATACATCGAGTAGACAGGCATCCACTACATTCAATGCTAGCCATACATCGATAGCAAACATATTAAAAGAAAATAAATTGCATCCGTATAAGATGATACCTACTCAGGAGCTCATGGAAGACGATTTTGATAGGAGAACTTTTTTTTGTGAGCAAATGATGGACATGTTGGATAACAATATTATCCAATTAGAAGACGTTATGTTTTCTGATGAGTGTACTTTTTTACTTAACGGTCATGCTAATCGGCAAAATTGCCGCTACTGGTCCACGGAAAATCCTCACTGGATGAGAGAAGAACACACTCAATACCCTCAAAAGGTTAATGTTTGGGCAGGGATTGTAGGGAACAATATAATTGGTCCCTTTTTTATTGAGGGCAACTTGAATGGCAACAATTATTTGGCACTACTTCAAAATGATGTCATTCCAACGTTGGCAAATTTATATCCTGATCCAGGTAATCCTCAAGTTCCAGCGAATACGATATGGTTTCAGCAGGATGGAGCACCACCACATTACCAACTTAATGTCCGGCAGTACCTCGATACAATATTTCCCAATCGGTGGATAGGGAGGCGAGGATCGATTGAATGGCCAGCGCGATCACCTGATCTTACATTATTAGATTTCTTTTTATGGGGATATGTGAAGAGCCATGTGTACAAAACTAAACCTTCTGATTTAAATGACTTAAAAGAACGAATAACGCTTGCGATTAGGTCGATCACGCCTGATATGTTAAATAATGTTAGAAGACAGTTTTATTTGAGATTAGGATGTTGCCAAGACGTTCGCGGAGAACATTTTGAACATCTACTTCATTAACATTCATAGTTCTTTTTCGTGTTCTACATTTTATTACGTTTTGCATTACATTTTAGTTTTTGATTGTATGTAGCGAATTTCGGTAACAACATGATATTAATTTTTTTTATGTTAATTTTTGCATTAAATTTAAAAACAATAACATTTTTGAATAGAGAATGAAGAGACCTTTCAAATGATATATCACAAGCCTATACTTCCCATTTAAAAAATTGGGGGTTGTACCTGTCATTCTAAGGGGGTTGAAGGTAGGGGTTGCATTTTCACGTAAAAGAATGTCAAGTTATAATTTAAATTTGACGTGTTTCGGGACTTTTTAGAAATATGTACAGTAACCGAAATAATGAATTTATTCCATTTGGCTTTTACACACTGTATATGATAAGACAACTTAGCAACATAATAACAACAGATTGTTTAAGAGTAGCTTATTTTGCCATTTTTCACAGCATAATGACATATGGACTAATAGTATGGGGTTCATCATATCATCTAGATATAATATTTAAATTACAAAAAAAAGTCGTCAGAATTATGGCTAAATATGACGACCATTGTAAGCCTCTTTTCAAAAATCTCCGTATATTAACTCTGCGATCTTGCTTCATATATGAATGTCTGTGTTATGTCAAAAAATTAAAATGTGAAAATAAAGTGACTAGGCAGGAGGACATACACTACCATGATACCAGGGCCAAAACAAATTTAAGGCTACCCAAATATAGATTAGGTAAGTCGCAAAACTCTTATTTATATACATCTTTAAATTTTTTAACGTGTTGCCAAATGAGTTTCAGACTCTTGACATGAGTTTAAACACTTTCAAAGTGAAAATTAAGAATACTCTTTTACAAAATGCCTTTTACACATTCGAAGAATATTTTAATTATTTCGACTCATCAAATAATTTGTAGCATGTCTAACAATAGATATATTCTTGTACAACTATATTTCTGTATTTTACGTCGGTCTTCGTCTTCGAGGTACCAAGAGTTGCTTATTTACTATACATTAACTATTAACTATACACTGTATTTTGTTGTTGTTGTTGTATTGATTTTAATTTATACTACTATGTATTACCATTGACGTATGCGAACACTACTTTTGTATGTACTGCACGAATAAAAATTCTATTCTATTCTATTCTATCTCGAATGGTTTTTTCGGGGTAGGGGTCAGTTGAAAATAAATTCTAGGTGGATTTCTATCGTACTTGGTGAGCTGACATGTTTCGCAAGAGTTTATGTAGTGTCTAACATCGTTAGCAATATTAGGCCAATAGTAGCGTTTTTTGATTTGTTGAATGGTTTCTTGAATTCCGCGGTGATTTGTCTTAGTTTCGTGATTATACTGTAAAAGTTCTTTTTGTCTATTTCCGTCAAAAATATCTTCGAGTTTCGAATTACATTTTAGGAGTCTGAAAGCTGAGTTTTTGAAAGTTTGTCGCATTAAATTACTGAGGTTTGCATAAAGATCTTCGTCATTTTTATCTTCAAGGTAAAAGGCATATGTACTTTTTGGATTTCCGAATTCTTTGAAAAATGATATTATAGGTGAGAGGTTGTTGTTAATGAGGTAAATTTTCCATCTGGTTTTTTTGTTATCCCATAGGCGTTTCGTCGTATGTTTTCTAGGTAAGTTTGATTTAGAGATTATTAATTGATTTTGAAATACGTTGAGTGGTGATTCACTAGGTGTTATTTCTTGTATTGGGTCTTCTTCGTTTGTGTGTACAGATTCTCCGTCTTCTTGAATATCATCGGTGTCCGGTATTTCGTCTACGTTGTTAGCGGTTGACTCATTATCATCTTGAGATTTTTGTTTATCTAGCATGTTATTGAATTCTTCAATGTAACTGAATATAGGCGGTTTGTTTTTCGTTGCAGTTTGTTGTGAAGTTGAAGGTTCTGTTTCATTGGCGTATATTTCAATTCTAGAAAGGGCATCTGCGTTTGTGTTTTTATTTCCTCGTTTATAAACAACTTCGTAATCGAACTCTTCTAATTTTAATCTCCAACGTACTAACTTAGAATTGGGTTTTTTTAATGACATTAACCATTCTAGGGGTTTGTGATCTGTAACTACTTTGAATTTTCTGCCGAATAAATATGGTCGAAAGTATTTTGTCGCCCAGACTATTGCTAAAAGTTCTTTTTCCGTGGTACTGTAATTTTGTTCAGAGCTATTCAATGTACGGGAGGCGTAAGCAATTGGTTTGTCGGATCCAATAGGACCTTGAGACAAAATTGCTCCAATAGCAAAATTGCTGGCGTCTGTTGTCAAATTAAAGGGTTGTTCAAAGTTGGGATATTGCAGAATAGGATCGTTGGTGAGTAGGGTTTTACAATGGTTGAATGTTTCAATAAATGTTTCATCGTGTTTAATTTCCGTATCTTTTTTCAAACAAAGTGTGAATGGTTTTGTTTTTTTTGCGAAGTCCTTTATAAATTTACGGTGATAGCCAATTAGTCCTAGGAAACCTTTAATTTCGCGTTTTGTTATGGGAATAGGATATTTTAGAATGGCTTCGATTTTGGAAGGATTTGGTCGTACTCCTTCTGGCGTTACTATGTGTCCAAGAAAAGCGACTTCCTTCTTAAGAAATTCGGATTTGTCTAATTGAACCTTCAAGTTAGTATCTCTTAATCGTTGAAATACACTTTTTAGATTGATTAAATGTTCTTGCAGAGATGTGGAAAATATGATGATGTCGTCCATGTACACAAGACATATTTTATTCTGAAGACCTTTTACTACGTTATCCATAACACGCTGAAAGGTTGCAGGTGCATTTTTAAGGCCAAAGGGCATTCTAACGTATTCATAATGACCGTTTTCGACGTTAAAAGCGGTTTTCGGAATGTCTTCTGGGGCCATTTCAATTTGATGGAATCCGCTGGCTAGGTTTAAGGTAGAGAAGTATTGACATCGCCCTACTTAAGTTTTTGAATGAACAAAAACGTTTTTTAAAAACTTAAGGTAATGTTTTATTTCACGACTAACTTGTCGGAGGACAATAATCAGAATGAATCTTATAATTATGATGTACAACATTGTTTAACATTGAAATATGATGCCGGGTCGATGAAATGCAGCGTCGGCACCTTGGCGGTCTACATGACTGGGTCGGCGACATAACTCCTGCAAGATGATTTGTCCTCGCAACAACCTGCACATTTCTTACCAACAAATAAAATGAATTCAGTGAAATAATCTCACTATTCAGAACGATTTCTCAAATCACAAGAATAAATCATATACGTTCATAAAATTTGCTGCTAACTGTTAACTTCACATTGCCTAAAATATAAATTCATACATTATGTGACATCTATGATATCACGTTGAAACGAAAAATAATCACGTGACCATATTTCCAAACCTTCCATAACGCGTACACATCTTTTTATAACTCATCTCTGTTTCAAAGGGAACCTTTTCTTAATTAAGCTCGATTATAATTATCTGAAACACAATGCCCACTCTAAAAATAGCTATGAAACAATATTTTCAAAACTCGAAGGCACTCAACCCCATAAAGTATTCTGGACCATAGACTCCTCTACGACCATAGACGTCGTTGGAATGTGCCCCTAGGAAATTAATTCAACTCTTATCTGATTTGAACAATCACATCAAACCGCTCTACTTACTTTTTGACTCGAATGCTTACTTTGAAATAAAGCCACTTAATTTACCTGAACCCTCTGACAAATTAACTACCCAAAATTCCATGCACTCTTCAATTCTTCATGATTGACGAAATTTATTCGAACTCCGCGATTCCCGAAAATCGCTAACACTACGACCACCCGTTTCAAATCAGCACTATATCAAACCCTAAACTGATTTCACCTTCCACTTGAACACCTCCGTCGAAATCCGTGGAGGAACTCCCCAAAAACCTCCCCTGTCTTAGCCTTTCTTCACTTGTATCTCAAATTTGCAGTCTCAACTTCGAATTTCTGACTAATCTGAAACCTCTCCGCTTAGTCTTATTGGTACGACCCAAACGCTAGCCTTCAGTGGGATGGAAGAAAACACTAATTTTTCGAAACAACATAATCGTGTTCTGTATGTCCAAAAACTACCATTCATCATTTTTTTTTTCTCTATTTGGTCTATATCATGAATAAAATGATGAAATGAACGGAATTGAGTTCAAACATACAATATCATGCGCCATTTTCAAAGGTTGCTCTCATTGGTGTAACGCAATGTGACGTGCTAGCCCTACAAGCTCATCGACCTTGAGCAGACCAAAATCTTGCTGTGTTGTCGCACCGAAATACCACAACTCATTCTCGGAATAAAAGATGTAAGAGAATACAATATAAATGATATATTCTCCACAAATTATCATAAAATGATATAGCAATCACTTATCGATACGTTTTCGAGAAAATATATCGAAGGAATAAGGAGTCATTCATAAGTAAACTTGACAACATTACACACGGTGTGAACAAAAGATATTTACGAACAGACAAAGATAGACTACTTAGGGCGTAGCACGCTATACGCTCATAGCACCGCCCACTTATTTCTAGCGTTTTTAAATTTTCAATGAAAGTGCTGATTTCAAAACGCTTAGAATCTATTTGCTCTGAATTCGATCCGTGATATTGGATGTACACTGAACCAATATCATTATTCATCGATTAAAAGAGGTTTGGAAGGATTTCATCACTTAGTGGTCTTTCCCATTACAGTTCTCGGTCCAAACGGCAGAGTTCTATTTAGACACCCCTCATGTGTTGATTTACCCCTTCGAGAGAGATGTCGCTACCAGACTGTTTTCTTAAGAATTTAAACTTCTCACCAGAAAACTTTACTGTTTTCAGCAACTCTGCCACTTATCTTCTCAAAATCTGGCCTTTGGAGCCGTGTTTGGTCTTTTTATTTCTTCCAAATTACTTTTCGTGCCTAAAATCCCATCGATAGACCTTTTTTGTGAGTACAGATAATGTGCTTTCTCATTTGAACTATATTTACGACATATCCCCAATTAAGTCACATAGCAAAGCCATTGAAAGTGGAGCATTGATTGATAAATGAAATGTATTCCCCTTGAATGGTCATACGACTCTTCTAGGATATAATATTTCATTTGAGAACTGAATTCTCCCAATTGAGCAAATCTACAGGGTGATACATTTTCATACCTGGTGCATCTGAAAACTCGTGAACTTAGCGGGACTGTGCCTTTAGGTATGAGTATAAGGGACTCACTGGTCAACATTTCAATTCGAATTGTTGGTCACTAACTCTATAAGATTCCAAGCAAAATATCAATCGACAAAAAAATATGTTTCATCAAACGAAATGATTTTTCCAACATAACTGATGAGGATGTCAGTGCGAAACATAAACATTCGTACTCGGAAACTTATTTCACTCGAATAATCGAACAGAACGGTGTAGGTTGACCTTTTTGATATCCTCAATTATTGCCTCTAGTGGCAACGGTATAATGAACATCAACAAGCTACAACGTGCGCAAGAGCAACAGCAACGGCGGCACTGCTCCCCGATCCAGTCGGCCGCGATCGGCCCGGTATAAAGTAGCGGCCCGCAAGGGTGGCTCTGCATTGTGAGCTGCCTCCCTTCAGCAATTGCGTCGTCGACTTTGCAACCCCAGCTATGGTTCGGCTGGCGGTCCCGCCTCACCCCCTGTTGCTGGTTATGGCGGTGGCGACCGTGTGTGCAGCTCTGCCTCCTGCCGTATTGGCGATAGACCTCACCAAACTCTACGGACACATCAGCGCGAAAAGAGGTGAGTTTCTCACGTTGTCATTGTCGGATTTCGGTTTATGTTCAGCTAGTCTCGGCCTACTTCAAATTTGTTGTGGTTAGGCGGACGCATCAACAGTTGTCGCAGTAGCACGATCAATATAATTCGTGTTTTTTTTATTCACTCCCATTGAGAATCATTTGTGGGATGAATGAGAGTGACAAGTATCTAAATTCAAGGTATGCATTTCTCTAAACATTGGATTCTATTCATTTCAATCGAAGCTGCTGTACCAATGACCATTTCAATTTTTATTCTCGAAAATTCAGGCGAATTCTATGTGATAATATCATCATACCCAACAATGGAAGTTTCGAGTTACCGATAAAAGTTGTTGAAATTTTTGGCCTATTATTCACGAAATTTAGTCGTATATCCCGATGACATCCAGTGATACGATAATGAAGTTTCGATGAAAACAATCTGAACATTTTTTGGAATTTTACTTGCTAACTACTCTGAACCACGAAAAAAACAACAAAGAATCATGTTTCTTCAATGAGAAAATCATAGACGCATGAAACCATGTAATGGTTCATCTATAATCATAGGGTTGAAGAACAGAATGATTCTGTAAATAAAATTTTTCATTCTGTTCAAGTGAATGATTTTTCTATTCGGAATCATTCAAATCATCGACAATTCCGATCACAGCAGAAGATAATTTGATACCACACCACATTTGTTATTCTATATTTATATTCCTCCTGAATGTATTTTATTCATTCTGTATGAATTGATTTTTTTTACCAAGTTTCATAGTTTAGTCGGAATATTGAAAGTGAACGAATAAACGGTGACCAAAAAATACATGAAAAATAAGGCTTTTTTTGTGAAGTAGTAACTTCGTTTTACTCGTTCTTCAGAAAAATGTGTGATCAATTGTTTCATTGTTAGTAAATCTTCGTGATCAGACAACCAAGAATTGTGAACTTTCTGAATTGCTAATATTCTGAGAATTAACAATTGTTCAAATAGACAATCCCATGAAAAACCACTTTTGATGCTAAATAAATAAATAAAAAATATTTTGTTTTGATTAGCCTATATCAATTGATATACAACATTCCAATTTAGTTCATTAAAGTATATCTCTTCCTAGGGAGTAAAAATTCCGAATTGAATAATAGTTTTCATACAGGAGATATCAATAAGTTGACTGACTGAATCAAACGACCTGAAATTAACTTCTAGTATATCAGAATCATCACCGTTCTGAATTCACCCAAGCTTTGTTGTCCTCACTTATTTCAGTGATGTGCCCAATATTACAAATTCAATTATCCGAGAAACGGGCCGCGCAGTTTATCATAGGACAACCTGTATAATTTCGATTCAAACTTTCGACCGATACGTTCCGTGTTCTTCTATTTCAATAGATCATACAAATAATAATGAAATGATATTGAGGTAGATAAATAATGTTACGTAAATATATTCGTAATGTAATGTAAATATATGCGCCCTAATTCGCCCATGGGAAACCACCATTATTTTTAACAAGTTGCGTTATTGATTGGTTCTTTATTTCACATTAGTAGGTAGGTATATTCATTTTTGCTTTAGTGGCGATTACAAGTAAGGTTCAGCGCTGCGATACGTCCAACTACTCGACGAATTGATGAATCGAATCATAGTAATTTCTAGAAATATTTCAAACCCCTGTATTGTCGCGTACAGAGGGTGTTTTTTGGAGGTCACCCCTGTCGCTTGGGTCGTACTCAGGAAATATAAATAAAATTATCTCAATTACAAAATGAAGTACAAACAAAACATATAATGAAGATAATTTTGATGGTACATTATTCAAGAGAGATTTAATGATACAAAACAAAAATAGAAATGCTTACCATAAAATACCCAAAAATGTTGGTAACTCAGTCTTCAGGAGAAGTTTGGGGCAATCAAGAAAAACTGTAGCATAAGCGTCCGAACTACCCCGAAGACTCCTTGAAAAACCCGTCTTCAATTTAATCATTTAATCTATGAGTGTAAATCAGCAACATCAACAAAATTGTATTAGTTATTCTCTTCTTGTGATAACACACTTCTCATAATAAAATTTGTACTGAACTACTTCAATCATAGACTTGTAAACAGAAGTAATTTGTTTATAACAATAATGAAATTGAATTCAGAATACTTGGTGTTTAACTGGATTGTAATTTGAAAAATATATATCTTGACAGTATTGTGAGATATCATCTACACCATATTATGAAACCTCATTGAAATTGGAATTTATCAATCGCTGTGAAAGTATAGAAGTGTAGAAAAAAAAATTTAAATTGATCTGTGCTACGTTTTTGTGGGCAGTGTCCACGTCCTAAAGTCAAAACCTGCTATATTGCTAAATAGAGAATTGAAAACCCCTTTTAACGTGGTATCACAAGCTACCCCTCTCATTGAAAATTTTTATAGGGGTAGTCGTTTCCCGTAGAGGGTTGAAGGGGCAAGTGAATAATTTCATTCAGAAAGTATAGTTTTATATATAAAAATTTCATGTTTTTTTTCATAAATGTTTCAGAATTTTTCCTTAGAATTTATGCGTTACTTCAGGACCTCACTGTATATATTTCATCAATAGAAAACACTTTCGAAACAAAACAAATAGTCAACCTAACCCAAGTTTTCATTCGGAGCATCGCTGAAAAGTGAAAACATGTGGCATCACGGCTCAATCTGGCGGCAGTGCGTGCCGTTTGAAAAATAGAATCAGGAAAGCACGTTACTGTCATTCGAGACAGTTTTCATTTTTCAATTATTATGTCCAACAGAAAATTCCAATACCTTGAAGGTGTGCGGCGAGATAGTACAACTTTTTTCTGAACTTCGCTCTTACCTGAAGGTATTTGAGAATCTTTTGATGTACACACGGTATAGCCAGATTTCTTAATTCGAGTGACATCGAAGAGTCACATTCAAATACGTCAGGGATGGATTGAATAATTTTTATCAGTACCTTCATTCATGTTAGTCAAGAAATTATAGTATAGTATTTAATAACCCTGTTGAACTTTTTTCTGTCTCCAAATTATGTCCAAATGATGTATTCTCTGGAATCAATTTTTTGAGAAAATGGCATTTTCAGTGCACCATTCGAAAATTTTCTTGTCCTCGACAAGCAAGCTATAAATATGACTTGAAATACTTTCATTTACGATCATTTCTTGTAATCGAATTGAATTCGTGATTTTCTACCAGTAACAACTGTAATAAATTCGTTTTTTGATATAATCCTACCAAAACAATTCTTTTCGTAAGATCTGGTGAAATTAGAAGTCAGAAGTAATCAATGGTACAAAACTAGTGGTTTGATAGTGTCACAAGAAATCATCGAAAATTGAAGTATTTTGAACGTTACATTCAGAGCTTGCTTGTTGAAACTATGAAAATTTTCGAATCTTTTCGAATGGAATCAAATCTACCAGATGATGTTATGATAATCTGGTTGTTCTACAAAAACAAAAGTTTTTGTTAATCGAAATCTCTTGAATTGATGCTTATCCAAAAAATACCCTGTATTCAAAACGAGACTTTCACTCTGGAAATTTGAGCTATCCTTCATCTTGGTACCCACCAAATGACTTCACTCCATTCTCACTAATAACGTGTTTTTGATTGTGTTTATAGTCCACCAGTGATTGTGATTTTTTTTGTTTTTTTTTTTTCACTTCTGTTTGACAACGTTGCATTTTATAAAAAAAATATGGGATTGGATGCATAATTTTGGTGAGAGAACATACAGGTTGTCCTATTGAAGGAAAAGTGAAATCAATGTTATCTCGCCTAGCCTGAACACCCCTTCATATCTCAAAATATTTTAGGATTGTGTATTTGCGCAAAAACAACAACTTCCTTTCGAAATATCTTTCGTATATTTTTGTATCTTCATACTTGCACATACATTCGATAAATAATCATTTCTTGAGAATAAAGAAATTGCATACTTATACCAACGCCATTCATTTTCCGTGGATCCTCAGAATTCGAGGTATTGTTTTTTACCATTCAAAAAAAAACATATTGTTGAAATGTTCGATATACTGGTTGAAATGCACTTATGAATGGTATTGTATCATAAGACGCCGTAAATGAAACGCAAATTTTGGTTGCGTAGGTGGCAAGTTACTTTTAAAAAAAAACGAGTGCTGCAAATGATTTTTATTCAAATCGTGGTCAAAATGATATAAAGCTAGAGATAAACAATTCCAAGTAGTTTCATAATAATGAAATGCGAGTCGACAGTCCTTGACTTTGGACGACTTTGGTGATGAACAATGGATCTTATAGTGTGGCTTCGCATAACTCCTCCCTCCTTAGAATGGAGATCCGGGGTGGCATACAGGATGTTGCAGCTCGGATTCTTCGGGTTGTTTCCTTATTTTGGCCTTTTGATATAGCTTCTTCTTGAAATACTTGATAGCAATAATACATATGAAAACAGAAAGCAAAATATACATTATTATTGTCCATACAGTAATGTTTCTCACAATAGGTGACATCTTGATTTCATTCAAATTTTCTTTATGAAAATCGAGTTCATTTTTGATATGGTCCAATTCATCTAGATTGATAAAGTCCATCTTCAAAGGTTTGAAGTTTATTTTCAGATGTTCAGTAGCATGGAAATCTTCTTTCAATTCGGGTAGATCGATAATATTGATTTGTTTTTGGGAACTATCATAGTTTCTTATTAGGGTATCTTCTAATTTAATTTGACATTCGGGAATCAATTCCAGTAGGTATGTTCCTTCTAGAGGTATGTTGTCTTATTATTCTTTTCGCATTGTTGGTGAGCAGTAATTTTTCTTGGAGCAATAGTAATCCAGGTATTCTTCTCAATTTCATGGATTTTCTTTCCTTATTTTCACTGGACTTGTCTCTTGACAAATGAATTCTTCTGGTATTATTTTTGAACATTTTGTATTAAGGTATACATACTGTTTGTCATTCAATATAAGGTATTTGAATTGAGGAATGATGGTTTCGAAGATATTTTTCCTTTGGATTGGTAAGGAATATAAATGATAATAATTGTAACTATCAGTTTCTACGATTGGTATTTCGAGAATGAATATTATAGTAGGGGAGCCCAAGCGGGGATTTCGGGATTTACTAAAGCGCGTCAGATTAATATATAGGGGGATACCTTGTACCCGGATAAGTACCTCCACAAAACATGAGACCCATATATAGAGCCGCCCGTGTAGGATACAGGATCAGATTAGTAAAAAAAAAATTGACCATCAGAAATTCTCGAGCGCGTCAGATTGAGGTAGGGTGAGTTAATTACATCCTAAAAAGTGTATATTCCACTAATCTGACAATTTGAGAGTGACGTAAAAGAAGGGGAGGGCAACAAAGTTGCAAAAAAATCGTCATCTCGACATTCTCGAGCGTAGCTGATTTTTTTTTAATTTCGAAGGAAATAATTCAAGAATAATGAAAAATATATAATCTGACAATTTCCGCAAGCCGAAATAACAAAAATTCGTCGATAAAGTTGAATGCGTGCAGCTGCGTGATGCCTACATTTCCTTCTCCGCGCTTCTATTCCTATGTGTATGTGTGTGTAACTCGCTTATAACTTTTGAACGACTAAACCGATCGGAATCTACTAAACGGCGTCCTAAAGATTTCCCTCAAAATTAGATTTCCTGTGAATTCGGGGCGATGTATTTTGAGAAATTTTGAAAAATGGTTTTTTTGAAATAACGTTCAACCAGCGAGCTCAAAATATCACATAAAATAAATTTTGAGCTCAAAAATATCATAATATAAGTACAATTTTAAGCGCCCAGGAATGGAATTAGCGGGAAGTTGTAGGCCTTTAAGGTGAACCGTTTTTCTATTTTTTTTGTCAGATTAGGCCAATCTCTCTAGATAATCGTCAGATTATGAATCAGTACGTTTAGAACATACAGATGAACCATATATATCTTAATCTGACGCGCTTGAGTATTTCAAAATGGCGATTTTTTTTTGCACATTCTGAAAATGGCCGCGAGTTTGCGTCCCATCGAAATCGTCAGATTAGTGAATGAGAGCTTTCCCTTAGAAAATCTGACGCGCTCGATTAATTTTATTTTTTTTACATTTTCAACCCTTAAATACAACCACCCGCATCATGCAAACGATCAGATTAACATACGTACATTATTAAAAATGCACAGGGCATCGATGCTATCAATATCTGACGCGCCCGAGGATGTCCATGCAACAGTTTTTTTTTACATATTCAAAAATCCATAGCCGCTTCCCCCACCGATGTAAAGGTATATATCATATTACATTTTTTTCTTCTTATCATCTAAGCTTTGCATCCCTATAGGTCTCTACGACGCTCGAGTAAATCCCCATTTAGCATCGTGGGCTCCCCTACCATTATCTGGTTTCGTTTACTATAACTTTAAATATCAATTATCTTTTCAAAAGTTAGGATGTTTTCTAGGATCGGTTCATATGGAAGTTTTCCATTTGTGAGTGTTCTATTCATAATTGAGATTTCTTTCAGTAGTTCATTTGGATCAATCATATAATTATGGAATGTATTCAATTTGGAAAAAGTAACCGCTATTTCATTTTCTATGGTGTTTGAATGATAAAATATTTAAAAAGTTTCAATATCAACTAGTTCTTTAGTTTTCAATGTTTTCTCAATTTGCATAATTCATCTTATATGTTTTGATTATGAGCTAGAGCCTTTGTCTTATTTTTGATATTATCGATTGATTTTTGAAGAGTTATTTGATCTTTCATGATTGTTTTAATTTTCGATTGATTTTCTGATAATCTTTGGATTGCATTGTCGTACTTTTCTGCGTCATTTTGATCTAAGTTTTCAGTTAATGCTTTTATTACTGTTCCTAGACCGTCGAAAATTCCTCTTACTATCTTATTATTTAGTTTCGTGAGATTCAGCTGATTTATTTGTACAATAATTTTCTTCTCAATGTTGTCGATTGAGCAATTGTAATGTATGTAATTTCCTTTAAATAAAGTTCTTACTTTCGTGAATGTTACTTGTAGCTTGTAAAATTCTTCAATAATATGTGTTATGTCAAATATTTGAATGAATGACCAACAATCAATTTTGTTTTGGGCATTTCCCAGTTTGAATGGTAAAAGTCCGGGATTTTTATTCATTAGGTGGTACTTGGAGAATTCGAGGATTCCGAAGGAGTGTGGGATGAGGAATCTGAAATAATAATAGGAGGTTTCCTAAGTTCTTTTATGTGAATGATTTCTTTCTTATCAATTTAGGTCCTTTTTTTCGAAAATTATTCAAGATAAACTGAATTAAAATCGTTTTAATCATTATAAAAATGCATAAAATAGACTTTTGCTGATATCGTATGGTCTCTAAGACTCTAAGAGATTCCAATATTAGATGCCTATTGTTCTTTGTTGGAACTTTCAATGTTGTTATTTTATGATTCTCGGATGTTTCTTGTTTTATTTCTAACTTTGGATATGGGTTTGGTAAAACAATGATTTTATTCATCTTATTGTTGATGATCTCGTCATAGAGTTGAATGCCGTTGTTTGTTGTTTCATTAGCCGTCGTATGTTGAGACATTTGGTTTTCATGGTCAGTGTTTGATTGCGTTGCACTTTTGTTTGAAGGTGTTATTACTATATCAGAAATTATCTGGATCTTATCTCCATTTGAACTAGGAGTAGCTACACGGTGATTTGGTTGGAAAGTTTGATCTACATTTTCTGATAAATTTCTAAGATATTCAAATGTGTCTTGATCAATATCTCCTGGGTTATTAATTATTGATTCGTTTTCCAATGCATTAATTTCTATTCTTGAAAGTGCATCAGCTACAGTGTTTAATTTTCCTTTTTGTGAACAATTCGATAATCGAATTCTTCCAATTTCAAACGCCAGCAAACTAATTTTGAATTTGGTTCTTTCAATTTAAATAGCCAGATTAATGGTCTATGGTCACAATAAACTGTAAATTTTGTTTCAAATAAATAGAGTCTGAAATATTTGCATGCCCATACAATTGCGAGTAGTTCTCTTTCAATTGTACTCTATTTTTGTTCTGATTCGTTCAATGTTCTGGATGCAAATGCTATTGGTTTATCGTTGTTCAAATTTCCTTGTAATAAAACTGCGCCTAACGCTTTGTTTGATGCGTTTGTTGTTAGAATGATTTCTTTAGAAAAATCAGGATATTGAAGTATTGGTGCATTAGTTAGCAATAATTTTTCACATGAATTAAATGCTGAAATGAAATTTTGATCGTGAATTACTCTTGCATTTTTCTTTAAACATAATGTCATAGGTTTCGTAATTTTTGCGAAGTCTTTGATGTACTTTCTGTAATAGCCTAATAATCCTAAGAAACTTTTGATTTCTTTTAGAGTTTTGGGTATTGGACATTCTTAAATAGCTTCAATTTTTTCTTTATTTGGTTAAACTCCATCATGTGTTATAACATGTCCTAAATAATTTACTTCTTTTCGTAAGAGTTGAGATTTGTCTAGTTGTACTTTAAAGTTTGATTGTCTTAGTCTTTCGAATACTGTTTGCAATTTTTTATATGTTCTTGAAGTGATGTTGAAAAAATAACGATGTCGTCTAAATAAACTAAGCAATGTTCGTTTTGTAGTCCTCGTAAAATTTTATCCATGACTGTTTGAAATGTACATTTTTTAATCCGAAGGGCTTTCTCTTAAATTCGTAATGACCATTTTCTGTTGAAAACGCTGTCTTTTGTATATCGTTCGGATGCATTTCAATTTGATGAAAACCATCAGCAAGGTCAAGGGTGGTAAAGTATTGGCTTTTTCCTAATTTATCTAAAATGTCAGTTATATTAGGTAGTGGGTATTTGTCGTCAATAGTTTGTTCATTTAGTTTTCGATAATCTATTACCATTCTCCATTTTCTTTTACCTGAGGCATCTAATTTTCTCGGAACTATCCAAATTGGACTAGACCAAGGGGATGTGGAATTTTGTATAATGCCTTGTTCTAACATTTCATTGATTTGAGACTTTACTTCTTGTTTCTGGATTTCAGGGTAACGATATGTTTTCGTGTAAATTGGTGACCCGTCTTTTAATTTGATTTGATGTTGAATTTGATTGATGAATGTTAATGGAATTTTTTCACAATAAAAGATGTCTCTGTATTGAAAACAAAGGTTTTCAATTGCGCTCTTTTCTTCTACGTTACAATGGTTTAAGCAAATGTTTTTTTAAGTTAGATTTCAAAATGTTATCTTGGTTTTCTGTGAGAATATCATTAGTTTCCATTTTTTTAATAAAGTTGATTTCTGCAAATCTAATATTTCGATTTCGAATGGTGCGTTTATATAAATTCTTGATGTAAAATCATTTGCATTTGTAATGATTGTGGTTGCAAAGTTATTTTTTATGTTCACTATAGAACAAACTGATTCTGTTAGTTTTCCGAATTCAATATGATTTAATAATCCTATACCTTCCTTCTAATTTACGGGTATTTCAACAATTTTTTGCGATCTGGGTGGAATTATTATTGTATAATTTTGGTTTTTCAAATTGTTTTTCAATTTAGTGAGTTCTTCTGTTTCGTCAATTATTGGAATTCTTGTGATGGGTGTTATAATTAATTTTGAGTTTACGTCTACTAAAGCTTTTAATTGTTTTAGTAAATCTATACCAATGAGTCCATCGTATTCATTGCTGAAATCAAATGAATAAAATTTGTGGGTTTCTGAAATTTTGAAAATTTCGTAAATTGGAATTATCGCTACTTCATCATGAAATGAGATATGTGCACTATTAATGTGGAATGTGGAAAATATATTATTTCAATAAAATTCATATGCAAGTTTTGGTGTCATAAAACTAAGTGTGCTACCTGTATCAATAATTTTTTTTTAATTGGGGAATATATATATGAGGTAAATTGTTTTTTTATAGTTAGAGGTTGATTATGTTGGGTGCGAATTAATGGGAATATGGGGAAAATTTGGTGGATTCTCTGTTTCTATATAAGGTGGTGGATATTCGGGTGTATTGGTGTTGTCAATGTATTGATCATTTCAAATGGATTGTTCTGTTTGGTCATATTCATAATATTCGTTATCATAATATTGATCTTCGTTATTATCAAAATAATGTTGATTTTCGAATGGGTTTTCAAATTCTTCAAGGTTTTGCGTGTGTAATCGAGTGTGAGTTGTTTTTTGTCTATTAACTACAGTATTTCCTGATGATGTGTCCATAGGTTCTGGTTTATAAGCGTAATTTTTTCTAATTTGTGAATTTGGTTTAGACATATCTTGTTGAAATCTGTTTATTTGACTTGGTCTTTGTTGTTGAAAGTTATTTGATCGAAATTGTGATTGAATTGGATATGGTCTATTAATGAATGTATTTTGATAAAATGGTCAACTTGAATTTTGACTTGGTTCATTTTGTGAAAATAAAGGTCTCTGATGATTTTGGAAATTTGGTCTCTCTGTTGCTCTACGATTTGCATTTGCTGTTGTTATCCTTTGAATGGGTTCATATGCTCTCTGAAGTTTAATAAAACTAATTCGATTTTGACTGTACATGAAATTTTCTTCTTCTAAAGGGTTTTCCAATAAGAGGTGTTATTTTGATATTCAAAGAAAAATGCCCTTTTTCAATATAAATATTCGGATGTTTATATCATTATAAAGAAGAAGCTATGCCGTTAATAGTGGGAAATAACATCAAGCAAATGACCACCACGACCACGCTTACAGGACCATATCCTTTTGATGAAATTTTCCATAACCAGATCGCAAAGTGGCTGCCCAATGTCCTCGATAGCCTCACGAATTCCATCTTTGAGGTCTTGAATCGACGCTGGGCTATTGGCGTAGACCTTCTTTCACGTGGCCCCAAAGGAAGAAGTCGCAAGGTAATCACAAGATCTCGGTGGCCAATTGTGATCACCTCTTCGAGAGATAACACGGTATGGAGACTTTTCCCGCAAGAGATGCTGCAGATTTACCCCCAATCAGCGAAGACACGACGTTGTTGATGATCGGCCGGCTTGAGTTCTTGTGTTAACAGAACTCTATAAGCCTCAAAACTCAAATTCTCATGCAAAATACGGTGTAATGACGTTTGTGGAATGCTCTATTCCAAAGAACGACGAGAAATGGAAACCACTTTCGGCTACAGCAGCAATATTCTCGGCTGTTCTTGAGCGATGTGCACGGGTTTTATTCTTCACATCACTAACTTGTACCAACAGCTCGAATTTTTCCAGCAAATTCTTCATTGCGGTCCGACAAGGTGCATCACGACGTCCCAAAAATGTTCGAGTTTTACGAATTAATAATTTCAATGCGTTCTTTAATCGTGTATAGTTCCATTTTTATTGATGGCGTACTTTCTACTTGTCAAATGTCAAAAAATGACAGTTTCAAAAGTGACATCTACCGAGATAGCGGGTTATTCAAAATAACACCTCTTATTGGAAAACCCTGTATTACTAAAGACATTGCTTTTTCTGAACTATCAAGATTTCTCAATCTAATATTATTCTGAAGTGGATTTTGTAGTCCTATAATAAATGTTTTTAGTGATGAATCATCGTAACTTTGCATTTGAATTTTTTTTGTTGTGCAGTTCCATCAGATGAATTTAATTTTGCTGCGATTGGACTTCTATAATCTTGTACTCCCATGCCGAAATTATATAGTGTCCTGAACCAAACAATCAAGATTTCTTTGATCTCCGAAACATAATTTTAGTGAATTTTTGATATCTTCCCAAGTTTTTGATTCTATTCTAGAACCAATTAAACTTAAAGCTCTGCCAGTTAATTTTCCAACGATTGCTCTAACGTTTAAAGTTGATCATGAATCATTTGCGGTGTTAAAACTAGTATATAAATTTCCACAATTATCAATGAAAACTCGCGAAGTGTGTGGATTACCATCGTATTTAGAAATGGTGTCAATATAAAGTCTGAGTAATGAGGAAGTTTCCTTATGACGAATTCTCATCAAATAAGTACTCAACAATTTAGTTTGACATCTCTACTTTCTAGAATGACAATACAAATCATTCAACTCCATTCTATTTTCAAAATAAACCAATTTATAAATTTTGAGGCGGAAAACTGTGACGTACTTAGTGAGTTTAGAGTGAATATAGCTATCGTAAGTTATGTTATGGTGTAATCCGGATGATCGCGGACGAAATCTACGAATGCATTTGCGCAATTGCCAGATCTACCTTTCTGTTTTCATGAAAATAAATTGAAAGCTGTTCCGAAAATTCAAACACAAAATTATATTGAAATAATTCACTTCAAGAACAAATTCGATTCATTCATTTATTTTCTATTCAGCCATAGCCCTCGATTATATCATCGCATTCATATATTTTCGCATGTTATGTGCTAGTTATATTTCATAAGACATATATGATAACATATATCACGAAAGGTAAACAATCCATGATTTGGTATTGCAAAATCCACGACATATTTTACTACCAAGATATTCTGGTCAGTTTTTCCGAATATTTAGAATAAATTAGAAGCAGGGCAACACTGTACTTCCGCACGCAAAATCTCAATTTGTTCCTGTGTGAACCCGATTTTTCACTTGGCACGTCATCAGAATGGTGGAGGAGCCAAAACTAGTTTTTCAAAACGAAATTCTGGAGTCAAATTCGATCGCACAAAAAAAAAAAAAATACGGGTGCAATAATTTTTCATATATTTTATGGAAAAAATTAAATCTCAATATTGGAAACTTCCTCATTGATAATTTACTTCTGTCATTGTTGTATTATTTCCTACAGATATGTTACTGAAATTTTGAATCAAGTCTTCGATATTTGTTTCTGATTTTGACATTAATTTGGAAAAAGATTTTTGTGTTTTTTTTCGTTTTTCACTCTCCACTCCACTCTGAGTGAAACTGATTATTATTATCAAATATATACACAGATGGGTGGATGGGTATGAAAAGAATTGAAATGACTTACAATAGAATAACTGTTGCTCTTTTCATTCTCTGCGTGATGGTGATGAAGGATGATTCTTGTCGCTTCGTTGCTTTATGCTTCTAGTGGCTTTGCTGCTTTGTTGTTTTTTTCTCAACCTACTGCCAATAGGAGTTATAAGCGATGCTGTCCCTGGACTTCGTATCCTAGAACTGGTGTTGGCGATGTTTGTCCTCGGCCAGTTGGGGTTTTTTCGAATCTTCGGCGATGATTGTCCTCTAATTCGAACTGGTTTTGGTTTTTTATTTTTCACGAACCACTGACTGACCAACTACAGACCAGAAAAACGCGATTTTTGTGGTTTATTCTGTTGTGCAGACTAATCCTACCGATTGCGCCAATTTTGGTTGCGTAGGTGGCAAGTTACTTTAAAAAAAAAACGACGAAAAAACTTTTTCAAAATCGTGGTCAAAATGATATAAAGCTAGAGATAAACAATTCCAAGTAGTTTTATAATAATGAAATGCTGAGTCGACAGTCCTTGACTTTGGACGACTTTGGTGATGAACAATGGATCTTAAAGTGTGGTTTCGCATAACTCGCAACAGGCATCACAATGCTCGTGGCGCAACTATTTGCTTTCATCATCAGATAAGGTAAGATGGGGTTTATGGTGGTTAGTTAGTTGTCATAAATGGTACTGTACAATATGTGAAGTTGAAAATATAGGGACAATAATTTAATTTTTATTGTCATGTATACAATGTCTATCGTGAATTTTTGGTTTCCTGGATATTTTCGTATATTTCTTTGTCAGCTCTTAATTTAATTCCGGTGTCTTGATAGTCTTTGATTCTGGTTTGTTTTTGGGTAGGGTTTTTTCGAATATATGTTTGTGTCTGTTTTGTGAAGTCGAGATTTTCTTATATGATTATTACATTAGTTCCTTGAATTGATTCATATGGCTTTCGATAATCGTTTTTTTTTTTGTTCGTCTATTTCGACTCTCGACTATGAAGACTGCTATCGTCAAGTTCGAGGAGTTTTTCAGGAATATATGAAATCTTATTCATCAATTCGTTGACTTCACCAGGGTTGTTCTGAGATGCCGAATTGGGCACAGTGTTATCGAAGATTGATTTGTTCATTCTCCCAATCATTAATGATCAAGACATTACTTTCCTGCTGGGCTTCAATAGAACGAAGATAGCAACACCTTCAAAATTATCCCTATAAATAATTTATAAAACTCGATCGATTTCATTCTTTCCGGTGTATGCGTCAGTCAGATATCGATTTTCCAACATTCAGGAAGCAGTAATATAGGAGAAGGAGAATGTCATATTTAGAATATCTCACTTTGTCACTCTTCAATTGTCGTGAGTTATTTCACATATGTGGAACGAAAAAATTCACGAAAAACGTGACACCTAGTCCTTGCACGCGCATTACAATTCGTATTTCAAGATTTACTTCTCATAAACATGTACATCTAGACCAGTATACAGGGAGTTCCTTCGTGAGTTAATGCGATCTTCATAAGGGGAACTAGGAGTAGCATGACTCAAGAAGGTTTGGACATTCACTATCGGCAAAGGAGTAAAGTTATTCACATTGGATAACATTTAGTCTCTAGAATTCTTTTGCCACGTTAGAGAGAGTGATGGAAACTCCAAATACGATTCAAAATGCTGGATTCGGTCACGTTTTTCATTAATTTTTGAATGACTAATCGCGTACCGTTGCACAGCCAGGGCGGGACTGCCTCGCTGACGCTGTCGTCGCACTAAAATGGCTATTAAAAAATAAGGGTTGATCGTAGAGGGGTGAAAATTGAGGATTGTATGTATTTTTGTATGTCGTATCATAAAAAAATAGAAATTGAAAATTTTGTCTGAAAAAAAAAAATTAGGGTCGGACTACCCCTAACATTTAGGGGGATGAAAAATAGATGTTGGCCGATTCTCATAGATACCGGATAAGCACAAAAATTTCATCGAAATCGGTCGAGCCTTTTCGGAGGAGTTTGGCAACGAAAACTGTGACACGAGAATTTTATATATTAGAAGATATGGATTGTCTATATTCCTAAACCACTAACCCGACTCACCAAGTGACGACCATTCAGTTGGAATGTTGACTGTTAGGCTGCATTCGAGCTATCAGAGGCCTTGCATTTATAAAGTTTTGCACACGCCACCACACTGAAGATACAAACGAATATGTATCTAAAAAATGCGTCAATTGTCAAATTTCATTCTCGCTTTCTCGGCTTCTATTTTAAATTATCGAACTGAAAGCATCTCTGCAGGTTAGTGTGCGTAATGTCCATAACAAAATTTGTAATTCGCGAATTTCCAATACACGTGGCGTATTATATACTGATCAAATATGAGCAAGTTATGCATGGACAAGTAAGTATCATATTATAGAGTATATCCATATCCAGTATACATCCTTCAAAGATGTCTTACTCATTAACAATTAAAAATCTATCAGCTGAGTTGTAATTGTTTGTGATTAGACTTCGAAACAAAGACCTTCATTCTTACAGAAATTATAAGTATTATGGATGTTATTGAATGTTTCACAATATTCTCAGACTTTGTCCAAATGTTTTGAGTCACATCATTTCATATACACTTGGTGAAGATGATGACTGTGATGTAGTGAGTTGTAATGAACCTATTTTCATGAACTATTACTGATATTTCATTATAGGTATTTCATTCAAATAACAAATATGTGATTTCATTTTATTATCCTCCTCATCTGCTGTATGAACTAACCAAATGATTCAATTCATTTTATATTATTTATCAAAATAGGATTTTTTGAATTGTATTCAGTAAAAAGTGAAATAATAAGTTATACAAAATTAACCCAAACTGTTATTCATTCCAATTATTGTTTGTATTATCATACATTTTGTGAGTTAACACAAGACAAAAAAGATTGTTCAGAATAGAATCAGAAAATATTATTATGGGGAAATAATTTAATTATTTGAATGATGTGTCCTCTTTTCAAAACAGAAATATTTCATGCTATTTTCCAAATGTGATGCTTATTGCAAAACAATTTTCATCACTTTCCAGAAATATTCTTCATTTATTACAGCCCATAAATGCTGAAGGGGAGGGGGTATCTCTGGTAGTTCAATCAACCGACTTTGATCTGATCGAAGGCTGACGTTAGCCCGTCGACTTTTCAATAAATATGGAAGGCCGTAATGATCTATTGATGCAAGCGTGACCTATATTCATATGAGCGGGAAATGATCTAAGCCCTTTTCTTTGCCGACCGAAAATGTTCACTAGGAATGCCTTTGAGAAACAATCAACTACAGCACCGATTTCAAAACATCCACTCCCACAAGGGCAGTTCGTTCTTGATACAAATGCCAATAATATGGGCAGTGTCGAAGTCCTTTCACAATTTCGGAATGAACGGGCGATCAGATACTTCAGTAAAATGTTATCCGAAGTCAGATGAAACAATTGCATCACCAGGCAGGAACTCCTAGCCGTAGTAGCTCTACCGCAAAATATGTTTGCTAAGGACGGATCACGTATCATTGAAATAGCTTCTTCGGTTCAGAAATCCCAAAGAGTAGGTCGCTCGTTGGATTAGGCGATTTGAAGAGTATGACTCCAACGAAGAATATCGAGCTGGGATGAGCCATAAGAATTTTTTTTATATAGAATGCAGATGGTTCGTCTAGAATATCCTATCCTCCTGGCTGCCAACACTGCAGTAGTTTGGTGGACAAGAAAACATGGAATAATTCGAGAAGAACATAAGAAAGATCCAGATTTTCGAAAATGAAAGGAAGAAGGTATGGTAAGGTCATTTGGACTCCTTGATAGTAATAGGATTACTGAAGAACAAACTCAAGATCAAAAGCAGATCAGACCATCGAATGTAATTAGTGATTACTCAGCTACTGCGCCATGTACACAATGGAACTTCAGGGGGACATCTAAAACAATACATAAAATGGCATCAGAGATTGCTTGCGTTCTAGATGTCTTCAAATTCATTCATTCAAGTTGAAATTCTGGTGTACTCGGAATCCCAGGTCTACTTTACGAGAATAGGCCATATGTCATTCCAGTAGGAATGCGATTTGAGGAGGGGATAGTGTAGTGATGGTCGAATTTTGCGAAAATATTCTTTGTGATAATAATTATATGAGTGTATCCATGTATTTCGAGGCGACCCAGATTCACACGGATTCCAATGCGAGGAAGGCACTATCAGGAATATCCTGACCTTTTGGGGGGAGATCTTTGATTGGAGCCACCAGCTATCTGAGGGACGTCAAGGGATTACCCATACGTCTGGAGGCGCTACGTGCCCCAACTCCACAGTCGACAAACGAGGTTGACAATAATAATTATAATAATAGATCAGGGGATCTAGCTGGCCACTCTAAAAATCCTCGTCTGTCGATCCATCTATTGGGAAAAATATCATTTAGGTATTCACTCACAAGTCGTGCGTAATGCGGTGTCCCTCCATCCCCCACCACTCCATTTCAATACATACGTCAAAAAGTGCATTACAAAAATTTCTTCAATAAATGTCACTTTCAGGATGTATTTATGTATTCGGTGAGTCATTAGGTATATATCAGTGAAAAAATCACTTCGAAATGATCAGATGACGATTACGCCCCCTGACGGCCATCCTGGAACCATGAACATAATTTCCAGGGTTTTCTCTTGGCCACTTTGGTGTTAAAATGTCTCTACGATGAATAGTTCCTGAGATACAGTACCTCTTCACCCTCACTGAATCACCCGGTACTGAGAAAAAAGTACTTTACTAGTTTGGCAAGTAACACTAAAAGTTGAAAGATTCAATGAGGATTCCAGAATGCTATGATATTCTCCAGAATATTCTTTTACTTGTAGACAGTTTCAAATTTTATGAAGAGATTCGATTCTGAACAAAATTATTCACTTACTGAAAAATATTTTAGTATACCCAATGCTTTCTTCAAGGCGCTGAATTCGTAGGGTGAGATAGGGAAGATAGTTTCATGAAGTGTAAGCGAGATAGATAGCAACGCCATATCGAATATCACATTATTCAGTAACAATTTATTTTATTACAATAGATGTTCAAATTGCCTTCAAGTTTCAGTGACTGAGATGGGGATGGTAATAATAGGAAGTGTGAGCGAGACAGAGACGCTCTAACGTTATGATTAATTTTATCATTATTATTTTTTAGTTAAAATTAATTAAGTTACAATGGATGTTCAAATTTTTTTCATAGTTTATTGAGTGAGATGAAGAGGGTAGTTATATGTAGTGTGAGCGAAACAGATATCAACCCTAACATTCAAATTAACTTTCTCAAATTGAATATCACATTATTTATCAACAATTTATTCAATCACGAAAGATGTTCGAATTGCCTCTACACTTTATAAAACTACTCTCTCAATCTCACTCATTAAAATTAGTGCCTTAGGGAAAGCCATGGGTACACTTGAATTATTCTTCAATTTGTTAATAGTTTTCTTTAAAATTTCTTGCAGAAGATGAAATTGTCTACTAGTTAAGAAATAGTCTAGTATCATACCATTTTGAAATCCTCATTAAATGCGCCTATTTTAGGTGAAGTGTACGCCTTAGACTACTTGGCTACCACGACCATAGATAGATAGATTTATTTTCATCTCTTGAATATACAGGATGTATATGAGATGAGTCATGTTTTTACGGTACATAGTACAAGTCACAAAGGACAGGAACATAGTAAAAAAATACTTTGACACAAATATGTACACACAAAGATTCAGCACTTGAGGTAACAGCACGGTCATATACATAAGGTCTGGAATCTACGGCAATTTTGAGTGGTGGGGGGTGGCACCAGTTTTGACGAAAAAGTTTCCATAATTATCCGCTAGGAGGACATAGGGGTATAATCACGTGATCAATCTTTGACAACAAAACAAACGGTTCAGACTCGAATGGTAAATAAAATCAATGACAGAAATATTATATCTTGCAAAATTCTCTCAAATAAATTAAAATCATTCCTACTTTCAAAAGGCTGATCGGATCTGATTTGTGATTGGCTGACAAAGTGACAATAGAGGACAGCGCTGCAGGTGGCGAAACATGAGAACCACGAAAATTTCCTCAATGTTTGGGTCACCCCCCACCACCCGAGTTGCAAGACCTATGTATACGATCGTGGGTAACAGAAATGTAACAGTTTGCAATGAACAAAATTTCCATTAGATCTACCACCTGTCATTATTAAACTCATTCATGCATATCCCATCTGATTGAATCGTTCGATTTGGAGGTTGAGACCCGATCGAGTTGAATACTCATGTATTTCATGAGTCCTAGTGAAGGAAGATAAGTTTTGATGAACATGAATTAACATTTTATACAAATAGATACTGGTCAAAGGTCAACGTAATATTTTTATATTTATGAAAAGTGTCCTCACAAGACTTGTTACAAGGCATATTGAAAATCAGTCTCCAGAATCTCTTCCGAATTATGAATATACGGTTCACTACCACTACCACAGAGTATCCCCAAATCGCAATATTTGTGTTAAGTATAGACTAAACATATGAGTAATAAAAATTGAGAAGATGATTTGATTGAAATTTTTTTTCAGAGTCATAAAGGCAAAGTATGTTTTATTCAATTCAATACATGAAAAGTTTGCCTGTTACATTAAAATCAAATTTACTGTCCAGATGTGTCCCTAAAAGCATTGTATGTGTAGAAGATGTTAGTGTAGTTGATTCGACATTAAGTTTGATATTATTTATTTCTTTATATTCGTTGATGAATTCTACAGACACAGCTTTCGTTAAATTTTTTATTAGGTGGTTGTTACAGCACCAGTCCGAGAAAATTCTTATTACAAGTGATAACTTGTGTTCTAATTCCTTCATTATATCTGATGTTACAATAATAGTGGTATCATCGGCGTATATGAATGATCTCCCATTCTCAATGAAACATGAAAGATCATTCACATGCAGGAGAAAAAGGAGTGGTCCCAGAACACACCCTTGCGGAGTGCCAAGTTCGTCTGTTGTTTTTTGTCTGAATACGTATCTTTTATTTCAACCTGAATTTTTCTATTAGTCATTTACGACTGGATCCATTGGTTCATGGGACCACGGATTGCAATTTTCTCCAATTTTCCGCACAGGAACCTCGAATTTATGGTTTCGAATGCCCTATTCAGGTCGAAGAATATACCACAATTATATTTTCCTTCGTCCATGTTCTCGTGTATACAGGATGTAACTGAATAAGTGTAAAATATTTGAGGAAGTGATTCCTCATCGAAGAAAATATAGGATCTTTCATATAAAGAAACTTCATTGGTGCATCCCATTTTAAGATACAGCCCCTTTATTTGAGCGAATACATGGCTCAATGCGAAGACGTCTAGACGCATACTTAATGTCTGAAGGTAGACATATTGAACATTTACTATGATTTCTACATATTGTATTTTTTGTTATCAATAAATTAGTTTTGTTTATTCTCCTTCAATCATTTAATGCAGGTAGTGAAATGATTACTTTCATTTTTCATCAATATTTGATGTTTTTCAGGAATGAATTAACTGATTCTGTATTCGAATCCCACAACTGATTCTTCATTGAATTTCCTAACCACCTTTTCCCCTAGATTGTTTTACGTAAAACAGTGCTAACTTTCCATCTGAGAATATGTCCCATATGATCAGAGAAACCTGTATTCACAACATTAATGAAATAATCATTAATATTTGTTATTATACAGGGTGTTTTATTGATATGGTGAAAAAATTAAACTGAGAGTAGAGAGGAGCAGAACATGACGATTGAGCGCAACATCGCCTATACAAATGTTGATGGTTAAAAAGATACAGCTTCGACAGTTTTCATGATATCGGCTTAAAAATTGGGGCATTTGAGGTTTTTAGGACGGCAAAAAAGAATATTTTATCACTAATAACGTAGTCCTTAGAGGGCGCCACTCACCCGCTTACAATTATTTAAAAATACGCACAACTTTTTTGTCCGTCAAAAATCAACATTTTCGATCGAACATTTATTGATCTACGTTGAACAAAAAAGTATTCTTGGAAAGATTCGAAAAATCTTACTGTTTTAACAATAAACCGGATTTCAAGTATTGAAGTCATAAATAAATTCAAGAAAAAACAAGTAGGTTGCTGTCAGACAAGCAAATAGTCAGTTTTCTAGTGTCAGAGAAAACGATACCATAAAAATTGTTTTTACCATATTGATGTCCTTGAGATTGGATAGGATGAAAAGTTCTATTTTCTAGTGAATGATCTGAGGTTTTTTGAATAGTAGGTTCATTTAATACAGTGATAGATAACTACACGTATTTGTCGAATGCTGCTTAAGAACTAACTTTCACAGTCAGGTCAACTGACCCTCCACACCCATCCCTTTTCCCACTCCTCATACTTACGCTCGCAGCCCTCAGAATCATACCTGCGTACCCCAGTACATACTCTCGTTCTTTCTCTCTCACACTCGTACACTTCAAACATAGCATCTCACAACTGAAATTAAAAGTAAACTTAAAACTACCTGATGGCCCTCGTTTCGAGAGTATACCCTTTTTTTATATTACATTGATGAAACACCCTGTATAGTCGATTCGACTCTACGGGATTTTATCACCGTATTTTCCTATAATAGCTTCTTTGCTGATTGAACGAAGTCGGTATGAACTGATAAGATCATATGGTTGTTTAAACTGAAAAGTTTTAGGGTCTAAAAAGTTTATATTGAGGTCGCCACATATAATCATCCACGAGTATCTGGCGATGGAGAATTTCATTATTCAAAAATATTTTGAAACTGCCTCCGGGAGGTCTATATATTAAAAAAATACGTGTGATTCCATCGAATTTGATAGCAGAGCACTCGAAACTCATTTCCAGAGAGATTATTTCGAAAGCTTCTATGTATAGGATGGGGATAGGATTGGAAGGATACATCTTAGTTGTTGAATACATACATTAACGAGTGGACGCCGGGTAGTAGAAGTGTCGCCTTAGCGTCTAGTGTGCAGACTTCGTTACTAGCGCCATTTAGCAGCGCGACAGCGAATCTTCGGGGACGGGTTGTTACTTCTTTTGGTGTACAGGGTGTACACATAAGCTGCCCTAGGGTAATATTGTGGAGATGTCGCTAAAGATCACAATGTCGCACTTTGCCTCATACTGGTATCAGAATCACAAAAACTACATTGAATTTCCAGAAACCACAACCAGTTAAAAGCTGGGAGACTGATGAGGATGAAAAATACCTGAATCTACAAAAAGAAATAGAAAATTCGAAAAAATCACTTGAAATCCACGAGGAAAAATATATTATTTAGCTTGAAAGACGAAATCAAGATTTTGAAGATGAAGTTTATGAAGCAAAACAAAGCTTTTCCACAGAAACCCAAAGACAACGTTTAATAATATCGGAACTCAATGAGGAAATTACTAGAATGGCAGAAGATATAAACAAGAAGAATATGAAGAAACGGAATCAAAGCTCATAGAAGCTGAAAATAACATGAAAGAAATGGAAAAAATAAGGAAGAGTATGTTGACCTCCATTGAAGTTCTCACTCAGGAAAACAAACTGTACAATGGTTCTCGGGTAATTATTCAAACAGTTGTACGACAATGGCGAATGTTGATGAAAAAATGTTTTTCAAACCCTCAACAACAGACGAAGTAAAAAGAGTCATAGCCTCATTACCCTATAAAAAGAGCACAGGGCATGATGAATTCTCTAAAAAAATTATTTAGGAATGTGTAGATATACTATCAGATCTGATAGCGCACATTATGAATGTATGTGTTTGTTTTGGAGAATATCCTGATCTTCTTAAAATTGATATCCTAGTACCCTTATTGAAGAATGGTGACAATGAGAATATCGAAAATTATCGTCCAATATCACTAATCAGCGTACACATTTGTGAAAAACTAATATCTCTCAGAATAAGCGACTACCTCGAAACTTTCTGTCTGCTGACAGAGTGCCAACATGGATTCAGAAAGAACTACTCAACAGAAACCGCAACGCTAAATTTCGCACAACACATACATGAATCAAGGGGGTATTCTGGTCTAGAAAATTGAAAAAATCAATTTTTTTTTCTTGCATATTTTCAAAGCTTAGACTTTCAAAAATATGCTCTCAAAAGGATTTTTCAAAATTCGAATTATTTTGAGAGATACATTGGATTTTGTGACGCGGCACTTAAACCGACCGAGCGGAGTGATCACACAATGAATGGCAGATGTTTTCCAGGAATTCTTTTGTATCCGACTTGAGCTCGTAGTATACTCTTTTAATTAAGTTTTTATATATACCTGACTACCAGTACGTACCCAATATACCTGGAACTGTTCAGTTAAGTCTCGATCTTGGAGCTAAGTAGACACGAAACTGGAAATCTTTCTCAAACTTCAAACGCGTTTTTCTAAAAACTACTTTTGTTGAGGTGGTTGACACGATATCTCAAGTTCTATCTGACCGATTCCTTTGAAATTTTGAAGTATTTTTAAAAAATTCGTAAAGGTCGAAAAACAGGGGTAAAATCGAATGTTTTTTTTTCAAGTAGACGCCATTTTGTAAATTTTTTATATATTTTTTCGGCCGTAGTTCAAACGATAGCGACATCTTTACTCATTAAGAATTTTTTTGTTTGTTCGATTTGGATGACTACAAGGGCTGGAATCATGTCAACCAGGGAGCCCTGTTTGATTGGCAGCCCCCACTTCACCGGCCTGTCATTCGACGAATTTTTGACATTTCTTTCTTCTGAATTTTTTTCTACATAAGTAAAGGTGCTCTTCTGAGATATCAACAATCGTTCCTCCTTTGGCGGTCTCTTCGAGGTTAACCCGTCAAGTCCAGTCTTCACACCCCTTTGTGGTTAATTTGGTGACCTGCAGAACATCTCTTTTCAAAGACTCGTTCATCCAATGAACAGCAAGGCTCCTGGAACACATTGCCCAGGGAGGTGTTTTCCGAGGCATATGACCTTCAGAAATTTAAAAAGAACACCAATTCCTACCTCCTTTCCCTTGACCTCTTTGACATATTACATTGGGAATGTGACAAACCCGGAGCACTGACTCTGTTTTGCTCAGTGTTTCGCACTTGAAGGAAATATGGGGTGCGGTGGTGTGAAGTCCTTTTTGAAGGGTTTCGGGGGTGTTTGACGCTATCATTCCGATACCCTAAAACATATTGGTCCCTTCGACTATTTTGCAAAGGTCACTAGGTTTTAGGGTTCCCACATTCTCTAGGTTTAAATCAGGTTCCCCTAGTTGTACTACTCTTCTACATGAGAACCACAAAAATTTCCTCAATGTTTGGGCTACCCCCGACCATACCAGTTGCCAGACCTATGTATATGATCGTGGGTACACTAAACACATGAGTTTTTAAGATCGTTATCACTGTTACCCATCGTATTTTCCCATACAAGTTCGAGAGTTTTCCTCAGATTGTTTAGTTTTTCACTCACGTTCAAATTATTCGGTAGTTTGTGATACATACACTACGAATTCAATAATCTCGCTTTTCTTGATTTTGTCTAGCTCTGCCGAGAGTAATTCTTCATCGGCGGCCATTTTTGTTTGTATTGCGTGAGTGACTCTATACAGTATGTCCTAGCTATCTCGTGAAAAACAAAATGGAAAATTGCTCAGACCCGTCGATTTTTATTTCAAGGGGGAACGATTTTACCAAATACATTATTATTGTGTTGTCAAGCCTCTCATCCCCAGCACCCCCTACTTCAAAATTTTCAGTTGGACTACTATACTCGTAATGCATGATTTTGAAGGGAATTCCATCTCAAATAAATCGGTCTACCAAAATTAAGGATCGATAAACTGTTGTTAAAATTTTATTGGAAACTAAGTTTTATCAAGATATTTTAATTTCTCATCACCTGAAATGATCACCGTAAGAAAGGTTCAACATGTGAGCCATTCGGTTCCATACAGAAGTAAAAACGATTTTCGAAATTCAATAATAATAGTAATATCATTCATTTTATGTGAAGAATATTCTTATTAGAAGGAATCGAAATGTCTGCGCACATTGCTCAACATTTCTGGATTCACTGCACGACACTCCACAACAATTCCCCTGCGTAGATCATCAAGACAGGTTGGCGGTGTGATATAAACTTCGGATTTCTAAAGACCCCATAAAAAGAAGTCTAATGGTGATGAATCAGGAGATCTAGCCGGCCATTCTATTGGTACTCGCCGCCTTCCAATCCATCTTCCTGTGAAATTGTCATCTGGAAATTGACGTACAGGTGCAACAAGATGTGGAGGAGCACCATCTTGTTGAATGTTGAGCTCACCTTCAAGGAGCCTATCATCGTCTTCAAGTTGGGTTCACAGTTGACTCAAGAAGTTTAAGATACCTTTGTCCAATGAGATTACCATCAATAAAATATGGACCTACAATATGGTCTCCCAGAATACCAACCCAAACATTCAATTCCTCGGGAGTTTGTGCATGAGTTTCCCTGTACCAATGGGGATTTACGTCACTCCAGTATCTGCAGTTGTGCCTGTTCACATGTCCATGCAAATAAAATTAAGATTCGTCAGAAAAGCACACATTGTATAGGTATTCATTATCACCAATGAATAAGTGACTGAAGATTTCACAAAACTATGTACGTCTGTCAGGATCATCTTCATTTGGTCCTTGTACATTCTGCATTTCATAAGGATGGAATTTTGCTTTTTTCAGAATTTGATTCGCGCTGCTTTCAGAAACTCCAGAAATAGTATCAAGTTTTCTTAAAGATTGAATGTTGTCCATCACTGCATGTCCTACAACTGCAACAGCGACCCCCTCATTTCTCATAGGCTTCTCTCGTTCATGGTTTTCATTCAGCACTGAACTTATTCATCAACTGAAGCACGTACTGATATGATGTGTTTTTTTCTGGATGAATTTAATTGAAAATTCAAGCCGTAGCTCTAGCACATCGTCCATTTTCAAAATACGCAGCTACAATACATTTAAACAGTTATACATCGCAAAATAGTGGTTCCTGATTGCGGTCTTATCATTCCGAAAGCGATAGCTGTCAGCAAAAAAGAAACAAGCATCTGTACTGCATTAATACCATAAGTGGGGAAAGAAACTGTAACAAAAAGGAGCCTGGACTGATAAGGAAGAGAGGCTTGGAAAAAAGCATAATCTAGCTGGTCGATAAGAAATAGTTCTCAGGTAGAGTTATAGTCCAGTGAAATTAATTCAAAAAATGGCCTGTGTAACTTGCAAAGTTAATGATGGTAAACCTGTGTTGAATTGTGATAGCTGTCAAAGGTCTACACATAAGGAGTGTTCTGGGCTTAATGCTAGTGAGTTGAAGGTTATGGACCTGAGAGGCAAAAGACTCCTGAGGTTCTACTGTGGAGATTGCCAAATGGGTATGAGGCTTCTGCCTAAGTTGATGGAGAAGATTGAAGCGCTGGAGGGTGAAGCTGCTGAACTGAGAAAAACTATGCAAGCAGGTGACTCTAAGGCTAATGCGAATAACTTCAATTTCGAAGAGGTCTTGGAAGAAATCAATGAGAGGAACTCAAAAAGGAAAAATATTATAATATTTGGCATGCCAGAACTAAATCAAAATGATGATAACCAGAAAGAATATGAAAAAAATGAAGTTAAGGGAATTCTTGAAAGCATAGATAGAAGTGTGGATATCAGCAATGTAAATCCAATTAGGTTAGGCAGATATCAACAAGATAGAATCCGTCCCATTAAACTGACGTTGAATAGTGAAACTGCTGTCACTAACCTTATGAGGAAAACTCACAACCTCAAGACAACCCCATACAAACACATTATGAGATCGTACAAAGAAACAAATTGCTTTTTAAAAACAACTGAAAGTTGAGCTCATGGAGAAGAACCAGGGCGATAAAAAATCTCGAATTAAATATATTAATGGAATCCCCAAGATTGTTTCGGCTTTAAACATATAAGGTCCAACAGTTCTGAAACAGTGAACTCCAATCTGCTCTGTTACAATCAAAATGTTAGAGGTTCAAATACAAAGGTTAATGATTTTTATGCTTCGGTTGGTGACAGTGAATTCGATGTTGTGGTAATCACAGAGTCATGGCTGGAAGATAAGGTGAAAAGCAGTGAACTATTTCCCGATGAATACAATGTTTATAGAAAGGATAGGAAGTTGGACATGGTGGATAAAGTGACTGGAGGTGGTGTAATGGTGGCTGTCAAAAATTATATTAAATGCGAGGTTATAAATACTTCAACGTTTGACCTGCAATTTTCTTCGGTTGATATGCTAGTAATTAAGGTTGTTATCGGTCACAGGTGTCTTTATATCATGGCCTTATATATTAATGATCTAGATGTGAAGGAATTTGAGTCATTCTTTGAGTGCGTTGAGCAACTTGATTTCTTAACTTACAAAAATGTGATATGTTTGGGTGACTTTAATGTACCCGATTCAATTAATAATAACAATGCTGATGGTAAGTCTCTCACTATCCAGAATTTTATGAACTTATTCGACTTCAAGCAGTACAACAATATTCCTAACTCATTGAATCGCCTTCTTGATTTGGTAATGTCTAATTTTCCATGTTGTATAACTCGGGACAGCTCACCATTGGTTAGAGAAGATTCACATCACCCTGCACTAGTTATTTCTTTTAGCGATACTTTTGTAAGGCAAATACAGTTCTCTGCTAATAACGATAAAAAAGTCTATAACTTCAGGAAAGCAAATTTCGAAAACTTATATAGTGCCTTAATGAAAATTGACTGGACGTTCCTACATAGCACTCATAATGTGAATTCTGTCGTGGAACTATTTTACCATAAGTTAGTCGATGTGTTTGATGAACATATACCAATTTATCGTAACTTTAGCCATAAATACCCCCCGTGGTTTGATGCCGACATAATCAAGTCTATAAAAATGAAAGCAAAGTACAGAAAAAAAATCAAATTATTTGGAGATGATCACTATTTTCGGGAATTTATAAAACTTCGCACTCATGTGAAGAAAAAAAATTAAAATTGCATTCAACAATTATTTAGATGATGTCCAAGCATCTGTTATTCGTAATAGTAAAAGATTTTGGGCATATGTTCACTCAAAAAATAAAACCTCTAGGATTCCGGGAGAGATGTTTTATGATGACGTGGTTTTAGAAAATCCTAAGGATGTAGTCAATGGCTTTGCCACTTTCTTCAAAAGTGTTTACTCATTATCTGATGATACCATCATTGATTTCTCAAAGACAAACAACAGTGAATCAATCAGCCTGCATCTCATACAGGAGGATGAGGTTTTGTCAGCCATCAAAAAGCTGAAGGACAAAATGACTGCAGGAAAAGATGATGTACCATCTTTCCTGATAAAGGATTGTGCGGGTGTATTTGCAAAGCCACTTACAACAATTTTCAACCTATGTATATTACAGAAAGAATTTCCTGATACATGGAAGGTTGGCAAAGTTTGTCCCATCTTCAAGAGTGGGGACCTCAATAAAATTGAGAACTATCGCCCAATCACTATTGTATGCAACTTTTCGAAGGTCTTCGAGATACTTCTGTGTGATAGATTATATCCATCAATCAGAAGCCAGTTATCAGAACACCAACATGGTTTTGTTGACAAACGTTCAACACTTACAAACTTACTCACTATTACACAATATATAACTGAATCTCTAGACACTGGTGGACAAGTCGATGTTGTATATACTGACTTCTCGAAGGCATTCGATAAGATAGATCATAATGTGTTGCTCAACAAACTGGTGAACTATGGTTTCAATCAAGACTCTATACAATTCCTTAGGTCTTACTTAGTGGGACGTAGACAGTTTGTTGCATATAATAACCATCATTCTGATAATTATATTGCGACGTCTGGAGTCCCACAAGGATCGAATTTGGAGCCATTGATGTTTCTGATTTTTATAAATGATTTATGTGAACTCGTTGATAATAATATATTATGTTTTGCCGATGATATAAAAATATATTCAGAAGTAGAAAATATCTCTGACTGTCACAGACTCCAGTATAAAATAAATATCATGCAAAATTGGTGTGTGAATAATAAATTGAATTTGAATATTTCAAAATGTAAAAGTGTTACTTATACTAGAAGATGTGAGCCACACAAATTCACATATCATATAGGGAATCAAGCACTGGAACACTCTAATAATATGAAAGATCTGGGAGTCATATTTGACTCGAAATTGACTTTTATCGAACACATCAATAGGGTAACTTCTGAAGCTATGAGATCCTATGGATTCATCTATAGAAACTGTAAAAGTTTTACAAATGTCACGGCTTTGAAAACCCTGTACTTTGCCTACGTTAGATCTAAGTTGGATTACGCTCTTATCATTTGGTATCCCATCTACGATTGCCATAAGCTAACAATAAAACGTGTCCAAAGAAAATTTATGAAATTTTTAATATTCAAAATTGACGGAACTTATCCGCAACGAGGGATGGCAAATGATGATTTGTGTGACCGTCTGCGGTTCTCCAGCATTGAGTCGCGTAGGGATTGTGCTTCTCTAATTTTTCTCCACAAATTGTTGCATAATTCTATTGACTCTATGACTTTGCTTGCTCAGATCAAGTTCAATGTACCTTATGTTCAAACAAGATCGAAAATTGTATTCAGAACCCAGAAAGCTAGAACTAATATTTTATTCAAATCCCCTATCTATGTTATGTGTAACAATTACAACAAGATCTGTAATTATTGTGATTTGCATATCTGTAAGATTAATGAACTCATTGGGGTAGCAAAGGTTTACTTATCTAACTAGTGCACTCTTTCTCTCTATTTTGTTTTTGCTGTGTTTTTGAGGTTTTTTGTTCCTGAAATTACTCTTAGGTAATTATTTCATTCAAATTATTATATTATATTGTATTTATATATATTGATTGTCCTGTAAATGGTTTCGACTGTTGGACAAATAAAGCTATTATTATTATTATTATTATTACAATGGATATTATATCTTGTATAGTATAAACCAGTTTTCAAATTGTTGATTGAAGTGACTCGAATACATGAATATACCAAAGCGTAAACGAAGAAATGCGTATACAAAAGCACATGGCGATTTTTTTTCATTGAAACTTCTGTCTCACCTTCTGAGCTATTATTTCTGACATACCCACAGTGAACCTTTCTTACGATGATAACATTTTAGGTGACGACAAATAAAAATATCTTGATAGAACTCAGTTTTCATTAACACTCCAACAACACTTTATCGATCTTCAATTTTAGTACATCGATGTATCACAAGTATAGTGGTCCCGTTGCAAATTCTGAAGTAGGAGATGCTGGGGATGAGGGGGTTGGCAATTCGATTCAAGTCTTCTCCCTAGAAATAAAAATCGACGGGTCTGAGCGATTTCCCATTTTCTTCACGAGTTCGGAGATTAGGGGGGTGACAAGATTTAGCTGGGACACATTGTATATAATTCATAGAGCAGTTTTTTTCCGAATGACATGAAATGATATGATTCCTTATTCTGACGAGGAGTCACAACTTCATTTCTTGCATAAATATATTATACCCTACTCTTCAAGCCAATACTCGCGAAATTGTGATTTTTCATTAATATATGAATAATTCCAGTGAACGAATCAAAAACTTACATTTTCCACCTACGTCAAATGAATTAGATTAGTAATCCGGAAAGTATTCGAAATATCTGTTATCCATATCATCGTGTGGAATATAAAATACATCAATCCAAGACATACAGTTAGCACGTAAAGGTTGGAACAAATTCTTTAAAACCTTGGTTGTGCATTTTTTGGTACTCTCATATTTTTGTTGATGTCATCACTGTTTGAGTTATGACGTCATTATCATTTTTCCAAAGGGCAATACCCTATTTCAATAATACCTTCAAAAAGAACGCATTCTTCTGTGTATGGTTGTTATATTTCTTCTTATGTTACATTACCGTATGTAATAAAAGGAATTTCATTGATAATTATATGTAATTTATAAAAATGACAACAGGACTAGATACATCTACAAACTATTGAAATAAGTGCTCAAATTACAAGACATTTGCTTCTTGACAGTATGCAAGGCAACACTTGCAAAACTAATTCTTTTTTTCAGTTCATCAATAGTATCAAGTCGGTTGACGTAAGCTTTCGGCTTGAGGTATGCCCACAAAAAAATCTAGTGGAGTTAGATCAGGAGATTTAGCTGACCACATTTAATATAATCGTCTGCCAATCCATCTATTGGGAAAATATTATTTAGGTAATCACGTACATGTCGTGAGTAATGCAGTGGCGCTCCATCTTGCTGAAACCATAGTAAATTGTCCGGTAGCTGAGTATTCTGATGATGTGGATACGGAGCCGCAAGTGCGGTATTTATTTGATGTTGCAGTAAATCTGAATATTCCAGCCCACATGTTGACTGTCGATACTGAGTGTTCCTTCTATCGCTTAGTGCCATTCAATCTTTTTTATGCATTTCAAAACAGACATTGAACACATTGGTTGCTCCAATGCAACTCGGGTTGATGAAGATTCTCTTGCATTGATATCCATCCAATTGTTGATCTTCCGTAATGCCTGGACTGCCTTTCTCATAGTTATCATGACAGTGCCAAAATTCAAAAGTTTTGCTTCGACTTTGCTTACCGTCGAACGTGTCATAGGTCTATCCGGATATCTATTGTTGAATATGTTACAAACCTCAGCTTGTGTACGGGTCTTATATCCGTAACATATCATCATTGAAATCTCTACGCGTTGCTTTCCGCTCAAACGGCCATGATAGCTAACTGTTATTGAAAAGTCAAATTGATGTTGATGAGACATGTTCGTAGAACAGTTGTACAAAAAAATTAAACCAATTAGATGGAATTTCAAAAAAGGTTTCACAGTCTGTGTCGCCGTCGGAACAAACATCAGAAAAAATTATTTTAGTATTGATTAGTATTAATTGATTCTGGAAATATTCTTAGGTAACTTTGAAAAAATATCACAACCATACACATAAAAATTCGTTCTTATTGAAAGAATTATCAAAAATGTGAATGTGAAGTACACAATTTATTATTATTGTCGACTGTGGAGTTGGGGCACGTAGTGCCTCCAGACGTATAGGTAATCTCTTGACGTCCCTCAGATAGCTGGTGGCTCTAATCGAAGATCTCTTCCCAAAAGGTCAACATATTCCTGATTACGCTTTCCTCGCATTGGAATATCTGTGGAATGGGTCGCCCAGGTGAAGGCGCATCTTTTCCATTAGTACAGGGCAGTGGAAGATGATGTGCAGTGAGGTTTCATCTTCTAGTTCACCGAATCTACATATTGGGTATTCTTCTAGTCCTATCCTATGTTTGTGTTACCGCAAGGTACCATAATCGGTCAGGATACCGATGATTACTTTTGCGTTTCTCCTACTCAGTGTGAGAAGTTGTTCTTCTCATTTCTTCATTCGATCTGGTCTAATGAAGGTCTTGGCGGTTTTGCACCCTGGGCCTCCCCCCTGTGCTTTGCCGCTGTCCAGTCATCGATCTTTTTCCTGATGACTGAGTTGCAAATCCCTGAGCCCGCAAAGTTCGGAAACAGTTTTTCTGAACAATTGATATGACAAATAATCTGAGACATGAATTTCTTTGAAAGTTGCCGATTTTTTGGTCTATCTTCATTTCATTTTTGCTGACGTCATCACTGATTCAAGTTTTTTATCCTTATTAATGAAACATTCCATGTCATAGGAAACTATATGTTACAGGAATGAAAGACCTACCATAGTAATGAACTTCACAAAAATGACAACATTGCCATTACCCAGAGAATATTTTTCTGATAGAGGATTTTTACGTCTGCTGATTCGATTCCCAATATTTTCAGATAACTGAGGTTGAATTTCTCCGTCAAAAGACCAGTGATGAACCAAAGAATCAATAGAACTGTGATTATTTTAATCATTATTTCTTATAAGAGTATTGCATTGTGCATTATCAAGGGGTTGATAGTTTCCAAATTGAATCTTTCGTAGGATTTCGTTTTCGATTCAATGAAGTAAAAAGTGGGCCATCAATTGGTACCTTTTTAAAAATGCGACCAAAAGATTTCTTTGTTGTTGTAAAGCTAGAAGTATCCCCGTCAAGAATGAATAACGATTTCGTTCATGTGGCTCCCTCTATATTGTAGCGTTCGCCATTAACGGTAAAGGCGTTACCAGCATCATTTTCGAAGAAAAATGGGCCAATTATCCACACCAAACGATGACTCTTGAAGAATGCACTGTTTTGAACCCCAAATGCGGCAGTTTTGCTTGTTCAATCGACGTCAATATTGAGCTGGTCTATTGCCCACACAGCGAACTGATATCGAAGCGGATGGTCATTTGCTTTCAACTCCTGAGTTATCTGGATCTAGTAGGCGAATAATCCGAGGTCTTTGCGATCGGCGTCGAGTTGAGGTCGCTGGATTCTGTCTCACACTTTGGGCCACAGCCTCATCATTCTCGGGTGTGCGTAATGTCCGAGCTCTGGGACTTTTTTCACCAATATGCGTATAGCGCCTTCGGTTTCGGCAACACAGCACTGACTTTGAAAATAAGTTTCTCAAATTTCAAAACGCTCTTCAAGAACAAACATGTTGTTTCGTGCCGCGGGCGGTATGGCTAATAAACTGTAAAAATTTCGGGTCTGTAGCTCGTTTGCCGTTGTTATACGACGGAATTCAAAAACGTATCAACAGATGGCCCACCCTTTACATCCCTATGAATGAAATATCTTCCATTTCTTGAAAGTGTGGTTACATAACATATGATATCGCACACAGAAAAAATCGTTTCTTCTGAAAGTTCAGTCAAAACAGGGTATGTATTGTAATGAGGTCATAACTTGAACAGTGATGGCGTCGTCGAAAGCATATGCGGAATGAAAATTGTACAACTGGAATAGAAAATTGACGAAGCTTTCAGTTTGTTCCAACCTTGACGTGTTTATCAACCACCACCAACCACCAGAATTCCCTTCATGTACTTACAATCGAGTAACCTAATTGGGCTATTGTTTTAGTATTCAGTTTGAACTAGTAATTTCCATATTGATTGGTAAATGAGTACAAAGTTCTATCACTGCTTATCGAGCAATATTGAGCCTTGATAATAATCTCATATACAGGCTATAATTTTCAAGTATATTACACAGTGCGAGTTCCTAACTTGAACTAAATCCATGTATTCATGTTGATGATCAAGACAGATGCTAGTCGGAGAATTAGAGATATGACGTCAACGAATTCTTTATCGATAAGAAATTCATGATCATTCTTAAAAGGCATATCAAGTTACTCATGCATATCACATTTTGTTTATATCAGGTAGATTAGTTGATTATATTTGTTCATTTTTGAATCGAAATGTAATATCGAGCATATTTCCAACTCACTATATTCCAATTCGGAGACTTGCTTTGTATAATTACATTGAAAAATATAGGAGAAGGAAATACATATAATATATGAGATAATAAATGAATTATGATTTAAAAAATTATGAATTCGCTTCAATCGCAAATCGAATGAATAATATAGAATAATGATCATAAGTTAGGAACAAAATTAATAAATTGCGGGGTGCTTCATGTTGCATATTACAAATCACTCATATATATAAAAGCATAGAAATATATTACAGGGTGGCCCAACAAAAACGTACCGGAAGGTATAACTACTAGGAAGAGATTTTATCGAAAAACTAGCTGGAATAAACAAAAACAGAAAAAAGTGAATTGTTTCTAGGAAAATATTCTCAACATTTACTTTAACAAAACGGTAAGTTGTGAAATGCACTAGCGACATTTCAAAATCCATTTCTTTGCAACGAGTAGACAGAATTTCAAAAATAAAAAGCAATGTATAGGGAATCGAAAGGGCTTTTCAACGAGGTATCATTTGACCTCCATTTCCATTTGGAAAATTTAGGGGATGCTACCCCCGCTCAGAAGGGGTAAAGTTTGAGCTATACTTTTTGTGTCAAAAGTTGTCCCCCTCATATACAAAGTAGACGTGTTGACAGGTTTTTCTCTTCCTGGTAGTTATACCTTCGAGAGCGTTTTCGTTGGGCTAGCCTGTATATCCTAGAATATCGGTTATGCCTAGCGACTTGTATCCAACTTCTTTCTGAACTGCGCAAGTACAATTCAGAAACTAGCTTTTGGTTGAGGTTTATCTCCTCTTGGTCCAGGTATTCAAGCCTAGACCCCCCGCATAGAACTCTCGTAATACATGACCATAGAAGGGATCCCTGCATGATTCATCAGTCCTGCAGACCTTGGTCCTGTGTAGGCCTTTTTTCCACGACACGACAGCTAGGCAGAAGGAGTTCGACAGCAGAGTATTCATGAGCTACCATTAAAGCAGCGAGTAGTGGCTGACTGAATAATTTAGGTTCTAGGTAATAGTAGGATCTTTGTACTAATTTTTTTTTCATTTTTGAAATTTTACTGTACTTTTTCTTGTTCCGGGTTCCATAATCGTGGGTTATAATCCGCTATAGCGATAAGGCTGCTTCTATATTTGTGTTGTCTCACTAAAACGGTTGGGTTACCTGTCTCAGGTCCATGAGTTCCGTTTCCGTGTATAGTAGATCGAAAGAGTAATTGCGTGGTTTCTTGCAAATAAATTTTATTATATATTTTTGTATTGTTTCCAAAATTTTCATATGGACGTTATTTGCAGCTCCCCACGCAATCATTCCATGACTAAGGTGGCTCTGTACCAAAGCGTGATACAGAAACATCAGTTGTTCAGTAGATAAAATCTTTGAAAGGTATTTGAATTTGTAGAGAGTACACCTCAGTTTTTCTGTTACATAGATCCAACTCCAATTTGGATAGATCATTCAGATAGATATTGAAGAGCACCGGACCCAGAACGGTTCCCTGAGGAACACCTTATTCGATTTTCACAGTTCCACTTGTTGAGTCATTAATTTTTACAAGCTGCTTTCGGTTGACTAGATAGTTCTTCATTAAGGTGTATGGTACCCCTCTGGATCCAATACTCTCCAACATCCCCAATAGTTGGGAGTGGCCGACTGTGTCGAACGACTTTGCGAGGTCCACGAATATAAAAAGTGATGGTTGTTTTTCATCAGCACACTGGCTAATACTGGTACAAATGTGATTCATCGCATCTTGTGTAGATCTACTTGCTCTGAAACCATATTGATTATCTGACACCAAATTATATTTTTCTAAATATTTTTCATAACTGCTTCTATGATTCTTGCTAGGTTCAATATCTGAGGAGAAATAGGTCGGCAATTGGATACGATTTCCTTATCACCTGATTTGAAGAGTGGCTTGATTACTGATATTTTAAACGCGGAAGGAAATTGCTCGGTTTCGAAACATCTATTAATCAGGTGAACGAGAGGTTGAACAATGTAGTCTATCATTAATTTCAAAGTTTCTGATATAATATTGTCTATACCGGGGGCCTGTTTACTTTCAGGGTTATCCTAACTCTATATTTCAAGAAATAACTCTATATTTCAAGAAATATAGAGTTAGGTAAGTAGTTTCTTATTATATCGGGATTGTTGTTGGTGGGTATCATTTTGGCTGCTAGTAATTATCTTAAGTAATTTTGTTAATGTCGGAGTTGACACACATTTTCAAAGATTGGGAGAGTTATTCCAATTTATTCGTATTTGACTTTGGTAATAGTTAAATTTTTGATATTTTGATTAAGCCATTTAATTTATTTTTGAATTTTTTGTATTCATATTTGTAAGTATCTGTGGAAATTTTTTTGCTGTTTCGAAAAGTTAATTTTTTCTATTCACGGAATTCACCAGCCCTTTAGTCATCCATTCCTCTTTTTTATTTTCGCATAATTTCATTTTCACTTTATTTGTACAAGATCTTATATAAATCTGGATTGTTGCAATGAATATTTCTGTGGCTGATTGAACCTATGCTTCTAAATATACATTTACCCATGATTCCTTACTGATTTGAAGGAGCTTATTATTATCTAAGTAATATCTCTGTTGATTTTCTGGAAGGATAATATGTGCTATATATGTGGTGTGTTATGTTGGTTTCCAGTACTATCGGTTTGATGTCGAGGTTCTTGTCTACCCTAGTTTTATAAAATAAATGGTCAATACAAGTTCTTGAGTCATTTTGGACTCTGGTGTATCCGGTTCAGATAGTCGTGGATATCTTCATCATCTCCAAGTATATTTATATCTGAGTCACCCATTAAAATATGTAGGTCCGCTGTTTTAGTACAATTTTCCATGTAATGACATATATTCTCGTTACCGGTTTTAATGTTTGTAGGCGGCGGCCTGTACAGTTCTGTGATCAGGATATGCTTATTGAAGTTTGTTAACACAATTTCGATTCCTTTTATCTCACCTACGCTTATGACAGCAATGCGATTCAACTTCGTTCTTCACAGACACAGCTAAATCGTCATTCTGATTTACATCCCCATGATTATAGAACCCGTAATAACCTCCTATATTGTGTAGTGTAAAATCAGGTATTTTCCATGTTTCACATGAAATAATTATGTATTTTTCGTTTTTCATTACTGAGAGTAGAAGGAATTCATCTTGATTTTTATTTATGCTCCTTATGTTCATTTGGAATATGTTGATATTTTTTCTGTGTTGATTTTCTTGAAAGAGAGCATCGAGTTTTATTGTGTCACGAATGTATCTATTCATTTTTTGCTGTAAACGGAAAATGCTTATATTCCGCTTTGATACAATACAATAACTATTTCAGATATAAGAATTATTCAGGATTAGAATATAATTCAAGATACAATCAAAATACAACAATACACCTGCATTAAAGACTTACTGTGGGACTGTGAAAATAAAATCAGAATAGATCAGTTGAATTACAAATAGAACAAGTTGGCTGAGTTAAATAATAAGGGTTATGGTTTGTGCTCAAATGAGGTGCTTTGTTGCCTGGTTATTCTTTTCGGTGGTAGCTCGAGTGAATTATTTGGTGATATTTTCTTGCTGGCTGGATGAGGCAGTTTGCTGTTGAATGGGGTTTTGTGTATTCTCGACAGGTTCTTCAATCAATCAATCAATCAATGCTTTATTGTCCAAGAAGTAATTCTTATTGACAAAGTAAGTGTAATTTTTATAAAGTCAGAAATATTAAAAATACAAAATTATATGAAATATAATGAACAATCATTATAGAGTCAAAACATGTGTACCTAAACGAATATAAATAAAACATTACAGAAAATATATCAAACATTACAGATAAATAAATGAATAACGCAATCCAGATAAGTAGGCAACGGAAGTATTAAGCTTTGAAATTCATCAATGTAATATTTCTTCAAGTCATAGTAGGCCCTTTGCAGAAATACCTCTTTAACTGATTTCCTGAACTTTTTTAAATTTGTTATTTCCCTGTAGTACATTGGGAGATGGTTATATATTTTCTTGCTCTCATATATCAAAGAAAATTTTGTAATTGCTAATTTTGGTATTGGCAGGGGTAGATCCCGACTTCCTCTTGTATGGTATCGTCTGTCATTATTCACTGCTGTATTTGAATACTTTTTGTGTATTAGACACACCGTTTCCAAAAGGAACATACAAGGTAAAGTTAGAATTTTCTGACTGATGAAAAGTGGCTTGCAGTGATCTTGTGATTTTGCTTTACAAATGTATCTGACAGCCCTTTTTTGCAAAACGAATACTGAATTTAGTAGTTGCTGACTACATAAGCCCCAAAAGGCAATTCCATATCTCAAATGGGACTCGATCAAGGAAAAGTACACAATTCTGGCTGAGGATTGATTGAGTTCATTTGAAACAACTCGAACTGCATAACAGCCAGATGCTATTTTTTGCATAAGTTCTCTACATGCTTATCAAATTTTAATTTTTCATCTATAACTACCCCTAAAAACTTTGTGTGAATTTTGTTCACTATAGCGTGATTTTCTAAAAGTAAGTCGTCGAAATTGAACCTGAAGCAGACTATGTTTGTTTTATTTGTGTTGAAACATAAGGAGTTTGAATCACACCATTGTTTAATTTTATAGAGATCAAAAGTTATGTTTTCTCTGAAATTATCTTCATTTGTCCCACGCCAAAGGATGGTGGTATCGTCTGCAAAAAATGTAAACTTCCCCCTGATTTCAACGGTTACCAGATCATTCAGATAAAGCAGAAAAAGAATAGGACCCAAAACCGAGCCTTGTGGTACACCTGTTGTGATATTCTCCATGTGCGATTTATTTCCTTTGAGTTTTACTACTTGTTTCCTGTCTGTTAGATAACTGGAAATCCAGTTATATGACAATCCTCTAAAGCCATAGCTCTGTAGTTCAAATAACAGTGTTTCATGGTTCACGCAGTCGAACGCCTTAGAGAAATCGCAAAACACTGCCCCAATAGCTTCGTTATTATTTAAACCAATATACACAGAGAGAGAAGATTGCATCGCCTGTGTTTTTATAGCTTTGGAATCCATATTGAGATTCGCATAGGATGTTATGATGACTTAAGAAGTTCAATATTCTCTCTTCAACAAGCTTTTCAATTATTTTTGAGATTGTTGGAAGCAATGATATAGGCCGGAAGTTTGATGGATCATTCATTTCGCCACCTTTATGAAGCGGAATGACTATTGCTAGTTTCAGACATGAAGGAAATCTGCCAGAACGAAATGATTTATTGATGGCCTCCACAAGAATATTTAAAGCGTATTCTGAGAGATTTTCTAAAATTTTAACTGATATTTCATCATAACCAGACGATGTTTTGTTCTTTATTTCCTTAATTTTTTGCTTCAGTTCGTACATGTCAGTATCGAATAGGTGAAAGTCATCTGGAATATTTATATTTTTCATAAACTCGGTTGGATGGATTGTCGGTTGTAATTAATGATAATAATAATAATAATAATATCGACTTTATTATTTCTTGAGGAAAAACAAATACATAATTCTTTATTATTTTATAACCAAGAAATCAAGAAATAAAGGGCGAAGTTCATTTTCTGCACTGCTAGGCATAACAGAAAATGTTCTTCCACTCAACCCTAAACAGAAACCTGTGACTGCTACATAATTATTATTGTTACATTTTAATTCGAATACGAGCAAACAATGACATAATGGAGTGTAATTTACTTATTCTGAGCAAGATATTAAATATATAACCTTATTTCACTCAGACAAATACTCTCTAAATTTAGATTTGAAGTTTAAAAAATTCAGTTGTTTAAATGAGGGGGGAACAGAATTATACATGTGACAAATTCGGTATCTAAAGGACTGCCTGAACATTTCTGTCCTGAATTTCGGTATTGCAAGCATATTTTTTAGTCTAATATTCAAATTATGAATGTCTGTCCGATATTTAATTTTCCTATGCAGATACGATGGTTTTTTGTTATAACTATTTTGTGGAAAAGACAAACAGCATGAAGTACCCTCCTCTTTTCCATGTTCAACCATCCAATTTCTTGTAGTTTATATGAGATCCTTTGTCGGCGACGAATACCGAAAATTAATCTGAGACACGAGTTTTGAGCTTTTTGAATTTTATTTTTATACTGACAAGTTAAACATGGACCATAAAGAACATCTCCATAATTGAAAATTGAGAGTACTAAAGATTCACATAAGGCTTTTTTCACATGATAAGGCAGAAAATGTCGATTGCCATAAATAATTTTTATTGCACAGTAGGCACGTTGCAGGAGTCTACCTATAAACCCCTCAAATCTCAGCTCTACATCCATCCAAATACCCAGATTTTTTGCTTCACTAACAATAGCTAGCGATTCATTTTGTATGCAAATATTCACCGAATCACTTACTGTGGTACGAATGTTTTTTGGGCCGAAAATCATTACATTTGATTTGCTGGAATTTACAAGCAGACAATGGTCCTTAGACAGATCTACAAATCTATTCAGATCTGCATTGATAAGATCGCAAGCATTTTCTACCATCTCAGCAGAAAAACTATAATATATTTGGGTGTCGTCGGCATATAAGTGCACTTGACAGGTGTGAAGGGAATGAAGCAAGTGACAGGTATATATGGAAAATAGTAACGGGCCAAGTATAGAACCTTGGGGTACTCCGGATTTGAGATATAGAAGTTCTGAGTCACATTCCTCGACACTAACCTTCTGTTGTCTATCTTTCAAATAGTTTGTCATCAATGACAGAGCACCGACAGAAAAACCTATGTAACTCGAAATATCTATCAATAAATTATGATTGATGGTATCGAAGGCCCGGCTGAAATCCAAAAGAACCAATACCGTACATTTGCTTTCATCTGTGGCTTTCATTACATCGTCCACGATATGAAGAAGAGCTGTTGTGCAACTATGTCCTTTCCGAAAACCTGATTGAACAGATGGCAACAAAGAAAAGTTCGATAGATGCTTTTTTATTTGCACCTCCATCGCTCGCTCAAGGATTTTCGACAACACTGGCAAAATACTTATTCCCCTCAGATCCTTGAATTCCATTGGGCTCTGTTTTTTAGGCAGAATTTTTACAACCGCTCTCTTCCAAATAGTAGGACAAACATTCTCGGTTAAACAGAAATTTATAATATGAGTGATATATGGTACGATATGAGGACAACACAATCTTAGTAGCTTGATACTGAATCCATCACAACCCCTAGCATTTTTTATACTACAGATAATGTTGTGAACAAACATATCATAAATCTCTTCAAAGGCAAATTTAGCATTGGCATCAATTCGTGTATTATCTTTATAAAAGTTTAATGAATGTTCTGGTGGTTCAGTATGTGGGACTGATTCTACAAAGTACATATTCAATTCCTGAGGGGTTTTCAAATTTTCCGGTATATTATTACTCTTTTCTCTCATAAACTTATTAGCCCTAAGAGCTTTCCACATTTCTGATGTTATTTTTTGTGCTATCGTACAGTAAAAGTTGTTTAACACGTTTGGATCCATATCCGCATTAGAAGGCAATATGTTACTTTTACCACGTAAATTATTTATTTTAGCCCAGTTTTCTTTTGTTTTATTTTCAGCCTTATATAGTTTATCTTCAAAATATCTTTGTTTGGCAAGCTTTATCAGCTTTCTGTAAATCGTCCTGTATTTATTGAAATATGATATGAAAAATCCCTCAGTTATGAATTTTTCAATAGTATGTAGTGATCTCAAGTTTGTTGCCGATTTTTTTATACATTGAGTTATCCAGGGCTTTTTCTTTTTATTTTTGATTTTGATCTTTTTTATTGGAAAACACTTCTCGAATATATCTCTTAGGTAGTTTTGGAACATGTTGATTGAATCATCAGAGTTCAACACTTCAGCCCATGGTGTTATATTACATAGGTTCCTAAATGATTCGTAATTCGTCTTGCTATATATTCTTCCGTATCTAAATTTACTTCTTTCATTTATTGTTTGGAGCGACATTTCGAAGATAAGAGCTTCATGGTCTGAAAGGCCTGCGGGAACAGTTTTACAGCTAATATTCTGTTTCTCCAAATTTGAGCAGATATGGTCAATGATAGTAGCTGAATACATGGTTATTCTTGTAGGTTCATTAACATGCATGGTCATGTTTAGAGAGGTCAATAAGTTATGTAGATCGTGTTTTACCAAACACTCTTCATCATCATAATTAATATTAAGATCACCTGTGAGTACAACCTTTGCGTTAATTGGTAGGTTTGATAGAAGAATTTCAAGTTTACTCAAAAAGTTTTTAACACTGGAATTTGGCGATCGGTAAGCGCAAATTATATAGATATTGTTCTTTTTCTCATGTACCAAAGAGAATTCAAATTCATTTTCTGCTAAAAGAAAGTCATACTTATCAATATTCAGTAATATAAGGTCATTGAGTATTTTTTCATTGGCTAGAATCATAGTTCCACCATATGCCGAGTTACTTCTGCAATATTTGGCTACTATGACATAATTTGGAATATAACACGGTTCGTCATCCCTTAGCCAGTGTTCAGTAAGAAGAACGAAATCTGGCATATTCTGTGTTTCAAGGAAAATCAAAAGTTTATCAGTTTTTCTTCTTACTGATCGGATATTGAGTAATAACGAAGATAGGGCAGTTTTGTTTTTGGCGCTTTGTATTTTGATTCTACGTTTCTTCTCCGCTGGTAAAACTATGTGTGCTTCAGTTCGCTCTGAAGTATTCGTGTGTATAAAAAATCCCTATTTACATTTTGGTTGATCAAATTCCTATTATTTTCGGCTTCTTGAATTTCTTGGGCAATTGGTATTACGTACCCATGGTCAGCGGTGGAGCTCGTAGGATGGTCCAGTTGGGGTGTAAGTTGCGGCAGTCTATGATAAAGATAACTTTTTCCATCTTAACAAGATGACGGCTGGTTTGGTATAATACTTTGCATGTTTTGGATACATTTGGGAGTTGACGATTTGTTATGTGTTCCATTGTGTGTATTGTGTTGGTCGTTTGTGGTAGAAGTTATTTGCGCTGCATCAAGGTATGTTTCAATGTGATTCAAAATGGCCTTACATATGAACCATTTTGCCGATTTCTTCAGTTGACGACCATCTCTGTTGTAATTCCTTCTCTGGATTATCCCGTTGCATTCCAGTATACTAATAGATTTGTTAGCTTCGTGAAAACGTTTCTTTAGTGCTAAGTTGTTGTTATATATCACTTCGTTGATATTCCCTTTGTCATATCTGAATGGTTGTGTAATTAAAATGAGTTGGGGAGTTTCTCTCAGATCTGTGACTAATTCATTAATTTTTTTGTTATATTCATTGGACCATAAAATGACTATGTCATTTTTATTATGAAGTTTCATGGTTTCAAGAGTAGTTGTAATCAACTCGTTGAAGCTGCAGTTAGGTTTTAGTATGGATTGAATGGATACGTGGTCTTTTGCCTGCCGTTTCAGATATTCTGCCATATTTCTTTCATTATGACCTGAGATAAGGACAATTCTTCTTTTTCTTCTTTCCATTGTGGACTCCACTAGGTGATTTTTCTTCACCGATTGTATGTTATAACTGATGTCACGTTCAGTTTGTGTGAAAATATGCTTATATACCTTCTTGTCTACGCCACTGGAATATTCTCTAAATGAATCATTTGTCGTATATGTATCCTTGAGATTAGTTTCTTCATTTGTTTGTGTATAGCGGTTTTTTGTTTCTGGATAGGTTTTGTCAAGGTTCTTCTGCAGTTCACTGATTTTTTCTTTTAATTGGCATATTATAAGTTTTTGTTGGTCTATTAGAAGATTCATATCTTGTTCTGTTTTCAGTGCCTCTTGAATAAATAATGCATGCTCGTCTTTCAATTTTTTTAGGTATTTTTCTTTGATGTGACTATCCTCATTCAAGTCACTGATAGTTTTTTCTAAAACGCTAATATCTTCCGTATCTATATTTGAAGCAGAATCGTCTTTGCAGCAGTTTATTATATTATCTTTCAAAAAGCGAACTTTTCCTTTAATTTTCGTCAGACAACTTTTATGATAAATACTCATTTGCTGGATAAAGCATTCTATTCTGTTGAGGAGTACCTTCAGTCTCCTATCATTATTATTATTATTATTATTATTCGAACTTACATCCCTGGTAAAAGAATTGAGGATTGAAGTTGCTGAGATCAAGGAGTCTCTTAACTTCTTAAACGAGCTTTCGGAAACAGAAATAAGGTTCCGTAATCAGGTTCTCTCTGAGATGGTTGGTGAGTTGCGAGCTGAAAATGTAGATCTTAAGCGTGATGGCAGTTATCTGACGAGCTACGTTAATAGTATTGAGTGTCAAAAAGTCAAAAACAGTCTAGCAATCACTGGCTTATGCAAAAATGATAACGAAGATTTGAACAGCATAAAATTAAATGTACTAACGGTCCTAAAAACCATTGACAACTCAGTACAGGCAGAGGATATAAATGAGGTTAAGGTAATCAAAACTAAAAATGAACAAAGACCATTGGTTCTTGTGACAATAAATGATCTAAACATGAAAAACGGCAGTTTGAAAAGGCAAATATGTAAAATAAATGGAGTTGATAAATATTTGTTAACGAGCAACTTGCCGTTTTAACTTTGAACCTTAAAGAAGTTGGCTATTAGTTTTTTTGGAGTAGAAATTGTATAGTCTATGCCTGTATCAAAGAAGGTGAGAATTCAATCAAAATAAATAGTATATATCACTGCCCAGAGATATTGCAAGTAACAAAGTAATGCATATTTTTTTGTTCAAAGAAACTAGTGATTCAACTTAGTTAACATGGTTTTCAACACTCTTTTTGGCGAACTCCCAGAATATAAAACAAAAATCTATGACTCAATTGAAGAAACTAACTTATTTAATCACCCTGAAAGTGATCTCAACGTTATTCACCTCAATGTTCGAAGCATTTGCTGTAATTTTGTGAACTTGACCTCATATCTATCTTCACTTAATAAAGAGTTCGATATTGTAGCACTCTCGGAAACTGATAATGTAGTATTCAAATTAAACAACCTGAAGATTCCAGGATATACATTGTGTTATAATGAAAGTGTATCAAATAAGTGTGATGGTTTTATCTTTTATATCAGGAGCAGCCTGCTTATCAATTCTGAGATTGTTGCAATTGATAGTGCAAAAGTTTTAAGCATGTTTTTGATTGAAAATGATGTAAAAATAGGCATTAGTGGTATAAACAGATGTCATAGTATTAGCCAGGAATTGTTTACTGATAGTACAAATGTATATTTGCGCAATATGGTTTCATCAAATGAGATAGAAATTTTCTGTGGTGATACAAACATTGATCTCATGAAACAGTCTTTTGTTACTAATTATTATTTAAGTTAATTGATCTCAAATGGATATGTTGCTAAAATAAATAGTGCTACCAGGGAAGTGGGTAGTAGTAGCTCCTGTATTGATCACTTTTTTGTTACATCTAATTCTAAATCTGAGGGAATAATTTAAAGGGGTGGATGCTCTGATCATCATTCCATTCTTCTGAATATAACATTGAACAAAAATAAAACTTGTAACTCCAAAAAATTTATGAAAAAGCTGGATGAACAGAAATTAGCAATTCGTCTCAGCCAGGAGGAATGGTCAGTTGTGATCAGAGAATCAGACCCTAATGGTTGTGCTAAAAACTTTATAAATAATTTATCTGAACATATGAACTATTGTACTAGTGAAAAATATATAAAATGCAAAAATAGAATTATAAAACCTTGGATAACTAAAGGATTACTTTCATCGATTAGAGAACGTGACAAGCTGAAAAAATTATCAGCAGTATCTCCTCTTGATGTAATAAGAAAAAGTTTAGGAAGACATTAGCCAAAATTTCAAACTCTGCCAAAGCCAACTATTTGGGAAATCTCTTTGCAATACATAAAAATGATCCGCGACAAACTTGGAAAACTATAAAGCATGCGACTAATGAAATAGACGGCAAACAGATTATTACCAGAATGATTGGTGAAGATAATGAATATTATTCACATGAAAAAGATATCGCCCATGAATTTAATGAGTATTATGGCAATGTTGGATAGAAATTAGCGTCAAAAATGAAAACCCCAAAAAATTTTACAACTAACGTGAAGTAGGTAGACCAAAAACTCATTTTAGACAATAGAAATGAAAATGAATTAATAATTATCACAGGTTCACTCAAAAATAAAAACTCTAGCTCACTAAATAATATTTCAAATATGATAATAAAACAATATCATAAATCCCTTATTTACCCCTTCACTTCACTTGATAAACTCAATTTTTTCTACAGGGTTCTTTCCTGACTCACTCAAGAATACAATAATAGTACCGCCACATAAGAATGGTCCTAGGGATAGGTTAGAAAATTGACCAATCGCCCTAACCAGTAGTGTCAGTAAAGTTGTTGAAAAATGCATTGAACTTTGGCTAACTAACTACATAAACAAAAATAAACTTCTTTCATGCAATCAATTTGGTTTTAGAGAGTCGTGTAGTACTGAGGATGCGCTCATAAAGGTTAGCAGTCAGATAGTATCCAGCTTCAATGCCAACAAGAAAGCATGACCATTTTTCTTGACCTGGCGAGGGCTTTCGACACTGTGCCGCACCGCATTCTGCTAGAGAGGCTGGATAATTGGGGCATCTCTGAATTACCTAATAAACAAATCGCATCTTACCTAGATAAACGTTATCAACAAGTTGAAGTTGGAGATGCTCTGAGTCCGCCATGTCTGGTGGAGTGTGGTGTGCCACAGGGTACTGTCCTTGGGCCCTTGTTGTTTTCCATATATGTGAATGACATTTTTTCAGTTGTTACTGGCGATTGTCTGGTATGCTTTGCGGATGATACATGTATTATTATTCAAGCTGATACTTGGAAAGATGCAATTGAAAAGGCGGAAAAACTTATTTGTACTGTAAAACATTGGTTAGATTATAGTTTACTTACAGTTAACACTAATGAATCAAACTTTGTATGCTATGCAATGAGAAAATCTGGTCTACCTTATATTGATTCTATTGTTATTCATGAATATGATTGTGAAAATTACCATCAATGAACCTGCAATATTAAAATTGATTCAGTGAATAATATAAAATACTTGGGGTAAATTTTGATAAACTATTAAAATGAGATACACACATTAATTACGTTAATAATAAATTGCGTAAATTATTAAACAAATTTTACATATTGCGAAATTCGATGTCAAAAAAAATATTTGATAAATGTTTATTATGCATTGGCAGAATAGGTTTTGAATTATGGAATTTGCATATGGGGAGCTGCTCTTAATAACTGTTCACAACCATTGTTAGTAACTCAAAAAGCACTATTGAGAATATGTTTATTTAAACCAAAAGGGTGTCCTTCTGTGGATCTATTTAATGAGGCTGAGGTTCTCCAAATACAACAACTATACAGTGCGGAAAATTAGGAATTCCCAAAACAGGTCGATTTTTGATTTCAATTTACTATTGTTTCAAATCATAATCTAATATACAGGGTGAACCACTTTCGTGTAATGACGTCATCACCATTTTTTTCAAATAGAACACCCCCTTTGTTTTTCAATTTCCAAATTGCCTTTGCTGAGCTGATTCCAAAAATGTATAATATGTTGCTTCAAATTGGTACAGGGTGGCCAAAAATGCTGCTGCTAGATCACCTGATCTGAGCCCATTAGACTTCTTTTTATGAGGTTATTTAAAATCAAAGTCTACTTGAACAGACCTGAAAATATCGCTCAACTACAAGACCGAATCAGACAAGAAATACAGAGCATAACACCCGCTATGCTACAGAATGTTATAGACGAAAGTAATGCCCGGTTCAGTCATTGTCTAACGGTCAATGGAGAACAATTTGAACATTTATTGTAAATTTTTGTTCGTTTGTTTGTTTTTGGAAGTGTATCACATTAATTGCATAACGACTAATTCCATTTAATTTGTTTATTACATTCAGTAACGTATTACTTTCCATAAATAATTTTCATACTTTTTTTTTTGCATTTTTCCCACCCTGTGAAATGAAATCGGTAAAATTCGCAAGGATAAAATGAAAAATAAAACCATGGATATTGAACACTAACTTTAATCATTCATTCAATTGGTTGTCTTATTCTACCGCATTGTTACAGACCAATTTGTTTTCACCCAAATTTGCATAAACGATAGGAAAAAAAAAATAATATTAATTGAAGGGGAGCACGCATACATTTACAAATTCATTGTGCTTCTTATGTACTTATTGTAATGATTTCTCTTGAAATAAACGATTTATTCATTTATTTATATATAATCAGGTTGATTTTTCTTTATTTTGCTGTACGCTGTAAACCGGTAAAGTCGTGTGCTCAGGTGCTCTGATAAAAACTAAAATTCCATAGAGCAATAGTGCATGTAAATTTTGGAAGTTTTGCCTAGTTACTGTGAGTGATTCATCTAGCTAGTGTACATGAATTGTACATAGTTCACTATCCACGTAAGGAGATATTTGAGAATTACAAGATAGTCAACAGTAAGCAAGCTAATATACACATATACCTATAACCAGAGACTATCAAAATGTCAAACTGTGATATTTGTGGAGGACGTCCACAGTCGAAACATAAACTTGATTGCAAGTGTTGTAGAAAAGTTTTCCACATTAATTGTGTTGAAGTTGATGAGGACCAGTTACAATCATTTAATGCCGGAGACGCAATCTGGTTATGCTCTACTTGCAATGCAAAGGTAATTAGTAATAAGCAGACTATACTAACAGACTCAACTGCTATAACTGACATTCAGAATAGCCTTAAAGTTATAATGGAACAACAGAATCAGTTTCTTGTGAAAATGGAGAGATATGACCAGGATATCAATAACCTAAAAGCCAAAGATACCGCACTAGAGGCGGACATTTCTGACCATGCAGGAAGAATTGAAATGCTGGAAAATGTTACGAGAAGCCTGAAAGACATAAATTATTCGTTGAGTACTAAAATAGATAATCTTCAACAGAGTAGCCGTATCAATTGTTTGGAGGTCACTGGTGTACCTAAACCTGCTAATGAGAACCCTTTTTTAACTGTACAGCTGATCGGATCGGCGCTTGGAATGAAAATTTCAGAATCACATATTGCCAACTGCTATCGGATTGACAAAAACAGTGGATCGGTGTTGAATATTACCTTCACAAAGTTGTGCTACAGAGATGAATTTTTAAAATGTCGAAAAATTAAAAAGGATTTTTCTACAAATAACTTGGACATCTCACTTAAACGCTTGGCTAGAGAATCGAACATAATATATGTCAATGAGTTCTTGACTCTTGCTAAAAAAAAATTGTTGAGTAAATGTAAGGACTATAAGAGAAATAATAATATCAAGTACTTATGGGTGAAATATGGTACAATTTATATACGGAAATCCGATGGTGCAAGAGCGATTGTTATTAATTGTGAAAATGATCTTGATGATATTTGATCAAATGATTTATATTTATTGGTGCGATATATTTATACTGTTTCCTAGCTTTATTATGTCTCATATATTGTATAAATGGGCAAATTGAATATAGCAGTTTTTAATATTAGGTCGATTTTGCCCAAGTTCATTGGTTTTGGCGAATATGTGAGGAGCAGTCACTATGATATAATTTTAATAACAGAAAGCTGGCTACATGAAGGAATTGAGGATGGTATGGTTATGTTGGAAGGATATAGGATGTTTCGATTAGACAGGCTGCAAGGTAGGGGCGGCGGAGTTATCATTTACATCAAGCTATCGTTCCACGCTGATATGTTAAACCTGATGGGTACGAATATTGCTTCCGAACAAATATGGATTTCTTTCTCCTGTAATAAAGTAAGTAATTGTATTGGTGTAATTTATAGGCCGCCACATACATCAGTTTCGGATTTCTTAGAGTCATTTGAAGAAGTTCTTAGCCAAGTATCCCCGAAATTTGATAATGTTTTCTGTGGAGGTGATTTTAACATAGATTATTTGAACCCCATCTCACTTAATTATAAAAGTTTGGATGCTATTGTCTCGAGTTTTGGACTTGTGCAAGCTGTAGGCGAACCCACCAGAGTCGGTCTAAATCATGCCTCACTTTTGGATTTATTTTTTTATTCTGAAAATATAGAGATAAATGAGTGTAAGACTTTTGATCTTCTCAATCTCTCTGACCACAGTCTAGTCAGTTGTTCAATAGACATGAATGTTGCTTCCAGTGGTCCCTTATTTTACTCATATAGAGAATTTGATAAAATCGATAAAGACGCATTTTTGATAAATTACAATGAGCTCGATTTTGATCAAATTTTCTACATACATGACGTTAACAAAAAGGTTGAAGTTCTTAACAGATTATTGTTGCATTCATTTGATATACATGCACCAGTTAGAAATGCAAGAATCACCAAAAAGAGAGCGCCTTGGTTGACACATAACTTAAAACAAATAATTAGTCTGAAGGATAAAGCTTTAACTAAGTTCAAAAAAACCAAAAGTGATGCAGATTGGGTATCCTACAAGGACATGCGAAATTATAGTAACTCAGCGACTGAGCGAGAAAAAAAGGCTTTCTTTCAAAATATTGTTAGTAATAATGATTCTAAGTCAATGTGGAAAACCTTGAAAAATATGAACCTCAACCCTCATAAAAGTGATTGTGAGCTACCCTTAGAGTTACGTGATGTTAATAAAATAAATAATAACTTTGTGCGTCCCGCTCGAGATAATGGTATTCCTGACAAAAAAGCTTTAAATTTTTATAACAACAATGTGAAATACGGCTCAGACACTTTTTTCTTTCGAATGGTTGAACCTGAAGCTGTGAGAGAACAACTTTTCAATATAAAGTCCAACGCGATTGGTGCAGATAACATCAACTTGAAGATGATATTGTTTTGCTGTCCCAGCATGATAATTCATCTCACACATATTATCAATTTTTGCCTTGAAAACTCAACATTTCCGGATAGCTGGAAAGTTGCTCATGTTCTACCACTACCGAAGATGAAAAAACCAAAAGATTGGAAGGACTTAAGACCTATAAGTATCTTACCTACACTCTCAAAGTTGCTTGAAAAAATTATGAACATTCAAATCAGAGAATATCTAAATTACTATAAACTTCTTCCAGAAAATCAATCAGGCTTTCGACCCCAACATAGTTGTGCGTCTGCTCTATTGCATGTAACAGATGACTTATTATCTGCACTCGATAAGGGTAATCTAGCAGTACTTGTACTGCTAGATTATTCCAAAGCATTTGATCGTATTAACCACCAATTGCTCTTAGCTATACTCCATTTTAACGGATTCACCAACAGTGCATGTGCTATGCTTAAAAACTATCTGGATAATCGTATTCAATTTGTTGGAAAACTCTCAGCCCCACTAAATATTACTGAAGGAGTACCTCAAGGCTCAATATTGGGCCCATTACTATTTACCATCTATACATCTAATTTATCTTCATTCTTATCGAACTGTGTAGCACACTACTATGCAGATGATACTCAAATATATCACTCATTCACTAGTGCAGAGACTCTCGAAGCATGTGAAATTATTAATGATGATCTTGGCTCACTGGCACGAGCATCTACTGAACATTGCTTAACTATAAATCCTTCCAAATCCAAAATGTTATTATTTGGTAATAAAAATAAAAGAAATCAATTCAAAGAATATCTTAACCTCTCAATTCAGTCGGAACCAATAGAACTGGTAGAATCTGCTAGAAGTTTGGGACTCACTGTAGATTCAGATTTAAGGTTCACAGATCATGTAAGAACGTGCATTAGAAGAGCATATGGCAATTTGAGATTACTCTATAATTTTTCACGAATCCTAGACGCAAAAACGAAGAAGATCTTATGCGATTCCTTGGTGTTGAGCCATTTCAACTTTTCTAACATTGTATATTACCCATGTTTAACCGTGCATGATCAAAATCGTATCCAATATGTCCAGAACTCTTGTGCCAGATATATTTATGGAATCCGTAAGCGTAACTCTATTTCACACAAAATAAGGGAATCCAATTGGCTGACCATGCGTCAAAGATGGTTTCTACATACGTGTTGTTACTATCATGAGCTTATTCTACAAAAAACTCCAGAATATTTACATAAAAAAATTACATTTCGACAAGATATACACTCATTGACAACGAGGTATCGATTTCACATATCACCCCCAAAACACAGCACTGCTATATTCGAACGTTCCTTTTCATATAATGTAGCCAAAATGTATAATGCTCTCCCAGGTTCGCTGAAGGCTTTGAGTATCGGCAAATTCAAATCCATACTGAGAAAATATATAAAAGAAGGTACTATTTCAGTATAGGTGACTCAGAATATATCGCACCATGGTCACAACTACAACAAAACTGATAGTTCCTCTTGTGTCGTCGTTTTCCAGATTTCACCCGTTTCACCCTTTCACTCTCTACTTGAAATTCACGATTGTTAATATTACGTAAATATCTTTTCCTTCTTTTCATGTTGAATGCATGATGATGGATTATTCACATATTCAAACCTCATGTTGGGCATTTTTCTTTTTTTTTTTTTTATTATAATTATTCAGTGCTTGATGCTGAATGTCTAATTTTATGTTTGATACTTATAATTGATATATGGTATTTAATGCTTCAAGTTTAATATATAATACTTAGTAATTGTTACTCAAAGTTTGATATTGATATTTTTTGTGTCTGATATTTAATTTTTACTAAGTAATTTATTTGGTTATGTAAACTGAGCTTACGTTCTGATTATTAATTGCACTTTCAAACCTCATGTGGCATAACTTAATTTTTTTTTTGTTTTTATCATCAATATTTGATGTTTAATGTATATTTTGTGTTTGATACTTGATAATTGATGATTGATATATGGTATTTAATGTTTGAAGTTTAATATCTAATGCTTAGTATTCGATACTCAATGTTCGATATTGATATTTTGTGTTTGATACTTAAATTTTACTAAGTATTTATTGGCTATGTAAACTGAGCATACGTTCTGATTATTTTTGTAGGGTTGAATGGAAGAGCAGTCTCTGACATCTACATGATGTGCAGCGGCTGAATTCCGCCTTTTTGTATCGTAATGATATAAATAAAGACAATTTATTATTATTATTATTATTATTCACTTTCATTCAATAATATTGTGTATTCAAGAATCTCAACATGCTCTTTCAGTTCGACATTTCCCTTTTTCAGTTCTTCAATTTCCTCGGTAAGATCTGCCCTAATGTTATGTATTTCTTTCTTTATTTCATCATGTTGCTTTTTGATTTCTTCATTACTCGAAATTACGGTTTCGATTAGGTCATATAAATCTTTGTTAGAGATTTCCTTTTCATTCTCCTGTGCGCCACTTGCAATATTTGATTGTTCTATCATTTCCTTGTGTTCGGTACGATGCGATATGCTCGATAGGTGGATAATCCTTTTGACTCCATATAATCGACGATCGATGTGAAAAAAAAATCATATGAAACGTGATTTCCAGAAAAACTATAGAACATGTTTCAAATGATAGAAAGAATGCGAGAAAATTAATGCATCGATGTATATACAGGATTCTCCAAAAAAAAAAACAGGTACAGAGATGTCGGAAGATCTTGATGAATTATTGATGAATGACTAGTGAATGCCCTAAATCAATCGAGTTTTCTTCAGAGTTCTTTTTAGAGCATCCCTACCTCTATCACAGACCAATCAACAACAATTTGAAGTTCTAGTCCACAGGTGTCATGTAATTTTCAAGTTCTCTTCTTTGAGAACAATCAACAATTAACTTTTTCTTGATGGTCTCATACTTTTTAAAATGATCATCTCATGTAGACCACTTTGACTTGATGTCATTTGAAGCAGTGTTTTCATTCCAGAAGATGATAATAGTCTTTTTCTCTCTATAAGGTGATGCCTGTCATCCGTATGAACCATTCAAATGTCCCGGAGACGGAAATTGCATTTCAATTCAGTACCTATGCGATGGAGCGCCCGACTGCTCGGATGGATATGATGAGGATTCTAGACTTTGTACGGCTGCCAAAAGGCCTCCTGTTGAGGAAACTGGAAGTTTCTTAAAATCCCTCCTTGCTAGCCATGGGCCGAATTACTTGGAGAAGCTTTTCGGAAGTAAAGCAAGAGACGCTTTGAAACCCTTGGGAGGGGTTGACAAAGTGGCGATTGCCTTGTCGGGTAAGTATTTTCCGCTCTAGCCCAATACTAACCATCTCGGAGTATTTTTGATCGAGTCACGTTGTAGACAGATTAAGTCAACGTCTTTGCCTGACATATCCGTAGTCTATGATTTTTATGTCGTTTCTGCTTCAATCGTTGTCATCTTGTGCGTTCTTGGTTTTGTGGATTTTTAGAATGTCACATTTTTGCTGATTATGTATTCAGCGTATCCCACGAAAATGCGGCTAGTATTTTACATAACTACCAACCATCGTACATGGTGCGGCGTTGGAAAATTGTCTTCCGAAATGCTTTAAAAATTTTTTCAAATATTTTTCATCGATATTCAATGAATTGATCAAACTCAACGATCTTCGTTCGAATGAATAATTATGTCAGTCAGTTCATTCAGCGGCGCCGTTATAGGTGATAATTTCACGATTCTGCAAAATACATAGCTGGTGGAATGAAAATTGAAAATTTTACATGGATTCATTGAATATCTTCCCATACCAGAAGGAAATGATTTGATTGAAATTTTGAACTAAACTTCAAAAACTTCTCCTGTGAAGCATTTTCGGTCGCACTTCGAAAAAATCTGTATAGTTGATTGAATTTTCGAATTATTGCATTTCCGAAGTTCAAATATAACACTAAATGGTTTTCATACTGTTATAGAATCGCAAACAATTGAAGACTTCGGAGCGGCACTCCATCTAATGAGATCGGACCTAGAACATCTACGTTCAGTTTTCATGGCTGTAGAAAACGGAGACTTGGGCATGCTGAAATCACTAGGAATTAAAGATTCTGAACTTGGCGACGTCAAGTTTTTTTTGGAAAAACTAGTGAACACAGGATTCCTTGACTGAACCATATTTGACCCTGCTGCTACCCTTTTCGCTCACCCACAACCACATTTTCCCCTTAGTAAAAATTTCTACTCCTACCTACCTTATTAGTCTGCCTGTCTGTCTGTTTCTTTATTCAGCAGCAGAGTCCGTTATTATCCGTCCCCTTGATTAGGGCTGTCCAAATGCAAGTGTCTCTTCAAAAAAATACGGTAGGCGAGTTCATTTATATTTAACCGTTAAAGTAAGTACGAATTCTGCAAATTCATTATTCGATACTAATTCACCGATTACTACCGCGGAACTTCATGTTGGACAATGATGCTCTAGATCAATTCCTCTTATATCAAACCAACATCGGCGAAGAGCTCTTTTTGTCTCTGAAGGAGCTGATCTAACGATGCATAATCAATGGAACATATCAAGGTACATGTCTTTGGAAACGGCACATATCATATTCCAATAGAGAGGTTTTATCAATTCTGAGATAACTCAGAGGCGGATTGAATGTCGAGACCACCCTAGCAAATACCTAGAGGCCATGCATTATAAATTTCAATTATTATGAAGTGGTCCGTCTCTGAATATAATCTTTGTTAATGGATGGAAATAAATATTAATCAATATGTCTAAATGTTTTTCGAAAGAGTTTTATCTCTTGTTGTTTTCATAATTGTGATCAATCGAAAATAGGTACATATATATTTTATTGAGAGAAGCGACTCCTACATTCAAACATAAGGATGTGGCACCGTTTTTCGATTTAGGATATTATCAGATGGGCCTGATTTACTTAAACTCGAACACCTTCCTAGGGATGAGAAAATCAGTGGAGTCGCTTTCTAGTTCGTTGCGACAAATGGTGCAGAGTAACGAATAGCCAGCGCTCCCCTGTTTATCGTATCTTAGGGGGGTCTTCGAGTAGCTTGCAATAGGTAAACGACAGGTTGTCAGGAACGGCGTTCCAAGGGCCTAAAGCGCTAAAACCTTACGGCCTACCGTGGACCAATAGCAGTGATTCTATGTACATATCTCATTTGGTATGACGCATTCCGCAGCTCTCTCGAGATAACGACCTGACATTTACCACCAACATGATGACGAGCGTGGAATTCACCATCCAGAAAATAATAACACAATCACATCTAAAACCCTGAACATTGTTGTGTAAGTCGATGTAAGATGCACGGGTGTCTTAGTTGTCTTGTTGATCATGGATATATTGGAAACGGTAACAGAGTAAAAAGAATCAATAAGTTATTTGGGTATAAAAGCGCATTCGTTGTCATTTTAGTTATCATCCCAAATATATCCATGACGTACATGATGAATTACCCTGTATATAAATCAAATTTATATGAATATATATTTATAAAGTTTACAAATATATTTTTTCGACTGGTAGTGGACATGTTTGTGTTTGGTGCGCGAAAAGATTACTTCTTCTTCAAAGTACCTCTCATACTGGAAACAAATCATGTACAAGGCTGGTCTCTAACTAAATATAAATACATATCAGATGTTTTTCATCATAACGATATCAATGCATTATTTATTCATTGTGAAGTGGAATTTCTAATTAAATAAATATATTAAAAATATTTTGATCAATTTTATTCCATTTTATTATCTACCCATGTTGAGAGGAAATTGGAAAAGTTGAAAGCCAACCATGAATAAGAAATGATTGTAATCGGTAGTTGATACTGTTGTTGTTGTTGATAATTTATGATACTCTATCATCACAACGAAGAGCAAAAAAGATATGTACCTTCCATGCAGAACATGATGTTATAAGCAGTTAGTTGTAATTGGAACACCAATATAGCAACTCAGTACAATAGGTATACTACAGCTATAGCTACCCATAATTTCCTCTTGTATCAGTCTTTACGTTTCTGGTTTCTCGTAAAGTCTTTTCGAGTCTTGCTAATTTCAGAAATTCCAGAAATCTTGTATTCCTACTGAACATGTAGTCAGCGTTTCCCACGAGAATGTTGATAATGGTTCCATCCCTTAGAAGGAACTCAGGGGTGAAACAACTTGAGTTTCGTCAGTGGTCGTCCTCTGGGTTTCGTTTCGTCTTGCTTTGTTGAACCATGCTAGGATTATGGTTCTGTTCACAATACATATGTAGGCAAGGATACATATTGTAAGCGTCGCGACGACCTGGATGGACCACAAAGTGTAGTTCCTCCAGGGGGTCGTCTGGTATTTCTTGAATTTGGGGTTCGTGTAGATATTTTCTCGAGTCGTAACTTTTTCAGATGAAGAGTTGGCGCACGGAAAGTTTCAATTTCTTCTGATAAAATTGGATGTCCAATGATAATACCTTTTCCGTTCTTATAACTATAGGTTGGTGATTTAAAGGATAATGCTGATGGAGCGACAGAGATATATGTTCCATGAACTATTGCTACGTTGTTGTCTTGACAATATAGTTGAATATTTTCGTTCTCGAGAAATATATGGGATTCGTTGATTTCTTCGATCAATTTTTGGCTGACTTGTACTGTAATAGTAGTAGTAAGTAAGTAAGTATTTTATCCAATATACAATATACAAACAGGGTGTACATAGCCATTGGCATAAGGAATTAGTATCACTGAGAAAAGTATTTACAGATTAGTTCTTTTGACATGAGTAAAGTATTTACAAAATAGTTATTTAGACAATAAATGAGTGAATGAATGATATTATATTGATAGTAAAGGAGGAGGTTTCCACAGTACTAAATGGATGATATAATAACATAAGTATCAAGAATAATATGATAGATGGATCGGCTCTTGAATTTTTTGAAAAGGTTCAATATTTTATGCAAAAATCAACATGGATTCAGAATTAATCATTCCACAAATACGGCTGCAATTTCGTTCTTCGAGAGTGTTGTGAGGTATGTTGAAGCAGGAGAGTGCCCTGTGGGGATCTTTTGCGATCTCAGCAAGGCATTCGACTGTGTTAATCATCAAATTTTGATATCCAAATTGTATAACTATGGAGTTAGGGGTCCAGCTCTTGGTTGGATTTCTTCCTTCCTGGTTAACCGACTGCAATATGTGAGCATACCAGAACTCATTTCTGGAGTAATCACGCAGGTCAGGTCTGAATCCAGGTTGGTCAACATAGGTCCCAGTCAACCAGTTTTGGTTGCAGGGAAGTTGTAGGGAGTTAACATCGTGGAAACGCGACTTCACAATGTTGATATAAAAAACTGCAACCAGTACTTACTGGGGAGTGCTTAATGTCCGCAACATTGTATATCACTGGTAATTACCTAATACATCACAATGTGGATGTGTGGGAGGTACCATGAATAGCAACATTGCGACTTCGCATTTTAGCACTTATTGGAAAGATTATTGAACCAAATGAGCTTTCAAATTACGTCTTCCATTGAAGTTATATTCATATGTTTTTTGTAATTATCATCCTGGCACTGAATTTGCTCTCTATAAGCGTCTTCTAATTTAATTAAAATTATGTTAATTTTGCAACACCCATGGAATTAGTACCTGGAAAGCAGACTAAATATACCTCAATTGCCTTATATTTCAACCATTTCATAATGCCTATGAAATGTGCATAGGTTAAGTCTATGAGATTTATATACAGGGTGGTACACCAGTAGGTATAATCAGAACCAGCAATAAAACACATCATATGCCTGCTCTTCATATTGAATCTATTTTTCATTCTTAAAGGGAAATAATTAAACAACTTTTATAAAATACTGATCTGTATATTTTGAATATAACACAGGGTGAGTCAAGCTGTACGCATTTCTAGCCAGGCATATATGGCTGAACAGAATTATCAGATATATATTAGTCCAATGCATTCAGCTTGACTCACCCGAAATACTTTATAAAAACTACAACTCACATTGTAATATCATAGAATACAAAAACAAAAACATTATTTTCGAAACATAATGAAATAAAAATAGTATTATTTACAAAACAAAAATAGTATGCTGTACAGACAAAATAAAATCAAAGGAAACAACAAAAATGTTGATTGTTACCATATCACATTATTATACTATGATGATCCAAATAATGGATTGCCACTGTCAACTGAAAATAATATTAATAGAAATTGACTTCTGAACATGTTAGATACACTTTATGTTGAAAACATATCATATGTTATATTTCTAATCAAATTATTGAAAAATTCTAAATTCAGATTTTATTGTAGAGAAAGATGTTTCTGAGTATTGAAAACGATGTATACATGTTTGACATTATAGAATATCATTCAATATTCTGATACTAAATTCCGATAATGATACGACAAAACGGTTGAGGAGTCCATCTTGTTAAAAAACATTGCTTTTCAATTGGCAGCACCTTCCCAATTGTATACATTTATGAGCATCATTTTGCCATTGGAAATGTATACTTACATGCACCTAGAGCTGTCTTATATTCTTCTTAACAAAAATTATTTCAAAATACTGCACACAAAACCAACAATTCAACCAACCATTAAATACGCACCACACAGATCATAACATATTATTTTCATCTTTCCTTTGTTCCTTGACTTTCATTCGTGTGCACGTGTTGTTGCTATGCCCTGCGCAAGCGCCAATTCTATGTTCGAAATATATGAACAGAGGTAAGTCGCAAAGTAATAGCAATGTGCACTTCATCTGAATCGCTCGATTAAATGTTCCACTCAATCATTAAGAAAGTTAACATGGGGACTTCGCAACGATAACAATATGTGGATGTTGATATCCACAAAGCGAAGTCCCATGTAAAACCCAGAGAGGTTTCCAAGATGATCTTCAATGTGATATTATTTGGTATTCCCTGCGACTTACTGTTACTTTTTTGGTTGACTGGGGTGTCCCGCAGGGGTCAGTACTGGGGCCAATTCTATTTCTGTTGTACACCAACGATCTTGATAAGCACCTAACAGAGACTCATATTACGATGTTTGCTGATGACACCTCCTTAATAGTATCGGATAAGGACGTAACAAAAACACAGCAGAAAAGTGAAGAAGTCTTAAATTCTGTATATGAGTTCTTTTTGTTATTTGTTCAGGAGTCTCTGACAAGTCTTGGGGGAGCCCCAGCTATTGTCATTGTACCACTCTCAGGTAGCGTCTCGAATTAGGTATGGTATATGTTTGTGGGGTAGCTCTACTTCTGTCGGCGACGTCTTTGCTTTGCAGAAAAGAATATTGAGAATTGTGGCAGGCGTTTCCTCAACCTACTCTTGTAGGGCATTGTTTGTAAAATTTTATGTAATGACACTTTTTTCTATGTACATTTATGAAATATGCACTTCTATTTTCAAGAACAAAACCAAGTTTGCCCTGATTAAAAACATGCAAAATGTCAATACACGACAAAAGAGTAATTTTCAAATTCCATTTTATAAATATAGGGTATCTCAAAACTCACTCGCTCATCTGGGTTTGACAATCTATAACAGATTGCCGTGTGAAATGAGAAACATTAATGAAAGTGGAAAGTTCATCACAGTTCTGAAAAAATTCCTTATTGAAAATTGTTTTTATTCCTTGGACGAATATTTTAACATGTATTTTTTTTTGTATGTCTACGTTGTTCTGTTGACTGCGAACATGTGATGTTTTAATATTTTAACATGTGGCTATGTTGACCATTACTATACATATGTACTTGTGTCTTACTGGAAAATAAATAAATAAATAATAATAAATAAATAGATCAGACTATATAGTTTTCCGGAAAAGATAAGGCAAATAATTCATTGAGGTTGTAGAATACATGCTGGTGTAATAACTTTTTTAATGACTGTTTGAATTTTCTAGCAGACGTTTCCTTCATGTGGTGCGGTAAATGGTTATAAACTTTTATCTCTGGATACAGGGGTCCATTTCGAGTTTATTCGTAGTTGTAGTTAGGCAAGCTCATGTTTTTTGTACGTGTGAAATACTGGTGACGGTGATTTGAATATTGGAGAATATCACGTTTTTTGTGAATCAATAGGGCAATTTTCAATATTCTGTTTTGTAGGAAATAGTCCCTACATGAATCTCGATAATTTAATTTGGAAAGAGTGCGGATCGCGCGTTTCTGAATTATAAACGTGGATTGTATACCGACCGAGTTACCCCAAAATTCAATCCCATATTGCAACAGACTATGGAAGTATGCAAAATATACAATTTTTGACACCTGAAGATTTGTGTTTGCTTGGACAGTTCTTAATGCGTATATTGCTTTGGTGATTTCGGAGTTCAACTGGTTTATGTGTTCCGTCCAATTTAGTTTGCTATCTATAGTTATCCCCAGAAATTTTGTGAAATTACTCGACTCAAGACTTTCTTCGTTCAAGGTAATCTCAATGTCTTGGGTATTTCTATATGGATTGAACATAATATTCTGGGTCTTCGATATATTTAATGTTAGGTTAATTGACGAAAACCAGTCTGCTAAACCATCCACTGTGATTTGCGCTTTTGAGGTGAGGTCATCAGCCGAGAGGCCACTGACAACAACGCTAGTGTCATCGGCAAAAATAGAAAATTATATATCAGGAAAGTTACAGACTATATCATTTATGTAGATGAGAAAAAGTGTTGGTCCGAGGATAGAACCCTGGGGTACGCCGGCTTCTATGCGACCCCTTCCTGATTGATAGTGTTCGATTCTGTTCTGTGCCCTATGTTCTACTCTTATCAACATTTCCCTAGCGCTTAGATAAGTTTCAAACCACTGTTTAACAATCCCTCGAATCCCATAGTATTCTAGTTTGTTCAGCAAAATTACATGATCCACACAATCGAACGCTTTGGAGAGATCACAGAACATACCAAGTGGAAACTCTCTTGATTCCAGTATATTGTGTAATCTTTCCAAGAGCGCAAAAGCTGCATCGGTTGTATTAAGGTTTTTTCTGAATCCAAATTGGTATTCTGTCAGAATATTTTTGGTGTGTAGGTAATTTTTGAGTTGATGATTAACTATCCATTCGAGTAGTTTGCTGAAGTTTGCCAATAATGATATAGCTCTATAATTGTTTACCTCGGATTTATCACCCTTCTTGAAAATCGGTACTACCACAGATGTTTTGAAACAATTAGGAAATATTCCAATGGATAGAGACATTTTGAAACGAAACGTGAGAGGGGCTTTCAACAAGTTGATTTATTTATTGATTTAGAAACTCGTTGGCAACGTTGACAGGATCTTCGATTAGAGTATTATCTTTGTTTATATGTATGTTATCAAATAAACGACTACTTCTACCAGTTAAAGTATTTACTACGTCCCATGTGATTTTGCTGATGTTTTCGGCTGATTCAATTTTATTTCCATAATAGGTACATTTTGCACATTTGATAACTTTCTTCAATATTTTCAAATATTCGGCTATATATTTAAGATTTGTTTGATTATCAGTCCAACGTTTCAACTGCAGAATAAACCTTTTGTTTTTGCAGGACAGTTTTATGCATTTTGTGAGCCATTCTTTGTGAGTTTGTTTATCCCTCAATTTTATTCTAATTTTTGGGTACGCTTGTGAGAAGCGGGGACTAATGATGGAAAAAAACATTTCAAATGCAGAGTGTGTTTCGTTCGCCCCATACAGAGAACACCAGTCGATGTCGCCAAGAAGGTTCGAGAATGTTTCATTGTTTTCATTATTAAATACTCGTTTTGATATGGATGGCGTGATTTCATTAGGTTGGCTAATATGATGTTGGAGTTTCAATATTTGCGCGGAATGATCTGAAATCCCTATATCATCGACATAGGAATTGTACTTGAGATTGGATTTTATAAGAATATTGTCGATTCTTGTAGATGATTTGATAGTTATTCTAGTGGGGTCATTTATGGTTGCAATAAGTTGAAACATCTGTAATATTGATTGTAGATCAGATAGGTTTTTGCTTGCGACGCTGAAATCGACGTTGAAATCTCCGCAAATAATGAACGTATAGTTCTTAAATTTTTGATATAACTCATCAAGCAAGTCGTGAAAAATATTCAAAAATGTGTCATACTCGCCTGTTGGACTCCTGTAGACAGCGATGAAAATTATGTTGTATTCATATGTACAGGCTGTTGTGAACTCTATATCTTTCTCTAAGGGGTGTACATTCATGTTGGCGTTCAATGATTTTAGTTTAAGACGTTCGTTGGCATATATTATTACACCACCATGTAAATATTTGCTGCGGGAGAAATGAGAAATTTGACCAAATCCGGATAACTGATAAATTGACACTTCACTCTTATGCAACCAGTGTTCAGAGAAGCAACAAACGTCCACCGATTCACCATTTTCCACACGATCAATCAAATACACGTTAATCTCTTCCATTTTATTTCTGAGGAATTGAGTGTTGAGATGCATTAGGGTGATAGACGAGACACTGATATCTTCGACTGCTTGAACCAATTCCTATTGTTTCTTCATATTCCGCAAGGAGTAGTGTTTCTGCGTATTATCTGCATTTGATGGTTTTCCAGGTTTAGAGTTTTCGGCACAGGTTGATATTTCCTCATAGGTCATCTTCCTGTTGTCTACAACAATGCGGTTGTGCTTCAGATAAGCCTTTTTGTCTGCTCTCCTTGCCTCAATTAGGAAGGAAACTAGATTTTTTCTTGTTGCCATCACGTCCGCAGTGTAGTTTTCCGAGACAGCATATGGTGTATCTTTCAGATGCTTTGCGTTGTTGAAAATTTCTCGTTTCTTGAAAGTTGAATTTAATTGCATTAGTACAGGCCGAATTCTTGTTTCGTTCTTGAATCCTAGTCTACATAGGTCACGTATTTTTGATTCATTTATGGAGATATTCATCTTTGTGTTGATTATTGATATTATGTTTTCCTGCAGTTTTTCGCTTGAATAGGTTTCCTCGGTTTCCGGAATTCCATAGAATATAACATCGGTACGCCTCTGCTGTTTTTCTATATTCATGACTTTTGCTTCGAGTTCGCTAACCTTCTTTTTCAGCTCCTTATTTTCTTGCTGGACCAGACTTACACTGTTTTTTATTTCTTGAATATCCGTTTTTATCTCGTAGAAAGTTTTTAACAATGTGTCGATTTTTTGTTCCAAATCCATTTGTAGGTAGGAAAGTTTATATCTAATTATGTTTATAAATGATTTACAGAATTATTGAATGAGGGAGCGACTCGATTCACGTGTTAACTCACTCAATGAACGAATACAAGTGAATAAATTGTATATCTACCAAAAAGTTGTTGACAGTTTTTTACACCATTCTTACTGATCTTTATGAACGTTAGCAGAAAATGTAGGAAAGGAAGTCTGAGGATGGTCGAAGAAGTGGGCAATTATGAGTTCTTGACTGCGAAAGCTCTAGTGAGGGTTGGAGATGTAATTTCTGTTAGAGTTATGAATGTGAAGGAAACTCCCATCAGGCTGAGCAGAAGAACTGTAGTAGGACAGTGTGTTCCTGTTTCGTCGATCCGCTGAGTTACGTTGTGCCCCTAGCAGTTGTGGTTCGTAGAAGCACCTTGTAGCTTTTTTGAAACCAAATTTGTGTTGAATCTCCAACATTCATCAATTTACACAATAAAAGATTTACTTTCCTCGATGCTTTTAATGAACATTGAAAATGCAGGTTACAAGTGACAAAAATGGAATGGTTAATTTCATTATAAGTTCCACTTAATAATAATAATAATAATAATAATGAATGTCTTTATTTCCACATTCTCATTACACTGAAGAAAATATAAATATACAAAAAGAAACATAGACAGGAAATCTCAAGGGGAAGTTCACCAATTGGTGCTCTACCACTTAACCCTTGTTGTAGTAAAATTTATATTATTTTGCTTACCTAACCTAAGCCTACTTCACCTAAGCCTATCTAATCTAACCTAAACTTTTTGGGTCACTTATTATTTCCTCATCCAACAATCAATTGTTTGATCACACTAAAAAAAGAGAGAAGAAAGAAAAGAGAGAAAAAGAGAAAAAAAGTAGAAAATCAGTATTATTAGAGGGAATTGTTCAGAAAATGTGTTTTGAGTTCTTTTTTGAATTTGATCATATTATATTGTTTAAATTCAGGAGGTATCGCATTGTATAATTTATACACATTAAACTGGAAGCTTCTTTCGAAGAGGGTGGTTCTGTGCGCTGGACATGTTAGTAGGTTTTTATTCCTGATGTTAAGATTGTGGATATCACTTCTGTACATTATTTTCTCATGCAGGTAAGTTGGTCTTCTAGACAATAAAATTTTGTGAAACAGACACAAGGCATGGAACCTGAATCCCTCTCTCATTGAAAGCCATTTCAACTCATTCAGTTTGTGCGAAACATGATCATATTTTCTGATGCCATATATGAATCTGATGCAGGAGTTCTGAACACGTTGTATTCTGTTAGCAGTATCTTGATCGATGCAAAAACTGTAGATGGAGGAACAATAATTGAATTGTGACAAAACCAAAGTTTCACACAAAACTTTTTTTGTAGCCATGGCTAAATAACACCTATGAGGGTACAGTAGCCTCAGAGCCCCATATGCTCTCTGTATATTACTTTTGACATGCTCATGAAATCTCAGAGAGTCATCTAAAGTCAAGCCCAGACTTTTTGCACAGTCAGAAATCGCAATAACTTCATAATTAATGATTATCTGGAGGTTACCTTTAGCGAAAGTTTGATCAGACTTGTTACCGAATACCAAGGCTACAGATTTTTTTGCGTTCAACACAAGTGAATGCTGACTAGCAACGTTTGCAATGTTGTCCAAATCATTATTCAAAGACACTGCTGCGTCATTCAGACCGCCTAAAGGAAACTTGTGGTATAGTTGAATATCATCAGCGTACATGTGTATTTTACAATGACTAACAAATTTTCCAAACTGGCTTGTGTAGATTGAGAACAGAAGCGGCCCCAAGACTGAACCCTGTGGTACACCTGATGACACACTCCTAGCAACAGATATTTTATCTCCCACTTTTACACTCTGCAAGCGATCTGTGAGGTAAGAAGAGAAGAGTTGGAGAGAGTCTTCACAAACACCACTTGATTTTAGAATGGTTAGCAGTGTATCATGTCGAACGGTATCGAAGGCTTTGCTAAAGTCAAGCATAATCAAGGCAGTACATTCTGAATCATCAATTGCCCTAAATATGTCATCAGTAACATGAAGAAGTGCAGTAGTAGAACTATGTCCTGCTCTAAAACCTGATTGAATTTGTGGCAAAATATGATTATCATTAATAAATTGGCTGAATTGTTCTGCCATAATTTTCTCCAATAGCTTTGATAAACCCGACAATATACTAATAGGTCTCAAATCTGAGAGATCTTGGGGGTCGTTAGTTTTCTGAATTGGGGTTATACGAGCATGTTTCCAGGAATTAGGAAATTTTGATGATAATATTATACAGTTAAAAATGTGAACGAGGTATGGTAGAATATATGGACAGCAAATTTTTATGAAAGCTATACTCAGACTATCGAAACCCGGGGAACTATTTTTAATTTTTTTAAGAGTTTTCAGAACTGTTGATTCATCAACAAGTTGGAAACGAAATTCATTCTCACATATTCTATTATTTTCATAGTAGCCATTTATCGAATCATTGGCATTAATATGTGGTATATTATTTAAAAAATTATTAATGATGTTAGGGTCTTTATATTTTTGTGTAATATCAGCTTGCGATTTTTTTGATACATTCAACAATTTCAAATTTCTCCATAGCTCTTTACCTGTGGTGTTAGAAATATCTTGAAAATGTTTCTTTTTTTTTCTCTAGTTATGACATGGTTTGTTAGATTCCGTAAACGTTTGTATTCCTCCCAGTTTTCTTGTGTTTGTCTTTTTCTATGTCTTGCTTTTGCTTTATCTCTCTCCTTCATTAAATTTTTCACTTCATCTGTCATCCAGGGTGCGTTTTTTTTTGTAATTCTGATAGTTTTCAGAGGGAAGTGTTTATTGTAGAGGTTGAGGAGTATTTCGGTGAAAGTTTGCACTTTTTCGTCAATATCATTAATGTAAAAAATATTTTGTAGATCTGACTCCAGAAAGTCATTTAGAAATTGCTGCTCTTCAAAATGTTTACAGTCTCTGACTGTGAGCAGTCCTGGCTCAACCCCAGGTTTTTCACAATTGATTGTACAAACTATGCATTCGTGAAAAGAAAAATCAGATTCATATATAGCAGTTGAGTCGATTAAAGTATCGTTATTACATAAAATTACATCAATGAGAGATTGAGATGTAGGTGTTATATGTGTTGCCTCACTGACAAGCTGATTCATTTCAATACAGGAAAGCATTGAATTGAAGTATTTCACTGGGGAGGAATTATTATTGAGAAAATTAACATTCACGTCTCCAATGCATATAACATTTTCGGAGTATGACATTACATGAGTTAAGCTAGACTCCAACTGGCACTTATGTAGGATTAGAATAATAGAACAAAGATGATTTGCGGTGTGAAACATATTCAGCAAAAATGCAAAGATAAAGTCCGGTAGGAAGCTGAGTCTTCTATTTTGATGTCTCCACATTGTCTCCGTGGTTGAATTTCCGTGAATCGTGGAACTAATTTATCCCGTGTTTGTTCTTTATGGTAAATGGTGTCATCTTTTGTAACAGTTGGGGGTTTTTGACGATTTTAATTTAATTTTTCGATAATTCAAATGTCTATATGAATTCTTTCAAATGGTTTTGATCCTATAGGAATTGGTTGAAATTCAAATTCATTCGGTGTACGCTCATATTTAGATTTTTGACAAATATGACAATTATTTATATAATTTTAAACATTTTTATCCATATTTGGTCAATAATAATTTCTCTTTAGTGATTCAAGTGTTGTTGTTATTCCGCGGTGTCCAGTTTTGTAAATATGGTGATAGTTAATTTCATCAGTTTGCTCCTTTTCCTTTTCTATGTCATTCAGCATGTTTGAACATATGAAATTTTTTGAATTCATTCTTATTAGTTTTTCTTGCATAGTTATAGTGAAAATTCTTTCATGTTCTTTGTTTGGGAAATGCAAATGATAAGTCCGACCATTTATTAAATTTGCTATGAATTCTTCTAAATCTTGTTCAAGATGACGTTTTCTAAGGCTTATGAAGAATCTCTGATTTTCGAATATTTTTTCACGACGACAAAGGATTGCAGATGGGGTATCAACTATTTTTATAATCATTTGGTATTTATGATGATTCAAAGGTTTTTCTGAAAATGGAAAAGCTAATATAGGAGTTTCATCAGCTGTGTGTGCTGTTGATGTATAGTTTTCGTAGTCTCTAATAAAATCTTGAATAATTTCATCGGAGTCTCCTATTTCATTGATAATTGACATACTATCAGGTGGGTTTCTCGAAAGGGCATCTGCTATTATGTTTTCTTTTCCTTTTATATAATCAATTTCGTAATCATATTCGGATAACAAAAGTTTACATCTTATTCATTTTGAACTTGGCTCTTTCAGATTGTCTAACCATTTCAGGGGTTTATGATCTGTTTTAATTTTAAAATGTCTTCCGAAAATATAGAGTCTAAAATATTTGACTGACCAGATTATTGACAATAGTTCCTTTTCAATTGTTGAGTAATTAATTTCATTAGGATTCAAAGTTCTACTCGCAAAACAAATGGGTTTACCATCTTGACAAAGCACTGCACCAATTGCGTATTTACTTGCAACAGTGGTTAATGTAAACATTTTTGAGAAATCTGGATGTGCTAAAATTGGTTCATTACATAGAAGTTTTTTGCAAGTTTCAAATGCGTGTATAAATTCTTGAGTGTGTTCAATTTTTTTACCTTTCTTTAGACACAGAGTAAGAGGTTTTGTTATTTTTGTAAGATTATTTATAAATTTTCTATAGAATCCTATCATACCTAGAAAACTTTTAATTTCTTTATACGTTTTTGGAATTGGGAACTTTTCTATTGCTCTTAATTTCTTTGGATTAGGTTTTATTCCTTGAGTTGTTATGACATGTCCTAAAAATTCCACTTGTTTATGTATAAATTCACTTTTATCTGGCTGAATTTTGAGGTTATATTGTTGAAATTTATTGAAAATTTCTTTGATATTTGAAATATGTTCATCTGAAGTAGTCGAAAATATAATTACATCGTCCATATATATTAAACAAATTTTGTTAACAGAGTCTTTCAAAGTTTCCATCATCATACGAGAAAAAGTGGAGGGGGAATTCTTTAAACCCATAGGCATACGCAGAAATTCAAGATGTCCTAAATCGGTAGAAAAGGCAGTTTTTTCTATTGAATCTTTATGCATTCTAATTTGGTGAAAACCACTAGCTAAATCGAGAGTAGTGAAGTATTGAGCTTTACCTAATTTCTCTAAAAGGTCATCAATAGGATGGGAAATCTATCTTGTATTGTTTTGTTATTCAATTTCCTATAATCAATAACAATACGCCATTTTTGTTGTCCGCTGGCATCTAGTTTTTTGGGGACTATCCAAATAGGACTTGACCATGGGCTCGAACTATTTCTTATAATACCGTCATTTAGCATTTGTGTAATTTGTTTATTTACTTCTTTTCTATGAATTTCCGGAAATCGATAAGATTTTGTATGAATTGGTTCTTCATCTGTTGTTCTTATTTTATGGGTCGTTTGATTTGTAGCTGAAAGTGGTTGATCAGGGTAGTGGAAAACTGTATGATAAGTTTTACAAAGCTTAAGAATTTTAGATTTCTCCTCAGAATTTAAATGATTTAATCGTAATAAATCTTCGATTTCATTTTCGTTTGGATATGGATTAATTCCATCAATATCTGTTTGATAAATTTCGAAATCATCGATTGGATAAACTTGAAGAGGTGTTGTTAAATTGAAATATTGATCATGAGAGTCTAGATTATGAATTTCTACTATCGCTTGACCGTTCTCTACTGTGGTTATACTTTCAGGGATGAAACAATTTTGATCAAGATTTGTTTGGGGTAAATAATAATTGCCATCGACAAATGTATTCACTGGTATTTTTGTTCTAAAAATTTCACTTTCACCTAGAGTTATATTAAAGCAATGATAATCAGATGGGGAACATTGAAAAACTTTTATGATAATATTTTTTTTCTGAATAAATAGCCTTCTTGAATATTCCAATTGAATCCCATATTTTTAAAGTCTTTGAAACTTAATAGTCCGTCGAAAAATGGATGGAAATCAAAAAGTGTAAAAATTATTTTAATTTCTGATTCAAATTCTGAAAAGGCTAGTATATGTGCTTCGAATTTGGAATGTTGTTGTCCACAAGATGTTTTTATTATATTTGGTTTATTGAATATATATTTTGGGAAAATTTTCTTCGTTAATACCGGGTTAAAGAGTGAAATATGGCTTCCAGAATCAATAAGTAATTTTAGTGGTCTATGATTGGGTACAGATATTATGACGAATGGGAGTTTTCTTTGATCTTCTAAATTGTAAATTTCTAAGTTTTCTCCGTTCCAGAGGCTAGTACAGAAAAAGGATTTGTTTCTTCAAAAGTTTGATCCTTATTCGTTTCAGATACTTGTTCATCATAATCAAAATGTTCTTCTACATTATTTTGCGAATCATCGAATAAATATTGATATTCTTCAGATATTAAATTCATAGAATTTGTTGGTTGTTCGTGAATAAATTCAAAGTTGTCTTCATTGATGTTACACGGTTCTATTTGGTGAATTTCTTCTGAAAAGAAAGTTGGTCGCGATTGAGGTTGGAAAAATTGTCTTTGAGGTGTATTTACGGTTCTTGTAACTACAGACATTGGTGTTGGTTTAGTTTGAGGTTGTTGATTTCTCGGTCTCCAAACATTAGTATTATTCGGTTTTCCAAAAACTCCTTGATTTGTAAAGAATCGTTGAGGCACTTGTCTTGATTGAATTTGTATTGGTTGACTAGGAAAATTTTTATTTTTATTGAGATTTTTGTTGGATATTTCCCATTGGATTATTTTGAAAATTGTTTTGTGATGTGTATCGAGTTTTTTGAGTCACCAAAGGCGCTTTAAAACTGGGTTGAGGGATCGGTTGAGATTGATTTCTTTTTCCGTCATTAACTAAAGATAGAAAATTTTCTTCTTCTAAAACGAAGTTTAGTGCTACTTCTAAATTATTGGGATTTTCAATTCTAACTGCTGTCTGGATTGTAGTTGGTAAATACTTTAAGAAAGTTATGAGAATTAATTTTTCGATATTATTTATTTGCGCACTTTTTTCAAGTTCGTTTAAAGTACTATCATTATTAATTGATGAAAAACTTAGACTTCTAAAATATTGACACCTTATTCCGAAGTTATAAGAATTTTCTTTAGGATTTGGTTTTAGACTATGTAATTCTTGTAAGAGACATGCAAAAGATCTTTGGTCGGAAAATGACACTTGAAGTAATGCTTTAATTTGGGTCCATTCTGTTAATTCGCTCCTACTTGAAATTAATGTTAAAGCTTTTCCTTTCAGTTTACTGATTATACCTCTCAAAATCAATTTCTTGATGAATTGTGGCTCTGCATTATATTGTGTTAAAGTTTCATCGCAAGCTGCACAGAAATTATTTAGTTCGCAAGGATCGCCGGAAAAATATGGTATGATATCCAAAAAAAGCTTCAATTGTTGGTAATTCATATTGATAGACATCGTAGGGTTGTCGCTATTCAAATTTAAATTTTGAAAAAGAGTTTCAAGGCTTAAATTTTCGTTACTTTCAATCAGATTGTGACTTAAAATAGCTTGTTCACGTATTTCACGATTATGTTGTGATATATTCCTGATTTTATTGAACATAAAATTTTAATTCGTGAAGAAATGACTAATTCAAAGAGTGGATATGTATAGGTAGGGAAAAAGGAATGATTGAAGGATTGAGAATGAATATGACTTACAGTTCCTCTGGATTGTCTTCTTGTTTGCTCCTTTTTCTTTCTTCTTAATCCTAAACCAGTCTAGGGAATGCTGTCCGTCGAATGGTTGTCAGTGGTCCTCTGATTCGTTCCTCTCTTAGGATATTCAGATTTGCACCCCGTATCTCCGAGTTGTTGGATTGCTGTCCTCACTTGCAGGTACTTGAGTCTTTTGAAAATTCTCAGCAGATTTGTTGAAACACTATTGGAGTTCACTTTTCACAGATTATCCACACTATGTTAACTCCTCTTCTGGAATCTTCGCTGGTGGTGGTTTTTCGAATTCTGGTGTTTCCAAAATCCTTCTCCGACTGCGCCAGTTACGTTGGGCCCCTAGCAGTTGTGGTTCGTAGAAGCACCTTGTAGCTTTTTTGAAACCAAATTTGTGTTGAATAACTCTTCTCCAACATTCATCAATTTACACAATAAAAGATTTACTTTTCTCGATGCTCTTAATGAACATTGAAAATGCAGGTTACAAGTGACAAAAATGGAATGGTTAATTTCATTATAAGTTCCACTTATATAGGATTAGAATAATAGAACAAAGATAATTTGCGGTGTGAAACATATTCAGCAAAAATGCAAAGATAAAGTCCGGTAGGAAGCTGAGTCTTCTATTTTGATGTCTCCACATTGTCTCCGTGGGCAGGACCGGCTTCAGGGACGTAACTGCTGTGTGACTACAACCGACAAACCATCGAAATCTAAGAATTCAAAGGAGCTTGTAGACACCGTCTTTAATACTTTTCAAGATCTGGACAGAGAACAGACCCGTCGAGTAAGAGCCATGCTTGAAGAATTCCAAGATGTGTTTGCCATCGATAAAAATGACAAAGGAAGAACCAGCGTCGTGACCCATAAAATCAATACTGGGGATGCTCAGCCAATAAGACAGCAGCCGAGAAGACTTCCGTGGGCAAAGCGGGAGGAGGCGGAAGAAATTATTAAGGATATGGGCAAACAAGGAGTTATAGAACCATCGAATAGCCCGTGGGCCTTGCCAGTTGTCCTTGTAAAGAAGAAGGATGGTTGCATACGTTTTTGTATTGACTATCGCCAACTCAATGCAGTTACTAAAAAGGACAGTTATCCCTTACCCAGAATTGATGACACTTTGGATACTCTTTCCGGGTCCCGTTGGTTTTCTACCCTCGACTTGAAAAGTGGCTACTGGCAAGTGGGAATGGAGCCTGCTGATCGGGAGAAAACAGCTTTCTTGATAGGATCGGGTCTTTGGCAAGTCACGGTCATGCCGTTTGGGCTATGTAATGCCCCTGCCACATTTGAGAGACTGATGGAGGCAGTTTTGAGGGGGCTAACATGGCTGACGTATTTAGTGTACCTGGATGACGTAATCGTAGTTGGCAGATCATTCGACGACCATTCCAAGAATCTGAAGGAAGTGTTTCAACGATTACGTGAAGCCAACTTGAAACTGAGCCCTAAGAAATGTCACATATTTCGGCGAGAAGTTAGATACTTAGGCCATATCGTATCTAGTGATGGTGTAACAGCCGATCCGGAGAAAATAGAAGCAATTCGGGGATGGGCAGTACCCAAGGATAAACATGAGATCAGAAGTTTCCTTGGCCTCTGTACGTATTACAGGCGTTTCGTCAAAGGATTTGCTCATATCGCTAAACCTTTAACGAAGCTAACGGAGGAGGGAAGAGAATACTTCTGGGATACAGAATGTCAAAGAGCTTTTGAACAGCTACAAGGAGCTCTTACCAATGCACCGATACTGAGTTATCCCAGAGAGAATGGAAAATTTGTTTTGGACACGGATGCAAGCAATACTGCTGAAGGAGCTGTCCTTTCTCAGCTTCAAGAGGGACAAGAAAAAGTGATTGCCTACTTTAGTAAAGCCTTGTCTAAATCAGAGAGGAACTACTGTGTTACCAGAAGAGAACTCCTAGGCGTAGTGAAGGTCTGTGAATATTTTCACAAATATTTGTATGGCCGAAAGTTCCTTCTTCGAACCGACCACGCAGCCTTGAAGTGGCTTCTGCAATTCCGTAATCCAGAGGGTCAAGTAGCAAGGTAGATAGAGCGGCTGCAGGAATATGATTATGACATCGAGCACAGGGCAGGAAAAATCCATCAAAATGCTGACGCCCTATCAAGAAGACCATGCAGTGAGAATTGCAGCCATTGTTCGAAGCTAGATGAACGACTTTGCCATATTCGAAGAACTACCATCGAAAGTGATAATTGGCAACCTCAACAATTACGAGTCGCTCAAGAGAATGATCCGTGTCTGAAACGCGTTCTGGGTTGGAAGCTTCAAGAGGAAAGACCGTCCTGGCAAGATGTTAGCGCATGTACCCCAGAATTAAAATCGTATTGGAGCCAATGGGATTGTCTGGTACTGAAAGATAATCTTCTATACAGAAAATTTGGAAACGAAGATGGCACGGAGTCCAGGTTGCAACTGGTTGTACCTAGGAGTAAAGTGTCGGAGGTATTGCGTCAGTTACACGATGGTGCTTCTGGAGGACACTTTAAAATTACGAAGACTTTACAGAAGGTTCGAGAGCGGTTCTATTGGGTGAACTGTAAAGAAGACGTACGAAGATGGTGCCGGAAATGCGAGTTGTGTGCAACGGGCAATGGTCCAGTTGGCAAGAAAAAGGCGCCCATGAGAAAATATAATGTTGGTAGTCCAATGAAAAGAGTAGCTATCGACATTGCTGGTCCATTTCCAGTAACAGATGCTGGAAATAAGTACATCCTAGTGGCCATGGACTATTTTACGAAATGGACTGAAGCTTATGCGATCTCTAATCAAGAGGCTTCCACAGTTGCCGATGTTCTGGTCAAAGAATTCTTCAGCCGATTTGGTGTTCCTTTGGAGATCCACTCAGACCAAGGACGAAATTTTGAATCGGCTTTCTTTCAAAAAATCTGCCAATTGATTGGTGCTGAGAAAACCAGAACAACACCCTTGCGCCCTCAGTCGGATGGAATGGTTGAGAGGATGAATAGGACCATGGGCAAACATCTTTCCAAAGTCGTATCAGAACACCAGAGGGATTGGGACCAGTGTATTCCTTTGTTTTTGATGGCCTACCGATCGGCTACCAACGAGACTACTGGCCAGACCCCTGCCTTCTTGATGTTTGGACGTGAAATCCGTTTGCCATGTGATCTGGAATTCGGCTGTAAACCATCAGAAGAGAATGTGGCCGGTGAAGACTATGCGGACGAATTGAAGCTGAGGATGAACGACATCCACGACCTTGCCCGACGGAATATGCAGATAGCCAGTGATCGGATGAAGAAACACTATGATTCCCGTTCCGCGAAGGGAACCTTCGAGGTAGGTGGTCTTGTCTGGCTGTATAATCCACGACGACGCACATAGGGGTATTTGAGACATCTAGCTGGCCAAAATTATTTATCGCTCTTAATCATTTCGAAATGGTTCAGTAGCTCATAAAACCTTGAATACAAGTGTATAAACACTCTCAACCTTCAATTACAGGACAAATTCATACATTAAATCTGAATAAAGAGACAAAAAGATGCGGTAGAAAAAAAAGCGTAGTTTTGTATAAGAAAATATATTTTCTAACACAAAATAATGTATAAATATAATTATAATAAACAACTATTGTAAAACAAATTTGAAAACTTGAAATATGAATGATAATTGGGCCTAACTTTCTTCACATATTAACATGTCTAATGTTTCCTTCATAAAATGAGTTTGTTTCATTTTTTCAACAATTCTTCTTGATGCAAGTAGGGGATCTGATGTTAACAACAATCTATTCAAAACATCTGTATCACATTCTAATCTGCTGAATTTTCTTGCGAAGTTTTCCCTATATAAACGAAAATGTTTATTTCTTGCTTCTGCTGCTTCTTCAGATAATTGTCCTGTTTCGTATTGATGGTTGTGCCAAAAAGGTTTATTAAATATCATACTTTTGCTATCGCGCGTAACCAAGCACAGGGTGCTGTCTGCCACTCTGGGTGTCACGTGATGACGAGACCACGGCAAGCTCACTTATTCTCGAAGCTTCGCCACGATAGTGCGTTTAAAACAAATAAATTTAATTCTTTATCTTGTCCTGTTTGTGTGAGGTTGATACCTCTATTTCAAAAACGATAAACTGTATTATATTTGTGAGTGGTGTGTGGGATATATTTTCTGAACCTGAACTGTCATCAAGAGGCGGTACCGCCGGTTGCCTTTGGACGGTCACGGACGTTATCCACGGAGACGGCGGTAAGTGGTTGACATATCCTGTGCTGCCGATAAAAGTTGAATAAAATTATTTCTCGCATACAGTCCACTTCTCCACCAATTGAACATTTGGTCCTTCGAGCCGGATTTTTTTGAATCATTTTGTATAATTTTTTCTATTTTCAAATAAACAAAACAACTTTTTTGGCACAAATATATCACGATACCGTTCGATACCGTACGCGCAAATTTCAAGCGCAATTGATCCCCACCACGTCTGAATTTCTCAGTTTTCAGGCATCCTCCTGGTGCACGCATATCGAAAGATATACGTCCATACCTATCACTCTCAAATCGTTCAAAATCGCCTGTTTTGATTTTGTTTGGGAACTGTTGATATATTATATATTCCGCTTAATTTTACTCGTTTTGAATCCTCTCTCCTCTCGCGTTCAAAATACTCGTTACGCCAATTTTCAATTATATATCCTGATTCTTACTAATTATAATTTAATCATTTAGATCATTCTCTTCTCTCGAAATGGCTCAAGATAGTCGTAAACTGAAAGGATATATTGCTCAAAGGCAAACTGAATTGATGAAATTGGCTGAATTGAATAGAATTGCAGATTCATCTTTGACTGATGAAAATTTTCGTGCTAATTTCAAATGTAGATTTAAGAATATTGATAATATATTACGAAATTTTGAGGAAATTCACGGAAATATTGTAACTTTGATTTCAGTTCAGGAAAACCCTGATTTAGACACACATAATGGGATTTTCTGTAATTTTGATAAAAATTTCTATAACATTCAAGCAATATGCTCTCAGCTGTTTGATGTGAAACCCGATGCTACGTTAGATACTATGCCAGTTAGTAAAAATAATATCAGACTTCCTAAGCTTGAGCTCCCTGTGTTCGGTGGTAATCTGAAGGATTGGCAAACTTTCATTGATATGTTTGACTCGACAATTCATAATAATGAATCACTAGCCCCTATTGATAAATTCAATTATTTATTAGCCTCGTTACAGGGTCATCCCCTATCCATAGTGAAATGCACACCCTTAGCAGGTGCAAATTATCTCATAGCTTATGATACTTTAAAAAAGAAGTACGAAAACACTAGATTGATAGCCTCAGCACATTGGCATTCCATTGAAAATACGAAGAGAATTCATGTTAGTGACAACCTCGAAAATTTGCGTAATATCTTAGATACGTTTAATGAAAATTTAGCTGCACTAAAAAATTTATCTTTTCCCACCGAACAATGGGATTTCATTTTATTCAATATGTTATTTGATAGAATTGACCCAGATACTCAAACTCGTTTTGAATTTGAATGTACTTCTGTATTGGGCAAGCCTGATTATTTTGATGTTCTTAGGAACTTTCTCGAGAGACAGTGCAGTGCAATGGATAATGTCGCCCTATCTAATCCGAACTCATCTAAATTTAAATACGATAGTTCTAAATCCAAATCTTTTTCATATCATCCTAATAAACCACTGAAATTCAAACAAAGTTCTTCGTTTGTAGCAAACCCAACCACCTCTGATGATAATTGCAAGCTATGCAATAAATCGCATTCCATTTACCGTTGCAATTCATTTTTGTCTCGTTCTCCAAGGGATCGCTACACTTTAGTGAAAACGAAAAATTGGTGTACAAATTGTCTGGGATCAAAACATACAGCATCCAATTGCTCATCGCATTTTTTATGCAAAAAATGTTCATTGCCCCATCATTCATTATTGCATTTTGATAATCAAAAAACACGATCAGAGCCAACTTCTTTAAGTCAATCTGGAATAGCTGCTAATGATGTTTCCAATAACCATAAGGATCCTACACCTTCTCAACAAGAGAGGGACTCTCCACCTTTGGAAACAAATAGTTTTCTCACACTTTGTTCAGAATCACCTTTGGAAAATTTAGTAAAAGGCTTCTGGGAACTTGAACAAATCCCCACAAAAATTATATCGTCTCCTGACGAACTATTAGCAGATGAAATTTATGAAAATACCTTATCTCGAAATAAATCTGGCCGATATATAGTTAATCTTCCGTTTCGTGAGGAAAAACCTATTTTCGAGGACTCTAAAATTACTGCTCTGCATCGTTTCAATTCACTCGAAAGTCGTTTATTGAAGAATCCCTCTTTGTATGAACAATATCGTGAATTTATGAATGATTATCTCTCCTCTGGTCACATGACATTGATTTCTGATGATTCGCATACTCCATTTTCTTACTATATTCCCCACCACTGTGTTCTGAAACCAGAAAGCTCCACCACCAAATTAAGAGTGGTATTTGATGGATCATCAAAATGTGCAAATAACCTTTCTTTAAATGATTGTCTCCTACCTGGCCGGAAACTACAACCAGACATTGTTAATATCCTCTTAAGGTTTCGACTTCATGTAGTTTGTTTCACTGCCGACATCAAACAGATGTATAGGCAAATTTTGATAACAAAACATCATCAAAATTATCAAAGGATTTTGTGGCGCTTTTCAGAATCAGATCCTATTCAAACTTATCGTTTGAATACAGTCACCTATGGACTCAGCTGTAGTCCATATTAGTAGTCAGTATTAGTTAGTTGGTCAACGAGTGCACATGTTTCCTACGAGTGAGAGTGTCCATATGATGTAAAATGCCTTTTACACGTGAGCAGATTATTGATATTAAAACAATAATCAAACAATCCATTACGGAACTTTTTACCGACGACAAATTCATTTCAACGGTTGCCGAAAAAGTATCACAAAAACTGAAGATAAAAGAAGCACGAGAAAGCATTTGTGACCTTCACAAGGAAATAGAACAACTGAAAAACCAAAACAAACAACTACAAGGTGAAGTTGAGCAATTACAACATAATGTACAGGATGTTGGAAAACTGAATTCTGATGATTCAACTCAACAAATTTTAAACGAACTATGTGAGAGGCAAAAAAGGGCATCAAACATTATAGTACTCAATATTAATGAATCTAAGCATAAAACACATGCAAACAGAATAACAGAAGATAAAGAGACCATCAAGGATTTACTTGAAAATGTTGCGGTAGACACTTCAAACATCCGTGTATATAGATTAGGCAAATTTGATCAGAACAAAAATAGGCCTGTCAAAGTATGTTTTCCTTCATCGGAAGAAGCCTTAACAGTGTTGAGAAATAAAAGATTAATTAAAGTCAATAGTGTCAAAATTTTTGCAGATCAAACGAAGTCTCAAAGAGAATATTTCTTAAATTTAAAAAAACAATTGGATGAATGCAAGAACCGAGGTGAAAATAAGATGATCAAGTACATTAACAATATTCCCACCATTGTTGATGAAATCAGTAATCAAAAAAACGACAGAGTCCTAATATAATATACAGGGTCGACATAATTTACTTGAATGCTGAAAGTTTTTATGCTCATAAGGACCAGATTATTGAGGACATCTTTTGTTATCGGCCATCAATAGTGATTCTTAGTGAAACCAGATGCACGAGTGATATTCTTGACTGTGAAATAGCTGTTATTGGATATTCTATTATAAGATGTGATTCCTCGAGCCGACATACTGGAGGAGTGTTGATTTATGTGCGGGAAGATGTCAGTTATTCAGTGGGGAAAACATTTATTTTGGATAAAAACTACTGGTGTCAATTTATTAATGTTGAACTGAATGGTAGTAAGTGGTTGATTGCTGGACTTTATCATTCACCAAATGCGTGACATGGAGAATTTTTAGATAAATTTGAAGAATGGTGTGAAGATTATTTCACAATCAACAAAAAATGTATTTTAATAGGTGATATAAATGTAGATTTCTTGGGTAATGGCTGCTACAGCAAAAAAATTAAAAATATTATTACAGCTTATGGAATAGAACAGCTCGCTGACGAGCCCACAAGAATAACTTCAACTAGCTCTTCATTGATTGATTATGTACTATCAAATCAGAATAATGTGAAAGTTTGTATACATCATGAACCAGTAATTACAGATCACTTAATAATTACCGTGAGCTTACAAAACAAAGAACAAATAGTGAGTAATACATTTTTTACGCGAAGACTAAATGATGACGTTTTTCATAAAATAAATTTGAAACTAATTGAATGTGATTGGTTGAGTGGTTCTGGTGATGTGGATGAAATGTACAGTAACATTGAGTCGAATTGTGAAATACTATTAAATGATATTGCGCCAATGGTTGAAATTGAGAACAAATCGAATCAGGTCCCCTGGTATGATGGCGAAATCAGATCTGCTTCGAAACTGAGAGACAGGGCTTACAAAGAATTCATTAAAAGTTCCGGCATTAAAAAGGAGGAGTCGTGGAATCGATATAAACTGAAGCGGAATCAAGTTGTTGGTATGTTGAAGATCAAAAAGTCTCAATATTATGAAAACAAAATTGATGTGAATAGGGATAACTCGAGAGAAATGTGGAAAGCAATGAAAATATTGATAAAAGGTGAAAAACAACCTATAAATTTCAAATCTATCAATTTTAGTACTAATGACGCTATCATCAAAGTGAGAACGGAGCTACAAGCTGCTAACAACTTTAATTCATTTTTTGTTGAAAGCATTGAAAATATCTCCAATTCTATTGTAAGTGAATCACAATGGTCTCCTCAGAATCTAAATGTGATAGAAACGAGATTTGTAGAATTCGAGAAGATTGATATAGGTGAGCTGAAGTCAATTATTTTTTCTCTCAAGAATAAAGGCAATGCTGAAGAAGTAATGGCTGCTACATTTTTGAAATCAACATTTTTCACCCTTGGATTTCCTCTCCTAAACTTGATAAACACATCAATGTCATCTGGTAACTTTCCAAATATGTTGAAAAAAAGAACAGTTATCCCTATCCCAAAGATAAATAATGCAGTTGAGATGTCAGACTTCAGAGCTATAAATACTTTGCCGAATATTGAGAAGGTTTTGGAAATTGTGGTACATGAACAAATTACTAGGTACTTTACTGTAAATAACCTGTTTATAGGAAATCAATCCGGGTTTAGAGAACACCACTCATGTGAAACTGCCCTTCAACTAACAGTTTCAAAATGGAAGAATGAAATCGATAACGATAAATTTATAGTAGCAGTGTTACTTGATTTCAAGAGGGCATTCGAAACTATCGATAGGCAAATATTACTTCGTAAACTGAGATATTATGGAATCGAGGGAATAGCCTTGAGTTGGTTCGAAAAATATCTCAATGGTAGGTCACAAATAACTAGAGTGGGAAAATGCTTCTCAAATGAAATTTCAAATAATATAGGCGTACCTCAAGGAAGCGTCCTAGGACCACTGCTGTTTATAATCTACCTGAATGATGTGAATTATATAAAAGGTCATGATTTTCTAAATCTGTTTGCAGATGACACGTTGGTTGCATGTTATGGCCATGACGTTGTGGAAACAGTAGAGCGCATGAATCAAGTGTTGAAAAAAATTGAAATATATTTAAAGGAAAATAAACTAAAAATTAATACGAATAAAACCAAGTCAATGATAATTAGTAAGAGACATAAACTGAAATCAATTGACTATGGAAAGCTTCAACTCGAAGTGGAGGGTGATAAAATTGAATGGGTGTCAGAATTCAAGTATTTAGGCTTCGTGTTGGATGAATCACTAACACTCAATGCACACTGTGACTACATCTGTAAAAAGATATCGAAAAAAATATTTTTTTTCTCCAGGATTTCAGCGGAAGTTTCCATGTTTGCAAATATTACAATATATAGAACCATTATACAGCCCCATTTTGATTATTGCTCTACTCTCCTTTATCTTTTAGATAAGAATAATATACAGAAGCTACAGAAACTGCAAAATCGAGGTTTAAGAATCATCTTAAAATGTAACAGATGTACTCCCATTCAACTCATGCTGAATGCCCTCAATTGGTATGATGTTGCAGAAAGACTGTATTACTCAAGTATGATATTTATTTATAAAATAACCAGAAATCTATTACCAAAATATTTTGATTCCTTCATTACGTACAATAATCAAATTCATAACTACAGAACAAGAACCACTAATCAATTCCACATTTCTAGGACAAGAACAAAACAATCTATGAAATCGTTGTTTTTCAGGGGACTGAATGATTTCAATCAATTACCGTGCCACATAAAAGATTCTGTTACTTTATATTCATTCAAGGCCCAGTTGAAGGTATATATTACATCACGTACTGTTTGAATTTTTCTATTTCACGTCGTTGGACTGTTTTACTGGTTCACGCTTTTATCTGTTCTGTGATGTGTGGCAAATTCTTTGAACGTATTTTTATTGTTACAATTATTTTTATACTATTTTTTATAAACTACTTTGCCTTTTTGAACCTGTATTTATATTAGGATTTCCTATTTCAAATAAAGAATTATTATTATTATATATTTAGCAATCAGGACTATTCATCAGCTCGCTAAAGAAAATGAACCTAACTCCAGAACAGTTTCTCAAATCCTCTTAAATGATGTCTTTGTGGATGACATAGTTTCAGGGTCTAGTTCACTTGAAAATGCTCTTGAGTTGCAGAATGGATTAATACAGGTTCTTAGTACAGGAGGTTTCGAGCTGCGTAAATGGGCAAGCAATAATCCTCAACTATTATCACATTTACCAACATCCTCTTTGCAAACTCAACCCTTCCTTCTCGATGATGTAGCTGATGCTACTATCAAAATCCTGGGACTTCAATGGAATCCGACATCAGATATCTTTTCGTATCAAGTGAAACCTCTCAACAAGCCTTGTACCAAGAGGTCAATTCTCTCAGAATTAGCACGTATTTTTGACCCTTTAGGTTTTCTCACCCCTGTTGTTTTGTGAGTTAAACATTTGATGCAAGACCTCTGGACTCTAGGAATTGGTTGGGACATTCAACCCCCGGATACTATTATAAGACGTTGGTCTAAATTCAAATCTGAATTTGATCACCTTTCTGCTATTCAAATACCCCGTCTCATTGTGTCAAGGAATATAATTTCTTGCCAACTTGTTGGATTTTCAGATGCCAGTCGAGTGGGTTATGCTGCTGTGACTTATCTCCGTGTAATTCATGCTAATCATACGATTACTACATCTCTCATTTGTGCCAAATCTAGAGTAGCACCTCTGAAAACCATATCAATACCTCGGTTAGAGTTGTGTGGTGCTCTATTGTTGTCATAACTCATTTGTTATGTTTCTCATATTTTCAAGGACAAACTCCAATTCGATAGAATTATTGCATTTTCAGATTCCACAACAGTTCTTGCTTGGATACGGAGTAGTCCTCATATACTGAATTGTTTTGTTTCAAACAGGGTAACTACGATTCAAGAAAATGTTCCTCCATCTCTTTGGTATCACGTATCCTCTGAAGATAACCCTGCTGATCCAGCATCTCGGGGCCTTTTTCCTTCCGAACTTCTCGAGAACTCTTTATGGTGGGCGGGACCATCTTGGTTACAATTTTCTTACGATAAATGGCCCTCTTCTTTCAAAAATGCATCTGATAATATTTTCTTCACAGAAGAAGAGCACCGTAAAGTTGTTTGCGTTGCCACTACCGATGTTAACCCCTTGATTGATTTGTTGAACCGCTTCTCGTCATTACCTAAGATTGAACGAATTATCTGTTATATACTTCGTTTTATTCATAATTGTCGTAACTACAAGACCAATTGCCATCAAAATGGACCTTTCAGCAATGATGATATGGAGAGGTCACAGTCAATATTATTGAAAATAACTCAACGTGATGCATTTTCGCATGAAATTGATCTTATACGTAAAAATGCAATTCTTCCCAAATCCTTTCGGAAACTCAGCCCATTCATAGATGGAGAGGGTATTTTGAGGGTGGGCGGACGATTAGTCTATTCAAAGCTCTCCTTCGAACAAAAGCACCCTGCTCTCCTTCCGAGTACACATCGGTTCACTCAGCTTGTGATAGAGTATACTCACAATAAATATTTACATCCTGGTTTTCAAACTTTACATCATCTTCTCATCCAAAGATATTGGATTCTAGCCCCAAAACGAACAATCCGCAAAATACTATCTCGTTGTCTCAAGTGTTTTCGTACAAACCCTACATCTCGGCAACCTCCAATGGGTAATCTCCCCGAAGTGCGTGTTTCCCAAATAAAACCATTTCTTTGCACTGCTGTTGACTATGGTGGACCCTTATCTATCACACTGGGCCGCACTCGTGGTGCTTAAGTGCTAAAGGCGTATATATGTCTTTTTGTATGCATGTCCACCAAGGCTCTCCATTTGGAAGTTGCCTCTGACCTCACAACGGAAGCATTTCTCGGTGCATTACTTCGCTTTATAGCTCGACGCGGACAATGCAAACACTTATATAGTGATCAGGATACTAACTTCGTTGGAGCTGCTAAGCAAGTCTCTGAAGCAATGCAACAAGCCATAGACACTGAAGGCATCACTTTTCATAGAATTCCTCCTCTTTCACCAAATTGGGGTGGTTTATGGGAGGCAGGAATCAAATCGGTTAAGTCTCACCTACTTCGGGTAACCGGAGATCAACTCTTGACGTTTGAAGAGTTGTCAACTATTCTGTGTCAGATCGAATCAGTTCTGAATTCTCGACCTATAGGGCCAGTCAGCTCTGACCCTAATGATTGTACTGCATTGACTCCCGGTCACTTCCTAACTTTGGCACCTCTCAATTCATTGCCTGATGCAGATCTGACTGATATCAAATTATCAAGATTAACTCGGTGGCAACTTGTTCAGAGGTTACATCAAGACTTCTGGGCAAGATAAGAGTATCTGCATACTCTCTTATAACGCTCCAAATGGACTGATCCTTCGGTTCCCATTGAGATAGGAACTTTGGTTTTGTTGAAAGATGATTTTTCTCCCCCACTCAAGTGGCATATGGGTCGCGTTTTAGAGGTCCATCCTGGCAAAGATACTATTGTTCGAGTGGTAACTGTTAAAACAGCTAAGGGGATATTTAAACGTCCTGTTACAAAATTATGTCCTTTACCAAATTGAAACTATAATTCTAATATATCTCTGTTCTCGTCTCCATACCATATGATTATGTTGATAGATCATAAGGCTATATCTATTCTCGTTCAATGAATATTGATTTTTTATTTATTTTTTTTTATTTTTAATATATCTCTTATAAAATTTTTAGAATTTTAGGTGGGCGGTATGTTTCGTATTGATGGTTGTGCCAAAAAGGTTTATTAAATATCATACTTTTGCTATCGCGTGTAACCAAGCACAGGGTGCTGTCTGCCACTCTGGGTGTCACGTGATGACGAGACCACGGCAAGCTCACTTATTCTCGAAGCTTCGCCACGATAGTGCGTTTAAAACAAATAAATTTAATTCTTTATCTTGCCCTGTTTGTGTGAAGTTGATACCTCTATTTCAAAAACGATAAACTGTATTATATTTGTGAGTGGTGTGTGGGATATATTTTCTGAACCTGAACTGTCATCAAGAGGCGGTACCGCCGGTTGCCTTTGGACGGTCACGGACGTTATCCACGGAGACGGCGGTAAGTGGTTGACATATCCTGTGCTGCCGATAAAAGTTGAATAAAATTATTTCTCGCATACAGTCCACTTCTCCACCAATTGAACATGTCCTATTGGTAAAAGTGCATCTTCTATTACAGTTGCCCCATGCATTAAAATTTTATGCATAGTAGGCGTCATATTATGTCTACTATATAAACTAACATAAGGTGCAGCAGTCTCTGTAGTGAATTCTTTGAATTTTTCTGCGTCTATTTTGTATCCACATGAAATGCACTCAAGAATCACCTTGATTTTTTTGATAAAATTTATATCTAGACCTGTAATTTCAGCTGCCAACTCTGGATTTGCAAAAAATCTTCGACTGGTATTTCCGTCATTTGTATTGCCAAATCCAGCTTTAGGAAAATCTACCCGAAGACCTAGTTTATTTTTGAATTCATCTTGAATTTTTTCTTTGTTTTTTTGCATTAGCAGTTTGTCTGCTTCAGATTTTGGTGGCAAATTTTGCAAGCCTAGCTTGTAGGCAATATGTAATAAATTTTCAAATAGCCGAATTCTGGCATGTAAAGTAGATAAGCCGAACTTCAATGTATCTGTATTTACTACATTTGTTTTATTCAAATCGTTGAAATCTTTCGATGTTGCTCCACATATGTAACATCTCATTGTAGATTTTGTTCCAGTTGCCGCGTTGCACACTTTTGCATCTACCATTGTTAGCATCATTTTGGTTTTAACAACATATGATCTTCCACCGATTGTTACTGATGTAGGTTCTAATTTTTCAGCTGCGGCTTCCACATAGTTGATTTCGTCGTTCGTTATATCAACTGTTTCCTTTAAAAATCGTATACGGATAGGTCTACAGTAGCGGGGCGATGATGGAGTTGTGTTCTGCCATAATATTTCATTTTCTTCCCCATACACTAAACGTAGAGGCACAAATGAACTTTGAAAAATGTGCGAGTCGCATCCGCTATCATTTTCAAACTTTTGTTTGAACTGAGCCTGTTGTGAGCCATCACAACCCCATTTACAGATCATTTGAAGATCTCTCTCATTATCGCTAAGGGTTCTCAAAACGTCTTCTGAGTGAATAAGTAATCTTTCGGCAGTATGATTCATTATTCCTTGTGAATTCACTTCGGCACAGGTTTCGGTTACGTTGAAAAATTCATTGGAAGGATAACATTGTTTCTTATACAGCTGCAAAACTGAATAGCATGGAAGATTTCCTGTGGTTTGCCTGATCCTTTCATATTGGGACCTTGAAAGATTCGCATCTACAAACATTGCCAGCGCTTCTTCTGGATTGATATGCTTAACATGTGCAATGTCACGGTCTACTGACTTCTGGTATTCCTTGGCGCGGTTCCTATTCTCCGAAATCTCTTTCAAAATATTTTAGGCACTTATATTGCCCTGGGCTCGCAATTCCATTTGAGCTGCATAAATTATTTTCTCAGGGCTATCCGACAAACGTATTGTTTCAGTTTTGCGTCTTTTGCTTCGTTCACTAGCCTCTTCAAACGGTTTAGCGGGTCTACCTGCTCTTGTGGATATTAGAGGTAATTCAAAAGTCCCATTCAGCCATTTTTCGTTTTTTTTTTTCAAATAGATCACTTCTATATTTTGCTTCTACCCATCGCTGCTTCATTTCTGATTTCATGCGTGCAAAATTTCGCTTTATGTCCTTTAATTGTTTTTCCGAGTATGGGTTATGTGAATTCAAATAATTTTCAACATATTCTAATTGGTCGTCAAAATTGAGATCATTTTGTGATCTCATTAGACCAAATATCTCCTTGCGAGTCATTAAAGTACTTCCAGATGGCCCTGAAATAATAAAAACTAAATTGAATCAACCTTTCTTTTTTTTATATTTTCAAGTACGATATCTAAAATCGCTCCAGATGGCGGAGTAGGAATTAGTAGGAAACAATTTTTACATTTTTTTTTAAGTAGAAAGTCTATATATTACGAATATATAAAAATTATAGCCGGATAATGCCGGGCACTAAAACAAAAATCCTCGTAAAACAAAATTTTCTTGAAAAATTGAGGAATTGAAACGATATTTTTTCAAATGACGAAAAATATTATAACCCTGTCACAAAATTAAATATTTTATATATGTAAAATGAGTCACTTACCAGCAGTTTTAGAATCCATGGCTAATTTTGAATTATTCACAACACAACATAAAATAAAAAATAGTTAAAGTTGAGTTTTAAAGAACGAATATTGAAAACAAACAACCGCTTCGTGCAATGTCTCAATTTCAACTGACTATATCTTGTGTAATTTGGGGCGGTAAAGAAAAAAAAAACAATAGGGTTAGGTCGCCCAATTACCTGGCTCTTCTGAGAACGCCTTTTTTTTCCTCAGCGTAATTCTGAGAATTGTAATTTTGGCCAGCTAGATCATGTAAATACCCCTATGTGCGACGTCAAGGCTTTTCTCCTAAGCTCCAAAGACAATGGGAAGGTCCGTATGAGATCAAGAAGAGGATAAATGACGTGATTTATCGAATCGGAAAGCTGCCAAGAGGGAAGCCGGAAGTCTTGCACCATATGCTGGCTCGAATGACGTCGAAGAAGCAAGAACTTTTCAACAAGCACCAAACAATGACGACTTCCATACGAGTTACACCGAATTCATGTCGGATTACGCAAGCAGGGGGAAGATCAGGCTTGGCGTGACCGTTGAGGTACAGCAAGATCTTTTCACAGTTCCAGGAGATGTTTTCATTGAACATTGCGTCGCTCAAGATCTCCAAATGAGCAAAGGAATTGCAACAGTCTTTCGTAAGAAGTTCGGCCGCCTGGATGAATTGCGAGATTAAATGCCCAGAGTAGAAAGAGCACTACGACTAGAAGATGGCAACCGATCCTTATTCTACCTAATAACTATGAAATTACCGATAGAAAGAGCAACCTACGAGAAAATATGGTACGCGTTAGTAGACCTGCCATTATGACATAAAGAAATTGGCTCTACCTAAAATTGGCCATGGGTTGGAAAACCTGGACTGGAAGATCGTGAAGGGCATGATAGAAGTCATTTTCCGAGACACAAGCATACAGATCACGGTGTGCTGCTTTAACCCGAAAATAGTATGTCCCTCAAAGACGATCGACTGTTATTTTTTCCTCCGAGGGTTCTGCAGGGCCGGAAACACCTGTAGCTTTCGCCATCAAGAGCCGACGTCAGGGGTTGCCACATGGAGAATTTCTGATCGAGGCGATCAGAACTAGGGAGGGAGCAGTGTAACGAAATGATACGCCTTTGGCTTGGCCACGCCCACTCCAGGTGACGTGGATCATGAACGTTCGAGATGCGAGGTCTGAAATGTTCGCGTGCCGCCAGGAAACTTCTGGAGAAGCGTGCAGGTATAAAGGTCCGCGGACAGAGGCGCAGGCAATCAGTTGATAATTGAGCTTATAGTCGCATTGTAAATAAATCGTATCAGTGGAAATAAAAGTGAATAAAAATCAAACCCAGTGTTTTAGTAAATAGAAACGTTACAGGAGCATGTTTATCGAAATTTTCGATAATTAAATCATTGAGAATGTTTATTTTACTGTCAATGTCTTCTTCGTTTATTATATTCATCCATGGTAATGCTTGAAGGTCAAATCGAAAATTATTGATATTGAAGTTTGAATAATTTCGATAGGATATCAAGAAAATCATAATTAAAATCACCCATGCATATGACGTCATCATAAAAGGGACAAATATTCGAAAAAATGTTGTGAAAATCACCCATGGCATTGTTAATATTATTGTGTGGAGGCCTTCAGAATACACCAATAGCAATTTTACTCATTCTGATCTTGACTTCTAGAAACAAGTATTCAAGATGGTTGCTTACCAGGAAATCGAATGATATTTTTTTCGCATTATAGGTACTTTTCACATATATACCAACACCACCTCCTCTCCCATTTCTATTACATCTGAATAAATTGAAACCAGGAGTACTACCAGCATCGGATTCAGTGACATCAGTCAACCATGTTTCAGAAACCATTACAATATCGAAGTCGTTTTCCGAGATAAGCGCTAAAAAGTCATTAAAACTTGTGAAGATCGATCTAAGGTTCAAATGAGCGATATACATCACGCAAAATATTCCAATCCAAGTATCAAACTTTGCCTGAAAGAATAAGCCAACGAAGAGGAGTATGTATGCACAAGATATAATAAAAAATATAGAAGGAAAACAAACTGAAAGAAAAACATATCTACAAGAGTAAACGTAGAGTGACGCCACTTAAATGATCTGGACCAAGGATTTGGTTTTTAAAAACAATTTCATTTTATTATAAAGTTTACAGTATGAAATCTACGTCAAGACTAAAAACTGAACATGAATAATGTGGTCATAATCCTAGAGTTGCTGAATTGCAATTCAGCGGTTCCCATGAGAATATTGCAGGTAACTGCTAAGGGTTTCCTATTTCTTGGGAACCCGTGTGTGCCGGTCACGTAACTCGCCACTCTGACAAATATCTCATCAATATTATCATATTCATTTATACTTGTTAATCAACACTGCCACTTCACAAATACATGTCTGTCTAGTGATGAGAGAGCTTATCAAAAATGTGAGCAGTAGCCTTAAAGGATGAGATGATGAGATGATGAGAAAAAAAATCAAATATCGATCCTGAACATGTTATATCCTATTAATTACCATCTTCATACACTCATCAGGAGAAACAAAAATATACAATAATTAATACAATGTAGCGATGGCAAATGAAACCAAGTGTTAATGATTCATTAAGAATTTGTCAAATCATCCAGATCAGCTTCACATTTTATGGCCCTTTTGATACCACCAGATTCAACGTATGTCAATCCATTGTAAGTCACAGCTGCATTTGAGAAGTGTGTTCTAGCTTTCTGGAAGATCCGCATATTTTCAGCTGTTAACATTTCAGCAACAACAAACGACGAACCTTTGACGTTTTTTTTCTTTGAAAAAACGAGGTCACGCATCCAGCGGTGAACAAACTGAATGGCAACTGGTCTATTTTTTGCAGTCTTTTTTCCCATACGAAATACCTGGCTGATATCAGTTCTATTGATGTCGACTCCTAATGTGGATTTGAAAAGTTTTAATAATTCATCTAAAAGATGCTTATTATCATCTTTGAGTCCATGTAATATCAGAAATTGGTTATTTCTCTGTGTTTCAATTATATTCACTCTGTCAGATAGCCAGCTCAATTCGTTTTTCAGGACTTCAAGTTCACTTTTAAATTGATCGAGTGACTCGCCAACAGATTTCTCGAAAATTTTCAGTTTGTTAAGTAGTACGTCGTTATTTGTATCAACAGTACTAGTGTTACTTGCATTTTCACTGGATACTAGGTTATCTTCGAGTTCCTTCAACCCATTATGAAATTTGTCACTCAACTTATCAACACGGGCACTCAGTTTTTTCACAGTTAAATTACTTGGAGGTGGCATTTTTAATGATAAATTTTTTTGTTAGCAAAATGGTATGAATGATAGCAAACAATAATTCAAGCCAGAGCAACACACAGACACGTCTACTCGCTACAACGATTCATACTCTATTTCCTGCCTGATCAATTGTTCATTTAGCCAGGGTTTCATATGGTTCTGTTCGGATTTTAACATTTTTGGTGTTTTTGCTAATCATCTTCTCCAATGTAGCTGAGGAATGATTCCACATACCTTGCATATCGTTGACGGTTGATAACTGTTTCCAGTTATAGTTATGTATGTCCTGGGATAATGTGGCGAAGTCGATGAAAGAGCGGTGAAGTTTGTTGGACTTATGATAATGTATCACCTGGATGTTGGCTGATAACATAATATGGTCTGATTTGCCTATTGGCGCGTCATAGTTTATTCCTGAGATAAGATCGGGATCGGATGTTAGAATCAAATCGAGAACTGACGGATCTTGATTTTGTCGGAAACGAGTGGGCTTGTCTATAAGCTGATATAGATTACAGTCGAGATGTTGATCTAAGAATAGATTTTCAGAGGTTTCAGGATGGAAACTATTAGTTGTGGTGGGCCAAGTAATTTTTGGAAGATTGAAGTCGCCAAATACTAAAAGATTTGGAAGGAGTTGGTACTGAGTGGATATGACATTGAAAAGTATTATGTCGGCTTGAATATCGACATTACCTGGCCTATAGATACAATAAAGGCTGAAAGCAAACCAGGGATCTTCAAATTTGACCCATATGGAATCAATTGATGTTCCAGTGTTTATATTCAGATGGGTGACAGTTAATTTGGAGTTTATTTCATCATTGACAAAGCAGCAAACCCCGCCACTAGTTCTGTTCTGCTGTCTGTCTGATCTGTACAAATTGTATCCTGGTAATTTTATTATAGAGTCGGGGATGTTGCTTTCTAGCCACGTTTTAGAAATGAGAACTATTGAAGGATGAGGGGTATTAACATGAGGAACGAGAAAGTTGAACTTTGCGGGCAGGGATGATATATTTGTGTAATTGATTGATATATTGGTTTCTTCTATCATTAGTTTTTTGTCGACTCGTCTTCACATATTGTTGGTTTCCCGTTTTTATATTTGATGATCAGGTTTTTCTCTACATGTTCCATTTTGCTTCTTAATTCAGCACGTTTGTCATCCAGGTACTTTCGTTGGGCAGGTGTTTTGTCATCAAATACTTTAATACTTCTGTACTGAGAGTTTAGTAGTTTATTTTTGTTTCGTAAAAGTTGTTTCACAACATCATCCTTTCCAATATCTACTTTCAGCAATCTCTGCCTGTCTCTTCCATCCATATTCTCAATGCAAAATACAGAGACATGCAACATAGATACTCCAGTAGTCAGCTGAGCTATAACTCATAACGCTATTTTCGTATTGAAAACGTGTTGTTGTTAAAGATCGCTGCTTGTATTTGCGTGATTAAAGTAGTTGAAATTCGTCATAAATTTTTTTCTTTTATTGTGTAGTGCTCGCCTAATATATCTACGTTCAGTGGACTACATAGTTTGCTCGTTTTTGTTTGCCAATCCTGCCAATCTTGAGTAATCAGTTATTCATCAAATGTGAACACTATGAACAAAAAGTCAACAAAAGTTGCTACTGATAAGAGACATTCATTAGTCCAGGTACACTGTTGCTAACATTATGGAAACGTTGATGCTCCAATGAAATTGGTAAAATGGTTGTACACGGTTGCTTGATCTGCGATGAGAGAATCGGCGATAATTCTGTGGCTTGCGATAGCTGTCAGTGCTGTCACATCATCCTACATCCGACTGAACAATGTACTGGCTTAAGTGCTTCCGAACTCCGAGCTATTGTAATCCAGAAGAGATCTTTGTTCTACTTTTGTTCCGATTGCCGTCAGGCACTCAAAAGCGTACCCAAAATTTTAAGAGAAGTCGAAGACCTAAAGTCCGAAGTTACCTTACTTACTTACTGAAATCATCAACGAGCTACATGAACGCCAAAAGAGATCAAACAATTTACTGATCTTTAATCTACCCGAATCGTCAACTACATCCGAAGATGTTAACCAAGTAAAAACACTCTTATCTGGAGTTGATGAGGGTGCGGTTAACGTCAGTGCTACAAGAATCTTTGGTTTTGGTAAGAGGAACAAAAATGGTAATCGATCAATTAAATTTGTTCTTTCTTCTGCTCGTGATGTGCACGAAATCTTAGGAAACAAAGTAAAATTAGGCCAAACAAATAAAGTATTTTTCCAACCTGATCGAACTCTCTATCAGAAAGAGCAGCTTGACTCAGTGAAAAATGATCTTTCAGTACGTCAACGGGCTGGTGGGAACGATTTGATACTTCAACATTACACCGAGAATCATTAAAAGAAACTAAATCTGGGCAGCCCTTCAGTTTATTACCAAAATGTTAGAGGTCTCAGAACTAAACTGACTGAGCTCAGCTTGAATGTTATCAACTTAACTGTTAACTTTCGCAACATCCGCGGTCTCAACAAGAACATCAATGATGTCTACCATCACCTACAGTTGGAGAAGCCGGATATTCTGGCACTGACGGAAACACAAGTAAAATCGTCTTCCGACAAAGTCCACATGCTTTGTCCTGGTTATGAGCTCCATTCTCGATTCAGATTCAAAGGTGGAGTTTGTCTCTTTGCTAAAGCTAACCTTTCATGCCAGCGTATAGAGAGTTCGAAACCTGAAGACTTTGATGTGATGTGGTTCAAGCTGGCAGATACCAAACTGACCAAATAACTTTGCTGCCTTTACCTCTCACCCTATGAACCTTCTAATAGCAACCACTTTGAATTTTCATCACTCAAACTGGACTTCATTCAAGAGAATCATCCGACAGCAGAAATTGTGATCATGGGAGACTTCAATGTACATAACGCAGCCTGGCTCAAATTCTCCAACGAAACAGACGATGCAGGTCGTCAAACTGAGGCATTCGCCATCACGTATGGTCTTGAACAACTTATCGAGCTACCAACCATCATACCGGATGTCATCAACCAGTCTGCCAATACTCTGGATCTTTTCCTCACCACCAACTCTGATTTTTATAGAATAAAAGTTCGTGCCCCACTCGTAAACTCTGACCACACCCTCATCTTCTGTTCCTGCTCTTTCAATGAACCATCGAGCAGCACATTACCGCCCCGTCACATGTGGTATTATAACTCGGCCGACTGAGAAGGTGTTCGTATGTTTTTCTCAGCGTTTCCATGGAAGAGGGTTTGTTTTCCCTCAGAGGATCCAACACGATGTGCAGAGTCAATTTCTGAAATCATCGTGTTGGGGATGCAAACTTACATAACGAACACCGCAAGAAGAATATCTTCCAATAATACCTGGTTTAGCGGTTTAGCTATCGCTTCCAAACAGGTGGAGGCTAGAAACATATGCAATGAGACAATCAAGCATTCGAAAGATGCTCACAATGCTAAAATAAGATCAAAACTAGTTGAATGTCCCGTTCATTTTAGTCTTTCGCCAAAGCTGTGGGAAAAAATTTCACTTCCAGCTCGTTTCCTCTTTTAACCAAGGAAGATGGAACACTAGCCACGACTGCCCAGGAAAAAGCCAACATTTTTGCCCATTTATTTGCTGGCAATTCCACTCTGGATTCATCGGGAAAGCAACCCCCGAACATTACACCTATTGACAGTCACATGCCCGAGATCACATTTCGCCAACGAACCATCCGAAAGATTTTGTTGGGTCTCAACACCGGCAAGGCCTGTGGATCTGACGGAATTCCACCTATTGTTCCCAAGAAATGTGCCGCAGAACTAACACCTATTATTTGCAAGTTATTCAACCACTCTCACAAATTGGGGATATTTCCGTCCAACTGGAAAATCGCAAGAGTACAACCAGTCCCCAAAAAAGGCAAAAATACCCTACCTAGCAACTACAGACCTATCGCACTGCTGTCTATTATTTCAAAGGTCATGGAAAAAGGCATTAACATCGAGCTCATGAAGTATTTGGAAAACTCAGGAATCATCAACGATAGGCAATATGGTTTTCCTTCATCAAAGATCAACTGGTGACCTGCTTGCTTACGTCTCACATATATGGCAGCTATCTATCGAGAAATATGGTGAAACCTTAGCCGTGGTACTAGATATCTCCAAGGCATTCGATCGAGTCTGGCACCAGGGACTCCTCGCCAAGCTTCCATCTTATGGCTTGCCTCCTCAGCTATGTTTTCTGCTAACTAGTTTTCTCTCAGGCAGATCACTCCATGTGTTGGTCGATGAGGTTTTATCTGATTTCTTAATTATAAATGCGGTAACAATTCTCGAATGGGGATCCCAAAAATTTGTGTATTTCAATGCAAACAAAACACAAGCATGTCTTTTCTCCAAAAAAGCCGACCTTACAATGCCCAACATGAGCTTGTCAGAGATACCTTTGAAATTATCCATCTCGATGCTTGGTATAACTATCAGCAATAACCTTTCTTGGGAAAATCACGTGGGATCAATTGCTAAAAGTGCATCCCAGAAACTTGGTTTTCTGTTTCGTGCCAGGAACTATTTCACTTCCAGTCAGCTGCTTACGATCTATAAGGCACGAATCCGACCTGTCCTGGAATACTGTTTCCATATTTGGAGTGCGGCACCTAAACATATCCTGAAGCTTTAGGATTCTGTCCAAAAAAGGGCAATTCGTCTCGTCGGTGATGCTTCGCTTACTAACTCGCTTACTTCTCTGGAACACCGTAGAAGGGTTAGCGTTCTGTCTCTATTCTATAGATATTTTCATGGCCGATGCTCTCCTGAAATATCAACAATTGTTCCTCATTTGGCGGTCTCTTCGAGGTTAACCCGTCCAGTCTTCACACCCCTTTGTGGTTAATTTGGTGACCTGCAGAACATCTCTTTTCAAAGACTCGTTCATCCAACGAACAGCGAGGCTCTGGAACACATTGCCAGGGAGGTGTTTCCCGAGGCATATGACCTTCAGAAATTTAAAAAGAATACCAATTCCTTTCTCCTTTCCCTTGGTTCTCACGATGTTCTCTGAACATTACAGGATGTCTTCTTTCGTGGGAAGTTTTATATAAAAAAAACTGTTCTTACGATATCATTATCTTCACTGAAACCTGGATCACACCTGAATTCACGGTTGCTGAACTTGGACTTCTCAACTACAATTTCTACAGAACCGACAGCTCCATTGAATCCAGTGTTCTCAGCAGGGGTGGTGGCGTATTAATTGCTATCAAGAAATCATTTTCCTGTCGACATTTTAATTCCGGAAGATTCCCATCATCCTCCACTCGAATGTAGTTTGCCTCTCGGAATTGCAAATGGATATTCATCTATTATAACTTCCTTCACGCTGACTATGCAGCAATCCGATCATCCCTTGAAGTAATTGACTGGGATGATGCACTACATGGAGAGGAGCTCTCTGATATGGCATTCTTTATTCCATCATCGATCGCTGTGTTCCGCATAAGATAATCAATGAAAAGAAATTTCCATGCTGGCATTCCCCCGAGCTGAGGAAATTACTTTATGAGAAGAAATCAGCGCACAAGATTTACATGGGTGCAAGGAGTCCTGAAAGCTATGCAGCATTTTGTAGTTTAAGATCTAAATGTAAATCTCTATCAAGACAGTGTTATGCAGACTACATTCAACGAACTGAACACTCTATTATTGATAATGTTAAATGATTTTGGAAATTTGTAAGCAGCAAAAGGGTAACTAACAATGGGATTGATATTGCCAACATTTTTGCTGACCAATTTTCTTCTGTCTATACAAATCAACTCTGCATCATTATAATACCCCTATTACATCCATGGTTAATGTGTCCAATTATCACATTGAAATTTCGAAGATCTATGAAAAACTGTCTGAACTCAATACTAACAAAGGTCCTGGCCCTGATGGAATTCCCCCTACTTTTCTTAAATCATTCAGCTTCATTTTATCTCGTCCACTTTTCTATATATTTAATAAGTCTCTGTCATCAGTTGAATTTCCGGATAACTGGAAAACCTCATATGTTACTCCAATATATAAATCAGGTCGCAAGTCTGATGTGGGCAATCATCGTCCCATTTCTATTCTGAGTTCAATCCCTAAAGTTTTCGAAAGCATCATTTTTGACTACCTTACATATGACTGCTCTGCAATTACAGGAGCCCAACAATTTGGATTCACATCCAAAAAGTCAGCGGAATTGGGTCTTATTACATATGTCGATTTTCTGTCGGAGGCTCTGGAAGGGGGTTTACAGGTTGACTCTGTGTACACTGATTTTTCCAAAGCTTTCGACAAGGTTGATCATGAGCTCTTGATTCATAAACTTTGCTTTTACGGCATTGATGGATCAATTTTGCAATGGCTCAGGAGTTACCTTACAGAAAGAACTCAGATTGTCAAGGGCAATCATTACTATTCTCATTCCATAGTAGTTACCTCAGGAGTTCCTCAGGGTTCACATTTGGGTCCTCTTCTATTTAACCTTTTTATCAACGATCTCATTTGCTGTTTCCAAGAAAGTGAAGCTCTGCTATTTGCTGATGATTTGAAGTGTTTTAAAATAATTGAATGTGAGGCTGGTACACTGAGTCTACAAAATGATATAGATCGCCTCTCAAACTGGTGTACGCGAAAGGGAATGTGTTTAAATGTATCCAAATGCCATATTCATCGTTTTTACCGAACACGTCACCCAATATAGTTATTCTTTTTTGTATTAGTTTTTCGAACAATTTTGAGGAACATTAGAGAATAGTAATGGGTCGGTAGTTTTCCAACATACTTATATTGCCCTTTTTATGGAGTGAAAATATCTTTCCAATCTTCAAGAGATTCGGGAATATTCCATGGATAATTGACAGATTGAAAATAAAACATAGGGGGTAGATGATGTAATCGTCAACATATTCAAGGACTTTTATAGATAATCCATCATGACCACAGAATTTTTGTTGACCATTTCTGATAAATGTTTGGCTACTTCCTCTGACGTTATTTCATGAAACAAAGCGAGTTGTTGCAAATTGGGCCGGTGATACAAATCAAATTTTTTGTTCACCATATGCTAATTTAAAATGGGAAAATCAAATGTTGAGAAAATTACTCCAAGAAAAGGATGAGAAGTACAATCTGCTTCGCGATAATAATAAACTCCTAAAGCAAAACAATGAGTTTTTGCAACAAAAAATACGCCAACTATCAGAATTCGGTCCAAGTAAAAAATTATCTGATAAACCTGCAAACAAAAAGCCGTCAAATCAGACGGCACACACAAAAAGCGATATTGGCTCAGTGTCCAACATCCCACCAACTACGGCAATTCCGCAAAACACATGGTTGCCAACTCAACAAACCAACCAGATACAATCAAGACAAACACAATTATCTCAAACCGAAGACATTGCAAGTGCTCAGCTGGGATTGATGAATCAAATTATTTATAACAACGATGATACTCCTAATCCTGTCGACTACGGTTACAAAAAAGTTATAGGAAAAGAAAACCAGTAAAAGCCACCATCGGAGAGAATGACACAGAAGATGACTTTGGTGTTGAAAAAAAGGATGGCTTCATCTGCACCGCGTCAAACGGCATGTCACAGGAGATAAAATCTCCAAGTATATGAAAGAGCAAGATGTGTTCAAAAACGCTGACTTGAAAATAAAGGAACTCCCCACCGAGGAATCTCAAAGTAAATGTTTCATGTTTGGTATAAACTATAGCCTCAAAGAGGAAATTTATAAACCTTCAACCTGGCCAAAAAGTATGGCATACAAACGCTTTGACTTTAGGAAATACCATAGCTATCAACGGCGCAACGAGGATTTTTAGGAAAATTGCAACCAACGTCGCACAAACCAAAACATGATCTAAACCCAAGGACAGAAGCTTCCGATTGCACCTCTCTAATTCATCACAACATCCGAAGCATTGGAAACTGTGTCAATGAGCTATGTGCAGTCCTAGAAAACATACATGGTCGCAAAATATTATGCATTTCGGAGCACTGGCAAACTTATGACCAACTCAATTCATTAGGTGTTTCTAATCTCAAAGTAATATCATATTACTGTCGCCCGCCTGGGCAACATGGTGGGGTGAGCATATATTGTGATTCCAACTTCAAAGTGAAAGTCTCGAATGAACTGAATGATCTATCCGAGTGCAGAAATTTTGAGTGCTTCGCCGCAGAATTCTTAGTACATGAGTATAAATTCTTAGTTGTATGTATTTATCGCTCACCTGCTGGGGATGTTGAAATATTTTTCTCGAAAATTACAAAGTTGCTAGATATTCTGTCAAAGAAAAAAACTAGTTTCCATATAACGGGCGATTTCAATATTGATTTATTGGGAGAATCAAGTTCTTCAAAAGAATTCATGAATATACTAGAATCATATGATGCTTTTCCGACAGTGAAGCAAGTCATTCGTAAAGAAAGCAAAACATGTCTTGATAACATTATTACAAACTCTGAGAACAAAACCGAATCAATTAGGATTTTAGAAACCTGTATATCTGATCACACCGCACAGGTATTAACTTTTAATATACAAAGTGATGTAACTCTATACTACAACAAAAGAAGATTCTTCTCGAATGATGCGATCAATACTTTCTGTACCGATCTGAAAGATGAACTTTTCGGAGATGCATATAATGCTGTTTCGACTGACTCCAAATATAATATATTTATCAACACGTTTCTACCATACTTCAACAAACATTTCCCTCCCAAGAAAGTGAAAGAGAAAAAAACTAAAGTTATTTTTCAAAGTTCAGAACTACTGGCAGCTAAAAATGAAATGCTAATTTATCAAATGCTATCTCTCGACTTCCCAAAGTATAAAATTGATTTCAAAGCCGCACATATCAAATATAATGAACTTCTAAGACAAGAAAGAAATGAATATCATGAGCAAAGACTGGCCAAGTCAAAAAATAAATCTAGAACTTCCTGGCAAATAATCAGTGAGCTAACAGGTCGCAGAAATGTCAAGAATGATCAGCCAACTTTCGAAAACTCTCTCGAAGGTGCAAATTTAATGAACGATTTTTTCAACCAAAAAGCAATCAACCTAATCGGTGATAAACCACAACTTCAACGTGACTATACATGTAATATTCCTTACAACTGTAATAGTTTCTCTTTTATTCCAGTCACATCACAAGAATTAATTGTTATAATGAATGAAATGGAGAGCAAGAGAAGCTCTGGATACGATGACATTTCAACATTTCTACTGAAGAAGTGTTTTGTATACATTGTTGAACCTCTATGCCACATTATAAACACATCACTCACATCTGGAGTTTTTCCCGAAAACCTGAAGTTTGCTATAATCAAGCCCTGTTTGAAGAAAGGCGATCCTGAGTCTTTCGATAATTACAGACCAATCAGTCTGCTCAGCGTTTTCTCAAAGCTTTTTGAAATTGTTGTATCTAGACAAATTGTTACTTTCTTCAACAATCAAAATCTTTTCGATAATAGCCAACATGGTTTTCTCGGGGGCAGGAGTATTGAAACAGCATTATTCGAACTCACTAATAAAATATACGATTCTCTAGATAGGGGAAATATAGCCTGTGGCATTTTCTTGGACTTGTCCAGGGCCTTTGACTGCATAGACTTTTCAATTCTTCTAACTAAACTTGAATACTATGGCATTAGAGGTACCACTTTAAAATGGTTTGCATCCTACTTACAAGAAAGAAAGCACTCTGTGAAGATTAGAGATAATGAAGGTAACTATATGCAGTCAGGGCCCATGGATGTGTCTATGGGAGTGCCACAGGGTAGCGTTCTGGGTCCCTTGATATTCATAATTTTTTTAAACGACCTTGCATCACTGACCGACCAAAATAATACTATAATCAACTATGCTGATGATAGCACACTCTTTCTCACAGCACCTGTTTATCCAGAACTCATTTCTAATGCGAACTCTCTAATGACGACTGCGGAAAACTGGTTCTAGAACTCTAGACTGGTAATGAATCCAGATGAAACTAACATTGTCATGTTCAAAGTAAATCAATATTTGCCTTCACCTGATGACATAGTTCTGAATGGACATAAAATTACATTTTGAAAAAGCATCAGATCGTTAGGTATTATCGTGGACGAAACCCTAAAGTTCAACTACCATATTGACCACCTATGTTCAAAGCTGAGTCAGACTTGCTATGGCATCAGGGTGTTAGTTGAATACTCAAATAGTAACATTGTCAAATCATTCTACTACTCTAATTTTTATTCTCTTGCTCGCTATGGTATCATTCTATGGGGTGCCTGTAGTGATTCTGAGAGAGTTTTCAAAATCCAAAAAAGAGCAGTTCGCATAATACAAGAACTTGGATATTCAGTTTCCTGCAAAAGTCATTTCAAACAGTTAAAAATGCTCACTGTACCGGCATTATATATATTTGAAAGTATCAAGTTTATATTTTTGAATAGACACTATTTTGAAGAATTCAGAGTACAGCATTCGTACAACACAAGACACAACAATTACAACGTCCCTGCTCATAGACTGTCCTGTGTTGAGAGGAGCGCTCTATACTGTTCTATCAAACTTTTCAATAATTTACCACCACCTTTGAAAGAGGTGAATGATTTTAATTCATTAAAGAAGCCACTCATGAAATTTCTTCTTGATTTGGAGCCATATTCAGTTGATGATTATCTAAACCGTCATACACTTTAGTTAAAAGTGCAATAAAATTATTTATTTATTTATTTATTTATTCATTTATAAGACCACTGCCGTTTCTGCAATATTAGAAAAGTTATCACAAAAACTATTGGTGATCTCTGAGGGGTTTATTAATTTGTTGCCATTCTCATCAGTAATAGATGTGAAATTCAGTTGTTGTTTCAGTCTGCCTAGAGTAGTATTTACAATGTTCCAAATTTCTTTGGTGGTATTAGAAGCATCCAAAATTTTGTTGTGATAAAATTCCTACTTTTGTAGTAATTGTACTTTGTCGTGCAAATACTTTTTGTAATCTTTATATTCCTGAATTATGATTGATTTTTTGTATTTTTCTGAAGCCTGTTGCAGAACGAATAGTTCCGTATATAATTATTTTTTATATATCCTTTTATACATACTGTATACGACCGATCAGCACTGAGGCGACTGCTCCGCGAGCACTCACGACGGCTGATAGCAGTAGTATCAGAAGTAGATTGCAAGTGAGAAGTGCTACACGCTAGTTCACGCTGAACTGTATCTTTTTTTTCGAAGTTCCGCCTTTTGTTATTCTGAAGACTCCGCTTAATAGACACTAAAATCAGTTAGAACATAGCAGCCAACTGTCAGACCAGAAAAGGGCCCTTTCTTCCCTCCAAGAAGTCAGCAAACAGACCACCGGTGAGTCTCTTGGGGTTGATCGGTCACTCAATTCACATTATTGTGCCTTTATTGCCGGAATAAGTATAGTGGGAAATACGGGATGTAAAGTCCATTACTATCTCTCTAAGAAAAGAGCTTTCCATCTGCAACAAAGCCAATACAGATTCTTAACTCGTTTGCTTTCTTCAACGATATCCTCATCCACCCAGTTATTTGTATGTGGATTATTTTTAATCTCAGCTCTAGTTGAAGGACATGTGAGGTCCAAAAGTAATAAAAAAAAATCCCAAAAAAAGTCCCATGCATCATTTAGTTTGTAAAGATCGCTCATATCTGTTGAAGAAAGCTTGAGTTTCAGGTTTGAGAGATTATTTTCGGTGAAGTGTCTCTTGAATATGAACTCTCTTTCAGTTTTTGTAATCCTCAAAATCAGCGAATTGTTTTTATGGTCTGATATGTCGAGGTCTTCATTTCTGCGCCACATTTCAGAGGGATATTTGTCACTATATAATCAATTGCTGTTTTCTAGTTGGTTCTGTTGGTAATGCAGTAGTCAATTCATAACATGAAAATATATCACTGAGAATTATTTTAGCTACTTGTTCATCTAGATAGTTGATATTGGGGTCACCACAGACAATGAGGTTCTCGTGCTTTTAGGATACACCAGTTAAGATGGAACTGAGATTATTTAAAGAAATATTCACATCTGCACTAGGTGATCGGTAGAAGGTCAGTAATGTTGATTCCAACATCACTGTTACACCTATACATTCACACGGAGTTGTTGCTGAAGATGCAGACACCTCCGTGTATTGCCTAGGTACGACAGAAACAGTTGATATTAGTATATTCGGAGAGGGTAGTCACAAGAGCCTAATCTCGCTTCATCCAATGTCACGATTTGGTTTTTCAGTTTTTAGCAGTATTTCAAGTCTGTTGATTTTGTTCATTATTCTCTGGACATTGAGGTGTACTATTGACAGTTTCCCAGTTTTGATGATCCGCGTTGCTGGATGCATCATTTGTTTGTGCTGGATTGTCGGGAAAAATGTGTTTGTTCAAATTGTATCCTGTTTCTGGAGGCTCGAAAAACATCGAATTCACTTATTGAAATTCCTTTACTCCAGAATGATGGTGTGAGGAATACGTCTTTCATCAAAATGTTTGCTCCGATTTTGAATGAGCTGAATTTGGGGTTTCGGTGTTTTGGAGATATTTTATGACAGAGAAAATCTCCATTTTCAAATGAATTTGACAATAAATGCAGCATATCATCAACTGAGAGATTCGGATGAAATCCAGACACATGTATCCACGTTCTTCTCACGAATTTCACAGCTGAATATTTATCGTCCTGTATATCAGCTGTTCCTGTTATTTTTGGTTTGTTATTCCTTTTTGGCGAACGCTGGGTAGTTGATCGAAATTGGCAAGACGAGTTTTTTTTATGACTGTTTTCGTCTCGTTCGCGGTTGAGATCGAGGTTGTTGCCGAAGCAAATGCTGCGGCAACCTGGCTGCTGCTGAAGTCATGACCCTGCCAAAAATGTCTCATAAACACTGAAAAAAAATTAAGAGAACTTATGAGATCCAAGTTGAATATTGAAACCGCAATTCCGTATGGAACCTTATATGTTTCCTATCCGTTTTTATCAGCGATTCCTGATATGAATGCTTTATGTTTCTATGAGGACTTGCAGTTTGAAAATAAATGAGCTTTTTTTATATATCAAACTTCTCACGAATGGAGACATCCTGTAATGTTCAGAGAACATCGTGAGAAGCAAGGGAAAGGAGATAGAAATTGGTGTTCTTTTTAAATTTCTGAAGGTCATATGCCTCGGGGAACACCTCCCTGGGTGTGTTCCAGAGCCTCGCTGTTCGTTGGATGAACGAGTCTTTGAAGAGAGATGTTCTGCAGGTCACCAAATTAACCACAAAAGGGTGTTAAGACTGGACATATGAGTAAACTAATTATTGATCAATATTGTTTATTCATTTATTTATTTATTCATTTAATACACGGGATCACCCCTTTTATATAATAGTACAAGCAGCAAAAATACAAAACTTTATGAATATACAGTTAAAACTAAGACTAGAAACTAAAAATAAAGTAAAAAAACAAAAAAACAAAAAAATCAAAAACAAGCCTTGAGCAAACTCAGACCTGTGAAAATGAACAGAAGCACCAAGACAAACAGAACAATATATTCTTATATAATACATAGTACAGAGATAGATGACGAGCAGAACATAAAGGACACACATGAGTGACAAGTGAACACATTAAAAATCCTGGTGTATAATTAATCTCTAAGTCCCCCTAACAAGACATCCGAATTTCGACAGGCTTATACCAGTTATCTCTATATTTTTTTCATTGATACTTCTGAGTGAACGATCAATAGGTGAATGCATTCCATAATTTGTATGATGGAAAGAAACGCGAAACAGATCAATACTTCTGAGAGTTTTTCCTGGCACATGTAAGTGTATCCTCTCAAGAAGTTCAGGGCATGCAACAAGGCCATTAATTAATTTAAACATAAATATGAGGTCAGCAACCCCCCTTCTTCTGCTTAACAAGTCCAGGATGAGATTGTTCAAGAGAAACACATAATCATGATTTACAATAGGTACATTCATTTTATAGGCACAGAATCTCAGAAATTTATGTTGGACTCTTTCTAACGTGACACAGTGAGCTGCATAAAATGGTGACCAAACAATCGAGCCATATTCCAAGCGGGAAACTATCAGGGCAAGATATACCTTTCTCAATGATTTGACCAATAACAGTTTGCAGTTTCGTAATATAAAACCCAGTAACTTTGATGCATTGACAGCGATATGATTTATGTGATCTACAAATCGTAATTGTTCATCAAAGATAACTCCTAGATCTCTCATTGAAGTGACACGTGTTATTGGATTACCATTCAATGAATATGAGGTGTGAAATTTTCTATTATGTTTGTAAAAACTGATGAAGTTACATTTGCTGATGTTCATATATGTAAATTGTTATCAATACACCAACTATCCAAGTTATCTAAATCATGCTGTAACAGAGTAACATCGTTTAATGATTCTATTGGTCTGAAAATCTTAAGATCATCTGCGAACATTAAAAAGCTGGAACTTTCAAAACACTCAACTATGTCATTAACAAAAATGTTCAACAGAATAGGCGCACAATGAGATCCTTGAGGTACTCCCGACGTTACATGAATGATAGTTGACCTAGCATTCCCCACTCTAACCCACTGTGATCGACCAGAAACTTTGAAACCATGACAGGGACTGATCACTGAGACCGAATAATCTCATCTTATTCAATAATATATTGTGATCCACCCGATCAAATGCCTTGGAGAAGTCTGTATATACTGTATCCATCTGACCTTTTTTCTCCAAAACATCCAGAATACTCTACTCAAATATCAACAGGTTGGTAACTGTAGATTTATTAAGAGCGAATCCATGTTGATCATTTATGAAGCGCTCTTTACAATAAAATTTCAACTGATCAGCTATCAGGCTGTCCAGCAGTTTAGGTAGGGAAGCCTGGTTACATATACCACGGTAGTTCTTTGTGTCTCGTTTATTTCCCGATTTGAAAATTGGACGAATGTAACTGTGTTTCCATATGTCAGGGACAATCCCCATATCTAAAGAGCATTCGAAAAGGAGATACATTGGACATGGCAATGAATATATACAATTTTTAGAAAGTAGTCGGGAATACCATCCGGGCCACTTGCCAAACCATCTGACATGGACACCACTTTATCAAAAATTTTTTCAATAGAAATTGCAAAATTTGGTATATCATTGTCTATATATACTGAAGCATCATAATCCATGTCAGGGGTTCTTTCTGAATATACTGTTGAGAGATAATTTGCAAAACAATTTGCTATCTGCTCACTGTTTTCTCCCCTTATGTCACCATAGTACATAGTATAGGGTAAGTCGTTTGATGATCTTTTACCTCTTATATGCTTCCAGAGAATATTAGGGTTAGTGCATACAGCTTGATCTATCTGATTCATATAATCATTGTAGCATAGACCGGACAAATTCTTACATATTACTCTTCCGAGAAAGCATTATAATCTTGAATATCACGAGTCATCATATAGTGTTTGTGAGCAATTTTCTTTTGTTTGATATGAAATCTTAAATCTGCACTGAACCATTTTGGGAAATCACCTGTATCTTTTCAGTGGTACAAATAGCTCAATTGCCATATTGACTATGTGATAAAAGTCCGCCACAGCTCCATTTATGTCTGGCAATGCTAAGTGTAACTTCCAGTCTATACCAGAAAAATAACTATTCAAACCTATGAAATCAGCATTTCTAAAATCGTAATAATATTCATCGTATTTTAATGTCTTTGAGATACAATTGTTCAATTGTTTTCCAGAATTCTTATGAATTTGGGATAGTGGTTACATATATATTCTCTCGACTTACTTGAAAATAATCTGACAGTTTTCAGTTCTCTTATGTCAAGTGGTAAGAGGTTGAACGTTTTTGGCAAAATATAAGTTATAAATCTTCGACTGATATTTTTTTGCATAGAAGGATTCTTAGGTGATCATTACATGTGTTTCTAGTTGATTTCACAATATCATTCTGGAAGTGACTTTTGAAGGCATATTTACAAACATTGAGGAATAATGTGATCTCATATTGATTATTTCATTGGAGTAAAGTTGTATGGTGGGGAAGCGTCTTTTTTTTTTCTGTGGATAATCTTCAGAATGTAATTTTGAATAACATTTAACTTTTGTGGGGATTTTTTGTAGAGCCCCCCCCCCACCAAACTAGTATACCATATTGGAACAGTGATTCTGCTAGTGACCTATACATTGCTAGTCAAAAGTCCCCTCCCCCCCCTCGTATCTTTTGAACGGGTATACTTATAATAATGAAATTTGGAGGGTGGAAATAAACGGATGTAGGCTTCTCAACTGGTCACAACAGGTGACGCAATAGTCATAAATGACATCACAAGGCCACTGTGACCAATAATTTTGAATAGGACTCTATGGCAAGTGACAGCTCGTTTGAAAGGTATTGAAAATACCTATTCAGTCATACCAATTTCATTCGGGTGTCGGCTGATTTTGATTGATAAATTGAAGAAATACGAAAATTATAGTTTCGCATTTAATTAATAAAGATTTAAGAACCAGTTCTTATAATAAGTGTTCAAAATGTGCTCCATCTACTTCCTGGCAGTAATGCATCCTATTGCTAAACTCTTGTTGTACTCGTCCCAGTGTGTCAGCGGAAATTGCCCTACATTCTTGAACAATTCGTTGTTTCAGAATGGCAATACTGTCAGGTGCTGTAGCGTGAACCTTAGATTTCAAGTACCCCCATAAAAAAATCTAATGGTGTAAGGTCCGGTGACCGAGCTGGCCATTTGATCGAACCTCGTCGTCCAATCCATCTACCACGATATTCTTCATTTAGGTAACGTCTTACTGCACCGTAATAGTGTGCAGGAGCACCATCTTGTTGAAACGTTATTACCAAGTTGTCGAATTCATCTGGATTATCTTCCAAAATTTCAAGAATTAACGGTTCTATTGTGTTTTGCAACAGCTCCAGATACAATTCACCGGTTAAGTTTGCATTGAGAAAAAGAGGCCCAACTATGTGGTTTCCCAAAATACCTGCCCAAACATTAACTTTCTCTGGAAATTGAGTATGTTTTTCACGAAAAATGGAGGATTTGTGTCACTCCAATACCTCACATTTTGAGTGTTAACATTTCCATTGAGAAAGAAAGTACTTTCGTCACGAAAACAAATTGTCTGTATGTAGCCTGGTTGTTGGTTCATTTTATTGGACATAGTTTCACAGAATTCTAGTCTTCGGTAGGGGTCATCATCTGAAAGTTGGTGCACCATTCTTAATAATTTGTATGGCTGAAATTTGTTCTGTCCTTTGACTGACTTCACAGATAGACGCAACTTGGGCTGTGGAAGAAGTAGGGTTTACTACCATTTCTCCAATTATGTAAATTTTTTTGTCATCACTAATTGTTGGTCGACCAGATCGTTTGGCATCTTGAACACTACCTGATGCTTCAAACTTCCGAAGAAGCTCCCTCAAATAAACCCTCGATATAGGGCGATCGGGGTACCTCTCATTAAACAGTCGTTCTTCTGCATGGAAATTGTTTCAACATTCACCAATTATTAAGATAGCTGCTACTTTGTCGCCTACAGTACGTACCATTTTGCCTATGTAAACACTTAAACGTCTCGTTAAACAATAGCTTAGGTAAATTTTCAAGGTATAAACACTTTTGACAAGTAGAGAATTCAAACACGTCAACCTTTCCGACTATTAACCAGAGGCGTACTTTAAAATCTTTATTAATTAAATGCGAAACTATAATTTTCGTATTTCTTCAATTTATTAATCAAAATCAGCCGAAACCCGAATGAAATTGGTATGACTGAATAGGTATTTTCAATACCTTTCAAACGAGCTGTCACTTGCCATAGGGTCCCATTTAAAATTATTGATCATAGTGGCCTTGTGACGTCATTTATGACTATTGCAACACCTGTTATGACCAGTTGAGAAGCCTACATCCGTTTATTTCCACCCTCCAAATTTCATTATTATAAGTATACCCGTTCAAAAGATACGAGGGGGGGAGGGGACTTTTGACTAGCACTGTATAGGATTAGTAGCAGTTTCTTTGGTAAAAATTCTCTCAACCGATGACATTCATATATCAATTTCCTCACTTCCTTTGATAGATAATCAATGTGATTTTCCCATTTTAGATACTAGTCAATCATTACACCCAAGTATTTTATTTCATGTTTCTCTTCGATTTCTTCTTCTATTTCATCAACCTGAATGCAATCGAAGTCAGGTCTATTTACATTTGTAATAGAAAAGGCTAGGTAGTGGGTTTTACTTGCATTCAAGGAAAACTGATACGCATTTAGCCATTGTTTTACTACTCTCATTCCATCCTTCGTTTCTTTCCTTACGTCGGACCAGGTATTACTACTGAAAATCAAGACAGTGTCGTCCGCATAGGATATGATTTTGGCATTCACTGTTAATTGAAGTAATGAGTTGATATAGGCCAGAAGTAGTATAGGACTAAGGACAATACCTTGAGGAACACCAATTTGAACAGTCCTTGGGTTGCTTAAGGAGCCTTTTCACTTGTTGTTGCCTTTCTGCCTGGTAATTCTGAAAGACATTCAGAACTGTACCCCCAATTCCATATCGATATAGTACGCTGATGAGTTTTTTATGGTTAACCGTATCAAAGGCTTTTGCCAGATCTAAGAAACACTGCAATGGTTTTTTTATTTCCTTCCAAGTTCTCTGTGATTTCTTTCACTACTGTGTACATTGCATCTATAGTTGATTTCTCCTTTTGAAAACCAAATTGACATTTGTGTAGTATTTTATTTGTATTGAAAAAGTTCACTAACCGCTCTTTCAAACATTTTTCGAATAATTTAGCGAAGTTGTTGATTAGATACTAATGGGTCTATAGTTAGGAATGTCAGATTTCTTATTGGCTTTGTGAATGGGTGTTATAATAGATGATTTAAATTGCCTGGGTACTATACCTGTTTCGAAGATGAGATTTATGATGTGTACTAGAGGTGTTAAAATGCTTTTACTTGATAATGTAATTCGAACTGTAAATGTAATTTGAACTGTAATTCCATCCTTTCCCGGCGAACTATTATTTTTGAGTGAGAATATGTGATTTTTCATATCAGTCTCAGAGACTGGGTGAAGAAACATGGTATTAGGATTGAAATAATTTTTTTCGGTGAAATTTGTAAGAACCTCAATATTATCTAACATATCTATTCCTATATTTATGAAATAATTGTTGCAGTAGTTGACTAGCTGTTCGTCATCCCCAAAACTGTTACCATCAATATCAACAATGTCTATGTGAAGTATAATAATTGTCAATAAGAATTCTGTTACCAAATCAAATAAATGTCGTTTCACAGCTCTCTTGATTCAAAGAATGCATTGAAATGATAACTACTATTTGGAAATGCCAATATCTTGAAAACTATTCAAGCTAGGTATAGGAAACCTCAATATAAAATGAAAGATAATCGAATTTTGTATTGTTCAGATAGAAAAAATACAGGGTGTTCTATATAAAATAACAAAGTTATCTGCGTTTGAAATAATAAAAAAGTGGCAATGAATTTTGAACGTCCTGTATAATATTGGAAAACGGGTTCTATCGGAATCAATAGCCTGAAACCTCTTCTATGCCAGGTCAGAATTGGAAGGGATGGTTTTCATACATTTCGATGTTATTCAGTCTCCAATTGTACCCTGCATTTTCAAAAAGAAAACAATAACTCGAAAACGGTTATAGTTAGGTACATGGTACCTTATTATTCACCCTGAACTATCCAAAACTGCAACAGAATACTGGGTGTTCCATTCAAAAAAACCCAACTTTGATATGTCACACTTTTATGAGTCACCCTGTATACTTCAAAATAATTTCCTCTTGCAGCCTCAATGAATATACAGGTAATGAAAAGAATAAATTTTCGAAATATTCAATGGTTTGGTTTACAGAGACCGTGTCGTATGTGGTGCCCCACCCTGTAGTTATTAAATTTTTCTTGTAATATATTTTTATTTTATTTTATACAAATACGGGAAAGCCCCATAACAATAATGAAAATGTTCACAGAAAATATCAAAACTGATTATTCTACCAAATCTAAGACTAAAATTATTATTAAGATGGAATTACATATAAGAATACACAAGTAGGCATAAAAACGCTTCAATTACAGTGATACAAATATCATGGATGTTGTTCATCTTGAAATAATTTACTTCTCATTGATTGAGACACGTCTGTCATATAGGATAATCTGCTGGGGTAGTGCAGCAAGCTGCCATTTAAAAAATCTGGATGTATTACAGAAGAGATTTGTGTGTGTGTATGTGTGTGGAGGGGAGGTTGGCATTGGGAAGCCCGTTTGCCACAGATGTGTGTCAAATTTATGTTGCAAAATTCAAATATCTAATTTGGTTTCCCTAAGGAAATTTACCAAAGAATTTAAAACATTTTTATTGGCAGTACATAGTAAGTTAGTAATATTAATAGGGAAGGGTATATTATTTAGGATACAAGTAGTGAGTATTTTGTCGCGATTTTGCTGATAGAAGGGACATCAATGATACCAAAGTAGAGACTCTCAGGAGTACTATGTTCTTAGGTATAAACATAAACGATAATATATCTTTCATTACCCACTGCCGTAAGCTAAGCGAATCATTGAACTCCAAATGTTACCAAATCAGGGTTCTCGGGCATGTTTTGGACAACCGAGGTCTGAAACAATATTACTTTGGTCAGATACAGTCTAGAATATCTTATGGAATACTGTTGTGGGGAAACTCAACAGGAGTACAAGACGTATTTATTTCACAAAAACGGATAATAAGATCGATTGCAGGAGTATCGTCTATGTTCTCATGTCGTAGCCTTTTCAGGAAACTCGAAGTTTTACCGGTGGCTGCACTTTTCATTTTGGAACTCTTGGTTTATGTTCACAGAAACAGAAACTCATTTACAAGAAATCAATCCCTTCACGAACATGATACGAGAACAAGAAATGATTTCCATATCCCTAGCACTCACCTCTCACTTTGTATGAAATCATATAAAATTCTGGGACTGAGATTATATAACATTCTTCCCGATGCCATGAAAAGTATTAACACAGTTCATTGTTTTAAGAAAACAGCATGTAAGTTACTTCTAGAAATAAGCTCATACACGATACCTGAATTTTATGAATATTTCCAGTGATTTCAGAAGCGTTGATAGATTGTCCTCTTTTAATATATTGAAGTATTATTTGTTCTATTGTACCTAGTTGCGTGTATGTGTAATGTATTTATGTACCTCATCAGTGTATTGTACGTTGTACAACATTGATTAGTTTTATCATTTGACCTGTCCAATAGCTATGTACTTGAGCTCATTTTATGCATTGAATAAATATCTATCTATCATCTATCTATGCGAAAAAAATATGGTTCAAATCCGCAATAGATTCATTGTCACATGAGCAGATGTTCGTTTCTGCTAGGCCCAGTTTGGGGGAATTTCCCGTGGTTCAGTTTCAGTCGTGTAATGGTGATGGAATATGATCTTGGCACATTTAAATCTTCAATGTGTGGAATACTGCTTGGTAGAGTTGGGTGTATCATAGTGTAGTGATTATTAGATTTCACACAAAATTCTTTCCATCGGGTCTCCCAGTTAGTTCTCACTTTATTTTTTCCCGAGTTAATGATATCGTTGTATTCATATCTGTTGTTGGTTATTTCAGGAAGTTTTGTGGCTTTTCTAGCTAAGTGGTCAACTTTGATATTGCCAGATATTCCCGCGTGACCTTTAACCCATATGAAGTTGACAGTTTGCCCACGTGTCGAGAGTTTATGTAAAAGTTTCTTTATATTGCACATAGTAACGGATGTAGAAACGTTGTTGTCCGAGTATTTATTCAAAGCTTCCAGAGCTGACTTGGAGTCTGATATTATCAATGCATTTTGTACCGGCTCTTGTTCAGTGAGCCAAACAAGTGCATTTTCTATTGCCATTGTTTCGGCAGTGTAGATGGAACAGCCTTCATGGATTTTATATGTCACGGAAATGTTCAAATTTGATATGAAGAAAGCGAAACCAGTACCATTAGAGTTTTTTGAGCCATCTGTATATATCTTCAGGAAATCATTATAATTATCTAAGATGGAGCTGAAACGAGATTGATTGATTGAATCTATTTCACAGTAAGAGGGTAAGATTACGGTTGATCTGAAAATTATCTCCGCAAATTCCAGTTCAAATATTGGTAGTTTTTTCTGAGGTTTTATACGATTGAGTAATTCAGTGAATTGTAAGTAAGCTTCGGTCAAGGAAGGGCTATTTTTTTTAATCCAATAATTATTGGTCAAGTTTTGGATAGCTAATTGTGGTATTATTTTGTTCAGTGGGTTATTGGAATGGAAGGATTGATATTTACATATTTTTTTGAAGGTTAAATAATTTCGCCGGATGTCCAAAGGAGTTTCTCTAGCCTCTGCCAATATACACTGAACAGGGGATGATTTGAATGCCCCGATGCATATTCTCACGGCACTATATTGAATTCTGTCTACTTTCTTCAAATGGACATTCGCGGCAGAGCCGTACAATACACATCCATAATCCAGTATCGAACGAATATATGCCCTATAGAACATGAGAGCGATATGTGGATCAGCTCCCCATTTGGTTTTTGACACGCATTTTAGCATATTGATCCCCTTTTCGCATTTACTCCTAATGTGGCTTATATGACTACCCCAGAGGAGTTTTTTATCTAATACTATACCTAAATATTTATACTCGTTCTTAATTGGTATTTCTAAACCACTCAGAGTAATGCTTTCGGGGGTTTGGAGTCTGTGTCTAGTGAAGAAAACAACTGCAGACTTTTCTGGCGATATTGTTAAAGCATGTTCGCTAAACCATGACTTGAGGCAATATACCATGTACTTCAGTGTTCTGACACATAGATTATAATTGTCTTGTACCATATAAAAACAGAAATCATCTACATATTGGATGCATTTAACTTCGGAATCAAGTAAAGTGTGCAGGCTATGAGTATATGCATTGAACAGTAGGGGGCTGAGAACAGCTCCTTGAGGCAAACCATGATTTACAAGCCTAGGGCCATGTAAATTATTCTGGTGGTCTCTGATGTAAATTTTCAAATCCACTGAATCATATGCCCCTTTCAAATCAACAAACAGACAGCCAACATATGCGTTTTTGGAAAAAGCATGCTGTATGTTCCTCGTCTGCACCCGTATTGTGTAGACGGTAATTTCGAGTTGTATTCCAAAAACCATTCTAATCTCGTTTCTAGCATTCTTTCAAATGTTTTCAAAATACATGACATCAAGGAGATTGGGCGATATGAGGATGTTAAATTAGGATTTTTGTTTGGTTTCAATATCACTATTACAATAATTTCCTTAAGTGCATCGAGAGTATTTCTATCTGTCCACCATTTGTTGAAGTTATGTAAAAGCACTTGCTTGGCTGTGAAAGGTAAGTTTTCAATCATTTTATAAGTGATGGAATCGTTTCCGGGAGCTGTTCCTCGGCGCGAGTCAAGAGCAGCATCCAATTCAGCTAGAGAGAAAGCATCACTTGGAAAATTGGAAGAAGTGGAAACGTTATAATATAGGTTATCAACAATTTCTGTGACATAAGGTGGGGCAAAAAGGTCCAACAACTTTTCCATCAATTCGGATGGTAGGTTTGTTCTACAATTAGAATGCTTTCTGTTATTTATTTTTTTAATAAAACATCAAATTTTGTTTATGGGCGTGTTCTTATCCAGTTCATTGAGAAAGGTTCTCCAACTAGCAGTGTATTTAGTTTTGAAAAGAAGTTTGGTTTGCGCTTCAATGTTCTTATACTTTATGTAATTATCCCAGTTTGATTGGTTTTTATATGTTTGTAAAGCGTGTTTTCTTTTCAAAACCATGTTTGTGCAGTCCTTATCTCACCACATGGGATGAGGGTCTTTTATGCATATTGGGTTATTAATTTTCATGGACGACGATGCTGCATCGCTAATTGTGTCAATCAAATCTAGCACAGAATCTTCATCGTTGGTTCTGTTCATCAACTTGTTATCTATGAAATCAGAAAAGAGTGTCCAATCTGCAGAGGCCTCGTTCCATTTGGTGGAAGGTAGGATATTCTGGGGTCGATAATTGAAATGTAATTGTATTCAGATAGGGTGATGGTCTGAGCCCCAGATGTCTGGGAGAACGGACCATTCTACTTTACTGGCAATATTTGGTGTTACAATTGATAGGTCAACGACTGATTTGTTTTCATTTGGTCTGGTGAGTTTAGTGGGAGATCCATCGTTTAAAACAATAAGGTTACTAGTGTTTAGAGCATCCACTAGTCTGTTACCACTAGTTAAATCTTGTGTAGAACCCCATACGGAGTGGTGACAATTGAAATCTCCACAGAAAATAGTGTTTTGTGGAAATTGGGAAAATAAGTTTTCCCAATCCTTGGTGGTAGCATTTATGTTGGGTGGCTTATAAACGGATACAATAGATAGGTTGAAGTTTTCAACAAGAAGTGCACATGCCTCAATACTCTTGTTGAAATTTTGTTTGATATCTAGAGTTTTATAATTCAAATTTTTTGACAACAGAATGGCGACGCCTCCTTTGCCATCATTTCTATTTTTTTGTAAGGTATTATAGCCTTGAATGAACAAATTTGATTTCGCATTCAGCCAAGTTTCACATAAAACAAGGATGTCGAAGGTTTCACTAGATAACAATTTTAGTAAATTGGGTTTCCGTTCATTTATTGATAAAGTATTCCATTGAAGAATCTTAAGTGGTCTAATAACTTGATTCATCACTATTAATGCTGATAACGTCCGTCCTATCAAGTTGAAGGATGTGAGCTAATATGTCCCTTGTGTTTGTAGTATTTGAGTGGTTTGATTCCGAATTATTTTTAGGGGTGAAATTTGAAGTGATAAAGTTGGAAATATCTTCCATAAGTTTTTCTTTATATTGAATAAATTCTTCCCGGTGCGTATTGGGGATAATAGGGGTACTTTTTTGTGGTTTCAGAATGTATTTTTTACTTGTGTCAGGAGGTGGCGATGACGGTGGGGTTTAAATTTTTTTTTTTTGTGGGAGCTTGTGGTTTTAGTTTATGGAGCATATATGCGGGAGGTGTATATTGGGTGAGAGGTTGTTGTAGGGGTGGAAAGTTTTGTGTATCGTTAAATATTGCAAACCTGATATTCCCAGTAACTTTGGCATAGGATGGGTTGTTAACTATCATCTCGGCTTCTTTGTAGGAAATGTTCCGGTATGCCATTTCTTTTTTAGTGTTGAATTGTTTAATATACATAGGGCATTTTTTCGATATTGTTGTGTGTTCTCTGCTTTGGCAATGTATGCAGAATGTATTCAAAGGGTTGCAGCTGCTATCATCCTCGTGTACATCTGCGCAAGTTTTACATTTTCTGGTTTTTGACTTACATAATTTACTTGTATGTCCATATCCATATCCCATATCCCATATCCAAGTGTAACATTGAATAACAGGGTGTATGTAGGGATCCACAGGGAAGGAAGTTAAATTGATTTTGACTTTTTTGGGAATATTGTTTCCTTTAAAGGTCACAATGACTAACTGACGATCAAGTATTCTGACAGTACCATCCTTTTCAGTCACTTTTATTTTCATTCTTTCCACTTTAGCTATTTCATTGCCTTCGCATTCAAGATTTTCAAAAAAAAATTTTTCAGAAAAAAAGGTGTCCACGAATCTGATAACGCCCTTCCGGTGATTAAAATACGTGGGAATGTATGCGATTAAATTATTTTGTTTCAAAATTTCATGTCCCACCAAAGAATTCGCTAGTTATATCCGACGGTCCCACGGTACTAAAATGATGAGCAACGACCGATTCCCGGAAACTAGCGATGTCAGCATCTTCAAATTACGACTACCTATTATATTTCCACAAAGCTTATAAATATGTCTGTATTTCATTTTTCTAACAGATTTTTATTCTAACATTGTAACAGTAAAGTCAATAAAAGTTTTTAAAAAGTCTTCCGCCGATTTTTCGAAAATAACTGACGCAGTCGGTAGGATTTCATCCGGAACGTCTCATCGTGAATTCGTTTTGAGTATCAACTCTTCACGGGCGAAATCGACAAAACTTCGGTGCAAATCGAGGAGAAGAACCGGCGACGAAGACAGAAGAAAACCCGGCGAGTCTGAAGAAAGAAGCTGACGGTACCAAGAATAGGTGAGCCATCCCTTCAAACTTCTTTCCCGTCCTCTGTTGATTTTCTGTGGCAATTAAATTGAAATCCCTAGTGAAACAGTGCATATGTTTTTCTAGTGTTGGTGAATACAACAAAACAAATTTAGTATAGGATTGAATTGATGAATACAATTGCGTTCTAGAAAGAATCAATGAATATAATTTTCTCAGAACATAATTAAGTCAAAACACAATTAGAAAGTAAGAAAACAAATTAAAAAATTGAGGAAATAATCAGAAAATTGAACAATTTAGATTTAGACAAAACCAAAATGCCAGACATTCCACAACCTCAGGCACAGCTTCAAATAAATTATCAACTACTCAGATTGTATATAGATACTATTCCAAATTTCAATGGTAATGACAAAAGTACGTTGGAAATTTTCATTGAACATTGTGACAATCTAATGAGAATATATAGAAATGAACACAATACCCAAGATCCAATAAATGATTTTCTCATCAGGGCCGTAATGGGTAAATTATCAGGTCATGCTTTGAGTTTAGTAGGAAGTAGACCAGAAATCAGAGATTGGAATTCACTTAAATACTTGCTCAGATTAAGTTTCGGTGATCAAAGAAATATAGATAGCTTAATTCAAGAAATGATAATTATGAAACCTTATAAAAATGAAACATTTTTCCTTTTCGGACAGAGAATTCAAAAAAGCAGAAGTTCTATTGCATCAAAATTAATTTCGATGAATTTATCAATTGAGGAAAGAACTTTTAAAATAAAAAATTATGACGAACTTGCTCTTAAAACCTGTATTCGAGGATTAACTGGAAGAATACAAGATATGGTTAGACTAAGAAATCCAGATAGCCTAGAACTTGCTATTTCCTATGTTTTGGAAGAAGAAAACTTCATTCTCAATCAACAACAACATTTTTCACCTCAAAGACAACTAAATCAAACAAATTATAATACGAACAACACCAGTAAACCACAAATTCCATATCAAAATCGAAACCCTTTCGTAAAACCAAACTATCCGAATAACTATCAGAAACCAAATTTCCACATTTCAAACTTCGATCAGAATAATTCATCTGAAAATAATTTTCCATCTCAACCTATTAATATCCAACAAAGACAAAATTCGAGTAAACCTAACTACTTTACGAATCGACAAGTATTTGGTCCACCTCGTAATGTTTTTAAGCCGATAGGACAAATACAAAACAACAAACCAGAACCAATGTCAACATCCAGTAGAAATCCAACAATTCAAAGACCAAACTTTAACAGAAACTACTTTCAAAATACAGGTCCGAGAAATTTCGCGTCAGAAGAACTTCATAATATCGAAGAACCATATGAATCTTATGATAACTACCCTGAATATAATGAAACAGAAATATCAGATTATAATCAATACTATGAACAAACCGAAGACTATCAGAATTCAAGTCATTTCCAAGATATTATATGTCTAGAAGAAATAAATTTTCCACAGGATGTTCACCCAACATAGAAATCAAATTGAATCATTTAAAGAACGATCTACCATTTATTATAATTCCAGAAATTAAAGCAAAATTTTTAATCGACACAGGTAGTTCGCGTAGCTTAATAAGTACAAAATTAGCATACGAATATTATCCAAATTTCATTTCAAATGAGTCATTCAGCATTCAAACTTCACATGACATAAGTTTCCATAATGAAGTATTAATTATTCCAATTTTCGAATTATTTCAAACTCAGGAACTACATAAATTTCATATATTTGATTTCAATGAAAAATATGAAGGCTTAATAGGTATGGATCTTCTTAGACAATTAAATGCAAATATTGACATTCAAAATAAACTACTCACCACACCATATGTCCAAGTAAATATGATTTTTGACGAAAATGATGCTAAACCAACAAAACAATTCAAAAATTGTCTTCACACGATAATAATACCACCAATGATACAACAAGTTTTTAAAATACCAGTTTGTTATGAAAATGGCCTAGGTTTAATTGACTCCATTTATTTTGGTAATCAAATTCAATCACCCACAGCTGTCGTGAACATTAAAAATTTCTTTGCATTTACTACAATAACAAATCCAAACGTGACGACATTCAAAATCAATATCACTCAACCATTTGATATAGAACTATTAGATTCTAAAGAAGTGAATTTCATTGAGAAATTAGAATATAATAATAACTTAAGCAAAGAACAAGACGAGCTTCTCAAATCCAACTTGAATAATCTCAGACTAGATCATTGTAATAGTGAAGAAAAACAAATTATTATTGAACTTTGCTATAAATTTCGAGATATTTTTCATTGTGGAGAAATTCCTCTAAGTTTTTCTAACGAAATAGCCCACGAAATAAGATTAAAGGACGAATCCCCTGTATTTACTAAGTCATATAGATTTCCCGAAATTCATAAAAAAGAAGTTGAATCTCAAATAGTGAAAATGTTAGACCAAGGAATAATACAACCATCGACATCACCTTGGAGTAGTCCCATTTGGATTGTTTCTAAAAAGCTAGATCATTCAGGCAAACAAAAATGGCGCATTGTCATTGATTATCGGAAATTAAACGATAAAACAGTTGACGACAAATATTCCCTTCCTAACATCACAGACATACTTGCCAGACTTGGCAGAGCAAATTATTTTACAACACTCGACCTAGCATCTGGCTACCACCAAATTGAAATGAACAAACACGATATACCGAAAACAGCTTTTTCTACACCTGACGGACACTATGAATTCAAAAGGATGCCTTTTGGACTCAAAAATGCACCTTCCACCTTTCAAAGAGTAATTAATAACGTTTTACGTGGACTTAATAACGATATCTGTTTAGTATACCTGGATGACATAATAATTTTCAGTACATCTTTGCAAGAAAATGTTAGCAGACTCAAGAAAGTATTTGATCGACTTCGAAATTCTAACTTTAAAATTCAAATGGACAAATCAGAGTTTTTACAAAAATCTGTAACGTTCTTAGGTCACATAATCACACCAGAAGGTATTAAACCCAACCCAGATAAAATTACCGCCGTTCAAAAATTTCCTATTCCAAAATCACAAAAAGAAATAAAATCATTCTTAGGTCTACTAGGATATTATCGTCGATTTATTCAAGATTTTGCTGAAATTACTAAACCCATGACTCTTTGCCTCAAGAAAAACGCAAAAATCACTCATAGTCCTGAATTCATTGAAAGTTTTGAAAATTGTGAGAAAATACTCTGTAACGATCCTATCCTTCAGTTTCCTGACTTCGAAAAAGACTTTATACTGACGACAGACGCCTCTAATATTGCACTTGGCGCTATATTATTACAAGGAACTATAGGTCAAGATAAACCGATCGCATATGCTAGCCGTACTCTAAATGAAACAGAACAACGATACAGTACAATAGAAAAGGAACTATTAGCCATCGTATGGGCCTGCAAATATTTCCGCCCCTATATATTTGGCCGTAAATTCACAATAGTAACTGACCATTGTCCTCTTACTTGGCTATTCAATTTAAAAGAGACAAATTCCAAATTCGTTGGCGATGAAAGTTGGAAGAATATGATTATAAGATTGTATATAAAAAAGGTACTCTAAATTCTAACGCAGACGCATTATGTAGAATTAAAATCAATATTCACGAGTCAGAATCGGTAATTAATTATCCTGGTGATATAAATCAAGAATCCTTAGATTTCTTAAGAAATTTTGCCGAAAATCCTGAATTATACGATCAATCGAATCAAGATGCTCAAAAATCTAAAATAATAGTTCACTCAGATATACAAATAAGACCACCTGACAATAATTCCGACCAAACACCCCATTCTTTATCAAAAGAAACTTCCAACGACGGAATTCAAATTTTAGATAAAATAATTAATAATAAAACACATCAAATTATTGTTTTCTCGCATAATAAAAACACTATGTCCTTAGAACATGACAATTATGGAAATCATAAAATAATCACATTAAAAATACCATCAATCGATAACGAACGTTTTATATTCGATTTTATGACAGAAAATCTAAAACCCAATACAACATATTATATTCATTCTGATAAAGAGAACCTTATTCAAAATTTCAACAACATTCACACTGAAAAATTCGATAAACGATCATTAAAATTAATACAATGTACAAAATTAGTAAACACCATTCGAGACCAAGAAGAACAAATTCTTATGATAAAAAATCACCATGAAGGGAAAAGTAACCATCGTGGCATAGACGAAACAACTCAATATCTCAAAAGAAATTACTATTGGTTAAATATGAAAACGACGATCACACAATATATTAATTCATGTGAAATCTGCCAAAAAGCGAAGTATGCTCGAAAAAATCCATACATACCCCTTGTACTAACAGAAACCCCATCAAAACCCTTTCAATTAATACATATTGACTCATTCTTTTATGATTCAAAAACGTATCTTACTTTAATTGATGCTTTCTCTAAATTTGGACAAGCCTTTTATATTCAAGGAAAATCTGCAATAAATGTATGTAATTCCTTAGTTAGATATTTCACTTGTTTTGGTACCCCACAAAAAATAGTACACGATAATGGCAAAGAATCCAATAATAATACTGTCAAAGAATTATTAAACCTTCATAAAATAAGAATTCATTTCACAACCGCAGGTCACCATGAATCCAACGGAATTGTAGAAAGATTCCATTCTACACTGATAGAGCAATTGAGAATTTTAAAGGAAGTATATCCTAACGAGCAAGATTTGATCAATTATGCAATATTAGGTTATAATAGTTCGATACATCATGCTACAGGCTTTACTCCTTTCGAACTTGTATTCGGACATACCAATTCCAGAAACCCAAAAGACATATTTATTCCTAAAGAAGTATTTTCAGCATATGTTCAGGATCACAAACAAAAGATTACCCCTGTATATGAAAAAGTCCAGGAAAAACTCAAAACAAAAAAAGAAAAAATTATTTCTAAATCAAATACCAAAGGTGATGAGAATCAAGAATTTAAATTAGGTCAAAATGTCTTTAAGAAAAACCCATTAAATAGAAATAAGAAGAGTAACAAATTTATAGGTCCATATACATTAATAAAAATGTTAGAGAATAATAAAGTAGAAATCAAAAACAAGAAGGGAAAATCAGAATTCGTACATACAAAAGAATTAAGAAAACATGTTTTGTTACAGGCTCAAAATGAAGATGAGATTGATACTCCTTCAACTAACAACCCTACTAATGGTCCAAACACTCGAGATTAAGATAAAAGAATTATCAAATTCCCCTGGTATTCTCCCTTTCAAATTAGGAAAAGCCAAAATTATTGTTAACAAACATATTTTCATCAATGAAATCGATCTAAACGTTGTTAGAGACGAAATCGAAAAATTAATTGAAAGCTATCATAATTTAGCATATTTTTGGAATAATCAATCAAAATATCTCTATAACATAAAAAAAACCTATGAAACCTTAGAACCCATTATAACAGAAATTACGAATAAATTCAATAATATATACAACCCAGAGTTATTGAGACAGAAAAGAGGATTGATAAATGCTGGAGGAACTATACAAAAATTCCTCTTTGGTACACTCGATTCAAATGACGGTGAAAAATTTGATCATGCTATTACGACATTGAAAGAAAATCAACAAAAAAATGTTAAGGACGTCAATATTCAGATATCTCTTTCGAAACAAATAATTGGACAATATTCAAAAGATATAAAAATAATCACTGATAATCAAGAGAAGATTTCCAAGTATATTTCAGAAAATAAAGCATTCACAGAACACATTTCAGATCAATTCGGAAAATATGCAGTTTATTCGAATCTAAAAAATCAAATCTTCATAAACGCGAACCAATTTGTTACATTTTTAGATAACTTATAAAATGCAATCACTTTTGCCAAACTTCATATCGTTCATCCCGATATATTACCATATCAAAACTTGAAAAATATATTGATGGAACTAAAATATCATAATGATCCTAAAACGGTACTTAACATTAATTTTCATTCTTGGTATTCTATTATTCATACCAATTGCTATTTTACTAAGGATGCCATTATTTTTGCCATAGAAATACCATTAATTCATCCAAAAACCTTTCAATATTTCCATTTATTCCCAATTCCAATCAATAACCAAACAATGATTATCCCAAACAATCCTTATCTGGCTCTCGAACAAGACTCTTATCAATACATGGACCATAACTGCCCGAAAGTCGAGGACATATACCTGTGCGAACAAGAAACATTAAAGATGAATCCTGCTGAGGACTGTATTTCAGCCCTTATGCAAGACAAACAATCCCGCTGTTCACCTACACCAATACGAACTCCATTGTTGATGTTTAATAAAATCAATGATGAATATCTACTCATCATCAGTCAGGAAGAAATAAGAATCAGAACAGGCAAGGCAGCAATCTGATACAAATTCCGAAGAATTGCAGCATCGAGTACAAATCAATCAAATTCGAGAACAACCAACCCACAACCCTGGGAAGTCCCCTCGTATTACCGAAGATTAAAAATGGCAGCATACACATGGAAATTGTTCAGAGAAAACCACTTCGAATCGAAAACATTCCATTGGAAGAGATTCACCGGCTCCGACAACAGATCAAAGCCACCAATCAACTATCAATCGATGATGTCGAGGCAAATCAAACCACCAACTGGATGTTCTGGACTATAGTAGCCGCAATCCCAATTATAGTATCCTATTTCGTCATCAGAAAAATCCTGGCAAGAAAGAAGTCACCGAAAGCTACAGAAGTCCAAGTCAAGATCGATAATTGTCAATCAACCCGATCGCCTTCGGTCCTATTCCAGCCCGAAGCCGCCGTTTAAGGGGGGAGGAGTTATATCCGACGGTCCCACGGTACTAACATCGTGTTAGAACAGCACGGTATGCAAAAGGTGTGGATTTTAATGGCTGTAAATTCTACAATATTCTACCCGAAGATATCAAGGATTCTCCCAACTCTCAGGTGTTCAAGTGCAGGCGAAAGAAGCTGCTGCTTCGGATGAACTGTTACACTTTTCAGGAATTTGTCGAACAGCTGTGAATTTTGGACTAAGAAAAGCTCATTCATATTCATGATATAGTTGACTTGCCCTTTGTATTGCTATGATGAGAAATTATTCAATTAATTTTATATCTACTTATTTGCTTGTTAGTTTTGTCCGACTTTACATTTTTGTATTTATGCTAAGCTTATGACGACACTTCTCCAATTATTGTACATTGTAACAGTATTGCAACAACTGTACTTTTTAATTCGAGAAATAAGGATATTATTATATATTATTATTATTATTATACAAAACTTGATTATCTTTCATTTTATATTGAGTTTCCCTATACCTAGCTTGTATAGTTTTCAAGATATTGGCATTTTCAAATAGTCATCATTTCAAAGCATTCTTTAAATTGAGAGAGCTGTGAAACAACATTTTTCAATTTGGTGACAGAATTCTCGTTGACAGTTATTATACTTCACTTCATCGAACTTTTACTGTTCACTGAACATGAACTACAACTGTATTCAATTCAAACTAGGTGCTCGAAATGATGACTACAAAGAGCTACTCCTATGGAAAACTGCCCAACATTTAATAACATTTGAGGCGACACTCTTCGAGAAGCAGCCCTTATTCTCTCATTCATATTTTCCAATGTGGTTGGAGGAGTGTCGTCAATCCCATTTTTCAAATATGTCCATGAAAAAAATCAATGCAAGTGAAATCTGGCGATCTCGCTGGCCAATTTCGTGGTCCTTCCCTACCAATCCACCTTTGCGGAAAGCACATATTCAAAAACTGTCGGACAGTGAATTTGAAATGAATATGGATCTAAATAACAGTGAAATGTTCGATGAAGTGAAGTACAATAACTGTCAATGAGAATTCTGTTCCCAAATCAAATAAATGTCGTTTCACAGCTCTCTCGATTCAAAGAATGCATTGAAATGATAACTACTATTTGATTTGATTTGTCTCGTCAACCTCCGTTGGGTTCGGACGTGTGTGACATTACCGTGGAAACAGTGAAATCAGTGTATGATTCAGTGCAACGTAACATTAGTTAACACAAATCAAAGTGCAGGTTTGCAATTGCAAAGTATTGAACAAAAAAAGAAACACTTGTTTTCTCCACATTCTACTTCTTGTGAAAACTGCGAACATTTATAGTTCTTGTAGTTTTTGTGCCTTCAAGAAAAAAAGCTAAAAAAGCAGGTACACAAACAAATAAATTCTCCGGCCGTGCTCCAGGAAAATCAGGACAAATAAGTATCCTTTCTACTAAGGTGAAAGATGCCAAGTAATTGTGGAACCTGTAAAAATGAAATACAAGAAAAAGATAAACTCGTAACCTGTGACAGCTATCATATAACAACCCATGCAAATGAAAACTGTACAAAACTAGCTCCCTCAGAATTTCGAGCAGTTCTACTACAAAGTAGATCTTTAAACTTTTTCTGTTACGAATGTCGAGGTTCATTTAAAAAAATACCACTACTTCTCAGACAAATAGAAGATTTTAAAAATGAAGTTAATATCTCAATACAGGAAATAGATGTATTGAAAAACAAAAATGAGTCAATGGAGGAGGAATTATTGAAATTGAAAAACAGAGAAGAAAAAATGGAAATGGAGGAATTTATTAATGAAATGGAAGAAAGAAGAAAAAGAGCAAACGATGTGATGATCATCAATATAAATGAATCTAATGCTGAAAACAGAAATGAGAGACTTGAGGATGAAAAAAACACTGTGAAACAACTTTTGAAAAATGTAGATAGAAATATAGATAATTTTAGAGTTGTGAGAGTTGGAAGATATGATGGAAGAAAAAGCCGCCCCATTAAAGTTGTATTTGATTCCAATGAATCGGTAATAAACATTCTAAAAAATAGTAAAAAAATAACTGAAAAAGTACCGTCGATAAGAATATTTAGTTACCAAACACCTAGACAGAGAAATTACTATAAAGAATTAAAGTCGAAGCTTGAATCAATTATAAGTGCTGGTGATGACTCGAAATGCATAAAATATATAAATGGGATACCAAAAATTGTAAATAAATATTATGGCAATAAAGACTCAAAAAACTAAACCACACTGATACCAGTTCTCATAAACTAGAATATAATACAGATATAGTTTGCTTGAATATTGAAAGTCTGTTAGCTCATAAACCTCAACTCCTAGCTGACATATACCATTACAATCCAGCATTCATATTGCTCAGTGAATCTAGAACCACAGTTGAGATAAATAACCATGAACTTGATATAAAAAATTACTCGCTAGTCAGATGTGACTCAGAATCGAGGCACACAGGCGGTGTTATTATCTATGTAAGAAAAGAAATTCAATATTCATTATATAAAACATTTGTTCATAATCGAAATTACTGGTGCAAATTTATCAAAACCAAATATTCTGGTACAAAGTGGGTAATTGGTTGCCTATATCACTCTCCAAGTGAAAGTCATGCAACCTTCTTGGATCACCTGGAAAATATATGTGAAGAAATATTCTGTAATAACTCCCGTGCAATTCTAGTTGGAGACTTCAATTTGAATTTTTTGTCAGATGAATTCTATGTAAACAAAATCAAGGATATATTTAATACATACGGCATAACTCAAGAGGTAAAAACGTTCACTAGAATCACTAATACAAGTAAAACACTAATTGATTATGTACTAACAAATTTTGAAAATAGTCGAGTAAATGTTCTGGATGGCCCAAAAATCACTGATCACTCTGTAATATCAATAAAATGTTTCTATTCTGAAAAAATTAACTTCAGTAACAAATGTACAAAAACTGTAAGAAGATTAACTGAACAAAATCTTGATAATATCAATTTAAATTTAATCAGCTGCAATTTTTTGATGAGTAGTACCAATGTCAACGATATTTATATTAATTTAAAAGAACACTTTAATCAATTTGTAAATAAAATAGCTCCCTTGAAAACAATTATTTATCATGAAAATGAATTACCCTGGTATGACAATGAAGTAAGAAAATTAAGTAGAGACAGAGACTCAGCATATAAGTGTTTTAAACAAAATTCAAGTGATGATAATTGGAAAAAATACAAGCAAAAAAGAAATGCTGTTGTCAATATCATTAAAGAAAAGAAGAATCAGTTTTACTTTTATCAAATTGATAGAAATACACATAATCCACGTTTAATGTGGAAAACTTTGAAGAATCTGATAAACCCGAAAAAAATACAAAATTACTTTTTTAATGGAATATACTTTGAACAGAATGGTCAGAAAATGTTGGTAAAAGACAGAAAGGAGATAGCAGAGTGTTTTAATAAATACTTTCTAAGTATTATCAATGATATTGTGCTCAGTATCGAAGAGTGTGAGTTTGTCTGCTATATTGAAAATCATGGAGATAGTTTAAGTGCCTTTAAACCGATAAACTTACAGGAGTTGAAAAAAATTATATCTGAAATTGACGTTAATAAAGGCTCGCATACTGATGAAATGAACAGTAAAATTTTAAAAAGCAGTTTTCAAGTAATTGGTCATGTATGGTGTCATTTTATAAACACCAGAATTAAAGATTAGTACTGTTACTCCAAATGAAAAGGTAACTAATACAAATAAATGCAGTGAATTTCGCCCTATTAATACCTTTCCTTGTCCTGAAAAATTGTTAGAGCTAGTAGTCTACCAACAACTGTTACAATATTGTATTGACAAAAATATACTTTTTATGAATCAATCTGGATTTCGATCCAATCCAATCATTCATGTGAGTCAGCCATTCAGTTGACTGTTACTGAATGGAAGAATAATATGAGTAGAAATATGTATACGGTGGCTGTATTTTTGGATTTAAGACGAGCATTTGAAACTATAAACCATAATATACTACTGAAAAAACTGAAAATTCATGGCATAAGGGGAAAGGTATTGGACTGGATAAGCAACTATCTTACAGGTAGAAAACAACAGAAAAAAGTCGGCAATTCATTATCAGTTCCATCAGAAGTACAACATGGAGTTCCACAAGGAAGCATTTTAGGCCCACTATTGTTCCTTCTGTACATAAATGATATAAACCAATACAATGAATGTGACTATATACACTTGTTCGCAGATGACACTTTAATATCAGTAAGTGATGAAGATCTGAATAATGCGGTCCAAAAGATGAATAAATCTTTAAGTAGAATAACAGGATACCTTAAAATGAACAAATTAAAACTGAATGTTGATAAAACAAAAGGGATGATAATTGCTACACCATATAAATACAGACAAATTAATATAAATGAAATTCACATTAAAATAGAAGACAATGAAATTGAATTAGTTTACGAGTTTAAATATCTAGGGTTTATGCTTGACAATCATTTAACGTTGAATAGTCATTTTAATTATATACAGAAAAAAATACTAAAAAAACTATTTTTTTTCGAGGGTACCTCAGCATTTGAGTATGAATTCAAGAATCACCGTATACAACACTATTATTAAACCCCATTTTGAATATTGCCCTACCTTATTATATGCTTTTGAGCTAAATAAAATAAGATCACTACAGAAACTACAAAACCGTGCAATGAGAATTACCTTGAGATGTAATAGGCATACACCAATTGCATTAATGTTAGAAACATTACAATGGATGTCAATAGAAAATAGACTCATTTACCTAACAATGAGTTATATCTTTAAAATGCTACATAATCTTCTTCCATCATATTTTCATAAATTTATAACTTTCAATAATCAAATCCATCAACATGATACCAGAAGTAAAGATAACTTACATGTGACTAGCCAATCCAAAGCATACAATACTAAAACCTTAATGTTCAAGGGGTTCATTGCCTACAACAATTTACCAAATGAAATAAAAGGCTCAGTAACCCTCCAAAAGTTTAAAACAAAAATGATAAATCATCTACTTCAAAAGCAAAATTGTTTTAGTAGTCGTATTTGCCATGTGTAATAAGTTATAAATGTCATATGAATCTTCTTTAAAACTGTATGTGAATATTGGGATTACTTAGGTATTAATTATAAATATATAGTTGTAGATATATATAATATGTTACAATTACTTTGATACCTTATTATTTGTTTTTTCCCTGTAGCATAACAATACTTACTAGTTAGTTTGAATTACTATTAGGAAAAATTTATCATATATCTTATGTATAATTATTTCTTTATTTCTTTGTAAATGTACATTAGGACTACCTATTTCAAAATAAAGATTATTATCATTATTATTGTATTCTAATGCTAATATCTTGAAAACTATTCAAGCTAAGTATAGGGAACCCTTTAATAAAATGAAAGATAATCGAATTTTGTATTGTTCAGATTGAAAAAATATAGGGTGTTCTATTTAAAATAACAAAGTTATCTGCGTTTGAAATTATAAAAAAGTGACAATGAATTTTGAACGTCCTGAATAATATTGGGAAACGGGTTCTATCGGAATCAATAGCCTGAAATATCTTTAATGCTTGGTCAGAATTGGAAGCGATGGTTTCCATACATTCCGATGTTATTCAGTCTCCAATTGAACCCTGCATTTTCAAAAAGAAAACAATAACTCGAAAACGGTTATAGTTAGGTACATGGTGCCTTTCATGAAATCGTATTATTTTTTTCCTGAACTATCCAAAACTGTAACAAAATACCGGGTGTTCCATTCAAAAAAACCCAACTTTGATATGTTACACTTTTTTGAGCCACCCTGTAGACTTCAAAATAATTTCCTCTTGCAGCCTCAATAAATATACAAATAATGAAAAAGAGAAATTTCCGAAATATTCAATGGTTTGGTTTACAGAGACCGTGTCGTATGTGGTGCCCCACCCTGTATATCTGATTGTTAAGTTGTTTTCGCCACTATCACTTCGACGTTTGAATTCCTCCTAAATTTTTTTAAACTGCTCCCTTTGAAGTGATGTCTTATCATCACTAATTCTATACTGCGTTCCTAAGTTCCTAATAGTTTTGATTTCTGCTTCAATGCATGTTTGGGAGACTCCGCATCATAGAAAATTATTTTTACAGACCTTGGCTTATTCCCATTTGGTATACGTCCAACCCTTATTACCTTGTTTACCATATATGTGGCTATTTGGGGGTTATATGAGTTTAAAACTAATGTCCATGTTTCATTAGTGATGTTGACTTTGAGTTCATTCAGGTCAATTTTGTTATATGAGTAAGTGGGTTTTATACTATCTATGTACCGGTTAGTTTTTGAAGTTACGTCAATCATTACTGGAAAATGATCTGTTATGTTGCAGTTCAGAATATAAGATTGGAAGTTATATCTATCACTCATTTCGTTTTGTTTTTTAAGAAATATATGGTCTATACATGTAGCAGTTTCTGTTGCGACTCGTGTTGGTTTATTTATGTATAACTGGAAACCATATTTGGCAAGCATATCTAGATATTTGTTGGTGTTTACATTATTTTCATCTAATATATCAACATTAATGTCTCCTGTGAATGATTCAATGTGATTGTATTGTTGGTTGTGTTCTAAATACGCATCAACCTCCCCAATCATTGAAGCAATGTTGCTTGGATTCGGTCTATAAAGAGCAATAATACGTATTTTCAAATGATTGATTCATTATACATAATGTTACGCCGCATGTAGATAATTTAACGTTTGATATACTATAGTCAATATCAGATTTAATCAGTACCAAAATACCATCATTTCTGTTGAAATCACCACCATTATGTATCGGTGTGTAGTGAGGAATATTCAAGTTTTTCACTGAAACATTCTGAAAACATTCACTAAGAATAAAAATTTCGATTTCGATTCTATAGGTTTCAATTGTTGCTAAAAATGTATCGATATTTCTGTTTGCACTTCTTATATTGAATTAAATAACACTCAAGAGATTTTGGTTTGTGGGCAGTTGATTGGGATCAATGAAGAGTCCACTGTTATCTTTCCAACTAGATCTAGATTTTCCAAATCAATATCCGTATCCACCAAATCGTTATGAGTTTACTCCTTATTTGCATAAAGTAACACTAGATAACACTAGACAAAATTGTATTTTTTTCACCATTACTACTGTCACCTGTCACGTGTACACATGTATTTCCACTTAGTTTTTAGTTTTTTTTTTTTTGGGGTGAAATTTCTATTCGGGAGCGTCGACGTTTGTATTTACTCTTCCTTATTTATATACGATATGATAATCGAATTCTTCAAGTTTTAGTTTTGATTTGATGGGTGTAGAATTTATTCCATATTTCCATTATGAATTCACTAATTTTCGGTATTCCGGCGGTCTCGTGCATATCATTAATACGAGTGTAACGGTTGCCATTCGTGATGATTCGTAACACCTTGTTTTGTCAAATCTGCAGCTTCTCAATTTGTATATCAAGATTTTGTTGTCTGTAGACAAAATCGAGTTTCTCTTTATTAGGGAATAGAGACTTCTGATCGCTGCCTGCCCCTTTTGTATTAGTGAGTCTATGTTTTTATTGATTGTCAACCGTGAATCCAATCTCACTCCCAGATATGTCACCCAGAGGTCGTGACGTATCTCCGCATCCTGGGTCTTAATTGATTTGTATATTTTGTTATGAATGATTTTTTTTGGTGAAATTAATTACTTTGGTTTTAGTATTGTTGATTTTCATTCTATTTTGTTTGAAGTACGGCAAGACCTTCCTATCCAGGTGTATTTGAACTTGTGTCCTGGCAATGTCCGAGCTGAACGAATGAGCGTATACTGCGGTGTCGTCCGCGTACAGAGCTACACTCGTCCGCTCGAACATAGGAAAGTCCGCGGTGTAAATAGAATATAAAAGCGGAGATAGACACGACCCCTGAGGGACCCCCGCCTCAAGGTGATACCGTTCTGAGACCGCCGAACCCATTCTCACTTGGATTCTCCTGTTATCAATATACGAGGCCACGATCTTCGCTATGAAGAATGGAAAGCCCTTTTCGCACAGTCCAGATATAAGTCCATCGTGATAGACTCTGTCGAACGCTTTCTCTAGATCAAGCAGGACCATGAAGGTGTTTTTGGATTTATTAAAATTTTGTTTAACATCATGAGCAATTCGGGCCACCTGCGCCACTGTTCTATGTCCTCGGCGGAACCCGAACTGCTCATCAGGAATCAGTTTTAGTTTGTTTGTGTACTTTTGAATTGAACTTAATAAAATTTTGTCGACTATTTTGGCAGTGCAATGGGTCAGTAGCCATCTGGGTGCCCTCGTTTCTTGTTGTTTTTAGGTATGGGTACAACAAGCCCTTCTTTTAAGCAGTCTGGGTAGCGCTGGCGCTGGAACTTTATTATACCATTAATAATATACATCAATGGTATAATTGCCTTGCGTGGCAAATTCTTCATAAGAACCACGTCAATTTTATCTGAACCAGGAGCTTTATTGATATTGCTATGTTTGATTGTTTCATACACTTCTCTGGGCGTGGTTAGAGCTTCTTTTAAGATACGTCCTGATAAAGGAATTGGTGGCATATTTCGTACTCTGTTGGCCAATGCTGTGATAGTTTGTCGTCTGTCTTCGTCTGTGGTGTCATTTGGTATCATGTTGTCTTTGTAGTATTGTCCAAACAAGTCCGCTTTTTCTTTGTCAGAGACTGCCTCTCTCTGACGCCAAACGATGGTAGGCATGTTGTGATATTTATTTCTGAGTCTTTTCGTAAGTTTCCATAGTGAGCCGTCAGAGGGTTTCAGTCTCTCTATTTTGTCTTCCCACCTTTGTTGTCTGAATTTCCGTATTTCTACTTCTACTTCTTGACTTATTCTCATTAGGTGTTGTCTATCTTCTTGTGTTCTTGTCCTCTGCCATTTCTTTCGTATATTATTTTTGGTCTTCATAAGTCAGTGAAAAAGTCGTTGGGTAAATAGTCCTTGTCTTCTCATAGTTTAGTTGTCCTTATTGTAGCTGCTCTGGCACCGATGATTGCATCAACAAACCTCTGTGTTTCTTCATCTATGTTTTCATTGCTGATGTCTGGTTTCATGTTTATTTCCCAGTTCAGTATAGTTCTGAACATCCGCCAGTCACCGTTCTTGTGATCAAATATTTGTGAGTTTTTGAAAGTTTTCCTCCTATTTTGAACGCGACTGGCGAATGGTCAGAGTTTAGCTCGCTGATCACTTCCATCGGTGTTTTTAATAAGGGCAATGTCCAGTACAGAGGGAGTCGTATTGTTGAAAGGGTAGTGCGTTTAGGTGTCTGGGTATTCTATCACAACATTGGCATTATCTGCGAAGTTTTTCAGGGCGTATCCGTTCGTGTTATTGCCGAGGTTGCCCCAATGGCGGTGCCTCGCGTTTAGGTCTCCTGCCATCAAGATTCTGTTCCCTACGCTACACAGACTTTCTAGATCATCTTGTTGAATTATGTTGTCGGGCCTGTTGTACACCGCGAAGATGATTTTCCCACTGTGTAGTCTCACACCGACATGTTCAATCGCTGATCGCCTTTGAGAGACCCCACTGTGGGAGATGTGATTCTTAATGAGGATAGCTACTCCCCCCGCTCAATCAGCACCTGGTCGATCCGCCCTGACAACCGTGTATCCTCTCAAGCGCATGTCATGATCCGGCCTGAGCTTTGTTTCTACCCTCCGGTTTTTCACCTTTTATCTATTTGTTTCCGCTCACTTTTGGGATATCTTGTCGACCAGACAGCACGTCTGCTCGATTCGAACGCCAAATAAACACTCCCAAGTCGTGAGCAGAGACTTGACCGACTAGGCTATTTAGCCATTGGCTACAGAAAAATATAATATATAAGATAAGTTTGAATTTTTAAACGTATTTTTTTTTTAATTGATTGGAATTCTGCCTCTTAGACCCCAGATGTGAAGCTGTTTCATAATGGAAGATTACCATGTTCTGTCATACGCGTTTTCCAAATCGAAGCTGACCGCGACTAAATTGCTCTCTATTGAAGAAAGTGTCTTGGATTTCATTCTCAAGGGCGTCAATCGTAAAGTGTTTACTGCGACAGCCGACCTGTGATTTTGACAGGAGAGAGTGAGATTCCATCCACCATGTTAGTCATAGGTTAACAATTTCTTTCGAATACTTACCCCATACAACTCGTGAGGGAGATTGGGCGAAAGTCTGAAGGTGATTTTCCAGGTTCCAATATAGGTATGACTGTGGCGATTTTCTATTGTTTCGGTTATATTCCTGATTCCCATAAAGAATTGAACAAGCTGAGTAACTTCCGTTTCTCATTCACAGGCAAGTTTTTAAGCATACTAAACAATATATTATCGTGACCAGCTGCAGCTTCTGAGCTGTACTCAAGGGCAAATTCTAGTTCTTCGATATTGGGACGTTATAGCTGAGATTGAGGTCAGTATTGAAGTCGAGTACACATCTTTCCTCATTTGATTTGATATCCAAGAACTAAGAATCATATTTGGTTGAGATGTATTCTTCCCATGAAACTCTTTTGGATGCATTGATGAGCTTTCTCATACGAGCTCTAGCCTTTTTGAAATTGATCAGATTTTCAAGTGTTGGATACCTATTGAATTTATTATAGTTTGTTTTCCTTTCTGCTATTGCCATTCTGATATATTCGTTCCTGACTGAGCGATATCTCGATGGTTTTGACATGGGGATACTAGCTCTGGCAGCATCTATCACGGCACTGGTAATAGTCTCTACAGCATTCTCAATGTCATTTGCGAGGGGAAGGATGTTGATCCTTTCGGTGAATTTTTCCCAATTAGCTTCCTTTTTCGGATGTTGTACCATCGTCCCTTGGTTCATGTTGTTAGTACCACTGTTTCGAGAGGGTGGCACCTCTTTTGGGGTTTGTTGATTTGAACTAGCCATCCAATTCCCACGAGTAGGTCAGAAATAGACGTCGACTGAGGCAGAGCTGCCTTACCACAGCAAGGCTAGTATACAGGTGAGTTTCGCCAGGTTCTCACAGGAAACTAAGTTTACGTGTAGCCATTCATCTCTCGGCACGATCTCTTCCACCTTAGATTCCAGATTTTCGCAGGTTTACTCCTATTTGTGGTTATGTTCAATCCTGTTGGTCCGCGAGAGGTATTTTATTTCTCCTATTCACCGGCAAGCCATTTAGGTCTTTCCCCTATCCGCCACCTGGGGACGCGTCTGATGGGTCCCCGGATATTATTATTATTATTATTATTTTCTTTTGCACTACTTGGCTTAGCACCGGTATATTTACCTATCCCGGGTACTATGTACCAAAGGGATTAGGCTAAATTTACATACTCATAAACTTGCGTACTGTGTGGCAAGTATTCAGAATAACATATTATTATTATTATTGTTATTATTATTCTTCTTCTTCTTATTATTATTATTATTATTATTATCAGTATTATTATTATTATTCAGTATCGAATCTGTTCTTCATTTGATGGTTCCATATTTCAAAACAAATTACTGTTCAACTCTAATAGGTGTGTTTTAAAAAAATCCAGAAGTTATAGATTAATTTATTTGTGAGACAAAAATAGTTGTGCATTTGTTCATCATTACATTTTAACAAAAATTACAATACAGATTCAGAATAGAATATCGTTTATTTCCTTAAGACAGTACAAACTGTATTGAAAAAGTCAGAAGTGTCAGAACTTGTAGAAGTGAGTTGAATTATCTCTAGTTAAAAACAACATATAGCACAATTTACATGTAACAAAATAAAAACACAATTGGTACCTACAGGAAGAACACAGTACAAATATGAGTAAATATAAAATATATAATTAATCTATGTTGAATTTCTTCAAAATCGATTATTTGAAAACTCTTCTACTGAATAGAAACTATTCTCTATCAAAAACTCCTTCAGTCTCGTTTTGAAAATATATATTGAATTGCTTTCTTTGATGTTATTAGGGGGTGAATTGAATATATTTGGTGCCATGGAATTTGGAGCATTATGAGTTATTCTTATTCTCGAAAATGCTACAATGAAATTGTCTTTAATTCGGGTATTGTACCTATGCTTAGTGTCATTCCGGAGAAATTCAATCTTGTTTTTGAACAAATACAAACATAATTCTAAAATGAAAATTGACGGCAGGGTTGAAATTTTAAGATCTTCAAAAACATTTTTACATGAGGTCCGCTTGGTGAGTCCCGACATTGACCGAATAATACGCTTTTGGGCAATGAAGACATTCGGTGCTGATGCTGATGATCCCCAGAAGGTGACACCATACCGAAGCCTACTTTCAACTTGCGCATAATAGAGCTGCAACAACTGATCCAGATTCAAAATTTCTCTAATATTTCTATATTGATAAGCAATTGTCTTGAGTTTTGAAATGAGGTCTTGACATTGCGATTGAGATGTGTATCAACATTCAGTCCCAGGAATTTTGCCTTTGTAGCAAGTGTAGAAATTTCAGAGCATCCAAATGAGATTCTTTCACAAGTTCTCTGAGAGTTGTGAAATCTTAGGCACTGCGTTTTTTCGATGTTGAGAAAGAGGAAGTTAGCCGAAAACCAGTTATTTATTTCATTTAGGGTAGTTTCACATTTTTCATTTAATGAGTTTTCTAGAGGATCAGAAATGATTAGGGAGGTATCATCTGCATAGATTGTGAAGGAGGCTGGCACTTGGAGCTTATCAATATCATTTATATAAATGATAAAGAGGATGGGGCCCAAAACTGATCCTTGGGGGACTCCCATATCGTTTTCCATATACTTGGATGGTCTATTCTGTTTTGAGACATATTACTTCCTACTGCACAAATATGACTGTACCCAATCAAAAGGAGTGCCTCTTATTCCGTATCGATACAGCTAGCCAATAAGATGTCATGATTAACACAGTCGAATGCCCTGCTCAGATCACAGAAAATCCCAACAGGGCTTTCGCCGGCCTCAATGGAATCAATAATTTTGTGGTAGTACGAGTGAAGTGCTGTGGTCGTCGACCTATTATTAATGAAACCATGTTGGTTGTTCGACATTATTCTTTCCTTGTTAATAAAAGATAAAAGTCGATATAAATAGCAGTATTCGAATACTTTCGAAAAACTGCAGGGTACCGTTATAGTTTTCAAGTAGTTGACGACTATTTTTTTATGAATTGGAGTTATTTTGCCATTTTTCAATAGGTTTGGGAAAACTCCTGTAGTGAAGGATAGATTGACTAGAAATGTCAGTGGCTTTAGGATTACAGATAAACTTTTTTTAACTAAATACATTGGGAAATCATCAGATCCTGATGAGTATTTATTTTTTAGCTTGAGTTGCAACAACTTGAACAATTCAGTTTCATCATAAGTTTCAAGAAAGAAAGAGTTACAAGGTGAATCGCTATTTTTCATGAATTCATTGTAGTTCATCACATCTGATCCTATGCATTCGACGATAGACCTGGGGACTTATGATACAAAAAAAAATTATTAAATAGATCAGCCAATTCTAGCGGATCTTCTACTAGATTATCTTCATATCTAATTGAGAAATCTGTTTTAGCCTTTCATGGCTTGTTCGATAACTCTGCTATGACTTGCCATATAGACTTGGATGGATTATCAGAAGCTAGTATTTTATTTTGATAGTGATTTTTTTTGTTGTTGAAATTAAATTATCATGTATTTTTTTCTTCGCGGTGTATAAGTCGGAATATTCTGGGTTATACTTTTTCAGATTGAAGAGGTCTTTTGGATGTTGACTTGATTTGCGTATTTCTCGCGTTACCCAGCATTTATTTCAATTTTTATTTGCGACATGATATTTATGCGAAAAGTATATTTCGAAGTAATGGGAAAATATGCACCAGAATTTTTTGAATGCTTGATCAACATTAGATTCAGAGTAAAGCTCTTCCCAATTTTCTTTCTGTAGGTCACCAACAAATTCCCGGATATTTGCGTCTTTGAATGTTCTTTTGTACTCACGAGATTGGAGAGTGCATTCAGAGGTCCCAGATCCCAAATCAAACAGCAATAGACTGTGATCTGACAAATCAGTATCAACGACACAGCAAACTGCCCCCCCCCCCCCCACCCAAATTTGTGAAAAAACCTGGTCAATTGCCGCAGTACAACTATTAGTAACCCTAGTGGGCCATCGTACCTTATGTTCGAGATTGAAGGATTTTAAGAGATCAGATATCTTCAGAAAATGTCTACTTGGCTCACCATAACAGTTGGCATTGATGTCGCCACATAAAATTATATTCATTCCTGGTTTGGAAACTGCATCTAAAACATCATGAATTCTTTCAACGAAAATATTGAGATTTCCAGATGGAGATCTATAAAAAGCCAAGATTATAGTGTGGCCAATGTCTAGTTTACAGGATATGCCACATATTTCAAAGTCCTGTTCAATACAATATTGTTTCAGATCAATCGAAGTTACATTAATATTATTTTTTACCAGTATGGCAACACCTCCCATTTTCTTGTTTTCTCGGCAATAACTACTCCTTACTTCATAATTACTGAGGTGAAATGAGTTTTTCGAGGATTCTGAAAATCCCGTTTCAGTCAAACATATAAAACTAACATCAAAATTACATATTTCTACGAATAAATTGTTAATTTTTTGGTCCGTAATTTTTCTTATATTGAGGACAGTGAGATCTGGATGAAAAGTTATATTGCGTCCGTTTTTCTTCTCTTGTGGTATAAAAAACGGCTCATGCATGCTCCATGAGGCCACAATGTCGGATTCATAGCTTTCTTGAATTTTTCCGCTAATAGTTTAACTTTAAAAGACGAATATATTGTTGGATATCTGGATTGGATCATTTCACAATTTACTTCCGGAAAGGATTCTTTCAGCAGATTTGAAAGAGACGTTTCAGTTGTGTCAGTGTTCAATCTGGTAACATGTAAGTCAATGAATTTAGGAACGCCCTTAACGAGTTCACTGTTTTCACTATTACCAATGATCACTTGCTTATTTCTGGTTCTATTTTTTCTAGGTAGAACTGGCGTCCAATTATTATCCTGGGCTGTAGATGTCGAGCCATTTTCTGTAATTGTTGAAGTGTTTTTCGTTAAATTGATGTATCGATTCATTTTCAGTTTGTATTGCTCCTCGAGTACACCAGCTGCGACTTCTGAATTTTCTATCACATGGGAATTCCCTTGTTTGGGTGCCGTGGTTTTTATGCGATCGTTCACCGGGTCACTTTTCTTGGTATTATTTTTTACTATGTCAGAGAACGAAGTAGTTTTTGTTTCTGCTACCGACACTTGATATGTTTGTTTATTATCTTGATTCGAGCACACGTTACTTCTGGGAAGAGCTCTACTGTCGAGTTTCACTTCGTTCGTCTCTCGCAAATTAGATGGCGCAGGTTGATTGTTGTTAACAATATACAATAATTTTATTTGTTCTTGTAGCGAGGTTATGGTCAATTGTTGATTCGCAATCAAAAGTTCATTTTTCTCGATAAATAGTTTTCAGACACCTTATTTCTATTCCCATTGCTTCGGAGTCATCGTTCATCACATCACTAGAACTATCAAAGTGTCTATCAGGTTCGTCCTCCATAGCGTTTTGTATTTCATCACAACACAATATATTATGGTTGTCTAGGTACTTAACACTTTTCAATAACTTGATGCATCCAATATGTGACAATGTACCACACTTAATGCATTTCATGCCACTTTGAGCTACTTCTTGACATCTTTTGCAAGGTTTCGTTTCTGAGTTCACTGTCGCGCTACTAATCGCGTCCGCCATCATTCACGTATTCAAATTCAAATGTATCTCAATTCACTAAATACCCACATCAACTCAATTGGATAAAAAACACAAATGTAAGGTGGGAGTCAAAGATCTTGATATCTTTCTGCTGATATTTCTGCCTTATTTATTAGGGCTGGTTTGTTTCTGAAAATCGAAGAATATATTACATGTATCATAAAGTCTATGGCCTACAATTGTACTGGATTAGTTAGTAACTGAAGTTTCAACATTCCATAATCAAAATGAATCACATTGTTAGTAAGTCATTCTTGAATTGCTGCCTTATTAGAAACTGAGGTGGGAACTTTTTGTTAATAACTGTGCTGTGATAAGTAGCATTATCCATGCATAACAATTGTGAAAGGATTTTCTAATTTTGGCAGCAGTTGTGTATCAAATCAGTGGAGAATGTTATCCTGGTTCATTTCTACATGGTAAACCTTGTTAGCACTTCCAGGGATGAAAACAAATTTTGTTCCAGGAATGAATCCATCCGAACAACCAGAAGAAACTTTAAACTGCTCTACTGAAAAGTGGCCATTATGTAGATACGACTTTTTTAATTGGGACCATCGATATTAAGCTCTCAAAAGAACAAATTTAAAAAAATCGCAAGAAAAGAACAATTCGCATGTAAACAAACGATTGTAAGGATTCGCTCCAAACAATTTGGCATCGTTGTGAAGTGTTGCCATAATTGTTGATGCTTTGATGTTACCAGCTAATGTATTAACCTATTGAGACGTCTGTCATTGCTAGATACTTTTTGTTTTGCCCCAATGGCTTAACAAATCTGACACAGGTATCAACCTAGAATAAATAGACTATACTTGCCACACAGTACCTACGCAAGTTTATGAGTATGTAAATTGAGCCTAATCCCTTTGGTACATAGTACCCGGAATAGGTGAATATACCGGTGCTAAGCTGAGTAGTGCAAAAGATAATAATAATAAAAATAAGGTCTTTATTTCAATTATCCTTGGCGAAGTCCAGCTTATAGCTGCCCTACTCAACCGAATACCAAGAAACATACATTCATGATATTCACATATAAGTGTAGAATAAGTATACAAGAACGAATGGACTCTATTCAACCAGAATATAAAACAAGGAAGGAATAACTGCTCGATTCGAACGCCAAATAAACACTCCCAAGTCGTGAGCAGAGACGTGACCGACTAGGCTATTTAGCCATTGGCTACAGAAAAATATAATATATAAGATAAGTTTGAATTTTTAAACGTATTTTTTTTTTAATTGATTGGAATTCTGCCTCTTAGACCCCAGATGTGAAGCTGTTTCATAATGGAAGATTACCATGTTCTGTCATACGCGTTTTCCAAATCGAAGCTGACCGCGACTAAATTGCTCTCTATTGAAGAAAGTGTCTTGGATTTCATTCTCAAGGGCGTCAATCGTAAAGTGTTTACTGCGACAGCCGACCTGTGATTTTGACAGGAGAGAGTGAGATTCCATCCACCATGTTAGTCATAGGTTAACAATTTCTTTCGAATACTTACCCCATACAACTCGTGAGGGAGATTGGGCGAAAGTCTGAAGGTGATTTTCCAGGTTCCAATATAGGTATGACTGTGGCGATTTTCTATTGTTTCGGTTATATTCCTGATTCCCATAAAGAATTGAACAAGCTGAGTAACTTCCGTTTCTCATTCACAGGCAAGTTTTTAAGCATACTAAACAATATATTATCGTGACCAGCTGCAGCTTCTGAGCTGTACTCAAGGGCAAATTCTAGTTCTTCGATATTGGGACGTTATAGCTGAGATTGAGGTCAGTATTGAAGTCGAGTACACATCTTTCCTCATTTGATTTGATATCCAAGAACTAAGAATCATATTTGGTTGAGATGTATTCTTCCCATGAAACTCTTTTGGATGCATTGATGAGCTTTCTCATACGAGCTCTAGCCTTTTTGAAATTGATCAGATTTTCAAGTGTTGGATACCTATTGAATTTATTATAGTTTGTTTTCCTTTCTGCTATTGCCATTCTGATATATTCGTTCCTGACTGAGCGATATCTCGATGGTTTTGACATGGGGATACTAGCTCTGGCAGCATCTATCACGGCACTGGTAATAGTCTCTACAGCATTCTCAATGTCATTTGCGAGGGGAAGGATGTTGATCCTTTCGGTGAATTTTTCCCAATTAGCTTCCTTTTTCGGATGTTGTACCATCGTCCCTTGGTTCATGTTGTTAGTACCACTGTTTCGAGAGGGTGGCACCTCTTTTGGGGTTTGTTGATTTGAACTAGCCATCCAATTCCCACGAGTAGGTCAGAAATAGACGTCGACTGAGGCAGAGCTGCCTTACCACAGCAAGGCTAGTATACAGGTGAGTTTCGCCAGGTTCTCACAGGAAACTAAGTTTACGTGTAGCCATTCATCTCTCGGCACGATCTCTTCCACCTTAGATTCCAGATTTTCGCAGGTTTACTCCTATTTGTGGTTATGTTCAATCCTGTTGGTCCGCGAGAGGTATTTTATTTCTCCTATTCACCGGCAAGCCATTTAGGTCTTTCCCCTATCCGCCACCTGGGGACGCGTCTGATGGGTCCCCGGATATTATTATTATTATTATTATTTTCTTTTGCACTACTTGGCTTAGCACCGGTATATTTACCTATCCCGGGTACTATGTACCAAAGGGATTAGGCTAAATTTACATACTCATAAACTTGCGTACTGTGTGGCAAGTATTCAGAATAACATATTATTATTATTATTGTTATTATTATTCTTCTTCTTATTATTATTATTATTATTATTATTATTATCAGTATTATTATTATTATTCAGTATCGAATCTGTTCTTCATTTGATGGTTCCATATTTCAAAACAAATTACTGTTCAACTCTAATAGGTGTGTTTTAAAAAAATCCAGAAGTTATAGATTAATTTATTTGTGAGACAAAAATAGTTGTGCATTTGTTCATCATTACATTTTAACAAAAATTACAATACAGATTCAGAATAGAATATCGTTTATTTCCTTAAGACAGTACAAACTGTATTGAAAAAGTCAGAAGTGTCAGAACTTGTAGAAGTGAGTTGAATTATCTCTAGTTAAAAACAACATATAGCACAATTCACATGTAACAAAATAAAAACACAATTGGTACCTACAGGAAGAACACAGTACAAATATGAGTAAATATAAAATATATAATTAATCTATGTTGAATTTCTTCAAAATCGATTATTTGAAAACTCTTCTACTGAATAGAAACTATTCTCTATCAAAAACTCCTTCAGTCTCGTTTTGAAAATATATATTGAATTGCTTTCTTTGATGTTATTAGGGGGTGAATTGAATATATTTGGTGCCATGGAATTTGGAGCATTATGAGTTATTCTTATTCTCGAAAATGCTACAATGAAATTGTCTTTAATTCGGGTATTGTACCTATGCTTAGTGTCATTCCGGAGAAATTCAATCTTGTTTTTGAACAAATACAAACATAATTCTAAAATGAAAATTGACGGCAGGGTTGAAATTTTAAGATCTTCAAAAACATTTTTACATGAGGTCCGCTTGGTGAGTCCCGACATTGACCGAATAATACGCTTTTGGGCAATGAAGACATTCGGTGCTGATGCTGATGATCCCCAGAAGGTGACACCATACCGAAGCCTACTTTCAACTTGCGCATAATAGAGCTGCAACAACTGATCCAGATTCAAAATTTCTCTAATATTTCTATATTGATAAACAATTGTCTTGAGTTTTGAAATGAGGTCTTGACATTGCGATTGAGATGTGTATCAACATTCAGTCCCAGGAATTTTGCCTTTGTAGCAAGTGTAGAAATTTCAGAGCATCCAAATGAGATTCTTTCACAAGTTCTCTGAGAGTTGTGAAATCTTAGGCACTGCGTTTTTTCGATGTTGAGAAAGAGGAAGTTAGCCGAAAACCAGTTATTTATTTCATTTAGGGTAGTTTCACATTTTTCATTTAATGAGTTTTCTAGAGGATCAGAAATGATTAGGGAGGTATCATCTGCATAGATTGTGAAGGAGGCTGGCACTTGGAGCTTATCAATATCATTTATATAAATGATAAAGAGGATGGGGCCCAAAACTGATCCTTGGGGGACTCCCATATCGTTTTCCATATACTTGGATGGTCTATTCTGTTTTGAGACATATTACTTCCTACTGCACAAATATGACTGTACCCAATCAAAAGGAGTGCCTCTTATTCCGTATCGATACAGCTAGCCAATAAGATGTCATGATTAACACAGTCGAATGCCCTGCTCAGATCACAGAAAATCCCAACAGGGCTTTCGCCGGCCTCAATGGAATCAATAATTTTGTGGTAGTACGAGTGAAGTGCTGTGGTCGTCGACCTATTATTAATGAAACCATGTTGGTTGTTCGACATTATTCTTTCCTTGTTAATAAAAGATAAAAGTCGATATAAATAGCAGTATTCGAATACTTTCGAAAAACTGCAGGGTACCGTTATAGTTTTCAAGTAGTTGACGACTATTTTTTTATGAATTGGAGTTATTTTGCCATTTTTCAATAGGTTTGGGAAAACTCCTGTAGTGAAGGATAGATTGACTAGAAATGTCAGTGGCTTTAGGATTACAGATAAACTTTTTTTAACTAAATACATTGGGAAATCATCAGATCCTGATGAGTATTTATTTTTTAGCTTGAGTTGCAACAACTTGAACAATTCAGTTTCATCATAAGTTTCAAGAAAGAAAGAGTTACAAGGTGAATCGCTATTTTTCATGAATTCATTGTAGTTCATCACATCTGATCCTATGCATTCGACGATAGACCTGGGGACTTATGATACAAAAAAAAATTATTAAATAGATCAGCCAATTCTAGCGGATCTTCTACTAGATTATCTTCATATCTAATTGAGAAATCTGTTTTAGCCTTTCATGGCTTGTTCGATAACTCTGCTATGACTTGCCATATAGACTTGGATGGATTATCAGAAGCTAGTATTTTATTTTGATAGTGATTTTTTTTGTTGTTGAAATTAAATTATCATGTATTTTTTTCTTCGCGGTGTATAAGTCGGAATATTCTGGGTTATACTTTTTCAGATTGAAGAGGTCTTTTGGATGTTGACTTGATTTGCGTATTTCTCGCGTTACCCAGCATTTATTTCAATTTTTATTTGCGACATGATATTTATGCGAAAAGTATATTTCGAAGTAATGGGAAAATATGCACCAGAATTTTTTGAATGCTTGATCAACATTAGATTCAGAGTAAAGCTCTTCCCAATTTTCTTTCTGTAGGTCACCAACAAATTCCCGGATATTTGCGTCTTTGAATGTTCTTTTGTACTCACGAGATTGGAGAGTGCATTCAGAGGTCCCAGATCCCAAATCAAACAGCAATAGACTGTGATCTGACAAATCAGTATCAACGACACAGCAAACTGCCCCCCCCCCCCCACCCAAATTTGTGAAAAAACCTGGTCAATTGCCGCAGTACAACTATTAGTAACCCTAGTGGGCCATCGTACCTTATGTTCGAGATTGAAGGATTTTAAGAGATCAGATATCTTCAGAAAATGTCTACTTGGCTCACCATAACAGTTGGCATTGATGTCGCCACATAAAATTATATTCATTCCTGGTTTGGAAACTGCATCTAAAACATCATGAATTCTTTCAACGAAAATATTGAGATTTCCAGATGGAGATCTATAAAAGATTATAGTGTGGCCAATGTCTAGTTTACAGGATATGCCACATATTTCAAAGTCCTGTTCAATACAATATTGTTTCAGATCAATCGAAGTTACATTAATATTATTTTTTACCAGTATGGCAACACCTCCCATTTTCTTGTTTTCTCGGCAATAACTACTCCTTACTTCATAATTACTGAGGTGAAATGAGTTTTTCGAGGATTCTGAAAATCCCGTTTCAGTCAAACATATAAAACTAACATCAAAATTACATATTTCTACGAATAAATTGTTAATTTTTTGGTCCGTAATTTTTCTTATATTGAGGACAGTGAGATCTGGATGAAAAGTTATATTTCGTCCGTTTTTCTTCTCTTGTGGTATAAAAAACGGCTCATGCATGCTCCATGAGGCCACAATGTCGGATTCATAGCTTTCTTGAATTTTTCCGCTAATAGTTTAACTTTAAAAGGCGAATATATTGTTGGATATCTGGATTGGATCATTTCACAATTTACTTCCGGAAAGGATTCTTTCAGCAGATTTGAAAGAGACGTTTCAGTTGTGTCAGTGTTCAATCTGGTAACATGTAAGTCAATGAATTTAGGAACGCCCTCAACGAGTTCACTGTTTTTACTATTACCAATGATCACTTGCTTATTTCTGGTTCTATTTTTTCTAGGTAGAACTGGCGTCCAATTATTATCCTGGGCTGTAGATGTCGAGCCATTTTCTGTAATTGTTGAAGTGTTTTTCGTTAAATTGATGTATCGATTCATTTTCAGTTTGTATTGCTCCTCGAGTACACCAGCTGCGACTTCTGAATTTTCTATCACATGGGAATTCCCTTGTTTGGGTGCCGTGGTTTTTATGCGATCGTTCACCGGGTCACTTTTCTTGGTATTATTTTTTACTATGTCAGAGAACGAAGTAGTTTTTGTTTCTGCTACCGACACTTGATATGTTTGTTTATTATCTTGATTCGAGCACACGTTACTTCTGGGAAGAGCTCTACTGTCGAGTTTCACTTCGTTCGTCTCTCGCAAATTAGATGGCGCAGGTTGATTGTTGTTAACAATATACAATAATTTTATTTGTTCTTGTAGCGAGGTTATGGTCAATTGTTGATTCGCAATCAAAAGTTCATTTTTCTCGATAAATAGTTTTCAGACACCTTATTTCTATTCCCATTGCTTCGGAGTCATCGTTCATCACATCACTAGAACTATCAAAGTGTCTATCAGGTTCGTCCTCCATAGCGTTTTGTATTTCATCACAACACAATATATTATGGTTGTCTAGGTACTTAACACTTTTCAATAACTTGATGCATCCAATATGTGACAATGTACCACACTTAATGCATTTCATGCCACTTTGAGCTACTTCTTGACATCTTTTGCAAGGTTTCGTTTCTGAGTTCACTGTCGCGCTACTAATCGCGTCCGCCATCATTCACGTATTCAAATTCAAATGTATCTCAATTCACTAAATACCCACATCAACTCAATTGGATAAAAAACACAAATGTAAGGTGGGAGTCAAAGATCTTGATATCTTTCTGCTGATATTTCTGCCTTATTTATTAGGGCTGGTTTGTTTCTGAAAATCGAAGAATATATTACATGTATCATAAAGTCTATGGCCTACAATTGTACTGGATTAGTTAGTAACTGAAGTTTCAACATTCCATAATCAAAATGAATCACATTGTTAGTAAGTCATTCTTGAATTGCTGCCTTATTAGAAACTGAGGTGGGAACTTTTTGTTAATAACTGTGCTGTGATAAGTAGCATTATCCATGCATAACAATTGTGAAAGGATTTTCTAATTTTGGCAGCAGTTGTGTATCAAATCAGTGGAGAATGTTATCCTGGTTCATTTCTACATGGTAAACCTTGTTAGCACTTCCAGGGATGAAAACAAATTTTGTTCCAGGAATGAATCCATCCGAACAACCAGAAGAAACTTTAAACTGCTCTACTGAAAAGTGGCCATTATGTAGATACGACTTTTTTAATTGGGACCATCGATATTAAGCTCTCAAAAGAACAAATTTAAAAAAATCGCAAGAAAAGAACAATTCGCATGTAAACAAACGATTGTAAGGATTCGCTCCAAACAATTTGGCATCGTTGTGAAGTGTTGCCATAATTGTTGATGCTTTGATGTTACCAGCTAATGTATTAACCTATTGAGACGTCTGTCATTGCTAGATACTTTTTGTTTTGCCCCAATGGCTTAACAAATCTGACACAGGTATCAACCTAGAATAAATAGACTATACTTGCCACACAGTACCTACGCAAGTTTATGAGTATGTAAATTGAGCCTAATCCCTTTGGTACATAGTACCCGGAATAGGTGAATATACCGGTGCTAAGCTGAGTAGTGCAAAAGATAATAATAATAAAAATAAGGTCTTTATTTCAATTATCCTTGGCGAAGTCCAGCTTATAGCTGCCCTACTCAACCGAATACCAAGAAACATACATTCATGATATTCACATATAAGTGTAGAATAAGTATACAAGAACGAATGGACTCTATTCAACCAGAATATAAAACAAGGAAGGAATAACACATGGGGGAAATGGCGCTAATGCGATCGATCCATGCGCTATATGCCCAGTAAATGATTCCTGTACGATCATTTGGAACTTGAGACTGACTTTTGATTCTTTATTGCTATTGGTATCATATTGAATATCTTGGTAACTTTATAGGAGAATAATCTATGGTACAAAGATGTTTAACATTTGCTAATTATTAGATGATTGCTATACCTGGTGTTACAGTTGTGAGTGGCAGAACCAATGGTTAGTTTATTATGAATGTAAACTAGAGATCTATTTTATAGGACAAGTCAAGTGTAATCTTCTTCAATTGAACATATTGAGCCAACCTATCTGGGAAAGTTTCTCTGACACATGATCCGATTTGTCCAAGGAAAAAATCAGCCTGACACAGGAATTCTGTATTCTTTGATCTCTACGTCGAATAGTTTCCAAGATACAGAACCCGCCATTCTCATCTGGCCACCCGGTACATTATTTTACGGCAACACTATTTCTTCCAGGTGATCGAATAAAATATATTTCTGACAAAAAATATAGAATTTTCAATCACTTACTGAAATATTATAACAGTCCAATTCTACATAGAGACAGTTTAGTCAGTTTTCGTGCCCTAAAATTCGCGCATGTCCACTTGTCCATTTACTATGATTTCTACATTTGTTGTTGTATGTTTTGTTATTAATTAATTAGTTTTGTTTATTCTCGTTTGAGCATTTAATGCAGGTTGTAAAATATTTTTTTGCTGCGAACTAGTTCATTTTGGGCAAAAAATGCAAGGGAGATTTTTGTTCAGAATGAAACATGCTATCGGAAATGAAATTTTAAATGGTGAACAAATAATAAGACAAAAAGTTATATTGGAAATAAATTTGAGGGGTTGCGTTTTCCACCCCTTACAACTATGGGTTAAACCAAATAAACTATTGGCTTTTTGGTAGTAGAAAATGTCAGATTAATTTCAATACTGTGACTATTTCAGTGCTTGTGAAAAAAATGTACCCCTTTCAAGGGGCTGTATCCTAACATGAGATGCTCCAATGGAGTTTCTTTATATAGTTACACCCTGTATAGTCTATGTATTCAAGCAAGTTGTGACAGAAAGTGCGATGTTGCTGCTTATCTTTTTCTTTACGATACTCCGAAACTGAAAGTTAGGTTAAGTTTATCATTCAAATGTTTAAAAATTCATGAATGATATACATCAAAATTGAATAACTATTGACTGTAGATTAACCGTTGTAAAGATTTTTTCAATATTTTTAAAATTTCGACAACAATTAACAAACTTTATCAGCGGATCGAAGATTCCTCTACGAATAAATTTGGCATCGTTGTGAAGTCACTGTGAAGCGTTGACATATGACAATTAGAAGTTCAGTATTTTCTATTAATGGCTTCGAAAGATAATGGATTCTGTCAGACCTATCTTTCTCAAATGAATAGACCATACATCATGTTCAACAATCGGCTAACAAGACACAACATTGTTCATATTTTTTTTTCGACATTTATTGAAAAAGAAACAACAATATCGCAAATATTCGAATCACGCAAATACAAACATCAAGTAAATCAATCACACAATAATATGAACACTGTTTTTTAATAGTCACCTTTCACGTCGTTGATTCAATGCATTCGTTCTGCCAGTTCGATGGTAAAACATATTCCAAGGCTCTTTCAAAGTCACTTAGATAACATGGAGAACTGCACTGGTACAGTTGCATTCTTTTTGGGCTACCATCCCACGAATCTCGATAAATAACCTAAGATATAAAGTAGATAATGAAATGAAGCAATATGCATATGAAAAATACCTTTATTTCACCATCAATATGCATCTCGAAGATTAAAGATGCTCCAAACTCTGGTTTTATGGTATCAACGAGTTTCATTGCCCTAAGAATGTGAACCAGAGTTATATCGTGGCCTGAATATATATTGACCATAGGTTCACTCAGTTCATTCAATTTGTTTTTCATAGATGAGATAACAGTTTTGAGAAAATTACCTGTAGAGAAAGTGAAGTAATTAGTCTATAAATGATGGTATAATAATAATGATATCATTTATTCGTGCATACAGCAAACCCTTATATTCGAACAGGTATTTCGGTCAGAACTATGTCACCAGACAAAAAAAATCGAATTGTGGAAAGATGGATATTTGGATGGATTATTCATTATGTACATGCCAATGCTTCGCACGAGCATAATATTCATTTTATTTAATAAGTTGTAATCTTGAATAAAAATATCCAGTGAATTCATATTAGGACATTACCCAAATCATTTATGAGTATTATAGAAAACAGTGACCCGATTACACGGCTAACTGTATCCAGTTCTGGACAATGTTATTATTTCTTGTAATTTGGTACCAGTATACAGGGTGTTTTACAGTGAATGGAACATTAGAAGTATCTGGAAAACAGAAAGACAGATTATTTCGAAAATTCGTGGGTGAGGATAATCAAACTTGCTCTATCCGTCTGAAATATTTTTATCGATATAGTATTGCCGCTTGTATCAGAAAGTAGTATCAACTTTGTTATTTCAAATAAAACACCTCGTATATTATACCATTTTTGGAATCCTTTTCACAGATTCTTCACAACTTTCCCACATAATTCCCTATACCTATCTGTGACGAATTTCGAGATAAAAATTATTTTGTATTGGATAGGTATAGGGAATTATGTGGGAATGTTGTGAGAAATCTTACAAATATTACAAAAATGATATAATATACGAGGTGTTTCATTTGAAATAACAAAGTAGCTACGTCTTTCTGATACAAGTGGCAACACTGTATTGACAAAAATATTTCAGACGGATAGAGCAAGTTTAATTATCCACGCCCACAAATTTTCGAAATGATCTGTCTTTCTGTTCTCCAGATATGTCTAATGTTCCATCCACTGTGAAACACCCGGTATGTTGATACGTATATGTATACACCATTCCATGAGGATATGAATTTCTGAGACCTGACTGTTCACTACACGATATTCCTATGAAATGAATAACCTAAGGAAACAGTGGCATGTTCGTTAGACACACAATTCCTCAGTTTTATCCATTTATAATTTAAGAAAATTATCTATGTACATCTATATCTATATGATATGGAACCTCAATCACTCAACCTCAGGAAAGGTTTGAGAGACATGATCTGGTGAAAATAAATGCCTCCTAGCGTAGATGAAGTCATACACCCAAATAAACAGCATCCAGTATATAAAATGTCAGATGCTATACACATACGTTCATTACAATCTTGAAAAATTCAAATTTTATACCTCCTTTCATTCTCTGCATGTACTCATTTTCAGAATATAAAGCTAAATTCCTCGCCGCCAATTGTTTCATTGTATCTAAAATGGTTTGATTCACCCATGCTGGTAAACTCAAATTATGCAATTGTTCAATTTCCAAAGTATTGAACAAAAATTCAACATCCTCAATGTCAGTAACATTTCCACCAGTATGTTCAGTCAAATAATCAAGTAAATCTTGATGAGCTGTCTGCAGTTCTAGAATGTCAGGTGAAACCTTAGCTTCCTTCAACTGTTTGTCATACTTATCACACTTTGCTTTCATCGCGATTGTCTACAATAATAAAAATTGTCATCGCCAGTGAACACAATAATAGTTTTATAATGGACCTTACAGTATCTTCACTTCTGGGAAGATAATTTATTGGAATTGGCTGCCAAAGTAGATCATTATTCCATACTTGCTTTCCGGAAGGAGGAAACATTCCAGCACAAAATAACTGACCACTCATCTTACATCTGTCGGAATAGCTGCTTGAGACGTTGACATCTTTATGCCAATATGTGTCAAGAATAAAATCATCATAATGATTCTTGATGATTTGCCCTAACGTGTACATTTGCAATTTTCCCCTCTAGAAAAGAAACTTTCTTACTCCATGGATATATATGAACAAGTATTTCGAAGAATCAAACTAAAATGTTGTTGTTTCAGACATCTCACGAAACGAGTTGGATTCGTAACGTGTGGATAGTGGTTGCTGTGTATACTAGAGAATAATGGGTTGTCGAAATATTCTAGGAAGTATCATACTATTTTGGAATCCTTATTGAATGCGCCAACTCTTGATGGTACCTGCCAAACTAGTACAATATTTGGTTGGGGGACAAGTGATATTTTTTTCCAAGCTGGACCAGTTGGCTTCATATTTCAAGCAAGAGTTTACAGACACATTTTTCAGCATCTCATAATACAAAAAAATTATTGAAAAGTTGAGATCTGTAGCGACAGGAGTGAAAAAACTGTCACAGAGTGCAAATTTTCATGATTTTTTCCATTTTCCGTATCTTTTAGAATACACAGCTTCTTTTTTTTTCTATTTTCTTATGAGACGAAACCAATTGAAGGAGGAGAAGAACATAACACAAATTTCAGAAAGAATAATGGTTTGTGGTCGGAAAGGGGTTAAAGGGTAGTTATACAGAGTGTTTCACAGTGGATGGAACATTGGACGTATCTGGAGAACAGAAAGACAGATCATTTCGAAAATTTGTGAGCGTGGATAATCAAACTTGCTTTATCCGTCTAAAATGTTTTCATTAATACAGTGTTGCCGCTTGTATAAGAAAGAAGTAGCTACTTTGTAGCTTTGACATTCTTGAGCACTATCCAATATTCATTTTATTGAAGACGAATTCGTAACATAAGTGATCATAACTAACAAACTGTACGAGATAGGTATAGGGAAAGTCTCAATTAAAATGGAAAATGTTATAGCTTTTCGAAGGGTGTTCCATTTAAAAAAACGGAGTTTCAATCATTTTCATGAGTGCTCGGATGGCACTCACTTCTGCGCCTTCCTGTATGCTGAAACTGAGATCCAGTTTATCGACAGAATACTAATAATACATTTATTACTTACCATGAATACATGTTACATGAAACATAAATGGAACGAGTGTACAATGGTGAATAATAGGAGAACTGTTAGGCCGAGTGGCCGATTCTTCCACAGCTTCCTTAAGAAAAAATACAGAAAATAACCTAATATGTAAAATTCACCAAAAATCAAATGAAATGAAAAGTATAAAACAATATGTTGTTACATTCATTTTGTTTTTCGAAGAAAAAAAAAATAATTTGAATGACTTGCTTGATAAGGAGAAATTTGGAACATCCATTATATCGCCAAAAAGTGGAATATTATAGGAGAAAGACCGTCTAAATAATGCTTGGGAATCATGAGCATATTTCTACGCCTCAAATTCAGATTCTGAATGTAACTCTAGGGTATAAGTAGTCCGGTACCTTACTTTTCAAAATGTTATAGAAGAAGCATGACAATGGTGTTTACGACGATTGAACCTGCTAAGCCAGCCAGTGTCCATTAATTTGTGAGAAATACGTTGAGGTCGTCTGATCCCGAATATCAATCTTAAACATGAGTTTTGCGTTTTCTGGATTCTTCTGGTGTCAATACTATCGATACATGGGCCGTAAACAACATTACAGCGATTGAAGTGAGAAAGTACTAAACTATCACAAAGTTGAATTTTCAATTTAGGGTTGAGAGAATGTCTATGGCCATATATGAGCTTCAGGGAAGTATAAGCATTTTTGGGTAATGTGATGTTTGAAGCGTAGTTCGAAATCCATGAGAAGCCCAAGATTCTTGCAATTATTTTCAAATTTGATGGTGTCATTACCAATTTGTATGTGCAGGGTATTGAGAGCCTCATTTCTCTGATTGTCCGACCCAAATAGGAGAGCGACCGATTTTTTCGAATTCATTTTCAGCAAATGCTTGTTTGTTAAACCAAGAAGTTCATTCAATCCGAATTGATATAACCATTGGCTTCCACCATATCACAAAATCTGAACGAATAGTACAGCTGTGTGTCGTCTGCATAGAAATGATATTTGCAGTGTGTCAAGCTCAAGCAAGAAGTTACTAGTGTAAATGGTATACATCAGAGGTCCTAGAATACTTTCCTGAGGAATTCCTTGTTGCAATTTCAGCGGAGCAGATATAATATTATTCAATTTAACCTGTTGAACTCTATCGGCTAAATAGGATAGCATGAACGAGCACGCTGATTCACTGAACCCTATGAAGTGTAGAATGGCAGCCATGATTTCATGATTAATGGTGTCGAATGCTTTCGAGTAGTCAAGTAAAATGAGAGCACACATTTTGTTAATGTCAAGTGATTGGAATATGTCATCTGATCATCAAATTGCTCCAGGAAAAGCTACATAGCTATGAAAGCGAAATGATGAATAAGCACACTTATGCGAATGTATTAACTACAAGTAATAATCACAAACTGATTTCCAAACCAATAAATGTACCTGACCTAATTATTAAACCAAAAATCAAACAGCAATCAAAAATAACCAAACAGGATATAGACAACAAAATAAAATTAACTGAATTGAAAATTGGTGTAAAGAAATGCATAGCTACAAAAACAGGCTCAGTTGTTATAAAATGCCAGAGTAATACAGAACTGGAGATCCTGGAAAATGTAGTTCGTGATAAGTTGCAGGATGAATATGATATTGAACGAAGTAAATTAAGGAAACCCAGAATTAAAATCCCGAATTTTGACCAAGAAATGACCTTGGAAGAAATTGAAAGATCTATTATCAATCAAAATGATTTGTCTGATGATTTAAAAATCACTTACATTAAGAAGGGTCATGCCAGTAAGAGTGTAGTGTTTGGTGAATGCTCAGCTGCAATATTCAAAAAGCTGACCGGCACAAATAGGGTGTACATTGGATGGAAAAGATACGCAATCTACGAAGACCTAAATATACCTCGTTGCCACAACTGTCATGGATTCTACCACAAAAAAGAAAACTGCCCCACTGATCACGTTATTTGCCCTAAATGCAGTGAAAATCATCATGAAAATGAGTGTACAAAGGCTATCGCTTGCTGCGTGAACTGTGTAAAGAGTAATCAGTTATAAAAGATGAATTATAGTGTGAGTCATAAGGCAACGGATCGGGAATGTCCCTCCCTGGAGCATCAGGTTAAGATACTACAAGGCAAAACCGACTATAACACATAATGGTTTTACTGGACGAAGATGTTATTTTGCAGGACTTGAGTTTAATCTACGAAGAACATAAGGGAAATTACCTGAACCCAGCAGAATACGCTTCTCTCTTCAATAACATGCCCAATAAAGTGTTGAATATCTTGCATTGTAACATAAGAAGTATAAGAAAGAACTTCAATGAATTCCTGGCCATGTATGAAACATATGCATTATACAGTTGTGACGTTTTTATTTTGAGTGAGTGCTTTCGGCTGGAATCTACTGAAAACTTACATATTCCTGGATATGATACCAAATATAATGGAGCTGACTTCAATAAAAATGACGGGACAGTGATTTTAATCAAATCTAATTTAAATTATAATGTCAAAAACATCAAGCTTGCGGTAAGTGGTGTAACCCTATCCATTCTGGAACTTGCTTGCGGTGGCTTATCTTATAGGATCATAGGCCTATACAGACCCTGTCCTAGTAATCTGACTGCTTTCATTGAAGAGATTGACGACTTTTTTATGATGAGTGAAGTTAGTCCCAAATTTGATTTTTTCATTGGCGACATTAATATAGATATTATGCAAGATGATAGTGTAAATGTAAATAAATATATTTCCGTCCTGGCTAAACATGGCTTCAAGCCGTACATTCGAAGGCCAACTCGTATAACAACAGACAATGCCACATGTTTAGATCATATATTTGTCAAAATGGAATTCAACCTAATCGGAAAATATATACCAAGCTCATTCATTATCGAATGTAATATCACTGACCACTATCCTGTGATGATTAATATTAACAGAGAAGCTTATAGTAATAACCATAACGAAAGTAATAAAATAACCTTCGGCGGATATAATATTGCAAAACTGAATAACCTCTTATCACAAGAAAATTGGCATAATATTTTACAATCTGGCCATGCACAACATGCTACTAATATATTCTATGCAACCTTTAATAATCATTTAGAGAAAAGTAAGAAGATATTCAAGAAAAACACTAATAAATCTAGAAAAATTAAGCCTTGGATAACAGCAGGTCTAATACAATCAATAAAACATAGAGACAAAATGAAAAAAAAAGCTTAATTGTAAATACTCACCTCTTCTAGAATTAGAGTATAAACGTTATAGAAATCATTTAAATAAACTCCTGAAGCAGACAAAAAATGAATATTACTTGAATATAATACAAAATAGTCAATATGATATGAAGAAAATTTACCATATCATAAGTGAGGCAACCAATGAAAAAAATAATAAATTATCCAGCAAATTCCACGTTGCTGACGAGCATGGCAAAGATTTTGATGATGATAATGAAATGGCAAACTATTGTGTCAAATATTTCACCAATATAGGTATCGATATGCTAAAAAATGTCCCCGCTCAGCAATTTATGCTGCCCCCACTTACTCCAAATCGAAATTCCATGTTCCTAACTCCTGTAACTGATACTGAATTGATACAACAAATATCCTCACTAAAAAATAAATGTTGTCCCGGAATAGATAATATTACCACTAAGATGATCAAAAATACTCACCCTCACATCCTGGTCCCCCTTGTACACATTTTCAACCTTATCTTTTCAACAGGATCTGTCCCGTATCAGTTCAAACAGTCAATAATAACTCCTGTATTCAAAGCAGGTGACAAAACAAAAATAAATAACTACAGACCGATAAGTGTATTAAACAACTTCGGTAAAATCTTTGAAAAATGCCTCAAAAATCGTTTAATGGAGTTTCTCAACGCTAATCAGATATTGAATGATTATCAATTTGGTTTTCGGGCAGGTAAATCAACAAGTGATGCCATGTACACTGTAGTGAATGAAATTATAAGCAAGTTGGACAAGAATAGAAAATGTATAGGGGTCTTTCTGGACCTGGCGAAAGCATTCGACACGGTGAACCATCAGATACTCCTTTCTATTCTTGAAATAAATGGGATTCGTGGTGCTATGTTGGATGTTTTCTGCCATTATTTAGATAATAGACAACAACAAGTTAAAGTCCATGACTCGCTAAGTGTCCCAACTACCGTCAAGATAGGTGTACCTCAAGGAACGGTACTGGGACCAGTACTCTTTCTACTCTACATCAATTCAATGCTTTCACTATCAAATGCTGAAATTGTTTCCTATGCTGATGACACTGTGATATTATTCGAGGGTGATTCCTGGTCACAAGCTAAATTACATGTCCAAAGAGAACTAAACATAATAACGGATTGGCTAAATGCTTTCCAGCTATCTCTGAATGTTGAAAAAACACACTATATAGCTTTTTCTGCCAATAATGCAAATAGGCCAGTTTTCCAGAATATTAACATCACTAATCTAAATAAAAACATCACAGAAGTTAGCCAAATCAAATACTTAGGCATTATAATCGACAAAAATCTCAGGTGGGAAACTCACATCAATTATCTAACAGCAAAAATCAGAAAACTGATTTACAAATTTTATATACTAAGAGAGATACTGTCGATTAAACTGTTGCTTATAATATACAAGTCACTTGTGGAGTCACTCCTACGCTATGGAATACTGGTGTGGGGTGGTCTGTATGAAAACTCATTACAAAATCTCAAAGTGATCCAGAACTTTATATTGAAAATTATCTTTAGACAAAAAAAACGATCCTCGACAAATGCACTGTATTCTCCAGATATACTAAACATTCGGTCATTATATTTTTTCACAATTTTAATATCTGCCTATAAGAGTGGTCATTGTCGGCAAGCATTCAATCATGGTCACAATACACGTGGCATGGAGAACCAACTACTAGTTACACCACTTAACAGCAAGAACATTAGTCACCGTTTTGTAACATATATTCGACCTAAAGCATATAATCTATTACCTCGCGCCATTCGAAAATATGCCAATCTCAAGAAATTCACTTCAGCCATTAAACTTTATGTCTATAGTAATTATAGGGACTTCTTGAGAATTATAGAAACTTAAAAAAAAAAAAAATAAAGAAAAATTTTTATTGTTCACCAACTTACAGCCATGTTAACTGCACTGTTGAATTTTGATTCACACAATTGCTGCCTATTGTAGTATGTTTTGGTCTGTTCCTATCATTATGCTGTTCCGTTCCTTCTTCCTATTTCTGACTTTAAATTGTCGGTTTTCATGTTATGCTGTTTTGTTTTGTTTTTCTTTTTTCTCACTACACAATACAAGTGTGTACTCACTTAGAGTGTGGGGGAAAAAAAGAGGAAAACATTTTATTTTTCTTTCTAGTTATTATCAGTAGTATTATAGTTGATTTGTATTATTGGAATGTATAGCAAAACGGCTGAATAAATGAAAAAAAAAAAAAAAAAAAAAATGAAAATGATATTGCAGAGAGTGCTGTCGCGCAACTAAATCCTGATCTGAATCTTGACTGATGTGGGGGAAGTATATTGTGCGTTTCAAGGTGACACTTATTTGCCCATCAAGTATTTTTTCTAGAACTTTAGAAAGTGTTGGGAGCGTGCTTATGCTCCGATAATATCTTTAGTCAGAGAGTTCAGTAGGCATTTCAATTTTAGGTTGTGGTAATACATAAGCACGCTTCCAAACACTGGGAAAGTAACTCTTTTTTACACATTCATTCATGACATGAGTAATATAAACGATTATAAACGGACAGCAGAGGAGTATCATGATTATGTTTAAGTTATCGGAACCAAATGATTCGGATTTTATGTTTTTGATTATAGAGAAGACGATATTATTTGTTACTTCAGAGACAGTGAAGACACAAGACATCTTTCACTCTATTGGAATATTCATCTATTACCTCAGAGCTTGGCTGTTGGTCGCTTTTAGAAGCATTCACAAAGTAATTATTCAATACATTTACATTATTCAGATTGTCCGGTAGTTCGTGATGCCTGCTTTGCAGTATATCCAATTTTCTGAATGTTTGCCACTGCTGTCGACTATTCGAATGTAGTAGTGCATATTCTAAGTAGGCTTTTTTTCCTATTGATAGACGCCGATGTGAAGTTACGTAGCTGTTTGTAGTATTCGTAATGTGCTGGCAGTCGACTTTTCCTATATCGTCTCAATGATTTATCGCGCATTTTCTGCATAAGCCTGATGTTGTCAGTGATTCAAGGGGTGTATTTTTGTTTATTATTAGAGTAACGTGATGTTTTCAGCGGAGCATGTTTATCAACCAGAAAAGTCATCATCGATTGATTCGATAGTGTAAATATTTCCCCACGGTAATGCCTCTAGATCTGCTTCAAAATGATTTATATTGATTCGACTAAAATCCCTGTAACTATAAGTTTTGGTATCGGCAAAACGGTTGGTCATGAGAGGAAAGGAACAACGGATAAGAAAATGGTCTGCTATATCTGCGTCATGAACAACAGCTTCTGTGATATTGTCCAGATTTGAAAAAAGTAAGTCTAAGAGTGTCATACTGTTATTAGAAGCGCGAGTAGGACCACTTATCATTTGAGTCAAGTTGAACGAATCTGTGATGGATAAAAGATTACTCGAAGCTTGCGAATTGACATCCAGTAGATTTATGTTGAAATCACCCATGAATGTAATTTTGTCATAATCAGAGAATATTTTTATTAAGGTATCTTCAAAATTTCCCAAGAATGTTACATAATCTGAACTTGGTGGTCTATATATTACTCCAAAAGCATGTTTATCATTTTCCAATTTGATTTCTATCCACAAATGTTCCAAATGATCACATGATTCATTCAAGAAAACGTTGGCATTTAGGTTATTCTTTACATAAATACCGATTCCACCTCCTCTCCTCGCCAAACGATCAACCCTTTTGAAATTATGGCCATGTATTGCTATTAAATTGTTTGGTATTCCTGGATGCAACCATGTCTCGGTGATCATTATCATATCGTATTTCACAGCGTCAATGTGCAAGTATAGATCATTCAAATGAGGAACAAGAGAGCGGACATTGACATGGGCAATAGTGAAATTCATTCTCTAATTTTTAATATAATATTGAAGAAAATGGCTATGAAATTGAATAAGAGGGAAAAAAAAGAAGCGAGAATAAATGGAAGTTAGGCACAAAAAACATGAACAGCTGTTGACAACTAATCAGAGATTAATGATTTGGTAGAAGAACTATTTTGTCTTGTTTTTCTCTGGAACTCAGGGATTATATTTTGTTGTTTCGGTTTTTTCAAATGAGGTTAAACTGTGGTGTTCAGAGCAGATTCAATTTCGTCTTCGATATCTTCAATATCAGAGCCGTCAGTGATTGGTGGGGAGTGTGAAGGAATTGAAGAACCACTATAAGAATCTCGTATTCTTTTTTTCGAAGCTTGTATGTTGAGCTGACTTTCACTTTCCTTTTCTTGATGGTCTTATGTAGCTATAACCCAAATTGCAATATTTTGTAAATTTGCATTGGGAAAAAATTGATATTTTTCAATGGTCAGGTTTTGTACAAAAATTTTACAAAATAATTTTTATCTCGGAAATCGTCACAGATAGGTATAGGGAATGGGGAATGGGGAAGTTGTGAGGAATCTCATGAGGATTCCAAAATTGATATAATATACGAGGTGTTCCATTTGAAATAACAAAGTAGCTACTACTTTCTTATACAAGCGGCAACACTGTATTGATGAAAATATTTTAGACGGATAAAGCAAGTTTGATTATCCACGCTCACAAATTTTCGAAATGATATGTCTTTCTGTTCTCCAGATATGTCTAATGTTCCATCCACTGTGGAACACCCGGTATAGAGAATAACGTTTTTATATCGATTTTCAAAAAAACTATGGAAAACATTCTGATAACAAAATTGTAAGAAAAGAAAAGATCTACACGTTTTTCACATAACCTCATCATTTTCAAGAGGCACTCTCAAATGCTTTCAAGCTAGAAAAATACACATGAAGATAATATTCAGTCAATACAGTCAGAAATTGAAATCAAATTCATTTCTTTCGATATCAATTGTTTATTTCGTCAATTAGGAATGTATTCTCTATAATCCAATGTGAATTATCATTCCATATTCACAATTTCAGTATTCCTAGTAATACCCGGAACATATGCATGAATACTTTGATTTACTTGTATATTCCAAATTAGTCTGGTATAAAAGAAATCGTTGTCGACTATATATTATATCAATGAATAATTTTCGAAACCGTACCTACTGTACATAAAAAGTTGTTCCTTTCGATAATATAAAAAGCAATACGGTATACAGAGTGTCAACCATCAAATACTGAGTAGGTATCTGTATTTCACTGAACTATTCATTAGTCAATACCACAACAAAATAATAATCACCCATTTTTCTATACGAAACACTTTCATAGGCCTATCTTCATTAAATCGTAACGATTACTACACTGTCTTTACCCATCCTTTATATCACAAAATATAATACATATATGTATGTATAACATATTATATGTATTGTATTACGTTAAACATAAAAATCGAGTAATCGGATCCAATCGCACTAATTCTCCACCATATTTTAATCAAGGAGTTTTGGGGATAGTGAATTTGAATATATTACGAGTAGTGTTCAATATAAATCGTTATATCAACTGGAATATCCCGCCCCCCTCCCAATACCGAACGTCAAATACTTATTTTTTCTTGAGCGATACACTCTGTATATCAATGTTCACTCACATTCGTCAGATAGCCCGATCCACTAGTCCATGTGTGTTTATATGGATCATTTGGGTATGTATCAGTAGGTGATCTTTCGCCATGTCTAAAAAGCTATTGAAATGTATTTATAAAATAAGATAATGCATGTCTGAAGCAATGAATACTCACCACATGTAATTGACTGATAGTTGAAGCAGTGCAATTTGAAATATATAATGACAACGAAATTAGAAACCATGTGTTCGAACACATCATTTTGTACATTTCAAATTGCTGAAGCTGATACGAATATTCTGTCAAATTCAACAAATACACTGAATACAACTGGTGCGCTGGAAAATGAAAACACACAAATTTCACAACTGGCAATTATAATTGAATAAACATATACCAATGATTAAATGATGTTTGGGATTCATACCAGATTAGCTAGAATAAACAAGGCATTTCATAATATTTTGGTCACACTTTCAAGAACGATAGAGCATATTTGATAAAAATTACTTGGAATAGATCTCCCAAAGTATTTTATGGTCAAGTTTTCTTTGTTATTTTTCACATTCAACCTAGCACATGACATATATTCACCGGAGAACTATATTTTGCATCCTATTTGAGTCCAAACGTCTATGGACGTTGAAATTACAATATCAATGAGGCTTTCATGATTATCCAGCTACCGTACATATTGCTGGATACTCTGCTATATACAATATACAGGGTATCCCAGGCGTCAACGTCAAAATGGAATCGGGCAATAGGCCAAGTGTTATGATAGTTGTTTCTGTAAAAAAATAGCTGTGAATCTTCTCGATCATCAGAAGTTTCAGAATATGATACGCACATATAATGAATATTGATCATATTCTATCAGTTGAGCTATCAAGCTAAACAAAATATCATCCAGGTATAATATGTGTCAAACTCTTGAAATAATTATTTCTCAAAATATTGAAAATTATACATGTAGATAAAATCATTTTATTCACACAAACAGAATATCAACTGATCATTTCATTCATATTTTTGTTTGTGACCACTAGACCTTCTTCTTCTGGTATTTCAGTTTTTCTCTTTCATTTGTTGGTTTCTAAAGTTCTTTCTCATTATTGTTTGCATAATCTGACTACTAATGGGAAGAACAATAAATAATGAAATCCTTCCAAACCTCCCTTAATCGATGAATAATGATATCGGTTCAGTGTACATCTAATATCAAGAATCGAAGCAAATAGATTCTATCTACAGCGTTTTGAAATCAGCATTTTCATTCAAAATTTAAAATTTCCAGAAATAAGTGGGCTGTGCTATGAGCGTATGACGTGCTAAGCCCTAAGTCTATATCTTTTGCTCACACCACTGTGATGTTGTCAAGTTTACTTGTGGATGATTCTTCGATACATATTCTCAAAAACGTAACGATAAGTGATAACTTCATCATTTCATGATAATTTGTGGAAAAAATATCATTTATATTGTATTGTTTCACAGCTTTTATTCCGAGAATAAGTTGTGGTATTTTGGTGCGGCAAAACAGTAAGATTTACAATGAAACAATTATCTATGATTGCTCAGCTTAAGGTCGATGGGCGTGTAGGCTTAGCACGTCACACTGCGTACACCAATGAGAGCAACCTTTGAAAATGGCACATAAGATTGTATGTTTGAAATCAATTTCGTTTATTTCATTATTTTATTCATGATATAGACCGAATGAAAAATAATGAATGGTAGTTTTTGGATATACAGAACACGATAAATATATAGAACTTTATTCACCTATGAAAAGTATACAAATACAAAAAAAAAACAATTTTTGCACAGCATATTCTCTCAGGCTAGTCAAGACGACGTTTGCCGTACAAGGTCCTACAGGAATACTCGTCAGGCTTTTTAAGATATAAGATACATATAATATACCTGTAGTTTTCATTTGACAGAAGAGATTCTGAGCACCCCGTATACCTACTTAACAATAATATTTATATGTGTTTGTGCGTGTGAAGGAAATATGGCATTGAAATTTTTTTTTACCACAGAAGTTGCTGTGTACAGTTCATAATCTTCTCATTTTTATCTATGGCATAGATTATAATTTCTATTTCGTAACACCGGTTATGTAATCATAATAACAATGACTAAAATTCATTTACATTTTTGTGATTCCATTTTGTAACACCGACCAACAAGAATAACAATGACTAATCTTCATTTACATATGTTCGTGGATCTACCCAGAAGTCGAGTTGAAACATTTAGAAGGTGAAAGAAAAACAAGGAAGATTTTTCAATAATTTCACGGCAGCAGCCTAATGAAAATATATTTCACAATATCGGAGAATTGTGAAAAAAATGGGGCAGGACATTGTATGTAGTTCAAATAATAAGTTTACATGAATCCTCGCTACATTAAAATTAAGTTAAATTATATAGATACATACATAAATTAAAAAAAAATGAATACCTGGCTAATTTGGCAATAACTAGCATAGAGAAGTGAATAAATAGTCAAGGTGAATTGAGATGAGGCTATCATTCTATATCAACTGTGTTATTTTTAAGCAACTAGATATATCTAGATTTCATCAGAGTTTCCACTCTCTATTTCAATTTCATGATGACCTAGTTGAAATTACTAAAATACTTCCAGAACTGAATGACCACCATCCACAGAAATGTAATTATACTTTTATTTATGGTATAAGTAATATACTATCAATATATTATCTGTACATATAATTACATTTCTGTGCCATCTTCACATCAACAAAATCATTCTATATGCTTCATCTGGAAATATGGGTCATGAACCGAATACACAATGGTTGCGTTCATAAACTTACTCAGAGTATGGACTGCTTACTTCGAATCGTTCGTAAACGTATTCTAGCTTCATAGAGTATGCATTGACAATCGTTCAGAAATTTACTCGTAGTAAACTCTTCCTACTCTGCTTTTGAAAAGAGTATTCATATACTCTGACAGTAATGACATTGACAATTACAGGGAACTTATTTGATGGTTTGTATTTGTATCTGTAATTTCTATTGAAATAGTAATAACCAGCAACATAATGATGGTATTCAATGTATTCGATGTATTCATTATTAATTGATTATAAAGTAATCAACTTTTGATGAAAGATAACCAAACAAAACCCAATTTCATAAATCACTATTGACACTTGACATTTTCCATTTTGCAGAGTTTTCGAACGACTATTGAAGAGCAATGATCAACACATATTTCTGATGACGTGATCGTACTCTTACTCTACTCTGTGAGTAAGTTTATGAACGCGCCCAATAAGGTCAATCTGCGTGTAATCTGATCACATGTTATTCGCATGCCCAACAATAACACAGCTATATACACTGAAGCAACATTTACTTCATACGTGCATAACATACACTTACGTATTCGGACGTATAGATACGGTTTTCTCAGTAGACTCAGTAGCTCAGTAGTCTGGAAACTGGTAGGATGGGAGCACGATCATATACTGAGTACTGACATCTCGTATGGTGGGGGGTGACCCAAACATTGAGGAAATTTTTGTGGTTCTCATGTTTCGCCACCGAGCAGCGCTGTCCTTTATTGTCACTTTGTCAGCCAATCACAAATCAGATCCGATCACCTTTTTGAATGTAGGAATGATTTTCATTTATTCGAGAGAATTTTGCAAAATATAATATTTCTGTCATTGATTTTATTTACCGTTCAAGTCCTAACCGTTGGTTTTGTTATCAAAGATTAATCACGTGATTATACCCCTGAATCCTCCTAGCGGATAGTTATGGCAACTTTTTCTTCAAAAATGGTGGCACCCCCCACCACTCAAAAATGCCGTAGATACTATCAGACATGATCGTGGGTGGGAGGTTGCCCCAACATTGAGGAAATTTTGGTGGTTCTCGTGTTTCGCCACCTGTAGAGCTGCCCTATCTTTGACACTTTGTCGACCAATCACATATCAGATCCGATTTTATTCACCATTCAAGTCGTAAACGTTGGTTTTATTTACAATACGCATATTACCAGAGATTAATCACGTAGTTTCCAGACCTCTGTGTACGACCGTGAAGTGAGTTCAAATCGCGGTAATAGAGAGTTGAAGTGGTTCTACGAAAGGTAACGTTACGATTCATTCTGACATCTGGGCATACGCATTTCACAAATTGTCACGTTTTCGTATTTTGTGGGTCTACGGGTGTAAGTAGACTCACGCTATTCAACGGATGCTAAAAGAGGAAACATACGCTAACCGAAATCTCACGAAATGAGGACGAAAATTTGCAAACGGCACAGGACATATAGGCTATATTTATTCTGGGTTGATACCTGTATGAAATCGCCAGATTGAGCAGATAGAACAGCATTGAAAGTAAGATATTGAAATTATTCAACATTCCCTGCTTAGGCGAGTTCTGTGCTAACGCGTGATAAGATACTTCAACGCCATTTTAGGTGTATGTCCATGAACGTCTTATTTCTTACGTTACCTGTCTGGAACTGCTCACGTACTGTGATCAGTTCAACTCTCTAATCGCTCCGATAAAGGCTGATTACAGTCAACCTATCATTTTGGCTGTAAATGGTTATGAGAACATTAGAGAGTACAGGAGCAGTCCTAGATACGGTAACGTAAGAAATATGACGTTCATGATGTGCAATTGTGCACTTAACATGTTGTTGAAAATGTTCATCACGGCAGCACAAAACTAACCTAGAGAGGGAACGTTGAATTTTTTCAATGTCTCAATTTCCATATCGTTTCATGTATTTCTACTTTATGTCCTGTGCCATTCGCGAAATATTGTTCTTATTTCTTTGGACGTTCCTTTTTCCACTGAGCACCTATAGAATGGACTGACAACGTGCTCTGTGCGCATTGAAATGGGATAAAGAGAGATCGAAACAGACTATTCATACGGTTTGTTGGGCTCATCTCTCCTCCCTCTACACCGTATCGACGTATCGATGCGCTCAGAGGACACATTGCCACAGAGTACATATACTCTGTGACATTGCCAGTCGATGTCGATGCTCACGACGATCACGCTCACGATTACGGCTTTCGTGATTTCGTTGGTTAACTTGATTAAAAAGGAAAAGACACATATACTTCAATTTCAGAGGAGTATTTCTAATGTATATAATTAAGATGGCTTTTAGCTAAACATTTATGGGTACTTTAGGTACAGATGCTTCAGAACTACATAAAACGGCAAGGAAATTAAGATATCGAAATGCTTGAGCGTTCCCTGCGTAGGCTAGTTCTGTGTTAACGTGATGAACTAGTTCAACACCATCAATTCCTACTTTAACGTATCAGGCCGGTTTACGTAGTGTGATTACTTCAACCTGTGCTTCAACTGTTTATTATGAACACTGGAGTTTTCATGATAATTGTTAGGCTGAGGCACGGTCATACACATAGGTCTGGAGACTACGGCATTTTTGAGTGGTGGGGAGTGGCACCAGTTTTGAAGAAAAAGTTGCCATAATTGTCCGCTAGGAGGACATAGGGGTATAATCACGTGATTAATATTTGACCATAAAACAAACGGTTAGGACTTGAATGGTAAATAAAATGAATGACAGAAATATTATATCTTGCAAAATCTCTCGAATAAATAAAAATCATTCCTACTTTCGAGAAGCTGATCGGATCTGATTTGTGATTGGCTGACAAAGTGACAATAGAGGACAGCGCTGCAGGTGACGAAACATGAGAACCACAAAAATTTCCTCAATGTTTGGGTCACCCCCCACCATACGAGTTGCCAGACCTATGTATACGATCGTGGGCTGAGGTAAAATCGGAAATCAATATAAACATTGAGCGTGTTGGCACAATCGTTGTTTTGCGTACATTTTTGTATAGTAAATCTAGAACTGCTTTTTGCGCTAGTTCGATCCTGAATGCTTCAAAAGCAAATGAACGTTTGCACCGCTTCTTCTGTTCATGTTTGTGGCACTCTCTCGCTATTATATGAATAGACAAAACACATATGTGTGCATATGCACCATTAATAATTGAATCTGAGCAATATGCCATCTGATGGATAAAAAATGTATAATTGATGAAAGAAAATGTATCGATATGTCACGTGACCAGCGGATGTAATTTAATATCACAGAATAAATGCTGACTATAATATTGTTATATGGTGGGTCACATTTGCTGTCATAAATATATTATGTTTTTGTCAGAAAAACAAAGCTCGTAAACCTTAATAAGTTTAACTCCCAATATCTTTGTATTCAGTAATATATAATCAGTTATGAAAATTCAATGATTTCCAAGGCATATTTAATACTATTCAGAATGAATAATTTTGAATTCAGGTCCGTTGCTGACCTAACCGCGCCATTGGAAGCCATGCCTTTTGACTGACAAAATAGAGCATCTGTACCTGACGTTCAGCCAATCACAGCATCGAATATCGACTTGGAGGGTAAACAATAACTGAAAACAATGTGTAGAAAATGCTCTTTTGGAACATCCAATGAACTAACAGTGCGAAACACAAAAGAATTATCAGAGAGTTGAAGTAATCACAGTAGGTGAGCAGTCCTAGACACGGTAACGTAAGAAATATGACGTTCCTGATATACATCTAAAATGGTGTTGAAGTATCTCATCACGTTAGCACAGAACTCGCCTAGGCAGGGAATGTTGAATAATTTTAATAATCTTAACTTCCATGCTGTTTTATGTAGTTTAACTGTATGTCCTGTGCCGTTCGCAAGTTATCGTCCTCGTTTCGTGAGATTTCGGTTAGCGTACGTACCCTCTTTTAGCACCCGTTAGATAGCGTGAGTCTACGTACACCAGTAGACCCACAAAATACGAAAACGTGAAAACTTGTGCAATGCGCATGCCCAGATGTCAGAATGAATCCTAACGTTACCGTTCGTGGAACCACTTCAACTCTCTATTAAGGGTGCGTTCCATTAAACGCTCACAACGATCACGCTCACGACCACGAATTTTGTCGTTCCACTTGGTTCTGTGCGTCATCGAAACGCTCACGCCGACCCACCTATTGAGATGGGTCGTCGTGAGCATGAATCATGACGTCATTCATGACATTTTCGCCACCACCCCAACGATCGTGGTCGCCATGTGGAACGTCTGAATGAGTGTTTTGGGCGTTGTGAGCGCTTAATGGAACGCACCCTAAGTAGAACGTCCAACGAACACAATAAAAATCAACGGAACAGAAATGTTTGAAGTTAGTTACCCTCTAAACGACAAAGATGCGCCCATTTTGTGACGCACCGCAGATGCTCTATCGCTTGAATGAACCATCCTTAACATATCCTTAATATGGCAATCCTTCAATCCTTGCAATTTACGCACCACGAGATACGTGCTAGTATCCGGCTTATGTCCCATCGACACCGTTACGTCTGCCCTTAGCCTTATACTTAGTTTATGAAACATATAAAAAATATAATGGAATCAGAATGCACTGATGAAATCATATATTATATTCAAGTCATAATAAATAAGTGATTTCATTCCATTTCATTGCAGAGTTCACGCTGTTTCCCTGTTTCTCTTGGTTGCGGTTGATTGATAAGTCAGTTGTCATTCATTCATTTGTCATTACACATACTTATTATTGGGTTATTGAAGTCTATTCAGAAAAGTCTTTATTCGAAGGGTTATATAGTATAAAGTTATGTATTATGTAAAATGTTGAACATTTTTGTACGTACCAAAACAAATAACCCTACCCTGTACTAGGCTTGTTAAATTAAGAAAGTGATTTTCCATAAATATTTGACATACACATAAAATGAGCCGTCACGAAGGTACGGAATTATAGAATCTTCTATAAATATAGTACATATTTTAAAATTATCCATTCCTGATTGATTTCAGGCGTCAGCTGTGATTCTTGTCTGAAGAGTAATTTCAGAGGTAGAAGATACAAATGCCTTGTGTGTTATGATTACGATTTGTGTGCTGCATGTTATGAAGCTGGGGCTACAAATACAAGACATACAGCTGATCATCCCATGCAGTGCATTATAACTCGATCTGACTTTGGTGAGAAATTCATTGATTAAGTACTTTTTGCAGTTCATTAATAACAAATGTTAACAGTGAGGGCATATGTAGGGAAAGTAATGAAAAATTCAAACTGAAAGGAGTTGGCTATCAATAGAATTTCTCAATCATACAACATATCTTTCCAAAACCTTTCTAAGCTCTCAAAACTACAATATTATACAGTGATTGTGTCCCATCCTATATCACCCCATTTAATTCTCAATTATTAGATTATATTTAGGTAGTCAAGAACTGAAAATGAAGTTTGCTATTTATTGTTTCAAGTTGGTTTATTTTATCTGTTAGATATGTTATCACAAATATATTTTTTACTGAGTTGAAATCTTGTTGTTTTGTAGTTCACAGAAATACCAAAGAAAATCACTAGTAAATTTTACACACAGTTCAACAATTATAAATCCATTAATATCTCATCTCAATAAAATATCAATAATGTTTAGTGAACTATAAGAATGTTCATAGTGGCAATTGATATTTCATGTTTTCTTCATTGTTCCCACATATTGTTTTTCAGAAATATACTATGGAGGAGAAACTTTAACCAGTGTAGAATTACCCCAATCTTATACATGTCCCTTCTGTTCTCGTATGGGCTTCACAGATGTCACAATACAGGAACATGTAGCTGCTGATCATCCAGATACTAATTTTGAAGTTGTAAGTCCCATTCTACTGTGATGTATGTATTAGGTGTTGGAAATCAAATTTTCAGGTTTGTCCTTTGTGTGCTGCAATGCCAGGTGGTGATCCAAATTTGATGACTGATGATTTTGCTGGACACTTGAGTCTTGAGCATCGTACTGGTCCCAGAGATTTAATATCATTCTTGGATGAGCCAGTAGGATCTAGACATAATGTACGGCGCATACCCCATAATACAAGCCATTCTACTACCCACATGGGCAGAGGTGCTACTGCTTTGAGGCCTAGAAGAAGTAATATGCATTTTAGGTAGGTCAATCGATGAGAATGAATGATTCTCCATATCAATCAGTCTAAAGGATTTTTTTTTAAATACCAAATACAATTGGCTCGTCGTGAAGTGTTTCACAATTATTTCAGTAGCGTGATTCAAATTCAATTGTAAAATGGGGTATTTTGTCTAGTGGTAGAAACACCCATTTTCCAGATGTGACGTAACTATCAACCTAAAATAAATGGACTCTATGAAATTTATTCAGTAATCAAGGAATATTATCCAAATCCTTTTTCTCGAATCATTAATAGACCAAAAAAGATCAATTATTATTCTTCCTACTGTCTTCTTATTCTAAAACAAAAATGAAAAAATTATGGATATTCTGAAAACTTTTAGACTTCAGTATAGGAAAGATTATTGAAGATATTTTTCAATTCTGGAATAATCCAAATTTCTACTACATCGAAAATGTCTTCATGAGGTCCAATCAATAAACCTTGTATACAAATCTTCACAAGAGTGCAATTTTAAGAACACTCAATTTTTCATCAATTTTCAAAATGAGAAAACATGAAACACCATATTGGTATGCAGGATTCAGCATTATCATGAGTTGATAAATAAGAAACACTCATAGGATGAGGAGGAAGATCAAGTTATACTTATACAACTTCGTAGCATTTCATAAATAACCCTCAATTTTAACATTTTCATGAACTTCCGAATTGCTTTTGCCGAAATGCTGCCAATTCGAATTATCCTCACAATGATAATACTAGAAAGATGCAAATAGTGATACAAGAAGTATCCACGAAAGAACTTTTTTTCTTACGACCCAAAGGTATTGAATGTTTTATTTCATTACAAATTGATACGGTTTGACTACAGCCAATGAAAAAGTATTAGAAAAAAAAACGAATATTTTGTACAATGCATACTATGTTTGTCACAATGGTTAAAAACAACAATTGAGACAAATAAGAAATAGTATACTCGAAAATGAATACTTATTCCAATTCTTGGAAGTCAACCCTGGTGATATTGGTTTGTCTATAATAATTTGTACAAGACTTCAAAATCCACTTGGAGCAGGTAGAGAATAGTTGTACCATTCGAAACTCATTAGTCGCATAAAAACCCTCATGAAACGGAATTGTATGTGAAGAATATTTTTACTTCTAAATCATTTGTCAAATCTGAATCGACTTTTCAGCGATTGATTCATTTGAAGACAACAACGTCTTTTCTGACTTAGTTGACCAGAAAAATCAGTTTTTATACCGATAAAGATATTTGCTTCAGTGTTTTCAGTTCTGGAGGGCTGTCGTCATTGTCTCCTTCCTCGAGAGATTCAGTTGACCCGATTGCTGAATTATTGTCACAATTGTCAGGTAAGTCAAATTCAATCTGACATATTTAGAAATGTATGCTAGAATTGAGCGAAAACCAATTGATAAAAATAATAAGTTTATCCAAACAATACTATAAATGTAGTATGTTTTATTTCAAGTCAATAGTTACGTCATGTGCGATGTGGTTAGAATTTTGGAAAATTTTATGTCTTCTCGGAACTAACTAAAAAACAAACTGATTATGATTAATTTGCATTGAAAATAATCACTATCACTGCATATTTCCTCAATACTGAATATTATATCAATTTCCATCAATATTCATTTTCATAGCATCTGTATACTTATCCTTATTTCCTTATCGTAGCAGTCATATTTCATGTACCAGTTATCCGCTGTAATGTAGAATAATTATATCTCCAATACTTATGGAATTATTACCGTCGTGCACGGTCATACACATAGGTCTGGAGACTACGGCATTTTTGAGAGGTGGGGGGTGGCACCAGTTTTGAAGAAAAAGTTGCCATAATTATCCGCCAGGCGGACATGGGGGTATAATCACGTGATCAATCTTTGACAACAAAACAAACGGTTAGAACTTGAATGGTGAATAAAATCGATGACAGAAATATTATATCTTGCAAAATTCTCTCGAATAAATAAAAATCATTCCTACTTTCGAAAAGCTGATCGGATCTGATTTGTGATTGGCTGACAAAGTGACAATAGAGGACAGCGCTGCAGGTGATGAAACAAGAGAACCACAAAAATTTCCTCAATGTTTGGGTCACCCCCCACTATACGAGTTGCAAGACCTATTTATACGATCGTGCCGTCGTGTACACATGCATGAACTTCAACATATCATTTCATCATATGATAATTTTCATTCTTGGCATTTCCAGTACAACTCACTTTCACCTTATGTCTTCTAAATAATCTACCCCAAAATATTAGTTATCGATATGTCTTTATGTTTGACACATGGATGATAGGAGAACAGAAATGTGTCTCTCTTGGTTATTTGACATTAGAATACATTCGATTTTCTTGTTTCCTTAAAAAAATCCTGCCTATACCCAGAATATATTCTTTTCGATACTGTATAGTCAAATTACTCCATTCTTGAGAACGTTTTGCATTTCAACAGGAGTTCGTAGAACAGCTAGTAACACAAACAGTAGTACCCCAACACAACTACAACAATTGCAGATGCAATTGCAGCTAGAAAGACAACAAGTGAACGCTGCTAGACAACAAATAGAACGGTACCCAAGAAGGCAAACCCAGTGTCAAACAATGAGGGAGTCTAGTACTTCGAATTCCGGCACTTCCACTATAATGCTCAATTCTTCGCCTGTTCTGGTACAGGCTACAGCTACTGCTCCAAGTGCACCACCACCGCAATCGCAGTTTTTATTAACAGGTAGAGAACTAGTTGACGTGGATTTCTAGAAACACCAAGTTATAAAACTTATTTCAATTCAAAACTAAACTTTCAATCGTATGCAGGAAACACTGAAGGCCAGTTTTTCAATGATCAGTTTAGTAATCTAGCCGTCAGATAATGAGCACTAGCTGTCAACCATTAATCAGTTGATGGGAGGACAAACTAATTTTTCACAAGACTACATGTTATTTCAATGTGGATTTATTGAAAAATAGATCATTCATTTAATATACTCATGAGCGGTCTCACTCCGATCATTATAGTGATGTATTTAGCTGAAACGAAGATAATAGAAGTAAACTAATGATCTTTGAAATCTTCAACTATGTCGGAATATATTTGTCAGGATATAGATCGATGCCTTCAATATCTCACAGTATATTTACATAATTTGATTCAAACCACGATTCGATACAATGCAACGTATGCAACAATGTAATGCTACAGACACACCAGACAAATTTCAATTGGCTAAATTGTGTATTCATAGAAAATTATTGTTCTGCGATGCGTTCAGAGCATTGAAAAATTATTGGAATTACCAAATGACACCGAACAATGTGAAAAAAGGGTTCGTTTTCTCTCACAGCTGCTAGTGTGAAATTTTGTGTATGGTATTAGTTCAGTACGTTTTGTTGAAATTATCAATTGTTGATATGATTGGTCCAAGTTTCAGATGGTTTGAATCCTATATTTGAATGGGCGACTGGACTATTTTTTTTATTTTGGATTCAATTATTATGCATCATTGATTTTATAGATATTTTTTGGAGCAATATTGAAATTGCTATCAAGGTCGGTGCTAATTTAAAACGCTCCAATATGTTTCCGCAAATAATAACTGACGTCACGATGTCATGATAGGTTTGTTCCAACACGTCTTACAACCGTCACAATATGGTCACGCTCATGCGCAATTGATTTAATCTGTTCCAACCGAGAAGTGATCGTAATCGGACCATCATCTTTTTGTTCCAACCAAACTCGTTACGGTCCGCAGCATGGTTTCAGGATGGTAATTTCGGTACATGCTCAAAATTGAAAACTGTTTTGATTCATGAGTTGACATGCGCATTAAGAAACTGCCAAAAGAATAGGTTAGCTAACCTAGCTTTCTGTTTGGGTATTTATTTACTTTTATTTGTGATAATGATAATTTCTTCTGATCGAATCAAATAAGAAAAATTAAATATGAGTGACGATGGAGATACTGATAATTTATACGAAACAAGTGAAGACGATTTTTAAATTCAGTGCAATCAAACGAGGGTCAAAAATCGTAGAATGTTCCATCTTATAATATTTTTATTATTGTAACCAAAGATCATTCTATTAGGCAATCCAAACCACGTGACATTCAATGTGGCGGATGATGGCACACAATGCGATACCTTGTGTTAGTTGTGTTCTGCAATGCACTTGACAGGCATTTTTCTTCAGGAAAAGAGTTAATGTGATTTGGGTTGAGCTGTGTACACGTACTACTCAATGAGGAATAAAGTTGTACTTCGTGTAAAATATTTCTTTATTAAGTTTGCAAAGCGCTTTCGGCTATTAGGCCATCATCAGTGCGTTATTTGTCAGGTATACATGGAAGTCCCTCGAGATAAAATCGACAGAACATTGTACAACAATTATATGAACAGATTTAACATTCGGTATCCCATTTTAGGATTTCCTTCTATTCCTTCTATTCTCATTAAAAGAGTTAATAACCAACCACAATTAAAAAAACGCACTAGAGATCACTAAATGTAACAGTTTTCAACTCAAGTCACATATGTAAACACCAAATGTGTGCCATAAGCCGCCATTTTTTTTTTTTTCGATTTGACAGGTGGTTGGATTGCCTAATCAGGCATTCCAAATCACGTGACATCCAATATGGCGCCAGTAGGCAAATAGCTTTTTGAAGTGTTATAAGAAATCATTTGGTTCGTTGTGAATAAATCATTTAAACGGCATTATCTCCAAAGCTGTGTAAGTTTGTTGTTGTAACAGGCATTTTTTAGTGAGAATACCACTAATAAGCTCTAAACAATATAAAAAATCATTTGATGCAGTCACGAAAACAAAAATCTCACCACTTTTAGATCAATTTATAACATAACAATATGAAAACAAAGCACTCTTTGCCTACTGCCGCCATATTGAATTTGTTTTGACAGGTCATTGGAATGCCCTATAACAAGAGAACAATAACCTCAATCTTGTAGAACGTAGGTAGCCAAAAACCCTCTAATGTTTTTGTACCGTCACGAAACTATGCGAATGCGAACTAAACGAAACCGGAACGGCCACAAAACAGTTTCGAAACCATACAGAAATGTTTGTTGGAACAAACCTGATATTGCAGACGTGGTAACACCGTAACCCCGAGTACGCCATAACTATGAAAAAAGCGCCAGTGGTGGCCTTGCCCATTGCGAGGATCTTTAATGAGAAATGCTAAATACAAATTAATAAATTTTAAATTTCAAAATATTTCACATTGGAAGATTCATTAAATTTATAAATATAGAGATTATAAATTTGAAAACTAATGTTTGCGGTATTTTACAGGATTTAAATATTCAATTAAAGCACAAAATTCTAACGAATGTCATTTTGGATTGAAAGAATAGCAAGGGCTGACAGCCGATCTTGTGTTATCTAATTCATCAAATATGTTTCAACAATTTTAAGCCTCAAAAACTCAGCAAATGCAATAATTGCCAGCACTAGTTCGATAGTGGGACAACTTCAGTTGATGCAATTAAAAAAATAGATCATTCAAATAATATGAATTTTTCATTTATATTTCGAATGAACTAGTTGAGTAGCTTTATTTAATTTACCGCTATGTTATAACCTAAATAAATGATTGAGGTTTCGAAAGTTTTGAATAAGAAAAATATGATTGAAAGAATCTGCACCTGTTCCATACCTCCTTAGGACGCCGATGAACTCAGCTCTGTGCTTACTTCACTTCCTAATTTCTACATGAAGCCAGGTCTTGTGACGGGAGTGTTTAAGGGAAATAGTAACCAACGTCACAGCTGACGTCATTATACTTTATTATACCACAAAAATTATGGCGGGGCGATCACCTTATTTGAAATATGCAGTAGAAATCAGCGATTTCGAACAAGGTTTATTCATGTTATTTATACGTCACAAAAATATATTTCGATGGGTGCAAAAATTATTTTAGCGTTATAACGCGATGAAGTGATTAATTGTTGAAAATTCAATACTAGTCCAGTCGCCCATTGACCAATTACTTGTTATTTATCATTATTAATATCATTGGAACACATTTTTCACAACTAAATTTTATTGAAAATATCCCTCTTCATCCTTTTTCGAAATGATTTCGACGGTGTTTTATATACAGGATCACTCACGGTCGATGGTAGGTTACACATATATGGAGAACGGGACATAGGATCATCCTGAAAATTTGGTTTCTCGAATAATCAGTTTTGTTCTATCGATCTAACATGTTTTCAGCATTTCGATGTTGCCGCTTCTATCGAAGAGTAGCAACAACTTTGTTATTTCAAATGGGCCACCCTATATCTTATTACAATTTTCGTTTCTCTAATACTTTTCAATTATCGTCGTATGATACTTCCCTATACCTATCTCGAAAGGTTTTAGAGAAATCAATTGATTTCCTTATTTTTCGTGCAAAACATAGCCTCAATCGAATGTTCATTACTGCTGAAATTTTGGGTGTAGTTTAAACAGTTGAAGATAGGTATGGGACATTGTACATGAATTATATCTAGAATTTTCTGAAGAATCCAAAAAACTGATAATATATAGGGGGTTGTATTTAAAATAAGAAAGTTGGTATCGGCCACTGTCACATGCCACACCCTATATAATTTTTTTTTTCAAATACGCATCCAAAATCGACGTGTCCAAGCGTTATTCCCAACACGCTCTCATTTATTCGTTATCGAATTTATTCCATTTGGCTGTTCCACACTGTATGTAATAATCGTTTCCAATTTCCACGATTTTTTTATTGTTATCAACAAAACCGCCCACCACAAGTACAAAATCTTTCAATTCCATTGAATGCATTATATTTAATATTTTATGAGTCACAATTGTTCAATTATCGAATAAATTACCGAATTCCTGAGATTGATCTGAAGTATAATTGGACCCGGTTCAACTCGTGAACCCTGATTCAAAAACTGAAATTGTATCAATGATCACGATTCCAAGATTATAACTAGGATATTATCGATTGAAGTACTAGCTCAGAATCACCATGTTTTTACTCCAAGGAAGGAAGTTCCATTTTAAAATTAAATTATCAACAAAACACTTCAAACTAGGAAAATATAGAATCCCCTTTAACGTATTTACTGATGAACTTTCTTTGAACAAACTTGAGTTAGACTCCTAGTTTTTCAGATACTAAGAATATTTTTGTGTTTCTAGGACTGTTAGAAGAGTTATCTCTTCATCAAACCACAAGTGAACAAACTAGATTGGAGCGTAGTCGCTTCGTTCAAGAATTAGTAGTTTCATCGACACAACAGACTGATGAATGTGTTGGAAATACAATGCAAATCAAGCCTTTATTAAGTTTACTCACATCTAGTCCGAAAGATTTATTGAGTGAAGAAGAAATAGAGTCAAAGCCAGTTCCACGTCAAGGTAATGTGGTACTTCGTGGGAGAGCCAGAAGTGATGCACAGAATGCAAAAAGAAGAGCAGAAGCAAATCGTACTAGTTTGGAAGTGAAAAATAAGAATGATAACGAGGAACCGAGTATTTCCAATACATAGTTCATAACAATACTAATATTGATTACGCCATTATATTGAATTTTTCATTGAACTGAAGTTGAAATTGATATGTTGTTGGATCATTCACTATTCGGAAGATTTGTTTGTGTATATTAAGTTTTTTCATTGTTTTTCAGTCAACTAGTTGACTGTTTATTTATTTGCTTATATGAACATAAAGTTAGGGTAACATTGAGACGTCATATTTGTGAATTAATTCAAATATTTACTTATAATAAAAAATGCACTCGTAAAAAGCATTCCTTTCATTCGACCACTAGTTTATCAAGTTATATGAAAGGAATATCTAGTTAATTCGACAAGATAACTGAAAACCCCACTTGAATGACATACATCATTATACCATACTAAAGAAGCTAGCAAAGCCACACACGATTGGGAATTAGTCTCATAATTTTAGGCTCATTTTAGTCTAATTCATTACCCTAATCCCGAATTTCTTGCTCTTCTCCTTCATAGAAAAATTTGTGGCTTCGCTAGCTTCGTCCGGACACAGCAGAGCCATTTTTCAAAATTGAACTTTTTTCAACGATTCAATAATAATGCTGAAATATGCTTGCGAATTCCAGACAAGCCTGATTGTATGTGCACTCCATCTTGGTGATTTTCGAATCTAACAATATAGAAAATGTTCCCCTCGATCTGATGGGGTTGTCCTTATAGAGCAGACGTTTGTAAGCAGTGACCTGCAATATTAATACTGTCCTTCATACTCGACTTCTTACCACATAAAATTAAGTAATTGACATGATTTGCTCTCCCTTCACATTGACTGTCGATTGTTGCTTGTAAATATTGAAAAAATTCTGATAGTTTTAGGAACATTTTGCTAGACAATCAAAAATATGAAACGATATGGCTTGATTCCTACCTCCTTTCCCTTGGTTCTAACGATGTTCTCTGAACATTACAGGATGTCTCCTTTCGTGGGAAGTTTTCTATAAAAAAAGTAACCTTTTTCTGTACTTACATAACAAGTCCGATTAATAAAAAAAATAAATTACAAAAAAGCCTTTTTACACGAAATTTCGAATATAAACAACCACTACAAAAACACATAGGAACCATATGAAACTGCTGAACAATACGCGCACGAAGTATAGATATAAGGAGTCCGAACGGTATAGGCTTTTCTGCAGTGGTACCTATACAATATTAAACCCAGATCATAGTTCTCTTTTCTACCACTAGCTGCGCAAATGTTCAGGACATACCGATGTTATTATTATTATCACACGTAAATACGCGCTGGCTCGCGAAAAATTTCCTGAAACTCAAATTTCATTTCACATTTTTCGAAATAATATTTTCCGAGATGTCAGTATCAACAACATTACCCGCGTAAGGATTTAAAAGAGTACTTCCCAAACGTGGCGCGCTCTACCGGCAAAACATTCTGTTCCCTAAAACGCTTCCATTTATTTAACATTACGTTCGGACTCCTTATATCTATACTTCGTGAACATGCGTTTCGTATGTAGCGCCACCATCGGTAAATATTTTGCTCAATACTGTGTTATTGTTGTTCACACCTCAATCCGACATTTTGTCATTCTCAGCGCCATCTCGCGGTACGTGATCTTTCCTTTCAAGTAGTCCAATAAAATTTCGAAAAGTTCGCATCGTCCCAATAAAGGTTAACTTTTTGATATATTGTTTGTCAAGAAGTTATGAACAAATTCCTAAGGCAGCGAATCGATATCTTTGGCACGGGGGTTGCAAATCGTGAAAACAGCCACTCATCATTGCTGGTTTTTGGGCTTTTGCGCGTAAACTATGTACTATATATACGAAAAAAATCTTCAGACAAAAGTTGTAGAGCTTTCTTTTCCTGCGTATTTTGATACCAAGTTTGTTCGATTTGGATGTACGAGTCATTTTCTGCAGGCACGAAAAGACGCGTGTAGTGGAAGTGTGAGGAAACGCGGAGTGGGACAAGGCACGATGACGGCGGCACCGTTCATGGTTCTTACCCTTTGTCGTTCGAGTCGACTGACCGACAAAGTGGACTTTTTTTCATTTTCTTCGAAATAATAATTGTTCACGAGTTTCGGTAATCATCAACTTGTAAGAGAGTTTATTCCGAATGTAATTGTAGAATATGAATTCAGTCTTTGCTTGTGGTTTGTCAGAAGTGAAGCGAATTTTTGTTTTCCAGAAAGCTCTTGTTCTTATATACAGGGTTATGATAAAGTAATGCACAAAATTCATAAAACGTACAACGATCACTTTCGAGAAAAATGCAAAAACACGTCAAACTGTTCTTTTTATTCCGCATCTTCCCAGGCAGCAAGCTGACGTCATAATGACGTCTCTTTTTGGTATTTATTGGTCCGCAACGTCATATTACCAAAAAATGACGTGAAAACTGACGTCATTTTTTGAATGTACTGTAGACGTCATAACCAGGACGTTAGTTTGACGATATTTTTACGTCATTATAAAACGTCAACTCATTGTTTTATATTTTTGCATTTTGATGATTATTACAATGATCCTTATAGGTTCCTAAATATTTTTCATCGAAATGCAAAAGTTAAACGAAAGTTTACCATAGATACCTTAAAGTGTGTATAGGCAAGTGTACATTGTAGGTACAGAATGGAATCAAATTTCTCTTTAGGCGAATAAACAGACGCAATATAGGTATTATTATTCAACCACAGCCCATCTTTTATGAGGTTCGTATGATTATCAACTCATTGAAAAACAGTTTGAATTTGGCGCTTCAAAACAAAACGTTCATTATTTGTTTGGCGTTCGGCAATCTCCGGAGTTATCGGTATCGGACAAGTTCGGCCACAAGCCAACACGCAACGTTGACGACGCACACGGCCACACGCCATTATCACAAAAATTTTGAGGTTGTTATGTATTCGATTTCGATTGAAATTTCCTATTGATTACAGAAGTCGATTTCCGACCGTCGGTTGTGAATTGTGCATTTCCTTTACTAGTGATTTGTAAGGTAAGTTTAATATTTGGTCTATTGCATGTATTGGATTTGATGTCATGTACTCACCACTTACTATGATTCCTGTACCTATATCATGATGCTACGTTATTTTAAGGCTTTTTCCTTTTTGTGAAAATAATTGTATCCTTAAGGTTAGTGTGCTGATTAAACTCACTAGGATTTTTTGTCGAGATACTGAAATAATTTGATGAAAAATCAAGAAACATATGATGAGAGTCCAAATTAATGTGTTAATACTGGTGAAAAGAAGCTTCTTATCAGTGAATCTACCTATAGAAAAAGAAAGAATCTTAGTTATATATACACAATTCACTTATTTTGGTTAACTGTATAATAAATAGAGTCGACTCTTCTAAGCTATGAAAGATCTTGAGATGAGTCTGCACAAATAACTTTCTGTTCTGACAACTCAAGGTACTTCTTTCTTTCATACTTTTCCAATGGTTTTTTCCTACATATCTGTTATAACTGGTGGTAATCTAGAAGACAGAACTTTCAACAATTTGTTCGACCAAATGAAATTTTTAAAATACTATCACATCTGTATATTTTTGAAATTTGTTGTTTTAATAGTTTGTGAATAATAGTAGAGTTTTCATTTATCTATTGGTCATTAACCATTAAATTATATATATTTTTTAACAATAATTTTTTATTTCTAGAAAGTTCCTGTGCCTTGGGGATTTCTACTCTTCTCACATCCCCAACAAGTGGAGTCGACTCTTCTAAGCTATGAAAGATCTTGAGATGAGTCTGCACAAATAACTTTCTGTTCTGACAACTCAAGGTACTTCTTTCTTTCTTACTTTTCCAATGGTTTTTTCCTACATATCTGTTATAACTGATGGTAATCTAGAAGACAGAACTTTCAACAATTTGTTCGACCAAATGAAATTTTCAAAATACTATCACATCTGTATATTCTTGAAATTTGTTGTTTTAATAGTTTGTGAATAATAGTAGAGTTTTCATTTATCTATTGGTCATTAACCATTAAATTATATATATTTTTTAACAATAATTTTTTATTTCTAGAAAGTTCCTGTGCCTTGGGGATTTCTACTCTTCTCACATCCCCAACAAGTGGAACAAGTACCCCTACATCAACTATTCACAATAAAATTTGGCATTTTTTCTTCCTAATGAGCTAATCAATTTTTGGTTTAATTCAAATGTTCTGAGTTAACAATTTTACTCTTGATAATTGTGATCCTCATAGTTCAAAAAAATAACTCCCTCTACTCAAACTGTTATTTTATATATATAATATAAATATATATATTATATTTCATTATATCTTTATTATATCCTTTGATGCCGATGGAACATATAGATTTTCGTTCTCTAATTGTGATTTTATTTACAGACCTTATAACATCATAGATAGGATATTGATTTGTATATGCACTAACATCCAAATAATATGAGCTTGAGACTAGCAAGTGAATACAAATAATTTTGAACCAATATCAATATATATATATAATAAATAGGGACGGCCCATTAACGTCGAAATATAACGTCATAATGACGTTACAGAATGACGTCTTTGGTCTGTGACATATTCACGTCATCCTACCGTCTTTATGGCGTCATTCTTTTCGTCAGCAGGACGTGTCTGGTGTCGAAAAAATGACGATAAAATCACGTCAGCTTGCTGCCTGGGTTTTGACATAAGTTACAAAAATAACACGTCAAAGTTGTCAAAGTTATGACGTCATCAACAAATTTTTTTAATGGGAAGCTAAGATTTTTATCACATTATGTGATAGAGCTTGTGTTTTTACACACGGGAAAAATAGTTGCAGTAGGGCTCACATAGGAAAAAAACGAGAAAAAGAATAAAAAACGAAATAACATAACCAATTATAAAAAGAGGTCAAACTTACACTCATCTAGTAAGAACATTCGTTCTTATAAATTTTTTCAATTGTTTTACTGAAACAACGGTTTGTCAGTGTCAGTCGTACAATTCGTGTCACCACAGTTTTATTATTATTTATTATTTATTTTATTCCTTTTCTCGTTTTTTTCTTATGTGAGCCCTACTGCAACTATTTTTCCCGTGTGTAAAAACACAAGCTCTATCACATAATTTGATAAAAATTTTAGCTTCCCATTAAAAAAAATGTTGATGACGTCATAACTTTGACAACTTTGACGTGTTATTTTTGTAACTTAGGTCAAAAGATGCGGAATAAAAAGAACAGTTTGACGTGTTTTTGCATTTTTTTCAAAAGTGATCGTTGTACGTTTTATGAATTTTGTGCATTACTTTATCATAACTCTGTATATATATCTTGTGGGTGTAGACGTGATATTCTGTACTGTGCTGATTTCGCAGGTTATTATTATTTGTATATGGAGTCTGAGCTCGATTAAACGAATGTTAAGCCATGACGCTCCTTGATGCTCAAAGTTAAAAAATCAATATCTCAAAAGAAAGCTAATAACGTTCTTCAAGATACATGTTCATGTCGAAGCGAGATAGAACAGCCCCAAAAACGTATATTTTGTTAGGTATCAGGTGATAAATTTTGCATATTTTTGGTATATATATTCGAGTTTAAAGTAGAAATACAATTAAAAACAAAAAACGAGTGAAACTTATTTTACAAATCAGACGTAGTACCTAAATACTTCAAAAAAACTTACTGAAATATCTCATTAAATCAGCATTTCAGAAAACATGCTTATATGTATTTCTCCATGTCTTCCTCAGTAGTCGTTTTCGACATAATCCTACAAAAAAATAACTGTCTTCGTTACCACACACTTCCACTTTATTTTCACTATCTTTCTCAATTAATTAATCATGGCACGCTAGATCGAAAAATAAAAAATGAAATAAAAATTCTTTCATACGTCAAATATTCACAAAGTTTTGTTGATAATGTCATCCTCGATTGAAATAAATGAAAATATATAGGGTGATTTGAAAATCGAAAGTTGAGGTCATTTCCGGTCAAACCGGAAGTACTGCAAAGCAAGTGAATACGTAAAATAATGCGAATTGACATATAATACACAACCCTCGAATTTTGTTCTTCTATCTCCAATAATAAAAAAGTTATAGGGGCGAGCCACCTTGAAGAATCACCCGGTATATATAGCACAATGTGATTTTAAAATATTCGCATTTACTGAAACGTGGCTCGACTGGGCTCGACTCGTCAATTAGCAACTCAGAATTATTTCCTGATATTTCCATATACCTAAATATATACAGAAGGGATATCGAGACTTTTCATAAACAAATTTGTCGACAGGTGGTGGAGTTATTATTGGAGTACATGAAGACATTATATCCAATCAAATCATCTTAGCTGATTACTCATTCCCGAATCTTAAGTCTATCGAGGTAATCTTAGTAAGAATAACATATTGGCATCTGATTATTTATATATATTGAATTCGTATATACCACCTAGGACAACGTTTTCAGGGTTTGAACAGTTTTTAGAATCACTATAGAGTCCTTGCATATTTTGTATAATAGTGCTGTTCTGGTGGTCGTTGACTTCATGGCCGATTATGCAACCTATATCCGAACTGCTAGAATAAATACACATATATATGCCTTTTGAATAATTTCTCTGAATTCTTTGACATATCTCAAAACAACTTCATTTACAATTGTTTCGATAAACTCCTAGACTTTTATTCTGTAACGGATTTTGCATGGTGAAGAAGTCTGTGGATCCTGTAGTAAGAGAGGGCAAGCATCACCCGGCACTTATATCGATATGTCTTGTTCACTTAATGTCTATTCCAAACACGAAAAAAACCTTGAATCGTTCTTCCAAAGCAGTTATAATATTCGAAAAGCTAACATTCCCTCAATATATGAGTTAATTTCAACTATTGACTGGACATTTTTGGAAGTGTTTGTCAACGCTGAAGATGCTTGCACTTATTTCTATGGTAAACTATATAATATCTTTGATCGTTGGGTTCCAAAGAATAACTTACGAAATAAGAATAAATATTCGCTTTGGTTTAGTGCTGGTATTATAAAAATCATACGCAGAAAATCCATTTTGTGGCGTTATACTTTAAAAAAGAACGCGATAATCAATATTTTGATGAGTTCAAGCAATTGAGAGCAAAAATTAACATTGATGAGTCATAAAAATTATGTGCAAATAAGGTCTCAAAATCTCCAAATATTTTAAAAAATAAATCATTATTGACAACCGTAAACAACATGTTCAATTGAATATGGCTCCAAGTCTGTCGAATACCTTGCAACATCTCTGGCGTACCCCAAGGCTCCAATCTGGGGCCATTACTCTTCAATGTTTTTATTGACGATATTGGTGATGTCATTGATGTGGATTACTTGATGTATGCGGACGACCTAAAATTATATTGTAACGTTTCTATTCACTAAAACACTGGGTTCGATTTATATACACTTTTATTTCCACTGATACGATTTATTTACAATGCGACTATAAGCTCAATTATCAACTGATTCCCTGCGCCTCTGTCCGCGAACCTTTATACCTGCACGCTCCTCTAGAAGTTTCCTGGCGGCACGCGAACATTTCAGACCTCGCATATCGAACGTTTATGATCCACGTCACCTGGAGTGGGCGTGGCCAAGCCATAGGCGTATCATTTCGTTACAATATGGCTGTGTGAATCATATAGATCAGTGGTTCCCAAACTGGGGGGCGTGCCCCCCTGGGGGGGGCGTGGAGAAAGTCCAGGGGGAGCGTGATACCCAAATGAAATAAATAAAAAAAGTACAAAAATAATATCCTCAGATTTTTGAATTAAAGTATTTCTAAGTTTTCAAAATTGTTTTTGTAATGTTTCAATTTCCACGTTTTTTTACCAATTTCCACGCTTCCACATAAAGAATATTCACCTGACATAATGGTCAAGTGTTAAAATAAAGCCATTGTTCAAAATAAAACAGATCAAAACACACAAGAGTTCAATATCCTGTGTGATATGTGTAGGGGGGCGTGGGGGGTCTCCAAATATCCAGAGGGGGGCGTGGTACAAAAAAGTTTGGGAACCCCTGATATAGATGATTGCCAACAGTTGGCCGACAACCTTGAACGAGTGGTAGAATGGTGTCAAAACAGCTTAGAACTGAATCCTGACAAATGTAACGTCATGTCTTATACACTGGATCCATTGGATGATGTGACGTCAAAATGGGCGGAACCCATAAAACCTCTCCAAACAAAGAAATATTTGCATTGTTTTCTCCATAAGGATTTTTATAAGAATGAGTCAATGAGAACTTAATATCACCATATACGAACAATTTTATTCTTAGTTTCAACTGAAAGAAGCAAAAACGTGAAATGAACGCTTTGTTTGGAAAGGTTTTTAAGCTTATTGTGACGTAAAGACTTAGGCTGTCCATTGGTAACACTTCTCTGCTCAGACCCAAAACATTCGAGGATCTTGGCATTATATTTGATCATTCAGTGTCGTCGTTTAATGAACACATATCGTAAATCTGCATATCGAACATACGGGTTTATAGTTCGTAACAGTCGTGACTTCAAAGATATAGATACTCTTAAAAAACTATACTACTGTTTTATACGTTCGAAGATTGAATATGCATCGGTTGTTTGGAGCCCATACTATCGGAGCTGTATTGATCGTCTTGAGGGTCTGCAGCGGCGGTTCTTGAAGCTGTTAAGTTACATGTCATGCGGTACATACCCTCCAATAGGAACACCTCACACGAAGAACTTCTCAAAGTATACAAATTTGCGAGCCTGCATGTAAGAAATTGGCTTTATTCTGATCCTATATAAAGCTTGTTAACAATGCAATAGACTGTATAGATTTGTTAATAAAATTGAAATTTTCTGTACCGAGACTATCATCTAGACATTTTACTCAGATTTTCCACGAACATATACAAAAACTCACCTTTGTATAAGATGTGTAGTGCATATATAACTCAGTGTCTGAGAACATATAGATCTGTTTAATTGTGGAATAACTCATATTAGATCTCATCTTTTTTCTTTTCGTGTATAACTAGACAGCCATGATAGGATAACATTGTTTCGTATTGTTTCGTTTATTCATTAAGCTTATGCGAGAAGTGATGCATGGGTGCGTTCCATTAAGCGCTCACAACGATCACGCTCACGACCACGAATTTTGTCGTTCCACTTGGTTCTGTGCGTCATCGAAACGCTCACGCCGACCCACCTATTGAGATGGGTCGTCGTGAGCATGAATCATGACGTCATTCATGACATTTTCGCCACGACCCCAACGATCGTGGTCGCCATGTGGAACGTCTGAATGAGTGTTTTGGGCGTTGTGAGCGCTTAATGGAACGCACCCCATATGTTTGTGTTATGTCTTCTTTCCCTGTTCTGGGGCAGCCTGTTGAACAGTGTAACGATAAATAAATAGATGAATTAATGTAATTGAATCGATTTATTTGTAGAATGTAGGTATGATAGGGCAGTTTACAACCTGTAATATTCAGTTTCCAAATTTCACTTGTTTATGTATAATCGTTCCAAAGATAAGAGGGGGGGAGGGGACTTTTGAGAAGCACTGTACATACGAAGTTGGTTAAATTGGCTCAAATTTGCACATTTCGTACTGAAAAATATGGAAAGAAATCGAGAATAGTTTTTTGAAATAATAATCGTACTGGAAATTTTCAAACGAAACTTTATGTATAAATACGTTTCATGGAGGATTCGAATATGGCATCTCCACTTCAACCATAATAAAAACTGTTATCTACAAATGTTTCCATCAAGAAAGAGTATAGTTTCATCATGATTTCATTGTAGTAATTGAGACTATCATTATTATTTTTATTATTATCATTATTATTATTATTATTATTATTATTATCATTATTATTATTATTATTATTATTATTATTATTATTATTATTATTATTATTATTATTATTATTATTATTATTATTATTATTATTATTATTATTATTATTAAATTATGAGTACAATGTGCATTATGATTATTATAATCATAATAAGATGTATCAAAGTTGATCATGATAATCGACTACAGAACGATTTACAAAAACAAATTAGAAATGTGTATTTTCAATTTCGAGAGCAGGAAAAAAATTAAGAATTCATTAGATTTATTAGCACACATATATTGATGATGAAAAATTTATTGTGGTGCTCTCCGAAATGACCCCACATTCATTCAATGATACTACTGTTAGATTCAAATGGATGTCCGTTCAAACGGTGACAGACAGTATTTTTCGAATGAAGCATTATTGAAATCAACCTTTAGATACATATAGAGTTTGTGTTGTAAAATCATCTTATCACATCCTTCAATCGTTGTGATTATTCAATATTCTGTTCTCTAGAAAAAATTGTACAGGCGTTCTATATTTTGAATAACAAAATATCAATAATGAAAAATTAAATAGTTTTTATAAATTAGAATACAGAGGTATGTGCACAAAAATCGGCCAGAGCTGTAACTTCTGAATCATTCGAGATCGAAATTTGAAATTTGGTGGGCAGCAACTATATGATATTTTGAAGAGAAAAATTGTATTCCATCACTTCCGGTCTAACCGGAAGTGACCCCAACTTTTCATTTTCAAATGGAACAATAGGGTTTTTATTTACGTACGTAAATATGTATGGCTGAATCAATATATGTATGTACATACAATAGGTAGTTCGATTATCCGAAAATACCGGTTTTCCGAACACCCACGTCCCCCAATTAGTTCGGATAATCGACGCTCCACTGTATATACAAATTTTCAGAATCATGCTACTCCTAATTCTCCTTTATATAGATCGCGAATTAGGTTTTTGAGAAATCGAGGAACGTTTTTAAAAAAGCAACGTTTTTGTTCAAGCTACAGATGAGAACTGATTTTATTGTTTAGATGAGATACAGTTCAAGGCATATTACTTTATTACAATTTTAAGAAATGAAATAAGAAACTGCTGAGTCGTTGAGAACGTCGGATTCTAGGAGGTGAGTAGCTGGAATATGGAAACTTAACTCCTCCCTGCCAAGATGAAAACATATCCGTCGGTTATGTTTTCTCAGATGCTGATATCTTCGTTTTTCTTGGAATCTTTCGTCTTAGGAAATAACCTCGGTCTGATACTTCTGGTATAGATAAAATATAAAACTGCTAGAGTAATCAGAATATACAATATTATCGTCCATAAACTGGTTTTCCGATGTATCGGTTCATTATTAATTTCGTTGATTAGCTCCTTCTGAATATTCATATCGTTTTGGATGTTCATCAGTTTCTGTACGTTTATTGAAGACATATCTAAGGTTCCGGGGTCGTACTCCATTTTTGTATAGCTTGAATTGAAGTCCAGTTCTGGTAGTTGAATCTGTTCGTAGAATATCTTCGGATTGTTGTATGTCCGAATAATATGTTGGTTGATAGAAATTTCGCAATTTGGGGTTAATTCCAATATATAAGTGCCTACTAATTGCACGTTTTCTTGTAGAGTTCCACATTTCTTGACTGCTACAGTTTTTTGAGGGGCGACTACTATCCACTTATCTGCCATGATCTTAGTGATTTGGGTATCGACTATCGATATCGGGTAGCATTTACTGATATTCTTGGAGAACCTGAGAAGTTCGACTTCACATGGTGTATCTTGAGATGATTGAATCACATTGTCTTGATTGCATAAATACTGATTGATTGATGTTTCTATGCAATGTTTTTCAAGATAGACGAAGTTGTGCTCGTTGGTGATCAGGAATTTGGATTTAGGTATGATGACGTTGAAGGAAATATTTTTTATCATGGGCAAAGGATATAAATGGTAATATTGATAAATTTCTCGGTCTACTAGAGGTACTTCAATAATAAAGATAATTTGATTTTGTTTTGAGTAACTTTTGATGTTCATAACATTCTCGAATGAGAGTAAGTTTTCTATACTTGCTTCGAAAGGTAGTTTCGTTTCTTGTAATATTGTTGAGATTTTGCGAATTTCTTGAAGCAAATCTGACGGTTTGATAATCGAGTTATGCAAGGTATTAAGTTTCGCAAATGAAATTGATACTTCCATTTCATCTAGAACATGAAGGATTGTTTGAAACATGGAAGTGATCTGCGATAAAATCATTTGAATCATAAAGAAATGACTGCCACTTTTGTTGATGGTACTATGTTCAATTAGTTCGGTAATTTGCTGAATTTTAGTTTTTAATACCAGCTGATTATGAGAAAGGTTATTTGATACTTCTAAGAAATTGTTCACGGATGTGTTGAGAATGGAAATTTGGTTGTCGAGAATATGTTTGATTTTATCTTGATTGTTGCTCAATTGATTTATCTTCGAATCATAGTTTTCGGCATCTTTTTGATCTAACTTTCCGGTTATACATTTTATCATTAATCCTAATCCGTCTATTATACCACGTTTTTGTCTTTTAATTGTATTAAGGGGATTCAACTGTTCGATTTGATCGATTATTTTATTTTCTAAAGTATATATGATGTTATATGAGTTGAAAAATTCTGATTTGTACGATTCGCTAATGTTGAATGAATGTTTTAATTCATCGAATCTTGACTTGAGAATTACGAACTCATTGATAATTATTTTTAAATCGAAAATATGTCTGAACGACCAATAGTTATTGGTTATTTGAGCACTGCCTAGTCTGAATGGAAGAATTCCAGGATTGTTTTCTATCTTGTGGAACGGTAATGCATTCAAGGCGTTTCTTGAAGGGGTGTAGAAGTAGATGTACCTGAAAAAGGTTTCTTTAAGTCTTTCAAGTGTACCGTAATTATCTTTGCGTTTTTATTATTTTTCATCTTAGCTTTATTGTTATCCATAATTTCTAGTAATGTATATGGACCAATAAACTTATTCTTATTTTTCGTTCTAGCATTAGATCTTTTATAAACAGTTTGGTTGACTTTGAATTGTGTTTGAGTTTCACCAGATTTATTTCTTTTTTCTAATACTGTCTGTTTGTCCTTGTCTTGTTTCTCTTGAATAGTTTTATATAGAGCGTCCAATTTATCTTTGTGGGAATGAATATAGTCTGAGTAAAAATTTGTAGGGATTAAATCGAATGGATCTCTTGATGTCGTATGACCAAAAGTCAATTCGAATGGTGTGAATTTTGTTGCCGAATGTAAGGTACTATTATAGGCTATAATTGCATAAGGCATTAGTTCGGTTACAGGTTTATTAGGATCTTTCTCTTTTAAAAGTCTTAAATGTTCTATCAAGGTTGAATGAAATCTCTCTACAGGTGAGTTCGACTCGTGATGATTAGGTGTTGTAAGGTGAACTTTTATTTTTTGAGCTTTCAGAAGTTCTGTGACAGAAGAATTCCTGAATTCACTGCCATTGTCGGATACTATAGTCTCTGGGACTCCTTATATTGAAAAATATTGGATTAATTTGTCGACAACTGATTTTGATGTTTTCGTACAAGAAAAAGCTTGTCCAAGTTTAGTGAATTTGTCAATGATTGTTAGAAATGATTGGGATTCATAGAAAAACAGGTCAATATGAAGAATTTGGAAGGGTTTTGAAGGGGTTTCTGTGAGAACAAGGGGTACATATGGATTTTGTCTAGAGTATTTAGCTTTCTGGCAAATTTCGCAATTATTTATATAGTCTGTTATGTCGGTCTTCATATTTTTCCAATAATAGTTCTCTTTTATTCTTTCGTGAGTTTCAGTCATTCCACGGTGATTGGTTTTACTTTCATGTTGGTGTTTTATTAATATTAATTTTTCGTCCTTTTCTGATACATTGTTGACTAATTTCGTGCATTGGAATAGATTCTGAGTTTCGAAATCATTCATATACATTTTAGTGAAAAACGGTATTAGATCTTTGTTTTGAAAATAAATATAATTATTTCTGTCAGGATTAACATGATACATAAGAACAGATTTAGTTTGTAAAACGTCGTTAATCGGAATCTTTATATTTTTTATTGTATGTCCATCAAATTTAGTTTCTTCGATTACAAGATTAGGATGAGGATTTCTGTCTAAAATAATTTGGTAAGGTTTGTTGTTAATAATTTCATCGAGAATGGGTATTCCATCGTTTCGTGTGTCTTCTGCGTTTGTATGTACAGTGTTGTTAGAGTTGTCCTGTGTTTGTAGTGTTTCTAAGTTATCGTCAAAGTTTTGTGGGTTTTCAGCATAACTTCGTAAAAATTCTAAAATATCTTCATCTGCTCCACCAGTGTTATTAGTTATTGATTGAGTCTCATTAATATTCAACTGAATTCTAGAAAGGGCATCAGCATTGAGATTTTGTTTTCATTTTTTATAAATTATCGTGTAATCATACTCTTCAAGTTTTAGTCTCCATCTGACAAGTTTGCTGTTTGGTTCTTTTATTGGAGAATTGGTGAATTTATCAAAAGATTTTTCAAGTGTTCGAAAGATTCAATGAAAGAGGGGGAATGAACGATTTTTTCATCTTTCTTTAAGCATTGAGTCAAAGGTTTGGAGATTTTAGCAAAATCTTTTATGAATCGGCGGTAATAACCAGCTAACCCTAAAAAAGATTTGATTTCTTTGGATGTTCTGGGGATTGGGAAATTTTTGACTGCTGATATTTTGTCGGGGTTGGGTTTTACTCCGTTAGGTGTTATTAAATGTCCGAGATATGCTACTTCATGTCGTAAAAATTCGCATTTATCCAATTGTACTTTGAAATTTGAGAATCTAAGTCGTTGAAAAACTTTTTTAAGTCGATCTAAATGTTCGTCTAGTGATGTCTAATAAATGATTATGTCGTCGAGATACACGGAACAAATTTCGTTCTGTAGACCTCTCAGAATATTATTCATAACTCTCTGAAAAATCGAAGGCGCATTTTTCAGTCCAAAAGGCATTCTTTTGAATTCGTAATGTCCAGTGTCCGTTGAAAAAGCTGTCTTCTGAATATCGTCTGGTTTCATTTCAATTTGATGAAAACCGTTCGCCAAATCTAATGTGGTAAAATATTGACTTCTGCCAAGCTTATCCAATATGTGAGAAATATTGGGAAGTGGGAATTTGTCATCTACTGTTTTCTCGTTAAGTTTACGATAATCGATGACTACACGCCATTTTCGTTTATTCGAAGCATCGAGTTTCTTTGGGACAACCCAGATGGGGCTTGACCAAGGTGAATTTGAATTTTGAATTATGCCGGATTCTAACATTTTAGAAATTTGGGAATGTACTTCTTGTTTGTGGACATGTGGGTATCGATATGACTTCGTAAATATAGGAGAATCGTTTGATAATTTAATTTCATGTTTGACCTGATTCGTAAATGTCAAAGGTACTTTTTCACAATAGAAAATGTCTCTAAATTCATAACAGAGTTTACGGATTGCTTCGTATTCTTCTTTGTTACAGTGATTGAGTCTGATATTTTTCAAATTTTCTTTCAAAAGGTTTTCGTATTGCTTATTCGTTTCATAGCAAGTTTCGTTGTTTTCGATAAAATTGGTTTCGTTTGTGTCAATTTTTTCAATGTCAAGAGGTTCGAAAAATGTCAGTTTAATTGGATTTTCGGAGGGGTTAGTTAGCGTAGTTATAGCAAAATAATTTTCTACATTGACTAAGGCTTCTGGCATCTCTATTTTGTCAAAATCATTATAATTTAGAATTCCTAAACCTTGCGATTGTTTAACTGGCAATTTAGTTATCATTTGGGTTCTTGGAGGAATAACGATTACGTGAGGTATTGTTTCGTTTTTAGTTTCTGTTTCTTAGGAATTTGATGTAGATCCTTGTCCGTGTAATGTATAGGAATGGTTGTATTTCTTGTTTCTAAATGATGAGTGTTCAGATTTACGTTGGCACAAAGTTGAGTCAATAGATCCAATCCAATGAGACCGTCAAACTTTTGGGAAAAATCGAAAAGATAAAATTTATGATTTTCGGTGGAATCAAAGGTTGGAGGTAATGGGATGTATATGATTTCATTATGCAAGGAACTAGCATGTGCAGTACTTACTTGAAATAATTCATTCTGGATATAATTTGGAAAATATTTACGAGCTATATTGGGATTGATGAAACTGCGAGTGCTACCGGTGTCTACAAGAAATTTAGCATTGATTTCTGGTAACAATATATATGGCAAGTTTACGAAATAATTATTCAAGTAAATTATGTCGGGGATTTGGGGGATGTAACTTTGGGAAAATTTTGTTCTTGTTCTGATTCGACTTGGTTCTGGAATTGAGCATTCATAGTATAATTCGATGGATCTTGATTGAAATCTGCTTGTATATATTGTGGTGAATCGAGGTTATCAAATTCTGGCTGGAATTGTCTATTAGGTTGTTCAAATTCATTGGCATGATAATAATAGGGTTCATTATTGTAATTATCGAAAGAATTTTCGAATTGTTCCTGAGAATTTGTTATTTCTGATGGTTGTTCAGTGTTATCATGCGAGGGTAGTTCTTCTGATAAATAGTTGAGATATGAGCTTCGTCGAGTAGCTCCGGAGGAAATGTCCATAGGAGTTGGTTTTGGAAGATGTCTAAAATTTTGGGATCTTGGGGCAAAAACGTTAGTTCTAGGAGTGTTATTGGGATTGTTGGGTTGAAATCTTTGTTGATTCTGGATATTTGGATTCATTCTGAAATTTGGGTTTGATTGGAAGTTTGGATTCGGGTGTGATTGGAAATTTGGGGTTTGATTCGACTGGAATGTATGTCTTATCGGAAATGATGGTCTTTGAAAGGTATTCGGCATTGTTCCGTAGTTTGTCATAGGATGAGGATTCGTGTAAGAATTCGAATATGATGGGAAATATGTGGTTTGATTATTACTTTGAGGTTGGTTCATTTGTGGTGATTTGAAATTTGTCAAAGTCGGTTTGTTGGGTATTTGAGGAATGTGAGTTTGTCTTGATCTAAAGAGATTGAAATTATCCTCTTCTTCAACGAAAGCCATTGCTTGTTCTAGCGAGTTGGGATTTTTTAATCTGACGACTAATTGGGTATGATATGATAAGCCGTTAATGGAGGTTTTTAGAGCAAAATCATCATAGTGTGTAATTTCAACTAGTTTTACTGCATTTGGTTCATTCGTCGAGTTTAACTTCGAAAACAATAAGCTTCTTGCATCTTGTAAACGCATTCCGAAATTTAGTGGATGTTCATTTTTGAATGGTTTCATTGATAATAAATCTTGTATCAAACAATCTATTCCTCTTTGGTCTGCAAAAGTATTAACAAGTGTTTCTTTGATTGAAACCCAGGTTTTCAGTTCTAAACGTGAACAAATCAAATCTGCGGCTCTGCCTCTCAATTTGCTGAATATGGTATCAATCAAACAAACATTGATCGGTGCATTTGGTTCTGCTACGTTTTGGAAAGCTAATAAAAAGTTTTCACAAGCTGTGATGAATCTTTGTAGTTGTTTCATATTACCATCAAACACGGGTATGTTATCGGCTTGGTACCGTAATAAAGCATAATTTATTTCAGGCATATTTTGAATTGAATCACTTCCTTCGTTCAAATCTAAAGTAGAAATTTGGTCGATTAATTCGTCCAGTTTTTTTGAGATTTATTCCTTGTATGATTCAAATTTCGAATGAAGAAGATTTATAGTGAACGAGAAAATATCGTAAATATATAGGTTATGAAGTTGGGTAAAAAACAGGAAAAAGGAGAGCACTTACGTTGTGATCAGTATTCCAATCTTCATTGTCTTAAGCTATTCTTCTAATGCTATGGTCCTTAGGCTAGGGGTCTGGCTTCGGCGATGTTTGTCCTCACCAGGGGTTGAGCTTCTCTGTACATGAACTTCTCGAAGAATCGGCATCCACTCAAGATAGTGCGATACTACCTTCAATAATATGGTACCCGGTTTTCGATTCGCTTTTCGTTTCGTCAAAGTTTTGAGTTACTCAGTTCGCCCAAAATTTGACTGTTCCGAATTCCATACAACCGTCCGAATTTTCGAATGTGGTAATTAAAAGTTAAAACTCAAAAGGATTCTACGATAGTTTCCTTTTTACCACATCCTACCGACTGCGCCAATTAGGTTTTTGAGAAATCGAGGAACGTTTTTAAAAAGCAACGTTTTTGTTCAAGCTACAGATGAGAACTAATTTTATTGTTTAGATGAGATACAGTTCAAGGCATATATTACTTTATTACAATTTTAAGAAATGAAATAAGAAACTGCTGAGTCGTTGAGAACGTCGGATTCTAGGAGGTGAGTAGCTGGAATATGGAAACGTAACTCGCGTTAACTCATGGAAGAATTCCCTGTATATTTGAAAATTCAACTGTGGACTCAAGTTTTTTATTTCCGAATTTCGTCAGTTGGCTTTTCTGACCCCAGCACAATAGTTCTTGTTCAAAATATATTCAGCTCTAATTATTCCTTACAAAACTACTCATACAAATATGTTCATATCCATATTAAATACCTATCGTCGTTGAAAAAACGAAAAGGCGAAAGCGACAATTTGGTATTTTACATAGAGATTCATCGAGTCAAGTAGCTTGACATTTTGAGAAACTATACTTGACTCGACTTGAGAATCAAGCTCGTGACAATTTATTCACTCGACTTGACTTGATTTGAGACATTTATAACATGTACAATTCATCTGTGTAAAAAGGTGTGAATAAACGATGTTACGATTGAGATCAATGAAAAATAATACTTCTTTGCCCTCCCTTCCTTTCAATTCATTCCTCTCAATAATATTTCTTGACTTTCAACTGTTGAATCTGAACATACTAACTCTATCAACTTTTTGATACAACTCTACGATGATTATTTTACATTATATTAATCATGTTTGTACACTATATGATAATTCTCCGTAAGAGTATCATGAATTGCTTTTGAATCATTTCGTTCACCTTTTCAATAGTCTCTGTGGATTGAAATATGTCATAACTTATACCGAGTGTCCCAATAGTGCGCATTATTTGTTCGATATATCGATAAGGCTAATTCATTTGAAAAAAAGTCTTATATAAAAGTTACATGGTACCAAAAAAGTTAAGTTTTGAAAATAGTTCCAGATGGACAGGGTATTACATTTTTCCGTAATAGCAAAAGCAGTATATTTTTCAATGGAACACCCTGTATATTCTATCATTGAAGTCAAATAGACTATAGGTCGGGAATCTCCGGGATTTTTCAGTGGTGGCACCAATTTTTGAAGAAAAAGTTGCCATAATCGTCCGCTAGGAGGATTCAGGTGTATAATGACGTGATAAATCTTTGACAGTTCGTATTGTACTTTCAAAAAGCTGATCTGATCTGATTTGTCAGTGGCTGACAGAGTGACAATAGGGGACAGCGCTGCAGGTGGCGAGACATGAGAACCACAAGAATTTCCTCAATGTTTGGGCCACCCCCACCATACGAGTTGCTAGACCTGCGTATATGATCGTGATGTAGACTCACGGGTGCCAAAAGAGGGAACGTACGCTAGCCGAAATCTCACGAAACGAGGACGATAACTTGCGAACGGCACAGGACATACAGTTAAACTACATAAAACAGCATGGAAGTTAAGATTATTAAAATTATTCAACATTCCCTGCCTAGGCGAGTACTGTGCTAACGTGATGAGATACTTCAACACCATTTTAGATGTATATCAGGAACGTCATATTTCTTACGTTACCGTGTCTAGGACTGCTCACGTACTGTGATTACTTCAACTCTCTATTATTCATCATTCCTAACGTTTCCTTTACAATACGAATTGTAAAAAGTTCCAGACCTGTGTGTAAGACCGTGTTATATTCTCAGGTTTACATTTCGAGCGCTATCTAGTGTAATCGCTTGTTTATTTTGAAGATTTCTATGCTGTCAGTTTGCTTTCAATATAATTGATATCCCATGCAAGCAAGTGAAGCAAGCCAGTTATAGTTCACAGTTATAGTTTACTAACTGCCCCACCTTCTGTTGATTAATTGCGTTATCAATTGTTTTTGAATTATGATTTAATTGTATTCACCCGAAATGATACATTGAAGTGAGTTGTATGTTCAATACTTCATTTAGTTAGTATATATATATATATATTTGACAGATCTCAGTCAGTATATATATATTTGGTAATTTCCTGTCTGTAAAGTATGGCTGGAAACGATAGAGTGTCTCTAAATGATGCTTTATCGAACGTTGAAGTACTGGATGAATTGCCTCTTCCCGATGAACAACCTTGTATTGAGGCTCAACCATGTTCTGTAGTTTATCAAGCAAATTTTGATACCAACTTTGAAGACAGAAATGGATTTGTTACGGGAATAGCTAAATATATAGAGGAAGCTACAGTTCATGCAAGTCTGGTTCGTGAGATTAATTCCGAGAATGATTTCGATTACTATAATAGATTTGTTTGTAGAATGAACTTTTGGAAGAAGGACAGGAACATGCTGTTATGCTATATACATGGCGTTGCTGCTCTAGAGCTATCCCTCAACCCAAATCCAATGAACAGCCCAATAGAGTTGAAATTTATGAGAAAACTGTGGAGGTTCTGGCTCCTGAAGTCAATAAGTTGTTGAATTTCATGTACTTTCAGGTGAGCAATAAATATGAATGAGCGTAACTGATGAAACATAAGCATGCACCATAAGGATTTAAATAAAATATCTGATTGATTCCATATGCAATATTGCAGAATACTTGTTGATTGTGTTATCATATTTTTCAGCGAAAAGCAATAGAAAGGTTTTCACAAGAAGTAAAACGCTTATGTCATACTGAGAAACGTAAAGATTTTGTGTCAGAAGCATATCTATTGACACTTGGAAAGTTCATTAATATGTTTGCAGTCTTAGATGAACTTAAGAACATGAAATCCAGTGTGAAAAATGACTATTCGACTTATCGAAGGTGAGCTGAATATCCTAACCATGGAATATTTCAATAGTTTTCATGATATCATCCAACAGGGCTGCCCAATTTTTGAAAGTTATGTCAGACTCACAGACTCTTCAGGAATCACAGAATCTTTCAATGTTTTTGGCTACCCAAAATAAAATTCGAGACACAGTTAAGGAAAATTTGGAGAAAATATCTGGCTATGAAGAATTGTTAGCTGATGTTGTTAATATTTGTGTTCACATGTTTGAAACAAAAATGTATTTAACACCTAGTGAGAAACATATGTTAGTTAAAGTAATGGGTTTTGGATTATTCCTCATGGATAGTGAATTGTGTAATATCAACAAACTAGACACTAAAAAAAAGTTGAGATTGGACAAAATTGACAGAATATTCAAAGTATGTAAATGTAATATACATTGTACATTTTGTATTCCACGAAATTCATTTCCAGAACTTGGAAGTAGTCCCTTTATTTGGAGACATGCAGATAGCTCCATTTAATTATATTAAAAGAAGTAAGCATTTTGATGCAAACAAGTGGCCCTTGTCTAGTAGCAATACTCCATCTCCCCAAGCTGATCTTATGGTCCATTTGCCTCAAATTCGAGAAGATCATGTAAAATATATTAGTGAACTATCAAGATACAGTAATGAAGTGACAACTACTTACAAGGAGTGTGGTACTGACACAGAAAATAAAGAAACTGCAGATTTAGCTTTGAGAGGGCTTCAATTGCTGTCTGAATGGACTAGCGTTGTAACTGAGCTGTATTCCTGGAAATTGTTACATCCTACTGATCACCATCAAAACAAAGAGTGTCCCAAAGAGGCAGAAGAGTACGAAAGGGTGAATAAGATATGGAATCATTGTTACTTGTGAAATAAACATAAGATTTTATCTTAGGCAACAAGATACAACTACACTGATGAAGAAAAATTTGCTCTAATTGAAGTCATAGCAATGATAAAAGGTTTACAGGTTCTGATGGCAAGGATGGAAACAGTTTTCACTGATGCAATAAGACGTAACATATATGCAGAACTACAAGATTTTGTGCAATTAATTCTGAGAGAACCTTTGAGAAAGGCTATAAAAAATAAGAAGGATCTCATAAGAAGGTATTTCAATTTCATATAATCTTATTTTGTACACCGACATTTTACCCATTCACTAATATCTTCATTCATCAACTTTGCCATTTACCTCAAATCAATATCAAAATCAACACAGTAATTTTCAAATAATCGAAAAACCAAATAGGGCCCCATTTGATAAGTTAGCATAGGCACTAAAATCGATCACTTGACTAAAATTCCATTTCTATAGATGTCTAACGATCATTACATGAATCCAGGTTAATTCAACTATCTAAAGTACTGGTAATTGATCAGATTGAAAGAATAAACTACTAAAAATATGGAGTCTCACCATTCCTTCTCGATTAGCTAATTTACAATCAATGTGCTCTATAATTATCTGAGACGTGTTCAGTTGACGATTGGATAGGAAAAAAATAGAGTTGTGTCTCTCTTTATTATATGAGCTTATAAAACACTCTTTGTTACTTTTATCGATTTCAGTCCATTTTTATCATAATTTATTCCAAACTGTTCGTAATATTGCAGCTCTGCCAAATATTACGAACAGGGAATTGGGATCAGCAGCGTCAGTTCTGGTCTCATATATTAGGAAGACAACTTATTTGCTGACATTGCTGTTCTTAATATATATTGTAGAATATATTTATTCAAGGAAGAGAGTTGTTATAGATTTGATTTTTCCAAAACAGACAAGTAAATTATTTCATACTAATTCTTCAGGAGTAATAAAGTTTTTGTGTGATTATTTCGATATTGTTAAATTTGTTATGTGATTGTTATGCATATTCTAACAAGCTGTCAGATCTCATTTCCTCAAAAATGGACTGTATGAAGAATTGTTTAACGATCGTTCACCTATCAGTTATAAACAAAGTTAGTGAACAAAATATGGTGGTTCTTGAAAGTGATTCTAAAAATGATCTTTTCAACGATTCAATGAGGAAAACTTCAATTGAAATTTCAAATTGCAAGAATTGCAGTAGGCCGCGACATATTTTGTAATCTTGAAATCACCAAGAAAGGGGCATAGAGATATATTGATAACTAAAGCACAAGTTCGAAATGTAATAATTCTTCTGACTCAACTCCTAACGGCTGTACTGACTCGGATGAAATTTATATGCGCTACAGTGGATTCGAGAGTGGTTTAGACATGTGACTGCAGTATTAGTGTATTAGTTATCAAAGCAAATGTTCCCCTCGCTTTCCATGGCACGGTTACAACTGACTTTTCATGCTGGTTTCTGGAGGTTGCGACTATATTACTGATATATAAAATATTTTGGTGTAGAACATTCGATGTTAGATATGTAATTACTTCTTTATTTAAATCAAAATGGTCCAAACTGTTGAAAATTTTCAAATTCGAAACGTGCGTACCAGACAACTCCTGTCCGGTGCCCTAATTCTACATAAAATTACCTATCATGAAATCATGTTGGTGACAATATACAAAAACATAAATTAAATTTCAGCATTATCATGTCCGTTAGAGAAAGTTGTGCTGATTGGCCAAGACAGTTCGATCCAGTTCAAGATCCACTTCTGAAGGGTAAAAAGGATCCTGAAACCGGTTGTAATATAAAAGTTCCTAGACGTAATGTTGGTACGTATAATTAGTCCATATATAAACATATATATTATGTATAATGGGTGTCCCAACAGTGCTTGATATATCGATAAGGCTGATCGATATAAAAAAAAAGTCTCATACAAAAGTTACATGGCATCGAAAAGTCCATGTTCTGAAAATAGTTTCAAATGGAACAAACTGTTTATTTTCTTGTCATTGAAATGGTCCCTTCGTTCCCTATTCGATTTTGAAAGAATAATTTGAAAGACACAAATTCTCAAAAAACTGTTAGGAATAACATATAACATGTTGGTATCGTCAGATAGGTATTTAGTGTAGAATGGGAAGACAAACTAATAAACATGGTGTTCCATTTGAAAAATTTGCATAAACCTAAATCGAAATGAACGAAAATGAACGTAACATTTGAGGCACCCTGTAGGAACAAACATGCTGATCAGAACAATACCGGCTACTTTGGTATTTTCTACGTCACTTCACCATACAAAATTCAGATCTTTGAAGAAACATCTTAATTACAGTTATTTCAATCAGAGCCTGCATTACTCCCCATTTCGTTTCGTCGAAATAATTAATAACTTGGTACCGGCGCGTTGTGACTGAAAAAAATCAGTGCTGAATAGGGAACAAAGGGACCATTTCAATGACAAAAAATCAACGAAAAAATACAACACCCTCTGCATCTAAAACTATTTTCGAAACATGGACTTTTTGATGACGTGTAACTTTCATATGAGACTTTTTTTATATTAATCAGCCTTATCGATATATCGAGCAAATTCGCACTATATATGTATATATATTGAAGGCCCTTCCTCTACACAATTGTACATGGTACGTACCATGTTGGAATCTTTAATTGCTGACAAATCAGGTGGGAAAAGAACTTTGAGGAAAGATATTGATGGTCTGTACTTGATGCAAATAGATCAGTTCCATAAAACGTCTTTTTATTGGAACTATCTATTGAGTTTCAGTGGTGAGTAATTTTGTAGACAGCAGTTTTTTTCAATATACCATACTGCATTTCATAGTCGAAGTCAAGCATCATATTATTCAGGTAATAAAATTGAAAGTTTGTGATCAGTTCCCAAACTCTCTAAGATTTTTCCGGAACAAAAGAAAAAGAGCAGAAAAAAGAAACACAATAAACTCATAATTCATTCCATAACATGAATCATAATCTTGTCTGCAGTGGAAGAATTCATCTTTTTCCATCATATTACATGTCCAACGTGCAAAACTTCTTCACCTTCATTAACACTTCTGGAAGTGTTTGTGCCCAAGGTACCCCAAACTAAATCTTGTCATTCGTATCTAAAAACAAAACAATTTATCAGAATCCTGCATGTTGATTGAACCATTCACATTCACAACCGTATTCTAACAATGGATTATTTTCAATATGATACAATGAATTAAACAAATGATATAATTTACCACTTTGAAAAAAATTTAATTACATACACATTAACGCTCTAGTTCACTGCAAAATTCTGAAATGTCTTTATTCTTATTATAAAGTCACACTTTATTAACTGTTTTGAGAAAAAAATGCACTATGCTAGTTTGGCAAGTAGCATTAATGCGAGCAAATCTGCAGTTAAAAGCTACATTCTGACACGCTGTCACAACTTTCTTCCTTGAAGAGTTTATCTCTTCAATGAAATAATGAACAATCTGAAAAATAATACTAACATATTATGTTTTCAGAATATCTTCAAAAATGTTGTGATTTGTCCCAGTTGTGGTACAGGGAATTCTATCTAGAAATGACAATGGGAAGACGAATTAATGTGAGCTCCATAAATTTTCATCTTTATGATTAGATTGTTCAATTATTAACTTTCAGAAATGTACAGTACGCCATCACCACAATGAAGAATGCAGTGATTTGATCACAATGGAGAAAAGGATACAATTTCCCATTGATATGTCGATGCCTTGGATTTTGACTGATCATATTCTAAAAACAAAAGAGCCGTCCATGATGGAGTGAGTCATAATTACGTTTCACAAGTGAACGTGTATATTCTACTTCTGTTTCTTTCAGATATGTTTTATATCCTTTGGACTTGTACAATGATAGTGCACTGTATGCTTTGACAATATTCAGGAAACAATTCTTGTACGATGAAGTTGAAGCAGAAGTAAATTTATGCTTCGACCAATTCGTTTATAAGCTGAGCGAACAAATATTTGCCTATTATAAACAATTAGCTGCAAGGTGATTATGAGAAAAATCAACCAATATCCCAAAGTAATTAACAAAAATAACCTCGTATTTCAGTATATTTCTTGATAAGCGCTTCCGAGTTGAATGCTCAGCTATTGGCGCTTATTTGCTGCCATATCCAAGAGCTAACCGATATGAAACTTTATTGAAACAAAGACATGTGCAATTACTAGGTAGATCTATAGATTTGAATAAGCTGATAACCCAAAGAATAAACGCTGACATGCAAAAATCGCTCGATTTGGCTATTAGCAAATTCGAAGCTGGAGATATAACAGGGGTTATTGAATTGGAGGGTTTATTACAGGTATTATTATAGCGAAAAATGTGTCATCATGTTTGGTTATGGGAGGCTAACGCAGTTGGTAAAGCGCTCGACTTGTAACTGAGAGGTTGCAGTATCGACCCTGATTCATAAGCCAAGAAACCATTTCTATCTGAAATTTGTAATATGTATTCAAAAATATACTATATTATTCCAAATTTATAACATTTCGATATACATCCGAACAAATTTCTCATTATAAGAATAAGAAAAAGCTTTCTTTGAAATTATTAGTCATAAAATTTAGCTTTAAAGTTGCTTTTTTGAAGCGATGATAGACTGAATAGTTCCAGGCTTGATAAAATTATGGAATACGCGAGAGGATAGTCCCAATGGTAAAATGATGAGTGAGAAATGCGACGAGAAGGGGGATTGGACTATGATATAATTATTTGTACATTTCCATCAATTTAATTTTCAGGTGAATCGTCTTTGTCATAAATTGTTGAGTAAATTACTCGCCCTTGACGATTTTGACTCAATGTTCAGAGAAGCAAATCACAATGTCCTAGCGCCTTATGGTAGGATTACTTTACATGTATTTTGGGAACTCAACTACGATTTTCTACCTAATTATGTCTACAATGCTGCTACTAACAGGTAATATTAATTATCTTTCTTGAATTCTTAATTTACATGGAATTCTATCTTCTTGAAATCCTCCCCTCAATTGTTCTCTTTAAAGAAAAGGTAACTTTTGATGTTGATAAATATATAGAGCGGGTTGGTACTTATGGCGTTTAAGAAAAACTAGACATAGTCCTGAAAATTTGGTTACTCCTATAAGCTCTTCTGATATATCGATTGGCAATTCTTTCAGAGATGCAGTGTTGTCGTTAATACCAAAAAGTACCACCATCGTAGTTGTTCCAAATGGGCCACCCAGTATATTACAGAATTTTTTTGGTTCGTGATTATTTTTTAAATAATTTTGTTTCATACTTTCGTATTCGTTTCTTTAACTGTTCTCCGAGATAATTTTTGTTCAAACATGGCTCTGATTTCGTTTTCATAACTGCATTATATGGGTACATATTTGGGTATAGAATAACAAAGGCCTATGAATCAGTTCTGTGTAAAGAAGTTCGTTTTGTATTATATTATTATTGAACCATCGTCGAGACAAGACGTGTTTGAGATCGCTCTTTACTTCATTTCGATTAATTATTACTCTTTAGTATCGATCGATATGGCAGCTAAATGTGTTAAGTGTACAAAAACCGTGAATGATAAAACACCTTATCTCCAGTGTTGTTTTTGCAAAAAAGTTTTTCACTGTAAGTGTCTGGGATTATCCAAAGAACAATTTACTCTTTTTACCGATATGCAAGGAACCCTTTACAAGTGTGAGGACTGTAGACAGATTATAGAAGGAGATATTAATGCACATACAGAGTGTTCCAACTGTCTGGAATTGACTAAAGCGATTAAGGATCTCAGTTTGCTGGTAAGGGTACTTCAGGAGGAGGTGAATAGTTTAAAGGAAACAAAAACCACTGATAAAACGGAAGAAATTATCAACGAAATATCAGAAAGGCAGAAGAGGGAGAAGAATATTATTATCTACGGATTGGGAGAGGATGGTGAGAAATCAGACACTAACGTCGCCATGGATATCATTGATGCCATGGCGCCTTCTGTGGGTAAAGATGGAATTAAGACCTTCAGAATCGGGAAAAAACAGGGTGACAACTCATCGCCACTCAAAGTAATCTTGAACAATAGGGAAGATGTCATTACAATTCTCAAAAATAAAAGAAAGCTGAAATCTTTGAATATTAACGTTCAAATTAGCACTGATAAAACTAAGTTGCAACGAGAATACCTGAAAAAAGTACTCACGGAAATTGATGAACGTAAGCAGAAAGGTGAGGAAAACCTTTATATAAAATATACTAATGGAAAACCCACAATAGCTGTGTCAAAAAAGTGGATTGCAAAATAGGCCATGTTAACATACGTTCCTTGAACAACTGTTTCAATAGTTTCAAGGATTGTATTATAGGAAATAAATTTTCTATAGTTGGTGTAACTGAAACTTGGCTAGCGCCAGATTTCCCTAATAATTTTCTGATGATACCAAATTTTAACATTGTACGAATGGACAGAGCCAGCAGAGGGGGTGGAGTGTGTTTTTTTCTAAAATCTCTTTATAAGTATAAAGTATATTACTCGTCCATTTCTACTAATGGTTTGGAGCAGCTATGGATCATAGTGAATATAAACAAACAGAAGTTAGCTTGTGGTGTGGTTTATCGTCCACCAGGAACAAATATAAACGACTGTATGCAAGATATAGGTGATGTGTTGGAACGTGTATACCTCGAGACTACAGTGGTTCTTTTAGTGGGTGATATCAACATAAACCTGTTGAATCCCTTTACTCGCGATTGTGAATTATTCAATGGTCTGATTTCTAATTTTGATCTATGTCAAATTGTCAGAAGTCCAACTCGGATTACAAGTGCTTCTGAATCCCTAATTGATATTATCTGCACTAGCAAGGACATTGTGGTAACAAATGTCAGTACACTGGATATGAACGGTATGTCTGATCATATGATGGTGTATTGTTATATTGATTTGGGAGAGGATGTTCTTAATGAAGAGTTGATATTTTTTAGAAACTTTAAACATTTCAATATTGACGATTTTTCACGAGATGCTGACAGATTGCCTTGGGGCGAGATTGTTAATTTGCATGACATAAATACCAAGGTTTCCCTTCTCAATGAACTCATTACTAGCTTATTTGATAAACATGCACCCATTTGCACAATAAATAGAAGACATATAACACTTCCTTATATAACATATAATCTCAAACTTATGATGCGCGCTAGAGACAAAGCACATGCTAAATATTTGAGTAATAAAACTCCAGCGGCAAGACAGTATTACGTCGAGCTACGTAATTACGTGAATAGCGCATTGAGAAGAGAAAAAACCGCGTATGTACAATTTATCCTAAATAAAAACAGGAATAATAGCAAAATGACTTGGAAAAATCTTGCTGAATGGGGAGTCACCACTAAGTCCTGCTCAAAAAACAACAATTTACCTACTAATTTGCGCCACCCTGCAGAAATAAATGAATTTTTCCTAAATGTGGCAGGCGATTCGATAATTAACGAAGATACTATGGCATTTTATGGTAATAACAAATTGAACAATGAATCTCACTTCTCCTTTGCAGAAATAAAAAAGACATTCTTACTGCTATATGTGACATCAAATCGAACGCTATGGGTGTCGATAATATAAACATTAAAATGATATCCATCGTAATACCACATTGTATTGAAGAAATCAAACATATTCTCAATGAATCTTTGAACCAAGGCGTTTTTCCCGACGTTTGGAAAATGGCAAATGTAATACCTATACCTAAAAATAGTACACCTATATCATATAATGACCTGCGTCCAATAAGCATTTTGCCCTCGTTATCTAAAGTGTTCGAAAAAAATGCCTCTCGTCAAATTAAAATATTTCTGGATGAAAATAAAATACTTCCTGATGTGCAGTCGGGGTTTCGCCAAAAACATGGAACACAGACTGCGTTACTTAAAGTGATCGATGACATCGAAAAAGCTAATGACAAATCAGCTGTCTCTCTTCTAGTTATGCTCGATCAAAGTAAAGCATTTGATCTGGTCAATTTTGAATTACTTATCAGTAAACTGAATTACATTGGATTCGATGAGATATCACTGAGATGGATGACGAGTTATCTCACAGGACGAGCTCAAAGAGTCAAACTCGACCAAAATCTCTCGTACTCATCATTGAAAGAAACCAAATTAGGAGTTCCACAAGGAAGTATTCTGGGGCCTTTGATGTTTTCGATTTTTATATTCGATTACCCGTCCTCATTGTCATTTTGTCAAGCCCATCTCTATGCAGATGATTTTCAAATTTATTTATCTGGCAAGGCCGATGAAACAGAAAATTGTATTTCACATATCAACCAAGACTTACAAAATACGTTAAATTACTCCGAAAACCATGGTTTGAGAATAAATCCTAGTAAAACAGTCGCACTATGCTTTGGACCACTAAGACAGAAAACAGAAATAATAAATCAATATAGGCTCTCATTAAATAATGTTGACATCGAATGGGCCGATTCTATAAAAAATTTGGGCGTTATTATTGATTCCTCTCTTTCTTTCGATAAACATGTGGAAAAAATATTCAGAACATCTTTTTTCAAACTTAAGAATTTATATAAATTCAAATACCAGCTCTCTACAGAAACGAAACTAAGATTAGTCAAAACTCTGATTTATCCTCATATCGATTACTGCTGTTCAGTGTACTACAACTTCTTACCACAGTATAACAAGAATAAATTGCAACGTATTCAGAACGCTTGCATGCGATTTGTATGTTGTATACCATTCGGAGAGCACATAAGTCCTTATCTAATAAGTATGGAAGAATCAAATGTCAAAGCCAGAGTTCAATATCTCACTAGTATATTTGTGTACAGGTTGCTACAAACTCAAACTCCTGGGTACCTATATAGTTTGATAACCAGGAGATCCGATCTTCATTTGGTAAATATCAGGAATGATTCTTTCAATATTCCCTTTCATAATACCACGAAATTCGAAGGATGCTTTTCGTTTTTGGCCCCTTCATACTTGAATCAGATACAACCTTTGCTGGATCTTTCAATTAATCAATTTAAAAAAGTTTTGAAGTCACAACTGATTATTTCCTAATGAAGATATTTTTCATTGTCCATAGATCGTCATCTTTTCACAATTCGTATATTTCCAAAAAACTCGGGTGATGATGTTATTGTTTGACCTTAGTTAGCCTTATTACTCCCAGAAAACATAATGAGTTTTTTTCTTTTTCCTCGTTTTTTCTCTTTTTCTATTCTTACTTTATTTATTTAATGCATTTAATTTAATTATACCACGAAAATACATGTCAATTTTGGGAAGGGTGGAAGATAGCTTATGGCTAACCCTTTTTCCCTTTGTGTGTAAAATTTAATTTTTTTATGCACAATAAACGTTATTATTATTATTATTATTATTATACAGGGTCGCTTAGAAATCGCCATTCTACAGGTTGATACAAAAATATGGAAAAGTCATTTTCGAGTGGAACACCCTGTGAATTATCAAATTACCTGAAAGATAATAATAATACCTTTCAAATGGTATATCATATCTACCTAAACTGTAAAGTTATGGAGATAATTCGGCATATTTACCGTAGTCCAAACAAAACATCTTATTTGTTCCGATACTAATGGATTTGTAAATTTTTCAATATAAATGAATATAATAATGATTTGAATGGAATGAAATTTCATTATTCTTTCTTCAAGTACGAGCCATGATTCGATAACAATTTCGTCAGAACTCCTTGTGGATTTCATTCAGCAGAAATAAAGAAAACTTCTCTTTAAATTGTCTATTCGAAATTTCAAAATTGCTATACGGCATTGTTGTTACTTGATACTGACTACGAAGAACATAAAAAAATTGAGCAATTCAGAACAATACACAACTTTTTAGTCATTTGATATTAACTTTATATTTTTAGTCATTCGATATTAACTTTATATTAATCATGACCAGGCGACTGCAATATTCATTTGGTTCTAGATATATATATATATATATATATATATATATATATATATATATATATATATATAGCACTTCAGAACAATACACAACTTTTTAGTCATTTGATATTAACTTTATATTTTTAGTCATTCGATATTAACTTTATATTAATCATGACCAGGCGACTGCAATATTCATTTGGTTCTAGATATATATATATATATATATATGTATATGTGTATATATATATCTATATCTATATATATACAGGGTTATGATAAAGTAATGCACAAAATTCATAAAACGTACAACGATCACTTTTGAAAAAAATGCAAAAACACGTCAAACTGTTCTTTTCATTCCGCATCTTTTGACCTAAGTTACAAAAATAACATGTCAAAGTTGTCAAAATTATGACGTCATCAACATTTTTTTTAATGGGAAGCTAAGATTTTTATCACATTATGTGATAGAGCTTGTGTTTTTACATACGGAAAAAATAGTTGCAGTAGGGATCACATAAGAAAAAAAAAACGAAAAAAGGAATAGAATAAATGATAAATAATCCTTTCTCTTTCGGTTAAACGATCCATAATAATAAAACTGTGGTGACACGAATTGTACGACTGACACTGACAAACCGTTGTTTTAGTAAAACAATTGAAAAAATTTATAAGAACGAATGTTCTTACTAGATGAGTGTAAGTTTGACCTTTTTTTTATAATTGGTCATGTTATTTCGTTTTTTATTCTTTTTCTCGTTTTTTTCCTATGTGAGCCCTACTGCAACTATTTTTCCCGTGTGTAAAAACACAAGCTCTATCACATAATGTGATAAAAATCTTAGCTTCCCATTAAAAAAATTTGTTGATGACGTCATAACTTTGACAACTTTGACGTGTTATTTTTGTAACTTATGTCAGAAGATGCGGAATAAAAAGAACAGTTTGACGTGTTTTTGCATTTTTCTCGAAAGTGATCGTTGTACGTTTTATGAATTTTGTGCATTACTTTATCATAATCCTGTATATATATATATATATATATATATATCTTTCTTTATTTAATTAGGAACCCTAATATACATACAAGAAGACATAATACAATAAAGATTTTACTACTGCTCTGTGGGACTATCTATATTATTATATATTTATCTATAGGGGATAGAATATTGAATAAATACACTTATTTTTTTCCAGTAAAAAAAAAGTATCGGAGAGTTAACATTTACTGTTGTAATTTTGTCAAAACACTGATATTCGATAAATCAGTCTAGTTGAAGAAACACCAAGTATATTCCTTCCGAATGTCATTAACAATTACCGTCCATTGTATTCTAGATTCACTAAACATCGTGGAATATCATTCGCAGCTAACGTATCACGTGACAGGCCGCCACAAATGTCGCCCAACTATCTTTGGGGCACCAAGCAATTGAATTTGGCCTACACTACACAGTACAGCCAATACTCAGGTCAGTGAATCATTAGTAATTGATAGAATTTGGATAATTCAGGAGTTTCGTTCAATGTAACAGATACTCAAATGGCTAAAACTACAGAAACACTATTTGGGAACTCATAAAATAAGAAAGTAAAAGGTCGGTCGAATGTTTTATCGAGCGGAATTATCTCGAAAAATTCCATATTCGTATGAAAAATTAGTTAGGTCTTCGAACGTTTATGATATCTTGTGGGTTATCCTCAAGTAAAAAGAATCATTAAATTCTACGAGATAGCCATACTAGCCAAAGAAGACTCACACTCAGAACAATCTCTGTTATTCGAAGTGTCCCAAAATAACTCGGAGATTTTGCTTGGTTAAAAGTGAATAACCATTGAAAATCTAAATGTCTGCTCCACGCACGGCATGTATTATTCTCCTCACAAGGGTGCTTCGAAAAGATCTTAATTTCCTATCTGACAAATGATATGAATACTAATTTATTGACAGAGTTTGAAGACTATGAAAAACTGAAATATAATTAAAAACCGTAATTTTTTAGAAAGAAACCAATTCTTCTCATAGGAAACATAACTTATGTGATACATTGTGATCGAGCGGTATTCTATTTTAATGTAATGAAAAAGTGATGTGTCATTGCATTATTTTCAACGTCTATGACTATGAATTTCTGGCAACAAGAAAACTTAATCACATCATAATATCGTAACTTCCAGGTTTCGTTGGTCCACAACACTTTCACACGATGTGTAAACTTTTGGGATATCAAGGTATTGCTGTAGTTATGGAGGAACTATTGAAAATCGTCAAAAGTTTGATACAAGGAAGTTTACTACAGTTTACCAAGGCTTTAATGAACGCTATGCCAAAAATTTGTAAACTACCAAGATATGATTATGGTTCACCAGGAGTTCTGGGATATTATCATGCACAGCTCAATGACATCGTGCAATATCCAGATGCGAAGACGGAGCTCTTCCATAATTATAGAGAATTCGGAAATATCATATTGTTTTGCTTGGTTATGGAACAGGCATTATCACAGGAAGAAGTATGTGATCTTCTTCAAGCTGCACCTTTTCAAAATATTCTTCCTAGGCCATATTGTAAAGGTAATGAACTGTTTGAATATTTTCCACAATTGTCATCACAAAGACAGGATTGCGTATTACGTGATGTTCCCATTTCACTAAAATTATGAAACTTTGTATGAATATACCGGGTTTGAAGTAAACATGCCCCAAACACTTGTAGAACTATTGTTTAAGATAGCTCTCAATTTCGAAGATAAGAGTGGGGAAAACTAGTGGCGACTATTTTCGGTATTCAATTATAATCTTCTAATATATAAAAATCTCGTGTCACAGTTTTCGTTGCCAAACTCCTCCGAAACGGCTCGACCGATTTTGATGAAATTTTTTGTGCTTATCCGGTATCTATGAGAATCGGCCAACATCTATTTTTCATCCCCCTAAATGTTAGGGGTAGTCCACCCCTAATTTTTTTTCTTAAAATTTTCAGACAAAATTTTCAATTTCTATTTTTTTATGATACGACATACAAAAATACATACGATCCTCAATTTTCACCCTTCTACGATCAACCCTTATTTTTTAATAGCCATTTTAGTGCGACGACAGCGAGGCATTTAATTTCCCCACAGAGTTTTCGAACTCACTGGATTTGCCAAGCATGCCATCGCATACTTTACAATTAAAGGTTGGATCTGCGATTATCTTGCTTCGTAATTTGAACCCGCCCCGGCTGTGCAACGGTACGCGAGTAGTCATTCAAAAACTAATGAAAAACGTGACCGAATCCAGCATTTTGAATGGCAAGTTCCGAAGTGAAAATATATTAATACCAGGGATTCCTATTATACCTACAGATGTGCCAATTCAATTCAAACGTATTCAGTTTCCGATTAGATTGGCATTTGCAATGACAATCCCAAGGTCAAACGATGTCTATTTGTGGCTTCGATTTGAGAACACCATGTTTTTCACACGGACAATTATACGTGGCATGCTCTTGAGTGAGTAAACCACCCAGTTTGTGTTAGCTAAAGATGGACTAACAAAAAATTTTGTTCACACTATAGCATTAAGAAAGTGATATTTTTTGTTAGTGTTACTGTTGTAATGGATTAATTATTATTGATATCGATTATTTTTTGTCTACACTAGAAATTTCTTAAAAATTATTTATATGGCAAAACAACGTTTGCCGGGTCAGCTAGTATATTTATATATGTCAAATAGGTGACTCTAATACACAACTATATATAAAAATCAGGCGAACTGTGGAAATTAATAACACTAGAAACATTAGATATAGATAAAAATACAGTTGAAAATATATAGTAAAAAAAAGTTGTTGAAAAGTGCCAGTATAAAAAAACTACATGCACACATGTGATGTCACTAAGAGTTGAGGAAACAACGTCACTACTACCCTAAATATTAGGCAATGACAAACCAACAACATATATTTATTCAAAATTATTGGATGGATCGCAATACCTGCCTCTTGAAAATACTCAAAGATGGATTAGATTTAACTCCATTAGGCAATTCATTGTACAGCTTGGGAAATTTCGATGTTTGTATAGGGCAACTCGGTAAATATAGGAGATAAGAAAAAATAGAGGTCGCATCCTCGATCGCTTTTTTCGAGATAAACAAAAGCTCGATTTTTCGACTTTACGGCATATACCAATATAATGGTTCTTAGTGAAGTTAGGAGAAATTTGTTTCTTCAGGCACTTTTTTTCGTTCAATCCATTGGCGTAGAGAAAATTTCATAAGAAAGAAAGGTGATGCCATATTGGAAAACTTCCTAAAAAACTGCATTGAGAAAGTTTTGGTTGAAAATGTTCAGAACTATTAGTTCATTCTTGAAAAATTTGAAACTAAAGTCGCGATATCTTCAAAACTCGGATGTTCTCAATTTCGTTACAGATTATTTTTCAGCACAATGCGCAACTTTGCCATAATTTAACCAACTTCGTACCACTTGGGATAAACGAGATCTCTGGTGACAAATTTTATGATGACCAAGAGGAAACTTTGGAAATTATTTTCGTCCTTCCAAGATAGCCGCCCGGGAGCATAATTTTCATGTTTTTAAAAAATTATTTTTCACCGAAATATACCTAGCAAACGTGCCGAAAACAAAGTTAAGCCTTTGAGTAATCCAACAGTAATCGAATGGATTGAGGTCTGATACTGGGCAGGGCAAGAGATTGTACCCGACCTATCTGCCCGGATATTGCTCGTCCAGATATTGTCTAACCGACCGGCCATAGTGCGCTGGGGGGCCATCTTGTTGAAACCAAATGTCCCTGTGAATAAACTACTCTGACCATCTCCCTCAATGGAGTTAAGGCTCCAAGGAAAGCTTTGGGCACACTAGAATAATTTTTAAGAAAGTAAATTATTTTATTGAGAATTGGATTTCTCTGCAAAATAAGAAATTATCTACTAGCTGAAAAATATTCTTGCATGTATCATATCATCCTTATGAAATATGCCAACGTTCAACCGTTATAGTGCTTGCTAAGCAGCGCAAAAGTGATACTATAGTTGGAATCAAAAATTGCACCGCAGCGCAAAACTGCCGAGCGCATCAGTGTGTTCTTGGTGTTTGGTGGTAGTGGACGTATTCTAATCTCGTCCATAATTTGTTACGAGAGTGCATATTTATACATTCAAAAACAGCTTTTCACAGTTTTTATATTTTAGCAGAAATAGCCATATCACTTGCTATTACTTCGAACGATGATTCGGTCTCAAATGATTGTACGGACGGTGAAACAACAATTTGTCTGAATTAGAGTTTTTTATTTGACACCATTATTTTTCCTTCAAAATTATGAGAAAAATGTATAGCAATTTTCATATATATTCACAAAAATTGTTTAGCAATAAAACCGGGCCGTTTGCTAAACTAGTATAGTACATTTTTATCTCGGTACAGTCAGTCAACGTTAGGCAATTTGAAAAGTGACATTTTCTTCCAAAGTGGACCAGTTGTCTTTACATTTTAGGCTAGAGTTTACATTCACATTATTCACCTTCCCATAATAAAAACAAAATAATTGAAAAGTTCAGATTTGTAGCAACAGGAGTCGGCTTCTTGGACACCCTGTACATGTTTTTGGTGCGTTTACTGGTTTTCACAACCAGAATAGCAAACTGTGATTTACTGATTACAATTCCAAAATTGTTTTTTGGTTGTGAGCGCTTCACTTGATTAATTCCATATTTTGAAAATTAAAAAAAATTCTTTTTCACGAATATATCTCACATTTTACAGAGGGTGAAAAATTAGAAGCCAAACAAAAACGTTTAGAAACAAAATATCAAGCATTGCAAATAGTGCCGAACATTGAGAAATTAGGCACAGCCAAACAGGCAATGATTTCACGTGAAGGCGACTTGCTCACCAGAGAAAGACTTTGCTGTGGTCTTTCCATTTTCGAAGTCGTTTTGAATAGGCTGAGAAGTTTCCTGGACGATCCTGTGTGGGTAGGGCCGCCACCATCAAATGGAGTAATGAATGTTGATGAATGCACCGAATTCCATAGATTGTGGTCAGCGTTACAATTTGTTTATTGCATTCCAGTTAGTGAGAATGAATATACAGTCGAGTAAGTGGTGTCTCGGTGCGTTCTTCTTGGGTAGCTTCTTCAATCAAAATGCTTTTTCGTAGAGAAATGTTTGGTGAAGGACTGCATTGGGCAGGTTGTACCATGATTATTTTGCTTGGACAACAGCGGAGGTTCGAAGCACTCGATTTCTGCTATCATATATTGAGAGTCCAGAGGGTTGATATGAAGGATGAAACTGTTAAGGGAATAGTAAGTAATTTCTTCATAATAGAGTGTTGAATGCTACACATCTCCGATATTCCACATTTTATGGCTGCACATCTGTAACATACGTGAATGTATATTAAGCATACGTTAGGTGACGTTACGTTTATCAGGTTGGAATGAATACATTGGAGACAATCAGAGTTGAACACATTCGTTCTTGTTTCTCATTTTATGTAATTATATAAATGCTTGCATATAGATGAACGTCTCTCTATTTCGATTTATTATATTCCTTATTTCATTTGTATTTTATATGTTGCCATATCATTATTCGTATCTATGAAGATATATTACTGGTATCTAATATCTTGAAAACTTTATTTATCACTTTTCTATTTTCAGAATCTCAAGAGAATGGTGGATCGCATTAGAAGGTTTCAAGTATTGAATTCACAAATATTTGCAATACTTAATAAATTTTTGAGATCCGGTGAGAGTGACGAATTATCTGTTGAGCATGTTAGGTGTTTTCCACCTCCAATTCATCCTACTTTAAATCCTCAACAGCATTATCATGCTCCGGAACATTTACGGCAATGTTGAAGATTTATTCGTTGTACATTTTTAATTCCATCGAAATTATAATTTATCAAAAGGTACTCAAGCGTATTTAGACCTCTTATAGACCTGTTAAAAATGTGTATTTACATTTTGTAATCTTGCATTATATTTCTAATTTATAAATTTACTGTTTATGTAAATAAAAACTGATCCACTATATTCGTTTTGTCTTTTCAAATGAAACGCCACATTAAAACCCATCATATATTTAACAATAAAATATTACAAAATATAGATAAACAAATAATAACCATTAAGTAAAATTTAAACATGTCTGAACTTTTAAAAAATACAATACAATTCTCGTTACTGTTGAACACACTCCTGTTCATTGATAAAAATGTCTGGGATATATATATCTGTATGATATGTATATATATATGTATATATATTTATAGTTTTTTATATACGTATATATCGTCATGAATATTCCAAAAGAAGAAAATAATATTTTCAATCGATGTCATCAATTTTGTAAATCTCAACAAGTATTGAATAAAAAATGTTGAATAGCAAAATGGAATGTAAGGCAGAGCTACCACATAGCAAAATAATGACCTAAAATGCTTAGTGGAGATAACAGTGACATAATGACAATGTTATATTTTTGACGGAAATTTGGCCGAAGTTGAAAAGGCATTTTCATAAAATTTGTGGATGAATGTTCATTTGCAAGATACTATATTTCAGACATGCACATTAATATCACACCTATCAGTATGGAATTCGAAGCAACTGATGTTTTCGAAGAAAGAGATGAGTTCTGAGAGAAAAGAAAAGAGAAATTTCATCATTCTGATATCTTGAAAAAACAGTGTGATTAACCATGCGCATATTATTGAATTCTGAAAAAAACTAAGGTACATTATTTTTTTAAGGAAATATATCGAAGATTTCGGTAAAATCGATAAACCTATAAATAACACATCATGTAGTAATCACAAGAGTATTGTTATAACATAATAATTTGTTGATAAATTTTACCATGAATAAGCACGAGGCACTAAGAGTACTTTGGATTTGAGGATAGATAGTTTTGTATATCCAATAACAATGAGATACTTCCTTCTTCGACAAGTATTTGACTATTAACTTACTGTTTTTAAAAATAACGATGTGAATTATTTGGATGAAGATAATTTAACGATTTAAATTTGATGGAATCATATTACATATTATATCATACGTAGCATGTGGAGCTAGACTATCATTAAAACAATATATTATACAATGAAGAAATGTACGAATAGAATTAAATTAATAAAGGATTGATTTAGAAGCAAACAATGAAAATGAGGAATAATTACTTGTTTATTTTCATTTCTATCACCCAATCTCGATTCGATATGGTTTGATTCAGATGAGTTAGGTCATGCACAATTTTCAAACAAAATGAAGTTAAGTGAGTTAACCATCTTGTACGAAAATATTAGAGATGGTATGCATTTCCAAGAAATTTTATTTCATTTCGTATTCCATTTGCTGTATAAATTCTCAATTAATGTCTTGATCTTTCACTTGCAGTTACATTGAATAGGGTCGAAATTAAATTTGTGAACAATTTAATGGATGAATTAGAGAGTCTCAAAAAAATTTTCAGAAACTTCGTCGTCAAATTAAAGTTCCAATATTGGACACTTCCTCACTATTTCGTCACATGATCTCACTGAATTGTTCGATTACGAATGAGTTCTTCGAGCTATTTTATTCACAATGAAAAAGTTTATCAACAAATCTCAAAAAATCTCTATCTTATTTGAGTTCTGAGCAACATATACCTCAAACAACTAGGATTTTTACAAAGGACTACAAGAGTAGGTACTTGTTAATGGCCAAACAATGCAAAATATATTCATTACGAATACAAGCAGATAAAACAATCATCAAATCAAATATGTAGATTAAAAACAAATTGTCATAGCTGAGATTCAGTTTTCATTGCTTCAAGATGCAAATATCAACCAAAACTTTAAATTCACATTTTTTCATAGCGAATACAGAATTCAATTATACAATATATCACACTAAGTGAGTATGAAAGTATTCAACATACATCATGTTCAAAACAAATATAATCACTGAATTAAATCAACAGGACGGATACAGTTATGGCAATTTTCAGGCTGTTGAACAGGCTATTTGAATCAAAAGATAGTAGCAAAAACTCATTACTATTTTAAAAGTGTTGAACTCACATAGTTTGGAATATTGTTGAATAACTGTACACAATACAATTTTTAACTCAATTTCATAAAATTTTATATTTTATATAACTATGAAAACGTCAGATCTATTATGTTTATCACAGAATTGAAATAATCTCAAGTAAATATTCCCAATTAAATTATACAATCCCAACAGACCTACAATAAAAGCAGGGATAGTACAGTAGAAGATATGAACATTAGAATTTGAACATGATATATAAACTGACACTTATATACATATATTATATACATGATTACATATCCGTTCCTCAACTCAAGCAAGTTCTGTATAAGTGTCACTTTGGAATTTCCAATTTAATATTCAGTGTATTGCTTAAGATCGGCAGATAATATGAAATGAACGTCGGAATAAGGATACGTTAGATCAGATATATGTCTTATGTATAGTTGTATTCCTATTTTCGTTTTTCACTTATTTTAGTTATTTCATGAATGTCAAAAAACAAATGGAACACTATTATTTATTACTAACAATAAATGGGTGGTAAAATGACCTCATTTTTATACCACGTGAAATAAAGTATTCAAAATAAAGTCAGTTTTATTTCGAGCAGATTTTAGTGTTTTTTTCACATATTTCACATATTATATCGAGCCTTACTGAGATTCAATAAAAATAGAAACTGGGGCAATCTTAATTCGAATCAGCCATGAAACTACATGAATTATACTGTGTAATTGGATCTCCAATGATGAAAATAGATATTCATACTGAGCAACATTATATTCCAAATATGGAACATATGTGGAAATATTATCAAAAAGATTCGATATAATCTAGGTGAAATCTATGGAAATTATAAATCAACAATTTATTGATTTGCATTTCATGTTTTTACTCATTTCAAATTGGAATTTGTTATGATATAGTTTCAAAATTGTTTAATAAACATGATATTTCTTCTGATAGTCTTCTAATGAGAGCTGTGGCTAGAATGCTTAAACATCTTCGAAGTCATGTTCTCGAGTTGCATTATTTGATATTGATCAGCCAATCAGATAAACAATTTTCAATAATAAAACTCAACCTGAAGATTATGTACAGACTTGGTGAAGAGAATCGTGAAATACAGTGGTACCTCGACATACGAGTTCCCCAATATATGAATATTTTGCGATACGAGTCGCCGAGCGAGCGATATTTTGCTTCGAGATGCGAGCAAAATTCGACATACGAGGAATCGGACACTACACCGCTACACTGTGCAGCGTTTAGCAGTTTCTTCTGCTTCAGACTGGACCTCATCAGTCTATATGCTTGTTTATTTAATTTTCGAAGCATTTTTGATTATTTGGGGTCGCATTTTTCACTTTTTGTACATTCTCAAAACATTATCACATATATTTTTATAACCATGTGTCCGAACAAGATGATGTCTATATTGAATTAAAGTGTGAAATCATATGAAAAATATGAGCAAGGTGTGTGAGTAATTGACTTGGCGAGGATGTACGGGCGTAGCACATCAATAATAATAATAATAATGTACTTAAACAGAAAGAGTTGATAAAGTGTATGAATCCAGTCAAGAGCATTACAATGATTTCTGAGTTCTGGATCTCCTCCCATGAAAATATGGAGAAATTACTGATGGTGAAAAAAGTAGAGACGAAAATTAAGAGCTTCTGATAAAACTTCACTTTTCTATTAATATGTTTTCAAATAATATGTACTTGTAATTTATGAATGAGTGTTCTTGTAAATTAAATTGTTCTTTTTTCTTTTCCAAAAACACTGAAAAAAACAACTGAGATGGTTTCTGGGGAGCTACAAATGATCAATTAATTGATTTCAACAGTGAAAAGTGCTTTGAGATACAAGCAATTTGACATACAAGCAAAATTACGGAACGAATTGAACTCGTGAATCGAGGTAACACTGTAAGTAGAAAAGTCGATCGATGTTGAAGTTTTATTTAATTTCAATTCACTTTGGAATGTCAATCGAACAATGAATCACATTTTTTTTTTAAACTTCTGATATCACCGAGAAGCATTCAGTTGCACTTGAAGCACGTTGGTGATGTTAGCTCCCGGCCGGCCAGCTCCAAGCCGCGCAATTCCACCACGGTCGAATATAATTTTACGAACTCAGCTAGACCCGATTCTCGTCTGTCCGATTGATTTTTTGGGTTGCCTCTGAGACAGCCAAAAACAAGAATTAGTCAGTCATATAAACGGACACAATTCATTTGTTTCATTTCATCTATTCTAAGGGATTAGCTCCAAGGGTAGAAATATAGTTCATTGTATGGCTCGAAAATTATTTAGTTTTTTTTCGAATATTTAGTGTGGCCGGCCAAAAACAAAAGTTGGTGGGTCTAATAGAGGGACATGGAAACTATTCCTCTTTATTTTTTCGTAACATTCAATCCACTTTGAGGGTCAGCTCCAAGGATTCAAATATAATTCACCGTAAGTCTCTCAGAAACGATTTTCTTTTCAATATTTAGAGTTGCCGGCCAAAAACAAAAGTTGGTGGGTCTTATAGAAGGACATAAAAACTACTCCTCCGTATTTTTTCGTTCCATTCAATCCACTTTGGGGGCCAGCTTCAAGGATCCAAATATAATTCACCGTAAGACTCTCGGAAACGAATTCTTTTTCAATTCAGAGTGGCCGGCCAGAAACAAAAGTTGTTGGGTCTTATAGAGGGACATGAAAACTACTCCTTATTTTCTTGTTACATAAATTACATAAAATGATAAATTCATAAAATAAGGTATCCCCGCCTATGGCAGATCAAACAAAATTGTCGGTAGGGGTTCGGAATGAGTTTTTATATTCTGCAATTGATCAAGGGGCCGCTCCACGAATCGAAATATAAATCATCGTAAAACGATATTGTTTTTTGCTGGTACTTAGAATTTGGCGGTCAAGATCAAAAACCACACCGCGTCGGCAAAAAATCCATTACGCGGTACGATCCCGTTCCCTTCAAAATAAAGAGGGAATAGTCTCTCATTATTTAGGCTACGATCAGACGAGTAACAGCTCAGAAAATATTGCTTGAATTAGGTATCTATATTAATTGTAAGTTCTTGAAGGATCCCCTTATCAGTTTTGAATATCGGTTAGTAGTGAGTAGTGATTTCCAATATTACTTTTAGGGTGCAAGTGTCTAGACACATTGATGAGGAGTAGTTTTTATGTCCCTCTATAAGATCCACCAACTTTTGTTTTTGGCCGGCAACTCTAAATATTGAAAAAAATAAATAAATCGTTTCCGAGAGACTTACGGTGAATTATATTTGGATCCTTGAAGATGGCCCTCAAAGTGGATTGAATGTAACGAAAAAATACGGAGAGGTAGTTTTCATGTCCCTCTGTAAGATCCACCAACTTTTGTTTTTGGCCGGCCACACTAAATATTTGAAAAAAAAACGAAATAAGCCATACAATGAACTATATTTCTATCCGTGGAGCTAATCCCTTAGAATAGATGAAATGAAACAAAAAAATTGTTTCCATTCATATGACTGACTAATTCTTGTTTTTGGCTGTCTCAGAGGCAACCCAAAAAATCAATCGGACAGACGAGAATCGGGTCTAGCTGAGTTCGTAAAATTATATTCGACCGTGGTGGAATTGCGCGGCTTGGAGCTGGCCGGCCGGGAGCTAACATCACCAACGTACTTAAAGCTGTAAATTCAAATAAATCAGATAATATGCTTTAGAAACCGTATCATAAAACCATAGTCTATATAGGCACCATCATTGCTAATTGTCAGATTTGTAGAAGAGGAGTGGTTGACACTGTCATTCCATCCCCGCCATTTGATTTGAATTCGTTTTAAATCCTTCACAAATCGTTTCTCTCATAAAACAGTTATAGCAAAAATATTCATTTGTTAAGAGGTTGTATCGAGAATATTACGTCTGGATTATGTCAAAGATTTGGTTTGTGTTCAATGAGAGGAAAGAAATAAAATGATTTAGGTTTGATAAATTTGTTTCAAATATTTGGAATTATGCGATCATAATCATTGCGATTCCAACAACCCTGTTGTAGCGTTGATGATATGTATAATTATACAATTCTTCAATCAGTATCATAATTTCAGTACATTCAGATTTATCTTTCGAATACCTGGAATAATGGTTTGAAACTCATCAGTGAGGCACTAAAGAGAAGCCAACGAATTGATGATTTTCAAATTGGTGCAAAACAAATCCTTCCTGATCAAAATATAACCAAGAGATCAATTCAATTTATGAGAGAATTACCTGACCTGATAGTAAGTCGCTATTATGCTGAAAATTATCCTATCAAGACTGCAAATATCGTAATAAGACACGTAAATTATAAGTGGGCGAAAGTAGTGGGGAACACTTTAATAGCCTGTGAATACTTATCTTCAATGCTCAAATGAATGCATTTTATTGAGGACGACGACTCTATTTTTAAAAATAAAAAGTCTTCATTCGAATCGAAGTTGTCAAATTATGAATCAATTTCTTATGTTTACTTGATCGCAAGATTTTGTTGAATATTATGTAAAATATCTGTCTAGAATCTATATTCATATGATTATGTTCAAAATGGGTTATAGTGATTTCACTGAGTATAATTAACAATTAAAAGAGGCAAGAATTATTTTTATGGAATAACAAAAAATGGTATGGCTTGAGTTAATTCATCGAACTGTCAAATTCATACTAGGTATATGCCATTTTAATAATACATAAGATATCCAAACTTGTTGCCATCTCGTTGTGTTTGTATTGGAGTTACGTGGCATAGATACTATTACGTCTGTGCTTTACCAATGAAATCACATTGTTCGAAAAAGCTATAAAATTATGACTGAAAACGAACATATGTCTGTAATGAGCTAAATCCTTTCTGAGCAATAACGGTATTCTATTTATCCGATAGGTTGTACTCTTGGCAATAAAATTATTTTACTATAATATACAAACGTTATGTTTAATTGATTGGCTGAAACACAACTTCGAGAAGATCACTTCAATTTTCAATTGCGCAGCAGTGGGATTTTTCAATATTAACAACATGTCTTAACCATTATGTTTACTTGTCTTGGGAACCATTTAGACTACCGCAAGGACTTCCACCAGACATGCTCCTTTGTGGAGTGGGGCTTTTACTTCCGCTTCCGCTACTCAATGCCATCTTTTGCATTTGTCTAATAACAGTGGTTGCATGATAGGCTTGCTGAAACAGAATTAATAATTTAATTTGTTAGAATCACAGAGTAACACGACATCAAGATAGTTAAAATATTTTTAACAGAAATAACTAGACAAAACTCTCATGAAATACTTCTTTGAAGCAAACTCGGTATGTATGGGACTTGTTTGAGAAATATTCTCCCATCAAAATATTTGTGTTGTGCTCTTGCAATTGGATCACTCTGCATGGGTTGTTGCAATTTGTTTGATCTATCCGATCGGGTTGTACAACTGGAAATTTGAATCGGCTGGAAGTGCCACCTTACAAATTTACAGTAACTGAGATATGTCCGCGACCTATAGCCAAAAAGTTTTTATCAAAATTTGTATCTAATGAAATGAAAAATCTAAGAACATAGAAACAAGTAGTTCAGCTTGGACAAATCGTAAATGAAATTTTGAATGATAATCTGTGATTATTTCATGATATATGCATATATATTCTCGTATTCTTGTATTTTGATAATGTTTGAGAACAATGCATTTTATATTGCAATTCAATCAATTTTTTGTGATCGAGCCTCCAATTGATTTTTCACTTATGCTCTCTATGCGTGATCATTATAGACCGCATATCTGTTGGTATAAATTATTATTAATATTATTGTAATGATAAAAGAAATATTTGCGAAAATTCACATTCTACTTGGCTAGTCTTGGCTAGAATCATGTTTCAAATTATTCACCATAGAAAAACAATTTGAATATAGATATAATGATTCTTTCATATTGTGTTATTACAAATAGCTTTAAAAAATTGATGTGAATGATTACTATTAATATCATCATTATATTATTATATAAGAAATAATTATAATGATGAAAATCGTCTTTATTATTCAAAAAAAAGGAAAAGATTCACAATATAATTGAAATTTGTAAGTGTTAGGAAATGAAGGGCGAAGTTTACTTTTTGATGTGCAAGAACAGCAAAAAATATTCCTTCATTCAACCCCAAACATAGCCTGTTAATTCAATAATTCATAAATAATTTGTAAATAATAGATAAAGAGTATACAACAACAGTTTTCATTCCAGGTTTAAATCTTGAAGTTCTAAAAGATGTTTTTTGGAAAACATTTTGAAATTATGCACTGATTGAGTTTTTATGACGTTCAGTACCGGATTGCATAGCGAGTGGATTGTATAGCTGAAATATCGTCTGAAACATTCAATTCTGAAAAGCGGTATAGGGGAAAAAAGTCCTGTACGGATGAATTCTACTGACTGAGACCGTTCATTTGAGGTATCACAAAAGAGGTAGTACCATTTGACATTTCAAAGTTGGGGTGTGTCGCGCCGACGGGGTGACTCATCCCTTTACTGAAATATGGTGGTTCTAGTTCGGGGGGAACTCTTTAGCATTTGTGCCAAACAGCGTTTTTCAAACTTTTTTATTTCGCGAGATATTCGCATTAATAGTTTCCAAATTTACACCCTGTATATGGCACTATATGGGGACAGCACAGCGTAATCAGTTCTACACTATGTCCATCACACCCCTTTGCATTAGTTTTTATGCTGCCTATAGCTGTATATACAAAAAAGTCATTGACAAGAAACTTGTTGTATTTTAGGTACGCCACAATATCTTTGGGATTATTATTATTATTAAATTGGTGGAAAAAGTAAGCTCCCTTTTCTCTTTTTATAGATTGAGTTGTGAAATTACGTATATTCTTGTAGATGGGCCTCAGATTTTGTTAGTTTGAACCGTTAAAGCGACTTGAACGATCCGGACCACGAATTTGGTTTTTAAAAAAACTTCATTTTATCATGAAGTTAACAGTATGCAATCTAAGTCAAGACTAAAAAACTGAACATGAATAATGCGGTCACAATCCTGGAGTCATTGAATTGCAATTCAGCGGTTCCCATGAGAATATTGCTGGTAACTGCTAACCCGTAACCCGTGTGTGCCGGTCACGTGACTCCTCCATCCCTAGTGAAAGGCATTTTTCATGGATTGAAAAATGCTACAGGGTGTTCACGTGACATCGGTGTCGGTGCTGGTTCTGATGTCCCTTCATGGTTTCTTATCGTTCTTCGATTTCGAAGAAACTTGACAACGGTAAAGATTCCAGCTGAGATGAATATGACATAGATGGGGATGATCCAACGTACGCTCTGTGATTTATTGGTGTGACTGAGGATCATCGGCGTCAATTTTTTCTGTTCATTCTGGAGGGTGTGGATTTCGTCTAGTCGAACGTCGTCGATTACAATTTCGGCTCTGGGTACCTTTGGTGGACTGTGCGGTATGATGATTTCGGGAAGAAGCATCGGCTGACCCTTCGCTATCTCCTTTTGATTGATGAATTGATCAGTTTCAGTTTCGAATTGGCATCCCAGTGGCAAATTTATTGAACAATTTCCTTGCTGAGTCGTGAAATCGGTACGCTCGCATACTGTCTGGATTTTCGTCTCGTTCAGGAATATTGCAATGTAGTGAGCTTCGTCAATTCGTTGCACCATGTTTCTTGTAGTACGTATCTGGACTTGATGGCAATTATTATAAGTGGATTCAATTTGTAACAGTTGGAATACACAGTCTTCTTCCTTGATACCGTCCATCAGTTTTTCTTCATAGCAGTAGAAATCAGGATGCAAAGCCTGATGATGACATGTATCGATAGAAATTACCATTCATAATCAGATGGGTATTAGGAGGAATAATAGTTGTGGAATTTTTCGTTGGTATAGAGTAAAGGTGATAATAGTCAAAGGTCTCAGGATATACTAAAGGAAAGTGGAGAACGAAAACAATCTTTTTATTTGAATAATATGCTTCGATCTCTGTTATTTCGTAATACCTATGGATATAATTATTGATATCGGTGAAAATCAATTGTTCCGAGAATAGTACTTTGTAATAGATTCTACAATTGATTTAAGCTCATCAATTTTCAAAATACTGCTATGCGGGACTTTCAATTTAGCAAATGTAATTGCATTTTCGATATCATTTAAAAGTTGTATTACAAGTTCATTTGATCCAAAATGTTTCTGTTTTCCAGATAATCGTTAAAATTATAAATGAACTGATTCAGTTGAGTGATAATATCTTGGTTATGTTCAATCAAGGTGACTGTTTTGTTAAAATTATCTAAAATTGAAGTGGTGAGAGAGATTTCTTCAAACAGTTTCTGTACAATTTCTTCTTGATTATTTTCTAAATCATGAATTGCTTGATCATAATGGATTGCATCATTAGTATCTAAATTGCCAGATATCCCTTTTATAATCGTATCTAAACCATCAATGAGACCACGTTTCATTCTACTATTTGGGCATATTGAATCAAATTTTTGTTCGGCTGATTTCAATTGATATGATAATGTTCTGTCAAAATTTTGGAGTTCAAAGAAATATGAATGACTAAGTGCATTTTGAATTGATTTCGTTATATTTTCATATTGAAATCTTAATGAGACTAATTCAGTTTGAATGGGTATGAGGTCAAAGTGATGAATAAAGGTATGGACTTTATATTCAAGCTTGGCTAGACCCTGCTTGAATGGGAGGATCCCCGGATTTTTGTCTAGATTCATTATTTGAATTTCCTAGAATATTGCCAACGTCGCTAGGTAAAACCTGTAACAATTGGCCTTATTAACCGGAGGTCTTTTCAAATTTTGTTTATGAAGTGTTTTTCGGGTGGTCACCACCTTGATTAATTTATTTCTATTATTTTTGGTGATTTTGCGATAAACCTCAGTGTCAGGTTCGTAAGTCAGAGGCTCTTCTCTTCCTTGATTAAGTCTGTCTATACAACGTTGTTTATGTTCGGTCAGTTCTACGTTTAATTTCTTGTAATTAACATTCGTCGTATCTCTATGTTCTTAAATGTAATTGTTTAGAATGTTTTCGTTTATGTTAATATTGAATGAATCTTTAGTATCTAAGTGACCATTGATGATGTTTATGGGTTTTTGTTCAGTTACAGAATGCACCGAATTGTTATACCCTAGAATAGCATAAGGCATATGATTTAGAATATCAATTTTATCATTATTTTCAGCTTTTATTATTCTCAAATGTTCGATAATTGTCGAATGAAATCTTTCGATTGCTCCGTTATATTGTGGATTATTCGCTGTTATATAGTGGGTGTTAATTTTATGGATTTTGAAAAATTCCCGAACTACTGAGTTTTTAAATTCAGTTCCGTTATCCATCACTACTAAGTTTGGAAGTCCATGATGGGTCATGAATATAACGAGAGCTTTAACAACTTCTATGCCTGATATACTTGAGAGAGGATATGCCTGTGCATATTTGGAAAAAGTATCAATTATAGTGACAAAATTTCTGTCCTTGGGCTTGAAAAGTATCGATGTGTTTTTGTATTGGAGGGTTTCTGTCCTATTTATTTGCTTGACAGATTCCGCAAAGTGATATGTATTCAGCTATATCAAATTTTAATCCAGGCTAATAATATGTTATCCGAATCCTATTCTCTGTTTCTATTATTCCGCGATGATTAGTTCCGCTTTCATGATAGCTTTTCATTACCTCTTTCCGGGTGAAAGCTTTATCTGTTATATCTGTATACAGTATTACATTTGACAATTTTTGTAAGCGAATTTTTAATGTGGTTCGAATTATCTCAGAAAATTGAAGAACGTATGTATCATCTTCAAAATATACTGCGTATGTGAATTTTGAATCTGAATAATTTTTCTAGATCAAAAATTGATATTTGTGCGAAAAGTCATCTTTTCGTCGAAAATATTTGTCTTGTGGTTTATCGGGTGAATGGAGTACAAATTTTATTATAACGTACCGGCATTTTTCAAATTCGTGACTACTATGAACAGTATTACCTTCTTCTAGTTCAGGTTCTTCGGCAGAAATAGTTTCTTCCGTATGGGGTTCTTCCATATGTCTAAACTCATTAACATTTGGTCCACTAGCATTACCAATCATTGATAGATTGTCGTCTGATGGTTTTGTCTCTAAAGATTTATGAAATTCGTCCATGTAGGCGTCAAGTACTTTCGTGTGGATTTCTATTCGGGACAATGGATCTGCGTTTGAATTGAGTTTACCTTTTTTATATTCGATTTCGTAATCGAATTCGAGTCGCCATCGGACTAGTCTAGAGTTTGGCTCTTTAAGTGACATCAGCCATTTAAGGGGTTGATGGTCTGTTACGATTTTGAATTTTCTACCATGAAGGTAGGGCCGAAGTTCTTTTTCGATAGTACTATAATTTATTTCGGATTCGTTCAATGTTCTGGAAGCGTACGCCACTGGTTTATCACTTCCAATTGGTCCTTGAGATAAAACCGCACCGATAGCTACATTAGAGAGTTGAAGTAATCACGGTACGTGAGCAGTCCTAGATACGGTAACGTAGGAAATATGACGTTCATGAGGTACACATAAAATAGAGTTGAAGTAGTTCTCGTTCACGTTAGCACAGAACTGGCAAATGCAGGGAACGTCGAAGATGTTAATTTTCATGCTGTTTTACATAGTGTTTGAATTTTGAACTTTTGGTTGTCTGATTCCGAATATAAAATATATTGTGAATATACATAAAATGGAAGAGATCTTTGAAGTAGAATTGCTTGGAGAGTCGGATTTCGATGATAGTGATATGGACGAGGCAGTTTTGCTGCATGTTTTTAATAAAGATCTGTTGGGTAATAGGGCACAACTTTATGGACGATTTACCCTTGAAAACATTTCGAATGTAGAGGCAAAAAGTTGGTTTCGATTTGATAAACCAGATATTCCGAGACTTGCAATGGCTTTGGGCATTCCTGTGAATGTAACAACTGAGAACAATGTTACATTGAACGGTAGGTTGAGATTTTATATTAGTTTTCTGAAATTTTAATGTACAAAACTTGAAGGTATTGATGCATTATGTATCCTATTGAGAAGATTTGCCTATCCAAATAGGTTGGTGGATTTAGAGATGATTTTTGGATACTCATATAAAGCTCTCTCTGAAATCATTAAGACAGTCATGCTTATTATCTTCAATAATAAGAGTCATCTACTAGGAAATTTAGGGAATCTTCCATGGCTCAATGAAGCTAAATTGAGGGAATACTCAGAAGTAGGTAAGAATGATATTTGATTCTAAAATTTCAATCAATCATTTATTATTTCAGACAATTGTCAGAAAAGGAGCCCCTATAAATAATTGTTGGGCCTTTATAGATGGCACTGTCCGACCTATATGCAGACCATCGGAAAACCAAAATGAATATTACTCTGGCTACAAAAAAGTTCACTGTGTGAAATATCAGGCACTTTTATGTCCAGATGGTATTGTGGCAAGTTTAAAAGGTGCATATCCTGGATGTCGCCATGATGCTGGCATTTTTAGAGAATCTGGAATCTATGAAGAACTAGAACAGTACTCATCATTCGAAAATTCCAAATTTGTCATTTATGCGGACAAAGGTTATGCTCTCAGGGAACTTCTGATCAGACCATACACTGAATTAGAGGTTTTAGGTCAGCCAGAAAGGCAAGAGTTTAATAGAATTATGAGTAGAATGAGAATTGCTGTTGAATGGGGATTCCAAAAAATAATTCAAGAATTTGCTTTCTTGGATTTCAAGAAGAATCAGAAGCTGCTACTCCAAGAAATTGGGAAAATGTATGTGACATGCATGATTTTGACAAATTGTCATACATGTTTATATGGAAGCCAAACTGGCAAATATTTCAATATTGAAGCTCCACAGCTTGAGCATTACTTAGGCAATAATTAAAATGATTTTTTTCACTTTCTTGTTTCACTTCTCGAATCCTCATGAGTTGGCAATCTATGGTTCAATAAAAATAATTGAAAATTTTAACAGATAAAAACTGATTTCAAACAATAAATCACTAACTAGAATGGATCCACCTTGAGATACTTCCAAACCATTCTATAAAACTATTACAATAACATCATATCAATGTACCAATACACTGATAACAAAAATCAAGTTTGGTTACTTAACAATTCTTAATCTCAACAAGTGAGAACCATAATGAAACACATGTTATAATATGAAATCAGAACTTTAATGAATAAAAAAACTCTCAAATAAAAAACTACATCACTAAAAACAATGTGAAAAACACAAATCACAGAAATAATCATGAAAATAAACAGGTTCACTCTGAACATTATATAATATAAAAAAAGTATAAACTAAAAATCAAACTCAATATTTGTAAATGAAAAAGAACTAAGTAAATGACAATCTAAATAATAAAACTCATCACAGAAATAATCATGAACATAAACAGGTTCACTCTGAACATTATATAATATAAAAAAAGTATAAACTAAAAATCAAACTCAATATTTGTAAATGAAAAAGAACTAAGTAAATGACAATCTAAATAATAAAACTCATCACAGAAATAATCATGAAAATAAACAGGTTCACTCTGAACATTATATAATAAAAAAAATATAAAATAAAAATCAAACTCAATATTTGTAAATAAAAAAGAACTAAGTAGATATATTAAAATATGAAGTCTTTGTTTCACTCAGGTACTTTCGAAATATCAAATATCACAAATTTTCATTGTTTCTTCAACAATAAATTAATTATTTCCTGTTGATTGGAAAATAATTCTATTTCTATTTTTAGTCTTTGCTCTTCCATGTTCAATCTCTTCTCCTCTATCTCTAGCCTTTTTTGGCGTTCTTCCTTATCCAACTCAAATTTTCTTTCCTCCAACAACTGTTTTCTTTCTTGGAGTGCCAACTCTTTATTTTTCAATTCGTACTGTTTCTCATGTTTTTTTTCTAAATATTGCATGGTACCCTCTTTCAAATTTGATTTTTTTTGCGCTTCGGTGCTGAAAATTTTTTTTAACATTATTACCTTGCAAACAACCAGAGTCTCATACTTTCAAAACTGACGATTTCATACATATCATAAAATTACCTAATATATTTGTTTGTATCATAGGCCTCTTTTTGGAAGGTATTTCATTTTGTACTGTTATTTCAGTACTATCCCCATTGGATTCAATTTCAAGGAAATTCGTTACATCCATCAATTGAATTTCCTCTGGTTCTTCCGAGGGTTCTTCAATTACAGAATCATTTATATTAATACTACTGGTTGCTACTTCTCTGATGTTGAAGCCTTCCTGGTAGGATGATTTGTCTGGCTTTGTTGGAGTATTTGAAATCTTAATTTTTTTATTTTCAAATAAACACATCATTGTTGTGATTTGCTCTAATAAATCATCTATTTCTGATGTGGATATTTCTATTCCTGATCTAAAATGGAATAGAATATACAATATTTCATTCAGAATCAAGCAGTGTACCTACTATTTAGTACATCATAAAAATTGGATTCACATGTAAGGCTAATGATTCGATTTCTAAGAACACAAAAGAAAATGTAAAAAATCTACTTACTTTCCTTTTAATGTACGAGTTTTGAGATTATGTTTTTTTATTAAATTCTGCATCCTTTCTCTCAGGGTTCGGACGCTGATGCTTTGTCCTGTTATCTGTATCATATTAATCTGAATCAAATTCCATCTTTTTGAATCCTCAAAAGGATTTTGCCCATACACTTCTCTACATAAATAGAGATCATATTCGTCATTAAACCGAAATCGTGCTTTTGATACACTCATTTTCGAAAATAAACAGAAAATCCAAACTTAATTTTTTAACGACCAAAATTTGATTGACGCCTACGATCACAGTCTACGCACAGTACGATCACATTTGACATTCGTAAGTTATCGTCCTCATTTCGTGACATTTCGGTTAGCGTACGTTTCCTCTTTTAGCACCCGTTAAATAGCGTGGGTCTACGTACACCCGTAGACCCACAAAATACGCTAACGTGAAAACTTATGAAATGCGCATGCTCAGATGTCAGAATGAATCTTAACGTTACCGTTCGTGGAACTACTTCAACTCTCTATTACTAGCATCGGTGGTTACGTTGAACGATTTTGTGAAGTCTGGGTATTGTAAAAGAGGTTCGTTTGTCAAAAGAGTCTAAAGCACGCCACTCACGTTCCAACACCGCAATACGATTAAGTCGTATGCGATTGCAGTACAATAGACCACATTAGTGTGACGTCAAAATGTATGCAACCAACAGTGCATTGAGTCACAACGAAATATTTCTGAACGAAGATGCGCTAATATGAACCTTAAGTAACCATTATCTAAGGTTCAGAATCTGTGGTTAGAATTATGATGTTATTCATTGAATAATTTCGCTGTTATAAGGAATATTTAAGAAATGTATCTGTTTGAATTCGATAGAAAAAGAATGAATACGTCGTATGGAATGGGTAACGTAAAGAAAGTTTTCTCAAATACTTTTGAATAAATTCCGAAAATCGTTTTACGAAAATATCGTTACTTCCATCCTTCATATCCAAGGTCCCCTAAATGCAATTCCTTGAATATCAACTTATTTCATGTGAGAGAGCATAAAACAAAAGGGCCTGTTACGATACTTCTATTATCGTTCTTATGTCATCCGTACTTAAGGTTGAGTATAAAACATTATTTCGCGGCAAACGATTCAGGACTCAGTGTAATGTTGGTTGCATATTTGTGACGTCATCACTAATGCGGTCTATTGTGTAGGAAATCGGATGTAAACACACGATTTTGCAGTACGAGTTTTACTTTTAAATGATAAACATGTCAAATGAAAATGTACTCTTAGCGGCTCGTGCGTTTTGTATAACCGAAAAAAGACGAAAAAAACACAATAAACGTATGATGTTTGAAAATTATTGATTGTTTTTTACAAAATCTTCGTTTACTTCTGCTTTCACTTGCTTGAAATTTAGCAACCAAAATGTCCATAGCTCTTTTTCTAGCGGTTTTGTCATGATATGATGGCGATTTGATTTTCCAAAGACAATCTTTCTCTTTATACAAGTCAAAAAAATCTCTTAACCCTCCAGTACCCGCATACGGTCTACTAGACCTTTGTAGTATGCAGTGTTGCGTAACTTTTTCCTACACGTAGATAGGGACTTCCCCGGATCAGTAGCTGTCAAATTCGGGGTGTTCAAACGATAGTTTCAATTGGGCTTCGATAGGATAATAACGGTGCGGTAGACCGAAGCGGGTATTCGCGTTAACAATATATTGAAATAAGTGAGAGTTTTTCTTTGGATCAGGTAAGTTTTTTCAAAGTATATTTGGGATAAAATTCAATCGTTACTTTCCAGCCATGGCAGAATATGAGAAAGAACGGGAATACCTGGAAATGCTTGCACAGGAAATGTTTGATGACTCTGAAGAAGACGTAAATGATCATGCTTCAGATGATGAAGATCTTTTAGAAGTAAGATGTGAAAATAGTGACACTGAACAAGATCTAACAGACGAATATGACGCGGAAAGTGATCATATAGTTACAGAACAAGATATTGTGAGTGAAGAAGGCAATATTTTGCCAGATATTCTAAACGAATATCCGGATGTATCAAACAAGTGCGTATTTGTGGCAAAATATGGAAAAAATAAGTATATTTTATGGAACAAACATCCAGTTTCAAAAATTTCTACCAAAAATTCGAAAAAACCTCTGGAGATTTGGAAATATTTTATTGGTGATGATCTAATGGAAATCATTGTTACCTATACTAACCAACACATAGCGTCAATAGCTGAGAATTATTCAAAAAATAGTGACTGTAGACAGACAGATAAAGCAGAAATCCAGGCTCTCATTGGCCTAGTGTATTTTGCAGGAGTATTCAAAAGTAATCATCAAAATGCTGAGGATTTATGGAGAACTGATGGAACAGGAGTAGAAATTTTCAGGCTTACTATGTCTCTAAATCGATTCAGATTCCTGTTGAACGCCCTCCGATTTGATAACAAAGATACTCGACTTCAGAGAAAAGTAGATAAACTTGCTCCAATAAGGGAATTTTGGGATATTTTTGTAGAAAAATGTAAGACTGGATATAGCCCTTCTGCTTATTTGACTGTGGATGAAAAGCTGGAAGGTTTTAGAGGACGCTGTCAATTTCGCCAATTCATTCCATCAAAGCCCAATAAGTATGGGATAAAAATATTCGCACTGGCCGATGCAAAAACTTTTTACACCGTGAACTTAGAAGTGTACGTAGGTGATAAACCACCAGGACCATATAAAAGGAGTAATTCATCTCAAGCTGTGGTCGAACGACTTCATGAACCAATATATAATTCCAATAGAAACATTACACTCGATAACTGGTTCACGAGTATACCACTTGTTGCAAGTTTGTGAAAGAAAAAATTGACAGTAATTGATACAATCAAGAAAAACCGTGTAGGATTACCATCGGAACTTACACATCCTGAGAGAAGAAAGGAAAAAACCAGCATGTTTGCATTTCGTGAGAATTGTACTTTAGTTTCGTATACTCCAAATAAAAAGAAAAATGTTTTGGTAATTTCAAGCATGCATGATGCAGATACTATAGATCCAGAATCGAAAGATTTCAAACCGCTGATGATCACTGATTATAATGACATGGAATCTACGAAACGCACAAGGCGTGATTTTCTGTGAAAATTATCTTTTGAAATGATACGCCCTCATTTACAACTAAGAGCACAAACAAGATCTTGCCCGCAAACTATGAAGACTCGCATCTCTGAAATTTGTGGTAGTTTGAATCATCGCGAACTTGCACAATTGGGCGATGATGGCCATATAGGAACCGGACGATGCAACTTCTGTACTTCAAAAGCCAATCGCAAAACGAGATTTTTTTGTAAAAATTGTCGTAAGTGGATATGTATGAAACATGCCGAAAAAGTTTGTAGTCCCTGTTACGATACATTTGCATGATTTTTATTCGAAAACATATGAATTTGTGAAGATTTCCTTCAATATAGTAATCATTTTAATTGAGCTTTTGATTTTATAAAATTATATTTTATTTTGAAACAAGTGTGTTTTTAAAATACTCATTCCTAATAAAATGAAATTTAATTCTTGAAAACAATATTTTTATTAAGAGGGTGGGTGAAATACATTACGACAAAATTTCTAAATATAATACGGATTGGCAGACCGAAGCGGGTACCGGTGTTATAAATCTGATGCGGGTACTGGAGGGTTAAAAACGTCTCGCTATAAACCATTTTCGAAATTCACCAGCAAATGATTTGTTTCGCAGTATGAAGGCCGATTCTCACTAGAGCGGTGCGGAGCGGCGCGGCGCGGTGCCTCGCTGCGCGAAGCGTCATTTTGTACAGGCTATTCTCATCTAAGCGGTGCGGAGCGTCGCGGCGCGGTGCCTTGTTGCGTGAACCGGCATTTTGTACATTTGTATATTTTGTGTAAGCGAAATGGTGTGTATTTCGAGTTTGTGAAATTAGTGACAATGAGTTCACAATTACCAGAGGAGGTTTCTACAACTTCATCATCAGACGATTTTGTGTTAGTAGCTGCATTATGTCATGAATACGAGAAGAATAGACGGAAAAAGAAGCGACAATATTGGGCCCATGACATATTCCGTGCAAGACTAGAATAAAGGCCGATTCTCACTAGAGCGGTGCGGAGCGGCGCGGCGCGGTGCCTCGCTGCGCGAACCGGCATTTTGTACAGGCTATTCTCATCTAAGCGGTGCGTAGCGGCGCGGCGCGGTGCCTTTCTGCGCGAACCAGCATTTTGTACATTTGTATATTTTGTTTAAGCGAAGCGGTGTGTATTTCAAATTTGTGAAATTAGTGACAATGAGTTCACAATTGCCAGAGAAGGTTTCTACATCCTTATCATCAGAAGATTTTGTGTTAGTAGCTGCATTATGTCATGAATACGAGAAGAATAAATGAAAAAAGAAGCGACAATATTGGGCCCATGACATATTCCGTGCAAGACTAGAATAAGGAGAATTTCACACGCTGTTTAGGCGACTGCAGATGGATGAACGCAATTTTTACAAATATTTTAGAATGTCTTCAGAGAAATTCAATCAGTTATATGATCTTTCACGCATTCCACTAACCAAGCAAAATACCAAATTTCGTCAGAGTATTGTATGTTGACATATATACCTACATTTTCCATCTGACCGGCGCGTTTCAGAGCAGCAATGCCGCGAGCCAATGCTTCTGGAAGTGTTCGTCGATGAACGCTCCGCACCGCGCCGCGCCGCTCGGCACCGCTCCGCACCGCTCTGCTTAAGTGGGGACGGACTCACTTAAATACACGCAAACAATTGCGAGCAACTTTTTGCCGCGCCGCACCGCGCCGCGCCGCTTCGCACCGCTCTAGTGGGAATCGGCCTTTAAAATCGTACAATCTAATCGCAAGTCGAAATACACGATCAAATAAACGACCCAACCAACAATGTTGTACTGCGGCAGACTGGCAGGTTTGTCTGGGATCAAATCGCATCGACTTGGTCGAACAGCGAAAATACACGATCAAATTATGTTCAATTTTGTCGCATTCGACAAAATCGTACTGCGGTGTTGGAACGTGAGTGGCGTGCTTTACAGATTACAGTCTTCAAAACATTTTATGAATTGTGGTGTATGCTCTACTATCGCGTCCTTTTTCAAACACATGGTTTTGTTAAACTAGCAAAATCTTTGATAAATTTTCGATAGTATCCGAGTAACCCTAAGAATCCCTGGATTTCTTTGGTTGTTCGAGGTATTGGATATTTTTTTATAGCGATAATTTTGTCGGGATTTGGTTTTACACCCTCGGAAGTTACTACGTGACCAAGGAAAGCTACTTCGTTCCTCAAGAATTCAGATTTGTCGAGCTGGATTTTGAAATTAGTTTCTCTAAGTCGTTGGAACACTTAGGTTTACAATATGTTCTTGTAAGGAAGTCGAATATATAATGATATCGTCTAGGTAAACTAAACATATTTCGTTCTGCAAACCGCGAAGAATATTGTCCATTACTCTTTAAAAGGTAGCAGGGGAGTTCTTTAGACCCATAGGCATCCTCTGATATTCATAATGGCTATTTTCTACATTGAATGCGGTTTTTGAGACGTCACTTGGTTCCATCTCGTTTTGGTGAAACCCGCTGACTAAGTCTAATGTAGTGAAATAGTTACACCTACCTAGCTTGTCTAAAATATCTGTAATGTTCGGAATAGGGTAACGGTCGTCTATCGTTTTTTCATTTATCTTACGATAATCTACCACTATCCTCCACTTTTTCCTACCTGAGGCATCAGCCCTCTTTGGAACAATCCAAATGGGCGATGACCACGGTGAATTGCTAGGGCTTATCTGTCTCTCTACCTCTGGTTTGTGAATGAACGGATATATATATGATTTCGTGAATACAGAAATTTCGTCTTTTGTTTAAATACTATGTTTGATTTGGTTCGTGAATGTTAAAGGTCGATTTTCTGAATGGAAAATATCGGAATATTTCTTGCAGTCTCAGGACTTGAATTTTTTCTTCATAATTAAGATGATCTTTTCGAATTTATTTATCAAAATCTAAATCTTGATGTTGATTTGGATCAGTGACGTCTAAATGAAATGACTCAAAATTATTTTCGTCAAATGAAAATGTCTTAATGGGATTTGATATCGACAGGGTAATTTCATTGTCAGATTTATTTGAAATTTCGACAGATGCAAGTCCATTTTCGGCTTAAGAAATAGTTTCTGGAATTTCACAATTCTGAATGATTTGTTGTGGAATAACAATTTCACCTTCGTTATGATCTACTGAAATTTTTGTGATTAACCTTTTTTGCTTGAACAGAATTTTCGGATTTGAGTTTTGATATCTTATCGGAATGTCGCATGGTGTATATAATTTTGAATTGACAAAATCTAATTGAGCATTTAAAAGTTTTAAATTGTCGAGTCTAATCAGTCCATCGTATATGAAAAGATAAAATTTGAGACTATGGTTTTGTCTAAATTCGGGAAATATGGGAATTTCAGCACAATATTCGTGAGTTGAGGATTGAAAAATAGTGGACACCGTGAAAGGTTCATAAAATATTTTATCAGGATAAAGGATAAAATCGGTGTGCAATATCGGGATTAATGAATGATTTGGTTGAACGTGTCGATCAGTAGTTTTGAAGGTGGGTTTGAAATTTGAATGAAAGGAAGCTCTTTTTTTCTGTTGACAGATTATATTCAACTATGTTCCTTCCGGAGCATTGGATTCCTCCTGAAAATTTTCTTCTTCATTCGATTCAAAATAGTTGGTAGTTCGTCAGAATAATTGTGTTCCGAATTTGATTCGTCGTAGTTCGATTGGTCGAAAAATTCAGTATTGAGAATTTCTTCTGTAATAACGTTAGGTCTTCGATTATTTGAGGAAAAATTATTTGGTATGTGTCTTCTTAATTGTGGGGCAGTATTTCGGAAAGAAACCGTCATGTGTGTTGGACGATTTTGCGGGGTTTGGTTCGATGGTTTCCAAACATTTTTGGGCTTGCCGAAAACTTGAGAATTTGTATGAAATTTTTGCACTGGTGGATTTGGGTGTCTTTGAATATGAACAAGTCTTTAAGGAAACTGTGGGGAAAAATGTTGTTGAGGGGTGAAATTTGGTCGACTTGGTTGGGCATGATGTAAAAGGTCTGGTGATTGTTCTGAATAGGTTTCCTAACAATATTGTTGTTTGTTGATTGAAAATATTTTTGGTAGTATTTGATATTATATTCTTCGGTTATGAATTGAAGACTCAAGTCCTAATTCAAATTTATATAATTACATATTGTATTCAAAAGATGCATAATTTTTTCATAAAAAAATCTTGATTCAGACAATTTTCGTCTCTGTGATCCCCTAAATTTTGAATTAAAGCTCTCTTGATATCCTCCCAAGTTTGAACCCAATGAATTACACAAACTTCTTCGGCTCTACCTTCTAACTTATTTAGAATATCGTTAATCAAGAGTGTGTTTTGAAAATTAGCTGGGTTCTCTTGATCGTAATAATGTTTCAGAATTGATTCTGACGCACTGATGAACCTATGGAGTTTATTCGGATTTCCGTCAAAATGTGGTATTATATAATACTTAGATTTTTCATGTATAAGACGGGTACTGAAATGGATGGAACCATATTATTTCTTTGACTGTTTAAAGTACTTAATCGATTGATTATTAAATCTAACTCTGAAGCCTGATTGATTTCGCTCAAGGTTTCAATAGGTAAAGAGGAGTCTGCATGAAATGAGTGTTCTACTCACACGATCACCAATCTCGTTGGGCCCGGTCTCATTCCAATTCCCAATGTCCTTCTGCGAAGGCTGTCCTGGCTGGATTCCAGCAGTTAGGTGATTTTTGTAGAATGTTCGTTTTTTCATTGAAGATTTGATACTCAAAGGATTTCGAAATTGATTCCCATGAAATATCCTACTGACTGCGCCACTCAAATGATCCAGACCACGGATTTGGTTTAAAAAAAAATTTATTTTATTATAAAGTTAACAGTGAGAAATCGAAGTCAAGACTAAAAAACTGAACATGAATAATGCGGTCACAATCCTGGAGTCGCCGAATTGCAATTCAGCGGTTCCCATGAGAATATTGCTGGTAACTGCTAAGGGTTTCCTATTTCTTGGGAACCCGTGTGTGCCGGTCACATAACTAGCGCTTTGTCTCTTTCTTTCATCATTTGTTTAATCGGAAACGTTAACCAGGAAGCTTTTGACTTCGTTACTCTCGACGTTGTTATCGGAATTTACTAAATGTATCGAAAAGATCACGCTAAAAGACATCGGGATTGAAATTTGTAAAATTTCTAGATAATTCATTAGGCAACGAGAATTCACACGTCATGAAATGATCAGATACAGAATCATCAATAACCCCTTTTTCCGCTCTAGCTCCCTCTCGAACTAGTCCAGTAAGGTAGAAGATTGTAACGAAAATTTCGTTTCATCTTCAAATCATTATATTGAAGAACTCATCAACATCCTTTCCACGTCTCCGTCCTGTGGTAGTAATAGCCACTTCTAAAATCTGATACCGTTGAGACGCATGATCGGGATAAATTGTGAAGAGAGGGGACCTGGAAGGATGCGCTGATCGATGAAATGGATTTTTGGAGAGTTTTTCGAGTTTCTTGGACTAGCGGTTGGGTCTTCAACTGGTAAGTCAGTCTGAATTTTATCTTGTACTATCTCTTGAGTTGAAACCGATCCACGCCATCGGGGGGTATAATCTAATTTATATATCTAGTAGGATTGCTTCTGCATATATATTTTCTGATATTTTACAAATATTTACCGATATTTTTCATTTTTTCTGTGAGGCACGTGTGCCGGTGTGGTATCCCCATTTTGTCGGCTTAGGCTTGTTATTTCAAGGGCTAGCCACCCTATTTCCTACTTAACGTTGTATAAATTGTTTATAATTGACTTAGATATATACGTTATATGATTAGCTTAACATTATAATTGACTTAGATATTTTTTTTTTCTCTCTTTCTCTTTATTCGGTTGATGATTTGTCTGATTTGAGACCAGAGCATTAGCAATGTTGCCGAGCTCGTATTAATCCATTTCTTTTTCGGTGGACTGTGATTCCGGAGGTTCCATTCAGCAGGAAGATTTGCTGGTGAACTTATTCCCTGGATCCCCCTTTGTGAACGAGTGCTAGCATCTCCGCCACCGCTAAGACACAAGCGAACAGGGAAGTGATCGGGAAGAAACCTGGTAGAACGCAGGTGGCTGATTCCTGAAACCAACCAACAGCGAACAGCAGAGAGCTCTTGGTGGTAGAACGAAGGTGGCTGATCCGTGAATCCAACAACATCAAGCAACAGAGGGCTCTTGGAAGATTTAGGTTTGATGTTCTGGCTCACATTTGATTTATCATTAATTATTTATTGTTAGCCTTCAGCACCTTATTTTTTGTTATTTTGAGCCTTCAGCTAGATTTTTGTCATTAAATTCGTATAGTCTTTATCTGGATTTTTCTTCTTCCTTCCCAAGCAAGGTTATATCATTATCTAATTGACTTTTGCCTTTTGCAAGTCTGGCGCCCAACTTATCTAATTCACGACCTACCGCATTTATCTGAGCAGTCCAAAGGCATAGGTTTAACCTACAGCCTATTTCAGCTGGGTTGATACCTGTAACGCGTCGCCAGATTTTGCCGTAATGCCACATGTTTTTCACTTTTTCAGTGATGCTCCGAATTAACTCCCAATTAAAACTTGGGTATTTAATCATATTTCATAAAAACTATTGAACCATTGTGAGATCGTGGTGAATAGATAATCATGAAGATTCTCTACTCACCTTTCGAAAAAAATCCAATAAAAGTAAGGGGCTCCTGTTATCTATTTTGTGTTAAAAATGTTCTAATCACAACTTGGCATCGTTGTGATCACAACGATGCCAAATTGTTTGGAGCGAATCCCTACAATCGTTTGTTTACATACGAATTATTCTTTTATTGCGATTCTTCAAAATTGTTCTTTTGAGAGCTGAATATCATCGTATATTCTAATCAAAATGTCGAGAGGATTGAGTGGAGATGCCCAGAAAATGGTTGCATCTTTATTAGAACATTTTGAACACGAAATGGATAACAGGAGCCCCTTACTTTCATTGGATTTTATTCGAAAGGTAAGTAAAGAATCTTCATGAATATTTATTCACCACGATCACGTTCAATAGTTTTTATGAAATATGATTATTACAGAGAGTGATTGCTGCTTTAAATGTAGGGAATATCTGCACACTTTCACAGAAGGTAAGCTGAGAACTAAACCGTCCTAGGACTTCTACAGAACTACACAAATCACTGAAGAAATCAGTTCTGGATATTGATCAACCTCAACAATAACAAATAAGGAACTGTATTTACAATATGTACAAGAATAGTGAGTATTTAGTGCATATCATATATTTTCAGTTGATGAACATTTTTCATTGCAGAGAAACACATAACATTGAAGTCATCAAAATGAAAGCTTGCTCAACATTTGCCTCACATCTTTATGAAACTCATTGATGGAGTTACCTAATGTTGCTATGAAACGTAATACATTCCTCCAACAGTACGTTCTGTTGAAAAATGAAGGTTTGAGGCAATTTGTTTTCTTTGATGAGACATGGATATTACACGATGGAACTCTACAACATTCTTGGCAAGATTCTAGGGTCAAAAGTGTGAAAATACAAAGAATATGAGATTCAAGGTATTCGGAATTTGTATATCATAGTTAGATGGTGTATCGAAATTATGTTGTCTATTAGATTCATTGTTTTGCATGCTGATCATTCTGATGGATTCATTCCTGGGACAAAATTTGTTTGAATTCCTGAAACTGCTAACAAAGTTTACCATGGAGAAATTAACCAGGATAACGTTCTCCTCTGATTCGATACACAACTGCTGCCTGAATTAAAAAATCCTTCCAAAATTGTTATGTATGGATGATGCTACTTATCACAGGACAGTCAATAATAAAGTTTCCACCTCAGCTTTTCATAAGGCAGCAATTCAAGACTGACTTACTAACAATGTGATTTGTTTTGATTATGAAAAATGTTGAAGCTGCAGTTACTAACTAATTTAGTAAAATTGTAGGTCATAGACTTTATGATACATGTAATATATTCTTTGATTTTCAGAAACAAACCAGCCCTAACAAATAAGGCAGATATATTAGCAGAAAGATATGGATATGGACTCCCACCTTACATTTGTGTTTTTTATCCAATTGAGTTGATGTGGGATGTAAAAATGTGTGTACTTAGTGAATTGAGAGACATTCGAATTTGAATCTGTATTATAATTTTTGTTGAAATGTAATGATGTGTAGCGTTTACATAATGAGCAAATGCACAAATATTTTTGTCTCACAAATACATTAATCTATAACTTCTGGATTTTTCTTAAACACACCTATTAGAGATGGACAGTAATTGGTTTTGAAATATAGAACCATCAAATGAGAATGAGAGTGTAGAACAGATATAATGTTGAAAGATAAACATCACTTCATTACGTAGTTATTGTGTATTTCCTTTGAATATTCGATTCGATTTCTAGCATGAGAACAGTCCATTATAACATTTTAACCATTCATTGGTTATCCACAATCAATAGTAATCCAAATATTATAAAAAATTATTGAAAACACTTTCAAAATAAAACAAACGGTCAACCTAACCCAAGTTTTCATCACAGAGTCTTTGTTTTTATTCGGAGCATCACTGAAAAAGTGAAAAACATATGGCAACACGGCTCAATCTGGCGATTTCATACAGGTATCAACCCAGCTGAAATACGCTATAAGTGTAATTAGTTACAAGATGTCGTCGTGATCCTAGTAAATACGTCTATCAATTGAGTCTAGAACGTAGAAAGAACGTTGAGTATAGGTCCCAAGTTTGGGATTCCGATTAAAAATAAATATATTCCGATTTCAACAACTATCAAAGATTTAGAAACTTGCGTCGTCAACAATCTTTGAGTGATGAAACAAAAAATATTATCCGGGCCCAATCTACCAACATAATTACTTATTTTTGCATGGTAACTACAACTCCAACAACAACAAACTATTCAAGAGAGATTACCCAATTACTCAAGAGTTCTTGAAACAACATTCAGATTTACTAGTAATGAGATCGGATAAAGGAAACTCAATGTACAAAAACGGGTATGTCATGGAAATGAAAGAATTACTGAAAGATCAAAAAATATACAAAGAAATCAAGAAAGACCCAACAAATAAGAAATTTCAAACTCAAGCGAATAACCTAGTCGATAAACTTCTTGATCATCACTTCATTGAAAATGTAGAAGCAAAATCTCTAAAAACAAACAACTCGGTCATTCCCAAATTATACGGGTTGAGAAAAACCCACAAACCAAACATCGCCTTAAGACCTATTGTTAGCTGTAATAATTAATGTCGATTATCAGGTGTGCAAGTACCATGTTCCTTTTTTAAACCGAATTGGGTCTTTCTATTTGATTCTGAATATATCTCCAGTCTGGAATTGATCATTCTCTCAAAGATTATCATAATACGTGAAGCCAATGCTATTCCTCTATAAATTGAACCCAGCCTAGGTACACGCCACGCACAGCACATGCGTGGACTATTTTGTAGAACGTTGAAACGGAGTGGCGCATATCAAACCTATCCCATGGCCAGTACAACACAGTTTCGTTGATCATGGGTTCCTATATTTTGGGAAGGTTCATCACTGAAAGATGGAAAAATTAATTGAAACATTATTTGAATTGTCAAAACATGGTGTAATTGAATAAATGATTCATAAAAACAAAGTTTTTTCATTTTTTTTTTTCAAGTAACAGCCAAATGAAAAAATCGATTTTGTCGAAAACTGGTGAATTACGAGTACCTACTTAGTAATTTGTTATATTTATATAAAAATCTTGAAATAAATTTCCAAATTTCGTATCCAAAATCTTAAGAAATACTACAAAACTATCAAATGTTCTCAAAAATTGAGAAAGAAACCTTAAATTTGTTAAGAAATGCAAAAAAAGGAAAATAAATTTCCTCATTATATATATTTATATTATTATCGTATGTAGTCGTAGTATTGAATAGTTACCTCAGGCATACTGCTAGTTTTTCCTCACTTCCAATAGGTTTTTGTGTATTACACTCTTGAGCAGTGATATCAATTCATAAATCTCACTAAACTGTTTTCTGTTTAACCTAAACGACTCTTTGAACACACTGGATAACTTGAACTCTCCATGACTCTCTTTTTCGTAAACACTCATTCGTCTTACTTTTTTTCTTTTTTTGCCGAGTTGCTGGCTTACTCTCATCTTATTGTATGAACTGTGAGAAATTATGGAGATTATGGTATTGGTATGGGCGTGGGGTTTTTTCGATATGCGTTATTATCAAAAAACGTGTACTTGAACTGGGTTTCGGTCACACTTGTGCTGTGCGTGGCGTGTACATAGGCTGGGTTCGATTTGCGCCGGCCCTAAGACTCCGCCAACTCTGGATCTCGGTGAAGTTTGAAAATCGGTATTGATATGTATTTCTTTCAGTTCTCAGAGTACATCCACAAATATAACTTCTCTTGTCATAGCATTTGGAATTTTCGATATTTGATACTTTTATAAAGCGTACAACAGCTTCCCTCTGGTCACTTATCACTCTGGCACAATCGTTATTCCACAAATGTTAATTGAACTCAGGGTTGAACACTTTTTCTTACTACTTGGGATTGTAATTTCTGTCGCAAAATTGAGATAACTTAACAATTCATTATATTTTACGTTTTTGTCTTGAGACATTCGGCTATACAAAACGTGGGGAAAAGGGTCCAATCCGCTTTATTTAGATTCCATTTGTGCGTTTTTTCCTTATCAAGTTCGGTTCGTCATCTTCCAACTTTATCAGAATCGGAGAATGATCTGAACCTTAAGATATTTCCTCCAACTGCCACTTACAAAGCGTTGCAATTTCTGGAGATACAATGTCAGCTCGATTGCAGATCAGGAGTAGAAATGGGCGTTAGTTGTCCGTCATCAATACATATTAAATTACAATTTTATATAGCCTCCAATGATTTATTCAAGGCCGTGTCAGTTATTTCGCAATTCCACACACTGTGGTGACAATTGAGGTCACCTCCAATAATACATGGTTTTGGTCAAAAAATGTGTCAACTATCTCTATCTGGTTTGAGTAAAAATAATAAGTAGATGTATTATTAAATTCAACTGCCAATGATGAACCCTCTGATCTTATAAATTGGGTCCGTGAACAAAAGGCTACATTTTTCTTAAGAATGATATATTCTCCTTCATATCCATCTTCTCCATATTTAAAAAAAAATTACCGCTTTTGTTATATGAATGAATATTTTTGTGAAATGAGAATTTCCGGAATGGCTCTTTATTATGTATCAGATACCTAATATTGTATTGTAAAATATTGATATGCCTCGTACTTTTTTCGATGTATAGGTTCTGATTTGATTAATTTATTTGCGCTTTCATAAGAATTCAGTTCAATTACAACTTTATTAATGCCTATCACCCACATTTAGAATATTGTTTTGGATTTCTGGTTCTGCATTTAGAATTAACCTTGCTGCCCAATCCCATGCAACTTCCCGATATTACCTTGTTTATTTTGAATGCAATCGAAAAAGAGTCCTTTATCTCCTGGGGAATACGAATTTGCGTTCTTGAGTTATACAGGGTGTAACTGAATAAGTGTAAAACATTCGAGGGGGTGATTCCTCGTCAAAAAAAGATAGGATCTTTCATATAAAGAAACTTGTTTGGAGCATCCCATGTTAAGATACAGATAAGAAAAGTTACATTGGAAATAAATTTGATGGGTTGCGTTTTCCACCCATCACAACCATGGGGTAAACCGAATAAATTACTGGCTGAGTGTCTTCTTGGTAGTAGAAAATGTCAGGTTAATTTCAATACTGTAATATTTTTGGTGTTTGTTAAAAAAATTGTTAAACAAATTGTATGTACAGGGTGGGCCAAATTGGACACTTTTAAATATAAAATCCTGTTTCTGAACTAGATAGATGAAAACTGATGGCAGTGCCTGAGGGTCAATTTTCAAGAAAAACTTCATGGTGAAAACTGCATATCGATATATATAACCGTTTATGAGTTTTAGCATGTTTTCCGAAAATGTGCTGTAACTTCTTCACTGTTGAAAATTTCTTGTTTCAATGAAAATATTTCCAAAGCACTTTTTTACTCAGAATTCAATGGTTTAACTCATTAATTTTTCCGAATCATATATCAATAGCTTTAGGCTACATTGCCATCAGTTTTCATCTATCTAGTTTAGAAACAGGACTTCTCCTTTGAAAGTGTCCAATTTGGCCCACCCTGTACCCCTTCAAGGGACTGTATCTTAATATATAATGCTCCAATGAAGTTTCTTTATATGGAAGATGTCATCTTTGGAAGATCTCATCTTTTTTTCGATGAGGAATCTCCCCTCAAATGTTTTACACTTATTTAGTTACACCCTGTATTTGTACTTACTTGGATGTTATCATTGTTATTATTTTTGATGCTTTGAATTTCCTATATTTTTTCTGATTATCAATTAAAACTTCTTAATCATTTTGAGTATCCATGTATATCCACTGTGCAAGTGCAATGTATTAAGAAATTTTTTTCTGAATTCTTAGTTCCTTATTAATATGTCAGATAATCTCAAATTTCTCAACGGTATGACTATTAGTCTAATTCAACCGTATTCCTATCTCTCATACTTTCCGAAATCCTGATGATGAGGATTGATTTGAAATAACTGGTCTTCATTCAAAGAAGAGAGACAATATTTTCAGTGCAAAATAAAATTCTAATTGGCTGGAACCATTCGGACACCAATTGTAGTGACAATTCACTACGATAAGGACTTTTTGATGTGTAACTTTTATATGAGACTTTTTTTATATCAATCAGACTTATCGATATATCGAGCAAATTCGCACTGTTGGGACACCCGGTATACTGTCCAAAACCTCGTGGGCCACCCTGTTTATCGTGGTCTCAATTATAATTTCACCTTCATGCTTATAATTGGGACAAATTAAGAAAACGTATTGGTATTCGTTTTGATCAAAACTTATCAGCGTGTCATATCACAATGTTTCGGTTTGAGACCATGGTGCAGAAACATTATGAATTCTGCATCAAGGTCAAGTCTAAAAATTATGTGACAAATCAGTAAAATCAATTTATGTATCTCATCACAGATGCTCATTATTGTATTTTACTTTTTGATATTCGAAATAACAAATTCAAACTGATATTATTTTCATAATAGGTATTGAAAGTGAATGATACCAAAATTCGAAATTATGAGTTGAAAGTAACTACTCAAACTTCGTGAATTTAACTCGATTGAGCACTCAAAGTATAATAATTTTTAGAGTAATATCCGTTAGCCAAGATATACAAGTGTTTCATTAACATTTCTATCAGTCAGTTTTTCCTATAGACCCAGAATATCAAATATCTATAGAGAACTGTTCAATTGGAAATGCATGGACACATTCACAACATGAAGGAGGAATAATTTTTATACTATATACACTGGGTCCAAGATAAGAATGAACAGCATGTGAATATCGGAAGATATACGAAGAAGGTTGAACAAGAAAAAAGTTGTACATTTATGTTCCTAATAATATGCCATTTAGAAAAATTCCGGGTAGTTTCGGAGATATTCGAGAAAAATCAATATTTGAGAAATTCGTTTTTATTTTCTATTTATTTTATTTCCTAAGATAATGTAAAACAAACAGCACAGAAAATATTTTTTCAAATTTCGGTTTTTCTCGGATATCTCCGAAACTACTCGGAATTTTGAAACTTTCTAAATGGTATATTATTAGGCACATAAATGCGCAAATTTTCTCTAATTTGACCTTCTTGGACTCAGTATCCATTATGCAGTGGAAACTCACCTTCCAGCGTGATTTTGCAAAATTTTTCTTAAGTTGTTCTGAGACAGTCCCGTGTATGTTCTTATTGCTGGCAGCATTGCCAGATATCCTGTAATAAAACTTGTAAACGTGAAATATTTTTTTCGTGATTGAACATACCAGGGATGTCCCAATGCTTGTCTACAAGTGAATCTTCTGTCGGCATTGACGCACATCAAATGGCTGATGAAATCCTTGGCTGAATCACTAATTTCGTCCCAATAAGGAGAGTCAAACTCGTAATCCCCTAGAAATATAATCTTTTTGCCATGCAAAATCTTACTCCATCAAATTACCTTTAAGGATTTGAGCAAATAAATTTGCATCATTTTCGTCATAGAAAGGAGGATAGCCACATAATAAGATATAGGATATAACTCCTATACTCCAAACATCCACTGCTTTTCCATATGGCTTCTGAGCAAGTACTTCAGGTGCTGTAGAATAAGAAACACTGATGGACAAATTCTAGATAAAGAGTACCAGCAACTGGCGTTACAACATGTAGGCATCAGCTGATAGAGGGACCAAATATACCTTTTTATTGGATTTAGTACAATTCGTGATTCTATGATGCATACAATTATTAGAATAGATTGAATTATTTTTCTGATGTAACCATTGCAGTCAGTGCATTCTTCCATTGAAATGGGCGAAACAGATATCCCTTAATACAGGTTGGCCAATTAGTATGTCTTATTTTATTCGATTGAGAAAAATATATCCACAATCTAACGTTTACATTCATTCGAAATGCAATTCTTTACTTTTACTGGCATTTCAGTTATGGTATCACTATCGAGACCTAGAAAGTGACATGTCATATCTATATTGAATAAAGTAGAATCATTCTGTGAGAATTTGAAGGCACCTTTAAGAAGGAAAGCTATTTAACTTGTCTATGCCTCTACCTATTTTGAATCGAAAACATTCAAAAGTTGAAACGAATTGGCTCAATTTTATTGATTACAAAAATTATTTTCAGTTTGAAAAACCGAAACACGCCAGAAACGAAAATTAGACTTCAGTTTGAACACTCAACAAATGAGTATGTTGAATGATCTGAATGAAATTACCATAATACAATGATTGATTCACTCGAAAATTTCCTTCTGTCAAAATTTTTAAAATAACTTGAAATTTAATGGAAAAGTGATGCCCCTTTATAAAAGATAATTGATGTATTCGAGGATATTCTCGAAAGCCTATTCTTTTTGGAATTCCTTTATTTATGAACAGACCGTATCGGTGAATGATCTCTAGGTGATAAAAAATGTCAATATAATATCAAATATGCTGAACATCCAGAGTACTTCTTGAACTTTTAACTGTCAAAATCGAGAAAGGAGATAAACAACAGCTTCAAACGTTTTCAACAATTAAAATTTGATATCAACTGTTACCACACTAAAATTTTTAATGAATCACGAAACGTCCTCTCGTCAAACTGAAAATAAACAAATATAACAATAAAATCTCTTCGCTGATCTGTTCACTCATCACAATTTATAAAACAGTGAATGAAATGCTTAGACTGTCGAAAGGAACAAACTCTTAACGGAGGAGATTGTGTGACATCACTGCAAGTGCTCTATTATCTTGTATATTACAGAAATAGTCTCAAATGTATAGTTTATCTGAAAAATCAACTACATATGATAAAACACATTAGGGATTAATGTAAAATGTCACATAGATTAACGTACCCACATATCCTGGTGTTCCACACGCTGTTGCCATTATTCCAGAGTCTTCCATTTTTGATAAACCAAAATCGCTTATCATAATCTTGCTATCTTCATCTGGACTATAATACAGTAAGTTTTCAGGCTGGAAACAAAACAAAAACACTCATTCAATATAGTTCGGATACCTGCTATAGCAACAAGTACAGGGTAGGTACGATTTGTTTAGAAAATAACAATAAAAACTGAAGCAAACTCCTCACAGTAGGGTTTCATCATTCAAATAGTGCACTACTTGCATAGCAAAAAAGCAAGGAATTAACGCTGACAGGGACCCCATTTTTTCCTTATACCCTGATCAAGAAAAAGAAGAAGAAGAACCGACGGCGTTTGGTTTTACACGTAATTCTCGAATGTCGAACCTTGAAGAATTGATAACCTTCGAAGTCTGGTCATTGATAAACTTCCAAGTAATATTGAACTTTGTGGAAACGAAAGAACCGACATTTTCACCAAAAAAGGTATAGTCCATTTATTCTGGGTTGATACCTATGACGCGTCGCCCGATTTTGCCGTGATGCCATATGTTTTTCACTTTAAAACTTGGGTATATAATGTGAGTATTTTGAAAGGTTCTAATAAAGATGCAACCATTTTCTGGGCATCTCCACTCACAACGTGATCACAACGATGCCAAATTGTTTGGAGCGAATCCCTACAATCGTTTGTTTAAATACGAATTGTTCTCTTATTGCGATTTTTTCATCAAAATGTCGAGAGAATTGAATGGAGATGCCCAGAAAATGGTTGCATCTTTATTAGAACATTTTAAACACGAAATGGATAACAGGAGCCCCTTACTTTCAATGGATTTTATTCGAAAGGTAAGTGAAGAATCTTAATGAATATTTATTCACGACCATCTCACAATGGTTCACTAGTTTTTAGGAAATATGATTATTACAGAGAGTGATTGCTGCTTTAAATGTAGGAATTGAACTGCGTAGGGAATATCTGCACACTTTCACAGAAGGTAAGCTATTTCGATACTAGCATTACAATTTTGAGAGAGATATTGAAAATTATTGTTCACAAGTTCATCAATGATATATGATTAGGAATAGTGGAACAATGTACATAATTACACTGAAACATATTTTTCATTCACTTATAGCTGACATTATAGAGCCGTATGTTCGAGAAATAAAATATATCGTACTTCATTTTCCTCTCGATAATGAGTAAGAAGATTTGTGAAACATTATGTAGATAGTCAGAATAATTTTGATTTCATTTCTCTTTTAGTTCATCAATGGTATTAGATTTGTTAACGTAATATCCCTCACAAAGTATATGGTAGTGGCTATGTCAAAAAATCTAGTGATTCTGGAGATCTGAAGGTATCACAATACGGGGCTCTGGGCAGCAGGTCTTTGCGAGCCCCTTTGTCTTTCGTGAAGAGTATGTGATGCGAATGTAACATATGTCTGGTTGTTTGGTTTATGCATTCGTCATGTTTGACAACAAAATCTGAATATACATAAATAAATGAAAGTTGAGTTTACATTGAGAGATTTGCAAGAACAACATTTATGGTAAAATTTAAAAATGATATTTGCGGGTTTTTTCAAGACTGAAATCTTTAGTTACAGGACAATTGTCGAATGAAAGAATGGGCTGAAAGTCGATATTGTGTCATCGCATTTTTCAAATAGGTTGTAATAATTTTGAAATTATATTTCAAATGAATGAATGAACACATATTTTTTAAATTTGTTTGGATTGTTGCGTGAGGCCCCTGAAATAGCGGGACCACGGGCGATTGCCCTTTTCGCCAACCCCGAAAGGCTGCCACGATGACCTCACCAAGAATAAAAGTAGAAGAAAAAATACAACTAAAGTAAAACAAAATCGAGATGTCTTAGCTCTTTCCATTCCATAGCCATATTGAGCATACAAAGAATTTGTTCCTTTACGTGCTCACTAGATAAGATATTTTGTATACGGGTCTGGAAAATATTCATTAGGTCTTTGAAATGATAACCACCAGGGTTATTAGCATTATCAATACATAGTTCGAAATTTTGCCTAAAAGGTTGATGGCTTCAAGGCTGAGCTCTATGTTTTTAATTCTCACTCAGAAATTGCATCAGTTGATTGTCAATTTTGTGGGACAGTTCATCCACAGGACACTTAATCAAAACATGATTCACAGACATTTGTACGTAACGCTATACATGACAATTCATCATTTAACAGATGTTGGTGTGTGTAGCAGGTTAACCACATATTTCTTATAGGTGATTAATTGATTGCTCATTATCGATATATTATTCAAGGATTCAAATTATTGGTAAGTAAACCATCCGACGTGTAAACACATTTATATTACACACTTTTCGAGGGCCTTCGGCAAATTGGATCACCCTCTTTTATTGATGTAGTTCAGCCGAATAGATTTCGATAAAAATCTGTTGAATCTATTGGAGACCTATCTAACCAACAGATCACAATTTGTGCAATACAGAGGACATAAATCCCATGTCTTCACAGCTACAAGCGGAGCCCCCTAGGGCAGCAACCTTGCACCACTGCTATTTTCACTTTATGAATGACACATGCGAAAACATAAGCAGCAGTTTACTTTTTTTGCTGCATACTTCTTCAAAAGCACTTAGAATCCCTACACAATTGGTGCATAGATAACAAACTATTTCTGAATATTCAAAAATGTAAATATACAACCTTCACACTCAAGAACAGCCCAATAATAGGCGACTACTTAAAAAACAATATCCGCTTAGAGCGTGAATTCCTTGTTAAAGATCTTGGGATAGAATTTGACCCAAAGAGCTAAGTTTCACCTCACACATCAACAAAATTAGAACATTGGCTAAGTTAATACTAAGATTTGTATTAAAAACTGTAAGGATTTCACTATTGAACGATGCCTCTTCACATTATATGTACGAACGCGCTTAGAATATGGGTGCTTAATTTGGTCACCTTACTATGTAACCCAATTTCATCAACTTGAATCCATACAGAGACGCTTCATATAGTGCTTGGCATACAAGATAGATGGACTATATCCCGAGCAAGCAACAGCACCTTCCTAAACCGTTTCAACCTTCTATCACTCGATTACCGAAGATAATACCACTCTTGTGTATTTGTTTACAAACCCATAAATCTCCAAGTGGATTTTTCTGAGCTATTGTCTCAGTTAAATCTCCACATACCTTGAGTTAACAGCAGAAATGCAAATTTTTTTAACCTTTCCACCCCAAGAACAAACGTATTTGTGAAGTCGCCTCTGTATGCAATGTGTAATGAATTTAATAAGCTCCCCAGCAAACAATGACTCTCTGGCCGTCTTCTGGCCCAATGCATGATCGGTCGGCAATATGCTGGCAACGGCAAAAATACATCGGCAAAATGTCGGCCCAATGTATTGTCACAAACACCACAAGGCATGGTCCAAGAATTATAATCACTCACTATATGTAAACCAATCCATGTTCGACCTCAGGTGCGTTTGAACCAACATGACCCGAATGTGAGTTAATTCAAGTTCACGAGTTCATTACCAGACATATTGTTACAATACGCAAAATAATCACGTTGAACTCACTAAGGCATGTTCGCATAACAATCAAAATGAATAAAAGTAATTGAAGACATAGTCTTCTTGACTTAATCTTCAGAGAGTCATGGGTGACCCCCAAAAACACCCCCTGTACGCGACAGTATGGCATATTGTTTTCGGGTACCTACAATCCAGCCAGCAATGGGCCAAAACTATCAAAAGTGTGTCTTTCGGAGGTTTTTCGACCGACATTATAAAAATGAAGGCCAGTTAAAGTGTTATTCTACCAATAGTTTGCCAGTGGACCAACCAATTATGGATAGAAATATATTATTATTTTGCATTAAATTTGTCGTATTATAATAAAAATGGTGCTTTATTATGACACATTATTCACAGAGGTCGGATTTTCTGTTATAAGACACGTCGACACATAAATGATGATTCTTATATATATACTTCGTTGCTTCCTCGAGAAAGGAATACAATATTTAAATCAGCATCAATAACCTACTGACCAATCCCAAAACCAATATAAACTACCGTCCTGCTGAATATGTGGTACTGTAACCCGAGACTAAGGAAAGTTTCAACTTGGTTTCAACCAACACTGACGCCAGGCTGCTGGCTTTCAGCTTCTGAGCTTACGACGTATCATCATCTGATTGGTTATCGAGAGCGGTCATGTGAACCTAGTGTGAAACTGATGCTGTCGACTGGTTTGACATTTAACAGTTTTGTCACATTCATATGGTACATTCTTATTTTTGTATTTACTGCTATTTATACTTTTGTGTACAAAAATTCCAAGATATTATAATGGAAGAAAAATGATGATGAATGGAGGTGAGTTAGTATTTATATCTATAAATTGTAGCGTTAGTTACAAGCACGGTTGCAAGAAACAACCTTCATTAGTTTTGAGGTTAAGTATCACCGCGAAAATCTGATGCTGCTGAAAATAACAATGTTCAATAATTATTCAAGAAGTTATAAGTATAAACTAATTAAGAAAAGTTTGAAAAATCTGTAGAATTGAGTGGAGTTCTATTTGATTGTTGAGTTTCTAGATGAAGCCAATGAAAACTCGATACCACTATCTGTGGTATACCGAAGGTGTGGGTTTCTACTAGGCGAAATATATGCAATTGGCCCAGTTTAAAAAATGATGAAGAGAGAAGGGCAGTAATACAAAAAATTCAATTCAAACAAGAGCCCTGTACCAGTTGCACAATTTATTTATTTATTTAGCGTATGGCTACATCACAGGTAAGTATATAACAAAAAGTATCACAAACAAACACCAAGGTTACAAATATATTCTATTGACTCTCTTGTCGCAATCAGGAAATCGGATGGGTTGCCACTGTAGGAGCTAATTGGACAGTCCTCTACCATGTGTTTGATAGTCTGTCTTTCAGCGCCGCAGTCACAATTTGGAGAAGGTATTTTTCCCCACCTGAAAAGTGAGTCGGAGCACCTACCGCAGTTCGTCCTTATTCTGTTTAGTGTTGTCCAGATTCGTCTTGGTTGATCAAATCCCTCTGGCCTGCTTGTGACGCATGGCATATCCCGGTTGGCAGGTGTGGCATTCTTCTCCCACTCTTCTTTCCACCGCTCAATTATGTTGAAGTTTTCTTCGATAAGGGTTTCTGCCGTTCTTAGAGGGGGTTTTCGTGAGCGAAGCCTATTTATGGTCCTGCCGATTAATCCGACGTGTGAGCGAAGCACAGGATCGGCGTTAATTTTTACATACTCCCTGACCAGAGCATGTTCTCGGCGGATTTGTGGAGGAGCTATGTGGCTCAGTGTGGGTAGCCAATAAGTGGGCGTGGCCTTGATTGTGCCTGATATAGTACGCATAGCCTGATTGAGTTGGGCTTCAACACGTTTGGTGTGTGGGCTGTTGATCCACACCGGTGCACAGTATTCCGCGACGGGATACACTAAACCAAGTGCTGTCGATCTGAGGGTTGCACAATAGTGGTGAAATACAATACAAGTAACTTTACTCATTCGAAACAATTTACTAAAATACTCCATTTTTCAGATTCTTGTAAAAAACCTCTGTGACCAGTCAATCTGAAGATGATAGACAGTCAAAAAGTAAATCAAGGTCAAATTCATTATACAAAGATTTTCAGACCAGGCCAAAGGAATATTCCCAACTGAATGTTTCGACAAGGAAACATAACACCTCATCATCAGAAGATGACCTTCCCACTCTGTCTCCTCCCACAATAAAAAAAAAATCCAGCATTCATTGACTCTGATGAAACTGATGATGAATTGGATATCACTATTGAAACTAAATCAGACAATAGCCGAAAACTTCCAGCTTCACAAAGTTCATGCTGTAACTGCAAGAACACAGAAGGTAACTAGTTTAGCATGCTTATTTTTATATTGAGTTTTTGATCCTAGTCATATGTGAACCATATATTTTTTTCAGCTAAGCTGGATTCAGCAATTAGGAAGATTGTTCAGAGAAATCCCCTCAGTGAAGATGTGGAAACTCCAGAAAATTTGAATTTACCAATGAATCAGGAGTGTCAATTAAAATAATTTGATATAAAATTGAAAGATAATGTTTTTTTCCGAAATATGGTGTGTACTATGAATTCAATTCAAGTTCATTTTGTTTCAATTGCTTAAGGTAAATTCGAACTTTTTCTTTCACTCAAAATATATAAAAGTCTATTCATTACTTATCAATTAATACGCAATCAGTTAATATGTATAATTCACAGAGGGCCAACCTACTGAGTAGGTAACTTCCATTGCAGTATTTCTACTGGGCCATCAATGATTTCCACAGATTTGCCTTCAAAGGCCCATCATTCATAAGACACTGTTGACAAACATTGGCCCTGATGATGGCCGGTGTCTCCCATTTTCACTGGCCCGCCATAGGCTATAGGTGCCTTGCCGTTCCGGCCTGATCTGGCCAGCATATTCTGGGCCGGAATAAGGCCGATAGAAATTGTTTGCTGGGTCAGTAAAGAAATTGATTTATTTAACCGATCTATAAATTCATTCAAAACGTCAGTCAAGAATATATTACCTCGATCACCGGATCTCACACCTTCGGATTTTTTTCTATGGGGTTACTTTAAATCGAAGGTTTACGTTACTGAACCTGAAAATATTGACGTTTTAAAACAACGTATTGTTGCAGAATGTGAGGCTGTTTCCGCAGACACATTTGCAAAAGTACGAGAAGAGTTTAAAATAGGATGTTTTACTGTCAGGAAGTAAATGGAGGTCACTTCGAGCAATTTCTTTGAGTAGATACTGATTCTTAAATCTGTAAATAATGTCATACTGAATGGAATTAACATTTTAATGTTAACTAATGAGCCATTAAAACTGCCATAAACACAAACAAAATTAGTATCATTGAATAGCAGGTTTTTTCGATACCTTTTTAAAGAGGTGTCGCTTGCCGTAGGGTTCCATTTAAAATTATTGGTCACAATGGCCTTGTGACGTCATCTTTGACGATTTCGTCATCTATTATCCCTAGTAGGGCAGTTTACAACCTTTAATATTCAGTTTCCAAATTTCACTTGTTTATGTATAATCGTTTCAAAGATAAGAGGGGGAGAGGGAACTTTTGAGAAGCACTGTATTACAAAACCTTCAGAAAAGATTCAATGGTTATGGATGATAAAGACTTTATCGATTCATTTCAAACGTGCAAAAATATCTAAACTAACGAACCTATATTACGATATCCTGATTTCTCAAAAGAAAATTATCTTAGCAACTGATGCCACTAATTTCGCAATAGGCTCCGTACTCTCGCAAGGTGAAATTCCCAACGATCGACCAATAGCATATGTTTCTCGCACATTGAACGACAGTGAAACCAGATACTCCACAGTAGAAAAAGAATTACTCGAGTTACGTACCAGGCCCAAACACTTGAAGGCTCGGCGTCCTTTTCAACCACTTGAGATGCCAATATACAGATTATTTTCTAGCTGCTTCAATATTTCATATTCATTCTTTCTCTTAACTCTGCCAGAGGCAGTCGATCTGTATTTTTTATTGAATAAATATTTTATAAAAAGTAAATCTCTCGTTCTAACTATTTAACTGGCGCAGTCGGAAGGATTTGTACAGTGTGTTAAAAAGTCATTTTCACACGTGGAGTTTCAACCCCTTGAGTGCAAATTCGAACACAACCCATCGAGGGAAAATCACGAGTTGATGAGCAGACGACCACATCCCTGGAGAGCTAACTACGAAGAATAAACGAAGAAGGAATTGGAGACTACACTGATTTTGATCATCAAAAACTTGTAAGTGCCAAATATTCCTTTTTGCCTTCATTGAACCCTCTGAATAAGGACTTCGCCGTCCATCGAGGACATTTCGCTGTCTATCCTAGACAATTAGTTTAAGAAAAAAAAATCAAAATAATAATAATAACGAATAATCCAAAAACAAAATATATTAACATTTCGCACAAAAAAAGATAATATAATACATGGTTAATTATATTCAATAACAAAGAAAATAAATAAAATTTACGCATAATTTATGAGCGAAATTGACGTTATTTCAGATAAACTCAATAATTTATCTTTCGAGGAAATTTCAATTCGCGAATTTCATTCAAATCAAACAAACTTTTCTAACATGGTTCCACCAACAGCAAACCAAATGAATTGGGAACTTTTTAAATCTAGAATTCATAATCTCAAACCATTTGATGGTGATAGCAATGCTTTAAATACATTTATTAATAGATGTGATGCTTTAGTCACCACCTATTCAATTTACAATGATCAAATATTGAATGAACAGCTTTTCGAATGTATACAGGGTAAATTGATAGGAAAAGCTGAATTTATGATAGGAAACCGCAGTGAACTGAATACTTGGAAATCTCTGAAAATCGCTTTGAAACAATGTTTCGCTGATCGTAGAGATCTGGACTATATAGTTCAGGAATTAACTAGAAGTCGACCGTATAAATGAGAAGATCTACTCAGCTTTGGAAGTAGACTTCAATTACTCAGAAGTATTGTTGCTCAGAGAATTAGTAATGATGTTGAGTTACATTCAGAGCAAAAGACTTTTCAAATTCTACATTATGACAAAGTTGCTCTTAATACATTCATTGTAGGATGTACAGGTATCCTACAGAATAATTTACATCTGAAGAAACCAACCTCTTTAGAAGATGCAATGACATACGTAAAAGAATTTCAAAATTTTCAAAATATGTATGGTAATATGCAGAATAATTTCGGAACACAATTAACTAACCAAAAGCGTAACTTTTATATCAATAATCCTCGACCACAAAGACATGACAATCCACAAAGACAATTCCATCAAAATAATGAAAACCCTTCAAATCCTCAATTTTCTCCAAAACCTGTTTGGCCTTGTCAGCCAGTGAATGTACAATTCAGACCACAACCCATTAAAAGATACCCGACAAATCGAGAAATTTTTGGACCCCTCAGAACGTTTTCCGACCGAGACAAATTCCACCTAATCAATTACCTAAACCAGAGCCCATGTCAACGACTTCTAGAAATCCTACTAGAATGTAATATCGACCTAATATCGACATCCTCAACAAATTAGACAAGACCTTCATAGTCAAAATCATAATAATTTTCGAAATAATCAAAGATTTTTCCAAACACACCAAAAACCAAATTTCATTTCAGAAAAATTGTTCTCAAATGAATATGACCAACAAAACCCTGACAATGATCAAACATTTGATGCATGTCCCAGCTTCACTGCAGCTGAATACTACCCCGAAAATAATTACTACGATCAAGGTTCATACATCGAAGAAGCTGTTGATAACCAGCCACAATACACTGACGATACAAACCCTGATGAAATAGAAAATTTTCCACTAAACAGCCCGGAAAATTCACTGACCTAATAGAAATAAATATCTCTAGTAATAATGCTCTTCCCTATGTTGAAATACACAATCCCAAGATTAAATTACTAATAGATACAGGTAGTTCCAAATCAATTATTAAACCTTCCATAATTGAAAAATTATATCCGAATAAAATATATCAATCTGAAACAATAATAAAAACCGCCATCGAAAGCAAGAAAGTTAGGTACCAAGCATTGATTCCAGCATTTCCGGAATTCAATACAAATTATGAAATTAATTTCATTTTATTCGATTTTCACGACTACTTTGACGGAGTATTAGGACTTACAGATTTGATGAATATGAATTTGAATATTGATTTAACCAATAAAAGATTGATAGGCAAACATACCGGGTGATTTTTCGAGGTGGCTCGCCCCTATAACTTTTTTATTTTTGGAGATAGAAGAACAAAATTCGGGGGTTGTGTATTATATGTCAATTCGCATTTTTAGACGTATTCACTTGCTTTGCAGTACTTCCGGTTTGACCGGAAATGACCCCAACTTTCGATTTTCAAATGGAACATCCTATATATTTTTATTTATTTCGATTCGAGGATGACATTATCTATCCAACAAAACCGTGTTTGTGAATATTTGACGTATGAAAGAATTTTTTATCAATTTTTATTTTTCGATCTAGCGTGCCATGGATCGATTGAAACGCTTCCTTTTTGATCAAGTGACATGGGAAAAATACAACTTTGAGGCATATGACTTCGGAGTCGTTTCAATATTTTTTTCAATGTCACAAATATAATTTTTTTCCGTCAACTCGATTTCTTCAAATGGAAAGAGGGTGGCTCGTCGGGTTTTTGTGAAAGATCATTTTCTTATGAACAATTTGATACCACACACTTCCACTTTATTTTCACTATCTTTCTCAATAATTGCAAGAAGCCCAATACCTAAATTGAAATAAAAATTCTTTCATACGTCAAATATTCACAAACAAAGTTTTGTTGGATCGATCGAAAAAAGTAAAAATATATAGGGTGTTCCATTTGAAAATCGAAAGTTGAGGTCATTTCCGGTCAAACCGGATTTACTGCAAAGCAAGTGAATACGTCAAATAATGCGAATTGACATATAATACACAACCCCCGAATTTTGTTCTTCTATCTACAATAATAAAAAAGTTATAGGGGCGAGCCACCTTGAAGAATCCCCCGGTATAAATATTCCATTCAAATTTAGGCAACCTACAGATTGCAGTTTTTCATTCTCAGTCAATCCGCAACAAAAAGTAATCAAGAATGTACCTGTTAGTATTTTCGATGGAGAAAACTTGACGATCGAAGGTTATATTAACAAACTTTTTATTCCGCAAGTGGTAACTAATTCAAGTGAAGGTTATGCCTCAATAGAAATTCAAAACCCTACCAATCAAACAATATCTGTTACCCTAAATGAACCGATACCTGTTGAACAATTCAACTCATCGCTCTATGAAATATATAATTTCGATTATTTCAACTATTCCGATAAAAATCCAAAAAATTCAAATGAAAACCACTCTATTATTATTACAGATTTGATTCGAACGGGACATATGAACTCGGAAAAACGAACCGCGATTATTAAAATTTGCCTTGAATTTTCAGACATATTCTATAAACCAGGCGACGATTTGACATTTACATCAAAAGTTAAACATGATATCAAAACCACTGACGAAATAACTGTCCACACTAAATCCTATAGACATAAACAAGTGCAACGTCAAATCAATGAAATGCTCGAAAAAAATATAATAAGACCAAGTTGTAGCCCGTGGTCCTCGCCTATTTGGATCGTCCCAAAAAAGTTAGATTCGTCTGGCGAAACAAAATGGCGAATAGTTGTAGACTACCGTGAAATTAATGAAAAGACAATTGGTGATCGATACCTCCTACCCAATATCAATGACATTCTAGATAAGCTCGGTAAAGCTCAGTATTTTACGACTCTTGATTTAGCTAGTGGATTCCATCAGATTGAAATGGCCCCACAAACTACTGAAAAAACCGCATTCAATGTAGAACAAGGTCATTACGAATACTTGAGAATGCCTTTTGGACTAAAAAATGCACCCTCTAGTTTTCAGCGAGTAATGGATGAAGTTCTCAAAGATCTACAGAATAAAATCTGTATGGTATATATGGACGACATCATTATTTTCAGTGCTGGACTTCAAGAACATATTCAGAATTTGAAATTAGTATTTTCCAAATTACGAGAGGCTCGTTTAAAAATTCAACTTGACAAATCAGAATTTCTCAGGAAAGAAGTCGAATTTTTGGGTCACGTTATAACACCCGAAGGTATCGAACCAAACCCGAAGAAAATAAATGCCATTCAAAAATCCCAATTCCAAAAACACAAAGGGATATCAAATCATTTTTAGGTTTGGTAGGCTATTATCGAAAATTCATAAAAAAAAATTTGCTAAAATAACAAAACCAATGACAAAGTGTCTGAAGAAAAACGAGAAAGTAGAACACACCACTGAATTCATTGAATGTTTCGATATTTGTAAATCTATTCTCACTTCTGAACCTGTCCTTTCATACCCAGATTTTGATAAACCATTTGAATTGACCACCGATGCCTCCAATTTTGCTATAGGCGCCATATTGTCCCAAAATGACCACCCAATTTGTTATGCATCCCGAACATTGAACCCGGCGGAAGTTAACTATTCAACAATTGAGAAGGAACTTCTTGCTATCGTTTGTAGTTGTAAATACTTCAGACCCTATCTATTTGGCCAAAACTTCACGATATTTTCCGATCGCAAACCCCTTCAGTGGCTTTTTTCATTAAAAGAACCGAACTCGAGGCTTGTACGATGGCGTCTAAAACTCGAAGAATTTGATTATATCATTAAATACAGGAAAGATAAACTCAATCAAGCAGCCGATGCACTATCTAGAAACCCTCAAAATAACGATCTGAACGCACTCGAAACAGTATCAACTCAAAACAACCCTGGTGACGTTAATGAGTTGATAAATGATATATTAACTATTCCTGACGAACTTCCCAATCTTGATGATAGCATACTTCAAGAAATTCTAGGAAATCAACCGAGTCAATATTCAAAACCGGTAGTCAACGTACAATCAGATGTTCGCGTTTTTCCACCCCAAGTAAATGAGAATTATTCCGATCTTGAAACAATTCATACTTCTCTCGAAGATTCAGTATGTTCTATTCCCATTTCAGAACGTTCAGTGAATACATACAAAAACCAAATGATTATTACTACCGGTGACACGAATGAGACTAAATATAGACGGGAAAAATTTTTTGAAAACTAACGATCATATATCACACTGTATTATGCCAATTTTCACTCCCACATGAGATATGGAATACTAAGTTGGGGAAACAGTGCTAATGTAAACAGAGTTTTTATTCTACAAAAATACGCGATACGCATTATTGAGAATGTTGATAAGAGGACTAGCTGTAGAGAACTTTTCAAAAAACTAAAAATCCTGACATTATTTGGCGTATATATTCTGGAGGTCTGCATATATTTCTATAATAATTATAAAAACATTGCAATGTGCTTGCCAAAACATGATCATGACACTCGTTACCGCAATATGTTACAGCCCATTTTTCACTGCTCCGCACTTTATCAAAAAAGTTTTTATTTTATGGGGTGCAAATTATACAATAAATTGAATCCGGATATAAAGTCAGCACCAAATGTCAGAATATTCAAAAATAGACTAAAAAAATTCTTAATTGAGAAATGCTGCTATTCCCTTGATGAATTTTGATAATTTTTTATGGATGCATATGTGTGTATGTGTACTTATTTATATATAGTATAGTATTTTGTATTATTTATTTGTTTTCACTAACATAATACGTACTAGACAAATTGTTTCGTCCAAAGTGTACTTCATTACATGGTTTTAGTTTTCCTTTTTCTGTGTTACTATGTAACAATTTCCATACTGTTTTATGTCTCATAATTTTGGTTATGAATTCTGTGTTTTTTTTGACATGTTTGTCCATTCATATTTACTTGTGAATATTTTAAATGGTAAACGAATAAAGTATCTATCTAAAGTATCTATCTATCTATCTATCTATCTATATCACTTTACCAAACAAAAACTTGGTTGAGAATATCGCAAAACTCTTGAAAGACCACATAGATCCGAGACAAACATTCACTTTACATTTCAAAACCTCAAACTTGACAAACATTTTCTGTATCACTATTCAAAATTTGTTCAAAAATGCATCCTATAAACTTGTTCATTGTCCAACTTTCCTTACGGACATAGTAGCTCAAGACGAACAACAAGAAAAACTCGAACTCTATCACAAGACAAAAACTTGTCATAGAGGAATCAATGAAATGAGAACATCCCTTAGTACAAGATTTTATTGGCCAAAAATGGCAGATGATATAAAAATGCATGTCGATAATTGTCAAAATTGTCAAAAAAATAAATATGATCGAAATCCGCCTGTAATAAAATTCAATCTTACTCCAACTACGTCGCGACCATTTGAACATATTCATATGGACACATTTAGAATTTCAAACCACAGCTTCACTACAATTATAGACTCATTTTCTCGATATGGTCAAGCATATCTCCTGAAAGCCTCAACAGGAGTTTGCACAGTAGAAAATTTGATTAAGTTCATTTCCCATCATGGTCTACCATTGAAAATAACTACCGATTCAGGCACGGAATTCAAAAACCAAGATCTACAAAATTTCTGCAAATTATACTTTATTGAACTCCATTTCACGACACCAAAAAATAGTAACTCAAATTCCCCTGTTGAAAGATTTCATTCAACGCTAATTGAGCATTATATATATACACCTGAGCAATTGATGAAACGCGCTGTTCTTGGATGTAATAACTCGATACATAGCGTAATAAAATATACTCCATTCGAAGTTGTCAAAGGTCACATTGATAGTACGAATCCATTCGATTTGAGTGATCATATTATTATCTCCGACTACGTTCAAAATCATAAAAGCAATTCTCAAAAGCTATACCACACAATTCAAGAAACTAATAAACAAACCAAGGAGAAAATCATATCGAAAGTAAATGGAAACCGTGAGGACCCCCCTGACTTCACTAAACAAACACAAGCATATATCCAGACGAAAGCCCTACCCAAAGACAAACCAAAATTCAAAATTACCGAAGTACTTGAAGATACCGGAATTAAATTGAGAACTGACAAAGGAAAATACCACAAAAATATTGCTAGGAAACCCTAAGACTGACGAAAGACATTTTGTACAAGGAAACAAAAATGGAATTTCTGACCCTATACCCTCTACTTCACGCACTACCAACTAACCATCATTAACAACCCCATCTTAACTATAAAACTAAAATTACCCAAGATTATTTATAGTAAACATTAATATCTTTTTACACTTATTCTCGAATAATACCAAATAATTAATCGAAAAACCATATATACGTTCGAAAATAGGAATTATAGATACCGATGATGAAAAACATACGACAGAAGCATCGCAATCTAAAATTAAACTATATTATAATTACATGCACCCTGGAATGCCGTTATTCTAAAATATATTGAAAATTACGAACTAATTATTTTCAGAATCGGAATTAATATTTGCGAATCATGTTTTCATTATCAGAAACGAAGTCCTTCCATCTTACCACTTTTATCCTATCACACGAACCCACCATATGTTTCCCAAATACCCCTATTTGGCACAAACAGTTTAGTAAAATCAGTTGGAAGATATATTACCACTCCAAAGATGTTTACATCGTCGAAACAACATTCTTCAATCAACTCTTCGAATAATCGAGGCAACTACAGGACAAGGACCCGAGATGTCAGCCCGACAAAATAAACCCTTATTTTGTCAACTTAAGGAGGGAGGAGTTACGTACCAGGCCCAAACACTTGAAGACTAGGCGTCCTTTTCAACCACTTGAGATGCCAATATACAGATTATTTTCTACCTGCTTTAATTTTTCATATTCATTCTTTCTCTTAACTCTGCCAGAGGCAGTCGATCTGTATTTTTTATTGAATAAATATTTTATAAAAAGTAAATCTCTCGTTCTAACTATTTAACTCTCGCGATAGTATGGGCATGTAATCATTTTCGACCATATCTTTACGGATGTAAATCCACAATTTACACTAATGAAATATCTTTCGAGACTAGAGGATTTGCTGTTTAATAATAATTACTTTATATGGTATAAATTCTACATTGTATACAAAGTGGTCCAACGAAAAGTATGCACCTAGCTTTTCTCCTTTGTTTAGAATTGAAAGCGAAAATGCTCGGACACGTGGAGTTTGCTTTTGAGGGGGGTCACATTTTAGACATATTTTTCAACATGTGCCTTCAACGCCCCAGCGAGGGGGTGTCACAACCCTAAAATTTTAAATGGAAAGTGGGGTCGAGTGATATATCATTTGTACGGGCACAAAATTATCTTTCTAATGATGCCCTATTTATTGAAATTCATTCGAACATTTCATGCGAAAACGGCCTTGAGAACATTAACCCGATAATTTTGGTATTAATGAAAAAAAAACAAATGAGTTTTGGTTATTAGGAATCAAAACATTTACAATTAGTAGTACTTACGTTTCAATGTTTGTTACTTGTAACAGTGCTCTGTAAAAAAAGTAAACAAGCTGTTAAATTGATTTATTAAAACATTACTTCAACAAGTGTTCAAAATGTGACCCACTTGTTTCCATACAATAATACATATTTTGTTCAGATCTATTTCTAACATTATGTAGCATATCAGGTTTTATGCTTCTGCATTGTGCTGTAATCCGTTGGCGAATATGTTCTATGGACTCGGGCTTCGTAGCAAAACATTTATTTTTTAAGTGTTCCCATAGAAAAAAGTCCAAAGGTGATGAATCAGGTGACCTGGCAGGCCATTCGATTGGGCCTCTCCTTCCGATCCATTGTCCGGGAAAACGGTTATCTAAAAATTCTATTATAGGAGCAGCATAGTGCGGAGGTGCTCCATCTTGCTGGAAATGAAGCCGATCAGCATCATGATTTTGGTCGTCTTCTATTATCTGTGATATGAAAGGATCAATTGCATCGTCAAGCATATTTAGGCAGACTTCACCCGTTAAATTTCCAGGAATGAAAAGTGGTCCTATGATATGACTTCCGAATATGCCACACCAGACTTTTTTTTTTGATGGTATTGGATGTGAACCTCACGGAAAAAATGTGGGTTACTGTTATCCCAGTAACGACAATTATGCCAATTCACAGCTCCATTCAAATAAAATGTACGCTCATCGGTTAAACGAATGTTGAATAATAAGTGCGGATTTTCAATTGAACGCTGGCTCATGTGTTCACAAAATTGCAGCCTTCTGTCTTCGCACATTGCTCAAAATTTCTGGATTCACTGCACGACACTCCACAACAATTCTCCTGCGTAGATCATCAATACAAGTTGGCTGTGTAATATAAACTTTGGATCTCAAATGACCCCATAAAAAGGAGTCTAATGGTGATAAATCAGGAGAAGTAGGGGGTGCTCAGGATGAGGGGGGTGACAATACAATGATGATGTATTTGATAAAAGTGTTCCCCCTTGAAATAAAAATCGACGGGTCTGATTTTCCATTTTTTTTCACGAGTTCGGAGATTAGGGGGGTGACTAGTTTTAGCTGGGACACACTCTCTATTCATGTAATTGATAATAGCAGAATTGAATAAATCTACAGTGAACCAGTGGTAGACCTTTTTATTAAAAATACATGATATGACCCATTACACCAGTGCTCAAAGACCACAGACTTACGAGGTGAGTCGCTCTCGCAGTTTATTCTACCTGATATGGATGTGCTGAACATAGAAAACACACCGACCTTCGTGACAACACGGGCCAATGAGGTTATGGTTATTACTGTGAGTACTAATATCATTTCAAATAATACTGAAAACTGGCGTGCATTTGACGAGGTTTCTTGATCATGTAACAAAATATGGTCGAGTAAGAGTCGCTTTTATACTCAAACCTGACGGGGCAAAAGCATTCAGGCCAATAAGCCTAATGTGCTTTAGATAAAAGCACTACATGACGACCAGAATGCCTTCAGAGGAGTCTCCCTCCACAAAGGCAGCACTACACAAGCTCGTTAAAAGAGTGGAGAACGCACTAAAAAAAGGAAATGCTATTATTCACATCCCTAGATAGAGTGCATTCTACGATACCCATATGAACACCATCATACGAGCTCATACATACCATAATAGGGAACTATTAATAGATAAATCGAGAATTTGTTGAACTAGTCCTAGCACCACATTGCAGGCTCAATTCACGAGAGGTTGCCCACAGGTGTTTTGTCACCGCTTTTGTGCCATATTAATTAACAAATTTCAATTACGATTCCAAATCTTCAAAGCTGAGGAGACCATGAAAATTTCGATCTGGATACGGTTCCCGAAGACTTAAAAACTTTCGAAACTGAAATTAGTAGCTATAAGGAAGTATGAAGTTTGTTTTTTTACCGTGTTAATCAACGTTTAGGTGTAGAGATTTTTTCAATGGAAATATTTTCAAAATGGTGGCATTTCTATTTGTACCAATAATAGACTATATCGAATGTAATATTACCGTTTTGAATTTTTTTTGCCAAATTCTGGCAATTCTTTGGCGAATTCCAAAGTTAGTCCAAAGTTCTCTTCCTAAGTTAATACTTTTCTAGATATAGTGCGGATGTCTTACCAGCCTTCATTCTCGTTACCGAGACAAAACTAAAGAAAAACGCTGGAATACGTGAATTGTTGTTATAGTATTAGGATAATGAACACATTTATGGACGTGTCATAATACAGGGTGGCCCAACGAAAACGTACCGGAAGTTATAACACCAGGAAGAGATTTTATCGAGATTCTACCTGGAATCAACAAAAACAGAAAAAAAGCGAAATGTTCTCAGGAAAATATTCTCAATATTTACTTTAACAAGACGGTATGTTTTAAAGCGAAATCGATTTACTTTCAGTATTTTTTGAAAAATGCACTAACGACATTTCAAAGGTCCATATATTTGAAACGAGTTGACGGAATTTCAAAAATAAAAAACCAATATCTAGGGAATCAAACGGGCTTTTCAACGAGGTATCATTTGCCCCCCATTCCCATTTGAAAAAAATTAGGGGATGCTACCCACGCTTAGGAGGGTAAAGTTCGGGCTATTCTTTTTGCGTCAAAAGTTGTCCCCCATCAATGATTGTAAAAAACTTCATCAGTTAAGTATGGATATAATATACAGGATGTTTGGAGGGTGAGTAACCTTATGAAAATAGTTGATAAGTGATGGTGTTGGCTACTTCCTGCACCTGATTGAATAACATTTTGCCATTTCAACGAGTAATCATTTTTCGTTACTTGTCTAGATTATATTTTTTTGTATAAAATATATGCATTTATTATTATATCCCTCATTAATGGCCAGAATTTAGAAAAGGGTATTTTTCAACGACCCTGTATCAAATGAGTTCTTTCAAAATTTCTACTTTTTTTCCTGGACAGTGTTTTCAGGTTTACTATAGAACGTTACGTCGGTCATTATCATCAATTTCAGTTTTTCTAGACACCATATCACATTGATTTCGAGATTCATTAGTTAGGTGTTCGATCTTTCCACTTGCTGTAATTTTTTGTCGTAGACGTATAGTTAGAAGAAATGACTTTCTCAAGTCAAGAAAAGAAATCTCCGAACCCCAATGATTCGGACACTTGCTTATAGATCATTTTGAGTCACGTCACTTTTGACAGATGCGGCCATTTTAACGGTAGGGCATACAAGGGTGCGTCTGCCATTAGCTTCATTGTTATCTGCAGTTTTGAGTTGTTCAGTTCGAGTTTTTAGTGTGTGTATTGCGTGTTGTATTAACTTCTTCTACAATGGCTTGTAGTGAATACTACAATGACAGGAACGTTTTGTGTGCCCTACTGGTAATATGGTCGTGACGTCACCTCAAAATGATCTATAAGGTACAACCAGAAAATTTATTACCACAAGAGATATCCGAATACTGAAAAACTTCAACTCAACATTACGAGAGATTTCGTAGCATGAAAAGTTCATTGTGCAGTTTGAACTATCATAAATTGGTTAGAAAAGAGTTTATTTATTGTTTCTACATTATTATTATATTCAACAATATCTTCTCTAGAATCCTGAAAGCCATTCCTGTGATGATGATTATAATATTTATAAATAAGACCCAATTGCTCTTATTATGTTAAAATGTTATCTGACATATTTTCATAAATTTCCTCGAGTCTTCTTACCTTCAGGTCTCTGTGCACTACTCCCTGTACATGCATATAATCTACAGCCTCCAAAACCTGTCTTATCAAATCTGCCGCATCTTTCTCAGTGTAAGAACCTTTTTCGACAATCCTATCGAATAATTCCCCACCGGTGACCCTGAAAATATTTAATTGATACTTATCCTGCTGTATTGAATATTGCATCATCATAACATTTAGAGAATAATCTACAACTAAAGAATGATAGAAATGTATAATATACAGGGCGGCCAATTAGTGTGGCAAAGTTTGATTACTTCCATATCTCAATGACTCGAGGAATATCCATTCATGAGGTCCTTATGGAACTTGAGGCGCACATTTTAAAATTATTTTGAAGTATACAAGGTGATTCGTTTCCACAGGAGAGACCTAGCACACTTTTTTTTTAATGGAATACTCTGTATGTTATTGCATTTTCGGATCATACAAGTTATTCCCGATCAACTTATATCAGGTTTCCCTATCTCAAAAATCGACAGTTTTCGAGTTATTTCGATTTTCTTCCAATTTTTGTGGATTACACTCATGCATTCGAAAATGTATGAATATTATATAATATGTCTAACTTAGGCAGTAGTTCAGATATTTTATCATGTCGAAGGCACAGTCCTCTTTGAGACCAAGTCACGGTAAATTTATTCATAATCTATTAAAGATAGGTATAGGAAAACCTGATACAATTCGATGCATATTTCGGTCCTTTATTCGATGCAACATTCATATATAGGGTGATTCATTTGTAAGAAAGTACTTTCCCTCGTTTCATAAACGTTTAACTGGAAAATCGATAATGAACACCTTGTATAAAATTAAGTCATTTCCATTGCATCGACATGAAATTCCTTGTATACTCTCATGCTGATGTGAATTTCAGGTTATCGGAAATAACTTGTAGGATCCGAAAATGCAATAATATACAGGGTATTCCATTAAAAAAAGTATTTTGGGTCTTCCCTGTGGAAACGAATCATTCTGTATATTTCAATATGATTTTGAAATGTGCTCATTAAGTTCCATAACGACCTCATGACTGGATATTCGTCGAGTCATTGAGATAAGCGAGATATCGAACTTTGCTACGCTAATTGGCCACCCTATAAATATTACAGGTCATGGTACATGTCTATAAAGGAAATTTTACGAAAAAGACATCTTATTTATTTCAAGGAATCACATGAGATTGGAAATAATGAAGGTTTCGAAGATTGATAGATTAACTCACTGAGTATTTTTTGATACTGGTATAACAATGATTCGAAGAATATAAAAAAAAAACTTTGGTTTCAAGTTCGCAAATTTGGAACCATATAGCTGATATTGTATTTAAGTATGTTTTTTCCAGAAATTCATTGAAATGAGTCTAGTCTTCAAATAAAAATATAGTTTCTAGTAATAATGTTATTGATATGGATCTTTCATATACAAGGTGAATTATAGGGCATTCAAAAGAATGTTAATTTCAAAGTGATTGTCATTTGAAGTTCTTCACCAATTTTGAAAGTTTTAGTACTTTACTAGTATATTGTATCACTTATTATGTCATGAATTTTTGTGCTCCAGGAATCGCATAGATTAGAACTTACTTTTTATTTCGTTCTCAGTATGATTAGCGGCTGCAAAAGTTGAAACTTAATCACCCAATGGTGTATTTTCATTGAATAATAAATATACTTAAATAATGCAGCGAGTAATAATTTTATTGAGAATTGAAAACATGATTCTTCCAATCTACATCATTTCATCTGAATTATTGAATAATCCTGTTATTTTGGAACAAAATAGTCTTTCAAAATTGGATCGACCGACAATTGTATCATGAGACCACATTACCCTAACCTCAACGGTTGATCAAAAAGTCATTTCAAAATATCCTTCAACTTCGTAATTGTTGACATGTATACCGAGTGTAACAGGATCATGGTACACCCCCCGTTTCTTCGTTAGTTTTGAAGGTAATTCTCCGGTTTCGACGGAAGTGATCCCAACTTTCGATTTTCAAATGGAACACCCTGTATATTATCACATTTCCGAAATCTGCATAATCTTCTGAATCCAATGATACCACAATTCAGAAGTCGAATTTTTTTATAATTCAATTTATTCGATTTATTCCAATTGACCCGTAAATACTAGAGAAATCCTGTCGAAAATACTATTAATAAGGAATTCATCCATGCCTGGTAATAAAATATGCGATCAATACAATAAAAATTACAGCTAAAAGGAAATAAAAAATACAATTATTTTATTCTACTTTATTACTAATGAAGTAAGGAGGCTTTTAAATACAAAAAATCAACACAAAACATTACAATTGTTCGAAATGCTGTCCATTAACCTCAATGCACTTAAGAACTCGCATAGCTGTTTCTTGAGGAACGTTTGCTAATTGCAAGGTCGTTATACTAAAAATCTTATGGAGGAAACGATGCAAATATTTCTTTGTTTGGAAAGGGTTTTTAGGCTCCGCCCATTTTGACGTCATACTTAGGTAGTCTATTGAACCGTTAGCTGCATTCAAAGGTTCTTCAAATATTATTGGACCAATGATTCTACGACCGAGTATTCCAAGCCAAACATTGAAACCGAACCGCACTTGAAAGTTACCCTTGTATTTTTTCGGTTAAATAATCCCATATTTGTAAACCTAGACTCTCCCGGAACTAAAATTCTTACCACAAAAGCATTGCTTGGCTGCACATTACTCTGCGCGCGTCACCATGGCAACATCAACGAAGAAACGAGAAACGTGAAGTCTAAATGATAAATTTTTGATTACTGATCTGACAGGAGTACCTTATAAACGTCAAATAAAATATGACTGACAAATGCATATCTTTATTTAAACGTAAAATGGGGCACCAATCAAAAAAATAGCGTAAAGTATTCGTGGATCTGGTGCGCCGTCGTGCTCGGAAAAGACCGCGTGTTTTAAAGAGATTTTTATCCACTTACGTATATTTTAATATACTATTGTGTAAGATTCGGCTTCCCGTTTGGTGACTAATTTCCAGAAACAGTCTCCTCAACTTATTTTCGAACTTAAACATTAATTTCCGTTCCTTCGTCAAAGTTCTCCTCGGGATCATGGTTAAACTCTTTTCGGAATTGATTTTCGAGACGATTAAAATAATTTCTCGCTAGACATTGTCTATCAGAATATCGGTCATCATAAAGGTTTCTAGCCACAACGGCGTTTTTCCTACATTCTTCATAAATAATCAACATGTCCACTTTCTCATCCCTTGTATAAATGTGCGGCATTTTGAACGAAAGTAACAACAAATGTAAAGACTTTTCCAAAAGATATACAATAAAAACACCGATTAACCAACAAATATTGTTTTGACAATCTGAAGAGATAATTTCATTGTTTTCAAAGTCAACTCAGTAACTTCTTAGTATTACAGTAAAACAAAATAATTGTATTTACTTATCTTCTTTCAGCTGTAATTTCGATTGTATTGATCGCACATTTTATTACCAGGTATGGATAAATTCTTTATCAATAGTACCATAGTATTAATAAATGGAACCACAGTACCAATATGGTCCAATTTAAAAGAATTGAGTTTTAACCCAGAAACGATTACGATGAATTCTTTTTCCGCTTATTATGTATTTGGGATATCTCAAATTTCGATCTATTAGCTTCAAAACTAACAGAGTTACGAGGGTGTACCATGTTCTTATTAAACCTGGTATAGAACAACACAGAATAAAGAGAACTCCTGAGTTACAGAAATATCAAAAAACTGTAGGAAACTTCAATGGAGAGGTGATCAGCTTAATAATTGGACGTCTTGGAAAGGATGTGAGCAACATAATTGAAAGAAAAGAGAATAATGTCAATTAATTATAATTATAGCAAATACATTGAGATGAGAGCAAAGGAGAAAAATCTATCATCGATTAAATAGTAGCGACTAAAGAATGCCAATAATACATTTTGGATGTGATAGCTAAAATAAGGTGAAAAAAGGATTCATCACTACTTGGAATTGTAAAGAATGGGGGAAACTCGTACAATATTATATTCATGACCCAAATATTGAACTGAAATATGAAACAAATTATTGGGAAAATGAAGGGAATATACGGGTAGTTCTGGCAAAGTAATAGTAATTAACCTCATACCTATATGTATATACAAGAAATAACGTATTTCAAGAATACATGGTATATCTTGTCTAGATGATATTCTGAATCTGTAGGAATTCATTCAATTTCCTTTTCGAAAATGGTTCTGGTCTTTCAATCAAAATGATTCGATGTTTATATTAACATTCATTATGATCTCAATTTTATTTCTTCTAATCGTTTTCTTGAAGAGTCATATGCATTACTGTTCGAATTCCTCGTGATTATGTCTAATGAGTATATATTGATTGATTTCATGGACTATGAAAACATTTCTTATGCCGGTTTCCATTCTCCAAAAAATGTTCAGTTAGGTAACAAGTTCTATGTTTTTTTCAGGCGAGAGAACTGTCTATCGTAACACCCACCAACTTCTTGTGTTATTTATTTATCATCTTTGATCCGCTTATAGAAATATCAAGGAGCGAAAAAACCGGAAGACTGAGACACAGGTGTAATCTCAATTATTTTCAAGAACTGAGATGCAACAATTATATGGGAGTGAAGTAAGTAAATAATAATAATAATGATAAAAATAATGATAATTTGTTCACCAACGAATTTATAAATGTTTCATTATATAATATCTTTCAAAATTGTTGTCTAGTGAATACATTGCGAAGTCTGTTGACTGCACCCATTTACGTACCACAAAAGCAGATTAACATAAGGGAAGAATATTTGTCCTCTGTACTTTCACCAAGCAGGATGGTTTAGAGCAGTCCGTCAGATTAGTAAAATAATCGACCCTCAAAAAAACTCAAGCTGATCAGATTAAAACGAAATACGTTAATTACATGCAGAAAACAGAATCAACCTACTGACGATTATTACTCATATTACTAAATATTGAATTGTTCTCGAAAGATTCAAATGATATTTTTCAATTATTAATTGAATTAATGAAATAATGGAAGAATATTGACATACAGATTTTTAAAAAATTCTCATTATTATTAGAGTTATTATTATCAATACATGAAACAATTACTAGAAAAACTATATTCTTTTTTTTTGACAGATTGAAGAATACCTTTATAAAATCATCAGGTTAAGAGTTTCATGATGGTATATCGTACCGGTGTGAAGACAGCCACGAATCCCCAGCCACGTTTCGACGCGTTTTGTCGCGCGACATAGGCGAAGCGAATGGAACAGTCGTTCATGGGCAAAAATGTGGCTGCCTAGCCACGAATTTTTTCATGAAAATGACATAAACGTCAACTCACTGATTCATCTATCAGTATGATTTATTGATATAATATGCAACAGAACTTGCGAGAAATACGTTATCGCTCGATGTTTGAAAAATCGTATTTCTTCAAATCTGAGATAAATGATTATTTTTTTCACGGCCTGGTTGATAATCCAGGAAAAACCCAAAAAATTATTTTTTCTATGAACAATTATATCTACCATGAAACTGTCTCACTTTTAGGAATTAATCTCGACAGTAAACTCAAATGGCACGACCACATTGATTTTATGAGTAAAAAAATTCTCTACCGTAATTTTTCTATTAGGAAGTCTGAAGAAATCAATCAGCAGTGCGGCCCTCAAAGTGTCGTATTTATCTCTGTTCCACTCACACTTAGCCTACAGAATAACCTTGTGGGGCAATTCCTCACACGCTGAACGCATTTCATCCTCCAAAAGAAAAGGCTGAATAATAGCTGGTGCAGGACCCAGGGACACCTGTAAGCCCTTATTTTCTGAACTGAATATTATGACATTACCGGCTTTATATAGATTTCACTTTCTTATAGAGATTCATCGCAAAAATCATTTGTTCAGTAGACATACATAGCTATTCTACAAGGAATAATAAATCACTCATTAACCCTAGATTACGACTGAAAACGTCTTCCAATAATTCATTGGATGTGGATCTGTACAATAAACTACCTGATAAATAGGTAGAAATCAGAACATCGTCCAATTCAAGATCTTGCTGAGGTACAATTTTCAAGTGCCAAAATTGCTAACACATAAAAAGTACCCATCTTCTCGGGTTTGTAATACCTATCTCTCAACTGCTCAAAAGTCTGTTAATTTGTACGTCTCTGTTAACTAGTGTTGTATTTATTGTTAGTGCTATTTCGTTTGTATTTTATGAGTAGTCATATGACCTCTTTGTACTGCTGACATGTGTAATTGATTATGAACAAAACACCAAATGTATATCTATCTATTTAACTATCTATGTCTCAGTAGGATGTTTATATCGAATAATTAACATACATTCATTGTATGTGTTTCAGCAAATATAGTGTTTGTATTGAATTTCCATGATTCAAGGCTGAGTAAGTGTGTGTTATGTGCTACACCTCACAATATAAATCTATAGTTTGTGTGTTTCAATGGGGAAATAGTAGAGTATTTTTTTGTCGGAGTTCTAGAACCTGTTAAAGTTTCTTAAACTTTCTTATACATTGTAACATATTTCGAATTGTTTATCTTGTAGAGCAATATTCAGTATTTGTATGATCGACATAATGCAAGATAAGGCCAAGACCAGGAACTCTAACATAACGGCATCCCAGAAGTACATAGGCGTCATTCTAATCTAATCTAATGCAAGATCGAATCATTTTCGGCAGACTAAAGAAATATTCATAATATACAGATCAACCAACAAATATATCTCCGTAGGCGCTGAATAAAAGAGATTAGATTACATTCAGATTAATCTACTAAAATAGATGAACTACCATGGTACCAACATCACAAGAACTGGATTTGATATTTCATTTTAAACGGAATTTCAATAATATAGTGAAATGTGCATGCAATCGATCAGCGATGTAATTCTCATAACATGATATTTTCTTTGGAATATGAGATAAACTGACACTGTTCGAATGAGGGAATGAAGAGAACCAATTGTTCTCCTATCCAGTTTCTCTTAAATATTCGCTCTAGGTTGATGTATTTTATGAATGAATGTGGAATATGTACTTGATGACTCTCAGCATACCTTTCTGGAATATAATGACCGCCCATTGTGAATCAATTCACCATTATGATAATTTATTAAAGATTATGTGACACAGGGTGGTCTATTAGTGTGTGGAAGTAGAATAACACACTTAGCGATGAGAAATACAAGGAATACCCTAAACAGGGTGTTTCAGAATTGGACAGCAATATTTCAGGTACGTATTCTCTGGTACAAAATACGGAAAAAAGTTCCTATGAACATGTGTCCAATCTCGATTATTAGCGGAGTTACAGGGTGTTGAAAGTTAAAAAAAATAGGTTTTTATTTTATTGTGCTTGATCTACTGCACAAAGAGCTTTCAAATTTTGTATGAGTATCAAGCAATAGGTGCTGCTAAATATAAGCACAGCTCCGAGGGATGTTATGTATTTCGGATGAATTTCATCGCGAACGATGTCCCCCTCGAAAATGTTGTGTGTGTCCGAGCGTTTTTATATAACCCGGTTCTGCCGACCTACAGACCGCTGTTTCGTTTCCAATGGCTCACTCTGTCGATGTCAGACTGGAGCGAAAAAAAAAAGGAAATTCAACTACAATTGGTGCACTATGAATGCTGCCAAAAAACGTCATCAGTGATAAGTGAATGAATCCATTTGATAGGTACGAAACTGGATGAGCATCAATTCATCAATTACTTTCGTATGGTTGAATTAGTTATCACTGATAACGTTTTTTTGCGGCATGCACCAATTTTCATCTAATTTTAGTTTTTTGCTCTAGTTTGACAACGTCCCATTTCATGAAAAAAAAAACAAATGACGGGACTGGATGCGTAATGTTATGCTGAATTTGATAGTGGAGAAATATATAGGGTATCCTATTTAAAAAGATCGAATTTAATATTGTCTGGCCTAGATTGAATACCCTGTATATTTTGAAATATTTTTCGAATTGTGTATCTGCGCAAAGTAACAACTTCCCACACTAAAGGGTCACCCTATAGATCGAAAATGAAGAAGTTTCCAAAGGAAATTCTTTTATTCGTCAGAGGCACATGAATGTTTGGTTGAAAATATTAAAACGAATATAACAAACAGAATTATTTTGAGTGAGGGCATAACAAGTAAAAAAATAAGGAAATTAGTAGTAGAAATAATTCAGTAAATTGTTGGTTGTTTTGATAAACAGCTTTGTCTAATGGAGACAACATAAAGTAGAAGTCATTGAGCTGGATACGATATGCTATCCAATTAGAATAACTGAAAATTACTCGAATACGTGCCAATTTTGATTTCATCATGCTATATTTCCAAAGATATGTTAATGTTGATAATATAAATTCAATAATTTCGTGCATTTTCTACCACATGTCAATGCTAAGATATCAACAGTCTCAAATCATCCCAAAATTGACCAAAAAACTTCGACAAACCATGGAATGCTCTCCAATCAATCGAAAACAGAATAATCCCAACATGAAAATGAACTATTAGATTTATACACAACGCAACGGTATAGATGAATCATGTATTCTAAAAGTACCACCAACTTTTCATTTCATTTTTAATCTTGTGTATACATGTAGGTAAGTATGAATTCAGAAATGAAGAAACAGTATTATTGCAAATAAATTATGTTATACAGTGCAGCGGAATAAGTATTACCCCCAATTCAAACTCCGTTACTGGAATATAATGGGGTGTTTTTTAACAAAAAAAATAATTGTCACCCTTTTTAGCTGACCCCTAATTTTTTTCACATCGTTTGAAATTTTCTGAAATAAATAAATAAAAAGCATGAACACAAAAAATATCAAATCAAATATTAAAAAATTAATCAGCTGGATAAATTATTCTTATTAACAACTTGAATACTTCAGAAGGTGTACAAAATGTTTGAAATGAAAATTGACGTGTCCGAGCATTTTTCAATCATGTCTTCTGTAACGGAGATTGAAGGGGGGTATGCTTGTTTCACCGCACTGCATAAATGCCCATTGCTATCAGGTACTTACAATTCCATGATGAGATAGACTTTAGATTTGTCTTCGAATGTTTCCAATAGTTGTACTATATTGGGGTGTCTCAACCTGTAAATAAAGTAAATTAATAGTTTTATTTATTATTACTACATAGAAATATATTTCCGATTGAAAACAATACTTGAATCAATAATTACAATACTAGAATATTAAAAATGATACAATTTGTATACAGATTTTCAATGTTATCTGATGCGAGTATTTTGAAATGTGAATGTATTGGGAGAGTAACAAGGAAAGTGTATAATCCCACATTATCAAGAGAGACGCAACGCTATTCTTATCCTATCGGCTCGTTGAGTAGTAGGTGAATTTAGCAAGCAATTATTTTCGCTTTCATTGAATCACAATTATTCCTAAAACTGTATATTGCAACTAGCAACAAAAATTTAGAGTGATCGTTGAATTGTTTCTATCTACCCTGATCATTATTTGAATGAGAACTCTGATGTTGCGATTCATAGCAGATCTATGAAAGATAACAATGCGAACCGATAACAAGATCATTTTTTCAATACTAAATGAAATAATGAGAGTGGATTTGTGAAGTTTCAATACAACCTTCTCGTCTCTTAACCTACTAACCAGTTCATGATATCTTGAATTTTGGATCACAACCTTGATGTGAAATAAGTCGATAGTCCTTTTTTGGGAGAATGTGCTATTTCGATAACCAGTTACAAACACCCCGTATGTGTGATGAAGATTGCATTTATCATACTGCACTTTATACAAATGATGAAATGAGAAGAAATCATATTCCGAAAATGTATGTCTTTTTTAAGAAACATATATTTTGTAAAATTGAATGAATTAAAAAAAAACGAATAACACAAAAAAAGAATACATTTTATCTATTCCAAATTTAGCATCTGTTGAAATGGATTTTGTACCACCTTTTCATCGAAAAAAATAATTTTGACTCAAATCAACAGGTACAAGAATGGTATGCGGAACTACCTAACACATTTGTTCCAGAATATTTTCTTCTGTTCTTTTCATATCAAAATTTTCAAAATTTTGTCATGCAGGGTGTTATATTGAACTGATAAAATTCCTTTTATTTTTTCAAGTCCGTACCTGGATTATTTTTTGGTATCGGTAGCATACAGGATAATGAGTTTATGTTGAAAATGAATAGATTTTGAAATTGGATATTCCCCAGTCCATTTTTTTTATGGAGGATCAGGGAAATAAAATAAAAGACATTTTTTCTGGAAGTATATTCTTCCATGCAAACTGTTCCTCATCATTATATGATGTCTAATTTGAAGGAGGAAAAATGATTCACCAAATTCAAGTTCAAGCTGTCTTCCTCCGCTTCACCTTGAAATTCAAGGGGAGGCTAGACTGGGGCTCCTCAGATTACCTGTAGCGTCAAAAGATAGTGGAAGAAATACACCACTACAATTCGTTGGGGACAATATCTTGCAGATGCCAAGAGATAATATGATCCCTAAATACATCTTCAAAAAACCCTTCGAGGTGGTGATCCCGGATCGAAGGGAGTGGCACGAAGTTCACGCTAGAGAAGAGCAAAACAGAATGATCTGGTACACAGACGGATCAAAGACTGGACAAAGATCTGGTGCGGGAATTTATTCCCCTACCCTGAAGGAGAAACACTCCTATGCGCTTGGTGAAAACACCTCGTTGTTCCAAGCAGAAATATTTGCAATTCTACAATGTGCAAACATATAATAAAATAAAAAAATAAATACATTTATTGTCTAAACAGGACAAGTCCCAATTACAAGACAGATTAGGTGTTTCAGTTGAGAAATACATGTGCAGATAATACAGATAATCCAGCTACAAATTTTACAGATAATACGAGTAGAAATGGCATGAATAATACAGAAATCTCAACACAAATAGTACAGACAAAGCAAATACAAACAGTGCAACCATGTGCAGATAAAAAAAATGAAGAAAATAGGATATGAGGATGATTCTAATGTAATAGTGATGCCATTATGATAGAAGAGAAGATGGGGTTGATTGTTTTATATGCAATAATTGATCAAATTTTTTCTTGAAAGAACCTATTGGTTCATTATGCATGTCGATTCCAGAACACACTTCGTTTACTATTTTACATGTTGCATACAACGGAGATTTTACGAGAATGTTGGTGTTGGGTTTAGGTAAGTAAAAGTACGGTTTCTGCCTGCAGTTGCTAAGAGGGATATAAAAGTTTACTTGTTCCAGTAATTCAGGGCAGTCGATTAGGTAGTTTGTTAGTTTGAAGAGGAATAGGCAAGCACAATATGATCTGCGATTTTCTTGAGACAAAAAAGAGTATCTACTAAGCAGCAAGTTGTTGTCATAACCTTGAGGAGGATAGACCCCATCCAACTTGAATGACACGTATTTCAAGAAGAACCTTTGGACTGATTCTATTTGATCAACGTGACATTTATACAGTGGGGACCATATCAGAGAGCAATATTCCAGCCTAGACCTGACAAATGAATCATACAAGGCAATGAAGCAGTCCTTGTTTTGGAAGTCTTTGCAAGTACGGAAAATCATACCTATCATTCTCTTAGCAGAAGAAGATATTTTGTTGTAGTGATTGGAGAAATTGAGTTTGGGGTCAAATTCAATCCCGAGATCTTTAATTTGTTGGTTGCACTCCAAGGTAATATTGTTGATACAGTAGGAGAACTCGATAGCTGATTTTTTCAAGGAATACGTATTGGATTTGCATTTTTTGATATTTAATGAAAGTCTATTTTCATCATTTTAATGAACAGTACAGAGTAGACGTGCTTGCCTGTGCTCCTGCTAAAACCGTTTAAACATAAGGAAAAACAGTTTTAATTCTAGTGCTATCAAAAAGAAAGTGATTAACGTGGGTGCATGTGCCGTATCAAAGCCTGAAAATGGTTCTTACAAGAGATATTACGGAAGAAATAAAATCCGTGGTTAATGCACTCAGTGAAAGTGTATCGATAGCGGTCAGCCAAATAATGGAACAAAAACTTACCCAAATCGAAGAAAAAGTTGTGAGTCTACAAGCGGAATTCTCCCAAATGAAACAAGATATGGAAAGTAAAATCTACAAAATGGACATGAAAATTGAAGGTCTTACACAAGAGAAAAACGAACTGGAGCGAAAATGCGACACTCTAGAACAGAAAGCAAAGATAAATAATCTCAGAATATTCAACTGGTCAGAAAAAAACAACGAAAACTTGAAAATGGAAATGATTCAACTTTTTAACTCAAATATGTCGATTAGTTTGTCAGAAAAGGACATCAATACCTGTTATAGAATCGGAAAGAAAGAAGAAAATAAGGCGCGAGGAATATTTATCAAACTGAGAGATCACGATTTGAGGCAGAATATCTACAGAAGAAAGAAATTTCTGAAGGGAACAGGTGTCGTCATTCGGGAGGGTTTGACAAATCTAAGAGTTCAACTACTAAGTAGATCTATAGAAAAAACTTAAAACGTTTGGACTGACTCCGGAAATATTTTCATTAATTACGCAAATTGTATATCATAAAATCAAAAAATGACTTTGAAAAACTGTTTAATGTTCCACCATTGACAAAAAATGCACTGTAGATTGTTTGAAACGAACAATTACATAAATAGGAGTACTTAGCATTACATAGATTCTGAAAATTTTGCAATTTTTAGACTTTCTGGATGACCGAGGGGATGTGAGGGCCGAAGTAGTTGAAAATTTTCATGATTATTTTAATTCCACACCGAAGAGAGAGGGAGATGAGAATCTGATTTCAATTCTTCATTTCAACGTAAGGAGTATAAGGAAAAATTATGATGAGTTGTTAGTATATTTAGAAAAAGTAACTGAATATACCGGGTGTGTCACAGTGGATGGAACATTAGAAGTATCTGGAGAACAGAAAGACAGATCATTCCGAAAATTTGTGGGCGTGGATAATCAAACTTGCTCTATACGTCTAAAATATTTTCATCAATACAGTGTTGCCGCTTGTATCAGAAAGTAGTAGCTACTTTGTTATTTCAAATGGAACACCTCGTATATTATATCATTTTTGGGATCCTTATAAGATTCCTCACAACTTTCCCACATAATTCCCTATACCTATCTGTGACGATTTTCGAGATAAAAATTATTTTGTCAGATTTTTTTGCAAAACCTGACCATTGAAAAATATGAATTTTTTCCCAATGCAAATTCACAAAAAAATGCAATTTGGGTTATACCTGCATAAGACCATTAAGTATTCTGTCGATGAACTGGATCTCAGTTTCAGCATACAGGGAGGCTCAGAAGTGAGTGTCATCCGGGCACTCATGAAAATGACTGCAACTCCATTTTTTTAATGGAACACCCTGTATATTATCACTTATTCGAAAAGCTATAACATTTTCCATTTTAATTGAGTATACTTTCCCTATACCTATTTCGTACAGTGTGTTAGTTATGATCACTTATGTTATGAATTCGTTTCAATAAAATAAATATTGGATAGTGCTTAAGATAGTAGGCTATGAACAGAGAACTAACATGTTCTTCCTTCATTGTTATCCTGTATTCAAGATGCATGGGTGTAAAAATACTATAGCAAGAAATAATTACTCGAATGCGGTTAAAATGGATTTATTCATCATTTATGGTCAATGAAACAAGAATATCAGTAGAACATGCAGAGTTTTTCTTTTCAATGAAAAGAAGTGATTCGCCTCGGATAAATCCGAGGAAATTAGATTGAAGAGAAATTTTTAACTGTTTTTGAAATCTTTCTAGATTCATTAATACACATGTTAGACTTTGATACTTTTAGCTTTTCATGATGATATAAGCATTTCAAAATTTCTCTTCAATCTAATGAATTTTCTCGAATTCGTTCGAGGTAAATCAGCATACTTTTCATTAAACTCGCTGCATTTTCTAATGATATTTTTGTTACATTGACCATAAATGATGAATAAATCCATCTAAACCACATTCAAGTAATTATTTTCTGCCATAGTTTTCTTACAAACATGCAACTTGAATACATGAGGACAATAAAGAAATAACAAGTTATTTCTCTGTCAGAATGAAGTTCATAGCCTACTATCTCAAGCACTATCCAATATTTATTTTATTGAAAACGAATTCATAACATAAGTGATCATAACTAACAAACTGTACGAGATAGGTATAGGGAAAGTATACCCAATTAGAATGGAAAATGTTATAGCTTTTCGAATAAGTGATAATATACAGGGTGTTCCATTTAAAAAAATGGAGTTGCAGTCATTTTCATGAGTGCCCGGATGACACTCACTTCTGAGCCTCCCTGTATGCTGAAACTGAGATCCAGTTCATCGACAGAATACTTGATGGTCTTATGCAGCTATAACCCAAATTGCGATATTTTGTGAATTTGCATTGGGAAAAAATTGATATTTTTCAATGGTCAGGTTTTACACAAAAATTTGACAAAATAATTTTTATCTCGGAAATCGTCACAGATAGGTATAGGGAATTATGTGGGAAAGTTGTGAGGAATCTCATGAGGATTTCAAAAATGATATAATATACGAGGTGTTCCATTTGAAATAACAAAGTAGCTACTACTTTCTGATACAAGCGGCAACACTGTATTGATGAAAATATTTTAGACGGATAGAGCAAGTTTGATTATCCACGCCCACAAATTTTCGGAATGATCTGTCTCTCTGTTCTCTAGATACTTCTAATGTTCCATCCACTGTGACACACCCTGTATAGATGTGCTAGTTTTATCGGAAACATGGAATATTGAAACGGTAAGCGACTTTTTTATACCCAATTATAATATTTACTACAATGGATCAACAAAAAACCAGAATGATGGTTTGATAGTCTATATAAAAAATAGTATTTCTGCAGAAGTACATGCCATATGTCTAACTGACAGAAGATTATTGAGACTGTCTATAAACATGAAAAATGAAACGATAGGTATAACGGCTTCTTATAGACCCCCTCAATTGAGACACTCATATATTTGAATGACCTAGAAAACTATTTCAACGATTTACATTAAAAAAATATAGAAATATTTGTGGGTGATATAAATATAAATACATTGGACAAGTTGTCCAACGAAACTATCACTTATTTGAACATTATATGTCTGAAAATGGATTATATTCTTACATAAATGAACCAACCAGGGTGACTGAAAATTCAAGTAGCACAATCGACCATTTCTTCGTGAGATATTCATGTAAACAAAAAAATCTAAAATTTATTCCAATTGTTTTCCAAACTAACCTCACAGATCATTATTCAATATACTTGAGCATATCAAATAACAATACAGACACTCCTTACACAAATAGACCCCAAAAAAATAACATAAAAAATATTAATTATGAAAAACTCAATAAGTTGCTAACCAATGAAATTTGGGATGACGTTATAAATTGTATGGATCCGCAACTCGCCTACGACAAATTTATTAATAAGTTGAATAACTATATATACTCCTCTACTATTACAAAAAATATTAAATTTAACAAAACATATAAAATAAAACCATGGATAACCACAGGGTTAATAACTTCTATAATAAAACGGGATCTTCTGAAAAAGAAACTTACAAACACAAGTACGCAAGAGCAGAACGAATACAAAGTATATAGAAACAAAATAAATCATTTAATTAAAAAAACAAAAAACGAATATTACAAAAGGAAATTCATTTTGACGTTAAAGGGAATGGGAAAAAAACATGGGACGTTATCAACGAAGTGGCGAATAGATCTAATAAAAATCAATCACTAAGTAGTACATCTATAAAAAGTTCAAAAGGTGAAATAATAATTGATAATAAAAAAAAAACCTGATACATTCAATGAGTTTTTTACAAATGTAGGAATTGATATGTCAGAGAAAATTGAATCATGTGAAAAACTCACGGCAAATTTTATCCATGACCCACCAATCCCCGCATCAATTTTTCTTCAACCAGTCTCAAAAAATGAAATAGTGTTACTAATTGCAAAATTGAAAAATAACTGTGCACCAGGACCTGACGGCATTACCAGTAAAATTATTAAAAATATACATCAACAAATTATTACACCACTAGTCCATGTTATCAATCTCTCCTACAAAAGTGGAAAAATACCAAGACAATGGAAAGAATCCCTCGTAACCCCCATATATAAATCAGCTGAACATAATGATATAAATAACTACCGACCAATTTCTGTCATAAATAATTTCGCAAAGATTTTCGAACAAAGTATCAAAACTAGACTAACTGAATTTTTTACCAAACATAACGTTGTAACAGATAGACAATTTGGTTTCAGAAATAATTCTAATACAGAAAAAGCTATACTGGATTTCATCGAAAGAATAGTCGAAGCTTTGGACAGATCGGAAAGATGTCTGGCAGTATTTTTCGATCTGGCCAAGGCATTCGACACAGTTTCTCACACTCTGTTGCTGCAAAAACTTGAAAATTATGGAGTCAGAGGTATTGCACTTAATTTAATGCAGAATTACTTGATACAGAGATCATTCAGGGGAAACTCGTGGCAACAAATTCAGGCTGACTCAGAAAGCGACCTACGAAAACTTCAGATTTGGCTTAACTACAATCTCTTAAGTCTTAATGTTAAAAAAACGAAATTCATTTCATTTTCAATCTATAGAACGGAACAGCCTCATTACGACTCTCTTATGATACATGGATGCAGTAACATAAACACATGCAACTGCCCTACTATAAAAAAGACATCAAATATCAAATATCTCGGGATCATAGTTGATCAGCATCTAAGGTGGGATGATCATATTGCTCATGTTACTAAAAGGTTAAGACAACTTATCCATAAATTTTACATCATAAGAGATATCCTGGATAGAAAAAATCTTTTGATATTATATAACTCACTGACGGAATCGGTTATTAGATATTGTATTACAGTATGGGGAGGATGTTTCAATAACGCAATCATGAAACTTCAATCAATGCAAAACACATTATTAAAAATTATATATAAAAAGAACAAACTTTTTTCTACCGACAGACTCTATAGGGAAATATTGGATATAAGAGGCCTTTATATCTACCAATGTTTAGTTTGGATGTTTCAGAATAAAGATAAATATGTCACCAAAACAACCAAACATACACGATTTGTTGAAAATAAATCTATCCCTCTACCAATTTTTAGGAAAACTCATACACAAAGATTTATCTACTTCTTAGGGCCTAAACTATACAATTTCTTGACATATGATATGAAAACTATCAATCGCCTATCAAAATACACAACAGAAATTAAAAAATTCATTTTCCAAAATCAAGATCTACGATCCATTTTCTAGGAATACGAATAATAAAATATTGCCTTCTACTTATCCTGATTTACAGATTTTGAATGAACCCAGAGCTCATCTCTTTCTCTTTCATTCATTTCATTCACTTTGTTTCACCCTCTTTTTATGTTGTGTAGGAAATGAAAATTGTAATTTGTGCTGTCACATTGTAATCAGCTTAATCCCAGTCCACTCTGAAGATGGGTGGTGCCACAACACAAGCATATCAATTGCTTAGGTGGATTACTTGTTTTCTGAAGTGGAATCATAATCTATATGATTATATTGTGAATTATTGTAATTTGAATTGAATTGAATAAATTGAATTGAATACACCAAAGGTGAAGATTATGAATATCGTTTTGTAATGTATGACAATCATGGATTGATTCAATATTTCTAAAAATTTTCAAATCATCTGCGAACAGCAGCAACTTACTTGAAATGTTGTTCCCAATGTCGTTGATGAAGATCGAAAACAAGAGTGGGGCTAGATTACTGCCTTGAGTGGCACCACTTGACGCTAAGAATTGATCAGATACGTGGCCTCTAAATTCAACAAAGAGTTTACGATTTTTCAAGTAAGATTGGAATAGGATAATAAGTTGTGTGTTAAAGCCATACTGGTTAAGTTTGCTCAAGATTATTTGGTGATCGAGCTTGTCGACTGCCTTCGAGAAATCAGTGTAAATGGTGTCCACTTGAGAATGATTGTCGAGAGCGATGCTCACTGACTGGGTAAAACACATAAGGTTCGTAGCAGTAGATCGTTTGCTCATGAAACCGTGTTGTTCGAGTGAGATTATGTTTTTTAAGTAAGGGTATATTATGTGGTGGAGGCATATCTCAAAACCCTTTGCGAAGTTGGAGAGAAGTGTGATAGGTCGGTAATTTTCGACATTATTGATTGCCCCTGATTTGAAAATTGGACATATTTTGGCGATTTTCCTTCTATCCGAAAAGCATCCGATTTTCAAGGAAAGATTGAAAATGGACTGAAGAGGCTTGGCTAAGGCTGCAGCGCAGTCTCTGACAAGAAAGCTTGGGATAGAGTCATATCCAGATGTGTGTTTAGCTTTGAGTTTCTTTGGACCGTTCAGTACCTCCGTTTCTGTGAATGAGTTTACCGAGATGGTTGGATAATTGGTTGGTGTGTTAGGTATGATGGCAGCCGGGTCTGACATAGGGGAGTAGGCACTTTCGAAAAACTCGGCAAATGCATTAACTATACTAGGTGGATCGCTTAGTTCAATATCGTTCAAATATACAATACCAGGAATTCTTGATGTCCCCTTCTTGTTTTGTAAGTCAGCCTTAATTGAGTTCTCTGCTGCAGTTCTATACTGATCGTACGCAGTAGATATTTTTGATTTTATTTTGGAATTGTTGTATGTCAGATTCATAGTTTCTTTTTTTCATTTTCTTGAATAGTTTGTGTTTTTGTTTTATTTCGTTTATGATTTCTTTGTTGAACCAGGGGGGGTATTTACTTGTGAAGTTTCTAATGGGGACCCATGTGTTAAGTAATGAGTAAAAGATTGAGTAAAAGGTTTCTATGGCTGAGTTTACATCTGAGAACTGGTCTAAACATGACCAGTCGGTGTTAAGAATGGCAGAATATAATTCAGGAAAGTTTGCCCTGCGAAAATTATAACTCGTGTATTTCCTGTTGTAGGATATTGTCACGTTGGTTTTGGGAAGCGTAACAGTGTCTTGTAGTGCTGGATGGTATCCATCTTCAAGGACAAAGGGTAGATCATCATGGCAGGTGATGCATTGCAGATTAGAAAAAGGCAGGTCTAGCAGACGCCCTGATTGGTTTCGAACTGTATTGAACTGATTTAGGTAATAAAAACTGATGAATTGTTTTATGGTAGCTATGTTGATGTCAATATTTGCGTCAATGTCAGAGAAATGTGGTTGGTTAAAATCCCCCATAATCAACAAATTGCTGCCGTACAGATAGTCAAGTGATTCTAGAGAAGTGAATAGACTTTGGATGTGGAGGTTGCTAGCATTAGGAGGAATATAAATGACAAATATAAAATATGCATTGTGCTTGAATATTACCTTGCTTCCTACAATATCGATAGAGGCAAAATTATCGCGATATTCTGAAAGGTCTAATTCTGCTGCTTCACAGTCTGATCCAATGCCCAACATAACTCCTCCTCCTCGCGAAACTGAATTTGCAACAAGATTTCTGTCACTTCGAAACAGTATAAAGTTGTTGGGGACTAATTCTGAGCTGGAGACGTTAGCTTTCAGCCAGGTTTCGGTGATTGCAATGATGTGATACTCAGAAGCTGATATGGATTTGAGGAATTCATGAGTTTTGGTGTTGAGACCCCTGACATTTTGGTAATAACATTGAAGGCCTGATAGTTCCTGTTTAGACGTCTCTACTAGTTTTTTACAATTTTCGGTTCACCATGTATATACTTAATTTTCAGATCTCTTTCTCCTTTAGCAATACGTTCGTTCAGTGTTTTCTTGATTTCACGGTATTGCTGGGCTTGGAGAGGGGTTTTGTCCGAAGCGATGGTAATATTTTTGAATTGTTCGATTTTCTTGATTCCTTTTGCCTTGACCTGACATAGCCATATCTGGTGATTGAAATATTACTTTTACAGGTCTAGGTTTGGTATTGTTGCTGTCAAAGCGTCCTAATCTGAATACTTTAGTACTACTTGGAGGAAGGTTTGGCTGGATTGCTTCGATGACTTCCAAGCTGAGTTTCTTGTCTGCGTCTCGATTGTCTCGGTTTTCCAGAAGCCCGAACAGCATGACGTTCCGAAATTTCTGCGATCATTTCGCTCATTTGGAATGCATGGTTTTCTGCTTGAGTGGTCTTGGGTTGGGTAGGGCTAGAATTCTTCAGTAGTGTTAATTCAGATTTCAGTTCGGCGATAGACTTGATAATTTGAGGTATTTGTCTGTGTCCGCTATTACAGTCGCTACAAAGAAACAGCAGAACTCTTTTTCTCAGTTGCATGCATTTTACCTCTGATGCGGTAAGCTCAGAGCATGAGTCACACTCAAAGTATGAGTCATCTTCAATTTCTGCATCACACTTGGAGCAGATCTTAGACATCACCTTGATGCAGAAAAACGGCTGCGCTGGTTTGTAGTAGTACTAGTAAGTAGTAGTAGTAGTAGTATCAACCTTGGTTGTATGAAAAAGTTATTGTTGAAAAACGAGCACGCCACTGGTAGTTTAATGAACGTTAAAAAGTACCAAAGGCTTGTGTCCGCTTTTTGTACACCAGACACTTTTTGCAGCACAGTGTTTTTTATCGAGTGATTCACAGTAAATATATTAATGGATTATGCGGTTAATTGCTTAATCGTTTGCATTTGCAATGTTTTGATACCACTAAATAATGGATGAACTGATTTGGAACACACTGATATAACTCTCAACCGATATTTCAACTTGTTTCCAGTAGAAAACTTGACATAAAGCGAGAGCACACATACACATTTGAATTGTTGAACATTTCAATATGCAATGAGAAGGACTTCAAGAGAAAAGGAATCCATATTTATTCGGATAGTCAGGCCAGCCTAAAAGCCCTTGCAGGTTATAAGGTAAAGTCCAGACTCATTTGGGAATGTATCAACGAACTTCTGACGCTGGCAAGGTCAAACAGAGTTAAACTGATCTGGGTACCTGGGCACAGTGGAATAGAAGGCAACGAAATAGCTGACGAACTAGCTAGGGAGGGGTCAGCTACACCTTACTTTGGCCCGGAACCAGTACTTGGAGTACCCAAGAAACTACTTGGTAACTCCATTAAAAGACGAGTCAAAGTCATCAGGACAAGGATATAGTAAACTTGTTATTCAGATAACAAATGAAAAACGAACTGATGAGATACTTAGATTAAGTAGAGATCAGATAAGACTAGTAACAGGTCTCCTTACAGGACATGCTCCTGTCAGAACACACCTACAAAAGATGGGGCTATATCAAGGTGACCAGACTTGTAGATTGTGCGGCTTAGAACCTGAGACTATTGAACACATTTTGTGCTATTGTGAGGCACTAAACTATAGAAGAGTGTACAACTAGGGGAACCTGACTTGAACCTAGAGAATGTGGGAACCCTGAAACCTAGTGACCTTTGCAAAATAGTCAAAGGGATCAATATGTTTTAGGGTATCGGAATGATAGGGAAAATACAATAAGCCTCCGGCTGCAGTATATCCTTTGGGCCCCTGTAATAATAAAAAAAAAGTTCAAGTCCAACTAGCTACAAATCAAGTTCGAGTCCCAAAAGAAGTATTTCTGACACATCATCAACAAAATCTGTGAAATAATCTTATCATACTTCGATTAAAAGGTAGTACAGTTCAGAATAATTTCCGCTTGTATGCCAAAAAACCGTAAAAATAAAAAAGGAAGACTTATTTTGGGGATGTCACTAATGAAGACCTAGCAAGTCCATCCAAAGCTAAGAAAGCTTTTGGTATGGCAAAAAAAAACTAGTTTAGTTAATATTGTTGATATATTTATGCATGTTGACAAGTTGAAATATAAAGTATGAAATGTTTGATTGAATTTTTCCATTATCTTTATCATGAGTAACAAAATGATTCAATGAATATCAATCTGAAATATTGAAGAATTTCTTTTTTTTTTTTGGAATAGCATTCGTTCTCATTGAACCAAAACAATTGCTTTTTTGTTACGCCATTGTTCAGTGTGAACTATAGCGCAACGAGAGCGCAACAAAACATCCCCACCACCGATTTTCATGAGTTTATCTTGGTGTCACTTCCCTTGATGCTTTTGGTATAGGCGTTACTCATCTTGCAGCACGATCGTATACATAGGGTGCGTTCCATTAAGCGCTCACAACGATCACGCTCACGACCACGAATTTTGTCGTTCCACTTGGTTCTGTGCGTCATCGAAACGCTCACGCCGACCCTATGGGTGCGTTCCATTAAGCGCTCACAACGCCCAAAACACTCATTCAGACGTTCCACATGGCGACCACGATCGTTGGGGTGGTGGCGAAAATGTCATGAATGACGTCATGATTCATGCTCACGACGACCCATCTCAATAGGTGGGTCGGCGTGAGCGTTTCGATGACGCACAGAACCAAGTGGAACGACAAAATTCGTGGTCGTGAGCGTGATCGTTGTGAGCGCTTAATGGAACGCACCCATAGGCAACTCGTATGGTGGCCCAAACATTGGGGAAATTCTTGTGTTTCTCATGTTTTGCCACCTGCAGCGCTGTCCTCAATTGTCATTTTGTTAGCCAATCACAAATCGGATCCGATCAGCTTTTTGAAAGTAGGAATGATTTTTATTTATTCGAGTTAATTTTTCAAGATATAATATTTCTGTCATTGATTTTATTTACCATTCAAGTCATAACCGTTTGTTTTGTTGTCACGTGATTATACCCCTATGTCCTCCTAGCGGATAATTATGGAAACTTTTTCTTCAAAACTGGTGCCACCTCCCACCACTCAAAAATGCCGTAGTCTCCAGACCTAGTGTATGACCGTGTCTTGCAGTATTTCAACTGAGGTTGAAACAATCAACTTAGAGTCTTATTCAATATCTAAATAGTTTTGTCATCACGGCGACCTTCAGAACTTCAGAATTAGTTATCATCAACTTTCATCTAAATAGACGACCATAAACGTATTTCAATGCAAAGTGAAATTTGTTAAATTTGAAATCGTTAGTAACGGAGCGACTTCAATAGATAAGTTCATCATTACAAAAATAACTGAAACCGGTTAGATTGAATAAAATGTATATAATCTTCTTGATAGTCGAAAATCGTTGATGTGAAAAAACTAATCTATGAAAAGAAAACCGATTGTTTCCATGACCATCGAATTCAATTTCATCAACTATTCCAACTATTTCAGGCCGATTCATCGACAGATAGGAAATTCAATCAATTGTGTGGATGAACAATTGACAAATATATTATTGATTTCCAATTTCTAATGGAATTCAAATGTCGCTGTCTAATTGGATTTTTCGCCAATAGAGGATGAAATATGAGTCACAGCACATTATTTCTATTTCGAATTCATTCAAATCAGCTTATTTCATGTTATCACACACAAAAATGAATCCTCAGCTTGAAACGACATATTTCTTCACTGCTCAATTATTGCATCGAAAAAATATTTTTCTGACAAGATTTGTTCAAAACTATTTACGGAATTATTTCAATAGTGAAATATTCTCAATTCGCGATATTCGGATCTCATCCATTGAATGAAACGAGTTGTATCACTTTTAAACAAGATATGTCATATTGCTTCGTGGTTTTGGCAGATATTGACAAATGTACTACAATTATACATTTTCAATACATTTATCCTAGAACTGAAATATTAGAATACGAATATACATAGTGTTGATTTTGAAACTTACAATAAGTTATGTCTTGTTAGGGATAACAAAAATTTTCAAAACCGTTTTCAGGGTACTAAAATAACGCAATCTTATCCCCATCAACCTTTTACCTGAGCATCCAAAAATTCAAAGGGCAACTTGAATCATATCGTTGTTTAGTTAGAATTGCTTCAAGTAATTTGGACATGATGTCTTTCCGTCAAACGTAGGATGCTTCACTCGATTTGCAGTGGTTGCGTTGTCCGATTTTTTTAATCTCACGATTTGCTCACTGTAGCTCGAATTCTTGTAATTTTTTCGATATTGCTTCCATTTCTCCTTTCTGATGAGCAATCTAAGTCGCCATTTCATCTTGCTGCATCGAAAACTCTTCACGCAGTGCCAAAGATTTGGCCGAAATCTGTTCTGCAATTTATTCACGATGAGCAATCATTTGGGCAACGATCTTGTCCTGCTGAGCCACAATTTCTTCACGTTGTGCAGAAATATGATTCGCAATCTTGGCATACCAAGCCGTTGATTCGTCTTCCGGTTCTTTTAAGATGAAAGTCCAAATAAATTCGCGAAAACCCCACTTCTGACACTGATTGTTACCTTATTTGTGGGTTCCAGTAAACAACAGACTGTTTTCTAACTGATGTGTTATTTATTTCCACGTACAAACACTAACGAACACCATTTATTTCAAATATTTATATTGACAACGATAGTACTCCCTCAGAAGCTCGAACTGTCAGTCTTCTGTCACTTCTTCTCATCTCTCTTCGTCAGACTGCTCACAAGATCTTCCATCTTCTTCTATTCTAGAATATTCTAGGACTTCCAAAACAGATCTAAGTGGAAACATGTGATACAGTTTCGCCAGTTCCCCGATGCATTCTTCAAGAAATATTCATTATCAACTGTTAATTGTATATACAGGGTGTTTCATTAATATGAAAAAAAAAATAAAATCGATAGTAGAGAGGACCAAAATATGACGATTGAGCGCAACATCGCTTATACAAATGTTGATGGTTGAAAAGATACAATCCGTTCAAAATTTTTTAATGGCTTCGACAGTTATGATATCGGTTCAAAAATTGGTACATTGGGAGTTTTTAGGACGGCAAACAAGAATATTTCATCATTTATTAACGTAGTCCTCAGAGGGCACCACTTACCCGCTTACAATTATTTAAATACTTCCGCATACCATTCTTGTACTTGTTGATTTGAGTCAAATTTTTTTCAATGAAAATGTGGTACAGAATTTGAAAAAAAATACCTTTCGCCTTGTATTTCTTAAAAAACAAACATTTTTTTGAAATGTGATTTCTTCTCATTCCATCACTATAAATAAATGCAATCTTCATCACACATTTGGGGTGTTTGTAACTGGTTATTGAAAGGAAAAAGGAAATGAAAAAGTAAACTAGCTAAACAAACCTGTATTACAACTAGTTAATCTGACAAAACACCATAGAAATGTTCAATTTATTTAGTCAAAAACGATGCCAGAAAAGCATGTGAGCAACAGTGGTAAAATTTCACTTTCAACTCATAGAACCATTATACAACGTCTCATACATCCCTCATTACCCACCCATATTCCCCACCTTTCAGAATACTCCTTGGTGAGGGAAAGTCGATATGCGACTTGAAACATATTTTTTTTCGGATGTAGTCTGTATAAAGCGAAACAAGATAGTATGAACCAATTTTCATGTTCACTAATGAGCCATTAAAACTGCCATAAATACAATAAACATTGGTATCATTGAATAGGTTTTCTCGATACTTTTTGAAAGAGGTGTTACTTGCCGTAGGTTTTCATTTGAAATTATTGGTCACAATGGCCTTGTGACGTCATACTTGCCGATTTTGTCATCGATCATCACTAATAGGAAAGTTTACAACCTTTCCAAATTTCACTTACACAGGGTGATTCTTTGGGAAATGGGCATACTGTAAGGGTAGGTAGAGGTCGCCTAGGTGGTTCTGAAAAACTCCCATATGATGGGTCTAGTGCCCTATATAAGCGAGATACAGAGTGTTTTATGAATTTCCCCTATTTCTTCAATGGCTTATAACTTACGATCCGCATTGTATTTCTTATTAATTTTCACAACATAAACTCGTTGTCCTGTATGATACCGAATGAATGAAATTAATAATTCAGCTACGGACTTGAAAAAATTGAAGGAATTTTATCAGTTCACCCGGTCCGACGAAATGCAGAAAAATATTTTTTTCAATGAAAAGGTGGAACAAAATCTGAAAAAAATACCTTTTTCGTCTCTAAATGCTAATCTTTCACTTTCAATCAATCAAATTACTAACCATTTCATGATATCCTAAATTTTGGATCACAACCAAGTCATCAGTTCTTATTTAAGACAAAATGCTATTTCAATAACCAGTTACGAACACCCCGTATGTGTGATGAAGATTGCATTTATTCATCATGCTACAAATGATGGAATGAGAAGAAATCACATTTCGAAAAAGTACGACCTTTTTTTAGAAATACAAGGCGAAAGTTATTTTTTTAAATTTTATACCACCTTTTCATTGAAAAAACTAATATTGACTCTCTCACTCAGTATATTTTCTGATCAAAGAGGGATCGATTGTTTAATACAAGATTTACTATCTATGAGACCGATGAAAAACGAAAAATCATTAAATTTCGGAATGCGTGTACAAGATGCAAGAAGTTTGCTTTTTTTGAATTCTACAAATGGACCTGACAATGTTAAATTAGTGAAAATAACACATTACGACGATTTTGCTCTTAAAACTTTCATCAATGGTTTACGATATAATATCCAATTAGTCATCAGATTGAAAAACCCTAACTCGTTAGAACAAGCAATGCATTTTGTTGAAGAAGAAGAAAATTTCAATTTATTTCGATCACGACAGACTTATACTACTCAAACAACATGTAGAAAAAGTTATAATAGAAAAATAAATCTTTTTAAAAAGGGGCTCGAGCATTCCGAAAAGTTATTTGGCGCAGTCGTGCGGATTTTCTGGAGTTTTCGTATCGAACGTGAACTTTTCGTTTTAACGATTAACTGGAAAATCGAACCTCGTTGCTTCGTTGAGTGAAACCGTTGCGTTGGCGGCTCTTCAAAAATCAAGAAACCGGATCTATCGCAGATACCAATTCAACTCATCATCAGCGAATCATCGGAATTTGGTACAGAAATCGACCAAGTTCACGAAGAAGGCTTACACAGTGAAGACAAAATCGCCCATCTGTTGGCCCTCTTCATAATTAAGTTGGATATGCTCGTAGTTACTTTGATTTTTATGTAAGTACAATTTATGGAAGAATTACTCAAAAATTTCGACAATTTGAATATTGATACACCTTTAACTGACTCTCAAACCAACAATCCCTTACCTTTTTCAAATTCAAACAACAATATGACCCAACCATTAAAACCTGAATACCTACACTGCATTCCTGAATTCGATGGAAATCCCAACGAATTAAATCGATATATTTCAATCAGCGAATCTTTGATTAAGAATTTTTACATCACGGAAAACCCTGATCATTTTCAAAATGTTTTCCTTGTAAATTCGATCATTTCAAAACTAAAGGGTAATGTAAAACTCATAGTTAACATCCAAAATATTTCTACTTGGGAAAATCTCAAATCAATCCTCATCAGAAGCTTTGCAGACCAAAGAGACGAAGCTTGCCTAAACAGAGATTTAGTAATGTTGAAACAAACACCTGGCGAAAAACCTCAACAATTCTTTGACAGATGTTTGAATACATTGAATCTTCTTTGTAGTTATACTGACGTTCACGAGACTACAGATATAGCGAAGAAATTAAAACGCGATCTCTATCAAGATTTAGCTCTGAAAACATTCTTAGCCGGATTGAGATAACCTTTAGGAACGACCATACGTTGCATGAAACCGACAAATTTAAGCGAAGCCCTTCAATTTGTAATAAGAGAAGATAATATCAATTATTTTCGAAATTTTTCTAATAATACCATCCATAAAAATCAAAATACCCCAAATCAAAGACCTTATTTACCTAGACAAACATTCAATAATGGACAAAATACAGCTTTCAACGTCTAAACACAACACAACCAGTTTAGACCGAATACCTTTCCTTCTCAACCTGTGAATATTCAAAGCAGACCGAATATTCGACCCCAACGGTATTTCTCAAATGCCCAAGTTTTTGGTAAACCTCAAAATAAAAATGTTTTCAAACCAAACCCGAATCAAACATTTCCAAAAGCTACACCCATGAGTACCACCACAAGAAATACTGGAAATATTGCCAAACCTTCGAGCTCATTTCAATATCAAAATCAGACATTCAGACCTACTCCAATGAGCGTATCAACAAGAAATACCAATAACTTCAACAGACCCCAACAAAATTTTATTTCTGAAGAACTATATCATACCGAAAATGACATAGATCCCTGTCAAAATTATCAATACGAATTCGAACAAGATCAAACAAATATAGATCAACATTACTCTGAACAAAATGATCATTACTTTGAACAAGTTCAAGAACCACAAAGTATTGATACAAATACTGAAAACTATTCAGAAATTTTTTTAGAAACGCCTCTGAACTACCAGAACACATAAATCCTCAAATAATTTTATTTAACAATGTTAATACTAGCGAACTATCATATATTATATTACCTGAACTCAACGTCGAAATCTTAATTGATTCTGGCTCAACAAAATCCTTCATCAACCCAGAAATAGCATTCAAATGTTTTCCAAATTGTATAAGAAATTATCCTTTTATAGTATCCACAGTCTTTCAAAAATCATCGCATAAATATAGCGCTTCAATACCTGCCTCACCTATTTTCAAATTACCTAAACAAAGAAATCTGAAATTTTATCTATTTAAATTTCACGACTTTTTCGATGGTTTAATCGGACTCGGTAACTTGAAATTTTTAGAAGCAAATATTGATTATAAGAGAGGATACCTTATAACCCCTTATAACGAAATACGACTTTTATTTCATTCGACAAAAAAAGAACTTAACTTGATTACGATTCAACCTAGAACGCAACAAGTCATAAAAATAAAAACAACGATAAGAGACGGCGAAATAATTATACCGTACACAAAACTTCACAATTGCGAGATACCAGAAAGTCTTAGCATTGCAAAAAATAACGAAGCCTTGACAACAATTCTCAACAATTCCACGAAGACAGTAACTTTAGACTTTCACGAACCTATCTCAGTTGAAAAATTCGACAGACAAGAAATTCTGAATATCGATTTCAATCACATTGATGATTGCCCTGATCAAAATTTAGATCTGAGTAACATAAGAACCGATCATCTAAACGAGGAAGAGAAAAACCCGATTCTTAATCTGTGTGAAGAATTTGCAGACATATTTTATCACGAAAACACGGCATTAACGTTCACAAACCAAATTAAACATAAAATCAAAACAACTGATGAAATTCCTGTTTATTCTCGAACATATCGATACCCTTTTGTATACAAAAACGAAGTAGAAAAACAAATTAAAAAAATGTTAGACTCGAAAATAATCCAACATAGTGATTCACCATGGTCTTCTCCAATTTGGATAGTGCCAAAGAAAATTGACGCCTCAGGCAAACAAAAATGGAGAATAGTCATCGACTATAGGCAACTAAATAACAAAACTATAGACGACAAATATCCCCTACCTAATATTACTGACCTGCTCGATAAACTAGGCAAATGCCAATATTTTTCAACGCTCGATCTAGCAAGTGGGTTCCACCAAATCGAGATGGACAAAAATGATATTCAAAAAACGGCATTTAATACGGAGAATGGGCACTACGAATTCCTTCGTATGCCTTTTGGACTAAAAAATGCTCCGGCAAGTTTTCAAAGGGTTATGGACAACCAGGGTTGCCGAAGCTACTTCATTCGGAGTAGATCTACTACTTTTCATCATATTCTACTCCGCTACTCCAAAAGATTGATTTCTACTCCGGTTGAATGTACGGATACGTCATATTATCTGCGATTTATCTCCTTCTTCATTCTTCTTCTTTTTTCCGCGATAGTTGACAGTTGATATTATATTTGATTTAATGGCAATGGCTGATGGTGATGAGTGACGAGTGACGAGTTTCTCGCTGTCATTTTTTTTGTGCTTTATGTATCATGCTTTATGTCCTATCAAATCAAATCATTGAATCAAGCAGCAAAGAATAAGCACTGAAATAACGAATTATTTTTTATATTCACCATAGACCATACACATAATAAGTGCAGTCTTTGCATTATTTAATAATGGACAGGTGAGTGCGAGGTTCTCAGGATGTGGTTTGGTTTCATTAATTCAATAATATATTTTTGCAGATATATCAAGTCAAAGCCTAAAGAAAAAAGGAATTTGGAAGAATCTGAAGATTGCAAGCCTTCCACCTCCTCGTCTGTGAGTCCCTTACGCACAAAACTCGTGCCCTTAGGGGGGGAGTTGAATGATGTAGAAACTCAAAGAGAAAATGAACCACCACAAAAAAAAAGAAGTATTATCAGAATTTCAGGGCAGCATGGTCCAATGAATTCAAATATTTACACTGTGTGAATAAAGTTGCATCTTGTAAAATATGTGATAAAAAACTGCCTTGTAATTATAATCACATACAGAGACATTTCAACAGTAGAACACATAAACTCAAAGAAAATTCATTCAAGTCAACACCAAGTATAAGCCAGTTTGTGGATCCTGGTAGAGTAAACTTGAGTGATTCAGTTAAAGCTGCAGAGTTGAAACTTCTTGTGTTTTTGCATGAGCACAACCTGCCGTTCCTTTTGATGGACCATTTACCTAAAATTATAGTATCTGCATGTCCTGATTCCACTATTGCTAAATCCATTGAGATTGGAAGGACTAAAGCAACATCTTCAACCAAAAATCAGTTGGTAGAAGAATCTCTCACCGAATTGAAGAGTCTCATAGAAATAAACAAATTTTATAGTTTAGTTATTGATGAGACTACAGATATTTCCACGAAAATATCTCTGGCAGTAGTTATAAGATTTCATGATGAAATATCCATTAGAGATAGATTTTTTGGACTGATAAGGGTTGAAGACTCATCTGCTAACGGTTTATTTAATGCTGTCATAAAATTGCTGAAAGATAATGATATTCCTGTTAATAATATGATAGGATTTGCAGCAGATAATGCGTCAGTAATGATGGGCAACAAAATAGGTGTTCAAACCAGATTTAAAGAGATCAACCCAAAAATTATAATAATAGGTTGCATATGTCATTCCCTACACCTGTGCTCTTCAGCAGCAGCTTTGAAGTTGCCAAAATCCGTGGAAGAATTCTTGAGGAATATTTTAAATCACTTCTCCAACAGTTCCAAAAGAATTGGAAGCTTTCAGGAATATCAAGACTTTCTTGATATGAAACCACTAAAGCTTTTGAAAACTAGCCAGACAAGGTGGTTGTCATTGCAGGTAAATGAGATTATTTTCAAAAAGTGACTTTTGTTAAAATAGTTTTTTATAGGCTGCTGTTGAAAGGGTTCTACAATCATGGGATGCACTGAAACTATATTTCACAAATGCACTTTACACAGAAAATCTCAAAAATATTTCACTGATTCTGGAAAATCTAAATAATCCTATATATAAGATTTACTTTTGCTTCCTTTCATATTCGCTTGGATTTGTAAATAATCTAAAGAATTTCAAAGTGAAACATGTAAAATAGATGTAATGTTGGAAAGAATTACTGAATTATTCAAAACTTTTCTACGGAATTATATAAAAAAGGAATACTTAAATGAAACACTTGTTAGTCAATTAAATGTTGAAAATCCTCATCAATTCATAGACATTGAAAAAATGTATTTTGGTGCAAAGGTTGAACAGATCATTGAAAAAGAAACTCTGGATGAAATTGGGCTCTTAAAATTTAGAAAAAATGCTCTTGGCTTTTATATAGAATTATGTAAACAAATAAAAAAACGGATTGATTTCAACGATCCCCTGTTACAATTCTTGAAATTATTTTCTCCCAAAGAAGTTATGTCCGGAGAGCATCTTTCAGTAACAAAAATTTTGGATTTTTTCCCCAGTTGATTCCTCATGTAGATGTAGAAAGTTTGAATTCGGAGTATCGTTTAATAAGTTCTGTGAAAGATCTTGAAAAAAAAATCAATTGCAATTTTGAAAATTTTTGGACTTCTGTGATGGAAATGAAAAATGGTTTAGATGAACCTATGTTTCCCAATTTATGGAAAGTCATAAAAATCATAATGACCATTCCTCATTCTTCAGCCGCAGCAGAAAGAATATTTTCCCAACTAACATTGATGAAAACAAAACAGTTTGTTCTCAGCCAAGTTATGAAATACCTGAGTTAGTGATATTTTCTGTTTTTTTAATTTATGATAGTTTTTGTCTGTTCTCAGCCAAGTTATGAAATACCTGAGTTAGTGATATTTTTTGTTTTTTGAGTTTATGATAGTTTTTGTTTGTTCTCAGCCAAGTTTTGAAATACCTGAGTTTGTGATATTTTTTGTTTTTTGAGTTTTTGTTGAAGAGTTTTATTTTGTTTTAAGAATAAATTGTTTTTTATACAGTATAGTATCAATTTACTCCAGAATGATATTCATATTTTGTAGAACGCAGATTTTTTTTAGGTCAAACAATTTAAGTTTTTCCCAGGGTATTCGAAGGTTATTTCATTTGAAGATTTTTCATACTGTGGATGGTTTCAACACCTTCATTTTTAAATACATTTTAAAATAACATAATATAGGATTTCAAACTGAGACCGCCAAATGATATCAGCTCTGAATGTACTATGTACTTGCTACCTCAATACGCACATTTTGTGTGAAGTCACGCTGTCAATCTGGTTGGTGTGAGACAGGATTGTGGGTGAAAAAACTGACATACACCAACCAAAGTAGTGACCATGACTTTATCGCATGCGCTAAATATAGACGTATATTTTCTGTAATGACGTCACAACTGTCACAATTTAAAATACCATAATTTTATCTCAGATACTGTATTTTCATTCAGTTGGTACCGTACTTTCGTTTTTCATGGTTGCCAACACTGCTGGTAGCGCATGCAAAGATTAGTGTTCTACGAGCCCTACTCTTTGGCGCATGCGTAAAAGATGTTGACTGAATATGTACTAAATACTACTCCGCTTTGATGTGTATCTACTCCACTTTCAATCTCCAATCTACTACTATTTTTTAGCCTGGTGTGGCAACGCTGTGGACAACATCCTGAGAGGTATACAAAACGAACAGTGTTTAGTTTACCTTGATGATATAATTATTTTCTCCACTTCCCTCCAAGAACATATCGAAAGGCTTAGAAATGTATTCCAAAGATTGAGAGATTCAAATTTTAAAATCCAATTAGATAAATCCGAATTTCTAAGAAAGGAAGTTTCTTACTTAGACCATATAGTGACTCCAAACGGCGTTAAACCCAATCCCGACAAAATAAAAGCGATAAAACAATTTCCGATTCCCAAAACACCAAAGCAAATCAAAGGATTTTTAGGACTCCTTGGTTATTACCGCAAATTCATTAATAATTTCGCAAAGATAACAAAACCATTAACTAAATGTCTTAAGAAAGGAGCAAACATTGTACACGATCAAGAATTCATAACTTGTTTTGAAACATGTAAAAATTTATTAATCAACGAACCAATATTGCAATACCCCGATTTTTCGAAAACCTTTAATCTAACCACTGATGCCAGTAACATTGCTTTAGGAGCTGTGCTCTCACAAGGACCCATCGGACGAGATTTACCTATAGCATACGCGTCCCGAACCTTGAATGATTCAGAACAAAACTATTCAGTCATTGAAAAAGAACTGCTTGCAATAGTTTGGGCAACAAAGTACTTTAGACCGTACTTGTTCGGCAGGAGATTCAACATAATCACTGACCATAAACCCCTTCAATGGTTGTTCTCCCTAAAAGATCCCAATTCTAAACTGACACGTTGGAGAATTAAATTAGAAGAGTATAATTATGATATTATATACAAAAAAGGAACACAAAATACTAACGCAGATGCTCTATCCCGGATAGAAATACATACTAAAGAAACAAACGATTTATGGAACCAATTAGACGAAATAATAAGAGACACAGACAATTATAACGAAAAACAATCGAATCTTTTCGAGAGACCTGACTCCATCCGTCCCGAAAAATCTCCTGTAGACTTTTACACTGAAATCATTACTATCCCAATAGATGACGTAGACAACTATTCAACTCAAGCTCAACCCGATCTGGAACACTCTAGAAATATTGAAAAATTAAACGATATTGACAGACACTCCACACTACTAGAAAATAGAACACAAAACCAAGACGATCACGATGAAAATCAATTTGATGATGACCAAACTATGCATTCGAATAATGAACAGAATAATAGAAACAGCAGTCAATTATGGAATGAATCAAATATTCATCAGCTCTGTTTTACATTCCCCATGTAAACCAAAAATCAAAATACTGTTTGAGAAAAAAAAAACGCATAATTCTACAACTTTCACAGAATAATTTCGAAAAAGACACTATCGACTTCATTAAAGACTATATAAACCCTGACATTCAATATTATCTATTCTTCGAAAATCCCCAACTCTACGAACCGTTTACAGCAATTATTCAACAATATTTCAAATCTTCTTCATTAAAATTCAAAAAATGTACTAAGAAACTCATAGACATTACGAACAAAGACGATATCAAAGAGACCATTCAAAATTACCACGAAGGAAAATCTAATCAGAGAGGAATAGACGAAACGTTTCAACGTATAAAAGACAAATATTATTGGCCCTTCATGAAAAGTTCCATACAAACGTTTATAAACGAATGCGAAGTTTGCCAACAAAGAAAGTATGAACGACACCCGGTAAAAATTAAGATGAATGTCACCCCAACGTCTACAAGACCATTTGAAATAATTCATATGGACACCTTCACTTTAGAACAGAACAAATTTTTAACCATCATAGACAGTTTCTCGAAATATGCTCAAGCATATCATCTGAATTCTCTTTCAAGTACAGAAATAGTTGACCACCTTATACAATTTTTCTCACACCACGGTGTACCTGAACAAATAATTGTTGACAATGGTACCGAATTCAAAAACTGTGTCATAACCGAACTTCTCGGACTACACAAAATACAAATTCACTTTTGCTCACCTAACCATCCCCAATCGAATGGAACTATCGAAAGATTCCACTCGACGATCATTGAACATGTACGACTTCTTAACACACAAGGTTTCCTGAAAACACCCGTGAAAATGAAAATGGTTTATGCCATTCTTGCCTATAACCACTCCTTACATTCCGCCACCAACATGAAACCAATAGACATAATCAATGGAAACATAACAAATAATGATCCTTTTAATTTAGAAATTGAAAAAATCCTAATATACTCACGAATAAACCAAGACATTATTAAAGAGAAAGAAAAACGAATCGAAAAGGTTGATGAAAATCGCGACAACCCCGAAATTTTCGAACCAAACCAAACAGTCTTCAAGAAAATTCATGAAAGGAAGAAAACTGCGAATAAATTTAAAAAACCAGTAAAACTAGTTTCAACAAACACTCGAAAGAAAACTGTATCTACTAATACCCAACAAAAAATTCACATGAATAATCTTAAACGCCCACTCAAAAAGACATGAATTTAAGAACTCATATCTCTTTCAGCTTACCTGTCATCTCAGGATCCCCAGAAGTTAAACTTAAAAACCTGAACAGTAACCCTGGGTTAGTCCCACTCAAATTAGGCGTTGCAAGAATTCAAGAATATTCGCATCGACTTATCCATTTTTACGATATTCACCCTATAATTTTAGAAATCAATTTGTTGAGAACTCAATCAAGTAAGTTGAATGTTTTGATCAACAAGAACCCAATGTACTTGAATGACTCTTCAAACTACATAAAAATACTTGATTTCATCGAAGAAAGAGTAGAAAACAAACTAACAGAAATACTACCTCACCCAGATAGATTCAAACGCGGTTTAATAAATGGTTTAGGCTCAATTTTCAAAGCTATCTCTGAAAATTTAGATGCCAATGATGGAGAACGATACGAACAATTGATCAAACAATTACAAGATAATCAAAAATACTTAGTATCAAGCATTAGAAATAGTAGTTCACTATCTATCAAAATGATTGACAAATTCAACAATACTATACAGAAAATCAATCACAATCAGAAACTAATTGAATCCAAAATGAATCAAATCGCTAAAATCGTCAAGTATACCGAGAAAATTCAATGTTTATCAAAAATGTTTTCAACGAAATAATCAGTCTTTATGAAATGATTTTCTCTATATTGCAAGATATCGAAAATTCGATGATGTTTTCAAGATTAGGAGTAATGCATCCCAGTATCATGAGAACAGCTGATTTTTTAAATGAACTCAAACTTATACAACATAATATCCCAAATGGAAAACAATTACCCTTAGATGTCACTATAGAAAACGTGTTACTCATAGAGAAACAAACTCGTGAAAATAGAAAGCTATACATTCAATAACAGGATTACATACATTCTGAATATTCCAATTTCATTTTCATCCGAATTCGATTTATTCCATCTATACTCTATCCCAATTCCCGAAAAGAGTCAAATCAAGGTAATCATACCAAAAAACAAATTTTTGGCCATAAATAAATTGTACTACGCATACTTAAGTGACGCTTGTACGAGACTTGCACTCCATTATTACTTCTGCGAAGAAATGCAAATCCAAGAAATCAAAGAAGAAAACCCCTGTGAAGTCAACCTTTTGAACCTGAAGAATACTTCCACTTGTCCACAAAGATATGTCTCCATCACTAGTCCAATGGTTAGAAGATTAGGAGAATCAAATCAATGGATAACCGTACTACCAAAAGAAGAAAATGTGAAAATCAACTGTCACCACCAAAAAGAAATTCTAAAAATAAAAGGAGCAAACTTATTCGAAATCCCGATTGGATGTCAAATTACCACTGCTCTGCAAAATATCAGTAATGAAGAATACTTCAGCAACCCCGGCAAACCGATTTTATTTCCAAAAATCGATGAATTTGCAAATGAAGCACCCAAAGAAGACCTTAGGATCGCCCTTGAAGATATAGCATTGGACGACCTATACAACCTCAAAACAATGACTACCGAAAACCAGCCGAATCTCTTCTTCACCTCTACGTTCTATACTCCTAGTATATGGACAATTATTCTATATGGATCAGGAACCATATTGATTGGTTTTATTGTATACAAATACATCCAGTCAAAACGATGTACCAAGAAGAAGAAAGAAAACGAACAGCCTGCAATGGACCTACCAGAAGTTCAAATCTCTCGGTAACCCTATAGATTTGAATCTTAAGGGGGAGGAAATATCTCATGAACTCCACAACCGTTTCCAAGAAGAACGCTGACTATGGCTAAACAAGAGATTACATTTCACGATCATGTTAACAAGATAATCAATGTTTCAGTCAGTTGCATTTTTGCTCTCATACTAGTAGAACGCTTTTTGATAGTTATTCATGTAGAAAAAGTTATAATAGAAAAATAAATCTTATTAAAAAGGGACTCGAGCATTCCGAAAAGTTATTTCACCCCAATTTAATAACCATAATAACTTTCAAAGATCACCTTTTCCTATGAGAAACATATCTCAACCAAATCAAAATTCAAATTTTCAATCATCTCAATTTCCCAATTATAGAATGATTCCTAATTTTCAAAATCAACAAAGATTTCAACATAATAATTTTAATGGTCCTAGAACAAATGTATTTGCACCAAAATCAATAAAATTTCAGACAACTTCCTAAACCCGTTCCTATGGAAACTTCATCCGGAGAAACTAATCTCATATCTCAATTATTTAACAGAAGAACTACCCTTGCCAGAAAATAACGAACAAAATGAAATAAACCCATTTGAATTCAACGAAAATACTTCGAAGAACTATTATGATCCTAATTATCATCCTTACAATGACTTCACCCCTCCTAATGAACAATTTTACACAGAACCAGATGATTATAAACAATCGAATTATTTTCCTGTAAACCAATATCAAAACGAAGACCCATCAAATCATACGTATAATGCTCAACATCAAAATTTAAGTGAACTTGATTCAGAACAGGATTTTTCCAAAACTACAACGACCAAATCCCCAACATAATTTATTTAAATAATCATTTCGTAGATTTGCTATACATTTAATTTTTTTTTACCAGAAATGAACGCAAAATTTCTCGTTTATACAAGTAGTACACGAAGTTTTATCAATCCTGATATAGTTCGGAAATATTTTCTAAATTTTATACATAACGAATTATTTTAAGTGAGTACTGCACATGCGAGTTCTATACACAACGAAGTCATCACTATTTCATTACCTCCAATTTTTTATTCAAATTAAAATCATAAATTCTATCTATTCAATTTTTCACAAAAATTTAACGGTTTTATTGGATTAGATTTATTAACCCAATTGAATGCAAATATCAATCTAAAACCATATCATCTAGAAACGAAAAATACGGTAATTTCAATATATTACAATATGAATTTACATCAAAGTCCTACAAGCCAAGTAAGTAGTAATTTATCAGAGAAGAAACTTGAGCCGCACATAATAATCGTTCTTCCGAGAACTCAAATGATAACCAAATTGTCAGTGAAATGATCACAAGGAATAGGAATACTGAATTACGTCGATTTTAACAAAATTGAAATGCCAGAAGCTTCAGTTAACGTTGAAAATAATTTTGCTCTAACTACATTGACCAACTGTACAGAAAAAACAATTAAACTTACAGTTTTCGAACCACTCAACTTAGAAGGAATCGATACAAATGGAATTAATTTTATTGAAAACCATAACGAATTCCAGGAACTGAATCAACAACATGATAATCTTTCAAAAGAAAATTTAAAAAATGTTGGACTAGATCACGTAATAAGGAAGAATATCAAGCCATCCGCAAACTTTGTTACGAATTCAGAGATATTTTCTATTGTGAACGAGTACCATTAACATTCACGAATCAAATAAAACATGACATCAAATTAACAAATGAATCTCCTATTTTCACAAAGTCTCATCGATACCCACACATTCACAAACAAGAATTTCACTCACAAATTTCCAAAATGCTGAAATCTGGCATAACTCAAAATTCAAATTCACCTTGGTCAAGCCCCATCTGGGTTGTCCCAAAGAAATTAGATGCTTCGAATAAAAGAAAATGGCGAGTAGTAATTGATTATCGTAAATTGAACGAAAAAACAGTAGACGATAAATTCCCACTTTCAAACATATCGGACATTCTCGATAAACTCGGTAGAAGCCAGTATTTTTACTACATTAGATTTGGCAAACGGTTTTCATCAAATCGAAATGAAACCAGAAGATATCCAGAAAACAGCTTTTTCTACAAATATCGGACATTATGAGTTCAAACGAATGCCATTCGGGTTAAAAAACGCACCTTCCACATTTCAGCGTGTCATGAACAACATTTTAAGAGAATTTCAAAATGAAATATGTTCCGTTTATTTAGATGACATAATTATTTATTCTTTATCATAAGAACATTTAGATCGATTAAAGAAAGTATTTCAACGTCTCAGAATCTCTAATTTCAAAGTACAACTAGAAAAATGTGAATTCCTACGACACGAAGTAGCGTACTTAGGACACTTAATAACACTCGACGGAGTTAAACCCAACTATGACAAAATTTTAGCAGTGAAAAACTTTCCGATACCAAAAACAGCCAAAGAAATTAAATCGTTTTTAGGATTAGCAGGATATTATCGCCGTTTCATTTAAGATTTTGCAAAAATATCTGAACCACTGACACAATGTCTGAAAAAAGAAGAGAAAATAATTCATTCCCCCTCCTTTATCGAATCCTTTGAACATCTGAAGAATCTTTTGATAAACTCTCCAATCTTGCAATATCCAGATTTCTCTAAACCTTTTATCCTTATTACCGATGCATCAAATTATGCTTTAGGAGCTGTACTTTCACAAGGTACTATACCGAATGACAAACCCATAGCGTATGCATCTCGAACTCTCAACGAAACCGAACAAAGATATAGCACCATCGAGAAAGAATTATTAGCCATCGTTTGGGAATGTAAATATTTTCGACCCTATCTTTTTGGAAGGAAATTTTCGATATACACTGATCACAGACCTTTAGTTAGAACCGAATAGTAAACTCGTTAGATTGAGACTAAAACTAGAGGCATACGATTATAACATAAGTCAGAATGTAATCGTCGATGCTCTTTCAAGAATCCAATAGAACATATATAAATAAAATCCAATCAATAAATAATAACCCAGGGGAAGTAGACGAAGCCATCGTAGAATTTTTAAGGAATTACGCAGAAAATGTTATTGAAACTCCAAACAATACTGTACAAAATTCGAACACAAACATCGACACACCAGACGAAACCTTAGACACACCTAATAATGGTTCTATTATAATTACACTGTGCATACAAACTCCGAAGACACACGAAACGACGGTATACCTATTTTAGAGGAAATTATAAATAATAAATCCAACCAAATTATTTCAGACAAACATCCTCATCCGAAACTCGAGATCGAAGAAACCAAATGTGACGGACATACAATAACGTATATAATAAAATTCCCCTCAACAATCCAACTCAAATAAAATCAATTCTTATGAATTACGTTAACCCTGATAGAAATAACTACATTTATTTTCAAACCAAACTTCTAATACCACTATTCATAAAAAATATGAGAGACTTCAATGCTTTGAAATTATTTCAATATACCAAATTAGTTAACAACGTTTCAGATGAGAGTAAAACAAACCGTGGAATAACAGAAACATAATCGACTTAAAGAAAAATGGAAAAATATGAAAAATGATGTAACAGACTACATAAATAATTGTGAAATTTGTCAAAGAGCCAAATACTCAAGACAAAACCCTTATGTACCACTTGCACATACTGAGGCACCATCTAAACCTTTCCAAATTCTACATATCCATATATTTTTCTACGAATCCCAATCATTCTTAAAAATACTCGATAAATTCACAAAACTTGGACAAGCTTCTCCATGCATGAAAAATCAGTTGTCGATAAATTAATTCAATATTTCACAATGTACGGATGTACGATAACGGAAGTGTATTCAAAAACTCTTCTGTTCAAGAACTATTGAAAGCACAAAAAATTAAAATTCATTTCACAATACCAAATCATCATGAATCAAATTCACTTGTTGAAAGACTTCACTCGACTTTAATAGAACATCTAAGACTCCTGAAAGAAAAATATTCTAATAAACCTGTAATAGAATTAATCCCACATACAATCATAGCTTATAACAGTACTTTGCATTCAGCAACAAAATTCACACCATTCGATTTAACATTTGGTTATACCACCTCCAGAGACTCATTCGATTTGATTCCTACAAATTTTTATTCGGATTATATTCACTCACACAAAGAAAAACTAGACGCCCTGTACAAAACAATTCAAGATAAACAGAATAAAGATAAACAAGCAGTTATAGACAAACGAAATGAAAATGGTGACATTCAAACTCAATTCAAAGTGAATCAACTTGTTCATAAAAAGTCCAACGGAAGAACAAAAAATGAAAATGAATTCATTGGTCCATATACAATAACTGAAATTTTAAATAACAATAAAGCAAAGTTGAGAAGTAATGAAAACTCAAAAATAATAACGGTACATCTAAGAGACTTAAAGAAACCTTTTTCAGGTCCTTCTACCTCTGCAACCTCTCAAGAAACGCCTTAACATCATCATTCCACAAGATTGAAAATAATTCTGGGATTCTTCCATTCAGAATTGGTATTGCCCAAATAACTAATAGTTATTGAACATTCATATAATATAAGCGAGACGTATAAAGTAGAATTTTTTAATTCATATAATATCATAGGCATTCTAGAAGACAAAAGCATCAATCAAAATGAACAACTGAATCCTTTAAACACAATTAACAGACAAAAATGAGTTATTATCAACGGACTCGGGTCCATAATAAAATGTATTACTGGAAATTTGGATTAAGAAGATGCCAAGAAATATGACTCCAAGTTAAATCAACTTACGAACAATCATTTGATTATCATTTCAAATCCGATGAATAATTTAAACAACTTATTGCATAACAAAATTTTGCTTTATTCCTGTAAACTTTATTTCTTCGAGGATACAACAATAGGGTAGTCATTTCCTTTTCATCCAAAAACCGTAATAACGTACGGTATGAACAAATTACTTGAATTCACACAAGGGCGCGATTGCAACACGCCAATTCATTGGACAGCGATAATCGACAATACGACAATCGACGACAGTTTGCGCGGCCGTCTTGCTGTCTACGATGATACACGACAATAATATTCACCGGTCGCTGAAGTGAGGTTATGGCCGCAGATATTTTTTAGCAGTTATTAGTTTCTTGTTTGAAGTGAATAAATTAATAGTTGTTTATGTATCAAGGGCGTAAAATAGGCTTTTATGGACCGTAGCGTGTAGGTGATAGCCTGAGCGATAGCGGAATATTTTGATCAATACAATGTGTCTAACCCAGCAAACTCCTCCTTACTTACTTTCGATAAACTTGATGATATTTTGCTCACTTTGGTTCTCAGAGTTGTAAAAACAAAAAGTTTCTAATATACAGGGTGCGCCAGAGAAACTTACTTATTTGAAAAAATTCCCGCGCGGTGAGTTGGGCGGGTAGAGGGGCAAGAGGGGGCGCATCTGGAGGGGGAAGTTCCCAAGTTTGTTTCTCTCTCCAGTCAGTTGCCATCATGCTCTGGTCTAGAGAGCAGCGGGCCTTCGCAGTTGAGAGCTTCTTTTCTAACGGTCGCTCACTTGTTGCTACGCAACGTGCCTTCCGCGCTCGCTTTGAAATTCCTCCTCACAGACTCGTTCCTGGCCGTAATTCGATTCTGTCGTGGGTTAACTCATTTCGGGAGTGTGGAAGTGTCGCTAAACCCAGAACTGGACTTCAACGGACCATCAGAACTCCGGAAAATATCGAAAGAGTGAGGCAGTCAGTTGTGCGTTCTCCCCGGCGTTCGGCTCGCAAACACGCAGCTGCTATGGGAATTTCTGATACCACTGTTCGACGAATTCTCCATGAAGACCTTCTATTTCATCCCTATAAATTGGCTGTTGTGCAAGAATTAACTGAACGCCATTTTGTTGCCCGTCAAAATGCATGTGAAATGCTGATTGACAACCTGCCTGTCGGTAATGGGAATAATTGGTCCTTATTTTTTTGAAGAAAACGAACGCGCAGTTACCGTGAAAGGAGCTCGTTACAGGAACATGATCGAGGAATTTTTTCTTCCAAGACTCGAAGAAATGGACGTTAGGAACGTGTGGTTTCAGCAAGATGGAGCCACAGCACACACAGCACGAGACTCAATGAATTTGTTGCGACAACATTTCCCCGACCGCCTCATCTCTCTCAGAGGCGATCTCCAATGGCCGGCACGCTCTCCAGATTTAACTCCATGCGATTTCTTTTTATGGGGTTATTTGAAATCCCTGGTTTATGTCGATCGACCACGGACCATAGCACACCTCAAGAACAACATTCGCGACGCCATTGTCAACATACCGATTGATATGCTGCGAAGAGTGGATACGAATTTCAAAAATCGACTTCATCAGTGTATGCGCAATGGGGGTCGCCATTTATCCGATGTCATTATTGAGACTGCATAAAAAAAATTGGGATATTGTATTCTCAAATAAAAAATAAAAAAAAAATAACTGAAGTACTTTTTTTATTGACCTTTCAAATAAGTAAGTTTCTCTGGCGCACCCTGTATAGGGACCGATAGGTTTTTTCAAACACAAATGGAAAAAAAAAAATAATTTCTTAGAATATGAATTGACTCTTCCAATGGATTTCGAATATTATTCATAAAAATTATGAATTTATATGAGCAAGGTCTCACCTGTACTGATTTTGGATGATCCGGTTAATCTCAATATAATGGAGTTTTCTCAAATATAAAATAATATGAGGCACAATCTTTGGTAAACCTACAGTATAGGCAAGCAACTCCGATTTTGATGAAATTTTCACAGAAGCTTCGGAACACTAATACAAACACCCAGTGATAAAAATTTCCGCGGAAACACCTCTAACATACTTTTTTTTAGGAAAGTTTCTGAAAATCGATCACGGTAAGACCTAAGAATTTGATTGATATTGTACTCACGTTATGGTTTGAACGAATGTTTATTACACTAAAACATAATTAACATGTCCTTGAATCAAATTTCACAAGAAATTTCATGATGAGAAACTCTGGAATAAGATATTTTCATGTTTTTATATTCGTATATTCTCGACCCAAAACAATATATAATAATTGCTATGTCAAATGAGATCTGTCATGTCACAAGAGAGCAAGGTTGCCAAGTTGAATTTCTATTTTCAGTGGTAAACCATAGAACTTGAGTCTACATATAAGTACAATATATTTTTATGTGGCCAATTGATTGATCTACGTTTGATTGATCTAGGTGTGATTGATCTACGTTTGGGGTGTATCCCGGCGAGAGTGATGTTTTTAATCAGGCACTGCGATGGCGCGCCAGCGCCGTCGCAGGAACCATCTCCCCCGAGTTACCTGCATTTTGAATTATCTACGTTTGATTGATCTAGGTGTAATTGATCTACGTTTGGGGTGGATCCCGGCGAGAGTGATGTTTTTAATCAGGCACTGCGATGGCGCGTTAGCGCCGTCGCAGGAACCATCTCCCCCGAGTTACCTGCATTTTGAATTATCTACGTTTGATTGATATAGGTGTAATTGATCTACGTTTGGGGTGGATCCCGGCGAGAGTGATGTTTCTAATCAGGCACTGCGATGGCGCGCCAGCGCCGTCGCAGGAACCATCTCCCTCGAGTTACCTGCATTTTGAATTATCTACGTTTGATTGATCTAGGTGTAATTGATCTACGTTTGGGGTGGATCCCGGCGAGAGTGATGTTCTTAATCAGGTACTGCGATGGCGCGCCAGCGCCATCGTAGGAACCATCTCCCTCGAGTTACCTGCATTTTGAATTATCTACGTTTGATTGATCCAGGTGTAATTGATCTACGTTTGGGGTGGATCCCGGCGAGAGTGATATTTTTAATCAGGCACTGCGATGGCGCGCCAGCGCCGTCGCAGGAACCATCTCCCTCGAGTTACCTGCATTTTGAATTATCTATGTTTGATTGATCTATCGCGCCATCGCAGGAATCGTGTGCATCGAATTATTTGGATTCGTTGAATGATTGTATCCCGAACTTTGAAATAAATCAAATCTCCGATTTTTTATTCACTTGGCAACGCTGCTTGTTATAGTGACAATAAACTAGTCATTTGACATTTCAATTATTGCACGTTATATTGGGTTGAAAATATACGATATTAAATTATGTAAATGGGCATTTTCACAGCTTTCCATCATGAAATTTCTCGTAGAAATCGATTTTAGGACATGTCAATGATATTTTAGTCTATTCAAAATTTGTCCTACTAATTACGTAAGTACAATATCAATCAAATTCTTAGGTCTTACCGTGATCGATTTTCAGAAACTTTCCTAAAAAAAAGTATGTTAGAGGTGTTTCCGCGGATAAATTTTCATCACTGGGTGTTGTTATTAGTGTTCCGAAGCTTCTGTGAAAATTTCATCGAAATCGGAGTTGCTTACCTATACTGTAGATTTTCCCAATCTTTATATAGATTACTATTTTCCCTAGTAATAATAATGTATGTGTTATTGAAAAGTTTTACCAGATACAAACATAGTACTCCTTATTTTCAGAACAAAAAAATGTCTACCTCTAGGCATAAGCATCGTCGTAGGCAGCAGTTATTACGAACCTCTTCGAAAAAAGTTGAATTTTCATCTCATAAACTAAAAATAGAAGAAGTCGTTGGATAGCTATCTGCCCCAAACCCCAATACAGAGCTTTCTTTGGAAAAATCATGTCGAGAATCATCCCCTCTTCCGTCCACAAGTTCCTATAATCCACCACCATTGGAAATATCACCTATAGATATAAATGATTCATATGAAGGACCCAGCTCAAGTGATGAAGATATCAATGAAAACGGTGGAACTTCCCTAACAAATTTAAGAGAATGGGCTATAGAAAGACATATAAACCACAATGATTTGTCTCATCTTCGGGGAATATTGTGTAAACATAAGATTATCATCGATATACCAACAGATTCCATTGTATTTTTCTATAATTCTTCGGATTGAAATTGATAGAATGTTCTCTATGTGTTGTGAAAAAGGGAATGGAATAAAGAGGTATCAAAGAGACCTCGCATGAAAAGACATTTATTGGCTCAAAAACTTCCATGAAAGTTACAACGAGTGCATGTTTTTTGAGGTTATTTTGTCATGTCTCAATTTGAACAACACAACGACTTAAAATGCTCCATGATGTAGCGGACATTTCGCTGCAAATGTGAGCGGGAGGCAATGTTTTTAATACGTCGCATGCGAGCTTTTAGTTGCAAAGTTCATGGTACTTCACAGTTACCTCCCAGTGTTTGCTGGGTATATTCCATTGCGAAATTTTCGCCTCGCTTGCCTGATCTAGTTCCGGATAGAACAGCGAAGCTACAAATTCCCTTAACATTTGGCTTAGCAATAACTTTCTGAGCCTAAACGTGGATGAACAATATTCATTACTCAACAAAAATTAACAATCACAAACCCAGTTTTCAGAATGAAAATAATTGTAACTGCTCTGAAATTGAAAGAGTAAACTCAATTAAATATCTAGGCATCATTTTGGACCAATACATGAGATGGACTGAACATATCTCCTACGTCACCAAAAAACTGCGATTAGTCATGCATAAGTTTAACGTTTTCAGAGGCATTCTCTCACAAAAAAAATCTAATGATTTTATACAATTCGTTAGTTGCGTCAATTATAAATTACTGTAAACAACATGGGGAGGGACTTACAACAAACACATATATAACTTACAAACTGCACAAAATACAATATTGAAAATGATAAAGCGAAGAATCAAACTGTTTTCAACAGAGACACTATATGACGAAATAGAATTATTAAATGTTAGACTTTATACTTATCGTTCGTTACTATAAGTGCGTTCGGTTTTGGAAAGTCTGAGCGGAGCGAGCAGATGCAGATTTTGTATCATGTGAACACTGAGCCGATCGAGCGATATTTAACGAACGCTTATCGATCTTGGTGTCAGCTGTAGTGCTGTTACCTTTCCGTCAAATGTTAAATAAACTTAGTCTAAATCTTGTTTTTACACTTGATGAGGACAACTGAGAGTTATAAATCCACAATTTAAAAATCTAAACACCGCAAGAGAAAACTGAAAAGTAACCAAGACTCAAGAATGACAACTGACAAGCGATCAAATCTGTGTGCTCTCATCTTCAATTCAGAGTAGAGCGATCACATCTTTAGGCTCGTTCTGACAATAAACGAACATGGAACAGATTAAACAGAGAAATGAGATCTGATTTATCGAACGCTTGCCGAGCTGATAGAGGGAAATAGATATGTGATAACCGAACGCATCTTATGGATGTAATGAGGAATTCTCCTCAATTTGGGTTATTACGGGAAATGCAAGTTTAAAGTTAATGATTATGAGTTTCATTCATGAAAATTCCAAACTCTCTGCAGAAACTATCTAACATAATTTTTCAAATATGGGGTTTTAAATTTTAAATCGCTTTGCTTCTAGTTCACAAATTGGCAACAGCGCCAGTAAGCTAGAAAAAGAACAACATATATTTGTTCTTTGTTGTCTGTACATTTACAATCTAGTGTCAAAATTTGTCGGTTGTCATAACCCAACTTTTTGTTTATACTTTGTGGCTGGTAAAGAATACTTGATTGAATTGTTTTCAAGTTATTCGATACCATATTATACATCGATATAATAGTCCAACCCGAACAACAACCTTACTTAGAAGCCGAACCACGCCAAACTTAAACATAACCTTAAAACCTGAGTTCTCTCTCTAACTTGGTCGTTGCCTCCTTTGCGATGCATGGAACGTCATGATTCATGGAATAGAAATAAGCAGAATGTGTTTCTAATCTGATGAAAATCTAGCCATCTTTGTTTACCTAATCAACGTAACGAATTTGTTGTCCTTTTTCATCACTGTAATCCGCAGTCGATGTTGCCAAATGGTGAATTAGAAACAAAGCACTTTAAACTTTAAATTCCCGTATTTATTTCTGTTTTTTAAGTACTTGAAATATTTTTTTTAGGAAAAAGGTTGAAATGATAAATTTAAAATGCGACGTTTCAAAGATATATCATGAAAAATACTTCATTATCGCCTGAAGGAGAATTCCCCATTGAACAATGATAAATTCAGTGTAGAAAGGACTAAGATAACCAAAATTATTTACCTCAAACTCCATTATATAGAAAAAGCCATGCTCAAAAATTTCTGTGGTTTCTTGGCCCAAAATTATACGACCTGCTACCACCATCTCTCAGGAATATACGAAATTTCAAAGAATTCAAATCAGTTCCCAGGGGATTTTATGTTTCGTAATCCACGCTTATTCGCAATCATTTAATTGTTCCGTTTTTTTATTTTTTTTTTTATTTTTTTCAATTTTCTAAATATTTAATTAGTTATGTAAAATATAAATTTATCAACCTCCTCTTCCTCCTCAAAATCCCTATCTTTTTTTCCACCTTCCACAATAAAATTGTTGTCTCGTACACATGTATATTGTTTCATGTTATTATAAGTATAAAACTCCAATGATGTGAGTGAACTGGAACAGAATAGTCACCCTGTGTCTAGGTAGCTTTCCTTCATATCCTAGGAGATAATTCTTTCTTTTTTTTATAAATATTTGTATATATATACAATATATATGTGAATATTGGGGTGTGCAGCAATTTTTTTTCTCTTTTTTTTTTGGTAGGCAATATATAAAATTTGTACATAGTGATAAAATACTAACGTCGACGGTTAAAACATGATTCACAAACAACATACATGTAATTGATTACTCATGGAAAATATAACTTTCGTTCAATAAATGTAAGAACATTTTCTTTATTTTTTCGGAATTACTTTTTTGAATATTTGAATCAATATGAAAACAATCCCCATCCCTCTTCTCCAAAATCTCCTCAGGTGTCAACTCCATTCCCTCTGGAGGATGGTGTGTTTTTGGTCTTAGACTATAGTGATTAGTTTATCCTAACCAACAAGAATTCAAAAAAGAGAAGAAGTAGGAACTTAATCAATAAAACCGGAGAACCACTTGACAAAACCATCATCACCAAAATTATGCACCCACTGGATCCGGACTCTCAACACCTGCCCACCATTGCTGCACACCCCAATATTCGCAGTTCCATTCATACTGGTCAGCAAATACCTCCTCTTCGTATATATATATATATATATATATACTAGCTGACCCGGCAAACGTTGTTTTGCCATATAAATAATTTTCAAGGAATTTCTAGTGTAGACAAAAAATAGCAACAAAAGACAAACATCATTTTTGGGTTGTCTTTCCAATATCAATTGCAGAACACAGTTACGCGAGGATTAATCAATATTTAATATACGCCCTATATAAACGCATGGCACTCACGCCAAAATTAAGAAACAAAAATAATGATTAGTACTCGTACGAAGTCAAAGAAGCCGCCAGGGTCAACGTGGACTCGAGTTATATGTGTCAACATCCCTTTCGACCAATGAAAACAGTGAATCAGGAAAGCATCGGCACTTGATTGGTCGAAGGGTTATGGACACTCGGAAGCTATAAATCATCTTTTTTACTTATGAGACAGCCCTCGCGAAGTTCAGTCTGGATATCAGTGGTGTAGTGTGGTGTGTTGAATTAAGAAATTTTATTGAATGAATCGAAATATGGCGTTTTGGAGACCGTGGGCGAATGAAAATAATTGAGTGCTAAACAACGGCGTAATAATGATTCGATTGCCTCTTAAGGAAAACTTTCTCGCATATGATTTCAAACGTATTTATAAAAATAATAAATTCATAAAATAAGGTATCCCCGCCTATGGAAGATCAAACAAAATTGTCGGTAAGGGTTCGGAGTGAGTTTTTATATTCTGCAATTGATATTGGAAGAACTATAACACTAACAAACAATATCACTCTCTTAATGCTATAGTGTGAACATTATTTTTTGTTAGTCCATCTCTAGCTAACACAAACTGGATGGTTTACTCACTCGAGAGCATGCCACGTATGATTGTCCGTGTGAAAAACATGGTGTTCTCAAATCTTAGCCACAAATAGACATCGTTTGACCTTGGGATTTGTTGATTGTCATTGCAAATGCCAATCTAATCGGAAATTGAATACGTTTGAATTGAATTGTCACATCTGTAGGTATAATAGGAATCCCTGGTATTAATATATTTTCACTTCGGAACTTGCCATTCAAAATGCTGGATTCGGTCACGTTTTTCATTAATTTTTGAATTACTAATCGCGTACCGTTGCACAGCCGGGGCGGGTTCAAATTACGAAGCAAGATAATCGCAGATCCAACCTTTAATTGTAAAGTATGCGATGGCATGCCTGGCAAATCCAGTGAGTTCAAAAATTCTGTGGGGAAATTTACTGCCTCGCTGTCGTCGCACTAAAATGGCTATTAAAAAATAAGGGTTGATCGTAGAAGGGTGAAAATTGAGGATCGGATGTATTTTTGTATGTCGTATCATAAAAAAATTTAAAATTTTGTCTGAAAAAAAAAAAATAGGGGTAGACTACCCCTAACATTTAGGGGAATGAAAAATAGATGTTGGCCGATTCTCATAGATACCGGATAAGCACAAAAAATTTCATCGAAATCGGTCGAGCCGTTTCGGAGGAGTTTGGCAACGAAAACTGTGACACGAGAATTTTATATATTAGATATATATATATGGAACTGCGAATTTATATATATATATATATATATATATATATATATAATTCCGAATTTTATAACTATGTAATAATAGAGATACATTTTGTTACTGTATCCTATTGCATTTGAATAAATCTTGATTTCTTGAAAAAAAAGGTATGGGAGTAGACTGTGCCATTTCTTTTTTCGGTTTGTGTATTTTGGTTCGCTTCACCTTGATTTGATATTGTTTTAGGCCTTCACTGTGTCAGCAAGATTTGTATCTGAATAATAAAGCATATTCTCTCTCTCTCTCTGTCTAGACAAAGATTGACACGATTCAAAGAATAGTAATTAAGAAATTCGCCCAATTTAAAAAAGGTCGATAGTGATGTGGACTTTTAATGTATTCAGGAACAACTAAACTCAACACAACATTAACGCACCTCGATCATACCGACACCCTTTTTCACTTGGAAGCTATTAACAATTTTGTGCAAGTATTTCGTATTTCGATAGGTCTAGCTAACATGGCTGCCGGCGGGAGTTCAACTGTTGGTCTCTCTAAAGAAACCTGTAATAATTATGAGAAAACGCAATTGTGTAAACACTGTGGAAGACAAATAGTGAAAGATAAAGTTTTGTGTATAAAGTGCAACCAGATATTCCACCCTGGATGCTTGAAACAAGCTAACACATTAAAAACTCCAAAGTGTTTCCATGAAATAGACACAGGTTTGTCTCTAAGCAATGAATGTGATGACAACTTGCTTCATGATGCAGTAGGCAAGCTATCAGGTAATGAAAGCAAAATAGATGCGGTAATGTTTCTCTATATTTTAAAACAGAAGGACATTATAATAAATGAATTACAAGAAAAAGTCAAGTTATTGAACATGTACATCAATTCAGACAAGGAAAACGAACAACGAAACAAAAACGGACGGACAGATAAGCCAGATTTCGGCCACAAAAACAAACAAGCCCAAAAAAGTAAACAGACCGTACCAAATAATTCATTTAAAATGCCAGCTGTGACTAAGTCCCACAAAAACATTAAGGATGATAATGAGGAAGCAGGCCACATGACTGAGCCAAAAAAACAAAAAACACAAGAGGACCAAAATAAAAATGGAATCACCCTACAAGATGTATCAAATGGTATTTTAAATGTCCAACAGGAACTGTTAGCCAACAAATATATTGAACTTGATGAGCAAAATGAGAAAATCAGTCGTAACCAGTCAGATGCTGAACAAGAATGGAAAACTGTTAGATCTAGAAAGTTCAACCGACGACCGGTTATTGTGGGCGATAATCAAAGTAGTGGGCTCAAGGGAGTCCCCAAACTAGCTACGCTGCATGTATACAGGGTGGACACAAGTACTACTGAACGAGACCTTGTCGATCTATTAAAACCATATTTTCCCGAAGTTTTGTGTGAAATGCTGAACTCTAAGTACCCCACTTTATATTCTTCATTCAAAGTGACGATATACTCCTCAAATTTCAATCGAGCAATGGATCCCAAAGTATGGCCACATGGTGCTTGTGTCCAGCGTTTTTTATTCAGGGACAAGAGAAGAATGGAGACGAAATAATCTTCAATCCAGAAATACTACTAATTAATATTCAAAGTGCTAATCAAGAAAAACTTGATAATTTGTATGTTGAAATTGAAAAATTCAAGAACATGTTGTTTTTATGTGTAACTGAAACGTGGGAGTCATCTCAGTCAATTAATTTTTTACATGTGAATGGTTACCACCTAGCTGGTTCTTACTGTCGAACTACTATGAGAGGGGGTGGCGTAGCTATCTGGGCAAAGAATTCTATTTGCACAAAAATCATAGATTTATCAGGTTTCTCCTCTGAGCAACACATAGAGGTATGTGCTATTCAATTCAAAATCAATAACTCAAAGATAATACTCGTTAACTGTTATCGATCACCTAGTGGAGACATAGGTTTATTTCTTAACAACATTATTGGCGTTTTTGAATGTCTTATAAAGTATAAATCTAAAATAATTCTTTGTGGTGATTTTAATGTGGACTCTTATGTTGCTTCAAGAGACTTTCAGAGATTATCTGGTACTCTACAATGCTATAACTTGAAGCCAATAGTATTCTGGCCAACAAGGGTCACGAGTACATCTATAACTACAATAGACCATATATTTGTCAATTTTGATATCAGTGAATTACCAGTCGTTATTGACAATGAAGTCTCTGACCATCAAACCATCTTGACTAATCTGAATCTTACTTCAAATAACTCGAAAAAGAAATACTTCACAAAGCGAAGCTTCCACAAAAACGCAATGAATGAATTTAGACAAGCTCTTGGTAACCAGAACTGGGATCTACTTTATCAGATAAAATCTACAAATCAAGCATTTGATCACTTCAACAGTATATTCTCTCACTACTTTAATGTAATCTTTCCTCGAAAAGAATTCACAGGTACATCATATAAAAATTGGATGAATGATGAAATCCGTAAATCCAGTCAGGAACTAAAAAGCCTATTTGGTCTTACAAGAATTTTTCCCGAATTTAAAGAATATTATTGTAATGAAAAGAAAAAACACAAATACTTAATTAAAACTACAAAACAAACCTTCTATCAGAACAAAATCTCAGAATCAGATAATCCTATTCGAACGGCTTGGAAAGTTATATCCGACTTATCAAATAAATCAAAGATTATGAAAAATCCTCATATCGTAAAGGATGGGTGTGAATTTGATGATCCACATGTTATTGCCTCACTATTCAACGATTTTTTTCTGCAAGCTCCAGTTGATATTGTAAGCAAAATTCCAGATATTAATTACGTGATTCCTAAGGAAGAACTAATGAAAGACTCTATGTTCTTGGTACCTTTTACAAATAACGAAATGTTTGACCTGTTGCATTCTAAACTCAAAAATAAAAAGTCTTTCGGTTCCGATAATATTCCAGGTTTTATAATCAAAGCTGTACTTGACTTAATAGTTGAGCCAATTACTTATATCATCAATGTTTCTTTTGAAGAAGGTATTTTTCCAGACAACCTGAAATTGGGTAAAATTATACCAATCCACAAAAAAGGTGACCATGATTCTTTAAGTAATTATAGGCCCATTACTATTCCTAATTCCTTTTCAAAAGTACTGGAATATGCGTTTTTGGATCGTCTCTTGAAATACGTGGAGTCTCTCGATATTTTTTCTGTAAATCAACATGGCTTTCGAGCAGACAAATCTACAAATAGTGCAATACATCAATTCTATGAGCAACTATTGAAACATCTTGACGCGGGCGAGTGCCCGATTGGGGTTTTCTGCGATCTCAGTCGGGCATTCGATTGTGTCAATCATGATGTTTTAAAAACTAGATTGTCAGAATATGGAATAAGAGGTAATCCTTTGAACTGGATTGACAGTTTCCTTAGCAATAGGAAACAGTATGTCACTGTCAACTTCACTGACAACAACACGGTAAAAGAAGCCACATCAGAATGTTCAGATATTTCTATGGGTGTTCCACAAGGCTCAATATTGGGACCTATCTTGTTTTTATTATATGTCAATGAGATAGATAAGGTCTCAAAAAAAGGCCATTTTGTTACATATGCTGATGACACATCATTGCTGATATCAAGTGAATGTGACAGTTCTTTGCAAAATGAATGTAATATAGCGCTGGGTAATTTGTTCAGTTGGTTTAGTTCCAACTCACTATATTTCAACACTGAAAAAACCAATGTCATGAGATTCAGAACCCATCAGAGTAAGTGTGAAGATCTCGATATTGTCGTAAATAATGAAATTGTCAGTACTGTAGAATCGGTAAAATTTTTGGGTATCACTGTAGACCAACATTTGACCTGGAGAAAACACTGTGAATCTCTTGTATCAAAGTTGTCTTCTCTTTCGTTTTTATTCCATAATCTCAGATCGGTCTTGACTGTAAAGCAACTACTGGGCCTATATTATTCATATGTTGAATCTCGTCTTCGTTATGGTGTCTGTTTCTGGGGAAGTTCCACATCGTCAACGGATGTGTTCCTATCGCAAAAGCGCATAATTCGAAGAATTGCGGGGAAACCAAATTCCTATTCTTGTAGAGATTTGTTTAAAAAATTCTCAATATTAACATTACCCAGTCTCTATATACTTGAGCTTGCCTTATACATTTTTAAAAATAAAAGTAAATTTCATAACAAGTTTAGTTATCATGGTGTAACAACACGACAAATGAATGACTTCCATGTTCCTTTTGCACGATTGAATGTTACAGGTGACTCGCCGTATTACAAGGGTTTAAAAATTTACAATGCACTCCCTATCTCAATTAAGAACTGTGATAATGAAAAATATTTTAAGGTAGCAATTAAGAAATTTTTAACAGAAAATAGATTTTATACTCTACAGGAATTTTTTGACAGGGCGCCCTGATGTTTTGCTTTCAAGGTTTTAAGTTTAGGTTAAGTTAGGTTAAGTCTTAAATGTTGACTATTCCTATACAGATGTACACTGTCGTTGAAGGAAAATAAATTGATTGATTGGTTTACTCACTCGAGAGCATGCCACGTATGATTGTCCGTGTGAAAAACATGGTGTTCTCAAATCTTAGCCACAAATAGACATCGTTTGACCTTGGGATTTGTTGATTGTCATTGCAAATGCCAATCTAATCGGAAATTGAATACGTTTGAATTGAATTGTCACATCTGTAGGTATAATAGGAATCCCTGGTATTAATATATTTTCACTTCGGAACTTGCCATTCAAAATGCTGGATTCGGTCACGTTTTTCATTAATTTTTGAATTACTAATCGCGTACCGTTGCACAGCCGGGGCGGGTTCAAATTACGAAGCAAGATAATCGCAGATCCAACCTTTAATTGTAAAGTATGCGATGGCATGCCTGGCAAATCCAGTGAGTTCAAAAATTCTGTGGGGAAATTTACTGCCTCGCTGTCGTCGCACTAAAATGGCTATTAAAAAATAAGGGTTGATCGTAGAAGGGTGAAAATTGAGGATCGGATGTATTTTTGTATGTCGTATCATAAAAAAATTTAAAATTTTGTCTGAAAAAAAAAAAAATAGGGGTAGACTACCCCTAACATTTAGGGGAATGAAAAATAGATGTTGGCCGATTCTCATAGATACCGGATAAGCACAAAAAATTTCATCGAAATCGGTCGAGCCGTTTCGGAGGAGTTTGGCAACGAAAACTGTGACACGAGAATTTTATATATTAGATATATATATATGGAACTGCGAATTTATATATATATATATATATATATATATATATATATAATTCCGAATTTTATAACTATGTAATAATAGAGATACATTTTGTTACTGTATCCTATTGCATTTGAATAAATCTTGATTTCTTGAAAAAAAAGGTATGGGAGTAGACTGTGCCATTTCTTTTTTCGGTTTGTGTATTTTGGTTCGCTTCACCTTGATTTGATATTGTTTTAGGCCTTCACTGTGTCAGCAAGATTTGTATCTGAATAATAAAGCATATTCTCTCTCTCTCTCTGTCTAGACAAAGATTGACACGATTCAAAGAATAGTAATTAAGAAATTCGCCCAATTTAAAAAAGGTCGATAGTGATGTGGACTTTTAATGTATTCAGGAACAACTAAACTCAACACAACATTAACGCACCTCGATCATACCGACACCCTTTTTCACTTGGAAGCTATTAACAATTTTGTGCAAGTATTTCGTGTTTTGCTTATAAAATATAAACTATTGGAGGAATTCGGTGAGAGGTTCCAAAATACACATTGTAGAAAATTAAAATAGGAAGAATATACGAGAATATTGAAAAAATTTGAAAATTTTCCAAAAATCCATAACGTACTTAATTTTTGGCGTAAAATAATTCAAATTTTAATTACGCGTACACTAATTATTGGATCTCGGACAAATTTACGAGACTGAAAAAAACTCACTGACAACAATTATCACGCGAGAAGCCTATACCAGTGAAAAAAATACGAAGTTACGAATTCACCATTTTTTTTCGTTTTTCATCATCTTCTATAATCAATAAACATATTTTAGACATTTTCCAAGTGTAATTATTCACAATTAGTATTTTGAAATCGTTCACATCGTTCCATTAGTGTATAAATTTTGATAATAGTAAAGAAAATGAAAATGCCGAATGGAAATGCAGTTAAGACATGATATGGGGTACGATTCCGCGTCCGATGATATTGGTTGCATATGATGTTATTCTTTGTTGCGCAAAATCTTCTATTGGTTTGGCCACAATGCATATGATTTTCCTTCCCTTGTGTAAATCAGTATGTCAACTGTGTATATCATAAATTTTATACTGAGTTTCTAAGAATTTTACAGGTTGGATGAATCGATACAAAAAATACATGGTGGGGCGTAAGGTATGCATCGGTTTTGAAGGGCTGTAGAATAAAAACTATATAACTTACAGAAATGAAGTTTATGTTGTTTCATTCAGTAGAAAATTTTGTTTCCTACATTAAGTCTCAAAGAATACATCTCTAAGATGGCGGCCGTCAGCAGCGATTCACTCTTGAAGGCGATTTCGGAAGTGTTCAAACGCTTGTCGGCACATTTGGATGGGTATAGCCATAATTTCCTTCCTAATTCTCTCCTTAAGCTCTTCCAGAGAGTTTGGAAAATGTTCAAAAACTTTTTCTTTTAGGCATACCCATAGTCTCACTCAGTTCTTCCAATTTAGGTTCAAAAAACTCATTGAAACATTGAAACATAACGTTCAGCGGTGACAGCGACAGCGCCATTATCATCTTCGAAGGAATGGGGCCCAATGACCCCAAATTGGGATACTGCACATCCTAGAGGAGTGAAGAGGTATCTCGTGAATTTGCATTGGATTTTTATCAACCCAATGGCGAAAGTTCTGTTTATTTACAGCTCCATAAGGGTGGAAATGGACGGAAACTGACGCTATGAAAACTATATGTTCCCACGAACACAACAAAACCTCTCCCTACTTTCTCCCACCACCACAGGATGAGCGCTGGCCGTTCACAACCGATGCATACCTTACCCCCCCCCCTGTAGATGCAATAATTATCTTTGGATTCTTTATTTTTTTATTAATTCATTCATTTGACAAGTTCGAAATTCAGTATTGTCATCAGTAATCCTGCTTTATTCTTGTTGAGATATTATTTCATTGACCCAAAACTACAATATAATAAATTTTGGTGACTGAATTTTGCCATTCAGAAGGTTAGGTTAGAATGAAACTCAACTGGCCCTTCAGATTTTTCAGTATATCCTTCAAAATAACCATTATTTAACATGAAATATCAATTGATTTCCTTTTTGTTTATGGGTCAACTGAAAAAGAATTTTAGTCATACTGGAATACAATTATAGTCCATTCTAAATATTATTCTAATATTATCAATATAGAATATTTTGCATTATATCTTCCTCACTCAAGAACACCTTGGTTTTCAAAAAGTTTACTTATTCACATACAAGTAGACTTCACAATATATTCTCTTTATTTGAGTGAGTTTCATATCATTGTTTGTAAATGGAGAAATTAGATAATATCTTAATTTGAAACTGCTGAAGTGGATTGTATGAATATAATAAGAAATATACTATATGAAGATAATAAATGAATGGAAGAATTCAAGTAGCAGTTGAAATTTTGATAACAATAGAATGATGAAGTTGAAACATTAGATATAGAAGTAGAATGTCAATTCAGCAGTAACTACATTCACGCCAAATTCATTCCATGCTACTTCTGAACAATACAATACTTAAATTTTATATCTAGTTAAAATAACATAACGTGTTCCAAAATGGAATAATAATTACTACAATATAAATTAACTGTCAACATCTTCTCAAAATATTACCAATTCTTGAAGGACAAATCATCAGATAGCTTGTTAATGCTTTGTAGAACATGTGTTTCATAATCATAAACCATAAACAATTATATCAAACTGCTTATATTCACTCAATATAAACATTCTGGTGAAATAGTGTAATTGTTATCATTAACTAATTCTGATAACAAATATCTAGAATACTCACCTACGAAGTACTTTGATTTCATTTTCCAATGAGTCTTCTTTGCCTTTGAGAGCTTTTTTGTCAATTATTTTTACAGCATGTAGAATACCAGGATTGTCCTTACTTTCTGCTAATCTTACTACTGAGAAAGCACCCCTTGAAATAATATGAGATTAGGAATAAAATTTAAAATTCAGTAAAAAACGTACGTTCCAAGCAATTCTTTCAAGTAATATTTTTCTTCTAGAGAAGGTTTATCATTGTCTTTCCCTTCTTTCTTAGGTTTCTTATCTTTTCCGAATAGAGGCATTTTCTTCAAATTATCTTGAACTGTTCACCCCTTAACATATATAGTCTATCACTAATCTTGAACACTCGATAGAAATAAAAACATTACTAGATATTCTGAGTCGTTAATACAGTCCACCTGATGGAAGATGTTTTGTTTATAACCATATAAATCTCTACGACCTATCAGTTCTACATGGACAACTTATCTGTCTTACTGCCTTGTAAGTTGTAACTCGTAACCGCAACTACCACAAAGCACTAAGCCAACTTCATATGTCACATTGTCACAACTATCTCTATCATGATATGACTGTTAGCATCGCAGAACACTCAGTTCACTGAATCTATCTCATACCACGGTCTCACTCGTGCACTCGGAAAAAAATGTTGTTCCATGGTGGTAGATTTGTTCTTCGAGTATGTACTCTTCACTGAATCCATGCATACTTGAATTTTACAAATAATAAAAATGACAAAACATTATAAACATTAACTAAAACATTATGTTATATTGTACTCTAATACTCTAATACTCATATCATTTCATTCATTTTCTGTATCTTCTTCGAGTAATTCATTTCATCAGTAGTGTGTAGAAAGAAGAAATCCAGCAAGCACGGATTATAAAAGTCACTACTGCGATGTTCTTCAATAAGAGTCACAAATGTCACGTATGTTCTCAATAGAGAGTTGAAGTGATCACAGTATATTAGAGAGTTGAAGTGATCACAGTACGTTAGCAGTCCTAGACACGATAACGTAATAAGAAATATGATCACGATCACGTTTGTCGCCTAGGCAGGAAATGTTCAATAATCTGAATATCTTACTTTCCATGCTGTTTTATGTAGTTCTACTGTATGTCCTGTGCCGTTCGCATGTTATCGTCCTCATTTCGTGAGATTTCGGTTAGCGTACGTTCCCTCTTTGAGCATCCGTTGAATAGCGTGAGTCTACGTCAAACGATACGTGACAATTTGTGAAATGCGCATGCCCAGATGTCAGAATGAATCCTAAAGCTGCGTATCGACTACGCGCTCCAACAGATCGAACATTGGCGCGCGCTTTAGCCGCGCGAAATGGAGACCACTGTGGAACGCGCGCCAATGCGTTCGTTGGAGCGCTCTAACGCGGAGCGGGCCGTTCCAACGATTGTCGGTTTTCCGCCACGCATCAATCGCGCCGCGCACTCCAATAGACCACATTAGTGTGACGTCAAAATGTATGCAATCAACAGTGCATTGAGTCACAACGAAATATTTCTGAACGAAGATGCGCTAATATGAACCTTAAGTTACCATTATCTAAGGTTCAGAATCTGTGGTTAGAATTATGATGTTATTTATTGAATTATTTCGCTGTTATAAGCAATTTTTAAGAAATGTATCTGTTTGAATTCGATATAAAAAGAATGAATACGTCGTATGGAATGAGTAACGTAAAGAAAGTTTTCTCAAACACTTTTGAATAAATTCCAGAAAATCGTTTTACGAAAATATCGTTACTTCCATCCTTCATATCCAAGGTCCCTTAGATGCAATTCCTTAAATATCAACTTATTTCATGTGAGAGCATAAAACAAAAGGGACTGTTACGATACTTCTATTATCGTTCTTATGTCATCCGTACTTAAGGTCGAGTATAAAACATATCATTTCGCGCCAAACGATTCAGGACTCAGTGTAATGTTGGTTGCATATTCGTGATGTCATCACTAATGCGGTCTATAGGCGAATGAATTTAAGATTGCAGCGCCAGAGTGAGCAGTCAGAGAACCATACGAAGAGTCATTGAATGGTGTAGTTGTATTTGTTTACATGTGATTTTTCGTTCTTAAAGTGTGAGTTTATAATGAAAATAAAGACATTTCAGACTTTTGCAGTGATCTAGGGCGTCAATATGTATGTATTTTCATTTTTCTAATAGTGTTAAGCATTATCATTTGTTTTATGCATTGAAAATAATACGAGGTTAGAATACTGTTGTGAACGTGGTTGTGAATGGTTCGATCAACATGATCGATCAAATACAGGATTCTGATAATTTGTTTTGTTTTTAGATTCGAATGGCAAGATTTAGTTTGGGGTACTTTGAAGGCACAAACACTTTCAGAAGTGTTCATGAAGGTGAAGAAGTTTTGAATGCTGAACATCATATCATGATGACAAGAAATTTTTTTTTGTAATGGAATGAATTATGAGTTTATAGTATTTGTTTTTTCTGATGTTTAATGGTGAGAAGTGCTTGATAAAATAGATAATGTGAGATCTTGTTTCAATTTTGTTGATACCTGAACTATATACTATACTCGACTGTGACCTTCAATATAAACAGAATTTCATCTATATATATAAAACTACAGAATTAAAATCTGAAATACAAGGCATTCGAGATAGTCTAAATGACAAATTGAAGGAATTGGAAGAAAAATGCAATAAACTAGAACACAAAATTGTCAAAAATCGAACGCTTCAACAAAAGGAATAATATTGTCATTTTTGGGATAGACGCAAACAAAAATAATGTACTCGAAGTTACTATACTGGAAAGCTGAATGAAATATTTAACTGCAACCTATCTGAGAAGGACGTGAACAACATACACCACATCGGGAAAAAAGGTACAATCATCCTAGAGTTCATCTCCTACATACAAAAATTGAAAATTTTCCAAAACCTGAAGAAATTGCGAGGTACCGGTATTTCCATAACTCATGATTTAGGACCTGAAGATCAAGCCACAAATAAAATCTTGGTCAAACATCTGAAGAGTGCCAGAGAAAATAATTATCAAGCACATATAAAAAATCATAAATTATATGTTAATGGTACTCCATACACTCCAGAAGACTTAGAGAGCGGCAAACAAGAAATTGAAGCTAAATTACTACCCAAAGCGAATAGTGCGCCAGCCACCCCAAGTACTAGTCACAGAAAAGATTACAAGAAAGATACCATTGAAAACACAGAAATTTTGGAAAATCCGATAGACATAGAGGAATTAGCAAAGGAAGAGAACCACAAGAATACGAAGACAACGATAGAAGTAAAGAAGAAACCAACAACGCCTGTGATACAATCCAAAAACACAATAAAAATTGGCCGTGCTACAAGGAACAATTCAATTTCAAGTAATAGATAATATTCTTATAAACCTAATATAGTAAGAGCATTACCAAAACTATTGATTGATTTCGAAATACTCCAACACAAATTATTTATTCCAGTACTAGTCTAAGTAATAATATTTCCCAATAATAATACTGCCCCTTGCTCACACATATATGCAAAATAGCTTCATGTTAAACACCCGTGCTAATAATTATTGGAATGGATCCATGTTATCGATAAAAAAACTAGGAACATTCTGAAAGCCAACAAATAAGTAATTAATTCCATGCATTTTCTGAAAATTGCATATTATATCTGTATAAGTGAACATTCCTGAAATGAATCCATACATTAGAGATTTCAAAGTAGAGAAAATAAGAAATTTTGTGCTAGAAAATGCAGACCAAGCAAAACAAGTACTAAAAGTCAATAGTTGTTACAGCAACTTTAAAATAATTCATAATAATATTCGAAGCATAGCTAAAAACATAGATGAATTTATAATATTTCTGGAAGAGCTAGACTCCTCAATAGACTGCATAGTGCTTACAGAAACAAGAATTATAGACGACATCGGAGTATATAATATTGAAGGCTATACAACTCTCTATAACTTTGGGAAATACAACCAGAATGATGGAGTAGTAGTTTTCATTAAATCAAATTTATACCGCTTTCACCAAGAAATAGAAATAAATGGTACAAATCTACTCCAATTGACAGTGGCTATTGACGAAGAAGTTATAGTTATTAATGCATTTTACAGATCACCTTGTAATACTCAAATCGAACCGTTTATTGAAAAATTGGATACCATATTAAGGAATCACCCAAAGAACTTCGCATATAGTGTATTCATTGGCGATATAAATATCGACTTAAATGAAAATACAGACAATACACAGATCTACCTAGACACGCTAGGAGAGCATGGATATAACTCAACAATAAACACTACCACTAGATCACAGTCAGGTACATGCATTGACCATATTTTCATTAAGTCAAAAAAGGGAAACCTTGAATCAATTATTCCATTGACTATAGAAACTTGTATTACCGATCATTACACAATTCTAGTGCAAATAATATTCAACAATAAATACGCCGAAGAAAATAACACCAACTCAAAATTTTATAAACAAATAAATGAAAAAAAATTGATACAAATAATTAAAAATACTGATTGGAAATATTTCTTTGAAATAAATGATTTGGAAAGCTCGGTTAGTGAATTTGTTAAACTAGTTCAAAGTGCAATAGATAGATCCTCGAAATTCATAAAAGTTAAGAACAAAGACATCAAAAGGAAACCATGGGTAACTGGATCATTATTAAAATCCATCAATAAAAAAAATGCAATGTATGCCAGATTAAAAAAAATCCCACAAAACGAAATTTTGAAAAATGAATATAATACCTACAAAAAAATACTTGAGAAAACAATAAAAGACACGAAAATAAAATACTACAAAAACAAAATAGAACAGGAAGGGGCAGACTCAAAACGATTATGGCAAGTAGTAAATGAATTAACCAAAGCAAGACAACATACTGAAGTATCATTGATACAGACTGAGGATGGAAATATAACTTGTGATCCAATAATAATCTCTGAAAAATTCAACTTATTCTTTAGCAATGTAGGTGCAAGTCTAGCAAAAAATATTGAGCAGGATAGAAATTATAGGGAAACTAAAATCAAATCAGAACATACCATATTCCTCTTTCCCACTGATGCATATGAAATACAAGAAACTATTTCACAGTTGAAAAATAAAAAATCACCGGGACCTGATGGCTTGAAAGCAGAAACACTAAAACTCATATCAAGTTACATAGCCAAACCTCTCAGCTGTATCATCAATAAATCTCTGTCAAGCGGTCACTTTCCTTCTATATTGAAAATGTCAACAGTAGTACCTATCTACAAAAGTGGTGGAAAAACAGAAGTGTCAAATTATCGTCCTATAGCACTCATATCAAATTTGGGTAAAATTTTGGAAAAAATCATAAAAAAAGGCTAAATTCCTTTCTGAAGAAATACAATCTGTTGTCAGAAGCACAGTATGGATTCACAGAAAAAAAGTCCACCAACGATGCGATAATAGAACTCACAAGCAAAATATATAACTCTATAGATAACAAAAAACCGTCCATTGGAATTTTTCTGGACTTGGCAAAAGCATTCGATACCGTAGATCACAATATACTTTTATCAAGCCTAGACGATCTGGGAGTGAAGGGTAAAGCACACGACCTTTTCAAGTCATACTTAACTGACAGGAAACAACAAACAAAAATACAAAACATACTCAGCAGAAGTGAAACTATATCATGTGGTGTACCCCAAGGAACGGTATTGGAACCTCTACTTTTCAATATTTATTTGAATAATTTATTCTCCATTGAAACACAAGGAAGCATCATAAGTTTTGCGGATGATACGGTCATATTTTACGAAAGTAACACCTGGGACGACTTAAAAAATAAAATAGAAACTGATTTTGGGAACATAAAAAAATGGTTTGATAATAGACTCTTATCAATGAATCTCAAAAAAACTTTCTACTTGCCATTTTGTAGTTTATCCACGAGTCTCCCAAAATTTGATAAAATATCACTAGAAGATGATCTCGAAATCTTACCATCAAAAAGCGTTAAATACCTGGGTATAATGATAGACAGCCACCTCAGATGGGACGTGCATATAAATCATTTAGTGAAGAAATTACGTAGTGTTCTATATAGGATTAAACAAGTCTCAAATATACTCAACACCAAACATAAAAAAATCATTTATCATAGCTTAGTAGAATCACATCTAGACTATGGTATAATAGGATGGGGTGGAGTATCCAACACATACCTGAAATCACTAGAAATCATACAAAAGAGATTTTTGAAACAAATAATGTGTAAAAATAACCGATATCCGAGCGAAGCGCTATTTGAAGAGACAAAAATCTATGATATAAGGAAACTCTATTTTTTTAAATTAGGGAAAACACAATATTTACAGAAGAACAAACTTCGTACTCATTCCCACTACCATGAGACGCGACAGAAAAATAAATTTGTACTCCCATTTATGAATAAATCAGTCGGCCAGAGATGCTACCAATATCTGGGACCAAAGGTATTTAACTGTTTACCAGATAATATTATACACCAACCCACAATCCAACGATTCACCAAATTGCTCAAAGATTATATCAGAGAGTTACCACCAACATACGTGAAATCAATTATAGAAAACTGAAAGAATAAATAATATTAAGTAAACCATTTATATTACTGACAATTGTTATGATGTTCGAGTACCATATTTCTATTTTTTTTAAATATTTTTTGTATATTTAATTGAGTTCATATTTAATTAAGTACTATTTTTATATTCTTTAACTTTATGATTTTAGCTACTATTTTTTTTTTAGATATTTAACTGTGTTTACGTTTAGGTGCTGTTTTTAGATGTTATATATTCTCACTCTACACACAGGTACATATGTGTATCCTGATATACATACTATACCTCGTAGATTAGGCTCTATTTATTCACACATTGCCTTATACAATCTGTCATTTTTTACCTATTTTATCTTGTGAATAAATTGTTTATTATTATTATTATTATTATATATTCACGATATTTATATCACCAGCTTGAGGAAAAGCATGGGAATTAGTATTGGAAGTTTTATTTTACTGATTCATAGTTTTACAATCTTTCAAATATTCAAATTCAGTATAAAATCAACGAAACATAATACCATACACAAGAACTATGTTGACCAGGTGGCGTATCGCTTATGTTCATTCGCCAATTGAGACGGTTCTTGTATATTTTTGTGTTCGTTGCGCTCCCAATATTATGGATAACCAACGGTGCCGTATATTAATACAACTTTATAGTACAAAAGAACTACTGTGGAATAGCAAAATTTCTTCGTCTCATGATAGATCGCTTAGAGAAGGTGCTTGGAAAGAAATTAGTAGTGAAATGGGTGTCCCTGTGCCGGAGTTGAAGAAAAAAATGACTGTGCTCCTATCATCCGACAGAAGCGAAAAATGGAGAATATCTAAAAGCCGTATGCCGTTTTGCCGTATGGGGGCGGCCATAAGAATAACCCCATGGTAAATCCTGCCTGTCGTAAGAGGCGACTAAAAGGGTACCTTAGGTGTGAAATACCACCGTATCGACTATGTGCGCTGTGAAATGGGTCACCCCATGATTCAGCGTTCGGTCGATACCTTCCGGTCTCCCCTCCCTCAATCCTCTTTTCCTTGATTTATTTTGAAAAGAAAAAAGATGATGAAATCTCCTAGAGTAAAACACTCCGAAAGCAAAATACCTCTCCATTCGGATTTCCGGGCGAGAGGTACTCGAGGGGACTCATCTCTGAAAATTAACTTTTGCAACATCCGCGGTCTCAACAAGAACATCGATGATGTCCACCATCACCTACAGTTGGAGAAGCCGGATATTCTGGCACTGACGGAAACACAAGTAAACTCGTCTTCCGATAGGATCCACATGCTTTGTCCTGGTTATGAGCTCCATTCTCGATTCAGATTCAAAGGTGGAGTACATATCACGCAGTCTGGCTCAAATTCTCCAACAAAGCGATGCAGGTCGTCAAACTGAGGCCTTCGCCATCACGTATGGTCTTGAACAACTTATCGAGCTACCAACCCGCATCCCGGAAGTCATCAACCAGTCTGCCAATACTCTGGATCTTTTCCTCACCACCAACCCTGATTATAGAGTAAAAGTTTGTGCCCCACTTGGAAACTCTGATCACACCCTCATCTCTTGCTCCTGCTCTTTCAATGTACCATCGAGCAGCACGCATTACCGCCCCGTCACATGTGGCATTATAACTCGGCCGACTGGGAAGGTCTTCGTATATTTTTCTCAGCGTTTCCATGGAAAATGGTTTGTTTTTCCTCAGAGGATCCAACAGGATGTGCAGAGACAATTTCTGAAATCATCGTGTTGGGGATGCAAACTTACATACCGAACACCGCAAGAAGAACATCTTCCAATAGGACCTGGTTTAGCGGAAGCTGCTCTAAAGCTGTCGCTTCCAAACAGGCAGCATTTCATCGATGGAAAAAAAAATCCGAGCCCGAGACTAGAGCAGTATGTGTAGAGGCTAGAAACATATGCAATGAGACAATCAAGCATTCGAAAGATGCTCACAATGCCAAAATAAGATCAAATCTAGTTGAATGTCCTAACGGATCCCGTTCATTTTGGTCTTTCGCCAAAACTGTAGGAAAAAATTTCACTTCCAGCTCGTTTCCTCCTTTAACCAAGGAAGATGGAACACTAGCCACGACTGCCCAGGAAAAAGCCAACATTTTTGCCCATTTATTTGCTGGCAATTCCACTCTGGATTCATCGGGAAAGCAACCCCCGAACATTACACCTATTGACAGTCACATGCCCGAGATCACATTTCGCCAACGAACCATCCGAAAGATTTTGTTGGGTCTCAACACCGGCAAGGCCTGTGGATCTGACGGAATCCCACCTATTGTGGGAAATGTGCCGCAGAACTAACACCTATTATTTGCAAGTTATTCAACCACTCTTACAAATTGGGGATATTTCCGTCCAACTGGAAAATCGCAAGAGTACCACCAGTCCCCAAAAAAGTCAAAAAGACCCTACCTAGCAACTACAGACCTATCGCACTGCTGTCTATTATTTCAAAGGTCATGGAAAAAGCCATTAGCATCGAGCTCATGAAGTATTTGGAAAACTCAGGAATCATCAACGATAGGCAATATGGTTTCCGTCATCAAAGATCAACTGGTGACCTGCTTGCTTACGTCTCTCATATATGGCAGCTATATCTATCGAGAAATATATAGTGAAACCTTAGCCGTGGCGCTAGATATCTCCAAGGCTTTCGATCGAGTCTGGCACCAGGGACTCTTCGCCAAGCTTCCATCTTATGGCTTGCCTCCTCAGCCATGTTCTTTGCTAACTAGTTTTCTCTCAGCAGATCACTCCATGTGGTGGTCGATGGAGTTTCATCTGACTCTCTAATTATAAATGCTGGTGTTCCGCAGGGATCAATTCTATCACCAACACTGTTTCTGCTCCACATCAATGATCTGTTGGAGGCAACTTCATGTCCAGTACACAGCTTCGCGGATGATAGTACCCTCCACACTGCCTTCTCTTCCAGGGCTCCAATACCAGCCCGCCAAATCAAAAACGAACGAGGAAGAAATGTTAACAACATAAATATGGATTTGGCAACAATTCTCGAATGGGGATCCAAAAACTTAGTGGATTTCAATGCAAACAAAACACAAGCATGTCTTTTCTCCAAAAAAGCCGACCTCACAATGCCCAACATAAGCTTATCAGAGGTGACCATACCTTTGAAGTCATCCATCTCGATGCTTGGTATAACTATCAGCAATAACCTTTCTTGGGAAAGTCATGTGAGATCAATTGCTAAAAGTGCATCCCAAAAACTTGGTTTTCTGTTTCGTGTCAGGAGCTATTTCACTTCCAGTCGATCTATAAGGCACAAATCCGACCTGTCCTGGAATACTGTTCCCATATTTGGAGCGCAGCACCTAAACATATCCTGAAGCTGTTGGATTCTGTTCAGAAAAGGGCAGTTCGTCTCGTCGGTGATGCTTCGCTTACTAACCCGCTTACTTCTCTGAAACACCGTAGAAGGGTTGGCGATCTATCTCTATTCTATAGATATTTTCATGGGCGGTGCTCTTCTGAAATATCAACAATCGTTCCTCCTTTGGCGGTCTCTTCGAGGTTAACCCGTCAAGTCCAGTCTTCACACCCCTTTGTGGTTAATTTGGTGACCTGCAGAACATCTCTTTTCAAAGACTCGTTCATCCAACGAACAGCGAGGCTCTGGAACACATTGCCCAGGGAGGTGTTCCCCGAGGCATATGACCTTCAGAAATTTAAAAAGAACACCAATTCCTACCTCCTTTCCCTTGCTTCTCACGATGTTCTCTGAACATTACAGGATGTCTCCTTTCGTGAGAAGTTTTATATAAAAAAAAATCACTGGCTCTGGTAATTATTATACTGCTCGTACACGACTAGCTTCCATGATGAATGGTCAAACACTGGAACAGTTGCCGCGCGCGCCAGATGCGCTTAGTTGGTATAGTTCAAACATTTGGAACGCGTTTCGCGGAATGCACTCTCGGTGCGGTCATTCATGGTACGCGCGCCATGAGCGCATAATGGATACGCACCTTTAGTTCGTATAGTTCAAACATTTGGAACGCGTTCCGCGGAATGCACTCTCGGCGCGGTCATTCATGGTACGCGCGCCAAGAGCGCATAATGGACACGCACCTTTACGTTACCGTTCGTGGAACCACTTCAACTCTCTATTATATATTGCAATATTCTCTCGAATAAATCGAAATACGTTCGTAATTTCATTAAGTTGATCGAATCTATTTTTGTGGCTGACAAACCAACCACCAAAATTTCCTCAATACTTAGGCAACCCCCCACCCTACCAGTTTCCAGACCTCTATGTAAGACCGTGGTTAATAGCAACGTCAAAAGGGTGATCGGTGGCGCTCTCACTCACAACATTTGTAATTATTTTGTCGATAGATTTGTCATTATAAAGTTAAATAGCAATAATTTTAGTAAGAATGTCTACTAATCAACAAAAAGCTCAGCAACTCATTGCTGAGGCAGAGAAGAAGGTTTCGTCCAGAGGATTTTTCGGATCTTTGTTCGGGTGAGTTCTAGAAATGAATTTTATGTGTTTAATTAACACTGTTATGATGAGAAAAATACAAATTGTTCATTAGTAGGTCAATATAATTCATTATCCTGTATGAATCTCAAGACTGTGCATTCGTCAAATAATTCTCAACCTGAAGGCAAATATAGCTTACTAATCCATGCATTTTGTTCAGAGGTTCCACTAGAATCGAGGATGCTGTGGAATGTTACCAAAGAGCAGCAAATCTTTTCAAAATGGCAAAGAGTTGGGATTCTGCTGGAAATGCTTTTTGTGAAGCAGCCAATCTTCATTCGCGTAGTGGTGCCAGACATGATGCTGCTACAAATTATGTTGATGCTGCAAATTGTTATAAGAAAGCAGATATCAATGGTAAGTATAGGAATATTATTTATTAGTAGTCATGGTGACAATCTACATATTAAACAGTCTGGATTTTGATGCAAATTATTTTGTACTCACATATTTTGGTCCAAGAAAGACAAATTTGACAATATCATGGTGGGGAAATTGATACTTCTCCACATACTCCATTTTGAAGTTCAGAATCTCACCTTTTTTACTTGAATGTTTTTGAATGAGGTTACAGCCTTACAGTACAGCCTCATGTCATCATATTTAAGTATGATTGTTAAGTTAAATTAATAGTTTACTGAATATGTAAGTGTGAGTGCATAATGTGACGAAATATATATTTTTTATTACCGAAGGGGTTATTGTGCTTCACCAATCAAACTGACACTTGAACGGCATCAGTCCCTTTGAGTAATTCACAAAGGTCACTAGGTTTTAAGGTTCCTATAATCTCTAGGTACACATGTTACCTGTATAACAATTTGACCATCTTCTTGTCATGGTGTGTTGTCACAGGCTGATTCATCAGTTACTTCATTATGTTCTATTCCTATGCCCAGGTACCCAGATCAGTTCAATTCTATTCTCTCTATACCCTATATCAATTCCTTTTTGATGACTGTCAATTTCTGTTTTTGTTTAATTGATTTAAAAATTTTTTTAATCATTCTAATTTTCAAAAAATGTATACACATTTTGAGGCATAATTAGCCAAACAATTGCAATGTATGCAGATATGAAGTGAAGGCCATGAAAGAAAAATAAAAGCCTAACATTCAATTGATACCTCAAGTGACAGAGTAGTCAGTGTTGTTTGCACATACAATCAAACTTCAAATTATCAGAATGTCCTTTACACAACACATTCCTTGCAAATTTTTTGACTGCACTCATATCACATTTGGTTTTACATGAAGCCTTAAAAAACTCCAACCGACAGATTTTTTCATATTAAGCACAAACTTTTAGAGACTTCTTTTTCTTTTGTGGCCTTCACTGCATATTCTGCAATGGATTATGTGAAAATATATATTAATTTATATCAATTGAAATATACAGGGTGTTCTATTTGAAAAAAGAAACGAAATAAATATTGATATTGCGAAATCACTGATTTTGCGGTGTTCTCCTGAACATCCTGATGAATTCATTCCAAATTAATAGTAATAGTAAATGAATAGAAAAAAACCGCAATGGTTATTAACAAGAGATCAATCAATCTATGGAATCTTATATACTGACCCTGCAGTGGTTTTCAGTTACTACTAAATTTGAATAAATATGTTGAATAATATTTCATTTTAATTTTTACAGAGGCAGTGAACTGTTTGCTTAAAGCGATAGAGATATACACTGACATGGGTAGATTTACAATGGCGGCCAAACATCATCAGACCATTGCAGAAATCTATGAGACAGACGCTGTCGACTTAGAAAGAGCAGTACAGCATTATGAACAGGCTGCTGATTACTTCAGAGGAGAGGAAAGCAACTCTTCAGCTAACAAATGCCTTCTCAAAGTTGCCCAGTATGCAGCTCAACTCGAAAATTATGACAAAGCAATACAAATCTATCAAGACGTAGCTTCATCTGCTTTAGAAAGTTCTCTCTTGAAATACAGCGCCAAAGAGTATCTCTTTAGGGCTGCCTTATGCCACCTATGTGTTGATGTATTGAATGCTCAGCATGCTTTAGAACGTTATATACAAATGTATCCTGCTTTTCAAGATTCTCGTGAGTATAAACTCGTGACAACCCTGATAGAGCATATCGAAGAACAAAATGTTGAAGGATATACTGACGCTGTGAAAGAGTACGATTCTATTTCTCGCTTAGATCAGTGGTATACTACTATTATGTTACGTATCAAGAAGCAACTCAATGAAAGCCCTGACTTGCGCTGAATTCCTTGAAGGTATTTATGCTTAGTATCTCTCCATTTTATATATTGTTGAGTTAATATATTACAAAGTATAGCACTTCTGTTATTTTGACATCAGATCAAGGAAATCGGCAAATCTAGTTCCATAAATTATTTAAATTCATGTTTTAATGCTTGAAGAATTGAGAGAGTAACACACGTATTATAAGTCAGCTGTCAATTTATTGTACCATTTTTGTTCCCATATGTGATAATGTACTATATTTTCGTTAATTTTGAGTTGATAAATATATTTATTTTTTATTTATGAATATCTTAAAACCCCAAGAAAAAAATATTTCGCGCATGCTATCTTATGATTTTTTATTATACAGAGTTATCTAAATCAAGTTTTCATCATTGGTAACTTCTTTGAGTTTGAAAATAAGGCATTTGATGAAGTGGCAAATTATATTATCACTGCTATTTTGAATGATTAAAACGAAGAAAACAGTTAAATATCAGATTTTCCAAATTTCAATATAAAAATATTTCTGAATTACTAGTAAACCGAAATCAACAGCCGAAAATGAACGTTTTTCAAGTTTTGTCTATTTTATTTCATGATGTAAAAAACAAAGAATAATAAATCCTATCGAATTACCCGAGAGTACTGTTCCTGAATCGAAGAGTTCCTAAGTTGTGTAATTTCAAACTACTGAAAATGACAATATTGAACTATCGATTTCTTGAGTTACATACCGACCTGTGAATTTCAATAAAATCTAGAACATTTCATAGATGTACGAATATACTGTGTAAAAAATACTCTTAATAATAACTCGAACGTGATGATAGTTTTTCTGTTCTCACTATTTTAATCATGCTCAAAGTTTCAACCGATGTCGTAGTTTCAAAATTATGGAAGTCACCCATGATGTAAGTTGGATTATCCTGTATAGTGCTGATGATATTGTAGATTGATATTAACATATTTTTCTTTTACTCTTTCACAAAAGTGATTCATTAGGGGTTTATGGAGAACTAATAGAGATATCAGCTTCAAAATTTGGTGGCAGCTACAGCTTAATGTATTTGTTATTTTCCCAACCTTTTTTGAATACACTGTTGATTCCAGTGAAATGGAAGTGATATCAAATTTCAAATGAAACACCTTATTCATTTTCACATTTTCGAATTCTTTTTAGAATTCTGGACCTGTTGCATTTTGATTCGCATCCCTCTGGTGATTTGTTTTTGAGATATTCCGAATAATTTTTGACAGATGGACTGACTAAATAAAAAGCCTGTATTATCTACAATTTTTGATGATGAAGTGTTCAGAAAGACCATATTGTTTAAATGGATATTAACAGAGATATTACCAAAAATGTGGAAATACGCTCATTCGTCTCATGTACTCGTATATTTTGACAAGGGTACTTTGTTTGGTTCTGAATTTTATATCTGTCAAATAATATGAACATTAATTAATTGGAAGTTGCCTATCTCCACTTCATCTATGGATATAATATGACAAAACCAAAATTCAAGTAATTGTTCAAAATTTCGTCCATGTTGTTTTCTACATATTAATTCTTATCCGGATACCTTCAGTCATCGACCTTCGAATTTCTTCTTGCGACAATTCGGTGAAAGCTAAACGCATTTTTCGTTCTAGAGACTCCATAGAGTTATAACTGGTTTCTAGACACCCCAGAGATAGAAATCGAGAGGCCTTACCGATCACCAATTTTTGAGTAATCTTTATAGCACAAAGTAATGGTGCACACTCAAGACGAATGAGCTTATTTCCATATTTTTGATAATATCTATGTGAATGTCAATATGGTATGCTTATTTAAATGACAATTGTTTATAATACATACATTTTAGTTATTAATTCCGAAATATTTCATAAACAAATCACGATAGGGAAGCGATTCATAATGCATCAGGTCCAGAATTCTACGTTGATTTCGAAAATATAAAAATAAACATGGTGTTCTATTTGAAAAAACAAAATTGATATCACTTCCGGTATAACCACAAACAACAGTGCATTGAAAGTATTTCAGGAAAATAGGTCATGAAGTAATAGCTGCCACCAAAATTTCATCTTAAATAGTTCTCCATAAACCCCTAATGAATCAGTTGAATCACCCTATGTACTACTGCTTTTTATCATTGTAAAAATTTTTCAACGAGATATATCCATGAAGAACTATGCACACATAAAATCGAACATTTTTGGGATGTTCGAAAGTCCAAATTCATGTTGATATTCAATTTGAGAGTTCTTGAAAATGTTTTCATAACGGTCGACTATGAAAGCTTGTCCTCTGAGATACACCAACGAAACAGTGCATTAAAATTTTTCTTTTTCTCTTTATTAATATCAGAATAGTTCAATATATACCAAGAGAAGGCATGGCAACTAATTTCACAACAAAATGATAATGAAACATAAAACATTTATCCTACCCTATTCCTGTGTATTTGCATATCAACTGTAAGAGCTTTTGTGAGATTATTTGTATCTTACCTTAACAATCTTTGAAGACAGTGAATTCAATAATCATAGCACAGAGTATATGTTGAGAACTTAATAATTTAAATATACTCTGTGATCGCGATATAAACTTTAAGGTAAATTTTTCGATTAGAACTTTGACAACTACTACATGGTTTATTAATTTTTTTACTGTCATCAGATTGTTTGTTTGTTTCAAGTATCAAGGAGAATCTATTTTGGGTATTGTGGTTCGATAAGATCATAAAAATAGCTTGCTAAATATTGGGAGACTATTTCAATTTCTTCTCCTTCAAGGATAATATAAAAATATTTCAATGGAGGACGAATGAAAGTCTAATTCAAACTGTGAATTCAAACAGTAATTCAACTGTCATTCTGAAAACTAGCACATAATTAGTCGCTATCTGCGTGGCTCAGTGACGTAGTCAGTTGACTAGTCGAGTGAGGTTACAGAAGGAAAGAACAGCATTGCTGCTCGCTCATGATCGTACACACAGGTCTGGAAACTGGTAGGGTGGGGGGTTGCTCAAACATTGAGGAAATTTTGCTGCTTCTCGTGTGGCGCTACCCTTTCTTCGTCACTTTGTCAGCCAATCAAAATACGAATGTTTTTCAATTTATTCGAGAAAATTTTGCAAGATATTATATTATAATATCTCTTTCATTGATTACAATACGAACGAACTGTCAAAAATTGATCGAGTGGCCATAACCCTAGACACATACGCTCCTAGCGGATAAGTATGGCGAATAATTCTTCAAAAATAGTGACATCCTCCACCAATCAAAAGTGGCGTAGTTTCCAGACCTCTTCGTAAGACCGTGGTCTCGCTTGACTCTGTGGTATTATGTTATAATTACTTGTTACTCTTACTCTGATACTGTATTTTCCATATTCTACCCGAATCGAATGTTTCGATAATACAATAGATTATTCAAGTTAATTTGTATGCATGAATTGTTACATGTGAATATTGAGTTCTATAGATAATAATTGATGAATTGCAAATTAATGGAAAAAAGGTGTGCATAAATCCACCTCTAATGAGGTTACCGATACTTTACTTCAATATAGAAATAACGTAGATTAATGAAAGAGTAAATTATTTAGGATATTGCTAAAATAACTACTTCGAAGAATTGTAAATTTGTGGCGTATACAGGCTATGGGGATCTCGCTTATCTTCAGAGATACGAAGATGGTTAAACATTTCTCGTACTGGACATTTCGAACCAAAGCTTCATACAGGTTCTCATCGAGTTTTCAAATATGACATCGTCTCAGTGATGATTTCCAAAATGGCGGAGAAACCAATGTCGTTTATTTCGAAAATATTTAACAAACTTCAACTAAGTCGGAAATGATGAAATCTGATCAACTAACCAATTCGATATTATTCAATAATAAATGCTCAAATTTTTGACTATTAGCTGATTCCAAACCGAATTCGATCTGAAGTAGTCCATAGTTGTTGAATCCGGAGACCATTCAATAGTCCATCATCTACCAAAAAATATTATATTTATTCGGGACATTGGTTCCATCAGTCGGACTTGAATTTTCTCTCAAATATTCCAAATATTAAACTGTTCGTCATTTCCTGCGAAAAAATAGTTCCTATTACACAATAACACAAAAATAATGACTTCTATTTATCGAGTGGATATTCCTCAACTCTTCGAATTGGTTGATCTTGTTAAATTTCTTGTGAACGACAAGGCATAGGAATTTCATAATTGGTGTTCATTCAATAACATGAGAAAATCTTACTTATGAATACGTTCTCTCCATGAAATATTGCATATTTTATGGTAATTTTCGATTGAATTAGGATCTCAAGTTTTTTTATCTGCGCTGTTGCTGGTTTTTATACTCAATCATCACATTCTATAAATCGTAAAAGATTATTTGTTGATACTGTATACTTGATAAAGATTTTTTTGGAATAGTCGTTTAGCAATATGAATATACTATTGTTTCGCTGATAAATGTGTTATTGAAAAACATCAATTATTTCAACGATACTTATAATTTATAAATTAAAGTACCCTGTGTAATTTCTTAGAATGTGGCAGATGGCGGCAGCAGAAGATCGACAGCATTTGCTGTCGGACTACAACTATCGTGTAGATTCCAAAGTCGGCAGCAGTCGTGGCAGCATGACTGATTTTCGGTCTATTATCTCAAGTTTTTCGATTATTTCACTTACAATACAAATTTTACTAGAAACTGGTGATGGCCTAATAACTTTCAGATTAGTTTTTTTTTTCTCAAGTAGGTGAAATATCTTGCCAAGAAAGTATTGTAAATCGAATAATAAATTTTACATAAATCATATAAAAATATTTTATTCACTTCATCACTTTTCCCAATAAATTGTTTTTGAAATTTTTGTATGCTTCGTCTATCAATACATCCATTAGGTCCCGCAGATGTGCCGTCTGCAGTCCAGCGTCAATACAAGTGAGCAAGAAGTAGAAATGGTTATTGAAGAGATGAAAGCAGAAAAAAGAAAAGGATGATTAGAAAATACTTAGACGGCAGTGATTGACAAAAGGGATAGAAAGGGTACTTGAAACTGAGAAAATTATATGATCTGTCAATCGATATTTGGAAGAAAGAAAGCTAATGCCATCTGAGTGGAAAATCCTGATTCACAAAAAAGTAGACCGAACAAAATACTCGAATTATACAGGGCTATTCAAATTCGAGTCTATGCATGGGGATTTCGATAACGGTAAGAGATAGAGGGATTGTTAAATGGGGGCAAAGTAGCATATTTCAGAGGTCAATTACATGGATAAAAAAATCTGACCTAGCTTCTTTAGTTCTGGAGTTATACAGGAAAAATCGAAAATTTCGAAATTCTTCTTTTGCCTATATCTTTTTATTTCATTAAGATTTTTTTAAAATATCGCCACTTTGCCATAGCAACTTTCTGTGGGCTATCCAAATATCTGAATAAAAATTATATACAGGGTATCTTATAAACTGGGCCACTCTCAACTTTTAATTTTCAAATACGGACCTGTATTTTTCATTGCATTTTTTTGAATGCCAAGAGTCATGTTTCATATTGAAGTAACATTTTCATCTGAATTACAGACTGTTTTGGAAATATTGAACTATTACCAGTAAAATTCAATTTTTTTTTTAATTCCAGCTCTAATTTAAAAAAAATTATCATAGAATAAGGTATAGAGTGCCTAGGATTTGGAAGAAAATCAACATTATTCGACGAAGAATGTCCATTTCAAGAATTCATCCACATTTCAGTTCACGCAACCCATGATCAATGTGCGAAAATGTGAAAATTTATTCTTCCTAGTACGTGTATGTGCATATAATCATTGCAAAAAAATATTCGAATGATAATATTCATACTCCAGACACCAATTTGGAAATATTTCATTGTTACTCACTTTTCGAATCACATTATGGTAAAGAACAATGTCTCTTGGAATTGTTGATTTCATTTTATTGTTATTCCGAACAAGTAGTGGGAGTAGATAATCTAGAAATTCTGAAATTAATTATTCTTAAAGAATCAATTTGTCTGATTCACCTCTCATTCTCTGATATAATTCAATTAAAGTTATGGAATAAAAAAATTATGGAATATCACTGATATTAGCTCAATAACACTCTGTAATTCAGATGAAAATTCTACATCAATATGAAACATGACTCTTGGCATTCAAAAAAATGCAATAAAAAATACAGGTCCGTATTTGAAAATTAAAAGTTGAGAGTGGCCCAGTTTATACGATACCCTGTATATAATTTTTATTCAGATATTTGGATAGCCCACAGAAAGTTGCTATGGCAAAGTGGCAATATTTAAAAAAAATCTTAATAAAATAAAAAGATATAGGCAAAAGAAGAATTTCGAAATTTTCGATTTTTCCTGTATAACTCCAGAACTAAAGAAGCTAGGTCAGATTTTTTTTATCCATGTAATTGACCTCTGAAATATGCTACTTTGCCCCCATTTAACAATCCCTCTATCTCTTACCGTTATCGAAATCCCCATGCATAGACTCGAATTTGAATAGCCCCGTATAACACTGTTGCATACAAGAACTTGACAATGCTAATAGGGGAAAATAATAACAAATGGACAGAATAGAGGAGATTATCAACAAGGCTTCCAAAAACGGTAGATCTACAATTGAACATTATGACACAAATAATATGTTATGAATTGGCATATTCGACACAGCAGTGATGACAGAGAACTGGAAAGAGACATGAGAAGGGTGGAAATACCAGACAAGTTGGTATGGTTAGGAAAGATGACTTTGGATAATTCCAATACGAAATGAATAACCAATGGAGGATATACAAATAATGTAGACAAGGTCCACGACAACATCGTGCTGAATGAGGCTACGCAGACGATATATTGATCAGCGGAGACTGAAAAAGAAATTGGTGATGAAACTGTAAGGCAAGACTAAAGATCAACGAAAGAATCGAATTCTCAGGGAAGTAACATAAGGAACATTTACATTCCAAGAAGTGAGAAACTTCAAATTCTTGGGGGTTACACTGGATTGTATAATTAAGGAGACAGTGAGATAGATGAGATAATGAAGATAAGTATACTGGATCTTCCAGGCTCTACACAGAGGTAAACGGCTCAGCAAGAATACGAAAATCGTGATATATGAGTCAGCCATCAGACCAGTTAACATCTATGGAGAAAAAATAATGAGCCTTATACTGAGAAAGATTGAAAATATTTTAAGTGAATCGATTATTTGATTGATCAGCTGAAAAAAAAATTAAAGAAAAAATATACAATTTGGACTTTTTTTATTTTTCCCTGTATACATACAGCACTATTGTCTGCCGTTGCGGCACATGCCAATACCGTCCGCTGTTGACGTCTGCCGCGTTCTACGGAATAACACTTTGAGTATGATAAAAATAAGTACGAATTTTGTAGATTGTCGTAACTTTATAAACGAAAAAGAAAACCTCTTTCTCGAGTTCATCCCATGAAAAATTCAATAACCAATTTACAAATTCATGTGTAAAATTTGAATCAAATGTCACATTAAATTTTATCGTCAGTATATTACTTATAATAATAAAAAAAATATTATATTAATCAGCGATATATATTGACTGATCTAGTTATTTATAATCATATGAATAATTTAGTAAAGTGTTACGTACTTTATATTCCAATTTCAATTGTATCTATCATGCCCGTGATCATGCCACATAATGTATTTCCTAGACTAATTGATTGCTCCCATCACATAATCAAGTGTCTCATTCATATTTTAGGTTAGGAACTTGATATCCAATATTTCAATAGGATATTTAGTTTGTATCTGTAGTCCACTGAAATGTTTAATAAAATTTAGTATAATTTCTAAATGAGTGAGTTCCAGTGAGAAGGTAATCAATTCCTGATTTTGTTGTATATAAAATTCTGTTATAAATATAATTTCAATATGTTTTTTATTTACTAGTTTCACCGCAAATTGTTGCTAATTCCAATAAGGAGTAAATCTCATACCAAAATGAAATTTACTAGACTGAACCTTGGTTCAGGACTCCCAAAATGATCTATGGAGTTTCCATATGGGGCGTCCATTAATTACGTAAGACATTTTTTGGGATTTTTGGCACCCCTTGGTGAGATATCTACATCTCATACTCAAATCACTTTTTTCAGTGAATAATTCTGACGATAAGATTTGGCTGTTTCAATGTGAAGTTTCGTTTTAGTTTATAAAGCAAATAAGAATTGATAAGAATGTAACAGTGAAATCACATATCTGTTACGATGTAATTTCATTGATGCATTCTTATGTATTCTTATTTGATGTATAAACTAACCTTAACTTTGCCTTTGGGAAAAGGAAGGGTAAAAAGTGTCTTATATGCAACTGAAATTCGACCTCTTGCTCATCAACCTATTGACTGATGAACAAATACCAACAACTCCACCACTATATTCCAATAGTTATAAATTTAAACACATAATTTAACATGAAACGATTCCAAATTGATTTTTTTTTATTAACAAAATGTAATTTTTTTGTGTTTGGTATCCCTGAAAGCAATACCCCATGTCCATCCATATGGAGATGCCGGGTAATCACCTCGCCGTAGAGACGACAGTGGAGGGGATTTATGATGACTTATAAAGTGAAAATTTCAGTACACGCTAGCTCTTTTTATATCAATTGTAATATTTATCGAATACCTCATTTGCTATTGAAATATGTTCATTCAATTCTCATAAATCTAATCTACATTTGATAAATGGGTAATATGCATTACAACTTTTCCCATTCCCAAGAGAAAAAGAGACAAATTGTGAATGTCAGATTGAATGATATTAATTAACTGAAGTATTTCTGGGAATTCACAGCAGGAACATATTCGATAGTTGGATTTCCATTATGACATCACCACCCCAATTAAGATTCATTCGAACATAATTTCTAGGAAATGCCATATGTATTATCTGCCATGAGTATAAGGCTGGTATTTCAATTAAATTGTTGAAATGGTGAAATTGTATAAATAAAAGTTAGAAATTTTATATCGTTTGTATATTGTAAAAAAGCATTACAAATATAAAATGACTCACATTACTATCATATTCATAATGGTTATGTTCAGAAGACTAGATACTTGTCACATAAATATTTTTAATAACTAAAATGTATATTAATAGCATTGGTAGATAGATATAACTGCAAAAGGCAGATAAATATTTATGTTATCTACACTGATACTTTTTAATGAGTGTACATGTAGTCACTAGCAAAAATCTTCATAAGTTAATAGTTTCTTTCAACAATTACATGGAATGCTCATGTTGAACATAAAGTAAAATACACAACACAATTAATACTGATCTTATGAATATTGCACTCATAACAATGAATAAATACTGAATCTTTGGTCATTATTGTACTGAATGTGAACTATAGGTAACAATATGTCTGAACTTTTTGAAATTAGTGATGATGAATCCAGTTGGCAAAAAAACATTGCTTGTACAGGATTTGAAATGGTAATGGAATTAACAGAAAAACAACAGAAGACCAACTGTACATTTCAAGTAGCCTTGTTTGAGAAACAAACTGATTTAAATTTCACATTTGGCACTACTTCAGTCATTTGAAATAATAATTTGCTCATCACAATTGCCAAAAAAAAATTCTTTGTAATTTTTCAATTATAAAGACAAATCACATGTTCATTATTATTATGTTATTCAAATACTGATATAATAAGTATTGAACTTCACAATATTAAAAATTTTATGATATTGACAAATAGTTTGAAGCAAAGTGGTTCAAACAAATATGGCACATAATAAAATTAGAATAACATATGTATTAGACTCCATATTATCTGAGGAAGATGTTTCCCTTTCAACTGATATTTCTGTAGTGCTTGAGGTTGATTGAATTTTGGTTCCACTACCTTCTATAAAATCCTCATCATCTGAAGTATCTACTGCTCTGATTGTTTTTTCATTACATAAATCCCAAGAACAGAAGCAATATTCAACCTCATTGGCCACCAGGCAATCATCCAATTGATTCAAATGACAAGACCTTTTTGTTTTGGAACCTTTAATTTCCAAGGAACATGACCTGTCTGTCGGATTGCATTCCTGGATGAATGTTTCATTTGTTTTGTCGAAATTTTTGCAGGATACTTTTCCATCATTGGAACAGACATAACATTTCAAAGCTGTTAATTCAACTGAAATTTTTCAATTCGTAAGATAAAATAAAAAATAATTCCAATGTACCTACCTATGGTAAAAAAATATAGAAATATCGTTGAAAAATTCTTCAAGGAACTCATGTTGTATTGCACAGATTTAATCAATATTGAATCATTATTCACTGTTTTCTGATTTACACTTGTAGTTCAAAACCGAATTCAGTCAACAATCGAGTCAATTGCAGACAAAATTCTGATCAAGGGTGAAATAAGAACCACCGGTTCACCAATGATCAACTTACACTCAAAAAACTCATGACACGTTGAGCACATTTTGATATGCCAGTTTTGTTGAATATGCAAACACGAATATCGACTCCCCCATTGATCCAAATTAAATATCAAAACTTCGACAATGAGAATCCAACCGAAACTACCTCACCATTTTATGATTGATCAACACAATCAACTATTTTGTAATTTTTGTCTGGCAATCTGCGCACTCTGCGCAAATGATAACATGTCAAATCCGACATCAGAGCACAGAACGAGAATTCAGTTTTACCTAAGATCATTTGTAGCAATAAAGCATCTGCACCCGATGACACAGCCATTTACAGAAAACATAACAATCGAATATCAAACGGTTTGGTGATGAAACGATAGCTCAGTTTGTAGAGAATGCTTTTCTTAAACGTTCAATAATTTACCAGTCTGAAACACAATACAACTCAACAGGATGGACTACATAAGTGTGACGTCAAAATGGGCGGAGCCCAAAAAACCTTTCCAAACAAAGAAATATTCGCATTGTTTTCTCCATAAGAATTTTTATATGAATGAGTCAATATAAACTTAATATCACCATATACAAACAATTTTATTCTTCTGGTCTGGCAACTCGTATGGTGGGGGGCGGCCCAAACATTGAGGAAATTTATGTGGTCCTCATGTTTCGCCACCTGCAGCGCTGTCCTGTATTTATCACTCACAAATCAGATTCGATCAGCTTTGGGAAATACGAATGTTTTTTGTTTCATTTGAGAGAATTTTGCTAGTTATAATACTTCGTAACCGTCTGTTTTGTTATAGACACATACGCTCCCAGCCGATATGTGTGGCGAATTATTTTTCAAAAATGGTGACAACTCCCACAACTCAAAAGTGCCATAGTTTCCAAACCTGTGTGTAAGACCGTGTTTCAAGCTGAACGCCTATAATGGTTTCAGGTATACTTGAAATCTCACGTATGGGGACTATGGGGTCATGCCATGGAGGGGAGATCACTTGAAGATGTCTGTGTTTACTGTGTTTTGTGGGTGTCCATAAAATAATGTGATTACTTTGAAACAAAGTTAGGTAATGCGAGTAGAAAAATGTACATTTCCGCAATACCTTGTTACAATCTACGACAACTGCTATGACAACATGTTTTCACGAGTACACTCTAGTGACATGTAAATGTTTATTTACTATGGTGTACTATAACATTCCATTCATAAAGTATTGTATTACTCATCTTTGATATATCATCATAGGATGCTGGATATGCCATAATATCCTGCTATCGTTAGACATAAGTATGTGTGATTCATGCAGCTAAATAATGCATCAATTCAGATGTATTCTACGAATAAGGTATATGCAATGACAATGAAAACAAGACCAAAGAATAATGTATCAAGGAAACCATTCAGAACTTATTCGTGAAGAAATAGAATAGTACTCATTAATCTGGTAAAAATTCTGGTAAACATGGAAATGGGGGTGCGAAAATTACCAAAAAAGCGTAAATTTGATCCTTCAGAATTAGAGGAGTGTAACCCCCATGCTGTGTGTATTCCAGTGTCAGTTGTGCAGTGTACAAGTGTTATGTCAGCACCTCAAGCTACTGCTGTGGACTATTCCTGTCCTCAGAGAATTTCAACTGATGATGAAACATTGTATAAACAAATTAATTCGAAACATAATGTTATTGATCTCAGTGAATGGTGTGATCATAGAGTCTTAGCCAGACAAGGTGATTGGTACTACCCTGGTGTGATTAAAGAAGCAAGTGGTTCTAATGTAAGTTTACCCTATGTTATCCCAATCAATATTAGCCATGAGGTAATTCTTTCAGATATTTTAAACTTTTGTTTCTACTAGATGAAAAAAATATCATGCTCAAACTCAATCCAATGATATCTGTTCTTTGATTTGAATTTGTGCTGCTTAAGTTGCTTAAATATATTCATTTATTTATTTATTTAATCATTCTACAGAGAACACCCCCAATATTAGTGAAATACAATATTTTTAAAGCAAAAGTACTGAATTTAGAAAAAAAAAATTGAAAAAAAATAACTACTACACTAATTACAATTTTCACTTCAAATACAAAGTTTGAATGGAAACATATTATAATCCATAACATCACTTGTCCAGATAGAATATTATTGACTAATGATTTCTTAAAGTTATTGAGAGATGAGTTGAAAAAATCCACATTTGTACAATTTGCATTCCTCATTACATGTGTTAAGGGGCTGTTTAGTCCATAAATTCTTTGGTGGAATTTTAAATGGAATGTCTCAATCGATCTTGTTCCAACGGCTTAACTTTCAGACCAACATTGTGCAGAAGATCAAGGCAGTAAATTTCACCTGATAGCAACTTGTACAAAAAACAAAAGTCCGCTTGTGTTCTCCTAATCTCAAGTGTATCAATACTTAGCTTGGAGCATAAATCTGTGTAGTCCACATGGTAATTGGCTATGGGAATATTTAGTCTATATGCTGAATATCTCAAAAATTTGTGCTGTATTGTGTCAAGCATATATATATAGAAATTCAAATAATTGATAATGAAGTTGTAATTCTGAGAGCATACATTTTTTTAATACTTCAGTCTCTGTTTAGAAATTTTCAAATTATATTTCTGTCTTTAATTTCTTAAGAATTTCAGTGTGTCTGTCATAACTACACATATTTATTTCAAATTTATTTCTTCTACAACATTTCTATTCTAGTTTCATTGGAAAGCATGATTGTGATTGAATCTCCTGAAATATTGTGTTTTTATTGTCTATAAACTATTCAAACGAATGAAACCAGCTTGGATCTAATCGTGCACCTGTTGTTCACATGAAATACCAACTTCGGAGATATTTTTTACATCAAAAACAACTGAAAATTCATGTTTTATATTGTTATATAACTTATGATATCTTTGATTTAATTTTTCTCATGATCAAAGGATATTTTTTCAGTTTAATATTCAGTAAATTAATTAGAATTGATTCAATATCCAAACTAGAGTTTGTAATTGAAATAACAAAATTTGATTATTTGAATTTCTAATATGAATTCCTTATACTATTACATACTATCATGAACCTTATTAAAATTTTGTGAAATGTTCTTTATGGTCCAATTTCATTGATTTTTTGAATTTTTACTCAAACCAAAATTAACCAAATTTGTTGTATTGACGTGAACAGATTTCGATATCTACATTAATTTGCAATATCACTTGATTGTGAGAATTGTGAAAAGATACTCCCCATGTATTCATTTGTTTTTCAATCAACACAATTTTTAGGAAAATTTATCGATATGACAACATTCTCAATTGCAATAACATAAAGATCAAATAAATTTAGTACACTTCATTTTCTATTGGTCTTGAATACTCTATTTTGATTCCAGAATTTCTCACTGTGTAATACTTATGGCAATATTCTGATCTATAACCTACAAGAATGATATTTCTTTGGTGGAAATGATAATGATATATTTAAATTACAAATCAACTGAACACAATATTGAAGATCTAAGCAGTCGAGCTAAATAATTACAAGTATTGTCTATATATGTACTCATTTGTACCAATCTTGAAATTCCTTTTTTTACTCAATTAGTTCACTACTCTATATGAAATTCAAATGAACCATACTTCTGATTGATGTCTTTGAAATCATTCACATAGTTGGATAGTTCTGATGGAAAAACAATGTTCTATGGTATCCCAAACGGGGTATTGTAGAATTATTATTTTTTATTATACTGCCCTATTTCAAAATATAGAGAAAAGCTGCTTTATACATCTCATTTTTATGAAATATCATGAATATTTATTTAGTTTGATATCTCATACTCAAATATTATCAACATTTAAAATCCAAGTCTTTGAATCCCTGCGATCACTGTAATTCCAATAAATGTATATCAAACAACAACCCTGTCACAGGTGAACAAAAATGATTTTCTCTTTATTATCTAGAATGCGATTTCATTATTTTATATGTTATACAGGGTGGGGCACCACATACGACACGGTCTCTGTGAACCAAACCATTGAATATTTCGGAAATTTTTTCTTTTCATCGTTTGTATATTCATTGAGGCTGCAAGAGGAAATTATTTTGGAGTATACAGGGTGGCTCAAAAAAGTGGTACATATTAAAGTTGGGTTTTTTTAAATGGAACACTCGGTATTTTGTTGCAGTTTTGGACAGTTCAGGGGAAAATAATACGATTTCATAAAAGGTACCATGTACCTAACTATAACCGTTTTCGAGTTATTGTTTTCTTTTTGAAAATGCAGGGTTCAATTGGAGACTGAATAACATCGAAATGTATGGAAATCCTCTCTTGATTCAAAGAATGCATTGAAATGATAACTACCATTTGAAAATGCCAATATCTTGAAAACTATTAAGGCTAGGTATAGGGAACCTAAATATAAAATGAAGGAAAATCGAATTTTGTATTGTTCAGATTGAAAGAATACAGGGTGTTCCATTTAAAATAACAAATTTATTTGCGTTTCAAATTATGAAAGAGTGACAATGAATTTTGAACGTCCTGTATATTGGGTAACGAGTTCTATCGGAATCAATAGCCTGAAACCTCTTTTATGCCTGGTCAGAATTGGAAGGGATGGTTTCCATACATTTCGATGTTATTCAGTCTCCAATTGTACCCTGCATTTTCAAAAAAAAAACAATAACTCGAAAACGGTTATAGTTAGGTACATGCAACTGCAACAAAATACCGGGTGTTCCATTTAAAAAAACCCAACTTTGATATGTCACACTTTTATGAGCCACCCTGTATACTCCAAGATAATTTCATCTTGCAGCCTCAATGAATATATGTACAGGTAATGAGAAGAAGAAATTTTCGATATATTTAATGGTTTGGTTTACAGAGCCCGTGTCGTATGTGGTGCCCCAACCTGTATATGTTCATGTTGAGAATAACTGAAAAAACAAATGGTAATTCAAGAAGAATATGATCTTTTCATGATTCATGACATCTATCTGATGACTATTTTTATTCAATATCAATTCTTGATTCCAGATAACAGTAGCCTTAGATGGAAAAGAAGAAAAAGTTATAACATATAAAAATGTGTTTGATAATGACTGTGACAATGTTATAAGTAATGCAAGTCCATCGATAAATCAAATATCATTGGGAACTCGAGTTTGTGTCCGTCACAATCAGAATATGTTCGTCGAAGGTGTAGTCTTCAATATTCTGGATGGACAACCAGTACGATTTGTCGTGGCAGTCATAGGTGAAAAATCTGTAGAAGTGACCGTCAAAAGAGCTGATTTGAGATTATTACGTCCTCCATGGTGGGACGAACTTGAAAACATCGATCGTGTCATGGAAAGTACGACACAGTCGACGAGCATAGATTACTATAGACCAAACCAGGCTTCTCCAACACAGCTACACACCCCAGTCTCGGTATGCACTCCATTATCAAACGGCAGGCATTATGATGAGTTTTGTGAAAGTGAAGACGAACTGAGACAAGACAACATAACATTCAGTTCCGAAGTAGATGCGAAACTCTCCGGCAGTAGTAAGAGGAGCAGCATGCACAGCAGGGGTAGTTCATCCAGCAGTATTACACTAAGGTCACAGCCTACTACGCCAAGAAGTCAAGCCGCTACCCCACATAAGTACAAAAAAGGAGACGTAGTGGCTAATCCGAATGGAATCAGAAAAAAGTTCAATGGGAAACAGTGGAGGAGGCTGTGCTCTAAGGACGGGTGCACTAAGGAGAGTCAGCGCAGAGGATACTGCTCGAGGCACCTCAGTTTGAAAGGTAATAGTCTTCGTAGCGGGCACTTCCCTAGGTCTAACAGCAAGGGGGAAGGCGAGGATACCTCCAGGGATTCGGAAACTTCACCGAATTGTGGGGACCGTAGGGTGGCCGGCAGGTTCGACCAAGAAGAAACGGATGCTGCCAATATGTTAGGTGAGTCGATCATTCCAATATACTACAGGGTAAGCGAGATAAGGATGCACAGCGAGGAGGATCTCGAAAACGGCAATTCGAGACTTGAAATTATGCATTCAATTATATTCATTCGTTCATTATTTTTCAAAGTAACGTTACAAAAATGTAATAAGTGAAAATAGGTAATGAGCAAATATTCTCTTCGGATAGACACAATAGATTTTATTATCTATTTTTTCAAATAATTTTGCATTCTCAATCAGTTTAGCTATCATCAAAAAGACACATATACAGGGTGTCCCAGCAATCGACGTCAAGCTGGAATCAGACAATAGGCCAAGGCATAACAGTCATCAGAAAAATACAAAAACATTCCAAGTTGCGTTTTTTTAGGTTTTGGAATGCTGAATAATGTGTCTGTAAACTCTTGCTGAAGCCAACTGGTCCAGCTTAGAAGAAAATATCAGTTTTTCCCCAACAAAATATTTAGAATTTACATTTCGCCCAACTTTGACTGACAGTACTGAGAAAAAAAAATGGATTATACTAGTTTGGCAACTAACATTCAAAGTTTGACGTCGACTGCTGGGACACCCTGTTTGCGGGAGACATAAAATAAGACTCATTCATTGAAAACTAAATATTCACACAATATTTTTATTTGAGTTTTAGGGAAAATATGGATACCCAAATAGACCATTCATCTTTTAAACTCATAATTTACATATTTAATGTAGCCTCTGAACATTCCTATTTAGATTCACTCCAAATATCTGATATTCGCTTGGTTTCGAATTTCAAGTGAATACGAAAAATTCATCATTTTTATAAATATCAAATTTCAAATGTTCAAGTGTTTTATAAAGTCATCATAAAATATCCTCAACTATGACTACAGCTCTGATGTTCTGAATAGTGAATCGTATAGCCTACTTCATTGATTTGTATTTTTTTCTTCCATCTGGTTTAAGATTTCCTATATTATATATATATATATATAGATCATCATGAACAATTTGTTTTTTGTCACACAATTTACCGAGGTTCGGATCAAAGAACAGTCTTTTTGTTTTTATTTTTTCTTACATATTCATATCTCATTTTCTGAGTTGGCATATATTGGAAATTATTCACACCAGCAAATATTCAATAACATTGGTAATAAATCGAAGGACAATTCAATATACCAATACAATTTCCAAAACCCGACAGTAATCAATGTGTTTCAGTATCATTAGGCAGTTCAAGGTCAGCCACACCAGCTTTCTCGCCAAACGGACAAGGGTCTTCTCCTCACATGATGCAATCTCCTATAACAGTAGGGTCCAGACAGAATGTCTTCTTGCCCATTCCCAGTAACCATTCCCATGGTATGCAGAAGAGAAACTCTCCAGACCCACCTGGATATAACCCGTCTTATCATCAACAAGTTATTAGGTACACTGAAATTTCAATAAACTAATGGCATTCAAATATATCGGATATCTAGAAGTGCAAAACAAAATATCTCAGTTATTGTTTTCAATGCGATGAAGTCAAATCAGAAATTGATTTAGAATTGATGAGCACTCCAATTGTAAATAAAATCGCAAGAAATTGTATAGAAGAATTTCAATTTTCAATGCACAGGCTGTATCATTTTTCCTTAATACAAAAAATAATATTTTCCAATGGAACATCCTGTATATTCTTTCACCATCGAATTCAGCACTGAATTCTGCTTCCAGTTCCATACTTCTTTTTTCTATAAAATACGACGTTGTCAAACTGGAACGAAAAAAATTAATAAATGCTGGCTAAAAACGTTATCAGTGATAATTGAGTGAATCCACTTGGTGGGTATGAAGGTAAATGAATATGAAATGTCTGAATTGAGTGGAAGTCTCCTATTGTATACATGGTGTTTATTTTTGGATGAGCATCACTTTCACAGTAGATTTCAATGAGCAAAAACTTATTTTTCGTAAATGGATCTCATTTTCTGGTAGAATTATTTCATACCTTCAATTATGTCCCCATAATGTTCTAAAAGTGATTGTTTTTGAGAAAATTTTATTTTTAGTTTTCGAGTCGAAATTTTTCATGTTTCCAACCAGCAATCCTTGAATATGACTTTTAAAATTCTTTAATTTTCAATGACATCTTGTGACAATATCAAACCAATGAGAACTTTTTCAATTCACCATACCCAACTGATCAATGCATATCTAAATAATGAATCTTCTGGATGATGGATAGGCAGGGGAGACCCACATAAATGGCCAGTAAATATTAGTCATTTTGGATATTTAATAAAATATTCATGCGATGTTTTTAGTTCATTCTTACTTGTTGCTAGTGATTTTTGTTAATTTAATTTCATTCGAATTTATTATAGTTTTGACTTTTAGATTATTAGTTTCATTGTCTCAAATTATCGAAAATGAAAGTCACATTAGTTTGCTTATTGAAAGCATGAAGAGTTTTGAACCGTTAACAAAAAATGCAATTTTCTCAAAAACAATCGATTTAAGAGAGTACAGAGAACATAATTTGAAGGAATGAAATAGTTCTACAATATAATAAAAGAATATACAGGGTGCTCCATTAAAAAATAATATTGTTCGCCGTATTGTATATCATTACGGAAAAATGCAACACCCTGTGTGTCTAAAACTTCTTTCAAAACTTGGCCTTTTTGGTGCCGTGTAGACTTTTTTCATATGAATCAGCCTCATCGATATATCGAGCAAATGTGCACTGCTGGGACACTTGGTATATGCCAGGTTGCCCATCAAGATGTAGCCGCTTGTATTTTTTATTGAATCATTTTTTATTGAATCATTCTTTATTGATAGAAGTAGGATTAATGGAAGCTGAAGGTTCGAGCACATTATGCCAGGCCGCAGCGTATTGGGGCGGGCCGCAGCGCAAAATGCATACTCAGCACATTAGTGACGGGCCGGGCCGCAGTGCATTGACAGATTTTGAGTACAGTGTACTGCCTGACCTGCGCAACTGCTGTGTATTTGCATGCAACTGTACGTTATGAATAGCTCTGACGATGAACTTTTTTGCCTGTCAAAAGTACTTCATTCATTTTTGTGAACACCACAGGAACACGCATATACCACAAAATGCAAATATCGCCAATTGAACACGTGCGCGCGTACAAACCAATCCGTTTGCTATAGCACACTGTTGACGGGGCGTAGCGGGGAGGAGAGGGTCGCATTGCACGGACACGAATCCGCGTCGCAATTATGCGAGCAGCCGCGTCTCGACACAGTGTGCGATAATTCATACATATTGTATTCAAGCAATTTGAGCGAATTTTTGCGCTTCGGCCCGACAGGCTGCGGCCCGGCATAATGTGCTCGATTTTTAACGCGTAACTTAACATTCAAACGAGTATAGCTATTGCTCTCTGTACGACGCTGTTTCGGTGTTTGTAAACACAACATTTTATTCAGGTTGTCAATTTGAAAACTTTCAATTCAAATATCTCAGAAACTAAAAAAGTTAAAAAAGACAATTTGGTACACATGTAATACAGGTAGGGGGAATTACAACCATCGTATTTTGGTTTTAGGTTGAGTTACCCCTTGGGCCCGATGTACCCCAACCCCAAAATTTTAAATGACACCCCCCTTTGTGATACTTTATATTCAAGGTCTATTGGAGTAGAATTGATTAATATAATATAATATTTGTTTTATGGAAATGTCTCGTTTTGGGAATGAAAAGAAAGAGGTCATAAGAAGACAATTTCAATAACTGATCAACTAACAGCATCAGAAAGTAATCTCTGGAATTTTATGATGAAAATGAATTTGAGGTAATCTAAGGTCAAGCAATTTCATGCTCTTTGCCCCAAGGAAGATGACATTTTCAGGAAATGTTTTTAGTTACTATGGTTACGACACAAAAATTGACTTTCAATTGGTTGACAACGTTAGGTGTGATTTTCTCAAATATTCAAGCTTATTAAGTAAATTAACCATTGAAAATGTTCCATATTTTTTTTATAGACCGGAGGCCAGACCTGTTCAAGGAGTCAACAGTGTTATAAGGGTATCTCCAAACCCTAGACAGTGGCTAGACAATATGCCAGAGCAACAAACAGTGATTCTGCAAAATGATCTAACTAGTCCACAAAGTCAACCTATAGAACTGGAAAATGATTCCATGCCAACAAGTAAGGAAATGATGTGCAATATCTATAAGACTTATATTGTTACGGCGGGTTCGGCAATCCCAAAACACTCTGTAATTTCTTCTACTATTTATTACACCCCTCCTCCGAACGATCCGTCGATGCCAGAGGCGTAACAATATATATTTTGGAATATTTGCAGGAACTGTCTATTGTGTAGTGCCACCAAGCCATGAAAAAAGCATAGTGATAGTCAAGTCGGAGATTGATAACGATCTGAAAGAACCTAAATCATATTCAAGACAGGTGAGTAATATAGAGGCCAATCAAATTCAAGTTTTCATATGTTTCTCCTAAAGAATTGGAAACATATACCGGGTGTCCCAAATTATCTTATACATACAATATCCCGCTTATTCGACAAGATAATTTAATAGTTAAATTAACAATTCTTACTTTTTCATTATACCTAATTATCCTTACAAATTATAAATTGTCTCCACCGATCGTTATAAAAATGTCACTGAATAGTACATTGAGTACATTGATTTTATGTTGTCAAAAAGCGATACCGATGAGAAAAAAGCTTCAAATATTATATAGTTGACCCTGTACTTTCGTAGCATACGGATGTGTTTATCTTTTACCGATAGCTCCGTTATCAAGTCCGTCGCGAAAGAAATAAGAAATAAATGATAAAAAACGAAAATAGTATAAAACAGTCTGGCGCCTAATTAGTCCGGTTGCTTCAGACACAATTAGTGCCAGTGAAATGGACACAGAAAAATACAGATAGTGGATAATAAATCAGTTTTCCATGTTTCCAAATAAAAACAACAGAACCCAATATTTGGGTTTATGACCCCCAAACAACCACCAAAATCAACAAGGTTTCCTCCAAAAAACTCAACTATGCCAATAAAAGAATCTACTAGCGGGGAACCAATGACAACTAATGAGTATATGAGCAGCTCGTCTGAAGATGAAGAGACCACAGAAATCACCAAGCATACATGGCGGTCAGTCAAAAAACGGAAAAGAACACACTCATCAAAAACTCCAACCTCACATAGCACAATTCTAACAAATACGAACAATCGATTTTCACCTCTAGAAACCAACTCAGAGGAAACACCAGAAAGCACCAACCAAACCAATCAACAAAACGAGACTGTCTCACCAAAGTCACCACCAATTTTCATCTATGGTGTGAAAAATTTTAAGGTCATGATCGAAAATCTCGCTAAAATTATAAAATCTGACACATACTACACCAAAGCACTAGCCAATGAAACTGTCAAAATCAATACACATACAATTGACGCCTACAGAATTTTAGCCAGACACTTAAGGGATGAGGAAATAATACACCACACATACCAGCTAAAAGAAGATAGAGCATACAGAATAGTGATTCGTAACCTACATCATTCAGTTCCTACAGATGAAATAAAGTCTGAACTCACAGGAGCAGGACATAATGTACGTAATATAATGAACATTAGACACAGAATAACAAAAGATCCACTCCGTGTTCTTTGTTGACTTAGAACCTCAAGCAAACAATAAAGCAATCTACGATCAAAAGTATACAAATGATACCAAAATCTCAATAGAACCTCCAAGAAAAAATCGTGACATAATACAATGCATGAGATGTCAAGAATATGGACACTCCAAGTCCTATTGCTCTAAACCATACAAATGTGTGAAGTGTGAAAAACCCAGCAGAAATTGACGAAGCCGCACAATACTTCACTAACACAATACAGCAAGCTGCATGGTACGCTACTCCTCAGGATGAACAACAATCCACCAGATGTATCAGTACTCCACTGCATATCCGACAACTGTTAACTGAGAAAAGGCGAGCTAGAGGAAAGTGGCAAAGATCACGTAATAACAATGATCTTCATCAATACAGAAGGCTATCACGTGAACTCTCTACAACACTCAGAGATGCCCAAAACTCAACGTTCGAGTCATTCACCCAAAGCCTTTCTGTAGATGACCACAGCTTATGGAGAGCAACAAAAAAATTCAAAAGACCCACTCCGCCAGTGTCTCCTATACGAACCCCCAACAACGATTGGGCACGATCGAATCAAGAAAAAGCTGACAATTTTGCTGACCACCTTTCTCATGTGTTCGAGCCACCAGAAGCAACACTTGGTTACGAAAACAACATCGATGAATTCCTGGATGTGCCGTGCCAATTGTCGCCACCCATCAAACCCATTAGCCCAAAAGAAGTCAAAATGGAAATACGAAATCTCAACAACAGGAAAGCTCCAGGCTACGACTTGATAACTGCACAAGTTCTCAAGAAGATGCCTAGAAAAGCCATTGTCTTCCTTACAACAATCTACAATCGCATGCTGAGTCTGTGCTACTTTCCTGTTATATGGAAATACGCCCACATAATAATGATTCACAAAAACGGCAAGAAACACTTTCATACCGACTTATCAGTCTATTACCCATTCCTAGCAAAATATTTGAAAGACTCTTGCTCAAAAGAATACAAGAAGAATATGACCTAGCAAACATCTTACCTGACTACCAGTTTGGATTCCGAGAGAATATGTCTACCACCCATCAAGCTCATAGATTAGTCAACACCCTCGGCCAAACTCTAGAAAGAAAAGAGTATTGCAATGGGGTATTCCTAGACGTCTCGTATGGGATGCAGGTCTGCTCTATAAGGTAAAAAATATCCTTAACAACAACTTTTACGTCCTGCTGAAGTCCTACCTAACTGAAAGACACTTCTCAGTCAAACACAATGATTCGATATCAGACAACTATCCTATAAAATCTGGCGTGCCCTAAGGAAGCGTGTTAGGACCACTCCTCTACTTTCTGTACACTAATGACCTGCCTGAAACAGACAACACAACGATAGCCGCCTTTGCAGACGATGTTGCCATCCTCTCTGTAGATAGTAATCCAGTTACCTCTTCAACAAACATGCAAACTCATCTGAACCTATTGAATGCATGGTATAGAAAATGGAGAATTGAAATCAACCAATCCAAACCTGTTCAGGTGACTTTCACTACCTGCCACAACAATTGCCCACCAGTCACTATTGATGGTGTCCCAGTACCAGTAAAAAATGATCTGAAATACTTGGGCCTGCACCTAGATAGGAGATTAACATGGGAGAAACATGTACAAACTAAAAGAAGGCAACTAGACATAAAATCAAAACAAATGTGCTGGCTAATGGGCCGAAAATCCAAACTATCAAGCAAAAACAAGCTGCTGCTATACAAAGTAATTCTAAAACCTATCTGGACATACGGTGTGCAACTGTGGGGTTGTGCAAAACCTACAAGAATAAAAACAATTCAAAGATTTCAGTCGAAAACACATTGTTAATGCTCCCTGGTACATTAGCAATCAAACTCTCCATAAAGACCTTGAAATTCCGTATGTCACAGAAGTAATTAGAACAGTTTCCACCAATTACCAAATGAGACTGACCGGCCACCCAAACGAGCAAATAGAAAACCTCTACAGAGATGGACCAATCAACCGAAGATTAAATAAAAATTGGCCCGAAGATCTTCTCCAGCAACACTAATAGTGATTAGTGCTCTATAAGTGAAAATGCCCATGGCACATTCTTCGACAATTTTTGAGTCTATGCTCCGGGATGCCAATGCTTTGATAGCCGCTTGGCTCTTCGCCCTCCTATATCCTCTCTTCAGGTTTTCGACAGCACAAGCGTTTATGGCATGTACTTCAGCTTGGAAGGCCCCAATGTATTTGATTGCTCAAACTTGGGTTTCGCTGAAAAGACACCTGATCCAGTTCTTTCGCTGGTTTTTGAACCATCCGTATACCACGTCAGGGCTCCAGGTGGATCGTCATATCCTTCGTCATCCTTGAGTTTTGTGTAGACCTCGTAGTTTTTTCCAAAGGATATTTCTCTACTCTTATAATCAGTCCCCATTTCTAGAAATGGGTGTCTGATTATATTATTTATGGTTGTGTGCCCATGTGTTCTAGTACCCCTCCTACAGCTTTGTTGTTCGAGTCTATAGGCGCATTGCCTTGCCTCGCCCCGGATGTATAGATCCAGAGGTGGGAGGTAGCATGGTTTCCATAGCAGCAGTAGGGGTTGTTCTCATAGCCCCTGTAATACATAGGTACGCTAGCCTTTGTATACTGCCGAGTGTAGTCACGGCTTGGGATTGCCGTACCTTAGTCCACCAGCATATTGAGCCATAGGTTATCTTGGGTCTTATCACTGCCGTGTATAGCCAGTGGGGGTTTCAGTCCCCAAGACCCTCTTTGTGGCCATTAGCATCATTTTGCTATTGTTTGAGATGTGCTGCATGTGAGAATTCCATGACAATTTCTTATTAAAGAAGACTCCAGGGTACTTCGTTTCCTCATACATTCGACATTATATTGATATTTATTAAATATAGTGGACCCGCGGAAATCCGACAAACGTTTTTTCAGGGCAGTGTCGACATATCAGATTTGACGGAATATAGAATTCTGTCTAAGACTCCCATTAGTTTTTTTACAACAGACTTTCTCGTAATCTGACAGAATCAAATATTTTTAATTTTTCTATACTCTCAAGTGAATCGTACTTCATCAGGGAATTTGTTAATTTCGGACTAGAAGGGGTGCCTTAGACTGGGGCTGGGTCACTCTGGGTCTTCTGTGGTGAGAACATGATTTTTTATACTGGTGCTTGCACCTGAATATCATTGATGTTAATACTTCTGACTGGAATTAGAAATATACAGTTTGAATGTTATTGAAATATGTACTAATTAAATTACTGAATTCTGAATTGACCCATCTGTTTTCAGTTCAGAAATACCATAAAATGAAGTGTCATTATCGTCAAGTGTTGCCAATACAATTAGTGCCAAAATTATTTACCTCCAATTTCAATATCAATGATTCAGTGAATAGTTTTAATTTTGCACTTGTGTGAAAAATCATCAACACTGTCACAACTGTCACAACTGTTTATTCATTAGGATGTATTATATTTTCATTATTACCAATGTAATGAGCTTCTTTGAAATATTGTGACTTTGGCCAAAGAAGTAGATATCTGGAATAGAAGTTGCCTGAAACATAATATTGATTCTTTCTATATACCAATAAATATTTGTTTAACTAACTATTTATGTAATATCTAATTTGATTCTAATTGAAACGATTGTTTAAAATCGTGTCAAGAATTATTGAATTCACTATCAGGTGATAGCTTAAATGATAGGATCAGCTGCTGTTTGTTTCCGGAGAAACATCTAGGGGTGCGTTCCATTAAGCGCTCACAACGATCACGCTCACGACCACGAATTTTGTCGTTCCACTTGGTTCTGTGCGTCATCGAAACGCTCACGCCGACCCACCTATTGAGATAGGTCGTCGTGAGCATGAATCATGACGTCATTCATGACATTTTCGCCACGACCCCAACGATCGTGGTCGCCATGTGGAACGTCTGAATGAGTGTTTTGGGCGTTGTGAGCGCTTAATGGAACGCACCCAAAGTGGGATTGATTTAATGGTATCCATCAGGAAGTCATTTTATACATTTCCAAATAAAAAATATGGATTGCAATTAATTTCTTCAGTGCAGGCTTTAGCACTACCAGCGTCATGGGTGAGATTTTTACAAACCGTATTCAAGCCTATACGAAATACAGGCAAAAAAATAAAACACAATATCCAAAAAATACTGAAAATCGCCTATTTTTGCTCAAATATTACAGTCATTTGAAAAATATCAAATCGTTTGGACCATGCTGAGACAGATTGTAAGATAAGAACTCTTTCTGTATATCTGAATTTATAATAAGAATTTCACGTACATCAGGCGAATGTTATTGAAAATAAGCCTAGATGTTCACTTTGGAACCGTACTTGAAGATGAAATTAAAATTCGACTGTCTGAGCCATTCTATTCGCGAACTCTTCAAGTTTGTTTGCAGAAAATACATTTCACAACATATCACACAATATGGTTTCGGAACCTTTTCTCGCGCAAAATGTAATTTAGTGATTACTTAATCTGTTTTTCTTCAATTTTAGATAGTAGGCGCTGGAAAAAATGACAACATAATGTATACAACATAATAATAGTGTAGTTTGGTAGAATATTTGACATATTACTGTTCCTACTTTTACATCTCTTTACCTACCTAATTTGTGTCAAAAATGGAAAACGGCAGCTTTTCGAATACTGAAAAATTTGATATGTTGTCATGTTACATTTTGTGCCATAGAAATTGTATTGATGCTGAACGTGCGTACTTTAATAAGTATCCAGAGAGGCTAGTTTTCAATTTAATAGAATACGGATCATTTAAAAAACCTGTGGTTTCCCGACAAAAGCAATCTAATGAAGGAAGTCAGCGTGATGTGTTACAGGCCGTTGTTGAAAATCCTTAGATATCCACTCGCACCATTGAAGATAATACCGGAGTAGCCAGATCCACCGCTCACTTCATTTTAAGAAAAAATAAATATCATCCATATAAATTTAGGATTTGTCATGGACTCAGACCAGGTGACGATGCAAGACGAAGAACCTTTTGTGAATGGTACACTAGAAAATGCCAAGACGATGAAAATTTTCCTTTCAAAATAATTTGGTCTGATGAAAGCATGATCACCAACAATGGCATTTTTAATAGGCGGAATGTTCATTATTGGTCACAACAAAATCCGCGTGTACACAAAGTGTCCAGACTTCAACATCGTTTCGGTTTCAATATGTGGGTTGGGATTCTCGGTACGAATATAATTGGGCCTTTTATCTACCGAAACAATTTAACAAGAGAGCGGTACTTGAATTTGTTAGTGAATGATTTGGAAGACGCTCTAAATAATTTGCCTTTAGCGGTTACTCACAGCTGCTGGTTTCAACAAGATGGTGCTCCAGCACATAACGCTAGAATTGTTCGTGATTATTTGAACCGTCGATTCCCAGGACAGTGGATTGGTACTCATAGTGATACAGCCTGGCCTGCAAGATCCCCCGACTTTACCCCACCAGACTTTTTCCTTTGGGGATATATCAAGAATCAAGTGTACTCTAATCATGATTTTCAGAATGAGGAAGATTTGCTAAGATTGGTTACTGAATCCTTTAACAATATTTTTCCGGATATGTTAAATCAAGTTTTAAATTAGTCTGTGAGACGAGCGTACTCGTGCTTAGAAAGTAATGGCGGGTTATTTGAACACTTGTTATAAGTTTCTGTTCATTTCCTGTAATACATATTAGCTCCTTGTTATTTATTACATTACAATTACATTTATAAACTAAACTTTTGATATTGCGACTCATCTTTGTATTCAACAATTTATACTTTTATAAATAGGACTATTCAATTCACTACATGTATCAAAATATGACATTTTTTCAAGCGCCTACTATCTAAAATTGAAGAAAAACAGATTAAGTAATCACTAAATTACATTTTGCGCGAGAAAAGGTTCCGAAACCATATTGTGTGATATGTTGCTGTATTCACAATGAAAAATGGAGTCGTATACAGGGTATACTTTAGTTTCGGCCCATATAAAAATACAAAGTTGATGATATTTTCTAAAAGACGAAACGTCGCACGAAAATTCTGCTTATGTTATCGTGTAGTCCTCGAAAAGTGGCCATGACGAAGTGCTATTTGTTTTACATTTCCTTCGAAAATAAAGCTAGGAGAAAATAAAAACGAAATTCTCAAATTTCGGTTTTTCCCGGATATCTCCGAAACTACTCGGAATATTGAAACTTTCTAAATGGCATATTATTAGGCACATAAATGCGCTACTTTTCTCTAATTTAATCGACCCTGTATCACTTACCGTTTCCGATATCCCCATGCTGTTCATTCTTATCTTGGACACAGTGTATATCGTTTATTGATATTCTTGAAGTACAAAAGGAATCACAGAACAAGTAAAAGCAAGTAAACAAAAAAGAAATTACACAATAGGTACATATAAAAATTCAAAACTTATTTTCTGTGTGATACAGTTTTAAACAATTATTAATACATAATGCTACACTACAATTCGGACACGATTAAGTATATTCTTTTCTAGTACCTTTTTTGTAACATTCGACATTTCCGGGATTTAGGTTTTCCTGTATCACTTTTCACTTGCTCTGTTCTGATTTCATGCGCATGTCGATTCATGTTGACACATGGATGATGTGATATCATACTCAATCGGAAATATATGTTCCGTTCGTTCCAGGGTGCAAATTAATTTTTGAAGACGTATTCACATGTCCTACCCGTACCCGATATTGTTTACGCCTGACGCATTTATGCGTCTTGCCCGGTTAAAAGGTTAATGTATCGTTCTTGGTTTTGTACCTTATATTCAATAATTTCCTTCATTTTTGAAAATATTCTATATCTAATAATTCATATACTCCATATTCATACGTTTATAAACCAAATGGACATTGTCACATTGACAGGTTCCAAGATAAATGAACCATTAGCATTCTTGATATTTTATGAACACATATTCCTAAATTTGAATTCTTCTACTGATATGTACTAAAAACTGGATATTACACTTACAGTGAATACATAATGAGACCAAAACTCAATACTGTAGTCCTAGTGTAATACTAGAAAAATCAATTATGACATTTCTAATAGTATGTTCCCTCACTATCCTAATAAGTCATAATGTCAAGCCGAAAGTATGACATCCCCATTTGCCCTAAGAAAACCAATAAAATCCTCACATAATTGTTAATCCCCCAAAAGCCGTATTTATGGTATAGGCATCTTCAAAAGGATGTAGGTCATAATTTTATTTAAAAAAAATATCGACTAATTGCTTGGGAGATGCTCTGTAAATACCAAATGTATAAACGAATATTTTCAGGTTATCCAGAGCGACCATTTGACTTCTGCTCAGCTGATAAGAGTCACATCAAATAATAATATGCACAGTATAAACAATATACATTCACATTCCACTGGTCAAGGATTGATACAAACTAACTCCATCGGTAGTGGCTTACCAGTTATCGTTAATCCAACGCAATTAGTTCCCGTGCTTCCAGCAGCTTCCCCGTCTGTTGTGAAGAGGGTTGTTCCAACATCAACCATTCAACAGATTATTCCACCACCTGTAATTGTCAAAACAGAGCAAGGTACTTGAATTTTATTGACCATTACTTTCTTTTTTATATTGTACTCAAATTCGTGACTGTATAGTATTCTAACTGAATGAATGTTCAATCAACTCTCCTCGTACTAGTTGCAGAATCGAGATCACAAAAATAACTTGTCGTAAACTAGAATACTGTAGTCAGGGAGGACAAATTTCGACTCGGTACATATAGAAAAAATGGAGGTCGCATTAGCCCCCAATAAGACTCAATTCAATATGCAATAATTGCAATAATATGTAATGGGTTAAAGATCGACAATTACTACGTATCATTGTATTTCTCACTTCGTTCTCAGTATGTACAGGTCACTGTTTTTGGCAATTGTGAGCGACATCATTTTCATTATCCCTCAGGAACATTAAGTATGTGAGTTTTTGACATCGAAAGATTTTCATTTGACCACAGACTTTCAATAAATTTGTTGAGTCATATCTTGGTTAAGAATTTGCATTTCAGTCAAAACACAAAAAAAATCATACGGTTTACGAAAAATATTGCTTTACGTAAAACTGGCACAGCCGCGTTGTAACTTTTTATCCAAAGCAGCTACAGAGTTCACTCAAACGATCAATTTTTGGTAAATGGTATGTTTCATTCAATTATAGTGAACATTTTGAAAAGTTGTACGATAAACCAAATTATATGGCATCAAGAAATGTAAACCATACAGCTAGCGTTTTCCTTTTTCAATAATCAATAACAACAACACTTGCTATGGCAATATTTCATTATTTTTTATGATGAATTATACCAAAATAGTGAAGTCGTGATGATAAATTTTGAGGAGAAAAATTCAAATACTTCAAATAAAATAACCATACGAGACCCGTTTTCGTTATCTAATATTTGATAATTCCAACACAATTTCTTGATATGGTGAGATTTCAGTTTATTATAATAATTTATGTCAACAGTTGTTATGATTTTTTTTAATTCAAATTCTCAAAATATGATGAATTAACCATACGAGAAGCGTTTGCGTCATCAAGCAAACTTTAAATTTGTTCTAATAGTCTTTACCATAATAAAGCAGTTGTGATGGAAATTCAAGAGAGAAATCTTATAAAGCAGATTATTGCTGGAGTTATCGAATATTTGAGGACGAAAACGCGTCTAGTATGGTCACAGTATACATAGATACAGTACTATTCCCACTCCAGGCAAATTTAAGTTTTGATTTTCAATACGCAGACCTGGGAGTTGCGAGTGTTAGGTCTGCGCAACGACGAGTTTTAGAACAGCTGGCACTCCTTCCATAGTTGTCGCATATGAGAATTTTCACCAAATCTACTATATTTTTTTATTATTTACGTAAAGTCGCATTGTTTCGGGATAGACATACCTATATAGATAAAATCGAAAAGCAAAACTCGTTTCCGATATAGCAAAACAAAAATATTAGATAAAACATGTTTTAGTTTTTTCGGAGACAGAGTTTTTTAGGATGGGATGAAAATAGTTTTGCATCATTTTTGCTACAACTTAATTGCATTCCTTTTTGAAATAAAAACGGCGCATGTCTGTCGGCCTGTTTTAGTCAAAATTCATGTGAAAAGGCATGTGATAAGGTTTCAGCAAAAAGGCTGAAGTGAAAAGTGATATATGTATAAGTATTTTCACAATAATGTGAATTAAAGGGGCCGGCCAAACGAATTAGTTTTGTGTGATTGAAAACTACACAATTAATCTTTTGCTAATTTTTCATCGTTATTTCCAAAGACTGATTTTTACATGCAGTTTATATCAATAGTTGACATGTCGAGCAGTACATATGAGCTGTGGTAGGAATCGCGGTGGGGATAAATGTCATCACTGTCTATTGATAGGGTTATGAAAAATGAAACTCTTGGACACCAACATTGAAGGTACTCACTACTTTATCTGTGTATACTGTGGTATGGTTAACTTTTCCTGATATATAATTTGGTTTATCGTATAACCTTTTGCTGTGCCAGTTTTTCCGAAATCTAACACAAAACCATTTATTCGAGAGCAGTATGACCTGCGTCTATTCAATGTACTTCCTGTGGAATTCTGGAATGCATTTTCAAGTGTAGTTTGTCCACAAATTGTTAGTATAATCTAAGCGAATTTTGAATCGTTATTGAGCAAAACATAATGTCCATTTTATTTTATGTCTACCATTTTATCCAACATATTCTGACGTCCCTGTGAGATGTGAATTTTATGAAGGAGAAAAAACATTGTTATACGACACTTTTTCGTGCAAATGTTTTTGACCTTTTATTATCAATTTTTACTTATAGATTCCAAATTATCACAAAAGTCTTTACATCTCCAAAAGAGTCAACAGCCTATCGAATAGAAATCTAATCAAAAATGTTGAAACAACATTGGCTTTGTTGTAAAATTGCCAACTGTATAAGTAGCCTAATTTAAGGTATTAAAGTTAGTGAAGTGGTTACAGAAACTATAATCCAAGCATGACGTTTCTATCAACCTGGAATAAACAGGTTATATACGATCAGTTGATCGGCATAATACTAACATCGAATACGACTTGATTTATCCCTTCAGTATCACCAAATCTACTGAACCATCAGGACCCAGTGATTCAGCACAGTCCCATATCAATCCAATCCCACCAACGACTATCCTTACCACCTCAAATTTCCACATCCTCTCAACTGCCGCCTACCCCTACGCGAACAGTAAACCCGTCCTCCAAAGTATCCACGAGCACCACCTCAACCCAGCCCGCGTTCGTTATTCCTTGGCATTCCATAGTGCCTCTTCTGACCTCAGGCCCCGCCTCTCCACCTATTTCCCAGCTGTCCCCACCTCTGTCAGCGCCCCCTATCGGTAGCTTGATGAGTTCAGGCGTGCCTGATGATGATGGGGATATAGAGACAATGCCAGTCCCCGCCGAGGAGGACGATGATGTGTTCGAGACGGAGACAACAGACAATGGCATCGAGAATAGCGGCAATAGTAAACGTAGAAGTCAATCTTTGAGTTCGCTACAAAGTAAGGAGACCAACAAGGTAAGCTTGTAATCGCTCTGAATGTGTATCAAAATGAGAATACTTCAATTTACATTTGGAACTTTTCCTGACTTCTGTATTCGACGAAGAATGTCATATTTCTTCCACCTTCTGGTGAGAAATTTCATCAGATAATATTAACAGTATGTGTACTTTTTCTTGTGGGTTTCATATTGATCTATCTATTAAATTTGAATCAATCATTTTTTTTTCAATTTCACGATCTACTTCATTATGGGATTATTCACAAAATAGGGATTTTTTCGGCCTTGGAAGTGAATTGTTCAGTTACCCGTAGAATTACTCATCTCTATATTTATATGGCAAAAGCTTCCGATTCAGTGTTCCATTCGGCTGATCAGTTCATCTTTCCTCTTTTTTCGGTGTTTTTTTTTATTGACGAGTTGAGCTTCAGACCATTTAATATTGAGTCAGTGGCTTTAGATATGAGCTGCTACGTTTACCTTCTCCTTGCTTGGTAGTCCTATCATGTTAGTGAATTTGTCTTCACACAAGGTATTCGATGAATAACATTTTTTCATTCACAGCATTACTTCGGTTGTTGTCCGGTAACTGCTTCTGATAATACCAAGTCCGAAGAAGATTCCTGTAGATCTGATAATTTGGTCAGTCAACATTAATTAAATTTGAAGAAAGTTCATTGTATCGAGAACAAGTTACAAAGGGGTTCATTGATATCTGATATGGTGTTGAGTATGCGCAGTATTAAACAACTTAAATAGTATTTCGAATTATATACTTGATTTTGGCAAAAATTAAGAAAACTCAAATGAAAAATCAATTTCATTGGTACATTATAATATATACATATACATATCTATCTATCTATCTACCCAAGATGCCCCTATCCAAGGAAGTAGAGTATTAACAAGAAAAAAATTGACTCGAAAATTAAGTTTCATTCATTTTATTTCCGGTGCATCGTTCTGCTATGACAACATACAACTTTTTGTTTCCAATTAAGTATATTTTCAAGAACTATCATTTCTTCAATTCTTATCCATTTTATAATCACAGGTATACTGGTCTGGAAATAATTTATCTACCATATAAGAATTTGATTGAAATGAAAAGAACAGCCTGCGTTAAATTTCTCGAAAAATATTGTAGGCGTGGCACGCATTATGCTGACAGTTGTCGGGATTGTCAGTTTGTATCAAAATGATGTGATATATTTACGATAATTTCACTTAGGACAGAAATTTTAACGAATCATTTATTCAAATTGTTGGGGTAGTTCAAATCTGTTGTGGTAGTGTCTCCGTGGAAATAAGAAGATTACTTAATTTCTGCTATCCCACACGACTGACTCATCAGTTTTCCCGATACCAGACACAAAGCGGAGGGAAGAGACGGGTCATTCTGTGATGGTAACGAACACCCTGTTGAATATTTTGGAACACTGTTAGGGAAACCTAACCTAACTTAATAGAATACTTTCATTGAAGTTTATACGGAGATTGAACTCTTCATCATGAAAATTGTAGATAATACGAACATTTTAGTTAGTCCATCTGTCAAAATTTCTCGAAAAAATGGAATATCTCGTAAAAATTAATCAGGATAGGGAAGCGATTCAACATGCAATAGGTTAATAATTCGTAGTAATTCATACGTATTAAAAAATGTAAGAACAGAGTGTTCCGTTTGAAAAAACAAAATTGATATCACTTCCGGTTCAACCAAATTTTCAAGTCGATATCTCTATTAGTTCTCCATAAACCCCCATCACCCTATATGTTATACGCCACAAAAATGCATTAAGAGGGGTGCAAAATTATTTTAGGGTTATACTGCATGAAATAGTGATTAATTGTTTAGAATTGAATACTACCCCAGTCGCCCATTGGCGCATCGAACATGCCGACCATTTATCCAACCACTATCAAATAATTTGCATGAACGGAGTATAATGGTAGTTTAAGCATTTTATGATCTTTCACAGAAATAGTTTCCTTTGTCTTCCCGATTCCGACAACTGTCCGTATAATACTAAAGCAGTTTCATGTAATCTGTCCCTGTGTAGAAACTTGGAACAATATCCTCTCTTCGAATAATTCGAGGAGAAATTGTAATGCTGTCTCAATTCCAATGAGGTTATTATCGCTCCCATCAAACTACTATACAGTGAAAGAGTAGGAGATCAATCCAGTTTATTTTAAATCATGTTTGACAAAATAAGCTGCTTACAAAACAATCAATTCGTTGATTTATCTTATATTTGATAAAAATCCCTTTACTTTTCGTAGTATTTCTGTATGAGAGAATATATCATAATTCCTTTTCAGAATAAAGAACGTATAAGACGACCAATGAATGCCTTCATGATATTTTCCAAAAGGCACAGAGGTTTAGTCCATCAAAGACATCCAAACCAAGATAATAGGACTGTTTCTAAAATTTTGGGTGAATGGTGGTATGCCTTAGGAGCAATTGAAAAGCAGAAATATCATGAGTTGGCATCAGAAGTGAAAGAAGCTCATTTCAAAGCACACCCTGAATGGAAATGGTAAGTTATTATCGTTCGACGGAAATTCGAAATAAAATAGAATCAATGTGGAAATTGAAATTTAGTTTGGGATACAACAGATTTCTAAGTTCCATACCTTTTTCCATACATAACTAAATATTTGACCAACTAATTAATACCCGATAAGACATTTCCTTCTAGAGAATGGTACAACTTTGCATCTATTAATGCTGAGGGATAAACTATTATTTGAACACCATTTCAATAATATATTTCAGTTATTTTGGAGATATAAACGTCGTGATTTCCAAAAACTTAGCATTTTATGAATTGTTAATTTCCATAAATGAAACTGAATTAAGCAAAAAAATTATTGAATTTCATATTGTCTATTCAAGGTGCAATAAGGATAGACGAAAATCGTCTACTGGTTCGGTTCGCAGTAAACTGAGTTCGACTGGTGACAGTTGTGAACCAGGAGACATACCGATGAGTCCTAGAATCCATTCCCCTCCACACACCATACAATCCAGACTGCTGCAGGAACCTACCGATAATACAGATGATGTTTCGGACGATGATCAGATGGTGATATGTGAGGATCCGGTCGCAGAAATAGATCTTAAATGTAAAGAAAAAGTAACCGACTCCGATTCAGAATCTCAAAGCGATTTAGATTCGTCGATAGAAAACCGTGTTTATCAACGTTTTAGTCCAGTAGCAAGCAATAACTGTGGGGAAGTCACTTGTAGACCGAAGCCAATAAAAGCTAGAATGCCGTCTACCGATACTCCCAAATATAGTCCTGCAGCAACTACTGCTGCTTTGAGTTTCCATTATTCGCCTGTTAATCCATCTGGTATAACTGGTTTTCAGCCAACGGGAGGGGCATTCAAAACAATGCCTGTATCGCCGAAAATCAAGAACGAACATAAGATTGAGATGAACGATAATCATGATAACTGGTCAGGTACATCAATACTGAGTAAAACAAATGATGTATCACAATGGGTTAATTCATCTACCATACAAACAAGCACAGTATCAAGCAAATCTAACCACACTTTAGCCATACTAAACCCACAAATTAAACAAAACGTTTTCCAATTGAGCGAAGGCATTAACCAAAATTATCCATCACAACCCCTAACAGTTGTCATCGGTGGTCAGTCAGCCATCTGTCTCACCAACGAATCCGAACGTTCACAACCTTTTGTTGTTGTAGCTTCTACAGCATCTGATATTCCGGTTCAGCTTTATATGCAGCCTTCATTTGTTTCTGATGCCAACGGTCGGAGTCTGTCTTTGCAAAGTCTTCAATTGTTGTCGAAACCTAACCATACACAATCTGTTATCGTTACTCAAGCTCAGAATAAAATAGCCGTTTCTCAGTCTGAGTATATGGATAATAATGTTGTTTCGAAAACGTATTCCAATATATCTGGTGAGCATTGAATGATTTGAAAACGTATATAAATATTGAGAATTCATCAATGTATTCATTCCAGGGATTCCTGATAACAGAGAAACAAATAATGATAAAGACATTAAATCTCCAGCGCTGTCAGATATGTTGCCACCAAGTTCTGATCCTTTACAATTGCCTGAACAACCAAATCAAGAGTTTAAGTTGGCTCCTACTCCTGCCCAACTGGGTAAAGCACCACTGCAAAGACGACAATCTATGGGTAAGCAACATCTCATCTATTGCAAGAAAATATACTTTACAAAAATTCAAATTCATGTGCCGTTTTGTTTTCAATTGAATCAAGTTGAACACATTGCCCAGGGAGGTGTTCTCCGAGGCATATGACCTTCAGAAATTTAAAAAGAACACCAATTCCTATCTCCTTTCCCTTGCTTCTCACGATGTTCTCTGAACATTACAGGATGTCTCCTTTCGTGAGAAGTTTTATATAAAAAAAATATATATATATACGCTCTAAACGCTCCGAAATCCATGTGACGCCCAGAACCAAGCGGTGTGGTCGTGAGCGTGATCGTTGTAAGTGCTTAGTCTATTCAAATTCAATCCTCATATGAAACATGCCGACACAACATGGCCAGAAATGGTTGAGGACGGTCAATTCTGTGCTGGAGAGTGGTGGCGACCGCTGATAAAGTACATATCGTCACGAAATTGCTGAAAAAGACCATTTACTTTTCCAAAATAGTATTGTTATATATAGTCTATTTATTCTGGGTTGATACCTGTGACGCGTCGCCAGATTTAGCCGTGATGCCACATGTTTTTCGAGTTTTCAGCGATGCTACGAATTAACTCCGTATAAAAACTTTGGTTAGGTTGACCGTTTGTTTTGTTTTGAAAGAGTTTTCGACTGATGAGATATATTAATTATATTTGGAATTACTATTGATTGTGGATAACCGTTGAATGGTTCAAATGATATAATGGACTGTTCTCATGCTAGGAATCGAATCGAATATTCAAAGAAAGTACATGATAACTACATAATGATATCTTAAGATGTTCATCTTTCAGTATCTAATCTGTTCTTTCTTTCTCACTCGATGCTTCTATATTTCAAAACCAATTACGTCCAATTCTAATAGGTGTGTTTAAGAAAAAATCCATAAGTTATAGATTAATTTATTTGTGCATTTGCTCATTAAGTGAACGCTACACATCATTACATTTCAACAAAAATTACAATACCGATTCAAATTCCAATGTCTCTCAATTCACTGAGTACCCACATCAACTCAATTGGATAAAAAACACAAATGTAAGGTGGGAGTCAAAGATCTTGATATCTGTATCTTTCTGCTAATATATCTGCCTTATTTATTAGGGCTGGTTTGTTTCTAAAAATCAAAGAATATATTACAAGTATCATAAAGTCTGTGACCTACAATTGTACTAAATTAGTAAGTAATTGCAGTTTCAACATTCCATAATCAAATTCAATTACATTGTTGGTAAGTCATTCTTGAATTGCTGCCTTATTAGACGCATTATCCATACATCACAATTGTGGAAGGATTTTCAAATTTTTGCAGCAGTTGTGTATCGAATCAGTGGAGAACGTTATCCTGGTTGATTTCTCCATGGTGAACTTTGTAAGCAGTTTCAGGAATAAAAACAAATTTTGTCCCAAGAATGAATCCATCCGAATAACCGGCATGCAAAACAATGAATCAAATAGACAACATAATTCCAATACACCATCTGATATACATATTCTAAATACCTTGAATCTTATATACTTTATATTTTCACACTTTTGATGCTAGAATCTTGCCAAGAATGTCCTAGAGTTCCATTCTGAAATATCCAGCTCTCATCAAAGAAAACAAATTGCCTTAAACCTTCATTTTTCAACAGAACGTACTGTTGGAGGTATGTATATTAGGTAATTCCATCAATGTTTTTCATGAAGATGTGAGGCAAATGTTGAGCAACTTTCATTTCAATGACTTCAATGTTATGTGTTCCTCTGCAATGAAGAATGTTCATCAACTGATGATATGTGATATGCACTAAATAGTCATTGTTCTTGTACATGTAAAGTTCCTTATTTGATATTGTTGAGGTTAATCAATATCAACAACTGGTTTCTTTCGTTGTGTAGTTCTGTAGAAGTCTTAAGACCGTTTAGTTCTTAACTCACCTTCTGTGGAAGTATGCAGATATTTCCTACACAGCTCAATTCCTACATTTAAAGCAGCAATCACCCCCTGCAATAATCATATTTCATAAAAACTTCAAAACCATTATAAGATCGTGGTAAATAAATATTCATAAAGATTCTTTACTTACCTTTCAAATAAAATCCAATGAAAGTAAGGGGCTCCTGTTATCCCTTTCTCGTTGAAAATGCTCTAATAAAGATCCAACCATTTTCTGGGTATCTCCACTCAATCCTCTCGGCATTTTGATAAGAATACGATGATACTAAGCTCTCAAAAGAACAAATTTGAAAAATCGCAATAAAAGAACAATTCGTATGTAAACAAACTATTATAAGGATTCGCTCCAAACAATTTGACATCGTTTTGAAGTGTTGCCATAATTATGTTCATGCTTTAATGTTCCCAGCTAATGCATAAACCTATTGAGACGTCTGTTATTGTTTTGTACCAATGGCATTGAAAAGTTACTAAATCTGACACAGGTATCAAACCAGAAGAAATAGACAATAGATTTGGCGATTGCATATCGGAAAATTGTGGTTTGTTCAAATGTTTTCTAAAATAATTTCTTTAGGGAAATATTTACTTTTTTTTACTCATATTATTCTATGAATACATTGTCTTCTAAAAATAATGTTCAATGAAGAATTGTCCTTTTATTTTGTTGATATTGGAAATTCAATTTTCAGAGCGATCCCAGAAAAAAAGATTTGACTACCTTCGCAAACCTGTCTCTACGTATAGACTTGCTCACTCAATTTTTTTTCTCATTAAATCACAATATCATAGATGAATTATTTTTGATACTGTATACGTATTCACTTCAATACATGCTTTTCCTATGGATATATATTTTTTGCTAGACCTGTATGTTGAATAGGTACCGGGTGAATTGGGTCAAATTCAATTCTATTTTATCTTCTAATTTTCATTTCAAATAGACGGGATATTTCTTTTTTGTCCCAACTTTGGACACCCGATACCTTCCTAAAGAATTCTCACCATATAACTTATATAGTCTACGTCATTTTCAGCTGCATTTGCTAACACATCCCCGCAGACACCTCAAGAAAATTCGCCTTCATTAGTACCCATGACATTACCCGAAGACCACCACTTAATATCACCTTCAACTAAGAGAAGTTTCTTTAAAAGAAATATCGAAGATGGGATGGATAGGTATAGAAGACTCACAGGGTGATTAATTTTATAATGTGCGAAATGAAAATATGAATAGATTAAAAAATCCAGCACTAATCGCATATTCTAGTAATCATAATGATTATTGATTATTATCAATAAGTTTAACCTACTTAATATTTATAGCACTGTTTACGCCTCAATCGCATTGCCACGGCAATGCTAAATTGATATTTCGTTTTATATAATACTGAACTGTAACATTTTTGTGCACACATGCAGAGTTGAAATAAGCGAAATTTTTGATTTACGGCTCAATTATACTTATGATTTCCTATATATTTTTATTTTTTTATACTGATTTGTGATATTTGTAGTTTTTCAGTTCACCTCAAAGTATTTGAAATAACACTTCATCGGATAATTTTCCAAATGCATCGGCCCCGTATTTTTTTGATACAATATTTCTGTATTTAATAAACCTAGTAGATTCATGCAAATTTTCATTCAAAACAAATTAAAAGATCATTGTAATATATCCATTCCGCTACCAAAAAAAAATCAATGTAATTTAACAAACACAACTCTTGATGTAATAATATACCTTGTAATAACCGTAGTATTGTAAAAATCTGGCATATTTTTTGACTGAAATCGCATTGAATTGTTATTTGTGCATCTGAATTTTTGATTTTCATTCATTTCTATTCTTCAAAACCACTAATCCACCATTGAATGCAGAAAACCGTATCTACTCAGAAAAATTCAAATGCGGTGGTTCATATAAACTTTATCCGATATCAAAAATAGTACAAAAAATATACGAAATATGCATTTTAGGTGGAATTTTCTCAATATTGTATAAATCAAACTAAACATTTTTCATTTCAATTTGAAACTCGAACCATCATTAGTTGTTTTCAGAATTTCGTTTGACAGTGGCAACAGTGCGTGTTCAAAATAGACTATACAATATCTTCTCCTATTTTCATTTTCTGCATTATGAAAAACCCGGTGAGTCTAACACTTCGATCTCCATGTCCTCATTTTCAGGGTTTTAGAGCAAGTGAATTTTGAAAGAAAATTCACAGCCTTGCCACAATTCCGGCCCGAGGAAGGACAATCGCCGAGTGCAATTTCCGTACCCAGTCCGGGTCTTTTTAACTATAGTAAGAAACGACCTCCTCTCACTGCCACTCACAGATCCTCAGTCGATGAAGATTCAGAAGCTGAAACTCCACAGAGTGTCCCCAAATCCGTTTCTTCGGCTAAACCAATTGTTATTGGAAATCAATTTTTCGGACCCGATTTTGATAATGTCAGAGGTGAGTACTATATTATAATATACAATAAAAATATAGACTTTCGCACTCTTTGTGCGATCTATGTTTTGATGGGAATATAACCAAGACCGAGTGGTCAAATAAAAAAATCTTCCGAAAACTGTTCGTTGTAGATATTATTTTCAATTTTCCAAAATTGTCACCGGAAAAGGGGCCTAACTGCCATATGAAACGATTGAAATGATTTTTACTTGATACAGGGTGGCCCACGAGGTTGTGGGCAGTATATATCTCGAAAACTATCTGGAGTACGATATTGAAATTTGGTAGTTGCGAACCGTTGGTAATATTACACATTTTGAGCAAGCTGCAACGTTGTTACAATGTCACATTTTTGATCACTTGGTATCATCTTTAGAATTCTCAATGGGACACCCTATATATTTTTTGACTATTGTAAAGGTCCCTTTTATGCCCATTCCATGTTGCTTGGAAATGATTGTTCTGGATTTCTTCAATATTAAATGACAACGCTTCTCGAATTGTTCATGTATTATTTTCCTGAATTCATATAATTTATATCATGTTATAATTTTTTAAAACATTCATTATGATTCGAAGAAACGGACAATTCTAGTTGGAAATCTTCAGGAAATGTGAATTCTACCCCTGCATCAAATTCGTCCATACTGTATACACCATTTTAACGTTTGATAATTGAGTGTTTGAATGAATTCTGTAGTTGTAGCTTTTTACTTCGCTATTTTGCACAAGTTTCGACTTATGGGGAGTTAGCTAACAACTTCAAATAAGTAATAAAATAAAAATAATGAAAAAAATCGAATGTCTAGCTGAACTGAATGAAATGGAAGAGGGCACTTCCCCACGTACTCCCAGGACTCCGGGCACTTCCAGAGATTCCGAAAAGGGTCATCGAAAAACTTTGGAGCAACGTCGTCAATTAGTCATGCAGCTGTTTCAAGAACAGTCTCTGTTCCCATCTTCACAAGCCACCTCGACTTTTCAAGCACAACACGCTGACGTGTTTCCCAATAAGGCGAGCTTACAGCTGAAGATTCGCGAAGTACGACAGAAAATGATGGCACAAAACACTCTTACGCCCTCTAGCGCCAACAGTCCCATCACACCAGCCGAACCAGTCAAGGTTTCGTCGAATAGTTAGCTACTATTGTGCAATAGCGTGTCTTCCTTCTCATATGTTATTGTCAAAATGACTGAAAACAAAAGTTAGTTGAGAGTTTATTGTAATGGGAGTTACATATTTATAATTTTGACGCACGAAGTGGAGTAGATACTCTGAAACATCAAAACGGTTTTAAAATATGGTATACGGGACTCAAGGAAAATAACACCGGCAGCTGAAACAGATAATTATTTAGTCAAGAATAATACGACATGATGTCTTTCGAGACTTATTGTTTTTCGTATGGTTGAAAAGCAATGTTGATTTTTAAACTAATGTAATGATTTTTACGCTAATGTAGTAAACTGTTTCATTTTCTCGTGTTAGTATTTCAACACCCCGTATACATTTGTTATACATGAATCTATATTCAGTAGTGCAATTAACTTGTCTTTATTATTGACTTACCATACTGTTACAGCATCATATTGTTATCCTTTATAGAAAAAATCTATTGTCCTTGTTTTGTTTGAATGGAAGTGAGTTGTATTTGACTACTCTGAATCTCAATTTGAATAAGTTATCCTCAAATCAGAAGATATGGAGAGGTCATAGATGTGTACAAAACGATTCAGAATTCTCTATTAGCATCTATAAATTTTCAATTATGTGGGCAATAACTTCTTCCTATTATTCAAATGGTCTTCAATGATTTGGATGAAATGCATGAATTATTTGTTGCATATCCTCTGATACAGGGTACGTCAACAAGATTATCTCGATCAATTGCTCCATCAATAAATAATGACTATTACGAATTCTTATATTTTTTTAGTACACAGACTATTTGGAATTATTTCTTGAAAACATTATTTTTCATTCAAAATATATCATTAAAATTTACCTAAACTTGCTGTTCAATGAGCTACCCAACCATTTTTCGGAATTTTGATTACGATGCGACATTGTCAAGTTATTTGAAAAACCTGTTTTGTAAACTTCTCATTTTGCGAAATATCTCGATCTTATGGGATTCGATAGTTGATATAATGGTGATTATGAATTTGGAAGTAGATTATACAAGATGTTTAGTAGAACAGAAACAAACTTGGCTATTTAAAAAAAAAAATATGACCCATTTTTTTAAATTTCTGCAAACTCGTGTTATTTCAAAAAACAAGCACTTATTCAATTCAAATTCAAAGTATTCGCGATGAACGTCATCTTATAAACTGCGAATTTAAAAAAAAATCTTCACCAACTATTCAAGAAATCAATGTGGTTATTCAAATGCAAGCAGTCTGAAACTGAAACTTATACAAGAAATCGCAGTATTCTGCTTCGGCCACCCTGTATTTTGATTGTTTAACCTATACTCATAGAATTTTGAAGAATCCTTTCGATTTGTAATCCCTTCATTCAAGTATACTTGAATTAATAATCACTTGTAATTAATTTCATCACAATTTCATTAGATGAATTGCCTAATATACCTATCTAACTCATGTGTTAAATATTGATATTAACAGGCATCAGTGTTGACGTTAAAACATTGTGGGGACCTGATATGTTGAAAGGATTCGAAGTTTCTTTATCAATTTCAAGCCACCATGCTCCTCTAAAAATAGATTGGTTGAATCGATCAAAGATTTCTGAAATTGGTAAGAGGTCGAAATGAATTTAGTGACTTTTTGTCCAAAAGTAATTTTTTTGAGTACAGATATTAATTTTTATTTTATACCGAGCACCGCACATGACGTCATTGATATTTTCAACAAATTGACAGTTTTTTTCATTGTTTATTTATTTCTCGATCGTACGTTTTCTCGAAACGATGGTACGGTAATAAATATCTCAATTTCATTTCTTAACCTGAGAAAATTAAACACGACAGTAATATTATAATTTATAATGAAAAATCCCTCAGCTGAAACTCTGAAGTTATAGATTCTAGACATCTTATCTCGTATTTTTTGCTTTCATCTTCCCATTTTTCTATTCCTTCATCTCAGATTCTGAAAACTGAGATTTCAGAGATATAATTGGTTCCTGATAGATTTTTCTTTTTAAACTGTTTTAACATTGAGACTGATGTCGGACTCCATCTTCAAGTTCAATGTTCATATTCAACTTTTTTATGTTTTTTATAATTTAATCTATCCTGAGTGTCCAATGAAATTACAGAATTATATATCTAGTAATATTTCAAGTTTGATGATGGTTATTTTGAAAGTGGAAGTAGATAGCACATCTTGTAATTTTACATTTATATTTATGTTCATATTTTTACATGTTATTTAAATTTTTTTAACTATTTTATTCAAGTGGTGCTCTAATTGTTTTTTTGTCATATATAGTTATAATATTTCTATGCAGTCAAATGAGTGAGTGTAAACGTATGTAATACATTCAGATTACTAGATAGATTGCAATTGTTTAACCATGCAGGATGACTTGATTTGAAATAATTCATGTGGTGCAATATTTATCTTTTTATGAATGGTACGATTCATTAACATTTCTCAACCACCACCAATTCTCAAACAAATAAATAACCAAAAATGATGATTTTCGAACATTCAAATGATTTATTATAATAAATATACCTAGTTTTTATTTTTATATAATTATCGAAGTAACATATTTCGTCATCATTTGTAACGGAAATCAACTATTTTCTAAAGTCTTCATCACACGTTTCTTCGCCATCGACAGTAATTTTCTAGAAGACAATAATTAAGATTTTTTCAATAACATATTGCATATATTAAAAACCATACATTCTTATACTTTCAATTGAACTCGAAACTATCAGTGAAGAAATCATGTGATGTTTTTATATTGTGGTAGATCATAATTCTTTCAAAATTGTGAATATTTATTCATTCCTATTGATATCCACTCGAAATGAAATTCTCGGAATTGACAATAAATTATTTCAAATGGACACCTTCATTGATTGTAATAGTTTGTTGTTGAAGTATTCCGAAAGTTCAATATTATTGAATGTTACTTTATATAAAATTTTCATTACTATCCAAACCCAAATAACAAATCAAGGCTTCATTTAGTTGTCTTTTGAAATATGTTGTTTGAGTGTAGCCATGTATGTATTCGAAAAATCAGATCAGTTTTGAAACTACTAGCGTCCAACGTAATCTGGACAAGGTATGTATCATTCGAATCGTTTTGAAATGATCCCAATTTGAGAATCGAAATCGTTTTCATAAGAAAAAGATTGAAATTAGTTCATCCCGAAGGAAGCGAATACATTATTTAGATGGTGATATTCGCAATTTATTTGACTGTATTCAGAATTTCTCTTTCAATTAATGTACATATTATATTTTGTTAGTTTATTCCGATATTTCATCATTTTAGGAGAAATTCAGTTGTGTTTAATCAGTAATTCTTACTCAATATTAACAAAATGTTTTCAATTATTTCTGTATAATATTAGTCTTCATAAAGTGAAGGTTGTGTTTCTTATCAATTTATGAAAGTTGTATGTTCTGCAACAATATCAATATAATTCAAGTATTGTCATTTTATTAGGCAAGGTTAATTGTTACATATTTTTGTACTGATAACAGCAGGAAGAGAGTTGAATTGAATGATTGTTTGGAATATTGAGGTAAATTCTAGGTTGATTGAGTTCACAAGCAGTCAATTCCACGTCGAAATAAAAAAAATTGTCATTATTTTCCCTTTGAATACAGTTCGCTGAGACATTCAGAACCAAATATACCAAAATATCCGAAAGTAATATTAAGGTTTCGAAATTGTATAATAACGTTTCACATGAACCAAATATTCAATTCATCCCAATTGAAACAATCGATAAAAAATTTGTTGAAACCTTGGTTAGAAACAAAGAGCTTTATATACATATAATGATGCAATCTATTTATTGTAGAAAATGTGATTTTAGCATTGTCTTGTATTCTTAACGAATATTCATTAATATTTTGAAACATTAGATGTATGGATTAGTGTGCAATTGTTGAAAAATAGCATTTTATTATCAATGATCTCGTTAGTGAATTTAACACATGTAGGTTTAAAATTGTGCACCTCACTTTTCTGAGCATATATACCTACATTGATGTATATAACTACTTATTAGTTACTATTTGTACTATCATATTCTATTTTACTTAACATAGATTGATCACGTAAAGTCACGACATGAATAAATGTATCGATTATACCCAAACTGAGTTTTTTATTCTTTTCTCTTTTCGTCAATTCTGAGGGTGAACAATGAAATTTAGAACTTCCATTCCGTTCCAAACAAGTGGAATTGATATCGATTAAGTTTTGTCCTCCATTAGAAATTTGTTTTGGCCCATTAAGGGCGTACAAGCAAATTTATTACCCAAATAATGGGAAACTTACCGAGTGCGCGTGTCTCCTTCACGACCCTTTGCCACATGCGGAATAGATTTTGTCGAACCTTATTTAATAAAGGATAGTAGGTTACGGAATAGAAAGTTGATACAGGCATACATATGCTTGCTTGTGTGTTTCTCAACTAAGGCAGTGCACTTGGAATTGGTCAGTGACTTGACAACAGAAGCATTTCTGAATGCTTTCAAACGTTTCGTTGCCAGACGTGGAGTCTGTAGCCAACATCTTCTCGGACAATGCAAAAAATTTTATCGGAGCTAACAAATACTTACGAGAATTCATTCATCAATTGCAGAAGTCCGAATTTCAAAATATTCAATTCATAGGAAGATAAATTGGAAATTTATACCTGCACGATCGCCACATCATGGTGGTCTTTGGGAAAGTGCTGTACGCGCCACAAAATATCATTTAAAACGAATAGTTATCAATATACACATTTGACTTTTGAAGAATTTTATACGTTGTTGACTCAAATAGAAAACATTCTCAATTCCTGTCCCTGTACCCCCTCACTGAAGACCCGGAGGAATTACAAGCGTTGACCCCAGGTCATTTTCTAATTAGGGCATCACTGACGTCTATTCCCGAACCAAGTGTCACAGCGAAGGTTTCAAATTGTACCTCAAGTTACAAATGCTTGAGAGCACTTGTTCAGCAATTCTGGACAAAATTGACTAAATATCTAAGTACCAATTTAGTACAGCACCAAAGAAATTAGTTGGTCGTTTGGACATCATGGTTGAAGATAACTGTTGCAGTATCCCGGTGCTGATGATTTAGTGCGTGTGGTGACAGTCAAAACGTCCAACAATATAGTGAAACGTGCAGTCACAAAAATTTGTTTATTACCAGTCGAACAAAGTGACGATGTTAATGATGAATGACACAAAGTTTCAGTTTGTAGTATATTTTGTTGAAAGTAGGACCTTTCAAGGGGGACGGCTATGTTTAGTTTCACCCTGTATATATATATATATATATATATCTATATATATATATATATATATATATATATATATATATATATATATATATATATAGGCGCATTGTGAAGGGTTCTTTGTAAAATATTAGTCTTTCTAGAAAATTCGAGTTTATATTTAACAGATGTGATCATGCACGGTGCACGGTGATCCGGTTCCGGCAAATAAAACTACGGGTTGTGATCACGTCTGAAAATATACCTGAGGGCATCACAATCGCACATGACACCCAGTCACAGTGTTTGGACATGATCAAGCGTAATAAACTCGAGTTTTTGCGTCGATATGTGACAATGGATGAAACACGATGCACACGATTAACCCGCTCCAAAGCGTGGAAAAACGCAACAGTCGACTGGCAAGATTATGGCGTCTATATTTTGAAATGCACATGGAATAATTTTCATTGACTACCTTGAAAAAGCGGCGGCATCTGAAGAAAAATAAAGTGCTGTTTCACCAATACAATGCACTGTGTCACAAGTCAGTGAAAACGATGGCAAACTTCCACGAATTGGCTTTCGAATTGCTGCCGCATCCACCAGATCTAGCCCTCAGCGAATATTTCCAGTTTTCAGATCTTAAAAGAATGCTCGCTGGAAAGAAAGGTGATCGCCGAAATTGAGGCATATTACGAAGCAAAGGATGAATCATATTACAAAAATGGTATCGACAAATTGGAGGGTCGCTATAATCAGTGTGTCACCCTTGAGGGGAATTATGTTGAATAAAAAAACGAATTTTACCAAAATAATATGGTAGGTTAAAAATAAAATCCTTCATCGCTTATTATCTCTACGACGAATACTTACTCAAGATGCGGCACTCATAATTCTTATCTGGCCACCCTGTACAATATTTTCCAGGGTGTGACAATGAATTATTTTTCAGTGTTAAGTATTGACAATCATTGCAAAAGTACGTAACTGAGAAATAGTGTAAGCATGTGTAGGTAACTCTGGTACATTAAAATTCATTAAGTTTATAGTAGATATACCAACTTTGGTAATTATTTTTATGTGTTCTCTGATGTGTTCATTTTAACTCAGAAGCGTTTTCTAAATGGCAGAAAGATGTTTAAAACATTTAGAATTGTGATAACCAAGCAGATAGAAATATTTCATGTAGTGCAATGTAATTCTAGTACAAGACACTCGTGAAAAACTACTGAAAATATACAAGTGAGCACAAATATGTTGGTTGTGAAACTTTAATCTTCTTTATTTCAGTAAAACAATCATAGTCATATCATTAACTCATGGAAAATGATTTATTTAGACATTTTCAACAACAAATATTATGAACATGAGATTTATAATCGATTTTACTCATTTACAAGATTCATACAATATCATTTACTTTTGCACAGCCTCCATTTTACTATCATAATCATATTCTGGTTTATTTATACATCACATTGTTCTTTTGTTACGTTAACATCATCACTTCATGTACAGACTGATTAATTTTTTGGAGCAAAGAATAATAAAAAAATAGATGGAATGATTGGATTTTCAATTTCCAGTATATAACTGCATATTCTGTTACAACTACACGCAGAGATGAAGCAAGTATAAAAAGTTGGATATTAAACGAGGAATTAGTTCGGTACTTGTTTGTAATCGCTCTCAAAAAAGAAAAACTTATTGGGAAACGAGCTGAAACATAGTGTTTCAATTATTATATTCACATGTTTTCGAGATTAGTTATAATCCAAAACATAAACATATATTTTTATATACAAAATTATTCATGCAAAGTTTCATCTTCAGTTAATGTTCATAACTATCAGGCACTTGAATTTCATCCAAGGAGAAAAACAGCAATTTCATTTTCAACAGAATGTCTGTGAAATGATGCTGCAATATCTTACAATTAGCTGCCGCCTATCATTCCATGATATTTGCGTTTCATAGTTTATCTATATGGGAAAGATAGTTATGACAGTGATTCTTCAGTAACACAAGTAACTGATAAAAAGTATTCAACCATTGAAATCCATTAGTCGAGTGCAACAATTTAGTAGGATGTCATATAATTTCCACATTCAAAAGCCGACCAATGTGAATTCTTGTTGAAAATCTGATCATTCAAGAAATTATAAATTTCAAAGTCATTATACGGGGGATACCAGTAGTGCTGGATCCGAAGACAATACGTTCTCAATTTCACAGTTTTCTTCCCGTATTGAATTTGTCGTCTTGATGCCAATCTCAATAATATATATTATTTTCATTTTTGTGAATATGGCATGTCAATCATAAATAAGATTGATAAATCCAAGAAATGTGATATGATAATAAAAATACCACGTTGCCAAATATACCGGCTGTAACAAGATCATGGTACACCCTCCGTATCTCCGTTAGTTTCAAAGCTAATTGATTGAAATTAAGGATATCCCATATACATAATACCCCAACAAATATATATTCGACAATCTGAAGAAATACTATCATTGTTTTCAAAGCCACTTTAGTAACTTCTTAGTATTAAAGTATAACAAAATAATTTTACATTACCAAGTATGGATGAATTCTTTATTGATAGTACTAATAAATGATAGTATTTTTGACGAGATTTCGATTTTTCTAGTATTAGACGGGTGAATTGGAATTAATCGGAACCATCATGGCACACTTAAATGGAAAACTGAAAATTGAATTATGAAAAAATCTTTTGAAATGTCATTTATGTGGTATCATTGGATTCAGAAAATTATGTAGACTTCAGAAATGTAATAATATACAGGGTAGGGGTAAGAAAAAAATCATTTATAGATCAAAAAGTGCCGCTTATTATGTATATGGGATATCCCAAATTTCAATCTATTACCTTTGAAACTGCAGAGATACGGGGGTGTACCATGATCCTGATACACCCGGTATACGTTGTTTCTATTAGACAGTATTGGATTTTCATGCAGTTCATTTGTCAAAAAAATTGGTTAGGCCACTAGAATCGATCACTGTCGAAAATTAGACAAATTGTAACAGTCACTACGGATGACATTAAGTTTATGAATGTAAGATGACATAAATAAAACGCACATAAATTTAAAATATGATCATGACCTGATCTAGTGAATTTGGCAACTTTTCAATACATGATATTTCATTATCAATTCACGATTTTCCAATTTTCCGATGAAAATGAATTAATATTATAGGGTCAAAAAACTGTGGTACTGACAACGTTATTTATTATTTTTAAATCTGGATACCGAAATACTCAGCCGTTTCAGGGACATACCTGTCAGAGCATATTTTCAACAAAATTATTGTCCTCGATTTACGGAAAGAATGAAATGGATTGTAGAAAATGATTATAATTAACAATAACAAATTATAAATTGTAACTACATCATTCCTATAAATTTGGCAATAATGCATATTTCGACAAGCTGTCACACCTAAATAAATAGTCTATAGTAATGATAGACTGCATCCACTCCTTTCACGAATATTATTATGTTATATTTTCCTACACGGTATTTCGAATTCCATCCTCACCATTGGTGTTGTGGAAAATATTAGATATACTGGGACGGAAAGAATTCTCTTTTCACATAGGGAGAGATCTATCACACTAATGAGGAGAGCAAATGTATTATAATCCCACATTAACAAGGTAGACACATTGCTCTTTTTCATTTGTTCACATACCTATCCCATCTGAAATCATCGTAATTTTTTCTTATAATGTTTCCACAAAACTGCCCTAATAGTATGTGCTACGCCCATGTGTTCGATATCCCTTCTTCGAATAATGCTATCTCAATTTTATGCAGGCTATTCTTTTCGCTCTCATCAAAAGGAAGATGAATTCTTTCCAACCACGTATGAATGAATGAATTAGGGCAAAGTTACACATTTACTTGTTCAACACTATGCCGTTGACAAATTATTTAATTTTCGAACGTTTCCATGGAAATCCAGAAAAAAAAATTAATACTAATTTATAATTATTTTCAAACTTTTCCATTGCCACTTTTTCTCTGTTGCATGATGGTGCTCTCAGATTTATTTCGGGACGTTTGGTCTTCTGGCCATCTTCACGGATTTTGTGTTTTAGGGATGCTATACTGTGATGTACGCTTGTGAATAAATCCTATTCCATTATTAGTGTTAATCTTTTTTCAATCTATCCTTCTCATGATGGGCTATCATTTGATATCAATCATTTCATTTTAAAACACAACAACATTAAAAATAACAGAATGTCATCGAGTGAAAAGATCGAAAATCAAATTTATAGACATCAAAGTCGAAGCCAATTATAAAAAATATATCTTTCAATATTACTGTTGAATAAAAATAGTAATAATCGGATCTTGAAAATAAAACAATATAATGCTGATAAAACATTAAATGGTTCAAATATGAAACGTCAGTTTTTATCGGAAATATTAGGAATTCAGTAACTTTTTCAACGGCATATTGTTTATAACGTAAATGCACTACTTTGTCTTACAACCATCTTCATCCTTCATAGTTTCCAATGGTGAATATACGTCTGGTATACCAAGAATTCGGACCTGTTTCGGAATATCTCAACATATCACATTCAATAGACCTAGCGAATATAGAAGAACCCAGCAGCTGATACCCTAACACCAAATGTTTCATTAACGCCGGTAGAGTATTTGGTTATCACTTCATCATTAAACAACACCCAGTTATTGGTGGTATCATCCAGAAGAACAGAAGCAAAATAATGGCCATGGTTAGTATTTCCTGAATGTTGGACAACACCACAGCAATTGTAATTGGATTTTCCGAATCTGAGTCCCTTCAGAGGGAAATCGATTTCGTTATCATTTTTGCGTGATGTCCCATCGGGGTTTATCAGGTACCTGCAATGAAGATAATATAATAATTTGTGGAAATGTCACTCCCGTTTGTCAACCGAATATATATAATATACAAAATTTCACAGCCTGATGGACCCTAAAGAAATTTTTGATCGATCGGTTCAGCAGTTTTTCTAGACAATTTGATTGAATTTCAGGTTCAAATTGAAGGTTTTTGTTCCTAAAGGTATCGTAGTCTTTTGAGATATAAAAAAAGACTTTTTACACAATTTTCGGGCGGTCATAGATCATTCTAAAAAAAAACTAATTTTCTTGAGTGTTTCTGCCTTTACCCTAAATTACAGCTTGTGATCTCTGACGCATATTCGAAATATAATTGCGCATCATCCGCTGAGAAATCTGACGACAAACTTTTAATAAGGCGTTCTCTAACACAGCTAAATTCTGTGAGGGCAATTTAAATCGGTGTCCCAAAATGTCACAGATATGTTCAATGAGATTGAGATCAGGACTCATCGCAGAATGCCTCAACAACTTCGTGTCATGTCTCTGGAAGAATTGACGGGTTATATTTGGTGCATGTGGTCTCGCGTTATAATGAATACGCTCGTGTTTTGTTGTACAGGTAAGACGTTATGAGCAGAATCAAACTTAAGAATTAAGCTATCGTCTCCATCAGCACTTTCAAAGAGGAAAGGTTTGTTTCAAAAGAAACTTTTGATTCTGATTTTCAACCACAAACGTCAGAGAGTTTTTTAACACGTGTTGATTTCGCAAGAAAACAAGAACTGTAGCAGAACAACTATAGGGTGAATGACATTATTGGCAGAGTGAGTCGCCTCTCACGCCAGCGGCCTGGGTTTTTTGTATTTCTCAAAAGATCACGTAACTCTTAGGAATAATAATATTGTTCAATCCAAAATTTTAGAGGGTTTGAGGTCTATCAGGCTGAGAAATTTTACTGCAATCTTTCCGCTCATATTAGCAGATATACAGTAACCGAAAATGAGGAAAAACCCAGTTTTTTTTCAGTTTGATGTAAGTGCTGAGTGCAGAACATTTTTTTCACAAATTACTCTGGAGTAAAGCTCGTAGGGGATTATCTAATGATTATTTATCCCTATACGCGGTGCGACCAGTTATGGAGATATCGCTTGAACGAGAAAGGATTTTGCATTCAAAATTCGATATCATATCGAGGTACCGAAAAACGCAAATTGGAGATGAATAAACAGGCTATGTAAACTATGCATTGGCGTAGCATGAAAAAAATTTCCTTGCCCGTAGAATTAAAAACAAGATGTAAAAAATTTCAACAGAATATTTCCGTGGGTTATCTATGTATTGCAAGAGATCCAAAGTTTCTAGAAAGTTCAACCCAAAAAATCAGAAAACTATAATTTTCACGCTTCAAGAGTCTTTTTTAATTCTTTTAAGATCATTTTTGACTGAAATACAGCCTGTTGAAGATCACCCAAAAATTATGAAATTATTTTAATTAAAATTAATTTTTGCAAGAGGTTTTATTGTAATTTGAAGCTATTTTTATTACGAAAGCTTTCGATACCTTACAACCGTACACGCATGTCAAAGTATGTATTTGAAATGTCAGAAGTGACGATTATATATCTACATGTCCTATCATATATTGAAAATAGAGTTGGATTGCAAGGTGGAATGAAATCAATCAGAGCGATTTTCAGTTTTGAAGATATATAGATGCTGAAATGTCTATTGCTCCTTTTTTAAAACATAATACCTCTGTTCTGTATACAGGGTTATTCACATAAGAACCGACATAGAGCAGGGGCATGTAGGGGGTCCCAAAATATGGCAATTTGACGCAACTTACCTCTATACCAAGTTGCTTCCCTAAGGAGTTATAGGCTTTGAAAGTGAAGTTATAAATTTTGAAAAAAAAAATCAATATCTCCGTTATTCTCGAACTTAAAGCAACCATTTGGTGGTTTGATACACTTTGTGGATGTATTTAGTGCGTTACTTGACAGTAACTAGAGTTTAATTGGAATTTGTAAAGGGGGTATACAGGGTGGCGCACCATTAATATTCAACAGAATTTTGTTAAACCTTGATGGATTTTAAAAATCTTTGCTTTGTTTTGTGGGCAATTCAATTCTAAAACTTTTCTTACTCCAGTAATTTTTCGAAAAACCTCATCATTTTCATCAAAAGCTCGACTTAAAACGCGCGCTCTAGGTGTGTTATTTAAAATCATCGAAAATTCAAAAGTTGGCTATGAAAATAAACGTCAAACAAGAAAGTAGGTCATTTAATGTGATCAGTAGGAATTGGCTGGCAAATTATTATTTAGATACGTAACAAAATACTTAAAGTAAGTACAGATGATTTATAACTTCACTTTCAAAGCCTATAACTCCTTAGGGAAGCAACTTGGTTTAGAGGTAAGTTGCGTTAAATTGCCATATTTTAGGACCCCCTATATGCCCCTGCTCTATGTCGGTTCTTATGTGAATCACCCTGTATGTTCTCTAGTATTCAGAAAATACTTAAATTCATCTGATACTCAACGACGCGTTGATCTTTCATCCTTTACCTAATATCGTATTCGCGATACAAATGAGAATCCTGTCTACTTTTTGGAATTTCGCAGTACTGCGCAACTCAAGAGAGCACCACATGAACATACATGCATTTTATTTTAATTATATTGTGATCTGAACAGATTAATTTGAAACCAAGGCACGATTTTAATCTTTACTGACTTCGATGCTGAACTGACACGGCCCTGATGTGTGTAATTATACCTTGAGAGCAAAAAAGTCAGTACCCACCTCTTCAAGACGATAACAAGCACATCAGGATCAACAATAATTTCTTTCCTATTTATGATCGTGTCAGTGGATTTGCAGTACGAGCATGAATAATCCCGAACGCGATTGTCTTTCATGTACTCTTCTATCATTGACTGAAGAGAACATGTTGCATTTCTCATAGCCAACATGAGCGTACTATCAGTGTCATATGATAAGTTTGTACGATTGCAATTATAGCAACTTTTCGTGTTCTTCAGTTGGTAGTAGAAAGCATCGACTAGGAACGAGCTGCGCCCTTGAAGATGTCCATACCAGGCTTTCTCACTCTCTGTCATAACAGGAACTGGACGCAAGTCGACAGAGCTATCCTCGCTTATTAAGTTGAATAAAAAGATGAAGAATTCGAAAGCATCTTCGTGATTACCTCTGTCGAAGTTTGGAGCAGTTTCGCATAGCTTCTTTTTGAATGGCTCTATGAAGTACTGTTTTGGGTTTTCTGGAGTGCCGCCCCAGAGTTCTCTCAGTACCTGTAACACAAACTATTTGGCAAAATCCTAAAATAAGTCAAATTTATTTGCTAAGGAGACACATTTTGACGCAGAAGGCATGGTGAGAAGATCATCCTAATTAAGGAGGTAATCCCATGGTTTCTTCGAATGGGAATGGGGGTCAAGTAATACCTGTTCTAACACTGATGTGTTATGAATATAACAAATACACACCTGGGCCATTTGAGGATTGATTCTCGGAGGCTTTAAAGTGGTGCTGCGAATATAATCATCGCTCATAATGAAAGTTTTTTGAAGTACTGGTATAACTTTCATGCATTGCAATATGGAATTCATATAACAAATATTTTTGACATTCCGAAGCCCACAGTACCCATAACCATATTTCTACAAATGAAACAAAGTTAGGTAGTTGATGAAATTGTTTTTTTTGTGCTTACTTTCCTAAAATTTGGATATGGTATAACTGGTTTGAATGAACGATTTATACTGGGAATTCCAGGTTTATTCTTTTGGGAATTTCTTTGATCAAGTGTACGTTTAATATTATGCAAATCATGATTTTCCTTGGTTGCCCCATGTATGATTGGTTTGGCAGCTTGTCTAGCTTTAAGCAACAATGCAGCTTTATTACTAGCAACCATTTCCCTGATTTCAGTTTCACTTTCATCATCAGAGCTGCTGTCAACTTCAAGTTTTGAAGGTAGTTTAGGCTCTACTTCAGTGGTTCTATGATTGACTGCCAATGAATCCTGAGAAAGGCTTTCGTAGAGTTCCACTATATTTTCTAGTGAGCTATGGTGATTCGCAGGTACCTCTATTCCTGATTTGATAATTCCATTGGATTCCTCATTGTTTATAGAATTGAGGTGTAATTTCAAGTTCATTTGAAGGCCAGTACCAGTTTCTGGATAGGATATACTTTCCAAATTGAGCAGTTCATCAATTTCAGAGTTTGTTTGTGATAGAAAAATGTGACTGTTGCCCACTTCTGTGGGATACCATTCTATGAATTCCTTAATGCCTCCAGATAAAACAAAAGGTTCCCTGGTATATGTTCTATTGAAATCCCACTGAAATATAAAATTCAGATGTTACTTCCTATCTTAATACTGATTACAATGTATTATATATTTTTTCATAATGGATCCTTAAAAATAATCAGTATTTTACCTCGACAATAAAACTTCTGAGACGCTCTAGTTTTGAACCACCAAAATTATACTTCTGTGTATTGGTGTCAAAGAGAACAATTATTTCAAATTTGTCTCTCATATCCCATATTAGTTGGCCTTCTGGTTCAAGTTTTTGTCCTAAGGTATTAGCAGATAACCTTGAAGAAAGATATAATATTCATGTTCCACCTTCAACAATACCAATATTCACATACCCAGGAATAATAAAATTCTCTGGAATATTGATAATATGACATTCTTCAAGATAGTTTTCAATCAAAATTCGTGTCTCAGTAAAATCATTAGGGGAGCGAATGTCAACTAGAAGCATATTCTGTTTTTGCTTCAATGCCTTGAACAGATCTGTAGGTCCAATAAAAATACCTACAAAATGAAATTGAACCATAGATCTAACAAAACATCATCATGGATTATTTCAATACCTTCTTCATCAATTTCTGAATGGAATAATTTATTTGAATTACTATCTAGAGAGTTAAAATTTGCTGTACTATTAGATTTGGTTTGGGGTTCAAGTGGAGCTGATATGCCATATGAAATTGTCTCATCATCAGTCCCATCTCCAGACTTTGTAGTCTCCTGTTCTAGAGCAAGGTATCTAAAGAAAAATACAAGTGAATTATAAATAAAAAATATGAATATCAGTGGTACCTTTGATTCAAATCAGATTTGACCTCAGAGATGAGTTTTGATACTTTTTGATAGTCGTTTATATAGAGAGATTTAGTATAATTTGGATCATCAGATATTTTGAATAAATGATCCATTAAATTTAAATATCTTTTTCCTAATATATACGACTTCTCTTGATCATTTTGTGATTGAAACAATTCCATCATCATTTTACGGGCAATGTTTGAGAAACTGAAATATAAGTTGGAATAAGTACTTGAAGAAATATGTTTAGACATAACTCCATTCTCACTTGACTTTCTTGAGGTTTCTGATAGCATCATCTTTTTTAACAAGTGCATCCAGAGCTACAATATCATGAGCGATATACAAAGGTATAAATTGATTATTCATTATTGTGGATACTCATAAAATCATCTCCAACAACTTGAACAGTCTCAAGCAGAAACTCTCATTTGTGTGACAACTAATTAATAACCCACTTCGTCAATGTTATCTTAGGATTTATTGACATTAGATTTGTCTGCCACCTACAAAACTCCATATTCAATACACATCATTTTATATATTGCCTGACCACTTTCATTTGCATAAATATCAAGCTTCAATATTATAATCATAACAATTATAAAGCTCAAAAATAACTATACCACAGTGACCATATTTCAAATCATCACCCAAACATTGTGGAAATTTTTGTAGTTCTCATGTTTCGTCACCTGCAGCGCTGTCCACTATTGTCACTTTTTGGGTGCGTTCCATTAAGCGCTCACAACGATCACGCTCACGACCACGAATTTTGTCGTTCCACTTGGTTCTGTGCGTCATCGAAACGCTCACGCCGACCCACCTATTGAGATGGGTCGTCGTGAGCATGAATCATGACGTCATTCATGACATTTTCGCCACCACCCCAACGATCGTGGTCGCCATGTGGAACGTCTGAATGAGTGTTTTGGGCGTTGTGAGCGCTTAATGGAATGCACCCTTTGTCAGCCAATCACAAATCAGATCCGATCATCTTTTTGAAAGCAGAAATGATTTTTATTTATTCGAGAAAATTTTGCAAGATATAATATTTCTGTCATTGATTTTATTTACCATTCAAGTCCTAACCGTTTGTTTTGTTGTCAAAGATTAATCACGTGATTATACCCCTATGTCCTCCTAGCGGATAATTATGGCAACTTTTTCTTCAAAACTGGGCCATCCCCCACCACTCAAAAATGCCGTAGTCTCCAGACCTATGTGTATGACCATAGACTTAATAGAGAGTTGAAGTGGTTCCACGAACGGTAACGTTAGGATTCATTCTGACATCTGGGCATGCGCATTGCACAAGTTTTCACGTTTTCGTATTTTGTTGGTCTACGGCACGATCGTATACATAGGTCTTGCAACTCATGTGGTGGGGGGTGACCCAAACATTGAGGAAATTTTTGTGGTTCTGATGTTTTGCCACCTACAGCGCTGTCCTCTATTGTCACTTTGTCAGCCAATCACAAATCAGATCTGATCAGCTTTTTGAAAGTAGGAATGATTTTTATTTATTCGAGAGAATTTTGCAAGATATAATATTTCTGTCATTGATTTTATTTACCATTCAAGTCCTAATCGTTTGTTTTGTTGTCGAAGATTAATCACGTGATTATACCCCTATGTCCTCCTAGCGGATAATTATGGAAACTTGTTCTTCAAAACTGGTGCCACCCCCCACCACTCAAAAATGCCGTAGATTCCAGACCTTATGTATAAGACCGTGGTCTACGGGGTGCTACGGGTGTACCAATGATCTAATAATAGAGAGTTGAAGTAATCACAGTACGTGAGCAGTCCTAGACACGGTAACGTAAGAAATATGACGTTCCTGATATACATCTAAAATGGTGTTGAAGTATCTCATCACGTTAGCACAGAACTCGCCTAGGCAGGGAATGTTAAATAATTTTAATAATCTTAACTTCCATGCTGTTTTATGTAGTTTAACTGTATATGTCCTGTGCCGTTCGAAAGTTATCGTCCTCGTTTCCTGAGATTTCGGTTAACGTACGTACCCTCTTTTAGCACCCGTTAGATAGCGTGAGTCTACGTATACCCGTAGACCTACAAAATACAAAAACGTGAAAACTTGTGCAATGCGCATGCCCAGATGTCAGAATGAATCCTAATAACGTTATCGTTCGTGGAACCACTTCAACTCTCTAGTTGAAGTTCTCATTTTTCAATGACAGTGTTCATGCAGCCAAGTATCAAATATCAAATAACAAATAAGAAGTTGGTCAACTTCAACTTTCTACGTTAATTGAACGCGATTTTCTTATTGTGCGCAACCAGTACGCAGGTGACTTTGATTGGCCTGTCCAGAAAAGAAATAACCTAATTTCTGTCAAAACAAACTATTTTTCGAAATATTACAGAATTCTAAAAAGTGTGTTGAGGTTCGGATCATTCGAATTTCAAATGGCTTGTGCGCCTGCGTACCATTTTGTGCTAATTGTTATTTGGTGTACATGAATAATGGTAACATTTTCACTACTTGTTATTTGTTATTTGTTACGTGATATTACGTGATGAAAAAAATTGTTATTTGATATTTGTTATTTTGTGTTGCATAAATCCACACTAATATACTCTACTTCTACTAGATGATCCCTTGCGTCGATGTGCTGTGCAAAGCATCGATTCCAACATTGAAGAGAGAAAGAGCTATAGACTATATTTTGAGAACATTGCGTTATATGGGAGATACTTTGAATTTTTCAAAATTTCGAAGAATTCTGTGATTCTAATTGAAAATATCCATTGCCTGCCAAGCATTTGTTGATAATGAATCATTTTTGTATGATATCTGATCATTATAGGCTCTCAAATTCGAAAAATATGAGTTTAACTTGCCTCCTTTCTGATAACTTATGAAGCACCTGTATGTTTGGCTTCATGATTTGAATATTTAAAAAAATTTTCAAGTATTTATGTAGAAACTGACGATGAAAAATCAAACAGGTATAAAAATGAAAATTGTTTCAGAACGATTCAAGTAGGTATACACTTTATTGGGTACAGAAATATAATGAGGTATACCTAAAAATAATTTTTATTCTTTTGTACAAAAAGTTGAAGCAGGTGGGCTTTGAAAAATGTTGGCAATATTACGAATGTACAGGGTGTGCAAATTTCGATTATTTGTATAGGGTATACTCGGTATGAGATACAAAAAAATAAAGGTCGAATTCTCGGTCTCGTTTTTCGAGACGAATTCACCCAGTCAACCAAAAAAGTAACAGTAAGTCGCAGGGAATACCAAATAATATCACATTGAAGATCATCTTGGAAACCTCTATGCATGGGTTTTACATGGGACTTCGCTTTGTGGATATCAACATCCACATATTGTTATCGTTGCGAAGTCCCAATGTTAACTTTCTTAATGATTGAGTGGAACATTTAATCGAGAGATTCAGATGAAGTGCACATTGCTATTACCTTACCACAGCTATTACTTTGCGAGTTATCTCTGTTCATATATTTCGAACATAGAATTGGCGCTTGCGCAGGGCATAGCAACAACACGTGCACACGAATTAAGGTGCCTACAATAACTATGGTGAAACCAGTCCCTATCTCGACCCGTGACCAAAATCCCTCGATCAAAAAGCATAGTTTCGAACCAACATCAACGCTTTTTTAAATCACCACGGATGGCGACACCGTCGGCGCTATAATAATGCGAAATGCAACGTTGCTTATTGTTTTGAAATACACCAGTAGTTTGTCTACAAAGTCTTGATTCGACACTATTTCACGAATCTGTGGGGATAACAGGACGTAGAATTGTATTTTGAAGAAGAAATGTAACTTTGGCTTCGTTGGAAGCGACTATTTGTTTTGTGCAGAATACGTGAATTATTCATTTTAGAAGCGGCAACCCTGACTTCTAATGCTCGTCAGTTTAGTTGTCAATCAGATTAAAAATGACAAATTCTCGTGAAAATATTATCTTTTATTGATTCCTGAATATACATACAGTCGGAAAATTGAATAGAAGGTGTTTTCAAAATACTTGTAAATGTTTTCCCAATGCGAGAATCCATTGTTTCCGAACGGTTTCGTCCTATGTGAGTAATGAAAAAGTAAATTATTGATTTCAACTCCAAAAACTAACAAATTACCTTCGGAATTCCATAAAGATGACGAGAGACGGTTTCTGCTTGTCCACAAACTATACGAAACTTTATTTTAACTAAAAAACACCACACAGCAAAATATAAACGACTACAAATTCAAAAGGAGGTTAATGAAATAGAGAAACTTGGATTTCCCGCCAGTTCTGACTGACGTGGAAGAAAACAATGTTACCGAACACGATTGTGTCGCCATCTCATAACGATTCGATAAGTAGTCGTATAGGATATGTTCCATGAAATTCTCATCGACACTTTTGACCCACAAACAATTGAAGAGTAGTTTCACCATCATGTAGACACCTTAACACGAATGAACGTCAAGGCTGTGGTCAAGGAACAAAGGAAAGGTGCAAATAATATATTATGATCTGTGTGGTGCGTATTTAATGGTTGGTTGAATTGTTGGTTTTGTGTGCAGTATTTTGAAATAATTTTTGTTAAGAAGAATATAAGACAGCTCTAGGTGCATGTAAGTATACATTTCCAATGGCAAAATGATGCTCATAAATGTGCAATTGGGAAGGTGATGCCCATTGAAAAGCAATGCTTTTAACAAGATGGACTCCTCAACCGTTTCGTCGTATCATTATCGGAATTTAGTATCAGAATATTGAATGATATTTTATAATGTCAAACATGTATACACTGTTTTCAAAACTCAGAAACATCTTTCTTTACAATAAAAGCTGAATTTAGAATTTTTCAGTGATTTGATTAGAAATATAACATGATACGGTTTCAACATAAGTGTACCTAACGTGTTTAGAACAGTATTAAACTTAAAAAAACAAAATAATTTCTATTAATATTATCTTCAGTTGACAGTGGCAATTCATTATTTGGATCATCATAGTATAATAATCTGATATGGTAACAATCAATGTTTTTGTTGTTTCCTTTGATTTTATTTTGTCTGTACAGCATACTATTTTTGTTTTGTGAATAATACCATTTAATATTTCATTATGTTTCGAAAATAATGTTTTTGTTTTTATATTCTGTGATATTACGATGTGAGTTGAAGTTTTTATAAAGTATTTTGGGTGAGTCAAGCTGAATGCATTGGACTAATATACAGGGTTATGATAAAGTAATGCACAAAATTCATAAAACGTACAGCGATCACTTTTGAGAAAAATGCAAAAACACGTCAAACTGTTCTTTTTATTCCGCATCTTTTGACATAAGTTACAAAAATAACACGTCAAAGTTGTCAAAGTTATGACGTCATCAACAAATTTTTTTAATGGGAAGCTAAGATTTTTATCACATTATGTGATAGAGCTTGTGTTTTTACACACGGGAAAAATAGTTCCACCTACCATCATTAGAATTTCTATCCTTTCTCTTTCGGTTAAACGAGCCATAATAATAAAACTGTGGTGACACGAATTGTACGACTGACACTGACAATCTGTTGTTTTAGTAAAACAATTGGAAACATTCATAAGAATAAATGTTTTTACTAGATAAGTGTACATTTGACCTCTTTTTATAATTAGTTATGTTATTTAGTTTTTTATTCCTTTTCTCGTTTTTTTTCCTATGTGAGCCCTACTGCAACTATTTTTCCCGTGTGTAAAAACACAAGCTCTGTCACATGATGTGATAAAAATCTTAGCTTCCCATTAAAAAAATTTGTTGATGACGTCATAACTTTGAAAACTTTGACGTGTTATTTTAGTAACTTATGTCAAAAGATGCGGAATAAAAAGAACAGTTTGACGTGTTTTTGCATTTTTCTCAAAAGTGATCGTTGGACGTTTTATGAATTTTGTGCATTACTTTATCATAACCCTGTATATCTGATGATTCTGTTCAGCCATATGCCTGGCTAGAAATGCGTACAGCTTGACTCACCCTGTGTTATATTCAAAATATACAGATCAGTATTTTATTATAGTTGTTTAATTATTTCCCCTTAAGAATGAAAAAGAGATTCAATATGAAGAGCAGGCATATATGATGTGTTTTATTGCTGGTTCTGATTATACCTACTGGTGTACCACCCTGTACATAAATCTCATAGACTTAACCTATGCACATTTCATAGGCATTATAAAATGGTTGAAATATAAGGCAGCTGAGGTATATTTAGTCTGCTTTCCAGGTACTAATTCCATGGGTGTTGCAAAATTAACATTATTTTAATTGAATTAGAAAACGCTTATAGAGAGCGAATTCAGTGCCACGATGGTAATTACCAAACTACATATGAATATAACTTCAACAGAAGACGTAATTTGAAAGCTCATTTGGTTCAATAATCTTTCCAATAAGTGCTAAAATGCGAAGTCGCAATGTTGCTATTCATGGTACCTTCCACACATCCACATTGTGATGTATTAGGTAATTACCAGAGATATACAATGTTGCGGACATCAAGCACTCCCCAGTAAGTACTGGTTGCAGTTTTTTATATCAATATTGTGAAGTCGCATTTCCACGATGTTAACTCTCTACAGCTTCCCTGCAACCAAAACTGGTTGACTGGGCACTGACAAATACAAAAATTTGGTACCGTGTATTTTGTTATAAACAAAAGTTCGATCTTTCGAGTTTTGGCCACGAATTTTAGCTTTCAAATAGGAATGTCGGCTATATCCCCATAAGTCAAAATTACAACTTTTTTTCGAGACAATAAATTTATTGTGTTCCGAGTTACCCTATACAAACATCGGAATTAGTAGCTCACTCTGTAGATTTTTCACTGATGTTTGAACAAAATTAATTTTGTATACTTTATGTCTGTAGTAATGCTCGTACAATGCCTAAGCTGACGCATAACGAAGAGAGAGCTAGACAATTTCAAATTAAGTTGGCTGATGTGCTTTGTCCAATTTAGCTTCTCATCCAGAATGAAGCCTAGAAGATTCACATTTCTTTCTTCTGGAAAGGGGTGCCTTGTGGAGATTATCAAATTTTGTGATTTGTTGTTATTTAATTTCAGTTTGTTAGCTATAAACCAATGTTCAGCTTTCTCTTCAATTTCTTCTGATTGAATTTCTAGGGCTTCATACTTCTCATGAGAATAAATTAAAGAAGTGTCATCTGCATAAAGGATACTTCCATATGGGGACAAAAAAGAAGGTAGGTCATTGATGTAGATCACAAACAGCAGTGGGCTCAAAACCTATTCCTGCGGGACACCAAACCTAACACCTCTAAAATTGGACAAATTGTTGTTGTATAACACCGCTTGGAAACGATTTGTTAAATAAGATTCAATTAATTTGAGAGTGACACCTCTAATGCCGTAGTAGCTGAGTTTATCAAGAAGGATTTCATGGGAGACGCAGTCAAAAGCCTTAGATAAATCGCATAGAGTGATACCCACATGACAACCTCGTTAAAGTTCCGCAACCACTTGTTCAACCATCCGTATTGCTGCACTTGTAGTCGAACGATTTTTTCGAAAGCCAAATTGTGAATTATTGAGAAATTTGTTGTCTTCGAAGTACTTGGTAAATCTTTGTTTTATGATTATTTCGATTAATTTTGAGAAAATACAGATGATAGAAATGGGTCGGTAGTTATCCGTTTCGGCCCTATTTCCTTTTTTGAAAAGCGGAATAATTCTGGAGTATTTGAAAATATCGGGAAAAATACCAGTTACAAAAATTTGATTAATTAGGTCCGTTAGAGGCTCCTCAATTGTATCAATAGTGAATTTCAGAATTTTACTACTGAGATCATGGATATCTAGACATGTAGAGTTTTTTAGAGATAAGATAGTTTCTTTGACATCAGCTATTGTTACGGGCAGCATAAAAATGAAGAGATGGGAGCGGGAAAATCTTATAGAAATTTGGTGTCAGCTAAGGTACATCAGGTAGAGATTTAATTATATCTTCCGCCACGTTGGAAAAAAAAATCATTGAAATCATTAGACGACAGTTTATCAGTTGGAGTGTTACATTTACTTTTAGAATGATTTCTTTCAAAGTTTATTAAGCGCCAATTTGCTTTAGATTTATTTTCAGCATCTAAGAGATACTTGTCATATGCAGTTTTTTTAGTAGAGATTAGCTGTTTCTCATATTGTTTTTTTGTAACTTCTGTAAATGTTGATGTCCAGTGGATTTTTGCTTGAATCACAGATAGTTTTTATACTCATTAGAGTGTTTCTGTGTTCCCTGAGTTCGTTGTTGTACCACGGCACAAGCTGTTTATTTATATTGACTTTTTTCTTTTTTAGTGTAAATATTTTCTCTATTAGGCCATGAAAACATGTGATCAAAAAAGACGCTACAAAGTCGACATCACAATTTTGTTTGAAAGCACTCCAATCTGTCAGAGATAGTTGATCATTGAGAAATATCAATCCCGAATCTGTAATATTCCTACTGTGAGTGTGGCCGACTGTTTTATATGGTTTTGCGTCAACTATTATAAATTGACCAGCATGATCTGAAATACAGGGTTCCAAAACCCCAGATTTGTATAAGCTTGAGTTCAAATTAGTAAGAATATTGTGCAGACAACTCGATTTTTGGATGGATATTCTGGTATAGTCTCCTATTGTAACTGATAGTCTATAGGAATTTACAAGGTATAATAAATCATTCAAAGGTGAAGAGTAAGTTTTGAAGTAGACATTAAAATCTCCCAGTAATATGAATTTCCTATCATGCCCCAACTGCTGCCCATGGCCCTCCTAAGTTGCCATAGGGCAGCCACAAATTTGCGGCTCTTATTCTATAGGTGTCTTCCCCATGTTAGCTTACTATCTAGGGTGACTCCCAGATATTTCACTTCTCTGGCTAGCTCAAGAGCCTTTCCATTCAGTGTCAACGAACATTGTCTGTTCTTTTTATATTTTCTGGTAAAAACCATAACCTCCGTTTTACTGGGGTTGACATTGAGTCCGGTTTTCCTGCACCAGCTTTCTACAATCCCTATTGCTTCTTGTGTGATCTCCATGAGTGGACCCAGAAAGGGTCCGCGCCTTAGATCATTATGTCATCAGCGTATCCCACTACCTGTGTGCCCCCTCGGCTGAGTCCCACCAATAGGCTGTCTACTACCAGGCTCCACAACAAGGGTGACATGACCCCACCCTGTGGGCATCCCGAGGAAACATTCCCTCTGATTGTTGTGCTGCCGTTACTCGCTTCCAGTTGTCTGTTTCTCAGCATGTGGCTTACCCAGTCAACTAGCATTGAAGGTGCGCCAAACTTCTCCATGGCATCTCTGATGACGCCACTGGCCGTACGATTGAACGCCCCCTCTATGTCCATGCAAATGCTGATGGCAAAACCTCCATTTTCGAGTTGGGGTTGTATCAGCTGTTTGACCTTCAATAGAGCAGTCTCGGTGGAGAGTCCCGCTCTATAGGCAAATTGGTTCATGTGAAGTGGTTTCGTCCGGAGTACCTCGTCTCTGATATATCTATCGACGAGTCTCTCGGCCGTCTTCAGCATAAACGGTGTCAGGCTTATTAGGCGGAAATCCTTCGTAGAAGTGTATCCGCCTCTGCCTGGTTTTGGAATGAAGGATCTAATTGCTCATCTTATCCGGAGTAACAATTTTGTTAGCGAGCTCACGATTGCTGCGCCAGATTTGTGCCTTCACTCTGACTGAGCTCGCTCTTGTCCTCCTTTCTTCTCGCTGATCATTTTGACTCCCTTCCCGTTCCTCTAGGAAGCTGGGGAAGTGTGTCTTCATCAGGCATGCCAGGGTCTCTTTATCTGAGGTGGAGAACCTGCCATTGGGTAGTTTAAGGGAGCCGAGTATAGCCTCTGGATTTTTTGAGAGTATTTTATTCAGCTTGGCTGCCTCAGTCCCTTCACTATTTTCTTCACAGAAGGAGGTCCAACTAGTCTGTTGGGCCTTCCTAATTTATGTTCTTTATTGATACCTCATTTTCCTGAGATGTTCCCATCTCGTTGGAACTTTACGTTTCCTGGCTTCTTGCCTGATGCAGATAATTTTCTGTCTCATACTTGCCAGCTTATCATTCCACCAGTGAACTTGACCTCTAGGTCTCATTCTCCTCAGTGGGCAGTTGCCTTTATAGGCTGTTCGCAGTCCCTCTTCTAGAAACTTGGCGGCCCTATCCAATGTAGGTATATCGTCAATTTCCTTAGGGCATTCCATGAGTGCCTCTTGGAGTTCTTCTGCATATCTTTCCCAGTTGGTAAGTCTAGGATTTCTTTTCCATTGAGTTTCTATTCGGATGTCCGTCGCTATTTCGAATCTGATTTGCTCATGGTCCGACAGCGACGGCTCCTCAGAGACCCTCCAGTTGGTGATCTTGTCGCAGAGATTTCTAGTACACAGGGTCAAGTCCAGTACTTCCTCTCTCCGAGCATTGTGAAAGGTCGGTGTGTTGCCGACATTGAGGATATCTTAGTCCGTTGCTGCCAGGTATTCCAAAAGGTCGTTGCCCCTTTGGTTGGTGTTCGTGATCCCCCAGATAACATGATGCGAGTTGGCATCGCACCCTGTCAGTAGGGGAAGCTTCCTTACCTTGCTGTAGTCTACCAGTTGTATCACCTTCCGAGGTGGTACGTTTGGATTATCATGTGGGAAGTATGCTGATGCTATCACTACTCTCCCTATGTTGTCGAATTCAGTCATGACCACCATTAGGTCCCCCGTGCAGAGTTCCCACAGTGGCACAAGATTGATTCCTTTGGCTATGATGCATGCTCTGGGTCTGGTTGACTTGGTGTCTCTGAAACATAAAAGCCCTCCCATTCCCCCTATAGTGCCTTTCACTACCCAAGGTTCTTGGGCTAGTGTTAGGCCTGTGTGCTCCGCAGTCATGCCCCTCTGCACTACAGCAGAGGCGCCTTTACTGTGGTCCAAGTTAATTTGAGTGATTTTGAGTGGATGCGGAGCCATCAGGACTATTCCGCCTCCATCTCTCTTACCTCCTTATCGTCCTGGTTGGTCGAAAGTGTCACCTTAAAGGTGACCCTTTCCAGCTCCAACCAGGGCCTGTTGTCAAGGCTGTTGAGAGCCTTGACTTGAGACTCCGGCAGCTGGTAGATTTGGACATACTTGCCCACCTCTCCCTGCCTTCCGGAGTCTGTTCTGAGTGCTGGCTGGTTGACCACCCGCCACGCACTAGTATTTAAAGTGGGGTTGTAGGCCCCTAGCCGGCTAAGCACTTCGGCTGGCTCTTCCGGTGGTCCGGGGAGCCATACCGTGGCTTTATACCGCCTTTGCAGGAGCTCCACTCCTCCCACTTCAAGCGTTGGGCCTCCAGTCTCAAGAGTGGCTACTTTGGATAGTAACCACTCCTTCGAATTTTCGTCGGAGGCCACAAATACAAACACCCCACCTTTGATAAACGACGCCCTGAACCGGGTGAAGTTCTCCTGAGACAATAAAGCCTCAGGGTACTCCCCGGCTGTGGCGATGACCGTCAGGAGATTGGTCCTTTGGGCGGCGGTGAGTCCCACCCCCCCAGGCACGCCTTTTCCGGCTGCGCCCGAGGGGCCACTGCTCCCTCTTTCCCTTCGGTCCCCCCCGACAGTGGGATCATGGCTTTCACCGCTGGCGCTTCCTCCTTTTGGAGGCATGCGTCGCGGCCTTTTCTTAACCCTGGAGGTCAAGGGCGGGGTCGCGTTGGGCCCCTTCTTCCTCTTCAACGTTCCCGGGTTTGGCTCTTTATGCTGGCTAGCTTGGAGCAGGGGTCTGGAGTCACCTCCTGCCTCTCTCCTCCTTAGCTTTGCCAGCAGTATGCCCCGCTTTACCTTTTTGGTAGGGACGGGCCGTGTAGGTCCTCGTCCCCCCCCCCCCCGCTCGGTTGCAACTGTCCAGGGGTCTGTGGGTTTTCCAATTTTACATTGGGGCCAACTGCCTCCTGTCCAGTTGCTTTTTGCTCTGCGGCAACAGTCAACAGGCGGGGCGGGGCGTCCGAGAGGTACCCTCGGACGCCCTCGGTACCTCCGTCCTATCTCCCGTCACCACAGTGAAGGGTTCATTTATGTTTTTGTTTTTTTTTGTCCATGTGAATCCCACGAGTAGGCGGGGAAATAAAGGTCCATCGACTCAGAGCCCCGCCTGAACCGGTAAGGCGACTTACTTACCAAGGGGTTGCACCAGGTGCCCCTCGGGCTCCGTTCGGGACCCTCATCAACCCATGGGACATGAGCCTCTTCAGCACGGGTCGCGTAACACCTTGAGACCGGGGAGCCGTTTCTTAGTTGCCTCCAGCCAGCAGGCCGTGCTCCGCGCCAAGGATTCCTCCCAACACCTACCGACCCCACGCCCCGGGAGCCCTTTAAGGGATCAGGCGAGAGCTGTCGTTGCCGGGCCTCCTCCTCGACGCTGAGCTGCCCGCCTCTGCTTTTGGTTAAGCCTCCCCACCAACGACAAGGTGCTACGACTCTTAGGGGAGGGGACGTTATACTAAAACGAAAATAATTTGACAAAAATTGGTGCACCATAAATGCTGCCTAAAAACCGTCATCCATGGTAATTGAGTGAATCCATTGGGTAGGTATGAAGGTCTCGTTTTGTATACAATGTATTTTTGGATAAGCATCAATTCGGGAGATTTCAATTGGCAAAAACTTAATTTTTCAAAATGAATATTATTTCTTCATATTGTAGAACTATTTTATGACTTCCCATATTAAATTCATGATGTTTTTTCTGAAATTGGTTGTTTCTGAGAAAATTGTATTTTTAGTTTTCGTGTAAAAATTTCTCATGTTTTTAACAAGCAAGCACTTTGGGACACCCGGTATACTCATGCAACGAACATATATTATTTCATAACATATAAAAATGCGACAAACAGAAATAATATGTTTATTTTCAATTGTGAAATGTTATCAAATAACGCAACGATTTCATTCACTTATCCCGTCTGATTCAAAGATCCGACGAGGGGTGTGAAGGAAGAAGGCGCGCTCCAAACTCGAAAACAATTATTATTTCGAAGAAATTGATAAAAAAGTCCACTTTGTGGTTCAGTCGACTCGATCGACAAAGGGTGAGACGGTGCCGCCGTCATCGCGCCTTGTCCTAATCCGCGTGTCCTCGCACTTCCCCTACACGCGTCTTTTCGGGCCTGCAGAAAATGACTCTTACATCCAAATTGAACAAACTTGGCTCAAAATACGCAGAAAAAAGCTTTCGTGTTAATATTTTTATCGTATAGTACATAGTTTCTGCGTAAAAGCTCAAAAACCAACAATGAGGGGCTGTTTTCGCTATTTGCAACCCCTGTGCAAAAGATATCGATTCGCTGCTTTGGGAATTTGTTTATAACGTCTTCACAAACAATATATCGAAAAGTTAACCTTTTATTGCGACGATACGAACTTCGAAATTTTTGTTGTGAACCAATTGTGAGGAATGAAACTGAGTAGTGGAAATTGGCCGGTTCTGGAGCCTCTAAAGGTCATCAGAAGGGTAATTGTCGCAATTACTATTCTGTTTACCCGAAGCTACAACCAGCCAAGGTTAAAAGTTTTCCCGCTCGGATGATGCCCATTGGTCGATTCCAAAACCTCTGAAGGTCATTAGAATGGTGATTATCGCGCAATTACAATTCGAATCACCCGAGACTACATCCGCTCAAAGTTTCAAGATATTCCTGTTCGGATAACTTGAAAGGGTTGAGTTGACTTAAGAGTGAATACATTTCTTTACTAATGTAATTCGGTTTCCGATGTATTATCCGACTGAATAGATGATGAGTTGAATGAGAAAATAGTGGGGGCTATGACAATGGCTCCTCTACTCAATTCAAAAGAATGGCAATTCATGACCTTGTTACTTTCATGAGAACATGAGACTCTTCTATGGTGGGAAATAACGCGAGACTACACTCGCCCAAGGCTAAGTTATTACCGTTCGGATAACATGAAAGGGCTGAGTTGACTTAAAAGTGGTTCAAATCATTATTCCTTCACTAAAATGTTTCTGTTTCTCTAGCAGTCGTTAGGACCACACCCTCTAACTGAATAGGTGGTGAGATCTTTACCTTGATAATAGCTTGTGTCGGCTACTGCACCTGTCATCACGGAGACCAACATTGTATCTAGGTATCCGAATGAATTGACGATTAGCATTTAGATGACCTCGACTCGATGTGTACTGAAATGAAATCTAGAGCTGAAGGAAATAAATGGGGAATGGTATCGTAATTCTTGGACAGAATGATAAAACATGAAAGGGTTGAGTTGGCTCAAAAGTGGTTTAAATCATCATAAATGTCGTCATATTCCTTCACTAACATGTTTCTGTTTTTGTAGCAGTCGTTAGGACCACACCCTCTGTCTGAATAGGTGGTGAGATCTTTACCTTGATAATAGTCTGTTTCGGCTACCGCACCTGTCATCACGGAGACCATCATTGTATCAAGGTATCCGAATTAATTGATAATTAGCATTTAGATTACCTCGATGTGTACTAAAATGAATTCTAGAGCTGAAGGAAAGAGATGGGGAATGGTATCGTAATTCTTGAACAGAATGACAGTTTTTTTTTTCTCTCGACTCTGAAACTCACATATTTCGGCTACCGTAGTAAACGTCACGGACCATACTATTCATTGGAGTCGATGTGGATATTATTGACTGACTCGATGTTTAGTGAAATAAAACCTTGAGCTGAATGAAAAATGGTTGAGGGTGGTATCACAATGGCCCCTCTACTCCTGGATCATCATAATAGCATGAGACTATTGTACTTTGAACTACACTTCTTTGAGTTTCATCACACACAGTGCTGTTAGGTAAAATAATTTTCAAATAATTTTTCAAAATGTCAACTGCTGAATTCGATGTGAATAAACTCAATAGTCTGATTAATCAAACATCCCAAGAATTACAAACAATACGATTATCAACGTTCACTATTAATAAATCTTATCGACTTGTAAGAGTAACTGTAATATTCACAAGATATGGAAGATCCGTCATAGTGTCATTATCAGATGATGACACTGAATTCAAATCATGGTTACCAAAACGTGTAGCTGATCGACTTACAGATGAATAAGTGAAATGAATTTTTGGAATAATAATTTCACTCTGAAATATCTAGGGGAAAGTGCTCCCCATTATGATGGAGCAAAAACTCGATCTTTAATGGAATTCAATTTACTATAGTTCCATGTGTAAGTATTCAAATATAATTTTATTATAATAACTAATTATATTTTCTCTTTAATAATATCACAGATATCAATATGTGGATGCTCTACTCTCAACAAGGATGGCCAGACACACAAGACTTGAAAACTGCTATTGATAGGTTAAGATGTGAATTCAATGATTTGAGTTTCGACGCTCTACATGCCATCAATTATAACATGGATACTTGTTTTGATGCTGACGCCATCCAGAAGTGCACTCAATTTCATTTAAAATATGAATAAGGGTCCGGCATATGTAATAAGTTTATATATGGGAGTCTGAATTTAGAACAATTTTGTGAGCAGATAATCGAAGTTGATTTACGTAATTTTTTGTTTCAATTGATTACATATCTACCAATGGATATTCGCAATTTATTCAACCTATTTAATGATGAAAATTGTTATAACTAAGCTGTATTATATTAAATATGAATAAAAAACTCGAATTTATTTCATCTTTTTATTATTCCATAATAAAAAAAATACACTCCATGATGAGAATAGGATTATAATATTCTTTCTTTTGATCATATTTATAGTCATTGAATAGATCCAATCTGAACTGCCATACTTGAGAAATTCGCACTATCTTCAAGGTTAATATTAAGTATTTGGTAGATATATTTATCAAACTCAAGATCTAGTTGATGTAAAATCATTCAATGCCTCAAACAATTCTTTGATAACTCAGAAGATATATTCATGTTGTTGAAAGACATTATGATAAGTCGAACAACAGAGTTCGAAGAACGAGATTCTGGTGAGTTCACTTATTGAATTGTTTCTCATACTAATAATGAATAATATCTCCCAATTTGCAGGTTGGGCTTTGGAAAAAATCTCATTACTAGAGGTGAATGTCAATAAGTATAGTCCACTAAAGGGATTTTCTTTTGTTAAACTACGACAATTCATCGAAAAGAATAGAGCTGTTGTGAATGTGGTCAATGAAGATCAGTATTGTTTCGCATGGGTAGTCACCTCGGCATTGTATCCAGTATCATATCAAAGTAATAGTGTGTTATCATATCCACATTTCTTTACCGTACTAGATCTGAAAAGAATTGAATTCCCACTAAAATTGCGCGAGGTGTCAAAGTTTGAGGTAATGAATACATGTTCGATCAATGTTTACGGTCTCGATAAATTTTATGATGGGGATAAACTGAAATATGGAATCATTGGACCACTTCATTATTCTCGAAACAGTTTCAATAAACATATCAATATATTATATTTTACAGGTTATTGCTGTAATAGTCATTATTGCATGTCCCATTCGTTGTATATACAGATTTCGAATCAATTCTACGACCTGTGAATACTTGTGAACCAGAATCTGCTGCTTCATTCACAAATAAAACTTTCAAACATGATCCATACTCATTCGCATACATAATCGAATATTCATTTGATGATACTGTCACAAAGATTGTCATGTATAGAGGAGAAGATTCTGCTGAAATATTCATATCGAAACTTGAAAATGACTTGATTATTATTTATAATGAATATTTGAAACGTGTCATTCCAATGCAAAAATTGAGTGTTGAAGAAGAGCTCGAATGTGCCAATGCCACAATATGTTTATGTTTAATCTGAATTTCAAGATTCCGTATTTTATTCCCATAATATTTTATAACTTGAGCAGATATGATTGCCATTTGTTCCTAACACGTGAATTCTTTTCAGGGAATGAACAATTTTCATTGAAGAGAAAGAGTGGTGCATTTTCATATAGTTTCGTTCATGATTTGAGTCGACTAGATAGTGTGCTTCACCATCGAAAGAGTAGAATTTTATGACAATTCGAATGATCAAGAAATATCTGATGAAGAATATAAAAGAGCAAAGTTAGTGTGGAATGTGTTTGCATGTCAAACATTGGGTGGCTATTCAGATATCTATTTAAAATCCAACGTTTCACTCTTGTGTGATATATTCGACAATATTCGTAATATTTGTATGGACACTCACAAACTAGACCCAGCTCATTATTATACCTCACCCGGACTTTTTTGGGACGCGACGTTGAAATATACCAAAGTAGAATTGGAATTACTTACGCACATATATGATGAATTTTTCAAGAAAGGTATCCGTGGTCAATGCAGCGATAGAAATAATGAATTCTTAGCGAATTTCGATCCAAAAGAATCAACATCCTATATAATGTATCTTGATGCTACTACGGGCATAGTATGAGTTTAAACTTACCAACAGGTGGTTTTCAATGGTTACATTATATGTTATGACTATCGCTTGTAATAGTTCCATAGGTTTCGTGTTGAAAGTGGATGTTCATTACCCACTAGACCTACATGGTATTCATTCAGATTTACCATTCTTAGTAGAATCAATCATTCCAACTGGGTCAAAATCGAAAGTATCCAAATTAGTAGCTAACTTGAATGATCAAAAAAATACATAGGATTCTCAGATTCAATCAATCACAATGGCCCGAAGAATATATCGACTTGAATACTATGTTCAGAAATAATGCGAAAACTAAGTTCGAAAAAGATCAATATAAATTGATGAACAGCAGTGTCTATGGAAAGATCCTCGAAAATGTTGATAATAAAAGCGATATCAATCTTTTGACAAATTGGAAAAATATTCAAAGAATTTTAGACGACGAAGCTTACATAGCAAGACCGAATTTCAAAAACGTGTTCATATTCAGTGAGGATTTTGTAGCTATTCATATTGGTGTAAGTTAAAGTGAATTACAATGAACCACTGTATTTGGGATATGTATATTTGGTATTGTCTAAAACATGTAATGTATGATTTCTTATCCTCATGAATTCTTCAGAAGAAGAAGATTGTGATGAACATTGTATCAATAAAAACTTTTTTCCATCATTTTGTAAATTGTAATTGTGTAACTCTTTATATCATGTATAAGTGTCATGCAGTCATATATATCAATAAAGTAATATTACATTCATTGAAGAAGTTTAAGTGTGATTATAACTTAGAGATGCAATAGGATTTGTTCCTACTGTGCAATATAATTCTAATGTTGTATATTATGTCGAAGAATGCCTAGATGTCGTGGATCAGGTAGAAAGTCACAAGCCCTACCACCCCCTTCAGTTATACCGCATTGACCAAATCTCCTCATAAATAATCTCGTTTGGGCACGTGTCTGAAAGATGTAGGTAGAAAACCACTCATCGCGGAAGTTTCGTCTATACTATAGAATTCAATGAGCTGTATTATGCCGAGGAAACCAGTATCGCATAGGCATACCCAATATCATTCATTTAGAATTTGAAGAATGAAAAACTTATTTTCCTCACGAATTCTTCAGGAGAAGAAAATAGTGACAGATGATGTATTCAAGGGAGAATTTTTTAATATTCATGTAACTTTTCATAGCGTACATGAACGTTGTGTGATAATATCCATGAGGAATTGTTATGTTGATGTGAAATAATGAAAGTGATGAACAAACTTCAATTCCGAAAGAAATTCTGCATCTGATATCATACTGATATGATGATTTCTTCTAATTCATTAGTCACCAAATTTCAATTTGAATATTGTATGTTGATGTTTCGTATTACAAAATAATGAATTATCTCACACTAAAATACTAGTCATCCATAAAAAATACTATATATTTTCCAAACTGCACAATAGAGTTCCATTGTGGTACATAATTTATAATAAAAAAATAATTATAATTATAATAAGAGTATCGTCTTCATCATTTCATGAAATTTAAATAAGAAATAAAGGGCGAAATTCATTGCTGCAATGCTATGCATCTCAGAAAATGTTCTTACACTCAACCCTGAAAAAACATGTGATTGTTTTACATGATTATAGCCTACAATTTGAACACAAATAAATACATCACAGTCGAACACATAGTTTTTTCGTATTCAGTTTTGAAGAAAGGTGGAAATATTCTTGAGAAATTTGGTTTCTAAAAGATCGCCTGAACATTTCAGTTTTGAATTTTGGCACTGCTACCATATTTTTATATCTAATATTCAATTGTAGATATCTGTATTATATGTAATTTTCTATGCAGATATGAAGGCTCTATTGTTACGATTATTTTATGGAAAAGACGAATAGCGTGAAATACTCTTCTTTTCTCTATGTTCAACCAACCGATTTCTTGAGATGTGATGTGAGATTCTTTGTTGTCGTATACCAAAAATTAATCCCAATGTCATGTTTGTGGACTAGACCACATCAAAAAATCTTTTAACCATAGAAAATTCTTCAAAACGTTGTTTTCATTCGTGGTTGAGAAGTGCAGGTGCATCGTTATGTCAATATTCAACAAGGAAGGAGGATGGATGTTGAAAATTATGTGTTAGTGTGAGAGAGAAGGGTCTATGTGTGTGTCTGCTAGAGTATTACGTTGGTAAAGGGTAGGAGTATAAGATTTCTTTACGAATGAATAAAACCTGTTGATGTTTCCTCAAGGACACATCTGAAAGCTTACAGTCAATCGAATATAACTCCACAAATAAAATTCAAATCAGGAGAGATTGTGAGCATGAGGGCAGATTATCGAAGCAAAAGAAATGACTCTACGAGCATTGCAAGCAGCAATCTCATCAGTTATGGACAATATAAAATTACATTTGCCAAACAACATAATGAATTGAGAATCGAATTGAAAAGGATGCAAGGTCAGATTGATAAAGATTCCCTTATGAAACAACTTGATGGATTGAAAATTCGACTCACCAAACTCCCTAGAACTCAAGAACAAATAATTCAAGATTTGAAAGAAGTGAGAAGATTGGAACGTTTGGAATATTGACAACATACCGATTATATTGCAAGGTTCATCGAAATACATGTAACTTGGATAATAAATCAATAAGGGCAGAAGGACTTAGGTCGATAGCCTATTGGATCAGTGTAAATTGATTCAATAAAGGACATTTATTATTATTATTATTATTAAATCAATAAATGTGATTAATTTCGAATTATCCTTTGAATGAAGTTTGACTATCTATGTATGTAATTCCAGGAGAGTTATTGTGGAATGATCTGTTGAGAAATAATCAATTAAAAATAGTATTGAAAAATGATGTACTGAAAATTATCTATTGAAAATATGATTCATATTGTGGAAAGTTTGGGATGTGAAAACAAATCAAAAAATATTCAAGATGATCTATTAAAAAATAATCAATTGAAAAAATAATGTATAATATGTATAATGTAAAATAATATATTGAAATAAAAAAAAAAGATTTAGAATGTGACTATTTGAGACAGTCAGAAAATTTTGATAGGATTGCCTCCTGTTCTTTTCTTCTTTTGTGAGTCTCCCCTATCATTGAATCGATAGACTGAAGGTTGGACAGGCAGAATTCTGAATTGGGTTTTGCACTCTCGAATTCTTCCCGCATCGCTTCGGTTTCTTCGAGGAGAGACGCTAGTTTTTCCTGCTGTTTTCTTATGGCAAGCTCGAGAGCTTTGGCATTCTCTTCTTTCTCCGCTGTCTCCTTCAGCACCTCCGCCATCCGTTTTTGAATAATGCACTGTCACATTGGTATCGTTGAATATCCGCATGGTAAATCACCAAGTCATCATAACATTTTCTCATCACCACGTGGATACCATTTACTCTAACCTCAAATGCTCATCAATTTTCGGCTGCTGTTTCTCGACTTTTTTTCGGACGAGATGTTGATGTTTGCCCAAAGCATTCGCCAATATTGGGAATTGATCTCGAGACCTCGATGTTTTCAATAGCACATTGGAATGAATTGTAGATCCTGAGTCCTTCTTCTTCCTCCCTTGCTTACTTGGTTTCACTCCATCCTCGTCAACGATAGCTTTCCTTTTCATCGGGCTCCTTCCTTTTTTCGTTGAATGTTTTGTAATGATTGGTGAAAGGGCCCTTGGCTGTTCCTGGACAACTTCGGCGACTGGTGGGGTGACTCCAACATTTGGTGCGGTGACTGTAACTTCATCGGCAACGGATGGCAATGACTGGTCCGGGATTAGTGTTATTGTAACTGTTGCTATTGGAAATTCTTCCAACAACTTGTCTAAATATTCTTGACTGATTTCAATGGGTGGTGAAGAAAGATAAATTTTATCCAATTTCGACGATGATTCCATGATGACTGTCTTTTTTACGAACGAATGGTGAAATTTCAGGTGTTGTTACTGACTGAAGATGTCTTGAACTGAATGATTCTTCGTCTGAGTTTCGTGAAGAAACCTAGCACCCCCTCTTTTTACCAACATTATACTGGAACACACATATACCCTTCTCTCTCACACTAAAACACTCGGTATAATACAGCTCATTTAAATTCTTTAGAATAGTCGAAACTTCCACTATGAGTTTTTTCTACCTACATCTTTCAGACACCTGCCCAAACGAGATTATTTATTAGTAGATTGGTCAATGATATAACTGAACAGGGTGGTAGGGCTTGTGACTTTCTACCTGATCTACAACGTCTATGCATTCTTCGACATAATATACAACATAAACATCCTCATTCTCACAATCTCTCCTGATTTGAATTTTATTTGTGGAGTTATATTCGATTGACTGTAAGCTTTCAGATGTGTCCTCGAGGAAACATCAACAGGTTTTATTCATTCGTAAAGAAATCTTATACTCCTACCCTTTACCAACGTAATACTCTAGCAGACACACACATAGACCCTTCTCTCTCACACTAACACATAATTTTCAACATCCATCCTCCTTCCTTGTTGAATATTGACATAACGATGCACCTGCACTTCTCAACCACGAATGAAAACAACGTTTTGAAGAATTTTCTATGGTTAAAAGATTTTTTGATGTGGTCTAGTCCACAAACATGACATTGGGATTAATTTTTGGTATACGACAACAAAGAATCTCACATCACATCTCAAGAAATCGGTTGGTTGAACATAGAGAAAAGAAGAGTATTTCACGCTATTCGTCTTTTCCATAAAATAATCGTAACAATAATCCTATGTATTTTTTTGATCATTCAAGTTAGCTACTAATTTGGATACTTTCGATTTTGACCCAGTTGGAATGATTGATTCTACTAAGAATGGTAAATCTGAATGAATACCATGTAGGTCTAGTGGGTAATGAACATCCACTTTCAACACGAAACCTATGGAACTATTACAAGCGATAGTCATAACATATAATGTAACCATTGAAAACCACCTGTTGGTAAGTTTAAACTCATACTATGCCCGTAGTAGCATCAAGATACATTATATAGGATGTTGATTCTTTTGGATCGAAATTCGCTAAGAATTCATTATTTCTATCGCTGCATTGACCACGGATACCTTTCTTGAAAAATTCATCATATATGTGCGTAAGTAATTCCAATTCTACTTTGGTATATTTCAACGTCGCGTCCCAAAAAAGTCCGGGTGAGGTATAATAATGAGCTGGGTCTAATTTGTGAGTGTCCATACAAATATTACGAAAATTGTCGAATATATCACACAAGAGTGAAACGTTGGATTTTAAATAGATATCTGAATAGCCACCCAATGTTTGACATGCAAACACATTCCACACTAACTTTGCTCTTTTATATTCTTCATCAGATATTTCTTGATCATTCGAATTGTCATAAAATTCTACTCTTTCGATGGTGAAGCACACTATCTAGTCGACTCAAATCATGAACGAAACTATATGAAAATGCACCACTCTTTCTCTTCAATGAAAATTGTTCATTCCCTGAAAAGAATTCACGTGTTAGGAACAAATGGCAATCATATCTGCTCAAGTTATAAAATATTATGGGAATAAAATACGGAATCTTGAAATTCAGATTAAACATAAACATATTGTGGCATTGGCACATTCGAGCTCTTCTTCAACACTCAATTTTTGCATTGGAATGACACGTTTCAAATATTCATTATAAATAATAATCAAGTCATTTTCAAGTTTCGATATGAATATTTCAGCAGAATCTTCTCCTCTATACATGACAATCTTTGTGACAGTATCATCAAATGAATATTCGATTATGTATGCGAATGAGTATGGATCATGTTTGAAAGTTTTATTTGTGAATGAAGCAGCAGATTCTGGTTCACAAGTATTCACAGGTCGTAGAATTGATTCGAAATCTGTATATACAACGAATGGGACATGCAATAATGACTATTACAGCAATAACCTGTAAAATATAATATATTGATATGTTTATTGAAACTGTTTCGAGAATAATGAAGTGGTCCAATGATTCCATATTTCAGTTTATCCCCATCATAAAATTTATCGAGACCGTAAACATTGATCGAACATGTATTCATTACCTCAAACTTTGACACCTCGCGCAATTTTAGTGGGAATTCAATTCTTTTCAGATCTAGTACGGTAAAGAAATGTGGATATGATAACACACTATTACTTTGATATGATACTGGATACAATGCCGAGGTGACTACCCATGCGAAACAATACTGATCTTCATTGACCACATTCACAACAGCTCTATTCTTTTCGATGAATTGTCGTAGTTTAACAAAAGAAAATCCCTTTAGTGGACTATACTTATTGACATTCACCTCTAGTAATGAGATTTTTTCCAAAGCCCAACCTGCAAATTGGGAGATATTATTCATTATTAGTATGAGAAACAATTCAATAAGTGAACTCACCAGAATCTCGTTCTTCGAACTCTGTTGTTCGACTTATCATAATGTCTTTCAACAACATGAATATATCTTCTGAGTTATCAAAGAATTGTTTGAGGCATTGAATGATTTTACATCAACTAGATCTTGAGTTTGATAAATATATCTACCAAATACTTAATATTAACCTTGAAGATAGTGCGAATTTCTCAAGTATGGCAGTTCAGATTGGATCTATTCAATGACTATAAATATGATCAAAAGAAAGAATATTATAATCCTATTCTCATCATGGAGTGTATTTTTTTTATTATGGAATAATAAAAAGATGAAATAAATTCGAGTTTTTTATTCATATTTAATATAATACAGCTTAGTTATAACAATTTTCATCATTAAATAGGTTGAATAAATTGCGAATATCCATTGGTAGATATGTAATCAATTGAAACAAAAAATTACGTAAATCAACTTCGATTATCTGCTCACAAAATTGTTCTAAATTCAGACTCCCATATATAAACTTATTACATATGCCGGACCCTTATTCATATTTTAAATGAAATTGAGTGCACTTCTGGATGGCGTCAGCATCAAAACAAGTATCCATGTTATAATTGATGGCATGTAGAGCGTCGAAACTCAAATCATTGAATTCACATCTTAACCTATCAATAGCAGTTTTCAAGTCTTGTGTGTCTGGCCATCCTTGTTGAGAGTAGAGCATCCACATATTGATATCTGTGATATTATTAAAGAGAAAATATAATTAGTTATTATAATGAAATTATATTTGAATACTTACACATGGAACTATAGTAAATTGAATTCCATTAAAGATCGAGTTTTTGCTCCATCATAATGGGGAGCACTTTCCCCTAGATATTTCAGAGTGAAATTATTATTCCAAAAATTCATTTCACTTATTCATCTGTAAGTCGATCAGCTACACGTTTTGGTAACCATGATTTGAATTCAGTGTCATCATCTGATAATGACACTATGACGGATCTTCCATATCTTGTGAATATTACAGTTACTTTTACAAGTCGATAAGATTTATTAATAGTGAACGTTGATAATCGTATTGTTTGTAATTCTTGGGATGTTTGATTAATCAGACTATTGAGTTTATTCACATCGAATTCAGCAGTTGACATTTCGAAAAATTATTTGAAAATTATTTTACCTAACAGCACTGTGTGTGATGAAACTCAAAGAAGTGTAGTTCAAAGTACAATAGTCTCATGCTATTATGATGATCCAGGAGTAGAGGGGCCATTGTGATACCACCCTCAACCATTTTTCATTCAGCTCAAGGTTTTATTTCACTAAACATCGAGTCAGTCAATAATATCCACATCGACTCCAATGAATAGTATGGTCCGTGACGTTTACTACGGTAGCCGAAATATGTGAGTTTCAGAGTCGAGAGAAAAAAAAAACTATCATTCTGTTCAAGAATTACGATACCATTCCCCATCTCTTTCCTTCAGCTCTAGATTTCATTTTAGTACACATCGAGGTAATCTAAATGCTAATTATCAATTAATTCGGATACCTTGATACAATGATGGTCTCCGTGATGACAGGTGCGGTAGCCGAAACAGACTATTATCAAGGTAAAGATCTCACCACCTATTCAGACAGAGGGTGTGGTCCTAACGACTGCTACAAAAACAGAAACATGTTAGTGAAGGAATATGACGACATTTATGATGATTTAAACCACTTTTGAGCGAACTCAACCCTTTCATGTTTTATCATTCTGTCCAAGAATTACGATACCATTCCCCATTTATTTCCTTCAGCTCTAGATTTCATTTCAGTACACATCGAGTCGAGGTCATCTAAATGCTAATCGTCAATTCATTCGGATACCTAGATACAATGTTGGTCTCCGTGATGACAGGTGCAGTAGCCGACACAAGCTATTATCAAGGTAAAGATCTCACCACCTATTCAGTTAGAGGGTGTGGTCCTAACGACTGCTAGAGAAACAGAAACATTTTAGTGAAGGAATAATGATTTGAACCACTTTTGAGTCAACTCAGCCCTTTCATGTTATCCGAACGGTAATAACTTAGCCTTGGGCGAGTGTAGTCTCGCGTTATTTCCCACCATAGAAGAGTCTCATGTTCTCATGAAAGTAACAAGGTCATGAATTGCCATTCTTTTGAATTGAGTAGAGGAGCCATTGTCATAGCCCCCACTATTTTCTCATTCAACTCATCATCTATTCAGTCGGATAATACATCGGAAACCGAATTACATTAGTAAAGAAATGTATTCACTCTTAAGTCAACTCAACCCTTTCAAGTTATCCGAACAGGAATATCTTGAAACTTTGAGCGGATGTAGTCTCGGGTGATTTGTAATTGCGCGATAATCACCATTCTAATGACCTTCAGAGGTTTTGGAATCGACCAATGGGCATCATCCGAGCGGGAAAACTTTTAACCTTGGCTGGTTGTAGCTTCGGGTAAACAGAATAGTAATTGCGACAATTACCCTTCTGATGACCTTTAGAGGCTCCAGAACCGGCCAATTTCCACTACTAAACTGCTTCGGCGGATTGGATTAACACTAATTCATTTACACTTTGATGATTACATGAAAATCTATGAGCTGAGAGTGGTCTGAACTCGAGAATGGATTATGTCTGTCTGTCTTCTTCTCTTCTTCTTCTCTAAATTAATGGTATCTGAATCTGCTTTCTATAGGCGCATTTGACCAAAATATATTTTCAGTGTAGAACAAAATTATTAACAATAAGTTTAAAACTTGAACCTTCAATAATAGAAAATAATACAACAAAAAAACACAAAAGTCAGTCAAGAAATACTCAACAATAAACAAAACCACAAGCCTTGAGAAATAAAATAACATCCATATCACAAAAATCAGTCAAAAAAAAATAATGTACAAAACCATAAACCTTGAGAAATAAAACACAATCATAAACATAACTGAACAAAAACTCTGTGAAACAAAAAATGAATTATCATGAACAAGACAAATTATATAAAAAGTAATTACAATTCATAATTCCTAGTAACAGTGGACAATGATTGAGCCATGCTCTCTAGTGCTGAGGCAATTCTATTGCCAATGGAAACATTTTCTTTCAATAGTTCAATTTTTTGTTGGTAATATATTCTTTTTATTTCCACTTTTTTGTCAGCAATTTCGCTCAATTTGTCACAAGCATTTTGTGAATTCTCCAATCGTTGTGTTGCCATGTTCTTTTTTCTTTTTATTGTTTTTTTCCGTGTTTTCTCTTCATTTTCACTTCTTGTTGGTGTTTGTACTGATTTGCTGAATTCAGATTGTGTAGAATCTTCAATTATCATGAATTTCCTCAGTTGCGATTTCTTCAGCATAATCGTGTTCTTGTTCCACCTGAGAACATTCAGAAAATACATATCACAGTTTGATGTTATGATTGAATTGAACTTACAAAAACCACTTCAGATTCTGCAACATTTTCATCACCTGTTAGTGTATTGACATCTAGAATCTGAAGGAGATTTTCATCCTCTTCTGTTAGGATTATCTCAATGGGTGGCCCTCCTCCAGTGCATCTTACGTGTTTTTTCATATCAGTGTTTTTTTTCTTAACACTTTTTTTAAGATCCTGCCAAGTCTATATAGAATGAAGATAAATTTATGAGCACATATTTACAATAATGTATTTATTCATACCTACCCTTCGCCAATGGATCCAATCCTTTTTCGCACCCGGAATTTCATTCAATCTTTCTTCAATATCCTTCCATTGTTGTCGGGAATCTTTGTAGGAGAAATTGGAGTGAAATTTCCCCTTTCTCAAGTCCTCTGAGGCCTCCATTATTTCGATCAAGTGTTTTTTCTGCTCTTTACTAATACTGCCTCCTCTTTGGATTTTTTTATTATAATTTGTGTCCATTCCTCTTCAGATTCCAACAAATGGATAATAATTTCCAATGATAACGAAAAATACCCAAAATAATCAACCTCAACTTTGAAACTTTTGGAAGATTCAAAACAAAATTCTGTTACCAACATAATTTGCACCTTTTTCATTGGTGTATTCGTCGAAGCACAAGAAACTCTCACAATTATCTGAGAAGAACCATTCCATCGGATTCGAGAATGAGTGTCATATTAAATTTTGGTTTCCTATGGGAACTAAAAGCATGGGATCATATTCCTATAGGAACAAATTCCTACAGATTCGAGAATCGGGCCCCAGATGTCTGTCTGTCTGTGCGACCGATAGTTTCGGTATTTAAGGGCTTTATCACAATCAATGCACGTGTTCAGTAATAAAAACTAGTAAATGTTGCGTTTCTAGACAAAACACATAAAAAAGGTTAATAAGCTATCGGCACGAACAATTCTTAAGTTTAGAAAACAGGAAACAATAAAATAGAGAAGTAGACGTTGCGATCCTTTACGAATAACTCATAGGAACCGAAAACAATATAGAGAGGTATCAACACCCCAGCGATCAAGAGTTTTGATTGGGTGTGAATATAACAATCAAAACTAAAACTGGAATTAACACTGAAATTTTCTTGAAATCGAACTAATATAACTAAAGTTTGAGAGCTTTCTTTGAGAATAAAACAGAGTCACGAGGTTCTGGAAAGCGTTTTTTGGCACTATCGCATTCCTCTGGGTCGTCGTGAATACAATTTCTTGAGTTTTCTTGTTTCTTCGTCTTGCTGAGATGGATTTCTGAGTGTCAAAAGCGTGTAGCATTTCTACCCTTCGAAGCGATGCAAGGCTGAGTTCGGATGCAATAATTCCATGCTAGAGTTGATTGTCCTTGTTGAAGAATCAGATGGAATCTGAATGGTTAGTTGAGGTTTGTTACTTCACGAGCTGGCTGATCCATTATTGGATAACAGGATCGTGACAAATGTATACTCGTTCGAATACCCTCTGACAACTGACAAATTGCATTCCGGTAGTACTCAGTGAATACAGGAATGGAAGATCAATAATATAGGAATATAGAAAAAAAAAAGAATAGGGAAATTTACAAAATTAAAACGTAAAAAATGAATATTGGATCTTGAACTGAAGATGTTTTTATAGCTGATGTCAAAATTTTTAGATTGTAGATAAAAGTCAAAAAAATAAATTAATAATCATAGATCAAGTCATAATATTCAATCTGCATAGGAAATGAAGTATTAGATCTTAATTTTATTCATGGATGTGGAATATTTTGTTTCCAAACAGAATAGATTCATTCAATTCATTTCGCAATTATTATCATCTGAAACAAAATGTTTCAATAAATTATTACATGTTGTTATTTTATAAGGTTTTATTTCCAAGTCGGAACTTTAATCATTTTGTACGGACCTTTATAATTAGCTGATAGTTTTCTATTCAATCCTGGTTTGATGCCGTACATTACGATCATAGTACTGCTTTGATTTTTCTTTCGATTTGATTGTATTTTCTCGTGCTATTTGATACGATTTATTGAATTTCAATGTCGAATTTGTTTGGTAATCGTCGTAGGAGTAGCGAAATTCTGAATTTGCGGTCAATGAGTTTGGAATTGAAAGTTTATGTCCAAATACTAATTCTTATGGACTGAAATTTGTACTTTTATGAATATGACATAATGGTAAAGTAAATGTTGCTGAACTTACGAATTCATCCCAATCATTTTGTTGACTATATAATGTTCAAGATATTCTTTCAAAGTTAAATGACTTCTTTTTAAAGCTCCATTTGTTTGAGGGTGATAGGGACTAGATAATATATGTTCAATTTTGAAGAGTTTATTAATTTCTTTAATCAGATTTAACGTGAAATCACTTCCATGATCAGTTAATATTGATTCAGGAATTCTGAAAATTGTTATGAATTCCAATGAGGTATTTGCTACAGTTATAACTTCATGACTTTCTGTCTTTTTGGCAAATGAGAATATTGTCAAGTCATCTTGCATTGTAATAATGAATTTGTTTCCATTGATAGTAAGAGGAAGTGGACCAACAACATCAATAGCTAGTCTCTGAAATGGTTTTTCAGAAGTTGTTATTTGCATATTTATTTGACTCGACTGGCATTTCTCTATGTATTGTTTCATATCTTTTTTCATTCCTGACCATTTATAGTTTTCTTTTATTCTTTTACACGTCCTTAGGTATTCTGAATGACCTGATAGCGAAGTTTCGTGATTTATTTCATGTTTATCTTGGTTTATTAACCAGAATTACTTTAATGTCGAATTTAGTGAATAAATAGTTCATCATTTGATTGATCAGATCTTGTTTTAAGTTTGTATTATCTTCCGTGGGATTTTTCAGATAAAATTTTGTAATGTTTTTGTTTGAAAGTTCTTTTCTTATATTTTTTGAAGCATAAAATACGTCTTTATAGGATAGTTCATCGAAATGATTGACTTTAGCGATGGAGAGGTAAGTAATTTCATTTTTATCATTTGTCAATTCCACAAAATTCCACAAGTTACATCAGGCGGAATTTGAATCAAATCATAAGTACTGCTAATATTTTGATAGTGTTCGTTGTTTTCATCTAAGTCCTAGGAGTAGAGAATGCTGTTTTGTATTCAATCTTTTGAAATTTTTGTTTGAACTTTCACGTATATTTAAAATTGTTGATTGATTTTCAATAAGAGGTTCTAGGAATAATTCTATGCTATCGATTTTCACATGCTCATCAGTTGTATTTAAAATAGTAGTGATTGCTTTTCGATTTTCTACTTTAACAATCGATTTTGCGAGATGAACACCTCCAGAAATTTTTACTTCTGGGCAAATTCTTTTTGAGAGATTTTGATTTTTGACTTTTATTTAAATAACAGATCTTGGATCTAGAATATGAGGGTTTGATTCCGAATTAATTTTTATTGGTTGGGGAAGCAATTTTTTTTTTGAGTTCATTTTTAAGAAGATCTATTTGTGCTGATTCTTGAGTTATAAAAAAATCATTTCCTATGATACCGTCGTATGGAAAGTTGGATTATTTCTTGACGATGTGAAATTTGATAGGAAATTCGAATTTGTCTACCTGGAGATTAAGTATGATTGTACCCGCTGTAGGAATTGGAGTATTTGGGGTAATACCGTTCAACATGATCTTCTCGTTGGGATTGAAAAATGATTTTGTTTGATTAATGTTTCAAGCTTCAATAATTGAAACAAATGCACCTGTGTCAATTAAAAATTCGAATTCAATTCCTTGGTACATTGTTTTAATGTAGCAACTATTATTCGAAATTGTAAAAATGTTGACATGTCTTTGAATTCGATCATTTAGATATTGAATTGATTCAAGTTTGTCGGTTTTGATTATAGGAAATCCAGGATCGAGTGGTGGGGAGCTATTTTATTGCCGAACTACTGATCACCCTATTATCTTCTGCTTACTTCCCTAGAGATGCACCTATTCCCCCACCACCAAGTGGAGTAGAGGAACTGATGGCTAGTTGTAGAGGAACTGGATCACAATTAGTCATAGAATTTGATGACATCGCGGAGCAAATGACTGACGCGATGGTTTCAGCCTATAAATCAACTTGTCCTCTAATCACGAGGAATTACAAACGTAACGCAACATGGTGGTGCAAATACGTCGCTGATTTGAGAAAACAGATTAGACGCAAATTTAACCAAGCAAAGAGTAATGGAGAATACGGCGACTACAGAACCATTTCAACATACTACAACAAACAATTAAGGAAACTTAAGAGAGATTCTTGGAGGAAGTACTGCGAGGATATCGAAAAAACCGCCGCAGGCGCTAGACTTCAAAAGGTACTTGAAAGGTCCACAAAGTCCGATCGGAGCTATAGTAGGCTCTGATGGAAAGTACACCCAGGATGAAAGAGAAACACTTTTCAGAGTTCACTTTCCTGAGTCCAAGATGATTGACGACGCACCTAAAGCACAAAGACCGCTTTCTCCGGTAACTCTCAACAGGAGAGTGACTAGGGAAAACTGGACGTGTGCTAAGAAGATAATCACGTGGCACAAAATGAAATGGACTATCAACTCATTTGAACCATTCAAATCTGCTGGACCCGATGGCGTTCATCCCAAAATGCTACAACTTCTACTTCAGAAACTTTGTATGTTACTAAGAACCAGTCTTGCAATGGGATATTAACCAAAAATATGGTCTAAAGTAAGAGTCGCTTTTATACCTGAACCTGGTAAGTCGGAACAGGATGGGGCGGAAGCATTCAGACCAATAATCCTATTGTCTTTCATACTGAAAACGTTATAAAAACTTCTTGATAGGTATATTAGGGATGTGGTGCTTGAGAAGAAAGCGCTGCATAATGACCAATATGCCTTCACCGAGACAGCACTACACAAGCTCGTTAAAAGACCAGAAAATGCGCTAGAGAAAAATGAAGTGCTTCTATGCACGTTCCTAGATATAGAGGGGGCATTCAATGATACCCATCTAAAATCTATCACACGAGCTCTCACACATCATAATATCTAGGAAACTATTAATAGATGGATCGAGAATATGTTGAAAAGCCGTGTAATAAATGATATTATTTCAACTACTACACTGCAGACTAAAGTTACAAGAGGGTGTCCACAGAGCGGGGTTCTGTCACCGCTTCTGTGGAGTCTTGTTATTGACGGACTTCTGCGTATTCTAACCCAAAACCACCATAGCGTACTGGGCTTTTTAGACGACTTTGTGATCATGGAACAGGGCAAATTCAATACCAAGACATTGCAACATAACACTATTAGAATACTAAGCAAGGTGCAAAGACTTGCTTGCCTATGCATAACAGGGGGGACGAGGACTACCTCAACAGCGGCCATGAAGGTAATGCTCTGTATTTTTCCGCTTCACCTTGAAGTGCAAGGGGAAGATAGCACTGGGGCTCCTCAGATTGCCGGTAGCGTCAAGAAATAGTGGTAATAATACACTACTACAATTAAATGGAGACAATATCTTGCAGATGCCAAGAGATAATAATAAGTATATCTTCGAAAAACCCTTCGAGGTGTTTATCCCGGATTGAAGGGGGTGGCACGAAGTTCATGCTAAAGAAGAGCAAAACAGAATGATCTGGTACACAGACGGATCAAGGACTGACCAAGGATCGGGTGCGGGAATTTATTCCCCTACCCTGAAGGAGAAACACTCCTATGCGATTGGTGAAAACACCTCGGTGTTCAAAGAAGAAATATTTGCAATTTTACAATGTGCAAAAATATGCAATGAGAAGGCCTTCAAGAGAAAAGGAATCCATATTTATTCGGATAGTCAGGCCAGCCTGAAAGCCCTTGCAGGTTATAAGGTAAAGTCCAGACTCATCTGGGAATGTATCAACGAACTTCTGACACTGACAAGGTTGAACAGAGTCAAACTGATCTGGATTCATGGGCACAGTGGAATAGAAGGCAACGAAATAGCTGACGAACTAGCTAGGGAGGGGTCAGCTACACCCTACTTTGGCCCGGAACCAGTACTTGGAGTGCCCAAGAAACTACTTGGCAACTCCATTAAAAGACGAGTCAAAGTAAAGAATAAAGTGAACTTGTTATTCAGATAACAGGCGAAAAAAGAAGATGAGATACTTGAATTAAGTAGAGATCAGATAAGACTAGTAACAGGTCTCCTTACAGGACCTGCTCCTGTTAGTACACACCTACAAAAAATGGGGCTATATCAAGGTGACCAGACGTGTAGATTGTGCGGCTTAGAACCTGAAACTACTGGACACATTTTGTGCTATTGTGAAGCACTGAACTATAGGAGGGTAGTGCAATTAGGGGAACCTGATTTAAACCTAGAGAATGTGGGAACCCTGAAACCTAGTGACATTTGCAAAATAGTCAAAGGGGCCAATATTTTTCAGGATACCGGAATGATAGGGAAAATACAATAAGCCTCCGGCTGCAATAAATCCTTCGGACCCCTGTAATAATAAAAAGAAGAAAACGAAAGCACACAAACACCACCTACGCAGTGCCATTGAAATAATAATAATAATAATAATAAATCGTCTCTATTCATTATACATGAAATGGTGAAGTGTCAGCCGAGGCTGTTTTTCAACTTTACCAATAGATTTCAAATAATCAACTTTATCCTAACAAGTATACCAATAAAATAACAATAAGGAATATACATGTATATATAAACAATAATCGATGCACCTTAAAACATAGCCATTAGTTCGACAGACTGAGTGACCCAATCATCAAAACAAAAAATTCCTCTTCAATCTAGATTTGAAATTTATGAGAGAAAAATCTAGAGAACCACCAGGTACACGATTGTAAAGCTTGCTAGCAGAATAGACAAAGCTCCTCTGATAATATGAGGTGCGGTGCCTGGGAACATTCAATATTTGAGTTTTCCTAGTATTCACTTCATTGTCTTTTAGCAGTTAGAATTTTTTATATAGGTATGTAGGTTTTCCCGTTTTCAAAATTTTATGTGTTAAGCAGAGAGTATGCAATTTGATTTGTTGATCGATGTACAGCCATCCCAGTTCTGTTATTTTATTGGTGATTCTATCAAATTTCCTTAGTCCACTGCAAAAACGAGCACATGAGTTTTGAATTAGTTATAGCCTCCTTAGTCCTGTCTTACATATTGCCGATCCAAAAAGTTGATCACAATATGACAACTTGGAAAAAAACAGGCTTTCACATAGTTTTATTTTCAGTTTCAAGGGTAAGACATGTTTATGGGGAAATAATTTCTTCAATGTAGCCATAGACGCACCACATAACATCTGGACATGCTTCGTGAACCTAAGATCGGAGTCGAACCAAATTGCTAAATTTTTACATTCCGTGCGCAAGGGTATTAGGCAATCCAGCGATCTGTCAAAGCGAAAAACCAATGTGGCGGCTTGGGGCACACATTTGGTGTTTACATATGTGACTTGAGTTGAAAACTGTTACATTTAGTTATCTCTAGTGCGTTTTTTATGTGTTTTTTAATTGTGGCTAATTATTAACTCTTTTACTGAAGAAAAGGCCTATCAAATGCATTGTGGTTGGCTGTAGATCTCGTACTAACCGAAATAAAGTCGGCATGTAATCGGTTTCTACGGTTACTAATCACATCAGGTTCTTATAGAGCAGTTATACATAGAGTAAGAACGATTTAACTATGATCTCACTGATTCCAAACTGATGTATCAGAGAGTCTGCAGTAGACTTTTTTTTCACCAGAATATTACAAGAAGAACAGCATCAATTGAATAATCTGAATCAGCATCAGTATCCAATGTGAAAGGATCTATATTATTAATTAATCCCAACTTTATTTAAAATCGAAAACGAATGTAGTAACAAGAATCAGAGATAAGTTACAATAAGTTATAGCTTATCTCTGCAAGAATGAACTGAATGAATAGTTCCAAGCATACTTTTCACCAACGTCTCTGCTATTCAACATCAATGTCTTCAAATATTCACTCCCCATCTGAATACCGTTTCGAAAAACCAAAAAACTCCGAAAATAAATAAAATTCACTATTTACTAGCCAAGGTATCGCATTGTGTGCCCCAAGCCGCCACATTGAATGTCACGTGGTTTGGATTGCCTAATTGGATTAGAGTTGATGGTTAATTTGAGGTTATGTTCAACATGATAACATTTATTTTTATTTCCGAATAATATGACACTAGACTTATTAGCATTCAATTGCAGATTATGTGCTGACGAAATGTTAAGGAGACTATTCAGGTCATTGTTGATTTGCACAGCGCTGTGATCGGCATCCTCATAATATATGTGAAATCCCTATACAATTGTGTGTCGTCAGCATAATGAAACATTTTACAAGATCGAATATGTTCATGGAAGTCAGAGATGTATATACTGAATAACAAAGGTCCGACTATTGATCCAGATCTAACCGTCAAGGTATCTGACTCTCTGTCACCAATTACCACCCGCTGAGTACGTTGGGAGAGGTAATTCTGGATCAACGCAACTGCAGATTCATGAAAACCAAGAAAACCAAGTTTTTAACAGAGTAAATTACGCATTACCGTATCGAAGGCTTTGCTATAGTCCAAGAGAACCAGACACCCCAATCTACCTTGGTCCAACGATTTGAAAATTTCATCACCTATATTTACTAAAGTTGTTGTTGTACTATAGTTTTCTCTGAAGCCTGATTGGATATCAGGAATAATGCCGTTATCAAAAACATATTTCGTTATTTAGTTTTTCATAATTGTTTCTAAAATCTTTGAGAAGGTTGGTAAAATGCTGATAGGCCTCAAGTGGCCAAATTCATTGGCATCGAGTATTTTGGGGATGGGTATGATCTTTGCGTGTTTCCATGCTGACGGAAAGAATTGCGTACTTGTATTTATGATGAAAGTGATATGTTCGATCAAATGTGTGCTAACAAACAGTAAGGTGTCTAAAGAAATACCGTCGGAGCCAACACAATTACTTTTTATTTTATATAGTGACTCGAGTACCTCAGTTGAAGAAATAGTTTCGAATTTAAATTTATCACCACTTTCATTTTTTTCATTATATTTATTCAGAAGATACTGTACATTAGATGACTGAGTTGCATCAGGTATGGTATTAAAATGTGTGTTCATCATGTTAATGTTATTTTTCAACATGGCGGTAATGGAGATTTGTTGTTTAGCGTTTGTTACATTCATCTGGTTCAGCGTTTTCCAAATATCTCTGCTATTTTTTTGGCTCATAATATGCTCCATATACGCTCTTTTCTCGCGTTTTATGGCTCCTGTTACATAGTTTCGTAATTCCTTATATAGTACCCAATCTCTTTCCAACTTTGTTCTACGGAATTTCTGAGGGGCTTTCTCACGTAATTTTGCCATTTGTTGAATGTTATAAGTAAACCAAGGTGAATAAGGTTTGCTTACTTTTATATTTCGAAAGGGTGCATGCGTATTCAGAAGATGCGTAGGGTTTGTGTTGAAAAATTCTACTTGTTCATCAACAGTACGCAATGCATAGATTGTGTCCCAAAGGATGCTCTTTAGATCTTCTGTTAATAAGGTAGGCTGAAAATATTTTAGATCTCGTCTAGAAATATAATGGGGTTTTGATCGGGGTACAGACATTTTCATAGCACAAATTGTAGCAAAGTGATCAGAAATACCAGGAATATTTATTACATCACATGTTGTTATGATTTCAGGTGCACTGGTAATTATTATATCAATGAGAGTTTGAGACGAGGAAGTTATTCTAGTAGGCTCGGTAACAATTTGTGAAAGATTGTAAGTTTGTAGAAAGTCATCGAACAGCTTTGATGACGAACTAGAAGATAGTAAATTAATATTAAGATCAGCCGCGACGAGGACAATATCACCATTTTCTATAAATTTGCTGACACTTGATTCAAATTTTTCTAGTGCCAAGGGAATATTAGCATTAGGTGCTCGGTATGCAACACCCAGTATAAATTTTTTATTTTTCAATTTTACTGAAACCCATAATTGCTCGAGTGAATTGTCTATGTCAATGTGGAGTATCTTGTGCGTGAATTTTTCTTTTAAAAATATTCCCAAGCCTCCGCCTCTCCCGACACGATCAGCCCTCACAAATGCATATCCTGGCAAATTGATTAAATTCGAATCAATTGTGTCACTGAACCATGTCTCAGACACTGCAAAAAAATCCAAAGAATCATTCAAAATATATGATTTCAAAAGATCGAAACCACCCAAAATAGAACGAACATTCATGTGACCAAATGCAACATTCACCATTTTATCAATATTTATTTCTAAATGTGCAAAATAATCCAAAATATTTTGTATTAATAAAGAATCGAATACGTATTTTCTGCCCACCGGGTATATGTGGAATTAACAAAAAAAAAAGATAAAAAAAATAAAAATAAAAATAAAAGAAATACCAAATCACAAAAAAACTACTCCGCAAAAGAAAAAGCTCATAGAGAGCAAACCGAGTTATAATTGTTTTGCTTGACTTCTGAGTGATCTTATTCCACCACCGGTTGCTTGAGATTTTGGGCTGTATATTATTTTTCGTTTCTTCTTTGTATTTGACAATGAACCCTGTGTGGATCGTTTTGAAATATTTCGACTATTAGATTCCCTGTTGTTCAGATCTGCACTTTCACTATCGGTTTCAGTTTTTTCGTCCAATTCCATCAAGTCGTCTACAGTGAATATTCCTTCATCAGTAACTAACGTATTTCCTCTGATTCTTGCCCTCTGATTTTGTTCCTTAGCTTTCTTCGAATGATTTCTCAGATACTTCTGCTGCTGTCTGTCCACCACTGCCAAGTCGTTCGCAATCGAGATACCTGATCCCTTGAGTTTTGAAAGCACGGGAAATATCTGAGATTTTCCCAAATAGGATATGAATTCCACAATAACAGGAGGGTTTTGGTTTTTGCCAGTAGTATATACAGGGTGTTTCACAGTGGATGGAAAATTAGACGTATCTGGAAAACAGAAAGACAGATCATTTCGAAAATTTGTGAGCGTGGATAATCAAACTTGCTCTATCCTTCTAAAATATTTTCATCAATACAGTGTTGCCGCTTGTATCAGAAAGTAGTAGCTACTTTGTTATTTCAAATGAAACACCCCGTATATTATATCATTTTTGGAATCCTCATAAGATTCCTCACAACTTTCTCACATAATTCCCTATACCTATCTGTGACGATTTCCGAGATAAAAAATATTTTGTAAAATTTTTGTGTAAAACCTGACCATTGAAAAATATCAATTTTTTCCCAATGCAAATTCACAAGATATTGCAATTTGGGTTATAGCTGCATAAGACCATCAAGTATTCTGTCGATGAACTGGATCTCAGTTTCAGCATACAGGGAGGCTCAGAAGTGAGTGTCATCCGTGGACTCATGAAAATGATTGCAACTCCGTTTTTTCAATGGAACACCCTGTATATTAGCACTTATTCGAAAAACTATAACATTTTCCATTCTAATTGAGTATACTTTCCCTATACCTATCTCGTACAGTTTTTTAGTTATGCTCACTTATGTTATGAATTCGTTTTCAATGAAAAAAATATTGGATGGTGCTTTAGATAGTAGGCTATGAACTTCATTCTGACAAAGAACTAACATGTTATTCCTTCATTGTTATCCTGTATTCAAGATGCATGGGTGTAAAAATACTATGGCAGAAAATAATTACTTGAATGCGGTTCAGATGGATTTATTCATCATTTATGGTCAATGTAACAAGACTATCAGTAGAACATGCAGAGAGTTTAATGAATATAGTTGACTTCTGACGTGAAAACCCATGTTGATTGTTAATCAGTAATTCCTTACAATAATAATTCAATTGATCCGTGATTAATCTGTCGAACAACTTTGGAATTGAGGACTGATTGCATACACTCCTATAGTTTTTCACATCCTCTTTAGAACCGGATTTATAAATGGGAATGATATAACTGTCTTTCCACAATTTTGGAAATATTTCGTTGTCCAGTGAAGACCTAAACAACAGAAATATTGGATAGGTTATAGCACAGATACAGTTTTTCAAAAAAATGTTTGGTATACCATCAGGTCCAATTGATTTTTTGTTAGGCAACTTATAGATATTGCATCATACACCAGAGCAACTGATAGGCTTGGACACGGAATATCAAAATCACAACTACTGCCTCCAATCTCATTCAACATTAAACTGTTTACAGGCTTAGTGTATACTGTGGAAAAATAATCAGCAAAGAGACCCACTGTTTCACTGCAATTTCCTGCTGTTTTATTATCGTAGGTCATATTTAGTGGTAAGCCATATGTAGATTTTTTGTTATTGATGTAATTCCAAGAAGATTTTGGATTTGACGATGAATTGAGATCGACCTCTTCTATATAATTTTCATAGCACGATTTAGTTATTATTTTGCATTCTGTCCTTAATTCAGCGAATTTGTTATAATTATTCTGAGTTCTGTTTTCTTTATAAATTTTGTGAGCTATTTTCTTTTGCCCGACTAAGTGCCTCAGCTCACTAGAGAACCATCTAGGATAATTTGACATTTTGAATCGTTTCAATGGTACAAATAGAGCCACTGCCATACTCGACACGTGATAAAAGCTTTCTATAGCTTCATCTATGTTGTTACAGTTCAACAGATGATTCCAATTTATAGCTGATAAATAGTTGTTCAGCCCCTTGTAGTTTGCATTAACATAATCATAATAGTATTCCTGCTTACATAAGGTTTCACGTTTTTTTTTGTATCCAAGGCAAAACTGAGAACATTTGGATTATGCTGTGTGCTAGCAGTGAATAATGGATCAGTTGATATGGTCACATTAATATCCTGTACATTTGAAAATAGCTAATCTAAGTAAACATTTCTGGAATTGGGAATAGTATTCAGTTGGTAGAAGTTAAAATAAGCATAATATTCACACAACAAATTTCGAAAGAATTTCTATTAACTTTTTGATTTATAGCGAGAGCCACGAATCATATATCAACAAGTGAAACGTTCTGGTGACTGTCCGTCAACACCCTACGATCTCAAGATGCCACTTCACCGGTCTCTTCGTACCTAAACGCTCGAAGGGCGTCAGTCAGAAGATAATTGTCTAGATATTAACATCTCTCGTAACTGAAACTGTAAAATTTATAATAAAAAGCATTTATTTAAAAGCAAGCACGTCGTTGTCGAACTTATTTGGCGCAGTCGGTAGGATTGCCGAAATCACCGCGAATCGATCGAAGTGATTTTCGTTTCTACGATTAATCGGTAATCGAACAAGAAAAACCAGTGCTGAAAAAAGTACCAAGCAGAGCGGCTCTTCGAACTTCAGGACACCCAGTCAATCGTTGACCTGCCGAAAACCCACTTCAGCCCAATTTTTCGAGAAGATGAACCAATTTGTTCTCTTCTGCAGGAAATAAGTAATTGGAGAAGACAAACATCTCTTTTCTGGTGCAGACTTCCTATAGTGGTAAAGGTGATGACCAAAAGCTTGCTTTTTCTGTAGGTGCGAAATCATTTTATGTCACTGGAAAATATTTTAGAGAGATTGAATCAACTGTCTTTCACTAACTCAGACACTACTAATCCACCCCTTACTAACCAAGTCAAATTAGGTGTAAATATTTCAAACAATTCGAGTAATAAAAATTCAACTATGGCTTTAACAGTATTCAGTCTGTCTAACATTTAATAACTCTTCGAAAAGCAGCATATTTTGAGTGTCGTCAATCCCATATTTCAAATATCTCCATAAAGAAAATCAGGGCAAGTCAAATCTGGCGATCTCGCTGGCCAATTTCGTGGTCCTCTCCTACCAATCCACCTTTGCGGAAAGCACATTATCAAAAAATTGTCGGACAGTGAACTTGAAATGAATATGGATCTGAATAACAGTGAAATGTTCGGTCAAATATAATAACTTTCAATAAGAATTCTGTTCCCAAATCAAATAAATGTTGTTTCACAGCTCTCTCGATTCAAAGAATGCATTGAAATGATAACTACTATTTGAAAATGCCAATATTTTGAAACCTATTCAAGCTAGGTATAGGGAACCTTGATATAAAATGAAAGATAATCGGATTTTGTATTGATCAGATTGAAAAAATACAGGGTGTTCTATTCAAAATAAGGAAGTTATCTGCGTTTGAAATTATAAAAAAGTGACAATGAATTTTGAACGTCCTGAATAATATTGGGAAATGGGTTCTATCGGAATCAATAGCCTGAAACCTCTTTAATGCTTGGTCAGAATTGGAAAGGATGGTTTCTATACATTTCTATGTTATTCAGTATCCATGCAATTGTACCCTGCATTTTCAAAAAGAAAACAATAACTTGTAAACGGTTATAGTTAGGTACATGGTACCTTTCATGAAATCGTATTATTTTCCCCTATCTAAAACTGTGACAAAATACCGGGTGTTACATTTAAAAAAACACAACTTCGATATGTCAAACTTTTTTGAGCCACCCTGTATACTCCAAAATAATTTCCTTCCGCAGCCCCAATGAATATACAGATAATGAAAAGAAAAATTTTTCGAAATATTCAATGATTTGGTTTACAGAGACCGTGTCGTATGTGGTGCCCCACCCTGTATAGAGATTAAACAGTAAATATGTTTTTGATTAATGGCCAAGATGAATGAAGATTTTGTGCATGACATTTACAAAAAGAAATCATCATCTTATGGGGTTCATGTTTGATATTTGACATATCTCCCCCCTTCAAGCAAAGCTGGCCCCCCAGCTTTATCATTTGAAAATGAGTTTATTAAAAATGAGAGAATCGTAGTTACATATAAAACTCACAAATAAAATAATCAAAAATATATATTATTATACAATTTCGTTTCTTTTCAACACATTTGTTTCAAACGCATGAGTCATTAATTCTTTTTCGAATCCGGCACTTCACTTTGTTTATGTCACCACACTGATTTCATTATTCAATTTCACTGATATGTTTTGGCCGAAACCTGATAATTACTATAGTCTATTTATTCTGGGTTGATAGTTGTGTCAGATTTGGTAACTGTGCAAAACAAGAAGTATCTAGTAATGACAGACGTCTCGATAGGTTTATAAATCAGCTGGAAACATCAAAGCATCAACAATCATGCCAACACTTCACAACGATGCCAAATTGTTTGGAGCGAATCCTTACAATCATTTGTCTACATGCGAATTTTTCTTTTCTTGCGATTTTCATAAATTTGTTCTTTTGAGAGCTTACTTTCATCGTATTCCGTCAAACGGGGTAATTTCGATCATGCGGGGAAAAGTTGACGCCACGCCACTATGGAGAAAATAGCGCCTAAAATGAAGCCCTCGCATTTTCAACCCGCCAACAGCTGTGCAGTGGTTCAGTGAGAGAGTAGATGTGATCGAGTGTAGAGTATTTAGTGATACATGAGGTAAGTATGTGTAGGTTAACGTGTTTATAAGGGTTGAAAATTGGCTGAATTGGATTCCACAGCTGAAAGTATACACGGAAGAAAATAATTCGTGAGTATATGAGAAAACATAGTTATTCGTGAATGCGAATAAACAAAAATATCACTGTTATTTAATTCTTTCAACGCTACACTGAAGATTTTAGAAAGAAAGGTCATTGTTGTGGGTAATTTCGATCAGTTTCAGTGTTAAAAATATGTTTCAACCTTTCGATTTACTAAGTCACATTTTGGGTTATGTTCATTTGTGTGGGGAAATCACGTATAGAGAACAACCTGACAGTGTTGCCAAGCACATGGCGTTGTCCTTCGCGGTCAGAGAATTATTTGATGTCCATATCAATTTTGTTTTTCCGTTTCAGATGCCTCGTCACTACCAGAAGAAGTTGGGGCCACGGGGGAAGAGGAATTATGAATGAAACATGTTTTTTTCAGATAGCAGTGGCGGCAGTTAAACAAAAAAATACGATGAGGGCTGCCACTGAGCAATTTGCGCTACTTTTAATGATCATTACCACGGAAGACATCAGCTTAAGTATGGGAGACCGTCCGCTCTAGATGCGCAGGAAGAAAATGTGTTTGCTGAAGGCGTCCAAATTTGTGTTTTTTACGTTTATCAATCAAGAGATGAGAAATAAGGCAGAATAAATAAGAATTTTCCAATTTTTTGTTGAATGCATTGACATAAAATGAAACAAGAAATGAATTCGTTGTTTGTTGTTTTACCTTCTGAGGAGATGAAGTCAATTTTTCGATGCTTTCGAATATGTGATCGACGATGAAATGCGGGGAAAAGTCGATCACTCTTTACGACAAAATAAAAATTGAATGGTAAAACTCATAAAAATAGTAACGGGTTCATCAAATGGCTCAATGTTCAAGGTATTTTCATTTTCAATTTTATTTGAATACATTGAATCGTTCAGATGTTATATTAAAAAAGCCCCAATTTTTGATCGAAATTACTCCGTTTGACGATTCTTATCAAATGCCGAGAAGATTGAGTGGAGATGCCCAGAAAACGGTTGCATCTTAGAACATTTTTATCGAGAAATGGTTAACAGGAGCCCCTTACTTTCATTGGATTTTGTTCGAAAGGTATGTGACGAATCTTCATGAATATTCATTCACCATGATCTTACAATGTTTCAATAGTTTTCATGAAAAATGATTGCTAGTTTAAATGTTGGAATTAAACTGTGTAGGGAATATCTGCATACTTTCACAGACTGTCCTAGGACTTCTACAGATAAAGATTCTCCTATAGTTACCGAGTTGCCCTATTCAAACATCGAAATTTGCCCACCCTGTACACTCCTAGGTCAGTTCTTCACTACACATACATGTTCGATCGCCGAGCGATATGTATTGGGTGGCTTCTAAGACAGCCGAGATCGTAAAGATGTACATAAAGATCACTCCTACGAATTTTTTTGTTCATTTCATCCACGCTAAGGGGACAGCTCTACGGATCTACATATGAATCATCGTATAACTCGAAAGTTATCTCGTTTTTCTTCTTGTAGCCGGCCAAGGAAAAAAAATATACCTAGGTCGAAGATCGATATGAAAAGTACTCTTATATTTTTTCCTTTTATTCAATCCGTCCTAAGGAGCCAGCCTCACACGCTTTTTTCACACAATACGATTGTGGTCGTCCGGTAAAAAGTCGGACGACCACATTCCATTAGTTAAATACGGAAATATACGAAATCTTTCACACAGGACGACAACGACTTATTGTCGTGTCGTGGTCGTACAGCTGTCGTCCACTGCCACTGCAATGGACGACGGTCGTGCCGTTCTCTGATAACAGTGACAAACGGCATCAAATGGATGTTTGTATACAATACGATTGTTAGTCGTGTGATATCTGCCGTATCAATTGAATCCAGTGGCACGTAGTAAAATGGCTGAAAATATCGATGTGGAATTTCTAATTTCACTAGTTGAAAGTAGACCAGTACTCTGGGATAAAACCCTAGAAAGTTACAAAGATAGAAATGTAACAAAAAATGCGTGGCGTGAAATTCTCCTGGAGGTAAAACCAGATTTTGAAGAGCTGGAGGATAAAGAAAAAAACACATTTGGTAAGTTGCATTTTTACTTTATTTTGCATGTAAAGTATTATTCTCTGATCAGAGATCTCAAATGGGGTTAAAAACCTGAATATAATTATGTAAATAGAAAAATATTCAATGTTTTCTGGGATGCGGCCAAAGTTTGCATTAAAATAACAAATTTACTTGTCAAGATTTGGTTTATTATTTCATTAAACCATCTTCAGACATATTTTCCAATAAAAAAAAATTATAAATGTTTAGCATCAAATTAAAATTTTCCTCAAAAATATGTGATTCTCGCTGTGAAACACAAGGTAGAACAATGTCATCCACCAAGGTTACATTTATTAAAAGACATTAAAGATAATTTTTGTGTACGTTCGAGTAAATTAAAAATATTTTCAGGGTCAGCGGTTCCCAAATCGTGAATTGCGGATATACCTCCTCGTATTACATGTTCTTGTGGTAAATCGTCCAAACCTGTTATTGTAGCAGTATCATCTATCAAAAACCATCTCTGTCACGTACAAAATTATGTAATACGGTGCAAGCTTCAATAATATCCATAGCAAAATTTGGCTATACATTTAGAGGTCTATGAAATATTCGCCATTTATCGCTAAGGATGCCAAAAGCACATTCGACATACCGTCGAGCTCGACACAAGCGATAGTTAAAAATCCTTTTTTCAACAGTTAAATGTGTTCCCCCAAACGGTCGCAGTAAATGTCGATGCAATCCAAATGCTTCATCTCCTACGAAGAAGTATGGAACTTTGGGGCTTTCAGTTCCCGGTAGACACTTTTCTTCTGGTAGTGGTTGTGTCTTTGATTCTGTCGACTGCCATAAACTGGACCTTTTGAATATTGAAGAGTCACAAACTTTACCATAACTTCCAACGTCTACAAACAAATTTGTATCTGCAGTCGGCAACTGCCATTAAAACTACAGAATAATAATCTTTATAGTTGAAATACATTGACCCACTGCGAAATGGACAAGTTAGACGTATGTGCTTGCCGTCTACTGCTCCTATACAATGGGGAAAGTTTGCAATGGTTTCAAAGTCTGAAGCGATAGATTTCCACATTTCTCTTGTAGGTGTTGGTATACACTCCACTCGCAGAACCATCCAGATTGCTTTGCATACCTCCTTTACTATCTTACTCGCAGTAGAAATTCCAATTCGATAAGTATAATGTAGCTCAGTAAAGGTACAGCCACTTGCCAGATATCTGAAAAGAATCACGTATCTTCATATTTCTTAAAAATTAATAAATAAATATTAGTATTTGTTATTTCATTTATATTTTAGGTAAGGACGTTATAAGACGGTGGACTAATCTTCGAGATGCGTTCGCTAGGTCTAAAAGAAAAATGAAAGACAGCAAAAGAAGTGAAACATATGCAAAAAAACCAAGAAATATGTATATAATGATCAGCTTCAATTTTTAAACAAACTGTACGAAGTTAGAGAGACAGTTGATAGTTTGAATGACGAAACCAGGCACGGAACTGAAAACAATTCGGAACACATAGAGGTTGAGGCAAATGCTAGTTTCACGATTGACGAAACAATAAATAAACGTACGAGAAATAGGAAACATCGCAAACCTGATGAGGTGAAATTAAAAATTTTGAAGGCATTAGAGCCTGAAAAACAAAATAGTAAAATGTCTTTCTTCCAGAGTTTGTTGCCCCACTTTGATAGATTTGATGAAAATGAATTACTTCAGTTCCAAATGGGCGTTTTGCAAGTGATTGCAAACATCTCAATGAAAAAAAGAAGATGGTTCCTCAGGTCCCTCCTCCTTTTCCTCAATCTATTCCTACACACTCTCACTCGCAGCAGTTTGCGTTCCAGCTTGCTCCTTCTTTTCCTCAACATTCGCAACTTACTCAGTCCCAATCATCTACACCATCATTTACTCAACTTTTTCCCACTCAATCTTCTTCAACTAATAAGTATTATCAAGATTGCGGGGCATCATCTGGAATGACATCTCCAATGACAGATCCCAGGGACAGTTCCACTCCACTCTCTCAGGACTTCAGCACAGTTGATAGTGTAGATTTTACTTCCCTCTAATGTCTTCATTTGTAAAACTTTGTAAAATTCAGGAATTTTCTTTATTTTGTTATTACAGAGCAAAAATAAATGACTTGTGTTAATAATGGTTGTTAAAATAAAAAACACGTTCAGTGATCCATTGCCAATAAATATGGGCGTACCACAGGGAACAGTGCTGGGGCCAGTTTTATTTCTGTTATACATTAACAATATGTTCTCTATAACAGACTTTCACGGTAAATTGGTTTCGTATGCGGATGATACAGCGGTCATTTTTGCTGGGAATACCTGGTCTGAAACTTATGTAAACACGGAAATTGGAATGCAAAAAATATATAACTGCCTCAGTAGCAGCCTGCTGAGCGTTAACATCGAAAAAACAAAATTTATCACCTTCTCTTCTACGGCCAAAGACCAGCCTTTAAAGGATGACTTACTGCTTCATAAGCACGACTGTCGAAACTTTCTCAATTGCCCATGTCTAGCAATCCGTAAAACTCACTCGATAAAATATCTAGGAGTGGTAGACGATCAACACTTGCGCTGGAACGAACACATCAGCTATACGGTTAAAAGATTGAGAAAACTCATATACAAATTTTATCAGCTTAGAAATATATTGAACACGAAGAACTTGTTGATGGTTTATAACGCATTGGCTGAATCTATATTACGTTACTGTGTGGTTGTATGGGGTGGTACCTTTAAAACTTCTCTGTACAACCTAGAAATAATACAAAATACTTTGTTAAAAATCATACTGAAAAAAAAAATACGTTTCCCCACAAGTGAGTTATATGAAAAATCAGAGGTTTTAGCTTTGAGAACATTATACATATATCAATGCATTTTATGGACTACAAATGGTCCGCATGACTATGTTTCCCATACATATAATACTCGCAGAATGACATGTCAGCCGCTCAATCTTCCTCAATGTAGGTTGACTCATACCCAAAAATTCATTACTTACCACGGACCTAAGTTATATAATCTGGTTCCTTCTGATATTAAGCTTCTAACTAGTAAGAAGATACTGAGAAAAGAAATAAAACACTTCGTAACTACTCACCGGGAATTATTGCTGAATATAATTGAAAACTGAAAGCAGAAAAAAATAAATGCCTGTTTTCCCCCTTTCCTCGAGGTTTACATGATTTCATGATATTTAAACTAAAGAGAAGACATTATATAGTACTCTCTAAGATTCTTTTATTTTCTGTCTTTTATTTTCTGTTTTCTGTCTTCATTTTCTGTCTTTCACTGGAAATTATTCGCGGGAGATGGCTCCACAACACAAGCCTGGCTTAGGTGGCTTCTCCTGCTTTCAAATTTTCAAATTTTATTCTAATAATCTCAATCTGTTAATTTTTATGATTTTATGTTCAGTTAACATTATGAATAATCACTATGGGAATTATTTTGTAACTAACTCACCATGTTTGTTTTTTATATCTATTATTTTCATGTTTGTTTATTATTATTATATTGTATTATATTATTATATTATTATATTATTATATTATATTATAAAAATATGCTTGAAATATTTAACCAACTCTGGCCTATGTCTATCGGTTTAAGTAATATCAACAAAAAATATACGAAATTATAACGATCTAAACAAAATTCTTTGTTATAAATTTATTATAACAATTGAGGACTTAACGAAAATTTATAAATTGTTTGTTTCTTGTTCTACATCTCGTTTTTGCATAAAAATAAGATTGAGTTTATTTAATGAAAAACAAAAACGCCAAAATTTAGATTATCATTAAGAGTATAGAATAAAAATTTCGTAGTTTGTAAAATAGTATCAGAACTTACCTCAAAGTGACAGCTAACATTTCTATAGGTTGAATACAATTTCTCATTTTTGTATTTCGCCGTTGAAGAACAGTCTTCAGTTTGTCATGTAATTCATCGAAGGAACTCATTGACATGCGGAAGTAATTAAAAAATTTGGTTTGGTCATTTCTTAAATCTTCAAAGAGTATACGAAATAAACCTGCTTCTTCTCTCCTTCTATTGATTGGATGCACCTAATGTAGTCGATTACGTTTCTGCCTTTTTTTACGACGATAAATTAACCATAATGCCAAAATTTTTGCCCGATTTGATGCGACGCCCTGTGCTCTCTCCGACATCACGATAAATACTAACGATAATATGTCGTTATGTGTGAAAGCCAGTAGTTACGATAAACGGTCGTCCGACTTTTTACCGGACGACCACAATCGTATTGTGTGAAAGGAGCGTCACGGATCGAAATATAAATGATCCTTCAACTTATCATGGACCTTCTGCGACGCGAACTTGACCGCCTACTTTAAATATTAGTAGTAATAATAGTGGTAGTACATGGATTATAAGTTTGAGTTACTTTCGAGTTATACTCAAGTTTTGATTCGTTATCATCATATCAGGCAGTTGTACTCATCAATGAGAGTGGCTTAAATTTACGGAGATGAGAAAAGCTAAAAATCTGTTCTCTCTCAAATCTTAAATCGACGGGTCCAAGTGGTTCTCCCATTTTTATTTGAGAGAATAATCTAGGTGTGAATAACTCAATAACTGATATATATTTCTATGCTCTATGTTGTAATATACATTGCTTAATCCCGTTTCAGCCGCGTATTTGTTTTGAAGCATAGATACGTTCTTGGCTTTGCTTCAAGTGGCTCTTATCATTTTGCATAGTCACTCAAGAGTCTTGATTGGTGTTGTCAATCAGGAAGCAAAAGTGCTAGTGGTTGATGACTGATCTTTGGCAGATGAAAGAAATAATTACAGAAATTGCTCTGATCTCGAGTATAACTCATGCGCTATTTTAACTAAGAAGTAATTAAAAAAGTTCATATTATTATACAATATCTATTTTTCTCCTGAATTTTTTATAATCATCTATCGTTAATTGTATCACATTTTTCCTAAACATTTCTGAATATGATTTATGAATAACAACAAAACATATGGAGGTTAATACATATTTATGTTAAAATTTTCCTAGATTCATCTCATAGACTCAATATATTTCGGTGACATCTAAAAAAAAAAAGGGGGGGCATCATTCATTATGTGTTTGAATATATATTACCTTTAGATACTCCTTGGAATTGGGCAATCCATCCTGTTCCACCATTATGTATTGATGATTTATATTCAACCTCCATAAAAGATTCTGATCTTATAATAGATCCAACCGCATACTGAAATTTGAAGATTTTTATTAACGAATTGAGTACAATTTAATAGTAAAATTGTATATTGTTACTCACATCTCTACATATTTCGAAGGTATTGACTGTAACATTTTCATAACCAGCATAAGTTCTTACTATTATATGCGATTGTCCACAATCCCCTTGTATATCCAAAACTGCAAAAATTAGAATAAGAATGAGCTCAATTGCAGTATGTCCCATTAGAAAAATAAACATTTTGACGATTCGAAAGATCATTATATTCAGTGAGAACAATTATGGTACACCGGAATTAGATACAAGTTTGCTTTCAATTATTTCAGTTTGGGATTTTCAATAAAATTCTAGATGAATATGATACGTTACTTGGTCAACATTTATTCAAAATTGATAACATGTTCATTATGGAGTTATTGTCATTAGATTTCTACTAGGATATATCGTTAAAGTTCAGTTTCAACCCAATATTTCTACAGTTTGTCAATGTATTGTTACGACTGTTGGCTTCTATGGGTTCGGTAATTCCATAAAATTTCATTGTTCCTGCGAATATATATTCCATTCCAATGAACACAATAACAACTAGCAGTTTTTCTACATTCGAATTAGGTTCACTATTTCACTTTACTTCGATAGTATTCACCATAAGACTCTTTGTCTGACTGTCTCTGTGATAATTTTACAAGGTAAATTTCGGTGAAAAATTACCATCCTGGAAACATGTCAATAATATCCAGGATTTTCTCTTGACCACTTCGATCATAACATTTTCCACCACGAGTCTCCACGACAAATAGTTGAATCACCCGGTACTCTTCAGTATATGGTGACCCGAACATCAAATCATAGGGCAAGCGAAGTTTCCTTCTGATTCCATCTTCAAATACTTGGACAGCCAGTTGTTTCCTGAAATCTTCTGTACCCTGTGAGTAGGTTAGCTGAATTAGCCTCCGTACATCTATTTCAAATGCTTGCAGTGTCTAGCCCGATTTCTGCACCCATGTTCTTATTTGGTCCCGATATAGCTGTTGCGATGTTGATCGCCATACCTCAATTCAAATACAGGTGCTAGATCTCCATATCTATTTTGTTAGTCGAAAGCAATCGTCTGCAATATTCCCAAAGCTTTCCCTCTCGAAGTCACTATGAATGCAGTACCTTTTTTTCGTCATTTCATCAATTGGCCAAGGCTGCAGCTTAGAATTTTCGACGATACATGGTTCAAGATGATTGTCCATTAGAAATCGATGGTTTCACTGACATTCCTGATTTGGCAACCGTGTCACGGCGATCGTAGATTTTCTGGCTTGTCAGCATTCTCATGTCTAACCCTGGCATTCATTCAAATATTATTTTCTTAGTTCACCTTCAACCATATTTCTCTTATATCTACTTTATTTTCATGTAGTACCTGATCGAATAATGTCTAATGTTTCTCCAGAATGAATAAAATAATATTGGTATAGCTTGGGTTTGAGCATTTCACTGTTGAATAAAATATTAGGCTCACTGAGAGATCTTTGAATGTACATTTCCTCGCGGGTTATTTGAAACTACGCAGCCAGAATGAGACTTTGTTCTAAAAGAAGCGATGAAAAAATAAAGTTTACCCAATTAAGTGTAACGTTGATGAACGCTATAATGATTATTAAATAATTACACGTGGAATGATAAAAATATTCAATTTAAAATATTGAAGCTTGTGTCAGTTGAAGCATCTTACATGAAACCTTTGAATTAAATATAATTGACAATATCTATTCCCTAAAAAAGCTGATTGAATACAGGGTGTCCACCGAAAGTGGCTAGCCCACTAACTTTTGTTTTCGAAAATATTGAAATGAAATATTGAGGATATAATCAAGCTTTCAACAAGTAACTCAACTTTATGCAATTTATAGATTCTCAAAAATGAATTAGACTGTTGGACAGTTAATGGAACTATTGGAATATCTGCATTCAAATTATGTTCATAGTATCAATGAGACAGACTTCTAGAAATATTCATTTTATGAAATTAATATATGGGGTGATTCACCTAGCTGATTCATCAGAGGTTTATGAAGAACTAACAGAGATATCAACTTCAAATTTTTGTGGCAGCTACAGCACAATGTGATCTATTTCCCAAAAATATTTTCAATACGTTGTTACTTTCGGATAAACCGGAAGTGTTATTAACTTTGTTCTTCAAATGGACTAGGTACCCTGTTTATTTTTACATTTTCGAATTCTACACAAAATTCTGGATCGGTTGCGTTTTCAATCGCTTCTCTATCGTTATTTGTTTTTGAGATATTCCTTTTTCTCGAAAATTGTTACAGATGAATAAAATAGACAGAAATGTCTGTTTTATTCTCAACTCTCGTGATAGAGAGTTCAATCCTCGTATACACATCAATGAAAGAGTATCCTATCAGATATCCTTAACAGTTTTACAAAATATTTAACAGGGTGTTTGATATTTCAGTTTACTTTTCCAATATATAAGTTATCCATTACACTACGAGTCATAGCTTGAAGAATTGCAGCATTCACTTTTGCTGGATGGAGGATGGGTTTTTTGTTGTTTACCTATCGGATGTTTGTTAATTGTACCGGCCGGGTGCACAGTCACTCCCGTTTCCGGAGTGTATACTCCAAATCAAAAACGAACGAGGAAGAAATGTTAACAACATAAATATGGATTTGGCAACAATTCTCGAATGGAAATCCAAAAACTTAGTGGATTTCAATGCAAACAAAACACAAGCATGTCTTTTCTCCAAAAAAGCCGACCTCACAATGCCCAACATAAGCTTGTCAGAGGTGACCATACCTTTGAAGTCATCCATCTCGATGCTTGGTATAACTATCAGCAATAACCTTTCTTGGGAAAGTCATGTGAGATCAATTGCTGAAAGTGCATCCCAAAAACTTGGTTTTCTGTTTCGTGCCAGGAGCTATTTTACTTCCAGTCAGCTGCTCACGATCTATAAGGCACAAATCCGACCTGTCCTGGAATACTGTTCCAATTATTTGGAGTGCAGCACCTAAACATATCCTGAAGCTGTTGGATTCTATTCAAAAAAGGGCAATTCGTCTCGTCGGTGATGCTTCGCTTACTAACTCGCTTATTTCTCTGGAACACCGTAGAAGGGTTGGCGATCTATCTCTATTCTATAGATATTCTCATGGGCGGTGCTCTTCTGAGATATCAACAATCGTTCCTCCTTTGGCGGTCTCTTCGAGGTTAACCTGTCAAGTCCAGTCTACACACCCCTTTGTGGTTAATTCGGTGACCTGCAGAACATCTCTTTTCAAAGACTCGTTCATCCAATGAACAGCGAGGCTCTGGAACACATTGCCCAGGGAGGTGTTCCCCGAGGCATATGACTTCCAGAAATTCAAAAAGAACACCAATTCCTACCTCCTTTCCCTTGCTTCTCACGATGTTCTCTGAGCATTACAGGATGTCTCCTTTCGTGAGAAGTATAATATAAAAAAAATGGTTTGTCGTTTTCAAGATTTCTTAAATTGGTTTTCTTCGCACTACTCACAGTCAGCTTTTTATCGATTTCAATATTTTTGTGCCAACGGTTCTCGGAGTTATTTCTTTCAGTTTTTGTTCAAGGTTAACTACTTTTTCTTACAATAGTTTTTCACTGAGTATTTCTTTGTTGACTCACTTTTATTATACAACTTGGGTGGAATAATTCTTCGCATTTTTTGTACGAGACTTTTTCGCAGTTTTTACACACTGTTTTAGCGGAGCTATCTGACACCGATCTGCCACTTTCCGCCATTTTTTAGATTATATCACCGCGTCTCTCTTGATTATCAGGTCTTATAATACAGTCGTTTATTATTTTTATATTGTATATAGTACGTACTATTGTATTGAATTGAATATTGTTTAAATATGTTTATATTTCATTGGGAATACAATCAACAACTCTCTAGTATTTGCAACAAAAACCTCCACGAAACAGACATTTCCAAATTGAAATGCATCAAGACAATTATTCATTTTGTTCTAATTATACATTCAATAGATGAAATATTGATCTCAATAATTTTAGTGTATATACTTATAGTAACATCTCTGTAATGCTCTAGTGATTTTTCCCGTTGTGGTCAACCATGAAGTTATAACAAATTCATACTATAAAAAAGAAGTTTTCTCTTTTACTTTCTATTTTCAACTGACACCTCATGAATATTGTCCTTGAATATTGCTATTTGAGATGGAAAGTTGATATATACTTTTTGTTTTCATACTCATAATTACAGAATGTTAAAATGTTAAAATATACCTACATTGGATAGAGCTGCCAAGTTCCTAGAAGAGGGACTGCGAACAGCCTATGAAGGCAACTGCCCACTAAGGAGAATGAGATCTAGTCAAGTTCACGGTCAAGAACAGCCAATGTAAAGATCCAGGAAGATGGAAACATCTCAGGAAAATGAGGGATCAGTACAGAACAGAAATTAGGAAAGCCCAACGGACTAGTTGTACCTCCTTCTTTGAAGAGATTAGTGAAGGGACTGAGCCAGCCAGACTAGATAAAATCCAGAGGCTATCCTCGGCTCCCTCAAACTCAAGGTTCTCCACTTCAGATAAAGAGGCCCTAAAATGCCTGATGAAGACACACTTCAACAGCTTCCTATAGGAACGCGAGGAGAGTCACAATGATCAGCGAGAAGGAAGGAAGACAAGAGCAAGCTCAATCAGAGTGAAGGCACAAGTCTGGTGCCGCAATCGTCAGCTCGCTGATAAAATTGTTACTCCGGACAAGGTGAGATGGGCAATTAGATCCTTCAAACCATACAAGTCACCAGGGCCAGACGGAATATACCCTGTGCTTCTGAGGAAGGCGGGTCAGTCCATTGTAGGGCTCCTGGCCAGAGTGGTAAGGGCCAGCCAAAGAGGTGAAATATCTAGGAGTCACCTTAGATAGTAAGCTAACATGGGGAAGACACCTAGAGGATAAGAGCCAATATCTCTTGGCTGCCCTATGGCAACTTAGGAGGACTATGGCCAGCAGTTGGGGCATCAAACCAAGCACAATGAGGCAATTCTGAAACGCAGACTCATGTATGCCTCTAGTCTGGTAAGATAGAACAAAGCCAAAAACGGTGGCGTAACAATTGGAGAGGTTGAGAGGTCTGGTGACGAGGTGCGCTGTGGGTGCAAGTGGGTCAGCGCCTACAGCAGCCCTAGGGATAGGACCGATTCAACTGGACATTGAAGCTGCTGCCGCAAGAACGATGCAAACAGCAAAAGACACTCTCTCAGAAGGGCAACACAAGGAGAAGAAACCGGAGATCATAAGACAAGGAGGCGTCTTCAAAATCTCCACTGACAAGATGATCACAAGGTATCTCTTTTTTTATTTCATTTCATAATAAACACCCCGCAGGGCATTCTTTACATTATAATCTGATCTTATTAGATCAATGAATAATTCTGTTCTAACCTAATTTACTAACGATGCAAAACCTAAGGCTACTAGAATCCCTTAATTTTTCTAATAACTCACTACACTAATGTTATCGTGTACACAAACAAGCACTGTACTCTGCTTTTGTACTACCTAACACAATTTACACTAACTCGAAAGGTTTTATCCTCTTAAGTCTTCTGATTTGGTTTGTATCGTCTAGGAGCTGGATGGCCTCTACATTGACATGTTGAAGAAGTCGCTGTTCATGACTCTCAGCAAATTTGTTAATGGTTTGATTAACAGTGTCCATTTCCAAGTCCCTGTGGAGGTTACCATTTCTGCAGTACCAGGAGGCATTGACGATGCTCCTTAATACTTTATTCTGGAATCGCTGAATTATTTCTAAGTTGCTTTTACTGGCGCAACCCCACAGCTGGATTCCATATGCCCATATGGGCTTAAGAATCTGTTTGTACAGAAGTATTTTATTGTATATGGACAGGGTGGAATTTCGTCCGAGCAGCCAATACATTTTTCTGAATTTTATATCTAATTCTAGTGTTTTCTTTTTGACATGAGCTCTCCAGCGTAGCTTAGCATCCACTGTCATACCCAAATATTTTGCCGTATCAGCATATGGCACTTGGATATTGTTTATGCTAACAGGGATATATTGGTCTCTTTTATTTGTGAAATTGACATGGGCGGATTTAGCCTCATTCAATTTAATTCGCCACTGCTTAGTCCAATGGTTAATTTTATTGACTGATGTTTGAAGATTTGTTGCCGCTTCTTCGTGATCTTTGCCTACAGCCATAACAGCAGTGTCATCAGCAAAGGTGGCTATCGTGTCATGCTCTAATTCAGGAATATCACTGGTGTATATTAGGTAAAGGACTGGCCCCAATACACTGCCTTGTGGTACTCCTGCTTCAATTTCCTTCAGTTCTGAGTAACAGTCTTCCTGCTTAACTCTAAAAGCTCGATTTGAGATATAAGACTCCAGCAATTGTGCAAACTGTTTGGGCAAAAGCTTGCTTATTTTATAGTTGAATCCCTCATGCCATACTTTATCGAATGCCTGTGCCACGTCAAGGAAGACTGTAGAACAAACTTTTATTTCTTCCAACGACTGCTCAATTATGGCCGTGATCCTATGGACTTGATCTATAGTAAAGTGGCTGTGTCTGAAGCCAAATTGATGGTCTGGAATTATATTTTTGTTTTCAATGATTGACTTTAATCTTTTAAGAAGTATTTTTTCGAACAGTTTTGAAATTACAGGGAGCAAGGAAATGGGCCGATAAGACGAAACTTCATTTGGTGGTTTTCCGGGTTTAGGAATCATTATCATTTCTGCTTCTTTCCATATCTTAGGTACATATTTTAATCTAAACGATGCATTTATAAGATAGGTAAGTTTTACAATTGCCTTACGTAGCAGTTGTTTTAGAACTTCCCCCTTAATTAGGTCAAACCCTGGGGCTTTCCTCGGGTTGATGTTTTCTTTAATTTCTGCTGTTATTTCTTTTGGTGTAGCAAGTCTTATTTCACCCTCTTCCAGATTAATATTGTTCCAGTCAAGAGTGTTTTCACCTTCATTTGGCGGAAGGTCTCTTCAAGATGCTCGGCGAATCTATTAGCTTTTTCTATATTACTTTTTGCCCATGTACCATCTTTATTTTTAATCGGTGGATTCTGCAAAGTTGGCCTTTTTAGTCCTTTGGTGGCTCTCCAAAGTGAATAATCAGTGTTACTGTCATTTGAAAGTTCATTTAGGTAGTCACTAATTGAGTTATCTTTGATTTTTTGTATCTCTCTCTTAAGTTGTTATGTGGCGTTATTTAATATAGTTTTATCAGCTGGTGATCTAGACTGGTGCCAAATTCTTCGGAAACTTCTTTTTTCAGAAATTAAATCTCTAATTTCTTTAGGGTAATTATTGCCTTTGGTTCGTGGGATAATATTAGCGGTATTATCCCAGGCAGCCTGCTGGATATTATTAACAAATACTTCTGCTTCATTGTCTAGCTGATCTTCGTTTCTTAATGAGACTGACAAATCGATAGCTTCCTCGAGTTGAACTTTGAAGCTCTGCCAGTCAGTCAGTCTATAAGTCAATTTAGGAGCTACTTCCTTTTGTATAACGTTGTCACTCAGGGTGAGGAGAATGGGTGAATGATCGGAGTTCATATCCCAACCCTCTTCTACATGCATATAATTTACAGACACATTTCGCGTTATAAAGAAATCGAGTAAATCTGGGATTTTATTGGGGTCTGTAGGCCAATATGTCGACTTACCAGTAGATATTGTATCGCATTTTAGTTGATCAACTGCCTGTAAAAGTTCTTTTCCTTTTGTATTTGTTAATCTAGATCCCCATTGAATATGCTTGACATTGATATCACCACCTATAATGAACCTATATCCATGACTATTTAGGAATTCCAAATATTTTTCTTTCTTGAGAGCATTTCTAGGCGGACAGTAAACTGCAGAGATAATAATCTCATATGTTTTAGTTTTCACGTTGACAGTGGCAGCTTGGAACTGTTCTGTTTTGTAGCCCATTTCTTGATGGTGTTTAATTGAGTCTTTGATTATAATGGCACTACCGCCTTTGGCTGCATATATCTAGGACAGCTTGTAATTCTTGTTGATGCTTCATGATTCCATTCGCATTCCATTCCATAATTCTAAGATTACAAGGTATCTCTTTGATAAAAATACCGCATCAGTTTCACAAGTAAAACTGATTGGAATGGAAGACGGGCGAAACTACCTACCAGTGGCGACATCTGGTACACGGATGGTGTCAAGGCAGGAGACAAAACAGGCGCCGGAGTGTATCGGCACCGAGGAGGGGAAAATCGCATCTTTCCGCTCGGAAGCCATACTGACCAAACTGGCCAGACAAGCCTGATCAGAGAGTTTCATAGGACCAGAACCGGCACCTCAGTCATCAGGAAGAAGATTGATTACTGGACTGCGGCAAAGCACAGGGAGGCATGGAGAAATGCCCTAGGGTGCAGAATAGCCAAGTTCTCCATCAGACTGGATCAAATGAAGAAATGGGAAGAACTCACACTGAGTAGGAAAAACGCAAAAGTGATCATTGGTCCGATCACGAAACCTTGCGGAAACACAGACACAGGATAGGATTAGAAGAAAACTCATTAGTGTGAACTAGAAGATGAAACCTCACTGCACATCATCTTTCAATGCCCTGTACTAATGGAGAAAAGAGGCGCCTTTACCTAGGTGACCCAGATTCATAGGGATTCCAATGCGAGGAAGGCGCTATCAGGAATATCCTGGCCTTTTGGGGGTAAATCTTCGATCAGAGCCACCAGCTGTCTGTGGGACGTCAAGGGATTACCCATGCGTCTGGAGGTACTACGTGCCTCAACTCCATTGTCGACACTTGAGGTCGATATAATAATGAATATTGGTGATAATAGAATCCGTTTCGGTAAACCTGCAGCAAAGGGAACCAACTCCAATTCCAATAAAATTTTCACAGATAGATAGATAGATAGATAGATAGATAGGTCCTTTATTAGTTCCTTTGGAAATACCCTTTCGGGTGTAGAACATGTCAATATACAAAACAAGATCATAAAAAACCAGTGTGATAACAGACAATAACATAGAATAGAACATGAGTATTACAATGTCAATATATACACTCTTTGTACATGGATGCACACACACACACACACACCCAAAGTCATGTAAAATTAGCTGATAGATATAGCCACTAGACAAAGCAATAGGTCTTACAATTTACATGATAAAAAGGAATAGTTGTTACCAAACCAATGTATCTGCGAAATACTCGTCAAGTGCATAGTACGCTTTTTTAATGAGCAAGTTTTTCAAATTTATTTTCAGCTTCCTACTGGGCTGCGTTCTCAGTGATTCAGGTAATTTGTTATATATGTTGATCACTGAGAAGATTGTTTTTATTTCTAGTATTATACCTGTGGTTTCTGTCATTACATGTGTGAAGGGCCATATTTCCGCTTATAAAGATGACTGCTTCATATATCAATATACCAGTCAAAGTAAGAATATTTTTATCCATGAATATAGACCCACAACTGACTCTTTGTGGAATATTGAAAATGTTACTCAGACATCTCTTTTGTAGTATAAATATCTTCTAGATGCTCTTGAACATGAATATTATCACCTAGTGATAAAAAAAATCCGCGTAAAGAACTCCAACATACTTTTTTTCAGGAATGTTAATGAAAATCAATCACGGTAAGACCTAACAGTTTGATCGATATCGTACTCACATTATAAGTAGAGGAAATGTTCATCAGATGCGACAGCGCCGTCGCAGGAACCGTGTCCATCGAGTTGTATGGTGAGTTATCCATGTTTATTTCTTTACTTGGCAGAGTTGCTTGTTATGGTGACAATATACTGGTCATTCAACATTTCAATTATTGCACGTCATATTGAGTTGAAAATATACAATATTGAATTATGAAAATTTGCATTTTCACAGCTTTCCATCAAGTAATTTCTTGAGGAAACTGATTTCAGGGCATATGAACGATATCTTGGTCTATTCAAAATCTACTAATAAAGTACAATATCAATCAAATTGTTAGGTCTCACCGTGATCGATTTTCATTCCCTAAAAAAAGTAAGTCACTAGGTGCTTGTATCCGTGTTCTGAAGCATCCGTAAAAATCTCATCAAAATCGAAGATGGTTTCCTTCGCTGCAGGTTTTCCCCGTCAGACATACAAAAAAATACTTGCCATTGAATTTCAGTACAGCGTGTAAGCCAACAGGAACTTTGATTGTCCAAGTGCAAGTTGTATCATTTCTGAATGGGTTTGGATATAGTGGACTGTAAATTTTTCCTTTGTTATTGTATAATTCACCTCCACAGCCCCGTCCATCTGAAGAACTGGTGTAAACCAAGTCGTATCTCATCAAGCTTCCAGCTGCTCTGTGATTCCATATGTGGAGATATAATTTATTCGTGTACGAAAATATAGGATTCGGAACTCTATAACCGCAAACCGTTTCTAGTACTTTCCCATTAGGTGAACCATCTCTGACCTACAATGAACGGAACTATTGATCTCTGTTCGAAGATTGTTACAATATATTTGGTAGGGAAATGATTATATAATTGACATTTCAAACACAGATCTTGAATATTGGAAAATATACTGGATATTGCAATTGAATTGAAGTTATACCTTGAAATAACAGCTCATTCGAAACATCCGATCACGTCACTGAATTTTATGTTGAGAATTTTTGAGAAGCAATTTCCATTATTCCTGTGAGTTGAGAAATACGAGAGAAGTTCCAAAAGGCAAAACACATTTTGAAAATTGCCCCGTATACATACATATTACGAGTGTTCTTAGAATGTTTTGTTGAATTGTCGAAAGATGATTGTTAAGTTGAAATACCCACGATTAATCAAAAAGGGAATGAAAATGAATCAAGACTTGGGTAATAATTGTAGGCATATAATGATTCATTCTTTTCTTCACGAAATTTGATCTACCAGTTATGACTAAAACACTCAACCACAAACATTTCGCACTTTCACATTTCATTGACATTAGACTAGTAGTTCAAATTCTGGTTTATATCTACTACGCGCATATTCCGAACTGTTCCAAGCAACAAACGGAATGATATATAACCTACCTCGAAAGCTTGATCTGTACAGTTAATTGAGTGAAACATGAAGAACGTTGAGAAGTATAAAGATATCGTCATATTTTCTGGTACAATAATTGACACATAACACTCTCCTCTATTATTTCCATTATAAATTCTACCTTGCAATCCTGTATAATTCCTATTACAACCTGAAATAGAAAAATGTTGAAAGAATAGTGAATGAATGTTGAATATATGCATATGAACTAGATTCGCATTTCTATTGAAGTAACTGAAATTCATTAAAATTTATTTTTTTGAAAAGGACTAACACAAGACTATTCAAAGATTCCACACAGCCAACACATTTTTTATAATAGGATAAAAAGGGTATGAACTTCACGACATCAAAAATATTCATCATTGAGCGAAAGTGTGTAAGAAATGTTGATGATAGAAGTAAGTGTAAGACCCTGAGATCTTATATTATACGAAAAAGGTTGAATTAAAGAAAAGTTGTACATTTATGTGCTGAATGATATACCATTCAGAATGTTCAATATTTGGAGTAGTTTCGGAAATATCCGAGGAAACAGAAAATTCAGAATTCTGTTTCTATTCTCTGCTAACTATTTTCAAAGGAAATATAAAACAGATAATATATTTATTTGGCCGAAACTAAAGTGAACCCTTCATGCGATTTCAGTTCTCATTGTGAATACAGCAAGAGAAATGATTCCGAAATCAACAGATTGGGAATTGAAGAGTCTAACTAAACCAAACACTCATTTGTCCATTAGCTCGTGTAAAGAAAATACGAAGGAAAGTGTGGTCATCGTAATCTAACCCACTGGTTTACGGAAATTAAAAATTATGAATTCAAAACATCACGTTGATAAACCTTGATCAGTGTACCAATTTGAAACTTTTTTTCCTTCAAGGGTTTTGGAGAGATAAAAATTAAATCTTGATTTTCTACTACTTCTGATCCCCGAGGGGGTGCTTTATAGGGCATACCTTTATAGAAACTTTTCACCTCGAAATGAGCTGAGGAATCGGTATTCAGAGTTTTTGTCAGTCTCATTCTGACTCACCCTGTAAATACGTACATACATACATACCGAAGATGAAACTGATATGAGTGTTTTGAAGATTAATTATAAAAAGGACAATTACCTGCTATAGAATATTCAAGTTTGAATCCTTTTCCCTTCGTCAATGAGTTCAAGCTAGCCAGTGCAATGGTTATTGATTTTCCACTCGAATAGAAATCAAATGGCTTCACCTCGTTTCCACAAAAGATGTGCTTTCCAGAAACATCACTATAGGACTGAAAATTCATTTATATATTATCATCACGTAGTATTCAATTTTCAGAATATCTATTGATTAGAGGATGGATACGAATAAGAAAAAGTAGTTTTTCTTCAAATCTGTGATATCCAGAGATATTACTTTTCACTAGGGACAGTTGCTATAGCCTATTTGATAATCTTTTGAAGTTGATTCGTGTGAATGTGTGAAAAAAATTATTCAATATTGAGAATATGTGAGGATGGATCATAACTTCCAATGAATGCTGTTTTACGATTTAAAGCCTTGTTTGAAACATTGTGTATTACGAACTCCAAATCGTTGTTTGTAAGTTTCATACAGCTAGCAATCGCTATCTTCGTCTGGCTGATGATGTTACTCGCTAGCTCTCTTTCATCAACAATAATAATTTAATTCAGAATACTAGCTACTATATCATGAAGATTTTGATATGTATTTTACAAGGTCAATATTGTAACGTTTCTATTTACTAAAACACTGGGTTCGATTTATATACACTTTTATTTCCACTGACACGATTTATTTACAACGCTCGATTATCAACTGAATGCCTGCGCCTCTGTCCGCGGAGCTTTATACCTGCACGCTTCTCCAGAAGTTTCCTGGCGGCACGCGAACATTTCAGACCTCGCGTCTCGAACGTTCATGATCCGCGTCACCTGGAGTGGGCGTGGCCAAGCCATAGGCGTATCATTTCGTTACACTGCTCCTTCCTTAGTTCTGATCGCCCCGATCAGAAATTCTCCATGTGGCAACCCCTGACGTCGGCTCTTGATGGCGAAAGCTACAGGTGTTTCCGGCCCTGCAGAACCCTCGGAGAAAGAAATAACAGTCGATCGTCTTTGAGGGACATACTCTTTTCGGGTTAAAGCAGCACACCGTGATCTGTATGCCTGTGTCTTGGAAAATGACTTCTATCATGCTCCTCACGATCTTCCAGTCCAGGTTTTCCAACCCATGGCCAATTTTAGGTAGAGCCAATTTCTTTATGTCATAATGGCAGACGACTTTCCTGAGGTCTACTAACGCGTACCATATATTCTCGTAGGTTGCTCTTTCTATCGATAATTTCTTAGTTATTAGGTAGAATAAGGATCGGTTGCCATCTTCTAGTCGTAGGGCTCTCGCAATTCATCCAGGCGGCCGAACTTCTTGCGAAAGACTGTTGCAATTCCTTTGCTCATTCGGAGATCTTGAGCGACGCAGTGTGCAATGGAAACATCTCCTGGAACTGTGAAAAGATCTTGCTGGACCTCAACGGTCACGCCAAGCCTGATCTTTCCCCTGCTTGCGTAATCCGACATGAATTCGGTGTAACTCGGTTGGAAGTCGTCACCGTTTGGTACTTGTTGAAGAGTTCTTGCTTCTTCGACGTCATTCGAGCCAGCATATGGTGCAAGACGATTTATGTGAACAACTTTCGGCTTCCCTCTTGGCAGCTTTCCGATTCGATAAATCAGGTCATTTATCCTCTTCTTGATCTCATACGGACCTTCCCATTGTCTTTGGAGCTTAGGGGAAAAGCCTCGACGTCTTCGTGGATTATACAGCCAGACAAGATCACCTACTTCGAAGGTCCCGTTCGCGGAACGGGAATCATAGTGTTTCTTCATCCGATCACTGGCTATCTGCATATTCCGTCGGGCAAGGTCGTGGATGTCGTTCATCCTCAGCTTCAATTCGTCCGCATAACCTTCACCGGCCACCTTCTCTTCTGATGGTTTACGGCCGAATTCCAGATCACAAGGCAAACGGATTTCACGTCCAAACATCAAGCAGGCAGGGGTCTGGCCAGTAGTCTCGTTGGTAGCCGATCGGTAGGCCATCAAAAACAAAGGAATACACTGGTCCCAATCCCTCTGGTGTTCTGATACGACCTTGGAAAGATGTTTGCCCATGGTCCTATTCATCCTTTCCACCATTCCATCCGACTGAGGGTGCAAGGGTGTTGTTCTGATCTTCTCAGCACCAATCAATTGACAGATTTTTTGAAAGAGAGCCGATTCAAAATTTCGTCCTTGGTCTGAATGGATCTCCAAAGGAACACCAAATCGGCTGAAGAATTTTTTGACCAGAACATCGGCAACTGTGGAAGCCTCTTGATTAGGGATCGCATAAGCTTCAGTCCATTTCGTAAAATAGTCCATGGCCACTAGGATGTACTTATTTCCAGCATCTGTTACTGGAAATGGACCAGCAATGTCGATAGCTACCCTTTCCATTGAACTACCGACATTGTATTGTCTCATGGGCGCCCTCTTCTGGCCAACTGGACCATTGCCCGTTGCACACAACTCGCATTTCCGGCACCATCTTCGTACGTCTTCTTTACAGTTCACCCAATAGAACCGCTCTCAACTTTCTGTAAAGTCTTCGTAATTCCAAAGTGTCCTCCAGAAGCACCATCGTGTAACTGACGCAATACCTCCGACACTTTACTCCTAGGTACAACCAGTTGCAACCTGGACTCCGTACCATCTTCGTTTTCAAATTTTCTGTACAGAAGATTATCTCTCAGTACCAGACAATCCCATTGGCTCCAATACGATTTTACTTCCGGGCTACATGCGCTGATATCTTGCCAGGACGGTCTTTCCTCTTGAAGCTTCCAACCCAGAACACGTTTCAGACACGGATCGTTCTCCTGAGCGACTCGTAATTGTTCAGGTTGCCAATTATAACTTTCGATGGTAGTTCTTCGAATGTGGCAAAGTCGTTCATCTAGCTTCGAACAATGGCTGCAATTCTCACTGCATGGTCTTCTTGATAGGGCGTCAGCATTTTTAGGGATTTTTCCTGCCCTGTGTTCGATGTCATTATAATATTCCTGCAGCCGTATGGATTTCTGGTAATTGCGACGAAGATTACCTAGTTCGCCATAATTCCAGCATCTGGGATCTCGTTTCTTGGGCATCGTCTTCTGGATAATTTTCCGAACCATTTCTTCCAGATCATTTTCTTTATCTTTCTCGCTAATGGTCCTAACTTGATGACCTTTGGAAATTTGATTGGCCGTTTCATGCTCCAAAGCAATAGCAAGTGCTTCATCCAATACTTTCGGTCTGGCCAATCGTAGAGCTTTCTGTATTTCGCTCTCTCTCAATCCATTGACGAATATGTCGACCGCTATTTCTTCCAAGATGTTATCTGAAGCTTCAGGGTAAGCTAGACGCACCATTCGAGCAATGTCTGTTTCAAATTCCTGCAAGCTTTCACTTGCACGTTGGATTCGGCTGCGCAGTTGTGCTTTGTAAACCTGTTGAAGATGGGCATCTCCATAGCGTTTCTCAAGTCGGTTGAACAAGGTTTGATAACATTTTTCTTGGCCCATAGGAATCGATCTTAAAATATCCGCAGCATCACCTCTTAGAGCCGCAGTCAAGGAAACAGCTTTTTCTTCTTGAGTCCATTTATTGGCCGTAGCGATGGCTTCAAATTGTCTGAGGTATACGGACCAAGATGACTTTCCATCAAACGGAGGCAATTTGAATCTCAAATGATGTTTTGTCCATTCCTCTTCAACTTCCTGATCTGTACTTACTGCGGTTTTATCCATATCAGTAGTTGGTACTTGTACTGCTGAGCCACACTTAGTTATCAGACATTCCAACTGCTTTATTTTCTCTTCTAGTCCATCTACGTTTTTATGCACTTCGTTGATTGTTCTGGAAACTTCTTCATATCGGTCGTCGTTCTTTTCCGAAATTTCATTGATCATATCAGAAACTTTCTCGAATTTCTCATCACTTTTTCTGGAAACTTCTTCCAATTTTGCATCAGTTTTTCTAGAAGCTTCTTCTATCTTTCTCATGATGACTTCGTCCGCCGACAGGAATTCAAACATTTCTGGATCATCTCCATTGTCCGAAAGAACACCAATCAATCGTTCTTGTAGGATTTTTTTAGTTCCACTACTATCGGCATCACGTTCCTCCAATTGTTCACGCAATTGTTTCACTGAGAGGTCTTTCAACTTCATTTTAGTTCATTTACGATGCAAATCAGTACCGAAAACAAAAATTATCGCTCAGAACAATCGTTCAGAAATGCCCTGCTTCCGCTATAAAAGTTTGATGTCTTTCACTTTCCAAAAGTCTACACGTTTCTTTTTCCAAGTCCACACTGTATTTATTTTATAATTTTAATCCCACTCACTGACACCACTGTAACGTTTCTATTTACTAAAACACTGGGTTCGATTTATATACACTTTTATTTCCACTGACACGATTTATTTACAACGCTCGATTATCAACTGAATGCCTGCGCCTCTGTCCGCGGAGCTTTATACCTGCACGCTTCTCCAGAAGTTTCCTGGCGGCACGCGAACATTTCAGACCTCGCGTCTCGAACGTTCATGATCCGCGTCACCTGGAGTGGGCGTGGCCAAGCCATAGGCGTATCATTTCGTTACAATATTTAATTATTCTTTTGGGTTGTCCAAATAACTTGGCATGATTAGGAAAATACTGTCGATTAATTCATTCAATTAATAATGTGGTATTAGGAGTGATAAAACATACACTGTGTCCGTAAAGTATGGAACACATCCATTTTTAGCTAAACAGGTCAGTTTAATAAATGATCCTGAAACAAGTCGATTTTTTATGTTAATTCACCGCATTTTAAGAATTCAGGTTTCAGGATTATTTTTAAAAATGACCTGTTTAGCTAAAAATGAATTTGTTCTATACTTTATGGACACAGTGTATATTGTTTGTTAAACATCTCAACAGATATATGTACACTTCATTAAAACCTGATAACATTGAAAGTGTGTGTGTCCCAAGGAGGCTCAAAGAAATATTGTAAGAATATATTTATTTTTGGACCTTTGAACAATTCCCGATCAATCCATTCTGTAGATAGATACTCACTAAAGAAATAGCTCTAGTTCCACCATTATACACAGTATTCGGACCTAGTCCTTCGGAAACCATGAACATGTTGGGATCTTCGTAAATTTGAAGGGTATCACCTGTACATTTCAAATATGCTTTCGTTTCCTTGGACAAATCAAATGTATCGAAATGCAGGGATATTCTCTCGAACATACCAGTGGAAGATAGTGAATAAACACACTTAATATTTGGTGGATAAGGATTCGGATAGTTGGGAGAGGTCAGCGTTTTTATTTCACTGGTGACATTAAGTACACTAGGACCACAAATAGCTGAAACAAAAAACGTAAGGAAACTGGTAAGTGAAATATATGAACCTTACTCACATAAAACTGGTTTCAGGGTAGCTTTGAAAGCATCTTCTTGTTTTGTCCTCAGTAAAATTCTGAGGAACATTGTATTTGTCGAAGATAGGATAGGTCTATTATCATTCACAATACTAGAATTTGGACATATCTTCTCTATCAACTCTGAAAATGGACCTCCCCCATCTTTAACCTGAAAAGAATAATTTCTTTCATTGGATACAAGTTTCCTTCCAGATTAAACATTACCTCGATGAATGGACAACTACAAATGGAATAATTATCGTTCTTTCCAGCACATGTACTCATCAAATTCAGCTTTGTGAATTGAATTTGAATTTGATAATCTCTTGGTGCTATTATTTTCCAAACACAATCCAGGTTATCCAGATATGGTGATTGAATGTACATAGTTTCTGTTAAATTGATTGTGCCTCCACACCCTTCAGCTGGACCTGAAAATGAGAAAAACCTAGCCTCAATATTTGTATCTGAATAATGTATGTCAAAAATGAAGAAACATACACCTAGGACAATGGAAATTGAACACAAATGTTTAATGTACAGTAAACAACGAAGGTGATCTGAAACAGAGAAGTTTAGTTTGAATTTCCCCACTAGACAAATTACTGTAACGACAATATTTTTCGAAAAGGAAGTAAAACAGTGGATACTCAAATCATCAAAAACTGTTCATGATTCAAATGATTCCATCAGACGAGCCTACTCGTATTTCAAGGTTCTGGAATATACCTTCAACTTTCTATGAGATACTACTATAAATCTACTTTTCTCAATTTGCAATCGAATCATTCATTGAATATTGTTCCCCCATTTTCATTTCTTCTCCTTGTGCAACGTTTGCTCAAAATTGATTTTTATGTGTCTGTAGTTTTTTATCTGTTTTTTAAATTTTTTCATCATTACATTCAACAACTATTTAAATATTTTGACCTCAATCAACTCTTTCCGAATTTCAAATTTGACTTGCAAATATGTTCACATACCAATTTGTGCACTTCGATATCTCTGGACTTTTTCTTCTCCTCACATTATGAATAGCTCTCATATGACTGTCAATTTCGGTTCTTTTGATTCCACATGGAAGTATCATATGTTCTACTGTGCCTATTTGTCCATAGTCGCAATATGGACAATTTTACTGATTTGATTTTGTACGAAGGTAACAGTGCAAAGGTACGGTTTCATCTTATGCGTGGATATTATACGAGTCCTCTTTGGTTGAGATTTGAAATCATGAAATAGCAAATACGAAGATGTTGTGGTCGGTGAATTTTTGCAATAAACATATCAGTACTTTCGAATATACAATTAGGCAACTGAATAAAAAAATTGCAACAATTGAAAAAATCAATCGAGAAAATTTCAATCTCAGATCTGAAGTGACACACCTAACAACAAAGGTCGATTTGCTAGAACAGCAAGCGCGCTGTAATGATATTGAGATACAGGGTGCCCCAGTGAAGGCTTATGAATATATTACTGGAAATCGGGGAGCATATTCAGTGTCCAATTCTTCCACAAGATGTGGATACTGTCATTGTATTTCTGAAGATCGACAGACAGACGTGCAAGTTAAGCTTCTCCAGGATTGGTTATCGAGAGCTCACAAGCTAAATCAACTTTGTCTAGGTGAGCAATGGCTGTGTTCATGTGCGAAAACATGGTACGTCGAAGAAAATCAACATTATAATCAAAGCAAATATAGCCGAACTGTGATAATTTATGAAAGTATTACAACAATATCAAATTATATTTAATCTCGAATACTTCTCGAGTCTATAGAAGTAACCGTTTATTATCAGATTGTTCGAGGTTTGAAATCGAAGTTCTAACATATATTCTAACACCCTAGACTATGAACATATTTTGTCTCTTAGAAACTGTGAATATTGAAATCGAAATTCCATTTGTACTGTGTCTATATTCTGCCATGTGATACAACAGCGTTTACTTATTCTGTTCTGAACTCTATGAAATTATTACTAATCATCCTTATTTATTATTATTAACTAGTCATATGTGTAGATTTCAATATTCCTAATATTCAATGGACTCTCGATAATAAATACTACTACTAATAATACTGTGCACCGCATTTTCGATAACTGTAGTTACATACATGATTTGGAAATATGTCAATCTCCAATACGCCGTGAAGATGATAATCACAGTATCCTGGAATTCACCAAAAATATTCCCACAAAATAGAAAAATAATATTGAAGATAGGTTTCACGTTGATAATTTCAGTCGAGCATATTATGATGCGATTAACGATTCCTTGTCTTACATAGATTGTATAGACACCCAGTCAACCAAAAAAGTAAATTAAGTCGCAGGGATTACCAAATAATATTACATTGAAGATCATCTTGAAAACCTCTCTGGGTCTTACATGGGCCTTCGCTTTGTGGATATCATCGTTGCGAATTCCCCAAGTTAACTTTCTTAATGAGTGAGTGGAACATTTAATCGAGAGATTCAGATGAAGTGCACATTGCTATTACTTTGCGACTTATCTCTGTTCATATATTTCGAATATAGAATCTGGTATATTATTAAAATTAGGAACGATATATCATGAATAAATTGGACAGGGCATAGCAACAACACGTGCACACGAATTAAAGTCAAGGAACAAAGGAAAGGTGAAAATAATATATTATGATCTGTGTGGTGCATATTTAATGGTTGGTTGAATTGTTGGTTTTGTGTGCAGTATTTTGAAATATTTTTTGTTAAGAAGAATATTAGACAGCTCTAGGTGCATGTGAGTATACATTTTCAATGGCAAAATGATGCTCATAAATGTGCAATTGGGAAGGTGATGCCCATTGAAAAGCAATGCTTTTCAACAAGATTATCGGAATTCAGTATCAGAATATTGAATGATATTTCATAATGTCGAACATGTATACATGTATATGTATATGTTTTCAATACTCAGATTACACCATAAACTGTAGGGCGCGCCCTTCTTCGCCCCGCACAGGTTTGACTTATGGGGAGTTGGTTGAAAAACCAAACTTTAAAGTGGTGAAAACATTTACATTTACACATTTACACATACTGGGTGTTTCATTTGAAAGAAATAAGTTTTTGCCAATTGAGATATCTTGATCGATGCTCACTCAAAAAACACCCTTTATACAGAACTACACTCCTACTCAATTCAGACATTTGAGCTATCTTTCATCTTCATGCCCATCAGATGAATTCACTCAATTATCACTGATAACGTTATTTACAGTGCACCAATTTTCGTGAAATTCTCGATTTTTCGCTCTACTGGGACTGGATGTAGAATTCAACGCTGAATTCGATGGTGCAAGAATATACAGGGTGTTCCATCAAGAGATATTGTTTTTGCTATTACGGAAAAATTCAATACCCTATGCATCTGGAACTATTTCCAAAACATGATCTTTCTGGTTCCATGTAACTATTGTATGAGACTCCTCTTATATATGAATCAACCTTATCTATATATCGAGCGAATGCGCACTGTTGGGACACCCGGTTTACTCACCGTGTGAAAATCTGACTTCTGCTTTGAACCCTCCAAAAACTGATGGTAATGCTTCTAATTTGATCAACATTCTATTAGAAGTTGAAGAGATTGGATATTGATCACGTAAATTACCACACAGTTGGGCCAACCTATTGGCTCTACCCTCTTGATCCTTAAAAACTTGGACATTTTGACCGAAGCACATTGGGCTGAATCGCATATTGAGTTCTTTTATCCTAAAATGATAACAACTAGTTTATTGATTGAGTATACCGTGTGTAATAGGATCATGGTATACCCCATTTTTCTGCATTAGTTTTCAAATTAATAATTTAAAACTTGGGGTATCCTTCACATATGACAAACAACTATATTTGACATCCAAATGATTTTTTTCATAAATAAGCAGCATATCCACTTTTTCATTTCTGGAATAAAATTGCGGCAATTTCAACAAAATAAACACGAATATTGAACAATTCTTGGTCCAACCAAGGAATGTTTTGACAATATACATGTAACTTGTCAGACATTGTTTTCAAAGCAACATTGTGTTCATTATCAATCATGAATCAAATCATTTCTAATAAGCCAATCATGGCACACTCAATTGAAAACGAAACCAAATATGCGAGTTCAGAAGTGCAGTGAGGTTAATGGACATCAGTTTGAACACCTATTGTGATGTTACCTGTTCATTATCTAATTCCAAGGACGTAAGTAAGTAATACGACTGGAGTGAAATTGTATCATTTTCTAATTTTCTTTCAGCTTCAAGTTTTGTTGTATTCATCGCACAACGTGATAACGTGATCACGTTTTTGGGGGTACTAATAAATGATACCACGGAGTTTTGGTTGGAAAACTATTCACATAACATTACTTCGGTTATAGATTATGTAATCCAGTATTTTCGATGATATTCAGATTTTTCTAGTACTACAAGTGAAGAATCGGAACCATCATGGCACATTTAGAATGAAAAAAAATATATATATTCAAAATATTGACATTCGTAAAGTCACTTGTTATCGTTGAATTCAGAAAATTGTACAGAATGCAAAGATGTAATAAAATACAGGGTGTCCCATTCCAACATCGAAAGTAATAGGTACTTTCGGCAAAACTGGAAGTGGAAAAAAATCATATGGATGTCAGAAGTTGATGTTTATTATGTATACAAATATAATAAGAATTCGTTTACAAATATAATAAAAATAAGAATACATATAGGATAACCCAAATTTGAAATTTTTTGTTCGAAAAATGAACGGAAAAAGTGGGGTATACCATGATCCTGTGACACCCAATTCGGACAAAAATTAATATAATGAGTGATTATAATCAACAGTGGACAGTGTCGTATATGCCGTATGGGTGGTAAGGTTGAACGCTATTCAAAAAAATACTATATAATGACCCATAGAACAAATATTGGTTGCTCACTCTCTTGATTACAATTGCGAAATACTTACTCTAAAATGACGATTTGGTTGGGTGGTGCTGTGATATTCCACGAACAAGAAATCTTCGGTTGTACGTAAGATATATATCTGATATTTGAATCTGATATTTTTTTCGATTCGATCATTGTTTCTTCTGTTATATCTCCACCACAACCTGAAAAATGATAACATCCAAGCAAATCAATTTGTAGAAAAAATTGTGTGGGCCATTGGACCAGAAATGTTTACACTGACATCAAAATTTACAACTTTTTCTGCCCCTAATATAGTGAAGACGGGTTGTACCACATATCTTTACAAAGGTATCATATTAATTGCTATTTTGAAAAAAAGGGGCTCTTCTTAAAGAAGATACCAAATCATTCAAATGTCAATTTCGGTATTTTTCTATTTTCATATTTTGAGGGGCATTCACCCCCTTCTAACTACAGGGTTGGAGCTATGGAAAGAAGCATGGGAATAATTGTAGCAAGAAGTTCCTCTCAACTCAATGTCGAATATTCATCAACATAAAATCGTGAGAATTGCGTTGAAATATTGCTCACTTTCATCCACATATTCCAGCTTGAATCCTTTTCTGGTAAGCCATTTATCTGTCATAAAAGTGACAACTGTAACTCCTTTCATTCTCATAGGAGGAGGAAGTTTATCACCACAATAAATCTGTTTTAATAAGAAGGCGAAATTTGCATTTATTGTAACGTTGTCGAATTTGCAGTCGGGATCTCCTGAAATCATTCAATAATATTAGTGAATGAAGAAATACTACAAGTCTTAATTTCTCACCTGCTTCTATTTCGAAATCTAAGAATTTCAGATTTAGAACATCGCTTTTCGTTACGATAGTATATTCACATTTAAGATCATTCTCGTATCTAATTGGATACCCTGGGCTGACCAGTACTCGTGGGGTTTTAGAGGCAACAAATCTTCCTCCGCATTGCCAAGTCCATGTTAACTGTATACGAATAAAAAGTACAAAATAATAATGACAGATATTTCACCCCAATCAAATAATTGATAGTACCTTGAATCCCTTAGCTGATATTTTATCATTAGATCTGAACAGGATTTTCATTTTTTCTGACGAAGACGTTAAACCAGACGGAATCACTCTACCACAATGTCTTCCCAAAGTGACCCACATTTCGTCTCTCCAGTCGAATACCTGGAAAATTTCAAAATGATTCCATTCTCCTAACTATATAATTCCCGAATTTCTATTCATACCTCTAAATAGTCATTAGTACAATTGACACTGTCTTCTAGGTTGTATCTGTCGGTGAATTTCAATTCGATGTGATATCCTGGCTGTGATTCTATCATCCATAAACATTCAGCATTATTTGGATAGTCACCCGCTGCATAATTTGGGGATTGAATTGTTCTCGATTTATCGTGGAATATACCGCCACATCCTACAAGACCGATATAAACATTTCGAAAATAGAGAGAAATATGCTGATTCTTCACCTGAGCTTGTTGCTTCATACTTGAGTTGAAAACCTGTTCCAGTGGAACCTTGTTCCCATCTATATTCAATCCACACTTCCTTATCCTGAGACAATACCGGATCAGGCTTATCATTCCTGCAGTACTTTCCAATCCTTGGATGAGTTGGTAAGCCCCCATTATAAATAGTCAAAAAGCTTTTTTCGCAGTCATCACCGAAGTTGCTTGATAATACCGTGATATTAATCGTTTGCCCTTCATCTGCGTTTAGAAGCCATACACATTCAAATGTTTTTGGCGGTTTGTTGGGAAAGTTTGGACTTGAAATAATTCCCGATTGACCAATCAATAGTCCACCACAATCGTGTGTACTATAGGTCACTTTGAAGTCTAGCTCATACTTCCTTGATGCTTTCGCCTAGAAATTCAATTAGATTTGAAATGAATATCATCAATGGTGATCATTTTTATATGTACATAACTAAAAAATATATTCATAAATATAAATACATAGTTCAAATCGTAACACCCGACTGTTTGGACATATTCGATCTTTGATTTATTGCGAAACACGATTGATAAAATAGTCCGACCGCCATATTGGTATATGGTAACTACTGAAGTAGTGACAGAGAAAATACTGATATTTTGAAATACCTGAAACTTTCTGAGACCAGTGGATTCGACTAAAGAAATTAAAACACCTGATAAACTGAATCAGTATATTGATTATTGTCCCAACAGACTTGCGATATTGAGAAAATGAACCTCATACTCAGCTGAAGATAATGAAACTTCTGAAAGGTCGGTTAACCGAGAGACCCATTCACTCGCTGTTCCCCATATAAGGTTTGTTCTAACACGTCTTAAAACCGTCACATTATGGTCACGCTCATGCGTTATTGATTTAATCTGTTCCAACAAGTGATCGTAATCTGACCATCATCTTCTTGTTCCAACCAAACTCGCGACCGTCCGCAGCATGGTTTCAGAACGTAATTTCGGTACATGCTCAAAATTGAAAACTGTTTTAAATCATGAGTATTGACATGCGCATTAAGAAACTCTTCGCCAAAAGAATAGGTTAGATAAGCAAGCTTTTGTTGGGGTATTTATTTACGTTCGTTTGTGTTAATGATAATTTCTTCCATTCGAATCAAATGAAAAAAAATAACGATTCAAGTGAAGTGTTCCATTTTCATGTTATTTTAATTATTGTAATCAAAGATTATTCTTGAACAAAAGAATAATAAACTCCATCTTGTAGAATGTGGGTAGCCAAAAACCGTCAATAAAACTGATCCAACCCTCGAATGTTTTTGTACTGTCACGAAACTATTCAAAGTTCGCGCATGCGAACTAAACGAAACCGGAACGGCCACTAAACAGTTTCGAAACCATACAGAAATGTTTGTTGATACAAACCTATAATAAATCCCACCTTCAAACTACTGAATGCATATGATATCAGCGAATCTAACAAATAAATCCTGACTCCCGTCTAGCTTATAATTCACTGATTTCGCGTACCAGCTGATGCTAACAATGATAACCTAATCAATTTTCTAGTCTTATGAAAGTGATAGGGTAGTCCCAATAAAAGATCCATGAAAAAACTGTTTACCTGAATGATAGTTGTGATGAATGGCGATCTGGTTATGACGGTTGATTTGGTGGAGCTACATAAACTGCTCAAACATTCTTTTCGGTTATTGAATACCGACAAAAATGCGAAAGACGAACGGCAAATACTCGGAGATGTAGCTGACTTCTGGATGTTTGTATTGAGGGTTATTGCCATAGCTGTTGTTTGGTTCATGTTCAGATTATTGGACCTATGAGTCCAATGACAATAATACGATGTATTTCTGAATGGTGGTGTTGATATTACCCCACTCTCACTTGTGAAATCTCCCAAGCATACTGAAAGTAAAAACCAATCACATTTGAATTCAATTTTTTTATAACAATCTCACACGGTTTCTGATTAATTTTCATTTCGATTTCAATATGTCACCCAATTCAATATATCTTGTGTAGAGCTTAGGAAATTATTTTATACTCACTCGTTGGTTCATTAGAACTAAAATTGGCTTTAAATCCTCTATGTTCAGAAGGTTCAGAGGACCAAAATAATACAGTCATTACATTTTCGCTTGACTCAATCATGTTTTGATTTATTCTGTTGATCATATTAGGTTTGTTAGGAACCGAAAAATCTCCATCGAAAATTGCCACACCCGAACTGAGATGACGTGAAGTATTGCCGAAATCTGAGTCGAGAATGTTCAAAGTTATACGTCGACCTTTTGGTACCACTATTGTCCATGAGCAGTATCTCTTCAAGTGATTCATCATTGGATAGCCAGGAGATTCTATTTCGCCTGATTCTGTTTCCACTTTACCACCACATTCTGATAAAAAATAAAATGAAAATAAGATCTGCTCATACCACAAATACTTTCATTGAAATGTCATAAAAACTGTAGGTTCGACTTTCCACTACCTAAAATGATAGTTACAATCCTAAGAAATATAAAGAATATATTTGGATCGTTGAAAAATGAGATCACATATGTTGAATCTGTGAATGCATTGGTCAGACAATTCATTCTAATATCCATTGAAAAAATATTGTGAATGCAGGGCAGCAGAGTTTTCTTTTTTGTGCGTGATAAACTGTAAAGTGTGAAGAATTGAAATGCCATGAACTGGTTAAATTTTACCGATATCTGTTTTGAGTCATAACTATGATAAGGATGACACTCATATTTCAATACAAAAGTTTGATTAACATCGAATAAATTCTTTTGCTTTATTATTATAGCCTCTATAGTTATTACTCAGACAAGTATGAAAATGCTTTTCAACAGTCTGTGAAAGTAGGGGGTCATCATTTTAATATTTGTACGAGAAGTAGGTGGGGCAAAGTGGGATGATGAGAGTGCCTTTTAGTTTCTCTTATTGAATCAAAAAACGGTTTTGATATCTTTATCCGATCACGTGGTATAGTCCATTGAAACTTTTAAAATTGCTTCCCTGTGTATATTGTTATCTACTTCACAGTAATAACAAGCACATATTATTCATCACTCACCCGTTTGGCTACTCTGAAAATTCAAATTGAATTTCCCATCATTTTCACCTACATAGTTCACATACATATCACTTCCAGATGAGTTGAATACCTGAGAAATATTTTTTCCACAAAAGCGTTCGAGTACATTTTCTAAAATCCCTCTATTAGTTATACTATCATTAATAGGATCAATATTTGATACGTACCTGTTGGACCATTTACTGTCAATAGATTTTCGTATATTTTGATGTAATTCTTATTACATGACCCAGTCAAATCAAGCATTGTGAATTTGGCTGATAAATAATGATCTGTGAGTCCAGTCAAGTGCCACGTGCAATTGAAATTCTTGCCATTGGCTGGACTTGCGAACGTCAACTTTCCTTTAACACTTCTTATGGTTCCACCACATCTTTCCATTGATACTCTCGCTTTGAATCCAGTCTTTGGGTCATCGGTGTCGGTGAAAAATTTCACAAACATTATGTTGTCTGTTGACAGCTGAGAACTTGGTGTTGATTTGCAATATTTTCCTATTGATCTGGAAAACTCTGTACCCCCATCTTTAACTTCGACATATTCTATATCACAACTGAAATTAACAAAGATATAATTTTTCTGCCATGATACAGTGCGTTCATAAAGTAATGCCTACATTGATTATCAGCTAAATAATAGTTAATATGAATCAACCCAAAAACGCTATTTCGAATTATTCATTATACAGGGTGGACAATGAGGTTTTGGCCAATATACATCTCGATAACGATTTGGAGTACGATATTGAAATTTTGCAATATAAGGAGTTGGTAATATTGCGCATGTTGAGCAAGCTGCAACGTTTTTACAACGTCACGTTTTGGATCACGTGGTATCATTTTTAGATTTCTCAATGGGATACCCTGTATATTTTTCTATTGCTGTAAAATTCCCTCTTATGCTCATTCAGTCATACCTTTATTTTTCTTTTTTTGTAGGTAAGTACCTAGAAACGATGAACAAATTTCAGTGTAGGTTTTTCATTTGAAAAACAAAGAAGGCTACAAAACCTACATAAGAATTTGTTTATTGTTTCAAAGTACTTACCTACCAAAAATAAAAAAATAAAGCTATGGCTGAATGAGCATAAGAGGGATGTTTACAGCAGTGAAAAAATAATACAGGATGTCCCATTGAAAATTATAGAAATTGTACCTCAATTATAGAAATTATACCTTGTGATCCAAAATGTGATATTGACACAATGCGCGGTTTGCTCAAATGCGTAATATTACCAACGGTTTATAACTGCCAAATTTCAATATCGTACTGCAACCAGTTATCGAGATATATACAGGCTAAAACCACGTGGGCCACCCTATATCATGCATTGAATGAAGATAATTATAATTATATTATTGAAATTATATCATCATCATGATTCTTATAATAATTGTCATTATTATAATTATCACAAGTAATCCTAATTCAAGCTATTGATTTGCTATTCTGCGAATTCTGTGTGTACATGAATTCAATTAATCATAATTCAAATAAATTCAATTGATGTGTTATCTCTGGATACGGCAATAATTTATTGGATCGAGTATGTTAACTGCCGAAAACAGCCATCAATAGCTGAATGAAAGTATACCTTGAATACATAAGTATCATACACAAAACCACACCTTAACAAAAGGGGCATTGCATCTTGAATAATGAATTACATGAATCAAACAATTATTTGGTTTATTTTGGGATTTTTTCACATTGAGGGAGAAACCTCAAAATGAGTCATATTAAAAAAATCCCATAATTCCGAACCTTTCTACAGTATGGAACACGTTAGAAACAATTACTTTCCGAATCGCAAATCGAGCTGTTTCAAAAGATACCGTTTCCAGATAATTGCGTTGAAGTTTGATTTGAGTGCTATTTTGTAGAACGAAACGGACTACAGATAGCAACAGCAGACGGCACTGGTATGTACTGTTTCACATGGAACAATCCTTTCATTGTTTGTTAGGCTAATGAATAATTCATGCATTACTTCATGTACCCACTGTATTTCCAAAACTGTTTCAATCTCAATATTATTCGAAAGTTACAGATCATGGTAGTCCAAGACATCCTGTATGGTTTTATGAGTACTTTCGCAAAAAAATATTTTACTTTTCAAAATTAGTTGAAATTCTTTACTTTTTGCTATACGTCAAATCGAATCTGTCTTCAAAATCTATTCTGAGGAGTTCACCAGGTAGAGTCCTTATCAACCACTGACATTCTAAGTGTGGGTTTGGTATATTGGGATAGTTTGGAGATGATATTTCGATGAATTTGTCAAACTGGCTCAAAGTAACTTCTCCTCCACATGATGCTGAAATTTCTTCATACTTCAGCCTGAACACCTGAATATATTGAAAGTAATTAAGTGAGTGGAAATTATACTGTTATAATTACCGAACGTTGTGGTCCACGGTACTTGATGTATAAATTATTTCCTGTCGATGTTAAAGCTTCAGGTGGTTCTGCACCACAATATTTTCCAATGCCCAGAAGAGGAGAATCTGAGTATCTTCCATTCCTAACCTGAAAAATTGTGTGCATTGTCTCCATTAGTGATAAAAAACATTGAAGTGGATAATACATAATGATTACTCTTTCTTAGGAAAGCTCTAGATTTTTCAGTAGAGCTGTTTGGAATTCTTTGAGTTAAGTGAGAAATGTTGACAAAATCAAAGCTTGAAACTCACATGTGAAAAACTCATCAAATATAATACCTTCGTGACCTTCTGATGAAAGTCAATCAATCAATCAATCAGTTTAATCATAATAATCAGTACATTATATATAATAATAACAGTACAATAATCAGTACAGTTATTCGGTACAAAACGTGGTATAAATAGAATTTTTATCGAGTTCAATCCACCACAAGTGGGTGAAACACACCTAGGCACAGGGCGCCTGTTTGTGTTGTTTCACACCCTCGTAGATGGAATGTCAATTTTAGTACAATATTGACTAATTCTAAGTAGTAACTGAAATTTTAGATTCGTCTAGGGGGGGGGGGTCGGAGAGAGAGCATAAAAGAGGATTGAAATATAATTCATGTTTTCCTAGAATATATTTAGTATTTTTGGATTTTCTGTTATGTGTTTCTTGATAGCAAGTTTGAATTCCTTGATTTTTTTTTATAGTCTTTAGATCCGTAGGGAGATAGTTATACAATGTAGGTCCGAAAAAAAAGATGAATCTTTGCGTGTGGCTCTTTCGGTAAAATGGAGTTTTTATATTTAAATTTTCAGAGAATCTTGTTGTTTTCGAGAAGCTTGTGGTATATTTTGTCAAGTTGGAAAACATCCAAATTAGACCTTGATAGCAATATTGAGCCCTAATATTTAGGACTTTGGTTTCTTGAAATAGTATTTGAGTAGGAAACCTTTTATCTTTTCTGTGTATTATTTTTAATAATGAATTCTGCATGACTTGTAGAGGGTGCAACGTCGTGTTGTATGTTCCTCCCCACACTATAATACAGTAGCGTATTACGCTTTCAGCCAGAGAGGTGTAAACGAGGGATAGGTTTTTCCGTGAGAGAATATCTCTAAGCATATAAAATTTGTACATGAGTAGTCTAAGTCTTTTCATGACATGTGTAATGTGCTCATCCCATCGTATATGTTGGTCAATAGTAACTCCCAAATATTTAATCGAGGAATTTCTTTCTATCGTTGCGCAGTTACATGTGTATCTATCATTGCAGAGTGGTAGGTGTATTTTCAAGATATCATTTGGAGGTGTGTCTCTGTTATTCAGAGAGAATGTCATGAATTTAGTTTTGTTTATGTTCAAACTTAGTAGGTTATGATTCAACCAGATGAGAATTTTTGCAAGATCGTTTTCTGCAGTTTTGTAGACGTCATTCCAGGTTTCATCTCTGAATATCAGCGCGGTGTCATCCGCATAACATATAATGTGTCCACGAAAGCCATTGATTTGAGATATACTATTTATATAAATCAGGAATAGAATTGGGCCTAACACCGTGCCCTGAGGCACACCCACTGATATATGTGCTGTGTTACTGAGTTGTTCCCCTATCTTAACTTTTTGTGTCCTCTCTGACAGATAATTTCTCATCAATTCCAGACTGATCCCTCTTATTCCATACTCAGAAAGTTTGTTCAACAAGACGTCATGTGACACGGTGTCAAACGCCTTAGCCAAATCAAGGAAAACGGCCAAGCATTTGGACGAATTATCCAAAATCTCTGTTGTGTGTTCTACAAAGTCTAAGACAGCCTTTTCTGTATTCGAGTCCTGGATAAATCCAAAGTGCCTGTCGGTTATAACCTGATGTTTATACATAAATTCAAGTATTCTTTTCTTGACAGATTGTTCAAAAATTTTTGCGAAATTATCTATTACAGATATAGGTCTGTAATTTTCCATTTTATGTCTATTCCCTGCTTTGTAAACTGGGACAACTCTCGACTCCTTCCATTGGTTGGGTAAATTACTAAATTAGTATAGCATAGATTTATTAGATGTTTAAGCGGCTTCAGGATATATGTGTGTGTGTTCTTAATAAGTTTAGTATCTATTCCATCTGGCCCTGGTGCACAATTGTTTTTTAATTTAGCTATATGTTGGATTATCTCATTCTCATCAATAGGTACAAGGAAAAGCGAAGGCGCAATTGAGGGTTTCATTAGAAAATTATCGGGGAGAACACATTTATCAATTTTATTTGCCATGTCAAGGCCTATTTTTGTGAAGTAGTTATTAAAATAATCACTTTTTGTTTTATTTTCAGTTATGAGGTGCCCATTTTCTCCAGTAATAGAGGTGTTTTGTATTTGATTTTTATTTGAGTTAGTGTTGGATATTTCGTTTATAATTTTCCATGTTTGTTTACAATCTCCGTTTATTTCATCTAGTTTATTTTTATAATATTGGTTTTTTGTCGTTCTAATCAATTTATTTACTTTATTTCGGTAATTTTTGTACTGTTGCTCAAGTTCGTGAGAATAATTTTTAATTAGTTTCCTTTTTAGGTAGTCCCTTGTTTTTATTGAGTTGATCAGTCCTTCAGTTATCCAAGGTTTTAATTTTTGTTTTTTATTATTTTTCACTAATTTAATTTCAGTTGCTTCCTTGGCATGATTTACTAAATTTTTTATAAAAAGGTCATAGCACTTTTGTGTTTCCCTACATATTAGGACATTATTCCATGTTTCTTTTTCCAAGATTAATTTTAGTTTATCAAAGTTTATCCTTTCGAAATTTCTTGAATTTCTAGGTGTTTGTTGTGTTATTGCTGGCACGGTAATATCTACGAAAGTAGTGTAATGGTCCGTAATGCTACTATGGACAACTGCAGGTTTACAGTTTATTTCATTTTTTATGAGATTGCTTCTTCTTATGAATATGTGATCTATTAGTGTAGCCGATTCCCTGCATACTCTTGTAGGTACATTAATGTAGGATAAAAAACCATTCTCGGACATGATATTCTGATAGTGATTTGTATTATTGGATGTTAAATCAAATAAATTTATATTTACGTCTCCAAGAAACAACTCAAGATGTTCTTTTTTCATGGTAGAAAAATAGTCCTCTAGGTCTCTTAGATAGGTTTCAGTGTCTATTGAGGGAGGTTTATAGGTTGCCGTGATACCAATTTTGCTATTGTTTCTTGAGTTGTTTGCTAGAGTTGTTATTCTCAGTAGTTTTGTTTCCGTTAGGTGGATTATATCAGTATTAGTTGTCATGGAGTTTTTTATGAAAACTATCAGACCATCATTTTGGTTTATTTGGGAGTCATTGTAGTGTATAGTAAAATTTGGAATATTAAAATCACTCACCGCCTCTATCCTCCAGGTTTCTGATAAGATGATTAAATCTATTTTGTCAATAACCTCATGTAGATAGACAACTAATTCATCGAAATTTTTCCTTAAGCTTCGGATATTGAAATGAATCACCCCTATACTACTTGTCGCTCCGACCTCGCATTCCCCAATACATTCTTGTAAGTTTCTATATGTTTTAGTTACAATTTCTTCATGATTGTCTAAAGTATTTAAGATTTCTAGCATAATTCTGTAGTAATGAACAAAATTTTCAAGAAGTAGATTAGATAGTAGTAGTAGGCTAAGGAAGTGGGTAGTATTATACTTTTACTCCCCATAATATAAATTTATCTTAATTTAAAAGAGGTATTAATTTAGAGTTCAAATATCAAAGTTTCAAGTATTACGTTATTTAATTGGCATTTTGATTAATCCTAATGTGAATAATAGATTGTTATGTTACAAAGTTTTTACAATATCCTCTCTTTTTTCACATGCATAAATTTTATTGTTTTTGTTAACGAAAATTTTTCCTGAGTTTGTCCATACATTTTTGAAGCCAAATTTTTCAATGAATATTTTCAGTAGTTCCATTCTTATTTTGGTGAGGTCTTCTCTTATAACAATTCCAGTTCCTTTCAGCATCCTTTTCTTAGTGAAAATTTCTTGTCTCTTTTCTATATTTTTCAATTTAATGAATATTGTTCTATCCTTTCCTTCTTCTTTTTTTCCAACCCTGTAGCATGCTGCCAAGTCTTCTGAAGATAGTTTTATCTGCATCTTCAAGTTGATTAGTTTGATAAACTCTTCACTGGTATGTTCATTCGGTTTTTCTTTTAATTTAAAAACCCTCAGATTAGATATCCTTTCAGTTTGTTCCACCCGGTCAAATCTGTTTTCGATTGATGCCTTATCAGATTCCATTTTTTTCATCCTGGCCATAAGTGTGGAGTTTTTATCGTCATACTCTTTTTGCATGTTCAGTATTTTGTGATGTAGATCTTCCACTGTTTCTTCTAATTTAGACACTTTTTCTTCGACTGTTTTTATTATGGCTTGCGATATGTTTTTCACCATCGTTTGCAGGCCCCTCTTCTCCACTGGGCACTATGGGCACTTGCCCAGGGCCCCGCGATCGAATGGGGCCCCCTAGTTCCTGCCAGATTACCAAATGATAACCGATATTAAGGTATTACCAAAAAACATTAATTTTGAAAAATCTGATGATAATGACCTACTACAAATACCTACGCTTATTAGCTTAAGTTTGCCGCATGCGCATAGCTATACCTTGTACAACATAGCTTGAACTTTTTGACAGATGGGTCAGTGATGGGAAACACAAAATATCTATTGGTGTAAAACATATGTGGCTATGTATGTTTTAAACTATTCAAAATAAGTTAATTCATCCATCAATCAATTTAATTGCACTGGACATAAAAACATTGGGTAGGTAAGAGACCATTGTTTTCCATTTTTCTATTTAAATTTTACTTTGAAACAATAAAAACCACTTGAGACCTTCGGAAAATGCTTGAGTCTTTAACAGGTACTTTTGTGTAGTGTGTCTATTCTCATGATTATTAACAATTATTTGAATAAGAAAATATTGTTCGTCGTTGCAAAGTTACATCGATTTCAGATTTGACATCCGTCAAAAAGATCAAACTATTAAATGCAACTATAAACAGGGTATAAGTACTCCACTTAATTAAATACCTATACTATATGTAGGTGTAAGAATACAATTTGATGCGGTGTGGTTTATGTCATAAAGAAACCTATTGGAACGTCATACGTAATACCAAAGACAAAAAGGGGAATTCCCGACTCCCGATCGTCGTTTGACTTGACGAACGGGATTTCCCCTGTATTTGTCTGCGATGTTGTGACGTTTGTTTTGCTTGTATATCCTATTTTTTCATAGTTAGTAACTAAATAAAAATAAATGTAAAACCTTGTTTGTCTATTTTCTTTATATATTATAACTAAATAGTGTTTTCTCAAGGTCATAGGGGCCCCATGATCCTAATGTGCCCAGGGCCTCAAATAGTTTAAAGACGGCCCTGATCGTTTGTATGAATGTCTCACTGGTAAGGCACTTATTTATTGCATGACTGACTGATGCTTCAATTTCATCCTTTGTTTCCCTAGTAATAACCATTTTGTGGCTTGTTGAAATTTTGTTTATTAACTGCGATTTGACACAGGATCTCAAATATGTGGTTGGACAATTGGAACTTATTTGTTTGGTGTATTCACTTGATATTTGAAACGTATTTCGGGGAGCTCGAGTATCGCACGTCTACTCTCTATCACTCATCGAACAATGAAATAACTCATAACTCTTATTACGTGTTTCAAAATTCTATCGGAAACACTGGAAGAAGGTAAGAACTAAGACGTCTTATCTGCCCAGTTTTCTAGATATAGGATGTTGAAGTTTGAGAAATGAGAATAGTCTTTTCGCAACGGTATAATTATTTTCAAACATACTCGATGATTGACTCAATCAAGTCATATTAGACAACCCATCCATTAGCACCAATAGGATTTACAACTTTGAAATTTTCCATAATAAATAGGTGGTTATATGGATATTGGAAATTTCATGTGAGAATATTGAATGCTATTCAATTCCGAATGTGAAAGGTGAACCTGATCGCCATTTCCGAAAAACAACAGAAAGTATGAATAGCTTTAGAATTTCATTATTATCCATACTCAATCAGTATTGTGACGCCCGTGGTCGACGCGAGATGGGCCGTTCGGCGAAAGGATAGTTCGGCTAGATAGAATTCTTTGGAAACGACAAGACATTCCTGATTATTCCCGAAATCTGTGTAGAGTAATATAAAACGACGTTACAGAGGAGAGCAAGTTGATTAGTAAGAGTTATAGAAATAGTAAGCTCGATTTGGATGTACAGGTATTGATAGTCGTTACTGTGTTATTGTGAATCGATAGTTGTAGGAACACTATAGAGTGATTTATGATTGTCAAACCCAAAGAGATAAAATCTGTAACAATGAGAAACAGCAAATATATCAAAATGATTATTCGAATACTAATTATCGTCATTCATCAAATCACAAGTGCTTCTTCTTGTATATCCTGACAGATATGGATAACTTCCATATCGAAAACATTACATAAAAATACAAAGCATTCGACATTATTTTAGATTTCGAAATAAGAAATCAACGGTTCTCAAAAGTTGGTGAATCAACAAACAGCAAACTTTTCTGGATCTGAACTATTATACATATAAGTTATATTACATTACGAACATACTTAACAATGTGTAACTGATGCCACCGACATTCAACTTGCAATGTCATCATTTTCTCTATGATGACAATCAGTTTAGATAGTGTATTATGTTAGAAATGATATTCAGTCTAGATTCAGAATCCCGTTTGTGAACACATGACAAAATAAATCTTTTCAAAAAACTTAAACAAAAAGTCATTTAAGTGGCGCAGTCGATAGGATAGGTTGATCAACAGTTAGGGAATATAATAAGTTGATTCGTTTCAACGATTTATCGACCTATTCGAAAAATCGGTACGCGTACGGCAGAAAAATCCAGTCAGATGAATTGAGTAGCTTGACGAGATGAATCCGTTCGTTTTCCAATCAACAGTCAGCAACCAGAAGTACAATCGCTGTCTCTTCCAATGCCTGGCCCTGGACGAATGAAGTGGGTTTGGATTTTGCTGTAAGTACCTATGCCATTCAGAGGTTTTCATAATCATTACGATACAGAAAATTCTGAACTCTCAAACAATTCTGATTCGGACTCAAACTTCCAAGAATACCCCTCGAATCGCTCGAGATCCCCAAATTTCATAAGACCTTCCCAATTATCCCCGATTCAAACAACTAACACAATGGCAGTGTTAAAGCAAGAATATTTTAATATGATTCCAGATTTCCACGCTGAAATGGAACTATTACCGAGATTCATCGAAATCTCCGAGAAACTTGTAAACAAATTCTATAACATTCAAGATATAAACGATTTTCAGAATGAATATCTGATGTCAAGTATCTTAGCAAAAGTCAAAGGCGATGCCGCTTTGAAAATATCGTCCTGTATCATAAAAAACTGGGCAGATTTCAAAAATGCTCTACTCAATACTTACGCAGACAAACGCGATATTTTTACATTAAACATTGAAATGACTGAATTGCGACAAGTTAACGAAACGCCGCGCCGTTTGAATTCTACAATAGAATCCAACACATTTTAAATCTACAAATTGCACAGTTGACCACTAGTGCATCCCCGCAAGAAACGATTATATTAGGTTCATATGTTCGTAGTTTAGGACTTCGAGTTTTGTTGAGAGGATTGAAAGATCCTATTGGCTCTTTAATGCGAACGAAAAATCCGAAAGATTTGAATGATGCACTTAATATGCTATCGAATGATTTTCAATTAGATACCGTCCCACAGAGGTCAATGAAAAATCAATACAATTCAAAACCACCATCTCACAATTCTCAAAATCGACAACGCATTATTCCACCATTGCAAATCACAAACTTTACAAATAATCCCCGAATACATAATAGACCGATTAATTCATTCCAACACCACCAACAACAACCAAACTCATTCCAAAATCAAAATACAAACTTTTCTGCATTTGGACCTAATCAAAAACCGAGTTTACCGAAAACACCAATGAGTATTTCAACCAGAAATACCGGACTCTCCCGCGTACCTAATCAATCACACTTTAGTCAAACTCATCGATTGAATCAAAATCACAATTTTAGACAAAATAGACCAAATTATATTGCTGAAGAATTATTCAACATAGACGATGAACCAATAGATGAGTATACAATAGAATCAGTTCAAAATCAAGAAGAACATTTTTTAGAGGAAGAAGCCTCGGAATTAGAGAATCAGATAGATTTGAACTAATGAATTTGACTAACAATACTAGTGAACTTCCATATATCATATTTCCAGAGAATAATTCAAAATTTTTGATAGACACAGGTAGAACAAAATCATTTATCAGACCTGATATTGCCAAAATTCATTTTAAATCGTCCATGAAAAATGACCCTTTCCAAATTACAACTGCACATCGAACATCTACTGAAAAATATAGTACAGTGATACCCTGTTCTAAAATTCTCAATAAATTGAAATCAGCTTTGAAATTTCACTTATTCAAATTCCATGATCATTTTGATTGTCTCTTAGGACTCGATAATTTGAAACTATTGAATGCTGTAATAGATTTGAATAACAACATGTTAATAACTCCAAATTCACAGGTAAAACTGAAATTCCACAAAGTATCTCCATGTACGAATATTATAATAATACCCCCAAGATCTGAACAAGTAATCAATGTAAACATCAAATCTCAATTGATTGTAGATATGACAGAACCAATGGATGCCGAAAATTTTGACGATAATGAAACCATTTCCAATCCGAATTTAACTAATGTTAATTTAGAAAAATTTCAATTCGATATTGCCAAAATCAGAACCGAACACATGAATTCTGAAAAACAATACGAAATAACTAAATATAAGGAATATTCTGATATTTTTCATATTGACGGAAACCAATTATCTTTTACAAGCGAAGTTAAGCACGTCATTGAAACTTCTGATGAAATACCGGTGTACACTGAAACTTATAGATACCCCGAAGTACATAAGCAAGAAGTCAACACTCAAATCCGAAACATGCTAGATCAAAACATAATTAGACCATCTCACTCGCCCTGGTCATCACCAATTTGGGTTGTACCCAAGAAGCTAGACGCTTCCGGCAAGAAAAAATTACGAATAGTTGTAAATTATCGCAAATTGAACGATAAAACTATTGGCGATCGATATCCTCTGCCAAATATTACAGAACTACTAGACAAACTTGGTGGATGCCAATATTTTTCAACTCTTGATTTGGCATCAGGCTTCCACCAAATTGAAATGCCTGATAATGACATCGAAAAAACCGCTTTTAACACAGGCAACGGTCATTACGAATTCCTTAGGATGCCCTTTGGCTTAAAAAATGCACCAGCCACGTTTCAGAGGGTTATGGATGATATCTTGAGAGGGATACAGAATGAAAAATGTCTTGTGTACATCGATGATATCATAATTTTCAGTACAAGCCTCCAAGAGCATATCAATCGTTTGCGAAAAGTATTCCAGAGATTGCGTGATTCCAATTTCAAAATTCAACTAGATAAGTCGGAATTTCTCAGGAAAGAAGTAGCTTATCTAGGACACATCGTAACACCTGAAGGCGTTCGCCCAAATCCAGACAAAATTAAAGATATTATAAATTACCCTTCACCTACAAACAAATCAAAGGCTTTCTAGGACTTTTAGGTTATTACAGAAAATTCATTAAAGATTTCGCCAAGATTACCATTAACAAAATGTTTAAAGAAAGAAGCGCATATCGATACCAAAAATCCAGAATACCTAAAATGTTTTGAGACATGTAAAAACTTGCTAATAAATGAACCCATTCTTCAATACCCAGATTTCACTAAAGATTTTGTTCTTACAACTGATGTGAGAAATATAGCGATAGGAGCTCCTATCTCAAGGAAAAGTCGGTTCTGACCTACCAATAGCATATGCGAGTAGAACACTAAACGAATCCGAACAAAATTACTCAACCATCGAAAGAGAGCTTTTAGCAATTGTATGGGCTGTTAAGTACTTCCGACCATACTTATTTGGAAGAAGATTCAAAATTGTTTGTGATCATAAACCGTTACTTCGGTTGTTTTCACTCAAGGAACCAAATTCTAAATTACTTAGATGGCGTCTTAGGTAAGAGGAATTTGATTATGAAATTGGGTATAAAAAAGGAGTACATAATAAAAATGCAGATGCTTTATCAAGAATAGAATTGAACATGAACGAGACAAATAATGACGGACCACATGATATTTTTGAGTACATAACAAAATTCAACCAAGATTTAGAAAAAAAAATAAAACTAATATCGAATCGGATAATCAATCTATGATCGTAGAAACTAATGATTTAGACCAAAGAAAAAAAACTAAATTTCTTAACAATCATTGATGCATTCTCAGAATATGCTCAAGCATATGAATTATATTCTGCTCAAGGTTTGGAAGTCGTAAATAAATTGATAAAATATTTCACTCATCATAAAATTCCAGAAAAAATAATTTCTGATAATGGATTAGAATTCAAAAACTCGTCAGTAAAAGAGCTACTCGAAATCCATAAAGTTAAAATTCATTTCATAAGCTCACAGCACTCTGAATCAAATGGACTCATAGAAAGATTTCACTCGACCCTCGTAGAACACATCCGATTATTCAACAATCAAGACGAATATAAAAATGATTCGATAGAATCAAAAGAGAATCACGCTCTATTAGCATTGTTCATTCTGCAACAAAATTGAAACCCTACGAAATAATCACTGGTCATCTAGAAACCGATTGTCCATTCAACATCGATATAGAAAAACAACTAGTAAATAATTATATTTCCAATCATAAAGATAAAGTTAAATATTGTATCAAAAATTGAATAATGATTTACAGAAAGGCAAAGAAAACGTGATTCAAAAGGCTAACGAAAATAGGGAACCAATTCCAGCAATTCCGAAAGTAGTTTTTGTTAAAGATAAGCAAAAACAGAAAAAGACTAAATTCAAACGTCAAAAAAATTAAAAGTATCAACCCGGAATTTAAAACAGCGAAAATTAACCCAACACATAAAAATACTGTAGAAAATATTCATTTATCAAACATAAAAAGGCTTAGAAAACTAACTGAATCAAAAACTATTTCAGATCCTTCTACTTCTGCTTCGGACATGCAACAGAAATAGAAAACATCACACAGAACTTAGGAATTTTTCCTATCAAATTAGGCCATGCAAAACTTCCACGAACAGAACATACTTTTACTCACTTTTACGATATCAAACCAATTTTCGACGAATATGATAATTTGAACACTCAGTATAATAATGTCATGGAAAATATCAAGAATAACTCTATATTTGCCCGATCAGTAGAAAATTACGTTACCATTGTAGAATACACACGAGCAAGTATCGAAGACAAATTCGAAAAAATCCGAATCCATACTTCAAACCAAAGAAATAAAAGAGGATTAATTGATGGATTAGGATCAGTTTTGAAAGCCATAACTGGAAACCTCGACGCTGAAGATGGCGAGAGAATAAACAACATATTAGATCATCTAAAATCAAATCAAGAACAACTGAAAAATCAATATAGTTTGAATACACAAATCATTCAAAAATTCAATGATACAGTTCGAGACATTCAACACAATGAAAGTTAATTAAAATCTAGAATTTTACAGTTGAAAACAATTATGAATGAAGAGATACAACATCAACATATTTTATACGCTAAAGATATTTTGAATCAGATTGTCATTCTTTTAAATGGAATTCTCAATATTTTACAAGACATCGAAAATTCCTTATTTTTCTGCAAACTGAGTACTATGCATCCCAGTATCATGAAATCAAAAGATTTGTTTCTCGAGCTTAGGAAAGTTTCATCATATTATGAAAATCAACTACCTTTCGAATTGTCATACGAAAATATTCTTGATTTCGAATCGATCATAGATGTCAAATGTAAAGTAGAAAACAATGAGATTTACTATTTCCTATCAATCCCTATCTATTTCGAAACTATATTTGATCTCTACTATTTACTTCCTATACCAACGAGACACGAATCAGAATTTTTAACAATCATTCCAAATTCAAACTACTTATTGAAATCTAAAGAAAATACAATGAAAGCCTTAAATGACAAATGTACGCAAGGCAAAATATTCCACTGTCCAAGTCATCTTCTGAGGAATATGAAAACAACATGTGAAGAACAGATTATACTCGAAGAGAACACTAATAACTGCCAATATAGCCGATTGAAATTATCAGAAAGCCAAATGGAAAGAATACCAGAAATTGACCAATACGAAAAACCTAGCCGGAGTATACCTGGTGAAAAACTCGCAATGCAAGTTATTCTTCCACGGACAAGAAATGGCTTTTCAAGACAAAACTTATGGTACGCCACTGGTAGCGAACAATCTTAAATTCAACTTGGATAAACAAAATTTCACGGACTCCAAGGTGAACTTGAAAACGCTGAAAATGACAGAAATTTCAACAAACAGAATTATTCCCACTGTAATTCAAGACTTCAACTATCACAAACCCAGCATATGGACTATTATCCTGTACATCAGCATTCCTGCGATAGGCACGATTTATATTTGGTTACGATGGAAGAAAACTACGAATCAACTTGAGAAAGCAGACCGGGTTCCAGAGGTCATTCCTCGCGAAAGAAAACCGAACCTTCCAGAGGAAGCTTCATTCTAATGGGGGAGGAGTTATATTACATTACGAACATACTTAACAATGTGTAACTGATGCCACCTACATTTAACTTGCAATGTCATCATTTTCTCTAAGGTGAAAATTAGTTTAGATAGTGTATTATGTTAGAAATGATATTCAGTCTAGATTCAGAATCCCGTTTGTGAACACATGACAAAATAAATCTTTTTAAAAAAGTAACTTAAACAAAAAGTTATTCAAGTTATATGTACAGATATACAGGCATACTACTTACCATCAAGAAATTATCACATCCTCTAGTTTTATCATGTTCTATATCCATTTTTTCAAAAGTTAACTTTATGGTTCTGGTAGAGCGAACGGTAATATTCCATTGACACTGAAAAAAAAATGTCATTGCAAATTAAAAATACTATCAGAAATTCAAACTGATTTTTACAATCATAAATATAAATTTTCGTGATACGAATAATGTGGTCGATAGATATTTCCTCAAGTCCAACAGATGTAGAATTGAAGATCAATTGTTAAATCGAAATACTAACAAAATTACATCAAGAAAGTTTATATGTATACGATTTCTCATTTTCAAGATATGTTTCGTTATTTTCGACATTTATAATAAATCGAAACGAATTTTTCGAAATATCCTCACAGCAACTTCCGAAGAATTTCACAATCGAATTATATCTCTCATTCGATCAAAAAACAATTCTGGAACTTCCCAATTCTTTTCATCGAACCTATCGTGTGAGAGTATGATATATAGTGCGGATGATAAGTCTTAGCCCCCCTTCAATCTCCGTTACTAGAGACTAAACGGGATGTTTTCTCAACAAAAAAAAGAATTGTCACCACTTTCGCCTCTTCTCCTTGATAGCTACTCATTTTTTCATAATTGCAAGAGGGATCGTGCGATGAATCGTTGAAAAGGATGAGATTTGGAAATAATCATTTTCAATTCTTCAAAATAAACTCCTGCAGTATTTCGAATTGTTCAGTAAAATAATTTGTCCAGTTATGAACACTGCTAATTTTCGCCAACTCACCTCAATATCGCGTGGAGTTGATTCATCAAAAATAATGTATCCTGTTGGTTCCGTTAGTATTCCACCACAATCTACAAAAACACGTATTGGATTCAAATATTCTTCGAAGGTTAATTGTTCCTTACATTCAAAAATAACAGCTTGGAATCCGGTACCATTGAATAATCGAGTAGATAAAAATTGTACTTTCATAAACTCTGTAGTATTTATAATTTTTGAAACTTCATCTTTTTTGCATACATCTGTCACAACTTGCCAATCATTATCGTTAGAATGCCTTTGATAAATTCGTACATAATCGCTGAATATATTACATTTGCTCATCATACGGTTGTTATACAAATCAATATCCTTGAAGAATATTATTAAGTGATTCATTGGTATTGTCGTGAAAATCCATTCACAATTGAGATTAGGTGCATATCCTCCGGGATAGCCGGGAGAGGTTAATGTATAGTTGCCCAGAGTATCGAGATTTATTTCGCCCGTTACATTACTACAGTTTTTATCTGAAATTATAGCCATTATGAAACAAGTTTTATGGTTGAATAAAGCTCCTTACTTTGAGTTGGTACCAATAAAATAGATTTATCTTCATCTATCTCCTCCCAAGATACTCTGAATGTTGATCCAAGTCTGGGGCTGCTGTAATCCACACGAATGAACATAATATTTGACGTTGACTTTATGGGTTGTGGCAACGACAGTCCGCAATATCTGCCTAATACATTGCCCGTTTCATCTACACCATCAAATACCTGGAAACTCCTCATATAAGTATCGAAAATCCATAAAATTTAATTGGTACCTCAAAGGAAACTAGGTAGCAAAAACTATTCTCTTCAGCTTCCAAGTGAAATTCTTTGAAAGTAAGTAAGACTCGTTTTTTCATCGCAACAGTTATTTTCCACGAGAATGTCTTATAGGCTGACACTACATACGGATATAACGGTGAATCAATTTCTCCTCTGGTACCAGTCAATTCATTATGCTCGTCTGAAAATTTATCGGGTGAAATAATAATTAGCACGCAACCTACAATTACTTACTCAACTCATATTCTGCATAGAAACCTTTAGCTGTAATAGTAGTACTTCCTACATCTAATTTACTGCCTCTGTACATCAACCATAAACTGCCTAGATGTGTCAGATTGGTTGGTTTATTTTTTCCACAGTATACTCCTTGTAATGGGCCGGTGGCATTGTTGGATCTTATTTCCAAGTAATCACTGTTGCAGTTATCTGATTCCACGATGTCGAAATCGATGAAGTTGAGGGTGACGTGATTACCTATAAAAATGCTATTCTTCAACTCTCGATATCTCTGAATACCCCAATACTATGGTTTTGGTAACATACATCCAAAATTACGAAATCATCGACTTGTTAGAATGCCATCATGTATGGGATATAGTATAGTTTGAATGTCTATCGTTAGATCTAACGACGAGGACATGGATTTGGCTAAATAGAAACCAAGGTCGTGATCATGATTTATCGATTGCAGTGTAATAGTATAGATCTGCAACTTCAGAAAGTACCAAATACTTCGTGAATGAGCCTGCATAAGGTCTTCAAAAATTGTGCCAATGTCACACAAGCTTCTTGTGTGATAACCATCACAGAAAAGACGATACGGTACATTTTCAAGAATTCATCAAATAATTTCATCACTATTTCCTTGAATCGTCATGAATGGACTCTTTGACTTTGAGAGTACAAGTTTCTTACAACCCGTCTTGGTATGATCATATTGCCAACATTGCAAACATCGGTGGAGGCTCGTATCTCTCCGATGCCTGAGTATTGAAAACATTCATTCCACTTGCCATCACATTCGACCAAAGAACTCAGCATGCTGATCAGTCTCACATAATTAATATGAAGTTAATACTGTGAAAACTAATGTCTATCAACAATTCTTATTCCACAAATCTACCACGTGATGAGAATGAAAGTTTGCTAAGTTTTTACACGGAACTATAGTCTGCAGATCTTCGAAGAAGAGGTCTATCTACTGTTCTACCTCTTGATTCCCTCTGTAAATCGTAGTATAGAACGGCCGCAATCCGCTCGATAGGTTTGCCTTTTTGCGGCTATTCAAAAAAATATATTTTGCTGAACGCTCCCAGGTTCAGATAATCAACAGACGTAATCTAGTCAGGCCCGAAAGTCAGAAAGACATGTTCATCGGATTCTCCTGCATATTTTCACAAACAGCGGCAATATTTTTGGTTAATTTGGTATTCTTCAGACGCATCAATAATGACTTATTCGACAGACGCTGTTAAGACAATAGTGATAGTGAGAGGGCTGCTGCTAGACAGTTAGACTAGCCTGAACTTTTTTTGCCAAACTCTGTTCTCCTATATAATATTTGTGGGATCTCAATAATTTTTGTAGGCGAGAATAAAAGGGTGTTTCATCAATGTTAACAATTTCGTCTTTGGGTCATTACTTGCAAAATACCCAGAAAAATTCTCAGAAATTTTTTGTATTTTATGAAGAAGACCTTCTTAATCTATGGTGTTACACAATATGTTACTTCTACTCAAGCGACTAACCTATAATCGTTTGAAAATTAAGATCTGGACGAACAAAAGTTCATCATGTTCTTAGGTTCTCAAAAGAACACCATGTATTTTCGATTTTTCAAAATCTGATAGGACGATCGAAAAAAAAAGAATGTATAGCAAGAATTTCAAAAATACGATGAAAAGTATCTGAATATATTTGAGAAATCTGAATAAAAATGTACATTATGATTAAATACTGATAATAATTTATGATATAAAAAGTGTGAATGTGATTCAATTGAGAGCATTTTGATTTCGATTTTTTCAATAAACATACCAGATGAAATTCGAATTGTCCATTCACATTCTGTGTCAAAAGCATATTTTTTCGGGTAACCAGGAGTTGAGAAAAATCCTTCAGACGATGTCAAAGTACCTCCACAATCTGAAATCAAAATGAGATTTTGTACATTCTTGATATAAGGTTTTCGAGTAATTTATCACAGGAAATTGAAGTACAATAAATTTTTATGACTTGATCTCGGATCTATATCTATATCATACACAAACTAGACATTTCATGATTGGGTGTGTATTTACTCATATCTTCTTCTCGTGAAATGACAAATACATATTCAGTTGGGAACAGTTGTTGGAATTCGCTCACCAAGGCAGAAGGAGTATAATATGCTGTTATTTATTTTTCTGCAGTTCAGTATTTCGTTTTGTTACGTAGACATGGTGTCCGATTAGTGTATGAAACTAGAATAACACAACGGTGAATCAACATACAAGGTGTTCCATAAAAAAATGATTGTTTGCCAATTGATATCTTCTGAGTTCATGCTCATTCAAAGAACACCTCACATCCAAAATCGAAATTCTACTATGTTCAGATATATCAGCTACATTCTTACCTACCAAATAACTTCACCGATTACGATTTCTTGCCAACAATTATAGTGTACAAATTTTCAAGCTTTTCGTTCCGGTATGACAACATCGCAATTTTTGGAAAGAATATTGATACAACTGCACGCAAAATTTTACACTTAATTTGATGTAAAAATCTTCAGAAAAAGTCAACTCGTTATTGTCTCGCTAAGGCTGGACACCTTGTATATCTAAAAATATTTCAGGAATACGCAAATATATCAACTTCTATCCGAATTTTTTTTCTATTCTTGTTCATAATTATGTTATTTTATATTCACACACGAATGGGTCACCCTGTATGTTTCCGCTCTACTTTTTCAATAGTTGAAAAATTATCCAATCTATAAGGTGACTAAATCCAAAAAATATTGTTCCAGGCATCCTCCATAAAAAATTAGATTTGAAGCATGAATTTTTAGAGTGTGGTTAGTTCTTGATTGCAGCAATCAGCAAAATTTCACCTAAACAACGATTTGTTTTGAGGTTTCAATATTCATTGTTGGATTGTATTCTTGGGAGCAGTTTTGAAAAAAATGGATATACGTTATTTTCAAATTGCTGTTGAATGTATTGTATAAGAACATTTCTCTACAAAACTCAATAGAACAAGATATATCAATTCATTTGCACATAGCGGACATTCGAAGTAATGTCAACATGTTAAGTATCATATTATAACACTTAGTAACTTACGTGAATCATATACTGAATATGTGGCAAAAAAACTCATTTTTGAATCAATTTCGATAGTAAGAGCGGATCCATCACTGACTAAAGTAGGTGGTACTTTCAGGCCGCAGTAACTCCCTAACAAAGGAGAATCGGTGGATTCTCCATTGAAGATTTTTATAGGGGACTCATCGTAATCGCAAAAGAATTGGCCGTGCATATGAGTTATAGTCAGAGATACATGTTTTGCTGAAAAAAAAAAAATAATGAGAAGATTTGTTTAATCTCTTTTCGAATCATATTTATTGTTGATTGAGTATTATTATGTAATTGAATTGAATAAGGAGAATATTGACAATCAACACCTATGAAAAATTGTTTCTCTCATCAGACATCTTAAGCCCTTCACATACACATGTGACATAATAGCCACTTGAAAATAAATGTGTATGTACCTACTATCAAGAATTTCAATCTAGATTTTACTCTTGTGCCAAATTCATTTTCATATTCAACGTGTTTGGTTTTCTTAAACGTTATGGAAAATATAGAAAATATGGAACAACGGAATAACATTCACTTCTGAAAATGGAAACTTACAACGATAACAATATTTTCTCATTCTATTGCAGATATGACATCTGATTCCATATTGTTTTATTTATCTGAATTCACATCAACATACAGGCTATTTCGTCTGAAACGCACATTAATCGTACCAAAAAAACCAAAAATATATAAAGCATTTATCGCTTGGGTCTGGATCGAAAAGATTTTCAATACACAACTCGTTATTTTGATTACTTCTTCATTGGTTGATTTTCAGAAGATCTACACAATCCATCGAAATCGAAATCGGCAACGCTGTAAACCGGTAAAGTCGTGTGCTCAGGTGCTCTGATAAAAACTAAAATTCCATAGAGCAATAGTGCATGTAAATTTTGGAAGTTTTGCCTAGTTACTGTGAGTGATTCATCTAGCTAGTGTACGTGAATTGTACATAGTTCACTATCCACGTAAGGAGATATTTGAGAATTACAAAATAGTCAACAGTGAGCAAGCTAATATACACATATACCTATAACCAGAGACTATCAAAATGTCAAACTGTGATATTTGTGGAGGACGTCCACAGTCGAAACATAAACTTGATTGCAAGTGTTGTAGAAAAGTTTTCCACATTAATTGTGTTGAAGTTGATGAGGACCAGTTACAATCATTTAATGCCGGAGACGCAATCTGGTTATGCTCTACTTGCAATGCAAAGGTAATTAGTAATAAGCAGACTATACTAACAGACTCAACTGCTATAACTGACATTCAGAATAGCCTTAAAGTTATAATGGAACAACAGAATCAGTTTCTTGTGAAAATGGAGAGATATGACCAGGATATCAATAACCTAAAAGCCAAAGATACCGCACTAGAGGCGGACATTTCTGACCATGCAGGAAGAATTGAAATGCTGGAAAATGTTACGAGAAGCCTGAAAGACATAAATTATTCGTTGAGTACTAAAATAGATAATCTTCAACAGAGTAGCCGTATCAATTGTTTGGAGGTCACTGGTGTACCTAAACCTGAGAACCCTTTTTTAACTGTACAGCTGATCGGATCGGCGCTTGGAATGAAAATTTCAGAATCACATATTGCCAACTGCTATCGGATTGACAAAAACAGTGGATCGGTGTTGAATATTACCTTCACAAAGTTGTGCTACAGAGATGAATTTTTAAAATGTCGAAAAATTAAAAAGGATTTTTCTACAAATAACTTGGACATCTCACTTAAACGCTTGGCTAGGGAATCGAACATAATATATGTCAATGAGTTCTTGACTCTTGCTAAAAAAAAATTGTTGAGTAAATGTAAGGACTATAAGAGAAATAATAATATCAAGTACTTATGGGTGAAATATGGTACAATTTATGTACGGAAATCCGATGGTGCAAGAGCGATTGTTATTAATTGTGAAAATGATCTTGATGATATTTGATCAAATGATTTATATTTATTGGTGCGATATATTTATACTGTTTCCTAGCTTTATTATGTCTCATATATTGTATAAATGGGCAAATTGAATATAGCAGTTTTTAATATTAGGTCGATTTTGCCCAAGTTCATTGGTTTTGGCGAATATGTGAGGAGCAGTCACTATGATATAATTTTAATAACAGAAAGCTGGCTACATGAAGGAATTGAGGATGGTATGGTTATGTTGGAAGGATATAGGATGTTTCGATTAGACAGGCTGCAAGGTAGGGGCGGCGGAGTTATCATTTACATCAAGCTATCGTTCCACGCTGATATGTTAAACCTGATGGGTACGAATATTGCTTCCGAACAAATATGGATTTCTTTCTCCTGTAATAAAGTAAGTAATTGTATTGGTGTAATTTATAGGCCGCCACATACATCAGTTTCGGATTTCTTAGAGTCATTTGAAGAAGTTCTTAGTCAAGTATCCCCGAAATTTGATAATGTTTTCTGTGGAGGTGATTTTAACATAGATTATTTGAACCCCATCTCACTTAATTATAAAAGTTTGGATGCTATTGTCTCGGGTTTTGGACTTGTACAAGCTGTAAGCGAACCCACCAGAGTCGGTCTAAATCATGCCTCACTTTTGGATTTATTTTTTTATTCTGAAAATATAGAGATAAATGAGTGTAAGACTTTTGATCTTCTCAATCTCTCTGACCACAGTCTAGTCAGTTGTTCAATAGACATGAATGTTGCTTCCAGTGGTCCCTTATTTTACTCATATAGAGAATTTGATAAAATCGATAAAGACGCATTTTTGATAAATTACAATGAGCTCGATTTTGATCAAATTTTCTACATACATGACGTTAACAAAAAGGTTGAAGTTCTTAACAGATTATTGTTGCATTTATTTGATATACATGCACCAGTTAGAAATGCAAGAATCACCAAAAAGAGAGCGCCTTGGTTGACACATAACTTAAAACAAATAATTAGTCTGAAGGATAAAGCTTTAACTAAGTTCAAAAAAACCAAAAGTGATGCAGATTGGGTATCCTACAAGGACATGCGAAATTATAGTAACTCAGCGACTGAGCGAGAAAAAAAGGCTTTCTTTCAAAATATTGTTAGTAATAATGATTCTAAGTCAATGTGGAAAACCTTGAAAAATATGAACCTCAACCCTCATAAAAGTGATTGTGAGCTGCCCTTAGAGTTACGTGATGTTAATAAAATAAATAATAACTTTGTGCGTCCCACTCGAGATAATGGTATTCCTGACAAAAAAGCTTTAAATTTTTATAACAACAATGTGAAATACGGCTCAGACACTTTTTTCTTTCGGGTGGTTGAACCTGAAGCTGTGAGAGAACAACTTTTCAATATAAAGTCCAACGCGATTGGTGCAGATAACATCAACTTGAAGATGATATTGTTTTGCTGTCCCAGCATGATAATTCATCTCACACATATTATCAATTTTTGCCTTGAAAACTCAACATTTCCGGATAGCTGGAAAGTTGCTCATGTTCTACCACTACCGAAGATAAAAAAACCAAAAGATTGGAAGGACTTAAGACCTATAAGTATCTTACCTACACTCTCAAAGTTGCTTGAAAAAATTATGAACATTCAAATCAGAGAATATCTAAATTACTATAAACTTCTTCCAGAAAATCAATCAGGCTTTCGACCCCAACATAGTTGTGCGTCTGCTCTATTGCATGTAACAGATGACTTATTATCTGCACTCGATAAGGGTAATCTAGCAGTACTTGTACTGCTAGATTATTCCAAAGCATTTGATCGTATTAACCACCAATTGCTCTTAGCTATACTCCATTTTAACGGATTCACCAACAGTGCATGTGCTATGCCTAAAAACTATCTGGATAATCGTATTCAATTTGTTAAATATGATGGAAAACTCTCAGCCCCACTAAATATTACTGAAGGAGTACCTCAAGGCTCAATATTGGGCCCATTACTATTTACCATCTATACATCTAATTTATCTTCATTCTTATCGAACTGTGTAGCACACTACTATGCAGATGATACTCAAATATATCACTCATTCACTAGTGCAGAGACTCTCGAAGCATGTGAAATTATTAATGATGATCTTGGCTCACTGGCACGAGCATCTACTGAACATTGCTTAACTATAAATCCTTCCAAATCCAAAATGTTATTATTTGGTAATAAAAATAAAAGAAATCAATTCAAAGAATATCTTAACCTCTCAATTCAGTCGGAACCAATAGAACTGGTAGAATCTGCTAGAAGTTTGGGACTCACTGTAGATTCAGATTTAAGGTTCACAGATCATGTAAGAACGTGCATTAGAAGAGCATATGGCAATTTGAGATTACTCTATAATTTTTCACGAATCCTAGACGCAAAAAACGAAGAAGATCTTATGCGATTCCTTGGTGTTGAGCCATTTCAACTTTTCTAACATTGTATATTACCCATGTTTAACCGTGCATGATCAAAATCGTATTCAATATGTCCAGAACTCTTGTGCCAGATATATTTATGGAATCCGTAAGCGTAACTCTATTTCACACAAAATAAGGGAATCCAATTGGCTGACCATGCGTCAAAGATGGTTTCTACATACGTGTTGTTACTATCATGAGCTTATTCTACAAAAAACTCCAGAATATTTACATAAAAAAATTACATTTCGACAAGATATACACTCATTGACAACGAGGTATCGATTTCACATATCACCCCCAAAACACAGCACTGCTATATTCGAACGTTCCTTTTCATATAATGTAGCCAAAATGTATAATGCTCTCCCAGATTCGTTGAAGGCTTTGGGTATCGGCAGATTCAAATCCATACTGAGAAAATATATAAAAGAAGGTACTATTTCAGTATAGGTAACTCAGAATATATCGCACCATGGTCACAACTACAACAGAACTGATAGTTCCTCTTGTGTCGTCGTTTTCCAGATTTCACCCGTTTCACCCTTTCACTCTCTACTTGAAATTCACGATTGTCAATATTATGTAAATATCTTTTCCTTCTTTTCATGTTGACTGCATGATGATGGATTATTCACATATTCAAACCTCATGTTGGGCATTTTTTTTTTTTTTTATTATAATTATTCAGTGCTTGATGCTGAATGTCTAATTTTATGTTTGATACTTATAATTGATATAGGGTATTTAATGCTTCAAGTTTAATATATAATACTTAGTAATTGTTACTCAAAGTTTGATATTGATATTTTTTGTGTCTGATATTTAATTTTTACTAAGTAATTTATTTGGTTATGTAAACTGAGCTTACGTTCTGATTATTAATTGCACTTTCAAACCTCATGTGGCATAACTTAATTTTTTTTTGTTTTTATCATCAATATTTGATGTTTAATGTATATCTTGTGTTTGATACTTGATAATTGATGATTGATATATGGTATTTAATGTTTGAAGTTTAATATCTAATGCTTAGTATTCGATACTCAATGTTCGATATTGATATTTTGTGTTTGATACTTAAATTTTACTAAGTATTTATCGGCTATGTAAACTGAGCATACGTTCTGATTATTTTTGTAGGGTTGAATGGAAGAGCAGTCTCTGACATCTACATGATGTGCAGCGGCTGAATTCCGCCTTTTTGTATCGTAATGATATAAATAAAGACAATTTATTATTATTATTATTATTAAATATTTCGGATTTTGTTTATCAACAACAGAAAATCTTTAGAAGAGATCAGATTAGTGTGCTATATCTCACGAATGAAAGATGATATCGAAAAATGCAAAAACCCGTTTCTATAGGATAGGAAGGGGAAACTGAAATGGTATGAAATTTAACTCGCCCCCATCAACGCTCTAGGCCCCACCGACCCCAACCAAATAAGTTTGAATGGTAGACCCCTACTTGTGATACATCATTGGAGAGCCTATAAAAAATGCTATCCAATGGTATAAATAATAATTGTACGGGTGTATCAATGATTACCAAATCAATATCTAAGAATTGTAAAAACAAACACAGGAACCCTACTAGGGGGTTGATGGGGACGAGTTATCTTTAATGCCATTTTAATTCCCCCTTTCTATCCTAGGAATGGTTTTGAGCATTTTTTGATATCATCTTTCGTTTGTGAGCCCATTGTAAGTTTTTAAATTGTCACAATGTATGATAGCGTGCAGAATTCCTTGCTTAATATGGTGGGAGCATTTCAAGTTTTTCTTCGATTAGCGGAGAAAAGGGAAGAATTGGATTAGTTCAATGTCTTTCTTCTTTATGTAGTAATCTGCTTTCCTTCTTCCTTGTTACTTTGTCTATTCTGTCTGATATTTCATGTCCGATATTGTACGATATCATCACCAAAACCTCCATAAAAAGGAACACTCAATAAACATTCCAATATAAAAATCCAGAATATTAGAGAACATTTCAGGTACTATTTGATGAAACTTGAGGAAACTCACTCGGATCTGTAGAAACAACTGTCCAAACACAACTTGGGAAAATATCATTGAATTCTTTCTCATGTAGTTCAAGATTACCAGAACCCTGAGTAGTTATTCTGGAACCACATGACTGAAAAATGATTTCATTTACATCACCTATTCTGAGATAGTTTATTGGATAAGCTCACTTTTGAATATTCAGCATGAAATCCTTTAGAAGGAACTTCACCTCTGAATTCAATGAACATATTGTTGTACGTTGATTTGATTGTTGTGTTAGGAGTTTCATTTCCACATAAAGTTTGTAATACAGGATATCCAGCAGTTGGTCCATCGTGTATCTGAAAAACCGAGATTGCACCTTTCAAGTAATTTTCGTTAAGTGAATCAATCATACTTTCACATAATTTCTTGAGCAATTTTCAGATTTATAAAGATCCAAATCTTTAAGGCGTAACTCAATCGAATGACCATCGTCTACAAGGATGAAATATTCACATGTTTCATTCTTGTTATAGTTCTTCGGATAATTTGGTGAAAATATGGCACCTTCAGAAGCTGTGAATCTTCCACCACAATCTGAAAAAGTTATTCATCGTGATTCTGTAGGGTATTTATTTCGAAACTTCACAATTCGTGAATGAGTAAAGGTTGAAACAAATTCATTAGAATCAACATTTTCGTGAATACTAAATATCTCTAAGCTGTTTCCAGAGTAGAGAGAGACAACTATAAGAAAGAATGCACCCCTGCCTCACATACTAAAATGTTAATAGCAAACTCTTACTGAATCTATTGGAACTTTTTTGTTATATTGGTTCCATCTACATGGAAACGGCTTTGAGATATTTTGATTTTTTTCTATAGAATATATAATTGACACCCTATTCATTAAAATTTGACATACTTGTTGCTGTAGCTTTATAATTTGCAGTGAAACCTTTTCCGCTGTAACTTATGTCAGATGAGAATTTCACGAACATAAAATTCCCAGTACTAGTGATTACAGTAGCTGTCTTCTGTCTACAAATTCTCGATAGTAAATTGTATGTGTCATCCATTCCATTGTAAATCTGAAATGTATCGAAAAGAAATGTGAATATGCTACGACCTTAAAATAGACTTTCGATTTCGAATCACCCCACAAGTATAATGCTTTCGACGGTAGATTATCGAAATTTCACATTTCCATATCCTGATTGGAATATTCTTGAACAGAAAACATAGATCTGTTTGGAGTAAGGTACCTAATCAACCCCTTTTTCATTTAGAGAGAATACAAGATGTTATATTTTCAAATTTCGAATTGTCATATCGACAGAGAATTGGCATAACTCGCAAACATGAAATTACGAAAAAGAATATAAGAAGCCATATCTGGGGTTGAAAATGGTACAAGGCTCAGAATCATGGAATAGACAATTGCAATACATGTTGCGAATGGTATTCTAAATTAATTTCATTATGCATGTTTAATGAAATAAAAAAATTTCTTGCAAAATTGATTGTCTGTGAAGTGATACATACCGAAACTGAATCATATTCACATGAGCCTTGTTCTTCAACATCCACTTCCTCAAATACTATCTCTATACTGAATCCAAAAGCTACTTCAATAAGCCATTCGCATTCTATCATGTTCGGATACGGATTGGGATAGTTAGGAGAACTGATAGTGCCCATATCCTTCTTCAAATGGCCACCACAGCCTATGTAAAGAGTATCAGCATTCGCACAAATATTCCACATGAAATAGATACTTACCGGAAATCACCCATTCCAGTCGAAAACCTGTTCCAAGTAAGAGTTTGTCACTGACAAAGTGTATTTGGACGTGATCTGAATCAAGACTGAGATGTCCAGGATTTTGATCACCACAGTATTTCCCATAGGTTCTGTAAGATACATCACTTTCATCTTCCATTAATTTTTCGCCATATCGTATCTACCGAAAATAAATATAAAGCTTATCGTTTTATATCAGTTAATAAGAATTACCTCGACATAATCAAATGAACAACTGTTGTTTGTCACAAATGTAAGCGACCTTTCTAATTCGAAATGAGAGAATGTTATATTTATTTTGTTTCCACGAGATACTATAATTTCCCATAGACAATCTTCATCCTGAGGGTATTCATTTGGAAAATTAGGGCTTTCTATGACTCCTTGAAAACCTTCGATAGTATTCTTGCAAACTGAAAAATAACTATACTCCATCAAAAGATTCGTACAAAGTGTACAGGCTGATCAACTATGGACGACATATATATAAGACATTCATGGAAATTTTGATGAAACGAATAAGCAGACCTTCTACAAACAAGTGGAATATTTTGGGAGATGCAAATTCAATAAAATATTTTTTACGACTATCATAACTTCTTGAAATACTGATATCTCCCATTCGAGAAATGAGTACGTATCTCGGACTGCTTGAAGGTCATCCCAATTTTCTTGCTTATTTTACCTGTCGAGTAATGTAGTTGAAAACCGCGACCTTGGAATGCCACATCCGATCTGAACTTCACCAACATATTGTTATTCGTTGACTTGATTGGTTCGGTGCCTTTATAACAAAACTTTCCGAGCGAGTTTGAATTAGCAGTCAGTCCATCGAATAGCTAGATATAAGAAAACATTATATATTTGAAACGTAATTATTCATAAGCTCATATTATTACTTGTACATAATCTGCTAAACATTGAGCATGTTTCTCTAGATTTATATCGGAAAATACTACTTGTATTCTGGATCCTGCGCTAGTTATTATTCTCCAGAAACACTCTGTGTTTCTGCTGTATGCTTCTGGATAATGAGGTGATATAATAGAACCGCTTGGTGAATTAAGAATACCACCACATCCTGAAAGAATGACCGTAGTCATTAATGTATGTGAATATTAAAAAATTTTGTTTTCTTATTTATCAACCTGTTGCAGTTGAAGACCACGTTATTCTGAAGCCTTTGCCACTTCTGCTCAAATCTGACTTGAAATATAAATATAATTTGTTCGTATGGGAAGGAATCTCTCTTGGTATTGTCGTCCCACAAAATTTCCCTATGAGTGGCGATGCTGAAGTTCCACCATTTCTGAAATATATAGGTTTATAGGTATCACCTGCTAGGTATATTGATAAAAGTTATAATGACAAGCGAGTAGTTCTGCACCAGCCCTTGAAACAAATCTCTACTCAAACAATCTCAGGTATGTCAGGCAGATGGAATAGATCTACTGATGGACACTTGAAGCAAAGCACTTATATAAACGTATCGATACGACGTGAACCCGGTACGAACACTCCATGTATTTATAAAATGATATAATTCGAATTCGAAATGTATTTCTTATGACCTGTATAATTTTTCCTTATTCGACCTGTAAATTTCTTTCAGTCCATGATTAGTGGAATCAATTGGATCAATGACAGTCTTGATAGACAAAGATGACGATTATAAGAAAGGTATTCTCCTAAGATAGAGTTATAAAATATTCTATGGCCATTTCAATCTGTAATAATTTTTCAGATGTACGATGTTGAAATTTTTCAAATCTCCAAAAATTATTTGGGAAAATAATTTCATGAAGAATCCAGAAATTTTATATCCGATGTTCCTTTCGTAATGAGAAAGTTGATATTGACCAATGTATAAGAAAGTTATGTTGAATAAAATATTATCCTTAAAATACCAATAAACGTATCTACAAACTCCTACTTACTCAATAACGAATCGTATCATGAAAAGTGGTCTAACTACTTCGTTAGAAGCTAATAACATCTGACCTACTGTGTAATTTCATATAAAATCATAATGATAACACTAAGTTTGGAGGCACTATTTAAAATCGGTATCATTCTGAGAGCTATCCTACTCTGACTACAAAGACTATACACGCCATGAAAGCACACCAAAGAGTCGTGAAAATTTGTCGTCTGCTTACAAAACGAAGGTATACTAAAAGAAGTTGCTGGACAAATGGCCATATATTTCACAAGTTCACTCCATCGTGAAATTAATCCTTCACTAAATCATTATTACCGTTATTCATCAGAAATGCCATTTTCAAAATTCAGTGATATCCATAATAACTAACTGAAAGAATTGAAAATGGTATGGGTTAGGTGAACTCATCGAACTTTCAAATTCAAACTGTATGTCACATTATGGATACGTGGCTTGAACTCATGTTGCCTACCTAGAGGATATACCTATGTTAATCGCATCGATACATTTACATCCTGAATGTGCGAATTGGTATTATTATATATGGAGCTAAATATATTATATGAGCTCAGAATACCAACCTTATTTCCAACCAATCATATCTACAAGCTGAGTATGACTCAATATCAAAATCAGTTATATTCAACAAAATTTGCTGGCCAGGTTTAACATTTATCGTCCAACTGCATTCCCTGTTTATTGGATACGGTTCGGGATATCCTGGAGATTTAATAACACCTGCTGATGTGAAATAATTTCCTCCGCATACTGAAAATACATTGATATTCGATATTTGAGTTCATACAATAAATCTATGTAATCTTCATTGATTCAGTATATGGTACCATGAAGTTATTCGAGAGAATAGTATAAAGAGTGAAAAATGTGTCTATCTGCATTTGTCAAAACATCATAGAGTTCGAATTCTGAAAGTGTGTAATATTTCCATAAGCGAGTCAAGGGTCAACTATGGGAATGTATACCAGTATTTGATAAATTGAAATTCACATATGTCTTTCACATAAAAGGTGTTCTATTTGTAATTCGAAACAGTTGTTTTCATTCAAGAGTAGTAATAACATAGTGTTTATTTGATCAATCTGTATAGTTCAGTTGAATTTCCAAAGGTAAAAAGTTGTTGATACACAGAAAAATTATATATCTTCACCTTATTCTTAATGTGAAAACCATAATATCAAAATATGATGGATGCTTCATTCAGAGTCATTATATAATTGGGCTACTGAGTTAGATACAGGGCATTTCATAAAGAAAACATCAAGAATAATCTGATGAACTACCCAACCAGATTTAGTGATCGAATTTATTTTTAATATTATATTATATATTTTTTTTGTATATAATTTTTCTTTCTCTTGGGCAATTGCTCTCTGTTGGTTGAGTGGAATAGCTTTAAGCTAGACTTTGCCAGTAGTTTCATTGAATTGTAATGTTTTTTTCATTGGCGATAAAGACGTTTATTATTATTATTATCATTAATTTCAACTTGGTGATATAGTTCGAGGGTGAAACCTAACTCATGATTCAAATTAATCACAAGAATTTGGACAGTTGAAGAAATAATTGGGTGTTCATAACCTACAGTGGAAGAGTGCTCGCCTACCAGTGTTCATTTAATATTTGAATCGAACATACGTGCTGCCTGGTCAGATACAGATTCATGGAGTAACACAGCGCATACTCCTCTCCCCCAGCAAATTCAGACTCAACAAGGGATCCCCTTCCTGGGAACTGACAACTTAAAAGTTCGACCTCAAAAAAGAAAGAGATTCGAAGTGTCCACACTCGACAATCCGGTGTCGGAAGCAAGAAGAAGGCTGCGACCAATTGATGAACAGGATCCTTCCTAGACGGAGACATTGATGAGGAGGGAGATTGCGAGCCCAGGCGTCAAAGACAACTTCATTGCACAAAAAGTTTTTGTGAAAGAGAACTGAAACTAGCAAAGATTTCAGCAAACGTATTTCTGTCGAAGAAAAAAGTTAAACAATGCCCTCATCCCCTATATTGGAGCAGAAGGCAAAGTGAATTCAGACCTACCAGACGGTAGAGGAGAAAAGAAAAGGGGAGAAAACTTCTCTAAAGAATATGGTTACGAACACAGATACAAACACGAGAAAAAACAAACAAACCACCTCATATCATTATCAATGAGACGACCGACAAATTCCGGGAGATCAAACAAGCCATCAAAAGTGAGACAAGAGGCAACGTAAACTTCAGATAGATTAGCTTACCAAATTATCATAATATATACAGAATCTGAGGAAGACCCTAGAGCAGTCAAAAAAGCCTTTTCTGAAGATGACATTGAATAATTTTTCACTCATTCATTGAAGTAGAAAAAGTTCCATGCATTCGTTCTGAGAGAATTGGATGAAAAGCCATCCTCAGAAGAAATAAAAGAGGCATATGATATTGAATATAGAGCAAAGTACAATATGAAGACAGTCGGGAGACCCTTTTACGTGGTGGTGGTATCCCCACCATCACCCTCAAACATCTAGTAACGAAAGTTCAGAACCTTCTCGCGATCAAGGTGAGGTAGGAAATCCGAAGAAATAATCGAAGAGATGGGGTCACGCTACCACCAATCGAAAAAGGGATCTAAAATGTCTGAAATGTGCACAGAATCATCTCACTAAATGAGTGCACACTCGAACGGAATCAACCGGCGAAATGTGCAAACTGCGGTAAAGATCACCCAGCAAATCACATTGAATGTGAAATATACCTAAGGAAATTGGAAGCTGTGGAAACAAGCAGAAAATTTATACAGAGACACAAAAGCACATTTATCTTTGCACCAGTCTCAAGAATGAATGGGGAGAGAATTATAGAACAAAAGCAACTAGGAGAAAGGCATAGAAAACCACTACCACCAATAGAGGGAACTACAGCAGAGACACTCAAGAAATAATGAGGCGAACTCTGGAGAAGAGGTCAGAAAAGTTGTAACGGAAATAGGAAGAGAGATGATGAACCTCACCGACTACTCGAATCTCGATGAGGTGCTCAGGGCGTTTAGGGCGATACGCCCTGAAAAATTTCGCAGATAATGGCATTCTATCACAACATTGGCAATATTGTGATAGAATAACCAGACAACTACACACACTACCCTTTCAACAACACGACTGTTTAATATTTCATTCTGCTATCGTTGCAGAAATCACTGTGTGTTCGAGCTGTTTTTTCTTACCACTTCTTTCCTCAATCATAGTATAAGGTGCTCGGAACCCATCCATATTGACTGTTACGTCTGTATGAAACATAACTGTCATAATATTAGAAGACGATAGTAAAACGGGTGGCAAATTGAAGCCACAGAATTTGCCCATGAGACCTCCCATTCCTAGGTCAGTATTATTATCGAATACTTGAACATTATCATAAGCGCATTCGTAGCTTTGCTCTACGTTGAAGGTCATCCATGTCAGTTGAATTACATGTTGGGGAGGAGCTATTATAACCCAAGTGCATTTCAGAGATGAGGGGTAATAACCATCAGGATGGGCCGGTGGGGTAATGATGCCAAATTTACTCCTCATTATTCCTCCACAACCTGAAAGAAAAAAAACTTTATTCAAAGTAAGCCAATACAATTTTAACTATATCCATTTTTTATTCGATAGGAGATGATTCGATAGATTCAAAAGAGTGTGTGTTTTTTCAGCTCACCAAAACAACGAAATGAAATGATAAATATTGTACGTGTATAAATTCATTATTATACGCACTTTCGAATAAACAGATGAGGTGGAATTCAGTTCACAAAAAATATGTCAATTGTCAAATAGAAGTGTTTCTTATTACAAGCAAAATATTTCAATAACATGAAATTTGGATATTTGATTACAATATTCATTCTGCATATCATTTTATACTATTTCATTGATAAACATGTGAATTCAGAAGCAATCAAGACAATCTATTAATCTATTAGATCATGTAGAAGTTTATCTACAGGTAAGCCGATCAAAAATGTGGGAAGGCTTTGTTCGTCGCTTGCAATTTTTCGAAGTTATGAGAGAGAACTTCAATCAATAGTAAATTCCTATTTAATGTGTTCTCCATTCCTAAATGGTTGAGTAAATGGGCGAGTGGACTCACGTCAAATTTTTCAAGAGACATACAGGCAACACACCTAATATCCAAAAGGGGGGGGGGGGGGGTATTTTGGAAATAACATCATAGAATCTAATTTGGAATTTCATCAGAGGATAGTTGATATTAGATAATGATATTGACCCAGCTCTCACGAATATAATTAAGAAGGATCTCAAATACAATCAACAGACAACAAATTTTTCAACAAGGCGGAGTTCCTTTGCTCAATATCCGTAAATATTTGAATAAAATGTTTCCAGGACGATGGGTAGATAGGACGACGGTGACCAATTGAAGCCATATCGGTTATTCGACTTAAGCCCCATTATTTTTTTTTTTTGTGGGGACACATAAAACGTTTTGTTCATACCACTGAACGCATCAGAAGAGTTTTCAAGCAGACTTATTAACATAATGAATCTAGCAGAGCCATTTCAAAATTTATTTATCGAATTAGAACAGTAATGAATTACTGATTTATTACTAATTATACCCTTTCCACCAATATTATCGTTGGAGTCATAACGTTCCAATATTTCCTAAACGAGTGGATTTATTTTCCGAAACTAAGCAGCACTGTATGGAAAATGACAAACTACTTCTGATGTTTAATATCACTAGACCCTGCTTCCTATTTGGTATCACACTGACCTTCCCTATCTATTGATCGAAATTGTATAATTATTGCATCACTCACCTACATTCACAGAAGTATATTGGACAGTAGTTCTTAAATTAGGATAAAGATTCATCCTAATCCATAGAGCATTATGCGTCGAAGTAATATTTATAGTCTCCTCTCGGCAATATCTTCCTATTAATGTAGAGTTTTCGTGATCTCCATCCCGAACCTGGCACATAAAAGTTAAAATTTTCAAAATCTTCGAAAGAGATTGTCATTTATTCATACCTCCACAGATTTAAATGAGCATTGGTTATTCGAAAAATATTCATTCATCATCCTTATTTTCAAAATAAGCATTATTATATCCCCAGGAGGTCTCTCTATCTGGTAAATACAATCGGTATCACTATCACCAGGTGAAATGGAACCGCTTTCTTCAGTATACTTAGCTGCACAAACTAAAAAACCAATTCAAAATAACTACAGGAATATTTGTTCGATGGATCAAATTTGAAGTATACAAAAATGAGTCTAATATTCTGAATATTAAATCTGGAGTGAAGTGATTTGAACTTTCATTTCAAAATCATAGATTTCAATCCCTCTACTGATGTCTCTCAGTAAACAAATATCTTCTTAAATGAGTCAATTTACGCTGTTGAAAATAGTAATGTAATAAATAAAGCAAGTATCAAATTTTTTTTTTGAATTTAATGAATTAATGCCTCAGATTTATCGATTTCCTCATCAGCATATACAGGGTGGCCTATTAGTGTACTCAACACAAAACAATACTTCGAATGAACGTTGTTATATTAGGGCAGACATACAATCCTAAAATATTTTGAGATACACAGGATGATCAGTCAGAGCAGGGCAACATAGAGTTTATTCTTTTTGGATAGAACACCCTATATATTTGTTCACTATCAAACTCAGCGTGAAATTCTGCATCCAATACCATCTTTGTTTTTTCAATAATTCGCGACGTTGTCAAACTGGGGCGAATATAATGAAAATTCGACGATAATTTGTGCATTATAAATCGTGTCAAAAAAACGTTAACAGTGTTAAATGGGTGCCCATATTTGGTGAATACGAAGATAAAGGATGGTTAAAATGTCTAAATGTAGTAGAAGTTCAGTTTTTGATACAGGGTGTTTCTAGGAGAAACGTTAATTCAGGAGATTTCAATTAACGATAACTTGATTTTACCAAATGGAACACCTAGTATATTGTTCCACCATCTTGTAGCACTATTCTATGCTTCCAAATTTTATGCATATGATATACCTTCTGAAATCGATTGTATTTGAGGAAATTGTATGTTTAGTTAACGATTCGAAAATTTTCAAGTTTTCATTAAGCAACCTTCAAATTAATTGTATTTTCGAAAATTTCTTGTAGTTACATCGAACTATTCGTGTTCCATTATTGAGAATTGTGATGAAACGAATAGCTTGTTGAAAAAAAGAATTGGAAAATTATCCTCACCAACGAATGAAATGAATATATCCATATTTTCAACAATTATCCTTTGGATTTGACGTATTCAACATTTCGATTTTTTCGTAACTAACACTGCCAGTTGTGGTAAACATTTTCTAATGTCTCCTTTTCTGGCTGTCTTCTATCCTGATATTTCTGTTTATAAATCGTTTGTGCCAGTAAAACATTGTTATCACTGGTACCCAGTATAAAAGTCATTTCCGTCAGTTCCTCTACCGAAAAAATCATAATCACAATACTTTTTTGTTCTCCATAGCTACATTCACAATACATCTGAATAATAACTAACTACTCCTATTCTTCGCAAATATAACAACAATTATCGAAGTATTTTTTTTGTATTTTCTTTCCTAAGTAAGTAATTCTACTTGCACACACTAATGGGTTACCCTGTACATACACAATTTCAAACGAACGAATCAACATGGCATATACCTAGATCATATCACTCATTTAATCAATAGAGAGTAGTGACCCAAGAGCACTATGTACCTATCGTCACTTCTTAAGGGTGGAAACTACATTCCAAATATGTTAATTAAATAAATCTAATCCATACCGGCTACCGGCATTATTATTAATAATCGGATTTCCAAATCTCTGAGGTTGATTTTGAAGAAATTTTCTAAGGAAAACCTATTATTGTGATATACATCATCACTCACTCTTCTCATATTCAAATTTCCATTTAGCGTTTGGCGACAATAGAGATGATTGAATCAATAGCTGATTCCCATTTGAAATGTAAGGCGCTGGTAGTTTATTGCCGCAAAATCTGCCTGAGGATGGAGATTGATCATCTGGTCCCTCGAATATCTTGTAACAAAGAATTGGATGACCAAGAAAACAAAAGTGCGATCAAAACTACATACCTTCAGATAATTGTAGGTACATTCAACCTGATCACCAAGCTCCATGGTTTGAAAGGTTATTCGTATTTTAGAGCTAATGCTTTGCTGAATTTTGTATTCACATTGAATAGTGAAGAAGTTGGCTGGTTCAGATGATTGAACTACACCTTTTGGTGATGTGAAAACTCCTCCACAGTTCGGTGACCCTTAAACATATCAGAATAATAACAATAAGCCAGCAGTGTGAAAAATGGGAATGGTTCCACAGTGGTGTGTAAGTGCACGATTACTATAAAAATCCATGATTTCAGTTGTTTCAGAATATTCCTGGATATATAGAAGCTCTCCTCGATTTCTTCAGATATTTAAAATGATCATGAAATTGAAAAAAAAGTGAAATCCTTATTAAGAATTTGAGAAATATAATATCTTCATAACATTCATAAAAACGAGTAAGAAATGGGCAATAATTTACCTTCGACAACTGAGTAAGACAACTGAAATCCCTTATATGTATCTTTAGAATCTGAATGGAACTTCATTTCTACGAATGCTCCAGGTGAATAAAAAGGTGCTGGCTTGGAACTATTACAGAATGTTTCAAAATCACTCATCTTCATTGTTCTGAATGGACTAAAATCGGCAGACGAAAACTGAAACAGAATAATTGAAGCTCATATTCGATTGCGAATGGAGTTGGCGTTCTCCAAAACTTACTATCAAATAATCTTGATTACAATCAGTATTTTCTCCAATATCCAATAAAAAGAAAGTGAACAAGATTCTTTTATCAATGGGGGCCCTCAGTCTCCAAATGCAGTCACTGTAATCGGACTATTGTTATGAAATAATCGTGAAATAGTTCGCTGTTACATACCGATTGACTGGATAATTTCCTGGAGAGCCCGGTGATTGTATCGTTCCGTGACTAGTTCTAGTCAATTGAATGGTTGCTCCACAAACTAAAACAATTTTTCCGAATTAAATTATTTACTCTGTGTTTCCAATCGAAGTACTCACGTGGTTGTACTGCTTTCCAAGTAAGCTCGAATTCTCCTTTGGCGTCTCTATTCTTCGAATGATACCAAAGATATACCATGTTATGTGTGGTCAAAAAATTACCTTTGAGAGGTATCTGATTTCCACAAAATGTCCCGAGAGTATATGCTGCTGTATTTCTTCCATCGTGAATCTCGAAAAGGAATACATCATGTATCATTTATATGTTACGGCCACTTTCTTGAGATGAATGAGATAATTTTCTCGAAGCATCATATTGAATATTATTCTACATTGAGTCCGAATGAGCGATGAATGCTATCGTCAGTGAAATCAGATTTGTTGTAACCGTTTATTCAAAAAATTCATTGAACTACCCTACTACTTTGTTTCGATAGATAGATCAGAACTGTGTTCGAATCAAGCATAACTCCGAAAGACATATATTCGCTTGTTTTTCACTAAATATATTTCACTGAAAAACTAAAGTTTTAGATGGTTGTTAATTTCCCTCTCAGCCGCCTTTCAAACCTGATAATGATCATTAAGATTCCGTTTAGACACAAGATTTTTGACGATGAATAGGTCTGCAGATAACTTTGGATTGTTATTTGGTCAGTCTGTATAGCTTTCCGACGGCATGATATTAGAGAATATCGAAGTATCTTTCACAGGAGGTATCAATAATTATTTAATTCGGTTATACTACTCACCTCTAACCAATTGTTTTTGCACTTTGGACTTTCTTCCACATCGAATTTTGTTATAGTGATATTCAGAACTTTTGTATCGACGCCAGAAGATAATAACCATGCACAGCTCAAACCATTATCAGAAGATTCATAATCATCTGATGGAAATTTGAGTGTTCCATTTTCTGCTGTCATCGAACCACCACAGGCTAAAAGTGCGAAAAAGAAGTTAATATATGATGATGATGAAGTATAAGAATCACAAATTACCAAATGATTTTTTCAATAAATATCCAGAACGAAAAAATAAGAATTCTTCCTAATCTCAAATGAAATATTTCGTACATGCTATTAGGTGCGCAACTAAGTTCTCGCTGTTTGTCAGTATATGGCTCTAGCAGTAAAAGCTGGTCGATTTTGACATATCCAAAACGTCATGAACCAAGCTTAGACATATGGTAAACAAATCATCACGACATATAAGTGATTTTGTTTTCGCATTATATACTTTTGGTTAAGTAAAAATGTCTAATTTTGTGCCAAACAATCGTCATTTGCGGGAAGTGTTGATTTTCTTCTTCCATTCGAAAGCTCAATACTGGGGAACGGTATCGAACTCAATTGATGCGATTGAGCCGAGCACTGCGCGAAAAACGGCCACAATACGAGCAAAGGCACGAAAAAGTGATTTTACTGCATGACAACGCTCGGCCTCACGTTGCCAAGCCTGTTAAAACCTACTTGGGCACACTCAAATGGGAAGTCCTAACCCACCCGCCATATTCCCCAGATATTGCGCCGTCCGATTTTTACTTGTTCCGTTCAATGGCACATGGCCTGGCTGATCAACAGTTCCACTCATATGAAGACATCAGAAAATGGCTTGATTCGTGGATAGCCTCAAAAAACGAACACTTCTGGCGTCAAGGTATTCGAGCTCTGCCAGAAAGATGGGGAAAAGTTGTGTCTAGCGATGGACAATACTTTGAATGATTCATTTGTAACAATTTTTTTATAATAAAATTACATATTTATCGAAAATTCAGCGAGAACTTAGTTGCGCACCTAATACTTTCCATTCAATGTTCATAGGTAGTTTGTTTGGATGTTAGTAATGTCAGTTGATTATGTTTTATTTGGTGCATATTCAGAGACTACCACTATTCCTGAGTTATTTTCGAAAAGTCCGAAGAGGGCTTTTAAAAACTTTCAATAACTTTTCTTTGATAGGGATAACATGGAAATCATCAAAAAAATATAATACACGCATGTTCATCAGTTTCATTAAGTTCTAAGCGTCGTAATATAAATGGGCTGACATCGACGAATCGGTCATTGCCTATCCAAATCGGTATCGTAGATCCGTCAGACATAACTAGCAAGTTACCATTTGTACTGATAGTCGAGCAGCTATTGGGTCCTGATACATGGACGACCTGCAGAAGTAAGATATAATAGATAAAGTAATAATTCTTCGGGTTACGGGTCATATCGAGATACCTTATGATGAAAGGCTAGACTAGAGCAAGAAGCATTGGATCAGAACTGAGCCTTGGAATTTCAAAATCATACCTGAATACATGGATAAGACATTTATCCTAAGACAACCAAGATATCACTTTCGAAGTTCCTCTATAAAGATGACTAAAGACCTGCTCACATCAGGAAACAGAAATTAGTGGTGTACCTCCTCGAAAGGTACTGCCTACCAAACAAGTACTTCAATATCAAAGGCAGATGTCAAATGATATCCTAGAAAACAGAATCAATATCCTTGATATGACTGTATCATCAAGGTATAGGAATCCACAGAGCTGACTGGGAAGCCCATAAAGCAGACTTGGGCATGCAATTGCTGAATGCCTTACAAAATTAATGATATCACAGGGTTTGATGACATTGTGGAGTAATCAACTAATGCAATGTATTATGTTGTATTATCACATTAGCTTCTACCTGTGATAATTGTGAACTATTTTATATTTATTTTATATGTACTATGCTACTATATCAGCTCTTTACAGTGACTTTCCAATATCATGTAACAACAATGATCAAAATGAAATAAATATTCATTATTTTTATTATTATTATTATTAATGGTTCAATTATAAATCAAACTGCCCCTCAATCAAAAGGAATTACAAACGTAACGCATCATGGTGATGTAAATGCCTTGCTGACATAAGAAAACACAAATTCAATCAAATATTCCTAACAGAATACAATAAAATCTGAGGAAACTTGAGAGAGATTCTTGGAGGAAGTATTGCGAGATTATTGAAAAAATCTCTGCAGGTACTAGACTCCAAAAAGTACTCCCGAAGGGACCTCCAAACCCGATCGGAGCAATATTAGGTCCTGATGGAAAGTACAACCTTGTTGAAAGAGAAACAACGATGGGCTCATTTATTTGAATTCAAGTTAATAGATGACGTATCTGAGGTACTCGGGCCACTTACTTCGGAAATTCTCAATCGAAAATTAAACAGAGAAAATTGAATGTGTGTTAAAAAGGTTATCACGTGGCATAAAATGAAATGGACATCAACTCGTTCGAACCTTTCGAATCAACTGGACCTGATGGCATTTATCTCAAAATGCGATAAGAAGAGCCGAAACTTCATTTCGAAAACTTTACTTGGTACAGCCTTGCAATGGGATATGTATCATAGTTCGATAGTTCGATTCACTCTTATACTTGAACCTAGAAAGACTGAACAGGAGGGGCAAATGTCCAATGTCATTCAAATTGACAACTTCAGAAAAATTACTCGATAGGTGTGTTAGTGAAGGGGTGCTAGAAAAAAAAACACTGCACATTGACTAGTATGCCTCCACCGAGACAGCACTCCAAAAGCTTGTTGATATATCAGGTAACGGACTAGAGAAAAACGAAAACATTTTATAAAAGTTCCTAGATACATGGATTGAATTCAATGAAACATATGTATGGGGTAGGCAAATTCCGATGTTTGTTAGGTCAACTCGGTAACTATTGGAGATGCGTAAAAATGGAGGTCGCATCCTCGATCGTTCTTTTTGAGATCAGTTCACTGGCTAGAACAGGAATTAGCTTTCATCTTTTATTTTCGTGTAATAAACAATAGTTCGATTTTTCGAATCATTAGGGTTGTTAGTGAAGTCAGAAGAAAATCACTTCTTGATGCTTTATTTTCTGGTTGATTCAGTAAAGAAAAGAAAATTTCCAAAAAAAAACTGTTCGAGTTATGATCTGAAGTGTATTCATATTCGTAATTGTCAGAGAGAATTTTGCAATATATAATATTTCTGTCATTGATTTCATTTGTCATTCGGGACCTAATAGTGTGCTTTGTTTACAATTGGAACTGTCGAAGATCAATCTCGTGATCATACCCCAAGACAACCACGCTCCTAACGGATGAGTATGTCAAATTATTCTTCGAAAATAGTAACACTCCCCACTACTCAAAAGTGTAATAGTTTCCAGACCTATATATAAGACCGTGTGTTGAACTGTTACATATTTCAACCCATTATCACCACAGCATATTAGGCTTTGCGGATGATTTTGTAATCATGGAACGGAGAAAATTCAATGTCACTGTTGAAAGAATGCAGCAGGCCTAAATCTCACTACTGAGTAGATTAATGGGGAATTGCTGTTTTTTGCACTCACAAAATTACGGTGGTAGCATTTATGAAACGAAGACTAGGAGAAGGGGTGAAGTATCTACTTAGAATGGTTCGCTTGTAGAAATGTCGGGTAAGGTAGAATACTCGGGAGTCACACTAGATTTTGTCAATCAGAAACCAACATCTACGAAGGATTACAAAGAAAGCAACCATGAACTTTGTGGTCGTACGGAGAACACATTCTAAAACCTGGGGTTTGAAACAGAACATGCTAGTCGACGCTAGTAGTCAACCCAGCCCTATTTTATGGAGCAATTGCCTTATGAAGCAAGATGATGCAATATATCACTGAAGAGGCTAGACCTGGTGAAGATTTTTAGTAGAAGTAAACCACTAAGTATTCATCCCGGATCGAAGGGAGTGGCATGAAGACCTCACTAAAGGAGAGCACGGCAAACTGATCTGGTATACAAACAGATCAAAAACCGAGCAAGTCTCTCGTGCGAAAATGTATTGCCTCTTTCCGAATAAAAAACAGTTCTATGAGCTTGGTAAATGAACTACATTGTTTCAGGCAGGAATTTTCGCAAGTCTACAATGTGCAAAAATTTATAATGAAAAGGCCCTCACGAGTGAGGAAATCCGTATTTATCCAGATAGTCAGGCCAGCCTAACACCTCTTAAGGGTATAAAGTGAAGTATCAACAAAGTTCAGAATTTGTCAGGATCAAATAGAGTTCGGATCTAAACCCTACTTTGGTCCGGAGCTAACTTTTACGATCTGCATCAAAAGATAAATCAAAATACTACGAAAAGGAGCCTAGGACAACACACCTGGACAAGACATAGCAAGCTTGTTATTTAGATAATATTTGAAAAACGGACAGTTAAGATACTCATAACAAGTAGAGATCAGATTAAATTAGTAACAGCACTCTTAACATGAATTATCTCACCACCCAACCCAGAGTTATGCTAACGCAGCCGGTCCCACCATCTCCAAGAGAAAGATAATGACGAGGTCCAATAGTTTACCTCATTTCGGAATGTTCTTAAGCAAATAGTCAGAATTCAAATTCGTCAATAGAAACATCGTCTATTTTATCTGGCATATTATTTTAAATCCAATAAATAGTTTTCAAAGGCGAATTCTCGAGTCTCACAAGTCATTTCATGACATATTCCTGTGAGAATACATTCACATAAGATATTCCAGAGTTACCAAACTTGTAGATTGTGTGGTTTCGATCCTGAGACTATTGAACACATTTCATGCACTTGTGAAACACTAAACCTAAGAAGACAAATACAACTAGAGGCATCTGATTCGGACCTAGAGAACATAGGAACCTCAAAACCTAGTGGCATTTGTAAATTACTCAAAGGGACTAATATCTTTTGAGGTATTAGTAAATAGGGAAAGTACAATGAGCTTTTGGCTATAATTAATTCTCTAGTAATATAAAACTCAGTTGAACTTTACCTTCTTCTTCAGTCTCACATCGTCGTCCAGTGAATCCAGTTTTACATTTACACTGAAAGTCATTGTTAATACTTTGGCAATCCCCATCATTCAAACAAGGATTTGGATTACAAGGATCTCTTGTTATGTCACAGTATCTACCAGAGTATCCGCTTCTACATATACACGAGAAATCATTAGTGTCATTATTCAGTTGACATATTCCATTCCTGCAGGGGTTTGGTGTACAGGAATTGATAGATTTAGAGGATCGAACACAACCGTTTGGACCAATTCCAGAACCTATGTATCCAAGAGGGCAGATGCATTCTACATAATCTGCACCTATTCCTAAAAAAAACAATAGATAATCTCAAGTTAATTGTTTGCAAAATTTGAAACATAAGGTGGCATTATTGCTAAATCCACTGGACAATCTAGTGTTATTCTCTTTGTTGATTACAATGGTGAAATCAGAAAAAAATATCAAATTCACATTCAGGAGTTATGTAGGAATATTCAATATTTTTCAATCAACAGAATATTGAATTCTCATCAAATGTTTATTCTTCACTTTTATTGATTCCGTCTACCGTTGGGAGCCTTCCGAACGTAAAAAGCAAACAAAAATAGCGGCAAACGAGTTTCACGAATGTAATTCTTTTGCGATTTAGTTTTGTTGTTCAGTTATTCAGTACTATGAACACATCACGTATTGAATTTTACGAAAGGTTAATCCTTTTCAGTAAGATGGAATCAAGAGTCAGCTATTTATACATGAATATATATTATTTCTTGTCAAGAATCAGAATAACGACTTAGTCGGTGGTTACCACTTAAGAAGTGCACAATACATTTCCACTAAAATTAGATTTACGAACAATCAGAACTGTTTTTTCGAAGTATGTTAAAAAATGAATGACAACAATGTTATTCTGAACGTATCCTACGAAAGGTAGTATCGTTCGTACCGTATCGTTTCGTACCCTAAGAGTGTCAGAAACGTATCAATTAGATGGTTAGCTTCTTTCTCCCGAAAAATTGGTTACCTTCACGGTTGCTGATAGGTTTCTCAGCAGCTCGAATTAGAATTTGGAACGAACAATAAAGGAGCATTAATACTAGCACTTACTAGGATTTCCTCTACATGTGGCTAAATAATTGCAGCCACCATTGTTAATGTTACATACTCCTCCCTGATATGTACAAGTTTTACCGTCTCCAAGAAAACCAGGAGGACATAATCCACATACCCTGGATCCCTTTGAAACAAAAAAATGTGAAATATTATGAGTTGTCTTTAAAAAGGCGTGTTGATCAAAAAATGCATTCTTATTTTACCGAAACAATTGAATTGAATTCGTAAACTAAGATTGAAATTCGAAGCACAGAATTTCTGAGTGTATCCTGAAATGTCAGCTCAACTAAATATGAATGAAACTTACTTTCATGCGTCTCTAACAATGAAAGACAGCTGTTTCGACCTACCAGGACCCATCGATTGCACCAAGTTGATTGATGATCCACACATACTATTCAGTCCATTTTCAGTTTATTTTCATATAATCAACGTCAATTAGAAGAACAAGGTGACAAGGCTAGATGCATATGCATCCATGCCTAGAGTAAAGTAGTCTTTGTAACCCCTTACAGTTGCGATGAGCAATTTGGTAATGAGTATTTCGGCGTGAGAAGATCTGTTTCGATCCATAAGGTTTCATCAATTGCACTAGGTACATATGTTCAGTCCAACTATATCTATTCTCATGCCGAGTGACGTTCACCTGTTTTGCTCTTTATGCCTCAAAATCTCCTCAAATGGGAATAGTATAATCGGGAAAATATGAAATTATGAGATTTTGGTATCAATTTTCGAAAAACCAAAAACTTTTCGATATATTATGATAGCAAAATATTCGTCCTTCGATATTTCGGACTAAGAATGATTTGGCAATGGTTTCACTACATTTTCGTGAAAATGAAGTCATATCTGTTGAGTCGTTCAGAAGTGACAGCTTTTTATTTGAAAGAACTTTGAACCACAACCCACCACTTTCAATAGATACGTCCAAAAAGTGCATCACAAAAATTACTTCAATAAAGGTCAACTTGGGATGTATACATGTATTCGGTAAGTTCACTGGGTATATTCCGGTGAAAAATTACTTTGAAAGTTTCAGATGACGATTACGCTCCCTGACGGTCATCCTGGAATCGTGAAAATAATTTCCAGAGATTTCTTTTGGCCACTTTGGTGACATTTTTTAACGCAAGTCTCTAAGATAAATGATTCCTGAAATACAGTACCTCTCCAACCTCAATGAATCACCCAGTACAGAGCTGAGAAATGTGGAGTTGCAACAAGCTGTCTCATCTTCTCAAGGTGCGATTTTGCAGGACGCAACGAATCGCAAACAGACTGCAGCAAACGTCAACAATATGTGCCGAAACGGCAGACAGCATCACTTTACTAGATATAATTCTGTGATACCTACTCCGATATACGATACGGCGTCAGGTCATGTGACCTCGAAGGCCAATACCATATGGTCTACCTTGCCGAATCCATCATTCATCAACTTTTTTGTAATGTTTCTAACACCATATGATGGTGCACTATATTTGTTCCTTTTTACGTTTGCAATCAATTGATGTTCATAGTATTCGTCAAATATAAAATTTAGAACAATCCAAAGCACACTTGTGAAAATACACATCTCTGTGAATATCAATTTCAGCAAAAATTCCAGAAAAGTAAACTGAAATATCGAGCACCCTGTTGAATATTTTGGAACACTTTGAAGGATACCTGATAGAACACTCTTTCATTCAGATTGAACCTCAAATCTTGAAAATTGAAGATAATATGGACATTTTAGTTAGTCAGTCCATATGTCAAAATTATTCGGAAGAATAGAAAATCTTGAATATATTTTAGAAAAATAGAACACATCGAGTAGTAGCACCCACCAAAATTTCGAGTTGATATCTCTATCAGTTCTCCATAAACCTCCAATGAACCAGTTAGGTGAATCACCCTGTAGTTCGGACTGAATGTATGGGAATCATCATGGTGAGGTGAAACTGTTGTCTTGCATTGGTCAGTCATTCACATATGATATATTCCTAAGAATTCCAATATTGCTTTTCTATAATAGTATTGAAGGATTCCATGTCAAGGGACCAGACTGATATGAGTAGGGATCATGGTCTTACATAGAGGTCTGGAAACTGGTAGGGAAGGGTTACCCAAACATTGAGGAAATTTTGATGGTTCTCGTGTTTGGCCACCAGTAGCGCTGCTCTCTCTGTCACTTTGTCAGCCAATCACAAATCAGATCTGATCAACTTTGTGAAAATACGAATTTATTTCGCATGATATAATATTTCTGTCATTTATTTTATTCACCATTCCAAGTCCTATTCGTTTATTTTGTTTACAATTCTGTCATAGATCAATCATTTGATTATACTCCTAGACACATACCCTCCTAGCGGATATGTACGGCGAATTATTCTTTGAAAATGGTAACACTCCTCACCACTCAAAAGTGCCGTATTTTCCAGACCTGTGTGTACGACCGTGGTAGAGAACCATTCGCAATCTATTAAGACACCTACTTCTGTCAATAAATTCTGATTTAACTAATGAAAGCAATCACTTTTATTCCATGTATCTGATAGTACTTCAGTAGTAACATCAACGTTTATGAGTCGATACATGAGATGATTAATGGAAAATTATCCCATCATGAATAGTTGGAACATACAAAGTATTCCATTTGAATTAACAACGTTATTATAGTCCGAACCTACTACGAGTGAATTCGACCAAATAAAACACTGTATATAATATTCAATAACCACTTGTTCCACATCTATAAGATCGTAAAACTCAAGAAATACTATAAAAATTGAAATGCGAAAATCATCGATTAACAAATGATTTTCTAAGTGCAAAAATCTAAATAATTATGACAGTTAAGTATAAAAATACCTCGAGGAAATCATTCTTATAGTCATCGAATGGTTCAAAAACGCAATGAAATAGAGAGTGTATTGAAATTATTTTAGGAGTTTATTCCAGATTGACGTATAAATGCATGGATGCAAAGGATTGTCATTCGTATATATCTATTCATAATCTGTGAATCATTTTAGGAAATGACTTTTCATCGAAATGTTTCTCTGGATACCCCTTATGGAAACATGGGCCCCAAAGAGCCGCTGGAAATTGTTTAGATTATTTCCAAAAGAAATGTTTTTAATTAAAATTTCAATATGAAGACACTTCTTAGTATCATCTTCTAGACTTGAATTTCACAACCCGTATGATAATGATGTCCATAAGAATTTTCGATTTTTTTTAAGTTCCATCATCTTGTCGAAGCACCCTGTGTATTGTTTCATGTGGCAACATATTCATGAATCAGTCAAATCTTCACATACTTATTGATCTATTAAAAACTGTCTCAGACTATGGGGTACTCACATGGGTGTTGATGCACAAAACCGCCGGATTTGTACTACAACCACCATTGTTTGTGGCACATTCGTCAATATCGTAGCAGTGATATCCATTACCAGTGAAACCTAATGAAGACAAAAAATTAGGAATCTGAAAGCCAATGTACACATCATAACCATAGTATCAATAACAGTCTCTATTTCAATTGTTTTATTTCGAAAGTTGCAAATAGGAAGATCTATTGTGTGGACAACGAGCGACTCACACTGTCGTTAGAAGAAAGATAGAGAAAAGAAATGAAACTGAATAAGGAGCCTTATTTCATTCCGTGGCAGCTGTGTTGTGGCGTTACCGCATTTTTTGATTCAGTTCATAGGTTGGCAACAGATTGAAACATGCACACCCAGTACAAGTTCTTTTACATCAGCTGACAGAAACAAAATGTCTCCCACAATAACTTGATTATCACTATTGAATGAAAGCTTTCTTAATTTGTTTCACCTATCAGTGTCATATAAACTGAAATTTTGGAATTTATCTCTCAAAAATTATGGATTCTCACCATTTCATTCATTTTTTGATACAAACTTCTAGTCAAGAATATTTGATCCCTCATCACGAATGAATGAAATATTCTCGAAAGGTATGAAAAGTTAGAGTGTAGACTTTCATGTTTCAGAATTGATGATTTTTCAAAACTAATGAATTTGGAGAGAATACTCGTAAACCCATAGACCCTTTAAGATGCCGTTTGTTTTTTGGTGAAACACTGCCGAAGATAGATTTTTGATAGACAGTAGTTTCCACCGTGTCAGTGAATTCATGATCAACTGAAAGTATCGAACTATAAATGAACCTTCTCGAAATGGAATCTAGAAAACAAAGAGAATGCTTCGATGCCGAATTTCACACCAGTGCCAGAGAGACAAAGTCTTTACAGCTTATATAGCCTCATTGATTTCACAACGATGAAGACCATGAGTAGGATTATGATGCTCACATTGGCTCATACATAAGAATTTGTATTGAAATCTTACCTGGAGGACATGGAGCACAGTAAAATGACCCTGGAACGTTGATGCAATTCACATGGGGATTTGCCGAACAGGATGGATGATTTAGTTTACATTCATCCACGTCCTTTGTACAAGCTACGCCTGATTCTTCTGTTGTCCAGCCCTTAAAACATGTGAAAATGTTATGATCTCGGTTACACAATAATTATAATGGAGATTGCGTCGTTGACATTTGTGTTCTTGTGGGAAATGGAGGGTTTAATGGAATATGTTCTTTTTGTGTCATGTCAATTTCTATCGAACTTTCAGAAACAATAGAAACTTTTTTTGAATGACACTTTGAACAACTTGCATTATGAAAAATTTATCGTTGATTGATTTAATGAATTCCTTGCTATAATAACGATGTGAATGTCCTCAAAAATTCTCAAATTTATCTGTCTCCAAAAAATATTACAACAATTACGATTATGAGATTCGAAATAGCGACGGACATCCAAATGGAAACCCAGTGAAAAAAAAATCCCAGACTTACTAACTGGGAAAGATATGTAGAAGAACTCCAGGAGGCACTCATGGAATGCCCCAAGGAAATTGACGATATACCTACATTGGATAGGGCCGCCAAGCTCCTAGAAGAGGGACTACGAACAGCCTATGAAGGCAACTGCCCACTAAGGAAAATGAGACCTAGAGGTCGAGTTCACTGGTGCAATGATGAGCTGGCAAGCATGAGGCAGAAAATTATCTGCACCAGGCAAGAAGCCAGGAAACGTAATGATCCAGCGAGATGGGAACATCTCAGGAAAATGAGGGATCAATACAGAACAGAAATTAGGAAGGCCCAACAAAATAGTTGGACCTCCTTCTTTGAAGAGATTAGTGAAGGGACTGAGGCAGCCAGACTAGATAAAATACTCTCAAAAAATCCAGAGGCTATCCTCGGCTCCCTCAAACTCAAGGTTCCCCACCTCAGATAAAGAGACCCTAAAATGCCTGATGAAGACACATTTTCCCAGCTTCCTAGAGGGACGGGAGAAGAGTCACAAAAAGAAAGGAAGACAGCGAGTTCAGTCAGAGTGAAGGCACAAGTCTGACGCCGCAATCGTGAGCTCGCTCACAAAATTGTGACTCCGGACAAGGTAAGATGAGCAATTAGATCCTTCAAACCATACAAGTCAGCAGTGCCAGACGGAATATATCCTGTGCTTTTGAGGGAGGCGGGTCAGTCCATTGTAGGGCCCCTAACCAGAGTGGTAAAGGCTAGCCTTATACTTGGACATGTACCTGCTGCCTGGCAAGGAGCAAGGGTTGTGTTCATTCCAAAACCAGGCAGAGGCGGATACACTTCTACGAAGGATTTCCGCCCAATAAGCCTGACACCGTTCATGCTGAAGACGGCCGAGAGACTCGTCGATAGATATATCAGAGACGAGGTACTCCGGACGTAACCACTCCACATGAACCAATTTGCCTATAGATCGGGTCTCTCCACCGATACTGCTACTGAAGGTTTAATAGCAACTCGAAAATGGAGGTTTTGCCATCAGCATTTGCATGGACATAGAGGGGGCGTTCAATCGTACGGCCAGTGGCGTCATCAGAGATGCCATGGAGAAGTTTGGCGCACCTTCAATGCTAGTTGACTGGGTAAGCCACATGCTGAGAAACAGACAACTGGAAGCGAGTAACGGCAGCACAACAATCAGAGGGAATGTTTCCTCGGGATGCCCACAGGGTGGGGTCATGTCACCCTTGTTGTGGAGCCTGGTAGTAGACAGCCTGCTGGTGGGGCTCAGCCGGGGGGTGAACCCTTTCTGGGTTCACTCATGGAGACCACACAATAATAAATAGGGACTGTAAGAAGCTGGTGCAGGAAAACCGGACTTAATGTCAACCCCAGTAAGACGGAGGTTATGGTTTTTACCAGGAAATATAAATGGAACAGACAATGTTCGTTGACACTAAATGGAAAGGCTCTTGAGCTAGCCAAAGAGGTGGAATATTTAGGAGTCACACTAGATAGTAAGCTAGAGAATAAGAGCCATAAATTTGTGGCTGCCCTATGTCAACTTAGGAGGGCTATGGGCAGCAGTTGGGGCATCAAACCAAGCACAAAATGTCTTAGTGTGTGTGATATGTGGACAAGAAACTAACTTTTGTTGGTTTTTTCATTAGTTTGTAGTATTCTGTGACTATTCCTATACAATGTATGTTGAATGTGTGGAAAATAAATGATTTTGATTGATTTTGATTGACAATGAAATGGCTTTACGAGGCAATTCTAAAACCCAGACTCATGTACGCCTCTGTAGTCTGGTGGGATAGAACGTAGTTAAAAACGGCGGCGATACAATTGGTGAGGTTGAGAGGTCTGGTGATGAGGTGCGCTGTGGGTACAAGTGGGTCAGCGCCTACAGCTGCCCTTGGGGCAGCACTAGGGATGGGAGCGATTCAACTGGACATTGAACCAGTGGGGACATCTGGTACACGGATGGTTTCAAGGCAGGAGACGAAACAGGCGCCGGAGTGTATCGGCGCCGAGGAGGGGAGAAGCACATCTTTCCGCTCGTGAGCCATACCACGGTTCTGCAAACCTAACTGGTGGCAGTGCTAAATAGCGCACTTCGAGCATTAGAAGCCCTTTGGGGCGAGATTTTTGATCAGAGCCACCAGCTGTCTGAGGGCCGTCCAGTCAACGTCGACTCCACAGTCGACACTTGAGGTCGACATAATAATAATTGAATGAATACGATTATGATATATTGAAATATTCTGCACAAATTGCCCATAGTTACACGGAACCAAAAAGATTTTGTTTTGAAAATAGTTCCAGATACACAGGGTGTTGCATTTTTCCGTAATAGCAAAAACAATATATTTCTTGATGGGACACCCTGTATATACAGGGTGCGCCAGAGAAACTTACTTATTTGAAAGGTCAATAAAAAAAAAGTACTTCAGTTATTTTTTGTAATTTTTTTTTATTTGAGAATACAATATCCCAATTTTTTTTATGCAATCCCAAAAATGACATCGGATAAATGGCGACCCCCATTGCGCATACACTGATGAAGTCGATTTTTGAAATTCGTATCCACTCTTCGCAGCATATCAATCGGTATGTTGGCAATGGCGTCGCGAATGTTGTTCTTGAGGTGTGCTATGGTCCGTGGTCGATCGACATGAACCAGGGATTTCAAATAACCCCATAAAAAGAAATCGCATGGAGTTAAATCTGGAGAGCGTGTCGGCCATTGGAGATCGCCTCTGAGAGAGATGAGGCGGTCGGGGAAATGTTGTCGCAACAAATTCATTGAGTCTCGTGCTGTGTGTGCTGTGGCTCCATCTTGCTGAAACCACACGTTCCTAACGTTCATTTCTTCGAGTCTTGGAAGAAAAAATTCCTCGATCATGTTCCCATGACGAGCTCCATTCACGGTAACTGCGCGTTCGTTTTCTTAAAAAAAATAAGGACCAATTATTCCCATTACCGACATCGCACACCAGACAGTAACTCGCTCACAATTAAGTGGCTTCTGGTGAAGCTCACGCGGATTTACATCACACCAATAACGCATGTTTTGCTTGTTGACGCAGCCGGAAATGTGGAAGTGAGCCTCGTCACTGAAAAAAACGACCGCGTCTTCAGGCAGGTTGTCAATCAGCATTTCACATGCATTTTGACGGGCAACAAAATCGCGTTCAGTTAATTCTTGCACAACAGCCAATTTATAGGGATGAAATTGAAGGTCTTCATGGAGAATTCGTCGAACAGTGGTATCAGAAATTCCCATAGCAGCTGCGTGTTTGCGAGCCGAACGCCGGGGAGAACGCACAACTGACTGCCTCACTCTTTCGATATTTTCCGGAGTTCTGATGGTCCGTTGAAGTCCATTTCTGGGTTAAGCGACACTTCCACACTCTCGAAATGAGTTAACCCACGACAGAGTCGAATTACGGCCAGGAACGAGTCTGTGAGGAGGAATTTCAAAGCGAGCGCGGAAGGCACGTTGCGTAGCAACAAGTGAGCGACCGTTAGAAAATAAGCTCTCAACTGCGAAGGCCCGCTGCTCTCTAGACCAGAGCATGATGGCAACTGACTGGAGAGAGAAACAAACTCGGGAACTTCCCCCTCCAGATGCGCCCCCTCTTGCCCCTCTACCCGCCCAACTCACCGCGCGGGAATTTTTTCACATAAGTAAGTTTCTCTGGCGCACCCTGTACCTCCATCGTCAATTTCAGCGTTGGATCCTGCATCGAGTATTAATAATAATGATAGAAATAATAATAATAATAACAATAATAATAATAAATGGTCTTCATTCATCAAAGTTTCGCATAGTTACAAAGGTATATTGAAAAAAAAAACGAGATTACTTTGACGAAAGGGCGAGGTTCAGCTCAGGCTGCTTTTCAACTTAACCCAAAGGAAGTGAAGAAACCAAGTACACTGACACAGTGAGCAGCAGAAAGAGGATAAATGAATGAATCCCAAAATGAGATAACACATCGGATAACAAGTTGTTTGCTCATTTTTATGTCTATAAATAAATAAATTCGAAGAACGGAGAATACATTGAAATCAGGTTGAGAGGTCAAGTCGTCGACAATGAATTTCCTATCATCGACAATTAAATAGTTATTCTTCATGGAGAATTTCTTTCCGTGAGATTTCAGGGAGTTCAGAAACCCTCTCAAAGTCCTATTTGCTGGTCTTCCGTGCTGAGGTCGTTAGTGACGAAGATGTTTGTATTTTTCAACTTGTGGAGCTCTCTCAAGATTTCAGCTTTCGTTAAATATGAAATGAATTCTATTATCAGAATATTCTTGTCTTTATTCGGAAGGAAGTACGAAGTATTCAAAACCTGGGAGTCCAACTGAATATCAAGTGCAGCTGCTAATTTATGCAGAGCTTCAGACTGGTCGTCTGTTTCCAGGCCAAAAACTATAATGTTGTTTTTTCGCATCTGATGGTCTAAGGATCTGATTTGGTTTTTCAGTTTGGCGTTTTCGCCTTCCAGTTGGGCTACTTCGTTTGTCAGACCTGATACTTCCGATTTGATATCAAGCAAGGTCCCTTATTGCTTATCAATTTTACTTTTTAAAGATGAGGAGATTATGGAGATCACCTAAGGTTAAATTGTTCTGATTTCCATCCCCATTTCCATCCGTGATAATATATGGCCACCAGACTAATGGATCTCAATTGTACCGGCGTCGTTGATAAGAAAGAGAATAGGTTTTGCACTTGCCAGTTTACTGTCTTCGCTCGACTATATCAATGCCAGAAAAAGGGGTCGGCCAAAAAAAGCTGTGTCAGCATCCAGGCTGGGTATTTATGCAATTTTCAGATCATGCAGGTAGTTTATTAATAACAATGATACATCTCTTTCTCCACTGCCGAAGGCTGATCAGGTTATTATTATTTTCACTCTAATCAACCTGTTGAAACCACGTATATTCACGACATATTCAGGAGTGACTTTAAACGTGTATACTCTGCTCGCGCTCACACTAACACAATCCCATGTTTCTTTTTTCTATAAAATGCGACGTTGTCAAACTAGAGCGAAATTGCCAGTTATGATGAATCCATTTGGTGTGTATGAAGGAAAGGATAACTGAAGTTTCGAAATTGAGTAGAAGTCTCGTTTTGTATACAGGGTGTATTTTGGAAAGGAATCGATTCAGTAGATTTCAATTTCCAAAAACTTTATTTTCCCAAATGGAATACCCAGTATATTATTTCATGATCTTGTAGAACTATTTTATGCCTTCAAATTATATCCCCATAATGTACTTTCTGAAATTGAGAACTATTGAGAACTACAGTTCACCATACCCAACTGCTCAATGCATATGTAAATAATGAATCTTCTGGAAGATGGATAGGCAGAGGATGCCTTCATAAATGGCCATTACGTTTACCAGATCGAATGGAAACGGACCTTTTCGGTAGTATCATGTCAAAACAAGAAAATTCTGGAATACACCCGCGACTATTGATGTGGAACTTCCGAAAATCGAATGATTCGCATGAAAGTAAATAGTAGTCATTCTGGACATTTGATAAAATAGTTTTGTAACGTTTTTAGTCCTTTCTTATTTGTTGCTAATGATTTTTTGTTAGTTCGTTTCTTCCGAGTTATGTACAAACTCAATTGATTTTATTATAGTTTTCACTTCTAGAAAATCATCAGTCTCATTTTGTTTGAAGAAATTATCCAAAATTGAAGTATTTCTGAGTCACATTGATAGTTTGCTTATCGAAAGCATAAAGAATTTCAAATCGTTAACTAAAAATGCGATTTTCACAAAAACAATCAATTTCAAAGAGTACATTCTGAGAACATAATTCAAAGGAATGAAATAGTTCTACAAGATAATGGAATAATATACCGGGTGTTTTATTGGAGAAATCTTCCGAATTTATGCTTATTCAAGAAACATCCTGTATACAAAATGAGACTTATTTTCAATTCAGTCATTTCAGCTATCCTTTACTATCATACCGACCAAATGGATTCAGTCAATTACCAGTGATAACGTATTTTAGACACCATCTATAGTGCACCAATTCTCGTCAAATTTTCGTTTATGTCGGTCTAGTTTGAGAACGTCGGATTTTGAGAAAAAAAAATGAACATTGGACTGTATGCAGAATTCGACGCTGAATTTGATGGTGAAAGAATATACAGGGTGTTCAGGAAAATATCGTTTTTGCGTTCACGGAAAAATACAACACACTGTGCATCTGAATCTATTTCCAAAACATGGCCTTTATGGTGCCGTGTAACCTCAGCCTTATCGAACCATACCCAATAGACTGAGAAATCTATATCGAGCAAATGCGCACTGTTGGGACACCCGGTATAATAGCTGTGTTTTATTATGATTTTTGTTTAATTTCCATCATTTAATCAGGAATAATTCAAATTTAGAGATTACTTTCTTGAGAGAATGCATTTCAATTGATGTTCACTGAACTCAAAACTCAACATAGCGACTAAAAGAGGTAAAAATACCTGATCACAGATACAACTGTAACCAACTGCATTGTTCTGTGCTACACAAGTTCCATGGCCGCATAATTCCGTTCCACTCGTGAGACAATCAGATTTTCTCCTAGTACAGTGAATACCGACGAAACTTCCCACACATACACACCTGAAAGTGAAAATTATCAATGATATCGTTCGGAACATAATATGATTGAATTACTCATAGGATCCAGGTCTATTGATGCAACTCGCACCGTTTTGACATCCCAGATCAGTTCCAGCAAATCTGGCACATTCGTTGATGTCACTTGAGCAATCTTGACCCTATAAAAATAATGAGACAATGTTAAATAAATCTAAATCCATGATTATTAAATAAGTTTTTTCTTTGTTCTGTCTATGCGTATTGTCTATTTAGTCATGGAAGAGAGTAGTGACAGAATTGAATAGCTTTCAATACCATTGGTGGAGAATAAAAAGTATTTAGTTAACCACAATCATTGTGGTCGACTACAGCCATTCAGGCCCTAAACGACAACACATCAATATTCATTTCATAAAATTCCTCAATTCTTTCTACAGAGATTTAACTTTTGTATATGGAGAGTTGAGAAAGAACCATCGGTTCTGTAGGTAGACAGAACTGAATTATATAAAAAAAGTTGGAAACTACATTTGTGAGATATGGCACGTGAGAGTGAGTTGATACAGCAAACAAAGAAATTAGCAAGGCATAAGAACAATTAAGAACATTCCCATCATAATCATCATCATCATCATAATTTTCAACCTGAAATCATGGTTTGTGGTTGACATTTTCTGGCAGTTCATAAATATGAGGATAGATTATAGAAATGAAATTCAATGAGTGAAAGTTATGCTATTTCAGCTCATTTTCCATAAAAGTGAAATAAAATCAAGCCATTGTAAGAAAATCTGTGATCTGAAGACTTTCAACAGTATGACGCACAAGAAGCCGATCATGACGAAAGCCGATCGGTGGATGAATATAATAAATTTTGACACTTAGAAATTTCAAAAATTGTCGTTGCACTGACTGGATTTGAAGCATACTCAAGTTTTGATCGCACAAACGTATAACATAACGTTTTTAGAGTTGACACATTCGAAAGTTCTTCACCAGTACGTACAATGAAGCCATACATTTCGTTAGCCGAAGAAATCACTTTATATGAGAGTTTTCTTAAAAACAATCAATTTCAGAGAGTACATTATGAGAACATGATTCGATCAAATAGAATAGTTCTACCAGATAATAAAATAATATACTGGGTGTTCCATGTAAAAAATAAAATTTTGACAACTGAAATATCCTGGATTCATGCTTATCCACAAAAACACCCTGTATACAAAACGAGACTTCTGCTCAATTCAAACATTTTAGGCATCTTTCACCTTCCTATCCATTAAATTTGTAATTTTTTTTGCAGCATATTTATAGTGTACAAATTTTCGTGATTTTTTTTACTCTGGTTTGGCACGACAAATCTTAATTCTATTTGTAGGTAAATAATATTGTGGATTCAGTTCTAAATTTACCTCCCATCCCTCAGAACATTTGCATGAGTAACTGCCAACCAAATCTTGGCATATTCCTCCATTCTGACAGGGGTTGCTAGCGCAATCGTTATTGGAGATCACTGTAGTCAGCATGGATACCTTTCGTTCAAGTAATCTAATCTTATTGGTGAGTCGTCTAAGTTTGGTTTTCAAATTGATACTATCACTTGAGTTGTTGATGATTATTGGCTCAGATGTTCGCTGTTCTAGAACTTCTAGTCTATCACTGTAAGTAGACAGTGTTTGTTGATAGCTGGCTGTTAGCATCGTGGCATTGTGAGCCTACAAGTAGAAATGATTGTATTGTAATAATCAAATGATAAAAGTGAATCCTAATCTTGTAAATAAAAAATTTGGAAAAATACGTCAACTTTCAATTAGAAGGAGGACTTTTTTCTGCTTTTTCATTTCCCTAGCAGGTGTCCGTGATGTGAATAAACTCTGAAATTTGAATAGAACCTAAAAATAAGGTGACAATTTCCAATTGAGATGTTTTCTACACGCACTCCTTAGGGGAGATGGACTCCAGTCGGACGCAACTTCACCCAGTATGATGAATGATGAAAATCTCAACAGAAAGCATTCTTGTTCATGTTAATAAATTGAACTATCCTCGAGGAAAGACATATTAAACAAAAATGAACATCTTGTTACTGATTATTGTTTCATTCCGCTGAAGTTCACGGTAGAACCATTCAACTAATCATTTGAAAAATTACAGCATATAATAAAAATCGAGTTAGTTCAATAATTATTGGTCTCATCTTTTTCAATTTCATGGGATCATATGTATTTCAAAGGAAGAAAATATCTCTAACAACCTTATTGTATTTCTTAAGCATAGTATTGAAATGAAGTCAAGTAAAAGAATTACTGTGCTGTCGAAGAGAACATTTCGCGCTGTATACTTCTAAAGCAATGTCTAATCTTTAAGACCATTTTTGACATCAGTTAGTTGAAGACATAGTCAGAGATAAATTAGTAAACCACGAATATAAATTAGAAATTTTCGACCATTATTTACCTTCACTAAAGTAGACAGCAAATCGACGTCGTTAATGGAGACTCCAGCGTTACGACCTCTTGTTACAAATTTTATGTTTTTGTCCATCGATGACATGATCATAATATCTCCATTTGAAACCGCAATATGAGGTCTGAAAATAATATATCATGGAAATTTATGAGGGGAAAAATAAAAATAGGAGATAGAGGGTGACGAGTGATTTTTGGACTGTAGTGTTTTTTTTTGAAACACTGTATAAATCTATTTCTCAGTATTATCCACGGTCTTACATAGAGATCTGGGAACTGGTAGGGTGAGGGTTTACCCAAACATTGAGGAAATTCAGGTGGTTCTCGTATTTCGCCACCAGCAGCGCTGCCCACTCTTTGTCACTTTGTCAGCTAATTATGAATGTGAAAATACGAATAATATACGATATAATATTTCTGTCATTGATTTTATTCACTATGAGTCCTAACCGTTTGTTTTGTTTACAATACAAACTGTCAAAGATGAATCACCTGATCATACCCCTAAAGACACATGAGCTCCTAGTGAATGTCACCATGTCTCCGTTAAGTGGAAAAGCGCGGCTTCTGCAGTTGGATATCTATGTATTCAACTGAAGTAGTGCGACCTTTGCCCTCACTATGCAGTCATTAGTAATATCAGAGATAACTTTTACAACGCCACATTGATTTCGTCGCACGATTAAACAATTTTGAAATTGTGCATTATGCTTTTTCGAATTCAGATATTTATTCTTGAGATTCAATAATTTTTATCAACAGATAGTGAGTAATTTCATCCAGAAAAAGGTGAGTGATTTTTTGATGATGCATGACTTTTTGTAGGTGTTACAGCAATATTTCGACAAACTATTGAATTCGTAGGATTATAGATAATCCTTATAAAGTAACGCATAAATTCATTATTGGCTAACTGAACAATAAAATTAGGAATTCCCGAAACAGGTCGATTTTTTATTTCAATTTACTATTGTTTCAAATCATAATCTAATATACAGGGTGAACCACTTTCGTGTAATGACGTCATCACCATTTTTTTCAAATGGAACCCCCCCTTTTTTCTCAATTTCCAAATTGCTTTTGCTGAGGTGATTCCAAAAATGTATGATATGTTGCTTCAAATTGGTACAGAGTGGGCAAAAATGCAAAAAAAAATATGAGAATATAAAATGAATAATAATAAATATAAATAAAATCACATATTGATTCATACGTAGTTTGACACACTGATTCCGAAAATATGGATATTTGAACTCGTAGAGAATCAGGAACCTGAGAAAATCGCGAGAACCCAATCGGAAAAATTCGAAGTCGGTTTTTCGACCTCAATTCATAGTGATTCTTACGTGTTTTGACGCGATGATTCTGAAAATATGGTTATTCGAACTTTTCCGGCGAATTTGATTTTCAAAATAACCCGTATTATTAGGGTCCCCCGGATTATTAGGGTCCCTCGTATTATTCTGGGTCTACCGGATTATTCCGGGTCCTTTCCAGATTATTCCAAGTCTACTGGATTATTAGGGTCCCCCGGATTATTAGGGTCCCCCGGATTATTCCGGGTCCCGCGTATTATTAATCACATAGTGATTCTTACGTATTTTGATGCGCTGCATTTTTGCCCACCCTGTACCAATTTGAAGCAACATCATACATTTTTGGAATCAGCTCAGCAAAGGCAATTTGAAAATTGAAAAAAAAGGGGGGGGTTCCATTTGAAAAAAATGGTGATGACGTCATTACACGAAAGAGGTTCACCCTGTATATTAGATTATGATTTGAAACAATAGTAAATTGAAATAAAAAATCGACCTGTTTCGGGAATTCCCAATTTTATTGTTCATTTAGCCAATAAAGAATTTATGCGTTACTTTATGGACGCACTGTATGTTCAGTTTGTCCGAATTGCAATTTCTCGATCTAGAAATCAATCAAAATTCCTCTGAAATTACCACAATTCGGTTTGGAAAATATGTCATCGTGATCGTCGGTAATACAGTGCGACGGTACACGAGCCTACTTTTTTTTTTTTCATGAAAAGATGTTTTCAAGTGACAGGTCGTTCAACAAACAGTACATCAGGATACTGAATAGAATGTTTATTTTCGAATAGAAATTCTTGACATCGCATTAGTCGAAGTAACAGTCGTTTGCAGTGCGATATAGTTCAAATTAAATCTACAATCAAGAAATCGACTACGCCACCAAAAGTGACTTGCAGACGGAAGGTCCCAAGTTCAGATGCATCAAAATTATTTTCAGTGATTTTTCGACCCTATAAAGAACGACAGTTGACAACCTCACCCGATAACACGCCCGGTACCCTTACGAGGGGAGAGTATTGACTTTTGGTATCTGTAAGCTTCCTCTCTACAAAGGAGGGTGTCACCTCAAAAGGTCGGTATGAACAGTGGGTGGGAGTTTTCTTAGCTCTTGATATAGAAATTTTGAATTCGATTTGAATTTCGATGGAACTTTTGTCTGTGAATCAATTGACGGCATACTTGATTTCTTCAAGCCCATTTTCTACTGTAAATTTGACTTTTTTATATAAAACTTGTACCATCGCACTGCAAACGACTGTTACTCGACTAATGCGATGTCAAGAATTTCAATTCGAAAATAAACATTCTATTCAGTATCCTGATGTACTGTTTATTGAACGACCTGTCACTTGAAAACATTTTTTCATGAAAAAAAAGGTAGGCTTATGTATCGTCGCACAGTATTCCAGACGATCACGATGACAAGTTTCCGAAACTTCATTGTGGTGATTTTTGAAAAATTCATGATCCCAGCCACAAGAGACGTCTCGAATTCAAATACAATCAGTGAGTAATTTTTTCATTCTTGTAAATTTTACAACGCCAATTCAACCTCTTCGCACGTTTGAACAATTTTCAAATTATCCACTATAATTTTACGATTTCAGGCTTTCAGGGGCCTTGTATGCCAAAAATTAATCGGGACTCAAATGTATAGTGAATATTTTTAACGACAGAAATGAAAATGTTTACATTAAATCGAATAATTTATTGATTATAATTTATCACTCCTACGAACTGAGCTAGCCAAAAAAATCGAATACAAACTGTCTTCAATTCAAACAATTTCTTAAAATTTTCCTTAAAATTGATGACGCGCAGGGGTGAATCACGGTGTGTCACGCATCGTCCAGTGGGGTTTAGGTGATATCTCTTCGTCGTTAGCAGTGCCACTGAGAGCATGTTACAAGGGACTTCTCGAAAAAAAAAAATCAGTGAGTAATTTTTTTTATTTCTGTCTGTAACTTTTACAACGCCACATCGAATTTGCCGCACAATTAAATATTTTTGGAATTGTCCATCATGATTTTTCGAATTCAAATATTCATTCTTGAGATTCAATACATTTTTTTCATTCTTAAAGATGGTACGTATTTTCTTCTAGAAAAAGGTGAGTGATTTTTTGATTATATATCCATCCCATCTCGCTTGCCTGAAAAACATGGGATACAATGTTGATGATTAGAATTTTGTGTTGTATTACATGTACAGGGTAGGCAAATTTCGATGTTTGTATAGGACAACTCGGTAACTATAGGAGATACGAAAAAATGGAGGTCATATCCTCGATCGCTTTTTTCAAGATAAGTTCACTGGTGAAAACAGAAATTGGCTATCGTCTTCTGTTTTCGAACAAAAGTTCGATTTTTCGGCTTTATTTTACTTTACGACTGTTTTTTCCGTTCAATCCATTGGCATAGAGAAAAGTTCAAAAAAATTGTTCCATTTCGAGTTAGAGTAAAATACTTAGGTATACATATCGACAGTCACCTAAAGTGGGATACCCATGTAGAATTCGTTATAAAAAAACTTAGATTATTAATCTATTTATTCTATAAATCCAGAAATTTCCTCAAAGAAAGTGATTAAATTACCCTGTATAATGCCTTGGTAACACCACATCTCACTTATGGAATAATTGCATGGGGTGGAATACTGAAAACCCATCTTCATCCACTGGAACACTTACTCAAACGTTTCTTCAGAATTATTCTGAGAAAACCCCATTCTTACTCTTCTGAAAAATTGCTTGATGAGATCAAGCTCTTCAATCTAAGACAAATATATTTCTGTAATGTTGCCAACTACCCCTACAAAAACAAACATACTCTTGATACTGCTCACAATTCGAGGTATGACATCAGATCAAAAACTCCCTTCTCTGTCCCACACATGAGAAAAACTGTTGGACAGAGAAGTTTAAATTATTTAGGCCCCAAAAATATCAACTTGATTCCATTCAGTATTACAAATACATATTCCGCAAAGAAATACAAAAAACTCTTAAAAAAAATCGTATCAGAAAATAATACAACAATACAAAAACTTATGGACACCAAAAATAACTGAAAAATATAAATCAATTAATAAATGCCAAACTCTTATATACTAGATACTAGAGTCTTGAGCCTTACATACATTTTTTATACTTGAAATTTCATATTGTATTTTTTTATGTTCTGTATTTCATATTGTATACATGTTATATCAATTTTTTTTTATTTTTTTTCTCTATTCTACATTTCAGATCACTGAGATTTCAATCAGAATTACATATATGAAAGAGAAAAAAAGAAATATATATTGTATATTTTTATGTTCTATATTTTATATTGTATTTATATACTGCATTTTCGCTTTTGATTCTAAATTTATATAACTTGTGCCCTTTTATTGATGTACTTATACTTTCGCACAGTGTTCAGTGCTCCTCTTTGGAAGAGCTGAACCCTCGCGAATACATTCCAGCGTTTATTACAAACATAGGAAACCTTTTCTTGTAAACCTTGTCTGAATAAACGTTATCATTATTATTATTATTATTATTATTATTATTATTATTATTATTATTATTATTATTATTATTATTATTATTATTATTATTATTATTATTATTATTATTATTATTATTATTATTATTATTATTATTATTATTATTATTATTATTATTATTACCTGAAGTTGTATTTTTTTAAATGGAAATCATAGTTGGCTATGGATTAGCTGAAAAGGATTATTTTGTCCCTATTCAACCATGCATAATATGCATTCCTCTTTGAATTCATACCAAGTAGACGGATGTCATGTATTACGGTTTATCCATTTGTTTTCGTCATAATATCAACTCATTTGATCGTGAAAGTGAAAATGTCGTACGAAAATTTGGAGAAATACCATATGTTAGAATGCTTTATTCAAAGTAATTACAATTTTAATATCGAAACTGACGTATATTTCGATCGCTATCCAGAAATAAGATAACCAAATAAAGCTATCTTCAAGATAATGAACAAACACTATTGGTCTGATACGAACCCTCACCGTACCGTCGACGTCCGATCACAGGGAATTGAGACAAAATTCCATGGACTCCGTGGAATCCATTTCTAGTATTCATATTCACAATGCAGTTCAGAGTGTTATAAAGAGATGGAAATTTTATAACAAAAAAAAATGTGATCTATGTATCGCTCATAATGGACATCAGCTTGAACATTCACTTTAATATTCATTACTCTTTTGTAGTTGTCATTTATTTCATATTTATCTATCTGTTTTTGTTGAATAAACAACAATTGTTATTTTCGCTCTTGAAGACTCGCACATCGAAAGCGACCCAACGTATTATACATGGTTGAATAGGGAAAAATAATCCTTTTTAGCTAAACCATAGCCAACTATGATTTCCATTTTAAATAAATACAATTTTAGGTCATAACTCGAAATCGAACAATTTTTCTGGAATTTTCTCTACGCAAATGGATTGAACGGAAAAAAGTGCCTGAAGAATGTGAAAACAATTTTTTCCTAACCCCACTAACAACCATGATATTCGTATATGTCGTAAAGTCGAAAAATCGAACTTTTATTTATAACTCGAGAACACCAGTGAACTTATCTCGAAAAAAGCGATCGAGGATGCGACCTCAATTTTTTTCGTATCTCCTATAGTTACCGAGTTGCTCTATACAAACATCGAAATTTGTCCACCCTGTACAGTAAACATTCAGATAAAGAGACGATAACCAGGTTCGAATTCGAAGAATCAAGTAGTATTGGCATTTCAACTTTCGAAAGAAGAAATCATCAGAGAGTCAAAAATAAAAATAGATGAACTTCAAATTATTATACATAACTTGATCGGTATACCGAAACAAACAACATCATCGCAAACAGAAATCGACTAATCATCATCAACATTCATCCCACCAGCAGACGAAAACAATGCAGGAATGGTGAGCCATGAAGAAAATGAAAATGTTGACAAGTCGGCAGAAAGTTCAGTACCGATTGATGATTTTGTGCCAATCTAAGGAAGCTATGAAAGCGAACCACTTGGTATTCTATGTAAAAATACACAAGTGAATCGAATAAGTTTGACTGAGAGTGGTCACACTGGAGGGTCGAACGATGGATTCAGATTAATGGAGGAACTAGAAAACTATGAGGGGTCTGCAGCGCATTCAAATAACAGTGATCCACATGAAGAAAATGACCAGATGTTGCTTGAAAAAAGCTTATCTAGAATTACCATTTCCTAAAAAAAAATCATGATTATAGATGATCAATATGCGGTGAACTTTTCCTTAGCTCTGAGTAAAAAAATTCAACACACAAAATACAAATTTGAGGAAATTCTGAATTCAGGAAAGGAGCTATCAGACTTGACAAGCAATATCTTTCAAGATACGATGCAATATGGATCTGACGATTTTGTCAAAATTATCTTCAACACTGACAATGTTAGTATTAATAGAAATTTGACTCTAGCACTGAAGCGAATAATACCTATTAGAAAATTCACGAATTTAATAATAATGTCTGAAAAAAATAAACACATGGACTAGATTATCATTGACAAAGTTAAGAGAGAGATCAATAATTTCATAAAACGTAACAGATGCAATTCAATACGATACCTGATAGATGGTAGACAAAAAGGAAGTAAGTTTAGAATACTTGATGAAGTAATGTCTTGTCTTTCAAACGCAAACGGTAATATTGTGTTTAGATGTATCAAGGTATCGAGTAGTGACAGACTGGAAAACTCCACTGCAGTATCTTTTTTAGAGCCCGCGGAAACACAAAAAGGACAAAGGTAATGTGCACCAACATCACAAGAAGCGTATCTTTTTTCCTACTTAATATTCAATCTTTGCGCTATAACGCGGATGAGCTGCTTGTATTACTAGAAGATAAAAAACTTCCAAATATTATTGTACTGTTGACTGAACAATGGCTTGTAGATAAGGAACCATATTTTATTGAAAACTACATAATTCTTTCCAAATATTGTAGAAATGATGGTTAGGGTGGCACTATGATAGTTATATCCGACGGTCCCACGGTACTAACATGATGAGCAACGACCACGGTCATATACATAAGGTCTGGAATCTATGGCAATTTTGAGTGGTGGGGGGTGGCACCAGTTTTGAAGAAAAAGTTTCCATAATCATCCGCTAGGAGGACATAGGGGTATAATCACGTGATTAATCTTTGACAACAAAACAAACGGTTAGGACTTGAATGGTAAATAAAATCAATGACAGAAATATTATATCTTGCAAAATTCTCTCGAATAAATAAAAATCATTCCTACTTTCAAAAAGCTGATCGGATCTGATTTGTGACAAAGTGACAATAGAGGACAGCGCTGCAGGTGGCGAAACATGAGAACCACGAAAATTTCCTCAATGTTTGGGTCACCCCCCACCACCCGAGTTGCAAGACCTATGTATACGATCGTGGCAACGACCGATTCCCGGACACTAGCGATGTCAGCATCTTCAAATCACATTATATTTCCACAAAGCTTATAAATATGTCTGTATTTCATTTTTCTAACAGATTTTATTCTAACATTGTAACAGTAAAGTCAATAAAAGTTTTTAAAAAGTCTTCCGCCGATTTTTCGAAAATAACTGACGCAGTCGGTAGGATTTCATCCGGAACGTCTCATCGTGAATTCGTTTTGAGTATCAACTCTTCACGGGCGAAATCGAAAAAAACTTCGGTGCAAATCGAGGAGAAGAACCGGCGACGAAGACAGAAGAAAACCCGGCGAGTCTGAAGAAAGAAGCTGACGGTACCAAGAATAGGTGAGCCATCCCTTCAAACTTCTTTCCCGTCCTCTGTTGATTTTCTGTGGCAATTGAATTGAAATCCCTAGTGAAACAGTGCATATGTTTTTCTAATGTTGGTGAATACAACAAAACAAATTTAGTATAGGATTGAATTGATGAATACAATTGCGTTCTAGAAAGAATTAATGAATATAATTTTCTCAGAACATAATTAAGTCAAAACATAATTAGAAAGTAAGAAAACAAATTCAAAAATTGAGAAAATAATCAGAATATTGAACAATTCAGATTTGGACAAAACAAAAATGCCAGACATTCCACAACCTCAGGCACAACTTCAAATAAATTATCAACTACTCAGATTGTATATAGATACTATTTCAAATTTCAATGGTAATGACAAAAGTACGTTGGAAATTTTCATTGAACATTGTGACAATCTAATGAGAATATATAGAAATGAACACCATACCCAAGATCCAATAAATGATTTTCTCATCAGGGCCGTAATAGGTAAATTATCAGGTCATGCTTTGAGTTTAGTAGGAAGTAGACCAGAAATTAGAGATTGGAATTCACTTAAATACTTACTCAGATTAAGTTTTGGTGATCAAATAAATGTAGATTGCTTAATTCAAGAAATGATAATTATGAAACCTTATAAAACTGAAACATTTTTCCTTTTCGGACAGAGAATTCAAAAAAGCAGGATCTCTATTGCATCAAAATCAATTTCGATGAATTTATCAATTGAGGAAAGAACTTTCAAAATTATGACGAACTTCCTCTTGAAACCTTTATTCGAGGATTAACTGGAAGAATACAAGATATGGTCAGAATAAGAAATCCAGATAGCCTAGAACTTGCTATTTCCTATGTTTTGGAAGAAGAAAACTTCATTCTCAATCAACAACAACATTTTTCACCTCAAAGACAACTAAATCAAACAAATTATAATACAAACAACACCAGTAAACCACAAATTCCATATCAAAATCGAAACCCTTTCGTGAAACCAAACTATCCGAATAACTATCAGAAACCAAATTTCCACATTTCAAACTTCGATCAGAATAATTCATCAAAAAATAATTTTTCATCTCAACCTATTAATATCCAACAAAGACAAAATTCGAGTAAACCTAACTACTTTACGAATCGACAAGTATTTGCTCCACCCCGTAATGTTTTCAAACCGACAGGACAAATACCAAACAACAAACCAGAACCAATGTCAACATCAAGTAGAAATCCAACAATTCAAAGACCAAACTTTAACAGAAACTACTTTCAAAATACAGGTCCGAGAAATTTTGCGTCAGAAGAACTTCATAATATTGAAGAACCATATGAATCTTATGATAACTACCCTGAATATAATGAAACAGAAATATCAGATTATAATCAATACTATGAACAAACCGAAGAGTATCAGAATTAAAGTCATTTCCAAGAATGTCCACAACAAGATATCGTATGTCAAGAAGAAATAAATTTTCCACAGGATGTTCCTATAACTCACCCAACATAGAAATCAAATTGAATCATTTGAAGAACGATCTACCTTTTATTGTAATTCCAGAAATTAAAGCAAAATCTTTAATCGACACAGGTAGTTCGCGTAGCTCAATAAGTACAAAATTAGCATACGAATATTATCCAAATTTCATTTCAAATGAGTCATTCAGCATTCAAACTTCACATGACATAAGTTTCCATAATGAAGTATTAATTATTCCAATTTTCGAATTATTTCAAACTCAGGAACTACATAAATTTCATATATTTGATTTCAATGAAAATAATGAAGGCTTAATAGGTATGGATCTTCTTAGACAATTAAATGCAAATATTGACATTCAAAATAAACTACTCACCACACCATATGTCCAAGTAAATATGATTTTTGACAAAAATGATGCTAAACCAACAAAACATTTCAGAAATTGTCTCCAGACGATAATAATACCACCAATGACACGACAAGTTTTTAAAATACCAGTTTGTTATGAAAATGGACTAGGTTTAATTGACTCCATTGATTTTGGTAATCAAATTCAATCACCCACAGCTGTCGTGAACATTAAAATTTTTTTTTGCATTTACTACAATAACAAATCCAAACGTGACGACATTTATAATCAATATCACTCAACCATTTGATATAGAACTATTAGATTCTGAAGAAGTGAATTTCATTGAGAAATAAGAATATAATAATAACTTAAGCAAAGAACAAGACGAGCTTCTCAAATCCAACTTGAATAATCTCAGACTAGATCATTGTAATAGTGAAGAAAAACAAATTATTAGTGAACTTTGCTATAAATATCGAGATATTTTTCATTGCGAAGAAATTTATCTAAGTTTTTCAAACGAAATAGCCCACGAAATAAGATTAAAGGACGAATCCCCTGTATTTACTAAGTCATATAGATTTCCCGAAATTCATAAAGAAGAAGTTGAATCTCAAATAGTGAAAATGTTAGACCAAGGAATAATACAACCATCGACATCACCTTGGAGTAGTCCCATTTGGATTGTTCCTAAAAAGCTAGATCATTCAGGTAATGAATGCTAACACGAAAAGTAAAATGTAGAGGTTTATTCAATAGTTGTCCATAGTTTAGACAACTTCGGTAAATTTTCAAATACTCTGGAAACCCATTCAAAGAGTTGATGCATATATTGAACTACAGCAGATTTTATTGTATCATTGTAAACATATATCAATCATGTCATCATATATCATTATTTTGATAATATCTTCTAGAAAATCTTCACAATCACATATAAGTTGATAAGGACCTCACTATCAGCTTCACAGTTGAACTTCAAGCCCATATCAAATATTGGAGTTCCAACACACATTCCTCTTTGATTCTTTTTCTGCATCTTCACCAAGTAATTCATTTCATAAGTATAGTGTGTAGTAAGAAGAAAGCCAAGCATTGTAGATACCTCTAGCCATCAAAACTGGGTAATTTTTGGCAGTTTAGTATTTTTTCCGATATACTGAATTCTATGAAAAGTTATTAATATACAGTGCGTCCATAAAGTAACGCATAAATTCATTATTGGCCAAATGAACAATAAAATTAGGAATTTCCAAAACAGGTCGATTTTTTATTCCAATTTACTATCGTTTCAAATCATAATCTGATATACAGGGTGAACCACTTTCGGGTAATGACGTCATCACCATTTTTTTCAAATGGAACCCCCCCTTTTCATTCAATTTTCAAATTGCCTTTGCTAAGCGGATTCCAAAAATGTATGATATGTTGCTTCAAATTGGTACGGGGTGGGCAAAAATGCAAAAAAAAGTATGAAAATTGTTTATGGAAAGTAATACGTTACTGAATGTAATAAACAAATTAAATGGAATGAGTAGTTATGCAATTAATGTGATACACTCCCAAAAACAAACAAACGAACGAAAATTTACAATAAATGTTCAAATTGTTCTCCATTGACCGTTAGACAATGACTGAACCGGGCATTACTTTCGTCTCTATCTATTTCTTGTCTGATTCGGTCTTGTAGTTGAGGGATATTTCCAGGTCTGTTTAAGTAAACTTTAGATTTTAAATAACCCCATAAAAAGAAGTCTAATGGGCTCAGATCAGGTGATCTAGCAGGCCATTCCACTGGTCCCCTTTTTCCTATCCACCTTTGTGGAAAAGTTGTGTTTAAAAAATCGCGCACAGTTACTGCGAAATGTGGCGGTGCGCCATCCTGTTTTAACCAGATTCTGCGGTCTACATTAGTGGGTATTTGAATATCAGGAAAAAGCTGGATCAGATCAGGAATCAATGTATTTTGAAGGAAATCCAGATATAATGCTCCTGTTAAGTTTTCATCGAAAAAATATGGACCAATAATTGTCATTACTCTGTAAAAAAATGTTTGCATTTTTGCCCACCCTGTACCAATTTGAAGCAACATATTATACATTTTTGGAATCAGCTCAGCAAAGGCAATATGGAACTTGAAAAAAAAAGGGGAGGGTTCCATTTGAAAAAGATGGTGATGACGTCATTACACGAAAGTGGTTCACGCTGTATATTAGATTATGATTCGAAACAATAGTAAATTGAAATAAAAAATCGCCCTGTTTTGAGAATTCCTAGTTTTATTGTTCATTTAGCCAATAATGAATTTATGCGTTACTTCATGGACGCACTATCTAGTTAGTAAAAAAACAAGCTTCTCACAAAAATATTACAATTTGAAAACGCCTGTGGGGGAAAACTTTTCAAATGGACAGCCTAAGTCTTGACGTCACAAGCTTAAAAACCTTTCCAAACAAAGCGTTCATTTCACGTAGTTGCTTCTTTCAGTTGAAACTAAGAATGACATTTTTTGTATATGGTGATATCAAGTTCTCATTGACTCATTCTTAACATTTTCATTCAAGTTAGTCGCATGATGGATGTAATTTCATCGATTTAGCGAAGCCCTAGAGGCATCTCTGAATCAGTCAGAAGAGTCCGAGTTCCGACAATCTCCTAATATAGGCAGCAGAATTTAACTTGAAAATATTTCAATCATCCTGTACACACATTTCGGTATCACAGAGATGACTAGTTTCAATTATGCAACCCTATTAGTCATGCGTAAAGGAATTGGCAGACTGATAAGACGACACATATTACTCAGTCGATTTAAAACCTCCGTTGGGTTCGGACGTGCGTGACGAAAAGACTTTCTCGTGCGGTGGAAAGTTTTCGCGAGTGTGTTTCCAATTATCCCGTGTGTGTTTCCAGTGATCTCGTGTGTGTTTCCAGTGATTTCGTGTGTGTGTGTGTGTGTGTGCTTCAAGGACAGTTTGAGAAAAATTAATGGGTGAGTTTTTTTTGCATGTCCCTTTACACAACTGAACGATTTCGAAATTTTCCATCATGATACATCTGTTTTTTTTGTTGAAATTTGCTGATTTCTTGGTGAAATTGTTTTCAATGTTTTCTCATGATGAATACATGATAAATGAACCCTTACTTGATATTTAAGAAAAGATGCAATGAAATAAAGTATGCAATTTTATAGATTCATTTTTAATTTCGTTATAGATGGCATGTGACGTCTGGAAAACAAAGAACTAGGATAGAAGGTGTAACTACTACTACTAATCGGTGAGTGATTTTTTGATTCCTGTAACTTTTACAACCTCATATTCAGCTTTTGTCTCCTCACTTTCGAATATTTCACATTCCACTTCTTAGCTCCTCATAAAACCTATTTCTAACCTACTGACTTTCTTTTTATTGTATCGATTTGTTAGGTTTTATTTTTTTTCTTTCAATTTGTGTAATCAATGAGCAGAAGGGCTTAGGTCGATAGCCTATTGGATCAGTGTAAATTGTTTCAATAATGGACATTTATTATTATTATTGAAATTTTCCATTATATGATTTCTCGAATTCAGATATTTATTCCTAAGATTTGATGAATTCTTTCTGTTGTTACAGGTAGTCAGTAGTTCTTCTAGAAAAAGGTAAGTGATTTTTGGGTTATGCATGACTTTTTGCACGAATTTCAGCGGGTGCACCCACAATATTCCGACGAACTATGGAATTCGTAGGATTATAGAGAATCCTTACAGTCGAGATATACGTTAAGTATATCCAAATTGCAATTTCTCGATTTCAACCTCACTTTTCCAAATCACACAGGCCTACCTTTTTTTCTGTGAAATAGTGTTTTCAAGTGACAGGTCGTTTAACACACAGTACATCAGAATACTGAATAGAACGTTTATTTTCGAATTGAAATCCTCGACATCGCAGTAGCAAAAGTAACAGTCGTCTCCAGTGCGATGGTACAAATCAAAACTACAATCGAAAGTGCGCTTGAAGAAATCAAGCATGCCGTCAAGTGATTCACAGCAAGAAGTTCCATCGAAATTCAAATGCGATGGGTCGAAAAGCGAATTTTCTACCCGATCATTAACGACAGTTGACAACCTCACCCGATAACACGCGCGGTACCCTTACGAGGGGAGAGTATCGACTTTTGGTGTCTGTAAGTTTTCCTCTCTACAAAGGAGGCTGTCACCTTAAGAAGTCGGTATGACAGTGTTTTTCGTGGTCGTGGGAGTCTTCCTAGTTCTTGATGTAGGTAGAAATTCGCTTTTCGACCCACCGCATTTAAATTTCGATGGAACTTCTAGCTGTGAATCACTTGACGGCATGCTCTATTTCTTCAAGCGCATTTTCGATTGTAGTTTTGATTTGTACCATCGCACTGGAGACGACTGTTACTTTTGCTACTGCGATGTTGAGGATTTCAACTCGAAAATGAACATTCTTTTCAGTATTTTGATGCACTGTCTGTTAAACGACTTGTGACTTGAAACACTTTTTCATGAAAAAGAAGGTAGGCCTGACGATTAAGATGACAAGTTTCCAAATGAAGTGCATTTCATTTCAGGAATTATTTTATTTCAGAAATCATTCTCTTTCAGAAATTATTTTATTTCAGAGATCATTCTCTTTCAGGAATTATTTTATTTCAGGAATTATTTTATTTCAGGAATTATTTCATTTCAGGAATTATTCTCTTTCAGGAATTTTTTTATTTCAGGAATTATTCTCTTTCAGTAATTATTTATTTTCGCGAGTCTGTTTCCAATTATCCCGTGTGTGTTTCCAGTGATCTCGTGTGTGTTTCCAGTGATTTCGTGTGTGTGTGTGTGTGTGCTTCAAGGACAGCTTGAGAAAAAATAATGGGTGAGTTTTTTTGCATGTCTCTTTACACAACTGAACGATTTCGAAATTTTCCATCATGATTTTCTCATGATGAATACATGATAAATGAACCCTTTCTTGATATTTGAGAGAAGATGCAATGGAATGAAGTATGCAATTTTATAGATTCATTTTTAATTTTGTTATAGATGGCATGTGACGTCTGGAAAACAAAGAACTAGGGTAGAAGGTGTAACTACTACCACAAATCGGTGAGTGATTTTTTGACTCCTGTAACTTTTACAACCTCACATTCAGCTTTTGTCTCCTCACTTTCAAATATTTCACATTCCACTTCTAAGCTCCTCATAAAACCTATTTCTAACTTACTGACTATCTATTTATTGTATCGATTTGTTAGGTTTTCTTTTTTTTTTCTTTCAATTTGTGTAATAAATGGGCAGAAGGGCTTAGGTCGATAGCCTATTGGATCAGTGTAAATTGTTTCAATAATGGACATTTATTATTATTATTGAAATTTTCCATTATATGATTTCTCGAATTCAGATATTTATTCTTGAGATTTAATGAATTTTTTCTGTTGTTACAGGTAGTAAGTAGTTCTTCTAGAAAAAGGTAAGTGATTTTTGGGTTATGCATGACTTTTTGCACGAATTTCAGCGGGTGCACCCACAATATTGCGACGAACTATGGGATTCGTAGGATTATAGAGAATCCTTACAGTCGAGATATACGTTCAGTATGTCCAAATTGCAATTTCTCGATTTCAACCTCACTCTCCCAAATTACACAGGCTTACCGTTTTTTCTGTGAAATAGTGTTTTCAAGTGACAGGTCGTTTAACACATAGTACATCAGAATACTGAATAGAACGTTTATTTTCGAATTGAAATCCTCGACATCGCAGTAGCAAAAGTAACAGTCGTCTCCAGTGCGATGGTACAAATCAAAACTACAATCGAAAATGCGCTTGAAGGAATCAAGCATGCCGTCAAGTGATTCACAGCTAGAAGTTCCATCGAAATTCAAATGCGGTGGGTCGAAAAGCTAATTTTCTACCCGATCATTAACGACAGTTGACAACCTCACCCGATAACACGCGCGGTACCCTTACGAGGGGAGAGTATCGACTTTTGGTGTCTGTAAGTTTTCCTCTTTACAAAGGAGGCTGTCACCTTAAGAAGTCGGTATGACAGTGTTTTTCGTGGTCGTGGGAGTCTTCCTAGTTCTTGATGTAGTTAGAAATTCGCTTTTCGACCCACCGCATTTGAATTTCGATGGAACTTCTAGCTGTGAATCACTTGACGGCATGCTCGATTTCTTCAAGCGCATTTTCGATTGTAGTTTTGATTTGTACCATCGCACTGGAGACGACTGTTACTTTTGCTACTGCGATGTTGAGGATTTCAACTCGAAAATGAACATTCTTTTCAGTATTTTGATGTACTGTCTGTTGAACGACTTGTTACTTGAAACACTTTTTCATGAAAAAGAAGGTAGGCCTGACGATTAAGATGACAAGTTTCCAAATGAAGTGCATTTCATTTCAGGAATTATTTTATTTCAGAAATCATTCTCTTTCAGAAATTATTTTATTTCAGAAATCATTCTCTTTCAGGAATTATTTTATTTCAGGAATTATTTCATTTCAGGAATTATTTCATTTCAGGAATTATTTCATTTCAGGAATTATTTCATTTCAGGAATTATTTCATTTCAGGAATTATTTCATTTCAGGAATTATTTCATTTCAGGAATTATTCCATTTCAGGAATTATTTCATTTCAGGAATTATTTCATTTCAGGAATTATTTCATTTCAGGAATTATTTCATTTCAGGAATCATTTCATTTCAGGAATCATTTCATTTCAGGAATCATTTCATTTCAGGAATCATTTCATTTCAGGAATCATTTCATTTCAGGAATCATTTCATTTCAGGAATCATTTCATTTCAGGAATTGATTTCATTTTCTGGAAGGGGTAAATGCTGTTCGACTATCATCTGGTTAATTCATTCAGATGATCAGCCCTTAGTGAAATAAGTGAAATCGTGAAATAAGTGCCGCGTAGACTTTTCAGAAACGTAATCTGAAACAACATATTATAAAGTGCATTTTGCGAATTCGTACAAATGCCAATAAACGAATTTCAGGAATTAATTTTAATTTCTGGAAGGGGTAAATATTTTCCACATTCATGGTTTGTAGGCCTACTGGGGATGCTTCCATTAAAAAAAGCAACGCATTGAGAACTCTACCTCTTGGGTGATGAAGGAAACGAGTTCAAATATATTTTATTTTGCCTGAATACGCCTATGAAATAAGCCAATTGCCATCACTTTCCTGTACCTTGCAAAAGTTTCATCTAGTAGCTTGCGCTTCTTCAGAATCTGTATTATTTTCTGACGGATTTTGAAACTTTTCAGTGATGTTTTCCAATGATTCAGTTTTAGGATCATTGAGTTCTTCATGTGAATGTGATGTTTCAACTGAAAATGATCATTTCATTCAAAATTAAATAATTATACAATGCGTCCATAAAGTAACGCATGAATTCATTATTGGCTAAATGAACAATAAAATTAGGAATTCCCAAAACAGGTCGATTTTTTATTTCAATTTACTATCGTTTCAAATCATAATCTAATATACAGGGTGAACCACTTTCGGGTAATGACGTCATCACCATTTTTTTTCAAATGGAACCCCCCCTTTTTATTCAATGTTCAAATTGCCTTTGCTGAGCTGATTCCAAAAATGTATAATATGTTGCTTCAAATTGGTACGGGGTGGGCAAAAATGCAAAAAAAAGTATGAAAATTGTTCATGGAAAGAAATACGTTACTGTATGTAATAAACAAATTAAATGGAATTAGTAGTTATGCAATTAATGTGATACACTTCCAAAAACAAACAAACGAACGAAAATTTACAATAAATGTTCAAATTGTTCTCCATTGACCGTTAGACAATGACTGAACCGGGCATTACTTTCGTCTCTAACATTCTATAGCATAGCGGGTGTTATGCTCTGTATTTCTTGTCTGATTCGGTCTTGTAGTTGAGGGATATTTCCAGGTCTGTTTAAGTAAACTTTAGATTTTAAATAACCCCATAAAAAGAAGTCTAATGGGCTCAGATCAGGTGATCTAGCAGGCCATTCCACTGGTCCCCTTCTTTCTATCCACCTTTGTGGAAAAGTTGTGTTTAAAAAATCGCGCACAGTTACTGCAAAATGTGGCGGTGCGTCATCCTGTTGAAACCAAATTCTGCGGTCTACATTAGTGGGTATTTGAATATCAGGAAAAAGCTGGATCAGATCAGGAATTAATTTGTTTTGAAGAAAATCCAGATATAATGCTCCTGTTAAGTTTTCATCGAAAAAATATGGATCAATAATTGTCATTACTCTGTAAACAAATGTTTGCATTTTTGCCCACCCTGTACCAATTTGAAGCAACATATTATACATTTTTGGAATCAGCTCAGCAAAGGCAATATGGAACTTGAAAAAAAAAGGGAGGGTTCCATTTGAAAAAAATGGTGATGACGTCATCACACGAAAGTGGTTCACCCTGTATATTAGATTATGATTTGAATCAATAGTGAATTGAAATAAAAAATCGACTTGTTTTGGGAATTCCTAGTTTTATCGTTCATTTAGCCAATAATGAATTTATGCGTTACTTCATGGACGCACTATCTAGTTAGTAAAAATACAAGCTTCTCACAAAAATATTACAATTTGAAAACGCCTGTGGGGGAAAACTTCTCAAATGGACAGCCTAAGTCTTGACGTCACAAGCTTAAAAACCTTTCCAAACAAAGCGTTCATTTCACGTAGTTGCTTCTTTCAGTTGAAACTAAGAATGACATTTTTTGTATATGGTGATATCAAGTTCTCATTGACTCATTCTTAACATTTTCATTCAAGTAAGTCGCATGATGGATGTAATTTCATCGATTTAGCGAAGCCCTAGAGGCATCTCTGAATCAGTCAGAAGAGTCCGAGTTCCGACAATCTCCTAATATAGGCAGCAGAATTTAACTTGAAAATATTTCAATCATCCTGTACACACATTTCGGTATCACAGAGATGACTAGTTTCAATTATGCAACCCTATTAGTCATGCGTAAAGGAATTGGCAGACTGATAAGACGACACATATTACTCAGTCGATTTAAAACCTCCGTTGGGTTCGGACGTGCGTGACGAAAAGACTTTCTCGTGCGGTGGAAAGTTTTCGCGAGTGTGTTTCCAATTATCCCGTGTGTATTTCCAGTGATCTCGTGTGTGTTTCCAGTGATTTCGTGTGTGTGTGTGTGTGTGTGTGCTTCAAGGACAGTTTGAGAAAAATTAATGGGTGAGTTTTTTTTGCATGTCCCTTTACACAACTGAACGATTTCGAAATTTTCCATCATGATACATCTGGTTTTTTTGTTGAAATTTGCTGATTTCTTGGTGAAATTGTTTTCAATGTTTTCTCATGATGAATACATGATAAATGAACCCTTACTTGATATTTAAGAAAAGATGCAATAAAATAAAGTATGCAATTTTATAGATTCATTTTTAATTTCGTTATAGATGGCATGTGACGTCTGGAAAACAAAGAACTAGGATAGAAGGTGTAACTACTACTACTAATCGGTGAGTGATTTTTTGATTCCTGTAACTTTTACAACCTCATATTCAGCTTTTGTCTCCTCACTTTCGAATATTTCACATTCCACTTCTTAGCTCCTCATAAAACCTATTTCTAACCTACTGACTTTCTTTTTATTGTATCGATTTGTTAGGTTTTATTTTTTTTCTTTCAATTTGTGTAATCAATGAGCAGAAGGGCTTAGGTCGATAGCCTATTGGATCAGTGTAAATTGTTTCAATAATGGACATTTATTATTATTATTGAAATTTTCCATTATATGATTTCTCGAATTCAGATATTTATTCCTAAGATTTGATGAATTCTTTCTGTTGTTACAGGTAGTCAGTAGTTCTTCTAGAAAAGGTAAGTGATTTTTGGGTTATGCATGACTTTTTGCACGAATTTCAGCGGGTGCACCCACAATATTCCGACTTACTATGGAATTCGTAGGATTATAGAGAATCCTTACAGTCGAGATATACGTTCAGTATGTCCAAATTGCAATTTCTCGATTTCAACCTCACTTTTCCAAATTACACAGGCCTACCTTTTTTTCTGTGGAATAGTGTTTTCAAGTGACAGGTCGTTTAACACACAGTACATCAGAATACTGAATAGAACGTTTATTTTCGAATTGAAATCCTCGACATCGCAGTAGCAAAAGTAACAGTCGTCTCCAGTGCGATGGTACAAATCAAAACTACAATCGAAAATGCGCTTGAAGGAATCAAGCATGCCGTCAAGTGATTCACAGCTAGAAGTTCCATCGAAATTCAAATGCGGTGGGTCGAAAAGCGAATTTTCTACACGATCATTAACGACAGTGGACAACCTCACCCGATAACACGCGCGGTACCCTTACGAGGGGAGAGTATCGACTTTTGGTGTCTGTAAGTTTTCCTCTTTACAAAGGAGGCTGTCACCTTAAGAAGTCGGTATGACAGTGTTTTTCGTGGTCGTGGGAGTCTTCCTAGTTCTTGATGTAGGTAGAAATTCGCTTTTCGACCCACCGCATTTGAATTTCGATGGAACTTCTAGCTGTGAATCACTTGACGGCATGCTCGATTTCTTCAAGCGCATTTTCGATTGTAGTTTTGATTTGTACCATCGCACTGGAGACGACTGTTTCTTTTGCTACTGCGATGTTGAGGATTTCAACTCGAAAATGAACATTCTTGTCAGTATTTTGATGCACTGTCTGTTAAACGACTTGTTACTTGAAACACTTTTTCATGAAAAAGAAGGTAGGCCTGACGATTAAGATGACAAGTTTCCAAATGAAGTGCATTTCATTTCAGGAATTATTTTATTTCAGAAATCATTCTCTTTCAGAAATTATTTTATTTCAGAAATCATTCTCTTTCAGGAATTATTTTATTTCAGGAATTATTTCATTTCAGGAATTATTTCATTTCAGAAATTATTTTATTTCAGGAATTATTTCATTTCAGGAATTATTCTTCTTCAGGAATCATTCTTTTTCAGGAATTATTATTTCTCAGGAATTATTCTTTCTCAGGAATTATTTCATTTCAGGATTTTTTTTCAGGAATCATTCTCTTTCAGGAATCATTCTCTTTCAGGAATTATTTTATTTCAGGAATTACTCCATTTCAGGAATTGATTTATATCAGGTATTAATTCATTTCAGGATTCATTTTTTTCAGGAGTTATTTATTTCAGATATTATACAATAGAAAGTGCATTTTGCAATTTTGTATAAATGCCAGTAAACGAATTTCAGAAATTATTTTATTTCTGGAAGGGGTAAATGCAGTGAAATAACTGTAAAACGTGAAATAAGTGCCGCGTAGACTTTTCAGACACGAAATCTGAAACAATTAAGTGCGAGTGCATTTTGCAATTTTGTACAAATGCCAATAAACGAATTTCAGGAATTGATTTCATTTTCTGGAAGGGGTAAATGCTGTTCGACTATCATCTGGTTAATTCATTCAGATGATCAGCCCTTAGTGAAATAAGTGAAATCGTGAAATAAGTGCCGCGTAGACTTTTCAGAAACGTAATCTGAAACAACATATTATAAAGTGCATTTTGCGAATTCGTACAAATGCCAATAAACGAATTTCAGGAATTAATTTTAATTTCTGGAAGGGGTAAATATTTTCCACATTCATGGTTTGTAGGCCTACTGGGGATGCTTCCATTAAAAAAAGCAACGCATTGAGAACTCTACCTCCTGGGTGATGAAGGAAACGAGTTCAAATATATTTTATTTTGCCTAAATACGCCTATAAAATGAGCCAATTGCCATCACTTTTCTGTACCTTGCAAAAGTTTCATCTAGTAGCTTGCGTTTCTTCAGAATCTGTACTATTTTCTGACAGATTTTGAAATTTTTCAGTGATGTTTTCCAATGATTCAGTTTTAGGATCATGTGAATGTGATCTTTCAACTGAAAATCATTTCATTCAAAATTAAATAATTATACAGTGCGTCCATGAAGTAACGCATAAATTCATTATTGGATGAACAATAAAATTAGGAATTCCCAAAACAGGTCGATTTTTTATTTCAATTTACTATCGTTTCAAATCATAATCTGATATACAGGGTGAACCACTTTCGTGTAATGACGTCATCACCATTTTTTTCAAATGGAACCCCCCCTTTTTATTCAATTCTCAACTTGCCTTTGCTGAGCTGATTCCAAAAATGTATAATATGTTGCTTCAAATTGGTACGGGGTGGGCAAAAATGCAAAAAAAAAGTATGAAAATTGTTTATGGAAAGTAATACGTTACTGAATGTAATAAACAAATTAAATGGAATTAGTAGTTATGCAATTAATGTGATACACTTCCAAAAACAAACAAACGAACGAAAATTTACAATAAATGTTCAAATTGTTCTCCATTGACCGTTAGACAATGACTGACCCGGGTACTTTCGTCTCTAACATTCTATAGCATAGCGGGTGTTATGCTCTGTATTTCTTGTCTGATTCGGTCTTCTAGTTGAGGGATATTTCCAGGTCTGTTTAAGTAAACTTTAGATTTTAAATAACCCCATAAAAAGAAGTCTAATGGGCTCAGATCAGGTGATCTAGCAGGCCATTCCACTGGTCCCCTTCTTCCTATCCACCTTTGTGGAAAAGTTGTGTTTAAAAAATCGCGCACAGTTACTGCGAAATGTGGCGGTGCGCCATCCTGTTGAAACCAGATTCTGCGGTCTACATTAGTGGGTATTTGAATATCAGGAAAAAGCTGGATCAGATCAGGAATTAATTTATTTTGAAGGAAATCCAGATATAATGCTCCTGTTAAGTTTTTATCGAAAAAATATGGACCAATAATTGTCATTACTCTGTAAAAATTTTCTTGCATTTTTGCCCACCCTGTACCAATTTGAAGCAACATATTATACATTTTTGGAATCAGCTCAGCAAAGGCAATTTGGAACTTGAAAAAAAAGGGGGGGTTCCATTTGAAAAAATGTATATTAGATTATGATTTGAAACAATAGTAAATTGAAATAAAAAATCGACCTTTTGGGAATTCCTAGTTTTATTGTTCATTTAGCCAATAATGAATTTATGCGTTACTTTATGGACGCACTATATAAGTTGATGTGCTATAAATATTACATAAATTAATCTTACCAAGATCCTGGAACCAATATAATCAACACATATTTCCACAGGAAATATATCATCATATGGCTATTTGGTGGTTTAAAAGTTCTTCTTTCATTCGAAATATTGCAGGTGAATAGTTTTGTTATCAATTACAGAGATTAATTTGTACGAAAATATTTGTCAACAAATCGTAGTAAAATATCAAGGTCAATTAGACATTTCCCGCCATTTTTGGAATGAACACTCTGGTTTACATATACTCTGTGCTATTAGCCATCGTATGGGCCTGCAAATATTTCCGCCCCTATATATAATATTTGGCCGTAAATTCACAATAGTAACTGACCATCGTCCTCTTACTTGGCTATTCAATTTAAAAGAGCCAAATTCCAAACTAATTCGTTGGCGATTAAAGTTGGAAGAATATGATTATAAGATTGTATATAAAAAAGGTACTCTAAATTCTAACGCAGACGCATTATCTAGAATTAAAATCAATATTCACGAGTCAGAATCGGTAGTTAATTATCCTGGTGATATAAATCAAGAATCCTTAGAATTCTCAAGAAATTTTGCCGAAAATCCTGAATTATACGATCAACCGAATCAAGATGCTCAAAAATCTAATATAATAGTTCACTCAGATATACAAATATGACCACCTGACAATAATTCCGACCAAACACCCCATTCTTTATCAAAAGAAACGTCCAACGACGGAATTCAAATTTTAGATGAAATTATTAATAATAAAACACATCAAATTATTGTTTTCTCGCATAATAAAAACACTATGTCGTTAGAACATGACAATTATGGAAATCATAAAATTATCACATTAAAAATACCATCAATCGATAACGAACGTTGTATATTCGATTTTATGGCAGAAAATCTAAAACCCAATACAACTTATTATATTTATTCTGATAAAGAGAACCTTATTCAAATTCAACAACATTTACACTGAAAAATTCAATAAACTATCATTAAAATTAATACAATGTACAAAATTAGTAAATACCATTCGAGACCAAGAAGAACAAATTCTCATGATAAAAAATCACCATGAAGGGAAAACTAACCATCGTGGCATAGACGAAACAACTCAACATCTCAAAAGAAATTACTATTGGTTAAATATGAAAACGACGATCACACAATATATTAATTCATGTGAAATCTGCCAAAAAGCGAAGTATGCTCAAAAAAATCCATACATACCCCTTGTACTAACAGAAACCCCATCAAAACCCTTTCAATTAATACATATTGACTCATTCTTTTATGATTCAAAAACGTATCTTACTTCAATTGATGCTTTCTCTAAATTTGGACAAGTCTTTTATATTCAAGAAAAATCTGCAATAAATGTATGTAATTCCTTAGTTAGATATTTCACTTGTTTTGGTACCCCACAAAAAAAAAGTACTTGATAATGGCAAAGAATTCAATAATAATACTGTCAAAGAATTATTAAACCTTCATAAAATAAGAATTCATTTCACAACCACAGGTCACCATGAATCCAACGGAATTGTAGAAAGATTCCATTCTACACTAATAGAGCAATTGAGAATTTTTAAGGAAGTATATCCTAACGAGCAAGATTTGATCAATTATGCAATATTAGGTTATAATAGTTCGATACATCATGCTACAGGCTTTACCCCATTCGAACTTGTATTCGGACATACCAATTCCAGAAACCCAGAAGACATATTTATTCCTAAAGAGGTATTTTCAGCATATGTTCAGGATCACAAACAAAAGATAACCCCTGTATATGAAAAAGTTCAGGAAAAACTCAAAACAAAAAAAGAAAAAATTATTTCTAAATCAAATACCAAAGGTGATGTGAATCAAGAATTTAAATTAGGTCAAAATGTCTTTAAGAAAAACCCATTAAATAGAAATAAGAAGAGTAACAAATTTATAGGTCCATATACATTAATAAAAATGTTAGAGAATAATAAAGTAGAAATCAAAAATAAGAAAGGAAAATCAGAATTCGTACATATAAAAGAATTAAGAAAACCCGTTTTGTTACAGGCTCAAAATGAAGATGAGATTGATACTTCTTCAACTAACAACCCTACTAATGGTCCAAACACTCGAGATCAAGATAAAAGAATTATCAAATTCCCCTGGTATTCTCCCTTAGGAAAAGCCAAAATTATTGTTAACAAACACATTTTCATCAATGAAATCGATCTAAACGTTGTTAGAGACGAAATCGAAAAATTAATTGAAAGCTATCATAATTCAGCATATTTTTGGAATAATCAATCAAAATATCTCTATAACATAAAAAATACCTATGAAACCTCAGAACCCATTATAACGGAAATTACGAATAAATTCAATAATATATACAACCCAGAGTTATTGAGACAGAAAAGAGGATTGATAAATGCTGGAGGAACTATACAAAAATTCCTCTTTGGTACACTAGATTCAAATGACGGTGAAAAATTTGATCATGCTATTACGACATTGAAAGAAAATCAACAAAAAAATTGTTAGGGACGTCAATATTCAGATATCTCTTTCGAAACAAATAATTGGACAATATTCAAAAGATATAAAAATAATCACTGATAATCAAGAGAAGAAGTATATTTCAGAAAATAAAGCATTCACAGAACACATTTCAGATCAATTCGGAAAATATGCAGTTTATTCGAATTTAAAAAATCAAATCTTCATAAACGCAAACCAATTTGTTACATTTTTAGATAACTTAGAAAATGCAATCACTTTTGCCAAACTTCATATCGTTCATCCTGATATATTACCATATCAAAACTTGAAAAATATATTGATCGAAATAAAATATCATAATGATCCTAAAACGGTACTTAACATCAATTTCCATTCTTGGTATTCTATTATTCATACCAACTGCTATTTTACTAAGGATGCCATTATTTTTGCCATAGAAATACCATTAATTCATCCAAAAACCTTTCAATATTTCCATTTATTCCCAATTCCGATCAATAACCAAACAATGATTATCCCAAACAATCCTTATCTGACTCTCGACCATATCTGCCCGAAAGTCGAAGACATATACCTGTGCGAACAAGAAACATTAAAGATGAATCCTGCTGAAGACTGTATTTCAGCCCTTATCCAAGACAAACAATCCCGCTGTTCACCTACACCAATACGAACTCCATTGTTGATGTTTAATAAAATCAATGATGAATATCTACTCATCATCAGTCAGGAAGAAATAAGAATCAGAACTCAATGTCCCGAAGAGGAACTTATCACCATGCAAGGCAGCAATCTGATACAAATTCCGAAGAATTGCAGCATCGAGTACAAATCAATCAAATTCGAGAACAACCAACCCACAACCCTGGGAAGTCCCCTCGTATTACCGAAGATTAAAAATGGCAGCATACACATGGAAATTGTTCAGAGAAAACCACTTCGAATCGAAAACATTCCATTGGAAGAGATTCACCGGCTCCGACAACAGATCGAAGCCACCAATCAACTATCAATCGATGATGTCGAGGCAAATCAAACCACCAACTGGATGTTCTGGACTATAGTAGCCGCAATCCCAATTATAGTATCCTATTTCGTCATCAGAAAAATCCTGACAAGAAAGAAGTCACCGAAAGCTACAGAAGTCCAAGTCAAGATCGATGATTGTCAATCAACCCGATCGCCTTCGGTCCTATTCCAGCCCGAAGCCGCCGTTTAAGGGGGGAGGAGTTATATGCGACGGTCCCACGGTACTAACATGATGAGCAACGACCGATTCCCGGAAACTAGCGATGTCAGCATCTTCAAATTACGACTATTATATTTCCACAAAGCTTATAAATATGTCTGTATTTCATTTTTCTAACAGATTTTATTCTAACATTGTAACAGTAAAGTCAATGAAAGTTTTTAAAAAGTCTTCCGCCGATTTTTCGAAAATAACTAGCTAATGATGGATTTGCCAGCGAGTTTCTACCTGAAAATGTTACAAAATATAATGTTCTGATGTTACTTCAGAAAACTAAACCTATATGTCCTGTGTCTATATAGGTCCCCTTCCTCTGATGTGAATTTATTTGTAGAAAAATTATAATGTATTCTAAGTGATCTTCCAACAAAATAATATGTTTTCTTGGGTGGCGACTTCAATATAGATTGTTTGAATGTCAATTGTGCAACTACACAAGCTCTTATGAGCATATCACAATCATTCAATCTCAACATGCATGTCAAATCAAACACTCGAATTTGTAAGTATTCCTCCACTTGAATTGACGCACTAATTAGGACCTAGAAAAAGTTTCATGTACAGTTTTCTCATCTGGACTATCTGATCATGAGGCTGTGGAGTGTTTCATTCTTCTAGATCTAACTGAAAAAAATAGATATAAATATAGAAGGCTCTATAGCGGTGCGAACTATGGTAGGTTCTATGAGAGCTGTCTTGACTGGAAACGGGTCTTACTTTTGAACGAACCTTCCGTTGCTTTTTATAGCAAACTTTTAGAATTTTTCAACGCATCATTTCCCATCCATAGAATAAAAAAAAGCGTAAAAAACCCTGGATAATATCTGGAATCAAGACATCCTTAAGAAATTTGCGGTCCCTTAGTTATATAAGAAAATACACCTTAAATCCAGATTTCCCAGACTATTTTCATAACTAACGTAGAATTAAACGGACTGTTCTTAAGCTTGCAAAATCTGGTTACTTCCAAAATAGAATTGATTCCGCGAATAATAAAATGAAATAGACGTGGTCCATAGTTAATGACCTGAGGGAAAATCCTAGAAGAAGGAATAGTGTAAAAATTGCAATCAGTGCAGATGAAATCGATGAGTTCTACTGTTCCATTGCTCGTAGGCTTAGTGAAAACATAATTGCCCCTTACGACCCTCTTATCAATGTCCCTAATTGTCATACAGGATTCACTTTTATATTATACGATACTAGTATTGATGAAATCTTCGCTTCGAAGTGTTTAGGGATATTAAGAATAAAAAATCAACTGGATATGATGACATCTCCATGAACATTTTACAGAATCTTCCTAGTGAAGCTCTTGAAACTCTTGTCGCATTAATTAATCTTTCTTTTCGCATCGGCAAATTTCCTTCATTCTGTGATAATTCCCCTGCACAAAGGCGGTAGCCTGGGCGATCCCTCAAATTATCGGCCAATATCCCTCATCCCTACTCTAGCAAAAATGATCGAAAAACTCGTGAAAAAAGGCTCAATGAATTCCTCATTGCTCATAACATCATCAATGAAAATCAATTCGGATTCCAAGCTAAAAAGAACAGTCAAGATGCATTTTTTTCCTTTCTATATGAGGTATATTCAGTTATAAATGCCGAAGATGTAGCGGCAGCAGTGTCCTGTAACCTCAAAAAAGCTTTTGACTGTGTTGACCACAGAATATTTTTGCGGAAACTGCATCGCTACGGCTGCGAGTGGGTCACTTTGGAGTGGTTTGAGTCCTATCTAACTGGGCGCAGTCAATTCGTAAAAAGCGATAATATCTCAAAATATAACAATATTAATTACGGAGTGCCACAAGGATCGGTATTAGGTCCTACTCTTTTTCTTGTATACATAAATGATTTAATGAATATATACTCTTCGGGAAAAATTACTTTATTCGCAGACGACACCACCATCTTATGGCGAAGTGAAACTGCTGACGATTGGAATAATAAGATATTCAGAGACATTAATGCTATCAAATCTTGGTGCGACTCAAATCTCTTTTCATTTAATATAAGAAAACAAATATAGTAACTTTTCAATGTACTCTTGAAGAGATGCCTCTAGAAAATGAGATGATTGAAAATAAAGATTGCACAAAGTTTTTGGGTCTTTTTATTGACAGCAAATTGAAGTTTGAAGCACACGTCAACCAACTGAAGAATAAAATCTCCTCAGGCTGCTGTGCAATGAGAATTATTTCAAGGGAGCTCGGTACTGTCACAGCCATGACCGCATATTATGCATCAATAGAATCTCAACTGAGATATGCTATACCTTTCTGGTGGGTATGTAACTCCAGTCTGCTGGATTCAGTACTTAAACGGCAAAAGAGAGCCATTAGATATTTGTTCAAACTAGGACCACGAGAATCATGTAGGCAGTTATTCGTAGAGAAAAAGATTTTGACAGTTATGGCTCTCTTTGTTATGGAGACTGTATCTCTTGTACACGAATATAGTTCGAAATTTGAAAATATTTCCTCGTGTCATAATATTCGCCAAAAATCTAAAAACAATTCGAAACTCCCCTTACCTTCCTGATCCCTGTTAAAGGATTCTATTTTCTACGCCGTCTCATTCTAGAGAGAGCCACGATAGCATTGTAAGCTTTAGAAAAAATATTAAAAAACTTACATTTTTCGTCTCTAAATGCTATTCTCTCACTTTCAATCAATCTATTACTAACCATTTCATGTTATCCTGAATTTTGGAACGAAACCTTGATGTGAAATAAGTCGACAGGTCCTTATTTAGGACAAAGTGCTATTTCAATAACCAGTTACAAACGCCCCGTATGTGTGATGAAGATTGCATTTATTTATCATGCTACACTATACAAATGATAAAACAAGAAAATCACATTCCGAAAAAGTATGACTTTTTCAAGAAACACAAATTTTGTAAAATTGTATTTATTCAAAAAAGAACGAAGATAGAAAATAGAAAAAAATGTATCTATTCCGAATTATTTTTTTTATTATGGCTTCTTGCAATCATTTTATCATTTTATATAGGTTATTTTTATCTTCTCTATTCTACATGCTTGTGTACTTTGTCTATATTTCAATTTTGCACTGTTTATCTTCTACTTTGTCAACAAAATTAAATTTTTTCGACAATAAAGTAAATTTTGATTTGATTTGATTCCCATACCCGTTTAAGTAATCCTTGAAGATAGAATCTCTATGCGAAATATCTCTCCAGGTGGGTCTGCCAGATCGTTCTCTTTCCAATGTAGAAAGTCCTCAATGTTAGGGTCGGTTTCCTGGTCCTGTCTCATGTGTTCAGCAGTCCAGCGGTCCTCAGGTATCAGTGTCGTTCGTCTTGCATCGGCAACTCCTTCATGAAGTTCAATACGCTGGATGCTTACTGGACACGGTCTTCTAGATAGGGCATCTGCATTACCATGTAGCCGTCCTGGGAGATGTTTGATTTTCTCGATCCATCTAGCAATCTGCCCGTCCGAGTTTTTCATCTCCAGTAGCCATTTCAGGGCCGCATGATCAGTCCTGATAAGAAACTCCCTCCCGTATCTTTCGGGTTTTGACATCACCTTGCTGTAATATTCGATGACTTTCTTTTGGCCATCTTGCACCTGTGACAATACAGCTCCAAGCCCGGTATTGCTCGCATCTCTGTCCAGTATGAACAGTCCTTTTTGCTGTGGGTATGCCAAGGTTGACCTCGAACAAAGCGCTGCTTTTCACTTGCGGAAAGCTTCATCACATTCAGTGGGCCAATGAAAGTTGACTCGATCTCTCAACTTATGAAGGGGAGCTGCAATATTTGCAAATCCTTCCACAAAGCGGCGATAGTAGGTACACAATCCTAGGAAACTCCTCACTTCATGTTTATCTTTCGGTCTCGGACCATCTCGAAGAGCCTGTATTTTCGATTCATTTGTTTGAATTCTTGAAAAGGAAGCACTTCTTGAGATTCAGTTCGAGGTTGGCACTCCTCAGACGTCCGAAAACTTCACATAGGTTGAACAGGTGTTCATCAAAATTCCTTCCCATAACCTTGACGTCATCCAGGTATACCAGGCAAGTTTTCCACGTAAGTCTTCGCAACATCAGCTCCATCAATCTTTCGAAAGTCGCCGGCGCATTACAAAGCCCAAAAGGCATAACGGTGAACTGATATAGTCCGCTTCCAGTGGTAAAAGCAGTCTTTTCCTTATCGTCTTCGTGTATGCCCACTTGCCAATATCAACTTTTCAAGTCCAGCGTAGTTAGTGTGTCGTCAATTCTGGTTAATGGGTAGCTGTCCTTCTTCGTGACGTCATTCAGCTTCCTATAATCCACACAGAATCTGGTGGAACCAATCTTTTTAGAAACCTATACCACAGGGGTGGACCATGGACTCGATGATTCTTCGATAACGCCGTTTTGGGTCATTTTCTGGACAAGTTTCTCCACTTCTTGTTGTTTGGCGAACGGCAATCTTCTTGGTGGTTGTCGATTTGGATGGGCTTGACCGGTATCTATACTGTGTTGGACCAAGTTAGTTCGTCCTGTTGATGACCCTGCAGACTCAAATACGTCACTGTCCTGTACAATGAATTTCATGGCGGCTTCGTAATCCTTCGGTGATAGATGTTTCAAGGATTTTTCAATTGTTGTGACTATTTCATCAGTGGTGCCCATTTTATCCGGATTTCCGCTCGATTTGCAATCTGCTACCCATACTACTGGCTCACATACTCCTATGATGTCTCCTTCCCGGACTGTAATTCCTTCAGGGAATACGTTGGCAACTCTGACAGGAATGTCTTGTTTTGTCCTAATTAAAGCTCGTGCAAGTAATAATTTGGTGGGGGATCCTTGACATGGCGGTACTATTCCAACGCAGCACCCAGGGTCTTTTTCTAATCTAGCCTCAACGATCTTCTCAGATGAACCAGGTATCCTGTTTGGTTCAAGGATACCGCAGCGGACCAGGGATACTGACGCACTAGTGTCTACAGTGCATATAACGTCTTTTTGGTTCACCTTCCCTCTAATGGTCAGACTCTCGGTAGTTCTTCTAATTCTATTGACATTGATGACCTTTGTTATCACTAGCCAGCATGCGCCCCGATATGCTGGCTATTTTTAGTTTTCCTGGAACTTGTCCGAGGACTCTCTGGATGTTCCTGTCCTCGCAGGCGAGTACGATCGTGGAGGTGTTCTGGAAGGTGACGAAAAACGTGGTGGTGCTCTGATTCTGCAATCATTCTTGAAATGTCCGCTCCTACCAAATCTAAAGCAATTTCCTCTCGGTTGGCTCGTGGCACCGTTATTCCTGGATTCCATTTTTTTCAGTATTCTGAGCATCTGTGTTATACTGTCGCTCAGATTATTTTCATGAGAAGGCTCCTCGATTGATACCGCTCTCACTTTGGGCCTTGTGGAGTATTGAAGGCCGCTTCCACTTCCAATGAGCGGACTAGAGCTTCACTGCATCTCTTGAGTTTGTCAATCTTAGGGTTCTCTGTATTTCAATGTCCTTCAACCCATCAATAAATACTTCCACGGCCTCTGGGTAAGGAAGCTGGTTAAATATTTGGACGTCGGCTTCAAATTCCTGCAGGCCTTCACCAGACTTCTGCACTCGTGTTTTCAGCTGTGCCCTATAGAGTTGTTCCCGATGTTGATTGCCGTACCTCAAGTCTAATGCAACAATCAGATCCCCATACTTGCGATTTTGATCCTCTGAAATTGTCTGTAACATTGCCAAAGCGGGTTCCCTCAAAGCCACTATGAGTGCAGTAGCCTTTTCCTCATCATTTCACCCATTGGCAGTTGCCGCCGCTTCGAACTGTTTACGATACAGGGACCATGCTGACTGACCATCATAAGTCGGTGGTTTTAAGGAATTACGCGATGTGGCGACCCTGATACCATTAATACGTCACTTATTGGTCACATGACGTCTGAGACCAATAATGACCAATAAAGGACGTCATGAAAACGTGTAACCTGGGTACACACTCTTCCAATATACGAGACGCCACTACATCCGCTATCGCATCGACTAATAAACGCACAGACTACGTACCTATATATGTAGATGTTTCATGCAGGTTACTCGACCTTGAGTCGTTTTTTTAGTACGATGACTTGTACCAGAGGTCTCTGTCTCACATAAGGATAATATATTTAGTGTTCTATGCTGCATTTTAAAATAATTCCATGTGAAGCACAAGGAGAACCATGCTCATTTAAGTTTCGATATTGTTTGTTAAAATGGTTTTCCATAATAAATGCTGCGTTCCTGATTGTTAAAGTGATTGTAAAATAAGACAGTCTGTTCCAAATCCAGAAAAAGATTTGGATAGGCTCAACAAATGGATAACTGTTTCGGAATTGAAGGAAATGGATCCAAAAATTGTTTACAAAGCTGTGTCACCAACATTTTGAAGCTAAATATGTTTTCAGTCTGTCTGTTCTACTCTGAACCTTTCTTGAGAGTAAAAAAATTCCTATGAAACTTGAATTAATCCGATTATTCAGGTATACCTTCAATTGACTCGGAGGATATCCCAGAAACTCCATTAATATCCGATCAATTTATCCAAGGTATTTCAAACAATTGTTACAATTTGTTGTTCTACACTACCTGATGATCTTATCGTGGAGATTCCAGAATGTTTCAATAGAATGAGAGGTAATTTATTTATTTATTTATTCATTCATTGTATGCATCCAGCAGGTTCGAAAACCCAATTACAGGTGTACATAATGTCTATTGCGAACATGGTCACATCATAAAATTGTATTTCAATATAAAAATGATAGTGATTTATTATGATACAACTTGTGAGAGGGTGTGGTTGGTTGTGGGTTTGTTCTGTGCTCTTCAGATTGCGTGTTCTCTGTGTTAACCAAGTCCTGGGTTTCGCAACTTCTTGAGGAATGTACTTCTGATGGGGTGTTGATTACTTGGCCGTGAAGGTGTACTTGTAGGTGTTATGAGTTTTCAGAAGACCTTTGAAACATCATATCTGTGTGCATATATACGGTTGTAGACTCGAACCACCAGTGGTGTTACTTATTCCCATCTCTAAAATGTCAAATTTATCGACATACGAACTCTACTCGCGCCTTATTGAGGCGAATGAGAATCAAACAAAAGCTATTGAGAAATCGATCCAAAAACAAACATCAATTTTAAAGGAGGAATTCAACTCGTACTTGAGTGTTATCTCCGCCAAATTAGAAAGTGTCACATTGGAACTGGAAGAAGTTAAAAGGAATCACTTGTTGTTGGAGCGTAAGATCCGCAGAAATAATATAATTGTTTTTGGTCTCGACGTTAAAAGGAATACTCTTTTACAAGGGACCCTTCTAAAATTGAATAGCATTCTTGGTCTGGACATTTCTGAGAAAGACAATAATATATATACTACTGGCAAAAATCAAAACCCTCCTGTTATTGTGGAATTCACTTCCTATTTGGGAAAATCTCACATATTTCCCGTGCTTCCAAAACTCAAGGGATCAGGTATCTCGATTGCGAACGACTTGGCAGTGGTGGACAGACAGCAGCAGAAGAATCTGAGAAATATTTTGAAGAAAGCTAAGGAACAAAATCTGCGGGCAAAAATCAGAGAAAATACGCTAGTTACTGATGAAGGAATATTCACTGTAGACGACTTGAAGGAATTGGACGAAAAAACTGAAACCGATAGTTAAAGTGCAGATCTGAATAACGGGGAAATAATTCAAAACGATCGACACAGGGTTTATTGTCAAATACAACGAAAAATAATATACAGCCCAAAATCTCAAGCAAACGGTGGTGGAATAAGATCACTCAGAAGTCAAGCATAACAACTCGGTTTTCTTGACTAAAAAAAAAAAAAAAAAGCAATTTATTTCCAATTTCCAATACAAGTGTTCACAAATTCAAAATGGAATATATAACACAAAAATATTAAAAGTGGTTGTCGATACATGATACCAAGGTGTTCGAAGAGTCGAAATGAATATCACAAAATTCACAGATTTTGTTGAAGCTACTGCACATAAAATTCAGCGGTGATCGTACCATAACATTTGTTCGTGATGCTACGCAATAAAACTTTAAATTGTGTCGACCTCCAACTCTAGGTACTAAGAAATTGATATCGTTCAAAAGAACAATACAATCAATGTTGTTATTAACTAATTTATGCAGGAATTTTGTACCAAGAATAACTCTTCTTTTTTCCAGAGATGTAATATCAAATCGCGATAACAAAATGTCATGGTCGATACCTCTCGCAGGATATTGTCCATCGACTTTTAGGCATAAATATTTCAAGAACTTTCTCTGCACGCATTCGATTGATGTTTTTTGGTAGTCGTAAACTGGAATCCATATCATAGAACCAAACTCTAACTTAGATCTAGCATATGTAAAATATAGCAATTTTAAGGTGGTTACATTTTTGAAGTTTTTGCTGTTTCTGTAAATGAATCCAAGCATCCTATTTGCATCAGCAGTCATATTTCTGATATGTGTTGTAAATGTGAATTTACTGTCGTATGTTATACCAAGGTCTTTTATCTCGTTCACACGGTTGATTGTATTATTGTCGATTGTATAATCATATATTAAAGTTCGCGATTTTTTTGCGAATGATACTACATTGCATTTGGACACATTCAGTTGTAGGCGATTATCATTGCACCAAAGTTTGATTACATCTAATTCAGATTGTACTCTCTGGCAGTCAGTGATGTCATCAATTTTACAATATAATTTCAGGTCATCTGCAAAAAGTAGGCTAGGAATATTCAAAGAGATTGCTAGATCATTAATAAAAATTAAAAACAAGAGAGGTCCTAGATTAGAACCTTGTGGCACTCCGGACGTAACTACGTATGGAGTAGATTTGAAGGATTCGTATTCGACAAATTGATTTCTGTTAATTAGATATGATTCAGTTAGAGTAAGCATTTGGCTAGAGAATCCAATTTTTTTTTAATTTGCTGAGAAGAACATAATGGTCTATTTGATCGAAGGCTTTTTGAAAGTCTAAATAGACAACATCGACTTGCTTTTGTTTGTCCAGGTAAGTACAGAGATATTGATTTGAACATGCGAGGTTTGTTATACATGATCTTTGTTTCACAAAACCGTGCTGAGTAGAAGAAATAACATTTCGAACATGAGAGTACGTAACATTTTGCACACATATCTCAAAGAGTTTAGAGAAGTTACATAAAATTGAAATTGCTCTGTAGTTTGTGATATCGCTAGGGTCACCTTTTTTTAATATCGGACAAATTCGGGCGGTCTTCCACTGGTCTGGGAAGGTACAGGTTGTTAAAATTAGGTTGAATATAGCCAATAGTGGTATGGAGAGGATGTCGATACAGTCCTTTACTACTAGACTAGGAACACTGTCAACGCCTGCGGTAAGTTTGTTTTTTAATTTCTTCGAAGCAGTAACAATATCGTTCTTGGAAAAAGCGGGAATGTTCAAGATATCTAAATCAGAAATATTGATGTTTTCACGAAGCATGTTCTCATCGGAAACCAAGTATACACTCCTGAAGTACTTTACGAATCCGTTGACAATATCCCCAGGCCTGCCAAACACTGCATCACCAAACTTCACTAGTTTTGTTAGTGGTTTTTGTTAATTCCATATATACCCGGTGGACAGGAAATACGTATTTTATTCTTTATTAATATAAAATATTTTGGATTATCTTGCACATTTAGAAATAAATATTGATAGAATGATGAATGTTGCATTTGGTCACATGAATGTACGTTCTATTTTGGATGGTTTCGATCTTTTGAAATCATATATTTTGAATAATTCTTTGGACTTTTTTGCAGTAACTGAGACATGGTTGAGTGACACAATTGATTCCAATTCAATCAATTCGCCAGGATATGCGTTTGTGGGGGCTGATCGTGTCGGGAGAGGCGGTGGCTTGGGAATATTTTTGAAAGGAAAATTCACGCACAAGATACTCCACATCGGCATAGACAATTCACTCGAGCAATTGTGGGTTTCGGTAAAATTGAAAAATAAAAAATTTACATTGGGTGTAGCATACCGAGCCCCTAATGCTAATATTCCTTTGGCACTGGAAAAATTTGAATCAAGTGTCAGCAAATTTGTCCTCGTCGCGGCTGATCTTAACATTAATTTACTATCTACTAGTTCGTCGCCTAAGTTATTCGATGACTTTCTACCAAGTTACAATCTTTCACAAATTGTTACCGTTAGAATAACTTCCTCGTCTCAAATTCTCATTGATATAATAATCACCAGTGCTCCTGAAATCATAACAACATGCGAGTAAGAGGTATTTCTGATCACTTTGCTACAATTTGTGCTATGAAAATGTCTGTACCCCGATCAGAACCACACTATATTTCTAGACGAGATTTCAAATATTCTCAATCTACCTCATTTACAGAAGATCTGAAGAGCATTCTTTGGGACACAATCTATGCATTGCGTACTGTTGATGAACAAGTAGAATTTTTCAACACAAACCTTATGCATCTTCTGAATACGCATGCACCCTTTCGAAATATAAAAGTAAGCAAACCTTATTCACCTTGGTTTACTTATAACATTCAATAAATGGCAAAATTACGTGAGAAAGGCCTTCAGAAATTCCGTGGAACAAAGTTGGAAAGAGATTGGGTACTATACTCAGTGTTTCTCACTGATAATAAATACATCTGTGGAACTTGGGCAATTTCTCAGTAGGTTGAAACTGGCACTGATAATCCCAGTGTTCAAGAAAGGTGACTCCTCTGACATAAACAACTATCGGCCTATTTCGCTGTTGAGTGTATTCTCTAAATTAATAGAGAAAATCATGACTAGTAGAATCAACAACTATCTCAGCAGATTTGATCTGATTACATCGTCGCAACATGATTATAGAAGCAATTTGTCTACAGAAACCGCAGCAATTGAACTGACTCAATACATTAATGATGGTATAAACAACAAGGAATTCGTAATTAGCGTATTTTTCAATCTTACATGTGCTTTTGACACCTTGATTGTACATTTTGTGCAAGAAAAATTGGTTAAACTTGGAATCAGAGGTCAAGTCAATAAATTGTTAATTTCTTACCTTACTGATAGAAAATTTATAGTGAAAGTTGATGAAATTTTATCACCTGAAAAGGACATTTCTCTTGGAACCCCTCAAGGCAGTGTGTTAGGCCCGTTAATTTTTCTTCTATATGTGAATGAATTGCCAGAATTTATATCCCATGGAAGAGTATTTATGTATGCTGATGATACATCTATTATAATCAGAGGAAGACGAACACTCGATGATGTCATTTCTAAAGTGAACTCCGTATTACAAGAATTCCAATCATGGTGCTACAGTGATAGATTCATTATTCATTATAAGAAAACAGTTTGCATGCTTTTTAAATCAAAATCAAACAGAGTTTTTTTTTATATAAAACTTCTCACGAAAGGAGACATCCTGTAATGTTCAAAGAACATCGCGAGAAGCAAGGGAAAGAAGGTAGGAATTGGTGTTTTTTTTTTAATTTCTGAAGGTCATATGCCTCGGGGAACACCTCCCTGGGCAATGTGTTCCAGAGCCTCGCTGTTCGTTGGATGAACGAGTCTTTGAAAAGAGATGTTCTGCAGGTCACCAAATTAACCACAAAGGGGTGTGAAAACTGGACTTGACGGGTTAACCTCGAAGAGACCGCCAAAGGAGGAACGATTGTTGATATCTCAGAAGAGCACCGCCCATGAAAATATCTATAGAATAGATCGCCAACTCTTCTACGGTGTTCCAGAGAAGTAAGCGAGTTAGTAAGCGAAGCATCACCGACGAGACGAATTGCCCTCTTTTGGACAGAATCCAACAGCTTCAGGATATTCTTCACTGCTGCACTCCAAATATGGGAACAGTATTCCAGGTCAGGTCGGATTTGTGCCTTATAGATCGTAAGCAGCTGACTGGAAGTGAAATAGCTCCTGGCACGAAACAGAAAACCAAGTTTTTGGGATGCACTTTTAGCAATTGTTCTCACATGACTTTCCCAAGAAAGGTTATTGCTGATAGTTATACCAAGCATCGAGTCGATACCAATGATATTGATATCTGTATAAACAATCATCAACTCAACTTCAGTGAAGAAACAAAATTCCTAGGAGTCACAATAGACGAATGTTTGAGTTGGACTCAACATATAAATATACTGTGTCCCCGCCTAAGCACATCCTGTTTTGCAATAAGTACTTTGAAAAATGCTCTTGACCAGGCTTACCTAGTAAATGTGTATTATGCTCTATTCTACTCAAGAGTGTCATATAATATAATCATATGTGGACAAGGCACTGATGTGTATAGAGTATTTATTTTACAAAAACGAACCTTGAGAACCATTTTTGGGATGAAGCCCACAGACACCTTCAGAGATATAATGGGGACACGAAGGGGGAGACGAAATACTGCCAGTAGTAGGAATATATTTATATAAGCTACAGTCATACATCCACTTGAACAAAAGTAAAATAAAAACGAATTCTGGAAACCATGTAGCCATCCTTCCCATGTAATAAAAGATGCTGATACAGCTTCGCTGATTACGCTTCATTCCAAGAAGAGTCAAGATACCGAGAATAAATATAATAATATAATGAAAGAAAAAATGGTGATAAATTCAAATTCAAAACTGAGGTACTCGAGTCATTACATAAAATAAAAAGTAATTGTGTTGGCTCCGATGGTACTTCTTTGGACACCTTACTGTTTGTTAGCAGACATCTGATCGAACATATCACTCTCATCATAAATACAGCTATAAGCACGCAAAGATTATACCCATCCCCAAAATACTCGATGCCAAGGAATTTGGCCACTTGAGGCCTATCAGCATTTTGCCAACCTTTTCAGAGATTTTAGAAACAATTATGAAAAACCAAATAACGAAATATGTTTTTGAAAACGACATTATTCCTGATATCCAATCAGGCTTTACAGAAAACTATAGTACAACTAACCCTTTAGTAAATATAGGTGATGAAATTTTCAAATCGTTGGACCAAGGTAGATTGGGGTGTCTGGTTCTCTTGGACTATAGCAAAGCCTTCGATACGGTAATGCATAATTTACTCTGTCAAAAACGTAGATTTTTTGGTTTTCATGAATCTGCAGTTGCGTTGATCCAGAATTACCTCTCCCAACGTACTCAGCGGGTGGTAATTGGTGACAGAGAGTCAGATACCTTGACGGTTAGATCTGGATAAATAGTCGGACCTTTATTATTCAGTATATACATCTCAGACTTCCATGAAAATATTCGATCTTGTGAAATGTTTCATTATGCTGATGACACACAATTGTATAGGGACTTCACATATGAGGATGCCGATCACAGCGCTGTGCAAATCAACAATGACCTGAATAGTCTCCTTAACATTTCGTCCGCACATAATCTGCAATTGAATGCTAATAAGTCTAGTGTCATATTATTCGGCAATAAAAATAAACGTTATCTTGTTGAACATAATCTCAAATTAACCATCAACTCTAATCCAATACCCTTGCGCACGGAATGTAAAAATTTAGGAATTTGGTTCGACTCCGATCTTAGGTTCACGAAGCATGTCCAGATGTTATGTGGTGCGTCTATGGCTACATTGAAGAAATTATATCCCCATAGACATGTCTTACCCTTGAAACTAAAAATATAACAATGTGAAAGCCTGTTTTTTTCTGAGCTGTCTTATTGTGATCAACTTTTTGGATCGGCAATATGTAAGACAGGACTAAAGAGACTACAACTAATTCAAAACTCATGTGCTCGTTTTTGCAGTGGACTAAGGAAATTTGATAGAATCTCCAATAAAATAACAGAACTGGTATGGCTGAAAATCGATCAACAAATCAAATTACATACTCTCTGCTTGACACATAAAATTTTGAAAACAGGAAAACCTACATACCTATATAAAAAATTCAAACTGCTGAAAGACAATAACGAAGTGAATACTAGGAAAACTCAAGTATCGAATATTCCCAGGCACCGCACCTCATATTTTCAGAGGAGCTCTGTATATTCTGCTAGCAAGCTTTACAATCTTGTACCTGGTGGTTTTCTAGATTTTTCTCTCATAAACTTCAAATCTAGATTAAAGAGGAATTTTTTGTTTTGATGATTGGGTCACTCAATCTGTCGAACTAATGGCTATGTTTTAAGGTGCATCGATTATTGTTTATATATACATGTAATATTTCTTATTATTATTTTTTTGAGATATTTTACATATACTGGGTTTTTATACATACAGTGCTTCTCAAAAGTCCCCTCCCCCCCTCTTATATTTGGAACGATTATACATAAACAAGTGAAATTTGGAAACTGAATATTGAAGGTTGTAAACTGTCCTACTAGGGATGATAGATGACGAAATCGTCAAAGATGACGTCACAAGGCCATTGTGACCAATAATTTTAAATGGAACCCTACGGCAAGCGACACCTCTTTAAAAAGGTATCGAAAAAACCTACTAATTTTGTTTGTGTTTATTGACGTTTCAAAACAACGTATTGTTGCAGAATGTGAGGCTGTTTGCGCAGACACATTTGCAAAAGTACGAGAAGAGTTTAAAAATAGGATGTTTTACTGTCAGGAAGTAAATGGAAGTCACTTCGAGTAGATACTGATTCTAAAATCTGTAATTAATGTCATACTGAATGGAATTAAAATTTTAATGTTTACTAATGAGCCATTAAAACTGCCATAACCACAAACAAAATTAGTATCATTGAATAGGTTTTTTCGATACATTTTAAAAGAAGTGTCGCTTAGGTAGGGTTCCATTTAAAATTATTGGTCACAATGGCCTTGTGACGTCATCTTTGACGATTTCGTCATCTATCATCCCTAGTAGGGCAGTTTACAACCTTTAATATTCAGTTTCCAAATTTCACTTGTTCATGTATAATCGTTCCAAATATAAGAGGGGGGAGGGGACTTTTGAGAAGCACTGTATATTCGTATCTGTGTAAGGATATATACATAGAATAGAATAGAATAGAACTTTATTTAGCATTGATAGCTATTACATAACAATACATTAATCTTACATTTGACATAAACAATATAATCCATACATTGAAATACATTTTTCTTAATCTTTTTTTAAAAATATTGACATTTTCTGACGTCTTGACTAACAGGGGTAGATCATTATATGTTCTCAATCCTTCAATGAAGAGGGTTTTTTCCAAAGCATTTGTGTTGAAACCTTGTATATAGAACTGATCTTTGAACCTCAAATTGTAATTAATCATATCTGACCGTTTGATTCTTGCAAGTAAGAAGGAGCTTGCTTATTAACAATTTTAAAAATTAATACCAAAGCAGACTCTACGATGAGTTGGGAAATATTGAGAAATTTCAAGGTCATTAGCATATCATTTATCGCAGTTAACCTGCTACAACGTAGTAGGATTCGCAGTGCTTTATTCTGAAGTAGCTGCAAACGATGTATTTGTGCAGATGAACATGAGAGAAGTATGGACATGCAGTAATTAAAGTGTGGAAATATAATAGTGTTATATACAATTTTTCTACACCAAGAGGAAAGGTTTGTACAAATCCTATAAAAGTGACCGACTTTTTTGCCTATTTTTTTACATAAAAAATCAATATGCCTAGAGAAAGTGAGTTGAGGGTCGAAAAGAATGCCGAGATACTTTATCTCATTAACAAACAATATTACCGAACTATCAATTGTTAGCACATAATTCCCTTGATTGAACCTAGTACAGTTGATTTTGCTACCTAATATCATACACTTTGTTTTTTGAGCATTTATTTTCAGTTTATTGACCCTGAGCCAATTATTCAAGATATCCAATATATCCATATATGTATGTATATATTTTTTGTTGTTGTTTTGATTGTATAATGAATAAAGACGATTTATCATTATTATTATTAAATCAGAAAAAATTAATATAAGTGATGGAGATACTGATTATTTACACAAAACAAGTGAAGATGATTTTGATATTCAGTACAATGAAACGAGGGTAAAAAATCGTAGAATGTTCCATTGTCATATTATTTTTATTATTGTAACCAAAAATCATTCTTGAACAAATCAATCTTTCTGAACGTGGGTAGCCAAAAACCATCAATAAAACCGATCCAACCCAAAAATGTTTTTGTACCGTCACGAAACTATGCGAAGTTCGCACATACGAACTAAACAAAACAGTTTCGAAACCATACAGAAATGTGTTTTGGAACAAACCTATTGCCGTGAACCGTCTAAAGATACGTGGTCTGTGAATAAACGTTCGAGCACTTTATGCCAGGCCGCAACGGGAGGGAGTAAGCCGCAGCGCAGCGCAAAATTCGTACCTAGCACATTGTGACGGGCCGGGTCGCAGTGCATTGACGGATTTTGAGTACAGTGTACTGCCTGGCCTGCGCAACTGCTGTGTATTTGCGTGCAACCTTATGGATAGATAGATAGATAGATAGATAGATAGATACATTTATTTGATCATATTATGCAATGGGTTACATTAATGACAGGTCATAGGAATCAATGGGTACAAAAGTACTACATAGTGAATGATTATAAAAAAAAAATTAAAATTGTAAAAGTCCTAAAAACTTACATCAATAGTCAACACAAATGGGTTTCGGATTAATATCTAGAACAAGTTCAAACAAATATAAAATCCTCTATGTTAATGCACAATTCATAAAATCTTGGACAGAGTAAAAGCAATTTTCAAGAAGATACTTTTTCACCCTCCTTCTGAACACACCTATGCTTGAAAGTGTGAATTCTAGTGGGGTAATCATGGAGGTCTGAGTGAGTGGTGTATGAACTTTTGTTCTTGTGAATATGAAGTAAAGTGTGGAATATGTAGATGCAGGGCAATGGCATTATCTTCAATATATTAAAGAGTGGTTGGCAGTGTTCGTTCAATGGAACACCAGCTAAAATTCTGACAGCTTTTTTTTGCATACGGAATGCTCTTAAGGCATTAGTAGACTTACCCCAAAGCATTATCCCATACAGGGTGTTAATTAAGTATGTTAACAAACTTTAACCACGGATAGTACTCCGAAAAATAGAAAGAAAATGTCATATGAACATGGGTCCGGAAATGCTTCCTAAGGGAGCTACGCTCCTTTGCATGGGGCACCCTGAAGACGGTTTTCCCTCGATATTATCGAAACCGTTCATAACAAAATTACGAAATTAGGTGGGATGGGTAGACTTTCGACGCTGAATCTGATTCTGAATTCAGAATTTCATAATTTTAATCACAGGCGTATCATACGGAAGGACTTAAGGGTGAAAATAACCCCATTTTCTAAATGGTAATTTTTTTGACATTTTGATTTCAGAATATGGTAATTCAGAGATTTCTACGTAAAAATGGTCTCTTGGTACATCTCCATAGGCCTAACAGTTTTTGAGAAAAATGCAAATTATTGAATCGATGCAGGCTATTGTAAATAAATAAATGTTCGTCTACATACATATTTAGTTAGTGTGCTGTGAAAAACAATTGCAATAATTGATAAACAACTTGAGAACTGTCAGTTTATTAAGTAATTATTCGTTTTCGCTAAATAAGTTATTACAAAACATTTAGGTATTATTTTTAAGTAACATGATTTAATAAGAGTTTGAACAAATAAGAAATAAAATACTAAGACAAATAGAGAATGTTTTCTTAAAGTAAGTGTTGGAAGTGACCGCCACCAGCTTCAATACAACGGTTCAGTCGCTTTATCATTGAATGACGGACTCTTTCAAAAATATGTGGTGTGTTTTTGATAATCAAGCATGAATCAACTATTCTGATTCTGAGGTCTTCTTCATTTTGAACAGGGGTTTTGTACACTAATGACTTAAGGTATCCCCATAAGAAGTAATCCAAAGGATTGATATCTGGCGATCGGGGAGGCCAAAACTGTGGACCACCCCTACCTATCCAACGGTTAGGATAATTTTCATTCAAAACTTGACGCGCAACTAGACTAAAATGTGCTGGAGCACCGTCGTGCATGAACCACATACGACACCGTTCTCTAAGTGGAACTTCTTCTAATAATTCAGGTAGAACATGTACTAAAAACTGCTGGTATTGTTCCCCAGTAAGTCTATGAGGCAGAAAATATGGGCCAATGAAGTGGTTTCCTATAATTCCAGCCCAAATATTGAAAGAAAACTGTTCTTGGAAATGATTTTCTATGAAGGCGTGTGGATTATCCTCAGACCATACATGATTGTTATGAAAATTGATAATGGCATTCCGAGAAAAACAAGCTTCGTCTGTAAACAATACCTGACTTAAGAAATTCGAATTCCTTAAAATTTTATTTCTTAACCAATTGCAGAAGTCTACTCGTAGTGGTGAATCCCTCGGTAATAGAGCTTGCACCCGTTGCATGTGATATGGATATAGCTGCTGATCTTTTAAAATTTTCCATACCGTTACATGGGTAATATTTAATTCATGCGCTATTTTTCGCGTACTAGTTTCAGGATTTCTCTCAATTTCGTTTAGAACTGCTTCCTCCATCTGAACGGTTCGTACTATTGCAGGTCTTCCTATGACAACTGTAGACCTCTTAAAACTACCTGTTTCGTAAAGTCGGGCGTGGATTCGTATAAATGTTCTTACAGCAGGCACTGCGCGTTGGGGATATCGTTCATGATAAATACGTCTCGCAGCATGAGCGTTACCCTGAGCCATTCCATAACAGAAATGCATATCTGTCATTTCTCCGTTAGTAAATTGGACCATTTTGAGCGGAATATCAGAACACTTGACAACAAACTCTTAACTTAATAAACTGACAGTTCTCAAGTTGTTTATCAATTATTGCAATTGTTTTTCACAGCACACTAACTAAATATGTATGTAGACGAACCTTTATTTATTTACAATAGCCTGCATCGATTCAATAATTTGCATTTTTCTCGAAAACTGTTAGGCCTATGGAGATGTACCAAGAGACCATTTTTACGTAGAAATCTCTGAATTACCATATTCTAAAATCAAAATGTCAAAAAAATTACCATTTAGAAAATGGGGTTATTTTTACCCTTAACTCCTTCCGTATGATACGCCCGTGATTAAAATTATGAAATTCTGAATTCAGAATCAGATTCAGCGTCGAAAGTTTACCCATCCCACCTAATTTCGTAATTTTGTTATGAACGGTTTCGATAATATCGAGGGAAAACCGTCTTCAGGGTGCCCCATGCAAAGGAGCGTAGCTCCCTTAGGAAGCATTTCCGGACCCATGTTCATATGACATTTTCTTTCTATTTTTCGGAGTACTATTCGTGGTTGAAGTTTGTTAACATACTTAATTAACACCCTGTATATTAAGTGGGTGTGAAATAATGCGTGGTACGTGGTTAGTAGTGTTTGGGGGCTTAAAACTTTCTTCATCCGACGTAGTAGAAATAATTGAGTGGATAGCCTTTTGCAGAGTTGATCGATGTGATTTTCCCATTTGAGTGAATCATCAATGGTAATGCCAAGCAGTTTAACGTGTTCATTACTAGTAAGTCTGTTATTTGAAGAGATTATGAGATTCTGAGTTTTATTTCAATTTGTTACAAGCAAACCAGTTTTCTACTTTTTCTTCAATTTCTTCAGTTTTTTCTAATAATATATCAATATCAGAATTAGATTCTAACATTGTGGTATCATCTGCAAAAAGGATAATTGTGCTGGGTAATAATTGATAAAAAATGTCATTTATATAGACAATGAAAAGTATGGGTCCCAGAATAGAACCCTGGGGTATGCCATGGGGCATATTTTTTTCATCTGACAAAACACCATTCACACAAACGGCTTGTTTTCTTGAGTGTAGATAAGATTGAAAAAAGTTTAAAGCTGTTCCTCGGATTCCGTAATATGCAAGTTTTTCTATCAGGATATTGTGGTTGATGCAATCAAATGCTTTGCTTAGGTCCCACAAAGTGAGGGAAGTGTGTTTACCATTTTCTATATTATCTATTACATTATGAATTATCTCAACCACTGCATCTGATGTTGATCTTTTTTTATGAAGCCATATTGATGTTCATGTAGTAAATTGTATTTATTGATAAAAATCATTAGGCGCTCCTCAACTATTACCTCAATTATCTTCCCCAAAATAGGTATAATAGAAATTGGCCTATAGTTGTCAGGTGAATCCGGATCCCCTTTCTTGAAGATAGGTATCACTTTGCTCACCTTGAAAATATCCGGGAAAACCCCCTCAGAGAAACAACGGTTTAGGACAATGGTTAATGGTTCAATTATATATTTAACTGTTTCTTCGATTATTTGGCTGTTTAGATGATATATATCACAGGAAGAGGATTTTTTTAGTTTTTTGATAGCGAGTGCTACATCTTCTTGAGTCACCGGAAGCATGAAATAAGGATCTCCTGGTGTTGGGAGGCTTGAGATGGAATCTAATGTGTCGATATTGCAAGTTGGCAGATCAGGTGTTGAATTCATTAGGGCTGATGCTTCCGATGATGTTCAACTCACCAGCAGAATTTCGCTCATAATTAACTAACTTCCAGATGTCTTTGGATTTTTTGTTAGAATTTTCTATTAATTTATTGTATGATTCTCTTTTTGCCAATGTTATAGCTGTTCCATAACTGTGTTTGTATTTTTTATAGACTTCTCTATCATTAGGATTTTTTGGGGATATACTGACTGTTTGTAATGCTTGTAGGGTGCTTCTCATCTGACGTAATTCATTATTGAAGAAGATGGTGGGTCTCTTATCCAGTTTTTTGTTTTTAATTTGTCTCAGAGGGAAATGTTGACAAACGAGAGAGCTGTATGTATTATTCAAGAAATCCGCTAGTGAGTTTAATGAAATATGATCATCATGAAACATCCGCCAACTCATTAGTTCAAGAGATTGTTTCATATAGCATCCAGTCCCCTCTTATTGATTATTCTGTTAAATTGTTGTTCATGGGTATCTGATAGATAATTAGACATTCCTATGAATTGTGCATTGTGGTCAGAAATACAGGGATCAGAGGTTCCAATATAGCATTTCCTATCATTTAAATTTGTCATTATGTTATCTATGCAACTGGAGGATGTAGGACTCACTCTAGTAGGCATAGTTATTTTAGGTTCCAGACCGAAAGATTCGATTATATTCAACCAGGACTTGGAAATATGATCTTTTTTGTTTGTGTCAATGTTAAAATCCCCAAGCAGGATAATTTTTTTATATTTTGCTACCAATATTGTTAAAAGTTCTTCAGTTTTGTCAAAGAACAGGTCATGTTCTCTGGATAAAGAAAATCTGTATGATGTTATCAAAGCGGTTTTCATTTTCGATAATTCAATTCCACAAAATTCTGCATGCTGTTCAATGCAAAATGCATCCAGAAGGAGTGGTTTACATGACATGTCCTTTCGGACAAGAATGGAAACGCCACCATGTTGCATGTTTTGTCTCTGACGAAGAACTTTCTTTTTTTTGCCTGTCAAATGTTCTTCATTCATTTTTGTGAAACCACAGGAGACGCAAATTCCAAAAAATGCAAATATTGTAAAATGATCACGTGCGCGTATGCACACCAATCATCCGCGAAGCGCAAAAATTCGATCAAATCGATTGAATGCAATTTATATGAACTGTCGCACACTGTGTCGGTCCGTAGCGGCTCGCTTTATTGCGACGGGGATTTGTCCATGCGTTGCGGCTTGCTGCGCCCTGCTACGGCCCGACATAATGTGCTCGAACCTTAACAGCACGTTTTAGTGCATGCTAGGATGTCCCAGACTATAAGGGTATTTTTCACAAATTCAGACATTTTGTTCCATTCGACCGAAATAACTGAAATGATGAATATTATTGAAATCAGACAGCGAAAATCCGTGCCAACTTGATGTCAAACTTTGAATACAGTTTGTATGGAAACCATAGAAGCATATTTCAACTTTAATATACAGTACGGAATAAATTCGTAATTTCATGCAAGAAAATTAGGTTTCCAGGAAAATATTTTAACATTTCAATTCTTGTTTGGAAAAGGGCATATTTTGCCGTATTCTCCACCTCTGTGACAATTTCGGATATGACATCATCAATATTTAGTTCTAATGGAAACCCATATTCTTGGCGAAACCATATGAAAGGATATTTTTTACCGCACGGCAGAACCATGAATGTTACGTAATTTTTGAGTATGTCAATTTGTCAATTTTATTTATTTCATTCAGTTCTTTCAACAAACTGATTTATCGAGTGTTCGAACTGAAGTCTTTTGTTACTTCGTAAATATTTTTGTATGCATTCCACTGGTGAGAACATACTTTTTAAGTACTACTACTGTTTTTCTGATTATTTTTCAGAGAATCAATATTTCGAAGAATTGAGCTGTATGAAATTTGCATAATTGTTCAATTGAAATGCATTGAAGAAAACCAATCAATAATTTTCATTCATCTGGAACTCCTATAGGTATTTTCATACACATGATATTCTTATGATTCTAGTAGCATTTTAACTTACCTGTGTTCATATGTTTTTTTTGCACTAGCACCACAAAAAACTGAAATAAGCACCAAAAATAGCTTCATCATATACATTGTGATATATGTAAGTTAAAACATCTTGTAGTGTGGAATGAAACTGACATCAAATGATCCTGTTTTTGTTATATACATTCGGGGGCGTATATTGTATCAGTTACAAAATTTGTAATGGAATATCCCACCCAAAATTCATTAAATTTACTAAACATTAATGCTATATACACGGGGTATCCAAATAGTATCGGGTAAATGGAGATTTCACTATTATTTCCAACTAAGTTCCATTATTTACAATTAGATTACGCTGTATTTCGTGATGATTACAGATATATATGGGGCATTCCACGTCAGATCGACCTAGGTTAACACTTGATGTTTGCGATTTGTTTCAAATTTTGAGGGTCCATAGGTACACACGAAACGAGAGAGAATTTGGAAAAAATACACTTTTTGAAATTTTTTCGGAAAAATTTTTGAAAAATAGTTCTTTATACGCAATATTGATGTGCATGAGTATGATTTTTTTCAGAATTCTCGCTCGTTTCGTTGTTGAAATTATTGAAAACTCATGAAATCAAAATTTTATGGTTTATGTGCTGTGAAATCAAGAAAAATCAATAATTAGGCTGAAATTTTGGATTCATCTGTTATTCGTATGTATGAACCCTCAAAATTTTAAACAAATCGCAGACATCAAGTGTGAACCTCTGCCGATCTGACGTGGAATGCCCCATATACTATACTATACTACATATCTCCAAATAGTACTGGATAAAAATATGAATGAAACTGAAAGGTTTATGAACAATGGTACAGCAGTAGACTTCATCAAATTTAGGGCGCATCTTCAGACGGTTGACTGGGAATCAGTATATCGCGCAACTAATGTTGAATCTGCAACAAAAACTTTCATAGAAATCCTAGATAATAAAATTTCTGAATGCAGCTACAAAAAAAAATCTAAACAAAAAAAAAAGGAAAATATGGGTAACAAATGGAATAATTAATTCAATAAATACTAGAGACAGCATGTTTCAAGAATATCTACGCAACCCAAATGATGACAATTTGAAAAAGTACAAACTCTACCGAAATAAATTAAACAATATTATAAAAAAGGCACGGATAACTTTCTACAGGAATGATATTGAAAAATATAAAAGCGATAACACAAAATTGTGGGAAACTGTGGGGGAATTTTGTGGAAAAAAAAGACCGATAAATAAAATAATATTCCCGAAATTGCTAATAATTTCAATGATCACTTCATCAATATAGGCAAAAAATTAGCAGGCGAAATAAAAGCTGACCCAAATTATGAATGTCTGAGCAGAAATATTAATAATCACATGTCGATGTTTTTATTTCCCACTGATTCCACCGAAATGAAAAATATAATTCTATCATTGAAAAACAGAAAAGCGGTGGGTGTCGATGGAATAAGAGCTGAACTTTTGAAAAATACAATTCCATACATAATTGAACCATTAGTATATTTAATAAATAAATCTTTCATAGACGGTATTTTTCCATCCACGCTGAAATTGACACAAGTGATTCCAGTCTATAAAAACGGTGATAAAAATGAAGTTATAAACTATCGACCAATATCACTGATCACTTCTGTAGCCAAAATTTTCGAAAAAATTATAAAAATCCGACTATCGTCCTACCTCAAAAAATATAACATCCTTTCCGACCGACAATACGGTTTTCGAGAAGGTGTGTCGACCCAAGATGCTATTCTAGATCTTACATCTGAAATGTACTCTGCTATGGATAACAGGAAGGCAGCTCTATGTGTCTTCATAGACCTGTCAAAAGCTTTTGACACAGTTAGCCACCCACTTCTTCTCAAATCACTTGAAAACGTTGGTGTAAGAGGAACCACACTAAAACTGTTTCGAAGTTACCTGCTGAACAGAAAACAAAGCGTGAAAATTGGAAACCACAGAAGTGACTTCAAGAATATAGAATATGGTGTGCCCCAGGGAACCATCCATTCTTTTCAATATTTACCTCAATGACCTATTCTCAATTCCAACAACAGGAAAAATTTTCACATATGCTGACGACACAGCCATTTTCTATGAGGACACCGCCTGGGCTTCCCTGAAAAATAAAGTAGAAATGGATCTCGGAAATATCAGAAAATGGTTTTCACATAAACTCTTAACAATAAATTTCAGCAAAACGTACTACCTACCAATTTATGCTTCTGCGCGTTACTCACCCTCTTTTACTTCTCTCAATGTGCCCAATGTCTTCACTGTCACACCTGTTAAACAGTTCAAATATCTCGGGATTATTATAGATGATCAACTCAGATGGGAATCCCATATAACTTATGTAATAAAAAAACTCCAATTTCTAATGCATCGTTTCAAGGTCTTAAGAGATCTGTTAGACAACAAAACAGTTAAAACGTTATATTCCGCTCTCATCCAAACACATATAACTTACGGTATACTGACATGGGGATCGGCTGGGAAGACCACTATGAATAAGCTGATAATAACACAAAAAAGAATCCTTAAAATAATAATAATAAAAGAAAAGGACTCACCCAACAGATGCCCTTTATCTCGAAACACATATATTTGATCCCGTGCAGCTCTTCTTTTTACATACTAATAAAAAATGTTTCAAATCAAAACACAAACATTCGAGAATAGAACACGAATACAACACTCGAACAAAACAAAATAATTTGAAAATGCCGTTTATGAATAAAGTTGTAGGAAAAAGCTACATCTACCTCAGTCTCAAATTGTTTAATTCTCTACCCAATCAATTGAAGAATTCAAAAAACCAAAATGAATTTAAGAAACGATTGAATGACTACATCACTAGTTTGCCTCGTACACAAATACATAAAATGGTGTATTCCTAATATTTCTGTGTTTATACATATAGTTATCAGCCTTCTCAATTGTGTCCTTTGTTATATATGTATTTTTTATTCGAAAACAAACTGTCCCTTTATATATATATATATATATATATATATATGTGATGTAACCAATATAAGAGTATATAAGTATATATCTAGTGTTAAATATGAATGTTGTATTTTATTATATTTTTTTGTTACGTGAATTTTAAATTCCTGATTGTAATTCTCACAGTCACACACAAACTGGAAACAGTTTACGTGACTTTTTCGTTTATTAACTTACCTTTTTTACTATGTCTAAACTTTATATTGTACCTGAAGTTAATAAATGTTATTATTATTATTATTATTATATGTAGAAAACACAATAATACAACAAAAATAGTTATTTTTGCAACAAAATGATTTATTGAAATTTTTTATAGTAGGGAAATCGAACATATCGGTATGGAATTGGAGTAAAAACTTAAAATCTCGTTTGAAAAATGTTCACTGCCTGTTTTTGCGCCTTAGTTATACGATATATCTACCTCTTGGATCTCTCTAATACATATTTTCACTCTCAACCAATTCGCAACGAAACAACGCTTCTGTTGATATAAAATTCCGTCGACACATATTTGTTCACCTGACAATTTTTCCAAATAAATAATAGGCAACCCAAGGGTTGAACATTTTTTACATTCAATAGTTTGGGACAAGATAAAAAATATTATCGTGATGTTTCATAATCATATATCATAAAAAACAGTTTGTCAAAGATTTTCCAGAATGATGTCATGATGATTTCGTATTGTTTCGTTTAATTATTGAGCTTATGCAAAAAGCAATACATTTGTGTTTTGTCTTCTTTCCCTGTTCTGTAAATGTAGCAATCTGTTGAACAGTGTAATAAATAAATAATCAAACAGCGCTACTCGTCCAGCGTATGGAGCTAGTAAGAAAGCCTACCCAGAACACAAATAAGTGAGTGTAAAATACATCTATACCAGGTGTAACAGGATTATGGTACACCCTCCGTATCTGCGTTAGTTCTAAAGGTAATATATTGAAATTTGGGATATCACATATACATAATAAGCGGCACTCTTTGATCTATGAAATTTATTTTTTTTTTCATTCCGGTTTCGCCGGTGATACCAACTTTCGATTTTTAAATGGAAGACCCTATATATTATTACATTTCTGAGATCTGCATAATCTTCTGTATCCAATGATACCACATAAGTGACATTTCAAACGTCGAAATGTTTAATAATTCAATTCAATTTGAGTGTTCCATGATGTTTCCGATTTAATACAATTTACCCATTCGCTAGACCAGTGGTTCCCAAAGTAGGGGGCGTGGAGTAAGTCCAGGGGGGGCGTGACACCCAAATGAAATAAATAAAAAAAAGTACAAAAATAATTTCCTCAGATTTTTTAAATAAAGTCTTTCTAAGTAATAAAAATTGTTTTTGTAATGTTTCAATTTCCACGTTTTTTTTTACCAATTTCCACGCTTCCACATAATTAATATTCACTTGACATGATGGTCAAGTGTTTGTAAAAAATTAAAGCCATTGTTTAAAATAAAACAGATCAAAACACACAAGAGTTCAATATTCTCAAAACCGTCCCCCTCCATAGCAGTTACTGTCAGACGCAACGGGTGTGTGTACCGATACCTCCGTTTGGCCTTGGCGTGAGTGCGTGGGGGGGGGGGTACAAAACAGTTTGGGAACCCCTGCACTAGACAAATCGAAATCCCTTCAAAAATACCAATTGCGTTATTTATGAGCAAATAAAGTTCATCGTTTTCAAATGGAACCATATTGGTACCGTGGTACCATTTATTAGTACTATTAATAAGGAATTTATCCATACCTGCTAAAAAAATAAACAATCAATACAATCAAAATTACCGCTGAAAGAAAATACGATAATACAAATACCTTTAAAACTAACGGAGATACCATCATCCTGTTACACCCGGTATATGCAAATTCCCAAAGAACGAAATTGACATTGAAATTCCTACTAAGATTGCCATTTTTGGTACGTGGAGCTATTGAATTATGTTCTTATAGTAATCAATATTGCTTATATTCAAGGGGATGTTTCTTTTGTTCTATCAACTAGATTATTCAAAGCAAGATTTGATGTTACGTTCGTTGAATAGAGGTATATTGCCCATCAGCTGCAAGTTTCATATAAATATTATTCATATAACTATCAAGTGAGATACTTTCTCGTTGATTCATCCTAGAAGATATATCAAATTGAATTTCTTGTTTTAGCTATATTTAAAAGTTTTCAAAATATTTTCGATTCGTTGTTATTTCTTGTCAAATCAGAAGTGATTAGATATATTAAAATTGGTGTAAGAAGTATAAGTTTTTCTGGGAGCCTATGCATTACATCCTTTACAGATCTATTATGTGCAGCTTCCCGTCATACCATAGTTACCCCATAAGCTGGGCCTTAAGCCTTATGTATGGTGAAGGTTGTGATACTACTCTACTCATCATAGAAAACCTTTTCTCTAACACGGAACCGAGAGTTATATCAACTTTCGCTTTCCAAACGATACATCCTGTTCATTTCTGCTTTGAGTTTTACGTGGAATTCTGAACTTATTGTATTTTGGATCATTTTTCTATGATATAATCTGCTTGAATCGGACTACAAAATTGAAATTAAAAGTACAAAAATTTGCATTCAGCTCAAAGTTGGAAGGATTGTGTAAAACACTAACATGAATATGGTGCCTTTAATAGTATTCCAAAATAACCAATAGGGTTTTCGATAATCCAGACAACATTCTGAAAATTTCGAATGCTAATTACTTCTTCATGTGAAAATGGAACATTGCTTGACGCGAAATTTAATTCAGTGTATGGGAGTAATAAAACCATAGTGCTAAAATAAATGTTTGTAGGGATAATATTGAAAATGTGGAAATACGGTCATTCTTCTCATGACTATTCGTTTGAATTGAATCTAAATCTGATATCTCATTCCCAATTGAAAAATCGGTTGTCTTTTGGACGAATTGTCTTGAAACAACATTTTTTTCACTCGTGTAAATGTGATGACGCACTAACCTCATGTGGAGCCCTAGACGTAGTGATAAAATGATTCGAGTTGACTCTCTTGTGAAACGTAGAGCATTTATCTGAATAATATTTTTTCTACGACATATTCGATGTGAAATTGTAATACTCAAAATTGAAATTTGTATTCAGGAAGGTTATCAACAGAAATGCAGAATTTTTCAATACCATCGATTTATTAAATCTGAAGAGATCTATTCAAAATTGTATTGCTAATTTGTAAAAATACAGATTTGTCTGTATGACAATAAATCTTGATTTTAATACTGTTCCATTCATTCTAAATAAACTCTGCCTTAAATATAATCACAGATTTCTTTAATGTACAACGCATTCTGAACGAGAAAAATTTTACTAAAGAACCAAATGTTGGTGAAGCGACTATATGGACATATTCAAAATACTACACAATTTGTACGATCAGTTTCAAATGACACAAAATAACTACAATTTTGTACGTAGATCTTTAAAATGATACACTAGTTACACAAAACCCAAAAAGTGTGTATTACACAGACAAAAATTTTTAAACTAAAAAACAGATTCCTCTTCAAAATAAGGTTATGACTAGAAGTACTTTCAATGATAAATCAACTTTAATATGTAACACAATCAACATTTTATTGATCATTGTTCTATCTATATGTATAAAATTGGAACAAAGATATACATTTACACAAAGTTTTACTTTACCGATCACTTCAACACTGTAATGAAAAAAGCATTCTAATTTTCATAATCCTCAGAATGGGATAAATGAGAAGAATCGAATATAATAGAAGCTGAAAATATAAAAATTCCATAAAGTGTCATAAGTCGAATGATCAACAAGGATAAACCTGCATAATTAAAAAATTAGAAACATCGAAGTTTTCTACTTCACTAAAATAAAATAAAGCTTCAAGAATGATGAATCAACACGTTTGTCTAAATTTAAAAAATATAGAGTTATGAAACTCTCTCAAAGTAACTTCACAGTCGGTTTAAAGGTAATTCTAACACACACCTCAGCACCTTTACTATTTTGGTTTGTCATTACTCATGAATTTGAGAAACTCTTGTTTTCAATTTCAAAAAGAACAAAAGCATTGTAGATTCCAGAATAGATTTTGCTTATAATCACATAGAATAATTCAAGGTGAATCGGAAACAGGAAATATTTGAGTGATCTCACCGATCCCTTTAGCTGATCCATCTCTGAACAATAACCTTTGGCCCACCACTATATATTCTGGATGCAACTTGAATTTGAACAAAACTGAATCTCTTTCATTAGTGTGGATACATTGGGAAGAACATATACCAATCACTACAGCCGTCTGTCGAATATTTCCGATATGAACAGTTGTCTGAAAACCTGGACAAATAGCGGTGGCATGGAATAAAACCGACACGTTAGCTTGGAAAAAGAGGCTGCCCTTGGCACGTTGTTCGGCGTTCAACAAAACTAGACCATTGCGTATATTAGGTATGTAGGTATCCAAGCAGATGGCAGCACTTTGGCCGGCACGTACCATTCGGCATGGTACCCGGTTTCGATGAATGGATTTTATAGTCACTTGTTGAAATGCTCCGTCTTTCAACGGGCCAATTTGCATCTTAGTTCCTTCTGTAAGAACTCCTTTGGTCAAAAGTCCGCCAAGAATTTGATCTACATTGCCTGCTTTGAAGTTCTCATCTATATGGAATTCTGGAGAATCCTGGAAGAGATAAATTATAGTCAATGAATCCAAAAATGTTATTTGTCGAAGTCTTAAAATACAGTTTGCTTTTGGATTGCATGCTGATCCGACAAACATTGATTCACCATTTTTTCTTATTGTTAGTGTGAGGAAGTGAGAACTGTTGTCATAATATACTGACTAGAACTCGCTTAGGTCTCATGCGCATCCAAAATTTTTGACACCCCCATACGATTAACGGAATACCCAAGGATTTAAGAACAGTTTAACGTCATAAACATATTACATGTATTACAGGAAGACAACCAAGCGTTGTCTCATTCGATTTCCTGCTGTTCCGTGATGGTAAATATTTTTTAATTTGCAGGTACCCGAAACCAATCTATAAAGATATTGAGATACAGATATTGAGTGACAAAAAAATTACAAGTCATTTTGCCGGAAACCAGACTCAAAATATACTCTTCATGTAAATTCAGGAAAATATGATTTCCGATAATCTCAGTTCTTCTGTACAGAGACATAATCAACAGTTTATTCACCAAGTCCAGAAAAAGAATATATCTCTATTTCTGGTGATATATTTTCCATGCCATAATCAGCCATATGCTTTCCCAGACAAGTCTGGACTTCACCTTATACCCTGCAAGATCTTTCAGGCTGGCCTTACTATCCGAATGATTATGAGGGCCCTCTCATCACATATTCTTGCACATTAAAAAATTGCAAACATTTCTGCCTTCAAGATGGAACAATGAATTCTCGAACCAAATCCTTACTCGGTCCTTGATCCGTCTGTGTACCTGATCAGTCTGTCATGCTCTCCAATAGGGAGGTCTTTGTGCCACTCCCTTCGAACCGAGATTAACACCTTTAAGGGTTTCTCGAAGATATATTATTTGATATATTATTATATATAAACATAGTGCAATGTTATTATTATCTTATCTAAGGATGATTCTCCCTCATTATAATTGTATCAACTTGAAGAATAAGCAAATTCGATCCTAATACAATGTAATTTTGTTGCATTGATCAATCACGTTGAAGGAACGTGAATAGTCTGCCTTATCAGATCATATACACAGGTCTGGCAACTCGTATGGTAGGGGGTGGCCCAAACATTGAGAATATTTTTGTGGTTCTCATGTTTCGCCATCTGCCGCGCTGTCCTTTATTGTCACGTTGTCAGCCAATCACAAATCAGATCCGATAAGCTTTTCGAAAGTAGGAATGATTTTTATTTATTCGAGAGAATTTTGCAAGACATAATATTTCTGTCATTGATTTTATTCATCATTCCTATCATCAAGTCCTAATCGTTTGTTTTGATTACAATACGAACTGTCAAAGATTAATCACGTGATAATACACCTGAATCCTCCTAGCAGACAATTATGGAAATTTTTTCTTCAAAAATGGTGCCACCCCCCACCACTCAAAAATGGTGCCACCCCTCACCACTCAAAAATGCCGTAGATTTCAGACCTGAGTATATGATCGTGGCCTTAGCAATCCCACGTAGGGCTATGATTGACTCCGAAAAACAGCTAAATAAAAATATATTATTTCTGATACCGTTAATATGCCACAAAAAATATTATATGTATTGATTTTTTCATGTAGAAAGAACCCTTACTCGATAATATCGTGTAACCACATAAAAAAAAGTTTTCAATTTATTGATTTGTTTAATCAGCACATTTTTCTCATTGGTGGCAAATTCTCGACATTTATGGGACTGTCCAGACTTGGGATTTTTTTTATTAAACTGAATGTGTGTGGTCCACCGACAGAGACGAGGTGTGTGGAGTGGCGACAGCAATGGCTGTCTCTCCTTATTGCCTTGCATTAGACTGGATGAGGATAATTATGCATTCTACTTGGACACCTACTTCTTCTTATAGATAGATCATCTATTATTACATATCATTCGATTTTGTACGTTTTCTATAATTTTTTTCAATCGTAATCAAAAATCATTTCCTATATCAATTAACTGAAACTGAAAATGTTGAAGATATCTTTCATAATGAGCCAGATTGATGTTCTGAATAACGGTAGTGTTAATTTGTTCAATAATAAATTTGTGCGTCATCTATGGACGCACTGTATATTCAAATGCGTCTACTCACCTGTTCTAGACGTTCTCTTTCCTTTACGCTTATACCAGGTGGTAAAACATGTAGAAATTTCAACAATAATTCTAATCCTTCTCCACTAACACTTGACACACAAAATATTGGAACAACATTCTCTTTAAGTTGATTTGCACCAGCTGTGATAACATCATCCAAGTTTTTAATGACCAACGGCACTCTGCGGCTTCCTACTTGCTTTAGAAATGATTCAAGTCCTTGTAAGGTGCTGTTTGGTTGGACTAAATCGATCTTTGTTATGACAATGAAAAATGGAACATTTAGTGCTATCGCTATAGCTAAATGCTCATGTGCCATGCCTACAGCTCCTGCACTACTAGATATCTGAAAATGTTTATTGAATCAAAACATAATTCATTTAAGGAAGAGTGTGGGAGTAGATTTACGGTCTCTCGATATCGTTAGTGCAGAATAAAAAGTATCTAGCCTACTTCTAAAATTATAATAACTATTTATTTCGGTGAATAATTGGAATTTGTTTAACATATTGAGCAATCTCGGATTTTTTTTAGGTACTTCGTATTTTGGTCAAATTTGTCCGACATTTACTGTTGTTCGACAATTACTAATCAACTACTGGTTGACGGAATAATAATGTTTAAATGTTGTTAAAACTGAATATTCAAAAAATACTGCACTTTCAATTTTTCCTCAAGATGAATACATGATAAACCATTTCCTAATATATAATGTGTTGCATTATTGAATTAATTAGCCAAAAAGCTGTACAATCTTGACAAAAAAGTGACCCTGCCAATAAAAAGGGGAAATTTCTTCAAAGCGGAATATCTCAAATAGTATAAATTTCCCTACGATAGTATCGCTATATTTGTGTTACTTGGACCAAAATACGTAGGTACAAAAAATGTTTCATCAAAATCCAAATCGCGCAATATGTTAACTTATACTGAATAATTCAACAATAATCGATTTTTGTGTATATATTTCAATATTTTAAGAACAAAACGATACATTTCGTTCTTCAGCGATTCTCTGAGACAACAAGTTAGTAATGTTCCGAATGGAATAATGCGAATAACAAATGCGCATATTCTGAAAATTATCTTCCATAAATGTATAATAAATAGATTATAGTTAAGCATTACAATTCTAGTAGGATGGGACAATTTGGGGCGGGTTGTTAGGGCAGGAATAAACCTTAGTAATCGTTAAACTATGATTATTTTCGAACGTGTAGTAACTTGAAATGACAGAAATTCAACCTCCGACTTAAACAATTGAACTAGAGTGAGAATCTTATGACAGTTATTTTCCTATTTTTCCTTGTTTATTTTGATTTTTATACAAAATTGTTGCCATTTTATGGTGAATACTTGTTTCATGATGAACATTCAAAGAGAGACAAGATGCAACAGTGCATATACTAACAGCCATCAGAACTCCCAGTTATTCATTGAAATTGAATACAATAAAAATGCCTCATCAGTTTTTCATGCAAAACTATTCATTGTACTCACCACTAGCATTGCATGATGAGGGGAATAGCCAGACAATCCTTGAATTGTTGTCCTTATATACTTTTTATGCCCAGCGAGGTCCAAGAAAGTGACCAATTTAGTAGAAGAATCACAAATTTCCTCAGCAGTAATAAGTTCACTGTAGCTGTAATTGATTGGCTGTCCCTGTTATAAAAATATGATACATACTAACATATTTCCATAATGTAGAAGTTATATAATTACTTGTGAGTTGAACCCAAGAATTTCATGAGATATAGAAGAAGTTCGTCCACTTTGAATCTCATGCAAGTGTCTGAACATATTCAATCTAGCTCTGCCTCTACCATTATCTAAATTACCCTGTGTCAAAACCCCCAACAAAGTTGATTTTCCTGCATCAGCATTTCCCAATACAGCTACCCTTATTTCTATATTATTCTGATCATCTGGTATTTTCCTGACAAGAACTTCTGCAACACTACGACCATTATCCAAAGTTCTTTCTCTCAAAACTGCTGTTGTTGCACCAAGTTTGATTGCCATTCGTTTAAGCGATTGCAGACTAGCAGTCATATCTCTCTGGGTTAATCCTGCTAAAATGCCACTATCTTCCACTCCTATCTCATAGAATGCTTCACCATTGCCTTCTCGTAGTCGCCATTTAAGCTAAATATTGAATAGATAGATATATAGTTAATTATGAAACTACAAAATAACTCTAGGAAACTAGGTATCCTCACAAAAACTAGTAACATATCAACAATTACCTGTGTCACCAGATGTTCAAATCGTTGTTTGGTAGGATTTACTATTTTCAATTTATACTCAACATTTCCTAATTGGGGCTCAGGTGGAAGAGCTTTTTGATTGTTCACATTATCCAATGCAAAATCCTCGTTATTGGTGCACTCATTGCAAGAATTAGGATCAAAAAGGCTGAAGAAAGAATCCATTGCTATGCTGTTTACTGTGAAAAAATTGCGTCATTAATTTGAATATTACATACAATCCGTGATGAAGAAATCAGTGAAAGTATATCACCTCGATATAGTATGGACGTACTTTTAGTATTTCATAATATAGATGACAATAACTAATTGTTGACAAGTTCTCTTATGCCATTTGTTTCATCAGATTACCTTTCTTCGATAAAAAACTGGGATCACAATACCATTCTTTGCAATGAAGAACTCTCACCTATAATTATATTCTCATTTTATTAACAAAGTTATTTATCAATAATATCGCCAGAGAATTGAAGTGTATTGTCAAATTATTGTTTTGTGTTCATAAGATTCATATATGGATGTTGTCATAAGCACAAATCTTGCACCATATACATTGACGGGGCATCAGGGGCAATGGGGAAGACCACTCAGTTATGAAATTCTTCCAAACCTCTCCTAATCGATAAATAATGATATTGGTTCGATGTATATCCGATATCAAGGATCATAATCAAAGCAAATAGATTCTAGAGCGTGTTGAAATTCAGCATTTTCATTCAAATTTTGAAAACACCAGCAATAATAAGTGGGCGGTGCTATGAGCGTATGACGTGCTACAACCTAAGTCTATCTCTGTCTGTTTTCATCATATTTCTTTTGCTCACATCCTGTAAAGTTGTCAAGATTACTCGTGGATGACTCTTCAATTCTTTGTTATATTTTCTTAAAAACGTATCGACTTCATCATTTCATGATGATTTATAGAGATTTGAAGTATATAGTTCCACGAACGGTAATGTCAGGATTCACAAGTTTTCACGTTTTCGTATTTTATGGTTCTACGGATGTACGTAGACTCACGCAATTCAACGAGTGCTAAAAAATGAACGTACTCTCACCGAAATCTCACGAAATGAGGACTTGCGAACGGCATAGGACATGCAGAATTGCTCCATAAAATAGCATGGAAAGTAAGATATTGAAATTATTTAACGTTCCCTGTCTAGGCAAGTTCTATGCTAACGTGATGAATTTCTTCATGGACGTCATATTTCATACGTTACCGTATCTAGGACGGCTCACGTACTGTGGTTACTTCAATTCTATATTGTATAACTGAAACTTCAGAAAATCATTCCATCCGCACTTTCCTTATGAATGAGGTTTGTCATCAAATATTAGAAATCACGCAATTCCAATAATTTTTATACAATCATAAATCTATCTGAAATGTTGATGAAACACACTTTTCATTATACTTTTTGATTAAGTTACGCCTCTGGACAATGCGTTTATCACTTCACCTGTATAACGTATATCTATCCTATATATACATATGATCTGAGGTTGTGAAATGTTGTGAACTGTTGCACTTTCAGAGAATGCCCAAAGAGTCCGAATCACATGTCCGAATAAATCACGAATGGTGACGGAAATTTATAATCCTTCTTCTCATTTCAATTCAATTTGTACCTGATGACGTGAAAGTCGATAAGAGTCAATCAATTATGAATGCTCGATACGAATCGAATTCCCTTTCCTATCTATAGTCTATTTCATCTGGGTTGATACCTGTGACGGGTCGCCAGATTTTGCCGTGATGCCATATGTTTTTCACTTTTTCAGCGATGCTCCTGCTATAATTACCTCATATAATAATCATATTTCATAAAAACTATTGAACCATTGTGAGATCGTGGTGAATAAATATTCACGAAGATTCTTTATTACTTACATTTCTAAAATAATCCAATGAAAGTAAGAGGCTCCTGTTATCCATTTCGTGTTTAAAATGTTCTAATAAAAGATGCAACCATTTTCTGAGCATATCTACGTACTCAATCCTCTCGACATTTAAGACCGCTGCACACGACGCTTGTTTTGCTGCTGGATTGCTTGCGGGGCCCTCTGCTAGCTACTCTGCTGGCAGCGCTGCGAGAAAGTGACGTCACTGCTGGCTGCTCTGCGGGCTGCTCTGCGGGCTGTCGGTGATAGAACGTGTGCTATTTTTCGTGACGGCTAGCTTGCGTGTTCCATTGTTTTCGTGCTCCGTTGTTGAAAAAATATGTCGCAAAGGTGGTCTCCGGAGCAAATCAATGCTTTAATTGACGCAATGACGCATACAAAAAAGAACCGTGTTTGTATGCAACAAATACTCCGAATTACCACAATGACACCATCTCAAAATTATTGCTAATCAATTTTTGTCACTCATGTAGTTTTGATTTATTAAATTCCTTATTTTTACTCTCATTGTAGTTTTACCCTCAAATATCGCGGTATCCTCATAATTTTATATTATTAATAGAGGGTCAGGGTTTACAGAACCATGATGGTTCATTAGTTGTGTAGGTCTAATAATTATACTCTTGGCAAAAATATTCAATGAAACTGAGCCAGTATTAGGGAAACAAACATTGACGATATCAGGTACGTGTAACAAAGTTATACTTGATATTTTCATTCTAATGAAAGTACTGAATATCACTGGTGGTGAGAATTGAGATAATTGCTCTCCTACGTTGAATTATTTCAGTAGCAATAGTTTGTTGTACTTGAGCGTCCATGGTACTGTTGAGGTTAGAAACACTCGTCGCGTCACTTCGATGCACGCCTAGCGACAAGCATCGTGTGAAGCCAACCTACCAAGGGAGCCATCATTGAACCCAGCGCCACACCCAACTCCGAACCCAGCGGCAAATTCTAGCAAGCTATCTAGCAGCAAAACAAGCGTCGTGTGCGTTGGACTTTAGATAAGAATACGATGATATTAATCCCTATTAGGCAATCCAGCGATCTGTCAAATCGATAAAAACAATGTGGCGGCTTAGGGCACACATTTGTGACTTGAGTTGAAAACTGTTACATTTAGTGATCTCTAGTGCGTTTTTTATGTGTTTTTTTAATTGTGGTTGGTTATTAACTCTTTTCCTGAAGAAAAATGCCTGTCACGTGTATTGCAGAACACAACTAACACAAGGTATCGCATTGTGTGCCCTAATCCGCTACATTGAATATCACGTGGTTTGGATTGCCTAATGCTGAAGGCAGAATATAGAGAATGCTTTTTCTCAAATATTCGATAAACTAGCACTACGACTACGCACAGAACCAAGTGGAACGACAAAATTCGCATCCTATGGGTGCGTTCCATTAAGCGTTCACAACGATCACGCTCACGACCACGAATTTTGTCGTTCCACTTGGTTCTGTGCGTCATAAAAATAAACTCAAGTGGAATGTGGAATCTCAGTCGTCGCCATATTTGCTGTTTAGTGCTTGACAATTGCATGCAATTTCTCAAAACGCTCACGCCGACCCACCTCTTGAGATGGGTAGTCGTGAGGGTCGTGAGCGTGAATCATGACGTCATTCATGACATTTTCACCACGACCCCAACGATCGTGGTCGCCATGGGCAGCCATGGGGAACGTCTAAATGAGTGTTTTGAGCGTTGTGAACGCTTAATGGAACGCACCCTATGTATGTATAATTGACATGTCTGTCAGTCTGTACACCTCTACTTTGACCACGGTCATATACATAAGGTCTGGAATCTATGGCAATTTTGAGTGGTGGGGGGTGGCACCAGTTTTGAAGAAAAAGTTTCCATAATCATCCGCTAGGAGGACATAGGGGTATAATCACGTGATTAATCTTTGACAACAAAACAAACGGTTAGGACTTGAATGGTAAATAAAATCAATGACAGAAATATTATATCTTGCAAAATTCTCTCGAATAAATAAAAATCATTCCTACTTTCAAAAAGCTGATCGGATCTGATTTGTGATTGGCTGACAAAGTGACAATAGAGGACAGCGCTGCAGGTGGCGAAACATGACAACCACGAAAATTTCCTCAATGTTTGGGTCACCCCCCACCACCCGAGTTGCAAGACCTATGTATACGATCGTGACTTTGACCTATAACCACCTATAACTCAAATAATTCAAAGTTTTTTATCTAATTTGTATATAATTTTTGTTCTGCAACGATGCATACCGATTTGTCGACTCACCTTCATAGTGACCATTGCAATGAGTTAATAAAAATGTTGAATCAGTGTCGTGAAGAGGTATACAGAGCAAAGAAATGTCTCAGGGTATATTCAAAGTTTTGTTTTGTAGAACCCTTTTCTAAGATTATTTGGTATATGTAATTCAGAAGACCACCAAATGGTGAAATGTTTGAAAGAAGAACGACTTCTTAGAAGGAAACGGAACTACTTAAAATCCCTAGAAACTAAAGAAAAACTCCAAAAACTGTTCAAGGAAGAAAGACAAAAAAACAAAATGATATAATGTGTTCCGAAGCTGTTCTAGACTAATTGTGCTCTTAGAGTTCAATATTTTTAATTATAATTGTTTTTTCATATCTAATTGAATGGCATATTTATAAATAAATAAAATGATTCTCCCACTATATATTGATATCAATGAAGTAAATTTCTTATTCATTCATTGCTTATAAATGTTGAATATTTATTCAGTCATTTCAACGAAATCATTCAATTGTTTTAACAGGTATGTCATATTTCTATTGAATGCTTGATGAATTATAACCCGTGAATATTTCATCTTGATGAAATATCCTGTAAAATGTCAAATAACTGGTCTTGCATAAATGATAGGGATAATCAGAACAAATTTTCCATATACATTCAAGAATGAATAATATTTGCCTTTTTGGGTACTACATAAAGTTTTATTTGTAACATGTACTATCAATAACAAACTAAATATTCATACTCACTAAACATAGAGCATCCATATCCTTGTGAGAAGAGATCAATTATTCACAAAATGCAAGTGAAAATTGATTACAAAATTACATTCTAACATTTTAATTGCAAGAGGTACTTTGGTATGGTGTTGAAAGTACAAAACCCATGGGGCAAACTCATTTTCAATATTTTATTATGTAGAACATCTAACTACACATAAAAATGTTTATATTAACTTACATTACTACATTGATCAGTAATCCAAAACAGGCTTTATTAAAAATTTCTGAAATAAAATTAGCAATGGGACCTTCAAAAAAATTCATTAAAAAACAATTTGAAGTCCCAACTTGAACTTTAAAGATTCAATAAAAAAAAACAGAGGATCACAAGAGTAACAATTTGAAACAAAAATAAAACTCATCCAATAACAGAACCATACCTCCCTAGAGTATTTACATCAATCTCCAGGTAGTTCAGGTGTACAAAAATATTTTGGTGAATGTTTAGATAAAAAAGGAATGGTAATACTTTTCTCAAATAGATATTAAGGGGTATCATAACTAAAACCAATTGAAATATACTATATTTCCTATTGTTCAAATTGTTGATACCATAGTAAAAAGACAAAGCAAATGAATGTTATTGAAAGGTGATGATTCAATATTAATTATCACAGTTCAAAAAATAAGATAAAATTCATGCTTTCCAATATTTTCTTACCTACTAATTTAGTACACAGTGGTTGGTAATACAAAGATTGATTTTTGACATGTTACAGTTACTAAACTGAAATATTTCTCATTCTACATTAATTTACAAAATAATTCAATGTTACCACCTTGAGGGATATTATGTTTTTACTTAGTAAAAGCAGCAAAAACAGCCCACAACACATCTGATGTATTAGGTTTATTTGCTTCTTCTTCAAAGTTAAGATCAAGTAATTTTCTTACTCTCTTTGTGGCTAATTCATAATCATCGTCATTTAAGGGTGCAAAAGCATTTTCCAGCACATCACTTGCATGAGCAAGAAATATCAGTGCCAACATTCGTTTATCCATCTGTTGAGGATTATTTGCCCATTTGACAAGAACAGCATCTTGGATCTTTTTTATCAATCTGCTTTTAGTTATATTGTCAGTTAAAGGGTGTGTGGTCATATCAAAAAATAAGAAATTTTGTTTTTCTGTAGTGAGAACACCTTTCTCAACAAGATTCTTTGCCAACCTTTCTCTTACATTCTTTAACTGATACCTCAATTTCAAGGGGTTCCAAGTTTCTCCACTCAAATATTCTATCCAACTTTGAACAGACTCTGGAGGATCAGTTTCTTTTAGATGCTTCAATGCTTCATCTAACAGAACATCACCTATGGGTGTATCATGCTTTAAAATGAGTTTCCTGGCCAAAAGACTCCTCCTTCTCATGCCAAGTTTTTCAAGCTCTACACGACCTCTCAATCCTAATTCAATTAGGATGCATCCACGAAGACCACTGGATATGCAGTCATTCCAGAATGATGTGTAACCTTCTTTATCTTTCAGGCCTAGGAGCAGAACTTCTTCCATTAATGTCAGCCTCGTTTCTTTGGAATCCCCATCATCGACATCTTCTTCATGACTATTTCTCTTCTCGTTTTGTTCTTCCTTATTGACTCCTTCACTGTTTTCTCGAGTAACATTCCTTCTTTTAACAAATCCTTCACTACGATTCATTTTTAGAGTACATATCTAATATACCAAAAATGTCGACGTTTACTATTGAACTCGATGACAGGAGTCGGGAATCATTATTAGTTGTCTTGTCTGTGATCTTGTCCTGTGATTGCCATCGACATATAGAAATGGGCCGGCAATGTGCTCTGCGCGCGTGGAAACGGTGTAGAAAGAGAACGCAATATGCTTTATGAATAGTCTGACTGTAGCCCACAAAAACTTGGTGCAGCAATCAACAATGCGAACTGTGCCGTGCCACCCACGGTGTATTCACGCAGGTTATTCGACCAATGAAAGAATTAGGAAGAAATCATTCAAAGATAGATTATGTGAAGCTGAAAAATTTGCAGAAAAGCATGATTTAGAGAAAACGATGTGTAAATGAAATAATAAATGGAAAAGCAAAGCTCCATACAGGTTCGAATTCAACTAAATTAGCTGCCAATAAGATACCTTCAAACAGAATAAAAAGAAATGAAAGATATATTATTTGTTTAATGTAATCATTGCCAGCTAGTTTGATTTGATTTTTCCTGCAGGGTTGCCTCTGAGAAATAACATTATTGAGTTTGACATTTAAATAATGTTCTTTGAAAATTGTATATTTAACTTCTGCTGATGTTGAGAATGCATTCTTGTATATAGATTGCATATATCCTGTATTTTCCTTCTTGTAAATTCATTTATTTTCATAATCATATGTAATTAATCGATACAAATGTTATTAAATGAATTTTATCATATTTTTAAACTTTAAATAACTCGAAATATAAATTCCTATTCCTAGACTGATCATATATTCCAACTTTTAGCATGTTGTTTTGAATTTATACAACATTTGATATTTCTAGAATTTCAATCGCTGGATAATATCAAAAGTTGTATAAATTCAAAACAACATGCTAAAAATTATCGAAACATTAAAAATATTAATTTAGAACAAGCACAAGATTCAAATATTCACTTCATTTTAGTACCGATCCGAGTCTTTAGGGGGCGCTGTATTCCGGCTCCACGAAATGCATTGGCGTGACGCGTCTATAGGATATGTGTTGTCTCTGGTGCCACCGATGCAAACACAATGGGTGCGTTCCATTTAGCGCTCACAACGATCACGCTCACGACCACGAATTTTGTCGTTCCACTTGGTTCTGTGCGTCATCGAAACGCTCACGCCGACCCACCTATTGAGATAGGTCGTCGTGAGCATGAATCATGACGTCATTCATGACATTTTCGCCACGACCCCAACGATCGTGGTCGCCATGTGGAACGTCTGCATGAGTGTTTTGGGCGTTGTGAGGGCTTAATGGAACGCACCCAATGAGTACGTTCCATTAAGCGTTCACAACGCCCAAAACACTCAGGGTGCGTTCCATTAAGCGTTATGGTCCATTGTTGCATTACATCACGATTAGGTCTGGCAACTAGTATGGTGGGGGGTGGCCCAAACGTGCCCAAACCCCAAACATTGAGGAAATTTTTGTGGTTCCCTGCCTGTTCCCTTTCGCTACCTGCAGCGCTGTCCTCTATTGTCACTTTGTCAGCTAATCACAAATCAGTTCCGATCAGCTTTTTGAAAGTAGGAATGATTTTTATTCGTTCGAGAGAATTTTGCTCGATATAATATTTCATTGATTTTATTTCTATTTTAGTCCTAACTGTTTGTTTTGTTTACAATACGAACTGACAAAGATTAATCACGTGATTATTCCCCTAAATCCTCCTAGCGGATAGTTATGGCAACGTTTTCTTTAAAAATGGCATCTAGACCTGTCGTCACAGCAAATGATAGCCAATCATCGCAATCGAATCTCAAACAGTTTGGAGGAAGGTATATATTTTATCTCCAGGCCCGCACCGATTTTGTGACGCGCCTGCAGATGCGGTGTCAAATATCAACTTGCATATGGGAACCAATGATCTAATAACATACTCTACTAGATGATCCCTTGCGTCGATGTGCTGTGCAAAGAATCGATTCCAACATTAAAGAGAGAAAGAGCTATAGGCTATATGTTGAGAGCAACTGAGAAAGGTAGAGTTGAGAGGCAAAAAGCAATGAGTTATATGGGAGATACTTTGAATTTTTCAAAATTTCGAAGAATTCTGTGATTCTAATTGAAAATATCCATTGCCTGCCAAGCATTTGTTGATAATGAATCATTTTTGTATGATATCTGATCATTATAGGCTCTCAAATTCAAAAAATATGAGTTTAACTTGCCTCCTTTCTGATAACTTATGAAGCACCTTTATGTTTGGCTTCATGATTTGAATATTTAAAAAAAGTTTCAAGTATTTATGTAGAAACTGACGATGAAAAATCAAACAGGTATAAAAATAAAAATTGTTTTAGAACGATTCAAAAGTAGGTATACATTTTATTGGGTACAAAAATATAATGAGGTATACCTAAAAATAATTTTTATTCGATCTTTCGAGAAGTCAAAATTACAACTTTTTTTCGAGACAATATAAATTTATTGTGTTCCGAGTTACCCTATATACAAACATCGGAATTAGTAGCTCACTCTGTAGATTTTTCACTGATTGAACAAAATTAATTTTGTATACTTATGTCTGATTCGTTCTTTCATTTCATTTATTGAACTCACACACAGGTATATCTTGTTTAACTGCATTGGTTAGCCTTTGAGACCTTAACTTGACTGGCTCCTTCACTAAATGGTTTGGAAATTTGAAAATGCTAGGAACTGCACCACTTTTCAAAGATTTATTTCCAAAATTAACAACGTAATCATCAGGACAAATATGTTCAGAACATAATTTTGCAGCACTTCCTTGAATGAAGTTTTCCCTTCTCATAGCAACTAACCATTTTTTCCTGATGCTCGGATTTTTTGGAAATCTGAATCTCGCAACATCAAAATCATTATTTCTGAAGCCTCACATGCCTTAGCTATGAAATGATATATTTTTTCTTTGTGGAATCTGTTGGTACAACCATAGGCTGAACAAGAAGTCATCTTTATATGAAATATAGTTATTAATATATAATATAATATATAAAGCCAAATGAAAAAAAAGTTATTTTCACTACACGCACAAATCTCAGATACACCCTAAATAATGCACTATGAAAATGAAAGTAATATACACTCAAATAAGACCAAAATCAGAAAAATAGTTGTTAGCATCTATTAAATCCATAAGAACAACAGAATGTTTTGCCTTTCCTCAGCTTATTTCGATCATTGTATCTCACTCTTATGTTGGAATCGATACCTCTCTCTCTCTACAGTCCATCTAGTAGATATATAATAATAGATCATTGATGGGAACACTCGAAGAACGACTACTCGATACATTTCGAAGTTATAATTTTGGTTGTAGTTTTCGAAAATAAAAAACTTGAAAGCATAGCTTTGATTCAAAATTAATTTTTTCTATTCGTTGTAAAAACTTCAAGTATTTATTTTTCTTGAATTACAAAAAACGACGGATAATGATTGTGTAAGTTTAGCGTATAATTTATTGGAAATAGCATGAAGTTCGATACTAAATGCCGCTTCTCCGGTAGCAGCGTAGGCAATATATATAGACCATTCCAGGTCACCTGATTTTGACATGTCCGCCATATTGCTTGTGGGGCACACAAAGAATCCATTTCCATTTATATAACACTGGTTGTTCTGACCTGTTGTGCAAAATTTGGTGATTACAAAGTTTATTCTTGTGTTTCCCGAGTGATTTTATCAAAAATGAATCGTAGTGATTATTATCTTTCGCTTTAGAAAGACATTAAAGTGCGATATGAACAGAATTTGAGTTTTATAAACAATATAGACCCCTACGCTTTAGTGCCAGGACAAATTACGGAAGACTTAAGTTTTCTGCCCTGTGTTGGCCAAATGGACTTATTTAATTACCAGTCTTAGTTTTTTATAGCGGGGAGCAGATGAAGGCTTACAAGTGTTTACGAGCCTATAAGTATTATGAGGCTGGATTTGTTGTTTGTGTGAAGTTAGCCACGGAATTGCCAGCCACGGTTTCTGACGTGTGGGAAATCGTATACGGTATAGAGTAAAAACCGTGGCTAGCGAGTCGTTTCGGTCATAGCTTGAGGTGTGTGGAATTTTATGCGATTTGGATGGATGTATATACCTGATAACATTTCTGAAAAATCGCAGTGCTGAGAAATTAGAAAAATATACCAGAATTTGTACCACCATAGGAGCGAAAGGGGAGACAAAATTACGCGAATTTGAGTTATAACTTCTAAGCTAGGTCGTGTTCATTGAAAAATCTTTCGTAGGACGATAAGAAATCATCCAAAAAATCCGAAAAAAAATATTACAGAATTTGTACCACCGTAGGGGAGATAGGGGCAACGAAAATACGCGAATTTGAGTTATAACTTCTGAGCTAGGTCGTGTTCATAAAAAAATCTTTCGTAGGACGATAAGAAATCATCCGAAGAATCCGAAAAAAAATATTACAGAATTTGTACCACCGTAGGGGAGATAGGGGCAACGAAATTACGCGAATTTGAGTCATAACTTCTGAGCTAGGTCGTGTTCATTAAAAAATCTTTCGTAGGACGATAATAAATCATCCGAAGAATCCGAAAAAAAATATTACAGAATTTGTACCACCGTAAGGGAGATAGGGGCAACGAAAATACACGAATTTGAGTTATAACTTCTAAGCTAGGTCGTGTTCATAAAAAAATCTTTCGTAGGACGATAAGAAATCATCCGAAGAATCCGAAAAAAAATATTACTGAATTTGTACCACCGTAGGGGCGATATATTTTCTTAGAATCATTCAAGAGCAAATTTCCACACCACCCAAGAGGTATTGCATTGGCGCGTCACTTTTTTTAATGGGTGTTCGCCAAGAGCCATATTATCCCAATCAACGGAATTAAATATATCAATAATAAAAAAAATAATAGATTGACTGCACTCTGTGTGCTGCACATAAACAAAATATCAATAACTATAACATAAATTAAATGCTAATCTAATAATCTCAAATCACACTTTTATGTGTAATAAGGCGAAATACCAAATTTCATATCATCATGTAAACGTTTTCTTGCATTAATCTCTCAACGGGCTGATAGGTCAGAAATGCACTTGTATATATATAATGTTTGGTTTTATTGCATCCAGATTCAAATCCGAACAGGGATGAATTTTGTATAATATGTTCGAGGTCAATTTTAACAAAAAACACATATTCTTTAGTTTTGAATAAGAAAATCAAATCGGTAAATAATACTTGCAATCTATACTTCAAACATAACAGATATATCAAAAAATTAGATTCCATCAAAATTTACGCTTATTGTTCTCATCCGACATGTAAAAAGTTCATTTTGTACGTCAGAAATATTTCCGCGAAACAATATTCAGAGCATAAAGTAGATGTATACAGTTCTTCGAAAAATTTCAATCACATCGGGAAAATCACGACTCAGGTTAGGGGTACAAGTAGGAAAATTATAAAGCGGGAAATGTTGAATATACAACCATTAAATATCTCATGGACTCCACAACCGTTTCCAAGAAGAACGCTGACTATGGCTAAACAAGAGATTACATTTCACGATCATGTTAACAAGATAATCAATGTTTTAGTCAGTTGCATTTTTGCTCTCATACTAGTAGAACGCTTTTTGATAGTTACTCATGTAGAAAAAGTTATAATAGAAAAATAAATCTTTTTAAAAAAGGACTCGAGCATTCCGAAAAGTTATTTGGCGCAGTCGTGCGGATTTTCTGGAGTTTTCGTATCGAACGTGAACTTTTCGTTTTAACGATTAACTGGAAAATCGAACCTCGTGGCTTCGTTGAGTGAAACCGTTGCGTTGGCGGCTCTTCAAAAATCAAGAAACCGGATCTATCGCAGATACCAATTCAACTCATCATCAGCGAATCATCGGAATTTGGTACAGAAATCGACCAAGTTCACGAAGAAGGCTTACACAGTGAAGACAAAATCGCCCATCTGTTGGCCCTCTTCATAATTAAGTTGGAGATGCTCGTAGTTACTTTGATTTTTATGTAAGTACAATTTATGGAAGAATTACTCAAAAATTTTGACAATTTGAATATTGATACACCTTTAACTGACTCACAAACCAACAATCCCTTACCTTTTTCAAATTCAAACAACAATATGACCCAACCATTAAAACCTGAATACCTACATTGCATTCCTGAATTCGATGGAAATCCCAACGAATTAAATCGATATATTTCAATCAGCGAATCTTTGATTAAGAATTTTTACATCACGGAAAACCCTGATCATTTTCAAAATGTTTTCCTTGTAAATTCGATCATTTCAAAACTAAAGGGTAATGCAAAACTCATAGTTAACATCCAAAATATTTCTACTTGGGAAAATCTCAAATCAATCCTCATCAGAAGCTTTGCAGACCAAAGAGACGAAGCTTGTCTAAACAGAGATTTAGTAATGTTGAAACAAACACCTGGCGAAAAACCTCAACAATTCTTTGACAGATGTTTGAATACATTGAATCTTCTTTGTAGTTATACTGACGTTCACGAGACTACAGATATAGCGAAGAAATTAAAACGCGATCTCTATCAAGATTTAGCTCTGAAAACATTCTTAGCCGGATTGAGAGAACCTTTAGGAACGACCATACGTTGCATGAAACCGACAAATTTAAGCGAAGCCCTTCAATTTGTAATAAGAGAAGACAATATCAATTATTTTCAAAATTTTTCTAATAAGACCATCCATAGGAATCAAAATACCCCGAATCAAAGACCTTATTTACCTAGACAAACATTCAATAATGGACAAAATACAGCTTTCAACGTCCAAACACAACACAACCAGTTTAGACCGAATACCTTTCCTTCTCAACCTGTGAATATTCAAAGCAGACCGAATATTCGACCCCAACGGTATTTCTCGAATGCCCAAGTTTTTGGTAAACCTCAAAATACAAATGTTTTCAAACCAAACCCGAATCAAACATTTCCAAAAGCTACACCCATGAGTACCACCACAAGAAATACTGGAAATATTGCCAAACCTTCGAGCTCATTTCAATATCAAAATCAAACATTCAGACCTACTCCAATGAGCGTATCAACAAGAAATACCAATAACTTCAACAGAACTGAAGAACTATATCATACCGAAAATGACCTAGATCCTTGTCAAAACTATCAACACGAATTCGAACAAGATCAAATAAATATAGATCAACACTACTCTGAACAAAATGATCATTACTTTGAAGAAGTTCAAGAACCACAAAGTATTGATACAAATACTGAAAACTATTCAGAAAATTTTTTAGAAACGCCTCTGAACTACCAGAACACATAAATCCTCAAATAATTTCATTTAACAATGTTAATACTAGCGAACTATCATATATCATATTACCTGAACTCAACGTCAAAATCTTAATTGATTCTGGCTCAACAAAATCCTTCATCAACCCGGAAATAGCATTTAGATGTTTTCCAAATTGTATAAGAAATGAACCTTTTATAGTATCCACAGTCTTTCAAAAATCATCGCATAAATATAGCGCTTCAATACCTGCCTCACCTATTTTCAAATTACCTAAACAAAGAAATCTGAAATTTTATCTATTTAAATTTCACGACTTTTTCGATGGTTTAATCGGACTCGATAACTTGAAATTTTTAGAAGCGAATATTGATTATAAGAGAGGATACCTTATAACCCCTTATAACGAAATACGACTTTTATTTCATTCGACAAAAAAAGAACTTAACTTGATTACGATTCAACCTAGAACGCAACAAGTCATAAAAATAAAAACAACGATAAGAGACGGCGAAATAATTATACCGTACACAAAACTTCACAATTGCGAGATACCAGAAAGTCTTAGCATTGCAAAAAATAACGAAGCCTTGACAACAATTCTCAACAATTCCACGAAGACAGTAACTTTAGACTTTCACGAACCTATCTCAGTTGAAAAATTCGACAGACAAGAAATTCTGAATATCGATTTCAATCACATTGATGATTGCCCTGATCAAAATTTAGATCTGAGTAACATAAGAACCGATCATCTAAACGAGGAAGAGAAAAACTCGATTCTTAATCTGTGTGAAGAATTTGCAGACATATTCTATCACGAAAACACGGCATTAACGTTCACAAACCAAATTAAACATAAAATCAAAACAACCGATGAAATTCCTGTTTATTCTCGACCATATCGATACCCTTTTGTATACAAGAACGAAGTAGAAAAACAAATTAAAAAAATGTTAGACTCGAAAATAATCCAACATAGTAATTCACCATGGTCTTCTCCAATTTGGATAGTGCCAAAGAAAATTGACGCCTCAGGCAAACAAAAATGGAGAATAGTCATCGACTATAGGCAACTAAATAACAAAACTATAGACGACAAATATCCCCTACCTAATATTACTGACCTGCTCGATAAACTAGGCAAATGCCAATATTTTTCAACGCTCGATCTAGCAAGTGGGTTCCACCAAACCGAGATGGACAAAAATGATATTCAAAAAACGGCATTTAATACAGAGAATGGGCACTACGAATTCCTTCGTATGCCTTTCGGACTTAAAAATGCTCCGGCAAGTTTTCAAAGGGTTATGGACAACATCCTGAGAGGTATACAAAACGAACAGTGTTTAGTTTACCTTGATGATATAATCATTTTCTCCACTTCCCTCCAAGAACATATCGAAAGGCTTAGAAATGTATTCCAAAGATTGAGAGACTCAAATTTTAAAATCCAATTAGATAAATCCGAATTTCTAAGAAAGGAAGTTGCTTATTTAGGCCATATAGTGACTCCAAACGGCGTTAAACCCAATCCCGACAAAATAAAAGCGATAAAACAATTTCCGATTCCCAAAACACCAAAGCAAATCAAAGGATTTTTAGGACTTCTTGGTTATTATCGTAAATTCATTAACAACTTCGCAAAGATAACTAAACCATTAACTAAATGTCTCAAGAAAGGAGCAAACATTGTACACGATCAAGAATTCATAACTTGTTTTGAAACATGTAAAAATTTATTAATTAACGAACCAATATTGCAATACCCCGATTTTTCGAAAACCTTTAATCTGACCACTGATGCCAGTAACATTGCTTTAGGAGCTGTGCTCTCACAAGGACCCATAGGACGAGATTTACCTATAGCATACGCGTCCCGAACCTTGAATGATTCAGAACAAAACTATTCAGTCATTGAAAAAGAACTGCTTGCAATAGTTTGGGCAACAAAGTACTTTAGACCGTACTTGTTCGGCAGAAGATTCAACATAATCACTGACCATAAACCCCTTCAATGGTTGTTCTCCCTGAAAGATCCCAATTCTAAACTGACACGTTGGAGAATCAAATTAGAAGAGTATAATTATGATATTATATACAAAAAAGGAACACAAAATACTAACGCAGATGCTCTATCCCGGATAGAAATACATACTAAAGAAACAAATGATTTTTGGAACCAATTAGACGAAATAATAAGAGACACAGACAATTATAACGAAAAACAATCGAATCTTTTCGAGAGACCTGACTCCATCCGTCCCGAAAAATCTCCTGTAGACTTTTACACTGAAACCATTACTATCCCAATAGATGACGTAGACAACTATTCAACTCAAGCTCAACCCGATCTGGAACACTCTAGAAATATTGAAAGATTAAACGATATTGACAGACACTCCACACTACTAGAAAATAGAACACAAAACCAAGACGATCACGATGAAAATCAATTTGATGATGACCAAACTATTCATTCGAATAATGAACAGAATCCAATTCTCGAAATACCAATAATAGAAACAGCAGTCAATTATGGAATGAATCAAATATTCATCAGCTCTGTTTTACATTCCCCATGTAAACCAAAAATCAAAATACTGTTTGAGAAAAAGAAACGCATAATTCTACAACTTTCACAGAATAATTTCGAAAAAGACACTATCGACTTCATTAAAGACTATATAAACCCTGACATTCAATATTATCTATTTTTCGAAAATCCCCAACTCTACGAACCGTTTACAGCAATTCTTCAACAATATTTCAAATCTTCTTCATTAAAATTCAAAAAATGTACTAAGAAACTCATAGACATTACGAACAAAGACGATATCAAAGAGACCATTCAAAATTACCACGAAGGAAAATCTAATCAGAGAGGAAAAGAAGAAACGTTTCAACGTATAAAAGATAAATATTATTGGCCCTTCATGAAAAGTTCCATACAAACGTTTATAAACGAATGCGAAGTTTGCCAACAAAGCAAGTATGAACGACACCCGGTAAAAATTAAAATGAATGTCACCCCAACGTCTACAAGACCATTTGAAATAATTCATATGGACACCTTCACTTTAGAACAGAACAAATTTTTAACCATCATAGACAGTTTCTCGAAATATGCTCAAGCATATCATCTGAATTCTCTTTCAAGTACAGAAATAGTTGACCACCTTATACAATTTTTCTCACACCACGGTGTACCTGAACAAATAATTGTTGACAATGGTACCGAATTCAAAAACTCTGTCATAACCGAACTTCTCGGACTACACAAAATACAAATTCACTTTTGCTCACCTAACCATCCCCAATCGAATGGAACTATCGAAAGATTCCACTCTACGATCATTGAACATGTACGACTTCTTAACACACGAGGTTTCCTGAAAACACCCGTGAAAATGAAAATGGTTTATGCCATTCTTGCCTATAACCACTCCTTACATTCCGTCACCAACATGAAACCAATAGACATAATCAATGGACACATAACAAATAATGATCCTTTTAATTTAGAAATTGAAAAAATCCTAATTAACGATTATGTAAATGACCACAAAGAACGCGCAAAATTAATATACTCACGAATAAACCAAGACATTATTAAAGAGAAAGAAAAACGAATCGAAAAGGTTAATGAAAATCGCGACAACCCCGAAATTTTCGAACCAAACCAAACAGTCTTCAAGAAAATTCATGAGAGGAAGAAAACTGCGAATAAATTTAAAAAACCAGTAAAACTAGTTTCAACAAACACTCGAAAGAAAACTGTATCTACTAATACCCAACAAAAAATCCACATGAATAATCTTAAACGCCCACTCAAAAAGACATATGAATTTAAGAACTGACAAACTCATATCTCTTTCAGCTTACCTGGCATCTCAGGATCCCCAGAAGTGAAACTTAAAAACCTAAACAATAACCCTGGGTTAGTCCCACTCAAATTAGGCGTTGCAAGAATTCAAGAATATTCGCATCGACTTATCCACTTTTACGATATTCACCCTATAATTTCAGAAATCAATTTATTGAGAACTCAATCAAGTAAGTTGAATGTTTCAATCAACAAGAACCCAATGTACCTGAATGACTCTTCAAACTACATAAAAATACTTGATTTCATCGAAGAAAGAGTAGAAAACAAACTAACAGAAATACTACCTCACCCAGATAGATTCAAACGCGGTTTAATAGATGGTTTAGGCTCAATTTTCAAAGCTATCTCTGGAAATTTAGATGCCAATGATGGAGAACGATACGAACAATTGATCAAACAATTACAAGATAATCAAAAATACTTAGTATCAAGCATAAGAAATAGTAATTCACTATCTATCAAAATGATTGACAAATTCAACAATACTATACAGAAAATCAATCACAATCAGAAACTAATTGAATCCAAAATGAATCAAATCGCTAAAATCGTAGAAGGTCAAGTATACCGAGAAAATTCAATGTTTATCAAAAATGTTTTCAACGAAATAATCAGTCTTTATGAAATGATTTTCTCTATATTGCAAGATATCGAAAATTCGATGATGTTTTCGAGATTAGGAGTAATGCATCCCAGTATCATGAGAACAGCTGATTTTTTAAATGAACTCAAACTTATACAACATAATATCCCAAATGGAAAACAATTACCCTTAGATGTTACTATAGAAAACGTGTTACTCATAGAGAAACTCGTGAAAATAGAAAGCTATACATTCAATAACAGGATTACATACATTCTGAATATTCCAATTTCATTTTCATCCGAATTCGATTTATTCCATCTATACTCTATCCCAATTCCCGAAAAGAGTCAATTCAAGGTAATCATACCAAAAAACAAATTTTTGGCCATAAATAAATTGTACTACGCATACTCAAGTAACGCTTGTACGAGACTTGCACTCCATTATTACTTCTGCGAAGAAATGCAAATCCAAGAAATCAAAGAAGAAAACCCCTGTGAAGTCAACCTTTTGAACCTGAAGAATACTTCCACTTGTCCACAAAGATATGTCTCCATCACTAGTCCAATGGTTAGAAGATTAGGAGAATCAAATCAATGGATAACCGTACTACCAAAAGAAGAAAATGTGAAAATCAACTGTCACCACCAAGAAGAAATTCTAAAAATAAAAGGAGCGAACTTATTCGAAATCCCGATTGGATGTCAAATCACCACCGCTCTGCAAAATATCAGTAATGAAGAATACTTCAGCAACCCCGGCAAACCGATTTTATTTCCAAAAATCGATGAATTTGCAAATGAAGCACCCAAAGAAGACCTTAGGATCGCCCTTGAAGATATAGCATTGGACGACCTATACAACCTCAAAACAATGACTACCGAAAACCAGCCGAATCTCTTCTTCACCTCTACGTTCTATACTCCTAGTATATGGACAATTATTCTATATGGATCAGGAACCATATTGATTGGTTTTATTGTATACAAATACATCCAGTCAAGACGATGTACCAAGAGGAAGAAAGAAAACGAACAGCCTGCAATGGACCTACCAGAAGTTCAAATCTCTCGGTAACCCTCTAGATTTGAATCTTAAGGGGGAGGAAATATCTCATGGACTCCACAACCGTTTCCAAGAAGAACGCTGACTATGGCTAAACAAGAGATTACATTTCACGATCATGTTAACAAGATAATCAATGTTTTAGTCAGTTGCATTTTTGCTCTCATACTAGTAGAACGCTTTTTGATAGTTACTCATGTAGAAAAAGTTATAATAGAAAAATAAATCTTTTTAAAAAAGGACTCGAGCATTCCGAAAAGTTATTTCATTAGAGAGAAGGCAGAATGATATTTTGAATTTGAATAAAGAATCTTTGGATAATTTCAACTTCGGGGCAGTAAAATCAGATGAGGTTTATAGGAAAAATCGATCAGAAGCGTTCGCGAAAAATGATAGGCACATTGATGATATTCAGGACATAATTTTAATGCAGAAGGACCATCCAAATTATATTCAATTCGCAGGAATTCCCTTGCATGTATATTTGTATAGTATAGAACAGGTAGATTTGTTGAATAGTTTGAAGGAAGGGGTACTTCATTCAGATGCTACGGGCAGCATTATTCGTAAACCCTACAATATGGGAAATAAAGTTTATTATTACGCTGGCGTGGTACAAATTCCTCAATCGAATTCCAATTATTCAAAATTTTTCCGACAAGAAGGATACTCCTCAACTCCACCATTTCTGCCTAGTTTTAGTAGATTCCAAATCAAAAAAATTTATCTTCTTGAATCCATTCGGTAGTTCCTCTTCGGAAACAATCAACTATTTCTCTGAATTCTTGAAATTCATAGAACATTACAATGAGAATCATCAAAATTGTATCGATACCAGCGACTGGACCACCGAAATTTTACACCACGATAAACAGAACGACACATTTAATTGCGGCATATTCGTTATTTATTTTTTCTGAACAATTCGTTAGGCGCGCACCATTGAACTGTGGAGTTAATATTCAAAATTATAGGCAGAGCCTTAGGAGTCTCATCATCCAGTCATCCGATGATATGAAGGACAAATGTATATTTTGCGGAAATGACAATAATAATAACATATATCGTGTTATTAGGTGTAGCGATTGTTGTAGGAGGAATCACGTGCGGTGTATTTTGAATGGCGAAACGGATGACATGCGGTTAAATTCATACGAGTATGAAAACGGTATTTGCGCTTTATGTACTGAAAATTGATCTCCCCTGCCCTGCTCCTACTTCACCACAACAATATTTGTTATTTATTTTTTTTGTTTCTGTGTAGCACAAACCGTGTAGCCAGTTTATTTTATTATAATCATTCATTTCGAAAAACTTTTAATTTATTTGTATTCAGAGAATTCATTTTTATTTTCAGTTTTATTATCAGAATTATATTTTAGTTCGTGATATTTCTGAAGAATACTTTTTTTTTATTTTATCATCAGAACATGATATTTTGGTTTGAGATTATTAGATTAGCATTTAAGTTATATTATAGTTATTGATATTTTGTTTATGTGCAGCACACAGAGTGCAGGCAATCTGTTACTTTTTTTATTTTTAATATATTCAATTCCGTTGATTGGGATAATATGGCTCTTGGCGAACACCCATTAAAAAAAGTAACGCGCCAATGCAATACCTCTTGGGTGGTGTGGAAATTTGCTCTTGGATGATTCTAAGAAAATATATCGCCCCTACGGTGGTACAAATTCTGTAATATTTTTTTTCGGATTCTTCGGATGATTTCTTATCGTCCTACGAAAGATTTTTTTATGAACACGACCTAGCTTAGAAGTTATAACTCAAATTCGCGTATTTTCGTTGCCCCTATCTCCCCTACGGTGGTACAAGTTCTGTAATATTTTTTTTCGGATTCTTCGGATGATTTCTTATCGTCCTACGAAAGAATTTTTTATGAACACGACCTAGCTTCGAAGTTATAACTCAAATTCGCGTATTTTCGTTGCCCCTATCTCCCCTACGGTGGTACAAATTCTGTAATATTTTTTTTCGGATTCTTCGGATGATTTCTTATCGTCCTACGAAAGATTTTTCAATGAACACGACCTAGCTCAGAAGTTATGACTCAAATTCGCGTAATTTCGTTGCCCCTATCTCCCCTACGATGGTACAAATTCTGTAATATTTTTTTTCGGATTCTTCGGATGATTTCTTATCGTCCTACGAAAGATTTTTTTATGAACACGACCTAGCTTAGAAGTTATAACTCAAATTCGCGTATTTTCGTTGCCCCTATCTCCCCTACGGTGGTACAAATTCTGTAATATTTTTTTTTCGGATTTTTTGGATGATTTCTTATCGTCCTACGAAAGATTTTTCAATGAACACGACCTAGCTTAGAAGTTATAACTCAAATTCGCGTAATTTTGTCTCCCCTTTCGCTCCTATGGTGGTACAAATTCTGGTATATTTTTCTAATTTCTCAGCACTGCGATTTTTCAGAAATGTTATCAGGTATACATCCATCAAAATCGAATAAAATTCCACACACCTCAAGCTGTGACCGAAACGACTCGCTAGCCACGGTTTTTACTCTATACCGTATTTGATTTCCCACACGTCAGAAACCGTGGCTAACTTCACAGTTCACACAAACGGATTTGTTTTGGCAAAGAAAATTGATTCACATTGATCCACATGTTGTTGTTGCCAAGGTAGATTATTTACCTGAATATTATCAAAAGCTTGTTTGATAGATGGAAGTTATAGTAATATTCATAGGTTTTGTTAGTTTTCCCTTGTTTATTGAAAACAAGAAGAGGTAAAACAAAAATGTACACTATACTACTGAGACTATTTATTACTAAATGAATAAATTATTCCATCCTGACTTTCAATACTTTGGTATTCCATGTTCACTGACGGTACCCAATCAGGATTGTTTTTATCCTTTAAGCTCAGCTGGCTCCACTAAAATTGAAATATATATAAAAAAAACGAATTAGCAACAGAAAAAAATACTCTTATTAGTTCACCTATTTCAAAAAGACAACTTACATACTTGTTACAAAGTGTTTTTTACATATTCTTGCATTGTTTACAAACGTTTCATTCAACTCTCTACGTTTTAGTGCTCGAATCCATGCCATACGACGTTCTTGTGATAATGCATCTAAATTTTCTCTACGCCCTGGGAATTCGAAAAAAACGAAATTTATCCCTTTCCCCCCTTTTAGAATACCCAACAACTGCACAAAAAGCTGGCATTTTTGAGAAAAACCAATTAATTCTGACCTGTGATTACGTTGTTTCTTATGGGATTATAGATTTGTGTGCCCCACAAGCAAAATGGCCGCCTGTCAATGACGTCAACCTGGAATGGTCTATACCGTGGTATGAATATACCACGGATCTGTGGTTATATATACCTTTGTACTGTTCTGTGACATATACTAGACTATTGCCGGTTGCCGGTCTAGCAGATCCTGCAGGTCGGCAGCACTCGGCAGGTTCAGCTAAACATCTAATATTTATTGTGTATTCGATTTTTGTTTGCTTACTTTGCTTGTGAATATCACTTATATATTGGTATGCAAAGTTTCTGATGGTTGTTATGCTAATTTACTACTGGTTTGAACAAGAGGAAGGTTGAAACCACAGAAAATTCATTTTTCCTATTAATAACATTCAAAATTTTCAAATGAACGTCATGCATGCTGAAGTTGTTGGTGCTAAAGAAGAAAGAGAATATTTCTTATCTGTACTCTCAACATTCAGAAGTTATAGGTGAGTTTACAATTCAAACTTGTATTCAGACTGCAGGATAAGAATGTTAGGATAGTTAAGATAATGTGTGAATTAAAATTTATATTTATTTCATAGGAAGCAGTCTATGTTGAAAATCGAACACAAAGAGAAATGCTTGGAAGCATTACCTTACCATCACAGAAAATGGTTGAAAACATACAAGGAGGACCTTGCTGCATTCAAACAATGTATTAATAGAAATTATAAATTTATTCCTTTGATGCTGGAAAATGCTCACTCTATTTTTGACAATTCATACTCCAGTGAAGCTACCTCTCATTCAGAACAAGACTTTGGATTATCAGAGGAAGGTTTAGACAAGGTAATAACCATGTATAAATAGCAAAGTCATTGAAAATATGAATGCACTTTGTGCAAATAGTACATGGTGGCAAAATTGTATGTGAAAGTAGAATAACTCTCTTCATTACTTGATTTTCTATTTTGATAATCATATTTTCCTTATATTAGGTTTTTCTATAATTTCTAAAATGAATGCTGTCATCAACTTTCACACATGGCAAACTTGTATTATCATTGAAAAATGTTATAATTAATTAAAGAATAATGTTGCAGATTCTATGTCAAATTGCATGTTTTTAAATTTTATGTTGATTATTTCAGAAAATATTAGATACAACCATTCACATAGGGTGGCTTATCAGTATATGGAAGTTGAATAACTCTCTTAGGAGTGATGGTACAAAAATATGTTTCAAATAATATTTTTGCGCAAACACACAATCTTGAAATGTTATTAGTGTGAAGTTATCCACAGATTCTGACGTGGAGGAAATTTCAAATCTGTAGCTGGTATAGGAATTAATTAGCACCCGGAATAAAATCTGTGGCTGTGACCAAGATATACCAATGCATGAATTTTGAATCCGACTATGAGAATGATGTAAGGAACGGAAATTATTGTGTGAAATACTGAAGCCGTAGTGGTGATTTTCTAGTTGCCCTCATGGTTTTCCAGAAAACGAATTTTCCATTTTGTAATACTGTAAATTTAAACTTCGTATTATCGGAACCTAGGGATGTGCGTCGATGAAAATCATGTCAGAGATGAATATGTGAAAAAATATCGTCATTATTATTAGCAAATATTCCACCTACAATTCTTGATCCACACTGAAATAAATTCCAAGTAAATAAGCTTTATATTATTCGAGCTTATATTTGTTTTCACATCCACAATTCACCAAGACTTTCAACCATTTCTAATTTCATGTGAAAAATTTGGAGACTGATCTCACGTTAAGTTACTCAAACCAGTGGCGTCCGTACGGGTTTTGCATTGAATATTTTTGGAGAAGAAAAATACTACGCCATCGCTTACTTTCAGAATAAAATTACTTTAAAGATGCTCATTCATTATTGAGCAAATTCAATCTCATGGATTTTCTTTGTCCGACGCATGGTTTCCGCTTAAAAAAATAAAAATCGTTTTACTTCAGGGTCTATTCCTCAAAAATCTGATGCGGCGTGAAAATGTTTGTGCAACGACTGAAAGCAAATTAAGAGATCAGATTCATTACAATGTCGAAGTTAGAATCATTTTAGCTGCTGCTTAAGAAAACATAACCTTCTGAAAAATAAATGAATCAGGACTACCATAGAAAGAGTGTAATACTTTGACACTCTGTATCTCAAAAGTTAAGAACTTTTAGGACAAACGTTTATAGGATTTTTTTTCTCAAAATGTGTCAAAGAATCACCCCTTCAAATATTAGCATGTCTTTAAGGAACACCCTGTAGAATGTTTAATGTTCAAGAATGAGTAATTATGAAAGTAGTATGAAACATTCAGAATCATGGTGTGTTTTGATTAGCAGATTGAAAGCAGATTATATAATGCTGGCTTTTGCAGGGGCAGTCCTACCCACCTGGAAAAATTACACACTCAGTGATCTGAATCCGAAAGAAGCACTTCAAAGCGATATTCGAACGCTCTCGATCCAAAGATTCGAGACTTCATTCCTTTGGACTCATAATAAACGATTTTTTGGCATTTTTGAGTCCTTCATGAATCTTTGGAAAAAAATCACTGTTTAGATTCCAACACATTGTGTAATCGTATTTTCTAGGTTCCCATTATATAGGGGTTTCAATTTTCAGTATCACGAAATGGAAAAATCGTTTTCTGGAAAACCGTGAGGGCAACTTGAAAATTACTATGACTTCAGTATTTCACACGATAATTTCCGTTCGTTACATCATTCTCATAGATGCATTAAAAATTCATGCCCATATCTTGGTCACAGTCACAGATTTTATTCCGTGTGCTAATTAATTCGTGTACCAGCCACATATTTGAAATTTCCTCCACGTCAGAATCTGTGTCTGGACATCTGTGGATAACTCCACACTAAATGTTTTGAGATATACAGTGTGTTCAGCCTAGGCGAGACAACATTGGGTCAACTTTTTCAAATAGGACAGAGTGTATATTACTTCGCCATGAAATTCAGAGTGAAATTCTGAATTCCGTATCATCTCCTTTTTTTCCATAAAATGCGAGGTTGTCAAACTGTAGCTAAAAATGTGAAAATCTATTATTTCACCATCTTGTACAACTATTTCGTGCCTAATCCGGTCCATTCATGATGAAATATAAGCCATACTCCACCTGATGACACTAGAAAATAACTAAAAATCTTGACATAGCTCTTCTCAAATCCGTGCGTTTTCTATCGTGTTTTATTGATTCCATACTAAATTTGCTTTTCCTCAAGCTGGTGATGAATATCGTATATGATAGAAGGTATTAGTAATGAAATGGAAATGAATCAAATCCTTGTTACATGGATATGGTTATGTTCGATGAATTGAGGAAAGCCTTTGTATTGCTATCAAGACTGGTCTTATATCATAATGTATGATTTTCTGAGTGAAAAAATATATTATTGTATCGCAAAAAATATTCTCAATGAGTCTTGCATAAAACTGAGAACTGGTTGTTTTATCTATAGGTTCAGGTAGTTTTCAAACAATTAATGCGTGATTGGAGCGCCATGGGAGCAGAAGAACGTAAACAATGTTATGGTCCTATCATTGAAGAAATATTCGAGAATTATCCTGCTGACAAATTTGACAGATCCCATGTTAAGGTACTGGTACCAGGAGCTGGGCTTGGACGTTTGGCGTTCGAAATAGCTTCTCAAGGGTTCTTTTGTCAGGGTAATGAATTTAATTTATTCATGATCATCGTTTCTTACTTTGTGCTGAATCTCTGTAAGAAAGTTGACGAGTATGAAATTCATCCATGGATCCATTCCTATTGCAATAATATAGCTGCGAAGGATCAGATGATCAGTGTGAAGTGAGTATTTCTAGATAACATACTTGAAAGGAGGTTGCTTATATATTCATTTCATTTTGTCAGTTAATACCTTCGGATGATTTCATGTATTAAACGAAGTGATTGAGATTTGCTATTGAAATATTATAATAAAATATTCAACGACGTTTGAAACGAATTGAATATCATCATGGCACATGTATGGTGAAAAAATGCAAAAACGCATCAGTTTTTATTCCGAGGGGAAATCCTTCTAACGTAACAACTGTCATATATGACATTGGATATATATATATCTACTCACCCCATATAAACCTGAAACACGAATGCACCGAACCATACAGGCAACTGTACCGCGAAAATCGTCGTACATCTACGAAATGCTACTTATTCTGAGTAGAGTTTCGTGTTGTACTATTAGATTTCCAGTTTTTTCTGAAATATAGAAAAATATGCCTAGATATTTTGAAAGCTTTTGATGTTAGGATGGTGCTTTATCGTACAGAAATTGTTATACAAAAAACGAAAATGCATTTGTTTTAAAATCAGGTTTTATCTCGGTATAAATATAATAATGCAGTTGAATTTATGACAGGGTCTTCTCCTGGAGGTTTGATCACCTTCATAAGTGAAACCTATGGCGGAAGTGTATCTGATAAAACTATCCTCCATCAAAGTAACTTGATTTTGGAGTTACAAAGTTCACGGGATGCTATTATGGTGAATAAATGCTTTTTAGTTGACGATATTTGTAATCAAACTCTTCGAGATTTTCCCTGAAACAAACGACAAACAGCAGAAAAAACAGACACAATGAACTCAATTCATTCCATAACATAAACCATAATCTTGTCTGCTGTGGAATAATTCAATTTGATAGTATGATGTATATAGTATGATACAATGAATTGAACGAATGATAATACTTACACTTAAAAAAAAATGAAAATACATATACATCAACGCACTAGGCTGTAATGTCTTTATTTTTATTTTAAAGTCACACTTTATTAACGAAAAAACACAACCAGATGCAATGAAACTTAATAAATAGTAGCTCAGTTTGGCGGTGCATTCTTAAATTCATTCGCCAATACGTGATCTGGATTAATGAAATCATGATCATATTAATAAATAAAAAAGCACTTCATAAAACAGAGTTTATTTTATTCATTATACCTTCTTCTGACTCTGTATAAAATTTTGGAAAAAATTTTGTGCAGGTGAATTCTACTCCAAAAGACCTTCAATTTAAGGTACTACAAAAAGGGGTACCATTTAAAATTTTGGGGTTGGGGTGCATCGGGCCCAAAGGGTCAACTCACCCTATAACCAAAATAAGGTGGTTGTAGCTCTCCCTACCTGTACCAAATTGCGCTTTTCTCACTTTTTCAATTTTAGAGATTTGTATTGAAAGTTTTCAAATTGACACCCTGTATATACCAAAAATCCACTGTTGAACAATTCAACCGAAATATTCGTTGTGGTTTCAGCCCAACCGATTAGAATTGGTAAACTAGATACTTCTATTTTGCACTGGTAATGAAAGATATACGAATCTATTCTTATTCGCCTCTTTGAATAAGCGATAACTCCGGACAAGTGCTCTGATATTTTTTTCTTCAGGTTTCCTGATGTCATCCCTACACCCACGCCTCATAGTGGCTTCTACATGACCGCAGGAGATTTTGTCGAGGTCTACTCATGTGAAGACGAGTGGCACTGTGTTGCCACATGCTTCTTCATAGACTGCGCCCAAAATGTGGTTCAGTTTATGGAAACCATATACAAAATCTTGAAACCAGGCGGACTGTGGATTAATTTGGGACCTCTACTGTACCACTACTCAGATATGAAAAATGAGAAGAGCATAGAACCAAGTTTCCAGATTGTTAAGGATATCATTGAGAACATTGGATTTGAAATGGAAAAATGCCAGACTGGTGTGAAGACAAAATATTGCCAAAATCCAAAATCCATGCTCCAGTATGAGTACGACAGCGTATTTTTTGTTTGTAGGAAACCCATCAGAGTTGAGCTGAATAAAATTGAAAATCTCAATGGTACTGATGAATATTTCGATGATTTCATTGAAGAACAGTAATCCGCACCCAAATATTATATTCAATATTAGAATCACTTTGTGACGACATATAGTTTTAAAATGTGTCTTTGGCAGTTAAGACAATGATATACAAATCATCAACAATTCCAAATATCAGTATTTTTAGAATAGGACTAGTTGTTGAAGATGGGTATTCATTTTTTTTAGGAAATTTTGTTTCTTTTATAAAAGAATTATATTTTTTATTTTGTTTGTATTCCGTAATTTTGAGGATTTATCGACAACTCGAGTAGAAAATATTCTATCCCCATGTTATTCACAACTAATTTGTTCCTTACCATATACAAATTATAATACTCTTGCGAAATTTTTTTTCAAATAAGTCACGATCGAAAAATTACTTATCAAAATAGGATTCAGAATATTTGACAGTTATTGTTTTTAAACAGTGTTCATGTTTCGAGTAGACCCTTAAAAATAATAGAAGTCATGAGATTATTGAGTAGTATCAAAAGTTATGATGAAACGATACATCACATAAACTATAGTTTTATCGTAAATTCGAATACTCCGAATTAATTGTACTGATGATCATTTCATCTTAGGCCTGATCTTTGTCTATCATTCAGTCAATAAATTATGCTTACTCTATAACAAATGAATTTTCTGAAATGAAAATGTAAGAATTCGTCATTGAGGTTTCTTTTTCTGTAGTTGTGTACCTTCTTTAGATTTCAATATCTTGTCGAATACTGTTTGTAGCAATATTCAATTAAAGAAGTTTTTACAAATTTGGAAACTAGAAAATAACATGATAAAATGTTTCCTTATATTTTTGTTTAAAATCAGACCGATTTGAACCAACTTACCATTATTCCTAAAAATGTTTGGTAAAAGGAATTTTGTAGTCTCAACGGAATATTTCCAATTTTATACCTAAACTTTCGTTTTCTAGGACTGAATCGTTTAAAATGGATATTTTGTAAAGCGATTGATAGTTTTTTGGCACTGAATCAATAATTTACCTTTCCACTTTGAATATATATTGTGATATTATATTTTGAATAAAATTTCGCTAATTGTTGAAAGAATAAAAAATATTATAACTTGTTGAAAATTCGAAAGTTTTATGGTTGCATGCTCGTTTTTATTTTATAAGACTGTCATTTCGAATGAATCAACAGTATTTTAAGAGCCGATATGTAGTTTATATATTTTATACGTATTGAATACGTTCAATGTGCTTTTGTTTTATATTATCTCGAATATATATTTTTGTTTTGTATAGATATGTATTTGTATAAATAAATTTACACTGAGTGTACATCTGAGAACTTTTAAACAATCCTTTGTATCCATTCTGACGCAGACCTATACGGTTCATCTTGCTTTTTCGAAAATTACAAGATGATTCACGGTTGATGGTGTATCACAAGTATCGACTGAATAAAAAATTATTCAATCTAAAAATTTATGGTTGTCTAAAATAGTATATTCTTGTCAAAAATATAACCTGATACTGCTGTTTCTATAGAAAGTGTTTTCAATTTCAAATCAAGTCAGACTTTTTTCCTATACCTATATTGAGCTAATGATCAATTCGTGAATTGATCAACATTTATCTATTGATTTGGCCCAGAATTTCTAGATCGTTCAGTCAGTCAAAAATGATACTTTATTGTTGATAAGTCCATAAAAATGCTTTCCGATGGTTTCAAGTGAAGAAACAATAGACATATCAGCTCCCACAAAATGTCCTATAAATCGAAACCTTTTATTCATTATGTGTGTCGGTGTATCACCGCAGTTGCCTTCAGAAAGGATACAAAAATAAGGTAAAATTCCTACATGATATGATAACTTTATACTATGTTGCGAGAAGGAGGATGACCGTAATATCCCTAACGAAATAAGCTTATTGGAACAAACTATAAGTGACTTATCATCTGAAAATCACATGAAGGACAAGCATATGGAAAAACTGAATAAAGAAAAGGACACTCTTTGATGAACGAAGCCCTTCAATCAGAGGCAGAACTCAATGAATCATTCAGGGAACATATAAAATAGTTAACGCCGCAATGCAAAAACTCATAGACGAACTACGACAAAAAGTGGCTAAAGATGAAAAAACTACAGAATGCGTTGGTACCCAAACAAACTCAGTGACACGAAAAAGCAAGGGAACCTCTACATGTGGAAATATAGACAGTGGCGTAGATAAAGGTAAAACACCAAAAAATGTGAAAACAGAGCAGTTATTAAGAAAGCAAAGGACATGTATTACCTCTCTAGGCTGGAAAATGCGAAGAAAACAACAAAAGAGACTTGGAGTATAGTCAATGAGCTAAGAGGAAAATCTCATCACAAGGAATCGCAGTGGTTCATATAGTAGTTTTTGGTTCTAAGATACCAATAAAGCATATCTGGAACAGGTGACTCTCGTCGGATAATTTTAGAAGTCTGTTCTTCTGTCACGCCGGGTATATGCCATTCAGCTAATGAGTATATGAATTTCATATACCAAGTATCAGATTTTTTTTCCGTGTAGTGATGAACTTTTTGATAGTGCGTATTTTTGCAGCAAAAGCGGGCGGTGCGGTATTTGTGCCAAGTAAATAGGTTGAGCTCTTGCAAACCTCTTTTTCTGAAACACGAGATACTGACACAAACCTCAATCTACGTGTTAGAATAAGTTGCATGTCTCATTTTACAAGAACAAATCTTTATACGAAAATAACAATCGCTCTGCACGAAATGCAAGGAATCTGATTAAAGACTCAATAATTTACAATGGTGTCAAAGTCTATAATAAATATTTGAATTATCTATGTGTACCAGACTATCGCCGAAAAATTGCCAAGTCACTCGCAGCATGGATATCTGAAGGGTAAATCCATAGAAACTGCCGTTTATGATTTTATAGACAAAATTGTTTTGGGATATGACAGCAAAGATCTAACAATGGGAATATTTTTTGATAGTATTAATCATGACGCATTTTATTGAATACATTAGAGCGGTATGGTGTCAGGGGCCCTGCACTTAGCTGGATAAGATCATACCTGTGTGAACGTGTTCAATAAAGAGTATCTATAGAAAGAAACGGAAGGAAGTACTTCTCTGAGGATGGTCAGCTAGAAGTTGGTGTGCCCCAGGGAAGTGTGATGGGTCCTCTGTTATTCATATTCTATGTCAATGACTTGGCATCAGAAATCATAAATGATAAAACAAATCTTGTAAATTATGCCGACGACACAAATATCCTAGTGTTAGGATCTTCATTCCAAGAAATGTTAGGTATAGCAAACGACAGCCTAAAGGGAGCTCAGGACTGGCTTATTAATAATAATAATTTTCAACCAAAATTAGTTACTTATGGAAAAAACTAATCCATTCATTTCTATAATGAACTATTAGGGCCCTAAGAAAGGCCTTGGGTAGACTGAAATAGAATTTTGAATATTTGGGGAAAAAGTCATATATATTTGACATCCTGTATATTATATTCTGAAACTTCTGAGGATCAAGAAAATTCACAGTATTCACAGAAAAGGTCATAATACAAATCATACAGTTATACACTCTTATACAGAGTGATTCACCTTACTGGTTCATTAGGAGGTTTATGGAGAACTGATAGAGATATCTATCTTCCTAAAATATTTTCAATACGCTGTTACTTCCGGTTGAACCGGAAGTGATATCAACCTTGATTTTTCAAATGTTTATTTTTCGATTTTCGAATTCTACGTGAAATTCTGGACCTGTTGCATTTTGAATTTTCTTCCTATCGTGATTTGTATATGAGCATACCATTTACAGAGATATCAACAAAAATGTGGAATTACGCTCATTCATCTCATGTATATTTTCACAAGTGTGCTTTGGATGGTTCTAAATTTCATATTTGATAAAATATGAACATTAATTGATTGCAAACGTGAAAAGAAACATGGTGCACCATCATATGGTGTTAGAAACATTACACAAAAATTGATGACTGATGGATTCGGCAAAGTAGACCATGGTGGCCTTCGAGGTCACATGATCTGACACCTCTCGATTTCTATGTTTGGGGTTTCAGAAAAAATAGAGTTTTTAAGAAGACTGATTACTCTAGAGATTCCCTAGAGCCAAACAATTGCACCTGGCTTTCGCAAAATTGTCATAAGCAATTGAAAGATCGACTACTGAAGGTGCCCCGAGAAGAATTATTATGTGTCGTGAACTACATAGACGACATTTTGAACAATTGTTTAATGTTATATCTTGTCTAATTTCTTCTGAATACAATCAAGGATGATGTTATTCTGGATAAATAAACAATTTCAAAAATTCAAATATTTAATCATTCAACAGTGATATGCTATGTTATGAAGATATTCATTGAATATATTTGATATAATTCGACAAGTATATAAGGTTCACTCAAGCATTTTTCAAACGGTTTGAAGCCAAGATATAAATTGACCAACTGCGCATGTTCACATTAATTTGATACTCGTATCTGCAAGAACGTTCGTTTTGAATTTACTGTAACCGTGAGTTTCATTTGTGAATTTTATTTTCATAGCCAATGTTTTTAGGTAGATGGAAATGATTCAAACTCTAAAACATGCAATCAGTGAGCAAACCACAGATATCAAAAAATACCTTGAAATACATAGGACCTAATTGACGGAACTGTAACTGTAAACTAGTTCTCATGTCGCTAGAACACGTGAAGAGTATTCCATATCCTTGATTGAACTTGCTAGTGAACATCAATCACTAAACGTATGGTTCAAACCGTTTGAAATAGCTGCTAGAACAAATCTATCAATACATTTATTTCGAATGTTGCCTCAGTTACGAATCGACAATGTAAAATATTGTTATAGTATAAAACACATAAATAATAAACAGGTAATTACAATAAGTTAAACTATTATATAAATGTCAATTGATTCTCATAACATTATTTACCAAAAATGTTTCTTTGCGAGAATATGCAGTATGCATTCAATATTTCAGCATGGTCGATTTCTTTTAGCAGAGTTCTTTACTTCCTTCACTTTCGAAGCGAATCTCATAGAGGTCAAGCTCTCCGAGAAATTCTCTTCGAATGGAGGAATATTAACAATCATCAAAGTCTTCGATGATCCGCTCAAACTCGACTGTAACAGATAAGTCAATTTTGAATTCCGGTACGGAATATGCATCTGCTTATTGTACAAAGCCAACATCACTGTTCCCAGTGCTGTCAAGCTCTTGTTTATACACTTTGTTTCGGCCATTCTCTCGGGACGACTAAGCTTGGCACTTTCTGAACCTGCTAGATCAACCAAGCTTATTGAACCACTGTAAGATAATCCAGCATTTTTATTGACGCCATTCAAGTATATTTTCGTGACAGCATGAGAGCGTGAACTCAACTCGTTGAAATTTGTAGCTGCAACAACTCGATGCTTCAAAGCTGTCATCATCAGATTTTGGAAGTCTTGAGGTGAATTGATCTGGCGTATTGTCAAGTTAGTGACTGTGGTACCCCTGCCTTCATTATGACAAATTTCCAAGTTTCGTTTACTGTTTGGGTCTAGCAGATCACGAACATTATCATTGTAAATTTCCAAAAAACTCCCTTGTACTGTATACTCCCAACTTGTCTGGGCTAATGATTTGATTGTCTCGAATATAAGATTCACAGACCTCGGTATCATACCTGAAAAAAGGAGAATGGAATTATGACATTAAAATCATATTATATCCTAGTAGACAATCAACAAAATATTCAAGTTCGAGAAAAAACATGAATTGGAGTGAACTTCCGTGAGAAATTTTCATACTGAATGATAATTAAATTACAATAGAAAGGCTTCATTTATAAATTCAAAAGAATATTCATCTTACATGTATATAATTTGAATCCATGAAATAGTTCAACAAGATAATGGAATATATACTGGTTGTTCCGTTTGAAATCTCCTGAATTGATCCTTATTCTAAAAACACCCTTTATACAAAACAAGTCTTCTTCTCTGCTTAGACATTTTGACCACCCTTTACCTTCATACACACCAAATGGGTTCACTTCCTTGAGTTATTCTACTTCCACATAATAATGGACCACTCTGTATATATATTTTTTTATGAATTCGCCCCGAAATAAACATCCCATTTTTCTTGTGGAGTTCAATGGGTTATTGATGAGAAAATTTTATTGTCAAAATGAGGATACTTTAAATGACTTTTTCATACAAAATATGCCTTACCAAGATTTTCTGGAGACATTTCCCCCTGCATGGTGTATGTTTTGCCTGATCCGGTTTGACCATAGGCAAAAACACACACATTGTATCCATCCATCGCTGACTGGACCAGAAGTGACAATTCTTCAAAGAATTCTGTCTGACTGCAATGAGGAGGAAATATTCGGTCAAACATAAATTCTGCTTTAGTTTCGCTAGGTTTTCCATTTGTACCAGAGGATTCCTTAACTTTTCCAATTTCAATGGTACTTTCATCGAGATAGTTTATAATGCATTTTGGTTTCTCGACCTCCACTTCAGAAATGGGTGGTCGAACTCTACAAAACACTCTTATGTTTCCTTTGAGATCTTGGATAGTGTTATGTAATTTTCGACACATCAACTCTGCATCTATGAGTTTTCGCCTCAACATTGATACTTCTTGGTTCGCAGATTCAAATTTCATTGTAACTTCTTTCAAATCAGACTCTACTCGATTTAATCGTTCCAATTCTATTGATTTTTCTCTCTCTAATGCTCTAAGAAGGTCATATTCGAGTTTCAAGTTAGCCAACTCATTCTTTAAGTGAGGCAAGATTTCTAACTCTTTCGAATCCTCTTTCAATACTTCATGTTCTTTTCGTAACCTTTGAAGATCACTCTCCACATTAGATAGTTTCTCCAATTTGAAAGAATTTTCTGCATATCTTGCTTCCAACTCAATTAGTCGAGCTGATTTGTACTCCAACTCTTTTTTCATATTATCAAAATCTAAATAAACAAGAAAATATCAAATCATGGGTCTGTGAATACAATTCAAAAATCCAATTGATTTTTTTCAAAATAGGATATTTTCTTTATTATAAGATTTTAATGCCATTTCATGCCAAATCAATTTTATCATCTTTATCCCTTTCTGGTTCATTTATTTATAGAAACAAAAACATTGAACATTATATGCTGATATACAATTTTTAATAGTTCTAACCAGAATTTAGTTTCCTATCGATTTCTTGAAGTATTATTTCGCGAATTCGACGAAATTGTTTTTTTTTTCTTCTGTTTTATTTCATCCAATTGATATACATATCCACATAATTATTAAAATTTGTTCAATCTTTGGGGCATTTTATCTTATCGAGGGGGTTATTGATAAAAAATCAATTTTGCGTTTACGAAACGGTAATATTTCAGAAAATTGTATATTATCCTTTATTAGTTCTGGTGGAGATTAGAAAAATTTCAGAAATTTTGAAGATGAACATTTTCTAGCTCAAATCTACTGATGAGAACTCGGATTCATCAATTTTATTTTTGGCAATGTAATTCCTTTTGTAAAAATTCTCGTTTTCAATTATTTATTTGGAAATGGTCTGAATTTATTGATATTCTCATCAGCAAATGTTTTTGTCAAGAAAATCTGCCCTTATTTAATCAACATTTTATCGAATTTAAAACACCTGGTATACTTATCAAGAATACAATTCAAAGTAGTATTTATTCTGAAAGAGATTTATTAGAATTATTCATGATCAAAATATTCTGCAAAAAAAACAACACTGGATAATTTTTGTGATTTTGATCATCATTCTTTTAGGAATTTCAAATTGGCCAAGAAGGCAGGAAATTTGAAAGGCATGTCAATGTTCTCTATGACAGGTGTTGTGATCAACCTATACCTTAGGTAAGAAGGGGTATGTTTATGCAATGTGCTTTTATACAGATGTGCACTCTTGTGATTGAATTTATACCCTCATGGAACTTGCAAATAAATGACTAAAAATGGTTGCAATGGACTTGTTGGCTTCTCCTGCTCTGTAACATAGTGAGCTTCAAATGAATTGGTTCAATTGGACCTTCCTATATAAACTACACTTATTTCATTCTTTTTTACATTTGTTAAGGACCCAGAATCAAGTTGAATATTATAACTATCCTTTGAAACAACTTTATAACCTTCAAATGAATATGTTGAATAGAATAAGGAATTTGATGAATTTGATCATCATTATCAGTACTTCTAAGGTTGCATTCAGATTTTCCCAAGAATTCAGATAATAGAACTAATAAAAAAGTATTGGTAGCCAAACCTAATTTGGACAAATGAGAAAATAAGTAGTGACATGTGCAATGAAAAAACTACTGTCACCAATAAAACATTTCAAAATTATTTGAAAAAATGACTCACCATGAAGTTTACTGTTTGAACATTCAAGTGATTCAACTAGTTTCTCATGCTTCTCTGTCAAATGTTGAAACCTTGTTTTATAATCCCAGCTAGGAATTTTGACTGTATTTACTTTTTTGACCAATTTAGCTTTTGAAATATCATCACTTTTTTGTGAAGCAGGTCGTTTCATTGGGGCTCTGCCATGTTTAGAACTTGTAGGATTAGACATTGTATGTTCTTTAATTGGTTCCACTCTTGGTTCAGATTTTTGTATCTGATGGCTTACAAATTGTGGCCTCAACTCAGACATCGATTTAGAACGTCTGCAAATTGTTCTAAAATTACGCTTTATGGGTACATCATTACTGCTAGTTGGTTTCGGGAGCTTCGATTTGATATCCATTATCTTTAAGCTAAAACACTCCTATAGTATCACACTGTAATTGCCAAGTAAAAAATGAATATAAACCAACCATGTATAAAAAAACAGTGAACACTGGTTTCTTTTGAACTATTTGCATTCGCCCTGAAAAAACAAGTATACTAACGGAAAAGCAGTTCAAACATTTCATATTTAAAATTGACATATGCCATCACAAATGACGGATACAATGCACAGGCAGGCAAGGGCGTGGGCACGGGTAAGGATATCAGAATTCAGAAAGTTGAAGTAATCACAGTACGTGAGCAGTCCTAGACACGGTAACGTAAGAAATATGACGTTCCTGATAAACATCTAAAATGGTGTTGAAGTATCTCATCACCACGGTCATATAACATAAGGTCTGGAATCTACGGCAATTTTGAGTGGTGGGGGGTGGCACCAGTTTTGAAGAAAAAGTTTCCATAATTATCCGCTAGGAGGACATAGGGGTATAATCACGTGATTATTCTTTGACAACAAAACAAATGGTTCGGACTCGAATGGTAAATAAAATCAATGACAGAAATATTATATCTTGCAAAATTATCTTGAATAAGTAAAAATCATTCTTAGTTTCAAAAAGCTGATCGGATCTGATTTGTGATTGGCTGACAAAGTGACAATAGAGGACAGCGCTGCAGGTGGCGAAACATGAGAACCACGAAAATTTCCTCAATGTTTGGGTCACCCCCCACCACCCGAGTTGCAAGACCTATGTATACGATCGTGCTCATCACCGTGCTCATCACGTTAGCACAGAACTCGTCTAGGCAGGGAATGTTAAATAATTTTAATAATCTCAACTTCCATGCTGTTTTATGTAGTTTAACTGTATGTCCTGTGCCGTTCGCAAGTTATCGTCCTCGTTTCGTGAGATTTCGGTTAGCGTAAGTTTCCTCTTTTAGCACCCGTTAGATAGCGTGAGTCTACGTACACCCGTAGATCCTGCGTAGACCCACAAAATATGAAAACGTGAAAACTTGTGCAATGCGCATGCCCAGATGTCAGAATGAATCACGATCGTATACATAGGTTTTGCAACTTGTTTGGTGGGGGGTGGCCCAAACATTGAGGAAATTTTTGTGGTTCTCATGTTTCGCCACCTGCAGCGCTGTCCTCTATTGTCACTTTGTCAGCCAATCACAAATCAGATCCGATCAGCTTTTCGAAAGTAAGAATGATTTTCATTTATTCGAGAGAATTTTGCAAGATATAATATTTCTGTCATTGATTTTATTTACCATTCGAGTACGAACCGTTTGTTTTTTTGTCAAAGATTAATCACGTGATTGTACCCCTATGTCCTCCTTGCGGATAATTATGGAAACTTTTTCTTCAAAACTGGTGCCACCCCCACCACTCAAAATTGCCGTAGATTCCAGACCTTATTGTATGACCGTGGAATGAATCCTAACGTTACCGTTCGTGGAACCACTTCAACTCTCTATCGAAGCTATAAGATAAAAATGAAAATGCATCAATGAAATAACATATTTGTTACGATTGACATGACATTCTTATGTTATCTTGTTGTTGTAATGAAGAATCTGCCGCCACAAAATTCTAAAGAGTATCTGCGGCGCATCACAAAACGGGCTTATCTTTCCGGTCTGGAGTGGTCATTGGACGCTCAAGTTGATGATTCGTATCGTGTGTCGCATTGCTAGTTCATTGGTGTATTTGAAAAAACATTCTCCATACAATGAGCGTTTGTTATGCTTCGCCTCAAATGGTATTTTGAGCCCTTATAGGCATACTTTCTTGTTGGATATCCATAAAACTTAAGCCACAGTCCATTTCATGGATTGAACCAATTCATGAATATATTCTACTCTGTGAATTTGACATTGTTCGCATAGGCGTGCTACTCTCAAATGTCTTAAATTTCATGAGAATAATAGGTACGGGAGTCCTTGTGCAACAACAATAACAACATAATATTTATTTCATACTCAAATTATTGTGATATGCCATTATAATGAGAATGATATATTCTTCGTGACAAATATGTTTATTATGTTGGTCTAGAAATTTGAATTATTTTTCATGCTTTCGAGGAAATGCACATAAACATTTGGTGGGATTGCTAGATGAATCAATTATAGTTGAAATTATGATGATATGATAAAATTCATTATGAAAATGGCTATAGACAGTTTTTTAGTCGAGTTTATGCAATACGTGATAATATACAAATCTCTTATTTGAGCAGCCTGCATTTGTATTCAAAACTATTTGAAACATCTCCAATAATATAGCAATTCAAAATGAAAAATATAAAATATTTCCAAGATAAGATAACAGTTATTGTATAATTCATCATATGACCTGCAAATATATCTCAATAAATCTGCAAATTTTTAGGAAAGGGCATAACCTACGCCCTACGCCACTGTTATTGACACGAGAAGTAAGAGAAATCGCTAATATAGAATTGTGATGTGTTTTTCCCTATGTTTTCAATTTTCGAATATTTCTTAATTAAAAGAATCTTTACGACACTTTACCTTCTTTACTGTTAGATAGTTTTTTCTATGGAAATGTAATATGTGGACTACAAGTTGATAACCTAGTGTAGCGTTGTGCTATATGTGACACGAATTTGGATAATTATTGTTTTCCTCTGTGAACATAAACATGGCTGCTGCAACTACTCATCTTTATTTTGGATACAAATGAATTTACGAAACATCCAGACTTCTTCAGAAATCAACATGAGCATTTTACGCCCAGGTAATTCACAGTAGATGATGTTCTTAATTTGTCACCCACCAAGACTAGTATCTAGTACCTATCCAATTTGGAAATTGAAAATGTTTACAATCAAATAGCAAGTTTTTATCAAATTACCATTACATTAATATCAATGGAATCAGTGTAAATGTAACGAAAATGTGAAATCATTTGACCATGTATTCCCGTAAATCAAAATGTATTGTAATTTTTCCAGAATCAGCTCATCATGCAGTAACTGGTGAGCAGATTCATGGGAATAAAATCTTTGATTTCTTGTTTTTATTCTGCTTGTCCAATTAATTTTACTGCACCAACTGAATATTCTTATTTTCAGGCTGTGTCTGCATGTCAGGCTGTGGTCTGGGCAAACTATGAACTTATTTAGTTGCCTATTTCCATGTGCACTGCAGCACAGTTGGTGGAGTGTTGGTAGTGAGCAGTGCATGTCAGAAGAATTTATACATAGAATGGGAGTAAATGCTTCTACTTCTCCTGGTACAGATACCAGCTTGGTTCCTGGATTAGGAGGAGATTCTTGTGCAACAGTATACAGAGATACCATTGGGATGGTTAGGTAAGCAGGTTCTTCATCAACTGATATGTCAAAGAAGATTAATTTTACTTTGCATCACAGTCTTACACACACAAGTCTGGAAACTATGTCACAAATTTCTTTAAGAATAATTCACCATACTTATCTGCTAGGAGCATATGTGTATAGGGTTATGATCATGTTATTCATCTTTGACAGTTCCTAAACAAAATGAATACTTGAATGGTAAATAAAACCAATGACAGAAATATTATATCTTGCAAAATTCTCTCAAAAAAATGAAAAAAAAAATTGTTTCACAAAGCTGATTGGATCTGATTTGTGATTGGCTGTCAAAGTGACCAGGAGAAAGCAGCGCTACAGGTAGATAAACACGAGAACCACCAAAACTTCCTCAATATTTTGTCAATCTCACACCTTACTAGTTTCCAGACCATGCACTTGGCATAGACAAGCCTAATATAAGCTTGAATCTGTACTATATCTACATGGAATACATAAAAACAGAAACATATTAGATTTCATCAATTTCACAGAACATCACAAAGACTACATTTCAAATATTCAATGCAGGATAATAATTCAATTTTCATTGTAAGTCTCATAACTGTTGATATATTCTAAAAATAGTTCAGATAAATATCATGGGATTCTTCATGACTAGACAGAAATAACTGTTTTCAATTCATATTATCGGACAATTATATTGCTTCAGATGATTGTCTATAGGGAAGAATCTCGGAGTGGGCGACATCTACTGTTGATCATTTGAAATACTCGAGGTGTGACCGACAAACTAATCTGTGTGTGTTTGTATGGGTGAAGTGTGATCTTTTTATGTTATTTTAGGCCATTTTGTATTGAAAGTTATTTATTTGGATGATATTTAATGAACAATTGTTTGAAATGAACTTTATACCATCTGAAAATGCAGCGGATTGAAAGAGGTAACGTGAAGATAAAATCATGAAAAATGTGCTCTGTTCCTCAATGCTCATCATATATTACTTCAGATATCTCTTTACACAAACTTCCTTTGAATCCCAAGGCTGTTAAAAAATGCCAGACAATCTTGTAGATAGGGAAACTTATCTCAAAGTTTATGTTTGTATACAGCAAGCACTTTTTGAAAGATGATTTTTTTTTTGGTAAGTTCAATAATCCTGCTTTACAGGAACATTGACAAATCCAGGTTTCATTCAGTTTTATGGTTACTTCATGTAGGGATTCTCAAATTCTAGAGAATCTCATACTTAAACTTTTAATTACTATTTCATTGGAGCCATCAGTTCCACATAAAAATATGTGACCAGTCTTGAAAACCTCTTCACCTTTCTTAATGGGCCAAACACGTTCACCCACATAATCCAGAATGTCCGAAATCTCGACTTTTGCAGGCATTATTTTTATTAATAAAAAAAATACAGCAATAAATAATAACACTAAAATTTCCAAAACGAACCTTTCTAGTATACTGTGTTATTGTTGTTCACATCTCAATCCGACATTTTGTCATTCGCAGCGCCATCTTGCTGTACGTGATCTTTCCCTAAAGAAATAATATAAAAATTGGTTAATGATACGGTTTGAAGCTGATATATTTCATTATTATTCATTATTTCATATACAGGCTGTTCCTTTTAGGGTGCCGCTATGGGGAAGTTGCCGATTTTCCTACTGGATATTTTCAACTAAATCTTTATTTGGGCAATTTGTCATGCAGCTTTTGAATATGGCATCGCCTCTAGAATTCCAACATTTTCAGATAACATTTTTATTCTCTTCACAACAATGTATCATACCTGGTAGATTTTGTTTGGAACTTTTTTTTGTCACTACATGGCGCTGTAATAAAAAATAAACGGGCAACGTTTGAATTTCAAATCCAAAAATTTCATATTTCCATAACATGAATACTTGTTTTTGGTCAGTCCCCTTGCCTCTCATCAACGAAAACTTATTTTCAAATGTTTTAGAAAGATCTTGGAAGAGTTATGCTTTTTATAGAACTATTTATTTCACATTTTTAATGATTTTATAGCAATTTGATATTTGAAAGTTATCCGCTCTACATCAGAGGTTGGGAAGTGCTCACTCTTGAAAACACCATGATGTTTTCTCATCCCTTGGTGCAATTTCCCCAGAATTGCAAGAAATTGCATTTTCTATGATTACTGCCCCGTCTACTGCAAAAGAAAAAATGTTTCAAACAAAATCTACATATTTTTTGCGTAGTATTCGAATCCACTGTAAATTCGCAAGTTGTCTCACCCTCACCCCTAGGGGGTGGAGCTGGCAGTTCGAGATGGATATCATCTGAGAGGCCCCTTTGAGACAAACAAATTTTATTCCAAACATTTCTTGACACGATTCTTAGTTTTTCAAGATATTTAGTTTCACCCTGTTCTATTCGCTACAATATTAGTTACATAGTTCTAGGATTCTTTGTCATAGATGAGCTTTTATGAATTTGACAATTGATGTTGACATTTTTACTCGTTGAAATTTCCATAATTTTCGATTTGAATTTTGTTGTTCGAAGCTGGAATCAGGCAATAGGCTGAGTTATAATGGTTGTCAGATAAATAGGAACAAAAAACGAGAAAATTTGCACCCTGTGACAGTTTTTTCACTTCATTTACTTTATTCACATGCTGAATAATGTGTCTGCAAAGTCTTGCTTGAAATGTTAAGCCAACTAGTTCAGCTTGGAAAATAATATCACATTTACCCCAACTAAATATTTAGGATTAACATATCGCCCAACTTCGACTCATTGTACTGAGAAAAAAAATTTACTATATACAGGGTGTCCAGTAAAGACCACGTCAAACCGAGGGAGAATGCAGATCAAAGGATAACCCACCTGCTATGACTAAATTCCCAGTACAAAAGTCTTACCGTTTTCGATATTTTTTTTGAAAATAATGACTTTTCAATAGTTTTATCTTTACGGTTGGTACAATTTTACACCTTTTTGGTTAATTTTTTCAGTAAAATATTGCTGAATAATAATTTTAACGTTAACATTAAAAACATTCTCCAAACATTTCAAAAAGGGGCTGTGAGAAATATTTTTATTGAAAATTTTGGTAGTGGATTCTTTTGTTCATGAAGTTAGCCCATCGTGGTGGAATCAAAATGTACTGAGCTACTGCTGCACATTACACCAATAAATTGTCTATTTTATAGTGATTTCAAAAAGGTATCCTTTAAAATGTTCGGAGAATGTTTTTAATGGTAACGTTAAAATTATTCTTCAGCAATATTTCACTGGAAAAATTAACCAAAAAGGTGTAAAATTGTAACAACCGTAAAGGCAAAACTATTGAAAGGGGCAAAAGTCATTATTAAAAAAAAAATCTCGAAAACGGTAAGACTTTTATGTTGGGAATTTTGTCATAGCAAGTGGGTTATCCTTTGATCTACATTCTCCCTCTGTTTGACGTGGTCTTTACGGGACACCCTGTATAGTAACAGTAACGCCGTGCAGTTGTGTTAACTCAGTCTACGGTGTTGAATGAGTTGACACACTTATTGCCAGTCTGCTAGCGCCACGGTTGTACATACTACTACTATGGCACTTTTGAGTGGTCGCTATTTTCGAAGAATACTTATTCCCTAGGAGCGTCAATCAATCTTTGACAGTTCCCATTGTAAACAAAACAAGGACTAGAATGGTGAATAAAATAAATGAAAGAAATATTATATCTTGCAAAATTCTCGAATAAATCAAAAAACATTCGTATCTTCAAAAAGCTGATGGGATCAGATTTGTAATATGGCTGATAAAGTGACAAAGAGAGGGGAACGCTGCAAGGCGAAACACGAAAACCACAAAAATTTCCTCAATGTTTGGGCAACCCTTCCCCCCTTGCCAGTTTTTAGACCCCTATGTTAGATCGTTGCCCACCGCAGCGGTATTTGGCACTGTCGGCACTCAGATTGTTCTGCTTGCGCTTTCTACATACAATTCATTTATTTACAGTATATGTTCAAATTGCTTCCACAGTTCATTGAGTGAGATGGGGAGACCATATTGAAATCCTTATTGAATGTACCAACTTGTAATGTTACTTGTCGAACTGGTATAGTACATTTTTCCTCAGTACAGCCAATTAAAGTTGGGCGAAATGTGAATTCTAAATATTCGGTTGAGTAAGACGTGTTATTTTCTTACAGACTGGACCAGTTAGCTTTACATTTCAAGCAAGAGTTCACATTAGTCAGCATCCCACAACCAAAAAAAAAAATGGAAAAGTTTAGATTTCTAGCGATAGGAGTGAAAAAACTGTCTCAGAGTGCGAAATGAGAATTTTCTCGATTTATACATGTCCGAAGTTTTAAAAATATTCAACTTAGATTTTTATGTATTTTTCTGATGAATATTATAACCCCATATATTGACATATTTTAAATCTGAATACATTTTTCTGAATATTGAATTTTGATGATCTGAAATCTGAAAGAAAAAAATATAAATGAATTTCCATGTAAATGTTAAGAAAATTGTTAGATCACAAAAGCATTTTCAGAGAAAGGAAGAAAAAGGTGACAGGATTCGCCACCCTGAAAAAGAAGTTTATACGAAGAAGAAGATCGTCAAAGGCATGCGACCATGGCAGAATGCTCAGAGAGTTGGTCTCGGATTGGAGTCCCCTGGAAGTGGCAGCACTGTTGGAAGAGTACGAAGCTCTGGCTGCCCTGAAAGACCTTTGTGTTCAGGCAGAGTTGGCTAGGCCGCCTGCTGCAACCTTCAAACAAGATCTCTCCGCTTTGTACGACTTCAAGTACTGTACTGATGCGGATTTAGTTTACCGTGGTGCTTGCTTTCCGATACATCGGGCCTTGTTGTCTGCTAGATGCCCATATTTTCGTGATCTCTTGACTGGCTGCCCTGGATATGGCGCACGAATTTGCTTGGAACTACGAACTGCCACTGTTGATGTGCAATTATTTTCTGCGTTGTTGCGCTATCTCTACACGGGTGATATTTGTCCGCATAATACTAATATTGACATGAACTTGTTGAGAAGACTGAGGGAGGAATTTGGGACTCCTAATGCTCTCGAGGCAGATCTGAGATATTTACTCGAAACTGGAGACTATGCTGATGCTGCATTAGGTATTTATTGTGTATCTAATCTTACTTTGGTAATGGAGTTACAGTGATTTCAGTTCATAAACTTTCATATGCGAAATGTAAATTCTCCAAAAATGCGCATCCGTGCATGTTAAATTGTATTTTTACGTTGAAATCATTTCAACTCTTATTAGTATTTTCAAGTGATCGATTGGCTATACTTCTCTAAACAATTATTTACAATGCCATGAAAGAAAACTATTCATTATAACAACCAGTAGGAATTGGAAATGAAGTACGTAATATTTTGACACGGTTAATATTCGAAACTCAATCTAAATTGGAAAGAACTGATTCATCTTGTGTTACTTTATTTATTGGGTTCGATGTCATACAATTTTTCATACAAGAGATGAATCTTCAAGTGAATCCAAATTGAAAAGTTTGTATATCTACATTTTTGAAACAAATATTCTCGAATATTTTGATAACCTCTCAGCCAATTTTGTTCTCATTTGGAGTAGAAAGGGGCTAATTCACTTAACATAATATCCAGTGGCGTATCGGATTTGCTGCAGTTTTTGTTTTTTTTTTTGGCATCCAATAAGTGAAACAAACAACATTAACTTGCGTTGCAAATTGTCCGACGCTCCTGAATTATTATAATTATAATTAAATTACATATAATACTTGAAAATTCTGATTTTCATCCCTACCGTGTTTACTTGAGAGTCAGACAGTTTTGATGGTTCTATGATATTGCCAAGCACATTCAAAGTGGAATAGTTGTAATAGCAACGGGTATATGCAGTAACTGCGGTGCGAATTTGTGTGTGTGTGTGTAGCGATCACTAAAAAAAATATTACACATGTATAACGAGTCAATATTTCGTAACATCACTGTTTACTATACTTGTACTGAAACATCCCCACTACCGATTTTCCTTCGTTTATGTTGGGGCCACTTTTCTTAGTTTTTGGCTCTGAGTAACGCGGGTTTTGATATTATTACGAATTAAACGTGGGAAATGGAGTTTCATGCTATGACGAATTCGTGATGGTGTTTTATAAAACTTTGTCACCTGTTAACTGCAAAAGTCACCAATACCTAAGTTTCACGTTAGGGAATCATTCCTACGTGTACTGGACTCTTGCTCTATTAGTGTTGAACAGACTAAATAATAATAATAATAATAATAAAATAATAATAATTATAATAATAATGTTGATTTACCAAAAAGTACATGAATGTGTAGTTTACAGAATATAGCATACAGTAAACAAACAATGAATCCCATAGAAACATATTTAGGTATAACGATCAGCACCTTAGGTGGGATAGGCACATGCGAAATGTTAGGAGCATGCTCTACAGGTTCAAATATTTCCCAATTCCTACCTCCTTTCCCTTGCTTTTCACGATGTTCTCTGAACATTACAGGATGTCTTCTTTCGTGAGAAGTTTTATATATAATATATATTTATATATATAAAACTCACCATATGAAAATATTGTACTCTGCCCTTATCGAGTCGAGAATCCAGTATGGGATCCTGGTTTGGGGAAGTGCCTTAGAAGTACACCTAAAAAAGTTAGTAATTCTACAAAAATTATTCACAAAAAAGTGAGGAATTACCCAACCGAAAGATTATTCACAGAAACAAAGATTTTCGACTTGAGACAACTCTACTTCTTCAACATAATGATGCATACCTACAAAACCAAAAAAAGCATTCTACAAACATTAGACCACACTTACCAAACTTGACAAAAAACAAAACTATATACGAAAACATCCGTAACTAAAAGGAATCTGGGTTAGAGAAATCACCATTACATATGCCAAATAGCTTATAGTAGGGGAGCCCAAGCGGGGATTTCGGGATTTACTAAAGCGCGTCAGATTAATATACAGGGGGATACCTTGTACCCGGATAAGTACCTCCACAAAACATGAGACCCATTTATAAGGTCGCGTGTGAAGGATACATGATCAGATTAGTAAAAAAAATTGACCATCAGAAATTCTCGAGCGCGTCAGATTAAGGTAGGCTGAGTTAATTACATCCTAAAAAGTGTATATTTCACTAATCTGACAATTTGAGAGTGACGTAAAAAAAAGGGAGGGCAACAAAGTTGTAAAAAAAACGTCATCTCGACATTCTCGAGCGTAGCAAATTTTTTTTTATTTCGAAGGAAATAATTCAAGAATAATGAAAAAAATATATAATCTGACAATTTACGCAAGCCGAAATAACAAAAATTCGTCGATAAAGTTAAATGCGTGCAGCTGCGTGATGCCTACATTTCCTTCTCCGCACTTCTATTCCTATGTGTATGTGTGTGTGTGTAACTCGCTTATAACGTTTGAACGAATAAACCGATCGGAATCTACTAAACGGCGTTCTAAAGATTCCTCTTAAAATTAGATTTCCTGTGAACTTGAACCCATTCGGACCGATAGATTTTGAGAAAATATTAAAAATCCCAAAAAAAAATTTTTTGAATGGTTTTTTTGAAATAACTTTCAACCGGCTGTATCGATTAACTTCAAAAACTAATCCGTCTTTGAGCTTGAAAAACCACATTGATCGCCACCAAGCTGGTCAAAATCGGTTGATTCGTTCGAGACATATCGTGAACGAAAGAAACCCAAAAAAGTGTTTTTTCGGGATTACTCCGAAATTTGTGGTTCTATCAATTAAAATTGCAAAATTACTTATGGATGATAAAACTGCGTCGAATGCCGCCAACCGCGTGAAAATTGCTTGATCCATTCGAAAGTTATTGCGGTTTCAAATTTCCAAAAATAGTGTTCTATGAAACTTCTATCAGACTTTCGAGCTGGGAGAGCTCAAATGCACAGGAATATTATTTCTTTGAACTCAGGGAGCTCAAAATATCACATACATTATATTTTGAGCTCAAAAATATCATAAGTACAATTTTAGGCGCCCAGGAATGGAATTAGCGGGAAGTTGCAGGGATGGCCTTTGAGGTGAACCGTTTTTCAAATTTTGTTTTTGTCAGATCAGGCGAATCCCTCTAGATAATCGTCAGATTATGAGACAGTACATTTAGAACATAAAGATGAACCATATATATCTTAATCTAACGCGCTTGAGTATTTCAAAATGGCGATTTTTTTTGCACATTATGAAAATGGCCGCGAGTTTGCGTCCCATCGAAATCGTTTGATTAGTGAATGAGAGCTTTTTTTTTGGTGCACTCAACACTCCCTTAGAAAATCTGACGCGCTCGATTAATTTTATTTTTTTTACATTTTCAACCCTTAAATACAACCACCCGCATCATGCAAACGATCAGATTAATATACGTACTTTATTAAAAATACGTAGGGCATTGATGCTATCAATATCTGACGCGCTCGAGGATGTCCATGCAACAGTTTTTTTTTTACATATTTGAAAATCTATAGCCGCTTCCCCCACCGATGTAAAGGTATATATCATATAACATTTTTTTCTTCTTATCATCTAAGCTTTGCATCCCAATAGGTCTCTACGACGCTCGAGTAAATCCCCATTTAGCATCGTGGGCTCCCCTACCATTACAACCATGCACCAGAAAACCTAAAAAAAGAAATGGTCATGATAAATTCTGCCAGTTTCATCAAAAAAAGAATAAAACAATATATACTCAGTCTGCATAGACATGACATACATGTTTTATTGCAAATGAGCAATGTGCAGTGAAATTAGGATGGATATTATGTTAGCATATATACTCTTGAATTAAGCTTAATGTATATAAGTAATAATAATTTGATTTACCATCTCAATCCGAAACAACGTTTTATGATTATGATATATGTGTACTTACCGGATTCCCCGAGTTTCTATGGGATTCATTGTTTGTTTACTGTAGGCTATATTCTGTAAACTACACATTCATATACTTTTTGGTAAATAAACATTATTATTATTATTATAGACTCAATAAAATAATTCACATGTTTTCAATTCAGAAATCGCATTGAATAAATTTGGCATTTTTCTGAAGTGTTACCAACTGAATTGATGCTCCAAAATTCTCAATTCTCAAAATGTTCAATGGTAAACTTGATTCTTTCAATTTTGTGCTTATTGAAAAATCGCAAAATCTATTACACTCTTTACAAATAAATGAACGGTTTCTTTTAGATTTAGTATTATTTGTTTGACATTCTATTTATTATTTTCATAGTGAACGCGAAGCCAAAAATCCAGATACTCATCATGAAAATCTGAAATCACTGAATTAATGACGATGATAACATCTTTCATTATAAAATTCATGAAAGATAATCCTCACGTTATGAATTGAACATACCTTATCTGATGTTTTTTTTTTTCATTGTAGTGTTTACTTCTGATGGTTCTGATTGCCAGAGACCTGATTCTGGAAGTTCAGAATACGGTTTCAGACCCAAATTAGAGTTGCCTTGTCATAAAGCTATCCTTTCGGCCAGATCACCGTTTTTCAGGAATTTATTGCAAAGGAGATCAAAGAGTGGAGAGGATCAAACAGAGAGAGCACTTCACATTCCCACTAGGATTGTTCTAGATGAAACTGTCATTCCGAAAAGGTACGTGTCTATTCATTCGGAATATTCATACTGCTTACATTACTTCTTATATTACACGTTGAAATGGGAATCACATTATAAAATAATTTGCATCAAAACACCTTAATATGTATCATAAAACTATTAGACGATACGAGGATCTGAAAACACCATCCCGTAGCAGTATTTAAGATTTCATTAAAAAATTAAATACTAAATTTTTTTAAACTTTTTATTGGCATACTGTTAGTCAAATAGAAATATATATGCATGTGGTATAAAAGGTGTCCCATTATGCTTGTAATTTTATATACCCACGTCTGTTTCGCATTTAAAAAGAAAATCTTATAATTCGATTTTTCGAGACGAATTACCCAATTGAATTCGAAATGTAAGCAAGAAAAAAGGAGTTTTTTCAGCATTTTCCATTTATCTTGGGACACTCGGTTATATGGAATATTTCTTTAGGTATGCGAGAGTTCTGTTGCATGCAATATACCTCGACCAAGTTGATTTGTCGTTGATCTCGCGCGGGGGATGTGGAGGCGGCCTCGGAGAGGCGCAAGCTTTGGCCCATACGGGACGTGCTAGACCTTCCCCGCTAGAAGAGGCCATGGAGCTTTATCAGATAGGGCGATTCCTCGAGTTGGACATACTCTCGCAGGGCTGTGAAGATCTTATTCTCGAATGGTTGTCTTTGGATACGTTGCCTGCGGTACTTCAATGGGCGAGGCAGCCACATGGATCTGCATGGGTACATCGGCAGGTAAGATAACAATTTATGTTTTCATTACTCACAAGACCTGACATCAACATTGATAATGAATACAATTTTTTTTTTAATAATCTCGACGGAAGGTGTTCATTACTATTTTCAACACGCTTATACAGGGTGTTCCAGGAGTCGACGTCAAGCTGAAATTGTTAGAACAGTTAACAGAAAAATATTTTGAAAAATTCAAGAAAAAATTGTAAATTTTATTGTAATACCTAATTTTCATCGTATAAGACCGATCAGCGCTGAGAGTATAGTATAGTATTGCAGACTGTATGGCTACCTAGCATAATTCATGTTAGACTATATAGGAATTTTCCGCTTTACAATTATTTGAACTGTCTCCTGAAGATATCACTTCACATTAGAAAACCGCACATTTGAACATTTTGATAATTTTTGAACCTTTGGAAAAGAGTAAAGTATATAATTTTAGGTTGAGAATACGGGACATAAAGTTAATTTCTATCTCTAAAAAAAAGAGCTTTCCATCTGCAACATAAAAATATGAGCATTTCAAAAAAATAATGAAAATTTGCACTCTGTGATAGTTTTTTCACTTCTGTTTCTTTAACTTTTCAATTTTTTTTCCTCTTATGTGATGCTCAATATTGTACCTGTCACATTATTCATTATCGATTTATTTTATTACAACATATCTTCAAATTGCCTTCATAAAATCTCTCAATCTCACTCAATGAAGCTAGGGCCTCAAGGAAAACTCTAAGTACACTAAAATAATTAATAATTGGCTTTCTTTGCGAAGAAATAAATTGTCTACAACTTTAGAGAAATATTTTAGCAAGTATAATACTATTTTGGAATCCTCATTGAATGTGTCAGCTTTTAATGTGACTGCCAAACTATTCAGTCAGTGAAAGTTGAGCGAAATGTTAATTTCGAATATTTGGTTGGGGAAAATTTTCTTCCAAGTTGCACCAGTTGGCTTGACATTTTAAGCAAGAGTTTACAAACACATTATTCAGCATTCCATAACACAAAAAAATGAGGATTTGAGAGGAGGTAAAAAACTGCCACAGAGTGAAAATTTCCCTGATTTTTTTCAAGTGTTTGAATTTTTAAAATACGCAACTCAAATTTTTTTATTGTATTTTCCTGATAACTATTATAACTTGGTCTATTGCCCGATTCCATCTTGACGCCAACTTCTGGGACACCCTGTATAAGTTTCTCTGTGACTAATTAACCAGCAATGCGTATTAGCGTATGTATGGTATGTTGGGTTTCAATTATGTATCATGAGCCTGATATCAGTTTAACCTGTGTATTTTTAGTCATCCAAGGGGATTAAGGATATAACCAACGAATGACGCAAGTTTATAGACATAAATAAAAGATTCTCAAGAGTTTTGGGAGTGAAAGCACGCTGTCAGAGTTTATAAAACTGAAAGAAAAACATTATTTTTGAAAAAATTAAAACACGCTTTCAACAACAATCAAACTAATACATAATCGTGCCATTGATCTGTATGTGCCACTGAAAAAGTTCTCTCGGTCTGCTTTTCCTGTATGGTACTCACAGGAGTTGAGAAATTGTATATGGTCGTAAAAAAGTGCCCATAAAAGATTCGAATCAACAAATTCCGCGAAAGACCTGGAGTTTGCAAGGCTCAGGACACTCTGTGAACGTTTAACAAAATAATCATATCAAAATTATGTCTTCATGACTGAATCTTCAATACCACACAACATGAAAAGTTTTTGGAAATAAATTGCAAAGGTTTTGGAGTAAATGCCAAAAGAAAATCCTCCAACTTTCCGAGTGAGTTATCGTTCAATGAAAAACATTGCTCGGATTTCGTGAATTCTTTTTCTCAGTATTTACTAACATCAATTGTGACATTTCAAAAATGCCCGTTCAATTTACTGATGCCGATATACCTTATTGTGTTATCAAAATCCGATATCTACACCAAACTATCTAACTTGGATGTTAGCAAGAGTCCTGGGCCGGATGGAATACCACCTTCAATTTTAGAAAAGTGTGATTTTATACTTGCCCGACCTTTATATCAGATATTTAATTTATCACTGTCATGGGAGTCTTCCCTTCCGCATGGAGGACAAGCTATGTAACACCTATTTTTAAATCCGGTAACAAATCAGAGATAAAGAACTAGAGGCATCAGTATCTTGAGCACTATACCCAAACTTTTTGAGAGCCTCGTGTGCGATTTTCTGACTCCTTTTGTTAACAGATTGTTGGTTGACCAGCAATTTGGTTTCAGACGCAGGCGTTCAACTGAGTTGAACTTATTAACGTACACCGATGACGTGTCGAATGCCTTGGAATCTGCATTCGAAGTACACTCAATTTACACTGACTTTTCCAAGGCATTCGACAGGGTGAACCACAAGGCCTTGATTCATGAGTTGAAAAATTTCGGTATCGAGGGAAACCTACTCTATTGGTTTGAGAGCTATTTGGATAACCGACGTCAGTTTGTTAGTGTTGCGACCTTCAGGTCCCAAGAATTCATCGTCACGTCAGGTGTGCCTCAGGGTTCCCACCTCAGTGCTTTACTATTCAATGTGTTTGTAAACGATGTTAAGTCTTGTTTTCATCACTCTAAATTACTTTTATTTGCCGACGAACTTAAATTGTATTCGAGGATAACATCCGATCTTGACTACATGCTTACTAGCAAATGGCAAATGAAGTTTACTCTGAATCTTTAAAAAAATTTATAGGCGCTTCATTTTCTGCGAGAAGAATTTCAACCTGTGGCACAGTCATCTGTGTTGCACCAACTGGATAAAATCCACTTGATAGAGGTTCTTAGAAGTCCATTTTTGCAAGCCAGTGAACTGGAAGTTTTGCATGCTGTACTTAAGTGGGGAGAGCATGAGCTTGTGAGAAGAATGGAGGATAGAGGTAAAGTGTTGATATTTTTGAAGTTTCTTGTGTGTCGATTCATAAAAATTTTCAATGTGTTTATGATGAGACCATGATGTAAAAAAAGTATTTTGTACATTATGTCTCTCAAATTACTATTTATATACTTCTTCAAAACAAATGAAGTTGTGGCTTCATTGTTTAAAATGTCATTGATTTGTTTTTTTGTGCATCATCTAACAATATTATCCATGCCAGATTGATTGAGGAAATACAAAGTCTGAGCAAACTGGTTCATTATTTATTTCAAACTGGTTGTGTTTAGTTTCATCGTTTATTCATGAGGTGACTTCCCGGAGGAAAACCACAGTGCAAGTAGTTTATCTATTTTTTTTTCTTTCATATATAACCTATTAATCTAAACTTTGTATTCTCTCATGATGTGAATCATTGCAATACAATTGAAATTTGAATTTATAGAACCAAACATCGTCAGCCATACTGCCCATTCGGTTGCCCGCAAAGGGGTGAAAAAACGGGACCTGAGCGACGTGGAACTTCGAGAAATTCTCTCCGAACTACTACCTCTAGTCAGAATGGACCATGTTCTTCCTTCGAATAGTGATATACTGAACCACGCAATTCGTCGTGGACTGGTAATTAAAACACATCCATTATTCTACATAAAAGGCTCAGGGGAACAATATGCAATGCAAGACAATGGCCTGAGAAATTGTAAAATAAACACTTTGATCATTGAAAAAAGGTATCGTGAAGCCTGAAATGAAACAAAAAGTATGTGAATGTATAGTACGTGATGAAACCTTTTTGGTTATATTTATCGAGATTATATGATACAGGAAGAAAATTGCAATTTCCACGAAACTGTTATTTATTCGGTCATCGTTATATTTTATGTATGAGAACTATGGCTTATCTTTTGGTACCAAAGGCCTGGATAAATTTTGCCTTTGAAACTCTCAGGGTCTCATAGTTTGACTGTTTTGGTAGTGAAAACTCTTTGACACCAACGAGAGTAATTACGAGAATTGAATTTTTTTGGGTATCATGAGAACAGATGATTTCCAAGCGGAAAATTAACCCTGAATGATCATAAAAACCCTGATTTCTCCTATGCGTCGGGATAAAAAAGGACATTCCTTCTGATACATTGATCAACTTTAATCACTTTTAAGGGTTTTTGTTTAGCATCACAAATCTTTTTTACCCAGTAATCAGACTTTTCGCGAGATGGTTTTTGGTTTGTGCAACCCACTTTCTGAATATGAGTGTTCGCGAATAGGAATTATTTTGATGAGATCGGACGATAGATCTTGTATAACGTATTCAACATTTTGGGACACAACTTTTTTACCTTTTCTTCGATCATTCAAATGAGGCACTAATTAATTGTTCTTCAGGGGATTCATTATTTAATTTTACAATACAGGTGAGTACTCCGCCTAGTCATATGATCGGAGGAGACCGTGAAAATCTACGTGTGAATGCATGGATACGTGGAGGAAAGAACAACGGACTGTTCGTGCAACCGAGACTATTCATGCCTTATTATGATGAAGTTAAGGTATGTTATCTAATGTTGAGAGTGAAAACATCTAAATTACATTTCATCATATATTTTTTCGTCGTTCGTTGGATATGGGTGGATTCTATTTTTAAAGGTGCATTCAGCACAATAATTTGTTTTTTTCGTGAAAATACATCTTATTTTCCAGCGAATACAACTTTCTTTGATATTTGCGGCGGTTCATAAGCGGGATTATAAGTGGAAAATAGACTGCACCTTACTGCTTAGAATTGTCTACACTAATACATAATTCATAATTTGCCGGCTATGGTTCAGAAATATTTCTCAGAATTACCTCTCAAAAGTATACCTCTGGTTACGTGATATTATTTTTGACGTATCAAAAATATTCTGAGAGCATTATTCGAACAATTTTTGTGAGTGAAACGAATCGTTTTCGAACGTTCATACATATGTCATACGAAGTGTTGATTTATTTAATGTAAATTTCTAATAACCATGAAAGGTAAAAATGTTCTGAAGTCGCCATTTCAAGGAGTCTGTACTAGGTCCTTCATATCGAATTTTCATTTAATTCTAACATTTACTTTAAAGAAAACCCGATTTCCAGTGACATCTTTTGGGAAACATTTCTATAGGAATCTATCATCTTATTTTTTTAGTTATATGTCGAAAATTTCCAGGGCACTGTATAACTGAAATATGATTATATGATATAATAATACCTGCCAACTGGTACTAACAAAGCAGAAGGAAAATAGAAGTTAATTATTGCGAAAATATCAAAATCTTTTCATTGTTTTGACAACAATTTTTATGTAAAGGTGCTCGTGGAGGATCAACTTGTTCAGGAAGTGGAGTTGATGCGCTTGCGCCGAGCTCGTTACATGCAAGACATTCCAGACACTCTGTATATGGTGGAAGAAAAGCCTCGGCCACATGGGCCCGCAGGTGTAGACGTACTGGCCTCCGTTTTGCCAGTTCCGGATCCAACTGTTATGAATGCTATGCTTAAAAGGTATTCAGAAACTAAAAATCACAAATTTCCGTAGTTTTCAAATTTCACATCCGATTCAACTAAGCATGCCCAGTTTCGATTTTCTCCACGTTACATAAAACGACCGACGCACAGTGGTCCAAAAGCCCAATTTCCTGGCCAAAACCTCAAAGGTTAATGGATTTTTCTCAAATTTTCAGATTCATAGTTTTTTGGGTTGCTGATTACGAAAATGGAAAAAAAAATCAAAATTCAAAATGGTGGACCCAAAATGGCGGACATTTTTTCCAAAAAAGAATACGTTTGCGCTGGAATTCATATTATAAGTGTTTTTTGGGTCGCTGATTACGAAAATGAAAAAAAAAATCCAAATTCAAAATGGCGGATCCAAAATGGCGGATATTATTTTCAAAAAATAATACGTTTGTGCTGAAATTCATAATAGACATTTTTTTTGGGTCACAGATTATGAAAATGAATAGGAAAAATTTATTACTGCAGAATTATTACAAGCACAATATGTGTGGGAACATTATTCTTTACTTGACTGAACTACATGATTTCCTCAAATACAGATAAATCGCTATCAGAGCTTCCATCGCAACTTTCATTTTCAGAATTATTATCTATATTAAGTACATCATCTGCGTCGTCGCCTCCAAAATCGAATTTTTCATAACTGAGTGCTCTGTCATCTGACGCACGAATGCACCAACACTGCTCCAAACAGTACGGTTTTTAAACCAAAGGGGCAAGAAAGGGCAGGTAATGCCAACGGTTACGAATTCTACATAGTTTTATACGCGTAAAACCGTTGCAACTTCTTCAGGATATCTTGGGATCATAACTAATTCTCTACAGATATAAAAATAATTATGAAAAAAAAAACAATTCTGAGTGCCGACATTTCATTCTTAATAACATCTGCAAAAATGCACGTAATGATTCCCGCAGTAAAGAATAATATTCTACATACATTCAGGAACATCCTCCATTTTGTCGCAAACGTTTTCACAAAAAACTGCGTTTCTCATGACAATTTTAGTCAAGCGCACGAAACAGGTCATGGGCCGCCATTTCCCATGTGGCGCGATAACGGGCAAGTTTGAGTGTGTGCCCACGGCCAAGTATTGAATATATCGACCTAATCTTTTGGATCATGAAACTTTTATTCTTCCTGTTGAGGAACATATGAAGCTTTACCTCTTTGGGTAACTTTCGATTTTTGAGGTTTTGGCCAGGAAATTGGGCTTTTGGACCACTGTGCGACGTGCGGTTTTTTATGCATTTTTAAAACTTGTTATGTTCGCTCCGATAGTCGAAGTCGACAAAAATCATAATGAATCCTTATAAGATATATAAAAAATACAACTTCGGATCATAACTCGAAATAGATTTTTTTTATTCCTTTTACTTCTTTCTACACTGGATTGAACGGAAAAAAGTTGCTCCATAAATGTTAGAGTTATTTTCTCGAAACTTCACTAACAACCATGATATTCGTGTGTCGAAAAATTCAACTTTTGTTTATAACTCGAAAACAAAAGACGAAAGCCAATTTTTGTTTTCGCCAGTGAACTTTAGAGTTATTTTCTCGAAACTTCACTAACAACCATGATATTCGTGTGTCGAAAAATTCAACTTTTGTTTATAACTCGAAAACAAGAGCGAAAGCCAATTTTTGTTTTCGCCAGTGAACTTTTCTCGAAAAAAGCGATATAGGATGCAACCTCAATTTTTTCGTATCTCCTATAATTACCGAGTTACCCTATACAAACAGCGAAATTTCCCCATAGATGAAGAAGACCCTAGATAGTCAATGCGAGCTCATGCGAATTTATTTGTTAGTAGTCGAACCATTGTAAATGTGATTTTTTTAGCAGATATCATTAAAAAAAATAGGAAATATTTCTCGTTTATTCATGAATGAATTGGTTCAAACAAGTTCGTTTTCGAATTGATTGACTATAAGCGGCAAGTACATTATCGTGGAGGGGTCTGTCGGGTCGGGAACATTGATTGTGCAATCTTATATAGGAGGTTGAGGTCGTTGAAATGTCTACTTTATCTATGCTTGGAGTAATAAAGCATCATCTTCGGACGCCAGAACGTCGCATCTATTTTCCTACCATTTACTACGATCTTCTTTCAGGGCAAGAATCTCAACAAATCCCACGACAATGATACGCGAGAAAGCGCCATCTAACGTCTCAGCGTACTACTAACTCTGATTTCGCGTACAAATTATGAGCGATACGGATTATTATTATTATTATTATTTCGACCATAATGTAGAAGTATGTGAAAAAATTATTATTATTAGGGAACAAAAGCTGCGCCAATCACCAAGTTGCCAACGTGCCCTCAACATGCCTTTATCCTCTCGGCACGAGATAAACCGCCAAATCAGATTGCGAGTAGTGCGAGAATTCAACCTGCCCGATCCGGTAGCCGATATGCTGGAAAATTGCTACTACATGCCCGACCAGAACGATAGCGAGTCGCTCCAGAAATCTCCGAATGAACCGATGAAGGCTCCGTCGCATGGCTGCTATAATAAAAATTTGAGCTTCCCGAGACCAGGATACTCGCAAAAGCAAGAACTCCCTGCCGTTATACCCGAAGGCGAGTTTCGGTTTTCTGTCGAGCCCGAAAGCAGCTCGTGCAGTGACGGACACCTCTCCGATATCATGCCCGATGTTGCTATGGCCACTGCGACCATAGGACAGTTGCAATTGCAGGAGCAACAGGTATTTATGAATGGACTAAAAATACGTTTGTGTGGTATGGTTTATTTATAAGGAAGCCAGTTGTATCGATTTGTTAATCGTAAAATGTAAAAAAAGTATCTAGTTCAACCACTGAGATTCTTTACAACGATAAAGAATCAATTTTTGATTTTATATGATTTTTTAGTCAACCAATTAAGTCAATTCGTTCATTTTAACTGTTATAATCGAATCGTGCGTATATTTTGAAATTGTATGGGTTGGACCATACATTTACATTCCAATCATAACTATGCACATTAATGACTCGTTTTCTCAGAGGATCGCTGGATGCAACTGTGCATATTCTGACAAGCTGTCACAACTCTCATCCCTTATAGGTATGAAGAATAAATTTTGAAAAACAAATAGTAGTCGTAGAAACATATACATTTCATACCTACATACATTATAAACCAGCTGATAATGGGGACAAACAGAAATTTCAATCTGAATTTTTTGGTAGGAACAAGGTTTTGGTTCTTTTGTAACAGTATTAACTAAGATATTCAGAACTAATAATTATCATCATTATTTTTTCGTTTTTTTTTCATTACTACAGGGGTCCAAAGGATATACTGCAGCCGGAGGCTTATTGTATTTCCCCTATCATTCCAATACCCTAAAACACATTGGTCCCTCTGACTATCTTGCAAAGGTCACTAGGTTTCAGGGTTCCCACATTCTCTAGGTCCAAATCAGGTTCCCCTAGTTGTACTACTCTTCTATAGTTTAGTGCCTCACAATAGCACAAAATGTGTTCAATAGTCTCAGGTTCTAAGCCGCACAATCTACAAGTAATTATCATCATTATTATTTCAATTTATTTTCCAATTCGTTGTATTTCGTAATTCCATTATTGATGTAACGATTCATTGGATATCGGAGAGTTTCCTTTGTTGGAGAATTTTTAGTCCTAATAAGATTGAAGATTTCTCAAACTTACTTCAAGCTCGACTAAACAGTGGGTATATCTATTAGCTAGAGGAAGTATATTATAATCTATTCATTTTAGGGAGTTGTGACAGATTTGGTAATTTTTCAATACCATAATTGCTAAACGTTCTTTTAATTCACGTATACATTTATACAGGGTGGCTCGTTAGTGTGTGGAAGTAGAATAAATCACTTGAGGATGAGAATTCAAAAAAACTGTTTCAAATAAAAGTTGTTTTATTTGCGCAGATACTCAATGCTAAAATATTACGGGATATTGCAGCGTATTCAGTCTGGAAGAGACCAAATTAAGTTCACTCTTTTAAATGGAACGCCCTTTATATTCTATTACCATTGATATCAGCGTTGAATTCTACATCCAATCCCTATCTTTCAGATTTCCATAAAATGCGACGTTGTCCAGTTTGAGAAAAAAAAAAGAAATTTTGACTAGAACTGTTACACCATAAATGCTGCCAAAAAACGTTATCAGTGACAATTAATTGAATTCATTTGGTAGGAAAAGGATAGCTGAAATGTCTAAATGAACTAGAAGTATCGTTTTCTATACAGGGTGTTTGTTGGAAGAGCACCAGTTCAGAAAATTTCAATTAGCAAACAGATCTAGTATATAATTCCATGTCATTAAAAAATACCACTTGGACTTGACGTTTTTCGGATACCCTATATCTAACGATATAATCAAATATCTCTGCATGTATTTATTTTACACTTCAAAGTTATATCAGAAGATGATGAATATTTTAAACATAAAATTTTTGATATTTGATCAATAAATTGCAGGAAATGGAATTGGATTTGGGAGACGGCAACACAAGAATTCACAGTTCGCTAGGAACTCAAGCTATTTCGGGTTCTGTTCATCGCCCACTCTCCTATCGTAGATATCAACCTTCTACATACCCTCATTTGAGGTCGGATTCCCAAACTTATAATCCACCAATGCCGAGATTTCTATAGTTTTAAGACATTTTTCAAATTCCGCTTGTGTGTTATGTATATAAAGCTTTCTCTATCCCTGAAAGATATTTTTATGATATTGTGGAAAACTGACAAAAGTTCATTTTGTGGTGGTTAATTTCAAGGCGAGCAAGCAGAATGTCAATAGTTTATTCTAATGCTTTTGAAAATGTGTTTTCAAAATTGTCTGCTTTGATATTCATCATGTTGTTCAGAATTTGTATTTTTTTCACTATGAACAAAATTATTCAGAATCATAAACAAAACCATATGATATTATACAGGGAGTTCCTTCATGACTTTAACGCGATCTATATTAGAATTAAGAGTAGCATGATTCTGAAAATTTGTATGTATACATGAGAAGATGTGAGGATTTTTTAGATATACTCGAATAACTCGTTAGAGGAATTTAAAAATCATAAAACTAGGGTGTTCTATCTGGAAAAACAAATATTGCGTCACTTCTGGAAAAACTGGAAGTGCCACAATAACTGAAATATTTTAACTGGATTCTCAACACCTTCTTAGGTGTGTATACAAATTATCAGAATCATGCTAATCCTAGTTCTCCTAATATAGATCGTGTTAACTCATAGAAACTCCCTGTATAATTTCATAAATTTTCTTGGATTCATCCAACATACCTGGAATTTGATTCCAAGTTTCAATGGTATGTTTTCTAAATTCAACTGAGATACCAGTGATTCTCACGATAACCTATTTCAATAAAATACATGGTTATTTTCGATACCTATTCTTTGAAAGTTTTCAATGTTTCCATTCTAATGAATGAAAATCTGATACACTGTATTGGTCAACACGAACAATTGATATAAAAAATTGGCAAGGGCGTATAGTATATCTCATTGGAACTGAAGTTGATTTCAATTTGCTCATCCTAAATATGATTGATTTTAAATTTAGGTTATGAATTTAACAATTGAATAAATTGATCAACCTCATTGAACCATATTGAAAGTTCGATAATTGATACGAAGTGATCAAAAACTAGAATTGAATATCAAATTGAAGGAGGCGTTGAGTATTTTTTTAGTTGAATAGCAATTTCATGGTGTCAGTTATTCAGTACTAAAAATTAGGTTACCTTTGTACAAGGTTGCTGAAATTTTCTTTCAACTGTAATTTATAACATTTAACGAATGATACGTAATATTAAAAAAAAAACATTTTTGTTTGCCCTCGTAATTCCCAACTGTTTCTGAATCACTACTTCATTTCAACATAATTCAACAGGGTATATTCTATGTGGAGGTTTGCATAGTGAATTTTCAAAAAATAGCGAATATTTTGAAAGCGTGTGATTTCAAGAGTAAAACATTATGGAAGAAATTTATCGAAAAACTTTACATATAATCTAAAAATGTGACAAAAATTAGATATGCAATTCGATAAAAGCGAGTTTATATCAAGTCTCGGTTGCACCAAAAATCACACTTGGTGGTATGTCATATCGATTCTTTATGTTGACTTATATATTATTGTTCCATATTTTCAGAAATTCATCGCAAATAACACTGTATATGTAACTGTGAGTGACCTCCGAAATTGAAGTTCTGCTTTTTATTACATTCGATATTGTACCGAAGTATATTTCATGATATTGGCCTCCTTCAACCGACATGATAATGGCCATAACACTTGATTTGTCAGCCCCACTTGATGTTTCGTGATTTCTTTAGAATTTTGTAGAAATTCCCCAATAGGGTTCTTATCAATAATAATGTAAAACTGTGATTTTCTGTGAAAAGGCCGTTATTAGAATTTAATTTATTTATTCGAATGATAACATGATGAGTGAGCGTTGAATGTTACTGATGTATTATGTATTGATGTACCTGTAAGTGAATATGATATCATAGATGTTACTGTATTGTTGTTACTTGTACATACTTTCGAATTGAGGGACACAGATATGCAAACTATACTTGATATTTCCTACAATTATTGAGTTATTCATTTGGAAAACCTTGTCAAAGTATAACTTTCATTTATTTGTAGCGTTGATGAATATACCGTACTAAGATATTCGTATGATGTAGTGAAAGTGGAAATAATCAGATGTGTAGTAATTCATTGAGAATAATTCTTGAAATGTATTTTTGTCTTGGCTGACGGAGATAATGGTAACTCCTAATCTCGAAAGATGACAGAAAGAACTTGGAATCTCTAGTAAGTTTCATTGTATGATGAAGTGCCATCCTTGTAAAAATCTGACTGAAATGACAAAAACCTAGGACATGCAGAAATTCATCATTTCAACTATTTGGTAAGTACATTTGGCTACTCAAACTCTTCACATGTTCAATAAACTAATAGTTACTAGTAGTAGAATTCAGAAGGAATAAAATAACAAATGTCACAGTTACATGAGAGGAACTAATACATCATCATTTATTTTTCAATTAGTATTGTCATACATCAAACGATGATATTGTGAAATCATGAAATAAGTTGACATTATTGATAGCCTAAAACCCATATTCTGTATTTATAACGAGAAATTGGTTACATACACTCCAGGTGTCCAGAATTATATGCTCACCATTGTAATCTCAGGAACCCAAATAGAATCGACTCAATTGAATGGCTTGATTTTTTGATATTGAGGAATACCACAAAGACGTTTCGAATTATAAAGTTTTGACATGCTGGGCTGGGGATGTCTAAGAAATGTAGAGTAATATCAGGAGATTGATCCTGAATATATAATGAAGTATGGTAGTTATATGTAGTTTCAGTGCATTTCCTATGATTATTAATAACTCAAATCAAATAACGTTTATTTCTCCCAGGCTCATGCAGATATTTCTCCTGGGCTAATAAACAAAAACCAATATGAACACCAAGGGTTGTATACATCTTTTCAGTAAAGAGATTTATGGTGAGCAATTTGGAACACATTGTATCACTGATAAGTAATACGAAACCTCGAAATATTTTTGTACATGTCTATTCACTCTGAATGTGTAATATCAATTTTCTCTAGTGTTTCCTCAAATTGACGATGCGTGAAGGCAGATAATATTGAACTATTGTTTCTTTCGTATGTTCACGAGTTGGTTCGAGTCATTAGGCATAAAACAAATACAGCTTTTAATAGTAGATTGATATTGATTTTCTGCATTCCCATGTTTAGAAGAAATGAAGTCACTTGAATTGGTCTATAGTGGCGTTACTATCATGTAAATATAGTTATTATTTTGAGTTGGTTTTCTTTTTTTTTAACATTCAACTGTGAGAGTAACGATATACTAGTTCGAGTTTATTTCTGAAGAGATAAGTAGTTCCAATTTCCATAGCATAGCAATGGCAATTATTTTTATTCGATTTGGGTAATGTGGGCAGTTGCAATCTACATATTGATAATATTTTAAAAATCAAAATTCAATTGTCTAACTTAGCTTCACTACTATTTATCAATATATAATTTTTTCATGTTGATAATTTGTTTTTGAATTAATTTATAGTTCTCCATTTTCACAACGAATAGATTTTGAGTCGATTTAATTAGAGGGCGAATCATATTCTTGAAGTTTCTTATTCAATCCTGTCGAAATGAATGTAATTTTTCTTGTTGGGAAAATTGTTATGAACTGATTTTTATGTAGTATAGAAAACTTGTACGTTGATTTTTTTATGTTATGGTCAAGCTGTTGCTAGTTAGATATATCAACGAAGATTACATATTGACCATAATGTACATCACGTTTGTAAATAACATATTTCATTTTATTATTTATCAATTTGAAGTCTATCTTCTCTAGAGTAATTTGTAAACAAAATATACAATTCTATGCATTGGAAAAATTAATAATTTACAGATATCTTGACTCTCTATAAAATCCATTGTTTTTATATTGTAGCACAAAATTATGTTGTTTCATTACACATACTTGGATTTTATCTTTGGTTCGTATGGGATAACTTGGCATTTCAATTCGTGTATAGATATTCGAAAAATAGTACACTGTTTCATTTTCAGATGTTGGCACATGAGTTGTGTTTTTGGTTTAGCCCAGGGCTACCTAAACTTTTCCCATTTATTATGATAACGAGTTTCCTGGTGACCCCATATCAATATAAAAGAAAGATAAATGTTTTTAATTTATTTATTAGGTAAAAATATACATATACTCTCGTGGCCCCAGAACTTTGCCGAATGAGGTCGCGACCTATAGTTTGAGAAGGCCTGGTTTAGCCCATAAATATCTAAAATCTTCCAAATACAACTTCCAACGTCTCAAGTGAAGTAACGACTAGCAGAATCATTTTTCCTATCGATTGAATGAATCCAACGATGATTCAAACATGAATTCTCTGTCAGATTCGTGGTCAAAGATTCCATATGACATTTTGTCCGTAACGCTTAGCTAGGTTACCTTCGATTACTGTATGTCTTTTTCAAAAGAAAACGATAATCTGTGTTGAAATTGTTCTGATTTCAAGCAATAATCTTTACGAACCTTGTCATTCTATGAATTTTCAAATACAGATCCCCATTCAATATTCCTATTCATATATGTTCATTGTCACAACTAAGTTTCTATTGTGCAATATATAGAATTGTTTACGTAATGTATTGAAATTTCAACAAGATTTTTCCAATCATTAATCAGTGAATTTTAGTTTTCTTAATTTATTTCGAAATGTACATATATATATCAAAAAAATTGAAAAATATATATATTACAAAATATGTTTTTATTATTTGAATCCTATAACATCCTAAGACAACCTCAATTCTGAAGCATTTCGTAGTTGATACCGTGTAACTGTCATATGTTTTCGTGTTATAAACGAACACTTGACATTTGGACACGTGTGAGTATTAGAGATTATTTCTCACTACACATCATGTTCAGATCGCTTGTGATTCATGAGTCTTGGCGATTTCAATCGCCGTTAGAGCTGTGGAACAAATATGAAATTGAGTGAAAGTTTCCCAAACTTGTATGATTCTATCATAATTTAGTTATGTTCTCCATTTCTGTTATACGATTAACTAGAAAAAGGTTTTCCAAAACACTACCGACAAATGCTATATATTATTCATAATATTTTGTTATCATCAAGGCTTATTTTTTGGTCGATTGAAGAATATTTTCAAGATCTTGTCAAAATCAAATATTTGATTTGAAAAATTTTTACTTCCCAGCAAACAATTTCTATCGGCCTATTGAGCAAAATATTTACCGATGGTACCGCTGCATCAGCTGTTCCCGAAACGCGTATTGTTCAGCAGTTTTACATGGTTCTTACGTGTTTATAGTGGTTGTTAATATTCGAAATTTTGTGTGAAAAGGCTTTTTTGTGGTGGATTTTTTTTTTAGTAATTGGACTTCTTTTGTAAGTACAGAAATAAGTTACTTTTGAGCATAATCGAGCCATATTATTTCATATTTTAGATCATCTAGCAAGATGTTCCTAAAACTATCAGAAATTTTTTAATATTCACAAGCAACACCCGACAATGGATGTATTAAGAAGGAAGAGCAAATACTTCATGCCAATCACGTAATTTGATGTGGTAAGAAATTGAGTATGAAGGACAGTATTAACATTGGGGGTATCTGTCTACAAACGTCTTCTCTATTAGGACAGCCCCAGGATCGAGGGTACATTTTCTAAAATGAAGATTTGAAAATCACCAAGATGGAGTACACATGCAAATCAGGCTTATCTGAAATTTACAAGCATATTTCAGCATTATTATTGAACTGTGCAAGGTTGTAAATACTTAATAAGTGGCGAATTATCGTGCCCTGGCAATTTTACTGATCCTAGTATCAAATTTATTGTTTAGTTTTGGGTCTAGGTTTCAGGATTATTGTTAGCTCTATGGTTATGCTATTATGAATAAACATCAATATGTATAAAACCAAGCACAATAAATTATTATCACATGCCTTTCGTTCATCAATTTCTTCGATAATTCCCATTTTGTTGGTTACATATACTTTATTTTCATTTTCTGTGGCACCCAATATCACAATACAATTGGCGTTTTTATTCATATTTCCTTCAGACATTTTATAATTGGAAAAGGAACAATACGCGTTTCGGGAAGTTCACATTATAGCCGCTAGAGTCGCATAAAGTTGTGTTTTGCTCAATTTCATTCACTATCCAGAAAGATACCAATAGCAGAGATTTGAAAATATTCCAATCATCCTGTACACACATTTCGGTATCTCAGAGATGATTAAGTTTCAATTATTCAACCCTATTAATCACACAAAAAGGAATTGGCAGACTGATAACCTCCGTTGGGTTCGGACTTGTGACAAAAAGAATTTCTAGTGCGGTGGAAAGTTTTCGCGAGTATGTTTATAGTGATCTTGAGTGTATGAGACTGTGATACAATTCCAGTGGGTGTGCTTCAAGGACAGTTGGAGGGTGGACATGTTGAGGAAAGTTAATGGGTGAGTTTTTTTTCACGTCCCTTCACACAACTGAACGATTTTGAAATTTTCCATCATGATACATCGGGTTTTTTTATTTAAATTTACTGATTTCTTGGTGGAATTGTACTTTCAAAGCGGCGTTTTCAATGTTTTCTCATAGATAGATAGCACATTATTTCCAATTACTGGAAATGCACAAAGGTGTTGACAAACGTATACAAAACAGGGTATTTACTAAATGATCTAAAACAGATGATCTATAATAAGAAATATCACAAAAAAAATCACAGTTGAAAGGTTCTAGTGAGAATACATTTCAAAATATAACTTAGAGAACTATCATTAATATCGCACATATCACAAATCGAATTGAAATTGTTACAAATCACTGACACAGGTGCTTTGAAATTGTTATTTCAGATCACAGTAAAATGTCGTTTCATGTCTGGAACTCAGGCGTGGAGTGTGAAAGTTGATCATCTGTAAAAGGGGGGCACACGAGATCTTATTATGTAGCATTTTGTGAAGGAAAGAGATCGTGACAAACAATGATGAATACACAATGAATGAACCCTTTCTTAACATTCCTGAAAAGATGCAATAAAATATACAATTTTATAGATTCATTTTTAATTTTAATAGATGGCATGTGGCGTAAACGGATGATGCACGGTGACGTTTTGAAAACAAAGAACTAGGATGGGAGGCGCAACTACTACCAATATTTTTGATTTTTTGATTCCTGTAACTTTTACAACGCCACATTGAGCTCGTCGCACGTTGAACGATTTTGAAATTGTCCAGTATGATATTTCGATTTCAGATATTCATTCTTGAGATTTAATAAATTTTCTCGGTTACAGCTGGTACGTAGAAAACGGTAAGTGTTTTTTTGATTATGCATGACTTTTTGCACGAATTACAGCGGGTGCACCCACAATATTCCGACGAACTATGGAATTCGTAGGATTATAGAGAATCCTTATAGCTGAATATACGTTTAGTATGTCCTAATTGCAATTTATCGATTTTAAACTCACTTTTAAAAATTACACAGGCATACCTTTTTCTCGTGAAAAAATGTTTCAAGTGACAGGTCGTTCAATAGGTCGTCACATTAGGATACTGAATAGAATGTTTATTTTCGAATTGAAATCCTTGACATGGCAGAAGCGAAAGAAACAGTCGATTCCAGTGCGATTTAGTACAAATCAAATTTACAATCGAAGATGCGCTTGAAGAAATCGAATACGCCATCGAAAGTGACCCGATTCAAGAACGACAGTTAACGTACCTCTCCCGATATCACGCCCGGTACCCTTCCGAGGGGAGAGTATTGACTTTTGGTGTCTGTAAGGTTCCTATCTACAAAAGAGAGTGTCACCTCAAAAGGTCGGTATGAACAGTGTTTTTCGTGGTTGAGGGAGTTTTCTTAGTTCTTGATATAGAAATTTGCTCTCCAATATCCATGGAACTTCTAGCTGTGAATCACTTGACGACGTACATACTTGATTTCTTCAAGGGTATTTTTAATTGTAGATTTCATGTTTGTACCAGCCCACTGGAGACGACTGTTACTTTCGCTACTCCGAAAATGAACATTCTATTCAGTATTCTGATGTATCGTCTGTTAATCGCCCAGTTATTTGAAACACCTTTTCACATGAAAAAGAAGGTAGGCCTGACTATTGAGATGACAAATTACCGAAACTTTATTGTGATACTTTACAAAAATTGAATTCCAGCCAATCAATAAAATATATAGTTATCGTTTTGATTCATTTCTCTTGTTCTTCGATACTCAGTGAAAAAACGAATTAGTATTATTCTGAGCTGAAATATTCTTCTATGAACAGTTCTTTGTGAAATAATAGTGCCGTTCAGACTTTTCAGATACATAACCTGGAACAATGAAGTGCATTTTGCAATTTTGTAAAAATGCCAATGAACGAATTCCAGGTTTATTTCAGGTATTAATTCATTTCAGCATTAAATTTATTTCAGGAATCATTTATTTCGGGAATAATTTTTTTCAGGACTTATTTCTTTCAGGAATCAATTATTTCAGAAAAGGGTTCATGGTGTTCGGGTAAGTCTGGTGAATTTATTCAGATCATTGAAATACAAAAAAAACAACAAACGTTTTCATAAAAAATTTGGTCACATGATACATACAATTTTACCTATTTCTTTTCAAGTTTCCATAGGTGGTACGTGTACTAAACTGAAATTATGTAATGAACATATTATTCAGCACGGATGATTCGGCAGGGATGATTCGACCAGGGGTGAATAACGGTGTGTCGCGCGAGTTATATGATACCCCTTATCAAGATGCAATGCGATATATGATACCCCTTTATCAGAAGCAGCGACGACTAGAGAAAGAAAACCATCTCCTACGAGATCGCTAGAGTAAGCTTTTTCATATGAAATAATAATCATTCTTTGTTAACTTTTCAAAGCGAATAGATTGTCTGTAGAAAAATAGTAGTTTTTTAAAAAGGCTTTCCTCAAGATAAAAATCAAAATTGGCGCAGTCGGTAGGATTCTCGCGGTCGCAGAGAAAAGACTCTCGCATCGTGTCGAAAGGTGTTTTTTCGTGACTTTGGACTTCAGCCCTCAAGCGTGAATCCAAGAACACCCCTCCAGGGAACCAGTCGACGGGACAGCCTATCTACGGAAGACAAAGGATCGAAGAAGGATACAGGAGACTACGGGTACCAAACGCAAGGAACTGTAAGTGCCAAATTCCTTTTTGCCTTTCCTAAACCCTCTGTTCAAGGACTTTAGGGAAGATAGGGTAGTGCTAGGTTAAGAAAAACAGAAAGCAATCAAACCGAAAAAATTTGATGTGCAATATCGACGATATTGCGACACAATTGAGCAATATTTCTTTTGAAGAAAATACCAGTATTAGCATTTCAAAATCAAAAATGGTTCCACCAGCTCCAACACAAATCAATCTTTTTAAATCACGGGTAGACAACATCAAACCGCTTGACGGCAATAGCAATACGTTAAATAAATTCATTTCACGTTGCGAAACGCTTCTCGCCAGTTATGAAGTTTACGGAGATGCCGATCTCCAAAAACACATTCTTGAGTGTATTCACGAAAAATTAGTCGGTAAAGCGGAATTTATGGTAGGCAATCGCATGAAATTGAGAGATTGGAACAGCTTGAAAACCGCTCTCATACAATGTTTTTCAGATCGCAGAGATCAAGATTGTCTCGTTCAAGAACTCACTAGAACTAAACCGCACAAAGGAGAAAATCTTGTAGATTTTGGCAGTAGAATCCAACTATTAAGAAGTAATGTAGTTCAGAGAATAAGTAACGATACGTCTTTGGACCAGCAAGCAAAATTATGTCATATTTATTATCACGATAAAACAGCGCTAAACACGTTCATAACTGGATGCATCGGCACCCTGAAAAATAACATGCATTTGAAACAACCAGCTTCTTTAGAGGACGCCATAGCGTATGCAAATGAATTCGAAAATTTTAAAAGACTTTACGGTAACCTAAACGAAAACAGGAATTCCTCCTCAAGGAATATTCCGACACATCGACAAATATACGGGAACAACATGCAACAAAATCACCAATTCAATCACCAAATGCATACTCAAAATTTCACAAAACCTATTTGGCCCAACCAACCGATCAACGTTCAACCCAGACAACTACCAAATCAGAGATTTTATACAAATCGCGAAGTTTTTGGTCCACCAAAGAATGTTTTCAAACCCAATCAAACTCAAGCAAATCAAATGCCAAAACTAGAACCAATGTCAACAACCTCGAGAAATCCAACATTAGCCACAAGAAGAACGCAATTCCAAAATCAAAAGTATCCAAATTTCGGCAATCGAAATCCATCATTGAATACTTCGAACAATTTCCGACCCACTGGAAATCCAAATTTCACATTTGAAGAATTGCATTCAAACGATTACGACATTCCTGACCCATCCTCAGAATTCCCAACTCTCGACAATAAAGACCAAATTCCCGAAGAGTTTAACGATCCCTACGATTCAAACTACGTATATGAAGACGAAAAGTTTGTAGAATTTGAAAATGATCATGACGTAAATTTTCCTACGGTACATCAAAACGAGAATCAAACGTAGTCGAAATCAACGTCCTTTGTAACGATGCGCTACCGTACATAGAAATAAAAAATCCAAATGTAAAATTGCTTATTGATACGGGTAGCTCAAGATCAATCATTAGTCCATCAATCATCGAAAAATTGTATCCTGACAGAATTTACCACGCAAACACAACGATAAGAACAACGTTAGGTAGCAAAAATATTAAATTCAATGCAAAAATTCCAGCATTCCACGAATTAGGTAGTGAACAAGAAATCGATTTTATCCTTTTTGACTTTCACGACTTCTTCGACGGAGTGATAGGTTTAACAGATTTAATTAAAATGAAACTGAACATCGATTTAACAAACCAAAAGTTAATAGGCCTTAACGTTGAAGTTCCATTCAAATATAGAGAAATCGATACGAACAAGAATTCCAAACGAAAAGGTAATAAAATACCTACCGGTCAATGTAAACGAAGGAGATGTGGTAATAAAGAAACAAAATTTATACAATCTTACAATCCATCGAGTTCTGACTTCAGTAAAAAATGGTATCGCACCAATAGAAATTCATAATAGTACAGACCAACCAATTACTATAAAATTAAATAAACCTCTTTCAGCAACTCCATTTGAACCAAGTCAATACGAAATTTATAAATTTGAAGCATTCAATAATGCACTCGAACGAAAGACAAATTACGCACAAAAAGTGACGTACGAAACCTCATACGTACAGACCATATGAATAGTGAAGAAAAAACATCCATTATTAGACTTTGCGAAAATTATTCAGATATATTCTTTAAACCCGGCGATAAATTAACTTTCACATCAAAAATTAAACACGTAATTGAAACAACTGACGAAACACCAGTATTTACGAAATCTTATCGGTATCCGTACGTACATAAGGAAGAAGTTCGAAAACAAATTCAAGACATGCTAGAAAAAGGAATAATTAGACCCTCGTCCTCTCCTATATGGATTGTACCGAAAAAATTAGACGCGTCCGGTGAACAAAAATGGCGACTTGTTGTCGATTACAGAAAAATCAATGAAAAGACGATAGATGATCGATATCCTATTCCAAACATCACGGATATATTGGATAAACTTGGTAGAGCCCAATACTTTACCACACTCGATCTAGCTAGCGGCTTTCACCAGATCGAAATGGGAAAATGTTCCATCGAAAAAACAGCATTCAGCGTCGATCAAGGTCACTTTGAGTATTTGCGTATGCCCTTCGGTCTTAAAAGAGCGCCAGCCACATTCCAAAGAATAATGCGGATGAAGTCCTAAAAGATCTACAAAATAAAATCTGCATGGTCTATATGGACGATATTATAATCTTCAGCACAGGCTTACAAGAACATATACGAAACCTAAAACTAGTATTCAATAAATTACGCGAAGCTAGACTGAAAATTCAGCTAGACAAATGCGAGTTTTTAAGAAAAGAAGTAGAATTTCTTGGACACGTCGTAACACCTGACGGAATTAAACCAAACCCGAAGAAGATTGAAACGATTAATAAATTTCCAATTCCTCGTACACAAAAAGACATCAAATCTTTCCTTGGTCTCCTCGGATACTATCGAAAATTCATTGAGAATTTTGCGAAATTGACAAAACCAATATGACGTCTTGTTTAAAGAAGGATGAAAAAGTCGAACATACGAAAGAATTCACAGAATGTTTTTACACTTGCAAACAAGTTTTAATGTCAGAACCAGTGTTAGCTTATCCAGATTTCGGAAATGATTTTGAACTGACCACAGATGCCTCTAACTACGCGTTAGGAGCAATCCTGTCTCAAAATGGTCACCCTGTCAGTTACGCCTCGAGAACATTGAATGCAGCCGAAATAAAATACTCTTCTATAGAGAAAGAATTGTTGGCAATAGTTTGGAGTTGTAAATATTTTCGACCATATTTGTTTGGCCGAAAATTTATCATTTTCACCGACCACAAACCACTTCAATGGCTCTTTTCTCTTAAAGGACCCAATTCACAACTTGTCAGATGGCGGCTAAAATTGGAAGAGTTTGACTACACAATAAAACACAAAAAAGGTATAACTAATCAATCAGCCGACGCCTTATCTAGACACCCACCAGAATATGATTTGAACGTCCTAGAAACTATGTCAACTGACGTTAACTTAGATGACATTGATGAAATTATACGAAGAGAACTCGAATCCATCTACGATTTGCCAAATCTAGATAACGAAGTTCCATTAGAAATTCTAGAAGATCAAAACACCGATAAAACGCCTATAACAAACCTCAACAATGACAAGATAAATATTATCTCAAACATACTTGTAACCCCCTCAAAGAAAATACTAGTGACAGATAATGAAACTGATTCAGAAACAATTCACACATCAGTTGAACACCCTATTCTGACAATTCCAATCGCTGATAGATCAGTGAACATTTTCAAAAATCAAATTATCATCACATACGGAGAAATAGATAGTACCAAAATACACAAAGAAAAAGTATTCGGAAATTCACGTTTTTACGTAACCTTCCCAAAACATGATTTGAGAAATTATATCCAAGAATTTGCAAAAAATTACATGGATCCTAAACAAAGTTATGCCTTATACTTCCAAAATTCATTTCTTCCCGAAATATTTGCGACAACTATGCAGAATACATTTAAGAATTCTTCTTTCAAATTAACCCAATGCACAAAATTCTTGAAAGATGTCGAAACTACAGACGAACAGGTACAAAAACTTGAATATCATCATATTTATAAATCAGGTCATAGAGGAATAAATGAAGTTAAAACTTCTTTAAGCTCTAGATACTATTGTCCTTACATGATCCATGATATAGAAAATTACATCAACAACTGCGAAACTTGTTTAAAAAACAAATATGACCGAAACCTCCCAGCAATAAAATTCAATTCAACACCAACCACCTCAAAACCTTTTGAACACATTCATTTAGATGTTTTCAAGATATCGAACGAGTTATTTGACTATAATAGACGCTTTCTCACGATACGGTCAAGCGTACCCCTTGAGATCAGTCACAGGTGTATCTAGCGTAGAAAACTTATTAACCTTTATAACCCATCACGGATTACCTCAAAAAATTACTACCGATAGCGGAACTGAATTCAAAAACCAAGATTTGGAGAATTTCTGCAAATTACACCGTATCCAACTTCATTATACAACTGCAAAAAACAGTAACTCCAATTCCCCTGTGGAACGCTTCCACTCCACACTTATCGAACATTTCCGTTGCATCAGAGAGGAAAATAAAAATTTTACTTCAGACCAGATAATAAAACACGCTATACTAGGTTATAACAACTCAATTCATAGTGTAACGAAATTCACACCTTTTGAAATTGTTAACGGTCACATTAACAATCCAAATCCATTCGATACAGACGACAACATAATAATATCTAACTATATTCAGAACCACAAAGAAGTAAGTAAAACGTTGTACGAAAATATCCAGAAGACGAATAAAGAAACTAAAGAGAAAATAATTTCGAAAATTAATAAGAATAGATCAGTACCTCCAATTTATGCTGATAAAAATACCGTATACATAAAGACAAAAGCGCGAGACAAAAAGTTACCCAAGTTCAGGAAAGCGGATTTAATCCAAGAAACTGATATAAAACTCAAAACGAAATCAGGAACTTACCATAAGAATAGCGCAAGAAAACCGAGAATTGACAAAAACATATCTTTACAGGAAAACCAAGAAAATGAAGCTCCTCCTACACCTGGTTGTTCGAGTAATACTCTGTAGTGAAGATATTCAGATAACTAACCTCGAAAACCTGATCCTTCCTTTGAAACTCGGAGATTCAAGAATCATATATACGAAACATACCTTTCTACACTATCTAGACTATCTCTAAAAACAGTTATCGATCGAATAATTAATCTCGATGGAAATAACCAATCAATAAGAAGTAGCATTTCAATAATCAACAGCACAAATCCGATATCATATCACGGATTAGCTGAAAATATGTTAACAAGAACCGAATATCTGATACAAACTGCTCAAAAGAAAATTGAGAGTTTCACCCCTCACAATCGTGATAAAAGAAACCTTTTAAATGGAATAGGTTGAATAAATAAATGGCTTTTTGGCAATTTAGACTCTGACGATGAAGAACTGTATAATCATGCCATGGCTACCTTAGAACAAAATCAAAAGCAAATCGCTCATGAAATAAATCTTCAAATTTCCCTATCTAAGAAAATTGCCGAGCACTATAACAAAACGATTGTAATACTGAGTTCAAATCAAGAAAAATTTGAACGTGATTTAGAAAAATTTCAAGCATCAATAAATAGCAAAATAGATGATGTTGATAACTACATCAGCTTTCAATGATCTCCCAAATGAATCTAGACTGTCAAAGTGTTATTACCTTCATTGATAATATCGAAAATGCTGTTATGTTGTCCAAACTGAATACTTTACATAGCTCGATAGTGTCAAATTCAGATTTGAAAGAAATGATTGAATACTTAAAACAAATATATCAAGAAAAAGAAATACCAAATTTCAAAAATATGTTAACCTTTTACCAACTGTTAGGAACACAAGTAACTATTATTGACACAAAATTAATATTTGCAATTCATGTACCTATCATGAAACCCGAAGTCTTTGATTTCTACCACCTATATCCTGTTATCCATAATCACAAATTATTCGTTCCCAAATACTACTATTTGGCACGTAATTTGCAAAATAACCAATTCGAAAAAGAAGAATGCCCTCTCTTAGAAGACATCTACTACTGCCCCGAGACGTTTCTACCGGAATATAACTGCACTATCAACCTCCTCAAAGGACATTCAGCCGAAGAATGCCAAATATTGGAAATCAACATGGACGACCCAATCCTAGAGCAAATAGCACAAGACAAAGTTCTGATGATCCCATCTCAACAAGAAAGACTATTCAAAATGCAAGACTGATCAATACGTACAAATCGATCACCCAGCATTAATCAACATCCCGAAAACATGTGAGATTAGATTCCAAGATAGGAAATTCGCCAACGATGCACGGATTCAACAAGGCAAGCCACTGATCCTGCCAAAATTAAAAGTAAACAGTCTGAAGTCATCGCAGAATTATGAAATTCGAAGTCTCACCAGAATAGATTTTGAAGAAATAAATGAAATCAACAACATCGCCAAATAACTCAAACCTATACAGTTAAAAGAAGGCCCACAGCCAGCTACGTCTACATTATGGATTATTGTAACCATAATATGTATTGGAATAGTCCTGCTTTCCATACCAAAAATCAAGAAAAACTACCAGAAATTCTTTGGGAATTGCAAGAAAGATCAAGAACCCTCAGATGCGTCAAATTCCAAAAATAACTTATTATTTTTTCAAGTTAAGAAGGGAGGAGTTATATGATACCCCTTATCAAGATGCAATGCGATATATGATACCCCTTTATTAGAAGCATCGACGACTAGAGAAACTTCCAAGAAAACCATCTCCTACGAGATCGCTAGAGCAAGCTTTTCATATGAAATAATAATCATTATTTGTTAACTTTTCAAAGCGAATAGATTGTCTGTAGAAAAATAGTAGTTTTTTAAAAAGGCTTTCCTCAAGATAAAAATCAAAATTCGCGTTATAGTGGGGATTAGGTCATATCAGTTCGTCGTCATATCAGTACCAGTGAGAGCATGTCACAAGGAACGTCTCGAATGCAAATACAATCAGTAAGTAATTTTTTGATTCCTGTAACTTTTTTTTTACTACATGGGTCCAAAGGATATACTGCAGCCGGAGTCTTATTGTATTTCCCCTATCATTCCGATACCCTAAAACATATTGGTCCCTTTGACTAATTTGCAAAGGTCACTAGGTTTCAGGGTTCCCAAATTCTCTAGGTTTAAATCAGGTTCCCCTAGTTGTACTACTCTTCTATAGTTTAGTGCCTCACAATAGCACAAAATGTGTTCAATAGTTTCAGGTTCTAAGCCGCACAATCTACAAGTCTGGTCACCTTGATATAGCCCCATCTTTTGTAGGTGTGTTCTGACAGGAGCATGTACTGTAAGGAGACCTGTTACTAGTCTTATCTGATCTCTACTTAATCTAAGTATCTCATCAGTTCGTTTTTCACCTGTTACCTGAATAACAAGTTTACTATATTCTTGTCCTGATGTGTTATCCCAGGCTATTCTTTGTAATTCTTTGACTCGTCTTTTAATGGAGTTACCAAGTAGTTTCTTGGGCACTCCAAGTACTGGTTTCGGGCCAAAGTATGGTGTAGCTGACCCCTCCCTAGCTAGTTCGTCAGCTATTTCGTTGCCTTCTATTCCATTGTGCCCAAGTACCCAGATCAGTTTAACTCTGTTTAACCTTGACAGCGTCAGAAGTTCGTTGATACATTCCCAGATGAGTCTGGACTTTACCTTATAACCTGCAAGGGCTTTCAGGCTGGCCTGACTATCCGAATAAATATGGATTCCTTTTCTATTGAAGGCCTTCTCATTGCATATTTTTGCACATTGTAGAATTGCAAATATTTCTACTTGGAACACCGAGGTGTTTTCACCAAGCGCATAGGAGTGTTTCTCCTTCAGGGTAGGGGAATAAATTCCCGCACCAGATCTTTGTTCAGTCTTAGATCCGTCTGTGTACCAGATCATTCTGTTTTGCTCTTCTCTAGCGTGAACTTCATGCCACTCTCTTCGATCCGGGATTACCACCTCGAAGGGTTTTTCGAAGATGTATTTAGGGATCATATTATCTCTTGGCAACTGCAAGATATTGTCCCCAACGAATTGTAGTGGTGTATTTTTCCCACTATCTTTTGACGCTACAGGTAATCTGAGGAGCCCTAGTCTAGCATCCCCATGCACTTCAAGGTGAAGCGGGGGAAGACAGAGCATTACCTCCATGGCCGCTGTTGGGGTAGTCCTCATTCCCCCTGTTATGCATAGGCAAGCAAGTCTTTGCACCTTGCTTAGTGTTCTAATAGCGTTATGCTGCAATGTCTTGCTCCACCAGGCGATTGCACCATAAAGTATGGCTGGTTTAACTACCACTTTATACAGCAAATGTATAATTTTTGGTTTCAAACCCCAAGTTTTGCCATATGTTCTTCTCACAACCATATGGCTCATGGTTGCCTTCTTTGTAACCCTTTGTAGATGTTGGTTCCAAGTTAGCCTGGAACCTAGTATGACTCCCAGGTATTTAACTTCCCCCGACATCTCTACAGGTGTACCATTCAAGTAGAGAGGTCCTAGCTCTTCTTTTCGTCTTCGTTTTGTGAATGCTACTACTGTCGTTTTGTGAGGGCTAACTGCTAGGTTCTCCTCATTGATCCATTCAGTAGTGAGGTCTAATGCTTGTTGCATCCTTTCTTTAACAGTGGTATTGAATTTCTTCTGTTCCATGATAACCAAATCATCTGCAAAACCTAGTACGCTGTGGTGATTTTGGGTTAGAATACGCAGCAGTCCGTTAATAACAAGACTCCACAGAAGCGGTGACAGAACCTCGCCCTGTGGACACCCTTTTGTAACTTTAGCCTGCAGTGTAGTGTCAGAGATAGTCCTTTTTATCACACGGCTCTTTAACATATTCTCGATCCATCTATTAATAGTTTCCTCGATATTATGATGAGCGAGAGCTCGTGTGATGGATTTTAGATGGGTGTTATTGAATGCCCCTCTATATCTAGGAATGTGCATAGAAGCACTTCCTTTTTCTCTAGCGCATTTTCTGCTCTTTTAACGAGCTTGTGTAGTGCTGTCTCAGTGGAGACTCCTTCCCTGAAGGCATATTGGTCATTATGCAGAGCTTTCTTCTCAAGCACCTCATCCCTTATATACCTATCGAGAAGTTTTTCTAACGTTTTCAGTATGAAAGACATTAGGCTTATTGGTCTGAATGCTTGCGCCCCATCCTGTTCCGACTTGCCAGGTTTAGGTATGAATGCGACTCTTACTTTAGACCATATTTTTGGTACATATACCATTGCAAGACTGGTTCTTAGTACCATACAAAGTTTCTGAAGTAGAAGTTCTGGCCCTTCCTGTAGCATTTTGGGATAAATGCCATCGGGTCCAGCAGATTTGAATGGTTCAAACGAGTTGATAGCCCATTTCATTTTGTGCCACGTGATTATCTTTTCATCACACGCCCAGTTTTCCCTAGTCACTCTTCTGTTGAGAGTTACCGGAGAAAGCGGTCTTTGTGCAACAGGTGCGTCGTCAATTACCTTGGATTCGGAAAAGTGAACTCTGAAAAGTTCCATCAGTGTTTCTCTTTCATCCTGGGTGTACTATCCATCAGAGCCTACTATTGCTCCGATCGGACTTTGTGGACCTTTTTCGATATCCTCGCAGTACTTCCTTCAAGAGTCTCTCTTAAGTTTTCTCAATTTTTTGTTGTAGTCTGTTAGAATGGTTCTGTATTCACCCCATTCTCCATTACTCTTTGCTTGGTTAAATTTGCGTCTAACCTGTTTTCTCAAATCAGCGAGGTCTTTGCACCACCATGGTGCGTTACGTTTGTAACTCCTTGTGATTAGAGGACAATTTGAATTGTAGGCTGAAACCATCGCGTTAGTCATTTGCTCCGCGATGTCATCAAATTCTATGGTATTATCAATTTTGCTAGGAATGTTGTGCAAATTCAATGTCTAGGTCTGCCTTATAGGCTCCCCAGTTAGTTTTGCATGGATTCCTATAGTTTGAAGTTTGGGTTTTAATGCCCGTTATTTCGAATCTGATGTGTCTGTGATCTGGGCAAGAAACCTCGTCAGATACATGCCAATTTTTAATGTTATTAGAGATAATATTAGTACTTACATTTATATCTATAACCTCATTGGCCCGTGTCGTCACGTAGGTCGGTGTATTCCCCTTGTTGAGCACATCCAAGTTGTTAGCTAGAATGAACTGCAGTAGCGACTGTATTTTTGCTTCCCCAGATGTGGTGGTGGGCGTTGGCATCGCACCCCATGACTAGTTGTGATCCAGTTCCTCTACAACTAGCCATTAGTTCCTCTACTCCACTTGGTGGTGGGGGAGTAGGTGCATCACTGGGAAAGTAAGCAGAGGCTATTAAGATCTCCCCTGCCTTCGTTTCCTCCTTCTCTATGGTTAACTTTATAACAACAAGGTCCCTAGAACAAAAACTAGTTAGAGAAAATACTTTCAAGTCCTTTTCAACAAGAATACACGCCCTAGGGCGATCAGTAGTTCGGCAATAGAATAGCTCCCCACCACTCGCTCCTAGCCCCCTGATAAAGCCCCCATTAATCCAGGGTTCTTGAATCAATGCTATGTCAAATGAACCCATTAGCCCAGATAAGACAGTTGAGGCTGCCTTACTTGCTGTAGGTTCGCTTGAACTACTCTTACCTTTGCCTGCATCACTCGGACCAGACTTCAGGGTCCTGAAGAATAACTTCCCCAGTTTATAGTAGGCCCTGAGGTTGTTCACCTCCAAAGCCTTCATGGACGCCTCATCAATAAAGTAAGCCAGCGTCTGACCCCTATCCTCTACCTTCCGGCTGATCTGGATCCACCCGTCTGTCTTCAGCAACGGATTTTGTTTGCTGATCCAGCTTCGGACCTCTTTCTCTTCACTGGCGTCCGGCACATGTACCAACACTCTCGGGCGCTTCGGGAGGTCTTTCGATTCAACCACAGTCAAATCGGCACCCTCCCAAAGGTTCCCAAGCGAGGCAATGTTGGCCTTCAGCCAGTTTTTCGTCACGTCGTTTGCGCAGTACATCCAATAGACCCCTGCGACAAACGACGAGCGCTCAAATTGAGGTGGGGTTGAACTTCCCGACGGCGTTCCAGCGATCAGTTCCGAAAGCTTCCCCTGTATAGCGTGCGCTTTCCCCTGATCTAGGAGCACCTCAGGATGACGGCGATCAATGATCGTCATCTTCAGCCCCCTAGCTACTACGTTAAAAGACATAGTCTGCTCTTGGCTTCTTTGTCTTTTGTAGGATTTTGCTTTCCGGGGGTGTTCGAGTCGAAGCGAGGCCGTTTTTTGGCCTCTTCTGCCTCTTTTCCCGGAGCCTGTTTTTGTGGAGCAGTTTGTTAGGATTGTCCTCTGTCCATTTCCCAGAGGCAATCGTCTCGGCTTTCCGGAGTTTCTTTTTAAGGGCACCAGAAAGTCGAGGTTTGGAGCCCTTGTCCATGTCCATTGCTTGCGCAACCCCATGAACCGCTCCAGCTACTTGTTGAGAGTCTACCTTTTCAGGTTCCTCTCTGAGGGAGTCTATCTCTTTGGATTCCTCCTTTTTAGAAATATTTGTATTCGTGTCCATACTAATCCCACGAGTACCGGGGTCTTGAACGGTCACTCTCCTGCTACCCCGATTCACAGGAAGAGAAGGCTAATACAAATGAGGTGTCGCCCGGTGCCTCAAGGTGGGACCAGCATTGGCTGAACTTCTACTCAGCCACGCATCCCATAAGCCTGGTCCACACCCACCGTAGGATTTAGGTTTTTATTGAGGTTGTCTCCTCTTGGTTCAGGTGTTTAAGCCCAGACCCCCCGCATAGACCTCCCGTAAAACATCAGAGGTCCTGTGAGGTGTATCAGACCTGCAGACCAAGGTCTAGCAGATACTGGCGCCATTATGCTCCTGTGCAGGCCTTCAGCCACGACACGATAGCTAGGCAGGAGGAGTTTGTCTGCGGTAGAGTATTTATGAGCTAGCAGTACAGTTTTAGATTATACGAGCTCTTATTCCTCCACTAACCACTGCGTCACTTTCTGATCATTCGCTGTGGCCGTTCATTATCCGCAACCTGTGACGCACCCGGTAGCCACTCAAGCCGCGGGTCCTGTTACTTTTACGCCACATTGAGCTCGTCGCACATTTGAACGACTTTCAAATTGCTCATTATGATTTTTTGAATTCAGATATTTATTCTTATTGGGATTTACATCAAAGATTTAAAAAATTGAACGAATTCGTTTCATTTTGAGTTTGAATATTTTTCTATGAATGGTTCTTCGTGGATTTTCAGACAGACACATAATCTGAAATAATATAAAGTGTATTTTGCAATTTTGTAAAAATGCCAATGAACGAACTTCAGGAATTTTATTTCTGGAAGGGGTAAATGCTGTTGGACTATCATCTGGTGATTTCATTCAGATGAACGGTTCTTAGTGAAAAAAGTGAAATAAGTGCCGTGTAGACTTTTCAGACACGTAATCTAAAACAATATAAAAAGCATTTTGCTATTTTGTACAAATGCCAATAAACGAATTCCAGATATTATTTTATTTCTGGAAGGGGTAAATGATTTTCGACTATCATCTGGTGATTTCATTCAGATGAACGGTTCTTAGTGATAAAAGTGAAATAATTACCTCTTGGGTAATGACGGAAACAAGTTCGAATATATTTTATTCTGCAGATGCTTAATTATCATTTTCAGATAGTACATCATCAGCAGAATTTTTTGAAAATGTGTTTGAGGAGAATGATGAGTACCTGCAAGATGATTTGTCCTCCAACAACCTGCACATTTCTTATCAAAAAATAATATTAATTCAGTGAAATAACCTCACTATGCAGTACGATTTTTCAAATCACTGAAATAAGTCATATAGGGAAAGATCACGTACCGCGAGATGGCGCTGCGAATAACGAAATGTCGGATTGAGGTGTGAACAACAATAACACAGTATACTAGAAAGGTTCGTTTTGGAAATTTTAGTATTATTTATTGCTGGAAATTTTTATCAATAAAAATAATGCCTGTCGAGATATCGAGATAGCAATTTCGGACATTCTGGATTATGTGCTCGGCCCATTAAGGAAGGTGAAGATGTTTTCAAGACTGGTAACATCATTTCATGTGGAACTGATGGCTCCAAATGTGGAGTATCATCATGTTCTCTTGATAACTGTGCCTCCACTTGCTCATTTTCATCTGCCTGTTGTTCCAACTCCTTTTCATTTGATTTTTGACTGAAATAAATCAAATATGAAATTTTGTGATTATTGATTGAGTTCTTCCTTACCAATTTCGGTCACTTCCATCCCTAATTTTTGTATGTTGATAAGTCGTCACTGGTTCTGGCTAGAAAACGATCTATTTTTCAAACGCTTCCTCTTAGTTGTCGAAGTCACGATAATGAATAATAACAATAACAAATAAATTGAAGTGAAGAGAATATCATTGCAAATGACAACTATTTTTATAGGTAGGTAGGAAGATGAGTGAACTTCAATAAGTACAAACATTAACTTTGAAATAGGTTTCCCTATCTTCAAGATTATTTGCCATTTCTTAACTGCCTTGGTATTCAAAGGAAATTTGTGTAAAGAGATATCTGAAGTACCATATATGAGCATTGAGGAACAGAGCACATTTTTCGTGATCTTATCTCCACGTTAACTCTTCCCATCCGCTCCATTTTCAGATGGTTTAAAGTTTATTTCAAACAATTATTCATAAAATATTATCCAGATATAAAACTTTCAAAAATGGCATGAAATAACAAAAAAGATCACACTTCGCCCATACAAACACATACGGGTTATATTTGTTGGTCACACCTTGACTATTTCAAACGAGAGATTCTTCCCCATAGACTTATTACCTTAGGATAATATGTCTTTATTCTTCCCCATAACTCGGAACATTGAAATTAGAGTGAGGATCAATCTGAAATTGAAAGATACGCAACCATCATGTCATTTACAGATTTGTTATTCTAAAAATTTTTGATGTAATTTGTCTTCTTCCTAAACATCTCAGATACGATAGTTGCATTACTTATAGAATTACATTTTCTGACATCGTAATTCTCTATTGGACTATCGAAAAACCCGTTAGATGATACACGTTTTTCGCCCTGTATATATGTTATCGAGTTTGTTCCATAATTTAGCCGCGCACTGTATGTATAAACAACCTCAAATCTTCCTAATGGTTATACAAAAAAGTGCAAGTCAACTCGAAAAATCGTAGTTTTATTCAATACAAGAATTATGAAATATGAATATTTACTAGTAATACAAAAATTATATAACATAAAAATACTCATTATAAACAGAACATTTGGTTTTGATTCAGTCGAATAAGTTGATGAAACAAACATTTCAAGTGTAAAAATAAAAGGTATCGTACTAAATATCACTATTTTCAAATTGAACAGAAACAGTTCAATTTGAGGCTTTATCAATCATATTTCAGCTATTAAACAACTATTTTTCTAAGGCTCAATAAATGATTCGTCAATTTTTCACTTCAAAATTATGTCATCAGTTTGTGTGGCTTTATCAATAAGTATTTTAGCAATATGTTCCTTCCTTTCTTCTTTCTCAATATCGTGAACTTCTCTCGTTTTTTCTATAGAGTTTCTGCTAAAAGATGCCACAGGCAGTTCTCTGATAGTTCTTCGACATTTGATTTCTGTAAGTTTATATCTTTTGACACTTGGCTCTTCCAAATAGTCATAATCAGAATACTGCCTTTTCATGGAGTGTATTTGTTTTGGTAAGGCGATTCCATCGATACTTGAGAAACCATTGAAGGCGCTAGTCACGTTTTTTACAATTCGACTTACGGATGACCACAGCCTTCCATGTATTGAGTTATCAGATGCACTGGATATGTACTCACCAGTTTCGTCTGTATCTCTGAAAGACTCGGTAGTTTCATCGGAAATAACTATGGTTTGCTGGTGCTTCTTCATTAGTAAGGAATCCACCTCGGATTTTGAAGAAGCTGCTTCTTCACTTCTAAAAATTTCCCTATGATTGGGTGCTGATTTAACTGGTATTATAGAGCTATTTGGTGTGGAAGATATCTGTATAGGTGCAAGAAATTTTATGGATATCTCTTCTCTAATTTTCAGTGGAGTTGGCATCACAATATTCACTTGTTTTTTCTTGTAGCATGGGAACATAGGAGTGGTAAACATTTTCGATTCTGGTATTGTTGATGCTTCCCATGAAGGACTTCCCATTCCTTCAAAGGATGAAGCTGATTTGTTTATTGCACTAGTCCAAACTGTATCGTCACCTAGGGATGATTTTTCATCTGGATCGTCGATGTTGTTTTGGGCTACATTTTGAGTGTTTTGTGGGGATTCTTTCACATGATTTGATAAGTTGAGATCGACATTGATATTTTCGTTTTGGTGCGATTCGAAATGTGATGACTGATCTTCTTTTGCACTATAAAAGTTCTCTTGACTATAATCTGAAAAATGTTATATTAGAAGTATCAAAATGTGGGTGATTGTGTATGGAAAAGAATTTTTCGTGATATTTGAGAATAATATATTATGATATGATATTATGATGTACAAAGTGGTTGAAAACGGTTACTTCTAATGAGAGAAACCGATTACAAAGGAGTTGAAAATCAGCTTACATAATACGACTTTTGTGAAAAAGCTTATTTTGATATCTCTTACCGTTCGAAAGATATAATAAGGTAATTTTTGATATTGTACATTTTCGAACCGTAACTTATTAATTTATTTTTTTTGTAAGATAATGGCATATGGATTATCTGAAACTTTTTCTTATGGAATTCCTTCTTCGTGGGCTCAGTGTTAAAAGTGGCTAACTCGAATTTTAATTGATCAAGCACTGTTTGACCGTAATTAACTGATATGATTTTCACAAAAAACCATTGGTTACCGTTGGTAAGGGTTTTAGAGAACTGAGGAGTCACCAACATAGCCGAACGATCACTATGCAGCTCCCAATGTGAAGTCAACCGGGCGTCATAACTGTTTTCCTTGTTCTCAAAACTACGAATTCCGAATATTTTTATGCGGAGAATCCGAATCCACTATGAAAATAGGGGTTCCTGTTCGAAATTCGCAAGTTGCCCCACCTCCCCAGTCGAGATTGGTATCATTCAATAGGCCCTCTGAGACAAACAATTTTTTTTTCGAAACATTCCTTGCTACGATTCTTAGTTTTCAAGATATTCAGTTGTGTCAAGATAAGCAAATTACTCTGTATAATACCACACATATGATACCTAGCACAACACAATATATATATTTCCCACTTTCCGCTGATAATTTTGATTTGCTCGAAAAACAAAACAGAATAATACTTTGGCAAACCAAATAATCGTTTCTTTGGGCGCTATACTAAAGGGAGGGTTAAGTTATTCAATTATCCTCTTTCTATTCTTTGACTGAAAACATAATATTCCAAGTTTGTCTAATGGACGGACCTTTGAAGGAAGTTAACTGGACGGTTTATTTACCAACGCGGACATCCATATTCAACGTTCACTGGACTAATCACCAAAATCTACGAGGAATGTTCAAAAACCACCCTGTATTATTCGAACGGTTCAGATAGCGATGAAAATCGGTGTTCTAGAAGGTAGTATCCAATTTGTATACTCAGTACCCAATAAATGTCGAACATTGAGGGAAAAATAATCAATATTCAAGAAATATAAACTGTGTCACATTTCTAGCATTTTCTATAATGGTTATCTATCAATGGTATATTAGATATTGAGTATATTTCTGTCATATTGAGGTACCTGATTTACATTCCAATGACAGAAATTGTGGTATGCTAAAATCCGATGGAATCTTCACATACTAACCTTGAGATGACATGCTTCTTTGATTAAACTGACTTTGATTATATGAAGTCCCTGTATGCTCAATTGTGTCACCAAAGGTCACTCGTCTCTTCTTCAACGATCCTGTAATGTTGTCTTTTGAATTGGTTTTGGTGATACTGTTCGTAATGATACCACTTTCTGAGTCTACAGGAGTTACTATCACTTGTTGGATTTTTACTAACAAATGATTATCTTCTTTTTGCATAGGGGTGCTGGTAGCCAAATTGCAAACCCCCTTTACATTCTTGTTAGACTGACTTATTTCGTAAATGCACAATGATAATGGAGGCGAATCATAAGATTGTTCGATGAATTTTGATTGACCTGGAGCATATGGACTTTTTTCTAAATCATCTGTTATTTTGATACTGAGTGGACATTTGGAGTGTTGAAACAATTCCTCAACTGATCCGAATAATCTTTTACAAATTAAACAATGCAACGGCCAGTGTACTGTTTTGATGTGTTCTATGAGAGAAGGGGAGCCTAAAAACGAAGCTGTTGTTCCGTAAATGCAAATATTGCAATCCGAATGAATGCGATGAACTTCTTTTTCGTGCTTTTCCCTACACGTTTTGCAACAAAACACCTTTTTACACAAACGACAATTATTCTGAAAACAAGGATATCATATTATTTTAGTTCGCAAAGATCATTCTACACAACGTATTTATCTACCTACTTCTTTGAAATCTTTCATTTCCAGATGATAATATACTTGATACTTATAAAAATGAACATATGAAAATCAAGACGACTGATAATAAATAACATTATTATGAATAAATAAACTCTGCATACGTATTTCAACTTTTGAGACTGGCATCATTAATGTTGACGTTGCCAGTCTTCTATTGAATTCTGAAAAAACAAATATATTTCCCTCAATAATACTGTATTATTAGATTACTCATCATCAGCATATAAACAATGGAATACATATAAAAGGTTTTCAACAATAATTGTTTTGTCTTATTAATTCTACTTCACCAGCCAATAGGGCCGGACTTGAGATTTTTGCTTAGGTATTCCAGTTCTGATATTTGTCTTCATATCATCAATCATCTTCAACAGTATCAGTAATAATAATTTATCTTGAGTATTGTGATTGAATGATAGCGTAAAGGATAGTTTTCTGATTTTTGCGAGTGCCTTATGGGTTTTCCTTATATACATATTTCTTAAAAATGGAATGTCGATAAGATGTGCAACTAGAGGTTACTTTATACAGCGAATAGAAAAAAGATAAAATGAGAATGCACCAATGAAACATGACACATGACATGTCATGTCCTAGCAAATATGTCATTTCATTGGTGCTTTCCTATTTCATTATATTCTTATTCGCTGTATAACTGAAAGCAGGATATTATATGTATGGTTTTGGATTTCAATCGACATATATCGTTGACCGAGTATGCGCCTACCACAATACCAAAGTATAATTGGATTTTACAAAATGTTAAGAATATACGAGAAGTACCTCAATATTCATTCATTTATTCACGGGATTGCCTAATATCATTTTTTTTATATAAAAAACTTCTCAAGAAATGAAAACTTATCCAACCTACCAATTGATTCATTATTTGGTGGAACAATACAAAAAATCCTGATTATTCTATCATTTTCAAATTCTGTGTAGAATTCTGAACCTGTTTCTCGAAAAATTTTAACAGACGGTCTGACTTACTGAAATGTCTGTATTATCTACAATTTTCATGATGAAAAAAGTTCAATCTCATCAGTTCATCAATGAAAGAGTATAGTATCAGGTGTCCTTAACAGTTTTCCAAAATATTCAACAGGGTTATGTATATTTTAGTCTACTTTTTGATGATGATGAGATGAAGATGTGCATGAGTGTGTTGATACTATATGAACGCTAGTCTTGAAAGGGTGTATGGATATTGTTGTGCAAATCTACTAAAGATGAACGTAAATAAAACAAAATGGATGTTATTAGGGAAACATAAAGATGATAATAATGAAAACTTCTACGATTAAAAGACAGTGATATAGAAAAGGTAAACAAATTCGTGTACTACTATTATTCATATACAACTTCATAATCCTTCGACATCCAAATTATTGTTCTACCATTCTGTTTTTTCTCAATCAAAATTAAATAAACAGACTACAGAAGATGCGGAGTTGTGCTATGCGAATAATATTACAGTGTTCGAGGAAAACACCGGTAACAAATATGTTGAAAACCCTACAATGGCTACCAGTGAAAAAACTCTTCGAGTACCAAACACTTCTTTTCATTTTTAAAATAAAAATTGGGTATTCACCTGTATGTCTACAGAATAAATTAACTCATGTGGCTGAATTACATGGATATGATACAAGAAACAGAAACAATATAAAAGTTGAAAAATATAAAAAAGTAGTAATGACCTCCCACAGGAAATTAAAGATTGTGGTTCGACAGATACATTCAAAGGAAGATTGAAGGACTACTTGATGAAAATCTAGTATATTCTTATCATATATGATTCAATGTGACTATTTGTTTGTAGGTACTTTTTTTTTTAATCAGACTCTTCGTATTTTTTTTTCATGTTGATATTGTAAATAAATTAGTTCTCAAACTAAAGAGATATATAGATTTCAGATGCCAATAACTTTCCAATTTCAAATAGAAGTACCATGAAATTTATACAGTATTTGACGCGAATTGTCATTTCCTATCGATTTGTATAAGAATACCATATTGCTCAAATGGACATTTATAGAGATATTACCGAAAATGTGAAAATTCGCACATTCGTCTCATGTGTATTTTCATAAGGGTGCTTAACAGTTCTGAATTTAATATTGATTCAAAATTTTTATAAAATATGATCAATATTCATTATACGTGTGTATTATATTCTGAAACTTTTGAGAATTAAGAATATTCACAGTAGGTACTTTTCACACAAAAACTAGTAATATCTGAAGCCACATATACTGATTATGTGAAATAATTACGAAACGTATATTTCAGTAATAGATAATTGTTGATGTCAATTCAATGATCTTCGAAGCATCATATGGCTACAAGTATTTTGGTCGACAAAATAGCTTAATTGAACCCAAGGATGTTATAGACAGAACAGCAGTAGGATTACGAACACTGGAATGGAATTATGAACCGTCATCGATTAGAACTATCGTTATCTTATAGTGATACCCACTTGCATTTATTTATTGTTATTTTTCAAGTTGAGAATGGGTCCCAAGATTTATTCATTTGAGCACATTGAAATCAACGATATATTCATATAACATTAGAATTTTGAAAATGTTGAATTAACTTTTTGCTAACTATGTTAGGAATCATAAGTTTATTGTTATTGATTCTATTTGTAGTATATATGACTGTAATACATTGCATTTTTTAATAAAACAAATATCTGCAAACCAGAATCATAAAAAAAATATCAACTGATGAAGTTCTCACGATATGTGAATATATTTGTCCATAGCACGGCAAAAGTTTAAATTCGCAACTACTCCGAGTCTAGTCATTTGGTTGAGAAAATAGAGGTTACCTAGATAGTTTTTTGGGAGTTTTGAAAATTGGCAATTTCATAGATTTTGACGTGCTCTTTCCAAATTTGAAGTTTGCCACCTCGTATCTTGTTCACCGCTCGCGCCACTGTATTAGAAAAATTACGCCTAAAAGCAATTTTTTGATGATAACTCCTTTTGGACGCATTTTACAGAAAAACATCTGCGCAAAATAATTGTAGGAAAAGTTTCCTACAATTTTCCAACTAAAGTGATGTGAAAAGTCGTGAAATAACATTTTTGAATAATTATACATAGCATGCTTTACACCATCAGCAAAAAAAGGAAAATTTAATATTGCGTCGCTACCACTAACAGAAGCAGCACCTCAACACCCGTTTCGAACTTATCATCAGTTTCAGCAGTGGTATGAGAACGAACAAAATGTAAAACAATGGAAATGAAAAAAAAAAGAACGAATGACAAAGGGCAGGGATAAAGTGCTTCGTGTTTGTATGAACGAACTTTGGTGGTTCTTGTGAAAATTCGCAATTTCCATCAGAAGATAGCAGTGAAAGAAGAAGAAACACGCACTATTCTTGGGTAAATAAACGATGAAATCGAGAACGGAAGAGGACCGCGATGAAACTCCCATTGTCGATGATGCAGACGAAACCTCCGTCTTTGATATTTCAATTAGTATGACGATGAAAGCACAACACCTGGTTCGTCAATAACAATGAAGTAGCGGAGTTTGAACTAAACTTGGAAATAGTGAATCAGATGTGGATTCGTCCTACTGGGATACCACGATAAAAAACGCGCCGCTTTCTCTACCTCGTGGTGATGTATCTGCCGAAATGTGTGTTGAACTACACTTTTCGGCGCTCGTACGCCGAAACTATTGATTTAAAAAAAAAGGGTTAAGATATTTGGTATATATATATTTTTTGTACAATGCGTTGAAAATGAGTTATTATCAAAAAACTGATTTTAGGCGCAATTTTTCCAATATGTCGGTGCGAGTGACAAAGGTACTAGGAGGAGAAGTCGAAATTCGGCAAGACCACATCAAAATCTATGAAAGTGCCAGTTTTCAAAACTCCCAGATAAGTTTCCAAGAAAAAATACCAAACGACTGGATTTTCTATGTTGATTTTATTTTGTTTTGTCGCGGTAGCCAATGAGTGCTATGGTAACGCGGTCGGAAGAGATTATGAAACTTCACAACAAAACAGCAATTACTGCATATATCAATATTCTTTTATAATAAAAAAATAAATTATTATTATTATTATGGAGCTATTTCTTCATTCTACTATGATCCTAATTCCGTTTTTGAACGCTTGATAAGGTTCCAGTTACCTTAATTGTATTGCTCCATGTCCTAGGAAGGAATATTCCTCGGCGGCAAAAAAGGGATTACCTGGGAGAGTAAATATAAACTGTTATTGGCTGTGAAGAACTTGAACTCATATGATTTCAAATGCATATGTGTATACTGTAAGAATAAAAAAAAGAACAAATTATCACTCTTACGTTTTTAGGAAAAGAAAAATTCAATTGTGCTAACCAACCTGAAAGAATTGTAATATTTCGCTGAATCGAATAATTAAATGAAAGTTGAAATAGTCGGTAGTATCAATACAAACAGTCTGAATTATCATTCTCATACAACCAAACGTGATCAAACCAAAGCTGTCCTAGGTCATGTCTGGGCCTTAGTACGTCCCTGCACAAATATTGCGATCTACACAGCCAGTTTGGCAACACAGCTAACATGGCTGTGGATTTGTTTTGTTTTGTTTGCTGATTTTTTACAAAACTTTGGATTTCTGAATGAATATTAAGAAGAAGAAGGTGACATTGAAATACTGTTGATTGATATAATCATTGAATTATGAGTGGCGCTGTATACGGTGGAGGTGAGAGGGGTGAAATGAGAAAATTCCTCACTGTTATTCATAGCCTAACATTGTAGATGAAGTTGGAGCTTTGGTTTTTGATATTGGTCATAACACAGTTAGAGCTGGATATGCGGGTGAAGACAGCCCTAAGGTTGATGTCCCTTCTGCTATCGGAGTTTGGTTAGATCCTGAAGATGATGTTTCACAGACACATTATAACATTGGATTGCTAGCTATTCATTTCTGGAAACCAGGTATAAGCTTTCAACTTTCAGACAATGATATATATATATATATATATATATTATATTTATTTATTATTGATGTTGAAGTAGGAAGATGTGAATTGATTATAAAAAATCACTTTTGAAAATTAAAAGAAATTCTATTTTAGAAATGGAACTCACCTCTTTCTTGAAAGAAGGGATGGTTGATAATTGGGATATGTTCGAAAACTTCTTAGATTATATTTACAATCATGCCTTGAGGGCTGTACCTAAGGACCATCCCATACTATTAACAGAACCACCATGGATCACATCACCAAAACGTGAGGAAATAACTGAGCTGATGTTTGAAAAATATGGGGTTCCTGCAGTGTATCTTGCAAAGAATGCTAGTTTGGCTGCATTTGCTAATGGGCGTCCTACATGTCTGGTTGTTGATAGTGGAGCTACACATACTTCAGCAGTTCCTGTTCATGATGGGTTGGTACATGCATTCTTTTATCACCCCAACTATGTTGATTATTCTGCAGATATGTCTTGACACAAGCAGTGGTGAAATCACCAGTTGGTGGTGATTATTTGAGTGCTCAGTGTCGTTCATATCTAACAGAAAAAGGTATAGAATTGGTGCCACCAAGCATGGTAGCTTCTAAGGAGCTAGCAAAACCTGAAGATCCTCCTATTTGGAAACGTCGTAATGTACCAGAAAATCTCACTGAATCTTGGTATAACTTCATGATCAAGGTGATTTTAATTTTACATTAGGTTCACTGGAATACTGAAAATGGTTGATGAAAAAGCTGCCCCTGCAAAGAGAAAGCAACTTTTAGAGCCTTCTAGGATTCTTGAAATTAATAATTGTTTATTTTCAGGAAGTGATGCAGGACTTTCAAGCATCTGTTCTTCAAGTATGTGATGTATCATATGATGAGGAGATAGTAAAAACCATGCCAGCAAATCATTATGAGTTTCCCAATGGTTACCATCGTGATTTTGGAATTGAAAGATTCAAAATACCTGAACCCCTTTTTAATCCTACTACTGGTGCGAAAGCAGGCATCCAACCAATTTTGGGAGTTGGTTCTCTGGTTACAACCAGTGTGGGAATGTGTGATATTGATATTAGACCTGTAATTATTGAAACCATTAAATATTTTATTCAAGGAAGAAAGTCGTGACAGCTTTGTCAGAATAAGTGCTGTTGTCAGCTCTATAAAAATGTCTCTAGATTTTTCTTATCTCGCTAATATTTGAACATTTGTCTTCAACATGTACAGGGTGATTCACATAATACCTTCCTATACTTTATTTCTCAAAGTAGAAATATTTCGAAAAAAAGGTTCAATACAGAAAACTATACTTTTAATTCATCATATTAATATTCCTTGCATTGACAGCATCAAAAATAGTTTTATTAAATGAGACGCCCTGCATGGTTTTGAAAATTTCGACCCTTTCTTTTATTATATGTAACATCTCAAGTGAAATCTCATGATATACGAAATTTTGTTTGGTTTTCGAGTTAATTGAGTTGTTTTAATTTCTGCCGACTAAATTTTGTTTGAGATAAACGAATCAGAAAGACTAGAAATAAATCTACTCGAAAATGTTGAATGATTGGCATCAGTGTCCACTTGATTGGTGTACTTGAATTATGCATGGAAGTGGTGAAGTAGAAACATTTGAGATATTGAATGATTGCCAAATCTGTCAAGATTCGCTTCCTTAATAGAACCTCTGCATCTAATGTGACAGTAATCGAATGTAAAACGAGTTGGAGTTGAAATAATAACTGCAACGAAGGCTCAATGTGTAGATATTGCTTTGACAAACGTTCAAAATAAACTGCCAGTGCGAAACGTAATAGTAATTATCAACTTAAACGTCCAACGAACACAATTTATATCAACAGATCAGAAATGTTCGAAGTTGTTTCTAGACCTAAAAGACAGGCTCACTTTATGACGTGTCACAGATACTCTTCATTACATCTATACAGGGTGTCTGGTAGAATGTTGAAAATCTCTCTGATTCAGATTTACAAAACACAATGTATATCTAGATAAAAATTTATGTTTGGCTAACGACCAATGTTTGTTTTTAATTATAGGCCATGTATGGAAATGTGGTTGTCACTGGTGGGAATTCCTGTCTTCAAGGATTCACGGAGAGACTCAACAGAGACTTGGCTGCAAAAACACCACCTGTAAGAATTTTCAATTTTCTGAATACATAATTTGTGAATAATCAAAGTAAACGCAAATTCATACTCCAGGGTTTTTATACATACTGTGTGTACATAAAGCAAGGAAAATCAATCTCATAATGATTTCAAAGTAATTTAATTTGATTGAATCTATTCAACTCGATTATTGAAATTAATAAATCATTAATTTTCTCAATAATTTCCTTATATCAAATGGCAAAACTGCTGGTTGAATGACAAAAATAACGCTTACAATTCCAGGTTAACGTCGACTTCTTCGCAAGTATCATACCATTTTGGAAACCTTATTAAATGCGCTAACTTTTAACTATCCAATATAGTATAGTATATTTTTCTCTCATTACAGTCAGTCAAAGTTGGGCGAAATGTTGATTCTAAATATTCGATCGGAGATTAAGTGATATTTTCTCTCAAGCTAGACCAGTTGGATCCACATTTTAAGCAAGAGTCTATATACATATTGTTCAGCATTCCGTAACATAAAGAAAATAATTAAAATCTGTATCGACAGGAGTGAAGAAACTGTCACAGGGTGCAAATTTTCTCGATTTTCTTCAAATGTCCATATCTTTTAAAATACACAAGTTGTTTTTTTTTCTATTCTTCTGATTACTCTTATAACTTGGCCTATTGCCCGATTCCAGCTTTACGTCGATTGCTGGGACACCTTGTATATATTGACATTTCAGGTTATTCTTTAAAATCCAGAATAATTGATGAAAACTTTTTTATGTTTGTTTCTTAGTGAAAATATACAATTCATCTATTTCAGAGTATGCGGCTCAAGATTATCAGTGCCCCAGGAGCTTCAGAACGCAGATTTGGTGCTTGGACTGGCGGATCTATCTTGAGCTCTTTGGGGTCATTCCAGCAGCTGTGGGTCTCCAAACAAGAATATGAAGAGACCGGTAAAATAATAGTCCAGTCGAAATGTTTGTAAAATTTGTTTTTTGTCCACGGAGTAATCTCAGACAAAATATGATTTGTATGCTAGTGCTTATATCTTGTGGAAATATTTGAGTTATATTGATAACATTCCATCAGTTTTGACAGAACTTGTAGGTACTTCAGATGTTAAGAAGCCAATGAGTGATATATTTATTCGTACTAAAATATCTATTTTAATACATTGGATGAGGATGAGAACAGGACGCATGCTAGGTTCTCGATTTATCTTATATAAGCAATAACTCGCTTATTCAACATAATGACCGAATGATAATAATGCTGCTTCGATAACATTTTTTGTGAATGAGAAAACATAATTTACAATTGATAGCCCCGTGGTAGATACACTTCATTGTTAATTCTCAAATGACACCTCTACCATTGTTATCAACAATTGCTTGTCATTCTATTTGGATAAATTCATAGCACATACTTTTTATCATTAACCTTATTTCTGGAGTATGAATTTCAGATATACAAACCCAAAAATGCAGAATCCATACATGCTTTAAAATGTGTTGGAAGTTTTCATGGGTAGGTCGCCTGAATCACACCTGGTGTGAGCTACATGCTGCACCAATGCGTTCTTTGAGATCATAGAAGTTTACAGGTTGTGTTTTCATCAATGCATTAATGGTTAGTCAAATGCAAATTGCAAATAAGATATGTGATTTCATTAGTGTATTTTTATTTTATTATTTGCTGCATAAATCAACCATAACACAGCCACAAACATAGTCCACTGGTGGCAGATCTGACGAGCGGGAAGGCCAAGCTATAAAAAAATATATTGTGGCTTTTTCAAATTTGCATTATAGGTGGTTAGGTACTATTAGTGAAATCCATACTTTATGGAATGTGGAGTATGTGATCTCATTGTCTTCTAAACAGAATGACATGGAATTCAATATATAAAATAAAGGGAATTGCTTCATGAGTTAACGTAATCTACCATATATAAGGAGAATTAGGAGAAGCATGATTCTGAAAATTTTTATATACACCTAAGGCTCCGGTTTCTTCCAGATTCTTGAATTACTCTTATGATCTCAATTCAATTTCATGTATTATTATTATTAGTCGACTATGGAGTTGGGGCACGTAGTGGCTCCAGACGTATAGGTTGACGTTCCCCAGATAGCTGCTGTCATTAATCAAAAATCTCCTCCCAAAAGGTTAGGATATTCCTGATGACGCCTTCCTCGCAATGGAATTCTTGTTGATCCGGGTCGCCCAGGTAACGGCGCTTCTTTTTTCATTAGTGCAGGACATACATCGCATTAACTCACGAATGAACTCCCTGTATATGATGTGTCATTAGAAAAATATCTGCTACAAGGTTTATATTTTTCATTTTCTTATCGTATTGTCGATATTTCCTTGCTCTATACATTATTTTTATATCAGAGTCGACTAAAATACTGAAAATTTTGGGTGAAAATTCATTTGGTGGATATGATTGGTATAATCCTCGATTAATGGAGGTTTTCGATACTGTTCTTGATATTTTACGGTTATGATAACAAAACTCCAAACGTGTTTGTGAAATTGAATTAAAAACATAAGATTCTTGTTTAAAAAATGGAATTGAAAAAACCATAGGAATAAAAGTTCTCAGCTACGATTCAAGTTGTCAGTAGGAATTATTTGAAGTAACTGTGCATTTTCATATTTCAATTAATGACATTCTCCGAAGTTCGTGAATCCCCATGCATTTCAATCATTAGTCCTTAATGAATGGTTTGCTGCTTTTGAATATACCTTTAGTGATCTTTGTGTAGTGATATAATGTACTGAACAGTATTATTTTTGGAATATTCAACGAACTATTTCTAGAATAATAGTCAACCTAATTTCCACTAAGTTAGGCTCAGTCGATAATGAAGAATAATCTTGTAAAATATTGTGATGAATGACGGTTATTGTCCAATTTCCACCATTATTATTTCGAAAATTTATATTTTTATATTTATATATTTGATGACATTTGATTCTCGACGTATTCTACTTATTTGATTATGATTAATAATTCCATGAATTATGTATAATATATTCATTTTGTGCATGTTGTTTACATAAATTGGAATATCAGTGAAACATTCATTCATCATATAGCACTGAAAATATTAGCCACATTCTTAATTTTTTATGACTAGTCATTTGATGTAAAAGTGCCATTTGAATATTTATTTATTTATTGAAATTCACGGAATCAGAAATCTGTACTGTTGTGATGTTTCTACTTAGTGATAATGATTTATTTGAGATCATCTCAAAACATGTTTTACTAATGAGTATGATTGATTTGAACATAAATGAATATACAAGATCAGAAAAATGGTTTCCTTTGATTCATAGATCCCGAAAATACAGAAGTATCTCAAATCCTGGTCCTAAAAATTGGCATATACACTGAAGGAAGTTTGCAGAATCTACCTAAAATATTGTTAAATATATTAAGTTCCGGTTTCTCCGTGACGCCATCTTTGTTATTTATTCAGTTGACCATGTCAGAAGCAGCCCATCAAACATATGGCATTTCTATGTGGATACCAATTTTTGAGATATGCATCAATTGATTCATGAATATTGAAGGTTGAATGAACATGTTACAACAATCACATTTCTGAAAGTATTCACGGGTGTACGTGAAAGTCAGTTCAATGCGTGTGAGAGAGAAATTGCAAAACTCAATTTTTCAGATGAAAACCCAATTATAATAATTGACATTTTCGTCTATTACATTTTTAACAAAATTATAAAGCTTAACAAAAAAATAATTAGATGACATAAATCTAATATATAAAATTCTCGTGTCACAGTTTTCGTTGCCAAACTCCTCCGAAACGGCTCGACCGATTTCGATGAAATTTTTTGTGCTTATCCGGTATCTATGAGAATCGGCCAACATCTATTTTTCATCCCCCTTAATGTTAGGGGTAGTCCACCCCTAATTTTTTTTTTATTCTTCAGACAAAATTTTCAATTTCTATTTTTTTATGATACGACATACAAAAATACATACGATCCTCAATTTTCACCCTTCTACGATCAACCCTTATTTTTTAATAGCCATTTTAGTGATTTAATCATTTTTCCTCTTCGCACAGTGGTCCAAAGCCCAATTTCCTGGCCAAAACCTCAAACGTTAATGGATTTTTCTCAAATATTCAGATTCATAGTTTTTTGGGTCGCTGATTACGAAAATGGAGAAAAAATCAAACTTCAGAATGGCGGACCCAAAATGGCGGACATTTTTTTCAAAAAATAGTACGTTCACGCTGAAATTCATATTATGAGTGTTTTTTGGGTCGCTGATTACGAAAATGAAGAAAAAATCTAAATTCAAAATGGCGGATCCAAAATGGCGGACATTATTTTCAGAAAATAATACGTTTGTGCTGAAATCTAATATAAAAAATTCTCGTGTCACAGTTTTCGTTGCCAAACTCCTCCGAAACGGCTCGACCGATTTTGATGAAATTTTTTGTGCTTATCCGGTATCTATGAGAATCGGACAACATCTATTTTTCATCCCCCTAAATATTAGGGGTAGTCCACCCCTAATTTTTTTTTTTAATTTTTCGGACGAAATTTTCAATTTATATTTTTTTATGATACTACATACAAAAATACATAGAATCCTCAATTTTCACCCTTCTACTATCAACCCTTATTTTTAAATAGCCATTTTAGTGCAACGACAGCGAGGCAGTCCCGCCCCGGCTGTGCAACGGTACGCGATTAGTCATTCAAAAATTAATGAAAAACGTGACCGAATCCAGCATTTTGAATGGTAAGTTCCGAAGTGAAAATATATTAATACCAGGGATTCCTATTATACCTACAGATGTGCCAATTCAATTCAAACGTATTCAGTTTCCGATTAGATTGGTATTTGCAATGACAATCAACAAATCCCAAGGTCAAACGATGTCTATTTGTGGCTTAGATTTGAGAACACCATGTTTTTCACACGGACAATTATACGTGGCATGCTCTTGAGTGAGTAAACCATCCAGTTTGTGTTAGCTAAAGATGGACTAACAAAAAATAATGCTCAAACTATAGCATTAAGAGATTGATATTCTTTAATAGTGCCACTATCGTAATTGTTTAATTAAGGAGTTCGGTCCAAGTTGCCAACCTTATTTATTCGTGAAAAAGTCTGCCTTTTTTTTCCTCATGATTTTGCGATTTCTAGAAAGATCGTGCAATAATTAGTACACCCCAATCATTTTTTTTGAGTCCTATCGTAGTTATTTTGATGAAAATAAATAATAATTTTTGATCTGTCATATTTAGTTACTTTTCATTTCTAAGGTTATACACCAACTAGTTCCTTGTGGTTCCGTGCTTTATATTATTATAAACACTTCTCGATGTGTTCTCGATCAGAAATTGAACCACGAACCTTCAAATCCTTCAGAAACATAAGTTATTGCACCACTTGGACAAATACCCACTAAAAATTTCACAGTATTTGAGTGTTTATAAGAAGAATATGTGTTTCCCTGTTGTTGGAAGTTTGATGGCATTTGTAAATTAACCTCTGTGGCATCAAAAACATTTTGAAATAGTTTCCATATTTCTGCCACCTCGAAACATATTTCCCCTTATGCCAATTATCTGGTATAGTACATAAATTGAATCCATGTAAAGAAAATTATGGACATGGATGATTTACTTATTGTAGTAAAATATGATAATTCTTCTGATGTAAAACCTTTTCTCAATCGATCTTTATTATTCATATAATGATGATTCATATTGTTCCTTATTCTTCCTCATAATTCTTAAATGGATATTTCAATTTATCCATTATAGTCACATCCAGACATTCATACAGAGTTTCAATTACTTATACCTGTGAAGAATTTGAAACGATTTGAAGTTCTTGACGAATTTTCGTAGGAAAAAATATTCTGAGATAGTCCTGAGAAAGTTTGGTTCCTACTATCCACAGATTGATTCGAAATTTCTTCACAATCAACATGTTTATCTACTTGGTATTCGGTCTCTATTTTATCTATGGTACCTACTTCTAATTTGATATTATCTGTTTCTGTTATTATTTGTTGAGTATTTGTGAAATTCGAGTTTTGAATTTCTGATTCGAAAGCATTTGGTAACGACTCCTTGCTATACTTTAACAAAAATGTTTATTATATATATAGATATTTTCCAATGTTAATTTTCCCACAGCGTTTTATCCATTCAAAACACCTTTTAGGATTACTCATTTTGGGGAAAGGGTAAAATTTCAACTTTTTGAGATTTCCGGAATACCTTGAATCACTCTTACAGTTTTTATAGTGACAATTCGTCATTCTATTCATTTGATTCTGGATATACAAATATTCGTAAATGGCGGGCATTTGTAACCATAGAGTTAGTTTCTAACCTTAGAGAACTAAAAGTAACTAAATATGACAGTTCAAAAATTTTCAGCAAAATAACTACGATAGGACTCAAAAAAATGATTGAGGTGTACTAATTATTGCACGATCTTTCTAGAAATCGCAAAATCATGAGGAAAAAAAGGCAGACTTTTTCACGAATAAATAAGGTTGGCAACTTGGACCGAACTCCTTAATTAATGATATATAATTTTAAGGAATAAATTATAATAACTTATAAATAATGCCTTTTGTTATTTTTATATTCCCTCATTGTTCACAGCGCTCCATGCTTATTTCACGCATATACCACATTCTTACAATAAGTAAGCTAGTTTTTGTCTACACTAGAAATTACTAGGAAATTATTTATATGGCAGAACAACGTTTGCCGGGTCAGCTAGTCCAATATATAAAATTCTCGTGTCACAGTTTTCGTTGCCATACTCCTCCGAAACGGCTCGACCGATTTCGATGAAATTTTTTGTGCTTATCCGGTATCTATGAGAATCGGCCAACATCTATTTTTCATCCCCCTAACTATTAGGGGTAGTCCACCCCTTTTTTTTTTTCATTTTTCAGACAAAATTTTCAATTTATTTTTTTTTATGATACGACATACAAAAATACATACAATCCTCAATTTTCACCCTTTTATCACCAACCCCTATTTTTTAATAGCCATTTTAGTGCGACGATAGCGAAACAGTAATTTTTCCCAGAGAGTTTTTGAACTCACTGGATTTGCCAGGCAGGCCACCTCATAATTTACCATTAAAGGTTGGATCTGAGATTATCTTGCTCCGTAATTTGTATCCGCCCCGGCTGTGCGACGGTACGCGATGAGTCATTCAAAAATTAGTAAGAAACGTGATCGAAGCCAGCATTTTAAATGGCAAGTTCAGAGGTGAAAATATATTGATACCACGGATTCCTATTATACCTACAGATGTGCTAATTCAATTCAATCGTATTCAGTTTCCGATTAGATTGGCATCTGCAATGACAATCAACAAATCCCAAGGTCAAACAATGTCTATGTGGGGCTTAGATTTGAGAGCACCATGTTTTTCACAAGGATAATTATACGTGGCATGCTCTCGAGTGAGTAAACCATCCAACGAAAAATATTGTTCACGCTATAGCATTAGAAGATTGATATTGTTTGTTAGTGTTACTATCGTAATTGGTCAATCAAGAAATAAATTATAATAACTTGAAAATAATTTATATGGCAAAACAACGTTTGCCGGGTCAGCTAGTACATATATATATATATATATATAATTGCCCGACAAAATATTGAAATAAAGTTCTCAACGGAATTATAAAACTTTACAAAACTAATGAGAAGTACATAAATACACAGTTACCCAACACAATTTTGAAATAAAGTTGATTTTTACTTTATATTTGAAAGGACCCATGCAGTCCGCATAAATATCTGTAAAAGGAAGCACATTTCATTGTATTTTTTAGATACAGTATGAATTGGGGATTTGGTTTGTTCTGATTGATTGTAAATAGAAGCAAGACTCATTTCAGCTACTCTGGCGTAGACTATGAAAGTTGAGTTTGTACAGCAGATCAGAGGACAGTCTACCAAACCGAACAGTTGATGCGAAAACGGCTTAAATAACATTAACTCGATAATTCAGATATTAATAAAAAATACAAATAAGTTTTGGTTATTAGGAATCAAAAAATTTACAATTAGTAGTACTTACGTTTCAATGTTTGTTACTTGTATCCGTTGGCGAAGATCTTCTATGGACTCGGGTTTCGTAGGAAAACATTTATTTTTCAAGTGTCTCCATAGAAAAAAGTCCAGAGGCGATAAATCAGGTGATCTGGCAGGCCATTCAATAGGCCTCTCCTTCCAATCCATTGTCCGGGGAACCGGTTATCTAAAAATTCTCTTACAGGAGCAGCATAGAGGTGCTCCATCTTGCTGGAAATGAAGCCGATCAGCATCATGATTTTGGTCGTCTTCTATTATCTGTGTTATGAAAGGATCAATTGCATCATCGAGCATGTTTAGGTAGACTTCAGTTAAATTTCCAGGAATTAAAAGTGGTCCTATGATATGACTTCCGAATATGTCACACCAAACGTTTATTTTTTGAGGGTATTGGGTGTATGAACCTCACAGGATGAATGTGGGTTACTGTCTTCCCAGTAACGGCAATTATGCCTAATTTTGTACGGATGAAATTTGTACGCTTTTGAAATCCGTATTATGGATGAACGAGAGACTCCTGAGGCTTCAGCTAGTTGACAAGTACAATTGAACATGCCCCAAAACAGCGACTTCCATAGCTTCATTTCTGATGGGGTTCTGCGACTAGTGTTTCACATTACAAACAGATCTGGTATCGACAAAATTTCTAACTAACTTGGCAACATACGAATCATTAGCATTTTTTCGGGATGACTTTCTCTAAAGAAGCGAGCAGTAAGTCTAACACAACTATTATTTTGATAATAAAGTTTACCAATTTCAACTCGTTCTTGAATGGAATAAACCATTTCGTTCAGTGAAATTCAAATAACTTCATCAAAAGCAACCAGACTAAATCAATGAAAAAGGACTAAAATAAAAACACTCTTTCCTACACTTATATCTGCATTTTTTTTTCGCCAAAAAAAAAACGCAAACGATAAATGGGGATTTTTTGTGATAAAAAAAATCACATTGAAATGTTGCTTTCGGTAAAATGAGGTAATTCAAAATGAATGTATTTATTCTGATTCCCAATAACCAAAACTTATTTATATTTTTCATTAATATCTTAATTATCAGGTTAATGTTCATGAAGCCGTTTTCGCATGAAATGTTCGAATAAATTTCAATAAATAGGGTGTTATGAGAAAGATAATTTTGTGCCCGTTCAAATGATATATCACTCGACCCCACTTTCCATCTAAAATTTTAGGGTTGTGACACCCCCTCGTTGAGGCGTTAAAGGCACTGGTTGAAAAATATGTCTAAAATGTACCCCCCTCAAAAGCAAACTCCACGTGTCCGAGCATTTTTGCTTCCAATTCCAAACAAAGCAGAAAAGCTAGGTGCATACTTTTCGTTGGACCACTCTGTATACGTAACTGTACGTACAATGGACGTCTCTGATGCCCATTTCATACGTCAAATGTACATTCGATGGATGATCATGTGCTGTATGGAAATAGTGCATAGTGAATTCATATTCAAACCGGAGTGCATGAATTATATTTTGAATTTTGATGGAAGTCCAAATAAATTCAATAGATAGCGAGGAAACCATTTCTACATTTGACGATTATGATGATCTAGATTGTTTCCATAAAATTTATCTCATCAATTCATTGATTTTAAAATGGTCAGGAATTATAATAATAATAATAATACTTCATTTGCTCAAATAACAAATGACGTTTTAGCATCGTCAAAATCAGAGTATAGAAAATTAAGTAGTTGTGATTATAGGAAAATATATGAATATACATGGATTCGTGTCTCTAGATGGACAAATACATAAACAGATAAAATAATGGATTAAAGTACATCAGTTCAGGTACACCGTAATATTTAGGACATATTCATTTAGGAGAGAACATCAGCATCAAAGAATTCTTGGATATTGTAAAAGCATTATTTGTAAGCATTTTTTTAATTTCGATTTTGAATTCTGTTGTTCGAAGATCTTTCATTTGCTTGGGAAGTTTATTGAAAAGTTTGATAGAGAGGTTGATTTTTGAGTTAAGGTGAGTTTATGTTGAAGTGAATTGCAAAATCAGTAATCAACGTCCATTACGATGTTACAACCCTATACAGAAACTTAAAGACATTTCAATTAGTTGCTCTTCATATGAACGCGATGAAACTCGTACCCCTTGTACCCCTATGAGCACAAGCAAATAGACAATCAGCCCTTTTCAGCAACATATATTATAATCGGTATGGACAAAGCGATGAAATATATTATACAGCTATTGATGAACCATTTCAAGATTTGAATCGAATAAAATTGGTGGTTCCTCTGAAATAGCAATATAGAAAACCGATAAAAAGAAAAATACTATAATCTATAAATCTAATCACTTCCAGAAAGTCTAGCGAACTGATTCATGAAATTAATAAAATTTATAATTCGCCTTAAAGGTTAAGTGGAAGAGCGCGGCTTCTGCAGTTGGGTATCTATGTATACAACTGAAGAAGTGCGAACTTTGCCTTTGCTATGCAGCCTTTAGTAATTATTATTAAATAGTAATGAAGAAAACCGATATGAAGAAACATAATAGAATGAAAAATAGGAAAACTTCCGAAAAGCCAAGAAAACAAATTTCCAAATTAAATAATATAATAATATTCATAAACCTTCCGAAATAAAGAAAACGAAGATCAAGAAAAGTAAAAGAGTTAAAAATCGAACAACTTTTGAAAAGCCAAGAGCATCAATTTCTAAATGGAATAAAATTCGTAATTATCCTGATACATTGGAAAAGAAAATTTATATAAAGAAACATACTACAATAAAAAATCGAATAACTTCTGAAAAGCGAACTAATTTCTGAATCGACTGAAACTCATAAATTTTACGAAATATTCCTCTCAAGATATCAAAACAAGATAAAGAAATAAGGTATAAAAATAAAAACTTCCGAAAAGCGCGGAGAACTAATTCCTGAATGGAATCAATTTCATAATTCTCCTGAAATATTAAGAAAGCGAAACTATATATATCAAGAAACATACAAAAATAAAGAACCGGATTATTCTCGGATAGCCAAAAGAACTGATTTATAAATTGAACAAAATTCTAAATCTTCGGAGATATTTCTCTTCAGGAAGAAAACTTATATAAAGAAACGTAATAAATTGAAGAATCGAATAAAATTCGAAATGCAAAGAGAATTGATTTCTGAATCGAATGAAATTCATAAATTTCCCCAGATATGTCTCTTAAGCAAGAAAACCTATGTAAAGAAACTGTTACTGAATTGAACAAACATCATAATCTCTCCGAAATATCAGTAAAAATTTAAATTTCGACAGAACAAAAAAAAAAGGAAAAAAGGCTTACAACTCAAAACGATTATTATGTAGAACTTTTAGTTTTGACTAGTGTATTCAATTGTCTTATTACAATTATTAGACTGACTGAACATATCAAAACATAAATAAAAACATCAACATCATATTCCGCTCAAGAATTCACAATGAATCATATCATACATCACGATAGAATGCGAAATATTCATCGATTGAATCATTAAAAAAAAAGGAATATTAATCAAGTACCAAGATATTTCTGACTACCATTTATCCCGAGCCCCTTTTTCTAATTGAGATGAGTTAAGAGACAATATCTCCGAAAAGATAGTACTTGTCGAAGAATATATTGTACTTTAGAACATAAACTGTGTTGACGTCAAGCTGGTCTAATGGCTGAAATGTTGAAAGAAGTTATGAAGTTCATTGTTGCACCCTTAAAATATATTATTAATAATTCTCTAGAAATAGGATACTTTCCGAATACTGTCACAAACACCACAAGGCATGGTCCAAGAATTATATTCACTCACTATATGTAAACCAATCCATGTTCGACCTCAGGTGCGTTTGAACCTACATGACCCGAATGTGAGTTAATTCAAGTTCACGAGTTCATAACCAGACATATTGTTACAATACGCAAAATAATCACGTTGAACTCACTAAGGCATGTTCGCATAACAATCAAAATTAATAAAAGTAATGGAAGACATAGTCTTAGGAGATTCTTGACTTAGTCTTCAGAGAGTCCTGAGTTAGTCTAGAAGGGTAGGTAGGCGTCCGAAGGCCTAGTTCGGACGCCTATGCTACAATTCTTCTTGATTACTCTCATTGCTCCTGAAGACTGGGTTTCCAGTATTATTGTATATTAAGGGTAAGCAATTGTATTTTCTCATTTGTTTTCGTTTGTATCATTTAATATTTCTTGAAGGATGTATCATCAAAATTGTTAATAAATTATATGTTTCTTTGGTATTTCACTCTGTAATTAAAATAGATATATTTATATTTCCTGAGTACGACCCTGTACGCGACAATACCATGAAAGAAGCAGTAGTGAAACCAGTACACAAATCCGGAGACAAATTAGAACCGATTAATTATATTGACCTATATCTCGTATGTCCGTACTATCAAAAATATTTGAAAAGATCATTGAAACAAGGATATCTGGATACCTTGACCAATTTAATATAATATATAACAAACAATATGGCTTCAGAGAGACTAGATCAACACAAGATGCAGTAGATGAAAAGAAACCTGCGATATTGAGTGACAGTAAATAGAAATTGAGCCAGCCCAAAAACATAAATCATGGTGTACCCCAAGGAAGGATTTTAGCACCAGTATTATTTTCAATTTATATAAATGAGTTATTCCATTTGCCCAAGATGGCCGCCAGAGAGCATAACCGTCATCTTAAACTTTTGAAGTGATTTTTCACTGAAATCTACCCTGTGAATGTACCGAAAAAATATATGCTCTTCAAAGTTGAGCTTTATTCGAGTAATTTTTGTCCGAAAATTTTTGACGTATCTATTAAAATAAAGTGGTGGGGGGCGATTCAATGTTTTTTAAATATACAGCTGTAACTCCTGAACGACTGAACAGATTTCAAAAAACTTGGTCTTGTTGGAAAGAGCATTCATTGTCTCATGCTACCTATGAAATATGTAATTCTCAGTGATGCCGCTAGAGCGCGTTTTTTTGATATAATAACAGAATATTACAAAATTCTCTAAGAAATTAAATGCGATAGTATGACTTTCTTTCCATAAAAATGTAGTGAAATGATACTTGAATAGGCTTGTGAAAACCGTATCTCGATATCTAGTACCTGACCTGAAATATCGAGGAAAGAAAATGTAGTTATCATAAAATTTCAAAAAGACTTCGGTATTTATTTGTCTTTGAATCAATGATGAAATTCCATGATTTTATGATAATCTTTCATTGAATAATAAAAGTATTATTAGTTTGATAATTTAAAATATACGTGTAGGGGCATAATAATCAATGCATATAAGAGGCAAGTGCAAGGTAGGCAGAACATGAAGAGTAGGCCCTGGAGAAAAACAAATGCCTAAAATCAACTTGTCAACAAATATTGAAGTTATACTTATAGATACAGTATAATTTGTGTTTGTTGCACACACAAGTGAGGATTCAAAACCATTAAAATGCCTTTTACAAATGATGAAGCTGTTGGTATGATAGCGGTATATTTTGAATGTAATCAAAATGCGGCATTGGCTCAAAGAGTATACAGAGCACGATATCCAAATCGGCGTTTACGCGATGCGAAAATTTATCCACGTTTAGTACGAAATTTGCGTAATACTGGCAGCTTTCGACCTGAGTTGCGAAGACACTCGGCTAGAACAAGAGAAAACAGTATAGTTAATGTCTTAGCATACGTGGAAATGAATCCTCACGTTAGTACGAGAGCAATGTCTCGCGAGTTGGGTATATCACGTTCTAAATATTTTAAAGAATAATGGGTAAGTTTATATGTCACTAAACACATAAACTCACATGTTACACAATATGTTTCTTTAAAATTTTTAGACTGCACCTATATCATTTTTTTACATCAAGCCTTGAATGACGAAGACTTCGACCGACGTATAGATTATTGTCATTGGATGTTGGGCATGATTAGGGAAAATAAAGATTTTTCATCCGAAATTCTTTGGACGGATGAGGTCACTTTTAGAAGTGATGGAAACGGTAATTTGCATACTATGCATTATTGGTCTGACAAGAATCCTCACGGGTTGCGCGAGGTAGAACATCAAGGCCATTGGAGTCTCAATGTATGGTGTGCCATCCTTGGCGGAATGATTATAGGTCCCTATTTCTTTGATCAGCCACTGAACGGTGCCGTGTTTCTTGATTTTCTGATAAACCAATTGCATATTTTATTAGAAAATGTGTCTTTGCAATTGCGGCAAAATATGTTTTTGCAACTAGACGGTTGCCCAGCACATTTTTCAATAAATGTGCGAGAACATTTAGATCTTGTATATCACCAGAGGTGGATTGGACGAGGTAGTCTATTTCCTTGGCCACCCCGATCCCCAGACTTCTATCTGGACTTCTATCTATGGGGTCGATTGAAAGATATTGTTTACCGAATTCCACCAACAACGAGATATGACATGAAAATACGAATACAAGAGGCCATTCTTAGCCTGTCAAGAGAAGAAGTTGAAGCTGCTGTAATGTCCACGCATTAGCGGCTCCAACAATGCGTTAGTTTCATTTCAAAATCGGCCCTTTTTGCTTGTTATGCCCCTACAAGTTCTTCACTTTATTGAGTTAAGAATACTTTTATCATTTGAAAATTATAAAATTATGAATCAAGACAAGAAGACAAATAAATAAGAATAAATACATGTGTAATAGCGTCAACTTTGAAAAGCATATATTTTTTCAGTACATTCACAGGGTAGATTTCAGTGAAAAATCACTTCAAAAGTTTAAGATGGCGGTTACGCCCTCTGGCGGCGATCTTGGGAACCTGAAAATAATTTCCAGGATTTTCTTTTGGCCATTTCAGTCATCAAATTTTTTACTGCATGTCTGTACGAAAAATAGTTTCCGAGATACAGCACTTTGCATTCTTATCTGGCCACCCTGTACTATATGTAGGTACATATCACATACAAGCGATAGTTTATACTAAAGCTTCGTGATTTCTTCCTGTTTACTAACTTACAATATATTTATATGTACTTCAAATATTGTAAAATTTCCAACTTTCGTGATTAAATTTTAATATTATTATTATTCAAGTTAGTAATATAGACCATTTCCATTAGCCACTGGCGATTGAACGGAATATTAACAATAGTCTTGAAAATGTTTATTCGTATTTCAAAACGTATAATAAATTACATAACATACTAGTAGAACGCAAATATTTGGGAATATTGTGGGATGAATATGAAATCACAAAATAATAACAAGAATCTAACAAACCAACACGAGAACTTGAGCGATCTAGAAAAAAGTAGAAATCTTTATATGTATATGATCAATGATTCACAACTTTTGGCTTTCGACACAATCAAAATATCATTGAGGTGGTGGTAGTTTACAGATACTGTTATGGGCGAATATTGCTATCAATCCGGCAAGTGTTATACCAATACTGTCTCCGAAACTATTGATCGCCATAGAAAACTGTTTATTTTCTTCAGGCACCTGAAACGAATTTAATATTTGCATAAAAAATTCATGTATTCTTGTCATATCTCACCTCATTTGAAATCCTGTAGTATGTATTAACATAAGACGATCCTCCTAGGACACCTTCCCACAATACCAGTGCCACTACTATGTAGAAATTCGGTATATAGTAATATACAGCTTCTGTAGTGAATATAACCACATTGATGGCCTAGAAATAACACACGACTATAAATGGTTGATTGTACTACGGGTCCAGTGTAACTTGTTTGATTTTTCAAGTTCAGAAGTTTTATATTTTATATAGGTTGTCCCGGTAGTCAACGTCAAACTGGAATCGGGAAATAGGCCAAGTTATAATAGTTATCAGAAACATAAAAAAATCTAGGTTGCATATTTTAAAACATATGTACATTTGAAAAAAATCGAGAAAATTTGCATTTTTCTCTCCTATCACTAAATCTCAATTCGATAATTTCTTTGCAATGGGACGTCGAATAATGTGAATGTAAACTCTTGCTTGAAATGTGAAGCCAACTGGTCCAGCTTCACTTTTTCCCTAACCAAATATTCAAAATTAACATTTTGCCCAACTTTGACTGACTGTATTTGCTTTAATGATGAACTGAAAAGGCGAAAATAATTATTGATAAAGAATTAATTCATGACCCAATTGGAGAAAAATGGAGCTTAAAGTACATAAATAACATAGAACTAAGTTTCTGTCCCAAAACAATGACTTCAAACGACGCTTTGAAAAAAAACACCCTTTCGTAATGTGTAATTGCCATAGCTATTAGATTTTATATATGTTAACTCTTCGGAGGTTTGTTTGGTCAATTAGACACACAATAATAAAACACCCTTTATTGACTAGCGTTCACAACTGTACGAAAGAAACACTAGTCTATTGGATTGGCTCTCAAGCACTACTGCCTCTGGCGTTCTCCCGTTAAGTACTACCGCCTCTGGCGTTTCGTCAAGAACTCCTCGTCTGGCGTTCCCGCAGGCCTCGCTGCCGGCCACACCCGTACTTTAGCACATGACTTATCTGGGGTTGTTTGGGGAATAACCTAACATATATTTTCACAATTGTGAAATAGATTCATGCAAATTTGATTGATTGTATATATTGTTAAATTTTCATAGGATATAGAAGTCATTCACCCTATCAAGCTGTAGGTAAATGGACGAAGAACTGTTAATTTTCATTCAAACATCGAGAACAAAAAATGACGATTCGTTGAGAAATTAGAAAATTATAAACCACATGAAGCGACTTTGCCAGATATTCTATTTTTCCAGCAAAACTAGTTTTCTTCCGTTTGTGGTTTGTTTGCCGTAGTGTGAATTCATTATTATGGAATTTATTAAAACTAGTTTTGAATTTTGTTGCAGCCCCCTTTTTCGCTTGCCGAACGATTCGTGTTATAATATAGTTGATGAATAATTCTTTTATTACAATGCAGATTTCAAATTACCCAAAATTTATGCTAAAAAAAAACCATTACTCACTTGAAAAAATGTCATGTACCAGGTTTGTTTAATATGAAAAAAGTTGACGGAAGAACGAGACAGAAATACTCCAATTTGATAAGTAACTTGGAACCATCTGTACTGATCAGCTTGCGAAAGAGTTGAGTTCTCGAACTGTATCAACTCAAACTGAAATAGTTAATAAAAAAACATTCAGATTTGCACTTGTGAAATTATTTAGAAATATACCATTCCCTGATTGATGAAGTATTCAAAAAAGTATACCAATCCAAAGGGTATCATGTATTTCATTATACCAGGTATGAGAGTTAGTTTTTTCTTGAACGCTTCTTTGGGTTGTGTCATTTCTTGTTCATTCACAATTCTTTGGATGCTTAACGCCTCAGCTATATCTTCTTCTGAAGGTCTTGGAAGAATCACCCAGAAGCTAGAATAAAACGAACATATCTGAAATAATAATTTGGAGAACAAAAATATGAGAAAATTATTATGATTGATATACATATGATGGCGGACATGCGTGAAAACTGGATAGCGACTCAACCTACTGATTCAGTTTTTACACACAAATTCATTCATTATTTTTTTGATAATTTTGTAAATTTTGCATAGCATCTATCTCAATAATAGAAATAATTAGTGTGAAGTAGTGAAGACTACATCTCGTTTCCAAACCAAGCAGCAGGAAGGGAAGTAACTAGAGGCTTAAAAGAATCTACGGAATTAACACAGTTAACTTGAATAAACGTCGAAATTACAATTCAGTTAGAATTGAAACCAGGAATTCATTTCAGTCTGTTTTAATCCATTTTATTTCATTGATCCACTTTCAGATGCTTTTAATAATGGGACTATTAAGAATATGAAAGTTTGAAAAAAAACGAATGAAATCCATTTCCTTTTATCACATTTTACACATTTACTATTTTTGTTTATGTATTGCTTTGTTCATTAATGCATTGCCCAGGAAAAACATAATGAATCATTCGAATCATTGAATAATCAAAAAGTACTATTCAGTTATATCCAAGAAAAAATATTTCGAAAGTGACGACACCCTGTATCTCGACAATTACCGTTCCTTTTAAAATTTTCATTTCGAAGAATAGCCTCTTCGAGTTTGAACACCAACTCACATGAGATTCTGTATATCAAAAATTAATTCCTTTAGCCCACATGTATATTAATGTGTTCTGAATTCTTAACGTAATTGTTGAATCTAAAATAATATAATTCTCTTCCAATCATAAAATGAGCTTCATTAGAAAACATGAGCACTTACGAAATTCCCATTAACACAGGAACAATCAGCATTATCAAAAGGCTTGTTCTCATGCCGATGCTATGTAGAATAGAATAAGAAAGGGCTCCTATCACTCCAGCTCCACCTGTACCTGAACTCCATGTAGAAACAACATTTCTAGAAATATAAAATTCCCAAGTGTACATAATTTTCTAAAAGATTCTCTCTATTTCTGATGATATATGCCTGGAAAGTCACACCTTATTTGTAATTTTTTGTCAAGTACCATACTAAAAACGTCATTCTCTGGTACCAAAATAATCGAATCAAATGCTGAATTGGTGAAAGAATTAGATAAAATGCAGAAATTCATTAGAAAAATATTTATACAAAATCGTAGATGAAACTCTGAAATATGATCAATCTGTCATTGTTTCACTATCAGATAATTGCAATTTCCGCATGATCAATAATATGCTATTTTTTGCTTTTCGCCATTTCAATTTTCCAGAATAAACAAATGAAGCACATTAAAATTTCGCTACAGGATTGCTGTTCGAAATCGAAAACTGTAAAATTTTCCAGCAATGTTTGTCAATCTCAGTTTCTTACTTGTCAAAGAAGCTACTGTATTGAAGATAAGTCACTTCTCCTAATCCAGAGCAGAACGAAGTCAGCACAACTCCTAACAAGGATATTGCCAAACTCTTGCTGTATGCCACACTTATGAATCCAGCTGAAGCCAATAGGAGACAAGTCATTACCCTTATACTGAAAAAAAATGTATTTTATAGTAATACGAATTTCTTCAACTGGAATGCCTAATATATTGTGAAAATTTTGTATGATGATCCATGATCGCCAGTAATTCCTTCATACCAACTGATTCCTAATCATTTGGGAATCATGACGGTCCAACATTCAAATAAACATTTCCGTCCTGACTGAAAATCGAACCTACGACTTATCGGTTACTTTTGTTATTATAGCTTAAACTTTTTCTATCTTCCTACTTCTTTTTCCACTTTTTAGCGAAAAACTTCAGCCTATGTTGTATATTTCTATAAATAAAACTCACAATACACTCAGGACTCCACTGGCGCCTCCAATGCCTCAATTTTAGCCGGCTTATCCATGTAGACTTTGGACTTTACATAGCCCCACAGGAAAAAGTCAAGAGGTGTGATGTCACATGATCTAGCCGGCTAATTCACTGGTCGTGAAATGAGCTGTTCGCCGAATCGCTCTCGCAGTAAAGCCATGGTTTCACGGGCTGTATGGCAAGTGGCGCCATCTTGTTGGAACCGAATTTCGTCAAGAGTACAGGCTTCAATTTCTGGTATCAAATAGCCTGTTATCATGTCGCGATAACGGTCACCATTCACAGTATTGTTCCGGCCGGCCTCTTTTTTTAAAAAATATGGACCGATTATTCCACCGACCCATAAACCACACCAAACAGTTGTTTTTTCTGGATTCAATGGCAACTCTTCGGGTTGTTCATCACCCCGAATACGGGCATTTTGTTTATTCACGAACCCATTACGCCAAAAACGGGCCTCATTGGTGATCGATATTTTTGTCGAAAACAGTGGATCTTCTGCAAGTTTGTCAAGAGCCCAGCGACTAAAACGGGAACGATTCGGAAGGTCAGTCGGCTTCAGTTCTTGCACTAATTGAGTTTTGTAAGCTTTCAAAGAAAGATCCTAACGTAAAATACGCCAAGTTGTTGAATATGACAGGCCAAGTTGTTAGAACGGCGACGAATTGACAATTCACAGTGTGAACACTCTCCGCTACCGCTACTATATTTTCTTCACTACGTGCTGGATGAGGTTTATTTGGTTGAGTATTATCTAGTAATGAAAATTGGGTCTCAAATTTACTGATGGTAAAGCGAATTGTGCGTTTGGTAGGCCGATTATGTGGACCATAAGCTGCTCTAAGCGCCCGTAACACATTCCTCGTACAACGCCCATTTTCGTATAGCAGTTGAACAATTTATAGACCCTGTGCCGGGCTAAGTCTTTTCATTATGAATTGTCAAACACTACTGAATAAGAATGTTACTTCAGTTGACACGAGGCATGCGCAATCTGCAATTGAATCCCCACCACAAAAAGTACCTCTAAATGAATCACCTTTTAGGTAGAAATAACTCTGAAACAGCTCCAGAGACCAGTAGCAGTAACAGGTTTATACCTTGTTCATATACGGATGAAGAACTGTACCTCTTATTGAAAACTAAGCTTAAAAATAGTAAATCATGTGGTTCAGATGAAATACTGAATTTCTTGGTGAGAAATATTTTACATTCCGTAATGAAACCCTTAACATTTCTAGTCAATTTATCATTTTGTAATTGGAAGTTTCCAGAAAACCTAAGAATTAATGGAGTAATTCCAGTGCATAGAAAGGCGACAAAAATAATATAGATAACTATCGACCCATTACAATGCCATCGGTATTCGCGAAAGGATTATGAATATGAAAAAAAAAATAAGACCAACATGGATTCCAAAATAACAGAGGATGGAGTGACATATTAATACTGAAACTACATAATTATTGAATACAAAGCTCAGCGGGCATATGGATTTTATGAGAAATCGCCAGCAGTAATCGTTCTGTGGTCCAGAATAAACTGTGTTGTAATAAGTATCCTGGCTGTTGAAAACAATCACTTTTAGGAAAAAATCCTGTATGTATTCATGAATTCATGAAGACTCTGTATTTTACGACACCTTAGATGCTATGACAAACTGTGAGTCCAGAAATGATTTCACTCTTCTCAAATACATTATCAAGCAAAAAGATCTTCTCATAACAGAACTCGGAGAAAAATCCAGCTATTGTATAAACAAATTGAAGATGTGAAACAAATCATTACATACATATGACAAAAACAAGATGAATATTCACTAAAACCTTCTGATGAAAACAACAAAAGTAAGCATGTACAAGAAATTCCTGATTTCAAATAGAAAACCAGTTGGCTTACCAGCAAAAGAACGAAAATAAGGGAACCTCCAAAAACAATGTTCAATAAATCAATCAATCAGACAACAACCCACAACAAAAACAATAACAAATACAGAAGTTTCTGCCATGACTCACGCTTTTTCAACCGAGAATAAAATAAAGGAAATTTATCTCTTTCAATAACTCCAATGAAAACCTTAATGTTGGTTCTCTAATGAACGCTACAGAGCGTATTGATGATGTAATGGAACATGACGAATGGAATTTGCACAGGAACAGCCAAAAGCAGCATAAAAAATGAACTATTCAAATTTTAAATTTTATAAATGATATTTCAGTTAAAGGAGTACCAAAATATATTGATCTACACGTGTATGTCTGGATCCAGAAACAACTACAGATGATCTGATGTCTCATCTCGAAATTATAGAATGTGAGTGATTGAACTCCAAAAATCCAGAACAATACTCATCATTCAGACTGAGAATAAATGACAAAAGTTTTAAAACCGCCCTCAACCCTATCATCTGGCCATACGGAAGTAGGCAATCCAGCGATCTGTCAAATAAAAAAAAAACAATGTGGCGACTTAGGGCACACATTTGTGAGTTGAGTTGAAAACTGTTACATTTAGTGATCTCTATTGCGTTTTTTATGTGTTTTTTTGATTGTGGTTGGTTATTACCTGTTTTCCTGAAGAAAAATGCCTGTCAAGTGCATTGCAGAATACAACTAACACAAGGTATTGCATTGTGTGCCCTAATCCGCCACAGTGAATGTCACGTGGTTTGGATTGCCTAAGATGCACCCAACGTTTTTCAACCCTCAAGAAAAAAGAAGCCATAGACAAATGATATTTGAACCTAGCCTAATATCGCTCAATGTTCAGTGTTTGACGCAAGCACGGTCATACACATAGGTCTGGAGACTACGGAATTTTTGAGTGGTGGGGGGTGGCACCAGTTTTGAAGAAAAAGTTGCCATAATTATCCGCTAGGAGGACATAGGGGTATAATCACGTGATTAATCTTTGACAACAAAACAAACGGTTAGGACTTGAATGGTAAATAAAATCAATGACAGAAATATATCTTGCAAAATTTTCTCGAATAAATAAAAATCATTCCTACTTTCAAACAGATGATCGGATCTGATTTGTGATTGGCTGACAAAGTGACAATAGAGGACAGTGCTGCAGGTGACGAAACATGAGAACCACAAAAATTTCCTCAATGTTTGGGTCACCCCCCACCATACGAGTTGTAAGGCCTATGTATACGATCGTGGACGCAAGACAAACTTGACAGCTTATATGTTTATATATGTGAACTTAATAATCAAAATTTCTTATGTTTTTCGGAAACTCATCAATCGTTACATTCATTGAACTTATAACTTGATAACTTCTCCTTAGCTGCTAGCTTCAATCGATCTGAATTCAAATGTGGTGGAGTTGCGATTTGGAGTAGGGACAAAATACAAATGAAATCTTTAAAATTGGATCAGTTCTGTATGGAGAAACATTGCGAGGTTTGCTAAGAAAACTCACTCTGTATCAAAATTCACATGATTAAATACATTATTAACTATTCAAGGTTTATGTCGAATTGTTTTTTTCAATTCGAAAGCGAAGTCGATAAAGTATTCAATTGAGTCCTGATTGATTTTAATTACTTTTCGGCCAATGTCAATGAAATATCTTCAAGGCATTCAAATTTATTTGGATAATGAAGTAGTGGGGGTAGTTAAGAGTTCTTTCGAATAAACAGCTGTTACTCCTAAATGACTCAACCGATTTTAGCAAATTTAGACTCGTTAGAAAGAGTATCGGTTGATCTATCGAATTCATTTCATTTGTGATTGATTTCGAGTAATTCCACTAGAGGGCATATTTTGATATGATGACAAAAAATCACATAATTCTCTTAAAAATCAAATACAACATTATGACTTTCTTTTCATGAAAATCTAGTGGAACAATACCAAAATAATCAAGTAAAAACCTTATATCGATATCTCATTCCTAGTCTGAAATATCGAAGAATGAAAATTTTATCACAATGTCTAAACAATTTTTAGTTCTTTCAATAATCGATATTAAAATCTTATCGTTTAGTCCTCATTTGAATTATACAAACATATATATTATACAAACGAACCAATACAATATACAATTCTCAGTATGGTATACAATTATGTATTTTAGAGAAATTAGTTTTGTGAGTCCACTTCAGAAAAACAGTTGACCAACCTAAGCAATATGTATGTTTGTATTGTGGTGTCATTTGCTCTCTGATTGTATCTGAGTGTCTGATGAAAAATAAAAATGCTAAATTAGCAGAAGCATAGCATGTGAGGAACATAATTTATATATAACAATAATGGCAATAATAGTAATACCATGAACAATATTGAGAGAGGAAAGGACGATAGAAGAGAAAAAAGCAGAAAGCAAAAAAAGTAAGAAAGTGAAAAAGTGAGGGTGATGGACCTGGTGGTTTGTCATTTTTTTATACTATTTATCCATTTCCATCTTAGGCAGAGATACAAAAGAAATAAGATGGCAGGATTTTTTGGTATATCATTTTTTTTTCAGATGTCTCGTATATTTCTAGACTGAGATATGAATTTTTGAGTCTTTGTCATCGTATGGCAGAAATTGTACAATTTCGGTCAATAAAAAAAGATAAATTTCTGTGTATTAATTTTGTGTTTTTCTAAAAATTGGCAAGACCATGGACTTGTTCTTGACGAACCTAGTGTGTTTGGATCTTGGGGTGATATATTTTTCTTCATTGTAGAACATCCAAATGAGGCATTGATAAATATATAGACTTCTCACATCCATAATGTGTATTTCCTTATACAGTTGGTCGGTGGAATAGACCTTGTTTTTATTTAATATAATTTTAAGCAATGTGTTTTGTAAGGATCGTGTAATTGAAAAACCCTCCCCATCCTGTAATGCAGTATCTAATAACAGATTCAGCCAGGGAGTTATACCGGGTGTCCCAACAGTGCGAATTTGCTCGATATATCGATACGGCTGATTGATATGAAAAAAATTCTCACATAAAAGTTACACGAATTCAAATTCCCAATTCAGTACTGAATTTGAAACCACCATTCATTTTTGATGTGGTGGTCGGTCAATCTGGGAAAGTCTTCTCTGAAAAATCTAAGAAACTCTTGTCCATTCAATTCTCGTTCGAAGAAATATGGTTCGAATTATCTATTTGTGTGAAGTTATCCACAGGTTTCCAGCCACAGATTCCGACGCGTCAGGTTCCTATTTCACAGGTGTTTCAATTCTCAGTATTACGAAATGGAAAATTCGTTTTATGGAAAACCGTTTCCACCATAGTTTTTCGAAATCTACATTTCTAACATGATTTTCATCGATGCACATCTCCAGGTTCCGATTATACAGGTTACTATTTCACAAGGGTTTCAATAGTCAGTATTACGAAATGGAAAATTCGTTTGCTGGAAAACCGTGTTGGCAACTAGAAAATCACTATGACTTCAGTATCCCACACAATAATGCTCATTTGTTACATCATTCTCTTATATATTGACTACAGCCACAGATTTTAGTCCGGGTGCTAATTAATCCGTATAGCACCCACAGATTTGAAATTTCCTACACGTCAGAAAGTGTGGCTGGAAATCTGTGGATAACTTCACACAAATGGATAATTATGTTGTCGGACCATATTTCTTCGAACGATAATTGAATGGACAAGAGTTTCTTAGATTTTTTAGAGAGGACTTTGCCAAATTGACCGAAAACCTACCTAATCACATCAAAAATGAAATGTGGTTTCAAATTCAGTGCTGAATAGGGAATTTGAAAAAACTATTTGTCTCGCTACTACGGAAAAATGCAACACCCTGCATCTGAAACTATTTTCAAAACATAGACTTTTTGATGTCGTATAACTTTTATATCAGATTTTTTTTCATATCAATCAGCCTTATCCATATATCGAGCAAATTCGCACTGTTGGGACACCCGGTATAATATCATAAGGCAGTACTTGATATATTTCGGTGAAAAATCACTTTGAAAATTTTAGATGACAATTACGCCCCCTGACGCCATCCCAGAATCATGAACATAATTTTCAGGGTTTTCTCTTGTCCACTCTGATGACTGAATTCTTGTTTGCTTCCTCACGTTATAAATTTGATTCCCAACAAAGATTTCGATTAACCAATTCCTGTTGAAAGTTGAGGAAAATACGAAAAAACTTCAGTACTTACTGCACAAAGAATGGAAGAAATGGAGCAATAGCTTTGATCATCAAACCTGGAAGAATATCTGCCAATAAAATTGCTCCTGTTGACATGTAAGTACAGTTTCTTTGATGATTTGTGTTATTATTCTGAAATGAAATAAAAATAATTTTTCGAAAAGCTTTCATGATCATTGATTTCTATATATCTGGGAGTTTGCCTAGAGCAATATGAGTGGCATACTACTACAGAATATTGAAATACAATTGTATGATTTGATTAATAAAAGCTGATTTAACCAATTTTGAAAATTCCGAAATGGATATGACAAGTATTTTGGAATGTGAGTAACAGTTGAATGTAACACAATAATTGTCGATCTTCAAATAACTATTATTTCAAACAAATAAATAAAGGTCTTCGATCAACAGATTTTTAGGAATTTCTTTTAAATAATCAGCTTTGTTCACCTGTTGTAATAGCATTCATTTCTTTCACCATGTGGAACACAATTATTTCGAAATCCCTACTGAGACCTACGATTTAACTTGAATTAATTGAACTGATATTCTATCAGATATTTCCTGTCAAAGAATTGAAAATCCAAGCATTAAGATAATCATTTTACTTGTACTTCACCGTTACTTCAGCAAAATTCCATAAATATTCATGTATTCGCTACAAAGATAATAACTTGGTCTAGACTTTTTCGCAACCTTGTTTCATTAATAATCTATATGATAATGATTGATCATATTGCGAATGGTTTTTATATAATTCACCTGAAATTTTATCAGCCTTAATAAAAACAAGATAATAAGGAAGTAAACAATAAATCTGAAAATAGAAAAGGGAGGTGGGAGGTCAAAAGCATTGCTCTACTATACCGTGAGGAGGAAACATTTTTTGGATCATCAAGTTTTTTTAATTTACTAATATTTTTTCTAAACCCCTCATTCAGAAAACTACTCTTTTCGCCTCCTGTTTCAAATACAGTGTATTTGTTGAAGGTATGTTCGAATATGTTGATTGACTTTTTACAGTTCTCTTGAAAATTCAATACAGTATTTCTCAAATATTCCATATTAAGTAACATTAGAACTGAAAAACAAATTCGTATTTATAGTCGTTTACAAGATATTTAACCAACAAAACGAAATTGTGGATTCAACACCTGTTGACTATTTCTCATAGGAATACTTGAGAACCTCACATAAATCCACGGTTTTCAAAAGTTGCCTAATCGAATTTTTGTTAAATACAAAACAAAACAAAAGCGAATAATCATATCTCCTACAAATTTACAAAATTACCGTAACAGACACCAAAATTTTCCTACTAATTGAAGAACTCACGTTTTCCTCATTTGTAGAACTGTTGTCACCACTTTGTTTTGCAATAATATCCCCAGCAGCAGTTAACATCACTACGTATCCATAATTATTACAAAGGCCCAAAATCCAGTAAGCTATAAAAGCTCTCCACCTCCTAGTTTTATCATGAGGAATTTCCAGGGAATCAGAACTTCGATCCGTCATTTTTCTTCTTGTACGTTTGTTCGTTGCACAGCATACAATACAGCCAAAAAATCTAGGCAATCTTCTAAGAAAGATTGTTGGTCTGGAAGTAAACAAAATATCAACGCATCTGCCACGATAAAAAAATGAACTACTTCTACATATTGAAATTTGTAGTGTATTTTATCTTATCAAATAAAAATGTATCCATAATTATTCAATAATCGATAGTTTGTTTAAGATATGAGATTAGAGGTGTTATTTTTTGGATCATTATTAAGGACTAGGATATATTGATAAAAAAATCGGTTTCGTTTTTTCAAAATCGATTACTTTCAATCAACAGTTCTGGTTGAAATTGAAAATTCTGATCTACTAAATGGTCTACCAAAGGATTAAGCTCTATTTTTGAAGGAAGGGGATTGTGAAACTTTCTCAGAATATACACTATTGTCGCCCTTCCTTGTTCACAACGATATGACATGAAAAATGTGATTCTTACAAGGTTCCGCATTGCACCGCTAGCAACTACTGAGTCTATTTTAATGAAAAATAATTTTTGGCATGCAAAAATACGATAATTTTTCACTCAATAAATACTACTAACTAGCTGGACTCAACAAAAACAGAAAAAAAACGAATTGTTTTAAGGAAAATATTCTCAACTTTTACTTCAACAAGAACGTTTTTAACCCAGATATGCCCACTGTCAAATCCCTACTGCGAAATCGATTTATTTTTGTATTTGTATTTTTTGAGAAATGTATTAGCGACATATTAAAGGTCCATATCTTTGCAATAAGTAGACGGAATTTCAAAAAATAAAAAATCAATGTATATGGAATCAAAAGGGCTCTTCAACGAGGTATCCCTATTCCAATTTGAAATAAATTAGGGGATGTTACCCTCGCTCAGGAGGGTAAGTTTGGGCTATACTTTCTGCGTCAACAGTTGTCCTCCTCATTAACAAAGTTGAAGTGTTTCAGGTTTTTCTCGATAAAATCTCTTTCTGGTAGTTACACTTTCCGGTACGTTCGGGCCACCCTGTATATACAGGGTGGGGCACCACATACGATACGGTCTCTGTAAACCAAACCATTGAATATTTCGGAAATTTCTTCTTTTCCTAATTTGTATATTCATTGAGGCTGCAAGAGGAAATTATTTTGAGGTGTACATGGGGGCTCAAGAAAGTGTGACATATCAAAGTTGGGTTTTTCAAATGGAACACCCGGTATTTTGTTGCAGTTTTGGATAGTTCGGGGAAAAATAATACGATTTCATATGAGGTACCATGTACCTAACTATAACCGTTTTCGAATTGTTTTCTTTTTGAAAATGCAGGGTTCAATTGGGGACTGAATAACATCGAAATGTATGGAAACCATCCCTTCCAATTCTGACCAAGCAACAAAGAGGTTTCAGGCTATTGATTCCGATAGAACTCGTTTCCCAATATTATACAGGACGTTCAAAATTCATTGTCACTTTTTTATAATTTCAAACGCAGATAACTTTGTTATTTTGAATAGAACACCTTGTATTTTTTCAATCTGAACAATACAAAATTCGATTATCTTTCATTTTATACAGGGTGATTCACCTAACTGGTAAATTAGGGGTTTATGGAGAACTGGAAAAGATATCAACTTGAAATTTTGGTGGATGCTACTACTCAATGTTTTCTATTTTCCTAAAATATTTTCAATATGCTGTAACTTTCGGTTGAACCGGAAGTGATATCAACTTTGTTTTTTCAAATGGATTACCCTGTTTATTTTTACATTTTCGAATTCTACGTAAAATTCTAGCCCTTTTGCATTTTGAATTTTCTTCCTATCGTAATTTGTTTTTAAGATATTCCATTTTTTCAAAAAATTTTGACAGATGGACTGATCAACTAAAATGTCCATATCATCTTCAATTTTCAAGATTTGAGGTTCAATCTTCGTATACACATGAATGAAAGAGTGTTCTATCAGGTATCCCCAGGAGTGTTCCAAAATATTCAACAGGGTGTTTGATATTACAGTTTACTTTTTGTAAATTTCAAATCGAAATAACTTTCTTATTTCAAATAGAATGACCATGAAATTTTCAACAAAATGTAATTTCCTATCGATTTGCAGAAGCATACCATATTGCTAAAATGAATATTTACAGAGATATCAACAAAAATATGAAAATACGCTGATTCGTCTCATGTGTATTTTCACAAGTGTGCTTTGGATGGTTCTAAATTTCATATTCGACGAATAATATGAATATTAATTGATTCCTAACACAAAAAGAAACAAATATGGTGCATCATCATATGGTGTTAGAAACATTATACAGAAATTGATAACTGATGGATTCGGCGCAAGGGTGGACCATGGTAATTGCCTTCGAGGTCACGTGACTTGACGTCTCGATTTATATCTCTGGGGTTTCAGAAAAAATAGAGTTTTCAAAAAGGCTGATTACTCTATAGATTTCCTATTGCCCAAAAATTGCGCCTGGCTTTCTCAAAATTGTCATAAGAAATTGAAAGGTCGACTACTGAAGGTGTCCGGAAAAGAATTATTATGTGTCCTGAACAACATGGACATTTTAAACAATTACTGGTTTTGTTTTATCCGTATATCAGAATATCATTTTTATGCCATATTATTTGTTTCGTGATAGGTTTGCATAAGTATATCCATAGACGAAGTGGAGATAGTCACTTCCTAATGGATTGATGTTCATATTATTCGTCGAATATGAAATTTAGAACCATCCAAAGCACACTTGTGAAAATACACATGAGACGAATGAGCGTATTTTCACATTTATGTTGATATCTCTGTGAACACCCATTTTAGCAATATGGTATGCTTATGCCAATCGATAGGAAATTAAATTTTGCGTCGGTTAGTGTGAAAATTTCATGGTCATTCTATTCGAAATAAGAAAGTTATTGCGATTTGAATTTTACAAAAAGTAAACTGTAATATCAAACACCCTGTTGAATATTTTGGAACACTCCTGGGGATACCTGATAGAACACTCTTTCATTTATGTGTATACGAAGATTGAACCTCAAATCTTGAAAATTGAAGATGATATTGACATTTTAGTTGGTCAGTCCATCTGTCAAAATTTTTCGAAAAAATGGAATATCTTGAAAACAAATTACGATAGGAAGAAAATTCAAAATGCAAAAGGGCTAGAATTTTACGTAGAATTCGAAAATGTAAAAATAAACAGGGTGTTCCATTTGAGAAAACAAAGTTGATATCACTTCCGGTTTAACCGGAAATGACAGCGTATTGAAAATATTTTAGGAAAATAAAACACATTGAGTAGTAGCATCCACCAAAATTTCAAGTTGATATCTTTTCCAGTTCTCCATAAACCTCTAATGAACCAGTTAGGTGAATCACCCTGTATAAGGGTTTCCTATACCTAGCTTGAATAGCTTTCAAGATATTGGCATTTTCAAATAGTAGTTATTATTTCGATGCATTCTTTGAATCGAGAGAGATGTGAAACGACATTCATTTGGTAAAAGAATTCTCATTGACAGTTATTATACTTCACTTCATCGAACTTTTACTGTTCACTGAATTGAAGTTTTTATTCAGATCCATATCCCGACCGTAGTTCATTGAGAAGACATTTTTTTCTCATTGTTCAACTGAAAAACTTGAACAAAACATGAAATACAGATGCGAGTACAGATGTATCCAATTCAAACTAGGTGCTCGAAATGATGATTACAAAGAGCTACTCTTTCTATGAAAGACTGCCTAACATTTGAGGCGACACTCTTCGAAAAGCAGCCCTTATTATTCCTTTCATATTTTCTTATGTGGTTGGAGGAGTGTCGTCATTCTCATTTTCCAATTATACCCTTGAAAAAAATCGAGGCAAGTCAAATCCGGCGATCTCGCTGGCCAATTTTGTGGTCCTCCACTACCAATCCACCTTTGCGGAAAGGACATATTCAAAAACTGTCGGACAGTAAATTTGAAATCAATATGGATCAGAATAACAGTGAAAAGTTCGATGAATTCAAGTATAATAACTGTCAATGAGAATTCTGTTACCAAATCGAAAGAATGTCGTTCCACAGCTCTCTCGATTCAAAGAATGCATCGAAATGATAACTACTATTTGAAAATGCCAATATCTTGAAAACTATTCAAGCTAGGTATAGGGAACCCCAATATAAAATGAAAGATAATCGAATTTTGTATTGTTCAGATTGAAAAAATACAGGGTGTTCTGTTTAAAATAACAAAGTTATCTGCGTTTGAAATTATAAAAAAGTGACAATGAATTTTGAACGTCCTGTATAATATTGGGAAACGAGTTCTATCGGAATCAATAGCCTGAAACCTCTTTAATGCTTGGTCAGAATTGGAAGGGATGGTTTCCATACATTTCGATGTTATTCAGACTCTAATTGTACCCTGCATTTTCAAAAAGAAAACAATAACTCGAAAACGGTTATAGTTAGGTACATGGTACCTTCTATGGAATCGTATTATCTTTCACTGAACTATCCAAAACTGTAACAAAATACCGGGTGTTCCATTTAAAAAAACACAACTTCGATATGTCCCACTTTTTTGAGCCACCCTGTACACCTCAAAATAATTTACTCTTGCAGACTCAATGAATATACAAATGATGAAAAGAAGAAATTTCCGAAATATTCAATGATTTGGTTTACAGAGACCGTGTCGTATATGGTGCCCCACCCTGTATATATCTTCTTCTTTAATAACATATAACGTGCTTCGTACGTCCTATTTTAGTAAAATTGAAGTCCCGATAAACCGGACTCAAATAGGACATACAATGGATACCCTGACTGGTAGATGCATTCAATAAAATGTCCTTGCGAGGACGTCATGGGATATCTCTAATTGAAGGAACTTTATGAACTTTATCCAGTGTATTAAAACACGGTTTCAAACAAGCCGTTTTACCAAGTCAATTATTTCAGGATTCATCTACCCTGTCATAATGAAAACATTCGTCATCCTCCAAATGATTTTATTGGTTAATTATATGCATATAAATATGTAATGTGTTATTTCAGCACGTAAGTATGGTTAGACGTTCTTTACCAGACACGTCTATTTCTACAGATTTTTTGGTTTTTGTTTTTTGTAAATCGGGGATTTTGATAGTTCAATTGTTAAGCTAGCAGAATCCAGCATATAAGAGGAAGTTTATGAACATTTTGAATATGCTATAATATAAGGCTCTCATTTGAACTTATTATCGAATTTTTTGGCTGTTTGTTTCAGGTAAAACTACGCGAGTTCAGCGAGTTTGGGTATACAAATGTCTATACTGAGTGTATCAAATATTGATGTTGAAGTAAACGGAATAAATGGATACATAATATCTTAAGGCTTTTTCAAGGCTCCTAATCAAGCCTAAGAATCAATGTAAAAGTTTTCATTAAAATATCTCAATATTCGATGATATTTTCAGAATATATTTCATTTATATTTATTATTATATTTATATTTCATCCAGAAAATATGTCTTTTATCGAGTGGTATAAGGAATCCAAAACTGTGTAAGGATAACCAAAAAATTTATACCGAATGGATGTTAATAATTATTCCACAAGTAGGACATTTGTATGTCCCATAGCACAGTGGGACGAAATCCCAATTCGACGGCCAAAAGTCTAAAAATAAAGTATGGATTTCGGGGATCTGCAATGGTGGGTTAGATATAGTAATAGTCCAAGGGTCTAGTTCAAGACTCGAGAGGGGGCGATTCTTTATACTTGCTATTGTGTCAAAAGTGCCCTTCGCTCGAGCCAGACGCGTCGCGCTCTGTGCCTAATTTTCAGTGCGCTCTTGAAAACGCCGTCAGTTATAGAAAAATAAACCGATTGACGATCTTCAAAAAGGATTCGAAAGGGGCAAGAAAGTAGAATATTATCATGTAATGAAAAATTTGTAATAATGATGTATGTGATATCAGTTAACGAATAATATTTTCGAAAATCAACTTGCTACTGAAAATTGTAAACACGTAGAGAAAAGTTGAATTGTAAAACGTTGTTAAGCGGCCGGACTTATTCTAGGTTGTAGATTATTCTATTGTTTAATGGAAACAGCAAAAAAAATGCGCATTATTGCGCAACCGCTATTGGCACAAGGTTTCGTGATAAAAATGCATTTTTCTCGATTTCGAACAATTGAAACATAAAATATCGAGAAGTGATTCAGATAGAAGTTGTATGGTTTCAAATTATCTTTTCAGGGGTGTACTCACGTTGTGGGCCCAGTGCCTTACCTGACCCACGTGGTGGCCAGAAATAGATTTTTTTATCACCACCCTCAGTTTTTATAGCGGATTTATATTTCACGCTTCTAAATAGAAGTATTTTGTATCAGGTCACTTTCTGCTAGGCCTCTTCCAAAAGGCCCAAAATCTTGGCGGAAAATATAACCTCTGAAAAAATGTATATTTTAAAGTGTCTAATCGAAATCGATGATAAAGAATGTAGATTCTCTTTTTTATTTTCTTATGGTTTTCATAGTCATCTGTAATATTTTGTAATGAGTAATAGTGAATAAGGCTGAATATGTGATTACTTATTCATATGTATTAGACTTTGAAATTTTAGAATCGGCCGACGATGATCCTGCAGCACCTGGAATAACGAGGAAAGATATCTTCGCACTCATAAAAAATAATTTGAATCGTATTGCAGCTTCAGCATATCTGGAACTTTTTTGTCAGTAATTTTAATCTCAATGCTTTGTTCAACCTAATTTTAAGGAAACATTTTTATTAAAAAATATAATGCTAATTTCCACACTTAATGTATACGTAATTTTAATCTCAATGCTTTGTATCAACCTAATTGGAGGAAAACCTTGGCTATGTGACATAAATATAACGCCTTCACCATGTCATTTTGTAGTCCCAAATTTTGACTTCAGATTCGTAATCAGCAGCCCCAAAAACCCCCGGGAACAGACTTTCACCTCGATTCAATTCGTTTTTCATTAAATGTTTTTCCGTACTGGATCCGCCATTTTGTTTTTCGAAATTTTGACTTCAGATTCGTAATCAGCGACCCCAGCGACTTTCACACGAATTGAAAACATATCAGACTTTTGGCCGTCGATTTGGGATTTCGTCCCACTGTGCATAGATGCCTATGGAGGTCCACAGTAAAAAATTTATACATCCCATGAACGTCCATATGATGTAATTGTGCAATTAGGATTATTTTTCTTTCGCATCATCTAGAATCAGATATTGTATTTTTCAAATAACTTTCTTGTTTCTCTCCGAGAATGATATATTTTCATAAAAATGTTATAATACATTTTTCTCTTTCGATACCACGCACATGAAAAGAGACATATGAAAAGTATATTATTTTTTCAATCGACAAACAAAGCCGTCATATACCCATAAAAAGTCTTCTTCGCGAATACAACTATGTCTTAATTGAAAATAGAATATTTTCCTCGAACACGAATATTTCTAAAAATGGTTCTGTAATTATTGACGTTCTAGTGGTATGGTATGAAAAAACAGGAAAATGCTACAGCATGCCGATTTCTGAAAGATTCCTTCTCCCCACATTTCAGGTTTTTTTTACGGTTGATTTATCATGTTTCGAGTAAATACAAATTTTCTCTAAAAAGTTTTTCATCACAACTACTATACTTTACTATAATTCATTATAATGAACTGAAATATTGTTAAAGCAAGTGTTTGTGATGGAGTTATCAAATATTGAAGGACGAAAATGCTTTTTATATGGTTAATTTATCATAATTCGAATATTTAACATTTTTCCTTAGAATTTTTCACAACTACTCTACTATGGTATAATCCGCCATCATGAATCAAAATATGGCCACAGCAGAGATTCAATTTAACATCTGGGCTTGCACAAGTTATTTAACGGGTGCTAAAAAGGAATAAAAAGGACGAAATAAGGACGATGATTTGCGATTTTGCGAACGGTATAGGACATGAAGCAGAACTACCTAAAACAGCATGGAAATTCAATATTTAATACTTTGATGTTCCTGCCCAGGGCTATTTTTGTGCCAACGTGATGAACTCTTTCCACGCCATTTCAGTTGTACATCATGGACGTTATATTTCCTTAGTTAACACAAAGATAAATTGTCTCCTTCAACTATGTTTAACATATCTGGGATGGCATACCTAATCTGATACTTCAACTCTCTATTAACCAGGCAGATCATTCCAGAAATGGAGCGAAAACGAAGTCCTTGATATTTCACTATACTACGATCTGTTTGAAAACTAACTTCATTCTGAATATCTCAAAAATTTTTGTATTGTGATTACTCAAAGAAATGCAGGTTTCTAATATTTATCTATATTTATATATACTGATATTCTTAGTTTCTTATTGTATTGAATTGAATTGTATTGTTGTCTTGTCGAAAATGAATGTTTGTGGATAAAGAACTAAACTAAACTGAACATATTCTGAGAATTATCATTATTATACATACTTTATGTTATTTTACAATTTGTATTGGAATTCTCACAATCAGAACACATTTAAATATAACTACAAACGTCATTCCTTGACAGTAAACATTATGTAAATATATTGCCCAATCAACTATCTTGCCCATTCACACCGGTACTTTTTCAGTTCTACTACCTTTTCATGACACATTTATTTGGAGAGAAATATTTGATCCGCTAATCAAGTTTATCGATTCTAGTCAAAATTTTTATGAAAATAAAAAAAAACTGGTCAACAGTTTAACCAATTTGAACGATACACTTAACCTAACTTTCTGTTTCGGAGTGTCGTAAAAAAAGATAAGCGGCAACACCGCACTTTCTGGTAAGCTGTCACAACTATCTTGCTCAAATAAATAGATTATAGAACTTAATTTACATGATTATAAATTCATGAATCCTGTCAAAATATCAATCATAATTTTAGGTTAGAATGAATTGAAATAGAATGAAAGTTAACTTCTTTCTTCTAATTCTTAATTCTTGTTTGATGATACTGGATATATACATATCCAAATTATCATATCATCACGCCACTGACTTGGTTTTCGAATAATAACGAGATCGTTAAAATGCACATGTACACTGAGGTTGTGCAGAAATCGACAATTAAAATAGTCACATGTAAGATAAAAATAATGATTGAAATAATGTTTCAGATTTGTTGAAATCATAAATGTCTACTCACTCGAAATTGTCTATTCAAATCATTCATAATTTGTGAATGTTTCTGCAATACTGTTACATACAATTTTCACCAATTTCCTCACACACCATTCAAGTCGTACTAAAACTACAACTGACGTTTTCGTATATTCTCTGTCGATGTACTTTGTTTTGACAAGTAGGCGAATAGTCGAATACACACTAATACTATAGTTGGGTTTAGAGTTTCATCATTGAGTACAAGGTTGGATTTATCAAGCAATTCTTGAAATTTTAATATATCTTAACTGAAATACTGTTCCATGGGTATTCATAACTGATATAGATTTTGAATAGTATTTGAATAATAGTATTCGAAAAAGAAGACAAAACAAGATTTGACGTTATGGGTATTTGTCAGGCAACAAATACATCTTTACTGTATGGTGTGTGGCATAACTCGAATGCATAAGAGAAGTCTTGCCTGATTGTTATCCATTGGCGTCAGCAATGGAAACGTTTGCACCTAATGGAACCTTAAAATCATTGAAAAGTTGTTGCTATATAAGTATTGTGGAACTTTTATGTATTTAAGGACATGAAGAAGAAATTTTTGTATTCAAAATATATATTCAATTACATGACAATTCTCCGTGCATCTCCAATTATTATTCATCTTCATAAGTTATAATCAGATGAGGTAATCAAAAGATCAACTTCCAATCAATACAGAATAAACAGTAGATAAAATTCATTTATTTAAGTAAGATAGTTGTGACAGCTTCCAAGAAAGTGCGGTGTTGCTACGCTTATTTATTTTTTCAACGTTTACTCCGAAACGAAAAGTTAGGTTGAGGTCATCCGAATTGAAATTGAAAAATATTTCCGATTCATAAAATATAAACATAACAATGGTGATCTCTCTAGGAATAAATTTTTTTGATAATTTCGAAATATCGAATGGCTGAGCAGTCCGAGTAACTATCCTCTATAACACTACACTGAAAAGCTAGTGAAATATTCGAAATGGTTAAATTTAAAAAAATTATCATTCTCGAAATAATAAATATTGAATATTTCATGTGCATAAGTTCGTTATTGGTTGTTAGGGCCTTAAAATGATCATAATGGGAATTTGTGTTTATTGCCATCAGCCTCAGATCTAGAGGGAGGCCAGCCAGGGCCTTTGCTCTGGGCGGCAAATTTAGAGGGTGGCCAAATCCACACTTTACAGTCGAATGGGCAACCCATACCGGGGGGGTTTCAAATTTTGCCTCGCCTGGGAAAAAATGAAGTTCAGGGAGTGCTATGTGTGTCAGGACATACATATGTATATAGCGATGCTGCTTATAAGCATCAGAAAAATCAAACCTTTGACAAGAAGGCAGTTTTAATTATTTTTCGCAAAATACGACAAATGAAGATATCTTTGTTGAATTGTCTTATTTCTTATTTCTCGATGTCAGAAGCATAAAAAATCATCAAAAAATTGGCTAGGTCGCTCGTCGTATGATTAGGAAAAATGTTGTATAAAGTACACATGAAGTAAACCAAGTATGACCACGATAGGATAGGCATATTAATATCGAAAAATGACAACAAAATTTTTATTAACCATCTCGTTAAGAAGTTATCAAAAACCAAGTCAATGTTTCTACACTCTGTATATATGTTGGATATTGGATAACAGATACACCACTAGGGAAGAAATCCCCTTTCTCTTTCAACGCTGCTCGAACTTCTTAGATACTATTAACTGTTTGGAGTGATGGAAACCAACATAAATATGCTTAAAAGACAATAACCATTCCATCAAGTCCCGAATGTGAAAAGGAACCGCCCTCTGGTCATTTCCATAAATATGTGGCCCAAAGTTGAATGAATAATCATTCAGGACAGGATCTGAGTGACATTGGCACGGTATATTCAATGCACTAATCAGTGACAGCGACTCGATATGGCTTTTCAGCAGTTTTATTATTCATGAACTAAACAATTTAAGCTGTCATTCAGCTGAAGCGGATATGCATGTTATCTAGGATGAGCTCAACCAGTTAATTGTAGATATGGCACTCTGCTTGATGGAAATGAACCGCCCCCACGTATATAACACATTAATGGTACTGCTGGAAAGATATACAGGGTCGAACAACATTACCTGATTTGTGTCTTGATTTATATATGCTTCGACTAGATACGATTTTTATGAATTGAAAATGCCAGGTATGGTGATTTTCTTTTTTTTTGAATGGGTATATTACATATTGATGAAATCATATAAATTATGTATCATGAAGCCAGGGTGCAGAATATGAAGAACATCTCATGAAACATGGAATTTGTTCTAGTAACAATTCTGAAAGTTGTTGAAAAAGCAGGGTGTCATTTTCGGAAAGTCATACCAAAAGCAACAATAGCTAGTTGACTGCTGTTCAAGTTCGAAAAGGAAGCCAAACGCGATTCAATCAACCCGCCGATAAAAGACTGGAAGGGAATGTCACCTGAAGGTCGTTCGACGTTTTGCTTGAATGCTGCGAATAGTAAGAGGGTAATAGTAATCGTAAAAATGGGGTCAGACGATGTTCTGAAAAAGACAGACGGCGCGACGTGTTACGGATAATGCGAATCCCTCTTTCTCTAGTGGTGGTTTTAAATCGACGGCAACGGTTGAGGTAGGCTGCCCAGGACCGTACCAACTCTGAATGTCAAAGAAATAAGAGCAGTTATTTTTTCCAAACAGTGGAATCTTCTAGGGATCAGATGTTTAGAAGTTTTTTTTTAATTGTTATTATTGTTACTTTAATAGAATGTAGTATGTTCAAACTTTTGGATTCATTTTTATATATACCTGCATATTTATATTCTTGTTATTGCATTATCTTTGATGATGAATAAAGTATAACTTACTTAGCTAAAGACGATGACAGTTTCAGAATAAAAATGATTTGGCAATATTGAATTTCGAATTGGCAATGTTTCAAAATTATTTTGTTGCTTATAATAGAAGATCTAATAACAAAATCATGAGATATTTCCCTAGTTTCATACTTTTGTCATCACTGCATCGCTTATCCGATTTCAATGAAATTTTGTGTTCAAGTATAAAATTATGCCAGATCCGATAGGAATATTGCTGCCATGTCTGCTGTTTCAATGTTATATATTGAAATAATAATAACTCAGAATAATATACAATAAGAACACATACATAAACGAATGTTAGATAATAACATGTGTTCAAGTGGCCCATTTTAGTATTACTCTCTTCTGAAGATTTGCTATAGTCCCCTAGTTCTTATCCCGACATGAAATGACAAGATTTAGAATCTGATCAAACTTTCAAAACTCGTTGACAATAGGAATACAATTTTTTGTTTTCAAAACGAATAATAGTTATATTGAACCACTATATGTGATAATTACATCGTTCTGAAGATAATGAAAAACGAACATTTTCTCGAAAACTGTCTCAAAAACAATCAGAGATATTCATACTTCCTTTTCAGATTTTTATTTAGCACGAATATGCACAACTTTGCTCCAATATGACCAGATTCGTATTTGTCAAGATAAGCGGGATTTCCATAGTGGCACCGGACAGACTGTATATCCATTATAAGTGGGATTGGGATGGGATTCTGAATAATGTGTGTATATACTCTTGCTTGAAATGTTGAGCCAACTTATACAGTTTGGAAGAAATTTTCCCAAACCAAATATTTGGGAGAAACATTTTGCCCAACTTTGACTGACTGTACTGAGAAATGTACTGAGAAATGTACTATACTAGTTTGGCAAGTGACATCAATAAAGCCTCATTAAACTACCGTCTCCGTCTCACTCAATGAAGTTAATAACTTGAGGAAAGTTTTGGGAACACTAGAATAATTCTCCAGTAAGTATATAGTTTTGTGAAAAATTTGAGAAGTATTCGTCTACAAGTTGCAGAATATCCTATCAACTATTCCATTTTGGAATCCTTATTGAATGTGCCGAATTTTAATGTTACTAGCCAAACTAGTGTAGTAGATTTCCTCAGTACATTCAGTCGAAGTTGGTTGAAATGTTAATTTTAAATATTTGGTTGAGGTTAAAGTGATATTTCTTCAAAGCTGGACCAGTTGGTAATGGAATAATTGGAAGTTAAGATTTGTAGTAAGAGGAGTGAAAAAATTGTCAGAGGGTGGAAAATTTCTTAATTTTCTCAAAGGTCCGTATCTATTGAAATACTCAACTTGGATTTTTTAATTTTTCTGATAACTGTTATTACTTGACCTATTGCCAAAATCCTTTCTTGCTTGACGTCGACATTTGTAACACCCTGTATACTAAAATGTGGACAATAAGTTGCGAACGGCAGAGGATGCAAAAGTATTTATGTGGTGATTGTCTATTTCTACGAAATTGAGAACTATTTTATTTCAAATTTCCATTTTAAATAGTAAATTGACACAGCCTTATTCAGTGGTCATCAGTCAAGGATGATAGACTGAACAGGATGTCAATTGAAAGTATTTAAACTTATTCATCCTGTATATTCTTATTCATATAATGCTTTGAAAATCATTGAGTCATTATCAACAATTAAATTACGTTTTGTAATTATTTTATATTGTTAGTATGTAACTTCAGATATCACTCGTTTTCATGTAAAAAGTACTGTGAATCTTCTTGATCCTCAGAAGTTTCAGAATATATTACACACATATAATGAATATGGATCATAATTCATCAGCTGTGTCAAGCTAAACAAATTTCATCTAGGTAAAAGATGTGTCGAACTCTTGAAATTATGATTTTCCAAAATATTGAAAATTATATTATATAAATGAAATTAACTGCATTTTTTTATTTTATTCATACAGACAAAATATATCGACTGATTATTTCATTCTTATTTTTAGTTTGTCTGTGACCACTAGATCTTCTTCTTTTGGTATTCCAGATTTTTTCTTCCATTTGTTGGTTTCTAAAGTCATTCTGTATTATTGTTCGCATGATATGGCTTCTTATGACGAATACAAAATTTGTTTTCATAAAGAGTAATCCACATTGATCACAGCATGAAAATCGAATTAACGATAAACAAGAGGTCCGTCAAAGACATTACAAAAACTCGCCCTTCTTGTCCCTCGCCCGCGAAATTTGCCAAATTAGGTTTTTTCCAACAAACATTTTTGTATGGTTTCGAAACTGTTTTGTGGCCGTTTCGGTTTCGTTTAGTTCGCATGCGCATTTCGTGACGGTACAAAAACATTCAAGGGTTGGATCGGTTTTATTGACGGTTTTTGGCTACCCACGTTCTACAATATTGGGGTTATTGTTCTTTTGTGTACGAATAATCTTTGGTTACAATAATTAAAATAATATGAAAATGGAACATTCTACGATTCTTGACCCTCGTTTCATTGTACTGAATATCAAAATCATCTTCACTTGTTTCGTGTAAATGATCAGTATCTCCATCGTCACTCATTTTATTTTTTTATTTGATTCGAACGGAAGAAATTACCATTAACACAAATGAAAGTGAATTAATACCCAAACAAAAAGCTAGGTTAGCTAACCTATTCTTTTGGCAAAGAGTTTCTTATACGCCTGTCAATACTCATGAATCAAAACAGTTGTCAATTTTGAGCATGTACCGAAATTACCGTCCTGAAACCATGCTGCGGACGGTCAAAAAGATGATGATCAGATTACGATCACTTCTCGGTTGGAACAAATTAAATCAATTGCGCATGAGCGTGACCATATTGTGACAGATTCAAGACGTGTTGGAACAAACGAACAAACCTTTTGTGTCATAATGAAATGAACCACTATCCTGTTCTGTCTCTCATCCTTGGCCATCAGTAACCTGCGACTGGCGAGTCGCATGCGGCTCTTTGGATGTGAAGCTCCATACGTTAATATTATTCATTGACAAATCATTCTGATTCTTGAGATAGTAATCATAATCATAAAATGTTCTCATGTATAGGGAAACAGTTCTGAATAAATGTATATTTTTCTTATGACACATAGTTTTTCATTAAAACAAAACTTTAAAATTCTGTAAGCTGTAATTTTTCAAGGTTGTTTACCCTTGGCCTAGTCTGTTCTGATGAACTACTCCAACCAGACCACAAAACCAAAAATCTTATTTTTACTTGTGCATTGATATGAATATAAATGAAGGAGATAATAAGCTATCTTCAATAAATAGTTTATATCTATTATTATTTTTCATTAGTAATTCAGTTTAGACGTTATCGTATCAACTTACCTACAACAACGATATACAATAGACATTTTGTGATTGTTTCGTCCGATCTGAGAAGGCTTTCAGCTCTGAATGCAAATTGTACCATATGAAATGTACCCAATCTGAACCACACTAATAATTTAATCATGAAAAGCTGACACCAAGATAAGATAAGGTCATGTTTCAGATTGTTGTTTTCTTCAGTGTATAATGATTAAATGTAGCAATAAACCTTGTTTGTGTCGATAGTATAAATTGTACTATGGTTGGAGTGCTGTTTTTCGTTGGAATGCTAATTATTTTTTTATCGTTCTGAAATTCATTCCACAATGTATGATTCATTATTAACCTGGTTTGGATATTGGTAATATTATCGTAAATATTAATATTTTATGTTCTGCTCTCATTTGATTTAATGAAGAGTCCCTATTTGATGAATTACGTCATTGACCATTCTTATAAAGGGCTATTCTAATTACTTTTATCATTCTTCAAAGATATATCGAGTGAATCTTTTGAATGGCCTGTTGGGTGTCCGGATTTAACACATATAGACTGTTTCCTATATGAACTCTTGATATGCAGATATTTTCGAAATGAACCGATAAATATTGGGCAATCACAAAAGATTTTACAACACGAATATAAGCTAATTCGCGCCTAAGTAATTTGAAATGTTTACCTAAAGTTGTCCTAAAGTTACTTTCGGTATAGGATATTGTATGTGAGTTAGTGGAAAATACTATAAGCATCCATTGAAGATATATATTGGAATTGATAACAGATTTTCATTTTCGCATAAGCATTTTCTTTATTGTCAGCTGAATTTTGAACATCGAGTGTATCTGCCAAATGAAATGAAAAGTCCGACACTTACAATTAGACCAAGTTTCACCAACAGTTTTGATTGCGATTAACATACTGAAACGTTTCACCTTGCTGCAAGAGAGATCAAATCAAGTAACCGTGATGTGGTATAAATCGGCCATTCCCGGTGGATTAAACTGTGAATTCTGGATTTGGATATTATATATTTGTCAATATGGCTTTTACGAAGAATTAATGGTATTGCTTTCGAATCCGATAGTAATAAATAATGAAAATATTTGGAGAATATTCATCTTTTGTCACGGTTATTTATACAATGAAAGTATATATTCAAAATATACTATCTTTCTATGTGAAAACTCACATATAAGAAAACTAAACCATAACTCGAAATCAAAGAAACCTAAACAAAAAAAACAACTGAAAAAATAGCTATGAATATCGAACAAGTTGCCTAGATATAATAATGGTGAAAAATAACGAAGCAGTGTTAACACAAATTATTTTCCATGGTTTTGAGGTATGTTTATACTATCAAATTTCAATGAATGTTACAAAACCATTATACAAGGTGTCTCAGAAGTCGATGTCAAGCTGGAATTGTGCAATAGGCCAAGTTGATGAAGTTGTCAGAAAAATGGAAAAAAATCCAAGTTGCGTATTCTGAAAGATATGGACATTTCAAAAATCGACAGAATTTGCACTCTGTGATAGTTTTTTCACTCCTGTCGCTACAAATCCTAACTTTTTGATAAGTTTGTGTTATGGAATGCTGAATAATATGTCTGTAAACTCTTACTTATAATGTGAAGCCAACTGATCCAGCTTGGAAGAGAATACCACTTTTCCCCAATCGAATATTTAGAAATAATATTTCGCCCATTTTTGACTGACTATACTGACAAAAAATGTACTACACTAGTTTGCAAAATAACATTAAAAGTTGGCACATTCCATGAGGATTCCAAAATAGTATGGTACTTGCTAGCAAATTTCTCAACTTGTATTGTAGACAATTTCGCCTTTTGCAAAGAGATCCAATTTGTAATAAAATTATTTACTCACTGACCAATTATTCTGATGTACCCAAACCTTTTCTTAGACATATTGTAAGCACCCATATCACAAAGAATATTGAAAAGGTAAGATTTATAGCGACAGGAGTGGAAAAACTGTCACAAGGTGAAAATTTTCTCGATTTTTGAACGTCGACTGCTGGGACACCTTGTATATGTATACGCACAGCACGATTACATTTCTTGTTTTTTCTGCCTAATCGTGATTTGATAAATCGCGGTCATGTCTTCTATGGTTAATGTAGGGTGAAACGGAAAACACTGTTAAGTCAGCTCAACTATTAAGTAGAGCTTAATTAGTCCGTGATCAACAGATGTTTGGTGAAACTGGGCCACAAGAATGAATTTGCTTCAACGAATCTGCTATCATCATGCAAGAGCATTGAGCATTGGAGGATCTACTCGTACGTCAGGTTGATGCGATTTTAGCAGACATCTCCAAGGTTTTCGATACTATAAACCACTTTACTTCATATCTCAACTCATTATAGCGATATGTTTCAATAGCTCCCAACTTATTGAAACGAGAAGACATAATAAGTTGGGTTTCGGTGTTTAAAAATGAAATTCATATGTTAACGAAGGTTAGTAAGGATATGCAGAATTGATTTTTTCCCTTCCAAAATTTGCATCCGCAAATTCGTGTCCGTACCATGCAACACATATTGATGCACTGGAAAGTCTTCAAAGAAGATTTCTGAAATCCTTGAGTTAAAAGTTGAATAACACTTACCAACAGCGCGGTATAAATCAGGCCTAACTATTACAGAGTTTCATATACAATCTTTTAGAGCAGAGACGGATTAGTGGTAGTATTTCTTTTCTTTATAAATTAGGAAACATTAAGATTGACGCTCCAAACGTCCTGAGCAGAATTCATTTTGTGTCAACTCACGTAGCGATTTCACATTTAACGTGGACCAGTCCAGAACGAATATACATTTCAACTTGCCCATTAATGTCATGTATCGAAATTTCAATGAGATCTCTTTTTACTGTGATATCTGTAATAGCATAATATCGGATATTAAATCAAAAATTGTATTATATCAAGAATTGCAAATCATGCGAATGTTTGTTGACCTTCAACTTCGCTCTTTTTGTTCTAATGAGGTCTACTAAAAATGTTTCATTTATCCCCTAATTTCTGGGAAATATTTGGTTTCTTTAGTGTTTAATGTAAATAATCATTGGAGAAATAACGTCTCATCTCACTTCAATTCATTCAATGTTCATCTTGTAAAATATTATGAAGGAGTATGATATTTAAGAGAAAATCAAATGATCAATTGAAACATGTTCTTTATAACTTTCCTCGTCGATGATGAAATTTATGTAAATTTGATTGAATCTGAAACTCAACCACTCTTTTCTTTCTTCAGATATAATTATTTTGTGGCTAAAAAAGACCTATCGTTCTAGAAAATATGTGTCAACAATTTTTTAACAGTTTACTACAATTTTGAATTATTCTGGAAGATTGAGTACTTCTTATATTAGGTTGCTAATTTCCAGTTTTCCCTTCATCGAATTCAGCGAAAAAAAGTATGATGGGTCCATGAATGTTAACGTAAATATTTAATCTGACATCTGGGCATGAGCATTTCTCAAATTCTTACTTTTTCATATTTTGTGCGCTACCTGACATCCTAAGAAATCAAGACGACAAATTGCGAACGGTACCTGAAATAATGTAAAAATATGCACACAATTACAATCAGGGTTTTCAGGACGGTAAACAAGAATATTTTATCAGTATTAATGTAGTCCTTAGAGGGCGCTACTTACCCGCTTACAATTATTTAAAAATACGAACAACTTTTTTGACCGTCAGAAATCAACATTTTCGATTTGACATTTATTGAACTACGCTATCTTTTGAACAAATAAGTATTCTGGAAAAAGTCGAAAAACATTTCCGTTTTCAAGTATTGAAGTCACAAATGAATTTAAACAATTTTATCAAGAAAAAAGAAGTAGATTGCTGTCAGACAAGCGAAAGTTAGTTTCCTAGTGTCAGAGGAACCGATATCATAAAAACTGTCGAAGCTATTAAGAAATATTTTGGTCCACTCTACTCTCAGTTTGATTTTTTCACCATATTAATGAAATCCAGTATATACAACAAGATTGAACATGAAGTGATTTTGAAATAGACAGCAGAACTTCCTACAAATAGTAAAAAAAACGTTCAACGTTTATCCACAGTTGATAGTTATCCAATTGTATATTTATATAATTTATATTATATTTTATAAATCGAAAACATTTTCCAAAATAATTTTAATGATAAATTTAACCTGACTTTTGGAGTATCGTGTTTTCTTTCTCACCCAGTTTGTTTGAAGAATTTTTGATGGCTACCAATAGGATATTGTGATGAAATATTTATTGGTTGCTTTCAAAGGTGGTTTTTGAAATGGAATGGAAGACAACGTACTCAAATTAAGCCAGTCTATACACTGCTTGAGTCCGGAGAGCTTGAAACTATCTCAAATCAAATCACTTTATTATCTCCTTGATAGTTAACAGATTGTATAGTACTCTGTGAAATTGTTTACTACTGTTGCTGCCGTGACATCATCTCTCGACTTAGTTGTTGAGGATTGATTTCTACTATCCTTTCACCTACTATTTTAGTTCAACAGTAGTAGTTAGCAGAATTTCACCTGATTCTGCAAACAAGAATTTGAAAATAATGAAGATTCTGAGGTAAAAATATGAGGTTGTTTTAATTTCCACTTCTTTTCACCCTACAAAAGCACCAGATTCCTTTGGTGAAAAATAATACAAATAATAATTGAACATCATGTAATAAAGATCGAAACAAGTAGAAAATAAGTATATAGATATTTATTTAAATATTTGCTCGTAGATAGTGGTGCACGATTTAAACTGATATTTCATAAAGTATCGATACATGTACGCGATATATCGCTACAATCCGATATTATCGAATCAATTCGTATAACACAATCGATATATTTCATTCGATTGTATTCGTTAGGAATAAATAAAAACATATTTCACTTTTTATACCGATTCCTTCATTTATGGTTGGCAACTTGAAATGAAAATAATGAAAAATAACGAAACGCAAAAACACAAAATAATTTATTTACCTACCATTCATAAGGGTAGCACTAGTAAAAATTTTATTATCTGTCATATCTATCATAAAGATAGTTGATTGTTCAATGAATATTAATTATCAAGAAATTGTATTTTGAAAATTCAAACATTGGACATGCATCGCCTGGATTCCCAAAGTGTGTCCTCTGGGAAGTGAAGAGAGACAGTTTCATATCGTAGATCGAGTTCTTGTATCCATCTCTCTAATAACTATTATTATAACTGAAGTTATATTTCGTTTCTTGCTTTAAAAAATGGAGTAATGATGGAGTGTAGAAAGTTTACTAATTGAAAAAATCGCTTGTACAGTATTGAAACATTTATCTTGGGTAGTTTGATATGATGAGAGCGTGAATAATCACGGATTTCGCGTTCAACTCCCACTTTTATGACCGCGAGCTCGGTCGATTTGTTCATGTAAGTACGCGCAACTTCTTCAAGAATGTGATTTATGATGAGATTTTCGGTGTAGTTGAATGACATTTTTATCGAAATGAAAACCTTCTATTTTTTATAGGTGCTCAATTGAATTTTTGTAACAGAACTTGAAGTTGTATATTTATTAATGATGAGAGCTATCTGAAAAGGGGTCTAAAAAGTTGATCTCAATTTTCAATATAACGAAGAATGTCACTATCCTGATGATCAAGACAAATTTTTCGAATGATGTGAGGTCTATTCGAGATGGCATAATTTCATCATAGGACACCCTTTATGTGTATGAACTATGAAGCAATGAAACTTTGATTGAACTGAAGGACACAGAAATTGTACCGTCTGTTTTATTGATAGTTGCTCAAATATAAATATTCGTGACAGATCGATATTAGAGAAACCAGAAGCAATAATTCTGTCTAAAGTATTTGAAAAACCGGTTGAAAATGCACCAACCGAATTACGTGATCAAAACGGTATCAACCCTTGAAAAAATTGTCTGCCTTTTTTGTCGCAGATGATTTCGGCCCTGTCTGAGTCTGATTGCAGCATCATTGCGTATGAAAAGGGTGAGTTAGGGGTAGGATCGTTGCGTCTCAGATTCCATTATTCAACCCCATTGACAAAAGCCTCCCCAAAAAATATTCCATTCAAGTCGGATTTTTTACAGAACGGATGCTAGAGCAGAGAGAGGGGTGAGTTCACCAGGTGCGATACAACATTCGGTAGATCTTGCGAACAAAGATTGCAATCAATGGGTGAAAATGGGTTGTCACACTAAAAATTCTATCCAATTCAGTATCGAAAAACTACGCACAGTGAACGCGTCTTCCGAGGTTTTTAGCGAATTTCTCAGTTTTTGCGAATACCTAAGTGAAAAGTTTGCCTTACGAACGTATTGACTACTTTCGAATACGCAGTTACGATTTTGATTCATAAATAACTAGCAAGGTAAATAGATAATCGAATGATTAGATGTAATGTAGAGTTAAAGGACGTACTGAATATCAGCACGGAAAATTTAGTAGATAGATTATTTAAATGAAGGACGGTTTCTACTGTGAAAGATGAGAAATGAAATGAATCGAAATATTGTGATTTTTTTCCTTTTTGAATTTATCCAGAATTTTTATGTTTTTATGATTAGTCTGATAAGATTGTCCATAATATGATGCATTTTTGTGTATTGTGTGTTCGTTTTGTATGATTTTCATGGTGAATATAGTTTCTGATTATCTATTTCTATTCTAGATAGGAGTTTTTTGCGAATGTGGAGAAAAGGACACAATAGAGCAAATGATATTTTATGTGAATTCTAAGGAACCGAAGTCGATAGTTTCGTAAATGCTATCAACAATTCGAAGTATTTGAAGAGACTCGAAACAATTGTGAATCAATAATTATCCATTATTAAATTGAAGAATCATAAAAAAGATGAAGATGAAAAAATACACGAAAAATTATTGATAAAAACAAAAAATTTTAAATGAATGTATCGAGAAGAATTTCGAGAGATTGATCCTATTGCAAATAGTGAATAGTATAGTTGTTGTGCTATCTCATAGAACGTTGAAACAAGGTATATCCCCAGATTCATATAATAGCCTAGGCTAATTGAATCAACTGGATTCGTAGTCAACACTGTCCAACCCTACACACACACATTGGTGATTCAAATTGTGAAAATACAGTTTTTGTCTAGGACCAGATTTTCGTAGTCTTCGTTGATCTTAGTGTGGCAAATTTCCGGTCTTGATAATTCAGCAATATTCTCTGTGTTTTCAAACATAGTCCATTTTCGACTAGCATCACATGTTTCTGGTTCTGTTTGTAATTGATACTTGGGATTGTGAAAGTGAGTTTTTCGAATGGCTCAAAATTTTGGTATTGTCATTACATGGTTTATTTATTTTTTCTTGTGGACGCTATATTATTTATTTTCGACAATGTATTACTATACTTTATAAAAAAATATCAAAAAAATCAGAATGGGTTCTGGAAAGATGATAGTACATTTACGAATTATAACATCACCATGATAGTGTTTCAATTCACATTGCTGAAACAGTGTGAGGGTTAGTAAAAAGCAAATTTCGAGACCTCAATTTCTTTGACACATCATTATGGAGTATACTCGAGTATAGAATTTGTGACTCAAACCAGAATATTGAATATCTTCAATTAATTACTAGAGGGAATTTCCTGAATACCTGATAATTGAACATCAATTACCAACGTATTATTCAAGACACTAAAGATTCCATGTATATCTATTTTCTACGTAAAACAGCAAAGTGTTCCATTAAAGGGTCTTCCATTTGAAATTGAAAATGAGTTGACACCAAGTATAGAGTTCACCAAGACGGTTCGAAATATGACATATTGACTTATTAACTAATAGTATAACCAGTATATATATTTGGATGAATGAATGAATGAATATTTGGATGAATGAATGAATGAATATAACGTACATACACATATACACATGATAAACATTGAGATAACTTGTGCGGAGTTAAACAAAGTTAAATAGCAAATATAATAATAAATGATATATCTATAGCTAGTTTGAAATAGAATGATATTGATATAATAATCATTAATTAATGTGTAATAATATAGACACATATACATATAGAAATACATATGTATAAACAATAAAAAATACGGTATATTAAAAGCTGAAAGACATTGAATTTTAAAATAAATCCTGAATCTAAAACATTTATTGGTTAAAATAATGTGTATCGATGGGATGTGAGTTCTATTCATTTTATCATGAATAATTTTTCTAGGTATCAGTATATGGAGAAGAATCAATAAAAATTCAATATATTCCTGAGTCCTTGAAAAACATACAAAATCTTAAACAAACATAACAAACTGAACTGTGTACTTTTTATTTTTCCGCATGGTTTTTTACCAATTTTCAAATTTGGATTTGGATTTTGGAAAAAGTTTATGTGCCTTACTGAATCTGTAGAATATACCAGAGAATATTCACTAGTCCGTATTGGAGTAATTCAACTCACATTCAAAATTGCGTCTTGTTCGAATTCTCAAAATATTTTTTTGTTTACCTAGTCCGTATAATCTGGCATTGATATTCAAAGAATATATTCACGTCAAATAACTCAAATCGTAAATGTGTTTGTAGTGCTGTTATTCACTGTTTTTGTTGAGGCAATTTTATGACAAAGAATTTGCTGATATGACGAACATGTGATGGTCATGGATTGACTGCGAAAAGAGAGTATTAAAGACGATTATTCATCAACAGAACATTTTTGAATGTCCACTGGCGTATTCTTGATACTCAATATAGATACCATTCGAATCTCTTTTGAGAAATGTTTTTTTTTTATGTTCAATCTGCTTGTTGATTGTTGATCTGTTAAGGAATAGAACAATAAGTAAATGTTGTGTGACGAGAAAATGGCTTGTGAGGTCGAAATTCTATGGTTTTTCCTCCTAACTATTTAATTTGTTGCATAAACTCATCATGTAGTTCAGTAAAGTTAATTGTGCTCTTTTCAAGCATTCCATGAAAATCTTAAATACAGGGCATTTTTTGAGGCACAAGAATATATTGAATTTTCGTTAGTCCGAATCTGAATTGTTTCCATGATTCACAAGCAAATTAGTTGAATAGAAATAGGAGAACGTGAATATCAAATATCTGAAAAATATACTCGGTATTCTACTAGTTATGGCCCGAAAAATAAATTGGTGAAATTCATCAAACACACTATATCTCGATAATAAAACTCTTGAGACTTCAAATATATAGTGTATTCAGAATCACGTCAGTGAACTCTACAAGATGTTAACTCATATCCTTCTCTCAACGGGGTACTAGATACACATCAGAAGATATATTCAATATCAGTATCAACTTCTTTGTTTTTTTTTTCAGATAGATAAAACAATACGAACATAATTCGTATCAAGATTATGATGTTTTTTACTGGACCCTACATTAAATTCATCGAAGTGGTAGGAAACGAACACGAAAATGCAGCAGTAGACACAAATGATGAAATGTTTCCACTGATGCAGGAACATGTCATCGGGTAATGTAACACTTTGCATTATTGAGAGCTTTAGAAATAATGCATCGAAATTTCTCATTGGCCAGAGGAATACCCACCCCCACCAATCGAAAGCGAAACAAGTTCGCCTAGCGACGACGGGCTTCCAAACGAAGAGATCCTGGATTGGTCAGATCGTTTTATAACGTATAATTAAGTGTATTATGCAATTATTTATTTTCAGAATACTATGATTTATGCAGTTATTCATGAAGTTCATTCAGTTTATTGAAACATGTTTTGAGTCTGATGAGAAGATAAATTTTTCAAGACACATTTCATCGTTTGATTCATATGCAACATTGGTAACATCGTCAATGAATAGTTTCTCATCGTTCTTCTCTTTTATCGTTGAAATTTGTGTATTTCGAGATTTCTCATGATTGACTATAAGATGACTCCTCAATTGGTAAATGGTATGTTTTCATGAAGCAAAGAACCCACGCAGATTAGTGTGTTGAGATACCAAAAAGGTTCCCAAATAAAATTAATTTTTGAACTCGTTGGCACAACTCGATATTCACATATAATAATGTTGATTCCTCACTTCAAATGTATTCGAATTTCAAGTTCGGAAGTATTTTCAGTTTCAAGTTTAGTTAAATAATTTATAGTTCTACTGTATAAATTATGTTCTTAGTTTTGGTGCCTACTTCATATGGGGTTCGAGTCCAATTATTATACTTATTATTATTATAAAGGGTAACTTTTCCACTTCAAACGAATTATTTAAAATAAGAAATGTGTGAATGCGGCATGATTATTTCTCGAAGTGACTGCTGAAAGTTGAACAACTTGATATCGGCAAGACAGACCCTGAAATTTCGAATTTCAGCAGTCAACAAACAAACATACAAACGTCCAGGTCATCATTTATTCATTAAACCCAGCTAGCTCCTTAGAGACACCTGACATTTGACGAATAAAAACGTCACCATTTCAAAAGGGTAAATATTTTGACGGAGGTGTGATTTGCTAATTAAAAATTGAAAACGCCATCAGCTCCATTTTAGACGCGCCGAGGGGTGGAGCCTATGCAGACAAAACAGGGAATCGACCAGTCACAACCGGAGGTGTATAACAACCCTGAAAGGGAGCAGACCACCCTTGTCTTTGACCAGCGGCCAGAACAACAGCGTTCAACGAAGTGTCGAATGTAGCAGTGTTCGCTGTGCACCTGTTACAGGTAAGTACTGTGGCTCTGATCGTGATAGAAGTTTTGTAGAATTCAACTGTACTGTTAATAGTTGGTGATTGATACTTATCTTTAAAGTAAGTAGGAAGTTTTGTTATTTAACGTACATATGTTTGAATAGGGTAGCTCAGTGATCATAGGAGAATACACCTTTTTTTTAATCCACTGGTGGTAATATTTGTTACGGATTTTGAATGACAATTTGAGTATTCGACATGTTTGAAACCTATATTGGTTGTTTGTGGAGTCACAAAATAATGAGGCAGATCTTAATTTATAATCATGTAGCGTCGGTAATAATTTTCTCCACATCAAAAGCGTCCCGAGAACAACTTTAGGTCATACCTCAAAATTCTGCCAATTTTCTCGACCTCTCTGGATAATGCGCAACAGAGTGCATCGAGGATATAGAAGTTGTGACTTCATAAACAATCACGATTGTCGAAAAGAAGGAACATCGAGCAAGAAAACAAAAACCTTTGGCAAACTCTCGCTCTCATCAATATTTTTTTATTGAGAAAGAGGGAATCAATCTATCTTTTCTATACCAATATCAAATTTACCAACCCTGTTAGAGGTTAGTAGTTGAAGAGGTAGAAACTGTCGATTATGAATGGTAAAAGATATTTTATGTTATATATATGTTTAAAATCAATCGACTGAAAGTGAACGAATCCAAATATATTTTTTATATGTATTCAGCTTATTAGTGATCTTGCATGCAAAATTGTCTTATCTTCATTTAACAATCAAAATGAATTATCAGTGATTATAAAGTGTGAATAATATCACACATTTATTATAAATTATACATTTTTGTATATCATAATTCATTTATTCAAGACAGGGAGTTCTGATGTCTTGCACTGTTGACAGTTGTGAATTGTGAGTATGTCTACGATGTGACCATTTTTCAATACCACTAGTAAAATTAGTGTTTTGAATTTCCATAAGAATTTTGAACAGAAAAAAACATTCGAGAGAGATCAAAGATGAAAAGTTTTGCTTCTTAATTGGTGATCGCGAATTATGAATTTTAATCAAACATGGATACTCTTCATTTTGTAGATACTTGTGATATTTATCTTCCTCGAGTAGACTTGATTATTTATGTTCCATCAATATACTCAAAGCTACATATTTTTCAGTAAATCTCCTTAAAATATGTGTTGCGATATTTTCGTTTCATGATATTTTTTTCTCAGACCGAACATTCAATACAGGGGCGGACTGATGACTCAACATATAAGTGAATTTTTCGTGATTCAAATTTATCAATAAAGATAAGTAATTCTGAAGTTTTCGGTATATTTTCATTATCATACATTTCTTTGGTGTCCATCATCGACACATAGAAATGTACTGGCAATGTGCTCTGCGCATTGGAAATAGTGTAGAGAGAGCGCAATAAACTGTATGAATAGTCTGACTCTGTCGCCACAGTATCTAAGTATGTAGACTGTGAGTCAGACTATTCATAAGGTTTGTTGCGCTTTCTCTCTACACCGCACACGCTTCTTCGTTATACGTATATCTAACTTTATCTATGATATTAGTTACGGCACTAACAATTTCAGCGTATCTATTCAAGTTTCACAGTTGTGAAAATTTGTCAGAATATGCCCTGTTGTCGGTTATCTTTTATATTTCAATGACACATTTATATACAGGAAATTGAAACGAAAATTTGAAATTCAAATTGAATTGAAAAATTTATAGTCTAGTCTATTATGATATCCACACAGTTCAGTTACCTGATTCAGGAATAATTTCGAATGTAATATTGATTCGACATCGCTATGGTCATCGTAATTGGTGTCCAAATGGTTTAGGCGATTTGGAATTTGATAAACCATACATTTTCAAGTTCCACGTATGGTATGAAATATTCACTAATATGTCATTTCCTCAATAAATATACTATAGTTACTGATGACCATTCATTCGTTTCAATGTATTCTGCAAAAGCGGTTACATATTATTCTTTGTTACAGATGTAGCAATATGAACGAACTTCTGATATTGCAATAAATCGTGCAGTTTTTGGTTTTGATTGTTGCTCAGAAAGCCTTGTACATAAATGACTTTCGGGCAGTAATCAATCCCGAAAGGGCACACGATTCTACGAGAAGAAAAACAACGTTAGAACCACTCACCGGAAGAACTCAAGGGGTTATTCTGTCTTGTTTGGGCCTAACTGACTGATATATTTAGTGAATATTCAATTAATATGTTGAGGTTGAAAGGGATTCGTTATAAGCTTGCTATAGCTTTTGAATCAAAACAGACAAATCGATTTTTTTTTCAGTTAAATATGCAATGGTTTTCTAATTTGTTTGATCACGTCATTACAATTCGAGTTATGACGTCATAATACCCAGAGCGCATTATTCAAGAAATAAAAAAAATAATTTATAGCAATGTGACTTATAAAAATGACGAGACTGAATAAACTGAAAATCTATTGGATTTGAGTTGTTAAAATTAGATGAAGTAGTTACTACACACAAAAATATTAGCCATTTCAATTTTGTTCATGGACATTAAAAAGTTGTCAGTTGTCTTTTATAATGAACATCATTTGTGGCAATGTTTGGCATAATATAATTCTTTTGAAATTCATTGTATCCTAGTTTGTTTTTTTCTTTAAAAGAAAACAGTAAGCCTTAGTTTTATGTAGATTATTCTCAATATTTAACTTCTGATTTGTTTTTCAATACCACATTTTTCGAGTTTATTGACATTCTTCAGATTATACACAAGAACTGCATGTATCACTTCTTGGATATCCAAATCCTATATCGAAGTGTTTTACGAATATAGATCTATACAATTCAAAGGATAGTCCTTCAGTACTGAACTTACCTGTTGTAATTAATGATTTTTTATTGTACACATTCTTTGCCTTGTAATTCCATGTATAGAAATGGATGTAGAGACACATACTCGCACATCAAACTGCTGGATTTTGTCCACAAGTCTAACTCTACAGGCTACAGTCTCCTTTTCTAGGTCGTCGTATTTGAATTTCTGAAACACTGTTTTGTTCATCCTTCAATGACAATAAGCTGATATTTTTCAGAATTTCAGCCCTATGTAGCTCATTGACTACTAAAAAACACTTATATCTTTTGAGATTGAAATTCAGGTCAGTTTCAAGACCTTGAGGTCTACATCCGTAAACTTTTCTATTAGCTTGCTGTAAATCTCAAGTTATGGACAATGCTGAATTTTTTTCCTGTTTGACTTGGACATAATTTCTATAAAGATTACTCAGTGACTTTGTATTTTATTGCGAAGTGTGTTTTGGTGTTCCGATCTACTACCGTTGTACCGGGTGATTCATAAGGGTAACGAGAACTATCTCTGTTCATCGTAGATTTGCGGTGGAAAACTTTATGATCAAAGTGGCCCTGAGAAAATCCTTGTCATGTATTCAGGATTTTCACCAAGATCTTCTTAGTAAAATTACCGAATACACGTATATATTTTGAAATTGACCTTTATTGGAGTAATTTTTGTAGTGAAACAAAAGTACTTTTTCAAGGAAAGAAAGTCATAGTGTTGTATTCGATTTTCCAGAAGATTCTGCGATTCGTTGTTATTATATCAAAAGATGCCCTCTAGTGGCGTCACTCGGAATCAAAGATCATCGAAAGAAATCAGAAACACCCCCTACCACTTTATTTCAATAGAAACGTCAAAAAGTGTATGACAAAAATAACTTCAATTAAGGTCAAGTTCAAGATATATACATATATTTCACTAGGTGAATTTCGGTGAAAAATCACAAGGAAAATTGTAGATGACGATTACGCCCCCTGGCGACCATCCGTCAAACATGATAATAATTTCCAGGATTTTCTCTTGTCCATTTTGATCATACAATTTTTTACCGCAAGTCTTTACAATAAATAGTTCCTGAGATACAGTACCTCGTTACCCTTATTGAATCACCTGGTACAGCATAATGGTATTACGACTTAAAAATACATAAAAAATGGACATTGGATATTCTTCCCATATGCCCTTCAGATGCAATGCGAAAATATCAGAACTATAAAATGGAAAAGAAATGTTATCTTCTGAATTCTCAAGACATTCCATAAGTTTCTGAATAAATTTAGTATAAAGTATGCCAAAAATTCCACTGCCTCCTCTATATATCCTCTTATGACTATGATATAATATGCGACATACTCAACAGAAGAATTGTAAAACAATAATCCAAATTTAGTTTGACTCTTCATTGAAGAACTCTGTACCCAATGTTGATGATTTCGTTTGATTATTGTGACTTAAATACCTAAACAATTGGCGAAACAGATCGAAGGTCAAATAAAATCCATATTAGGTATTTTCAATTGAAGTAAAAGTTTTGGAATAAATGGATTGATCGATATGGTGGCATCTGTCACCTTATTTAAAACTAGAACACTTTGAATTAATTTCAACTTTTTTGTTCCCAAGTCCAGTACGACTTATCAAAAACTGATAACCAGTAATTTTACCCCTTATCTATTATATAGTACGAATTTTTCTCAGTGCGTCATCTGTTGGACAGAGGTGAGCTTTGACCTTTGCTAGACATGAAAAATTTCGAATCGTAAACTAAAAATGTAATTTTCTCGAAATCAATGAATTTTAGAGAAGGCATTATAGGGACATAATCTGAAGGCACGAAATTGTTCAACAAGATGATGCAATATTGCGGTATTCTATTAGAAAAAATGAATTTGAAATTGAATCAATTGATGGTTATCCAAAAAACACCCTGTGTGCAAAACGAGAATTCAGGTATTTCAGCTATCCTTTACCTTCGTACCCACCGTATAGATTCACTTAATTATCACTGATAACGTTGTTTTGGCACCATTTATATGTAGTACCAATTTCCGTCAAATTTTCGAGTTGGACAACGTCGCATTCTAGAGAGAAAAAAGATGGGACTGGATGCAAAATTCAACGTTGAATTCGATGGTGAAAGAATATACAGGATGTTCTGTTTAAAGAAAATGAACAACATGTTGTCTCGCCTTGGCTGAACACCCTGTACAGCTCATAATATTTCAAGACAGTAGTGTATCTGGGCGAATATAACAACTTTTAATCGAAACTAAACATCCTGTAAATCTTCAACGATTCAATTCAAGAGGAACTATCTTCTTCAGTATAAGAATCTGCATCGAGTCTCATCTTTCTTTCTTTCATGAAATGCGACATTGTCGAATTGGAGAGTGAACCCATTCGGTGGGTACGAAGGTTAGGAAAAATGGCTGAAACTGACTGAATACTGAGTAGAAATCTCGTTTTGTTTACAGAGTGGTTTTTGGATGAGCATCAATCCAGGAGTTTTCAGTTAGCAAAAACTCAATTCTTCGAACATCCAGTAACATCCAACATAATGTTGTCTCTTTAACGTATTGCTTTATTTTTTTCCAACAAGCAAGCTATGAATATCACGTTAAAAATACTTCCAACTGAATATTGTCTCGCCTAGGCTGAACACCCTATATATCTAGAATAATCTGGGGATTGTGTATCTGCGTGAATGTAACTTTCATTTGAAACATTTTTATGTATTCTCATTCTTGAGTTAGTTATTCTAATTCCACACAATAATGGGCCACCCTGTAGATGTTCATTGTACATGTACACCCATTCAGTGCTTCTTAAAAGTCCTCTCCTTCATCTTTGAAACGATTATACATAAACAAGTGAAATTTGGAAACTGAATATCGAAGGTTATAAACTTTCCTACTAGTGATGATAGAGAGAGGAGCTTGTGTGCTTCTGGGAGCCTCCACACTACGACCTTTACAGATCTATTGTGTACGCTCTCTTATGTTAGATTTCTGAAGTTAGGCCTATCCTAGTAACTATACCTCACAGTCCAGACCTCAGGTCCTCCATGTTCCGGAAAGGTCGCGATTTCTCCTCCCCCAGCACAGAAAACCTTCGCAGTAGGACAGAACGTACTGTGCTGAGGTTTCCTCATCTTCTTGACAGAACCTGAAAATGGCTATGTCTGTGTGTCCGATGTTATTCATGTGTTTATCAAGTCTACAGTGGCCGGTCAGGAGCCCGACCATGATTCTGATTGTTTGCCTTTTGTGGCTTAGTAGGTACTCTGAGAATTTTGGTGATGGCCTGTCTCATTTCCGGCTCCCTTTTCCACCATTCATGAAATTGCTTATTTATCCAAGCACTGTTGGCTGTTTTCTTTGGTGCTTTTGTTAAGTCACAGAAAGTTTCTGGACCGATTAGAGCACCTCGTGCTCCCTCTCGAGCTAGCGCATCAGCCTCCGCGTTGCCCTTATAACCTGTGTGGCCTGGTACCCAGGCAAGGGATAGTCTGTTCTGACTGCCTAATTCTTGTAGGGTTTTCATGCAATCCCAGACAAGTTTGGAGTTAACTTGACTAGAGCTAATTGCTTTGATAGCCGCTTGGCTGTCGGAGTAAATAGCAATGGTATTTTCCGTAGACTCCTGCTTAAGTAGCTCCTCTACTTCGTGGTGTATTGCTGCAATTTCTGCCTAGAATACCGTCGCAAGTTTTCCCAAGATCAGTGAGACATGGTCTTTGGCTTGGCTATGTATACCTGCACCTACACCCTGGTCACGAGGCCACTGTGACCAATAATCTTGAATGGAACGGCAAGGACACCTCTTTCAAAAGGTATCGAGAAAACCTATTCAATGATACCTGAGATGATAGTTCTATGCACTAATATAAAGTAACGTGTGTTGTTGTGATCATTACAAGATGCTTTCAATAATATTGTTATTCTCATCCATTTTGTATCAAATGTTGATTTTCTATTTGGAAAAATCGTAAAAATTCAAATCGAAGTGAAAAAAACATGTCAATATTATCTATTTATAAAAGAACTACGCTTCCTTGTAACATACGGTATACAAAGCACCGGATGTGTCAAAGTTTAAATAACAATGTTTGGTAGATAGCAGCTTCCGTGGTATAATAAAATAACAAGTTGGTTACTCGTGCAGAATAAGCGACTGCACGAAAACAGATATTATCTGCTTTTCTATCGTCCAGAAAATTCATTATTTAGTTATTCATTATTAGGTTTGTTCCAAAAAACATTTCTGTATGGTTTCGAAACTGTTTTGCGGCCGTTTCGGTTTCGTTTAGTTCGCATGCGCGAACTTCGCATAGTTTCGTAACGGTACAAAAACATTGGAATGATGAATCGATTTTATTGGCGTTTTTTGGCTACCCACGTTCTACAAGATTGAGGTTATTGTTCTTCTGTTTAAGAATGATCTTTGGTTATAATAATTAAAATAATATGAAAATGGAACATTCTAATATGTTTTTTTGAAATGCATCGTTTTATATAGATAAGCACTATCCGAAATTTGACCCAGCAAAAAAATACCATAGCAAGGGCGAGGGTTACGAATTAATGAAAGACAATTGAATTCAAGAAGTATGTTTTGTAATGTTACAAATATTATATAATACCTTGTCTCTAGGTAATAATTAAAGCTCTTATCATCGTCTTCATTAGCACTATTCCCATCAATATATTATTGGACCTATTCCTAAATAATTTTCATTTTGACCCTCGTTTCATTGTACTGAATATCAAAATCGTCTTCACTTGTTTCGTATAAATAATCAGTATCTCCATCGTCATTCATATTCATTTTTTCTTATTCGAACGGAAGGAATTATTATTAACACAAATGAAAGTTAACAAATACCCAAACAAAAAGCTAGGTTGGCTAATCTATTCTTTTGGCAAAGAGTTTCTAAAAGCTCATGTCAATACTCATGAATCAAAACAGTTTTCAATTTTAAGCGTTTACCAAAATTACCGTCCTGAAACCATGCTGCGGACGGTCACGAGATTGGTTGGAACAAAAAGATGATGGTCAGATTACGATCACTTCTCGGTTGGAACAGATTAAATCAATTGCGCATGAGCGTGACCATATTGTGACGGTTTTAGGACGTGTTGGAACAAACCTATTATATATATGGGTATGGTAAACAAAAAAGTTCTCAATGATACAAAATTAGTAGTTTTATGTTGTCACAAGGAATCATGAAAAATTGAAGTATTTTTGAACTCACATTCATAGCTTGCTTATTGTAAACATTGTAAGTGAAAACGCAACTATCTCGAAAGCAATCAATTTCAGAGAGTACATTATGAGGATAAAATAATTTGAAGGCATAAAATTGTTCCAGAAGATAATGAAGTAATATACTGGGTGTTCCATATGAATAAATTATGATCAATACTCATCATATGTATGTATTGTATTATATTCTGAAACTCCTGAGGATCAAAAAGATTACATTACTTTTCACACAAAAACGAGTAATATCTGAAGTGATATACTAACCATATTGAATAATTACAAAAAGTATATTTTAGTAATATAAATGATTTTCAAATCATTATATAGCTACACAGAATAAATAAGTTTGAATTCAAGCCCGTTGCTGACGTTATTCGCGCCATCAAAAGCAGACAAAATATTGTAGGTCAATTGAACCATATTGAACCATCCTGCAGTGGGATTACGAACACTCGAAACGAGTGAGATAACGATCCGTGGGCAAACTCGATTCGATAGACCATCGAATAACAATGGAATTACGAACTGTAATCGATTAGAACTATCAGTTTCTTCCATCAATATATAGAAACGCCGATCCGTTTCTATGTGCAGAAGTTTTTGTGGTAGGTACAAAATGTACTATTAAAACTTTGTTTTCGTGTACATCATACATATATACATACAGGGTGTGAATTTGAAAACGTTCAATACAAATAGTATGGTTATAGGGTGAGTCACCTTTTGGGCCCGAAGCACCCCAACACCAAAATTTTAAATGGCACTCCCCTTTTGTGATACCTTTAATTGGAGTAGAATTCACCTACCAAAGAATTTTTCCTAAATTTTAAACAGTGTCAAAAAAGGTTTAATGATTGTTGATATATAATCGAATTTAAATGAATTATTATCAAACTCGACTGTTATGGACCCGAAAATACGGGGTGGTACGAAAAGGTACTGGAAGGTATAACTATACCAGGAAAAGATTTTATCGAGAAAAACCTGAAACATATCAATTTCGCTCAAAAACTCGTTTTGTTGAAGTAAATGTTGAGAATATTTTTCCAGAAACAATTCGCTTTTTTTATGTTTTTGTTGATTCCATCAGCTAGTTGGTAGTTTTTATCGAGTGGAAAATTATAGTGTTTTTGCATGTCAAAAGTTCTTTTTCATTGAAATAGACTCAGTAGTTGCTAGCTGTCTTGCACCTTGTGTTTAAATGCTTTAAAATTTACTTTTTGTATTTTTTTTTCGAATGCTTGAACTTCGCATAGTTTCGTGACGGTACAAAAACACTCGAGGGTTGGATCAGTTTTATTGACGGTTTTTATGGCTACCCACGTTCTACAAGATTGAGGTTATTGTTCTTTTGTTCAAGATTGGATCAATTGCGCATGAGCATGTTGTTATTTCAAATGAATTAAATCCACTATGAACTTACGAGTGAAATATAGTTTTCCCTTCTTTTATTGCTCTTTTTTGCACACAAGGCAAGTGGTAAGCGTCATAGATTTCATTTCCATTTATTTTCGTAAACAACTCAAAATCATAAAAAACTCGGACAATGCGAACCGCAGACTAATACGTACTTATAGACGTTTCACGCAGGTTACTTGACCTTGAGTCGTTTTTTAGTACGATCATTTCTACCAGATGTCTCTGTCTACACTATAGAGGGATAAATGTTCTATGCTGCATTTTAAAATATTTCCATGTGAAGCACAAAGATAGTAGAACCATGTTCATTTAAGTTTTGATATTGTTTGTTAAAATTATTTTCTATAATAAATGCTGCGTTCCTGATTATGAAAGTGATGAAAATGAGACAGTATTTTCCAAATCCAGAAAAAGATTTGGATAGGCTCAACAAATGGGCTAATAAGATACGTGGTCTGTGATGAGAACCGTGCTGTGCGACGTGCGACTCTCAGGCGATCACAATGTCGATTATTATTAATTAATAATTGCGCTCTCTTTCCAAGCCGATTTCATGCGCGGAAGCACATAGGCAGAGATAAGTTACAATAAGATGTGCACGTCTTATTAGGCAATCCAGCGATCTGTCAAAGCGAAAAACCAATGTGGCGGCTTGGGGCACACATTTGGTGTTTACATATGTGACTTGAGTTGAAAACTGTTACATTCAGTTATCTCTAGTGCGTTTTTTAAATTGTGGCTAATTATTAACTCTTTTACTGAAGAAAAGGCCTATCACATGCATTGTGGTTGGCTGTAGATCTCGTACTAACCGAAATAAAGTCGGCATGTAATCGGTTTCTACTGTTACTAATCACATGTTCTTATAGAGCAGTTATAGAGAAAGAACGATTTAACTAGGAAGCGAAGGGCCCTATGGTTAGCTGCGATCAAGAGATATGATCTCACTGACTCCAAACTGATGTATCAGAGAGTCTGCAGTAGACATTTTTTTGACCAGAATATTACAAGAAGAACAGCATCAATTGAATAATCTAAATCAACATCAGTATCCAATGTGAGAGGATCTAGATTATTAATTAATCCCAACTCCATTTAATATCGAAAACGAATGCTGTGACAAGAATCAGAGATAAGTTACAATAAGTTATAGCTTATCTCTGCAAGAATGAACTGAATGAATAGTTCCAAGCATACTTTTCACCAACGTCTCTGCTATTCAACATCAATGTCTTCAAATATCCCCTCTCCATCTGAATACCGTTTTAAAACACCAAAAAACTCCGAAAATAAATAAAATTCACTGTTTACTAGCCAAGGTATCGCATTGTGTGCCCCAAGCCGCCACATTGGATGTCACGTGGTTTGGAATGCCGAATGCATGAATTTCTATTTTAGGCAATGTGAAGTTAGCAGTTGGCAGCTAATTTTATGAACGTAATGATTTATTTTAGTGATTGGGAAAATAGTACAGACCATTCCAGGTTGACGTCATTGACAGGCGGCCATATTGCTTGTGGGGCATACACTTTGTAACAATAAGTATGTAAATTGTCTTTCTAAAATGGGTGAACTAATAAGAGTATTTGTATTTTTTCTGTTGTTTCTGATCATATCGCACTTTAATGTATTTCTCAAGCGAAAGATAATAATCATTACGATTCATTTTTAATAAAATCACTCGGAAAACACAAGAAAAAACTTTGTTATCACCAAATTTGGCACAACAGGTCAGAACAACCACTGTTAAATAAATGGAGATCGATTATTTGTGTGCCCCACAAGCAATATGGCGGACATGTCAAAATCAGGTGACCTGGAATGGTCTACTGAATATTTAGGTTATGAACTGTTTATTTTAAGCTGGCTGTTTCAGACAAGAAGTGAAAAAGTGTTTATATAATTTCATTCGTTATACCGGGTGATTCTTCAAGGTGGCTCGCCCCTATAACTTTTTTATTTTTGGAGATAGAAGAACAAACTTCGGGGGTTGTGTATTATATGTCAATTCGCATTATTTGACGTATTCACTTGCTTTGCAGTACTTCCGGTTTGACCGGAAATGACCTCAACTTTCGATTTTCAAATAGAACACCCTAAATATTTTTACTTATTTCGATCGAGGATGACATTATCTATCCAACAAAACTTTGTTTGTGAATATTTGACGTATGAAAGAATTTTTATTTCAATTTTTATTTTTCGATCTAATAGCGTGTCATGGATTGATTGAAACGCTTCCTTTTTGATCAAGTGACATGGGAAAAATACAACTTTGAGGCATATGACTTCAGAGTCGTTTCAATAATTTCATATCAATTTTTCCAGTTAACTCGATTTTTTCAAATGGAAAGAGGGTGGCTCGTCGGGTTTTTGTGAAAGATCATTTTCTTACGAACAATTTGATACCACACACTTCCACTTTATTTTCACTATCTTTCTCAATAATTGCAAGAAGCCCAATACCTAACAACAAATAATACGTATTCGGTATACTCATGCACTAAGTCTCAGTTAATCGTGACAAACAATTGAAGCTGTTGCTAGGATACTATAAACAAACAAATGGGTATTTTTCCCATGTCACTTGATCAAAAAGGAAGCGTTTCAATCGATCCATGGCACGCTAGATCGAAAAATAAAAATTGAAATAAAAATTCTTTCATACGTCAAATTTTCACAAACAAAGTTTTGTTGGATAGATAATGTCATCCTCGATCGAAATAAGTAAAAACATATAGGGTGTTCCATTTGAAAATCGAAAGTTGAGGTCATTTCCGGTCAAACCAGAAGTACTGCAAAGCAAGTGAATACGTCAAATAATGCGAATTGACATATAATACACAACCCCCGAATTTTGTTCTTCTATCTCAAATAATAAAAAAATTCAGTCGCGAGCCACCTTGAAGAATCACCCGGTATTATGTATTTATTGACTAGTTTTATGAAATGAAGAAGGTTCCATGTGGGAGAAAATACTAGGTTACCAGGACTCTACGAATTCTGATGAAAGTCACGAACTGAAAGTTTTAATAAAATATATTTGAAATTATTGTAACACTGGAATATAAGAATTGAAGATTCTGGAGAATGGGTACGAAAAAGGTTTTTTTCGTTTATGAAGGGGTTCCTACTTATTTTTTATTCAATTGCAGGTAATAAATTCCAATGTAAAAATTCTACAATGAAGGTCCAATTAGTCATGAAAAGATAAATGGAACAAATAATTGCATGTGAGATTTCTGTTTGTCCAATAAAATTTCGAAATGTTCGCATCGTCGCAATAAAGGTTAACTTTCTGATAAATTGTTTGTGCAGACGTTATAAACAAATTCCCAAAGCAGCGAATCGATATCTTTTGCACGGGGGTTGCAAAACGCGAAAACAGCCCCTCATTGCTGGTTTTTTGGGCTTTACGCGAAAACTATTTACTATACGGAAAAATCTTCGGACAAAAGTTGTACAGTTTGTTTCTGCGTACTTTGATATCAAGTTTGTTCGATTTGGTTGTAGGAGACATTTTCTGTGGGCCCGAAAAGACGCGTGTAGGGAAAGCGCGATGACACGAGGAGTGGGACAAGGCGCGATGACGACGACACCGTCTCACCCTTTGTCGAGCCGACTGACCGACAAAAGACAAATGGTTTGTTCGTTCCAACACGTCTTAAAACCGTCACGTTATCGTCACGCTCATGCGCAATTGATTTAATCTGTTCCAACCAAGAAGTGATCGTAATCTGACCATTATCTTTTTGTTCCCCAAACTCGTGACCGTCCTCAGCATAGTTTCAGGACGGTAATTTCAGTACATGCTCAAAATTGAAAACTGTTTCGAATCATGAGTATTGGCATGCGCATTAAGAAACTCTTCTCCAAAAGAATAGGTCAGCCTTAGCCCAATCTTTTTGTTAGGGTATTTATTCATGTTCATTTGTGTTAATGATAATTTCTTCCGTTCAAATCAAATAAGAAAAAATTAATATGAGTGACGATAGAGATACTGATTGTTTATACGAAACAAGTGAAGACGATTTAGATTTTCAGTACAATGAAACGAGGGTCAAAAATCGTTGAATGTTCCATTTTCATGTTATTTAAATCATTGTAACGAAAGATTATTCTTGAACAAAAGAATAATAAACTCTCGAATGTTTTTGTACCGTCACGAAACTATTCAATGTTCGCGCATGCGAACTAAACGAAACCGAAACGGCCACAAAACAGTTTTAAAACCATACAGAAATGTTTGTTGGAACAAACCTTATGTGGACTTTTTTTTCGATTTCTTCAAATTAATAATTGTGTACGAGTTTCGGTAATCATCTAATTGTAAGAATTTATTCCGAATGTAATTGTAGAAAATGAATTCAGTATTTGCTTGTTGTTTGTCTTGAACAGAAGTAAATCTAATTTTTGGTTTCCAAAAAGCTCTTCTTATATTTGTGGGTGTAAACGTTTGCTGATTTCACAGGTTAGTATAATATTATTTGTATATGGAGTTTGAGCTCGATTAAAAGACGTTAGGCACTGCCGCTCTTTGCTCATAGTTAGAACAAATCCGAACAGCCGATATAAACAGCCATAAATTTAGAACGATAAATGATAAAAACACGCTCAATATCTCTAAAGAATGCTAACTTCTCTCTAGATACATGTTCATGTCGAATCGAGATACAACAGCCCCAAAAACGTGACCTATCAGGTGATAAATTTTGCATATTTCTGGTATATTTTCGAGTTCAAAGAAAAAATATAATTGAAAAAAAAAAACACAAGTGAAACTTATTTTACAAATCAGACGTAGTACCTAAATACCTCGAAAAAGACTGAACGAAAATTACCAGCAACAAATATGATGAATATCTCAATAAATCAGCATATCAGAAAACATGATTATATGTACTTCTCCATGTCTTCCTCAGTAGTCGATAATGTACTGTTCTATATTCCTTTTCGACATATGATCCTATAAAAAAAATTGTCTTCGTTGAAGTCGCATTCACAAAACGAGACTCTTGGTCAGTTCAGACATTTCTGCCATCCCTTACCTCGGCCAAAAATTTGGATTTTTTCAATCTGCGAGCGATGCCAATATCTGAAAATGAGAATCGTTTTGTCCGACATTTTTCCCTCTATGAGATCAATTCGTTAAATTTCAATTGCTTACAGTCGCCATCATGGACCATTCTCAAATTTGTGAAATCTGGAAAGGACACCACTGTAGTTGTTCATCAAAAAGGCCTGCAGACATTGACTTAGAAAAGCCAATCATTAAACGACGACAAATGGGAGTGTTGGGCTTGGGCCAACGATGATATAAAGTTTTTCTATAAGCTTTGTCGTGTTAGATATCAAACTGCCAGAGTCCAATAAAACCCACTAGACTTGAATGTGACCAGCCTTCATCGTCCGATTCATATCAGAGTATCAGCAGTCGTGAGTGCACAACTGATATCTGCAGACCTCCTCAGCCCTCGATCCAGAAGCAGACGTATGCTCCACTTTTCAGCCTACGACTACTTTTTCTGTACAGTCAAGTTTCCAACATCTGCAGAATTCAAGTTCTGAGCATCGAATGGATGTGAGGAGGTTTGACTTCACGAGGATGTGCATATTTTGTGCAAAGACTGTTTACGAGGTCCATATATGTTTAGTATTAATGTAATTGAAGCGATTTATTTGTAAAATGTAGGTATGATATATGTGTACAGTTCTGTTTAATAGAGGTGTGAATAAACGATGTTACGATTGATATCAATGAAAAAATAATACTTCTTTGCCCTCCCTTCCTTTCAATTCATTCCTCTCAATAATATTTCTTGACTTTCTACTGTTGAATCTAAACATAATAACTTGATCAACTTGTTGATACAACTACGATGATTATTCTACATAATTAATCATGTTTATATAATATATGATAATTGTCTGTAATTATCATAAAATGCTTTTGGATCATTTCGTTCACAATTTCAATAATCTTTGTGGATTGAAATATGTCATAACTTATACCGAATGTCCCGACAGTGCGCATTTGTTCGATATATCGATAAGGCTGATTTATTTGAAAAAAAGTCTTATATAAAAGTTACACGGCACCAAAAAGGTTGAGTTTTGAAAATAGTTCCAGATGGACAGGGTATTGCATTTTTCCGTAATAGCAAAAGCAGTATATTTTTCAATGGAAAACCCTGTATATTCTATCACCATCGAAGTCAGCGTTGGATTCTGCATCCAGTTCTATGTTTTTTTTTTTATAAAATGCGACGTTGAACTACAACAATAATTTCACGAAAATTGATGGACCATACATGCTATGATAATTGAGTGAATTCATTCGGTAGGTATGAAGGTCTCGTTGTGTATACAATGTATTTTTTTGGATAAGCATCAATTCGGGAGATTTCAATTGGCAAAAACTTAATTTTTCAAAATGAATATTATTTCTTCATATTGTAGAGCTATTTCATGCCTTCCCTTACAAATTCATAATGTAATTTCTGAAATTGGTTGTTTCGGAGAAAATTGTATTTCGAGTAAAAAATTTTCATGTATTCAACAAGCAAGCACTTTGGGACACCCAGTATACTCATGAAACGTGTATATTTCATAACATATAAAAAATGCTAAACAAAAATAATGTTTATTTTCAATTATAAACTTGCAATGTGATCAAATAAATAACGCAACGATTTCATTTACTTATCCCGTCTTATTCTCCACGAGCGACAAAAACGCGACCGTTTAGTCGCGCAATCGAGTGAAAAGTTTTCCTATTCTACACGAGCGTTTGATTATCCGCCGGTAAACAGCGATAAAAACGCGAGAGAAACGCTCCCTCCATTCTACACGAGCGAAAAAAAAAACGCCTTGTCCTTAATGTCCAGATGGATCCCATCCAGGTTAGTTGCATCGCTGCAAATCATTTGCAATTACTTCAATTCTTTAGCAAAAAACATGATGAAAGAAGACGATGGTGGACTCATCCACTACTCTCAAATCACTTAACGGTTGGTATTTCAACCAACACTTGGCCTTCGTCTCCCTATTAGAATATTCTTTACTCCTAACATCATACAAAGGAGGTTGATCCTCAATTTCACATTAAAAACCTTTCGGAACATATTGAATAATTAAAATAAGTTTACTACTGTACTGATAATAACAATGGTTAACTGACTCGCCTGGAAGTTTTGGCGCCGGTAAAAAGCTTGGAAAACGCCACGTGGAGAATGACTCGCCGTTCTCCGGCGCGGCGGGCGACTTTTTCGCGTCCGGTGGCGTTTAAGTGCCATTCTCCACGAGCGACAAAAACGCGACCGTTTGCCGGCTAAGAAAACGCCTGTGTTACAGAACCAACAAGTTCAAATGGGACTGTCTACACGGGCGTTTTACCGGTCGCGACTGGACGCGATCCGACGAAGGGTGTGAAGGAAGACGGCGCGCTCCAAACTCGGAAACAATTATTATTTCGAAGAAATCCAAAAAAAAATAGTCCACTTTGTCGGTCAGTCGGCTCGAACGACAAAAGGGTGAGACGGTGCCGCCTTCATCGCGCCTTGTCCCACTCCTCTTGTCTTCGCACTTTCCCTACACGCGTCTTTTCGGGCCCGCAGAAAATGACTCGTGCATCCAAATCGAACGAACTACGATTTCAAAGTACGCAGGAAAGAAAGCTCTACAACCTTTGTTCGATGATTTTTTTTCGTATAGTACATAGTTTTCGCGTAAACGCCCAAAAATCAGCAATGAGGGGCTGTTTTCGCGATTTGCAACCTCCGTGCAAAAGACATTGATTCGTTGCTTTGGGAATTTGTTTATAATGTCTGCACAAACAATATATCGAAAAATTAACCTTTATTGAGACGATACGAACATTTCGAAATTTTATTGGACAGAAATCTCAGATTCAATTATTTGTTCCATTCATCTTCTCATGACTACTTAATTGGACTCTCATTGTAGAATTTTTACATTGGAATTTATTACCTGTAATTGAATAAAAAATAAGTGGGAACCCCTTCATAAGGGAAATGAGAGAATCATTACACGTCCTTTTGGATGTTTATAAGTCTAGTCCCTGTAACGACCTGAAGGAGCTCATAAAACACAAAAAACGTATTTATAGAAATGAAATTACAAAAGCCAAGGAAAAAGCAAATGATAATTATATAACCCGCAATGGGAATAAACAAAAGGCAATGTGGAATTTGATCAATATGGATAAGGTCAAGCCAGATAATTCGTCTGATATGATTTCTCTCGACGATTTCAATAATTATTTCGGTAACATTGCTGAAAACTTAATCAACACATTACCTACCACCAACGTCGATCCGGAGAGTTATCTTGTCGACTCTCTTGAACCTAAGCCAGATGAGGAATTCATTTTTACAGAAGTTACATACAATCAAGTTCTTGAGGTAATCAATAATTTGAGAAAAACAAAAAGTAGCGATGCATATAACATTAATATGAGAATATTGAACTGAATTAAATATATCATTCTCATTCCTCTCACCAAACTCATCAATCAATTCATTAGAAATAATATCTTCCCCAAGTTTCTCAAATATTCAAAAGTGTTTACCCTTATTTGAAGGTAATTGCATAGATGACCCAACAAATTACAGACCTATGTCTATTGTGCCGATATTTGCAAAAATCTTCGAAGCTATTCTCAAAACTCAAATGACAAACTATTTTGAAAATTTCAATTTATTTATATTAGCTGTCAATTTGGCTTTAGGGCTAAATTGTCGACTACCGCGGCAATTAATTCATTAATAGATGTAATCAATGAAGGCTTTGAGGAAAATAAATATGTCCATGTACAATTCTTAGACCTCAGTAAGGCTCCACAACACTCTTATTGAAAAAACTAAAATTTTATAATTTTTCGGAAAGTAGCCAAAGAATGATTAGGTCGTACCTGACGGACAGAACCCAGTTCGTTACTGTTAAGGACATCAGCTCCGAATCAATCAACATTGAATATGGGGTGCCGCAAGGCTCTTTTCTGGGCCCGATCCTGTTTCTTGTTTACGTTAATGATTTGCCACACAGTGCTCCATTAGCAAATTTCACTCTGTTTGCGGACGACACCACTTTGGCTCATAGAAATGGCGATATGAGCATGGTGTTGATGCAAGCTCATAATAGTCTTACTTTGACACAGTCTTGGTTTGATTGCAATAGGTTAGTACTAAACAAGGAGAAGTCTGAGACATTGATTTTCAGTTTGAAACAATATACCGCTCCAAACAACTCACATTCCGTTAAGTTTTTAGGGGTTCTCCTGGACAGTAAATTGACATGGGAGGAACATACGGTTTTTGTCTGAAAGAATGTATCACGAAAAATATTTTTGTTGCGCAACCTGCAATACTGTCTGTCACAGGCAGCGTTATTGATGGCTTATCATGCACTTGTCTAGTCTTCAATATCTTACCACAGAGTACCCAGAGTCACCACTTGACCTATTTAGGAATGAAATTGTAAAATAGTAAAGATGGCCGTGAAAAAGAAGGAGAGGTGGAACAGTAACCAATATGAATGAATGGGTTACGATTTCTGATTGGTCAATATTAACCGTCAAGAGCTGACGTTTCTATGTGTCAGTACTAAAGCTTGGTACACAATACGACGTTAGTTACGCTTCGGTTATACGAATTTCGATTGGATATTAGCTTGATGTCAGTTCTTCCAACCAATCATATATCGCTCTCATCACAAACGGATCACGAAATGTATTGAGCTTTAATTGAGTTGATATTAATGTAAACAGTATGTAGGAATATTTATTATATCTCGAAAGTATTCTTTCTTGAAAATGAAGTTCCAAATTGAAATGAAAATACTTCAAGAAGGCTGAACTGACATATTTTCCATACTCGAAATTAAATAGACATCCGTGGTGTGTGAAATGAATTACTTCAACAAATTGATGTGGGAATATAATAATAAAAATCTGTTATTTTGAGATACCTTTTGGATTTTCTGGTATTTGGCATTTGGAAATATGGGTTTTCTCAGGGGTTTCCAGCAAAAATATGCAAATGAAGACAATGGCATAACAAAGTTTAGTACATTTGGATATTCTATTAGGGTTTCACACTGCAGTTTGCAGAATGTATAAAATGTAGAGGTTTTAATAGTTTTCCATAGTTTAAACAAATTTGGTGAGTTTTAAAATACTCTGGAAACCCATGCAACGAGTTGATGCATATATTCTTCCGGGGCAAACTTAACTACTTGAAAGAGTGTCATGTGTACTCGATATCCACTATCCAGTTGAGGGACACAGCTTAAACAAAGAATTATAGATTGATATATATGCAAAACCTATTTTCACAAGCTATAGGTGAGGTAGGAAACAGCTAGGAGTGATAATCAAAATTATTAGAAAGTTGAATATAAAACTATAACAGCATTTGAAATTATATATATAAAGAATATAAAGAGCTTTACTTGAACTACAGATTTTATTGTATTATGGTTAACATATATAAATATATCATGTAATCATATATATAAATATATCATTATTTTGATAAGGTCTTCTAGAAAATCTTCACAATCACATATAAGTTGATAAGATGTTACTATCAGCTTCACAGTTGAATCATTCAGAACATTCCAGCGAATCTAAACCATTGAACTTCTTGATAGCATCCATGAACTCCATTTTTTATCAACTGTCGGACCTCCTGTATGGTTTTATACATATAGGTCTTTGGTTTTATAGTTATTCTTCATTTTTCATGATATCGAATGAATGATAAAATGTCTACAGAATATTTGTTCATTCTTGGGAAATTATTGGAATTGTGAATCATGTTTATGTCATGCTTTTCCAGTCAAAGGTATATCTTCTCTATGTCTTTTCATTTTGCTTCTTAACCATAAAATACCTCTGTATTTTCAATTTGAATATTGTTCTCATTGAATTTGGTGCATGTAACAAATAAATGGAAGTTTTTTTTCATCAACCTGACATGGAATCATCAGTATTTGTGTCCAAATGCTTGAATAACTTCATGAACTTCAAGCCCAATCAGATATTGGAGTTCCAACACACATTCCTCTGATTCATTTTCAGCATCTTCATCAATAAGTAATTCATTTCATAAGTAGTGAGTAGAAAGAATAAAGCTGAGGATTCTAGATAGCTCTAGCCATCAATACTGGGTCATTTTTGGCAGTGTAGTATTTTTTCTAATATATTAAATTCTAAAAAAAGTTATTAATATATAAGTTAATGTTCTAGAAATACAGAAAATACAGAAATTAATCTTGCCAAGATCCTGGAAACACATAATTCCACAGAAAATATATCATCATATGGCTATTTGGTGTTAGGAAATCTTTTTTTTCATTCGGAATATCGCAGGTGAATATTTCAATTTGTACGAAAAATATTTGTCAACAAATCGTAGTAAAATATCAAGGTCAATTAGACATTTCCCGCCATTGACTACTCTGGTTTACATATACTCTGTGATCTTACGCTTTATTAGTGCGGGGCCACTCGGCGCATGCCTCAACAGTTTTTTTCCATTCAAAGGAAGGCCGTCAGAGTCACTGCCGGATTGCGGCATGGAGAGGACTGTAGGGATGTTTTCAGGCATTTGAGGATACTTACCTTGCCCTGTGCTTACATATTGCAATGTCTTATACACTCAAAAACAAATCTAAAAAACTATAGGACAAATGATGGTTTACACTCCTACTCAACGCGTAACAGAGCCATGATACGCCAAGATTATTTGCGATTATCAAGAACAGCAAGAACAAGAAATGGGACAGACTATTATGCAATCAAGTTCTTCAATGTTTTGCCGTATGAAGTTCAAGTCCTCGAGCGTGTGCAGTTTAATTCAGTAATTAAGCGGTTCCTGATAGATAATGCGTTCTATGATTTTGATGAGTTCTTATCAACAGATTTTCCTCAGTTGACCCATCAACTCGTGAGCTGTAACTGTTGATTTGTTGAGTCTTGCACTGTAGGCGTTGTGTTTACAATTTTTATATTTTCAAGTTATTAGATACTACTTACTCTGTATCCCAGTCAACCAGTTTTGGTTGCAGGGAAGTTGTAGAGAGTTAACATCGTGGAAATGCGACTTCACAATATTGATATAAAAAACTGCAACCAGTACTTACTGGGGAGTGCTTGATGTCCGCAACATTGTATATCTCTGGTAATTACCTAATACATCACAATGTGGATGTGTGGAAGGTACCATGAATAGCAACATTGCGACTTCGCATTTTAGCACTTATTGGAAAGATTATTGAACCAAATGAGCTTTCAAATTACGTCTTCCGTTCATATGTAATTTGGTAATTACCATCGTGGCACTGAATTCGCTCTCTATAAGCGTCTTCTAATTTAATTAAAATAATGTTAATTTTGCAACACCCATGGAATTAGTACCTGGAAAGCAGACTAAATATACCTCAGCTGCCTTATATTTCAACCATTTTATAATGCCTATGAAATGTGCATAGGTTAAGTATATGAGATTTATATACAGGGTGGTACACCAGTATAGGTATAATCAGAACCAGCAATAAATCACATCATATGCCTGCTTTTCATATTGAATCTCTTTCTCATTCTTAAGGGGAAATAATTAAACGACTATTATGAAATACTGATCTGTATATTTTGAATATAACACAGGGTGAGTCAAGCTGTACGCATTTCTTGCCAGGCATATGGCTGAACAGAATCATCAGATATATATTAGTCCAATGCATTCAGCTTGACTCACCCAAAATACTTTATAAAAACTTCAACTCACATTGTAATATCACAGAATATAAAAACAAAAACATTATTTTCGAAACATAATGAAATACTAAATGGTATATTATTCACAAAACAAAAATAGTATGCTGTACAGACAAAATAAAATCAAAGGAAACAACAAAAACATTGATTGTTACCTTATATCAGATTATTATACTATGATGATCCAAATAATGGATTGCCACTGTCAACTGAAAATGATATTAATAGAAATTATTTTTTTTTATAGTTTTATTGTTCTGAACACGTTAGGTACACTTATGTTGAAACCATATCATGTTATATTTCTAATCAAATTATTGAAAAATTCTAAATTCAGCTTTTATTGTAGAAAAAAGATGTTTCTGAGTATTGAAAACAGTGTATACATGTTCGGCATTATAGAATATTCAATATTCTGATACTAAATTCCGATAATGATACGACAAAACGGTTGAGGAGTCCATCTTGTTAAAAAGCATTGCTTTTCAATGGGCATCACCTTTCCAATTGCACATTTATGAGCATCATTTTGCCATTCTAAAAGTATACTTACATGCACCTATAGAGCTGTCTTATATTCTTCTTAACAAAAATTATTTCAAAATACTGCACACAAAACCAACAATTCAACCAACCATTAGTTACGCACCACACAGATCATAATATATTATTTGCACCTTTCCTTTGTTCCTTGACTTTCATTCGTGTGCACGTGTTGTTGCTATGCCCTGCGCAAGCGCCAATTCTATGTTCGAAATATATCAACAGAGATAAGTCGCAAATAGCAATGTCCTTAAATATACACTCTGCATCTTAAAACTTCTATCATCAACAACAAACTCACACAACTTCGGAAATAATGCTGTAATGACGTCACTTCAAACAGCTGTGTGTGCCTACTCTCGCCATATTCAATGTCACGTGATTTGGAATGCCTAGGTTGCGTTCATAAACTTACTCAGATCAGAGTATGGACTGCTTACTTCGAATCGTTCGTAAACGTATTCTAGCTTCATAGAGTATGCATTGACAATCGTTCAGAAATTTACTCGTAGTAAACTCTACATACTCTGCTTTTGAAAAGAGTATTCATATACTCTGACAGTAATGACATTGGCAATTACAGGGAACTTATTTGATGGTTTGTATTTGTATATGATTTGTATCTGATTATTCTGATTTGTATTGAAACAGTAATAACCAGCAACATAATGATGGTATTCAATGTATTCATTATTAATTGATTATGAAGTAATCAACTTTCGATGAAAGAATAGACTTTTTAAGATGCAGAGTGTGAATGTAAAGGCATTATTGTTGGAAAATCCAGATATTGGTAAAAGGTAAGCTGAAAAATCCAATTTGTTTACACAACAGTTTGTTTCCTATATGTGAAATGGAATGTTTATTTACAGATATCAAATGAAGCTGAAGTTAGAAAATGATGTAGACCCTTTTACATTCAACATTCAGGAATTAGATAGTTCAATTCATGGAATTCCACATATTTCAAGCATAGATATTGTTTCATATTTGTGCTCACCCATAGCTATCACACCAAAGAGAAAATGAGTCGGGTTTTGTTGTGAATGTGAGGACAAAAGTGGTGAATGGTGTCTACATTGTAGTGAGAAAGGTGACTTTTTTTTAGAACTGTATGATCAGATATAATTTCATAGTCAAGTGTTGTTTGTGCTCTTCACAGTAATTTTTAAGCGATCTTGTTTTATTCCATATATTAAGTACATCAATATCTTTCACATCTGTCTGTATGTCACTTTTTTTTTCTATGGGTGGTGAAAAGAAATACAGGGTGATCCTGGAAGTAATATTTCCACAAAACAAACAGAAACATGAGTACTATCTTTATACACAGAGCTGGGGACCAGTCGAATATGTATGGCATTTATGCACAAAGTTCTCAACGTGTTGAGAACATTGTGTTCATCTCTATTGACTTTTGTTTATTCAGCAATTTTTTTAGGTCAAACATTCTCAGAGAGGGAATGAGAAACCATTGGACGTTTGGTGCATTGTGGCCAAAGATGAAAGTGTATTAACAGCACATTGCCCATGAATGGCTGGACACAGTGAAGTTTGCAGTCATGTGGGTGCACTTTTATTTGCTCTGAATAAAATGTACAATGTAAATACAATAAAAGTTATAAAATGTTTACTGCAGACTCTCGATTCAGTAAGATCGTCCCTCTTAATTGCTGCTATCCATAGCCTTTCAGACAATTCGTTTTTATCCGTTAGAAACCTGTGGCTTAAAACCACAGGCACTAAAAAGAATTTTACATCATCCTTGGAACGACTTCCACAGTTGACTAAGAGGCATGTAACAGGCATTTTTTAGTGAGAATACCAGTAATAAGCTCTAAACAATATAAAAAATCATTTGATGCAGTCACGAAAACAAAAATCTCACAACTTTTACATCAATTTATAACATAACAATATGTAAACAAAGCATTGTGTGCCTACTCCCGCCATATTGAATTTGTTTTGACAGGTCATTGGAATTCACTTGACATTTTCCATTTTGCAGAGTTTTCGAACGACAATTGAGGAGCAATGATCAACATATATTTCTAATCACGTGATCGTACTCTTACTCTACTCTGTGAGTAAGTTTATGGTAATGTGTGGATTCCATCACTTCTTGATTTATTTTTCCGATATAATCTGAACCTCACCGCATCGGTGATGTATTCCTATCATGCTTGAGAAGTGAAGAGGTATTTACAATGAAGTATACTGGTCGTGCATAAAATGTTGTATGTAATTCGGGCGTAATATATATGCTTTTATGGACCTAGGCGTGTTAATAGCCCTCGCTATCGCTCAGGCTACTACTTACACGCTACGGTCCATAAAAGCCTATTTTACGCACTTGATACATAAATAACTATCATTGATAATAATGTATTGTATAAAAAAGACAACAGGACAGGAAATATAATCATAAGACTGAATAAACCCACAGACTATTAAAATAGGTGCTCAAATTGCACAAGGGTATATCGATCAGCGTTAATTAAATTCATGTCGGTCCTTATTCTTTCTTTTAGTTCATCAATAATAATAGTATTAGGTCTATTAACGATAACTCCTGACTTGAGTTAACCTCACAAAAAATCTAGTGAGGTTAGATCAGGAGATCTAGCTGGCCACTCTTTCTGCAAATCCATCTATTGGGAAAAGATGCAGCACAACCGCATTACGTACGACATATACGTGAATACCTGAATGAGGAAGTTTCCAATATTGAGATTTTATTTTTTCCATAAAATATATGAAAAATTATTACACCCGTATTCTTTCTTTTTTTTGTGTGATCGAATTTGACTCCAGAATTTCGTTTTGAAAAACTAGTTTTGGCTCCTCCACCATTCTGATGACGTACCAACCCAGGCAGCAAGCTGACGTGATTTTATCGTCATTTTTTCGACACCAGACACGTCCTGCTGACGAAAATAATGACGCCATAAAGACGGTAGGATGACGTGAATATGTCACAGACCAAAGACGTCATTCTGTAACGTCATTATGACGTTATATTTCGACGTTAATGGGCCGTCCCTATTTATTATATATATATATATATATATTGATATTGGTTCAAAATTATTTGTATTCACTTGCTAGTCTCAAGCTCATATTATTTGGATGTTAGTGCATATACAAATCAATATCCTATCTATGATGTTATAAGGTCTGTAAATAAAATCACAATTAGAGAACGAAAATCTATATGTTCCATCGGCATCAAAGGATATAATAAAGATATAATGAAATATAATATATATATTTATATTATATATATAAAATAACAGTTTGAGTAGAGGGAGTTATTTTTTTGAACTATGAGGATCACAATTATCAAGAGTAAAATTGTTAACTCAGAACATTTGAATTAAACCAAAAATTGATTAGCTCATTAGGAAGAAAAAATGCCAAATTTTATTGTGAATAGTTGATGTAGGGGTACTTGTTCCACTTGTTGGGGATGTGAGAAGAGTAGAAATCCCCAAGGCACAGGAACTTTCTAGAAATAAAAAATTATTGTTAAAAAATATATATAATTTAATGGTTAATGACCAATAGATAAATGAAAACTCTACTATTATTCACAAACTATTAAAACAACAAATTTCAAGAATATACAGATGTGATAGTATTTTAAAAATTTCATTTGGTCGAACAAATTGTTGAAAGTTCTGTCTTCTAGATTACCATCAGTTATAACAGATATGTAGGAAAAAACCATTGGAAAAGTAAGAAAGAAAGAAGTACCTTGAGTTGTCAGAACAGAAAGTTATTTGTGCAGACTCATCTCAAGATCTTTCATAGCTTAGAAGAGTCGACTCCACTTGTTGGGGATGTGAGAAGAGTAGAAATCCCCAAGGCACAGGAACTTTCTAGAAATAAAAAATTATTGTTAAAAAATATATATAATTTAATGGTTAATGACCAATAGATAAATGAAAACTCTACTATTATTCACAAACTATTAAAACAACAAATTTCAAAAATATACAGATGTGATAGTATTTTAAAAATTTCATTTGGTCGAACAAATTGTTGAAAGTTCTGTCTTCTAGATTACCACCAGTTATAACAGATATGTAGGAAAAAACCATTGGAAAAGTATGAAAGAAAGAAGTACCTTGAGTTGTCAGAACAGAAAGTTATTTGTGCAGACTCATCTCAAGATCTTTCATAGCTTAGAAGAGTCGACTCTATTTATTATACAGTTAACCAAAATAAGTGAATTGTGTATATATAACTAAGATTCTTTCTTTTTCTATAGGTAGATTCACTGATAAGAAGCTTCTTTTCACCAGTATTAACACATTAATTTGGACTCTCATCATATGTTTCTTGATTTTTCATCAAATTATTTCAGTATCTCGACAAAAAATCCTAGTGAGTTTAATCAGCACACTAACCTTAAGGATACAATTATTTTCACAAAAAGGAAAAAGCCTTAAAATAACGTAGCATCATGATATAGGTACAGGAATCATAGTAAGTGATGAGTACATGACATCAAATCCAATACATGCAATAGACCAAATATTAAACTTACCTTACAAATCACTAGTAAAGGAAATGCACAATTCACAACCGACGGTCGGAAATCGACTTCTGTAATCAATAGGAAATTTCAATCGAAATCGAATACATAACAACCTCAAAATTTTTGTGATAATGGCGTGTGGCCCAGCGTTGCCGCACCAGGCTAAAAAATAGTAGTAGATTGGAGATTGAAAGTGGAGTAGATAGACACCAAAGCGGAGTAGTACTCAGTACATATTCAGTCAACATCTTTTACCATTGCCATTAAATCAAATGTCAATTGTCAACTATCGCGGAAAAAAGAATAAGAATTAGGAGATAAAACGCATATAACATGATGACAATTGGACAACTCTGTCTAGCATCTAGCAGTTTTCATCTTTTATTTTCTCTCAAGCGTGTATCGGCAACTGTCCCTTTCGAACTGAATATGCATCCGTACATTCAACCGGAGTAGAAATCAATCTTTTGGAGTAGCGGAGTAGAATATGATCAAAGGGAGTAGATCTACTCCGAATGGAGTAGCTTCGGCAACCCTGGTGTGGCCGTGTGCGTCGTCAACGTTGCGTGTTGGCTTGTGGCCGAACTTGTCCGATACCGATAACTCCGGAGATTGCCGAACGCCAAACAAATAATGAACGTTTTGTTTTGAAGCGCCAAATTCAAACTGTTTTTCAATGAGTTGATAATCATACGAACCTCATAAAAGATGGGCTGTGGTTGAATAATAATACCTATATTGCGTCTGTTTATTCGCCTAAAGAGAAATTTGATTCCATTCTGTACCTACAATGTACACTTGCCTATACACACTTTAAGGTATCTATGGTAAACTTTCGTTTAACTTTTGCATTTCGATGAAAAATATTTAGGAACCTATAAGGATCATTGGAATAATCATCAAAATGCAAAAATATAAAACAATGAGTTGACGTTTTATAATGACGTAAAAATATCGTCAAACTAACGTCCTGGTTATGACGTCTACAGTACATTCAAAAAATGACGTCAGTTTTCACGTCATTTTTTGGTAATATGACGTTGCGGACCAATAAATACCAAAAAGAGACGTCATTATGACGTCAGCTTGCTGCCTGGGAAGTGAAAAACCGGGCTCACACAGGAACAAATTGAGATTTTGCATGCGGAAGTACAGTGTTGCCCTGCTTCTAATTTATTCTAAATATTCGGAAAAACTGACCAGAATATCTTGGTAAAATATGTCGTGGATTTTGCATTACCAAATCATGGATTGTTTACCTTTCGTGATATATGTTATCATATATGTCTTATGAAATATAACTAGCACATAACATGCGAAAATATATGAATGCGATGATATAATCGAGGGCTATGGCTGAATAGAAAATAAATGAATGAATCGAATTTGTTCTTGAAGTGAATTATTTCAATATAATTTTGTGTTTGAATTTTCGGAACAGCTTTCAATTTATTTTCATGAAAATAGAAAGGTAGATCTGGCAATTGCGCAAATGCATTCGTAGATTTCGTCCAGGATCATCCGGATTACACCATAACATAACACGTTGACAGCTAAATGTGGTTATGTGTTCTGCTTACGATAGCTATATTCACTCTAAACTCACTAAGTACGTCACAGTTTTCCGCCTCAAAATTTATAAATTGGTTTATTTTGAAAATAGAATGGAGTTGAATGATTTGTATTGTCATTCTAGAAAGTAGAGATATCAAACTAAATAGTTGGGTACTTATTTGATGAGAATTCATCATAAGGAAACTTCCTCATTATATTTTCCCTGTCCTGTCCGTCAATTCAATGAATTACCCTATCATCAATTAAATATCTTATATTTCTCGAACATACGGTTTATGTAGCATAAGAAAAAATATTACAACCATACACAGAAAAATGCGTTTTTTTTCAAGGTATTATTAAAATAGGATATTGCCTTTGAAAAAAAAAAATAATGACGTCATAGCGCAAACAGTGATAACGTCATCAAAAATATGAGATCAGAAAAAAAAACACTGAGAAAAATTCTCACGATATGCGAATATATGTGTACATTTGAGAAAGTATTAACATTTTCTAATATTCCAGTTGATTCCAGTTTATTTATTTCGTTTTATCATCCTTGGGGTGGACATCATTGGAGAGTGACTGGCATCTACTGGTGACAGGTATACTGTGATATATTTCTGTGGCACAACCACTCTAAATCCCAAACGTGACGTCAATGAATTACATTGCCGCATACGGAATGAGCCATAACTTATTACGATTTTGTAATATCTGGAATTGATTATAGTGATTTCGAACAATATCCTTTGAATCCATGAAATTCATCCATTGGCTAGAGATAGGGTAGTTTCGAATTTTGGCTGATCGATAGTTATGAATTTTTGCCTCATATTAGTTCAGTGATCAACTGGTGATCAACACTGTGACACACTGTGACATATATCTATGCCTATCTTACGTGACATTTTACAACAAGACGTATATCTCTTGTTTGCATTTGATTATTGTAATAAAAATTCAAGATATTTGAATCTTATGATTTTGATGTCCTCATGGGTTATTGAATAATCTGATAAATTACAATGTCATAGTGAATTCCTTATCTATTATAATTTTTATTGATAATGGTATTACAGGGTTATTTACAGAAGTAACAGGTATTCTAGATGAATATAATTACACGTAACCAAACAATCCGGCACTAAGATAAAAGTTTATTGGATTTAACACAATTCCTGATATCTTCAAGTAGCATTACCGAATTCACTAATTTCATCGGGTGAGTTTATATTCATTATTATCCTTAAATGATTATTTGAATATTCTTTTCTTTACATGAAAACACCAAGGAAATAAAAATAGCACTGGTCACATTCTTTTATTATACTGAAATTTTTAAATAAATGTAACATCTGTTTTCGAAATTACTTGCTTCTTCTGTTTGCCACAATTTATCATTCAATACATCAAAAAGCCAATTTGCCATACAAGATGAGAATTCATTTAATACTATATTCAGCTTGACAGTTTCAAGAAATAATTGGGGGAAGCCTTGTGTAGGTCAAACATGAAGCAGTAAATAATCTTGATAAGAATGCCAACTCCTCATACTTATTGAATAAAAAATATATACATATTCAAGACCTCATTGTATTAGTTTTATCAAAATTTTATCAGAATCTGTGATACTTGAGAAACTTCAGTTTTCTAGATTACAATCGTGTTTCCTCATATTAGTAGGAGATTGTGTTTCATTTCCTGAACACATTTAAATCTCCTCTTTACACACTGTCTTGATCATAGGAAACAAAAAATGAGATTGCAACTCTGAAAAGTATATAAAATAAATATTATTGAATACATTCCATTTCATTACTGCAAAGGAAGACAATGAAATAGAAATATTTACTGTGAATGGTATTGATTAAATATCACATGTTCTTAAGTTATATATAAAAAATTTTAGAGAAATAGTGTCTTGTGATGTGCTGAAAATGTTGTACCTTGGTTTGGTGAAATCCATACTATAGCATGGTCTTCAACACAATTCAAAAGAACTTTTAATGCTCAGAAAACCATTCACATATGTACTACGCTTTAGTGTAACACATATGTATGTTATATGACAATTGAGAATTTCAATGAATTTCATAACCTTTCTAGAAGACGAGATATTATTTTTCCACATGTTCTACCCTAGGGGTTTCTTTTAACACATATCTTGAATATGGTTAATTTGATGATTGCTTTTTTGTTCGAAACCTATGACATTGTTATCGAAATAGTTGATGAAAGGAGTTTTCAGTTAATAATTTTTGATGTAATAGGTTTTTCAGGACTATGTATATAGAATACTTCATTTTGTAGGAAGACAATATCCTAAGGAAGAAAACTAAGGAACAATGGCGAAAATAACTAATATTTGTTGTCTTGGAGCTGGATATGTTGGTGGCCCTACATGTAGTGTGATAGCCTTGAAATGTCCAGAGATAAAGGTGACTGTAGCTGATCTGAGTGAAGAGAGGATAGCACAATGGAATTCTGATAAACTACCGATTTTCGAGGTGAATATACTTTTGAAGAAACATTTTGAGAAATATTGGAAGTTAAAGTGATGAAAACACATAACTGTAGACCTTCAATGTTTATACAGTGAACACTAAATTATAATAATAAATGATGATTTATTCCTGATTTCACTTATACATAAATGAGAATGTCTACTTTATTATCCTGATGCCCTCCGGCCTATTTTACAATAATACAATATAATAATAAGATAAACATAAACATAACAACATAAACAATTTATTTCAGGTTGATAGTTACATCACATAAGCAACAAGTTGTTGTCTGATCATAAATTATTCAACTGAAAGAAACAATTCTGACATAGAAGAATGCTTTCAAGTTAATATCATGAGTAACTTGCAGTAATGTGGGAAAACTAGTGGCGCATTTACTGATATTGAGAAATGTGAATCTGATAATGTTATTATTTTATATTCTCTCATGAGGAAAATCCACAAAACGGTTACAACTACTTGGTTCGTTCCTTTTTGAAATATTTTATCAGTTACTGCTATTTTCTGGGCATCTTCCCTCATTTCCGCCAGCCCAGAATATTATCCACATGAACTTGAAAAGAATAAGTTCTGGGAGTAGTATCCAATGTTTCTCGATTAAATCGATAGAAATAATCATTCATCATTTGAACGTGTGGTAATCATTTGAGAAATGCCATCGTCGTGAAGTTTTCTCAACTGTAAATATAGCGTGATATATAGTCTATTCTGGGTTGATAGTTGTGTCACATCGCCAGATTGAGCCGTGATGTCACATGCTTTTCACTTTTCAGCGATGCTTCGAATAAAAACTTGGATTAGGTTGATCATTTGTTTTGTTTTGAAAGTGTTTTTGATTGATGAAATATATGCATTGTATTTGGATTACTATTGTTGTGGATAACTGTTGAATGGTTGAAATGATATAATGGACTGTTCTCATGTTAGGAATTGAATCGAATATTGAAAGGAAGTACATCATAGCTACATAATGATATCTAAAAATGTTCATCTTTCAGTATCAAATCTGTTCGTTCTTTCTCACTTTACGGTTCTATATTTCGAAACCAATTACTGTCCAACCCTAATAAGCGTGTTTTATAAAAAATCCAGAAGTTATAGATCAATTTATTTGTGGGACAAAAATAGAAGTGCATTTGCTCATTTTGTGAACGCTGCACATCTTCACATTTCAACAAAAATTACAATACAGATTCAAATATCTCTCATTTCACTAAGTACACACATCTTTATATCCCACATCAACTCAATTGGATAAAAAACACAAATGTAAGGTGGGTGTCAAAGATCTTGATATCCATATCTTTCTGCTATTATATAAGGGGTGGTTTGTTTCCATAAATCAAAGAATATATCACATGTATCATAAAGTCTATGGCCTACAATTGTACTAAATTAGTTAATAACTGCAGCTTCAACGTTCTATAATCAGAATAAATTACATTGTTAGTAAGTCATTCTTGAATTGCTGCCTTATTAAAAGCTGAGGTGGAAACTTTATTAATAACTGTGCTGTGATAAGTGGAATTATCTATACATAACAATTGTGGAACGATTTTTTTAATTTTGGCAGCAGTGGTGTATTGAATCAGTGTAGAACTTTATCATGGTTCATTTCTTCATAATGAACTTTGTTAGCAGTTTCATGGATAAAAACAAATTTTGTCCCAGGAATGAATCCATCCAAACAACCAGCATGCAAAACAATGAATCTAATAGACATCATACTTCCAATACAACATTTAACTGATATACAAATTCTAATTCTTGAATCTCATATACTTATAATTTCACACTTTTGACACTAGAATCTTGCCAAGAATGTCCTAGAGTTCCATTCTGAGATATCCAGGTCTCATAAAACAAACAATGCCTCAAACCTTCATTTTTCAACTGAACGTACTGTTGGAGGAATGTATTACGTTTCATAGCAACATTAGGTAACTCCATAAACGATTTCCATAAAGATGTGATGCAAATGTTGAGCAAGCTTTCATTTCAATGACTTCAATGTTATGTGTTCCTCTGTAATGAAGCATGTTCATCAACTGATAATATGTGATATGCACTAAATACTCACTGCTCTTGTACATATTGTAAATACAGTTCCTTATATTGTTGAGGTTGATCAATATCCACAACTGGTTTCTTCCATTGTGTAGTTCTGTAGAAGTCCTAGGACTGCTTAGTTCTTAGCTTACCTTCTGTGAAAGTATGCAGATATTCCCTACACAGTTCGATTCCTACATTTAAAGCAGCAATCACTCTCTTTAATAATCATATTTCATAAAAGCTATTGGCCATTGTAAGATCGTGGTGAATAAATATTCATGAAGATTCTTCACTTACGTCTCAAACAAAATCCAATGAAAGTAAGGGTCTCCTGTTATCCCTTTATCGTTGAAAATGTTCTAATGAAGATGTAACCATTTTCTGGGCATCTCCCCCCATTCCAATCTGCATTTTGATAAGAATACGATGAAATTAAGCTCTCAAAAGAACAAATTGGCATCGTTGTGAAGTGTTGCCATGAATGTTGAAAAACATACTGGTATTGTTTTGATTCGAGAGCATTTTGTAGTTGTCAATGCTTGAAGGCTTGAAGTATTTTATATTGAACCATCTATTGTAGTTTAATATTTGTATTATCATTAATTATAACGAATTTACTTTCTATAGATGGTGAACCCTATTTTCCACTGCATATTCTTCTGTAATATTATCACCATTTTGACTATCACAAAATAGAACTATCTGGTTAAACATACAAATTTCAATTCACAAGGACAGGACCACTTGGGCACCAATTGGAGAATGCGAAATTTATAGAACATTTTAGATTCTTTCATTTGAATTTTTCAATAAATTCTTCAATTTCTTGTGTAGATTCTATAAATCGAACTCAACCAGCTGCCAGAATTCTGTATCTCGAATAAATAGACAGGGTGGGTCACTGTGGGTGGTACCTTGGACGCATACGAAAAGTTTGTACTACAATACATCAAATATACAATCAAATAAACACTGAGAAACGTTAAACGGATATATGGATGAAATATATACTCAAAACAAATCAAACATCTGCTACAGATTAACATTTTATATTATCTGATTTCTTTCGAATTGATTAGCCTGGATTGGATGACGTGGTCAAAACTTGTAGAGGAAGGAACTTGTTTTTCTCGACTGACATCAAAAAGGCCATTCTGGAAGCTGAACTCATATTCATATCAGTGAATACACCAACCAAAATAGTGGGTAACGGTAAAGTAAGTAATATAATTGTTACGAAATTTCTACTCGAAAATCTTGGATAATAATCACCATATGATGATTGCATGGACACTAGAATGTTCAATGTAAAAGTTATTTTTCATTATCCATCTTTCAGTCAGATGAAAATTTTAAACCAGATACAGCTTCTGTTCAAGTTATTTCTGATTTCCGGAAAGATCTAGTTATACAGGATGGCTCAAGAGGTTTTGGCCAGTGTATATCTCGAAAGCTATTTGGAGTACGATATTGAAATTTGACAGTTATAAACCGTTGGCAGTATTACGTATTTCAAGCATACTGCAACGTTTTTACAACGTCACATTTCGGATCACGTGGTGTCTTTTTTGATACTTTTAATGGGATACCCTGTATATTTTTTCACTGCTGTAAAGGTCCCTCTTATGCTGATTCACCCATAACTTCATTTTTATTTTTTTTTGTTGAGGTACGTACTTCGGATCGATGAAAAAATTTCTTATTTGGAAAAAAAGATAGCTTAGAAACAAAAAACGTAACAATCGTTTACTGCAGCTCGTCTGCTGTTTTTTCAACATTGTCCATAAATGATCAACATATCAACATACTCGTCGTAAGTGAAACTTGAAGGCGTGATGAGTTTCAAGTCATAAAACTCTTAGTAATGATAATACTGTGAACGAAAACGGTTTTTAACTGCCAAATTTCAAAATCGTACTCCAAATAGTTTTCGAGGTATATACTGACCAAAACCTCGTGGGCCACCCTCAATAGAAGAAATTATAACCTAAGATCATTATGAAGACTACTCGTTTGAGAATATTTCACGCCTATAACTGTTATGAACCTTCTTTAGGGTAGAGCGGCAGATCTGAAGTATGTTGAGGGTGCAGCAAGAATCATAGCGAATACAGCACAAAACGATAAGATAGTTGTGGAGAAAAGTACTGTACCAGTGCGAGCAGCAGAAAGTATAGCCAATATTCTGAAGGCAAATCAGAAACCAGGTGTCTCATATCAAGTATTATCCAACCCAGAATTTTTAGCTGAAGGTGAGAAATTCAGTTTTTTTATGTATGGATCAATGTGTTCAGTTGAGAGTTGAAGTGATGGTAACTTATATTAACTTTAATTTATGCGTTAAAATGTGCATATATGCATGCCCATTTCTTGGTATTTCACGTCCATTCCTATCTAATAAAAAATTAGGAATCATTTCACATTATAAATACAGTGATTCGCTTAGGATCAAAGAACTTGATGGCTATTTTTCCTACTATAATAGGGTGTTCCTGAAATTCAAAAAAAAAATGTTTACACAAATTCTGAAGCTGAAATATGATGATCTAACACAATTCAACTCACTTCTGAAATAGATGATTTCAGAAAGGTAAATTTATATTTATTTTTTTCTGAAGTTTTGTCAAAATCCAGTTAGAGAGAAATTGTAGGGTGAAAAATTCAAATCTTCGATTTTTACCTCGTATACACCAAAATATGACTTTTGGGCTAATTTTGAATGAGATCTCAAGTTTTTTCTTATTATAAAACAAGTGCAACTATTGATACTAATTTTGAGCAGCTCGGTTTGGATAATTGAACAAAATTCAGAGCGAAGGACTTCTGTATTCCTGAAATTATTCCTTCTTGAAATGATTTCGACCTTCTGAGGAATGCCTGGTCAGTGGTAACCTTTCAAAGATATCCTGTATAATTTACATGGGGTTGGAAATAGTTCATCTTCCAGAAAGGAAAAGAATACCCGCTTGAGATTGAGGGGATACCGTCCATCTCTACGCAGATTGGTTACATGACCTGTGACGTGACACTGCAACACACCACAAACCGTTTCAATTTGAAGTCGTTAGGGTAAAAAATATGAGAGAATATTCACGACAATTTTACCAAAGAATTTGAACAAATTGACCTGAATCATTTATTCAATTTTTCTTGTCGTATTAAAGTAGTTGAAATCTTTTTGATTGAAGGGCTCGAACTGCAGGAACAATTCGATGTTGATGAATTTGCAAATATCTAGCGGAATGTACCATTTTTTCAGTAGGTATGGGTCGATCTTCGAAAGTTACTATGGAAAAATCGATAACGGTTGTTACGGCATTACCCCCAAGATACCACTTAGCAATATGTACTTTTTCTGCAATTGTTTGAATTGTCGGCATCTTTTAAGTGTTGATTGAATTATCTATTGCTTTTGCAACCACTGTCCAGCACAGAATGGAGCGACCGCTTTCTCAATCCTCCATGCGGTGTTGTGTGGCATAGTGGGTGGGGAGGTGACCGTGGAAGGGAAGAAATTTAGAAGGGCGATGTGTCTCTTGTTTATTTGGGATTTTAATACATTTGCTCTTCCTGTTACTCTTATAAATCTCTCCCTATATGGAAAAAGAATTCTTTCCGACTCTGTATGAACCTATACCAATTGATCATTACATGACTTCTAACATATCTATCGGTTTTTAGGTACTGCAATCAGTGACCTGTTGAATGCTGACAGAGTTCTGATTGGTGGGGAAGAAAGTTCCGAAGGTAAAAAAGCTATTGAAGTATTATGTAGTATTTATGAACACTGGATTCCCAGGGAAAACATAATCACAACAAATACCTGGTCGTCGGAGCTATCAAAGCTGGTGAGTTTATATTAATAACGTGATGGCATTGTGAATTGTGATTTGATTTTTGTGCATGACAATCGATGTAATAACTATTGAAAAGTTCATTCGATACGAAATACTAATCGATAATCGTTTTCACTGTTAATGACTGAACGTACTTTGGTGTTCACACTATAACTTCCAATAAACATTCAATTATGTGAAATCTAGAGCATCGCCTATAGGATAAACAATAAATAAAAACTGTATACAAAGTGAATTTGTTTGATTTCAGATATTGTGATGAGTTATACTTACTATTTTATACAGTGACATCTTGTACTTGTGATTGTGATTCATAGCACCTAAATAGCATTTTCTCAAAACTTCACATTATATAATACAGTATGAATGAAAATGTTTAATATGTTTTCCTCCATGCGAGAAAGACACGCTCACTTAGTGAAGTGCCGCAGATGCTCTATGTATCAAACTTCCATATCGAACTCGAAACTTGTGCATGACCAAAAAGCGGTTCCTACCGAAGTGTCTTCAGTTTCTTGATGATTGATCAACAGATTCACTAATCGTCTCAAAATTATATCCCCCGTTCTGCAATATTTATCTGTCAAATGCAATAACAATTCTTCATGAGCCATCATGAGGGTACTTTAGTGCCATTCAAAACACTTTTTTAATTTTCGAATTATCTTGTCAAATAAGCGAGATATTGTATGTATACGATAATTTGGGAGACCCGGTATACATAAACACAATTCATTCCATTTCATCAGACAATACTAACAATCAACTTGCATTTCTTGTTACTTTTCCAGAGTTCTGGCTATACCGTAGATATATTTTTTCTAGGCTGCCAACGCATTTTTAGCACAACGGATATCCAGTATAAACTCACTATCGGCGGTTTGTGAAGCTACTGGAGCTGACGTATCTGAAGTAGCGAGAGCAGTCGGTTTAGACTCGAGAATAGGATCAAAGTTTCTACAGGCATCTGTCGGTTTCGGAGGAAGCTGTTTCCAGAAAGATATATTGAACTTAGTTTATATTTCCGAGTGTTTGAACTTACAGGAAGTTGCAGCATATTGGCAACAAGTTATCGATATGAATGAATACCAAAAGAGGAGATTCTCTATAAAAATAATTGAGGCTTTGTTCAATACAGTCAGTGGAAAAAATATTTGCATTCTGGGATTTGCTTTCAAGAAAAATACAGGAGATACCAGGGAAAGTCCTTCTATATTCGTCGCTGATACTTTGATTCAGGAAGGTGGTTCCATAAGAATTTATGATCCCAAGGTAAATATCTAGAAAGTTGAATTTTCTGTACCTTCAAACAGAATAACAAGAAATAAAATTCCAAAAAAAATGGGGTTGAACATCATCATACAAAAATGAGCTAAAATAAGAAATACGAATTAAAAAAAGGTCTTTATTTTTCATCTTCCTTCATTTATTCATTTTAAGCCAATGTTATGACTTTTCATCAAAATTTCTTGACAGAATTTACGAATTCAGACCATTTTTCAACAAAGTTTTTGAGAAATTCTTCATCATTGAGACACATATATTGAGTAAGTGGAAATTATAAGGAATTGATGCAGATTTGTACATCTATCTTTTTAATTCATTTGTTGGTTTCCTGCTGATTTTGTCTTTCCTAAAGGAATCCCATATAAGAAATAAGAAAATCACATTCCGAAAAAGTATGACTTTTTTCAAGAAACACAAATTTTGTGTAATTGTATTAATTTAAAAAAGAACGAAGATAGAAAATAGAAATAAATTCATCTATTTCGAATTATTTTTTTTATTCTAGCTTCTTGCAAACATTTTATCATTTGTATAGTGTAGCATCTTCATCAATCATACGGGGTGTTTGTAACTGGTTATTGAAATAGCACTTTGTCCTAAATAAGGACCTGTCGACTTATTTTACATCAAGGGTTTGATCCAAAATTCAGGATATCATGAAATGGTTAGTAATTTGATTGATTGGAAGTGAAAGAAGAGCATTCAAAGACGTAAAAGGTATTTTTTTGAATTTCGTACAACCTTTTCATCGAAAAAATTTATTTTGACTCAAATTAACAGGTACAAGAATGGCATGCGGAAGTACCAAACCAATTTGTTTAGGAATATTTTTTTCTGCTCTCTTCATATCTGCAAATGAATTTTCGAAATTTCGTCATACAAGGTGTTGTATTGAACTGATGAAGTTCCTATAATTTTGTCAAGTCCGTACCTGGATCATTAGTTTCATTCATTCGGAATTCGGTAGCATACAGGATCCACAGGGGTTTCAATGCGAGGAAGGCACTATCAGGAATATCCTGACCTTTTGGGGGCAGATCTTCGATTAGAGCCACCAGCTACCTGAGGGACGTCAAGGGATTACCCATACATCTGGAGGCGCTACGTGCCCCAACTCCACAGTCGACACTAGGTCGACAATAATAATAAAAAAAATACAGGATAATGAGTTTGTTGTGAAAATGAATAAAATATACAATGCGGATCGTAAGTTGAGCCATTGAAGAAATAGGGGATCAGTATCTCGCCTATACAGGGGGCTAGACCCATCATATGGGGGTTTTTTAGAACCAGCTAGGCGACCTCTACCTACCCTTACAGTACGCCCATTTCCCAATGAATCACCCTGTAGTACAGAACAGAAGTGAAAAAGTGTCGACTTGTCATTTGCCAATTGGTGGGCGTGAAAGTTAACCATAATATTTCTTTGAGACCATAATTCTAATTACGTTGTAAATTATGAAATGGAATTGAATATCTCGATAACAATGAATAAATCATAAATAGACCCGATAAGGTAACACAAATAGAATACAGTGGACCAGCGGTAAAACGTTTTGTATGACAGTATCGAACTATCGAATTCATCAGATGTAAGCCAAATACTCTCTATGTCCTGATTTCTTTACAAGACAGTACCTTGTAATTTAACAAATAACAGATCCAGTTTAGAGATTTCAATGTATTTTATACCCTGAAATACAACTCATTCCTCATTAGGTATGTTAAATTCAGTTAATTGATGAATGTCGGATGTAGTCTGTCAAATACAGTCTATTGCAAAAAACGAAATGATATCATTCAGTTTGTGATATTCAGTTATATCAGGCATATATTCAATTTGTTGTGTCATAACTTGACGTACAATGTATTGTTGTTGAAGGTGGAGGAGGAGCAAATTTTTGAAGACCTGACTCATCCGTCACTGACCGATTCTCCTGAGACGGTTAGGAAAAATGTAACTGTCTATCAAGATGCCTATAGTGCCTGTGAAGGTTGCCATGCCATTGTCATTTGCACAGAATGGGATGAATTTTCAGTAAGTCGAAAGTTGCCACCTGTCATCCATCTGAAATTGATTTATATTTCTTTTCAGAATCTAGATTATGATCGAATCTATCAAAAAATGATGAAACCGGCTTATGTTTTCGATGGAAGAAAAATTCTCGACCACCAAAAGCTGACGACTATAGGTTTCCATGTACAAACAATTGGAAAAAGAATATAAATGACATGGCACATGATTATTCATGAGAAAATTAGTATTCACTTATTATTCTTTTGAATAGAGTGAGCAAAATGTAGGAAAAAATGACAATGATGTGAGAATACACGTGAAAATTGAAAGTTTGATATACACTTCAATACCTTTTGATCTGTTTAATTTCATATCGATATTTTTTTTCTTGTATGATCTATATTTACATTTAGCCCATATTCACAGAGTATGCAGAGTTTTCACCTGCCCTATTTATGAACGAAATAGTATTATAGTGAAGATGACAGAGAAAAGGAAGGTAGAGGTGAAAATGAATCTTTATGAATTGGCAGGCTCTATTTCTGATTGGCCAATATTTCATATCAAGAACTCACACGTTTGTGTGTCAGTAATAAAGCTTGGTATAGAATACGTCGTTAGCTAGGCTTCGGTTGAACCAATTTCGATTCGATATTAACTAGTTGTCAGTTTCTCCAACCAATCACATATCGCTTTCATTCAACACTTATTTAGTGCCAACGTCGACTAGACAGATTAATCGAACTGTCGAAACATTTTTGAAAACACAAGAACAATGTTTTTTTACAAAAAAAAAGAAAGATTTGATTTTTGACCAAACTGTATTATTGAATCACCATGTGTGATACATCGTTGGTGAGAGAATAAAAAACTTCATTTAAAAATGTTGAAATTCAACATGGCGCCCATAAGAAATAATACAGGAGATGCCATATTCCAATTATCCATGAAAAAGGCCTGAATAAATATTTCATCCAAAAAATATTGAATACGAAAATCGAAAACTCGATTCCTTTCCAGAATGCTCAACTTTGCCCCAATTCACCTAACTTCGTATCTCTCAGCATAAGCGAGATCCCCATCCGAAAAACCCACACGAAAAACGGACAGCTTGTATACTATATTCTCGCGTTGCGAACCAGTTTTTCTAGCATTTTATTCATCATTTTTTTGCAAGAGTTCCACCATTCCAATCATTTTCACATGATTTAACACAATTGTTTGAATTTGCACCTTAGACGTATCTGGAAAACAGGTAGCATACTTCTGAAAATTTGGTTATTTCGATATCTCCATATCAATATTATATACAATGATTCCACCATTCACACTTTCTATTTCTTTTTGTCCAGTTCCCAAAATGTGATATCACAAATGACACTGTTTCTACACATTTTGCTCATTTTATTTATGGGAAAGGTACAGGGAGAAAAGTTGATTTATTGAATTAATATAAAAATTTATTATTATTCGAAAGTGTAAGTGTAAACATTTCACATATATTTTTTGTATACAATAAAATATAAGTGCCTAATTATGAAGAATAAGTATTAATAATTATAATGATAATAATAATAAATTGATAATAATTATATAATCAACATTCACATATTATGATTCTGGCTTTCTTCAGAATATGCAGGGTATTACAAAACTATGGGATCAAATTTCTAGAGGTTATTCAGTACAACAGTAGAAAAGATTCGAGAATTGGGTCCCATGTCCGGAAAAGTGTCACTACGGACCTAAGACGCGTTAAAGATCAGAGAGACGATGGATTATCTGAATAGTATTTGATGCATTCAATTTTTGCCTTTTGTACATGATTTTATCATAAAATTGGATGACCTAGGAGGCCAAGAAACTGCCTCACGTACTGAGCCGGCGCTCCATCATGTAAACTGTATAAAATATCATCAACTATAAAATTTAAACAATGACATTGACATTTTGAACCATTGTTGTGATGATATCATGTACGAAAGGCAAACATTAAATGCATTAAATCCTATTTAGGCAATTCATCATCTTTCCAAATTTGTATGCGTTGTAGGGCCGTAGTTCCATAATGAAACTTTTCCGGATACGGGAACCACTACTCAAATGTTTTCCACTGTGGCACTGAATAACCCTTGGAAGTTTGATCCCATGGTTCTGTAACACGATTCAACATGGTTACGTGTGGAGTTGTACAATATACAGTAATCATCATAGGGGTATTCGTGTATAACGCGTTTTCACAACTTCGTAGAACGCTTCACGAATCGAATCGAATACCAGGAAAAAACCATGTTATGAACAAAATATGTACGTTTTATTAACATACAATGTATGTGGCAAATCCCCGCGTTATATGGGGGTATGGGGGAATGCCCTTGTCATACAAAGGATTGAAATCTCCTAATATGAAAACGCTTTATAAGGGTAACGCGCTATAGAGGGATTAGTACATAATGATTTTGAAACGTTTCCAATATGGATTCCTTGAAGTTATTAACACCTGATTTGATTGTACAATATTCTATTTTATTTTGAACAGAGCTGTTTCTGTCATATAATGTGAAAAACTCCTTGTTTTGTAACATTTTAGGTTTATTACAAAAAAAGTATTATATACATGTATTCGGTATATTGCCATTATTATATTAATGAAAGTATGATATATTTTTTTCAATCTGCAAATCCCATTTTTTGAGCAGAGTTGTGCTCTGTATATCCAATAACCACGACCCTCAGTTTGAAATGTTGATTTCTTGATAGTGTATTTATTCAATTACAGAAGAAAGTTGTAATCAGAATATGCACAAATGCCTTTATTCTTATTTTAGTAATCCTCTGAGAAAATAAGTGATTGGATCTAATTAGAATGAAAAATGCATGATTCAATTATTCATTCATCCATGAATGATACTAGCCAAGAAGAATATGGCATTGGAAGATGAATAATATTCACAACTTTCTTCAACAAGTACTTATAAAAAAATATAACTTTGTAAAAAACTTCGTCGAATCAATTAGATCGTTCTATAATGACTGAATAAGTCTGAAATAATTGGAAAAATATTGGGTTATATAGCCTACGAATTAATCTATCCAAGGTATTGTGATACAATAGGAACATAAAGAATATCGTGCTGAATATTGAGATTAAGAGGCATCTAATGACGTCAGCTATGCTACATTGATGTATACAGTGTGTACATGAAGTGAAGGAAAGTTGATTATCTACAAAACGAAAAGCTTTTCGTTAGAACCCTTGGACAGGTAAATTTTGTGACGGATATTACGCCATCACAATTGCTTTCAAATGAAATCAATGGTTTTAGTTGTTATATTTTTTAGTGAATTAATTTTTGAGTTTTTCTCAATTTCTTAATTTCTTGGTAATATATGAATCATTATTTGAGAATATATATTTCGAAAATAGCCTTGATAAAGTCGAAAAATTTTTCTACAAATAATTGTACATTTATTCACATGAATGGTTCAACAAAGAATGAGTATTGTGTGAAAAAGCTATTCCAGAGAATCTAATGAGGTGTCTTAACCTTTCATATGATTTTTTTTATCATATTATTTCTGGAAGCTGCTGCGTCTGGGGTTTTTTGAACTCTCTTGGAGTTTGGGTAGAATTTCTGGTACATCTTGATTATTGATAGGGCGGGCTAGCATAGCCATTCCGATGGAAATAATAGCAATAATTATCCAGAATGTAGAATCATCTAGTTGCGAGGGTTTAATTTTTTTGACTATGTTATTGATTTCGTTACTTTCTCCGAAATCTATTCGAGTAAGGTTTTGAATTACGTAGTTCTGCGATGATTTCAGGAAGTTTGTTTAAAATTTTGGCAGTGTAGCTTGTCTTGTCGACTTAAGGCATCGTTAGCAAATTTCTTGTGTTGGCGATCGATTCCTACTTACTGATTTGTCTTATGGTTAGTTTATACAGCAAATAAGAAATTAAATAATGTGAGAATGCACCACTGAATTATTAATGAAATATTTGATTTTTCATTTTTTCTCAATTTTTGTTGGTCTGACATTTTGTCGTTCGGTCAGTCACAAGAGGAGTATTATTGAATATTAAAAAAAAAACCTAACACCAAAAAATGAAGGAAAAATAAATGGAAGAAATAGAAGATTGTACAATAGGTACACACGCTTCACGTCCAGGTGTAGGGATACACCTAGATAACAAGTCTAACTTTACTACAACTTGTCTTATTAAGAATGTTTATCAAACACTCATATAATTTGATATCGTTCGAAGCTAAAATTGACATGATATTGAAGGGGGCCGGCATATTAAAATCACAAAGTTTACCAAACAATTCATTTGACTGATCAGAATACTTGGAGCATGCAAAAAATATACGGTCTAAGTCTCCTTATTCATGCGAAATAGATGATACTAAAGAAGCTAGCAAAGCCACACACGAATAACGACTGGGGATTAGTCTCATAATTTTAGGCTCATTTGAGGCTAATTTATTACCCTAATCCCGAATTTTTTGCTCTTCTCCTTCATAGAAAAATTTGTGGCTTTGCTAGCTTCGGCCGAACTCAGCAAAGCCATTTTTGAAAAACAAATATTTTTGCTAACTTGATAATGTCAAATTGTAGATCTAATTTTAGGCTAATTTATTACCCTATTCCCAATTTTTTCGCTCTTCTCCTTCACAGAAAAATCTGTGGCTTTGCTGGCTTCGGCCGAACTCAGCAAAGCCATTTCTCGAAATCGAACTTTTTTCCACGATTCGATACCGTCATATTTTATGACCAATTTTAGGCTAATTAATTACCCAAGTTTCATATTTTTTGCTCCACGCGTTTTGGCGAAAATCGGTCTTTTCTGATTTTCGTGTATGAGTGACGTAATCATTTCGAAATACGACTCTTTGGGAATTTCACTCGTTCAAACTGATGAAACTGCCATGGAATTCGCAGAAAACATGTTGAAAATTCATTTTCATTCAAATTCATTTCATTCTTGTGTATTTCCGAGTTTAGATACTACCTTCCAACTAATTCAGCGAGTACACGAATCGAATGTTTAATTTTTTTTTCAAGGACTTCCATTTGTTTCATGATCTCTCTAGCGATAACCTAATGTGATTAATATCGACACGATACTGTGATATAGGTATAAGAATATATTATATATTTTCAGACGATAAACTTTCGAGTGGATTTTTGTTATTTTTTTATGTTTATTTTTATGATGTTCTTCTTGTTTCAATATCTTTCTTATGTTCATTCATGGAATGTTTGTTTAGTTGATGTTCTTTCTTGTATGTATATATATAAACTCAAGATTTCAAAATGCGTTTTTTATATAATAGTTTGTTGAAATCCCATATGTATTATTGTCTGAACAAGTCAATTCTCGAATCTGATTACGTCATTCATTCACGAAAATCAGAAAAGACCGATTTTCTCCAAAGCGCGTGGAGCAAAAAATATGAAACTCGGGTAATTAATTAGCCTAAAATTGGTCATGAAATATGACGGTATCGAATCGTGGAAAAAAGTTCGATTTCGAAAAATGGCTCTGCTGAGTTCGGCCGAAGCCAGCAAAGCCACAGGATTTTTAAAAAAAAACTTGAAGAAATGAATTTTCAACATGTTTTCTGCGAATTCCATGTCAGTTTCATCAGTTTGAACAAGTGAAGTTCCCAAAGAGTCGTATTTCGAAATGATTACGTCACTCATACACGAAAATCAGAAAAGACGGATTTTCTCCAAAACGCGTGGAGCAAAAGATATGAAACTTGGGTAATTAATTAGCCTAAAATTGGTCATGAAATATGACGGTATCGAATCGTGGAAAAAAGTTCGATTTCGAAAAATGGCTCTGCTGAGTTCGGCCGAAGCCAGCAAAGCCACAGATTTTTCTTTGAAGGAGAAGAGCGAAAAAATTGGGAATAGGGTAATAAATTAGCCTAAAATTAGATCTACAATTTGACATTATCAAGTTAGCAAAAATATTTTCAAAAATGGCTTTGCTGAGTTCGGCCGAAGCCAGCAAAGTCACAAAGTTTTCTATGAAGGAGAAGAGCAAAAAATCGGGATTAGGGTAATAAATTAGCCTAAAATGAGCCTAAAATTATGAGACTAATCCCCAGTCGTAATTCGTGTGTGGCTTTGCTAGCTTCTTTAGTATAAATAGATGTAGTGGATGACAGGCATAACCATAAGTCTAATAAGGGTTGTGATGAATCTGCGCGGTATATTCAGATCAGAATGCCAATGCTGTGTAGGTATACACGGTTGTAACAGTGTGTATCTGGTTAGTCCGACAGTACTCACTCCAACTTGATGACCATGATAGCCGAGCTTGCATTTTCAAGTGAGAAAAAAATCCTCAACACATATATAGTGCGTCCATAACGCATAAATTCATTATTGGCTTAATGAACAATAAAATTAGGAATTCCCAAAACAGGTCGATTTTTTATTTCAATTTACCATTGTTTCAAATCATAATCTAATATACAGGGTGAACCACTTTCGTGTAATGACGTCATCACCTTTTTTTTCAATTTCCAAATTGCCTTGCTGAGCTGATTCCAAAAATGTATATGTTGCTTCAAATTGGTACAGGGTGGGCAAAAATGCAAAAAAAATAATTGCAAGAAGCCCAATACCTAAATTGAAATAAAAATTCTTTCATACGTCAAATATTCACAAACAAAGTTTTGTTGGATAGATAATGTCATCCTCGATCGAAATACGTAAAAATATATAGGGTGTTCTATTTGAAAATGTTGAGGTCATTTCCGGTCAAACCGGAAGTACTGCAAAGCAAGTGGATACGTCAAATAATGCGAATTGACATATAATACACAACCCCCGAATTTTGTTCTTCTATCTCCAATAATAAAAAAGTTATAGGGGCGAGCCACCTTGAAGAATCACCCGGTATACTCGCAGAATTCAATTCTTCGGTCAAAGTCGTCTTCAGCCAATTCATGGATGAGACGTACTTTATAAGGATGGTATTTTACCTTTTCGAAAATGTTTGATACTGAAGACTTTCCAATACCAAAATCCCTAGATAATCCTCGCACTGTTCAGTGTGGATTTTCTACAGCCGACAAAATTATGACTTGTTGAATATTTTCATCAATTTTTGATCTACCTTGCTTTGCTGCATCCCTCACATGTCCTAATTCTCTATATTTTCGCTCTATTTTACTTACCGTAGATTGTGAAATAGGTTCACGATCTGGGTGCATTTCATGGAATAATCGGCATACCTCTTGTTGCGTCCGCATCTTATCGCCAATACCAATCATCATTAATATTTCAATCCTGTCACTTTCGGTTAAAGGCATTTTGTAAAAAAAAGTTCACGAACGTACCTTCTCTAAAGAATTAACAATACGAAACTGTGCTTCAAGGTTTTTGACAGTTTTGCCAAATAAAAAAAAATGGTAAAAGATAATGCCAAACAAAAAGATTTTAATAGTCCAGGGGCTTGGATCACTAATAAAAGCTGTAAGATACAATTATTAAGAATAATGTTGTATGTTCTTGATAGTGTAATGGAATCCAGCAGAACTTGAATAATCCCCCTGTATCACATGTTTGGAAGCTCTCGAATATTCTAGAATAGAAGAAGATGGAACATCCTGTGAGCAGTCTGATGAAGAGAGATGAAAAGATATGACAGAAGACTGACAGTTCTAGAACATTCCAGAACAGATGTAAAACATATAAATATCGAGCTTCCAAACAACGTTAGTTAGTTGAGGAATTGAACGCGACGTAGTTACATCGTTGTCGATATAAATAGTTAAAATAAATAGTTTGTTGGTGTTTATACGTGAAAATAAATAGTTGTCAGTTGGAAATCCGTCTGTTTTCTACTGGAACCTACGAATATAACGTTACAATAGTTTATCAAAGTGAGAAGTTGTTTGAACCACCGAGTGAATGAGCAGTGATTTTATGGTTGCTAAGCTGAAATTCGTTGATAAATAGTTAAATGTGCATCAAAAAATGTGTAATTCACACCTGAAGAATCAGAAAACAAAATAGAACAGTGAGTAAATAGTTAGTAGCGAAAACGTAATGACTTTGATGTGAAACATTGTTAATCAGCCCTGAAAAACAATCAACATAAAAACAATCAACAGAGCTATCTACTCGAAAATAAAAACGAACTATTTGTAACTAAAAAACGCACAGCCAACATCTGGAATTTGATACAAATAGTACAGGGGAATTATGGAACAACTCTCAAATCAAGACTTGCTCTCTAAATTGGAAACACTGATTAACAAAAACTCAACTGAAATAAAAGCAGATATCAAAGCAATCAACGATAATATAAATCGGAGAGTACTAGATCTGGAGGAGAAATACAAGGTTGCCGAGGAGAGAATAACCCGAACGTGCAAATAGGAAAAATAATATAGTCATTTTCGGAATACCAGTAGATCGGGATAATCTTTTAGATACCACACTCGAAAAATTGTATCTGATTTTTGGATGCAATCTAGAAGAGAGGGATATAAATGATATTTATAATATTGGAAAAAAGAACACTATAATCATACAGTTCATTTCATACTTACAAAAAAGAAAAATCTTCCAACACCTATACAAACTAAAAGGAACGGGGATATCTATAACAGACGATTTACGTCCCGAGGATCAAAAAAACAATAAAACTCTCGTCCAAAATCTAGAATTGGCCAAAGCCAAAAATCAAAACGCATACATCAAGAATTTCCAGTTACATGTAAATGGTGTAGAATACACAGCTGAACAACTAGAGAACTCCGTAGATATTGATACTGATATAGAGGCCGTTTTTACAGTTTCCCGAAAAAATACGAGTGCACCACCTACTCCAACAATGAGAAAAAATTCTTTTGAAGAATTTGACAAACTCTCTCAAAGTAGTAGCAAAACCCTGAAAAGTGAAGACAACCCTAGGCAGAAAGAACAGTTATTACCACAGAAAGAAAAATTACTACCGCAAAAAGCGAACTAACTGGCCAACAAAAAACGCCTTCCGAAATAGCAAAAAGCACACCTCCCAGAAAAAAATCTGTGTCAGACAAGAAAGAAGGATCATCCGTACCAAACAGGGAGAACAAGGACAGCAGAGTGCTACGAAATAAACAGCAGTCACAGTCTTCCTTCTGAATTTTCTTGTAGTGTGCCTCTTCTTTTTATTTTTTATAATTGTATTGCCGCACTCGCACTGTTTTATATATAACAGCAACTAATAATTTTCTATATATATATATATATATATATATATATATATATTCGTATGAACTTACACATTGCTACAATATTTAAAGGGATAAATAACATGTTATGATACATTCACCATGGATAAGTATGTGAAATCTCTTGAAATTGAAAACGTCCCATTTTCTATAGCTGAAGATTACAAAAAATGTAATGAAATACTAATGTCGAACAACAACAAAAAATTTACCATTTTTCATAATAACATCAGAAGCATTTCCAAAAATATCAATGAGCTCCAGGTTGTCCTTGGAAATTTTGGAAAACCCTTTGATTGCTTGGTGTTAACTGAAAGCTGGAGAATACTAGACCCAAATATATTTTCCATGTCAAATTATGATTTAATATACAATGAAGGGAAAATTAATAAGAATGATGGAGTTGTGGTATACATTAAAAATAGTCTAGAATATACATACGAAATCGTTGATTTGGGAAATATTAAATGTGTGAAATTGAATATAACCTATCATAAGAATATAATCCACATATTAGCAATATACAGACCACCCTCCACTTGCCCAACCACATTCATTGAAAACCTGAAACAATACCTCGAGAACAACACACAAAAAACCCGTATTGATGTAATAGTGGGGGATATAAATATAGATGTAATGTCTAACAGCGAGGATAGTGCGGAATTATATATCTACAATCAATGTTCCAACTAGAATACACCATGATAGCAAAACCTGTATTGACCATCTATTCCTGAAGACAGACATCGAATTACCACAATTCAAAACAATCCTACTGGAATCCAGCATCAGTGACCATTATTCAACCATACTTGAATTCAGTCCCAAGACTGAAAATACCCAAAATATCATCAACTCACCTAATTATAAAACATACACCAACTACGGTCAATTGAGAGCTGAACTTTCCAGAAAAAATTGGGATGACTTATATAACATAGAAGATATAAATGCAGCTACCAACTAGTTCATAAAAACATTACAAATTTGTACTAGAAAACACACCAAAACTTTCAAAATGCCACACAAGGATATAAAGAGGAGTGCTTGGATAACAGATGGGCTAGTCAAATCGATTAATAAAAAAAATGAAATGTATTAAAAAATTGAAAAACACCCAAATAATGAGGAGCTAGCGAAAGATTTCAAGAACTATAGGAACAAATTAGACAATCTCATACTTAAGGCAAAAACTAACTACCATCGAACCGAAATAGAAAAAAATAAGACATCACCTAAAAATCTTTGGAAAACAATTAATCATCTACAGGGTAAAAACCAGAAAAACACGAGAATAACAAAGGTAAAAAGCGGAGATAATATAATCACAGACAAGCTTGAAATGAGCGAAGCATTCAACGAACAGTTTTCAAGCATTGGGAAGACACTTGCCAGCAAAATATCCTTGACCTCTCCTCCGATGCAGAACGAAAACCAAATAAACACAATATTCTTGAAACCTACCTGCAGAGATGAAGTGGTAAGAATAATACGCAGCCTGGAAAAAAAGGCACCAGGTAGGGATAAGGTAACAGCTGGGGCCCTGAAGGAGTGTATCGAATATGTCTCAACTCCGATTACTTACCTCTTCAACAAGTCATTGGAGGATGGCATATACCCTTCGAATCTCAAAATAGCTATAGTGCGGCCAATTCACAAAACAGGTGACAGACGGAATATGTCAAATTATAGACCCATATCGCTTATTTCCACCATTTCAAAGATCTTCGAAAAAATATTGAAAAACCGCATAAACTCATATTTCGAAAAATATAAACTGCTTTCAAATAAGCAGTATGGATTCAAAGGGGCCAGATCAAGCGAGGATGCAATTGTAGATTCAACATCAAGATTGAATAAAGCAGTAGATCAGTCGAGACCGGCAATGTGCGTCTTCCTTGATCTGGCCAAGGCATTTGACTTCTTATATATATATATATATATATATATATATATATATTTATGCATATATACAGGGTGGGGCACCACATACGACACGGTCTCTGTGAACCAAACTATCGAATATTTCGGAAATTTCTTCTTTTCATCGTTTGTATGTTCATTGAGACTGCAAGAGGAAATTATTTTGAAGGATACAGGGTGGCTCAAAAAAGTGTTACATATCCAAGTTGGTTTTTTTTAAATAGAACACCCGGTTTTGTTGCAGTTTTGGATAGTTCAGGGGAAAATAATACGATTTCATGCAAGGTACCATGTACCTAACTATAACCGTTTTCGAGTTATTGTTTTCTTTTTGAAAATGCAGGGTTCAATTGGAGACTGAATAACATCGAAATGTATGGAAACCATCCCTTTCAATTCTGACCAAGCATTAAAGAGGTTTCAGGCTATCGATTCCGATAGAACCTGTTTTCCAATATTATACAGGACGTTCAAAATTCATTGTCGCTTTTTTATAAATTCAAACGCAAATAACTTTGTTATTTTGAATAGAACACCCTGTATTTTTTCGATCTGAACAATACAAAATTCGATTATCTTTCATTTTATATTAGGGTTCCCTATACCTATCTTGAATAGTTTTCAAGATATTGGCATTTTCAAATAGTAGTTATAATTTCAATGCATTCTTCGAATCGAGAGAGCTGTGAAACGACATTCTCATTGATAAATATTATACTTCACTTCTTCGAACTTTAACTGTTCACTGAAATGAAGTTTTCATTCAGTTCCATACTCCGACATTTAACAGACAATTTTTTCATTATTCAACTGAAAAACTTCAACAAAACATGAAATACAAATGTATTCAATTCAAACTAAGTGCTCGAAAAGATAACTGCCTAACATTTAATAACATTTGAGGCGACACTCTTCGAAAAGCAGCCCTTATTCTTTCCTACATATTTTCCAATGTGATTGAAGGAGTGTCTTCAATCCCATTTTTCAAATATCTCCATGAAAACAATCAAGGCAAGTCAAATCTGGCGATCTCGCTGGCCAATTTCGTGGTCCTCTCCTACCAATCCACCTTTGCGGAAAGCACATATTCAAAAACTGTCGGGCAGAGAATTTGAAATGAATATGAATCTGAATAACAGTGAAATGTTCGATCAAGTGAAGTATAATAACTGTCGATGAGAATTCTGTTACCAAATCAAACAAATGTCGTTTCACAGCTCTCTTGATTCAATATCTTGAAAACTATCCAAGCTTGGTATAGGGAACCTCAATATAAAATGAAAGATAATCGAATTTTGTATTGTTCAGATCGAAAAAATACAGGGTGTTCTATTTGAAATAACAAAGTTATCTGCATTTGAAATTATAAAAAAGTGACAATGAATTTTGAACGTCCTGTATAATATTGGGGAACGGGTTCTATCGGAATCAATAGCCTGAAACCTCTTTAATGCTTGGTCAGAATTGGAAGGGATGGTTTCCATACATTGCGATGTTATTCAGTCTCCAATTGAATCCTGCATTTTCAAAAAGAAAACAATAACTCGAAAACGGTTATAGTTAGGTACATGGTACCTTGCATGAAATCGTATTATTTTTCCCTGAACTATCCAAAACTGCAACAAAATACCGGGTGTTCCAATTAAAAAAACCCAACTTTGATATGTAACACTTTTTTGTGCCACCCTGTATACTTCAAAATAATTTCCTTTTGCAGTCTCAATGAACATACAAACGATGGAAAGAAGAAATTTCCAAAATATTCGATGGTTTGGTTCACAGAGACCGTGTCGTATGTGGTGCCCCACCCTGTATATATGCATAAATATACACTGTGTCCAAGATAAGAATGAACAGCATGGGGATCTCGGAAACCATAAGAGATACGGGGAGGGTTAAATTAAAGAAAAGTTGCGCATTTCCTAGTCCAACAATGTGCCGTTCAGAAAGTTTCGAAATTCCAATTGGTTCCGGAGATATGCATGAAAAAACGAAATTCGCCGATTTCGTTTTAATTTTTTTCTGAAGTTATTTGAAGAGATACAAGAAAACAAGAGACACTTTCTCATGACCATTTTTCAATCTCTACGAAACAGCGTTGAGAGATTTTCCGTACGACGTTTCGTTTCGGAGAAACCATCATCAACTTTATTTTTTCATATGGCCCGTGGAAAAAAAATACCCTGTATTGAATAGCATATTTTATTACCAATACAACGATGTATGACACGAAATGATTCTGCGATATTTAAATCGGCAAAAAATTGTTTTTATCAAAGTTCGAACGTTTTGGTGTAGTGTGCCGTGAAATTATAACCCTGAGTATAGTATAGTAGGCTATGATTACTTATCACACAATGTCCTAATAGTGCGGGAGTATTTATCGAACCGATTTCCGGGGAAATGGATAGGTACACATTTAGCAGTTTCGTGGCCCCCTCGTTCGCCGGACATCACTCCGCTAGATTTTTTTTTCTCTGGGGTATTGCAAAAATTATGTTTACCGGTGTTTTTTTGAATCGAGGATCAGTTTAGGAAACTAATTCTTGAAGCGTGCGAGTGCATCACACCTGATATGTTGAGAAGTGTTTTTAATTCAACATTTAGAAGGTGTTATCTATGTTTAGAGAATAATGGTAATTTGTTTGAACATTCTCTATAATAGAGATTAGTTTTTTCAAGTTTCTAGTCAGAAATTCTTAACTAAAAAGTTTAATTGATTAACATATGATGAGACCTACCTTCTTATACGAATGAAGTTCTCAAATCTCCAATAACGTGATTTTAATTTAATATTTCGACACATGAGTAATCATAGCCTACTATACCATACTCAGGGTCATCATTTCACCGCACACTACACCAAAACGTTCGATCTTTAATAAAAACAATTTTTTTCCGTTTTAAATATCGCAGAATCATATCGTGTCATACATCGTTGTATTGGTAATAAAATATGCTATTCAATACAGGGTATTTTTTTTTCACGGGCCATATGAAAAAATAAAGTTGATGATGGTTTCTCCGAAACGAATCGTCGTACGGAAAATCTCTCAAAGTTGTTTTGTAGGGATTGAAAAATGGCAATGAGAAAGTGTCTTTTGTTTTCTTGTATCTCTTCAAATAACTTCAGAAAAAAATTAAAACGAAATCGACGAATTTCGTTTTTTCAGGCATATCTCCGGAACCAATTGGAATTTCGAAACTTTCTGAACGGCAAATTGTTGGACTAGGAAATGCGCAACTTTTCTCTAATTCAATCGACCCTGTATCACTTACCGTTTCCGATATCCCCATGCTGTTCATTCTTATCTTGGACACAGTGTATATATATATATATATATATATATATATATATATATATATATATATGCATCCTAGAATTAGAGAAGAGAAGATGTTTAGGGTAACAAATATTTAGTTAGAGATAGATTAACAGTGCAATTACTCATGTCGTGGTTCGATTCATTGAGAAGGTAAGTGGATTAATAGCTGAAGATGTTTTTAATGTCGACAAGTTCATGGATTTTTTTCCTAGTTTGTAGAAATATACAAGATGTTAATTTGGTTTTGAAAAGTGAAAACGAATTTATGTGTTTGATTTCATCTGGAAGGGTGTTATATATTTTAGGGCCCAGGTAAGTGTGACATCTTTGTCCTACAGTTTTAAATGTTCTCGGTACATGAAGTGTATATGCCTTTCTCGTACTATACCGGTGTTCAATGATGTGGTATGTTTTATTCTTATGTTGATTCAGAAGTAGACGCTGACAGTATAACTGTCTGATATCAAGAATTTTGGAAAGGTCATATAACTGGTCACTTGGAAAAAGGTGATTTTTTCCATAAATAATCTTCAGAGTTGTATTTTGAATAATAGAGAGGTATTTGATGTGAGTGTTCATTGCCCCACCCCAAGCGATAATTCCGTAAATGATATGTAAATGTACAAGGGCGTAATAAATTGTTTTGGGGTGCGGAATATCAAAATATTTCTTGAGATACTTAAACTTATAAATTATTCGGCGAAGTTTTTTCACTACATAGTTAATATGTTCATCCCACCTGAGATGACAATCGATTATGATATCTAAGTATTTCATTGTTAACTGTGACGATATTTCTACATTTTGGTATTGATTTCTGATGTAAAGTTTTTCATACGCCCTGTAGCGTAACTTGTGAATGGAATATACTTGGTTTTTTGGAAGTTAATCGTCAGGAGCTTAGAATTGAAGTACTGTATGACTATTTCCATATCCTTTTCCGCCTTCAGTTTCAGGTTCGACCAATCATCATCCTCATAAAAAATTGCAGTATCATCTGCGAATGTTATTATTTCCCCAAGAAGTGGGAGTTTGGATAAATCATGCAGATATGCATTAAAAAGGATTGGGCCCAAAACGGTGCCTTGTGGGACTCCATATTTGATATCTCTAGGAGAGTTGGTTATATCATCAATCATTGTTGACTGCGATCTCCCAGTCAGGTAGCTACACATTAGATCATAAGCCGGTCCTCGAAATCCCATTGATTCCAATGTTCTCAGCAGTCCCAGGTGACTGACAGTATCAAATGCCTTGGCCAGATCAAGGAAGACGCACATTGCCGGTCTCGACTGATCTACTGCTTTATACAATCTTGATGTTGAATCTACAATTGCATCCTCGCTTGATCTGGCCCCTTTGAATCCATACTGCTTATTTGAAAGCAGTTTATATTTTTCGAAATATGAGTTTATGCGGTTTTTTAATATTTTTTCGAAGATCTTTGAAATGGTGGAAATAAGCGATATGGGTCTATAATTTGACATATTCCGTCTGTCACCTGTTTTGTGAATTGGCCGCACTATAGCTATTTTGAGATTCGAAGGGTATATGCCATCCTCCAATGACTTGTTGAAGAGGTAAGTAATCGGAGTTGAGACATATTCGATACACTCCTTCAGGGCCCCAGCTGTTACCTTATCCCTACCTGGTGCCTTTTTTTCCAGGCTGCGTATTATTCTTACCACTTCATCTCTGCAGGTAGGTTTCAAGAATATTGTGTTTATTTGGTTTTCGTTCTGCATCGGAGGAGAGGTCAAGGATATTTTGCTGGCAAGTGTCTTCCCAATGCTTGAAAACTGTTCGTTGAATGCTTCGCTCATTTCAAGCTTGTCTGTGATTAATATTATCTCCGCTTTTTACCTTTGTTATTCTCGTGTTTTTCTGGTTTTTACCCTGTAGATGATTAATTGTTTTCCAAAGATTTTTAGGTGATGTCTTATTTTTTTCTATTTCGGTTCGATGGTAGTTAGTTTTTGCCTTAAGTATGAGATTGTCTAATTTGTTCCTATAGTTCTTGAAATCTTTCGCTAGCTCCTCATTATTTGGGTATTTTTTAATTTTTTAATACATTTAATTTTTTTTATTTATCGATTTGACTAGCCCATCTGTTATCCAAGCACTCCTCTTTATATCCTTGTGTGGCATTTTGAAAGTTTTGGTGTGTTTTCTAGTACAATTTTGTACTGTCTCTGAAGTAACAAATAATATCGTCTTCTCTATAATCAAAAACATAAAATCCGAATCATTTGGTTCCGATAACTTAACATAATCATGATACTCCTCTGCTGTCCGTTTATAATCGTTAATATATTATGTGTGTATAATATGAGTTCTAGAACAAGACTGGTTAATAATACAGTGCGTCCATAAAGTAACGCATACATTCATTATTGGCTGAATGAACAATAAAATTAGGAATTTCCAAAACGCAATGCAAGAAAAAGTATGAAAATATAAAATAAATAATAATAACTATTAATATAATCACATATTGATTCATACGTAGTTTGACGCACTGATTACGGAAATATGGATATTTGAACTCGTAGAGAATCAGGAACCTAATAAAATCGCGAGAACCCAATTGGAAAATTTCGAAGTCGGTTTTTCGACCTCAATTCATAGTGATTCTTACGAGTTTTGACGCGATGATTCTGAAAATATGGTTATTTGAACTTTTCCTGCGAATTTGATTTTCAAAATAATCCGTATTATTAGGGTCCCCCGGATTATTAGGGTCCCTCGTATTATTCTGGGTCTACCGGATTATTCCGGGTCCTTTTCGGATTATTCCAAGTCTCCTGGATTTTTAAGTTCCCCCGGATCATTCCGGGTCCCGCGGATTATTAATCACATAGTGATTCTTACGTATTTTGACGCGCTACATTTTTGCCCACCCTGTACCTATTTGAAGCAACATATTATACATTCTTGGAATCAGCTCAGCAAAGGTAATTTGGAAATTGAAAAAAAAAGGTGATGACGTCATTACACGAAAGTGGTTCACCCTGTATATTAGATTATAATTTGAAAAAATAGTAAATTGAAATCAAAAATCGACCTGTTTTGGGAATTCCTAATTTTATTGTTCATTTAGCCAATAATTAATTTATGCGTTACTTTATGGACGCACTGTATAATAATATTGTGGACTGAAAGATAGATGAAAGCGTTTGCAGTGTAAGCATCTTGGCGGCGCCCATGGTGAAAACTTGCTGTGTCCGCTGTCTCTGCCATTGTTAAACGATAGGGTATTGTTTATATCAAATCGTAACTACTCCATCCCCTGGAGAAGTTTTGTGGGGGACGAAGAAAACTGAAGTCTCCGTCACTGGTTTCTGCGGTGTTTTCTTGAAGCAGCTGAAGATATGGCGGTACTTGTAGCTTACGATGGCTATAACTATCGTGATGATGATATATACGGGGGCTGTCCAAAGAGGACTGTGGTTGGGGGCTTCTGCGATGGTTAAGGGCTGCAGATGTTCGTGTTCGTTCTGTATTCTGTGAATTTCGTCCAGTGCGATTTTTTCTTGGTGAATTGGGCTCAGATTTGTCATTAGCTTGCTGTTGATGGTCTTGATCTTTGGTAGGGTATGCGGTTCTTTGTGGACTACTTCTTTGGTGTCAATATAACTGTCTTCGGGGGCGTGGAATTCACATCCAGGTGGTAACTCGATGAGGTACGTTCCTTGTAAAACTGTTATGGTAGAAGCTCGACAATTGGTGGCGATTTTTGTTGGATTGGGAAAAATGCCAATATAATGTGCTTCTGTCAATTGCTCAATAAGGGTAGTGTTGATCGTTATAGGAATTTGTTGACATTGGGCTTCTTCTGGTATTCGTGATCCATACTGTATAGATGAATCTTGACAAAGGTAATCTGAGTCGATTTTTCGGCATGGCTGCTCGGTGTACTGATGTAATACGCTATTTATCGTCAGATAAGGTTTTGGTGATATAATGGTCGTGAGATTATTATTTGGGATTGAAAATAGGTGATAGTGAGTAAAATCATCTGGGAGAGAAATGTAAAATAAAAAAACTATCATTGATTTAGAGTAGTACGCATCGATTGATATGATGTCGTAGTATCTCAGCAATTCCTCTTCATTGGTATAGAGTAGCTGTCCTTCTGAATGATATTGAAGTATTATTTCGATTATTGATTTCAATTCGTTGGTCCTAATAATGCTGTTATAAAGAATGTTAGTTCTTGCAAAACTTATTGCGTTCTCGAGATCGGTGAGGAGTTCTAACATCAGTTGTAGTGAACGATTGATCCAAGATATTCCTTGTTTGCATATAATCATTAAATTCGAAAACTAATTTATTCAGATCTGATCGAATTGTATCCATTTCTCTGGCGATAACTTCCTTATTGTGAGTAATAAACGTCATGATGTTATCAAGTTTTGTATTTTGATTTCCTATCCTAGTACAGGGTTTCATCTGTAAGGAAGATTCACGTTCAATTCCTCGTTGAGTTTTGTGTTTGATGTTTTTCTTGTGGATTGATGTGTTTCGTTGATTTCGTGTTTCGATAATTCTCTCCTTGATTTCGGCTGTTTTTTGATTGATCTCCTTGTAAATTGCTTTAGCCTTCTCTCTATGTTGTTCAACATAATTATTCATCAATGTATTTTCTATGTCTATATCGAATGGGTCTAATGGATCTAGGTGTCCGTTCAAAATATCAATCAGTTTTTGTTTGTTAACTGAATGTACAGTTATTGTATCCTACGATCGCATATGGCATGTGTTCTTTCACATTGAATTTTGGATTTTGTCCTTTGATAGGTCTGAGATGTTCTATTAGAGTTTAATGAAATCTTTCGATCATTCCATTGGATTGGGGATTTTCCGGTGAATTGTGATTTTATGAGTATCGATAAAATCTCTCATAATCCCGTTTTTAAACTCTGATCCATTATCTGATATTATTATTTCAGGTAATCCATGATGTGTTATAAAAATGAGAAGAGCATTTACTACATTTATCGCATTTGAACCGTCGCTAGGGTTTGCTTGACCGTACTTGGAGAATGCGTCTATAATCGTCAAAAATTTCTGTCCGTTAGCCTGAAATGTATCAAAATGAATAACTTCCATTGGTTTTGTCGGTGTTGAGTTATCAAGAATTTGGGTTTTGCCGGTTTTCTATCATATTTGTTTGCTCGACAATTTTCACATGAATCAATATAATATTGAATATCGTTTTTAATCAACTCCTGTTTCATTTATACCTCTGTGGTTGTTTTTTCCTTCGTGATAGTTTCTTATGATTTCTGGTTGTTTCTCTTGATTAGAAATATCTTCTTGTATATGGCTACATTTCACTAGGTCGTATGCAGTATTCTTAGAAGTTCTTTGCAATATTTCACAAGTTACTTGATAATATTCGTCTTTATTGAAGTATATTGAATGTTTAGTTTTTGGTGGAATGTACTCTTTGAAAAAGGTGATTATTTCATTTTCGATATTATTAAGCAATCTGTGCATGTATTCGTTTTTTATTGGGGAAGATTTGTTCTAAAATTGGTCCAATAGAGTTGAAATTAACAAATTTTAGTTTTACTTGATTGTTGTAGTAATTTAAAGGTTTTTCTGATATTGGAATATTAAGAGTTGGATTTTCATTATTCGAATGTATTGTGATATCACTCGTATTCTCTGGATTTTCATCCGCTGTATCAGTTTCAGATGTATCGTAACCTTGACATAGGTCGTTTCCTTCGTCAGCTGTTTCGGTACACGATGTATCGTTGCGTTCGGGTAGGTCAGTTTCTATGTGAGATACTATATCATTTCGTGAAAGATTAGGTTGATTGTCTAATTGTTCGATGTTCACGTCTGTTTGTATATCAGATGGATTGTTATACATAGATGCATTGTCTGTGTCTTTTGATTCTGAAAGTGATTCTTTCAACTTTCTAACATATTCTTCTAATGCTTGTAATTCTTTCGTTTGAATCTCGATTCGTGAGAGTGCGTCTGCATTCTGATTACATTTACCTTTTTTGTAGGTGACTTCGTAATCAAACTCTTCTAATTTGAGAAAAGAAAATAACCATTGTGGTGGGCGGTGGTCAGATAATATTTCAAATTTTCTTTCGAAGAGATATGGTCGGAAATATTTCGTTGCCTACACTATTGCTAGCATTTCCTTCTCTATTGTCGAACAGTTTTGTTCGATACTGCTGAGAGTTCTCGAAGCATAGGCTATGGGTTTATCTTTACCTACCGGTCCTTGGGATAGTATTGCACCGATTGCATAATTGCTCGCATCTGTAGTTAGGTTGAATGATTTAGAAAAGTCCGGATATTGTAGCAATGGTTCGTTTGTTGTTTACAGGTTTCGAAGCATTGAATGAATTGTGGCGTGTGTTCAATTTTTGCATCCTTTTTAGACATGCTGTCAGAGGTTTTGTTATTTTGGCTAGATCCTTAATGAATTTTCGGTTATACCCGATAAGTCCTAAGAATCCTTTTATTTCTCTTGGTGTTCTGGGAATCGGATAACTCAAGATATACCTTCAGGTGTGATGATATGTCCTAAGAACGCTACTTCTCTCTGTAGGAATTCAAACTCATCTAGCTGAATTTTCAAGTTTGTTTCCCTCAATCTTTGAATAACTTTAGCCAAATTAACCATATGTTCTTGTAAAGATGTAGAATATATTATAATATCATCCATGTAAACAAGACATATGTGACCTTGAATTCCTCTCAGAACGTCGTCCATTGCCCTGCTAAAGGTAGCTGGAGCATTTTTCAGACCGAATGGCATCGTAATGGCCATGTTCCACATTGAAAGCTGTCTTTTTAATGTCTTCTTCTGCCATCTCTATTTGGTGAAATCCATTAGCAAGGTCGAGTGCGGTAAAACACTGACATCTTCCTAATTTATCTAGGATGTCTGAAATATTTGGCAGTGGATACTTATCGTCGATAGTTTTTTCGTTGACTTTTTTATTATCCACTACTATCCTCCATTCCGGAGGCGTAGGTTTTTTGAGGACGACCCATATTGGTGGAGACCAGGGTGAGTTACTGGGTCTACTTTGGTTTTGTACTTCCTCTTTATGAATATGCGGATATCTGTATAATTTTGTGTACAGGTATCTCGTCTCTAGTTTTGATATGGTATTTCACCTGGTTAGTGAATGTCAATGGCATGTTAGGTCTGTGAAATATATCCGAGTATTTTTTGCACAATTTAGTGATGTGGATTTTTTCTTCTTCATTGAGATGATTAGTTCTAATTAGATTTTCGATGTCATTTCCTGCTGATTCTGTTGGATTTATCTCGGCTGTGAATAGATGTAAATCTTCTGAAGGTAGTTTTGAGCTGTTTACTGGTTCTGACAGATTTAGTTGTAATTTTTCATCACTATTGTTAATGAGCTCGGCCCAAGCCATTTGGTTACATGCTTCGGTTAAGGTTTCTTAATAAAGCACCTTGTATCTTTTGTTGGGGTAGAATGATAGATCCTTCATTTTCTTTAACGGGGAGTCTAAAGGCCGATTCGCGAACCGTCATTTTGTACAGGCTATTCTCATCTAAGCGGCGCGGCGTTTGGCAGCCGCGGTGTTCAAGCGAAGCGGTGTATTTCGACTTTTTAAAATTAGTGACGAGTTCACAATTGCCAGAGGAGGTTTCTACATCCTCATCATCAGACGATTTTGTGTTAGTAGCTGCATTATGTCATGAATACGAGAAGAATAGACGAAAGAAGAAGCGATAATATTGGGCCCATGATATATTTCGTGCAAGACTAGAAGAAAGAGAATTTCACAAACTGGCGACCGCAGATGGATGAACGCAAATTTAATCATACGATCATCATACTCCATTTTCTTAAGCAACCTGTCTGAATACTGTTTTTTTGGACGCGCGGTGACTCCCATCTGACCGGCAACAGACGGAAAGGCGCGTTGCAGAGCGGCAGAGCCGTGAGCCAATGCTACTGGAAACGTTCCGCACCGATCTGCACCGCTCCGCACCGCTCTGCTTACGTGGGGACGGCTTCACTTGAATACACGCAACCAATTGTGATCAAATTTTGCCGCACCGCTCCAGTGAGAATCGGCCTTAACTCGCGTGACGGTATGAGGGTCTAATTGTATGGAGAAAAATTGTTTTTGATTCGTCTCATGATATTGTATCGGTATAGTAGAGTACTGTGTTATCAGCGTTGAATTTGGAAAATCGAGATGAGCTTTCAATAATTTGAGATTGTCCAATCCTATCAGTCCGTTGAAAGTGGTATGGAATTTGAATAGATTTTTTTTATATAAAACTTCTCACGAAAGGAGAATGTTCAGAGAACATCGTGAGAAGCAAATATATAGAATATATAGAATTTCATCGTTGAATTGTCATTAAATTCTGGAAAACTTGGAATTTCAGCACTGTGATCTTGAGAGTAATTTTGAAAAATAGATGATACAACAAATGGTTCATGTTCAATGCACTTTTTATATTTTTCGAAAGCAATTTCAGGATTGACAAAAGATTTTGTAGCTCCTGTGTGTATTAAAAGTTTTAGCGGTGGTTTGGAGATGGTGATATAAGGTAATTCTTTCTTGTCACTGAGAATATGTATTTCTACTATATCTCGTGGTTTTGACTGTGGTCCGACTGAAAATTTTCAGTTTGTTCTTCCGCCGTTACTTCAAAATTGTCTTCGTTATGGAAGTCTTCAAATTGTTCTTGAAATTTGGGGTGAATTTCCTGATCATACTCATAAGAGTAATCTCCGTTAAATTCGGGATCTTGATGTTCTATGATATACATTTCTCCGAAAAAGTTTTGCTGAGGGCGATGTTGGAAATTATTACGGGGTGGTCCGCGATATTGATTTGATGGACTTGCCGTATTTCTTTTATTCACACTCATAGGAGTTGGTTTTGTTTGTGAAGTTTTCTTGGAAACTATAGACATTGGGGTGGCTCTTGGTTGAAATTGGCCAGGATTATTTCTTGGTACCCAAACATTTTGTGGTTTTCCAAAGACTTGTCGATTTGTGAAAAATTTCTGCGCTTGAGGATTATTTCCTCGTTGTTGTATGTTGATTGGCCCTTGAAGAGATGATGGACGTTGTTGAAATGTTGATTGAGGATTCCAAAATGAATTTTGTGTTCCCGCTCTGAAATTTCTTTGAGCTGGTGCCTGTCTTTTATCCGACGCGAAGTTTGTTGGTCCGTTATTTCGTTGTACATAACGTATATTATTTTCTTCTTGGATATATTGCATTGCGATAGCTGAGCTAGGTCTCATTGCTCGAATTGTTGAGCCTAGCGGTTCTTTTTATCCGGTTAAGAAGGTAGTTAGTGTTTGTTGTTGAAAAAATGCTTTCTTACTTCGTTTCACTACATCATTGTCGTTATGAATGTCTAAGTAATTTGAAATGGTGTTGGACAGGAAGCGGACCTCATTAATACCAAGAAAGGATTTATTGAAATCATTCCACATTTGATTCCTATTTAAAGATGATCCTTTTTGAGATTTATTATTCCGTTTAGGATAGTCCGATCACTGCAGGACACAAATGGGCTTCAAAATGTTGCATTCGAAGCCCAGTGAAATATTTGTAATGCTTCAACACTACAAGTCTATCGTGAATTGAATAATTCTTTTAAATATTGATATTTATATTATATTTCTCAATCAATTGGATGATTGTCATTAGCATTATTACGTATATCTATGGATGCTGCATATCAGGAGAATAAGAACTTTGGCGAGATATTGTCGAGATTATTGTTTGCTGAATCGATATGGATGAAGACAACAGCAGGGAAGACTTTTTTCACTGATTCTCTTAGAGTATCGTTGAAAAAAAAAAGCGACAAAAATGTACGTTTTGACAAACCATCAAAACTCATTTTCTATAGAGTTCATACTACTATTATTTTCCTTGCAACGATACAGTTCGACATCCTTCAAAGAAAATGACAAATAAGGTGAAATAAAACGAATCAAAAATCATTGTAACTGTCTTTATTCAATTCCATTTCCTACAATATATTAATCTAGGTTTCTTTTTTTGTATAATTATTGGCGTGTTCATACACGATTCCACAATCTCATGCGTAGCAGCAATGAATATATAGGTACTTATATTAGGTATAGTTTGGAAGATCAAAAGCATAACACAATCAATATTTTGTTGAGTTCATTGTTGGCAAAATTATTCCACACCCAATGATTGTCATGGTTTATAAAACTCTATCGTTGGATAAGTTTTACTTGTTATCTTACTGAGCCCCACCAAATATTTCATTCAATCTCTTGAAACGAATGTGCAAGTTTCATTTAATCGATGTTCAACAATATTTGATAGAGTAACATACTTCTTATTCAATGTTAGTAATTACCTACATGTTTGGAACAACATAGTGGACATCAAGAGATGGAAGATTTGGGGTAGGCATATATAGAGTGAACTACTATAGGTATTATGTTATATTTTGATCATCTCTTTTTTTACAACTCAGATAAGACATCAACGTCAGTTTCATCTTTGATGTGGCTATTTTTTACAGTATCAAAATAGAGCCACGTTGATATCTGAAATTTCCTTTTGATTTTATATATCCATTCCAATATATATAATTGAAATGTTATATTACAAAATGACGAAACATCTAGATGACAGATACATCCATGATCTTCTTCTGATAATTATAGGAAAGTGCCTTTATACTGAGTAGGTATGCTTTTCATACAGTCATTAGAAGAAAATCAGCAACTTTTAACGTGTAATATTTTATGTCACATAACATAACATTCGAACAGAGTTCTATAGAATGCATACTATACACTGCAGCATTCAATGATAATCTCAACTAAATTATGATTCAATATAGGTATGATACAATTGTAGAATCTGACGCATCTGATGCAAATAACTCGCCGACCAAATGTACCGATATTTTCAATAGTCTCACAACATTTATTTACTCTAACACACATGAATATGATATGTAAATGTCAAGTACTTCTAGTTGAATCTTCGAGAAACGGGAACAATACACCTAGGGGAGTAATTTTTATAGAAAACACATAAAATTGTCAAAAGATTCAAAATACGAAAAATATCGGTAGGTTATTTGCTAAACTTTCTTTTAAGTAACCTCAAATGGTAATATAGTGTTAATTGGTCGTAGCCATCACAACACTGCTGAGCCCTAAGCATGAAAAATTAGGTTGAATGAATTTTCAGGTGACTCAGCATTTTTCACATTGATTCTACATGGGTTGATATGTGCTCAGCAGTCATTCGAGAAAATAAAAAACAGAATCACAAAATAATTTCTGCCTAAAACCCTCTAGTTCACTCATCTTCATAAAATTCTCATACTGATGCGACATTTTTTTTAATTTTGGTTACATATACTATTTTGTGCCCATGAGGAAGTCAAAAAAGATTGTCTGAGGAATTATGTTGAGTACTGATGAAAAAGTCTATCATTTCAGTATATATAAGCATTTTATAATTATTTTTCGTTTTGCTTTCGCACAATCCTTCCAGACCACAATATATTATCACAGAGCATGATATTGATATTTTAGGAGATAATCTAACTGAACTTGTTGGATTCCTATAACCTATACATTTTGTTAGCCTCTTAGATTATTAATTCGTAATTGACTACTACTGTGCTATTTATTGTAGCAAAAAGGTCAGTTACGATGTATGTTGTGAAGTTACAAATTCGAACTGAAAATGAAAAATGAACATGTTCTAAGGATCAAAATTTGTAATGAAGCGAAACTCAATACGGTTCCATGGAAATTCAACAAATCAACATTTTCAACAGAATGTACCATAATAAAACTGTTTTTCTTCTTTTAATATATAATATATTTTCTCCATTAAATGAACTAGCATAACTATTCGATGAACAAGGAATGAAAATATTTCAAATATTTGAAAGTAGATATTTCACATTAGACACTGTTTCACTGAAAATATTCACTAGCAACAAGATCAGAATAAACGACGAAAACAACATATTCAGTGGAAAATTAACAGATTTTTATCATTCTATATGTCTTCAGGTACATCAATATGTTTATTCGTGTGAAAGTAGCATATGCAATTTATCAATGAAATGAATATTAACATGAAACCTGCACAAAGATTTGATTTTTTGGGTTATACTTTGAGAATCGATTAGCTGGGAGAGAACTGCATAATCTGCCCAAGACATTTTCAATGACATACACGATATCCTGCAAAACATTGCCCTGAAAATGAACTCAAAAAAATGTTGAAAATTTCAATCATCAAGATCCATAATATCAGCTTGAATGTTTTCGAATAACATTCCTAATCCAACCGAGAGTTGATATTAATTTGTTCATTTCAGAAAGGTCTTCCTACGAATTATTAAATTTTTAGATCTTTCGCAGAATTATAGATATATGTTTTTTATAATATGCTCTCTATATTCAAGATTATTGGATTTCTGGAACTCTATAAAAAACTTTTGGAGACCTTATCATAACTGAAAACATGATGGAAAATCAATCGACATTGAATAGAAAAACAAATTGGAGTACCTTTCAAACAGCTAGCCACTATGATTGTATTCCATTGATCGTTGATAATGAGATTACTGATGATGAGCAACAAAATAATGGGATCTCATTGAAATAAATATCAAAAATTTATATTCTGAAATATCGATTGCATCTACTGTAAGATTCTTTTTTGGGTGAAGAGATTTTAATAATTTTCGTTCGTATGATCTGGTCACTTCTGCATAATAAGTGATTACCAAATGTGATATTTCTGTAGAGCTCAATTATTTTTTGCCATCATGGCTAACTTACAACGAAATTTGAATTGTTCATCAGGTAAAATCATATTAACTAAGTAACTTGCAGTATAACCGTTACCGTTTTGAAACTATCACAGCCTAGATGATTCCATCGCATTTGGTAATCTACCAAATTATCAAATATTGAATGTGAGTTCAGATCTCGAAAGCTTATATTGAATCTCATAAATATATCATACTAAATTCTATTTTCCCTAGAACTGATTCCGCATATGAAATGGGGATAGGAGAAATAGGAGTGCAACAAATTTTTGTTCGAAGAAAAAATGATCCACTACTTCAAATTTGCTACGTAGACAAATATGTAGACCTGAATATGTATAGTAAGTATACTTATATCATTCCGTTATGTATGGCCCTACCAACTCTCACTATATTTGTGGCATATATGACCGATCTGATCTGTAGAGTTGATATATTTGATTTACACAATTGAAACTAGTTTTATCTGTACTAGGAACACATATATGTTTTATACCTATAACAATTGTATATGATGCGAGAGTATCCCACAATTGCACGACATTGGTAACAGGGTTATATCACTATTAGACACATGGTTCCTTTACACTTAGACACTAATACAGCCGCTTAAATATAAGGTGCTTCTTAAGATTAGCGTGCAAGTTATATTTTGACTTATTTTCAAATATAGCTATTCATTATATAAATGCTAAATAATACTCGTCGTTCTATGTTCTACATCTGCGGTATACTTTAAATCTTGTATCAAAACTTTTCATCATTCATTATACATATTATATAAAATGTCAGATTTTATTTTGGATATCACGTTGAATATAATGTATATATATATATTTTTTATATCACGCTTGCGTTAATTTCTTTTGAACACGGAAGCATTGCCCGCTGAAAACGACGAACACGATTTTAGCATATATGAAATTGACTTTAATACACATACTATCTTTCCAGTCTCTATAATCCATATTGATCTGTTCGATAGAGTACCACGGAGATTAACACCACATGAGCTTTGATTCGTTCGAGAACGATTCGACCATCAATCCTTCATCCTGATGTTACGTGGCTCAATTAACTAAATATCAAAAAACATGGTTCTCATAATATTTCTAGAACTTTCTTCAAATATATCCAGTTCAGTATAATCATAAAAATCAATAAAAACTAAAATATCATCGTATTGTTTCATGAATTATTTCATTTCTTGCCACTGGTGAAGATAAATATACAAAATAAAAAAAAATAAAAAATCATTCTCTTTCTTGATTGTTCCTCCATTATAGTACATGGCGAGGTTGATAATTTTTCAGTAGACAATTTTATACTGATCTTATATTTGGACGACTTTTCGATCCAAGAATATTATCGAAACGCATTAGTTGATGTGAGAAGACTGATTTCGACGGATACTAAGAGGCGTTCACGATCAAACTTTTTACGTTTTATCATTTGATTGGTCAGCGGATTCATGAAAAAATACGGAAATGAAAATCGAGATCATATTCAACAAACTTATATAATAATAATCATAGAGAATATTTGTTGTTCTATCGATCAAGAATATGTTTAGTGCCGCAATGTGGTCACATATATCACAGAGTAGCAACTTTCATATTTTCTCATCTAATGGTTTTTGAAACACTCATTGATTTCCTCCTTTTTGTACAGACCAATGCTTTGATGAAATGTCAAAACAATATTTGGATTATAGATAGTTGAAATTTCTAATTCTATCGATAGAGTAGTTTCTGAGATGCAAGTAACTGTCTACCTAAATGGAATTATTATTATGTTAAGTGGCTATGAAAGGTCATGAGCAGGGGCGGATTTTAGGAAGGGCTAGTAGCTAGAGTTTAACCAAATTATGCTCCTACAAAAGTTCATGGAATTAATTGCGTTCGAATAGTTCTTTATATTCGCCATTGATTGAATTATTGATGACGAAATATTGATGATAGAAGAAAATGACCATCAAGAAGTTCTATGACTGCTTATGAGTAATTTTCATAATTATAAATGAAATCAGAAATCATAAACGATACTGTGACATGGGAAGTAAATTTCGTACTAATAAACGTTGAATTGGAGAAGTCACTACAAATGAGGAATAACACTGATCTCTCAGAATCTGACAGGGACAGGAGTAGCGTACTGAAATAATAGCAATCCAGAGAATGAATTATTATTCGTGGTGTCTTATTTGGAATATCAAAGTTGTTGCCACTTTGTGACATATCGTCGTTGAAAAAACGAAAAGGCGAAAGCGACAATTTGGTAAATTTACAGGAGAGCGTTCTGAAGAGAATGGGTCCTGTTGGAATTGCGGTTATCTTTTTAATGTTAATCGAATTATTTAACATTGTCTGGTATTGGGTGAGTTGAGACATATGCACAGATTGGCAGGTCACAGATACCATCAAAACGAATCGACTGGTGGTCGTAACTCCAAATCGTCAAGAATGTCTCTTTCGCCCCTTTGTCTTATTAGCGAAGATATATGGTAACCCCATAGCGTTGAAAAGATCAAAAATTGATAAGGAACAACTGAATTATTTTGAGTGACACACTCATCGACTTCAGAGCATTAATGAAGTTGAAAATATCAATGTACCGGGTATCCCAAGTTATCGTATACATACAGTATGACGCTTATTTGACAAGATAAGGTAACAATTAAAAAAACTGTTTCGAATGGCACCAAAGTACCTTCATGATGACTTAGGAAAAAACGTTATTTCATTTAACAGGCTTGTGCCCCTACCCGTAAAACTTTATTCCAAAATGGTACCCCATCTATATTTATTTGAAAATTGTGTATTATTCTATTTGGAATACAACGATATAACATACATGTTGCTTTCCTTATTATCAACAACAAAAAATTCCATTCTAGATTTCTTTATATTATCTTATTATACTTGTGAAAATTATAGATTGCCTCCGCCGTTGGTTATAAAACGGTTACTGAAAAGAAGTACATTAATTTTTTGTTATCAGAAAGCGATGCTTTAATAAATGAACACTACGTAGTGTAGTAATTGGATGACTTAATTGTTGTTGATAATAATGAAAGATAACAAGTATGTTGTATTCAGGTCATTATGAAGGTACTCTAGTGCCATTCAAAACAGTTTTGAAATTTTCAAGTTATCTTGTCAAATAAGCGAGATATTGTATGACCATGATTTATATTGTATAATTGAAATTTCCTAACCTGCATACGACGATAACATCAACTTCTATGAGAACATTGAGTTTTATATTTTTAAGTGAGTATCATTACATAATCGAATTAACTATGTGGATTTTCCTGCAATAGTTAAAGTCAATATGATTCATATCGAAGCACCATGATATGCCAGTTAATTGAACGATAATGATCACCTACTATAAACGGAACAAAAAATGAATCATTCAAATTCGACTAGCTGAAGATATTGATAAAGATCTGGAAGAATCGGAGAGTCATTGATAATCAGTGCCTCAGCTAGAAATCCGAAATGCACTTACCTCTATGATGAAGAAGATGAACAAACTCGATTGGTAGGTCAGTTCAGAAGATTCTAAACAGCAATACGATAACAATCTATACCATAACCATATAAAAATCATAACTTCATCAACCAAGTTGACTAACTGATCTCAGCTGATTCTGCGTTTACGATCATATTACCAAAGAAAATTTTTTTGTACCTACTTATTTTGACGTGAAAAATCGGTAATAAGCCTTTGAATCCTGAAATAATCTATTCATCAATTTTCTTTAATTACTGATCATACGGATCATTTGGATTTCAAATTGAAAATCACCCTTTTACGCGTTATATTATGAATACAGTTATACAAGAAAATCATTGAAAAATTCGCATACGTTCAAAATTGCATTTTTATCGTTTTTTCGTTAATGGCATGGTCTACCGAGGTTATTGGCTCCTTGGAATCAGTTCATTGGTATTAGGTATAGTTGATTATAAAGTCCTTCTGTTGTTGGCCTTCTGATACCTCAGCACGTCTTTTATGTGTTCGATACTATCACCAACGAATCATCTTCAGAGTTTATCCATCATTCAATTGATTTTTTTTTCGACGATTTCAGGACAATACCGCATATTCAGTTTGGATTGAATGGGAAAAATATGACTTTCACGAACACTTTGCATGTGAACTGAAGAACTGACACAGTTTATCAATTTGATCAATATTTAAGTTAGTCCATTAAAAAAAATATTTTGGCTTCAACGTTGAAAAACAATTATGAATAAAATGAAAAAAATCGATTATCTTATTACAGAGACTTCATGATATTTTATTGATTATGGTACTAATCTATTAAGATGTTGTATATCAATTTGAAACAATAATTATCTCAGGCATATTTTGAATCGTTAGCAGAACTATACGTCAAAATATGTTCTCCATATAAAAGAAGAATGTTCTGAGAATGTTCCTCGCGAAATGATTCGAATAGTACCTGGATAATGATTCCTTCAGGACATCGAACTGAGACTCTGAATATTGATCTCCCTGTATGGTTTGATTGATTGGTCCTTCCTGGTCTGTTATGATTCGTGCTCGTTGTATAAATTCGGATCGCAACTGCCGTGTTATACATGATTACATAACTACCAACTAACCTATCTAAATTTCCTTTTCTATCCTACTTGCTTTTCTTATACATGTCAAACTCGAATGTATTAAACCAGCCATTTACAACTATTATTTTCAAGAAGCTAAGAATACAAATTCATCAAATGAATATCTCCTTCGACATTTTGTGGTCAGAACACGAAATATTTCTGAATCGAATCGAGAATCCCAAGTGAGGTATACTTACTTTGATGGAAGGAGAACACACACCAGAGACATGGAAAATTTTGATTTACATGTGATTTATCAATGTGAAATATTCTGCCATCCAAATATAAGGAGTTGTAAGGTGAATGAGAATTGAAAAGGCCTTTTCTTGGAACTTAACAATAGATTGAAATCCTCGAAATCGCTGAAAAGTTGAAGATATTGCATTTGACATTATTAACGAATGAACAGGCTACATGCATCTCTCATTTAATCAGATTCTCCTGATGAAACAATATCTCTGATGATGAAAGGATATATGTTGGAAATTAGAATTCATCGAATGATTTTCAATGCAAAATGAACAGTTCATTCTTGATTGCTTCATCTGCAAATAAAATCGAAAATGTCTAATTCAATCATAGATATTTTTTCTTTTCGATATTTCTATTCGATATATACCTCACTTGGTATGAGTAATCCACTCTTGAGTAAGTTTGAGAAAGGCATTGAAAACTGATGACTATTATTTTTTTCGGGCGAAAATAATATTCTGTATCTCTGTGAAAGCCACAAGACATATTGATAGAGGCTGGTTCGGAACTATGATTCATGAAGAGAATTGGGACAGATTCAGCGCAGAATAAAGAGTATTTAGTTAACCAATGAAATTCAGATATTTCAGACACATTTCATATTTTTATGATCCATGGGATGATTAATCATTCAGTTTACCCTATTCAATTCTATTTCAAGACTAGAATAGAAACAACATTGCATATTCTGACAAGCTGTCACAACTCTCTTAAATAAATAGACTATACCAATATTCCCTCTATCCACATGTATCGTATGTACATTTGAAGCTGAGATATACTATATCCTGTAATCCTGTAAAAAATGAGTCCCTATTCATCGACCTAAGTGTACTTTATACTTTTTTTAAAAATCCAACAAAATTATGAAAACGTGGATTTTGTTTCTTGGTGTACTCTGTATACTTATGAATAAAAGGAAAATGGTGAATCAATAAAGACTCGTTAACTCCGATGTGATCAATTGTTTTCTTCAATATTCTCATTTGCTGATGAAATTAACAGAGTGGTTTCATGTTTGCTTTTTACACCTTTGTGTTTGTGAATTTGTGTTCTTGACTTCCTCTTCAAACATCTGCGAATCATTTTTAATTGAAAAATAGTCGAAGGAATGAATGTGAATATTCGACCCTTATCCCTCAATATCATTTCGATTGTTGTATCGATAGATAATTTTATTGGACTCCTCATTTCTGATTTTTTTCCGATCCAGATGTACTTGGCAATAGGATAAAATAAGACTACGGAACCCATTTAAGTGTTGCGAAAATGATTGATAATATTCTTTATAGTAGAGACTAAACAATCATAAGGGGAGTTTTTTACCTCTAGTCGAAATCGATTTCATATATACAAATAATTCCCAGTGACACAAGATAATGGATCTCTCAGATTGTAATTGGATTCATTCAAAGTTCGGAAGTGAATCCTGTTAAACCATAATGGGTATTGAATTTCAGCTATTTTCCCAATAAAATACGAGTGGTGGCCACAATCTGGCGTAGGAGTGTACGGTTTCACTACGGTTATTATTACAGATTCGAGGGTCACCAGCAGAATCTTAAGAAATGTGAGAAATACCAAGATAATGAATTTCACTTCCTGACTGGAATGTGATAGAAAAAATGTGTTCTATTCTTTTTCTTGTTTATATGCTTTTATCAATTGATGTTCAATCTACGGAAATACTTGAAACTTTTCACCTGAATGTTGAGGAAAACGCCAAATCCTGTGAATTTACTATTATATATATACAGGGAGTTCCCCCATGAGTCAATGTGGATTTACTATTATATATATACAGGGAGTTCCCACATGAGTTAATGTGCAGAACGAAGATTAAATCGGGAAAGTTCAAGAGAAAACTCATTTGAGAAAAAAAAATCAAGCGGCTGCAATTTTTTTAGCAAATTCCTAATGGTTGATTCGTTGAAATGTGCCATTATTCTGGTTCATACGAAAGTTGTTTGTTCTATATGAAATAAAGAATATGCCACTTCTAGAAAATCCGAAAGTGTCACAACGAAACTTTGTAAAGTTCTCTATTATGCTGATATAACACTTAACAGATATATCGCGGAGGAGCTTTCTGTATATTTTGGTCGAGTATAGATTTCTGTGGCAGTGATTTCATGAGAACCATGCTAGTTCAGGTAGTTCCTTTGATTGACTACCATTTCAGTTTTGTAACCACATCTGTGAATGTGCATCTGAAAGAAAAAAAATATCGTTACCGTTTCAAAGATAGTCGTTGACATGGACTACCTTCAGGTGTGAACTAGTCTTCACGAGCAGAAATGAGGAAATCCGAGATACCATCGACTATTTTCAACTCCAAGAAATTTCTAGAATATCGACAATCTGTAGATGTTGCAGCTAAATCGTAAATTAGTTGATATACTTTTATTACTATCTAAATCGTTCATCGCTATAACTCTACCGCAGAAGTACAGGTAACTTAAGTGAAAGAATTTGATCCTCGAGCGAACAGCACTCGACATGGCGTTTCCGATGTTTCGAGAGACATCGTGCACTCTTCAGGGCTCGATCACCCTCCAAGGGCATCCAAACGTCCTCGGTTGGCAACGGCGTTGGCATTCAAACCAGAAGGCCGGGACCAAGCCATTCGTCTTCTAGCTGCCGGAATACGCAGGAATGAGAAAGGCGAGGCGATAGGCTCATGCAATCTGGTGATACCGGTGAGCTATAGAGGTGGTGAGGCGTGAGCTAGGCTAGGCGCTAGACAGCCTGAAGCCTAGGCAGGTGGGTGCACAAGTCCAACCTTTCGCCAATCATACCGTGGGAAGTTGCTTATTGAATTTTGTAGCTTGCATCCTCGGCATCGCAACATAAAATGGATGGACTCGAGAGATTTACAGTTGCGCTTTTGTTACTATTTGAGATTTGGCACGAACATATAGATTTTCCCGCAATGAATATATCAATACTACGATATCATGTTTTCAATATTTGTTGTGTTTCATTGTGCCTGAAAGAAAAAAATATCGACATTTAAGAGTTGGACTCGAAGGGTGTTCGTTTGAGAATTGTGGTATAGCGACAGAAGCTGAAAACTACTCTCCCCATCTCACTCAATTTAAGTAGGGCCTTGAAGCATCGGATACACTAGGATACTTTTTAATCAGGTGAATAAGTTTTAATTGAGTGAATAATCGGGTTTCTTTGTTGAGGAAGAACTCGTCTCCTAGTTAAGGAATATTCTAGCAAGTAACATGCCATTTTGAAATCCTTATATAATGCGCCAACTTTCAATGTTACTTGCAAAACTAGCATAGTACTTTTTTTTTCTTAGTACAAGCAGGCAAAGTTAGGCGAAATGTTATTTTTCAATATTTGGTTGGGAATAAGGTGATATTTTCTTCCACATTGGACCAGTTGGCTTTGCATTTCAGGCAAGAGTTTATAGACACATTATTCAGCATACAATAATAGGAAAAAAAATGAGAAGTTAAGAGTTGCAGCAACAGGAGTGAAAAAACTATCACAGAGTCCAGATTTTCTCGATTTTTCTGAACGTCCATATTCTTTAAAATACGCAACAAAGATTTTTTTTATGTATTTTTCTGATGACTATTATAACTTGGCCTATTGCCTGATTCCAGCTTGATGTCGACTTATGGGACTCCCTGTATATTTATAGATTGGCGGGAATATAAACTGAATGTACAGCCAATTTATGCATGATAATATCAAGATAATTATTTAAATCACTATCCTTGTACGGAATCAGAATATGGACTTTCTGAATGAACGCTTATCGTTGTATTTCATCTGTGCTGTTTTCGAATTGATTTTTTAAACTAGTGTGAATGAATAAATTTTATATATCCCAAGGTAATATTTGATTATGATTGCTGGAGAGTATGTATTAGGTTCTTGTTCGCCAGTGTGATTGGTAGTAAGACCAACGTTGTTGATACATCCAAAGTGATATCGTTTTTTCGTCAATTCTGATGATTATTGTGATTTCGTTCGATGTTACATATTGAATTTGGATTGCTGATTCTGAAATCAACATTTTATGAAACTCCTGTACCAGTATATATCTTCAATAATGTGTATATTGGACAACGAAATCGATGTTATTTATCATCAATCTAGACTTGCGATTATGCTTTTTGGATGAATGTTTTTAAAGTATACGAAGTTTCATATACGTATCGTGGATCATTAAATTTTCGAGTTGAAGTGGAGTGATTATTTCTTTGAGCAGCTGAAAAGGAGTAGATATAAAATAAATGAATGATGGAATAACCATTCAAAGCCTTAACTATTCAAATTAGAGTAGCTCTGAGCATCTTTCAAAAGATTATTCTTCATTATTCAACGAAGGAAAGTAACAATTCATGAGCTTGATACTATGACTTATATTCCTGAAAATGTTCTGAAATTATGAATGTGTTCATGATACACATATTAGGTCGAAATGAACAAGAACTGAAACAAGGCAGTTGACAATTTCTCAAGAATAATTCATATTTCTCCATTGTTTCAAGTACCTACTATTTCTCTCAAAGTTCAGGCAATCACAGAATTCTTTGGTCCAGAAAGAGGTGAAATTTTGGACTCGAAAATTTAATCCCATGATAAGTACAAAATTAGCCCAATATTTTCGTATCTTAAGTGAAAGCTACTCGGGATTGGTTGTAGGAGAAGGAGAAGAAACAGTCGACGATAAAGTTACTAAGAAGATATCGCAAAATACAGCCAACTCGATCAGAGTAAACATGAAATGAAGTTAACTACAGGTTTCCTCGAAGTCTATCTGAAGACTTCACAACTAGATCGTGCCAATAAGCAAGAATAGAAAAGGCCGTGTCTTGAAGCGCATGCGACATATCAGCCAAGGTCAAAAGGTTGTCTGAGATTGAAAATTATTAGAAGTTTGTCAATTATGTCATCAATTATTTTATTAATTTCGAGAATGCTGTATCTACAGAGTGGATCAAAAGTCTGGGAACGTCCTACTATACATGAGGCGAAGGTATAAAAACTGTTAAACGCCGCGAAGAAGCTGGAGCATACATGTATAGAAAGTCACTGATCAAATAGAACATAAACTTTAACCGACATAGCACACGACATCTATTGGATTTCTATTTTACATTCAGTTGAGGTTCAAACAGACCAGGACGTTGATAGGACATCCAGTGGACGCACATTGATGAATATATTTTATTTTTCATCACTGCGTCCAAGTCTTCCTGATGCCTCACTTAATCTATTTTTGGTTATAGCTCACAGTTTGATGGGTAAGTTGAGTTGTGAAAAAAGTGAAATTTTGAATCATAGCAACGAAGGTTTTCATCAAGATATAACTTGCATAAGTGATGAGTCACCAGAAGTACGAAAACTCAATGTGATTCTACCAATTTATTAGTTTAACTGAATCCTCTTCCATACTGGTAGACATTTTAGAACTGAGCCAAAAAAGTTAAACATTAGGGACATATTTGATTTCACTTCTATTTTGAGAACTGTTCGGCACGACTACACATTACTTCCTCAGAGATAAAATGTGAAAAGTTATTTTGAAGTGTACTCTGGAGAAACGTAATAGCTTCACCAAGCTAAAATGAAGTTTGGAGAGTTGAGAGATTTCGAAGTGAGAATTTCAGTGAATATAAAACCTGATGAATTGGCCAAAAGAAACACCGACAGAGGAATTCTGCATTATGCTATAATTCCCTGCTTTATTTATTATACAATTTTAGTTTAATGTAATGAGATCGAGAATGTTATCCAAGAAAAATTTGTGATTCTGAAGTTGAATTTGTGGATATTCATTTGATTGATGATCAGAAACTTGATTCGATTCGGAATAATCTTGATTGAAATTATATTTACTCCATAGGAGATGAAGTTAAGATTTGATTTTTCCACTCCTGATCTCACAATTGAAGTTGAGCATTTTGTTATTACAATCTTTTCATCCGAGAAACCGATTTGTTTCAGATTTGATGAATACATGTAGATTTTGTATATTTGCAAAACATCGAAGTTGATTTCTGTAGATGTTGAAAATATGGATATCGTTGTAAGAAAAACTCCCTCAAGAGAAAATACCAGATATTCATTAATTATGTTGTATTTTTATCAGAATCTTCATAATCACGGGTATCGTATCATTCTCAAAGGAAGTTGAATTCAAAACTCGAGTGCCAAAAAATTTATGGATGCGATTAAATTTGTTGCTATATAAATGCATTACTCATCTAGATATCAACTCTATTCTTTAATTCGATATGGAATGAACTTGGTGAAGAAAAGTCGAAAGATAGAAGAATATGTTGAATGAATTTGTAGTTTTTATAAACCTATTCGGCCAACAACACACTCTTCCATATAAGAAGCTCAAAGAGATCTTCTTTTTCATCTCACAAAAAAGCATATTTGTTGCCGATGATTTGAATACAAAAAGATCATTTTTCTGATAAACTCCATGTATTGTATTGGAATGTAGGCGGTGATAACTTTCGAATATGCGCTGTAGAAATGATCGAATATGTTTATGATGCGACCATTATCTTCGTAACTAAAGATTTTCAACATTTGCATTCCACATTTGCTGTTCTATTGAGGATATGTTATCAATTAGTGAAAGAAGCTCAACAAGGATTTGAAATTCGCAGAGATCAATTGCACTTCGAAGTGCTCTCGAACTATAACTAAATAGCAAATTACTTCCAATTTTGTTTTCATGGTATCGAATATTCACTAAAACTTCCACAGTTCTCTTTCTTGAATGAACTTACTATGTATCTTCTATCTATCAATATAATACTAGCTTCAAAGATTCAGAATTGAGTTCATTTTCTCGAACTAAAAGAATGTTGGTTTACTAAATCATGAAAGATTCATTTTCTCGTGAGAGGCTACCGAAAATGTCCCAAATGTTAACCATCGGAACAACATTAAATGGGAAACAGATCACTCGCAACGGACAATGGGAATCAACATATCCGACTCTAAATGAATTTATTCCAGGGATGACCACAATGAGAGGCGTATGTTTGGCGAAACTACTTTTTCCGAGTTGATAAATTACCAAAAATATTTGCGAAGCTCTGCAATCCCATTTTCTCCAGTGAAAATTCTCGACATAGTTAGATAGTCAAGAGCAGGAATGTTAATGAGGACGTAGTATAATTTCGTGGAAAGCCTCTCTACAATTTCTGTTCTCGCCATTCACAAATCCAGAAATAGTATTTCGCGAAGTATTCATACTTTTATAGGAAACCTGATTCAGAGTTGTGACAACTTTCTGGAGTTGGAATGTATAATAGAAAGCATGTGAGCCACGCACAAATATCGGTATTCAAATTGCAAATACGCTACACACCATTTTATACAATGATTGCTAATCATAAAATTCGTGTTGTAGAAATGTTTCTTCTTTGTGCTCGCCAGATCTCACTAATATTTCACTTATCAATAATTGTACAATTCACAGTGCTCCTTGCGGATTGAAGACTAGCACAACACAAGCATACAGCATGCTTAGGTGCAGTCCTTTGATCCAAAAGGAACACTGAAAAATATAATCTATTATCAACGTTATATGTACTTCACTTTCCTGAATAAATTTGAATTTGAATTTGATTCTTCGTACAGCCTTTCTTGGACTATTTAGGAATATTGAAACTTTTCTTAAAATATGAAACAGGACGACGACCACTATTTCTTGTTTGATATGATAACCCATTTATTCGAGAAAAAAAGTTCTGACAGCTCGTCAAAATACTGTCATATAGAAAAAAAATTGTTTTCGATTCAGGTGAAAAATCAAAAAAAAAATAACGAAACAATACCACGTAATTAACAACTTGATGTGGGGTTGCCTTCAAAACAATACTCGGATATGTGAATTTGAATATTATTTTTTCTTCGGGAAAAAATGACTATGCATGGTATGGTATGTGTGTATGCTAATGTCGCGGTGCGAGGGACAAGAGGGGCTAGTATTCATGACGTCACTGCCGGGCCTGTTTAGTTTATGTTTTATCGCCATTCGATGTACATGCTGTGGTTAATGTAAATTGTGTTCCGTGTTCCAAAATTGACTTAGCTGATTTTGTATGAAGGTGAATTGTGTTTAATCAGTATGCAGGTTATTTTTGAGGTGAAGTATTCAATCACTTTGATTTAACAATGTTGAGAGCATGAAATCATTTCAGCTACTATCTGAAAACCAGTATGGTCCTTCATGGGAACAGCAACTTTCTTATGGAGGTCTTATCAAGCCAACAGTTCATTATAATGATCAGATGGAACAGTTATTTCGAGAAATTCCATGACAATCCATACAAAACTGGTGTAGTAGTAGTAGCTGAAAAAAGAAGTCTAGAGAGGTCACAGAGAAACTAAAAGAGTGAAGAAAATAATCAGTTTGTCGCGTCCCTACGCTCTGTTTGTGTTACAGTTTTGTATTGTTTAGGAATGTTCCGTATCATATTTTATTTTTCGCGAAATTGCCTCAGAAATTACCCTTCAACGCATAATCTGGCAACCTTGCCAGATTATCTCTCAGATTTTCTTCGACACATGTTGTGTGCGCATTGTCGGTATAACTTTCTTAGTTGAAACCTTATGAGTTCTTTGAACATTACAGGATGTCTCTTTTCGTGAGAAGTTTTATACATAAAAAAATTCTTTAGCAACCGCATCTTCTATTATCCGCATTTTTATAAAACCGCTTTTCATAACCGCAAAACAGTCGAATTTGTGAACGAACAGAGAGTGCTTGTGTAATAGCGAGAGAGACATCGGCTTCCAGATTATCCAGATCCTGGCCGGCCAGCTGAACATCAGCCTTCAAGGAGATTCCTTTCGAGGCAATTTCTGAGAGCTCGTTTATCAATTTCACTCATTTCAATTTCACATGAAGAATACAGTCCACATCGCTTCTTGAGCCGATTGAGTACCATACAGTTGATATAACTTATGTTTGAATGAATGAAATTAAAAAAAAAACATTGAATTTCATTTAGATCAGTTTCAATATTTTGAAAATCTTTATACAGTTTTTACCTGGATAATATTTTGATTACCTTGACAGCTACTACAACCGATAAAGTGTAATCAGTATTCATTGAATGTGTGTTGTGTGTATTATTATATTCTTAAACTTCTGAGGATCAAGAAGAATCAAAGTACTTCACAAAAAAGAGTAATGTCTGAAGTCTCATACTATTCATATATTCATATATATATACAGGGTGTAAATTTGAGAACTTTCAAATGCTAGAGAGTTAGGAGGAACTAAAACCACCATATTTCAGTAAAGGGATGAGTCACCCCGTCGGCGCGACACACGCCAATTTTGAAATGTCAAATGGCACTACCTCTTTTGTGAAACCTCAAATGAACGGTCTCAGTCAGTAGTATTCTCCTGTACAAGACTTTTTTTCCACCCACTACAGGGTGTACGAAAAACGTGAAGTCGAATAGAATAATTAATTTTATATTTTATTTGATCAGATATTCAAAATGCAGTCCATTCAGTCTCAAACGATAGTACAATCGATTTTCAAATTCCATTCTTGTTGTGAAGGGGATATTTCATTTCATTAGATGGTCACCATATATGCCAGTTTGTTGTAAACAAAAAACAAAATCATGTTAGAGCAGTCCTTAAGAATAAATAAAAAGTACTCGAAAAAGTAGCAATGTTTTTATCGGGTTCGTTTATCAATGTTGGTAAAAATGTAGTCCTTTGTGCAAGATTTTACTGTGAAGTCAGGACACCGTCGAATTGAAATTATCTCAAACAAATTGCGAACTACTTTCTGTTTATCATGGTGTACAGTATGCCGGAAAGAATTCAGATGGTTCTGAAAAGCGTTCAATTTTGCGAGAACATAATCGAAATGTACGTATTACTCCCCAGTTGCTGAAAAATATTTGTTTCAGCGATGAATCCACGTTATATTTGAATGGTGCAGTGAACAAACACAACTGTAGGTACTGGAGTGACGAAAATCCGCATGTCATCAGGGAAGGACACACGCAGCATCCAGAAAAATTAAATGTCTGGGAGGGAACTTTAGGTGACACAGTGATTGGGCCATTATTTATTTATGGCAATCTTAATGGCGATACTCATTTCGAAATGTTAAACACCACCATTGAACCTTTAATTATTGCCGAAATAGAAAATCAGTTGGACATTGACGGAAATAGTAACCTGAATGAATATTAAATATATTTTTAGCAGGATGAAGCACCACCCCACTAAGTTTTTTTGAATGATGCTTTTCCAGGTCAGTGGATTGGACGGAGAGGTTCAATCGAATGGCCAGCGAGATCTCCTGATCAAACACCCTTCTATTCTTTTCTCTGGGGACATTTGAAATATGTCGTATTAAAAACATAACCTACCACAATCTCCGACAACGCATTATTGCAGAATGCAAATCTATTCCAAGAGATGTGTTCCAAAATTTTTAGAATGGTATTTGAACATCGCATTTTGCATTTATCCTTCTAACACAATTCATTTCATTTTATTCGACTTCATATTTTTCGTATACTCTGTAGTGACTGGAAGAAAGTCTTGTACAGGAGAATACTACTGACTGAGACCTTTCATTTGAGGTATCACAAAAGAGAAAGTGCCATTTGACATCTCAAAGTTGGGGTGTGTCGCGCCGACGAGGTGACTGATCCCTTCACTGAAATATGGTGGTTCTAGTTCCCCCTAACTCTTTAGCATTCGTGCCAAACGGCGTTTTTATAACTTTTTCATTTCGCGAGATATTCGCATCGAAAGTTTTCAAATTTACACCCTGTATGGTTATTTAAAATGAGTAAGTTTGAATTCAGGGTCGTTGCTGACGTTATTTTTGACAGTGGAGCCACCTATTTTGGTAAAAAAGCCTAATTGAACCGTCCTTTTCAGTTTATAATCCTTGGTATTTTCGTAATGAGATGAATGAGGAGAATAATATTTCGATGGGTTACCGCAACACCCTACACATGGTATAACTGAAATGAGGAAGTGGTAAAGACAAGTTGATATCATGAAATTGTATCAGTGTGTATGAGTTCTGATTCGGAAAATGTTGATTGTTGAAATTTCATTTATTTTTATAGTAACTTCAGTGCGTTGATTTTAACCACGAAAAGATGAGTCCATGCTCTAGGTTAGTTTTTGTCGAGCAAACATTTTGAGGTTGATGAACTGACCGAAATTCGCGCGAAAATTCAAATAGGAGGAGGTGGGGAGTTAGTGCCAAGGGCGCAGGAATGTTAATGGGGATGCGGGACAATTTCGGGTCATGCTATTTACAAGTTTTGTTCTCACGATCCACATTTTCAGACATACTAGGGCCGGAAGCAATCATGCTTGGCAAAAGCGCTATATTGTGCCATACCCTCAGACCGATTTACTCACTTGATATTGCTGAATAGGGAAAACGAGACCTGGTTGCTGCAACGTTGCCGTGGGGGCTGTCATTTGTTGTGGGGTCGCAGGTAGTTGGGGCTGGCTGGGTATGCCCTGCCATGCTGTGGCTGCCGCAGGGACTTGAAGCCCCATTCTGAAAATGAACGCCTGAGTCTCAAATACATGAATAATCCGTTGCTTGTTACTTCATTGCACCTGATAAACTCCATTAGTTTTCTGCTGGAACAATACTAACGGGACAATCGATGATGGAACTGGAACCTTTGGACTCCAGGGCAAAGTGAGTTCAGCGGAAAGATTTCGAGAAGAAAAATATGCAAAGGCTGTGCATTGTTCGAATGACTGAAATAACCAAATTCAATAGGGAACCAACAGAAAATTGTTACGGAGTTACCGAAGACTGCCATACCCACATAATCGAAATATGTATTCAGAATAATAATCCAAACTTTTTGATTCTGAATAGGAATACAAACATATCACAAGTTGATTCTGAATCGAAATAATATATTTCCGTTGGTTATCCAACCAAACCTGAATTCGAAAAAATGAGCACATGAGAGTTTCATGTTCCTTTTTTATCATCCATCAGATCATGAGAGCTTCTGTGAAGCGTCGTAGGTCTAAATTTGAAACACTGTTGATTTTATTTTCCTATGGAAACATTATTGAAAGGAAACTGATAGCTTCTGACACATGTTTTCGTGATCGACAACGAGATGAACCTTCAGCTCAAATATAAAGTATCGGCAGTTATTCGACGATATTCTTCTGTGTTTATGACTTTTTTGGACATTCTTTCGTCAATAATCGAAGAGGTCAAATTTCATAGTCAAATTAGTTTTCCAGGAGTCATATAAACTCCTTCGATGAAAGAAACAATCTATTAACAGTTTTGATTACTACTGTATACCAATTGGCGTAGGTATAGTCTATTCATTTGGAGAAGAAAGGCTTGATACATTCGGTGTCTATTGTATATTAGATGTTCGGATTGTTTATTTCTGCCAATAATCTCTGAAATTGCCAAACATCTGTACTTTTGCGATCTTATATCATTGAGAACTGAGTAGAGATGCCTAGTAAAAGATCGTATCATTAATTATTTATATCTGATGGGAACGGATCGATGAAGTGTTTCTCATTGTATACTCAATAAACAGTTGTATACAGTTGGAGTGATATTTCATGATGATTTTATAGATTTTGTATGGAAACTCTCACTGAGTTTATGGTACGTAGAACTATAGCTAGTGTTTTGAAGGATTATTCGCATATACAAGTATACACATTACACAAATAGATGAATCAGAGTATCCAAAGCACAAGATATATATGTATCACAGTAATGGCATATGATCTGATGAGCTGTTACTACTCTCTTTGATATCGTGAGGAGTGAAGATCACTACTACCAAGAACCTGATGAGACCTGGTGGGTGTAATTCCCACATGGAATATTTCGTGATAACATAATCATCCATTTTTTAGTGATGCACAGTGAAACAGTTATATCTTGCATGAGGGGAAATGGTTCCTATTGATTGATAATTATCATTATTATTCAAAAGAGAAATTCTGTGACAAACGGAGCCAACTCTTCTGTGTGTTTTCACATATTTTCAATTTTTTAGTGGTGAAGTCAAAATTTTGATAAATTGGAGAAATCACATCCCTAATACCTCGTTCCGATTGAATCCATAACTTTCAGGACACCTGGTATATAAACAATATCTGCGAGAATATACATAATTATACATAATCCAGGGATTTTCAAACTCATTCAGTCCGCAACGGTCTTAAAAGTTTAATACTTTGTCTCTGTATCCTACTCGGGAAGCTAGCAGAAATAGTAGTCATAAGCGATTCATACAATGAAAATAGGTAGGCACACAAATTAAAACATCCACATTATGAAGTTGAGTACTTTTACTGTTGTCAACTCAAATATGAATACGAAACTTCAACAAAAGGAAAAACGGGAAATGACAGTGATACTTAGCAAGTATTTTATAGTTACAACTGACAATTTAACTCAGAATGAAGATTGCTGACTTCTTAGCACTCATAAAGATGGAGTTTGGTTTTGATTCGAAGCGAATTTTCGAATCTTTATCGAATAAAGCAAAAATCTTATTTCATGGCTGCAATGAGAGCTTATGTTATTTTTGAATCGTTTACAAGTGAATAAACTGAAATCTGATTGTATCGGTTGAAATATCTGATGAAAACATGATTCCATTTCAGAATGAACAATTGAATGGAAGGAAATGATTTTTTTATCGTGAGTATATTTCTTCCTCATAGATTTTTGTCTATACCCGAGATCAAACAATGGCCAACCATGAAATTATCTCGTAAAAAGCGATCGAGGATGCGACCTTCATTTTTTCGTATCTCCTAGAGTTACCGAGGTACCCTATACAAACATAGAAATTTGTCATATTCCAGGACGGCTTACGTACTTTAATAATAATAATATTGACAGGGTGAGGATTAATTGCAGTGTCTCACCCCATATATGATTGTTGATAACCGCCGAATTGGCCATACGCATATCCTTGCATACCACTTAGAAATTGACCTTGCATCTGCGCAGAACTCGCAGCAGCGGCCGCTGCTGGATAGCTTTGTGGATACCAGTAGCTTAACTGTTGACCGTACGCGCTATAAGGAAACGATGTACTTGCTATTGCCTGAAAATCACAAGTACTTCATAAAGGATGTAGGGAATTTACGATATATGATGCGAACATATCAAAATTGCACCCACTCTCTGATTGCTCACTCATTCATTTGATAAAATACACGTAAACCTCGACTTTAATGGCCAATTTCAGATATTACACTCTCTCAACTTCTGATTTTTAGAATACGTCTTAGGGCAATATGTAGAGATCGTCATATCGACGAAACAGACTATTCAACGAATGCATTGTACGAAGAATATTTTCGATGTATGGACGAAAAATAAACATTTGCTGAATAATGTAAATCATGATCTGAAGGTTTGGTAAAATCGACGCGAATTCTTTTTTTTTACTCTTACTTAGTTCAAATGGGGAATATGAGTGATATTCATGTACAAAACGTTATTTTATATCGCCAAAAAACATTGTGCTTGACGATTAAAGTGTAGTGAATGATAACATTACTTTAATTTGAACATAAATTGAAACTACATCTGAAGAATAACATGGAATCATGGTTATAATAATGATTTCTCTACATATTGAAACACGTGAGACTATATTAGGACAATAATTGTTCATTGGGATTGAAAATAGATCTGAAATATTGCTTATTCCTCATGATAAGGAAGCGTTATTTTTGAAAATGTTTGGATTTTGTTTTTTTCAATATGAGAGTATAATATTGATGTTGTTGAATTCCACAAAGTAATCTCGAATCTTAGATTTTGAAAATAACTGAGTTCATTGGAATTGACATTGAATGCATATATTATCTGATGATTTTTGACTTGAACCTATGAGAGAAAGGAATGTCATTGATTTCGTGAGAAATCGGTATAGTATTGAGTATAGTTATTTGAACAATATAAAGCATACCGAAAGAAGAGTGAGCATCTTCGAGCAATTTGGGTGACAATATAGAGGAAGGTTATCATTTGAGTACCCTACAATTCATTTCCTATACGATTTCATAGATCGATACACGAATGAGAGTATACAAACAATATTCTGTGTAGATGAAACTGGAACGTTTATCGAAAATTGCATTTACCTGTCCTGTTACAGTTGCGTTATTGGGATCGCCGGATTCTTTTCCCCAGGAGCATTTGACGATCTGTCCGTTGATATCGGTATTGTGTACGGCAACAATGGCATGTGTTGCCGATTCTTTCGTAGAAAACCTGTGAAAAAATTCAGACATTGAACTTGTTAACTGACTCATTTATTTCACTCATGCATTGATAATTCAGGAAATGAACAATTATTCTTTCGTAGGTAATTCGAATAATTTTTTCGAGTCATGTATTTTCAAAATGCAATCTCATTTTTGAGGAGGAAGCCAACTGTGAGTCGAACTGAGTAATAATTTTTGGACAATTGAAAAAATAATCTTCTCGTGAACATAGATCAGCAACTGCCTTATTTATGAAATACAGTCTATTGAAATTCTACCGAAGAAGATATTCCTTCCAATATTCTCAAAAATGCACTGTTTTGCAATTGACATACGAATAAATTTTTCCCGAAATGATTATTTGATACTTTGTTGTCGACTAAATGGGATGGATCTACGATGTAACAAACTATTAGCTATATTTTTCGTGAGCCGAAGTGGATGTAATGTTGGGTTTCACGAACAAATATTTCACACATTGAAATCACTGAATGACATAATATATGTCAGGTCTATGCTCAAATATGGTTCAGTCACGTGGTTCTCACACTACAAATGATCAGACGAATTGAGAGATGCTGTGAGAATCGCATTCATTCCATACATTCATCATGTTCTACTGAATAATTCAGTTGAACTCCTGATGAATTCAATATGAGCATTATCAATGTTATATGGTTGCATTCCTTCTGAATGACTTCTGTCAATATTGACTCTGGTGTCCCCTTCTGATTGTATACTTGATTGACATTCCTATAGGATGTCCAATAGAATTCTCATCTATTGAAAGAATTGGGAATGTCATACACCTATCCAAATTGAACAAGTCGAGGGCTTTCTATTCCTGATAGTTCATTAACATATTCATTCTTTACTTTTGAAAGATGATTACTCAAGGTTATGCAATTGTAAAATTAAAATCCAAAAGTTTTCCATTGGATTGCGTGTAGAAATTATCTCAACCATAATTGAGAATTTTTAGTAGTATTATGTTCATGTCGAATCGGAAATATTCATTGGGCATGGAATATGGAAAAATGAGGTATTTCAGAATAGAATACTCAATATTAATCAGTACTTTGGAATATTTTTGCAAGTAAAAGATTCATGACAGTTCTGGTCGTTTTACAATATGAGTGTTAATTATTGATATTCTAGTTGTTCATAGAAATTTTGAGAAGCTGAGACTATTCGAGCACTCATTGTGTTGGCGTTACTTCACTCTGATGAAAATGAATTTAGGATATCATTATTTCTGAATCGCTGGAAGAACAGTCGATAATTTTATCTGACATATTCTACACTTATGCCATTTCGAGTATATATCTAAAAAAAAGCATTCAACTGTGAAGATATTCCATACGACATGGTCGAATATTTGGCAACGAGGTGATGAGATAAATTATCGAGAAGGTTGTGAATCTTGCAAAATGATCTAGTCAGCACTGAAATGTATGAAAAAGTATATCTCGAGTGATATTTGATTTGGAATCAAATCAATCTTTATATTTGACTGACTATGAATTCACTGATACTTAATGACGAAATGAATAATGTTCACCATTCTACAGGGGAAAATTAGAAAAGAATTCAGATGTCTCATAATTTAACTCAGCATGGCTATATTACCAACATGGCAAACTTAGCTAGAAAATCATCTGATCTTTAACAACAATTGACGACGTACAAAAGGCTAAAATTGTCCGTCCTACAGACAAGTTCCATTCGATTGATCACCAACTTATCTCTCACAGAATCAGAAAATTATCGCAGACCTAATAACGTTCTACATATATTTTTACGGCTAATGATGACAATAAAAACTATTATATCATTTGATAGAAACAGCTGTCTCTCGGTATCGAATCAGATGAAAAATTACATCTTACATTCTAATCTCTATCTTGTTTTCATTATCTTTTAGGCTATTTAGAAAGGAAACTTTTGTGTTTATTGTTCCTGTAAATCCTATTGTCTCAATTGCAGCGATTATCTTATTCCTCATGTTAGTTCGACATTATACCGATGGAAATAGGATTTTTCGCTGGTACACAGAAACAAGGCACAAAGAAGATTTGCCTCCTCACATCCTTCAAACGCACAACTATCGGAAAAATTTGCGAGGGATTGTGGATTGCCTTTCTATCCTAAATTGAAACATTCATTTCAGTGTAGAGTCGCTTTGTGGAATACGAATAGTGAAACTATATTGAACGGTGTAAATTCACATGCATTGGCGTCACTACTGAAAGATTCACGATGGTTTTTGTGAGAGGAACCACTGATATTTCTTTTGTTTCATTTTAATCATGTGAGGTATTCTGATGATGACAAAACTTTCTGCCTTCCAATATTTCAGTTTAGGAATAATAATATATCGGGATACGGTTCTCAGTTGCCTATTCGAATGTTATTCCACTACATTGTTATGGAAAAACTACATATCATCGCATTCTTTATTATATTATGAAAAAACTGATCATCTCAGATGAGTCAATGAGACATAGTTTGTTAGAAATCATTAAGCCAATCAAGAAATATAGTTGTCTCTTCAAATATTCATTGAATAACTCTCGCCACTTTTTCATTGAGAGAATTGGAGAAAAACTATAAGTATTTCACTTGAAAAACTCTCCAGAAATTTAGGATATTGAATATGCACCCTTGTAGCCAACTTGTAGATTTTCAATAGGTTTCCCTATCTCGTGTTTTTCAGACCAATTTTCTTCTGGAGATGAAAAAACTATATTTAATTCATGTAATCATGAATATTGTGATTATTGAGGATGAAAATCATATTGTTTTTTTCTAAAAAATGTATGGAACCATACGCAAAAAGTTTTATGTCTCACTGTTTCGAAATATATTCATTCAACTATTGAATATCTTTTGTTATTGTATTATTAGCAGTTGTAAAAAGGAAGAGAGTGAGAGCTATTGTACCAGTTTCAGCAGGAATTGAAGCGTTGAATAGATTGTTAAACAAACAAAAACATACACGATCTGAGGGACTGGAAACAAAAGCGTTATGTTTTAATACAGGTTGGGGTATTGTCCCTCTCAATTTGATGATTTTTCTGACACCAAATAACCTTTCGAACAATGAATAACTCATTTTGTGTTTTCAGAAGAAATATTAACCGATGCCCAGTGTGAAACGAGTACGCCCACCATTTCAGAATATTTTGGGCTGTGAAAATATTTGAAAGAAACTGATTTGTCTATTTGGCAACTCGAAAAATCACTGTGAGAAAATTAAACATATCCTTCAACATAGTTTATCTCTCGTTCTGCAGAGATTCCCCTTCTGTATAAGTATATTATCGAGTTATTTTTGTAAATTCTCTGGCGAAAAAATCTACCCTATTGTAACTGTTTATGCTAAGATAATCCATTTTCCACAATTTCCGATCTTCTCTACGTAAGTTATAGAGTTGTGGGGTTTTTATGTTTTGTTGATAACTTTCAAGGTGGATTTGGTGGTGACTGGATATTATAATTTTTTGAGTCTTGCTATCTAGTTATCGGTGGCAATTTTTGATGAGAAGTTCTCAGCAGTGAATATGAATGTAGAGAGATGAAACGTTCTTAGAAAATGATAGAGATTGCAATGGATATATCTCAGGAATTATTTCGTTTCTGAGTTAATGAAATTGACAAGTTTTCTTAGTATTTGTCTCAGTTCCTAAATTTTCTGAGAGCATTCAGCTTGAATTTATTGAACAGGTTACTACATATCAAGTAATTGGTTTTTAATTGTACCACTTATCACAAAAATGATAAACGAAAGAATAATATTCCACGAACGAAGTCATTGAAGATGCATATTGAAAAAGATCTTGTTGAATGTCGTTAATCGAGTTCGACTGACACAATTTACCACGGGATACGTAACATGTAGTGCAAAACTTCTTATATTTTGAATCGCTATGTGTTCTATAGTTTCACGAATTGAGACTCCTTGAGAGGAAAAACATTTTTCTGATAATAGCACTATCGAAATAACTATCGCATCAGAAATCGTATACGAATACATTTCAAAGAATGAAAAAATGGGATAGCTTTGATATATAACATATCGTGAAAAATTAAATTATAATGCTTTAAACTTCGATAGTTCTGGTGATCACCATTTCATGATGAATTGAAAAAATAAGCATTTCTCATATTATCAGGAACACGAAATCTGAGAAATAATATTCAGAATCAACTATTAAAAAAAGAAATTTCAAATTCATGTCACAAACAATCAATTGACCTGATATTTTGTAGTACTCGTATCGAACACTAGCTTTGATATCACTTAGTATTTTAACTATGTTTTCATATTGTCCCGATATTTTAATTTCATATGAATCAAATAGGAGGTGAGATCGTTAGTTACAAAAGTTATGAATAGAAGAGATGCAAACTCCATTTCTCAAGAAATTCCTTGAATTTCATGGATGATTATGGAGGAAGTGTATGCAACGTCTGAATAATCAGAAACTTAGTTATTTAGTTTCTGAGAAAAATATCTACACAGAAATGTTAACGATCTGTGTTTATAGAAAATGCTATCATTCCAAATATTTGAAACACTTGAGCAAACTGGCTCCAATCATAAATGCAAACTGAATTGTAGCTAAATATTTGATATAGTTGAATATTATTCCGTCTGAGGAAAACTTTTTTATCGTCCCAAATTATCACGAATATTTAGGGACGAAGGTTGAAGAAGATTTTGTGGCTGTTGCACAACAAATGTGTTATAGAAGTTTCGCCATAGCAAATATTTCAAACCTCTTTTTTCGATCAGCTGATTTCTGTGACACACACACGAAAAAGTAAGACAAAGGAAATCAACTGTAATTAATTCCTGACTGGTGTCTCAATAGCTTTTGAATAATTCGATTAACAGAGATAGAATCCATTAGAGAAATATATCAGCAAACTTAGGTATGATATCGACCTGAAACCATGCTACTTGGAATGAGGCTAATAACTTTATGATAAGTTGTTGAGTATCAGTTTCCATGCAGCCATAGAAAATGATTTAGCGTGAACGGTGAAATTATAGAACAGTTTAATTATTTTTCAATGCAGTAACTTTTCATGAAAATCAAACTCATGATGAAGGAAAGACAATGATGAAATTTGTATGTATATATTTGAAGAAATACACTGAATTTGATGAAGTCTTCATCGCGAAAATGAACGAGTAAGAACAGAAAATTTCGACTATTTCGGAAAGTATTGGTTTACTCTGGATATTATTATTGAAATCGTGTTTTTTTTTAACAGAACTCATGCGTGATAATTCAAATCGTTATCAAAATAAGAATTACATTATGAAAAACCAATTATTATTATTGGGAAGTGAGTTTGAGGCATCACCTGAAAATTTATTCCAGGATGACTTTGAGTCTTTGAGTACTTCCTGAGTGCGTTTTGTTCTGTACCGTGTGTTCAGGAAATGCCGCTTCGATATAAACGTATGAATCAAATGAAGAAATGATTACAGCAAATTTTGAATTGTTTCCTTCAGTCGATATAATCACGTTGTCGACGTGACATCGAAGCGATAAAATGGATTCGATCCTGAGGGATTGTTGTATTGAGCGACCGTCACAAAATGCAGCTTTTCCACAAGGTTGAACGTGTGTATTGGAATAACGAAGTATGTCTTTTTTGTTTTGCTAATTGAACAATGGGAAAGGTATTGAAAGAAACAGTCATGCAACAATCGAAATGTCAATTATAGGGGGGTGAAAATGTAATCAGATATAAACATATTCATTAACCATCATATGATCAGATGATTGAACAATTATATTCAAAATATATTTACTCTTTTTCCTGAGCCTAGGACCCAGGTCAATCTAGTTTAAGAACTCATAACCGATTTACAACATCTTTACTCCACACTCATATGTGTAAATGTCATGATAATATAATTCAAAGATTGAAGAGCAATGAGAAAAGTTTAGCACTTGTATTGGACACCACCTCTCTCTTTTCTTGATATGGGAATTCAGTAATTCAATTAATTTACTCAACTTATGAGAAACTGAGTTTACAGTGAAGCAAATACTCCGTGAGGAACTCGTTCTTTCGTACGAAAACTATGCCAATATTGTGTTAAGTCCAAATTTCGCACTGCACTGCACTGCTACAGCACTGTACGCAAACTCGCAAGTTCGAAAATCTTTCTGATGGACTCAGAGTGCAGTATTGTCATTTATGAGAACATCTAGTATATTAGTATATTTTTGTCGATTATCGATTTCATTTCAATTTCATTTCAAGTGAGGTAGTATTTCATCACATATTTGAAGACTACCAAGTTCAGTTGAATTCATCTACGTACCAATGGTATTCTGGAACTCGACAATGATTTATAATACCTAACATTATTGTGAAGAATTTCAAACATTATTTTTCAACTCCAATATTATACTGGTGAGGGTATTTATTTCTTCATAACTCACCTCACGAATGCATATCCTTTTTCTTTGAATACCCTAATTTCTTGTATGGTTCCAAAAGGAGCGAAAGTCTTCTGCATGAGTTCCTCTGTCAGACCATTTGTAATGCCTCCGCAGTATACTGTGCAATTAGTGGGACTACTCTGGTTGTAAACTTCGTCGAAAGTCAGCGGCTTAGAATTAACTGTAAGAAACACATTTTTTATAGCAAGTGGATTAAAGGGTGGAAATTTGATATTTTCATAAAATATTCTCTCAAACTAAATTGATAAATAAATAAACTAGTTGATTGGATAAGTTTGGTTTACATATTGATAGATTCTCAATACCTAAAGCTGTATTGAATTAATGATAATAATACGAAATTATGCCACTTCATACAATAATGTGAAATGGAAGGAATCAGTACTAATTAATTGAGATATTCTATTGAGATAATGTGACACTAAATCCCACAAGAAGTGTGATATTAAAAGGATGGGACTGCGTTGAATACAGCCGCGCAAATAAACTCCTTTCGATTTCTGACCGTTGGAACTGATCTTTCTGTACTTCAGATATAGTGATCAGATATTTCAAAACCAAATACTAGAAAACTGAATATAAATACATTATTTCAGTTTCTCAATTTTATGTTCACGTGTGAATAAAAGAGCTTGATTTTCATCCGTATTACCCTCATGTGAGAGTATATAAATTATTAGCATGCACGTTCTCTGAAGTGTTTGAAGTCATACATACAATGGTCGATTTCACAATGAATCAAAGGGTTTTTTAATTTGGTCAATATTATATCATGTAGGTAGTATTCATTAACATGTCCTTTGACGTTCATTCAATTAGTTGTCAGCATATAGAGTTTTCTGCTTCTAGATAGGCATGAAGGTTGTGTGTACTATAAATGAAGAGATCCTTGTTTTATAACAAGCATCATATACAGTGAACATACAGGAATCCACAGGACTGATCAGATGCCATTGATTTCCAGTGAGATTGAAATTATCTACGAAAAGATTTTCGAGAGGATATTATATTTGATTCATCGTACTTCTCAAATATTTGCAAAGATGATTTTTGAATTTGTTGAGTTACATACCATCCTCTGAGATGCCAATTTCATCGCTTTAGCTAGCCTGCATGTTAGAAGACATAACAATTTTTTGAGATTGAATATCTATACAGATAATTCAACAACCAAATATATTTATATCAACTGTAAAATGAGCTTTATCAGATCTCTACTGTTTCATCAATTACCTTATCCCGTGTTTTGATCTCTGCCAGTGAAATTCGGAACTAATAAAATATACAGGGTGATCCTTTTTATATTAAGAAGTTGAATGAATGAAAGATAACAATCAATTGTTCAATGAATCGATTCTACATACAAATTTTCAATAGTTGTTGATTGTAATGATTAATATGGAGCTTGATATCTAGGTATATCATGACCTATCAGTGAATATTATTCCTCATTCTATTTGTGAAGACCATGTTTGTGTTCATGATTTCTGTAAACGAAACAATATTTTTTTCAGAAGAAAAAACTGCATTCAGAAATATGAAAATTCAATATGGCGTCCTTAGGAAAAAAAAGAGTTGACTGTCATTTGTTTCTTTCTTCGTGTGTTAGAAAAAATGTAATATTATTTCCTAATTTCTCGCAAAAAATTGCTATGGGAATGTTACGGTTGAAAATGGATAACTTGATCGGTTTTCCAATGAAAAAATGAAAACGAAAATCGCAAAATTCCGTTTTTCAGCGATATCTTGAAAACCAAGGAAGATAGGTCAGATTTTTTTTCAGATTATTGATCAGTACCAAAATGCGCAACTTTACCCTAATTCCCTACTCTGTCTCGTTCGGCAAGATAGAAATGTGAAGTTGGAGGATTATCAAGAAAAAAGCTATCTATTAAATTCATTAATTATCTCATTTATTTCATTCATTCATTTATTTATTTACTTTTGTATTTATTTACACTATTTTACAAGGTAACCAATCACAAAAAGGCAAATAAATAATAATCACAAATGTACATTCCCAACTAGATTTGATGTGCTGCAATGAATAGTAGAATATAAAAAAATATCCAATTATATACCCGAAGCTTTAGGATGACGACATATTACATGCAAAGGAGAGAACTTTGAGGCATTCGTTCATCTTATGGCCGAATTGAAAGATATCAGATACCAGAATGAGAAGCAAATTTGTGAATGTGAAATTTCAACAGACATTCACACTCTCATCCTATTAGGATTTCAAACAGTATGACGCCCAAGAAGCCGATCATGAGGAAAGCCGATCGGTGGATAAATATAAGCCATTGTAACTTAACAATTTCAGAATAGTCACTGCACTGACTGATACATTCCATAAAATGATGAAATCACTTCATCTATATGAGATAGAAATGACAAGTTTCCTTACTTGTATAGTCTTATTTTCGAGTGGAAGACATTACTTGAGATTTGGAAATATTGAAGGTCAACTTGTTTACGATACACCAATGTTCATTTCAATTTAGCAAGTTCTGCATCAGGCGATCACAATACCCGCTAGAAGAAATGTGCTTAAAAATCTTCATATCATCGGTATATAGCAAACAATCGACTGCAATCACTTCAAGGATATCGTTGATAAATAAATTGAATGGAAGAGGCCCCAGAATACACCGCTGCGGGACTCATGATAACGCGATATATTCATCCGACTTAAAACCTTTATAAAAAACAAACTGCTTTCTGTTGCTGAGGTAAGAGCTGAAAAGATTCAATAAGCCCGTCGAGAATCCAAACTTTTACCATTTTTTCAGGAGTAAACCATTATCAAGCCTGTCAAAGGCATATAAATCACATCAATTAGCTTGCGGTCATCGATACTTTGAGCTATATATTGAGTGATTGTCGTCAACTTTGTAAAGGTAGAGCGGCCTTTGAAAAATAAAGTAGTATGCTTTCACCGGTAGTGTAGGGAAAAAAAAACAGTCATTAAATCAATATAAAGGACACTTTTTCCAAGAATTTTTCAATTAATTTCGAACCAATAATAAATAGTATACCATATTTCTTCACCTCTTCATTACCGTATGGGTGAAAAGCAAGCGCATTCTCCTATATTGGTATCTCGACTATTAGGGTAGGATACAATTGGATACAGTAGGATTGTTGGATATTACAGAAACCGAACTCCATTTCGAATCATTTCTCATTATCTTTATATTTTCCATTTGAATTCAGGCTACAAATCTGTCGATAATTGGGTATGAAACAGTGTCAGGTAATTCTTATTAATAGTTATAGACCTCCCAATAACTCGCCGCAGATTTCGAGCACAGCGGCAAAAAACTTCTGGAGAGTGCCTTGATCTGAATTCAGAAATATAGATATGTTCAGACAATAGCTGTGGATTCACAGGGTGTTGAATTTCTTCTGTTATGGTGCGAATAATGTTAATAGTACACCTTATATAAAATTCAAAAGCGCCATCGAAGGAGCCATGCACATCTTTTCATTATCAGTGATACCCTGACAGTTCGGGTCGAAATCAGATTACCAAGTGAATGACTGTGAATTATGTTAATAATATGTAAGTATGTTATGAAAATTTCATGTCAAATCATTTCGAATTGAGTTTCCCAAAGGATACACAGAATTAGATTGATAACATTAATGCCATAACAAAAAAAAAAAAACAGTTTTCTAAACGGGGTTGGGTTAGGTTTTTTAAGATCCATGAAATCATATGTTACTAGATAAGGGTTGCCATTTGAAATTATCAAGTGAGGGTGAGGGGGTTAGACCCAAAATACCACCGAAACTGGTTTTGAACTGCCCCCTCGATATCTAAATTGACGTGTTTTTTGCCTACGGCAAATTTTCCTGCTAAAAGAAGTAATAGGGAAATAGGGGGTGGGAAGTATTGAAATGAAGGTACGGTATAATAATTGTCTGTTTCATGCAAACCCTTTTGGTATATTACCAGTGAATCAAATATTAACAGTATTTATAACTAGTCAAAGGTGTGTAAATCATAATCATGATGCCATTGTTCCAGTCAACATTAGAGTGGGTACATAAGAATATACAATTTGATGGAATTTTAAAAGTATGCTTTAAATGTATGTGTTGTTGTTTTCATTATCAATAAGGATTCACTTCTCTACAAGTACAAGGATCTTGACTTCTGTTATACACACGATGAAAACTGAAAAAACTCGGAAAAAATGAGAATTCTGTTTTTTGTCAGTGAAGCTGAAACAGTTGAGTGGTGAGTTGACGGAACGTGAACTGTATTCAAACAAATGAAATAGCATCCATAATATGATTTTAAGGGGCCATGCTTTATACCGAGTGATTCTTCAAGGTGGCTCGCCCCTATAACTTTTTTATTATTGGAGATAGAAGAACAAAATTCGGGGGTTGTGTATTATATGTCAATTCGCATTATTTGACGTATTCATTTGCTTTGTAGTACTTCCGGTTTGACCGGAAATGACCTCAACTTTTGATTTTCAATTGGAACACCCTATATATTTTTACTTATTTCGATCGAGGATGACATTACCTATCCAACAAAACTTTGTTTGTGAATATTTGACGTATGAAAGATTTTTTATGTTAATTTTTATTTTTCGATCTAGCGTGCCATGGCTCGATTGAAACGCTTCCTTTTTGATCAAGTGACATGAGAAAAATACAACTTTGAGGCATATGACTTCAGAGTCGTTTCAATAATTTTTTCAATGTCACAAATATAATTTTTTCCAGGGTGGCTCGTCGGGTTTTTGTGAAAGATCATTTTCTTACGAATAATTTGATACCACATACTTCCACTTTATTTTCACTATCTTTCTCAATTAATTAATCATGGCACGCTCGATCTATTTCCATTGCGTGAATCAAGTGCCAGAATGGAATTTTAATCACCACTTGTTGTCGGAGATAATCGGACCCATTACCTGTTTTGTGGCATTCTTATTGCTCAACTGCACATATTACACGAGAGTGTATTTTTTAGTACAGAAGTTCAGTTCGAATCCAGACATCAGATTGACAAAGTTTAACTACTCAATGTTCAAAAAGGAGTCGTCTACTTTGTCTAGAGTGCACCGTCATTGAATGCTGAAAAGAATCTCGTTGTCTCATTTCTCACAGTTTATTTAAAGTGCGTCCTTTCAGTATATATTTTTCATGTGATTTTCTCACTGGATTGAGTATTTTTTATCAACATGTTCATTTTAGCGAAATATCTTCAATAATTTATCCTTCAAAACTACTACATTCATCATTTTAGATCGATTGAAAGACAATATCAACTAAAAAAAGCTCTGGGAAAAAAACATGAATCTGTGGTAAGAATTATCTGAAGGTTTATAGAAATAATGAAACTTACATTCAACTTAAGATTGGGTCGAATTCAATCTCATTCCAAAAATTCTAGAAATTGCTTCGATGGTTTTGGTTTCATCTTTGATTAGGTATTGAACTTTGCTCCTCTTATAATGTTTTGATGATATTGATCGTGATTTCGGAAAAGATGACAGCTCAATGGCTTCTCTGTTATATCGTTTTTTTAAATTGAAATGAAAAAATAGTTTGCTTACAGATGTAAAACAATGTAGTGATTTGACGTGAATAGTGATAATGTCATCACCCAAATACGGTTCCTTTTTATTATTATCATTATTATTATAGAAAATAAGGATTTCAACTTGACTGTGACATGTTCCGGGAATTCTCTTTTATTGTTTCTGAAGCGATTAATGTTTGTTTCTGAATTTCAAACTGGATCGATTATAAGTTGCTTTTCGTTGTTAAAAATTCATATGTTTTCTGTTATGTGATTTCTGCAGTATAATTTGACTCATTGAATTATTTTTATATACGGAGTGGGTGCATCAATACGCAACCGCAACTTTGTAGGTTTCCATATATCGTTTTGAATATGTTCCGTTTGATTTTTTCAATGGTCATGAATATTCTCACGAATTTCTTGATTGGATCCAAAAACGTTGTCCCTGACGTGTAGTCACCTTTGTGACTCATTCTTCGTTATGGAACTTATCTGATTGTTAACGTGTGATATGACGTACATTGGATATCATTAGACGTCCAAAATGGTAACCATGGAACTTCTACAGGGTAGCCACAGGACGTTTCATAACAGAAATATTGAAAGAAGTCTTAAGATTTGGTAGCTTCACCTAGTAGAGACAATTCTATGAAGTAGTCAGTCAGATCAGTGATTCTGTGATGTTATTCGGTAACAAAAATCATGTAACTTTTTTAGAATCCAAGGTCGTGAGATAGTTCAAAAATCAATTTTCTTGGTAGTGATTATACTGAATCGAGCTATTGGATTTTTTGTTGCAAGTAGTTGATAATCATTGATTATCATGGGAAATAGATGAATACAGATATTTCGAGTTGATTCAGGAAGAAAATAATGAGATGTGATGACTGTTGGAATGAAAGACTAAACAAAACAGAAAATATCTGATAAGCAGATGACTTTCCTTGTGAGGGAAAGTAACATTTCTTATCCTTTTCAATTCTAGAATTTCCTCTAATGAGTATGTAGATTTGTGTGAAATAATTTTCTCAACTTTTTGGTGAAGTTTCCACGTTTCTCTACTGTTAATCAGTGACAGTACATGCCGTGACAGTTAGATCCCGAGATTGGTGTGCCATCCGGAACTTGTTATTATAGCTTCTGGGACATGTCAAATTCTGTGCAAGAATGTGAATGAAAAGGTCCCTCAGGAATTGTAGATGACGAAATTGAGTTGTGCTGCATCCTAGGTAATATCACTCGCCCCGTAGGCAGCGTTCAGATGTTACATGAGGATTTACTTAATCCCAAATTGGTATTCGATTAACAGATATTAGGGCATGATTTTGTTGTTGAGATAACAGAAACCATGATTTCGATAGAAAAAATATGAATATAATCAAAAAATCTATCAGAGGAAGAAATACAGATTATGTCCCTGGAAATCGGACAAAAATTATCATCAATAGTTTGAAGTTGTTGATCAACATTTTAATGAATATTTTGGACAGATATACAGGGTGTCTCAACAGTCGACGTCAGGTTGGAATCGGGCAAGAGGCCAAGTTTTGATAGTTCAGAAACTTGGAAAAAGGTAATCCACATCGGAATCATTCAATTACTGAGAAATTATTCGAATGCCCCGAAAGCTTTTCTCTAGGCCCTGAATTCATTGAATGAGATGGAAAGGAGGGTCATGAAGTGCAAGGCAATTTGAAAATCTGTTGTGATGAAATGAATTGTAGCTGAATAAAGTGATGATTAAATAAAATTAATCGACACTTTGGGGTTAATATATGTCTTGCTAACACTTCATATGACTATTCTACCTATTTCACTTGAAATAGTGTGAAGACAATTTGAACATATGTTGAAATCAAATGATTTGTTACTAAACAAATGGGATATTCAATTCAATAAAATCAATTGATACGTTAGCGTTCCTATCTGTCTTGCTGACACATTTTCTACAATTCAAGAAATATTCTAGCTAGTATCGAACCATTTTAGAATCTTGAATGATTGCCCAGTATTTGATTTTACTTGTCAAACTAGTATACCACATTTTTTCTTAGTACAGTCGTTGGGCGAAATGTTAATTCTAAATGTCTGGTTGGCGAAAAAGTGATATTTTCCCACAAGCTGGACTGGTTGGCTTCATATTCTGAATAAAAAATAATGAAAAATTGTGACAGTAGTCACCGTCACTGTCACCGGTTGCAAATTTTCCGTTTATTTTCAAATGTCCATATTTTCCAAAATATGTTACTTTTTTCCTATTTTTCTGATAACTATTATAGCTCAGCCTATTGTCCGCTTCCAGATTGACGTGAAGACATGTTCTTTTTTTATTTTTGTTCCACCAGAATACATATTTCGTGAAGAAATCTGATCAGCTTCGCTATCGATCATAGTGTATCAAAAAATTATTCAATTCATGCGGATATTTCTTGATATTTCGAAAATAACAATGCATGTTCATTTTATTATCAGTTGCAAACTGACGATTCTCAAAATTCTGTTTCGAAGTATCGCAAAAAATACATAGATACAGGGTGATTCACCTAACTGGTTCATTAGAGGTTTATGGAGAACTGATAGAGATATCAATTTGAAATTTTGGTGGGTGATACTACTCGATGTGTTCTATTTTTCTGAAATATTCTCAATACGCTGTTACTTCCGGTTAAACCGAAGTGATATCAACTTTGTTTTTTCAAATAGAACATCCTGTTTATATTTATATTTCTCAATTCTACGAAGAATTCTAGACCTGTTTCATTTTGAATTTTGATATTCCATTTTTACGAAAAATTTTGACAGATGGACTGACAATCTTCAATTCCCAAGATTGAGAGGTTCAATCTCCATATACACACACATCAATGGAAGAGTGTTATTCTATCAGGTATCCCTCAAAGTGTTCCAAAATATGCAACAGGCTGTTTGATATTCCAGTTAACTTTTTGTAAATTTCAAATCACAATAACTTTCTTATTTCAAATAGAATGACTATGAAATTTTCATTTCCTGTCGATTTCTATGAGCATACCATATCACTCATATGAATATTTACAGAGATATCAACAAAAATGTGAAAATACGCTCATTCGTCTCATGTGTATTTTCACAAATGTGTTTCGGATGGTTCAAAATTTCATATTCGACAAATAATATGAACATTGATCAATTGAGAAGTGACTATCTCCACTTCGTCTATGGTTATTTCTATGCAAACCTATCACACAAAAAAGATAAACAAATAATATGGTACAAAACCAGTAATTGTTCAGAATGTCGTCTATGTTGTTCTGGGCACATAACAATTCTTCTCCGGACACCTTCAGTAGTCGACCTTTCAATTTCATATGACAATTTTGCGAAAGCCAGGCGCAATTATTTGGCTCTAGGGAATATCAATTTCAGCAATATGGTGGTTTCACGAAAGTGGCAACGAAGCATATCCCAAAAACCTATAACTGCTCTCTTCCTGATATAGGATATATTTCAGATTATCACTTGATCGATGTATATCATGATTAGATATTGATCAATGTAAATTTTTTGGAAAGCAGTATTGTTATACTGATTTCAAGTGGTTGGGCTTACTATTTTTGAAGCCGGACCTGGTGGCATTTGAATTCGCAAAAATTCTACATTGGCGGGAGTGCTCATCATTGGCTGAAAAGAGTGATGACTCACAGATCTGTGCGATGGTGAAAGCGCATTGGTGGTATGAAAAATGAAGCTTGTGACCACCAACATCAAAGTGACACTACTATATTTCCCATAATTTCTCGAATCCTTGCTTTCTTTCAAACTTCTGGGGGGAATTTTCTTGGGATTCGAATTCAGTCAAGGTCAACATCTCTAAACTGTTAAATTTTTTTTATGAGACGTTTCGCTCATTGTTGTGATCTTTATCAATCTTGTTAAATTTCAAAATGAAGTTAAAAACATAAATAAGTAAAATTACATCCACGTTGTGCTATTATAGCTCTTCAGTCTCAACCGTGTATCTTTATTTCATAAACAATTCCTATGTGACACTGAATTATTAGGTATAGCCCAGATAAAGTTCGCAACAATGAGCAAAACGTCTCATGAAAGAAATAAAACAGTATGGAGAGGTTGGATTGAATTCAAATCGCAAGAAAATTCCCCCAGAAGTGACACTACTGTATGTTTAGTTATACTGTGCTAGTATTGTGATAGTCAAATGAATAATAATGGAATCAAATGATAACAGCTCTGGAATAATAATGAAAAAACATGAATAGCAAATTCATTTAGGTCAATTTGTCGTACATGCCCGAGCTGGCGAGAGTCTGGTTCGGGATAATTTTGCGTGGGATTATCTGTTTTCCTGTCGTTTCGTAAAACGGAAATATCCATTCTGCCATTCAATGTATTCATATGAAATTTACAGAGGAACATTTGAAGAGAATTTCGACAGCCTATGTATCAACAGAAATCACAACACTATTTTTTATTGATTCTAATTTGAACATTTATGTTGTCATTAGTATTTCTTGATTACTTTTCCATCCACCACATTATCGTGAAGTTTTCTTTCAAATGATGTGTAGTTTTCATTTCACGGGAAACTTTCGATGTGTCAATGCGTAATCAGACATGTAAGGCAAAGTACGGACTTGAACGTATCAATTCAACGTGTATCGTATACGTATTTTCTAGTGGCTTTCAGAAGAGTTATAGCATGAGTTAATACTCCGAGTCAACCTCGCTTATTATTTGTTGTTATCTGATGAGTCTGTTATTCGGATAGTTCCACTTTTATCAATCAATTATTTCAAATATTGAAATTAATGGAACATGGACATGATAGATCTAGAAGACGGCGTATTTTAGTAAACGTTTTCTTTGGTTTGAAGTGTAGGACATGGAAGAACAAATACAGGGTGTCAATTTGAAAACTTCCCACCCTTAATATTTTGCTTCCAATAAACAATATGAGGAATCGGAAAAACATGTCAATTTTATTTGCAAGGAAGAAACTTTCAAGGACTATTTCTGATAGTGAAAACAAAATGATTATGGATGAATTCTAATGAAAATATAATATTGTATTCTCAGAACAAATGGAGAATGATATTCCAAGAACTGAAAACAAAATTTATTTCGGAGGGCATCTCTTTCTTCTGATAGCACTATTAGATAGCAACTCGATATAAGTAATACTTATTGATAACTTCTAGAAGAGTAGAGTTAGAACAGATAAGAATAACGAATCCCACATCTATCCACATTTCACAGGGAAAGTAGTTGAGTGAATTCGTACTCCATCATAGAAGTCCTTATTTATCTAGATCTCATAAGTATTTACCAATGATGAAAATTTTTTGCACTCAATTCGAAAATCTATCGACCTTTCAGTGTTCGTTCAGGGACGTTCACGAGCTGTTTACGACTATCGTGAATCGTGCGGCATCCACATGGGTTGTATTCATCCCAATGCGTAGACAAATTCACATTGTTTTTACTTTTGTCGCAATGACGTGCACGTATCGTGTTCACCATACGCTTCCGCTCAGGCTCAGCCTTGACGTCTAATAGCCACTGCCAGATTTCAGTAGCAATTCATGCAGAATACCTCAACCATATACTGAATATAAAACTTGAGAGTCTCTGAATTGTAGTGGGTAATTTCGAGATATTGAAGAAGATGTTATACGACGTTATAATATCACTATGGATACATTGCCTCGAATTTCAACGGCATATATGCCATTTGAGAATACAAAAAGTATTCCCATTTTCTTTTATGTTAGGAAACTTCACATGAATTCGTCTGATGACTTCGAACTGGTGAATTTCATTCCCATTAAACTCACACTATTTTTGTCTTTTTCTTCCTGATTGTTGAAAGCATACGTTGATCAACTAGTTTCTTGAAGGATTTGCTGGATACTCATCACTCTGTTTTTCCTCTCAATATCACTTTTACTGTATGTACTGTACTGTAAAACCACTATTGATATTCGGGAGTATATTATGTGTCATAGAGCTTTTTGGCTCTTCACCCAGAAATATCTTTGTATGGTACAAAAAGCTTATAGTGTAACGTTTCTATTTACTAAAACACTGGGTTCGATTTATATACACTTTTATTTCCACTGACATTTACAATGCTCGATTATTAACTGATTCCCTGCGCCTCTGTCCGCGGAGCTTTATACCTGCACGCTTCTCCAGAAGTTTCCTGGCGGCACGCGAACATTTCAGACCTCGCGTCTCGAACGTTCATGATCCGCGTTACCTGGAGTGGGCGTGGCCAAGCCATAGGCGTATTATTTCGTTACACTGCTCCCTCCTTAGTTCTGATCGCCCCGATCAGAAATTCTCCATGTGGCAACCCCTGACGTCGGCTCTTGATGGCGAAAGCTACAGGTGTTTCCGGCCCTGCAGAACCCTCGGAGAAAGAAATAACAGTCGATCGTCTTTGAGGGACATACTCTTTTCGGGTCAACGCAGCACACCGTGATCTGTATGCCTGTGTCCCGGAAAATGACTTCTATCATGCTCCTCACGATCTTCCAGTCCAGGTTTTCCAACCCATGGCCAATTTTAGGTAGAGCCAATTTCTTTATGTCATAATGGCAGACGACTTTCCTTAGGTCTACTAACGCGTACCATATATTCTCGTAGGTTGCTCTTTCTATCGATAATTTCTTAGTTATTAGGTAGAATAAGGATCGGTTGCCATCTTCTAGTCGTAGTGCTCTTCCTACTCTGGGCATTTGATCTCGCAATTCATCCAGGCGGCCGAACTTCTTGCGAAAGACTGTTGCAATTCCTTTGCTCATTCGGAGATCTTGAGCGACGCAGTGTGCAATGGAAACATCTCCCGGAACTGTGAAAAGATCTTGCTGAACCTCAACGGTCACGCCAAGCCTGATCTTCCCACTGCTTGCGTAATCCGACATGAATTCGGTGTAACTCGGTTGGAAGTCGTCACCGTTCGGTACTTGTTGAAGAGTTCTCGCTTCTTCGACGTCATTCGAGCCAGCATATGGTGCAAGACGATTTATGTGAACAACTTTCGGCTTCCCTCTTGGCAGCTTTCCGATTCGATAAATCAGATCATTTATCCTCTTCTTGATCTCATACGGACCTTCCCATTGTCTTTGGAGCTTAGGGGAAAAGCCTCGACGTCGTCATGGATTATACAGCCAGACAAGATCACCTACTTCGAAGGTCCCCTTCGCGGAACGGGAATCATAGTGTTTCTTCATCCGATCACTGGCTATTTGCATATTCCGTCGGGCAAGGTCGTGGATGTCGTTCATCCTCAGCTTCAATTCGTCCGCATAGCCTTCACCGGCCACATTCTCTTCTGATGGTTTACAGCCGAATTCCAGATCACAAGGCAAACGGATTTCGCGTCCAAACATCAAGCAGGCAGGGGTCTGGCCAGTAGTCTCGTTGGTAGCCGATCGGTAGGCCATCAAAAACAAAGGAATAAACTGGTCCCAATCCCTCTGGTGTTCTGATACGACCTTGGAAAGATGTTTGCCCATGGTCCTATTCATCCTCTCAACCATTCCATCCGACTGAGGGTGCAAGGGTGTTGTTCTGGTTTTCTCAGCACCAATCAATTGGCAGATTTTTTGAAAGAGAGCCGATTCAAAATTTCGTCCTTGGTCTGAGTAGATCTTCAAAGGAACACCAAATCGGCTGAAGAATTCTTTGACCAGAACATCGGCAACTGTGGAAGCCTCTTGATTAGGGATCGCATAAGCTTCAGTCCTTTCGTAAAATAGTCCATGGCCACTAGGATGTACTTATTTCCAGCATCTGTTACTGGAAATGGACCAGCAATGTCGATAGCTACCCTTTCCATTGGACTAATGACATTGTATTGTCTCATGGGCGCCCTCTTCTGGCCAACTGGACCATTGCCCGTTGCACACAACTCGCATTTCCGGCACCATCTTCGTACGTCTTCTTTACAGTTCACCCAATAGAACCGCTCTCAACTTTCTGTAAAGTCTTCGTAATTCCAAAGTGTCCTCCAGAAGCACCATCGTGTAACTGACGCAATACCTCCGACACTTTACTCCTAGGTACAACCAGTTGCAACCTGGACTCCGTACCATCTTCGTTTTCAAATCTTTTGTACAGAAGATTATCTTTCAGTACCAGACAATCCCATTGGCTCCAATACGATTTTACTTCCGGGCTACATGCGCTGATATCTTGCCAGGACGGTCTTTCCTCTTGAAGCTTCGAACCCAGAACACGTTTCAGACACGGATCGTTCTCCTGAGCGACTCGTAATTGTTCAGGTTGCCAATTATCACTTTCGATGGTAGTTCTTCGAATGTGGCAAAGTCGTTCATCTAGCTTCGAACAATGGCTGCAATTCTCACTGCATGGTCTTCTTGATAGGGCGTCAGCATTCTGATGGATTTTTCCTGCCCTGTGTTCGATGTCATAATCATATTCCTGCAGCCGCTCTATCCACCTTGCTACTTGACCCTCTGGATTACGGAATTGCAGAAGCCACTTCAAGGCTGCGTGGTCGGTTCGAAGAAGGAACTTTCGGCCATACAAATATTCGTGAAAATGTTCGCAGGCCTTCACTACGCCTAGGAGTTCTCTTCTGGTAACACAGTAGTTCCTCTCTGATTTAGACAAGGCTTTACTAAAGTAGGCAATTACTTTTTCTTGTACCTCTTGAAGCTGAGAAAGGACAGCTCCTATAGCAGTATTGCTTGCATCCGTGTCCAAAACAAATTTTCCAGTCTCTCTGGGATAACTCAGTATCGGTGCATTGGTAAGAGCTCCTTGTAGCTATTCAAAAGCTCTTTGACATTCTGCATCCCAAAAGTATTCTCTGCCCTCCTCCGTTAGCTTTGTTAAAGGTTTAGCGATGTGAGCAAACCCTTTGACGAAACGCCTGTAATACGTACACAGGCCAAGGAAACTTCTGATCTCATGTTTACATGGGTACTGGCCATCCTCGAATTGCTTCTATTTTCTCGGGATCGGCTGTTACACCATCACTAGATACAATATGGCCCAAGTATCTAACTTCTCGCCGAAATATGTGACATTCCTTGGGGCTCAGTTTCAAGTTGGCTCCACGTAATCGTTGAAACACTTCCTTCAGATTCCTGGAATGGTCGTCGAATGATCTTCCAACTACGATTACGTCATCCAGGTACACTAAACATGTCTGCCATGTTGGCCCCCTCAAAACTGCCTCCATCAGCCTCTCAAATGTGGCAGGAGCATTCCATAGCCCAAAAGGCATGACCGTGAATTGCCAAAGACCCGATCCAATCGAGAAAGCTGTTTTCTCCCGATCAGCAGGCTCCATTCCTACTTGCCAGTAGCCACTTTTCAAATCAAGGGTAGAGAACCAACGGGATCCGGAAAGAGTATCCAAAGTGTCATCAATTCTGGGTAAGGGATAACTGTCCTTTTTAGTAACTGCATTGAGTTGGCGATAGCCAATACAAAAACGTACGGAACCATCCTTCTTCTTCACAAGGACAACTGGCGAGGCCCACGGGCTATTCGATGGTTCTATAACACCTTGTTTGCCCATATTCTTGATAATTTCTTCCGCCTCCTCCCGCTTTGCCCACGGAAGTCTTCTCGGCTGCTGTCTTATTGGCTGATCATCCCCAGTATTGATTTTATGGGTCACGACGCTGGTTCTTCCTTTGTCATTTTCATCGATGGCAAACACATCTTGGAATTCTTCAAGCATGGCTCTCACTCGACGGGTCTGTTCTCTGTCCAGATCTTGACAAGTATTAATGATGGTGTCTACAAGCTCCTTTGAGTTCTTAGATTTCGGTGGTTGGTCGGTTGTAGTCACACAGCGGATCGACGAAACAGGAACACACTGTCCTACCACAGTTCTTCGGCTCAGCCCGATGGGAGTTTCCTTCACATTCATAACTCCCATGCCACAATTCTATAGGAGATAACAGAGTGAAAATGTGCAGGGTAATAAATTAATAAAAAGGATCTACTCACACTGCAGCGCAGTTGTTGAAAACAATACGATACGATTTCTTCAGAAGCCCTATCAACCGTCGACATGATATCTTTTCCAGTAATTAATAAAGATGTATCATCGGCATACATTACGAAGTAATCACTATAGAAGTCATTAACATATATTATATACAAGAGCGGACCCAGAATAGAGCCCTGTGGTACCCCAATGAGACAGGTTCTAGATGCTGACTTTTTACCATTCACCTCTACATAGTGGTTTCTGCCCCACAAATAACTGTCAAATCACTCGTAGGTCACTCCCCTGACACCATACATTTGAAGTTTAGAGAGGAGAATCCCATGATCAACCAAATCGAAAGCCTTACTCAGGTCCTAGAAAATACCCAAAGCCTTGTATCCACCATTCAAATTCTTGTACAACTCGTTAAGAAACTTTGTGAAAGCGTGGCTTGTAGACATTCCTCCACGAAAACCAAACTGGTTGATGTTGAATAAATTCCATTTATCAAAAAATGCGACGACTAAATTTAAAACATACTTTTCATAGACCTCTGCAAATGGACTGGAAAGTGAAATTGGCCTGAAACTCCCCAAATCCGTTTTGTTTCCTGTCTTATGAATTGGAACAATCTTACACACCTTAAGGCATTCTGGGAAAACTCCTTCCTCCAAAGAACAGTTTATCAGATAAGTGAGACGCCCAACTATAAAATGCACACACATCTTCAATATGTTTGTACTTATGCCATTATCTCCTACAGATTTTGAGTTATTTAGATTGTTGACAATATCTATTATATCATATTCAGTAGCAAGAATGAGGAAGAAAGAATGAGCATTATTATATTTGAGTGTTAAATCATTTTTGGTGGCACTCAACATATTGTTCCCAATGAGCTTTCTTGGAATGTTATTAAAATAATCCATGAAACAATTTGACACCTCCTCGGGTTCAGTCACCATCCTATTATTTACATTAATTGTTAAATTATTTTGCAGTTTTTGCTCGTTTTTGTTAGACTTTAAAATTTTCCAAGCCGTCTTAGATTTATTTTTAGAATTTGCCAGTAACCTTGAGTTATACAGTTTTTTTGCTTCACCCAGCAGTTTTCTATATATCTTTTTGTACTTTAAATAGTGGTTCTTAATTTCCATATCACCATTCAAAGTGAGAAAGTACATGTCTTTAAGTTTTTGTCCAGATATCAATTAATCTTTAGTTAGCCAAGGTTTTCTCCTGTTTTTATTTGATACATTTACTGATTTTAAGGGAAACGCAGTTTCAAAATGGTGCCTGAAAATCCTCAAAAATATGTCAAATTTTTTGTTTGCATTTTCATTTGACTGAAGCACTTCATACCAATTCTCCTTCTGAAGAGATGTCAAGAACCGATCAATATTATTTGAATCACGAATGTCTCTACGTTCGTATGTCACTTTCGGATTTTTTTGCTGGGGTTCAACATGAATGCTCAAAATCTGGCATGACTGATGATCATTCACGTTACTGATATCAGTGTGACTGCTGTAAGTGCCTCCATCTAAATTAACACAAATGTTATCCAAGCAATTTTTACCACGAGTTGGAGAATAAATAGTGGGACCAATACAAAAGGAACTGAAGCAATCCTCGAGACTCTCCAGATTTCTGGAGCTTTCTGAGAAGTTGACGTTGAAATCACCAGCCACCACCAGCTTCGACCTCATGTATCTATCCGTCAGGTATTGTAGAGTTTTAATGAACTTTTCTGAAATAATTCAAAATTTCCATCAGGACTTCTGTATACAGCAATTACTAAAATCTCAAGGTCCCTATGAACTTTGCACCTCAAAGCTGTACATTCAAAATGCTTTTCATGACATATTGTGTGAACTTTATCATATGTAATGCCCTTTTTCACATAAATACCTACGCCTCCATGAATGAATTCACTTCTACAGAAAAAACTTGCAATTTCATAACCTGAGATCTGATTTGATATTAATTGGTCCTTCCTAACCCAATGTTCACTTACACAAAATATATCACAGTTTATATCATTTAGAAGTAGTTCGAGTTGAAATAATTTATTTCTGATACCTTGAACATTCTGATGTACTAAATTGAAATTGGTGCTGAGGTCAAGGATAGATTTCTTCGGAGAATCTTTTCCAGTGAATAGAATATTCGAGGAGTTGCTCTTGACTAAACACTCGAATTCAGTGGAACTCCCGTCTCCAAAAAAGAACATTCAACATCTAAACATGAGCTACATGAAGACAAGTTAATGTTATCATCTATTTTTTCACATTCAGAACTACAGTTATATACTGTAAGAGCGAGCATAGATAACTCGAACTTGATGAAGAGTACCTGACATTAAAGTATACGCTATGCTTCAGCTTTGACCTGTAAGATAGTCACACTACATATCACTTGATTATCAATTTCGTCTCATTTCTTCAGACTCATTTGACACAGATTTTCGACAGTTTTTCATTTGAGAATGGCTATTGAATAAAATTTCTCTCTGTATATTTGTTTTTGATAACTACGACGTCTGTTGACTCAAGAACCTACGTGACTGTAGTCGACTCGTGACGATTGGAATATTGGAGAAGCATTCTGGTATCCCAATTTATTGCGAATGTAAGTCACGTGATGATGGTTTCTATTTTTTGTTCGTTCATTTTGTACTATATCAACCAATGGCTTTGGCGTTCAATAAAATTTCCTGTTCATTCCCCATAGACCGTTATACAGAACTCCCTAATAACCTCTTAGGGCCAGATATAATTGACTGAAATGTTAAACTATACTGAACGCAAACAATTTGCCGAATTACTATGAGGAAAATGGAATGCTTTCCGGTAGGGTCTGTTGATTTCACTTCCTCGGAGAATAGAACCGGATATGGTGGAGGGAGTATTGTCCTTCCCAAATTCAGTCCCCATAAAGTGCCCCTTATATTATATCGCAATACAACCATATCAAAGATTTCAATTTGCGGTTTTTCTTACTTAATGAGTTATCATCACATTATTTTTATTGTTCAAATCCGCAGTTATTCACGCAGGATATTATAAAAGTAGGTAGTCGAACTTAGAGGGGTAATTATTACAGTGATTCAGAGACGAAAAGGGTATGCAACCAAAGGTCTGGTATTGCTGTGTTCTTCAGATATGGGGTATCAAGATTTTCAACATCAAAAGTTCCTCATGAATATTTCCATAATTTTTTTCATGAGTGTTATTGATATTGTACAGTGTTCTTAAAATAGTGAAGTGACAATTCATCCCTAACTAAACCAGAGAAAAGCATTCTAGAGAACAAAGCTTTATTGGTCGTTTCATGATAACTTGAAAAACCAGCTTATTATTTCAATAGAGACTTATCTCGTGACCTATTTCCTCAAAGTTTTTGTCGTTTTCAATGAAATAAAATTTCACGAACAATAAATAACGATATATTGCCATGAGCTTAACACAAGGACTGCATATTTCAATTCCAAACGAAACACCTCGTTCTCTTTTACATCGTTCACAAAATTTTTTGTTTCATCAATAGGACTGATTGATTCCTGTCATTCAAAATGGTCTTCAATAGCGAAAATTATACTCAACTTTTTACGTTTTTATTTTTCACGAGTAGGCAGAATTCTAGAGAATAATACGTGAATTGGCTTGTTTTTTTTTCGAATTCTTGGAAATAGTTTCATTGGGTTATATCATTTTAGCTATTCTTGTACGTCGAAAGCGACCCTACATGTGATACCTGGTTAAAAAGTAAAGAATAATCCTTCCCAAATAAACCATAGCCATCGATGATTTCCATTTGAAAAATTCACATATACGTCGTAACTTGAAATTGAACAGTTCCTCGTGTTTCTATGATTGTTTGATACACATTCAATAAGCAACATGGATGCTATCTGACTTTGGCCAGGTCGAAAATTTGGCTTCATTCATCCCAGGAAAATATTCGAATTCATGAACGTGTCCTTTGATGAGTTGAATTCGAATAACTTTTCCATCAAATGTTCCACATTTACGGATAAAGGGTGGGGGTAGACTGAAGTGTGAGATATGAAATTGTTTTAATCTGGAATTTTTTGGTCGATAGCCCCAACCACCAATGAAACGATTCAAGAAGGAAAATAGATAATTTCTTCAATGCCAGAGACTGTCTTCGATAATATAAATCAACATGTTTGTTCGAAGTTTTTAAGTTCTTTGAACCTCAGTATTTTTTTGTATTTTCAACGTTATATGTAAGGACCATGAAACAATGTGGATAGTGTTGTTGATATATGTATCTCAGGAACTATAATTTTGCGGTTAGAACGCCGGAAACAAAATCTCTTTTCCTCACTCACCGCTTGAATATTCAGCGGAAAACTGACATAATCCAGGAAGGGATCAGAACGATTTCTTAGAGATTGCCGTTTGCGCGCTTTGCCCTCAGCATCCTGCCTCTAGGCATTTCATGTAAGACATAACGGAGTTATGACAGGTTTAAATCGGTTTTAGATTGAAGATAAGCTGGCTTCAAACCCAGGTAAATAGGCAAATAAGCGAATGTCATGATGATTTCATAATGTCGAATTTCATTTTCAAAATGTTATTATTTGTTGTACTCATCAAGAATCATGGAATATTTCTCACATATCAGTTCAACCACGGGGATTTATATTCAATTCCACCATGTTTCAATCAGTATACCTTTCATCATTATAATGAAAAAATTACATGACATACTTTTTGAATCAATAAACAGTTTGGAATTCAGATGGACAGATATCTACCTCATAATTTATATATGAACCCTATAATTCTATACTACTACTACGACTAATTATGTATGAAATCTTGCAATTCAACACATTCATGCTATTCTTTGCAACTACATGGTACTCTACACGGTTTTCATATACTTATTAGGGCATAACATTTCTGATTACTCACTTTTCTTCACTGTATCAATTTTATATTGATTTGATTATTAATATTTTTTTTTTCATCCAATTCTCGATTCACAGCGAATCACTGAACGTCTGAAAATTGGGAATCTCGAATATTTGCATTAAAACTGTCTAGATCATTGGATACTCCGGATATGTCGATGTCCAGCTTCAATGACAGAACAAAATGCAAGTTTATGAAATATTTACTAATCATGATGGTGAAAAACATGATGAATGAAAGTTGAACCACAGTACAGGAATTAGTCGTTTAGAATTCACGTCAGGTGATTATACCGGTAGCGAACACAAATTTAGATTTATGGGCTGACACCAATCTGGAACACCAGGAATAATGGAATAATAGGAATGGTGAAATGGCGAAGCCTCTCTTTATCAATATTGACAATAGTCAGGGTTTCCAGGAATATTCATCGATTGCATTGTACATATGTTGAGTAAACTGTGAAATTTCATTGAATGTGAAATAAGTTGATACGAGAAAAATGCGAATACTTCTAATTCGTTGTCTACCAATATAACTGATTCCTCTTTTCACTGTTCAATTCCCTAACTCGTGTTCCTGATGTTGATGATACTTACTGTTGATTAATGTATTCGACGTGACTTACATCAGATTTGCAAATTATATTGTATATCCCATGAAATGCTTTTCATGATGAATTTGATGGTGACGTTATTCGAGGTTAGATATGTTAGGAAAATCCTAATACACAGGGTGGTATAAATAGATAGGGCACATAAACTTCATCTGAACCACCTCATATACTTGTATATTTACTTATTCATTTTCAAAATAGATTTTTTTCTTTGACTGATTTTGATGAATTGATATCTGAAGAAATCAATATTCCGAGATAAATCGCAAAGGTCTGTTCGGAAAAATGTTTTCGATCTACAAAAAATACATGGTGTCAATTTGAAAACTTTCTTCCCTCAATATCTTCCTTTCAGTAAACAATATGAGGAATCAGAAAAGCAGTTCAATTTTATTAGTAAGGGGGACACTTTCATGAACTATTCGTAACGCTCATGGTTCAACCCCCTAGGAGGAGTAGATGTTACTCTTAGAATTTCAAATGGCACATCATTTCGATTGGCGTTCAATTCTGTTTCCAGTGGTACCATGATTTACTATTTTTGGACGAGCATTTTCCGAACAATGGCGTTCTAAACGTACACATGTAATCAGAATTTTCCTGTTCTGAGATGCATTATTGTATAGACTTCTTGAAATGAAAATGGTTAGAAGAGTAGATGGCACCGTTTCAACCCTTGAATGACAGAAATAAAAGTATTACGCGTGAGATTTTTCATGTTTGACATGTCTTTCTCGCAAATTGAATTTCATTTTGTGAACAGAATATAACCAACAAATACCAAATTTGAGCAATTCGAAATGAAAATCGAAAAATAAACAGGGTATTCCATTTGGAAAAACAAAGTTGATATCACTTCCGGTTAGACCGAGAGTAGCAGCGTATTGAAAATATTTCAGGGAAATAGATCACATTGAGCTGTAGCTGCCACAATAATTTCGAGTTGATGTCTCTTCTAGTTCTCTATAAACCTCTATTGAATCAGTTAGGTGAATCACCCTGTATAGCATAAATAAACAAACGAAAACTAATTGGCCTAGTGAAAACTATAATGCTTGACGAACCGAAAAATTAATCGATAGTTGAACGATTCATGAATTGAAGTGAGTTCACGGTAACGTGGGAAGATTCATGACTAGTTTCTGGTGATAATTTCAAAGGACACGATATAATGGAGTGATTTGGTGAAACATGCTCCTGTTTGCAGCTTTCACTACTCCATCATTGATGCTATCGTTTCTTTTCACTGGCCTCACAAAACGCACGAAAGCTCAGATTATATGAACTGAAAAATTATCTCTGTCCATCAATCTTCTCAGCTTCCATCTGTACTCATCCACTAAGGTATAGCCAGTTACGTCGTATATTCGCTTTTTTGGCGCATTCGAATACTAACAGTAAGTACCGTAGTTGAAGAACGATAGAAAGATTGATAAAAAAAATCAATGAAAACATATTGCCCTTCTCTATTGTGTCTTCACCGACATGAATATCATAGATGAAAGAGAGGCTTGCTGTCCAATGGAATTATCAGCGGCTGTTGTGAGCTTTTTGAAGTGATTTAATGATCCAACTCACGTGATCAGAATGTGTCTAGTACTTTGACTACAGAAATGAACACCGAAAAATAATTCATTGAATCACTAGCTAACCGAACCACATTTTCACGCTCTATTTCTGCAAAATGAACGAAGGGAATTCATAAACAATCCAGAGGCATGATGAAGTTTTGTGTTCCTGTAGTTTGAAATGATAATAATATATTGGTGTTTCCTGATAATTCCGCCTGGGGCTTGATGTGCGCCTCGATGAAAATCTCTTTGTAAAAATATTATCTTGAAGTAGTCTGTTCTTGAATTATTGAATATGCCTGATATTGTTTTTACTTCCAACAAAGCAACTTGTTTTCAGTATTCAGTTTCACTCCTGTGGAAGCAGTCTCTTCTACTAGAGCTCTTCAAAAGGCTTGTTTCTCTACTTTTTTTCATCTAACGAATTTGTTACGACGGCATTTCAGACCATCCGACGTTCGTTTGTATGACGGGAAGCCAAGCGCATCCTTCATTTTAATATTTCGATTGAGAAAGGTATGCAGATGATCATGTTCGTGAATTTCAAAGAATTTATTTTCAGGCTGTGTATTTATTTTACTCAGGCAGCTTTGAACGATGTTTTCAAAATAGTTTTTCCTCAAAGTGCAGTATACTGCATTTTGATGATAGAAACGAACGTAGGAAACAGAAACAAATGGTCACTCCCATATCTGCCCTGCTTGCTTTGTTGAAATGGGAACATTCAATCAATACATGTATTTATCGATCCCAAACAATGCACACCTGACAGTAAATCATTATAATTTGCTTTCGTAATTCTAATTGCTCTTAGTTATGAAGTTGTTGATGAGCAGCTATTCGCTAAGTTGTATTTGCTTTTTTTTTTAACACCTGTCTCTTGCAAGATTGGATTTGCTTGGTGTTGTTATGTTTGCTTTGTCACAAACAGTTTATTAATGCAATAATAAAATTTGAACTGTACATATACAAGTCCTTGGACCTAGGTGTACACACTATGGTATGTACTTTTAGAAAAATGTTCACATCTGTTATACATATAATATACAGTGTATTTGTGGCTTCAAATTAAATTGAAATAAATTGAATTAAATTCGTATACACATCTCAGATGATTTTATGACCTCCTTCAAATCATTTCAGACTGAATATAATCACCATACTTTTCTGCCAACACCATGGATGGAATATGGATTAGACTACAGAAGTATATGTGAATAATTTTTTTCCTTCCTTTATTTTCTACAAATTCCATGTGATATCTAAGAGCAATGGATTGATGTCGGTAGCTATTCGAAGATATACTTATTTTCTTAGGTATTTTTCTTTTTCTATTTTTGTCCATTTTCTCAATTCAATTCATAGATACGACGATGAACATTTGTCTCATATGATTTTCCATATTGAATAATAGTTCATACATACATATATATATATATATATATATATATATATATATATATATTGGCTTGTTTTTCAGTTGGCCCATCTTACCACTGGCCACATTTAATACATTCATGGAAAGAAATTGCACCCAGGAAAACCTCTTGCAATCAATACGAAAAAGACAATGAATATTGAATATCTTGAAAACTATGGCCTATCCTGGCATATTCCAACAATCCATTTCGCGCAAGGTTTCAATGGTATCTTTGGTCGCATACGATATTCTGTCTCCGAAGGTAGCTGGTACATCTCGGAGCATTGAATACGGACATGCCGTATAATAGTTACGTCTTTATGACTGTAATTCAGAAATTCCATTCTAGCCGGTACTATGAAGGAATATCAAAGGGCAACTTCCCACATGTAATTGCTTCCTTCCGTACAGCTGATTGGAGAAATTCGAGCCTGAGTGAATTTTTCATGGCATTCGCGCAGGTTGCAGTAATTGGACCCACACGTTTCAGAAATCACTGCATTCACGAGGTGAAAATGTGAGAAAGAATGTTTCTAAACTTTAATTGTTTCAACAATTCACATCATTTACATAATGGCATCAGTAGTTATCGGTATCTGTTCAATTAGATGAAAGTTACAGTAACAGTTGACGTTGCTAAGGATGTAAACGAATATGATTCCATGTGATTTTTCCATTCCCTGCCAATTTCATCTAGAATACTTGTATTTGACCGCATTTCATGTTGAGGAATAATTGACTAATTTATAATTGGCCAAGAAACGAATATTTCTTCGAATTCTCTATCTCTATTTCAAGCTTCAAATATTTTAGTCTCGAATTTTTTATGCACCATGGATTCGTAGATTTTGCTCCAAACGGAAAGATATCCCCTGAAGAGGTTGTGTACAAAGTTGAAACTGATGTTTGCCTGCACACCTCTATATCAACGTTGAAATGATTCATTTTCATAGTTTTCACACGTATCGAAAATATCAGCTGAATCAGGTCAATACCCAGAAATCTTACTTTTAATCGACTTAGAGTCCTGATACATATTTCTGTTACCAACCATTTTGAACATGAACAATTTCCAACAGAATCGTCGTTCCATTTAATTTTCATAAATCGATCACTCATGTTACAATAATATTTAATTAGTTTGGGGCTTTTTATGATTGAAAGATTCGTGTTTCGGATTTTGTATAAATACAGTGCAATACTAATACCTTCATTAATTCAGAGTTCTGAACTAATTGGAATTCTTGAAATCATGAGATTTATATTCAATGGATGTTGTATTGGACATATTGAAATTTCTTCATTCCACCCTAAATATTTACAGGATGTCCTGAACAATGCGATAAATATCGTCAAGAATTGGTTTATTATAAATAACTTCTGCAGTGGTGCATATAATTCAATCAGCAGGGATGAAACTTTATACTTCCATGCTCAACTGTTTGACATTCACATTTCGGTAGTTGAAACATCAATTCATATTTTATAAAATCAACAATATTTGAATGAGGTTGGAAAATTGGTCACAAAGTCCCATGTGAATTAATTCTTCAGTCGTTTATGTATTTTATTTTTGAGGCGACCTTCTACCTAAGATTCTTTGATTATTCAAACTGCTCCAATGTTTTCAAGTTATTCTCCATGTATTAGGAATGCCCTATCATCGTTCTGCTCAGAAGTTTGAATTATACCTTACTGAACCATACTTCGCCTTAGAGATATTGATTTTTATCATGATTGATATTACCATTTCAGTACCGTATGTCCTATTCGGTAGTTTTTTTTTTTGCATTTCTCCAACACCGGATTGAACTTTCTGTTCGTTCTTATAGTCCCAATGAGGTTACAAGCAAATATCAGTGATTTGTGATGATATCCCCGAGAACTATAAATGATTCGGATAGATGAATAGTAAATATCTGACCTCAAGAATCAGAAATGTTTGTCCAACCAACGAATATTCGAATAATAGAAAAGTTGTACCTACCTTCCGTTCCGTTTGTTCTCCTCCGTTTTCTGAAAGCTGTACTTATTCTATAAGAACTCGAATTAAGAAAATACAAGATTTGAAATGAAATTTCTCCAGTGCCTAATTTTCAACATTCAATTGCAGGGTGGGCCCAGATCAAACATTTATTCACCACTGCCGTGAATGATACGAAATTCCCTTCTGTTTTCTTGCAGAAAGGAAACTGAAATCCCAAGGATATCATTCGACAAATATGAAATTTAGAACCATCCAAAGCACACATGTGAAAATACACATGAGACGAATGAGTATATTTCCACATTTTTCCCACAATATCTCATGTAATTATACATTTCAGCAATATGCTAGATTCATTGGATAATGTAAACATTTCATGGTCATTCCATTTGAAATTAGGAAGTTATTGCGATTTGGAATTTCCAAAAAGTAAACTGGAATATCGAACACCCTGTTAAATATTTTGTCAAGGATGCCTGATGCTTCATTAATGTGTATACAGAGATTGAACTCTCATGAGAGTTGTAGATTATTTTGGACATTTTAGTTAGTCAGTCCATCTGGCGAAATTTTTCGAAAAAATTGAATATCTCAAAAACAAATCATGATAGAGGAGCGATTCAAAATGCAACCCATCATTTTAACGTAGAATTCGAAAATGTGAAAATAACCAGGTTGTTATACTTGAGAAAACAAAGTTGATATCACTTCCTGTTTAACCGGAAGTAACAGCGTATTGAAAATATTTTGGGAAAATAGATCACATTGAGTTGTAGCTGCCACCAAAATTTCAAGTTGTTACATCTGTTAGTTCTCCATAAACCTCTAATGAATTAGTTAGGTGAACCACCCTGTATATACAGTTGCATAAAAAAAAAGATTATTATATGAACTCATTTCTATTCCATTTCATGTTTTTTGAGTTGGTCAAAAATTTTTAATACTTAGGAAGTTGATATTTTCGAAGAGATAAATCTACGAATTGGTGTTCTTTTTTTATTTCATCGAATTTTGTTTCCACATGATTATGTATATTTATGAAGGAATTATATTTCTTATTGCGTCATTTCCCTTCAATATTCAACATTCGTATATAATTTTCTTCACATATTATGTCAACTTATCTTACATTGATTTTGTTAACTTCAGAAACGACTCGATCTCTCACTTATTCTTGAGATTCTGAATTATTATTTGTGAACTTCAGTGAACAAAAATCAATAACTGAAAATAATGAACCAACAAGATCGATTGCTCTTGTTAGAACTTACTATTTCCATAAATATATCTTATCAACAGATCACCTAAGACCATCATTCGAAATCTTATTTATAGAGGGTGCAACGTTGGAATATGACTAATCGAAGTAGCTAGTATGATGAGACACCTCAAATACTAATTTTTTTACTGTTGTTCAATAAAATTCTTTATCAAGGTATCCGAGATTTTTGTATTCGCTATATTCTGTTATTCTTATCTTCATTGATTCATCATGTCACATATCTTTTCAATTCATTTCTCTCGAAAATTGATCGACCGACAAGCAACAAAAGTATTCATTATCAGACTTGATGGAATATGTTTTCACACCATGGAAGCAATTCCAGATTTTACTTTCATTACATCGCCCATGAAATTTCTAGTCATCGTATTGAATTGTGATATTACATTACATGGCGTATCAAGAATATCAAGAAAATTTCAATTTCTGGGCTGCAGGATAAGATGATCATAGCTCAATCATACACAATATTCTATCCGTGTTCTTTTTTTTATTTTCACCTGCATCAGCCTGCATGCTAAAGTTTGGAAGTCACATTCTTGAAAATATAGGAACAATACGAATATATTCATTTACCTTCAGTTTTTGGAGCAGGAGGTTTTCTTGTGGCCCAGTTTGTCCTAATACTTCGACTTCCGAGCCACTGTCCATTCATTGCTGCTATCGCACTCTCGGCTTCCTGGAAATAAAATATGGTTTTGAAGATGTTGAAATCTATTATATGTTATGGAATTAGATGGTTAATAAAAATATTTCAAGATGTGTATACCCTGAGGATTCCGATAGAACTGTAGCTACCATATGGAGGTATCAATATTCAATTTCATTCAATACATTTTCTTGAAATATCCACATATTTTTTCAAAGAAGAGTCTTCCAATCATGATTCGAACAATGATTTTTTATTCACCCTATACTCATTCTCGATTTTGAAAAATAAACCAAGGAATTAATTCAATCATTAGGATTTTGATCGAATTTTGGTAGTTGAACTGGTCAGTGATCTAGAATCCACGATTTATTCATGTGCTTCAAATGATATGACTGAAAATAGGTTATGAGTCGCTCGTCAATCATAGTCTAAATCGAAAGAACAAAATTCCACTATATTTATCATTCTCTTAATTTTCAATTACATTATCAAATTGGGATTATTTATTTGACGGTTGCTGAGAACTGAAGATGTTGATATAGTAGGAACTATTCCACAAGTCGAGTTTACTATTTTCGCCGACAATTATGTTTTCGAGCGAATCTTCTGAATATGAATTTCAGATAAGCCACTGTATTACCTATATTCATGATTGAATGAGAAAAAAACGTAGTGGCAGTTCTTTGATAATTTACATAAGAATCTGATTTTCAATATAAACCATAACTCACAAAATTCAACAAAAAAATCTCTAATGGCTTGAAAATCACATGACTGTGATCAGATCTTTGAAACATTTTCAGAAACTAAGAATCATGAAACTGCTATGGTTTTTGAAATCTCATTTTGTTATTTATGTTTTGAGGAAATTGCGAATTACCAATATAATTTCCATCGATATAATATTTCTAATATCTTCCTGGTCGCTTATCAGTTATCGGTGGAGTGTCTGTTGAATATACTTCTTAGGGGCAAAGCGAGTATGGTTAAATATCATTTGTACAAAAAGGTTCAGGGAAACATCATTTATTGATGTCTATTAGTCAATGAATCAGGGAAAAACAACCAACTTGTTCTCAGTTGTAGAAATAAGTACTCGTTCATAAGTTTTTTTGAGTTATTAGGTAGTTATACTATATATGTATACATAACAACATAACAACATATACTATCTTCGTAAGTTGGAGGAATTCTTCGTAGGTCATTCCAGTTTTTCATGTTTGAGGCGATTTGAGCACGTTCGATGAAGTTGATAGTCGACGACGTCTTCTGTGATACCATACTAAAGCTCTCACTCTCATGAAATCGATGGATCTTGAATACATAATCTGATCAATTATACGATTGCTCAGTCAGTGACTAGCATCATTCAGAATTATCTAAGGCAACGTAGAAAACTAAAATTCCATTTTCCTACCTTGTGAATGTTTTATTATTTTGTTTTTTATTATTAAGATTGAAGTTCAATTAGTCTCCTGTTATATAAACTTACTAAAAAAATAAGGATAATTCGAATGAGTAACTTGGTGAGAATATCATCGATGTATACATTGAAAAAACTTTGCGCATTTCGGCTTTTTTCACTTTTATCTCCTTTTTTTCAGTCGTTAACCATATCGTGCCTTGTGAGTCCTAATTACGTGCGTGTATTCACCGTTATAACGAATCATTCCTTCATTTCCTTTTCTTTTCCAGACCAAATTTGAGAGTAGCGAATAATTAGAGATGAAGGAATCATATGGAGAAATGTCAAAGTTAAATTTTCATCAAGATATTTTGCAAAGAAACTGAAATTTTCATTTCATTGAGCATCGTTTGAGTTAATGAAGAAGTCACATTATTTTCATTCATAATCTCCGTTAAATTCGTTGTAGGGAAAGGGTAGATGAAAATGATCAACAAGAAGTATTCCCAAAATATACAGCAGCACAGAGCGAGTCAGTGGCTGGGTTTTCCATGAAGAATCAATTATTTTTTCCTACCTCTAATGGAGTATTGTCCACACGTATGCAGGTCGGCGCAAAATCCTTCTCATCATCTACCAAATTCAATACAGAAAATGTTTTCTGAAAGGTCTTTCAGTTGCCGACTCCGTACAAACCTCAGATGCAGAGCTTTCAATTCAAGCAAATCAACAAATTTTCGAGGTCCATCCTCAGTCTGAACTTCCTATCGAATTGAGAATATCTGGTTCAACTAAGGATCGAACCTGCAATCCCTAGATCATAAGTCAGCCGCTATTTAACCGAGCCAATCCCATTTTCTCCTTTAGAAATTGAGCATCTGTTGAAATAAAGTGGAAAGTATTTTTCGACTTGAATTAACAGGCACAAGTATGGTATGTACCAAACACATTTATTTTGGAATTTTTTTTTCAGCTCTCTTCATATCTGCGAACGAATTTTCAAAATTTCGTCATATAAGGTGTTGTACTGAAGTGATAAAATTCGGTATTCGGTACTCTAACTACCCTTACAGTATGCCCATTTCCCAATGAATCACTCTGTATTACATAATTCGATTCTACTCCAAAAATTAACCATAATTATACGTCATTTCCCTATTCTGAAAATTCATAAATTCGGAGATATTCTATATTATCACATATATCTGAATATCAAGTCGAACGCCCAAGGTATCGATAAATTGGGAGTCACCATATTGTTATATTGCTGCCCAACAATTATGATATATATTGTGTATGTATTGAACTATTCAATACAGAATGATATTTTACCTGCTCAATGGAAGACATTACCAGTGATTCCCATCCCCAAGATTGAAAATCCTACCGAAGTGAAAAATTTTAGGCCTATTAGTATACTTCCTGTACTTATTCACTCATTCCAGCAACCAATCAGGATTTCGAGAACACCACAGCTGCACTACAGCCTTGTTAACAGTGGACTATTCGAAAGCTTTCGATAGAATCAACCATTTAATACTGTGGGCAACACTTCATTTTATTGGTTTCACAGATAAGTCGGTGGGGTTGATGCGGAGCTACCTCTTTGGCAGGAATCAAATTGTAGAATATAAAGATCGAGCCTCGAAGCCCTTAGAAGTTATATGTGGTGTTCATCCCGATAAATCACTGGGTCAGAATACTAAAAACAAGATCTGTGATATGGTAAATATAAAAGTGAATGGCACAAAGAATAATTTGACTAATTCTGCTAAAAATCTAGGACTCTTTCTGGATCCTGAACTAAAGTTTGATGAACACGTCAATCATGTGGTCAAAAAAAGGATGGCGAATATAAATCTGATATATAATTGTAAAGACATACTGGACAAAAACGTTAAAACCATACTCTGTGAATCGCTAGTATTTTCTCACATAAATTATTGTGATGTGGTGTATGGACCCTGTGTAACAAGTCATGAAAAATAAACGATTGCAACGCATCCAAAATAACTGTGTCAGGATAGTTCACAACTTAAAAAGAAATCAGCGAACTTCTGTTAAAAGAGCAGCCCTAGGGTGGCTTCCTATAAATGAAAGGCGTTTTGTCAATGGTAGTGTACTTTTTCTGAAAGTGATAAAATTCGAATCTCCCACCTACCTTCATAAAATCCGATTGGAAACCGATGTACATAATTTGAATATCAGAAAAAAAGATTCTCTGACAATACCCAAACATAACACGTCTTCCTTCAAAAAATCTTACTCGCACCGTCTGCAGAGTTATGAATTTACTGCCAATGGAGTTCAGAAACATGACAATGAACTTGGTTCAAAGAAAACTGAAAACAATGCTTCTCGAAGGTGAGATAAATATTAATTTCAAGATCTAAATATAAATTTATCAGTAATATCATTCATTGCTTCACCCACTGACTCATATCAGTATATACATTCATACTTTATAGGCTCATCGATTTTTTTCTCATATTAATTTTATTGTTGTTATCATTTGAGTTTATTTTTCATAGTATTTCTATTATTTTTCTCTCCTATACCAGGCTATATTGAAAATTACCTCCATTGTACACTTGGGTCATATGGCGGTGAATATAGTCCTTTTCAATTAGCCTTATTTTTGCATCTAGAATTATATAGTTTGCTTTGTAATATTGCTTAATGAATAAAATCATTATTATTATTATTATAATTTTCTGCATAAATAAATAACCGATTACATGATATATATTCAACTGGCTGACTGTTTAGGACAAACGCCAACCGCAATTTAGTAGAATCTATAAATAAGATAGTCAGTATGTCAGAGGATATTATCCTATTCACTTCACTGTACAAATTTGGGGTGGAACTATCAGTGTTATCGATGATATGATGATTAATTATAGGGGAGCCAATTGGATTGACTTTGCGAATAAAAAATTACATTAATTTAAAAAAAAAAACGCATTCCATGACATTTGTACATAGACTTCCTGATATGGATATTCTGTATATTGAAACATTACGCATCATATTCCTATAAGTAGGAATGGAAAGAATATTGAATATCATAGTTATAATTGGAAATTGTTTAATATTTTTTGTCGATATCTGGAAATTATTCTCAGGTAAGACTTTTACGATTCTATGATACAAAAAATATTCAAAATTTATCACCACGTAGTTCATGAACGTGAAAGCTATATCATTTGTTTCAAATTGATGTTGATTTATGTAAAAAATCCAGATATTTCTTGGAGGCGAAATACCTTTTCAATAGTTCGACTATGAAATGAAGAAACATCGCATAATGTTACTTCTGACTTTTGAGTCAGATATTAATCATTTAGTTCTCATAAGCAGACTGAAACGTATCTGGATGTACCAAAGTTCTTTATTTTTCGTTCCATTCTGTTTATCAGAATATAAATGGAGAGTGTATTCGCTTTATGTATTCTGGAAGACGATCCCATTATATTTCGTGAAAGTTATGTAAGAGTCATACCCCAATGATATCATTATCTTATCGTTACAACTTTCCACATAATGATTCATGATTTGGAGATATTGTTCCAATGATTATAGTACTATGATAGAATTCCGACTCATCATTTCCATTCATAGTATCATATGATAGTTTCGATCATAAAATTCACCATCAAATATTTGAACGGTCTCGAAGCGCAAAAGGATTTGGAGAATTTTCTCATAAATCAATTCGCGAGAAAAACCGTTCGAACCAGGAAGTTCTGTCAACAAACTTCGTACGTGAGGTTCGAGGTAACGTGGAATAATCGATTTCGGCCTTGCAGATTAAACCGTATTATACCAACCGTATAGTGATTAATCAGCGATAACTTTTCTGGGTACACGGTGTTTCTTGCTACATCATTTATCCTTGTACTATGACAGTTTACATTGCACTTTTGTTATTCCGGTGTAAAATTCGCTTATGAAGGTTAGTCCCGTAGTTCGATCCATATATATCACAACGTGTATATTTTTTCCCACTCAATTTTTTTTTTACATATTACAGAACTATTTTGATCTTGGACATGAAGATTTCTTTCCAGGAGTAATGTCATTGACCATGTTTTCTTACAGCACCACTATTGAGTGGTATATCAGTTATTTCTATTTTAACTTCCATGGATTCCAAGACTTTGGATCTTGCACTTTGATTATGATCATGGAGGATGACAAAAAAGTGAACGTTAATCTGTGCGACTGACAAGAATATCAATTGAAGCATATTATTACATTCCGAGTGGGCATTTTGATTTGTTGAAATATTCCACTTACCAATATACAGGGTGACAATTTGAAAATTATCAATGGGCATAACTCACAAACGCTCAGAGATAAAAAAAAATCCTTTCAAACGCTTTTTCAATATGTAGAGGTAACTAAATCAATGTACTCAATGAATTTCCCCATTTTCCCTTTCTACCGCCAGCCACCCCACGTTGATAATCTGAAATGACAACTCACCCTTCGTGATAGCTCAAATTGAAGCTCCAAAAAAGTGCTTTACCATGGTTGTTAACATTGCTATATTTCATGAAGTCACTATCGATTCATAAAAAAAAAGATTCGAATACATAGAATGGAGAATTCCATCTTTTATTCGATGGATTTTTCGAAATGACCACGATTATTTTTCAAACAATAGTGAAGTCTGCTTTCAATTTTCTGACGAACATTAGCGAAGGTTCTCTCCAGAAAACTCACCGTATGAATTGCTTCAATCAAGTGAAATCACAAGAATCATTTCAAGAACCGACATGAGAATACCAATTTCACGACGGTAGATTTTGACGCAATTGCAGAAAATTTCGTCTTGAGTGGATCTTATTACGAAGCACGAAAAAGCATAATTGTCACTCTGGAGTGTTTCCGTATCTCGTCACGCAATAACATCTTAAATGCACATTCCTTGCCTGATATCGTGAACATTACATCAATTCTGGTGATGTGGTGATGAAATATAACCACATCTCAATTCATTTTTATTTCTTCTAATTCAGTTGTGATATACTCATACAAAATCGGCAAAGATGATGTCACAAGGCTATTGTGACCAATAATTTTGAATGAAACTCTACACCTCTTTTGAAATGTATCAAACAAACCTATTCCACGATTTTGTTTGTGTTAATGATAGTTCTGGCAACCCGCTTGTATGAAATAATATGGATGATCCTGGTGAATTCGGCAATTTGGAAATAACATTCCAACAGGATGGTGCCGTGTGTGGTGGACACACTAGTACGGCGCAGTAAGATGAGGAGTATTGTGGTAGATGGATTGGACGATGAGGTTCAACTGAACTGTGGGAGTACCTTACATCAAAAATTCACGCCACTAAACCTGACAATATCGACGTTTTGAAAAAAGAATTATTGCAGAATGTGAGGCTGACACATTTGAGAATATAATAAAAGTTTGAAATGAGGATATTTCACTGTCAGGAAGTGAATGGAGGTCACTTTGGGGAATTTCTTCGAGTATATATTGATTTTTGAATCTGTGATCATTATCATACTGATGAATGGAATTTGAATTCTCATGTTTACCAATGAGTCATCCGAAGATAAAAGGGGGGAGGGGACTTCTGAAAAGCATTGTGTGATTTGATTCTGTGATAATTTTGCGAGAAAATTAGTAGTCGACGTTTTTCAAAATAAGGAATATCAACATTTTATTGAGTAAAAGATATCATTTTCCTATACGAAGTGTTCTGACTTTTCAAGCAAATCTCAAAAAATTACACAATGTTCAAGCGTTTCAAAAAATATAAATGTATCAAATCTGGCTGAATAGAAACATATTGAATCTAATGGGAATGTATTCTGTAGAAACTGGGAATCATATTGACAGAAATAAGTTTTTTCTCAGATATACTCGGAATAATTTCGACCTGACAAATGTCTTCAATCTTCATTTAGCAGAATTTCATTGATATTCTGTAAACGAATTTGTGGGATAGTGGATAATAGTTACTTCAGCATTGAGAGTGGCTAAGGGCAATTGTTCATTTCTCATTTTTTCAATAGATATCATCAAATTTGAGGGATACAACTCACTCTCACCGTAGATATTGATATACGTTATTTATTTATTATTCAAAACTGCTGAAAGGTTTCAGGTGAAATGAGCTAGAAAGAGTATGAATCAAAGACTGAAAATATATATTCCACCAAAGACACCGTTAATGAAGAGCCTGACTAACACTCAATGATTTATAGTCACAAACGATTAGAATTCATGATGTTGCCAGATTAAGATCAATATAATAATAATAAATTCTCCATTAGTCGTAACTGTTTCTTATGCAGTTTTCGTGATTAGTTATTTATTTTCAATAAATATCATCACACTGTTCATTACATAAAATGAATGAGTTTTCACGCTATATTTTCAATCTGATAATTCATTTACCATTCACCATTTTTCTAGATCGATAGTTATATATCTGAAGCCAACCTAGATACGCCAGTGGCTCCCTTCATGTAATGGTTGAAGTTATCTAACATAATATCCGTTATCTTTCACCATGGTTCTTTGACATACCTACTTTCGCTGATGATAACACACTTGTGAGCATTAACAACAATTCCGATTAATGATACGAAATAATTCAGTCAACTTATAGCAACCTTCGATTTCAGTCACGATTCCGAAAGTAACACAAATTCATAATTCTTTTTTGAAAAATATCAAAACGAGAGACGCAGAGATTTCAATTTTCAGGTTGACCTTTATGCACCCCTTTGTCGACGCTTATGTTAGGACTCAAGGATACGTGATATTCAACAAGTGAAATGATTGCACTGGAAATTTCTAACTACTAATGACATCGCTGCTACTTGAGTAATGAATTATTACACGTAGAAATCGAATATTTAACTATTTCTTTGTTCAGTTATGATCAATACAATATTGTGTATTGCTATCTCTTTCGAATTAATATAATATGCTGAACCGAAGATATCGTTTATTTTCTGTGTCAATAGTATGGATAATGATCATTATATTCCCCCTTTTATAGACATTTTTTCAGCTTCATTATCTACTTGTCACTTACGTATCCAAAATTATCAATCCATCTATTTATTGTATGCTGCCTTTTCTTTTCGCGAACAGAATAATGCCGCAAACATTTTTTTCTATAGCTATTTGTAGTTTGTACATGTTTCAATATCCTAATCAGATTTTTTTTATTACGTCATCCATGGATTTTTTCAATAACATCGAGCTTAGTATTGTTAGTTATAGTGTTTCTTCACGTCTGATCAACTGACTCGTTGAAGTCTTCTTTCTAAGTCACAGTTCTTGATCACATGATTTGTATAATTTCTATACAGGATATTTCAGATAACAATCATCATAATTTTCAGCAGCGTAACCATCTGGAGCTCTTGGCAAATTCTTCGGACTGGGCACTATCAGAAGAAATCGTCAGGTTGTAATCACTTTTTTATTTCTGAGCTCGCAGCTCTTGAGCTGAGACCTTTTTGAGTCGGGGGACCATGTCAGCCCACAGTTACGCCACTGATATGTGATATATGATATGCATATATCAATTCGATTTCTTGCAGAAATATGGGTCCAATGGAAAAAATCTAAGATGAAAAGAATCAATTCGAGAGACATATAATGCATTAAGGACAAAAAATGGTAAGTTCCCATCAGATTTCGTGAAGAAATAGAAGTTATAGATGAATTTATCACCTACAACAAATAAATAGAATTTGTAGTTTTGTGAGAAATCGACATTTTTCCCCTAAGCCCCTTCTCTTTACTCTTTACGTACCTCAGATCGCTTTAACATTATTTTTCCAATCATTTGTGACATGCTTTTTTCTTACCAAATGAGTTTGATCTTAGTTCAACTGTTTTTGATTTAAGAAATCATCTAACCATGGTCTATTCATGGATCATGTTCAGGTATTTTGATTCACGAAATCATGGATAGTAGAAATTTTTCTTCACAGTGCTGGCTATCCACAAGCATTATTCTCAGGTATACTTTGCGGATAGAGCTTAATACTAAATCAGAGGATAATCAAATTGCCTGGAAATTGAGAAAGGAGCAAGATATATTTTTTAAAAGGTTTTACTGATGAATTCACCGTTGAAGCTGAATTCAGGAAATTGAGATAATCTTTTATCTCTGGAAGGTCCATTGGATTCTGATTAGAAAGATAATTTCATGACAGAAGCTATACTGTGTTTATATTCACAGATGAATTAGTAATGAATACAGTAAGGTCCATCACAACGAATGAATTCATTATCTAACATTACCGAAACATCATCGAAACATTCCAATGGAACTACGGTGAAAACTAAAGCTTTTTTGCGATGATGAAGATTCTTTTTGAACTCTTATTGTTTGATTTGTCACAGCAGAAATATTTGGAAACATAGTTTCTACAACGACACATTCAATGAAAGATATAATATTCGACATTTGTATATTCGATACAAACGCATACTTCTGAGTACGTTCATGAGTATACTTGCTATCGATTCCTTTGATAGGATCATGGAATTTTTAATGGATGCTACAAACCTTCGTAGTAAGTTGAAACAATGTATCACTTTTCACAGGTAATCCCTATATTTTCGGATGACATATTCTGTATTTCGCAATAATGAATGTGAATTTGTCATACGACATTAACACATACTTTTTATATTTCCATCATCAACAATAAAGCATGTATGATGTAATTTGAAAAAATAAAATAACTGTACGTGTAAGAAGAGTTCCAGGATGTAACCAGCAATAATCTTGATTGTATGCCTATTGTTACAGTATATTCCTTTAATGAAGATAGTCCTGACAAATTTGATTACCTTTCGATACCACTAGTGTATAATAAAAAGTACCTAGCTAACCACTGAACTTCTAATCGGTCGAGACATAGATGGGAACATTTAGACATCAAAAATTATGGCAACACTTCACATTGACGTTCTTAATTCTAGTTAAAATTCTGACGAATATTGAAAAAACTTCTTCGAAACAATCTAAATGATGAACTCAACCTGCCGCACTTCCTAGAATAAATAGACTGTAGCTACTTAATACTATGTAACGTTTGTTTTTTTATGGAGTTTTAATTTATTGACATCTTAGGTTAGCATGCCATTAACTTTCAAATTTTCGGATAGTCAAGCTAGCCAAAAGCTCTTACAGACTTCGAGAAAAAGTCCAGACGTATCTAGAAATAAACTATAGATACAGACATAAAATTACAAACATGCAAATACAAACATGATTAACGATAATTGATGACAGATGATCACTGCGTTGCTAGTGTTCTTTGATTAAACCTTTGGTCTGATTTATTTCTCTCACCGCTTTCTCTACTATACCACAGAAAGGTTCTAGATCAATTAAAAAACATCGAGCTCCCATCGGCCAGGACATCAGCCCTTTCAACCTGTGTCCAGGCGGAGGACAGGTTTTCCTTGGTTTCCCAACTCTTTTCAGATTTATAAAAGCCCATATAGGTTTGTATTTAAGTTAGGTGGAGCTGATTGTTTCAATAACCTCTTTCATTAGCTCATTGAATATCTTGTTTTCGATTGGAATCATATTATGAGCCGAACTATCGATCTCTTCAAATTCCGCTGAGAACCTATTCAAATAAATATCATAAGCTCATTCATTCTTGAGATAAAATGAGAAGTAGAATTACTGTTTAGGAAAACTCCAATTTCTGAGAAAACTCGCGTTATATAGCGTTGATATATCATTGAGACATATCTCATATCTCAGGACACAATTGCAGAAACGACGCAATGCTGAAGGGGAGTTCAATATATCCTTTGATATCAGACATTATTCTTTGCAATATTACTTTCGAGTCGAGCTTATCACGATGATTACGCCAACTACCTTCCTCTATATCTCAATCTGCTATGCTGCGAACTATTCGAGTGAATTATTAGCATCACCCAGTATTTATTAAAACATTTACATTCCGTTTGTTCCTCGTTTATGTTCCCAAATTTGATAAAACTGAAATTATGATTGAAAAGTATAGGAATAATCCTCCATTGATCGAGAAGTAGGTATTCTCATTTGTTTCAAATAGATTATGATTGAATGATTTTTGGTAAAATTCTATGGAATTCTTTCGTTTCCTGAAGTGGAATTCTCTTGTGAGCACGATATATTGTATTGAATTTTCATGCTAGCATGAATCTTCCACATAACAAATGCAAAGTTGCGACAAGTTATAGGAGAAAAATTGTGTTGATGTTCCTTTTCAAGAATATGTAACTCTATCAGAAAGCTGTTTCTAACAAAAGCATAGGATTAACCGGATGCCTTCAACAGTTTTGACGACTCCATCAAACTTTTTCATCGGAAGAAGTATGTCAGTAAAAGTTTCGTGAATATTGTTACTGTCCGAGAAAAGCCCTCTTGTGATGTATGCGATATAAAAAATGTATTCGCAATAGTGATATTTCTATCATCGGAACTGTGACTGTCATACTTGGATCCTAGTTCTGTTGCGTAAATTCTGTTATGCTGCCCATGGAGCCTCTGTTTCCCAATACGAATAATTTATCAGATCACTATAAGATAATCAACTTTCCATAAATTCTGGTCATATGAGAGTAGATCGCAAATTTTCCAACATAATTATTGTCGCACACCGTGAATGTATTACCTACACGTATTCTCTGGGAAGCTAAACCAGGGCCGACTCTTTTAACTGACTCTTTAATACCATGAGTGAGTGCCTCGACAATTGGGAATGATTTCTCATCTTTATCCAATTTTCGAACTGAGTGACAAGGACTGCAATGAAAAAATTGAAACGTGCTTCATCATGTCCTCAAAAAACTCCATATTTACAGCATCAATGTTCAATCAGTACAGAATATCAAGGACTGTACATCCTTTCGAACTGCGACTTGTATTACATCTGGCACATATCCAACATTTTCTCAAAAGCACTCAAAATGTTCGGTTTTTGTCAAAAGACGTACGACTTTGCATCGATACACTCAATCAAGTTATTCTACCACTCCGTCCTCACTTGGTATACGATGCTTACATCTGATCTTTTGGCGGAATACGTCCAACAAGCATTTCTTATGTAAAAAACCCACTAGAAACAGAGCCTGGTACAGTTCTAGTCGAATCTTCTTCCGGTAGATGTTTTAATTAACCAGTTTGCATTGTTGTTGTTATTATTACTGTACTGACTACTGTATTTGTGTGTATTCAAGATGGTGGACGGAGACGAGTCGTCTTCAAACGCCGAGCTAAAAGTGGAATGCAAACATTGTAAAAGAACAGTAGTTCACGCGGTAAAGTGTAAAAGGTGCAATCATAACTTCCATCCTCGATGCATGGTTCAAGCTGCACAAGCAAAGAGTGCTTTTTGTCGTCATGAAGTACAAGACGAAGTTACAGAAAGTAATCACGAAGCTGATGAAGAAAATAATAAAAGTGAAAACAATGAAGAAATGAGAAGGTATGTGGCTGAAAACAAACTTCTTCGCCAACTAGTCAAAGATTTAGAATCAAAATGCCAAATTCTAAATGAAAATTGCAGTCTGTTAAAGGAGAAGATATCATTCATCTCTGAAAAACAAGCCTGTTTCACAAAAAACGTACAAGACAATAAAAACCAAAATACTGATAAAGGTCGATCACCTTCGATTATAGTAAACAGCTGTGCACATCGCGAAAAGCCTACCTTCAGCGACGTTGCCAAATCCACACACCTGGAACCAAAGCTGCAACAAAATCAAGAACAGATGGCTAATGTCAATGAAAGTCGGAAGAACTTCACAACCAAGGAAGTCAGTGCCGCGATTTCAAATGCCCAATCAGCCAACAAACTAAAGGAGCTACAAGACTTAGGAAAAGAGGATAAGGGAAACTGGGATATAGTGAAACCGAAAAAATCATCAACGAAAAATAAACGATTTGTAATAGGACGTAATGAAAATGTCACTGGTATCAGTACGATCACTAAATACATTTCCCTCCACGTCACGAGACTCCACCCCTCAACAAAGTCTGATGATCTGAAGAAAACCTTAATCAACGATTTTCCTAAAGTCTTCTGTGAAAATCACATGTCCAAACTTTCCGATCTCTATGCATCTATGAAGATGACGATTAAACAGGAAAACTTGAAACGTGAAACGTGAAATATGGCCCAGTTATTTAACGAAAAAGAGGACGATTCCACAAGAAGAGGCAGGTCCACATTCTGTACAAAACAACAAACAACCTTATTATATTATAACTTAGTACTTTATTGTTGATTTTATTCATTATTGGTGCAATTTTATTATATCATAGATATTTGTCTTTTTATTCATATCATAGATATGCGTCTCTTATTCATAGTGATTTCTTATTATATTACAAATACTTATTTTCTATTACCTTTGTCACCATTATTTTAACATGTTGATCTTGACACTTTAATGTGTTATCATCCTATTGCTCTGTTCTGACCTGCTGTGAACGTACTTGTATGTAACATGGTTAAATAAACTCTATCTATCTATCTATCTATTCCAATATCCATTTTTGAAGATCCTTGAATTCATCATCATAAATAGTAGTGTCTTGTAATGTACGCGCATCTCCTTAGGTATAAATACAGAGGTATTGCCTGATATAGTTTCAAATGTTAATTGATATGAGCAGATGAGATGGTAACATTTGAATAAATAAAAATCCTTGATCATTCATCACAATTAATATTCATTGTCAGATATATCAGTAACATTTTACGATACTACTGGATATCAATTAGTTTTTTCACTTATATATTCTGTTAATGAAATTCAAAACTTCTCATCGTACTATTGCAATCTGAAGTGCATGAAATTGTACGGAATAATGGAGATGTGGCTTTCAAGAAATATAATTTGATTTTTGTTTTAAATAGACATCTTTTATAAAACAGGAAACAAACCGATTCACAACGACAGGAAGCCTGTTTCGACATGGTGCATAAAAATAATTCATGAAACATATTGAGAAATACTTGCGAATACGTATATTTATCTTTCAAATAGGTTTCTCCTGTACACTGGAATGTTTGGTCAGGTCTCTTGAGACAATGATAAAACAGAGTTTCCTAAGCCTACGATTCTCTTCCTCCATTTCTTTCACATTCTTTAGAACACAATATTCAAGTCGTATATTTTCATTTGGGATTTCTTGTTTCGTAGATGAAGAGTTCTTTCATGAACTGAAATGAAGAATATACAACTTTTTATGAAAAGTTGAAATAGTCAAGAAGTCTTGGGTATGAAATGAATTGATTAAATTCAGATATGTGCTTCATATAAAATGCATTTTCGAACATTTTGAATTCCATTGTACCACACCCGAACAAAAAAATCAATCAAACAGTAGTATTATTATAATTGGATCATGAAAAAGACCTAATGGATATCACTCATATGTGTGACAGCTCCGAGGGTCGGAATGTATTCCGAGTGAATTTAATTGCACACGATGTCTGAAAAATGCAGCTAACATGTCCTCTCTGTGTATTGAAATGTAGAAATACTACGGCATTCCAAATATATATCTCTTACGTATATTTGAAGTGGACAATATTGATACTCAGAAGTTCTACAAATTATTTTGTTAACAAATATGTTATACCGGGTGTCCCAACAGTGCGCATTTGCTCAATATATCGATAGAGCTGATTCATATGAAAAAAAAAGTTTTTATCTGAAAGCTACACGGTACCAAAAAGACAATGTTTTGGCAATAGTTCCAGATGCAGAGTTTGTTCATTTTTCCATAATAGCAACAATATTTTTTTTTGAAACACCCTATATATTCTTCCATTTTCTGCATCCAGTTCCCTTTTTCCATGAAATGCGACTTTGTCAAATCAGAACGAGAAAAAAATTTAATCGGACGAAAATTTGTGCACCATAAATGCTGCCTGAAAACGTTATCAGTGATAATTGTGTGAATCCATTTGGTGGATATAAAGGTTGAGGATAGCTGGCATGTCTGAATTGAGTAGTCTCATTTTGTATATAGGGTATTTTTTTGGATAGACATCATGCCAGGGGATTTTGATTACGAAACAACTAATTTGCATGAAATAGTTCTACAAAATGATGAAATAATATACTGGGTGTTCCATTTGAGAAAGTGAAGTCTACGCTAATTGAAATCTTCTGAATTCATGCTAATCTGAAAAATACCATGTATACAAAGCGAGACTTCTTCTCGACTCAGACATTTCAGTTATCCTTTACCTTGTGACTAATTTCTTTATATTTTCCCCTTAAACTGATATGATACTACCTAACCCAAGTTAACCTGAGCTATCTAGCCTATTCTAGTTCCAATTCACCTGATATAACTTATAAATATTTCTGGAACTAAAAAAAATTCGGGTTGGGGTGCATCGAGTCCAAGGGGTAACTCCAAAATATGATGGTTGTAGTTTCCCCTACCTGTTAAACATTTGTACCAAATGGCGCTCTCCTAACTTCTTTAGTTTCTGAGATATTTGCATTGAAAGTTACTGGTTGAGTTTCATAAGTTGTAAGTATAAGTATATTTATAAGTATATTTCCACGAGAGAAACATTTATTTGCACAATGCTCCTTACCACACGGAAAACACTCGACACTTTCTCCATCTTCTTCTTTGACATATTCCCCTCCGGAGAATCGCCAAAAGCTGCTTGAAAACGTCAAGATTTGTGAATTCTGCGAAGGTTTCCTTGTACCGGTAATCGCTACTCTGATAGGTGGTTTATATGAACTTCCCTAGGCTTCTGTTCCAACTTCAATTCACATTCCTTTTTTCTATCTTAGCGGGTCTTTCAGATTCGACATAGAATATTGACAGAATGAATCGGGAGATAACGAAATTTTGGGAAATCATTTTGTTTTTTTGCTCTCATTTTCGGAACTTTCTCGGAATTGGTCTTGATTTCACATCGACATTTTTTCTTGCAATTGGATAATGTTCTTAGATTGTATGGTCCGCCTTTCATCATGATCATCATCAATTTTTATATACTTAACACGTTTTCTGTTTGTATTTTTCATTTTACATCGATTTATTGCATAGATTTAATATCTCAACAACATGAGTAACAAGAAATATGTGTTTAGCCCCAACATCAAATCCCTTCCATATCAATTAGAGGAATACGAATATTTTGGTTGGTCGCTACTCTAATTGGTTAATTTGAATTTTGCAATTTTGCGCCTTTGTCAATAAGTCTGGACAAATAGTATTGAAAGGAGAAGCTATTCCATTTTTATCAATGGCAGATGATGAGTGAGTATTAAGATCACGAGTTTATGATTTTTTTGAGGTATATCTTAGGATTCTCTATGTCAATTCTATTGTTTACGAGTGGATTATCCAACACTGGAATTTTGAGTAGTCCAGAACCAAGTACCTCAAAGTATACAGAGAACACTTCTTTTCCATGTAAAAGGTATGTTACTGAATTCAATAATCAATCTGTATCGTACCTATTTATATGAATCTGTTTTTCAGGTCTAGTTTGAATAGTACAGCAAAAATTTTAGATGCAACTCTTCAGCTTCAGATTATGAAAATGGCACAATAACAGCTTTTGAATTTTGCAATTTTTTCATTTTGATCATTATATGATGTCTAATTCAAAGGAGGAAAAATGATTCACCAAATTCAAGTTCAAGTCCAGCTAGCTCTAAATCAAGTTTTAGTCCCAGGAGAAGGAGTGGTGTTCTTTTTAAAGTTCTGCTGCAGGTCACCAAATCAAACACAAAGGGGTGTGAGGACTGGACTTGACGGGTTAACCTCGAAGAGACCGCCAAAGGAGGAACTATTGTTGATATTTCTGAGGAGCATCGCCCATGAAGATATCTATAGAATAGAGACAGATCGCTAACCCTTCTACGGTGTTCCAGAAAAGTAAGCGAGTTAGTAAGCGAAGCATCACCGATGAGACGAATTGCCCTTTTTTGGACAGAATTCAACAGCTTCAGGATATGTTTAGGTGCCGCACTCCAAACATGGGAATAGTATTCCAGGACAGGTCGAATTTGTGCCTTATATATCGTAAGCAGCTGACTGGAAGTGAAATAGCTCCTGGCACGAAACAGAAAACCAAGTTTTTGGGATGCACTTTTAGCAATTGATCTCACATGACTTTCCCAAGAAAGGTTATTGCTGATAGTTATACCAAGCATCGAGATGAATGACTCCAAAGGTATGGTCTGATAAATCATCAAAAAAATCTGGAGAGTCATCTTATCATACTCCAATTGAAAGGTAGCACACTTAAAAATAATTTCAGCTGGTATGCCATAAAAATAATATGAGAATAAAAAAAGATAAACGTATCTTGGGATGTCCTTCCAAAGCCAAGAAAGCTATTGGTTTAGCAAAAAAACGAATTTAGTTAACATTGATAATATATTTTTATCATTACAGGGGTCCGAAGGATATACTGAAGCCGGAGGCTTATTGTATTTGCCCTATCATTTCGATAGATAAATATTGGTCACTTTGACCATTTTGCAAAGATCACTGGGTTTCAGGGCTCCCACATTCTCTAGGTTTGAATCAGGTTCCCCTAGTTGCACTACTCTTCAATAGTTTAGTGCCTCACAATAGTACAAGATGTGTTCAATAGTCTCAGGTTCTTAGCCGCACAATCTACAAATCTGGTCACCTTGATATAGCCCCATCTTTTGTAGGTGTGTTCTAACAGGAGCATGTCCTGTAAGGAGACTTGTTACTAGTCTTATCTGATCTCTACTTGATCTAGGTATCTCATCAGTTCGTTTTTCACCTTTTATCTGAATAACAAGTTAACTATATTCTTGTCCTTGTATGTTATCCCAGGCTATTCTTTGTAATTCTTTGACTCGTCGAGTTACCAAGTAGGTTCTTGGGCACTCCGAGTACTGGTTCCGTGCCAAAGTAGGGTTAGCTGACCCCTCGCTAGCTAGTTTGTCAGCTATTTCGTTGCCTTCTATTCCATTGTGCCCGGGTACCCAGATCAGTTTAACTCTGTTTAACCTTGTCAGCGTCAGAAGTTCGTTGATACATTCCCAGATGAGTCTGGACTTTACCTTATAACCTGCAAGGGCTTTTAGGCTGGCCTGACTATCCGAATAAATATGGATTCCTTTCTTTTCTTGAAGGCTTTCCCATTGCATATTTCTGCACATTGTAGAATTGCAAATATCTCTGCTGAAAGTCCAAACTCCACTCAAGCAAATGAAGACAATGGCATTTAAAAAGAAAATCAGAGAAAATATTTTGGCTACATATGTGTGACTCTTTTCACGCTCAGCAGTTATTATTTTGTTAGTTATTCCGTTTATAAGTTAACGAACAATTTAGAATATAAGTTTTCTTATTTTGGGGCTGAACTAGAACTTTTCCAAATTGTTTTCAGCTCCATTTTGCATGATTGTATTCAACCTTGTTGTTGTAAATGTTATTTTTGTAATGCAAATAAATATTATTATTATTATTATTATAAGACTCAGGAAATAAATAAAGCGCCCATTCCCATGCTCACCTAGGCAAGAACATATTTTCCCTTTTGTAAGTGTGCTTGAGATTTTGAATTGGTTGCTTGTATACTCTACTTAAGGTGACAGTTACGACCAACTAGGACGATAAGGAGGTAAGGGAGATGGAGGCGAAATAGTCCAGATGGCTCCGCATCCATTCAAAATTACTGAGATTAACCACAGTAAAGGCGCCCCTGCTGTAGTGCAGCGGGGCATGACTGCGGGGCACACAGGCCTAATACTAGCCCAAGAACCTTGGGTAGTGGGAGGCACTTTGAGGGGAATGAGAGGGCTTTTATGTTTCAGAGACACCAAGTCAACCAGACCCAGAGCATGCATCATCGCCAAAGGAATCAATCTTGTGCCACTGTGGGAACTCTGCACGGGGGACCTAATGGTGTTCATCACTGAATTCGAAAACATAGGGAGAGTGGTGATAGCATCAGCATACTTTCCACATGATAATCCAAACGTACCACCTCAGGAGGTATTACAACTGGTAGACTACTGCAAGGTAAGGAAGCTTCCCCTACTGATAGGGTGCGATTGCAACTCATGTTATCTGGGGGAGCACGAACACCAACCAAAAGGGCAACGAACTTTTGGAATACCTGGCCGCAACGGACTTGGATATCTTCAATGTTGGCAACACACCGAGCTTTCACAATGCTCGGGGAGAGGAAGTACTGGACTTAACCCTGTGTACTAGAAATCTCTGCGACAAGATCACCAACTTGAGGGTCTCTGAGGAGCCGTCGCTGTCGGACCATGAGCAAATCAGATTCGAAATAGCGACGGACATCCGAATAAAAACTCAAACTCAGTGGAAAAGAAATCCTAGACTTACCAACTGGGAAAGATATACAGAAGAACTCCAATAGGCACTCATGGAATGCCCTAAGGAAATTGACGATATACCTACATTGGATAGAGCCGCCAAGTTTCTAGAAGAGGGACTGCGAACAGCCTATGAAGGCAACTGCCCACTAAGGAGAATGAGACCTAGAGGTCAAGTTCACTGGTGGAATGATAAGTTGGCAAGTATGAGGCAGAAAATTATCTGCATCAGGCAAGGCAAGGAAACGTAAAGATCCAGCGAGATGGAAACATCTCAGACAAATGAGGGATCAATACAGAACAGAAATTAGGAAGGCCCAACAGACTAGTTGAACTTCTTTCTGTGAAGAGATTGGTGAAGGGACTGAGGCAGCCAGGTTGGATAAAATACTCACAAAAAATCCTATAGGCTATACTCGGTTCCCTTAAACTACCCAATGGCAGGTTCTCCACCTCAGACGAAGAGACCCTGGAATGCCTGATGGAAACACACTTTCCCAGCTTCCTAGAGGATCGGGAAGGGAGTCAAATTGATCAGCGAGAAGAAAGGAGGACAAGAGCGAGCTCAGTCAGAGTGAAGGCACAAGTCTGGCACCGCAATCGTGAGCTCGCTAACAAAATCGTTACTCCGGACAAGGTAGGATGGGCAATTAGATCCTTCAAACCATACAAGTCACCAAGGCCAGACGAAATTTACCCTGTGCTTCTGAGGAAGGTGGGTCAGTCCATTGTAGGCCCCTGACCAGAGTGGTAAGAGCTAGCCTTATACTTGGACACGTACCTGCTGCCTGGCAAGGAGCAAGGGTTGTGTTTATTCCAAAACCAGGCAGAGGCCGATACACTTCTACGAAGGATTTCCGCCTAATAAGCCTGACATCGTTCATGCTGACCAATTTTCCTATAGAGCGGGACTCTCCACCGAGACTGCTCTATTGAAGGTCAAACATCTGATACAAAACCAACTCGAGAATGGAGGTTTTGCTATCAGCATTTTCGTGGACATAGAGGGTGCGTTCAATCATACGGCCAGTGGCGTCATCAAATATGCCATGGAGAAGTTTGACGCACCTAAAATGCTAGTTGACTGGGTAAGCCACATGCTGAGAAACAGACAACTGGAAGCGAATAAGGGCAACAAAACAATTAGAGGAAATATTTCCTCGGGATGCCCACAGGGTGGGGTCATGTCACCCTTGTTGTGAAGCCTGGTAGTAGACAGCCTATTGGTGGGACTCAGCCGAGGGGGCACACAGGTAGTGGGATACGCTGATGACATAATGATCGTAAGGCGCGGACCCTTTCTGGGCCCACTCATGGAGACCACACAAGAAGCAATAGGGACTGTAGAAAGCTGGTGCAGGAAAACCGGACTTAATGTCAACCCCAGTATAACGGAGGTTATGGTTTTTGCCAGAGAATATAAATGGAACAGACAATGTTCGTTGGCAATGAATGGAAAGGCTCTTGATCTAGCCAGAGAAGTGAAATATCTGGAAGTCACCCTAGATAGTAAGCTAACATGGGGAAGACACCTAGAGAATAAGAGCCGCAAATTTGTGGCTGCCTTGAGGCAACTTAGGAGGGCCATGGGCAGCAGTTGGGGCATCAAACCAAGCACAATGAAATGGCTTTACGAGGCAATTCTAAAACCCAGACTCATGTACGCCTCTGTAGTCTGGTGGGATAGAACGAAGCTAAAAACGGCGGCGAAATAATTGGAGAAGTTGAGAGGTCTGGTAACGAGGTGCGCTGTGGGCGCAAGTGCGTTAACGCCTACAGCAGCCCTTGGGTAGCCCTAGGGATAGGACCGATTCAACTGGACATTGAAGCCGCTGCTGCAAAAGCGATGCAAAGAGAAAAATACATCCTCTCAGAAGGGAAATACAAGGAGAAAAAACTGGAGATCATGAGACAAGGAGGCATCTTCGAAATGCCCACTGACAAGATGACCACGAGGTATCTCTTCGATAAAAATACCGCATCAGTCCCTCTAGTAAAATTGAGTGCATTGAAAAACAGCCGAAACTACCTTCCAGTGGGGACATCTAGTACACGGATGGCTCCAAGGCAGGAGACGAAACAGGTGCCGGAGTGTATCGGCGCCGAGGAGAGAAGAAGCACATCTTTCCGCTCGGGAGCCATACCACGGTCCTACAAACCGAACTGGTGGCAGTGCTGAACAGCGCGGTTCAGGCATTGGATGTCAGAAGCCAGGAGCACCTGTACATCTGTACGGACAGCAAGAGCGCTTTAGAAGTTCTTGGAGGGTACACCACAACATCAAAACTGGTGTACGATTGTTATAAAACCATAAATTGCCTGGCCGAAGTCGGACCTGTAACCTTGATGTGGCTGCCGGGTCACAAAGGGATAAAGGGAGATCGCAGACGAACTGGCCAGACTAGCGCGATTAGAGAGGTTTATAGTACCAGAACCAGCAATTGGAATTTGCAACACAGTCATCAGGAAGAAGATTGATGACTGGACTGCAGCAAAGCGCAGGGAGGCATGGAGAAATACCCCTGGGTGCAGAATAGCCAAGATCTACATTAGACCAGATCAAATGAAGAAATGGGAAGAACAACTACTCACACTGAGTAGGAGAAACGCAAAAGTGATCATCGTTATTCTGACCGATCACGGTACTCAGGTACGCGGAAGCACAGACACAGAATAGGATTAGAAGAAAACTCATTATGTAGATTCTGTGAACTAGAAGATGAAACCTCACTGCACATCATCTCCCAATGCCCTGCAGTAATGGAGAAGAGGTGCCTTCACCTAGGCGACTTAGATCCACAGGGATTCCAATGCGAGGAAGGCACTATCAGGAATATACTGACCTTTTGGGGGGAGATCTTTGATTAGAGCCACCAGCTATCTGAGGGGCGTCAAGGGATTACCCATACGTCTGGAGGCGCTACGTGCCCCAACTCCACAGTCGACACTCGAGGTCGACAATAATAATAATAATAATAATACTCTACTTGACAATGATTCTAGTGTTCATGATAAGGAAAAGTTTGGCACTCAAAATAGAAATAGAAAAGTAAGTCAACTGAAAACATCCATGAGATAACAGCTTCAAAAAAACGGAGTGTTGGATATTTTCCATGATCTTGGGACGATATGCCTTTACCAATAACTTTGTCTTTCACTCAATACCTGGAAAAAAATCTTCGAAGAAACAAGGAACTTTTTGAAAAGATTGAATCAAATTCAAAAAATATATCTATTGCGAATAAGAATAATCAGTGACCAATAGATTCTGTCTGAGGTATGTGATAATTACATAATTTGTCTATCCACATGTTATTTAGGAATTCATTAATGAATGCATTCGCAAGTTATTTTGTATCTATTACTCTTCTTCATTTTCTTTCTGTATACACATAGCTTTCCATAAAATGTTGCTCATTTTCCTATTCTCTATTGAAATGGAAATGATGATCATCGTAAATTCCGAGGAAACAGAGTTCCGTTCAAATTCATTCATTCATTATGAATCCTTCATGTCTAACATAGCAGCATTGAAATTGATATTTCATTTGTCGAACATTAACGGCAACCTAATCGTATTTCTGAGGACAGAGGGTGAGCTGTTGCTGCTATTCATCAAAATTTACGCTTATGTCAGTTGTCAGGGGTCATTAAGTAACGTGGCTGATAGTTATTCCATCAACGCTGACTTAATAATGTTCGAATAACGTCCACATAAGAATTCATTTGGTAACCAAACAATCGAGGTTATGATAATGACTTCAGTGTTGACAGCATGCCGGGTAGAGTTTTTATTCTCATCTAGTGAATGTCCTTCTGATGAAAATGTTTAACAGCAAGCGTTGTCCCGAAGTGCTTCATTATAAAAAAAGTTTGGACGGAATATCAGATATTATGAGATCAAATGATGACAGGGTGATATTCTTCCATAATCCTGAACATTCAAACGGGAATATTCTTCAATATAATTTCACCTCAGATTGTCAAGTGTAACGTGATTTACACATCGATATTCGTAATTTTTTTTTATAATATGCACGATTGCCGATCATGAATATTACAATGCTGTTGTGCTGAATAGCAAAGTTGAATATAGCTTCATGATTGTTAATGAATAGGAAAATGCATAGTTGGATTCATGCATTGAAATATACAGTGTTGTCGTAAAGTATCAATCTGCCAAATTTATAACAATTTATAGCAAAGAAACCAATATACATGATCATAACACAGACATGATCCACGTTGAGTATTGACGCCCATTACAATTTTTTCAAATGGAACAGGCTAGGCAGAGTATCGTACTAGTATCATTAGAATATGAAAATATAATTTTCATCCTTGTGAAATTAGATAGATAGATACCTTTATTGATCTCTTATTCACACAACATGAGTCAATAGAACAGCAGGTGTAAAAAATCAAAATTAAATTATGGTCACGAATAAGGTAGGTGTATAGAATAGTTTTATACAAATGATACATGTCTGGACTAACATAAGATTAAAACAGATATGATATGCAGTGAAAGCAAAGTGTCGACATTTAGGAATTTAATTGGAGATATCCTTAAAGTGAGTAGAAAGCATGCTGTATTAGCAATTATTTTAGCTTTGTTTTGAGAATACTGGTACTTTGCAACGACTTCAGGTTTCCTGCCAGAAGATTGAATAAATGACCACCAGCATAGAGAGGGGTGATTTTCTGTGCTGGATTCTATTATTTTGATGTGGACGGGAGTCTCCTGTATTCTTCTGTGGTATTCATGGAATTCGCTGTTTTTTTTTAGTTTTTCAATGTTGTTGTGTATGTAAAGCAATAATTTGTATAGGTAGATGGAAATGAATGTTGTTATGCCGTTTTGAATGAATGTATCTTCACAGGTTTCTCTGTCTCATAAACCTCTTTTGTGAGTTGAATATCCTAGATGCTCCTGTGGCTCTGCTCCATACAATAATGTTGTTGCTTATAGTGGTGTATACCAAGACAGTACAGATTTATCAAATGATGCCTGTGGAAGTTTGATTTCAAAGTGGTGAATGCATAATACAATTTATTTATCGACTTGACTGCTGAAAGTTCATTGTCTAATTCTAAACCAAGATATTTCGTTGTCAGTGATCCTGCTCGTCTAAATTGACCAACGAATTCTATCACGACGATTTTGTTCACATTGTTTATAAGATGATTCATTCAACACCAATTACTGAAATTATCTGTAGCCAGCTTGATTTTGTTTCTTTAGTTTAGTTATGGTATCAGTTGTAATAACGATTACAGTGTCATCTGCATAAATAAAAGTGCATCCTTGATCAATATGATTGGGCAGGTCATTGACATGGAGAGTGAACAGAAGTGAACCCAAAACTCCACCCTGTGGAGTGCAAATCACTATATAATATTGATATATATTTCAATTCCAAACAGAAATAATATACACAAGGGTAGCAAAACTCAACAAGGGTAGCAAAACTCAATTGAATGTATGCGGATGATCAATCATTCATACGATATTTCTGGTAGTATTCACTGTTTATTTGCGAAAGTAAAAGGAGCTTTAACTTTTTCATATCCAGTATCATGATTTCATCAAGTTTTTCTTTGAATATGAAATCGAGAATACGCCATTCCATCGTAGTATTTTGGCTGATAAAAACTCTACACTTTTTTCAATGATTTCATGAGAATCTTTCGAATAATTGAATTGTGAGAAATCATCGATACAACCTGGAATGAATTGTATTGTGAATCTGATTGTTATCGCCGATTGTTTGGGTTGTCGTAACATCTTCTGAAGTTCAGGAATGGTTTGTCGATGTTTTCCAGTTCATGACAGTGCCCTAGTTTCAAATGACCTTCTTTTCGATTTCAGAAGGAGTTTGAAATATGATATACCAAATGACATTAATTACAAACTGAGGAGAAAGTAGTTTCGTCTCTGTTATTTTCTGAAGGATAAACGGCGCTCTAGAATTTATGATAACAATAATAAGATATACAAAGATATTGATACTATGTATGTCATTATAATCTTTAGTACAAAATTTCGTGCTCAATAAAAAGATAACTATAAATTATTTCGAAAATTGAGAAGTCATATAGGAGGACAAAGTTTTTATGATTATATTGGTTGTGAAATTATTTTTTTATTTTTCAAAATTTTTTCATTCATCATTATTACTTCACCCAACAACAAAATCTACTTCTAGAGTGAGTAGGTGATACAATATAGCAGAAAAAACAAAATAAAACAAATAAATCTTACCACCTGCATGAATTGACAATTGAAGTGATACACCCCGCGGCTTGAGTGGCTACCGGGTGCGTCACAGGTTGCAGAATCTGGGTACCTGAGCACAGTGGAATAGATGGCAATGAAATAGCTGACGAACTGGCTAGTGAGGAGTCAGCTACATCACTTTGGCCCGGAACCAGTACTTCGAATGCACAAGAAAATACTTGGCAACTCTATTAAAATACGAGTCAAAGAATTACGAATAATAGCTTGGGATAACACACCAGGACAAGAATATAGTGAACTTGTTATTCAGATAACAGGTGGAAAAAGAACGGATAAGATACTTGGATCAAGTAGACATCAGTTGAGGCTAGTAACAGGTCTCCTTACAGGACCTGCTCCTGTTAAAAAACACCTACAAAAGATGGGGCTATATCAAGGTGACCAGACTCGTAGATTGTGCGGCTTGGAACCTGAGACTATTGAACACATTTCTGCTATTGTGAGGCACTGAACTATAGAAGAGTAGTGAATTTAGGGGAACCTGATTTAAACCTGAAGGATATGGGAACTGAAACCAAGTGAGCTTTGCGAAATAATCAAAGGGACCAATATTTTTTAGAGTCTCGGAATTAAAGGGGAAATACAATAAGCCTCCGGCTGCAGTATATCCTTCGGACCTCTGTAATGATTAAAAATAAATTGAAAAAAGTGATACAATCATCATTCGTTCTCAATGAAGAATATGGATAGATGTTATCAAAATACAGTAGTTGCGAATACGAAACATGACATAATATTCCAATTTTTTTGAAGCGTCACATGTCAATGGAAATAAAAATGTCCTTCAAAAAGTATCCTTCTCTAGCAAAGCAGATATTTCATGTGCTATGTTTTTTTTATTGTTCTCACTGTCGGAACAAACACTCAACGAAATATAATTCTTCGATATAAGGAAGGAAATACCTTACGGATGAAAAAAGATCTGAGATATCCTGAAATATTTGTGATGAAATGGGTGTCTCATCATTCAGTATGGAGAATCGATTTCTCAGATACAGTATCAGCTGAAATGAAATCATTGAACAGGGATAGAATGATACGAAAGACTGAAAAATAAACGAGTAATAGGTACTGTTTTTACTTCTTGGTGATGTTCAAAATGTCCACATCTCAATTCAAAGCCAATACGTGTTCTTATTTCACTCAACTATCTGAGACCGATTCAATTCCCAGCGTTGTATTCTCGGTTATACAGGGTGAGTCAGAATAAGACCGATACACTCCGATTACAGATTCATCACCTAATTTCGAGGTGAAAAGTTTTTATAAAGGTATGCTCTGAAATGCTTGCCCTATGAGGTACAGAATATCTCAGGAACCTTCACTTTCAGGCTTTTAGATTCAATTTCGAATTCAAAACGTCATATTGATGAACCATGATTAGTGTACCAAGTTCAAAATTGTTTTCCCCAGAAGTTTTGGGTTCTGAGCCCTCGTTCTGAATATCTTGTTTCATGTTAGTGCCAACTTCGAATATGTCCAATCGTGAGATGAACTTCAATTTTTCATATGCATCAGTGAATGAATATATTCTTGATGCAGTGTACGGAAGGAATCGAAAGGGTTTGGTTTTATAATCTGAAAGATATATATAAAATATAAAGCTTTGGTACCGAATCTCATATGTGCGAAGTAGAGATTGAATCTGAGATTCGTATACCATCAACAGTTTCAGGTCTTCGTGAGAAACTTAGTTTCTGTCTTCGTGATGATTTGATGGTACTATGTTCGAAAACATGTGAAAGGAATTATCAGTTGAGTTTTGGGTTTACCTAACTGTTTGCAGAATTGACAGCCTTTCAAAATGATAGTATCTTTTATAGGGGTAGAGATATTTCATGACATCATCACACTCATACAACTAGACTAAGAGGGGTGCAATGTTAGTTCGCCTCCTCGTGGTGCACTCTGGGTAACGCTAAAGGACTAACAATCTTGGCAGCCAGATAATCATTGTGATCTCCTGGCTAAAACACATGATGAATGCTAAGTGGGGAAAAACAGAGTGCCAGAAGAGAGCCTACAACGGCAATTTCAACGACTTTCTGATGGCTACCAAAGAAGCGATTGATTATATTTGTAAACTAGATGTTTGTCTGTAACTTAATACGTGTGTCGTATATATATATACCTATACAGGGTGCGGCACCGAAAACGAAACAGATCGAATATCTTATAGACACATGTGTTGTGAAAAAAATGCAGAAACACGTCGATTTGTAAACCAATGGGGACATCTTTCTACCATAACCTCAACTGTCATACCTCTCTCTCCTCCCCTTGGTCACTATCACCCATACAATTTAACTAGGGAAAGTACTAAGTGTGTCACATCACTGAAAAGGTAATTTGATAAGGAATTCAGCCATGTGAGTGTTCGCTACGTAACTTTTTATTTTGGCGCCCTCTTGCGAGAAAAACAACTGTTCCGTATTCCAAAGTATGATACTTCATTTGAAAGCTACTTTGAACAATTCAGAAAAAAAGAATCAAAATTTAAAAAATGACAGTGTATGAACTTAAAAATTGGAAAGGCTTGCATAAATTTTACTCCAACCATTCCAAACTACAATAATTCACAATAGCTGCTCAAAGTGTTCTCCATTAACTGCCATACATGAGTATGAGTTAGTCTCGAAACGTTGTCTGACGTTTTGGAGCATTTCTGGAGTTATTTGACGACATTCGTACCTTTGAATAAAAATTGACTTACTACGCCTATGTTTTGGTACAATAAAAAACCTTTTGTTTCAGTGCTTAGTTGTGTCGGTTTATTGTCAGTAGTACTTCAGGTATTATTAACGAGTAAAACATATATAGATTAGAAATTATTGAATATTATTTGAAAAATAATGAATGTGCCAACACAGCCAGTAGAATGTTCAATGAGCAACACCCAAACAAAAACGTTAATCGTAAATACGTTTTGGAGCTGATTTCAAAATTGCGACGAACGGGATCTGTGGCAAATAAAAAACGTCGAATTGAAAAGCCAGTAAGAAATGAAGCAGTAGAGGTAGCCGTTTTAGGACAGGTTGTTGCGGATCCAACTCTTAGTACACGAAAGCTTGCCGTACTATCTGGAGTAAGTCAACGTACCGTCGCGTCGGGCGAATTTTGAAAGCTCACAGATTCCATCCCTATAAAATTAAACTGGTTCAGGAACTTAACGAAGACGATTTTGATCGTCGCTTACAATTTTGTGAAATCATGAGTGAACGTGCTATACGAGATCCAAATTTCCTTTTCAACATTTGTTTTCCGGATGAATGCAGTTTTTATCGCAACGGGACTGTCAATCGTCATAATTGTCGGTATTGGTCAGATTCCAATCCAAGAGTGTTTCATCAAGTACATACTCAACACCCAGGAAAGTTAAACGTTTGGGCTGAAATATTTGGCGATCGTGTTATTGGTCCATATTTTTTACCAGGTAATTTGACTGGGGACATGTATTTGGAATTACTGGAAGATACCGTTGATCCAACGTTAACAGACATAATAGAAAACGATAACCGATACCTTGAAGATCACCTAATATTCCAACAGGACGGAGCTCCTTCACATTTTGCTGCAGCAGTTCGTCAGTATCTGAAAGAAAGATTTCCTAGACACTGGATTGGAAGAAGAGGATTCATTGAATGCCCCCCCCGATCTCCCGATTTATCTCCCTGAGATTACTTTTTGTGGGGCCATTTAAAAAGTAAAATATACGCCACTCAGCCAGGTTCTTTAGACGAGTTACGTCATCGTATTATTACCGAATGTCGTCAAGTAACTCCAGAAATGCTCCAAAACGTCAGACAACGTTTCGAGACTAACTTATACTCATGTATGGCAGTTAATGGAGAACACTTTGAGCAGCTATTGTGAATTATTGTAGTTTGGAATGGTTGGAGTAAAATTTATGCAAGCCTTTCCAATTTTTAAAATCATACACTGTCATTTTTTAAATTTTAATTAATTTTTTATGAATTGTTCAAAGTAGCTTTCAAATGAAGTATCATACTTATAATACGGAACATTTGTTTTTCCCGCAAGAGGGCGCCAAAATGAAAAGTTACGGAGCGAACACTCACATGGCTGAATTTCTTATCAAATTACCTTTTTAGTGATGTGACACACTTAGTACTTTCCCTATTCAAATTGTATGAGTGATAGTGACCAAGGGGAGGAGAGAGAGGTATGACAGTTGAGGTTATGGTAAGAAGATGTCCCCCTTGGTTTACAAATCGACGTGTTTTTGCATTTGTAGATAGATATTCGATCTGTTTCGTTTTCGGTGCAGCACCCTGTATATTTGTATTTATATTTTATGTTCTTATTGAATAACTAGACTAAGAAGTTCATTCAGAATTATATGTGGATTAATATGCAAACGGTCGTATTCTGGTTTAATGAATAGAATAGCAGCCTTAGGAGTTTATGATTAATCAGAATCATTTCACAATTCGGCTGAAATTTCACAGATTCACGAATTCGTATCGACATAACCGGGTTTGCAGCTCATCAATGACTCCAATTGAATAATTTGGTTCATATTTCAATCCAATCCGATATCATGTACTTGTGTGGGTAGACAGAACATCAAGCAGTTGCTTTTCATTCTGACTGGATATATGCAGATACAAGAATTTCAAAAACTCCCTAAACAGGTACATGAAATCCTCTTAGTGGGTTATGATTTTCAGTTGGATCTTACTGGAAAATACCTGGTTAAGAAGAATGATGTCTCTATAATTTCCGATACCTCGAATTGAATTGGATAATATTGGTACGATTCTATTCACAACTCTATCAGAAATATAATTTCAGACGACCTATATGGATTCATCCAAAGAATTCCAATTGAATCCCATGGTAGGCATAATTCAATCAAATCGACTCAGCCAAAGGATTGTTAGGTTATTTGTGAGTTCCAGTGAAGAACATACTAATTTCTGATTCATAAGTTTTTCATTTTCACGTACTAACACTAACGAATACTATTTATTTCAACTATTTATATCGGTCGCGTCCTATTCTTCAACTAACTAACGTTGTTTGGAATCTCGGTATTTATATTATTTTGAATTTGTTCTCGAATGTTCTAGTAATGTCAGTATTCTGTCACATCTGATCAATTAATCAAGTCTCCAATTCCCCGATGCATCCATCATGACAACATTGCTGGATTTCATTACAGTATGGTTTCATTGACAGCTTGGTTGGTGTACTAAGAGCATTTTCAATCTCTGTTGAATACTTCTGAACGAGTGTCTCACTATTCCCAATTGAAACGTAGTACCCAGACGCAGTTTCAGTAAACAGTTACAACCGGATATGATCCAGCATCCGTCCGCATTTTGAAAACTTATGAAAGGAGAAGTTGAAATCATATTCATTAAAGTCAACATTGTTAATTTCATTAATGTATTTATTATTGTTATGATACCAACTGAAGCTGGATGGAAAAAGTTGATATATGATAAGTGAAAATCGTCAAACGAAATGTAGAATCCATGTTACATAAAATGCATACTCTTAAGTTGTTATTGATATCAAATTTTATCGTTTTATGCAATATACAGCGGATGTCATATGAGAATGAAAATAGGTCTATAAAATTTTTATGATTTTATCTATCTATGTACCTATCTATCTGTTTGGGATTGTCTGAGAGATGCGGATCATTGAACTCCCTTCACCAGTATACCAACTGATAAGTTCGGAAACACAAAATTATTTCTCTCTTGAAATTAGAGTCCATTGTCGTTATAATATCGTAGATCGATATCGAAGAAAATGCACTTGTATTTCAACGTCATTTGAACATTCAATTATTAATATTTATGAATTTAGCGATAAGAATTATGGTGCGGTAAAAAAATACACTAGATTGCACGCGTTGCATGATGAATAAATTTAGTATTTTTTCCTAGAGGCATATCTGAATAATATGTTGAGTAACGAGAAAGTGATACTATCAAGGGCTCGCTCTTCATAGACCATAGTAATGCACAGGGAGTTCCGTCATGATATAGGGTAAATCACCTCTATTTGTGGTTGGAGAAGAAATTGAGATTTTAGTTTTCTTACCGTGAATTCTGAAAGACCATTTGCTTGAATATTTCTATGCCAATAAATTCCAGATGGAAGAATCATTGATTTATGAGATTAGATATATATTATAGCTCGAAGGAGCCCGAATAATGTCTGCATCAACTATTCTAAGAGATTGTATTTTCGATATTCAGTTACGACTGTTCGATAGATTCGAAACACAGGACTTTCACTGTCAGAGTGCACAAGATTTTTTTTTTCGAATAGAACGCTGTACCTAATTTTTTCATGAGAAGTATCCATTGCTGATAACACTTATACATCATACCACGAATCTATTTGCTATTATTTTTTCAGCATCCTTGATGAAAAGAAATATTTATCTTCAACATCGCATAGCTACGTGATGGTATCAATCATACACCAAGTCTGCACATCATAAAAGTGCCAGTAGCAGTCCGGTAGTTACGTGAATGTATTGCCTATTTTTGGTCTATTATCTCAATTTTCTGAGCATTTTACTTACCGATATGGATTTCACCAGAAACTTGTGAAGGCCTAATAATGAAATTCATTTGATATTACTACGAAAATACAGGGATCGGCATAAGTCAGGCAACCAATTTGCATCAGGAAACCAATTTGCATTAAGATAAATAAATGCAGCGTCAAAATATATTCATTAAAAAAAAATCTTTCTTGAAGCATAAACTTGTATCGGTTATTCATTTTGAAAACATGTCTATTCGACGAGCACACAGACACAACTATCTGACGCACGAACATGCTCAGGGTCGATCTTTTTCGATAGCGTTGCCTGACTTATGCCGATCCCTGTATACTGACTGATAATATGATCAGAATGGCGAGTGGTATTGAAGATTCGTTTCTTTTTGAAATATCTTGGCAGAGAAGTATCGTAAAAATAAATTTTACATATATCATAACATTTTAGGATGGTCGAATTATTAACCTTGGGATCATCTATAGTCCCAAGTTCGATCTTGTCGTAGACCATCAAGAAATTCAAGTCCATCACGTTCATCTGTCCTGATTGATAGATAAGTAGAGTGATGTAATGCAAATGAATAAGTCAATGTATACACGGAAAGATTTCGAAAGCCGTTGCGAAGTTTATTGAAATTGGTTTTGTTTGAACATCCCCGACAAATTTTCGCAAGTCTCTGAAGATCTAGAAACGTTGTTACTTTTGACTGATACACCAAATATGAAAAGGTATCATTGCGCTTTCTTGAATACCAATTGATGTGTATTAATGAGTATATGATAAGTATCTTTTCATCAAACACTCCTGTTTACCTATCATTGAATGTATTCTATTTGATCATTACATATATTCTAGTGATATACCAAGTCAACTCTAGGTAAAATTCACGTAAAGAGTTACGTAACTGGATTATAAAGTAAATGATTTTTACTGGTTTATTGTCCCAGCTTCGCATTAATAGTTGAAAGAAGTTGAAACACACAGCTGCCATTTTTGTCTGTTCTGATTCCTGAATTTTTATTGTATTGTATTGGAAGAATTATAACAACTAAAGTGAAAGGCGGAAATCGCCTCAATCATTCATGTATTTTCGGCTCGAATTATGATTTTGGGAAATATTTATATTATTGTAGTAGTCAAATTATATGTTGATATCTCAGTCTTGATTATAGTGTTACTTTACAAACTTGAGTTAAAGAGAATTCAACTCGAGTTGATTCGAGTCAAACCCAAACCTAGTTAGTTACTCCAGTCAATTATCACTTATTATCTCCTTTCGTGGGAAGTTTAATATAAACAAAAACGCCTAATATTGGATGAAAGAAGTTATTTCCAATAGCTTGTGATTTATGACTACGGTGTAGTAATTGCAGGAATCTGATTTTTGTTATTTTATTGAAGAATAATCTCTCCAAAATAATTTGAAGGTAATTTCTCATGAGTGTAATGATTTTTTTTCTACAATTGTCATCAGATATAATTCTCTCCAGGAATGTTCCAAATGAATATATGTACAGTTACCTGAAGATTATTATTTCATGCAATGATCTGCAAACCAATATGAGGAACAATCAGGAAGTACAATAACTTTAGTGGAATGGTGATGATTTTTCAATGAAATGAAATCAACCGACTGAAAAGATAGAATTGATGTCATCAATTTGGTAACAAAGGGATGAAAATCATCAGAAATCATTTATTCAGTTCTCTGGACTCTTCCTCATATAGCTTGGCAGAAATCAAATGTAAATAATACTTACTGCTTTTTTGATGAACGAAACAAAACCGTAGCCCTTTGATTTCAGAGTTTGTGGGTCTCTGACAACTCTGCAGTCTCTGCAAAAAATATTTCAATCGATCAATCAATCAATAGTGAATCACAATTTCTCTTTGCGTTTGAATATGCTTTCGTGTATTGCTTATTTATTCCATCTCTGCGAAGTGACCTTCAAATTCGACAATTTGATGTATTTCTTAGGTTAAAGTATCTCTGGAATGTTTGATGTCTTCCCAGGATCATCGATGACCTGATTTGCGACCATTCGATTTTATGAGTGTGCGATATAATTTGGAATACGCAAAGGAGTTTCAAAATCGAATCGTATATTACCTTGCATCAAGAAGTTCGTTACATGTGACAATATCGGAAATAATTTATCTTTGCTAGCTTTCAATGGAATAGTATGCCAAATATCCAGGCAGCATCCCAATTTCTCTTCGGATTGTTCGGAAGAAGGGCTTCGATGAAGAGTAGAAAATTCATTCTGGCATTTTATACTCTCAAAAGCAGTTGGAGATCTTGAGATTGCTTTGTTAACAAACCAAATGAAAATTCAAAGCTTCAATGGAATATTGACAAAGCATCAATAAAAGGTAGATATAATTATTGAAAGGTCTTTGTACACCTTTTCCATTATCATTTCCATGTCATCCTCGATTTATCAATTTGTGGGGAATTTGTGTTTGAGATACCTAAAATTGACTTTGACTGCTTTGAGTTGATCGGCTAATTTTAAGAAATTATGTCGGATTTTCGAAATTCTATCATGTTTTTCTATGAATTGAGCCAAAAATATGGTTCGTCAGTGCCGAATATTTGATGAATTTGATTATTCTTGCCCTGCTGTTTCTTTTCCCATGTGAGTACCCTAACCTATATTGTTGATTCATATAGTGGCCTGGATATGAGAATCTATCAAAACAACTTCTTTTGAAATACTTCATTGTATGTTTCTTTTCATTCAAATTCCCAAGATGATCATTCAACCAACTTCCCTTATTTGTTTTCGGACCATTGCGATCCGAAAGATATTATCATTGAAAAAAGAGGTGTGAAATGCTTCAAGAGAGATACAAATCTGAGAATAACAACCATCCCTTTGTGTACAGCTCTGATTCATCAGTTCGAAACAATCCATGGAGAACGTTTTCAGGACACCAGAACTCTCAGCTATGGAAGAACTGGTATATCTTAAATTACTATCAATTCATTCATCTACTTCAAGTACAGCTACTGCCTCAGAAGGAATCAAATATCAAGATGAAAGAGTAATTGTAGATATTTCTTTCTGAAATTCATGATTTCAGATGATATGTATTCGTGTCTAAAATTTCCATACCTTACAAATATTTTTTCATGTGTTGCAGGAATAGACGTTATGTTGGAGACTTGTCCAAGTAGTGATTTTTCAACACCAAAAAAAAAAGAAGAGAGAATTTGGTGTCCATGAAAATACAATTTCCAAGCAAAATAAACAAATACTCAACTGACCGAAGAATATCTTTGAGGAGTTTATTAGATAGATATAGTCTATTTATTCTGGGTTGATAGTTGTGTCAGATTTGGTAAAGTTTCAATGCCATTAGTGCAAAACAAAAAGTATCTAGCAATGACAGTCGTCTGAATAGGTTTATACATTAGCTGGGAATATCAAAGCATCAACAATTATGGCAACACTTCACTGTCACTTTACAACGATGACAAATTGTTTGGAGCGGATCCTTACAATCGTCTGTTTACATGTGGATTGTTCATTTCTGGCAATTTGTTCTTTTGAGAGTCTTTGTTCATCCTACAATTGGAATATTAATAAAATGCTGAAAGCATTGAGTGGAGATGCCCAGAAAATGGTTGCATCTTAAAACTTTTTTAACGAGAAAGAGATAACAGGAGCCACTAACTTTCATTGGATTTTGTTTGAAAGGTAAGTGAACAATCTTCATGGTTCAATAATTTTCATAAAATATATGATTATTACATATAGTGATTTCTGCTTCAAATGTAGGAATTGAACTGCGTAGGGAATATCTGCATTCTTTACACAGAAGGTAAGCTACGAACTAAACAGTCCTAGGACAGAACTACACAACGGAATGAACAAGTTGTGGATATTGATCAACCTCAACAATATCAAATAGAGAACTGTACTCACAATAAGTACAAGAACAGTGGCTATTTAGTGCATCACATATTATCAGTTGATGAACATTCTTCATTGCAGAGGAACACATAACATTTGAGTCATTGAAATGAAAGCTCTCTTAACATCCGCCTCACATCTTTATGGAAAACACTGATGGAGTTACCTAATGTTGCAGTACATTCAGTTGAAAAATGAAGGTTCGAGGCAATTTGTTTCCTTGATGAGACCTGGATATTTGAGAATACAACTGTACGACATTCTTGGCAAGATTATAGTATCGAAAGTGTGAAAAAATGAAGTATATGAGATTCAAGGTATTTCTAATTTGTATATCAGTTAGTTATAGTGTATTGGAATTATGTTGTTATGTTGTCTATTAGAATTATTGTTTTGCATGATGGTTGTTCAGATGGATTCATTCTTGGGACAAAATCAGTTTTCATCCCTGAAACACGGTTTACCATGAAGAAATGAATCAGGATAACGTTCTCCAGTCATCAGTGATTCGAAACACAACTGTTGCTAAAATTAAAAAAATCCTTGCACAATTGTTATGTACGGATAATACTAATTATCACATCACAGTTAGCAACAAAGTTTCCACCTCAGCTTCTAATAAGGCAACAATTCAATACTTAAATGACTGAAATGTAATTGATTTCAATCATCGAATGTTGAAGCTGCAGTTACTAACTAATTTAGTACAATTGTAGGCCATATACTTTGAATTCATCCTTTGAGATACATGTAATATATTTTTTTGATTTTCAGAAACAAACCAGCCCCAATAAATGAGACAGATATGATACTGAAAGATGGGCATTTTTTAATTTCATTATGTAGTTATTATGTACTTCATTTGAATAGTCGATAAGATTCCTAGCATGAGTAATCCAAAAATGATGAATATATTCCATCAATCGAAAGCACTTTCTAAACAACCCAATCCAAGTTTTTATTCGGAGCATCGCCGAAATGTGATAAAACATGTGGCATCACGGCTCAATCTGGCGACGCGACAGAGTAAATAGACTATAGATATGGGTATATTATGAAGGATACTTAAATTTTTATTGTAGCGATATCGTTGATATACAGTAAGAACAAGACAGGTCCGATAACAGAACCCTGAGGTACTCTGCAATATAGTGATGAAAGATCAAAACATGCATCGTTTTCACTATTTGCGATCTATTCATGAGGTAGGACCTGAACCAATCGAGATTTGTTCCTCTCATTCCATAGCAATGCATTTTCTGAAGCAGTTTGTCATGATTAACACAATCGAAAGCTTTCGAAAAATCACTAAAGACTGCTGCAATCACTTCACATTCAATTGAATTCATGTAGACCTTTTCCATAGCAGCAAAAATTGCAATATTAGTATTTTTGGAATTTTGAAACCCGAATTCACAGTCGTTCATTACATTTCCATTTCATTGCAACAATCTTTTCTTCACCAATCTTTCTATGAGCTTCGATATTGTGGACAACAACGAGATTGATCTGAAGTTTGATGGGCTAGTGGTGTCGCCCCCTTTATGGAGAAGCATAACAAGTGTCGTTTTAAAACCCAAAGGATAAAAGTACTTCTGTACAAAAGAAGAATCAATTACATCTGTTAGTGCGGATAGCGCATTGAGTGGTAGGTTCTGTAATATTCTGTTAGTCAATTCATCCAATCCAGACGATTTATAGTTTTTTAATTCCATTAGTATATGTTTCATCCCATGAATATGTGTGGGTTTCAATATTGAATAGGGATGGCAGAAAGTATCGTCGAGATAACTCATAGGGTCCACCTGAGGTACTAGATTGGCTGGCAACGGTATAGATCTGTTGATGTTAGCCCAGGATTTACCAAAGAAGCTCCAAATGCCTTATGTTCAAATTAAAAAAAATCATTGACATCTATACTCTCTCAGAGATTGATGAAATGTCGATGAAGTACTACCATCAGTGCATTTCACACCTCCATTTTCAATGTTTTATATTTTGCCTTTCGAAATTTATATTACAATAATTCATTCAATCATCGAATAAAAATGATGTTCAGTTCTCATTTTATTTTCACAAAAATCAAAACTTTGGAGTGATTTAATATTGCCTGCTACTTTGTTCGGAAAATCGCGTAAGGAAAATGTTTATAAAAAAAAGTGAGAATAAGCTTTTCTCCATGATTATGGAACAGCACGCCCATGTGCAAAATCTTGTATTAGAGGACACAAACACTTGAAATGTTGCCAATACAGAAATCACAACGAAGAGCCATCGGAGGTTAGTCTTTGTCAAACACATTAACTTATTCTTGAATCATTTGCAACAAAACAAATCCAGATTTACGAATGAGATGTTCTGTCTCCCTATAAGTCTTTGAGATTATCACATCTCGTGTATTCACTAACCATGGCACATCTGATAAAAATCAGGTAAATGGACCTCTGATAATTTTTTGAAACATAATGTTGAATTTGAATTTTTGATCACGAACATCAACAAAGGCGAAGAAAAAATTCTGGATATAACCCAAAATATGTGGATGAATGGTGTTCATTCCGGAGAACGAACTTACTTACTTTTCATCATCTATGGAGCTTTCTTTCTTCATAGAAAATAATGCTGAGTTTCTTATTTTCACATGCTTTTTGAATTAGCTCGTTTATATATTATGTGTACATATATGTATGTAAGTCAAGGGAGTTAGGTTCAAGGTCGATAAGTAACTTCTTTACTTCTTTTTTGAATTTGTCAATGCTTTTCATTGAGGCATATGATGGATGCTTTTCTGATAATACTAATTTGTGTATTGGAAAATCCAAATTCATGTTGCGTGTAGGATATCTTTGATTGGATCTGTGCTCTGACAGGTCTGTATTCTTGAACGAATGTAGGACACATTCATATATGTACGATATAGCAAATCTGGTTCGATTTTGCTCCTAAGTTCATGATGTGGACGTTCCATTTTAAATGCTCTTCTATAAAAACCCCCAGAAATTTGGTGTTATTCTGGATTTTGATTTCATTGTTAAGTAGATATACGTTTTCTGGTGTTTCAATTCTCTGCATCCAGTATTAAATTATTTTTTGTAAACCAATCATAGATATTTCTTACAATGTTCTGACTTTTTTGTATTAGTTTCGGGTAATCTGAACTTGAGACCAGCAAATTAGTATCATCTACGTAGTTAGTTAGATGTGCTGAGGCATCAAAATCATTTAGGACTTCTGACACATCATTCACTAAGATTATGAAAAGTAGTGGCCCTGTTATGCTCCCTTGGGGAACTTCTATCTTGATACGTTAACTTTTCTTGAAGGTATGATAAACAGTTTTCCACCCTCAAACATTGCTCAGAACTCTTGTGAAGTTGAAAGTTTGATATTTGATCAATTTTCGATTTTTTATCTATAAATGAATGAGAACGTTATATTAGTCCTCTTCAACTCGAATGATCACTAGGGAATAATTCATCCAATCGTTTACTCCATTCATTCGACCAAAGTGTGTACAAAGGTGAAGCTCACAAGAGTTGATACAAAATATTCAGATACTAATTAATTGAATAATTCATTAACACCATTCGAGCCACCTGAATTACGGTATAAATATTTTCCTAACTAATTTCTCCCAGCGACTGCCAGCGACTGGTTGTTCAGTAGGAAGTTACCCCTTTCATCCGGACGAGGGACCAATGTTGATTAACACGCCAAATTCTGTTTTATTTCGGATAAATATGTTCTTTTCTCAAACTTCCTTCCAGAATTTTTCATTCTTCGGCTACATTAGTCCGAAACAGAAGTGGAAAATTCATTTGTTCTTATTTGCATTTCCTTACTCAATAACCCACAAAACTACTGTTGAATTGAAGCTACGTCAGGTTATTCAGGCGCAAATAATTTTTGCCGTGCAATCGACAATTATTTCGTTCAGTATTATTTCATCGCTGATCAACACGAGTACCATAATTTTTTGGTGAATACAATTAATTTTGATGCGGGGTGCCACCATAATCTCGAAAATGCGATTCATACATTTCCGTAGTCAGAATATGATCTGACACAACGCCTTACCATTGCTAAGTGTGGAGCCACATCGAGTTATGAATTATATCATCACCACCCATCCTACAGAGATAAGCGGAAGTGATGCAATAGAGTAACCCGAAACGAGGGATGGAACCCTCAAGTTGTTCACGAACATTCTTTTATACCTATGCTCTTTTGCATAGTTAGTCAGACAACCAAACTTCCTACAGTAAACATTATATACAATGTAGAATTTATACTCAATAAAGTAATTATTATTAAACAGCAAATCCTCCAGTCTCGAAAGATATTTAATCAATGGTTCATGATAGAGTTTGTTACGTTGCGACAACAGAGACTGTTTCTTCTCGTCGCAATCCAAAGTAGTTGCGTCAGACATTATTCTGAATATGTATCCTGCCATCTAATGCGATTGATGTGACTTGGTCAAAGCAGCTGTCTTGCATTGGTAGGTAGTCCACACACAAAATACTGAAAGTAAAGTCATCGACAGTGTTCTTGTGATCGTATTTCAGATTAATTTATTATTTGTTCACTGACTCCTTCGCGAAACTTGTTTGCCTTTTTCGATTAATATTCAGCTTGCGGATGTACATAATTGTAATACAATGTATACTTTCCCTATATCCAACAGCTATTGACGAGGAGTAAAGAACCGTTTGGTAGTTTCAGGTTCAAAATACTCAAATCATTTTTGAAATCTTTATTATACGAGGGGTTGTAAATTTGAACATTGAAGATGAAACTTTTTCCATCACTGATAAACTAAGGAAGAAAGAATATGCCAAAGAAACATCATCGCAATCAGCTTCTACTTCTTTGAGTGAGAGTGGCGGATATGCACGGGTGGCAATTCATTTCGTTCATTTTATATTTTTGTTACTTAAAGTCTCGATTATATGAATATCAATTTGAAATATGTGTGCTCATTTTAATATTCGATATTACATCTCGAAACAAGTGTTTTACACATCCCATTTATCAATTTGGTGGTCTTCAATTGTTACTGATGTCCGTATATTTTTGTTATCATTCAATATATTCATTATTATATAATTATTATTATCATTTTTTTACAATCATATCATCAACTTCAAGAGTAGGTGACATTTTCTTTTTCATTTTTCAGATTTTGTCTTGATCCGAGAGATATTTACCAATTACTGAAATCATATCAAAACTTCTACTAGCAAATCAAAGTTCTTCATTCCCAATTTCCCTTGTAAAGGGTTGTTTCTCATGAGGTGTTCCGGTATCTGTCTCTATTTTCTCTTTCTTTGAAAATACCAGGTTTATTTCCATGCCAAGTTGGTAACATTATATATCTCAAAAAACATCGTTTCATTGTTCTATCCAATATATTTCTCCGAATATTTTAAAATCCTCGATATTACTCCAACTAGGTGGCACCCTTTATTTCCTGTACCAACTATTTTTCTTCACAATATTTGCATCATGGTTTCCAAGGCTTCAGTAATTTCGCTGATATTTATGGTGGCGCATTGAAATTTATCAGTAGTTTAGCACTTGAGGAATGCACTTCCTGATTAGATTGGGGATCTGAGATCTGGGACTGATCATGATGAAGCAGTCGAGCATAACTATTAAAAATGCAACTGTGAGTTTCAGCTCACCTCTTACTAAAACTAATGATCAATTAATCTCTGTCACCTTACCGGTAAATTGTGTTTGTATCCGAACAAACACAAACGGAGGTTATTCTCCCTTCCCTAACTCGGTGTTTATACCAGATCCAATCCATTTGACACTTTCAATTTGCCGTATAACCGCAAATATATGAACGAAAGATATACGTAGTTTCTTTATCGAAAATAGTGAAAAAGAACAGATTGATTTGAGTCTTAAGTCATAATAAAATAAGATGAAATACCTGTTTCAATCACTAGCGAAGGTACAGAGGGTACATTTTCTTCTATTTTAGGTAAATAATCTTCCACACGTTAGAAAATATCAGGACAAGGTTCGTTGGGGTGAATACCTCCAGGCAGATTATAATCTTGATTTTTTTCTAAATAGGATGGTGAGTTTTCGATTTGCGTGATACTTTTTTCGAAAAAACGCACCGTCTTTGAGATAAATGAACATGTCCGTTCCAAAATATTGAAATTTCGGTGATTATATTTGTATTATATTCCTTTCGTGGGAAGTTTTATAAAGAAAAAAAGAATTGGTCTGGTGGGTACAGAAATTCCAACTTTTGAAGAATTCGTTTAGTAAATGAATCTCTTCACGATTGCTGTTGAATTATCATTTTTCATTCTCATAATTATTTATACGTATAATGTTATTTTTATTTTCATGAATGAGTACTGCTCATACAAAACCAGGTTAGGTAAAGTCAGATTAACAAAGTTGTGTAGGAGTGTTATGATTATTCTAGTGTTCGAAACCAATGAATGATTATAGATTGTAAAACTATTGATTGTTTCTTTTTCAGAAATCAAATATCATCATCGAACAAAATGCGGCCACATTCACAATATATCTTCTTCTGTCGGAATCCTCTAGAATGGTGAAAACTTTTATCAAGAACGTAATACCAATAGGCTGTATTCATTTAGAAAACCATCTATAACCTGCATTTCCACCCAACATCTAGATATTGTACATTTCATACCCATGAATGGTACAGAGTGTCTCCTGTGGTAACGTGAACCCTCTCTTAATTAGTTCTTCCTTCCATTAGTGAATGAATTAATGTTGAGGGTTAATAGAATTATAAAGTAGAACAACTGACATTACCATGCATAAAAATTATAGTTGACAGCAACATGTTGTTCTGTGACTAAATCAGCTTACTCTACAATTTTTTAACTATAGAATGATTTGAAAGTGGAGGCTAACTCATTCGAGTTGTGATATACATGTCCTCGGGAAAAATATATAGGGCGTTCCTTCAATTTATGCTTAAATTCCGGGAGATCTCATATGACTGATTCTAAGAAAAATAAACAAATGTCCTTCAAGTTTCAACTAATGAGACAATATTGTAGATATCTTTATGAAATTCGATACATGTCTCCTATGCATCAAGATATATCTTGATAGAAAAATTCAATTTCGTTCACAAATGTTTGTGCATCTATTGTAAGTAAATCAAGAGATCAGATCAGTTCCAAATGAATAGAAAAAACATGTATTCTTCTCAGGTGCTCTGCTTTTGATTGTTACTGTTGATATCTTTTGATAATCGACCTTAAAGCTCAATGATGAGAAAATGGTTGTCGAATGATATAAATGGGAAGAAAGTGGAATTTCGTAATTTTATACCTACCTGTTTTCTATAACACAGGACATTTCCATATCATAATATTGATTCAGATCAATTGAATAAACAGGAAAATCTCATGGTTATGATTTGAATATTATTTATAGCCTTGGATGTGTCACACTATCTATTACTACAACAACAAAGGGATACTTCCACGCCTTCTATCTACGAAATTTCCTATGATCAATAACGTTGCAGTCCTAATAAATTTGTTACTGCCGCTAAACACGCACGCCAAAACATTTAGGGACTTCATCGTTTTCTCCTTTTATTTCTGACAAGAAAACAAAGCCAAAGTCGCTGTGAATATTCAAGCCAAAATATATCACGGAATGTTTGGGATATTTTGGGTGAAGACATTCAGGCCAGATTCAATGCATCAAAAATTAAGAAAGACAGCAGATGAAACAATCACTTACAACTAAATGAATTTGTACTCCTCGAAATATATTCAACAGTATCATCTAAAAATTTCACTTTTCATAGTTTTTTTATGATTGATCGATAATATACCGCATTATCAAACTTGAACCGTGGTAATTAGAGATGAATATGCAAATTTTGAAGAAACGAATTCCTGTAAATGGTACGAAAATATTCAAAAGGACTATATTGGTATTTCCTGACCATAACGTTTGTATGATTCATTGAGTTTATTGGTACTTTCGGTCCAAAACCAATATACATTTTTTAATTGTAAAATATTTATTGAACAACGACGTACGTTTCGGCAATGATCAAGCCATTTTCAAATTTTACAAACTACTACATTAGATATAATAGAAATATAATTTGGTATAAAAAGAAATGAACTACTTACATGCCGAAATGCAATTGAAATTAATAGCGTGTTGCCGTCGTAGTCGATTATTATAAAATGTGAATACGGATATTTATAAACAAAATAAAAATCAGTTGATACGAAGACACGTATGAGAAGGGTGAGACATGGAATAGTAAGGAATGTTGTATACAGGGTTTTAGCATCATATGTAAATATAAGATGAATAACTGTTCAATCTACAGCTTCTTAAGAAAGGAATCCATAACCTTTCTTCTCATACCCACCTGATAATCGCAGTGCAAACCGCCTGTTGATCGTATAATCAATCTGCTCTATTGCGAGTATTCACGGCATGTGAGATATTTCGAGTACGACATCGAATAAAGAGATATTGAAATAACCAAATGAATCAGAAGTGGAATTATCTGACAAATTTCAGGGGTGACTACGCGAATGCATATTCTAGGCAGTGACTAGATAACATTTACGCATGAGGCAAAAACAATGAGGCTAATAACAGATCAGAAAAAAAATCCTGATTATTTGAAGTGAAAGAGTATGATGGAATAGCTCTTGAAAACCATTAAAACATAAATAAGGAACAGAGTAGATTGATGAATCATGTATAACATATCTTTATATAAATATCTTATTCCGTATCTTTAGTTGGAGTAGTGACAAGATAAGTATGAAATGTTTAGGCCGTTAACACAGATCAAAAACCAGAGCAATCATCGAAGGGGTTCAAGAAAACTGAATTTGAAATCTGAGAATGTAACGAAAATAAAGAGGTTGGCATTAAATAACTGCGAAGGAACACAAAATTCTCTGGTGTCTGTCAAAGAAGATGAGACCAGCCGAAAAACATTGTATTTCTTTGATTTCATTGAATTCCCCATTTATCGACCGAAGAAAAATTCGTATCTTTTTTTTTTCGAAAACTATTCTACTGATAGTCATGTGACACCAGGAGTACTATTATTGAAGAATAAATCGTTCAATACATTCTAATCGGACAATACTAGCTATCGGAAGAACGGAAGTTAAAGGAGTTATTTTCCGTTTCATCGAAGTCCACCCAAATATTGCGCAACTTTATTCATAGAACGTAATAGGTATTTTATTTCGTTCACACATCTGCATCCACGAAATTTATACACGAGAACTAGTGAAAACCTCAACAAAAATGCTGCGTTGGCGTATACAGTAGCGTAGTGGGATATATGACATGTTCTAGATTTCCTGGGCACTATCATCAACTTCACATTTGGTCACTTGCGAAAAAGAGGGAATTGATTGCGTCGCTGTACACGATTTGTGCAAATAATGTTCAAAGCATGGAATGAAATATCGAAAGGCATTCATAGAGTCAAATAAGTTCGAGTACATAACGAGAAGGTTCATAAATAACATGTAATTTCACATGCGCGTAATTTCAAAGTCGTTGCAATCGATTTATATTTTCGACGCGTCGCGATGCTCAGCTCTTAGTAGGTATCGAATTTTTCAAACTATGGAAAGAATCTACTCGACCCCATCTATTGGCGACTTTTTACAGAAATTGAATGTTTCCACTCGTTTTCGAGATATTGGCGTGCGGAGTTTCGAGTGAAAAACCCTGTATAGTATCAGATTGAATTCGATAAAGATTATGATATAGTGATAATGATAGTGAGTAATACATTGATGAAATTTTGATTGTCACAGAAAATCAGTAGGTTTAGTAGGAACTCATTCTTTAAGTTAAATTGAATTATGGTATGATAAACTGAGTTTTCTTTCGAAAACATACAGATTTTTTATGTTCATCTTCCACAAAGTGAATACACTCTTCCTAAGATTTCAAGATTGACTATAAATATCATATGATTAGTATCTATCTGTAAGAATCAACCAATTTCAATTCACTGATCTATACAGAGGAATAAGAATATATATTTTCGATATTTAATCTGATAACAAGTACTCGATGATGATGAATGGATTGAAACGAAATATATAGGGTGTGGAATGCCAACACTTCACAAGAGTTGTGTCGTCTATAAGGTACGTCGATATTGAATACAATAATGATTATTGAATGATGTATATCAATTTGGACATTCAATCGATATTTTCACATACTCTCACATTTGTTTTTTGTCTCATTATCAACAGTGATCCCTTGAAAATTCTGAATGCACACCACTGACGTCGGGTGCACCACCAAAATGTCTCAATATCGAACTGCGGAAGGCAATTGATATTCCGTCGGCACTTACCGTATTATTTTGGACACTTCGCATTTACTGTCATTTTGACTACACTTGAAAAGTTTTTATGTCGTACGACTGAACACCATTTTGGAATTTACATTTCCTGAATCTGAGTTGGGAGAAAACGATTCTTGATGCAGAGGAGTTTGTGTCAGTCCAATAGGCCGTAAAAAAGTAAATTGAGGACACTGAAGATTTGTATCGGCTGAAATCAGTGAATTTTATTGAATAATCAATATACTGTTGACACTTTTCGAGCGATCTCGATTCTCTTCTTATTCTATATCATGTGAACAACGAATTGAAGCAATATACATACCACTAAAGTAATGATTTCCTTCAGAAAAAACTGAATGATATGAATAGAAATTTCTCATGTGAAAATAGATCTACCTCGAAAGAAAGAAAATCATTCGTGCGATATACAGGGTGGGGCACCACATACGACACGGTCTGTGTAAACCAAACCATTGAATATTTCGGAAATTTCTTCTTTTCATTATCTGTAAATTCATTAGGGCTGCGAAAGGAAATTATTTTGGAGTATACAGGGTGGCTCAAAAAAGTGTGACATATCAAAGTTGTGTTTTTTTAAATGGAACACCCTGTATTTTGTCGCAGTTTTGGATAGTTCAGGGAAAAATAATACGGTTTCCATGAAAAGTACCAAGTACCTAACTATAACCGTTTTCGAGTTATTGTTTTCTTTTTGAAAATTCCGACCAAGCATTAAAGAGGTTTCAGGCTATTGATTCCGATAGAACCCGTTTCCCAATATTATACAGGACGTTCAAAATTCATTGTCACTTTTTCATAATTTCAAACGCAGATAACTTCGTTATTCCAAATAAAACACCCTGTAGTTTTTCAATCTGAACAATACGAAATTCAATTATCTTCAATTTCACAGTAGGGTTCCCTGGATTAGTAGGGGAGGACCACGAAATTGGCCAGCGAGATCGTCAGATTTGACTTGCCTTGAGTTTTTTCATGGAGATGTATGAAAAATAGGATTGACGACACTCCTCCAACCACATTGGAAAATATGAAGGAAAGAATAAGGGCTGCTTTTCGAAGAGTGTCGCCTCAAATGTTATTGAATGTTAGGCAGTTTTCCATAGAAAGAGTAGCTCTTTGTAGTCATCATTTCGAGCACCTAGTTTGAATCGAATACATTTGTATCTCATGTTTTGTTGAAGTTTTCCAGTTGAAAAGTCTGTTAAATGAACTACTGTCGGAGTATGGATCTGAATAAAAACTTCATTTCAATGAACAGTAAAAGTTCGATGAAGTGAAATATAATAACTCTCAATGAGAATTCTGTTACCAAATCAAATAAGTTATCTTCGTTTATACTTATAAAAAAGTGACAATGAATTTTGAACGTCCTGTATAATATTGGGAAACAGGTTTTATCGGAATCAATAGCCTGAAACCTCTTTGATGCTTGGTCAGAATTGGAAGGGATGGTTTCCATACATTTCGATGTTATTCAGTCTCCAATTGTACCCTGCATTTTCAAAAAGAAAACAATAACTCGAAAACGGTTATAGTTAGGTATATGATACCTCACATGAAATCGTATCATTCTTCCCTGAACTATCCAAAACTGCAACAAAATACCGGGTGTTCCATTTAAAAAAACCCAACTTTGATATGTCACACATTTTTGAGCCACCCTGTATACTTCAAAATGATTTCCTCTTGCAGCCTCAATGAATATACAAATAATGAATAGAAGAAATCTACGAAATATTCAATGGTGTCCAAGGATCGACCCTTGAGGTACACCAGATCCTAGCACGAGACAGTCTGAAATAATACTATTCATAAAAACTTGCTGTTGCCTAAATTTAAGGTAGGCTTCTATTGAAGAACAAGCATCATCAGAAAAACCCATATATTTTAAAATACAAATTATTAAATCGTGATTTATCGTGTCAAAAGCGCGACTAAAATCCAGCATAACCAGCAATGTTGAATAACCCGAATCAGTAGCTTTGAAAATATCATCAATAACATGAATTAAAGCAGTAGTACAACTATATCCTTTACAAAAACCTGACTGTATTGAGGGTAATAGTAAATGTATATGTAAATAATTCTTAATTTGAGATTCTAAAGTTTTTTCCAAGATTTTTGACAACGCAGGTAGAATACTTATTGGACGTAAGTCTTTGAACTCAGTTGGATCTTGTTTTTTAGGTAGAACTTTGACAATTGCTCTCCTCGATACGTCCGGAATGACATTTTCGGTTATGCAAAAATTCACAATATGTGCAATGTACGGGATAATTAATGGACAACACAGTTTGATGAAATTTATACTTATCCATCACATCTGGTAGCCTTTGATTTCACATGTCACAAATTGCTTTATAGACAAGTAAATCATTAGTTTCACTAAATTTCAAATCGGAATTATTGAGTTTATTTGATTCATAAAAAGACTTAATTTCATCCGATGGTTCAGATTGCGGCACTGATTCAATAAAAAACCTCTTAACTTTATTTGGACCCCTCAGATTTTCTGGTATATCAAGTGATTTGTCCGGTAAAAATTTATTAGCTCTTAAAATTTGCCACATATCTTATGGTTTACTGTTACTGAATTGATAGATAAAATGAGCCCTTTTCTCTCTTTCGATGGATTGGAATGTAAAATTTCGTAAATTTTTATAAAATTGTAAAGTTGCTTCAGTTCTCGTTCTTTTATACTTTCTTTGTCTCTTTCATCCATCATTTTTTTTATAGAAAATGTTATCCACGGTGCTTTAGGTTTTGTTACCCTCGAGGTAACAATAGGAGCATGCCTATCAAGCAAATTATTCAGACAATTGACTAAGTAAGAAATCTTCCCATCTACTGTTTCCTGATCATATATCCTGAAAAATGACGTGTCAAAGAGATCACGTTGAAAATTATCATCATCAAAATTTTCGAAATTTCTATATGTTACAAGTTTAGGACCTCTCTGTTCATTAGATATTTTTAACTCACAAAATACCATTGAATGATCTGAAATTACTTGTTGCATAATACCTTTATTATAATTAGTACCTTCGGGAATTATTACATAGTCTAAAAGTGTTGCAGATGTAGCTGTGATCCTAGTGGGTTCATCAATTACTTGACGTAGATTGAGTGATTCTAAAATCGAACTGAATTTTTTAACGCTCGCATTTTCATACTCTATCTCCCATACAAATAATTCCATCAACAGTAGGATATATTGAAGCTAGGCTATCTTCAAATTCATCTAAAAAAATATTCGTATTTTGTTCATGTGGTTCGTAAATAATACCTACAGCAGATGATTTCTTACCAATAACTACCTTAACCCATGGTTGTTCCCAAATGTAGTCCAGTCTACTAATAAGTATCCCGCTACGCATCTTATTTCTAACATATATACATACTCCCCTACCATGACAATTTCTATCAGCTCTATATAAGCGATAATTACCAATATTTATAACAAACTTATCAACAGAACTTTTCAACCAAGTTTCGCATATCAAAGAAATATCAAAATCATTCGCAAAAATAGTTTGTTTTACATCAGTTATCGAAGGAACTAGTAAATATTCAGAAAAATTAAATTTTGTCAATGTCATCTATGGAGACTAACTTCCTAATTTGATGAGCATTATTAAATTTCACAAACACGTTTCCATGATGTGTCCAAATGGTTCCATTCCTACCCACTTTATTCAGTGCAGCTTTCAATACTTCAACTTTATCAGGAGTAAGGTCTTCTCTTACGATAACCTTGGTTTGTTTTAAATGTCTCTTATTCTTGTAGACCAGTTCCTTATAATAGACGGTAGAAAATCTCACTAATAGTGATCTGATTATATTGTTTACCTTTTTTCCTACTCTGGAGGATGTTGCAATAACTTCTTCACTAACGTTCAAATTCATTGTTCCTGTTACTATGTCCAAAACCAACTTACTGCAGATTTCTCCTTCACTCTCTTGTAATCCATAAAATAGGATGTTTTGACTTCTAGTAATTTCATCTTGTTTTTCTTGCTTTCTAACCAGAGTTTCTATAATTCTATCCTGTTTTTCTACTCTTCTAGTAATTTGCGCATTGTCATCCTTAAGTTTTTGAATTTCATCCTTGAATTTCTTAGCAATGTTTTCAGTTATAATTTTCGATATTTCACTGATAAATTCCTCAGAAGTTAGCATGGTCGTGACCAAGGTTTTAACCAACGAGTGCAATTCGTCTTCCCCCTTCGTTGGAATTTTACGAGTTCCTCTGGCTTCCATTATGAGAAAAAAAAATGCCTAATACAGCTTGATTCAGTTTCAAACTCAAGTCAATTCAGCTACACATACAATTTACAAGAACACTAATATACTTTGCACGTTTTAACACGATATTATCGATTTTAATGCAGCACACCACAATAATACGTCTTACTCTTGTCGACATATACGAGGATCTAAGGCCTTTGATCATATCTAGTAGGTACTTAATAATACTTACCGAACTGCCTGCTCAAATTCTCTCTTATGAATTGTGTAGGATTATACATTTCATGTAGTTTGTGATATTGACAACTACTGAGGTGTTTGTATACATCGACGATTTCTTGAAGGTTATCAGAAATTCTATTAACAGTTTCGCAGATGAAATCACACTTGTCTAGATATTTGGGTTGAATGAATTGTCGAATAGGGAACCAATAACATTATTGTGGACATTGCTCAAAAAGGAGAATGCGTCACGTTTTCCAAGAACCTTCAGATCATTTCATTTCTATTCCATGAAATACATTTCAATCTCAGGAGTTAGTGTCTGATGATTTGTCCTGACAGTGTCTGATAATTTTTCTTGACATGACCATATTACTAATTCCACAAAATCAGCTGGACATCAGGGGCTGGGGTTTCCATGTAGAGCTCGAAAGTATTTCACCCCAAGGGTAAAAATAATCAAAAAATACCAAATTTGAGAAAGACATGTCGAACATAAACAATTCCACGAGTAATACATTCATTCCTGTCATTCAAGGGTTGAAATAGGAACTTAGGAATGGAAATACAAAGAAATGTTTCAGATAAATGTTGCTATATTTGCGTAGATATACAATATTATTATCCTGAGTGGGCCAACATAATGTTTGCTTTTTCAAACGGAACACCCTATATATTTCTTCACCGTTAAACTCAGCGTCAAATTCTGCGTCCAATACCATTTTTGTTTTTCCAATAATTTGCAACGTTGTCAATCTGGAGCAGAAATTATGAATATTCGACGATATTTTGTGCAACATAAATTGTGTCAAAATAACGTTCACAGTGATGAATGGGTGCTGATATTTGGTGTATACGAAGATGAAGGATGGTTGGAATGTCTGAACTCGGTAGAAGTCAAGTTTTTGATACAGGGTGTTTTCAGGAGAAACGTTAATTCAGGAGATTTCAATTAACGATTACTAAATTTTTTCAAATGGAACACCCAGTTTATTGTTCCACCATCTAGTGGGACTACTTTATGTCTTCAAATTTTGTTCATATGATATACCCTCTAAAATCGCTTTGTTTTTGAGAAAACTGCATTTTTAGTTTACGATTCGAAAAATTTCCCGTTTTCATCAAGCAATCTTCAAATATCAAGTTCAAATTGATTGTTTTGATAATTTCTTATGAATACATCCAACTTTTTGTATTCTACAATTGAAAACTGCGATGAAATGAATGAAAAAAATCCAAAAAGTGTGCTTTCCATTCCTAAGTGGGTAATTCCACTTCCACACACTAATGGGCCACCCTGTATGTCGATATTTGCACATAGTTGATTGTATAGTTTTCCCACGGCAACTACTGGTGACTTGAGTTATATGTTAGTTCTTGAATTTGGTTATAGGTAAGAGGTCAATTCATTTCTAGACTTCAATCGCGGTACATAGAAGTTGAAGTGAGAAAGTAATTCAGGAATAATCATTTCGAAGTTTACTAGCAATATTTGAGTTATAACATGCAAATATTTCAACCTTCGAATGTATTTACGAATCTATGACGAAGTTTCCTGAAAGTCTCATCTCATTTTCTGGATAATTAAAAAATTTTCGCACTTCATGTACATTCTCTATGTCTATTGTCTTCAGAAGTGGTTCGGATTTCTCTATGAATTGTACGGTCCACTCTTTGTTGTTGAGCTGGAATAATATATCGTAATATTGTCACCTGATGTTCCATTCCTTTCCTTCATCTGCTAACTAGATCATTTACCTCACGCTATTGATTGAGAGTCAGAATGTAATTTAACAAAATGAACAACTATTCACAAAGTGTACTTCCAACGTTTCCTGTTCAATTATTCTATAGTTTCACGATAATTAATAGGCATCGGATATTCTAGGTACATGTTCTGTTGTCAATATGTACCCACCTAGTTGCTTGAAAAGTTAAAGGGCGTTCGGAAGCGGGAAGTGCGGTGTGTGTTTATATGAGATGTTCCCTTAATAGCCTTTAAATCACGATGGGGGTCGTATGCGCCGCGCTGCTTCTTTATTGTTTTGCTTTGTGTGGATAAGCATTAGCTCGGTTCGTTGCCTACGCGTTGCGTTCATATATTTTTCTTATAAAAATAGAATCCCTCCATGGATGGACTCTGGCGGATCCTTGCACGGGATTTACAGGGGTCATGAGCAACAGTTACGAATTCTGAAAATATTATGAACACCTACTGCTGAGGAAACATAATGCACAACGTTCTTAAAAAATAATTTCCTTGAATACAACATCACTGCATCGACTCTTTTCGTCTCCATTTTGAAACTATTGCTCGGCCTCACCAATTCAATGTCGGAGTTGATGATGCGATAAATATTTTCATCAACAATTAATTTTGTACAACTGAAGTGCTATTACTCGCAGCTTCTCAAACCAAGTAAAACTTGACACATCAGAAGAATCTGATCTATCGGGCTGCGCAGTGCTGACAGTCTGCTGCACTAAATTGATTCTTGTTTTCGAATGGATTGGCATATTTTCGAATGTAATGCCCAGACACTGTAGAGACAGTTTTTTGGTCGAATCTTTCAAATCATCTTGTATAAAAATCTGTCAATTTTGTTATTTCGAGTCGAACCGATATCAATGAGGTACCTGGGAACAAGTCGATCTAGGCAAGAGAAAATATGAGATCCTAACTTCTCAATATACTTCGGAAACTTCTTGAGAACAATAAAAACATACAGATTTTGAATCCTCCTCTGCTCATGTATAGATTGCTGAAACTTATATTTATTTCGTTCTTCATTTCAAAATATGCATTAACTGTTTTTTCCTCTATATAATAAGAAGTGTATTTTCGCATGAATGAATTTCAAATTGAAATGCAGAAGTACAATATTAATTTGAGCGTTTCTCAAACATGCAGATTCCTGAAGGTTTGAGAAATATAAAAAACAAATCTATATTTGATTGATATTTCATTTACTATCGAACGTTGTCCTTTTGATTGACAATGTAGTTTGTTCGGAAACAGTTTTGACAAGAAATCATCTACATTATGAATAGTCTATAGACTATTAATATCAATATTTTCAAGGTATCAGGTCTTAATCATGGTTTTGTTGGGTATTGGAATATTTTGTGAATTGTTGCAGTGAATAAATGAATAAATACAGTTCCTTCCATATCAGAATCACTTTCAGCATCATTTTCATACACAATACCGATAATTTCCGTCTAGTTCTAGAAATACTTCATTTTACAGAATTTTAACACTTTTTAACGTTTGCCACCTTGGGCAAATAATCGAATATTCCTGGTGGAATGATACTGTTGATAATGAAACATATTTACTGTTCTTTTATGGTCTCGTCTCAGTGCTTCCATCACATAACGAGTCAATGAAGGAGCTCACAAATTATTCAGATGAACGTGTTGTCAGTATACAAGAGTATTTCATTCTTATTTCATAATCACATCAAAAAGTTGCAAATATGAGACAATCTTGTAGAAAGTGTTTAATTTTGCTTCAATTCCATCGTATCGTGAGTCTTGGAATTCATGATCTGCGAAAGCCACATCCCAAGTAATTGGAAGTACCCAAAATAACCTTGATTATACAGGGTGTCAGAATAAGATAGATAAAATATAATTATAGATTTCTTACCTCCTTTTCTATAAGAGTATGCCCTAAAATGTACACCCTTTGAGATAGTGGATATCAGAAGTACAAAAGGAAAAAAAAAATCCTATGCTCATGTCATGTCATGTCTCTTAGAGAATTGATTTGTCGATTCACTCGTCTAAAGAAAATATGAACGAAAGTCAGAATAAGATCGACAAAATATAAATATAGATTTCTTACCTCATTTTCTATAAGAGTATGCCCTAAAATGTACACCCTTTGAGATAGTGGATATCAGAAGTACAAAAGGAAAAAAAATCCCATGCTCATATCATGTCATGTCTTTTAGAAAATTGATTTGTCGATTCACTTGTCTAAAGAAAATATAAACGAAAGTATGAACATACCACCGTGACAACGTCACTGGTTCACGAAAATTTCAATTTATAAATTCAAAACATTACATTGATGAACCTTGACTAGTTTACCAAGTTGTTTTCTTGAGACTTTAAATGGCACTCGAAATTCAATCTGTTGTTATGTGTTCTGAAATTTCGATCATAATATGGATTTTTACCAGAGCTAACATTCTTTAGTTCACTTTTCAATGTATCCATGTGACAAAGTATTTAAGCAAATCTTCCAGATCATTGTATACAGCACTTCTATTCAGATAAGTTATCGTATCCCCAACCAACAAGTTTATATTGCTGTAATAATATGACCTATGATGATTTAGATACTTCAAAAAGTTTTTCGATCATAAAATACAGGGTGTTTCATTAATATGGTTAAAAAATTAAACTGAGAGTAGAGATGACCAAAATATGACGATTGAGCGCAACATCGCTCATACAAAAGTTGATGGGCGTTCAGAGTTAAAATTTTATTCGCAAATTTCTTATTAGCTTCAACAGTTTTTATGATATCGGTTGAAAAATTGGTACATTGGGGGTTTTTAGGACGGCAAATAAGAATATTTCATCAGTACTAATAGTATCAACAATTCGGCAAACACCTGGTATTTTTGAGCGTTTTCGGCATTCAATGCGTGGTAGAATCGAAGCACGTAACATGTGTAACATGTGACAAAAGTAACATAGATATGATGGACGTCTTCTAATCATCAGACACTGTCGATCATGATCAATCAATAAAAACAAGATAATATAAGAGATTAAAGCGATTTGGATATTAGGAAAAAAAAGTCTCCCAGTGGTTGATAGTATACTGTGAATCTTGATATAATCTCATTTATATATAGTCGTAACCAGTATTTTTGTCAAGGAAATGAAAATAGATGACAAAACGAAAATGTTTATATAGAATGAAGTTTTCGGTAATAACCATTGAAACGGAAACTGAACACCTCGATTCTTCCACTATGTTTAGATATTTCCATCATTTCATTGGTATTTTATGATAAGTGAATCATTTTTATTCACTTGGTTGGTTCGATATCTGTAAGAGTGATTCAATTTATTGGAATAAGCATCAGGCAATATTATGCGAGTCATGTTCTTTGAATTATTTTCTTGAAATTTTCACAATTATACTATGATTTCATGAAATATAATTTTTGTCGATAAATTTCCTGATCGAACTTGGGGGTTCTTTTGTTTTGACTCGTTCGTCTATTAGTAACTGATTGAAGCTCCTGTATAATTTTTCTCAGCGATAGAATTTCGAAATTTTGATACAAGTGCTTTAAACGATAAAATACCATTTCCAAATCAAACATTTGCTTCATTCGATTCGAAGATTAAGACAACAGTTCAAAGAAAAAAAACTTTCTTGACAATATCTAATATTATTTCTTACTTTCATGATACCCGAAGTGAATGAAGAGAGGACCTCAGTAAATTTGATTATTCTATGCAACAATTTGATAGGATATCGATAAGCACTTGAATTAGTTTACGAGTACTTCATGCGACGTTGTATTGAATGCCTTTCGGTAATCGATCTAGGTCACCGAGGAATTCTGTTTATACTGTTTGGAATATATCAACAGAATTTCGTTACAGGATGCAACACTTCGATATCCGTTGTTTACGTTTAGCCCAGTCTCTTGAGTCAAAAAAAGACAATATCGATATGACAGATGATAATATATGAACTCTACTGATTATTGATCTTGGCATGTTTTGCTTCCATCTCATGGTATATAAAGACAAAGGTCATCAAATAATTTGCCTACGAATGAACATACTTCAAAATCAACCTGAACCTATTAACATGTCTACATCGAAAAATATTCGATGATATTTTGAATTTTGAACACAGACTATTTCAGTGTGAAAGTTCTGAATGAAAGTAATGAATTATCCATAGAAAAACAATTCGTGAAGTTCTTGGAGATGAATGAACTATTGATAGTCTGGATTGGCGGACCAGATCTACCTAGAACATAAATAAGTCAAAACTCTCTAACCTAGATCCAGCCTGAATTTGAATATATCAGAATGTGGTCTTGGAAATCGTACTACAACTGGAATCTGGTATATGTTCGTGAATGGGAATAAAATCCAATTATATCAAAATATGCATCCAGTCCAATTCGATTGGAAATTATCGAACAAAATGTTCAATTCAGTTTGCATTATTCGTTCATCAATCACCAGTGAAAAATTGTGAAGTGATGATGGAAATGTCCTGGGATTGTTGTGTCTATCCTGGCTATGTAACTGCGACAATGATAAACAGCGGTCGAGAGTTGAAATTGTAAATTGACATCTCACTTTTGACATTCCACAATATTACAAATACGAACTATAGTCATTGCAGCAATTGAAGTCAGACCTTTAAACATTCATGATATGTGCTTATATCATCGAACTAAATGAATACTCAGGAAATTTGAAAATTCATGTTTAGTATAGATTAATCCTTCGTTCTTCGACGAACAAAACATCGATTTCAAATTTCCGGACTTCAGAAACTACTCACGTATCAGCACACATAGTCATTTTTGAAGCCATTAATCCCAGTGTTTATACACTGACTCCCATTTGACCAAAAATTAGTATCGAATTTCGAAACTAATCTGCCATATATAGCTTTATAATAAATAAGGGTTTTAAACGGATATTAAACCTTCCATATTTTCGAAACTGGTGAATACACAAATATGTCGCTGTGGAACAAAATAACCAGCGAGAATGAAATTGATATTGATATTTCAGGAAAATGCCAACATACGAAGCGTTATTCTGAAGTATAATTCATCGGAAAAATATCAGGTCGATATAGGTGATAAAATTTCGATCACTTGATGATTGAATATTGCAAAGATACAACTCCAAATGGAAAATTTAGTACTTGTATTCAGATCAAGTATAATTATACTATTAAATGATGTATATGTATTGAGTTCCTCAAGTATACGTATGATTTTAGGTTGAAAAATTACAGTTGTCATACCTATTCCTTGCTACTCTACAATAATATTCCTATCAATGTCTTTAAAATCCAAGTTGTACATTTTCAGAGCTGAGTGTCCTCGCAACCTTTTTTCTGATCATTATGATCTAGAATCTGAATTGAAACAAATCTGGTCCATCGATAACTTCGATGTGAATAGGTTCGAAAAACTCTTTCAAAATTAAAATATAATAACGTTCAGCGGTGACAGTGACAGCGCCATTATTATCTTCGAAAAATTAGTGCCCAATGACCCCAAAAAGGGATTCTGCACATTCTAGAGAGACTTTAGGGGAGTGAAGAGGTCTCTCGTGAATTTGTATTGGATGGAACATGAGAAAACCTCTCCCGACTCTCTCCTACCACCACAGGCTAAGCGCTGGCCGTTCAAAACCGATGCATACCTTACGCCCCACCCTGTATATGATGTACTTTCCTAATCTTATTGACAGAAGCTACAGAGGTTGCATTTGTGAGCCAGATATGTTTTCTCAAGTTACAATATCCTGTTAGTTAACCAAGCATAATTCTAATTGTTTGTCTGTTGTGACCCTATACATACTCCGAAAATCATGGCGAAGATTCTTCGATCAATTTTTTGACAGTCTCCGTTTCGATGACGTGTGTTTATTCAAACAGATCTGGTCATTGTGTGGAAGATTCAATAACAACCCGCTCATTAATTCAGAAAGTGTTCATTATTATATGCTCGATTGTGTCTTCAAGCAGTTGCATATACATCACTCCTGTTGAAATGGCTCCTGAATATCGAAAAAAGAAGATATATCCGATGGTATCAGAATATGGAGATCGGAATAAATCCTTCATCGGAAACTATGTCGAGAAGCTACACCCCATTGAAAACAGAACATTCACACATCACAGAAATATGCCTAAACTGTATTGTGTTCATTGCATTTCGTGAAATGTAGAAAGAATTCGATGCTGGTCGTTCGATACTAGAAACAGTTACTAGCTATCTTAGATTTAGCGAAACATGACTATTATTACTCCATTCATTCAATTCGCCCCCTTTTGTTTTACCATCATTCACGTTTTCGAATACATACAATATGGACACGTCGCACAAAGAAATAGAGAAACTACAATGAGAAAGTAGAAGTGACAAAATCAATTAAAATTAAAATTAAGATAGCTCCAGCCGTCTACAAGTGTCATTGATCAACTCACTGAAGTGGTTGATTCTGTAGAGACACATTTCAACAAGAATCTTTCTCAACGTTTTCTTGAAATGCTCCAACTTCAGTTTCCTGATATCTACAGGAAGAGAATTGAAAAGAGATATTCCTATGGATTTGCTCTTTTCCAATCTCCTTCTTTGAGGCACAATGTTATGACCATACCTGGTACTATAACCATGAATGTCTAAATGTGTAGTGAACTTATGTATATTTTTCCTAACATGTATGAGATTTTCGTAGACAATTTGTGAGTATAAAGTCATAATAAGGATCTTGCAAAAATGGTTGGCAATCTTCAGTATAATTAACCTTTGCAATACTTCGTACCGCCGCCTTCTGTAGTGTAGAGACTCTTTGTAGGTGTGTAAAGCTCGAATTACCCCAGCACAGCAACCCATAGCTTATCACTGAATGAAACATTGCGTAATATGCTGTTAAAGCAGCTTCTTGGCTCACAGTTGAAGTTATGCGCCTAATGGCATAAACTGAATTTGCTAATTTTCTACAGATGTTATCAACATGTGTAGTGTAGCCCAGGTGAGGGATGGATCGAGATAGACTCCCAAGAATTTTATTGATTGTGATCCATTGGAGTGGACATTATGACAACTCGAGAATAGACAAACCTCTGTTTTTGTTTCATTCAAAAATAAGTCATTATCATTAAACCATTGTTTTGCATGGGCAGTAACGTCTGCTGAAATATCGTCAATGTCTGTGCTTTTGGGATTCAGGTGAAGAGAAAAGGACATATCATCTACATACAAAACTGTCAGTAATTCATGTCTCGATAGCATGTGCGAAGGCAGATCATTGGCATAGATTAAGAATAAGAAAGGGCCCAGTATGGATCCCTGTGGTACACCCCTTTTGATGAGTCATTCTTGACTCACATCAGGATTCAATGATATTTCTAGAAACTTCTCTCATTCCATACCATTCCAATTTGTCTAAAAGTTTATTGTGACTGACGCAATCGAAGGCCTTTGATAGGTCTGTAAATATAGTTAGACAGGATAGTTTATTCTCAAAATCTTCGAGAATATTGTTAGCTGATCTATTTACAGCATCCACAGTATTTTTTCCTTTTCTAAATCCAAATTGATGAGAGTCAAACATGTTAAATTTTTCCATATAATCACTGAATTGGATCAAAATTGCTTTTTCCAATACTTTAGATATCGTGGTTTGAATATAAATCTGTTTGTAGTTTTCAGCCAATTCCTCATCCCCTTTATTGTGGATAGCAAGAACTTTGGCTGGCTTGAACACTGAAGGAAATATTCCATCAGAGAGACATTTGTTCATAAGTATAGTTAGAGGTTCAATGAAAAGCAATGCACATTGCTTGATCAAATTCGTACGTATATGTCCTAAGTATTTTTACTTTTCAGACTACTCACTATTGAAATGATCTCTTCTTCATTGAAGGGGCGCACGAAGAAAGAATATGGCAATTTACAGAATTCGCGATTATATGTGATATGTTCATGAGTTAAAATATCATTGACTTTATCCTGTGCATGGTTGGTGAAGAACTCATTGAAATCCTCCACATCAAAATCATAGTGACCTTAGAACTGATACTTCCTCTTTCAGCCTTTATAATTTTCCAAATTGTTTTATTTTTGTTATCTGACTGAGATTAGAGCAGAAGGTAATTTTTGCTTCTGCCAATGCATGGTTATTTCTTTTGAAATCAAATTGGGATTTATTATTATCACTTGGGTTTGTTTCAGTCATGTTATATATGAATTGAACGGTATGCCGAAGTTTCTCAATTTCAGGGGTTCTCCAATGAATATTATTTGTTTTCCTCGAGGGTTTTGGATTGATACGATTGAATGATTTTCTAAAGTGATTCATTAATATCCTATGGAATGTTAGAGCCATTTTGTCTGCTGTTGATTCATTATACATATCAGTCTATGTTTCCACAGTGAGGTAACCTTTGAACCTTTCAATATTTTTCCTTGAGTAGTTCAGTTCAGACTTGATGTGTTCTTTATTTCGATTACTAACCTTGTATGTTAGTATTCATTATACATATCAGTCTATGTTTCTAACAGTGAGGTAACCTTTGAACCTCTCAATATTTTCCCTTGAGTAGTTCAGTTAAGACTTGATGTGTTCTTTATTTTGATTATTAACCTTGTATGTTAGAATCTGGGGATCATGGTCTGATAGTGGTGCACTAAGCACCTTCGAGCTTGAGCTTTTAATATTTGTGAATATGTTGTCCGGGCATGTTTCGGAGTTTCCTATTTTTCTAGTTGCCGAATGAATTTTCTGGTCCATATTGAACTGGTTGAGAAGATCAATTACCATATGCGATCTGTTATCTGTTTTCAAAAAATTTACATTCAAGTCTCCAGATAACACAATATAAGCTTCGCCGTAATGTTTTTCTAGATACAGAAGCGCTTCTGTTATTATTTTCAAAAATGTAGTAAGATCAGAGTTACCACAGGGTGACCTGTAGACATACATCACGACTAAATTTAACTTTTTTACAAATACTGCAGGAAGCTCACAATGAAATTCTATCGATAATTGTTGTAAATCAGTTATTTCTTTAGCATCAAAATAGTTATTCACATAAATGCACGCACCTCCATGAATGTGTTTAGACCTGCAGAATTCAGATACTAATAAGTCGGTTATGTTGTAACAGGATGACTCACTTGCAGACAACCAGTGCTCAGTAAAACACAACACAATCAACTCATCTATGTTGTTTACAAAATGGCCCAATTGTAAATTTTTTGTAATTTTTTTTCCTTATGCATTGGATGTTAAGATTCAAAATGGAAATATTCATCTGGTGTTCATCATTTATTTGTAGACCATTTTTTGGCTCCGTGGATGTAGATGAAAAAACTGCTGGACGTAAGCTCCGATAGGCCATTTCGTTGGGTCCATGGCCTTCTCAAAGTGATGATTGTATACACTGACTTTGAAAGATGAGTACTGCATTGAAAATTTTGATTTGAGTGAAGTGCAGGTCACCTCCGGGAAATGCGATTTCACATAGTTTGTGAGATTTTCAGAAGTCATTCCTGGATCCACCCTGTAGACGTGGATATTCCTGAATTTTGGAATTCCCTTGATTTCTATACCATTCATCTGGATTTTGTCATTACTCCCAATGATAAGTTTTCTTCTAGGTTTCCTTCCTGGCACCTATGCCATCACTAGCGATGTTGATAATCTCATGGAATTCTATTTCCTGTAGTGCACTAGTCAATTCTTGTACAGATATTCCGGATTCCTTAGACGAGCCGGCAACGCTGGTTGGGTCTTCTTTTATTGCTGTTTCTGTGGATGCGATCTCGTTGAATGAATGAATACCCCAACTCAGTCCTTCCAAATTGCTGCAGCAGTTTTTATCTTGCGTCTTTTCTTTCTGTATGATTATCCAAAATGTTTGTTCATTTCTTGATGGGTCATACTGTATATCCAAACATGTATATATCCTACGTTTTGCAGATCATCAAAACTTTTTTTCCAGGAGAGTCGTAATTCTAAATCATAAATTGAATACTTTTCCCATGTCAGCGTACATTCTATGTCCTATTATAAAGTTTAGTTGGCATTTGTAGTAATTTCCTGCAAGAAATTAGATTGGGCTTGAAGTTTATCCTCAAATTCATCCTCATATCCAGTTCGAAAAATACTACAATCTTTATTTCTAGTTGTTTTTAGCATTCAATGATATCCCTAAACGAACATTTTTGATTCCTTTGTCCGAAGAACATACATGATTTGTATGATAATGAGATAAATCTGGCGATTACTTGTATCGATTGTCGATTCACATTCAGGAAAGAGATCTATGAACGTTGCTTATATAATGGAATTTGCACGTTATCTTTGGATATTATCGCATAATTCATTCGATTCCTCCACTGGGAGTTCGTATCGTGTAATAATGTACATATGGTATATTTTTCCAAATCTTCCTTCATGAACCTCTATAGCATTATGGGAGTTTCAGGTGAGTGTTTTATCTTGGATGATGCCCAAATATTTCACCTCCGCCGAGCATAGTGTAATATATCCTTATGTCTCTCAGTGAAGGGAACGATAACTGTGACGCAGATCCTCCACACATCTGCTTCCTTTTGCGTCGATATATAGTCAGCCAAAAACTGGAGACAGGAAGTTACATTCTCATGAATGGATATATTTTTTTCCATTCCGGAATGAATCTTTTCAAAGGCATGACTCTCTTCAAGAACAGTTTGGGCTGCTGATCTGAAGGGATTCGGATTTGAATTTTGATATTTCGAAGAATAAATAAGTGATCCATGACTGTTAGATCGAATAATAAATTGAGGGAATGGAAGGATACTAAAGAATTCAGATATTGAATCTGAATAGTGGGTGTTACATTCTACAATTCTTGCCCGTTTCGGGATTGAAGGTCGGTGTGTAAATGTAGAATTCAGACTTCAAATTTCGTGAGGCTTATTTTGTCTCACCAATGGGGTTATTTCAGGTCCATTTTTCCTTGAGCAAAATGAAGTGCATCATCCTGTTTCAAATAAATCATGCGGTGTTGGATTTCAAGGAAAAGCTATATTCAACCAGGAAGTATTTCTTGAAAATTCCAGGCACAATTATGCTTTTGAATTTCAATTCAGCTAAAACCACGTTCATATACACGAGTCTAGAAACTATGTGTGGTGGGGAGTGTCACTATTCTTGAAGGATAATTCGCCATCTTATCTCCCACTTATCCGCTAGTAGTGTAGGGCCTATGATCACGTGATTAATCTTTGACAGTTCGTTTACACTACGAAAAAAACGGCTAGGACTTGAATGGTGAATTGAATCAATGACAGAAATATTATGTCTTGCATAATTCTCTCGAATAATAAAAACACATTCGTATTTTCACAAAACTGATCAAATCTGATTTGTGATTTACTGAAAAAGTGATGAAAAGAGGGCAGCGCTATAGGTGGCAGAACACGAGAATCATCGAAATTAAATCAATGTTTGGGCAACCCTCCACCCTACCACTTTCTAGATACCCAACCAAATAAATTTGCACCATTATTGACACGCACTCACATAATTCAGTGTTCCGATCACAGTAATACGCAACCCCTGGATTGAACATATTTCACGAAAATGGTGCTGAAGACTATTCAATTTTTTTTTCTGTTCAGAGTCAAATCTGATTTCACCTACAGAAAGTCTTGTTCGACATATAGTTCAAGTGTGTTTCACTCATATTCAATAATAGAAAGGTATTTGAATTCTCATTTAACTCAATTTCCATACTCAAGTTTGAAAAAACATCAAGAAAAGTCACAAATATATAAATCATAGTTTCTGAAACTGACCTTTATGGACATTTTATGAAAACTTTCCACTTCACCAGTATTCGCTGATGATATCTTGTTTTTGAAATAATTTGAAGAACAGAAAATACCATTTCAGCTTATATAGTTGGGGTGATTCGTATTATGTAACCATTTCTATTATCTAACAACAAACATTATCATAATCTGATTATCACCTAAAAGTGATAATCGGGATTTAACGACCGTTGTATAAATGTATTGCAACTAGAAATATAACGAGATAATTGGGATATCATCTCGAAACATTTTTGTGTCTCCACCATATTAGGCAGAATATCGATAGCAATAAGGATATTGAAACTACATGGATTTATATCTCCCATAGATATGAAGTAGTATCACAGTATTACATGACTGAGCTCGAAAAAATGATTCTAAGACGAGGAGTTCATGAAACCAGGTTATGCTGTGTACGAGAAAAAAAAATGGCATTATCAAAAGAGGGTCTTTCGTACGTACGTAGAAAACACTCTTTATATGAAAGTTGTTGATATTTCCTATAGTAATTACAATATCTCATTTCAGTTGAATGATGCAGATTATTCATGAATTGGAAGACCAGTAGTTAATAAAAATGAAATAAGGAGATGAAAGATTGAAAAGGTAGATTTTTACTGTCGATTAGTGGTTTTCAACTCAACAGCAAGAATAATTGCATCCAATCATTGAATCATCAGATGATATATTATCCACCGTGAATGAATATCTATAGTCGGAAGTCAATTTTTTTTTCGTCAATTGAATGGTGGATTGCAATTACTACAAAATTCCTTCCTCCACATCGAAGCATACCCAAGAGGCATTATGTTCGGTGTCACGGACACCTCACCACAAATTTCTGTTTCTTTCTGGCCAGGTAGACGTTAGAAAGTAAATTATTGGGGTTTTTGCTTCACTTCCGTTTGCTCTACCTCGGGACAAAATGAACGACACCATGCAACCTGCCGAAATACCCGTAAATAACTTATCACTTCATAAAGTCAGATTAGTATCCGTAAATATTTCATTCCCATGAAAATTGGTACTAGCGTTAGAAGATTCCTGAAGGACATATTTCCAGTTTGGATAATATATTATTTGTGCAGGAGTTGCTAAAAACATCTTGTATGCATGTACTGGGTTTTTTTCACATCAAAAATTCAAGTTTATGAATTATTCAGGATTTCAAAGAGTAACGAATGATAGGCAAAACGACATTTGAAACTCAGAGTTGATCAGCCTCAAGCACGTATTTAGTCGATAACCAAAAACTCCAGAATTTCAATCAGTCCCAATGGATAACTGGCCGAAGGTGAGATTCACGTGGTCGAAAACCACCATTTTGGTTATTCTTTAAACATCTCGAATTGGATCGTTTTATACAATACTTATACAGAGTGGCTTAGCAGTGTGTGATGTAGAATGACTTAGCTTAGCAATAAGAATACAAAATAATGTTTTGAATGAAAGTTGTTATATTCGCGTAGATACACAATCCTAAAAGAAGGTTGTGGTGTTGCATTTGATTTTTCAGAGATTTTTTGTAACCATTCCAAAAGATGCCCTCTAGTGGTATCACTCGGAATCAAACATATCACTAATGAGATGGATTCGATAGATCAATCGATGCTCTTTCTAACGAGACTAAGTTTGTTGAAAACATGAGTCATTCAGGAATTACAGCTGTTTTTGAACCAACCACACTTTGAACTAGTATATCACAAAAATTACTTCAATAAAGGACAGCTTTGAGATGCATACATATATTTGGTGGGTTTACCACTCAACTTTCGGTGAAAAATCACTACGAAAACTTCGGATAACGCCCCCTGGCAGCCATCCTGGAAACATGTTTTCTCTGGGTCAGTTCGATCATAAAAATTTTCACTACGACGAATAGTTTCCGAGATACAGCACTCACCATTTTTTTTCTGGTCACATGGTACATAACTCGAAAGAAACAAACTGATCAGAAAGCAACTGTAACAAAAACGTCATAACTATTTTATCAAATAACCATCATTTACTCCAACATCAGCAGTTCAGAAAATATAATTCTACTTCAATTCATGTCTTTCTTAGTAGCCGCAGGTGTATTATTGTATATTTGTTTTTTGAAAAATCTGATTTTATAGGATTTGGTGAACGAAATGGCTATTTATGTGGGTCTCCTCGTTCAGAGAATTTATTTTTGGGTGTCCAATTATATGGGGAAATAATGAAATTCTCAATGGTACGAAGTCACTTTGTTGATTTTGTCAAAGAAAGTCATCATCATGTCACATTCAGAGCTTACTCATTGAGAATATGAATATTTTCGATTTGTTAGCTAAAAATGCAATGCAATTTCCTCAAAAACAATCAATCTCAGAGAGTACATTATGGGAGAATAATTTGTAAGCATAAGATGATGGGTATTTCACGAAAAATAAATTATTTCTGATCAATTCAAATTTTTGTTTCGGGAAGGTTGCACTGGATGCAGATGATATTTTCATGAACTTTCTGAGGATCCTTATGCAATGAGTGTAGTATCTTCCGTTTGGACTTGATGATAATTCAAGTACTAGAAACAATATAATGAAATAAATTCAACGACTGAAATGCTATCGCACGTAACAAAACCTATACCATAACATGTAGCCTCTAATGCTTTCAGTAAATTCACTGTTCAGCAAAGACCATTTCATATATAGATATATATCATAGCTTGATATATTTATCACACAAAATTTAATCTTCCATAACATGGCGGTAATAAAACTGCGATATTGCCTTGTTGAAATTCAGTTTGAGATGTAATCGGGAGAGTTATAGATAGAATCGACTATTTATTGTTTCACATTAAAGAACCAACTAGTTCAGAATATCGATAGGGATATTTATAATTGTTTCACTCCCAGAATTCTATTCATCGAAATATTTCTTCCGGATCGAGTAAAGAATTTTCTAATTCGTGATTATACTATTTCAGTAGTAGTGTATTTACAATTCTTTCTCCAGAATGAAAAAGTTCTCATAGTTAGATGTATTCAAAATCATATTCTGATTTATTCTTTCCATTTTATTCTTCAATCATTTTTTGGGAGTTTGTTTTTCAACCTTTAGAAATTTGTGCGGGGTGAAAAAGGACGGGCCCTACAGTTCATAGTGGAATCCGAACCACTTCGGAGGAACCGACATATCTGTTCGAAATAACTTAGTTCTTACAGTAAGATATGAGATGGGGAGAACTCGTAGACCTTCAAAATCAATGAGTGGAGCTCTGTACTTTTGCAAAAACGATGGATTTTGTATCGAGGCATGAATGGTCGATTTCTCGAAAAGTTCGTGATATAAATGCGACATTTGCACCCAATCCCATATTGAAAATCTCAATCTTGGATTAAAAGTATCGTCTCATGACATTGATATTTAGACCTACGATATTTTTTTGGGATTATCAAAAAATTTGTCCAGTATATTGTATTCTCAGTGACCCTCAAAGAACTTTCACATCTTGAAGATATCTGGGTGATATAAGAAGGGTCAGAAGAATTCATATCGGAAGATATTGAAGTATGGTGTGAACTAAGAAACAATTATTGGCCTACTTATCGTATGTATCGATATACATATATAATAAATTTCAAACTGTCAAAAACGAGAAATTTATCTTTTTATCCGATGATGTTATCGAAATTTGAATAAATGAGAGGTGGAGCTCTTGAAAAATAACTGGCAAGACACAATTTCCACTACCACAGATCAATGAATCAGTAAATTGTATCGAAAACATATGATTCTGGGGTGTATATGTTGATAACATATTGAGATACATAATCAATCAAACAATAACCGAATCTACGAAATTCATTCATTTCAACTTCAACAATGTTAAATAATTCATTCGATACTGATTGGATTAATTGAAAGAAGCCCCACTCATAGTTTCCACTCATTGATCAAGTTTTCTATATTCCATTCATTCCAAAAATGGTTATCGAATAATATCAGTGACTAGTACAGCTATCACTATATTGTGATAGGTGTTCAATATTTGATTGATCTGTTTGGAATATTCATGCCTAATCTTAATAATTGGATGGAAAAATTCACTGGATCAACTTGTATATATTCTAGGATCGATTTATACCATAGATTGGTCAGAATATATTCGACTATATGCAAATAAATATTCAATATTTTCTCATACTCCACCCCTTAAAATTTCGAGTTGCAATCAAGATTTTGAATATGGTTGATAATTGGTTGTGGTGGACGAATGCTATTTCTATTCCGATTGGGTTGTCCTCAAATAACGTTCTCTTTCATGTACCGACAAGAGAGCATCTAGCTGAATTGGAAACAGCACTTTTTCTCTATCGATTACTCTTTTAGCGACAGAGGGAGCTCCTCTGACTCCAGGCCACCCTAATAATGAATTCTTGACATAGCAGAGACGTAACAAGTGAGATAGATCGATCAATGTCCAAGTGTAAGTGGTTGCTCTGACCCTGCTAATTACTCGTTCAGCCATTCTTGAATCATTTTTTTGACTTGAATGATTAGACATGGTTACTAACCCGAATTTTTCACAAATATATTGCAACTGTAACCAATCGAGATAATAAAATTTATGATCGTCATCATTCCTTTAGACAGTTGTCTTAAGGGGGTATTCTGGTCTAGAGCCGTACTTTTTGGGTAGTTTTCAAACTAGGATGAAAAAAATAAAAACATTTTCACTATCGATTTTTTTATATAATTTTTTTTGATGCTTTATGTATGTAGAAAAAAATTCAGAAGAAAGAAACCTCAACAAAAGTAGTTCTGAGAAAAACGCGTTTGAAGTTTGAGAGAGATTTCCAGTTTGGTGTCTACTTAGCTCCAAGATCGAGACTAAACTGAACAGTTCCAGGTATATTGGGTGCGTACTGGTAGTCAGGTATATATAAAAACACAATTAAAAGGGTATACTACGAGCTCAAGTCAGATACAAAATAATTCCTGGAAAACATATGCCATTCATTGTGTGATCACTCCGCTCGGCCGGTTTAAGTGCTGCGTCACAAAATCCACTGTATCTCTCAAAATAATTCGAATTTTGAAAAATCCTTTCGAGAGCATATTTTTGAAAGTCCAAGCTTTAAAAATATGCAAGAAAAAAAATTTGAGTTTTTCAATTTTCTAGACCAGAATACCCCCTTAATGACGAATATACTGGGTCGCTGATATGTATGGAAACGGTCGATTATTTCCTAAAGTAAGATAGCTAGCGAAAAATGTTAGGATACAAAAGTTGTGGGGTTTTTCAAAATCCATTAAACTAATGAAAAATCAAGTATACAGGATGAGTCAAAAAGTCAGGACGAAACAAAGTTGCTTTTTCTCTAATGGGACGCCCTGTATATTATTCCACATTTCAATTCTGCTCGAAATTCTGAACAAAATTGATGAAGCGCTTCATTTCCTAAATTCAACCGATTTCGAGATATCGAATTTTGAAAATAACTAATAATAAATTATCCAAAAATGTTAGTCCATTAAGTTCATAGTCCATCAAGTTACCTTCGATGTCTGGTGTGGCATTATTGGTGGACACGTCATAGGACCCTATTTTATTAACGGAAATTTGAACTCTGAACGATATTTATCACTTTTACAACAGCATATTATTCCAGAGCTTAGATGATTATTCCCGAATAATAACAATCCCAATTTGCCGGCAGAACAAATATGGTTTCAACAAGATGGGGCTCTTCCACATTTCGGACGTATGGTACGGGCATATCTAGATGAAACTTTTCCTAATAAATGGATTGGACGCAGGGGAGCAATTGAATGGCCAGCTAGGTCTCCCGATATGACCCCACTGGACTTTTTTCTATGGGGTCACATGAAAAATGTAGTCTACAAAAATAGGACGCCAAATATCGAAGAGTTGCAAGAAAGAATAAGGCATGAAATTTCTACCATTCCTCCTCACATGATTTTAGATTCACTACAAAATTTTGTTCAGCGAGTTCATTACTGTCAGGAGGTAAATGGTAAACACTTTGAGCACCTTATTAAATAGAATTTCAAAGAAAAATTTGTTGTTTATTAAAACTTGTTTTCTCTCTTTTCCTCCTGTCTTAACTATTGTTTTCATAAAATTTTAAATATCTTGGACATTCATTAAAAAATACATTTTATTGTTTTAATTGCATTTTAATCAACCCTGAACAATTATGCTTTTTTATTTTCTGTAAAAAAATTATAATTAAATTGTAATCATAATATCCACATACTCCACCTTTTGTGAAATATGCATCATTTCGTGCTTTTTTAATAAATTTGAGAGTAGTAAAAAGTTATTTTCAAAATTCGATATCTCGAAATCGGTTGAATTTAGAAAATGAAGCGCTTCATCAATTTTGTTCAGAATTTCGAGCAGAATTGAAAGGTGGAATAATATACAGGGCGTCCCATTAGAGAAAAAGCAACTTTGTTTCGTCCTGACTTTTTGACTCATCCTGTATACTTAATTTTTCATTAGTTTAATGAATTTTAAAAAACCCTACAACTTTTGTATCCTAACATTTTTCGCTAGCTATCTTACTTTAGGAAATAATCGACCGTTTCCATACATATCAGCGACCCTGTATGAGACTGATATTGAAGGAATATGGAATCTGAAATATGGAATGTTATGACAACATAATATGAGTTATTTAGATATTATGAAGAAAATGTTTCGTTGTTGATCTGAAATTCAACCAACAAGAACAAATCGTATATAGTGTGTATATGAGATAAGTAATAAATTCATTATCTAGAAAATGCCATTTAGTCATACTGATGGCATCATTATTATTTCTCTAATTGTTACCGCTACTTTTAATGAGAATATTTTTTCGCACATGTTGAATCAAGAGTTTTGTCATGATACATTTGGTCAAATGGTTCGTTCAATCAAATCTGTGAAGTGAAATCATTGTAACATAATTTTTCTCGACAATTTCCACACGTTTAACGTGTGCAGAGAAAAATCTATCGACACTATCAAAACTAGCTATTGAAATAAATGAAGAAATTCCGTCATAACCAAACATCAATGACGTAATCAACGTGACTTTAACGGCAGAAGATATGCATCTTGTAATGAAAATGACGTGTCCGCAAGTTTTTTTCGAAAAGCTTGTCATTTTCTGGATGATAAATTTATTCCCTACTTCATGTACAAACTGTATATAAATATAAAACAACATTTGTAACAGCTTTATGTATTACCTGAGTACTATACAATAGAATTCGAGATTTTTAGATTCTGATTGGGGATAATGCAAGAAACGGCATTTGTAGACACATAGCAGGACCACGCATCGTAATGAGATTTCTGCAGGAAGATGGAGTCTTACCTATCTTACCTATACCTATCTTATCATATCATCTCTATCGAACAATATATCAATGAAAAAAGGATGGTTAGTGTGCCATATCAAAATGAGTACACCTGAATCATAAATGATATTCAAGAAATTGATCATATTCAAGCCTTATATCATATCCAGATATCAAATGCATTTTCAATCGAATTTGGCCAATACTACATTAGACCGAACATATCAATATATCCACATCATGACTGAAAATGAGAGATCATGGAATATCTTCAGTTTCATTCAATAATTATAGTTTATTTTCAGAACAAAATCCTTGTCTGATTCATTTCCAGCAACTGTTGCCATCGAGAACGATCTCAAAAATTGTTTTCAGCAGGCAATAAGAGACCATCTGCAGTTGTTTAATTTCACAGTTATTGCCCATTTTGGAACGTTTCCTACTCTATGTGAGTGCAACCCGAGTGGAAAATGATATACCAAGGGGATCACACAATTTTCTTGAATGTGTTCAAGAGAGCCAATGTTGTTTATTGAAGATCACGATATCTCTGGCAATATTGTACGTTTACGAAAAGTATACCACTTGTCTTTTGTAGTGATGGACTGATTATTTCTTGAAATTGGTCCCTGAAGGTATTTCCGCCGTCATTTTGCGATTCATTCTCTTCTACTCCTGACAGCAATGATAATAATAATAATGATAATGATATTTGGTAGAGGTAACACAAAACATATGGTGAAACAGAGTTTCGCCATTATAACTACATCAACAATCGAATCTACACTATATAGAAACATAAATTGATTGATTCCTTATCATTTTATATCTCATTATATACTTTTTCAAATGAGAATTCATCATCGAATTCCTTTTTCAGAAAAATGTAGGTTATGGAACCACTCAACCTAGTGAAATCCAGAAAAATCTAATCTACTGAAAAATAATGTTGATAAATTGTGATGCATTGAAATAATCATTCGATGACATGAGCATCACATTGATTGAAAATTTCTACAGGATAAAAACTCGTTTTGCATGCGGACTGGCTCCCCAGCACAATATACCATATCAAATATGACAGTTGACGCTTGCATAGTACAATGTTATGAGTACATCTTTACCAGTGGTTTGCAATGAATTTCAGTGCATAACAACTACCACAAAGATCATTTATATGAGCTTCCCATTGCAGTAGGTGGTCAATGAAAATACCCAACATATTGACACAATAAGTGAAGGATATTATTTGATTATTAACACGGAGAATTGTCCTCATTGGTGGGTTCAATTATAAATTTCATGCATACAAAGAGTGTAACTCCTGAGTGAGTCCCACTGCTGACTCTTTGTTATGTCCTGTAACTAAAACATTGGTATTATCCTCATATGAAATTATTTCGACATCGGGAGATAAATTAGTGAGGTGTATAAGCAGGATATTGATATAGATTATGAAGAGTGTGGGTCCTAGAATGGATCCCTGTGGTACGCGCTTTGCTAAAAGACATTTCCACTTTCGACGTTACCAATATGAACACACTGTTCAAGAGTTTCAGAGGTAGCCCACGTATACTATACCTAGGCTGTCAGCCATTCATTGATTGAAGGAATAGAGTGCTGTTTATCAAAATGTGGCCGCTAGTATTTTCGATTGATGTTCATTAGTTCGAGTTGTGGGTATATAAAAATATATATCAAGACATAAAGAAAGTCTGGAAACGTAAAAATGCAACGTACGTAATTCAGAACAGTCTTATTATTTATCAAATGATAATAATGATAAAATGATAGGACTTCATTCAATCATCTATGAATAATGCAAGGGTAATATATCAATACAGGGTGGCCCAACGAAAACGTATCGGAAAGTATAGCTACCAGGAAGAGATTATACATAGTACAAATATACTGACGATTACATCAAATACCTATCTCGAAACCCAAAACTATGTCCGCATAATATTTTTTCAAACAACCAAATAGTGGATAAGAGATGATTAGTTTTTTTTTGAAATTTTCCTAAAATAGTTGGACAACTCAGGAGGCAAGGCGTTATGAAGCATGCAAGCGGTATAGGAGAAGCTACGTTTGAAGGTGGTAGTGGAGTGTTGAGGAAATAGTATTAGACGCATATTCCTCGTTGAAAAATCATGGAGTCCTCAAAGCATTTCAGTTTATTCATTCTCTTGATGAATAATGTTTTATGAATAAGTGCTAAGAAATGAAGTTTGCGAAGCAGTGGGAGTTTCAGTTCCTTTGTATCTCAAAATGGCTGACTAATCGCATCAAGCTTGCGAATGCCTAATGAGAACCTCATACATGAATTTTGTATCCTCCGCAAACGCATTCGATCTTGTTCCAGAAGCGCAGGACCATATATACAATCACAGTATGAGATTTTAGACACGATCAGCGATTCACATATATGGAGTTTAAGATTGTCACCAAGAATATTCCTTTGTGGGTATAAATTCCTAAGTGAGTTGTATGATATTTAATTCAGATGATTAATACGCTTTGTATGTCTCATATCGCTATCGAGCCATAGTCCTAATTTTTGCATTCCTCGACAACACCTACTATTTTTATATTATTTTGTCACACAAAAGTTAGTTTCTTGTATTTCGGACCAAAAATCAAGAGTTTTGATTTACAAGCATTTAGTTTTAGGTTGTGTGTGGATGATACAGTATACAGTATCACAAGATCATCAGTGATATGATACATGGCAACTTCAATATTTTCCATTTTGAAACTCAGGTTTAGCTACGTGGCATCCGCGTATGTGGCAGGAATTCATGAATTCAAAGAAATCTGAAATATGAATTGAGAACAATAGCGGACCGAAAATGGAGCCCTGTGGGATCCCAAAACTTCGTTGTTGTACGTCAGATATCCGGTCACCAATTACGACATATTGAGTTCGATTCCTCAGATAGAATAGAATAGAATAGAACATTTATTACCCTTTTGCCATGTACATGTAGGTTCGTCAGTTACATTTTAAATACCTAAGTTATTCGAGAAAACATATAACATTAAAAAGATATATACATTCTAGGCTGGTTAACGACAGATGAGGAATATAATGTAGTTTGTTACGTAACGTTAAGTTAGAAAAATGAACAGATAGATGGTGATCATTTTATGGATATTAAATGCATTTGAAATTCAGAAATTTCAGAAACTATTTGAGGTTAGAATTTTTTTAAGATCAGTCTTGAATCTCTTCAGAGATTGATTTTTTAATGATTCGGGCAGTAAGTTGTAGAGATGTCTCCCGCTATATTTCGGAGATTTTTTGTACTCCATATGATAAAACTTTTCCATATAAATATGATTGTGATTTCTAGTGGTGTATTTGTGAATTTCTGAACATTTCTTTAGATGGTGTTTGCTTTTATGGATGTGGCACAATAATTTCAATATGTAAATGCCGACCACTGTCAATATGCGATGTTTTTTGAAGTGATTTCTACAGGAATCTTGATACTTCAAGTTGAAAATGAGACGAATAATGCGCTTTTGTAGAGTAAATACTCTGCTTATTTCTGTGACTTGTCCCCAAGAAATTATATTATAACTTATTGTTGAGAACGCTAGAGCATAGTAGACGTTAATCAGACCTTGAACATTGAGATATTTTTTGAGAGAGAATATGGCAAAATACGTTTTTTGGAGCTTTTTACAAAAGTGGTTCATTTGATCATTCCAAGATAATTTTGAATCAACAAGCGTGCCCAGAAAATTGAAAGAGTTGCCAGCCTGTAAATTTGTATTACCAAATGGTATACTTGGATCAATGGTAGGTGATTTGTATTTTCCTGTGAATTCCATATAACTGGTTTTCTTCAGGTTGACTACAAGGTGGTTGATTTCACACCATAATGCAAACTGACTGATAGTTAGCAGTAAGTTCAACAGAACCAGGACCGAACCCAAAATGTTTGAGTGTGAGTACAGGTAACTTCGTTTTTGTCCGTGCTGATCACAATATCAACAGTGATACAGGCCAGAGCAGTACTAGTGCTGCTGTGACTGTGAAACAGGTATTCAGTTGTTTGTGAAAACGTAATCTTAAATTTGCTCCTTCGTAATCATTTATAAAATTTCAGATAGGATACCGATGGGTCTTAAATCAGAATATGATGAACGTTTGAAACTTCCGAACCAGTCATCAATGCTGTATTGCGTAAAATACTTAATCAAGTGAGTTGTCTGATCTACAATTTTCAGAGATCCGAGCCGATTTTGAGTTATCTTATTATTGTTTTGGCGAAACGCGAAATCGACATAAGCCTTTTTTTCTGATAATTGCTGCACTTAGATAATCCTGAGTTCTTTATAATAGTTCCAGTGAGCGTTGGTTTTACTATTGAAATGTTGTACGAATGTTATTGATTCACACAAACTTCTACCACAGAGGAAAGCAGGTCGGTAGATGAATATGATAAATTTCAAATTTCAACACTCCCAGAAATCCCCGCTGCACTGACTAAAGCCTGTCGATAGGAAACTGGTAACTTGACGAGCAGACTATCGAAGCCTATTTTGTTTTGACCGTAGAAACTCATAATATAATGTTTCTAGAGTTGACACATTGTAAAATTCTTCACCAGTACGTGCAATGAATCGGAAAAATCACTCCATCTATTGGACAGAACAATGTCAATGGTGGATCGAAGGTAAACCCTGGGTTAGTGACAGTTTGAGGTCTAACCAGAATAGTATATATTGTTCATATTGTAGAGAGAGAAGAGGTCCCAAAATGAATCTCTAAGGGACTTCCGAGGACGCGATATATTCATCCGACTTAACCTTTATAAAAAACAAACTACTTTCTGTTGCTGAGGTAAGAGCTCGAAAGATTCAATAAGTCCGTCGAAAATCCGAACTCTGAAAATTTGTTCAAGGGGTAGAGTGAGAGAGAGCTAGCGCGTAATATCACCAGTTTAACGAGGATAACGATTGGCAGCTGCACGTTTTGAAGCCATGTAGAAAATATTACGTATTACTTACGAACTTCAAAACAGCGTCGTGTAGAGGGCAATCGTTATCCTCTTCTGCCTGGTACACGCTAGCACTCTTTCATCACTTAATTATAATTCGATTAGAAATAATTGTGGCTCCTGGTGAATAAATATGCGTTAAAATTTGGCTTTGAGCAAATACGCGTTGAAAGCACTAATTATGCAGCCGGATCTTAGACTATAATATAAATCAGTTCATTTTGTTTGACCAGATATATTCCATGTTTTCCTTCAATACGTTCACCTAACGAAATAGGCAGGACTGAAAGAAGAGTTGATCAATTCGTAGAAAACTTGAAGAAAGTTGTACGAAATTATTGACATATCACAAAAAATCTGGAATAGATAGAATATTAGAAAAGTTTTCATTTGGAATCTTTAATAACCTTTCCAAGAAATGAATATTTTGAATATGGAATTGTGTTCATACATGATGAAGAATGTAATATGCGAGTAACTTTGCATATTACAACATATACGGGAAGTTATCGACCCAAATTAAATTCGTATACGTGATGCATCCTCATAATTGTCATTCTGTAAGTTGATCTGCATGTTAAGCGGATATTGAACATCTACAGATATGTTTATCATAATTTTGGAGTAGTCGTGATGTAATATTTCCTTTCGCAGTTCAGACAGACGACTGCAGTGAAATTTTTAATCAAAATATTTCAATGAAGTCCTTCAAATATTTACTATTCGCAATATGCATATTTTTTCTAGATTTCTAGATTTCATAACCCCCATGACATACAGGGTGTCCCGTAAAGACCACGTCAAACCGAGGGAGAATGTAGATCGAAGGATAACCCACCTGCTATGACAAAATTCCCATTATAAAAGTCTTACCGTTTTCGAGACATTTTTTTGAAAATATTGAATTTTTGCCCCTTTCAATAGCTTCGGCTTTACGATTGGTACAATTTTACACCTTCATGACATATTTTTTCAGTAAAATATTGCTGAAGAATGATTTCAACGTTTACATCAGAAAACATTCTCCGAAAATTTTCAAGGGGGGCTGTGAGAAATATTTTTATTGGAAATTTTGGTAGTGGATTATTTTGTTCATGAAGTTTAGCCTATCGTAGTAGAACCAAAAATGTACTGAGCTACTGCTGCACATTACACCATTAAATTTTCTATTTTATAGTGATTTCAAAAAGGTCCCCTTCAAAATGTTCGGAGAATGTTCTCAATGTAATAAAATAAATTATTTTTCAGCAATATTTTATTGAGAAAATTTACCAAAAAAGTGTAGAATTGTACCAAGCGTAAAGGCAAAATTATTGAAAGGGGCAAACATTCATTATTTTCAGAAAAAAAAAATTCGTCAACAAACCATATGTCAGAGATTCAGATCTCTGAAACATAGTGAACACAAAGTATAAAAAACATCTTGAGTCAGGTGGTTTAATGATGGAGAAAAGTATAGCCTTGTTTGAGCATGACACTGTACTAGTCTGAATAAGAATTATTGAATCGTTCTTTGCATTGCTATCATTGATGGCATACTCGAATTCCAAGAATTGAAATGTTTTCGATTCTTATCGGTATTACATCTGAGTTGAAAATTGTGATGTTTCGTTGCCGCAACATTTTTTTTCAAAAACACAGAACTCATAGCAGCATAACAGAATTCGATCCTGAGTACTCAATTCATCACGGAGTGCTATGATGGTGCTCTGTAACTGATGTGGTAACGTAATGGTGTGACAAAAAACGGAAACAAACATCATTTTGTCTCATTTGATTATGTGATATTATTTATTTATTTATTTATTTATCAACGGACAAGCCAATTATACCATTACAAAAGATTGTACAATGTATATATTTTACAGATGACTAAGATTATATTAAAACTGAAAATTAAAACTATTACAATTTTTTAACTGCTTTTCTGAAGGATAGTAAAGATGAACCGAACAGCTCAAGCCTGTTGTTGTGAGTGTTTGCTGACTTCAGTATTCTGTTAAGGTATTCGTTTTGACCATAATTTGTTCTACAAAAAGGGATCTTGAAAATGTCACTATTTCTACTTCTTCTAGCATTTACAGAAAGTGAGGTAAGCTTAACAATTTCAGGACAATCAATACTGCCATTGATAATTTTATGGAGGAATATCAGGTCGATTTCAAGTCTTTTATGTGTTAAAGTATTCAAATTTAGGGTTTTTTGAATTTGTGAATAATTATATTCATCTCTATTCATTCCCAAGTTGTATCCACAGTATCTCAAAAATTTATTTTGAGTACTCTCCAAGAGTTCCATGTCGACTCTATAGCATGGTGACCAAATGAAAGAAGAGTACTCAAGAATAGATCTGACTTGGGCACAATAGATAATCCTGAGAGCATTGACAGATAGTTCTCTTGCAGAACGAAGAGAAAAGCCCAGCATTTTTTTTGAACGAGATGAAATTTCTGTCATGTGACTCTTGAAATTGATTTTTGTGTCGAATATAACCCCCAAATCTTTAATCTTGTTGGTCTCAGATAAGTTTGTGTCATTAATCTGATAGGCATAATTGATTGCCTCCTTATTTCGTGAAAAACTAATTTTTTGACATTTACCCAAGTTTAGTTTTAGTAAGTTAATATGATTAATATGATATTATGATTCCTTATCAATGTCATGAATTCCTGCCATTACTCAATTACCTTTCCGATACTGCATAAACAAAACTCATTTAATTCTGGATGTGGAAATGATTCATTCTGCTTTTTTATTACCTATTTCAAACGAATATATGAAACTGAAAAATGAAATCGAAGTACATTATTTTATTTTATAAACAAATTATAATACCTGTAGAGTACTTTATCAAAAGCAATAAATTTGATTTGATTTGATTTTGACATGAAGAGATAAATTCAGAAGAGCTTGTCAACTAAAATATAAACCAGGGAAATAACAAGCTTATTATTTTTCATACTTTATAAGAACAAATCATCGTGTGATAGTTGAAAGAGGATGAACGAACTTCATATAAATTTACCAAATATAAACAATACTATTTTATTGTTTTTCGAACAAATTATAGCTCAAAGAAAATACAAAATGAATTTTAATCTGCTGTTCGTAAAAGCCAGTATAACAGACCGCGACGCCATATCCACCTGTTTCCGAACATAAGTTCATCTCATCTCACCGGAAAAGGTTGGGGTCAGAAAAAATGTCACGTCATGAATCGATAATTGTTTGTTGGTGATTAATGATGGGAACGTGAAAGTGATAGGTGAATGGAATGAATATTGTTCTCTGCAGTAACATTGATTTCTACACTAAAATTACATATCCATTTGAAAAAGTTTACTTTTGGTCCACTGAAGTAGGCTGGAGTTGGCATCGAATATTTATCATGTCTAATATTCCACCAAATCGAGTATGGTCTAGGCATGGTGAAAGATTGTCATGAGAAACTGGTTGTGAAATTTCTCAAATTCGAGTAGGATTAGTTTTCGTTTATTTGATAAATTCTTCATAGGGGTGAATGACTAAAGATATATGTTTTTTATATATACGGAGTTCAGGTACTTACGATATTTCTCCAAATGCTGCGAAGGCGTCACGTAGAGTTTGTGTTTCTATTTCTGGGCTAAGGTCTCCTACGAAGATATGATGATGTTCTGTGAAGAAAAAATCGAATTACTCACTGTACTGATTAATAAAAATAATAAAAAAAAAGGTTTATTCACGAATTTTTGCAAATAAATTTCACAAAATACACAGTAATACAACATATAGATAGATAGGTATATAATTAAACGGATTTATAATGATTACATGTCAACTCACTACGAATGCAAAGATATGCGATTGAGACATAGCTTATCTTATAAGTTTCATATCATCGATTTTGGACTTAAGAACCTCCAGAAAATATACTTTGATCGTTGATTTGGATTGTTGAATATGATGATTATCAATAATACATATGAAATTAGCATTGATAACGATTAAAAATAATTTCTAAGGTGAAAACTAACTACATATATCATATGGATAAGTTAACACCATGGGATGTGATACATATCTTTACAATATGTGAAGACAGATAGTTTGACAATGATGAAAAATGTGAGATATAAAAATGTATTCCTCAATTATTGTATCTTGCGAAAATTATTGATTCCTACTCGTAGGATCAGTCTATCAATTTTATACTCTCAATGCTGTTTTCGAAACGAATGATCTCGTTCAGACTATCATATATTTGATTTAAGACGCAAAGCAGCAGAAGCTGTGATCGAAATCAAATTTGGATTCCTTAACCACCGCCAACAAAGTATTTTTTCATACTGTGTATGTTATGACTTATTACCTAGAAAATCGTCTCTGATATACTTTTAGGAAACTGTGAAAATCACTTCTTGTATCCATTTTTTTTATTCAACATTATTATGGGATATCTCCTTGAATCATCTGGAATACAGACGACATTGAGTCGGCTATTCATCGAAGTCTTGTTTTATTATTTTTGGATATAGTTCAATAATTGTCTACATTCTAGTTTTGCAATTCCTCGTAGATTCCCGGTATATAATCGATCAATATATTCCCACTGGAACTAAAGCCTGAAACCGACACGCAAAAATTTGCGGTAGGCATTCAATTAGTATTTTGTTTGCTCTAGTCCATAGTTCAGGTGTGTATGATTGATTCCTAACAATGGAATCTGTTATCGCGGCCAGCTTTACAATCGAAATGCGGTTTTGTATTCCGCCTAATAAACCCATATACACTTGTGATGGACAGCAGAATGAATGGAAGTCGATAGCATAAAAAACTAAATTGAGAATCGTTGAATATTTTTCCATCGTGAAATATAAAGACGTCATATTATCCCCGAGTATGTCAAAGTAATCAGTCCTATTTGCTTTTGTTCAAATTGATTCAGTTATTCACAAACAATATCACAGAGTCGTTAACCTTTTTTTTTTCTTTAAGAATCAGAACATGAAAACGGGATAATTTAGGTTATAGACACAATATTATGAGATGATTATTTTGCTTATATTTCATCATGCTTTTATGGGTTTGATTGCAATATATCTCAGTAATATCAATACTTAGATCAGTGAATTCAAGTATAAGGCACAGTTCGAAAACTTTTTGAAACATGTTTGGAATTGTAAACCCTACAAACATACCAGATAAACTGCTCCGCGTAATGTGGAATTATAATTTTAGTAGGTTAGTGCTCCAGCAAATTTTGCCGCAAACTCTGACAGTTATTTTGGTTGGGGTCTGAGAATAAATTCTCATCATATTCGACCTAGCCTCTTCCTTTTATGAACCTCTTTAGGATAATATTCTCTATATCTTTTCCTCACCCCCAATAGCATAGCCAGCATGAACAAAATAATTTCTTATTATCGTTAAGTCCGATCCCTAATCTTCTCTGATATCAGGGTTTTCGTGGTCTCCTTTTCGTACCTTTCGTTATGAGTTCAATGCTGTATGGATATATTTCGCCCAAAGTATCATTCATTATTTATCCTAAGTGTGTACAAGAGGATATTCTGTAGATGTGACTTGGGTTCATATTCATTGTACTTCTATTGTCATCACAATAATCTCAACATTACAATTTTTTTTTATTTAAAACTTCTCACGAGAGGAGACATCCTGTAATGTTCAGAGAACATCGTGAGAACCAAGGAAAGGAGGTAGGAATTGGTGTTCTTTTTAAATTCCTAAAGGTCATATGCCTCGGGGAACACCTCCCTGGGCAATGTGTTCCAGAGCCTCGCTGTTCGTTGGATGAACGAGTCTTTGAAAAAAGATGTTTTGCAGGTCACCAAATTAACCACAAAGGGGTGTGAAGACTGGACTTGACGGGTTCACCTCGAAGAGACCGCCAAAGGAGGAACGATTGTTGAAGAGCATCGCCCATGAAAATATCTATAGAATAGAGACAGATCGCTAACCCTTCTACAGTATCCCAGAGAACTAAGCGAGTTAGAAAGCGAAGCATCACCGACAAGACGAATTGCCCTTTTTTGGTCAGAATCCAACAGTTTCAGGATATGTTTAGGTGCGGCACTCCAAATATGGGAGAAATGATGTGAAACAAGTAAGCGATGATGATATTTGTAACGAGTGAATCACGAACCGACGTGAGACATTTAAATCTATTGACAACAGAAGGTGTTAGGCAAAATGCTTATGTTTCATCGCGTCAGACTCAATTTTGGGAATGGATACGAGTGCATTCTTCCTCAATACCCACTTTTGCCAATTGATGGCGAAGGTATTGTTTCTCATTCTTCTCATGACTGAACATTTTTCAATGTTACCAATATTGTAATGCACAGAAATCATAATTTTGAATGCTTTCCTCATTAGATTTTCATTTTTGATTGAGAAGTAGAGAAATTTGTAACCTTTTGAATTTCTTGAAATCAGCAGACATATATCGTTCAATATTTCTTAGACATTGGTCTTGGGACAAGTTGTAATTTTATTGAAACCACTGAACACTATTTTTATATGAATGAATGTCGAATTCATTTCGGATTTGAATGTGATTGAGTTACGACAACTTTGGCGTTTACATCTCGGATTCTTCAATTCCACCCAATACTTACTTTCTTTAAACTGACTATCATTTCCAGTTTCTCAAGATCAGGTTATAACTATTCTTTGGCGAGATAACTTCCATCACGTTTCAACTCAATCAATTTCGAAGTCGTTGATGTGAATTGCCATTTTTATGATTTGGAGCAATAAGTAGAATTTTGTATACAATTCTTGCTCTTGCCTGCTTTCCATCGTATTTCGAATCTCGTGTTCATTTTGAAGCGTATAATTTGGATCGTAACTGCCTTTTGATCATAATATTCATTTCGAGAATTTCATTGCTTTAGGTGGAGAGAGTTATGCAGTGCGCTCTACAGACATGAAAGAATATATTTCATCACATACATTAAAATGAATGATTGAGAAAGATCAAAATATTGGGGCAGATAACAACGTGAAATATTGGTTGTAGTTGTGGCACCACGGTTGAATGGGTGATACTCGGTTCAGTTTCCAGAGGACTAATTCATTCAATTCTGGACCCTGTATATCATAGTCTACTATAGCAGCAACAGACTATTAATCGAATCACCTTGTATATTCATTCGAAAACCATCTGAAACAGGTCAGTTTCCATTGTTCCTTCGTTGATTTATACTATGATAATGATAATCTCTATCACGAATTATCGCCTTAAAGAAATAATTTGTTGTTGGCAAAGGCCCATATTCTGACAAACCATCACAATTATTTTTGTCGAATACATTGATTGAAGTTTATCGATCCCAGGCTATGTTGTCTGTCACTCAAATTATTCAGAAATTCGCTGAGAGAATCGAGAATCAGATAGATAGATCGATAATTTATTTCTTTGTTTGAAACAACAGAACGTCACAAATCAGAACAGAATGTTACAGAAATTAGTGACTATAATAGAGATAAAAAAGCACTAGCTATCAGCGAGCGAATCACTAAGTGATTCACTAAACTCGTTTATCTTGTAGGGAACCATGTTGATAAGATTTTTCCTGATTTTATTTTCGAAAGAATCTAGTGGTTGTTCCCTCGTTTCACGAGAGAGCAAATTGAAAAGGGGAATACCTATGGATTTACTTTTTTCCAATCTCTTCCTACCAGGCACGATGTTATGTCTGTTGCGGGTGTGGAAGGTGTGAACATTAGAGTGTGTTGTAAAAGTAAGTATATTTTTCCTAACATGTATCAAATTTTCATAGATGATTTGAGCAAACAGTGACATAATGCCGACATTTTGAAAGAGTGGTTTGCAATGTTCATCATAGTTAACCCTTGCAATGCTACGTACAGCAACTCTTTGTAAATATGTAAAACTTGCCTTTCCCCAACTCAGTAATCCATAGCTCATTACCGAGTGGAACATCGCATAGTATGATGTTAGGGCTAAACAGTTAATGCTATGCGCCGAATGGCGTACACAGATCCCGCCAACCTTCCACACAAGTGACTAATATGTGTGTTCCAAGAAAGGAGTGGATCAAGATGTATTCTTAGAAATTTAACTGATCTCGTGTTGGAACCAGTATTGTGATTTGAAAATAAACATATCTCTGTTTTAGCCGAACTCAAAAATTGTTCATTGTCATTGAACCACGCTTTGGCATGGGCAGTAGTATGTGCTGAAATTTCATCAATATCTGCACTTTGTTCAACTTGTAGAGAAAAGGATGTGTCATCGGCATATAAGATCGTCATCGGCATATAAGATCGTCATCAGATTATGTTTGACTGACATATGTGAAGGCAGATCATTTACATAAATTGAAAACAGGAAAGGGCCCAGTATGGATCCTTGTGGTACCCCTCTCTTGATTAGGCGTTTATGGCTTATGTTATTATTATAAACCCTCTGTGTTCTATTTTCGAGGTATGATTCAATGATGTTTCTAGATACACCTCGTAATCCATACCATTTTAACTTCTCCAGGAGCTTCTCATGACATACACAATCAAAAGCCTTTGATAGATCAGTGAATATGATTAAACACATTTTTTTGTTTTCAAAAGCGTCAAGCTAACCTATTAACAGCATCTATTGAGTTTTTCCACTTCTAAATCCATATTGATGAACATCAAATAAATTTAAATTCTCCATAAGATTACTGAACTGTACGAGGATTGCTTTTTCTATTACTTTAGACATTGTAGGTAGAATGTGTATTTGTCTATAGTTTTCTGGCATTTCCTCATCATCTTTTTTGTGAATGGCAGGAATTTTGGCCGGCTTAAACACGGAAGGAAATATTCTGTCAGAGATGTGACGCATTGACGATGTGAGTCAAAGGCTTGATAATATGAGATAAACACTCTTTCAACAATTTGGTACTGATGCCATATGTGTCTCGGGTTGTTTTGGTTTTCAGACTATCAACAATTGAACGAATTCACTCTTCACTGAAGGATCGCATAATAAATGAATTTGGGGATTTGTTGATATTATGATAGATTGGAAGATTTCCATGTGCAGGAATATCCTTAACGATGTTATCTGCATGGTTGGTGAAGTATTCGTTGAAAATATCTACGTCAATTTCAGGTTGAGCTCTTGGGTTGACATTACCTCTTTCAATCTTTATGACAATGAAATTTGTGTTGAGTAATATGTTCTTTTTGCTTCTGTAAAAGCTTGGTTATATTTTTTTTGTCAAGTCATATTTCACTTTATTGAAGTCACTTGGATTTTTCTTAAGCAGTTCGTAAATGTGAATAAACATTTTGTTTGAGTATTTAAATTTCAGGTGTTCTCCAGTTCTCCAGTGTTTTTTGTCCGTATGTAATTTCATTCGATATCTTAATGGCTATTTGGTTTTTTGATAGTGTCCATTTGTTGCCATTATTTATATTTATTACTACCCCTCTACCTTCAGAATAACTGTCTAGTCGCAAAACGTAAATTTCAAGTACCTGATTTGATTTTGAGATATTAGAAGACTAACATGACTTAGAGTGTAAAGGAACAGTATTCATCAAAATATTTGTATGTTGACAGTGTTTCAATTTACTATTCAATAACTTAAATGATGGTTATCTGTTTTCTATAATGTCATTTAAACCACCCTGTATGATCACAAAATCATTTGTAGTAAAGTTTTTCGTAAGTTTCACGATATCTGATATGACATCATCCATACAAGCTCCTGGTTTCATTATAGTTTGAACACAAAATTTATTGTCGAGTCGATGTTTTATTAGTTTACCTAAGTAACGTCTACCTTCATCACACAGTACCAATATTTTGTTTGCTCTGTTTATTTCCTTGTCTGCATTGCTCCGCCTTGGTTCAACATCATCTTTTGCTTTCGTAGTTATGACTTTCTTACCAGTTGCTCCTGATTTTTCTATCTTCTTTATTTCGTCTTATAATTTCTTTATTTCTTGGCAATAGATCCCATTTTCCTTCTCTAGTGTTTTTATAGTTTCTACCATACTTCTACTGATGCCACTCAGTTCATGTACGTCTCTTTCAAAATGTTGGAGTTTTTCATTGCTTTGTTGTGAATTATCTCTAAGTAATTTGTTTGTGTTGTCCATGACGATAATATTTCCATTCAACTGTGCTATGGTTTCCCTTTGTTCTTCTAACATAATCATATCCCTTTTTCCCGCAACCTTCTCACTTGCTTTAAAATTTTTCCAATCTATAATATCTACGCCACTGGAGTCTGTGGACGTGGCTGTGTGGGTCATAAGTGTATTAATTGTTTGTGTGCTATCTGTTCTTGTGGGAACGCTTTTTTGTTGAAGTTCTTTTTGTAGTATCTTTATCTCATCTTCCATTTCTTGTGGACTTTTTTGGCTTTCCGAGAGATTGTTCATTTCAATTTCCATATCTAATGCTTGTTGTAAGTATCTGTTTCTTTCTTCTTTCAGCTTCTCCATGTGTGTTTTTTTCTTCACCGTCTTGAAGTAATTCGCTTATTGTTTTCTCCAACAAGTTTGTCTCTTCTTCTTGGTAGCTTGTTGACTTTTTTTCACAGCATATTATTTTATTGTATTTCACAAACACAACTTTTTTCTTATAGCTTGTTAACAAACAGCTCTTATGAAAAACACTACAGCATTTCGTGCATACATAGTGTACAAACGGTTTGTTTTTACAACATTTGTAGTTCATTGTCAGAGAGCACTGAGCACGTGTGCCTTCTGCCATGATAAATTTTTGGTATTCATAGATGATCACCTATCAATCCAAAATATAAGTCTAGTCATGAAGGGAATGGTTGTAAAAGTAAATATGTTTTCTGAACTATTCATGCTTCATCATAAAACCTCGTATACCGACATCTGTCTGTCGGATATCTCACGGAATTATTTTTCCTTAATAAAACTCTCAATTTGATGTTGTTGTACACTTTCCTTTCCCAATCCAATAGTATTGCGCAAGTGAACATGAAGTGACCTGTTGAACTTGCGGAAGAATTTTTTCCATTATATTCCGCAAGTGTTGGTTTTATGTCAACTTGGAACTTCCAACAAAATGGAAAATACGAAGTGGGTAACTAATGAAAGGAATAAAAAATTGGAAAGAAATTATTTCGGTGTGAATTGATTATTTCTAGTCGATTGAAAGTTGATGCTTCATGAATTCCATCAAAAGTATAAAACTGTTGAATGCTTTCAGTAATTCAATAACAATTTTCTTCATTGATATGGCTGAAAGAAGAAAGTACCAGAACTGAAATTTGGTTGAGCTGACAGATCAGGAAAAGCGGCAAAATTTCAATTGATTATATGAACACAGATGACTAATATGTAGAAACGTATTATTGAAATAATATGGAAGAAAAATAGGAAAGAAGTTGGCAATGATTCTGATACAAAAAAAAACACTGTGTCTGAAGAGAGGAAGAAAACAATTGAACGAGGAAGGAGAAGCCATAGATCCATGAAAAAGATTAGTTCACGGATTTTTTGCTAGAGACTATGAAAATAACTGATTCTCAACATCTACCAGTGAAATCTCTGAAACATTCCGAAATCAGAAAGTATCGAAGTTAAATGACCTGGTAAGTATGACCTATCTGGCTCGGTGCCCGACAATAATTTGTTCAGTCGCCAACCGATGTGACTGACTTTCGTTGAAAAAGTTCAACAATTGTCTAAGATGCTGGATCGTCTTGTTCACGAAGGGAACAATTCTTATGATAATAGTTGTTATCCTTTGATTCTCTCGATGTGAAATGGGTAGATATGAGAGTGTATTGTTTGTTGTTGATACGAATTCACAAATTTCTTCCAAATGTCGCAGCTGTGAGCATAGAATTGACACATCAAAAATTCTTCACGAATGTTGAACTCGATGGAACCAAAACATAATATAGAATGTCTCTTTCCAAAGAATGTATCACATGTCTTCGTAGGATTGCTTTCGATCGATTTGAAATTGTCATTCCAATAACATTACATTAATTGTTCCTATCTATCCTATCGATGTATCAATAGATCACAACCTCCTACAAGATGAAATTCCTATTTTGATTGAAGATCAGTAGATTTCACTGAGAATGATTTTTCGATGAAACATTCTCAAACTATTGAACTATCTTGAAGGAGAATTGAATTCGTCAAGGACTATTTTTCGAATGAATAATTTTAGTGGTTTGAAACTGATAGCTGTTTTGAAAGTTCAGTTTTGGATAGAAATCCCATCTCATCATAGATTTGTCAGAGGAAAAATTATGTATAATCCGAGCTGTTTTGTAATGATGCAGATGTTTCAACTGCTTCAACTGCTGATCATAATAATGATAATACTGTTCATTCGCAGTGCTACTCAAAATAATACAGATGAAGAACACGATAAGGGGGAATTATACTGAAAAAGAAAAAAAATCGGTCATTCCAATTGCTCTCATAAATTTTTAGGTTTTGTAAAGAAGTCTAGAAAATCGGGATGAAACGCTTTCCTCCTAAAACCATTCTCTTACTTTTTTCGACCTCAGATAGACGTAAATTATTTTGACTAAAATGAGTTCGATGATTATAGGTCTATGATAGTTTGGAATGTTATTTCATCGAGTGTTCGCAATAACTGATGTGCTCTGAAATACTGTTTTCCACTTCATTTCACTCCACGATGAAAACATGGAAATTGTAGGATTTAAGCATATGACTAGGAAGACATACATTCCAAATACCGTAATGGGTATTATTTGCACTACAGCAAGAAAATCAAATACCTACAGTTGTTGAGCGAGCTGAGAAGACAAAGTTTACCAGTTCGCACGAAAGTTAGCAAGATAAATGCGAAATGTCACGTACATTTTAGCTTTTCCACAAAAATGTCTTGCTCACTTTTCAAATGCCTCGTGCAAAATTTGGACACCTGATATTTCCACTCGGCTAGATAATTAGGTCTACAGTATGTTCAAAGGTTAATGAGAATAATAAATTAGACGTTCCAAGACAACTTATATTGTATTTCATTCTTCTACACCAAGAAACCATGGAAATCAAGAATTAGCGTCTGAAATAAAAATTCAGTATCACTACATTGGCTCGAAGAATACAAAAAAACAGATATGAAACTCAGCATTTCCTCTTGCAAGAATCCTTATTCACATTATAACATTATAACAAATTTTTCAAACTACATTATGAGACAGTTTTGCTGAGAAAACAAATTTGGTAGGTGATGAAGTGATTGTATTGGTTTCAATTTGAAGATTCCAATTTTCTATAAAAGAAGTGTGAGAATTAAAAACTCAAGTGATTCATATAGCAAGGAAAAAACGTTGGATTCAGTTCGAAATCCAAACAGTTTTTGTAATTTTATCGGCAATCAAATTTCAAAATTCATTGAATGGAATTGAGGTACTTCCTAAGGAAATACATCAACTCCAAAGCTCTCAACATGAAGTTCTAATAACTAATGCCGATCAAATATGATAACCAGATTCGTCGTGAATTCATTCCATATTATCTTCAGTGATTGTATTTTCTATCTAGAGAATTTCATTTGTGATATCTCAAATATGACGAGTCAAGATCAGATTGAATTTGCCAGTTTGTGCTCGGATTCAATGGCAGTCAAATTTCACTAGTACATAAAACGAAAAATAAGGGTCTCAAGATGGACCCTCGAGGTAAACATAATATAACATCTTGTGAGAACGATGGAATATGTTAACAGATGCTGTTAGAGTATAATTCATCAGGTGGAGAATGAATGAAGAATATCACTCGGAAAACGTAAACATTTAATTTTGAACCGAAGTATGATCGATCGTATTGAAGGCGTTCGAGAAATCGGGAGTGATTTCCACTATTGAATCATTCTGATTATATTATGAATGAATTGATATGGAATGAAAGACAAATTGTTTCCAGTTCTACAGGGTGATTCATTGGGAAATGGGAATACCGTAAGGGTAGGTAGAGGTCGCCTAGCTGCTTCTGAAAAATCCCCATATGATGGGTCTAGCCCCCTGTATAAGCGAGATACAGAGTATTTTATGAATATCCCCAATTTTTTCAATGAATCACGATCTGCATTGTATATTTCATTCATTTTCAGAACATGAACTCATTATCCTGTATGCTACCGAATTCCGAATAATTGAAACTAATAATCCAGGTACGGACTTGAAAACATCAAAGGAACTTCATTAGTTCAATACAACACCCTGTATGACGAAATTTCGGAAATTCCTTTGCAGATATGAAAAGAGCAGAAAAAAATATTCCTAAAAAAATCACTTTGGTACTTCGGTATGCCATTCTTGTTCCTGTAAATTTGAGTCAAAATTAGTTTTTTCGATGAAAAGGTAGTACAAAATTCAGAAAAATACCCTTTTCGTTTCTTTATGCTCTTCTTTCACTTTCAATCAATAGGATTACTAACTATTCCATGATATCCTGAATTTTGGATCACAACCTTGATGTAAAATAAGTCGACAGGTCCTTATTTAGGACAAAGTGCTTTTTCAATAACTATTTACAAAGACCCCGTATATTTGATGAAGATTGCATTTATTCATCCTGCTGCACTATGCAAATGATAAAATGAAAAGAAATCACATTCCGACTTTTCTTTAACACAAATTTGTAAAATTGTGATCATTCAAAAAAGAACGAAGATAGGTAATAGAATAAACTTCATCTATTCCAAATTATTTTTCTCGTTATAGCTTCTTGCAATCATATTATCATTTGTATAGTGTTGCATGTTGAATAAATGCAATCTTCATCACATATAAGGGGTGTTTGTAACTGGTTATTGAATTAGCACTTTGTCCTAAATTATGTCGACTTATTTTACATCAAGGTTGTGATCCAAAATTCAGGATATCATGAAATGGTTAGTAATTTGATTGATTGAAGTGAAAGAAGAGCATCTAGAGACAAGAAATATATTTTATCGAATATCGTACCACCTTTTCATCGAAAAAATTAATTTTGACTCAAATTAACAGGTACAAGAATGGCATGCGGAAGTAACAAACACATTGGTTTAGGATTTTTTTTCTGCTCTTTCCATATCTGCAAACAAATTTTCAAAATTCTGGGTGTTGCATTGAACTGATGAAGTTCCTTCAATTTTTTCCAGTCCGGGTTAATGTTGTGAAAATTAATCAAATATACAATGCGGATCTCAAGTTATGAGCCATTGAAGAAACATGAGAAATACATAAAACACTCTGTATCTCGCTTATACAGGGTGCTAGACCCATCATATAGGGGTACCTTTACCTACCCTTACAGTACGCCCATTTCCCAATTAATCACCCTGTATAATATAAAATCATTTCATCAATAATAGATTTGTCGTTGGTACAATTTGAATTTGAAAAGTTAATTCACCATGATTGATAACTTTTTCCAAAAGAATGGTTGATGACAATGTTTGAATCATTGTTACGCTACTGGCATTGACGGAATTTAATTCGTTGGAAATACTTACATTGCCTTTGACAGAACATCGCCTCTATAAATAAAATCTGTTGGATTTCATACAGCTGTATTTTTATTCCAAACGACAACATATATTCGGAACACGTACGTTCTCATTCGGCAATCTTTGACTATTTCCTGATACTCTAGTGAACTAAGTATGCTTGCGTTTAGTGAAAATTCATGGAATCGTTCCTAATGGTGGAAGAAATCAATTCAGTCGGTAATTTTTTCATCCCTTATCCAGTTGCATATTAAATTCCTTTTTAAATAGTTTGGTCAGAAACTCCGATGAGAGTCAGTAAGGAAACATGATTCATTTACGTAAATGTGTCGTTACTGAAACAAACGAATATTTTGGGGGTTTGCTGAATCATTAGTTCTGAAATAAATCTTCGTTCTTTATCCCTATCATATAGCCCAAAAGGCTTTTCAAATATTCGAAATTTACTTCCTTATTCTATTCCAAATTGCCAGTTCACCTCATAGTTGATATTTGAAGAAAAACTGACATCATCTGACTCGTTTTTTATGTGTGGTGGGTAAGTATGAAGAATTTCCTCAATATGTTCATTAGTAAGAAACAAACCGATACACTGTGATTATTGAAATAATGAATAATAATAATGAAATAATAAAGGGTGGGCCATCACAACGGCAAACCAGCTACAGACCCGAAATATTTACAGTTCATTAGCCATACCGTCCGTGGCACAAAACAACATGTTGTCTCTTAAAGAGCGTCTTGAAATTTTAATAACTTATCTTCAAATGTGGATGACCTTTGGTTTCAACAAGATGGCGCCACACTTACGATCGACCTTCTGCGCACCGCAAGTTTAACAACCGCATAATCAGCCGTTTAGGAGATGTCAATTGGCCTGCGCGTAGCTGCGATTTGACACCACTGGACTTCTCTCTGTGGGTACCGTTAAAGACTGATGTTATGCGGATAATCCAGAGACAATTTCAGCTTTGAAAAACAACATTACGACTGTTTTGAGTGAAATTGGCACCGAGGTAGTTCGAAATGTCATCATTAATTGGGATGACCGAATGGCATACTGTAAGGCCAGTAGAGGGTGCCACATAAACGAAATCGTTTTTCATTCTTGATGGGAATACTTTGAGGTTTACAACAACAAGAAAATTAATAAAAAATATCAATGCATACCCAGTCAACCAAAAAAGTACCAGTAAGTCGCAGGGAATACCAAATAATATCACATTGGAGATCATCTTGGAAACCTCTCTGGGTTTTACATGGGACTTCGCTTTGTGGATATCAACATCCACTCCACATATTATTATCGTTGCGAAGTCCCCATGTTAACTTTCTTAATAATTGAGTGGAACATTTAATCGAGAGATTCAGATGAAGTGCACATTGCTATTACTTTGCGACTCATCTCTGTTCATATATTTCGAACATAGAATTGGCGCTTGCGCAGGGCATAGCAACAACACGTGCACACGAATGAAAGTCAAGGAACAAAGGAAAGGTGCAAATAATATATTATGATCTGTGTGGTGCGTATTTAATGGTTGGTTGAATTGTTGGTTTTGTGTGCAGTATTTTGAAATAATTTTTGTTAAGAAGGATATAAGACAGCTCTAGGTACATTGTAAGTATACATTTCCAATGGTAAAATGATGCTCATAAATGTGCAATTGGGAAGGTGATGCCCATTGAAAAGCAATGCTTTTTAACAAGATGGACTCCTCAACCGTTTTGTCGTATCATTATCGGAATTTAGTATCAGAATATTGAATGATATTTTATAATGTCAAACATGTATACACTGTTTTCAATACTGTAACGAAATGATACGCCTATGGCTTGGCCACGCCCACTCCAGGTGACGCGGATCATGAACGTTCGAGACGCGAGGTCTGAAATGTTCGCGTGCCGCCAGGAAACTTCTGGAGAAGCGTGCAGGTATAAAGCTCCGCGGACAGAGGCGCAGGGAATCAGTTGATAATCGAGCGTTGTAAATAAATCGTGTCAGTGGAAATAAAAGTGTATATAAATCGAACCCAGTGTTTTAGTAAATAAAAACGTTACAGTGGTGTCAGGTGTGGGGTTGAAATTAAAAAAATAAATAGTGTGGACTTAGAAAAAGAAAAAGTGAAAGACATTGAACTTCTATAGTGAAAACAGGACATTTTTGAACGATTGTTTAGTGCGATAATTTTTGTTTTCGGTACTGACTATTTTGCATCATAAATAAACCAAAATGAAGTTGAAAGACCTCTCAGTGAAGCAATTGCGTGAACAATTGGAGGAACGTGATGCCGATAGTAGTGGAACTAAAAAAATCCTACAAGAACGATTGATTGGTGTTCTTTCGGATAATAGAGATGATCCAGAAACGTTTGAATTCCTGTCGGCGGACGAAGTCATCATGTTAAAAATGGAAGAAACTTCTAGAAAGATAGAAGAAACTTCTGGAAAAATAGAAGAAGCTTCTAGAAAAACTGATGCAAAATTGGAAGAAGTTTCCAGAAAAAGTGATGCAAAATTGGAAGAAGTTTCCAGAAAAAGTGATGAGAAATTCGAGAAAGTTTTTGATATGATCAATGAAATTTCGAAAAAGAACGACGAGCGATTTGAAGAAGTTTCTAGAACATTCGACGAAATGCATAAAAACGTAGATGGACTAGAAGAGAAAATAAAGCAGCTGGAATGTCTGATAACTAAGTGTGGCTCAGCAGTACAAGTACCAACTACTGATATGGATAAAACCGCAGTAAGTACAGATCAGGAAGTTAAAGAGGAATGGACAAGAGAAGAAACAAAACATCATTTGAGATTCAAATTGCCTCCGTTTGATGGGAAGTCATCTTGGTCCGTATACCTCAGACAATTTGAAGCCATCGCTACGGCCAATAAATGGACTCAAGAAGAAAAAGCTGTTTCCTTGACTGCGGCTCTAAGAGGTGATGCTGCGGATATTTTAAGATCGATTCCTATGGGCCAAGAAAAATGTTATCAAACCTTGTTCAACCGACTAGAAAAACGCTATGGAGATGCCCATCTGCAACAGGTTTATAAAGCACAACTACGCAGCCGAATCCAACGTGCAAGTGAAAGCTTGCAGGAATTTGAAACAGACATTGCTCGAATGGTGCGTCTAGCCTACCCCGAAGCTCCAGATAACATTTTGGAAGAAATAGCAGTAGACATATTTGTCGATGGATTGAGAGAGAGCGAAATTCAGAAAGCTCTACGATTGGCCAGACCGAAAGTATTGGATGAAGCACTTGCTATTGCTTTGAAGCATGAAACGGCCAATCAAATTTCCAAAGGTCATCAAGTTAGGACCATTGGCGAGAAAGATGAAGAAAATGATCTGGAAGATATGGTTCGGAAAATTATCCAGAAGACGATGCCCAAGAAACGAGATTCCAGATGCCGGAATTGTGGCGAAACCCATACAGCAGTCGGAAAACTAAAACAGGTCGACAGGAGGGGGCGATCGTCGACCTTGAGAATCAAAGCACCTGTAGTTACCGTCAATGTAACCTCTTCTGGTGGAGCCCATAGCCTGTATGTTGATGGTCGGATTGACGGAGAGAATGAGTTGTTCTTGATAGACACTGGTGCAACAAGAACTATTGCACGACCGGAAATAGTGAGAGATCATTCCAGAATGTCGCCAGCAACAGCACACCTCAGAACGGCGAATGGTGAAAGGATAAAAGTCTATGGCGAAGTTAATGTTCCTGTCTCCATTGGTAAGACCACTATCAAGCAAAACATACTGGTCGCTGAGATTTCTGACCAGTTAATCTTGGGTATGGACCTTTTGAGGAAACTTGGAGCCGTATTGGACGTACACAGAGGAGTTCTCAAGGTCGAAGGTGAGGAACTCCCTTTTCATGAAGACAAGGAAGATGTAGTCCGCCTACTAACTACTAGTGATGTAACTATACCCGGCCATAGTGAGAAAATTCTAATGACCAGTCTCGAGGGATACTGTAGGAAAGGAAGTCTGAGGATGGTCGAAGAAGTGGGCAATAATGAGTTCTTGACTGCGAAAGCTCTAGTGAGGGTTGGAGATGTAATTCCTGTTAGAGTTATGAATGTGAAGGAAACTCCAATCGGGCTGAGCCGAAGAACTGTGGTAGGACAGTGTGTTCCTGTTTCGTCGATCCGCTGTGTGACTACAACCGACCAACCACCGAAATCTAAGAACTCAAAGGAGCTTGTAGACACTGTAATTAATACTTGTCAAGATCTGGACAGAGAACAGACCCGTCAAGTGAGAGCCATGCTTGAAGAATTCCAAGATGTGTTTGCCATCGATGAAAATGACAAAGGAAGAACCAGTGTCGTGACCCATAAAATCAATACTGGGGATGCTCAGCCAATAAGACAGCAGCCGAGAAGACTTCCGTGGGCAAAGCGGGAGGAGGCGGAAGAAATTATCAAGGATATGGGCAAACAAGGTGTTATAGAACCATCGAATAGTCCGTGGGCCTCGCCAGTTGTCCTTGTGAAGAAGAAGGATGGTTTCGTACGTTTTTGTATTGACTATCGCCAACTCAATGCAGTTACTAAAAAGGACAGTTATCCCTTACCCAGAATTGATGACACTTTGGATACTCTTTCCGGGTCCCGTTGGTTCTCTACCCTCGATTTGAAAAGTGGCTACTGGCAAGTAGGAATGGAGCCTGCTGATCGGGAGAAAACAGCTTTCTCGATAGGATCAGGTCTTTGGCAATTCACGGTCATGCCTTTTGGGCTATGCAATGCTCCTGCCACATTTGAGAGGCTGATGGAGGCAGTTTTGAGGGGGCTAACATGGCAGACATGTTTGGTGTACCTGGATGACGTAATCGTAGTTGGAAGATCATTCGACGACCATTCCAAGAATCTGAAGGAAGTGTTTCAACGATTACGTGAAGCCAACTTGAAACTGAGCCCCAAGAAATGTCACATATTTCGGCGAGAAGTTAGATACTTGGGCCATATCGTATCTAGTGATGGTGTAACAGCCGATCCCGAGAAAATAGAAGCAATTCGAGGATGGCCAGTACCCAAGGATAAACATGAGATCAGAAGTTTCCTTGGCCTGTGTACGTATTACAGGCGTTTCGTCAAAGGATTTGCTCACATCGCTAAACCTTTAACAAAGCTAACGGAGGAGGGCAGAGAATACTTTTGGGATGCAGAATGTCAAAGAGCTTTTGAACAGCTACAAGGAGCTCTTACCAATGCACCGATACTGAGTTATCCCAGAGAGACTGGAAAATTTGTTTTGGATACGGATGCAAGTAATACTGCTATAGGAGCTGTCCTTTCTCAGCTTCAAGAGGGACAAGAAAAAGTAATTGCCTACTTTAGTAAAGCCTTGTCTAAATCAGAGAGGAACTACTGTGTTACCAGAAGAGAACTCCTAGGCGTAGTGAAGGCCTGCGAACATTTTCACAAATATTTGTATGGCCGAAAGTTCCTTCTTCGAACCGACCACGCAGCCTTGAAGTGGCTTCTGCAATTCCGTAATCCAGAGGGTCAAGTAGCAAGGTGGATAGAGCGGCTGCAGGAATATGATTATGACATCGAACACAGGGCAGGAAAAATCCATCAAAATGCTGACGCCCTATCAAGAAGACCATGCAGTGAGAATTGCAGCCATTGTTCGAAGCTAGATGAACGACTTTGCCATATTCGAAGAACTACCATCGAAAGTGATAATTGGCAGCCTCAACAATTACGAGCCGCTCAAGAGAACGATCCGTGTCTGAAACGTGTTCTGGGTTGGAAGCTTCAAGAGGAAAGACCGTCCTGGCAAGATATTAGCGCATGTAGTCCAGAAGTAAAATCGTATTGGAGCCAATGGGATTGTCTGGTACTGAAAGATAATCTTCTGTACAGAAAATTTGAAAACGAAGATGGTACGGAGTCCAGGTTGCAACTGGTTGTACCTAGGAGTAAAGTGTCGGAGGTATTGAGTCAGTTACACGATGGTGCTTCTGGAGGACACTTTGGAATTACGAAGACTGTACAGAAGGTTCGAGAGCGGTTCTATTGGGTGAACTGTAAAGAAGACGTACGAAGATGGTGCCGGAAATGCGAGTTGTGTGCAACGGGCAATGGTCCAGTTGGTAAGAAGAGGGCGCCCATGAGACAATACAATGTTGGTAGTCCAATGGAGAGAGTAGCTATCGACATTGCTGGTCCATTTCCAGTAACAGATGCTGGAAATAAATACATCCTAGTGGCCATGGACTATTTTACGAAATGGACTGAAGCTTATGCGATCCCTAATCAAGAGGCTTCCACAGTTGCCGATGTTCTGGTCAAAGAATTCTTCAGCCGATTTGGTGTTCCTTTGGAGATCCACTCAGACCAAGGACGAAATTTTGAATCGGCTCTCTTTCAGAAAATCTGTCAAATGATTGGTGCTGAGAAGACCAGAACAACACCCTTGCACCCTCAGTCGGATGGAATGGTTGAGAGGATGAATAGGACCATGGGCAAACATCTTTCCAAGGTCGTATCAGAACACCAGAGGGATTGGGACCAGTGTATTCCTTTGTTTTTGATGGCCTACCGATCGGCTACCAACGAGACTACTGGCCAGACCCCTGCCTGCTTGATGTTTGGACGTGAAATCCGTTTGCCATGTGATCTGGAATTCGGCTGTAAACCCTCGGAAGAGGATGTGGCCGGTGAAGGCTATGCGGACGAATTGAAGCTGAGGATGAACGACATCCACGATCTTGCCCGACGGAATATGCAGATAGCCAGTGATCGGATGAAGAAACACTATGATTCCCGTTCCGCGAAGGGGACCTTCGAAGTAGGTGATTTTGTCTGGTTGTATAATCCACGACGACGTCGAGGCTTTTCTCCTAAGCTCCAAAGACAATGGGAAGGTCCGTATGAGATCAAGAAGAGGATAAATGACCTGATTTATCGAATCGGAAAGCTGCCAAGAGGGAAGCCGAAAGTTGTTCACATAAATCGTCTTGCACCATATGCTGGCTCGAATTACGTCGAAGAAGCAAGAACTCTTCAACAAGTACCAAACGGTGACGACTTCCAACCGAGTTACACCGAATTCATGTCGGATTACGCAAGCAGGGGGAAGATCAGGCTTGGCGTGACCGTTGAGGTCCAGCAAGATCTTTTCACAGTTCCAGAAGATGTTTCCATTGCACACTGCGTCGCTCAAGATCTCCGAATGAGCAAAGGAATTGCAACAGTCTTTCGCAAGAAGTTCGGCCGCCTGGATGAATTGCGAGATCAAATGCCCAGAGTAGGAAGAGCACTACGACTAGAAGATGGCAACCGATCCTTATTCTACCTAATAACTAAGAAATTATCGATAGAAAGAGCAACCTACGAGAATATATGGTATGCGTTAGTAGACCTAAGGAAAGTCGTCTGCCATTATGACATAAAGAAATTGGCTCTACCTAAAATTGGCCATGGGTTGGAAAACCTGGACTGGAAGATCGTGAGGAGCATGATAGAAGTTATTTTCCGAGACACAGGCATACAGATCACGGTGTGCTGCTTCAACCCGAAAAGAGTATGTCCCTCAAAGACGATCGACTGTTATTTCTTTCTCCGAGGGTTCTGCAGGGCCGGAAACACCTGTAGCTTTCGCCATCAAGAGCCGACGTCAGGGGTTGCCACATGGAGAATTTCTGATCGGGGCGATCAGAACTAAGGAGGGAGCAGTGTAACGAAATGATACGCCTATGGCTTGGCCACGCCCACTCCAGGTGACGCGGATCATGAACGTTCGAGACGCGAGGTCTGAAATGTTCGCGTGCCGCCAGGAAACTTCTGGAGAAGCGTCCAGGTATAAAGCTCCGCGGACAGAGGCGCAGGGAATCAGTTGATAATCGAGCGTTGTAAATAAATCGTGTCAGTGGAAATAAAAGTGTATATAAATCGAACCCAGTGTTTTAGTAAATAAAAACGTTACAATACTCAGAAACATCTTTTCTCTACAATAAAAGCTGAATTTAGGATTTTTCAATAATTTGATTAGAAATATAACATGATACGGTTTCAACATAAGTGTACCTAACGTGTTCAGACCAGTATTATACTATAAAAAAACAAAATAATTTCTATTAATATTATTTTCAGTTGACAGTGACAATCCATTATTTGGATCATCATAGTATAATAATCTGATATGGTAACAATCAATGTTTTTGTTGTTTCCTTTGATTTTATTTTGTCTGTACAGCATACTATTTTTGTTTTGTGAACAATACCATTTAGTATTTCATTATGTTTCGAAAATAATGTTTTTGTTTTTATATTCTGTGATATTACAATGTGAGTTGAAGTTTTCATAAATGCCTGGCTAGAAATGCGTACAGCCTGACTCACCCTGTGTTATATTCAAAATATACAGATCAGTATTTTATAATAGTTGTCTAATTATTTCCCCTTAAGAATGAAAAAGAGATTCAGTATGAAGAGCAGGCATATGATGTGTTTTATTGCTGGTTCTGATTATACCTACTGGTGTACCACCCTGTATATAAATCTCATAGACTTAACCTATGCACATTTCATAAGCATTATAAAATGGTTGAAATATAAGGCAGCTGAGGTATATTTAGTCTGCTTTCCAGGTACTAATTCCATGGGTGTTGCAAAATCAACATTATTTTAATTAAATTAGAAGACGCTTATAGAGAGCAAATTCAGTGCCACGATGGTAATTACCAAATTACATATGAATATAACTTCAACGGAAGACGTAATTTGAAAGCTCATTTGGTTCAATAATCTTTCCAATAAGTGCTAAAATGCGAAGTCGCAATGTTGCTATTCATGGTACCTTCCACACATCCACATTGTGATGTATTAGGTAATTACCAGTGAAATACAATGTTGCGGACATTAAGCACTCCCCAGTAAGTACTGGTTGCAGTTTTTTATATCAATATTGTGAAGTCGCATTTCCACGATGGTAACCCCCTACAACTTCCCTGCAACCAAAACTGGTTGACTGGGTACTCTTTTGAGTGCATTTTTGAAAACGTACTAATAGATGGCCCACCCTTCACTAATTAAATCAAGAGTGCCATATTGATGTCCATTCTAGTTTCTTGAGAAATTCCTTCATACTGACGATATGAAATCCATATTATTCCCAGCTCATTATATCGAAACTATCAGATTTGAAACGGATACTCAAATGACTGCAAAAGTCTCGAAATATGTCCTTTTATTTCATCAGCTGAATCCTCTTATGGGGGGAAAATCTATCAATTACAACAGTTTGATTCCTATTCATGAGTTGATAGAACGACTCATTCAAGAAAATAAATCTTGTCAATTGGATAACATGAATCACAGAAAATGCTTATGAACTATCAAGGGATCAATTTGATATCATCTATTTGAGAACATACTAAAAGATAGTAGATCTTGTAAGGGACGATCTTGCTTACAGTGAATATTATGTTCTATTTTGATGTCTCAATTTCCTAACATTTTCCATTTATTGCATACCACTCAACAGATAACAGAAATGATGATATGAGAAGTACATTTTTTCAACGATGTTATATTTCAAGAGAAGCAATATATTTTCAATTGAATCGACTTTCTCTGTATGTTTGCTCTAGTAATTTCTATACATAATTAGGTGTGTTGTTTTGAGCTAACTTTGGGAATATCAAAATCGAGGTTTCAATAAAATCAACTACTTCATGTGACGATGATTTATTTTATTCAATGCTTTTGAGTGATCCAATGATATTATTACTGTACTATATCCTATTTCGACATATACTAAATATCCTGTGTATCACTAAAGGATCATCAGATGCAATACAGTTGTTTCGAAGTACCAGATCAGTTTCACTTAATTGGTTGATGATGCACACCATTAGGTCCATCCATAATTACTTCAATATATTGACAGAAGTAGGAGTCAAGGCAGGATGCATACGCTTCCATACCCAAAATGCATATCTTTCCTCGAAGTAGCTTCAGCCTCATTTAGCATGAAATTGTGTCATGCAAGCAAATTAATTGTGATGTTCCGATGAATACCGTGAAAAATCACTCAATGAATATGGGTAGTTGAAAGAAAATCAGAAAAATAGTCAAACAACTGTTCACCTGCGAACGATTACGTTGTATCTGTTGAATAGAAATTTCAGGATGAGGTTGACAGACATTATCTGCTGAAAAGGCGTTGTTCAAAACGAACACAAATCGCGTGTCCTGAAAAAGGTAAACTCGCTAAATGGACACAGCCAGTCTCAAATAATGGCCTACATTAATATTCATATGATGGTGTACTTGGACAGATAACAGCTTTTATCACACCTATACTGTTTCTATCTTGCTTTGTCACAATGCACGCATAGGGTGTATACAAGCCAAATGGTTCAAATATATTCTGTTTCGTCGAGTACTGTATTTTTGTGTTATTAAATTTCGGCCCATATATTTAGGAAATAATAGTCAGAGCTCAGTTGGACAGCTTTGAATAAACATTTTTCAAGTAACTAGAAATGAAGGACAGGCATCTTTCAATGTCCTAGAGCTCAACGAGACATCTGTATATGTATGTTCATGAGAAACAAAACGAATTATGATAGTATAATCGAAATTTTTTAACAGTATTATTATTTTCTCTTTATCACACATGATTCCATTCGACATAAACCGAAATCAGATCATAGTAAGGAAAATGAGAATTCCATAACATTCAGTAGAAAATCTAGTTCCTCACATTAGGTCTTCAATATTACATATCTAAGATGACGGCCGTCAGCAGCGATGTACTATTGAAGGCGATTTCGGAAGTGTTCAACCGCTTGTCGGCACATTTGGATGGGTATAGCCATAATTTCCTGCCTAATTCTCTTCTTGAGCTCTTCCAGAGTGTGTGGACGATGTTTGAACACTTTTTTTGTAGATATTCCCATAGAAAAAGTCGCAAGACAATTGAATCTGGAGATCGAGCAGGCCACTCCACGTCACCCCTCAGAGAGACCAGGCGCTCGGGGAACATTAGTCTCAATTTCGCCATTGAAATTCGAGCTGTGTGAGATATAGGCCCGTCTTGTTGAAACTATATGTCTCCCAGATTGTTTTCCTCACTCAGTTCATTAGGTTGAAAAAACTCTTTCAACATTGAAACATGACGCTCAGCGGTGACAAGGACAGCGCTATCATTATCTTAAAAGAATACGGTACAATAACTCCTAAATTGGGATACTGCACACCATATAGAGACTTGAGGGGAGTGAAAACCCAGACAGCATGATATATTCCTAGAATATTCCTCAAATATCCGTGAATGGATGTATAAATTCCGAATATTCATAGAATAATTCTGGAATATATATATATATATATATATATATATATATATATATATATGCGTTGGACACATTCATAGAATATTCTTAGTGGAATATTCATGAAAGAATGTTTCAGGAATATTCCGATGCGAATATCCCCATTTGAATGTTCATGGAATATTACAGATTGTATATTTTGCACGGTTCATGCCTAGAATATTATGTACGGAATATTCTTGGATAATTCCAGAAAATATGTTTTCATAACATGCGCATGCGCAATGACGCCTTATAGATGGATTCCTTTCAAAATACAATTTATTGTTTCCAATGAAATACTTTGCGTTAGATATTTGGCACAAACATATTTTTGAACCAAGACCAAATCTGTGTGAGTACTGAATTTTAAACAATCGAAAAAATTTTGAATCTACTATTATAGTCTAGTTCTGTGGTGGTGTGATGCACTGTTATTTGAAATTCGACATTGACGAGACTCATGTGACTCTATTATTATGAGTGCTCTGACTAGTGTGTACGTTTGTTCTTTGTTGAAAGTTGAAATAACCGTAAAAAAAGCCGAAAGAGATAAAATTGAGACCAAAGGAGCCCTCTGTTATTTTTTACTTCTGTTGTTACGATTAGCAGTAAAATGCATGAAGTTTAAAGTGACTCTCATCGATAACAGGTTTTCTTATAGAACAGGTAAGTAACAACGAACAATGATTCTTGTGCTGTGAGCTATTTATAAACAATGGTGTATCATTATTTTCGTTTCATTTTCAAAAAACAAAAGACCAAATTAGTTGGCACAATCAAAATGCACATAGCCTGTCAGAGTTCTGGTGTTTGAGGAAACAATATTTATGTATAGACAGTCCTTTCTTCCTGAACTACTCTAGGATAGGGTTATACATACAATGATTCTTGAATGATGTTTCAGGGAGAATACATAAATAAATACAAAAAATATAGTAAATGTAATGGAAGGATATGTTACTGCTTTTCAATAATTATTCATTATTTAATTGAAATAAATGTCTTCACCCAAGGTGAGATTTGTGAAGAAGTTGGTCTTTCATTAACTGTGATGATATATCAACTGTATTGGCTCAGAAAGAAGGCACTATCAGTGAGTGGATGAATCACACAAATAGTGAAATATATATATTTATTTTTTCCATAGATGCAATTCAAAGATCTCACCATAATGAAGTCTCTCTGAAAGAGATTGAAATGGTTGTGTCTGTTTATCCTGCTACTAAAAAGGAATGAGTAAGTTTTTTTTTCAACAGATATGTATTTTGCTTGGGAAAGGTGATGGAACCAAAGATCAATACTTCCTCTAATTTTTTTAGTTGTCAGAATCATATCTGAATCATAAAAACACATCTTGTACTATCTGGTTCCTCCTTACATGATAAGTTTTTTTTTCAGAGTTGCCAATTCAGCAACAAAAATGGATATTGAAAAAAATAGAACAAAAAAGGGCGAGTTTTGATGTTAAATCTTTAGTTTATATGATATTTATATATATAAACATGAAACTGTTGTTTGGAATATTTGTTCATTTGTCAATTTATATATTTTTTTGATAATGTTATATATATCGTTATGAATATATCTTTCACTAGTGAAAACATTTTTTGTAGATTATTAGAAAATAGTTCCCTGATTCCACTATAATACACTTTGGAATATTCCATAGATATCTCCAGGATATTATGGATATTCATGGAATATTTTCCAAGGATATTGGGTGAATAATCTCTATCTGAAATTTTGGAATATTCGATAGATATTCTGAGAATATTCTAGATATTCATGGAATATTCTCCTGAGAATATCCTATGATTATCTGAGGAATTCCCATTCGCATGTTTGCATGGGAATATTCCACAGATATTCTTGAATATTCCAGAACATTCCGAGAATGTTGGGGAAGGTCTCTTGTGAATTTGCATTGGATTTTTATCACCCCAATAGCGAAAATTATGTTCATCTACAGTTCCACAAAAGTAAGAAAACAACATGTTTTCACGAACACAACAAAACCTCTTCCGACCTTCTCCCACCACCAGAGGCTGAGCGCTGGATCGAGAAGTCGAAAAATCTATATTTTGTTCGTCTCGAAAATAAAAGTCAATTTTTGTTTTCGTTAGATAACTCGAGAGAAGAGATCAAGTATGCTTCCTCCATTTTTTCATATCTCATATAGTTACCAAGTTACCCTATAGAAACATCGAAATATGCCCACGCTGTGTATGCGAGTAAAAGTATTCTCTAGCTGCTTTCAGAATTATCAACTTTCACCAATATAATGTTTTAATTTCCATGATGAAAAATCAAGAAATGACGAAACCTTGATGACTGAAAATGCCTTCTTACAGTGTCCTTCAATTATCACACAAAGAAAAAAGTAACCGTACTCTGAAGTTATCCCCTAAGCAGCCTTTGAACTTCTTCAATCCCAAGAGCAATCTTCTTGGTTTTTATATCTTCACTGTTAGATTAAACTACAGGATCACAATTGGAATGTATGAATTAATTAAACGATTGCCTATGTATGGTTTGTCATAGTTGTTAACGTTCCACAGCATGACAAAAATATTCTGCGGTGAATGGAAATAGTAACCTGAATAGTGTATTGTCTATTCACTTTAGATCAATATATCAACTATACTCCATGGCAGGTAAACATTCTGTACAACAATGTTGAATAGCACCATAGACTCACTGAATACTAATTGATATTCAATGTTTGGATGTGTTGATAGACAGCTCACAGTGAAAACATGCCAATATTGTTTTTATACATCAATTGTTAAGCAAGTTCACATAAACAATTTTGTGTAGTTTTCATGATATTGATGGAAACACTCAGCTTCTTGCATTCATTCTTGCACAATTGAATTAATTTTGAAATTCAGAGAGCGTTCTTAAATTCTTAGAAAAGAACGAATGAGAACATAATTACCTCAATGAAACCAGAGCCTGAAACGGATTACCTTTTGAGTCTAAAATAATACGGAGACGATTGCTGAAAATAGTATTCACGAAGCCCTGGTACACTTTTTACTGAAATACTGAGGATGGAGCACGATCATTTCCACAAGTCTGGCAACTCGTATGGTGGGGGGTGGCCCAAACATTGAGGAAACTTTTGTGGTTCTCATGTTTCGTCACCTGCAGGGCTGTCCTCTATTTTCACTTCGTCAGCCAAACACAAATCATATCCGATTAACTTTTTGAAAGTAGGAATGATTTCTATTCATTCGAGAGAATTTTGCAATGTAATATTTCTGTCATTGATTATATTCACCATTCAAGTCTTGACCGTTTGTTTTGTTCACAATACGAACTGTAAAAGATTAATTATTAATTATTGTTATTATACCCCTGAATCCTCCTAGTGGATAGTTATGGCAACTTCTTCTTCAAAAATGGTGACACCCCCAACCACTCAAAAATGCCGTATGGAGATTCATTCATTCGTTTTCAAGGGCATTATCGTGAGACAACGATAAACATGAATTTGCTGCTATCGACCACTCATAGCTTTGTGTACTAGAATTGAAAGTAAAATATGTTTCTGTTCCACGGGTTGAGATGTATATCGCAATAAAGCTACCCCTAACTAACACAAACACTTTTTTCAGAAAATTTCTCAGTGATTAATAAAGAATTTGTACTCTCAAAGTTAAAATAAATGAAGATAGTTTCAAAAGGAACAAAAAAATCTAAAATGATGAATTCCATTTTCTAAGAGGGAATCTGAGAAAAATTGTTTGGCAGTTGTCGAAAAACTTATCAATATTTATTATAATTTTTGCGAAATCGATTCAATGATTGTCCCTGGAGTGAATAAAACATTCAAATATCATCGATATATCACAATTTGAATAGTCACATTAGGGCCATATAAGAAATATAATATTCAATACATGACATAACCAAAAATTGGTCATGTTGAATCCAGAAAATCTTGGGTATATCAATTTCAGATTCAAAATACAATTTATAGGTATTCAAATTATACTATTTTATTGAATTTCCTTCTTGTAGCTACCATCTTGGTTTCCATAATGTCGAATTAATCCAGTTTTTTATTGTACTCCAGATTGTTTTAAAATATTGATAGTGTTTTGTTCACATTCCTGAATATGTTGTTCCAGTTACTGTACTTATTTATGGATGTCTGGAATATTATCCACATCGACCAAACAAACATCATAAAACCAAAATAAGTTTTTAGACTCAAGTCACTCAAGTGTCTTCACTAGTGCGTCCTTCAATTGCATGCACCGAAAATGAAACTTCTTATGACAAAATTTACACGCAAATAATGTCGAACTCCTTATGGAATCATCGAAACAGGTCACACACATGAAAGCAATCAGGAGTTGATGAAAAACATCTGGTTTGGTTTATCTTATTCTCGAAGCTAACATTATTTGATTTGAACTCATGAATTTGATGATAGTTTTTCAACCGATGTCGTAGTTCAAAAATACTTTTGTATACATCTAGTAACTAATGAGAGAACTTCCATTAATATGATAATGTTGTAGACCCATAAACAAGTCATTCAGCTCTTCACCATTATTCCTGCTTGCATTAGTGGAAGCACGCGTTATATTATACACCCCGAGTACATAAGCTTCCTCAACTCTATCAAAAGTTCACCCTGTCTACCAAAATTGCGAACACAGAATGTTTTCAGTTGTCTACAGGTCACGGTCATACACATAGGTCTGGAGACTACGGCATTTTCGAGTGGTCGGGGGTGGCACCAGTTTTGAAGAAAAAGTTGCCATAATTATCCGCTAGGAGGACATAGGGGTATAATCGTGTGATTATTCTTTGACAACAAAACAAACGGTTAGGACTTGAATGGTAAATAAAATGAATGACAGAAATATTATATTTTGCAAAATTCTCTCGAATAAATAAAAATCATTCCTACTTTCAAAAATCTGATCGGATCTTATTTGTGATTAGCTGACAAAGTGACAATAGAGGACAGCGCTGCAGGTGGCGAAACATGAGAACCACGAAAATGTCCTCAATGTTTGGGTCACCCCCCACCATACGAGTTGCAAGAGCTATGTATACGATCGTGCTACAGGTACTCCTCATAGATTTCGTAGAATCTTTGTGTGTCTGATCTCTAACGAGTAACGAAACCACAAATATATTTCTCAAGAGCTATAGGAACTTTGAAACTAATGTTCATCGGAAAGCCAGCAATTTTCCACATCGACAAGGCTACTGAATTCACATGAACGAAATAAAAATTGCATCACTTTGATACATTATATTGTTGTGTGGATTTGACACTGTATAACTAAACATATTCTAAGCCAGAACGAACTCGTTCATCCTCAACTTTTGGAAGAAGTATTCCACTCTCTCAAGAAATTTGGTCGTTTTCAACCTTTATGCCCACCAAATGAGTTGTCTCACACATAACTGATAACTGTCAAAGCTGCTCTCATAGTGCACGAATTATCCACTCCAGTTCGATAACGAAAAAAAGGATTATGCAGAAGCTCACTCTGATTTCTATGGCGAACGCATATACATGGTTGTCCTATTTGAAAAAAGTAACTCAATGTTGTCCCGCCTAGGATAATACCCTGTGAACATTTTTGTATTCTTATTCCTATTCTACTTCCACATATGTATTACTGGACCGGTAACCGAATCATTCACAAAAAGCACATTTCATCTTTCTAAGAAGAACACGAAAAAATTAGGGCGATAGGTGATAGTAACTTCTATATTAGGTTGATCAAGTATTAACCTTCATCAATCTGAGACAGCATCATGACTCCTCAGAATGGAACGAATCATTCATGAACGAAATTCGTTGAAATACTTTGATTCACCTTGTAGTATTTTTAATGATTGTCATGGAGGACGGTAACATAATCGATGCATTGTCAGTTGAAAGATTCGCTGACGCACAGCACGATTTCTTCAGCAATTTTATTTATGTTGTGAAATTTGAGTGAGCTATTTGAATAATGTTATAATCATTTTTTCAGGTGACGAATGTACGTGACCAAATTCACCGAAGTATCAGATATATATCAGTGTTCATTGCATAGCTACTCGGTAGGAAAGCATAGGTTGTTGGACGATGCAATTTTCTGTTGTTCGTTCAATCACACGATTTGATTTCGTTTCATTCCATTCATACCAGGTGACTTCTTGCAGGATCTCCAGGAAATGTATGGAATAATAGATGACGATCATCTATAAAGTTCTCGACTATACAGGGTGATTCATTGGGAAATGGGTGTACTGTAAGGGTAGGTAGGCAGTTGAATACAACACCCTGTATGACGAAATTTCGAATATTCGTTTGCAGATATGAAAAGAGCAGAAAAAAATATTCGCAAACAAATTGGTTTGGTACTTCCGCATGCCATTCTTGTACCTGTTAATTTGAGTCAAAATTAATTTTTTCGGTGAAAAGGTGGTACGAAATTCAAAAAAATACCTTTTTCGTCTCTAAATCCTCTTCTTTCGTTTTCAATCAATCAATTTACTAACTATTTCATGATATCCTGAATTTTGGATCACACCCTTAATGTAAAATAAGTCTACAAGTTCTTATTTAGGACAAAGTGCTATTTCAATAACCTCTTACAAACACCCCGTATGTGTGATGAAGAATGAATTTATTTATCATGCTACACTATACAAATGATAGAATCACTGATGAAGTTCCTTAAATTTTTTCAAGTCCGTACCTGGATTATTAGTTTCATTCATTCAAAATTCGGATGCATACAGGATAATGAGTTTATGTTCTAAAAATGAATAAAATATACAATGCGGATCGTAAGTTACGAGCCATTGAATAAATAGGAGAAATACATAAAACACTCTGTATCTCGCTTATACAGGAGGCTAGACCCATCATATGGGGGTTTTTCAGAACCAGCTAGGCGACCTCCACCTACCGTTATAGTACGCATATCTCCCAATGAATCACCCTGTATATCCTCCTGATAATCTCCAAAGGACACAACTGGAAATCTTTTTTCCTTGAAAAACGTGATGAGCAATATCTACATGCGAGAAAGAAATAATATTTTGGTTCTTTGAAACTCTTGGGGGCTCAAAAATTATCGAATCGAGTTCCTCAATTATCTCGATAAATATACTGATCTCCGAAGTGAGGAGTTCACGAAAATCATACAGTATGGTCAAACTACTTATTATTCGAATGTTTCTGGAAGCTCTGAAAGTTTTTCTTTTTCAACCCAAACGCTTTGTATATTCACTGAATTCGCGTTTGAAGTTTGCTCTAATTCTTCCTCATGTTACTGAAGAAATTTCAGAATTATACACGGTTCATTTATAGAAACGTGGAAACCAGATCGAAATCAAAATTCAGTTTACGATCGGCTAGGTAAGGCTCGTGAAGAGAAAGAACGGAGAGTGATAAGCGGACTCAGGTAGCCATATGAAATGATTGATGAGTCGTCAACTGAAAAATCAGTGCTTCAGTGGTAAAAAAACACTAGAAAATTTGAATAAATAGAAAGTTATATCACTATAGCCTACGGATTCGTGGAAGAGATTCGTGACAGCTTGACAGAATTTGCACTGTTGCTTTGTCTCTGTCTTTTCGATTACGGCATAACTCTATGAGAAAAAAGCATATAAGATGGAATGTTGATCAAGCATTGTTGTGATCTGCTGTGATCTCAGCTGGTGCCTCAGTAAATTTGAAATTCATTGATGAACTACATATTTTTATTTTTCACTTGGGTATCGAAATATCACCAACATTCTTCCTTGAGTGCATGATAATTTTTTTTCTTCCTTTTCTCTATCTTTAGTAATATAATCAACATGTGGGAAATACTTCGATTGAATTCCATGAAATTTTTTTGTTTTAGGATCATCATGACCTATTTCCTCATTCGAATCGAATTTGATGAATTTTTGACAAGTAATATTTTTGTTTAAACCACTCCAATGTTTTTCCTAGCTCTCACGCATTTCCAATATTTATTACATTTCTGAAGATGTATGAAGTACGACAAAGAAAACTTTATATCAGGCGAAACAGATCGCATGTCTAGTAATCTGATAATAATACAATATTTTGTTCAACACACTATATAAGTTTTGATAAACTCTTCAGGTTCATTGTGGGATCAACCTATGATGAAAGGTTTGATAGCAGATATTTCGAAGGTGAGTTTCTTCAAAGAAACGATACGAATCCTCCATGAGAGATGAGATAATTTGTATTCTGTACAATACAAGTCACTCTGCCCTGGTAATATTTCATATAATGAGCTCTGTATATTCAAATAGTCGATTGAATTGGAAATCATTCGAATGCTCTATAAATTCTTTTCTTGATTTTTTCAAATGATTATTTTATATCCTTATGAATGAATATGAATATGTTTCAGAGGCAGCTTGTTTCATGAAAATGAAGCTGCATGAATAAATCTTCATTGTTCACACCACAGATTTGATGAACGGATTAAATGATCTATGACTGAAATCGTATGAATCTCGTTACCAGAGATGAAATCACGATTTGAACCTAGTATGCGACATGAATATTCCATATCGCGTTTTATTAAAACGAGGCTGATATCATCCCTAAGGAAAGTTACTAAACTTACTTTCAAAATTGAATCAACAGTTTTCTGCCCTGAAACCGACTCCAATAACACTGTCGTTGATGGAATAAAATTGCTAGGCTGATTGAGGAGTGGAAGTAGTGGAATTGAATACAATTTATTTGGCATTCCAAAATTGAAATGAGATAATCGAATTGATTACAACGAATATTCATATACCATAATATTTTTTGTCTATTGGTCAGTAATTATGAATTTCATGAATGAAAACGGTTGATGAATGTATTTATGATTAAATTCAAAGTGAATCATATAGACTGTTCTACTGAAAACGAAACTAGGAAATTCGAAAATAATCCTTGCACTGGATTCCAAAAACTATTGAACATATGATGATCTTTCTGGTTATGCCGCGAGTTGATATCAACTTACTTATGAATCATGTATGGAATTCTAGGCTTGAGATAAATTATCTAGATGTCAGGAATGTGGTGTCAAAAAATTATGTTTGGCGATTTCACATGGTCATAGAAATAACGCAAAGAATTGAATGGATAAATTCGAATAACAGATTTGAATTCTCATGATTTTATATAACTAGCGTTTCATGAAATTGTTGATTCGATAAATTTCTAGTTGTTACAATATTGATCATACATCATGAAATTGCCAACAGAATCATATAGTTTGATAAGCTGACCATGATTACGAGAAAAAATGTATTGATCACTACAAAATTATGATGCTCTTGAAATTAACGAAAGTCTCATTGAAACGGTATGAGTTTATTGAAGAGAAAATACTTTCATTTGTTCTATAACAACGTGAAAACAAATAATCATGATGAATTTCCAACATAAAAAATGAATGTCAAGCTTCTGAATATCCTCGCATATTTGCAATAGTTTGCTGTTGGTCATCCATAGATAAAAAACATATATTTTTATACAATACAATCGTACGTTTCCCAATAGAATTGTTTGATGACCACAAGAATCCAAGATGTTGAAATGCAAATAATCATGAAATAATGAGTTCCTCGAATACACATCTAATTGACAATGAACGTTATATTTTTGATAACGAAAAAGATGAATTCATTTAGGAAGTTGCTTTGAGAAAAATGATTTTTGTATATTCTTCTACAAATCTTTTTTCTTTGCTATTTTTTTGTGGTTACCCTGTATTCAATTATGAGCAAAAATTCAGTTACTGGAATGCACTCCATCCATAAGGAAACTATTCGCTATCAAATGTTGAAAGTTTTTATACAGTAGTATCTTCTAGTTATTTTCGACATGAGGACCTTAATATCCAGAGATTGCTTAGATTCAGATATGGGGCGTTAATATAAAATCAACCTATGATTATTCGAAGAATCTTGAGATGAATTGTGCTATTCAGAATAGACGAGTTGATATAAACTTATATAACCATAAAAAACCGTGGCCAAGTAAGTAGTCCTATTTTTTCAGCAATCTGCTGAATTTTATCAAATCATATATTTTTTTAAATCAGCTGCACCTGTTCAATTAACAGACGAAAGATATTCCAATTCTTCACTATCATGAAAAATTTTTTGAAGGACACATACATTTTTTCGAAAATTTGATCGAACTATGCGAACCAATAAAAAATCAAAGAGACCAAGAGAAACGTTCATTTGAATTTTGACAATTTTGAATGAAAAGTACAATTGGTTATTAAGATAGAAAAATCTCAAATATGTAAGTGAGGTAAAGAAAAGTGAGGCGTGAGAATTTAAATCAATAGCGTGTTGCAGGTGTTTAGATGATAGAATGAAATAGAATAGAACACAAAGGCTGGTGTGATATCTGCAGCGTGTCTCTGAAAACCTGTCGCGCCACAGATGCCATAGCCCGCATTCGACTAAATAAATGATAATAATATTCTTTTCGTACGTGCCAACTCTTATAGGAGCGCGAAAAACGTTTCTCTTGTGTTACTGAAAAGTTTTACCCGGAAAGGAGTTGGGACAGTTCCTATCTGATTGGCTGAGACATGTCGAGTTCAGATTCTACCTAAGGGAGCTATTTTAGTATCAGTTTGAAAAATATTACTCGAATGGTCGATATCGTGATTCGAATATATAATATTCCAGGTGATTTTTTGAACACGATAAATTTGAATATCTCATCAAATCTTCAACTGACGGATGAATCAGTTGGACGAATTCTTTTAAAATTTCGAATATAATCACAGTTACATGTAGCTCCAACTCAAAATGGCGACATACACGTACCAAATGAACCCTACAGGATTGAAAATACAAGCCAAATCAAACAAACTTCGACCGATGAAAAATTGAGGAAATATCTTTTTTCTGACGAATAAAATTTCCTTTTCAACTTCACGAAAATCAATAACTTTTTCTTAGGATAATTTCTTTTGGGTACCAAATGATATTACGCGACCTTCAACTCTTCTGTCACATGACTTTATTATCAAAATGTGAAGTTGTTGACATTCAATATAAGCTTATTATTATCGATCCACGAAATCAAAAATTGAGTGTCATATAAAAATCAATATCTCAAGTATCTAACAGTTGTTGATGCGTGATATTTCCGAAGGTCTTACATCACAGCAGGTTCTTGGAAAATAATCGATTGGTCCATCCACATGTTGATTATGTCACAACATACCTGCTTTGCACACCTGTGCATTGTGGTGAATGGTCAATTTTCCTGCCATCTCAAGTTTGCTGGGCACCGGCAACAAACCTGGAGTAGACATGTTGGCTGCGGTCATCGCCGGAGCGGGCATCATCAAAGTTGACATCGTCAACATGTTCGAAAGTACTCGAAAAGTTTTCCCGAACCGACCAAGTTAAAATACGGCTTGAAGCGAAACCACAGCTGAGCGATCGGAGTTCATAAAGTACGCATAAGTCTGAGAGTTGTTGTGAATTTGAAAGATCGCGTCGTGTCGTGAGAGTTATCGGGAGTTGTGTGGAGGCGGTCTGTGGCACTCTAGCCGCGCGGGCCGCAACTCGGAGACTGCAGAAAGCGCGCTCGTTTCATGCCGTCGCGTCGCGTCGCGTCGTTGAGGGGTGGCTGACGGGTAGACGTGAGGGCTGAGGGCGGCTACAGAATGTTACAACAGTGGTCGGGTCGTACGATAACGGACGGAAGGAGACTCTGACTGCGGCAAAGGGCCTGGCTTCGGCGCGATATCTGCGCGCCACTTGGCTGCCCCGGCATAATGGCGTGCGCTTACCCTACCATGCCATGCTATGCCATGCCGTGCCGTGCTTGCTTTATTTACTGTACCTGTACCACCGGACGAGTTATGGTAGTTATTTCTGACTGGAATTGACCGACGCTTTTGCGGAATGCTGGAATTCGACCTACCGAACGACCAGTCCTTCTCGCAGGACTAAATTATATTTGGTTTCGAACCGAAAAAGTTTACTTTTCCAACGATGTGACAACACTCTGACCGAAAGTACATTTATGGAAGGTGTCTCAGAAATTCCAAAAGATTCAAAACTATTCAATACATTACCAGAATTCATTCAGGACTGTTAATCATTCTACTGAGGGGAAATAATTACACTCCACTCGGAAAAACAATCATTCGAGAATTCAGACTAGATCAATAATTGAAGAGTGAAAATAACGAAGGTGCGAAGTTCCATAATTTCTATTTTTTAAAGAAATTATTTAAATTTCCAGTTGTGTTTCATGATTTATAATGTATGATTTGTAATGTGACCTCTAACATGATTTCTAATGTGAATGAACCAAAAAAACAAATATTGTTCTTATCACTTTCTTCTTGAATATCTCGATACTATATTTTTGGCTCATAGCACCTTCGCCATTTCCACTCTTCAATTGATTGTGAGAATGGAATGAGCATTCCAGAGTTCGTTGTGTTCTTTGTTTCCTCATTCTTGAATTTTTCCCCGATAATGATCATCACTTCCATATATTTATTTTGTGAACGATAACCATACAAATTTGAAAATCTGTTTGATTCATCCTTCTCAGTCTATCAGCGGGATAGTATATTTTCGTATTCGATGCTGGGAATTCGAGATTACTGACTGTTCAGGACGGAAAAATAACAAAATTCAAATCGAAATTCGAAATGAATTCGGGTAATCTTGTTCGTGAGTAATATTACATTTTAGATGAAATCAGATATTTTTTGTGAAGTGTTATGCAGTTAAATCTGTGTGGCGTCCTCGACCCGATAGAAAAATATTCAATGAATAATTGTTCTGTCGGCATAACAATCCTGTTCAATATAAATGAATACTACTACCAATTCGAGGTTATTCATCATCCATATTATCAACTCTGTCCAGAAAGCTGTATTTAATGTCAACACTTTTCATTTTTGTTTTGATTCTATTCACTGATCGTATCACCTAATGAAACTTTTTTGCACTAGTAAACATATAGTGAAAAATTATCCCCTTGGATTACTTCAACATTTCAAGTTCAATGTTGCAAAGTATCTCAGTACTTTCATTTTCGAATTTTCTGATGGAAAATGATAACGGCATTGATTTTTAGTTGGTATCAGTTTGATTGACTCACATCTACTCACCAGGTAGCCACCGAAACATAAAGATATTCTATATAAAAAACTATGACTTGAGATGAAATTCATTCGGTTCTCAGGAGAGTGAATATGATCAGAATTCATTCAATTCAATCGGCAAGTTATTGAAGGCTTGTTTTTTAATTATCAATAGGTGATCGAGAAAATGTTTAATCTGCTGAGTGAAGGTCGATCTTCCAGATCTCTACACATTTTGGAAAACCCGCTGAATCACATTTCTCCTGAATGGGCATTAAGTATCGGGACTGTGAAACAAGATAACTTCATTTCATTCAATTAAAAATGTTTCATTGTCCTGAGCATCCTGCGGCAAAAAACCCTCGTCAATCAAGAGCAGAAAAGCAGACTACTACGGTTTTAAATGGAAACATTCATCTGCATACATATGTAGACTTAAAATTTCAATCTGGGGTAATGCAAAGAAACGAGGCCACTTCTCAGCTGGAATAAGTAGTTCTGATAAAACTAATTTGAATAAAGTTTGGTTAGTCTCGTTTCAGGATGAACTTTCTTTATCACTGACTCGGCCAAGAAATTGGAAACATAAATGGTATAATCTGACTTGAATATTTTGATTTTCCCATCAATGATTTTCTTCCGAAACAGACGTTTGGTTATCTCAAGTCGTAAAAATAATTTTCAAATCTTTCGAGGACTGCTTTGGAAAATGGAATGGAAAATGTGCAGTGATCTGTACACCACATAAAAATAATAATGATAATGATAATGATAATGATGATAATAATAATAATAATGATGATAATAATTATAATAATGATGATAATAATGATAGTTTCATTGTCTTTGAAATAATCATGAATTTGATAGTCATCATATTTGAAATTGCACTTGTTGAAAATATCTCGATATGATGATTGTACATCAGTAAACAGATCATTTAATTCCTTGACAATGATAATTATCTTTGAGAAGTTGATTTATGTTTATGAGATATTGTTTTTATTGATTGAGTGAATGAAACGTGATTTCTCAACTTCAAGTTCCTATATTTCGAAAACGAATCGATAGAATTAATTGATTCTTGTTTTCTTTCAAATGAGGTAACACTTGCCATATGTTGCTATTTAAACTTTAGGGGTGGCGGTCACAGCTCCAAGAGATGTTACGTATTTCGGGTGAATTTCATCGCGAACGATGTCCTCCTCGAAAATGTTGTTGACGTGTCCCAGCGTTTTTATATAACTCGGTTCTGCCAACCTACAGAGCCGCTGTTTCGTTTTCAATGGCCCACTCTGTATATTGAAATGTAATGTTTATGTTACTATAATATGTAGAACCGCCATGCACCTGGAAGTGAATAGGGTATATTCAGATAATGTTTCAATCATCTTCGTATTTCTTGTCTGCGAGTTGAAACATGATCAGTTACTCGATTTAAAAAATTAACCGAACTTCGATATGATATAAATGGTATAAAATATCTGTGTGGAAATTATATTTGCTCCTTGTTGTATTTTTTCTTCCATCTTATTTCTGCTATCAAGGGAGCGAATTCTCACCGTACGCTATATGTATAAATATACCTGTTGAATACGACCTGTAGCGCCCATAAGATGTCAAAATCTTTCGAGAATGAAAAAAATCAAACTCTTTTCAATATACCTTGATCTCCGTTCCATGATAGAATGTTGTGCTTCTGAAATATGATGTGTAGAAGATGATTATTTTAAATAAATTCCTTCAGTGCTGACGACAGATGGGAATGAATTCAAGTTCAGCGATTTCGGACGTTTACTATAAACTGCTATGAACACGAAAACCTAATTGAAATCCTTTTGAAGAAGGCAAAAATTTCAAGGGGCAGACAATAGCTTCAGTTTCACCAGCAGTATAGATGCACTTGCTACTTGAGGGCATGCACTTCTAACATCTTTCACGAGTGGAGTGAGGTAGACTATGAAAAATTATCCATAAAATTCATATTCCGTCAGATATACAGGGTGTTAATTCTCAAATCCAAATTATAACTTTTGTAATATGGTTTCTCTACAGAATGATGAGTTTGAGAATTAGATCCTCTTTATTCCAGGATTGATTTGTGAATGATGTATGAAACATGTGGAAGGTTACAATAACTCTTTTTTTCTTTTGAAAATTTCGCGAAACAACAAACCACATGAAACTCAAAACACAACCCGTCCAAAACGTTAAGAAACGAAAACAATGTAATCATAAGGAAGCGTTAAATATAAAGTTCATTCGGATATTTATTGAATTTTCATCAGAATGACATGCCTGACAACAACTCCTGAACAAATTATTACCTTCACATCATGATGATGATATACAATTTCTAATTAATTTAATAAACAACATTCGAATCAGCTCACAGCTAACGAATGAATCAAAACTTCCATTCAAAGTGATAAATATTAATTATAGAAATGATGATTTAGTTTGTATACTGTAATTATCCAACCGATATATTACTGATCGATCAATTCTATTAATCATCAATCAATATTACTTGTTGAAAAACTATTTTACGAATTTTTGTATCTGGCATAGACATTCATCAGAATTTGAAATTCGGAAACAATAATTATTCAATTTGGAAATGTATTATATTGGCCCACATTAAAATTACAATACATATTGATGATATGGAAAATGCATTCGATTCATTCAACATGAATAACCATGTTGAAACATTCTAGTGAATATTCAATCACGATTTTTCATCACTTCCTTACGATTTTGTTCCTATTATTCTGTTCCATAATAATGCTTATGGTGATAAATAATATCGACTTTAATGATAATGATGATATATTATCTAAAAATGAGATCACGTAAAAAAATAAACTAATTCAATGATAATAACACTCGAAGGAACTCACTGGATTTGAAATTGCTCTTCATTCATCATGTGAAAAAGATGCAATATATACAGTGTGTATATTGAGATGCGATAAATTCGTTGGGAAGGTAATGTGAGCATATCTGTCTTGCATCATTACGTAATTCGCATGTAAGATATCACTTAGAAATATGGTAATTGTTTTATGAGCAATGACAAATTCAGTTCATGATCTCCTATATCAATTTCTAACTGCTCGGAAATATTAAGTTTTTTTTAGGTTCATTGCGAAAAGTCGACTAGACAGACCAATCGAACTATCAGATTCAATTCAATTCAATTCTTTTTTGTCTTTTGCCATTGTTTACAATAGATGAGACGTGTCACAAGGAAGTATATACATACAAGTATACACAGAAATACACAAAGTATATGCCATTCACAATAACAAACATCGTAATACATAATGTAAAGTATACCCTAACATCAAAGTTGAGACAAATGTCACAAATAAATATTTGAAAGATATCTTTCAAACTCATCGAGATTTTAAAAACATTGATCTACGAGTATTGTTTTCAACCTTTTTTTGAATACCTCAGATACACAAAGGCAACCTGTTAAAAAAACGTATGCCAGCCAATATTGGAGATTTTTGACAGAAGGTGTGATTTACCTTGCTTAGTAAAAAGTCATTCCTATGCCTAGTGTTGTAGGTGTGTATATCTTTGTTCTTCACAATACACTTTCGATTATTAAATATATATGTTAACAATTCCAAAGCACTTTTGTCCCAATTCAACCAACTTCGTATCTCCCAAGATGAGCGAAATCCTCATAGTGGCACACGGAAAATGGACAGCCTGTAAATATGACTTTCACATAATTGAAAAGGGTAGGCAACAAATACCTGGGTATGATTTTGGACAGTCATATGAGACGAGATAAACACATAGAGAATCTCAATTAAGGATCAACTATTTGATTTTCATTATCTATTAATCGACACAATATATGTGCTTGGCACATAGCATTATTAGCTATGGAATTCTTGCCGGCGGAGGTGCAATCCTAAACGTGATCAGGAATGTCCGAAAAAGAATTCTGAAAATAATTTTATATTGGATGAAAATTAATTGAATTTCATACGAATATTCGCATCAGAAACATTGTCTCACCATTATGAAACATTTATCTGCATACAAACGTAAACTCAAAATTTCAATATTGGTTAATGCAAAGAAACGAGGCCTCTTCTCAGCTGGAATAAGTAGTTCTGATAAAACTAATTTGGATAAAGTTTGGTATCGAATATTACGCAAATATTTGAATTAGAATTATGAAAAACGCATAGAAATATTTCTGAAGTTCACTACCAATACATGACACAGAAGTATACAAATGCCTAAAATGTTGAAGTCTGTAAGCGTTTGAAGCAGTTTCCAGAATCATTCGAAAAACATTGTGACGAAAAATGTAAAAACCAAACTGAAAGCACCGATATTTTTCCAAATGTATGAATAATGATGTGGAATAACAAATGTATGGATTCATAAATTGTTGAGAGCAATCCTGACAACTATCACTCTAATTGTGGGATTTTAAAATTGAGTATCATATAATTTAGAGTTCCGTCTGTCTTCAATTCGTATTCAAACCAGTAACTAATATAAATGATATGAAAATCAATCGCCCTATGGTGAAATTAGCAAAATCATGCTCTCCGAACGGGTCGTAGGTGAATTGCCGAATAGGCATTTAGATTTATATAAATATCAGAAATGACCAATAACGAAACATTCATTATCTAGATCTCATTAGTTCTAGTATAAGCCCTGCCCTACGAAAATGGTCTTCTTTCTTTTTGCGGCTTGGTTGGCCATAATGTGATTTGGTTACGGTAACGTTGTTTTCTTTGCCTTTTGTATTTTACCAGTATGAAAATTATTTCCAGTTTCCATTGACTTTTGTACCTCGAATTTAATGAATATCCTTGCAATAAACTTTTTTATTTACATGTAATTGGGCGATGAGTCGCTTTTTGACTGGTTCTTCCTTATTGTACTTGTATGCCTTCTGGTCGATCTCCTGTAAATCTTATTCTGATATTGGAGATCACTCAATAAACTTTCAGATAGTTGTTGATTAGAGACAAGTGGTAACTCGAACAGGTGTCGGTTTCACATTTTTGGATTTATCGTCCATTGAGAGAAAATCTACATCTTCATAATATCCAAAAAGAAACGTGCAGTGAGTGATGATTTCGAACGTATTTCAATACATGAATCTGAAAAACTCAAAAAATCATATCGCTTGGCGTTTAACAATGGCGCGTTCACCAATCTATAGTCCTTCAAATAGAAGTTGAAATCACTGAAAATCCAGGCAGGATATGGAGTTGTGAGTTGCAGAGAAACTTGACATTCGAAATAAGGTTCGTGGGTAGTTGTATCAATCAATTAGAAAATATAACCCTACTGAAAACTATTTATATCCTATTTTTCACGCAATAATTGAAGAGCTTAGTGGATGAAGATGTTATGAGACAATTAAGTGGAATCGAGATAATCAGTTGTAAAGTTTTCAACTTGCTCTTTTTCTCTATATACATAACAACTTCATCCACTGAAAATAGCTTTATTTGAAAGGTTAGCGAAAAGGGGAAACATGCTATGTTTAAAGGAGAGCATAACATGTTCATCCACATGAAAATCTCGATTTCCTCAAAAATGTCACTTAACATGTTCATCCACTAAGCTCTTCAATTATAAACCAATTTATGTACATAATTTTCATTAGGATTGCTTTGCGTGAAATTTTGGATGGTATAACGCGCACATGACAGTCTTTTCAGTTGTGAATACCATGTTTTGTTTTTATACCTCACAAATCTGTGTTTGATTCCGATATATAATGAATATTTCGATAGAGAGTTTTTTTACTACCATGTCGATCTTGGATTAACTGATTTCACAAAAATCAAGTCATAAAACATTTCAAACCAGCCAGGAAATTTGATTCTGTGTTTGTTACAGGTTGAAACTGTACATATCCATGGAATAGTTCATAGGTGTTCTTTATCGTAGTCATAAAATATTACTTTGAGTGAAGTTATCAATTTTCTTATGCTCATGCTATTATCCATAAGAAGAGGAATTTATGGAATTCGATGGAAAAATATGCTTCTCACGTGTCAAATCACTATGTGTATGAAATCGGAGATTTATTTAGGGCTATGAACGTGACAGCAATTCAGTACTTCTATTATAGTAGTATGAGTTGTCCCTAATTGATTCAGACACCGATAAAATTCGGAATTCGAGTCAAAGACTTGGATTGAAAGAGACGAATGATTTTTCACATTGCTTCTCGATGAGGGTTGCGTGATCATTAAAGTGATAATTTATTCAATCATAATGTATTCAGTAGATTATATGGATATTTCTTTCCATCGTGAATGGAGGAAATTAGTATCCTCAGAAACCGTATTGATCATAACGTGGATATCGTGCTCGAGCAACTTGTTGATAATCTATCATTGATAATCCACTCAAGATTCAATGAGTATTTCATCACCTTCACAGAGCCATTCACGTTACTCGTTCTCTGGTAGTTTTCATAGTTCTATTCAAAATATTCTGAAAATCGGGGAGGAGATCAGGGACAATCAACATGAAATATCGCAAGATCTGTAGCATTTCTGATTCAACCAGGAATTTTGATCAATTTGATTAATTCTGAACCTTTCCAAAGAAGGGTCGCTTGCTGTAGGGTTCTAAAGTTTTTGGTCACAATGAATTTGTGACGTCATCTTTGCCAATTTTGTCATCTATCATCACAAGAAGGAAATATTGCATCTTTAAATTTTCAGTTTCCAAATTCAACTACCTCATGTATAATCGTTCCATAGATGAGAGGGAAAAGAGAACTTCTGAAAAGCACAGTATACTGAACCGTTCTAGATATGTTTCAGTTATATGAAAGGAATTATCTTTGCAGATCACAATGAAGCTATTGATTTCTCCAATATAAAAACTCCCATTTTTCAATTAGTCAGTTTCCTCAGAAAAAATGGTTTTCAAGAATATAATGATAAAGTATTGTTAATTGATACGTGGTTATCGTAAAACAAAGTTTTTGTGTTTTTTCATCAGCTGACGAGAAGGTGCGATGAGAAAATACAATCATTATTGAATATTGTCAGAGGCGTAGCATTTCTGATTGTACCTGAGGTGGACCCAATCGCCCTCACCTCAATAGATTAACCCTCTTCAATCAATCATAGGCGGGATCTTCGTCAAAATATTTTTACATATAATGATTGAAACGTTTCTTGAGTTTTATTTTATTTTTAGGTAGTACATCGATTTTAAATGAACCATTGTTTTCATCACATCATTCCCGAATTCCCATGAATTCAAACCAGTCAGCATATTAAACATACTGACGTATCTATAACCTTTAAAATCATGAAGGGGTTATGATCGGATTCTCTGGTTTCCAGAAAGCACCTAAGTAAAAATAACTGAATAGTATATTCATGTTTTTGGTGGAAGAACTTGAATATTCACCAATTCCTGCGTGAATACGATCAGAATAATATAGTGGTCTTTGAACCACTGACAGAGAAGTTTATAGCATGTGACACGCATATAAGGATTTCAATTATGAGAAAACACATCCACCAATCAATTTCCATGCAACCAGAGTGTTGCAATAACAACACTTCACTTTCAGTCCGTTGTTTATATCTAATAATAATAACAATAATAATAAATGGTCTTTATTCGTCAAAGTTTTGCATTGTTACACAGTTATATTTTGAGAAAAAAAACGACATCAATTCGACGAAAGGACGGAGTTCATCTGGGGCAGCTTTTCAACTTAACCCGAAGAAAATGAAGAAACCAAGTACACTCTCACAGTGAGCAGCAGGAAAAAGATAAATGAATGAATTCCCGAATCCGAAAATACATTGTACCAACAAATTGTTTGCTTATTTCTATGCCTATGAATAAGTAAATTCGAAAATCGGGGAATACATTGTACCCACAAAATCGTTTGCCTATTTCTATGCCTGACTCAAGACATCATTTTTTATGTTGTAATAAGGAAATTAGTTTTCGATCGTTTTTTGAGGTTCATTATCGTGTAGGATCTAATTTCCTCAGATAACCGGTTATATTCAGTGCATGCCTTGTACAAAAATAACCTTTCGAATAGGGCAGTCTGATGTTTTGGGATATCAGCTCGAAAATTTCCTTGTTATAGTCTTCAAGACAAAAATTCATCGATGATTACTCATGAAGTTTATCGAGGAACGCGAACGAAATAATAATTAATAAGCATTGCTTCCTTTGTGCGCCAAACGTTAATATCGGAGATGTGATATTGCGAAATAACGAGAACAAGTAGAAATTCTCGATCATTATTCAGCAGCAGAAATGTATTCATATTTATTCCCTATCTTCTCACGAATCTTGATAGGTATGTATTATTTGTATTATGTGAGCCTTGTTAATCTTATTCGAATGTTCGTGAAACTTTATATTATCGTATTCGGGATGTATTCGTAGGGCTTTTATACTTATTCAGACAACTTCTTGATGTGTCATATACAGTGTGTGGAAATTGTTGTTTGAATGCGCCTAATGGATATAAAAAAAAAATTATTCAAAGCTTATTTTTAATCGCTCGTAGGAGACAAGAATCTCAAATTTTTGCTGCTCTTTTGAATCATCTGAACTTTTTCCTAGACATGTTAACAAGTAATTTCAAAATTATATTGATATCAATTGGATTCATATAATATATTTTTTTCGTGAATGAGTGTATGTTTATGATAACTTCCTAGGAGAAAATAACGAATTCAAATCAAATTTTCATATTGTAGAAGTAACTATTGAAAATTATATCAATTCAGTTTTATTAGGTAACATCAACATTGGATCGGTAATATTTCAGAAATGTTTCATGAATCATACCCGATGATAGCAATCACCTATTGTTGCTGAAACAATAATATAGATATATTTTTATTGACCATTCAAAACAGGGCCGTATTCTGAAAGTAATAGGACTGTGCTGACTTCTTGTGAAGCATGCGAGCTAAACTCATGTTCGAAATATTGCTTGTTGATCCTTGAAACATCCGCCCAATTGGTCTAAATCAAAATTCAAATCGCTTCATCTTTCAATGACACGATTATCAACTGATTTTAATTAGCCAGCTGAAACTTATTTCATTGTTTCATTGTTTTTCTCCCGACATCTACATTAGAATAGATGATATTAAATTTATAAATATCATAAAAGATAAATGATGAACATATTTCACTTCTATCAACGAGGCCATCTTCAAAGTATATTATTCGAAATATCCATTCCTCAAGCTTGAGTCAATTGAAAATTCAATATCATGAGGCAAATCTTATATATAAAATGTCATATATACAGGGTCCTGAAGGTCAGCTCTCGGATTCTATTGCTGTTATCAGTTGATCTGCATACTTCATCTGAAAATATGATATTGATTTTTTCTTTAAACGGCGTAAAATTTCGTATGCTTTGGTACATTTTGATGATTTTTCTAGTAACCTACATACTCCTGAAGTTTCATCGTACCTTTTCAATGAGATTTTCCAGAGTGTGCAGAGTTTATCGGCAAATTTCAAAGCAACATATATTTATATGATAGTCGATGCGCAATTGATATGACAATCCAGGCCAAATTTTCAACGCACCGACACTATTTCAATAACTCTTCCGAGAAATAAAATATGGATATGAATTGAATTAATGATTTATGTAATAAAATAACTGGAATTCAACAGACATATCATTCTCAACCCAATACACATCGTAGGAAAATCATAAATCAGAGTTGTTCAATAGTTCTGAAGATGAACGATTCATTGAATCCGAAGAGAACAGTTCCTAGATTCACTAGTAGTATAACCTAGGTTATGAAATTTTCGTTCATTATAATCTTTCATTCTCTTGGCGGTATAACCGAATACAAGTTTGAAATCACATTGAATTGATTGATCTACGAATTATTCCGGTTGAACCGCATAAAAAACGATTTAGTTACGATTAATAATAATATTGAGTTTACCGTGTATTGAATTCTAGTTAATCTATTAATGAAAGTCTAATTGGAGAACAGGTTTTGGATAAATGAATCTTGATTCAATAGAAAATTGTTTTGTGATTGGAAGTTGTTTTTTTTTAATTGTGCATCAACTGATACAATGAGTATACAACCTGTGATAACTTGTAATAATTTTCGATTCCAATAAGTATAAAGGTTATTACAAGTACTACCCCTCGTATAATCTGGAATATTTTCCTGATATGCGCCCTGAGAGACAGATGAAGTATGCGAAATAACAATATTTTCCCACAACTAACAACGAAGCATACATGTAGTAGACGGAAGCTGAGCTGTATTTGGATAGTGCCAAAATTTGTCATCATTTGTTCCTGAAGTTCAGCACAAAATTTCATCATCTTGGATATCTATCACTATATATCATATTCCTGATGAAATCTTGTTTTATTTCTTATAAATAATGAATGAGTTCAAGTAATCAATTATTATATCGTTCTGTCGTATTAATAATAACTAGTGAATATGGTATATGGCAATTCTACTACAGGAATATTCTGGATTGCTCATATTTCAAGAGCTACAAATTATTCGGATAAACAATATCATATATATATATATATATATATATATATATATATATATATATATATATATATATATATATATATACACTGTGTCCGTAAAGTATGGAACAAATTCATTTTTAGCTAAACAGGTCATTTTAAGTAATAATCCTGAAACACGTCGATTTTTGATTTTAATTTACCGTATTTTGAAATTATAATGTAATATACAGGGTGAATTACGTTCGATTGTTGATTCCAATTGGTACAGGGTGGACAAAAATAGAATAGTTTTGTGTGTGCTCATAAAGTAACGCGTAACATTCTTTATTAGGTAAATTAACAATATTATCAAAAATACTTATTATCTAGCGGCAATTGGTTTAAATAAAAATGAGCTGTTTCCAAACATGTTTGGTACTTGTGGTCTAGCAGACAGAATATGAAATCAACATTGGAATCAACATGTGATACATTTTTGGAATCAGCTCAGCTAGAGTAATCCGAATATTGAGACAAAATGGGGGTGTTCCTTTAAAAAAAATGACGATGACGTCATTACTCGAACGTAATTCACCCTGTATATTACATTATTATTTCAAAATACGGTAAATTAAAATCAAAAATCGACATGTTTCAGGATTATTTCTTAAAATGACCTGTTTAGCTAAAAATGAATTTTTTCCATACTTTACGGACACAGTGTATATATATTAGGGGGGTTGTCGTTCACGAAAAGTGACTCTTGACGATTGTTTTCATTGAATGTCTGGTGATTTTCTTTGATCTGCCTGTATTCTTCTGAAGATGGAATCTCAACAAAGTTCAGACTATGTCTTCTACAAAATTCAAAGAACGTAACGAATGTTTGCAGTAAAATATGGAAAAGATCATAAATGAATGCGAAAATAGTAAAATAGGAGTGATCACAGCATATCTTCAGAATTATCTTCTTGTATATGAGAACACAACTTCAATCCTATTGTATAACTGAGGATGGAGTAGTAGTTAGGAACTTTGTGAAATATATTTCTTTGAATATCACTCCTGAAGAACGATCAGAACTGATAATTATGTCATCATAAAAAAAACTAATTTGTGTTAATGGCTGTATAATTGAACATCGTACTCTGATCTAACTCAGATACAGTTTTTTTCTTCAGGATTCAGGGGAACTAGGAATTTTATATATCTGTCACATGATTCGATTCAATCAGCTCCTCAATTTTTTATAGTTCAAGAAATCCAAGTAGTAACAATTCAATTCCAATCAGAATTGTTCAGGATGAGATGACTTATTCTCATCAATCTCAGTAATCTGACAAATTTTCAAAAGTGTCTGTCTATTTAATGGTCAATCGAAGACACAACTACATTGTGGGGCACCTGTTTGAATGAACAAATACTGTGTATTCTGTGAGGCCAATCCTGGAGTACGTTGCGATACAACACGTCGATGGTTTTAAGCGGTCGAGCCGCCAGCTACCATTCGGTCAGTGGAGCAGTGCAGGTAGAGGCATGGCGTACGTGAGAGCAGTATTTACGAGATTGTGTACTTGCTGGGAGTGTACCATGGAATGGGTGACTTTCTGGCGGGATGTATACTTCAGTTGGCTCATGCATCTGGCCCCATATTTCGACAGGTGCTATAATTGCCCTTGCCCTTGCCACACACACGGTATCAGTAATATCTGCGTTCTATGCAAACCAGAACTGGCAGAAGAAGATCACGAAGTGAATATCAGAATCCAAGAGGTGCACAGTTATCAACCATATGATGAATATTATCCTGACGTCCAGGAGGTTTACTATCAATATGAAGGACGTTATGTTGTTGAGCAGGTGTCAACTCCTGATGAGTATTATGAGGGAAATGGTCCAGAGTATTATCCAGGGTTTCGAGGAGCTTACCATCCCTACCCACGTCGTAATTATTGAATACTGCCTTTATATTTTTATATCCTAATACTATTTCATCATTAAACTATTATATCAATTAAATATTCGATATGTCCATTTCATAATGATATATTAGAAGTTTGTTCAATAAACAGATTTGTATTATTTCCAATCCATTTGGTTCAATCTAGATTGTGTTGCTCCCACACAGTCCACTGTGAAAATATTACTAATTTTTTCATTATTGGTGTCCTGAATTCATGAAAATTACTCTGAAAATTTAATCAATGATACCTTCAATGATCAAGAATCCTCGTGAAGCTTGTAAAACGAAATAACTTTCACTGTTATGCAATAACATCATTATATTATGTATTTACTCATTTTTCTTAATAACTGCATCTGTCGATTTTACTAATTCAGTTATCAGTAGCTGAAGTAATGAGTTTCACTTACCATAAGAATAATATAGTTGATGATTTCGATAATGATCAAGATTCATTCATATAACCTGATCCAATAAAATAGCATCGAAGATGATATACTTAATCAAAGTAGTAAATTAAGTTCAATATCAGTTGTTTAATGGTTTCCACTGGTTATTCAATCTCTTACTCGATTTAGAGTAAGATTTCAGGAAAACTCAATTCATGACTGATTATAGTGAAAACAATTATAGAATATTTGCTTTCTACCAAACTGTTTCTGAATACTACTTTCAGTTTTTTCATTCTGAACAAACGAACGAAGAAAACAAATCAACTCACACATATTACATGAGACATATATTTCGAACAATTTTGAAATAACGTATTTCATGGAGAGTAACAGATGACATTGAGAGTTTGATTTCACTGTTTCCTCACTTCCGCATGATACACTGATAAGCTGTTTTGAGTGTAAGCTGCAGCAACGGAAAATATCTTCCACACTACCCAGAAAACAAACAAACACACGAAAACGTCTAAAAACATTCCCCACCAATCCTGAAAATTGTTCGATGAAAGATTCTGTTCTAAATCCTCGAGAAGTTGCATTCCTCTGGAAATTCTGTTTTCATTCGTGAAGACGGAAGGACTAAGAATGATCTCTGAAGAGGTTACTTCCTCAGATATTTCAGTGGGATTAGCAATAGCCGTACGCGACTTGTTTTTCACTGTAGAGATTTCGACGGTTTCCAAAACATCATCTTCATTCTCCAATGAATAAAATTCGTCTTCATCAGATGTATAATTATCAGCGAGCATTATCGGTGGATTTTCAAATGCTCGAAATGAATTCGATTCAGACACGTTTTCAGCTATTATTTGCACCACTGTTGTAACTTGTGATTCCATCGCATAGGATTTATTATCACCACTCGATGCTATATCCTGAACTCAGCAATTATGAATGACGTATCTATAAAGTATACAAAAGTCGCTCACACCACAGGGCTGTACTACCAATTTCTCTCTAATATCTTGTTCGATTCATAATGATTAATGATTTATTTTCTTGCCCCTATTGTGATGATGAGGAATATTCATCGACATTGAAAGATACACAATAAAATGATTATGTATAGATTTTGTTCCACTGGTGATAATGTAATTGCATTTCAACAGGAAGATGCATCATAGATATTGATGACGATATGGAATGTTTACATAGGAACACGACGAAAGTTTTTCCATTTCAGTCAATTGATCCTGAATCATGTTTCTAAATGAGCAGCGGAATTCACATGATCTACCAATGATGATGATACCATGATTGAATCTGTGCAATAAGAACATGACAACCAGGGTGGACTATTGTATTCGAATATTTCCTATAAGAGAATAGAGGAGTTTCAATTATGGATAAGGAAGATATAGGATTATGAGATTGAAATAGTTTGTCAATCAATTTTGAACTCACTGATAACTTGTGTCGATCAATTCTAATAAGACATCTTCCTAGGCTTCATTTGATATGTATATTTAATTATTATATCCATACAGTTCCATATTTTTTTGTTGTCAATAGTTTTGAGTTGTGAAAATCGAGAAATTCTGGGTGAAAGGGGTTATCGGAGTTAATTGAAATGTTTCTTATTATAATGTATTTTCTCTTAAATTAGATTCGTGGAAATCATCAAACATAATACGTTTCAGAAACTGCACAAGTCCGTCACTGTTTACCAGTGAACTCCATGATATCTATTTGTTTATTGACTTGAAACGAAACATTGAATCAGGTATAATGTGCTGATGTGAAGAAATATTCGCACCGAAACAACAGACCCATCGAGATTATTGAATCTCATAGAATCCCCATTAGATGATTGCAATTTGATATCATATTCGAATGTGCTGATCGAATTCCAGTTCGAATCGCTTCAAAATAGTTTCATTGAGTACTTCATGCAACCACAATATTTCATGTATGTATCTATTTCAATTGTTTACAGGGTAACCCAGTGGTAGTATCGGGTTTTTTCAACGAAAATATTTTCATATGTGTATTCTTCCGAGTTTTTCATCTATGAACTGACTGGACAGATGATCAAATATTTCAGAGTAACAAAGAATTGACACAAAGGAAAAGATCATTCTGGAAATTGCATGACAACTCGAATGAAATTATTCAGAGGGAATGTGATTTGGAGCACATCATCAGTTAAAGCTTGAGCATTAAGTTTCCATTACGTGATAACATCAAGCATTCAGTACACCGTAAATAGTCAATGAAGGTATTATCAAATAGCTTCTGTTAATCAACCTGCATATATGTGGTAGTATTATATCGACATTTACCATGACGCCGTGTTCATAATCTATTGAAAATCTGAATAACGAATATAATTGGACTGCATAAATCAACAGATTTATGTAAACTAGATTAGCATATGTCGAAATCAAAAGAGCCACTACAACAAAGGGAATACAGATCAAAATCTGAAACAGACAATTCCAATTGTAGTGCAGAAGTAATAACCCTTCAGCAGTAACAAAAGGAAAAATGCTCTCTCGTGAAATTGGTATCTGAAGGATATCAATATCTTCGAAACTGTTCTCAGTTTGAAGTAGATTCTGATAGTCAGAATGAATGAATCACTGAATATTCTGTATAATTTCTGTGAGCATGTATGATGCTGACAAATGACTGATTGTAAGATGAAATTATGAATTATAAATTTTATTCACTCATATGATTTGCGTACATCACGATTGAATAACCGTCTTCAGACTGCACTACTTCGTTTACCCAGTTTATTTTTTGGTTCAGTGTTTTTCCTTGTGTTAGGTTTATCGTCTCCCTAACTGAATGCTTCATATCATCCACATTATAGTGCCTTCATAAATTTTGTTATTCAAGAAAACAACCACTGTCAGAATATCAGTAAACACAATCAACCTCTATAAAAAAATAAATGATGGAAACAACCCTAATACCAACAAACCCAATATTTGTGAATGCATATGACGAGAACGTTGAATGTAGTGGATCGGCTCCCCAGTTCAGAGTATTTTTAGTAGGTAAATTTACACAAATTTGCCTTCAAACTTATATCAAAATCTTCATAAGAAAACGGACTAATAAGTGATATGTATAAGTCAACTGAGTGACATTGTACAATTGCATTGGATAGGAAAACAGCTTATTTAAAATGAAATGTCGTGTGGTGCGATTACTTGTAGTGGTTTTTGCAAGAATAAATTCCATTCCGAGTGTGTGGGAATATCTGTAGACTTATTGGCACTGATGAAAAAGACACCTGACGTTTTTTGGAGATGCAAAAACTGTGAGAAGTTCAATGATCTCTTTGATGAAGAGAGACTCCGAGATATCTTTCAAAACAAGGTGAGTCAATTCATTGATGAGCTGAAGAACCTCTTCTCCGATATGAAGACGGACATTCTGAAAACAGCAGATGAGAATCTTTCAACTCTGAATATAGACTTGAAAAAAAAGTTGAGGACAATGTCCCAAATCTGAAAATCACCTTTAAACCAAATATGAAGTCATCCTACCCATCTGTACTTAGCAATAGCTCACACAGTGCAATCCTTCTTAAGCCCAAAATTTCTCAAGATAACATTCAAACAAAATCTGACATGCAAAATTCGAATATATCGATCCAAATCCAATCCAAAAATCCAAAATTTCCGGTAGATCATGGGGCATGGGACCATCAAAATTGCCAGTCATATTCAAATGTATTGAATAAATTGAAATTTGATTTGGGCCTCAACTGTCAATAGCAACTAATCTCAGACATAGTACCTGATAATGAATCCTCTTTTTCTACAAATCAATCTACAAACTCTGCTAATGATAAAGAGACTGAATACTAAACTACATGAACTATACGATAACCTGAATACTTGCTGACCTGGTAGCACTCACTGAAACTTGGCTGGTATCTAATGTTCTGGACGAAGAAATATCTGAAGATACTTTCAACATATTCAGATCTGACCGTAACTTTCAGGCTTTGAACCATTCTCGGGGCGGAGGAGTTATGCTGGCAGTCAACTCTCAGCTCAATGCAACTAATCTAAATTTAAATGAAGGCGCATTCAAAGAATTGCGTCACATTGACATTGTTGGTGTGAAAATATTATATTCTCACCAGCTCATGTATGTACATTCCACCAAACAAACCCACTGAAAATTATAATACTCTATTTGAAGCCTTTTCTTCATTAGATTATTTGTTTTACTCAAAAGTTCTAATCATAGGGGATTTCAATATTCCTAGTTACTTGGAAGACACTTTGAAAGATACATTTACTCCCACTACACTTGCTCTTCAAAACTTCTGCTCTTTCTTGGACTTTGAGCAATCAGATACTGTGAAAAATGTTAACCACATAATTCTAGACCTTGTTCTATCAAATTGTGGGTGCATTGTTGAAAAAGCACATGATATCTTAATTAATGAGGACCCTCATCATCCACCGGTCAACATCTCCTGTAATTTGAAAAATAATCTGAAGAAAAATCAAAATAAAGCTTTTCATGCCTCAGTGCACAATTTCAGGTAAGCAAATTTTCCAAATCTTTATAATGACTTTCTTGAATGTGACTGGTCTTTCTTGGAACAATATACTGACACAAATATTGCTTGCAGTGCTTTTTATGACAAAGTCAACTCTATTGTAGAACGGTACAACTCAGCCCTAATCAGAGACATCCGTCAAAAACATAAGAAAAAATTCAGAAAATCTGGCGATGAAAGAGACCTCGATGATTTCAAAAGTTCAAGGAGAAATATCAAGTATAACATTGTAAAACTCCACCGTGCCCACATTCTTTATGTAGAAGAAAATATCACTTCTAATTCCTCCGCACTATGGAATTACATAAATTTCAAAAAAAGTAATGTAACCTCACCGTCTAACTTCAGCTTTAATCAACAATCTCTATCTGAACCGCAAGACATCTCAAATGCTTTTGCCCAATTTTTCCAGCAATCTTATGCATCTCCCGAAGATATTACTTTCGCTGATTCTTTCAATGACAATCCTTGTTTGATAACAACGGGAGTGACTGAAGAGCAAGTTTCAGCCTCATTGAGAAAACTCAAACCCAAATTGACTAGTGGACCTGACAATATCCCCTCTTTCGTATTGCGAGACTGTGCAACTGCCTTCGTGAACCCGCTTCGTACCTCATTCAATTTATGTCTGTCAACAAATACTTTTCCTACACTATGGAAATGATCGAAAACCATACCGGTTTACAAAAAGGGGGCTAAATCAGACATTTGCAACTACCGCCCTATAATAGTTATTGATAATTTTTCGAAAGCTTTTGAAATTCTACTCTACGATGACATTTACTCGAATGTTAGAAATCAAATCACCCCTAATCAACATGTTTTTTTCAAAGGGAGGTCGACGGTAACAAACTTAGTTTGTATCACAGAGCAAATATCTGACATTATTGATGAAAGCTCTCAATGTGATATTATACAGGGATCGGCATATTAATCTGACGATTTTGTAGTAATTGTTGTGTTGGCACCGCTGTCATTGAAGAGGCGGGAATGTTGTACATCGACAGGTCTATTCTTGCCATTTCAGTAGCCAGTATGTCGTGGTCAAGTGAATATCGAGCGTTTGTGATTGAAGCTTATTTTAAAAATAATGACTCAGCGTTTATTTTGCAGACATTTCAATTTAAATCGACCCGCGCCTGTTCCCAGTAGGAATACGATCTTGTTGTGGGTAAAGAATTTCAGGAACACGTCGTCTGCTTTAAAAACGAAACCAACAGCACGAAAACGGACTGTGAGAACGCCTGAAAACATTAACGCGGTAAGAGTAGCTGTTACACGGTCTCCACGACGTTCAGCAGCGAAACATGCTGTTGCGCTAGCCATTTCTGATCGAAGTGTACGACGAATTCTTCATTCCGACCTAAAATTCCATCCGTATAAGATAATGTTAGTACAACAACTTAATGCAAATGATTGGGCATCTCGCAAAGCCGCTTAGGAATTAGGTTAAGTGAGTGTGTGAAAAGTAACGGAAAACATTTGGATGACATAATCTTCAAATAAAAATACTTCGTGAGTAATCTATGTAATTCACTGTGAATTGCAAAATTTGATCTTTGATTTGATATATTACATGTTTTAATTGTACGAAACACATCCCTCAAAAATCGTCAGGTTTTTATGCCGGACCCTGTATATACGGATTTTTCGAAGGCCTTCGATAGGCTTGACCATGGAATTCTCCTTCACAAACTGTCAAATCTTGGACTAACCCCAAACCTCACATGTTTGTTTCAATCTTACCTTCATGATCGTAAACAGTATGTTAGCTTCCATGGTCATAGGTCTATTGAGGTCCTTCCTACATCAGGTGTCCCCCAGGGGTCTAACCTCGGACCCTTATTTTTCATAATGTTTATTAATGACATTGTGGCTACTCTCACCGTCAATCACTTATTGTATGCCTATGATCTAAAGATATATCAAAAATTAACACCAGAGATGACTGTTATCTTCTCCAAGAAAATCTTGATAGCCTCAATGCCTGATGCATCAAGAATAGCTTATTTCTTAATGCGTCCAAATGCCATGTTATGTCCTTCACCGCAAAGCTGAATCCAATTATTTACAAGTATAGACTAGACAACGTCGTATTGAACCGACCTGACACTTTCCAAGATCTAGGAGTAGTTTTCGACAAAAAACTCTCTTTCGGAAATGATATCCCGCAAGTCATCAAAAAAACTTATAGATCATTAGTATTCATTATCAGAGTGTCAAAAAATTTTGGAAGGAATGAAAAAACGCTTTTGCAATTATATTTCACTTTTGTTAGATCCAATTCTGAGTATGCATCAATAGTTTGGACACCACATTATCAGGTACATATATCTAATTTAGAAAATATCCAACGAGAATTTTTGAAGTATCTATGTTTCAAATTGGATGGAAATTACCCAGATGTAGGTTATCCACATGAGCAACACCTTTCAAGATTTTCAGTTGATTTACTTGAATATCGTCGAAATAGGTCACATGGCATCTTTCTATTCAATCTCATACACAACACCTTGGACTGCAGCTCCATTTTGGAGATGTTAAACTTTCATATTCCTAGATTCACATAATACTTTCTACCTTTCGCTTCGTCACACTAATGTAAAACTTCTTGCACCTGTTTACAAGATGTGCTCCACATATGACAAGATAAATGAAACCATTGACATTTTTGGCTGCAATATGACCTACAGAAAAAAACTAGACTGTTCTGTTTTTTCTAATAGGTGATAAGTGATATTAGTGTATTTACTAATATTTTGAATAATCCATACTGTATTTTCCTATTCTTTAATTGGATCTTGTATCTGTTGAATAGTGTAATAAAAAAAATTATGTTTGAGTTATTTCTCGATGTCGCTGTTCGAATCAACTCAAGTATTGCAACACAATCGATACGAGAATATTATCATCAATGTTTTCAATAGTTTTTTGATATACCTCATCATTTCAAATTACAAAACCATCATGAGATTTGAAAGTGAATATAGGGTATCCCAGAAGTCGACGTCGAGCTGGAATCGGGCAATAGGTCAAGTTATAATACTTTTCACCCAACCAAATATTTAGAATTGACATTTCTTCCAACTTCTACTGACTGAACTGAAAAAAAAAAATCTATTCTAGTTTGGCAGGTAAGATTGAAAATTGGCACATTCAATAAGGGTTCCAAAATGGTATGATACTTACTAGAAAAATTATTCCAGTGTATTAAAAGCTTTCCTCAAGGCCCTAACTTCATGAAGTGAGATTAAGAGAATAGCTTTACATTGTCTGCACTGCACAATTTACACTGTGTCCAGAGTAAGGATGTCTATCATGGGGATCTCGGAAACCAGAGATACGGAGATGGTTGAATCAAATAAAAGATGCGCATTTCCAAGTCTAACAATGTACCGTTCAGAAAGTTTCGAAATTACAATTAGTTCCGGAGATATGCTTGAAAAAACGAAATTTGCCGATTTCGTTTCATTTTTTTTCTGACGTTATTTGGAGAGATGCAAGAAAACAAAAGACACTTTCTCGTTGTCATTTTTGAATCCCTACAAAACAGCGCTAAGAGATTTTCCGTACGACGTTTCGTTTCGGAGAAATCACCATCAACTTAATTTTTTCATATGGCTCGTGGAAAAAAAATACCCTGTATTAAACAAAATATTTCATTACTAATACAACGATGCATGTCACAATATGATTCTACGATATTTAAAATGGAAAAAAAATGTTTTTATTAAAGATCGAACGTTTTGGTGTAGTGTGCGGTGGAATGATGACCCTGAGTATGGTATAGTAGGTATATATATATATATATATATATATATATATATATTCGGGTAGGCAGTCGACAAAGGGGATAGAAAATAAAGTGCATCTTATATCAATTATACATCATTTACTCTCTGATCTATCATAACCTCCATAAGAACTCATGTGTTGTTTCAAGTTTTTGTACACTCATATTACTTGATCATGATCATTTTCAGTAACACTTTTAGCGACATTGTATAGTGCCAGTTTTGTTTGTGTTTTGGTACATGTTATTCTATAAATTTACGGCAAGTGAAACGGATTTCAAACCTCACTTTCGTAAGTAAACACATGTCTAAATAGGTTTTATGCATCTAAAAAACATTTGGGTCATTTCGATTCATTGTAGAAATCCTGAATAGAAGAAAGACTGCACTTTATTTTCCATTCCCTTGACCGCATACCCAAATTTAGATTCTTCTTTGACTTAGACAATCGTCTAACCTCCACTTACATATACAGGGTGTTTCATTAATATGGCGAAAAAATGAAACTGAGAGTAGAGAGGACCAAAATATGACGATTGAGCGCAACATCGCTAATACAAATGTTGATGGTTATTTCAAGTGTTATTCTCAAATGAGAATAATTTTTGGTTCAATTTACACCAGCCATTTGTTCTTGAAATGCAGCTTCTGCAAATCCCCAGTCTTTCGTTCCATACTCTCCAAAGCCATCATAAATTAAGTCTTTCGTCCAGCGCGTTGACTAATTTCTTGCGGAACAGCAAGAAACTGCATTTAGACGTTGGCAAACGGACCAACTGGTGAACAATGAGATGCATTTGTTATGTACAGAGCGATGTAGGGGTTCTCTTTCAGAATAATTGTCCAGTTCAATAATCGGAAATAATATTCACTCCAAATTCTTGTTTGATTTGTTTTCAACAGTGTCAAGAATAAAAGAAAAAACATTCTCCACACTCTGAGGAAACCTGAGACGGTAATTCATCACAAATGGTCTATTTACAAAATATATTTTCATTTCAGTTCTCAAGATCTGTTTGACATTGATTATTTTCTGCCCATGAAATAAGCACTCTTTTTTGTTCATAAAGGGTTACAATTCTGTGTCCTTGTGATGTGTGTTCAGTTACTATTTCGTGAAAATTTCTCTGGGACTAACTCATCATTGAATAGAAAAAATATATATACATGACCGTATGTTCAATCCATACACTGTGATCACCTTTCTTCACCAACCTCAACCTCATATCCATCTCTTTTGTTATTTTTTATATATTTTGTTATATTTCATCACTGATTTACTGATTGAATTCGTACGTGATGAATCATCTCCAATGTGTCTTTGGTAATGTATTCGCTTGTGATTATAATTGCATTGGCCAGTTTTTTCAGTTTCGGGCTGCTTAGCTATAAGTTGATCAAGTTCCAAACCCTTCTATAGAAATTGTGCTGCATGTCCGACAGTCAAATTTAGTTTATTCGTTATATCATCCTTTCCAGTTTCCTTGGATTGGTTGAGATTCGTGAACAAACAATATCTTATATTCAATCACATTGAATATTCGATTCCTCGAACGTTTGCATTGTCTCTGTTTTGTTGAAATCATGATTCATTCCTGTCATCGATGATGAAATTCTGATGTGTGTACCAAATCATACACCACAGTTTCTCTCGTACTCATTCGAATATTATGATTTTACGTCAACAACATTTTCTCCTACGTTTTTCATACAGGATTCTCAGCTCATCATGGATATGAAAATTCATCGAATTTCAGAACGGTCTTCTTGGAAAATATAGTTGATTTACTCTTGCAGTTTTAGTTTTCATCATACAATCGTTGAAATTTCATAACATAAAGTGCTCAAAGATTACCTTGATGAATCTTCAGAGAAAATTGACATGATCAATTGAAGGAGAACAATAGACTAAAACAATTCCTTATGAGATTATCGCATGTTTCTATTTATATGATCGAATAATATTATTGTCTGAATATATTTTGTGAGTATTAATAACCGATAATCGAGAGTTATGCGTACTTTTCTGAAATACAGTGAATAATTCGGCCTCAAATTTTTAGGTCTGGATCCGAATGAAAGTAGTCGAAAATTCAGAAAAGAAAATGAAAATCAACTGATATGTAAGAGATTGCTTATATCTATCTCCTAAATTATCGAATTTCGAATATTATATAGAAACCGATAGTGGCTAATAGTCCCGATTCAATTTCATTTAAAGAAATCGAGTTCCTTGTCCTTGTCCAAGAGATTGTCCTTCAAAAAAAAACTTCCAACGATTGATTTTCTACTATCGTTTAATTTTCATTTTGGATTTGCGAGAAATGGTGATTAAACTGGAAATATGATTTTTTTTATTTATTTCGTACAATTATTTGAATATGATTAGAGCGCGTTTTACTGCACACTAAGGTGTCCCGGGATATATGACCAATTTTTCACGAATTGAGCGTAGTTGCTCTCATTTCGTTCAATTTGACCTTGATAACTGAAATAATGGATATTATTGGAATCTGATGGCGATTACCCGTGTCAAAATTTGAACATAAAAGTTTGTCTGAAAACCACATTGTAGATTAATATTTATCTTGTGAATTGACCTGATTACTACATAAATAACAAGCATATTAACACCCGATATCGATATCTGATAAATTTCGATGCTAGTCGACACGGGTTGCCGTTATTCAATTTATGTGAAATTCCATTCATAAGTATTTTGACATCATTGGTATGCAATGAAAAAATAAAACTTTAGATTTTCTGGAACACCTAATGTGCAGCCATTGCCATGGCTTCATTTTCTGTGTGGTTCAGTTCCAATTCGTTATTAACAAAATTTTTCTTCGTATAATTCACTTCACTTTCCTGATTCAATTAGATGAACCGATTGGAGTGAGCTATCGATCCGACTCTCATCCTAACCTTTTTCAAAACATGATAGGGGGTAGTGGCATCCCTAGGGGTTGATTGAATGAACAATAAAATGGAAATTAACATGGACTTCGAATGAAAATGGATAGGTTTCAATGTTTCAATTGTTTTCGCGTATTATCACTCCGTCACAAAGTATACAATGAATAATTCTTCTATTTTTGATAATGTTCATCGAATGTCGAACGCATATATTCATTATTGATTCGTATTTATTTTCTTTGTTGTTGTTGTATTGAAGTCGAATGGTAAACAAATATCGAAAATGCTATTATTTTTCGACTGAGTTATCCATTCGATATATATTTCCTATCATAATATATGAACATAAATAGTCGACCGAGTCGAACGTGAAACTTTTTCGCTGAAATGGAATTGGATTTTTATCGATAACAAATTATTTGCAGAGCTCAACAGTGTATGTCTTCACAACTGAGTATTTCATTTTTTTTTCGTTACATTGGAAACTTTATATCGAGGTCAGGTAAACCTATAATAATAGTGCAGTGTTCTAAAACGTACCATCAGCCATATCACATGAATCAAAAGATACAGGGTAGCCCATTAGTGTGTGGAAGTAGAATAACTCACTTGGGATTGAGAATACATCTAAGAAATATTTCGAATGAAAGTTATTATATTCGCGCAGATACATAATCCTGAAGTATTTTCAGAAATACAGGCTGGGTGAGACAACATTGTGTTCCCTTTTTCTAAATGGGACACCTCATTTATCTTTCACCATTAAATTCAACGTCGAATTATGTATCTGATCTTTTCTTTTTCAAATGAAATGACATTAGCAAGCTAGAGCGAGAAAAACGAAAATTGCTACCAAAAGTGATGAGTAAGTCAACTCATTTGATGTGTACGAAGGTAAAGGATGTGTGAAATGTCAGAATAGAGTATAAGTCTTTGTATACAGGTTGTTTTTTGGATGAGCATCAATTTAGGAATTTTCGATTAGCGATTACTCCATTTTTCCAAATGGAACACTGAGTATATTATTCCAAGATCTTGTAGAATTATGATTATAATCCAAAACTGTACCCTCTGAAATCGATTGTTCCCAAGAAAATTGCATTTTTAGTAGACGATTTTCATGTTTCAACAACCAAGCTCTGAATGTAACTTATTTTTCCGATGATTGAGAAAATATCAATTCAGTGTTTTTCGTACCATTGAAAACTTTATCATTTCACCATACCCAACTAATCAAATAATATCTGGCTAATTAATTCTCTGGACGATAACCAGCTAGAGGAGCCCCACATGAATGGCCACCTCGTTAGCCAGATCTTACGAAAATGTATTTTTTAGTAAAATTATGTCAAGAAATGGAAATACAAAAATACATCCGCGACTACTAATGGAGAATCGAACTCTTGATGTTGAAATGCTACATCGTTCACGTGGAGCATCCGAAGATCGAATATTTAGTGGTTATTTCGAACATTTGATTATTTCTTATTAGTTGCTAGTGATTTTGTTGACTTTGTTTCTTTCGTGTTATCACACACTCGATTGATTTTATTATTTTTGTTTATACTAGTTTTATTTTATCAGTACTTTCAGAGTTATATCAATTTTAGAGAGTATACAAGGAGGTCACAACTTGGAGGTTCAGAATAGTTGATGGTAATAAAAAATAATATATATAATATAATGATAATATACCGGGTGTTCCATTTTTCCAAAATGATCACCTTCGTATGCTCCAAACGGGTTCGCTAAATTATCACTAGGAACGTTTTTTGGCACCATTTATAGTGCAAAAATTTTCGTCAAATTTTCCTTTCATTTGCTTTAGTTAAACAACGTCTCATTTCATAGAAAGAAGAGGGATGAGAATAGATGCAGAATTCAACGTTGAATTCGATGATGACAGAATATACAGGGTGTTTAATTGAAAAAAGTGGACTCAATATTTTCTTGTCTAGGCTGAATACCCTCTTTATCTGATAATATTTTAGGATTATGTGATTGCGCAAATACAGGATGTAAGTAAATGAGTGTTGAAAACATTTTAGGTGGTGATTCTTGATCGGAAAAAAATAGGATCTTTCATGATGGCAATATGGCCTCGAGCAGTGTGAGTATCCTGGACGGAGCTCCTGAATTGAATCATATAATAAGTGCAAAAGAAACTTATTTAAAGGTGTGAAGTGTATTGTGTGTGAGAATACGTTTCATAACAGCTGTGAAAGAGATAGTAATGCCAAATTTGTTAACGATGACCTGATAAAATGTTGTGCGGCGGATAAAAGAATGGGTGCCATTGAGGACTTAGCTGATGACAGTCAAGTCAATCAGTTTGGATATCTTATTCTCAAACCTACAAATCTACATGTTTATAGGGTGGACCCAACGATGACTGCTGACGAACTGAACGAGACTCTCACGGCACGTTTTCCGGGAGTTGAAACCGAAAAACTGAACCCCAAATATCCAGATTTGTATGCTTCATTCAAGGTAACAATTCATGACTCTCACTTTGCCGAGTCCATGGATCCTGCAATATGGCCCAGAGGAGCTTATGTGCAGCGTTATTTAAACCTGAGGAAAACTGACGTAGCGCCTGCAAACAAATCCATTGAATGGTCCTTACCTAAACATAGTAAGAATAGAAATAGTTCTGAGAATTTCGAATCCAATAATCTAAGTTTTTTCACATTGATATCCAGATTTTGATATTAATTGGCTGCGTGAGGATAATCTCAATTCAATCAACTTATCAGAATACTATCTAGCCAGCACATGGCGGTGTGGCTATTTTTGTGAGAATTTTTTTTTCTGCAGTTGATTTATGTCTTGAAGTATCTTTAGAATTTGAAATCGAAATATGTGGAATTGAAATTGCAGGTACACTTTTTGTTACACTATATAGATCTTGCGCTGGCAATTTTGATTACTTCTTGCAATCTCTCGACTCTTTTCCGGAAAATTTTCTACTCACAGGTGATTTCAATATAAATTTTTCATCTATCTCTTCGAACTCTACGGCTCTGTCTAGCCTGCTGGCATCTTTCAATTTGGACATTACGATCACAGCCCCAACGAGAATGAGCAAGGACAGTGCCACTTGCATAGACAACATAATAACCAATTTTGATACTGAACAATATGTGTCAGGTGTTTTAGATCCAAGCCTATCCGATTATCGAACAACTTCCACAGAAAGATTACTCATTCTGGTAGAAAAACTGAGTGGAATCTTGGATACCTACAACTGGAAGGAAATTCTCAATGAGGTATTTTCTCCAAATCATATGACAGAATCTTATCATGTTACTCGAATTTTTCTTATGAGAAAAAGTAAATGTACTCACAAAGGTCAATCACTAGTCAGCTGGTTTAATGAAGAATTACGTAATAAATGAAATTTCCTCTTCGACGTTAAGGCTATTCACAATGTTAACAAAGATTCTATCATTCACAATGCATTCAAAATGTTGCGTAAAAATTACCGAAGTTCCTCAAAGGAGGTGAAGAGTGCATATGAAGACTACCTGAACAACCCACAAAATATCAATAGAGATGCCTGGAAACTGATTAATTTCGAGGGTAATAGAAATCCCCTCAACGAAGGTGGAACATCCATAAATGAAAACGATTTCAATGATTTTTTTACTAACATCGCTTATAATCTGATCGGTACACGACAGGATGCGACCTACTGATTCATTGAAATCTGCAAACACCTGTAGACTCCTTTTCTTTCTTTCTGGTTACACCGGGTGAAGTAAGGAGTTCCATTTTTGGTCTGAAGGACTCTGTGGAGATACTGGTTAAACAGAGATTGATCTCCTATCTAGAAGTGAATGGTTTTCTTTGCCTCGGTGAATTTCGTTCCAGAAAAGGTTTTTCAACTACACAAGCTCTTCCAGATGTTTCAAATGCTGTGGATGGCCTAGAAAAGGGGGAACATACGCATATTACCATCTCTGATCTCACTAAAGCATTTGATTGCGTGTTCTATTGTACAGGGTGATTCACCTAACTGGTTCATTAGAGGTTTATGAGGAACTGGAAAAGATATCAACTTGAAATTTTGGTGGACGCTACTACTCAATGTGGTCTATCTTCCTAAAATATTTTCAATACGCTGTTACTTCCGGTTAAACCGGAAGTGATATCAACTTTGTTTTTTCAAATGGAACACTCTGTTTATTCTCAGATATTCGAATTTTGGAATGATGCAGGTATCTTTCAAAGTTATCAAAGTTATCCAAAATATTCGACAGGGTGTATGATATTTCAGTTTACTTTTTGGTTATTTCAAATCGCGATAACTTTTTTATTTCAAATAGAATGACCATTTAATTAAATCTCCTATCGATTTGTATGAGCATACCATATCGCTGAAATGGATATTTACAGAGATATCAACAAAAATGTGAAAATACGCTCATTCGTCTCGTGTATTTTCACAAGTGTGCCTTGGATGTTTCCAAATTTCATATTTGATGGATACTATGAACGAACATCAATCCATTAGGAAGTAACTATCTCCACTTCGTCTATGGACATACTTATGCAAACCTATCACGAAACAAATAATTTGGCATTAAAAATAATATTCTGATATACGGATAAAACAAAACGAGTAATTGTTCAAAATAAACCTTTCAATTTCTTGTGACAATTTTGCGAAAGTCAGGCGCATTTTTTTTGCTCTTGGTTATTAGTAATTAGACTTTTTGAAAACTCTATTTTTTCTGAAACCCCAGAGAAAGAAATCGAGAGACGTCAAGTCATGTGACCTCGAAGGCAATCACCATGGTCCACCCTTGCCGAATCCATCAGTCATCAATTTCTGTATAATGTTCATAACACCATATGATGGTGCACCATATTTGTTCCTTTTGTGTTAGGAATCAATTAATATTCATATTATTCGTCAAATATGAAATTTATAACCATCCAGAACACACTTGTGAAAATACACATGAGACGAATGAGCGTATTTTCACATTTTTGTTGATATCCATTTTAGCAATTTGGTATGCTTATGCAAATCGATAGGAAATAAAATTTTGCGTCGGATAGTGTGAAAATTACAAAAAATAAACTGAAATATCAAACACCCTGTTGAATATTATGGAACACTTCTAAGGATACCTGATAGAACCATTTATGTGTATACGGTGATTGAACCTCAAATCTTGAAAATTTAAGGTGATATGGACATTTTAGTTAGTCAGTTCATCTGTCAAAATTTTTCGATGAAATGGAATATCTTAAAAACAATTCACGATAGGAAGAAAATTTAAAATGCAACAAGTCCAGAATTTTTCGTAGAATTCGAAAATCTGAAAATAAACAGGGTGTTCCATTTGAAAAAACAAAGTTGTTATCACTTCCGGTTTAACCGGAAGTAACAGCGTATTGAAAATATTTTTGGAAGATAGATCACATTGAGTAGTAGCATCCACCAAAATTTCAAGTTGATATCTCTATCAATTCTCCTTGAACCTCCAATGAACTAGTTAGGTGAATCACCCTGTATATTGGTTGAAAAACTAACTTACTATGAGATACGTGACATTCCCCTGGAATGTTCTAAGTCTCATCCGCGGGGGAGATCTCAGTGTGTTCTGGTGAGTGGAGTTAAAGCAGACTTGAAAGATATCTCATATGGTGTTCCACAGGGTTCATTTTTGGGACCGCCTCCATTGATATTGTATATTAACGACTTATATTATCAGGTCCTTCCTAAAAATTGCATTCTCTTTGTCGATGACACGGTGGGAGGTGGTTTTCTTCGAATAAACTCTTAATACTGACAAAACACAAAGTCTTCTTATATCGTCGAATGCTACAATTGCCGTAGGAAAATATGTGAATTGTCCTGTCATATTTTTTCAATGATTTGTAGGATGATTTCCAAGTGTTTGTGTGATATTCAGCGTTATGTTGTTTATTGTAATTTTTTCTTCTTTTTCGATTTGCTACAACATACAAAGATGTAACGTAGTTCAATACACTTTAGTTACAGAAGGGGGTACATGAAATTTGTTTAACAATTTTTTCACAAGCACTAAAAAAGAAACAGTATTGAAATTAACCTGACATTTTCTATTACCAAAGAGACATCAAGCCAGTAATTCATGTGGTTTACACCATGGTTGTGAGGGGTTGGAAAATCAACCCCCCAAATTTATTTCCAATGTCGTATCATTTGTCCATCATTTTGAAATTATTTTCGATAGCATGTTTCATTCTTGACAAAAAATATCCCTTGAATTTTTTGCCTAAAATAAACCAGTTCGCAGCAAAACATTATTTTACTACCTGCATTAAATGATTTAATTTATCAATAACAAAACAAACATCATGTAAAATTCATAGTAAATGTCTAGACGTCTTCGCATCGAGCTACGTATGCGCTCAAATAAAGGGGCTGTATCCTTAACATGGGATGCTCCAATGAAGTTTATTTATAATAAAGATCCTATCTTTTTTTCGATGGGGAATCACCCCCTCAAATGCTTTACACTTATGTAGTTACACCCTGTATATGAGGCTCAGATATAGCAAAAACTAAAAAACAACTGTATCAAATGTAATCGTATCAACTTCTTGCCACATACCCAATAAGAAACGTTTCGAGTCTGTTAAATTATATTAATCGCGATTCGAAACGAAAATGGTATTTGGTGTCATGCAAATGTTTAATTTACTACATTAAATGAAAATCAGATGTATGAATGAACAAAAAATTAGTTGAAATTTTTTCTTAGTGGGTTGTTGAGAAGTTGGTATTTTGGATAATTATGCAGATGATGTAGATACACTACAATAATGCCTGTACATTTCACCATTGAAGGATAGCAATTTACCGATAGAAATTCAGTGAAATGAGTAGAAAAAAAATCAGTTCCTTAGTCTCCAAAATCACCTGACAGTTTGTCATCTATGAAGTGAATTGAATAAAGTGAAGCTAGAATACCTACTGTTTCTGAACAGAAAGTTCAATAGATATGTTGGCTATGGATCCTAATAAATATATTTTGTTTAGTAATAAGGAGTTTATCACACCAAGATTACACAATATTTCATGGAAGCGAATGAAATATTCATGTTTGTGAGTGGGAGTGAAAAATGAGAAGTACCAAGTAACCACGGAGCTGGTATAACATTTTTGTCGTTAGTAAGGTAGGTATTTTCCACACAGAACCTGATTTTTCATCCTTCAAGGTGGAAGGATCATCAAATAGAGTAATATGGGTACTTATAATAAGTTAGGAGACTTTTATTGACCTGGTATTTCATTGACCCCCCACTATTGAGAAGAGCTAATAGTGTATTATCAAGAAGATCGAACACTACCATAAAATTCCAGAAATAATAGAGCTTCAGAATCCGAATAGCCTATTTTCAGGCTCAAGGATTCAGTTGACTCAAGCTGCACGAAGTTAATGATGAAAATGATGATGACCACGATGAAATTTGTTATAACTCGTACTAAGAACTAGTTGAATCGACAGACTCTAAGACTTTCTCACGTCCTTTATTGGTTCTCATGTGTTCCATAGTTTCTTTACGTCTCATACTTGACAGAATTCTTCCCAGAATTCCTGTAGGTTCGGTCTGTCAGCCACATCTTATAGCAAAATATATTGCTTTTCTTATTCGGATCTCCTCTATCTTTGAAATACAATGATTGGCATACGAACTTTGTCGGATAGTTTCATTTATTTGATTTAGATCGACGTGAGTGTTTACCCTGCATTGCCATGCTATGTACATGATAAAAATCTGAAATAATTAGATGAGGACCCAAATATCTGTAGGCAGAAAAGAAATTGGTTTTCTTGTGTTTCCTTGACAATAAACAAGAGTTTCATCCAAATTGAGGTTCAGATTATTTATTTTTCCAAGTACTATAAATTCAAGACAAATTCACCATCAGATTCAGATTTCCATAATCATAATAAAAAAGGTGAGCTCTTCTGATTTCAGTTTGGAAAAATTAATCTTCAAATAGCCGAATTCATTTTTATAACAATTCACTCATTAGATTTACTAATACCGATCCAATCAACTGGTGAAATGTATAAGAAGGATATCTAGTTGCCCCGCATGATTAATGATAATCAACCATAAAATGATGAACGATTGTGAAGTCTCTGTAATGTACTATTTGAGTTTTTGATATCATCATGAAGTAGTCATATAACTTTGGATGAAACAATAAAAAAATATTGGATTGCGAATATTTCGATTTGATGATCACAAGTTTTTCAGATGGAAATTTCTAGAGTAGGTGGCCTAGCCGTAAGTGGATTGCCAATTGACCTAGAGCAACAAGTGAGATCTGGTGGTTCGATCTCTAGCATCGGTTGATTGTTTCATTTTCGATATAGAATGGGATGAAGTCGTGTGATCAAAACTCCTTGAAAAATTGTATTAAACTACACGTAGATTGATACAATCTTATTTTAATCTTCTGGTAGCTTACACGACACAATGATCTATAATGTTTCAGTCAATTACATAGCTAATTACCATCCTTTTCGATCGATCCAATGATCAGCTGCATCGATTGCCCAATATTCAGCAGGCTGTTCACTTCGCTCTCATTCAAATGAAATATCGGAAATAAAATATACAATTGGAAAAAGAACCTAGAAATGCGAATATATATTATATTAGCACATAATCGATACGCTTTCCAAATGTTCCTGTTACTCTACTGGCTCCCCAGTAACTTATTCTTAAACGCTATCATCAAATCAGCCGAGTTATCCCCATTGATTTCAATGATTCGCCAAAACTATCAAATCCATAATTGAGCACGTCACTTGAAACACCTGGTATACAATCGATCGATAAAACGATATATTACAATTGGGTGTCCATGGAGCTAACGACAATATTTATTTATTTATTTATTGAGAAAATACATCCAACAGGTCATAAGACTCAATTACAGGAGTACATAATACAAAATGAAAAACTTATATTAGTCCTGAAAAACAAAAATTAAAGACACAAAACGAAACCTATATTAGTATTACATACCATGTAACATAACATATAACATAATATATAAGCATCAGTTTCAATTAGATATGTAGTGCATTATATAATGCTTTCCTAAATTGAGATAAGGGTAAGAAGAATATATCGATATTTTGTAGACTATTGTATCTTCTACACATAGAAGTCAAAAGACAGTGGAAGTGGTGTTGAGAAGTTATACGAGAAACATTAAAACTCAATGATGAAAGCAAAGTAAAAGAGTCGATTTGATTATGTATGATTTTATACATAAAAATCAAATCGTTAATTTGGCGACGTTTTTTAAGTGATGCATAGTTGAAATCTTCAAGAGTAATTCATAGCTATGCTCTCTTATGGAATAAGACCCATGCTTTTTTAAGTGAAGAAATTTTAGAAACTTTTTCTGTACAGCTTCAATGCAATATATATATTTTTCTTGACAAGGATTCCATACGGAGCTACAGTATTCCAGTTTGCTTCTGACCAATGAATAATATATAGAGCTAATTGCATCTAAAGATGAAAACTCTTTGCTATTACGCATCACAAATCCTAGCATTTTCATTGTGCGAGATGTTATTTGTTCGATATGTGACGAGAACATTTTATTTTCATCAAAGACAATACCCAGATCTCTCGATTCGGTGATCCTTGCCATATATATATTATCCAATTCGTAGTTATATATTTGTACTGAGGGTTTCCTTACGAAAGTCATAATTTTACATTTACCTATGTTTAGTGATAGTTCATTTTTCTGGCACCAATCATGTAACTCAGTGATATCGTTTTGTAATGAGATACAATCAGAGTAGTCTTCAATCTCCCTGAAAATCTTCATATCATCTGCAAAAAGTATTTTTTTAGAGTTGATCCTATCAGAAATGTCATCAACAAACAGAAGGAATAATAGTGGACCCAAGTTTGAACCTTGGGGAACCCCGGAAGTTGCATTAGATGTAAACGATCTAATTCTTTCGTATTCCACAAATAATTTTCTCTCACTAAGATATGATTTCGGGAGATATTGGAGGCTCCTGGAAATGCCGAAGCGTGATAATTTCATGAGCAATTGGTGATGCGAAACCCGATCAAATGCCCTGCTGAAGTCTGTGTACACCACATCAACTTGCTTACGTTGGTCCAGTTTGTCAGAAACATATTGTGTAAAAATGCAAAAATTTGATGCAGTGCCACGACACTTCACAAAACCATGTTGGAATTCGGAGATTGTATTACTTACGTGCTTATAGATCGGTCTATAATTTACAATTTCTGAATTCTTGCCGGATTTAAAGATAGGGCATACCCTCGACAGTTTCCATATGATCGGAAAGTTACAATTTTTCAGCATGAGGTTGTAAATGATACAGAGAGGCTTCGCAAATAGAGTAATACAATTCTTAACAAGTTTGACTGGAATGCCATCTGGTCCAACTGTCCATTTTTCAATTTATTGGAAGCCGAGACGATGTCATTTTCCGAGATTTCAAGAAGGTGTGAGTAATCACTGGTGTTGAAAAGTTCTCCATTACTTAAGTTTGCCTTTTTTAGATTATTATCAGAAATATATACGCTTTGAAAGTTCAATGCGAATGTATAAACAATATCATTAGGTGAGGACAATATTCGATCATTATAATACATCTGTCCTGGAATTCGAGATTTATCCTTCTTTGAGTTCACATAGCTTCAAAAACCAGTGGGATCTTTTTTCAAGTTTTGTTCAGAGTTCGCAATGAAAGCTTTATATGAAATATCTATATCGCGTTTAACTGAATGCCTCAACTCTCTGAACTTTTCACGATAAAAAAGTAGTTTACGATGTCTATACATTTTCAGGTAGTGATTTTTTACTTTCAGTTCACGAATCAGGTCCTTTGAATACCAGGTAAGGTACTTGCGGGAGCAACATTTTTTCATAACTACACATTTTTTTATTATATTTTGTATGACTTCGTTAAACCGTTCGCATGTTTGATCAACTCCATTCGGGTTGCTGAAGTGTTGATTCCAATCAACTCCCCCGAGTAGTCTGCAATATCTTTCAGTATTGGTATTTCTGAAATTATACCGGTTAATGGAGAAAGAGAATTTTTTTGTGTTAGCCCTGGTGAAGTATGCACTGTAAGTCCTGGATGATGGCGATCGATCGGAACTAGTGGGTCGTCATCAGTGAGTACTTTGCAATTGTTTTCATTACTGGTAATTACCAAATCGATGAGTCTGTCATTATAATTTTCAACTCTATTAATCTGATACATATCACAATAGCTCAGAAAGTTATTCAAACGAGATGTCAAATTGGTATGAACTTATAACAACTGATGGGATAGTCCAGAGTATTTTATCAGAATCCAGAACTCAAAAACGCCGATGATACTTTCATTGCACTGATTGATACAAGATATAATATGGTTGAACGAAATCTTGATAGAAGGAAATCGTTTCAAATCAGTTCTCCGAATTGAAAAAGTTTATTACTTCCAGCTTATTCAAGTTTGCATATTTCAATGACTCAATTCGAGGTGGTTTTCCTTGGAAACTATGGAAGTGAACGGCATGAATATAAAAACCAACTCCCGCTAGAGGTATCGTTCATTAGGTCACAAATTGTGGCTATAATTAATTCACGAAGTAATTTCGAAATTTCCGGTTTCCATTGCGTTTAATGGCTATATCGCACCAACGGAATATAAGAGTATACACATTTCCTGGACTGCGATCCGCTTCATTTTCTATAATTAAATACTATTGATTAGTTTTTGGTTTCATTCCTAGGGCATTCAGTGCAGAAAAATATCATGTGAGCTTTTCAATAAATATCATACTAGAATTATTTAATGAGGTTTATTTCACTGTGATGATATAGATAAAAATGTCAAGTTCTCAAGGTATTGGTGTATATAATGAATGTATGCAATGTTAATTCTGATCATAATAAGGAGAATGAATATCGAATGAATGAATAGACTGGTTTAAATATTTCGACAAAGTTCAATAAAAAAATGTTTGAGATTGATGTGAGGTTGATAGAATTGTTTCGAACAGATATGAAGACAGTCCCACTGTACACTGCGATATTTCCAATGGATTTTGTGAGCTATTCTTTGCTGCGTTGAATTTACACTCGAATCCAATCGAAATGGTATTCTCGCTATAGGAAAAAGGATTAGATATTTATGTACAGCAGAATATTGTAATAGTTATTTTATACAGCAAATAAAAATGGAATGCACCAATGGAATCACGTATTTGTTACAACTGGGATGACATGAATTATCTTACCACCCAACCAATCATCCTCCGAGACAAAGATGATGACGAGGCCCATAGTTCTTAGTCTCGAAAGTTATTTCATGTGTGATTTTGATGCTACATTCTCATTTTATCTTGTTCTGATTTGCTGTATAAACTAACCATAATTCCTGTCTATCACTTTTGAAACAGCAAAATATATCAACACTACTAATTATTTCTATCCCAAAAAGAGTGTACCTGATCCACAAAAAATGAAGTTATGAAATTAATACTCCCGTCAACTTATAGTACACAATCATCGCATCAAGTTCCACTATGCATTCATGAGAGCTAAGAGGTATACAATCATCTACTTACAACAGTAAAAGGGAAAGTGAGCGCAAATTTGGAAAAATCGATTCTACTAATCGTGAGATCCCTCTGTTCCATGGAGGCATTCTGCCATTATCAATTGATTTTAACATTTTGACCATTGCATAAGTTTCTTGTATTTTTCATTTTATAGCCACTTTCGTGTTTTGTATTCAATGAGAGTCTTCGAGAAGCAATATCAAGAAGTTTAAATGATGGACTCTATATAACCAGTAGATGAAATGGTTCCAGTTTCAATATAATAGTGTATACTTAGAACAAGGATATCGTTCGTATCCTAGTACATTATCAAGAAATTTTTCAAGAGACTTATTGGAAATTCGAACTGTTATTCGAACTTGAAATTTCAAAAAGCGATGGCGTGTCTGAATCTTTTCTGAGGTAAAGCAAACTTCATTTTCATTTTGCTAGTAACAACAATAATAATTACAATTTTTAGGTAAATTGTACTTGAAAATAAAAACAAAAACAACTAATTATTGCGTAAATACACGAACATTCACACGAATACTCATTTCTAAATCCTGACTGCCTAGTAAATAACAAATCAATTTGCTCAAAATATTGTTTGAGTTGACCACATACAATTTTCTCAAATAACTTCATCCATTGCTGGTAACATATTCGTAATCGAGTTAATTAGGCTGGTTTTTAATTGGTTTGGAAACTTACCAGTTTCCAAACTCGTATTCACTGAGAACAACATAGGGTAATCTATAACACAGAACAACTTTTATTTTTCAAAGTCATCACAACTTCTTTCAGTTCGGGAAGCGTGACCTTGGTAAACCTTAGAAAGCGGGAACCCACCACAGACGAAACATCCTCATACTTCCACTCTCGATATGGAATACTATCTGATATTTCCTCTACACTGTCCAAAAATGAATTGTTGAAATTCTCTGCTATCTGACTATTGTTCCCTTCAGATTATTTTCAAAAAATCCACTATTTGACTCTTTGCTGCAATTGATTCTTTCAGTGTTCTCTACATTTTCTTACTATCGCCCTTACAGTTGTCAATGTTGCTACTGTAATAATTAATCTTTTGTTTTCGGATTTGTGACACCACTCGATTTCTCATTTCTTCATATGATTTCCAGTCATTCTTATGTTTTTTTTTTCAAGCGAAGCTTTTTATACAAAAGATCTCTTTGCCTCTGTAGATCTTTTATTCCTGCGGTTATCCATGGGAATTTTTTCCCTATCTTCATTCTAGAAGGTGCAGCATTCTCCACTGCTTCCTGGATATTATTTATGAACTCTTGATACAAAATATTTACATCTAGGGGAGTATAGTTTCATGATCTCTTTATTAATCCATTTTGAATAGAATATATTGCTTTGTCATCAAAACCTTGCGCGATTCCTTATCCTACGGCATAAGGGACATCCTGACACCTATAACCTCATTTACAATCTTGTGCCATCAATATTAAAATCGCCCATGATAATTACCGTCGCATGTTGTCATGAAGGTCGTTATTCAATTTATCGTTCAAATAGTCAAACAACAAATCAGGATCTGAATTTGGACCTATAAATAGACCCCAAAATAACTATCTTACTTTGGATTTTTATCTTCAAATTCACACTCCAAAATGTGTATGCAATCATATCCTTACTTGAAACGGTAAAACAGACCCCCTCCTTCACATATATCGTAGTACCCCCCGTATGCCTACTATTCGATCGACATGACACCGCACTATATCCATTTATTCAGACTTCACTGTCGTCGATATCACTTGTTAGGTGAGATTCGGTCACACAGCACACTGCGGACTGGCTTTCCTCAATCAGCTGAACTAATTCTTTCATATGTGAAGTAATACCTTCGACATAATCAATGCATCAACAACAGAACAGAAATGGGTACGAGATTAGGCTGCGACAAGTAATATATGTTTTGACCTTTAATTTGTCTAGTGTCTTTTGGTGTGAAATGCATTTTTTATCAAAAACAGTATGATTGTACTCTATGTTGTCCACTTTCGAAACATCATGTGCAAATCTGCAGTTTGTACACTCATGGGTTTCCGATGTGCAGTCTTCACTATTCTGGTTCTTGTTACAGAGAGGACTAACAATTTTGGTCCTACGACAATTTGTTGTTATGTTCGTATCTCCAACATCCGAAACATTTGAGGACACCTATATGCTCAAGGAAAAACTATCCCAGCCAATTCCATATTTTTCTACAATTTTGAAGCTTATTGAAAATTTCAGTAGATACTGCTACTATTACATTGTAACAACGCTTCTTTTTTTTACATATTTCTTGATAAATTTCTCATCGAAACTTTCAATGCCGATCAAAGACTTTTGACTTTTTATATTTTCGGGTGTGCCAATTTTGATAGGTCCACTTTACAATGTGTCGAAAGTATAGTATTTCCAATATCAATTGCAGAATATAAAAACTCATTCCGAACCCTTGCCGGCAATTTTGTTTGATCTGCCATAGGCGGGGATACCTTATTTTATGAATTTGATATTTTTATAAATACGTTTGAAATCATATGCGAGAAAGTTTTCCTTAAAAGGCAATCAAATCATTATTACGCCGTTGTTCAGCACTCAATTATTTTCATTCGCCCATGGTCTCCAAAACGCCATATTTCGATTTATTTAATAAAATTTCTCAACTCAACACACCACACTACACCACTGATATCCAGACTGAACTTCGCGAGGGCTGTCTGTCAAGTAAAAAAGATGATTTATAGCTTCCGAGTGTCCATAACCCTTCGACCAATCAAGTGCCAATGCTTGCCTGATTCACTGTTTTCATTGGTCGAAAGGAATGTTGACACATATAACTCGAGTCCACGTTGACCCTGGCGGCTTCTTTGACTTCGTACGAGTACTAATCATTATTTTTGTTTCTTAATTTTGGCGTGAGTGCCATGCGTTTATATGGGGCGTATATTAAATATTGATTACTCCTCGCATAACTGTGTTCTTCAATTGATATTGGGAAGACTATACCGCCGCTGCCTTAGATTGAAGTTTCGTGATCATTGCATTCAATCATGACATCCCCATTACCCATCTGTTTGACTTTGTCAACTGCTACTGATAACTCAGTAGGTTAAATTTTTCGTAAAATTATCTTTCTTGTAACTGCTTTATCTTGGTTCCCATTTTTTTATCGAATTATTAGCGGAGGAAAATGTTGCTTCCTCTTCACAACGTCAACCCAGCTCAATCAACACAAAGCCAAAACAAGTTTTTAGACTCATTCAGAATCTATATATAACACACTGCAAATGGTACTTTCTTTGACAAAATTCACATGCAATTAACTTCGAATTTACTATAAAATCATCAGAACAGGTCGCACACACGTCCGTACCAATCGACGACATGATAAAGGGCCTCTTCTCTTCAATGTAATCACCAATGGCATTATTGAAGTGATTGATGATCATTGTGAACCATGTAGAATTTGATGAATGTTTGGAATTATTGTAACGTGAACAGGTTGACCTAGAATATTTTCAAATGTCAGGTGATGTTTTTCTCTTTGGAAACAGACTATTAGAAAATTGCTGATACTATTAACGCTTTATCTGAAACTTTAACTGATCTATGTGTTACACTGAACATTCCATTTTCTTATATATGAAGTAATCTTTTTGGCTCATTAGAATATTTCCGAAAAAATCATGATACTCTCAATTGTACTGAATATGTCATTTTCAATAACTCTCATTCAATTGACAAAACAGTATTATTCATTCGAATGCATCAGAATTTCCAGTAGTTCAAAACTTCAATTCATCATTCATCATGAACAATATTGAAATAACGAAATTGTTCAAATTAATTTTATGTTATCGATATAACGTTTCTGATAATCCAATATCATATCGATTCGATTGAATCAACAGAAAATACAGTTAATAAATACAAAATCAACAGTTTTGATAGAATAATAATGAAATGAATCATACGAACAAACATATATATGATTATTTTCAAGTCTCAGTTCTGAATCGAATATACAATCTGTCGAAAAAGTACCGGGAATTGTTGAATGAAATGAAAATTTCACATTTGATCATCAAAATTTTTTGGGCAACACAATTAGTAACACGTAGCTGAATCGTGTTTGGCTTTGAATTAGCTAACAATTGTGACTCTGTATCGCGTTATCGTCGTGTAAAATTAAAGATTTGTTCTTCCATAAATCTGGCTGTTTATGACGAATTTTCTCACGCAAACGCCTAAGTACGTCCGAATAGTACTCCTCATTGTCCCTTTGGAATGAATACAAGATGCATCAGATCGCGGATATCAAAGAAAACAATGGGTAGGACGTGGCATGTCTTCAACGATTTCACGGCCCTCCTCGAATGGTTTGTATCACTCATATGCACGGATTTTTGAAGAAACTGATCCATCGAAAGCATTTTCCAACATTTTACAACTTGGCAAACTCTTTGTTCAATAATTTCGATTATTGTGAAAAAATTGGAGCACAAGTGAGGTATACTGAGGTAATCAGCTGTTGTAAGCAAACTGGTCTATAGATCGCGCTCAATTTTGGCATCATAATAAAATCAGTGCTGGCGATCTAGAAAAAAAAATGTTTCGAAACTAACTAATCGAATGTGAAATTGTTACGGATGAACACTGTTCGTATTCAAGCAAAATCCTGTGTCCTTCGGTACACTGCGGAATTTAGTCATAACTATCAAGTTATGTTGTATGAGTTGAGTAAGGAATTAGTCACGAGATCAAATATGTCAATGTTGGATCGGAGTTGTTGGATCACACATTGCGAGTAGGCAAAAAAACATTAGTTTTTTGATATAACAAACATTTCTGTATGGTTTCGAAACTATTTTGTGGCCGTTTCAGTTTCGTTTAGTTTCGTGACGGTACAAAAACATTCGACGGTTGGATCGGTTTTATTGACGGTTTTTGGCTACCCAAGTTGTACAAGATTGATTTGTTCAAGAATAATCTCTGATTACAATTATACAAATGATATGAAAATGGAACATTCTACGATTTCTGACCCTCGTTTCATTGTACTGAATATCAAAACCATCTTCACTTGTTCCGTGTAAATAATCAGTATCTCCATCACTCATATTATTTTTTTCTTATTTGATTCGAACGGAAGAAATTATCATTAACACAAATGAAAGTAAATAAATACCCAAACGAAAAGCTAGCTTGGCTAACCTATTCTTTTGGTAAAGAGTTACTCAATGCGCATGTCAATACTCATGAATCGAAATAGTTTTCAACTTCAAGCATGTACCGAAATTATCGTCCTGAAACTATGCTGCGGACGGTCACGAGTTTGGTTGGAACAAAAAGATGATGGTCAGATTACTATCACTTCTCGGTTGGAACAGTTTGAATCAATTGCGCATGAGCGTAACCATATTGTAACGGTTTTCAGACGTGTTGGAACAAACATATTGTCAATCGTCTTGAATGCAAATTATTGAGCTGACGCATCACAGAGGGAGTACATTAAATATAGTGATCTTCTCGACGTAACGTGAAATCTGTCAAATTCAAAACTATTGACTCGACAGTACTAAGAAAATATTGACAATAACAGCATTTTTTTGCTCAAATGAACCGATAATGGTATCTTGATTATATCAACAATGTATGTTTTTTTCAACCATGAGATCGATTTCAATAAAATTCTGAGAGTATGTACATGGCCACACGAAGCACTCAAATGTTCAATGAAATTTATGAAATGCTTCGATAATATATCATTAGGAAGTCACACTATTTTGGGACACCTGGTAGAATTGAGAATATGTTTCTGGTATGGGACAAATGAATTCTGTAAGATAATGATATTCCAATTCGACTAATGAGTGAGCTACAGAAGATGGAAAGTAAGTTTCAGGATTTCTTCAGAAGGATCATTCATATCAGAAACATATTGCAACATAATAAAACAATCTAGAATTCTTCATTGAAAATAACAAGACATAAAATGAAACATGAATGATTATTATCATTCATTTCAAATATACATACCTATACTTCATGATTCTTACTATCAATTCAGAAAACTGAATTTCATGAATCTTTTCAGTTGTAGAGGTGTATCATTAAGATTATTGGTAATGTCCATACGATCCATAGATTATTCTATATAACGACACGTTACCCTGTTCAGAAGCCCTCCGGACTTCTGAATTAACTATGCAAGGGGTATTAACTATCATTAGATGATTTACTGAGAAATTAATACAGTTTCCTCGTTAGATAAATATTGATGGTCAACAGGAGATGATATTGCCTAGAGAAGTGCTATATACGATTATTAAATTCATAAATGATGTCAATATACAACCATGAATGAGAATAGATTGACATATTAATTCGATCATAATGGTGGAAACAGTTGCTCCTGTTCAATTCTTACACTATCATTTTCTCTCGACATCTGCTCCCTACTGTAGTATCGCCAATTTTCAATAAATTCTGATCAACTTCAACATATCTGATCATTTGATTTTTGCTTCTCACCAGCTACAGAGCACTCAAAATATAAATGAACCTGATTAAATATCTGATATCGAAAGCATTTTCATTCAATGTATATTCCCAAAATAATTCCGGCGCTCGTGTTTCCATCAGATTCGTTTTTCTGATGATAATTCGTGTGTATGATGATTCGATTTTCTAATTCGCCCATTTTATACCCAAGTGAGTTGATTATTTTTTCTATTGGTGTTGTTTCTTCACAATGACATTATAGTTCATAAATAGGGAAGGTCATCGACGTGTTGTTAGGCCTATGATGTGGCGTATACATTCTAGTTCTGTTGCTCGTTTCTTTTTTTCCTTTCTAGGTTATTCAGTTTCATTCTCCAGAAGATTTTCTCCATAATAGCAATAATATCAATGTCGTTTGATGTTCCATAATGTTCTTATCAATTTCTAGAATGAGTCAATAAGTGCCACCACCCGATGAATGCTCTTATTACTGCACGGTTGATATAAAATCATTTGTGTTGATTAATCGGTGTGTTTGATGAAATTGAGAGCTCGAAATGACTTGGATAGATTGGAACTGAACAATATTGATTTCTTGTTCCCATGTTTCATCATATTCAACCTCATGGTATTATCAAAAACTCCTTTCTTGAGATAGATACATACAGAATACATTCTGAAACAATCGAACGAGTACAAAAAAAGTTTCTGAGCTCAATGCATTTTGAAAAATACGGTGTGTATCCATTCAAAGTTCTATATAAAAAACAAAGGAAAGACTTCAGTATGACCTGTCTGGGCAGACGAAGAGAAAATGCACAAATTATTTTGATCTCCAATGTTTTACAAGGTGAAATTTCTATACCTGATCTCCTAAACAAAATCAATATTAACGTACCTGACGTAAGACTGCGACGTAGAGAAATCACTTATATTCAAATATTCAATATAGGCTCACCAATTGAATATCGCATGATTGCTGCAAATAAGTTGATGCAAATCAGTGATAATGACAGATTTCTTCAATATGAAAAAAACTCAAATACTAGCAATATAAAGAGACTAGCCATTTATTTATATAAATTTCTACCTGACTATGAAATGTGATATTTTTATTTGAAAACTATAAGATATGTTCCAGTGTTGTTTCTGTTCAGTGTTGTTTAAAATCTAATTGTATTACTTATGTCTAGTTTTATAAGTTGACCCTATTCAAATTTTAATTATATTATTTACAATGTTTATATATCCAATCTGTATACATGTAAAAGGTTTATCTGTTTGTATGCAGTATAAATGAATAAATAAATGAATAGAATGAAAACAATTCGAAAATACTTGATTGAATCTTAGAAAACTAAGAACCAATAATGGATGAACAGATGTCACCTTCCTCCTTCTATTGGCGAATTGATTCCAATTGATCCAAAAAACTCGACAGCTTTCAATGTTAATTTTTTGGAATATCGATGGCGTCGGTTTATGTATACACTAAGTTTATCTGGAAGTTTTGAATGACCGCCATAATTTTCCAATTGAAAATCATCACGGTCAGAAAAAAATGATGGCGATATTCATTTGCTTCGTGTTGATGAAAAATAATTCTCGTTGTATATAAAATGTACGGCATTGAAAACTCGTGTCATATTCTGGAAGAGAAAATATATATTACCTGAAATAATTCGCTAATCCTCCATATCAGATATTTATAGTATAAAATTTCGAATTAGAAAATATGCGTAGGGGCGAGGTAGGTCGTATATAATGTGCCTCCGGTCCCAGCTACTGTTCCCTGGAGATATGCCAGCACGCACACCAAATAACACTGCAGATATAATACGCACGCATACTTCATAATGGAAGGGAAAATGTACGTACTACATACATTGTCATTCGTACTTTACAGGGTAGGATATTGTAGAGTTGCAAGCACTTATAGAAAAAAACCCTTTCAAAAACGCTAGTTTTATGCAATGGGTATAGAAAATCATTTCTGTGTCTATTTTCATACTGATGTTCCTTGGAATTATCAAAGAAAAAGTTTGTGCTTATATACAAAATTAAGACATCCTTATAAACATACATTTCTGGAGCAGTTGAGAAATTGAATTTCTTGAAGTACCCATGACATGACACTAATTTTCAAGTGATTCAAAATTCTTATTGCTCTTTTCGATTATAAAGACTCCATGAATGTGTGAACCACTCCACAAAATAATTCCATACGACATCAAGAGATAAAAAATGCCCATAGTATGCATTCAAAAGTTTCTTTGTGACTACCATCTTCCCGAGTTCTCCTAATGAATAACATACTGAGCTCAGTTAACCACATAATTTGTCCACATCATTCTTTCAATTCATATGTTCATCAATGAAGACTCCTAAGAATTTCAAACTCTCCGAAAAGGTTACACTCACATTGATCAAATTATTTTCATCTGGATTACTGTTCTTATTTCTACCATGTCTAAATAGGATGCAGTTGGTTTTTTCAGGATTCAGAACTAGGGAATTCTTAAGAAACCAGTCACATAACTTTTGATATATAGTTTCAGCTTTATCCTCAATAACCTCACATGTTTTTCCATAGATAAGTACGTTGGAATTATCTGCATAAGTTGTAATAAAAACTGACTTATTCAGATATCGTTTTAAGTCATTGACATAAAGTAAACACAGAACTGGACCAAGTATTCTGCCCTGTGGTTCACCATTAGTAATTTTTCTGTGAATCGAAAGGTGGCTTGAACCATTTGTTCTGATACAAACTCTTTGACTCCTTCCATCCAATTAAGATTCGATCCATTTGAATGCTATGCCTCGTATTCTCATTTTTTCTATTTTGTTCAATAATGTGGCGTGGTTCACACAGTCAAAGGCCTTTGACAGGTCCACAAGTATTCCAAGGGCTACATTTTCATTATCACGAAAATCGAGTATTCTTCTCTCATAGTCGAAAGTAGCTGTAGTTGTTGATTTATTCTTCTTGTTATTCATGTTGGTCTTGATCAATCATATCATTTTTTGCTAACAAGGGTATCAGTCTTTCCAGCATTGCTATTTCAGAAACTTTGGAGAATGAGGATAGTAAACTGATTGGTCCATGATTTTCTATTAGACAATGCTCACCTGACTTGAACAAAGGTGTGACGACAGCCATTTTGATCTCGCCGGGAAGACACCCCCCCTCCAAGATTCATTCACAATATGAGTAAGAGGTTCTTCAACGAAACAACAGATTCTTTCAAACATGACGTTACTGATATCTTCTTCACCACTAGAGGTTTTATTTTCCAGATTATTTATGATCCCCGAAATTTCTACGTGTGATACTTCACACTGTTTTTGGGTTTGACGGAACATATTCTTAGTCATTGTTTGCGGGAACTGTAGCAACAAGTCTACTGGCCGTGTTAACATAGTAGCTGTTGAATAACTCACTAGTAAGTTGAGGCGATTTCACAATATCACCCCTTTCGTTTCTGATTCCATGAAAAAAAATCATAATTGGTTTTAATTTCGCCTTTCTTTATTTATAATATTCCATATTGTTTTTCCTTTATCGTCAGAGTTTTCAATTTGATTTTCATAGTATTCAGATTTTTCTTGCTTCAGGAGTTCGCTGTACCACTTTTTGTAAATTGAGTAGGCATGTTTCGATATTTGACCTTGTTGGTACAGTTCGTGGAGCAAGTTCAATGTTCCCCTAGCCTGATAAACACTTTCGATAACCCACTCAGTTTTTTTTTATAATTCTGACATCTCATTTATTCAAAAGGAAATGCTGAATTGAAACAGTGAAGAAGATCCGTGATGAAATTGTCATACGCTTCATTAACTGTTCGCGCTTCATATACTGTCAGCCAAGTTTCCTCCATTAACATTCCATAAAAATTATTGTAGTTCTCATAACTGTATATTCTCCTACACTCATTAGATTTCACTGACATTTCTATTTCTTCAACCTGCAAAATCTTAGCAAAGTGGTCAGATATATTGACACTTATTGGACGTTGCAATAGAGATACTTGGATACATATATATTGTCAAAGCAGGTGGAGGATTGCTGAGTTACTCTAGTAAGACTTTCCAAAGTGAATTTTACATTGTATAAATTCAATAAATTCATAATCTTTTGTTTTTCATTTGGATCACTATTTGACGACATGTCTATATTGAAATTAACCGCTACTATTACTGACCTTCCATCGACAGTGGCTCTTTCCAGAAGATGATCTAGTTTGGTAATGAAGTAATTCATATCTGTGGAAGGCTTATACTCAACAGCAATGACATAGTCTACATTTTCAATTTCAGCTTCCAGGGCAGCTCATTCAAACAAATATTCTTCACTCAGAACACATATATAATCACATGCTACAGCTGGAATGGAACTCAAGGCATACAGTACAACTTCCCAACTCAACCACTGTTAATAACAATCATTCTGCGAATAACATCATTCCTCGGGATGTTGACAAAATGAATATTCAATTAATGAATGAAATTCAATACATTTAGCAACGAGTTTGAGTGTGACTCAACTTGTTTTCAAACCGAAACTCACAAAATAAGAATCTATTTTTTCTCTCAACAGTTTGTATTCATTCTACATTTTATGGCATTTTTGTTCTGGACTATCACACACATATTGAATCGGAGGAACAGAATTCATCGAATCTGTTCATTCCCACTTTCATGAATTCCTGAAATAGAGGATGATATAAAAAAATTAGGAGAGCATATCATTCGAAATGTTTAGATGGAAATTTAGATATGTATATACTAGGAATAGAATATCTACAGACATTGTAGACATTTATGATGCCCAGAAATGTGAAAGTATAATCATCATTTGAAAATATAACATAGGAAAGATTAAGACGTTTTCTCTTGGTTCAGGTTGCTTACTTCTATGGAACAACGGAGACATATTGCGACTTCAGTTTTATATGAATATCAAGTTCTTCACTGGATTTTTAGCCCAAAAGTTGGGTTCCACTAATAACTATTAGAAAAACAAAATGGATACAAGAATTTGGATTTTGCTTGAGGGCTAAGCCAATAGACTAGTGTCTCATTCGTACACTTGTGCACGCTAGTCAATAAAGATTAGATGTTAGATTATTGTGTCCAATTGATAAAGCAACCATACCCAACAACAGCTAATATTCTAACAAGCTATCGCGATTTTGAGTCTCACATTTGGAAAAAATGTGTTCGAAAGTCTCAGGCTTCAAGCCATACAATCTACAAGGTTGACAACTTGGTAGAGCCCCACCTATTGTGAATTGTATTCTTTCATGCGCATAAGGAAAGCAGTCACCAATCTTATCTGATCTTCACTATTTCGTCAGTTTGTTTTTCACAAGTTACCTGATAACAATGTTTGTATTATTTTTATTCATCTCTTAATGCAGCTCCTGGGTATGTTTTAGTCACGCCAAGAGCTGGTTTCAGATCAAGGTAGGGTGAAGCCCCATATATTGTTTCAATTCATATTCGAGGACAAGAAAAAAAAATTGATCGTTCGATACCATTGATGCTGAATACACCTATTTTAATGAAAATCACGAGAAATAAATACTTCATTTCATATCGCTGTGATGATAAATATATATTTGATAAACTGCCGCCACTCTATTCCTCAGATAAATGGCCTCCATTTGAAATACGAGATGATATACTAGAATAATAATAGCTGTTTCCTCAATATCCGAACGGAGCCCTGTGTTGAAACATTCCATGTTGCATCCAATCATGTAATGGTCCATGTGAGACTGTTGACGAAAATTTCAACATCAAAATCTCTGTTGTGAAGTTTGCTGATATAAAACGTTGCTACATTTTATGATACAGTCGGTTATGGCTTTAATTCAGGAGTATCGTAGTATATCACCGCATAAAACGAATGATAGGAAAATGAAGAAGGTATCAAAATAATTAGTTCTATATTGTTTTCCTCAAGATAAATGTGGCATATGAAACTAACACTCACTGTATTTTGAACTACCAAAGTGAGAAATTATTATTGTTATTATGCTTTCTCGTGTATGTGATGATATAGTTCCCTGATGTACTCGAATGCAGACCATGAAATGAGTTCAGAAAATTTCTCGAATTATGAGAATAGGCAAATGGAATTGGAATTATGAACGTTGCAAACGAGAAGTAATAATAAAAAAATCTCTAAACCAGTTCTCTGGTAGGCAGATTGAACAGGAATGATGCAAAGAGAATGTAGTGAAAAATTTTTCGAAGGTATTGGTTCACATGAGTAATCGCGAGAATGATGGAAAACGATGTCAGGTATTGATCAATTCATGAAATAACCAGAATAAGTCATAACAGGCAAATAATCGGGATTATGGTTGAGGTTCTGCCAGGTCATCGTAGACTCAATAAGCACATGAATAACATCAGACTAGAAGACATAACTAGTTGTTATTTCTATCAAGAAGACGATGAAACTTCAGCACATATTATGCTACTGTGTAGTTATTTCTAGGTTGAGGTTTTCTGAAGTGAGAACGAGAAACTCCCACATACAGGGTATCCTAGCAGTCGACGCCAAGCTGGGATAGGACAAAAGACCAAGTTATAATAGTCATCAGAAAAAAAAAAATCTGAGTGGCGTATTTTAAAAGATAAGGACAGTTTTGATGAATCGAGAACCTTTGCCAGAATATTCTTCAACTAAATTCTTTAGAGGAAAACTTGGAGTGGTTCCTATTTTCCTGATAACTATTGCCTAATTCCAGCCTGACCTCGACTCGTGGGACACCGTGTATAAAGAGAAGCTGAGGTCTGGCCCATATATTCTCGTGATAAGGATTGGCCTAGACATGAAATTCTAACATAACACGCACACGCACACGGAGGTATCTGTGAAGAGGCTTCCAGAAACTCATAAGACTCATACTATCTCAATTTGAATCTCTTTGCAACCATTCATCATGTTCGAAACTAATGTTGATAGACTGAACAGGATGGTTCAATTAGGCAATTTTGTCGGCGAATAGGCCTGTTCGGTCTATCATGCTTGGTTCGAATCGGCAACTGTAATCTGGAATGAATTATTCTAAAATAAAAACAAAAATCGGGACTTCCAAAATAGCGTCATCATATAAATGTTAATGGTCTTATTGATTGTACTTAGAACATACGCTTAGGAAATCGAGCACAACAATTTCCTTCATTTCTTGTTGAATTTTATTTCTGTGAATCTAGTCTATGTGAATAATACATAATAATACACCTATTGTGATAGGTCGAACATTCGACTCAATGATTTTTTCATATCAAATGCTTGGAATTGTATCATAACGAAGCAGATCGACAATGTGCAATGTTATGGAACATGAAACTCATGTCTAGAAGAAGAAGAATAATTTATCTCATGAACCCTTATATAAACATTAATCAAAGAAGAAAAAATTTACAGCAAATATATATATATATATATATATATATATATATATATACGAAGAGGAGGTATTTGCTGACCAGTATGAATGGAACTGCGAATATTGGGATGTGCAGCAATATGTAAAGGAGTACTCTAATAAGTTATTCCAAGCATTGGAAGTGCATTGAAATCATTGAAACACCTGAAAAAGAACGAGTTCATTGAACTGCGTCTGTTTTATTTCTTGTGTCATATTAATGCACTCCATAACCAAAAGTGATGTACTCTCGGAAATAGGAAGGGGCAAGACCATTGAGTATCTTGTATATAAATGTCATGGTCAGGTACATGAGTCTTCGTTTCACAGAAAGCCATTGTAGGGAATTCAATAGTATATCGATATGAGTATATCTATTCACCCTTAAGATTATTCTCATCCCACGATTTTGGAGCCTCTGTAATTGAGACAATTTATTCAAATTGAACAGATACAATACGGAGGAGCAAAAATCAAAGTGAGGTTGGATGATTGTTCTATATACAGTGATTTTTGTTTCCATTGACAGGTTACTAGAGATTCTGGAAAAAAAATATAACTTTTAAGCGATCTTCCTACGAAGATGATCAAAGTGACTTTCGGAAGTCAATAGATGGTCCAATTGAAATCCCAGATATTCAATATTGTTTACCAAATCAATTCTCATTATCAATTGACAGTTTCAAATCACCCTGGTTCATATTGTTGAATTGATATTTTGTTGTTATCAACATTGCTCAAGTTTTTGAAGCATTTAATTTCAACTTATTTATTTTCATGTATTTATCAACCTTGGTAATTACTACATTCATGTTACTGAGAGCTCTATACATGTTTGTATCAGAACATGCAAGCAATGTATCATCTGCAAACAGATTCATGAACTCACAACCAACATGCAGATAATATCATTCAAATACAATATAAACAGAAGATGTCCTAAGACACTCCCCTGTGGAACACCAAACGGTATTTCTTTTTCACTTGATATTGTGTTCCTCACTCTGACTTTTTGTTTTCGTCCCTGCAGGTAGTCCGCCAACCAATCATAAACCTTGCCATCAATACCATATCTCTTTGCGTTGCATAACAATAACGCTTTATCAATAGTTTCAAAAGCTCTTTTCAAATCTAGAAATACAACTACCACAAATTAGTCATTATTCAATTCTGTTTAAAATTTACACGAGACAAGTTGTAAGGCCGCTTCACATGAATACTTTTTTCGGAATCCTGACTGGTTACTTATAAGAATTTCGCTTTTATAAACATGTCCAATAATCTGATTGTAAACTGCTTCCTCCAAAACTTTTTCAATAGGTGGCAGTGTATCAATCGGGCGAAGTTCACTAGCTTTCATTGTATTTCTCACTTTAGGAACAGAAATGATAGTATTATCTTCAACGATTCTGGGGCTCTCCCATAGTTCAGGAAGGTATTTATAATGTTCAACATTACATGTCCTACAGTTCCGAAGATATTTTTTTAAATTTTAGAATTCATTGTTTCAAAGGCACTACTCTCATTATCTAATGCAATGATTATCTGTTTCAAGTCACTGACTGACAGTTGTTCGAAATTTGAAAAACTGGGATATAAATTATTGTTCATGTTTTTACAACTATTCATTTCATCACTTTCCACTATATGACTAATACTATCGATAAAATAACAATTCAAACTATTAGCTATGTCAAGGTATTCTTTGGTACATGTATTCGAATTCGATGTTATTTGGTGAGTGTTGTGAGTTTATATCAACCGATGTCTTGAGTGTTTTCCACATAAGATGTGGGTTATTTTTATTCCTATCTATCGTACAATCATTCATACCTTCATGTTTTTCATTCCATATAATGTAGTCTCTGAAGTTGATTGTTTTTGAGAAAATTTCCATAAACAGGATGTTTCCTTTGAATAAATCTATTCAATGTTGTGGTATACCTATGTGAAATATTTTAGGAAACATTATCTAATATTCTCATTCTTGAATGATTGATTCCATATTCACACCCAGTATCTTCAAAACGCAAGAGATATTCCCCTGCTAATATCTTTTGATGAATTTTAACAAAATATGTGTTGATAAAACAAATTCTGAGCGTAATTTTATTGTTACGAGATACGATAATGATACCATTTTTGGACAGAGTGATTAACGATGAACTTCTCTGAGATATATCAAAGACCTAGTAGGTTCAGATATCAATTGGTTTATACCATACATAGACAAAAGACTTCTCATTTTTATCGCGTAGAAGCAGTCAGCAAGAAGATTCACGTTGACAAGAATACATTTCACATCTGGTGCAAACACATCATCAAACATTATTTCACACTTGTCTAAAAACACAGCATCAGAACTAGGTGGTGAATGGTGAAGACATCCCAAAATCCATCGCGAGGAACCAAAGTCAACCTTCACAAACTTACACCAACAGTTACTCTCGATCACAAATTACCTGAGCACGAGGAATCACAACGCACTACGTTATATCCATCTATCTTGGTTCCATTATCTTCAATCTGTCTTGTTGTCCTAGACTCACTAGTCATTATTATTTTCGGATTATAATTAATCAAGCTTCCTTGAATTTGATCTCTATTCTTTAATATACATTGAGCACCTGGGCACAGTGGAATAGAAGGCAACGAAATAGCTGACGAACTAGCTAAGAAGGGGTCAGCTACACCCTACTTTGGCCCGGAACCAGTACTAGGAGTGCCCAAGAAACTACTTGGTAACTCCATCAAAAGATGAGTCGAAGAATTACAAAGAATAGCCTGGGATAATACACCAGGACAAGAATATAGTGAACTTGTTATCCAGATAACAGGTAAAAAATGAACTGATGAGATACTTAGATTGAGTAGAGATCAGATAAGACTAGTAACAGGTCTCCTCACAGGACATGCTCCTGTCAGAACACACCTACAAAAGATGGGGCTATATCAAGGTGACCCGACTTGTAGATTGTGCGGCTTAGAACCTGAGACTATTGAACACATTTTGTGCTATTGTGAGGCACTAAACTATAGAAGAGTAGTACAACTAGGGGAACCTGATTTGGACCTAGAGAATGTGGGAACCCTGAAACTTAGTGACCTTTGCAAAATAGTCAAAGGGACCAATATGTTTTAGGGTATCAGAATGATAGGGGAAATTCGATAAGCCTTCGGCTGCAGTATATCCTTTGGACCCCTGTAGTAATAAAAAAATACTCTGAGTGTTCAAATATATTATATCTGTATTCATTGGTATATTAGGGCAATTGTATTGTAGTTTTTTTTTATATAGGTTCCATATTCAGTAACAATTGTGGGTTTATTATTGATATACAACTATTTGTTTCATCCCCACCATCGACAAGTTTCTTCAGCTCGGATTTCACTTTAAGAAAATATTCACGTCGCGCCCTCGTTTGATCCGACACAATTTCAATTCCCGGGAATTTATTATTATCTTCATTCCTGATAACATAGCATCTTCCTGAGAATATAAAATTATCTTGATGGGTCGAACCTTATTTGGAGTAGATTTCCCCAACCTGATTGTGTTCAGATTTATTTTATTCATTTCATATTGATCAAGAATGTCACACACAGTCTTTCTATCCTCTGAACTTTGTTCTACCTGAGTATTTTTCGATGATTCGTTAATGTAGAGAATAATAAGGTCTGAGGGTCTGTTTTATCTTCTCTTTCATGATTACTGCTTATTTCCTGATAGGAGAAACTGGCAGCATTAGCCTTATTTTGATTCTGAATGACCTTGTTCAAGGTTTACTTTAGCTCAGATACTTTTTTGACAAGTGTTTGTTTCTGCAAGCACTTCCACAATCTGTACTTAAAAAAAATCTTTTGCAGCTGTCACATGGGAACATTAGAGCAACATCAATTTTTCTCCACACTTAGTGCATTTATCCATCATCTTTATTCCCTACGCCACTGGGGACATTCAAATTGATAAGAACAAACCTGCTGGTTTTTTCCTTTCCTTTTTAGCTGGCCTGCTATAAAACAAAAACCCACTAGTCAATGGAGGCAGATGCAAAAGTGCACTGATTTCTTTCAATACTTAGTTTTCACTAACAATTACTTGTTCAAACTGATTCTTCCCTAAGCTGTACAATGATGTGAAATATAACTTTGTGAAGTGGATAATACTCTGACTGAACTTGGAAGATCATACGTGTAAACACCTAGAGCGACAAGAACAATACTACGAAGGTACTAGGTACAAGGAAGCATACTCAGTCTCCCGAGGAAATGAATGTTCGGACAGGAATATCAGGAGATTACATGATTGATCCCTAGTGCATACCAGAGAACCTTGACAATGAACTCGATGGAAAGCCAATTGACAATATTAACTACTCCTCCGATTCATCGACATTTTGAATGAACTGAAGCTCCGAGCTCATCTATGACTCACCATTTTGACAGTAGCAAATAAATAATGGAAACATCATACATAGATGAATGACCTGAAATGACGCTAGTGCATTTCTCAAAAAATACAAAGAGTAAATCGATTTCGCTCAAAAACTCACCTTTTTGTTTGAACCCTGTGTTTGAGTGCTTTAAAATTTTATTGGAATCTATAAATCATAGTATACACTTCTCCAGGAAGAGTGGAAATTATTGAACTTGAGGTCCGTATCTTTGCAACGAGTAGACGGAATTTCAAAAATGAAAAAGCAATGTATAAAGAATCAAAAGGGCTTTTCAATGAGGTATCATTTGCCCCTCATTCCCATTCGAAAAACTTCAGGGAATGCTACCCCCGCTTAGGAGGGTAAAGTTTAGGCTATACTTCTTGCGTCAAAAGTTGTTCCCATCATATACAAAGTTGACGTGTTTCAGGTTTTTCTCGATTAAATCTCTTCCTGGTAGTTATATCTTCCGGTACGTTTTCGTTGGGCCACCCTGTATATTCGTTTCAAGTTCTGCTCTGATGTTGTCTACATATCTTTTCTTTTTTTTTATATTCAACCGTCCATAGTGTACCTTGACATACAGGGTGTCAAAACTTCCAATGCAAATATCTCTGAAAGTAAAAGGGTTAGAAGAGCACAATTTGGTACAAATGTTATACAGGTGGGGAAATCTACAACCACCATATTTTGGTTGAAGGGCGAGTAACCCCTTGGGTCACCCCAACCCGAAAATTCCTAATGGCACCCTCCTTCTGTAATACCTCAAATTAAAGATCTTTTATAGTAGTAAGGATTTTCCCAAAATTTCACGCAGATATATTGCCCAGTTTGAGTTCATCAAAACCCCATATGACGCCAATAATATCTGACCTTGATGATTGGTGTTTCATTTGAAAGGAAAAAAAAATTCAATAGTTTCCGTAAAAGTTCGTTCGATGAATAGAAATTATGCATAATGCATTTCCGAATGAAGCTTTCGTTTTATGCGTTGCATACTGAATTCATACAATAGGTTCACCATTCACCAGATTGACCGCCTAATTCTATTTGTAACAATGATTCTTGTCTAGAATAACTATATTGAATCGATCTATATACGAATAAGGATACGAGGCATCATTAACATCTGACATCGTATCACAATATTTCCACTGATGCTGTCGTTGGGGCATGTTACTGACTCACATTTGACAGCATATGGTAGCTACATCTCACGCTTCATTTTCAAATGGCATCGCCTGTATATCATAATTGCAAATTGATTGGTATTGACCTGGGACAAAACTGTGAACAGATATTTTCTGAATTCTTGGAACACACAAAATGGTGTTTCGAAGTTTGTTTTCCATTATGATAATCCTCTCACATTATTCGTTGAGCTAGGGGTAGAACTTAATCATTAAAAATCACTCAATTGGTTACGAAAACAATATCCAGAAAATATTTTCTTGGATCGATACTATGAAAAAAGCAAAGCAGAATTGAATAAGGGATGCTGACCAAAATAAAATGGCACACCAACCTTACGGAACATTGTTGATGAATAACTAGGAAAAAATAAAAAGAATCACAACAAAAAACACATTAAACTAAACTCAATCACTGACAGAACTATGATAAATTTATTCGAAAAACATTTTTCACAGTCAAACACCTATATCTACACCTATATTTCAATTCTATTTGCCTTGTTCATATCGTTCATGTTTTGCCATGACCTATCAGGTACTCCTATATGAGGAAGCAATGATCAATAAACTGTATTATATTGTATTACTGTATCGTATCTCAATATCTCAATTTATGTTATGTTTTGAGTTGTATTGTCTTGCACTCTACTCTCATTTCATACCACTGATTACTATTTTATACCAAACTGCTGTGTGACTTGTCTCATGTCATGTATATCGAGAGATCAATATAATTCATATTTCAATGGAAGAACCTTATTCCGATGCCGGTTTTCCTTCCATAGATACGTACATTCCTTTTCTCTCAAATCAGAATGAACTAACATTCAGAAACTTCTGATTCAAACAAATACTAACACCATAAATGATTTCGTTTGAAGCTTGAAATGTTCGTGTAATCAATCTAATTTATATTATATCATAAGTATAATTGCAAGTCATATATGAACTGACTGGGAATAATTAATTAACACAAAAGGTCTACCCTTCGGGGTCTGTAGACCCGTTTGCGGTTTGATGCACAAACAGCGCAAGTGGTTGCTGTTCTCCCAACTGCTTTCCATTGCGAGAACAAGGGAAGATTCTATCATGAAATTCCTTTTCGACTTCTCTGCATGTTTTGCATGATCAAGATGTATACGAATAGTGGCACATGAAAAGCATTACTGCATCAATAATATCGTTTCCGTTCACCTAGCGTCTCGGAAAATATTTAATCACTAGTTCGTATAATATGTTATCAGAATATCATGGTTGTTGGTGGAGTCAGGAGAAAATTGTTTTTACATTCTTCAGGCACTTTTTTCCGTTCAATCCATTGGCGTAGAGATAATTCCAGAGAAATTGTTCGATTTTGAGTTATATTTTTTCAAATGATAATTATAATTGGCTATGGTTTTGCTGGGAAAGATTATAGATTATTTTTCCCTATTCAGCCATGTATAATATGTTGGGTCGCTCTCGATGTGCAACTCTTCAACAGCGAAAATAACATTTCACTGTATTCCTCTTTGAATTTCACTACATTTATAACGAGTTGGTCTATCAATTTGTTTTCGTCATGATATCCAGAAACTAATTTGATCGCGAAAGTGAAAATGTCGTACGAAATTTTGGAGAAATACGATATGTTAGAATGCTTTATTCAAGTAATTATAATTGTTATATCGCATCTGAGGTATATGGTAATCGTTATCCAGAAAGAAAACAACCTAGAAGGGGTTCAAAGCAAATCTTATCAATTGTGGATCATTCAACAAGCCAAGACTAAAGAATTACAAAGTCGAAGATGCAGAAGAAACCAGTATATCTGTGATTGAAATGACGATTGCAAATCCTTCGATTTCAAGTCGTCAAATCGAAACTGAATCTGGAATTTCAAGGCGTCGAGCTTTGGGTATACTAAAGATTCATAAATTCTGTTCTTATACAATACGGAAGCAAAATTACTTACAACGAACTGATTTCCAACGAAGATTAGAGTTTTGCGAATGGTATCGTCAAAAAAGTCTACAAAATCAATTTGTCTTCAGTAAAATAATATGGACAGAGAAAGCATTAATTAGCAGTGCTGTAATTTTCAATAGGAATAATAAACACCATTGGTCTGATACGAACCCTCACCGTACCGTCGACGTCCGATCACAGGGACGCTTTGGTTTCAGTGTTTGGTGTACTCTACGGGAAACTCAGGTTTTGGCTTATCATATATATCAAGAGAATCTCAATGGTGAAAGACACTGTCAAATCCTTGATCAAAAAATAATCGAAGATTCAACAGTTTTTCCAACAAGATGGTGCACCCCCTCATAATGTCAGGACCGTGTCACATTTATTGAATTCAAATCTCGGAAATAATTGGTTGAGACAATTTTCTCCCAACTCCACCCACAACCATGATATCGTATGTCGTAAAATCGAAAAATCGAAATTCAGTTTATAACTCTACAACAGAAGACGATAGCCAATTTTTTTGTTTTCACCAATGCAATCCATTCAGTTCTAAACGATAGTAAAATCGATCTCCGAATTCCATTGTTGTTATGAATGAATATTTCATATCATGAGAAAAACAACATCATGTTGGACAGTTCTTCAGAATAAATAAAAAGTACTCGAAATTGTAGCATTGTTTTTGTCGGGTTCGTACCTACCTATCTATGTTGGTCAACATTTAGTCCTTTTTGCCAGGTGCAAGGAAATTATCTCAAACGAACTACGAACTATTTTCTGTTCATCATGGTGTACAGTTTGCCAGAAAGAATTCAGATGGTGTTTATCTATGGTTCTGAAAATCGTTTTGCCTAAGAACTGCTGCAGCATTTGGGGAAAGAAATCCCGGAAAAAATATAAGTCATGCTTACATCAACACAACAACTGATTCTTAAATTTGAAAAAAACAGGATCAGTGGCAAACAAAATTAGGACCAATCCAAGAGTACTCAATGAAGCGGCACAAGTAGAAGTTTTAGGACGTTTTGCTAAGAATCCTACAATTTGTCTACGCCAAGGTTCAGCGATAACAAGAATTTCGCATCAAGCTATCCGTCGGGTACTCAAACTTCATGAGATTTACCCATACAAAATGCACATTCAGGAGTTGCGAGAGGACGACCCTGATCGAAGAATTCAATTTTGCGGGAACATGACCGAAATGTTACCTATTACTCCCAAGTTGCTAAAAAATATTCGTTTCACCGACGAATCCACGTTTTATTCAAATGGTGCAGTGAACAAACACAACTGTAGGTATAGTTCTTCCATTATCAATTGCAGAGTATGAAAACTCATTCCAAACCCTTACCGACAATTTTGTTTGATATCATATGCGAGAAAGTTTTACTAAAAAGGCAATCGAATCATTATTACGCCGTTGTTTAGCACTCAATTATTTTTCAGCAGCATCCAGAAAAATTAAATGTCTGGGCGGGAATTTTAGGTGACACAGTGATTGGGCCATTATTTATCAATGGCAATCTTGATGATGATACTTATTTGGAAATGTTAAACACCACCATTGAACCTTTAATTGTTACCGAAATAGAAAATCAGTAAGACATTGACGAAAATGGTAACCTGAATTAAGATTTAATAATAATTTTCAGCAGGATGGAGCACCACCCCACTACGTTTTGCCAGTCAGGCAATTTTTGAATGATGCTTTTTCAGGTCAGTGGATTGGACGGAGAGGTTCAATCGAATGGTCAGCAAGATCTCTTGATCTAAAACCCCTCGATTTTTTTCTCTGGGGACATTTGAAATCCGTCGTTTCTAAAACACAACCTACTTCAATAGAAGATCTTCGACAACGCATTTTTGCAGAATGCAGATCTATTTCAAGCGATGTGTTCCAAAATGCCAGAATGGCCTTTGAACATCGATTATACTATATTCAATATTCCAGGCGGAACCATCGTATTATGTTGAAATGGAATAAAATAGATGATTGAATATCATTCAGATCTAGTCTTCATAATCAATCGCATATTTCACAGATTAATGATTTGAAATCTTCACCAATAGCCAGTCTAGATGAGTGAAGGTGATGAATTTGAGCTTTATATTGATGAGATTGATTAATTTTCTTTCAACATCTGAGAATCTGATAATATGTTTGAGGTGTATGAACTAGGCATTGATTCAAGAATGTCAAATTCCTTTTCTTATTTAATGTTTCCGATCACCGAATTACTGAATGAAGTTATACAAGCACTCTTTAATGATATGGCAAAAGAGAAACATCAATGATGTCTCCCAAAGGAGGGAGATAAGGAAATTGTCTCACCTTACATATGCTTTGTGAACACTATCGTATTTCAATGGAATCTGAAGTAGGATGTGATGTTCTTGCACAAAAGTCACCAAAGAATTTCGTCAACATTCATAGTTTGATGTTGTTATGATTCAGATTATCTCATTCCTCTGAATTTTTTCGAAAGCTATGATAGAAAAATTACTATTTGAACTGCCCCAGTGTCGATATACTCAAACTCATTTATACGGAAAGTAATGGAGATTTCAAGGTGCATCAGTTCTGAATTAGAATTGGAGATGAATGCGAAGAAAGTGATCATTTATTGAGTCATCGATATTCAACAATTATTTCTGTCTGAAAGAGTTTGATATCACGTCATGAAAAATATTCAACACCACACCAACGGATAACATGACATTATCAATTATAAGATATATCAAGAAAAGGAACAGAAATATGTGATTTCCATGAAGAAATCATGAGAATATGCTGATGTAATTGATGATGACTTGAATTGTGATAATGCAATAAAAAATACTTGGAACAAATATTCGGTTACTTTTCGGTATATTCGGCTGCTTTTATTATATGTAGTCGAATACCGAAAATCTACGTATCATTCGGCCGAATACCGAATGATCAAGTAATATATTTTGGTATAGGGAGATGATCAGCAAAAGTAAGCAAAAAATCGATTCATCACGTATATATCCATATAATCATTCAAATAGTCATTGGTACATTATCTTGTAATTATCTTCTTTATTAAAAAAGTTGAGAATTTCTTTATGCATTCGAATAATTTTCATGAAGGTTATGGTGCAGTAAGAAGGATCTTCTGTATTCTAGGAAGCAGTTCAACTTCTTTTCTTCTCGTAGACCATCCCAGCTTCAGAGAAAAGGCGCTCTGAATAAACACTGCTTCCAGACGCCGAGAAATATTTCGCTGTAATCTTGATCACACGCCGAATTTTGAATTTCCTCACTTACTACCACTTATATGGATTTTCCTGACGTGATTTATTACTAATACTTATAAAGAAAACTATTCACATCTGTAAAAGTCTTGACGCTAAAATACGGCCGAATATTCGACTATTCGGTCAGGGGGCTCGCCGTAAATTCGGGATACTGCCGAGTGTACTTTTCGTTGCAAGCCTAATAATTCAGCGACTTTGCACCTAAGTATAAAATTACACTTAGTTTCAACGACATGGTTTCTTCATCTTGAAGTAATTAAATAATGATCTACCAACGCTGCGAATAATGGATTTTGGTTATTCACATTATGGACAATATCACTCAAAATAGAAATTGGCATCGATATATTTTGATTCAATGTACGCAACATTTTTTTCATAACAAGTGATAGTAGAATAAATACATGAAGAATGAAAGGGAATTGAAACAAGAAAATGATAGTCAGGTAATTGAATAACGTGAATCTTGAACCGTTGAGGTATTCAGATAATCAGAATAAATATTGACGTTCATTATAATTCACCAGGAATATATATGGAATACCTATATAATGATGAAATGTGTATTGTACGACATTGCGATTGAAGGAAATAATTTCGACTGTTCGGAAGAAGATCTGATCACTGGCAGCTTTCATGGAGTATTGTGACTTGTCATCGGAATATTTCTCATTGATATTATGAATTCCTTTCACAAATGTAATATATGACTTAAAATAGGTATTTTTATTGCCAGAAGAATTGCTATTGTCAGAATTAGAACTGACTCTCCGTTTTTCAAATCATGAAAAATATATGCTTGATGGTCATTTCGAAGTCAAAAAAATTCTGGAAGATTCATTCTACTACAGAGTAGCTGACTATGGAAGATGTACGATTGCATTGTTTTTGTAACTCAGGTTACTTCACAATCTCTCGCCTTAGTATAACGTGAAATTCGCATTGCCATGTTAGTTAATCGTGGATATATCAAGGATATACGCAATATGTTGTACCTACGTGGAAATGCAAGATGGAATTTCTGCCTCATCAAGTTCAATAAACCCACCTAGCATTCGGGTTTTGAATCTCTATAATAACATGTAGTAATAGCCTTGTAGCAATTTGTGTATGGTTGTGAGTCAATATTCCTGGCTACAATACGATGCAAGTTGAACTGAAAACACAATTGATTCAGTATACAGGTTTCAATTTGTAATGAGAATATGATAAGCTACCAAGGAATCAGATTCACGACTACATTGTGTCATTAGAAAAATAGGTTCTCATCGAGTTTCGTGATTGGAGAAATTTATTTTTGATGAATAAAAATTTAATGACAGAACCTCGGTTCGTTGAATTTCTCACTTGGATTTTGAGGTTATGTGGAAAATATTTTTTTTCAAATGCTCTAGTTATCATACTCGGTAGCTACGGCTCCAAAACCATTATAGTTACAGTTCCAGAAAAATCATCGTTATAATGAAAGGCTACCTTACAGTTAGTGATTAGTTGACAATGATGAGGAACGTAAGGACTCTACTCGGAAAAAAAAGTTTAGGAATATTATATCGAGGGCTATCGAAACCACAACGAGAAGGGTGAACTCAGAAAGAACTTCCGATGTTGTTCGAGATTGCTTATGTTCGCTTTCTCAACTTCTCGAATACCACAGATATGAGAAACTCTGAGTCTATAAGAAGATGATGTTGAGCTAAATCCATATAAAAATATTATACACTCGTCGTTTTCGGTGACGGAGTCCGCGATCTTATTTCCTTTCAAACTCCGGCACATCGTCGTTGTCTGTCAGCTCCTATAGATAATGGATCTGATTCAACTTGAGAGGAAATTAGCGCATTGGGCTAACTGTATATTGATTCGCGACTCAGGGATCTTCGATACATATTGAAGCTTCAAATTCAACGCCGAATTCCTGGAATGGGACGTAGACGTGAAACGACTATGGCGTTTCAGGCAAATACCTAGCAAGATTCAGGGATTCTTTAAGTGAGACAAAAAGTTATCTCATCATGAAATATAATTCTTCTCGGGATAACCTTGCTTATCTTTCTGTTCATTGAATGAGAATGTGACATTGCTTTCCAGGGAAGGGTACATTCAGCCTCAAGTAGTTTTCATCACGTTCAATTGAATCCCGGAAGACACCTCAAACAGATCTCTTCGATTATGAATGCTTTCGACAGATGACGATTTCCTAGCAAGATATGATATACAGGGTGGGGCACCACATACGACACGGTCTCTGTAAACCAAACCACTGATTATTTCGGAAGATTCTTCTTCTCATCGTTTGTATATTCATTGAGGCTGCAAGAGGAAATTATTTTGAGGTCTACAGGGTGGCTCAAAAAAGTGTGACATATCAAAGTTGGGTTTTTTCAAATGGAACACCCGGTATTTCGTTGCAGTTTTGGATAGTTCAGGAAAAAAAAATTAGATTCCATGTGAGGTACCATGTACCTAACTATAACATTATTCGAGTTATTGTTTTCTTTTTGAAAATGCAGGGTTGAATTGGAGACTGAATAACATCGAAATGTATGGAAACCATCCCTTCCAATTCTGACCAAGCATCAGAGAGGTTTCAGGCTATTGATTCCGATAGAACTCGTTTCCCAATATTATACAGGACGTTCAAAATTCATTGTCACTTTTTAATAAGTATAAACGCAGATAATGTTATTTCAAATGGAACACCTTCTTTTTTTCATCTGAACATTACAATATTTGATTATCTTTCATTTTATATCAAGGTTCCCTATACCTAGCTTGAATAGTTTTCAAGATATTGGCATTTTCGAATAGTAGTTATCATTTCGATGCATTCTTTGAATCGAGAGAGCTGTGAAATGATATTCATTTGATTTGGTAACATAATTCCCATTGACAGTTATTATACTTAACTTCATCGAACTTTTACTGTTCACTGAAATGGAGTTCTTATTCAGATCCATAGTTCATTGAAAAGACATTTTGTTTTTCATCGTTCAACTGAAAAACGTTAACAAAGCATGAAATACGGATGTATCCAATTCGAACTAGGTGCTAGAAATGATGACTACAAAGAGCTACTCTTTCTATGGAAAACTGCCTAATATTTAATAACATTTGACGCGACACTCTTCGAAAAGCAGCCCTTATTCTTTCCTTCATATTTTCCAATGTGGTTGGAGGAGTGTCGTCAATCTTATTTTCCAATTATCCCCTTGAAAAAAATCAAAGCAAGTCAAATCTGGCGATCTCGCTGGCCAATTTTGTGGTCCTCCACTACCAATCCACCTTTGCGGAAAGCACATATTCAAAAACTGTCGGACAGTAAATTTGAAATCGATATGGATCAGAATAACAGTGGAAAGTTCGATGAAGTGAAGTATAATAACTGTCAATGAGAATTCTGTTACCAGATCGAATGGATTTCGTTTCACAGCTCTCTCGATTCAAAGAATGCATCGAAATGATAATGACTATTTGAAAATGCCAATATCTTGAAAACTATTCAAGCTGGGTATAGGAAACCCTAATATAAAATGAAAGATAATCGGATTTTGTATTGTTCAGATTGAAAAAATACAGGGTGTTCTGGTCAAAATAACAAAGTAATCTGCGTTTGAAATTATAAAGAAGTGAAAATGAATTTTGAACGTCCTGTATAATATTGGGTAACGATCACTATCGGAATCAATAGCCTGAAACCTCTTCAATGCTTGGTCATAATTGGAAGGGATGGTTTCCATACATTTCGATGTTATTCAGTCTCCAATTGAAACCTGCATTTTCAAAAAGAAAACAATAACTCGAAGACGGTTATAGTTAGGTACATAGTATTTCACATGAAATCGTATTATTTTGTCCTGAACCATCCAAAACTGCAACGAAATACCGGGTGTTCCATTTAAAAAAACCCAACTTTGATGTGTCACACTTTTTTGAGCCACCCTGTACAACTCAAAATAATTCCTTCTTGTAGCCTAAATGAATATAACAATGATGAAAACAAGAAATTCCCTAAATATCCAATGGTTTGGTTTACAGAGACCGTGTCGTATGTGGTGCCCCATCCTGTATATAATGATCATTCGATCATCTGCTTCATGAACTATAATAAATTGTTAATATGTCATATGGTGTCTCTTTAGTCACGGAACATACCACGAAAATCCAACAGCGCTCCAAAATTAAGCATGATGATTCCTATATATTTCATCAAAAAGTCATCGAATGCATGCTCATTCAAGTTATTTTATTCACATCTGTATTACAGCAATGAGGCATTCGTATTTCGTTGGCAGCTGATGTCCACGTACGTGTCTTGTATACCAATTAAAAAGCGATGTGACATGGGATAAATAGGTCACAGTCAATCAGAGCTGAAAATGCTACACAATCGAATGAATGATCAAAGGATTCAATTCATACCTCTTTTTTTTCGATGCTACCAAACAATGGTGTCGAATGATTATCAGTTGCAGGTATTTGCATTCAGATTCAAAAAAACTGTGAATCACTGAAGTAATCTGGTTTCGAAGAATTTTAACACATTCATATCAATAAGGATGTCTATCATGGGGATCTCGGAAACTATAAGAGATGTGGATATGGTTAAATCAGAGAAAAGTTGCGCATTTTGAAGTCTAACAATGTGCCGCTCAGAAAGTTTCGAAATTCCAAATAGTTCCGGAGATTGCCGATTTTGTTTGAAATTTTTTGACGTTATTCGGAGAGATATAAGAAAACAAAAGATACTTTCCCAGTGCCATTTTTCAATCCCTACAAAACAGCGTTGAGCGTTGGAGAAATCACCAACTTTATTTTTTTATATGGCTTATGAAGAGAAAATACCCTGTATCGAATAGCATATTTTATCACTGATATAACGATGTATGATTATGATTCTGCGATATTCAAAACTGAAAAAAATGGTTTTAATAAAGTTCGAACGTTTTGGTGTAGTGTGCGGTGAAATGATGACCCTGAGTATGGTATAGTAGGTTATGATTACTCATGTTTTGAAATATTAGATTAAAATCACGTTATTGGAGATTTGATAACTTCATTCATATGAGTAGGTCGGTCACGTCATATGGTAATTAATTAACCAAATTAGTTAGGAACTATCGACTAGAAACTTGAAAAACTAATACACAACATAAAAACATATAAAAAAATAAACTTGATGGTGGTTTCTCCAAAACGAAACGTCGTACAGAAAATCTCTCAACGCTGTTTTGTAGGGATTGAAAAATGGCAATGAAAAAGTATTTTTTTTCCTTATATCTCTCCGAATAACGTCAAAAAATTTGAAACAAAATCGGCAAATATCGTTTTTTAGGCATATCTCCGGAACTATTTGGAATTTCGAAACTTTCTGAGCGGCACATTGTTTGACTTCAAACTGCACAACTTTTCTCTGATTTAACTATATCCACATCTCTTATGGTTTCCGATATCCCCATGATAGACATCCTTATCTTGGACACAGTGTATATGAGGCGATTTTTCAAAATCCTCGAAATCAACAGGGTTCTCTGAATTGTATGCATGCATTCATCCAACCCATATGATTATATCTTGTTCATACTACAATTTTCCGGTGGCACTTTCTTGAATGCAATTATGTAACGTATCAAGTTTCATTTTGTGAAAACTGGTTCCAAGTCATGACATGAATATGTGAATTCGTTGATGGATTCGTTGATGCATAAGCTGTGATTCCTACATTATTTAAATGACTAATGATCAAGATATATCCAGGATACTCATGGCATTGATTTCAAACAAGACTGGACGATAACGATATACTTGGCTGCTGCAAGAAGTGCCGAATCATACTATTCAATTAAATTATTTGTCATGATAATTATGGGGGTCACTTGAAAAAACTCGAGATTAATATACTACATTACCGCTGTAAAAACATCTGTTGAATCAGCAAGAGCTGATAAATTGGGAAGTCTCGGAAGAATAACAGGAATAAAAAGATGCTAAATTTCTATTGCAGAAATGTACTTCAAAAATTATTGAACTCGATTGTAATCGAGTTATTCGTTGATCTAGTCGTGAATGATCGATGCATTCCATTTAATTGATTCTAAAAATCAATTCTGAATATGTTATCTTAATATAACTCTGAATGTTTATTGTTGATGACAATACTAACAGGAATGTTTGATTGTATTTCCTATTGGTATGTCATATCCAAACAATGCTCATTTATCAGTAGGGTACAGTTGTGGGAAAAGTAAGCAACGCATATTCTATATTGAGAAATACCTAATTTTCAGCTCTGAAACATCGTTCACGTGTCATATTTGTCTTCACGTTGAACAGAGTATGAATGAGTAAACAGAAGTCATTCCCAATGGTACTTTATATTCAGATATGCTATGTGTCAACCTTTTCCGACCCTTTCTTACAAATCATCAATAATCGATCAGTTGAGCTGAAATCACATTGGAATTTTTCATCCTCCAACGTCTATTTGAACATTTTCCGAGGAGTGAATGCTCAAATTGAAGGGCTGCAATGAAAAAATACGAATTCAAAGGGAATTGATAGCTAAACTTCCCGTATCATTGGGAAAAATGATTCAAAGTTTTTTTCACGTCACGTTTCTTCGAAACATTTAACTAAAGTCAGACTATCATGAAAAAAAAAATCAAAATGCTTTTCCTCTTTGCGTGAATCCGAGATGTAGCAACGTCTTGGCTACGATGCTTCAATGAAATTTATGGTACATATCAGAACAAAATTGAATGCAAACATTGCATAATTGTCCATTTCGAATGTAAACAACTTTGCAATTTTCTTTACTGATCACGTTCCATATCTCACAATGGTTTTCGAATTCAAAAACATGAACTACCCAACTCCTTCAATATTTGATTCATACATGAAAAATATGAATGATTCGTGAAGTGAAATGAACTCATAATTTCTCAGATGATTAAGAAAATCATTTCTACCCTTGAGAATATTATTTTCATCATCTTGAACATCAGGAAAAGAATATCATGGGAATTATTTTTCAGATTTTATATTTCAATGTCAGAAAACAATTCAGAAAACTAGAGGTGGAGGCATCGATTCAATTCAACATCAATCTAACAATGCAAGCATACACGTTCATATTCAACACTCTATATTACCGATACTAGATCGGCATTCTTCATTCAGCCTTGATTCAGTTCCTGTATGTGAAGTCTTGAAACGATGCAATTATAATCAAGAACTTCAATTTCAAGTATACATCCTGAGTCGAAATAAATAACTTCTTTTTTAGGTCAACTTTACATTTCATGTAACCATTCAATATGACGATTGTTTACTTTCTTTAATCGAATTCTATTCCAATACCCCACCATTATAGTCAATATATAAATCCTTGTATTATATGTGAGACCATAAATAAATATCAGGATATTAAAATGAATGTATGATGTAGGACTCACCTTATCAATGTGATAAAATTGTTTGAACAAATATAAAGACCAATATTCGATATAAAATAGAAATTAAATATTGAATGAAAACCAAACTTGGTAGTTTTGTGAGATATATTCGTGAAGAAATATCTGATGGTATGGTTCAACGTTGATTTTTCTACTTGGTGAGAATCAAATAGCATAATAATAATAATAATAATAATAATAATAATTTGTCTTTATTCATATTGCCGACTTAACATGCATTCATTACATAGAGAAATTAAAATTAAATTTGACAATATGAATGGGCGGAATTCAGTTATGAATCATAGTTATGAATTTATTATTGGGCTATAGTCATAACATTATGCTTCAGAACTAGATTTTTTTACTACTTCCTTGGAGGCATTCAAAAAGTGTGCAATTAATTATGTATTCTATCTATAAATATATGCCTTGTGTGATAAATAGTTTTTGATACTTAGTGTTATTTTATTTGTTTCATTTAGCACTCAGTCATAAGTTTTTTTTTTAATATTTCAACATTTCTATTTTTATATATAAATGAATAAATACATAAAGAGGAGGTGAGCTGATGTCAAAATCTCTAAACAATTCAAATTATCGATGGAGAAGTACATCAGTGACAACTCAATATAATACTCACCCTCCCAGTATACTTTAATTCTTTTCATGTTATCATTTTGATTAGTCAGTAGGTAATGTTCATTTGTGCTTCGATTTATTCCGAGTGTGAAGTTTGTTGTATTATATTCTCTTTTAGTTATGGGTCTCAATTCACTTTTATCCGTTATCTTATATGTATCTTAGAATACATCAATTTATGAATGATATTCCCAAGACTTTTCTGATTGATGTTTTGATTCGTATTCATCAACTTCAGAAATAAATATTTATTTCAATGCAATATTCACGTCAATTCTTCGATATTATTTTTTCTTTATCAGGGCCTCGAATCGCATACAAACTTCGATATTTATTGTGAACAGATAATGAATATTGAAGTAATTCAATGAATTAATAATCATTGATATAAATTCCGAATATAGAACAGCGAAGTCAGACTCCTATAATTAAGTGGTGAATGTTTAGTATGTACTCAAACTTATGAGTTGAGCTAAAGTTATTGCATCATAGAGGTTACGGATAACTTGGGGTGTTCAAGGTTCATATTACTGTTCTAGTTGACTTCAGAAACCTGCATTATTCATCAACTTCTGTCTAAAGTTGCAGACATGGATATTGTATTCGAACATTATGTTCACAAAGTAAAACAGCTTTTAAAATGACTTTCCATCATTCAATGATCGTTGCAGCCGCAATATCTCTTGGGTTTTTCAAATGTTCACAATATCAGTATAGTCTAGTCAACAAAGTGAAAACGAACATTCCATTGTAAATTTTTCATGTCCCTAGAGAAATATTGATACCTAGAAAAAAAACGCACGAGAGAATCATACATTTTTTATTTTCTGTTGGTTAAATTGGCGCAAAGTTGTGTATTTTCGTGCAATTGAAAATATCTCTCGAACATTAATTAATTCTAGTATTTATGCGTATAATGATTTCCTTGCGGAACAACTGCTCCATTGTATTCATTGTATTGTTCCTTTCTGAATTGTTAATAAAACTTATTCAGCGCCAACTTCCCAACTAGAGACTGATCAAACTTCTCATAGTACAATGGTTCAGCAAAAACACTCCTCGCGAAGAAATGTGAAGTTTCATTTTCGACAAAAATGTTACGTTCAACCACCATGTGTGATATATCCTAGAATGAAAAAACTTCATCTGAAAACTCAGGAATACGAATTCGATATTGCGGATACACCATGATGTGTATCAAACTGAAAATTGACTTGTCCTAGCAGATTTTATTTTCATATTGTAGGGATATTGGTTCATTTTAGAATCACTCAGTTGATTTCGGAATTCAAATACTTTAGTATTTCGTGATTCTCTTTTCAAGTAAACAATAATTATAGAAATATTCCACCGTTCGATGAGAACTGTATCCCCTAGTCGCAATCCTATGTTTTCGAATGAAAAACAAACCACATAGAAATATTCAATGTTATCGTTGTTTTGCCATTCCATGATATAAGTATTTGTTCGCCTTTGGCGAAATATAAATCTACTACTTCTCAGAAAACATCAAACTCATCCGAATACAAAAAACATCGATGCCTTGTTTCAAGGAAGTTCACTTATAAATATAAAATATGGAAACATAAGTAGATACGTAGGCAGATGGCAGATGTTCGTGGTAAACATGGCATCACTATGGCAGTCGAAGGACCCATGATGCAGATGTGAGGAAACTCGGTAGACTGCTTCTAAAATATATCGTCAATTTCCACTGAGTTCCCAATAGTTTCAAACATTCATGAATGCTGTTCCGTTCGTTTTGATATACGAATTATTCGGGACAAATGAGCCGATATCGCGTTGGCCGAATCTGCGAACTCAGTTTCTAACATAGGAAGGAAGTAGATTAATCTAATTCGAATGCAATAATGCACTATTCAAGAAGTGTTAGTTATTACAACAGCAACGCAATCAATAGGTTTCATTGACTTCAGGACTCTTCACATGTGTTAATCTTTCGAATATTTCTATTTTTGCCTGTGCTCGTACCATCTATATTATATTGTGATGTAAGTTTATATACAGCGATACCAACATATGCAAATTTCGTTTTGTGTTCAGAAAAACTAGTTTTTAAAAACTTTATTGTGGACTTTTCTTACAAGCTAGTGAGTCTACTCGAAGTTGGATATAGACTTGTCTCAATATTTAATTACATTTCACAAGTAACCTAAAATGCATACTGAACAAAATGCAATTTCTATGAATGAAACAGATATTATATTGTTTATTCATGGCTGGCTTCGTCATCTTATTATTACGTAGATGGTAACAAGGTGGTCCATTGTAGTGGTGTTCGTAACTCCTCCCCTCTAAGATTCGAACATCCGTGGTACAAGGGTGTGAGTTAAATCACGATGTTCATTTTGCTATCCTCTTCTAGGGATGGCTTCTTTTTCATTCTTCTGAAGATGCTTTGACATATTTGAAATTTCCAAGTTAATATTATCAATAATCCTGTCAACATAACATAAATTAATAAAGTCCAAAAATTCATATTATGAGATGTGATAATGGGTTCTTGAATCTCATCGATCTTTTTTTCTTGAATTGCTAAGGTAGCACCAATGGTCTTCAGATCATCCAATTCTATCTTGTCCAAATTGAATGATTCTTCTTTCTTCTCGATAATCTTATCTCTTGAAATTTCTATCTTGATTCTTGGTAGACTGATGTGTTTAAAACTTGACTTTGATTTTTCAAAAATATTTAATATTGACTGTTCTATTATTATTTGGCATTCTGGAACTAATTCTAGAATGTATTGTCCCATTAAAGGTACATTTTCATGATCTTGGTTACACTTTTGAATTGCTATTAGTTTTTTAGGTATAACCAAAATGAATTTGTTTTTGGAAAGTTTCTGAATTTTATAGTTATTCACAGAAATAGGAAAAAGGTTGCAGTTTGATATATTTTCTTTATATTTTAATAGTTGCACTTCACAAATAGAGTCTGCTTGAATTCTTGTGGGATTTCCATCTTGACATAAAAACTTGTCCTCTGTGATTTCCTTACAGGGTGTATTCGTAGAGATGTAATAATGCTCATTCATCATAAGGTATTTGGATTTCGGAAGGATAAATTTGTATTGGTTTCCATTTGGAACAGGCAAAGGTAGCAATTGAAAGTATTCATAGTTTTCTCTTTCTGTTAAAGGGATTTCGATAATGAAAATTATCTTTTCAGATTTTGAATAACTTTTAACAGTCATTATTTTTTCAAATAATAATATATTTTCTCTTTTTGATTCGAATGGTAATTTTCGATCAATTGGCAACAATTCTTTCATTGCTTTTATTTCTTGGAGTAAATCTTCTGGTTTCACAATTGAGTTATGGAATACGTTCAGTTTTGCAAATGTTATAGCGTCCTCAAGACTCTCTAATACTTGGGTGATCATTTGATATTCATTAATAATTTGAGAAATGATTGTTTCAATCAAAATGAAATTATAACTATCCATCGCAATTATTTCTGTTTGTTTAATTTGAGATTCAATCTGCATTATTCTACTTTGTATAATCAATTGGTTATGGCTCAAAGTTGAAATACTTTCATTAAATTTTCTTATGGATTCATCTAATATAGATATTTGATTTTTCAGAATATTTTTCATCTTGTTTTGGTTGTTATTTAAATTTTCAAGTATTTTATCATATCGTTCAGCATCTTCTTCGTCAAGATTACCAGTTATTGTTTTTATTATAGAACCTAATCCGTTGATTAAACCACGTTTTTTCCTTTGGTTTTGATATATAAGGGGATCTATTTGTGTGAATTGTGACATAATCTTTTCTTCTAGGTTACTCATTATATGGTATGAGTTGAAAAATTCATCTTTATATCCTTTACTATTATTATGATTATAAAAAGCTTTTTCTAAGTTTCTAGATGATGTTTTCAAAGCAATAAATTCTTCGTGTAAGTCTATAAGGTCATATATCTGAATAAAAGTCCACTTATCTACTTGGTTTTGGGCCATTCCTAATTTAAAAGGAAATAGTCCTGGGTTCTCTTTGATTTCATTAAAGATTGGAACCTTTAGTTGTGCCTCTGCTATGTAGATGGTCATTCTGTAATAGAAACAGGTTTCCTTAATTCTTTAGTATGGATTATTTCTTCTTTATTATTATTTTTGTTTTTTATTTTCACTTTATTATGTTCAAGGATTTCAATGACTTCAAATGATCCTATAAATTTATTATCTTTTTTATTTCGTTTATCTTGGGATTTATATACTGTTTGTCCGATTTTAAATTGATATTGACTTGGACCCTTTTTATTACGTTTGTCAATTATTTTTTGTTTATGTCGTTCTGAATTGTCTGTGACTTTTTCATAAATATTTTTCAGTTTATTTTTATGATTTGTTACATAATCGGTGTAAAATGTAGTTTCTAAAAGATCTTCGGGGTTTCTAGAACTTGTATGTCCAAAGGTGAGTTCGTATGGTGTGAATTTTGTGGATGAATGAATTGAGCTATTGTAAGCAACAATTGCATATTCCATTATATCTAAATCATTTTTATGTTGCGATCGTAGTAATCTCAGATGTTCTAGTAAGGTTGAATGGAATCTTTCTACCGGAGAATTACTTTCATGATGCATTGGCGTACCAAAATGCACATTAATTTTATGAACTTTCAATAGTTCTTTCACGGTTATGTTATTGAATTCTTTACCGTTGTCTGATATCACTTTTTCGGGTAGACCGTAAAAACTAAAATATTTCATTAGGGCTTTACATACTTCTGTGGCTGTTTTAGATTTTAATTCAAATGCTTGTCCTAATTTTGAAAATTTATCAAAGATAGTTAGGTAATCTCTAGTTTCGAATCGAAAAACATCTATGTGAAGTATTTGGAATGGTTTTGATGGGGTTTCTGTGAGAGTTTGGGCAAAGTATGGTTTTCCTCTTGCATATTTTGCAGTTTGACATAATTCACAAGCATTTATATAATTAGTAATATCTATTTTCATTGTTGGCCAGTAATAATTTCTTTTCAAATGTTCTATCGTTTCTAAGATTCCTCGGTGGTTACATTTTCCTTCGTGATGATGTTTGATCAACATTATTTGTTCTTCAGTTTCTCTTACTAGATTTACACGTTTCATACACCTTATTAATTTCAAATTCTTTTCATAAAAATATTTCTTAAACACTTTATTGAACTGTGAGTATAATGATTCATCTTCAAAGTAGATATAAAATTTAATATCTGGTCCCATATATTCTTTAAGAAAATTCAGAATTTGTTCTTCGTTTTTAGGAACTTTAGCTTCAATTATTTTAAGGTTTTGGTAATCGCATCTATTTATCATAATTTTATTATGGATGTTTGGGGTGATTATCATTTGTCGTACTTTGTTGTTTATTATTTCGTCTAATATTGGGATATTTCCACTAGCTGAGTCGTTGTCGTTATCAGAATGACATGTTTCTTGTGGATCAAGTCTAATGTCTTGTAGAATTTTAATTTTTTCTGATGGTTCAGAAACAATATTTTGGATTGAAGTTTGGGGCATATTTTCTTCTAAAGATAAAATATAATCAACAATTTCTTGGTCTGAATCACCAGGATTATTTATGATACTTTCATTTTCTAAAGCGTTTATTTGAATTCTAGATAAAGCGTCTGCATTGGTGTTATGTTTTCCTTTTTTATAAATAATTTCATAATCGAATTCTTCCAATCGTAATCTCCATCTCACTAGTTTACTATTAGGCTCTTTCAGACTAAATAACCATACTAAAGGTCTATGGTCTGTGTATATTTTAAATTTTCTTCCATAAAGGTAAGGTCTAAAGTATTTACAAGCCCAAACGATGGCTAGTAATTCCTTTTCAATCGTTGAATATTTTATTTCGGTTTCATTCAAGGTTCTCGAGGCGTATGCCACTGGTTTATCATTGGGTGTTTCTCCTTGGGAGAGTACCGCTCCGATAGCAAAATTGCTTGCATCAGTAGTCAGTATGAATTGACGTTCAAAGTCTGGGTATTGTAGTACGGGTGGATTACTTAGAATCTTTTTACAAATTTCGAAACTCTCAATGAATTCATTAGTATGATTGACTTTAGCGTTCTTTTTTAAACAAATCGTCATAGGCTTAGTAATTTTGGCAAAGTTGTTTATAAATCTACGGTAATAACCTAACAATCCTAGAAAACTTTTTATTTCTTTCTGAGTTGTAGGAATTGGGAAATTTTTGATAGCATTTATTTTATCTGGGTTTGGAAGTACTCCGTTTGCTGTTATTACATGACCTAAATATTGTACTTCTTTTCTCAAAAATTCTGATTTATCCATTTGTATCTTTAAATTTGCTTCTCTTAGTCTTTCAAATACTTGTGTTAATCTTAATATATGTTCTTGTAATGATACGGAAAAAATGATAATATCATCTAAGTATACTAGGCAAGTCTCATTTTGTAATCCTCGTAGTATATTATCCATCACTCTTTGGAATGTGGAAGGGGCATTTTTCAAACCAAAGGGCATTCTTCTGAATTCGTAATGTCCATTTTGGGTGGAAAAAGCAGTTTTTGAAATGTCGTCTTTATCGACTTCTATTTGGTGGTATCCTGATGCTAAATCTAGGGTAGTGAAATACATTGATTTTCCTAATTTATCAAGTATATCAGATATGTTTGGTAGGGGGTATCGGTCTTCAATAGTTTTTTCGTTTAATTTCCTATAATCTATAACTAATCTCCATTTTTTCTTTCCTGAAGCATCAGGTTTTTTTGGTACAATCCAAATTGGGCTAGAATAAGGCGAATTTGAATTTTGAATGATTCCTTGTTCTAACATACTCTTTATTTGGGTTTTAACTTCCGTTTTATGAATTTCTGGATACCTATACGTTTTAGTATAAATGGGATTTTCATCTTTCGTTTTGATCTTATGTTTAACGAGGTTTGTAAAACTTAAAGGTATATTTTCACAGTAGAAAATATCTCGGTATTTCATGCAAAGGTTTTTAATTGCATCTTTTTCTTCTTTATTGCAATGGTTAATTCTTAAGTTTTTTAGATTTTGTTTCAATAAGTTATCTTCATAGGTGTCTAGATCGTGAAATTCATCGACTTCCATTTTTTCTACAAAATTCGTTTCTGCAATGTCGACATTTTTGACATCAAATGGTTTGACAAATTCTATTTCAATTGGGGTTTCATTCGAATTGATAATTATTGTTGTAGCAAAATTATTTTCGATTGTTACTAATGCAACCGGCATTTCTACATTTCTTGCCAATTTTAAATGTTCGATAATTGCTGTTCCTTGTTTTTGTTTTACTGGAATTTTTACTATTTTTTGTGATCTTGGTGGAATTATTATAGAGTAATTTAAATTTTCAAAGCCTTGTTCGTTAATGTCAGATATTATCCTTGGTATTTCTGGAGATTCTTGATATATTATTGGTATCATAGCGTTCTTCGTAATGAGCTGTCTAGTTCCAAAATTGATATTTGCATTGAGTTGAGTTAAAATATCAGCTCCTATTAGTCCGTCATATTTATCAGAAAAATTGAATAAATGAAATTTTGTTTCTTGGTTTGTATTAAAAATTTTGAAAGCAGGTATTTTAATTATTTTATCATGTCTTGTTAAAGCATGTGCAGTTCTTATATAAAAATCTTCCTTGATTATAGATTGTTTGAAATATTTATTGGCTATTTTTGGGTCAATAAGAGATTTAGTACTACCAGTATCAATTAAAAAATATCCATCGATCTCAGGGATTTGAATATATGGTAGATCTAATCTATGCGTATTGATTTGTATTATCTGTGAATATTCTGATTCGTGACTTTGATAAAATTTACATTTTCATTTGTATAGTCATTATCAACATTGGTGGGTTGGATATTTGAGATTGTTTCGTTATTAAATTGGTCAGAACATTCGTTTTGTGTATCATAATATTGACATGAATAGTCTTGATAATTTTGTTCGCTACAATATGCTTCTTGCGGATTTGAAACATATGATTCTTCGTTGTATGAATCAAACGACTTATATTGTTCAATTTCTGAATGATCAGGTTGTTCACATTGAATATCATGATTAAATATTTGTTTAACTTTAGAATAACCGGAACTTGTATCCATTGGTTCTGGTTTGAATTGAGATACGTTTCTTTGATTCTGATGTTGGCTTTGGTTTCTAATAATTGAACTTGATCTCGGATCGTTATTATTTGGGCGTTGTGGCAATTGAAATCTTGGATAAGGTGAAACATTATTTTGAAGTGGTCTTGTAAAGTTATTACTTACAGGGTGATTTCTGAAACTTTGTTGGTTAAACATAGGTGGTCTCCAAATCGGACGAGTTTGGAATTGTGAAAAACTCGGTACAATTGGGGAAAAATATTTCGGTGTATAATTTTGATTTTGCGGTATTCTCGTAGTCTGTACATTTTGAGAAATGTTTGGTCTTGGTATAAATTGATTCACATTAGATTGTGGTTTATAGGTTGAATTCAGTAAATTCGTATTTTGTCCTGATTTGAAATAGACAAAATTTTCTTCCTCTCTAACTACTGCGATTGCTGTCTCGATATTCGAAGGGTTTCTCAATCTAACGACTAATTGAAGATTGTATGGTAATCCATTTATGAATGTTTTTAATGCGAATTCGTCGTAATGTTTAATTTTTATTCTCTTTTCCATTTCATCATTGATTTCTGAGCTTAATTTCGAAAACAAAAGACTTCTAGCGTCTTGAATTCTCATGCCAAATTGGATAGGTGTCTCGTTTTTAAGTGGTTTCAGAGATATTAAGTCTTGAATCAAACAATCAATGCTTCTTTGATCGCTGAATGTCAATGATAATAGCGCTTTTATTTCAATCCATGAATTTATTTCACTTCGGCTATAAATCAAATCAGCTGCACGGTCTTTCAATTTACTCAAAACTGTATCAATTATACAAACATTAATTGCATCTGATGGATCAGTACGATTTTGAAAATTTTTGATGAAATTTTCGCAAGCAGTAAAAAATCTGAGGAGTTGTTTTGGGTTTCCATCAAACGTTGGGATGTTATCGGCTTGATATCTCATTAGAGAAACATTTACGTTGCTCGTCATATTCGTTGGGTTGTTATCTAAGTTAATATTCGAAAAGCTTTCAATAACTTGTTGTATTTCAGGCGAAAGTGACATAAATTTTACGAAATATTGATTTTAACTATGAATATTGTAGGAAAGGATCTGGATGGGAATTTTGAATTTTGAGCACTTACAGTATGATGATTGGTAGCATAGCTTTCTTTGGATCTGCAATGCTGTTCTTCTTGTGTGGGTTTCTTACGGCTACGGTGTTTTCTTCTTAATCCTAAGGCTTCTTCTTAATCCTAAGGCTTCTTCTTAATCCTAAGGCCCAGGTTCCGACGATTTTTGTTCGAAATCACTGGAAGACTGGAGTGACAGATTTGGCGATTTTTGTCCTCTTGCTGCCTCTCGAAGTCTTGGTGTCCACGTAGGTTTTTCGACGGGTTGGGCGATGTTTGTCCCGCACTGTCTACTAATTTTTCCAATTTTGGTTCCACAAATTAATCGTTGGTACGAAAAGAATTTCTGCGATAGAAACACTTCTGTGGATCCTACCGACTGCGCCAATTTCGTTTTGTGTTCAGAAAAACTAGTTTTTAAAAACTTTATTGTGGACTTTTCTTACAAGCTAGTGAGTCTACTCGAAGTTGGATATAGACTTGTCTCAATATTTAATTACATTTCACAAGTAACCTAAAATGCATACTGAACAAAATGCAATTTCTATGAATGAAACAGATATTATATTGTTTATTCATGGCTGGCTTCGTCATCTTATTATTACGTAGATGGTAACAAGGTGGTCCATTGTAGTGGTGTTCGTAACTTGCATATCAAATATCAAGTCCGTTTTTTGTCTGAACTGAGTTTTATCGTCCTGATAACAATTCTGTTCGAAATTTCCATTCACTTAATCTACTCTATCTATCATTTCAGAGTTTCGTTTCATTATATTCCACCACGTTTCCATTTGCTTCATTCATTCCATTGTATTTTATTTTGTTTATTTCATATTTTTATGCAAATTTGTTTATTCATTTCCGAGAATTGAAACTTCTATCGGAAACAATAAAAATCCGAACTTCAAGTGTGACAAATTTACCGAACTATAGGATACAAGCTATCGATAAACCTCTCTAAGCTAAGCGAAGGAAGAGAGGAATTACCACATTATCACCCATTTGATTGTATACACAATAGTGATCCTCACAGATTCTAGGATCGTGATATTAGTTCATGAATGGAAGATAATACTCGAGATAAAAATAATGAGACATCTTCTCCACAGAATTATACTGTTTCTGCATTAGGGAATAGTGATCGGATATTGGTAGAAAGAGATATATTCAGAACAATAACACATGACTTAAGTTTCACGGGATTTTCCATTATGTAGCATCAATTTTTTTGAATTCAGAAGAATTTGGTCAATGATGAGCAACATAGCTTCATCTGAGTTGGCATATTTTGTTTTCAGTAAACAGCTGTTGAATTGGTTCACGAACTATTTGAATGGGAAAAGTTACTAAATTTTACACATGATGAGCGTATCTTCTAGAATCCTGCTGGGATCCTAATCTGGTCCAATCATAAGAAACTCGTGCAAAGAGCATTCAAATTTGAATCTGAGCCATCCACAAGAAAAAGGAATCGAGCTATATTCGTTTGAGGTCAATGAAAATAATAAAAATTTCATTAGTGTGAAGGTATCCACAGATTCCCAGCCACAGATTCTGACGTGGAGGAAATTTCAAATCTGTGGCTGGTATACGAATTAATTAGCACCCGGACTAACATCTGTGGCTGTGACCAAGATATGTGCTTGAATTTTGAATGCGTCTATGAGAATGATGTAACAAATGGTAATCATTATGTGGAATCCTGCAGTCTAGTTGCCCACACGGTTTTCCAGTAAACGAATTTTCCATTTCGTAATACTAAAAATTGAAACCCCTGTATAATCGGAACCTGAAGATGTGCGTCGATGAGAATCATGTCAGAGGTGTAGATTTTGATGTAGAATACTATGGTGAGAATTATTTCCTTGTCACCCACACGGTGGAAATAGTTCTCACCATATATCAAAATCTACACTTCTGAGATGATTTTTATCGACGCACATCGCCAGGTTCCGATTATACAGGGGTTTCAATTTTCAGTATTATGAAATGGAAAATTCGTTTACTGGAAAACCGTGTGGGCAACTAGAAGATCATCATGACTTCAGGAATCCATACAATAATTACCATTCGTTACATCATTCTCATAGACGCATTCAAAATTCATGCACAGATTTGAAATTCAGCCACAGATTCGAAATTTCCTCCACGTCAGAATCTGTGGCTGGGAATCTGTGGATAACTTCACACTTATAAAATTTTTTCCTATTCCTGAAACTCGAGAATATCGATATTTTATCTGAACAATAAATTCAGGGCTCCAATCAACAGAATATTCATAGGATGAATTCTATATATTTTTCAAACAGTGATCATATCAATCGGTTATTCATCCACTCTGATTCGAAAATCAATTCATCGAACTAAAAATAGAAAGTGCTTCAGATGAAATTATTGTTTCACATTCACATCATGAATAAGAACTTCATCGAATCGGATCACGTAGAATTGATTGAGAAGACTGGAATATCAATTCGTTCGATCACGTATTGTTGAATCGGTAAAATAATCGGATTGTATTTTGGTTTATTTTGATGGATATAACTGGTGATGAAAGTGAATCATATTCGTTAAGTTGGAACAAATGACATCGACGTTTTAAATTCTGATTGATCTGGAAGCATGAATACTATTTTCCTGACATCATATCATTACACCAATATAGATATCGAAAATAAAAGTATGACTCACTGGACGTATCCTGCTTGGGTTGTGTGGAGCAAGCAATAGTAGCGACAGTTGCAGCAGATGCAGGAGGCTGCTGTTGAACAGGATGTATGGATACCGGTACTGGGGTGCTAGGTTGTGTCATTAGAGGTTGCACTGCGAGTAATGTAGGCGGATTAACGGAAGCACCGTTGCTACCCGCTGGTGAGACCCAACCACCTTTCATGTCCTGCAAAGAGATCATCAAGTATTGATTACTAAATCGATCACTATTACCTCATTTGTTATTAATGAAAGTGATTCTGAAAAGAGATGCGGGGTATTCAATCTTTCAGACAGTTTCTCTATATTGCTTGAAATATTCTGAAGAAAGAGAGGTTGTCGATTCAAGTGTTTAATAGCTTCACAGATATTTCTGTTAAAGTTTTGAGATTCACGTGATTTATGAAATTTGAATGCTATATTCCATATTTGATCGACGATAAAACAATTGTTTTCTAGTGAGCCTATTTTATTTGGTAAATTGAACAAACTTGACATAAAAATTCATTGGTATTGATTGGCCGTCTTGGATACTGCCAGGTCCAGAAAGAATTCAAACCCAATCATTCGATCAATAAGTTTGTTCGATTAACTACCCATAACAAATTACTGTGAAATTATTATAACATCAATTCTCTTGACAATTCACCTAGTCACAACATCAATAACGTCATTAATACAACTATGACATCAAGATGCGTATCTTGACATGTCTGCTGATTCTTTCGAAAAGCTTGTCATTGTGTGGATAATGAATATTCATTCTTCACTTTTCAACCTTTCGAGCTCAGAGCTGTTTTTAAACGGCAACATATAGCATGAAATACCTCATCCCGGAGGTATTCATTGATTCCTAAAACCAAGAATAAATTGATATTTCCGATCGGTAACCTCACGTTGAGGAATCATTTTCCATTCTCTAACTCAAAAACGATATACATATTCATGTTATATATTTCTGTTGAGGATTTCATTCATTATATGATTTGAGAAATCCAACTGTACATACCAAATAATCTTAAGAGCTGTTCTCACGTTTTACTCACTATTCACACTACCAATTCACTTCTTGCACAGAAATCTCAAGACACTTCCAAAGCTAATGAACATAATGATTTATTTCAGCAAATTCGATACTACGTTCCAGGAAATTACCAGATCGAATTTCACATATTTCTTGTTGTATGGATTTGATCGAAAAAATCTGTATCGCCGGCCATCTCGTACCAACTAGTGTATCATCCACAACTAAACTCTATTCCACTGAAGCTTCACAAAGGAAGGAAATGGGCGTGGGATTGATCTCGGTATTGAAACACCTATTAGATTCATTCCTTTCATGAATTCAATTCGAATTTTTCATTCGTACCCCAATACATAGGAAAGGAAGAAATGTTCGAGTGAAGATCCGATAAACTACAAACATTTTATTTCGTAGCGAATGCATTCGATGAATTATTTTTAAAAATGGATTTCGATTCGGATGCTTTGTATGCTCAAGAGATCACATAAAGATGCAGCAATACAAATACCAAGTCATTTAACTCCGTGATGGACGACAATCGATATTCAGTTTATTATAAAATATACTGCATGAGCACCATGATTTGCTTGATTCTTGTGTTGTTAACTCGTCGAACATTATATTGGTGGAAAGTCAGAAAAGGCACAGAAAATATTCCAGAAGCTGGAAACTGGCATCTCAGCGCAACCTACCTCAGTCTCAAACTGGATCTTATTCAGAAATACAGTTGTAGGAGTAGTAGTAGTAGTAGGAATAGATAGAATCCCAAAAATTCCAGGAAGAAGTTACAGCAAAATATCACTGTATGAGAACTACTATCATATGAACCATGCAAAAATTCACCTACAGGTGAATAATCGAACTCGATGAGGAAGAAGAAAAGGCAACCTTGCCAAAACATGAAATACCTGGAGTCTGGTCCATTCAGTTTCGTTTAGTGTGTGTGTGTGGTAGAAACACTGACTACGGATTCGTCGAGAATTCCATTGGCCCAACCATTATTTTCACATGTATACAATATACATACGCTTTTTTTCTAACAATATAATTTTCACATTGGATTTTTTCAATATTTTCTTACATATTGTTTACATTATTTGATTTTTGCCGCTTTTTTTATTTCAATGAATCTATTTTGTTGAGTTCCGTACATGGATTTGGATAGGAAACTCTTACATAACATGAGGGCACACACAAAAAGTATCGTCTGTTACAATGAGAATTCTAGCAGATTCGAATTTTCCACCCCATAGGCTTAATATTGCGTCAAATATTGAAAAACTTCATCCATATATAACCAAAAACAAATTATGGTTCTGACAATCTGCACTAGGGAAATCATCTACCATTGAACTGAAATATTTAGAGACACAGTATATAACAACCCATTTTATTACAACAATTTTCAGTATCTCAGTTTCATAATGAACAATCTATTTTTTGTTAGAAAGAAAATATATCTCAGTGCTGTGCCAACTCAATATCATGATCAATTCGAGAATACGAATACTTCGAAGGCCCTAAATGAATTACTTTGAAATCAGATTATCGTAAATGAAAGGCCAATCCCAAATAATAACATGTTTCTATAACATTTCTCAGCTATCTAATACAAAATATGGCAAAATAATCCGATTTTTAAACATATGTGTGAAATAGATTTTTTTTGGAAAACCTGACTATGTAGGTATAGGAACATGATTCATCATTTGAAAGGAACTGCAATTGTCTATTAGTATATTGAATGATATACAGGGCATTTCATTTGAAAAAATGAACTTTTCAACATTTTTGTATATATCGCCAAACTCATCATATTAGATGTACAATGGAGAACAAATTTTCCCAGACATAGGTGATACACAGGACATTGGTAAACTACTCCCAAAATTTCAGCATTCTACGAATCCAAATACCGCAGTAATAAACATATAATTGAAGCTATGTTTTGCACGAAAAATAAGAAAATCAATTAATTTCTCGAAAACCTTCCGAGATAGGTATAGGGAAGTATCATACGAAAATAACTAAAAGGTATTAGAGAAACGAAAAATGGAATAAAATACAGGGTGTTTAATTTGAAATAACAAAGTTGTTGCTACTTTTCGATAGAAGCGGCAACGCCGCAACGCTGAAAATATTTTAGATCGATAGACCAAGGGCAACTACTTGAGAATGTTGAGATGTCCCGTTCTTCGTAAATGTCTAAGGTACCATCGACCGTCTCCACCCTGTATACACCATGAATACATAATGAATATTCAATAAATCTATCGATATAAAGTTCCAGAATGATGAAGGTTTGTTAATACGACCATACACAAACTTTCTGGCATCACGATGTGATTTTCAGATGAAGGTACAATTTCTGAGCAATCAATAGTTCCGCAATTCACGAATCAGATGCCAGAAACTATGCATTACTATTTCATAAAGCTGCATCACCAAATTCCCTCGATTATATTTTGATCTCCATTATGAACCCTAAATAAAGTAAGTGTTCAACACAAATCTAAGTAATGAATATTGATAATTTCTATGCTAATTTGTTTCTAATGAACAACTCCACCTTTTACGTTTTGTAAAATTTTAGATATCTTGTATATTGGATTTACATACAGAGACAGTAGCTATATAAACTTTTTTCGCAAGTTGGTAATGTAATAGTGTATAACAGTCTTTCTTTAACACAATTATTGGATCCTTCGAGAGAATTGAGACACCCCATCTTCAATTTTCTGAACTCATCCTCAAATATTCAAGTATATTTTGTGTTTTATATGATTTGATACAATTCGCATTAGAACAATAAACTGATTCGTTATATCACTCAATATCAATACTCAATATCTCCTCAATACTGTATAATTACGATACACATATACAATTACTATTTACGTGGAATGCTAAATGAAAAGCTCTCAAGGGTGTACTCTGGTCAGAGGCCTACTTTTAAGGTATTTTTCAAACTAGGGTAAGAAAAATCAGAGACATTTTTACTATCCGTTTTTTCATAAAATGTTGTTTGATTCTTCATGTAAATAAAAAACGAAAAAAAGTTACCTCGACCAGAAAAAAAAATAATTCACAGAATGGCGTCCACTTGACAAAGGAATTCAATCCCTGTTTTCCGACTTTAACGATCTTTTTTTTAACTTGAAATCGAAATTTTACAGAATCCAAGGTCCAGGCGATAAAGAAATGTATGAAGTAGATTGTCACAAGATTTCGAAGGAATCGGTCGGGTAGAACTTGAGATATCGTGTCAATCACATTAATAAAAAGGAGTTTTGAGAAAAACACCCACCCCCTTGAAGTTTGAAAACTCCGCTCGGTCGGCTTAGATTTCAATTTTCTGGACCAGAATACCCCTTTGAGTGGCCTCCAACTCTTCTGATTTAACACTCGTTCTTGAATTGTATCGAATAAATTGAGCTGTAGAACGAGTACGACAAGATTGTAGACTGATATCCGCCAAAGTAATTAAACAGTATGTTTGAGTTCTGTTCATTGTCAATTCATGAATCAGTGGGAATTTACTAAAAGGACATATTCTTGTTGAAGAAAGTGCTACCAAATTTATATTCAGTACTTGTGTATATTCACCATGAACAGTATTGAAAAGATGCATGGTCATTGACGAAATGTCTCCTATTTCATATCAGCTGTATTCCATTTTCCTGAACCAAAGAAGACTGGAATTATTCCCTGTTAGTTACTCGTTTTCATCGAACTTCAAATGGCCCAAAACAAAAATTTCATGAACATTGTTGAGAAATATTCAAGCGAGCGTGTTTCGAACACAACTATTGATTTAGGTCAAGAATAGAACCCACAATGACCTGTCGAACTGAAACTCTATTTGTTATCGTTGTAAGTTGGTCAGTGAAATGAAGATATACTGTAATATATACCGATATATTATGCTGCATCTATTAATGCCTTCGGGCTAGGTAATAAAACCATTTTTATTGGACAACATCGAATAAAAGTGGTATATGGTTCGATGAGATTTCGCTGGAAAATAAAATTGATGTGATGGACAATATAAGAAAAATTTTGTGGAGGCTCCAATTCGAAATCGATGATGATTCCAATGGTAGATGTGGTTCGGAATCGCTAAATCAGAAATAGGATGTGAAGGAACCAATAATACATATTCTCAGACTTTTAATATTCACCTGGTAACTATTTGGAGTACAGGAAAAAAATATGATTTGAACAGTTTTAGTCTTCAACTCGAAATTTATTCAGTGAATCAGAAATAGTTTTTTCTGAAAAATGCAAGGACATTATTATTTCACAATGCCCTTTTCTCAACCAACAAAAACACTTTACATGTACAGCTTGTTCCAAATTTATTCCATGACGTCATATGCCCCATGAATATTGAATTTCATCCCTTGTCGTTCGAGAGATACCCAACAAACACTTACTCGTTGATGCAGAAAACTGATCACCTGATCTATCTGATAATAATCCAAATGTATTCAATGGATGCTCGAAATTTTGCTCATCAACTATACAACTGATAATATCCAAACTTAACTCGATCTTCATGAAGAATAGTCCATGTGTTGATCGGAGAAAAATAATGCCATTCTAAAGATCTTCTTATAGAAGACTGAATTGTCAGTAGTTTTTTATCAATTTCGGAAAGAGTTGGGATATTGATGATTTTGTTTTCTCTTCATAGGGAAATGTGTGTTATAGTTGTTTGTTATGATATGAAAAACGAGTTATTTCGAAAGAGGTATCTTTCAAAAATCGAAAAGGTTTAGTAATAAGAAAAGTAAATCGATGCGAGTCGTAGTGGTTTTTTTCTTTTCTCAATTATATTGTCAAATATACGAGATATCGCATTCTGATGAACATAATATTGTCAAGATATACGTTTTTCAAAATCCAATTCAGTGAAACACCAGGTATGATTCTATTCTAAATTCAATTTCATTATTACCATAAACAAAACACTTCTGTTTACAAGTCCATGATGAAAGTAGGTCAGTACAAATTATATTATGTAAAAGGTGTTATTACAAGAAGAAAATCACAAATACGATCTTGCTGACGGTCCTGATCTGGAATCATGGACTTGGTATGAGGAGAGTTAATAAAAGGGGACGAAGGGGAGAGACGGAAGTCAGTCGTGGGACCCCCGTGTGAGACGTTGGGGAAGTTAGGGTATCGGTGACAAAGTGGTACGGTTTGGTCGCGAAGTTCCGTTAGAGTATTGTGCGAGTATTTTATTCTTTCCCTTTCTTTGGTACCCCTCTGGAGAATGGCCACCAGCTCCTGTATTATTTTAAGGTATGAGTTGTATTAAAACATTATAAAGTTCGTTTTTGTCCTGCTTATGTAATATTGTTTTCTGTCAAGATTGCAAATAATATGTGTGTTGTATTAAAGCCCTATAGTGTTTAATTTGTCTAGAGTCGAGGAGTGTTCCCTGTTTCCTGGCTACGTCCCAAGCGACAGGGGGTGTTTTCAGGTAGATCCAACCCTGTACGCGACAATATTAAACCATCATATGACACATCGTTTTGAAAAGAATGAAAAAATTATCTGAAAATATTGAAATTCAAAATGACGTTTATCAGAAAAACCAAAGTTGTTAGGTGTTTTTCCGTCATTTCGAGAGTCACTTAAAAGACGATATCATATTGGAAAACTTCATGAAAAATACCTGCATACAACTTTGGTTTGAAATCTCCAGTACGATTAGCTTATAAATAAAATCTAACATTGGAAACTTTCGTGTTTTCGCGATATCCTTAGAACAGTCAGAGATATTCTCAATTTCTTTTCAGAATATTATTCAGCATAAAAATTAGCAACTTCGATCTCATTCAACCAACTTTGTACCTTCTGAGAAAAGCGAGATCCCCATGGTGGCACTCGAATAACGGACAACCTGTATAATACAACAAATCGATATTCTTTCTGTATATAAACAATCTGTATCTGAAAAACTGACTCTTCCAGGAATTTGTGAGCTATATTTTGAACAAACAATTATATGCCTAATACCTACAAACTCACAATTAGATAAGAAGAGAATCAAAGTCTTCATCACGAGAACTATGGTTGTGTATTTAGCGATTTGAGCAATTCATTTTGTTCTCTTTTATCATCATGCATTGTTTTTTAATCGAACGTATACAACTGGTGTATAGAGCATTCCGCATTGCGGATAAATAATTTTGCCGATAAAAAGCGGTTGAATTAGATATCGTTGAAGGTATTTTCGAATGAATACCACTTAATGGGACGTTCCTGAATATGCTACCATTTAAATATATTACTTTCCGAGTGTTTGTAGGGCCTACACCTTATACTATTGAATGAAATTGAGATTCATGACAGCAACACGAAGTTGAAATCAAATCATTATATCATTTATAGTTTATTTGAGGAAGAGAGTTGTGATATCCGTGACATCAGAGGTAACCAAGAAGTGTCTGATTTATAAATGAAAGTTTGATTCGGGCATCTTCCATTCCTGATGGGGTGATTTTTCCATTAATAATTACTTCTACCATATATTCTCCTACCCCTTTAAAAGTATTCACTAAAATGTTCTCAATAATACATAGCGCATAATTCATTATGTGTCCGTATATCTCCATATATTCAAATTCGTAATTCCATTTGCTGCCGGACGAATTTTTAGAATCCGAATTCCATTGCGACAAAAATATTTACTAACTATATCGTCTCGGAATATCCACTGACGATTTCCTAATTCTCTTTACCGATAATGAAATTGAAACAAAAATTGTGTTGAATCAATAAACTATAACAAATATCACAAGTACTTCGAAATCGACTAATAATGTTAACTCAGCTATAGTTTCTACTCAAGAATATCCACTTTTTTCTTCAAATAGAGCTCTACATTCATTTCAATCGTTTTTGGTATCAGTCTTCAATCATTGTTGTTCACCTACAGTATTTTCAAATTTCCAGCAATTTTGTCGGTCATTAACTTGATGACATCCTGTATGTACTAATTCCATATCGTCCTCCGTGAGAAATTCATTCATATTTCATTTATTTAATTAATGGATAAAAAATAAACTAGCAATGCAGGTGAAAGAAAAGAATAAAGCTAGTATGACTGTATTTTATGTTGTCATGGTACGTCACGCGATTTTGCCTGACGACTGGCTGAATATGGTGATAGATACCATCTAGAACTGGTCAAACTCGATGGGGAATGCTACCGCTGAAATCCATACGTATAGTCGCCACCTATCAACATGTTGTAAGCAACCACGGTCATATACATGAGGTCTGGAATCTACGGCAATTTTGAGTGGTGGGGGGTGGCACAATTTTTGAAGAAAAAGTTTCCATAATTATCCGCTAGGAGGACATAGGGGTATAATCACGTGATTAATCTTTGACAACAAAACAAACGGTTCGGACTCGAATGGTAAATAAAATCAATGACAGAAATATTATATCTTGCAAAATTCTCTCGAACGAATAGAAATCATTCCTACTTCCAAAAAGCTGATCGGATCTGATCTGTGATTGGCTGACAAAGTGACAATAGAGGACAGCGCCGCAGGTGGCGAAACATGAGAACCACGAAATTTTCCTCAATGTTTGGGTCACCCCCCACCACCCGAGTTGCAAGACCTATGTATACGATCGTGTAAGCAGCTAACATGGTCTGAACTACTTGCCTCTTCCAGTGACTCAGTTGACGTTGGAATCGGACAGTGGATACGATGAGCACACTCAAACGAATTCAGTGACATACTTCTGCAGGAAATAGAAAAGAGCTCTAAAAAACGTTTCCCACCCTTACATAACCTTAATTTTATGCAAATTTCCACAGAGGTGCGTCTTGTGATGTCATTGATTTTGTAAATATAACGTCATCATGTTTTTTTAAGTCAGCCTAACTATCGATTATACCATCGAAAAAGGCGTATTTTATTATATTATAGAAAGATTGGGATGAAAATATCTTTAGTGAATCGTTTCCCACTCGATCATATCTCCAATATTTAAGAAATTATTAGTTTACTTTTCTCGGTGATTTTTTCCTCAGATTTCCAATAAAAGAACTGATTGGTCCTTCGGAGGCATCTTTTTTCCAGGGAAGATAAGGAAGTCTCATTCGTAATTTGTAAATCTTCCACAATAATGAACTAAGAAGTCCATAACGATACTGGTGATGATTTACATACGAAAATCAGATGGTTTAATCAGCTTCTAATAATTGTCAATATAAATCGTATGAAGAAACCTTTTCTTCGTTCATTCGAATTATGAACATTCATTTGAATTATTTTGTGTGTTCTATGAAGGAATTTGAAGGAATCCCAACACAGATATCTGAACAGGAGAAGCATTCTCATGAAAACACTGAAAATCGGGATCGCTCAATCCTCTCTTGCTAGCCAGTCGTGATCAGTTGATTGAAAATCCCCATGCTACTTTATGGGCCATTTCAACATTCAATATTTAATCGAAAATGATATAACTCTCTCAATGAGAATAACCATTATGAGGTTTATTTCTTCCCTAATTGGAATAATATCAGAATCAGCTGCACTATTATTTGTTTATTATTATATGATAGCAAATTCGGCTGCTTTTCTGTTGATACAGAAAAGCTGAAATATCATGTTCAAGATTCCCATCCAGTTCAGATCGAACCCATCAGTGTTTCCCTCGACAATATGGATTTTTTTTAACATCCAATTCCTTTATGCCTGTTTGCACCGACGTTGCAATTGAGTTCTAAATTAATGGCGAAATGTTGACCACTTGCACAGTTCGCAATAATTCAAGTTGTTTAGACAACACAACAGCGAAAAATTATGATGAAGGGTCGACATTCTACAGTTCACACATTCTCGATCGCGATCGCTTCGAATTAAACAAGGGAAAATGTATGGAATTGCTCGAACTCGCATGCCAACTTTAATAATACCCGATCGCATAATTATACGAATAAACTGGCTGAAATATGCGGAACTGTTATAATGGGTTCTCTTTGGCTGGAAACACTCTATAATAGCCATCATATAATGTCATAAGCGATTACGTTAGGTGGAAACAAAAGAATCAGGTTCGGGGATTCTGTCGGAACAAATGAGCAGCAACCAGGCCCAAAGGAACTTATGAATATTGAATATTTTATGAATTCGAAACAGCATCAGTTACCCGATTCCAACTTTGTATTCATTAAGCGGATGGTCATGGTCCTCCGACCACATGTGGCAATTGGGTGCTCTGAAATAATCCACAACTGACTCACTTCGTGATGCAAAAACAAAGGACAAGCGTTCCATGGAATTACTAAAAACCGTATCCGAGTTCTCAGCTCATGTTGGTAGTTTAAATAGTTTAAAGCATTTCTGTGATAATTGAGGATCATTTCGACAAGGATTATAATATACTCAAGGAGAATTTCTGCAAGTACTATCCAAACTACGATAAATATATATACTGATGAATTGAACTCAATGGAAAATTTCAATAGAAGAAATAATAATCTGTCAAGAACGCGTAGGACAAATATTCGGCTGGGCAGCATCAGAAGTACTACTGGGACTGCTGTCACTTTCAGTTTTGATAAGGAAAGAAGCCATAGCAGTTTACTGAGGATAGGAGACTCTGGCAGTTGGGTGAGTAAGAGTGGTACCTTTTTTGAGTATCAGAAATACTAGATATAGGTAGGAGTCAGACTATATCCGCTTTCTATGAATGAATGCATATGACATGATATGAATATTGCACGAAAACAGCTAGTTGTTGGTAGTACTACGTTTTCTCAAGTGCTTACAGAACATAGGAAGATTTTTCTTTGAATTGTGTTTTGAGTCAGTTTGTGTCAGAGGAGTAGGAAGTTTGAAGAATCTTCATTCTATCTCGTCAGCGAATGTGCGGCATATTTAGCTTTGGTAGACAAATATACCGGCCTTCTTTTCCGACATCAATTACACAATAGATCATTTTGAGTGACGTCACTTTTGACAGATGCGGCCATTTTGTCGGTAGGGCATGCAAGGGTGCGTCGGCCATTAGCTTCATTTATCTGCAGTTTTGAGTTTGATCTCTTCCTGCCCTTTTAGAACACCCCACAACAGAACAAAACGATGGCATTTCAAATAATTCACACTCAATCAATCGATCTTCTCTATTGTTTACAATGACAAGAACGTTTTGTGTGCCCTACCAGTAATCTGTCGTGACGTCACCTCAAAATGATCTATTGCCATATTTATAGTCCATGTATATGATGAAGGTATTTGACCTGGTAATTTTCCAGTACATCAAGTACGGATGAATAATATCCAGTTTTTTATTCAGAATCTTAATTTGATTGGATTATTTCGATCGTATTTCAAAGATACTGCATTGATATCCTTGAATTGATATACTGTATGATTACTTGATGAACTATAAGGATTTCACGTTATATTTCAGAACATTTTTCATTCCTTGTTATGTTATATTTCTCAACCGGGTATGTTTTTGTTCTAGGGACCTTGCTGTTATAAAGCTAACCCTGATGAAGGGGGGTACGAAGGCAGGGGAGATCTCCCCCACCACCAAGTAGAGTAGAGGAATTGATGGCTAGTTGTAGAGGAACTGGATCACAACTAGTCATAGGATGCGATGCCAACGCTCACCACCACATCTGGGGAAGCAAAAATACAGACTTAAGAGGTGAGTCGCTACTGCAGTTTATTCTAGCCAACAACTTGGATGTGCTTAACAAAGGGAATACACCAACCTTCGTGACGACACGGGCCAATGAGGTTATAGATATAACTGTAGTAATACTAACCTTATTTCACATAACATCAAAAATTGGCGTGTATCTGACGAGGTTTCTTGCTCAGATCACAGACACCTTAGATTCGAGAAAACGAAAAAACGGGCATTAAAACCCAAACTTCAAATCATAGGAATCCTAGCAAAACTAACTAGGGAGCCTATTAGGCAGACCTAGACATGCAATTGCACAACATTCCTAGCAAAATTGATAATACTATAGAATTTGATGATATCGCGAATCAAATGACTGACGCGATGGTTTCAGCCTACAATTCAAATTGTCCTCTAATCACAAGGAATTACAGATGTAACGCACCATGGTGATGCAAAGACCTTGCTGATTTGAAAAAAACATGTTAGACGCAAATTTAACCAAGCAAAGAATAATGGAGAATGGGGTGAATACAGAACCATTCCAACAGACTAGAACAAAAAATGAAGGAAACTTAAGAGAGACTCTTGAAGGAAGTACTGCGAGGATATCGAAAAAACCGCCGCAGGTGATAGACTTCAAAAGGTACTTTCAAAAGGTCCACAAAGTCCGATCAGAGCAATAGTGGGCCCTGATGGAAAGTACACCCAGGATGAAAAAGAAACACTGATGGATCTTTTCAGAGTTCACTTTCCCAAATCCAAGGTAATTGACGACGCACCTATAGCACAAGGACCGCTTCCTCCGGTAACTCTCAACAGAAGAGTGACTAGGAAAAACTGGGTGTGTGATGAAAAGATAATCACGTGGCACGAAATGGAATGGGTTATAAACTTGTTTGAACCATTCAAATCTGCCGATGGCGTTTATCCCAAAATGCTACAAGAAGGGCCAGAACTTCTACTTTGTATAGTACTAAGAACCAGTCTTGCAATGGGATATGGGAAAAATATGGTCTAAAGTAAGAGTCGCTTTTATAGCTAAACATGGTAAGTCGAAACAGGATGGGGCGAAAGCATTCAGACCAATAAGCCTAATGTCTTTCATACTGAAAACGTTAGGAAAACTTATCGATGTGTATATTAGGGATGAGGTACTTGAGAAGAGAGCTCTGCACAATGACCAATATGCCTTCAGGGAAGGAGTCTCCACTGAGACAGCACTACACAAGCTCATTAAGAGAGCAGAAAATGCGCTAGAGAAAAAGGAAGTGCTTCTATGCACATTCCTAGATATAGAGGGGCATTCAATAACACCCATCTAAAATCCATCACACGAGCTCTCGCTCATCATAATATCGAGGAAACTATTAATAGATGGATCGAGAATATGTTGGAGAGCTATGTGATGAATAGTACTATCTCTGACAGTACACTGCAGGCTAGAGTTACAAGAGGTTGTCCACAGGGTGGGGTTCTGTCACCGCTTCTGTGGAGTCTTGTTATTGACGGACTGCTGCATATTCTGACCCAGAATCACCACAGCGTACTAGGTTTTGCAGATGATTTGGTTATCATGGAACAGGAAAAATTCAATACCACTGTTGAAGAAAGGATGCAACAAGCATTAGACCTCACTACTGAATGGATTAATGAGGAGAACCAAGCAGTTAGCCCTCACAAAACTACAGTAGTAGCATTCAAAAAACGAATACAAAAAGAAGAGCTAGGACCTCTCTACTTGAATGGTACACCTGTAGAGATGTCGGGGAAAGCTAAATACCTCATACTAGATTCCAGGCTAACTTGGAACCAACATCTACAAAGGGTTACAAAGAAGGCAACCACGAGCCTAATTGTTGTGAGAGAAACATTTGGAAAAACTCGGGGTTTGAAATCAAAAATTATACATTGGCTTTATAAAGTGGTAGTTAAACCAGCCATACTTTATGGTGCAATCGCCTGGTGGAACAGGACGTTGCAACATAACACTATTAGAATACTAAGGAAGGTGCAAAGACTTGCTTGCCTATGCATAACAGGGGGGACGAGGACTATCCCAACAGCGGCCGTGGAGGTAATGCTCTGTCTTCCCCCGCTTCACCTTGAAGTGCAAGGGGGGGCTAGACTGGGGTTCCTAAGATTTCCTGTAGCGTCAAAAAATAGTAGGAAAAATACACCACTACAATTCAATGGGGACAACATCTTGCAGATGCCAAGAGATAATATGATCCCTAAATACATCTTCGAAAAACCCTTCAAGGTGTTAATCCCGGATCGAAGGGATTGGCACTAAGTTCACGCTAGAGAAGAGCAAAACAGAATGATCTGGTACACAGACGGATCAAGGACTGAACAATGACTGGGAGCTATTCCCCTACCCTGAAGGAGAAACACTCCTATGCGCTTGGTGAAAACACCTCGGTGTTCCAAGCAGAAATATTCGCAATTCTACAATGTGCAAAAATATGCAATGAGGTGGCTATCAGGAGTAGAGGAATCCATATTTATTTGGATAATCAGGCTTGCCTGAAAGCTCTTGCAGGTTATAAGGTAAAGTCCAGACTCATCTGGGAATGAATCAACGAACTTCTGACGCTTGCAAGGTTAAACAGAGTTAAACAGGACCGGTGAGTCAGGAGAATCCATTGCTCATCTTTTTGCCGATAATTTTGCCAGCACATATAATTACACACAACTAAATCTTGACAACCCTTTGCTACCCAAAAAACAAGTTTACATTCCCCCAATTACCTTCTCTATTGGTGAAGTTCTCAAAGGAATCTCTGAGCTTAGGGACAAGCTGAGCCATGGCCCGGATGGTATTCCTCCATACTTCATGAAGAGATGTATATTTACTTCATGCCTACCAATTGAACTTTTATTCAATTTGTCTCTGAGTACAGAGATATTTCCTGAAATTTGGAAAAGCAGCTATGTAGTACCCATTTTCAAAAATGGCGTCGAAGAAAACATTCAAAATTATAGACCAATAGGTATGCTCTCAGTCATTCCCAAACTTTTAGAAATATTACTAACACCCATACTTACATGGCATTGTAAGGACCTAGTCATTGACCAGCAACATGGTTTCACAGCTGGGAGATCTACAGTCACAAACCTCCTTGTGTATCAAAATGAAATAATCAAAAGTTTCGAATCAGGACTTCAAATTGATGCAATCTATTCCGACTTTAGCAAGACGTTTGATCGTGTTAATCATGGTCTATTGGTACAGAAGTTGGTCATGTTCAGTTTTTCCAGTTTTATTACTCACTGGATTATCTCACAAATAGGTCCCAACTAGTGGAAATTAAAATTTTTTGATCTGAACGAATCCTGGTGTACACTGTATATTATCACTGTTTGCTGACGACCTGAAGTTATATTTGCCTATTGAAAGCATTGAAGATTGTCATAAGTTGCAGGATGATATTGATTCGCTATTTATTTGGTCTGAAAATAATGGTATGTCTTTAAATTAAGGGAAATGCTTATGTATGACATTTGCTAGAGTGAATAAAAAAATCATCTTCAACTATGTTCTTGATGATTTCGATCTGAAACGGCTCAACGAAACTAGGGACTTGGGCGTAATCTTTGATGAAAACCTGTCATTCACCACCCACATAAACACCACTATCAATAGAGCTCTTAAGCTTCTCGGTTTTATTTTCCGAAATTGTAAGGATCTATCGATTGATGCCACCAGAATTGTTTATTTAGCTCATATAAGATCTGTTTTAGAGAATGCGTCACCAGTCTGGTCTCCTCATTATCAAGTACATATAAACAACATTGGAGCAGTGCAAAATAGATTCCTCAGACTTGTTGCCTTCAAATCAGACCTCACAGTTGGAGAATATGAATATTCAGATATACTTGAATTTCTCTTAACTCTTTTGAAAAACTGTGTAGAAATAAAATTGAATTTTTTGTTCAATTTCCTTATTTACATTTAAATGTTCACTTTTTATATTTACATTTAAATGTTAACTTTCATACTTAGATTTAGGTTAGGTTAGTTTTAAGTGTCATTATTGTGTTTGTATATTTTATTTTATTTTCACTCATGGGGATTACCCGTATATATGAATAAATGAATGAATAGAATGAATGAATCTCAAAGCATAATATCACTCGTTCAGCGGCTTGTTTCTCAAAATACTACTATATTGGGTCACTCATATGTCGAGGTACACTGTATTTGAGCTGAAATGATGAGTTATACACTGATGATTCTTACAGTTCTCCATGAAAATTACTACTACGAAGTTTCATCAGCATCACCGTCAGTTTGAAGATTAAGAGCAGGTAATTGATTTTCAAAATCATCTGATTCAAATTTCCCCATACCATCCCAACGTGAAATCACATTAACGATATGGAGATGTTACCAAACAATTTCCTACGTTGCTTTGGGTATTCTTCATAAGAGAATCGTTGATAATTCCTTATTCTTAGTTTAGTCAAATCTTCACTTCACGGAGAAAAACTAGTGAAAGAAGATAGATTACAGTATCGAATCTGAGTGTTTCGTGTAGGAAAATTATTTCTTATCTGACAAACAACCAAAGTTTCTATTCATTCCAGATAATCCAAGTAATCCTATGAATTTTAGGGAACACAGCAGTTATATGACAGATTGGTATTAAATTTAGTATTCAATTTTTTTTGCTAGGGATATTTGTCTCGCAAGAATTCACTATCATCCAGAGATTAGTTGTTGATACATTTTTTCAACTTTAGTGATATCGAATTAGTTCTTCGCTTTTACCCGGGTGAATATGCTATTTACATAATGATATTCTCACGATGGCGATAAGGGTAATTTGCCTTGAAGTTTTAATTAAAATCCGAGAGAATGCAGGTCTCCAATAAACAGGGTGAGTCGTTATCGTATATAACATCAAATTTCAGGAAAAATGAAATGGAGAAGTTCATTATCTATATTTTACTCTGAACGACCGAAAAGAACAATTTATGCAGCTTTCACTGAAATAAGATAGGTGTAGCATTTTAAAATGTGCATATCTGATTAGGTTGCCTATATGAATTGTCAGTGAATATCATTTATATACCTATAACTGAATATTTTTTTCCATTACGACAGGGGTCCAAAGGATATACTGCAGCAGGAGGCTTATTGTATTTTCCCTATCATTCCGATACCCTTAAAAATATTGATCCCTCTGACTATCTTGCAAAGGTCACTAGGTTTCAGGGTTCCCACATTCACTAGGTTCAAATCAGGTTCCGCTAGTTGTACTACTCTTCTATAGTTTAGTGCCTCACATTAGCACAAAATGTGTTCGATAGTCTCAGGTTCTAAGCCGCACAATCTACAAGTCGGGTCACCTTGATATAGCCCCATCTTTTGTAGGTGTGTTCTGACAGGAGCATGTCCTGTAAGGAGACCTGTTACTAGTCTTATCTGATCTCTACTTAATCTAAGTATCTCATCAGTTCGTTTTTCACTTGTTATCTTAATAACAAGTTTACTATATTCTTGTCCTGATGTGTTATCCCAGGCTAATCTTTGTAATTCTTTGACTCGTCTTTTAATGGAGTAACCAAGTAGTTTCTTGGGTACTCCAAGTACTGGTTCCGGGCCAAAGTAAGGTGTAGCTGACCCCTCCCTAGCTAGTTCGTCAGCTATTTCGTTGCCTCCTATTCCACTGTGCCCAAGTACCCAGATCAGTTTAACTCTGTTTGACCTTGCCAGCGTCAGAAGTTCGTTGATACATTCCCAGATGAGTCTGGACTTTACCTTATAACCTTCAAGGGCTTTTAGACTGGCCTGACTATCCGAATAAATATGGATTCCTTTCCTCTTAAGGCCTTCTCATTGCATATTTTTGCACATTGTAAAATTGCAAATATTTCTGCTTGGAACACCGAGGTGTTTTCACCAAGCGCATGGGAGTGTTTCTCCTTCAGGGTAGGGGAATAAATTCCCGCATCAGATCTTTGTTCAGTCTTTGATCCGTCTGTGTACCAGATCATTCTGTTTTGCTCTTCTCTAGCGGGAACTTCGTGCCAATCCCTTCGATCCGGGAAGGGTTTTTCGAAGATGTATTTAGGGATCATATTATCTCTTGGCATCTGCAGGATATTGTCCCCAACGAATCGTAGTGGTGTATTTTTCCCACTATCTTTTGACGCTACAGCGGGGGAAGACAGAGCATCACCTCCATGGCCGCTGTTGGGGTAGTCCTCATTCCCCCTGTTATGCATAGGCAAGCAAGTATTTGCACCTTGCTTAGTGTTCCAATAGCGTTATGCTGCAATGTCTTGCTCCACCAGGCGATTGCACCATAAAGTATGGCTGGTTTGACTTAAGGCTCGTGGTTGCCTTCTTTGTAACCCTTTGTAGATTTTGGTTCCAAGTAAGCCTGGAATCTAGTATGACTCCCAGGTATTTAACTTCCCCCGACATCTCTATAGGTGTACCATTCAAGTAGAGAGGTCCTAGCTCTTCTTTTCGTTTTTGTTTTGTGAATGCTACTACTGTAGTTTTGTGAGGGCTAACTGCTAGGCTCTCCTCATCGATCCATTCAGTAAGGCTTGTTCCATCCTTTCTTTAACAGTGGTATTGAATTTCCCCTGTTCCATGATAACCAAATCATCTGCAAAGCCTAGTACTCTGTGGTGATTTTGGTTTAGAATACGCAGCAGTCCGTCAATAACAAGACTCCACAGAAGCGGTGACATAACCCCGCCCTCTGGACACCCTCTTGTAACTTTAGCCTGCAGTGTGGTGTCAGAGATAGTACTATTTATCACACGGCTCTTGAACATATTCTCGATCCATCTATTAATAGTTTCCTCGATATTATGATGAGCGAGAGCTCGTGTGATGGATTTTAGATGGGTGTTATTGAATGCCCCCTCTATATCTAGGAATGTGCATAGAACCACTTCTTTTTTCTCTAGCGCATTTTCTGCTCTTTGGATGATTTGATGAAATAAGCGGATTGCTTGGTTCAGATCACTCGACTCAAACAGTGCAATCCAATCAATAGAGGCAAAATAATTGTTTAAGCTAATATAGTCAGCGTTTTTGAAGTCTAAATAAGATTCGTGGCTGTGCAGAATTGGGTAGTTCAATAGTGCATGTGGTTCCAATATAATGGTGTTTGTTCTCTAAAAGTAGGTTGGCCGCTTCTGTGGTAACTATAGATTCCCATTCTTCTGTGAAAATTTAATCTAAGTAACTATCATTTTCATTCGGAACAGAATTGGACTGTTTGAGGTTAAGAAATGTAAACGATTCAGAAATGACTCCCGCAGGACTGCCATCAGGGCAACGAAGTAGTGTGCCAAAGTTTTCATAATCTCTATCAAAATTCTATTTGGCCAGTGGTAGGTTGTAATCACCAAAAAGAAAGAATGGTGAGTCTGAGAACGAATTAAAAATGTATTCTACTGCTGGAGTATGATCGGTATAGTGATCCAAACTTTAGGCAGGTGGTATGTAAACTGCACCAATCAAGAAGGATGATGTGTTGAGAATAATCTCAACGAAGAGCTGCTCCACACTGTGAAAAAGTACCACTACATGTTTGGAAATGAGGGAAGTTTTTACAGCAATTAATACTCCTCCACCCAAGCTTTTACAGCTAGTAGCAGAATTTCTATCAAAACGAAAAATAACATAATTACTCCAACCAAGTTCAGCAGTTGAAAAGTCAGAATTCAACCAAGTTTCAACAATAATGATTATATCGTGATCACAGTTTTGAACAGAATGCCTCAATTCTAAAATCTTTGTTCGCACTCAACCAACATTGTGAAAATATACATTTGAAGACATTTGAAAAATTTTTGGGTTGTTTTTAACAACACTAGGTACTCCACCAAAATACTTTATAGACAAGTATGTTTCACCTTTAGTTGAACGGTTCTTTAATTCATCCAGGGCTTGTTTCAGTTGAGATTGTTGTAGTTTTGTTCTGTCGTATCCTACTTTGGAACCTAGAGCTTCGACCTTATTTTTGGATGACACAATCTTTTTGGCTAGGAGAGGGCTGGAAAGAATTGGTCTAGCCTTGCCATTCACAGTGGGTCGACCTAGTCTGAGCACTTTGACAAGGTCCTTGTCTTCTATACCAACAGAATTTAGGATATTCATAGTAGCGTGTTTGTCACGTTTATACGTTTATTGAGGTGATTCGAAGGGGACTTTCACATTATATATCATCACATTGCTGGCTCTCAATGAACGTTCATGAACCTCGTTGCATATTTCATTGGTCATTGCGGGATCAGATTTGAGCTGCTTCAGTGACTCCATCTCTGTTTTAAGAGCGGTTACCTCATTTTCAAAGAATGAAATTTTTTCAAGAAGTTTTGGAACTTGAGTGACGATGTTCCTACAGTCGTCGCAGAAGAATAGAACAGCACGTTGTTTTTGCAACATTATTGCTCGAACTTCTGTACTTGTCATTATGTTACAAGATTTAGTGTTGTGAAAAACTGTGTTTTACCGTGTTTACCGTGTTTTTCATATGGCAAGCTGGTTCACTTCATGACACTTTAGATGCAAAATGCGTACTTATTTATAATGGGTTCACAAAAATATTAATTTCAAATGACTGGATGCAATTAAACTCGTAGTTTGATACCAAATACGAATTTAAAACAATTTATCAACTTAGAAATTAAGCAAATTTAAAAAAACTGATAACGACGTGATGCGAGCTAGATTCAAGATACAAGAAATCGCAGACTGCTACACTGTGCAGCTTCTAACAGTTTTTTCCACTTCAGTCTGTTTGCTTGTTCCTCTTAGTTTTGAGGCATTTTCATGAGTTGGGTACACGTGGGTACTCGTAGACAATTTTTTCTTTAAACAAAATTAATACACTATTTTCTGTGCTTTTCGATTGATCGGGGGATTATTAGATATAATGCGTTTCTAAATATACATACTGTGTATCAATTCTGGTTACAGTCCTGAGTATTTTTCGCAAAGAGCATCGGTATTGTTTCTTCTCTCATTTCAAAAGTTCCATTAGCGTTCTGTGCTGAATTATTGATACAATATCATTGAATATTAAAAAATGAGAGTACTTATTTCTGAAACGGTAATAGCTTCCTTCCTACGGGAAGCATATCTTGAAATATTTTTCTTGTATGAATCCAAAATGAGCACTATGAATATTTGCATAGCGTCTATCTGAGCTAAGCATCTCTTCGAAAAGAAATGTGTCACAGTTAACAAAGTGTAACGTTAACTATAATAATGTATATCAGTATTCGATAGATCATCCAATTCAACATTCGCTGTTTTTATTTCACACAGCTATTCAGTCATGATCTCCAACAACAATTCTGTTGATCTTTAAGGCTACGACTTCACAAAATATCATACATACACGAAATATTGTAAGCAGTTGAATAAGCTGATTATTATTCTTGTGGTGTGGTATAGAGAATTTTCAGTGGCTCGCCCTTTGTAGATTTTTGATGTATCATTGGAAGTCATCCTGTCAATATGAATGGAATCATGAAGTGTTTCGATTAGGAGCATCTATGTACAGTTTGAGAACGATGAATGATGATTCAATATGATTTCATTCCGAAACTCTGTCGATTCCTCAATATCGTCCTCAATAACATCCAAGCACCACTAGATTTTATCGTCTATGAGCCGAGAGGATAGCCGAGAAAGGATTCTAACAAATCGAGCATAGACGCGAACTAATATATTTAGAAAGCATCCCTACATAAAAAGAAACTAATTTCCGTTCGGACCCGCAAGGTTCAGCTAGAACTATCGGTTAACTTAGGGGGCAAACGATTCGACGATTCTAACAAGTGCGGCCACTGAAGATAACCGGCAGATTGAAAAACAACTCTACTTCCACATCAACTTATTTGCAATTTTTAAAGGGTCCAAGATTTAGTTGCATGAGATTCCTTGTAATGAACTGTTTAACAAATGACAGTTCATCTGATCGTTTTGAAGGACTATAACATGAATTTTGCCCTGTTTATATCACATGTACACCATTTCCATTGACTTCTTATTGATTGACAGAAACAGACTTAGAACTTCAAAAGTACCCACCTAAGATATCTACTTCAGCTTTCCAACGATGATACAGAAAACACTTATGAATTGTTTCCATCTTTCAATCATTTACCAACTGGAGTGATGAGAATGTAGAAAATGACTGTTTACTTTCTTGAAAATCTGATATTATAGTTTGAGGAAATAACAAGAAGATAATAAAAAATCATTCGAAAATGTTGAGCGAGGGATATTTCGCTTGATTCAATTTCAACTGTGTAATAGTAACATAATGATATTTGCTTAATGTATATTCAACTCTACCTGGCAACTTTGTATGTATTATTATATATATATAGTCCTGCAGCTCAGCTCCACTCTTCTTCAGCTTAGTTATCAGAAAGATTAGGATATTACTATTTCACAGACTTCATCTGAGTAGAAAATCTTAGATTAAACAGGGTGTTTTGAAAATATTGTGACGCCATTGAGTTATATTTCTGATGTATAGAAGATAAGATTTGAGCTGCAAGACCCTGTATAATGATATTTTGATTTGGACTATCATGAATTGACCTCACTGATTCTAAACCGTTCTATTTATATTTCAATATGCAGATGTTTTGAATATGAACGTGAATATTCATTATGAACATATCTGATTCTAACAATTCTCCGATACACTTCTTTTCCAATTTTTTTTTCCTTTATCTTTATGAAAAATGGAATAAATTGGAATGTACGAAGTGACATAGTTAACACATCAGAAGATGCAATATTTGATTGTTCAGCAGTAGAAATTGAGTTGAATACGCTGAAAGCAATTGTTTTGTGTATTTACCCTACTGCCTCGGAGCGGATATTTTTCAAAAAACTTGAATCTATTTTGTCTATGGTGGTGTGTGAGAACTGTTTAATTTTTGTTGCAGGTGATTTCAACATGTACATACATGTAACAATGTAAATCGAAATGTTCTACTGAACTACTAACATTATTGAAATCTTTCAACATTAGGCCATCAATTTCAGAATACACAACTATAGGCATGAATTCTAAAAGCAGCTGTAGAGATAACATCTCCACAAACTGTGAAGATTTCAAATCAGAAATACTAAACACTCACATATCAGATCACACTGGCCAAAAAATAACATTTGACTATAAGACAAATACACACAAATCAGGTAAGACTGAAAAGAGAATATTCGATACACAAAATAAGGAATCCTTCAAAAAAATATTAGCTGATCAAGACTGGGAGGGTGTTTTTTCCACCTCAAATTCGGATGTGAATGAACAATGGACCAATTTTATGCAAGTATTTATGTCAATATTCAACCACTGTTTTCCAATCAAATTTATAGGCAAAAAACATAAAAACATATCCAACTACCAAACTCCTGAACTACTACAGTGTAAAAAGCAACTTGATACCCTACTTGTGTTGCGCAGAACAGCAGAAGGGTATGATGAAGCGTACAGGAAAACTAAAATTGGATACAACCGGTTGTTGATAAATGCAAGAAAAACTAAATATGGAAATCGCATATATAATAGTGATAATAAATCAAAATGTCTTTGGCAGATAGTGGAAGAAATAAGGGGAAAGCCTTCAAGACATACAGAATTGAAAATAAATGGTGATCCTGATACAATAAGTAATAACTTCAATGAATTGACACTAAACAGTGTAAATAATTTTCCTGATAATTCAGAAGTGAATATTTATCACAACATATCTCTTTCAAAGAACTCAATGTTCCTTACACCCACAACTATCAATGAAATTATAAAGATAATTAAAAAGCTGAAAAATACGATGAGTGCTGGATACGATGAAATTCCATGTAGTATCATGAAAAGTTTTGAAGATGAACTTGCAATCCCTTTGTGTCACATAATAAATAATTCTTTTCAATAAGGACTCTTTCCAGACAGTCTTAAATTGGCGATTGTTAAACCGGTATATAAAAAAAGGGGATCCCACTCTGTTAGAAAACCATCGTCCCATAAGTTTAATACCATCCCTTTCAAAAATATTTGAATTATCTATGTGTACCAGACTATTGAGCTTTTTTAACGCCGAAAAATTGCTAAGTCACTCGCAGCATGGATATCTGAAGGGTAAATCCATAGAAACTGCCGTTTATGATTTTATAGACAAAATTGTTTTGGGATATGAAAGCAAAGATCTATCAATGGGAATATTTTTGGACTTGTCAAAGGCTTTTGATAGCATTAATCATGACATTTTATTGAATAAATTAGAGCGGTATGGTGTCAGGGGCCCTGTACTTAGCTGGATAAGATCATACCTGTGTGAACGTGTTCAAAGAGTATCTATAGAAAGAAACGGAAGGAAGTACTTCTCTGAGGATGGTCAGCTAGAAGTTGGTGTGCCCCAGGGAAGTGTGATGGGTCCTCTGTTATTCATATTCTATGTCAATGACTTGGCATCAGAAATCATAAATGATAAAACAAATCTTGTAAATTATGCCGACGACACAAATATCCTAGTGTTAGGATCTTCATTCAAAGAAATGTTAGGTATAGCAAACGACAGCCTAGAGGGAGCTCAGGACTGGCTTATTAATAACCGATTGACTCTAAACAAAGAAAAGACAACCTGTATCTGCTTCACAACTACTAAAAGTGTTGTGAACAGGATACCCCAAGACATACAACTCCAAACAGAAGGTGTGACCCTGGTGAGGAGCACAAAGTTCTTGGGAATTCACATGGACCAAAATCTGGATTGGGAGATCCATATAAATGAACTCTGTAACAGATTAAATTCAGTGTGTCATTCTTTCAGAATCACAGGCAAATACTTAGACAGTGAAGCATTGAGGACTGTGTATTTTTCAAACTTTCATTCTCTACTGCGCTTTGGTATCATTTTCTGGGGAGGATGCTGGGAAGCGCAGAGTGTTTTTATTGTACAGAAGAGATGCATGCGAATTTTTTTGGGTAACAGTGAAAGGCAGTCATGCAGAGAAAAATTCAGAGAAATGAATATATTAACTGTTCCAGGTATCTATATATATGAGTGTCTAGTATTTCTGTTCAAAAATAGGGAAAAATTCGATGTATTTAAATCACAGCATAGTTATGGTACAAGATCTATGGATCTAAATAGGCCTGCACACGGACTAACTCTAACAGAAAAAGCTCCTACGTATTCGTGCATTAAGCTTTACAACAGACTGCCGACGAGTGTTAAAATCGAACCCTGTCTTAAAAAATTCAAACATCTTGTACAAGAATTATTAATCAAGATCGAACCATATAGTTTAAAAGAATTTTTTGATTCCAAGTTAGTGTGATTCAATTATAACCCAATTTTTATGTAGTCTATCTAATTCACTGGACAATTTCAACATGTACGTTTTCTGTGTTTTCATTGATTCTATTTAAGCAGGTCTTTGTGTGTTTTGTCTGTGCTTCGCATTTTCAACGTATCTGTTTTCTTGTTTGGATACTTATCTTGACTTATCTTGACTATTCTGCATTGTATAAGTGTATGTTTGGATGTTCTATGTATGGAAGCCAAACATCGCTAATTTTGACGCCGGTTCACCTAATTTGTGCTTGTGTATTGTTTAATGTATAAGTGCAATTCTCTGAATAAAGCTATTATCCATCTATCTATCTATCTATCTATTTTCAATAGTGAACGAAGAGAATGGGTATAAACAACAATTACGTTGGTATGCCAATAGAAATGCCAAATGCCAGAGTTATCCCACAAACCAACGATATTTTTGAAGAGAGTTGTTATGACGAAGAACTTTTCGATTTCAAAATGAATTTCAGATTTGATTATCCATCAACGTGGAGTTCATACAGCAAAAGAATATATCTCACTCAGTCGAATTCTTACCCAGGCTAGGAGTCAACATATACAATAATTTATTGAAAGTCTGTAGCAATTGATAATCTTTCAATGCTAAACACTCACAGACACACACACAACTTCGAACATAATAGCATAATAATACGTGCATCATTTTTTGGGCAACCCCATCACTTTTTATGTTGTAAGTGTCCTTAGTATAATGGAATACTCTGTATGAATGTAGAGTCCACTTCCAAAAAGGAGAGGAATAGCCATATACAGATCAATGGGTCGTACTTTTATTAATTTAATGTAATTACGTGGTTGAGTTGATATCAAATATGACAAACTGATCTGAGTATTGAAGATCCGTTTACGATACGTGATTGACTGAAGCGGCCTATACACGTTGAGTTTTATTGTACTGCATCTTGAACTGCATATCGTAAAACTTGCAGTACAACCAATTTCTTCCCACACGATGCAATCCATGATACTGTCGCAGTTGGAATTATCATAGTCATTTATATTCAGAGAGTGATGTTTTTGGAAATAATTCCTTGGATTTTTTGGATGAAATTTCTCAACTGGAATTTTCATTTATTCTTTTACATCTTCCCAAAATGATTTTGATCTCTTATTCATGTTTGGCATTGATGGAATGAGACCAACAATCAATGAGAATTATCGTAACCTCATCAGGAATACACTCTACAAGTTGCGTTTGAACCTTATCCCTGACAAGATCCGCATGACCATCGATATTTCACAAGAGCTCCGTACTGCGAACGATTCGATGACTCCTTACTGCAAACAATACAATTCATCTACACACGCCACAATTGATCTTTGATGCTGCAAGCATAAATCGTTACATGTATAGGCCGTTTAATTCATCAATATTTGAAATCTGATCTGATAATAGAAAAATGATGAATGGTCCATCAAATACATAACGCTTTCGTCAAATGTGCATCCAGCTTTACATAAATTATCGGAGACTGATTCGAATATAAAAGTTGAGATTATATCCGGCAATATCCTATCTTCGAAGAAATAAAATACTTGTATCATTATACAGTGCTTCTCAAAAAAAGCCCTCTCATCACTCATACTATTATACATACACAAGTGAAATTTAATAACTGAATATTGAAGGTTATAAACTTTTTTTCTAGTGATGATAGATGACAAAATCGACACCCCCTTGAAAAGGGATCGCAAAAACCTATTCAGTGATTTGATTCTGTTTGCAATTATGATAGTTTTAATGGCTCATTAGTGAACATAGGAATTGAAATTCCATTCAGTATGATATTATTCGAAGGTTCAAAAATCAGTATCTACCTGAAGAAATTGCTTGAAGTGACGTCCATTCATTTCCTGACAGTGAAATATCCTGTTTTTAACTCTCTGCGTACTTTTTCAAATGTGTCTGCGGAAACAGTCTCAGATTCTGTGAAAATACGTTGTTTTCAAATGTCCATATCGTCAGGTTCAGTGGCGTAAACCTTCGGTTCAAAGTACCCACACAGAAAAATATCCGTGAGAACCGGTGATCGAGGAGGCCATACCGTTTTACCCTCGTCATCCTTTTCATCTATCACGAAACTTATTCCCAAATTGCCGAATTCATCTGGATTATCTTTCGAAATTTTAAAAATTGATGGTTCCAAAACTGCCCCAATCACAAATAAAATTGGTATCATTGAATAGGTATTTTCGATACCTTTCAAGAGAGGTGTCACTTGCTGTAAGGTTCCATTTGGAATTTGATCACAATGGCCTTGTAACGTCATCTTTGCCGATTTCATCATCTAGTAGGAAAGTTCATAACCTTCAATATTCACTTTTCAAATTTCAGAGGGGAAAGGGGACTTTGAGAAGCACTGTATCCATACTCCGTTTCCATGGTTTTTCTCATTTGTATTGAAAGTTATTTCACAGTTGTTCACAACAGACTAATTCTAGTAATAATTCATCATGTTTCTTTCAATTTTATAATTTGATTGACATCTCGACATATCTACCATTTTGCTATCAATGGTATCTTTATGATCGTTGTTGACGGGTTCATGATTTTGGTGGAGAATATTGTACATATAATAAGCCTCTCATAAAGAGATTCAAGAAGAAGGCTTTTTTCCTCATTGCTCATTTACTCAAAGGAGAAATCATCTTATTTTATATGAAAGGTTATTGTGTTCGTAGCTTTCGAGTACTGGTGTAGGATTATTGTATGCAGGCTGGCCCAACGAAAACGTACCGGAAGGTATATCTACCAGGAAGAGATTTCATCGAGACAAACCTGAAACACGTCAACTTTGTATATGAGGGGGACAACTTCTGGTGCGAAAAGTATGGCCCAAACTTCACTCTCCTAAGCGGGGATAGCATCTCCTAAATTTTTTCAAATGAGAATGAGGGTCAGATGACACCTCGTTAAAAAGCCCTCGTAGCAAAGATATGGACCTTTGAAATGTCGCTAGTGCATTTCTCAAAAAATACAAAAACTGTATCGATTTCGCTCAAAAACTTTCCATTTTGTTAAAATTAATGTTGAGAATATTTTCCTGAAAACAATTCGCTTTTTTTTTTTCTGTTTTTGTTGTTTACAGCTAGCCTCTCGATAAAATCTCTTCCCGGTAGTTATACCTTCCGGTACGTTTTCGTTGGGTCACCCTGTATACATCCTCTGTAGTATTTCATACAGCTACTTACACATTATTGTAATGATGAATCATCATTGATGATAATCAACTTTTCCATTTCGATTTGTAGTCTTGAAATTAACAAACGAGCCATCATCGTCAATATTTGTTGAGGTTGCCTTAATGCCTGAAAATCAATCAGCTATAATTTATGTACTATAATTGTGAATCAATGATTCGGAAGTATTCCTATCATGCAATTCATACATAATCACAAAAATATATACACCTTCATTATTTGTTATAATTATATCGAACAAATGATAATAACAACCACTAAATTATCGATATTCTCGTATATCAAGTATAGTTCAGTCAGCAATCGCTATCATAAATATCAACAGCGTTACCGAAAATCAATTCAGAGTCCTTGTGACATAGACTCTTGGGTTCATCATATTTTCAGAATGAAATGAGGTATCATATTGGTATATTTTATTAACGAAATCAAATTACATTGAATATTTCGATTTTTGTGCAAAATTTTAATACACAAATGGTGAATTTCAAGTACAGTAGAGTGCTTTGCAGTACGAATGTGAAGAATGAATAGTAAATGTTTCGCGAAAGTATAAGATTCAAATGAGTTACTACCCCTCTTTTTGAATAACTCGGTTATTCGGTGTATGTTATTAGTGATGACATGGAAGAATAACCCTTTTGTTCAAAACTGTATTCAGCTCTCATAGCAACACTGAATGGTAGAAGTTTTTGATAGCAGACATTTTATCCTCAGAAATCACACATAACACATGACCGACAGGTCTTCCTTCTGAAAACCTTATCTTGAACATTTTTTTAGTAATCTATTCCTATCAGCATATGTTGTTTTTTGTGAGCATAACATCATGAACTGCATACGACCATAATAAAAATTATTCACATCGTTGGGCTCTGAATTTTCAATCTACGAAGAAACCATTACATTTCTAGATGGAGGATGAAACATATAAAATTCTATTATTATTGCCAACACACCGTTCTCACCATTTCGATGGTGTACGCTCAATGCTGTGCAAATAGGCGTATTAAATCAAGAAGCAGGTGGGAAAATATTGCTAGCTATTCATCAAGACCAGAACGAAATTCATTCGAGGAGAAAAAGGACTTTCATTAGTATTTCAATAAGCAACCTCTGTTTGGAATTGCCACGAAAATCCATGATTATCAAGGCATGGAATGTTGAAAATGAATTCATTTTTCATTTGTTAATAGGCTTCAATAAACGATATTTCAGAGAGTATTTCTTCAACTAGACACTTCTTTACTTGAGAGGAATTATGGCCTATTTATAGACAACTGGAAGGCAATTGGACAGGATAATGTTGAATCATTTCAGAGCCATAGGTATTTTTTGTGCACTGAAAAGATCGGGAGTTTTAAAATTCGGTTTATTCAATATTTGGTCAGATATTCGTTTAACTGTTTGCTACCGTACTGAAGGTTTACATGCTATGAAGCAGTATAATTCTACATCCAATCTGTAGATAAATATGCAAATTCCAGCCTCTTCCAGTGAAGTAGAGAGTTTAGTGCTCTCCTAAAAATTAGATAGAAGTTATTACCAAATTCGCATCAGTATATTAATCATACGAAGATAAATTTGGTAATTTCGAGAAAAAAATTCAGGATTTACTCACAAATTAGTCATACAGTGAAGACATGATTGTTGAAATAACCATATTGCATATTATTCTGTCGGTGAGGTTTCCATCATAATACTTACACTGTATTTACAATTACGTCAGAGTTTTGTATATAACCCAATGGATTTTTTGGTTGGATGTTTCTATTGGTATCTATATTTTCTGAAAATCAATTCCGTTAACTATAGCTGATCTCACAAGTACACTGTGTATCATTTTCGATGTACTTACGGGATATCTGGCCTAATTTCAAAAATTGAGATTTGTCGTCTCATCATTCTTAATCCTGATCTGATTCACATTGATTCATTCGTTAATTTCTTCATCATCTTGTTTCTGATTTTCAACTAGTAGTTGTTCATATTTATTTCAGCAAATTGATTTGGTTTTGTATAGCGTCTGTATGTATGAATTGAGTGAAGTGAACCAAACTCTATACAGGGTTTTTCAGCAATCGACGTCAAGCTGGAACCGGGCAATAGGCCAAGTCATTACAGTTATCATGCAAATAGAAACAAAAACAACTCGCATATTTCAGAAGATATAGATATCGATATTTCTTCGCAAAATAAAAAATTGACTACAAGTTAAGAAATATTCTAAGGTTGGGCAAAATGTTAATTCTAAATATTTAATCAGGGAAAAAAGTTATTCTCTCACATTTCAAGCAAGAGTTCACAGACCATTATTCAGCATCCGACAACAGAAAGAAAGTAATTGGAAAGTTAATATTCGTAGTGACAGGGGTCAAGAAACTGTCACAGGGTGCAAATTTCTCAGATTGCTCGATTCCAGCTTGACGTCGATTGCTAGGACATCCTGCATATTCAGGAAAACAGTCATGAAGACTGGATGTTTTTTTCATGGATTGAGTTGAGTTCTTCTGAATATTTCAGGTTCCTCCGAAGAATCTCGAAATATACATAATTGTTTACATCTTTCCACTTCGGTGACTTTCTGTATCTTTCCGTTATCCAGTTTATACGAATATCAGAGAAACCTCGTAATTTGACTAGAATTTATGTAGGGAGAAGAATTTTGGCTGGTTCCGAATGCCTCAGAAGGTTGAAAAATTGTCAGGATTTCCGTCTCGATGATTCAATTTAATGGTGAAGGTGCGACAAGCATTGAATGATTTGGATGTGTTGTGCAGCTCACTTCATGTAATATTTGCTAGGACAATAAGCTGATATATCACACGATCCTTGGATCTGAAATTAATGTTTCGCATCCAATAGCAGTGCTGAACTGATCAATTTTGGTTCACGTCCAAGAATGATATATTGACCTGCAAGCTTTTCTCGAATTAATTTTTCATTCTGTTCATACACCATCAGACATCTGTGGTCGATTATTGAAAAAAGGAGCCACCAGTGATTCAACACAGTACAGTGGTCATCAAATCATTACGAATAAGAAATTACTTGCAATTGATGAGTATACCCTGGAAAAACCCTTTTATGATGAAGAAAAGAGTTTGGGAATTGCAAACCACTATTTTGACGAGAACAAATTATCTGAGATAATGCTCGTTTTCTACGTGTCCATGTTAAGCAGGGGAAATGGAATGGGAAATGTAATTGAATGAATTGGAAATGAAGAAGTTGGAACACCAGCATAAATAGATGTTCAAATTCCAATGTTTCCCAATTAACAATTGATGCAAGACGAACTGTTACGACTGAACATCCACATCTAAAATGTAGAGATAACCAGGAAAATAATTTTATAATCAATGTGAAATAAAAGTGATTTCTGAGATGAACTGGACTCCATGAGTGGCCACCAGGCATGTTGAAACTGGATTTGTTCTTTCAATTCTACTAGCTGTCACACCGTTTACGACAGTTGATATTTTGGTAATAGTCCACATGTTACATATGTTATGTGCAAAATACTCCAAGAACTGAATAGAATTCGAAAATATAGGAATAGGTATAGATTCTGATTGATAACGCGAAAATGTGTGTTCATGTTTTCGTCATTATATTATGATGAAATAGTTTGCTAATCAAGCTGATATTCTGCTTACAGAATCATGTATGTCACTAGTGATGAACACACAATTGAAATAACTTATTTGTATATATCAATATTTCACAAAAGGGTTATTTCGTTTTTGTCTACTGAGTTTTCTCCATGAGAATATCCTGTTAACTCCGAAGCTTATTTGCTTGAAAAATTCGAAGATCCTCTTAGAAATTATAAGATGATGGGAAATAGAATCCTCTTGTAGTTGCTCGGAAGAATCATAACAGCAAATTTGTTTTCCCGGATATGCGTTATTTAAGATGCTTACTTCCGAAACATACAGATTGTCGTTTATGTTTCATCAATCTGTGACATGATTAAACGAAAAATGTATTTGATGAACTGATGATGATTGTGGTTATGTCGATATTTGTTGTTTGTCCATTGTCAGATTGATTCGTATTCAAAATTTATTCTATCATATAGCCGTATGATGTCATCAATCGAGAGAAATCAAGAAAATCGAATCTGGAATTGATCACGTTTGAGAATTCTTCAAATCAAAGTTGTTCCTAGGAATTCGAAGGAGATCGACAGGTTTTCGGAATTGGAGATACCATAAGGGATTTTTTCTAATCGAGTATAATTCCATGATTGCATATCGATATGCTCTCGGTCTGCTATCAAAATAAACTAATGAATGATAGTGAGTTAGGGGTACATATCTGATGATTTACATAAATTATTGATATTCATTCCAGTAACTTCCTGCAGGAATGAAAGAGAGGGAAAGTATAGGTTCCTATTTTGGGGACGGGAATCTAAGCCAGAATACAACACTGGAAATTGGTGCAACTTCCGATGGCTATCCGATGGGAAATGGCCATGAGATTTTACGTTACTTGGCTATTTCCGATTCGGATGGAACAAGTCAGCTCCTCTGAGATTCAAGAATCTTATCTTCATTTGGCAATGATATATTATGTATATCGTAAATGATGCAGGTAGCGGAAAATACTGGGGATTTGTTGATCGAGATTGGTCTCAAATCGAAAATAATTACCCACTTTGAAGAATTTTTCGAAACCTGATAATGAAAAATTGAATTCCAGCATTTGAGTTTATCATGTTTGGTATTCGAATGTTCAGACTTCAGTCCTTCATAACTCAATATGTCATGACGTTGTGATTGTGAAAATTAAAGAATGAAACGTTGGCTGTCATAGGACAACATAAGTTCAAATTCCCGAATATCGTCAACAACGTTCAGGCAAGAATAATTAATGCATGTTTTGCAATCCCTTGTTTCGTATAACATAAATAAACATTGTTGAAACTACGTTGAATGGAACCTGTTGCTGAAGTAACCGTTGGTAATATACGAACCCACCTCATTTCCTGCCATATTATTTTTTTTCCTTGATTCGTAAGTATTTTATGTTGATGTTATTTTAGAGTGTTATGGTCCAATGACTGTGCAATATTTATCGATGTTATCACTTTATTCGGTCGGTCTATCATCAATTGTTATTTTATCCGCCATGATTCTTCGATCCCAATTCATTGTGTGGCATCAATTTTCAAATAATTCCGGTTTGTATTCGTAGAATCACTTCTCTATTGTTTCGGTATTGCATTTCAGAAGTATATATTCGAGAAAAAATTGAGCTGAGAGTTTCCGTATATTTGAGCATCCTGCTTGAGCAAGGCTAATTCTTTCAGATATATACGATGTGTTCCAAATAAGAAAAAATGGTTAGGTGAGATTATTGATAATATGCCAGTAAGTTGATGGATACCGAATAATTTCAAAAATTCTATTGATGTCATAGTGAAATGTCTTAGTGTCCAATAGATCTTGTCAATGCCCTTCGAGTTACTATTCCTTTTTCAAGTAATCAATAATTTCGAATGGGTTATCTTCAGGCCATCTCATTGTTACATTATTTCCTATCCATATGTCACCTGAAAGTTTTTCATGTTATAGAGTCACCAAGTGACAATCGAATACCTCAGAATGATTTGAATAAATTAGCTCTATGGTGTTCTTCAAACAATCTTCCACTCAATTTGAGTAAATATATCACTTTTTGTGAGAAACATATAAATCTCGACCATAATTACTCAATAAATGATAATCTACTTAAAAAAAAGTCAACTGCGAAGATATATTTGATACCAAACTTATATTTAGGAATCGTAGGAAGTTCAGAAGCATTGAAAAAACTACTGGTGTATGTGAAATGATACCCTAATCTGAAAATATTGGGGTCACTTCCGGTTAGACCAGGACACCCTGCCAAGAATGTCTCAAAGAAACTGATGAAAAAATTTCAAGAGAACTTATGAGATCCAAATTGAATAGTGAAACCGCAATTCCGTATGAAACCTTATATGTTTCCTATCCATTTTTATTAGCGATTCCTGGGATGAATGATTTATGTTTCTATGAGGACTTGCAGTTTGAAAATAAATGAGTATGTATGAGATTCTATAGAAGTTACTCATGAGGATCTATGGTTTTCAATTGTGGATTTCACATCTAACACCTATATGTTCCTGATGGAAATTCCCAGAATGATTGCTATATGGTTGTATGTGTTTAAACAAATGGTTAATGGAAGAGAGATTGAAATTGGGAATCCGTATAGAACCATATACTATATTCATCAGTATTATATGGAGATTACAGATACATATTGCTTCAATTTCTGATGGCATTCCCTAACGTGAATCTATGATATTTGAATGTGCTTTTACACCAAACTCCTATCCGTTTCTATCAGCGATCAAATGTAAGGTGAGAGTCAAAGATATCCATATCTTTATGCTATAGGTTATTAGGGCTGGTTCGTTTCTGAAAATCAAAGAATATATTGTATCATAAAGTCTATGGCCTACAATTGTACTAAATCAGTTTGTAACTGCAGCTTCAACATTCCATAATCGAAATAAAACACATTGTTAGTAAGTCAGTCTTGAATTGCTGCCTTATTGAAAGCTGAGGTGTGAACTTTGTTAATGATTGTGCTGTGATAAGTAGCATTATCCATACATAACAATTGTGAAAGAATTTTTTAATTTAGTCAGCAGTTGTGTATCGAATCAGTGGAGAACGTTATCCTGGTTAATTTCTCCATGGTAAACTTTGTTAGCAGTTTCAGGGACTGAAACCAATTTTGTCCCAGGAATGAATCCATCTGAACAACCAGCAGGCAAAACAATGAATCTAATAGACAACACAATTCCTATACACCATCTAATTGATATACAAATTTTAATACCTTATTGAATCTCGTATTCTTTGTATTTTCACACTTTTGACACTAGAATCTTGCCAAGAATGTCGTAGAGTTCCATTCTGAAATATCCAGGTCTCATCAAGGAAAACAAATTACCTCAAACCTTAATTTTTCAACTGAACATTCCCTACACAGTTCAATTTCTACATTTGAAGCAGCAATCACTCTGTAATAATAATATTCCATAATAACTATTGAACCATTGTGAGATCGTGGTGAATGAATATTCATGAAGATTCTTCACTTACCTCTCAAACAAAATCCAATGAAGGTACGGGACTCCTGTTATCCCTTTCTCGTTAAAAATGTTCTGATAAATATGCAACCATTGTCTGGGCATCTCTAGAGGATTGATCCTCTCGGCATTTTCATAAGAATACGATGAAATTAAGCTCTCCAAAGAACAAATTTACAAAAATCGCAAGAAAAGAATAATTCGCATGTACACAAACGATTGAAAGGTATCGCGTCAAACAATTCGGTATCGTTGTTAAGTGACATTTAAGTGTTGCCATAATTGTTGATGCTTTGATGTTCCCTAGCTAATGTATTATTAAGACGTCATATAAAACTTTAAAGGAACCGCATAAAATTAGATAAGGAATTCCTGATCGGAATCATCAAATCCCGAACACACTGTCTCCACAAGATACACAATTAGATTATAGTTGTGAACTCTCACACCTTCCCGACACGTTTTCATGCTTATGACTGAGCATATAATATAGTTGTTATTGAAAGTGGAATACCTCATCGAATCTTATAGTCTCCTTCAAGAACCTCTGCCTGATACAAACTTGTATACCGTGTATTCGAATATGCTTATAAATAACAACTACTTATCAATTCTCATAAAACCTCATAAAAAGTTTATGTGTCACGAATAACGTACGTATAGGTTACATACTTTCCTCATAGATCCTTATAAATCCCCATAAATTGTCTATATTGTTTCATGAGATTTCATATGGTAATTTTGGCAGGGCAATGTTTTTGCATACCAACACCAAGAACCAATATATTACCGAAGTCTCCTCTATTTACAATGTGCCATGAATTGAATCAATTCTCTCAAAAAAAAGAGATACATGCAACACTATAAAAGACATCATGTTTGCGAATCAACATATACTCATTCGATTTTTTCTACTGTGATCTTTTTTTTATATTTCATGAATGTATTAATGCAATATGTGTGTATTCACCTTATTGAACTTCGTTTTCTTTTATATTCCATGAATGTATTACTATTACGATAGGAATACATTTTCTATATTCAGATAATACGATCTAGGAATCTGCTGAATTCATTTCCTCTCAAATTAACTGCCAACGACATAAATTCAACAAAATCCAGCCCTATGGTCTCGACACCGTGGTGGAAAGAATTAACTGAAGCCCGTTAGGAAAAGTACACAAAAATCTTCCGCGCCAAGAGTTGATGGTTCCTAACGAATATTCATTTGATTGCTGAATATCGTGAGTTTTTCTCATAATTTTTCAATTTAATACAAGCCAACCCATCTTTGATCTCACTAATGCAGGAATATTGATATGAAGGTTTTCTATTCGGTCCCTACTTGTAGATTGTGCGGCTTGGAGCCTGAGATTATTGAACACATTTTGTGCAATTGAGGCACTAGAGTATAAGGCAACTAAGGAAATCTGATTCAGATCTAAGGAACGTAAGTTCCTTGAGACCTAGTCAATTTCGTGAACCTTCGTAAACTACTCGAAGGGAGTAATGTATTTCAAGGTATCAGATATAGGAGAAGTACAATAAGCCTTTGGCTGCAATGCATCCTCCCGAACCGTTCGGTTAAATGAATACAACAGTCCCATCGAGTCGATGTGCAGAACGTGAATGATAGGATTTCATCACGATGAAGATTCATGTTACTGTGTTCCAAAATTTAAGTAAGTATACATATATTACAGACGATCATGATAAATTTCTGATGTAGCTCGAAAAAGTAACATACTCAGAATTCGATATTGAAGAATGTCATCATGAGATTCACCTTCAAAAATGCGAAGTCATTTGATTCCTCTCTGGTGTGAATGTATCCAATATCAAAGTTTGAAAAGTTAAATTCTCGAAGTACCTGTTCTGGATATTTATAATTAGAGAAGGTTATCTGATGACAAAGCGCTTGTTACTTGTTAAAAATTCATCAAAGCTACCTAACCTTTGTCATGTTTTAATTGGAAAAAAACTGTGAGAAACAGTTGACAGTTTCTTATTGGAATTCTAGAATGATTGCTTAATGTAATAATTCGAAAGAAGAGATGTTTACTTGGTGTATTTCAGTATGAAACCAGACAGGAAAATTACAACAATGTCTACACTGTGTGAAGACTCACGCTGTTACAGTTCAATCATATCTCAGTTCCATGGATCATGGTGGAATTTCCCGATGTGAAAGTATTTCCTTGCATTTAGTAGCTATTTCTTGAGATTTTTCACACTATTCATTTCGTTCATTGCTGAAAGTGATGATCATGAAACTAATTGCTCTCATAAATAATAGGTCGGAGAAGATGTAGGAATGGGCAAAAGAGCTTGATGTGATGATCTTGTACAATAGATGGTTATATCATAATCAAATTTCATATGAATCAGATACACTAGTTCTGAGATGGACATATGAATAACTATCAGTAGTATTCGGATGTTCAATTAGTATTTGACAGGACGTTTTGTTGCTACCTTCACATGCATACCTGATGGCCATGGGATCTTCAGATGGATACTGTGTATTAACGTTTCATTTGGATTTTTTATCAATTCTCAAATCCTAATTTTTTTTTGATATTCCTTCTTTGGTTTTACTCTAAGGAATACTCAGATGTGATTTTTCGAATTGAATATTCACAAACTGTAATTGTTACTTCCCTAATGAATGAATTTTGTCGAAGCTTCCTGGTTTTCAAAAAAGGATGAGTCTTTACTCAATTGATCCCCTTACTCGAAGAATCCAGAAGTTGGATATGTGGTTGCAATACCGTCAATCGTTTCAAAGGATATCGGGAAGACTTCTGGGAAGGAAACCAGGTAAGTCCATCTTTAGATATCTTTGACAGAATTCATTTAACACTGCAATCACACCTCATCCATCATTTGATCCCTCAAACAGATACACCCTAGAAACTTCCATATCGGATTTGCAATTCTAGCAATGCATAATGAGCCTTGCCAGTATTTGAATTATTTCAAATAATTCACATAGACTGACTTGGCCATTTGTTCCGTTAGCATAGATTCTTAAAACGATATTAGAATTCATCAGTTGTTAGTCTAACAATTCAACTGGATACAATTCACTATCATTGAAATATCCTTCATGTAATTAACTATACACCTTACAAAATCACCCTGAGAAGAGTTTGAATATAGCTCATGCCTCTCAATAGAAGCATGTTAGAAGGAGGGGAAGGATAATTTCTGAAAGTCCATTTATTTCCGACATATCAATTTCTCAGATTGTGTGGTTCAATTTTGGAATGTAAACCTTATAATTGTGTTGAAATTTCTAGTGGTGTTTGCTATATCCAGCTGATATTTTCATCACAATTGCAGGGAAGAGCTCGAATTATTTACTGAAACATGAATTCGAGTGTTTTTTCTTTGATTATGATTAGATGTTGGGAAACCATTTCAAACATATTTGTTTGATCCGAGAAACGCACCTCAACTCACCACCAGTTGAAAAAGGAACCGATAGTAGATATGTGTCATTTGGGAGGAGTTTCGAAAAGAAAACAGACTATTGTTGATTGTTCATTTCAGCCAGTCAATGATATGAATAGCAGAATAGTATGAAGAATCGTCCATATAAAATGCAAGCTATTCAGATTCTAGTCTTGTCAGATGTGTAATCGAATCGGCATATACTACACACATAAAATTGAAAGCAATGATATATCCATTGATTGTTCATCATTCGTGATATAACATTCATATACAATGGTTATTACATGGCATGACTTTTATGATGAACAGTTGGCATACATTATTGTGAAATATACATATTCATGAACGTGAATAGAGATCGGGGTGAAAGAATTGGAGATTTGGCGTATAGAGAAATGCAAAATGAAAAAAATATCGATATTCGTCAACATCTGCATTCACAATATATTATGGAGAAGGAGAATATATCTATGAGGAACGTCCCATTTTCAATGCATGATGCGATATCGCACATTTGCTATCTCCAGTGAATTATGTGAAGAATATAAGAATTTATTCATTGATCATGGAAAGGAGTATCAATACAGACAATTGAAAAATTACTCATATCCAATCTGCAACACCTTGCTAGCAAGCGAAAGTTTAATCTTTCTCAAGGTTAACTGATTTTCATCCTGTGTAACTTCCATTGAGTATAGATTGAGTCTTATTGATGAATATCTTCAATATTCCTGAAACTCATTTCAGAAAAAGAAATAAAAATCTGTAATATTTTACCATGAATTAGTCATCTCATATTTTATCTTTGTTCATTATTTCCATATTTTTTGAAAGCCTCGTGGCAAACTGCAAAAAAGGCAATTACGACTGTAATTAAATAATTTCGTGCAGTGGTGTATTGTTTGATTTCTTAATTAAGAATTAACACGCACAACTCCTGCCTTTGTTGATCGTGTATTATCATGGAGGCATGAGTCCTCTGTTCATTTGGTTTAATGAGGGATAACTAGATATATTTTGAAATAATGTTGGACTGGTTAATGTTTCACAGCCTTCGGCGATACCTTAATTGGTTACATGTTTTCAATTCTCCGCTACCTTATCATCCCTCGAAGTGCTTTGCTTTTATATGCCATGTCTGGAAACTTTGAATATTCTGAACGCAGCTGCCATAATATTACCATACCCCATCAATTTTCATCCTATCACCAAGTATCGACTGATAATGATAAGGATGGTTTTGATATGAATAAAATGGAAAATAATACAATCAACTGAATGAACTGGCAAAAAAGTGACATTAAACGAATTTATTGATTACGAGTGTAAATATGAATAGTTTGTTTATTATCATTCTTCTCAGTAACAGAATATTTGATGGAAACTACTCGATAATATCATTCTTGTATATTTAGGTTCGAGATATTGAACGTTAAACTCAGTCTACTCATGATGTGAATAGGTTTCGAAAACACTTTTTTTTCTATTGGAATTCATCTATGACTTCCACAGTTATCCAAGAGAATCTGATTTCCAGCAACATTCTTCAGGGGTTCATATAAGTCCGAGAGATTTGAAATAATATAATAAACGAAGTATATCGACCGTTGAGGAACAGATGAGGTTTCAGGTCAGTCACAGACCGCATACCTGAAACCTCACCTGTTATATAGCATATTTTTTCAACAATCAATACACATAATCATGGACTTTGGTTATCGAATACACAATGATGTTTCAGATAAGTGTGATGAAATTAGAGACCTAGGAATAAAGTAATGTTGTAAGAGATAATTTCTAGTAAGAATGAGGACGAGGTGGTTGAAATTATCTATCGTGGTTGAGAGCCATCAAATGAACTGGTCAACGTTGGGATCCTAGGGTATGGACTTCATTCAAGTGAATGAAATGAAATAGGATTGGTGCTTGAGCGATACCGTATGAAAGCTAGCTAGCTATCTATGCATATTGTTTTTTGTCAGTGAGGTAACCATTGGATACTTCGAATACCTTCCTTATATGTAGAACTGACAACCCTACACCCTACATAAAGAACTTTTCTACTCCGTACAGTCATATAGCTACCGGAGTTTCATTCAGACAAAAGGCCTGTTTCTTGAGTAACCCCAATATGGCTTGGTTTATTGAATTGCATCGATCATGTTTTGGGTCCACTCCTAACTAGATAGACTATAGTCTACTTCAATGATTTTGCCATGCATGCTGACCACAATGCAACTATAATAAACTATGCTGATGATAGCACATTACTACTCACTGCATCAACCTTTCCAGAAATCACTAGAATTGGATGCTCAATTATGGAGAAGGCTGAAAAATGGTTCAGGAACTCCAGACTAATCTTGAACACAAACAAAACAAATGCTATCCTCTTCAAATCAAACCAATCCCTGACCACCATTAGAGCCATTAGAATACTGAGTGATATACCTTTCAGAGAATCCTGTAGAGGTCATTTCAAACAACTTGAATTCCTCACCATACCTGCTTTATACATCTATGAGTGTGTTAAATTCATTTTTCACAACAGGCCTTACTTCGGTAAATATGAAATATCACATTCATACCACACCAGGCATACCAGTAGCCTCAATGTACCATCTCATCATTTGTCGCTCCTTGGAAGAAGAACCCTATATTCATCTATCAATTTTATAATCACTAACCTCCTGATATCAAAACAAAGCAAAATTTTTAAACAGTAAAACAACCTCTATCAAAGCTACTTACTGAAATTGAACCATATAGTGTTGAGGATTACCTCAGTAGAATAGTTTGAATCAAACTATATATTCTTACTCTTTCGTTGTGCTTTTTTTTGACTGGTTGTTACATTTCCCTATGTAATAAGCGCAATAAATCATTCATCCATTTATTTATTTATCTTTTCCATTCTTCTCTCTCCCTGTCCCCCATAGAGAATGGTATTCGGAAAAAAATTATTAAACCAATTCTTACTACTTCTTCTTGAATGATGTGAATATTTCATGTATTCAAACATACCTCCAACCTTCCATATTCTTCATTGTCCAGAATTCTCACTGTTGACACGTGTAAATCACATAAATGCCAAGTCTATCGATTTAAACTCTGTCAAAAATGAATTTTTATTTATTGACGAGGATGGTGTTGAATGTAATTTGACCACCAATCATTTTTGCATATATGTTTTATCCATTCGACCAGGTATTTTTTGTAACATACTTGACCTTTTTTGATCAACTATATCAAATTATTTCTGGTCAATTCAACGTGATAATGTTAGGTTATCAAAATATCAAAATTTGATTTATAATAATGATAGCGATCCACACACTCGTTTGTGCATGCTTTTTTGAACTATACAGGTTTCACTCAATCGAACATAAATCTTTGTTTTTGTTTCGCAGTACAATTTACGTGGGGGTTTCACATTTCACGTGGACTAGTACAGAACATGTGTCGAAATTTCAACAAGATCTCTTTTTGCAGTGATTCCTTCAATTGCAAATCAGACATTATTTGAAAAATTGCTCAACATAGTTTCTGCTTCCGTTTGTTTGATTTCTTATTCATTGATACATACTGTTTCATTAATGAATTCATTTGTATATATTGCCTCAGTTGTTTTCGTGGTTTTGCATTTGACACATTATCGTTTTCATATTCTTTATGTCTCTCCCAATTCTTTCTTCATTATATTATTTCCTATTATATTCACCCTAGAATTGGGATTTCCTGTTTGACAATAAGGGGTATTATTATTATCATCACTATCATTATTATTGAATCGTTGTTTTTTAGTTGGGTCCCTCATAAGAATTCCATATGCAAATCAAGGATCGTAATCTGAATAGATAACATAATTTCCAGAAAGTTTATGCTTAGGAATCCATCACTGATTCATAATTCTTGTGTCACCTTCATGATAACCGCTCTTATCTATCGAATTATGTAATGAAAAATAACAATTATAAATATCTAAATGGCAAAGAATTGTCGTAATTAATTGTATCAACCTGCACGTATACCTAACCCTACTCTTCAAAATTATCAGACAATGACCAATCGAATCATAGAAAAAGAAAGGGAAATTCACAGGGTGATAATGAAATGCACCAGAACGATACAGAATTTGAAATTGTATGAATTATGATTGAGAGTTCCAAACTCGAATCTTATTCAGCTTTGGAAATTCATGACATGAATACAGGCGGTTTCGAAACGTCCTTGATTCTGAACGTCAGAAACTATCGTTCAATTCCCCAAATATTATGGAAAAAACTCACACTAGTTTGTTGCTGTCAATATGTAATTAAGTCTCTTTTCACTGAGACGCATTTTCATTATTGAGATTAATGTATCATCATAATTTCCTGTCTATTAAAAACTTCTTATTGAATATTCCTTTTTATATCCAGTTGAGTCGTTGAGTTGGTAATCATGAGCACCACCCTGTATAATCGGAATGATCTGTTAAAAACCCCAACTTGTTTCACGATCTATATAGTCGACATTGATTTTGGGTCAAATCAACATCGACAGCAATCAAGAGAAGAGTATGGCAGATCAAGACAGAACTCATCATATCTTGGAGATGAGGCGCAGCAATATCAAGAACTTAAAGAAATATCTGAAGAAGAATCAACAAATCATTGCGAATAAGTGAGTTCACTTAAATATTATATCGACATGTATTGCCTATTAGTGTGTAGAAGTAGAAGAACTAACTGGAAAATAAGAATACAGTAGAATATTTTGACTAGGAGTTGTTAAATTTACGATACATAATCCTGAAATATTTCAAGATACACAAGGTGCTCAGCCCAGGCGAGACAACATCCAGTTAACTTTTTTCAATAGGATACCCTATATATTCATTTACCATCGAATTCTACATGAAATTTCGCGTTCGGTCCCTTTTTCATGAAATATGGCAATGATAAACCAGAGCAAAAAAAACGGAAATTCGACGAAAACCGGTGCACTTTGTATGCTTCAAAAAAAAAAACGTTATCAGTGATGAGTCCATTTGGTGAGTGCGAAGGTGAAGGTTGGCTGAATTGACTAGGAGTCTCGGTTTGTTTCTTGGATAAGCATCAATTCAAGAGATTTTAACCAGCAAAAATATTTTTTTTTATAGAACATTCAGTATATCATCTCATCACCTTGTAGAATTATTTTATGGCCACATCATATACTCTCTGGAATCATCATAAAATCCCTTTTTGAAAATGTTATCAAAATAATTTTCATCATGACAGTTATGAAAAGCTACATAGTTGAATGAACAGTCGATATGGTTATTTTAGAAAAAAACTTATTCAGTTTAATTCATTGAGTTATTCAATTGCGAGAAGATTTGGAATTGAGTTGCATCTTCAATTAAAGTCAAATTATTTTACGAAACCTGGGAACAGAAACACTTGTTCTCATTACAAAAAATTCAGGAAATAACTTCCCCCACTTGAAATTGAAAGGAGTGAAGAATATGAATACCGGTCAAAATGATGCCAGTCAGGAAAGAAAGGCGAAAGATAAAGAACAATGAATATAATTCATTAATAAATCAATGTTCAATATCTTCTAGTACCGCCTAAAAGTGAAATAAACAGAATTCGCAGGCTGTCGAATGCCACTTAGGATCTCGTTGCACATTTTCGTGCTGGATGATGATAATCTGAAAAGGAATTGTGAATATTTCTGATAGTTCTGAAGATAGCGCGATAAAACGAAAAATTTCGATATTCGATTTTCGATTTGAATCTTTTCAGAGTGAACTGATCGTACCGCAACTTTATTCAGTGATAATCGGAATAGCGGAAAAAAACCCTGTTTCATCTATAAACGCCAACTTGAATTTCAACATTTTCATTATCTTTACAACAAATTATTGTAGGCGATCTCATGTAATTTTCTTCATTAAAATTCTACTCAAAATTCCGTCTATAAATGAATTTGTGATTTGTGGAAAATCATTCTCAATATTTCTGCCAATTATTCTGCTTAGAATATTGTTGAATATAGGATATGATTCATTTTCAACAGAATGTAAGTGTTTCTAGATGAAATTCTTCAATGCCTTCTAGGATACTCATTCTCCATCTCACTTTTCGATCGTCTTCAATTATGCCTCTTTCCTGAATAAGAATGAACAAATTCAAAGAATGATACTAGTTTTGAAGTGACCAACTGAGAAAGTTGGGACGAAATCATAGCGGACGATTTCAGCGCCACTCCTCCCTCTGGGTTGTGTGTATGGGAAAAGTTTCAACGCAATCTATTATTCAATCTGAAGTCAGTCGTGGAATCAAATATTCCCTACTCAAGTTTTTGTTTATTGCTCGAACTCCCAGAATTCGTTCTGGTTGAATATCTAATTCGCCTCCACCCTTAGGGAATCCCGTATTAAAAATTCACAATTTAATTCCAGAAAAAAAGGGGAAGAAGTCAAAGCGAAGGCCAGAATGGACATAGAAGATATCGAGCGGGAGCTGAGATTCCGAGAAGTCCTCGATGGTATAAAACAAGTGCATTGCGTTCGTGCATTCAACATATTCCAGCCGCAAGGAGACAGTGTCGCCAAAAAGACGAATTCTCGTTAGGCTACATCAAGACATCAACAGACACTATCAATTTATGACCCAATATCCTTATCAAATATATTCAACTCAATAATGTATTATTATTAATCGATATGGAAATAATAGTCCTTCAACATCGAAGTGTTCTCGAATTTGTTCATGTTATGCTTATGTTACTCTAAAGTGCAGTTCTTCATGAAACTTTTTATCGTTCTGCTTTTTATTTCCGGCCTCCTGATCGAAAGAAGGAGAATATCGATGATGTCAAACCTATGTTAGGTATCATCCTACTAAATCACCTTAAAGATTGGATTTAACGATTGAATATACCTTTTAAATCAAAGATATTCATCTGAAGAGTATTTCCAAAAGTCAATAATGTGACATTGTGATCATTCATGTGTCATTCATCATATAACTTATAAGAAATGTAAAGTGTTGCGTATTTCACATATCTTACGATACTACTTCAATATAATTGATAACCAAATTACGAACCATATATTGGTAAAATGTTCGAGTGGAGGATTCGATGTGGAAAATAATCATTCAACAAGATAATCATGGATGATTCGAATGCGTCAAATTTAATATTTCGTGAAAAATGCCTCTCAACGATACGATGATAACATTGAGGGAGTATGATTCGAAAACGAGTCATTAGTATAATCTGTGATATGAAGAGTAATAGAGTTTGATGTTGAAATTATTCTCATCGAAAGTTTGACATTACCGTACTCGTATACAGTCCTGATGTGTACAGGGTGGCAAGATAAAAATGGCGAGTGATGTATTTCGGGAACTTATGAGTCACCGCAAGTCTCCACGACGCATATTTTCCGATATACAGCACTCAATTCTTATCCACCCTAAACATTGGAATAGGAAGAACTTCAATTACAGTTGTTCATCAACTGGAAAAAAATTACTTTAAATAATAGTAGAAAAAACATATTCTCACGTGGCACGATTGTTGTTTTTATGTATGCAGATAACTCTACCCTTCTTATGCAAGATAAAAGTTTGAGGAAACACCATTGGAAGTGAAAATCTATTCAAATTCAAATGTTATATCCAAAAAAAAGAATTAAACGAATAACGATACTTTCATAAAAAATCAGTAAACTACTGGGTTTTCATGTTGACGCTCAACTGAATTGGAAAGAACATGCAAATGAAATACAAGAAAAGCTCTCCAGAAGTCGATTTGTCTTGAGAAATCTCAGCGGAGTACTATCAAGAGAAGTACTAAAGACTATTTACTATGGAATGGTGCATTACCATCTGGTATATGGGGTCTTATTGTGGGGGACAAGCCCAGCCTGTCGTCAACTTTAAGTGACCTAAGAGGAAATCATAAGAACTATGGCCAATAAGGGCAACGAAACACATGCCAAGCCAATTTTCATCGAAATGAAAATCTGCTCATACAGGGTGGCAACGAGTAGACGAAATTTCAAAAAATAAAAAAAGAAATGTTCAGGAAAAGTGCTTTTCAACGAGGTATCATTTGCCCCCCATTTTAATTTGAAAAATTTAGGGGATGCTACCCCCGCTTAGGAGGGTAAAGTTCGGACTATACTTTTTGCGTTATAAGTTGTCCCCCTCATATGCAAAGTTGACTTTTCCTCGATAAAATCTCTTCCTGGTAGTGATACCTTCCGGTACGTTGTCGTTGGGTCATCCTGTATGTGTGTGACTAGTCTTAGTTTTCAATAAATTTGTTACGTAACTAAACAAAAAACTGTTATGTGCCTACTTTTGTAACATACTATTTCATGTAAATTTTTAAGGAGGTCGATAAATATATATCTATCTATCTAATTATCAAAACACTACCGACCGATATCTCAGACAATGAGATCAGACGTTTTCTCATTATCGGAACTGATGAAGAGATTGAGGAATTTCTTCAATACACTGAAATGTTCATATCATATTGAAATTCTATGTTCGATTTTTGAAAATTGATTTTTGGTAATGACATGTGCTTGAAAACCCAATTTTTCTCACATTCTTCATATCGATACATGGATGAATGTTTCATTCGATTATGTTATAATCATCGATGTTGTTCACTCTTGCAGTTTCATAGAGTTTTTTTTATTAACAATCATTCTGATGGCAACTTCGATTCAAAGAACTTGTCTCATCTTGTACATCAAAATATATTCAAGTCATATTCATTTCATCAAATGACTCACTATTACATAAAACTTCTCTTCTTGAGTTTGAGCAACCAAGTTTCTGTGTAAGCATATCAGTTATGGTGAGTTCCTGTAACTCAGAAGTATATAAAACTGTCTGGAAGCAAACATTCAAGAAATCAATTTAATAACTTCAAAATCTGATGTGCAGCCTCCTCAGGCATTGAAGAAGCACCCTGTATAGTTCAAATTCGCATGAAATACAAGGATTTTCATAGAATATCCATGTCATAGGAGCTGTTGTACCCTAAGTTTTGAATTGTTCTGAATTTTATGAAAAAAAAATCATTACTTGACTGGACTGGAAACATTTCTGGTAATCTGAGATGATACTGAAATTGTAGGCTCATAAATCTCAGAAGAGAAAGGTCTGCGGTCATGAATGTAATTATAATAGCTTTTTTGTTGTGTTACACGAAACTACGACGATGCAAGCAAGAGAGTATGTTAACAGAGGATGATGGAATTCTCTGCACCGGGGTAACTTTGCAGAACATACCCGCAAGCAATGCGGCTAACGTGTATTGTTACAGTAGCACATATAATATCTGCTAACAGTACTGTATACGATATGCATTTTCGTTTGATATTATGGTTTCATTTCCACATATGTTACTTCACAAAAAGGTACATAATATGTTCATCAACTAAATATGGTTATATAAAAGATAAAGTGCAAGGAGCAGACCAAATATAGTCTGATTATTCAGACAGGAAGTTGTTTGCTTGGATAATCATTTCGACAGGAGTGATGCGAAAAATATCTCAACTAAACATTTGAATTCATCGAGTTTGTGATGTTTCCATAATCATGAGGATCTTGAAATTTCTACCTAAGTGATATTTCACAAGTGAAATGGAGATTTCATGAAGTGTAATTCATATTTTTCAGAGAGACCATTACAAATATCGTGATACATATGTTGAACAACTCGAAGTATCAAATATGTGTTTTGATGAGTTCGAGCATTTTCTCCCATCAAAATATCATGACTGTGGCATGCGAATTATTGACCTTATCTCGGTTCAGATTATATTGAAAATTCCACATATTTTCTACTTATTGAAAGTATATATTCTGTAGAAGTCCCAATGGCGACACATACATGAATATTGTTGAAAAGTGTTTTCTATTCATTCTCCTCCAATAAACTGTTGAATGTTCAAAAAGTATAAGGATTTCACTATATATATGAAATATTTTCATTTTCCAAGAATTCGATAGCATGTGTAATGGTTTTTCAGTAATATAATTTCAGTTCAGTTTCTATCCATGTAATGATATAGTGATAGGTCATGTCAAAGATAAGATGAGACAACTTATAAATATTCGAATCGAATCATAAGTGTTTCAATTATAAGATCATACAGTATGACCTGTGGAAAAATCGTGATCGTTGTGCTTACCTTGAATTGCTCCATATAAGGGTAGCAGTTGTTGTTGCCAGTGAGTATCTGGAAAAAACATACCAAAGTTTCAAATATGTATAAGAAAAATGTATGAGACATTCAACATATGAGTCCCAATACAATATTTCTTGTTATGTATCAACATCATCTCGATCCAGTGAATGATCTTAGCCTCCACTTGAGCTTCACAATATCAATACTGACCAAATAAGATGATCTAGCGAAAGAAAATAAAAAATATATGTCGTGAAAATTTGTTACCATGCAAATAGTTTACTGAGGACGACATATCATGCAATTATCATAATCGATACAGTAGGAATAAAACAGAAACAAACAAAACACAACGGCTTGTTGGTGATTTGGTTCACCTCTACATCGGACAATTTGACATTTCGGGTATTTTCGTGTTCCTTGTTTTTTTATATTAAATTTTGTGACTAGTAAGATTGTTTCATGACACTATACGTGATGATATTGTCACACAGAAAAAATACTCGGTGCATCGTAACTTTTAAGATTATTTTTAGCTTATGCATTTGAACTATCGTTTGAGGTTTATTTGATGGTGGAAATGTAGTTTAACAATTATTCATCCATCTTTCAATCTTGATGTGATATCTATGGTCATTTGAATATTTTTCTTCTGCTTTTTCGTTTTTTTTTTGTACTGTCTAAGGTGGATTAGAAAAAAGCAGGCACTCTTGCCTAGTTCACCATCCCTGAAAGAAGCGAAAAGTTTCTCAAATATTTGTACGAACACGAATGACACCTTTCGACAAAAAAACTTATTCAATTTCAATTTAGTCTCCTATTCTGCGTGAAATAATATGCATTCCTCTCAATGGTCAGAGATAATCCTATATTTTGCAAAGATCCATCTAGAAGAATGTTCGTGAAACGAGAGCAACACTATCTGTTCTAATCAATTATGTCAGGGAAGCGTCAGTTGATAAATTCAGAGCAGAGGAGTGTAACAAAATAGAGGGGTAAGTTAATGCATGAAGGGTGGTATGGAGGTGAGTTAAGTTTCCGGAGTTACTGCATAGGGTCCCGAGTTGAGGTGATTAAATATTCAATACTACCAGCGAGTAAACACTCAACACAAGCAAAACAGTCCATTTCAATATTCTATTTGGCACAGAAACTTTTTGGAGGCGATGCATCTGCTAATCAGACTCCATAGCACGGTCCCGAAATGGAATTCAAGTTGCATCATTGAATCATCAACATAATTATTTCCTCTACAAAGTGTTCCAGCACAACGTTCTCTCGATCCTATAATTTCGAGAAGTTGAAATATACTTCTGCTCGTTGGGCAATTCGTCAGCGGGAGATATAAATGGGTGAAAAGAATATATGTATTCGGATTTTCAGAAGATGAACTTCTAATATCTAAAAAGTATTATTGTATAATATTTTTCATTTGGTAAGAAGTTGTATCAGTATCATTTCTCATCAGATGAGGAAAACTATGATTGATAAGGGTTGGAAATCCTCATTACATCAATTGCTCAACTGACTCCTCAGGGAGAAAAGATACTGTACCAAATGAATTCGCAGTATAGGTATGCATTGTGGTAATCCAAAAATTTTCGAAAGTGACACTTCTTGCTTATGCAAATCCTTTATATATTCCGATTATTATCCATCAAGCTCTCAATTGACTTCACTCTCCTTGAGAACCATATTATAGTTTAATATTTTCAAGTAGGTTCTCAACATCCAAATATTCAACAAAACAACCAACCCGTATGGAAATGAAATATCAAATGACGCTTATTCAAATTCATCACTCGATTAAAATTGTCGAAATTGCCCCCCTTCAATGTTAGATTTGTCACATCATAAATTCAACCACCTGGAAAAAAAACCAGTATATAGCAATGAGACTAATATCGAAACTAACAGTATATACAGGGTGGGGCACCACATACGACACGGTCTCTGTAAACCAAACCATTGAATATTTCGGAAATTTCTTTTCTTCATCGTTTATATATTCATTGAGGCTGTAAGAGGAAATTATTTTGGAGTACACAGGGTGGCTCATAAAAGTGTGACATATCAAAGTTGGGTTTTTTTGAACGGAACACCCGGTATTTCGTTGCAGTTTTGGATGGATTAGAGAAAAATAATACGATTTTATGAAAGGTACCATGTACCTAACTATAACCGTTTTCGAGTTATTGTTTTCTTTTTGAAAATGCAGGGTTCAAATGGAAACTGAATAACATCGAAATGTATGGAAACCATCCCTACCAATTCTGACCAAGCATTGAAGATGTTTCAGGCTATTGATTCCGATAGAACCCGTTTCCCAATATTATACAGGACGTTCAAATTCCATTGTCACTTGTATATAATTTCAAACGCGAATAACTTTGTTATTTTGAATAGAACACCCTATATTTTCTCAATCTGAACAATACAAAATTTGATTATCTTTCATTTTATATTGAGGTTCCCTATACTTAGCTTGAATATTTTTCAAGATATTGGCATTTTCAAATAGTAGTTATCATTTCAATGCATTCTTTGAATCGAGAGAGCTGTGAAAGGACATTTATTTGATTTGGTAACAGAATTCTCATTGACAGTTATTATACTTCACTTCATCGAACATTTTACTGTTATCTAGATCCATATTCATCTCAAATTCACTGTCCGATAGTTTTTGAATATGTGCTTTCCGCAAAGGTGGATTGGTAGGGGAGGACCACGAAATTGGCCAGCGAGATCGCCAGATTTGACTTGCCTTGATTTTTTTCATGGAGATATTTGAAAAATGGGATCGACGACACCTCTCCAACCACATTGGAAAATATGAAGGAGAGAATAAGGGCTGCTTTTCGAAGAGTTTCGCCTCAAATGTTAGGCAGTTTTCTATAGAAAGAGTAGCTCTTTGTAGTCATCATTTCGAGCACCTAGTTTGAATTGAATATATTTGTATTTCATGTTTTGTTGAAGTTTTTCAGTTGAATAATGAAAAAATTGTCTGTTGAATGTCGGAGTATGGAACTGAATAAAAACTTCATTTCAGTGAACAGTAAAAGTTCGACGAAGTGAAGTATAATAACTTTCAATGAGAATTCTGTTACCAAATCAAATGAATGTCGTTTCACAGCTCTCTCGATTCAAAGAATGCATTGAAACTATAACTACTATTTGAAAATGCCAATATCTTGAAAACTATTCAAGCTAGGTATAGGGAACCCCAATATAAAATGGAAGATAATCCAATTTTGTATTGTTCAGATTGAAGAAATACAGGGTGTTCCATTCGAAATAACAAAGTAATTTGCGTTTGAAATTATAAAAAAGTGACAATGGATTTTGAACGTCCTGTATAATATTGGGAAACGAGTTCTATCGGAATCGATAGCCTGAAACCTCTTCAATGCTTGGTCAGAATTGCAAGGGATGTTTTCTATACATTTCGATGTTATTCAGTCTCCAATTGTGCCCTGCATTTTCAAAAAGAAAACAATAACTCGAAAACGGTTATAGTTAGGTACATAGTTTCTTGAATGAAATCGTATTATTTTTCCCTGAACTATCCAAAACTGCAACAAAATACCGAGTGTTCCATTCAAAAACACCCAACTTTGATATGTCACACTTTTTTGAGCCACCCTGTATACTTCAAAATAATTTCCTCTTGCAGCCTCAATGAATATACAAACGATGAAGAAAAGAAATTTCCGAAATATTCAATGGTTTGGTTCACAGAGACCGTGTCGTATATACATATTGAAACGATGTTGAAAGTACCAAATATGTTGTTTTTGGGGCATAGTTTGAGAATTCATATTCGAAAAGTAAAAGAAAGTTTCCAGAGATAGACACACAAGAAATTGCACACTGCCCCCTCCCATATCAAAAACTGTGATAGAATTCAAGAGACCTTTGGGAGATAATATTTCATGTCAGTATGTTTGTGATATCTAATTTCAATCATACATTTTCATATCCATGTTGATAACTGTCTTATATGGTCCTCCATGTAACAATAATGCAGAATAATATACTTTGTCATCATTATTATTTATATTATCTCAAAATTCGTTTCTTTTCTGACAAAATAAATTTCGATGAAAAAATTCGCCACGGTTTGATCTACGTACATTGCATGAAAGCACATTGGATGGAGTTATTCCATGTACACTTTCCTCGGTGCAAGTGGATCATACATATATTATTCAGTGATGCCACTTGATTCAAAGGTAGAATTCGAGCACAAGCGAGGCATAGCAATGACAGGAGTCGAAAGAAGTTCATAAACGGATTTTATTCTATAACTACTTTTCACGATCTTCATGAAAACTTGAAGTGACATGGTGAGTCGGAAGCTATTTTAACATTGACAAAACCGTAAAAATGTTAACGAAAAGCGAATGAAACCACTTCAAACTCAAACACTCCAATTCAGAGTATATAATGGAGATATTGTGGAGTTCTTCTTTGAAATGGTGGAGGAGTTAATGTATTTTAAAGGATATCTAGTCAAACCATTGATGATGATAGATTCAAATTGTTAGTCAAATGAATGAAATATCAATAAAACTCTAAGAATTAGCTTCTACAGAAAAGTAGCTATGATATTATCAGATAGGAGTGATCACGGTCTCACATAGAGGTCTGGAAACTAGTAGGGTAGGGGGTTGCCCAAACATTGAGGAAATTTTGGTGGTTCTCGTGTTTCGCCACCTGTAGCTTGTCACTTTGTCATCCAATTACATATCAGATCCGATCAGCTCAGGGAAGATACGAATGTTTATTGATTCATTCCAGAGAATTTTGCAAGATATAATTTTTCCGTCATTGATTTATTCACTGTTCAAGTCCGAACCGTTCATTTTGTTTACAATACAAACTGTCAAAAATTAAACACGTGATCATACCCATAGACACTCACGCTCCTAGCAGATAATTCTGACAAATCATTCTTCAAAAATGGTGACACCCCCCACCACTCAAAAGTGTCATAGTTTCGGGAAGACGATTTCAAAATGCCAAGTGCTAACCTCGAAGTGATTCATTGACGAAATTTTGGATATCCAGCAGTTCAGGTCGAAATCAATCGTCATGAGAACAATACAAGATAATAACATGGATTTATTCGTCATATGTATGAATGAAATGACGATGTGCTGTTTCTCTTTTGGCTTCAAACAGTTATATGATATTCATTTCTTTCAATGTATCCTTCATGGAGTTTGATATTCCGCAAATTTTATGATACTGTAATGGAATCCAGGCGAACTTGAATAATCCTCCTGTATCACATGTTTGGAAGCTCTCGAATATTCTGGAATAGAAGAAGATGGAAGATCTTGTGAGTAGTCTGACGAAGACAGATGAGAAGATGTGACAGAAGACTGACAGTTCCAGAACAGATGTTAAACATATAAATATCGATCTTCCAAATAACGTTAGCTAGTTGAAGAATAGAACGCGACGTAGTAACATCGTGGTCAATATAAATACACTCACTTTCAAAAGTCTTGCACCCCCCCTATATTGGGATTATATCTATTTTGTTCTTAATTTTAATCCCATCATGTTGAATATTAATTAAAACCATACATCAAAATCGTACAAATTTATTTAATGGAATAACATAGGTTGGTCTTACAGAAAATTAAAATTGAAATATTTGAAAATACAAAAATAATATTTTCAGAAAAAAAACGTAAGAAGGATGAATGTTATAATAAATTTAGTACTTAGTATTTCCACCTCTACTTTTTATCAATGCATCAACGCGTCTATGCATGCCAATAATCAAATTATTAATCACTGTCTGTGGAATATTGTCCCATTCCTCTGTAACCGCAACAATAAGCTCTTGTGTGTTTCTTGGAGGGTTATTTCGGTTAGAAATGGCTCTTGAGACATAATCCCACACATGCTCTATGTGATTCAGGTCAGGGGACATTGCCGGCCATTCCAACCTTGCAATGTTTCCGTTTCCCAAGGCTTGTTGAACGGCTCTGGTGCGATGGGGTCTGGCATTATCGTCCATAAAGATGAACTGGGCTCCGATCGCATTACGTAATGGTTGAACGATAGCATTAATGATGTTTTGCAGGTAATATGCACCGGTCATTGTTCCCGGAATATGAAGGAGTAGTGTTCTCCCATTAAATCTGATACCCCCCCAAAACATTTGCGTTCCGCCACGATAAGGGGCAACACCCATGGCAGTTGCTAGTCTATTTCGTCTTCCTGTCTCCCTCCAAACCCTTTCCCGATAGTCATCACTCACTAATCCAAACCTGGACTCATCTGATAAAAGAACGTTCCTCCATTGTGGCAATAACCAATGTTGATGAGCTCTTGCCCACTGCAATCGAGCGGTACGGTGACGAGCAGTTAACAAAGGCACCCTTAAAGGCCTTCTGCGCTTCAATCCTGACGCCAAAACTCTTAGACGGATTGTTGCGGTCGAGATCACGCGATTAAACGTTCTCTGGAATCGAGATCTTAGTACTGGTACAGTGACTGATCGTTCTCTGCGGGCTAATTGAGCAATATACCTATCTTCTCGTCTAGTACTAACAGTAGGTCGGCCAGTTTGAGGCCTACTATTCACTTCTCCATTCTCTTCATAGCGTCTAATGGTCCTGCTAACCGTAAAATTTAGCCTATTGGCTATCTGGTGACGAGACAACCCTTCTTGCCACAGAGCAATAATTCAAGTCCAATCAAAAGCAGAGAACTCATTTCTAGGCATTTTTAACCTGAAACACGTCAACTTTTTATATGAGACGGACAACTTTTGACGCAAAAGTATAGCCCAAACTTTACCCTCCTAAGCGGGGTTAGCATCCTGTGGATTTTTTCAAATGGGAATGGGGGTCAACTGATAACTCGTTGAAAAGCCCTTTCGATTCCCTATACATTGCTTTTTTATTCTTTAAATTCTGTCCCGTCTACTCGTTGCAAAGATATGGACTTTTGAAATGTCGCTAGTGCATTTCTCGACAAATACAAGGAGTAAATTGATTTCACTCAGAAACTTACCGTTTGTTGAAGTAAATGTTGAGAATATTGTCCTTAAAACAATTCGCTTTCTTTTCTTGTTTTTGTTGATTCCAGCTAGTTTCTCGATAAAATCTCTTCCTGGTAGTTATACCTTCCGGTATTTTTTGGTTGGGCCACCCTGTATATCCTCTTCATAGATTAGTTTGATTGAGCATCATCTTCCTTTTCCATTATATTATTTCCAGAATGGTATGTTGAATTGTAGATAAAAGTTTTAATGCATTTTCGTGTAGTGCTGCCCAAATCAGTATCCCAATATGATTTTAATTCATGAGATATGAATACCTGAATCGATAAGTGACGTTTCCATGAGATTCAAAATATATCAGAAATAGGACGAACATACATAAAAGTTACTTCAGTTTCTATCCTAGAAATGAATAAGTGTGTTAGGAACTTTTCCTTTTCGATAAATAATAATAATAATAATGAAAATAATGAATCGTCTTTATTAGCAGTTATATGAGTATCAACTTAAAAATATCAAAATACACTAATTTTGGCGAAGTTCAGCTAAAAGCTATTCCTACTCAACCAAATTAGGTAAATGAACAGTATATTTATAAATTATAATAATAATAATAATGATAATAATATATCGGTTTAGCCACAACAGCCTGTGTCGTGAATGAATGATCCCATATAGTAATACAACAACCTCATGAATTCCGTGCTATTGTGGAATATTCCTTTGTATTTATTGAATAAACATCATTATTATATATCACGAAACTTGATGAAAGAGCCCAGGAAATAATGGCCTGTAACTTCAGGGTATTATAATATTCCATTGAATAGTGCAGAAATGTTTACATTCTCAAATATAAAATTCTGGAAGTGAACCATCAGAATGTGAACGTTTGTGGTCGTGGAATGATGTAAATCAAGTTGTTATTTGAAATTGTATGTATAGTCTATTTCAGCTGGGTTGATACCTGTGACGCGTCGCCAGATTTTGCCGTGATGCCACATGTTTCTCACTTTTTCAGCGATGCTCCGAATCAACTCCGAATCAAAACTTGGGTATAAAATCATATTTCATAAAAACTATTGAACCATTGTGGGATCGACAAAGAACAAAGAACAATTTTTAAAAATCGCAATAAACGAACAATTCGTATGTAAACAAACGATTGTAAGGATTCGCTCCAAACAATTTGGCATCGTTCACTTCACAACGATGCCAAATTGTACGAATACGAATTGTTCTTTTATTGTGATTTTTTAAAATTGTTCTTTTGAGAGCTCAATATCATCGTATTCTCATCAAAATGTCAAGGATTGAGTGGAGATGCCCAGAAAATGGTTGCATCTTTATTAGAACATTTTAAACACGAAATGGATAACAGGAACCCCTTACTTTCATTGGGTTTTTTTCGAAATGTAAGTAAAGAATCTTCATGAATATTTATTCACCACGATCTCACAATGGTTACGTATACAATCAATGAGGGACTACGACAAGGAGAAGCACTAAGATATGTTATTATTCGAAATATTCATGAACGACGTTATAGAAAGATGTGATACTCACGAATAATAAGATAATCAGATACCCCAACAAGATATAATTACGTTCATAGAAAAGAAAGAGTAAGGATAGTGATGACAATCATATGGAATTACAAATGAGAGACATGTGAAGCAAATATACGGCAAGAACCCAAAACTATAGAAAGATGAAAACCTAGTAGAACTTACGATACGATATGAAAGGCCATTCTGAGAAAAAATGGGACATAAAATATAGTATGGGAGAGAAAAATATGAAAGGAATCAACTGAAGAAAAATGTGAAGAAAAACATGTAACCCGATCCCACAAGGGTGTAATGGTGAGAGATCATATTATGGATCGACTGTTTATATGTAGATCCTTGTGAAGGATGAAAAAGAGCAGGACATATAGTTTTTTTTTTCTTTTCTTCTTTTTTTAATAATAATAATATTTATCAACTTCAGGTACAATATAAAGTTTAGACATAGTAAAAAAGGTAAGTTAATAAACGAAAAAGTCACGTAAACTGTTTCCAGTTTGTGTGTGACTGTGAGCATTACAATCAGGAATTTAAAATTCACGTAACAAAAAAATATAATAAAATACAACATTCATATTTAACACTAGATATATACTTATACAGGGTGATTCACCTAAGTGGTTCATTAGAGGTTTATGGAGAACTGGAAGAGATATCAACTTGAAATTTTGGTGGATGCTATTACTCAATGTGTTCTATTTTCCTAAAATATTTTCAATACGCTGTTACTTCCGGTTAAACCGGAAGTGATATCAACTTCGTTTTTACAAATGGAACACCCTGTTTATTTTTGCATTTTCGAATTCTACGAAGAATTCTGGGCCTGTTGGATTTCGAATTTTCTCCCTATCGTGATTCGTTTGCAAGATATTCCATTTTTTCGAAAAATTTTGACAGATGGACTGACTAACTAAAATGTCCATATAATCTTCAATTTTCAAGATTTAAGGTTCAATTTCCGTATACACATGAATGAAAGAGTGTTCTATCAGGTATCCTCAGAAGTGTTCCAAAATATTCAACAGGGTGTTTGATATTTCAGTTTACTTTTTGTAAATTTCAAATCGCAATAACTTTTTTATTTCAAATAGAATGACTATGCAATTTTCACACTATCCGACGTAAAATTTAATTTCCTATCGATTTGCATACGCATACCAAACCGATAATATGGATATTTTCAGAGATATAAACAAAAATGTGGAAAAACGTTAATTTGTCTCGTGTGTATTTTCACAAGTGTGCTTTGTATGGTTCTGAGTTTCATATTTGACGAATAATATGAACATCAATCCATTAGAAGTAACTATATCTCCACTTCGTCTATGAATATACTCATGCGAACCTATCACGAAACAAATAATATGGCGTTGAAAATGATATTCTGGTATACGGATAAAACAAAACAAGTAATTGTTCAAAATGTCGTCTATGTTTTTCAAGACACATAATATTCTTCTCCGGACACTTTTAGTAGTCGACCTTTCAATTTCTTGTGACAATTTTGCGAAAGCCAGGCGCAATTTTTTGGCTCTAGGGAATTTTTAGAGTCATCAGCCTTTTTGAAAACTCTATTTTTTCTGAAACCCCAGAGATAGAAATCGAAACATCAAGTCATGTGACCTTGAAGGCAATCACCATGATCCACCCTTGCCGAATCCATCAGTCATCAATTTCTGTATGTTTCTAACACCATATGATGGTGCACCATATTCGTTTTTTTTTCGTATTAGGAATCAATTAATATTCATATTATTCGTCAAATATGAAATTTAGAACCATCCAAAGCACACTTGTGAAAATACACATGAGACAAATGAACGTTTTTCCACATTTTTGTTGATATCTCCTAAAATATCCATTTTATTGATATGGTATGCTTATGCAAATCGATAGAAAATTAAATTTTACGTCGGATAGTGTGAAAATTGTCATCCTATTTGAAATAAAAAAGTTATTGCGATTTGAAATTCACTAAAAGTAAACTGGAATATCAAACACCCTGTTGAATATTTTGAAACACTTCTAAGGATACCTGATAGAACACTCTTTCATTTATGTGTATACGGAAATTGAACCTCAAATCTTGAAAATTGAAGATTATATGGACATTTTAGTTGGTCAGTCGATCTGTCAAAATTTTTCGAAAAAATGGAATATCTTGCAAACGAATCACGATAGGAAGAAAATTCAAAATGCAACAGGCCCAGAATTCTTCGTAGAATTCAAAAATGCAAAAATAAACAGGGTGTTCTATTTAAAAAAACGAAGTTGTTATCACTTCCGGTTTAACCGGAAGTAACAGCGTATTGAAAATATTTTAGGAAAATAGAACAAATTGAGTAGTAGCATCCACCAAAATTTCAAGTTGATATTTCTATCAGTTCTCCATAAACCTCTAATGAACCAGTTAGGTGAATCACCCTGTATACTCTTATATTGGTTACATCACATTTATATATATATATATATATATATAAAGGGACAGTTTGTTTTCGAATAAAAAAATACATATATAACAAAGGACACAATTGAGAAGGCTGATAACTATATGTATAAACACAGAAATATTAGGAATACACCATTTTATGTATTTGTGTACGAGGCAAACTGGTGATGTAGTCATTCAATCGTTTCTTAAATTCATTTTGGTTTTTTGAACTCTTCAATTGATTGGGTAGAGAATTAAACAATTTGAGACTGAGGTAGATGTAGCTTTTTTGTCCTACAACTTTATTCATAAACGGCATTTTCAAATAATTTTGTTTTGTTCGAGTGTTATATTCGTGTTCTATTCTCGAATGTTTGTGTTTTGATTTGAAACATTTTTTATTAGTATGTAAAAAGAAGAGCTGCACGGGATCAAATATATGTGTTTCGAGATGAAGGGCATCTGTTGGGTGAGTCCTTTTCTTTTTGAAAATTATTTTAAGGATTCTTTCTTGTGTTACTATCAGCTCATTCATAGTGGTCTTCCCAGCTGATCCCCATGTCAGTATACCGTAAGTTATATGTGTTTGGATGAGAGCGAAATATAACGTTTTAACTGTTTTGTTGTCTAACATATCTCTTAAGACCTTGAAACGATGCATTAGAAATTGGAGTTTTTTTATTACATAAGTTATATGGGATTCCCATCTGAGTTGATCATCTATAATAATCCCGAGATATTTGAACTGTTTAACAGGTGTGATAGTGAAGATATTGGACACATTGAGAAAAGTACAAGAGGGTGAGTATCGCGCAGAAGCATAAATTGGTAGGTAGTACGTTTTGCTGAAATTTATTGTTAAGAGTTTATGTGAAAACCATTTTCTGATATTTCCGAGATCCATTTCTACTTTATTTTTCAGGGAAGCCCAGGCGGTGTCCTCATAGAAAATGGCTGTGTCGTCAGCATATGTGAAATTTTTTCCTGTTGTTGGAATTGAGAATAGGTCATTGAGGTAAATATTGAAAAGAATTGGGCCCAGGATGGTTCCCTGGGGCACACCATATTCTATATTCTTGAAGTCACTTCTGTGGTTTCCAATTTTCACGCTTTGTTTTCTGTTCAGCAGGTAACTTCGAAACAGTTTTAGTGTGGTTCCTCTTACACCAACGTTTTCAAGTGATTTGAGAAGAAGTGGGTGGCTAACTGTGTCAAAAGCTTTTGACAGGTCTATGAAGACACATAGAGCTGCCTTCTTGTTATCCATAGCAGAGTACATTTCAGATGTAAGATCTAGAATAGCATCTTGGGTCGACACACCTTCTCGAAAACCGTATTGTCGGTCGGAAAGGATGTTATATTTTTTGAGGTAGGACGATAGTCGGATTTTTATAATTTTTTCGAAAATTTTGGCTACAGAAGTGATCAGTGATATTGGTCGATAGTTTATAACTTCATTTTTATCACCGTTTTTATAGACTGGAATCACTTGTGTCAATTTCAGCGTGGATGGAAAAATACCGTCTATGAAAGATTTATTTATTAAATATACTAATGGTTCAAATATGTATGGAATTGTATTTTTCAAAAGTTCAGCCTTTATTCCATCGACACCCACCGCTTTTCTGTTTTTCAATGATAGAATTATATTTTTCATTTCGGTGGAATCAGTGGGAAATAAAAACATTGACATGTGATTATTAATATTTCTGCTCAGACATTCATAATTTGGGTCAGCTTTTATTTCGCCTGCTAATTATTTGCCTATATTGATGTAGTGATCATTGAAATTGTTAGCAATTTCGGGAATATTATCCGTGGATTTTCCTTCTATGTTTATTTGTGTTATTTTATTTATCGGCCTTTTTTTTTCCACAAATTTCCCCCACAGTTTCCCACAATTTTGTGTTATCGCTTTTATATTTTTCAATATCATTCCTGTAGAAAGTTATCCGTGCCCAAAATACTGATGAGGAAACGGAAATTATATAATAGATCATTCTCATATTACATCAAAATAATTCATATCGACTCATCTTTTCAAAACATGAGAATTGCATTGGTCAGAATCATTCTCGATCGAAGGGTCGATTCATCAGATATATACAGGTCATTTTCTCGTCATGGGGGAAACTTCCTAATAGTTATCCAAAATAAAATCAACTATGGAGCCATATGAAGGAGAATTGAATTACAAAATAACAAATACGGCTGCCTCTTGCATTTCATTCAAGTTATAGCACATCATAAAGTTGAAACATCCATATTTATACCTTCGCTGCTCATACATATAGCACTCAGCTCACTTTATGAAGTTTAGTATGTTAAGCAAATAATTTATCAATGAATACATATGGCGAAATGTATTCCAACATCCAGAAATATCAGTTTCAATCGGAACATATGAGACTCATTTGTAATGTTTAAATATTTTAACAGATATTCCTCGAACCCAACCTCATGAATATTTGAAATTTCCAACACAGTATTTATATCTATCTGTTCAGTCATGGTCTAATGATTTAGGTTGATAGGAGGGATCTCTGATTAATTTCATTGAGTTCCATTTCAGAACCATTTGTTATAACGAAATAAAAAAATAATAATTATCATTGAAGAAGAGTCTCCGAAATGTGAAATTTTCATAACTTTATTAACATTCATGATATTTATAAATGTCGATATGCCAATTTGCTGGACTATAAAATCATTGGTCTCAGATGGTTCAAGATACAGAAGAATTATCAATCTGATGAACCGGGAGAATGAATATTGATTAGGATTTGTTCTCAAGTAGTTAATTGAAAACGTATAAGTAAACTGTCGGGATTCAATAAAAGTAGTTTCATCAATTTTCTAAATGCACCATAGTATTTCCCATGTGAGCAGATAGATGTACCATCATTTCCTCTTCACCAAATCGAATACATTTGTCTTATTTCTTGTTTGTTGATGATAAATTTATCTTGTCAACCTTCAAGAAATCACCAGCTATAGATTGATTCTTGATAAACATCGAAAATTCGAACTCCATGTCAGAAATGGCCTAAGGAATTCAAGTATTGACAACAGTTAATATTCAAGAGATCTGTCAAATTATCTGCCCTGAATTAATAAACGATTGATTGAAGACCGATTAACGATTTCCAATTAACCCAAATGGAGGGTTCACAGATAATCAACTGGAATTTAAATGAGAATATTGGTGCATACGGGGAATCGAAATAGTTCGTTTCCAATCCAACTAGAGTATCAATTTCCATGCAGCTGTTTTGTTTATAAGCGTCATTAAAATTAGTGTGTATAGTCGATATAGTTGAATTGATGTAATTTTCCCCACTCATGCAAACGCCTATTATCCGCCATTTACTCATGAGCTAATGAAGAAATATCTACTACCCACTGATAAACACGATTATTTTGTGAGTCAATATAATTTGAATGTAATCGTTCATCAGAAAATATACGTACAGTATCAGAAATAATCATTAAGTATCACGGTTTGATGAGAGCCTGAAGAATAGCTTGCATGATAATTTTACCCCGAATGGCTTCTGAACTATCGAGTAGTTCGACGCATAGGATGAGTCGCTTTCCGCATTGCTACTAGTGACGGGGTTTTCGATTCCCATCGGTACTAATTGTATTTGGATCATAACTCTACTGTGATACATCTGACATCTAACTGATCGATAGAACAAGTAACTGAAATATTCGAGGACATAAGAACTCAACAGGTTGACGTAATTAGTTGACGTGGTGTTGTTTACTCTCATTTGAGGTAGCATTAGGTACTCGGGATATTGTCAGTTAGTTTGAGAGCAATATAGAGAATGTCTACTTAGAGTGTTAATAGAAATTTCCGATATATTTCGTGTTTCTTCAGTATATTATCAACGACAATGAATGTAAATTTAATATTTGATACACATGTTCAACTATCGAACCATTCAAAATTTCAAATCATCTTCAATAGGACTACCTTGAGAAATGTTCGTTTACAACATAAATATTACCAATCTCTCTGTCTACCGAATATGTTTCCAATATATTTCGATAAACTGAAATCATTTAAATTTACATACTCTGCTTTGTTCACACTTGTATTTCCATTTTATTATCCGGTGAGGAGTTTTCTGTGTAAATTCCTACGTCTATACTTCAACTGGAGTACATAACGAGTCTTCATTGTTTCCTTTTCCCAAAATTGAAACTCAACTCTTTTACTTCGTGAACATAAGCGTGTACAAATGATACTACATTTGTATCATCTTGAAAACTGTTTTATGGTGATCCCTCAGTATAAACCAATGTACAGATATAAATAACCTCGGTATGTGTCGTTGAGAAATTGTTTTTTTTTCAGAAGCTCCCAAGTTAATTACTCACATCACGAAATCAATTACGCTCGAGATATTTATGACTATCACCAGACCAACATATTAATGCTTTTCCAGACATTGAACTTTCAAACTTCGTGAATAATATGTAACTTACGATAAGTGCTGCCACCTTTCGTGTAGATCGTGCAACTCAACCAATCAATAAGCGATCTGGTGAGGGTAGGAAACTGCCAAATCTGTAAGTGTTGGTTCATTTCCATGTGAGGAAGGAAAAAAAGATAGTAGTAGAGTGCTAGGAAACAAAGAGTATAGTTTGCAAGGACGTCACACATGAAGAGTGTTGACTTCACCATTGCATGTATCATATTTTGAAATGAATAAGCTTTATCAATAAACATAAGCGACAAATACATTCCATACTTCATGAGATAAATGAAAACGAATATACACTGTGTCCGTAAAGTATGGAACAAATTCATTTTTAGCTAAACAGGTCATTTTAAGAAATAATCCTGAAACACGTCGATTTTTGATTTTAATTTACCGTATTTTAAAATAATAATGTAATATACTGGGTGAATTACGTTCGAGTAATGACGTCACCGTCATTTTTTTTTAATGGAACACCCCCATTTTGTCTCAATATTCGGATTACTCTAGCTGAGCTGATTCCAAAAATGTATCACATGTTGATTCCAATTGGTACAGGGTGGACAAAAATACAATAGTTTTGTGTGTGCTCATAAAGTAACGCGTAACATTCTTTATTAGGTAAATTAACAATATTATCAAAAATACTTATTGTCTAGCGGCAATTGGTTTGAATGTAACACTCCGTAGTTTGCTACATGTTTAGAGTAATAAAAATGAGCTGTTTCCAAACATGTTTGGTACATGTGGTCTAGCAGACAGAATATGAAATAAATTATTTCTTATCTATTTATAAAAAACATAGTCGTCTAGTTTTTTGTGAAATGTCATTATTTGTTTAGTAATCTATTGATGTTCAGTGACAGTTTAGTACTACAGTATTTTTGGTTCGTGAATATTCGAATGATTGCTTAGAATTATGAGCACACACAAAACTATTGTATTTTTGTCCACCCTGTACCAATTGAAATCAACATGTGATACATTTCTGGAATCAGCTCAGCTAGAGTAATCCGAATATTGAGACAAAATGGGGGTGTTCCATTGAAAAAAAAATGACGGTGATGTCATTACTCGAACGTAATTCACCCTGTATTACATTATTATTTTAAAATACGGTAAATTAAAATCAAAAATCGACGTGTTTCAGGATTATTTCTTAAAATGACCTGTTCAGCTAAAAATGAATTTGTTCCATACTTTACGGACACAGTGTATATCTGGTATTTGAAAGGGGCGATTTGTTTCTCATTAAAAACCTTAGACTAATTGCAATACCATATAATTTCATCGAGATATTTTCGATAGCCATTACACTTACACTAATTTCGTATATTCGACCAATTCTGAACAATTCTCAATAGTAGATGAGTAAATGTAATTTATACAGATTCCTCTAAAACCTTATGACAAACTTGCGCAATGTTTGCTAACCATTTAAGTGTTTTTCCAGACATATCTATAGAATAGAAAACTGCATATTGAATTCAATGGATATAAATCGATTAGAATCCCTCCATCTGTAGTACCACAGGGATTCATTCTGTTCGTCATTTCAATTAATGACATTTGTTGGATTGATTTTGTTTTCTAGTATTCATAGATTTTATCAAACGAAAAGTTCATCTGTTTTCTTTGTTTTATCAACGCTTAGAGCCGAATGTCTATTTTGGGGCTCTTGGATGTTATCGCGTCATAATATAATAAATGCGAAGGAGTTTATAATGTACAAATAGCAGTTGATTGAGAAGAATGGAATATGCCTTGAGTCTATTCATTTGATGAGATGAGTTATATTTGATGATTTTTCGTTTCACAATGAAAATATCTAGTTTAACATTGAAAAGCCGATCATATTGAAAATTTCACCTTGAAATGGGAGATGACAGGAAGAATTTTCGTACATTACTTCATTTTAATTGAAAGAACCCCATTGAAGAATCGTACAATACATTGAGTTTTGAGATGTATCTATAATCTATAATCATTCATCGATTTCTTTAGGACAGCATTATTAGTTCGAGCTTTCAAAGAATACCTTGATGATTCGGTATATTTTTTTGCCTTCTTGTGACATGATGAAATTTGTATACCATTATTATTCTTACAGAAGTCACATTATTCATATTCTTTATTAGGAACAACAAAAACGTTCGACAGTTCCTTATAATTCAAGAAGTATGACCACTTCATTGACTTCATTACTTTCCACCCATTTCTTCAGCTACTAAGAAAAAAAACTACGACTTGAAATAATGCATATAGTTAATATCTATGAAATATGATGATGATGATATGAGCTTCGCAAATGTGAAATTTTCACGGTATCAAATGCGACAAGGTCTGGATTGAAAAAATAACAACCGCCTTCAGTACTCGACATGAAATCGAGACAAAAATAATGTTTTCCGAAAAACTAGGATTGATCAATATCAAATCACGTAAACCATCTTCCGTGCCATTCAAAACGTGCTCAAAGCACAAAGTGCTTGCCCTGCCTGATTTGTCCACTGCGCACACAACTCACGAGTGAACATGCGCACTTCATATTCCAGGACAAGAAGAGTGCTGACTGATCCAACTGTATCTAGAATAGATAAAAACCGTGATAAGTGGTCACACTCGAATTATCGTCATAGGTTTATCATCATAGTAGGGGGACGAAACAACTGAAACAACTAGTTATGGCGGAGGGGTCGTATGATGACTGAAAGAATGGAACTCACTGAAGATTCCTGAGATACTCATAACACATCTGAATTTTTCCTTTTCGTATCTTGTAAACATCGAAAGTAAGGTTGAATTTTAATCAATTCAATATTACTATAATCAGTCATTTTCGAGTGGAAATCAATTATACCTGAATTGATTTCTTTGAAAGGACTTAAAGAATCATTCTTACACTCCCAACAGCAACCTACTCAACATATGCCTCGTTGTGAAGGATATTCAATTATCTTATCTATCATGCCACTTTTCCGTCAGTTCTGATGAACATACACTGAATGAAAGAATCTGTTGAATTCAGGTAATGGAGTATCACTTGACACCTGGTTCCGTTTCAAAGATGAGTTTTATAGTCAGAAAATGAATGCATACGTTACATTCAATGCTCACTGTTTGTTCCGGTAAGGAAATTCCAGATTGAAACCAGACACCAAGATCATGTGATAGGAAATGCCAAAGGAAGAGTTTCATCCCAGCCATAACGTGGATATGCAGTTTTCCGATGACAGCTCGAAGTGTCAACGTCCTCTTCCTACGAAATTAATTAAATCCAGACAGAGAAATAGGACGAATCTTTGTTCTGGCGCAGGATACCGCCCCCTGGATTCGAATGGCATAAAAAGATCAGGATCACCTTGTGCCGCCACTCCCTCGTCGTCGGCATTGGGCGCCAGACGACGCCTCTAGTGACGTCGATTTCGAACGAATGCGTCGGACAGCCCCCTTACCTCCAATAAAATCGAAATTAATAATCACAATCGTCAAAGACGTGGATCAGAAGAAGCGCTGCTGTCTTCCGACTGTGCCCTTGGAATGCCGATACTATCTATCCCTTCATTCACTGCGAGCCTGCCTGTATTGCAGGCGACGTAAATATAAACAAGGAGTGGGGGAACGAAACGATGCTTTCACGGACAGCGCCACAGTCGACTTCACGAGGGCGAGATGGGTGGGGGCGCTCTTGTTCTTGATATATCTTTCATGAAATGGTAATTGTAGATTGTGCTTCGACAAGTCTATTTTGGTGAAGGTACGTCACATTTGGTGGATGAATGGTCAACTACTATACTGAGAAAATTATCCCGTTTCAGTTATGAATTGCTGAAATCATGCTACTGATACCGTTGACAACGATGCAGATTGTATTTCATTCGATATTCGCAATCTGATTGATCATATGGATATTGGAATGTATAATAACAGCTCATTACTTTTGAATAAGTATGATGTTGGTGGTAGACGATACATTAAATATTTCATTTTCTTCGAAGTGATTTTCAAGTTGCATTCGATAGTGACGACATAATGAGTTCAGGGATGTCACCATCATATGAATCATCATATAGATCAACTACTTCATCAAATATAGTATAGATACAGTATGCATGATACATTCCAAGAATATGAAACCGAAAGATGAGATATTGATGAATATCAAAAAAAATTTGAGCATGGAATTGTAGAGATAAAATATTTGAATGCAGTGGGTATTTTCAATGTTAATAACTCAGTTGATCAATCTCTATTTGAAAAGAAATCAGGGAATTGGGAATAATTTAAACATTTCATATTCGATTATGGTTTCACTATTATGTGGACATTATCATCAATCATAAGTTTCAGCTTCAGCAACGAAATATCTTGATGCTCGAATTCAATTTGAAGTGTCTACTAGGTAATCCATTTTCAACCCATGAATATATATTGACAGAATCTTAGCTATTGTGGTTTACTCGGTACTCTCAGAAAAGTTTGCTGAACTTTGAGAGAACATAATAGTTCCTCTTTGATTAGGTCAAAGAAGGAATATCAAAAAGTCGTTCAACGCAAAGAAGGAATCGTTGTCTGCATTGCTACTAGTAATAGCAGATACCGAAGAGTGTGTGATTGCCATCAGAACTCATAGTCGAGAATTACAATGTACGCATATTGAATATCGCCTGTCACCTCTGAGTAGCAAATTGCGTCTTGCCTTACTCAAGTGACGTATCGTTTGATTTCACTTTAGTCTACATGTGATTTCCTTTGGAATTAAACGAAATCAAATGTCAGCGGTCCCACTTCGTTCAAATGAATAGAATCTAGTACAATTATGATCTCATTGAAAGACGAAACATGTAATGGGACCAATAAAGATTATTGTACAACGGTTAAAAATCGTCTCTTTAATGCATTTACTCGGGTGAGTACTCGTCTCCCAAAAAAACTTGAATACGAATTATCTAATTATAATTGGTACTCGATTTTCTGAAGAGACTAATGAGAATGATCTGAGAAAGATAGTGGAGCATATACCGTAATATCTCTGAAGAAAGGATGATTTGGCTAAAAGATTGCAAGAAGCTGAGCGATAGTACCAGAAATATCTGAAGACATCTCAGAGTTGAAATTATCGCTGATGATCATCTACGTTCGTAGGATTTTTTTTATATTAAACTTCTCACGAAAGGAGACATCCTGTAATGTTCAAGTAGCATAATTTTCATTTTCATGATGTGTTTTGATAGTATATTCAATGTGATTTTCATTTGTATACTCCTTCACGAAAGTGTTAGATCAAATGGACATACTATACATACAATAATAAAAACTGTGATATGAGCGTGAAAAAAAGTTTGCTGAATATTTTCTACAATGATTCGAAAGAGGGATATCGATGCCGCACAAAATGAGTCGCCGTTTGCATTGCCACCAACATGAGGTACTCCAATATCGATAATCGAAAAGAAAGCGATCTCCATAAATACTTGTATTTGAATATCAAAGAGATGTACTCGTTCATAGTAGTATTGAACAACACGTGTCACATATTGTGTTGTGTCTTACGTTGTCTCACTTGAATGAGGTCTTTCTCCATTTTCATTTCGTCTGGATGTGATTCTTCTTGAAATAAACTGGCATCAGATTGCAGCCTAACAGGATCGGTCTGAGGTTATTCCAATGAGAGATATCGATAACAATTACGAAAAAATATATATTATATTATATGTGAATTTGGTAGGAGTTTGGTGAAACCATCATCAACTCATCGACGTAGTCAATCATAGATTCCTCGGAATTGAATAGTGAATGTATGTTTTCATCACTTCACCATATCACTGCTAATAATTCAACATCACATTGTTTTTCAATATTTTTTTTTCGATAAGTTGCATATAAACTCTCCGGAGAAGAGTGAATTTCTGATAGATATAATTCAACCTCGCCCTCAGAATCTAAAATCTCTTTACATAATGAGAATCCAAAATTAAAACATATACCATTTTGATATCAAGTCCCCATAATAATATTCAGAGTTTGTCACATATCGCCGAATTTTCCAGGATCGAAAAATATCCTTTCTCGTATCATACCGAGGAGATCAACACTCATAAATCTGCAAATATTTACGTAGGATCATCGATGGACAAACATATAGAGATATTGCCGGAAAGTAGCGAAGCAACGGATTCTGTTCGGTAAAAGGAAGAGAATTCCATACATCCCTTTTTATCATGCAGGCAAATAATGTACATGGAAAACTTATTACGGAGAAACACTAGATAACTGCATATAGTAATCGAAAAATCATCCAACTCGAAAATAAGACTACATGTTGTCAAAGCGGTACAAGTTTTTCAATTTGAATTTCATACATAGCTTCAGGTCTGTTTCAATTTTCATGCCGAAGCCACCGTTTTTCCTCCTCTGCATCAGTGCTTTCCAATATTTATCCAAGAATTGAACGAGTACATGATTATCCGATTGACTAGAGAGTTCCCTCATTCATTTCAGGATATATCAATCGGTTCCATGAATATTCAATATTTCTATGATATTCTATTCAATTATCTGAGAATTTTTAAATGTCAAACGGAAGAATACATTGCGCATAGACTTTCATCTTCCACAGAGTATGTGTTTAATTTCTTTCATCACCTTCGTCATGGCAATCAAGGTTACTTCCCAATTTGAGAGATCAATATAATAGTAATTCCACTCGCACTAGGTGTCACGTATATGCGGAAGTTTGGCAAAATGTCACAAATGCGAGAAATGATGGTAACTGATTCGATGAAAACAAACTATAATGCATGAATCTCAGAATGATAGCGACAGTGGTTATTTAAGAAAAATTTAAATAAATATATGAAATTTTCGATCTTGGTATAGTCCAAGCTTTTATGAAAATGCATTGTTTGATCAAACCTCTACAGCAAACGTATCTCAAATATTTTTCAAAAGTATATTTCAGTATAAGTATAATTCAGAATTGAAATTCACACTTTCATATCAGCTTGAAGTTCATATAGCCCCACTACATGAGCAGTTTCACTACAACTATTTTTCTTCGAAAGATTATCCGCGACTATTATGTCGAGTTATATTCTGCCTGCACGATTTCAAATCTTTACATTTTGGGAATCCTCCTCTCTGTTTTTTCATTGCTCACTTTCTTCCTCTAGACATCGAGAGTCCCTAATCTGTAATAGATTGAGAATTCAGGATTAAGTGCTATTTCAATAACTAGTTACCAACGCCCCGTATGTGTGATGAAGATTGCATTTATCCATCATGCTACACTATACAAATGATAAAATGAGAAGAAATCACATCCCGAAAAAGTACAAATTTTGTGAAATTGTTTTCATTTAAAAAAGAAAGAAGATAGAAAATAGAATACATTTTATTTATTCCAAATTATTCTATTATTATAGCTCATTGCAACCATTTCATCATTTGTATAGTGTAGCATGTTGAATAAATGCAATCTCCATCACACATACAGGGTTATTGAAATAGCATTTTGTCCTAAAGAAGGATGTCTACTCATTTTACATCAAGGTTGTTCGAAAATTCAGGATATCATGAAATGGTTAGTAATTCGATTGATTGAAAGTGCAAGGAGAGGATTTAGAGACGAAAAAGGTATTTTTTAGTACCAAACTCATTTGTCAAGAAATATTTTTTTCTGCTCTTTTTATATCTGCAAACGAAATTTCGAAATTTCGTCATACAGGGTGTGGTATTGAACTGTTGAAGTTCCTTTAATTTTTTCAAGTCCGTACCTGGATTATTAGTTTCATTCGGAATTCGGTAGCATAGAGGATAATGAGTTTATGTTCTGAAGATAAATAAAATATACAATGCGGATCGTAAGTCATGAGCCATTGGAGAAATAAGGGATATACATAAAACAATCTGTATATCGCTCATACAGGGCGCTAGACCCATATATGGGGGTTTTTCAGAACCAGCTAGGCGACCTCTACCTACCTTTACAGTACGCCCATTTCCCAATGGATCACTCTGTATTATTGACATCGACGAGTTGGTATACCAGTTGTAAAAAAAAAACCGTAATATATATCCCAGTCAACCAAAAAAGTAACAGTAAGTCGCAGGGAATACCAAATAATATCACATTGAAGATCATCTTGGAAACCTCTCTGGGTTTTGCATGGGACTTCGCTTTGTGGATATCAACATCCACATATTGTTATCGTTGCGAATTCCCCAAGTTAACTTTCTTGATGATTGAGTGGAACATTTAATCGAGAGATTCAGATGAAGTGCACATTGCTATCAATTTGCGACTTATCTCTGTTCATTGCGCAGGGCATGGCAACAACACGTGCACACGAATGGAAGTCAAGGAACAAAGGAAAGGTGAAAATAATATATTATGATCTGTGTGGTGCGTATTTAATGGTTGGTTGAATTGTTGGTTTTGTGTGCAGTATTTTGAAATACTTTTTGTTAAGAAGAACATAAGACAGCTCTAGGTGCATGTAAGTATACATTTCCAATGGCAAAATGATGCTCATAAATGTGCAATTGGGAAGGTGATGCCCATTGAAAAGCAATGCTTTTTAACAAGATGGACTCCTCAACCGTTTTGTCGTATCATTATCGGAATTTAGTATCAGAATATTGAATGATATTTTATAATGTCAAACATGTATACACTGTTTTCAATACTCAGAAACATCTTCCTCTACAATAAAAGCTGGATTTAGAATTTTTCAATAATTTGATCAGAGATATATAACATGATATGGTTTCAACATAAGTGTACCTAACGTGTTCAGAACAGTATCAAACTATAAAAAAAAAACAACTCAATTTCTATTTATATTATTCTCAGTTGACAGTGGCAATCCATTATTTGGATCATCATAGTATAATAGTGTGATATGGTAACAATCAATGTTTTTGTTGTTTCCTTTGATTTCATTTCGTCTGTACAGCATACTTTTTTTCTTTGTGAATAATACCATTTTTATTCCATTATGTTTCGAAAATAATGATTTTGTTTTTATATTCTGTGACTTTTAATGTTTTCGTCACTTCAGTAGTTTTTATATTAATAAAGCTCACATTTTGAAATAAACAGAATATGTCCCAAAGAATTGTGACATATATCAAAGTTATGTTTTTTTTTATGGAGCACCCTATATTTTATTGCATTTTTTTCAAATTCTTCTTGGACAGCTGATTTCATCGATCTATCGTACTTGGGGTCTATATCAAACGATTAATCGAAATGAGTCGAAATAACTATTCAAAATTGGTTGAAACGGCTTACATGTTCTATCTAAACTTTTTAGACATCTTAGCCGATTCGACCAACAATAAATAGTTCCCCCACAAAAAAAAGTTGAAGAATCTCGATTTTCTCACCATTCATCTTTCTGCATACCCTAAGTATGATAGATCGTTGAAATCAGCTTTCCAGGGAGAATCTGGGAATGCAATAAAATACTGGGTGTTCCATAGGAGAAAATATGATTTTGATATGCCAAAACATTTCTGGGAATCCTGTATATTTCAATATAATTTAAAAATGTGGCCTTCATCAATATACAAACTACTGAAGTGACAATAACTCCGAAATTTTTCCTGTTTCGCTATAAATCTCTGTCGCGCTAGATCGTGAGATACCCTGTATATAAATCTCATAGACTCAACCTATGCACATTCCATAGGCATTATAATTTTATATGTTGAAATATAAGGCAGCTGAGATATATTTAGTCTGCTTTCCAGGTACTAATTCCATGGGTGTTGCAAAATAAACATTATTTTAATTAAATTAGAAGTCGCTAATAGAGAGCAAATTTAGTGCCACGATAGTAATTACCAAAATACATATGAATAACTTCAACGAAAGACGTTATTTGAAAGCTCATTTGGTTCAATAATCTTTCCAATAAGTGCTAAAATGCGAAGTCGCAATGTTGCTATTCATGGTACCTACCACACATCTAATTTGTGATGTATTAGGTAATTACCAGTGATATACAATGTTGCGGACATTAAGCACTCCCCAGTAAGTACTGGTTGCAGTTTTTTGTATCATCATTGTGAAGTCGCATTTCCACGATGATAACTCCCTTCAACTTCCCTGCAACCAAAACTGGTTGACTGGGATATATATGTATATATATATATATATATATATATATATATATATATATATATATACGTTATACATATATATTCCTAGAATGAATAGAATTCTTTATATGATTGTATAAGATTGTGAGGTGTCAATTTGAAAACTTTCTATGTAAATACCTCTAGAACTTAATTATAATACCTGTATAATAAAATATTATACAGGTATGGGAAACTACAACCACCATATTTTGGTTATAGGGTGAGTCAAATCTTGGGCCCGATGCAGCCCAACCCCAAAATCATAAACGATATCCTCACTCTTGTGATACTTTGAATTGAAAGTTTTCTGAAATTGAATTCACCTGCACAAGAATTTTCTCACGCCAAAAGTATAACTCATTTACTGCTATTTCAGTAAGGATGCTCAAAATATTTTCCAGAGCTGAAGGCTAAACAGAGGTATAATCTTCGGCAACGGATTATTACAGAATGTGCATTAATTTATTTGTTTCAAAGTTTCGAGTAAACGAAGTCCTTGGATGAATATGCTGAATACAACAAAAATCTTAACAGAATTTTACAATACAGAATGACTGATGGAATAAAAATTACATCAGTTTGAATTGTTGCCAACGGTAGATGATATTTTTATTCTGTCTGAGGAGTGATCACGAATGATTATTTCAGGAATCGCATTATTCGAATGTTAATGAGTGGATGAAGTTGGTAGATTAACTTGGATGCCTCGAACGACAAGAGAGCATTTCTTGCTAGCCATTTCTCATCCTATATGCCTACTTGTATTTAAGATGTTGACTTGGGAGAGTTAGGACCTCGACGTTCCTGGAGATAGGCAACCGTTCCTAAAGTTAAATCCCTCCTAGTATCTGGTTGTCAGGCCGTGATTTAGGCCTGCATTTATAGAGGCTGCTTCTCTACGATGCATCGGTTGATTTATGGTTAGTTTGCTTTAGCCCCATTCGTAGCTATAATTTCAGATTTCACTCTCACATATATACCGCACATGACCTTTTTATTACTGATTCATCTGCTCTGAAGGAAGCCGCATCATATGGGGGTGAAAAATAATACTGTCAGATGTTGTCCGATGTTGTAAGAAATTCAACAATAGGCACCACATATCGTCGTTGAAAAAAAGGAAAGGCGAAAGCAACAATTTGGTAATTTTACAGGAGAGCGTTTTAAAAAGAATGAGACCTGTTTGAATTGCGGTTATCTTTCAAATATTCATCGAATTATTCAACATTGTATGGTGTTGGGTAAGTTCAGACACATGCACAGTTTGTCAGGTTACAGATACCATCAAATCGAATCGACTGGTGGTCGTACCTCCATATTGTCAAAAATGTCGCTTTCGCCCCTTTGTCTTGTCAGCGACGATATTATACGGGCTTTCCATGAATTTGAAAATGTCGAACATGACGGTTCAATTCCACAATTTATATTCGCAATTGTATTGATGAGTGTTAGAACAAAGTACTATTATTTCCTTTGTCAACAAAATTTCCATCTCAAATCTCACATCTATCATGTTTGCGCTCATTCTACAAGTCTAGAAAACCAAAAAATTCGCGTATGACGCCAGTAGCCTATTTCCCAAGGAAAGGAGAATATGTCAAAATGACTTACGTGAAATTAATATTCATTTACAAACAGGTACTTTACAAACATCAAAGTGACACATTATATGTGATCAATTGTGCGACCTATGATTGCTAAAGAGAATAGCTTCGGTCAATTTATGTGGAATTTTTTTCCAGTTACCATCTTAAGATTCACAAAAATGGCGAGTTCCTGTTACAAAATATTGTTTTAATATTAACTGATGAATTTTAAATCGGTAATCACCTAGTACACCTTGTTGCAGCAATTAACAAATTTGAAAAGCGGACAATGCGAACTGTGCGGTGCGACCAAACACAATGTCGATTATACGGTTTGATCCGCTCTCTCTCTTTACACCGATTACAATACGCGGAAGCACATTGCCAGTCCATTCTATATGTCGATGGTGATGATATTTCACGTGTTTTGATTAAGATGTGTATTTCTATAGTTTTTGAAGAAGTGTAGTATCTAGAAGATTCGAAATACATAGAAACTTTGTTATTATGTATCAATGATTCATCACTATCACTATACTCTCGAGAAACATAAACAGACATGAATTCGTTCTGTCCATCATTTCAAATATGCATAAATACATACATTGAATATGTAATCCTGTATTTTTTATTGGGTTTCACCATTCAGTCAGCATGAGGAATATCGAATATACAATCAAAATCTCTTTTATTCAAACCCTTCATTTGTCCAAGTGTGATATTTATTAATGGATTCAATTCCAGATATAATTAGCAATTTCAAAACTGCTATCGCACCAATAAATTACTGATTGAAAGATACGAAAAAGGCGTTTCGGTTCACCCTAAATTTATTCAAATTGCCACCATCGTTTAGAAATTAATTGGAAACATATAAGTGCAGCGGCTCCACTTATCTCTAATTTCATAATATATTTTGGTGGCAGCAACGAAATGAACCGACTTCCACGAACAATTTGAATTCCGAGTAAATGCCCGTTCTAATTCTAGAGTGGAAAGAGGGTTCTCTTATATTCGTTTGTATAACTCTGTAAAAATCGCAAAAGCGATAAAATGCGATCACACCAATTTACTTCAATTCTGTTTGAGCTTTTCTCAGGATGTCAACAAAATGGAATAGGATAGATATAATGACGATAAAACTGAAAATGTATTGTTTCTTGATGACAGTCGAATGTACTATTTCCAATTACGTATCTCAGAAAATAATGATCATGGAAATAAAAAAGCTAGGAAATGATTTCTTGCTGGAATTTTGAGTATTTGTTGCTGCTATTGAATTTACATAAAAAATTATTACTTCAGTACCTTCTGGGGAATCGATGGAAAATTATATCGGATAAAATCAACTTGATTTGCATAAGCAATTGAATCATACATACATAGACTAATTGTTGGATTGGAGAAGTATCATCGGACTTCTCAAACCATGTTTCCACATTATGTTGTGTGTATGGTCTGATTGTCTGCGTTGAAATTATTCGGCTAGGTTTTCTATCCATTCGTCCCTTGATATGCGATTCATTCCGCAGAGTTCTGTTATTCATTCACGTTGTTGTCTCAATATCAATTCAACTTCTCTGTTCATGTGTATGGAAAGTATTTCTGGATTACATACTCCTGATTATCTCATATACTGAACTTTCTTCTCACATTCATTTCAACTCATATACAAAATCATGGTATTCTACAAGTTCATCTTCCAATGACGATTGTGACTGAACACGTATTCAACATTTCGTTTATATTATCTCCTATATTTTTTCGATCATATCAGCTATCATTCGAATTCCTTTTATGGAACTTTTTGCAAATATTTTTCTCGTGTGTTTCTTTTTTATTCTCGCTGATAGTCTCACATTACAGTTTCATGTGAAATGCGGCGTTTAATCATCTAGAATGTGGATGTACTTTTTGATTCAAATACACAAATGAATCTCTTTCAAGGTATATTTCACAGTTTTTTTCATTTACGAGTGAAGTTATTGATATCAATCATATGTAGGTGACATGGATATTATAATTATCACAGTGACATGGATCTCCCAGGAACCTGTAATCATGCAATATATTCAAATAAACTTCTCTAGCACTATGATATTCTCATCACGATTCGATTACCCGTATCTTCTGGATTATTGGTACGACTATCGTGTACATTCGTTTGTTTGAAGGCTTTATAAAAATTGCATTAGATAACTCTCGTAATGTCTTCAGTACTGGATGGGATATGTCTGTTTCGGAATGGAAAATTGAGCTTGGAATCCATTCAACGATATGTATGAGATTTGAATCAAGAAATTTTTAGTCATTAAAGGAAACATAAAACATACTATTGATATCTTGCAGTTGACATTTTACGATCTACACTTAATTCCGAATGTAAGATTTTTGACACCCTATACAGGGTGATTCATTGGGAAATGGGAATACTGTAAGGGTAGGTAGAGGTCGCCTAGCTGGTTCTGAAAAACCCCCATATGATGAGTCAAGCGCCCTGTGTGAGCGAGATACAGAGTGTTTCATGTATTTCTCCTATTTATTCAATGGCTCATAACTTACGATCCGCATTGTATATTTTATTAATTTTCACAGCATGAACTCATTATCTCATACCACCGAATACGGAATGGATGAAACTAATAATCCAGGTACGGACTCGGAAAATTTCAAGGAATTTCATCAGTTCAATACAATACAAAATACAAAATGAATAAAATAGACAATGCGGATCGTATATTATGAGGAATAGGAGGAATACATAAAACACTCTGTATTTCGCTTATACAAGGCGCTAGACCCATCATTTTCTCAGTTTTTCCGAACCAGCTAGCCCACCTCTACCTACCCTCACAGTATGCCCATTTCCCCTGTATTAGTCATCACGATAATACGATTCCAACATAGTCTAATCAAATAAATCTTTTTCTCTTTCTGGGGAAACAATTTTCAATGAAATGAGGACAGGTCCAATAGAATTACTACGCCCTCGGCAATATTTCACATCAATTGTTCATGTGATATTGACTCATTTAGTAAATTATCTGAATTTTATCCGAATCGGATCATAATGAACGTTCCTATATATGGGATGATGCCTAAATTGTAATCGGAATCATAAGCAAAATTCGGAAATCGTATTTGATAGAAAGCAGGATTCAAATCAACAACTACAGGAATAATTGGAATTTTAATGAAATATTTAAGCAATTAGTGGCTTCTTTATGTTATCTTTACTGTCTATAAAAATTATCATATATCTGTATGTAGACCGTGTTGACTCATAATTTCCCTGTAAGCAGGATTCCCCAATACTAATTCAATCAAATAACAGAGCAAGAAACACGAAAACAAGGATCGAAAATGGATCCTGCATCCCGAAAGCATAAAACTGATCATTCACAGATCATAAAATCTAGACGTAAGACGTTTTAGGGAGCTACACCTGGTTCATATCCTCGAGGAAATCACCTTAAAATTTACATACATTCCACAACATTTATTATGCTCGGTATATTGGTTCTTTCATCCACCCTTCTCCGGTATTTGCTTTGAAAGCTTTTCAATATCTTCTCGTTCGTTGGAGTTAATCTAGGAAACACGAAGAGGCTAAGTGAAAAGTGAGAACGACCTGAGAAATATACTACACTTGATGAAACTATTCGTTTTATCAATATTTTCAATTAAAATGGAAACTCACGTTCTCATCACTCTTGTGACAATTATTCTGGCCTGATTTACTGAGAATCGACGTTACTGAGATCAAGGCAAATTTTTGTTAGCGCATTTCATTTGTAATAGTAATAGTAACGTATACAGTGTGTACATCGAGTAGGGAAAATATTACATTAGGATCACGATACTGAGTATGCCGTTTAACACTTTGTGCAGAATACATTATCCATAGTTTTTGATTACACAGATTCCATCATATCCTCTTCATACAATATCCAATGATACGAACTGAATAACCAACGATCAACCAAAAAACGTCAAAATTATTATTTCATAGTTGGGCACATCGATCAACCAGCACGAAGGTAAGCTCTTCGGGCTAGATGGTGAGCAAATCTTATATGTACATCTTAGCAATCCAATGTCCATTATTTCATTGATGGATCTGCAATATTTGAAGAAAATGGAAATGGCATATTAGATTCATGTTCTCGAGACAGTTTCAATGACAAAAAAATAAAAATTGAATATGGACAACATTGATGTCTATTCGAAAAAATATATCTTTGGGACATGAACTTGTGATTGAGCAGTTTTTATGAAATTTTATCAACCTTTAGAAATATTGAAATTATTTTCCCTTAACTTCACACACAACCTTGATATTCGTATATGTCGGGAAACCAAAAAAATTCACTTTTGTTCATAGGTCGAGAACAAAAGACGATAGTCATTTTTTACCACTGAACTCTCCTATAGTAACCAAGTTATCCTATACAAACATTAAAATTTGTATACCAACTCTGTATACAATTTCGATTCCAGTCGAATTCTTGAAATGATGACATTGACATGTATTGAAATAGTGATGAAACAAATAATAATAATGAACCAGGAATTATTATTGGTAATAATTGGTGAAACGAATGATATCATATTGATCAATGTAGCACACCCCCTGGATTATACAAAAAACTTCGACAGGAAAATAATGGGAAACACATTTTTGGCAGAGGTGTTACTGTTGCGAATAAAAAATGCATCAAGGGCAAAATGATCACAAGTTGAAATTTTGTTTACATAAACAAACTAGGCCATTCGAAATCAATGCTGAACGTGGCCTAACAATAGGAAAAATAATCACGTTCAACCTTCACTCAATGAAGTGAGTGCCTCAAGGAAAGCTTTGGGTACACTAGAATAATTTTTCAGTAAGAGAATATTCCATTTTCAAAATTGGGTTCCTTGCGAAAGAAGAAATTGCCTACAAGAAATATTCTAGCAATTATCATACCATTTTGGAACCTTTATTGATTGCGCCTGTTTTTGATGTTACTCACTAAACTATGTCTTTTTTTCTCAGTACAGTTAGTCAAAATTGGGTGGAATGTTAATGCCGAATATTTATTTCTTTCAAGCTGGACCAGTTGGCTTTACATTTTAAGCAAAAACTCACTGACATATTATTCAGCATCCCATGAGAGAAAAAAATCAAAGGTAAAAAGGAGTGAAACAACTGTCACGAAGTGCAAATTTTTCCGACCTAGTTACCTAGAAGAAGGCTGCGTTGTGATCTGAAATACTGAATGAATTCTAATATAAACTGTTGTATTTGGGAATTTTTATCAAATATATCCATTCTATCAGCAGTGAACTGAGTTGGGTATCCACTGCTGAGATTTCCAACATCGTTTAAGATCAATAGAAATAATCATTCGAGCTTGATTATTACAAAGCAATAAGATATAGGCAAATGCAATTATGGACTGGACAAATAATTTGAATACCCTTTTGCGGGAAATGTGGCATCACTATAATATCACCAGTTTTTTATCCAATCTATGCATTCCTTGTTTAACGGTCAGCTGAAGGAAATTATCATTCAATGATAAGTCATCTAGAGTATTGAAAAGATGTACTGGCACTCGAGAGTAGGCCAAGTGGAAAATACATTATTTCACTGTTTAGCTCATGTGAAGCAATAAATCACCCAACCTACATGCATTCACAAACAAGAATTCATTATCCCAGTGAGAAATTCGTACCTAATGACTCTGAAGTAATTGTAGTTATTTGGTATCAGTCTATCCGACACTGAAACCCTGAACATTCATTTCAGGAATCCCATAGTACTGACTCAGAAGATAAATAGGAAATACATGACATCGAAAAATTGCGAATGTTTATAGAAAAAAAAAAATTTGTAAACTGACTTCTGTTCTGAAGTTTCATCTCGACGACAATATTGATTTCTCAATTTGCTCAATATATGTATATGTATTCCTCAGACTGACGCTTTTCCAAATGTTCTGGGTAGTGCATTAAAACATGAGTAGAATGAATGCGGAATCTATCGAAACACAGAAATTGATATTACCAAGATCAACATCGTTAAAGCAAGGTGGGATTTCACAGGGAATTTGAATCATCGAATCGAACTGATATTTCAATAGGTGTGTTCTTGACCCACACATTGATGTTGATTAGATTTGATCGTTTTTGAAATATTAAAACATTCGTAATCGGCAAACCTGACTCATTCATTCACTCATTCTCGATCAATTGACATACGTGCCATTCTCCAAGCTGTAACTTTGAGTAGATTCTTCTATTTCATTAGTTGATAAATGTCACCGAGCAGTCTGATATAGGGAAGGAGTTTTTCCTGGATATAACGTTGAAACATATCAGCTTGAGGTGTGATTTCATAGTGAAAAAGGGTGCTATTTATATTTCCTAAATAGACACTGGAAAGTAGTGTTGTCTGCCGTTGCAACACATGCCAATGCCGTCTGCTGTGCCGTCTACTGTGCACATTTCGAATTTATTGTAAGTCTATGTTGTGAGTAACCGATTTCCAAGCTTTCCATTCGTGAAGGTTCAGATATGTTTCCATGCAGTCTACTGCTACAAGTTTTCTAACTCATGAAATATTCGTCATTGGCCAAAAATATGAACCCAAAAAAAAACAACCTACCAGTAGGGATATGATTCAATTATTCTATATGGTCATACATAAAACTGATTCATTTGTAGAACCTCCACATTCGTTATTCAAATATATGAAATAATAATTGTATAATTTCATGGATACGAATATTTTTTCAAATCAAATGATTTTCGAATAATTGAAGAGTTTCTGCAAAATTTCTCCAAGGGGTAGAAATAATGAGAGTAGAAGTAGATTCCAGATCTCAGATTACACATCCAAACAGAATAATACCCAGATTCCGAAACCTATCATCATGGACCTACTGGAGTGGGAATAGTCAAGACATTTGTCCTTACAAGTAGAGTCTGTCTATAAAATTGGAATATATGACGAAATTAGGAAACGGTGGCGAAGAAGGGGATATACAAGTGGAAAAAATATTGAATCATTGTTCTACATTCAGGACAAAGACTATGAGAAATGAAAACTCCCTTTCAGATCCAGCAATATCATCACACTCATTCAAAATGTCCAAGCTCAAGTCATTCGTATAGAAGGACTGGCACAGAAATTGCCTATATATGCTGAACAATAACATTATAAGGTTCGAAAAAATCGAACAAGTGATACCTACCAATTAACCGCATCTCTGGAAGAGAGTTTCCACTCTAAGAGCATTGTAGATTAACCACGGTCTTGCACAGAGGTCTGGAAACTAGTAGGGTGAGAGGTTGCCCACATATTGAGGAAATTCTGGTGATCCTCGTATTTTGTCGTCTGTAGTGCTGCCCTTTTTTTGCCACTTTGTTAGCCAATCACAAATCAGATCCGATCAGATTTGTGAAAATACGTATGTTTTTTAACAGTTCGAGAGAATTTTGCAAGATATAATATTACTGTCACGAATTTTATCCACCATTCAAGTCCTTATCATTTGTTTTCTTCACAATACGAATTGTCAAAGATTAATCACGTGGTCATACCCCAAGACAACTACGCTCCTAGCGGATAAGTATGACAAATTTTTTCAAAATAGTAATACCCCCTACCACTTGAAAATGCCATAGTTTTCTGACCTGTAAGAGATCAACACAATTGGAATGTGATGATATCATTTTATGTAATGATATTATCCAATTCTTTTCGACCATTCCACCTCATTTATTTTCATCATCATTCATTTCCTGATCATCTCATATCGTAAATTTTTCAATTATTATATTTCCTTCATATATGGTCAGAAATCGAATTATTATTATGGATAAACGAAATTCGGAGTAATTTCCCAAGTGAAACCTGAAATTGGATAATTTGCAATACCGTACATAATGGAACATACATTCATACTGTTTCATCATGCATTCTTCATCAGAACAAAATTAATGTTCTGAATATCGATTTATCTATTTCTTAGTATTTACATAACGAATGTTGGGCTCTGAGAAACTATAGAACGAATGTCCCATTAATCTACATCTCATCAGATTGGCACTAAGTGTTTTCCTAATTTAACGTCAAAGCGAGTTCTAAAAATTCGGGAAGACGACCACGACGCCAGATTACTTCCTCTCCAACCAACAAGTCATTTTCCACTAACAATCGAATCACTTATGCTCTCATTTTTAGGCTTTTAATTTCTTCTTCATAAAGAATCGCTTAATTGTTTCCGAGTTGAAAATACTAACGACCTCCAAGGGAATTTTTATGTCAGGTTGTGGCTTTCTTTCCTTTTTTGTGAGTGAAAATTCTTGATATCAACAACTTACTTCATTGTAGAAGATGGTTGATACAATCCCCCAGTATTCCGATGAATATTTGAATTTCAATATGCATTGTTATAGTTGAATTATTTCTAAAATCATTCGACTTCTCAGTGATTTTCGAGATATTCTTCAGTTATTCCGAAAAAACGGGATCCCCCAAGTTATTCCGATCTTAGGATAATCAGTATTCTTTCAACCACGTCCAAAATTTTCGAGAGGATTATTCATAATCAAATGTTCGAGTATTTCACTCTGAAAAAAATAATACTAGATTCACAATGTGGTTTCCGAGCAGGACTCAGCACAAGTACCGCGTTGACAACGGTAACTACTGATATCATCGAATGTTTGGATAAGGGGCTGGTTAGTTTACTTGTACTACTAGATTACTCGAAAGCCTTCGAGACCATCAATCATGAACTCATATTTGCGAAATTGCGTTATTACGGATTCGACAATGCAGCTTTTCTGATTTGGTCATACTTGTTAGGCAGATCACCACGGGTTTGTATAAATAATCAATATTCCTCATCCTTAGACATTTTATCAGGGGTTCCTCGAGGATCTATCCTTGGCCCACTCATTCTCATCATCTTTACTGCCGATATACTTAATTCTGTTGAGTATTGTAAAGTCCAAGCTTACGCCGACGATACTCAATTGTATGCACATTTTCATATCGATTACTATTTGAATGCATAACTTCTCATAAATAGGGACTTGGATCGAATCAAGGATTTGTCAAAGGAGCATGATCTTCAACTGAATTCCGGGAAATCTTCTATTATGTGTTTTGGCTCTAAAGCCAAACAAAAAATTATGGGTGACAACTCACATGTGAACGTTGGCAATCACAATTTAGGGATCCAACTTGACTCAGATCTTAGATTTTCTGGCCATATAAAGAACTTGAAGAAAAAACCGTATTTATCTTCGGAATGTATCTATTGTAATCGCCATATTATGAGTGTTGGGTTGAAGAGAATGCTTTGTGACTCATTAGTTCTAAGTCATTTTAATTACTGTGATTTTATTTATGCCCCATGTTTACTATCATTCGATGAAAATCGAATACAAAAAATTCAAAATTCATGTTGTCGTTTGATCTATGGTATCAAGAAGACATCATCTTGGTAACTTTGTTCACAAATTTATCAACCTACCCCACTTATCTTATTTGAAAAGCAAGCTTATTCCGCGAGTCAATGTACATTCCAGAAATATTCGCAACATTAACAAAATTACAATGCCTCATCATCGTACAGCCATGTTTCAGAGATTCTTTGTATACAATTCTATACAACTATATGATCTCTTACCGAATGAATTCAAACTTTTCAATATCAACAAAATTCAAATATAAACAATTCCTCATAGACAAACAGTAAACACAATACCATCAAACAGAGAGTATAACTAAGCCATTGTAAGTATTTAGTTAATTTCAACTCCAGTTGTACAGGAATAGAATTATCATTGTTTTACCAACTGATCTATGTATCATTATCATTATTATTATTATTATTATTATGATTTATAAATTTACTTTTCATTTACCTAATTTGGTTGAGTATGAATAGCTTTTAGCTAGACCTCGCCAAAATCAGTGTATTATGATATACATATGTAAGTTGATGCTCATATAACTGTTAATGAAGCCGATTTATTATTATTATTGTTATTATTATTATTATAACACGGTTATGAATGATGCCTTTCGGAATTTGCTATGGATTACTACTCAGACGATGGATACTAGTTTCCAGATTATTCTCATTCGGAAACATTGTGTTTTGTAATTTCGTCATGAAGGTGGATAGATAATGATAATGGATTGAAAGAAATGGAATGGATTCTTCCCAATAACGATCCATATGCTATTACCACATTATTTTTAGAAGGTGCTCACGGATCACCAAATATTGATTGAAATTCCCTAATATTCGGATTAGGTCACGTATTGATATTTTCAAGGTGACAAGAATTGCGAGTTCAATATTCAGTACGCATGGAAAACTTCATACATGTACCCTTCAAGACTTCATCAATAATAATAATTGTTATTCAGAAAAATCATTGATAACTTCATACTTCAGATTGGGGATTCACTGTCTAAAACATATTTTCAAAAATGATTTCTATTATTATGAAAATTGTCCAGGAATGTAGTCGAGACTGATGTTAACATTCGGCCATATATGTCATCGCATTTTCATCACTGGATATGGTATCCTCCATATGTGGAAGAATATTTTTGATCGAGCCTATCCGTAACCCATTCTACAATACAGAACAAGAACAGAGATAGGCAAATGTAAATGATGGAATTTTCGCGAGGAAAATTTAGGCTATAACTCGTTTTGAGCGAGAGCTCGGTCCGGTGCAGCTGCCTTCTACAATACCAGTTTTGTCGAACACCGCCCTATAGCCATTCAAAACAGCCCCAAAGTGAGAATCGCGGAGAGCTATTTTAGCTGACAAAACCTTGCGTCGATATATCAAGCTGCGTCTTATTTTTATAACGGTTTGAGCGCTCGCTAGACAGAACAATTTATTCTAATTGGTTGTGAGCTTCACCAGTGAGGTATACTTCAACAATGATTCTTCAATATATCGCGGAATGTAGTGACATAAGGGGCGATGAATTATATGATTCCACTGAAGCAGAGTATTGACATGCCCACACGGTGAGTTTTTTACAGGGTTTGGACAAACAATGACGATTCTCAACGGATTACCCCACTACTTTCAATAATCCTTCCATACAACAAATATTCCTAAATATGACACTCACTATGATGAAAAGAGAGGTACCGGATTCGAGTACTGAGTGGAAATAACTTTCGATATTTCAAATTCAACATGGAGCCGGAAACATATAAATTCTGCCACATCAAAAATCTTTAGATCTTACCTGAAGACGATTGTTGATCTATAGTATAATCAAAAGTGAAGGACAATGCCCAAATAGTTCTGTAATTTTTCCAAGAAACGTTGGTCAGTTTCATACAGAGTGTCAATTTCAAGCAGTTATTGTTGAGAACAAACGATATAAAGTTCAGATCGCCAAAATTTTGAGATATTTATAGCTGATGGTTTGTTTGAATGTTGAAGAATACTATTATTATGGCTAGGAGCGATAGAGAACGATTCATATTTTGTCACCTTACTAGAGAAATATATTTTCTAGTTGGAACGGAAATATTTGCCAAACTCGAAAAGTTTATTAACAATAAAGGGTGGCCCAACGAAAGCGTACCGAAAGGTATAACTACCGGGAAGAGATTTTATCGAGAAACTAGCTGGAATCAACAAAAACAAAAAAAAATGGAATATTCTAAGGAAAATATCCTCAACATTTACCTTAACAAAACGGTCAGTTTATAAGCGAAATCGATTTACTTTTTGTATTTTTTGAGAAATGCACTGGTCCATATCTTTGCAACAAGTAGAATTTCGAGAATAAGAAAGCAATGTATAGGGAATCAAAAGGGATTTTCAAGGAACTATCATTTGACCCCCATTCCCACTTGAAAAAATGCCCGCTCAGGATGGTAAAGTTTCGAATATACTATTTGCGTCAAGAGTTGTCCTCCTCATATACATAGTTGACGTGTATCAGGTTTTTCTCGATAAAATCTCTTGCTGGTAGTTATACCTTCCCGTACGTTCTCGTTTGGCCAGCCTGTATATCCATCAGTTCTAGGTTGTCTGTATCGTGGAAAAGGTGCGATCAACATCAATAACAACCTCATGATCAGAACTTTGTTCTGGAAACACTAGTTCTAGATTCGATACTACATTATATGCAAGCTATTTATCCGGTTCGCATGGGTACATGGTCGTATACACAGGTCTAGAAAATACAGCACTTTTGAGTGGTAGGAAGTGTCACCATGTTTCAAAAATAATTCGCCATTTTATCCGCTAGGAGCGTATGTATCTATCATGTGATTAATCATCAACAAAACAAACGGTTAAGACTTGAACGGTGGATAAAATAAATGACAAAAATATTATATTTTGCCAAATACTCTCGCATGAAGAGAAAAACATTCGTAAAGTGACAAAGAGAGGGCAGCGCTACAGGTGGCGAAACACGAGAACCACCAACATTTCCTCAATGTTTGGACAACTCCCCACCCTACCAGTTCCCAGACCTCTATGTTAGACCGTGGTTGGGTAGCATACAATAACTCATATGTATACTTTAACACACACAGAGCACTGACGTGTCCTCGCGAAACCAATTAGTGTTCTACGACAGGAAAATATTATAGGATATTTTTCTAAGGCGAATTCTCCCAGCCATAAAAATGGGCCGCGTCAAGCGTTAAGCTTGTGTGGAACCTGTTATACGGATTACGTTGAATTTTCCAGAAATTACAGAGAGAAATTCTTACCCCTTGTTCTCGAATGATTCAATCAAGCTGAGTTATTTTCATTGAGACAGATTTAATTTCGAGATTTCATCAAATCAAGATGAATTATAAGGGCTAATGAGAGTCTACTTAACTCCTTTTCTCGGCTGCCATATCGAACTGTTACGTCTTGTTTGTTTTTAATAAGCGAGTGGGTGGAATGAGCGAGGGTCCGAGAGGGTTCAAACCTGCTGTAGGATAATTACCTACTATATTCCCATCAGTATTTCTCATCAAACTGAAATATTTCATTATATCCGTATAGTGCAGATGGAGAAATAGTTGAAATATTCAATTTTGATCATCGCACATCGCAAGCCCTCAGATGTACTGAAGACGAGATTATGACTTAGACTCTGATACATCATTATTCAGTACCAGTCAAGCTCGAAGCTCTCGGATTCAGTAATCACGAAACTTTCCACTCTGACTCCTCCTTAACAATTTTATCTCGACTCCATACTCTAATCATCCATGATATGCTCTCTCCGAATATACACTCCTCTGCATCTTCAAAAACATCAGGTTCTCATTCCAGAAATCAAAAATATGATTTAATTATTAATAAAATCAATAGTCAACTTGTGAAGGCATCGCTGATTTGGTCACCAATTCATCTAAATCCCGTTGAATGAAAAAACCTCGATTATATATACTTCGAAGTAAATGGTGAGTAGTCACCAAGAGGTATAGTTCACTGTTACACAGTTTTTTTGATTTCCTCATTCACTGTCGTCATATTCATGTAGTTATTTTCCTATTTCGCATTCAGCGAGCCGTGGTAGCCAAGTAGTCTGAGGCGTACACTATACCTATATAGCCAAAATCTATAGCGGATATATCAGTGGTTCTGATCCCGCTGAGGCGAACGCAATTTTCATCAGGTGTTGGATTCATGGTATCAATCCTACTGGTATGTCCGTTCCCCCGAAGTGGTTCGGATTCCCATTATGAACGGTAGGGCTCGCCCTTCTTCACCACGCACAAGTTTCGGGGAGTTGATTGAAAAACCAAACTTTGAAGAGGTGAAACCATTCACATTTACATTTCTCATCACTTGGTCATTTGGATTTCAATACATCAATGCTGAGAATGAGGTAAGCAATAACTCTTTATCAAATGAAGTGAATCCAACTGCTCATTTTGTTCTCTGCTTTGTGAGATACGCACTCTTTTCCATGAAATTTGTGAAATAATATAACTAGTATATCGGGAACGCATAATGAAAATCAAAAATCGAGTTAATTTTTGCGATTTATTCTCCCGAATCCACTGGCGAAAGCGAACATTTGCTACGACAAATTGTCATCATATTGAAACTTTTCGGGCTTTAATCCACAAATGAGAATGTTTGTTCATCGGTTATTCAGTTATTTTTCGCTGAATTCGTATAAGACAGCATTTATGGATCATGTGATCAAAGAATTTTACTGCAGTATACATTTACATCACTTACCTTCCTACTTCCAACCGAATGATGATTATCTAACACCCTGTATTGCCCAGCCGAATACCAGAGTCTCGCTGAGCTTCGAAAAACACATGACGATATTCCAAGCGAAAGTTGCAACAGTATAGCACTGTGGAGCGGAATTACTAAGGCTCGAAGGCTGAGAGATCATTGCTACTCCGGTAGTCGAGCGACTATTCAAGCAATGAAATCCAGACTTGGTTGGTTGAGCTCCTGACAGGGCATTGTAGAATCAACGAACACATGATTATCATTCGATTCATTGACACAACCATTTGTAGATTCTACCAAGACGAGAACACCTTTTTCCTAGGTCTAAATCATTGATTTCCTTCAACAAAACCAGAAACTCAGGATTCGAAAACTTCATATCCTAAATCTATCATCTTTGTATCGAGACACGACCAGTTCAGTTTCTCAGACGCAACACCAACAACTGGTAATTTGAAACGACACCTAAAAGCATTTGTTGTTACATATTGTTCTGACATATACAATATAACATCCCAGCTTTTACATTAACACATTCGCAACTAGATAGCCACAATGTTGTGTTTATAATCACCAAGTTTGTGTTCATTATATTCCACGAGGTAGCTTGGCTCGTGATTTCAGTTCATTTACTGCGGAAAGAGGTTCAATTTAGTCGGCACCAACATAGATATATAGAAGTGTAAATACCCTGAAATCTTCGTAATGAACCATTTTCTTGATGGTGTCTTGCAATACAGAGTGGAAAAAAGTTTTTGTATTCTGGATAAGAGAGTATAGATTCGTTTCATGATACCTACTCTGATTGGTACAGGGTAGATCAATGGACATTGTCCACAGAAATTTTCCAGGTTCAACAAACTATCGATTCCATATTCCTTTCATCGTCACAACTCTTTGAGAGATGAATATAAAAAAATACATTTTCATTCGATGCCACCAAGTGTCCTGATCACAATAACAAATATATAGTTAATGTCGAAACGATGACGAGAAACCCTTATTATCGATAAGAATAGTACAGGAAATAATTGTATAAAAACACTTGAAGACACGAAAATCGATGTTGTTTATAACAAAGAAGAGAAGGCTATTTGGATTGAGAGTTTTTCATCAGGACATGGAATTTTGGAAATGAAAAGTGAAAAATTCTTATGTTCGGAAGAAATCAATACAATTCCGTGAACTCAAAGACTTACAATACTGGAAGTTAGAATTTCATGACACCTCTTTTGCGCCATTCACGGTGGTTCAAACTTGGAAGGTATACATATATTTCTGAATACATGTTCATTCGAAAAATTTCACTCTTATCTGAGGAATGAGTATCTGGAATAAATATTTCGGATATTCTGAATCACTTTGCTAATTACCCGTCATTGGATTCAACTAATGGACAATTGAATGATCTCAGAAAGTATCGATTGAAAATGAAACAATATAACTTCATGAATACATAAGTACCAGAGGTACCTTGAGGATACAAAAAAGTATCGTTCGGATGCATCGAATATCTCGGAATCTGAACATGTATGTTACTTTCAATTAATAAGTATTCCCTATTTGAATCTTCCGGAACGTCAAAATTTTACACAGAGTGCATTTCAATAGTTGGATAATTCTTGATTCTTTCGTATTCACTTTCTGATGACTCAAAGTACTCATGTCGTTGAAACGGTTCGCCTTAACTGTTCCACATCTACTCTACTAAATAACGATTATCGATTTTCAGGGCGAACCGAAGAAGCTATGAAAATTTGCAAATTAACTAATTAGATGCCAAATGAAAGCAAAATGGATTACATCAGTAGGGTAAAAAGAAATTGAGGTCGATCGCGGTCCCCTTCGCAATAAAAACATTGAAAAGTTCCGATAAGAACCCCTCATTTCAAGAACAAAGACGTTTACAAACACGGTTCACATTAATATTCTGAAAGACCCATTTGAGGCATGTCCTGTGACATTAAAAATGGGTATGATGTGCATTTCAAACAAAAATTGAGATGAAATATTTGTTATATTGTTCGAAGAAGCCAACTAATAAAACCTGACGACTCCTTTGAAATGGTCTTGAATAGAACCCATTTAGTGGAAATTACCAACATTAAATTAAAATAGTCTGATTAACCATCAATGAACTGTTTCAGAATGAGTGAATTAAAAAAGTTTGTTCTAGCAGTGTGTTCAATATCTTCTAGCTTTCAACACATACCTATTGAATGCATCAGAATCAATTCAGTATCTTCAACAAAAATTGCATAAAAAGCAATCGTACTCAATTCTAGTCGTTGAAACAGAATTAAATTTTGCCATTTGTCGAATTCAGAAGATATTACTTTTGGTAAAAAATAGAAAACGAAACAAATAAAAGTAATGGATGATAAATGATCAAAAAATTAAGGATTCGTACCTATTTGTGAAAAATCAATGAGTTTGTTCTAGCGATGAATGATGTTATTTCCTGTTCTTTTTGAAACGGTTTGTAACTAAATTCATTGAAATCAAAAACGAAACTGACGAATCACGATTTCAGTTTATCGAAAATAAGCTTTCTAGTATTGTCGAGTTCCAAATCTTTAGTGAACGGTGTGATGTCAACAGAGATGTACAAAATGGTTTTACAAAAGCATTTAAATACAAAATGCATAATACTTTTCAGATTTACTATTCCAAATGCAAAATACCAAATAGTTTTGCGTTTTGTATTTCAAATGCCAAATGCAAAATAGGTATTTTCAAAATACTTTCCCAAAATGAAATACCCCCTGACCAAATCACAGATATTTTTATTTATTATAGGTACATATTTATTCATCATACATGAGCAATAGAGACACACAATGCCGAGGCGAAAAACAAATGTTTAATAACACATTTGAAATTTCTTATTGTAGAGTAGGCACATACTGGAGAGTATGTACGGCACCGTGGAAATAGGTTATTCCAAATTGAAAATGAGATATGGGGGGGGGGGAAGTTGTTCGTGGAGGGGTCTCCAAATAACCGGGAGGGGGAGCGTGGTTGGGCCTCCTAATAACCAGGGGAGGCATTGTACAAAAAAGTTTGGGAACCCTTTCCATAGATAATGTTCGCCGTTTTTGTTGGAAATTGACACTTCTGTCAGACATTACTTGACATAAGGCTCTGACCAAAGAAGGAAAAGATGTCGCGCATGGTTAGCAGGCGCCTCTATCGGTCGAATTCGGCAATATAAGCAGTTTGTTCTGTTTGACTGGTAATGTTGGCTAAACTTAATCACAAAGTATTTTGCATTTTGAAATGGATATTGAAAATACAAAATGCATCTCGAAAGGCATTTCAAATGAAATACAAAATACTTTTTACTGAAAGGTATTTAAATACAAAATACAAAATAGGTATTTTGCATTTTCTATTTGCATTTAAAATGGAAGTATTTCAAATAAATCACATCTCTGGATGTCAAACATATGCAATGTGTTGGATTTTTATGGTATTGCTGATATGAGTACATTTCCAAGATTCGAGTTGGTTACTCTATTTGTTCAGATTGAGTTCAACCACTCTTTATATACATGCAATATTGTGTCATAATCATGTTGAGAATATCTGCAATAGCTATGCAATTCATGTAGAATTCAGCAGTTTCATGCAAAATACACCATAAATAATTCACGTACATGGCATTTTCGAATCAAGCCGTGCCCTGAAGCCCTTCATGGAAAACCTTATAAATTATACAATGCTCCGTTTGATCAGATGAATACAAGATTAGATAGTGATATGGAATATCACGAGAAGGAAAAATAAACAGACGTTAAAGGAGACCAACGTCAAATTTCCATGGAAAACGCTTAGGAAAGATTGGACAAATTCGTACGAAATGTATGAAGTCGTATGCTGTTTCGTGATATCGATTCCGAGACAGAGAATATTGTGATATGAAATGATTATATGATCCATATGGAATATCGATGATTAGAATCGAAATGTGACGACTATGAACTGATTGGCAGATAAACAAAACTTTCTGTGTCGTGTTATAAATTGGTTGCTTCTAGTATGTTGTTACTCTAGTCATAGTATTTTAAATATGTTCGGAACTTGTGGTGATACTTCGTTGATCTGAATCCATGGTGAGACAATGAGATGATGAGTGATCTATTGAGGCATCATTTCTTTACATTGTAATCGTGATTTCAATCAAGTTTGATATCAGACTGACATACAATAACACATACTTTTCGATAATCTCGAAAACGTGATTAAATTCCAGGCAATTACCGATTGAATGATGATATTGTTAAGTATGGATAGAATCGATCTATATTGTTACGAATTTTGTCTCTGTGGGTTCGACAAATACAAACACTCTATAGTCCCCTCATCTATTCATTACACTTCAACAACACAATAACAACTATCAATATTTCTACATTCGAATCAGGCTTACTACTTCACTACACTTCGATTGTTTCCAAAATAAGACTAATCATCTTCTCTTTGTGCACCACCATCTTATGTAAGTCTACACAGAATTCGGAAAAAAATCAGGAAGGTATTGGCGATCCAAGAGAATTCTGCCTAACTTAGTGCAAGGGTCCGTCTCGCGACCAGAGATTGAGTATGATATCGTAAACATAATTATGGGACTAGAATCTTCAGATTTCTTTCGCGATCATTGAATTGAAACTACTAAGCATATCGAATTGAATAAAATTGAAACGAAATCATCAATTCACTGCGATTCGAATTCAAATGTTCACTACGTAATATACCAAATAGTACCTCATACATGAAAGTTACACTGACTACCAACCTGAGAGGAATCAAAAAAAGAGGAATCTATTTCGATAAAGCAGTAAATGTACTGAAGTTTATTGAGGAGTTCTATTCTTAGGCTGATCGATGAAGATTTGCTCTTCAATCGATACATCTGTGGTTTTCATTGAATTTTCTGGATTTCATTTAGGGTTTCGGAAAGATTATTGTATTTATTCCATTCAGGATCCAACATATCAGACTTACATGAAGTAACTATGAATGATGAAACTACGTGAACATTCTGAATGTTTCGCGAATGCGTTTGTTTTTCTTTTCTAGCAGAAACGAACTATAGAGAACAAAGACTAACGACAGTAGCCGAAGAGTACGAAAAAACTTGGAAATGTTGTGAAAACATACATTCCAGGCATCGGCGGTTCAAATGAGCTTCATTTGCATATATTTCTCATTACTCGGGTGATGTGTCTAGTTATTGAGCGAGCCGTGCAACTTTTAATGTTGGGTAGAAATTTCAAATATACAGAAACTTGATGAAAACACTAAAAGTGAAAAAATTTCAGTAATAATGAGTATGAGCTAGGGTTCAGTACGAAGTAGTGTTGAAAAAGTTTCAATGTATATGCTGCTAACATTCCATTCCATTTTGTTCATGTAGTTGCAATGCATTTTTGTGGAGCTTTTTGAGGGTGATAGTACATTGAAAACAAAAGTATAGTTTGATGAATGAACATATGGCCCAAAATGCATACTAAGGAAGATATATCCTTCCGAAGTTGATAAACTTGAGAAAAAAGTGTATCTTTTTCAAGATATATGAAATTATGTGAACAACATTGTAGCAGGTAAATTCTTCCTTTAACTTTCTCAACTCTGTATATATATAAGATAAATCTTTCTTGATTCATAAATGTTTGAACGTCAAAATCGTGCATCAAATCTCATAATGTTGAACATTAATGAATCACAATTAAGGACTCAGGCCAAAAGAATCTCACAAGATACTGAAGCTGTTGAAAGAGTTCTTGAAAATTTTAACGTAAATAAAAACAATCTGAAACTGTACAGATTAGGAGAAGCATTAAAAAACTCAACTCGTCCTTGTAATTGTAATTTATAATTAAACACAGACATTATATACCTGAATATTCAAAGCCTTCTTGAAAACAAAGATCAACTACAAGAAGGTCCAGTTTGCTACAATCCAAAAATTACATCACTAAGTGAATCCAGAGTAAACAATGATATCGAAAGAGTTGAACTAAAAATTCCCAATTACAATATAGTACGCTGTGACTCGAAAAGTCGACATACAGGTGGTGTCTCAATATACATCAAAAGTGACATTGAGTACTCTGCCTCTAAGACATATATATTGGAGGGAAATTACTGGTGCAAAATTTTTAAAATTGAACTTTAGCTTCCCCCCCTTGATACTTCCTTCTCATTTAGTCGTCGGATGTCTCAATCACTCGCCCTCAGGATCTGATGCAAAATTCTTAGATGATTTTGAGGATATCTGTGATGATCTATTTTCGACAAAACTTCATTACATTTTAAGAGGCGACTGAACTACTCTGATGATAGTTTTTATGTTTCTAGGTTGAAAACCTCCTTAATACGAACGGTATGTCGCAAATAATCAAAGAACCAACTAGAGTTACTAACCACAGCCGAACGCTTATAGATTATGTCTCAACGAACAAAAATGGATGTCAAGCTTCTGTGCACTTATAAACAGTAATAACAGACCATTCAACAATCTCAGTTAACTTTACTAATATCCATAATAAAGAAAATCAAACAATTAGAAGATGAAAGAATTGAAGTAGTTGAAACAACTGAATATCTGGGATTTCAGGTAGAGAACACTTCATCGTTTCATAAACATTTTGAGTATATTATGAGAAAATTTTGAAGAAATTATTCTTCTCCTCCAAAATTTCCGATAATCTTTCAATGGATTCAAGAATCACAGTTTACAAGTCAATTGTTCAGCCACACTTTGACTACTGTTCCTCTATCCTACATCTGTTCAATCAGAAAAAATTGTCTCAACTCCAAAAACTCCAGAATCGTAGTATGAGGATCATTTTGAAATGCGGTAGAGACACTCCAATTACTGATATGCTCAATGTTTTGAATTGGCAATCTGTTTCCCAAAGACTGTTTCATTTCGCATCTTATTTCAAACAGTAAATTGTCTTCCATCATGATATTCACCACCACTACACTCGGAATGAAAATAATTCATATATAAATAGAACAAATCACGAGAGCACTATGAAGGGTTTTGATCAATTCAACAGATTACCAAATGCAATCAAAGGTAGCCCATCTCTGAACTTTTTCAAAAACGAACTGAAGAAATTTCCGTCTAATGTACATGTATGATATTTATTATGTCTGTTAGGTGTTGCTACAATTTTTGTTTTGGGATATTATTATGCTCGTGTTCAACTAACTTTATAATGTATTCATCCAATGTTTGTCATAGATAATCATTTTAATATGTACCACATACCTATTTTACTTTATACTTCTTAGCTTGTTTGTATACTAGGATATCATATTTCAATAAAGATCCATTATTATTATTTTATGTAAACATAATTGATATTTTCTGAAGAGGACAAATGGAATGTGGGTAAAACATTATTCAAATATACATATCATAATATACTCAGAGAGCCATGTTATTTGTTACATATTGCTAATCAGGTATTCCAAAACAATAAAACGTCAAACGTAAACGTCAATTTCGATATCGAATAAGAAGTTTTTACGTTTATAATGACACGTATCCAGTTATATACCAAATGTAAACAAAAACAAGCTATACTCATTCGCAACAAACAATTGAAAAACTCGATTCATATGTATCAATAATGTTTAGGAAGCATAATACAATAATATAGGAAAATTATAAGAATTGATTGAAGTAACTTCTATTTTGATTCATACATTTTCGCAGTGGCGTAATTATTGGGTGGTAGGAAAAGCATAATGCTGCGATCCCCCGAACCAATAGGGCCCTGAATCAAAAGAACTCGAGTTCAAAAATAAATTTTTCATCAGTGCTGGATTACACCTCGAGTGGTTCATCAAAATCAAACTGAGTACGTGATGATTTCCACTGATTTGGTCCCATCCAAATAATTTGCTATTATCCTATGATGGTATCGTCACCGTTGAGTCATTACTAGCAGAATATCTCGCTAATAAAACTTCTGAGACCACACATACATATATGGTATATTCTGAACCAACTATGTGAACTCTACATAGTGTAAACTTATTTCCGTTTCCGAAAGAAACAACCTGTATGCGTCAAAAAGTTATTCTGATTTAGCAAAATGAAAAACACTGTATTCCAGACATTGCTTACATATTTCAAGCAAAATGTATCATTCATTACGGAATTACATTGGTGATACAATTACATGATTATATTATTGATACAAGAAAGTTTATGTACGTTTATGTTTCAATGATGCACAAAATATACTTTTTATCATGTTTTCACAATATCCACGATATCTACCTCTCTAAGTTACAATGTGTTGATGTTATATTAACTAAACTAAAATGAAAATTGATGAGATACGAATGAATTGTAAAGTACGACAAGGATATCCTCTGACAGAATAAATTTATTCATATTGGTTGGGATAAGTTTTATTCTTCAGACGGAGTTACCAATAAGACATTCACCCATAAATTTACTCCAAACAATTGAAACAATGAAATGAAATTTCACGTTTCGGAAATGACCTAAAATTGTCATCTTGATATTTTATTTTTGTACATTCCTAGTACTCTGAGTTTCATTACACTAGGGAAGAATATAATCTACCTATAACATTCCATTCAGAGAGGACAATCACGATGCAAGTTAACAGAGTTTAATGCCTCATGATTCCATGTCGTAATCACAAATTAACAATCACGTATGCAAATAGCGACTACCGGAATCACCACGGTAATTTTACCAACCAATTTTCTACTACGAAGACGTTTTCTCCTACAAATTGAAGCTACGAACTTTTAATGTGTAACAACCGTGAAGAGGACAAAAAATTTAATGCTCGACGAGAGGTAAAATTGAACTGTCTTCTTTTTTAGCCTTATTAAATTAGGTTCTATTTTCTGCTATACTTCCTCCTCATTCTAGACCCCTGTATAAAATAACTTTCAGTAAAGTTTTCTCGTGCTGATTAACATAAATATTCCTCTTTTTCGAGTGGAAGACAATGCGGGTATCATTCAGAATTGAAAAATGCCACCCCTAGATTTTAATCATCTTTTAAACAATCAATTACTATTATAATAAGGGTGTCATTCCCTCTTCTTCTTGTCAGCTCGTGAACTCAAATAAAACTGTGATAATACAACTAGATGGAAAATAGGGATCCTCTCAACAACTGATCCTGAATCTCTTCTCGAATTCCCTGCTACATCGTATAAATCAAAGTGTGACGTATACCGTCTTTTTAGCAGAAATGTCTCCCCTTCGAAATCTTTCGGTAGTAGTGAGGTGAAATGATTTCCGTCGAAATATTCTCCATTCGAATGAGAGATATTCAAACTAGCCAGGTTTAGTTCGTTTCAGGTATATAAAATCACTTACAAAAATTATAGTAGGTACTCATGAGGAAGTCAATATAGAGCAAACGAGTAGCGTGTGAAAATATCTGCATCAAAATTATTTCAGAAAACGGTCTTTTATATGTATTTTATAACTTGGGATGTGAACGTTGGTTTTCAAAAAAATAATGTTTCGTTTTTATTTCATTTAATCGATCGAGATTGTATAATTTAGCTTGACAACTTCTCTGCTTGAATGTCGAATCAATAATCATCTATGCGATAGTCGCATCACGAGAAAATGCTGAAAATGCAACCTTCGCTATTCTACAGTTGCGAAGGTAGAGATAACAATACAGGGTTTATATAATTTTATAAGTATAAATGGGATAATTGGATATAACATGTATATATTGTATGTGCGCACTGTACATAATAAATAAGCAGAAACTTTGGGATTAACACATATCACATTTATTTACAGGCAACATTTCTCGAAGAAAAACCTTCGAGAAATAACTCATGACTTCCGCTCTTCAAATTGTACCTCTATATTAACTTTACAAATACCTATGTATTTGCTTATCTGTAGTTTTAATAATAGTGCCAACTGTACCACATAAATTGTTCAATATAATGGCCAGCACTTATTTGTATTTCTTCTAGACACCATTTCTTCTACAAAACAATATGTCTTGTGACTTGGTTGCCAACAATCAGAAAAGTACTGCACATGCAGCCTTTCCACAGCAAATACGTTTTGTTAAAATTCACCATAAAATGAGAATAGAAGGATATACTGCAGCCAGAGGCGTATTGTATTATTGTATCATTCTAGATTCCCTAAGTTTCATTACTATTCTCTAGTTTAGTGCCTCACAATAGCACAAAATGAGTTCAGTAGTCTCAGGTTCTACAAGTTTGGTTCAACTTGGTAAAGCCCCATCTTTCGTGAAAGTGTTCTAACAGGCGCATATATATCCTGCTAGGAGACCTGGTACTAATCTCATCTGATCTCATCAGTTGTATTTATTTTATTTTATATATTCATCATTATTACTCTACTCAACAGGAAAACTCAATCCTAGGGTAAATACAGGGTACAATATAAAAAAAAAACAGAAAAATACAAAGAAATCAAACCTGCATGAATCGACAATTGAAGTGATACACTCATCAATTATGATCCCAAAGAAAGACATACAAGATACAAAAACAACAATTTGTCCACACAAAACAACACCAAAAAAAAAATTAAAAGGAAGACTAACAATTTGTCATATTCAATCAAAAAGAAGAAAGCAGAAACCACCTTCGAAACAATATCCGACATGTTGCTATTGCAGATATTACAGTTTTTTTTTATATATAAAACTTTCACAGTGAAAAGAGATTTCGTTGAAATTTCGACACATAGCATTAATGGGCGAATTGAAATGTATATTTGTTCTGGACTGTTCAACGTAAAATCTGAAACTCCTACATGAGTTATACTGCGGCACAAAAAAATTTATTCTGGTTAGGATGTTTGGAACGTATCTTATTATGTAGTCATTTATAAAGAAAAGGAATAATGCCACTAATCCTTCTCTGATTCTATGTTAAAACGCTGCAATAGTGGCCAAGATTGAATATTCAACCACTTCAATCATAATCAGATGAATCATGATTTGTTTTTCTACAAGCGCTGAAAGCAAATCATCTTGATGAATTGTTCTGAAACTATTTTTCATCTCAGCAGTACATCAGGTGGTTTGTGGAAACATATTATAATATAAAAAAGGCTTTTCTCTGCAAAGGTGTCATGATGGAAGAAAGATGAAGTATAACGTGAGGAACTCTCAAGCTATATATAATAGCATGTTTTATTTGACTTCTGCTCAGAGCATTCGTGATAGGGGACTGAGATGATTCCATCGTGTTTGTCAGAGGGAATGAATAAATAAGAGACAGTGCTCCCGCCTGAAGCAAATCTGGTGCAATTCTAATTGGAATAGACCACAGTTATATTTCAACGTTCGCCGACGGCGTCTGAAATGGAGATATGGCATCTGAAAGAGATAAAACAGAACAAAATTCTCGAAAATATCATCACAATATGATGAAATCAATTTTAGCTGCTATACATTGAATACAAACACCTAAAATGAAAGAAATTTACCGAACTTCACCTGAATATCGTGGATGTGACATCGAATATGGGATTATGCATAATTGTTTTGATATTCCCGAATAATTTCGAGCAGTTCCTAGATAACTTTCTCTTATATTATGTCAATTCCTCCTGTCACATGATTATGTTTTTATATGACGAAGATGGCCGTTGCATTATATTTCGGTGATGACATAGTTCGATGTTCTGGAAGCTGTTTCAATAAATGAATGAATAGATATATGAATATAATGAACGAAATATATCGACCGTACGTACTATATGTTGAGGGACAGGTGAGGTTTCAGGTATGCGGTCTGTGACCAATGAAAACCTATTAGTTTTTCATAATTTTCAATATTTCGTTAATTATTCATTAACTTCATCAGGAAAAGGCTGAAGATATACAAGTCGAAGGACAAATTGACACAATTTGACGAACAATAATATATCTACTACTTACAAAAAATAGAGTCAGTCGAATTTAAAAAATGAACACATTATCAGAGTGCCGGTAACAACAGTAACATTTAGACTAGGACTGTTTGGATTCAACTATCCATCAAGTGAGAGGAAGATAAAAAAAAACAACAAAATCTAATGTTTCTTGCTTCTCTTACTGGTAATCACCTTGATTTCTTTTTCAACATGTGAACCATTCAGTTCCATATAGAAGTATAAACGATTTCCGAAATGCACATTGCTCAACATTTCTGGAGTCACTGCACGACACTTCACAACAATTCTCCTGCGTAGATCATGAGGTACTTCTTAGTTTATCAATATAGAAAAATATCCCATTCTAAGAATGATGAATGTAAAATTTCAAATAGTCGATATTAAATGATTCTGAAATTCCATTCAGATAGTGGAGAAACATCGAATTCAGATAGTTTTCTTTCGCGACACTTTCTCGTTTGTAAAGAAACCATTCATGATTTTTCATAAAACTCGAGTGGTATTTAGAATGAATAAAAAACACTTCTCAACCAATCAACAATCTATAATACATGGTGCAAAATTTTCTCAAATCTGCATATTTTATTTCGGAATTCTTATTGATTACAATTAGAGAACAACGATATCAAATCATCATTATTATTATAATAACATAATGATAATACCACTAGATTGTATTAGTAACAAGCATCTGGTCATTAACACCTTCTTCAAATGGGTACGTAGTTTATATGGCATTTAATGTTATTGTTCACTATAAATAGTCTTATCTATTCAGAAGTTGTTTTCAAAACGATATCGTCACTGCTGTATTATCTACTTTTATTGTTGAGCAGAGTCTAACAGCGTGTCAGTAAGTCTACATTAACATCAAACACGAATAATCTGAAATTCCCGTGACAAATGATAAGTATACAAGGGCTGGCACTGAATAATCATTGCTCTGTTTCCAAATTACGGTAATAATTTAACAAAGGCTCGTACGTCTGGACGATCGATATCAACAGTTGATTATTATCATGCGTTAGCACAATGCACATAATGTGTCAATTTCTTTTGATATTTGATGTTATGTAACGAGCTTTTGCATTTTATATCATATAACAACGTACATGAATTGATTGAATGAATTATGTATACCCATGTTTATGTATATGTTTGATTGAAAGTAAATATCGAATAACATTTCCGTTTCATTATATAAATACATTCCAAATGAAGTGATGCTTATTTTCTCATACTCGGCACAATATATCAAAGGTATACGCAGAAAATAAATCGAACATATAAATGATTCTGAACAATTGATATTGAAGACATAAACATATTGAATGTAATCAGGTGGAATACATTATACGCATAAATTGGGAGCAAGAAATGTATGCTCATTTTCATTTACCTGTCAAAACTATTATTGTACATGATATGTTTGTGTTCATTATATTTTCCTTTCTCACTGCTTTGAATGAAATACAATAAGGAGATTAAACCAGAGAAAATTAGAATTTGAACATAATTTGTTATGAGTTTACGACAGAAATAATATTTTCGTTGACATTGAATTCTCATATTTTTTTCCTGATTAGTTTCAGTTCATTACTCTTTTCACTTTTGATTGGTACATTGTTTGCATGAATTCACGAAATAATAGTAATTACAATCTTCAGAATGTAGTCAAATCAAATTGATAGCATTAGTCGATCCGTTAGTTATGACGCACATGAAATATATTTTTTTTTTCATAAAATATGACTTCGTGATAAATAAATACTACGACTGAACAAAAATATTCCATCAATATGAATTACAGATCATTCAAACATCTGATCTGACGATTTATGTTGACTGTATTGTCTTCATTATATGAAATCGAAATGATGTTTTCGTGCATAGTTTTATGCATCGTAGTCACAAAATCATATACGAATGACATACCATGAATTGTTCGATTTGTTCGAATACCTACCATATATAAAATTATCATGAATTTTTCTTACCAGTTTTTCGCTAATAGGCGATCTCAACGTCGTCCGATATTCCTCAATAATAATAATAATGATAATAATAATAATAATGATGATGAGAATAATAATAATGATAATGATGTTAATTCATCATCAAGAATCAGATATAAATTAATAAGAATGTTTTTTTCTTAATAAACGAAGGTGGATCACAGAAGTAGCATTGACTACTTGTGTATGTGATTTCCATAGTAGAAATAAATTAATATAATATATACTGATAAAATCGTTGAGAATTGTTGAAATTTGTGAAAAATCACAAAAAAAAATGGGTGGATTAGTGGATTAGTGGAAATTAGTGGATTATTGACACAGCCAGGTAAATTATTACATCATAAATAAAGAGGTTAATATAATCTTTGTAATAACATATATACTGAAGGGTTAATTTCTATATATGAACTAATCAGATTCATGGAACAGAGACCATGTACACATACAAGAATTGACAAATCCACAAACTCACATGCCTACACATACACCAAAAAAAAATATTCAGTGAGTTGATCTCTGGTTAACACTATCAGTGAATATAAGTCTATCTTTGAGAATCCATTTCTTCAGTTCTTTTCTGAACATTTGGTAGTTTTCCATATATTTCAATTCGTGTGGTAACAAAGCATGGATTCTGGGTGCCAAATAATTCGAATTACGTCGGCCAATAGTTTTTCCTCTACGTGGGAATTAAATTTCATCAGTACTTCGAGTATTGTAGGCGTCTTTATGTGGAGTTCAATTTTTCCTAGTTTTATTGATAGGAGTATTTCCTGATAAAAAAACTGTCTTATATCTTTTATTTGGGATTGCTTGTATAAGGAGTCAGTGGGAACTCGAACTATTCGAGTAACGCTATCTCAATTTTATGCGGGCTATTCTTTTCGCTCTCATTGAATTTCTATACGGAAGATTAATTATTTTCAACCCTGTATATGAATATATACATGCTGTTTTGTTTTCTGACGAAGTCATTTCGGAATTTATTCTCTTAAATTCAAATTCAGAACTTTCGGTACAAGATATCCAATTATAGTGTGTGAGAGACTTTTCGTTAATCAGAATATCTCGTTTCTTCGGAAACTTCATACAAAATATACATTGCATCAACGTTTTTCACCTATGTATTCCACCTCCCGAAAGAAGGAGTAATGGTCATAGTTCCTGGTGTTATTCAACTCCAAATTACACATTACTCATTCCTTTTCATCAATTTTCGATATTAACAAGCTTATTTTCACTTGACCTGTTATATCTTGTCAAAAATTGAGGAAAACTTTTAGAAAACAGTGCATATTCTGACAAGCTGCCTTGCAAAAAAATAAAGTGCAGTGATCGATTCGTCAGAGATTCACTTCATGAAGGCATGCGTTTTATCAATGATCATGATTCTTAAGATATAAGTTATATGTCACAAATTACGATGGCAAACTAAGTTTTGTTCATGAAAACCCGCTGATGGGAAACTTATTTAGTATCATTGACTTAAGATTTTTCATTTTAAGGACTGACAATCATTTCAAAACTTTTGATGTTCTGTCTTGGATCACTAGGTCGAATAAAAAATAAGATTGTTTCCTGTTAGAGTCGGTAAATAATGAATAAAGGGAATAAAGAAAATGATCATTCGAAGTAAGAATGAGAATGTTCTAATGAAACCCATAACATTCTCATTCATTCATGCAAATATGAGAACAGCATATAATTGAAGGAGATGCATGAAAATTTAATCAGGAAATTCTGAGTTTCCATGTATTTTGAATAATGAAAATAGATAATTGATTATCGAGTGAAATTAATTATCATGCTTCCTACCTGAATCTGCGTAAGCAGCTATAGGTGTGAAAAAGCAATGTCTTACTGTTACCTAGATATCTGAAAAGAAATTAAACTTGAATTCTCCCTAATTAGCACTACCAGAGATATTGCATTCAAGAGTCGGAATTCCGGGAGTCGAATGTACAGCACAAAACAAAAAGCTTCACTTCATAAAGAAAGGGTGGTATATTTCGTTCCCCGTAGAATTTGTTATGCTTCTATCATTGAAGCTGCCATTTAAATATTGAACGAACCTTGTGTACCATGGAAATTAATTTTGCTATAGAGAGAAGTTACATTCTCGAGGTTTCTATAATATTAATTTGTCATAGGAAATGAGAGATGTGTGATGTGTTGGATATCTAATTTTCATTTTGGACGTCGTTAACAATGTTTCTGAATGCAATTTGGAGTTCTTCGCTCGAAATATTAGTAGGAAATTAGTAAAAAAATTTTTAGATGCTCTCGCGACACTTTCAAAATTACATTCGTCTACAATAGTTCATAGTCAAATCTCTTATAATCATACTGTCATAGGAGGTAGATCTACTATCAATATTCTTAATTAAAAGTGTTCATTAATAAAATTGCCCTGCGACAACAGAAATAACCGTGCATTTAACAGTGTTGGCAAAAGGAGGCTGCTCCGCATTAATATTATATATAAAGGAGAAGGCGCGGCATAATAAGTAATCATTTAGTTACATTGGCGTCTTGTAGGTTTTCATGCGAATGATAATCAGAGCACTATCTACAACGACAAAATCATCCTGGTTTTTGAATGATAATGTGAGCTCATTTGTATAAACATGTCTTATTTTATGAATATTATACAAGTATCTACTATCTTCAACGAATTTCCATCCAAATCAATAATTGGAATTTCCCCCCATCAACTTCATCATATTGTATATTTTTCATGTCTTCCACTACAATCCAGTTTTCCGGGATGAATGTAGCTAAAAAATTATTAGACCAACATTTTTGTGGAAATTCTCTGTATCTACTGAACACATCCTTAGACAGCAAGAAATGTCCGCGAATTCTTCACGAACATTTTTTTCGTCAATTCACATATGGCCCTGAATCTAATTCATCATTCCTCATAAGCTTACGAAGAAATTTATACAGTTGTCACGATATCTACTTGCCAATTTTCTACATGAATTAGAATTGCAAGAATTCAATGGTGCCACTTTTTAATTCCTTGTCATTTCCCTCTAGAATTATTCAGAAGAGCTGAAGTCTAGTCATCTCAAATCTCAAAAAATTTCGCAATTAGTGAAACCGATTTGTCTGTACAAAAGTTTCATGATATGTCAGATATTTCAGGTTTGTTTGTTGAAGAAAAAAGGTCTCTAATGGCAAATGTGTTCGACAGAAAAAATAAGATCGGGGTGTAGAACATATCTTGATTGAAGTGAAGTGAGTTTTATTGATCTATATGTAACCTTTTTGATGTTATATACTGTATAGTCCATCTTATGAATGTTCTGAGGTGAATTTTCCTAGAATATTGTGAAGTTTATCGAGAATACTGGGTCGCTGTATAGTTATTTCCATCACAAAATCATTCAGGAAAAAAATATTCTTTCTTCATATCGCCATTTCTGTTATTCATCAACTTCAAAATTTGTATTCGGTCTATTCCCAATACTCAGATTGTTTTTCCTGTCCTCACAATCCCATCTACTGCAGAATCTCCAGAAAAAATATGAATTTGATCAAGAATTGGAAGTATTTTATACTTTCTACGAGCTAAGTGAATGAATATCTGAAGCGCGAGTCGGGAACAATATTCCGAGGTCTAGTAGTTAATAATACAACCAATGAAAGCTCCACTGTCTGCACCGTGGAAATATAAATAGAGATGTCTATGCAAATAAAACAGGGAAAATCGACTGGCAATCAGGTGTTGAATCGGCAGAGTTTACCCTCGCATATACCATCCGTGAATTCCTGGATGAAACGCGTCCACAGCCTGTACCATACAATACGTTCCTCAGCTCAATGAATAATTTGGAGGAAAAATACCCTAGAGCGATATGAGCGTATTGTTCGGTTGATACCGAACTTTGGTGCCATGAATTACTAACAGTAACTCGATTCCGCATTCGGGAAGAGTGAAGTAATAGTTTTTCGACACGTGTCAGGTTACGAATACGTATACGCAAACCTTCATAACGAATAATTCAAACAGTCCTGGAATAATATGTCCCGCGTAAATAGGAAAGAAGTCGCTTGCTTACAGCACAAGACGTACACATGTTTTCCAGAATATTGTACTTTCGTAATGGTTATGAGAGATCGGGAGAAAGAGACATTCATTTGTACAATAAAAATCGTTTGCCACGTCACTACATGAAAATGATAATGAGTTGAGAATAACAAAATACGACTCAATTATTGAAATAAATACAAGAAAAATGTATACTCATGATCCCACAATCTCATTGAAAGACATTTGAGAACCAGTAGGAAAAAACACTGCAGCTAAGGTTGTTCTAGGTTGGAATAGCTATAATTCTTCATTCAAATTATACCACTTTATTTATCGTACCATTGTGGATATACAGGGTGTAACTAAATAAGTGTGAAACATTTGAGGGGGTGATTCCTCATCGAAACAAAAGATAGGATCTTTCATATTAAGAAACTTCATTTGAGCATCTCATGTTAAGATACAGCCCCTTTATTTGAGCGAATACGTGGCTCAATGCGAAGATGTCTAGACGAATGCGTAATGTCTAAAGGTAGACATATTGAACAGTTACTATGATTTCTACATGTTGTATGTTTTGTTATTGATAAATTAGTTTTGTTCATTTTCCTTCATTCATTCAATGCAGGTAGTAGAATAATTCTTTGTTGCTAACTGGTTTATTTTGGGCAAAAACTTCAAGGGACATTTTTTGTTCAGAATAATCGTGAATAAATTTTTGAATGGTTAACAAATAATGAGACGAAAAGTAACATTGAAAATAAATTTGAGGGGTTGCGTTTTCCACCCCTTACAACCATGGGGTAAACCAAATAAATTACTGGCTAAGTATCTTTTTGGTAGTGGAAAATATTAGGATAATTTCAATACTGTAACTCTTTGAGTGCTTGTGAAAAAACTTGTTGAACTAATTTTATTTACATCCTTCGAGGGGCTGTATCTTAACATGGGATGCTTCAATGAAGTTTCTTCATATAAAAGATCCTATCTTTTTTGGATGAGGAGTAACCCTCTCAAATGTTTGACGCTTATTTACTTACACCCTGTAGAGATAGAAGTTCATCGCAATATTCTATTCATCCATATGAAATGTCCAGGAAGTTGTAAATTCATAAATTCATTCACCATTCATCCTAAAAGACTCCGCTTCAATAAGCTCCAATAGATATAACAGGTCATTCTTAATAAAATAAAGTTGCCTATCTAGCGTTTCAGACGTGACTAGCAAGTAATTAGTTTCAGGACGCCAGATGTCCTGAAGGGTGATTTGTTAGACACATTCCTATAGTCGGAGCAGTTAGATCAGAAAATTGGTCCAGATAACATTTTATTTCGTTTCATTGAATATGTAACCCATGATTGATCAACCCACTTAAACCATAAAATAATAATAAGGATAGTTTAGTGAAGGTTGAGGACCCAAAAATCACTAGAATTGTTTCAATAGGAATGTTTTCTACATACACTTCTCACAAAGACACCTGAAGCTGGTTTCCTGGGATAATTTAGAAATTGTCTTATTGTGATAAGTTTGGAAAATTATTGTAAAAACATGAATAGTTCCGAAGTCAACCTACCAAAAATATGCTTTTCGAGATTGGATTGAAAAATTTTTATATTTCACCAGATATTCTAGACGCATATATGAGGTAATGTCTATGAAATGGATATATTCAGATTTCCTGGATACATTTGATCTGTGAATGTGAAATATCGAAGTTTCCAGCTTCCATTTAAATGAATTATTGTACATTATTATCCTCACATTTATGTTCTTGAATGTATTTACAATACTTTGTTTCGTAGATATAGTTTGTCAGAGTCGGGGATTTCCATTTCAAAGTAAATATCATTATTGGGGTAGGTGTAGTAATCATTGAAAATCACTTTCATGAAAGGTTTCTATACAAAATATAATGTTTCAGTTGAAAGCTCTAATATTGTTCTGTTTTCGAAGGCGATTGATTGAATTTGCCAATAACATCGTTAATGATTACATGAACGATTTCCGATTGTTTTCTTCATGCTACAAAATTTAATTATCAGCAAAATCTGTTATTCCACCATGCAACTCTATGACTCGAGAGAAAAGTCGTACAGGCCAAACAATACTCCACAAATATTTTCCTTTGACATAAATATAAGCTTTCATGTCATGACTGGCCATAGTCTACCAAAGAAATTGGCAGGTTGATCAGTCAGATCCATCAAACTATCAAGGTTGGCACTCTCTATCAACAATCCATCGCAGACCAAGCTTTCAAGAAATCAAACAAATCATTCCATGATGAATTTTTTTCAGAAGACTTCAACCAGCAGCCCCAGTAGGGGTTCATAGTTCATACTCATCTTCAGTTCTTCCCCTCCCCTCTTCAAGATCGCAATGCAGGTCGCCTGCTGCTCGCACAATAGTCTACATTTTAGTGAAGTTTTCTATTTGTAAAACCATCACTAGTATGATTCACATCATTCAAATAATGTAGGAATTATCTATCACAAATAATATGAGAAAATTCATATTTATAACATTAATACAAAAACAAAAAGCTGTAACCCAATTCAACTAATCCCTACCAGCCATTGGATATGTTTGGTATATTATTGTACATCAACTACAGGTATGGCTTATAAATCAACATGAAAAAGCATCCAATATAATTGACGCAGAAAATGGAGCTTGATGAAAAATAATATTCCGTCATGCAAATATGAATCGAAAGGGGATTGAATTTGCCGCTATTGATCGACATTATAGCGTAATCCTATGAAAAAATAAGTTGAAAATTAATTGAACAGCAAAATTTCCTAGTTCGTTTCATAAATGTAACCAAATATCTATTAGGGCGCGATATTGATTAAAGCCTTAAGGGAAGTGGATTGTATACTGTTCTTGTGATGAATAATAATTTCGGTACAGGACTTCATGAAATTTTCAATTCCCTGATTTAAAATTTAATGTAGCACAGTCAGGTAGAAAAATAAGCTCCCGTTTAATTACAGGCTGTAATTCTGTTCTCTGATCACGTTCGAGCTCTGAAGAACCCACTTTACTTCAGTTGTTATAGATAAGGAAACATAATTAGCTGACCTCTATCTACCAGAATATACGATACTATTCTTTTGGTAATATCGAATGAAAAACCTAGATTCAATAGCAAAATATTTGTTGACAATATGTGTATGATGTATTATCGAACTTATTCGACTATCAGCATTTTCTGAAAGAATACCCAAAGTCAGTATAAAATACGGTTATGTAAGATAAATCTTCCTAACACCATAGTAAACATGAGACTGGACCGTAATACGCATAATGAAACTAGACATTCAATTCACTGATAAAATAAGAATAATGTTCCGAACTTTTTGTATGCAGGTATTTCTGTTCCATCCATGAGTGTTTATCGATCATAAAATCGAAATGATTCAGCGAGGGTCCAAGAGTCGATCCCTGAAAAAAACCAATAAAAAAACATTTATATTCCGATATCAGGGAGTTGCAGGCTAGTCTACGGTCAACCTGGAGAGCGATCCCATTTTTTCGAGGGTGTCTGAAAATCACCTTAGCTCGGTAAACATTTCTTTAGCTGCAGAATAATTACAGAGGATCACGAGAGGAATGGTGCTGAAAGCATAGTAGTAGAAAACGAAAATACTTGAAAAATGTTACGATATCGACTAAATGTAGCTAGCTTAAGAAGAAACTAGAGTTTTCTAAGGTTGATGAAGACCCAGATGAGTTTGAGTTTTTCAAATGGAATTATCTCTCTTTATTACATGAATAAATTATCATATGGTATAGAATGATGAAATTCTGAATACTTTTTGGTATTCATATCAACAGAGGTGTCTGTCCCATAAAGAAATTCTCAACAAGTTCTTCGTGAAATAAATTTACTACTTCGTGAATTCCGATTCTTTATTTTATATGAAAAGACGCAGATATCTTGTATATTTAGTAAAATTTCACAAAGAATAGATTGAGTGATTGTTTATTCCACTGTATGAATCACAAAAGGCTTAAGATGAGTAGCATACTCTTCAAAATCACCTGACCTCTTACGAATAGATTTAAATAAACACTGTGTCCGTAAAGTATGAAACAAATTAATTTTCAGCTAAATAGGTCTTTTCAACGAATAATCCTGAAAAACGTCGATTCTTGATGTTAAGTTGCCGTATTTTGAATTAATAATCTAATATACAGGGTGAATTACGTCACCGTATTTTTTTTGATGGAACACCCCCATTTTGTATCAATTTTCGGATTACTCTAGCTGAGCTGATTCCAAAAATGTATCACATGTTAATTCCAATTGGTACAGGGTGGACAAAAAATACAATAGTTTTGTGTGTGCTCATAAAGTAACGCGTGACATTCCTTAATAGGCAAATCAACAATGTTATCAAAAATACTTATTGTCTAGCGGAAGAATATGCTGGAATACATGACTTTTACAAATTCTTGTTGAACCTTGTGTATGGTTTCTTGCGTAATATTGTTCATTTCTGTTCGAATCTTCACTTGTACATCTTCAATATTTGCTGGTTTCGTTTCATGAAAAACATTCTTCAGGTAGCCTCACAGAAAATAAGAAATAATTCATTTCATATTCTGTCTGCTAGACCACAAGTACCAAACATGTTTGGAAACAGCTCATTTTTATTACTCTAAACATGTAGCAAACTACGGGGTGTTACATTTAAACCAATTGCCGCTAATAACTATCGGTACTATTTAGTTTTTCACTTCACTTTTCAACTACATGCCAAAACGAAAACAAAAAACAAAAATTACAGTTCCCTCATGAAATCTAAAATCACAATTATATCATATAACATTTTTTTGCTACGAAAACATCCATTTGATTGCCTATCTGTTATCAAGAGTATTCTCGATAGACAGAAAAATATTCGAATATCAAAAGTCGAGTATTATTTCAGGAATGAATGGAAGGTATCACTCATGAATTCAATGGAAATTTTATCCATAATATTTATCAACTATTCAAGCATCAAGGAACTACATTCAATCTTTTGTCGTTGATATCTTCGCAAAATACTCGAATACTAATTCGATTCACTTCCAAAGGCGCTAAAGCGGAATTAACCTTCAAAATTCCCCTTTATATTTCAATCGAAAAGATTTGCAAGTGTCTATATCACACAAGAGATGGGAAAGGGGTTAGTTTTTATGAAATTTCAGAAACTTCAATCAACGTGTGTCACGATTACAATTGAAAATGAAATATCATCAAATTCCTTAAGGTGTACAAGAATTGTTGATGAAATATAAAATCCAGAGTTATGCTCGGAGCAAATTAAACAATTAAGCTAGGACATATCCACCAAAATAACCATACGCACGAAATCAGTTATATGCAATAGTTTATTCTAACAGAAATCCATTGTATTGTGATCATAACTCATGTAACAAACCAATTGCCGAAGTCAATGAAAATTGAATCAAAAAATTACGTGACAGGCATATAGTACGTAGCATTGCAATATTGTTTCCATGGGGTCTTAAATATCCACACCGTGTTTTCTCCTACAAAATCCCCTATCATTAGTCGAGAATTTATGATGACCTGGCTGGCAAAAGATCCCAAGATCACGAAATCACTGTGCCAATACGGATGTATTTCTCGATTTTACTCCTGGAGGGTCGATGTTATTTTCCTTCACCAAGATCGACTAGTTGCATCGCATCGGTGGAAAATGATTTTAAATAGATTTTTCTCCATAAATACTTGGGAGAGACTGAGAGGTATCGTAAACTAGGAGTGTAATTTCCTCCAAAACAATCAATCTTTCAATAGAAGGACATAATTTAAAGGCATAAACATTCCTACAAGATGATAAAATCAAATACGGAGTGTTCAAAAAAGGAGATTTCGATGATTAAATTCTTCTGAATTGATGTTCATTCAAAAAAGCACCCTGTATACATTACGGCATTACTACTCAGTTCAAACTTTTAACTATCCTTCGCTTTCGTATCCACCGAATGGGTTCATCTACTCATCACTGAATCTTGGCTTTTTTCATCTGCCCTACCGTTTATTGTGGAATCCGTACCACTTTAGGGAAACAGACATATCAGTGGAATTACTACCATGAATCTCAATGAGAAGTGCGTTCGCCTCAGCGGGATTCGAACCACTTATATATCCGATATGGATTTTGGCTATTTCAGTTATAGTGTACGCCTTCATACGCATTCAAAACAAATGAACTCAATGTGATCTCGTCTAGGCCGAATGCCCTGTATATTTTGATATATTTCAGAATTCCGTATGTGCGCGAATCTAAATGAGCAGGTTGCAATGTTGGCGAATAGTCCGTCAACGATACACCATGTTTGTCGATATCGTTTCGCGAGATGTTACAAACATGAATTATTTCGATTAGTTTTTATATCTTCAAATCACCAGTAGAACTGGAAAATGTTACTATGGAGATTCAGATTTATATTATTGACAAATAGGTATAACAGAATGGAAGTAGATACATCGCTACCTCATGGGGTTCTGATTGTGAAAATGATATGCAAAATTTGGAAATTTTCTGTCTGAGATTATATGAGGTAACATTATGAGAATTTTTTATCCAACATAATAAAATTAACGAACTAGTTGCGGAGAGCATTTCAAATTTTATCATTATCATTGCACCTGATTTATCAAAGATTTGACTGATAAAATATCATTCAGATGAAGTTGCTGTTTTTCCAATGTCGGACATCACGGTGAAACGTATGAACCTCCTTCAATGTTGATAGGAGTATCTCACAGTTACAGACATTGTATGTATGAAAATAACATACCTATCCAGGTAACCACAAAACTCCGAATGGAAATGATGTTCGCAGAACTATAGTTACTCCTCATTTATTCAATCAACGTAATCACTCTGTGATTACATTATTCACTACGTTAATCCACTGTGATTCGAACTATGACTTCCAATTATGTTCAAAATAATAACAAACATCAATCATGTACAGTGGAATTGCGATAATTTGTGAAAAAATATTCCTACTGATGTCATAAGCCTATTAGAAACGCTGATTTTTTCGATTCGAACACTGTGAATGAAAGTGTGAATTCATTGATGCATCAGATTTATACTTTTATATTACAAAAATAGGATCAATGGGGTGACTCACTCCCATGGGTTCACATATTTTAGTTCATATCAATTTATTTTACCTTCGAAGAGGTATATTTCTCAACGACAATCTCACAGGAATATAATGTGAACATTGAACTTCAATGAAGTGACTACCTACAAACTGAAACACCGAATTTATGTTCAAGTATTCACAGTAGTTTACAGCATTTCGGAGATTCCACGCATAATCAAGGTTATTCATATTCAAAAACCACCAGATTATGTACCCATTCGTTAACAATTCATGTGTGTCTTCTCGGAACCATCATGATCTAAGATTTATTATTTATTATTGTTCCATACACACCAGAGTGATTGAATCATCAATTTCTCAGATTTATAGTCTATTTATTCTGGCATGATAGTTGTGTCAGATCGCCAGATTGAGCCGTATTGCCACATGCTTTTCACTTTTTCAGCGATGCTCCGAACTTCGAATAAAAACTTGGGTTAGGTTAGGTTAGGTTGTTTCGTTTTGAAAGTGTTTTCCACTGATGAAATATATGCAGTGGATAACCGTTGAATAGTTCAAATGATATAATGGACTGTTCTCATGTTAGGAATCGTATCGACTATTCAATTGAAGTACATAATAACTACATAATGATATTTGAAAATGTTTCTTTCAATGTCATATCTGTTATTTCTTTCTCATTTGATGGTTCTATATCTTAAAACCAATAACTGTCCAACTCTATACTAGGTGTGTTTTAGAAAAAATCCAGGAGTTATAGATTCATTTATTTGTAGGTCAAAAATAGTTGTGCAATTGATCATTATGTAAACGCTACACATCATTACATTTCAACAAAAATTACAATACAGATTCGAATTCAAATGTCTCTCAATTCACTAAGTACCCACATCTTTATATCCCACATCAACTCAATTCGATAAAAACACAAATGTAAGGTGAGAGTCAAAGATCTTGAGATCCATATCTTTTCGCTTATTATTATTTATTGAGGCGAGTATGTTTCTGAAAATAAAAGAATATATTACATGTATCATAAAGTATATGGCCTACAATTGTACTAAATTAGTTAGTTACTGCAGCTTCAACGTTCCATAATCAAAATAAATTACATTGTTAGTGAGTCATTCTTGAATTGTTGCTTCATCAAAAGCTCAGGTGGAAACTTTGTTGACGACTGTGCTGTGATAAGTAGCATTATTCATGCATAACAATTGTGGAAGGATTTTTTGATTCTGGCTGCAGTTGTGTACTGAATCAGTGGAGAACGTTATCCTGGAGAAATCTTCTATGGTAAACTTTGTTGGCAATTTCAGGAATAAAAACAAATTTTGTCCCAGGAATGAATCCATCTGAACAAACAGCATTCAAAATAATCAATCTAATAGACAACATGATTCCAATACACCTTCTAACTGATATACAAATTCTAAATAGCTTGAATCTCATATACTTTATATTTTCACACGTTTGACAATAAAATCTTGCGAAGAATGTCATTGAGATCCATTCTGATATATCCAGGTCTCATCAAAGAAAACAAATTGCCTCACTTTTCAACTGAACGTACTGTTGGAGGAATATATTACGTTTCATAGCAGTATTATCAATGTTTTCCATAAACATATGAGGCAAATGCTAACCAAGCTTTCATTTCAATGACTTCAATGTTATGTGTTCCTCTGCGATGAAGAATGTTCATCAACTGATAATATATGATATGCCCTAAATACTCACTATTCTTTAACATATTGTAAATACTGCTTCTCACCTATTTGATATTGTCGAGGTGGATCAATATCCAAAACATGTTTCTTCCGTTCTGTAGTTCTGTAGAAGTCCTAGGACAGTTAAGTCCTTAGCTTACCTTTTGTGAAAGTATGCAGATATTCCCTACACAGTTCAATTCCTACATTTAAAGCAGCAACCACTCTCTGTAATAATCACATTTCATAAAAAACTATTGAATCATTGTAAGATCGTGGTGAATGAATATTCATGAAGATTCTTCACTTTGTTTTTTATATAAAACTTCTCACGAAAGGAGACATCCTGTAATGTTCGGAGAACATCGTGAGAAGCAAGGGAAAGGAGGTAGGAATTGGTGTTCTGTTTTAATTTCTGAAGGTCATATGCCTCGGGGAACACCTCCCTGGGCAATATGTCTGAACGAGTCTTTGAATAGAGATGTTCTGCAGGTCACCAAATTAACCACAAAGGGGTGTGAAGACTGGACTTGACGGGTTAACCTCGAAGAGACCGCCAAAGGAGGAACGATTGTTGATATTTTAGAAGAACACCGCCCATGAAAATATCTATAGAATAGAGATAGATCGCCAACCCTTCTACGGTGTTTCAGAGAAGTAAGCGAGTAAGTAAGCATCACCGACGAGACGAATCGCCCAAACAAAATCCAATGAAAGTAAGGGGCTCCTGTTATCCCTTTCCCGTTAAAAATGTTCTAATGACGACGCAATTATTTTCTGGGCATATCTATTCAATCCTCTCGTCATTTTCATAAGAATACGATAAAATTTAGCTTCCAAAAGAACAAATTTACAAAAATCGCGAGAAAAGAACAATTCGCATGTAAACAAACGATTGTAAGGTTTCGCTCCAAGGTTGGCATCGTTGTAAAGTGACATTTGAGTAGTGTTGCAATAATTGTTGATGCTTTGATGTTTCCAGCTGATGTATTAACCTATTGAGACGTCTGTCATTGCTAGATACTTTTTGTTTTGCACTTATGGCATTGAAACGTTACCAAATCGGACACTACTATCAACCCAGAATGAATAGACTTCATTGAAAAATCCTCTCCAGAAATTATAGTACTGTTGAACCATATAAAAATGATTTTGCTTAGACGAAACCTTCATAACCAGGAACCTTTTAACAACAATACAAAAAATCTGCGATCTATGATAAGAGTTTCTCACAAACATTGCTTCGAATTCTGAAGATGATGTTTAGGGTTACAAATGTTGAAGAAAGGAAAATCGAATTTGACAATTGAAACATGAAATCGTTCTCCTGTGAATTGAACTCATGATAATATCACGACTGAACACTTATTTTTTATTTCAGACAACTTCCATGTGATTTATATCCTCTTGAATTCGGAATAGTTTTATGGTGTGTTTGTATGTGTCTCTGAAAGGGTCAAGTTAGGAATGATAGCTTGGAACAATATTCGATTCAAAGGTAATTATCAGCATTTTATGCGTGCATGCATGCTATATAGTATATGACACGATGTTTTTCTTTCATTTAAATACTGAAGAGTAAATCATCTCTTTCAAATTAAAAAGTCGATTTTTTCGAACGTTTCACAAACTTTCGCTTTAGAATTTCAAAAATTGAAGTGGAAAGATCTGAAATGATCACTTCTGATATTTTCAACCAAATAATAGTGTGATTCAGATGTATCCTCCTTATTCTGGAATGTATCACTCCATCACACCTCCATTTCGAATTTCAGTTTGGGAATGAGATGGAATCTGTTCAAACATTGCCGCAAACTGTTTATTTATCACCGAACAACATGGACCAGAAGTTTGCACCGGCTCGTCTACAGCCCTTAATCCTCAAGAGATGCTGAAGCCCTGATGAACAGTGCATCGCCAACTTAACACGGTAGACCACAAACGAGGAGATTTATATCTGGGAAAGCGGCAGAAGAGCAGAGCATGCCAGACAAATGATTGATAATAAAAAGGAGATTCGGTACTGCTAATCAAAACATAAAGCGCCTCGAATTCAGCACTGGTAATTAACTCGTTTTCCGGCATCACTGCTCATTTCTCTTCTCAAAGTTCATACGGGTTCATTATTTTCTGGTGAACTACTGGAAGGGATAACATCGAACCATCCGATAACTCTTGATTGGCAAGAGCTTCCCAACCGAACTCGCAGGAAGCTTCTCTTTAACTTTGAACTGTTACAGTGATAATTCACATGGTGGATATCTTATCAATCACTCAGATTTTCTCAATGATTTTCTTGAACTGAAATAGCCACGATATCACGATTTTTTCATTCAAGGTTAATCTTGACGAATGCGATATGACGGATTCTTGGAAATTAATAGCAGATAAAATTTTGTGAAATGATTGTTGGTCATATTGATATATTGTACAATTCTTCAAAAGTCCCTTAGACCATTCTCGAAATAGGTCTCGAAGAAATTATGATGAAATGAAATAACCAATATATCCCTGTTCTTCATTTATACTCGAAAAATCAAACTGCAGCATCCATAGTGTATCATTATTTGATGAGAATTTAATTCATCGTTGACATTGACTGATCATATTTCAACTTTCAGATAAAATTTCGAAAAATAAGTGGCACATTGGATGAAATTATATTAGATATACAGAGTGGCCCAACGAAAACGTACCGGAAGGTATAACTACCAGAAAGAGATTTTATCGAGAAAAATCTGAAATACGTCAACTTTGTATATGAGAGGGACAACTTTTGACGCAAAAGGTATAGCCCAAACATTATCCTAAGCGGGAGTAGTATCCCCCAAATTTCCTCAAATGGAAATGGGGGTCAAATGATACCTAGAAGCCCTTTTGATTCCCTATACATTGCTTTTTTATTTTTGAAATTCCGTCCACTCGTTGCAAAGATATGGACCTTTGAAATGTCGCTAGTGCATTTCTCAAAAAAATATGGATAGATTTAGATTTGACATCAAGAAGATATTGATGGACAGGATGTAAAATTATATTCTTCTTTCATAATTGTGTACAGATTTTTTTCCAACTATATTTCTATATATAGTTGAGATGGTAATAGATATGGTAATAGTAGCAAATGATATTGAGAATCGAGAAGAAAAATGACCAGTTGTTTGAAAGTGGTATCAATTGAACAATAGACAAAGCAAAGAGGAAGAGCAATCATAAGCTGAAGTTCTCATAAGCTGAAAATGATATAATAATATCTTTTATGAATGGGTCTTCTTGATTGAAAATGTGGTTGTAACAATCAGTAAAATAGTTCATAAACGATATTGTATATTCTTGTTATAACTAATTGGAACTATGCATTGTAATGCCAAACATTCAATTGATCGAAAATCTATCACAATACAGCTATCGAATTACAAGTGATTGGTCGTTCGTTGAAATTTTACGTCCAATTTGTTTGAATATTATATTTCAATTGATATTTCCTCGTAATTTTTTCGTTCCAAATCAATCCTCGAAATTATATTCAGGTATAGTATTCCCTGAATTAATTTGAAATAATAGATAGTTTCTCTTACATCAATTCCTATAAAGGATATGAACTGAAAAGCCTCACTAATTGAGTTCGTGTGAATGTTCTAATTCAACGACATCTCTTTCGAATATTTATATTGAAACTCAATTCTTATCTTCCATATTCTACACATTGCACTCAAGTGCATTTGTCATGGTTTCCTATGCTTTTCAACGTGGTGTCCATGAACGTTCAGTGGACGTTCATTAAACATTCCATGTCCCTAATGGAACATCAAATGGATGTCTGAGAAGACCAACGGATATACATGTGCTATCTTGGATGATAGACAAGATTGAGCTCTGTGCACCTTTCAACATTGAACAGAACAACTAGAATTTGCAGTGTATCGAACAGTCACCAGCACACACATCAAATTAGAGAACACATTTTGATATTAAACTCGCGAGCTATATGCCTGCAGCGTAGCATTGGTGGCAGATGTGTTGCGCCTTAGCGGTCAACCCTCGCACTCCATTCTGGCCGTGTTCATTTATAATTTAATTGAAATACTACTGCCTGAAAATTTCCAAATCCCGCTCCCCATAAATGAATCAGAACAAACGGTATGCGAAAATCGATGAGGTTATTCTCTGCGTAGATACAGAACATTCAAAGATCATTTTAGAAGATACTCAATAACGCGTTAACACATTTCAAGGAAGAGTATTAAGTTGACGAGAATCAAGTGAAGGATTAAAAGAGAATCAAGAAAATTATTGAATGGATGTATCTCAAATACAGCTAGCCACAATGCAATTCATCTATATCGACAAAATGGAGAATGCGCTTCAATAACTTTTCTGAATAGACTAATGCACAGCAGTTATTGCATTTTGTTCTGTCAGAATTACACCTAGTAATGGCTTGGCACGGCCGGATCTTACATTTCACATCGAAACAAACCCAATTTTGGATTCTCTAATTGGAATATGTGCGAAAACTACGCTCAGCTTACCGGAATTTGAATTCAAAACTAAACTCCCACTATGTTCAGATATTTCAGCCATTCTCCACCTTTGTACCCACCAGATAAGTTTGCTTGGCTTCATGGTGCACCGATTACACTGGTGAACAGAAAAAATATTCTCCTCTACACCGGACGCCACCTTTCTACGGGTATATTTTTCGACCCGCTGAATATGATTTTTCACGAAGTACATTCACCAATTTTGGAAAAATTGCGAAATTATACGTTTTAGTTCCCATGTATTCTGATCCGTTGAATAATAATTTACAGTGTACTCAGATCATTATATCTAAATATTAGAGAATTGTAAAATTGACAATTGTTATTCCGTGGATGTGTCATGGTTGCGGACACGAGCGATCATGTCATGTAAATAAAGTATGTGACATGGATACTAGATATCAAGAAAATCCAAATCTCAATATGATGGGAAATTTTTACTTCATGATAGAAATGATAGATAATGAAGAATACATGCCGTTAATCATTTTGGAATAGTTTCGTACCCTCGAATAAGAGTTTGAAATTTGATTCTCCCTCTACTCTGAGTACGCTCCTTCGTATTTTCAGATACAGCTTGCAATTTCAGGATAAAGAATATACAATTCCATGTTGAAATTGATGGTAAATGAATATACAAGTTCCACTAAAACAAGTAAATATCATATCCGCCCACATTTGGTAAATACTCATATGGTATATTCTAAAATATTCCTGAAATGTATATCTGCGCAAAAATAATAACTCAGATTATTCCAGATTTCCGATTTTGAAATAGGTCATACTACTTTTTTACACCAATGGGCTATCCTCATGAGAAAAACATTGATATTCAATTATCATTTACCATTCCGAATCCACGTTTTGTGTACAATGCACGAAAAACAGCCGGTAAATCACGTTGATACATATCTGCGGATCATCATTACTATGGAAGTGACGGAAATATCAGCTTAGTTAATGATGGTAAACATACTTGATGACCAATAATGTAATACGTTCCGAATAATACTTGTCGCATTAGAGTATTACTTATAAGACATTAGTATTAGTCATACTTTCCCTCATCTACACCGATTTCAGATGTATGCTAAACTCTGAGAACCAAGGGGCTTTCATATTAGTTAATCCCACTATATAACTTAATATTGGAAAGCTGTCTCGAGAGCTCCAGATATAACATAATAATCAATTGAGGTTCTGTAGCATGTGGCTTTAACAGCAACTTGCTTCTCGACAGAATTCTTTTATTCCACACAAATGGTCGATTGGTTTCATCACATTCGAACATTGGGAAAAGCAGGAAAACTTACTATTCATAAAATAATCAGAGTGGGTTGGGGCGAAGAGAGATAATGAAATCAATTGAGGTCTCCATAAAATGATCCTCAGACCTTCAATGAAGATCAGGATTTCACAAAATACCTCGATTTATATATGTGATTATTGTCCTATCTACAGCACGGTGAAATGAAACATGTGAATGTATATTCAGTGTGTTTTCATCAATGAAAAAAAAAATCAATCCAAGTAGACTTTCAACTACAAATTATATCTGCATTTCCACCTGTACTCCACAATGTAATGGAAGAAGTAATCATCATTAAGCTCATTCATTACCAGAGAACATTCCTGTGGAGTTTTCAGCATCCCTGATAACTCTTAACACCAACAATCTCCAATATGTTGTGATGTGGTTGTATTGGAGAAACAACTTTGCAGATACTCGATGCTTTATTTCCTTCTGAAAGTGTGGTCCAAATTCACTATAGCCCTTTTGGTCTGTTTTCACTGTTTGAAACTTCATCAGAATCGAAAATGTATAGATTTGAACATACCTAACAGTTAAAGTACCTTTCATTGATACCTCTTGTTTCAATGTAGTCAAACCAGGAAAAAACCTCAACTGAAACTCAAGTATTTCAGTGTAAACCAAAGCACTCTTGACATTATATTTCTCATACGATCCTATGGCTTGTTGCCACTTATTGAAAAAGTGAATTCAGCATACTGATCAGAGTTCGATTCTGATTAAATTACAATCATTAATCCAGGAATCTGCATCCATATCCGATGTAAGAATCTGACTATGTGAGTAATCTGGAAATGGCAAATTATTCTTACTCCAATATGGTATCGCTATACAGTGCGTCCATGAAGTAACGCATAAATTCATTATCGGCGAAATGAAAATTAAAATTAGAAATTCCCAAAACAGGTCGATTTTTGATTTCAATTCACTATTGTTTCAAATCATAATCTAATATACAGGGTAAACCACTTTCGTGTAATGACGTCATCACCATTTTTTTCAAATGAAATTCCTCCTTTTTTTCAATTTCCAAATTGCTTCTGCTGAGCTGATTCCCAAAATGTATAATATGTTGCTTCAAATTGGTATAGGGTGTGCAAAAATTGACTTACAAAGTACACATTAAATGAAATTACATATTGTTATACAACTACTTTGATAAACTATCAAGAACATACAGCATTATTCTTGATAATTGTATCTCTCATCAGTGATTCAAGCCCCTGGACTATAAAAATCTTTTTGTTTGACATTTCTCAGTGACTGTGCGCGATTTTTTAAACACAACTTTTCCACAAAGGTGGATAGGAAGAAGGGGACCAGTCTAATGGCCTGCTAGATCACCTGATCTGAGCCCATTAGACTCCTTTTTATGAGGTTATTTAAAATCTGAAGTCCACTCAAACAGACCTGGAAATATCCCTCAACTACAAGACCGAATCAGACAAGAAATACAGAGCATAACACCCGCTATGCTACAGAATGTTAGAGACGAAAGTAATGCCCGGTTCAGTCATTGTCTAACGGTCAATAGAGGACAATTTGAACATTTATTGTAAATTTTCGTTCGTTTGTTTGTTTTTGGAAGTGTATCACATTAATTGCATAACTACTAATTCCATTTAATTTGTTTATTACATTCAGTAACGTATTACTTTCCATAAACAATGTTCATACTTTTTTTGCATTTTTGCCCATCCTGTACCAATTTGAAGCAACATATTATACATTTTTGGAATCAGCTCAGCAAAGGCAGTTTAGAAATTGAAAAAAAAGGGGGGGTTCTATTTGAAAAAAACGATGATGACGTCATTACACGAAAGTTGTTCACCTTGTATATTAGATTATGATTTGAAACAATAGTAAATTGAAATCAAAAATCAACCAGTTTTGGGAATTCCTAATTTCATTGTCCATTCAGCCAATAATGAATTTATGCGTTACTTAATGGCGCACTGTATATCAGGATGTAGGTATCTAGTAAATGGATCGATGGTCAGGTGGCAAATGAGTTTAAAAGCTGAATTGCATTCGAAGGCAAGCTTGCCTGGCTACCACGACAGCTATGATAACAACTTCGATAACCTTGTCGATGCGACGATAAGACAAAAATCATAACATTTTCAATGCAAGGGGAGTCTGGGTTCTGGCCTATAGAATCTGAACAGTGAACATCATAACGTAGAGACTCTCAATATTTATCTGTCACGGTCTCATTGTGAAAGTCCCAGAAAGTCCATGAGATCCATACATATAATATTATCCATTACAACATATTTTGGTTGATTGGGAAAATCAATTCAAATCAGGCAAACTTGAAAGTTGAGGAGCATACTTCACCCTGGTGCGGTCAATGTCAGTACAGTTAAAGATCTCCTTCTAGTTTAATTTCATCTCAGAATAACCTGATTATACCTGTTTTCAAAATTTCAACATAGGTGAACTCGTTTCACCGATCTACTGAAGTATCTTGATATATTTTTCTATTTCCTGTTTCAGAACCAGTTTCTGCTAAACAAAAACCATTCCACCTAATCAGATTGTACTTCGTGCATCTCAGATCCGCTGGATCCAATAAAAAATAACGATTTGTCGCGTAGGAGTCGTGCCACTATTCCAAGCTGTATAGATGACACCCTCGACGCATTTATTTCCCATCTGTGCCATGAATATCTCTATATACGGTTTTTAATTTCAGGAATCGATTGGCTTGATCGCGCCTCTAGAAATATCGTTGCTGATTTCAGTTTCTAGGACGTGGATATTACAAAGGGTCTGGAGGAATAAAATTCTGTTTATGTGTTTCGTTCGAAAGGTTAAAGCAGAGCGAAAATGCATTATATATCATGAGATATATTGAAGATTGTGTTCATACGGGAGTAAAAAATGACTAAAATGGTTCTGTCAAATAACCGTCGTCACACTCAGATACTCAGAGCTATGAGTTAGGAACAAAAATCAAATTATTTCTTCTCGGTATTATGAAAAATCGTGATTGAAAATGATTCAAGAACAAAATATATATATATATATATATATATATATATATATATATATAATTGGCATAAGCATTAAGATAGAAATCAAGAAATTTTTTTCCGAAGCTTATATTTCTGTGCCAATGAAGTGGAATTTTGATTTGATTTGAGATTCCATGTCAAATCTTTATTATCACTCATCATTTATGAACGAGTTCTATTCATTATCATTCAACTGAGTAAATATTGATAACTCCCAAATGAATATGCAATAAGCTCTTATACGGGGTTCCTCATGTGATATAATGATCGATTTCAAATTCATAAATCTTCAGGAATCCTATAGTGTACAATATCTGATAGATACTCACGCTCACCAGTTTTGGAAATATAAGTAGGTATTTTCAGATTTGCTTCGAACGTTCGACTTGAATGTCTAATCAACATTCGATCACTGTAATGTAATTCAGGGTTCTCGCTTTTGTTCTACTGAACAGCCTATAAATCCATGATATTCAAGATGAAGGTTGTAAGTCTACGAAAAGAAGTATTGCAAGTTGCAACAACAATCAAAAATACAAATACGTCAGAACATACACAGTATTCAATTTGAGATTTTTTAACTTTAGTTATGCTTCAATGATTCAAACTGTATAACAAAAATAATTTTAGTAAAGAAAATCAAAGAGATTGATTGATGAACCGAAGAGAGAATACCCGACCGAATTGATTCCAAATAATATGTACTAGTTCCTAAATTCTAGGGTATAATGTCCATCCTTTGTTCGGTACAGAATAATGCAATTGTCAATATTGAAATTCATTCCACGTATTTCCTGACGCAGTGAATCCTGATAAAAGTGGATGATTCCAGTGCAATAAAAAACACATATAACAGTATTCCGAATGAGAATCTACGTGAATATTATTTGGGTGAAATATTGAAATGGTTTCGTGGCTGTTTCGCTGTCTTTGAAGCCATAAAGTGGTTGCAGCGAGGAATTTCGAGGTGCCAGCGCTCTGTTTCTTGTTTCAGGGAGAATACATTAAGAACGGAAGTCTGATCCCATAACACCACGTTCTCCCCATCGCTATAGACATTTTGTGAACTGAACGAACCCAAGCGATGCTCGAACGAAAAATTCCATGAGCGACTCGAAAGAATATACAGACTGCAAATTATTGTCGTGTTCATTGGAAACATAATCCGCATATGATTATCTTTTGGAACTTGTTATTGAATCATGAGGTTTCAGTTCGAACTGACTTCCATGTCATCTCAATGTACTCTAAAACTGGTAGAATATTGAGAAAAGTTCGAATGCTTTATTCATTAATTTCTCATTCATTAATTCATTCATTTATTATTATTACTTTACTCAACAGAAAGACCCAATTCTGGGGCAAATACATGATACAATTGAAAAAATTATATGGACAAAAACCCAAAGAATACAAAGACATCAAACCTGCAGGAACTAATATTTGAAGAGACTCATCAATCATGATCCCAAAGAAAGACATACAACAATTAACCAAAAATGGATTGGAGGAAAGCAAAGACCATGCTGAGCAACATTTGAAATAGTATACGACATGTTGCTATCGAAAATATCACAGTGAAAAGAGATTTCGTTGAAATTTCGAAACATAGCATTAATGGGCAAGTTGAAATGTATATTTGTTCTGGACTGGTCAACGTGAAATGTGAAACTTTTACGTGAGTTATACTGCGACACAAAAAAAATAATTCTGCTTAGGATGTTTGGAGCGTCAATCTCATTTTGTAGTAATTCATGAAGAAAATAAATACTGCCACTAATCCTCTGCTCCAAAGATTGTATGTTGAAACGGTGCAAAAGTCAAGTCTACTACTGAAAAGTACACCCAGGTCCTTAATTTCATCACACTTATCTGTAACAGCCACAGGGGCCTCTCTACGTGTGAAAGAACATACCTTACACTTGCTTATATTTGAGTGTGACTTATTTACTTGTAACCATGAGTAAACCCTGCCCAGCTGGTTCTGTAGAAGAGGCAGTCATCGAGACTTTCTACGGCGTTGTATATTTTTATGACGAATGTTAACACAATACATTCGAGGGAATCCAGCAGGTCATTTACCAACAAAAGAAACAAGAGAGGTCCCAGATTGGAGCCCTATGGTACTCCAGAAGAAGCGGTAAACATAACAAAGCCAAATCCGTTATAGGAAACGAACTGATGCCTATTATTTAGATACAATGCCATAAGCCAGCAGAGGCCATCACTAAACCCAAACATCCCCAACTTAAGGACCAACAGTGCATGATCGATTCTGTCGAAATCCTTCGAGAAGTTACACTGAGAAAAGTCCCCAGAAGAGAGTTTTTTTCGCCTATTATAGCCACAAAAAGTAACAATCTTAGTAAAGTTGCTTTACTCCTACAGAAAAAATAACCTAACTGAAACTATTTTATTGGCATTGCAAAGACACTGCTACCCTCGTAATGTACTTTTCTAAGATAGATAGATATCTTACTGTTGTAGCCAAGTGGTTTTCATGAAAATCATTTTATGATCACTGTTATATTCTTTGCTGTCCCAGAAAATTCTTATTATTTAATTACAAGAACAGCAATGCTCTCTTCTATCCCAGCAGAAAACATTAGCTAAAAGCGGTTCGGGCGACGGGCACACGGGTACGCCGGTAATATCATTTTCATATTGCCAAAAAGGTGTAATGTATTGTCGTGTCTCAACAAATCGTATGATCTGGTGGTCTGTGCTCACATTTCAGAGTCAATTATTATTAGTGTCGTTAGATTCTCTTGTGTGGTTGTGATGGTTTGTGGTGTGATGTGCGAAATAACCGTATAACCTCTATATATTATAGGAACTCGATACAGTCAAGTATAGTGTTGTTGAATACAAGATGGCCGACTAGCAATATACAAAGGGTATTTGAAAAGGTGGTGATTATCCGAATTCATTGATAACTTTGAAAGTGAGTAGTGCCTATAGAAATACTTCCAGAGAACTATTTTTTATTTATTAGAATTAGGTTGTTTCGATGCTGATAAAGTATGAATGAAGTATTTCTTCACAATTTTTATACTGTTCTTTAATCAAAACCCTCAATTCCTTAAAGATATATGGGGCTGGAATAGTTCACAAGGGTTCCATTTCATCAGAAAGTGGAAATTAATTATGTCACGTTAGCAAATTATTTTCAGGAAATCTCTTTGAAAGTGAAAATATATCGCGTCCGACAAAATTAGGATAATTAAACTAATCAAACCTTTGCATTTTCAAAAATTTACATTAATTCAAATGTAAATCAGTAAATTCAGAGGTTGATGAAGTTTGTTTATACTAGTTTTGTTGGACAAACCCAATGGTATTATATCACTTTTAAAACATTTCCAGCAAATATTTTTACTATCGTAAGATAATTAACTTCCATTGGCTAAGAAACACCTATGCTGCCCTGGGCAAGAACTACGTTGTTCTAAAAAAATGTGCTATCTGTATTAGCAATCTACTTTTCAACAACAGCATAGTTACTTTCCTACGGCAGAGTTGCTTTCCTATACGACAGCATAGTTACTTTCCTACGACAGTAAAGTTACTCTGCTCCAACTGTAAGTGAATTCTTTTTAAGTAGCTTTGCTACCACAGTGCACTCTTTTGCAGCAGTAAAGATATTGCCTGTCCCCTATGTAGCAAAATTTTTTGGCTATAGCAGCAGAAAAATTTGCTATAATGATGAAAATATTTTCTCAGTGATACTGTGAACTATGCCAATTTGCCTTTTGAAATCAACATTTTCCGTAATTAACTGTGTAATATCAACAAGGTTAGTCACAGTAGACCGACCCTTTATAAATCCATGTTGATGTGGCGATATGGTATTACGAATTTGAGGATATGGAAAATTATAGACCGACAACTCGAAGGCCTTCGCGAAGTTAGTCAATATAGCAACCGGCCTGAAATTACATATGTTAGAATTATTGCCACTCTTGAATATCGGACAAATTGGGGAGATTTTTCAACATTGAGGAAAAACTGCAGTATCTACTATTCTATTGAATATCCTTGGAAGAGGACTAGAAAAACATGAGAACAATCTTTTATTGTAAAACTTGGACTGTTATCGCTCCCTGATGAAAGTTTATCAGGCAATTGGGAAATGGAAGTGAGTATATCTTTTCCCGTTGAGTTTGGAATATAGATGAAAGTTGAACGGAATGGATGAATCAAATTTACATCATTCTTATGCGGAGAATTGTGAATATTATTATGTATGTCAACTTATTATCAACTCGCTACAATTTCACAATTTTACATTATGAAACAATATTTTTCGACACGTGAGACAAACTCGTATATGTTAAGCAGTGCATACTAATAAGCAGAATACAAAGAAAAACGAACATATGACAATCACTACGTTGAGCATAACAAACCAACAAACTTCTCATTATGGAGAAGAGGATACGGTGTGATGAAAGCCTAATTCTGAAGTAAGTCAAACCTGCAAATCGACAAAACTACAATGAAGATTTTTCGATCGTAACATTCAATACTCCTCACGTATTACTTGAATTTTCACTAATTCGAGCTTTTAATGCTTGTTATGATGGAATGAGCATGAATATATTCTGCTTGAATAATAGGAATACCTTTCTGTTGTTTCTAGCTGTTCCACAGAATGATCATATGTAGAGCCCCAGGCACTTATTTCGTAACTCAGAAAGGACCATCATAGAATATTCCTATCTATGAAAGCATATATAATATTTTGATGCGATCTACGATTATACTAGGAGTATTTTCCATTCCATGAATAAATCAACATGTACCATTAATTTGATGTCTCGTGAAATAATTTCGAAGAAAAATATTTATAATGGAATCATTAAACATTCGGCATCGAATGATAATTTCGTTTTTGAAATGATCAGGCAGACACTGGAACGACTCTCTAGTGCACAGATTGGGTTCAATGAAGTGAATTATTTTTTCAATTTGAAAAAATCATTCCAAAGTGAATCAGGTGATTTATTTTCGCTAGTATGGTAAATCAAAGTATACGTGGCAACAGTTCTGAAACGTTAATCATCACCAGCATTGTTTTTGATTGATTTTCTAGGTTGATTCATCTACTGTTTCCTCGTTTTAATTTCTGGAATAATAATTAATGTTTCAATGTTTCTGTTTCCATATCCTCTGTAGCTTTCATTTCCACTGTAATATTTTCCAGTAATTTTTTCGACCCCTTTTATTTGTCTGATATTTCATTGCTGACAATATCATATGCTAACGGATAAAAATAAGGGCTGATTTCAATATCACAATTGACACTTGCTGATCCGACGAAAAGATTATCCGAAAAATCTATACTCGACGCGGCGATCAAACAGTCTGTGAAAACCCGACCGCATCAAATATTTAATGACTGGAATTGCTAACGAACCAAAAGCAATTTTTCAGCACATTTTCGGACAAAACCGGCCTCGTACGCGGTCCCCTATTCTGGGTATGGCTCAAAAAATGCGCTGTTCTGGTTCGGAATTTTAGTTGACAAGTGATATGAGTGTACAAAGGAAATCGAATAACCAACGTTCTCGACGATGGACAGACCGTGTCGCTAAAATGACCCAAAATAAAGTAACTGGATACAGTTGCTGAATGAACTGGGTACTGATTAATAATAGTTTGTTTAGTTCATTTTCATTTTCTTCTTAACCTTGTAGCACATGTTGGATATCTTTTAATGTGGGAGTCTTCGATAGCAAAAATGATATCCAATTACAATCCTATCTGCAGTTTCTTCATTAAATTCAAGAAGAATATCTCAAAGAATAACGAGAATCATTATATGATCTATCATCCAAAGTAATAATTACTCTCCAGAGTAAAACAACCCGAATAAGATATTTTTAAGAATTAGAGAAAAAATATCATCATTCAACACTTCAACACATTTAACTCCAGGTCATAACTCGATAATAAACGTTTTTTTTTTCTTTTTTTCTACTCCACTGGATTGCACGTGAAAAAATCGGTATTCCATTCAAAACGCTGAAACAAAACACCGATAGTAAATTTTCGTTTCCGCCAGTGAACCCAAATAGAAAAAAAGAGATCGAGGATACGACCTCCATTTTTCAATATCTTCTATAGTTACCGAGATGCCCTATACAAATATTGTATATTGCCCTCCTACCTATTATTCACGTGAAAAAATTCAATTCTCAATGAGAGTACAATAATCTGAATTAGAATACATTTTTGTAATCGGCAAGTATTTTCAAGATTCAAGGCAACTGAATTATGTCAAGATACCAATAAAGAAAGTACGTCAGTGGCTGGCATGTAGGTAATGTCCATCATCCATTTGTTCCCATCCAAATATGTTCGATAATGTTCCTCAACTAAAACTATACCTCATAGATCAATCACAACGTATTGTATAGAATATTTCGATTACGAAAAAAAAAAATGAGTTTTTCCTCGTCGATATGTGATTATTGGTTTTGATAGGAATAATTATCCATCGATTTGCATTGCAATACAAACACACCAGAGGGTTTTCATCAGAATAATTGAACTCTTTCGAACTGCCATGAAACGCATTGTCTACACAAACGCCAGTGTTCCACCAGAATGACAATGAATATTTGTATTGTCATAGCCTCAAGAGTCACGCAATGCATTTACATTTTGTTGATTTGTGGAACGTGTTCGAATAATTCTGAATTTGAAATTGGTTTTAATCTGCAATTTGCATTATCAAACATTGGGGATGACGCCCGTCTATCTATGTTTGCACAGCTTGGACCGCTGGAGGTTCGGTAATGATACAACATGTAAAAACACGGTCTTGGTAAGGTTATCGTTTTATTCGGATTCTTGTAGTTATTCACTACAGGAATGACAACAACCAAGCAATTGATTCAATGATGAAACGAATTTGTTAGCGGTCCAAACCCCAAGAATATTTTGGGGTTTGATTCGAAGGAATGAATATACACATGAGGAAATCATAAAATATCCGAATGAAATACATCGGCATATTTGGTTCTAATCACCCCACACTACCAAGATACTTTCACCAAACTATATGTTAATTCTTCCAACATATTTTGAAGGAAATGAATGTATGGTGACGAGATTCTCGAATGCCCAATGTTGCTGTTATTTTGGTAAGCAATAACTTGCTATCGAAGCGACTCGGCCGAATCGTATTCGTCGTCATGCACAACTAATTATAAGCTGTAAACGACAATTAATTTTTATTTGTAGGTGATAACAAACAAGAAACTATCTAGTCTGAAGGAAATCACTTCTCACCCATCCTAACCTACCTAACTTTCTTTCAAACATATATTGAAGTATGTACTCTTCAAACGTTCAAGATGAGTTTTTAGAGGAACAAACTATATTCAATTCGCTCAAGTATCAATTATTCAGTTATGTGGTAAACTGGCAACAAGTATTCAGTTCCAGAGTCATTATAAATAACCCTTCTGATCGAATTCTCAACACTCTCAAGCCTATTTTCTCGGTGTGTACGAAATACTGCTATTGCCTTCTTCCCCCTTTGTGACGACTAGGGAATAGAACAAGATACACCCTGATTGCGGTCCCTGTTCTTCATGATAAATTATCGAGGTTTTTGTTGGTTCTCTCCACATCCTTTCACGTAGTTGGGTATGTTTCGGATCCACAATACATACTAGATTACTCTTGTCGAGGGACATCTCAAATTAGATACTAATTTAGAACAGAAAAAAAACTTTATGTAGGACGATTAACCTATTTTCGGCTATATGATTTTCGTAAGACCTTGATGGAGGAAAGCTTATCGGATTAATTCTAGCAAGATCACTGAAATAGATAGATAGATTCATTATATTGTACCCTCTTTTACGTAATTTCTATAATTGAGGTTAACAAGAGATCAATGAGAGTACTTTCGGCAGCTTTTCATCGGAGAACACTTTAAATCAGTGGGTTGAAGAAGTTGAATATTTTAATTTTAGGGTGCCACGTAACTTTGATCAGAAGGTGAATTCATTCGAACCGAGTTTTCAGCAAATTACGAAACACAAAAAAAACAAATAAGAAACTAGGACACAACTTAGCCGATTGAAACGAATAAATCGAATATATATATATATATATATATATATATATATATATATATATATATATTTAATAAATAATAATAATAAATGTCTCCTTTATTGAATCAATTTACACTGATCCAATAGGCTATCGACCTAAGTCCTTCTGCCCAATTTCCAATAGAGATTGGATATATAAAAAATCAAACAATGAAGAACGAACAGGGTAAACAATTTTCGCAACCTACCTGGTCATAGTACTATGCCGCAGTTACAATATATAAAGATATCAACGTTTTTTTGAATGGTATCATCTGAAAAAAAAATGAAAAGGAAAAAAGAAAGGAATCAGGTCTTGTCTGTCGACAGCTTCAGGTATCCGCCCTGTTGAGATTCGCCAACTGCTCCTAACTTTTGACGTTGTGTGCAACGAGTACTTGACTTCAATTGCGAATACGGTATTGTGGAGTAATTAACAATAACATAAAGCCCTGAAAAAATATTGAAATTGGTCAAATGTCTCTACAGGCATCAGAATTTGTCATGGGTTCAGCGTTTTTTAACTCACCTTCGAAAAGGGTCTTCGTACAAAAAAAATGATTCCAGGTACTATTCAAAATACTCAAGCAGGAAAAATATCGGTGATTGCAAGTGAGCGTTAAATATCCCAGACAGCTCTTTCGCATAGATTGAAACAAAATATGTCTGAATGCCCTTTCACTATTCAAAAATATACAATAATATCTCTCAGCCTGAACTCTGACTCGACACTGAACTCAATCCCGCCTTCGACTCCCACTTGACCGTCTATCAGTGGTGTTATTTCAGCTGCCTAACTCAACGGGTATTCCACCAGAATTTCAAATTTCCAAAAAAATCAAATAATTGTTGGCCTTTTTTAGAAATGCTACAATATGTATCCTCACGCTGTAATCCATCCACACTGAATTCTTTTCTGATGATACAATTAATTCTAACCTCAACTATCTATGAGGTAAGTCATTCAATAGTGTTGGGTACCAACTTTGTTATTTGGGGTGTAACAATCTAATTTTTGGAATGAATTCTGTATGAACCATGATATCATTTCAAGCACAAAAAAGGATATAATTGATAGTGTTCATGAGATTGAAACACAATTTTTCATGTTATACTATGATTATGTTTCACAGAAATATCAATTTTTGGTAGAGTTTTCTCTCCTCTTCTTTCGGATCCTATATTCATCTCTTTACCCAGAGTATAATCACTAGAAATAGGCAATTACTCATTTATACATTGATTCCATGGATCGAATAATTTTTCTATCTTTGAATCGAATTCTTCAAATTCGGTTGATTTACACTGTGTATTCATTTCAACTCATGCAACTCATGAACTGCACAATAACTTTCAATAACTTTGATGATTGTCTTTCGTATCAGAATTTTCATATATTTATCCTTCAAGAAATATTGTAAACCAAAATGTTTACGAATCAATCAGAATTTCATTATTTTCAAATGTTATAGAGCAGGGTAATGTCACATGTAGAAGAGAAATAGCAGGGAATGTGAACTTTATATGTATATCAAAATTTCGATGGATAATCTCTGGAAAGTCGGAGCACAAAAGCGATGACAATCGCTAGAGACACGGAATTTTAATTAAAAAATAAAATTGCCCTAGCGCAAACCTAACGTTGGGGTAATCTTTCGGACCACTTCCCTTCGTTTCATTTCGAATATATATTGGAACTTCATTTCCCCCTCCCCATATATTAACAGCTACCTACGGAAATTTGAAATATCATAGTGTAAACACATTGTTTGAATACTCGGGATGAAGTGGGAGCGCAATTCCCAATAAACTTTCCACAAGGTGAACCCGATTATAATACCTGTGATCACGAATCGATAGCCGTGTGTGCACCAGTATGTTCCTGAACGAAGAGCAGCTGGTGTAGGAAGCACTCGAACTGTTCAGATATACCAACGTTCACAGACAGTTCTGAGAACCAAAAATTGATGGAACAGATACATTAGATGATGGTTAAACATCATATAGTCAAGGCTAATCACTAATCAAGCCTTGATATCAGAGTCCTCTAAGTTGAAACTGTTCAGTGAGGAGAGAGAATACCAATACCTGAATATGCTTGACCGATACGAAAACTTCATGAGAACGAGAATATAAAGAAGGTCTCAAAACGTTTCCATCTGATTGTGCCAGTGATCCGATATTGAATAGCTGGAAGAGGAATTTAGTTTCTAGTATCAGTAATAATAATACTATTGTGTCATCCTTCACAAACGTTACAGTCAATTACAGAGAAAACATAAAAGCGCAATGATAGTTTTCGTGAAAACAAATCAATATCAATCTACTCATCAGTCAAAGATATATGAGGTTATCACGAAAGTGAAGGTAGAATGACTTATTCTTGTATCGATATCCGATTATCATTCATCAGATATAGCAGAAACAGTAGGATAGATGTGAACATTTTATTCCATGTGGAGAATAATACAACTTCGCGTCCATCAATGTTATCTGATGAACCATTATCTGAACTTCATTGAAATATTGACTATTTTGGATTATCAATGAAAAATTTGCAGTTGTGTTCAAATTTGATCGACAATAAATATCAGAAATCCAACGGAGGCGATCCATAACATACAGTGGAGGTGCGATGATATTGGGTAGGTAAAAAAACTTTCAGTCGAACTCCACCAAATACAAACTTTATTGATAACGTGGGTCTAGTCGAAAGACACACGTCAGCACATTATGGGATATAGTCCAAAGACACATCAGTAGGGGATATAGTCATAAGACTTACATCAAAAGGGACATGTTTCGAAAGAATAATCCTTCATCTTCAGACAGAAAAAAGGTCTACAGAAAAGAGAAATTTCAGTATTGTGATTAACAGTGGAATTTTTAACCTACCTTATGTGGTGGAAAGATTAACTAAGAATATATGTAAATATCAAAAACCAAAAAACCAAAAGAAATTTAACCGCAAAACTTTGCGGGTCCCCTAATGTTAGGGGTTGTGGTTAGATCGTGGGAAAAATAACGTTCTGTTCATATGGTATTGAATAATAAAATTGTGCTCATTCTCGTGTTGTTTTTGAAAGGGGTTATGATAAGGAAGTGACGCATGACATGACATGAAGTTTGAGGTAGCCATCTATCATCCACCGAGCGAGACGTCACGAGTCAAGGTGACAGAGTCACTGTCCCATGGACCTATGGTAAAGAGTAATAATCAATCGTACAACATCAACTGACCGTAAAAATTGTAATGGTGTAACCATGGTTGCTGAGCGAGTGTGAAGAAAATTCGATAAAGAAAAGAAAATTAACAACAAATCGATCAATCAGATCATATCAGAAATAGTAGACTCGAAACATGAGAAATGCTTGAAATCATTTTGGATTTGGCGTGAATTAAATCGTGTACATAGTAATTCTGTGTATATACCGCATACGGGGATGATTAGGAAAAAGTTATCATGGGAGAATATAGTCATGAGAAAACTCAATGTGGGCATGGGTATGAAAAGATATTATCGAGCCAACAGTTGAAGAACGGTCACTTATTCGTGGCGGAAATGAAGAGCTAGGAAACGAAGTAAAAATCTGCTGAAATCAATCAACCAACTTCACTTCAATATTTTATTGATAAATTAATTCTATCATGAAAATATCAACGTAGCCTAAGTTCTCATACATCGTGCGATTTCGACTACTTAGGTGAATTTGATGAAATGAAATCATATTATATTTGATACAGAATTATCATTCATCACCAGAATGAATAAGGGACGCGATATACGATATTGTGACGGCAAAATGAAGAGTGCCACCATCTAACCGGTGTTAACTTATTATAGATACAGGAACGGTCACGATTTTTATCGTCAAACCGATCTGCATATGAGCAGGAATCAACTAACGGACTTCAATTTGCCAGCCTAAAATGTTCTTGCTGTTCAGTTTTCACCCTGTATGTGAATATATACACGCATTGTGAAGGGTTTTTCATGAAATATTAGTTATTCTAGAAAATTGTGAACATTATCCCAAACTGTGGGAATACCGAACCTTTTCTATTTGTTTTCAATTGCTTATGTAGCATTTCGGGTCATGTTTCGTATACATCTGATTTTTATCCGAATTTATTGGGAGGCCCTTACCTAAGAAGATGTCGATGGTAAGGGATGCTACTTTGTTTAATAAATCAGTTTAACTAATAACTCACTCGAGTTCAGTCGAGTCTTGTCCAGTTCCTAACACTGGCATTTTGTAGTCTGAATGTTCAGACATATTACAACCGAACAACAAATCAATACAGTCCACTCAAATTATAATCGAAGTGTTTTACTTCAAATCAAACCACCAAGTCGTGCACAGTGATCCAGGTTCTGGCAAACAAAATTCATGGTTGTGATCACGCCTGGAAATATACCGTAGGGAATCCTGATCACTCATGGCACCCAGTCAATTGCTTCTGTTCCATTCTATTGAACGAAAGCCTGCCAATCTCGTATTATCTATTATCTGTTTTGTGTCCCCTATTTCCTATTTCTTCGCATGGTGTCGCGATCATTGAAATCAAGGTATACATCCGGTCACTCACAGAACATTTCTCGAAGCGGACAACTTTCAATATAATTAAAAGACCATGTATTCATTGCAATGAACTCCGAGAGCTGGAGAAAATATCACCGTTCGCGACTGCTTGAACTGAAAGACATACGACCCTACGATTGCAGGGCCGCCTAGAGTTGAAAACAATTCCCCAATATCAACTGAGGAAACATCTCAATCATTCGGTCTTTACTGTCAATAAAATTCTACCAAACAACCAACTTCCCTTCAACCCTCTTCGGTAATTGGCAACGCTTTGTCAAAGTTATACCACGCGATTCTCGAACTTGCCCCCAATCTCTAATCATCCGCCGTCTGAACGCATTCGATAGAATTCGCCGGAAACATAATTGTGACGTTTTTCAGGTGACAGATATGCCGCTTGAATAAAAATTGGTTGATAGGAATACAATGAAAAGGGAATGCCTGATTCCCGGAAATGTGATTAGGTAGAACACAGATTTTACTTATGCGCAGAGATGTCTCTCAGGGGCGGTTAGCACCCTTTCATTTCTTGCAGACAGCTCTTCCTAATAAATTTCACAATTCAATGGTAGTTGGAATTCGATCCTCAATTGAACATTCATCTGACTAGCGTTATGTTGTTGAAGAAGTTGCGGAATCAAAAATTCAGGACATCACTGAAAAACAAGAAAACTATTGTTTTTGGTTTTTATTCTGATATTTCATTGTCATGAAAATTTGCTACACGCCGGTTCATTTCATGGGAACCACATTGTATTCTGTTCTTCCTGACTACAACACATTCTCAACTTCCAATCACAAGTTACCAATCTTTCGTCAAAAAATAGTTATTTGAAAAAACAGTTTGAATTTCGAATCCGAATTCTGTTTTTATTTCTCCACTTGGTGGAATATTGCCTCCATGAAAAATTTTATTCAATTGCGACTATCGAATAAATATAAACGATGAATAAACATGTAACTGTTTATCATATATATATATATATATATATATATATATATATATATATATATATATCTATAAACAGTGTTACAACAGTGTTACAACATCATCATCTGATGTTCATGCATCGACACTGTAGACTTCCGATGTTTTAGCACTATTTCATCGTATCTGTAATACATATTTTTGACTATATGCATCGATTCTCAAAACAATACTTCGACTCAAAGAATCAAAAAATCATGTATAAAAAATCGAAATCTGCATTTATAAATATCAAAGTCAATGAATCTAAGTCTCAATGAATAAGATATCTCCTTGTTTTCTTTCGAAGCTTATAATGCTCAAAAAATTCCTGACAAAAACTCACTCTCACCCTTTCCTGATCTCCAATTTGCGAAACAAATCAAAGTGAAGTTTCAGAAATCGATCCTCTCGAATTCATAAACAATTTCCATCTGCATTTTTATGAAAGTCAAGTGACTCAATGCATGATTTTCAGTGAATCCTTCATTGGTATTTGATAATATAGTTAAGTTAAGATGGCAGCCAGTGTGGATGTCACTGTATTTGGCTCGTACAAATGTGGCAAAAATAATCCCATTTGCCATTATGTTTGCACAAGATGCTCCAGTATATTTCATAAAAGTTGTCTGACAAGATTCCGAAAATTAAGAAGGGTAAGTGAAAATAAAATTATATGTTGTAGTGAACAAACCAGTGAACCAGATGCTGAGGACAGTGAGGTCAGTATTCTGGAGGAAACAATAACAGATTTGAGTGAAGATGGTGGAAACAAAAGCAAGCACATAACTGAATTGAAAAAACAACACAAACTATCGGCCAAAGAAGCCATGAGACATGAATTAGAAATGAACAATCTACTGGAACAGCAAAAACCCAAATCGCTGAACTCAATTTGCAAATTGATATCCTTAAAAAGAGAACTACAACAAAAAATGCAGACATACAAACAAATATAAAAACCGTTGATGAATCAATTACTACTTACCCCAACACTAATGAAACCAGTGGTGTAGGTAGCAACACAGTAACAAAAATTGCAAAAGAGAATATCTACAAGGAAAATGAAACTGAAAAAAGGGAAAATGAATGAAAGAAACATGAATCACGACACAGGAAACGACCAAACTCAGATTAAATCTACACAAAATCAGAATGGAATCAATTTTGAAGCCAAACTGTACAGGAACTGCACTAATAAATAGCAAAAGCTTGTGATATGGCCAAACAATACCAATAGATTTCCAGTCAAAGAAGTTGCAGACACATTGTGCAACACCAATATCCTAATAATCACCGAACCCTACAGATTTGACCGTGAATTTATTGATAACAGAATATATAACAGTAACATTACTCTACTGAAAAGAGAACTTGTTTATAGAGCAAAATTTCGAAAGATTTTGAGAAATTATTGATTATTGTAATCGGTCGCCCTTTTTGAAGATGGGTATAAGACTGCTTCAATACATCAGGAAACTGTTGATTTTCCAAAGATAAGTTGAAAAGCAATGTTGAAGGTTTCGCTAATACAGAAGCACAGCCATGTATCAGAAAAGCGAGTGTCCTATCGGGTCCCATTGTATTCTTGGGCTTGATTTTTTTGAGAGCTGCATTCTCAGCGAACTCAGTTATTGTCAGGATGTCATTTGTCATGTTGGTAGAAGTATCGCTTGAACAGCCTGACCAGGTGCAGTGACAGACCCTTGGAAACACTCACGCATTCGCTATGCTCACAGGATCATTGAGTTCAATCCCATCAAATACCATTGTTGAAGGTGTAGATGCGAGGTCACCAGATTTGAATCCATTGGATTATTTTCTGTGGGACCATCTGAAGAATGTCATTTATGAAGCGAAACCAGCAAATATTGAAGATGTACAAGTGTTAATTCGAAAAGAAATAAACGATATTACGCAAGAAACCATACACAAGGTTCAACAAGAATTTGTACACCGTTTGGGTTACTGTCAAATACAGCAAGGGCTCCAGTTCGAACATTTATGAGGTCATGTATTCCAGCATAATCTTCCGCTAGACAATAAGTATTTTTGATAATATTGTTGATTTACCTATTAAAGAATGTCACGCGTTACTTTATGAGCACACACAAAACTATTATATTTTTGTCCACCCTGTACCAATTGGAATCAACATGTGATACATTTTTGATATCAGCTCAGCCAAAGTATTCCAAAAATTGAGACAAAACGGGGGTGTTCCATAAAAAAAAGACAATGACGTCATTACTCGAACGTAATTTACCCTGTATATTAGATTATTATTTCAAAATACGGTAAATCAACATAAAAAATCGACGTGTTTCAGGATTATTTATTAAAATTACCTGTTCAGCTGAAAATGAATTTGTTCCATACTTTACGGGCACAGTGTTTAAAGAGCATCCTTCCGATGTCCTCAAAAAAGAAATTAATAGTCTGAGAAAAAAATACAAAAAATCAAAATAAATGCACGTGGGTCATCATAAACGAGAATGAACAAAAAATTACAGATCCAGAAATTTCACCGAATACCTTCAATAATTACTTCATAAATAATGCAAAAACCCCAAATTCAGATAATAGAAAGCTCAAGCTTGGACCCTTTAGATAAGTTGCACAATCTAAATCACAAAAACTTTTTTTTTCACTGAATCAACTCACAATGAAGTAGGAGAATAAACTCTTTGAAGAATGAACCTAGTCGTGACATATATGGTCTTAATGTTGAAGTTACCCAATGCATGAAAAATATAATTCTAATTCCTCTTACAAAACTGTTGAACCAATGTATTAGGGACTTATCTATCTATGATTCAGGGTCAATTTGAAGAGAACTAGTGCACTCAAATGCTGCCAAGGATACGTTATCACTCATGAGTATTTGGATGTAAGGTCTGTGTAAAGTTGGTGGATGACTGATATTCCTGAACAGAGAAAAACTTTCATTTTGGATACAGAATTTTTTTTTGAATAAGTACGACTTCAGGAAACTTTATCAGATTCATACCATGCTCTGATATTCTCTAGAGTTGAAATATTTCTTGATACTCAGATATAATCAACAGTATTTCTTTGTTAAAGTATTAGAGATTATTCAATTTCAGCTAATGGAACGGAGTCTCGATTATGTTAGAGCTGGAAATCTAAGTATTTTCTTGAATTTCGTTTGCCAATCGAAGATATTATGATGAAACATTTTGATTAGCTCTTCATCTATAACTAAACATCGTGAACTCATTCGTCTCCATATCAACTATAGTATTCCTAATTGTTCGATTGTTCTTCAATCAACCGATACATGTTTCAGAATTCCTCCTGAACGACGTAGATAGCGGAAAGTTAAATTGTTGTATAATTATATCAATTGTTGTCAGGAACTTGCTCAACTCGAACAATACCTCATAGAATGCCAGTTGTAAATAACATATTGCTCAACATAATTGGAATGAGCATCTCTAGTCAAAGTATGGAATTCCTGAACTTGTTGAACTAAACAACCAAAATCAATTTCCATAGAAGAGTATGTTTACCTGAATATTTCATTCAATCATGGAATCCTATTGAATCAAATTACTGAGTTGAGTATAGGTACCAAATATGTATAAAACTGTATACAGGGTTTTCCAAATAACTGTGGAACAATCCCTTCATCAAGAAAAATAGTGGAGATATAAAAGATGTTGACGCTAAAGTTGTCTACATGAAATAGCTGAGCTAGAAGTATCGCACACCCATATCATCACATGTGGATAATTGCTCCAGATGAATATTGCTATCAAATATATCTCAGATATCGTCGAGCTTCATCAAAAATGTACCAATTTACCATATCTTATTCATCCAGTTTCCTAGTAGAGGGATTGCCATTGTTTAGTGAGCTACCCTGCATGTTGTTCGTCTAAACTTTCGTTCACAGACAATCTCAACCAGTGTTTGGCGAATTGATGCATGAAATCAGTGATCTCTCTAATAGAAAAGTATCATTAATCATTTTTGTGTAGTTTAGTGAGCAAACTTGCCAACACAATCAATCAACATCATTTAGGGAAACGGTCGATTATTTGTCGCAAGAACGAATCTCACAGGATTATGGAAGCTAATGTCGTGAAGTTATGGCGGTGCTTATTAATTCATTTTTATCAAGAAAATATAATGGAATTATTGATCACCGTATTATTCACGTCATATTCATCTTGTTCGCTTTGTTATTGTAATCCAAAACAAATTCAGAATTTGAAAACAGATTGCAATGAAAAACTATAACATCTCAAACCTTGACACAGAAGATATTATAGAAGTTTGATTGATATATATAAGGCGTTGAAATTGACAAAATTGATCATATTTTTTTTTTCAATAAAATCACGTGAATCATGTTTTGAATGAACTGAAGAACAAGCTCTTTAAACGAATCAAATAAAAGAAAGTGAATAACTTATACTAAATGATCAACAAATTGATTCAATTATAGATAATTACCAAGAAATAATCTTGACATCAGGTATGGTATGTTTTTTTGATGCCTTCCGTGATTTTGTCTCGTGGACGATTCACATACAAGGTGTCCCATTGTTGTGTGGATGTAGAATAACTCACTTAGGAATGATAATACATAACAATTTTTTGAATAAAAGTTGCTATATTGTCGCAGACATACAATCCTGGAAAAGGATGTTCAGCCTAGGCGAGACAAGATAGAGTTTACTTCTTTACTAGAACTCCCTGTATATTATTTCACAATCGAATCCAGCGTTGAATCCTTGAATTTTGTATTCAGTATCATTTTCCTTTCTTGCATAAAATGTGACGTTGTCGACGTCGAAAATTGGTATACTATGAATTCTGCCTCGAGAAAGTGAAGGCTAGCTGAAATGTGTGACAAGATGTCTCGTTTCATATTCAGGTTGGTTTTTGAATAAGCACCAATTAAGGAGATTTCAATTAGCAGAAACTTCATGTTCTGAATGGAAAACCCATCATATGATTTCATCATCTTGTACAACTATTTCATGCCCTTCTTCATTTCTTCAAATCTAATCTCTGAAATTGATCGTTTCTGCGAACATTGCACTTGTACAAACCTCGAAAGATACGAATTGAACAAAATTTACTACCAACAAATAAGAAAGAACTGAAAACGTGAGATATCCATTTCATTAAATGTCCGAAATGAACACTACATATAATTTATTCCACAAGTACGATGTAGCATTTCAATATCAGTACTTTGATTATATTTCTCTCCCGCAATAGTTGTAGGTAATCTAGTATTTTCGTTTTCTGATAATAATAAATAATAAATGTTATATAGTGAATCCAAACAAAATTGAACAGATTCGAAGGGTATTCGTTTTTTTAAATAATTCTACCGAAAAAAAAAACATTTTCATAAGATCTGGTGAACGAGGTGACCATTTATATGGGCATCCTCTATTTACCATTGCCCAGAAATTTCATCATTAAGATATCCATTGATCAGTTGTGCAAGGTGAATTAAAAAAGTTTTCACTGTTTTAAAATAACTGATTTGATATTGTCACGAGAAATCATCATGAATTCAAATATTTCAAAGGTCACATTCGTAGCTTGCTTGTGGAAAATTTGAAACATTTTCAATCGTTAACTAACTAAACTAATTACGCAAGAGTACATAACGAGGACATAATTTGAAGGTATAAAATAGTTCTCTCGAAAATGGAGTTTTTACTAATTCAGATCTCCTCAATTTATGCTTATCTTTAAAACACCATGTATACGAAATGGGACTTCCGCCCAATTCAGACATTTCAACTATCCTTAATTTGCGTGCTCACCAGATGACTTCACTCAATTATCACTGATAACGTATCAATTTTCGTGCAGAATCAAACTCGAATTGTAATATTTTGGGATTGTGTATGTTTGTAAATATGACGACTTCAATTCTAGATATTTTTTGTATTATTATTCCTACGTTAGTTATTTTACTTTCAGACACCAATGAGCCACCCTGTATTGAGTGAAATATGGTCTGAAAATTAGATGATATTTTCGAGGTACACAAATCGACATCAACCTACGGTTCAAACAAAGGTCGAATTTCAAAAATATTTTAACCAAACTGAGTCACCACAAAAGTTTTTTTCCAAAAACACCACCGAAACATTTTATCTTCTGTTTTTAAATCACTCGGGAGAATTGATGGAGTACTAGATATTGGAATTCAATGGATAATTGATGAGTCAGACCATATTATATAGTTTCGGGAAAAATTTACCTTATGGAGAAAAATTCATTAGAATGAGAATGCAAGTTTATTAATTTGGCAAATAATCAACGCCATTTTCACTACTAAATCGTCAAATTTATGAGCCATTGGAGGAAGAATTGCTGTTTTCTCAATTATAAGTAGACTACTCCCTTCGCTCTCACCAAATCTCAATGCGACGGAAAAAGACCTATTCCATGTTGATTTTGAATTTTATGATATGTTAGTTTTTCGAATCAAGTTTCCAATTCTTGATTCTGACTAATCAACCATCTGGATTGATGATAGTATAAATACTATCCCATTATAAGTAGAGGTTGAACCAACCGATTCAACGAAGATATAAAACAAATGAGTGTAGCCCTCAATGTGGTAGTAAAAAGTTTCGAAATAGTATAAGGATCAAAACCGTCGTAGAAAATCCCTACTCCTTGGAGAATGGCGCACGACAAGTTTCCTGAATTGTTCAGCTCTCACCCATTTTCACTATTTCCTGTAAACGGGATAAAAGACGTATGGCAACTAGCTTAGTTATGGCCCTTCTCTCTGGAATTGAGGGACAGTAACCGAGCAGAAGTTACGATTACTTCACACAAGTGCTCTCGAAAACATTATACGGAACATTGTGTTTTCAAACATAACTGCTAATAATTTCATAGGACATTCTAGGGTTTCCCTAGGTGGGTTTTGTCATCTCGAGGGTTAGTAACGTAGAAACACAAGTTTTCGAGCCTTCCACTGTTTATGTATTCATAAATTGACTCACATCCTTCAACCACCAAAACATAAGTTCTTGTTACATATTATGAGATGTTTCCATTCCAGCTCAAACTTCCACGTGTACATACAGCATGTTCATTCCAAAACTTATCACCTCAAATGGGTTGGAAATCACAAATAACACATTCGAATCTATCTTATCTGAAAATATTTTTTCAAACAAGTTGTCATAATCTTTCCACTCCCTTAGACCTTAGCATACCTACCTACCGATTGCGACCTTTTGGAATTATTCTCTCTATTACTTTCTAAATTCGATTCATATCTGAAGATCATGAGGATGGCTATTCAAGAACTCACCACCCTATTGAAATTGTGATGAATATAAATTTGACACTGTCTCTCAAATAAGGCTAACTCGTAGTTATCAAGTATTCGAGTTTATTCTTTCATTTTTCAGCGATTGATGGTGATGAGTTTGTGAACAAACACAATGTATTCAAATAAAAATTGATGAAGATCGTTGGGGTCCTCTCAGGTTGTGAGCATTTGTGAATAAAAGTTGATTGCTAGTACTACGCGAATATGTTTGTGTTGATGAACGATGAATTGATCTCTAGGAATTGTCTAACTCAACTAAACCTTACCCATACACCATACTATTTTATGAATATTCTGACAACTTCCGAATATACTCATTGATCATTGATTATTCTCTTCCTCTCTCACACATATATCCTATTTTATGATGAAAAAGTCTGCAAGACTCCGTTCGAATATTCTGAGAGTGTTAATCATCATATTACATAATATCGATACATTTTCCGCAAAGTCCTGAAAGATACCCATTTATTCTAAATCTGTATCTCATGATGCAATCAAACAGTTAATAGAAATATCAGACAGGATTCGTGTCATAACATGAAAACCGTCGATTTGAAAAAAAAATCATGAGCCAGGGAGAATTAAACTACACAGGCTGTCTATTTTTCAAGTGCCACTGTGGGGATCTCGCTTATCTGAAGTTTGTAAAATGGGACAAAGTTGTACATTTGCATGCTGAATAATAATCTGAAAGAAATGGAATTCGTCCAACAGCCCGTGATGTTGAACCACAATGTACAATGTACAATGTACAATGTACAATGTACAGAAAATAATGAAAAAGTTCATGAAAATTCAAAATGACGTTCATCAGGAAGAACAAAGTTGTCAAGTGTCTCTGCTTCATTTGTTCAGTACATTTGATTCATTCTAAGAAAAACGAAATCAAACTTTTCCGTTTTTTCCGATATCTTCATATTTGAAACAGTTCACCAGTTGGTGTAATCTAGTGAAAATTCCAAACCAAAATCGATGTATCATTTAAAATGTTCCCATTATTTCAGTCCACATAGTTGATGTATCCAGTATTGATCAAAGAATATGTATATGAAGGTACATATATCATCAAAATCACTGAATCAGTAGTTGTGTTGCTAAACTTCGTTGAATGCTGATTTATGTATAATGATTCATAGGTTCAACAACTTCTCAATTTATAAATGTTCTCCTAAAGCCTCTTCCTGGGTAGTGGGGAGACCATGCTACTAAACATATTCGAGCATAAATCTAACATTAACATCTTGATGATTTACAGTGTCATTTCTGCAATTCTTGCATATTCTGGACGTAGAATTCAATATTTCAAATGCTTCGGCTTTGATTATCATGATGTGTTCGAAAAATCACCTGTCAATGAAATCAATGAAAGATGATGATCAGTTATCAAAAATTTGATATGGATAATTGGTGTTATGATATTCACAATTCTCGAATCAAAATTCTCGTAGAACGTTCTCAGAATAGAGAACAACCTCTGGATAGGTTGCTATTCAAAGTATGATGGCACACCATAACCACTACGGGAACTATTCAAAATAACGATTAAATTTTTGCTGAAAATTGTAGCAGATAAAGAAATTATATGCATAATATCTTGTTGCGTTTTGCATGAATTCTATTAAGGAATAACATCAACTGGTACCCAAATATTCACTTATCTCAAATTCAGTTATATAAATTCCCAGATATCCGAGAAAAAAATATCTGCTTTGAAACTCATTACTGAGAGCACCGAAGGGAAAGAGACCCTGCTTCTTTAATTTTACGGTTTGAATGCTTGCTACTTTCGTAAGGCTTCCTGCACACTTTCAATCTCTCGGGGTATATATAACTGCTTGTTAGATAAACATTTGATGAATTGAATGGCACAAAAGAAGCTCAGATTTCCGTGGTCTCAGTATCTGGGAGCTAAAGACTCAAACCCATCAAATATTTCAATGAATATTAGATTCGACGAAATAATTGTCGATTTAGTATTAACTCCATCACATTCCAAAAATCGATTTCAGTTATATTTACTACATTATTGTCATGGAATTAATAATTATAACTACAATATGAAGTTGTGATATTGGTATCGAAATCATTTACTAACGTATAACTCAAAGGAGTATAGTGTGCTAAATGAATACGGTGTGTTCAATTTAAAATTCCTCAATTTGAATAATTTTGAAAGATTTTGAAAGATTTTTCCTGACTTATCAAGTTCATTTGAAAGTTCTTGGTGTTCAAATTAGATTATACTTGAAAAAATATCATTATTTCAACTAAATCAGTTCTGAGAATTTGAAAATGTTTTTTTGCGTAGATGATTGAGTTGTTTTATGTTGAACGAAAATCAAATTTATATATCAATTTCATTCATCAAACATTATGAATTGTTTCCATAAAGACTACGGCCATTTAATATTCCAATATTGAGGTTACTGACGACTAGAGAATGAATAGATCAAGACGGCATATTGCCAAAAAATAAGGTTTCCTCTTTCAACACGAAACAACATATTGAGGTGTGCTGGTAATTTATTTGTTTCTTGTGATTTTCAAAATATTTAGGGTAATGTGAGAACACTGTATATAATTAATCATTGTGTCATTTCATTTGCCTCAGTCGGCTGCCTTTTGTGTGAACTCTCTTCATCTCACTTTATTTTACTATGGGCATATTTGGTTCCCCAATCCTTGAGTTTTATGTATATACCAGATCATCATTAAGTGAACTCATAATAAGTACACACTTCCCTGTCTACATTTATCGATATTCGATATTTTTCGATATCACCAGAATCAATTATAAGGGAAGGGATGTGTCAGATCTGTTACATACTATTGTTAGATAATATACAGGATATTTGCTATTCTCATTTTGAGTGAACTATCATTTTATTCTGTCCAGGGAAATAGTTTTTTCCAAGATTGTGACAAGCTGTTATTTCGCAGTGAAAAAAGGGAGTAGCGGAATCGTGAAGAATTCAACGACCCCTTTTCAAATCATTCAACCACCAGCTATGGGGATGGAAACAGCTGAAGAGTAATTATCTTTCAATTCCATCCATATATTCAAGTAGTTGTCTGGGAATTTATCACTCCAGGATCTGTACTTTGATCTGTCATTTGATTCACCATACTATCATGTTTCTGGATTAACGCACCGAACAAATTCTAAAACAGTTGATATATTCATATCCTTGGGGCACGAAGCACAAAATTATACAGGAGATATTTTGACATCACGAATTATTGTATGAATTGATGGGTAAAAATCGTTTATGAATAGTTGGGAAGTTGGGAAATGGGAAGTATGAAGTGAGTATATTTCATTTAATATTAGTAATGTGTTGATATAGAAAAGATACTAGTACTATCAGTGGTATATGAAAATCAGAGACTTTGACGAAATCCATTCGCGTTTTCGAATCCGAACGTGAATCCAATAAAAAATAACATACGCAAGGTCTAGTGAATCAGTTCCCTCAAAGTTCGATGCCAATTCACGGAACTTCTTAACGAAAATTTGTATTCCCTCCGGCTTTCGAGGGGTTCATATTATCCGAAGTAGTTCAGCTGTTAGCTGCTTCCTGAGTTATACACATTATTTAGTGGATGAAAGATCTTCGATAGATTGCTCTGCGAAGTGTGCTCCTGGCTCAAATAAACACTCACTGTTCGTCTAATCTTCACGATCAACCGAGAGGAAATTAAAACCGTTCGTGACTGCTTCCAGACTTTCAGAAGCAGTTTAATTTTTGGCTTCGTAAAAACTTGATACATTCTGAATATTCAAACGATCTACGAATTGAGTGCGGAGAACCGCAAGCTCAATTCGACTACCTCATTTCACAATTACTAATGAATCATTCACATCTTTGATTATACAGACATTATGCAGTTTTATCAAATATATAATGTATTCCAATAACAACAACAGTGGCTATGATCAGAAATCATTCCACAGCTATCCCTTCAAAATTATAAACTAATTACTAAACATTTGAGAGTTTGGTTTCTATTTGCAGAAGTGTATTTGGAGCATATAGGATATCGGAATCTCAATATCAAGAAAATATTCCTCTGATTCTCGGATGAACAGATGTATAATATTGTGAATTATAAGTAAACACGTTTACAGAATAATCAAAATTTAGATGTCAGTTCAGAGTTCTGATCGTAGCCAATGTTGTTAAAATAATGAGAATGACGAACCGATGCGCCATAAATGAATGAATGAATGAATGATGAAATATATTTCAAGTTAATAGCGGACCTAGTTATTACATATTGTTTCCCTTATGCACACATTCAATAATAGGTCTATTAAATCGAAAACAAATCAAATGTTTTCACACTCACCAAATTCTCATACTATTCGGAAAATATTTTCAATTCATTTCTTCTTTGAATTGAAGGCGATTCGTACTTTTCACTGATCTGTTAATTACTTATCAATGAAAAAATAATGATCATCATCACAGCAGGTAGGAGTATTATTGTTATTATTGAATATTATCAATCCATTAGTATATATGAGTTTGTCAGAGTTAGTACAATCATGCTATTTGAATTTATATAGACCATGATCGTTATATTCGTCTTCATCACTGATATGTATTTAATTTATCAATTCATTACACAATTTCTATGGAATGACTTGATGTGTATGGGAGATACTAAAATAAAGTATGCGTATATGGATGTCATATGTCTTGATATTCATCAGACAAATCTATTTTAGAGAGAAATTTTGATTGTAGTATTGCCTACACGATTCCGCTTGAAAACTTACCGTTTTGTTAAAGTAAATCTTTTTTTTCTGTTTTTGTTGATTCCAGCTAGTTGGTAGTTTTTATTTAGTGAAAAATTTCGAGGTTAACGCGTCAAGTCCAGTCTTCACACCCCTTTGTGGTTAAATTAGACCTGCAGAACATCTCTTTTCGAAGACTCGTTCATCCAACGAACAGCAAGGCTCTGGAACACATTGCCCAGGGAGGTGTTCCCCGAGGCATATGACCTTCAGAAATTTAAAAAGAACACCAATTCCTATCTCATTTCCTTTGGTTCTCACGATGTTCTCTGAACATTACAGAATGTCTCCTTTCGTGCGAAGTTTTATATAAAAAAAAAGTACAAAAATTCTTTTTCATTAAGATAGACTCAGTACTCAAAACGTTAAGAATTCAAGCTGAATCGATTCACTTCTTGTATTTTTTGAGAAATGCACCAGCGACATTCCAAAGGTCCATATCTTTCAATTTCAAAAATAAAAGAGCAATGTATAGGATATCGAAAGGGCTTTTCAACGAGGTATCATTTGACCTCCATTCCCATTCGAAAAAATTTAAGGGGATGCTACCCCTGCTTAGGAGGGTGAGGTTTGAGCTATACTTTTTGCGTCAAAAGTTGTCTCCCTCATGAACAAAGTTGACGTGTTTCAGGTTTTTCTCGATGAAATCTCTTCTTGATAGTTATACCTTCTGGTACGTTTTCGTTGGGCCACCCTGTATAACAGAAGTTCTCTGCCAATTGTAGCTACATCAGAACTTGAGTCATCATCATTATATGAATTTGCTGTTCGATAGAAGCTTATATGAGAATATATAAATGATGAATATCAGAAGAAAATTCCAATCATGATTGGTCAGTTGGCAGTGTTCAGTCAGAAACAGTTATAATCTGATTAATCCCATAAAGTAATAATTTCCAACCAACCTGGCACCCTACGTTTTCGTAACGCATATTTCCTAACGGCATGATAACCAATCACATATTTCACAAACCGTTCGACAAAATATAAGATTAGTTATGGAATTGGAGATTTATTTCCACGTATCTCGAAAAATGTAACGGGCACAGGAAACCCTACGCGAATATGTTGAAAATTGGAAGAATAGTCTGGTGTGAATTGATTTTTATTCTTGATATAATATATTCGACAGCTTATCATATAATGAGTTTATTACGGAGAAATATAAATATCAATGATTCCAGAATAATCAACGAGGTATCTCAAAGGACATACACTTCTCACAAAAGGTTGCGACATCTCTAGGATATGAATTTCGTCCAAAAAGGGGACCATCATAATGCATAGAAAATTCAATGCAATAGTAGATATCACAAAATGTAATTATTATAATTTCAAATATTCCATTTATTTTCCAGGTTCTTCTGAATGTGAATAAAATAGATGAATAATGCAAATATTCATGACAAAATAAAGTACCACTTTTTTCGATGAAATGCACAATATATTCATTTTTATTTTGAGACAATTTTTTCCAAATCGATATAAAATCCCAAAACCAATATCAAATTCAATGAATGAATCTCGAAAGAATTATAATCGTACATTGTTTGTTCCAAGCATAAAACGAGTCAAATAATAATGAATAACATCTGGCAACATTATCAATCCACACAAAACAATTGTTGTTGATATTTTATGTCGAGAATCAAATATTTGCACAATTTTTAGAGATGATAATCAGGATTCTACGAACATATGAGAAAGATATTATTGATACAAATCGAGTAAAAGGTATAACATGTGAATCTTCTTCAGGAGAGAAGAACATACCTTCCTGATATTCTTCAGAGATCTCAACTCTCGTTACAGATAATTGATATTCGGAACCATTTATTGATTATGAATCCACATTTCCAAGAAATCATACTCAAAACAATCCAGTTCAAATCAGTGCATAATATAAAATGGCGATATTTTTTGGAAACACTTGCAATTCACACGAATCATTTTGTTAGAAATACGAATCCATGATAATTCTTAATTATTTCCTTACCCATAAATTCAACGGGACTAGAATGAGAAACATTTTGAAACGACCAAAAAGGAATTATTAAAATCCGACAGAGTTTTGCCTGCATAATTAATTGAGATCTGAAATAAGAACGAAGAGATGTTCCTTCTACGACTTTTATATAATTCTTAATTAAAAGGTAATATTTTCATGGTACAGACGTTTCTTGGGAACGATCTAATTCTTTTCTATATTTTCACTTCAACAGCTCATGAATGATGCAACGAAAAGGTCGAATTCATACAAATGGAATACCAACAATCACGATACTATTTGTGCTGGTGACTACCACAGCACCCACTTTATTCCAAAATGATTACACTACAGCAATGTGAAAAAATAAATTTATTTTATTTAGTTGAATTCTAACAAACTGTCAAGTTATGCTGATCAGGTTATGAAACCAAACCAAATTTAGATATACGAGGACGCGTGAACGCTTCATTACATGAGTGATCTCCATTCGATTTCGGATCGCGAATATTTTCATAAACAAATAGCACTCTACTGTCTGATATTTGAGAATTTATAAAAGAAATCAAAGTTAGATAAAGAGTTTCACTAAAAATCATATATCATTAAACATATCGTTATACAGGGTGGCCCATTAGTGTGTGGAAGTAACTAACTCAGGAATGAGAATACAAAAAAACGTTTCAAATGAATGTTATATATATTTACGCAGATATTCAACCCTGAGATATTTTGAGATGTACAGGATGATCAGACTGGGAGGGGCAACATAAAGTTTGCTTTTTTTTTAATGAAACAACCTATATATTTGTTCACCATCAAACTCAGCGTGAAATTCTACATTTACTACCATCTCTGCTTTTTCAATGATTAGCGACGTTGTCAAACTGGAGCGAAAATTATATAAATTCGTATACTATAAGTGGTGTCAAAAAAGGTGCACAGTGATAAATGGCTGCCCATATTTGGTGAATACGAAGATAAAGGATGGTTGAAATGTCTGAATGCAGTAGAAGTCCAGTTTTTGATACAGGGTGTTTTCAGGAGAAACGTTAAGTCACGAGATTTCAATCGTCGATAACAGTTTTCGGTTTCCATTGTAATTCAGTTTGTAATCTACACAGGTTGAATGATGGAATTTTTTCGTGGATATATTATGGAAACTTCAGTTGCATGCGATTATCAAAGAGATATTTCAGGCTATATTATGGACCTATACTATGAGAACTACCCCTGTTGAAATTTTGAAAACGATTGGAAATCCCTATAGAAATGAGAATAGTTTATCCTAAATAACTATATATATATATATATATATATATATATATATATGATGTGATCTGAATATACATGAGATGAAAATAAAGGAGGTATTTATTTTAAAACCTAATGTTCATACTATTATGTAATAATGTACTTGTTTCATCAGGATTGAAAAGTAAATCTGAAAATATTCACCTGATTGGTCAACTATTCATTAGGAAGTCGAGTGGATGATTTGTGAAAGATAATAATACTGAAATACTATTCTCCATTGAGTTATTCACGTGCCGATTCATTATTATTCATCCTAACTCAAATAATACGCTTGCAACTTTTTCAAACACTATTATTATGAGAATGGAAACATAGTAAAATGCTTGTTCAACATTTATTCCAATACAACTCTGTATATAGAATGTCTTCAAATTGATCCATGCATAAAAAAGTTTTGAAGAATTTGTAGCATGACATATTTCGAGAAATTTTCACAGCTCTCTTCCATCTTCTTGATAGGTTTTGATACTTTTTTCTGACATATACAGGGTGACCCACGAGGTTTTGTGCAGTATATATCTCGAAAACTATTCGGAGTACGATATCGAAATTTGGCAGTTATATACCGCTGTTAATATTACACATTTTAAGCAATCTGTAACGTTGTAACAACATCACATTTTGGATCACGTGGTATCATCTTTAGAACTTTCAATGAGACACCCTGTATATTTTTGACTGTTTCAAAGGTCACTTTTATGCTCATTCGGCCATAACTTCATTCTTAGATGACTTAGGAATGGAAAACACTTTTACAATAGTGTATGCTCAAATTGATTGCCATTTTCAGTAATGCAGCATTCAAATCTTCTAGTGAAATTCTGCTTGAATCATTTCTGGTGTAACAGATTTGCAAGTTGCCCTAATTCTCCAATCCTTTTAATATTCTCAAAGGGAAAAATCTAACGGGGTTATATCTGGTGAACGAGCCGGCCAAAGTATTGTACCATTTGTCCCAATCCATTTTTCCTGTAATCACGCATCCAGAAGCATAACCATTGTGAAAGTGTCATTCAACTCTGAATATTTTATGTTTCTAAGCCATCTTTGTTTTTCAAATGAAAAACCTACATGAAAATTTGTTTATCGTTTCGGAGTACGTACCCAGCAAAAAAAATAGAATAAAGTTGTGGCTGAAAGCGCAAGCGGTTCACTTGTATTTATGATTCGAATATCACATTGTTGGAAAGCTTTGTAGCATTCATATTCCTCCTTTTCGATATAAAGCCATAAGCCTGACAATGTCATTCTCTATCATACAGATGGAAAGTATAACCTCTGATATAACTTCTTGAGTTTTTCATTATTCTCTTTCTCCCAACTTATATCGTGGGAAATGTGGCTATAATCTATTTTGAATTGGGGTGCGAATGTGTGAGTGCATACACAGGGTATACTGAAATAAGATGTCAAGAGTAGTGCATCTCACGGGCTGGTATGAAGAGATTTCCTGAAGAGTATTGATTGTGTAAAACAGGTGACAGTTCCGAAAAGCTGTCGACAGGAAATACCTTCATCTGACCAGGAAAAATAATTATCCATTGGATTTTCATGGAGTAAACTTTTGCAAGGAAATCTTACTTCAATGCTATCAACACGTGAGGCTTGAAACAAATTCCTTGAAATCTTGATGCAGCCAATGGGGAGAAGAACTCATCGAAGCGTTTTTTTTCCACGTGATTATTTTTTAACTGTTCGTATTTTCGATGACATTATCATTATGCGAGTCATCACTGAATAACTACCCTCCCATTGAATGAATTGATATATAAAGATTTTCAAGTAGTCAGCTAAATATCCTGATCCAACTCAATTAATTTGTATGGTGATACCTGGAGCCAAAAGTTCACCTGCATAGTTTTATTTGTGAGAATTCATCTTTTCAGATTATTCACAAGATTGAATCATCTCATTTGTATTGTGAAACTAGTTTATGTCGACTTACTGAAATACATAAGTAATAAAGCGCTTGAAATCTCATTCACCAAAGAAATGATTCGAATAACAGAAATTTGGTTAACTCAAAATGATCCTTATCAAAATCTGATGAGGAGAGTACTTCAGTATTCGATTAACGAAGGAGGAAAATTGTTGAAAGGTTTTGTATACATAGTTACCTCCCAATATAATTTTCTTCTGATAGAGATTTATGATGAATGTGTAGGATTTTGATTTGATTGAATCCTGCAATCAAAACCGTCGCAATATAATCGAATAGAAAGTGAGTTAATGCATATGAATTATCCATGTTACATATTAACAACTGTATTGCAGACCTTCAAGAAATATCTCACAAATACAGTGTCACTTATAGTCATAACACACATTACCACAAAATTGAGTTCTAGAGTATCATTATAAGAATATGTATGTTCAAATGATGAGGTACTATTGAATTCAGTTGAACGTCATCCTGTACGATTTTCTAAGACCAAGCTTCTCAATATCCCAAATCAATCGAAAATCAAAATATATTCTTGTTTTTCCCTACTGACATCCACAATGGATCGACACATACGATCCATCACCTCAAACGCATGAATTTCTCTAGGCATGTCCAACAGAAAATCTGCTATTCGTAGTATTTAGTGCAAGCCTGTACTTTTCACCCTCATCTGTGTGCAAAGGATGAGGGGGCCATACATCAAAGTGATGTCACGTTATGTATACGTATACATATCATTATTACGTGGTCAGTACCAGATTTACTATTGGGAAGTTGAACTACACATCATTCAACCTCATACATCTAGTTCCATATGTATATAAAATCCATTTTCCAAGTATTCAATGAACAAAAGACATGGAGCTGTGGAATGACTCTAACCCATTGACTTTCTTGTATAGAGGTACTTGTGGAGCGGAGTTTTCAACAGTAATTAGTAAGTAATTAGAAATGTTCAAACCGAGCTCGAGTTTCTTTCAGGATATGATGAATTGTTACTGATATTTGATCTCAAATTCAGAGTGGATTGTTTTTGATAGCAAACTTGCAAAAAAGACAATACCAATGGACTTGTTCGAGCATAGTTTCGCCAAAAATGATGATAATTCACACGATTCACTATATTCATGTAATATCCTAGCTATGATAACAATTTCCAGAATAAAAAAGAAGACTATATCTTCTTGACAAAAATTGATAAACCATGTGTCTTCAATCTATGCAGCAATTAGTTTTCCTAACATTAGAACTCAAATTCAAATATTCCAACGCACCAATAAGAATGATTCTGAGTATCAACTCATGACGAACTATTTAGATCAGTTTCTTAGATATTGTGAATGAATAATGAAAGCCATTTCGCTAATTTATTGAATGACAATACGCAAAATTGGTAGACGATGAAGTATTCCTCTGAAATTGATGGTAGACAAATACCTATACGTAGATTCCAGATATATGTGATGCAAAGCCATGGGACAATCATCCTTAAAAATCTTTATATTCTCCCGATTTGAATTTGAGCGAATTCCCACGCGGACCAGCCAGAAACTATTAGCATGTCATTCGTATTTCATTCCTTCATGAATATCGAGTCACACTGTAGAAAATAAAAACGTCTGGTACTCTGGATTAGTATCATGCGACTTACCTTCGATGCGCTGCAGTTGGTCTGCATTGCTGTCGCAGCCATAGGTGGCACAAAGTTGGGCACAGTGAACGGTACGAAAAGCATTTGGGATGAGGAGGAGGCTCCTTGTTGTTCTTGCTGTGATTGGTGGTTATTGTTACCGCAGTGGCACGGAGTCACAACCAGTTGCGTCGGTTGTGCCAGATTGGTAGCCGACCGATTGGGTTCTGTCGATGGTGCTAATTGGGACTGGTACGGAGCTGGCCGGTTCGTCGTTCTGGCACCAACTCGGACGGGGCCGACGGCTGTGGAGGAAGCTGCGGTTTCCGGCTTGAGAACGGCGCAGGGATACACGCCGACCAGGCTGTAGCCCACGACGACCGGTGAAGAAGCCAAGGCCGTGGTTTTCGAGCAACTTGCGAAGGGAATTCGGGCTGCCGGAACAGCGTATCGTCACTCGCGAACAGCAGACACGCGGTGTTTGTTTATTTGTTTGTTGTTCCGCAGAGGATGCGTGGACCGGGATGCGTGATCAGTCTATCGGTATCATGTCACGTGGAGCGCGTAGGGCTAATAACGTTCAGTACGCTGGTGGCTGGAGGTGGTGAAGAGAACGGTTGGAGGGCGAGTGGTGCGAAAACATTTCGCGTCGAGCGAGGATCGTGGAGGAGGCGAGTGGCGCGATGGAGACGGTGACGGCTGAGGCAGTCGGAGGTGGCAGCCGCACGATAAATAAGCAACTACAGAACAGAACGGTTCGGACGGCAGAAGCCGGAGGCAGCAACGCGCGCTTCTAGGATGAGCGACGCGGGCGTGTCTCTGCCACCCCGAAGTCTAACTCTCGAGCGCAATCAATGAAATATACACTACACAGGAGGAAGAGAATCAACTTGGGAGTTTCATCATGTGAAACAAAGTTGCTTTTGTCCAATCCTGGTCGCATTCGATGAGGTCACATTCATGAGTAAATTGTGTATTGTTCGATATAAACTTCGATCTAGATGTAATGCCAGATGAATTCCAACATAAATTCTATAGAAATTTATTATTCATCTATTTTCCTAGCTCGATTTGATCATCTACACCGTGAATAGGCACTTCAATTGTTTTTCATTTCATACAAAAAATAAACTTATTTAGACGCCACAAAATAACTCAAATGATTCACTCGAGTAGAATCTGATGATCCACTCATTCTGTCAAGATGTACCCTCATTCTTCTGGTAACTCATCAGTCGATATTCTACACAACTGGTCACAAGACATAAGATTAATTCATCTCACATTCCATTCAGCATAGCTTGAGATTCACTCAATTTTTAGTGAGACAGAAATCACAGAACTGTTACATCTAATACTGAGTCTCAATTTCTCTCATTCTTTAGAATTTGGAATGAATTTTTCAAAATAAACGACACTGATATGAGAATATTGATGAAAACATTTTTTTTTATTTTGATATCGAACACATCAATGGAACGCCTCAAAAACCAATGTGTGTCCTTACTAGTGGTCGTTATACTTATTTCATTCAGCAATCTTAGAAATAGTTTCGAAGGAACTTCTGAAAATGTTTGTGTTGTGTCTGATACTAGAAGAACATATTTGTTCAGCTACTAAAAAAAATATTCGTCAAGATATAGATTGCATGAAGATTAACCTCATCGCAACTTTTCGACACGAAATTCCTGAAATAACACCAAAATGTACTTTCAAATGTACTGAAATCACATTCGAGTGATGTTTCCATTCATTGAACTCAAATTTCTACTTGCTCCTTCTTTGATCTCCTATCTCTTTCATTTCAATACTACATTCAGAAAAAGATTACAACAGTTGGAAGTCTAAATGGTGGAATACTATTTCAATCTTCATAGATATTTTTCATCTATAATAAAAACCATTTTCAAGAAAATGTGAACACGAATTCGCGTGGATTGCTTCTTATATTTACCTCAGTAAATAAAGATGGAATAATAGAGGATATCGTGAATATTTTGAATGAGTTCGACATATACAACATAATGTGACTCATACTCAACTGGAGAAATGTTTAAGTGAAATATCAGTAGTGACATCAATGAGGTCGCATGGAATACAGAACTCAAAAATGAAGATGAATATCCCATTCGAATCAAGGAACAAAAATCGAAAAAAACTTTCTGAATCATTCTAAAAAGTATTTGGTGACAATTCCAGCCAGACATAAATATAAATGAGACAATGCTCGAATCATGTGACGAATTATTCAGAAGTTCTCCGCAGATTTCATTCATGGTGATTTCCTTTCTAATGAAACATTCAATCAGTCTTCATTGAAAGTAGTTTCCACTAATGGTCATATTATTTCTATGTAGTGATTGCAGATTTTAGCTAGCGGTTTTGTCCAGACCTAATGTACTACTAGCGTTGGATACCAAAGGTTAATTTGGAATTGGCAATGGACTTTTATTATTCGTATCATTGAAGCATAAAGAGTGATTATGAGAATTGTGAAAAGTCAAGGCTGTATGGTAACTGATTTTGAATTTCATTATGTGAAAAATAATCGCAACGTCGATTTCATCCATGTAATATTCACCAAGACAAATCTAATATATTTAAGATCCTACTGAAGCATAGTTATCAACAACTACATAAAACAGCATACACCTGGAAGTTTCATGCATTGAGATTTGAACTAAACTAACGGAAACTTACATAAATAATATTAATCGCTGATGACGAAGTATCTAATTCAATGCTCATTTTCAGATATTTATCAATCATGAAATATAACGAAGGGTCGATTGATCGATCATTATTGTAATCTAACTGAAATAATATCTTAATAATCATCAGTATTATTAGATGAATAGGTACCTATGAATATGGACAACGTTTATGATGAATTTTGAGATTTTTTGTGAACTCGAAAGTATTCGGGGTGGGTTTTTCTTGATCAGCAATAAATTGAATACGAGTTAAATTGCAGGTGGTTATTCGAAGAATTGAGCACAAATTGGTCAAACATTAGACTACCGTTCTCAATTGTATGAATAGGACTAGTATATGGGCTTAGCTCTGATCAAGCACCACTGCCTCTGGCATTCCTGCTGACATCGCTGCCGGCCACACCCGTACTTTGTACATGCGCTGAGTATCCTGACTTATATGTTACATTTGAGATAGTTTCTTTTTCAATTGGATCATTGAAATGTCCATTTGATTATACATATTATTGCTCATTCATACGATATTGAAAAATCTACGAAAGTGAACAAGAAAAACAAATATCAATTGAAAGCTTTTCCTCTTTTGTGAAGTCATTTTGAATTTTCTGATACACTGTCACATCTGACAGACAATGATTGGTTGAATAAAAAATTATGGAATGAATGAATGAATGGAATTTATTCGAATGAAAGGAAATCCTAATACACAATACATATTTAGGTACAAATAAATCACCAGGATAACTACACTACTACATAGTAAACTGCATAACATTCAAATCAAATGAATCAAAGCTGTTAAATACAAAAATACAGTATTGTCGACAGTGTGACAAGTGTGTTCAATCTTAACATGTAGTTCTAAAGTATATGTACTGTGAACATTTCTGGACATTTTTAAATGTAAGCAATAAATTGATGAATAACATTTCACTGCACCTTCAGTTAATTCTCAAATATGCACAATTAAATTCCTCTTGAACTGTACAATCGTTTTGGAATCTTCAATACTCATAGGCAATTCACTATATTCTTTTAAGCCCTTATAGAAGACCTCATTGTATTACCCATATCGACTCGTGGAAGATAAAAAATTGTGTTAATTTTTCGTATGGTAACCATGGACTGGAATGGACTGTTGAATTTGAGGAATTCATTCAGGTAGATAGGTACCAAATTGTGAGTCATTTTGAAATTGTAAATAATGGCATATATGTATAATCTGTCACAAACTGGAAACCACTGCAGAGTATTAAGCATAAGGAAAATGTTAGTATAGCTGTTACACCTCAGGATTATTCTCATTGCCCTGTTTTGAAGCTTTTGTAGTGCATTTACCTTGTTTGAAGCAGATGACTATAACAAACTCGCACAGTAGTCGAAGTGTGGCTGTATATTTGCATCAAATACGGTGATTTTAGAAAAGCCTGAGAGATTTTGTGAAATTCTACTGAAAAAGAATAGTTTCTCACAGATTTTCTCATAGATGTATGCGAAATGAGAATCGAATGACAGAATGTTGTCAATCAGGAAACCGAGATACTTGAATTCGTTAACGAATTCTATGTTTTCATTTTCTATGGTGAGCGTAAAGTTGTTGACATCAATACTAGAATATCTGACAGATGTTGTCAAAATCATTGCTATTGCTATTTAAGTATCCACTCACCATTAATAATGACTTATTAATTTTTCCTATAGTCTGACTCAAATTATGACTTGACATCGAAAGAAGTGTATCATCAGCAAATAGGTTAATGAAGTTACAGTCATGATGAAAATTGATGTCATTAATATATATCAAGAAAAGTAATGGGCCCAGAACACTATCCTGAGGAACACCATCATTATTGATTATCGATTCAGAAAACATATTATCGACCTTTGTTATTTGGTTTCTATCAGATGAGTAGTTTTTAAGCCACTGAGTACGGTTCCAACAGTTCCATAACTCTCAAGTTTTTTTAGCAAATTTGATGGATCATCAGTCTCAAACGCACGTTTAAGATCCAGAAATACTGATTCAACATATTATCCCCTGTCAATGGCTTGTTTCCAACTTGTAATTGTTAACTGCAATGCAGATTCACAGGAGTGATTGGATCTATATCCAGATTGATTCAACATGAGTATATTATTATCGTTTAGATATTCCACTAGTTGTCTATAAACAACGACTTCAAGAATCATGGTTTCGATATGAAGAATCAATGTTTCCGTAACCTCTGTTTCTGACTTCACATCCATTTAAGAATGCTGAATATATATATTTTCCTTTTCGAACATTTTTTTTTTGAGATAAACATTTCAAACATCTCCTCATGGCAGGAAGACTGTCATTATGACTTCCTCTACAAATCTGACTGATATTGTAGGTAGGATGTGGATGATTTCATCAATGTGAAAAAATAGGGATAAAATGCTGAATGAAAGAAACATTGCAGCAATCACTAAGATACTACATTTATTGTATAATATCAAGAGATTAAACAGCCATCTTCCAAATATTCATTTCGTCATATAACTTCACATGTGGTTGCGTAGGAAAATTTAACTGAACGCAATAAAATTTTCCACACACTCTCTTGTATCCCAGCTGATGGATGAATATGTTACTGTCATTTATGCGAACAATCCGGACTATTCAGAAATACCTCTCTCTGAACCTTGAAATTGGCTATCCTTTGGCTTTGAACAAAATTTCGTGAAATAAACGACAATCTGAAGAATCTCATAGGAAATGGGATTTTTGTCTGGTATCGATCTTCAATTTCTGTAATTTCTTTCTCTGTCCTCTCGATCCGTCGCAAATCATTTGATTTCAATTACTCATTCAACCCAGCTTTCGCGTCAAACAACTCAAATTACAGGATGATAGTTGAAGAGGATCTGACTGCAGAATAAAACTTTCAATGCTGCTGTAATCGCCAAAAAATCTGAGAAATGATACGAGATCTCACTCAAAACTGGACTCTTTTCGGAAAATAATTCGCTTCGAAAATTGATAAGATAGGATTAGCCGTAATAATATCAGTCTTACTCGACTAATTTGGAATAGAATATGGCATGTTATGGCTTGCATCACTGAGAAATAAAATTGACGGGATCGCTCAATTCATAATGAAATTTCACATTCAGACCTATTCATATTCGTGGAAAAAATTTTGATGAAGTATAAAATCACCTTTAATGGGAACACTTTTACGTTACATCAATCTGAATTCAATTCGTTGAGTGGTTTTCCAATTGAATTATATAAATAAACACCATCAATCAATCATTCAGATTATCTCCCCCAATATATTATAGTAGCTTGGTGGATTCAAGAATGCCAATCATGGAACAGTCAACTTTCACCTAAGTTGACATTCAATGAGCGCTGTGTTCACCAGTGGTGGCGGAATTAGTCTGTATCATTATGAAACGATTTTCAATGTATATATGGAATTAAACTACGAATGAGTTACGCAAATTCAACATCCTCAGGAATGCTGACAAGACGAAGACAACCGAACTGTAATACCTGTCGAATATATTCTGTATAACTATATGACTACAAACAATATGATGTGGCCAGACAGCAATATCATGCTATATCTAAACATATTCCAGATTGCTGAATTCACTGAAAACAACAGAAAACTATATCAACAGATATAAGAGGGTGGGTTTGAAATCGAAAAATCGCAATAGCCTCACGACCTTCGAGAACAATGACTGAAACAACAGAAGACTACGATCAATTAAAAATAGTAATCCAAATCACAATGCTACTTCAGATCATCAATTTTGATTCAATGCAATATTTGATGTAATGGTCATTGTGAATTTGATGAAGTGATAAGTTATTAGCATTGGTGACAACTGCAATTCTATATTGAACTGGCATCAATATCAAGCAACAAACGAAAATCAATGAAACGCAGAATGAACATAATACTCATCTCTTATTCCATGTTTCAGGTGTTTATATTTTGACGTTATAAATCTTACTACTAAGAAAAATTCAACGAATATTTAAGAATTATGTCGGATAGGCATTTGAACAAGATTTAAAATTTGGAGGTATTGTTTGGAGATCCATATATTTGAGTAGTGATTCTCTATATATTATATATAGAAAATCACCTTCATAAAAGTGGAAATAGATTCAACCTCCTTAAAGTATTTCGTTTCGAAGAACCTAATCGAAAGAATCATAGAAGACTATGGTAACAATATATGTTCAGAGCGCATAACGAATGGAGAAAGCAATTGACAAAAAATTCTCGCAAATTAAGGGAGAAATCAACATATGTACGTACATCTTATATGTATTTGAAATTGTCATATATTGATGTTGTTTTCCGTGAACTGTGAATCCCTATTTCTGAAGAGACGCTTCTGGTGAAGTCAATCAATAGCAGCCTTTGCCACATTACTACCCGTATACCTAATTAGGCAAGGATCATTAACGTTCTTTCTTACCTCTCCAGTTTCAATTCCACTGAAAGGATATTAGATGGTAAACTCTATACAAGAACTGAGACATTCCAGAAGTGGTCAAGTGTGTTCGAGTGCGCCATTGTGATCATAGAGCTGGCGATAAAGGATTATTAGATTACATGCAGAATACCCACTATATGTTTCAAACAACGACATTTATCCCCTAATGTATCTTGGTTGTTTGGCCGAATTATGGAATGATCGGAAATGGGGTCAATACACACAACAGACTGTAATTGTTTTATAATGAACAAAATGAAGGAGATGATATACGATTCGACAAAATGGAGGACAGTTGTCATCGCTACTTATTTCTCTTATCGTTCGTCGATTTTTAATAAATTTTTTTGATACGGTTATGAAGTATCAATTCATTAATAGTTATTGATGATATCCTTCTAAATAACCAATGGAATCTAGAGACTTGAAACTCATCACTATCCAAACATCTCTCCTCACTTCTCCATTACTAGATTGTAGAAATAAATCACCAATACGTCCACCAAAATTTATGAATTTCCTATTCCTCCACCACAATTCAGATTTCTTTCAAGATTGGCTCTATAAAAATCGTAATGTGATATGAATTTAACACCCTCAATTCCTGTTGATGAGAATCGTCGTTCAATCATGTCTATGTATGTTATGAAATTATGTGTTTTTTTTTAATTTAAGCGTAACTAAGGTAGTCTATTCATCCTTATTCCATGTTATGTTGAATTTTCATCTCGATCTGATAATCCGTATCTGCTCAATCGATTCTATTCGATTTCCTTTCATTATCTGTTATGATGATGATGATTTCTATAAATTATGGATTATTGTATATTTCAGCACATCTTAAAGCCTTCAATGGTGACAGATTCTCTTTGTTTCATCGCCAATCATAGTCAATCTGAGAAATCAAAAAATTGACTCTCATGTCATCCAAAAAATTCTAGAACTGGTTTAGATTATCGATCTGAAAATAGTAGTATATAAAGATAATATAATAATGGATTTCTTGGCGAAAATATTCGATAATGTGCCTTCCAGATTGATGCAATTTCATTGCAATCCTTCAAAACAGACGATGTATTCAGGATTAAAATGACATGAATACTATCTCAATGTAGTTTGAAGTTTACTATCGAAAATATCATTCCAATCAAACCAAACATCTAATTTGTAAGTGATGAAGGCCAATCAGATGATGTCTTCTACACTGTGTCCGTAAAGTATGGAACAAATTCATTTTTAGCTAAACAGGTCCTTTCAAGAAATAATCCTGAAACACGTCGATTTTCGATTTTAATTTACCGTATTTCAAAATAATAATGTAATATACAGGGTGAATTACGTTCGAGTAATGACGTCACCGTCATTTTTTTTCAATGGAACACCCCCATTTTGTCTCAATATTCGGATTACTCTAGCTGAGCTGATTCCAAAAATGTATCACATGTTGATTCCAATTGGTACAGGGTGGACAAAAATACAATTATTTTGTGTGTGCTCATAAAGTAACGCGTAACATTCTCTATTAGGTAAATTAACAATATTATCAAAAATACTTATTGTCTAGCGGACAGAATATGCTGGAATACATGACTTTATAAATGTTCGAACTGCAGCCCTTGCTGTATTTGACAGTAACCCATTCTTGTTGAACCTTGGGTATGGTTTCTTGCGTAACATTGTTTATTTCTGTTCGAATTTTCCCTTGTACATCTTCAATATTTGCTGGTTTCGTTTCATAAATAACATTCTTTAGATGGCCACACAGAAAATAATCCAAAGGATTCAAATCTGGTGACCTCGCTGGTCATTCAGTGGTTCCACGTCTACCAATCCACCTGTTCGGAAAAATTTCATCTAGGTACCTTCTAACATCTACAACATAATGTGGAGGTGCACCATCCTGTTGAAACCATGAACTTTCATCAAAAACTCCAGTATTACGTCTGCTGGGAAACAAATTACGTAAAGTAAGTACGAGATACTCCCTTAAAAACTCAAGGTACTTTGCCCCGTTTAAATTACCTTTGATAAAGTAGGGTCCAATGATTCGATTTCGTACAATTCCAGCCCATACATTCACCTTTTGAGGGTATTGTGTATGATGCTCACGCATCCAGTGGAGGTTTTCTTTTGCCCAGTATCTACAATTCTGACGGTTAACCTGATGTTGTATCAAGAGATGGTCTCGGTGACATTTATCTATCATTTCTTCGCAAAATTGGAGTCTTCTATCGGGATCATCTTCGTTTAATTCTTGCACAAGTTTGATTTTATGAGGATGCCATTTTTCAAGCTTCAATAGTTTGTGTACCGTTGTTTTGCTTACACCGATATCGCGACTAACTTTACGAGCAGAAGTGTGCGCATCTTCTTCAAAACTCAGTAAAACAACTAATGCTGTATCAGCATTTGCAGGAGGACGACCTGATTTGCGTACATTTTCAACCGTACCAGTTTCTCGAAATTTCGTTTCAATCTTACTGACTGTTGAACGCGTTATACGAAGTATTTTTGATAATATTGTTAATTTACCTAATAAAGAATGTTACGCGGTACTTTATGAGCACACACAAAACTATTGTATTTTTGTCCACCCTGTACCAATTGGAATCAACATGTGATACATTTTTGGAATCAGCTCAGCTAGAGTAATCCGAATATTGAGACAAAATGGGGGTGTTTCATTCAGAAAAAATTACGGTGACGTCATCACTCGAACGTAATTCACCCTGTATATCACATTATTATTTTGAAATACGGTAAATCAAAATCAAAAATCGATGAGTTTCAGGATTATTTCTTAAAATGACCTGTTTAGCTGAAAATTACTCTTAAGATCCTCACCTGTATCTCAAAAGTTAAGACTTTTACGAGAGGTTTTTTTTCTCAAAATGTGTCAAAGAATCACCCCTTCAAATATTAGCAAGTCTTCAGGGAACATCCTATATACTATGTATACTATGTATACAGGGTGTTTCATTATTATGGTGAAAAAATGAAATTGAGAGTAGGGAGGACCAAAATATGACGATTGAGCGCAACATCGCTTATACAAATGTTGATGGTTAAAAAGATACACTACAATTTGTATATCAGTTAGATGGTGTATTGGAATTGTGTTGCCTATTAGAATCATTGTTTTGCATGCTGATTGTTCGGATGGATTTATTCATAGGACAAATGTATTTTTATCCCTGAAACTGCTGACAAAGTTTACCATGGAGAAATGAACCAGGATAGCGTTCTCCACTGATTTAATACACTGCTGTCAGAATTAGAAAGTCCTTCCACAATTGTTATGTATGGATAATGCTACTTATCACAGCACAGTTATTAACAAAGTTTTCACCTCCGCCTTCAATAAGGCAGTAATTCAAGAATGACTTCAACGATGTAATTCATTTGGAATGTTGAAGCTGCAGTTATCAACTGATTTAGTACAATTGTAGGCTATAGACTCTATGATACATGTAATATATTCTTCGGTTTTCAGAAAAAAACCAGCTCTAATAAATTAGGCAGATATATTAGCAGGAAGATATGGATATCAAGATCTTTGACTCCCACCTTACATTTGTGTTTTTTATCCAATTCAGCTGGTGTGGAATATAAAGATGTCTGAACAGTACATTATATCATTCAAACCATTTAACGGTTATCCACAATCAATAGTAATCCAAATATATTTCATCAGTCGAAAACACTTTCAAACCAAAACAAATGGGCAACCTGAACCAAGTTTTTATTCGGAGCATCGCTGAAAAAGTGAAAAACATGTGACATCACGGCCCAATCTGGCGATGTGACACAACTATCGACCCAGAATGAATAGACTATATTTGGTTGTCTGACAGCAACCTACTTGTTTTTTTCTTGATGAAATTATTCGAATTCATTTGTGACTTCAATACTTAAAATCGGGTTCATCGTAAAAACGGTAAGGTTTTTCGACTTTGTCCAAGAATACGTTTTTGTTCAAACGAGATACGTAGTTTGATGAATGTCCGATCGAAAATGTTGATTTTTGACAGACAAAAAGGTTGTGCGTATTTTTAAATAATTGTAAGCGGGTAAGTGGTGCCCTCTGAGGACTACGTTAATACTGATGAAATATTCTTGTTTGTCGTCCTAAAAACCCCCAGTGTACCAATTTCTTAACTGATGTGATAAAAACTGTCGAAGCTATCAAGAAATTTGGAGATAAAATTGTAACATTGAACGCACAGTATCTTTTTAACCATCAACATTTGTATGAGCGATGTTGCGCTCAATAGTCATATTTTGGTCCTCTCTACTCTCAGTTCAATTTTCTACCATATTGATGAAACACCCTGTATAAAAATAAACAAGTAAATTCACTGGTCTTTCAATATCCATTAAGCTCATAGATAACCAGGAAATTGGGATTCTACTTTTTTATTCTAACTTTTATTCGAAATTATTATGAAGATATGAATGTGCCGAAATATATGTATAGTACAACTGTACTAGTATTTTTCTACCCACATTAATGTGTCGATGATTCTTTTTGTGAGTATGGGTTTCAAATGATCTTTTCCAGTTGAGAAGTCGATAAATCGATATGATCAGGAAATTTTACCTAAAACACAATTGGGGGTTGCATCAAAAGACGGGTCAACTACTGAAAGTAGCCTGGGATAACACATCAGGACAAAAATAGATAATAATAATGAATAATGAACTTGTTTTTCAAGTAACAGGTGAAAAACGAACTGGCGATTCATTTAGACTGAGTAGAGATCAGATAAGACTAGTAACAGGTCTCCTTACAGGACATGCTCCTGTCAGAACACACCTACAAAAGACGGGGCTATACCAAGGTGACCCGACTTGTAGATTGTGCGGCTTAGAACTTGAGACTAGTGAACACATTTTGTGCTATTGTGAGGCACTAAACTATAGAAGAGTGGTACAGCTAGGGGAACCTGATTTTTCACTTGTTATCTGAATAACAAGTTTACTATATTCTTGTCCTGGTGTGTTATCCCAGGCTATTCTTTGACTCGTCTTTTAATGGAGTTACCAAGTAGTTTCTTGAGTACTCCAAGTGTAGCTGACCCCTCCCTAGCTAGGTCGTCAGCTATTTCGTTGCCTTCTATTCCACTGAACTTCACTCCATATTCATAGACGACATTGTTATCGATCACTGCCACTGATTCAAATTATCGGATATTGATTATTTCTTGCAAATAATTCCTCATGATGTTTTTCAATCAAGATGTATAAATAACTCACCTACATCAACATTGTGGAAAGAATGTTTGAATCAATATGTTCCATGCTTGTATCGTGTACAATATTATCAGTCATCACACCCTGTTATTCGAAACAACATCATGTACAAGTCCTCTCGACACCGATCACTTGCCAGTTCCTGTTGATCGATGCATCTTTGAATAGGTAATGAACATTTACTCTCGATCAGAGAAAATTAGGTGTCAGAACTCGAGGTGCAAGCTATGTTAACGTTGTACATGGTATACTCATTCTAATGATATGCCAGCTACATCGGTAATTCCATGACATGTTTCAGTGGTATGTTGAATTCGTCATTTTGATTCGGGAACAATTGATGAAGGGCAGCTTCATGTTTTCTTGGAAATATTTTTTTGGTCTTGAGATTCAAGAACTAGGAAAAATTATGGCCTGGGTTGACTCAAGTTCAATATTCTCCCATGTATTCGAAAAAAAAAATCATGTATTTCCGATGATTCAGAATATACTAAAATGATTGAAGAGAGCTCAATAACGTAAACTTACTGTGCACTCCTAATTCTCGCGAATTTTTTTACGGAAAATATTTGCCAACTGCTTATTCAACCTTCAATTGACTTTTCCTCAATTACGAAAAAAGTCTCAGATCATATCAATTCGGTTGAAATTGTATCACTCCAGCAATGGAGTGATATTCGTGTATTCCATTGTCGAGCATAAAGCGATTCTTTTCTATTCTCATATATTCAGTCAAGTTCGGCGATATCTCAACGAATTGCTGAATTATTCTCGATCTCATAAGGAATGACGCGATTCTGCGAGGGATGTTCGATTGAAACCATCCGATTGAGAGAGAAAAGACGGAAGAATACAAACCAGGTGGCGTACATTTGACTCTGCCGCTTGTAAAACAAGGGGTAATTGATTATTCATCAATTGGAATAAAATGAACCTACAACAGTTCCCTTTTGTCGAGAGGGGTGAAAATAAATTAGGAATTGAATGGTTCGTTGCATAAGATCGTTCTGAAAAGTCCCTCGATTGATCAGTATGCAATGAATTGATTGTCACTTGATAATTATGCCATGAATGAAGAAGACTTTTCCAACAGGAACTCATGAGCTGATGATTCTGGATTGAATCACATTCTTTGTCTACAGAGTTATTCTCATCATAACTTCGATGACATTACAATAACATTGGTGATAACAGATATTTTGTTGATTTTGATGGAGAAATCAGAATAGAAGTCGAAAAATACATTGGGTAATTATTGGTCACCACTGTTTCAGATTTAACTACCTTTTTATCGATGCAGTATGAAATATTCAGGAAACTTATATGATAGAACAATGTTAAGAATTGATGAAAGATCACTGTTCTAGAACATACTCAGGCATTTTTTTTAACATAGAAGAGACGACATAAACAAAAGTTGTGAACGATTTCACTACTGCACCAACAGATAAAAAATCAATGTACTCTTTTTAGTGATATCAATTCAAGTTCTCATTGTTCCAGTTGTATCCAATGAAACTGAAATTTGGTAATACATGTAGTTAACATGTAATGTCAATCAAGTATATTTTCAATCCTGTCTCAAATGTATTTCCGATCTCATTATGTTCAAAATTACCCCAACTAGGTATGTGATTCAATGTTCTATACTTGTAGCGTAATATACTAATCAACAATCGATTTTCCTCATCTACTCCGATATATTAACTTCACAGATTTTACTTTGAAAGTTGATGGATGAATGGCGGTACTTTGGTAATTTGTTTCGAATTGGTGTCAACCCACTATCAAAGGAATTTCAATATAATCAAATTGGAAGTTTACGGAATAATCCATTCATCATTCACCGTTGATGTCTGGCTCCCTCTACAACTCATCTATTTACATGTTCGTCTTTGTCATTGGCATATTATAATCCCTTGAGGTGTTTTTATGATACGGTTTTGTGAACCGTTTCCATTGTGATTCAGTTTTCTCTAGATTATAAACAGTTTGGTCTAAAAAATCTTTTCAACAGCAAGGAGTAGAGAATAAATTCCCTTTAGTCATTCACGAAATAGCTAGGCTAAGTGTCATATTCACTTCAATGCCAGTAGTAAATGAGATTGGAGTAATAAAGTGAATTGCACCCCATACTTCACCACCACATCATTGAAAATCATAATATAATTGTGAAGCGTATCCTTGGGTTTTTTCAAATATAATGTAACATAAAATTTTGATCGAAAGGCTAAATTCCAAGTATTTCTCAAATGTGACATTAATTTATTTACATCACAATTCCATCCAGAATAGGACAATTTCCACTCAGAACTTGATTGGAAATACACAAGCCGGTCGGTGAGACATCAAGAATCGAGAAACAAATCAAGTTTCATGAATACAAAGATATGTATGTATGATTTTGTTATTGTTATAAGAACTACTTCTTTCACATATTTCTCTACAACGATTCCATCTCGATTCCAAAGTACGATGGAGAAAAGTATTCCAGAATTGTTTGAAGATGATATCAACAACATATTGTAGTTTTTGGCTTCAATAGTGTGTGTTGACTTTTTGAAGATACTGTTATGTGAGTTTCCTTTACTTGAATCAAATTGAGCTATTGATTCAGATACCCCAGTCTGGTCTCTAATTTCTCTAGTTTCACTTTATGGGTTTTCAGTAACTGATTTCAAAACTAGGTATTCTATATCAAATGAACTTGTTATTTTCACTATTGCTTCCGATGAAATATGTCTATTTGGCTTATACAAAATTGAATAACCATTTGAGACGAAAGTCACTAGTGATTTTTTCCATGTCATGAAAAAAGAAAACGAACATTACTTTCTTTCAAGTGGGACGATGTACTGAGAATGTTGATGATCATGGAATCTTTTTACCCTTTGATTGTGCAACTTTCGACTATGTGACTGTGATATTCTTACTCACAGTTACCGAGATCCTCACTGCATACTTGAGCATATATATCTACCATTATAAACTGAGAATGTTCATTAGCTCATCATCTAACTTGACTCCCCTCCCAATTTACAAAAAATGTATTTCATTATAATAGAGAATTGGATACTTTGTATAAGTCTTCCTCCACGGTTAAGGCAGATTATATACATCTACATGCTGATTACTGAACTCTTCCCTGTACATCTACAGAAACATATTATTTGTAACAACCTCAGTATTATATACAACAATGAGAATCACAATGTTGAGTTGATTTTACTGAGGAAGCTTCTTTTTCTGTTCAACATACAGGTACCTCGGAAATTCAAAATAACTCTAAACTGAGATTGAAAGAATATGAGTCGCCATCGAGAATTCGACTGAATGCGATTTAGTTTTTTGAATCTAATGTACATGGCTGTATTGAACTGGAAATGTTTCAAGGTTCGATATTTGGTCCTCATGGATAGGGAGCTGTATGTATGCGAAATCTTATTCAGCAACTAACTTTCTAGGATGAGAATTGTTATGAAGTGACACTCATGACGAAAGAGCGTATCAAAAATATTCCATAAAATATTTATGTAGCCGTATTTGCTAGGTATTGGTATATATTTCACCTAGATAGAAGTATCATATATCAATAGAGAAATATCTTTTACTTCTAAAAGAAGAGGAATAAAAATATGATGACCATAACTTGAACATTGATAGATTCATCAGAGATATAATTCATAAAACATCAATGGCGATATCAAACTTTTGACTGTTTCAACTGTTTGACTTTTGTTTCAACCGCACATGCTTACGGTATACAGTGTAAATCTTGAATGTTTTATTCATTGGATTTTATTCTGTATCGAATCAACATATACCTATCAACTCAATTTGAAGAGTCGATAATGCATAATATTCATCGCCTCACTTCGTAGTAAAGATGAGAATGAGATGACTTCACAATAGTGTCACTCATGAATAATGAATATTCTAATAATCAAAATCACTGGAATAAATAGTCCATTCCTTTAGGTTACAATGAGTCAAAAGTCATGTTGTTATATTCATGTGATGTTGGTTCAGCCACTTCTCATATTGTTTATCAATTCAGATTAAATAAAAATGATTGATTTCGAACTGAGCTGTCTTTAATATAGAGACCTATTATTTAAACACTCTTGCCTCAAGCGACAATCGGGAAAATAGCCTCAACTTAATCGATGAACTACAGACAATCGGAAATGTGTTACCATGTGTTAATAGTTCGGAAAAGTTTTCGGGCACGATTGAGATAACTTCATTCAGGATAAGCTCATTTAGGACTTCATGGAACTCCGTACCAAATTGGTGATCTGTTGTTAGTGAGGCGACATTTCTGTTGGCGTATGAATGTTATATCCGTCGACTGTTGAAGTTGATATACATGGTGGGTCAATAGCAACTTCAAACTTTATGGTGTTTTCATATAAGTGATTCAAGTGTGCTCTCTTTATTTTCAAGAGGATTTGGCTTATGTATATCCTTCATTTCCATATCTTGTTGAATTTACTAGTTGAATAGTATTCCATGATATCTTCGAAATGTTTTGAAGTTCATGTTTCACCAAGAGAGATCAAAAATCGTAGTATATCAGAAACCAACAATGATCCGTCCAATCGACGGATCTAGGATCTAGAATAGTTTCATAGATTTCATTTTACCTATTGTGAAAACATATCGATATTTCTAAATAGGGCTTTCTTCTTATCATTTCTACCCCAACAAGGACTTCGACAGTACAAATGACAACCAAATCAACAAACAAATTTCTCCAAGCGTCTGATCACCTCCTAGAGATGTCACATCGAAAGGGCTTGCCCTACAAGATGTAAGGAATCGGAGAATATGATGAATCGCGATGGATATGATGAATATGAATGCAGCATATTCATTCGTTCATACAGGTCTGGCAACTATGGAACTTTTGAGTGGTGGGGGTGTCACTATTTTCGAACAATACTTCGCCATACTCATCCGCTAGGAGCGTAGTTGTCTTGAGGTATGAGCACGTGATTGATCTTTGACAGTTCGTATTATGAAAATAAAGGGTTTAGGTCTTGAATGGCGAATGAAATTGATGACAGAAATATTATATCGAGCGAAATGCTCTCGATTGAATGAAGAAACATTGAAATGTTTCGTCCAAACAGCTGATATAATTGTTTTTGTTTAGATATACATATCATCAATTTCATTGGCCTTTATTTTTTCAGAAAATAAACCAAGTATTCCAATGATTCGATAGTACTTGGATTATGAATATGTCAATAGTGATATGTTATGTGATTATTCATGAAATTAATGAGACAATTCAACCTAGACCTAAACCTGGTAGTTCTCTCCCTCAAAATATTCGAGTCCAAAGTGTAGCACACATTGTTGAAAACCTGAACTACACAAAAAATATCAAACGCTCTTGTCCTTCAGAAGGTTTTCAATTATATTCATAATCTAGAGAACCTTAGGATCACAATAATGGGAGATTGTCCTAACTGATACAATATAGTATCCTACAGATGACAGGGAAAAGTATGATTGGCTCTCGAATATATAATTTTCCCAGACAATTCCTTCACGTATAGGAGGGACAATGATGGTAGCAATGCCTTTTCTCTTCTTTGGGTTTCTTGGATAGACTTTCTTAGCTATTTTAGAAGATGGAATTCAGATATTTTGCAGTATAGGTGGATCATCTATTAGTGAATATCTGCCGTTTGTCTTCAATTTTCTTCACTTTCAGGTCCATAACATCTGATATTTCATGATCATGATAGACAAGAAAAAATCGTAACTTTCAATTATCAACATGCAACATTGTTCATATCGAAAGTATTTTATTTCCCAGAATACTCACATATACAGGGTGATTCACCTAACTGGTTCATTAGAGGTTTATGGAGAACTGATAGAGATATCAACTTGGAATTCTGGTGGATGCTACTACTCAATGTGTTCTATTTTCCTAAAATATTTTCAATACGCTGTTACTTCTGGTTAAAGCGGAAGTGATATCAACTCTTTTTTCCAAATGGAACACCCTGTTCATTCTCATATTTTAGAATTCGATGAAAAATTCTGGACCTGTTGCATTTTGGATGTTCTTCATGTCGTTATTTGTTTTCAAGATATTCCATTCTTTCGAGAAATTTTGACAGATGGACTGACTAACTGAAATGTCCATATTATCTTCAATTGTCAACATTCAAGGGTCAATCTCCGTATACACAATGAAATAGTGTCCTATCAGGTATCAGGTATCCGAAATGTTCAACAGGATGTTTGATATTCCAGTTTACTTTTTGGAAATTTCAAATCCCAATAACTTCCTCATTTCAAATAGGAATACCATAAAAATTTCACACCATCCGAAGCAAAATTCCATTTCCTTTCGATTTGTGAAAGCAAACCATATTGCTGAAATGGATTTTTACAGAGATATCAACAAAAAAGTGGGAATGAGCTCATTCGTCTCATGTGTATTTTCACAAGTGTGAATAATACGAAGATTAATCCATCGAGAAATGACTATCTCCAGTTCGTCTATGGATATTCTTATGCAAACCTATCACGAAACAAATAATATGGCATAAAAATTATATTCTGATATATGGATAAAACAAAACCGAGGTCACATGACCTGAGGCCTCTCGATTTCTACCACTAGGGTTTCAGAAAAAAATAGAGTTTTCATGAAGGCTGATTACTTTAGAAATTTCCTAGAGCCCAAAAATTGCGTCTGGTTTTCGCCAAATTGTCATAAAAAATTGAAAGGTCGACTACTGAAGGTGTCCAGAGAAGAGTTATTATGTCGTCATCAACTGGTTTTGTTTCATCTGTATATCAGAATATGATTTTTAATGCCATATTATACGTTTCGTGATAGGTTTGCATGGGAATATCCATAGACGAAGTGGAGATAGTCACTTCTCGATGAATTAATCTTTATGTTATTCGTTCAATATCAAATTTGGAACCATTCAGAGCACACTTGTGAAAATACACATGAGACGAATGAGCATATTTCTCCATTTTTGTTATATCACTGTAAATATCTATTTCAACAGAATTTTACACCCATACAAATCGATAGAAAATGAAATTTTGCGTCGGATGGTGTAAACATTTAGGAAGTTATTGGGATTCGAAATTTCCAAAAAGTAAACTGAAATATCAAACGCCCTGTTGAATATTTCGGAAAACTTCAAATGATACTGGATAGAACACTCTTTCATTGTTGTGTATACAGAGATTGATTTCTTAATCTTGAAAATTGAAGATGATATGGACATTTCAGGTAGTCAGTGCATCTGTCAAAATTTTCCGAAAGAATGGAATTTCTTGAAAAAAATAACGATAGGAAGAAAATTCGAAAATCAACAGGTTCAGAATGTTTTATAGGATTCGTCAATATAAGAATAAACAGGGTGTTTAATTTGAAGAAACAGCGTATTGAAAATATTTTAGGAAAATAAAACACATTGAGTAGTAGCATCCACCAGAATTCCAAGTTTATATCTCTATCAGTTCTCTATAAACCTCTATTGAACCAGTTAGGTGAATCAACCTGTATAATTCCCCATAGAATTGAGGAAGTTACATGACGCCATTATCACTATCTTGAAGCTATAATCGAAGAAACACCATTTCTCTCAGAAGAACGAAGTTATGCCGATATATATATGTATATGTACGTATATACCAAATAAAACCATAAAACAACTATAGTTTCCCAATCTCCCTGAACGCTTTCTCCAACCATAAGTGTTTTCAGGAAGTGATATAGGTGGCCATGTAACCGTATTCTGAAGCGACGGCAGATGAGCCACCGAAAATATCCACTTAACATAATCGCGCCCTGCAAAACGAGAGACCCTGTGGGAAATCAAGCAGCGCATCCCGGAAACACCGACCGGCGATACCAAATGGGCCAGCAGGAACGAGATACAGGAATGGGGCAAGTCGTGGAGAGGTCGTCGAAAATTGATGCCATAGAAATGATTCATTCGAATCACAGCAGGCCACTACCCACTGAACTCTATACAACAAATGGAACCACAATGTATCAGAATGCGCGAAGATCAATTAGGGTCAAAAGAGCAGTAACGATGACATCCCGTATCAACCATTATTCAATCATAATGCTTCATTATTCAGTTTCGAGGGACAGTATCAGGTGATTCATTGAATATTTCGTTGTAGTTATTCATTTTATATCGAAGAGTTCAAATGGATATTTCAACTTTCTGTACTGTTGTGAATGTCACTTATCAACTCTGAGAGAAGATGGATGAATGTGGAGTGTTATGAATACGTAACCAAACTCGAAAAGTTCGTCTAACCGTACATTCAGTGATGCTCTCTATTTAAGATGCAAATTAATTATTTCTTCTTGTGAATAGTCCATTGAGACAATTTTATTAGAATTTGAGAAGGTGTTCATAGTGAGAGACTCATCGGCATTTGACTAAATTGAAATCATGAGGTCCAGTAGAGTCCCAGAAGGCATCTCAACCATTTTTTAATGAGAATTTGAGCTATTGATTGCATCTCATCAAACCTTTGAATATATCAACTTTTCATCAAAGAATCACTCCAACAATCAATTCTTCGGACCAGGTCACGAGCTCACATTACACCCTGTATTGAGTCAAAGTAAAGACTGCTGTATTCTTGCGAAGATAAGCCAACATATTTCTCAAATTATGGAAGTATCAAACTTGCGAAAGTTTCATAAAAAATTTGCATAATTTTTATCATTCCTTTGTATATATATATATATATATATATTTTTTTTATTATTACAGGGGTCCGAAGGATATACTGCAGTCGGAGGATTATTGTATTTTCCCTATCATTTTGATACCCTGAAAAATATTGGTCCCTTTGACTATTCTGCAAAGGTCACTAGGTTTCAGGGTTTCCATATTCTCTAGGTTCAAATCAGTTTACCCTAGTTGTACTACTCTTCTATAGTTTAGTGCCTCACAATAGCACAAAATGTGTTCGATAGTCTCTGGTTCTAAGCCGCACAATCTACAAGTCTGGTCACCTTGATATAGCCCCATCTTTTGTAGGTATGTTCTAACAGGAGCATGTCCTGTAAGGAGATCTGTTACTAGTCTTATCTGGTCTCTACTTGATCTGAGTATCTCATCAGTCTGTTTTTCACCTGTTATCTGAATAACAAGTTCATTATATTTTTGTCCCAGGCTATTCTTCCTGATTCTTTGACTCGTCTTTTAATGGAGTTACCAAGAAGTTTCTTAGGTACTCCAAGTACTGGTTCCGGGCCAAAATAGGGTGAAGCTGGCCCCACCCTATCTAGTTCGTCAGCTATTTCGTTGTCTTCTATTCCACTGTGCCCAGGTACCCAGATCAGTTTCCTCGTGATTAGAGGACAATTTGAATTGTGGGCTGAAACCATTACGTCAGTCATTTGCTCCGCGATGTCATCAAATTCTATAGTGTTATCAATTTGGTTAGGAATGTTGTGCAATTGCATGTCTAGGTCTGCCTTATAGGCTCCCCAGTTAGTGTTGCGTGGTTTCCTATAATTTGAAGTTTGGGTTTTGATCCCTGTCATTTGAAATCTAATGTGTTTGTGACCTGAGCAAGAAACCTTGTCACATACACGCCAATTTTTAATGTTTTTATAGATGAGGTTAGTGCACAGTTATATCTATTATCTCATTGGCCCTTGTCGTCTCGATGGTTGGTGTATACCCTTTGTTATGCACATCTGAGTTGTTAGTTAGAATAAACTGCAGTGGCGACTCACCCCTGAAGTCTGTATTTCTGCTTCCCCAGATGTGGTGGTGGGCGTTAGCATCGCATCCCATGGCTACTTGTGATCCAGTTCCTCTACAACTAGCCATCAGTTCCTCTACCCCACTTGGTGATGGGGAGTAAGTGCATCTCTGGGGAAGTAAGCAGAGGATATTAAGATCTCCCCTGCCTTTTTCCCCCCTTCTCTAGGATTAACTTCATGACAACAAGTTCCCTAGAACAGAATCTCGTCGGAGCAAATACTTTCAAGCCCTTTTCAACAAGGATACAGGCCCTAGGGCGATTAGTAGTTTGGCAATAGAATAGCTTCCCACCACTCGCCCCTAGTCCCCTAATGAAGCCCCCATTAATCCAGGGTTCTTGAATCAATGCTATGTCAAATGAACCCATTAGCCCAGATACGACAGTTGAAGCTGCCTTACTGTGTTGTAGGTTCACTTGAAGTACCCTTACCTTCGTCTGCATCACTCGGACCAGACTTCAGGGTCCTGAAGAACAACTTTTCCAGTTTCTAGTAGGCCCTGAGGTTGTTCGCCTCCAGAGCCTTCAAGGACGCCTCATCAATGGAGTAGGCCAGCGTCTGGCCCTCGTCCTCTACCTTCCGGCTGATCTGGATCCACCCGTCTGTCTTCAGCAACGGATTTTGTTTGCTGATCCAGCTTCGGACCTCTTTCTCTCCACTGGCGTCCGGCACATGCACCAACAGTCTCGGGCGCTTTGGGAGGTCTTTCGATTCAACCACAGTCGAATCGGCACCCTCTCAAAGGTTCCCAAGCGAGGCAATATTAGCCTTCAGCCAGTTTTTCGTCACGTTGTTCGCGAAGTACATTCAACAATCCCCTGCGACAAACGACGTGCGCTCGAATTGAGGTGGGGTAGAGCTTCCCGACGGCGTTCAATGATCGCCATCTTCAGCCCCATAGCTACTACGTTAAATAACATAGTCTGCTCCTGGCTCCTATGCCTTTATGTAGGATTTTGCTTTCCGGGGGTACTCGAATCGGAGCGAGGTTGTTTTTTAGATTCTTCCGCTTTCCTCCCCAGAGCGTGCTTCTGCGGAGCAGATTTCTTAGGATTGCCTTCTGTCCACTTCTCAGAGGCAATCTTCTCGGCTTTCCGGAGTTTCCGTTTTTTGGGCACCAGAAAGTCGAGGTTTGGAGTCCTCGTCCATGTCCATTGCTTGCGCAACCCCATGAACCACTCCAGCTGCTTGTTGAGAGTCTACCTTTTCAAGTTCCTCTCTGAGGAAGTCTATCTCTTTGGATTCCTCCCCTTTTAAGATTTTGGTATTCGTGTCCATACTAATCCCACGAGTACCGGGGTCTTGAACGGTCACTCTCCTGCTACCCCGATTCACAGGAGCAGAAGGCTAATATAATGAGGTGTGGCCCGGTGCCTCAAGGTGGGACCAGCATTGGCTGAACTTCTACTCAGCCACGCATCCCATAAGCCTGGTCCACCCACCGTAGGATTCAGGTTTTTATTGAGGTCATCTTCTCTTGGTTCAGGTGTTCAAGCTCAGACCCCCCGCATAGACCTCCCGTAATACTTGTCTATAGCAGAGGACCTGTGAGGTATATCAGTCCTGCCGACCAAGGTTTAGCAGATACTGGCGCCGTTATACTCCTGTGCAGGCCTTTAGCCACGATAAGACAACTAGGCAGGAGGAGTTTGTCTGCGGCAGAGTACCCATGAGCTACCAGTACGGTTTTAGGCTATACGAGCTCATTTATTCCTCTACTAACCACTGCGTCACTCTCTGATCTTTCGCTTACGTGGCCGTTCACTATGCGCAACCTGTGACGCACCCTGTAGCCACTCAAGCCGCGGGCATTCCTTTGTATAAACATGACCTTCTCACTCTCGTATACTAGCCAATGGCACACATATTGATGATGAGTTGAAAATGTTGACAAATACTGAGTCAATATGTTGTTCTAGTATTGCATACATTCAAGTATTATTTGTATTTCTTTAGATGTATGAGGATGAAAATTAACACAAATCAAGTTTTGATCAGGTTCTCCTTTCACAACCAGGTTATTGAATGACAATTTCCAATTTGTGGTATCAAATTCACTTACATTATATTACATGAAGAGTAATATACTTGAGTTTTCAGGAGAGTGAAGTAAACTTCACTAATGAAATATCCTGGTTGACATGCATTTTCAACATCATTTATGATATCTAGGATGTTTCGATGAACCATCCGATATAAAGAGGAAGAATTATGAGCTCCAATACCAAACCCTAGGGAACGCCACTAACGGAATTCAGTTAACTGGAACTGCTTCGGAAGGAACTTTGATAAAAGAAATATTCATTGAAAATCGAAAATCTACAACATTTCGTGATCTGAATAATAATATCAATTGATGACTATTGATATCTATTTATATTACACCACTTGTCATTTCCTTAACGACTAAGTATTATTCCATGCAATGGTTCTGGCGATCCAAAAAGCTAATACTTAGCTGTCTTATTTTCGATAATACGAACAACTTAGAAATACCTGTCGATGTGAGAATTGCTTGATTGTCGAGAAATATCACAAATATGTACCACCAAGTCCGTATCAGCGAAATCGCTAATATAAACTCACATCCTGAAGCGTGTCGTGTGTCTAAAGCCGTCTAAACATGTAAAAATTCAAAGTAGGTACTGCACGTTGAACTGAAATCGCAGACAAAATCGTAAGATTGACAGTTCAGCCAATTTCTGTTCACACGATGCAAACCTTGTTTTTTACGCAATTAAAATTATACTAAGATTTTCGTCGTAATGCTTCTGAAAACAATTCCTTCAAATACCAAATAAAATTCAAACCTGAAATCTCTTTTAATTTCATTCGAATGATCTTCTGATATAACATCCCATAAGCAGGTATTCTTATGACACTTATATAAGTATTGATTTTATAAGAACAAGAATGAATTTTCGTAATCGTGTCAGGAATACTACAAGTTCAGCCTTGTAGCTCCTTGAAGCTCAGTACTGAGAACAGTTCGACGACTTCATACTGCAAACGATCCAATTCTGCTGTAGGTATGGTTAGGTGAGGGCCGTTTCATTTATTTGTGTGAGAAGTAATGATGTCGATAAGTTGTTAAACAATATTGAAAGATATCAGATCGACTAAATAAAAAATGAGGCTTCTTATAGAAACTAGGTTGTCTCTAAATCATGAGGACTTCTGCCTTGAATAAGGTTGATACAATAAAAATTGCATCTTCATAATAGAATTGGAAATATTGAGGATTGAACGAGACAGAACAATGTATTGATTATTGGACTGCAACTTAAATATGACGAAATATATTCGCAACGAGATGAAACGTCAAGTGAACGTTACAATGGAGGAATCGGAAAAGAAAGCACTCTTCTGTTTATATTCGTTTCATATTCATAGAAGTTATCGATGATCGAAATCACAAGGAATCTCAAAGGAACTCAAATAAGTAGTAAGAAGCAAATGATCTAACCTTAATGCAACGAATGGAATGCCAGATTCTGATGATTCAAGAGAATATCAATTAAAGAACTCGCTCAAGATCAACTCAAAGCAATGACCAATTACATACTATGGATGATAAAAGCTTATTCTAGTTATGCGAAGCCACACTATGAGATCCATTGTTCATCACCAAGAACTGTCCACTCAGCATTTTATTATTATAAAACTACTTGGAATTGTTCATCTCTAGCTTAATATCATTTTGACCACGATTTGAATAAAGTTCATTTGTAGCACTTACGCAACCAAAATTCAAAATTGGCGCATTCGTTCGGATTAGCTTGCACAACAGAATAAACAACAAAAATCGCGTTTTTCTGGTCTGTACCAACAGTTTAAACGCAGACAAAGTCAGTGGTTCGTGAAAAAGTTCTTCTTTTTCAAGACTACACCTGGTAGAGGACAAGCATCGCCAAAACCAGTTCGAATTAGAGGACAAGCATCGCCGAAGATTCGAAAAAACCCCAACGGGCCGAGGACAAACATCGCCAACACCAGTTCTTGGATAGGAAGTCCAGGGACGAGAGACAGCATCGCTCAACTCTTATTGGCAGTAGGTTAAGAAAAAAGCAACAAAGCAGCAAAGCAACAAAAATCAACAAAGCAACAAAGCAACAAAAAGCAACAAGAATCATCCCTCATCACCATCACGCAGAGAATGAAAATAGCAACAGTTATACTACTGTGAGTCATTTCAATTCTTTTCATACCCATCCACCTATCCTTTTATATATTTGATAATAATAATCAATTTCACTTAGAGTAGAGAGTCTTGATTCAAAATTTCAGTAACATATCTGTAGGAAATAATACGACAATGACAGAAGTCAATCATCAATTACTCAGACTTTATATTGACACCATTCCTAAATATGATGGCAATCCACACACTTTGGGAGTTTTCATTGATAATTGTAAAAATTTATATACTAGTTTTAACACCGCGAATGATTCATTATCAACTTTTATCGTTAGAGCAATCATCTGGCAGAGCTTTAAGTTTAATTGGTTCTATTTTACAAAAAACCATTCAAATGCAAAGTTGCGATGATTTATCACTCAAAACATTTATTAGAGGACTACAAAATCCACTTCAGAATAATATTAGATTGAGAAATCCTGATAGTTTAAAAAAATCAATGTCTTTAGTAATAGAAGAAGAAAATTTCATGTACAGTCAAAATCGAAATAATTCTATTAATCTTCAGAGTGCATATAAACCCATTCGAAGAATAACACCAGCAAATACAAATCGAAGAGCAACAGAGAGACCAAATTTACAAAATTATCAGAATTATCAGAGACTTTTATTTTTACAAAATAAACCAAGTACAAGTCAAAATTCAAGTTCGCCATTTTATCGAAATACATTCATTAATAGACCATATCCAATTCAATCACAATTTCGACAAAGTAACTTTCAACAACAGAGATCAGGTCAAATAAACAGATTTCAACAAAATATGTATAAACCAAATTCTCAAATTAGAAAAAATTAGGCTTATAAACCAGAACCTATGGACACATCATCAGGAAATACTGTAGTTAATAGACAAAAAACAACTCGAACTCGATTACACACGCAAAACCTTGAAGAATTTCAAAACCCATTCGAAAATCAACATTATTTTGATAATAACGAAGATCAATATTATGATAAAGAATATTATGAATATGACCAAACAGAACAATCCATTGAAAATGATCAATACATTGACAACACCAATACACCCGAATATCCACCACCTGATATTGAAACAGAGAATCGAAATTTTCCCCATATTCCTATAAATTCGCACCCAACACAATCAGCCTCAACTTATCAAAAAACAATTTACCTCATATATATATATTCCCAAATTAAAAACAAATTTCCTCATTGATACAGGTAGCACACGTAGTTTTATGACGCCAAAACTTGCATATAAATTTTATCGACATAATATCTTTAAACAAGATTTCCACATTCAAAGTGCACATAACATCTCATTACATGATGAAGTAGCGATAATTCCAATTTTCGAAATTTTCAAAATTCCAGAAACCCACAAATTTCATTTATTTGAATTCAGCAATAAATACGATGGACTCATTGGTATAGATTTACTAAAACAATTAAAAGCTTTAGTAGACGTAAACTCAAAATTAATTATAACACCAATCACAAGAATTCCAATAATTTACGAAACAGAAGAACTCACTGAATTGAAAAACAATTTGAAAAACCAAAATTATACAATATCAATTCCACCCAGATCCCAAAAAAATGTTAAAATACTTACCCGTAAATCAGAAAGAAGGTATAGGATTATCAAATCATATTGAATTCGAAAAAGTAATAGAATCAGTTCGTTCTATAGTAAACATAAAAAATTCTTTGCAACCACAATCATTAACAAATGCGAATGATTTTACATCAAGAATTGATATAAACGCACCATTCGAAATCGAAATATTAGATATCGCAGAAATAAACTTTATTGAAAAAATGGAAACTGATGATATTCTCACAGAAAATCAGGATAACATTTTGAAATCTAACTTAAAAAACATTTGTTCAAACCATTGTAACGTAGAAGAAAAGAGAGCAATTAAAAACCTTCGTTTTCAATACAGAGACATCTCTAATTGTGAAAAAATTCCATTAACATTCACCAATCAAATTCACCATCAAATTAAAAGACGAGTCACCAATTTACACGAAAACATATTCTTACCCTGAAATCCATAAACAAGAAAGTCTCAAATCGATAAAATGTTAGAACAAGGCATTATACATAATTCCACATCCCCTTGGTCTAGTCCAATTTGGATAGTTCCAAAAAATTCAGACGCCCCAGGTAAAAGAAAATGGAGAATGGTAATAGATTATCGAAAACTAAATGAACAAACTATTGATGACAAATACCGATAAATTAGTAAAAAGCCAATAATCTACCACCCTTGACCTTGCTAATGGTTTTCATCAAATTGAAATACATCCAAACGATATACAAAAAATAGCGTTTTCATCAGAAAATGGTCATTACGAATTTAAGAAAATGCCCTTCGGATTAAAAAATGCACCGAGTACATTTCCAAGAGTCATGGACTATTTTTTCCACATCACTTCAAGAACATGAACAAAAATTGAAAACAGTATTCAAAAGACTAAGACAATCAACCTTTACAGTACAACTAAACAAATTTGAATCCTTACGAAAAGAAGTAAATTATTTAGCACGGTTGATTTCAAATAGAAGCAAGACTCATTTCTGCTGGCGTGGGATATGAAAGTTGAGTTTGCACAGCAGATCGGAACAGTCCACCAAACCATGTATAAGCTTATATAGGAAAATACATGAATAATAAGCTCTTCTATTTTCCAAAGATAAGAAAGAAGATCTGTTTAGTAATACTTCATCGCTACATCCCTGCTGGGGGTACACACTATCCAATTTGTAGATCATATATTTCACGAATTCCAGATTATGCAGAAAATCACAAAGAAAAATCAAAACATGTTCATAAAAAAGTCAATCAGTTATTAGAAACAAAAAAAAAAGATGAAGTTTTAGAGAAAACAAATAAAGAAGGAACTTCTAGTCAAGAATATCATGTAGGACAAATGATATATAAAATTAACCCCGCAAAAAGAAATGAAAAAATCAATAAGTTTGTAGGACCCTATGAAATAACAGCAATTTCAGAAAGAAATTAAGTGGAATTAGTAAACAAGAAAAAACCTGAAAAGAAAGAAATCATTCATATAAAAGAACTTAGGAAACCTCCTATTATTGTTTCAGATTCCTCATCCCACACTTTTTCGGAATCCTCGAATTCCCCAAGTATCACCTAATGAATAAAAATCCCAGACTTTCACCATGCAAACTGGAAAATGCCCATTACAAAATTGATTGTTGGTCATTCATTCAAATATTTGACATAACAAATATTATCAATGAATTTTACCAGCTACAAGTAACATTCACGAAAGTATGAACTTTATTTAAAGGAAATTACACAGGAAAATTATGATAAAGAATCACACAATTCATATAATTTAATCAACAACATCGAGAAGAAAATTATTGTACAAATAAATCAGCTGAATCCCACGAAACTAAATGAAAAGAGGAATTTTCGACGGTCTAGGAACAGTAATGAAAGCATTAACTGAAAACTTAGATCAAAATGACGCAGAAAAGTACGACAATGCAATCCAAAGATTATCAGAAAATCAATCGAAAATGGAAACGGTCATGAAAGATCAAATAACTCTCCTTCAAAAATCAATCGATAATTTCAAAAACACATAGGCTCTAGCTCACAATCAAAACATATTAGAATCAAGAATTATGCGAATTGAGAAAACATTGAAAACTAAAGAACTAGTTGATATCGAAACTTATGAATATTTTATCATTCACGCAGTCCTATCCCAAATGAACACAAGTTTTCAAGCAATATTTGATATATTAGAAAAAATCGAAACAGCGATTACTTTTTCCAAATTGAATACATTCCATAATTCTATGATAGATCCAAATGAACTACTGAAAGAAATCTCAATTATGAATAGAAGACTCACAAATGGAAAACTTCCATATGAACCGATCCTAGAAAATATCCTAACTTTTGAAAAGATAATCGATATTGAAAGTTATAGTGAAGGAAACCAGATAATATTCATTCTCGAAATACCAATCGTAGAAACTGATAGTTACAATTATTATCATTTATATTCCTTACCAATCCAAAGGAAAAATATCTTCAAAACCATCATTCCTCAATCCAAATGCCTCATATTGAATGACAAACAGTATGTATACCTTAATACAAAATGTTCGGTAATAATTCCAGAAGAATTCACAAGTCCAGTAAAAATAAGGAAAGAAAATCTACCTTGTGACGTATAAATGTTGATTTATTCCGAAAATGTCACAAATTGTTATCAAATTGAAGTAGAAATTCAAGAAGTCAAAATCCATTAACTTTGAAAGAATACCTGGATTATTATTGCTCCAAGAAAAATTACTGCTCACCAACAATGCGAAAAGAATAAAGACAACATACCTCCAGAAGGAACATACCTACTGGAATTGAATCCCGAATGTCAAATTAAATTAGAAGATACCCTAATAAGAAACTATCATAGTTCCCAAAAACAAATCAATAATATCGATCTACCCGAATTGAAAGAATATATCCATGCTACTGAACATCTGAAAATAAACTTCAAACCTTTGAAGATGGACTCTATCAATCAAGATGAATTGGACCATATCAAAAATAAACTCGTTTTTGAAAAAGAAAATTTGAATGAAATCAAGACTATTGTGAAAAATATTAGTGTATGGACAATAATAATGTTTATTTTGCTTTCTGTTTTCATATGTATTATTGCTATCAAGTATTTCAAGAAGAAGCTGCAACATCCTGTATGCCACCCCGGATGTCCATTCTAAGGAGGGAGGAGTTATGCGAAGCCACACTATAAGATCCATTGTTCATCACCAAAGTCAAGGACTGTCGACTCAGCATTCCATTATTATGAAACTACTTGGAATTGTTTATCTCTAGCTTTATATCATTTTGACCTCGATTTGAATAAAGTTCATTTGTAGCACTTGTCGTTTTTTAAAAAGTTACTTGCCACCTACGCAACCAAAATTTTCTGAACGATTTGATAATACTGATAAAGTTGAGTTGTTTCAGTCAAGTAGACAATGCAGTGTAGATATGAATATTCATATGACAGATTTCATAATTCACAAAAGCCCAACATACCCTTTGAGTACATCGAATGAAGCGAAAGAGGCTTAATTAAAGAGTTAAAATAAGACTGAAAACTGAAATGATACAAATGAAATCTCCCACTGTATTCCAAGCTGTACATGTACATGAATTATGTATGTTTCCAATATTTTCATTCGTTCTACTGATTTTCTACATGTTCATATGTTGTGGAATTTCAATAATACTTTATTGACGATAAATACAAAATGCTCAAACGGCTATCGACCGAAGTCCTTCTGCCCACTGTAATTATAATATATATTATATTATAATAATTTTGTAGAATATAATTATTGTATGTTTTGAAACGAGGGTCATTGTCACAATGTATATATACAGGGTCACTCACGGTCGATGGTAGGTTAGATATATGGAGAACGGGACGTAGGATTATTTGGAAAATTTGGTTTCTCGGATTATCAGTTTGTTCTATCGATCTGCAATATTATCAGCGTTGTGGCGTTGCCGCTACTTTCGAAAAGTAGCAACAACTTTGTTATTCCAAATTGCACACCCTGTATTTCATTCCATTTTTCGTTTCTCTAATACGTTTTAATTATATTCGTATGATACTTTCCTATACCTATCTCGAAAGGTTTTCAAGAAATTAATTGATTTCCTTATTTTTCGTGCAAAACATTGATTCAAATAAATGTTTATTACTGCGGTATTCGGATTCGTAGAATGCTGAAATTTTGGGTGTGGTTTACCAATGTTCTATGTATCAATTATGTCTGAGAAAATTCGTACTCCATTGTACATGGTCGTTCTAATTTGATGACTTTGACGATGGATACAAAAATGGTGAAAAGTGCATTTTCTCAAATGGAATGCCCTGTATATTATTCGATATCCTGAAAGACAATTGAAGTTCCTTCCAAATGATATATATGTTCCTATACCTAAATAGTCAGGTTTTCGAAAAAAAAAAATCAAGTTCATACATATGTATAAAAATCGGATTATTCTCAAATTAGATTATCGTTGATGAAAGCGCGAACGTTTTCAATATCAATAATGACATGTTTCCATGGCATTTCATAGCTATCTAATACAAGATATGGCAAAATGATCTCTGGATTTATTTTGTCTTTATATTTGGTGTGGTGGTTGAAGTTTAGTTTGTTGTCCAGGTGTACTCAAAGGTATTTTGCTGTCGTTGAGCATCTGACAGTTTGGTTGTTTATTATTTTGGTGGGTGAGTCATCTTTTGGTGTGTGATTGGATATGATCGATTGGGACTTCATGGTATTTGGTTTAAGTCTCCATTCATCGAACCATCTTTGGGTTTTGTGCATTTTTGATTGTAGGTTTTCAATTGTTTTCATTGAATTCTGGCTCGATATGTTCCCGATTGTATATTTCGTGGCAGTATTTATTATATGAAAGCGAAGACAGTGGCGATTCTTGAGGAACTTCTTGTTCTGGAGTGAAGGTTGGTGTGTGTTTTATTCCTATTTTGACTATTAATGTGCGCTGTGACAGAAAATCCCCTATCAGATGAATTAGATATTTTGGACATTTCAGCATGAATAGTGTGTAGAGCAGCCCTTTGTGCCATACAATATTGATGGCTTTATTGATATCAAAAAAATTGCCGCACTTCTTCGTCCTGTGAGCTTGCTTGTGATTTCGGAATCCATACTGGTACCGAAAATAGCATTCCCTACTGCATTCTCAATCAAGTATTCATGATTTCTTCGAAGTTTTTTCCTGAGGCTGGTAGTAATGTAATAGGTCTATAATTTTCGAGTTTGCTATTGTCCGTTGATGGTTTTGGGATGGTGATGATCGTTCCTGCTTTCCATTCAGGTGGCATGTACTGAGAGTTGAGGCAGTGTTTGTACATTTTAATGATGTAAAGGTTTAGTTTCGATATCTGACCTTGTCCTAGAGATGAATTCTTTCGTTGATTTATTACTTCAAAATAGAAATCTTCGTTGATGGGTTCAATGATATCTTGTGGTAGAGTTCTGAAGGTATGTCATCATGTTTTTCAAAAGCATTGGTGAATTGCTCTTTCATGATGCTAGCTTTGTCCGCGTCTAATGTGAATTCCACACCGCTCTTTTTCAAAGCAGGCATGTTATTTTATCTCGGTTTGAACTTCGAGACTTTCTTTATTTGTTGCCAGTGTTACAAGTTTCAATCCATTTTTATTCTCTATATTGATTAAAAAAGATTTTGTATATCTTTGTTTTTCTATTCAGTGTAGCTTTAAACATTGCTCTTTTTTTCAATCGATGCAATTATGAAAGGGGGTAGTTCATATAGATAATATTTTATCTTGGTTTTGGGAGAGTTTTCTTTGACGAGTTGGCTCAGTTTATTGATTAAATCTGATATTATTCTCCTGTTGATGACAGTGTATTCATTTATGATTTTTTTCATTTTCCTATTAACAGTTTCCATATCACATTTATTCAAATTTAGTTTAATTTTTTCCTTCTCATTGATTGTCTTCTGTGGTCAAATTCAATTTCGATTGCCAATTGATCGGAACCAAGATCTGGGTGAGTTTTGCAATTTGATATGTTACTCTCTAGGTTTTTGGTATAAAGAACTATATCTGGACATAAGTCAGAATTGTTTGCCATAAGGAATATTGGTTGTATGTCTGCCTTCATGAAAGAAGTGTTGTTCACAAAATATGTGATTTGCCTATTTTTTGTTTTGTTGACATTGAAGTCACCTATTATCAAAGCATATTTGTATAAAGCTGCCATTGTAAAGATGGTATTTTCAATGATGGGAGTTGGATTGATGTAAACTAAGATTATATGTAACTTGTCTTCTGAAAAAGGTATAGTGATATGGGATGCTTCGTTAAGAGGGTTGTTAATACTTGGAGGGTTGGCTTTTTTCATGTTCAACGATGGGTGAGTCTGCATAAGGCTACCACCTCTGACATTTTGATTTACAATGTTTTCGGCTCTTTGATGTATGTTCCAGTTTCAATAGTGAATTTCAGTGTTCTTTTGAATTTTGGTTCCTAGAAAAAGCCCACAGTTAACGTCAATGTAATCAAATATTATGTGTTTTTTGGATAAGTAGCTGTTCATGTTGGCATATAAAATTTCAAGATTCTTGAACATAAACAGCAACGACTTCTCCCAGCGTCGATTCAGTCGGTGACGGTTTATCTGGTGTATTCAGGTCGAACATGAGAACAAAGGCTTCATTTTATCTCGGGAAGACCACACTCGTGTCGATATTGAATTCTTTGACAAATCTCATTTTCAACTTCTGTAGCAGTTCTGCTCTGTTCTGGCTTTTTGGTTTGTTCAATTTCCGTATATAAGTGTTCATGATGTGATCGTGTATTGTGTACGGAACATGAATTTCGCACACATTTTATTCAGTGGTTTGATTGTTGCATTTGGGATACCCTCTATCGGTTGTCTTGGTCTTTTTGGGCATTTAAATGACCATGCCTGGTGGCAGTGCATTGAGGTAGTATGGTTTCGTATACATTTGGCACATTTAATTTCTTGGTTGCAGTCTTCCGTTGTATGTGTGAACTGAATTTTTTGCACGATATTGGGGTAGGTACAGGAGGATTACTGGTATATACTGGGTAGTGCCTGTTTTTGTAAAATAGACTTTCAATGAGCAATTTCTCATAGGATGTCAAAGAAGTTGTTTTCATCCTCATATAGGAAGTTGCGATGTTTTCTAGATATTATTCTTTCACTATTTCTGTGTTCAATTCCTATCTGCGTCAGGTCCGTACTGATATGCTCATATCTTATAACTTTTTCTACCGATGAAATAACTGCTGAGTATGATGGTTCTTGAACTTTTTGGGTAGGGTTAGCCTATTTTGAGGGGTTGGTTTCGGTAAATTTCGATATGATTTCTCGTTTTTTCAGATTTTCAAGGTGGTTTGCTAGGAGCAGTTCAGGGGCATTAGATTTTAAGAGAAACCCATGGTTGTCCCAAATGTCTGCCATTTCAATTCTGTTGATGTTTTTGGGCACATTCATGTAGAAAAGATTATTGTATTGTTGATTAATGATCTCCTTCATTTTTGCGGAGCAATTTTGGTTGTTTTTGTTGAAGGCTGTTTCTGTGGGAATATCTTTAGGATTGTTGTTATTTATATTGTTGATGTTTTTTGTAGGCTGAGTGTCTTTCGAGGTGCTAGCATTAGTACCTGGGCCTGTACCTCCTGTTATTTCTTGGATTTGATGTTGTGGTATAGACTTTGTCTTCTTGGATGTGTTGAGAAGACTTTTTCTCGCTCTTCTTTTTTCATGTCTGACCTTTCTCGAAACTCCATCATCCTCCAGCTCCATCTCACTGTATGAGACATCGTCACTTACACTACTAGACCCAAACATAACTGGGGTTGGCTCGTGTACTATTATTGAAGCTTCATCGAGCAAAATGTGTCCTTACTCGACAACTGCCACTATCGCACTATGAAATTTTATATATTCGTCATAAGCAAATTTGTATCGCTTATCTGATTCCTCAATAATTCTTAAAGTATGTAGGGTAATACAAGAACAAAGGAATTGAGGAATACAATTATTTTGACATTACACTACTTTGAAACATCATATACAATCCAAAATATTCTTCTGATGCAATATGAGAAACATATGAATCTCTGAAAAGATCAAGCTGAGCTGCAGGACCCGAATTCAGTCAAGGAATCGCACACAATCAGGCCACAAAACACAATATTCCTATCACGAAGGAAGTCATTCAATAATTTCCATGTACTTGGCAACATTCGCTCGTTGATGAGATGATGAATCCTGAATAAATAGATTGAGATTATTCAAACCAGACATAATAATGATTTTGAATACATGATAATCTAACAATTAACGAGTGACAATTATTTATTGACCATTCATAGTGCCCAATCAAATGATGTTCAAATCCATTATTTCTAATTGTCTTCGGTGGCGGCGCAACTGCGAACATACATACATATAGGCGGGTACAAAAGTGCATCGTGATAGATTTGGATCATTACTAGCAATAGAAACACTGGGGAACAAAGGATCCGTGAGTGTGTGGGGCTGGTCACATACGCTCTGTGCTTTCCCTGTGGATTGTTGGATACGCGTCCTGAACATGCTGCCAGAATCTATTTGCTCTGGCTAGGGTCCCTTAAAGCTCGGCTTCAATCCGACTTCTGTTTATTCATTTTGTTCCTACACACCCTTCTGTGATGTCGTCAGTGGTTTTTTCATCACTGCGTATATAATTCATGCAGTCCGAGCTATGTGTCTGTTCATGGAAATAATATTTTCTTCATCAAACGTGATGAATCAGGAAAGATATGAGGGGCGTTCAAAAAAATGACTTTACACCCACCAAATTCGGGAAGCATCAGAATATTCTTGCGCATTTGTGGAATGAAGAATATAACAAGATAAAAAGATTATGAAAAACGAGGGAACGAAGATAATTCTGTTGTTGAGGCTAGATTCAGTTGTATTGAAAATGGGATAAGATGAAAGTTGACCACCTCCATTGATAATTCTATACTTGTCCTCTCATTTTTTCGTTTGCTGTATAAATCCTCTTACTGTATCTATTCTGAGAGCAGAAGATACATATATTTGAGGAATAATATCCAATAATACATGTGAGTTATATAATTCAATTCATGATACCAAAACTATTTATATCCAATCAGATATGAGAATGGAGCCCTCATCCACAAGGTAATTTCCCTTTGTGTTATTTTTCTCTTTCTCATTCAGTTATGATAAAGCAACGTGGAATATCTGTATTTGGATATAATCCATGATAATTTCTATCGATTCGATTTCGAGATATAGGAACTTGAAGTTAGGAAATCACTTTCTATCAACCCAATCAATGGAAAACGATATCTGATAAAGCAGTCGTTGAATGAAATGAGCAGTCGATAACGTAACAATTTTCCACGCACCTTCATTCACTCCCATTTGTATATTCATCATTATTTCCTCATTTCAAATGAGAATGAATTCCTGAAAGGCCAGATCACCAGTTCATACAAAATTTCTAACAGAAAAGAATGAAATAATTCGAATCGTGAGCTGAGAAATAGAATGGTCAAATAGCGCCTTTTGAATAGGGCGATGATGGTAACAATTTTTCGACAACTGTTTGACAACCATGTTCAAATAGGCAATCATCCAGATGTTCACGATCATTTTCATCAGCAGCTATATTCAATGATATATATGAAATGAAGACGATATAGCACACAGCATATCGCGAATCATAATTAATCTCCAGAATTTCCAGCCATACGCAGTAAATCAAATCAGATACAGTAAGGTCTATTAGGAATTCACATCCCTAATTCCATTGTAGTAGCACGGTATGCAATGACTCTTTTATGAAGTTCAACGTGATGATAGTTCAAAGGTGACGGTGAACGGCATTCACATGCCCACTGTTTCTGTTATCATAATAAATAACTGAATCCGGATCAAAGGATAACGACTGGTGCTGCAGTAGACTTCGTATCAATAATTGCGTTAAAACTCAGTGGAGCGCATTAACTTGATGGCCACAATTCCGATGGCGTATCTCCACATTGAAGTCCTAAATTAACATATTTTATGGTAGCTAAGACACGACTGAGTTGTATAATGGCAAATTGAAATAGTTACGGGTATTCAGAGACCGCTTTCCTCTTCATTTCTGTGCAACAAAGTGGTTTCATGACCCCAAGTCGCATTCCTTGGAGCCTTTTTCAGTGGGTACATAAATCAGGAGGAATGGCCCGCAAAAGCCGAGGCCTATCGTGGTAAACTAACATTTAAGCATGCACGTCTATCTTGGGGAAAATTACGGCATATGTCAACTGAGTGAGAATATCTTATCGCATGTTTCATTTTCTGAACCATTGGACAGCACATAACCAGAAGAATTGTTCCATGGATCAAATGACAAATGATCGAGTACATATTTTGATTTTCTTTCACATGGCGCCATCACCATAGTACATTGCCTTCCTAAGACCATTCGATTATTCAGATATTTTTGATATGATGATCCGTGTCAGTTCATGTAGGATCAGTGAATTTTATTCCGAAAAGTGTCAGGATGCCATTCGGTCTGAAAAATGCTCCAGCTACCTTTAGCAGGGTAATGGACAATGTTCGGAGAGGAATTCAAGGTCACATATGTCTTGTTTACATGGATGAGTGTGACGTTTGAAATATTGATTGTGTATCTGCGCAAATATACCAATTTTCAATCGAAACATTTCTTCATTTTCATTCTCATTCCCAAGTGAGTTATTCTACTTCCACACAGTTACCATTTCGTTCTTTGTATCATTCTTGCTCACGGTCATATCACCATTACAATTCATGAAATATCTTTTTTATCCAGATATATCCTGATATATCAAGTTTATCTTTTGTTAAATTGTATTTGTGGCGCCTTGATCAGATATTTCTTGTCGTTCATCATAAAGATTTCCGTTTCTTACAATATTATGAACTATCGAGAATATTTTTGATTCATTTCATTATAACTATTATTATCCAGCCCTATCTACCTCGAATCAACAAATCCTACTCGAAAAATAATCATCTGATTCCGATTGACATTATAGAAAATCTACAGAAATAATATGATTCTCCTCAGTTTTTTCGTAACACTCGTCGGGAACAAAAGCTCCTTGGACACTGAAATCCATCCTTGTCATATCAAACTGATCTGAATATATGCAAGATGTTTTGTATTTCCTTCCTTTCCCAGAGAGTCGAATAGAATATGAACAAGAGGTTGATCAGGTAGAGTACAAAATGGCAGTTGTTTCCGAGCTAGCTATTGATATACATCTACTGGATACAGCAGGAATTTTCAGTCTTCAATTTTCTATGGATATATACTGTTATCATCAATGAATAAGAGTGGAGAAAAGCTAATGGGCAATCTAGAAACAAAATGACACCTGCTACATAACCAGCAAGAGGATTTGTTAGTGATTACGATTCAGTGGTTTCGATTATTCCGGAGTCTAAGCAGAATAATGTTTTTTCCATCAAGAGATTGTTTTGTGGTGAAAGCCCTCTAGCGGAAAGGCAGAACAGATAATGTCATAAAATTAAATATCCTGTGCGAGGGAAAACTCGATGGTTTTACGACGAAAATTCTTACTGGGCTTACTCAAGGCTAAGCTCCCATAGTTCCAATCAGTAAATCAAGATAAAGTCTTTTCGGTTTTAAAAACACTGGCGTTTCCCCTCGGGCAAGGAAAATCTGAAAAATACGAGAGGATTCCAGATCATGAGCATCGCCATAAAATATTCAAAACCTGCTAACAGATGAATATTTATATATGCATATTGGAAGCGTTCCATCCACAATTTGATACCAGTATTATTGAGGCAAAACAATGTAGGAGAATACGATGCAAAATGATTGTAAATTCATTGAAAACAATTCGAAAGTCGTACTGCTTTCAGATATCTGACGATAACTATCCAGATGTTATTTTGTTCTCATTTTGCTCACACTCAGAAATGTTCTCATTTATATTATTGAATATATAACTGACATTGCACACGACATCGAAATCTATTGGACGTCCATTTCATATTCAATCAGGACTGTATTAGTTCCTTTAATTCACCTGTATATCTTAAAATTATCACTCATAATATCATTAAAAGTCCAGTGCGATGCTTCTGGGTGTTCAATATATGTTTTACTGTATACGTTGCTCAGACGGAAGGACTATAGAATTACTGAAAAGGATTATTCAAAAGCTATTTTGTCGGCCTAAAAGCGTCAGCAACGGCCCTGAATTGAAACGTTTTGTATATGTATATGATTAATATTATTATAAAGAAATACAAAATTCATTGACTGATAATTGTCATCATTTCCTCAGATCCTCTGCGAGCACTTGATCTCCTTTTGGTATTACAGATTTCTCCTCCCAATTATTGATTTCTAAAATTCATCTTCATTATTGTTCGTAGTTTACAGAATTCTTCAATCAATAATTCGATTGAAAATTCTTCTTTTTTAAAAATCCTCATTTTTAGTTTTTTTTTACCCATGCTACACCTTTTTCATACGATTTTACTGTTATTTTCAGTGAATGATCTGAGGGCTTGAAAATGAAAGTTGCTGGACACATGAAGGAATAGTGTAATCATGGTAATTTTAATACATAGGTATAATCTCCCAATTTGGGAAGGTTGCCCAAGTATCCTGCTATGTATTCAAGAGCATCTGTAATGTTTTGTTATGCTTATCTGGAATGACAGAAGTCACCAACTGAAACTTCGAATGATCCTGAAGACCAACTCACTATATTTCTCTGATGCTAGGGAATGATCTTCCCCAATTTTTACGTAAGCTAAATCATAAACTCTCGAAGTAATTACATATTCTTTATTCTTATCTTGGTATCCATTCTAATTCCTATTACTTAGATTTTTTTATTATCATTCGAATTCTTTTGATTGCCTCCTATGGAGTGAGATGGTCATTTAGACCTCAACTTCTTATCTGAGAAGGAGAATTTTTCAAGCAGTCTCGATTTGATTTATGTGTACATATACAGGATGTCCTAGCAGTCATCCAGCTGGGACCGGACAATAAGCCGAGTTATTATAGTTATAAAAAAAATAAATCCAGGTTGCGTATTTGAAAAAATACGGACATTCGAAAATGATCGAGAAAATGTAATGTGACAGTTTTTTCACTCGTATCATCCGAACAGCTCACATTTTTAGACATTATTTGTAACTCCAAGAAGAAAAAATATTGTGGGCTCTCGATAATCTTAGTCTCGAACGGAAATCAAAATATCAATAAATCATCTAAATCTATGAATGGTTGTGAGAAACTTCAGTATTGAGTGGTAATATGGCAATATGTCATTTTTCTAGCAACAAATTGATATCCAATCGAATAAATTGGACGTACATTCAGTATTCATTGGGATCCCTTCGGATGTACAATCAAGTTCACCGAACGTTTTTTAAAACCTACATAGGAAATTCACCAGATTTTTTACCAAATGGAACGTTTAATGGATGCTTGAGAAATCTACTTCATACGTTTATCAGTAGTAGATGTGATCAGTTAAGAAATCAATTTCGTCAAAGCCATCGAATTATGATTTTCTATCAATAACTTTGAGAGGCCAGAATAGCACGAATAGCCTAGGTCTGAAGAGACGATTTCTTGCACGTTAATCGTGAATATATTGGTTTGTTTGGGATTGATGCTTCAGTAATTGAATACAAATGGAACAAAATGAGAAGGTATACGTGTTATCTCAAACTCGGACTGAGATTTTTGTTGGTATGAAATGGTTACCTTCGGTTATTTTAAGAAATGAGTCTAGAGATTGATGGTTTCGAATACTCTGATGTAAAATAGTAAATGATTGAGATGCCTTCAGTAGGGTATCCCAGACTATAAGGGCATCTTCTTACGAACTGAGAAACGCATACCTTCTAAATTTGTTCAAATCGACCTTAATACTGAATATTATTGAAATGGGATAGCGATAACCCGTGCCGACTTGGTGTCAAACTTTAAATAGAAACCATAGGGGAATATATATACCTAATACATCATTGAATGTATGTAACATAAAATCGGTTGTCAGCTCACCATTATTGATCGACATTCATGGAGATGAGGATTTGATGGCTTATATGCATTGTCGTAGGTTAACATCATCCCAGATTATCGCATCCTGTCAAGCCGCCCTAAGCAACCATTAATGTTTCTTCCACTCCGTGGATTAAGCACAAATGTGTATAGAACTTCCAAATGGTTTTTTTCTGTGTTCATCACTTAGGCCTCCGACCACTGGGGACATCGTTAAAGTTTACTAATTAGGATGTCACCTAAAGCCTTCCTTCAGCTTAAAGGTAGACGAACTCAATAGAGTATTCTTCCGAGTATTTAGATGATAACCTACTAGTTCCTCAAGAGAATTCTGGGAGTTTGTAGTTTATGAGAAAACTCCATCTACATAAACAAGAGTGTATAATTAGTGGTGGCTCATGAATCTTGACGGTGTTGTTGAAAAAATGGTTAGGATATGGTATGAAATAACGGAACGGAAGTAGTCATGACAACGGAATAGCTAATCAGAAATTAAACATTATCATGATTGAATGAAATCAGCAAGTACAATCGGTATCTCATATTTTCGATCGAAATTCCTTCTCATGATTTCTCTCGTAATGTATAAAGTTTTCTATATTAGGTTGGCGCAAATAAAAACATTGATATTCGACTTAAGCGTTACATATTATGTTATGCACGAAACTTCGTATGAAGTTTTGTTCTCTAGTAAGATATTAACGTGAAAAATGATCTATGTGAAGAAATTGTTTATTCGTTGAACAATTTTGCATAAGAGATATAATGCTATTTTTCTTTTCTTGTTCTCCTACAACTAATTGATTGATCACGTCACAGCCAGTACACAACTTATCGGTATCCCTTTTTCGTGCTATTGAAGAAGGAATCATAATGCTTTCTGAAAATTCATTATGCTCTCACTAGATTACAATATTCAAGATGTCACCAGGTCATTGTGGTGGTGATTTTTTGAATCAAATTCACTCTTATCATCATTGATTGTGATACCACGTGTCTCCAAGCTCAATAATAATTAAATTGACAATATTATCTTCAATTGAATCAACCAGAGAAACTATACAGTTGTAAATCAGAAGTATAGATGATCAATGAAACAATTTTTTCATTCTGTGTCTAAGGTATGTTGAGCCCATAGGGGGTTTCGTTATTGTTTCACAGATGAGATTAACATTCCGTAACGACTGTGAATATAATTCTCAATAAATCAAGTCTGAAGAAATTATTTTCCAGTGATCAGGAGAGGGAATGAATTCGAGAAAGAAAATTAACGCGACCATTTAGCTGTTCTGTCAATTCGGAAGACTTTTTTGAAATAGACAATTTGAATTAACTTAAATGAAATAAATTGGGGTCCTCCGGTTACTCTGGAAGCAAAGATATATTGTTTCATCCAGTGGACTACATGCCATGCGAATAAACTGTTCTGAGCTTCTATTTTTTCGTGGTTCAGATCATTAATGGTTTCTTGGTGTGCTTTCCTTCGAGACGTGTGCTTTTCGTCAAAGTGAATATTCAGTTTCATGCTTTGGATAAAAACCAGCGACAAACCGAAATCATCGGATAATTCGAATACATAAATACTGTCATGTGTTCAACTCGGAATAATTTCCATCCTATTTATTCAGAATCTAAATCATCGTAACCATGTTAGATAATAATTCGACTTCGCCAAATATAACGAATATAAGTTCCAGCACGGTCGTACATACAGGTCTGGAAACTGGTAGGGTGCGGGGTTGCCAAAACATTCTCGTGTTTCGTCACCTGTGGTGCTGTACTCTCTTTGTCAATTCGTCAGCCAATCACCAATCAGAACCTATCGACAATACAAATGTTCCTTGATTTATTGAAGAGAAATGCAAGATAATATTTCAGTCATTAATTTTATTCACCATTAGAGTCCTTCTGTTTACAGAACGAACTGTCAAAGATTAATCACTTGATCATAGCCCAAGATAAATACGCTCCTAGCTTCGAAAGCAACCAGTCTGAATCAATGAAGGGACTAAAATAAAAGTTTGTCTACATTCTTTTCCTACACTTGTTGTGCCACCTCCTCGCTGGGGCGTTGGAGGCACAGGTTGAGAAATATGTCCGAAATGTGTTCCCTTCAAAAGCAAACACGTGTCCGAGCATTTTTGCTTTCAATTCTAAACAAAGGATGAAAGCTAGGTGCATACTTTTCGTTGGACCACTCTGTACAATTTGCATAGTTTACATTCTTAGTTATATCCCATATTCTGTATATTTTGTCCTTTCTTCAATCACCATGCTTTTGGCTTTATTTTCCATATTTATTCTCATCAGATTTTCCTAATCTCTTTCGTCCATATCGTTCTTGTGTGATGATTTTCCACCAATATTCAATCTCATTTAAAATTGTTCACTTTCGTTCTTCTGACTTCTGCCTGGTATAATCTGAACTCAGTTTTTTTTCAATTGTAATCGATTTTCATATTCAATTTCTTCGATTATTTCAATGCCTTATTGTAGGTATAAAGGATTGCATTGATATTAATGATCCCAATGTGACGTATTTTTTTGGTGGTTAACAGCTCTTCTGGTAATTCAATACATTCCTGAATATTTTGAAATATACTTTTGTCGTGAAGAAGAAAAAAGTTATCTGATCCATCACTCCTATCTATATGTATTATTGAAGGAATGTGTTATTTCAATTCAATACATAAATTTTTTCAATCAATATCTTCTATGGCAATATTACGCTATCATCAACCGAAAAGAAAACGTTCGACGAGCTCATCTACTGAGGTTCTTGATTAATAATATCCTCCATAATGAATATCCAAATTGCATATATCGAAAAATTCCAGTTTTTCAATTCTGTTTCATTGTGAGAAGGGTGGACTAATATATGTTGACTCCCCGAATACAAATTCATTTTGCGTCATATTGGATGCCGATGAATGAAGATATATCCTGAAGATTGTCTCGGTCTGACAAGTTTCCTATTTTGGTTGTGGTGCACCTGGTATTTTATGTCACATTTTACAACCGCAGGGCCATAAGCCACGTCTACCGTACGACAACGAACGTGAATGTGTTACAAATGGCTCATTCTCGGAACACGAACAACACATGAATAACATCGAATATTGGGGTGGATGAATAATTTTAAAAGAACTCCTGAGCTTCTATTTTCCAAGATTCACTCGCGAAAGAACGATTCAAGTTTGGGAAGTATTGAAACCATACGTTAGGTTGGAATCTATTCGAAAGATATCAGAGAGATTTTACAAAATGGTGGATCAAAATGTTTCTTGGCAAGGACTCCAAGGAATAGTAACCAATTGATTAGCTCTATGATATTTTTTGTATATTTGTCATCGATGGCTATCATCTAAGGAAATAGATTTTTTATTGCCGTTTTTCTTCGAAAATGTTCAGAATATCCATCAATTTATTTATATATCTTGATGTTTTGACTGTCCTATCTATACAGTGATGAAGCAAAATATTTCTTGCCTACGGAGTTTGGAAACATTGATAGTTGCTTTACAAAACTTATCAGTAGTTGAGGCCAAGAAAATATCAGAGTACATTTGGAATATTCTTAAATTACGATCATTTATTTTGAGCGAGAAACTGCAGTATTTTAGTTCCTTTCAATTGTATTATTTCAGTATTATTTTAGTCCTTTCGACTTCTAATTTTAACTGGTAAAACTCACATAACATTATCATTTTCTTTTTTTTTTGTTACCCCCATACAATTCTTGCTGTGAACTTGTTTTTCAGAAGCAATAAACTATTATTATTATTATTATTATTATTATTATATATCTTGATGTAGTTCACAATGGGAATACCAGATAGGTGATGATACTCCTACAGGAATAACATAAGTCAAATGAACAGAAACTATCAAGAACTATATTGATGGTGAGAATTGAAGCATTAGAGGAAACGCTTCCGTCATAAATTACCCTTAGATATTTTTATCATTGAGTTGTGATATCAATACAGTAGGCAGTATAGTTGATGAGAATTGAATAGATATATTCTCGTTATTCTTTTTGGACTGAAATTTAGGAAAAGATATGCCACGCATAAAAATCCTTAATGTTTCTAATACACCTTGAAGTCAGCAGCATACAGTAAGAATTCACAAAATTCTAAGGAATTGTTAATATCAATATCAATTGGGCGATTCAGAATCTCAGACAATTTTCAATAAGAATTATCCAAAAATATTTATTCATGTTTTCATTTTCGGACATTCGGAATTCAATTAGATAGATGCAATGTGTCCCGACTTTGTTTCCTATGCAGTGATCTCGACTCGATCTCGATCATTATTCCTACGGCAAAAATTAGCTGATTGAGATTCTGGAAAAGAAATGTAGCTCCGGAATCAGGGTCCTCCAATTGGTTTCGAAAAAGTCAATTCGAATCTAAAAATTTAGACAAGTGTCAAAAAGTGGCATTAGGATATTCTTCGGTGTTTTGTTATTCCTTCACCCGTCTCAAATCAATTCATTCCTATTGCCACCATATTGAATTCCCCTTTTCTTCGAATGAATGTAGAATATAGTGAATGAGTGGATAAAAAGATTTGAGTATCATCAAAAATATCACATTTCGTAATCTCTAATTCCTTTTGATTAGGCTATATTTCATAAGTCAGAACAGAATATAACTGAAAGAAAACGCGTAAAAAATGTACCACTCATTATTCAATAACAACATTGAATCATTTCATAAAAAAAACGACATACGTTATCAAAGTATATAACTATACTTGATATGATCAATGATGGATATTTCATTGGAAAAATCGAAATGTTGATTTTTGAAGACTGATTGTTATTAATTCATCGATTCAGTTTATCATTCAATATAAATGTATAGAATCATCTATGGATATTATAGTATTAGTAAACAATTCTTAGAGAATCTTGAACAAATATCCGAAAATTGAAATAGCTAATAAAGTAGAGTCAAGTGAGGTTACGTATCCCGTATAACTTGAATTCGACTGAGATGGTGATTCTCAAAGCTTGACAAGTGACAAAATACGATAAATTGGAATAATCATCGATAACACAACAACCAATCGAGAAATTTTTTTTGACACCCCACTCTCTAGTGATATATAGAACTCACGATGACCGTTTCTCACAAATTAGACATCAGATCAAATTGAAAATTTCAAAATTTGCATAAATTGCCACTTCTACAATAAAATAGCAGCTGCTTCGATTTTTCGAATGTATATGATATAGCATGGTTTCTCATTACTCCGTAAAAAAAAAATTAAGTACAATTTTTCTATCTGCTACCTGTCTTGGAATAATAGATAATTTGTTACGATAAATTCACTGTCTGGTTGTAAGATGGTCGAATTTGAAATGGAGTTTCATTAATATTTACCTCATACAGAGCCCTACAAAAATGCGAAGACTTTGTGTACATGAAAAAATTAGTGAAAGTCAATTCTCTCATACACCCCCTGAATTTCCCAATTTTGTTACTCTTCATCTAATCCCAAATTGACGTTGTTCAGTCGAATCAATTCCGATTTCCAACTGTTTTCGAAATGAACAGAAACTGACGTGGATTGAATCCCCTGAACGGTAGAAGATGAGTATGGAAATATAGTCACAAAATTATTTAAGAAGAAATCAAATGATATCACATACAGGGTGTTCCATTAGAGAAATCAACTTCGTCGGTACTTTATAGTGGAATCAATAATACAGCACCCTCTAGTATAGGCATGTACACTGACAAATTTACAGTTTGATATGTCGTCTATTTTGTCAGAAACGTCCAATTAACGCTCAACTCGAAATGATTTGTATAAAACCGTGTTATCAAATATATATGCAGAATATTCAAATGCCCTTGGAGAAAATCCTACGAACATTCCATTCATTGTTCTGAAAGGGGTAAACTGTTTTCTGAATTCATATTAAGCACATTCGGGCAAGTTAATAAAATTAAATTATTCAACGAATGTCTTAGATAAGGACACTAATTAACGGCAACACCGAGAGGGATATGTATGTGAGTTCCTTAATAAATATTTCAATTCACTTTCATAGTTGATTTAGGCCGTCGGGTGCACAATTATCGCTCTCGCGGGATCCGACATAAAGCCGAAGGCCCCGTGCCGCAAGTCGTTCCTATTAATTAGCGGCATGACGTCTTTCAACCTTTGATGTTTTCTCGCTCGTTCCGAACAAAATGCACGTAGCCATCCTCCACATTAGCTTTAATGGTCGCCCTCATTGTTTCCATCATACACGCGAATTAAATTTCAGTTGTCTGCTAACCATAGCCGCAGTGCGCAAAAGCATTGCACTTTATATTCTCGTTCCATCTCCATTCTGGACTCACTACATACTTTCATGGAGTAAAGGATATTAAAAGTTGGTATTGCATAAAGCTACCCGGTTGTTTTTTTTTCCTTTATAGTCAATGTTTTCAGTACTTGAGTAACAAATTTTAATCTGAGAGTAGAAATTCTATTAGCTCGATACTGATCACATCGCACAAACTGTTCGACAAGTTTGAATCAAAATTGTTCTTCGTATTGCTGAAGTCAACGTAAGTGTGAGTCATGAAGGTTGATCAGTGACTTTTGTCTCTCTCCTTCAACTTTACAGAATCTCAACATCTCCGACAAATCTGTAGGATTTGTAACATTTTCGAAATGAGATAATCATATTAATTTTTTTTAAATGAATTATGTTATTATTTAATATCTAACATATTTGTTTCAAATTGCAAACATCGAATGTTTCAACAGAGGTAACGGAATTTCTTGAAACAATTCATTTCGTTATTTCAAGAATATAAACATATTCTTTCTCGAATGAAGAATATCATTTATTTGAATTTATAATACACAGAACAAAAAAGGTACGTAAATACGATGAAAAATTCGATGATTCAGTGAATAATTTTCAACCAGAGCACAATTTCACCAATACAACGAGAGGATATTCATGACTTGATGTTGCAGTCATCAGTTATCAGAAAAATTCCTTAATATGATGGAAAATAGTTCATTAGCACAGTAACTTCAGGTCATACTATCAATGAGTCAGTTCAAGTTCTTACATCGTATTAATGTATGAATACGTTAATGCCATGAAATTTGTTCATAAAATCAACGAATGATCATCCAACTTGATATTCTTCATATAGAAACAACGAGATTTGTCGTCTGTCTTCAGTAAGATGAAATTTCATAAGGAATGGAGCAGTGTCATAACGAATTTGGAAGAAATCTTGAAACCTTGGGAATGCCGTTTCACAGACATCACCAATAGTCTCTTGAAATATTATGATGTAAAGAAACTTGATGAAACTAGACTGTCTCTTCTAATGGACATATCATGAAACATAATATATAAACATAAATGATAACGTTGATGAACAAAATTGATTCGTACCTTGGAATTGTGATTATTTTGAATCACGCAAATTCATATCATCATTTCGAGTGATCAATTGTTCCCATAGTTTCTGTGGCAATCGGAACATTCAAATGCCACACAAATGTTTCCATTCATGAATATGAACGTTTTACCTGGAGAAATGTGTTCAATGAATCATTTCTCTTGATGAAAAGAATCATCTCCTCCGGTATATACAAACAAATTATATATTTACTATGATAGAGTTATACTTGGAACAATAGATGTTTCTCTCGTATATACTTATTTTCAAAGTCAATACAATCAAAAACAACTGAGTCAATGAATTATAGCTGAATCATCTACACGAAATTTGAGATTCTAATCGTTTTTTTTTTAAATGAGAGTTGTAGCTGGAATCACTGGTTTTTCAGCTTCATCAATTTCTGGCCACCTATAACATGGAATTGAAATCAACCATTTCGATGAAGTGTATAATGCTACGAACATCAGGAATTGAAGAAATATACAAATAGACGTATCAGAAGGAACATAGGATAGGGAAATATGTGTATAAACGAAAGTAGTGATCCGAATCAGAATCGTGAAATAATCTTGATGTGAATGGGTCATCCACAAAAACAAAGTTTCCATGTTCCAGTTCATAATAGTATCCATTCCATGTTCACTTTTGATGTGGAGGGAGAAAGATCTACAATTCTGAATAAATCCGTTCAGTAACCTTGTAAATATACTCGCTCAAATATATACGAGAGCATCCTGTCATACCAATATCCGAGATCTTGAGAAATTCCCCGAACCAACAATCCCTGTCCGAAATCCGTTTTACATTTCCCATCACGCCGCCTGGTCAAATCCATATTTCTTAGATAAATATTTCATAGTGATACTGTACGGCTGACCATTCGAGATAAAAAGCTCTGTCCATAACATTTCTAGGGGAAGTTTTCTTGCCCACAAACGACCGTTTTCACTTTCCACTCCCCGAAGTCGTTGGGTGAATTATTGGGAATAAAACAATGGCATGTGGGGAACGAGACACTGTCCAGAAAGTAGAACTTAAGTGCTCGGCTTGGAAAGGTTATTGATCACGTGGACACATCCTCGACGTTACGCTATTCGCTCTCCGTTTAAACGCTGGGATGTTCATTCAATAAATGATTGTCGTCTCTGCAAGGAGTTTGACAAGCACGATTTTGCTTCCCTAACGGTTGGTTGTTCGATAACAGTTTGATTAGGGTATCTTTTGTTGTAGAAGATTTCCTTTAGAATAATTATTTATTATTTTTACTGATACTAGTGAAGTCAGAATGTCGTCGACGATAAACAAAGTTCAGGCAGATGACAACTACAGAAAACTATTTTCAACTCGTACCGAACGTACGTACCGAATCATACACGAACACATCGTGGAATTATCAAACATGGGAATCAAAACATCATCGATGGTTAGTGATAGTTTGTACAGCAGATATATAATCAAGAACTCTTTCCATCTCTTCAATTTCTAGAAATGATTTCAACGTTCACTCAAAGATGGGTCACTTCCTCCCCAACGATTTAATTCTATTCCTCATAAACTCAATTGAAATTTCTTACATGTTTACCTCGCGTAAGGAAATACAAAATCAGTATTCGAAAATATATCAAACAAAAAATTCAATATTGATATATTATAATAAGGGTTGTATCATGCATTCAATATTCAGCATATGTGTGTTCATCGACTTGAATTTTCACCTTTAATAAATATTGAGAAAAACAGGATTGATAGTTCCTATGTTTGTATTACATCATAAAATTTTTCATGAAATTATTTTCGACATCGATTTGATGGTGGAGACATATCTCAATACGGTCCAGAATCAATAACTTTCAAGAATATCTTTCTTCACGACTGAATCAGGTATTCCCACACAGCATATTCTTTATCTTAGTGATCGACACACAATACAATCTTATGATCGTTTATTTCATGAAAAATACAAGAGACGCACAGTGATTAATATAATAATAATATCGATGCCAGGTAAACCTTTGCACTCATTTACACTCCCTGGCCAAAATTGACTGCAACCCCACAAACAGAATTTTCATCTTTGGTTTTTCGAAGTTCTTTTTTTTCCAACTGGTCAGTCACGATCAACCCAACGTATATATGAGTATACAGGAGGAGGAGACATTTACAACATCTACAGGGTTTTCTAATTTGAATCGGCACTACTGCTAACTTCGTTATAACTGAAGTTACGAAGTCAGCTAAAATAATTATATGCGAATTCAAGTGTTAGTTGTATCTTCTATTCCAAAATTTCAAACCTAAGTTATAATTTGCAGCTATAAGCAACAAAAATATTCATGGATGGAATATCCGAAATACTATAATGGCTTCAGCGTTCTTGGAACAAAGGATGGTGGAAGATTTCATAAAAACTGAAGATGAACTGGATGAAACAAAAGCGATGATATAAAAACTGCATGATTCATCCATTTTGATTCTTCAGATTCAGTTATATGGTAAATTGAACAATTGAAAATTATGCGAATCGATAACCAGGTAATGCCTGAAATATCTCGTTTAATAGTGATTCTTGAAATTTTCTGTAGGCTTTAGAGATCTGGAAAATTATTCAACTTCATAGTATCTACCTCAATAACAAGAAAAATATGAATAGTAACTGGATAAGTCAGAAGAACTAGTAAGCAAATTCGAACGCAATGATCTCTGTGATATGAAATATGTTTTCTTGATGAAAATTCAAATTGACTCATGAATTCTCCACGAATATCATCTAGTATAAAGTGTTTCAAAATAGTTATTTCCATGACAGTTTTCGAATGATTTGGAATAACCTCAAACATCCTTCCTTCTGGCAAGTAGCGTAGATTGATGAGAGTGGTGAAAAACTTCTGAATCGAATTGTGTTCTAAACTAATCTTCAAATGGATGATCGGAGATACTCAAATGCTTTGGAAAAATTCTGCGAACGAATTGACAATTGTTGTAGGTTTATTGGAATATACAGTATTTTGAAAGATAAGTTTACGGATTTGTGGGTTGAAAACTGCATAGATCAATTTTCTCGGCCTAAGGAGCTCTTTTCATTCGTTTTGTTCATTATAAGAATCTACACGTTAGCAACTAGAACCACGCTCGAATATTATTTAATCACTTGAATTACGTACGGGTAATGTTATATTATGTATAAATTCCTTTTGTGTTCCCTAACAATATTGCGCACAACAAAACTGTGTATTTCATGGAATAAACGAATTTATTTATTCACCCAGCTTACTCCCAAATAAGTTTCGCAAAGTTATACACGAGTCCGTTTCACTGAAAAATTGGAATAGTTCCCATTCAGTGTTCACGAAACCGCTTCAAAAATATGTTTGTATTCAGGAAATAAATATGAACTTGGGAATGAAGAAATACATTCCAATCTCACTCGCAAATAGTATTGAGCTGAACGTATTCGTCCGCTATTGCCTTATTTGTACTGTAGAAGGAAGTGATCCGCTCATATACCCAAGCCATGAAAAATACATCAACCATACAATTCCACGTGGGACTGATCAACGCTAAAATATGAGGTATTTGCTTATAAATACCCACCACCGCATTTTATATTTGTGTTGGACAATACATCTCCTTTCACTTTTTTGCTTCGTGAAAGGAGAATACTTCCTAATTCACTTACTTGAACTCAAGGTTTCATTCTCAACAACAATTCGTCCATTGCATCGGACAAAAAGGTGGGTCGGATCGAATGGAGTTGAAGACTCCTCAGTACTCCTTCTAGTATGGATACGTTTTATGCAAACTCATCAAAAGGAATATTATCAAGTACACTGATTCCCAATTATTGAAAATGTAAAGCGAAGCAGATAGGAAACAAGTCGAAGAGTCATTCAGTAACAAGAACAGAACCAATAAAAAGAATGTTCGGAATGGGAGTATTATGTAGTGAATATCCGACAAAAAAGGTTGTAGGAATATGTAGTTGTGTATTTAGAGACTTATATCAAGTGTACAAGTATTCAATGATTGCATCGATCAATGAAGCAGCCTTTAACTAACTGATTACCTCAATTTTTCCTACGTTTTCAGTAAAAAGCGACTGCCTTCGCCAATTCAGAAATTCAGTTCTCTTTCAAAACTCCAACACGATTTCGATGTTTCCATGTAATGTTTGATCGTGATACAAGTCAAGGTAACTGCTAATTCCTCTATAAGCATAGTTGAATAGTTGTGAATATGAGAACAGTGATCGAATACACTGAGTTTTCTTCTTGCAATGTTTCTATTCATATGCGTAGGAGACGAGAAATTTTCACAGAGAATTTCAATTCACACGGTCTATCTCAATGATTCAGGAGAGTGATGATGAGAATGTGCATGATTGTATCAGAGTGTGAGTTTGATAGGCATATTCTATCATAATGATTGATTAATGAGCTATCATAATCATCTTTCCCAAATAAACAGACTGAAGTAGTTGATTAATATATTTTGTGGTTAAACTTTGAGCAAAAAAACAGACTAACAGCTATGATATAAATTCATAATCTACGTGATTAATTCCATTTCTATCGGTTCTTTTTTCATCGAGATTATATCAATTAATCAATATTCGATTTTCGTTTGTGTAGTGGAATGAAATGTCATCTCATTCTGGTCCATTCTCTCCCATATCTTTCAGAACAGAGGAGAGTTTTTTCAGTGAAATAAGTACAACGCAGTCCCCAAACTGAAACCAGCCTCGAGGGTGTCCGTTAAACCAACAGAGGCAAAGGAAAAGGGTTGTAGAAATAACACAGGCGAGCAAACGAAAATAAAAGTTAACCTTTTGGTTTGGCCGAAAATGACAGCGATCGCAGCAACGTCTGTTGAATTTAGCAATTAGACGTTCTAAATGAGAAAAGCAGGCCCGGCACACATCTTTTGATTGATGTTATCTAGGAAAAAGTGTCTGGTTTCTGTAAAACATAAACAAAATCAACATTCCTCTCTCCCCTGTTATATCGTTACCACAACCGTAATATTGATATCAATTAGGACCCCAAGGACACCCTCATCAACCCCCTTTGCTCTACCTTTCCCACCTATGATACTTTCAATGGCAACCTTCTACATATGATACGTTGTTTGATGTAAATCATAATTATACAGGGTTCAATGATAAAGCGAGAGGAAAACAGGTGAGATTGAAGAAATAGGTAAGATAAAAACAAATTTTTCATGAAATACACTGACATTAATTAGTATCTGCATTCCACATGAACTTATTTGTATGAAGGCACTATCATGTTATCATTTCCTTGATTATTCGTATCCTTCAAAATATCGGTGGATTCCTCTCAAATTCTTCAAATTCGCAACAAAAAAAAATATGTATGACATATATTCTACTGTTCAACACAATTTCTCTATCTACTCCACCTTATCTATCTGAATCTCATTTTTGTAATTAGATAGTCTTCAGAAGAGAGAAAAAAAATGAGAGTATTTTATTTGAAAAAATTAGATGAATTCAACTCGATCTGTTTGTTATATGAAAGTTGACATGAAATGACGAGTTCATCATGACAAATTATTTCAACGAAATAAACAAAACATTTTCATACGACTGTGCAAAATCGTTGACTCATCTCAAACATTAATTATATATTCACTAAATACTATCAAAACGAGAAACATCAGATATAAAATCACAAGCAAATATCCTCAAAATTTTCTGAGGATGTGTATTATATTTTTCAATAAAACACCGAGACGGCATAGTCATTAATAAGTCAATTTTCCAATTCCTGATAGTATCAATAGTATAGTATAGTTCCAAAACCTATGGAAAGTGGCAGGTTATTCTGTCGAAAATATAGATTCATTTCAACTTCCGTAAAAGAGTATCATTCTGTATTAGAAATGAACATTTTTCATCGCACATTTGGTTAGTCTTAATTTTGTGCAATTCTGCTTAAGTATGTTATGGTCCGTGGGCACCATCATCCGAAGAATCAGCAACTAAACCACCTTACGTTTTTGCGTTCATTCTATGAATCTCAATTTCAAATGAGATGACTCAATTGAGACCAAATACTATCGAATGATTCATCTCTTCGTCATAATTTCATACAATTTTTTCTTCAGGTGTTCTATTCCAGGTGATCAACTATGGAGTAGAAAAAACTTCGATTTGGGAGAGGTGAAAACACAAAGAGGCCGAATGACAATAACATTCGATAATTAGGTGTAATAGTCACTTCTCAATGAATTGACTATGGATAGATAGATTCATTATTCATGAGTGGATGGTAGTCATTCACTGATAAAATCAAAGCCTTTAGGAATGATTGTACATATCCCTGGATTAATCATGTTTGCAGAATCTGTGATCAATTTGTTATATCAGACGAATAATTCCACTTGGGATTCCGATGTTGATTCGTTTAATCATTCCATAATCCCAGAAACAACTGTTCGCTGTAAAAACTGAATTTAAAGCCATAGAGAATACGGCATATCGATTATCCACTGCACCAGAGACATGAAATGCGCAAATCGCATTCCCATCTGCGGAGCTTTTTCGGGTGCAATATGTTGATTGGGGCGAAAGCTTCCACCTTCCAACTGGAGTTTTTGAAATCGTTTAGTCATTGGAAGTGTTGAATAAAGCGGAATTGTGCTTCAGTGAACGGGTAAACATTAACTGTTAGCTCGAAACTAATCGAATGAATTGAAGGAGGAAAAACTTCTCTGGTTAGATAGTGATTACATTTGTATAATGTTCATCATGTATTCAAAATAATATACTAGCTATCATTTCGGTAATGAAAAACGATTAATAATTGTCTTCGATAAGTATTCGACATTTTGAAAAGTGTTCAATATTCGATGGATGAACAACAAAAATAAAGCAGCATTCTGTTCCCCAAAAAAATATCTCTCAGTTTGAATTGGTATTTTCTTACGAAGGGATGTACTTGGTAGTTATGTTTTAATTCTGCTGTCATCAGCAGTGAACACAGTGAAAGATACCATTGAATCTAGAAATCCTCGTTCAACTCAGCTCATTGAATTTTCGAATTAATAATAATAATTATTATGAAAACCTGCAGTTATGCAACGATGAAATGGTTTTTTTGGGAGTCGATCAACCACGACTTTCATGTATTCGATGGGCTTACTGCGATTCTGAGATGGAATCACCACACAAACAAACGAAAGAATAAATTATGAAAAACTGTCAAAAATCATTTAGAATCTCGAAAAATCGTAGTTATGCAAAATAAAATATGTTAATGAAACTCAATCGAATATGATTCCTTCTAATTCACTGCATTGACAACAATCCAAAAACAACTTGGCTCAAATTTTCGTCACATTAAGGCAAATAAAAATGATATCCCATGTAGTTTCTTGTAGTATCCAGAATATTGATATTCGAGAACATCAGCACAATGAAACATTCCACAGGATTTTATCATTCCAAATGTAGGTGAAGAATAGGGCTCTCAAAATTGATAGTTGTAGTGCAACGAAATTAAAGGTTATGCAAGGAAATTAAAGGGTATCTGATACACTTTTGTTAGGTTCGAGGTGAAACCTGGAGAATTATCAACAAAAAATAACATCAATATTCATTCAAGAAGCATGGTCACTACTTCTATAATCTAGAATATAACAGTTAATCAACAAAGTTCTAAAAATATTTCAGAATAAACTCCATGAAACTTCCTCCCGACCTTCACTATAACAATTATTTATCTCCCTAATTTGCAATTAAAATTCGGGAAACATTTTTCGGCATTATACAACCTTTTCGCGATAAAGTCGTAGAGAAAGAAAATTAATTCCCCAGTCTGGGATCGTCGTTCATTCTCCCCAAGCACAAGACTTGAAGCGGGACAACACGGTTTAAATTGAAATATTCGATATTGCAGCTGTTGACATTTCTGCCACAAGGAGAATGAATACATAATCATGTTATGAAGCAGTTTCCTATGAAATATGAAAACAACACTGTTGTTGAATTGCAAGACACGCCTTCGACTGTCTGGCAAACATGAAATCGGAAAGATTGGAAATACTCATGGTGAAACTGAAAGATCATCAAATTATAAGGAAAACCTACGAATTTCAATTTTGAGTCAATCTTTGATAGACTATCCGAGATATTTTGTAACGAAACGCTTTATGCAATATGAATGAATCGAATACTATGAATACTGTTATTGAATACAGTACTAACTTTGTAACTTGTATTCGTATGCCAGATTTCACAAAAAAAAATGAATAAAATTAATGAAATATTTGCATTGCTCGTAATAGTGAATATATGATAAGAAAAACGATGATTGGTGGAGATGAGGCATGGATAAATACTCTTTTCTACTATCAGAATTTGCGTTCACCTCATTTCCTTAGCGTGATTTCATTGCTCAAGGTTTGTTTAAGTGTAATTGTTGATCAGGAAAAAGTTTCAAAACTATACATTGAGCATATTCCCACAGGTTTTGCTTCCGAAGAAGTTCATGAGTGAAAAGTACAGAAAATTAGGGCTCTTCAATCTCAATGAAAGAACTTATACAATACTGAATTATTTTGACCATGTATGAGATGTGTAACGTTGGAATAAGAATCCGATTATGTTGAGATGTCTTGTGGAAATATGCATTACCTGAAATATCAATGGAAATTTCTTAGCTCTCTTCAGAGTTCCATATGCCTAATACACACTGTATAAATTATTCTCTATTTATTCTATTTCTATGTATTCACGAAATAACTGATGGAGAAAATGAAGCTCAAATGTAGAAGAGAAAGAATTAATTTGTAGCATTCTCCTCAGAGAGAAGCAGACGCAGAACTGAATGTTATCGTACTTTATGTCTCATTGCGTTTCCCATCTTAGTTTTTGTACTAAATTACCCACGAATCAATTTACGTTTGATGATGAGAATAACATTCAAATTAGAATGAATAGCCTATGGCTCAACTGGATTAAAAGACAATTTCATCGTCTGAAAATACGATATGTTCAAGATATTTATTTATATTGCTTTGTAGAACATACGGATCGCTTATTCAATTTTCATTATTGTATATTCGCATAATTCGAGCTGAAATGGAAATATTTTACACCACATAGATCACAGACATTTAAACGAGTCGGAATGATGTAAGAAACGAAGGAACATATTTACTGAGCAAGTCAATTCTCAAGATGTTGTTACATCTGTTATTTCAACTAAATCGAATGTTTCGTATGAAAAATCATCCACCCTAAACCACAACAATATCTTCATTTCAGTTTCTACATATTTGAGAAAACCGCTATCTTCAGTAGACCTGAAATCAATTGAAGATAAGTTCAACAATTGTTTTTGGCATCTTGACATAATGTTAATCAAAAAAATTAGATGAGGTAACGATAAACTACAAATTTAACACATCTGCACACGTACACACTAATGTTAACGTTACTGGAAATAGAAAATATTCCTCACTTATTTCCCAATTTTTCAATACATCAATTCTATTTGATGACAAATATAAGGTATGATTGGTTGACAAAGTGACATACATCTAGTGACAAACTGAATCTGAATTTTCAACGAAATTTAGGCACCCTTTTCTGATAGATGGCTGTAGGGATAATTTGAATCGGATTGTGATACATCAATCAATGAATGGTTCGGCGAAAAAATTGAAATGATAATTTCCTACATTTGGAACTTCCTGTAGAAATCTAAAATACACTCAAAGTAATTGGTCCATGAATTTTCCTGTGAAGGATAAGATAAATTGATATTTCTATTCTTGGTTACTTTTTTATCTGTCAATGAGAGTGTATGGACTCGACTGTTTTCCTATATAACAATTGCAAATTCGAGAAACTATAGAGAAGCAAAAAAGATAAACTCCACTTATAGCGCACTTGGAGAAAAATTTGGTTTCTGAGAAATGTACTAATTCTTGTAACATTCAGTATTTTATATGATACTCAACTATACCTCTCAACCAAAATCCAAGACTTCAGTATTTTTGAGTTATTTTTTTTTTCAGGAGGTGACACATGCGCCTTATCAAACATTTTTATACGGTGATGTACATTCACTGAATGTGAAAATTATGAGAGATGAATTTTGTTGAATGTAAACCCTATCTTTCCATCCTTTATTCCGATAATAAACTCCATCTCTCTAATATCACAGTGTTCTTGAAAGACAGAAACCACCATTCGTATAGAAAGTTAGTACACCTGTGAGCACCCAGAGATACTACACATATTCTCTCGTATTTCTAATTAGTATGGATTTTTTTTTATATAGCGATTTCAGGAAACACCAACGAATATCGAATGTCATTCAATTGAAAATTTGTAAATGTATGTACATAGTATCAAGAAATATCATTTCCGCCGATATATCTGAAATCAATGAGGTTTTTCAAGAAAGAACATAGCGAACGATCATTTCAGGTTGGAAAATGCGGTTGTATTATTCATAATCAATCAGTCGAAAACATCTGAGGTATTTTTTAAACGAGTATAATTCAACTCCTTCCTGGAAAACAATAATCAATAACTGGAAATTTGTTACAATTCTCACAACGCCACTGCATTATGTAGAAGAAAAAAATCGTTGAATTTTAGTGTACTCAAGTGTGAGAATTTGACAATTCTGTACAATATGAATCTTCGACACCCTACATCTGTAGTAAGAAGAATCCTTTTAATCAAAAAGTAATAAAGAACACAGCGGATTCTGGACCTACTGTTTTCAATCGAATAATTTGGTGAGTTGGCAGTCACAGCTGTCCAAAAATATAAAACAGAATACTTAGTCGTTCGATATTCTGGAAGTTTGCTAGGATTATTCACGCAATAATCCGTTCAGTAGAAATTTGGAGATTTTGGGACAACGTGTATTTAAACACGAACAATCAAATATTTCACATTATCTGAAAGTTATGATGAAGTAATGATGAACATATTCTATTTATAATAGATTGTTGCAGACTTCATATTCATTGCTTCATCAACTGATTTAAATCATTCATCTGATGAAGAAAATATATCTACTCCATCAAATTATGATCGAATTTTGAAAATTAATTGACACAAGAGTATCAAGAGGTTACGAATAGAATAGATGAATTTGTGGAATTTCATTATTTTCAAATGGCAACCCTCAACTGATCGAGTATTGAAAATAAGCATAACTTATAAGGTTGTCTACAAAAATTCGAGATATTGGCATACAATTAACGTAAATTCTGAAAATTTAATAGGATATAAAGTATGCAATTGAAAAATGTAGGTTGACATCAACTACTGGTTCGACCGGAAATGCTCGATGCACGATTTTTCGTGTTGACCAAAAAACGGAAATAATTGTGTACAAGTTAGTATCAATCTTAATCGATTACTCAATTCAATTTCCATTAGCAGAAGAATTAACTAGAAGTAAGATTCTTAAGCTGAGACGCCAATGGCGAGGAATTATCCTTAAATGTTGATGGTAAATAGGACATTTCATCGGTAGAATGAATTATATTCAAGTTAAATCAAATCATAAATCAAGTGCGGCAGAAAGTTATTCAATTAATCATACGGCGTAGTCCAAGACCGAACCCGATAAGAATTTAAGACAATAGCCCGAGTGTCATGCCACTGAGCTGAAGAGACGAGTGCAAAAAAGCTGTTAGAGGGAAGTGCAGAAATTATTCGAATCTTGCTATTTTGCAACGGATGCCGCATATTGCAGAGAGGGTTCTATGGATATATCATCTCTATCCTGCTCTCTGACGCTCATGTTTATTGCCAGGACGCAATCTGTAACAACGGGGTGGAATAAGGCGTTGTCCTGAATATTTCTTGTCTTGGGAAATGCTCCCCACTTTTGGCATCACAAGGCATGTTGGTGAACCATTTCCACGTAATATTCATATCTCATGTCTTTCTTCAGGTCTTTTTTATGAATCATGCGTCATAAGCGAAATTGGATCCATCATAGCACAAAAATATAGTGTGTGAGATCTAAGAGTTTTCAGTGAAATATATCGGAAATTATAACGAGGTATCCAAATCTCAATCCAGACAAGGTCGTGAATCTTAGAATGTGCGATACATGATATTGAAGAACTAAAGAATACATAAAAAAATGTGTTGATAAGCAAGTGCTGAAAACATTGTTGGATTTGAGAGGGTTATGTTCTGATCACTATCTCATACAGAGTGGTCCGATGAAAAGTATGCACCTAGTTTTTCTCCTTTGTTTAGAATTGAAAACAAAAATGCTCGGACACGTGGAGTTTGCTTTTGAGGGGGACACATTTTAGACACATTTTTCAACCTGTGCCTTTGACGCCCCAGCGAGGGGGTGTCACAATCCTAAAATTTTCAATTGAAAGTGGGGTCGAATCATCTATCATTTGAACGGGCACAAAATTATCTTCCTAATGATACCCTATTCATTGAAATTTATTCGAACAGTTCATGCGAAAACCGCTTTAAGAACATTAAGCTGGGTGCATACTTTACGTTGGACCACTCTGTATACAAGAATGGACATGAAAATAAGAGACCGACTTTGATTATATCGTGAAGTATTCTGAATGATTTCACAAATTTCAACAAAACCTTGCCTATGAAATCAAAAAAAAATTCTCTCCTTCAATATTGGTTCATAAAACATTGTTAGTTTTGAAAGAGTTCTTCATGAGATAACGCGATCTAGAACTAGGAGTAGCGTGATACTGACAATTTTCATGTACACCTAGGAAGGTGTGGAGAATCCAACTAAAATATATGAGTTATCATGACACTTCCAGTTTCAATTCATTTTCATGTATTATACCTATATCTGAAATTGACCGTTTTTGAGTTATTAGAGTTTTTCTAAAAAAAGTGACAGATGCAGCTCAACAAACATATCACCAATCACATACCCCAAAAAGTATCCACAGGGTGTACTAAACAGTCGGTTCAAAGTATGAATGAGAAACTTTGCAAAACTCTCATCTCTCTCTGCATATTCCGAAGAAGCTCAGGGAAATGTATTCCAGAACTGTTATTGCATGTTCTTCAAAGTTTACTACTCGTTTGTCCTTGATATTTTTTTGAAACCACCAATAGTTTTCGAGATTGTATAATAATCTTCTGATCATATCTGGAGATAGTTTCGGTTTTTCAGGATGTCTTGTAGCATGTTCCCGTGAAAACTTCACTGCATTCGCCATGAATTAGTAATTAGTTAACGAATTGTCGATTAATATGCCCAACTTGAGCTATATAGCACTTCTATATATATGGCGAATCTGAAAGTTGTCGATTTTGGTTTATTCGTTGATGAAATTATGCATGGCCTTCTAGAAAAATCCAAAGCCAAATGTTCATTAAATCTCCAATATTCATGGATCTATCAATTGATGCATAGCTCAAAGAACTAGTATCTACATAAAAATGTTTGATGAGCTGTACTCTTGAATAACGCAGAAACGGTAAATTTTAGATATAGGGTATGGTACATAAAAGTGAATTTAAATCATGAGAGGAATTCTTAATCCATTGGAACTATAGGGTATTCCATTGAAATTAACAGAGATGAAGGAGAAACTGGAAGTGTCACGATAGCTAAGGTATATATTCAAATTCTCAAATTCATGCTACTCCTAAAAGTGACTTCTTCATTTTCCCATATTTACTGAAGATATGAAGAACATTTTTTGGTATACAACATATACACCATATACTTTTGATGAACAAGTTGAAATTTGGAACACAAACCTTACTAGTCTTTTAAAACCACATGCACCTCTACGAAATATAAAAGTAAGCGAAACTCGTCCGCCCTGATTCACTTGAAACATTCAAGAAATGGGAAAATTACTTGAGAAAGCTCTTCAGAAATTCCGTAAAACGAAACCAAAGAGAGATTAGGTATATTCTAAATATTTACGAAATTATATCACCAGTGCCATGAAACGCTGAAAAGCATATGCCGAACATATTTTGAATCGAAAAAATAACAGAGATTCTCGGAAAACGCTCAATCAAATGAATGTAAAAAGCGGTTAACACAAACCCCTACTTCCCTCCATTTTATAACTTACATTAATGTTATGGCCAAACATTTCATACCTTATGTAACTCAGTGTCAATAGTGTCTTCTGAACAAATATAATAGAAATGATTATATGATATCTTTAGATATATAGTTAATAATAGTAGTAGGTAGTAAATACTAGTTAACATCGCATCGAACACATCCTGCTTTCCGTCCACCTGAAATCACGTAAAGTATAATAGGCAGAATAAAAAAGATGGTGAGAGGTAGAATAAATCAGACCTTGAATATTCCTAGTATCGAACCTCATATCATCAAAAAATCTCCATTTATTCTGCTCTAAAACTTTTAAGAAGATGAACTCCAAATCTAAATAGAGGAGAATTCTTCTTGAATGTTGTTTCACTTAATCTGATAGTTCTGATCAGTTGATATACAGGGTGATTTACCTAACTGGTTCATTAGAAGTTTATGGAGAACTGATAGAGATATCAACTTGAAATTTTTGTGGCAGCTACAGCTCAATGTGATCTATCTTCCCAAAATATTTTCAATACGCTGTCACTTCCGGTTAAACCGGAAGTGATATCAACTTTGTTTTTTCAAATTGAACAACCTGTTTATTTTTGGTCTTTCGAATTCTACGTCAAATTCTGGATCTATTGCATTCTGAATTTTCTTCCTATCGTGATTTGTTTTCAAGATATTCCATTTTTACAAAAAATTTTTACAGATGGACTGACTAACTAAAATGTCTATATCATCTTCAATTTTCAAGATTTAAGGTTTAATCTCCGCTCACACATAAATGAAAGAGTGTTCTTTCAGGTATCCTTAGAAGTGTTCCAAAATATTCAACAGGGTGTTTGATATTTCAGTTTACTTTTTGGAAATTTCAAATTTGATATCACTTCACATTGACCTGTAGCTGCCACCAAAATTTCAAGTTGATAACTCTGTCAGTTCTCCATAAACCTCTAATGAACCAGTTAGGTGAATCACCCTGTATATCCATATTTGGTATTCAAAATTCCTCATATAAATATATATTTTTCATGTTTTTTTTTGGTTCATGAATGGTTAGTGTTGAGGTCGTATTGCATTTTCATTTCACTTGAGTACTATGAAATAACGTTAATTCTAAACGTCAAGTCTATCTCTCAACAAAATCTTCAATTCACATTCATCATTCACAACTCGGTGTTTGATGATTATGAAACAAATTCTCATTTGTCTGATTCACAAACATCATCGTGTTTTCATCTATAGTATATGATATTATCAAAGTTTCTATTGTCTGTCTCGAAAGATGCAAGGATGAATATTCAATTAAAATTCTTTTCATTCCTAAATTAAAGTAACCCTTAGTCTTCTACACCCCTTTGAATAATAATTTTTTAGCTTCCTTGTTTTAGACGCACACAAATTTTGAATTAAACCATATATTTGCATAAAGCCTTTATAAAAGGGGTTGGGTGATATGTATTAAACTTCCAAAGTTCTTGTCTGAACCCCTATTTGAGAAGTTTTTACATTATAAAGAAAATGGAGACACCAGATTAGTTACAGATAGTTCAGGAAAAGTTGGAAAATTGACAATTTCGCACGATTTGTGTAAGCAGGGATGATTCCAGCAAACTGGAAGATGATCATAAATAAGCACTCTTCACATTAATGTACAGGCTGTCTGTTTCTGGAGTGCCACTTGAGATCTCGATTGGATTTTTTCTATAGAACACAAAAACACGTTCAATATTACTTGAATATTCACAACTTTGCAGTTCTGTATACTGGATAGACTAACGATTTTGAATTCTATATTCTTGAGATTGCCTAATGTACAGATACACAATTCGAATATTAATTTTCGACAACACAATTTTGTGTCACAGCTTCATTTTTCTTGGGTATTGCAAGATATCAACTATCAATTGTCAATATCAATCATTAATTTCAAGAAATTGGAAAAAAATTATATTCATCTTTTTTCAACATTTGATTTCAACAAATTTCATGTCTGAGAAAAAAACTTTATTCACATAATCATCAATATAATCGTCACTTCGACCAGAACAGTTTGAATGACTACCTTCAACATAAATAAATAAATAATTCAGAATAAATAACTACCCAACTAGGTTATAAGTTCTAAATCGAAGTCAAAAACTATATAACAAAAAAAGTCTCTGAAATCATCTAAATCCCATTGTATTCGATGATCACTTATCTCTTGAGCAATAATTTTATATCAATTATTATTCCTTATTGCTGATGACTGTTGTGCACAGTTTCCTCGATAACTTTATTTTCGCCTTTGTTACCTTCATCCGAAGTATTCTTTTTTGTGCGCTGACTATTGCTGAAGTACAAGGCTATAGCGTTATCTTCCAAGACAGACAAGCTATCATTTCCATCTTCTCTTTCATCTTCACGAATCTCAATATCCTTTATTCCATCTTCAGAGGGTTCGACTACTGATTTGTTTGGTGATGAATGCTGTATTTCAGAATCAGACAATGATAATTCTGAAGATTTTTCGATCGCATCTTTCGCTAACTGGGTAGAATGCCGAATCTCAGCATCAGCAAGTTGTCCAACCACTGACGAAATCGTATCGTTGGTAACAAAATTCTGCTGCTCCAAACTCTTTTGGAATTGTATAATGGGCTGACTTACTAGAGATCCACCTTTGTTTGGCTGCTCGATAGCAGCTAGAATAGACTGCAACAGTCCATCAGTCAGGACTTGTCCATGCGGTACTTGACTCTGGTCGCCATCAGCAGATTGAATTTGAAGGGTATAGCTACCCATCGAACCTTGTATAGGAATATTGTTCAAATCAATGCTTTGTGATTGTATCAATTCACTGCTGGGGCCGAAACTAGCAGCTACAGATTTACCATAGGTTTTTCCATGAGATTCTTTCTGGACCAGATTGGTCTGCACCTCGGACGATACCTTCTGACTGTGAGATCCGCTCAGATCTGGGACTCCATAAGTGTCATGAGGTTGAGACACTGAAGGGACATCTGTATTCACTTGTGCTTGCGGTATTGGTAAAGATTCTGGGACTCCATAACTTGAACTTATGGACGAGGCACCATGTGATCCTCCGATATTAGTAGTCAGAGAAGATAAAGATGCTGTATAACTATTTGCAGAAGGTACTCCATAGGAAAGGGAAGGAAGTGATTGAGATTTTAAGCTACAATCGTTGGTCAGACCCAAGCTGCTCTGAGCGTGTTGATTCTTTGTTAAATCTATAGTCACTCCTGGGTGGGACAGATCCAATCCTATCACATTACTGAGGTCTGAGACATGCGATTGGAGTGAATTGTAGGAACCATCAAGGAAATTCGATGGTGCATTGTAACTCGTGGGAACAGAATCATAGCCCAAATTGAAATTGAATCCAGAAGATGTTCCCTGCTTGACATTTTTGTATGATGCAATAGATTGCGAGTTAGGTAAACCATACAAAGATGAAGGTTGTTGTTCTGACACAGCGGGAGGTAAATAAGTTGATTGACTTGAATGTTTATGTGAATTATGATTTGAAATTGACTCAAAGATACTTGGTGGGACTGGATCTCTATGGAGAACAGGATGCTTTGGATGAGATGAAGGGAACAAAGGGGTGCCATATTGTCCACTAGGTGGAATACCGTATTGCCCACTTGGTGGTATCAATCCAAAGTTTGAACTGGATTGTCCTTTGTATCCATGGTATTTGTGAGAATTATGAGAGTTATGGAGATTGAAAGAAGAATGTGAAGTAGCTGATTCAAAACCTGATCCGAAGGATGATCCTATATTTCCATTCGAGTGACTGTCCGCATGAGGTCTTTTAGATGAGAAAAAATTTGTTACTGGAGCACCATAAGTATCTGATATCTGATTGTTGAGTACACCAGCACCGAAATTCTGCCCAGTAGATATCGATGATGCCCCATTATTGGAAATTTCATATCCAACACTCTTCAAAGCTTGAACTTCAGCTCCTGAATTACTCAATGAGGAAATACCCTGGTGAAAATAAACTTGATTTCCATGATTTTGATTATTTCCAGAAATACTGTGCTCCTGATGTGCATGGTTTCCATGAGCTTCTTCTCCTGAAGTGCTTACTACTCCACCAGTTCCGGTGACAATATTGAGAGGAGCACGATATGAATCACTAGCACCTTGTGGTATATCATGAGACATTTCTAATGCTAAATTTCCAACTGAACCTTTGGATTCATGATGAACTACGTGACCTTCGAAGGGTGGTGGAATCAAGTCCTCATTATAGCTCAGATCGTTTTGGATTTGTTGCCCTGATGTCGGGACGCCGTAAGATGAGGTTGGAACTTTAGATACCAATCCAAGAATTGGTTGCCAGCCATCATATTTGATATCTGGTGGGGTAGGTGGAGCAGGTGCTCCTGGATGTGGTGGTTTCGGATTCGATGACGGCTGTGGTGGTCCGTAATTTAGTTTCGATGAGCCAATGATGCCTCCATCAAGCGCACTGAACTGTGTAGAAATGGAATGCACATCATGATTAGACAAACTGAGGTCAGGAACAGCATATTCAGAGGAACCTATATTCGAACCTATATTATCCAGATTCAGCGTGTGAAAGCTCAATGAGGGCACACCATATTGAGATGAAGGGCCTGAGTTGAAATGAGAAGACTGTGAAGGTACCCCATATTGAATTGACCCGCCTGTGTTGAAATGAGAGGATGATCCACTCTGTGGCGAGAACTGATTTCCTCCAAAATTCGAGGAGAATTTTATCGAACTGAAATTATCTTTGAAGTATCCAGTAGGTGGACCATACGTGTTAATGGGTTTTGAGTGTTTGGGTCCTCCAGATCCTGGTTTGAAGAGATTCTTATAATTGAACTTGTTGAATGATGTTTTCCCTGGTGGGCCATACTGAAATCTCGGTGGTCCATACACAGGTTTGATTCTTCCTGGTCCTGAATTCGAAGGCTTTGGTGGACTCAATGTTGGTCCTTCGAAATGAAATTGTGGTGGTCCATATGTATCAGAGGGTTGGTTGAAGTTATTCAATGTTGGTGCGTCATATATTCCTGCTAGTGGTGAACCATATGAAGGAGCTGATGATGGGGGTGGTGGTATATCTGGTGGAGGTTCAGGATAAACTACGTTGGTAGTTGGTCCATCTGGTACTCCATAAACAGGCTTCGGAAAGTTTTGGTTGGTTACAGGGGGGAGGTAAGAATCTCCTTGTGCAGCAATAGGAGCTCCATATGTATCACCAAGAACTAGAGGAGCTTCTCGACGAATTGATTTTTCCTCAGTGCCTGTCGCTTCTGAGTCGACTTCATTTGAGTTCAAGTCGTTGGTATTTGAGTTTTCTGATGTACTCTTGGTAGATTCCTCTACTTTGGAAGATTGGCCATTATTAACAACAGCAGCTACTTGTTGCCACACCAAAAGTATGCAAAGGAGAGCAACAAATATCTGAAACAATAGTAAATATTCATTTCAGAAGATCTATCAAGCAACAATTGGCATAAGGGAAAAGTTAAACGATTCGAATCCAATATATTTCCCAAACACTCCGATCGAATATATACCGAAAATCAAATCAATGGACGAGATGATTCATGATTTTCATTCAGCACACCAGATTTCGTGGAAGTGATATTGAATATTCAGTAGATTTTTACGATGGAAAATATAAATGAGAACAATAATCATGAAATTTTCTTCTCAAGAATGGCATTCTCAATTACATGATGAGATACTCATCGGAAAATCGAATATATCCATTCAGGTTAATCTATTTTGATTTATCAACTATATTCAAATATTCTCTTCTGGAATATAACGGTAGATCTTTTAGGTTTTTCACGAATACGTCCACATGAATAGCACTGACGAACATCCCAAAACAAAAAATATTTATTTATTCATATAGATCTACTCCCTTTGAACTGAAAGCTCTTGATCTACTGAAGATAATCTTCATTATAATCTCTCAACCGGATTATTGATCAATCACTACAATTAGCATTAAACTCCACAATAGCGAGTTATATTATGGTGATCTGTTCAATGAACTCGATTATGATTACATCGAAGGAAGGCATATTGAAATGAGGAATCTTTTTCCATATTACTTCCCCGTTTACTCTCCTTCGGTAATTATCAGAACAGAACTGAAATCACATAATCACCATATCATAAAAATAAGAACTACCCTCCGACTATCCAACACATTAATGGCTTTAACACATTACAACATCAACTGTTCGTAACAAACCATATCGTTTATTTACATCGGAAAAGGCCATTATTTATTTATTCATTCATTTATTTCTTTATTTTTCAAATAGCTTGAAAGTACCTTATTACATGAGAAAATAATTGAATTTTAAGGTAAATGTTGAATGTTTGTGAAAGTCAAAGCAGAGTTCAGATAGATGTGATATATTGTTTGTTGATGTGTGAGGTGAAGTTAAAAGAAGCACTGAAAGATATATGAGTAGAGTAAAGAATAGAAAATCTTGAAAGGATTCTGTGAATTTTCTGTTGTTGCATAATCATACATTCGTCATTGTTCATGTTTCATCGTATGAAATTGTTAATATTTCTGGTACCACCAATACCTGTCCTATCTTTCGTTCAATAATGCAGGTCGCTTCAAAAATCGATATTTGAATACGACAGAGGATTACAATAAACCCTTGGTAAATTCCCCTTCAGGTAATTCCATGAGAGTAAGATATTGAGTTAGATGTTGTTGCATCAACTCAAGAAGAGCAATGTCGTCAATCAAGAATACAGTCATTTCTACAGAATCAGTCATAGGTTTGATCTTGTATACGTATAAAATATTCCAATCTAAAATTTCCCAAATATATATAATAAGAAGAAATGAATATCACGATGACTTACTGATAAGAGTTGAGGTACTCTTCAATACGTACCATTGAGACACCCGAACAAGAGTAACAAACTTTGTTTCATAGATCAATAGAAAAATTATAAACATTTCGAAAGTTACTCATTACTCTCACCATATACTCATTTCCATCAATACAAATTATTATGTTCATCAATAAAAGCTTGTTGGCAAATAAAAATTAGATAGTTCGTGTATATTATTTTGTTAAACATTATTAATGAAATGGAAAACATGTTCCTTTATTGTAGGGAACCTGGTATCTTATTTTTCACAGTATTATTAATCTAAGAGCGAGTTGTATTGCGTGATCTTGAACACCGTGTCTATACAACGGGTTTGTGTGGAATTGAGAATAATTACTCATCTAATTTGACAGATGATATATCTTCTCAAAGATACATAAAACGCGATCATCCCAGTTAGTTATTTTCCTAAATGTATTACTGGCACGAGAGATACAAAATAAGTGACTAGATGGTGATAAAATTCTTTAATAATATACACGATATGTTTCGTGAAATGTATTCATTCAAAGACAGGTTATTCATTTTTTCAACGATAGAGTTCCAATTTTCTGCAAAGTCTGAACATATTGACATTGCACATCACATAAATCTTCAAAGGAAAACAGAACAGTAGAATTAGGGCAAAGTTGCGCAATTATAAGACTACCAATAGTTCCGGTAATTTTTAAAAGTCGTTTTATATTTTCTGATTTCATTTTCATAGGATTTGAATATCAGCAACAATAGTGTTGTATTACTGTATTATTATTGTTACCTCATCCCAGTGTTATTATCTTCTTATCTGTCATAGTTTCCGAGATTCTAAAGGTGAGAATTGGATTAGAAACACCTGGAATACATGAGGATGTACTGAGAAATATCCTGAATTCAATCGTGATGGAAAGATGGAATACGGATTTTCCATTATATCTAATTATATCTAAAATAGATTATAATTTCATTATTTCAATGATATACAATATGAATCTCTTTTGTATCGGTTCATGAATAATGATATCAAAGTAGCTTGATATATCAAAACTATAAAAACGAATAGACATCATATGCAAATATATGTTTCCTTGTACACTTCGAGAATGAAAGAATTTGTACTTATAGAAGCTGCTAGCTGAGGGCAATTTTCATGAATATCCTCTAGTTGGCAACTGTATATTCCTTCATAATCTCACCTACTCTTAAAAATTATTCCCATTGAGTTGATAGACGACATTATAACATGTAAATGGTTTAGGAAAATAATATCATCTGATACTTACATGATTGAATGACTGCAAGGAATCTATATAACAATATAATTCACTTCTCAAAAGTCCTTTAATTTTCTTCTCAATTTGAATGAAAGATTCAGTTTACTGAACTAAATTCAAATTCATTCAACAAGGAGACGAAATATTGAATCAATTTCATGATTATGATAAATCTCAATGAAAAATCATAAATTTTTATGAAAATTTAGATTGATACGATAAATGTCTGAAATATAACTACGAAATATAGAATTAATAACTCGGCACTCCAGCAGTGGCTTCTCAGGTCGAAAATAAAACGAAGTCGGAATCGACATATCCCGCAATAAATAGTCCATTGAGAATTCAGTTCAAAAGTGTCGTGAACATAGACGAACTATATCGAATATTAGCGAAACTTCATTTTTTATTTTTCTTTTGACAATTGGTTACATCTCATTAAACTTGATTTATGACAACAATTCCATTGAAGATCGATTATAAGTCACCCAAGATCATGAGATTGCTGAAGAAATATTCTACAAAAAGGAACATAGCTTCTGAACTACGTGTGTACTGAGGCCTAAACCAAGAAACCTCTAAAATTCATATTATTCTATATTGAAAAGTACATCATACGATTGAGCCGAGTCTACAATTTCCATAAAGGAAATTTTTTTATGTTCAACATAGCAAAACTGTTTGACTCTCCTTCAAACGAGCAAAGTAACTTTTGCACAATTGAATAGTATGAGAGAAATGATTTTGGCTATCTCTTCCAATTCATTTTTATTTTCACTTCTTTCTTCGACCTCAAAGAGCTATCAATTATTCGAGTTCGATCACAATTATGATTTCTGTAATTATTGTTGTTGAATTTCACCTATTTGGAAAATCAATTTCTAAATGTAATGTTTAATTTGGAATGTTCATTTGTTATTCCGAATCTTAATTCTAATGACTTTTGCCAATTTGAAATAGCTCATAAACTTTTATTAATCATTGCTACATTCGTCAGAGATATCGAGTCAGAATAATTCAAGAGAGAGTGATGAATTGAAATGAAAAGAAAACGGTCGATTCGTTTTTGTATCAGATACAGAATATCTTCTGAACCTTTCATTTTCTGACCACACTATATGAATATGTATGCTCAACTATACATCCGCTTTCTCCAATAAGTGCTGAATCTCATAGCCACACCTCTGACAGATATTAAGAGAAATGGACTTGACTGTAGATTTCACAAGCTAAACAGCTCGTATATCTATCTCTTAATGGAATATGTGAGTTTGTGTATATTTTGTGACATACACGAAACAAGGTAATGGAACAGTCATGTCGTTTCAGGACACCCTGTTGCGTTAAGAGGGTGAACCAAAATCTGTCTGGTAATACTGAGTCATTATGCATAACTACTCACTCATGCATATTGCTCTGCCCAATTGAAGTATGAAAGATTGAGCTACGATTTCTTTGCATTTAGAATACAACATCGAATGTGATGTCACCGATGAAAATCTCTTCTTCAATCAGCTTCTCAAGTTCTTTAGGGGTGTTTTATTTTTCAGACTTCAATTTCAACACCTCGTTTGATTAAAAGCACGAAAATATTTATTCGTTCATTAACAGTTCTTTGCAAAAGCTTTCCACCGATAAGGAGTGCTTGAGAGATTTTCCACATTCTCGCGGATAATCTGTATACATTGAGATAACTTCAAACATTTGAATGAATTGGAACATCAAATTGGCAACATTGTTGAATGTTGTCTGCTGAATTGGTATTCAAATGGGTCCAGCTAATTAGAATTTACATTTCTGTCATGAAAAGATTCCCGAATCTGTTAAAATACGAAATCAATTAGAGATTTTTTATAGAAATCAAATGAATATATCGAAAAGCTTCAGTTCTTTAGATGCTCTAACAAATCTATAGAACTTATCACTGTCATATCCTGTAATCGCACACTTCATGAAGATAATGTATCGATATTTTTGAGTTCGCTTAGAAAGTTATTGCAAATAATCTGTCTTCCATACAATGGAATTAAATTGTTATTATCTTTAATGAATGCATCAGCTTTGACTCACATTCATAATGACATAAAACGAAAAATGGAAAATATTCATGGGCAGAAGGACTTAGGTCGATAGCCTATTGGATCAGTGTAAATTGATTCAATAAAGGACATTTATTATTATTATTATTATTATTATTATTATTGGAAAATATTCGGCAATTACTGAAATAATTGAAATTTATCAGCACTTTCTAATATACATTATATCTCAGGCCTCTTTCAATATCAGAGATAAGAGTCGACAAGGGTAAGTGAACATGTCTGTTTGTATAAAATTGTATTGCATGAAGGGGTGTCGAGGTTGTGATATATTTTCCTAGATTGATCATTCAAATCAAGGTTATTTGAGGTTTTTCATTCGATAGATTCAAACTGAAGGATTTCGATTTGTTCATCGTTATTTTTCAATATTTCACAATTTAAAAATATAATTATTCAGAATGGAAGCTTATTCGATTCGAAAATATGAACGAAAATCCACATTCCATTATAGAATATTATATTATAGAATATAGAACGGATTAAAAAGAATTCAATGAATCAAAAAGATTCAATTGATTATGCCTTCATCGGATCATTGTACAATTTGCTGAATTCGTATTCGTATTCAGCAGTCGCAAAATCATAGATCAATTATTCATCATGAATCTTGCAGTAGCAATTAGTTAAAAAGTTACGAATATAGGAATATAACATTGAACCTGTTTTTTGAAAGTATTTGAGAATAGTTCGACCCAAGGAAATGTAATAGATGACGTTTTCTCATCTATATGAATCAATAGTCACTTTGGCAATGGGAGTTTGGAAAATTTCATATCACTTCCACAAAATCAACACTTTTCCACAAACAATCACCTCAATATCTACCAACCTGTCTCGACCACATGCTTGTAATCCAAGAAAAAATCACATGAAAGCACGCACAAAATCACGCTACATCAAACTACCTGTATTGGTTGAATTTCGGAAATAAGAGGTTGACTGTTGGGGAGACGGTTATATAGATTCAGTGCACAATATACCTACTCATCGAGATGAATCCCTTCCTCTCCCATCAACTGTATGAGTGAGGTGAGTTGAGTTAGGAAGGATAGATAGAATCAAGCGGACATAACAGAGAAAGTAGGATAATGAAAGTAGCCATACCCACTTGAAATAAGTATCACAAAGAGCTGATATGTCCGTAAATAACAGAAGTACAATGGTGATGAAATCTCGAAAAGGCTATCGATTTCCATGGGGACCTGACCAAAATTCGAATTTGCATTTCAATGTGGTGTGGTTCTCGTTGAAGTTTAATTCTCGTAGAAGATCACATGAATGAAAAACAGTCGGTATTACTCGGTGCAAATTCATAGCTTGCGTGATAAATCTTGCTCACCAGACTGGAACGAACATTGATGATATAATTCCGGTGTCTTTCTTATTCTCGGACACCTCGAGTTATCGATTTTCTTTTATTAACGCTTTATATTGCAGTCCTCAACGAATCAATTTCATTTTCACTTGATGCCACTGTTCTGATGTTTCTTTGAGTTTTCGCAGAGTGGCCGGGAGAAATAACTTGAAAACATGAGATTACCACGAATGGATAGTTCACGAGGAAAATAGTACCTATCATTTTCCTGAAAACTAACTCTGTCCCTCCTATATTTTTCACAGCAATCTTTTTCATGTCGCAAACCTCAACTGTTCGACTTTTTTACTTTTTGCAGATCGTCCTATCATAAATTTGAGTTTCTGTCATTCAGATTATACTTTGTACTTAAAAAAAAAACACATTTAGTATAGGTCCGTATGAAATCAATAAAGAGGGTTGATTATGCTTTGGGTATAATTTTTTTGAGAAATATGATTATTCAATAAGATTTCATTTTCAACTTCCCAGTTTGCTATAACCATCGTCTATTCTCTTCTCAGCTCTCTCAACGCTACTAGAAATGATCATACAGAAATAGAAAATCCAGAATGTTTCATCTTGATGAGCAGCATAACATAACAATACAAATTCAAAAGATTATTCAAAAATATAGATGGACACGGAAAAGAATCAATTCCAGTACTTTTTTTCCAGATAATTGAGAATCAGAAAACATTATAAACTTTTTTACTGATGAAATCTTCGTTGATTAATTGTTTCGTGGATTGTGGACGACAAAATGACATTCTTACAATTTCTAGATTAGAAAGCTGAGAACTAAGAAGTCGAATGGAATATTGTACCAAACTAAATATGTTTGAAGCAAGCACGTTCGAGGATACATTTTTTCATATAGAAAATCCTCACTGATGCTTCACGAGAAATATTTCGAATGTACTTTATGTTGGAAATATCTTCATTCATTTTCCCATACGTCATAATTTCAGAGAATGATACTTTATGTACTGTAATTCGTCTACCAACCATAAGAATAATGTTTTATGGTATATCATTCAAACATTCATGCAAATGATTGGACACCATCATATAAATAAAAATCACATATACTAAATGTAACATGAGTCAGTACTGCGAAATTCGTTAGGAACTTAATTCAAACATTTTCACATTATCGTGAGACATTTTTGCAGGTTACCAACATAGAGTATAAGAATATTTTCTACGGATAATAGGAGATTAACCAGAATCTATAATACGAAGAAAAATATATTTATTATATTCATGAACGGATAATAATGAAAAAAAAGTGCATATCTCAGATAATTAATAATAAGAAATATTTGAGAGGAAGCTGAATGCATACGGAGTTTCGCATGGAGAGTTTTGAAATGAATAATCTAGTATCAACTAGGATATGGAATCAAAATGTTATACTTTGGTCCTATAAGTAGAGCAAATCTTGTTCATCAGTTCCGTCCAATAAACTGTTCGAAAATCGATACTCTTCCATTTAATCAATTAAGCAGTTGTTATATATATTACTTAATTTTCTAGTAGATCGCGAATTCAAGATGATGATAGTGTTGACCTCTCTATATCGATAATTTATATCTTCAACCAATGAACAGAAAGTTTCCATACGAGTAAAGGCGATCTATATACAGGTTGTCCCAGGTTGTGCCTGACACTCACATGGTGAAATAATATCCTTTTTTGTTATTACTTGATCGTACTGTTCATTTTCTCATTCATAGTTTGAGATTTTATTATGCTTAACAGGGTTGTGGGTATGAAAGCACCCGTCACTCGTCAGTTTTCTTTGAATTAGACAAGAGCTAAATCTGCCTTCCTTATATCAGCTGACGAAATAAATTCGGCATTTCAAATATGAGTATGGATTGAGCAATTCATTGGAAATCTGATACACGGATGTAGACGAATTTTTGCGCAACATCGAAACTAAGAGAGAAAGTGATTTATTTCGGGTAATATCGGAGAATTCACATGACCCTGACATGAGTCAGGTCGAGAGTATTCACTGCTGTACATGTTTGTACTCATCGCAACAGGGATGTCGACATTATACGAAACACCTTTCTTCGGAAATAGAAATTCCTGTAATAGAAACTATTCCGGGTGAACAAGTACCAGAATATGTAAATTGGGTAATTTGTTTGAACAAAGTAGTGAGTGCTTTCATTATAATTAACTGAAAAAACTATCTTGGTTATTCTACAGGTACCGTACCTACCTAAAATAGAAAGAAAATAATTTCACTCTTTATCACGTTAATTTACGATGAATACTCGAAACTTGGCTCTCTGGAATTTTGATGTGATAAGATTTATCATCATCGGAAATCAGACCATGTATATTCATATTGCACGCAGCTACAATCCGAGACGAAAAAGATATAGTGAACAGATTGATGTAGGGTGTTTTTTGTTTATCTATTCTCCAATAAAACCAAGTCGAATGGAATATGCATGGTTGAATGATCCATGTTAATATATCAGTAACAGTTCGTTACATATTTTCAATTCTCATTCGATGTGACCCAAAAATGTTTCAGTTTTCGAAGAATTTCGAAGAATTATTTGGCTGCACAAAATGAATAAGGTTGAATTCAGGCCCATTGCTGACGTAATTCGCGCCATTGGACGCCACGCCTTTTGCCCGGCAAAATAGCTTAATTGAACCGTCCTGTTCAGTCTATCATCCTTGAGGTCTTCCCTATTGTAGAAAACTTTGTCTAATTGGCCTTACCGATAGTAATGATTAAAAAAAGTTCTTGAGAACTCGCACTCAATTTCATGTATTCTAATTAGAGTTCTTATTTCTTATTAATAGTTCCTAATAAGATAATTATATAATCTGAGAATGAAACAAGGAGTAATTTACCGATGATAATACCTTTATGTCAATTATACATTTTAGTGTTCTGATATACATAAATATTTTAGGAGCTGATCGACTCTACCTAAATAGACTAATGAGAATGCCAAACAGTTTGACACTTCGATTCCTGACTAGAAGGTAGTTGATGAAAAATATGAGGTTCAGTCGTGGTGTCGAAAAGTTTTTTGAGAAAATAACATTATCATTGATTCCAAACTATATAAAATAATTTGATGGAACAAAAGCATTGCAATTCCCAATTTTCTGAAAACCCTACTTTTTCATTGTATGGTTCAGCTTTCATCATCATTCAATTAGTTGTATCAACTATCTGAAATTATGAGTTTTTTATTAGACGACATTTTTCACAAACTGATAATGAATAGTGAAATTTGCGATTATATATTTAATCATTGTTTCATTCCATAATCCAACATCAGATAACTCCCTGGAAGAGGGTTGTGACATATTTGATCATCACAAGTAGAAAATTAAAGTTTTTATGTATATACTTTATCAGCAATATTGAGTTGAAGAGTCATGAAGAAAGCAATTTATGTATTGAACGGGACTGTCCAATCATAGAACTTTAAGACTGTATCGAATAACTTCAGTGTGAGGAGATGTGCTATAATAATTCTGTTGAGAATTCAGACCTGGATTTGAATATGGAATAATATGAAGGGTCTACCAATCCTGTATACTCAATCTTCTTTCAGTGTGATAGATTTTGAAAAACCCTAGCAGAACTCTTGTATCTTGACATTTTCGCTAACTACCTTATTTCAGGAAAGAACCGACCGTTTCCATACATATGAGTGATCCTGTATATTATATTATTTCAGAGTAGAGTTGAGCATGATGATTTCGCACATACTTCTCAATTCACCCTGAAATCGTTCAGTAGATGTGATTCTTGTGAGATGTCTTTTCAACTCTCAATATTTCTAGTTTCAGGTTCGGTGTTTGATTGAATTTCGAATTGTATTGAGTTCAATAACCTACCTCTACATGTTAAAAACTGTTATTGTCACTATTCCAGATCATATCCATCAGGTGCAATTTTGTGTTGATTCAATTTATTTTATACTGTCTTCAATGTAATTTTCTGATATCTCATACTAGTTCTCAAACTATTACATTTCAAATTCTTCAAACGAATGTTATCCATATACTTACGTTATCTCTTTTCTCAATGTAACACTGATCAGAAATTCATTATTATTATTATTATCATTATCATAATTATTATTTCAACAGTTGTTGATGAAGAAAGTGATGCTTCGTTGAAAATTGTAAAATAAGACAAAAAGGCCGGATTTCTGTTGTGGAATACCACATTTCATCTGGTATTCCAGATATTTCTAATGGAATCTATCTTAATGTGAATGACCCTGTATTTATTGTTAGGTAATTCTTCCAGGTAAGTGCTACCGGAACCCGTGTGTGTGTAATGTAAGGCGATTATATTTTCTGCAATGCGTAGTTTCCACAACTGACGAATAATGTAAAATGTTGCTTGATCAATCACAGAGGAACAAACGATGCCGGTAATTAATCAATTGAACTGTGAGACTTGATTCCGGTGTTGTATATGATGACCTACCTGCTGAAGAATGCTGCCTTCTTCATTTGAGAGTCAAGTTCAACTTGTTTCTCTCAAGGTCTCGCTTTCTCCTGCTACGCTCTTGAATTATCCATCGATCTCTCGTGCTAGATTTGTTTGTCGGTTTTGTGTTAATTCATTCAGAATATGAATACTCACTATAGTAAGAAATACGAACTTGTGAAATTTTTCATCCTTCCAATAGCGTTAAATATTTTGCAAGTACATTCGGACTCGAAATGGGACATTTATATCATGTATGTTTGTAAGGAAATACAGAATGATATTTTACCGGTTCAAGAAAACCTGATTGGTCCAACCATCATGGTCTTGTGGAAAATAATTCGAGATGCGGGTGGTGCATTGAAAAGTTGCCCACGACGAATTGAATTTATTCAAAGAGAGTTCACGAAATAATTTTCTGAAAAGAATGACAATGGACATTCGAAACATCAGTCCCAGATGTCCAACTGTTTTATATGAGCATGAATGTAAATCATCACTTCAAAGAACAAATATTCATTCCAATTGACTCTATTCAACAGAAACATCAATATAGATTTTGTACAATCATGAATCCTTAACTATACAAGACAAAATATTTTGTTTTATCCATGAAAATCTGGGACAATCGATGAAATTTTCTTCGTTTTCTAATTCTGAGACTTGCTATCACACTATAAATGACTTGAAAGGGTTCTTTCAGACTCCTATGCAACACAGGCTTTTTGAAAAAAAATGGGAAATAATATAAGCAAAACTATAGAATAATACAATTTTCTCGAGAATTTTCCCACAGAACTCCTATTCTATTCATTTAAGGAACATACAATGTTTATATTTCATAAACATTGTATGAATACAGGAATCCCAAAAGATTCCAGAATATCCATTAATGTCTTGAAATGTTTCGAAACCAACTCATACCCATGTATGGCAGTTGATGCAGAATATTTTGAAAATCGAAAAACTTGCGAAATTCTGCAATATTCAACTCCCTACTAAGTCCATTTTCGTCATTTTCTTGCGACAGTAGTAATTGAATGATGTACCTAAGAGGGTTTCGAAATGGAAAAATATCACGAAGAAGGTATTCCCGTACATTGATGAAATGAATCGTATCAGAGGAAAATGATAATAAACAAATCCACTCGTTTTTGTGGCAATTAATTCCAAGAAATATTTAGTTTTTTCGAAAATGGTAATTTTATAGACGAATACCTTTTTCATAGTAATAAATCGAAAAAAGTTTGGTCATTTTTATTGAATTTTTGTTGAATATGTATCGAATACTTTCAAAAGTATTTCATTTGAATTCTATAGGAATCATTCTCATAGAAACTTGTCATTTTATGTTATCTGATATAGATGAAACTGGAATAACTTGCACAACGTACAATTTTCAATTTTCATTATTGTCAAATATTTTCTTGATTTCAAGGCAGTCGCCTTTATTGAAGCTTAAGTTCATGACCAGCAATTCATCTGGTAACTGCCGACTGCCGATATCGTTTTATACAGATGGTGATAGCACCTGGACAGGTCGCAGGTAGGCATGAAGAAAGCGAATGCCCTTGAGTGAAATATCCTTCGTCTCAGATGGAGAAAGTAAAGTTGGCATGTTCGCGCTCGTTCAAATATTTATTGGTGACATACGAGATGGATCGTGGTTGCCGTACTAGAGTAGTTTTGATGCTCGTATATTTTTTCCAATTCCTCGAGAATGGAGCAGAAATAATACGAGTCAAACTATGGGATAGGACTGATCCTGATAGTTATTTAACAGGCTCAGGTGGATTCTATTTACTTCTGGTCGAAACAAGTTCGAAACATTTTTTTATATTAAACTTCCCACGAAAGGAGACATCCTGTAATGTTCAGTGAATAATAGTATAGTTTATTCATTTTAACAAGAAAGTTGTGACAGCTCGCCAGAAATTGTGGTTCTGCTGCTCGTCTTTCTTTTAGTGATACTCCGAAACAAGATGTCAGGTTGAGTTAACCACTCAAATTGTTTTTCTGAAATATCCAAGTATGATCAAAGAAAACAAATTGCCTTAAACCTTCATTTTTCAACTGAATGAACTGTTGAAGGAATGTAATGTTTCATGGCAATATTAGGAACCTTCATCAATGTTCTCCATATAGATGTGATGCAAGTGTTGAGCAATCTTTCATTTCAATGACTTCAATGTTATGTGTTTCTCTGCAATGAAGAATGTTCATCAACTGATAATATGTGATATGCACTAAATACTCTTGTACATATTGTGAGTACAGTTCTTTATTTGAAATTGTTGAGGTTGATCAATATCCACAACTTGTTTCTTTCGTTGGGAAGTTCTGTAGTCTAAGACGTTTAGTTCCTAGCTCACCTTTTGTGAAAGTATGCAGATATTTCCTACACAGTTCAATTCCTACATTCAAAGCAGTAATCACTCTCTGCAATAATCATATTTTATAAAGCTATAGAACCATTGTAAGATCGTGATGAATAAATTTTCATGAAGACTATTCACTTACCTTTCAAATAAATTCCAATGAAAGTAAGGGGCTCCTGTTATCCCTTTCTCCCTATTCCACAACTATCAACCAAGAATAAATAGACTATACATGTTCATTTGCATTGTAGTAAGTCACAAAATCTACGATATCTATTGACTGTATATTCTGATTCAATGCATCAAAATACATGAAAGCAGGTTATTATCTATATTATTCTTTCCGTTTTAATATCAGTAAATTTTTGTTTTTTTATGCAATTTCCTCATAATTCAAAGAAGAAGATTTGAAATAGTTTCGACATCACAATACATAATATTAGGAATTTTGATTGGGGTATTTTGGTTCCCAGTTGATGCATTGTAACGTGTGTTTTGAGAAAAATAGTGTCTTCGTTGATAGGTGGCCATCACATCAACCATCAATTGTTCCTTTCTCTTAGTATGGACCACAGTCTTGATAGACGTCTGGAAATTGGTAGGATGGAGGGTTGCCCAAACATTGAGGAAAGTTTGGTTGTTCTCGCGTTTCGCCACCTGTAGCGCTGCCTTCTATTTGTCACGTCATCAGCCAAACACAAATCAGATTCGATTAGTTTTGTGAAAATATGAATGTTTCTCGATTGATTCGAGAGGATTTTGCAAGATATAATCTTTCTGTCATCGATTTTATTCACCAGTCAAGTCCTAACCGTTTGTTTTGTTAACAATATGAACTGTCGAAGATCAATCATGTGATCATACCTCTAGACCCATACGATCCGAGCGGATAAGTATGGCGAATTATTCTTGAAAAATGATGACACTCCCCACTACTCAGAAGTGCCGTAGTTTCTGGACCTGTGTATACGACCGTGGTATGCACCCACTCATTGCATCACATGATTTCCATTTATCAGTTTTGAATTAATTCCAGTTTGAATTGGTGCATAGAATCTTCCTGAAATGCCAAAATAGGAAATAACACCAGCATACAGTATCGAGAAATACAGGGCTGCTCAACAAAAACGTGCTGCAATGCATTCAAACAATAATCTAGTTTTCACTTTTGAGTTCCGTGACCTCTGACAGCGTGTTTTTCCACTGGAAACTATAGAAAACCTTCTCTTTATGTTCAGCAATTTGGTCATTCCTCGGCTGTATTCTCAATGTTATCATTGGGCTGGAACAATGTGCGTAATCGACAGGTCAAACTAGTAGAGAAAAGGAATGTTTCGAGATTCCACTCAAGCATAAGTTGTTGGAGTATTCCCAAGTAATCATCTTATTTTTAAAGCTGATGCTGTGCCACTATTTTGATACCAGGAGGACCCCAGGCAGCAAGCTGACGTGATTTTATCGTCATTTTTTCGACACCAGACACGTCCTGCTGACGAAAAGAATGACGCCATAAAGACGGTAGGATGACGTGATTATGTCACAGACCAAAGACGTCATTCTGTAACGTCATTATGACGTTATATTTCGACGTTAATGGGCCGTCCCTATTTATTATATATATATATTGATATTGGTTCAAAATTATTTGTATTCACTTGCTAGTCTCAAGCTCATATTATTTGGATGTTAGTGCATATACAAATCAATATCCTATCTATGATGTTATAAGGTCTGTAAATAAAATCACAATTAGAGAACGAAAATCTATATGTTCCATCGGCATCAAAGGATATAATAAAGATATAATGAAATATAATATATATATTTATATTATATATATAAAATAACAGTTTGAGTAGAGGGAGTTATTTTTTTAAACTATGAGGATCACAATTATCAAGAGTAAAATTGTTAACTCAGAACATTTGAATTAAACCAAAAATTGATTAGCTCATTAGGAAGAAAAAATGCCAAATTTTATTGTGAATAGTTGATGTAGGGGTACTTGTTCCACTTGTTGGGGATGTGAGAAGAGTAGAAATCCCCAAGGCACAGGAACTTTCTAGAAATAAAAAATTATTGTTTAAAAATATATATAATTTAATGGTTAATGACCAATAGATAAATGAAAACTCTACTATTATTCACAAACTATTAAAACAACAAATTTCAAGAATATACAGATGTGATAGTATTTTAAAAATTTCATTTGGTCGAACAAATTGTTGAAAGTTCTGTCTTCTAGATTACCACCAGTTATAACAGATATGTAGGAAAAAACCATTGGAAAAGTAAGAAAGAAAGAAGTACCTTGAGTTGTCAGAACAGAAAGTTATTTGTGCAGACTCATCTCAAGATCTTTCATAGCTTAGAAGAGTTGACTCCACTTGTTGGGGATGTGAGAAGAGTAGAAATCCCCAAGGCACAGGAACTTTCTAGAAATAAAAAATTATTGTTAAAAAATATATATAATTTAATGGTTAATGACCAATAGATAAATGAAAACTCTACTATTATTCACAAACTATTAAAACAACAAATTTCAAGAACATACAGATGTGATAGTATTTTAAAAATTTCATTTGGTCGAACAAATTGTTGAAAGTTCTGTCTTCTAGATTACCACCAGTTATAACAGATATGTAGGAAAAAACCATTGGAAAAGTAAGAAAGAAAGAAGTACCTTGAGTTGTCAGAACAGAAAGTTATTTGTGCAGACTCATCTCAAGATCTTTCATAGCTTAGAAGAGTCGACTCTATTTATTATACAGTTAACCAAAATAAGTGAATTGTGTATATATAACTAAGATTCTTTCTTTTTCTATAGGTAGATTCACTGATAAGAAGCTTCTTTTCACCAGTATTAACACATTAATTTGGACTCTCATCATATGTTTCTTGATTTTTCATCAAATTATTTCAGTATCTCGACAAAAAATCCTAGTGAGTTTAATCAGCACACTAACCTTAAGGATACAATTATTTTCACAAAAAGGAAAAAGCCTTAAAATAACGTGTAGCATCATGATATAGGTACAGGAATCATAGTAAGTGGTGAGTACATGACATCAAATCCAATACATGCAATAGACCAAATATTAAACTTACCTTACAAATCACTAGTAAAGGAAATGCACAATTCACAACCGACGGTCGGAAATCGACTTCTGTAATCAATAGGAAATTTCAATCGAAATCGAATACATAACAACCTCAAAATTTTTGTGATAATGGCGTGTGGCCGTGTGCGTCGTCAACGTTGCGTGTTGGCTTGTGGCCGAACTTGTCCGATACCGATAACTCCGGAGATTGCCGAACGCCAAACAAATAATGAACGTTTTGTTTTGAAGCGCCAAATTCAAACTGTTTTTCAATGAGTTGATAATCATACGAACCTCATAAAAGATGGGCTGTGGTTGAATAATAATACCTATATTGCGTCTGTTTATTCGCCTGAAGAGAAATTTGATTCCATTCTGTACCTACAATGTACACTTGCCTATACACACTTTAAGGTATCTATGGTAAACTTTCGTTTAACTTTTGCATGTCGATGAAAAATATTTAGGAACCTATAAGGATCATTGGAATAATCATCAAAATGCAAAAATATAAAACAATGAGTTAACGTTTTATAATGACGTAAAAATATCGTCAAACTAACGTCCTGGTTATGACGTCTACAGTACATTCAAAAAATGACGTCAGTACTCACGTCATTTTTTGGTAATATGACGTTGCGGACCAATAAATACCAAAAAGAGACGTCATTATGACGTCAGCTTGCTGCCTGGGACTGCAGAAAAAAAGTGATGAAGAACGATCAGTCCGAGCTGCTAAACGAAGTACTCGAATGGAAGTAGAGAGCATTGTATCTGCTGCATCCACTAGTCAGATATCTCAGTCTCAGGAAGACTTGGAATATTCCGATCAAGTGGAAGAGCCAGAGGATATGGGGTTGGATGTCGAGTATGAAGTATTGCCACAATTGCACACAGAGTAAGTAGTCCTCATATTCATTCATTATGTGCAATATCACTAATACTCATTACCATTTTTTGAGGAGTGAAACTGAAGTCAGTCTGCTGAAGAAGAGAATAGAGGAATTGGAGAAAAAGAAGTCTGAGCTGTCAGAAATGTTGAAAAATCAAGAAGCAACATTTGAACAATATGAGGATGCAATGGCGAAAATTTTCACCCCAGGCCAACTGCAGAAACTGTTCCATTCAGGAATGAAACGAATAAGTTTCAATAACTGCCAGAAGAAATTGAATAGAAAACTGTATAAAATAACCAATAAAAATAAATAAGAATTATTCATCAGATTGTTTTCATATAGTATACTCTGAATAAGAGAACAATTATATAAAAATTTCCTTTGGGAGCGAAATTATCAACATTCAAAAAATACCCAAATTTAGACGAAATGCGATAGGGTCCAAGTTAGATCACAATTAGATATCACTTGACAATTCTCAATTATTGAGTTCAATATATTTGTTTGGAGCATATTTGAGATCGTTTTTTACCAGAAATTCGAAAAATATGGACTGAAATGATACTGTCCTGAAAAAAGAGCTCAAACAGGTCTTGTTAATTAAATATTTCTGTTTTCAAATCATTTATATCATTCATTTCAGTAGATAACCCTGCAATTATCCTATTCCCATGCTTCTATTCTTTTTCCCATCCAAAATTGAGTAAATTTCAATGAATTTCCTAACTAAATGCCCTGTTTTGCTCCCCACATGACGTCACATTGTGCGAGAGAGACGAACTTCCATCTCTCTCCCGATGCGCAATAGCATACCATCTTTCTTATATCATGATGTTTATCAGGAACGTCATATTTCTCACGTTACCGTGTCTAGGACTGCTCACGTACTGTGATTACTTCAACTCTCTTATATCAGGCTCATCTTCGAGGATTCTCGTTAATCCAAAAAAGATTATCAATTATTGATTCATAATTAAAACTTGTTCATGATTCAGCTTCTGAACTTGGACAACCTAACATACGCTGGTTATCTAGTCTTAGAGTATGCATATAACCAGTTGGAATAGTTAAAAGTCAGTTACAAACATGCACATGGAGAATAATCAAAAATTATTCAAGAACTCTTCAGCGTTAACTCGTGAATTATGTACGGAAATAGTGGTCAAAATTTCATGAGTATAAAGGTGCAGTAGTTTATAAGCTATAGATAGATAGATAGATAGATATATACTTTATTGTCCAAAAAATTCTCCTCAATGACAAAGTAAGTTGAAAATATAGAAAATAAATGAATATAGATATAAATACAAATATTTGTCGAGCTTATGGGAAATAAAATTGATTGAACAAAATACAGAGAGATAGGTATAAACATATATACAGACAAAAACAGTAAATAATTGACAATCTTGCGTTACAATAAATATACATACATATGCATACATACAAATTCAAAACACAGCTACATGTGCATTCACGGATACACATATATGCACCGAGTCGAACATTTCAAAAGTACTCAAAAAAATGGAAGACGAAAAAAGAAGAGAGAAAAAAGAAATATAAGTTTTCACATACAATAATCATTCTAGCTTCACTTCACAGTTTTTGACATATCCATACCTATATGATATTCCTGCAGGCTATAGTATGCTTATTTTTCAAGAAGCATATTTTTGACTATCTGAATAATTTATTATTAGATATGTTTTTAATCAAATATGGCAAGTTATTGAATATTATTTTCCCTTCATACATGTTAGAGTGTTTCGTTAAATTCAGTTTAGGTATTGGCAGGTGAATATTACAGCTCTGTATGGTAATGTGAGGTCTATCAGGAGAATCAGTAGTATATTTTTTGTGAATCAGGCACACCATCTCCAGAAGAAATATGCACAAAACGGTTAAAATTCTTTGTTGAATAAAAACAGATCTACAGCTATCCCTGTAGCCCGCCCTACACAAATATCTAACAGATCTCTTTTGCAGTTATATAAAACACCTGATTTAGGAGTTTTTGATTGCAGAATGCCCAAAACGCAATGCCATATCTTAGATGGGACTCTACAAGCGCAAAGTGAGTGGATCTGGCTGTGGATAAGTCAAGTTCATCGGCAATAATTCTCACAGCAAGAGATCCAGAAGCTAACTTTTTGCATATAAGTATACGTATAAGGGGCTCGATATGGTATAAAACATTCATCGTGTGTTTTATCGGCTAACTCACACTTACTTCACTGCAAGACTTCTTTCTTAGTCAAATGAGAATTTAATCCGCCGACCGACGAAACTCATTTATTAGTCGAATTGCTGCCTTCATTGTCGTACATTTTGTTGTATTCGCGGTGCGGATTTTCTATGCTTCCGAGTCGAAATGTCTTCCCTGACGACGTGTTGTTGGATTGGCCGAAAAATACCTTGCGGTACATATTCCATGGGCCACGCATAAACTTCTGCTGGTAGTGATAGTTGAAACAAAATTAAATCTCAGATAGTCTCTTACTCATACATGGTTGTTAATATTATTGAAATAATTGTTAAGAATGCAGTTCCAAGTTTTGTAAAATGGTCATATTAAGTAAAAAAACGTGTCCTCAAAAATGTATGAAAACGAGTTGTTCGCTACCTATGATTCAATGATGAAACTGATTGTACTAATTCCACAACCACAAAAATTCATCTCTCAAAATCTCCGAAAGTGCTTTCCCTATCTTCAAGATTGTATGCCATTTCTCAACTGCCTTGGGATTCGAATGAAATTTATGTAGAGATATCTGAAGTACCATATGATGATCATTGAGGAACAGAGCACATTTTTCGTGATCTTATCTCCACGTTACCTCTTCCAATCCGCTGCATTTTCAGATGTTATAAAGTTTATCTCAGACAATTGTTCATTGAATATCATCCAAATATATAACTTCCAGTACAAAATTGTCCTTAAATAACATAAAAAGATCACACTTCACCCATACAAACACACACAGGTTAGTTTGTTGGTCACACCTCGAGTATTTCAAACGATCAAAAGTAGATGTCGCCCACTCCGAGATTCTTCCCTATACCTTCGTTTTTTTTTTCGAAAATATCTGGTATAAGAAAACTTCAGGTGAAAAGATTGATAAATATTCCCAATATTATATATAACTAATTGTAGGTATGAATTGATGAACGTTGTTTCTATTAATCGTTATCAGGGGTCACTCCGTGTATACTGCGGTATTATTATGCTCGATTGAATTCTACATTTTACAAATTTTAATATCGTTTGGAACTATAGCTGCCCTCTAAGTATGTTTTATTCCTCCTGCACATCAATGATTCGTGAACAACAGATTCCTTCCTAACCATGTCAAGCGTTCGGAATGTATCAAATTCCGAGTCATGAATTCGTTCGTGAGCAGATTTCTGTAACGCAGTTATGGAGAGACATAAATAATCTAGTTTAACCTTCCACCACAAGATGACGCTAGCTATAGTTACTTGAACTATCAAATGCTCTGTCAGTGCTAGCGCGCACGAGCAACTATTGTCTCTGCAACTATTTTGTCTCTGCAACTATTTTGTCTCTTACATCAAGTCTACGAATTTATATGAGAGTGTGCTCACGTAGCGACGCGACGAATGTGAGACTTTTTTGTTCGTGGGGTTGGAGACAAGCCGGCGACGCAACTGTCTCCTCGTCTATTGGTTTCAATGGAAATGCGTACACGGCGACAAAAAAGTTGCCGGCAGGCCGCTCGCAGTTTTAGCACGACGTCTTTAATTCTCATATTTGTATCTTAACGAGCGATACCAGGTCGTAAAATTCTGCACAGTTCATCAAAACTTTTATACTCATTCTGAAATAGCGAAAAACTTTTTCTGGAAATGCTCTCAATTTCAAAAACATTGTATAAAATTTGCCCAATGTCAGTCTATCACTCCATAATGGGTGCACCCAAATTGCATTTTTCGCTGTCGTCTTCAGTTTCTTAGAACAAACGCACAGACCACAACCGTATCTTCGAAATCCATGTTGTTGAATGCGGGACATTGTAAAGGAAAAGTTGCGTTGCTGTCGCTGTCTGGGACTACTAATCTACTCATACTTTTCGAGAAAATCATCGAATATTATTACTTTTATCCTTGTTAAACAAAACCAATGACTCCACGAATCGAAATCAAATTTGAAATGTAAAACGAAGCTTTTTATGTCACATTCGACCTCATACCGAGTATCGTGAAAGAAGGAGTTCAAAGTTTAAAAATTTTATCTGCGAAAATCCCAGGCAAAATGGAATTTCAGAAAATGAATATACAAGTATGTTTGTGGTTTCTAGAAATATTTTATTATTATCACTTCAATGCTAGTGTTCTCGCAACACTTACACACATAATACGGGACATTCATAAGACGTCAAAACAGCCATGAACAAATGAACATTAATAAGAATATAATACAATAATCAACTCAATTCAACACCAATTGAAACGAAATAAAAACTCGAGTTTATACAGATGACTAAATGATAAAATAGGAATGCACGAATCGAATCACAGAATATTCACTACAGATCATAATTTTAGGATAGAATGAACAAAAAAATATGAATGAATGTTGAATCCCTTCGTTCTTAACTCGCACTTCTTATTCAAGTTAATTTCTTGTATAAATACTTGCATAGAGACGTGCGTGTTCAATCTTCTTGTTTCATTTCATTGCTTTCGCCATTTCATTTTGTTTTCTGTATGATATCTCCTTTTATTTATAAATCGTTTGTTTCATCCTACAACATTGCTGAAGAGATTTCGAAATTGCTAAACATTTCGTAAACTTATTCGTATATGTTACCTGTCACCTCTGGTCGTTAATAATATTGTTATAATTAAATAAAAATAAGAGTAAGACAGTGAGTATCTGTATCTGTATCACTCAAATTTTCGATCAGACCTAAAATGTTAACAAGCAAACCTCCCCATGATGCTGAATACGTGACTTCCACAAAGTGCATCACATAATGATTAATATTTCAGTAGGGTGGTCGAAGTCTGAGCAGAGGTATTTCCGATAGATATTCCCAAGAATACAATGGTATAGCCTGAGAGTAATATGGATGGTAAATAAAAAAATATATAGTGACCATTCCTTAACATTCTCGTCTTTGTGTTCTGAGAAAAATTTTAACTACCTGCTATATCGATATCATTGCTGCTGCTACCATTATTTCTTTTTTATGTCAGAATTCCAATAATTGTTCCTACTTGTATTCAAAGAGATTGTATCCATTCAAACTTTTTCATTTATTATCATATCATTTTTGCACACAAATAACATTAGTTCCTTTCATTCAGAAATCATTTCACATATTTTTACGAACAATAGCGAAAGTTGAATTTTTATGATTGATATAATTATGATAACGTTTTCATTCGATGTTTTCGATCATGTAATCATTTTTGTGAAACTGATCTATAAAAACTGTTTCAACTTAGGAGAAAATATCCTGCAAATATGTAAAATTCTATGTATGACATCATTTCCATGCATTTTCACTCTCAATCGTCAAAACATAGTTTCTTCTCCTTGTAAATAACATACTGACATATTGGTATGATCAAAATGAAGTTTTGAAACATCATTATAACGTCATAGATGTCAACAGATTATGATATTAATTTGTTAGCTATATATGTTCATATATTTATAATTTGAACTGATATCTCATTTTTCTACAGTGTAATTGAGATATGTTGAATAATCTCGATCTTGATATGCTGGGAAATACTGTTCATTCTGTAAAAGAAATGAAATACCTAGGTATATATTTAGACAGTAATTTGAAATGGGATTCCCACATACGCTACACTATAAAAAAGCTCCAAATGGTCCTCTACAGATTCCGTTGTCTGAAAAAATGCCTACCACTCCGAGACCTCAAACTTTTATATTTCGCCCTCGTTGAAAGCCATCTGAGATATGACATCACTGCTTGGGGCGCAGCTCTACGAACACATAATAGAGAGTTGAAGTGGTTCCACGAACGGTAACGTTAGGATTCATTCTGACATCTGGGCATGCGCATTGCACAAGTTTTCACGTTTTCGTATTTTGTGGGTCTACGGGTGTACGTTACTCACGCTATCTAACGGGTGCTAAAAGAGGGAACGTACGCTAACCGAAGTCTCACGAAACGAGGACGATAACTTGCGAACGGCACAGGACATACAGTTAAACTACATAAAACAGCATGGAAGTTAAGATTATTGAAATTATTTAACATTCCCTGCCCAGGCTAGTTCTGTGCTAACGTGATGAGATACTTCAACACCATTTTAGATGTATATCAGAAACGTCATATTTCTTACGTTACCGTGTCTAGGACTGCTCACGTACTGTGATTACTTCAACTCTCTATTAATGCAATAGAAGTATTACGAAGGAGATTTCTCAAATTAATTCTGTCTAAAAGTTCGCGGTTCTCCTCAGATAGTCTATATAAAGAATGTCGAATTATGGACCTTAGACAACTATATAATTATCGACTATGAAATACCATTTCAGTGAAAATAAAGCAAAATCTCGAAACCATCAATACAACACACGTCACCATACGCAACTCACTTTTCCAACGATACTAAAAAAATCTATATCTCAAAGGGCATACCCCTACTCTGCAATTAAGTTTCATAATACATTACCAGACAACATGAAAAACATATTTTCGAGACCAATGTTCAAGAATAAATTGAAATTATTCCTCCATGAAAAGGGAAGACAATTTGTAATAGACTTACTTGAATGAATATGCTGGCAGGCTGATGCCAATGTTGTATGTTTTCTGTTATCGTTTCATTTGATAAGTTTATATATATGTGTAGTCTAATATTATTGTATTTTTCTGCACAATGTCGCAGTTAGGTAATTTTATTGTTCGTTAGATAGTTAAGGTGATTTTGTCGTTTATTTGGATTTATTAGTTATTATTTATTGTTCTTCTCTTGTGAAACAAGTACAACGGTACTTATCGCACTTCAACTTTGTTCTTGTTGTTTCGTATGCAATTGAATTTTATACTTGCCATAAATAGAGTTATTATTATTATATTCATCACTAGGAACCAGATAATCGAATTCAAAAATTCTCCTATGGAGATTAGCATGAAAATCTTCTGTATGGAAACGACTACGGTAAACCAATAATAGGGTGACAACAGGTGTGATTATTATTCATATTTCATCCATATGTTATGGTATGCGTTGGTTCAATTGTTTGCCTTTTCCATTTACGTGATAGTAATTAGTACGTTCATTCGTTCTTAAATGAAAAATATACATTAGCATAAGTCGAATTTCATAGATGAAATCCTACATACTCATATTACTGAAAAAGATGTACAGAGCAGAGCTGAATCCTTCGAAATTGGTGAAAAGTTGAAGAAATAATAGCAAGGTGGAACTCATCGATGAAGAGGATACAGGAGATCCGCGGTATTTCGACAAAAGTTTTGCAGGGCAGTGTCGAACTATTGAATGTGTTGGATGATTCGAGTACTGTCTAAGTTTTTCTACAATCTGGTTTATTCTATTAAAGAATACCTCGTACAAATCATACTTCAGAATGTATATAAAATTTCGGAACAAAAACAATATCTAATTACAAGGGTTGCCGAATTAAACCGAAGCCGAAGTAGGCTTATTTCACTGTTAGTATAAAAAATTTATGAAAGAAAAAAAGGTTTAAAGGTTGAAAATATGTTTCATACTGATTTTCGGTAAAGCAAAGTTGACGACGATAAATATCCATAACTATTGTATCAACATTTTCGACACACCACAAAATTCACGTAATATATTCAAATAACCCAATATTAAATTTTTGTACTCTTATCTTCACTCAAAATATCACGGATTTTGATGAAAACTAACCGATTTATGCCACAAACACACGAATTGCAATTTTAATTTTTCTGGCCTCATTTTTTCAAAAACTCACCTTAAATCTCAATTGAAAATCTTCACGTCAAAATATCCGATTATGTTTAAAAATGTATTCATTACTATGGAGAATGGTACTTTTTCGATATCAAGGAAAAATAAGGTGATAGTAAATATTGCAAATAAAAAATTACAGGTCTCAAAAAAGTGAGTTTCTACAAAACTCCACGTGAAAATGTTTCTTCCTGTAGAAAATATAAATAAACACCTAAAAGTTTGCATATAAATATTGACGATACATGATGAAAGTTCATATACAAAAAGGGTAGACCTTTTTATCACCTACAGTTTATTCTATAGAACTCGTAGTTTTCCTGGAAATCGGGTTAAAATGTTTTTTTTTTTTCATTCTCGACTCTCCAACTTTCAATTCATGATCAGAGACCATTCTTAAATTTTTGTTACATCATCTTCATGTTTCAATGGGTTCTACTCCACTAATTCCTTCATTTTCAAAAACTACGGAAGAAAATGACCGGAAAAGAAGCTTCTTTCATTTGCAATACCTACCTCAATTGTTAAAAAAAATCATTCACGAGAGCCCAAAGTGATTATATAATAATATTTAATATAAATAATTTTTCCGATACAAAAGTGAATTTTGCAGAGTGCAAAGTTCTAGAATTTTCAACGTCAACAACTGTATCGAATTAATTGACTCTATCTACTCTTTATTATACCTATATGACGTCAATTAGGAATTGTACTACGCATAAATTGTTCATTATGCGAGTATATGAATATTTATTCAAAGCAAATAAGTCACGTCATAAACATATGACACTTTAGAAAACAGCAAATTAGAAAAGTCAATTTATCATGAACATTCAAATTCATCTTAACCTTTTTCGTTATTGAAACATGTTCTTGATAAAAATTTGTAATTTGTTTTGATGCTGTTCTCAGTGACCTCAATTCACCGTCAAAACCACCGAAACACAGTTGAAAGTTAATGTGAAAACAAATCCAAAATATGTTTCAATAATATTCATGAAGCATTTGCGATCGTATAAATTATTGCGAATATACTTTTATTTTGAGAAAAAAAAAATAGTTTCTTATATAACCGAAACCTGCAGATGCGCATCTCAGAAATCATGTTATCAAATATTATCAATGTTGTGAAATCGATATTTTCTGCCATCCATACAGATTTTGTGGATATAATTTTTATGCTTCCAGTTCAGTAAAATATCTTAAGCACCCTCTTCACACAGAAACGAGAAGTTCAGGATACAGCTGTAGATTTTTCCCCATACATACATCTGTATATCTGGAGTTTTCTTTTCGAATCTGTCTATATGAGTTTTTATTTCTTGTTGTTTCTTCGTTACTCTGTCAATGTAATTCATACTTCAGGGAAGAATGTGAAACAGAACATTTCTAACTCGTTTCATAACAATAAAATCAGTGAATTTATCGCTAATGTATGGCGAATATCTCAATAAAACAATACATATTATCATTTTCTAAGAAGAGTCTTCATCGAAACATTCTTTGGTGACCGTACCAGTTCTTAGACCATATTTTCATACATTGATTAGTTATAATGTTCGGGAATGTGTGTGAAGGAATAACTACCAGGAAGAGATTTCATCTAGAAAAAACCTGAAACACGTCAACTTTGTATATGAGGGGGACAACTTTTGACGCAAAAAGTATAGCCCAAACTTTACCCTCCTAAGCGTGGGTAGCATCCCCTAAATGTTTTCAAGTGAGAATGGGGGTCAAATGATACCTCGTTGAAGATCCCTTTGGATTTCCTGTACTTGTTGCAAAGATATGGACCTTTGAAATGTCGCTAGTGCATTTCTCAAAAATACAAAAAGTAAATCGATTTCGCTTGAAAAATTGCCGCTTTGTTAAAGTAAATGTTGAGATTATTTTCCTAAAAACAATTCGTTTTTTTTCTGTTTTTGTTGATTCCAGCTACATAGTTTCTCGATAAAATCTCTTCCTTGTAGTTATACCTTCCGGTACGTTTTCGTTGGGCCACCCTGTATATTCATGTAGATTTTTCAGTTATGAATATCAGTTGGATTCAGATCACTTATATAATTGTTGGAAAAATAGACAGGATGTTCCGTTGGGAAACGACCATGAATTAACATCATGTAGAGATCTAGTTCTTGAACATGAGTTAAAATTTATTCAACACGGACTTGTGAATGTCTACTATTTTTGAGGCTTATATTCCATTTGGAAGTTTCACATTCATAAAATCTGGTATTCAAATGAAAATGTTCAGTTATGAAAAACGAAGTGGAACAATAAAAAGTTTACTGCTCCTTCTGGGTATTTTTTGATAACTCAAGAATATGTCAGACCTGAATTTTTCCAAGACTCCTAAAATTTACATTCAATATGAGAGAAGCAGTAAAGGTATAAATAATCTGAAATCCAAATTCATTCATAATCTATTGAAGATAGGTATAGGAAAACCTATAACCGGGGTGATTCATTTGAAAAAATGTACTTTTCACCGTTTCTATTGTATCGACATGAAATTTCATGTATGCTCTTATGCTGATGTGAATTTCAGGTCTGTTTTATCGAAAATGTGATATTTATTTATTTTCGAATGCATGAGTGTAATTCACAAAAATTGAATAAAAATAGGGAAACCTGATATAAGTTGATCGGGAATAACTTTTAGGGTCCGATAATGCAATAATTTAAAGGGTATTCCATTTGAAAAAAAAGTATTTCAGGTCCCCTTGTAGAAACGAATCCCCCTCTATACTTCAAAATAATTTTAAAATGTGCGCCTCAAGTTCCACAATGACCTCATGAATGGATAAAGTGAGATAAAGATACCGAACTATACCACACTAATTGGCCACCCTGTATACGTATAAGGTGATATAAACATGGCTGAGATATAAAAATTTTCAGGATGAAGAACACAATAGACGTAGATTGTCTAATAAGTTATGTATCACTTTTGGCTTGTTTTTGATATGCGATTCTTCAATAGCTATAATGGTTGATGATACTTCATTTCTCGTCGCGTTTTTTCAAATATTTTCCAAAAGTATGTAGAATCATAAAAATTATGTGCAACTCTGTTTGTTGATTGAAACTTGAGAGAAAATTCGAGGATGCTACCCTCAATTTTTTCCTATTTCCTATAGTTACCAAGTTACCCTATACAAACTTCAAAATTCGTCCACCCTGTACTTTCTATATTTTTTAGTCAAAATGTAATACTGATGCAAGGATATTTTTGAAAAGATTCAATTCCTGTTCGAAATGACACGAATTAATGCAAATAATGTTCGCAAGATTTTATTAAACTTGAATTCGATAGGGAACAAGTTATAATCACAATAATTTCAAGTTCATATTATTTCATGCATAAAATGAAAAAACAAATGATCCATGCATGAATGATTATGTCAACATGATTTTCTTTACCTTATCAGTGGCCCCCATGGTTCGTGGGTTAGTGACAGTACGACTTATAGTATACAAGGTGGACTGATTCTCATCTTTCCACAACTTTGTAACTGGAACGGTGAATAACAATTCAAATTACTGATGAAATGATTTTGCGCCATTTTTTTCACGCTTCTAAGACTGCTAATTTTATTTGGGGTTACTGAAAGATGTGGCGTAATTATATAGTGGCAGAGTTGGCAAAATGCAACGGGTCCCAGACCCTAGAGGACCATGGCTCAAAAAACAAAATTGGTTCTAGTGATTGGTATAAATACGAGTGGTTTATTGAAATCGAACTGAGTACAACGGGACGATTTTAATTGATAGGAAGTCAACTAAACAATTTGCCACGAAACTCAGACGCCACCGCATTTTCGTGTTTTTTTTTACCGATGAAGCTCAATTCACACGTGATGGTGTGTATATACAAGAAATTGTCATGGATAGAAGAAAATCCATTCGTCATTCACAGCACACATTGTTTGTGAATGTTTTGTGAGGAATATTCTATAATAAATTAATTGAGCCATACATTCTACACACATCCTATACTCGTGAAATATACTCGAACAGTTTCATTAGACGATAGAAATAGAAATGCATCAAGAAAGGACTTTCGGCACGACAATGCATAACTGCATTTTGGACTCATGGTTAAAGGTTTAGTAATTCGATATTTCTCTTAACGAATTAGTCCCAAGTACATTCTTCCGAAATCAATACTAGAGAAGAAATAATTTGAAATATTATGAAGACAGCATGATAGTTCTCCATCGAATACAGCAAATATATCAATTTCTCGGATTTTTTTTTCGATTTTTTTCGACGGCCAAGAAAATAGATTCAATATATATATAAACTAGAAAGTGTAGTGGGGAATTGCAGCAAATAGAGATATACTCTTTGAAATATATATATGAAGGTACGACTGTCAAAGTTAACGAAGAATCTTTTTTGAATTCGGGTATGCAGTCAAACAAAGGGATGGGAATCAATTCATTTTTTATATTCATTCTGCTGGTGTCACTCTTGATGAAACACATTTCCTTAAACAAACACCAGCATGAACAAAAAAACTGACCCCAAAAATTGGAGTAACATTTACAACTATATTTTGAAATTAGAACTTTTACCTCCAATATCTAACAACAATACTAAAATCTAATCTTGATATTCTAAATTTCAACTGTCAGTTTTCACGTTTTTCTAAATTTCCATATTGTCAAATTCTTGGCAAATTTTAGGTTGATAATGCAATCTGTTGGCACCTAGGCTCACACCTGACAATCTGAATTTCATTTTCAGTTCCAGCCATCCCAACACGTTTTTGGCTTTTGTTTCGAATGCGTTTTTCTGAATTGATTGGTGGTGCATTTTTGAAAGGGTTTCATATATGTATATATTTTAACATGGTATTATGTCTATTGTTGTTCGTCCATGACGTTTGACTGTACAACAAACCTCAAGTCAGTAAGTAATTTATAACTTATATTTGGGAAAAAGAAAGATGTCTTAAAAAAGGAACATTTCCGAAAGCTCGACGAAATGACAAAGAGTTTTCTTTGAAAGCAGCCCAAAACTTTTGACTTCAACTAGTCAGTCAAGACTAACTTTCAGTGTAATCAAGAAATTCAAGTGATCATCACGGTCATTTTCAGAGAATTGTTCGAGGCAAAATTGTGATGCTCTAAATCTTCAGCAGGCTCTTCTTTTTGCTCTCATAAGATCAAAATACCATGTATGAATTATCTCAAACAAAAAATGATTACAAATCGTCGCATTATGCTCGTTCAAAGTGTTGAGTAGGGTAAATGAATTTTCCTTTATGCATTATCTCTTGAACATTATCGTAGTTCTGAAAACTATTTGTTATTTACTTCACACTATTTCGCGAGTCAGTTCATTTGAATATCTTTATCAGTAAATTTGTGGAATGTTTTTGATGAAACCTTGTAACGTTTTTCATAGATAATAAATAAATTCTAGTTTTCCACGTGCGTTTAATTCAGACATGACTGATGAAATTACCATCAAACGACTGGCGATTTTATTCATTCAATTTTTGGAACAATTATTTTTGGCACTCAACATATTGTACTCAATTCACATTCCCAAATGGATAATAAAAGTATTCATTCAGGAAAAATAGTTTCGCTAATGTAATTACATAACATTTCAAGTGTCGAGAAAATTGTTAGATTCGGGTATAGAACATTCAACATGAAACATGTTTGGAATTTGAATTACTAAAAATATCATTTCTCAGCGTCAGGGTGAATATTGTCAATGGAGAATCCATTTGGCACAGATATAACAAGCGACTAATTCAATTGTTCACATCCACACCTCCTAGACCATGAACGCTTGTCTGACGCTCAAAACGAATTCACTCAGCGTATTGTTGGCCCTTTTGTTTCGGATTTCAGTGACCTACCAAATTTTCTAAATCCCCTATTTCTTCGAGGAATCGATGTCGTCAGTTTTTTGTGGCACACCCTGTATGTATTGACTCAAAGAATACTATCATGAGGTATAAAAACCAAAAAATATATATTTTTGTATATTTTATTATAAAATCATCCTAGCGGCAAGTATAAAAAAATAATAATACTGATTTCATGATTGAATAATAAATAAATTATAAATTAATTATATTATTCGAGCACAAAAATAACAGAATAACTAAAATTCGTTTATAAAACACATAGTTTATGTGATAGATAATACAATTGTAACATCGTACAACCCATTGCTGTCAAATTCAACATTGCGATAGTCGTGTGAATTTTTCTGAATTGTTTATGAATTTTCATATAGAAGGGACAGTTCCTCAGGTCTTTCAGGTTGATTTTGCCTATTTCCATCCCAACCCCAGCTTCTTTTTCTATCATGTGCTTCTTACCAATCAAGGCCAATAATGGAGGCGTCAGATATAAACGTACTATCAGTTCTACCATAAAACATAACGACATTGATGTCGCCTGTAACAAAAAAAAATATCATCAAATAAATATTCAAAACTCATGTGAATTGAACATCTTTCAAAGCCTTTATATAAAAAGGAATTGACAATAATGATAACCAAATATGAATTTAATCTATTCGAAAAAAGTATTCAAAACAAATAAGTCAAAATAGTAATGAATCATTTGATAAAATGAAATCGACGTGTAATGCAATTTATGGACTTTCTTTTAAATTACATTTTCACATACATCCCCACTTTGTGTATTGTGCTATAATGGGCTATGCCTAGATCAATAATCCCAATACTAACCTGTATGATAGTTTCAGTCTCATTGAATTTTTGGTTATTTTTCTTCAGGAAGATAACCAGCGTTATCAAGCTGAGAACGGCATTCATCAAAAAGTATTTGGGAAACAATACTTGTTGAATGGCTCCAAAAGTGTGTCTTGGTAACGTGAAATAAAGTGCCAACCCTGATACGAAAGTCATCCAAATTTGCGCGCCGAAATGGGCACTGAACGATCCCAAGTAGACTAGATTCCAAAAAGGAGACAAGGGCGCATTCGTTTTGCTGGGATACAGCAAGTAGGCTATCCATATCACAGATATGGCTGTTACAAAATGGGCTGGTTGTGTTGTATAAACAAGAATTCTGAAAAAAAAGATGTCAGTAGAGAAGATTTTCATCTAGACAAACATTTAATGATGCTTTCTTCGTTTTTGTTACTCAGATGCCCAATCAAATATTTTCGTAAACAAGTGTTATTTCTATTGGACAAAGTTCATGTTTTGTTTGTTTGAACCTAGTATCAATCTGAATAGGCAAATGTAGGCAAACACTTGAAATTATATCATGAATTGATTATGCCACATACACGGTAAAAAGGTGCAAAATCGTTCAGATTTCTGAAACCGTACCATTTCAACAAATATACATGTAAACCAGTGTTGCTATAGCTCATATATTCGTTTAATTTACTGTTAAAGACAATATTTCAAGTGAAAAATTCAATTTTGAAACATTGAACAGTGAATAACGAAAATTGTATCATTATTCGCCTCCAGGAATCTAAAAGGCAAGTTGAAAACAATGAAAATTTCATTATTAAGAACTCTAATTAAAAAATCTATTTCTGAATTGTACTATCGCACAAATGCGTACGTGATATCTTAATGATCGTCATATTCATTATATTTTCCAAGTATATCATTGATTACTCGCATTACTTTCAATAGATATCATGAATAGGTGTTTGAACATGCTGGATATCGACTTGCAATATCTATAATTATATCGATTAAACTGGAATATACTTTCAGTCAGAATACTCTTTATTATTTAGTTCAAATCATAATTGAACTACAACCCTGAAGTATTCGTTACTCGAGGTTTATAATTCACATGATTTGATCAAATTAATTGGGTGAAGGTATAGTGTGGAACACAGAGAATTTAATTGATAATGTCATTGCATTGTTAGTGTATACTCGAATTTCTGCTTTTCATTTGGCGTTGGATTAATAATATTTGATGTAAACTAGATACTTCAAGGAATATTCAGATATTGGAATTTTGTCCGTGATGGAGAAGACAGAAATATTTGCCGAGTTCATTGACACCTCATTGCATATGATGTAATTAGACAGAACGACGAAACTGAGACTGGTATTGCAACCATTGTGAAACGATTGATTAATCCGATTTTAATTTCTGCAATACAAAATTGGTGCGGTATTTTACACACTAGCAGTAACAATTATATAGCGAATGAATATTTGTTCCACTTACTTGTAAAAATTGGATGTCAAAAATTTTTGGTATTGAAACTGCAAATATTCAAAGCAATCTTTGGTATATCGCGTGCTAACAGCCAAAATGTCTTCTTTGTAATCATTTTGGCAAGCACTCATTCCATTTCTGGAAAGACCTTTGGTAAATTTTGGTTTCTTCATCACAACACCGTTAGACCTGACCTTCTTGGAAAAATCACTAGCATTTGATGCATTTTTAGTCCGTGGGATTTCAATTTCACTGGGTAATCTACCGACACACATACTGAGAGAATTCCGAAAAAAAATCGAGGGCCACGATAGGTTGGTCACGTAGATATTTGGCAGACACTTCGTACACAAAGTGTGACAATGTAGTAGCAGACAAGACAGCTCATGCGGCTGTAGGGTGGTATGGATAATATTTATACTCAAGCTAGCCCCACTCTCATCAGTGTCGGCGCATGGCTCAGGACATAATAAAGTACACTTTGGAGTTTTTTATTGTCTCTATCATGACGTATTGCCGATACTGTAATAATAATTTTAACAGCTATTCATTTATTATAATAACGGCAATATTTGTAGTCGAACACGGATTCTATTGAATTGTCTATGCGAAAACGACCTTGATAAGGTAATGAATAGAATCATTCAACATCAAGGTGAGTGTGCACGTTTATTAGGATCCTAGTATTTTTCCATGAAATGATCACCTGCCCTAAACTTTTTTCATACTGTTGTTTTCACTTCAAATTATCATCTGTCAGCATTATCAACTATATAATTTTATTTATGTGTGGATAATATAATATCGCATAAATCGTATAATATGAATGAAGAATATAGAGGCTCATCATAAATTTTTATTGAGTACATTTATAGATAAATAATTTCGCTGTTTGTACACCTATCGAAAATTTCACGATCAAGGCAAAAGATAAATTATCGACAAGAAACAACAGCTGAACCACAACGCAAAATATCTTCTATTGTTTTGTTGTTATATCATGATTTATACTTAATAAATCGATAGGACATGAGAAGTACATAAAATAAGACTATCCTTATAGCTTTCACGTTTTGGCCTTATTCGACACGTTTAGTGATGAATATACTCTTGGGATACAATTTTTCAAATCATCTCGATTCTTAGGACCGTTCTCATATGAATATGCTGAGCATTTTCCATTGAACATTCGATAATGCTCAAGAAAAAAAATTACTATTAATAAGTTTTTCATTTTCTAAATTCAACATAGCAGCGCATCATTGATAAAGCAAGTCATCGAAACATCATAAAATTTGAACTCCGCTTTTTTTCTCAAGAATGTCAAGCAACCTTTTCCTGAAGGAGATATTAGGTGGCTTGGAACATTGCTTCTTTCGCTTCTTATTCTCTTCCAAGGAACGACAATACATCCTTTCACGGACGCTTCCAGATTCGAAATAGTATCTATATGTTAATTTTCTCATATATATCTCCTAGGTCTTATCTCATTAAACTTTTAATAGTGACTCATCATCGATTGTATGATCTTGCGTTATAATACTATATTTCAAGCATATGTTAACCTTACACTTACTGATGTTGAATAATTAAGTGCCATCCATTTTTCCAAGATACAAAATCATTGCATATGCTCATGTCTAGTTGAACCTGCACGTTCCAATGGAATCGTTTATACGTTTAAAATAAAGGTATCTAATTTTTCACTAAATTCATAATAGAATAGCTCTTGTACCAATTGAATAGTCAACTCTTTACAAAAGTCAATATCAATATACTTAGAACTGCTTAACGAAATTAAATTTTCGTGAAAATCAAAAATACGAGCCTACAGTACCTACAACACCTATTGTTAAGCAAAATCTTGAAATCAACGTGAGACCTTAAAGTTTCATTGCAGACATCAATTCTGTTCGAATGTGATTTCCAGCTTTTCAATTTTATCCTATTATCATATCAGAATTATCTGTAAGGAGAAATAATTCAGTTATGATCGTGTATGTTGAAATTATTCATATACTTCAGCATTATGACCATCATATGAATACCAAATTCATTCGAAAAATTCATTCAAGAAACTGATTTGGATTTGTCTTATTGATTAAACCAATTCTCATTTCACAATTATATTCAATTTATTTTGTTTTCATAAATGTTCACAAAGACGAAAAAATAACTACATAATTCTCAATTTCAAAACTATTGAATTTCGTTAAGCTATTTTTATTATAAAAGTTGTCTTCAAAAGGTCAGGATATTTTTGTTGACGCTTCCCCCGCATCGAAATTTCTATGGTTTCGAATTGTCCATGTATCCGCGGCTCCTTTCCATCAGTGCAAAAAATGTACAAAAGATTGGTACAGTTGAATAATACACATTCGATCAATTTATTTGTATTTGGCATTATATTTCAAGATAATAAAATATTCTCTCGACCGTCTGTTTTCTTTTCATTCTAATTTCGAATTGGGAAATGTCCGCGTATTACTAATTATCTATGACGTACGTTTTACTATGTATCTAATCTGATTCCAAGTAACTTCATTCATCACCTATATTTCTCCAAAATTGTTTGAGCTAAAACCATTCAATTATTCTAGAATTCTTAGAATAACACCGACTTGACGTTAGTAACACCAAGAGTAAATATTGATTTCGCCGGTGGAAATCAACAACAAATATAATTATTTGGGCAGAACATTTACCTCCTCTGGTCTTTTTCATGAAATGTCAAACCTGACTAACACTAAAGCTAAACAAGCCATTATGTCTTAGGCAAAAATTGATACCTGGCTACCCAGAATAAAGCTATTTGACTCATTGTGTTCGAGCGTCATGTATAACTGTATTTCTATCTGGGGACTTAGATATTCAGAGGTGCTTGAAAGGGTTCAAATTTCCTTCATTAAAAGAATTATATTAGTCCCTATCAATGCACCCGATTCCATTGTTCGATTAGAAGCTGGAAGAGTTAAACTCGCTTATAATATTTTCAAAATGATCATCAACTGGTTACACAAGATATTTTCAATGGAAAATAATCGATACCCTAGGCTCTGTTTCGAACAACAATTGCGCCTAAAGAATAATGCAGACCCTAAATATAACTGGCTATTGCAAATAAAACAATTTTTCTCCGATGCTGACTCATTGCCTTTATGGAATAATCTCAACAACAACGATTTGTTCAGGCATAGAAATTCCTTACTAACTAAATACTACCAATTTTTACATAATACTGATCTGGCCATAACAGCTCGTTACCCATTTATGTACATTTACAACCTATTTAATACAACTATCGATATTAGCTCATATCTGCTACTAAAACTCCCCATCCAAGTCACCCGCACTATAGCTCAGTTACGTATGGCCAATCACTTCAAATTAAAATTTACCCTCAATGGAATCTCCTATTGTATTGATCCCTAACTGATTTGCTCAGTTTGCAATAAAAACGAAAGAGAAACACTTTTTCATATTAGTTTTGACTGTCCTATCTATACAGTGATGAAGCAAAATATTTCTTGCCTACGGAGTTTGGAAACATTGATAGTTGCTTTACAAAACTTATCAGTAGTTGAGGCCAAGAAAATATCAGAGTACATTTGGAATATTCTTAAATTACGATCATTTATTTCGAGCGAGTAACTGCAGTATTTTAGTTCCTGTCAATTGTATTATTTCAGTAATATTTTAGTCCTTTCGACTATTAATTGTAACTGGTAAAACTCACATAACATTATCATTTTCCTTTTTTTTTGTTACCCCCATACACTTCTTGCTTTTTCAGAAGCAATAAACTATTATTATATTATTATTATTATTAAATATTGATTTCAAATGAAGAGTTTTATTTTTAAATTTCTCATGTAACCTCGAGAAGATCAGACTTATCTTTTTTGACTTCTTGATTGGTTTGCTCTTTCCTTCTTTAGAATCGATTACTCATGAAAGAATAATTGATATCACAAATTTGAAAGAAATATTTATTACTCATACCTAATGTTCATTTGAATATGTCTTCTACTGAATGAAGGAGAATTCAATTCAGCATCGATCTGTATTGATCGAAAGTTATTATGTAGCTGCTTCACACCAAATTCTTACTATTGTTTACTGCAATGCAACTTCCTCCATAAAAATTAAGAAAGGATCATATCGTTTGTTTCATTCCGTTATTTTGAGATATGATGCACACAATGAATGCTCAAATATATAGGTCCTGTCAAGAATGTAGAAATTATTACCCAGTTTCGAGCAATGCATTATACCAACCCAGTAGGTAGTCGCCATTTTTTATCAAACCTTCACAAACACAAGGTGAAATGAGGTCATGGATAGCTCATTCTCCAAATCACATTCAGTTGGAAAAATATTGGCAATGAAAATTGCTCCGCAATAAATAGTCTCAAATGAATAACTCATAGAGGTCGAGTACTTTATGAAGTCATGAGAATTTCATCAATAGTCAGAAAAATATATTATAGATAATTTTCTACGAAGAATATTATTCATATTCATATCATTTTTCAATCACAATAACAGAAAATGTAGGAAATTTTTCGGATTCAATCTTGAAAATATAACAGATCATGATGAAATTTCCTACGAGTAATAGAGAGATAGTTATCATTCAAAATTCAATATGACTAACACTAGTGAAGGCTCATTGAAATAGTATCCGTGACACATTTCTTAGTTTATTAGGAGTGAACAAAATTTCATCTACAGAGCTCAAATTCTTAACACCCCGTATGATGAGAAATGGAAAAGCTTCAACCTTATATCACAAAAAGTACTCTTATTAATTGTTAATAAAATTGCCATTTTTGAAATAATAGTAATAATCAGATTATTTATTTTCAGGTCCAAGCTACCCGAATTGATTTCCATGAACTTTCATCATACGAGGTGTTAAAAGTAAAAGCCTATTTCCATCGGCGTCGTTTGAAGGTCATGTCTTCATATGATGTTTCATCATAATCGGAGAGAATCAAGACAACCTGTCAAAAGTTGCAGATGAATAATTCTGAAAAAATTAGCAAAATACTTGCAAATACATTCGAAACGGTTAACTTGATAGCTATAGAAATGTGATACCAGTCGAACACTTTGGTGTTGCAGTGTTCATTCAACAGAACTTTAGTATACAGTTTGAAGTGTCTGAATTCACATCAATACTCACAGCTGAGATTTTCGGTATAGAAAGTGCTCCAGATTGGATAACCTAAAAGTAGGACTTTCGATAATATCAGACTCGAAGTCCGCCCTTTATTGAATACATTTGAGACAAAGTACAAAAATAATTTTCGTTTGACGGAATCGACATTCTGATATTATCGTTAAAAAAGGGGTAGATTCATTAGCCAAGGAGGCTACAAGACTATCTATTATAATTCATAAATATGATTGTTGTCATTCCCATTGTTAAGTAGGAGACCCATGCAAAGTGGAATAAAGATTTATTGGACTGCACAGTTGAATTATACAGAAAGCAGACATTATTCTCTAACTGTGACACGTTTGAAATTGAATCATACGAAATTTCCCGCTCATTCGATTGAACATGGTATGATGCATGAAAATATTTGTGATGCTGCTGATTTGTATGACAATATCAGAAGAAATGTCAAAAACTTCCAAACTCCTTATTAATCTTCACATTTCATTGAAAACTTACCTTACCATCCTCTTATCCTTGAAACAAAAGCACATCTGCGATATTTTGATTGAATTCCCTCGAGAAGTGAAATTGGGAAAAGTTAGTATATATCTGTGGCAAATGGAACCCTCTCACAACACATCAATATTTCAAATTTTAGATAAACCATAAAATTTCCAGTCGGGTGATGTTTAACAATGGCATAAATATTTGAGCCTACTGAAAATTCCTGAAGACTATATAGTAGAAAAAGTTATACATGAAATATCAGATGGAAAAATTCTACTCCCAATATTTGGAAGAAATTTATTAAAATTTCAATCCTAACACCATGAATCATCTCACAATCAATGTGTCACCAATCCGATAACAAGATATGTATGTATATTTTGCGCTCTTGTATTTGTGGAGAATTCTACTCTGAATTTAATCCAGCGAATCAAAAATATTTCACATTGCGCATTTTTCAATACCAATCAACCTCAAAAGTTTGGTTGATATGTCTTCAATAAGAGTTCAGAATGTTGTCCGTTCACTGACTGCACTATCCCAAGTCTGAACTGTCTGTCATATTCGTAACTGTTCGAAGTCACCAAGTTTTCAAGTACCCAATGATAAAAAGACCGTATGTGTTGAATCCGTAAACCTGGGATTCAGTAGCTCCTCTTCAACCAATCCATCTGGGAGTAGATCTTTGAAAATGCACATCGTCTAGTTGTAGTCAAAACTAGTTGTCCATGCGAAATTATGAAATATCTATCCAATAACTCGATTACCAACAATCCCACCTCAAACGATGTTTCCTCATTTTTCGAACTAGGTAAAGTTCTTACGCATTCTCAACTTGAATGAAAATATTCGACATTTTCTGCCTTATCATGTGAAAAAAGCCTTATGTGAATCTTTAGTACTCTCAATTTTCAATTATTGAGATGTTCTTTATGGTCCATGTTTAACTTGTCAGTATAAAAATAAAATTCAAAAGGCTCAAAACTCGTGTCTCAGATTAATTTTTGGTATTCGTCGCCGACAAAGGATCTCATATAAACTACAAGAAATTGGATGGTTGAAGATGGAAAAGAGGAGGGTACTTCATGCTGTTTGTCTTTTCCACAAAATAGTTATAACAAAAAAACCATCGTATCTGCATAGGAAAATTAAATATCGGACAGACATTCATAATTTGAATATTAGACTAAAAAATATGCTTGCAATACCGAAATTCAGGACAGAAATGTTCAGGCAGTCCTTTAGATACCGAATTTGTCACATGTATAATTCTGTTCCCCCCTCATTTAAACAACTGAATTTTTTAAACTTCAAATCTAAATTTAGAGAGTATTTGTCTGAGTGAAATAAGGTTATATATTTAATATCTTGCTCAGAATAAGTAAATTATGTCATTGTTTGCTCGTATTCGAATTAAAATGTAACAATAATAATTATGTAGCAGTCACAGGTTTCTGTTTAGGGTTGAGTGGAAGAACATTTTCTGTTATGCCTGGCAGTGCAGAAAATGAACTTCGCCCTTTATTTCTTGATTTCTTGGTTATAAAATAATAAAGAATTATGTATTTGTTTTTCCTCAAGAAATAATAAAGTCGATATTATTATTATTATTATTATTATTATTATTAATATCATAAAAAATTAGGATTACCTCTGCTGAAATTGACAAGTATCATTACAAGTTTGGAACAAATTGTATAACACTTTCTTACAAAATGCGCAATATTGAAAACTTATAGACCTTTCAGCCAAGTATATTTCCAGAAAATATACATAATATGAGTAAATCATTCAATCAATCATCGAATGTGTATGTATGTAGGATGAATCTTTTCTGATTTGTTATTATATTTGTCAATGTGTCAAGCACTAGCAGATAGAATGAAAATGTTTTGTCGTTAAACTGAAAATAATGTAATGATGATAATATCGATTGTTTTCTGTAAAACAACCTTCAAAAATATTTTGCGCAATATTCTAATATCATCTTGATTTACGTACGACAAATATATCTGTCAAAACAGTAGTTTTATGAGTATACTGCCACTCGAATATTACATCACCTCAGATTAATTTGATTGATCTCAAGATTATATCTAGCAATCGAACAAAACATTATCCCCGTTTCGGGGTCCGAAGTTTGACCCCCAGGACAATTTGCAATTCAAAATTTTGTAAAAATAAACAAAATAAATTGATAATTCGAATTCTATCACCGATAAAATGTTCGATATTATCTTCAGTTTGTCATTATGTTGAATCGTCTAAACCTAAAAGCAGATGAGAACGTTAATGAGCTCAAGATGATTGATTTTGAAGGAAAAAACAAGAGTATTCGATATCATACTAGAAATATCTGTAGAACGATTTCAATCGTTCATTGATCAGTGTAATACCTGAAAAAACACGAAAGTTTGATGTGGTGTGAAAATGTTTTTGCATCGACTGAAAGCAAATTGAGAGGATAGATTCATTACAATGAGAAAGTTATAATCTTTCTAGCTGTTGCTTATGAAAACCTAACTTTCTGAAAAATGAATGAATCAGGACTACCTTAGAAAGGTGTAATATTTTGACACTCTGTATATTAAAAGTCAAGACTTCTAGGATTTTTATGTTTTTTTCTCAAAATTTGTTCAATAATAACCCCTTCAAATATTAGCATGTCATCAAAGAACACCCTGTATATGTTCTATGATTCACATCAGTTTCTGAATTAACATCACTTTAACATCGATTCAATCATGAAATATGCAGAAATCCTATTGTTTGCTTAAAAACAGGTATTAAATTTGAAGTTTGTTATGGGCCAACTGTCATAATCTCAATCATGATCCAAAAATATGAAAAATAAGAACAATGAGGAATTCTCCTCAATTTGGGTTATTACTGGAAATGCAAGTTTAAAGTTAATTATTATGAGTTTCATTCATGAATATTCCAAACTCTCTGCAGAAACTATCTAAAATAATTTTTCAAATACGGGGTTTTGAATTTTAAATCGCTTCGTTTCTAGTTCACTAATTGGCAACATCGCCTAGTAAGCTAAAAAAAGAACAACATATATTTGTTCTTTGTTTTCTGTACATTTACAATCTATTAGGCAATCCAAACCACGTGACATTCAATGTGGCGTCTTGGGGCACACAATGCGATACCTTGGCTAGTAAACAGTGAATTTTATTTATTTTCGGAGTTTTTTGGTTTTTCGAAACGGTATTCAGATGGAGAGTGAATATTTGAAGACATTGATGTTGAATAGCAGAGACGTTGGTAAAAAGTATGCTTGGAACTATTCATTCAGTTCATTCTTGCAGAGATAAGCTATAACTTATTGTAACTTATCTCTGATTCTTGTCACTACATTCGTTTTCGATTTTAAATTAAGTTGGGATTAATTAATAATCTAGATCCTTTCACATTGTATATTGATGCTGATTTAGATTATTCAATTGATGTTGTTCTTTTTGTAACATTCTGGTCAAAAAAAATGTCTACTGCAGACTCTCTGATACATCAGTTTGGAGTCAGTGAGATCATATCTCTTGATCGCAGCTAACCATAGGGCCCTTCGCTTCCTAGTTAAATCGTTCTTACTCTATAACTGCTCTATAAGAACCTGTGATTAGTAACCGTAGAAACCGATTACATGCCGACTTTATTTCGGTTAGTACGAGATCTACAGCCAACCACAATGCATGTGATAGGCCCTTTCTTCAGTAAAAGAGTTAATAATTAGCCACAATTAAAAAAATACATGAAAAACGCACTAGAGATATCTAAATGTAACAGTTTTCAACTCAAGTCACATATGTAAACACCAAGTGTGTGCCCCAAGCCGCCACATTGGTTTTTCGCTTTGACAGATCGCTGGATTGCCTAATTGTCAAAATTTGTCGGTTGTCATAACCCACCTTTTTGTTTATACTTTGTGACTGTTAAAGAATACTCGATTGAATTGTTTTTAAGTTATTCGATACCATATTATACATCAATATGATAGTCCAACCCAACCAATAACCTCATTTAGAAGCCAAACCACGCCAAACTTAAACATAACCTTAAAACCTGAGTTCTCTCTCTAATGGCCGTTTGCACCGGTTACACTTAGCGAAAGATAAGTGAAGCTTATCCTTAAGCTTGGCTTAAAAACACTATTTCTTTTGCACGGTTGTCAAACTGATTCTTAAGGTGGACCTTAAGTATGGCTTAGTTAAGCCCAAGATTTTGGCGGCTCAAAGTTCTCCTTAGATTATCCTAACCTCAATCTGTCTGTTTTGTTGTGGTTTTCTCGAAGGATATTGTATTTTGTATCTATTAAACAATAATATGAATTGAAAAGAAACATACACAAAGTCGTCGTCGTAATATGAAGAATTTTGTTCACGACGATGACGATTTGGACGATCTAAATTTGATCATTTATGGTATTCCTAGACGGATTTATCATCGAAATGAATATTTCAACAGCTGAGATGATTTAACATTCTTTTCGCGATTTAGGGTGACAAAACCTACCTCTCTATATATTTTGAACCTAATTGAGGCAGAAATCGAACACCCCTATGACTTGTAAGTATTTATTAACAAAATTGTTGAAAATTACAATAAGATTTATCTTTGACTCTTTTTCAGTAACAACAGTGTGGCTCCCATGAACCAACTATTGATTTTTTATATTCTCCAAGAATGAATGTGAATCACAGATACGTGGTCTGTGATGTGAATGAATGAAAAGTGTATGTCAACATTGTCAATTGTCATGATTGTCACTCATTTTTTCTAGTTACGAACTAAAAAGTAACTAGATTCCTCGGTGTTGCCACGTCTTCACGCCGCTTAACTAAGTTTTCGTTAACTAGTACATTAGCAAACCATCCAAAGCTTAAGGTTCACCTTAACTTCAAGTACACCTTAATAAAGATGAACATTTGAGGTGGGCCAGTGCAAACGGCCATAACTTGGTCGTCGCCTCCCTTGCGATGCATGAAACGTCATGACTCATGGAATAGAAATAAGCAGAATGGGTTTCTAATCTGATTGAAATCTAGCCATCTTTGTTTACCTAATCAACGTAACGAATTTGTTGTCATTTTTTATCACTGTAATCCGCAGTCGATGTTGCCAAATGGTGAATTAGAAACAAAGCAATTTAAACTTTAAATGCTCATATTTATTTTTGTTTTTTAAGTACTTGAAATATATTTTTTAGGAAAAAGGTTGAAATGATAAATTTGAAATGAAATGAAATTTTAAAGACATATCGTGAAAAATACTTCATTATCGTCTGAAGGAGAATTCCCCATTCTTCGGAGAACTATAACCTACATCTATTAAATGAAGAGATCTGTTTTCACGAAAAAAGTCTCGTTACAAAATCTATGAACGGCTTGAAACTATGGCTAGATTACAGTTCTCGATACCTCAAAGTCAAAAAAATCTCAAAGATTATGATTTTGACATTGGGTGAACTACAATCAAGATCAGAATGCACATTGTTTTCAGGTAATATTTGATCGGGACGATGATCAACGCTTTATATCATCATTGTGAAATTTTTCTTCATGTTTTGATTACGTTTACATCATATATACATTTTTTTACTCATCGGCAATTTGAATACCGCAAGAAAAATGCGGAAAAATTTCTGTTGAAGATTATAGATTTAATGTCGTGTTGTCTTTCAGCATAGTTGCAAGAAATCCGCACGTGTTTAAGTCATTTATATGCAAGGCAAATGTCATGGCTGTTACAGTTCTAGATTGTCAGCATGAACCAATTTCTGTTTTGAAGCAATTTCATGCGAAATATCGCAAATTGAGTCGAAAATGCTGACATTCATCCTCGGTAGATGAATCCAAAGTTCGACTTATTATTATGATAAAAGAAATTCATATGATTATTTGATCGCAATCGAATGTTCACGAGGAAGAATTATGGTTTGTTTTACGAAAACGAAATTTCTTTGAATCAATAATAAAAATCATCTCTATCCTATTTCAGAGGAATTATCATTCATTAACAAAAAAAACACCATTTGAATTGTTTGTAGCCAAAGATAATAAAACGGAACCTAAAGCTGCAACAAATATTAAATTCATCGCATTTAATTTTTTTGTACTTTTAATAGTTTTGTAATCGTGTTCAATGAACTATTGTTATTAAAAAATACAGTAGTGTCACAAAATTATTAGAGAACGTTTTTCAATTCTCGAAATGAATAATACGAAATTTCTTGTGATTTGAATCGCATCCTAATGACGATCCTCTTATCAATGATCAAATCATATAATGGTCCTCTCTATCGACAAAAACAAGAGAACTTTCTAGATACTAGAAACTTCCGAAATTAAATCCCTAATAAATTATGATCCTCTTCCGAAGAAATATTTCAAAATAATTTTTGAGAGATATTCAGTAATGTCCCTAATATCTGAAATGAATTCCTTCATATATTGTATCATTCAGGAAAAATACATGGTGTATCAGAAACATTTCAGAGTGTGATTCTTTGTCAAAAAAGAGATAGGGATAGAATTTCCCATGAAAGGAGATATCCTGTAATGTTCAGAGAAAATCGTGAGAACCAAGGGAAAGGAGGTAGGAATTGGTGTTTTTTTCCAAATTTCCGAAGGTGATATGCCTCGGGAAACACCTCCCTGGGCAATGTGTTCCAGAGCCTCGTTAGCCTTCGTTGGATGAACGAGTCTTTGAAAAGAGTTGTTCTGCAGGTCTCCAAATTAACCACAAAGGGGTGTGAAGACTGGACTTGACGGGTTAACCTCGAAGAGACCGCCAAAGGAGGAACGATTGTTGATATTTCAGAAGAGCACCACCAATGAAAATATCTATAGAATAGAGATAGATCGCCAACCCTTCTACGGTGTTCCAGAGAAGTAAGCGAGTTAGTAAGCGAAGCATCACCGACGAGACGAACTGTCCTTTTCTGGACAGAATTAAACAGCTTCAGGATATGTTTAGGTGCCGCACTCCAAATATTCCAGAACAGGTCGTTTGTGCCTTATAGATCGTAAGCAGCTGACTGGAAGTGACTAAAATGTTTTACACCTATTTTGTTACACTCTGTATATTCTTACAATTTGTCATCTCATGTTTTCAGCTTATATCTGAAACCGAGAAATTCTCTTATTTCCTGGACACCCTGTATTTTTTATATGAATAACACCCATGAACTTCCTACCTCCGAACATCTCTGCAGACAACTAATTCATATTGATGGCCGGTAATTTGTTATAATGAGGTCCTATAAACATAAAGAGGTCTCAATGTCGATTCATCTCTTTGATAATATCTGGCGTTATGGTCGACAATAGTAGACAATACGGGTAGTGAAAGACGTGCAAACTAGACACATCTTCTGCCTGCACGTACACAAACATCAGTTTCCAAATTTTCCTAGAAGTTGGTCTAGGACGGGAACAGATCGTTAAACGATCACGAGGCACTAGTCACGCGTTCGTTATTCACAGTCAGACTTGCCCATTGCACAACACAGTGAAATTTTCGGTCGCGATTGCCAGGAATAATCGAGACGAAAACAATTAGGAAGTCGATCGCAACCGTTGAGAAAGTTATTTGGGTGTTTTTAATTGCACCATACTTCTGACATTACGTGAAAATTCAAATTCAACTAAAAATAATTTCTCCTGCATGAAACACTTTATTATCCAAAACTTAGATAAGATTGAAGTTATTTCAATCGTGATAATGAATACATCTTAAACCGGGATTTTATAGTTAAGATTAACATGATATACATGAACATGAACAATTCAAGAAACGGATTTTAAATGACAAATATGGCAGTGATATACATTCACAAATCGTAACAGTTCGATAATGTTCAATCATTTTTTAGAGTAGTTGAATAGTAGTGAATGGAAAAATTCTGTTATTTGCTTTTGAAGTTAATAGTTATATCATCTGGTTCTTAATGGTGATTAATTTTTCGATAATACAATGTATTAATTTTTTTTATTTCGAAATCAATCATTTATGAAACTATATACAGGGTGCCCGTAATTCGAGCTTAAGCATGGGGATCTCGGTTACCTTGAGAGATACGATGTTGCTTAAATTAGGGCAAAGTTGCGCATTCTGGCACTGATCAATAATCTGAAAAGAAATTCGACCTATCTTCCTTGGTTTTCAAGACATCGCTGAAAAACGGAATTTCGCGATTTACGTTTTTATTTTTTCAATGGAAAACCGATCAAGTTATCCATTTTCAACCGTAACATTCCCATAGCAACTTTTTGCGAGGAATAAGGAAATAATATTACATTTTTTCTAACACACGAAGAAAGAAACAAATGACAGTCAACTTTTTTTTTTCTTATGGACGCCATATTTAATTTTCATATTTCTGAATGCAGTTTTTTTTCTGATTCCGACGATGTACTACACAACATGTTTTGATTTCAAATTATGGTGGAAATTTCCTAATAAACATTTTTTCGAAGATTGCCGTGGAAAACAAACTCCCCAGATTTGTTCAATTCGAATTTTGACAGTTCAGTAGTCTTTCCACTTTTGTGAATTGCAATATGCCATTTTCCAATGAAGAACAGAGGCATATGTTGGCAATGTATTATGCTTGTCACCGAAATGTTCAAGTAACAAGTGAAACATATCTACAACGTTTTCCTGAAAGACAGCAATCAAATACTGGATATTTCCTAGGTCTCCATAGAAATCTGGGCCAATATGGTTCATTTCAGCGATACAGACATAAATATCGCGAGAGAGCTAATGAATATGAAGAAAACATATTACAAGCGGTATGTTCTAATTTTCAGATTGGATTTCAGTTGAGATATTATTCAATATCGCTTAGGTCCAAGAAGATCACGACATATCAACGAGACAGGGTTACAGAATATTTGTCGGAAATGTTTCTTAATAGGGTTATTGCGAATAATGGTGATGTACGTTGGCCAGCGCGTTCTCCAGACTTATCACCTTTAGACTACTTTTTATGGGGAACAATGAAAAATGAAGTTTATAAAACTGTACCAGTCGATATAAATGACATATTATCGACTCTTGGAGACTGATCAGGAGACGAAGTATCGAAAGAGCAAGTGCAAATGTGAGAAAACGTGAGAATTATGTGTACTGGTGGAAGGTGAACAGTTTGAACAGCTTCTCTGATTATTCATATTTTGCTTTCATTTTGTTTGTTCTGTTTGGTTCACATGTTATACCTGTTTATAAAAAAAAAAAAATTTCAACATATCCCTCTGCAATGGCATATTGCAATTCAAAAGAGTGGACTCCAAGCGTAAAAACTACTGAACTGTCAAAATTCGAATTGAACAAATCTGGGGAGTTTGTTTTCCACGGCAATCTTCGAAAAAATGTTTATTAGGAAATTTCGACCATAATTTGAAATCAAAACATGTTGTGTAGTACATCGTCGGAATCAGAAAAAAACTGCATTCAGAAATATGAAAATTCAATATGGCGTCCATAAGAAAAAAAAAGTTGACTGTCATTTGTTTCTTCCTTCGTGTGTTAGAAAAAATGTAATATTATTTCCTAATTCCTCGCAAAAAGTTGCTATGGGAATGTTACGGTTGAAAATGGATAACTTGATCGGTTTTCCATTGAAAAAATAAGAACGAAAATCGCGAAATTCCGTTTTTCAGCGATATCTTGAAAACCAAGGAAGATAGGTCGAATTTCTTTTCAGATTATTGATCAGTGCCAGAATGCGCAACTTTGCCCTAATTTAAGCAACATCGTATCTCTCAAGGTAACCGAGATCCCCATGCTTAAGCTCGAATTACGGGCACCCTGTATATGGATTCTTCAAACACCTGAAAGAAATGAGGTTGGAATAAAAGAATCAATCTTTAATTTTTTATCCATAACAGAATTATTATGCAGCATTCCGATAGTATCATCTCATAAGAAATATTAAATTGATTCAAACCATTTCACATACTTCCATGCCAAAAGCAACATGTGAATGAGTACAATTATCTTCTGAAATACTGCCTCTTTGACGATTGATGGATAATTTTTGATGACAATTCTGAATAATAACTACATAATTCATATTTATTCGCATGACTCGTAATTCACAGCAGGTATGAAAAAAATCAATCATTACCTATTCATCGCTAAATCATTACAAAATATTCAAATGAATTTACATCAAAGATTGACTTTTGACATTTGAGTCCTGACATGAATATCTTATTAATATATTTAACAAGATATGATTCTTCGCTAAAAAAAGAACATACATTTCCATAAATTAATGGAGATTATATTAAGTGGTTTAAAGAGTACAATATAAATTAAATAGATGTAACACTAATAGTCATAAATCCTCTTTAATGAAGTATAGTAGAAACAGTATCACCAAAAGAAAAAGACATAAAGATAATTATTGTTCTGTATATGTTGTGAAAACTATTCCTAATTATTTAATATTTATCGTCGCTTTGATTGTTTCTTAAAATCAATGGACCTATGCAAAATTGTATATAAAAATATAGAATGATTCCTTTGAATTAGTAAAAAACAAACGCCCTTTCTGACAGAATTGAAATGAATAATATAATTATATGTTCTCGCTGTTCAAGAACTCCATAAAAATGTTCATTACTTTATTTATGAATTGAATATTTTATATATTTCAATCACTAACTTTGCATCTATACATATCCTATTCATAAAAACTGTTCATGTACGCCAGTGAATTGCAAAAGTCATCCATGTTATTATGCAATAATTGATATGGTTCAACAGTTATTTCTATTTATATGCTTGTTTCCAGGAATCCCCTCATGCATAGAAATCACAATAGATATTTTCAATCTCTCAGCTATTCTTGTTTTATTATTATGTTTGTATTATTTTTGTCAATAAGTGAATAGAACTTTGAGTATTTTATATAAAATATACATTTTTGATAATTTCCATTAACGATACCTTGAATAAATCAGCAATATCCCAGATCAGTTTTTGTGATTGCAGATAAGACGAAAATTGTCCTGAAGACTTCCGTTCAAGAACTCACTCAAATTCACTGGAATCTTCTGAAGCTTTCATACCAAGGAATTGAAAGGAAATGACATCATTCCTGTGAACTATCAGTGATGCATGTTCAAGGTTATGGCGAAAGACAATATAGAACTCATCATATATCTCGACATAATTTATGACAGGCAATATGGACTCGCTTCTACTCGTTTTAATGACTCACGGTGTTCAATAATCTGTCTTGGCGAAGTAAATTCAGTGAACCGGTGCTCGAATTTCACATGAAATGATGAAAAATTTATCACTCCTGAACAACTGGTAATGACATATAAGATTCAAAATCGACTTCTACTGGAGACTGGAGTATTGGTCGCACATACGGGATTCAGCATTGAAACTCTATCGTCTTCTAGATTCTATACAAAGAAGAGGAATGTTTTTGTAACTCACAGATAACTTCCACATATTAGAGGATGCCGACCTAACAATTCTACAAACACTTCCACGGCAGATGCCACATAGCAGAGGTTCTCAACTGGTGTGTCACGTAATTTATAGTTGTGACTCGAAGTATATACTGCATGGAAATCATGAATAATTTCGAGAACCAATTAAAGAAGTACTCACTATTTTTTCATAATTTTCGACTCCATACGTCTGCAAACAAATATTTTCAGCGTTAACGATTATAATAGGTAACAATATCAGTTGAACGTTACATATTTACATTCATACTCATTCAATAGCTACATTGTTACTTTATATAATCTTGGATACAGTATGGCTCTAAATCAACCAAATATTGTTTGACTCTTGGTTCAAAGATATTTTCTCTGTCTGTACATTCAATATTATTTCAAGTTTCAAAGTTGTAAACACTTATTGATTGGATTTTTTTCCGTGAGCGTTCTTGTATAATGGTCGTATACAGGTTGTGTCGGAAACATGTGTCTGTTTCTGAAAAAAAACTCATAAATATACAGACCAAATACTGTTGAAACTTCCTCTGCAATTGTATCTGTCCCTTTCTCGAATAATTTTAATTGGCTGGGGCCATTTAAGCATCATGGCAACACTTCACAACAACTATCATTTCTCAGTTGGAAATGGTCATTCAAATCATCGAACAATAATTCGATGTTTGTTTATGTATTTCAATATTGTATTGAAACCGTATACTTCCGACTCACGACATTGATAACATGTTTTGTTAGACAATCTCTGATAAAAACAATGAGAAGGCACTATACACATTCTGACAAGTTGTCACAACTATCTTCCTGGAAGAAGAGCTTCGTATGTTTGTCGAAAATTCACTCAAGAATGAGAAAACTTTGCTCCATGCGTGAGGCTCAAATATTAAATTGAAATAATGAATATTCGAACATAAGTTTTGATGGCGTTTTGGTGTTTTGTATCTGAACGTGTCAAACAAGACCTCATCAATAAGCCTCTGCTATCTGTTACAGTATACATATTAGAGAGTTGAGTAATTACAGATCCGATGCCCATATTGCATATGTCAGTTTGAATCTCAACATTAACATTAGTGGAACTACTTCAACTCTCTATTATGGGTATAGTGAGTGGAAACCTCCATGCGCCAATCCGACCTACACTTGGCTATTTTTTACTGGTGTGCCGTGACTCTTTGATGAATGAAAAGTGTGCTGTTGAATCAAAAAGGTAATTTTGATGGTCAAATTCAACCGAAAACTTTGGCTTGCTGATTGGAATCAACAATTTATTGTCGACGCTGATACTCTGAGGAGAAACCTCAATTGAAATTCTCTCTAATACAGAGCTGCCCCAGTATGGAACAATTCTTCAGAAGAGCGATCTACAATCTTCTACTTTCCTATCTCTATTCCTTTTCTAATGGTCGCAGTGCGTACTGTTCGCGACTTTTCTAAAAAAATAAATATAAACATCTCTCATATATCGTTATATTTTCTTATTGAAATGGGGGAGATTCCTTTCAAATTGATCATAGTACAGAGCTATAGTTACGACACTGATACATCATCATGAAGCCATGATTCATTATAAGAAATAAATTGAATTTTGTTCCAAGCTATTTTGAATCTATTATATGTATACGATATATCGATTTTGTGCAAGGCTGAGAATGATTCGATTCTCCACTGTTCGATGTAAATTGATTTTATTTTGATGAAATATTCATTACTCATCCAAATTAGAGATGAAGCTAAATGGTTTCATTGAAGAACAGTGGTTCAATGAACTCGAAATCATTATTTCTTTCAGTTCTTACATAATCTCCCAAACTAACAATTGTTATTCTTTATAAACGGTATCCTTCGACAAAAGAAACCGTGACCAATTTCTTGAATAATAGACTTCGGCAAATCTGGAAAAATTCAGTTGGCATATATTGATCCTTTATAAAGACCTTCATTGTTTCGTTGGGAATACTGGATTATTGCGTTCATTATAAAAGACAATATACTCTAGCAAACTGTAGAAATTCTGATAGAAATTTGAGGTAGTCAAAAAAAAACAAAAACATTTTTTTTTCAGAAAGCCAAGCTAAGAAGTTGAGTTAACTTTCGTGTTATTCAATTGATAGTTCCATCACACATTATTTTTTCATATAGAAATATCGATTAGACAATATATCGGAAGTTAATAATTCTTGATTTGAACAATCTCATGGAATTATTCTTGTTCCAAACATGGATTCAAAATCATGAAAACATTTGTTGCCATTGAAACAAGAAGGGTCTGATAATTGTCGTGAGACGCATTATATAATATAGTGATAAAGCTGAAACCAAAAAACACAATGGGACCGGATAAAATTCCTGCATTTCTCTTACATGATTGTGCTACAGTTCTTGCAAAACCTCTAACAATGCTCTTTAACCTTTCCCTGTCTACTAGAACTTTTCCAACTCTATTAAAACAAGCAAAACTTGTGCCAATATATAAAAAAAGGAATAAGCATGATATTTCGAATTATAGACCCATCACAATAATAAATAATTTCTCGAAAGCATTCGAAATAGCAATCTACCAGCCTATTCTATCATGTCAAAAATCAAATAACGGAATTTCAACATGGTTTCATGAGAGGAAGGTCAACCTCAACGAACTTATTTTGCCTAACACAACACATTTGTAATGCATTTAACGAGGATGCGCAGGTGGATGTGATCTACACGGACTTCTCTAAAGCCTTCGACAAGCTTGATCATGTACTTCTTCTCAGTAATTTACACAATTTCCAGCTTTCACTTGACTTTCTTGAATTCTTAACTTCATATCTAATAAACAGATCACAGTTTGTCGACTGCAACGGACATAGGTCTGTGGAGTTCTCACCCACTTCTGGAGTCCCTCAGGGATCCGTCTTGGGACCTTTATTTTTTAATATATTTATCAATGATATAATATCTAATATCAACGCCGATTGTCTCATATATGCAGATGATCTGAAGATATTCTCTAGAATAACAGAACATAATCACTGCCTTTCTCTTCAAGAAGATCTGACAACAATCAATAACTGGTGTATATCCAATGGCCTTCTACTGAATATAATAAATGTAGTGTGGTATCATTTTCCTTGAAACGTACTATCACACATTTCGACTACACTATTGACAACACAAATTTGCCGAGAACCTCTACCATACGTGATCTTGGAGTTACATTTGACTATAAATTGTCTTTCGTAAATCATATTCAAAGAATCACGAAGGAATCATTCAAGGCCTTAGGATTTGTTATTCGAAATTCCTCTTCCTTCAGAGACATCAATACATATAATCTTCTTTTTTGCTCCTATGTTCGGTCAATACTAGAGTACGTCGTTTGGTCTCCACATCACTGTACTTATGTGGAAACATTGGAACGAGTGCAAAGGCGATTTCTCAAATTTCTTACTTTTAAAGAAGATGGGGCTTATCCTCACATTGGATATCCTTATACTAAGCTCACTCGGAGATTCGATATCATCCCACTGGAAAATCGTAGGTTGATTGCAAAACAGCACTATGCAGTTCGAGTTACCTCAAATGAATTGGGATTATTAGCGGCAAAATGCGCCTACTATGCGCTAATAGAATCACACTTAAGATATGGAATCCCATTCTGGGGAGTTTGCACTAGAAATCATTTCTAGTCAATTTTTATTTTACAAAAAGAGCAGTCAGATACCTGTACAAAGTCCAACGATGGAACTCATGCAGACATTTATTTTCCATGTACAAAATTTTATCGGTTTACGCTATCTCCAGCTTGGAATCAGCTTGTCTATTGCACAAAAATAAAACTTATTTTCCCTCTGCCACCTATACATACGACACCCGACATTCAGGTGATCTCAGACTACCCCTACCCTCGTCAACCCTCATCAAGCACTCGATAATTTTCAATGGCCCCAAGTTGTATAACCATCTTCCACATCACTTGAAAACTTTGGATAACATTCGTTTCAGAAAAACACTAAAATACCTCCTCAGTGTAAGACCCTATTATAGTTTGCAAGAGTATTACAATGACAGTTTTTGAAAATATATTTACTCACACCTACTTTTCGTACCATTTATCTTTCAACATATTTTATCATGCTTCATCTTGTAGTACTAAATGATTGTTATGGGTTTGTCTTTTTGATATTTTATATTGTACTGTGTACCTTCTAACAGACAGGTTCTATAAATGTTTTTAACTTTGTATTTAAGATAACTTTGTCAATGAGAATAATATTCTTTGGACAATAAAGCATATATTATTATTATTATTATCATCAAATATCCTCCAGAACACGTTGAATGACGTTTACAGTTGGTGCCAGAGGGAATAGGTGTCCATAAACCCAGCAAAACTGTGATTATTCCATTCACCAGAAAAAGAAATTTGGATGCTTTAACACCCCTGAATGGTCATTCCATTTGCTGCGAAAGTGAAATATCTAGGTATTATCCTTCATAGGAAACTCACTTGGAACGCTCATTTGGATAAGGTTCTTCACAGAGCCACACTGTCCCTATGGACATGTAGGAGGATCTGTGGTAAATCTTGGGGCTTGGGACCCAAACGAATTCACTGGGTATATGTGGTGATTGTCAGACCAATGATCACATATGGTGCTATTGCTTGGTGGACGAAAGTCTCACAGCTTACGTCCCAGGCAAAGCTCTCTAGTATACAGAGACAGGCCTTTCTGGCTATAACTGGTGTTATAAGTACCACACCGTCAGGGGCCATGGAACGCCTTCTAGACCTAACTCCTCTCCACATATTCCTGGAGAGATTGGCCAGATGGACTACACATAGACTTGTGCATATTGATAACTGTACGAATCAGGCTCATACGGAGCGTGACAGACAACGGATGACAGGCTACGACCTGCCTTATTCTGTCCTAATCCCGAATAGAGACGACTGGATCCTCCGGAAGGAGGAACTACTGAGAGCAGAAAGCTGCTGGTTTACTGATGGATCTAAAACACCTGCAGGTTCTGGTGCAGGTGTTTATGGTCGCAGACCTAGGACAGAAAAATTTGCCTGCCTAGGATCTTTTGCGACCGTTTTTCAGGCAGAGATCTATACCATTGCTCTATGAGTCGAGAAACTGGTAGAAATCAACCTCACACATAAAACAATTAAAATATTCTCGGACAGCCAAGCGGCACTGAAAACCCTTTGCTCGAACCGAGTTACGTCCAAACTGGTTTTTGACTGCCAGAAGAGACTCTCTTCGATTGGAAGAATTAACAAAATATCTTTGATCTGGATTTCTGATTACTCCGAATTGGAGGGGAACGAAATGACAGATTGTTTTGCAAGGCAAGGCGCCTCGAGCGATTTCATTGGGCCAGAACCCGCTATTGGCATCTCTTTAAATTTTGCCAAACAGACACTGAATACCTGGACAACAGGAAGTATCTCAAACTTCTGGCAGAGTATTCCAGGATTGACCCATTCATCCGTCGAAGAATGGAGCCAAAAAATTGTTAGTTTACGACAGAGATGTTCTACGTTGCCTAACAGGCCTCCTCACAGGTCACTGTCGTTTGAATCATCACATGACTAGACTCGGTCTATCAGAAGACCCGACTCGTCGCCCATGCTTGGAAGATGATGAAACAGCAGAACACATACTTTGTGTCTGCCCCGCTGCGGCCAGGATCAGATTCTCGATGTTTGGCAGGGTAGCACTCTCGCCCTCGGACCTGAAATATCAATCACCAGATACCATAATCGGCTTCGTTGAGAAGCTGGATTTATTTGATGAAATTTGAATTGGTGTGAGCTACAATAGATCCGCCAGGGTCGCAGTGGAGGGCCGTATTGACCCACTCACTTTAGACCTAACCTAACCTGTATTTAATAACCGTGGATGCCTCATATCATGAAACACATTGTATAAGAAATATGCCATGACATCTAACATGCACTCATGGTTTGAATTTCACTTTGAATGTGTACATTCAGTTGCTCAATTACATTTAGTAATCATTTTTGTGTTCGTGTTTATTCCGTGCGAAATAGTACCAATTCCATTCGCAATAGCATTATTGACGTGATTTTGATTAGGCTAATTCCAGTAGGTTTTCGTCAATAAATGATATTATTGCTGTCGAAATAATGTTTATCGATTGCGATAAGTTATTGACTGTTATGACTCGTCAACAATCTTCAACGAGCAAATAGATGTTTGATCAATCAGAAACAGGACATTCAGATAATTCATATATATAATCTCAGACTATGTTTGTTGAATGTCGATGTCCTCAATGAACTCATAACAGATTGTAGAAATATGACAGAACTCTGGAATCAATAAATCTTCTAGAAAACTGCTATCAACTAGCTTATTTCACAAATTATTATTGTCGATTCAAGTTTAATACAAAGCTTTCATTATACGAAGTTTACACGACAATTAAATACTTAATCGGTATTTTTTCAGAGTGCGAATTGAATCTGAGGTCATCATCGAACAGCAAACTCAAATTCTTCAACGAATCCACAACACAACAATATAAAACTAAATTCGGATTTATCTACCTCGATCTGATAGTTTTCAGGGCGAACAAATTATGAGCTCGATTTTTGTGAAAAATCAAACTGAAAAAAAAAACTGAATCCCAATCTCAAGATCATCTTCAGAAAAACTGATGGATATTGAGTGGCATCGGTATATGCTCGTACTTCACAGTATTCGACGAACTTCAGAATATATATATATATATATATATATATATATATATATATATATATATATATATATATATACAGGCGGGAGTCCTAAAGCCTCTGCCGCATCCCGCATTTCGATTGCCACTTTTTTTTTATTTTTCCAATCGTCATCATTTATTGTCCAGCCATTGTTTGCCTGATTCCTTGTATCCAGGATGTGCTTGGTCTTCCTCTTCTCCTTTTTCTTTAAGGAACATAATTTAAAATTCTTTATGGCCAGCGTTCGTCGGTCATTCTCATAACATGTCCGTACCATATCAATTGTCTGGACTCTATTCGATCTGAACTCGTGTACACTCTTCTTGTTCGACGTCTGATGTCTTCGTTTGGGATAAGATTCAGCCTTGAGACTGCATGCTCGTCTTAGGTAGTCCATTTCTACAGTCTCTATATCCTTTTTGTCTTTAGCCGAAAGCTGCCAACATTCCGACCCGTAAGTTAAGATAGGCTCTACTATTGCTTGGTAGATCATCATTTTTGTACTTAAATTTATCTGATTTGACCATAATAGGGAGTTTAATATCCGGATGCTGTTGTTGAATACCATTGGAATAATTGAAGCAAAGATATAAGAGAAACAAATAATAAATATAAAATACTTCCTTGAGGAACACCAGGTGCATTAAAAACATATTTCAAATGATTATTATTGGACACATGACTCTTGGTATTTAGAGAGAAATCTTTCAAGATCATTTCACTACTTCTAATTCAAACTCATCGACACCATTCGTTATACAGATTTTTATTGCAAAAATCAATTGGATCTTTACAGTTTTCAACACGGGATTGGATCCGGATCTCAAAGAAAAACCTAATATATTCGTGATAACCACTGTCTGCATGCTGCTGTAACAATTTTATTATCCACAAAAGTCTCGCTAGAGAGTTATCATCGATACTGTAGGCATATTCATTACTAGTGTATGACAACATATAAGCATGTTTTTATGTCACGAGGCAATAGATCATTTTAAGGTGACGTCACGACCATATTACCGGTAGGGCACACAAAACGTTCCTTTCATTGTAGTATTCACTACAAGCCATTGTTGAAGAAGATAATAAAACACGCAATACACATACTAAAAACTCGAACTGAACAACTCAAAACTGCAGATAACAATGAAGCTAATGGCAGACCCACCCTTGTATGTCCTACCATTGAAATGGCCGCATCTGTCAAAAGTGACGTGACTCAAAATGATCTATAGGTTAGATGCAAACCAGATGTTCAAACTTTCAAGTTTTTTCAATCTTGCAATCCTGAAGACCAGTAATACATTGGACTATAGCGTCAGACAAACGTCATTGATAAAATAGCTATAAAAATCTCAGGCAATTCGAAAATATAATTTCAAAGTTCATTTCTTATAGTTACAATTGTAGAATTGAAAATACTATAATAAATGGATGGAATTAGATGTATGGGTTTGAATGATCTTATTGCATCATCTGAGGCGGTCAATTTTGAGTCAATTGAAAAAAATCATACATATATCAAAACTACATATAAATGAATTTATAGCATTTCAGATGTGACGCACGGTAAGTAAAATCGATTTCAATTCCTACATCGTTATATCTAATTAATAGAACAGCTATATAAAGCAATCTGGTCAACGATGGAATTTTTGCTTATTAGGAATCCAGAATTGTGTTATTCACTACGTTTTCTAACATGAAACTTTGAGGGCTGTCATTTAATAAAGTTAAAATGTGCCTTTATCCAAAAACCAATGAAATATTTTGCTCATATTCTTCATCATTATTGCCAATTTTGATTATTCGTCCATTCACCACCTAAAAAATGATTACCTGAAATCAGCACTATGTGATACATAAAGAGAGATAAAATTGAAAGTTTATGAACCGACCTTTATTATTTCACACGTCTTTGTAGTATGTATAATGTTTATATTTGTAGTATGAATAATATTCGTTCAAAGTTCAACGAAATCAGGATGTTATTTGAGAGCCTCATTGAAAAGTGGAACAATGATATTTTCTATATCCCAATTACTAGTCTAACTTTTTGCCAAAACTATTGTAGCAACTCAGTCTCGCTTGGCAATACGAGGGGTTTTTAATCTGATTGTGAGACTCCACGCCCGTTAAAATCATCCTTCAAAACTATGATATTGTAGAAACACTTGAAAGAAATTGGATAGTACACTGATTTCAATTCACATTTTCTCCTTCATGTGTTGACATGTAGACATTCATATATTTGAACATGTATAAATGAAATTCTTTGATCGGTAGGTCACCGAACCCTTTTATATGTGATATGAGTCATATTCAGAAAGCTGAAGTTTGTTCTATGATATTTATGTAGCAGAAAAATATCAGATCTTGATCAAACAGCGTTATGTAGTTTCTCTTCAACATATCAAAATAATATTAGAAAAAGAAGAAATATATATTTTTCGATTTCAGTACATGGGATTCAATAAAAAATTAGGAAATTTTTATAATTATTATAATTCCATCACAGTCACATTGATAATCATAATTTGATTGATTCAAATACCAAATTCATGAAGTACAATACAATGAAACTTCCAAAGTGATTTCCACTGAAATATTACCAGTAAATGTACCGAAAACATTTGCGATTTTTCGTTGTTACATGAACAAATACCCTCTAGTGGCATAACATAACCTCAAATCAATCGCAATCCAAATTCTTGATATGGATTCGATGTATCAATCAATGCTTTACTTCATTTCAATAGAAACGTCGAAAATTGTCTGATGAAAATTACTACAATGAAGCCTAACTTCAAGACCCACATATATTTTCGTTACGTCTACTGGAGATATATCGGTAAAAAATCACTCTGAAAGTCTTAGCTGGGAGCCATCCTGCAAACAAGACAATCCAGGAAATTCTCTTGGTCGAAAATCTCTACGAGGAATATTTTCCGAGTTTGAACACTCTCTATTCTTATTTCACCACCCTATACATAATGACAGATTCTTCAACAAGAGGGATCATGAACGAAACAAATAAAATATTTCTAGTATTTCAAAAATTTTTCGAATTCGATAAAAGTACGTCGTACTATTCATTCCAACAACATAGTCATCAGTGATCAATGGTTAATAGAAATCACATTCAAGATGTTGAATTCAATCGTATCATAAACCTAGACCTGCACAACACACATTCTTGGCCTAGGCTCTGTTTACTCAAGATGTTTTGTATATCACAGATGTTTTCAACGACGGTAATTATTGTTATCGACGAGTATGTGTTTTCTTGGTGATATTTATGGTATTGATTCTGACTATTCGAGTAATTAGATGATATATCTGCAGGTTATTTCGGGTGGAATATTTCTGTTGTATCAACTTGATAATTTCAAACCTCAAATCTTATACCGGGTATTTCAAATTAGATTTCGTGTATTTCTGATGCGGTGAGAAATTGCATCGACTAAAACCAAATTAAGATGTCAGATTAATTTCGAAGTGGATGAGCTTTCAGGCTGGCCTGACTATCCGAATGAATATGGATTCCTTTTCTCTTGAAGGCCTTCTCGATACATATTTGTGCACATTGTAGAATTGTAAATATTTCTGCTTGGAACACCGAGGTGTTTTCACCAAGCGTATAGGAGTGTTTATCTTTCGGGGTGGGGGAATATGTTCATCGGAAGTTTTTTTCTCATAATGTGTCAAAGAATCACCACTCCAAATATTAGCATGTCTTTAAGGAACACCCTATATACATAGTATAGAGGGTGTTTCATCGATATGGTAAAAAAATTAAACTCAGAGTAGAGAGGACCAAAGTATGACGATTGAGCGCAACATCGCTTATACAAATGTTGATGGTTAAAAATATACAGTGCGTTAAAAGTTAAAATTTCATTCGCAAATTTCCAAATAGCTTTGACAGTTCTTATGATATTCGATATATCGATTTTTTTTTAATATTCTGATTGGAAATTCTTTCATACAGGATTTATAATTTCCTTTCAATTAGGTTGCAAAGTTTAGATTACATTATATATTCCTAAATATTTTCACAGCTGAAATCACCAAGATAGAAATAACATCTCCACATAAACCGTGATCTCGCAATATGGTTATTTTCGTCAGAAATGACCTGTTTCACTTCGGTCGATCATTGACTCGATAAGATATCCTGTATATAGGATCCGATTTTCGCATATTCTGATATTAGCACAGCTTATACCTTTTCTATATACAGTTGGTTCACTGCACTTTTTATGTATGTCCAAATTTGGACTGCGCATGATAACCGTGCGTCGGTTGAATTTAGGCAGGACAGGTCTTTTGTATTTTGACCACGTTTCGATTCGCACGACAGAAGCTGTTACAGTGATATATTGATAAATGTACATCATCGTTATATTATAATTGAATATTGATCATTCCTAATTTTTTGGAAACATTATTGTTATATCGATTCAATTCGTAGGGCTTACTATTTATTGAAGCCGGACCTGGTGACATTTGAATCCGTGGAAATTAAACATTGGCAGGAAAGCTCTGCGCAAGGGTGAAAGCGCAATGGTGTCAAAAAAACTTCTGAACACCAACATTAAAGGGACTGACAGCAAGTGACACTACTGTATGTTAACTTTTACTGTGATATTAGCAACAATTTCAATTCAATACCAATGATAGACGAGGAAAGTAATGAGTTTTTTTTCAATCGCGTTCAAGTTAGTTCTCCTGGATAGCTACACACCAATTAAGACGTTGTTCCAAGCTGTTATGGTGGTCTTTAATGCATGTCTCATACTTGTTACTGTAGAAATGTAGTAAAAGTAACGAGTACTAAGGGTAGACGAGTAGAGGACTCTTATGACGACAACAATTCATTTTTTCATTGAAAGCAGTGTGACATGGGGTATTGTCATGATGGAGGGAGCATCCATGAGCAATGTGGGATCTCTGGCGGAGGAATATATTTTTTTCGGACGATTCCTCTTTCGTCCAAAGAATTAATAGGAATTGAATAGCTTCCTCTGCCTTCCAAAAATGGTTTGTGCTAGCGAAAACGTGAGTTCAGGGAAAAGAATAGGTTTCTGTTCTTCAAACGATGATGAACAATTAAGGGGGTATTCTGGTCTATAAAATTGAAAAAATCAATTTTTTTGCATATTTTCAAAGCTTAGACTTTCAAAAATATGCTCTCAAAAGGATTTTTCAAAACTCGAATTATTTCGAGAGATACAGTGGATTTTGTGACGCGGCACTTAAACCGGCCGAGCGGAGTGATCACACAATGAATGGCAGATGTTTTCCAGGAATTCTTTTGTATCCGACTTGAGCTCGTAGTATACCCGTTCAATCAATTTCTTATATATACCTGACTACCAGTACGTACCGAATATACCTGGAACTGTTCAGTTTAGTCTCGATCTAGGAGCTAAGTAGACACGAAACTGGAAATCTTTCTCAAACTTATAACGCGTTTTTCTCAAAACTACTTTTGTTGAGGTGGTTGACACGATATCTCAAGTTCTATCTGACCGATTCCTTTGAAATTTTGTGAGAAACTTCTTCATACATCTCCTTATCGCAGGAACTAAGGATTTTGAAAAATTTTAATTTGAAGTATTTTTAAAAAATTCGTGGAGGTCGAAAAACAGGGGTAAAAATGAATATTTTTTTTTCAAGTAGACGCCATTTTGTGAATTTTTTTTTCGGCCATAGCGATAGCGCCATCTTTACTGATTGAGAATTTTTTTTGTTTGTTCGTTTTAGATGACTACAAGGGCTGGAATCATGTCAACCAGGGAGCCCAGTTTGATTGGCAGCCCCCACTTCACCGGCCTGTCATTTGACGAATTTTTGACATTTCTTTCTTCTGAATTTTTTTCTACATACATAAAGGATCAATAAACATTATATAAAAAAAATTGATAGTGAAAATGTTTTTATTTTTTTTTATCCTAGTTCGAAAACTACCCAAAAAGTAGGGCTCTAGACCAGAATACCCCCTTAAAGCCTAGTACGGCAATTCGAAATGTATGGAAATCGCAAATCAGTTGAATGGAACGGTTACAACTACTACGGTAGATATACAGTGTGTATGTGCCTTATACTTCTCCCCTCAATATGACTGATAATCAGACTCGTTTTCGTAAAAGCGAACTATTATCATTCTCATAATCATATCGAACTGAACGGAAGTGTACTACTGAAAATTAAAATGATTGTAGATGAACAAACCATCTGGATCTATGCGTTTTATGGATCTCCAGCAAGTGGAATTGATGACTTTCTAAGCCAACTCGATGATATTCTAAACAAAGAGAATAGTAACTCACATTGCAATTTATTTGTTGGTCACATCAACATTGATCTGTTGAAAGCAACTGAAGATTCGAGGACCTATCTCGACATAATGAGTGAATATGAGTTCCACTCAACCATAAATACTATCACAAGGATAAGGAATGGATCGAAATTGTGCCTAAATCACATATTTATCAAAATTTCAACAATCTATTGCCTATCACAATCTCCACCGAAATCACAGACTACTACTTGACGCTACTACAAATCATACTAAACAATAAAAAGAAACATGAAAGAAATAATAATTCAAAAATATACTTCCAGAGACTTAACAAAGAAGCTCTGCTTGAATGCAATGGCTGCATTAATTGGGAGGATGAATTCTACCCGATACTTGATCTTGTATCTGTGACAGAAAAATTAATTTATATAATAAATACCTGTGGTCGTGAATCAACAAGATACATAAAAATTGAAAATAGTGGGGGAGACGATTGATAAAACATATCACCCAAACCAATTTATTATATCGCTTATGGAAACAAGTTCCAAACAATGTGAAAATGATGAATAATTATCTAACAGCCAAAAAAGAAACTGAAAAGAATAAAAAATGCAAGGGGTGAGCATTAAAGAAATTTTATGGAAAGTAAACAGAATACAAGCAAAAAACTATGAAAGAAAGTCAATGGAATCGAAACAAGGAAACAGATAAATGATATGAAAAATAAGAAAGAAAAAGTCGTTACCGATAAAAAATAATAGCCAACACGTTCAACAATTTCTTCGCAAATGTTGGAGGAAATCTAGCAAAAATCTTTAAAATAAATCCTAATCACAGAAGTAAAAGAAATATGAACAGTTAATCATTTTTCATCACACCAACCAAAGTATAAATGAAATAAACAACACCATACATCAATTTTAAAAAAATCTCCTGTACACGATGGAAATTCTTAAGGTTACTGTCGAGTTCATCAGCAAACCTCTGAGGGACATTATAAATCAATCAATTCTCAATCCTGATGAACTCGATAGTGACTTCATTATTCAAATGCGATGAAACAGATTATTCACATTTTTAACAAAATATAATCTACTGTCGACATCTCAGTATGGATTCGTGGTAACAAATCTACTACTGGTGCTATTCGATCCTCAACAAGAACCATCTATGAATTACTAGAATCAAGTACTCTTTCAATAGGTATTTTCATAGATCTAAAAAAGGCATTCAATACAGTCGACCACTCGATACTTTCAGATGCCCTAGAATATATGGGTGTACGAGATAATACACACAAACTTCGCTTACTAACTCGCTTACTTCTCTGGAACACCGTAGAAAGGTTGGCGGTCTATCTGTATTCTATAGATATTTTCATGCACGATGGTTTTCTGAAATATCAACAATCGTTCCTTCTTTTGGCGGTCTCTTCGAGGTTAACCCGTCAAGTCCAGTCTTCACACCCCTTTGTGGTTAATTTGGTGACCTGCAGAACATCTCTTTTCAAAGACTCGTTCATCCAACGAACAGCGAGGCTCTGGAACACATTGCCCAGGGAGGTGTTCCCCGAGGCATATGACCTTCAGAAATTTAAAAAGAACACCAATTCCTACCTCTTTTCCCTTGCTTCTCACGATGTTCTCTGAACATTACAGGATGTCTCCTTTCGTGAGAGGTTTTATATATAAAAAAAAACTAAAAGGTTATTTAACAAATAGGTAAGAAAGAGTAAGAATTGCGAGTCAAGTCAGTATAGAAATGAAAATAACATGTGGTGTACCTCAAGGGACAGTACCGGGGTTATTCGTGATTTATTTGAATGACTTATTCAAGGAAGAAACAATTGGAAAAATTATAAGTTTCGCGGACGACACCGTGATATTCTATAAGAACGACGACTGGTACAATCTAAAGCTAAATATTGAAGGAGATCTAGGAAAACTTAAGGAATGTTTTGACAGCAGATTGCCCTCTATTAACTTCTACAAAACAATTCACGTACCTTTCAGCAGTCTCTCAACTTCCTTGCTAGAGTAAACTCTGAACATTCAACAAGAATTAAACCTGCGAGGAAAATTAAATATCCAGGAATATATATAGATAATTATCGCAGATGGGACCATCACATAGAATACTTAACAAAACAACTACGCTGTATTTTATATCGACTCAAACAAGTTGAAAGGTTCTCAAATTACAGACAGAAAAAAATTCTATACCACAATAAAGTCGAATCACACTTGAATAATGGCATTATTGGTTGGGGAGGAGTATCAAAAACCTACCTGCGATTTCTTAAAATACTACTGAACAAACCTGCAAGATATTCAAGTAATTTTCAAATCTTTACATTTTATATTTCTATAGTTTGTACTCTTCACATTTCAATATTTCTTCGTTTTTACATCTGTACATTCTTGTATTTTTGGATTTCTGTATTTTTAATTATGTAGATTTCAACTTGTAATTTAGGTTTCGATGTTTAGTGTTGTCATGGTTTTACATTTCATATCTTTATATTATCACACTTCCACATTCTTGCATTCAATATTTAGTATTTCTATTGTTTTATATTTTGATATTTCAATCAGGTATACCCAGTTTGATATGTTCATCCTCTGTGGAGTGTTACGTACAAGCTGATTTTTCAACTTATGTGGAAATGGACAAGACAACAATAAGAGTCAGTAAATAAACATATTATCATATTATTATTATATGAAAAGTAATTCATCAACTAGAAATTGACAAGCATTTAAAAAAAATCAGCAGATACGTCAACTTTTATTTCGAGATGCGCATATTAGGCTTTGATGACGTCATCGATGTTTCGACTACGATATGAGTCATTTTTCAATTCGTAACCGCTATTTTTCTTTTGAAAGAACATATTTCTCTCCATACGTTAATTTTTTCAAATATTTCCTCATGTTACATGAGGGAATTTTCGAGATCTATCAAAAATCTTACCCAAATTGGATATTGCAAAATTATACGCATCTGTTCATTATACTGGTTACCAAGAAGCTTTCCTAGTGCATTTATCCGACTTTTCTCAAATCATTTCATTCCATTACCTTCCGTTTCATTCTGTACCATTCTATTCAATGACAGATCCATGTGTACAATAGTATATTATTATGAATAAATTGATGGCATACCGAATATTATAATAGTTGAGAATCGCCTATATAAGAAATATATCAGTATAAATCTACACCTTCTGTAGGTAGCATTAGATACGATTCGAATTGGATCCGTATCTATCTTTCAACGTTGCCGAGTTCAAATTTTGCATTATTATCTTGCACAGAATGATAATGATATTATGAATGATAATATGGACTTGAAATGATGAATCACCAGATTGTCAATATCTACATCTCGAAACTGAAATAATCATTGTACTTGAATCACTTCAAATAAATATATATCCCATCGGAATAAAACTAGACTTTTGATAATTCATCATTTCGAATTCGTAACGAAATTCTATGTCTATGAGAATGATAATAACCACGTGAGGTAACTCTTGGGAGAAAAAGTGTGAATGTAATTATTATACATTTAGCTATTCTCTTCCACGCTTCGCTGTGGTACATAATTGTTGTATGTGATATGCAATTTCCTTTCTTATTACTGCGAATGTTTTCCTTATTTTTGGAAGATGGCGTTGCTGCAATTGACTATAAAAAAACGGTTTCCTCGAAGATGCGGGTAGATAAATAGGAAAAAACAAGCTTCGTTTTTTTTAGTTTTACATTGATCAATCCAGGAACATTGTTTCAAATATATTTATTAAAGGGTGTATACAATCCCAGTGATAATATTAGATTTTATATTATTGCTTGATTGATTCGTACTTCGATCAGTATAATTAATCAAAAACGTATGTCTTGTGATGTAATAATAATAATAATAATAATAACGTTTATTCAGGATTGTACATACATGTGCCTTTCTTATATATTTATATATGTATAGAAGCCCGAACAAACATTGAAGAAAACCACAAAAGCCGGAGCTGCGCGTGGTGCATTCAATGCTGTAGAAAACTTGAAATTGGTGGAATGATATAAAGATAAAAAATAAAGATATAAGAAAAAACAATAAAATTGAAATCAATGCAGTAAATGAAGTGAATAATATGAAAAATATAAATGATGACTCGATATGCATAGTGATTTTAAATAATTACGTATGCACACAGTGCACAGTACACAGTATACCCATACATTTCTACCTAGAGTTACATACGTCTAAATAAATCGCCTGGAAAAGAGAAAATTACAAAGGAATCATGTCGAGAGAATATAATATCATGATAATAATTCGTTGATAGTGTGTAATTTCATTTCAAGTATAAATATCTTCAGTTTTTTCCTCAGTAAATTTTTGGAATTTATTGTAAGAACGTAATTCTTTTGTTGTTTGGGAAGAAAATTGAATGACTTCAGTGCTAAATATCTGTGACACCTTTGACCTATTTTTTTAGCAAGGAGAGGTGTTTTTACAAATTTTTCAGTTTTTGTCCTTGTTAAGTATGGGTGATCGATACTATTTAATAATTGTTTGTTATCGTGAATATACGTTACGAGATTCAGGAACTGGATTTGTCTGACCGATAATACCTTGGATTCAGTATAAAGAGCTTCGGTTGGGTAAGTAGGTTCTTTCTTAAGAATAATTTTGAGGAAACGTTTTTGTGTATTTTCTAACTTTCGTAGGTGGATGTTTGCCGCTCCACCCCATCCTAGAATTCCATATTGAATTCTGGATTCCACGAGTGCCGCGTATATTATTTTACTGTGGTGAGTATCTAAGATTTTGCTGAGAAACTTGAATTTGTATAAAATAGTTCTTAGTGTTTTTGTTACATTATTGATATGAATATCCCATCTCAAATGGCTATCTATTGTTATACCTAAATACCTGATTTCGTTTGCTATTTTTATGGAAGAATTATAGTTATGAATTTTCAAGGTTTTGTAATTGGGTAAATTATTTTTATATGAGGTAAATGGAACAAAGTAAGTTTTTTCTGTATTAATCGTAAGTAGTTTATGATTGAACCATGTCATAATTTGGGTCAGGTCGTTTTCAGCTTTTATTTTTAGATTTGTCCAGTTTTCATCTTGATAAAAAATAGCTGTGTCATCTGCATAGCTGATGATGTCTCCAGAACTATTCATAGTTAGCAGATTATTTATGTAAGCCGTGAATAGTATGGGTCCTAGAACAGTTCCCTGTGGGACTCCATACTCGACTTCCTTTTCAATGCTTAGTTCTGTCTTTATTTGAACATACTGTTTTCGGTTTTGCAGGTAACTCTTCATTAGTTCAAGTGGGATGCCACGAATTCCCATGCTTTCCAAGACCGACAATAATTGTGAATGACTCACTGTATCAAAAGCCTTAGATAAGTCGAGAAACACACACATAGAAGGTTTGCAATTATCCATAGCATCGTATATTTTGGAAGTGAGATATATTAGTGCATCCTGTGTCGATCTTCCTTTCCTGAAGCCATATTGACGATCAGACAGAAGTTTATGTTTTCCGAAAAAAAATTCTAGTCGGGTTTTGACAACTTTTTCAAAGATTTTTGCGAATACAGTGATTAAAGAAATAGGCCTGTAATTCTGCGGTTCTTGCTTACTACCCTTTTTGTGTATAGGTTTGATAACAGCTATTTTGAATTCAGATGGACACTTTCCAACCTTCAGTATTTCGTTCAACAAGTGTGTCAATGGTGTTTTTATTTCATGTACTATATTTTTCAAAGTTTCAGCTCTTATTGAGTCTATTCCGGGTGATTTATTGTTTTTCAATTGGTTTATTATATCTGTTATTTCTTGACTTGACACAGGACGAAAGAATATTGAAGATTGGTAAACCACATTTTTTGGGGGAGTTTCTGTGGGTTTCACAATTTTTTCAGCCAACTTTCTTCCAACTTTGGCATAATATTCATTGAAAATATTTGCGATTTCTTTCGAATCCGTTATTATGTCTCCAGCCTCATTCGAAATTTCATTTATTTCGCTATTCTTTTTATTTTTTTCCAGTGATTTAATGGTGTCCCAGAGCTGTTTTGAAGATTTAGCATATTTTTTTATTTTATTTTTATAAAATTCTGTTTTTGTTTTTTGTATTAAAATATTCAATCTGTTTCGATAATGTTTGAATTCATTTTCGTACAATTCTGGGTTTATCCGGTATTTCTTATAAAGCTCATTCTTTTTATTTATTGATGTTATTAAACCTGGCGTGGCCCAATCCTGCCTTTGTTTTTCTATATGTTTTTGTTTTACAGTTCTGGTGTTATTCTCGATAGTGGAGCTTAAATAATTGACGAAAAATGTAGTTGCTATCCCTACATCTTCTATTCGATACAAATTTGACCAGTCGTAATTTTGCAATTCATTTTTCAATTTTTTATAGTCTACATATTTTTTTAATGATGTCGAGTTGATATCGCGTCTGACGTGTATGGGCATACTTAATATCTGGCAGAAGTGATCTGTTATAGAGGTCTTGAGGATGATTGGTAAAGATTCTTCTATTGTGTTTTTATGTTTACTGTTAAGACAAATATGATCTATACAAGTTCCTGAAGCTCCTTGTTCCCGGGTGTTTTTTGTTATCATAGGTATGAAATTATATTCTCCCAAAATATCCAAGTACTCATTAACAACATCATCATCATCTAAGTTTATATTAATATTAATGTCCCCTATTAAAATATGATAATCTTTCGAATGGTTTTTTGTTTGTTCTAAGTAAGATCTTAAATTTGATACAAAATTTTCATCTATTCCTTGTGGTGCACGATATATGGCGGTAATATATATTTGTTTATCATCTTGCCTTAATTTTATTTCTATGGATGTGCATTCACCGATTTTCACTATTTTATATGTGTAATTGAATAAATTTCTCAGATAAACTATTACACCATCATTTTTATTTATCCCTTCCCCGCTATAGAGAAGGTCATATCCGGAAATATTGAAGGTGTTTGTATCGTATACTCTCCAAGTTTCAGATAGAACTATGATATCAAATTTATCTGTAACTTGATCGATATGCAACAAAAATTCATCAAAGTTTTTTCCAATACTTCTAATGTTTTGGTGTATTATTCTTAAATTGTTAGTATACTTTTTTTGGTTCAACGAGTCACTTAATGTCATTATATCGTTTAGAACAATAGTATCAACAGGTTCATAGTTTAAATCTCTGATATACTGGTCCATCTTACTGTTAAATAAATATTTAAATGAAAAATAGAATATCGAAAATAGATAAGCAAAGTAATTAAGGAATAATTAAGGAAAAGTGAACTATTTATGAATATATGAATGAAATTATAAATCTTGTTTTTTGTTATGTGGGAGAGTTGTGCTATTTTGCCGAGTTCTTCTTTCAGTTGTTTGCACTGTACAGAAAGTTTGTTTCTTGAGTTTTTTGTGCAGTGGTTTCACGGTCTGGTTCAGAATTCTTTCCACATTCTCCTCATCGGTAAAATCCTGCTCTTCAAAAATGTTTCCTCTTGATGTCGTTGGAGTTGAAGGAGCACTCAATGAATTCATTTCTCTCTTCTTGTTATTTTCTGTGTTATCAGTTTCATCTGTTTCTTCTATTTCCTGTTTCCTCAATTCTCCTGCAGTATATTGCTCTCCGTTGATTATCAATTTGTTTCCTTTTATTTTAGCATTTATGTTCTTGGATCTTGCTTCCTTCAGATGGCTCACCAGCGTTTTGTTGTCAACACGATCTTTGTAGCACATATCATGAAGAATTGTAATATTTGTGCCTTTTAATTTGTAGACATTTTGGAATAATGTATTCTTCACCAAATGGGACAAAAATTCAACTTTAATTGCTGGTTTGGAGCTATTCTTCAGGAGATATATGTTATTCAAATCTCTCTCACTCAAGTTTATTTCCAATAGATTATTTAGTTTTCCTATGACTGAAGATTCAAGGGTATTTTTATCATTTATATCGAGGCCAAAGATAACAACATTATTTTTCCTAGTTCTCCTCTCCAAGCTTATATTTCTTTCTTCTAATTTTTCGCACTTATGTTCCAGTGCTTTTATAGTCTGATGTTGTTCTTGAAGAGTTCGTATCAATTTGCCATTTTCATTTTCTATGTGCGATATTATTTCTCGTTTACTTTTTTCATTTTCTACTCTGATTGCATCCAAAAGTTTAGTGAATAGATCGTTATTTGAAAGTTGCTCAGCTTCATTCATTCCTGAATAATAAGTGACAGCCGTTGGTGGAATATATTCTGACTCGTTATTTCAAGGTTATTTCACTTATTTCAACAGTTGGTTTCGGGTTTCCTCAATGTAAACATTAAAAAAAACTGACTTTTCGGGATGACTTACTGTTTGTTAACAGCTATGGATATCCAGAACCTATTCCACTCACACATGTATCATGTGACAAAACGAAAAATTATCATTATGATTTTCATGAATCTCTTTCAGAAGAATCTTCTTTATGTAAAGGATTTCGCCTTCGTCGTTAGATATTAGGGAGTCAGAATTCTGTAACGTTTTCAAAATTGAAATGAATAAATTCAAGGAAAATTGAGTTGAAAATTACAAATTTCGGATTGAATAGCTGATGTGCTATTGATGTATTCATTATTTCCAAAACAATCATTCAGTCATAAATATGAAATTTTGAAACTACATCATGTGATTTCGCAATAACTAAAAATCTAGAATAAAATGAAATTCCAATTCAAAAGTCAATACCTAATGAAATTCTATTCATTCAAATCAATTATATGACCGGAAACATTCACTAATTATCTAAACATTTCAATTACTCGAGATGAACATCCCTATTCGTCTCCGCCACTGCTATGATGCAAAGGGCCAAAATCATTTTCACCTGTCAGGTCGGCAGTCGGATTATGAATAGTGGTTAAGAGTGGGAAAACGAACCACGGAGTATACCTCTAATTTGTGAACGAACCGTACATAATGAACCTATTATTATGGTATACCATCGGATTGACATAAAATTATGAAATTTCATTGTTTAAAACTAGCATATTCGGCCAAACCGTTATTTTTTTTGTACTGATGAGTTGAAATTCTAAATAATATATTCAAATTCTAGGATGTTATTTTGATTCGAATATTTATGTAGATATTTATAATACCGCCAGAATTTTCCAAATGTTACCACTTGTGAGAAGAGTACTGGGAAATCGCCAAAGAAAGCAAGAAAATAAACTTTTACTTCTGAATCATCGATTGATCAGGGATGCCAACGATACTTCAAACTTGCGTAAATTATTTCCATAAGTGTGAAACATATTCATTATTTTTCAACGTGATACTATATTTCATATTCGATCAATTTTACTCATTATATCATCATTGAATGAAAATTCCAATTTGTTTGAATGAATGATTTCTCGAATGAATTGTCCAAATACCAAAAGTTCAACAATAAATGAAAATAAAAAAACCCTATCGAGGTTTTACGCCATGGCCTTTTTTTTAATTATGTTTTATATCTTTCCAACACTGATAATATTTCTGATTATTAGTTTCAGCACAGTGAAATGAAGGATATGTTTACTCAAAAATACAATTATGAGTATGCGAATATGTTTGGTAACAGTTTATTTGAAGAAGAATTCGAATTGTCATATCTCTTTAAGTATAATATGTATATCTTCAAAAGAATAATTGTTTGAAACTCAGGAAAATAAGAACAAAAATCAACACTATAAGCCTTCATGATATACTGGAGGATTCAAGAAATGATTCATTACTTGCGGAAAGAAATCCTAGCGCATTCAGTTCACCTTTTCTCTTTTTACATGGTCTTTCTCTGGTCCACCGAATATAATTTGGCAAATTGTTGATCTTGTTATGAAAACTCTAACCACACTTTTCGATTCGTCTATAATAAAGAAGAGATTTATTTTGTATTTCGAGTCTTATCGGTTATCACTGCAGACCCTGGTATCACATGATTTATAACGCAAGTCAACGTACGCAGACGGTCCTGGCCTCCACAATTTCAGATATGTCTGAAAATAAAAATCGCAATCATGCAATCATGGCAATGGCATAACTGTTATCAAAGGTCAACCACCACGAAGTCAGACATACCTATCAGATATACATAACATGATAAACCTATCTAAAAACAAACCAATATTTGAGGAAGACCTCATGCAACGTCTGGGTACTCCAGAAACGACCAAGAATGCACGGACGACGGACGAGTCGCATGGCGTATCGCTAAGCAGGTAGTTTTGAAAAATAAAAGAAAATAACGGGCTCGGCTTTGGAGGGTCTGAATGGCGTACGTGCAAGCTGCCGCGTATTCCATGGTTTATCACATTCACCTACCGTTGTGTATAGCGAATTTTGATGACGCCAAATTAATTGAATTAGAACGAGTTCGCAACAGAGAAGCATTAACCTGTTTTCATTTTATTACACAACGAGTTAATTGAACCTAGGGCGAACTTGTTGCGAGTGTAATTCGAGTAAGGAGATTACGGTTCATAGGGAAGTAGAGAATCTAAAATGAAACGACAAAGGGTGGAATGATGGTAATGTCTCTGAAAATAATTACCAATGATATTCTTGAATGCCAATCACATTACGCATAATCATCACAGAGTATACGTATGTTAACAAGAGATATCATAGTTCCATTATTTTGTTGCTGCAGTTGTGATGACCACGTTGGTAGATTTTCCACTTGAAATTTTTCGAAGAAAATGGCAAATATACAGGGTGCTTTGTATGTACGAGACCAAACACAAAGTGATAATTCTAAAACAAAAATCTTTGTTTTCAAGATACATATTCCACTTACATAACATCCTGTATACTGATTTTTGCTCAAATATTTCACCATTTCTAGAGAGAGAGAAACATTATTGATTGAAACTTGTATATCATTATATTCATGAATTCTGCTTGAATGTTTTTGGATTGGACTGATATATGAAGCTAACAGGTTCTGGGCGGATCAGGTACTCTGATGTATTATCATTTATCAAAAATTCCTATATAACAGGAAGGAGAAATTCCTGTATCAATGGGACAATTGTGTAGCCAAAGGTTGTATAAAAAGGTAACAATCTAGACTTTTGAGATAAATTTACTAGCAAAAACTAAACTCCGCTATTGAATTTCAAAGGAAATTTTGATTTTCAACATTTATATACATACAGGCCCAACGAAAACGTTCCGGAAAGTATAACTACCAGGAACAGATTTTATAGAGAAAAACCTGAAACACGTCAACTTCGTATTGAACAAAATATTTACCGATGGTGGCGCTGCATTCGCTGCATCAGTTGTTCCCGAAACGCGTATTCTTCAGCAGTTTCATATGGTTCTTACGTGTTTATAGTGGTTGTTCATATTCGAAATTTTGTGTAGAAAGGTTTTTTTGTGGTGGATTTTTTTTAATTAATTGGACTTTTTATGTAAGTACAGAGATAAGTTACTTGTAAGCATAATCAAGCCATATTGTTTCGTATTTTAGATCGTCTAGCAAGATGTTCCTAAAACTATCAGATATTTTTAAATATTTACAAGCAACACCTTACAGTCGATGTATTGTGAAGGGAGAGCAAGTACTTCATGCCAATCACTTGATTTGATGTGGTAAAAAGTCGAGTATGAAGGACAGTATTAACATTGCAGGTATCTGTCTACAACTATAAGGACAGCCTTGGCGTTTTTATTTATATTTTCTTCAGACATTTTATAAATGGATTCGAAATCGAAATAAACTGTACAAATCACACACGAAACAATACGCGTTTCGGGAAGTCCACATTATGGCCGCTGGAGTCGCATAAAGTTGTGTTTTGCTCAATATGAGAGGTCCGACTTTTGACGCAAAAAGTAAAGCCCAAACTTCACCTTCCTAAGCGGGGGTAGCATCCCCAATTTTTCTTCAAATGGAAATGGGGGTCAAATGATACATCGTAGAAAAGCCCCTTTGACTGTTATGTTTGATGTGCTAATCCTAATATCTATAATCTTATAAACGTATGTTTGTGTTCTTTCACGATGAATAAAATATAAAAAGGAAATAGTCATATCTTCCCATTTACACGTTACGGCTAGTTCAATGAATAATAATAATATAAATATGCAATCTGTGGAGATATATATTGAAGGTATTCCGAAAATATATCTCATCTAAATTGAGTAGGCGCGACACTTTGAATATAGATAAACACGTATTTAATCATCGAATTTGCATTTACGTAGAAAATATAATATTCCATAGCGACACATTCCTTTCAAAAGCGTAATTCGAAGTTGAATATATCCATTTTAGAACCATCACCATTATTATCTGTAATAATAATGTCAGATGTAAAGGGGATGGCATTGAAATGTTCTGTTTGCTACCGAAGTTTTTTGAAAAATAATTCAATTTGAGAATTACTCCATCGTGTATGGATCGAAAAATAAATGATCCATATCACGGTTGCTGTTTGTTGTTTTTCCAGCGATCATCAGAAAACAACTAAGATATTTTTGTTATTCTCATTTGAATGGTATTATTTGATTCGTACAATATTTTGATATGCAGGGTGGCCCAACGGAAGCGTACCGGAAAATCTGAAACACGTCAACTTTGTATATGAGGGTACAACTTTAGACGTAAAAAGTATAGCCCAACTTTATCCTCCTAAGCGAGGGTAGCATCCCCTAAATTTTTTGAAATGAGAGTGGGGGTCAAATGGATCGAAGTAAATTGATTTCGCTTAAAAACTTACTTTTGTTGATTCCAGCTAGTTTTAGTTTTTATTGAATAAAAAATTATCGTGTTTTTGCATGCCAAAAATTCTTTTTCATTAAAATAGACTCAGTAGTTGTAAGCTGTCTTGCACCTTGTGCTCAAGTACTTTGAAAGTTATTTTTTGGATTATTTGAGAAATGCACTAGCAACATTTCAAAGGTCGATTTCTTTGCAATGAGTAGACGGAAGGGCTTTTCAACGAGGTATCTATCATTTGACCCCCATTCCCATTTGAAAAAATTTAGAGGATGCTACCCCCGCTTAGGAGGGTGAAGTTTGGGCTATACTTTTTGCGTAAAAAGTCGGCCCTCTCATATACGAAGTTGACGTGTTTCAGGTTTTTCTCGATTAAATCTTTTCCTGGTAGTTATACCTTCCGGTACGTTTTCGTTGGGCCAACCTGTACAAAGTCGAAAGCATTTATACGTTATATTCTCAAAATATGAATTTGAAATCGATCAAATCTCAATTTTATTGCTTATTTGAGGATATTGCTATCTTGTAGACTTCATCAGTTTCTCAGTGCACACATTAGGAAAATATAATCGATCATGCAGGCTGTCAGGGTATATCAAAATGATATATATTTCAATTGCATGCTATATTTTTTCTTGTGCCAAAATCCATGTTAATAGTAATCTACATTTTCCTGGAATCTCATTGGAATCGGACGGGCGATATTCACAAAAAAATACAGAACTGAAGAAAATCTATTTTGCACCACTCCTCAAAAAAATGATGCCGATACATATTGAATGAAGCCTAAACAGATGGCTAACCGAGTTTAATCGATATAATATCAAAGCACCATATCTTGTTTTTTCTGGGGTATATTTTCAGTTCACGCGTTGCGTAATTAAAACACGAATATTTTTCTAATTATTATTATTATTATGTCGACTTCAAGTGTCGACTGTGAAGTTGGGCACGTAGCGCCTCCGGACGTATGGGTAATCCCTTGACGTCCCTCAGACAGCTGGTGGCTCTGATCAAAGATCTCCCCCCAAAAGGTCAGGATATTCCTGATAATGCCTTCCTTGCATTACCAGATGGGTCGCCTAGATTTTCTAATTACAACCCTATTAAAATTCACATCACAGTTATTTATCGAAAACTACTTTCATCACAAAATAATTTATGCATTGCATTCTCTAATTAGGTGAAAATGTTTTTTTTTTATTAAAACTTCATTTTTCTTGAAGATAACTCAACAAATTTATATTGAAGAACGAAATCAAAAAATTATTCTTCTATTATCAAGATACTTCTTATGGAAATATGTGTGTATACAAATAACCTCATGTAAAGAAGATCAAATGTGAGTTATTATTTTGAAGTTCTTAATCGCCCAAGCTATATCGTAATCTTTATCTAAAGATAATTAACTAAGATTTTTCACATGAACGATAATTTGATTATGATTATGAAATCGATTCATCCCTTTTCAGGATATTATTCGAAGTATCAGGCTTCTCATTCAATGTATGTAGGATTATTCTGATATCTAATCATTTAACTTCTCTTATACGTTTTCATGAAATTATAAACTATATATAAACTATTATAAAAAAAAATTGTGTAAAAATGCCAACGGCCAATTCTTCGAAGATATCTGAAGTCGGCGTATGATCAAAAATGTAAACAACTTACAACGTACAACTGGAGACATCTATACGCTGTCACACGTATATTCGTGTAGACTTGCAGGAATGAGTATTAATGCTTTGTAGTCGAGCTTCAATGCATCCACGATCATATACACAGGTCTTGCAACTCGTTTGGTGGGGGGTGGCCCAAACATTGTGGAAATTTTTGTGGTTCTTATGTTTCGCCACCTGCAGCGTTGTCCTCTATTGTCACTTTGTCAGCCAATCACAAATCAGATCCGATCAGCTTTTCGAAAGTAAGAATGATTTTTATTTATTCGAGAGAATTTTGCAAGATATAATATTTCTGTCATTGATTTTATTCACCATTCGAGTCCGAACCGTTTGTTTTGTTGTCAAAGATTAATCACGTGATTATACCCTTATGTCCTCCTAGCGGATAATTATGGAAACTTTTTCTTCAAAACTGGTGCCACCCCCCACCACTCAAAATTGCCGTAGATTCCAGACCTTATGTGTATGACCGTGAATGCATCTTAGCATTGCCTTGCGTATTGATACTAATTCGTATGTCATCCGTAGATGAGTGCTCTTATATGTATCAACATATTCATCGTTAAACAAATTCGTTTCGAATTCAGATATACGGATCACACAACTAATGAATCACCTTGAAACACCAATTGATATACACAAGTTTTGTGCTCCGATAATATACTTTGAAATAGTTCCACTGACCGTATCAGCGCTGCAATCTTCAATTGAATCACCTTGAAGTTGTAGAAAGCAAAAACCATTGCATGCACTATTTCCTTTCTATGGTCTCCGTGAGATGGCGCTCGTAGGAATGAAAGAGGAATTGAATGAGATGACTGTTCAACATATCTGATCACAAATTATATTGATATCAATCCATTTTTTTTGTAGAGGCTTGCTGAAAAACGGGTAGTAACACAAAGTACAGGTTGTCAGGTTATACTCTATAGTAGTGTCAATCGTCTCACATTCCCTACCGGGTATCTTCATCTTTGGAAAGCAAAGTTCTCGAACAATAATCAACAGTACTTCATAAGTATATGCATGCGAGTGAAAATCATACGAAATTATGAAAATCATTGGTCAAATTACAATCCAATGACATATTCAGTTAATATTTTTTGTTGCAAATAATGTATGTATTTACCTTTTCATACTAAATATTAGTTGAAATTTGTTTCGGGTGTAAAGTAATGTACCTTGAACTGTTCGATATCATACTTCGTCTCAAGTTCTAAATGTAATAGTTCTAATAAATTCAATCAACGCTCCCAAGAACTATACTCCTGAAGAAGTCTAATTGTGTGCACTAGAATCCTGGCTTTCTCTATCAGAGTTTTGTGACACATTCAGCGACAGACAATTAGAATCGCGGCCAAAGAAATTGAATTGATGTTTTCTGACTCACGATTTCTACATACATTAATAGGACATTGACAAGACTGAAGCTGCTCAAGAATCAAGATATTTATACATCGACTTATAGTTAAAATCCATTACCACAGAACTATGTATCTCTTGAGAACTGTTGAATTTGCATAGAAAAGTGATCGGGTACTTCATGAAAAGATGGTTGATAAATCCCCTTATAAATATTGTGTTCCTCAATGCTCAATGTTGAAAACATTATTAGATCAAGTCCTGTACAGAACACCTGCCGACATCTACTTCAATCGACAGGTAAATCTCATTCGGCTGATGATTTCTACTTTCTCCAATGGTTGTTTACCACCACATATAGCGATAGATATCTGCCAATACCGCAGCGCCAACACAGTTTCGAAAGAACATGATTGAATATGGTGATATTCATTTATATATTTATTACTTGTCCTTCAATTTATAAGCATGAGTACTGCTCAATTATTGAAGTTTATCAAATTGTGAAAATTCGGGTGTCCATTCTTTAGGATTGTGTAATTTTTGCTTTGAATTAGTTTCACCTAAATCCAAGTGAGGTCGTTGCAGTATAGACAATTGAGACACATAATGTTTCTTATTGGAGGCACCTATTTATTCAGATATGTGTTCAGATGCAATGGAATCCTTGATAAAGGGCATGTGGAGCATCCGCGTTTTTCAGAAATTGAGGATTATCAATAAAATATTCATATTTTATCACCTTTCTCGGAGATGTTGCGACATCTACCGTTCAACTTGAAAAGTGTACGTGATTTCCACTGTTTTGGTGTTTTAATGCCTTCATATACGTTTACACTGTTTATAATTGACAGTCAGAGCTATTTACAAAGAAGCAACCAATCTAGTTGATTATATCGTCGTAAGCATCCAATATTAGTAGTTTTTCTTGTTTCGTAAAGTTATGATGTTGTGAAGTGGTGTGACTAATATTTGGTTCTTTAGTTATGTTCACGTATTAATTTTCTGTAACATCGTTTTGTAAATGTGTTGTCGATAAAAATTGTCGCGTAGAAAGTAGTTCCTTGAGCGTTCATCAAGTTTTGTTGACAAACATGTCATTGTTTTTATAAACATCAGTTATTTGTTGTACTAGATATATAATACATTTATCATTCAGAATTTTGGAATCCCTCTCAAGATACCTGTTTGAAGTTATTCTGTTGAGGAAATCTAACCTCCAAATAAAAACATCAGTGGAGGTACTTTTTGGGTAAGTGTGTAGGTATATAAATATTTTCGATGATGCACAACACAGTACACGTGTGAATTAATCAATTTCAATTCATACAATTCGTGTCTTCATTGCGATATATGTGTAGTTGATTAGTTTATCAATCATTGTTCATGAATTCGTGTTTCAATAAATAAAAAAATATGAAATAATTTAGTGAAATGGGTGATAGAGCAGAAAAAGGTTTATACAAATGACTGAAATAAAATGAGAATGCATCAACCATTGCATTAATTTTTGACAATGACAATATCTTATGATCGCATAATTTTGTCTGAAATGATAGGAGTATCAACTCATCTTCATTTATATAGGGTGTTCCAGCAATCGACCTCAAGCTGGAATCGGGCAATGTCATAGCAGCAAAAAAATCCAATTTGCGTATTTTGAAAGATATGGACAATTGAAAAAAAAATCGATAAAATTTGCACCCTGTGACAGTTTCTTCACTCATGTAGCAACAAATGTCAACTTTTCAATTACTTTCTTTTCTGTTATGGGATGCTGAATAATGTGTCTGTAAACTCTTGCTCAAAAAGCCAGCTGGTCTAGCTTGACAGAAAATATCACTTTCCGTGACCAAATTTTTAGAATTAACATTTTGCCCAACTTTGACTTACTATAATGAGAGAAAATATACTACTACTAGTTCTGCAAGTAACATTAAAAGTTGGCACTTTCAATAAGGTTTACAAAATGGTTTGATACTCGGTTTGATACTTGCTAGAATATTTCTTAACTTGTTAACAATTTCCTCTTTTTAAAGGACAAACTCACTTTTCAACAAAATGATTGATGATTTCAGTGTACACAAAGCTTTTCCTAAGAGGGTATTCTGGTCTTGAAAATTGAAAAAAAAAATATTGTTTAATTTTCAAAATTCAGACTTTCAAAGATCTCGAAAGGATTTTAGAAAATTCGAATTATTTATCGCCTGGACTTTGGAATTTGAAAAATGTTTATTCCAAGTATTAAAAAAAAATACAAAGGACAAACAGGACTACATTTTTTTTTCCAAGTGGACGCCATTTTGTGAATTATTTTTTTGTCGAGGTCCAAGAGATAACGGCATCTTTACTGATTAAGAATCACTACAAGGGTGGAAATCATGTCAACCAGGTAGCACCATTTAACTGGCAACCTCCACTTCTCAGTCTGTCATTTGAGGAATGTTTGACTTTTTTAAATTATTTTCCATGTACATAAAGAAACAATAAACATTTTATAAAAATGGATAGTAAAAATGTTTTGAATTTTCTTATCCCAGTTTGAAAAATACCCGAAAAGTTGGCCTCTAGACCAGAATACCCCCTAAGGCACTAATTTCATTGACTGAGATGGAGAGGGTAGTTTTATGAAGTTTGAGCAATATAAATAGCAACAATATTTCAATTATTTTTGAATATCACATCATTCAGTAACAATTTATGTATTTAATTACAACAGATGTTCAAATCGCCTTAAAACTTTATTGAGTTTGAGGAAAACAGATATCAACCCTTTCAACATTTTAATAAATTTTTTTCAATCAAATGTCAGATTATTCAATAATACTATATTCAATCAAACCAGATGTTCAAATTTCCTTCGCACTTCCTTAAATTACTCTCTCCATCTCACTCAATGTAGTTAGGCCTGAAGGAAAGCATTGGATAAACTAGAATAATTTTTCAGTCAGTAAATTATTTGTTGAAAATTGACTTTTTCTTTGCAAAATATAATTTTTTTTTCTCAGTACAGTCAGTCAAAGTTGGGCGAAATGTCAATTCTGAATATTTGGTTGGGAAAAAAGTGATATTTCTTCCGAACCAGTTGAATTCAAATTTGAAGCAAGAGTATACAGACACATTATTCAGAGTCTCATAACAGAAAGAAAGTAATTGAAAAGTTGAAATTTGTAGCGAAAAGAGTGAAGAAAGTGTTACAAGGTGCAAATTTTCTCGATTTTTTCAAATGTCCATATCTCTTGAAATGAGTTGGACTTTTTTGTAGTTTCCTAGATTTTCCTAGATTACTATTATAACTTGGTCTATTGCCCGATTCCAACTTAACGTCAATTGCTGGGACACCCTGTATAATCAATTCTCCCAGAAAATATCAACCGCAAATCATTATTTCACGTTGAAACGAAATAATAAAATAAACTAAACTTGACCATCTTTGTTTGAAATTTTTATTTCAGTTTATTTCATGATATTGTTGGGATTACCAAATTTCAACAAGGAGGGAAGTATTTGTTTATTTGAAATTAATGGTGTAAACACATTTTTCCGAATACACCTATGTCAACATGCCCTGGTTTTAGATTATTGCACCTATATTGTTGGTTTGGAGGTAATCTCGGTGGTAGTGAAATGATATTAGACTCATATATACTCAAGGATGTATCAGTCTAAAGTTATTTTCCATTACTTTTTCTTTCAGAACAATTCATTTATCGACAAATTACTAATTAGTGTGACACGGAATTAACACAACATATTTCCTTGTACAGTGATACAGTATCAAACTAACATTCAAAAGCATAATGAGTTTCATTTGGGTAACCACCATCTATCTATCAACTTAACAGAAAGCAAAGGTGATAGTATTGTTTTATGGCAACACCTCAGAATATTTAGTTTTCAACAAAGAAATTTTGGATATATGAAAATGATTACGGATTTAAATTTTCTCAATATCATCAATAACTTATAAGTATGATTTGTGTTCATCAATCCGAATGTCTCTCATAAAACAAACATTCCTGATTCATTTGATTATCCTGTGCATAATAAATTTATTTTCAATCATGCATTCAATCATAATAAGGACATTTGATACTGCAGACGTGGCATTACCAATACTCCGAATATGCAACGTCGTCGATTAAAAAGAGAACGTAACTTTATTATTTCTTGCATAGTTGTAGATATTTTGAATATGTCAAGAAAATGACACTCTTAAAATCTTCAGAATCGTTCAATACACAAATAAATTATAATGGTAGTGTTATGGAAGAAAAAAACGTCTGAATTCAGTACCTCCCAAGTTGCAATAGAAGTTATGAACGTGGGATAGAATAGTGAAATTTCTACTTATGAATTTCCCTAATGATCACAATGAATGGTATAGACAATCTTAGATCTCGTTTTTGTCTTCTTGGAACTGTCCATCATCGGTTAATGAAAGTTACCTACTACATTATCTTGGTTTCTCGCAATCTCGATTGAGAAGAAAATGTTGCACTTATTACAACTAGTATCGTCCTACTTTTTGATGTGTATCAGCCTACATCGATCATTTGAATGTTCTCCGTATTGGCATGCACGATAGGAATAATAATAATAGTTGTTTGTGGCAAGGTGAAAAAGTCTGCTTTATTCACACCGCATAATCGAATGAATGTTGAAAATTGAAATGTGATGATTACTCGATTTCAAACACCGAATTATCATTTCCAATATGAATATGCTTTAGAGATTTCAGAAGTTGCGTAAATTCTCGTTCGAATAGAACAAGGAAAGCAATTCAGTAGAAATAAATGAACTTTACGTTTATTCAGCACTTGGCTTCTAAATACTGTACGAATACAGGGAGTCTTAGAAATCACACTTCATAAAACTACTCTAACATTAGGGCTTCAAGGAAAGCTTTGGTACACTAGAATTATTTTCCAGTAAGTAAATAATTGTCTTAAAAATTGGGTTTCCCTGCAAAAGATGAAATTTTCTACTAGTTAAGAAATATCCTAGCAAGTATCATACCATTTTGGAATCTTAATTGAATGCACCAACTTTCAATGTTACTTGCCAAACCAATATAGAACATTTTACAAGGCGAAACAGTATGACAATTCGTTTCACAGTTACCTGATTTTCAAGAATCATTTATTCTTGTCAAGATTCTTCCAATCGTTGAAAATCATGAAAGTGAACAATGAATTATATTCTTAATGCCTACTCATAAAATTGTGACAGCATTGATCAAATATTGTGAGCAAGAACGGTAATTTTATTCCATTGAAAATAACTCTAGAATCATATTTTCATGTTTGCTAAGAAGTTATATGTGATAATGATTCTGAAGGTTTTTTTTTTCAGAAAAATCTGCAAAGTGTCCTAAGAATCGCAAAATACCTACAGAAAAAATTACATATCACACAATCAAAGCTCTATGTCGACGTAATCATGATGGGGAGTTGAAGTAATCACATTTCGTAAGCCGTACGTTTCTTTTTCGGCACCCGTTAAATAACGCGACTCTTCGTACATTCGTTAACTTAAACACTTGAGAAATTCGCATGCTCAGTTGTCAGATTGAATATTTACCTTAACGTTCGTGGAACTACTTTACTCTCATATTATCGTTAGGAAACCAATGTATTTCTTTATATTGAAGAATACAAACAGGAATAACCCAAGATAGTAATCACAGAAAGATACATACAGAGTGGGCCATTGAAAATTAAACAGCGGCTCTGTAGGTTGGCAGAACCGAGTTGAACACTCGGACACGTCAACAACATTTTCGGGGACATCGTTCGTGATGAATTTCACCCGAAATACATTACATCCCTCAGAGCTGTGACCGCCACCCCTAAATTTTTTAATGGCAACATATGGCACGTGATACCTCAGAAAGTTATTTTCCTTCTTAACATCAAACAACAAAAATAAATTGATTTTATCGATTCGTTTAGAAGATATAGGAACTTAAACTTGGGAAATCACTTTTTATTCACTCAATCAATAGAAACAATATCTGATACAACTGTTTGAAGATAATTACCATTGTTAAAGAATTAAATGTTCAAACTGTCTACCACCCATTTCCATAAAATAGTTCAAGTTCTGTTCAAAATGATACTTCACGTTTCGTAGCATTTCCAGCGGTATTCGATGGCATTCTTTAATAATTCTACGTCGTAAATCTTCCAGATTCTGGTTCAGTTGCATAGATTTTGTTTTTCAAGTGACCCCACAGGAAAAAGTCGGGTGGGGTTAAATCTAGAGATCTGGTTGGCCACTCTATAGCGCCTCTTCTTCCAATCCAACTTCCAGGAAACATTCTATCCAAAAACCCCCTAACAGGCTGTGCATAATGTGGAGGTGCCCTGTCTTGTTGAAATTTCAATTGGTCTTCATGGTAATGATCGTCATTTTCAATGATATCTACTAATTGTGGATGAACAAATTCAATAACTCCAAATGAGTTTCTCTTGTCAGGTTACCGTCGATAAATATTGGTCCAATCAAACGATCCCCAAAAATACCGGCCCAGACATTGTGGGTTGGTATTCGACCAATAACGACAATTATGACGATTCACAGTCGAATGTACTCATCAGAAAAGCAGATATTGAAAAGGAAATTCCCATCAGCATCTATTTTCGTAGTCATAATTTCACAAAACTGTCGCCTATCAAAATCATCTTCATTCATTTGGTGTACCAAATGTATTTTGTACGGGTGTAATTAATGATGTTTAAGGATTCGGCAGATATTGGTTCTACTGATATTGGTAACACTAGCCAATTTCTTTGTGCTCAATGTTGGGTCTGCATGAGCTTGTCCTAACAGTGCAACTTGAACAGCATCATTTCTCAACAGAAATTCACTTTCTGGGACTCGTTTCCTACTGGCTACTGATCCAGTTCGACGAAATTTTTGCACTAATTCTAAAACGTATTTTCTAACAACACATTTATTTGGATGCCTTTCATTGAACAAATTACCTGTACGGTTACCGCACTCATTCTCAAAATGTTATTTCAACTCTTTACGCGATTATATGCACCATTATAAGGGAAAGATATTCAGCAGCTTTAATCAAGTAATTCACTGAAATGTCGTTCAATCAAAGATCAATTTGACACTGATAGACGTCCACAATTGCGATTTGGCGAAAAAACTAATCTCATACCTGTTTTTGTTGTACTCGCATTGGAGTCTCGAATTCGAGTAAACGTCTTGTTATCGATATTAAGAAAGAAAATAACTTTCTGAGGTATCACTTGCCATATGTTGCCATTTAAAAATTTTAGGGGTCACAGCTCCAAGAGATGTTACGTATTTCGGGTGAATTTCATCGCGAACGATGTCCTCCCCAAAAATGTTGTTGACGTGTCCGAGCGTTTTTATATAACTCGGTTTTGCCGACCTATAAAGCCGCTGTTTCGTTTTCAATGGCCCACTCTGTATATCATAACAATAAGAACTAACTAGTAAATTCAGTGTGGGCAATTATACATTCATATATGTTATGTATAATCCAAAACAAAAGAAAAAATATGACGTGTACATTATAATATATCAACTACAGGCAATATAGCTATTTCACAGAAGGGTAAACAATTACAAAACCTCATGCGTCGAAGATTTGAACATAAATATGATTTGAGTTTATTTACAATAATGATTTCTGAAATAATGCGTTCCCCTTTTCATTTATTCAAATTTTCGGTCTAAACTCTAAATTGTTGTTTATACTTAGGAAATTAAGTCTGTAACGAGACTCATCACATATGAAGAGAGGCTTTCTCATGCAGTCATAATAACAGAAACATGATAATGTAGTATTCTTCCAATTAGAGTCCCAGCAATCGACGTCAAGCTGGAATCGGGAAATAGGCCAAGTTATAATAGTAATCAGAAGAATTGAAAAAAAAAACAACCTGAGTCTTTCCAAAAGTTACGGATATTTGAAGAGAAAATTGAGAGAATTGGCACCCTGTCGATACAAGTCTCAACTTTTCTTAAAATGTGAAGCCAACTGATCTAGTTCTTGAGAAAATATCACTTTTTCCCCGACCAAATATTCAGAATTAACATTTCGCCCAACTTTGAATGACCGTCCTGAGAAAAAATATACAATACTAGTTTGGCAAGTAATATCAAAAGTTGGCGCATTCAACAAGGATTCTGAAATGATATACTAGAATATTTCTTAACAAGAGACAATTTCTTCTTTTGCAAGGACATACCCAACTTTCAACAAATTATTTAGTTACTGATTATAGAGGCCCTAATTTTGATGAGTGAAATGGAGAGGGTAGAGAAAAAATCATATTTCCCTGTAGATATCGCACTGTTTTATCGAAAAAATTACGAAAATATTCTAAATTCTTGATGGAGGTCACCTTGTATTTATAATCACCTTTATCTGTCAAAGTTTCGATGAAGTAGTGAGAAAAATTTTATCATCAACAGGATGTTTGGAATTTTAGAGTTGCTGATCGCATTGGCAACACTGCATCCTTGAAAATATTTCAGTTGTGTAGAGATTATTATTATGGACTACGACTAACTAAAAATTTAATAATATCACAGTAACAGTTCAAACACAACCATTACTTATCTTGAACAAACAATTTGTATTCAAGGCATATTCCATCGAATATTATTTTCATTAGCTTTTGTACAACGTGTTAAACGTTTCTGATTTTATTTTTCATCAGTATCCTTATCATACGTAACAGACAAGGTGAGTACAACCTAAAATTCATTAACACGTTAAATCACAACAAAAATAAATGAATACAACACGAAAATCCACAAAAAGCTTATACAGGGCGGATCAGTGGCAAATAAAAAAGCGAATCTGTGAATCGACCGAATCGGGTCATACATGGGACAATTTGGGAAATCTCTCGAAAAGAAAAAAATTACCTCCTACTGGTCCTCATGGGTCTCTAAACAAATGGGCTGGAAATTGGTTTCTCTTGTATAACTTTCACAGTAGTTGATATTAAAAACACCAGTAAGAATCCCTTGAAACATATTGACCTTTATTTATCGAAAATTAAACAAGTTTCATCTTGAAAGCTTCAATTACCAACGCATCGTATGATTTCGCTTAATTTTTCTTATTTCTTCTTTGTCTGGCCGAGATCATAATATCAAACATATCAGTTATATAGATATATAGATAGAAATCGATGAGTATATCACCTCCCAGCCATCTTATTTTTCAAATTCTTGGAAGGTAAATTATCTTTCTTATCAACAAATGAAATGTATCGGCTTTGACAATTTTATGAAGATTTATGCATAACACAGTTCATTTAGTCTTATATTCATTTCCATTATAACTATAAATTCATAGCAGATTTGTTTCTATCATTGTACGTATATTGGTGATCAAATCGACTACACATCTCATATTTATAAGTTTAATTCACATATACCCCGTTCCTTATCTAGAGAGCAAATTGTGTTCATCTTACACAGTATGTGTCAAAATCATAACTAAATTTCATCGATATAGATTTATTTGGCTCAACTTGAATGAAATGTTTTCCATTTGAAATGAAAATGATTTTCAACCGGATTGCCACCATGTTGGAAATATCTGCGTTAAACGGGAATCCATGTTTGAATGTCCTAATACGTATATGCGTTTTGCCTGTATGAATTATTGTTTTGACAAATATTTGTATCGAAACTATGTGCAACTTTTTGAAAGTACTTGAAATTCTGTAATGTCATTCAATGATATCTCCTTATCAACACGGATTCATGAAAAGTCGTTCTAAGGTAAATACCCTCCTATATGTTTCACAGCCTTCTGAGGAAAGTATTGACACTTGTGGCTACACGTATTCCTCGAAAGCTTTTGGCAAACTAGTTCTCAGAATATTACTGAAGAAGGTCATCATGGACGCTCCAACTCTATTAGTTTTGATTGATTCATATTTGCATAAAAGAAAGAAATATGTCTTTTTATGTCAACAAGAGAATTGAGAATGTGTCAAATTGCGTCAAATAATGTCAATTTCACATGTCACAACTCAAATTCGAATCGCAGTTCAAATTGAAGAATTCCAGATTCATATTAAAAGTAATATTATAATGCATTTTGAAGGTGATTTAGGCAATTCATTTTGCATTTCTGTCAGAAATTACGTTAAAGTTTTCTGTTTGAAGTAGTATAATTTTGGATGGTTATGGAATTCGATTTTGAAATGATTTTTAGCAACCCAGGATACCATAAAATACACGAAAAATACGGACAGAAGTTTAATTCGACTTGTGAATGACGATATATCTCTCGGTTTCATTTTACTGATATGAAATAAAAAAAAATACAAAAACAGTTTTGTTTATTTCGCGGCGAACATTTTGAACATCTCTCACATTATTTGTGAAATAAAATAATTTTCTGTTTCTAATTTAAATTTTTGTAATACATCTAAAAACACTTAATATTTCCGAAACAGTTGGTATGGGTATGGGACATTGTACATGAATTATGTCTAGAATTCTCTGAAGAATCCAAAAAACTAATAATATACAGGAGGTTGTATTTAAAAAAAGAAAGTTGGTATCGGCCACTGTCACATGACACACCCTATATAATTTTTTTTAAATGTGCATCTAAAAATACAAATTCATGTGTCCAAGCGTTTTTTCCAACACGCTCTCATTCATTTTTAATCTAATTTATTCCATTTGGCTGTTCCACAATGTATATGTGGAATATCAGAAGTCTTATAAACGAGATAAAGAGTGTGTTGAATTTGATCGAAACTGAATTTTTGCTATAATTCATAAACAAGTCGCTAGTAGGAGGAAAATATTTTGTTAATCATGACCCAAAAAATCTATGAAACACCCTATATCTCGATTATATAATTTCTGATACTCCTCAGAACCACCTCAGCGAACTTTACATAGTGTTGATTTATTTCCGTTTCTTAATGGATCACCCTTTTTGTCTAGATTGTGATAACTGGCAAAGATCATTAGAAGCTCTATGGTAGTTGTAAATTCATGATCACACAAGCACATTCAATCTTTTTTAATTAATTTTTCACTGTTATCATTTTAATCATCCTACTGATAGTTGCCTACTCCTGACTAATTCAAATCGTTCCAATCTGTGTCGCATAATGCAGGTAATATTTCATGATGAAAATTAAATTTATGTCATAATGTATAGGATGGAATTGCAGCGTTGCTTTCACTGTTATGTGCATATAGTTCAATATCACGAACATGTGATGAATAGAATGAACGAATTAGTTTTCGACCCATCAGTATTTTCTTTATACAGAGTGGAACGAAAGTCTGGAAACGCTCAATTATCTCACTAATGGGTAGTACGAATTGTAAAAAAATTATATTTTATGTATTGATAAAAGTATATTTTGGAAAACGAAGATTCTATTCTTGTAATGCAATTCTTACATTTAAAGCAGCAGTCACTCTCTGTAATAATCATAATTTATAAAACCTGAACCATCGTAAGATCGTGATGAATGAATATTGATTAAGATTCTTCACTTACCTTTCCTACAGAATCCAGTGGGGGCACCCGTCATTCCTTTTCCGTTAGAAATATTTTAACACAGATGCCACCATCTTCTGGGTATCTCCACTCAATGCTTCCAGCATTTTGATAATATCGTAAATGCAGAATGAAAACAGGCCCTTAAAATAATAAATTTTCAAAAATCGCCAGATATAAACAATTCGCATGTAAACAAACGATTCTGATGATTCGCTCTAAACAATTTGGCATCGTTGTAAAATGACAGTAAAGTGTTTTCATAATTACTAATGCCTTGATATTTCCAGCTAATGTATAATACTACTGTGAGGTCTGTGATAACTAGATACTTTTTGTTTTGCACTAATAGCATTGAAAATTAACCAAATTATCAAAATTATTTTTCAATGAATAGATTATACTACATTTGAAATCGAAATCTGATATCATGCATCACAAAATTATGACACTAAATAACTTTTTGAGATCACAAAGTGCCTTTTTAAAAACAATTTATTTTATCTTTTACAATTATATGGAGATATGTTAGATGTTGTTAATACAAAGATTTAAGTCTGACTGAATGTCGAGATCGACCAGCGTGGAAATCTTGAGAGAGGACTTCCAAGAAACTGCAAAATGAGGCATCAGCGACTCAGCACTTTCCCATGGGAATCTCAAATGCTGGCGATGTAATTCCTCCCCCCGAAGATTCAGCTACAGAGGATAAACGAGGTAGTTGAACGTCGTTAGGATGAATTCTGGATGGCGGTTGACTTCGGAAATTCGGCAGCAGCTTCTTATAACCAAAGTAGCATCCCATTATCAGCAGAGCTATATATATGATTATCGTCCAACTACTAGGGATGTGTGATATCTTCTCGGACGTTAACTTGGGTTGATTTTCGATGAATTGAGTTTTCAATTGTTGAAGACCATCGAGTTCGATTTCTTCTAGATGTAGGCTGAAGTTCATAATTGGTCCAGGTGTATATTTATCGTCCAGTTCTGGAAACAGCATCGGTTGGCTTGGGGTAGTAGTCTTTTTCGTATTTGTGATTATTTCTTGATCGGTCACGATTTGGCATCCATTAGGAATTTCTATGAGGAAGGATCCCATAAGCTTGAGGACTTCTTCTTGAGAATAACATCTGAGTTTGACATTTTCTTCGGATGGAAGGATTCCAATCCACTGGGCGGAGTTATCCAATCGCTTGAAGGCGGGCTTAGTTATTTGAATCATGGTTTGTTGGCAGGTAGAGGTGTTTTTCATTTCTAACAATTGGATTTCGCAGGGGTTGTCTGCTTTGATTTCTCGTAGATCGAGTTGTTCACAGAAGAAATTTTGCGGATAGGTCTCCAGGCATAAAGTGCCAAGAAATGCAAAGTACAATCCATTTTTTAATAAAAACTTATTTCGCGATATGATTGCCTTGAACTGACTCTCATAAAGGATAGGTGCGGAATATAAATGATATAGGTCAAATATCATAGGATTTGTTATTGGGATATGGAGTAAAAATGTTATTTTATTATTAACGACATAACTATCCATTTTTATAACTTTTTCAAACAAAGGTATATTGTCTAGGGACAGTTCGAACGGTAACTGATTCTTATTGAATTGCTTCGATAACGCTTTGAGTTCAGTGAAAAGGTCATTTGTTTTTATAATACTAGGATGCATAACTTGTAATTTGGCAAATGCTATTGAACTCTCGATGTCTTGGAGAATAGAGTTTATTATTTCGAACATATTGATAATTTGGATTAATGTGTTTTTGATGAAATTTGAGTTTTTCTCTTTCAACACTTCTTCTTGTACAAAAGATGAGATTTGTTTGATTTTTGTCTCCATAAGTTTCTCATTATGACATATCTGTTGAATGGTATCATTGAATTTGTTTATCAGATTGACAGATAACGAATTTTGCTTTCTGATATTTGAAGCGAGTTCGTTTTGACTGTTCTGAAGTTCTCGAATAATTTTCTCGTAATGTTCACCGTCATTCGCGTCTAAATTGCCAGTTATTGATTTGAATATTGATCCTAGTCCATCGATTAAACCTCTTTTTGTTCTTTGGTGATGGGGGAAAATTTCCAAGATTTTGGTTTCTACCTTATTTTCGGTGTATTGAAGTAGTTTGAAGTAGTCTGATGCGTCTTGAAAATATTCGTCATTTTTCTTTGTCAGTTGTGTCAAATTATTTGATTTTATTTTCAGTCGTTCGATTTCTAATAGTAGTGGGTTGAGATCAAAATAGTGAATTAGGGTATGTCTTTGGTCTTCAATTCTCGCTTTCCCTAGTTTGAGAGGAATTAGTCCGAAGTTTTTGTCTAAGTTCCTTATGGTTATCCGTTCTTGGTTTCCTAGTATACCTGGGAATCTGTAAAATTTGTCATCGTTAGTTATTTGGAGGGTATGTATTTTGTAAGGGTCTTTTCAAGTTATCCATGTGTATTTTTTCATGATTTTCTGTAGATACTGTCTTCATGTTAGGATCAACAGATTTGAGATGAGTCGATCTACTGAATTTATTCGCAGTTTTTTGTCTCTTATGTTCTTTAACAAAAGTATTTTGTGAAGTTTGGAAAATTTGCGGGTCATCTCTGGTTTTGTTAATTTTTTCTACAAGATTTTGTTTCTTATTTCTCAAATCAGTATTTATTTTTGAATATAGCAATTTTGTGCGGTCTCTGTGATCGTTGACATAATCATTGATTAATATTTGATCGATAGCAATATCGAATGGATCATTGTTACTAATATGTCCATTGACTATATCTATCGGTTTCATTTTTGTAGAAGAATGGATAGAATGATTATAAGCTAGAATTGCTTGAATAATTTTCATTTTGATGGGCGTTTTTGAGAAACCTTTGTTGTTTAGTAATCGAACGTGTTCGATTAATGTCGAATGAAGTCTTTCAATTACTCCATTTGATTGTGGATGGTGTGGAGAACAAAAGTGAGTTTCGATTTTGTGCAGTTTGAGGAGTTCACTTACAACTGTATTTTTAAACTCGGTTCCGTTATCGACTATAATGAATTTCGGTATTCCATGATGGGAAAAGAATTGTATCAGGTTATTAGCGACTTCAGTGCCACTTAATGAATTCAACTGGTATGCTTGTGCATACTTAGAAAAGCTATCTATTATCGTTAGAAATTTAGATTGTTCTAAGGTAAATGTATCTAAGTGGATTATTTCGAAAGGCTGTGAAGCAGTTGGTGTTATGTTCATTTTCATATGAATTGGATTTCTTTCGTATTTGCTTTGCTGGCATATTTCGCATTGATTTATGTGAGTTTGAACAGATTCTTTAATATGTGGCCAATAATATTTGGTTTTAATCCTCTGAATGGTTTCATCGATTCCACGATGATTTGATTTGCCTTCGTGGTAATTTTTTATTATATCTGTAATATCATTTTTTGTGGTGACATCGATTAATTTTGTTTTGCAATATTTGAATTTGATCGATGGCCATTTGAAGTTCTTTTGTAATGCCGTAGAAAAAGGTTCATATGTTGAGGGGTTTTCAAAGTATATATGATATTGCATGTTGGGTACAATAAAATTCTTCACGAATTGGACAACATCATGTTCAAAATGACTCTTTGAAATCTGTACATGCATACGTTTCTTTTTTTCAAATAATATCATAGTCTTTGGTTTTGCTGGAGAATGTAATACAGTAGTTACAATAATTTGGTTTTGTCCGAAATTTATTGGAGAGTCAGAAATTGGAATTCCAACAACAGGGTTCTGTTCGGAATTCGAATGGATTGTATTGTCATCTTCGATTTGGTTTGGTTGGTGGTCAATATCTTCAGTTTCGTTTTCGTCATGATTAACCTGCAGGGATATATTATCAGTGATATCGATATCTTCTATTTCTGGCCAAGGAATAACTGGCGGTGATTCTGGGGGTATTTCTATGACAGGATTCATTTCTGGAGTTTTAAGTTCGCGAGCTCTATTTTCTACGTCTTGAATGATGTTATCAATTTCGTTCCAAACATTGTTAGTTTCTTTTGTGTGAATTTCTATTCGAGACAACGCGTCGGCATTCGTATTCAATTTCCCTTTTTTATAAATGATGGTATAGTCAAATTCATCTAGCTTAATCCTCCAACGAAGAAGCTTAGAATTTGGATCTTTCAGTGAGAAGAGCCATTGTAGTGGTTTGTGGTCACTTATAACGTTAAATTTCCTTCCGTATAGGTAGGGTCGAAAGTATTTCGTAGCCCATACTACCGCAAGAAGTTCTTTTTCTATTACTGAGTAATTTTGCTCAGAATCGTTGAGGGTTCTTGAGGCATAGGCGACAGGTAAATCACTACCAATCGGACCTTGCGATAGAACGGCGCCGATAGCAAAATTACTTGCATCAGTCGTCAAATTAAAGGGTTTTGTGAAATCAGGGTATTTTAGAATAGGCTCGTTTATGAGTAGGTTTTTACAAGTTTCGAAACATGATAGAAATTCGTCATTGTGTACGATTTTTGCACCTTTCTTCAAACATTTCGTTAGTGGTTTTGTGATATTTGCAAAGTTATTGATAAATCTTCGGTAATATCCTAACAGACCAAGGAATCCTTTGATTTGTTTCGGAGTTTTTGGTACGGGAAACATTTTTATTGCGTGTATCTTATCAGGATTCGGTTTAACTCCATTGGGAGTCACAATATGTCCTAAATACGCGACTTCCTTTCTCAAAAATTCAGATTTATCGAGCTGGATTTTAAAGTTCGAATTTCTGAGTCTCTGAAAAACAGATTTAAGGCGTTCTAAGTGTTCCTGAAGTGATGTGGAAAATATGATTATATCATCAAGATACACAAGACATTTTTCGTTTTGGATTCCCCGAAGAATACTATCCATTATCCTTTGAAAGGATGCTGGTGCATTTTTCAACCCGAATGGCATACGTAGGTATTCGTAATGGCCATTTTCTGTATTGAATGCGGTTTTCTCGATATCTTTTTCATCCATCTCTATTTGATGAAATCCGCTTGCCAAGTCCAAGGTGGTAAAATATTGGCACTTACCAAGCTTGTCTAGAAGGTCGGTGATATTAGGAAGTGGGTACCTATCGTCTATCGTTTTCTCATTGAGTTTCCGATAATCGACTACCACTCTCCATTTTTGCTTCCCAGAGGCATCCAATTTTTTGGGAACTACCCAAATAGGAGATGACCATGGGGAGTTGCTTGGTCTTATAATATTTTGGTTTAACATTTCACGTATTTGACTTTCCACTTCATTTTTGTGTATAAACGGATACCTATAGGATTTTGTATAAACTGGTATCTCGTCTGTGGTGCGAATTTGATGTTTTATCTTATTCGTAAACGATAATGACATATCTTCTTGATAGAAAATATCTGAGTATTCTCTACAGAGACTGTGAATTGAATGGCGTTCTTCTTCGTTCATGTGATCTGTTCTAATTTTAGAAAGATCAAGATCGAATTGCTGGGAATCGTTGAAATTATTTAAATCTATCTGTTGGATTTCTTTTTCCGAGAATCTCTCGACTTCGAGTGGTTCCGAGAAGTCTAGGGTAACATGATCCGTGGTATTATTCAAGATAGTTGTGAGTGCCTGGCCATTTTTGGCAATTGTTAGACATTCAGGTATCTCACAGTTATGGAATTTTTGACATGGTATTATTATTTCGCCACTTCGTATCGAAGTTTTGATTTTGATTACTTGTTCTGAGCGAGGAGCAATTGTTATGAGATTTAATTCACTTTGGGTTTTGTGGAAAAGTAGTTTGATTTTACTATATGGGGTTATCAGGAAACCTTTATCAAAATTAACACTAGCTTGAAGAAGTTTTAGGTTGTCTAATCCTAATAAACCTTGAAAAACATTATGAAATTTGAAAAGAAAGAATTTTAGATATTGTTCGTGAGGAAGACAAAATATTTTCGAGGTTGGCATCAATGTACTATATTTATGTGAAGATTTCTGAAAAACCGTGGAGACTATGAAAGGGTCATTTTTTATAGAATTTGGAAAAAGGTTATAAGCGATTTCAGGATCGATAAATGATCTAGTCGATCCAGAGTCAATTAATAATTTTATATTGTATTCTGGAAGTACAATGTATGGCAATTCGCTCGAATTCGTGGAATTAATTGGTATGATTTGTGTTTCTATGTTTGATTCTGGTCCTGTGGGGCTTGACAAAAATTTTCAAATGAATTGTTATCTGTTGGATTTTCACCATAAAAATCATCTTCACCGTCAACATTCACTTCAACTTCCTGAGGTTCATTATATTGATCATAAGTGAAATTTTCCCATTGTGGGTCACATTCAGTGTTATAAAGTTCCTCGGGCATTCGATTAAATCTTGGTTGAAAAGATGTTGATGGATTCGATCGGAAATTGTTGGTGTTCCTCGTGGAAACACTCATAGGTGTTGGTTGTTGATTAGGGCGATAATTATTAGAATACGTGTTTCTTGTAGAAACACTCATTGGAGTAGGTTTTCCGAAGTTTGTATTCGAATTGTTAGGTTTGAAAACGTTCTTGTTTTGTTGTGGTTGGCCAAAAACTTGAGCATTAGTAAAATATTTTTTTGGTTGATTATTGAATATTGGCCTCATTGGTACTGGTTGAGAAGGAAATGAATTTTGATATCTGAATTGATTGAAATGTGTTTGAGCATTGAATGGACTATTTTGTGCACTATATTTTTGTGACTGTGTGGGCCTAATTGATGTTTGAATATTTTTTGGATGATTTTCTCGGTTCATTCTGTGAGAATTATTTTGGAAATAATGAATATTATCCTCTTGAATAACTAATTGTAAAGCTTCAGTTAATGTTTTTGGTCGCATACAACGTATTGTTGTACCGAGAGGTTCTCTTAAACCTGACAAATATGTTTTCAGTGTTAAATCGTTATAAAGATTTCGTTTCAAATTTTTTGCTTCTTGAGTGTCTTCGTGAACATCTACATAACTACATAATAAGTTCAAGATATTCAGACATCGATCGTAAAATTCTTGAGGTTTTTCGTTCGGATGTTGTCTCATCATGATTAAATCTCGATTGAGACAACTCTCATCTCTCTGATCGGCAAAGTTTCTATAAAGTACCACTTTAAGATCTAACCAAGTAGTAATGTTTTGAATATTCACAACTAATTTTGCACTGCCGCTTAATTTAGCCATCAATGAATTCAACAGATATGTATTATGGAAACTATTTGGATTGGTTGGATCATGAAATGTGGATATTATCGAATCGCAAATCGATAAAAATCGGTTGAGTTCATTGGGATTACCGTCGAATTGCGGAACGCAATTCAAATATTCCGGTTTGAATTGTTGAGTCATTATGATTTGGTTGAGTTTGGGTTTTCTTATTATAGGCTTTGGTTGAATTTGAGAGTCAGCTGAAGGTTTGTTCAAATTCAAATTTTCGAGAATACTTGTTAAGTTTTCAACAGACATCCATTAACAATTGTACTCACATTAACAAGGCTAGTACTTTGAGCATCTCTGATTATGAGATAAACGTCTGGATTTGCGATGTATGTCTCCTCCAAGAGCGTCGACCTCGCAGAATTGGACAATGCTTGTTCCAAAACTCGATGATTCGTTGATAGCAGTAATCCTCGTCGGGTCTTCGATAGACTGGGTTTCTTGAATTCTGAAGAGCCACTCCGATTCGAACACCTCTACTTGACGAACCAACAAAATTGTTCGAATATCCGATTAATCGTAGATACGAAATTGTCCCGTTCGATACGTTACAACACGGATATCCTACCGACTGCGCCAAATAACTTTTTGAGATCACAAAGTGCCTTTTTAAAAACAATTTATTTTATCTTTTACAATTATATGGAGATATGTTAGATGTTGTTAATACAAAGATTTAAGTCTGACTGAATGTCGAGATCGACCAGCGTGGAAATCTTGAGAGAGGACTTCCAAGAAACTGCAAAATGAGGCATCAGCGACTCAGCACTTTCCCATGGGAATCTCAAATGCTGGCGATGTAATTCACTAAAATTTTCAATCTAAGAATTCGGTGCAGAATCGATGCACTCATTGAGTATTCACTGAAAACCAAACTCATATGTATATCTGTGATATGGAGAATATATGTATTTTCACCAAACTTCAAAATGTGGCCGCTAGTATTCTTAATTATTATAATTGTTGGGGCAATTGCTATCATTGTCTGACTAGAGATGTTATGCTCTAGATTTATTTTACTCTTCCTCTATCATTATTAATTAACTTATAATTATTTATTCAATAATAGACTGCAGCAGGATCTAAGTATTTGAAACGTTGAAATATTATCCCACAAATCAAAAATATTCTAAAATAATTCATTGTGGAGAATTCAAGGTTGTGTAATTTACGTGTACGTGTGTGTTATTGATTTCTGTATTTTTGTTTTATATTGTGAATATTATTTTTGTGTAATTTTTTGTGACTTGTTGATATTTTTCTTATACAGAACAAGGGCGAAACCACTTTTTACTTGCGAACTTCATTATTTTCTTTAATATTGTACTATAAATACTATAAACGGATCATTTATTTCAAGTAGACTAAATACAGGGTGTAATGTAAGTACGGGGCCAAACTCGAAAGGGTGATTCTTTCAGTGGTTCTAAGTCGAAAAATTCATATAACCAAAGATCCGGTAATGCTTCGTTTTCAAGATACAGGGTGTCAACATTTCTAATAGAAAATGTTTTTTCGTGAATATCTTGATAATCCTGTAGCCGATTTTGTTGAAATTTGGATATTTGGAAGAGTAAGGGGCTAGTTTGATTGAAATTATCATGTCCAGTGTCGTCCCGGAAGGCACTTCACCAATATTTTTAACCAAAAAATGTGCGCCACTGAGTTTGTGCAATTTTTGTATTTTTCGCATTGAGCAGCTGAAACTATAACTTTTTTATTTCTAACATTATGTTCCTTCCTTACTTTGTTTTTGAGAAAAAACAAGAAAATCACGTTATTGCATGTCCCTGGGACAACATAATGATTTTTTCTTACAGGGTGTTGAAATAATATAAGAACAAGAAGATGCAAACTAATATGAATAACACTGCCAAATTTCAACAAAATCGGCTAAAGGATTATTGAGATGTTTACGAAAAAAACTATTTCTATCAAAATGTTGACACCCTGTATCTTGAAAACGAAGCATTATCGGATATTTGGTTGTAAGAAAGAAAGAAAGAAAGAAAGAAAATTTATTGACCACGTTATACACAGGTATTTGTAGCAAGTCAAAATGGTTGATCACAGTAAATTATGTTATGTTTAACTAAAATCAACAGATTAAAATATGTCATATGTTACAAAAAAAAATGAACTTTTCGTCTTAGAATCACTCAAAGAAACACCCCTTCGAGTTTGGACACGTACTTACATAACACCCTGTATATCGTCGCAGACAGAGGGGCGAAAACGACATTTTTGACGATTTGGATTTACGACCACCAGTTACGATTAGCAAATTGTGGCTTTCGCCTTCTCGTTTTGTTCAAAGACGATATGTCACAAAGTTATGTTGTGAAGCATATGGATCAATAAACAGTTGAAAACACGCGAAACTCATTTCAATATTTCGAAACAATCAAAACCATTATTCAAATAACTTTAGCATGTTACATTACATGAATCACAATGATATGACGATACATTATCTTTCTTATACGCTACTTTATAAACATGGTTTTATGGTTTGGCCTTGCCAAGCTTGAGATAATGTTGAGTGAATACATAATTTGACTGCGGATAGTATAGAAAAACGTGTGAATATTTCAGCAACCTAATTTTAATTCTTACTGGCTACCAAGTTTGCCAGACTCGAGTTCACTCGATTATAAATTCATGTGCTTTGATAAAGTTTTCAAACGTTCAGAAAATATGTTCAATTGAGTATCGTCATTTGAATCATCAAATCATGATATTATTGATAACAATATCGTTGTTTTCAAAACACACAGATCCACCCAACCTGTATAAATCGCTTTTACTTTCCATAGACTTATCGGTTCGTTGTATTCAAAAATACCTGCAGAATAATATTGTAATTTCATGCGAGGTGTGCCTGGTTCACTTTCTCGATTGACCCAAAATTTTAAGATTCCATTAGGCAGAGATAATGATTCCAATATTATTCTTTTAAAAATTCGATATTTCACTTTCCATTGAAGAATTTTATGCTTAGATAAGAAACTAAACGGATATGGTATGCCATCAATTTTGGGCATGATAATATGTAAAGTTCTGTATTCCGTAAGTGAGTGGCCCCATTAGAGTTAATATTCCTATATTTTACGTCGATCCAAATAATTAATAAAAAATAGTGACGACAATGATGATTTTTTTGCGATTCCGCTTTTAATGAAAATTGATGGGTTTGTTTCTCTTTTTAGCTAGAAGTAGAGGATTGAAGGGCTAACATGAATCCACAGAAATAATTCCAGTCGTGTTGTGTAATGGAATCTGAAGAAGCTTTGAAGTACTATTTAGATGAAGTTAAAGATACTCAGCATGAGATTAATATCATAGATGAGGAGGTTCACATCCCAAATGGTAAAAATACATTTGCATGCTTCAGTTATTTTCAATTCAATTTACGCTATAACTCTGAGAGCCCCTTTATGCGTCGTGATTATGGTCTTCTTGAATTGCTGTCACCATCATAGTCTCGAAAAAAAGTAATAGTATCAAGCTCACAAGAAATTCAGCCAGTGTTGAGAGGAAACAAAAATGTCTTTCTAAGTGGTGTCTTAGTTATCAGAGTTCCAACATATTTACTTCTGATGCAGTGTGTCCATGAACAAATTCGATATTTCCCGAAATGAAAACTATAATCTGAAACACGTTTCATAGGATCAACACATTATAACACGTGATGACACGTGGAAAAATCAAACACCTCTAAGATCAATGAAAATGAGTTGATTTCACTATTTCACATTAGAAACTGGATGTAATCAGATTTTTATGATTGATGAAATAATTTGAAAGTGATACAGAGATTCAAACATTATCGGAACTACTTGAACTGTAGCCCTTTCTGTATTTGACTGTAACTTGGTACAAATGCTTTTGAAATTTTGGGAAATATAATTTGCTTCTGTTTAAGTATTCTATTTTGTTGATAACAGCATACATCAAATGGCTCCCTTAAATTAATCCAGAGGATTTAAGTTTGGCAAGCACGCTAGGTACCTTCACCTACCTGGGTATATTTACAGTATAATCGTACACCATCAAAACTTTCACACTCGAAATACAGAACATTATAATTGAAAATTGACACTCGCAGTCACAGGTTGGTTAATGATTCGTTTTCATTACAGATATGATGGTGACACAAGAAAAAATTACTTCTATTTATTTTTTTCATGATCTCCAGTGATAAGATTCAAATAATTCTATACACTTAAATTTTGCACTAAAATCAAACAAATTTTATGATATTATAGAAACTGAACAAGCTACCGACTTCCTTCATAATGCTGGTCTGTCCGATTTAACAAACCTCTACCATCAGGGACAAGAAATAACAGAACATGTAATCAGGGACTCTGTCAGGCAGAGGAATCTGACTGAAAAGCAGGCCCAGACGATTCGGTCTCGAGTGAAAACCCTCAATAAAACTCTTAGAAGTCGACAACCGAGGAGAAAACAACGTCAAGATATTAGAGATGTTTCTTGGAATGTTGAGGTATTCACAATCATCAATTTTTAAACGAAATGTGTAGAATTTTCAACGCATGATAGCTTCAGTTGATTGAATAACAAATCACACTGCCATATCTTTAAATATGAAATGACTCGAAAGTGAAGTTTTTTTCCAGACATCAAGTACGGGTAGTAGATCTAGATCAGCAACACCTAATTCTCTGGACTCTATTGAAACTTTCAACGATGATCTGACATCTGATGAGGACCAACAACTCAATTCATTGAATACTTTGTAAGTAAAATTATTTCGATTGATTTGGATGCAAGCTAATAGATACGATCACTTTTCGTGCCCTAAAATTCAGAGTGCGCATGTTCATTCGTGAGTTTGTGCGCAGTGGACAAGTTAGGCAGGGCAGACTATTTATGGTTTTACCACGCTTTGAAGAAGACGTAAAAACTAATGAGTTCTTTGAATGCAACTAAAGTTAATCTACGTGATTAGATGATCAATTAAAATTTTTCGGAAGACCTTATTTTTGTCTCGATTTTATATCGTATTGAATAGGGATCTGTTCGTATGTGATTTCGTAAAAATTCAACATTGGCATCATTGATTGATCAGAGCAGGTCTGTGCAAGGTTCCCTCATTAGAAATCGAACTTTCTGAACATCAAAAGGGACGGACAACAAGGGACACTATTGTATGTTTAATAGTCATACTGTGCTAATTGCTTCATTGTATAGGGTGGGCAAATTTCGATATTTGTATAGGGCAACTCGTTAACTATAGGAAATACGAAAAAATATAGGTATAGTACCGATGGATTGAACGGAAAAAGTGTCTGAAGAATGTAAAAACAATATTCTCCTAACTCCACTAACAACCATGATATTCGTATGTGTCAAAAATCCGAACCTTTGTTTATAACTCCAGTGAACTTATCTCGAAAAAAGCGATCGAGCATGCGACCTCCGTTTTTTCTCTATAGTTACCGAGTTGCCATATACAAACATCGAATTTTGCCCACCCTGTACGAACGTTTCTTCTGAAATCTTGGAAATTTGGTCACCAAAATATTGAAATATCTTCAAGATTCCAGAGATATTTTGTTGTCTCGAAACAACTGACCAATATCACGACTTTCAGCTTATTCAAAGGTTAATAATAAATACATCATATGAACACTAATTTTGTTTCACACGGAATCATAATATTCAGGCTTAGAGTAATTTAGTGGAAGGAGAGAAATAACAACTTTTTTCGGTTAATTTCTATGCCAACGAAATCAGACTCTTTACACCCTTGCCTCGACGATTAATTATGGACTCTACAAGGTTCAATACTCGGGTCCTTCATCTTATACAGGTTGACAATTTGAACACTTCCAATGCAAATACAGGGTTTCCCATAAAGACCATGTTAAACTGAGGGAGAATGTAGATCATAGGACAACCCACCTGCTATGACAAAATTCCCATTATAAGAGTCCCACCGTTTCGAGTTTTTTTTTTCAATTATAGAATTTTGTACCTTTCAATAGTTCTGTCTTTACGGTTGGTACAATTTTACACCTTTTTGGTTAATTTTTTCAGTAAAATATTGCTGAAGAATGATTTTAAAGTTTACATATAAAACATTCTCCGAACATTTTTAATGGGGGCCCGATCGAACTGCCGCCATCACTGAACGCAAACAGTTATTTGGAGTTTTTAGCCAACCAGCTGCCCATTTTATTGGAAGAAGTAGTTTGTGGTTTCAACATGATGGATGCCCAGCACATTACGGACGCGAAGTTACCGCACATTTGAATCGAACTTATCCCCACCGGTGGATTGGAAGAGGAGGTGAAATTTTGTGGCCTCCTCGATCACCTGACCTAAATCCTCTGGACTTTAATTATTGGGGCTGCCTAAAAGACAGACAAGTATACGCAAAACCCATACGTGATGAAGCCGAGTTGAGAGAACGCATCCGAGTTGCTGCAGCGGAAATATCCGACATTCATTTGACGGCAGTGAAAAGCTCGTTTCTCACTCGATGCAGAGCCTAAGATCGCCATTTCGAACATGTTCTGTAATAATTGTAAATTGCTTGTCATGTCATTAAAAATAATATTATAACCCTCAAATTATGGTCAGAAACGTACCCTGTTGGATAGAAACAGCCATATCTTTTTTCTTTGAATAACAAATGACTTGTGTGATACCTTTTTGAAATAACTATGAAATAGACAATTTATTGGTGTAATGTGCAGCAGTATCTCAGTACATTTTGGTTCCACTACGATGGGCTAAACTTCATGAACAAAAGAATCCAACTACCAAAATTTTCAATAAAAATATTTCTCACAGCCCCCCTTTAAAATGTTCGGAGAATGTTTTTATGTAAACGTTGAAATCATTCTTCAGCAATATTTTACTGAAAAAAATAACCAAAAAGGTGTAAAATTGTACCAACCGTAAAGACAAAACTATTGAAAGGTGCAAAATTTCATCATTTTCGAAAAAAAAAATCTCGAAAACGGTGATACTTTCATAGTGGGAATTTTGTCATAGCAGGTGGGTTATCCTTTGATCTACATTCTCCTTCGGTTTGACGTGGTCTTTACGGTACACCCTGTATATCTGAATCTGAAGAAGTTAGAAGAGCTCAATTCGGTACAAATGTTATACAGGTAGGGGAAACGACAACCACTATATTTTGGTTATAGGGTGAGTCCCCCTTGGGCCCGATACACCCCAACCCCGAAATTTTGAATGGCACTCCCTTCTTTTCAAATTGACACCCTGTATAATTAGGTATCATAGATAATTGATAATAACAATTCTATTTCAAGAAATTCACATAAAATCAGGAAATATGATATGGGTCAGCTATTCTGAACCGGAAGTGTCTTCATCTTGAAAATATATTAGCTGAGTTGCTCATGTCAAATCTAATTCTATACTTTATTTAGTGCCCTAGATCAATCTCGTATCAAAACTAAGGTGAAACTGACGAGTAGTGAGCCTTTGCAAAATAAGAAGTTCAACAGGAATGACAAGGGAGACGTTGCTCATTTAGGATCAGAAAATGTGATATTGAAAGGCTACCAACCGTTATCGGAAAATGGTACTTTACCTCGGCCTCTACAAAGAGAAAGAAGTGGAAGTGACCCTACCACTGAGGTTCATCTCCAAACGTTGGACGAAAATCCAAATGATGTGCTCAGGTTAGTATTATAGTCCTATGTTATGACAAAATTTCTTGTTAATATCTATTTTTCTAAAGAACACTAGTTTGATACTTGAGATATCTGTATTTTTCCCCTATTTTCAATAAACCGTTACCATGGGCGAGATCAGAATTTTTTGAGAAATGTACCAAGGATGTCTCTTCTCGCAATAGTTTTGCCGGAATATAGGTTAGGGTTGTCATTTCAGTACATACTTGCACAATACTTGAGGAGGGGGGGCATTCAAAATTTTGGGGTTGCATCAGGCCCAAGGGCTGACTCACCCTATAACCAAAATATGATGGTTGTACCAAATTGCGTTTTTTTAACTTTTTCAGTTTCAGAGATATTTGCATTTAAAGTATTCAAATTGACACCCTATGTACTACATTTCATCATTTTATTTGATCTTGAAGCAGGATCGAAGCAAATTTATGATTTTTTGATCTCGCCTAGTTACAAACAAAACTTTTCGCCAAAATATAAATTCACTTCATTTTCTTAATTAAGCATTTTTTTGCTTGTTTCTTTTCAAAGGACAAAGCCAAATAATCTTCATAACCAGTTGTCTCGAAGTCATACCAATTTACCAGTTAATAATTGCAGTAGAATATATATAAACAATAGTAATAGTGATGACACAGAAACAGTCAGCTTCGAAGGTATATTGAGGCAAAACGAATACGATCAACTGAAACCTGTAATTACTGAGGTAAGACAATTTTATTTCTTCACTCTGTTATAATTTAGCTGTATGAACCTAAAAATATGTTGAATTCTTACAGAGGTGGGACACGGATGAAGGAATCAATATTGACAAATTGAGTGACAGTGAATACCAGTATTTGAAACCATTATTATATGTGGAGTTAGTTGCCATATTCGACCAATACAAGATTGTGAACAGTTATCTGAAACGAAAGGCCAGCAAAAATAAAGGTAAATTCATGAATATGATCGATATAAGGAATGTATGGATCCAAAAGTCGATGTATCTTCTTTTTCTCTCCAATTACTTTGAGCCATAAACATTAAGGTTTTATATCACCTGATTCTATGAGATTCATGTTGATACCACAAAACGATAATACCATGTCCTGTAGATAAGATATAGATTCTTTATTTGAGTTTTGGTCATATTTTTATACCAGTTGGCTCACCCTTACTGTTTTACTATTTATTTTACCGTACTTCCGAGTCAACAGAAAATTACAACTTTTAGTTTTCAAATGAGTCATCAAATCTGATTTATTCATTGCGATCGACAACAATATTCTGAATCCAACAACACTTCCAATAAATTTTCAATGTTTTTAATTGCCATACAGAATGCGACTGATCGTATAAATCACTTTATTTTTGGTATAATAGTGTAACGTTTCTATTTACTAAAACACTGGGTTCGATTTATATACACTTTTATTTCCACTGACACGATTTATTTACAATGCTCAATTATCAACTGATTGCCTGCGCCTCTGTCCGCGGAGCTTTATACCTGCACGCTTCTCCAGAAGTTTCCTGGCGGCACGCGAACATTTCAGACCTCGCATCTCGAACGTTCATGATCCGCGTCACCTGGAGTGGGCGTGGCCAAACCATAGGCGTATCATTTCGTTACAATAGTTTCTGGTTCACGACGTCACAGCCGTTTTGAAAATTAAAAACGAACAAATTAGTCTACTAATAGGATTCTGAATTGTTAAAATATCCTCTTCCTCAAACATTGTAAAGTTCAACTGTGTCAGTAGTTGCGTGCACAAGTTCACCACAATGATGAGCTGTTCCGTTGTGAAATTCTGAAACGCCACCAAAGGATACAGTAGTTTCACTTGCTGTAGGTGAGACAATGATTCACACAAGAAAACTATACAGTAATAATAATAATAATTTTATGAATACATTGAATAGAGTACCGTCATTACAAAATGTATACAGGGTGTAAATTTGAAAATTTTCAATGCAAAAATTTCTAGAAATAAAGAAGTTGGAAAGGCACAATTTGGTACAAATCTAATGCCGTTAGGGGGAATTACAATCATCATATTTTGGATAAAGGGTGAGTCACACCTTGGGCCCGATGCACTCCAAACCCAAAATTTTAATGAACCCCCCCTTTTGTAATACCTAAAATTGAAGGTCTTTTGAAGTAGAATTCACCTGCACCAGAATTTTCTCTGAATTTTATATAAGGTCAAATAAAGGTATAACTTGAAAAAAGTTAACTGTGTTTTATAAAGTGCTATTTAATTAGATGCTCGAGATGCATTTGGGCTAAACAAAAGTATAATCCATTTTCAAACTCATTTCTCACATGTTGAAACACTTATCTTGGAATAGATGCATATTCTGTAATAATCCGTTGCCGAAGATCATCGAGTGAGGCTGGTTATGTTTTAAACAGCATCATGTGATAATATCTAAAATTCACCGTTTCTGAGTTATTCAAGTTCTTCTAAAAAAATTACAGATGCAGCTCATAAAACATATGGCATTTTTATGTAGAGACCAATTTTTTTGAGATATGCATCAATTGATTCAATTTTCAGAATCGTGCTACTTCTAGTTCTCCTTATAAAGATCGCGTTAACTCATGAAGGAACTCCCTATATCCTGAGAACTTGAAGATTATAAGAATTACAACAAATCAAGTGTTGCTAGCTATTTATCATCTCATCGTAATATAGGAAATATTATATATTCTAATTAATTCAGTTTGATGTAGCTCACAATTGATAACTCTTCCTAAATTATTTTCAGGTGGTTATGTTTTCGGAGTTAATTTATCAACATTGGTTATGCGCGATATGCCCAGACCTTCTGATATTTCCATGGTGCCTGAAATATTCAAAACACTTCTCAGTCAATTGAATAGGCGATGCATTGATGAACACGGAATTCTCCGAATGGCGGGCCAGAAACAAAAATTGGAAATTTTATGCAACGAAATTGAAACAAAATTTTACAATAATAGGAAAGAAGTGGAGAATTTGCTTAGCATCGCAACTGCACATGAGCTAACTGGAGTACTCAAAAAATTATTGAGAGATTTACCTGATCCTATTTTTACCATGGAATTATTTGAACTCTTCTATAAAACAAGTGGTGAGTTCTTTATTTTCATAGTTTCCCAATTATATCCTTATCCTCTGGATCTTGGACAACGCCTAATTAATTTTACGTGAATTTCATCAAGATTTTTTTTATCAAACTGATTTAATCAATTTTTTATTGAAGCCTTAACATTATTTTTTTTTTTTGTAGGTAAGTACTTCGAAACATAAACAAATTTTTTTATAAAAATATATGTATGATACAAATATAGTTCAGAAACAAGAAAGAGCTATTGTAACAGCTATTGTATTTGTCAAATGCCGTCAGTCTTAGTTAACAATCGTTCACTGTAGCACGTCTGCTGTTTTTTCCACATTCTCCAGAAATGCATATCAACATACTCGTCATAAGTGAAAATTGAAGGCATGATAAGTTTCGAGTTATAAAACGTTCAACAACAATGTTACAATAGCTGTTGCTAGGATACGTATTTTGTTTTTAAGCTATTTTTGTTATTCGAATAAAAAACCTACATAAAAATTTGTTTATCGTTTCGAAGTACTTACCTACCAGAAAAATTTAAATATTTTTATGACTGAATGATCATAAGAGGGACTTTCACAGCAGTGAAAAAATATCACGTGATCCAAAATGTGACGTATTAACAACGTTGCAGCTTGCTCAATATGCGTAATATTACCAACGGTTTATAACTGACAAATTTCAATATCGTATTCCGAATACTGAATTCATTTTCAGCAATTTCGAATACAGAAGACAAAGTGAAAGCTCTAAACTTGCTGGTACTGATGCTTCCAATTGAACATCGAAATACCTACCGATTACTTCTCAACTTCTTCTTGAATATTATAATCCACGAGAAGCAGAATCGAATGAGTTTACACAACGTGGCTATGATTACAGCTCCATCTTTATTCCCCCCAAGACTGTTATTACCTAAGTAAGTGGATGCGCTTTTATTTTTCGTTTTCTAAAACAACCATTCTGGGAATTCGGGAGCTTTAAAGGAAAATTGAACAATTCTAACCGATTTCAACGATACGTGAATGATATTCTATTATTCGACATCGTTATATATCTATTTCCATAAACGTACATAATAGAATACTCATTATATTTTTGAGAAATTTCCATGCCTCAAAATCGCCAATAAGTCGGAGCTACTTTAAAACGCTCCAATATTTTTTCCACGAATAGTACCTGACGTCATAACAATATAAAATCTGTAAGTACGTATAGTCCATTTATTCTGGGTTGATAGTTGTGTCAAATCGCCAGATTTAGCCGTGTTGCCACATGTTTTTCACTTTTTCAGCGATGCTCCGATTAAAAAACTTGGATTAGGGCCATTCTCCACGAGCGACAAAAACGCGACTGTTTACCGGCTAAAAAAAAGCCTGTGTTACAGAACCAACAAGTTCAAATGGGACTGTCTACACGGGCGTTTTACCGGTCGCGACTGGACGCGTAAAATAGTGTCAAGGTGTTTTGAACGCCACCTGACGCGAAAAAGTCGCCCGCCGGAGAACGGCGAGTGATTCTCCACGTGGAGTTTGCCAAGCTGTTTTATTAACTTGGATGGAATCCATCTGGATAATAAGGGCAAGGCTTTTTTTTTTCGCTTGTGTAGAATGGAGGGAGCGTCTCTCTCGCGTTTTTATCGCTGTTTACCGGTGGATAATCAAACATTCGTATAGAATAGGGAAGCTTTTCACGCAATTTCGCGACTAAACGGTCGCGTTTTTGTCGCTCGTGGAGAATGGCCCTTAGGTTGACCGTTTGTTTTGTTGTGATGATATATATTCATTGTATTTGGATTACTATTGATTGTGGATAACCGTTGAATGGTTCAAATGATATAATGGACTGTTCTCATGCTAGGAATCGAATCGAATATTCAATGGAAGTACCTACATGATAACTACATAATGATATCTAAAAATGTTCATTATTCAGTATCAAATTTGTTCTTTCTTTCTCATTTGATGGTTCTATATTTCAAAACCAATTACTGTCCAACTCTAATAGGTGTGTTTTAGAAAAATCCAGAAGTTATGGATTAATTTATTTGTGGGACAAAAATAGGAGTGCATCATGAGCTCATTTTGTAAACGCTACACATCATAACATTTCAACAAAAATTACAATACAGATTCAAATTCAAATGTCTCTCAATTCACTAAGTACACACATCTTCATATCCCACATCAACTCAATTGGATAAAAAACACAAATGTAAGGTAGGAGTCAAAGATCTTGATATCCATATCTTTCTGCTATCATTTATTAGGGCTGGTTTGTTTCTGAAAATCGAAGAATATATGTATCATGAAATCTATGGCCTACAATTGTACTCAATCAGTTAGTAACTGCAACTTCAACATTCCATAATCAAAATAAATTACACTGTTAGTCAGTCTTGAATTGCTGCCTTATTGAAAACTGTGATAAGTAGCATTATCCATACAAAACAATTGTGAAAGGATTTTTCAATTTTGGCACCAGTTGTGTATCGAATCAGTAGAGAACGTTATCCTAGTTAATTTCTCTATGGTGAACTGTGTTAGCAGTTTCAGGGATTGAGACAAATTTTATCGCAGGAATGAATCTATCAGGACAACCAGCATGCAAAACAATGAATCTAATAGACAACATAATTCTAATACACCATCTAACTGATATACAAATTCTAAATACCTCATATCTCATATTCTTTGTATTTTCACACTTTTGACACTAGAATCTTGCCAAGAATGTCGTAGAGTTCTATTCTGAAATATCCAGGTCTCATCAAGGAAAACAAATTACCTAAAACCTTCATTTTTCAACTGAACGTTTGGAGGAATGTATTACTTTCCATAGCAATATTAGGTAACTCCATCAATGGTTTTAAATCAAGATGTGAGGCAAATGTTGAGCAAGCTTTCATTTTGATGACTTCATTTTTATGTGTTCCTCTGCAATGAAGAATGTTCATCAACTGATAATATATATGATATGCACTAAATACTCTCTATTCTTGTGCATATTGTAAATAAAGTTCCCTATTTGATATTGTTGGGGTTGATCAATATCCACAACTGGTTTCTTCCGTTGTGTAGTTCTGTAGAAGTCTTAGGACAGTTTAGTCCTTAGCTTACCTTCTGTGAAAGTATGCATTCACTGTAATAATATTATATTATATAATAATATATTTCATAAAAACAATTGAACCATTGTGAGATCGTGGTGAATGAATATTCATGAAGATTCTTCACTTACCTTTCAAATAAAATCCAATGAAAGGGTCTCCTGTTATCCCTTTCTCGTCAAAAATGTTCTAATGAAGATGCATACATTTTCTGGGCATCTCTACTCAATCCTCTCGGAATTTTTATAAGAATGCGCTGAAATTAAGCTCTCAAAAGAACAAATTTACAAAAATCGCAAGAAAAGAACAATTCGCATGTAAACAAACGATTGTTAGGTTTCCCTCCAAACAATTTGGCATCGTTGTAAAGTGACAGTGAAGTGTTGCCATAGTTGTTGACGCTTTGATGTTCCCAGCTAATGTATAAACCTATTGAGACGTCTGACATTGCTAGATACTTTTTGTTTTGCACTAATGGCATTGAAAAGTTACCAAATCTGACACAACTATTATCCCAGAATAAATAGACTATAGTTGTTATATGCCGAAATTCATTCGCAAATGTTTGGAAATCAAAATTATTGATCTGATCAAATATTGTCAGTATCGACATGAATGTGCAAACGTTTGACATTCGATGCTGTGCCGCCAGGTGCAGATGCTCTGTATAGACAATACAGTAGACTACAACCAGTTTGTATTTTGTTATCGCTAGAATACGTTTTCGATAGTTGAATTTTCCATGGGTTTGAAGTTTCCATAACACATCATTACTGTTGGCATACCCTATTCTCCGATTCTTTATACCGTATATATTCTTTAACTGCTGCTCGAATAGTCCTTATATGCACGGATTGCCTTTTTGTTGAATGTACTTAAACAATGATGCTCATTAAACTGTTACCAAATGAAAACCTTTACATTCCAAGAAAAAAACTGATGTAATAATTGTGTGGTATCGAGAGTTCAATCTCATAATACTTGTTTGAGTATACGAAATTCGTTTTCATAATCATTATGAATTGAAGAAAAATAATTTTCAATAGAAAAAATCCCATGTATTGCAGAACTGTTCCAAAAGCTGTTTTGTTGAGGTTTCGAGTATCTTACTCGTGTGAAACTGTTATGTCAAAGTTTGTGATCAATTGGTGCAGATTTTTTTTTCAGTTTTTGAAGCGTATGCCAGAAAATAATATCTATATATGTATTCACTAAATACTCAACTCGCCTGTTATATTTTATCTTGAATAATTGACTCACACGTTTTGTTTCAGGAATAATGATAAGATTATACTGAAACACCTCACAAGAGAAGATTTGAATAAACAAATCAAGGATGCTGCCGATTGTTGTGTTCTAATGGAGACCATGCTCAATGTGGGTGATAAACTTTGGTCTGTCCCCACTCACTTGGCTGATCAAGCTCGAGAAGCCCAAAAGCGTGCTCAAATTCGAAAAGATTTGAGCAAAGATAAAGACAAGAGAATTGTACGTTGTATCATTGAGACAATTTTATGCGGGTTTGGTGGTGTAGGGAGTCGAGGTGATGGAGATATAAGTAATTTGGTGTTGTTATACTTGAGTGCGAGTTTTTTTCTTCGAATGCAGAGTGGACGATAGGAAACAAAACAGCGGCTATGGGGCACTATTCTTAGCTCTTAGCATCTGTCACATTTAGTCTCCAGCAACTAGTATTTACTATTCGTGAACAACTCATGCACTCGATTGAACATTTTGATATTTCTGTATTTTATTGGAATAGTTCTTACGCGACATACCCATGAATCATTGAAAAATCTAGGTCCGGACTAATAAAAATTTAATATTTTCTTGGGTTCCTCGAAAAGTTCCCTGTATCTTCGATTTTTCAAAATCTGATGATATATTTGACTAAATGAAACTGTTTCTACGTTCGAATGTATCAATAAGGTTCAACTGGAATAACTTGAAAAGTATGAATTTTTCCAAGATAATATTATGGAAATCGTCTTTTTTAAATCAAAATACCATCAACATTTTGGTCGGACAATTTTACCAAAATGATGTTTCAGTAACAAATAGTGATTTTCCAACTTTTCTTTTTAAAGAATCATTACTTACCGTTACTATTTAAAATTTTTGGGTGACGAATGAATTTCACCATCAAAATTTTACCTTCAAAGATAGAGCTGGCATGGCCGAACAATGTTCATACAATTCCATCCTGTTGACCTAGAGAGCCGCTGTTTATCGTTCCCAATGACTCACTTTGTACAACCAACTTCCACCTATTAAAAAGCTAACCGTACTTGTTGCTTCATACAGTATCGGAACTAATTCATCTTGGGTATTGTGAATTAAGCGATAGTGAGCGTTAAAAATCCAGAGAGAGCATCACAGTCTCTTCCCTTGAAAAAGGAATATCGATAAATAATGTACTGACTGTGTCGTGGTATTATGATAAAGTTGCACTCCTTGTTATTTTTATTGAGTTTTGCCTATATCCAAAATATATTTCTTCGATACTGTATACTGTTGAAAAGGGCAGTTTTCGACAGTATTAATTTACTAAATACAAGTAGTACTGGTTGTTGACTAATTATAACCAATTTTCGTGTTAGGTCATTGTGATAATAACTATAGTCTATTTATTTCAACAACATAGTTGTGACAGCTCGTCAAAAAGTGCGATGTTGCTGTTTGTCTTTTTCAAATTGTTTTGAAGAATGTTTTCGAATTATGATATATACAGGGTGGCCCACGAGGTTTTGTCTAGTATACAGGGTGTTTCATTAATTTGGTAAAAAAATTAAACTGAGAGTAGAGAGGACCAAAATATGAAGATTGAGCGCAACATCGCTTATACAAATGTTGATGGTTAAAAAGATACAGTGCGTTCAAAGTTCTGTTTGTCAAATCAGAAATAAATCATTGTTGAAGCAGAAAACTATTTTCTTGTCTGACAGTAACCTACTTAGTAAAATTATTTGAATTTATTTGTGACTTCAATACTTGAATTCGGGTTTATCGTAAAAACGGTAAGGTTTTACGATAAACCCAAGGTGTTCCAAGAATACGTTTTTGTTCTAAGGATAACGTAGTTATAAGTGTTTGATCGAAAATGTTAATTTTTGGCAGATGAATAGTTGTGCGTATATTCAAATAATTGTAAGCGGGTAAGTGGCGCACTACGTTAACGCTGATGAAATATTCTTGTTTGCCAACCTAAAAACCCCCAATGTATTAGTTCTCAAACCGATATCATAAAAACTGTCGAAGCTATTGAGAAATTTGCAAATAAAATTTTAACTTTGAACGCACAGTATCTTTTTAACCATCAATATTTGTATGAGCGATGTTGCGCACAATCGTCATATTTTGGTCCTCTCTACAATGAACAATCGTTCACTATATTATTGTTGTTAAAAGTTTTATGACTTACATTGCCTTCAAATTTCACTTAAGACGGTCGTTCACTAACACTGAAGGCTACAATAGCTGTTGCTAGGATACGTTTTTTTTTCTAAGCTATCTTTGTTTTTCAAATAAAAAATCTGCATAAAAATTAGCATGGTAATTCGCTTTTTTCAATTAAGAACCATTTTAGAGAAACAATTTACCTTGCAGAACTTTTCAAAACACGTAAAGCTACTGTCAGTTTTAGTAAATAATGTAATTGGTGAAATAATGTCAATATCACAGCATTTTATATTTAATTACTTGAATTCTATTTATCACTGACAGTTTTATTTATTCAAGACCTTCCAATAATGATACAACATACGGGATGATCTATTTAAAAAACCAAAGTTAGTAATGATATTACAAAACGGTAAATCTGGCAACATTGCAGATGTCAAATCTGGAATCTTCGTATTTCAAAATATACTTATCCAAAAATTTTTACAATTCGTACTACCCATTTGTGAGATGATTGCGCGTTTCCAGACTTCTGTTCCACTCTGTATATAAATGAACCATCGAACAGTTTTTTTTTTCAATATCAATGAAAATTTCGACTAGAAACTTCATTAGCAAATCAAAGTTTTTTCTCCTTATAAATTTGGTATCATTGTGAAGCATCTGTGAAATGTTTGCCTAAATTTTCCCAGGTGTCTCAACCAATCAAAAGTTAAGTGATGAGCTGGATACTTTATATTTCAACTATTTTCCTTGAATGAACAGACTATACCAACCAAAAATTATTCTTTGAGTTTATATTCACCAGAAGTTATGGTGGTTAATTCCCAATATTCAACAATTCTCTACAGATTACAAAATTGTCATTCTATATTTCATTCACAAATTATGATTGATTAGTTTTTGCTACCTTTAGGAATTAATTCTATTGAACCATACTAATTTATATTGAATCCATGGCACTATTTCAATTGCAACTAACAAACTAGACTAGAAACACTATTTTTCCACTGTAATGGAAAAATCGTGAACGTCAGGCCAGAGCAGTGTTTTCGTTGTTTGTGTTTGTCCTGAAAACAAAAGTGTATTGTATGTGAATTGACCCATCTTACCATATTCTTAATCGGAACACCCAATCATCAAACTTATCTTATGTGATATATGAAATATCTGATTCAGACAAATAATAACAACTATGCATTGAATCAACTATTCCTAATCGTATGAAACTGTTTGGTCGATATTATCCTTCATTCCAGTTCTTTTTATGCCACAAGGTACAGCCGTTTCCTCAATGAGTTATGACAGCTTGTCAGAATATGCACTGCTGTTGGAAGAACAAATAACGATTTTTGATAATGTATTTGGCAATCTTTGAAGTGGGTAGTATATCATGTAAATATTTGGGATGAATCGGTGCAGAATTGTATATGTGTCAAGTGTTTTATAGAAATTAGAAATTCTCAAATTTTGGAGGTGTATACATGATTAAATCAGTATGAAGTTTTGCCAACACATAATGTACCTAAATGGATATAATCAGAATTTCAATGGTGAACTAGATGCCTTTCATTCTGCTGTAAATCTTTTTCTTGAATGGATAGATCATTAGGACTGTCAATATGGTACAACCAGCTGATATACACTCGTGAAGGCTTTTTTTATATACTAATTTTTTGTTCATTTTTAGCGGTCCGGTAAAACGAAGTTAGTTAGGAGCAGTACTCAGTATGAGCCAGGTGCTATGAATATACCAAAATTGAAACGGGATTTCTTCATTTAATTCAAATGATTCCTGCATGGAGACTTATTCCCAATAATCAACCTTGAGAATTTACAGTGCCGCAAGAATTTTATATAATTTCAACAGTTTATTGTGATTGGAAATAATATTCACACAGTAATTTATACAGTGCCAAGATAAATAAGTTTTATAAAATGTTAATTAAAGTCTGTATCCAAATGTTTTCACCCATTCGAGACCTGCTTCAGTAACACCTAGTGGCTTGTATTCCAAGCCAATCCAATCGTCATAACCTTCTTCTTCCAGTACTTTAAGAAGGAATTTGTAGTTCAATTCTCCACTGCTATCTGGCTCATTCCTCATTGGAGCTTGAGCAATTTGGACATGGCCAATATGTTCTCTGTTTTCCTTGATAGTATTGACGATATTACCTTTGATCATTTGTAAATGAAATATATCCAACATCAACTTCAAGTTGGGACTGTTGATTTTTTTGAGAACCGATAACGCTAGAAAAATACATTTCAAAGTAAAATCTAGGGCATATTTTGTATTTTCACCTAGAAAAACTCACTACACGAATTTGATACTCTTATTATTAATTCTCTCGGAAGATAATTCGTGGTTCGTAATATTTTCTTCCTTTTTATATGGTGTTTTTCAAAATACTGAAATTCCACAATATTTTGCCATTTATATATAAATCAAAGACGTTCGCATGATTAAGACAGTTTAACGGTGAAATAATGAAATTTTCACTAAGATTAGAATATACAGTACGTACGTAAAAGGGAAAGCTTTTCGGCAAAATCCTCGGACACGTCAATCCTTGATGAAACGAATTGGCCGCGTCTGTGAATGAAACGTTATCAATATTTTTTTCAAATGAAAACCAATATTTTTTTCAAATTAAATCCAATATTTTAAGCAATATTTAACCAAAAATGTTGCATGAGGAAATTTTTTAGTAAATCAATCTTTGAATTTATTTCATTTAGCTCATTTAACAATCTAATTCATCATGTGCAGATGCCGAATTTCGAAAATAATAGGGGAATTTTGTTATTAAACGAATCATGAAGTTGGAGATTTGTTGATAAAATATATGATCAAAGGGTATCAAAATTGAGTGTCTGTCATACAAGCGGAAAATCTATGGCAGAATCTGAGTAATTTGAGGAACACTGATGCATGATAAACTTTTTTTAATGTTATGTGTTTAGTATAATCTTGACTAAGAACTTGAAGGAAAAGGAAGATTAATTCCATATTTTAGAATGAATCAACTAGGAAAGTAGTATTGGTTTTTTTACTATATCAAATTCGTGTTTATTGAGCCATAACAAGAACTTTCATTAAAATATGAATTAGCCCAGAATTACCAAAACTAGCAATCACCTTTATCATAACAATTCATGTAATATCCTGGTACAGAATACTTATTGATTGGTTCTATAAGGCCAATAATATTTTCCCGTGCTAGGAGATTTGCAGCATATCTCAAATTATTTTCATATGCAGAATCATGAGCTGAAGTAACATTTCCTCCAACCTTTCCTGCCATTATATGAATTCTATAAAACAAATTTTTTTTAGGTATTAATCAAATGTTGACTATATACTTGCTTTTTAGCTCCTAAAACTTTGGCATATTCCACAGTTGTGTTTAAGCTTTCTCTGAACTCTATTTCCTTACCAGGTATAGCAGCAAATCCTAGTTCTCCTTTAGTAACATCGCCTTAAAATATATTAGTATAATTGTCTATTATTCCACTGCATTGAGGAAGTATCGGAAAATTGGCGCCATATCTACCTGTGTAAATGTTGATTAAAATTTGTTTTATATCGGCTGCATTTTTTGCATCTACCACTTGTTGCTTCGTGAAGCCAAACGGAAAACCTGTTTCAACTGCCTTGAAACCTGCATTTTTAGCAAGTTTATATCTTTCTAATAATGGTTTCTCAGTAAAAAGAAAACTCAAATTAGCACAAAATTTCGACATTCTTTGTGTATCTGTATCAGATCTGAGAACTGATAGCCAACATAACACTAAAAGAAGACTTGGGACTCTACACTTTATGATTTCATTGCAGATCAGAGAAATATACTGTATTATCATTTAAGCAGAAATTATAGCACTTTTATTGGTCAGATTTTGTGGCTCAATGAGAAAACAATTATATATCATAAAATAATAAGCTCATCAGTAAATAACATTGAGATTTTAACCTTAGTTTTCCCGCGCTGGTTTTCTGTCAAAAATATATGTGTATCCTCCAAGCGTGTGACAAATGAATGCAATATCTCATTGGGTAGAGAATGTGTTTTTCAAACAATCTTCACCACTGCGAAGTAAAATACGAATCAATACTTAAACGTGTACCGAACACAATACAAATTAAAAAATTAACAGAAAAGAATTGTTCAACGTTGTTTTACTTCCAGGCCTACACGCCCATTTTGTCACACGCCGCAGATGCTCCCACCACAGCTCCCACTTTCATAGCTGACATTTGTCAGTTTATGTGAATGAAACCGAAACCACAGAGTATATGTGCCGAAACCACAGTCGAAACATCCACAGAAGTAACATTTCACAAAAAGAGGATCCAGAGATTTATCCTAAACATATGATATATTTTCATTTCATAGTAGCTTGCAAGTTTTCCTTCGGGTTATTGCAGTGGAAAGTGTTCTGTTAGTCTGTGTTATAGTCAAGTTTATAGTTTATAGGCAGTACCTAGTTCGGGTTTGTTTATAACAATTGCATATTCGATAGTGACATACATAAGGTAGAATTTATGAACTACTGTGTTTATTGTAATGCATAAATAATGACATTTAGTTATGGAATTGGAAATATCCCAATTATCGTGTACATGGATTTAAAACATTTTTGACTTTGGTCTGTGAGTGTACCCCTGTGGAGCATGAAGGGACGTGTTTTGGTTCCTGAGTGTCAGTATTATTTCAAGAAATCAGTGATTCAATTTACCTAATATACAAGGAAGGAATTCAATTTGCATCCCTACTGCTTGTGGAATAAATGTTCGATTTCTCCATAGCTTCTGGATTGTTTCAAGAATCAACACTGAGAACTTGGAACTGTGTAACACATATTGTTCGTTTTTTTTGGGAGACCATTAGTTTTAACAGCAGAAACATGCATCGCGAAACAAGAAAAAGGCATCATTCACCTACTAGATCTGTTTCTAATTACCGCGATCGTAGTATACGTAGTGGTAGACATAAAAATTATTCTTATGATGGTAAAAGAAGAAAAATTGATTCATGGGATAATATTTCCCCTAGTAAAATATCTGTTAGTAGTCAGAGGGTACATCGGTCCCAACAATATGAGAGAGGAACAAGTGCTGAGAGAAGATACAAAAGGAGTAGGAAAAGGTCACGCACATCAAAAAAGTCCAAACATAATAATGAGGTATACAGGGATAGAGATGAGTTTCACTCATCTAGACAAAAGCAAAGCAGACATTACAGATCCAATTCCACTGAGCAACATAGTTCAACATCTTCTAAATTGGAAGATGATAGTGAAGGACACCTCATTTACAGGTCAGGAGATATATTACAAGATCGATTCAAGATATTAGGTACTCTAGGAGAAGGAACATTTGGAAGAGTAGTGAAAATCAAAGATTTAGAAATGGATCATACTATGGCTTTAAAAATAATCAAAAACATAGACAAATACAGAGAAGCTGCAAGGTTAGAGATAAATGCACTTGAAAAAATTGCAGAGCTTGACAAATCATCTGTCCATTTATGTGTAAAGATGTTGGATTGGTTTGATTACCATGGTCACATGTGCATTGCCTTTGAGATGCTAGGAATGAGTGTATTTGATTTTTTGAAAGAAAATAATTATCAGCCATATCCATTGAATCAAGTTAAACACATAATATATCAGCTCTGCTTTGCTGTTAAATTTCTCCATCAGAACAAGTTGACTCATACTGATTTGAAACCAGAGAATATACTTTTTGTAGATTCTGATTATGATGTAGTATATAATAGTAAGAAGAAACGAAAGGTCAGAATTGTCAAGAATACAGAAATTAGGCTGATTGACTTTGGCAGTGCAACTTTTGATCATGAGCATCATAGCACAATAGTTTCTACAAGACATTATAGGGCACCAGAAGTTATATTAGAATTAGGATGGTCACAGCCTTGTGATGTCTGGTCTATAGGTTGTATTCTGTTTGAATTGTATTTGGGAATAACTCTTTTCCAAACACATGACAACCGAGAACATTTGGCAATGATGCAGAGGATTCTTGGTGAAATTCCTGTGGGAATGGCCAGAAAAACAAAGATAAAGTATTTCTACAGAGGAAAATTGGAGTGGAATGAAAAGAGCTCCCTTGGTCGCTATGTACGAGATAACTGTAAGCCCCTTATGAAATACAAACAGTATGATGATGAAGATCATGACAACTTGTTTGATTTAATTTCGAAAATGTTAGAATATGATCCCTTAGATAGAATAACTCTGAAGAAAGCATTGGCACACCCATTCTTTCAAACTATTTCCAGACAGGAACGTATCTCGGACCTTGCTCAAAAATCAGGTTTATGAGTCCTCATATTCTGAAGGAGCATAGTATAATGTGAATTTGTGAAGTTCTGGGTAGGTTAAATGGAACAATTCAAATATCCATCTACACTTCGAATTATTCTTAATGTATGTGAAAACATTAGTATCATTGATTTGTAATTGTTCACAACAATTTTTTCCACCAAGAACAATGTGACAATTTTTCCATGAATTGACACATAGGTTGTCAATTATTTATATTGATGTAATGGTTTAATATTGGAATTCTCTACACAACATGAGATAAAAAATCATCACTAGTGGAAAAAATTGTATTCATATTTGATCCTGAACTCAACCAGTAAATAGAGGATCTCACAAAAAAACAACACATTCTTCTTAAAATAGTCCTAGGAATATCTTCAAGATGTTGGCAAAATCGATTTCACTAGCTGATGTTAATTTCAAATAGACTGCACCTTGATATAGTTGTTAGGATTTATGGTTGAATTCTAGATATATTTCATGTGTATTTAAGGGTAACTGTTTTAAGGTATTTGAATTTATACTGAAGAAGCTAGCAAAGCCACACACGAATTACGACTGGGGATTAGTCTCATTATTTTAGGCTCATTTGAGGCTAATTTATTACCCTAATCCCGAATTTTTGGCTCTTCTCCTTCATAGAAAAATTTGTGGCTTTGCTAGCTTCGGCCGAACTCAGCAGAGCCATTTTTTAAAAATGGATATTTTTGCTGACTTGATACCGAATTATGGAAATAATTTTAGGCTAATTACTCAAGTTTCATATTTATTGCTCTTCGCGTTTTGGAGAAACTCGGAATTTTCTGATTTTCGTGTATGAGTGATGTAATCATTTCAAAATACGACTCTTTGGAGATTTTACTTGTTCAAACTGAAGAAACTGACATGAAATTCGCAGAAACATGTCAAAAATTCATTTCATCTAGTTAAAAAAAAGCCATTTTTCAAAATCGAACTTTTTTCAACGATTCGATACCGTCATATTGTATGAGTAATTTTAGTTTAATTACCCAAGTTTCATATCGATGGTCCCAATTAAGAAAGTCGTATCTACAAAATGACCACTTTTCAGTAGAGCAGTTAAAAGTTTCTTTTTGCGCGCAATCTTGTACGGACGCGCGATCACTGTCGACAATTTTAATATGCACATTGTAGAACTCATTCTTGCGCATACATTTATGTAAAAAAGTGAAAATCGACAAAATGAAACTATCGACTTTCTTAATTGGGACCATCGATATTTTTTCCTCCACGCGTTTTGGAGAAAAACGGTATTTTCTGATTTTCGTGTATGTCTGACGTAATCATTTCATAATGCGTCGCATGAAATTACCAATATGTATCCGAAGGAACGTCGGAGATCGACCACAGTGTTTTTCTACGGCTTAACGTGTTAGTAGCGTAGTTATACTTTTTATGAAAATGGAAATTCGGAGGCCGTGTCGACCGTCCAAAATATCGAGAAGAAAGATTTTTAACGATAATCGCAAACCTGTCTCAAAAATGTCACAGATTTGGAATGATTTATCATTGGAATTATCTGGATAAATTTCTCATGTTCATTCATGAAATGTTTGTTTAGTTGTGTGTATAAGAACATATAATATAAATATATATATATTTCAAAATGCGTTTTTTATAATGGAGTTTGGTTTGGTAATGATTTTTTTCATTTTTCTCGAAATCCCATATTTATCATTGTCTGAACAAGTCAATTCTCGAATCTGATTTCACTCATGCACGAAAATCAGAAAATACCGTTTTTCTCCAAAACGCGTGTAGCAAAAAATTTGAAACTTGGGTAATTAATTAGCCTAAAATTGGTCATAAAATATGAAGGTATCGAATCGTTGAAAAAAGTTCGATTTTGAAAAATGGTTCTGCTGAGTTCGGCCGAAGCTAGCAAAGCCACAGATCTTTCTGTGAAGGAGAAGAGCGAAAAATTAGGAATAGGGTAAAAAATTAGCCTAAAATTAGATCTACAATTTGACATCAAGTTAGCAAAAATATTTGTTTTTCAAAAATGGCTCTGCTGAGTTCGGCCGAAGCTAGCAAAGCTAAAAATTTTTCTATGTAGGAGAAGAGCAAAAAATTCGGGATTAAGGTAATAAATCAGCCTAAAATGAAAAATTACGAGACTAATCCCCAGTCGTAATTCGTGTGTGGCGTTGCTAGCTTCTTTAGTATTTTGAATTTGATGTTGAGATTTGACGTTTGCAAATGTCATCTTAACTTTTTGTTACAAAACCCATCATTATTCATCAGTTAGTTTCCTTGTGTGAAATTTTGATGATACATAAATATAAAGTGATCAAAAAATAACAATTTCAGCAAATCGTCAATTTTTTTATAAATGGAAACTTTCAATTTAACATCGAGAATATCCTCTCAAAATGATGGAAATTTTAGATTTTTCGATTAAACAATGTAACTTTTTGCTTTCATTAGTTCATCATGATGGCAAACAACTATATGAGAACATTCAGTTGAACACGACAGAAATATCATATATTATACCGGGCAAATAACAGTCATGTTGAGGTTTACAAACATTAATTCTGAAATTCGAATATCTGCTGGCCAATTTCTGCATCATTTTTCTTATCTCATATTTGGCAAGTAACGTGTCAATACTCTTCAAGTCGAACCAAAATGTGTATTCAATTTTGAAAATTGAAAAAAATAATAAAATTATCGGGAAAAATATGTAGATAAAAGAGGATTTAATCGTATGTCCAACGAAGCACATGCATACTTTCAACGTTATACTTTGGGAGAGACTGTGACGAAAGGGATCCATCGAAATTTTCATTTTCAACTTTATATGTTGATGAATAATGATTCTTATAAATTGGCACTAAAAATCGACTGAATATAGTAATGGATTCAAAATAATTCTCGAATTTCATTTAGAATTTTTAAAATTGGTATCAAATTCTGATATTGCTTGATAATGTTTCTCGATCTTCACGAAATTTTAACACAGTTGCCAATATCGATTTGTCAAAGTTCGAAGATTTTGAGAGGTCTATTTTTCGAGAATCGTGTATCTCTCGTGAGATCCCCTGTGTGATGAGTAATCCTGGCTCCTTAGTAATAATGTTATTCTTTAATTTTTTATACTTCGGTGCATAACTATCAATTATTGTATGAATAGCTGAGATTGTATAGGTTTTGTCCTATTTTCTGTGTTCATCTGAAACTATATCTATATGTACTGAAGGAAGAAATTCTGATGAATTTTAAGGCATTAAAGTGAATTTTCAGCCTTGATATTATTGAATTATAGTTTGAATAATATTTTTAGTTACGCAATTTTTGGGAGTTTGGTCAATATCATGAATTCATGAGTGAAATCATCATCAAGGCTATTCCGCTGAATCGGTGAAGTAGATTTTGGAATATAATCTGCTTTCAACTACTGCATTTGGTATATTTTTTTAGCGTACATGTCAGGACTTTAATAATGCTCCAAACTTGACAAACAAACATGATACAGATCTATAGTCACAGACTATTTTGAGAGCCCTTCACTTGACCAGGTTTTTGTATTTGAAATTATTTTTACAAGTAGATGTTCAATATACATTAATTTGATAGTGATTATAGGGTCCTTTCATTATACCTAATAATCCACGTGAGTTCTGGCCAAGAATTTCTAAATGACTGAAGAAACTTTCGACTCATGTAAACAACTTTTCACGTTATAAAAAATATACTTCAATTTTATAGACCTGACTATATGACCTATATGATTTCTGTTATTGAATTATTGTAGTTTGTAAATTTCTTGATGCTTATATGGTGAAATACACATATTATGCGCACTTGTAGGCGTCTTGGAAATATGAAAAAAAATTGTACATTCTTCTGTCAGAAATTCTATTTGATATTTTTCATGAGTGTATAGTTTTAATACAATGTTTATCGAGAGAAATAGTTTTTCAAACAATATGCTGAGAATTTGCTTCGCGTTTACCAACATTATGTTTACATAAACTGAACACAGTTTAAAGAAACGAAAGAACATAATATTTCACAGATATTTGTATATTTTCACATATATGCAATATTATTAAACATGATGTATATCATTAAATTGTAAAATTATTACAAAAGAACTGTAGTAATTCTTGTTTTCCAAGTGGAGTAGATCGGTGTTTCCCAATAATATTTTATTTGTTCAAATCGGTTTAGATTTATTTGGAGATGGTATGACACTTTCAAATATATATGTATCGTATATTAAGCAAGTGCATTAAGTTTTTGCAATTCATATACCAGATGATTTTGATTGAAAATAGTGGTTCATAACCTATTCAAATACCTTTGCATCTTATTAGGAATCCTCATTTCACTCTAATCTTCAAATGCTAACAATTCAATGAAATAAGCAAACACATATTCACAACTTTTAGGAAGTATCACAGTGGAGAAAATTCATTTTCTTTTACATCCGTGTGCTGTGCAAAGCATCGATTCCAACATTAAAAAAGCAACAGAGCAACTGAGAAGGGTAGAGATGAGAGGCAAAAAGCAATGATTTCAACATTGCGTTATATGGGAGATACTTTGAATTTTCAAAATTTCGAAGAATTATGTGATTCTAATTGAAAATATCCAATGCCTGCCAAGCATTTGTTGACAATGAATTATTTTTGTATGATATTTGATCTTTATAGGCTCTCAAATTTAAAAAATATGAGATTAACTTGCCTCCTTTCCGTTGACTTTTGAAGCACCTTCGCATGTTTGGCTTCATGATTTGAATATTTAAAAAAAATATTAGGTAGGAACTGACGATGAAAAATCAAACAGGTATAAAAATAAAAATGGTTTTGGAACGATTCAAGTAGGTATACATTTTATTGAGTACAAAAATATAATGGGGTATACCTAAAAATTATTCTTTTGTACAAAAAGTTGAAGCAGGTGGGCTTTGAAAAATGTTGGCAATATTCCGAATGTATAGGGTGGGCAAATTTCGATGCAATCCTTTCGTGGGGAGTTTTATAAAAAAAAGTGGACGAAACAATAAAAAAATAAGTTACCTGCAAAATAATATAAGGGGCCAAAATAAAAATGGATTCAAACATAAGAAGCAACAAGCAAAACCAATTTTTTTTTTTGTGTGGGTTATAAGCAAACCTGAAGTATTGAATAACACTCTGGAGTAATTTTCTTGTCATTTTTCAAATGAGATATCAGGTCACATAATGTTTGAATTTTCCTGTTGGATCTTTCAACTTTGTTTCGCAAATATTTAATGGTCCGTTGTAGTAATATGTACTCAAATAAAACCAGAATTTGAAAAATAGTTGTTGGCATCCATTAATCCCATAAGAACAACAGAGGGTGCGTTCCATTAAGCGCTCACAACGATCACGCTCACGACCACGAATTTTGTCGTTCCACTTGGTTCTGTGCGTCATAAAAATGAACTCAAGTGGATTGTGGAATCTCAGTCGTCGCCATATTTGGTGTTTAGTGCTTGACCACGGTCATCACATAAAGTCTGGAATCTACGGCAATTTTGAGTGGTGGGGGGTGGCACCACTTTTGAAGAAAAAGTTTCCATAATTATCCGCTAGGAGGACATAGGGGTATAATCACTTGATTAATCTTTGACAACAAAACAAACGGTTCGGACTCGAATGGTAAATAAATGGTAAATCAATGACAGAAATATTATATCTTGCAAAATTCTCTCGAATAAATAAAAATCATTCTTACTTTTAAAAAGCTGATCGGATCTGATTTGTGATTGACTGACAAAGTGACAATAGAGGACAGCGCTGCAGGTGGCGAAACATGAAAACCACAAAAACTTCCTCAATGTTTGGGCCACCCCACGATCGTATACATAGGTCTTGCAACTCGTTTGTGGTTCTCATGTTTCGCCACCTGCAGCGCTGTCCTCTATTGTCACTTTGTCAGCCAATCACAAATTAGATCCGATCAGCTTCTTGAAAGTAAGAATGATTTTTATTTATTCGAGAGAATTCTGCAAGATATAATATTTCTGTATGACCGTGGCCACCGTGGGCCACCCCCCACCATACGAATTACCAGACGTATGTATACGATCGTGCTTAATATATACCTTCTAGCGGAAAATTATGGCAACTTTTTCTTCAAAAAAGGTGCCACCCCCACCATTCAAAAATGCCGTAGACTCCAGACCTGTGTATATGATCGTGATAAACATAAACCCTTAACCTCAAATATGTTCGTGTAACTTTCATGTAATTTCAAAGAATATTCCAATGGTTTACTTTTCCATTATTGATCAAACACAAATTAATACTACCTATCATACAGAAATACTAGGGTGAAAATATCCGATTCCTATACAGAAATTAATGAATTTAATAATGAATCATTCATGGGGCCTATAGATGACTAATTGTCTGGAAAGCGAAGACTGACAAGGTGGACATAAAATGATGGATAAGTACTTTTTAATTCTCTGTGTGATATCTGCTACATGCTGTTTTGAAAGCAACTTACTAGGATGCTATAAAGAATTACCCATTCCTCGAAAATTATACATGGAACAAACACAAACTGAGCCAGAGTGTATTAAAGATTGTTTCTCCAGATACTATCGGTAGGATTATATGGAATATCTGAATTAAATAATCTAATTGTCAATTTCAGATACAGCTATATAAAAACTAAAGGAAGTTGTATCTGTGGAAATTTTTTGGGTGAACAAGTTTTCAATGGAACTTGTGTTGATTGTCTAAAATGTGATTCTGTGACGAATTTGACAGATACCTACTCAACAGGAAATTTAGGTATGATTCTTGTAGTGGAGTTTGGAGAATGTACATTATTTCAATACTCAATTTCAGTGCCTGGACCTCCAAGGAACTTCCAAATTTTGAATATAACTGAGCGAAGTGCTAAATTAACATGGCAAAATCCAGAATCATTTGTGGAAATCTCCAAATATCAAATAAGAGCTATTGTTATTCACACATACTCAAGTTATTCACCAATTAGCCCAGAGTGGATGTACTCAAATAATACTTTCCAAACAGAACTCATTACGTTATTACCTGCTACCAAATATAACATAACACTATCAACAAAATCTCCTGATGGTGATGGAGCTTTAGTGTTTAGAGTGATTGAGACAAAAATTGATGGTAAATATCAGGCATCAGTTCAAGCCATTGGTCTTCATAAATCCTTTCAAACCATTTTATTGTTCAAACAACTAGACCAGATATCAACCTAATGGTTAATTTGAAATTATCTGAATGACAATGGTTTGTATATTTTTGATGAATAAGTTAATAATTCAAACTTCTACTGTAAGTAACTATTGATAAACTGTATTCAACACTGAAGGATTGAAATTGATATCATATTGGTGTCAGAAACAATGAAGAGGTTTATCAATTCAGAAAATGATATCTTGTAATCAAAACTTTCTCTTTGAATTTTAGAGACAACTCCATATTATAATATTTTATTGAATTCAAGGGAAATATAATATTGCATTGTTTATGTGTCCTAGTAATTACATGCAAAGTTATGAATATTTGTTTTGTCTCAGAGTTGGTTCTATATTTTGTGTTAACCAGATTTCAAAACAATATTATAACATTCGCACTAAACATTTCATAACCATCTAAATGTCGAAGCTATCATATTTAATTTGTACACCAAGGTGTATATTCCATTTTAAAACTTCTATTGTGTGAAATGAATCAAATAAATAAGTTATGATATTTCATTTGTATGTGACAATGAAATTATAAACTTCCAATATTCAATTCGATGCAAAAATATTGAGCTACTACTAGTTCACTTATTGAGATGGACATTATTCAAGTTTTGTATGATTTGTATGTGGATCATAGATTGAAAATTGTTATATATTGTTTTCTATTTTAAAAATTATAATCACAAATACTTCAAATCATTAGTTATCAGTAGTTGAAAAATGTGTTTCTTTACAATTTTTTCCATTGTTTTCAAAACTTTGCATATTGTATATAGCAAAATGTTAATGATCAAAAGAGATATAATTGTGAATTAATATAGTGTTACTTTTATTAGTAAGATTTGTTTTCAGAGCCTGACAGTTTGCCATCTAAACCCAAAGTACTGGAAAATAGGGGTACTGAGATTAGCATTCAGTTAATGCCAACCCCTAATAATAATGGTCCTGTATCAGCATACCGTATTATTGTTGTTAATGATGATGCAAAACAATCATTTGATGAGGATAACTTGGGTTCATATCATGAAGCTAGAAAAAATGATTGGTCCTACTATATTGCTGCAGAATTAGAACCAAAGGTATGAACATTTTTATTTACTTTTTTGAAATTACAAAATTCGATTCATTTATGCGAAACTGTACTTTATTTTTTTTTTAATTTAGATGCCCACCTTTGATTGACTGTAGTGAGAAAAAAATGTATTATGCTATTTTGGCAAGTATCATCAAAGGTTGACGCATTTAATGAGGATTTCCAAATGGTATGATAATTGCCAAAATATTTATTGACTCTTCTTTTGCACTGAATCCCACTTTGAAAAAAACTATTTTCTCAATGATAACTTATTCTAATGAACCCAGAATTTTTCTCAAAACCCTAACTTTTTTGAGCGTGATGGGAGTTATATGAAATGTGATCATTATTTTGTCAAATTTTTATTCAATCACAATTGATGCTCAAATTGCATTCACAGAAAAATGTCATTGAATATTTGGTTGAGGAAAAAATAATATTGTCTTTCAAGTTGGACCAGTGGGCTTTACATTTCAAGCAAGAATTTACAGACACATTGTCCATCATCCCATAGCACAAGAAAATAATAGAAAAGCGACAGGAAAACTGCCACAGAGTGCAAATTGCCACGATTTTTTCAAATAAATTCACGCAAGTTAGATTTTTAATTTGTTTTATTCTGGTAACTATTATTTATTTATTTATTTACGAGCAGAAGCACATTAAGCCTTACAGAGTTGATCACATTTGCCTGAAATAAAACTTAATCTAAAACTAACTACATTTACATACATTTGAGAGAAGACATTCAAGTAAAAACAGGTGTGTCCGATTCCATCGTATCATCGACTTCTGGGACACCCTGTAAATACTTTCTTTTATATTAGATTCGATATAAAAAATAAGTTTTTACAAACATTTCAAAATGATACTGTTTAAAGCAGCAGTCAACAAGGTCATTATAGCCAGGATGGTCGCCAATATTTGAAACGAATAGGCACTAGAAGAAGAAGAAGAACGTCGATTTAAAAATTTGGTGTTGGTGTCCTTTTCCGGTTCAACCAGAAATGCCACCCTCTTGACGATATTTCACATTGATTTGTTGACATGATCATCATATTAATGGAATGGTGATTGGACATTTTTGGCAATTAATTTTTGCTAAAATCTGTCACAACTTTCTTCCATGAACAAGAAAATTCTTTAATCTGTGCATTGCTACAATATTTAATTAATTTTGTCTCTTTAATTTCTAGGATATACGTAATGTTTTTGTAGTTGGCGATGGAAGAACATATGGTAAATACTATAATGCTCCATTGGACCCCAAAATCAACTATAACGTGATGCTTGCTCTTGTCAGTAAATTGAATGATACTGAAAAAACGGCATACAGTGATGCGAGTGTTACTAAAAACGGCGTTGCTATACTCAATGTATTCAAAGAAGAAGATCATGATGAACCACGTGCTGTAATAATAGGACTTTCTGTCGCCATTGGTTTGCTTACCTTCCTGTTGATCGCAGGCATTATCGGGTTCCTCATTCTGAAGAGTCGAGTTGTGAATAGGAGACAAAGATTGTCCGACAATCAGGAGCTGACACTGCAAGGACCTATGATCGAAGTGGTGAGTGGAGTTATACTCATAAATTGATTTCGCGTCATTGATTTAACAATCTAGAAAAGAACAACGTCGATATATTTGTAGGGGATATCAACTTTGACATTCTCAATCCTGCAAAACCAACAAATGATAGTTATTTATCTTCGTTATCATACTTAGGATTCAAATCCTACATAAATTTTAACACTAGAGTACCTCGGAAACTAGCACCTGCCTTGATCACATTTTCGTGAGAAGGAATAATGGTATCAACAAATTAACACTTGATTCATTTGTCATTGATACAGATATTACTGATCATTTCCCCGTCTTCTTGAATATTAGTTCAAATGAGATTAGAAACAACAACATAAACGTTGAACTGAAAACAGTAGTCAAGTTTGACGAGGAAAAGTTTGAGGATAAAATAGGGAAAGCTTCTTGGAACAATGTTCTTTCTCTGAAAGACCCAGAGATGGCATACAGACTTTTTTCTAATACCTTCATAACGTTAAGAAATGAATGTACCATTACGAAAAATATTCCCTATAAAAACATAAGAAACTGAAACCCTGGATTACACAGGGAACAGTAGAGTCTATCAGGCATAGAGACAAATTGAAGCGACGGTTGATAAAAAATAAAAATGATCTCAATTTACTCCAAGAGTATAAAACATACAGAAATAATCTGAACAAAATTATACAAAATGTAAAAAATAATTATTACAAAAACCAAATTAATGATAATATTACAAACATAAGGAAAATTTACGAAATAATCTCAGATGCAGCAAATGAAAATAGAAACAAAACTAATAACAATTTGATAATTTTAGATGAAAATGAAGAACAATTTCAAAATGATACTGACGGTAAATTATTGCAATGATTATTATGTGAATGCTGGTTTACACATCGCATCACAAATAAAAGAACCCACCACTAACATCACAATCGAATACCCCTCGTTAATAAATTCAATGACATTAAAACCTGTTTCCAAGGAAGAAATAATTATGCATATTAGTGCACTAAGAGATGGCAGTGCACCAGGCATAGATGATATGTCATCTAAAATGATAAAAAAATACCACAAGTTCATCTTAGATCCTTCAGTTCACATTATAAACCAAATTTTTTTAACAGGCAAGGTATCACCCCAACTCAAAATATCTGTTGTAACACCAGTTCATAAAAAGGGCTCTAAAACTAATATATGTAACTATCGACCCATTAGTGTTATTACTACTTTTTCAAAAATATTTGAGAAGTGTCTCAAGAGTAGGTTATTGGACTATCTTATTTCAGTAAATGTGTTAAACGCCAATCAATTTGGATTTATGAAATATATAAGCACAAATGATGCTATATTCACACTCGTGAATGACATTAAAAGAAGTCTTGATACCAATAAGAAGGCAATTGCTGTTTTCTTGGATCTCGCGAGGGCTTTCGATACCGTACCTCAAACAACTCATCGATACACTTGAGCAGTATGGTGTCCGAGGTGTAGTGTTGGAAACTTTTGAGAATTATTTAAATAATAGAATACAAATAACTAGAATCAGAAATGTTAAAAGTGACCTCCTTAAAATTAAGATAGGTATCCCACAGGGAACAGTGCTTGGTCCACTTCTTTTCATTACCTACATTCACTCACTGCTAAACCTAAACATAAATGGTACATCATTTTCTTATGCAGATGACACGGTTGTACTTTTTAAAGGTGAAAATTGGGAAAGTGTTAAAAATAAGGTGTCTCACGGATTGCACATGGTAAAATGTTGGCTCGACAAAAATAAATTGACTTTAAATTCTGATAAAACATTCTATATTGCCTTCTCAATGACAGATTCAAATAGACCAAACTTCATTCATATAAATGGTCGATTGACGATATTACATCAACTGCCTATCAAACTAATGTACTCAATAACATAGTTCCTGTCTCTATCTAGTATTAGTATTGCTGCCATTTGATTTGTATTATGGTTTTCCATTGTAGCAGTGGTCTGCACATGTCGATGCTCAATATGTGCATCCTTTTTTTCTTTTTATTTGGCCCATCATATATTTTGTATTATTGCACACACAGGTGTTAACTTACCTAGGTGCATATTTGTAATTATCACCACATAAATATGTACTATGTTTGTTACCTTTTTTTTTTTGAATAAATATAAAATATTCCAATTTCAAAAAATAAAGAACGATAGCTTCGCCATCTATCGGTAGAAGTAGTTGTCATACCCAGAATAGGGACTGACGCACCGCCTTACGATTGTGATGAGGTGAGAAAGCCACCTCTGTCGCAACTCGACGAACCCACCCCACTACTATTCCTCGAAGTAGTATTAGCTCCAAATGGCATGAGTAATAATAAGTTTGTGGATTACCAACCGATGCTAGACAGCTGTTTCGATCCAATAAGTCTCATCAGTTGCACTGGGTTGGTTGATAATCCACATACGTTCAGGTCATCTATATTTACTCCCATAGATGTTGTCGATGAGAAGATTTTCATGCCATGGTGCTAAAGCCATTTCGAGGAACGGTACTAAGAAGATTGTTCTACCCAGAAAATCTACAGCAAATGTTCAGTTGCTATTCACATGGAATGGAAATCTACGAAAAACGTACGGTTAATGACCAGGTTCCCGGGTATTAACTTTTTTTTTATTGTATGACCGTATTATTATTTGATTAGTTTGAAATACACTTTTTAATCTTTCATAATCAATTATTTAGTAATTGTTACCAACTATAAAAGTTGATACCCTCTTCGTTCAATAACCGGGTACCCACAATCATGAAGAATGTTATATTAAATAAGTATTTGTGGACATTGTTGAATTTTTTTATTAATTATACAATGCCACACAAATAAAAGTGAAAATAATTATATCGCACTCCCTTCAAAATTCTTGGTTGTAGTTCAACACAAATAGGATTTACATACTAAACATGTTTTTCTTGCAACATTTTCAAAATCACTGCGAAAAAAAGCATAAAATACACCAGTAATCTTTTTCCTTCCGGTTAAATCGAGATGTGTCTATTCGGAAAATTGAATTAGTCTTCATATCGGAACAAATGGCCCAATGAATCTTGATTACTCAGGTATCTGAGGTTATTGGTTAGTGCATAACGCTCTTATAACGAGATTTACCTATCAAATAGATCTAAACATTTTCATAATGCTTGGAAGATGTTTTGATTGAACATATATGATATTTCAAGGAAAACAATGGATACATCCATGAAGAGGAACATATCATTCCAGTAAATCATTACCGAGCACTCAGACAAAAAGTTCGCCCCATCTCCTCTTCCCAACTGAAAGTTGAACCTACTAACTTATTAGGCATTGGCAAATATGGCAGAGTCAATACTGCAACCCTGCACGAAAACGATACCATGATACCTGTTGCTGCATATACCATACAAGACAAGAAGATGACACAAGAAAGCAGAAGAGCGATGTTGCAAGATTTGGATGTACTGATAAAAGTTGGTAAACATAATAACGTCATCGGACTAATTGGGACTTGTGAGACGGCGCATATTGTTTACGTTGTCATCGAGTATATCTCGATGAATCTCAAGGATTTGTTGCTGAGCAGTCGGGATTCGTTACCCGGTAGATTCAGTAATATGTCTGAGATTCAAGCTCTTGATATTGCTATTCAAATTAGTCGAGGAATGGCTCATTTGGAATCCTGCAAAGTAAGATTCTTGTGACTGTAATGAAATGTTTCTCTCTATCTTATTTTCTAGATAATTCATAAGCAATTATGTGCACGAAGCATTCTGGTATCGAACGGATTCAATGTAAAAATTAATGGATTTGGTATTGCTCAATATTTCAGCCATAATAAAATTCCAGACTATACTAGGTGGACAGCTTTGGAAGTCTTCAAGACTCATCCTCATAACCCTAAGAGTGATGTTTGGTCTTTTGCATGTGTGCTGTGGGAAATATCAACATTAGGTGTGTATTTATTCTTTATTGAGCTATTTTCCATTTTGGAAAAAAATTAACCACATAGTGTTATAATTTAAATTATTACTAGGACTTCTTAACCCCAGATTCCTCAAAAAATTTTTGCTAACTATGTTTTCCGAGAAATACAAAATTTTTAACTAAGAACGTATAATAACATACATATATACCATCACGACACTGCAAGAGATCATAAAAAATCGAATACACAATGTCGAAGTTATCTTCTTGAGACCGGTGTGTTACATCCCCTCCTAACGAATGAAACAGGCCGAAAGACTACAGGAGCGGGTGTTCGCGAATTTGTATCCTCATCAACATAAACAATATTCCAACAGGTCTCACTGGTTTGCCACAGTGTACTATGTCCTAACGATGTTAAATCATCTAAAATTTCAATGGTCCATTGCTATCATGGTTTGGAAGGTAGTGATGAGAATTGGCGTGATAATAGTTCAACTGAAGATGATTATTGATAAGTAAAATTATTACTTACACCCCCTGGTGCAATTCCACCAGAATTACAACGTCATCTACTGGAAAACAAAAGAATCAAACAAAACCTACGTATTTTTAGCAGAGAATCCGTATCGGCCATGAAAAAGTGGTTCCAATATCGAAATATATGTTCTAACATTGGTTTGAGTTTTGTAGGAGGTACACCCTATGGAAATGTATCGAACGACAACGAAATACCCGATAAAGTCTTGAAAGGCTTACGCCTTCCCCAACTCAACTACATGAGTGACGAGCTGTATCAGATTATGTTAGACTGCTGGCAGTTGGATTGTGACGAGAGGCCCAAGTTTCAAAGTCTCATCGAATCTCTTGAGGGCCTCAAAGAGAATACTCTAATTCCTTTCTTGAATTTCAATATTGTACCCAATTTTCAATATGAACAATTTTATCCGGACATGGAACTGTCTGTTAGACCTATGTTTTAATTTTTACAGTATATACATTCAACAACTAATATATCCATACCCATTGTTATACCATAATATATACCAAAATATTAGTTTTAAGGTGTTCGAGTCCAGATCAAATATGACAATGGTTAGAGCAAATGAATGAATCTCGATTTTCAATTTTAATTTTTAAATTGCACGGTTGGTTTGAAACCAATATTTATTAAAATAATCCTTAACTCCTTTTTGACGCGTCTAAATGATTAGAATATTCGAAAGGCTCCAATTAGGATTTCAACGATATTATAGTAATAGTTCTATTTTTCATTAGGATTTCAAGAACCTGCATTCTATTAATTTCTCATGTGGTAGTTCATTGAATTTTGAGCTATCAACAGGGAAATTTTAAATAGTTTTCAATTGAAAAATTGAGTTAGAGCAGAATCTCAGTAACTCATTTCATGGCGTCAGTTGACCAAAAGTCAATTTTATTTGCAGAAGCTGTAGCGAGTCATAATGAATCTTTCGATGGGCCAAATGAAACCTGTTTATATCATTTTCCTAAACCTTAGCTTCTGCTCTCACATTTCAAGTAAAAGTTTCACCCATCTTGAAATTGATGAGATCTCAGTGATTGTAGCTTAAATTCGAATTGTAATGTTTTTTTTTCTACAGTTTTGGTGCCATATAATCGTGCAGAATCAATGATTTTGCAACTCGAATCGAGTATGATGATTTGAAAATATTTAGGCAGCCACTAGAGATAATCATATTTTTGGATAAACTTACTCTTATTAAGTACCGTAGGTGAAATTATAAAAAAAAATGTTTTAGTAGAATTTTAAGTTGGGATTGTATGTTTTCTCAGAATAATATAAGTATAATCCAAACTGAACTTCGATAGTGATACTTCAGTATTTTGATACTTCCATTTCTCTCCTAAACATGTATTAGTTCGAATGCCAATTGACCAAAACAGTACCAGGTTCTTTCATACTGTCAATACTTTCAAAATTTGATCAACTATGCAAACATATACAGAGTGTTTCATTAATATGGTAAAAAAATGAAACTGAGAGTAGAGAAGACTAAAATATGATGTTGATGGTTAAAATTTTATTTGCAAATTTCTTAATAGCTCCTACAGTATTTATGATATTGGTTTGAAAATTGGTACATTGAGGGTTCTTAGGACGGCAAACAAGAATTTATATACATATATAAAATATATCTTAAAAAGTGATACATATATTTCAAGGGAGAGATTTGGATGCAAGTGACATTTTATGCTAACTGAACATTCCATTCAGCAGTGATTTTTTATAATAGTAGTTCAATTTGTGTACAGTGTATCTATTTTTATACACCATAATAAATGTTTTCGAGCTAAACCTGTTTCTATCAAATGATAGGTCCTCTTTCTGAATTACTATTCGTATAGTACTGATTTGAATTTCTAGGTAGGTTGTCTAAGTGAATAGAGGTCTTGTATGCGTTGATTGATGGCGATTATTGTCTCATCTCAAGGAAGTGGCTTTTGTAGTGATATGATTGAAGGATGTTTCGCAGGAAAGTATATTGGATATCATTATTGCAGAATAAGCCGGCATATTAATTCATGTCAATCTGTCAAGGCTAACCATCGAAAATTTCAAGTCTGCTGATAGATCTTACTTTACGATATGTTAAAGTGGTCTATGTCAAATCCCCATATATCTTATTATTTGATAACATGATGTCACAGTTTATTTCAGATGATTTTTTGTGGATAAGCTTTCAGCCTTCCATTTATTGAATCAGATCCTCTCTAATAGCATTCATAAATCTCTTATGATTTATAGTTGTAACTTTTAAACAGTGTCATCAGTATTATCCTTATATATCTCATAATACATATTGATTGAATTGAAAGAATCTTGTTTATCACTTTAATTGTATATATCGTGACAGGGGATTGAGGTAATCCTTGTGAAACTTCCTTTCTTTGTGAAACGTTAATGGTCTGTGATTTTGCTAAGCACTAGCGCCCTTGTTCTTAAAATGACGTTCCAGGATTACAATTTAATAACCAAATATATACCGAATGCCTTGGTTATATGTTTATCTAGAAAAACAGCTACAAGTGATTTTCTATCGATTGTTTTTTTATATGAACATATTTTGCCATTTTTCGGTTGGTTATCTTTAATGTTGGATTTCAAATTAATTACTGGCTAAATGCTAAAAGTTTGCCGTTTGAAGCTGAATTGGTGGTAATTAGGTCGGTCCAATTTCATGATGTTTTCCCGAAAAGTTGTTAGTGGGTGATTTTTGGCTCTGGAGTTTCGTAAGTATAGTAGAGAGTTGAAGTGGTTCCACGAACGGTAACGTTAGGATTCATTTTGACATCTGGGCATGCGCATTGCACAAGTTTTCACGTTTTCGTATTTTGTGGGTCTACGGGTGTACGTATAGACTCACGCTATCTAACGGGTGCTAAAAGAGGGAACTTACGCTAACCAAAATCTCACGAAACGAGGACCATAACTTGCGAACGGCACAGGACATACAGTTAAACTACATAAAACAGCATGGAAGTTAAGATTACTAATATTATTTAACATTCCCTGCCTATGTGAGTTCTGTGCTAACGTGATGAAATACTTCAACACCATTTTAGATGTATATCAGGAACGTCATATTTCTTACGTTACCGTGTCTAGGACTGCTCACGTACTGTGATTACTTCAACTCTCTATTATATAGGTTTAGATACGGTGATCAGTGTTGTTACGGAGGAACTTTTGACAGTGCAGAAGTTGGTCACAAAATAGTGCACAATGGTGCGCCTCTCGACTCAACAACCAAGGTTAGGAGTTTCATCAGAAGAGACGTGGTTTATGACGTTATAAAATAGCAGATACCCTTTGACAGTAGTGACTGTATTTTATGGCGACGTGATAATGGAATACACGGTCGTCCCATGCCATGTCACAAAAGTTTATTCGCGGGCGTGAAATTCAATATGTACAGATTTTGTTTTTGCAGCATAAAAATTGGCCCCTCAATGAATAATTTCATCCTCCAGAAGTGAATTTGGAAGTATTAAAATTGAATTATTCAGTTGACAAGTTTGACCACTTACATCTGATTGTGTGGCCAATTTTTATACCCCCAAAAAAATCAGCAAACCCCGCAATTTTTGCATAGGGTTTCAATAATTGAAATTCCCGCCCGCAAATAAACTTTCGTGACGTGGCATGCGACGACCACGTATTCCATTATCCGTGACGAAACTATGCGCGGTAATTGCGCACTCAGCTCAGCATTTTCCATTTTCTGGCCATCCTTGGATCAAGAAATATATTCAATAACAAAACAAAACATTTTATTGAATGCTTTGAACAGAACCACAAATATTTTCTACACATACTTTTGCAAGCCAAAAACGTCATAGGACGAAATAGTGCACATTTTTAGCCATTTTCCAATAGTGCGTGCTCTGGTGCCACTCCAGGGCGGAAAGTGCCACTTTTGGCACAATTGTGCCACAAAAGACAACAGTGACGGTGATCAGGGCACAGAGTACTCTGTGATCAGGGGCACTATTCTTGTATCTTAACCGTTCCATGTCATGAATTGCGAATTATATTTGTCTTCGGTTATTCTCGACCATACGCAAGTTTGCGAACATGCGCATTTTACGAGTGGTGTTGGGCGTTCGCAAATTACTTGCGAATGGTTTTAGGATGTCTCAGAACACCGATTTCATGACACATTGTATGTTTATTTCATTCATTGTTTTCAATTTGATATATTCATAGCAGATTAATAGAATGTATATATACACAATATTCTGTTCATCAAATTTATTAAGTATGTGTTTTAATATAATTCTGAATTTGTGTATACTTTATTATACAGCAAAATTATTTGTAATAATGAGAACATAACTTCTTCTGCTTCTGTTTTCAAATATTTTAAATCATGATTCGAAAAACAACATGAAAACACATAAAAGAAATAGAAAAAAATTTGGTGTTTTCGAGTCACGAGAGAGTCATATTCGAATGATTGTTCATGTTGTTAATTGATGATAATTATTTCTTGAGTTATATATTTTGTGTTTCTTGTTTATTTCAAAAATATATATTTATAGCCGAAACATCGATGACGTCATCAACGCGACTATTACGTCAAAAAATGCTCATCTTGAAATTATAATTGATAAATTATAATTTTTGGAAAATATGTCTGATTGTATTCCTTCTCAAACCTCCGATTATCGATATATGGTCACCATAGTTCAGCAAAGATGAGCTCTTTTTTTTTATTTTCGTATTTTTTTATATGATTAATGACTTTCAGGACTCGCATCAAAGATTTCGGTAGCCTCGTACACTTTTGTGACATGTGTTTTTTTTTATTTGATGTGAAACGAAACGATTTCTGTGCTCTGTTTTCAACTTGGGGTAAATGTCAAATAAACACACATGCAGTTGTCCCTACACAGCCAACTGTATCCAATAAGCAGAAAGTAACTTTGGCAATCTGCATTAATATTTCTCAAAACTGGTTTACTATTCGAAATTGCAAACAATGCACGTGTGCGAGATAATAAAAACAGTTTTCTCTATTCAGAGGCTTTATTTAACTTCTAGTCAAACTCAACAAAAACTATCTATTAACAATACGAACCATAAAATATTTTTAAAAGATGCCAATTCTTCCAAGAACGAAGTTCGTGGCAGAAAGAACAATACAAGAACGCTATATTAACATATCGACTCGCAACTATAGTGAATATATATAAAACTTATCCTTATTTCTGAAGATATCACAGACAATTCTCAATTGAAAAAGACTGAACTTATTGACAATTCTAATTGTGATTCATTAATTTATCATTGTATTTGGTCATTTGTTACATCAGTGTTATATGAAGATACTTCTTCTGATTCTCCACCAGTACCATCAATCGACTCTAGATTTTTCGTGATTTCATCGAAGAAAGAATGTCTCAAAGCCTCTTTCAGAGTTATTCTCTTCGAAGGTTCATACATCAACATCTTCTGAATCAATTCAAATAAAAGATTATGATCCAAATCACCAGATTGTTTGTACTTCATTAACGGTTTACAATAGTCTTTGACATATTTTCCAGCTGAACTTTTATCATCCCATTTAAGCTTGCCATTATGAAAATATCTCGTCTTGGACTTTTTTGCCATACATTCTGGGATTTCACCAAGAATTCTTTGCATCATTGCCAAATGTTCTCTGTTGTCATGTGTTTGAAAAAGAGTTATTCCTAAATACAACTCAAATAGAATACAACCTATAGACCAAACATCACAAGGATGTGACCATCCCAATTCCAGAATAACTTCAGGTGCTCTATAATGTCTTGTAGAAACTATGGTACTGTGATGTTTATAATCGAAAGTTGCATTGCCAAAATCAATCAGTCTTATATTGGTTTTTTTCACTGTCTTTATATTTTTCTTCTTCTTCTTATTGTAAGTTACATCATAGCTTGAATCAACAAAAAGAATGTTCTCTGGTTTTAGATCAGTATGAGTCAACTTATTATCATGTAAGAACTTCACAGAATAGCAGAGTTGGTATCCTATATGTTTAACCTGATTTAATGGATATGGTAGATAGTTGTTCTCCTTCAAAAAATCAAAGACACTCAGCCCTAACAATTCGAAAGCAATACACATATGACCATGATAATTGAACCAGTCCAAGATCTTCACACAAAGATGCATACCATTTGGGTCCTTCTCATTTAGTTTTTGTAAAACATCAATTTCAAGTTTAGCAGCTTCTCTATATTTAACTACATTTTTGATTATCTTCAGAGCCACATTTTCATTCTTTCGCACATCATTTACTTGTACTACTTTCCCGAAGGTACCTTCCCCAAGTGTACCAATTATCTTGTATCTATCATCCAAAATATTACCTACTTTGTATATAAGGTGACCTTCATCATCATCTTGGTTGTGTCCAGTTCTTGAAGACTCTGTCACTTGTGAATCAAACTTTGAGGCACTTTTATTATTGAAAGTTTTTTTTTCATAATTGCTACACTTTTTAGATGTAGGAGATCTTCTGTTGCTTCGTTTATACCTATGTTTAGCACTTGATCCTTTCTCATTCTGCTGAGATTTCTGAGCCCTCTGACTACTCACAGATCTCTCTGGTTTAGGACTTCCATCTTCATTCTTTTTTTTATCACTCAGGTACTTTTTTTCAGTGTTATTGGCTTTCTTGCGTTTACTATTAATGCAAGAACTTGACCTAGATACACTTCTTGAGAGAGAACAATGCCTCTTCCTTGTTTTAGGCATTTTAGGTTTATTGATCTGATGCAGCTTATTCCAGAATGAATTCAGTAGTTGTACCATACATTGCAGAGTCCTTCTAGTATATTGTTGTGCCAGTTCTGCATATATAAGAAAACCGAACATAGATCAAACCAATACTCTAGACATTATACAAATCAATTTAATCTTGATCAATTTGGTCCATATCGGATGAAATTACAGTGAATACAATTTTGTGCCTCTGTAAGAAAACAAGAATATTAGTATCATGACCTGTATATAATTTATTTTACAACCATTGCAAATCCTTTTCTCTTAAAAAATACAATGCCAAGATGCGTAGTGACTATTTATTTATCGTGAAGATGAGGTTCGCCTTCTAGATCCATTATTTATTTTTGTCCGAATTCTATGATAAAATTCTTCAGGTTAGGAGATAAAGATGTGATGTCTGTCAATAAGACATATATATGTTTGCTATATATCATGGCCATATCTTGATACTGCCATACGATCACGTCAAATAACGTCATATGTTCCAAAGCATGCACAAAGCTGCGACATGAAATTAACTCTGATCACACCTTACAACTAAAAGCGTTTTGTCCTACAACAGCTGAGTTCAATCAGTCTTATGCAATTCAATCTCTTTCTTTCTCTCTCCCTCTCTCTCTATTGGCTTTATCCACTATAGTTCTAACCTTCTCTAAATATATATATATATATATATATAATATATATGTTCATAAACAAACTTGAAACAGCTTTTCAAGAAACTATAATACATATCACTGCAACTGCCATATCAGACAGATAAAAAACAGTTTAATATGTTACTCATATATTACACATGGGATAGGAAGTCTTAAAGATATCGAAACATTTTCTGGGTTGAGAAATGATTCAGGTATTACAGCAATGAGCATATGTATTTTTGTTCTAAACGTGATTCTCCATTAGGAAATTTGTGATAAAAATTAGACGACTATGTACATTAGGTATGGATAACCGTTAGTCATTGGTCACTTATTAATAAAAGTTATCAGTATCAGTACACATGTTATGTATTGTACATGAGCTATTGAGTTTCATGCATTTATTAATCACAGTTTAATCATCGCCTGGAGAATGTATGAAGTAACAGTTGTTCCGAAAATGTTCCTGTGTAATCACGTGGTCAGCATACTGAAAATAATGATAATTAATTAAATATAGAACTTGTTTTTGTCTGCTGATTAAGTTACTGACATGACCTCTAGAGATAAATGACCCCACAGAGAGAAGATGACAGTCTATTTAAACATTGTAAACTTTAATGATATGCAGTTGTTTCCGTTTATTTCAACTGTGTGGTGTTTCTGTGGTGATTGTGTTGATGTTATAGAATCTTGAAAAATTCAATAGTATATTTTAATAATATTATTTTTTTTGTGTTCAATCTGGCAGCAAAGAGAGGAATGCTAGGAACTACCAGAGATTGTCTAGGACTTAGAGTTCGCCTCAATTCTCTCCATCAGACCTGGAAGTGGTTGCATCAAACTATTGCTCTTCACGAATACCTCATTTCTCTGATATCAAGCTCTAAAAACGTTTGCAAAAAATACTGTTCAACACATTAGATTAGCAAGAACTAGGCACAACTTCTGCAAAATTGATATTCCTTACAAATTGAAATGGCCTTATCTCAGCGTGTCTACTTTAGAGTGGTCTCAGTAGTTAGTTACATGAATGTCAGAAACTACTCTGTAACAAAATCAACAGTAAATGAAGGAGATATAAGAAAGTCTGTGTTTATATCCCAGTCTAAAGACATTTTCACAAATTTGGCTCTAGAGGACTGGATATATCGCAATATTAATTTTAACAACCACCATATTCTAATGTTATGGCAGAGTAATCCCTGTGTAGTGATAGGTCGTCACCAGAATCCTTGGCTTGAAGCGAATTTGGCTGAATTATCTAGCATCACAGAAGAAGGGGTTCAACTTGCAAGACGTAACAGTGGTGGAGGCACTGTGTATCACGACAATGGAAATTTAAATCTCACTTTCTTCGCTCCAAGAGAACATTATAACCGAAAGTATAATTTGGAAATAATCACTCGAGCCTTATTCAGAGAATATGGGTTGAATGTGAATATATCTCCTAGAGAAGACCTCACTGTACGTGATTACAAAGTATCCTTTTATTTAAAAAAACTCATTACTATAAATGGTAATTAATCTGAAATCAAATAAATCTTAATTGAAGCAATTTGTATCCTGAGAAAATGATTGAATTTATTGAACTCAAGAGTAGTGTGAGTTGATAAATGTAGTAGTGATGTAACTCCTGCTGAATAACTATGTTATTTCTGATATAAGAAAATATTTTCGTCATAAACTTTCAATCTAATTTTTCTTGGTAGTTATATATGTGTACCAAATATGAAATTCACATTTCAAGTTGTTTCAAAGATGTTCAATGCACAAACTATTTGAATGTAATTTAATGGCCTCTCAAGTCTCCAGATTCAACACCTATGGATACTCAAAGAGCAATTTCTTCGAACACAAATCCGGAAAACACTAAACAATTATAAAAATAAATACCACAGGAGTGTTTCCCAATTTCCGCCGGACTAATTATACTCACTGCTATAAATCACTTACTCATTATACTCATTCTGGAAGTGTAGCCCATGGATAATGTACATTGAATTAAATATAACTATAAATAGCTGCTCATATCAAATGGTAAAATATTATTCTCGAAGGCTGATTATTACGAAGGCCAGTAAAACAATTTATCATCAGCTTGACCTATATCTATCCTTAACATTACCTAATAGGTTTCTGGAACTGCTTCAAAGTTAGGAAGATTGAGTGCTTACCATCACTGTACTCTTTTGGTAAACGCGAACAAAGTGGATCTCAGCTTGGCACTTCAAAAACAAGAGGTGAGTTTGAAACATAATTGATAACAATATGATATATACATATGATATCAGGATGTACCAACACAGCCGAAATTCTCAATTGATAATTTCCACACAAATACATCAGAGCAATAGTGGAATCTTATAAATATGTACTGAAATTCGTGATTGAAATCAAGTAGAAGTTCAACACACACTAATATAATGGTTTTTGAAATTATTGTAGAAAGCCTTTTTTTTTCTACCATAAAAACTGTTCAAGTGACTTTCCAAAGTTGAATTTTTAATAATTAGAAATTTTCTCTTTTGAACTATAAATCATATGTTGTTTCGCTTTTGATGTGGGAGTTTCCAATAAGAAAGGATACATTGATTGAAATAAATTTTCAACATCATACTTTCAGTACAATAATTGAGACTTTCTGTTAACATCGATTGACTGTTCAGGAAAATATGATTGTTTACAGAAAAAAGACTTTATCAGGACTTATTATTTTTCAAGAATCAAAGTTCATCTCCAATCACAACTAGAAAAACAAAAATACTAATGCGTATGATATTGTTCCTTGAAGATATAAGATGTTTTATGCTGTGTTATCTTCGAATGTTTATAATTTTCGAATACTTGATATAAAATTCGATTATATTTTTTAGGTCGAAATCAAGACAAATGCCACTAAATCAATGCGTTCGAAAATCATGAATCTATGTGAAGAAAGTCCTGTTGTGAGTGTCACTGATTTGATGCAAGCTATTGGATGGGAATATATGCGAACACATGCACTTACTCTCACTGATGGTGGAATGTTCTTGGCCAATCAACAAAATGGTTTCCAGATGGTAAATCCTACCGAAGATTGGTTTAATGGTTAGTATTTGGAGAAGTGCAGGATTGGCATATCCTTATGTCTGTACAGCCGATTAGTACATTCTAATCATAGTCTTCAATTCGTTAGACTTCATGAATATAAGATTATTCGTAACAGATTATAATATGAAAAATGATGTGCCAAAGAATCCATCAAGATAACCATTTGATTACATGACAATTTCGAGTATCTCCACTCTTTCGTCCTGATATGTCCCATATTTATTGTTACTCATCATAAACTCTGTTCATAAACACATTCTGGAATAAACAAACCATCAGAAAAATCTCCACAGAAATGAATAAGAAAAACTAATTCACCTAGTGTCACGTAACTATCAACCAAGATTACAGATATATACAGTGGTGACAAATACTGGTTTAATAGTGGGTTCATGTCCAGTGTTCATATTTTTGATTAACAGTCGCTTTCTCCTGAAAATTTCAATAGTAGCTAAATTTATAAATGAATGAATTTGATTTGAGTTTTTCATTTTTCGACAATACATATTATTTCGATGCCTAATAGCCTTCTTGAAATTTCTTGATATGGTTTTTCGTCATTTCTTCATCACTTGAAATCACAATGATATTGAGATATTCAGATTATAATTAAACATATTTCAGTAACACATCTAAAAAAACTTGATTTAAATTCAATTTTCTCAGAAGGTCTATAAAAATATTTTGGATTTCTCTCAATAATTAATTACATTTCATAAGTAACCTGAAATGCACACTAAACAAAATGCAATTTTATGAATACAACAGATATGGTATTGTTCGTTCATGGCTGGCTTCGTCATCTTATTAATACGTAGGTGTTAACAAGGTGGCCCATTGTAGTGGTGTTCGCAGTACTAGTGGAGCTTTCGTAGATCTCTTGAATTAAGTTGAATTAAATTATATACATTTGAAATCTTTCATAAAAAGATTATCAAACAAAGCATATCAGACAAAATAACCAATAGTTACCTTACCAGTTCCAAAATGAACGTGAACTTTATCGAAAACTTTACTCGAGAATAATTTATTACATGCGATATTCAGAAGTCTTATCGTGTATTGTTTTAGGAATAACGGAAATCCGTGAGCAGTTCCAGAGCTGGGAGTGGTGTTTTGGAAAAACCCCCAAATTCGAAATATCCAAATCTTTTCAAATACCGGCATCTCTTTCTAATTGCGAAGGAACCAGTGACAGTTTGAAAGTAACTTTATTGGTTGAAAATGGTAAAGTGAGTGACATCAACTTATACATACCACCAAACCTGGAATTTGCTGGATTCTCTGGTAATGCCAAAGTCATTACCAGTATAATTGGACAAAGGCTATCGGAAGATGCTCTAAATAGTATGGAATTGTTATTGGATGATTGGATGAATGATAAGGACAAATTTGTGACTGAGTGCTTAAAACAGGTTGTGAGATCTGTCTGATATAAGAAGGACAGAAAGGTGTAACTGAATTTCTCAAACCTCCATCCCTTTCTGTCTAGCCAAATAAGTTTTCATTCGACATTTCAAAGGAACGGTTTAATGTTAGTCAATATTAGTTGTTGAATATGATTATTCATCTAATGATTAGAATTTAAATGGTATTCATTAATTCTTTCCTGCTTATCTTGAAAAATCGATTTTTCATTTGAGTCAAAAAATTGTGATTTGCAGAAGTGTTCTTATGTTAAGTATTTTTCGGTGATAGCCGACAAGCTTTCAACTTTTTTCAATGTGAGTCAAAGTATTGTTTCATTTATAGCTGTTATTAATGTATTAATTAACTTTATCTAGCTGTTTATGTTTGTGAAATTTCACTCTCGGTCTGTATTCTTATTTAAGTTAGGAATTTTTTAATTTTAAGCTTCCAACGCCACGATGTGGCGGACAAGAATTAATCATATCATTTTGTGAATTGACAATAAATTTTATATATAGGTTGGGATAGTGCAGGTAACTTTTTCAATTATACAATCAGCTATTCAGATGATACTGATATAGCCAAAGCATTCAACATCTGAATACGAATGTAAATGTTGCTATGTTGTTTTTGGAGTTGTTGTGCCTTATTTTATTGTAAATTATAGAAATACTTTGTATTGTTTTAGTTGTAGCAATAAAAACTGTCATTGTCTGTTATTTTTTAAATAACATCAACGTATTATTCGTGGTGAAAAACGTTGTTGAATAAGTGTTGTTTTTAGATGATTTCAGGTGAATATTTTGAGAGATCGAAACTTGTAGGATTCAGTTTGAAAGATAAATTCTCGATGATTCCATGAAATGAACAATCAGGTTATTAGGTAATTTTCCAAATGGCGTTTAGGATAAGTAAACGTCGAGTAAAGATATTATAGCCGACAATACTACCTCAGTATCCTGATAACCTGTAGTTGATTTGTGTTCACATCATAGAGTTCATCTTCGATTAAAAATCAACTTTTGAACGCACAATAATTTGCAAACGTTTTGAAATTTCAAAGAAATGGTCGTAGCAAGTCGTATATACAGGTTCGTGCAGCTTAGCTCCCGTCTTCTATAGCCCAGTTATAAGTTGAGTCAGGTTTTGCGGAGTATCGGTATTTTCGATTGTACAGGGTGTCCCAAAAAAGGGACTTCAAAGCGATTTTTATATCATCTTATGTAGGGTGTTCCGTTGAGAAACAGAAATGAGTTCGAAATATAACATATATCTGAAGTCTCAGAAGTTTTATTAACGAGTATAGGGCGTTTTATAAAGTTTACAAAAATTTTTTCTATTGTCATAACAAGTAAAATACCCAGAATATTTGGTAGACTTTACTATAAATTGATTTGTCCTGTATACAAAGGTTTTTTATTCCATTAGAATTGGTTTTCTTATAGAACTATCATTGAATAACCATGTTAAGATTTTAGGTAATCAATTAATAAAGGCGTTGAAACAATCACATTCAAAATTAAATCGAATAAATCAAGTCAACCAATAACTTGAATTCATATGCAATTTTTTATTCGAAAAACGATAAATAAGCGATATTGCAGAGACTACGAGCACAGCTTATACCTATTCTAATACAGTTGATTCACTGCACTTTTTATGTATGTCCAAACTTACAGTGCGCATGAAAACCGTGCGTCGGTTGAATTTAGGCAGGGCAGGCCTTCTGTATTTTGACCACGTCTCCAGTCGTACCAGAGAAGCTGTTACAGTGATAGATTGATAAATGTACATTATCGTTATTATTATTATTATTATTATTGTCGACTGTGGAGTTGGGGCACGTAGCGCCTCCAGACGTATGGGTAATTCCTTGACATCCCTCAGATAGCTGGTGGCTCTAATCGAAGATCTCCCCCCAAATGGTCAGGATATTCCTGATAGTGCCTTCCTCGCATTGGAATCCCTGTGGATCTAGTTCGCCTAGGTGATGGCGCCTCTTCTCCATTACTGCAGGGCATTGGAAGATGATAATGAGCAGTGAGGTTTCATCTTCTAGTTCACAGAATCTACATAATGGGTTTTCTTTCAATCCCATTCTGTGTCTATGCTTCCGCAGAGTACCGTGATCTATCAGAATACCAATGATCACTTTTGCGTTCTTCCTACTCAGCGTGAGAAGTTCTTCATTTGATCTGGTCTAATGAAGATCTTGGCTATTCTGCACCCAGGGGCATTTCTCCATGCCTCCCTGCGTTTTGCCGTAGTCCAGTCATCAATCTTCTTCCTGATGTCTGTGTTGCAAATTCCAGTCGCCGGTTCTGGTCCTATAAACCTCTCTTATCGCGCTAGTCTGGCCAGTTTGTCTGCGATCTCGTTGCCCTTTATCCCTTTGTGACCCGGCAGCCACATCAAGGTAACAGGTCCGACTTCGGCCAGGCGATTTGAGGTTTGCTAACAATCGTACACCAGTTTTGATGTTGTGGTGTACCCGTGTAAAAACTTCTAAAGCGCTCTTGCTGTCCGTACAGATGTACAGGTGCTCCTGTCTTCTGACATCCAATGCCTGAAGCGCGCTGTTCAGCACAGTAGTTTCTTTCTCCCTTCCTCGGTGCCGATACACTCCGGCACCTGTTTCGTCTCCTGCCTTGGAGACATCCGTGTACCAGATGTCCCCACTGGTACGTAGTTTCGCCCGTTCTTCAATCCGCTCAATTTCACTTGCGAGACTGATGCGGTATTTTTTATCAAAGAGATACCTCGTGATCATCTTGTCAGTGGGCATTTCGAAGATGCCTCCTTGTCTCATGATCTCCGGTTTCTTCTCCTTGTATTTCCCTTCTGAGAGGATGTCTTTTGCTCTTTGCATCGCTTTTGCGGCAGCGGCTCCAAAGTCCAGTTGAATCAGTCCTATTCCTAGGGCTGCCCCAAGGGCTGCTGTAGGCGCTGACGCACTTGCGCCCACAGCGCACCTCGTTACCAGACCTCTCAACCTCTCGAATTGTTTCGCCGCCGTTTTTAGCTTCGTTCTATCCCATCAGACTACAGAGGCGTACATGAGTCTGGGTTTTGGAATTGCATCGTAGAGCCATTTCATTGTGCTTGGTTTGATGCCCAAACTGCTGCCCATGGCCCTCCTAAGTTGCCATAGGGCAGTCACAAATTTGCGGCTCTTATTCTCTAGGTGTCTTCCCCATGTTAGCTTACTATATCTGGGGTGACTCCCAGATATTTCACTTCTCTGGCTAGCTCAAGAGCCTTTCCATTCAGTGTCAACGAACATTGTCTGTTCCATTTATATTTTCTGGTAAAAACCATAACCTCCGTTTTACTGGGGTTGACATTAAGTCCGGTTTTCCTGCACCAGCTTTCTACAGTCCCTATTGCTTCTTGTGTGGGCTCAGAAAGGGTCCGCGCCTTATGATCATTATGACCCTCGGCTGAGTCCCACCAATAGGCTGTCTACTACCAGGCTCCACAACAAGGGTGACATGACCCCACCCTGTGGGCATCCCGAGGAAACATTTCCTCTAATTGTTGTGTTGCCCTTATTCGCTTCCAGTTGTCTGTTTCTCAGCATGTGGCTTACCCAGTCAACTAGCATTGTAAGTGCGTCAAACTTCTCCATGGCATCTTTGATGACGCCACTGGCCGTATGATTGAACGCACCCTCTATGTCCATGAAAATGCTGATAGCGAAACCTCCATTCTCGAGTTGGGGTTGTATCAGCTGTTTGACCTTCAATAGAGCAGTCTCGGTGGAGAGTCCCGCTCTATAGGCAAATTGGTTCATGTGAAGTGGTTTCGTCCGGAGTACCTCGTCTCTGATATATCTATCGACGAGTCTCTCGGCCGTCTTCAGCATGAACGGTGTCAGGCTTATTGGGCGGAAATCCTTCATAGAAGTGTATCCGCCTTCTGCCTGGTTTTGGAATAAACACAACCCTTGCTCCTTGCCAGGCAGCTGGTACGTGTCCAAGTATAAGGCTAGCCCTTACCACTCTGGTCAGGGGCCCTACAATGGACTGACCCGCCTTCCTCATCAGAAGCACAGGGTATATTCCATCCGTTCCGGCCCTGGTGAGTTGTATGGTTTGAAGGATCTAATTGCCCATCTTACCTTGTCCGGAGTAACAATTTTGTTAGCGAGCTCACGATTGCGGCGCCAGACTTGTGCCTTCACTCTGACTGAGCTCGCTCTTGTCCTCCTTTCTTCTTGCTGATCATTGTGACTCCCTTCCCGATCCTCTAGGAAGCTGGGAAAGTGTGTCTTAATCAGGCATTCCAGGGTCTCTTCGTCTGAGGTGGGGAACCTGCCATTGGGTAGATAAGGGAGCCGAGTATAGCCTCTGGATTTTTTAAGAGTATTTCATCTAGCCTGGCTGCTTCAGTCCCTTCACTAATCTCTTCACAGAATAAGGAGGTCCAACTAGTCTGTTGGACCTTCCTAATGTCTGTTCTGTATTGATCCCTCATTTGTCTGAGATATATGTTCCCATCTCGCTGGATCTTTACGTTTCCTGGCTTCTTGCCCGATGCAGATAATTTTCCAGTAAGTCCAGTACTTCCTCTCCCCGAGCATTGTGAAAGCTCGGCGTGTTGCCAGCATTGAGGATATCTAAGTCCGTTGCGGCCAGGTATTGCTCGTTCGTGCTCCCCCAGATAACATGATGCGAGTTGGTATCGCACCCTATCAGTAGGGGAAGCTTCCTAACCTTGCAGTAGTCTACCAGTTGTATCACCTCCCGAGGTGGTACGTTTGGATTATCATGTGGAAAGTATGCTGATACTATCACCACTATCCATTAGGTCCCCCCCGTGCAGAGTTCCCACAGTGGCACAAGATTGATTCCTTTGGCGATTATGCATGCTCTGGGTCTGGTTGACTTGGTGTCTCTGAAACATAAAACCCCTTCCATTCCCCTAATAGTGCCTTTCACTACCCAAGGTTCTTGGGCTAGTGTTAGGCCTGTGTGCTCCGCAGTCATGCCCCACTGTACTACAGCAGAGGCGCCTTTACTGTGGTGCAAGTTAATCTGAGTGATTTTGAGTGGATGCGGAGCCATCAGGACTATTCTGCCTCCATCTCCCTTACCTTCTTATCGTCCTGGTTGGTCGGAAGTGTCACCTCAAAGGTGACCCTTTCCAGCTCCAACCAGGGCCTGTTGTCAAGGCTGTTGAGAGCCTTGACTTGAGACTCCGACAGCTGGTAGATTTGGATATATTTGCCCACCTCTCCCTGCCTTCCGGAGTCTGTTCTAAGTGCTGGCTGGTTGACCACCCGCCAGGCACTAGTATTTAAAGTGGGGTTGTAGGCCCCTAGCCGGCTAAGCACTTCGGCTGGCTCTTCCGGTGGTCCGGGGAGCCATATCGTGGCTTTATACCGCCTTTGCAGGAGCTCCACTCCTCCCACTTTAAGCGTTGGGCCTCCAGTCTCAATAGTGGCTACTTTAGACAGCAACCACTCCTTCGACTTTTCGTCGGAGGCCACAAATACAAACACCCCACCTTTGATAAACGACGCCTCCAACCTGGGCATCTCAGAGGGGGGTGTCTTTTTCGCCAGATCCCTGAACACCGCCCTGAACCGGGTGGAGTCCTCCTGAGACAATACAGCCTCAGGGTACTCCCCGGCTGTGGCGATGACCGTCAGGGGATTGGTCCTCTGGGCGGCGATGAGTCCCACCCCCCCAGGCACGCCTCTATCGGCTGCGCCCAAGGGGTCACTCCCTCCTTCTTCCCTTCGGTCCCCCCCGACAGCGGGATCATGGCTTTTACCGCTGGCGCTTCCTCCCTTTGGAGGCATGCGTCGCGGCCTTTTGTCAATCCCTGGAGGTCGAGGGCGGGGTCGCGTCGGGCCCCTTCTTCCTCTTCGACGTTCCCAGGGTCGGCTCTTTATGCTGGCTAGCTTGGAGCGGGGGCCTGGAGTCACCTCCTGCCTCCCTCCTCCTTAGCTTTGCCAGCTTCTTGCGGTATGCCCCGCTTTTTCTTTTAGGTAGGAACGAACCGTGTAGGTCCCCTTCCCCCCCGCTTGGTTGCAGCTGTCCAGGAGTCTGTGGGCTCTCCAATGTTACATTGGGGCCCACTATGCCTCCTGTCCAGCTGCTTTTTGCTCTGAGGCAACAGTCAACGGGCGGGGCGTCCGAGAGGTACCCTCAGACTCCTCCGTCCCATCTCCCGTCACCACAGTGAAGGGTTCATTTTTGTTTTTATTTTTTTCTTCTTCCATATGAATCCCACGAGTAGGCGGGGAAATGAAGGTCCACCGACTCAGAGCCCCGCCTGAGCCGGTAAGGCGACTTACTTACCAAGGGCTTGCACCAGGTGCGCCTTGGGCTCCGTTCGAGACCCTCATTAACCCATGGGCCACGAGCCTCTTCAGCACGGGTCGCGTAACACCTTGAGACCGGGGAGCCGTTTCTTAGTTCCCTCCAGCCAGCAGGCCGTGCTCCGCGCCAAGGATTCCTCCCAACACCTACCGACCCTACGCCCCGGGAGCCCTTTACGGGACTGAGCTGCCCGCCTCTGCCTTTGGTTAAGCCTCCCCACCAACGACAAGGTGCTACGGCGGAGGATTATCGTTATATTATAATTAATTATTGGTCGATCTTAATTTTTTTGAAAGCAGTATTTTTATATCGATTCAATTCGTAAGGCTTACTATTCTTTGAAGCCGGACCTGGTGACATTTGAATTCGTGAGAATTTGACATTGGCGGGAAAGTTCATTTCAATGGTTGAACAGAACGATATGACTCACAGATCTGCGCAAGGGTGAAAGCGCAGTGGTGTTATAAAAATGAACTTATGACCACCAACATCAAAGGGACCGACAGCAAGTGACACTACTATATGTTTACTTATACTGTGCTACGAGTTTCAAGATTTTGCCATTTGCAGAAAAAATAAATAAAAATCTGTTCAATTCGATGTCAGTGTCAGTGAAATTGTATTATTGGTTGTGGCCTAATCATTTCCAGCATTTACATTTGTTCAGTTCAGTTATGTTTCTGGAATGTTCGCAGTATAATTTCAAATCAACAACCGAGTCTCACAATGAGTTACAGTTTGTTTGGAATGATGTTCTACGAGATATTACTATTTCACCAGTAGATGGCAATTAGAGCTACAACATTTTGAATTTTGTGTATTCCCTATTCAGTCGCTATAGTGTTTTAAAATTTCTTCCCAGTTTAATCTATCAGTTGCGTGAATTATTATGCAAAAAATATTTCACGGAAAAATAGAAAAACAAAAAATATTCATACTTGACACTCCATTTTTTATTGAATCAAGACACAGTTGTATTTGTTATTGTTTCATTAGCAATCAACTACAATCCAACAGATTCAAAATATTCCAGTGAGTATGTATAAATGAAAGTAGTGAGAGTTCCCAATAGTCGAAAGTGTGAAATACAACAGATTAGAAACTATACTTACTACAATCATATTCACTCCGAAGATAATATAAGATTAATTGAATACATAGTTTCTGCATTGTTTTTGAATAGGTTCAAAGATAACGTATTTTTGGTATCAGAAGATGAATTATTGAAAAGAATTAAACCCTTATTGAATAGTTTCCTATGTAAAAGTTCGTGTTCTAGTGTTATGAGTGTGTATACATTATCTATTTATATGTAGGTGAAAAGCTATCTTTAAATAAGATGCTCCAATGAAGTTTCTTTTTATGAAATATCCTATCTTTTTTTTGATAATCACCCCCTCAAATGTTTTACACTTATTTGGTTACACCCTGATATATACAAAAATTGAAATAGAATCAACCTATATTTTTATCATTGAAATCCTTGTTATTGCATATGCGTTCAAGGAAGGTGAGGTTTATTACCGTGGGTTGATTGAAACATTCGAATCACTTTCTCAGGATATTTATTATGTTCACATTAAATCGATGACATTCAATTTCTATATAGGTTATCATTGGATATAAAGTTGCCAGATTTTCATTTCAAAATCACATAAGATTACTGAAGGAATAATTTCGTGATAGAGATATTGTCATAAAAACACAATCCATAATATTTTATTATGAAAATATGGAATACCCGCTATACAGGGTGATAGTGGAAAATGTTTAAGGTCATTCCATTCGAAATAAGGAAGTTATTGCGAACACCCTGTTAAATATTTTGTAAAACTGTCAAGGATGCCTGATACGATACTCTTTTATTAATGTGTATACAGAGATTCAACTCTTTATCATGAGAGTTTAGTTTCAGTTAGTCAGTCCATCTGTTAAAATTAGAATATCTCAGAAACAAATCACAATAGAGGAGCGATTCAAAATGCAACCGATCCAAAATTTTACGTAGAATTCGAAAATGTAGATGTAACCGGAAGTAACAACGTATTGAAAATAATTTAGGGATATTAGATCACATTACGCTGTAGCTTTCATCAAAATTCCAAGTTGATATCTCTGTTAGTTCTCCATAAACCTCTGATGAATAAGTAGTGTGAATCACCCTGTATAGCTTCATTTTCTCTTTCTACGGTGACTTTCATTGATATTCATCATACTCGATTGTTTAGGCGATCGAGATATTTTGTTTTGTTGAAATTTCTTGAATTAAAGTCATGCATTGGGAATGTAATTCTCAATGGTAGTTCTTTTTTTGTTTGATTTGGAAATAATTGATGGATTGTCTTTTCTAGAAATTTTATTCTAGAAAAAACTCTATAAGGTTCGTTTTCTGCCATCCCTCGAAACATCATAATTAGTCCACGTGATTGGGGATAGTGTTGTATTCGATCCAAAATAACAAGAGTGTGTTGATTTCAGACTATCCTTAATCCTCAAGTCAAGATTCCAAATTTGTAATATACGAGTTGATACTATAACGTTATCTCTGAATCTAATTTGATATAAAAAAGTTGAACAACCGTTGAGAATTGAATTCTGAAAATATAACATTGAGATATGATGAATATCAATGAAAAGTTATTCCATTGAAAATAAACAGTGCACATCAACTTTCAATAATATTCTTGTGATATCCTGTATACCACGGAGTTATTCGAAGAATATACCTATAAACTGAAATCAACTTTTGAAGACTTGATCAGTTTAACCATGATACCTTGTCTAGTTTCAAGTGAATAACGTTTTATATTGAATGAAACGAAGATACGTACATCTTAAATCACTGTGAAATCAAAATCGTAAAGATATATCATTCATCACCATCATTTGCTAAAATTAATCGATTTCAAAATTATAAGTGAGTCAACGATTTGAATGGAAATAACAAAAATGGGATTATCACCAGCAGTATAGAAACTAAATAGTTTTACTTGTTGTCAATCTATTTGATATTGGTGTCCACAAGTTTTATCTTTTATAGATAGCATATCCAACCAATGATGGAATATCTTACCAATGTCAAATAATCCCAGTGAAAATCTAATAATTTATTAGTTTCCTCACATACAAAGAGTATTTCCTGTCTGACTTGTATACTACTTTATAATACCAAGAGTGGACACGCGCACTACAAATTTTAGGATACGATATAATTGCTAATTTATATTACTGTATCCTTTGGGTAATAACTGTGGTACATCCATATTTTATATATTAGCAAAAAGTTTGAGGTGCCTATAAAATCAATACATTATCATACTCTGATATCTGGCAACTCTATCATTAAAGATTCGAATTATATATCTCAACAATTTTTTTTTGTTCAAATGGCCCCAAATATTTGCCATTCTCTTAGTAGCGATAATTGCAATTTGTTCAAAGTTTCAATTATTGAATACATTTTCATAATATATCTATCTATCAGTACATCAAAATTCAATAATTATCTTGATACTGAGTATGCGAAGAATAGTAGGAAGGTTCAACTGTACAAAATGATTTTTTGTTTCCCAAGAGCACAAAGATATGATTTTCTCAGAATTTGGCAACAATTGAAGGTACAGAGGATATATCTACTCAGGATGGCATTTTCGAATGCACCAGAAATGCATCATGACTTTGTTATTTTCAAATGAAATTGAATATCATATGTTGACGTCAATAATGAACGGAGTTCAAACGCCAGGGTTGATGAGAAGTTAATTTAAATGGAAATTAAATATCATATTGAGTGGATAATGAACAACGCTAACTTGTGGTAAGCTTTGGATATCAAGGTTGTAGACCAACAACAAATCTTACAGATAAAATAGCCTTGCTTTTATATTTATCGAAGAATCGAAAATCAAATTGCATTTCCGATGAGTTCGAAATGTCATCATTTAAAGAATAATCTCATGGGATCGAATCATCTCTTTTAGTTCTTGTAATGCCTCAAATAAATAAGCGCATATAAATTCATCACTCACCATTCTGAATCTGAAATAATGAAAAAAAAACATGGTATTATAAACACTAAATATTATCGTCCATGCATCATTTTCAATGTTTTCAAGCGCCTTGAATGTTTTTCAAATATAACTGTGAATTTTGACACCTGTCATACTGGATAGAAACATGGAATTTATTTATTTATTTATTCATTTACTTATTCAAATACACATACATTGAACAGTTCTCGTGATCGACCTAAGAAAACATCTATTTTTGGGAAGTAGGAATAATGAGATGTATAGTTAATCGAATTGAGATATTTGACAGTTCGTCAGAATATGTTTTTCAGCAATCCTCATTTCTTTTGATAAAAGAATTCAAATATTTGAACACGTGCCTAGTTTGCTTTATGGATAATCTGCTACTGACTGATAGTTGAAAAGATCAACTGGGTCGTTAAAATTCAAAGTTTTAGTGAATATATGAAACATATTAATATCGGCGTTAATCTCAAATCTGCTATATTTTCAATAGATTCTGATTGATTTCTCCAAATCATATGCATGACATGGAAAAAGAAGAAAATTACAACTTGATTACACTTGCTAAGTATGCAGAATACGAATTGATGGTCACGAAAGAAAAACAACGCGTAGTGGATGAAATACACTCAAACCATTTTGTTTTACACGAAGCCTTAAATGACTCAGATTTCCAACGATAGATTATCATTGGATAGAAAATAGAAAAATTTCGCAAAATGATAATATTTTTTTATGAGAAAAGTATAATCGAAAAAATGATGGGATTATTAAATTTTTCAGAAATTATGACAGCAGAATTTTCTTTCTTCGGTATCTTGGACTAGGAATGAGATGTACGGTTTTCACTAGATCGTTTCGATATTTCGATCTCGTGTACACCTCAACGACTTTGATGAAACAAATGAAACAATTTCATCCATCTATGGGTAAGTATAACGAATGTCTTGTTTAATTGTGAAATTTTATCATGAAACAATCGCTGGTTCCGGATATTTTGGTGTATAATCAAATGTAATTATCGGTATATTGGATGAACAATAATTCATTCATTTTCAATAATAATTTGCAGAATTTTGTTACGGGAGTAATCCAATAATATACCAATGAAATATCGATTGTGAAAAAGCAGTATCAAAGCACAATAACAACGTTACACGAGGACAGAATACATTCGAAGTGATTTCTTTTAAAAAATATTGTTTCAATGTAATTGTTGAGTTAGTTACACGGAATTTTCAATCGGCTCAAAAAATTCATTTCTTAGGAAGAGACCTATAACAGCTTTTCAGAATATCCGCTGTTGCCTTTTTAATAAAAATGACAGATTCAATTAATACTGAAAAGATTTTATGGATATTCACATGGTGGTGTCTGGCGACATAATATATCCTGGCTAACTATCATAATTTTCTTCGTCTTTCTGATTTCAAGTAGAATACATTGAATGGCCATAGTTGACATTACGCACAGTTGGTGCAATTGTTGGTTGTGAAACATTGTGACACATTTTATGTTTCTTTCACAACTGCATTTCATTTATGTACTTCCTTCAACGAAAACACAATCCCTACTGATATTGAGAATGTGAGAAAATTATTCAATCAATCATTATGAAACATTGGATGGGGATAAAGAAATGTTTACTAAAATTTCAATACTTCAACGCCATCTAGCATTCCAGTAATGAAGTTCATACCTCAAGTACTGTGATACTGTCATACTATATAACCGACAGTTATCACAATGTTCAATCCAATCTAATTTAATTTATATTTATTGTTATTTTCTCCTGCCATTATATGCCATACAGAACTATTTTTCATTATTTATTTTGTTGAAGTGGAAATTCTGTTGTTGTATTTCAATAAAGCATATTTTGTGTTTTTTAAACTCCATTGTATACAGTAACTTTTGAAAATCAATAATTTTGGTTGAGCAATAAAATATGGTTATTATATTGATTCATTTTCATTGTAATGATCTCTGAATTATACATTAACTTTTAGTACAGCTCAGTTGAATATAGAGAAAAAATAGGAAAAATATCGAATAGGAAATTCATTGACGTAGTTATCCCATATAACCGGATATATTCACTAATAATCTACAGAAAAAATCTGTGAGTAATAAATGCCACTCCTGGAGAAAGAATATATCTTCCCAGGTATTGGGCTTGTGATTGGGTGAAAATTTCCTTCATAAAATCATGTGTGAATCAGGATTATTTTTTCATTCCAGAATTGTTTCTCAATTCACTGATTAACTAATTATCTTAAAACATCGCACCCGTAGCTGATGTGACGTAACTACCTAACTGAAATGAATAGACTATTTATCGTTCTTTAATAGGTACTTTCGAGATAATATTTTCATTATATAGATAGTTGTATAACTTGATGAAATTCGTCATCTTCGTTTTTATGTATTAGCACGAGTTTTGCTTGTTTCACGACGATAGGAAATTTTTAGCAGATAATGAAAAATTAAACAAAAATGTCAAAGGTCGTGCAATAATTACAGCATAGCCATGTAAGGAGAATTCATGAATTTTATCGGGTTCTATCGTATATCTTTTAGCTTCTTTACGCTCCATTTTCACAAAAAAATGACATAGATAATACATAAAGTAGGTCATCATTGGTTATATTTAATAATAAACAAGGATGCATTTCATTGTTATTTTTAGTATGTAAGCTTTATGAAAATGTAAGAGACGTTATTGATGGTATTAGTTATTAATTACAATGTATTCTGAATGTGAACACACACAAACTCTCAAGTTCATTGTGTTTCCAATTCATTATTGTGAATCTATTTCTGAAATGAACATTATTTATCATTATTATCATTATTATTATTATTATTCTGATTCAATTCCTCACAGTACCACGTGTGATTTATTTCGATGTTCCATATGATATGTGATATAAAATGATAACAGTCTAAAAAATTCAAACAGAAATAATTTTTTGAGAAGATACTTCACTCACTAGCTCATTCTCAAAATTCTTGAAATATCACTCGATCATATGGTTTATGTAGGTCAATAAATATAGTTGTGTCGTGAATAATGAAATGAGACCGTGAATGGGATTTCACTAATTTTTGCTTGTACGGATTGGATACGACTGATACGCCTCTGATCCATAGGAATGAAATATTGTTGATTCACGCGCTTTATTCAATCCAATCAACGGAATGACTTTCTACCTTACCGTACATTGTACACACTTTACACAAACACCAGATAAAAACATCGAGGGTGAATAAGAAGCGAAATTTATCTGTCAGGAGTGCTAGAGTATGAGAAACCTTACTCATATTTTCGTCCAAAACTCTCTCGGTTTTCTAAAGAAACAAGAAAACACGTTTGAGCGTGGTTTCCTTTGAGTCACACAATAGCCTACTTGCCTACTTGGGAATCCATTCACTTGTCAGTTTGGAATTCTTGTTGCGTTATCGAAGTTAATGGAAAGGAAATTTCGTGATTAAATGATGATGCTATTTTCATTTGATTCGAACAGGAACAGGAGGGTAAATCTCTAGATGAGGATGGTGACTCTTGTGCCTTCCCATAATGGATTGACCTGAACCATTGTTAATCTAGATTTAACAAATCAACCGTCATTGGAAAAGTTATATTCGTTCGGTGAACCTGATCTATTGAATAACTGAGTAATTCTTGATTGTACAACTGTGTTGTGACGGAATAATGATTGATAATATTTGAATAATGATAAGAAACATCTTCATCTGAAATTCACATGAACATTTCAGTATAGGATGGGACTTCTTTCATTTTATTTCCAATTCAATTGGAGTTAACCATCACGAATAGAAGCAATTTCAAATATCGACCCACATTTGATAAGTCTAACAAAGCTACAGAGTAGTGTTGAATATACTGATGGCTCCTCACAATGGTTGAAATTTGCATCAAAAACGTGAACTTTCCCTATCGAAAATAAATCTGGTAAATTTCATCAAATGCTGTAAAAAATTATTAATAGCTATATACATATAACAAAAAATTATATTACATATGAATATTTCGAAAACCAATTGAATTATCCCCCCAATTGCGTAATATGATTCCAGAATATGCGAATTCATTATTCTGGTTCTGTCAAGTTGAAACCAAGATTCTGAATACACCAGTCACATCCAGTTTTCCAGGTAAAGAAAAACCAACACAGTAGTAAGAGTTTTCGTTTTGTTACATGTGCGATGGATGATTGAAATTTTGAGAATATGGAATCAATTTCAATTATGACCATTAAAAAGAGTACAGCTTTGCTTTCCCTTCCACTTCTCCAAATCCAATATATGAGTATTAGTATTTTTGATGAATCATTTAATTTAAATGAAATATTCGTGTGTTTAATGATTTCAATATGACTTATTAAGGTGAAAGTCTGCGATGAATAGCAAAAACAAATGACTCTTATTATTGAATTCATTATCAGCGATCTAGAAGCTGCGACGATGAACATATGGAGAATCCACAATGAAGACTTATATCTCATGCGAAGACCAATTTGATGATAACTTATCATCTCGAATACCTCACTCTATGAAGTGGTAGAACTTCAAATCGACGGTCATCGTGATTATTGAAATCTTTCGTACATCCTTCGTCAAGTGGTTTCTGAGCAATTCAATCAATTTCCATTTTCTAATTATATTAATAATAATAATGATAATAATAATTTATTTGCCACTGCGGTACAGTATGTTCATATGGTATGTCAATAATAACTCGCAATTCCGACAGATGTTTTAACTTTTGAAACATATCTGTTACCGTGTCCAACAGAGCGTGTTCGGTTTTTTGTGGATATTTCCAGTTTTGCAACATCTGTCCCAGATGTCAAGTCAATATTTCCCCATTTAGAATTTCAATATGGTGAACGTTGATGAAGTAAAGTTTAACAACCGATGTTTCATGGTTGTTTTATGTCGTTATTTTTCTTTGTGTTATTTTCCGCTGACAATGTCCTTTAAGAATCCAAAACACATTATTATACTACAAGCGATGTATCTCTTTTTTGACAAATATGAATTCGTATTGGACTTTGTTACTCCTTTATGTACTGAATACCGAGTTTGTTACGTTTCCGTTATTGCCATTCGACTTCAAATATAACTGTTTTTATACAATGGAGAAGTTTCCTTATGACGAATTCCCATCAAATAAGTACTCAACTATTTAGTTTGATATCTCTACTTTCTAGAATGACAATACAAATCATTCAACTCCATTCTATTTTCAAAATAAAACAATTTATAAATTTTGAGGCGAGAAACTGTGACGTACTTAGTGAGTTTAGGGTGAATCTTAAGTTCCATAACCCATAACACATAACCACATTTAGCTGTCAACGTGTTATGTTATGGTGTAATCCGGATAATCGCGGACGAAATCTACGAATGCTTTTGCGCAATTGCCAGATCTACCTTTCTATTTTCATGAAAATAAATTGAGAGCTATTCCGAAAATTCAATCACAAAATTATATTGAAATAATTCACTTCAAGAACAAATTCGATTCATTCATTTATTTTCTATTCAGTCATAGCCCTCGATTATATCATCGTATTCATATATTTTCGCATGTTATGTGCTAGTTATATTTCATAAGACATATATGATATTATATCACGAAAGGTAAACAATCCATGATTTAGTATTGCAAAATCCACGACATATTTTACCAAGATATTCTGGTCAGTTTTTCCGAATATTTAGAATCAATTAGAAGCAGGGCAACACTGTACTTCCGCACGCAAAATCTCAATTTGTTCATGTGTGAACCCAGTTTTTCACTTGGTACGTCATCAGAATGGTGGAGGAGCCAAAACTAGTTTTTCAAAACGAAATTCTGGAGTCAAATTCGATCGCACAAAAAAAAAGAAAAAATACGGGTGTAATAATTTTTCATATATGATATGGAAAAAATAAATTCTTGATATTGGAAACTTCCTCATTGAGTTGTATGAAACTTAGGAAATATCAAATGGTTTATTGTTCGTTATCTTCGATGATTCTGAATGAGGGTATCAACGGCATCTCACACAAGAAGTGTATTTTCGCGACAGAAGTGATTCTTTTAATTTCAATGTCCGATTCTTTTTGATTGATTCAATAAACCCGACTTTTTGATAAATGCGTCGAAGAAAACAAGTTTACTCTATGAATCCATGATATTGACAACATTATGATTTATTGAATTCACCAGCGAACACTATGAAGTTTTGAGTGAGTCAATGTTAGTTATTTTTTGGAATGCATTGGGGAATCTTTCCACATATTTTTCAAAATTTATTGGAGGAACACCCAATGGGTGGATATAATTAAGAAATAAATGCACGAATTTTCTGAAATGGCAATATTTCTTGATCTTTTGAGCCAGTAGATATTCCAGTTATTTGAGAGGAAATTTAAGGAAATACGTGTCGTAGAAGATCTTAAGAAAAAGCCACTCCAACGCGAACAACCCCCAAGAATCTACTCCACCACACTACATCCTACAAATTTCATTTTACAAATTGCCCCTCTATATTTGCATTGGTTCAACAATTTGTCATTTCATAAATGCTGAATGTTATTCTATGAGATAGATATAATTTATTCAACCATGTTATACAGGGTGTCTAAGTGGATAGAACATTAGAAGTATTTGGAGAAGAGAAAGACAGATCATTTCGAAAATTTTGTGGGCGTTGATAATCAAACTTGCTCTATCCGTCTAAAATATTTTTATCAATACAATGTTGCCGCTTGTATCGGAAAGTAGTAGCTACTTTGTTATTTCAAATGAAACACCTCGTATATTATACCATTTTTGGAATCCTTATAAGATTCCTCACAACTTTCCCACATAATTCTCTATGCCTATCTGTGACGATTTTGTCCAATATTTGTGCAAAACCTGACCATTAAAAAATATAAATTTTTTCCCAATGTAAATTTACAAAATATTGCAATTTGGGTTATAGCTGCATGAGACCATCAAGTATTCTGTCGATGAACTAGATCTCAGTCTCAGCATACAGGGAGGCTAAGAAGTGAATGCCTTTCGGAAACTCATGAAAATGACTGAAACTCCGTTTTTTCAAATGGAACACCTTGTATATTATTACTTAGCTGTAACATTTTTCAATTCAATTGAGTATACTTTCCCTATACCTATCTCGTACAGTTTTTTATGTTATGTTATGAATTCGTCTTCAATATTGGATAGTGATTTATAGTAGGCTATGAACTTCATTCTGAGAACTAATATGTTATTTCTTCATTGCCATCCTGTATTCAAGTTGCATAGGTGTTTAAATACTATGGCAGAAAATAATTACTTGAATATGGTTTTGATGGATTTATTCATCATTTATGGTCAATGTAACAAGAATATCAGTAGAACATGCAGAGAGTTTAATGAAAAATATGCCGATTTACCTCGAATGAATTTGAGAAAAGTCATTAAATTGAAGAGAAATTTTGAAACGCTTGAATCATCATTAAAAGCTAAAAGTATCGAAGTCTAACATGTGTATTAATGAATATAGAAAGATTTCAAAAACACTTCTCTTCAATCTAATGAATTTTTTCGAATTCATTAGAGGTATATCAGCATACTTTTCATCAAACTCTCTAGATGTTCTACTGATATTCTTATTACATTGACCATAAATGATGAATAAATCAATCAAAATCACATTCAAGTTATTATTTTCTGCCATAGTACTTTCACACCCATGCAACTTGAATACAGGATGACAATGAAGGAATAACATGTTAGTTTTTTGTCAGAATGAAAACGAATTCATAAAATAAGTAATCATAACTAACAAACTGTACGAGATAGGTATAGGGAAAGTATACTCAATTGAATTGAAAATTGTTATAGCTTTTCCAATAAGTGATAATGTACAAGGTGTTCCATTTAAATAAACGGAGTTTCAGTAATTTTCATGAGTTTCCGAAAGGCATTCACTTCTTAGCCTCCCTGTATGCTGAAACTGAGATCTAGTTCATCAACAGAATACTTGATGGTCTTATGCATCTATAACCCAAATTGCAATATTTTGTAAGTTTGCATTGGGAAAAAATTGATATTTTTCAATCGTCAGGTTTCGCACAAAAATTGGACAAAATGATTTTTATCTCGAAAATCGTCACATAAAGGTATAGGGAATTATGTAGGAACGTTGTGAGGAATCTAATGAGGATTCCAGAAATGATATAATACACGAGGTGTTCCATTTGAAATAACAAAGTAGGTACTCATTTCTGATACACTGGCAACACTGTATTGACAAAAATATTTTAGACGGATAGAGCAAGTTTGATTATCCACGCCAACAAAATTTCGAAATGTTCCATCCACTGTGAAGCACCCGGTATACAAGTATGTCAGAACAGTAAAGTACACAGTAAAGTGTCAATATTCAACATGTCAAAACACAAATGTAATGGTTATGGTAAGAGAGAATGATATGTATTTATAATATGACAAGAAAAGACATGACAATTGTACCTATATGTGGTTAAAAATACAAGTATATATAAAAATAAAATTACACCCATAATATTGATAAGAAATGATAATAATCATAAGATCCATAATGAAGTTAGAGAAGAAAATGGAAAATGTTAAGTTTATTCCCCAGACATGTAACTTTAGTAGTGGTGACTTTGGCTAGTAAGAGGTGACAAAGGTGTATAAAATTCCATTTCAACTTTGTCATCGATTACATTTTTTTTATAGTTGATTCACAGTAATGACAAAACCCGCGTTATTCATTGCCAGACACCTAGTGGGGTTCAAACCCCAACGTTGTCTCCACCACTGTCCATCGAAAACTGGCTCTCTCGTTAGTCCTGTCTGGGCATAGGGACCAGAGCGATGTGTTTCTTGTTTATGTGGGATATATACACTTGCTCTCCTCGTTACTTTGATGAATTTCTTCCTACATGGAAAAAAAATCTTTCCGATAGTGTATATATTTTTGGGTAACTATGTTTCCTCAAGAGCTAGCCAGTTTTGACGGTTTCAACATATTATCAGAGTGCAATAGACTAAACGCTCTGTTTCACTCTCACGCGTCCGAATGTGGGTTTCGATATTATCATGAATAAAATAATGAATTTGATATGGAATTTTATACACTTTGTCAACTGTTATCTGCCAAAGTTACGACTATTCAACTTTCAGCTTTCATAAAATGACAAAGGTCTGGTCCTTGCGGGCCTATAAGACGCATACAGAATTATTACAAATGAAAATACAAATAGAATATCAATTCAGAAGCGCATCTGTATTTTGAATACATTATACTACATAAATTGTTCGTTATTTTGGCGAGCACCTGCTATACATGTGTTTCACCAGGAAATTATCCCGTTTCTAAACACATGAACGTATTGCGGCCTGGTTTCGACGATCAGGAAAACGCCGCACATACAGACTCCGCAGCACGTTTATGCTTTTGACATACAGCAAAAATATAGGGCATAATAATCAACGATTTCATTGAGTGTGAAGATTGAAAGCGTTATAATGTGCAATGAAAATACCATGACGCAATTTTTCGTCTAGATGCCGTTGGAATAAAACAAAGCATAAGAAGTCCTGAGATTTTATTGACTCTTTTGTCTGGTTTGTGAGGATCGTTTGCGACGGGGTAACAGGTATCAAAAAGAAAGCAAACATTGTTTTGCCATGATAATTATCCCCAATATTATTTCAGAAGAAAAAGACTTGGACGATGATGGAGTATAAAACTAACACATACCATATTGAAATGAAACTTTTTTGTCGACTTATGAGAAATAAATTATAGCAACTGATGTTTTTACAATAACGATAATGTCCGAGATCTGTAAGGAGTAAAACACGGTTTATCGTGTGAGAAAGATCTCGTCCCTACACCAGTCTTTATTGGCTCAAAAGTGAGACTGGTAGACACTTGATAGGGACAAGAGAAGTTATTGAATTACGAATATAACTCCTGAAAAATAGAGGTTGATGATAGAGGGGTTAAAATTTTGGGTTGTTTGTAGGGTCGATGATGGAAAAACTAAAAAAAAATTGGACAGATTATAAAAAAAAAAATGAATCCCGTCTCAGACTAACTGAATATACACATGAAATTTTGTCAAAATCGGTTGAGCTTCTCAGAGAAGACTACACATAGCCATACCGAATCTTCGATATAAGAAACATAATTTAAAATTTTCTTGACATCTGTTTATGAAGATTTTTCAATTGAGCTGTTTTATTTATTGATTTTTCTTTTTGGTTGTTAACAAAACTATTTATAAAAAAAAAACTTTTTGGCGTTTCTTATATAGTTCGAATCCTTCCTACTGCCTACTGTCATCTTGCTCATCTTATTCAATTCAAAAGAAAGCTAACAACGAAAAAATTCGTATCAGTTCAACTGACTATCATGAACCTGTCTCAATTTGCTGTAAGAGATGGGTAGGTATACTGTTTATCGCAAAATTCGTCGAAATTTATTGAAATAATAGTGTTTCTCAGATCTTCTTTCAGCTCAGTGGTAACTGTAATAGCGTTTCATTAAATTTTCAACCCTAATACTCCCTACGTTGGCTATATTTGAGCTCGATACCACGAGTAAAAGACGTTGAAGGGAATATTGCTCCTTTACAAGAGGAACAAAGTTTTTATATACAGTTAATTTGGTCATGTTATCTTACGGAAGACTAAGTATGTGATACTCCTGTTAAACTAAATGAAACAAATTGTAGTTTTTTATGTGAGACGTATATACGTACCAGTGGCGGATCCATAGGGGGGCCCTAGGGGGAAAATGAAAGATGTTATTTGTAACATTCATCGCTCCTAATTTTCAACTTGTATCTGAAATTGAACCACATTTTGTAAAAATTCATCGATAATGAATGTCAAAATGATAGCAGCAGCAATGAAAAATTGAGTTTTCATGAAGACATTCGTATATAAATACATCGATAATTTAAATAGAGTCTATCAGATACAGCACCAATTCCATGAATTATCAATTGAAATCGACTGCACATATACTGATACTGTATTTTATATCTCTATAAGTGAACAGTTGAACTTCTCAATTCCTTAGTGATTATTCTTCAGCTGTTTTTCCCCTTTTTGATGTTCTTATTCGATAAACATCGTCTTATCAGAACAATCAGAACACCTAATCTACATCAGTTCTGCTCGACACAATGCTTCAATTGACAAATATAGCTTGATTTCTGATCATAAATCTTCAATTCATCTCAAACGAATTGTTTATATTTCTTTATCTTCTTCGAAATCATAGCTAATTTCTCCAACACTATGAACAATAGAAATTTTTGTGGGTTTGGATTTTTATGCGTTCTAACAGATTCAATAAACACGTCACATCTAGCGATAACATAATTCACTTTTCAAAAATTTTGCGAACTGTCTGCTGTATTTGGATTTCTAGTTTCTGACATGCATATAACTTCCAAATGATTGTGGTCAGGTCATAGGTTATATACTTTGTGGTTTCCTCAGGTGGTCTGGTAAAAACAGAATCAGTAATTTTGAGAAAATACCTTCCGTAGTATATGAACTCATCTCAAGTGTTATATTCCTCTTATATCATAACGTTTCATGTAAACGGGTGTTAGGACGAACTTGCTATAGCAAATCTACTACAAATACGTTCAATATTACCGCAAACAAGCATCTCCTGATTCATTCGCTTCTTTCAATGTTGAACCAATGAACAGTGAAATCGAGATGAAACGACAATATATGTATACATTAGTCTTTAGTTGACTTATGGATTGGTGCTGGAGAGAACAGGAATTAATCAACTCTATATAAGACTGTAATTAAGTCGAGAGTTGCCAACTCACATTCCCAATAAACGAATTGCAAGTCTTGTTACAATCATATAATTCGGAATACGAATGGTCGATTTCTTTACTTCCTAGGGTTTCACGGTTATTCAAATTATTCAGATATTGAATTCCAGTTTGACATTTTATAACTTTTAACACGAACATCCTAACATTCTGGGTACGATTTCTACCACACAACGAAGTAGGACGATTTCGAAAAATCCATGATTTGATGTACTTCAAGGTGTCAAAATTCTGAGTTGAATTATTCAAAGGTGACAGCTTGACCTGTTGGAATATTTGGTATACTTTCCTGATAGAATATAAAGCTACTTTCCATGGTATAAAACAACTACACTAAAAATAGAAAATTCAAATTTCAACATTGTGGAATTTTTGGGCAAGGGGCATATATCTTGGTGTGTTTGAATAGTTTTGAGAGTGATAACTGAATGTCGTTATGTGCACCACATGGAAGAAATTGATTGAAAACAACTATGCGGCTCAATGATGTTTTCATTTTCGCGGATTATTGTAAAATATTTTTGTACTTTGGAATGGAAAATATCGGTAGCTTTTATCTTTGGAGTGCGAATTCTGTATTACCATTTCAAAAATATCGTAATATCATGTCCAACTTACTCGTTTCTACACCTAATTAATTATTTTCCTGCTTTATTTTTCAGAATACAAAACATTTTCTGACGTGCACACCAAGATATATTTTTTTCACCCATATACATGTAATCTCATTTAAACGATACATATGAAATTACAATGAAACAATTTCTTCAAATAACTTTGTTCGTACAAAGATAATTTTTATATGAGATGTGGAATAACTTTTGTACAAAATCACAATACAGTATCTAAAGTCTCTAGAGATTTCAGAAAGTTTTCATCCCTGGAACACCACTCCATCAATTCATCAATTGTGATGACGCCATCTTTATTAGTATCAATCATCTGAAAAAAGAAATTAATGGAATTTTTGAATTCTTTCATCTTTTTCAGCAGCGAAATCGAAACAAAGCATGATACGAAAGTTATCGGTGTCAAAAAACAATGAAATGAAATCCCACACTCGTAAATCAACCAATCAACGAGAAGCGAAAAGAAATGAGAACTGAGTTATTATTGGTATATTTGTATTGTAGTACGTAATACGGGTATATTGGGTGTCCTAAAAGTTTTGCGATCTCCAATAATTCTTCAATGAGATGGAAAATGTAGTTTTCACTGTTAGAGAGATGCCGTTTGTGGTCGTATTTTGTGTCTGTCTGATGTTGTTCTTCCTCCGAGTGGTGAGAAAATCCTTTCTATTGAGTCGTATATATCTCTAATATTGTCGTCGAAACAACAATAATTTACATTTTCACACAAGAAATAAATCGAAAAATATTCAGTCGGAGATGAGGATTGAAAACAAAGGATGAGAATTTAGGAAACTAACAAGAAACGATTTGTTTTGTGGGTATTTTATTTTTGTATGTCCTTATCCATATTCAGGACCCAAAAGTGTTCCGATAAATGTTGGAATTTCACATGAAAGAGGAGTGTGCATTTGATGCAATCTGTTTAGACAAAGTACATTTCATCTGTTCCAAACAGCATTTCCCTTACTCGACGAGTTTAACAAAAAAAACTGGATGGCACCAATTAGCTTATCATGATCTAAACATACTTGTTATTTTCATCAATTTTAACAAAACCGTTATAATTTCTTGAAATACAATTTTCGACAATGAAGTAATTTCAAGAACGTATAACGAATTGAATCAGGTGTGAATATTATTGCTGTACATTTCCATCAATTGTTTCCCAACGTAAAGATTGGTACTCATGAACATGTAGCTTGGCCTTCCCGCTTGCCATATCTAACACTACTAGACTATTTTTCGTGGGGTTGTCTCTAATGATCGAAAATACTGTCGTAGCAAAATTTTATTTAAAAAAGTATGTTAATGCCATTCAGAAAAGTACTTCTTATTTTTCAAACCATATCTCAAGAAACGAGATAGTATATAATAACTTAAGACACACTCATCATTTTGAGATGCGATCAACTCCATTCCCAGCGACAGTATTATAATCGCCGTGATCACATTGATTCTAATTACAGACGGAATTGAATTTTTCTAAGTTCCCTTTTATGATTGAAAATTCCGTTTTTCATATCAGATACCGACACCCCAATTCTCTCATCGTATTGGGAGACAAGCTGTCACTGTAATCTTTATTGCAACGTTCATTATAAGCCTCCCTTTATGTCACCAGTTCTTTGTCTTTCTATGCAATTTATTTGGGGATATTCGATTCAGCGAACAAATTGATTTCGTATCTAAAAAATCATTAGCTGAAAAGATTTTCCTGGTATCATGAAGTCTTTATCCCTGAAGATATTTACCTCCTAAACAGGGTGTTTCACAGTGGATGGAACATTAGAAGTATCTTGAGAACAGAAAGACAGATCATTTCGAAAATTTGTGGGCGCGGATAATCAGACTTGTTCTATCCGTCTAAAATATTTTTATCAATACAGTGTTGCCGCTTATATCAGAAAGTAGTAGCTACTTTGTTATTTCAAATGGAACACCTCGTATATTATATCATTTTTGGAATCCTCATAAGATTCCTCACAACTTTTCCACATAATTCCCTATACCTATCTGTGACGATTTCCAAGGTTATGAACTTCATTCTGACTGAGAACTAATATGTTATTCCTTCATTGTCATCCTGTATGGGTGTAAAAATACTATGGCAGAAAATAATCACTTGAATACGGTTTTGATAGATTTATTCATCATTTATGGTCAATGTAACAAGAATATCAGTAGAACATGCAGAGAGTTAAATGAAAAGTATACTGATTTACCTCGAATGAATTTGAGAAAATTCATTAGATTGAAAAGAAATTTTGAAATGCTTGAATAATCATGTGAAATCATCCAGAAAGATTTCAGAAACAGGTCAGATTTTGCACAAAAATTGGACTAAATGATTTTTATCTCGAAAATCGTCACAGATAGGTATAGGGAATTATGTGGGAAAGTTGTGAAGAATCTTATAAGGATTCCAAAAATGGTATAATATACGAGATGTTTTATTTGAAATAACAAAGTAGCTACTACTTTCTGATACAAGCGGCAACACTGTATTGATACAAATATTTTAGACGGAAAGAGCAAGTTTGATTATCCACGCCACAAATTTTTGAAATGATCTGTCTTTCTGTTCTCCAGATATTTCTAATGTTCCATCCACTGTGAAACACCCGGTATAGCTAGCTAATTGATTTTGATAAAAAAAAATTATTGTCGGAAAGCTGAATTGTTCTTGATTAGATCATTCAATTCGTGAGACATGGAGTCACAGTATCTGAAAAAATATATTTTGGGTATGGACAAAAATCTATTAGAGAAAAATGGGACGCGATGCTGTTCTCTCTTCCTATGCCCCCTCGATTCGTCAATTGTCTACGTCACATGTTCAAATTTTATGTCATTCCCTTCATAGAACACCCTATTTTGTTTGGTACATTATGGAAACAGTCAAATGAGTCATTTTCACTCAAATAAGGAATTTTCACTATGTATATGTTGAAAACACTACTTTAAAAGCAAACATTTTGCGGAATCTGTTTGGGACATCTAGGACACGTTTAAGACAATTTATTTCCAAATCATTTTTTGATTTTATGCAAACTTCAATTGTTCGGACTACAATATCTGTACTCTAGATTACCCTTTTCCCTTAATTCAACATGAGACATTTTGATAACTTGTTGAAGGGAATTTCATGTATCCCTCGATTTTGTAAGCGATTATGGAGAATAAGTTGAGGAGTACGTGTGCTAAACTATCATCAAATATTACTGATATCCTGTATCAATTTCTACTCACATTGAATATTTTCTCCACGTGATCTTTTGCCGAAGAATCTTCCACAGCTGGTTGGGTCGCCCTTCCTAGCATTTCATAGATGCTCGAGACAACGTCTAGCATTTCTGGCTTCGAAATCAGACCGTCACCGTTCAGATCATAAAGGTTGAAGACCCATTGTAATTTCTCGTTTACGCTACCACGTGATACTTTCGACAGAATGTTTAGGAAGTCCTGAAAAATATATAAATCATTCAGTAATTCCATTCATTATTGGAAAGTCATTTGCCTCTGAACGTGAGGCAACCTTCCTAATTTCCCCTTCACTTCATCGAGAGTATTAGGTCTGTTAACTTGAATCTCCATAAGAATATAGTGGAATGAAATTAAGACATCTGGCCACTCCCAAATCGTCGTATAACAATACATGTTTTGAGAAAAATATTATATTATTTTTTGAATTGAAATTTGTTAACGGATAAGAATTAAAATCGAAAATGTTACATACAAACATACATTCTTCTAAAGGTACTATCAAAATATGGCTATCAGTGGGAAATAATAGTTATCGAAATAATGTCCAACTGAATTTGTTCTAACTTTGCATGCTGATTGAATGAATACGAACTTAACATTTCCGACTGAACCGGAAGTTGCTTATTTTAACCGTCCGGTCAATGACGAAATTTTCACTATTCGTTCAATAAGCGGGTACCCGCATATAGCATTTGACAATTTATAGGCAAAGTATGGTGGATATGTGATGTTGGGAACTAGTATCCATCTTTACACTGGGAAATCTAGTAGGGGTTGTGAAATATCCTCGGTGAGAGTTGTCGAAGACTTGGTGACAGGATAAAGGATCAGGAAAAACATTAGTATGGATAATTATTTTGTTTTCTTCCTTTGGCAAGATTTTCATCATTGTAGAACCTGATGATTTTTGGCACTTATGAAAAATAAGGCTTATATTCCACCAGCGATGGCTACATGGAAAACGCGGATGGAATTATCTACTGTGTTTGGTTTTCATAAAAAATCATATGCAGTTATATGACAAAAAAGGTAGTGATTATGCTGTCATCAATGTATCATGAAGCAAAAATTAGTGAAAAGGTTGAGAAAAGCCTGAAATTATTGAATTTCATAACTGGTCTGTAGCTGGAGTGAACACTAGGGAAAAAATGATTGGTAGTTTTACAACAAAAAGATCTTTTCAAAGCACATTTCTATAATATTCTTGATGTCGATGTATAATGATTCATACTTGAATTCATCGATTTCAGAGATTTTTCTACAGGGTGATTCACCCAACTGGTTCATTAGAGGTTTATGGAGAACTGGAAGAGATATCAACTTGAAATTCTGGTGGATGCTACTACTCAAGGTGTTCTATCTTCCTGACCTGTTACTTCCGGTTAAACCGGAAGTGATAACAACTTTGTTTTTTCAAATGGAACACCCTGTTTATTTTCAGATTTTCGAATTCTACGAAAAATTCTGGACCTGTTGCATTTTGAATTTTCTTCCTATCGTGATTTGTTTTCAAGATATTCCATTTTTTCGAAAATTTTTGACAGATGGACTGACTAACTAAAATGTCCATATCATCTTCAATTTTCAAGATTTGAGGTACAATCTCCGTATACACATAAATGAAAGAGTGTTTTATCAGGTATCCTTAGAAGCGTTCCAAAATATTATATTATATATTATATTCAACAGGGTGTTTGATATTTCAGTTTACTTTTTGTAAATTTCAAATCGCAATAACTTTCTTATTTCGAATAGAACGACCATGAAATTTTCGAACCATCCGACGCAAAATTTAATTTCCTATCGATTTGCATAGGCATACCATATTGCTTAAATGGATATTTACAGAGATATCAACAAAAATGTGAAAATACGCTCATTCGTCTCATGTGTATTTTCACAAGTGTGCTTTGGATGGTTCTAAATTTCATATTTGACGAATAATATGAACATCAATCCATTAGGCAGTGACCATATATATAAATCTGGAAAGATTTCAAAAACATTTCAAAATTTCTCTTCAATCTAATGAATTTTCTCGAATTTATTATAAATCTATCGAAATCACATTCGAGTAATTATTTTCTGCCATAATACTTTCACATCCATACAACTTGAATACAGGATGACATTGAAGCATCATCATGTTAGTTTTCTGTCAGAATGAAGTTCATAGCCTACTATCTGAAGTACTATCCAATTTTTTTTCCTTAAACGAATAACATAAGTGATCATAACTAACAAACTGTACGAGATAGGTATAGGGAAAGTATACTCAACTAAAATGAAGAATGTTATAGCTTTTCTAATAGTTGATGATATACAAGGTGTTTCATTAAAAATAACGGAGTTTCAGTCATTTTCATGAGTCCCCGGAAGACACTCACTTCTGAGCCTCCCTGTATGATGAAACTGAGATACCGACAAAATACCTAATGGTCTTATGCAGCTATAACACAATTTGCAATATTTTTTAAATTTACATTGGCAAAAAATTGATATTTTTCAATGGTCAGGTTTTGCACAAAAATTGGACAAAATGATTTTTATCTCGGAAAACGTCACAGATAGGTATAGGGAATTATGTAGGAAAGTTGTGAGAGATTTTATAAGGATTCCAAAAATGATATATTATTCATATATTTCATTTGAAATAACAAAGTAGCTACTACTTTCTGATATAAGCGGCAACACTGTATTGATAAAAATATTTTAGACGGAAAGAGCAAGTTCGATTATCCACGCCCACAAATTTTCGAAATGATTTGTCTTCCTGTTCTCCAGATATTTCTAATGTTCCATCCACTTCAGCCTATGAAGGCAACTGTCCACTTAGGAGAATGAGACCTAGAGGTCAAGTTCACTGGTGGAATGATAAGCTGGCAAGCATGAGGCAGAAAATTATCTGCATCAAGCAATAAGCCAGGAAACGTAAATACCCAGCGAGATGGGAACATCTCAGACAAATGAGGGATCAATACAGAACAGAAATTAGGAAGGCCCAACAGACTAGTTGGACTTCTTTCTGTGAAGAGATTGGTGAAGGGACTGAGGCAGCCAGGCTGGATAAAATACTCTCAAAAAATCCAGAGGCTATACTCGGCTCCCTTAAACTACCCAATGGCAGGTTCTCCACCTCAGACGAAGAGACCCAGGAATGCCTGATTAAGACACACTTTCCCAGCTTCCTAGAGGATCGGGAAGGGAGCCACAATGATCAGCAGGAAGAAAGGAGGACAAGGGCGAGCTCAGTCAGAGTGGAGGCACAAGTCTGGCGCCGCAATCGTGAGCTCGCTAACAAAATTGTTACTCCGGACAAGGTAAGATGAGCAATTAGATCCTTCAAACCATACAAGTCACCAGGGCCAGACGGAATATACCCTGTGCTTCTGAGGAAGGCGGGTCAGTCCATTGTAGGGCCCCTGACCATAGTGGTAAGGGCTAGCCTTATACTTGGACACGTACCAGCTGCCTGGCAAGGAGCAAGGGTTGTGTTTATTCCAAAACCAGGTAGAGGCGGATACACTTCTACGAAGGATTTCCACCCAATAAGCCTGACATCGTTCATGCTGAAGACGGCCGAGAGACTCGCGATAGATATATCAGAGACGAGGTACACCGGACGAAACCATTTCACATGAACCAATTTGCCTATAGAGCGGGACTCTCCACCGAGACTGCTCTATTGAAGGTCAAACAGCTGATACAACCCCAACTCGAAAGTGGAGGTTTCGCTATCAGCATTTTCATGGACATAGAGGGTGCGTTCAATCATACGGCCAGTGGCGTCATCAAAGATGCCATGGAGAAGTTTGACGCACTTACAATGCTAGTTGACTGGGTAAGCCACATGCTGAGAAACAGACAACTGGAAGCGAATAAGGGCAACACAACAATTAGAGGAAATGTTTCCTCGGGATGCCCACAGGGTGGGGTCATGTCACCCTTGTTGTGGAGCCTGGTAGTAGACAGCCTATTGGTGGGACTCAGCCGAGGGGGCACACAGGTAGTGGGATACGCTGATGACATAATGATCATAAGGCGCGGACCCTTTCTGGGCCCACTCATGGAGACCACACAAGAAGCAATAGGGACTGTAGAAAGCTGGTGCAGGAAAACTGGACTTAATGTCAACCCCAGTAAAACGGAGGTTATGGTTTTCACCAGAAAATATAAATGGAACAGACAATGTTCGTTGACACTGAATGGAAAGGCTCTTGAGCTAGCCAGAGAAGTGAAATATCTGGGAGTCACCCTAGATAGTAAGCTAACATGGAAAAGACACCTAGAGAACAAGAGCCGCAAATTTGTGGCTGCCCTATGGCAACTTAGGAGGGCTATGGGCAGCAGTTGGGGCATCAAACCAAGCACAATGAAATGGCTTTACGAGGCAATTCTAAAACCCAGACTCATGTACGCCTCTGTAGTCTGGTGGGATAGAACGAAGCTAATAACGGCGGCGAAACAATTGGAGAGGTTGAGAGGTCTGGCAACGAGGTGCGCTGTGGGCGCAAGTGCGTCAGCGCCTACAGCAGCCCTTGGGGCAGCCCTAGGGATAGGACCGATTCAACTGGATATTGAAGCCGCTGCCGCAAAAGCGATGCAAAGAGCTAAAGACATCCTCTCAGAAGGGAAATACAAGGAGAAGAAACCGGAGATCATGAGACAAGGAGGCATCTTCGAAATGCCCACTGACAAGATGGTCACGAGGTATCTCTTCGATAAAAAATACCGCATCAGTCTCACAAGTAAAACTGAGTGGATTGAAGAACGGGCGAAACTACCTACCAGTGGGGAATTCTGGTACACGGATGGCTCCAAGGCAGGAGACGAAACAGGTGCCGGAGTGTATCGGCGCCGAGGAGGGGAGAAGCACATCTTTCCGCTCGGGAGCCATACCACGGTTCTACAAACCGAACTGGTGGCAGTGCTGAACAGCGCGCTTCAGGCATTGGATGTCAGAAGCCAGGAGCACCTGTACATCTGTACGGACAGCAAGAGCGCCTTAGAAGTTCTTGAAGGGTACACCACAACATCAAAACTGGTGTACGATTGTTATCAAACCTTAAATCGCCTGGCAGAAGTCAGACCTGTAACCTTGATGTGGCTGCCGGGTCACAAAGGGATAAAGGGCAACGAGATTGCAGACGAACTGGCCAGACTAGCGCGATTAGAGAGGTTTATAGGACCAGAACCGGCAACTAGAATTTGCAACACAGTCATCAGGAAGAAGATTGATGACTGGACTGCGGCAAAGCGCAGGGAGGCATGGAGAAATGCCCCTGGGTGCAGAATAACCAAGATCTTCATTAGACCAGATCAAATGAAGAAATGGGAAGAACAACTACTCACGCTGAGTAGGAAGAACGCAAAAGTGATCATCGGTATTCTGACCGATCACGGTACTCTGCGGAAGCATAGACACATAATGGGATTGGAAGAAAACCCATTATGTAGATTCTGTGAACTAGAAGATGAAACTTCACTGCATATCATCTTCCAATGCCCTGCAGTAATGGAGAAGAGGCGCCTTCACCTAGGCGACCCAGATCCACAGGGATTTCAATGCGAGGAAGGCACTATCAGGAATATCCTGACCTTTTGGGGGGAGATCTTCGATTAGAGCCACCAGATATCTGAGGGACGTCAAGGGATTACCCATACGTCTGGAGGCGCTACGTGCCCCAACTCCACAGTCGACACTAGGTCGACAACAATAATAATAATAATAATGAAATCCACTGTGAAACACCCGGTAGAAGGGATTGTACTTAATTGAAATATGTTGGAGTTTCGATGATCAAATGATGTAAGATGACCAAGAGCTAACATTGAAAATTGAAGAAATATTGAAATCCTAAAGTGACAACCTTCTTTTTTATTGTTTCATCTCAAGTACCTATTGTAAGTAAGGTAGCATTTTATTAAATGTCTATGAAAATTCTGCACTTCATAGGCAATCAGTTATTTTTAATAGGAAAATTGTAAACGGTTAGAGGAAGGTGCAAAGAGAGAATACAATGAATGTGAACGTCACCAACGACCAAGTATTTTCTGTTGAAGCGGATTTGGATATATCATGATTCTGCTTATTTGAAATAAAAATCATTCGATCAACTAAGTTATTTCGTAACGAGCTCGATAGTATAGAATTTGATAACATATTTTTTCTTCAGCACAAAGAAGTACAGTACTTCGAACATCTTCTCTAATTATAATTTGACTTCCTTGTAAAGTCTGCGTTCATGGCTTCGACTTCACATGGGTTTCAAGATTTCAGAATCTCCCAACATCTCTGCTCTGTTGCAGTGTTATAAGGTTTCTAGAACATTCTTACTAGGAAAATGATACCTTTCTCAGTTCCTTCCTCTGTGTTACCAGCCAACAAACATATGGAACTTAATGGAATTTTGGTGTCAAGTGTACTTTCTCAAGTCATTTAAACTAGTTCATTACCTTCAATGAAAACACATGATGTGATTTCGGGAATATATCGAATAAGTTTTAGTTCTAATTTATAGCTATTCATGGAGAAGGTGAATGTGTTACGGAAAGGCTATAATTGAATAAGAAGGAAAATGCATGAGACAAATTGGAGTTCAACACTTCCATTGACAGTGGTAAAACGCCAACCTCATTAGTGGAAATGTTCTCTGTATCATGAGTATTACAGCTATACGGAGTGGGCAATGGAAAACGAAACAACGTGCCCACACACTTTTCTTCAACGCTTCAGCAATTTACCGTATAACTTTCCAGAAGTTTCCAATGCCTTTAGTAAATACAGAAACCGCAATAAATCACTTTCTTGAAAATTTGCATGAATTTGAGGAGCACCCTGTATATGAGAATATTTTTTGAAAAATGATCTGCTGTCTTTCTTTTATGATGTATTCATTAAATAGAATATTCCTCCCGGAAAATAAATGGGTATGTAGGTAGTTCTAAATATAATTCTAATGTTAACTAATTTCGCACTTTTTCTATTAAAATCATTTCAGTGACAAAGGGTGAAAGAGAAATAATGATAGTAATGGTCATGCTATAAAGATGATTTTCTTGGCATGAAAATGGACGTGTTTTTGAATCTTATTTATTTCATTTTCAAAATCTGATTCTGTTGACCTCTGAAGCTGATATTTCAATATGTTTTTAGTGTTATCGAATTATATCATGGTAATTAGTATTTGCCATTTCCTGAACTTGTTTTTGCTGTGCTGGTTCTGAAATAAATAAGACTATCATCTAGGCAAACTCATTTACTGTGATTATTATTATGAAACACTTGGGGCAATAAACAGTCTCCTTATTGAGTAAATTTTTGAACCCCTCGAGCTACAAAAACGGACCAGTAATTTACTGAGTTCGCGATATCGTTAATAATAGTTGTAGGGAAGATAGCGCTGCATTTTTGGAAATAATTTCATACCAAACAAATTCCATTTTTTTAAGTTAATTAACTAAGCTCAGTTGCCGCCTTCGTGATAGAAAATATAACGAGAAGTATGCCTAGAGTATTTCAATACTTTTTTGGCATTTCTGGGCCGTTTTTTATAAAAGTATATAAAACTGACGTACATAGTAACCAGTTGAATCGAAAATTACAAGAGCGTAGACAATTTTTTCTCGATTTTGACTACAACCCAGAAATCTGATTTCTGATCAAAACTCGAAATTTCTGCTGACACATAAAAACATTATGATCTGTGAGTTGAGTTCTGAGGTCTATTTTTCAAGGGGGTAGAAGAAGTCAGATACATGAAAGAATAACATTTTAAATAATTTTTTTTGTCCATGGTTTTTTTTATTTTATATAGGGTGATTCATTAGGAAAGGGGCATACTGTAAGGGTTGGTAGAGATCGTCTAGCTGGTACTGAAAAAACCCCATATGATGGGTCAAGCGCCCTGTATAACCGACATACGGAATGTTTTATGTATTTCAGCTATTCCTTCAATGGCTCATAACTTACGATCCACATTTTCACAACATAAACTCATTATCCTTTATGCTACCGAAAAACGAATAAAGGAAACTAATATTCCAGGTATGGTCTTGAAAAAATTTAAAGAATTTTATCAGCTCAATACAACACATTGTATGACAAAATTCTGAAAATTCGTTTGCAGATATAAAACAAGCAGAGAAGATAGTCCAAAACGAATTCATTTTTTCGATGTGAATGGTACTGAAAGGTAACCAAATTTGCCAAAAATACCTTCCTCAAATATATAAAATATAGTTCCTATACTTCACGGAGATGAAGTTCAATACTGTCCAGCGTTATAGAAGATCTTCATTACGAGGATGAGATATTGAGGAGCCTTGCAATAGCAGCTCTTCCTCCATGTGTGATATCGAAATAATCAGTTCCTAAAAAGTTCGGCTTCCGTGCCAAAACCACACACGAATTGTTTGACCTCCAAACGTATTGAGAACATTATGAGATCAAGAACACATTTTGGATAAACCAATAACATACTGATCATTTGATAATCCACATCAATAATGCGGTCATTCACATCAATTTTACATAAAGGATAACTTGCTGAAATATTGTTCAGTGGATTAGGGAGTTGCAAATACCACACCATTTAATGTTATATGATACCGCTGTGGTGTTCGCAATATTGGATGCTAATTGCTGGCTGTGGAATCAGTCAATTAACTCCAGTCACTCGTGATATATCACTAGTTAGAAGTATAATATTTCATCAGTGGACAACAACGATGCTGAATTTTTTCATCCAACATGGAATACTAAGTCAACGGGACAGAGTGTTTGAATAGTGCCGTGGCAATTGGATCGAAATGCAGTTTTGACATAAAACTCGTATTCATATTTTGGAATTATTTATTAGGACATTCACTAGCAGAATACTCATACTAAACCCACAATTTTTCTTGAGGATCTTTTTTGTAGTAACTGACGACAGGAAAAGTTTCATTCTTTAATCGAATGTTAGGTATATTTCTTCTAATTTTGATTCTACGAAATACAGGTTACCTTAATGAATGCTCATATAGGTACACAAAGTGGTCACATTAACACTGGATTATTGCTACGTTCATATGTTTATGATTATGAGAAACACTTTATTTCTTTACAAAAAACATCATACTTTTGTTTTCTTCAACACATTATAATGAAAATACATCTTTTTGAGATTTGAAACTCATTTTCGACAATTTGAATACTTTAACACATTGAATACTGGAAATCAGTATGGTATTCCTTCATAAAATTATCAATGGCAGTATTGATTGTCCACAAATTGTTGAGCCTACTCCTCTTTCCGCAAACATAAGAAGAAATAGATATAGTGATATTTTCAAAGTTTCTTTTTGAAGAACTAATTATGATTTGAATGAGTCCCTCAATGAAACAATGAGATCAGCATACACTCAAAACAACAAACTTGAACTATTTGATTCATCTTCAACATCTTTTAGAATGACTGTAAAAAGGTTGTATTTTTTTTTCACCATGACTACTGTCATGTGTACCACATGTATTTTTACTTAGGGTTTGTTCGTATTTTATTCTTTTTTCAATGGTATAATTGACTTGGTATTTCCTCTTGTCTTGTCCGTTTCATCATTTTTGTAATTCATTTAAGTTTTCATTTCTCGTTTCAATTTTTGTTCCCCACATCCAATGGTCCATCTTTCCCCCTTCTTCTCTTCTGAAGAAAAATTATTCTTCTTTCGAATACTTCTTGTTCTTTTATTATAATCCGCATATCTTTCTTTCGATGAGCAGCTTCGTGAAGTTTATAATTCTTTGAGGTTTCAAATTAGCAAGCGATGACAAATCTACAGTTTCTTTTCAGAATATGTTCGAGTGCTTGGATGTTCGTTTTTTAAATACAACACGATATACAGGGTGGCCCACGAGGTTTTGGCAAGTATATATCTCGAAACTATTCGGAATACGATATTGAAATTTGGCGGTTATAAACCGTTGGTAATATTACGCATTTTAAGTAAGCTACAACGTTGTTACAACGTCTCATTTCGGATCACGTGGTATCATTTTTTGAAATATTAATGGAACACCCTGTATATTTTTTCACTGCTGTAAAGGTCCTTGTATTATTGTTCATAAAAGTTTGATAACTTGAAACTTATCATGCCTTCAAGTTTCACTTACGACGAGTATGTTGATAGCTGTTGCTAGGATACGTATTTTGTTTCTAAGCCATCTTTGTTATTCAGATGAGAAATCTACATTGGAATTTGTTCATCGTTTCGAAGTACTTCCCTACGAAAAAAATAAAAATAAAGTTATGACTGAATGAGCATAAGAAGGACCTTTACAGCAGTGAAAAAATATATAGGTTTTCCCATTGAAAATTCAAAAAATAATAACACGTGATCCAAAATGTGACGTTGTAAGAATGTTACAGCTTGCTTAAAATGCGTAATATTACCAACGGATTATATCTGCCAGATTTCAACATCACTGGCCAAAACCTCGTGGACCACCCTGTATAGTACATTATATAGAAGAATTACACTTCATGGATTATGTACAGGAATATAGCACCGAAGTTTTCGATAAGTGTGCTTTAGTGCAATATAAATTGTCACATTCAGAAACTACCTGAATCCAACACTTCTCAACATGAGAGTACGTAATACTCGATACACATGAAGTAATTTTCGAATATAAATTCTTTTGATTCACTTCCTAATGATTTTTATGTTTATTATCCAGGTGCTAAATAGATGAAACATTTTTGTTGAATTCTAGTTCATTATACAACGCAACCATCCCATAGAATATTTTCGGATTTGCCTATTCTCGTCCCATTCACGAGAGTTTGATAGACATTTATTCATAAGGAAAACGAATGCTCATGCGAACAGTATTTCGTAAATCTTGATTTCCATAATTCCATTTCCTGTTCATAATCTCCTGTCATGCCCACACTGTCCTTCCGCTTTTGGTGGTCGCAGTCCATATTCGATGCCGACTGAATATAAAGAATGATTTCCATTTGAAAAATAGCTCTGGAGACGATAACAAAATGACACAGAACAAACTTGGAATACAAGGCTGTCCCAACATTCACATTATTCCCTAATGGAAAATGGAAAATCTCGATATGCTCGAGCATCTCGTTCCAGGAATGGGTTTTCTCGTAATCCAATGCCAATTGTCGAGGAAATCCTGGAGGAGCACCTGGGGATCTTACTTTTTGGGGAAATCCTCTGCCGCATGCGGTAAATTCCGCATCACATTTCGGGCTTTCATTTAGGGCGTTGCAAGTAGTCGGACGATGAGATTTCCAGGGGATTAGAAGCTGATTGGAATGCTGGAATAACTTTCGCAACGAAATACAGGGTAAGTCAGGTTTGGATGAATTTGAGGTTGACATCAGGTGAGTAGCAACACGTTATTTATACGTCATTAAATCACCAGACTGACATTAGCAATCGTCGTATTCAGTCAGGAATCATTGTTTGTTGATTGCGTACGTTTCATGTCGAAATGGAAACATTAGAAATACATCATCATTTATTGTACGGTTGAGGCAGATGTCTGATTGACTATGACAGTCAACAAGAATAAAATAAAATACAAATCAGTTTGGCTTCTGATAATGTAAATTATCCATGAAAAAAAGTTGAGAATGAGTTATGGCAATGAAGGATGCAATTTTATATGACCGTGTTATAATATAAAAGTTATTTCATGCAAAAATATGTCGTTATTATATCTCATTCTATTTCAGTTGTTTATCATTATTATTCTAATTATTATTATTCCAATGGACCAGGAACATAACCGTAGGAATAATTAGTGTGTGGAAACTACGAGTACGTTCATCAATCAAGTGCAAGAAGATAAATTCAGGAGGAAAGTGAAAGAGCAATTATATCATGTGGACTGTGTACCATCTTACATCAGCCAATATGAACAAAAAATCTTGAAGCACCTTCAGAGAGATATGACCATCGAAATCCTTGGAGGAGACAAAGGCAACTATACGTGATATTGGTCACTACCTTCTAGGAGCAAAAAAAATCTCTAGAATGGAAAAATATGCAGCTTTTTCACAACATCCAACGTCAGCAGTAGAAAAGAAATCTACCTAACACTGGAAAAAAGCCACCCCATCCATATGGACTTCCGAAGATCCACAAGACTAATATACCTTTTAAACTTCAAATATCAAGAAACTCGGCCAAAGCTTAGCCAAATACTTACTTCCTCTCATTCAACCATTATGAGGAAGTACCTCATCCCTGGTGGGGAACTTGAGGCATTTTGTTGAGATTTTGGGGAACATCGAGACAACTAGTGAGATCAGACGTGCAGAGACTTTTCACTAATGTTTCAATGAATACAAGTCAAAACTACGAAATGACTCGCTAGAATGCTGTCTTCGAAACTGGAGAGACTTTCTATACTCGATGGAAGACTACCAATACGATTACTACTGTAACTGGTAATCTTCATGAAATGATTCGAGATAACTGCCGTTGAACTAGCCCATAAGAAGCCTCGAGTTTGACGACACTTTCATAGTATGGAACCATGGAGACAAAACATTAGACACATTTCTGCAATACTTTAACATAATGCGACCATCTATTGAGTCCACAATGGAGAAAGAAATGAAAGAAGAATTATCTTTTTCAGACGTGGAAGTGGAGATAGTACACAAAAAGTAGCAGACCTCAGCTTACAGAAAATCATCAGACACATCGAGAAGGAACTCCAACAGAACGGATATTCGATTGAATTGGTAGTACAAATAGTGACTCACAGAAAACAGAACACTCACAAAGAGGAAGAACCATCACATACAACACTTTGTCTTCCCTACATAAAAGAATTGTCTGAAAAAATCGCATCTGAATATAATATTACAACCTTCTGCAGATTCAGTAACACCATACGCAGGTATCTGATAATTGTATACAATGATAAATGTTTGTTCAAACTATGAACTATAAAATGTTAGTTTCCTGTATATGATTAAATGTTTTGAATTGTATTGTAGGGAGTTACAGTGTTCATTCAAATTCAATTATTATTTTGCACCGTTAGAATTGGAATCTGTCAGAACTTTCTTCTTCGAATAAATGGACTATGTGGAAAATAGGTTTTTTCAAAGAAATATGAAATGATTTCGCCATTCATTGACACATCAGAATGTGGTCAGTTATTCAGAAAAGATATTGAATGGTTGAATTGGTATGACATACTTTCCGTGGATATTTTAGTCCATATTCCCAAATTCTAATAGATGCATCAATTGACTTGAAAGATAAATGAGGCATATCTGCATTACGGAAAAAATATTCATCAATGAGGATGATGAGAATAGATGTGATGTAGGAGGTAGGGGTTCTGTTCGGCTATTTTTAGCAGGGAATCAATATATGGCAGAGTCTGACCTCGTCAACCAGCTGAAACCTCATAGAACTTTAATTTTTGACACAGAAGTTCTGTACAGGAAGAGTGATTCTTCTCAGTGTATCGAAATCTATAATGACTGTAACTTATTTCAGTACGTTATACCGATTGTCTCAGAGCTTTCAGAACAGCTGATATTTCTGTAATTTCCAGTAGAGGACAAGAGAATGAATGCATGTTATAAACATTTTTATTCATTCAACAACCCCCAAAAAACTACCTCTAGCTGTTCAATTTCTACGGTATATCTGGACAAAAACGTCGATAAATTTCAAAATGACTTTCACTTGTCTTACTCTTATCAAATATGTTGCTCATTCATACGTGCTGCGGAAAGGCTGCATATGCACCACTATCCTGATCGACAATCAGGTCGCGAATCATTAAAAAAATAAAACACATGCGTCAAGCGCTCTCCAACATTTCTAACAGTTTCTGTAGTTTCATGTATTATTCAGAATAAACATGAACTTATGAATTTATGGTTTCTTATATTTTTTTCCAAAAATCGGCAGTTCAATGAACAAAAGTAAATGTTGGTTACTGGGATCGATATTCCGATATAAGTAGATGCACCACTTTTTTTTCTTACCATATCAAATCTCCAGTTATCAAGTATGATTCATGAGTTTCCATTCAATTAAGAATATGAATGTTGCAAAATAATATTTCGAATATGAGTTCTAACACAGTATAATGAGATTGTATTTTAAAATCGATATAGTTATCAGAACTCGTCGGAAAAAAAATTGTTATGTCCGACAATCGATCCACAAGACAAAATGAATATTATCTATTGAGGAACACTCATAATACCTGATGATAACATGAGTAGTGAATTGATTAGATGGAAATTCAGAAAAGCATTCTGGAGCCTCGTGATTCACGTTCAGAACTATTTTCCCGAAATGAATGAAGCAGCAGGTCATGCATTTGGTTCGAAGTTGCGGCAAAATTCACATGAACAGTCAGTGCTGCGATGTCAACTACAAATTTTGCCCCTGAATTTGAATTTGTGATTTATGTGATCACTGGTGGTAGTCGACCTGGTTTTTCGATCTGGTTTTGCTAAGCATCTCACATTTTCATCATTATACTGGAAAATATAGTGATCAACCTATACATACAAAATGTTTTTTCACCATCTGTAAAGAGAAAAAACATAATTCTCTTGAAATATTGCAACATTTACATAAAAATTCATTCAGTTATTTACTCAAAACCAATGTTTTATGTATATTTGTGAGAGGAAGAATATGTTTGCCTATTAGGCAGGTAATATTTTTGATTGAGTTATCATCAATTCAAAAAAGGTTGAGTGAAAGAAAGCTAAAGCGTAATATAACCAGTAAGACGAGGATAGTGATTGTCTACTGTACGATCCTGTTATGGAGTTCGTAATATGGCTTGAAAACTTTTATATGATATCACCTAAAAACATTTCAATTACCGAGATATGAGTCATTCATGATTTTTTTATTGAAAAATGGCATGTTACGTCTACTTTTGTTATTAGTCGGCCATGAGGGGAAGGAAAAAAACAATCTATCGGAAGTGCTATGAGTGTTCTTCATTTGTAACATAAAGCAAATAATTTAGCGAGAAAAATTCAATATGTCCCGTTCAACCGCAAATGATACGCTCCTGCTATATTTCCTATCGATTGTTCATCTTGATTTATAATTCATTAAAAATATAACTGTGATGGTGAAAACATCTAATCTTATTTTTCCGTCACTTCACGCATCCACTTCGGATAATACGGTATCCCACAGGAACATACAGAACAGATATGGCAATAAACAATCGAAGACAACTGTGTTTCATTCACATTTTTTATTATTTCTCAATATTATTTTTCTTTCTCTTTATTTCTATATTTCATGAATGAATGCATTTCTTTCAATTCTTTCCGTGAATTTTACTCTAACAACAATTTTACTCTAACAACGATTCGATTTTAATATTCTCAACCTCCTATCGTATATATTGTTATTCCATTAATAAACTATGCCAGAGTTTTCTGGTTAGCTTATCAAGAGAAAAAAAAGGAGGAGCTCTTTAGACTCTATCGCGCGTGTATTTCTCTATATTCGATTGATAGAAGTTTGATTAATCTCTCAGAACTCTAACACTCTTCGAAATATTGACTGGTTCGGCACCTTTGTTACATAATTCATAACTAAATGAATAGGTGGTTGCAACCCCATCAATACCAGGTAAGTTCACCCTTTGGGTTATTTTGACAAATTTCCTTAATCTTTTTCATTTCTTGCGATCATGCCTTATTCAATCAGTGTCTCAAACAAGCTGACCTGATAAAAATCATCTCAAAAATACCAGATTTACTGACTTCATAGGTTTTGTTGACTGCAGACTCCAGATAACTAGCTATAGCTAGAAATTAAACAATCAATAAATCTTCTGTTTTCGATGAGACTTCCAAAATGCCTCGATATCAGATATCACAGTGAAAAGCTCTTCTTGCCCTAAATAATCGACATACTCGAGTGTGCTCATCCGTTAGCAGACAGTTCTTTCAGACAATAATAAAACGAAGGGGTTCCTTGTGCTGCTCGACCGTAACAAGCTTTTATTGACAGCAACATACAAATCAACTTTACCTCGAAACTTATTTTTCCTGTTTGTTTTTTCTTCATTGTATTGAACACATAGTGGGCGTAATTCGTTGCATCTGAAACAATTGAATCGAATTAGTTGGTACGACAATGAAAATAGTACAGCAATAGAGAAATGACAGAAAAAAGGGCCAAGAAGTGATTGTCATAATAATACCGAATTCGACTTTTGTGGCTCTCATTAGTAGGAAACCAATACAGAATGTGATGATGGAGAAGAATGTCTCATATAACTCGCAAATAACAATACGAACAGATGAATACTTATTCTGACCAATAAGATAGATGAAAAAGCATATTTGTAACATGTCAATAAGTGATCATTGGAATAATCAATGTTGAAAAAAAAATTTCAATTAATTCTTCTCAATTCTTGCAAGTAACTGAATAGATACATAGATAATATACAGTGTGCCTCATATCCGATATACCTCAATCTAAAATTTCATAGACCGTTACTTTAGATACAGGGCGAATATTGCAGGGGACTCGCCACTTATAAAGGGTGGGCCATCTGTTCCTACGTTTTTGAATTTCGTCGTATGACAATGGCAAAACGAGCTACCGTCCGCGGCACGAAACGGCATGTTTTCTCTTGAAGAGCGTTTTGAAATTTTGAAAACTTATTTTCAAAGTCAGTGCTGTATCGCCGAAATTGTGCGAATTTTGAAAAGAGCTATGGGTCGTCATAAAGCACCCACCGAAGGCGCTATACGCAAATTGGTGAAAGTTCGTGAGAAAGGGATGTAAGTGGATGACAGAAGTTGTCCCAGGGCTGGGACAGTGCGCACACCCGATAATATTGAGGCTGTGGCCCAAAGTGTGAGACAGAATCCGACGACCCCAACTCGACGCCGATCACAGCAACTGAGCATTAGGCGCACCAGCCTGAGGAGAATTCTGCTCAAAGACCTCGGATTATTCGCCTGGAAGATCCAGATGACTCAGGAGTTGAAAGAAAATGACCACCCGCTTCGGTATCCACAGACCAGCTCAATAACGTCGTTTTTTGTCGAAAAATATCTTTTCGGACGAAGCGCATTTCCATCTCGGCGGATATGTAAACAAGCAAAACTGCTGGATTTGGGGTTCGGAACAGCCACACGCAATCATAGAGACCAATGCATCTTCCAAGAGTCACAGTTTGGTGTAAATTTTGGAGTGGTGGCATAATTGGCCCATTTTTCCTCGAAAATGATGCTGGCAACGCCGTTACCGTCAATGGCGAACGCTACAGAGCCATGTTGACCATCTTTTTATGGCCTGAAATCAACGCTGTGAATGTGGACGACCTTTGGTTTCAACAAGATGGCGCCACATGCCATACAAGCCGACTCACGATCGACCTTCTGTGCACCAAGTTTAACAACCGAATAATCAGCCGTTTAGGAGATGTCAATTGGCCTGCGGGTAGCTGCGATTTGACACCGCTGGACTTCCTCCTGTGGGATGCCGTTGAAAACCGATGTTATGCGGATAATCCAGAAACAATTCTAGCTTTGAAAAACAACATTACGACTGTTTTGAGTGAAATTGACGCCGAGGTAGTTCAAAATGTCATCACTAATTGGGGTGACCGAATGGCATACTGTAAGGCCAGTAGTGGGAGCCACATGATAGAAATCGTTTGTATTCTTGACGGGTATACTTTAAAATTTACAACAACAAAAAAATCAATAAAAAATATCAATGCATACTCTTTCGATTTGAAAACGTACCAATATATACGTTGTATCCCACCCTTTAGATACATTTTCGAAATAAGCTGTTATTTTTTAGACACAACTCAAAGCTGCATTTTTTGATGAAACACCGTCTATTTTGTTCATATTTGTAACATGATTGCTTTGCACTTTACTCCATAAAATTATGCCATATTACGTTATAGTGAAAAAAACTCTCGATATTTATATACTTAGAAGAACATTCGAAGTGATTACTGTATGTGGAGTATTCAAATTTTACATTTCAGAAGTGAATTTCCTCAGTAATGATTGCAGAAAATTCGAAAAACCCAATAGTGTTGATCAAACACTAGAACTTTCTTTTCGTCAAACAAACGGTGATAAGACGAATCTATTTCCTCTGATATAGGTTATTCAATTTGGCTTTTCTTGAATTGTTCTTTGAGGTATTGTTTAAGCTATTTCGTTTCTCCTTTTTGTTCCTTAGTCGGACTGATTGAGATGAGAGATAAAAAGAGATTCAATGTTGGAAACGTTTTTCCAAACTGTTGAAATCACTCATTCACATGATTACATCATCGTTTGATAGACTCATCGATTCAGTTCAGTCTCAATCAAGATCACGATATTGCTTTTTTCTACGTATGCGCAACTTTTCCGCCCATTTTCGAGTTTTTTAGTTAAGTACTTATCATTATACTTTTCATATCTCGAAAATATATAACGAAATCAGCCCAATGTTATAGGAGTTAATATAATATATTCATAATTATAATTAATTAATGTTTCCCAATAAGGAACATAAGCGGACTGTGAAATCGGCGATTGAATCTATATTGTGCCCTAATGAAACCCGAGACACGTGTCTCTTACAATTCTCAGAGAAATCATATGAGCGTATCAAATATGTTATAGATGTGTATAAAAATCTCAAATGAGGTCTGATCGAATCAAAACTTCCACTTTTGTAATCAGCGCAAAAAATGTTTTTCACCATCTTCAATGATACGAATGGTAGCTACTATCCCTTTCAAAAAAATATATCCTCGATTACGAAAATAGATTTTTCCGAACACTATGTATACAAACACGAATCATCTGTTGGTGATATTGAAAATGTACAATCATCCCGTTATCAAATTACATTTAATGGTTCTACTCGTTGATGCAGTTCTTCCACAAACTGTTAGAATGTTCGATAATTACAACAGTTCCATTTGACGCTCTGATGTGAGTGGCTCGATAACATGATTATCACTAATACCACGCACAAATTCCTTTTTTTTTATTTGAGAAATACCCTTTTATTGGTGATCGTGATTTAGATATACGAGGGGTAGTATGATATTATAAATTTTCTTAATTTAACATTTTTCAACGAAAAAATCAATGATTCGATTCAAAAATGAATACGAAAAACAAGTTCAGTGATCAATTTTGACTGATTATGGTACCAGTTGCTCCGTTTCCTGTTAGTTTTTCGGAATATGTTAATTTTTTATGTATCGATATAGACATACCTATTTGAATAAGAGTTCTTCTTCTTGATAAGTACATGAAACAATTTTTTTCAATATTTTTGGCGACGCATATAAAATAATTTACGAGTCTTTTTGAAAACTACATATAACTGGAGTGGAAAATCTAAAAATTCGTTGATTTAACCGAATGATCTTGTAGGCAAATTATTGGATTTGCTAACAAATGAATTAGATTCGTAATTGATATATATTCGGAATTCTCATATATGTCTCAGATCACTCTGTATCTTTTACCCATTTAATGAATCACCACGTATACTAAATTTGTATTCCTACGTATCTGCTTGCTAGTAGCAGACGGAAATTGGAAAATGCCAGATTACTTTCATGCTGACATTCGCGTTCAAAACTTTCCTTTTCAATACCCACAAGTTTGGGGTAGATGTGTAAGTCATATTCGGCCATTACGGCACCCATAAATCGCGTAATAAAAATTGTGCTCTATTTCCTTTCCACAAGCCTGAGCGTGAATGATAAATTTCCACGAACTCACACGTTTGACACATTGATGAACGTACCGAGCATAAAATAGACCCAAGAAAATTAAACTTGTTGCAGGCTATTTCTCCTTTTATTCTTTTGCCGAATATTTGTTGAATTGACCTGACATATGTATAGGGTTTTTCACGAAGTATTGACTCGAGCGATTCCTTGGAAAATGTTCCTCGAAACATTTGGAAAATTTCACAGATCACCAGAAGTTACAACTGACTTGTTTCCTTCAAACAGCACAGCTTGTACTTTGTGTTTTGTCTCTAATTTAACGATCAAATTGTGATCACTACTTGAAGTGGTATTAACGTACCTTCATGATGATCTCTTATTGAATTCACATGTAATAGCTACCTTTCACTTTTCATTGTCATTTTATACGATATCGGTTTCTCTAACACTAGAAAACTAACTATTTGCTTGTCTGACAGCAACCTACTTGTTTTTTCTTGATAAAATTATTTGAATTTATTTCTGACTTCAATACTCAAAATCGGATCTATCCTAAAAACGGTAAGGTTTTTCGACTCTTTCCAAGAATACTTTTTTGTTCAATTTTAATGAATGTTTGTTCGAAAATGTTGATTTTTGACGGACAAAAAAGTTGTGCGTATTTGTGGCCCTCACGTTAATACTGATAAAATATTCTTGTTTGTTTTCCTAAAAACCCCCAATGTACCAATTTTTGAACCGATATCATAAAAACTATCGAAGCTATTAAGAAATTTGTTGCGCTCAATCGTCATATTTTGGTCGTCTGTACTCTCATTTTATTTTATTTTACCATATAAATGAAACACCCTATATATATATTGACATGATTCCTTATTTTGGGATTGATTATTATTATTTCGAATATTACTATAGATATTCATTACATTTATGACACATTATCCCAATCCACAAAAGCATTTCGTTTTCAAGATTAGCATAAACGTAGGGGTTTCAACAAGGAAGCTTTTCCCCAGATATTAATTCAACTCCTCAGGAAAACATATTTGATCAGAAAATGTGTGGAATTGTGGAAAAATTCATTGAAAAATTCTTCAATACTGAAAACCGCGTATAAGGAATTTTCAATTTCAACAAAATCAAGGACTCGTAGAGTCTATCATCGTTCCAAAGACGCAGACATAGAACGGAATCTTATATTTTCATATTCCTGGATTAAATGCAGGAATCAAGTTTTATTGCTTCAGCTCACTTTAAATTAATATCTCAGAGCTTCTTTGACAATTTCACACTTCACGGAAACATGTACGAAATTCTTATCGAGTTTTCAAATTCATTTCTGTAGCACAACCTTATTAAGATATTAAACGTCTTATGTCCAATTGAATTTTTATTCAGATATCCATAAAATTTGATTTTGAAATTGTTCACAGTGAATTTTCATGCAAAAATCTACAGGATGGTGGTACAGGCACAGACCTACAAACTCCGATAACAGATCAACAACAAAATCAGATGTGATGATAATATTTGGCAGCTGATCCACCGAAGTAACCAATCAAATTTCTTCAAAAAGAGCACATTGAATAGGAAAAATGGCCACAATCCCATAACTAGCGAAATAGTTGCAGTGTTAATACTGGATGCCGGTTGATCGGCTGGAGAATTATATCTAGTCTTTTATCTAAGTGCATTTACTAATGACGAGTTTGGTGGTAGACAACATAATATCTACCATCAACAAGAATTCATATTTAACTTTTATTGCCATTGAGAAGAGCATTTACAAATAGAATAAAAAATATTTGGAGCGAGGGAATGATGTTTTTGGATGGTTCATTAAATGTTTCTATTTTTTAACACCTACAGAAACATTTTGAAAGAAATATACTGTGATACATTTTGATTGATCATTCACGTGGCTAAAGTTCCTGCGTCCATTCCTATTTGGAATTGAATTTCCTATCAATTGAAAGTATCATGTAGTGAAGGATGTTCGATTTCCTAATTGTAATAACTTAACTCGAATTCAAAAACGTAAGATAAGTAAAGAGATGAATTTTACGAAAAATATCTCGGAGATTTGAAATAATCCATTGTTGATGGAATACATGAATTGTATTTACTGACCGAAACGATGTAACAAAAAATATGAGGAAATTCAATTCCGAATTCATTTCATTTCATTGGACAAAAATAAAAAAATCATTATAGATGGAAAACTCTCTCCAGAGTTCATTGAATACGCTTTCAATATTTTTTATGCATGGCTCGATGAATTGATGCAGTCTGTCTGTTAGGTCTGATTGATTGATTTCCTCTGAAATAGTTGTGATTATAGATCATCATATTTTTTCCCATTGGAGTTTGGTGAATGATATTGAAAGAGTGTAATAATTCAAGAAAATATGTATGAAAACAAATAATTAACAGCAAGAGTAGTCTCAGTACCGAGCACTGAGGTACCATACACGTGACAGGTGTCCTCAGCAGGGCATTTGACTGTATCAAACACGATATACTACTGGAAAAGCTGTATAAGCATGGAATTAGAGGCTGTCCTCTAGATTGGATGAAATCATTTATACTCAAACGTACACAATATGTAGCAATCAACAATCATTTCTCACAGCAAACTGAAACAGACATTGGTGTCCCTCAGGGGTCCATATTGGGGCCAATTCTGTTCCTGTTCTATATTAATGACTTAGATAAACTTTATGTGCCTGCGTCCTTTACAATGTACGCTGATGATACGTCGTTGATTTCTTTGAAAGAATGGTTTTCAGCAAATTATTTGTCAATTTAGAAATTTGCGGCATGTACTCAATATTGATCAATTGATACAGCTCTACTAGGCACAAGTTGAGAGGCTGCGATACGGTGTGATATTTTGGGGTTTATCCACCCTAGCAAAAGATATCTTCGTGGCACAAAAACGAATTCTACGATCAATGACGGGGCTTTCACAGATTGATTCATGCAAAGATATATTCAAGAAACTGAAAATATTAACATTACCCTGTCTAGTCATATCAGAAATGAGTATGCTAGTATTCGACAATAATGATGGAATATATGTGAGGAACAAAAAAAATCATAGTTTCAACACAAGACAAAAGAATGATTTTTCAATTCCATTTGTAAAATTCAAAATAACTCACCAATCCCCCAGTCATATGGCTCCTAGAATGTACAATACTCTTTCTTCAAATGTGAAGAACTGCTTGACAAAACAATCATTCAAAAATAATTTGAAATCCTTTTTGACAGAACAGTGTTTTTATGGACTAGATGAATATTTGTCGTGACAATTTGCGGTGAAATCAATTTTTTAGTATTATGGTATTGTTGTATTTTAAATTTATTGTATTTTTAAATTTACGAGTTCAAGTATATACACATTTTGAATGTAAGCAACTGACATTTTCCATACGGTTTGTAACTATCTTAAGGAAATAAATGATTATTATTATAGGTTCTAAATATAAATACGCCACTGGATTCTATGTGGAAACATCCATGAAAGGCAATTTTCAATTTTTCTTCAAGTCTTAAGATAGCCGAGGAATAAGAAGGTAGAAATACATCTTGTATCTGTAAAAAAAAATCAGGCAATGAAAATTTTGTTTGTGGTATCATGGGTTACGTTCACGAAGATAGTTAATCTCTGTCTTTGAAAATGAGAGAGATATCCCGTAAGGCTATCGAAATGGGACATACTGTATAGACTGAATGAATAAATAAATCATCATCATATTATCGGGGTTAGTGATAGACATGATGAACAATGGACAAATAGGTATTCATCGATTTGGTACAGATTTGCGGTTAGATTCCATTTTCCATTCTATAAGTTACATAATAACTCCATTTCGGCCAGACTATATTCTGATTGAAAATTCCGTGCACCTGTTGAAATATTAGCTCTTGGTTTTTGACACGAATATCCGTTGTGAAATATAATTGAAATGATCCGTTGTCTATTGGGAATTCATTTTCCATAGACGAATGGATAAGTTGGCATAACTCGGAATATGAAAAAAACGAACAACTTGAAAAATAACAGGCGTCAGGCTATTTATTTTTAAAGAAATCTTCGTATCTATGCATTTAGGTTCAAGACCACGAACTTCAATATGTGTATAGCTTTCGTAGAATTGAGAATGTTCAATTTTTTGGAGACAGAATCAACGTTAGAAAAAACATTTAAGGGGGTATTCTGGTCTAGAGCCCTACTTTTTGGGTAGTTTTCAAACTAGGATAAAAAAAATAAAAACATTTTCACTATCATTTCTTTCATATAATGTTTATTGATCCTTCATGTATGTAGAAAAAAATTCAGAAGAAATAAATGTCAAAAATTCGTCAAATGACAGGCCAGTGAAGTGGGGGCTGCCAATCAAACAGGGCTCCCTGGTTGACATGATTCCAGCCCTTGTAGTCATCCAAATCGAACAAACAAAAAACATTCTTGATAAGATGTCGCTATCGCTTGAACTACGGTCGAAAAAAAATTAAAAATCCACAAAATGGCGTCTACTTGAAAAAAAAATCATTTTTACCCCTGTTTTTCGACCTTCACGAATTTTTTAAAAATACTTCAAATTAAAATTCTTCAAAATCCTTAGTTCCTGCGATAAAGAGATGTATGAAGAAGATTCTCACAAAATTTCAAAGGAATCAGTCAAATAGAACTTGAGATATCGTGTCAACCACCTCAACAAAAGTAGTTTTGAGTAAAACGCGTTAGAAGTTTGAGAAAGATTTCCAGTTTCGTGTCTACTTAGCTCCAAGATCGAGACTAAACTGAACAGGTCCAGGTATATTGGGTACGTACTGGTAGTCAGGTATATATGAAAACTTAATTAAAAGGGTATACTACGAGCTCAAGTCGGATACAAAAGAATTCCTGGAAAACATCTGCCATTCATTGTGTGATCAGTCCGCTCGGCCGGTTTAAGTGCCGCGTCACAAAATCCATTGTATCTCTCAAAATAATTCGAATTTTAAAAAAATCCTTTCGAGAGCATATTTTTGAAAGTCTAAGCTTTGAAAATATGCAAGGAAAAAAAATGATTTTTTCAATTTTCTAAACCAGAATACCCCCTTAATATATTGAATATAATATCCGATATCTGGGATAGGAAACTAATATATTGTACTCTTTCATTGGCGTAATCTAATGATTTGAGAAAATGAAAGTTACTGCGGATATATATTTTTTCGTTTTCAATGTTTTTTTTTTGTTTTTGACTTCCGCTTCTGCAGTTGTCGAAATATCTTTTTCATTTTGAGTATGTTGATGAAGTGACCCAGTTCAATCTAGACGATAAAGTACTATTTCATCGTGATCAATTATCCAATCACCCGAAGTACTGGATGCCTTTGAGAATAATTATCAATTAATGGATTGAATTACCTCTTCATTATCAACTATCATCAACTATGAAAGGGCATGGAGGGCATATCCACTTGATTTTTATCACATAATCAATATGCTCCATTACCTACATCTTCTGTACTATTGAAAAAACAAACTTTAAATGATTTTAGAATCTTGACAAGCATCATTCAGTAGAATGGAATAAATGAGTTCAGTACAGAATCATCCAGAATCCAACAAAGAAAAATTTACGTCAGACGACTACTCTGTATGATGAGAAATAGATGTGGCATGATAGAATATACTATTCTTTGATTTTTTTTATTCGTTCTCTTATTCGTGGTTCACTCCGTAAATTTGGGGATTCCGGTCGAACTCCATAATAGTTGTTAAAGAAGCACATAACCTGAAACATGATACGGGGGTTGATCCGGTATATTATAAAGTTCATCCTCTCCAGCTCCCAGCATATCAATTGAAGTGTATATCATGAAATATACAGCAGAAGTTTCTGCTCCGAAAAAGTTTGGGGATCGGTCAAGTTATTCCGGTTCCGTTCAAGTTTGATATATGATCCACATGTAGGGTTTTGTGCTCTAATTCTAGAAATCTTGAACAGAGAAACTTCTTGAGAGCTCTATAATATGTGTCTGATCATAAATCACAAGTTAGTCTCATTTCAGTTGGAGTCTAGTGTACCATATTAATGTGCAGAATGAAGCAAATATAGTAAACTGGGATGAACTCACCTCCAAGAGGAAAGAACTGAGAAAATATCTGTTTGAAAGATTCTTCATCAACCATTCCAGTAGGACATTCCTGAAATGAATAAGAATTCACTATAATAAATTAAAAATTAACATCGTTCGGATCAATAGAGCGAATAATGTCTTTAGAGAACAATATTAATCAATCCATCAATCCTAATATTTTCCTGAAAAAATGAGCGCTAGAAAAATAAACCAAAGAAATAGAAAATAATCGACAACATAAGAGAAATATATGGTGGATCAAAAGTCTGTGTAAATATATCAAGGACGTATTGCAGGATTGAAATGGAGCTTCTGCGGAAGTCGAACTGACAACATAGTCAACAATTATACAACCTTCAATTCAGTTATCGCAAGTCACTTTCACATGTTTTGTGAGTACAATATTACATAAAAATTTCCTGCTGATTCCATTTCGTGTGCCAAGTTATCAATTTATGTACATATTACTAGAATGTTAGGTTGAATTCGAGTTTGGACCAGTGACGTGATCAAAAGAACATCTATTGTATCATAAACACCCTGTGTTTATCTTTTTTAACTTCATAAAAATAGCGTAATTTTTTTTGTTTGATTTCTAGATTATGATTTGTCAACTCTATTTATTACTATTACAGATCTTTCATTCCAGATTAGGAAATTCGATGGAACGACATGAAAACATAACCTGACAAAAATGGGCATATCAATAAATGATTTCGGCGAATTGATTATTTTGGAAAACAGAAAATATTGAAAATCTGTCGAGAATAACATAAACAAATAGGTATCAATGGATACATAATTTCACGGGAGCACAAAGTAATATCTTCGGGGGTGTTTGTTTTTTAATCCTCGAAAGTGATGAACAGTTTGATCCCATTTTTATATCCAAATTCATAGCTTGGCACCGTGTGTATAAATAGGATATAAATTAATTGTGCTTTCAAACGAAGATTTTTTGCTGGAATTAGGAAGAAAAATAACAGTAGTAACATGATACCCTGTCTCCACTGTTGTTTCCAGGACAGTTTCTGAAAGAACCCTTTTCGACAACATGTCGATTATTTAGGAAAACAAGGATCATGTCACATAACTATTTCCTTTTAAGGAATCGAATAATGAGGATCCAAAAACTCTGAGGAGGAAGTGGAAGTAAATTTATATTAAGGCCGAAGTGCCTGTCAATAATTCGTGTCTTCACGATAACATAGTTCTGACACGATCTGGCGATATCGTGTTATCCAGAAATTATTGAGGTGCTCACAAGAAGTTCAAGAAACAAAAATATCTCATGATATTTTATTATATTGAACTTGTTTTTAGATATTTGAATCACTGAATAGTTAGGTTGTTGTTATTCCAATTGCCCTTTGTGCCGAATTATTATGTCCTTAAAAAGCATTATCGTTTTGAAATTTATCTTTCGTGTATTCGTTGATATTTTCTATTTCTATTTTGTATTTTCATTCGATATTTAGGATTTCTTTCTGTAACTTCTGTGTTTCATTCCACTTGCTATTCACGCTATTATTGACATTTTAACTCGATTCAGGTCGACTTCAGAATAACTGTTGTTATGTTTTTCAGTTGGTCAAATTGTGTTTATAAATTGATGAATGATCCGATCCCAGTATGTACTCACTTGTTTGAATCCCCTGTACATCAGCTGGATTTCTTTTCTGGTGAATTTTGTTTTTGAAGCTAGTTTGTGCAGTTCCTCAGGTCGGTATCTGGATATATGAAAAGTAAACTCATCATTTTCATCGTCTGTAAAAAATAGGGAGAGAGCAGTTAGGATAATATCTTTTGGAATACAGTCGAGTGATAACTTCTATTTATGACAGTGGATATCTAAATCTTGAATATCCGATACAAAACATTGTCGATAAATTACAGTTTATATTTTCGAATGAGTATATACCTAATGCCAACGAATCTATTGACGAATCATTACTCCTAGAATATTTATTCTCTTGATATTGTATGAAGTGAGAACGTAAAAGTTGGAATATTGTTGAAAGCCTGTTGAAATCTCGACATGTTTATTTTCTTCTTCACAGTTGCATATATTCACTGTTCGAGTTATGGCGTCATTTCAATATTTCACCTTTAAATACGCATTTTTTGTGTATCAACAGTATGTTCGAGCAGATAGAAATATTCCATTTATAAAAATATACTTCATCATTTATTATAAAGTAATTCTTCATTTAATTTTATCAATAATATACGTTTTGTTATCTTCAACTTTCAACTTCAGGTATCTCGAAAGAAATTCTAGTGACTTCTTTCGAAATCCTCGTTTACTCATCCATAGATTAAGAAATATATCATCTAGGTATTGTGAGTTTGAATAGTTTTGTTTCCATTTTCATGAAGCACATCATTATGGATTGAATATCTACAAATCATGAGAATCTATATTTTCTTCTTTCAGAATACTACTGAAATGAAGGATTGTAAATGATTTATACTACTTGATACTTATCGGTCTCTATTACCATTACCCATTAGTCTCATTGCGAGTGGTTCATCGATTTTGTATTCCAATATTCTAATCGAGTTGTTGAATTCGAATGAATTAGATTTTTAAAATTGAGCCAAATTCTCAGGTATATTTTATAAAACCATATTTGTATTACGAAACGAATCGTTCTAAATGGAGATAGAAATAATGTATGTTGCTTCTTTACCACAGTCTAATTACTGACTTGTTGCTTTAGGAAATTATGCTACATGAATTCGTTTGAATATTACTCTGTCAAAGTCACGAATTGAAAAACTTCTCGCCAACATATTTCTGAAACTGCTTTCCATCGTATTTCCCGAAAGTGTACCTAATAAAGGAAAATTTTTATTGTTCTTTTAGCGAAGAACTGAAATAATTTCCAAGCGCTTTATCACAAAGGCAACCAACGTGAGTAATTTAGGTTGGATATTTTCGCATCAGAAGATCGTAGTTTTGGATGATAATTCAACTCATTGCTAATGATCAATAACTCCAGTTTCATAAAATTTATTTCTATGCTTCGTATGGACGAGGAAATTGAGATTTTTCAATGAAATTTTTGAGCATATGATCATAAAATCACCCTTGTTTCAGCATGTGAAACATAAAAGAACAGATAAGAGATTAAGTTCATCAGAAGTAGGCATTGTTGATACATGATTGAACATAATGGAACACTGGAAGATTCGATGAACTTGATGGGTTCTTTAAGAACGTGAAGCCGTTTCTTTATATTCGAGTTCATTGACTCCTCAGCGATAAAGTTGGAACTGTAGAGGAGAGAAAAGCTAAAAATCAACCTCTAATCAAATGAACTTTTTTCATTAGCCCACCTACATAATTAGACAATGTTTATTTCAGAAATAAAAAAATAATTATTAGTCCCAAGGAATTCCCGAGAAAATATAACAGTGTATCGATTATTGGACAACAAGATACACTATTACCACGAATATTGTTAAATCAATCACTTCCGAACATTGCGTTTGTTGGCATAATGACGCAGTCACTAACCTTGATTGAATTGATAATGAATAAATCGATTGTAATATAATCATTAAATATGTTAAATTCTGAGAAGGATAGTTCAATATACCCTATTATATTTAACTCATTTATAAATATTTATGGTATTCGCAAAATGTGGTTGAATGAGATTTGTTGATGAAATTATTTTCCTTTGAAACATTCTTATCATTGATGCATTCTCTGGCAAATCGATTAATAGCTTCTGGTAACAAAAAAAAACTTGACAACTGTGGAGTTTACGGAGGAGCAAAGTTACGATTACATTTTTTAATTTCAATTTTCTCTTTTGGAACCTCTTGGGTGTGCTACGAAGTTTATTTTCGGGACCATTGCTCTTTCCACTTTATATTAACGACTTCCATCAATCAAACTAGCCACATGTTCTACATATTTATGATTGAGTTTTTATAGTTGTAATATCGGCGGAGAATATTGATTCATTGATTGATATGTTGATTCAATATTTTGTCGCTGTGAAAAAATTGCAAGTACAATATTCCCATTGTGAGTGACTATGAGACTTCGAAACTGATATGACATATACTAAACATATAAATCATTCATGTAAAACTTCACTCAATATAAGTAGATCCACAGTCAACACTCATTTGACATATTGAGGCGAATCTTTCTGAACAGAAACATAACCTTGAACAATTCAATTAATTATTTATTTTTATATTTTTTGAACGATGAATGAAGATGTTATATCATTATCATTATTATCACAGATTATACAAGATATTCATTGGAGAGGGCATTAAGATATGTATTCAACATAATTTGGCTCTGATCCTATTCTGATTATAAGGAGGGCGGTTAGAACACTGAAGTTTGACGAGATTCGAATGATCAAATTGCCGGTACTGGTAATCGTTGGAGCATTTCCGTATTTTCTTCCAGCCCATCTACCGAATTTCCCAATCGAGCAAAACCAAATGTGCAATGCAATTAGGAGCCCTAGAACTAACTTCCATTATAACAGAAATTCACTCAAGCATCATTTATTTTGTGTTGTCTGCACCCAGCGACTGAACTTCGTTAAGTAGGTGGAACAGAATCGATAGTTAGGCTAATTCATGAGTACTGTAGTAGTACAACCCACGTTTTTGTTGAATTACAATTTATTACTTTTGGAAACTAAATTACACTATTTGTAGTATATTCACGATTTATTCGCTCCTACCTCCCGAATAGTTTCGCAGTATCCCGATTTCCTTGATAATGCAAGTTGGCTTTCAGCCCACAGATCTGAGTTTGATATATTGAAATCTAATCATCCGAACATTATATATATTCGTACGAGAAATTGAACATTTGAACTCACCTAATGGAAAAGTTGAAATTCTATGATATATGGGGAATATAATTCATAACCAACGGAGATGATCCATAACTTACAGTGGAGGTGAGATGATATCGGGTAGGTGAAAAAAACTTTCAGTCGTACTCCACCAAATACAAACTTTATTGATAGCGTGTCAAAAGGGACATGTTTCGAAGGAATAATCCTTCATCTTCAGCAAGAAAAAGGTCCAATGTGGTGGAAAAATTTTTAACTTAAAATATATGTAAAAATATCAAAAAGACCAAGAGGAATTTAACCGCAAAAATAATTTTGGCGGGTACCCTGATGTTGAGGGTTGTGGTTAGATCAGGTGAAAAATTGTGTCAAATAATAAAATTGTGACCATGCACGTGTTGTCACTGAAAGGATCATGACAAGGAAGATATAATTCATAAGATTGACCAGAAGTTGAGATGAGAAGTAAATGAATGACAATGAAAATGAATGTTAGGAGAAGGTTATGATAGATTTCAATAAACCAGAAAAAAATACCATCACGATGAGTACTAATTTTGGCACTACCAGCGCGAAAATTTCTACGGCACCCCTCAACTAATATTCGAATTTCATTCCTGGACTGCTATTGACTCACATCCCAAATCTAAAATGTTTTGATTTCAATATCTTTAGTGGATTTCATGTTGAACTGCTCTGCTCTAAATGGTATCAAACCACATGAAAGATTGATTATTGTAAATCATAGTATTAACACAATAAAAAAGTATCTACATTGGTATCGAAGGAGAATAGGATGTCGAACTGGTAATATGCACTGGTACAACAGGAAGATGAGTGTGATATCCTTGATATTGGATAGGATAAAAAGTTCTATTTTCTAGTATAGTAGGTTTACTTAATACAGTGATAGATAAATGACACGTATTTGTTGAATGCTGCTTAAGAACTAACTTTCACACTCAGGTCAACTGACCCTCCACCATCCCTTTTCCCACTCCTCATACCTACGCTCGCATCCCTCAGAATCATACCTGCGTACCCCCGTACATACTCTCGTTCTTTCTTTCTCACACTCGTACACTTCAAACATAGCATCTCACAACTGAAATTACAAGTAAACTTAAAACTACCTGATGGCCCTCGCTTCGAGAGTATACCCTTTTTTTTGATATTACATGAGTATTTCTGTCACTGTGATGATGGAATTCTATTCTATCAGTCGAACATCATTCTGAACCCTTCGTAGTGAATTTCACACAATTGTCTATCAAGGTTACTATTTCTGATATTTCTGTATATGAATAAGCTCCGGATCTTCATTTTGGCTCAATGCTATTATAGCAGGTAAGGAGACATGGAAGGAAGGACTTTCAATTCATACAGAAACAGACCTACCACTCAGTAAGCTCGAATACTGAAGGAGTAACATGCATGTCAAAGTCAAGCCAGACCAAACCAAGAGTCTCGTGACGATAATTCAGGCTGAAGGTGCAGAATACATCACTGTGCACTAAGACAGAAGTCTAAGGAAAAGATCGACTCCATATATTCTGATAACCAATCAGCTGTAAGCTGGATACCAGGCTACACTGTATATGTGAGCCATAGGGATGATGAGTACGAGGTTGGTCCAGAAGCTTTCTGTGACGAAAGCACTGAGAAGAACATTGCTTGGATGAAAAAGTGATCTTGTGAATGGTGGAAGAATCGCTAAGACCCAGGTAACACTCTGACGTTCAAGAGACGTCATTTTCTGAGCTTAATTACCCTCGTACGTCTTTTGGCTCAATGAGGACGTCTTGAGAACGTAATTTTTTCGACGTCTCTACGGCACTGATTTGAGACGTATTATGTTCGTCATACAATGGATCTGTAACTGGCAAATTACTATTGACAATATACCTACTACTACATGTTTGTAAATGAATTGTACAAGTCAAATCTAACTGGATATTTCCTCCAATATTATGTTTTGCGAGAAGAAAATATTTTTCAATTTGAATATCACCGCCAAAATAATGGCGCCCCCTAGTGAACAATTGCTAAAATCTCGTGATCTGTGACCTAGACCTGTGGACACCTACGTCCTACCCTACCTCCTACATGCCGCATGTCGCGTTGCTTACATCGTAATAATTAATAATTCGTTGATTGTATGGAGATTCTACCTACATATTTGGTATTAATTAAGAATGTTTGTTATTATGGAATTCGACAATTGTGATGGTGGTGTGTTAGCCCTAGTATCACGAAATTGTTTGACACCGAGGAAGACAGAGGTGTTTTGGACACCGGTGCAAGAATAACGCTTCTAAAGGAAAACGCCGATTGTGAAATCTGATTGGAAAATTTATCAAAGTCGTTTCAAAAGTTAACTGCTTATGTACAGGGTGATTTGAAACAACATGTTTTGATCGATGATCAATCCTTAAAATTACAGGTAGGATTTGCAGTTCCCAAATATTCTTTTGGTTCCAAATATTTAGCATAAAAGTTTTGCTTTTCGAATGTCCATTCAGTTGAAAATTATTATACTAATGTAGTATGGTTAAATAAAGATCTCAGAAAACCATAATGAAATTAATTCTTTAGAATAAAGAAGGGATTACTGAAGTTAAAGAATTGTCCTTTTATCTATTCATCTTTTTTCGGCCTAGTGAAATATTTGTAATACATCTTAAAGGCTGAATGATGGTTTTTCTGGTTATTAGGCCGACGTTTATTTGAAGACATTCTCGATGTTTAGCTAACACTCGTGGTTTGCATATTCAAGAGATAAATTGACAGCTCCGGAACGTCGAGAACCTCTTCCAATGAACGTTGGCCTAAATATCCGTAAAACCACCATTAAATTACCACTGACCACAAAAGTCCTTCACAACGTCATTTTTTATAAGCTCTTGGACGTCTTATAGAAGACGTCATCTGGCTGTGACAAATAAACGTCCCTGAGACGTCCATGGGATGTCACCTATATGGTCCTCTACGTCCAGAAGATCTCGAAAAAAAGACGTCTCTTGAACGTCATGGTGCTATCTGGGGAATGATTGACATAATAACGACAAACTCAACAAATACATGAATATCAGACTAGTAAACACATCCATAGGTTTTGTCTAGAAGATGAGGAAATCTTAGGTTTATCAAGATTGAAGTTTAAAAAAAAGTCTGAACTAGGAAGCCCCGAACCTGGACAAGGGACTCTGATATAAGTGAAGGGCGAACATAATAATACCTAATGGTCGCACTGTAAAGGCATTTAGAAGCAGATCCTATACTCAACTGATTCGATCTAGGTTCCAGAAAATATTTCTGATTTTTTTGTGATCCTACCGAAGAATGTGACTCGAATTTTACCCTAACTATTTGATCAGCTAATGAGTGGTGGCAAATTTCTTGAAAGATTTATTTTTTGTTCACCCATGACGAATTTTGGATAAAAAATCCTTTCCATTCTCCTCTCAAATTCAGAGTATAAATAACGTCGATCATATGATAGATGACAAAGGGCCATGAAAAACGTTTGAGAATTCGATGAAAATTTCAAAGTGCATCCCATTATCTTTCTTGTGATAACCAAGGCAATTTCCAAAGTCTTCTTCCACACTCTATAGTTAGTATTTCCAGGCGACTCTCACGAACTCCCCCCTTGAAAAATGTTCAATATTATCAGTCCCCTTGATTTTGAATATGAAATAATTAATTCCATTTATATTTTATTCATTGAAGGCAGCATGTTTGTTGAAAATATGCTTGGTTAATCAAAATATTACGTTTTTTTCGTATGGAAAAGTTTTACAGAACTTATTTCAAATTCGAGATATGGCGTCATCGACAATTTTTTCAGATACCAATTCTAATTTTAGAGGACATATGAAGTAAGATATGCGACCTTTAATGAAATTCGTATGGATTAATAGAAATTTATTCATCATTAAGATTTTTATACATGTGGTACATACATACAGGGTGGCCCAACGAAAACGTCCCGGAAGGTATAACTACCAGGAAGAGATTTTATTTAGAAAAACCTGAAACACGTCAACTTTGTATATGAGGGGGACAACTTTGGACGCAAAAAATATAGCCCAAACTTTACCCTCCTAAGCGGGGGTAGCATCCTCTCAATTTTTTCGAATGGGAATGGGAGAATGAAAAGCCCTTTCGATTCCCTATACATTGCTTTTCGTTGCAAAGATATGTACCTTTGAAATGTCGCTATTTTCTAAAAAAATACGAGAAGTAAATCGATTCCACTAAAAAACTTACCGTTTTGTTTAAGTGAATGTTGAGAATATTTTCCTAAAAACAATTCGTTTTTTTTTATCTATTTTTGTTGATTCCAGCTAGTTGGTAGTTTTTATTGAGTAAAAATTATCGTGTTTCTGCATGCCAAAAATTCTTTTTCATCAAAATAGACTCAGTAGTTGCTAGCTGTCTTGCACCTTGTGTTCAAGTGCTATTTTGCTCTATTATGCTCTATTTCTGAATTAGTTGATATATTTAGAATTTTTCAACCGAGAAGGGGTGTCGATTCAATATTTGTAACTCTCAGAAAATATAATTGTTATTCAGAATGATGTGATTCACTGAGATTATCAGTCGATGTTCATTTTGAATTTTAGATGGATTTTTGAACTAATCTGAACATGAAAGTATTTCAAAATCTAAACGAGATTCATGATAAAAATGTATCATCTATCTGCTATTATGTTTAATGAAATTTTCAGCTTGAAGTCATCCACGAATGATTATTCCATTTCATAGTTCACTGATTTGTTATTTCTGGAATAAACCATCAACTTTGAATTGTAGGAGAAGGGTATAAACATTCACTCATGCTGAAAGTTTCTCGTGAATCTCAGAATATTCATTTATGGATTTATTCGCCGAATTCAATTACGCTGAATAGAACATACATTCGAGGAAACTTCATTGATATAATGGGTGGGTTTCTTGATATACTGTTGTATATCTGAAGTGCATTGATGAATGAATATCTCATTCAATTCAATTCGATCAATGCCAGGAGAAGTGATTATATCAAATATGAATGTTTTGATTTCGTGAACTGAATTAAGAGGAATCCATTACAAAAGATCATCGAGAACTTCATAAGAAGGTGTTGGGTGATAATATAGTGGAAGGAAAAATGCTCGTAAAATTCTTTTTAGTCTGAAGGTGGACATTTTTTTGTTCTACCTGCATCAGTGGGACGAATAAAATTGATAAGGCACATCGTTCGAAAGTCTTTCGAATTATTCAAACAACAGTTTACAACTTTCAAGTTGAGACAGATTATTTTGAAGCTAGAAATATTTCATTTCACCATGAGTTTACTATGATACTGTGAATTTTTTCACTCAATTCGTGATACATTTTTATGGAAATATCTAGACAACAAAATTTCGGAACAACTAGAGCCAATGGAAGTGCCAGCAGAAAATAATACAACAATCGCGATTCCATTCCAATAGCCCGTGTATTGAACCTACTTTAAGCACAGATTAATACAACAGTTAAGTTATTCATCTGTGCTTTAAGTATCAATTAAAGTGTTCCTGTTAGAAACTAGATTTACGAGTATTTATAATAAGCGGGTGGCACGATGCCCCGATTAGTAGGTGGTCCTGTAGTTTTTCCAATTGACAAAAGTATAATATGCCAATTAGGAGTCTTGGATAGTTCCTTTGCAAATAGGCTATGTCTGGAAATTCTATTGACAATAACCTATCTTTCTATTTACGGTTGGAATTTTTTTACGTTACGTGATCATTCGGTCCAAATTCATTAATGATAATGTATTTCATGGAAATGTCAACACGATTCCAAACCTCTAAACTCTTGAATGTAGGGTCGAATTGCAAATTATTTGCCTCTTGACAAAATGCACAAAATATTATCAAATGTCAGCGTTGATTAAATTGATTTTGATCCTAGTTCATCAATCCTATCATGAAACTCATGACTTTAGTAAATTACATCTTGCTGACCACTTTTGAAAATCCAATTGAATATATATTCAGAAGAATTATATAAATTGATGCTGGTATCATTTTTGGAAGTCTTTTTTGAATGTCAATAGCAAGCCTTCAATATATTATTTTCAATCTTCACGCCCCATCAAGTAATATAAATATTACCAGAACATAAGTTATGAGTTCAGTTCGTGAAATGTAGTTTTTTGAATAAATACTTCACTATGTCTGTTTACTTTCGAACTGGTTCATATTGTATACGTCATAAAGAAATTTAAAGTATCTTAACGAGAAAATAATGTTCTCCTGCTCTTTCACTTCACTTATTTCCGGACAGAAAAAGTTTTGATATAACCTAAAGGAAGCCAGCACCGAATCTTCTGTGAATCTCTTTGAATTCTGAGACCCTTGATAAAGAATTGATGGTGGCATTAAGGTGATAAATCAAATAACCTTCTAAAATGGCAGTTTCACTTCCGTCCTTTCAGGATACATTTTTGTTCTTTGCTCGGGGAGTTAGGATAGGTGAGAAGTATGAGGATACGAGAACAGTGGGTTCTCGAATGAAATATACAGGGTTTTGTACCCAACCTCCTGTTTCTATTGCTCACTCATTATTTGAGTTTGTTTTTATCATGATTCAATTCAATGATGAAATTTTGCACCTTTCAATAATTTTGTCTTCACGGTTGGTACAATTTTACACCTTATCGGTTAATTTTTTCAGTAAAATATTGCTGACGAATGATTTCAACGTTTACATAAAAAACATTCTCCGAACATTTTAAAGACGGGCTTTGGGAAATATTTTTATTGGAAATTTTGGTAGTGGATTCTTTTGTTCATGAAGTTTAGCCCATCGTAGTGGAACCAAAATGTACTAAGCTACTGCTGCACATTACACCAATAAATTGTCTATTTCATAGTGATTTCAAAGAGGTCTCACACAAGTCATTTGTTATTCAAAGAAAATAGATATGGCTGTTTTTATAAAACAGGGTAAGTTTCTGACAAAATTAAGTTTGTCAATTCTGTCAAGAAATTTTCGATGTTGCATTACCTAGTGAACAATGGTCCGCCCGGTCCAAAATCTCTCCGATCTAAGTTATTTCAAGTCCTCAGTGAATTTTGCAAAATGATGTATAGAAGAAAAAAATAATATCTCGAGTTTTTCATTCAGATAACAAACTATATCATTCAAACTGGTATAGCCAGATTTTGGTCCAAAATGGATTGAAAAAAAAATAGATCAGAATACACATTCTCATTATACCAATGATTCCCAGAAAATTTGCAACATCGCACTTGTTGAACCTCTGTTACAATCTGGAAAATATTCGAGTGAAAAGACTTGAAACCGTTAGAAGTGGAAACTGGTTTTTCAACAGCTTCAAAACACATTTACTCTCGACTGTATAGGATTTTCGCTTCAATAAAGCCAATTTGTGCCACTTTAAATTACAAAGTTTCATGGATTAATTTCAGTTGGGCAAATTATCACGAGACTTGTTCTCGCATTCTCAAGAAGTTGGACTTTATTAATACACTCGAAATGTTGGATTGAAATGTGTATTAATCAAGTTAGGTCTGCAAATAGTGAGAATACTCTGTCTTGTTAGAGTTTCATCAAAAGTAGATCCCTTTCAACGATTCCATTACTGGAATGCCAGAAGAGTTCTTTCTATCATGTTCGGCTTCCCTCAGTTGTCACTGAAATAAACGTATCTAGCTTGTGAATTGATACAGGAGAAAATTGGAAAAGGAGGAAAAGATGAGAAAGATTATTATTCGACCTTTTCCAGCTACTGAACAATTTTTCTTGTGTAGTTTCTTTTTCTATCTATTCTATCAACATCTGAGAGCTTCTGTAGAGATCGAGCTTTGTTTTCGTGCTATGCACGTACTGAGTGAGGTTTATCTCAATTACATTCGCTTACATCTGTTTCCATATTGAAAGAAGGAAGAAGAAATATTTTTATTCATCCGTGAATAGATGTTATTCACATATGAAATTCAAAACAGTATGAAGATATGGGTTTTTGATGAAAAAGAAACATTATTTTTGCAATGGAGAACTAAAATGCGGTTGTTCTGTTATTCGATAAATCAAAGGATGCTGATTGATTCAAGCAACTCAGAACAATTTATCAGCTCAGTGCTTTGAATTTATAACAAATCTGTATGACTTCCTATTGTTTGCGATTATTTTAGATCCGAATTCCGCGAAAAACAGATCCAATATTGAAGACCCCATTTGAAAGGACATAATCTTTAACTCTCATTCCTGTACACAATGGGTTTGATAAAACGGAGATCAGATAATGCGTGAATTTTTCGATTTCTGTTTCAACGATTTCTAGAATTATTTCAACAATTACGTTAACAGTTAGCAAGTGTTATTCCACTTTTAGAGTGGTCAACAAATGTGAGCTGTGAAAATAACCGGGAAATGAGTATTGTATGGAATTTTCTAGCAGATTCAGAAGAAGTAATAAACAAATTGATCATTGGGTGATTTCATCAGTTTGGACAGCTTTGGGTTGTCAGCATTAGTAAGAAATAGGTGATGTGATTCACATAAATGTTGAACAAAGGTGAAAAGTGTAACAATTGTGTGATGTTATATATGTCAAGGTCATCTGTCAAATGAATCACACGTCAATGTCGAATGTCGCATATTTCAACACCACCTGTTGGAGGCCATTCGGTTCTCCACATTTTGATAATCAGTAATTTTTCCTTCGGCCCAATTTATATTCTTCAACCTTTAATCACCTGAAGTTTTTGAATACCTCGTATATGAAAAAAGAAAACACGGCTCAGTTGAAAATACTATGACTTCAAGTTCGGTATAGTTGAATAAATCTTGTATTGTAATTCATGATGTTCGAGTTTAATTACAGATAATGTTAATTCGAAAGATTCTCTGTATGTACAATGTTTATATACCAATAGATGAACTGTGTTTATTTTACTTCGAAATGAATGGTTTATCCGATTTTGTTGGGTTATGATCCAATGTGCCCATTTAAAATTTCATGCACAATACTGTCTGGATTTCATTATATATATATACCTAGAAAATGTATACAGTCGAATAAAAAAAAAACTTCCAGAAAATTGTATTCATGTCATTGATTTCATCCACCATTCAAGTCCTAACCGTTTGTTTCGTTTGCAATACGTCAAGGATTAATAACGTAATCATACCCCTAGATACATACGCTCCTAGCGGATAACTATGATGAATTATTTTCCGAAAATGGAGACACTCTCCACCACTCAAAAGTGACTTGTGTATAAGACCGTGTCCTCAATAATATCTGACACGTGAAGTATTTTCAGCTATAACTATCTTGAACAATAGACAAAACTCAATTCCACATCAGTTTCTTCAAGTGAATTGATTTTATGGATATCAGAGAGTGTAAATGAGTGTAAATGAGTTATTGATATGACGATGTACTGTATGTGGCCATGATCAAGTTTTGTGAAACTACCTGTGCGAGATTATTGATACTAACCGAAAACCGAAAGAGAAGAAACTTGAATATTCACTTTTTTGAAAATTACCATAATCTCCACAGGTTCCTGAGTTTCTTCGAATTTTTATCTTTCCGTGATAAGAGATATGGAATTCGCTTTTCAACACAAGACAGTTTCATTCACTGAATTATTTCTGTTGAAAGTAGCCAACTTTTCATATCCAGGAAATTATACGAAACAAATCAATTCGAATAGTTAAATACGCAAATTCTCTTGAAATCACAGGTAGTAGAAATTTTTAACCCAGAACAAATTAAAAGCATTAAGTAAGCAATCCCCAAACATGAACGATATATACCGAGATCGGTTCTCGTGTACACAATTGACAAGTAGAAGTAGAGAATCTGGCGTTTTGTGAACACGTTCATTCGGATATCGGATGTTCTAGTTTTGAGTAGGTGAGGATATCGTGTTTCTCATAATATAATTTGATAAACTATGTATTCCAGTTGTTTATGATGTTGACGAATTCACCGCCAGGTGTAAGCGCTTTTTTGCCGGCTTCCATTTGCTTGGAGTTCAAATTAGGTACAATACAACATCAGTGCCAACCTATCATTTGCAATTCAGTACGTAACAATTTAAAATTTACACATTTCGTACGCTGAAGAGCTTTGGGTTGGGAATTAGAAGTGGAATCTGCACGAGTAAAATCCGTAATGGCGTCATCTGCCTCTGACAACGTTCTACTTTGGGCATATAAAGTAGGTACGCTTCGGTTGTACAATATTCTATTGAGCATTCTTCGCAATAGCCAATACGTCCGTTTCCATTCAAATGAGCCAATTACGCGATAGGAAGGAAACTTCTGATTCACGTTCCAGAAATGCATAATGCAGTATAGTTTTCAATTACTGGAGGAAAAGTTTGAAGCGATCATGTTTCTGATTGCACTGAAAAAAGTCCTATTCTAGGGTGAATTGTAAAACGACATGTCAAACCTAAGTGGACATGATGATAGGAAATTAACCTCTGAAGTGTGAAACTTAGAACTGTGATTTTGCGATTGTTATATGTTTATTATTATTTTGATTCTATATTGAATAACAATTATATTTAACAGACCATGAAGCGATTTTGGGACTTGTTGAGTTGAAACTGATCTTTAATATCATCAAAAATTATTGAGTGAGAGAAAATCATTTTCTCAGAATGATGAGTGACTCTCAGGGTTAATAATAATGGGGAAAGTTGATATCAATATTTGGTGATACCTGACATTTCACATCTTTATTTCAATAATTAAGTAAGACATAATTCTCAAATCCTTTAACATCGATACCTCTTCTAAAATTGATATCAACCTGAACTTTTACTACTCTTTTATTAATATCGACCCACTCCTTATTTTTCAAAATTTTTGAGATTATCATATATCGTACTATTTGTATATCTTCAATAGTTATTCCCCAGCAGTGAAGGAAAATACATATCACTATCACATATAATATCGAACAGATGATATCAAGTCAAAAAATCTAACTCTGAATAGTTTTTTTTTTGGTCAGTGAACTGAACTCGAAAAAAGAGATCGAGGATGCGACCTCCAGTTTTTCGAAATTCGCCCACCCTGTACTCTTCACAAAATATGCTCGATTATTTGAGATTGGGAACAGATGGGTGTCCCAGCAGTTGACGTCAAACTGGAATCGGGCAATAGGCAAAGTTATGATAGGAAAAATGGGAAAAATGGGAAAACAACACTTCATCAAACTATTCCCTCCATCTCATTAATGGAGTTAGAGCCCTAAGGAAGGCTTCGAATGACAATGAATATACTAAGATGTATATCAGAAATTCCTATTCTGACATGAAGATACCACTACTACTACCTTTATAATCAAAATTTTCATCCGTTCACCTCATCATATCAAACTCTCTCAGAAAGATCGAACTACGTATTTCATGTTGTAAAAAACTTCGTCAAAGAAAGTGTGACTGAAACGTCTGTTTACAGAACACCTCATATTTATTTGTTTGAGTAGATTGCTTTTCTCTGTTACGTCCCAGAAGCGAGCCGCAAATATTCACTGAGAATTTCCACGTTTTCCAGCAGAACAAGTTGAAGTTTTTCAGAGCACGGATCTTTTTGTTGGTTTTGTTTTTCCTTAGGATTATTGGCGAATTGATGAAATTCGAAATAAAAATGGTTTGAGGTGACATAGTTGGATTTCTGAGTCATATTTTTTGTGATGAAGTAACATATTCGAAAAAAAAAAGTAGAATGATTGAAATTGAATACATTCAAGATCGTTAAATTGAATTAAAGTGGAATAATTCCTAATGTTGATTGAAATTCATAATTCCAGCAATTTCTGAGACAATGCTGATTTGGAAAAGCTTTCAAATCGAAATGGAACGCTCACTATGTTCTATTATCTTGGAGAGAATTAGATTCGCTTCAGTAATTCAGAAATGCACTTCATTTTTGTAATTTGTTTTGATGCCGAATATTTTTCAGATATCAATTCAAATCCATCAGAATTTATTTGATTGATAGAAAATAAAATTCATCGGAATATGATGACAACAATATTCAATGAACTGTTTTATCTTGACAGTAAAAATTAATAGACCATATTGCAAGTAGAAAACGAAACACGTTTAATAGTTATTTTTTACACTCAAAACTCTTTTTGTCAATCAAAATTATCATCTCTTATGTGATTCAATAGACTACGAGTTGATTTAATTGGTTTATGAATTTCTCTGATAGGCGAATGTCAACATATAGCAGCAAAATTATAAGTAGATATGTAGTATCGTTGTTAAATGCTTTTGGTTACTTTCACTAAAATCAAATTCAAATTCAGCTTAATACTAGCATTTTTTGGTGATTCAGAAAGTCATTGGGTCAGATACCAAAACGTTTAACATAACGATACGTCAAAAAGGTCGAAGGTCAGGAACGTTCGACATTATTGATGTTTCAACAAATTTGACGTTTATGTGATGAGATCTGTTCGACCAATTGATTGTTGATTCATCTCTTATCACCTAGCAATTTCATCGAACCAAAATACGAAAAATACACACATCATACTGGATGAAGTAACTCGATTACATATCGAATTTTTGCCATATTGACTCGCAACTGGTGTGGATATGAATCAATGTTTTCTCTGTCCAGCTACCTCGAGAATTCTCAATCTCCAATTGTCAATTATTCATCGATGATTTTGTTGAGAGAGCCTCGTTGCATGCTGTACTGGTGGCACCACAAGATAACTCAGTAAACCACTATATAATCATTGCTCTTGATGGTGTTATAATCTGATAAATGGCTCTATTAATAGAAAGCAGATTATGGGAGCTTTGTTGAATTCGAAGTAACTTGGCGGAATATTCCAACAGTAACTGTTTCAATTCACAAAGATAATTATGATTGCTTATGAGTGAGTATTGAATGGATATGCTTGGAATGTTTCATGAAAAATATCCAGTTCGAGTGATTACATGAACATGAAGGCTTTGTCAGATAATCATTCGCAAAATTATCTTATATCTCTTATCAATTATAAAACTCACAATTGGGTATTGTCCATTGAATTCGGCAATTACCCTGGAATATAAGTAAATTTTTTTGAATTATGGGGCGAATCACCCTGTATATGATGTTTTCAGTTTGACGAAAGAACATTTTTCAGTTAACGTCAGTTCGCGCTCCTGAAATTCAGGTCACGCAAACAAACACACTGGGATATAATCTGCATTATTGGTGCTAAATTATCTACAACAGTGATGCCAAAGTATGATAAGGATTCGACACATTTGATGAATATATTTGGACGTGAACTTAACCATAAATTCGTTGAATGAGGAAACCTATTCATAACATTATTTGTTTCTTGTCACTTTCTGTTGAACAATTATACATTGTCGCTGATATGTATGGAAACGGTCGATTATTTCCTAAAGTAAGATAGCTAGCGAAAAATGTTAGGATACAAAAATTGTAGGGTTTTTCAAAATCCATTAAACTAATGAAAAATTAAGTATACAGAATGAGTCAAAAAGTGAGGACGAATCAAAGTTGCTTTTTCTCTAATGGGACGCCCTGTATATTATTCCACATTTCAATTCTGCTCAAAATTCTGAACAAAATTGATGAAGTGATTCATTTCCTAAATTCAACCGATTTCGAGATATCGATTCATTAAAAAATACATTTTATTGTTTTAATTGCATTTTAATCAACCCTGAACAATTATACTTTCTTTATTTTCTGTGAAAAAATCATAATTAAATTGTAATCATAATATCCACATACTCCACCTTTTGTGACTTTCATAATAAATATGCATCATTTCGTGCTTTTTCTTTAATAAATTTGAGAGTAGTAAAAAGTTATTTTCAAAATTCGATATCTCGAAATCGGTTGAATTTAGGAAATGAAGCGCTTCATCAATTTTGTTCAGAATTTCGAGCAGAATTGAAATGAGGAATAATATACAGGGCGTCCCATTAGAGAAAAAGCAACTTTGTTTCGTCCTGACTTTTTGACTCATCCTGTATACTTAATTTTTCATTAGCTTAATGGATTTTGAAAAACCTTACAAATTTTGTATCCTAACATTTTTCGCTAGCTATCTTACTTTAGGAAATAATCGACCGTTTCCATACATATCAGCGACCCTGTATAGAGTATCTCTATTCAATAGATATTGTCAGCTTTTTAGAATGACTGAGAGATGGAAATGTGTATCATGTGTTTCGAATCCATTGTCGTCCGAATTATGATAAGGGTGTTCCGTTGGGGAACGGAAATAAGCAGTTTTCATCATGTTTGTAGGGTGTTTCATCAAGTCCACCAAATATCGTTTTGGGTCATAACTGGCTAAATATACAGTATATTTTTTCTTTGATACGTTCCCTTACTTCGACCCATTTTACCGACGATTAAGCTGTGTTTCGATGATGAAATATTAAATTTCAAGTACCATTGGCGTCTGTACAAGTATTGCATCGAATATTTCGAGAAAGAATAATACCTCACTGCTCTCATGAAATAATGATACTCGTATTTAGGATGTCTGATTTCATTGTTGACAATTTGAATTAATCAATGAGTTGAGATAAATTATTTGAAAAATTTATGCTGTATTATTATTCGATAAATGAAATTATTAAACTTCCACACAAAAATATGATCATCGATAAACGACGCAACTGCTCGCATCACAGATTGAATGAAAACAATAGTTCTAAAAATAATATGCGCTCCCTAATGCTCAATATCTCATAAAACCATTACCTAAATAACTCTCCTAACTTTCTTAGTTTCAGAATCATTTGCATTGAGAAATTTTAAATTGACATACGAAACAAAACAATTTCGTCAACTTTTCCATTTGACATTCTTGAAAAAGCAAATATCATATCATGAAATTTCCTACGACCAGTCAGCGGATCTAGATATATCGACAGGACTTTGATTGTACGTCCACTGGATTCTTAGTCATGAAAGAATACTTCATAAAATTATGGAGATTGAAGAAACAATTGAATACATATAATAGACATATGAAGTATTTGAAGATAGATTAATATGGGGCATATAGGGTGTTCTGTTAACTGCAATATTGGTACAAATTATCCACAGAGTTTATTCTGTCCAGATACGATGACCATTACTTGCTTGACAAGACCTTCATGAATCATCTATATCCACCGGATATCTGGAGGCTGAACTAAAACCTCTAGGATTTTTCCCTTCATTTTATTATTTTTCTTCTATATCGAAAGCTGGAAGCAGGGATAGTCAGATTACAGATTATAGAACATAATACTGTGTCAGTTTAATGAATTTATGCTTAATTAGAGATTCGCATTGTATGTTATGTAGTATGTTGAGAATATCACTGATCGTTCGATATTCAGATATAACTTATTTGTGCACGAGTACAGACTACGAATAGGCCAATAATTAAGCTTCCTCAGGAACTTAATCGCCACTTCAATCAACTTGATCGATTGTACTGGTGATACAGATGTTTGTGACATCTGATTCTGGAGAAAAGGGTTCGATAGCGATGTTAATCAGTATACCTACGCTAATTCATATTGGTGTGGATATCAGTCGTTTCAAAGGCGATGTCACTCCAAAATTGCTGCAGAGCAATAATGAGAAAATATATTGAGGATACTAATGCTACTTCTCAGCATTGGTATAATTCATGAAATACAGATTTGGTTCGAAGGTTGATCTGAAACATTTTGACGTTACTATTCTAGAATCTCGAATGAATAAAAAGCAAAAGTTTATGAATCATTCAATCTCACTGAAACTGAGGACTGGATAATATAAGCGAGCACGAAAGCAAATGAAAATAGCACGGCGTGTGAAAAAGAAAAAGAGCACATTATCCAGAATGAAATAGCGAATGATTTTGGAAAACAATGAAATGATTGATAGAAAGAATCGGAATTTTGCGAGTGGAAAGCAGAGAAAAATTCAAAAAATATGATGATTGCATTGAGGTTATTGAATATGTGCAATGTTTATATGTGCACGAATATTCAGTAAAAATTCTTGAATTCGATTTAGACATTAGATCATTGGAAGAATCAGGAGTGTTGGATCATTTTGTAAAAGGGTATAGTATGATGACTTTTTCCTATTCAAACTTGACATTCCTCATTTGGTTAATTGAAGGTTTTACTTCTCGATCTCAATCTTGTAGAACGTGGGTAGCCAAAAACCGTCAATAAAAGGTTTGTTCCAACACGTCTTAAAACCGTCACGTTATCGTCAGGCTCATGCGCAATTGATTCAATCTGTTCCAACCGAGAAGTGATCGTAATCTGACCATCATCTTTTTGTTCCAACCAAACTCGTGACCGTCCGCAGCATGGTTTCAGGACGGTAATTTCGGTACATGCTCAAAATTGAAAACTGTTTCGAATCATGAGTATTGACATGCGCATTAAGAAACTCTTCTTCAAAAGAAAAGGTTAGCTAACTAAGCTTATTGTTAGGGTATTTATTCACGTTCATTTTGTGTTGATGATAATTCCTTCCGTTCGAATCAAATAAGAAAAAATAAATACGAGTGACGATAGAGATACTGATTGTTTATACGGAACAAGTGAAGACGATTTTGATATTCAGTACAATGAAACGAGGGTCAAAAATCGTTGGATGTTCCATTCTCATGTTATTTTAATTATTGTAACGAAATATTATTCTTGAACAAAAGAATAATAAACTCCATCTTTTGTAGAACGTGAGTAGCCATAAACCGTCAATAAAACCGATCCAACCCTCAAATGTTTTTGTACCGTCACGAAACTATTCAATGTTCACGCATGCGAACTAAACGAAACCGAAACAGCCACAAAACAGTTTAGAAACCATACAGAAATGTTTGTTGGAACAAACCTAAAATCGATCCAACCCTCGAATGTTTTTGTACCGTTACGAAACTATGCGAAATTCGCGCATGCGAACTAAACGAAACCGAAACGGTCACAAAACAGTTTCGAAACCATACAGAATTGTTTGTTGGAACAAACCTAAATACGCATCGCATTATTTACACGGAAACAGTGTTGCCAACATGCAACAGAATGTACTATATTGCATGGTGTTCATATAATTTTGTCCATCCCTTGTATATTCCAATTTTTTTCAATTCGTTATAACATTCTATTTCGATTCGTTATTGTTTTCGCACCGTTTATTATCGTATTGAAACTGTTTCTAGGCGATTATTTGAAAAGGGTTGTAGGCTGGAATAGGACTAAAAGATCGTCGCTGATAAATATTTGACAATTATTCTGATTTTTTTCCGTGAGGTTGTACATAATATACATGAAGATATAATTTGACAACTTCGGATGTTCAATTCTTGAGATTCAATGTTGTCTGACATCCCTTAACGAGTACTGAAAGAAGTATTTTACGGAAATCTATTAAAATAAGGACAATACGTTGCAAACAGGATATAAAATATAGTCGTACAAGGATCATAACCTATTAGGCGTTTTCATTTATATATTCTATGACATATTATATTTATGATAATAAATATATTATTCAATGAACGATGACATGACGTGAACCTTATATTCTTCGTTAACGTATCAATTGAGGCTTATGTACGGTGATCACATCACTCTGATTTCGGAATTTCAACGTTGTTATGAAACATTTGCAAACGTATGTACAAATAAATTTTGAGTCATGATATCCAGGAAGGTCTGTATAGACTCTGTCATTTCCAGTAACGTGGGACGTTTTCAAAACCAAACAGTTTATATGTATCATGTCAACACAGCAACAGTTGGAATTTATTTGGGCCGACTAGACGGTTGTATGGCACGTTGTGTTATGTTAACATCGAATTAAATATGCCATCACAGAGAGTCAATGTTATCTGAAGTGAGGGAAATATTGAGTATATTTACGTAAGTCAAATATACTAACGAAAGTATCTGAATTACATATAAACTGTTCCAGACGGGTTTATGGATTGAATTTGATACTCTTGAGATGTCCTAGTGAGAATTATATGTGGAAATCGAATTCAACATCAGTAAATTCACAAAAAATAATTCGGAAAATCCCATTAGAATTGATCTTCCTTGCATAATATAGAAAATATTTATTTTGTAATTAACCTCTTCTTGAGGATAGTGATAGAAGAACATTCAGAAAAAATTCATCCATCCATCTGAATATTTGTGAGCATGATTTAGTCATTCTGGCGATAATAATAATAACTATATTGATTTCATCATAGTGTTTACTGGTGAAAAATAACTAGTTTGATTTTGTTACAAGATATCATCCGAATTGGGGTATTTCAAATGTGACTTTGCTTGGCAGATACATGAAAATTTTCGATTCGTAAACTGAAAATGCAATTTTTTCAAAAACAATAAATTTCAGAGAGTACATTATGTAAACATAATTCGAAGGTATAAAAAAGTGCTACAAAATGATCAAATAATACTGGGTATTCCCTATGAATAAATGAAGGTAGCATTTATAGTGCACCAGTTTTTGTTGAATTTTCGTTTTTTGCTCTAGTTTGGTAACGTCGAATTTTATGAAAAAAAAAAAGGTGGTGTCCCATTTGAGAGAATGAACTTAATGTTGTTTCTAAGCTGAACAGTATTCTTCAAGTATTTAAGAATTGTGATCTGTGCATATATAACTTTTATTCGAAAAACTTTTTCGTCTCCTAATTTCTCAGTGAGTTGTTTTACTTTCACATACTAATGGGGCAACCTGTATACTCTCTCATCACATATAGGTATTATGGGTCATTCATAACATGTCTTTATTCAGTTAACAAAAAAGTATTTAGATGATACGCATGAATATCTATAACGATATTCTCATTGATGATAAATGATCGAAAACCATAATTTTCAGATGTTGATATAAGAGTTCAGATTTTTTTGTTCATACAAGACAAGGTGGATTATGTACCAGATATTATTTCGAAAATCATTTGGAATTCATATCCAATTCTTCCAAAACCATTATGAAAATCATTCAGTCAGTCCATGTTAGTTTATATTTCTTATCGAAATGAAGAGTTCGATAGTGGAAAAATAAATAATCGTGATTCTTGTCCAGAGGACGTGAAGTCAATAGCATCATTAGTCGTGATGCGGTTCATAAAAATCAAATTTACCACAGACCATCAATTGTCGATGATAATGAATGTCGATTATACATATCCTGATGAATCATGAAATATTTTCCACCTCTTAGAAAATCAATCCAAATTGAATTAAATCATCTTGAAACAAAAAAAATTCTGAATTGTAGATATTACATTTTCAAAAGGTAACACAAATACCTATACATGGCCGACTGCAATGCGACAGTTGTGCAGCCATTCCAGAATTTTGTAATGAGCATACTTGAATGGTGCGAACAACTTCCATTCCATCACTCGCCTATCGGACACTTAATAATGGATGGTAGTTCATCAGGATACAGAGCATTCCCTTTTTCACAACTCGACGATGATAAATTAATTCGAATACCTAGGAAGCAGGATATTAAGGGGGAGAGAGAGAGGATAATGGACGATCAATTCGTGTACGTTTTACAAGAATTTCACGTACATTTTATGGAATATTTTCGTTCGGATCATTGGTATTCAGGAATCGTAGGGTGACGAATATGTTAGAGAGGAAAGAGTTTTTCAATCTCCGTATTTGTTAACATATTTCAGGTGCAGGGTGGCTGAATGAAAAAAAATCTGTCTTGAAGGTTTGCGGAAAATAAGGAACAAAACATTCTAGAATGCAACTTCAGGACACCAAGATGGAGGAAAAAATAACCTTATCTTTGTATCAAAAAAGACTTTACTCATATGATCTGTTATATTGAGGTTCTCGAAAGTATTAACTCGATCCTTTCGGGCAAAGCCCCCTCAACTAATTAAGGGCTATTAGAAATAAGAATTGAAGTGAACATGAATATATTTGGTGGATCTGTAAGAAGGCCGAAGAATTCTGGAAAGTTCATGTCATATTGATGTGTTTTCGTGTGTAATTGTGATGATTCATGCCTGAGATTCATCACCTCACATCGGCATCCTGTATATAAGTATCTGTAATGTCTTCATTGAACTGTGGAAGAATTTCTGTACATCTAAAAAGAAGATAAACTGTAAAAAGCACTCTGAGTCAGAATTTCTGTATGAGATCATGTGAAATATTGAGGAGTTTATTCTTCCTTGCGGGTATACTGAAACAAGAAAGTTATTTGCCAAAGTAGATTCGCATTTCAATTATTGTAATATATTACTAGGTTCTTCAGACACCACAGGGAAGGAAATGAGGTAATCATTTCCTGCCTTTTCCAAGGAATGTATAAATAATAAATTAGAACAATAAGGCGAATGGTTTTCTCAAGCTCTCAAGAATCACGTTTAGGAAAACATACCATCTGTTATTGTTTCACTACTAATTCGACAACTGACTTTCTTCACTGTGTATTATTTGGCTGTTGAATATACAGGGAGCTAATCCGCGATCTATACAGGGTGGCCCACCACATTCCCGTCGCTAATTCTACGAGAAATAAAGAGAGTTAAGGAAAAATTTCAAGCCCAGTTAACTGTACCGAGGCGAATGTGGTAGGAGTAGCAGGATTCTAACAATTTGTATTCACCTAAGGAGGTGTGGAGGATCGAGCTAATATTTTGGTTATTGTGACACTACTGGTTTTGTAACGCCGTCTGTTATTTCAAATAGAACACCCTATGATTCTTGAATTTCTTCTATGATTTCAATTCAATTCTATGTATTTTACCCTTTATTAGAAATTTACCGTTTTTGAGTTATTCCAGATTCCTAAGAAAATTCACAGATGCAGCTCATCGTACATTTTCATGTAGAGACCATTTTTTTAAGATATGCATCAATTGATCAATCGCTATTGAAGGTTGAATGAACATCTTGCGCCAATGAGATTTCCTAATGTATCCAAAAGATGACCAAAAAAAGTCGGTTTGAAGTGTGAACATTGCAAAACTAAATTTTTTCAGATGGAAACCTAATTATTCCATTACATAATTCGATTCTACTTCAAAATTAAACCTCAATTCTACTTCACCTCCCTATACTCAAAATTCATAAATTCGGATATATTCCATATCATAACTCATGTCTTCGTACTGCTAAACTGTTTAAAATTATGATTTTTCTGGTAGGCCATGCATAATATCCGGAAGAACCGGAAATGTCACAATAACCAAAATATCTTATCTGGGTTCTCGACATTTTTATAGGTGTATATACAAAAGAATCATGCTACTCCTAGTTCTCTTTATGTAGATCGCGTTAACTCATGCAGCAACTCCCTGTTCATTTCGATGTCTACGATGATAGCCCGTGAAACAAAATACGAATGCTTCTCGAAACGCTTGCTTGGTTAATATCTATATTTACAGATACTTCAGTCTGAACGTAAATTCTCGATAACTAACAGGATCACTGAAATTTCTACTCCGTTGTTGCAGGCAACGAGTTTTTCTGCTATTGCCATTTCGGATAGAACACTTTCAGATCTTTTAAATCGAGTCAACGGCTTTGTTAGAGCGATTCCGGTGAGGATATCTCCCAGCGTAAACACAAGAAGCCAATAAGCAATCATGTCTATTTGTTCTCCTTTCGAGTCTACACTCATTCCGAATAGTGAAGAGAACGAAAAACATTTTTTTCCTGAAAGTTGTTTCACAAAAGTATAGATTCCGGAAAGTAAAAGTGATAATTATAAAAGAAAGAGAATAGGATGAATATTCGAATAACTGTCAGAGTGAGTTCGACTTTTGAAATCATGATATTTCCATGGAAACTTAAAGAGTTAGCAACATGAACGTAGAAAAGTATATCAGATATAGAATAAACCTGATCATATGTCGATTCCTTGTGTGACCAAACCACAAATCAAAAATTCTCATGAAACACACCAGATTTCTTAGACTTTTTCTTTCAACGAATTTGCAAACAAATGTTTTTGTCGCTCGAGCTTATGACGACTACATTTCAAATATGCTGAAACTTATATCAAAACCTTTATCAGATCCAGTTAAACCATTCGCAATTATCGAACGTGAATCAATCCGTCTTATGTAGACAGTTACTGAAAAATTGCTCGTATATACTATGGTGGAACAAAGAAACCTCTTGAAAGCTGTAATGGAGGACATAAAAAGAAAATACAGTTGATATCAAATGGTCAGAAGCACAAGGTATTCATAAGGAAGAACATTAGCTAAAGAAAATATTCAGTAAAGCAACCTTTATGCCGACTGAAAACACTTTTAGTCGACCCATTGAAGTAATACGAAATGTCTGGAATCCACTGATCAATCGAATGGAACAGTAACGGCCCACTGGACCGGAAATATGAATATAATCGTATCTCTGGACTCTTTTGTTCTCACTTCACTATCGAAATATCATGATAACAATTCAGTTCGGAATTCCTATTCATTTTCAGTCGGTTTGTTCGCCATCACTATAACATCTTATATTTCATATAATTATAGCTATTGTTTCAAACAATGCATTTCGAACATTCGACCGTAAGACCCACGCACATATTCATCCTTTTGTGGGATTTTTGTATTTATTCACAAACTGAGTGATGTTCTGAAATTGAACGATGTTGATAAATAGCTTATTGATGATATCAAATATTGTCAAGAACTTTCTATGATTACGACTTGATAGTGAATTCAGCAACGGCTCATTATAATGATAATCGTCATTATTAGTCCACAAAGAAATGCAACAAGATATGCGTTATGTGATAGGTTCACAACCATAGAATCTCTACACGCATTTTCAGTGTACAAATGATATAAATTTATTCATTCGCATAATCCAAAGGCAGCAGCATGGCCATTTCACCTTCATTAAGTTCTCTAGTTATTATTCGATTGGTAACGTCAATTAACGCCGATGAGGTACTGTGAGCTGGACGAAAACCCGATTGATCATAAGGGAAATATGATTTGATTTGAAGAAGTGATACCACTTGTTTAAACATAATCATTTTCATGGTTTTAGACAAGTTGGACAATACACTGAGTGACTTGAGATCTGATATTGAAGGGAGATTAGGAGGAGAACATCCTGACTGCCACATTACACATAATATAAATTGAAAATGTTCTGTTCATATTTGTTTCTATTCTTGGAAGTTCGAAAGTCTCTGATACCGAGTAAAGTATGGAGGATTACTGAAATCAATCTAGCTGAGTAGTATGGAAGAGTCTACAAGATCGTTCAGAACTTTATATAAAAATATATCAAACACAAATTTTCTTCCGTGCTTTGAGCTGTTGATATTGAATCTCATGCATGAATAATGATTAATCATTCTCCTTTCCGCATACATACCATCTATTTAGAAAATAATGGAATACAAAAACTATTCAATGGCTTTTTTATGGTATTCCTAAAGATGGGACTAGACGATACCTGCTAATTGTAATCTTGATCATACCATACATTAGAAAAATACAATAGTATCAAATATTGGTGAACTTCTCACAATTTTTTTATGGAACCGTATGATTTTGAAGCTTGGACCAGCTTGTAGATAGTTTTAGTAGTATTGTCAGAATCAAAACGAAACGAAATAAACATGTAATTCAGTTACAACCACTGTGAATTGCATTACAAAGTTATTCGAATAGGTGAATTAAACAACAGAAAAAATAATCTACAATTTTCTGTAAATAAATTCTGATTTTTCATAAACTTCATGATACCCTATCCATATTCGTTATTTCTTGCTATATTGGTCACTATTGTGAGACTTTGAAACATGCATAAAGGATGGGCCATAAAATATTCTTGTATACCTTGTAGGAATAATATTTTTTTCCATGAATTGAAAAGATTATGACCTACGCTGGGTAAGTATAAAGAAAGGTTATGTGTTATGAAAATCTGAATTCCACATGTGAAAATGGTTACACGAAGGATTCTGTGTGTGGATTCAAAGCCGTATTTTTATTACGCGCGTTATTTTAGCTTATGTACTGAAAAAATGCTAATTTATAATGCATCATAAATTTGCTTCATCGCATATTTTTTCTCCCCAAATCTTTCCATTTCACCTGCTGATTCCTTCGAATGAAACGTAACGATGTCCATTTATTTCAATAAAAATGCCAGTCGGGTTGTTCATATTAGCTTATATGGTTTTCCTCGAGGAAATCTGATATATCCTCTATAATTATTTCATCCACTTGATTAGCGATATGAGATGCCCCGGAGTGTTTTATGAATAGCAGCTGATATAACACCGAGTATAATGCCCCATTTCTGTAGAACGTTGTTGTCGAAAACATGATTTCTGAAGGAAATTATGCTTCTATTATACTCCTCCCACTCTTCTTCCTTCCTTTATCATTTCATTCGCAAAGCAAGTATGACTCGATCCTTTAATTTTTTCAAGTCTGTACCTGGATTATTAGTTTCATTCATTCGGTATTCGGTAGCATACAGGTTAATGAGTTTATGTTGTGAAATGAATAAAATATACAATGCGGATGGTAAGTTATGAGCCATTGGAGAAATAGGAGAAATCTCGCTTATACAGGGCGCTAGACCTATCATATGGGGGTATTTCAGAACTAGCTAGACAACTTCTACCTACCCTCACAGTATGCCCATTTCCCAATGAATCACCCTGTATGATTCCACCAACAAATTTGAAATGGCTGTGTCTCTCGTCTATTTATGTTACTTCCATTGCCTTGTCATCCATACTTGCTTTCTGTAGAGTTTTCGATACCGACAGAAGTCTTTGCGCAGTGAAATATTTCGTTATATTTTCTAAGCTGCTTGATAGGGCTCATTTGTAACCTCTGCGGTTGTGAATTCCACGTTGGATCAAAGTATTATCTTCGTTTTCATCGCCCATTTCTTAGGCTTTTGAAACTAAGCTTGAACGTAAACGCATCGATACGATGCAAACCTGATACATGCACGTATTTCATTGAATAAGAATCGTCTTCTCCTATCATGACATATTGAAGCGATAAAAATGTGTTCTGAGCTGTACGTATTGAATAGACACTTAACTGAACATTGACAAATTCTACTAAACATGCGAACTTTTGATTGCCTCCACATTATGATACACGTCGTTCGTATAGGTATGCGGTTTTGTACGTACACTCAAAAGGCGATAAGAAAATTCAGGTCCTAATAATCGTTTCAGTTTTGTTCTGTTCATTATTATTATATATTATATTATCCATATCATTTATTCATTTCATATTTTTATTTCAATCATCCTTTTTGTTTCATACCATTCATCATTCTATCCAATCTTCATTTTGATGTGATTCACTTTTTATATCCAGTTGTTCCCGAGTAATCACATTCCATATTCTTAGGATTCTAGCCAAACAATGGAATTCCGAACATTCGATTCTCGTTACTTTTATGGAAAATCTAGAAGTCTGAAACGTTTCAAATGTCGTAAGTGTTGAATATAATCCTCTTGATATCTAGTCGTCTCTGTAATAAAGGTTTTTGAAATGAAACTGCAAACATCCTAACTGTACTTGATAATGGAGCAAATCTGAATTCAACCGAGTGTTGAAAGCTGAATGCGAATGTGAACACTTTTCGCAAATAAATCCGTATTCACATTACATCAATTATACCCTTCAAGAGTATCTCTACTTTATTTGAGAAATAATTAGCTGGTTTCAATTCCGAACATCAGTTTTTATATTAGTTATAGAGAATCGTACTGACCCCTAGACGCTATCCTTGATCTGAACAAGCAGGTATTGTTTCCGTTTTGGTATATTTATTGAATCTGGTTCAGTATCTACCAAATTTCAACTGGTATCGAAGTTATATAATATTTTAAATTTCGAACATTTTTTCACTCATCATGCCCCTGTACTCTTTCGAATATCATGTTTCCACTACGCTTTCTTGATGATATAACATATTCTATAGTTATATTGTTACCTCAACAGAATGATTTTTTCATGAATCTTTCCAGAATTTGCCATTCTTTCTATTAGTATTGTTATGATCTAGATATATTATTTTCAGAGAAGTAGTTTATTACTGTATTTCCTTAGATTATCTTGCTGAAAAACCATACACTGTACGGGTAGGTACGTAGGTACGTTTTCATAGCGGAATAATGATACAGAATTGAATGACAGTAGGAAGGAGATACATGGCTATTTGCATCGGAACTTTCGAGATCTCGTTCAACCAACTCATGATTTTATTTCAAAGAATGGCTGAAGGAGTACATTTTCATGTTCGGCAATCGCAACTCTATTATACAGTCACAAATTGGCTATCTACAGTTATGGGAATGGAAAGAGTTACAGTATTACCAGTTTTCCTATGAAATCAATAATGCCAACTGAATCAAGTTCATCTTGGGAAAGATTCCCATTTTGAATCGGAACAAAATCAAATCTTTGCACGTCTTCGCTATTTTTGAAGTAAAACACCACGGACATGACATATTATCTTAGATTTATCTTCCCGAATCGAAGGTTGTGTTCCTTTCTATCGGTCCCTTTGATGTTGGTGTCTACAAGCTTCATAATTTAGACAAGTACGCAACTACACTGTGCTTCTAGTCACCGCACTGGTCAACCAACGATGAACTCTTCCGGTAATGTCAAATTTTCTCGGAATCGAATGAGACTAGCACTGGTTTCAAAAACTAACCACCCCTACTCAATATCCAACATGAAATCTAAATTCAGATCAGCATTATCTAATAGAAATCGAGGAGAATATGGAATCACAATTACCAAAAGAGCGTGGGATGAAATGCACACCATGAACTCATAATCTCACTATCACTGATCCAACGTCCCATTCAAAACATGGTCAAGACACAAAGATATCTGCCCTGCCTCAATTGTCCACTGCGTACATGAATCGGGAGTGAACATGTGAACTCCAAATTTTATGACACGAAAAGTGCTTAGTGATCCAACTGTATCTGATATATGTGTCGGCTAAGATAGCTGGCAATTAACCATCTAACAGGCATCGTTAAATGACAGTCATCCCAAGTCGATTTCATATGGCCACATGAAATAACGCGGCATTTTCAATTTCTTTTTCTACTCAAAGTAGTAACTGTTGATAAAAAATCTTCATAAACGGCGTTCGCTAGAAATAGAGCCCCAAAATTCTGTTGACTTTTTACTCAATTATAATTCAATGTTGAGTCATGTTTATGCTTTATGAGCTCATGGGTTCTCCATTGTTGAGTATAATTTTTTTGTTTCTCATTTATATTTCCGCATAGTACCCTGAACATGTCAAATATTAGGGTAGGCAATTATCCAGGGTGAAAATGTGTTTCGCGTCATACGAGACGTCGGAAAATTCATCTGGTTTTAGCTAATATCGCCCATAAATCATTATGACATCCTCATTCGCAGTATGGGACCTGCGAGAGCATATTCCGGACATCCTCTAATGTTGTCATGAAAAGGTAATTAGATGCAATATTAAGCTTGAACATATCAATTGAGAGCAAGCTGAATTCTCTGTTATAGTTTGAAGAGTTATAAAAATCTACTGATTTCAGATATTCAATGGAATCAGGTCTACATAATATTACAGCTGATTATTTTCAGTTTTTTCAGAATTTCGATTTATGTACTAGCAGAATATTCAAAATAGGTTGGGGATCACTTTTGTTATTTTTCTTGATTGAATAGGAATCCCTATAAATGGATAGACGATGAAGCTGTGTATCATTCATCATCAAAGGTGAAACTATGAGAAAATATTTGGACACAAGTAAATGTTCAAAGAAAATATCATGAATTACTATCTACTGTGTTCTTTTAGAGAGATAAATTCTCATCGGCGTTATTGCCGTTGCAGAGAAGTCGGAATAATGGATTTCATTCATAGGATTGCTTGATCAAAAGTGTCGAAGGCTTTACTGAAGTCAAGAGGAATCAAGCAAGACAATCTTCGTCGGCCGCTTTAGACAAATTATCGGTAATGAAATGTTGAAGTTGGAAGGTGCAATAGTATTGATTTCTCGGCATTCGGTTTAGTTTCTGCAACAACAATTCAATCTGGAAAAGTCAATTTTGTATACTCTATTTGCATCACCACCTAATTCACATTTCAAAATATTTTTCGGAAATTGATGATGTTGCATCCCTATGCTGTTTTCTTGTTTATGTTGCATAAATTTCGTCTTTCCAGGTCATCTGCGTCATGTCATCGACCAGTCTATGGTCACCGACATATCAACGCTGAGATTAATGTGAACATCCGATCTCATAGGACCAAGACATTTTTGTACCTATCAACAAGTATATATGTCCTCAAGATCATATTCTATTTTTGAACCAGCCGGACTCGATAAATTACATTCTTGAATTTCTGAGAAGGTTTTTTGTTCAAATTATTATATACGGTGTGTAATCAGCTTGTGTTTTCTGGTCAACGATCCTGGCCAAACGACCCCAGAAGTAACTACTCACTACGAAATTTAGGACTTACGAGTTGATGTGACAACAGACACAAGATCAAATCACAACCAGGGACTTTGGATGAATTATAGATTTATAATTTTTGTATGCAGGCTGCACTGTCGATAGTTTGATTGAAAAGACAAATAACATATTTTGACAAGAATCAATTGAATCGAATCAACATGTAGGTAAACGTAACTTATGTGTATCATGTCTGGGCGGTTGCTCTCAACTCCAATATTCTCATTGACGATTGGAGATCATCTGCATTGAATAGATGAGAGATGCACAATTTGTGTCACAATTTCATCTACGTACATTATAGAGTTGAAGTAATCACAGTACGTGAGCAGTCCTAGACACGGTAACGTAAGAAATATCACGTTCGACGTTCACGATATACATTTAAAATGGTGTTAAAGTATCTCCTCACGTTAGCACCGAACTCGCTTAGTAATAATAATAATAATATACTTTATTGTCGTGACGCTAAAAATGAGCAGAAAAACTTTGATGAGAACATTTTTACAGTACAGGTCAATAATATTCAACATGTAAAAATATAAAATGAAGTATAAAATAAAATAAACATCACAACTATCACAATGATAATGACAGATATAATACAAAACAATATAAAATACAGACAATATAACGAAATGTAGAACAATATATAAACAGTAAAGTCAAAATCCCTAAACCTAATAAAAATGCTGCCATTCATCTCACACTCAAAATGAGGATGCAAAATATTCCCGCAAACTATAATAGGGTCTCTCACAAAGAAAACGTTTGGCCGTCCTTAACTAAACCGGTAATTGATTGAACATCTTACCACCATTATAATATATGGAGTCTTTGGTAAGATTTCCTGTAGGTAAGGGCAACTTTAAACTGTTGATATTATTACGGGTTAGGTAGTGACTGAAAGTAGAGGTAAACTTCGATTTATTTTTATTCACGAGGCAAACAGACTCCAAAACAAAAAGTGAAATTACTGTGAGCATTCCATTACTTGAAAAAGCGTTTCTGCAAGTCTCCAATATTGCACAAATATCTCACAGCTCTCTTCTGTTTAGGCAGGGAATGTTAAATAATTTGAATATCTTACTTTGCATGCTGTTTTATAAAGTTCCACTGTATATCCTGTGCCGTGTATATCGTCCTCATTTCGTGAGATTTCGGTTAGCGTACGTTCCCTCTTTCATCACCCGTTGAATAGCGTGAGTCTACGTACACCTGTAGACCCACAAAATACGGAAACGTGACAATTTGTAAAATGCGCATGCCCAGATGTCAGGATTAATCCTAACGTTACCCTTCGTGAAACTACTTCAACTCTCTATTATCGAAATTGGAGGCACAAAGCCAGATGTAGAAAGGACTTTGATTAATAGTATCGATTGTTCGACCGAGTTGATATGATATAAATACTTTTGAAAACTTATAGAATGTGACATACGTATCTCATAAATGTACTATGATTAATTCGTTGTTGTCTCAGAATTTGGAAAATGAATATATGATCTGGTTTGATAATGAATAACATTATTGTGACGTCACCGCCTTACTTTGCAAGTGTGCAGAAAATGACGGATGGCAGCAATCTCTATTTTGGATGTTCCTCAAGATTTTTCCATTACATCGCCATTAAATAAAAGGGTCTTTGTTATGCGCTTTCTAAAACTTCACAGTTCATCTCCTCTTTTCAGAAAACTTTTCAGACTTTCGGCTTTTGTTGATGAAAGTCACAGCGAAAGAACAATATAATTGATGAACTATCTGAAATATCCATCTCATTTTGAAAGGAAATCGAAGTATATTGCCTGCGCATTTGGAATGTTTGGATTTACATAATGTGAATCTGAGAAAACTACTTATAACACAAAAAGATGCCTGCACCATTTCAACATGGAATTTTCAATCTCACCATAGTTGATGTGGTATTGGATTTCAGATTTCATATAAACTTTCATTGATATTTATCAAGAAAAATTTTGAATGAAGAGATGAAAAATTACTCTTGAGACATTATTTTTCCCTGAAACTGATTATCAACATCATCATCAAATAAAGTAATCCTCTATATAATTTTCAAATTCTAAATAATTCATAACTGAAGTATCTACAGAAAAACCCAAGGAATATCTTCCTGAAATAACTGAAATTGTCCAGTCGCCTAACTGGAAAAATTATTATATCTTGTTACAATGAAATTCATATTCAATTGGAATTGATTATTTTTTTTGTTGAAAAATCATTCGTGCCCTCTCAGTAGGAGTATCTGGAGTTCATTCAACACCTGAAAACCAGATAGGAGAACTCGATTCAAAGGTATTTGGTGTAAGCTCATAAGCTATCTACACAATTTGATCGCAGAAAATTTGTCCAGAAAGGCCAGGTGCAAGACAAGACTGAGGGCTTCAAATGTATCCCAAGCTACTGCCAGAGATTCTCCGTCAGTCAGTTCGCCGTCAGTGTTTGTCCAGAGGTTAATGACAAGTGCAAGTACATTTTCAGTAAACTAAGGTTGCCAAAATTCAAATTGTGTTTCGTGAATTATTAACAATTTTTTTCAGCTATTACGTGAGTTCAATGGTTTCTGCATTTTTTATAAATTAGGATATTACTCATAGTAAGACGACATGATAATAATACGCAGTGATATGCTTCTTCCATTTCCTGGTGATGGTTTGTATTATGGAGTTTTTTCACATGAAGGGAGAAATGCTTTGTTGTTTTAAACTTTATGGAGTTCGCGAATAACTGGAGATGATGTTGGAATACAAGGCTTTAGAACAATTGACAAAGATCCATCGCCTCATTTGAGATTTTTTCAAACCCATATGAATAAACTCATTGAACTGAAGATCGACAAACAGGGTGGCCCATTAGTGTGTGGAAGTAGAATAACCTTAGTAAGGAGGATATGGATATATTCATTTCATTCGTTGGTAAGGATAATATTTTAAACACCCTATTGATTTCATCACAGTTTTCAATTATGGAACACGAATATTTCGATGTATCTACAAGAAATCATCGAAAATACAATTTGAACGTGATATTCAAAGGTTGCTTGATGAAAACATGAAAATTTTTGAATCGTAAACAAAGAATGCAATTTCCTCAAGAACAATCGATTCCAGAGGGTATATCATATGGACAAAATTTGAAGTCATAAAACGGTCCTACAAGATGGTAGAATAATATACTGGGTATTCCATTTGATAAAAATGAAGTTATCGTCAATTGAAATCTCCTGAAATAACGTTTCTCTTGAAAACACCCTGTATCAAAAACTGGACTTCTACTGTATTCAGACAATTCAACTATTTATCTTCCTACTCACCAAATATGGGCACTCGTTTATCACTGTGAACGTTTTTTTGCACCATTTATAGTGTACAAATTATCGTCGGATTTTCATAATTTTCGCCCCAATTTGACAACGTCGCGAATCATTGAAAAAACGAAAATGGTATTGGACTTTGATGGTGAACAAATATATAGGGTGTTTTTTTTAAAGCACACTTCGTGTTGCCCCGCTCTGGCTGCTCATCCTTATAGCTCAAATTATTTCAGAATTGTATATCTGCGCAAATATAACAACATTTATTCGAAGTATTTTTTGTATTCTCCTTCATAAGTGAGCTATTCTACTTCCACACACACTAATGGGCCACCCTGTATAGCTCATTGCATCGAACACTGCGACAAGCACTGATATTTCGTTTCCACGAAGAGGCCAAAACCAGACATCTCATAAAACCCGTGAAATATCAATCACTATGAAACTGAAGTAATACCACCAAGTGTCTGTGTACGTTATGATAGGAAATATTGATTCAATTCCCACCTGCGACTTAAATTTGTATGAGTCAATAAATAAAATCTGTTCTGTAGATCAGAATTGTTTTGAGTATGTTTATGTGTTAACTGTATCACATTGTAGTTAATTGGGTTGGCGAAAAATGACTACACATTGGTGACATGTAGCTATTGCCATTCGAAAGTAATAATGCAATCGCTTCTCGATAGGTTATGAAAGATATGTTGATTGATTTGTTTTATCAATGGAAAAAATGTGGCTTTTCCTAATAAAAGTGCGATGAGCACTGTTATAGAGCCTACCGATTATTCTACTTGGAATTGGATGAAAAGTATGTATGATTATAAAACTTCCAACTGTGAAAAATATGGAACGGTAAACACGAAAGTGGTCTCGAGAAATATTTCCTTTATTAACTATAACAGTGCATCATGAAAACCACCCCCGTGTGCCGGAACGGAGTCATATTTCCTCAGCAATAATAAATCAGTTACCAAAAGGCGTTACAAGATTACTTTCCTGGTTCAGGACGCTTATTAAAACGTCAGGAAAAAAACTGTTCCATTCTTCATTTACATATACAGTGTAGGCAAATCATCTTGAATATTGATCTTTTCAAATATTAAAATGATAATTGCCTGATTTCGAGACTTTGCAACTACTACACATACACCGCATTAATGAAAGTTTCAAGTTGCTCTCTCCGTTCTTAATCATTCAATTTCTCAGCTGTATGAGATGGTGACAGTTTGATAGACTTCGAACAAACGAAATATTCAGGACCCTCTGACACTGACATATTCTGTTAGCGAATTCAAACAATACCTTCACTCCTTCTGTATTGTTTGTTGGCCCTTGTAGTGATGAAACATGGGAATGTCGATGACAATCCAGTAAACATAATGGTCAGTTCTATAGTCAATTCATTTATAGGTTACGTAACACAAGATGAATAATTTGTACTACCACGATTTGGTGTCCTATTATTAGGTGTAATAGTTTTTCGAATATCAGAAAATTTTTGCTGAACCATGTTTGCACACCTCAATATTACAATTGATCAATCATGCATTTTTAGCATTTGAAAACATATCAATCTACAAAAAAACTGGGATCTTCGAAATATACGGCTATATGTTTTGTAGAATTGCGTAATACATTCAAAAGAATATATTTTGAAGTGAAGAGATATCCCAATAATTCCATAACTAGCCACGCGTTCTAACTCATTTGTTCATTGAATACGTGAAGAAACAAAAGTAGAAAATGAATATTCCGTGAGGCAGTTTTCAAAATGTCATTTCTCTTCGTGAAATATTCAAGTGTAGGCGTGCCAAGAAAATGAAACTGAAATATGATGAACATTTCACTTAAATGGGACTAAGGCTAATTTGGTGGAACATTCCCGAGCTGTGATACATCCAAGAGCATTCATAAATTTTTGTTTCACGAGCTCTCCGAAAATTACGCAGAATGTTTGTCGGCCATCAGAATGAATTTGTAACATTCGCCACTAATTCGGCATTCCTCCAGTTACTCTAACGACTTATGATTCTGCAGCTGGAAGTTAGAGTCTTGTGGCGGCGAATGGTCATGGCAAGCATAAATTCGCCATAATACCCTCAAAGTATATCGCTAGAGTCGTTGTTTGCAGATAATACATTTCGTAAACGACTAAAAATTGTCGTTTCATGAAACGTAGGTAGAGTTTATTCTTTTACCATGCAGTATACAGGCTATCATAACCGATAATATTTGGGGGAAGTTCTCCGCAAATGGAATTTTATGAAACACGTGAAAAATTATTCACTTTTCGCAGAAGTAGACGAAGTTTCTTCATAGAGTTAGTGCGATACGGAAGTACCATTAAAAAGGGTTTGAGGAAATCCCAAAATATTTTTCATCCTGTCAACGTACACATTTATCATACAGTGCTTCTCAAAAGTCCCCTCCCCCCTCTTATCCTTGGAACTATTATACATAAACGAGTGAAATTTGGAAACTGAATATTAAATGTTGTGAACTGCCCTACTAGGGATGATAGATGACGAAATCGTCAGAGATGACGTCATAAGGCCATTGTGACCAATAATTTTAAATGAAACCCTACGGCAAGCGACACCTCTTTGAAAAGGTATCGAAAAAACCTATTCAATGATGCTGATTTTTTGTGTTTATGGCAGTTTTAATGGCTCATTAGTAACCATTAAAATTTTAATTTCATTCAGTATGATATTAATTACAGATTCAAGAACTAGTATCGACTCAAAGAAATTGCTCGAAGTGACCTCCATTTACTTCCTGACAGTAAAACATCCTATTTTTAAACTCTTCTCGTACTTTTGCGAATGTGTCTGCGGAAACAGCCTCACATTCTGCAACAATACGTTGTTTTAAAACGTCAATATTGTCAGGTTCAGTAACGTAAACCTTCGATTCAAGGTAACCCCATAGAAAAAAATCCAAAGGCGTGAGATCCAGTGATCGAGGTGGCCATTCCGTTGAACCTCGTCGTCCAATCCATCTACCTCGATACTCCTCATCCAGATACCGTCTTACTGCACCGTAAAAGTGTGGAGGAGCACCATCTTGTTGGAATGTTATTTCCAAATTGCCGAATTCATCTGGATAATCTTCCAAAATTTCAAAAGCGAGTTGTAAAACTGCCATAAACACAAAAAATTAGCATCATTGAATAGGTTTTTTCGATACCTTTTAAAAGAGGTGTCGCTTGCCGTAGGGTTCCATTTAAAATTATTGGTCACAATGGCCTCGTGACTTCATCTTTGACAATTTCTTCATCTTTCATCCTTAGTAGAGCAGTTTACAACCTTTAATATTCAGTTTCCAAATTTCACTTGTTTATGTATAATCGTCCCAAAGATAAGAGGGGGAAGGGGACTTTTGAGAAGCACTGTACAGGTATTCACTTTCGAACCTGATGTTGTTACATGAATTCTATCACCAATAAAATCTCAATTATGAATCGATCGTTTTTTCGCCAAGCTCTCGACCTCAATTTAGAATCACTATTTGCTCGAATCAAAAGAAATATTTACATCTGAAGAAAGATGAGAACAGTAATAGATTTGTTTCCAATGCCAATAATGCAAGATGCAAATTATCTAGGAATATATATCTTTCGAGACAGAGGATTTGCTGTTTAAGAACAATTACTTTATTGGGTATGAATTCTACATTGTATATAATGTTTACTGTTAGGAGTTTGGTGTCTAACTGACTATGCAAAAGAAATCAGGCATGGAAGAATGTTCGTGAACCACTTGAGGGTTCCATCTCTCGTCTCGGGTTACTCTGGATTGCGTCACTTCGGCTTATCTCTGTAGGATGGGTAGGGATGATATAATTCTAGTGACATCTCCATCAGCCCACGTGTTTCAACGTGATCAAAATTCTAATTCTAAATCAGAAGAAACAGTAGGATGGAGAGATTCCTTTGCAATGAAAAATAATCATCTGATGGATTGGCAATTGGCATCTGTGCTTAATAATTTTGTAGTCACTATGGTACGTTCCTTTGTTTTTAATCAACAATCAACGAAAACCTGTTGTTTATTATGTGTGAATTCAATAACGACGAAGATATTCGAGCTTCTTATACAAATGGGTTACCCTGCCTTTCAACACCCTTAGATTTTTCTATCCTCTGGTGAACATTTCACTTTCACTTCAAGTTCGATTCCGTATATCCATACCAGAATCTTTCTTCATTGCCGGTAAAATTCATCACATTCAATAAAGTAATCCTACCTAATAGTCGCAGCTCACACCACCTGGAATTGATGGAATGAAATCATCTGGACGGTGCTATGAGAGAGTAATTTATGAGAAACATTTGCGCTTTGGTTTCGCTGCTTTCTACAGTTTCCAGCTAGTATATATACATATATATTGAGGAACAGGTGAGGTTTCAGGTATGCAGTATTCTCAATATTTCGTTAATTATTCATTAACTTCATCAGGAAAAGGAAAACATAGAGTCAGTCAAATTTGAAAAATAAACAAATTATCAGAGTGCCGGCAATAACAGTAACATGTCGCTAGTGCGTCATGATTTATAGATTTGAATGAAATTTCAAAGCACACAAGGTGCAAGACAGCTAGCAACTACTGAGTCTATTTTAATGAAAAAGAATTTTTGGCATGCAAGAACACGATAATTTTTTACTTAATGAAAACAGCAGAAAAAGCGAATTGTTTTCAGGAGAATATTTCCAATATATTCTTTTATCAAAACGGTAATTCTTTAAGAGAAATCGATTTACTTTTTGTATTCTTTGAGAAATGCACTAGCAACATTTCAAAGGTCCATATCTCTGCAACGAGTAGACGGAATTCCAAAAATAAAAAAGGAATGTATATGGAATCAAAAAGGCTATCCAACAAGGTATCATTTGACCCCCATTCTCATTTGAAAAAATTTAGGGGATGCTACCCCCGCTTAGGAGGGTAAAGTTTGGGCTATACTTTTTGCGTCAAAAGTCCCCCTTATATACAAAGTTGACGTGTTTCAGATTTTTCTCGATAAAATCTCTTCCTGGTAGTTATACCTTCCGGTACGTTTTCGTTGGGCCACCCTGTATATTGCATACATTGATGGCGATTTACTACGTTGTGAGTCATTTTACAGAGTGACACATTGAACTGTGCTATTCATGAGAATAGGGAGCACTTTCATGTAGCATATCATAATCCTATCGCAAACAATTCTCGAAAAATCACTAAAAATGTTCTTTGTTTGATTGGGGATGCAACGTATGATTGTGTTTTCCCCATGATCAAATTCCGTCAGCTATTTTGAAAAAAGTCCCAGATTTCATTGGGTATCCTTTGGAACACATAATTAATGGATGTTTTTTGACTGGCCCTTTCCCAGATGATTTGAAGATTGCTAAAGTCATTCCAATCTACAAAAAGGGTTCTAAAACCGATGTGAAAAACTACAGGCCTGTATCACTATTACCCTCCAAAATAGTTGAAAAAATAATGTACACAAGACTTGTTGCTTTCTGTGAAAGACACACAATACTTGCTAATGAACAATTCGGCTTCCGTAAAGGAATGTCTACTGAATTAGCATCTACAATGCAGTAACAAATAGCAACTCATCTCGATAACGAAAGTTTGTCCGCGGGAATATACTTCATCTGTCAAAAGCGTTTGACATGGTTGACCACCACCTTCTGTTGGAAAAACTGGATGACTTTGGAATCAGAGGTACGCCATTAAACTTATTGAGGTCCTACCTCGAAAACAGAAATCAAGCCATTGCAATTATGAAAGAAGGTAGGTTATACACATCAGACAGAACAGTAATCAAGCGAGGCGTACCACAGGGATCAATCCTAGGATCCCTCCTTTTTCCCCTGTATGTTAACTCTTTACCATCTGCTCTCTCCAGTTGAAACTGTCAAACTTTTCAATTTGCTGACGATACTTTGGTCATTATAAACAGTACTAATATGAAAGATATTGCTTACTCAGCATCATGCGTGGCAAAGAAAATGGACGAGTGGTGTATTGATAACTCTCTTAATATAAATTCTGCCAAAACTGGACTTATAATGTTCAACCTGACAAAAAATATATTGGAATCTCCGCATGTAAGATTACATGAAAAATTAGTGCCAGTACTACCATCTATAAAATTTTTGGGAGGTTTTTTGACTCTAATATGAGTTGGGAACTACATGTGGATACCTTGGCCAACAGATTTGTCTCGGTGTGTGGGGTTATCAGATATCTGAGAGAACATGTGTCAGAATATGGGTTGAAATTATATTATTATGGACATGTCCAGTCAGTCATCGCGTATGGAATACTTTTTTGAGGATGTAGCTCAAACGCAAATAAAGTATTTATATTGCAAAAACGCATACTGAGATGTATTCTTGGTCTTGATTATAATACCTCCCTCCTGCAGGTCATATTTTGCGACCCATGAGTTATTAACAGTACCTTCTCTATACTTTTTGTCTCTAGTTATTTTCGTGAAAAAGCACCAATACTTATTCTCTACAAATGCAGATGAATATTCAACAGGAATGAATATGTTTACTCGTAACCGGGATAATCTTAGGATTCCACATCACAAAACTGCTTTTTTCAAACGAAGTACTGAATACAGAGCAAGGAAAGCTTATAATCTCATTTGAGAGATATTGGCAATATCAAGAAGTTCAGAGGTTCAGTTATTGATTTCTTGAAGGAAGAAGTGTTTGATTTTTGTGAATGATTGCTGTATTCTGTCTATCGAGCTAAGTTATATACTTACCACTTGTCGAGTCCGTGATTTATTTGTGTAATGTTTTACTTATGTTACATGATCAGTGTATTTTATCCTTTTCTTTTGACGTTGTCTATGTCCTTGTTGATTTTAATGACAATAAAGATATTATTATTATTTTCCCCAGGAATGTACCAATTCAGATTATATTCACTACGTATCGAAACGTAAAAGGGATTTATTCATTGAACCGAATATATTATACAATATCGTTCATTTCAATCATCAGTAATTTCCATCGAAATGCATCATATTTTAACAGAGACAAAATCTAATTCTTGAAGCAATTCTATCATATTGTTGTTTTGATATTATTCTTATCGAACAGAATAATATTTAACTTCTTCGAAACGAATGATGATATCGAAGCAAACACTATTTGATTGAAACAAGCGATTGAAATTCATCTCATCTATAACCACACAATAATTTCATTTTCCTTCTTTCATCCGTTTCAAGATAACGATAATATAAATTTTTGATATCTGATCCATTGATTTACAATTCGGATAAATCAATATTCAATCGAAACGAGATATGCTATTGTTGGATGAATGAGATAAAGAGTTAGTTCAAAGTATATTTAATTCATTCAATTATGAGATGTTGTAGATATTTTTGTGCTGCGTGTGCTTATGGTCTCTTATGATAACGTTTTTTGTAAAGAGGCTCTAGGACCCCTGATATTATATTTGTGTTCTTCATTTCATGTATGAATTTTTGTTTTTTCAATCCTAAGATGAGAGTTGTTGCTTGTGATTATTTCACATCGTGTTATATTTTAATTAGCAGTCAGAACACATATTTTCGATTGATTCAAAAACCTTTGTTCAAATCACTCACTTAGTGATTTCAAGCAGATGAGAACATTATTTCTCTTCGAAAAATACATTACTCAATAATATTCATGCTGTACAATTACCAATATGGAATATAAGGAGGATGCCTTAGATATCATATTATTTTATTGAATTTGTACTACTAAAACAAAATAGCAGATATTGTCCTCTCTCTGTCTAGTAAGCTTCTGGTCAATGTAAGTTCACGATCATGTTTAGTAAATTAGGCCAAACAAAGGATGGACTCAAGAATTTTACTGAAAAACCAATCAGAAAACATCCTCATACTCCGCGTCATTATTGAATGAAAACTACTTGAAAATATTCTAAAAGGTATAATTTCTCGGTGTCATAATCGACGTAATATCAACAAGTATGCTGAAGGTGTAAACAAATTCTGGTGCGGAAGACGCTACTTTTGATGAAAACTTATAGAACTTGATTAATTAAACTCTCATTAGTTCCTGAAGGACTTCCACTATAGAAACTTTCTGTCATTTCATTACAGTCAAATCTTGAAGGAATCTCTGAAAACTGTCCTTTCAAACCGAAAAGGTAACCATTATATCTTTTCTATCGATCTGTTCACTTATCACAAAAAAATCAATGAATTATGTTCGATCAAAAATGTGTCAGAAGTGGCTATGTATGAACTTTTCAAGAACTGAAACAGTGATTTGAAATTTCGAATCGGAAACTCCTTGGAATACCACAGTTTTGGAAATAACTTTGAAGTACGATATTGAAATTTAGCAGTTGTAAACCGTTGGTAATATTATCCATGAAAACTACATAAACATTTGTTTATCGTTTCGGAGTACTTATCTACAAAAAAAAATGGCTAAATGAGCATAAGTGGGACCTTTACCACAGTGAAAGAATATACAGGGTGTCCCATTGAACATTCTGAAGATGATACCACGTGATCCAAAATGAGACGTAACAACGTTGCAGCTTGCTTAAAATGCGTAATATTACCAACGGTTTACAACTGCCAAATTTCAATATCTTATTTATTTATTTAGCGTATGGCATACATAAAAGGAAAGGATAAAAAAACACCTGATCGTAAACAAAACAAAAAAAATCAATCAAAAACAACACGCAGACAATGAATAAAATGTAGATATAAAAAAAAAAAATGTAAATAGGACTAAACATAACACAGTAAAAGAAACACTATGTCAAACATTGATGTCCAAGGTCTCGATCCAGCGCACTGCCTCTGGAGTTGCCTGAAGAATGTCCGGCCAGGGGCCCGGGTATGCTCGAAGGGGACATTCGGATGTGATATGGTGCATTGTTTGGCGATCATGGCCACAGTCACATTGCGGGGAAGGGACTATGCCCCATTTGCTGAGAACATCCGCACATTTACCGTATCCCGAGCGAACTCTGTTCAGTGATACCCAGGTCTTACGTTTCAGCTGAAATCCTGGGATGGGCTGATTTGGTTGAAGAGAGTTATGAATGTGTGGATGAGTACTTTCATTCCACCTCTCCCTCCATTCCGCTTTACAGTCGAAATTATTTGCCAGTAGTGATCGGGATGTTATCAAGGGAGGCTTCCTGGACTTTAATCTGCCCCTTCCTACATCCAGGATGTCCTGGTGTATTGGAAGATTTGGGTTACTATCGATCTTTTGGTGTTCCTTGAGTAAGGCACTTTTACGGCGAAGGTCAGGTGGAGTTATTCCGCTTAAAATTGGCAGCCAGTGAAGTGGAGTACATCTTAGGGAGCCAGATATCGGTCTCATGGCATCGTGAAGCTGCATATCAATATAACGCACATAGGGACTATTTATCCACACAGGGGAACAGTATTCCGCCGCCGAGTACACTAATCCAAGAGCTGAGCTACGAAGGGTTGTGGCTGATGAACCCCATGATGTTCCGCAGAGCTTATGTATTATATTCATCCTTGTTTTAAGTTTGGCTGCCGTATTTTCAAGATGTTTTTTGTAGGAAAGTGTGCGGTCAACAGTTACTCCTAGGTATTTTGGGTGCTTGTTATGCGGAAGTACTGCGCCCTGGAATGTGACATTCAGCTTTCTATGTGCTTGTTTGTTGTTTAGGTGGAAACAACACACCTCGGTCTTATCGAGACTCGGACACAGTCTCCATTTTCTGAAATATTCTGCCATAATCTGAAGGTCTTCTGTTAATGTTCCTTCCGTCGTCTCTATTAGCTTATCCCTGACTGCGAGTGCTATATCGTCTGCGTAGCAGAATTTACGAGAAGCAGTATGCGGCAGATCTGACATATACAAATTGAAAAGGAGCGGAGCCAGTACCGATCCCTGTGGAAGACCGTTGTGCAGCTTTCTTTCTCTGCTGATTTTGTCACCCATGACAACCTGGAAACGTCTGTCACACAGCATTCGGTTTATCAAATGTGCAGTTGTTGAGCATGAGATCACCTTTAGGAGCTTGTAAATCAAACCCTCTCTCCATACGGTGTCGTAGGCTGCGGTCAAGTCAATGAAAGCTACTGAGGTCTTGAGTCTGCTCTGAAAGCCGGCCTCGATGTGTGTCGTTAAAGCCAGCACTTGGTCACAGCAATTACGGCCAGACCTAAAGCCCGCTTGTTCATGAGGTATGACTTCCAAGATTTTGTCAGATATCCTGTTGTAAAGTAACCGTTCTAACAGTTTGTAACCGCAGCTTAGCAGAGAAATTGGTCGATAGCTTTCTGGACGATCAGCAGGTTTGCCGGGTTTCAACAGAGCTATGATTTTAGCTTTTTTGAATTCTTTTGGTATAGTTATCGAGATATATACTGCCCAAAACCTCTTGGGCCACTTTGTATAATGATCTGTTGGTTGTTGTTCTGTTGAAATAATCTTATATACTTGAGTTGCTCTCCATTGAACAATGTATCTTCTTGTTTACATGTGTATTTTTCTTTGTATATGTAGATAAAATGACTTGATGTTTACATGATGAAAGTTTGGTATCGGTATCGATGAAAGCTTGCTTTTGAAGAACTAAAGTGTTATACAATATCGCTTGGCTGTTTGAATCTCAAAATCCAATAATTTATTATTGAATGTGAATGGAATAATTTAGTATCTGATTCAAATTCCATTATGTTCCACTAATTGTTTTAGCCATATAAGTTGATATAGTGATCATTTCCAGTAGTCACTCGACAATAAAGCATGTGGTGAATAAATTTATGTGCCAAGCAACAGAGGTCTGGAATCATGAGGTCGTACCAAAAAGATGACCAGTGTGTAACCGCTACACCATTGGACGCGGAATTGCAGTTCAATTATACCTGCATGCATACTGTTGCTCATGTTTGCGCGCATTTTCTCCTCAGTTTCTTACAATTAAAAGAAGAATAAAGAATGACAATCTGCAGCTGGATAATTGTACTTATGGTGACGATATGATTTCTTAATTCTCTTCCTCAATGGACGACTGGATGAGTATTGAATTTTCAACAATTATTCATTACACCATGTCGTTGGTTGAAGCTTTGAGAGAATTCTCCCAACCATGCAAATGCACTCTAATTGCGTTAACTATTGAATTGCTCCGTTCAGAATAACTCAATTCCAACGGAGTCACATGTCTGAGGTAGAGACAGTTACATTTTCATCTTATTGGTGCATTTTAGATGTTTTCAAATATTCAACAACCAATGAAGTGAGATTCTTCATTCAGTTTATATCTGCAATATTAACTATTCTTAGTACAACTCAATGCATATTTGACGAATCCACTATGCACATGAATACAGGGTGTTTCACAGTGGATGGAACATTAGACGTATCTGGAGAACAGGCTATGAACTTCATTCTGACAGAGAACTAACATGTTATTCCTTCATTGTTATCCTGTATTCAAGATGCATGGGTGTAAAAATACTATGGCAGAAAATAATTACTTGAATGCGGTTTAGATGGATTTATTCATCATTTATGTTCGATGTAACAAGAATATCAGTAGAACATGCAGAGAGTTTAATGAAAAGTATACTGATTTACCTCGAATGAATTTGAGAAAATTCATTAGATTGAAAAGAAATTTTGAAATGTTTTTGAAATAAATGTCAGACTTTGATACTTTCAGCTTTCCATGATGATATAAGCATTTCAAAATTTCTCTTCAATCTAATGAATTATCTCGAATTCGTTCGAGGTAAATCAGCATACTTTTCATCAAACTCGCTGCATGTTCTACTGATATTCTTGTTATATTGACCATAAATGATGAATAAATCCATCAAAACCACATTCAAGTAATTATTTTCTGCCATAGTATTTTTACACCCATGCATCTTGAATACAGGATAACAACGAAGGAATAATGTAACGAAATGATACGCCTATGGCTTGGCCACGCCCACTCCAGGTGACGCGGATCATGAACGTTCGAGACGCGAGGTCTGAAATGTTCGCGTGCCGCCAGGAAACTTCTGGAGAAGCGTCCAGGTATAAAGCTCCGCGGACAGAGGCGCAGGGAATCAGTTGATAATCGAGCGTTGTAAATAAATCGTGTCAGTGGAAATAAAAGTGTATATAAATCGAACCCAGTGTTTTAGTAAATAGAAACGTTACAGTGGTGTCAGAAGTGGGATTAAAATTATAAAATAAATACAGTGTGGACTTGGAAAAAGAAACGTGTAGACTTTTGGAAAGTGGAAGACATCAAACTTTTGTAGCGGAAGCAGGGCATTTCTGAACGATTGTTCTGAGCGATAATTTTTGTTTTCGGTACTGATTTGCATCGTAAATAAACTAAAATGAAGTTGAAAGACCTCTCAGTGAAACAATTGCGTGAACAATTGGAGGAACGTGATGCCGATAGTAGTGGAACTAAAAAAATCCTACAAGAACGATTGATTGGTGTTCTTTCGGACAATGGAGATGATCCAGAAACGTTTGAATTCCTGTCGGCGGACGAAGTCATCATGAAAAAGATAGAAGAAACTTCTAGAAAAAGTGATGAGAAACTGGACAAGAAATTCGAGAAAGTTTCTGATATGATTAATGAAATTTCGAAAAAGAACGACGAGCGATTTGAAGAAGTTTCTAGAACATTCGACGAAATGCATAAAAACGTAGACGGACTAGAAGAGAAAATAAAGCAGCTGGAATGTCTAATAACTAAGTGTGGATCAGCAGTACAAGTACCAACTACTGTTATGGATAAAACCACAGTTAGTACCAGTCAGGAAGTTGAAGAGGAATGGACAAGGGAAGAAGCAAAACATCATTTGAGATTCAAATTGCCTCCGTTTGATGGGAAGTCATCTTGGTCCGTATACCTCAGACAATTTGAAGCCATCGCTACGGCCAATAAATGGACTCAAGAAGAAAAAGCTGTTTCCTTGACTGCGGCTCTAAGAGGTGATGCTGCGGATATTTTAAGATCGATTCCTATAGGCCAAGAAAAATGTTATCAAACATTGTTCAACCGACTTGAGAAACGCTATGGAGATGCCCATCTGCAACAGGTTTACAAAGCACAACTACGCAGCCGAATCCAACGTGCAAGTGAAAGCTTGCAGGAATTTGAAACAGACATTGCTCGAATGGTGCGTCTAGCCTACCCTGAAGCGTCAGATAACATTTTGGAAGAAATAGCAGTAGACATATTTGTCGATGGATTGAGAGAGAGCGAAATTCAGAAAGCTCTACGATTGGCCAGACCGAAAGTATTGGATGAAGCACTTGCTATTGCTTTGGAGCATGAAACGGCCAATCATATTTCCAAAGGTCACCAAGTTAGGACCATTAGCGGGAAATATGAAGAAAATGATCTGGAAGATATGGTTCGGAAAATTATCCAGGAGACGATGCCCAAGAAACGAGATTCCAGATGCCGGAATTGTGGCGAAACCCATACAGCAGTCGGAAAACTAAAACAGGTCGACAGGAGGGGGCGATCGTCGACCTTGAGAATTAAAGCACCTGTAGTTACCGTCAACGTAACATCTTCTGGTGGAGCCCATAGCCTGTATGTTGATGGTCGGATTGACGGAGAGAATGAGTTGTTCTTGATAGACACTGGTGCAACAAGAACTATTGCACGACCGGAAATAGTGAGAGATCATTCCAGAATGTCGCCAGCAACAGCACACCTCAGAACGGCGAATGGTGAAAGGATAAAAGTCTATGGCGAAGTTAATGTTCCTGTCTCCATTGGTAAGACCACTATCAAGCACAACATACTGGTCGCTGAGATTTCTGACCAGTTAATCTTGGGTATGGACCTTTTGAGGAAACTTGGAGCCGTATTGGACGTACACAGAGGAGTTCTCAAGGTCGAAGGTGAGGAACTCCCTTTTCATGAAGACAAAGAAGATGTAGTCCGCCTACTAACTACTAGTGATGTAACTATACCCGGCCATAGTGAGAAAATTTTAATGACCAGTCTCGAGGGATACTGTAGGAAAGGAAGTCTAAGGATGGTCGAAGAAGTGGGCAATAATGAGTTCTTGACTGCGAAAGCTCTAGTGAGGGTTGGAGATGTAATTCCTGTTAGAGTTATGAATGTGAAGGAAACTCCCATCGGGCTGAGCCGAAGAACTGTGGTAGGACAGTGTGTTCCTGTTTCGTCGATCCGCTGTGTGACTACAACCGACCAACCACCGAAATCTAAGAACTCAAAGGAGCTTGTAGACACCGTCATTAATACTTGTCAAGATCTGGACAGAGAACAGACCCGTCGAGTGAGAGCCATGCTTGAAGAATTCCAAGATGTGTTTGCCATCGATGAAAATGACAAAGGAAGAACCAGCGTCGTGACCCATAAAATCAATACTGGGGATGCTCAGCCAATAAGACAGCAGCCGAGAAGACTTCCGTGGGCAAAGCGGGAGGAGGCGGAAGAAATTATCAAGGATATGGGCAAACAAGGTGTTATAGAACCATCGAATAGCCCGTGGGCCTCGCCAGTTGTCCTTGTGAAGAAGAAGGATGGTTCCGTACGTTTTTGTATTGACTATCGCCAACTCAATGCAGTTACTAAAAAGGACAGTTATCCCTTACCCAGAATTGATGACACTTTGGATACTCTTTCCGGATCCCGTTGGTTCTCTACCCTTGATTTGAAAAGTGGCTACTGGCAAGTAGGAATGGAGCCTGCTGATCGGGAGAAAACAGCATTCTCGATAGGATCGGGTCTTTGGCAATTCACGGTCATGCCTTTTGGGCTATGCAATGCTCCTGCCACATTTGAGAGGCTGATGGAGGCAGTTTTGAGGGGGCTAACATGGCAGACATGTTTGGTGTACCTGGATGACGTAATCGTAGTTGGAAGATCATTCGACGACCATTCCAAGAATCTGAAGGAAGTGTTTCAACGATTACGTGAAGCCAACTTGAAACTGAGCCCCAAGAAATGTCACATATTTCGGCGAGAAGTTAGATACTTGGGCCATATCGTATCTAGTGATGGTGTAACAGCCGATCCCGAGAAAATAGAAGCAATTCGAGGATGGCCAGTACCCAAGGATAAACATGAGATCAGAAGTTTCCTTGGCCTGTGTACGTATTACAGGCGTTTCGTCAAAGGATTTGCTCACATCGCTAAACCTTTAACAAAGCTAACGGAGGAGGGCAGAGAATACTTTTGGGATACAGAATGTCAAAGAGCTTTTGAACAGCTACAAGGAGCTCTTACCAATGCACCGATACTGAGTTATCCCAGAGAGACTGGAAAATTTGTTTTGGACACGGATGCAAGCAATACTGCTATAGGAGCTGTCCTTTCTCAGCTTCAAGAGGGACAAGAAAAAGTAATTGCCTACTTTAGTAAAGCCTTGTCTAAATCAGAGAGGAACTACTGTGTTACCAGAAGAGAACTCCTAGGCGTAGTGAAGGCCTGCGAACATTTTCACAAATATTTGTATGGCCGAAAGTTCCTTCTTCGAACCGACCACGCAGCCTTGAAGTGGCTTCTGCAATTCCGTAATCCAGAGGGTCAAGTAGCAAGGTGGATAGAGCGGCTGCAGGAATATGATTATGACATCGAACACAGGGCAGGAAAAATCCATCAAAATGCTGACGCCCTATCAAGAAGACCATGCAGTGAGAATTGCAGCCATTGTTCGAAGCTAGATGAACGACTTTGCCATATTCGAAGAACTACCATCGAAAGTGATAATTGGCAGCCTCAACAATTACGAGTCGCTCAAGAGAACGATCCGTGTCTGAAACTTGTTCTGGGTTGGAAGCTTCAAGAGGAAAGACCGTCCTGGCAAGATATTAGCGCATGTAGCCCAGAAGTAAAATCGTATTGGAGCCAATGGGATTGTCTGGTACTGAAAGATAATCTTCTGTACAGAAAATTTGAAAACGAAGATGGTACGGAGTCCAGGTTGCAACTGGTTGTAGCTAGGAGTAAAGTGTCGGAGGTATTGCGTCAGTTACACGATGGTGCTTCTGGAGGACACTTTGGAATTACGAAGACTTTACAGAAGGTTCGAGAGCGGTTCTATTGGGTGAACTGTAAAGAAGACGTGCGAAGATGGTGCCGGAAATGCGAGTTGTGTGCAACGGGCAATGGTCCAGTTGGTAAGAAGAGGGCGCCCATGAGACAATACAATGTTGGTAGTCCAATGGAGAGAGTAGCTATCGACATTGCTGGTCCATTTCCAGTAACAGATGCTGGAAATAAATACATCCTAGTGGCCATGGACTATTTTACGAAATGGACTGAAGCTTATGCGATCCCTAATCAAGAGGCTTCCACAGTTGCCGATGTTCTGGTCAAAGAATTCTTCAGCCGATTTGGTGTTCCTTTGGAGATCCACTCAGACCAAGGACGAAATTTTGAATCGGCTCTCTTTCAGAAAATCTGTCAAATGATTGGTGCTGAGAAGACCAGAACAACACCCTTGCACCCTCAGTCGGATGGAATGGTTGAGAGGATGAATAGGACCATGGGCAAACATCTTTCCAAGGTCGTATCAGAACACCAGAGGGATTGGGACCAGTGTATTCCTTTGTTTTTGATGGCCTACCGATCGGCTACCAACGAGACTACTGGCCAGACCCCTGCCTGCTTGATGTTTGGACGTGAAATCCGTTTGCCATGTGATCTAGAATTCGGCTGTAAACCCTCGGAAGAGAATGTGGCCGGTGAAGGCTATGCGGACGAATTGAAGCTGAGGATGAACGACATCCACGACCTTGCCCGACGGAATATGCAGATAGCCAGTGATCGGATGAAGAAACACTATGATTCCCGTTCCGCGAAGGGGACCTTCGAAGTAGGTGATCTTGTCTGGCTGTATAATCCACGACGACGTCGAGGCTTTTCTCCTAAGCTCCAAAGACAATGGGAAGGCCCGTATGAGATCAAGAAGAGGATAAATGACCTGATTTATCGAATCGGAAAGCTGCCAAGAGGGAAGCCGAAAGTTGTTCACATAAATCGTCTTGCACCATATGCTGGCTCGAACGACGTCGAAGAAGCAAGAACTCTTCAACAAGTACCAAACGGTGACGACTTCCAACCGAGTTACACCGAATTCATGTCGGATTACGCAAGCAGGGGGAAGATCAGGCTTGGCGTGACCGTTGAGGTCCAGCAAGATCTTTTCACAGTTCCAGAAGATGTTTCCATTGCACACTGCGTCGCTCAAGATCTCCGAATGAGCAAAGGAATTGCAACAGTCTTTCGCAAGAAGTTCGGCCGCCTGGATGAATTGCGAGATCAAATGCCCAGAGTAGGAAGAGCACTACGACTAGAAGATGGCAGCCGATCCTTATTCTACCTGATAACTAAGAAATTATCGATAGAAAGAGCAACCTACGAGAATATATGGTACGCGTTAGTAGACCTAAGGAAAGTCGTCTGCCATTATGACATAAAGAAATTGGCTCTACCTAAAATTGGCCATGGGTTGGAAAACCTGGACTGGAAGATCGTGAGGAGCATGATAGAAGTCATTTTCCGAGACACAGGCATACAGATCACGGTGTGCTGCTTTAACCCGAAAAGAGTATGTCCCTCAAAGACGATCGACTGTTATTTCTTTCTCCGAGGGTTCTGCAGGGCCGGAAACACCTGTAGCTTTCGCCATCAAGAGCCGACGTCAGGGGTTGCCACATGGAGAATTTCTGATCGGGGCGATCAGAACTAAGGAGGGAGCAGTGTAACGAAATGATACGCCTATGGCTTGGCCACGCCCACTCCAGGTGACGCGGATCATGAACGTTCGAGACGCGAGGTCTGAAATGTTCGCGTGCCGCCAGGAAACTTCTGGAGAAGCGTCCAGGTATAAAGCTCCGCGGACAGAGGCGCAGGGAATCAGTTGATAATCGAGCGTTGTAAATAAATCGTGTCAGTGGAAATAAAAGTGTATATAAATCGAACCCAGTGTTTTAGTAAATAGAAACGTTACAATAACATGTTAATTCTCCGTCAGAATGAAGTTCATAGCCTACTATCTTAAGCACTATTCAATATTTATTTTATTGGAGACGAATTCATAACATAAGTGATCATAACTAACAAATTGTACGAGATAGGTATAGGGAAAGTATACTCAATTAAAATGGAAAATGTTATAGCTTTTCGAATAAGTGATAATATACAGGGTGTTCCATTTTAAAAAACGGAGTTTTCAGGAGTTCCCGGATGACACTCACTTCTGAGCCTCCCTGTATGCTGAAACTGAGATCCATTTCATCGAGAGAATACTTGATGGTCTTATGCAGCTATAACCCAAATTGTAATATTTTGTCAATTTGCATTGGGAAAAAATTGATATTTTTCAATGGTCAGGTTTTGCACAAAAATTTGACAAAATAATTTTTATCTCGGAAATCGTCACAGATAGATTCGGGAATTATGTAGGAAAGTTGTGAGGAATTTCATGAGGATTCCAAAAATGATATAGTATACGAGGTGTTCCATTCGAAATAACAAAGTAGCTACTACTTTCTTATACAAGCGGCAACACTGTATTGATGAAAATATTTCAGACGGATAGAGCAAGTTTGATTATCCACGCTCACAAATTTTCGAAATGATCTGTTTTTCTGTTCTCCAGATACGTCTAATGTTCCATCCACTGTGAAACACCCGGTATATAAAATATGAAATGAAGGTGCTGTGGGTGCATTTATATTTATACTGAATATACTTCATACCACAGTTTCTGGTGTCTACAGATTAATTTTGGCATATAGCAACTATGTAGTTTTCTTTTCATTCAGTCGCGACGTCAGTTTCTATTTGCGAGCGTTTGAAAGTAGCTAGTTAGTTAAGCTATTTTGGGGCCTTTCCCAATTCAATATCGTGTATGCAGAATTCTATATTCTAGAATTAGAAAAGAAATATTCTCGATGGGGTGGTATGACCTCTTCTCTTTTCTTCAATACCTCAGAATTTTTTTCGAAATCTCTCACTTTCCACTACTTCTGAGTGGAAAAGTAGTCAGATATGATCGATGAAATTCCGTGTCTGATGGTACTGGTATGCTAACAATCTTTTTGGCACATGAAAAACCTACTTTCAGGGTTCTGAAATGTTTCACGAAATGTATTGACAAATTCTCTTCTAGAAATCGAGTGTTTGACAGGAAAATAAAAATAAATATTGAATACTTCAGAGGAAGAGGTTAACTACGAGTACTTGCAGAATAAAGACCATTTTGACACCATTCTATTGAATTCCTTCCTTCATGAAACTCTATTCTAATGATGAAAAATCAGAAACATATGAAGATCATGAAAGCAATCCCATAAAAAGCAAAATTCACAAATTTTACATAAAATCGGTAATATTGATGATGAGATTTGAAGTTATTCGTTTTTCACTCGGTTCAAGAACACTCCTCTAGAAATTGATATATCACATACAAGTACAGTTCAGCCTCAGTTTTACCAGTATATAGGTACTGAATAATTCAGATTTCAAACCTAATATTTCGCTGAAATAAAACTGAAACCCCAGTTTCGTAGACTTTTAGATGCGTTGTTGATTTTCGCAATTATTGGTTTTTCACGTTTTCTCGTTTCGTATTTCAGCTATACTTTCAATTATCGAGCAATCATTTTTGGAATTAGGATAATTGAGAATTCTGTTTAAAATTTTCCTTTCTTGTTTCAGTAAAATTTCATTCAAGACACTTCACCTGTAAACAGGGTGAACACGTAGTCATTCTTCAAGTTACAAGTAAAATGCCATTAGGTAAGCAGAAATTATCAATATGAAACAAATAAGATAGAATTGAGCAGGCGTATCAGATTATATCTAGACCGGTTTCATCAATAATCATTGGATTTTGTGGATGAAATTGTGCTGTATTTTTGTCCTTTCGATGCAAATAAAAAATTCACAGCGATCAGCTAATATAAGAAACGTGATGGAACTCGGACACCATTTCCAATGAAAAACGGAAAATGTTACCGGAAAAGAATATCCGATGTTTCTTTCGAAAGAAAAGGAGAACTTCCTATGTAGAGCGTAACATTATCGAGCAGACAATTTTCTCATGAAACTTCTGTAAAGCTTCCAACATCCTTGTCATCTCGAATTTTCCGTTTTCTCACAACCGATGCTTTTCTGCCAAGTTACATATTTGTTTTCACACAACTTTGTTTTTGTTTACATGGGTTCTACAAATACATGGAGTATAGCTGTGATATTTCTTGAAATATTCCTGAAAACAAAATGAAATTTTTTTATGGTTTTAGAGATACGACATGGTGAACTTCCACGGTCGTATATAGAAGGCCTGGAAACTAGTAGGATGGAGGCTCATCCAAACGTTGGGGAAATTTTGGTGGTTCTCGTGCTTCACCACCTGTAGCGCTGCCTTCTCAGTCAGCCAATCATAAATCAGATCCGATCAGCTTTGTAAAAAAACGAATGGTTTTGTTTAATATATGAACAGTCAAAGTTCAATCACGTGATCATACTCCAGGACAAATTCGCTACTAGCGCATAAGTATGGCAAATTATTCTCCGAAAATAGTGACACCCCCACCACTCGAAAGTGCCATAGTTTCCAGACCTGTAGGTACGACCGTGCTCATTTCTGATTTGTCCATAAAAAACTACTTGATTTTAAGTTGATAATCGAATATATGTTTTAGAGGACACAGAAATGATACCAAGTTGAAATATCATCAAAATCATATAAGGCCAGTAGTAGAGATTAACAATTAAATGCAATTGGACTGTATTGAAGTGAAACTGGATTGGTTTCAAATGTTTTTTTTTTCTTCAGGTACTTGTTTCCGAATTGTGAAGAGTAATAAATCCAAAGTGTCCATAGTGAGGAAGATTCACAAGTTGTATCCAATGGTAATTAACGAAATATGCTGGAAATCCCAATGTCATGGTGAACATTATACGCAAAGATATTTGTAGAGCAGGATACATACTTCTATTCAATATATTGAAGACAAAAACAGGACCGATACAGTTCTAATATTTGGATTCGCATTTTTGAAGGAAGGTTCATCGGCTCCTATACTTTTGAGCATAGCTTCACAATGAAATTATCCGGAAATATTATGAGAATTTGTACAACTAATTATTCTTCTATACAAAGGTATTTTTCATGCTATACTCCAAATATGGAGTTTCTCTCAGATAACGTAGTTATTAACATAAAATCAGACAAAAGCTTCGAACAAAAATAGAGGGGAAATATTCAATATCTCAGAAACGGTTATGGATAAGTGTGGAAAAGTATTGAGCAAACATGTTTAGGAAGTAATTATGAATGAAAAAATGTCATGATATACAGGGTTTCTCATTTGATATAACAAAGTTGGTGTTACATTTTGCTGAAAGCGGCAGAGCTGCATCGCTGAAAACATTTTCAATCTATCGATCACGAATGCTTATGAAAGTGACTAAATCTTCTCGTCTCGTTCCGTTCTCGAGTACATTCAAGATACCACCAACAGTGGCTTACCATGACCTACCGTGACCATATATAATATAGTAAAGCTTAATTAAAAAGAAACGGGTTAATGTCATGATTTCGAAACCAATTTTCACAAAAAACTCGATACATCACTGAAAAAATAATCTTCAAATATTAATGTTCGCTATGAAAGGACCCACTTTATGGATGACATATGTTCATAATTCCATGAAGAAGTTGAAAAACTCAAGAATAATGTTCAGAATCCAAAATATAATTAACTTTTATTAATTTATACACCCTGTGTGAGTTTTTTTTTCATTGTTGTCGAATTCCTATCACTTGACTGATATACTTTGTATAGTTCGTACAGAGATGCGGACTTCTGCGGTTTCATGAAAATTCCCACAATTTATTACAAGCACGATCTACTATTCCATTCAAATTCCGTTCTGAATATTTGATGATATGGAGAATAAAAATGAAATAACATCACATAAGACTGCATTATGCCAACGTTGTGTTCTACAAGAATGGGACACCACGAATATCGATTCCAAGTTCTCTTTCAATTACACTCTCCGCCTTTGTCTAATGTTATATACAACTCGAAATTATTTTGGAACGGCTCTCCTAATAGCTATCAATTATTGTGAAGTCTGGTTCAGACTGGCAATATTACCTATTTTTTTAAGAGAGTACTAAATCTCTTTCATGTGTTAGTGCACGCCTAGAGGAATTGAAATCCTTCAGAGAACTCATTAAGATATGCAGAATACAACAATTGGGTCGTTTCAGAGTGGTAACAAATTGAATAACGAACATATACGAATAAGAGAACTTGCGATGAGCGTATCTGGTGACAAAATAAACAACTAGAAAAAACGTAGTAGAGCTAGTTGAATAGATCTCCAACTTGTTACTGGAATCTTCGACTCTATATCTGAAATTTACAGTTTTATATGTATTGTTTACCTCTTATTCAATCCCTCACTGAAAGCGAGACCTCCAGAATACAAATGATTATCCCTGTATAAACATGTTCAGTTCAGAGACATACGTAGAACTCTAAATACGATAACATTTTGAATATTCGATGATTCTTTTTGGGGCCTCCCAATGAAAAATAAATTATTCGATGAATTCGTGTTCATTCGGTATTGAACTCATTATTTGTTTATGTGGGTAAAGCCAAATGGATCTCGTTTAATGAACAGTCCATTGGGTATTACTTGAAGGCTTAGTGATCCATGTTGCGATTTTCACAAATCCCTACTCGGATATTCGCTGTTACTCCAATTGGGGATACGTAGAAGTCACATCAAACTCCACAAACTTCTTGTTCCAGCGGAACATCAACTCATGTTCAAGAGCTCCCTGAAAACACGAGTTAGGAATACTCTGGATAGTAATTTATTGAAATCGTTGAGGAAAACATAATCAAGAAGACATAATAAACTGAAAATCAATGAGATAGGAAACGAATCGTTATATGATATTATGATAGACGATTATTATGATATAGAACCCCATCCTAATGGAAACTCCCCACACATTGTACCCATCCTCTACACACTAAAAAATTGCAAACCTAGGTAAATTCGCTGGACATCTGCAATATGCAAGTCTTCAAAGCACTAGTCCTTAATCATCCATGACTTTTTTCCTATGTCTGCCAAATTTGCCCTTTTTTGACCATTCACGAGAAGACATGAGAAGGTCTATAATTAATGGACTTTTATTCACCAAGCTGACCAAACTAGTAGATTATGTAGTTGAAACTACTAAACACATCTTTTGCTATTGTGAGGCACTGAACTATACAAAAAAAACACAACTAGGGGAATCTGATCAAAACCCAGAGAACTCGCAATCCTTTGAACCTATTGACCAATGTAAATTATCCAAAAAATCTAATATTGTTGAGATATCAGAATGATAGAGGAAGTATAATAAGCCTCTGGCTGCAGTACATCCTTCAAACCCCTTTAGCAACTATTCTTATCTCTTCGTGACTTTCAGAAGTACAATTGGTTCAAAGTTTGGCTCACGTGTGAATGTTATGAATGTTATTTCCTCCAACAAAATACTTCAAACAATTAAAACTTATATCGTCAATATCCATAATTTCTCATATATTTTTGGAATTTAATGCATTCTATTATCCTAACATAATGTTATTATTGGATTTCATGTTTCGGAAAATTATTTGATATCTTCCAACTATGTTTTCCATGAAATGCTTCACCTGTGTTCAATAAATAACGCAATAATTTTGTTTACTACATCAGGTGAAACATTCTCTCTGTAGTGTACCTACGCATCTCTATTTCATTTTTGAAGCGGACTCGTGATAGCTGAGTGCCAATTAGCCAGCATCCCAGCTTATTAATTGCAAATATTTCTTGCTCTATTCATTCTTTCAGGTTGCTTCTTCATTCGATTGCGTTTTATCGTAATATCAAAAAATATCCTTATTTTCAAGTTCCCCCCTGCCATGGATTTCACTCAATGAAAATCCATACCATCTGCCTACATGATTTTTCATTCCTTTTCACTCTTTGATCGTAGGATCTTTTATCATTTCTAATTACTTCAACTACATCTGCTTCTGGCGTCATTATGATTGTGATTTGATTATGTTTTTGCTTTCATTTTATATCAAGAAGTCTACTGAACAATTTCATAGTTGGAATTGAATTATTCCTGTAACATTTTCAACCTCAAAGTATCAGATAATTCTAGTTTCAAATTGACTTCACCATATGAGTCTGTCATGGCACCTTGTTCGGAAGGGATGTACCAACACAATAGAGCTTCATCAACATCAAGGAATGTTGATGTAACAATAAACAATAAAATATTCCGGGAATCTTTGAAAATCATACCAGACAAAATGGCTTTCTTATTTTGTACCTGTTTCTGTAATATTAATTGAGCATTTTCTCGATATTTATCTAGTGATGTATCTTATATATATTTTAGCAAATTCGTTTCGGAAATTGATTTTGATATTCACTAGTTTTTCCCAAAACTGACGTTTTTTTTTATCTTTTTCAATTATTTTTACTCTATAACCTAGCCGAAGGTGACTGTTTGAACCAAGCTGAACTAAAAGGAAGTTACGAAAAATATGACATGTTGAAGTATTAATAGGAATCACATGAATATACTGAGACTACAATCTACAAACCTGCTATACAGTCTTGAAATTAGCATATTATGTTAGAAAAAGATTGAGAGTAGAGAACCCACTTCAAGCTCGACTTCTGCAAATGGTATTTGAGACCATGTCTTGAAAATCCAAATTCTGCGGTGAAAGGTATATGACTCGTGTATCAGCAACATATGTATACAATTTCTTCAGTTATAACCTAACAAGATATCCCATTTTCATGCCTTCAGATTTTCACTATTAGGAGAAAACAAAATACCTCCTACATGAGAGTAATCCTGATACACGAAATACGTTGGGCAGATACTTTCGATTTTATATCTGCGGTAAAATCATTTGATAGTGGTAAAGTCCTGTTATAGACCGAAATGAAATACGTTTCGTTTCGAATGGTATTCAATCTGAATATATGTTCTAAATAATGCTTTGGCTACATCTCACTATGTATGTTCCTCAAGCAAGACATGTCAAACTTTTCGCGGCATTTGTTATCTATTTCAACACAAGAATCGAGCTTCTAGCATGTGGATTATTGGTTTCTTCTAACTTCTTTAGTAATCGGCGTTTCCTATCATCTCTGAAATTCAGATTATTTGATGAACATTTTAGATATTTTCAGACGTTTTATGACATACTGAATTTACTTAGTTCACGGAATTTTGAGCTTTTCGTAATTTCCAAATTTTTGGAGTAGGTGGTAAGTTTTCACATGAACACACTGTATGATACAAGTTTCTGACTTGGATTTATACGGAATGATGGGTTCTGTACACATATTTACGTATCAAGTGTATTATTACATTATCTTCATATCGCTTTCTCTTGTTTGCGAGAGAGATGAAATATTGCTTGCCTCGCACAGCCGAATAATATACTGTCCTAAGGAATTTCCAATAATTGCGACTCTGCGAATGAAGGGTTAGCTTATAAGATATATTATTACTGTTGCGTATAAGTCTCTGATTCCTGAAAACGAGCCCTTCCAGCTATTAAACTCCCAAGCTATTTATCCCCGATGAAACCAAGTTTCATTTCTCCCTAGTGAATTTAAATAGTGTCAGATACTAAATATCTGAATTATATAAGTGGCTGTGGGTATCACCCAATAGATAGATACCATGTGAAATAAAATATGGATATGTTCCTACTTACAGAGACATTGATGAAATAAATTGAAAGTTTTGTCGAGAAATAGAGGACGCTGAAAACTTTTCTAGTTTTTTCAAGTCGAAACAAGGTATTCGAATAAATATCCCTGCCAATTGAACGATTGATAATCAAGAGAGATACGAATACATTCCTGGATTTTCTTATTTCTGTTTCAGAAACATTGGTTCTGATATCTGCGAAGATGATTCGGGAAAATATTCGTACAAAATAAAATTTCATCGTTTTGCCAAGTTATGACAGAAAAAAAAAAGAAAGAATTCTTGTAGAATTGAAGAAAAATATGGAAGAACTAGAAGGAAAACCAAAATGCTTCCTTTATAAATTTTCTAAGGAATCAGCTCGAAGGGAAGAAGAAAATGAGAACTATCAAATTTACCATTTTAATAAAAAAGGAAGGTAAGAGTACAGAATGATTTCAAATATATTTCCAAAGACGGGATGACGGGACAAAGGAATGATAAGAAATGTCCTGTTGCATTGTTCGAATTAATGTTACGAAAAAATAGAAGAATATTTGAAAGACTTTCTCCAACTACTCGTTGAAATGGTTTGAAAATATCAATGAACAAAATCATTATTCTCGTTTATTAATCTATCTTATCCATTATTTATCTGACCCAAAAACAAACCTCTGGACTTCACTCAATATTCGGTTGAAAAATGTTATACACTGTACACATTTGTTGACCAAATAATTCTCATTTTCATGATGATAAACCTAGTCAGGATTTCAAGAATGGTTATTACGTTTATTGAATTTTCATTGACCATTTCGGTGTATTCACTTTCTGAAGTTGGTGGAATTGAAATATTCATTCACACACATACTGGCCAAGTTGATGAAATCATGCGCAATGATTAAATGAAAAGAATTCATTTGAAATATTTATTTCCACAATTGGATTAATGAATTTCACGAAGATGAAGTGATCATATTTCATGCGCATTGTCTGGTAGTCAGAACTCTGTATTTTAGGAGAACAAAAGAAAACATAATCATCATTAAGCATCTCATGGATCGAAATTTTAAATCGAGATAGTCATTGCAGAAGATGAGATGTAAGCTTGATATACAATTCGGCATCTAGACAATTATATTCATGTAGGTTATCTTGTGTTCCTCCTCGACCCCAATTCAGAACCAGCAGTTTGAAAGGTCATGGAGCAAAGTGGCAATTTCAAACAATTCTGGCGTTCTCGCGAATCAGATAGGTCTTGGCAGTGTTTTCGTTAGATTCATGTACTATCTGTTTGATTACGAGAAAGCAATTTGTTTTCTTATTTCGCGCGTTGAAATTTTGGTTTCAATTTATCATCTATGATATATACAATGCTTTCGTGAAATATCCGTTTCTGAGAGATCTAGTGGAACAAGTTGTTTTTTAATTTCCCCCCTGTTTAATGGAAAATGAAACATAATGATTCATGTTTGTGTTATGGTAAAGCGATATTTACATCGAATGAAACAGCCCATGAATTATTCATTTTCGGAATCTCAATGTCAAATTCGAAAATATCATGGATAGTGCATTTCGAATTCAGTTCTCTTGTGACATGGTGATGAATTCATGAAGAAATAAAGATATAATTCCTAATTCATGAAAAAGGGCACACCTGTTTATTGTATGAATTTTCGAAAAATTAGCTGAAATCAACAAAATAATCAATAATTGACAAATTTGAGAATGAACAATTGTGTATGTCTACCTGTTTCTTCATATTTCGTCTACTAACAAAAAATAACCTTACAATTTCTATACGTAGAATGCAGCCGAACACAGTTTTCCAAATACTTCTGCTTTAAGGATCAGAATGAATACCGAATTCAAATATAAATCTATGTTCAATTTTTGTACATGATATTCAAGACAATAATACGCTGAAACTAAAATTCGTCAACATTTCATATGAATGATGTTATGACCTATGAAAATATTTCAAGGGGTGGGCCGAAAATGCACAAAATTCATAATCGATGTGCGATTTTCAACTACAATCGAGCTCTACTATGTGGGATAGTCTTGAAAATTGGTGTTTTCTATCGAAAGTGCTCAATTCTGAGCACCCTGTACTCTGAAACCACTGAAGTGAAAGATAAGAAGTACTCATAGGAAGAACAAAATAATGCATTTGCATTCAGAAGTATACAGTGTGGAACAGCCAAATGGAATAAATTCGATAACGAATAAATGAGAGCGTGTTGGAAAGAACGCTGGGATACGTCGATTTGTATTTTTAGATACGCATTGAAAAAATTATATAGGGTGTGTCATGTGACAGTGGCCGATATGAACTCACTTATTTTGAAAACAACCCCCTGTCTATTATTAGTTTTTTGGATTCTTCAGAAAATTCTAGACATAATTTATGTACAATGTCCCATACCTATTTGTATTTAAAATAAGAAAGTTGGTATCGGCCACTGTCACATGACACACCCTATATAATTATTTTTACTTGAAAAAAAAATGCCCATCCTAAAATACAAATCGACGTGTCCAAGTGTTTTTCCCAACTCGCTCTCATTTATTCGTTATCGAATATATTCCATTTGGCAGTTCCACACTGTATGAATTGATGAAGGCATTTTATTGACTGTTTGATTTTCTCTTTCAACAACGAAAAAAGGTTATGAACGTCAACTCGAACAAAATTTACCAATAGTTTTCAATTTGACCGTGAAATATCAAAATTATTGTTGATGAATTATTTATTTTCATCATTACTGCTTACACTTTCTGATTCATATAATAGTGATATGTGATCTTGATTAGAAAATCATGATTACCGAATGAAGTGAAACTACCATATGGACGACGCTTGTTAATTTTATCTGAATGATTTGAGTACAGTAGGATGTTTTTCAACTGGAAAGCCTTTTAACTTATACGTTCAAATGTTCGTGATACAATAAAAGTATGATAGCGACAACACAATATGCCGTGTGTACAATATATTCTGCTGAAATCGCACCATACATCATTTTTGAGATCAATAACAGGTCGCTGTTTATTGCTTTTGTTTAACATTATTAGTAACAGCGCAATGCATCACTGAAAATCTTGGATATCACAATAAAACAATTGGTTGAAAGGCAACTAGTTGTAACATAATTGGTTAATTATCAATATCAGATAATTGATTTTTATTCAATTTCGTATCTTCAGAGTATGGTTAAAAGAAGCGAGTAACACCTCGTACTGTGACAAGTTGTCAAAATTACGTTCCTAAAGGTACTAAGGTTCAAAAATTGGGTTTGTGCTGTTCGGCGTTCTAGCAAGAAAATTCAGGTTTGATAGATGTATGTTCATTCGACAAAACATGCCATAATCTGAGATTGGTGAGAATATCAAATCTAATTCAGTCGATAAAAATAAGAGAAGTACAGAGAATGTATATTGTTGTGGGTTAAAGGTGGGTGAAAGTGATAATTGTAGTAGTAGTACATGATATATTATGAATAACTGTAGAATATGTTACTCATCATCATTCACCAAATTCATTCTGTTCAAAGAGTTCATCAATTTGGAATTGGAGGAATTATGTATGCATTGAATAAGTTCCGTCTCTCCATAGGCATATATTCAGAAATTTCTAGTTCAGGACCAATTATGAAAATGACTGTAGGTGCGGACCAAATACAATATTAAAGCTCGAACCAAATTCAGTGTTGTATCTTGTATATGATCATATGTTTTTTTGTTAGACGCATGTCTAATAATTCATATAGGCATTAATGTTTTGGCAAGTTTTCAGCTCTCTCATGAAAGGGTTTCCAAGCGATTTATACATTTTACATAACCTTATAGTAACCAATGACGGATATTGAAATCGATATTGCCTCGTCAATATATACACTGTGTCCAAGATAAGATTAAACAGCATGAGAATATTGAAAACAATGACAAGCGTACTTGTGCTCAAAAAATAACGGCGGGTTATTCAAACACTTGTTTAAAAGTTTCAGCTTATTTCTTGTAATATATTTTTATTACATTACAATTACATTTATTAACTGAAATTCAGATACTTCAACTCATTTTTGTGCCTTTGATTTTATATTGTGCTGTATTCACAACGCAAAATGGAGTCGCATACAGGATATACTAGTTTCGGTCCTTACGAAAATACAAAGTTGATGCTGTTTGCTGAAAGACTAAACGTCGCAGAAAAAATCTGCTCACATTATCGTGTAGTCTTTTTTAAATTTGGCCATGACAAACTGCTATTTGTTTTACATTTCCTTTGAAAATAAGGAGAAAATAAAAACAAAATTCTCAAATTTCGGTTTTTCTCGGATATTTCCGAAACTACTCTATATAAATTGTAACTTTTCTGCAATACAACCTTCTTCGTATCACTCACCGTTTCCAGAATCCCCATGCTGTTCATTCTCATCTTGGACACAGTGTATATTTCTTTGTAATGAACGAGAACTTTTTATGATTGATAATTTTAGACTGTAGAGGAAAATCTTCTTTTGGCTTCGACCACAGACAGAACAGGTTGGATCTAACCACTCCTCCTCGCACCTCAGTCACTTGCCGCGACCCTAGGGAGACAAACTGGGACAGATACTCAGTGATGCTATAATAAGGAGGAAAGGTGTGAGGTTAGGGATGGAGACAGTCTCGAAAGAGCAGTCAACCTTATAAGCAAGGCAATAATTGCCGCATATGAGGTAAGCTGCACGGAAAAAACGAGGCAGAGGAATAGTAAAGCAGTCTGGTGGAATGAACACTTAGATACCCACAGAAAGGAAGTATGCAAGCTTTTCAATAAAGCTAAAACCAACCAAGACTGGGCCAAATACAAGGCAACACTTACACAGTACAAGAAGATCAGAAAAGCCAAAAGGAAATCGTGAAGAAAGTTTCGTGAGGAGGTAATGGATACCCCAACATGTTCCAGAACCCACACAAAGTGCTAGCGGAAGAAGGTACCGTGAATCAGGTAGAGTTCTTGAAAAAAGACGACAACACCTAGACAACTACTTTTGAGGAAAATATATTGATGCTAATGGGGGCACACTTTCCGACTGCATCGATTCTATATGGCCCAGCAGTGCCAAACAGGTCGCTGAGCATGCCCAGGAGGTCAAGTGCTTCGGGCTGGAAGTTGGCTGCTGAAATAACAATGCCAAACAGAATCAGGTGGGCTATAAGCAAATTCAAAATATACAAATCTCCTGGAGAGGATGGAATTTTTCCTATCCTACTTCAGAAGGGGCAGGAATTACTAATTCCATACCTACGTAAAATATACAAGGCTTGCATAGTTCTAATATAACGGTATTTCAGGCAGAAGTTGCAGCAATACAGCACGGAGCAGAGGAGCTACTAAGGCAGCAGTGTGAGGAAGAGATCATTGCTATTTACTCCGACAGCCAAGCAGCTATCAAATCAATTAGTTCTAGCTTCTGTCGAGAAGATGAAGAAACCTCAGTACACATTCCGTCCTACTGCGCGAATGGCTGTCAAGGCCAAGATAATCTGTGAAGGGGGAGGAGAAACCGCAACCTTTTCGGTACATGGAAAATGGTTGCGAAACTGCAGCACCGTGTTTTCTCTATCTAAATTGCCGCTTATATTAGTGGCGTTATTGAAAAAAATATTTCTGTGATCACAACTCTATTAAAATTCTCATGAGGAACATGATTTGTCATTCAACAGTCCATATCTAATATCTGAGCAACACCCAATATTTCATTGAATTTTCAGATCCCGTAGACGATTCTAGATGAATTCCACGTATAATGTTGATTGCCAATGTTCAACTGTTTCGGAGATAGTGGGTGAGAAAAAATATGTTTCTCTCTTCACTGATAATTGTTTGACTGCTCATTCATGCCATAAAGGCATACTTAATAATCGTTTTCATTCGGCGCAGATAGTGTTAGTCTATCTAAGAAATCTATAGATAATTCTTTCATTCAGCTAATTTATCGTGATAGTCACAGAACTATCCTGGAATTGCACCAATTATGTACAAAACCATTATGTGTGAACTGTAACGTTGGAATGCTGGTCCATGTTCTGTATTTCACTGACCAAACCTCTCACAACTTCAGCAATACAAGAAAACTTCGGCTGTTTCAGGTTTATCCAACTTCTGACCAGCATGCTGATGTACTGAATCGAAAGTGTGTCAATGCTACTGTATAGAATTGGGGAATTCAAGCTATACCTAAGGAATGCAAATGATACAAATAGTGGGGATTTTATTATAACTGATATTTTCATATAGTACTGTATTTTTTGAATGAATAAAATCGATGGAATCTTCATCGGATAACATGAGAAGTAACAAACAAAATAAACGCACTATCAGCTATTTTCATATATGTTCGATCAAATTCATCATAGTGGTCAGAATATTCTGAGTAATCCAAGCTCACCATAACTCTAATACATTCTTGACGTATGAAATATATAGTCACAGAGTGAATTCTGAACAAGAAAAAATCGATAACGATAGAGGAAAATAAATATTTGAGTGGGGTTTATCTATCAGATTTTTTAGATCAACAATACCCGAAAAAACACTTCTGAATAGCATCCCAATGGTCAACTTACAATCATTGTAGCTAGTATGGCATGAAGAAATATGGTGGATAGAAATAATAATGAAATATTAATTCATAAGCTTATTTCTACTCCGGACACAAAATGCAACCGAATATCAACATATTCTTCAGAAATGGAGGAGGGATTCATCGTGATTTCATTGATTTTTCTACTCCATGGAGTACAAATAACTCGATAACTACAACTACATAACAAGACAAATCGTTGAATAAGGAATGAAACCGGCTGTAACTAAACAGCAACAAACACATTTCTTCGAACATTCAAAGCAATCCCCATTTTGGAATAAGCATTTTTTGAGACAATAAATCACTCATTATTTTTTAAATGAAATAATCAATCTATCATTAACTTTCCTTTCAGATTCTGATTATCATTATTCAATAATAAATATAATTTTAAAAAAATGCAAATAACGAAAGTTTCAATAGGGGCAACGAGATTTCTTGAAACAATAATTCGTTTTTTCAACTCGAGAATATAGATATGCTTCGAATGAAAAATATCATTCTTTTCCAAATCCATTGAATGGCAGACGGGTAGTATACGTTCAATTATACTACGTGGCCACACATAAACTAGTTATTACGAAACAGACCACCGCACAGAAACAACGAGACTCGTCGTCTGTCTTAGCTGTTTCAGTAAGATGAAAATTAATAAGAAGAGAATCAGTGTAATGATGGATATAAAAGGACTGTTCAAACCTTGGAATTTGATGAAGATATAATCCTAACTTCTCTTAGTGAATGGATACAAGAGCATCACAGTCATCCCATCAGTCTTCTTTCGAACATGGTTGTGAAATATTGCAGAAATATGAATGCACTCATCAATATATCCCTCGATTCAATTGCAGGAGTATCATAAGTAGGTCTGAAGCTTGAGATTATAAAATATACAGGGTGTCCCGTAGTGACCACGTCAAACCGAGCGAGAATGTAGATCAAAGGATAACCCACCTGCTATGACAAAATTCCCATTATAAAAGTCTCACCGTTTTCGAGATATATTTTTTTAAATGATGAAATTTTGCACCTTTCAATAGTTTTGGCTTCACGGTTGGTACAATTTTGCACCTTTTTGGTTAATTTTTTCAGTGAAATATTGCTGAAGAATGATTTCAACGTGAAAAAACATTCTCCGAACATTTTAAAGGGGGGCTGTGAGCCTGTGTGAAACTATACAATTCGAATGTTATTCATTTCCAGGAAGAAAACATAAAAATCAACACAGTTTTCATTCCAAAACTAATTTAGCACAAGTCATTTTATACGGATGAAAATTTTGCCGAAAATTCGAATTTAATCAGCAACTTGAATCTGGTGACATTGCTTTGGAAGCCATTGATCATACATCGCCAATAGTCTCCTGAAATATTATGACATGAAGAAACAACTTGATGGAAACAGACGATCTCGTCTAAAGGACAATCGTGATCAAACAGTATGCGGTTATTCTATGGTTTTCAGTGATATTTTTCACAGATGAAAGTGTATTTTGATTACTGGGTGTTGATATATTCAAATAATTCAAATCAACATATCATCAGATCCAAAAGATTCAGGTCTATAATATGATTTCATCCGATTTATATAAAATAAAAATAAGAGATTCATTATGTCATCCCGGGTAATCCATTGAATTGAATCAAGAAGATAATGATATTGAATAAACAAACCTGATTTGTACCTTGATATTACGATTATTTTGAATCAAGGAAATCCATATTCTCATTCCAAGTAATTGATTGTTTTCAAGTATAAATATGTACGTCTGTGCAGAAATTGGTCATTCCCTTCAATGAAGAGAATCATCTCCTTCAATATATACAAACAAATTATTAATTCGATTCAATGCAGGCATGCTTGAATCGAGATATTTTTGAGAATGATCCGTAAAATTTGAGGTTGAAATAATTTCTTGGGAGTTGTTTGTATTGGAGTTGATAATCCAATGCTACATGAAATATTTGATGTCCTCAAAGGTCTCGTGCACTTGATATATGATGTGCTATTCGACAAAGTCAAATTAATAGTGTAACTTGTGACATACTGTATCTTATAAATATTTCATTCGATTCGGAAACAATTACTGAAATGGAAAGATAAGAATTTGATAAAAATCACATAATTTGTTGAATGGCTATGACCAGGTTTCAGGATAAACAAAAAACCCCACAAAAAATATAATATCCTTCAGTAGAACAAATCCCACGGATGATTTTTTCATTCAAATTGTGATTCTGGAATCTGAGGCAATCATGAGATTCCGATTCCACATTTATCATGCATGCGTTTCATTTGATGATCAATAGACATTTGCATTATACATAAATATGTAATATATCAAGTTGAGTTTACTGGAAGATTGATGACGAGAGTGTTCCGGTTGAATTGAATAGACCTTATTCCAGACTGCACCATCGAGATACCGAGAAAATTTCCACTAGGGATTTAACTTTACATAAAGGCACCCAATTCAATTCTTTTGTGGTTGATATTGATAGAAAAATGTAGTTTCATACTAGATTGGTAAGTCACTCATTTGTCATTCCTTATTTCCATGCTATATATAAGGCTTTCGTCATATCTATCACATCGATTTGATTCTAAATTCTTCCCATTTATTGGAAGGTTGATATACATTTGAGTAATGGCGAATGCAATAGTTTTTTATTGCTTTACGCCATATTTCATTTCATTTCTGGAATCTTCATAAGCTGGATTTCGGAAGATATTCGAACAGGTGGTCCAGGAATATGTATGCGAGGACAAAATTATTCAAAAGCCTAATCGTTCGAGAAATGAAAGTAAATATGAGGATGACAGATAGATGGATCACCGATACAAATGTATGGAATTTCATTCATTCAGTTGTTTGTTTTCTTCAACTATTCGACATAATTATATTCAATGTTATTGATAATGTTATTGTTGTATTGTTGAGGTTATCCTTATTGTTTGTTCGATTGGTTAAATAGAGATATATGATTCTTATGATTTCATATGTATGTTGGGTTTTTCCCTAAACAGCCCTGTATGAGTCAGGATAGTAGAAGTATTACCGGCAGCGAGGTCAGCAAGAACGCCAAAGGTGACAATTCTTGACGAAACGCCAGAAGCGGTAGTGCTTGAAAGCTAAGCCAATAGACTAATGTATCATTCGTACAGTTATGAACGCTAGTCAACGAAGGGTGTTATATTATTTTGAGCTTAATTTATCAATCACAACCCCTACAAGTTAACATGTATATTAGATTGTTGTTGTTTACTATTTTATATTGAGTAATTCATGTATTGTGAATTTATGTTTATTTTTACGTCAGAGCAATATGTATTGCTTCTTTGAGCTGTGAAATGTTCATTTGCTAGGACACGTTAGAAATAAATATCATTATTTCATTATGAAATCAAATTTGACATGAGTTAACACCCCGTATATTGACGTATACATCAATCATTCACATAGTTCCATTAACGATAATTGAAAAATTTTGTTTGAAAATTTAGAATGGCAATGTTTCACCAAGAAAAAATAAAATTCTGAATAACTCGTTATAACGAAAGTACTTGAATAATTTCTATGAATATTCATGATGTTTCATTTTGGAATATTTCATACTGTCACGGTAGAACGATGCCGTTTCAAAAAATGAGAATCAAACATTTGTTCAATTCAATTTCGTTCAGCTTTCAGCTAGTTTCCTACTTCTAACGATGAAAAATAAAGAGATTAAGACTTCTTGTCATTTACATCGGTATATAATAAGTAATAATGAATTTTCCTCCACTTCCTATCAATCCACTGACATTCGAAATCAGTTTGACCCTTAGATTTCTGCTGAGATATAGTATAAAAATGGTTTTTAATGAATTATTCTACGTGGATGAACCTGGTTTGTTTCACCAATCAATTTAATCCGATGATAAATGAACAGCTCAAAGATTTTGCTCGAGAATAATAAACAGTGAAATTTTCATAACCTGAACTGACACGGCTGATAAATCAATGTAGGTATATGATGTGAAGTCTCCTATTTGTCAAGACTGCTCTTCTTATTTTCGCAACATAACTCGCCTTTCCTGATGGGACGCCAGAATATATCAATAATTCATACTCTTTCCAGAGACTTTGCTTTTACTGTCATCCATCCAATGTATCTAGCATTTTTTCATTTTTCCTTTCATGTCCCAATAATGCACAGATATATATGAGACATCTACGTAAACAATATACTCGCATTTATTTTTTGGTTCAATTTGTCTTGTACATTTGGGAATGATTCATATCGAAGAATTGAATATGGCGTCTGTTTTAAAACTCGCGATGAGCTAATCTCGTAAAGGGAATTAAAAGCGTTTCCAAAAATATCGTCGCAAATTAGTGATGAATTTGTTTATGCTTTCATGCTTCTTAATGAATTTGAGAACTGAATATCAGAATCGAATAGAGAAACAATTGAAATACACAAGGTATATAAAAAATAGTTGAAAAAAGGCAGATATTAATGATCTGTTGATAGAAAATCCATCAGTCACTGACATATGTATATTCAAACTCACCTGTCTGCTATTTAGAATTTGTTGCTCCATACGAAATCTCTACTACTCTACATCGACTCTAAAAAGCGGAAAATGACCTCGAAATATTTTTTTTTAATTTTGATTTCATATTCGTTCACGAACATTCACGAAAGATGGGTTGAAACTTCCTCTCTAAATCCTCCATAATGATTTATTCGACGATGATAAGAATCACCCATAGAAGAAAATTGAAATGTTACGAGAAATAACTCTCTTGGTATAAATGATCATAACCAAACATAATTGATGATTATATAGAAACGAAATCGATCTTATCTTCAAATCAATAATCTGAATAATAATCCATCAATTCAAATAATGAAAATAAAAAAAAAACAATTTCAAATAAAGTAAATGTGAACAAGAGGCAGATATGAAGATGAAATATGTGATGATAATATCATATCGCATTCTTTTTCAAACGTATTAAACTGTTGATACATTTGATGAAGTAAAATACATAACGATAAGAATTTTGTTAGGGTGATTTCGAAAATGTCAACTGCCGTCACACTTTACTGAGACATCCTATACATACGAACATATTTTTCTGGTATGAGCCCAGAGAAACTGCAGATGTCTAAAAGAGAGCTCAATCAATAACTGAGATATAGAATATAAGAGCTGAGTTGCAGGACCCTGTATAAATGCGTCATCATCGCTTCTCTCAAATGAGCTCAATTTCTGATAATGTCATTAGGAAGGATTCATTTTTCTACAACACAATCACAATGGAATGTGTTGAAAAAGGGAATATTTAATTCATATATGTGAATATTTTCACATTATTCAACGTATTTGTCAAAGTATTCAAAGTAAGAACATCATCAAACGAGTGCACACGATGAAAAATCAATGTTTCTCGCACATTAATTTTATTGTGTGGTTGAGCTTTTTATTATACATGATTTTAATATGTTATGCTGCGGATGAGGTTGCAATCTATAAACCGAAATCTATAAATATCGTCCTAATGATATTGAAGATCTGAAAAGGATAATTACGACGGAACTTACTGATCTGTCCAATGTTGAATATCGAATACTGTAGTGATGGATTAAATACTTTCACGAATACAGTCATTAGCCAATAGTGTCGGAATTCGAAACTGAACTGGATATGTCCATGATTCTTTTGAATTGCTACATGGATATTTCACAGAATAACACACATTACAGTACATATTATTCATTTATAACAATACAATAAGATACACGCTGTTGTTAAATACTCCAAGTTATTTCCAACCGAAGCGAAGAACCATCCAGAACATTTGTGCGCGAGGTTTTCACAATGAAAAGTACTCTGGTTGGTATCTGGAAGTAGTTCTGAGAATGTGAATGTTAAACTTTTTTGAAAGGGTTGGTCAGTCGATAATACTATTCATAACTTTATAGGCTGCTACTACTACTACACTATAATAATAACATCTTCGATCGAGACTGATGAAATTATATTCTTGTAGTAATACGGGGTGAGTTGTGCTGATTGAGATACATGATAGCTTGAGAAGATATTTCAGATATGTGATCTGATAAGTCTCACCCGACTCATTGAATAAGAGTGAAGGATCCAATTGCAACTCACCCCGAAATATTCGAGATAATATTCGAAAGTATTCGATACTTTCTCACCAGTTCATTTGTATTTCACCGCATTCACTCTTTGTACTACGCATTTGAACTCGAATAATGTATAAAGTTCCCGATATGTGTTTAGTTGAATTTGTAAATTTGGCTTTGTACACATCATAGATTATTTTATATATCAAGTCGACGAAAGATTTTCAACAGACAGTTTGTTGCCGTTTAATATGATTAAGGAGAAAACACCCCCAGAAGCAGTAAACGAATATACTCAAGAATTCATTTTATTAAGAGCAGTCTACAACATGGAAACATCAATAAAATTTCATGAATCATTGGCAAGTAGATATGGAAAATATATGAAATATGATACTGTGTGTGGCTATAGAAATAAATTCGAATTTCATTTATTTGAATCATACCTACTGGTTTACGCATCTGAAGAAATATCGTTTCAATTCATATTTATGAAGGATTTTCTATATTTTTCATAAAAACAGTGTCCTCCTTTAAGCATCAACAAGTTACTATCCTTCCTTGAAAATTCTTCGTAAATAAGACAATAGTGTTTTCTTCGTACGGCATTTATATTCTGTCTCACAATTAGACCAATATACGAATCCGATTACAATTATCTTTTCAATTGAAATTGACTCATTTCTGGAAACTTAGAATATGTGTATAGAATATTCCGAGAATGTAGAGAATCCTACAGTGAGTATACAGTATCAATGTTCCTGAATTAACTAGCTTTTTTCTATTGATATTCTTAATGTGTAATGTGTACTAGTTTTTTAGGTTTTTCTATTATTATTGTGTTATTGTTACTTGATTCCTGTTCTGTAATTGGAAATCTTTTTTCTGCAGAACAGTGTAAATAAATAAATAAATAAATAAATAAATAATTGAGTTGAGTTTCAGGTTCAAGCTAACCAAATTAAATTTTAGACCCCAAACGTACGATATTCAATTCTTTGATTAATATAAACAAAAACGATTATCGATGGTGATCTTCAGGGTCCTATGTTTTTTGAGGAAAGCCCGTTGAAATCATAGTTATTCATACTTTTTTCTTTCAGGTTCAATCTGAATCCGCGATCTTCCAGTTGAAAGACCACTCTTCGTAAATTTTGGAAATCATTTTGATCAGAGTCAGTAATATTCCACATCTCCTAATTTGATCCTACTATATATTTTTGGTACCTTGAGAGAAAAGTTTACGTTGGCAGACCTGATGGACTGAAAGATAAATTCAGTACTGACATCAATTCAATCAACGCTACTCTCCTTGTTATTGCACGAGAGTTTCAATTATGCCTTACGTATTTTCAAGACAGGTTGTAGGTTCATCCAATCTGGTTATAATTTTCATGAAATATGTTGGAACTGATGGACTTCATCTCAATTCTCGAACAATTCGCTATGTGAAAATTTTGAATATGGCATTGCTATTCATGGAACTGCGTTATTTTTTTATATCAATTATAAAAAAATGTGTTCGAATTGCAAGATTACGCAACTGAAAAAAATAGACGTGTCTGATTCATTTGAAGTTTTCAATGAGTTTTTTGAAACCTTCACGTATCTACATGATAAAAACCAATCATGAACAACGGAAAGAAAATTTCAAGAAACTCCTAAATATTCAAACTTGCAAAAGAAGCTCATCCCGGTATCATTTTTGATGAAATTTGTCCTAATTAATATTATTCCAATAGTGCGGTTTGTGGATATTGTTATTTCAGGATTCTCTCTATGAGTCGATTCATTTCTAAAATTTCTAATTTGTAAATTTCGCATTGAAATGATGCAAGAAAAATATTCCCTTCCACATGAAGCGCTTCTGATCGTTGAAAAACTTTTGTGTATCAGTCCCTGATCAAAATTTCTGATTCATCTAAAACTCCGTTAGCAACAAAATGTTTCGAATTCGGTGATGATTATGCCACAAACATCGACAGGCAATACAAAAATCGACATAATTACCCATCACTCCATGAAAGCGCGTGTTGTGCACGTAGTACGAGTGTATGTCAAGTGTGGTCCGCGTATCACCCTGAAAGCACCCACCAGCCAACTGAAAACTGAAAGCCAGAGAGACCGCCTGAAGTTACCCCAGTAACGCGGACATACGAATACGCGCACTGGGTCGAGAGCAGAGCAGAGCATAGCAGTGCGGCAACAGCTACAGCACACAGTACAGCATCCACAGATGTGCTCCCCCCTCTCTTGAGAATAGAGAGAAACAATTAATTGGAGAAGTTTTTCTCGGCCATAAAAATGTTGCCGTTCTTTGATTGGCTCCTACCTGAAACTAGCCGAGGATTATTAGCGGCACAGAGACGATGGTGATGAAGGATTTCAGAGTTATTGTTGAATAAGAGGAAGAGCCGCAATTGAAAGAATTCGTGAACCGGAAAAATATGCTCACTTCTTGGTGGGGTTGCGATACATGAATAAAATGAAAGTGATAGAGTATTCCATAGTTATTCTTCCTCCAATGAGAAAAAAAATCCTGACCAGAAAATGATGTCTTGATTCTTTCGTCCACCTAACTGAAACTAGCTGAGGTTTAGCATTATAAGGAGCATCAAAGAAATGATGGAAAAGGCTTCAGCTGTTATTTTCGGGTACAAAGTAAGGACTTCAATTGAAGAATAGATTCGAGAACTTCTCCTGGACCAGGAAAATATGCACGCTTCCATGAGATGTCGTCTTTACACCAGAAATTAGCCGTGGATTATCACAAATACGAAATGATAGTAATAGAAGCTTTCACGGTTATTCTCCTATACGAAGAACTAGCCTTTTATCGGATTTTTTTTTGTCTGAACTCTTCGTTGATCAAAAAACTATTACCATGCCTTGATTCTTTAGTCTTCCTTACTGAAACTAGCAAGGCTGAGAATTATTAGGAGCAACAAAGAAATAGTGGAGAAGGCGTTCGCTGTTATTGTCGAGTACAAAGTGAGGACTTCAATTGAAAGAATTAATTGAAGGACTTCTTTTGAACCAGAAAAATATGCATTGTGAGGTCGTCCTTACACATGAAACTAGCCGTGCATTATCAGCAATACGAATGTGATGGTGGCTTTCACACCGGGTACTGATCTTCAATCAGAAAAAAAATATATTCCTGGACTCTTTGTTGAACAGAAAATTATTGCCCTATCTTGATCTGTTTGTCCTCATAACACTAGCCCAGGCTGAGAATTATTAGTAGCATCAAAAATACAGTGGAGGAAGATTTCGCGGTTATTTTTAAAGGTGACGGTTTTAATTGAAAAAAATAAGTCGAGAATCTTTCGAAGACTTATAAAATATTGACAATAATTAATTGCCCGATCCTCCAGCTGAGGCTGAGAATCGTTAACAGCACAAGAAAGATAGTGGCGGTTTTCGTCGAATAAAAATTGAGGACTTCAATTAAAATGATCAATTCTAGAGACTTTCGTCGAACAGGAAGATATTGGCGTTTCTTGACTTGTTCTTCTTCAGGTATAACCAGATATATCTGAGGCTGAGTATTATTATGAACATCATAAAATTGTGATGAATGATTTTCTGATTATGGTTAAATAAAAATTGGGAATTTCAATTGAGAGGAATATTTAGGAAAATATTTTTCCATTCGGTTCGTTTTTCTACCTGGAACAGTGGGTATAAAAAAATTGTGACGAAAGTGTTCGCAGTTAATTTCGAATACAAAGTGTCCCAAATTATCGTTTATATACAATATCTCGCTTATTTCACAAGATAATTCAAAAATCAAAAAACTGTTCTGAATGGCAGTGAAGTACCTTCATAATGACTCAAAAACAAATTATTGCATTCGTTAAGTTTTATAACCATCGGCGGAGGCAATTCATGATTTTTATAAGGATAAAGAAGTCCAGAATGTGAATTTTTTATTGTCAATAATAAATAAAGCAACAAATATGTTGTATCGTTGTATTACAAATAGAATATCACGCAATTTCCAGAAGGTACCATTCCAAAATAGAAAGTGACAAGTAGGTGCACAACCCTGTCAATTGCATGAATGTTTTTTTATAATTCATTAGAAAGGTACTTTAGTGCCATTTGAAACAGTTTTTCAATTTTTGAATTCTCCTGTCAAATAAGCTAGATATTGTATGTATACGATAATTTGGGAGACCCAGTATATGTCCTTTGAAATCTATCGAATAATCAAAATTCGCAATATACATCCCTTTCAATAGATCAGAAATATTTTTGGGAACGTGAAACGCAGAAAAACCTCTCCTTCTATATGGGAGGAATATTATTCAGATGGTTATAAGAGCATTTTCTGGTTATCCTTTGATATATCGGCCAATTACACTTTGCACAAAACCTACCGACATGCATTATGTGCGACTATAAATATGGAGAGTAAGGAGTATGTTTCACACTATTCGATTATTGAATGTGTGTTTTCACTGTAAGAGTTATTTGAAGGCAATATAGGTGAGTAGGAACTTTCGACCATTCAACAAAACAGGAATCAATCATACTCATATTAAATTCAAATTCTCAGAAAAATCACTTCATTTATTCATTTATTTTATTTATTTATTTGTAAATACATCCAACAGGTCCTAAGACCCAATTACAGGTGTAAGTAATTATATTCTAGTACACATGTATTCCACATAATTTACATAAGTACTATTAAAATAGAACCGAGAGAAAAATAAAACAACAAGTCTTTTTTTATAACAAATCAATTGGCAATATTAATTGGTCTTTTGAACTGGGAAATCGACAGAAAAAATATATCAATATTTTGCAAGTTATTGTAGCTCCTGCACATAGACGTTAATGGACAATGAAAATGATGGAAAGAATTAGGAACATCGATATGAAACGTGATTTGTGACCTGGATGTTGTGCGAGGAACATTAAAATTTATTGAAGAGAGCAACGTGGATGAGTCAATATGATTGTGAATAATTTTGTAGATAAAAATTAGATCAGTAATTTTGCGATGTTTTTCGAGAGAAATAAAATTGAATTCATTCAATAGTGACTCATACCCGTGACTCCTATCAGGGTAAAATCCATGTTTTTGCATAAATAAGAATTTCAAAAATTTCTTCTGTACAGATTCAATACAATAAATATATTTTGCTTGACATGGATTCCATATCGAACTACAATACCCAAGTTTACTCCTCACTAATGAATAATAAACAGAACATATAGCTTCACACGAAGAGAGTTCTTTACAATTACGCATTACAAATCCTAATGCTTTCGTAGCACGTGAAACAATTTTTTCAATGTGCAATGAAAAAGTTAGTTTCTGATCAAAGAGGATACCCAAGTCTTTTGATCCAGTTACTCTTTTCAGTGGAATATTTTCCAGGTTATAGTTGAAAATCAGTGGGGATGGTTTTCTTGAGAATGACATGACTTTACATTTTTCTACCTTTAGAAAAAGTTCATTTTTTAAGCACCAATTCTGTAACTTATCAATATCATTTTGTAAGAGCATACAGTCCGAGTGGTCTCCAACATCTCTGAAAATTTTCATATCATCGGCATATAACAGTTTTTTGGAGTCGATAACATCGGTAATATCGTTGATGAATAACAAAAATAATAGTGGGCCCAGATTGGAACCCTGAGGCACTCCAGATGTTGCACTGAAGTCTGTGTATATTACATCAACCTGCTTTCGGCAGTCAAGTGTTTCGGAGATATACTGTGTGAATATACAAAGATTTGAAACAGTGCTGCGACATTTCACAAAGCCGTGTTGATATTCGGAAATCGAGGAGCTGACATGATTGTAGATCAGATCTGATAATATAATTTTTATTAATTTTGAAAAGACTGATATAAGGGTGATAGGTCTGTAATTTACAATGTCTGTATTTTTTTCTGATTTGAAAATGGGACACACTCTGGATAATTTCCAAATATTCGGAAAATGGCCAATATTAATCATAAGATTATATATATATTATACGAGTCTTACTGGTATACCATCAGGACCCATGGTCAGTTTGTTCTTGAGTTTTTTGGATGCTGCGACGATTTGGTCCTCCGAAATTCTTCTCAGGTGCAAAAAGTGACTTGGGTTACGAAGTTCTTCAGATATCGAGTTCGTTTCCTTCGAAGTATTGTTAGGGACATATACGCTTCTGAAGTTGTTCGCAAATGCATTCACAATGTGATCAGGACTAGATAATGTTTGGTCGTTATAATACATTTTTCCCGGTTTCCGGTGACACATTTTTCTTTGAGTTGACGTAGTTCCAGAAAGCACGAGGATTCCTCTCCAGAGTTTGTCCTGCTTTTTCAATAAATGCTTTATAAGACAGATCTATCTCACGCGTAATGGAGCACCTCAAATCCCTAAACCGTTCTCGATAGAATTTTTTCTGTACATTTTCAAATAGTGATTTTTTTCTTTTAATTTTCGGATCAATCCTTTTGTATACCAGACTGGATATTTACGAGACCTGCATCTTCCAACGGGCACACACTTAGAAATTATATTTTGGATGATTTCATTGAAAATTATACTTGCTTGATCCACATCACTGGTGTGATTTATATACTGTTCCCAATCCACTGCACTGAGTAGTCGACAAAATTTTTCTGTATTAATATTTTTGAAATCATACCGTTCCGCTGTAGATGAGAAGTTTTCATTCGGTCCAGGAGAGATATGTACAATGAGTCCAGGATGATGGGGATCGATTGGAACAAGAGGATCTTCATCAGGAAGCACTTCACAAACAGATTCACTATTGCAAATGATCAAATCCAGTAGCCTGTGATTGTGGTTTTTAATTGTATTGTTCTGAGGCATATCACAGAAGTCCAGGAAGCTGTTGAAACGTAGAGTAAGGTTGGTTTGAGGTTTCGTGTCATAAAAATTTTGTAGCTCGGGAATATTGAAATCTCCTAAAATTATATCACACTGAATATTTTCCAAGCTTTCAAGAAATTCATCATACTCAGCATATGATAAATTAGGTGGTATATAGACTAGTACGATGATAACTGGTTTATGATTATTTCCCCGTATTTTCATTCCCACAATATCTATTTCATTTACTGGGCAACTTATTTCAAAGGGTTCTGAACTGTACTGAGTGTAATTAACCGCTAATAATACTCCACCACCTCGACCTCCTGTACTCCGATCTTTACGATAAACGGTATAATTTGGGGGAAAAAGTTCACTGTTATATAAATCTTCATGCAACCAACTTTCCGTTAAGGCGACCATACTATGCTCATTCACTAATAAATTGCGGAAAAATATATTAGTCTTCGTGTTCAGTCCTCTGCAATTTTGATAACAAATTGAAAGTTTATCTGCACTTATGTTCTTCAATGACCTATTGGATGCACTTACTGTTTTTTTTTTCGCGATTGAGGGATATCCATTTATGTATTTTATAAATAGGTTGGTTTCTCCATTGCTTTGGCGATCTGTCAACTCACGTCGCAAAGTCAAGAAATAATCTCGCTGTTTTACAGTTTGATCCGGCCTCAGGTATACATTTTTGAACTTATCAATATTTTGAAAATTTGTTTTGTTTTTCATTAAGACAGGTATTAATTTCTTGTCGGGTAGTACAACTTTGATGGGTCGTGATTTTCCATCGACTCGCTTACCTAATCGGAAAATCTGTGGGCTATTTAAGTTGACATCGGGAACAGTCGTTGTAATTAATTCTCGTACAAACTGAACTGGGTCAGATTCGTCTTCAGGTATTCCGAAAATCAAAATATTATTCTCTCTGCGTCTTATTTCTTCAATCTCCCCCATTATTTGCACTGTATCATAGGAATTCCCTGGGCATTACAGATATTTTTTTTCAAGAAATTCAAATTTTGTAGTTAGTGATTTTACTTCTTCTTGGTGACTAACTCTCATGGACTGCATGTCGCTTTTTATATTGTTTACCTTTTCTTCAAGCAAACTGAGTTTTTTGCCCAAAATGTTCATGATACCAGAAGAAACGGCATCCACTAACGTTTTTATGAATGTTTGGTCCTGGCATAGTTTCTTTATCACCAATTCGGCAGCGTTTCTCACTTCATTCAACTGCTCTCGAGTGAGAGGCATTATCTCATAATCTTAAATTGATTGATTTAGTGGAGCACGGCTAATATGCTTTTAGTTTGGATGTGAGTAGTTCACAATCTTAAGAAATTTCCAATTATTCATCAAGTTCATTAACAATTTATGGGAGCACTTTTCATACACGTCTGTACTATTCAGCTGTTCGACACTATTCATTTGCAGAATTAGCAATAAAATCTGCATTTTTTTTCATCATGTGAAACGAGTCGCATATTCCGTGTCACTTATTGACGTTTGACATGAATAACGTAGTATAATTTGATGTAACATACTTTACCTATTTTCATTGGTGACACTGGCTCTCTAATTTTTGCGATCCGTTCATGTGATTTCAGATTCCCTTACGGTACCAAATAATCCTGAACGATATCTTCCACCGGACTTATGAATTTATTCCTCAGAAATTAAGGAATTGAAGACTTTTTCACCTACCATGGTAATAGTGAAATCCCGGTGATCCTTGAGGGATTAATTTTTCCTGAGAAAATGATTTCCATATAATTATAACAGGCTGAAGGACCTAGGTCGGTAGCCTATTGGGTAACCAATAAAGCACTTTTATTATTATTATTATTATAAGTAATTGAAGTTACATGGAAGCATATTATCTACAATGTGTATGGTTTTTCGAAATTGAGTTCTCCTCACTGATAGCTAATTTCATTTTATACATTGAGATGTGGAAGTTATTCAATGCACATTCTTGATAATACTACATAATCAAGAGATAAAGCGCTATTCTTATTTTTCTGTTCCACCAACTCAGCACGTCATAGCCAGTTACAGAGATTATTTACAATCCCTTCTCAAGAAAAATAATTCCTATACTGTATAATTCGATACTATGATCTCTTTACTAGTTCTGTAATTTTATGAGGAAGTAGCCAAAAAATAAACGGTAGACAACGATGCATATTCCGGCAACTCTCTTCTTTGAATAAATGAATGTATTAATATCAGGAGTAGACAAGATTTGTTCTCTCTGAACTGTTACATTATGCTCATTTCATGATTACACTTATTTTTAGGTGGAATACCTACCAATTCAAGGAAGCAATTCTTTTTAGAAAATTCTTGATATCAGTTATAACTCACATGAACTTTCTTGGTACAGTAACATCGGGAACAGTTGGTTGGTTCAATTAGCTAGAAGGTCGGGAACGCATCATATCCTCATTATTCCAATTTGGGGTCTGAGCCATTTCAATGGAAATTATTAGACCATGTTCGATAAGCACAGCACCGATATTCTCTAGTGCTCAGGCAATTTGTCAGAATTGAACCTACTACATCTGTCTGTGTAATTCAACCAGTGCAGAAGGGCTTAATATCACCAGACGATATCACAGCCGTTGTTGATTACAGTCACAAGAGGTTATACAGAATGTCCCATATCGAATCTCCACGGGGAATTGAAGGTACGAGTATCCATTCATTTGTTTCCTATCAAGCAAGCAATCCTCGTATGGTATCAACATAAAGTGAATAAATTGATTATCTATAAAAAAACGCATTTCCATAAATTATAGGATAGATGAATTCTTGTTTGGGAATGGCATTTGCTAATACGTCAATAGCCGCATGTGTTACGTCGTCACCATACTGGATATGACGTCAACTATTTCATCCCTAATGAAAACTTATATCTTCGACAATGCCCTATGAAAGAGCACAATTCTTAACACATGGTAGAACTAGATATTGGTCATGTTACATACGAAAATTTTTGAGTAAATCGTTTCTTAGATTTCATTTATATCATACAGTTCATTCAACGACCTAATTTATTAATTATTGAAACTGAGGTCGTTTCTAAAACTTCGTGAATATTTGTTCAGGCACGGCACGTATTTTTTAAGTTATACTTTTTTTTCTACAAAAAATTAATGCTATTTTTCATGATTCCTAACTGAAGTAGCATTGTTCTTCACGTATTCTTGTTTTCGAACTGTACAGGTTGTTTATTCACTTCTTCTCGATTGAAAAATCAATTCTTTTACTCAAAGAATAAATATTCCCATTATGATTGGATGTGGCAATGGAGTACAAACGCAACAAGAAGTCGTTAAATTGTTAAAAACCAAATATTCACATAGTCCTGTAACTCAGTCAGCAGTAAGTAGGATTGAAAAAAATCATCAAAAAACTGGCACAGTGAAAAATATCCCTAGTCATAAAACCACTAAAGAGACCAATTTCGAGTTCTTATCAACGAGGAATCAGAATCCAAACCGATGGATGTTTTGCCAAATGTTAATGGATATGTGCAATGCTAATGCTTTGCTCTCATTGTTTTTTCCAATGAAGCTACGATTACACTAACTGAAACAATAAACCGGTAGACCTGCAAGTACTGGGCGTAGGATAATCCAAACAGAATGAGAGACAGTATCCTCAGAAAATAAATGTAAAGGCGGCTATTGCAGGAAACAGGATTATTGGACATTATTATTTTGTAAAAAAACTTAAAGTGTTCCAGGGTGCCTCAAATTCGTACCAAAGTGTGTATGTTGCAAATTGGACTGGTGGCAGTGCTCAACAGATCTTTTTGATCTGCAAAGGTTCAAAGCGAGGAACATTTGTTCATCTGTACAGGCAGCAAAATATAAACTGTTGTGCGATTTGAGCAAGGCTCTCACCGAGTATTTTTCATTCTCCGCTTAGTGTCAAGACATAGAATTGAGTTTTTTTTTCTGGCAAAAAAGAAGTATATTATACTTGTTTGCAATATTTTTGCTTCTTTCATCAGACAGCTATTAACTTGGTTCCATTCTTGTTCTGTTTATATCACTTAATCCATAGAAAAATCTTTACTTTGTGGGATCTCATATCCTTTCAATATCCTGGCAATTCATCGCGGATGACATAACATTTCTACTCATAAACCTGCAGATTTTGCCAGACCATGAACGGAAATAGTTTTATTTGGATTTTATTTTCACAGTGATCGAGAACGATTTCTCAGAATCGAATATCTCTTGTTTTTCAATATCACGATGTCTTGTCGAAATAAAAACGAAAAGAAATGAATGTCGAGAAAAATTAATATCGCTTCCTTGAGGGCGAACTTATGAACATACATTGATACATCTCCGTTGTAGTATAAATGTTTGTATACTTTTCATTGATATGGAATTGTCATTCCGAATTTGGAAATGAAGATTAACTTCATCTCATGTTGACGTTGAGTCAAACAAGTCCCCATGATCCTACACAAATCCAACTCCGAATGTTGAATTGCATTCAAATTCAACTTTGCTTTCTCATCTGATTTAGCTGTCTACATGATAGGGTGTTTTTTTTTTGTTTTGAGACTACTAAATGTCTTGAAAACGAAGAATCGTATTGAGATAATAATTCCGATCTCCCACCTCCAACTCCTGGGGGTGAGGAATTTGAGAATTTGAAAAGGAAACCTCTATTTTTATAGCGGATTCCGACTCTACAAAAAAATGGCGTAATCGGAGAAAATGAAATTCGCAACTCTATGGTAGAATTGCACCCAAGGGGTGAAAAAACATGATGGTATTTACAAGAATCTCATCTATCAATAATAGATTGCACTCCCTAATTTTTGATAGATAGCAAGAAGTAACTTTCGAATTTCAATGGGAGCAGGCCATGAACTGGGAGCCAAAATGCACGCAATGGAAGAAGACCAAGGAATGAAGACACACAATTCAAAAAATGGTTATTGGACTTTTCGGCGTGTGCAAGACTCAATCAATTTCTGATAGCGTCATCTCGCAATGTTTATTTTTTTTCTTTAAATTTCCACAAATTTTCAAGAACTCATTTGCTTTTTTTATCTTTGAACGTTTCAGCAAGATCTTGAAAGCTTCAATCCTTTTGTAGCCATATTTCATTCACTATCGAATATTATCAACGACGTTATAGCAAATTGAAAAAATTCAAAAGTTATCCCTTTCCCCTCCCGCTTTGTTGATGAGATATGTACCATCTCACCGAAACCTTTGAGAAATCGCATGAGCCGAGACAACAGCCTATTATCGACAATATCGAAATCAGTACCATTCCTAAATATGCGACAGACTCTCGACGTTTTTAATATTACTGATTCATGTTAATGAATTGAAATCATTATGGAGTGGTATCCCCGACGTGATTCGTTTCAAACTTTTTGAAGGCAGTGACTATTTCATCTACACCTTGATTTCTGGTCGGAAATCTGCTTTGTGAGTTTTAATTGCGAAAATCAGGTGGTAGAAACACTCTTTCAGAAAACCTTCCAAATGCATTAATGATGTCTCATCAATTATCAAGGTTTTGTCTGTCGTGGAACAACTCGCCTGGTAGTGAAATTCTAAATATAGCATTTATAAGGTGATCCAAATTAATACTTGATGAGAATAAATATTAAAAAATATACACTGTGTCCAAGATAAGGATGTCTATCATTGGGGATCTCGGAAACCATGAGAGATACGTAGATGGTTAAATTACAGAAAAGTTGCGCATTTCCAAGTCTAACAATGTTCAGAAAGTTTTGAAATTCTAATTAGTTCCAGAGATATGCAAAAAAAAACGAAATTTGCCGATTTCGTTTTCATTTTTTTTACGTTATTTGAAGAGATATGACAAAACAAAATAATTCTTCTCATTGCCATTTCTTGATCCCTACAAAACAGCGTTAAGAGATTTTCCGTACGACGTTTCGTTTCGGAGAGAGCACCATCAACTTTATTTTTTTATATGGCCGGGAAAAAAATACCGTGTATGGAATAGCATATTTTATTACCAATACAACGATATATGACACAATATGATTCTGCAATATTTAAAACGGAAAACATGGTTTTTATTGAAGTTTGAAAGTTTTGGTGTAGTGTGCGGTGAAATGATGACTCTGAGTATGGTATAGTAGGCTATGATTACTCAGTACACAATGCCCTAATAGTGCGCGAGTTTCTATCGAATAGATTTCTGGAAGAATGGATAGGTACGCACACATTTAGCAGTTTCGTGGCCCCCTCGTTCGCCGGACATCACTCCGCTAGATTTTTTTCTCTAGGGGTATTGCAAAAATTATGTTTACCGCCATGTTTCTGAATCTGAGGATCAGTTTAGGAAACTAGTTCTTGAAGCGAGATTATCAAACCTGATATGTTGAGAAGTGTTTTGAATTCAACGGTTAGAAGGTGTTATCTATGTTTAGAGAATAATTGTAATTTGTTTGAACATTCTCTATAATAGAGATTAGTTTTTCAAGTATCTAGCTAGTAGTTCTTAACTAAATTGGTCAATTGGTTAACATATGGGCGATCTACTTACTTATATAAATGAATTTCTCATATCTCCAATAACGTGATTTCAATTTAATATTTCGAAACATGAGTAATCATAGCCTACCATACCATACCAAAACAGTCAAACTTCAATAAGAACCATTTTTTCCGTTTTAAATATTGCAGAATCATATTGTGTCATACATCGTTGTATCAGCTATAAAATATACTATTCAATACAGGGTATTTTCTTTTCACGAGCCAAATAAAAAAATAAAATTGATGGTGGTTTCTCCGAAACGAAACGTCGTACGGAAAATCTCTTAAGGCTGTTTTGTAGGGATTGAAAGATGACAATGATAAAGTGTCTTTTGTTTTGTCATATCTCTTCAAATAACGTCAGAAAAAAATTAAAAGGAAATCGGCAAATTTCGTTTTTTTAGGCATATCTCCGGAACTAATTGAAACTTAAAAACTTTCTGAACGGCACATTGTTAGACTTGGAAATGCGCAACTTTTCTCTGATTTAACCATCTCAGTATCTCTTATGGTTTCCGAGATCCCTATGATAGACATCCTTATCTTGAACACAGTGTATACATATGCAAATGCTTGAATTCTCTTCGTAAAATCAGATACCAAGAAATGAACTGTTGACATCTTGAACGGTTTGATAGATACAAGGTAGCTGATTTTCAGCCATGCATTATCCTTGTTTCTTTCAACCATTCTAAAGATACCTGATCAGAAGTAATTCAGTGGTGTATCGCAGGTCATATTGGAAGTTTTCAGTTTACGTTGATGGTCACTACTTAATTAATTCCCATAATACTTGAAATAATAAGGACCGATAAAATTTTGAATTTCCTACATATACAATGTAATCGTATCTATTGAAAATAACAGCACTCCTAATGCTTCATCTGTCTTTATAATCTTCACTGCCGTTAGGGTCTCAGCATACTATTGGCAGAAGTCGAGCCTTAATTATGTTTCATTTGGGAGCATTTTATGGATCTTTCTCAGCCTATAGTATTCTAATCATTCATTCATAAGAATATACAGAAAACTGTTCCTGATATTCTGAATTCAAACATGGCCCATCGGATATATCGAGTCATAATTCCGAAACTTAGTTAAACAAACGCACCACTGGATTTTATCAAGTAGAATTTTTGTGTCGGTACATATAAAAGTGTCTAGTTTCAATTATCTGACACATTGTTATTCACCAGATAGTTGAGAGAAATAAAAGTGTATATTATCCTATTCTTATACAAAAAAACATATGTGTCGAAACATATGGCAAACATCGTGTCTTCAGGTGAACAAATGTGGTGAGTGTATGATGGCTTTCGCGATATTGTTCACGGGAAATAATAATCAATCAATATGCTCCGCACAGCAGATGTTATCCTATGTGTACCCCATTGGGAACAGAACCTGAATGAATTATTATAGTCTTCGATAATACAGACAGTATAAACAGGATGGACCATGATCAAGTGACAGAATCGATATTTCCTGAAATAGAATATTACTGAAATTGATGGAAGGAAATCAGTTATTTTATGGTGATACCTTTAGTTATACTATAAGCTGATATTGACTTGCTTATTTTCCATAATCTTACAAAATGATCAAAAGCTGTGATTGAAAATTGAATGTAAAGAAAACAAAATTGAGAAATTCATCATATACTGTTGTTTATACTGCAAGTTGATATTCACCCGCGTATTTGCCATACTTTCACAGGATCATCTGAATCTGACATCAAGAATTGGAAATAAAAAAACAATAAACTAGTTTTTTCATAATTTTTTCTCCGTTTCATAACAGAAGTTTGGGGTACAATTTTAAAACTTGTCTGATATAAAATTCGACATATTTTTACACCTTACACCCATTACATCTTTGTCGATTATCACATTTATTTATTTTCTCATTGATATTTTCTCATCATAGCCAACTCAACAAAACTGTTTTATGCAATTTATTTTATGCAATCGCAAGAACGATGAAAACTCCCATCTCGCCATCCACAACGATTCAGAACTATTTTTTCAACTCAGTTTCCAATGATATTGTATGCTAATATTTAAATAACCAACAAACTTTCTCCATAGTTCAACAAATAACTTCCTTGAGGTCAATTCGAATTGTTTCGTTGAGATTCACTAGCCAATCTCATTTTTGACGCTTCAGTTCAAATATAGGACATTATACATTTCAGAATCGAATCGCAGTATGGGAATATGGTCATCTCTTTTATTGCAGTCACTGCTTTGTAACGCTGAAACTGCATTGAATGGACGAGAGAATCGCTCTAAAATCGGATATTGTCCCTGAAGATACTAATATTATGCACGATTACATCAATGAGTGTAATAAATTGGCAGTATTTTCATTCGAGGTCGATTGATGACAACAGCTTAATAATATATTGATAGAATTGCAATGATTCGACGGTGCTTTCAGTGAATTGTCTCATTCCGTCTTCATTTTTTCTGTCGGAGTACTATGTTCTGTGAGTTTTAGTTTGGTTATTTCGTTCTCTTATGAAGTTATGAATGCTGCTGTTTGTTTTATTTAATTGATTTTATACTGCGTTTTCCATTTGAGCAATGAAGTCATTATATGCTCTTATAGAGTGTGTCCCAAACAAAACAGAGTATCCGAAAATAACGCTTGGAATCGTCGATTTTTCATTCCAGGAAAAATATACGTTTGCCATCTTCCGATCGTACACGCTTCATCGGAGGTGAGACTTATCCTTAAAATTTCAGTGGCATTTTCTCTAAAATTATAGACTCTCAATATGTACTCACCTCATATTTTTCACATTGCTTGATTGAAGGAATAAATTCTAGGGTCATTCCTCAAAGTCAATAGTTTGAGAGAATAGGAAGTATTGAATGACCTTCATTCTATATATTCTCTATATATGACTTTGAAATTGATGGCGTGAGTAAAAACACCTTCAGGATATTATTCATTAGAGATGAGTATCATCGCCGATAGAGATTTTCCATTCAGGTGGTGGAACTGATCAAAAAATAACCTGTGATAATCAGCTCTATTTTGTTCTCGAATGGTCACCCTATGTTATCCGTATAAAATAAAACCGTAAAGTACGTGTGGATCAGTTGCAATGAATGTGAATATAAATTATGTTTAGAAATCATCTTCACAATTTCTACATGATTATTTCAAGATAATGTGGTATGAATGATTATATTATGATGTACCAAAGCGGCTGAGAGAAAAGACGAATCTATTTTGCATCAAAATGACGAGTCTTCTGGAACTGACGAAGACGAAGAAGAAAAATTTAGAACCATCCAAAGCACACTTGTGAAAATGCACATGAAACAAATGAGCGAATTTCCACATTCTTGTTGATATCTCTGTAAATGTCCATTTTTGCAATATAGTATGCTCATACAAATCGATAGGAAATGAAATTTCGCGTCGTATAGTGTAAAAATTTCATAGTCATTCAATTTGAAATAAGGAAGTTATGGGAAATTGAAATTTCCAAAAAGTAAACTGAAATATCAAACACCCTGTTGAATATTTTGGAACACTTGAGAGGATACCTGATAGAACACTTTCTCATTGATGTGTGTGCGGAGATTGAACCTTGAATCTTGAAGATTGAAGATAATACGGACATTTCAGTTAGTTTCTGTCAAAATTTTTCGTAAAAATGGAATATCTTGAAAACAAATCACGATAGTAAGAAAATTCAAAATGCAACAGGTCTAGAATTCTCCATAAAATTCTAAAATGTGAAAATAAACAGGGTGTTCCATTTGAAAAAACAAAGTTGATATCAATTCCGGTTTAACCGGAAGTAACAGCGTATTGAAAATATTTCAGGAAAATAGAACACATTGAGTAGCATCCACCAATATTTCAAGTTGATATCTCTATCGAGCTGAAATGCGTTTTCTCATTTTTTCCTAGAGTCATGGTCAATTTAAAAAACAATGAAGTTGAGTATCAATTTTGAGATTGAATAATAGAATTGGCAGCTTCGAGTTTTGACATGATAGAAAATATCCTTTATTTCTTCATTCAATCAAGTGATTGTTGATCAACTACAACTTCGACGAGATCAAGTAATAAGTTCCTGGAGGCAGGATCCATTTCCATTGAAAAGTCAAAATCGAAGTAGTGCGTGAGAGAGTCGGCGACAATCCAGGAACCTAAAATTGCCGCTGTGGACAGGAATCGCAAATTTGAAGAAGCCCTGCACAGCGGAAACCCACTGAAGATCTGTCTCCATGCTTACAAAATTCAATCAACATGACATTATTGAATATCAACGAATAGATGCCGATTTTCGAGCAAACACGTCCTAAGCGACGAAGAACTGTTGCTTCTGGGGTTCTGAGAACCCACAAAAGCAAATGCATTCACAACGTGTCACTGTTTGGTATGGATGTTGGGCTGGTGGCATAATTGGACCATTTTAAGAATATTAGGCTGGTCAAGCAGTGCTACTGGTGCTAGTTATCGCGACATGAAAACACAGTTCTTTTTGCCAATATTGGATGATAGTGGCAAATATGTGGTTTCAACAAGACGGTGCTATATGCGATACAGTCCATGAGGCATGGGACATTTCTAGGTCGTGTACCCTTTCTCAGAAGTAGCACCCAGATCTCATGATTTGACCACCACGCGTGCATTCAAGGAGGAGATTCAACGCTGTATCAACGAAATTCAGTCACATTTATGCAGAATACTCATAGAAAATTTCGACAAACGAGTGCGTATGTGTATATGCAAAGCCGTGGAGGCTATTTGCCTGATGTGTTATTCCATAAATAGCCCAATGCTATGTACTTTGTGATTCAATGAAAAACTCACAATCAAAAGACTGAAAATTGGGTTTTCTATTCAATTTTAATCTCACGTTAACTTTGGGACATACTTCGTTTCTCTCGAAATATAAAAAAGTTGTGGTGTGAGATTCATCTACGATATCTAAGTGCGTTTATTATTCTGTTTTTATTTCATTAATTACATCTACGGGTAACGCAATAATCAAATATGAAGAATCCACACTTAGGCAAGATTTTGAGTAGCATAAAAATTGAGCTGAATGAATTAGGATATTTCATTGATTTTCACTACTCTAATATCTCAAATCTTTGGCTATGTTATGTTTCGATTTTTGAATAGGATATTTTTTGTTCTAATTGTGTAGTTTTTGGTATGTTCATTATCCCGAATTGAAGTTACCCTATTTTCAGAATAGCAGGAGTTGAATGCATTTCATTCTCATTCTTCATCTCATCCACAACTGCTTCATTTCTTCATGTTGAAACACTTCTGACAAAAACAGCACTAAGAAACGTTCACTGAACTCCTATATTCAATTTATCGGATATTAAATGAATCTGTCGAAGCTCATCTTTTAATGACTGATCATATCAAACAATAAAGGGAGGGCATTGAAGAGAAACACATTCCGCTGATACTCTTCCTAGTGAAATATTCCTCAATGTTACTGTTTCAATCTGGTTTGGTAAAAGGGAGTGATTACTTTATGCCCTGCCTTTTCGCTACCTTAACGATCCACTTTGTTTTTTGTCTCAATCTATCCATCCGTCTTGCCGGAATTCTCCTGTTCGGCCAACGTCAAATAAAATTTCCGCTACATATCTCATCCATTGTTCACGGTCGAAATGTTTTTTCACTTTACGGATATTATTTTTATCACGATATTATGTTGAAACTGTTCTCGTCGAGTCAAGATTTGAAGTAAACTCCTAAGTTTAACCCGACCGTAAAACACAAATTCGTCTTCTGAGACGTATCCCAAATCTATGGAATACTGGAAACATTTGCATCATTCAGTAAACCAGAAAAATAGTTGGTGTAGAATTTTGTGAATATATGAAAACCAATCGTTTCATTCTTGAGTATACAAAACTTCATTTCCAAGTGTTGAATATGCTTTTCTGTAAAGAATTAATTGAGAAAAGTTCTTAACGTGTCCAAAACTCTAGTCCAAGACCAGATGATATGTTATTAGTTTTTCTTAACCTGTCCTTACTTTACTTACTTGACATCAGTCTTCGGTCTAGGAAAAAGAAGAATTATTCTCAATTTAGTATAGAAATATATAATACCAAGACTTTGCTACTGTATGAGAGACTTCTGAACGAAAAATTTCTATGGTTTCACCTAGAATCATTAATTCATTCCAATGAACTGATGAGCATTGCAACATTCTTTGATGTGAGCACGGCATATGTTATGACCTGGTCAATCAAAGTAAGAGCAAATGGAGCATGGTCAGATACTCATATTCAAAAAAAAGGATCGACTCAGTGTTGCCCTATATCTTATAGCAATGAATGATATTCACTGCATTATACACCTACCTGGATACCTGTATGGTTTCGAAACTGTTTTGTGGCCGTTTCGGTTTCGTTTAGTTCGCATGCGCAAACTTCGCATAGTTTCGTGACGGTACGAAAACATTCGAGGGTTGGATCGGTTTTATTGACGATTTTTGGCTGCCCACGCTCTACAAGATTGATTTGTTCAAGAGTAATCTTTGGTTACAATGATTGAAATAATATAAAAATGGAACATTCTACGATTTTTGACTTTTGTACTGAACATCAAAATCATCTTCATTTGTTTCGTATAAATGATCAGTATCTCTATCGTCAATCATATTTACATTCTTCTTGATTGATTCGAACGGAAGAAATTATCATGAACACAAATGAAAGTAAATAAATACCCAAACAAAAAGCTAGGTTGAGTGTGCAAATAAACTATTCATTTCCACAGAGGCTGATTTAAATGGTCAGCTTGTACGTGGTACTCACAGTGAAGTTTGAACATCATCTTGAAATATTAATAATTTATGTTTAACATATGAAAATTTGGAATGTTTATGAAAAATATTAAACTTTATGACAAAATATATGAATAGATGAAATGATAGGTGTAAACACAATACTACAATAAATAAAGCAACTCGATAACACCAAATGATTACAACAATTTAATTCAACGATAATTAAAAATATACCACTACTTACAACTGCTAGTTCGGACTATCTGAAATCATTGCCTCCCGTCAACTGTAACTTTTTTCTGTACGGGACGACCGACGCCACAAGAGATACGTGAAGTAATACTTGAGTTGAAGAAATCTTCAACAACTGATGTATATGGCTTGTATGATACTCTTATCAAAGTAGCCGTGGACGATTTAGTGAAACCATTGGCGGTTTTGATAAATAACTGTTTTGTTCAGGGTACCTTTCCGAGTGCCTTCAAAATTGCTAAAGTTATACCTCTATAAAAAGGAGGATCGTGAGGAGGTTGACAATTTCCGACCAATATCTATTATTGTGATTTTCTCTAAGATTATCAAGATTATCGAGATTTTATTGAAAAATAGGTTGGTGGGATATTTTGAGAAATTTGAACTCTTGCACTCTGCCCAATTTGGCTTCCGCAGTAAAAGATCCACAACTAAGGCTCTGCTCAAGATCGTGGAAGGCATAGTCGGGGATCTGGAGGGGCACGAGCATTCGCTATTGACCATGTGCGACCTCTCTAAGGCCTTCGACTGTGTTTCCCATGATCTTCTATCGGAAAATATTTCATTTTATGGTATAAGAGGCACCCCATTAAAGTTATTCGGATCTTATTTGGAGGGACGACAGCAATATGTGCACTTTGATAATGATTCCAAATCTGAACTCAAAAATATCGTACACGGAGTCCCCCAAGGATCCGTTGTCGGTCCGCTGTTTTTCATTATATATATTAATGATCTGTGTTATCATATGCTGACAAAATGTCAGATTGTACTCTTTGCAGATGATACATTTCATTAGCTCGAATAGAGATGTCGAGCGTCTCCTTGACCAAGCAGAGAATTTGATATTCGAAGCGGAGGCTTGGTTTTCTACAAACAATCTGCAATTAAATAGAGACAAGACAAAACAAATTCTGGTTTTTAGTAACAACCAGTTCAGGGTTGGAGAACACTGTAAACTGCTTGAGATTATTGTGGATGACTCTCTGGATTGGTTACACCACGTGGAAATGCTTAGTGCCAAACTTTCTAGAATTATTTTTTTGCTTAGGCAACTTACACAATGCCTCAATCCAAGTATTTTGAAGAAAATATGTTTATTTCATTCCTTGATCAGCCATGGGAAGGTTTTATGGGGTGACTCAGTTAGCTCCATCCAGATTTTTAGGCTTCAGAAGCGAGCAATAAGACTGGTAGCGGGTGTCGGGTATGAGGAGCATTGTCAACCAGTGTTCAAAAGACTGGGTATTCTACCACTTCCCTGTATTTACATAATGCAGAATCTGACTGGGATTCATTCTAGAAGGCAGAAGACTGGTAGATTCTGCAGCCTCCATCATCACAATACAAGGTCTGCTGGTGCGAATGATTTGGTTGTGCCTCGATACAGGTTGGTCAAGTCGGAGAGGATTTCATTGAATTTCAGATTGTACAATGAACTTCCTTCCCAGGTTAGATCTCTCAGTGATCTTTCATCTTTGTGTTATTTTATGACTTTTCTGTTTTTTTGTTCGTCACTATTTTTATCCAATTTTGTCTATTTTACTGTGACTACTGTTATACTTTATATCGTTTGATATTATTTCTGTCGTTTGTATCATACTTGAATTTGTAATCCTGACTTGCTATAAACCATATTATGTATGTGTAACATAGTCAAATAAAGCTATCTATCTATCTATCTCTACAGGTGTATCATTCAAGTAGAGACTAGCTCTTCTTTTCTTCTTCGTTTTGTGAATTCTACTACTACTACTGTAATTTTGTGAGGGCTAACTGCTAGGTTCTCCTCATAAATCCATCCAATAGTGAGGTCTAATGCTTGTTGCATCCTTTCTTCAACAGTGGTATTGAATATCCCCTGTTCCATGATAACCAAATCATCTGCAAAGCCTAGTATGCTGTGGTGATTCTGGGTCAGAATACGCAGCAGTCCGTGAATAACAAGATTCCCTGTGGACAACCTCTTGTAACTTTAGCCTGCAGTGTAGTGTCGAAATAGTACTATTCATCACACGGCTCTCCAACATATTCTCGATCCATCAATAGTTTCCTCGATATTATGATGTGCGAGAGCTCGTGTGATGGATTTTAGATGAGTATTATTGAATGGCCCCTATATATCTGAGAATGTGCATGGAAGCATTTCCTTTTTCTCTAGCGCATTTTCTGCTCCTTTAACGAGCTTTCATAGTGCTGTCTCAGTGGAGACTCCTTCCCTGAAGGCATATTGGTCTTTATGCAGAGCTTTCTTCTCAAGCACCTCATCCCTAATATACCTATCGAGAAGTTTTTCTAACGTTTTCAGTATGAAAGATATTAGGCTTATTGGTCTGAATGCTTTCGCCCCATCCTGTTCCGACTTACCAGCTTTAGGTATGAAAGCGACTCTCGAGACTGGTTCTTAGTACCATACAAAGTTTTTGAAGTAGAAGTTCTGGCCCTTGTAGCATTTTGGGATGAACGCCATCGGGTCCAGCAGATTTGAGTGGTTCAAACGAGTTGATAGCCCATTTCATTTTGTGCCACGTGATCATCTTCTTAGCACACGCCCAGTTTTCCCTAGTCACTCTTCTGTTGAGAGAAAGCGGTCTTTGTGCAACAGGCGCGTCGTCAATTACCTTGGATTCGGTAAAGTGAACTCTGAAAAGTTCCATCAGTGTTTCGCTTTCATCCTGGGTATTCTTTCCATCAGGGCCTACTATTGCTCGGCTCGGACTTTGTGGACCTTTTGAAAGTAAGTTTTAAAGTCTAGCACCTGCGGCGGTTTTTTCCATATCCTCGCAGTACTTCCTCCAAGAGTCTCTCTTAAGTTCTCTTAAGTTGTCAGCTAGAATAAACTGCAGTAGCAACCCACCTCTGAGGTCCATATTTTTGCTTCCCCAGATGTGGTGGTGGGCGTTGGCATCGCATCCCATGACTAGTTGTGATCCATTTTCTCTACAACTAGCCATCAGTTCCTTTCCTCTACTCCTCTACCTTCCGGCTGATCTGGATCCACTCGTCTGTCTTCAGCAACGGATTTTGTTTGCTATTCAGCTTCTGACCTATTTCTCCTCACTGGCATCCGGCACATGTACCAACACTCTCGGGCGCTTCGGGAGGTCTTTCGATTCGATCACAGTCAAATCGGCACCCCCTCAAAGGTTCCCAAGCGAGGCAATGTTAGCTTTCAGCCAGTTTTTCGTAACGTCGTTCGCGCAATACATCCAACAGACCCCTGCGACAAACGACGTGTGCTCGAATTGAGGCGTTCCAGCGATCAATTCCATAAGCTTCCCCTGAAGCTTGCCTAGGGTAGTCGAATCGGAGCGAGGTCGTTTTTGGCCTCTTCCACTTTCCTCCCCGGAGCCTTCTTCTGCGGAGCAGGTTTCTTAGGATTGTCCTCTGTCCACTTCCCAGAGGCAATATTCTCGGCTTTCCGGAGTCTCCTTTTTTTGAGCACCAGAGTGTCGAGCTTTGGAGCCCTTGTCCATGTCCATTGCTTGCGCAACCCCATGAACCGCTCCAGCTGCTTGTCGAGAGTCTACCTTTTCAGGCTCCTCTATAAGGGAGTTTATCGGTCACTCTCCTGCTACCCCGATTCACAGGAAGAGAAGGCTAATACAATGAGGTGTCGCCCGGTGCCTCAAGGTGGGACCAGCATTGGCTGAACTTCTACTCAGCCACGCATCCCATAAGCCTGGTCCACCCACCGTAGGATTTAGGTTTTTATTGACTCCTCTTGGTTCAGGTGTTTCAGCCCAGACCCCCCGCATAGACCTCCCGTAATACATGTCTGAAGCAGAGGTCCTGTAAGGTATATCAGTCCTGCAGACCAAGGTCTAGCAGATACTGGCGCCGTTATACTCATGTGCAGGCCTTTAGCCACGACACGACAGCTATGTAGGAGGAGTTGGCGGCAGAGTATTCATGAGCTACCAGTACGGTTTCAGGCTATACGAGCTCATTTATTCCTCTACTAACCACTGCGTCACTCTCTGATCATTCGCTTACGTGGCCGTTCACTATGCGCAACCTGTGACGCACGTCGCGGGCACAATACCGATAGTCGCCCAAGAAGTTTTGCTAGAGGTCATGGTGAAAAGTCCAAAGAGGTATAAAATAAAGGGAAACCGATTTCATAATAAATATTTCATAATACAAAATGCGAACAGTGATTAAAGAAAGAAATCCCAATCAATATGCTCCGCTATAAAGACAGGTTGAAAACCAAGAACGTAGTGGCATGTCAAAGAGAACAATCTCATGTAAAGATATTTCAGGCAACAGAAATACACCACTCGGGGTTATTGGGGCACGATATTGAGGAAAAACAATTGCGCTGAGAATAATATTCAACAATACTTCGAGAATGGTGGAGCACTGCACTGGAAACGAAACTAGCCAACGATCAAAAAACTCACAAAATGTGAACAATCTGGATCATCGTTGAGGTCTTGAAAGGGCATTCCAAGCCAAATTAACATATAAACTAGATAGTACTTGCGAACACAACCATCTGTAGCTTCTGTCAAGAAGAAGAAATCTCAGCACACATACTGTGTGATTGCGGAAGCTGAATTATTTAACCTTTAGTTTAACTTGGACAATGGACATGGACAAAGAATTACAACATGACGTGGGAGCATACACAATACATTGTAGTGTAGAGGCTCTCAAAAGCACATAATCCCAAATCAATAGAATCTAATATCAGCACTCATTGATTCAATCATGAATATAGTAATTTTGTTAGGAAAATGGTTATGAAAATAATAATTATGTCATTATTTCTCAACGATCGATTGAATTTAACAGATTTCAAATAATTGCAAAATTGTACAAATTCACTACTAATAACTATTCATCTTGAATGAAAGATATTTACATGAAACCTGGAGATTATGAGGTTAATAGTTGATATGTCCTCTGTTTAGGTCTCCTCAGGAGGTAGAAGAGAAGCAAAATCGATAGATCAAAGCATTCATTCAGTGAATGGGTATCTTGAAAGGGATACATCTCAGATTAATCGTCCAGTATTCAATACAAATAACTTCAGAAAAATATTTTACCGGAGTATTTCTAATGTCTGTTGAAGGGGTGTCAATTGAAAACTTTCAATCAAATATCTGTGAAACTATATGGGTTAGAGAAGCACAATTAAGTACAAATGTCATACAGGTAGGAGGATCTATAACCACCAAATTTTGTTTATGGGGTGAGTCATGCCTTGGGTCCGATGCACCCCAACCCCAAAATTTCAAATGGCCTGGAGTAGAATTCACATGCACAATAATTTTGCCTCAAATTCTATACAGGTTAAAAAATATATAAATTGAATAAAATAAATTCTGTTTTACGAAGTGCTATTTTAATCAATTTTATGTGATTAGAATGCATTCCATTTTTGGCTAAACAAAAGTATAATCTATTTTGAAACTCATTTATCACGCCTTCTCTGTTATTCTGAATAGAATACCCCTCATTTTATGTTATTTTTAATTACTCTTATGATTTATATTCAATTCCAAGGATCAAATCCTATTCTCAAATGACAGATGCAGCTCATCAAACATATGGTATTTCAATGTGGATAGCAATTGGGATGAGAATTAATTAATCCATGAATAGTCAAGACGAAATAGGATCAAACAATACAGAGTTTGCCATAAAATAGAAAGGGAGTTATTATCAACAGTACGAAATTCAAATTGGGTTGGACCATTTTAATCCCAATTGTTGTGAGTCAATTCAGCTGAAATATACATAAATAGAACGGCTATCAGAATCAGAAGTACCATGAACTCATTATTTTTTGAAGGTTTCCACAAATTCAACGGGTTACCTGAAGTATTAAGAGATTTATCAAACTTGGAAAATCATAAAACAACACTAAAAGAATTTGTAAAAAGTGAATAAAATAATCAGGTACTGTAATATTCATGAGAACTCTATTTGTATAAATATAATCATAAAATGTATAAGTATAGTTCATTTTCATATATTCAATCATACGATTCCACTATTTCATCGGTGGATATAAGCAATCTGTAATTGAAACAAATAATATATATTCACTGTAACAGTTTATGTACCTACATGTTATTCTGGAGTTTTTGAATATACATTGAATATATGTATAATCGTTCCAAAGATAAGAGGGGGGTAGGGGACTTTTGAGAAGCACTGTATGTATGCCTACTGTTTTGGTAGGAATTATTATTATTTATTATTATATATTATATAGATATTCGCATTGAGAGTTTTCAAATTTACACCCGGTATGTTTGATTGGAGCCATGTATAATGGAAAAAAAGTCTCAAACACGGCATATTGAACAATGAGTAGAATCGTCAATTCATTAAAATCATGTTCAATTTCAAGATCATTTGCAGAGGTCTGAAATTACGAGAAGACAAGAATTCAATGCATAATGTATATGTTTGCTTAGATTTCATTACGTCTTCATCGCTATATTGTTGATATTTCAAGCGCCAAACGTTTCAGTTAGTTTTCCGGACTATTATCCACGATCCAGATATTTGTGAGAGACATTCTGAAACCAGTCTCATTTATGTACGTGAATTGATGTGGATGGTTTTCGAGAGGTGCTCAATTCTTTATGGTGTTCGATCACGCCTGAACGACCTGTTGCAATGAAATGTGGAAGTAGCTCATTCAATATCGATTCACAACAATTCAATCTCAATAATAATGTGATTATTTTTAAAATAAATTCCACAATCTTCATTTTTGCATGAAATATCGATTGTCTCATTTATTTCGCAATTTTTTCACAACATTATATGAAACGAAGCTATTGGCGATTTGACTGTAGGATTTCCACTATTCACATTTTTTGTCCATTGATCAAGGCAGATAGATAGAAAGTAACCTTACTTCACATACATTTCATATTGTTTTTTGCCGATTTCAGTTCTACCCCATAATAATACTGTGAAACTCTAATCTAAAATAGATCTGAATGATTATTGAGATATTCACCCAAAAATTATTTCTCATGAAAATGGTGACGTCCTGTATCTTGAATTAAAAGCTTTACGAGATCTTCCGTTACATGAACTATTCGTCTCACAATCCTTCGAGGTTGTCCACATGCATAATACCCTGAGAAGATATTCATTTTTCTGATGTTGATTTGACAACTCCTTAATTTGATTGAACCTGTGTCATATTCTTTCTCATTTTGCTCAAGACCATTTTCAGATAATTAGGCATTTTGGTTTTTCCGACTGACTGGCTGTAATCATTTTCTCAAAATTATAGTATGCTTAGACAATATTTTTCCAATAAATGAATTGGCATACAAGGATTTTGAATGTGGTCAGCCAGGTCTAGTGATTCAAATCCAGTAGATTTTTTGTGAGGATCCCTTAAGTGAAAAATCACCATTTATCAGATCTGGTTCTTCTGATGAACTGATGATAGCACCGAGATTAATACAATCAAATCGATTGTGAGTGAGCAGTGAACAAGGCAACACGTGTTTTTTTTATTCTCTGCTTGAACCCAATATTTCTCAAGTGATCATAAAGTTATTTGTTTCTTATTTTGTTGATAACTCGCGAGTGTGGGAACAAAACAAAAGTATTCAAAAATACTAGTTATTTCAACGCATTAACAGCTACAAAGTGCATTTGTTTTAGAGTGTTTTATTGTCTTCGAAGTTCTCTGCCAGTTTCTTGTTTCATTATAAAAACAAACAATAGACCAAGGTGTGCCAAAGTCAACTGTGATAGTTCAGGGTCATACTCAGGATAATTACAATGGTAAATTGTTCCCATTGCAATCAACTGGTAAAGGAGGGTGACGAGGAATTTGTGCAATGTGATAGTTGCAGAATTGTCTTCCATGTCACTAAAAAATGTTGCATCATGAGCTCTACGGAGGCAAGGGTCTTCAATCTCCAAAAACGAATGCTAATTTTCTTCTGTGATGAATGTACAATCTCTTTCAAACAAGTTCCACAATTGCTTCGAAAAATTGGTGTACTTGAGGATGAAATTAAATCTTTGAAAGATGAAGTAAAACTACTTAAGTCTAATTCTGGTAATGTATCGGATGCTGAATCTTTGTACAATGAAATCCATGAAAGATCTAGAAAATCAAAATATATTCTTATTCATAACCTCAAAGAATGTGATCATCAAGATCATAAAAATAGAATTGCTCACGATGTTGAAAAAGCTGCTGAAATTATAAACTTGTTTGAAGTGAATACTGCTGCTGATATGAAAGTATATCGATTGGGACGTCCAGGAAATAAGCCCTGACCATTGAAAGTTACACTCTGTAGTGAGGAAAATGTATTAACATGCTTAAGAAACAAACGAAAAATTGCCACATCTCACCCAAACATCAAAATTACTGCAGATCTAACATTTATGCAAAGGGATCACATCAAACAACTACACAAAGAACTGGATGACAGAAAAAGTAAGGGTGAAACTAATATTAGTATTCGCTATTCCAACGGGATTTCTAGAATTCCTATAACAGATCGAATAACATGCATCCAAAAAACGTCTAAACTCCTCTCTCAAGGTTTACTGTCAGAACGTTGGTGGAATTCGAAGTAAACTGGATATTTTAATGCAAAACGTTAATATGTGCAGCTATGACATCATTATTCTCGTTGAAACTTGGCTTAACCATGAAATTATTGATGCTGAACTCCAATTCACAGACTTCATTATATACAGACAAGATCGCTCTGCAAGTACCAGTAATAAAACGAGGGGTGGAGGAGTACTTACTGCTACACGCAAATATTTATCTACTAAGTTAGTGAAAACCTCGGCAGATAATATTGAACAATTGTTTGTTAGTCTTAAACATGGACAGGATAGATTTATAATTGGTGGAGTTTATATCCCTCCTAAGTCAAATTTGGAAATTTATCAAGGTCATGTTGAAAGTATGTTTGAATTGTCTAATACCAATCCTGATCATGAGTTATTGATTTTTGGTGATTACAATATTCCTGATTTAATTTGGATAACAGGTAATGATGGTTTGGAAGGTATATGCCCAGACTCATCAGTTGGAAAATTTGTTATCGATAATCTTGGTGCTTTTGGATTGAATCAATTGAACAACTCACCCAACAGTAATGGTGTGTTTTTGGATCTTGTTTTCTCCCATTCAACTAGAACTGTTTTGGCTTTAGCCGATGACTTTCTTGATAATGTGAGTTGTCATCATAATGCCTACACTATTGTAATAAGTACCGCTGATGCTGATAAATCGTTACAATTTGATAACTATTACTATGACTTCAAAAATATGAATATAATTGGTATAAATGATTATCTTGCATAAGTGGACTGGGATTTTATGTACAGACTGAATGATGTTAATTTAGCAATTCAGTTTTTTTATGAAGTATTATATCACGGTATTAATCTTTATGTTCCTATTTAGCGTTTCAAAACGTCAAATTTCCCTATCTGGTTTTCCCATGAGCTGAAATCTCTAGTTATCAAAAAGAAAATACTGCATAAAGACTTTAAAATAACAAATGATCAACGCATTCATAATGAATTTTGTCAATTACGTTCCCATTGTAAAGAACTTAGTACTTTGTGTTATCGACGATATTTGGAGGGAATGGAAATGGATATTCGACAAAACCCTAATTCTTTCTGGATACACATTTCAAACCTACGTAAATCATCATCATATCCTCAAACAATGTATTTGAATGATATCACTAGCTCTAATGGTAGTGAAACAGTAAACTTATTTGCACAACACTTTTCCAAAGTTTATACTCGCACTGACTGTAGAATACCTAATTTCACCAGTACAAATACTGTCAACGTTAATAAAATCAATATTGTATTGACTGATGTAGACTTGAGACTTGGGTACTCCAGTGGTCCGGATGGCATACCACCAGTATTATTGAAAAACTGTGTTTGCACTTTAGCTGCACCAATTCATTTTCTGTTCAATTTATCCCTTTACTACGGTGTTTATCCGGACTACTGGAAAAACAGTTATATTACCCCTATTTTCAAGTCTGGTGATAGGGAAAATATTTCAAATTACAGAGGAATAAGTATTCAATCCTCAATACCTAAATTGTTGGATATATTAGTTACCTGTGAGCTTACATGGTCATGTAAAAATATAATAATAATTCCAGAACAACACGGTTTCAGCTTGGGAAGATCAACTTCCACAAATTTACTCTCCTACAAGCAATATTTTTCAGATGCTTTGGAGAAAGGTATCCAGATAGATTCTGTCTATACGAACTTCTCCAAAGCATTTGATAGGGTTAACCATTCGATGCTTCTGGAGAAATTGAAAGCATTAAGCTTTGGGACTGACATTTTGAATTGGATTGAAAGTTTTCTAACTCATCGTTATCAATTTGTCAGAATAAATAATTATATTTCGAACACAATTTCTGTTGCTTCTGGTGTGCCGCAGGGCTCACATTGTGGTCCATTGTTATTCAACCTGTTTGTGAACGATATTGGTGACCATCTTCAACACGCAAAATTTTTAATGTTTGCTGATGATCTTAAATTATTTCTTCCAATTAGTGATATACTAGATAGACAAAATCTCCAGAACGACTTAGATATACTATTTGATTGGTCCATTACAAACAATTTACAACTCAATATAGAGAAATGCCATATAACCACTTTTTCGAGATCTAAACATCCTCTTAACTATGCTTATAATATCAATGGTATGGTTCTTGATAGAGTCAATGAAATGAGAGACCTTGGGGTTACAATTGACCAGCAGTTATCATTCAGAAGTCACATGAATAATGTCTCTGCGAGGAGTAGTAAAATGTTGGGGTTTCTGATGCGAAACGGCAAACAATTTTCAAAATGGGTACGTATCTACAATTTGATTGCCATAATACTTTGAACACTCTGAACCTGACTGATATCACAACACGCCGTTTTCACTCTGATTTGATATTAGTTTATAAAATCTTATCTGGTGGAGTTGATTGTCCATTTCTTTTGAATCAAATTAGCCTTCTTGTAACTTCTCATAGAACTAGGAACCCTCCATTATTTTCAATAAAGAATCATAACACAAATTACGGTTACAACTCACCTCTGTTTAAGATGGTTTAATAAATATAATATCGATCCATTTGTTAATTCTTTGAGTATGTTTGAAAACTCAATCAGAAAGGTATGCTTAGATTCTTAGATTAGTTCACTGTAATGTTATAATTATTGTAATTTACTTGTAATTGGTGAATCCGTTGAATAAATAAATAAATAAAAATACCCTTATTTATACTTTGCAAGAGTTCAAATATCATCTTGCGAATGAGAGACTTGCTTGTGATAAAGCACATCATTCAATAGTTCATTCATTCTTGATCTCATTTATATGCCATTGATATAAAGTATATTTATTTGAGAAAGAGTGATGTGACCGATTCAGTTATTTTGAAAAATGAAAATGAAAATAACTGGTTTATCATCAAATTCCTAATTCGCTGGAATCGGCGTTTGGACGCCACTTCACGATGCCAAATCAAAATTCTCTAATATATGCGATTATCTTCATTCAAACATTTAACAGCGATTATCATTTTGTATCCATACTATTCGAATGAGACTATTTATATACCGTTTCAATTTCATTCATGAACAATCAAAATTCATTTTGTTGTGTTCTCAGATAATCCATTTTTCACAAATGTCTCAAACATTTGGTCTCTTCAGTGATATTTTTATAAATCAATGTGATATCGAATAAAAGGTGTTCTATTGAGAAGTTCCTTCCTAACTCCACCAATCACAGCTGGCAGCGCAGCTTAACGGTGAACAGACAATATAGGTAACACTGCATGGACATGCCTGTATTACTGGTTGCGTGTGTTGGCGACTTGTGAAGCTTGCAGTAAAAGTTTTCGAATGTCATTCTTTGGCAACAACTCTTTAAAAACTGAATGAACCATTGGAACCTTATCTTCTGATATTTGAAAGTTTTGATAATTTCGAAATTAATTGAATCATGGTGAAATTTTGCTTTACAGATTTGTAAAGGAGTCTGGGATAAAATTTCTATGAGTGGATATTATTTCTTGCAATACACATTTTTGGGTAATTGTACGTTTCTGAGAATGTCTTTCAAGTTGCAACATGACAAAATGCTTCTTGGTCAAATTTATTCTTTTTTTAAGGCTGGTCGTTTCTTTAAATAACACTTTTTTGAATAGTGGAGATGCAAGGGAACTGATAAACCTTTTATGTAAATATTATTATGAAACAAGAGTCCATGCGATGATAAAAACAGACAGTTTGTTCAGGATAAATAAATGTGATAAAAGTTTTGTGTTCAAATATATTCACTTGATTGGCTTAATTTGTCAGGACATCAGCTTCAGGAGACAATCCAGGCTTATCAAGTGGGACTATGAGGGAGAATCGTTACAAATAGGCGATTCGAAAACTATTTTGTGCAAGTCAAATACTTTTCAAGAAGAATGATTAATTGTTCGTATAGACGAATTTTCAAGAAAAAAAAAACCTCTTCATGTGATTGTTCGAAAGAAACATCTTATTGACTTCCTTTGAAAATTTGGGAATTAGTATTGCTTAGTTCACATGTCCCTTCTTTTTCTTTGGCATACACACAATACACGTAGTTCTTCATATATTTTATATATCTATGGATGCGACTAACCATGAGATGCAATTCGTAGGAAATTACGAATAGAGGAATATTTCTTTGTAAAGAGTACTACTACAATTTGAACAGCTCCTAATGATCAGTTTGGGGCTAATACTGTCTACTCTTATTTTGGCACGTCTCAATTTGATTTGTTGAGTTCTGGTAGTGACTTAACGCGTTAAGAATATCATTAGCAATAATGAGGTTATTTTTTTAAGTACGTGCAGGACAAAGTGAAGATTTGCTTGTGAATTCTGCTATTCTATTATGAAAAAGGACAATGATTTTGGTAAACGTAATATTTTTTGGGCTTCTGATAAAAATCAGAAAAACTCAAGCAATAGAAAATCTCATCATTGCAATATTGTGACAGTTTGCCCCAGTTTACGTACTCCATATAAATGATCATAATTTCCAGAACTAAACATCTTGAGGATTTCTTGAATGTGTACCACATCAAATTCAATTGAATAAAGAAATTCAGCAGGTTATAAGAAAGAAAAAATATTACCTGGTGTTGGGTTGTGGTTGTGATGGAAAAGGAGAATACAATTCATTAAATTTTTCTCAAAAATAGGGTGAGATAATGTTATAACATTTGATTGAATATTTTATCATTGTATACAAAACTAAATTTATAAATAGTATTCAGCGTGAAGAAAATCCTACCGGTGATAATAAAAAAACAACATTATTCAATATAATTTTTTACTTTATTAACCCAGGTAATGATTGAAACTTATTGATTATTGTTTAAAGATGACCTATCCAGACCAAAACGAAACATTGCCAGATGTGTTAGATGATAGAGTAGTGAAAATCAACAAAAATGTCTAATTTGAATATTGCATTACACGTCAAGTCTATAGGGAGAGTCAAAAACCACTAGAAATGAGCACAATTTTTTTTTGAAAACTAATTTTCATCTCATCAACAGCCAATCACAAACACATTTCCATTGTGGAATCCTCTTATCATTTTGTTATGACAAACTAATCCAATTATTTTGATTATTCCATTCTCAAGAAAAATCACCGTCACAAGTTTGTCTTGGTCTCCAAAACACAGAAGAGGATATACTTTACATATTTGCATATTTTGTAACATTAACAAATCATATTTTATATTAATATCTAGTTACACTATCGGTAATCCAAGCGAATACCTAAAAAACAATATGCGACGTTGTATATTTCAATAGTAGTGATTTCGAATAAAATGTGATGCCATTATAGCAGATAAATATCACTTTTCGAGAGATCTATAACCGAGAAGGGTACGTACACATTGTTTCTTAATTTTCAGCTGACAAACATCAACTGAGTGCAGAAAAAACATATCAATTGCAGATCACCTATTCGGAAACAGAAAAATAAACTCCGTAAAGAACCAATTCTAGATGTTCCTGCTCTTCTTCCATATTTCCAACATTACATTTTCAATCGAGGAAATACTGTGATTTGTATGTCATTCATAGGGTATGAGTGAAAGTTGAATACATGAATTCGTGTCTTTGATCCAAAAGGACTCTCAATGTATGATCGGCGGAATTCAGGAAATGATAACATCCAAAGATTTCGAGGAAATGAAACAACTCCTAGTAACTCAGTTTGAAAAAGTGCAATTAGTATATGTAGCAATATATCCATATCAGGAACAGTTTACTCAGCTAATTCCACAAGAAAATATGCGATGTTGATATAATCGGCAAAGTGGGTCATCCTGTTGAATTGGAATTAGGTTAAATTATACATACCTACGTGTAGATTCATTGAAGTAGATCGATCTGAATGCTCGAAAAAATGGATAGATTCACAAATCACACGATCCTTGTCCAATTTAGTAAACCAGTTTCTTATATTTTCGTTCATGGCCCAATGGGGCAATCAATAGCATTGAATGATAGAGAAAATCGTCTATAAACCTTATTAGGTAGTTCTACATTTTGTAACTTTCCCAAGTTTGATAAGTCACAATCAAGTAAAGTAGGTAATTCAATCGCTTTGAGTGTCAGTTTTCACTATTTTCTGATTTTGAAAACATAAAATAACGCAACTATCATGGCAATATTTCATTTTCACCTGTAGGGGTTTTAACTCATATATAGGGTGTCCCACTTTAGAGTGACGCGATCAATTCTCAGAATATTCTGAAAATTCGGTGGATTACTGAAATCGATCACAATTTCTATTACTCCTACCTTCCCAGTATTGTTTTTGACCATCATAGCCACCTGATTACAATCCATAGAAAGATACATTGACATGTTTATTCTAACAAAATAATAAAAATTCGAACGCAACTTTCTCAATAACTGATGAATTGTTGAAATCTTCAATCTCATTCTTCTTCTTTCCCGCTGGATTGAATGAAAATATCGAAATGGGATGCCCATCGATGATTTTTTCGTATCAGTTTCGATTTTTTTTCATTCCAGAATATCCACTTGATTTTCTGGGGTACATTTCCCCGTAAAAGAAAACCACTATTAACTAAATACCTACAAGATTTTGATGAAGAAAGAATTTATAGTTATGCGTTGATCTACAAACATAATGTTTGGTTAAACAATAATAAATTTTCATATCATACATAGGAGATATCTAGATTGGGAAATAAGTGAAAAAGGGGATGTACCAGTTAAAATAAGCAAGTTTATATTTTTTCTAGTATATCCGGAAGAACTCGATAATATTTCAACCAAGTTTCTTTCATCGATTCATTTTATCCAAATTCTCGAGATTTTCCTTGTCAACTTTCCGAGGAACAGAACGTTTCAGTTAATCGTGGAACATCCTGTATATGAAATTGTAAAGTACACAGTCTCATTCGTTCAATGTTCCGTTGTTACTTATAGTAGACGCTTAATTAGAAGTATTATAAATATCACATGATGACCAAGTCATGAAAAGTTCAAAGTTCTGCATATACTAAAGAACATACCTATTCGGTATATTATTGTTTTGTATAATGTAGTTGACGTGTTCTGAAATGAAACAACAATGACAGAGAAGTCAAAGACATTAAGAGCATTTTCATAGCCACGTGAAGTTCGTATGTTTATAGGTTTACTTGTTTTTTTCGAGTACAGAATTTTCACGTAAGATTTTCCGTTTTTATTTTTCAAGAAGGAAAGAGAATCATTGCATATCAACCTCTAGGTTTATAAGCAACCTCAAAACATTATCAATTTCAATTTTTCATAAAAGGTTTGATGGCTTCATGGTATATGGCATTATGTTGTAAAATTTTATAAAACAGTCTATTTCAAACACCGGACGTTTTATCAAAATATTTTTCATAATCATATGCTATACATGATTCTGGTTGTGGATTTTGATAGGTACGGATGTTTCAAAAAAAGGAAATCTCAAGGAAATTTGCACCCTGGCACCCCTGTTGCTGCAAATTTTAACTTTTATTTTTTTATCAAGGGATGTTGAATAATGTGTCTGTAAACTCTTGCTTAAATGTAAAGCGAACTGGTCTAGCTCATCTTTGACTGGCCGTAGTGTGAAATTTATATGTACTATACTAGTTTGACAAGTAAGATATTGAAAGTTTGCGCATTCAATAAGGATTCCAAAATGGTATGACACTTGCTAGAATATTTTTTAACCTGTTGAAGATTTCTTCTTTTGCAAGGAAAATCAATTTTGAACAAACGCATTTACTCACTGAAAAATGATTCTAGTGTAGCCAAATATTTCCTTTGTGCCTTTACTTCATTGAATAACATGGAATAAGAACAATACTATCGAACTACATTAAAATTCAGGAGTCGAGAATTTTTCTAAACGATTCTGTGATTTTTTTCCACTCGACCCCTGAATAACATTTCTTCTTAGAATCAAATCATCTCTTTCAAAGGAAAGATGAGTTTTGGGAACATCAAAATCATACCGAAATTTGCGTATATATTTTATATTATTTGATTCATCTAAAGCATTGCATAAAAAATTAAGCTTATATTAGAAAGTCATTATTATTCTCTGTGATTTTTTCACGTTCTCACAAACATTCCAATATCACCTTGTATATTATGAAATTCTCTCGCCGACTTATCCGAGTTTGAACTTGGCATAATGACATGTTTTATATCCATATTGGTTAGTTATACATTAACATTACATAATACTCAGATATTCCTATCGAGCAACACATTCCATTTCGTATTCATGAAATTTAATGTATGTTCAGACAGTTGCATGGAGATATTACAGATTTTAACAAATGTCATTAGGTAGTCATGTTATGTTGTGCTGCTTAATTTGGCCTGGTATATTCCCATCGAATAATTTCACCGATGCACGAATATATCAGGTGTCCCAAGTTATCAAATACATATGGGTAAGATATCGTCCATTCGACAAATTGATTCAAAAATAAAAAAACTTCGATAAAAATAATCAAATCCTTCTGATGTCTTCTGATATTCGAGTAATGGAATGACACCGATATTTACAATATTTGTAACTTTATTAGCAGATCAGAGCTTCCTCTCCAAATGAATTTGGCATCGTTTTCCAGTGACTGTGAAGTGTTGCCATAATAACTGATGCCTGAATGTTCCCAGCCACAACAAAACAATTAGAAGTTTAGTGGTTGGCTGAATACTTTTCATTCGCATTATTGGTATTGAAAGATAACTGAATCTATCAGAACTATCTTCTTTAAATGAATAGACTCTATTTACCCAACCCATTGATTACGAAGCATGACAATCTTCCCAAAATATGGCGATGAAGAGAAAAAAGTTATATATCAATTTTATAATTATTTGTTGGTCTCAATATTACATATTCGTTATTCAATCCATGACATCATAAGGTTGTCTAATAGTAATCCTCTTCTTCAATTGATGATTTCCATAAAATATGAATGAACAATTATATGCTCTAAATCATATGTTCGAAGTTGTCTTGGATTGAAAAACCTGCCCTGAGATAACCTTCATTCAGGGATTATCTGAGTGAGTAATATTTTCTGTCCTCGGAGGAAAAGTTAAAAATAAGAGTAGTATTAGCCTTGACCTCTAAGATCTCCTGAAAATGTCCTGAGAATGGATATTCGGGCCGCACAGCACCGTTAGACAGCAATTTCATTGACCTTATGCAATGCAGGCTCGGCTTTGGAATTTGCACATCACCGATCGATCGTTCGCGAACAAAATCAACTGTTACTTCCATTAATATGGTGAGTGTAAATGCATCGAGACATCCAGTAAAAGTGATAAGTATACTTGAAGTCATCACATCTACCAGTGTCTCTTCGATCGATTTGGTTCATTAGAACACCAGAATATGGTCGATAGTTATTGAAAATCGATAGTTCACACCGATGTTAATTTTGTTTAAAATGTTCCGATGTGTTTTTCAGATTCCCAGACTGAAAGTCTCATCGAAAAGTTGGATTCTTATAAATTGAAAGTAAAACTTGCTTTGCAGAATGTTTGTAGCACTATAAGTATAGCTATCAAAAATATTGAGAATAGAATGAAATTTTCATATATACCATTATTTACCAACTTTGTATGTGATGACATTATTCTTAAGATGATATAAAATAAATGATGATGATAAATCTTAGGTACCAGATGGACCAAAAAACAAACGATTTGAATTCAACATAATTATCAGTATTTCTTTTTTCTTCAAGGACGATATGTAACATTTAAAATGGAAGAAAAACTTACTGGAGGGAAGATGAATGAATATGAATTACATAGCTTCACAGTTCACAAATCCAGTCTTGAAAGTTTCAGATATAAACTCCTCTTATTTTGACATATATATATATATATATATATATATATATATATATATATATATATATATTTATATATATAAATATATATATATCATAGAAAGAGTTATTGTGTATGAACACATGCCGAAAAGCCAGAGTATGAAAAATACAAAAGGTTGTAGGTTTTTCTCGATTCGTGTGTGGAATGTCTACCGGTACAATACAGATCTGTTTATATATATACAGGGTTATGATAAAGTAATGCACAAAATTCATAAAACGTACAACGATCACTTTTGAAAAAAATGCAGAAACACGTCAAACTGTTCTTTTCATTCAGCATCTTTTGACATAAGTAACAGAAATAACACGTCAAAGTTGTCAAAGTTATGACGTCATCAACAATTTTTTTTAATGGGAAGCTAAGATTTTTATCACATTATGTGATAGAGCTTGTGTTTTTACACACGGGAAAAATAGTTCCACCTACCATCATTAGAATTTCTATCCTTTCTCTTTCGGTTAAACGAGCCATAATAATAAAACTGTAGTAACACGAATTGTACGACTGACACTGACAATCTGTTGTTTTAGTAAAACAATTGAAAAAATTCATAAGAATAAATGTTCTTACTAGATAAGTGTAAATTTGACCTCTTTTTATAATTAGTTATGTTATTTAGTTTTTTATTCCTTTTCTCGTTTTTTTTCCTATGTGAGCCCTACTGCAACTATTTTTCCCGTGTGTAAAAATACAAGCTCTATCATATAATGTGATGAAAATCTTAGCTTCCCATTAAAAAAACTCGTTGATGACGTCATAACTTTGACAACTTTGACGTGTTATTTTTGTAACTTATGTCAAAAGATGCGAAATAAAAAGAACAGTTTGACGTGTTTTTGCATTTTTCTCGAAAGTGATCGTTGTACGTTTTATGAGTTTTGTGCATTACTTTATCATAACCCTGTATATATATATATATATATATATATATATATATATATATATATATATATGTTTGTCAATAATCCAACAATGAGGTTTGCCTGTACTATAGATGAGAATTGAATATGGGCTTCCATCACCAGTGCATCACGATATACACTGATACCCAAGCGGCTATTGAGACTCTTACATCATTTGAAGTTAACAATCGTTAGTGTCGGTGAACAAGGTAATGTTGGTATGAAACCTGGTTTTGGACCAGGAAAAGCACAATAACTATAGTGATTGGACTAGAACTGGGGATAGTGCTCCTTGCTCATGAAGAAACTCCTGAAAGTAAAGATTCGAATCGCATGGAAAAGGGCACCTGGAATGAAGCATCTTCAAATTGATTCAAATAAACCATGGTGAAGTAGTATTCAAGAATCTTGAAGATGTGGTTTGAATGTGCTTGCCAATCGGTTTTATCTCGAACAATCGCCAAATTCAGGTGATCCAAAGCAGATTAGAAAGTCATATGAAGCAATAGACTGCTTTTTTAACGTATATAATCCACTTGCAATGTCTCGCTGAGTAGTTATCTGCTTTTTCAAAACTTTCTCAGTTCGTGAAATGAAGCTGTAGGAAAACGTCAATCTGCAACTTGACTCTGACAAATTACGTAACTAATTGCAATGAATTGAAGTCAGTAGGTTACGTAAAACTATCAATAATAGTTGCATTTTATTTCTACGCGGATTATTACTCGAAAAAGATTAGGTGAAATTGGCTCTAGCAAGCTATCAGACTAACAGACACCATTCTCTTTTACTGTTAAATGTTTTTTACTTTCCTACATATAGTTGCAGTGCATCCGGAAGTAACGAACATCATTGTTTGATGATTTGCTCTCTTCAACACTTTCCGTTACTGCGAATGTACAGAGTGCTTTAATTCAACGCTCACAACAAAATTTTTAACTGTCCAATTCACGTAATCTTCAATTAAAAACGATACCAAAGGTTTCCCTATTATCATCTCCAGGTGCCCATTTCGATGCCATCTATCGAATAATTCGCCGATAGAATCTTGTCACGTTAGGCAAAATTCAAATATCTGAACACTCGCTATCAGGAAACCGTTAACATCTAGTTTTAGCCTTGAAAAGTGAGGTCAACGATTCCGTTGAATCGCGAATGGTCAACTCTTCTGGTTTCAAAGATATTGCCTATAACAATATTGGATGTTCTGTGTAGGTGAATATACAAGGTGTCCCAGATTAATGTGCCTTCAATCAACTTATCTCTATACGGGAATGCATTATTGAGCTGTGAGGATTTTGCGATGAAGAATACATTTATTATCTCCTAAGGAACTATAATCATTTATTGACCTGATTCCATTTTCGAGTTATTTACCTCACTTATGTTCATTATTTTGCCAGGTCTTTCAATTCATCCATAAAAACTTCAATGATTCAAAAACACAGTGAATTTCAAAAACGAATACAACAAAAAAAAATATAGTCAATAACAATGAATGAAAGAAAGAAAAATCTGACCATATTATTCTTCACAACTAAAAAAAAATAAATGATCCGAATGATTATAAATTATCGAATAACGTAAATCTATTAGTTATCAAAAATCATATCTAACTTCTTAAATATACAAACTGTGAAAATTGTCTAATCATTCCCAAATTTTGGAGCCTGTTGAAATTGCTCGAATTCTGTTATGACTATCATTTCGAATATTCATAGAAAATAATTCAACGAACACTACCACCTATTATATAATAAATAATGAAGCGAATGAATTCAACGTTAATATCTCGGAAATGTTTTTTTCGGAAACTGTGATCACGAAAGAGTTTTCTCATTGTTTTTCTTCCTTTCATTTATTGGAATAACATAATATTGTTCTCCTCCTACATCGAAGAAAAAATAGATAACAGAGTATAATGCATCAAGCAAAACGAATTATCAATAATTTCCCAAAGAAATTTGGAACCGTACATCAAACATAAATTCTACCACAGATACACTTTCTCTTTCTAATAATCTTGGAATTGAAGGAAAATATTTGATGAACACCAATTTCATCTTATAGCGTACGAAGTACCTCTTTGAACATAATTTTTACTTTCAATCTGGATCATAAACCAAATCGAACTTTAATGATGATGAAAAAATTTACATCACGAAATTTTTATTCTAGGATCACAATCTCGATATCGATTTTGGGCCAGAGAAAAAATTTAAATGATTTTTCCTTGAAAGCTTCACCTACCAGAATTAATTTTGATTCAGAAAACTCAGGTAGATTATTTGATTAGTGAAAACTATTTTTCAGAATTGTAAAACTGAATAATTGATTGTCATGGAAACTTCTTACAAGTTAATGTCATGAATTAATATAAAATAAAGTGATTTTTCCTTGAAAGCTTCACCCACCAGAATGAATTCTGATTCAGAAAACTCAGATACATTATTTGATTAGTGAAAACTATTTTTCAGAATTGTAAAACTGAATAATTGATTGTCACACAAGTTAATGTCATAAATTAATATAAGACAAAGTGATCATGGGAATTGAATCAGAAAAAAAAACAGATTTTTTATATTCTTCATGATATTATTTTACTAAGATAAATGAATTGGTCCTGATTCATCAATATTTCTTATATACATGGTGTCAATTTGAAAACTTCCAATGCAAATATCTCTGGAACTAAAAAAGTTATAAAAGCGCAATTTGGTACAAATGTATAGGTAGGGAGAATCACAACCATCATATTTTGGATATAGGGTAAGTCGCCCCTTGAGCCCGATGCACCCCAACCCCGATAGTTTGAATGGCTCCTCCTTTTTTTATGGTCTTGGAGGTCTTTTGGAGTAGAATTCACCTGATTTCTCAAATTTCATACAGGGTCAATAAAAATATAACTTGAATAAAATGAGCTCTGTTTTATAAAGTGCTATTTTATTCAATTAGATCCTCAAAATGCATTCCATTTTGAGCTAAAAAAAAGTATGATTTATTTCCAAACTCATTCTTCACATTTTGAAACACTTCTCTTGGAATAGATGCACATTCTGTAATAATCCGTTGCCGAAGATCATCGAGTGAAGCTGGTTGTGTTTCAAAAACAGCATTTTGAGCATCTGGAGGAGAAATTCTATACTCCAAAAGACTTTTGATTTGAGGTATCACAAAAAGAGGGGTGACATTTTGGGGTTGGGGTGCATGGGTCCAAGGGGTGACTTCAGAATATGGAGGTTTTATTTCCACCTACCTGTATAACATTCGTATCGAATTGGGCTTTTCTAACTCCTTTTGTTTCAGAGATATTTGCATCGAAAGATTTTCTAATTGATACCCTGTATATGTATGTGGAAGATTTCTGAAAGGCAATATCTGATTTCATTTCGTTATTCTTGACCTCTAAGGCGAAATTAGTCGTAGTAAAATTCCTCTTACTTTCCTCGATACCAACTGCGTCTCAGGTCCGAGATATTTGATATTCAATTTTCCTACTCTATAACGGGAACGCATAACACTTCTAAATTTTTTCATATAATCTAATCCGGTCTGTGTCTGGGTCATTACAAAGTCGCGGCCGAAAATGTACATTTGGGACACGGAAATGCGCAATTTTTCAAGAAATCATTGACCTCAGTCCATCGTTTTGAAAGGCTTCTACTGCGAATTAATCGCAAAATCCAATGTGCTGCGTTGTTTGGCTTTCAAATGATTGTGATTACTTTCTTTCCCAGAAGGTAATATTCCAATTCAACCTTATTTGAATTTATAGGAGTGCCATTAGCTCCGAAGAGTCAACAAGACGCTCACTGAAATCAATTGCAGTTCAAATCCAGAACAGCAGTACGAAACGATTCAAGCCTGTTATGACTGCGTGAATCTTAATCCGAAATTTTGCATCCACAACTCGATAAGATTGCCTTCAACAATAAAAATATATTTTCCGAATGCCCTAATTAAGGAAAGACAGGATAATGATCGATATGCGTTACCCAATGAAACAAACGTATCAATTCGACTACTAATTAAATCAAATTTATTACACATGAATCGATATAAATATACGAATCCATGTTCACATTTGCTCCTGGAAGTGTGGAATCTGCTTGATACTGAGAAAAGAACCAAGAAACAGTGAAATCGTTCTGGATGAGTAGATCACAAGACAATTCAGAACATCACATCGAGAAGTAATGAATAATTTCTTCGGCACTTTCAGCTGTCGATATTCAAACTGTCAAATTCGAAAAGCTCATCAAATGTTCCAGTGCTTATTGATTCTCGAAGCAATTATTTCATAGTTGACATTTTGACAATTGAACATATTTATAATTATTATCATTTCAGGTTTTTATTGGCTCAGCCTGCATTTACTTTTCACACAGGGTGGTTTTGAAGTTTGTAAAGATACGTTGTTAGGAATCATTCCAGTCGGAAAATTATTTTGTGAACTCACAAGAAACAGTGATCGAGAGAACATTCAAAAAATATATATCTGTGAATGTTTTGATAGATTGCTTTCTCGTGAGAGAAATGCCAGAGATGAGACGAACTCACGCATTTCAATAACCATTTTAGATTCCATGAAATCATGGAATATGGATCGAAGGAAATTGTTATTCACGTCGACGCTGCGTCCACATGAAAAATAAAATTGGATATATTCGGAAATGTATTCATCTGAAATTTGGTATCAGTTCTGTGAAGCCACAATTCCATTCTACATTTGAATACCAAAATCAATCGAGGAATTGTGATATGTATATTTTTGTATGTACGTACATCCATCCAAATAAATACTCAGTTGCTATTCGATCTGCGATGATAGTCATGCACAACGCAATTTCAAAATTTGATGAGCCACAATTCCTCAAATCAACAGTCTATTGCATAAGTTACATGATAGAGTCGACATAACCAATTCTATTTAAATCTTATCGAATTTATGAGGTCTGTAACAATAGTCACGAATTTTCCATGTTCGTAATGAACGCAACACTGAAGATTCAATGGAAAGTTTAATCGGACCTTTTTACACTATGGAATATTTTGGACACTACGCTTCTATCTTATATCTGAAAACAGTAGCAAATTTTATATTCAAATTAGAATTGAGAGTGAGTGAAATTATTTTTATAATCTCCATCTATTTGATTTATTTTCATTCTTCTGATACCTCTCCATATTTATCTATTGGAGAAGAACAATGTGTACCTTGAAAAATATTGAACGAGTCAGAATTGAGATGACAAGAAGTCTTACGCGCTCTTCTAATAATCGATTCTTCACAGAAACTAAAAAGTTAGTTTTCAAGGAATTTTCATATAATTGATATGGTTGACCTAATTTCAGCTACAGATCCCACATGAGGATTTCATAGAAACCACCATCAACAATGTTTATCAATATTGATCAAGAAGTTTCGTTTGATTCAGGTTGATACTTTTTTCAAGATGTCGGAAACCTTGCAATTTGATATAGGAAAAACATTATTGAAAAATGTGATTTGAAAAATTACCACAGGCAATCTTATTTTCACTTTTCTCTAGCGACATAACCACGGGAACCATCCGAGAGCTATTCAGTTGTTCGGTAATCCTTCGCCGAATATGATACATGCTTAACTTTTCAGTTTTGGATGGCTTGCTGTAACCCGTTACTTATTGTCTTCCTTCCTGAAAGTCTCAATTCCTTTTTTTCTCTTCCATTTCATGAACCTCTGAATATAATGTTGGTAAAGGTTCAAGCTAGGACATATATGTGATATATTAGAACATTATAACAAAATAATAGTGGAGCAAAGTAGAAACATAATGTAGTGCAAGTATGCAAGTATTACCTGTCTCGTTCAATGTTATGAAATAAGGAAAGTGGCATTTATTTTTATTCATGAAACCGTGAGCTAGTTTTCGCGAACGGATAATCGAGTGTGCGAAAGTTGCACTGAATACTTCTTCAAATCATATACTGATTGATCTCGTTATCGCTTCCAAATAGGTGAGTAATATTCGGTCATTTTGATATTCTCACGAATTATTATAATATATTCAAATATCAACTAGTTTGATCAATATCAAGGTACTGTAAAAAATACCTATACTTCAATACTCTGAGACTAGTGATAGAATAGTTCTCACATGCCTTGAGCATAGTTCAATTTGAATATTGTTAATGCAAGACGGGGTGTAACTGGAATGAATTGGTGAATAATTTCGTAAATTTTAGTCAACTGTAAGTTCACATGGATGTTCATATACATTTTCGGTTATTAGGATTATTATGACGTGCAAAATACACCACTACAATTCGTTGGGGACAATATCTTGCAGATGCCAAGAGATAATATGATCCCTGAATACATCTTCGATAAACCCTTCGAGGTGGTAATCCCGGATCGAAGGGAGTGGCACGAAGTTCACGCTAGAGAAGAGCAAAACAGAATGATCTGGTACACAGACGGATCTAAGACTGAACAAAGATCGGGTGCGGGAATTTATTCCCCTACCCTGAAGGAGAAACACTCCTATGCGCTTGGTGAAAACACCTCGGTGTTCCAAGCAGAAATATTTGCAATTCTACAATGTGCAAATATATCATCGTGAGAACCAAGGGAGAGGGGCATATGCCTCGGGAAACATTTCCCTGGGCAATGTGTTCCAGAGCCTCGCTGTTCGTTGGATGAACGAGTCTTTGAAAAGAGATGTTCTGCAGGTCACCAAATTAATCACAAAGGGGTGTGAAGACTGGACTTGACGGGTTTACCTCGAAGAGACCGCCAAAGGAGGAACGATTGTTGATATTTCAGAAGAGCATCGCCCATGAAAATATCTAGAATAGAGACAGATCGCTAACCCTTCTACGGTGTTCCAGAGAAGTAAGCAAGTTAGTAAGGGAAGCATCACCGGCGAGAGAAATTACCATTTTTTGGACAGAATCCAACAGCTTCAGGATATGTTTAGGTGCCGCACTCCAAATATGGCAACAGTATTCCAGGACAGGTCGGATTTATGCCTTATAGATCGTAAGCAGCTGACTGGAAATGAAATAGGTCCTGGCACGAAACAGAAAACCAAGTTTTTGGGATGCACTTTTAGCAGTTGATCTCACGTGATTTTCCCAAGGAAGGTTATTGCTGATAGTTATACCAAGCATCGAGATGGATGACTTCAAAGGTATGGTCACCTCTGATAAGCTTATGTTGGGCATTGTGAGGTCGGCTTTTTTGGAGAAAAGACATGCTTGTGTTTTGTTTGCATTCATTCGGATAGCCAGGCAGGCCTGAAAGCCCTTGCAGGTTATAAGGTAACGTCCAGACTCATCTGGGAATGTATCAACGAACTTCTGACGCTGACAAGGTTTTATTTTTTTTATCATTATTACAGGGGTCCAAAGGATATACTGCAGCCGGAGGCTTATTGTATTTCCCCTATCATTCCGATACCCTAAAACATATTGGTCCCTTTGACTATTTTGCAAAGTTCACTGGGTTTCAGGGTCCCCACATTCTCTAGGTTTAAATCAGGTTCCCCTAGTTGTACTACTCTTCTATAGTTTAGTGCCTCACAATAGCACAAAATGTGTTCAATAGTCTCAGGTTCTAAGCCGCACAATCTACAAGTCTGGTCACCTTGATATAGCCCCATCTTTTGTGGGTGTGTTCTGACAGGAGCATGTCCTGGCTAGCAAGGTTAAACAAAGTTAAACTGATCTGGGTACCTGGGCACAGTGGAATAGTAGGCAACGAAATAGCTGACGAACTAGCTAGGGAGGGGTCAGCTACACCCTACTTTGTCCCGGAACCAGTACTTGGAGTGCCCAAGAAACTACTTGGTAACTCCATTAAAAGACGAGTCAAAGAATCTAAAAGAATAGCCTGAGATCACACCAGGACAAGAATATAGTAAACTTGACGTGCAAAATTCGAAGAAAAACATGTCGAAAATGACGTTTTTATTCTCGAAAAGTTTTTTGATAATCATACACTAAAAGTTCTTCATTATTGCATAGAAAATTCTTTTTTTGTAGTTCTCGAATAACAAACTGTGTGAAAGTTAACATTTTTATAAATGATACAGGAAGTTTCACTACAAAAGTTGACTAGTAGATGGTTCTTTGGTGGTGTTTCGTATAAGTTCTTGAATCTTCCTTTCAATAGTCAGCTTTCTTCAAATCACCAGATGATGGTGCTCGTAAGCATGTTCTACCAATAAAAAGGCTGAGAGAATTGGTTATGAACAGGTTGAGCCAAATTGGACACTTTTGAACAATTTCCAAAGCCAATTATTTACGTAGAAATCAATGGTTCAACTTATATTTTGATGTATAGGTAAAGGTAGCCTTTGGAACGCAAACTTTAAACAAGTAGGCTTCGGACAATGCGGCGATAAAACAGAAAACGAAAATTCACTAGTAGTTGACAAGTTGAAGAAGCTGTCTGCAGCAGTAATTGAAACTGAAAGTTTCATTAAAACCAACATCTCATCCTATATTCACGAATAAAAAATAAATCTCCAAAGATAATAGTGATTAAAAACAATGAAGAACAATTTTTTTCAGAGAAGGTGTTAGAAATGTCCATCAGCTCCTCTTAAACACAGGCGGCACCTTTTTTGAATATTTCTTACCGAATCAAACGGTAGAGAGGGAAGCAAATATTTGCATCACTGCAGCTTCTAAATCGTGTCTGGAGTTGGTCGGCAGAGGTAAGAGTCCATAGGCGTTAGGTCTGGTGACCTGGTCGGCCAACGTTTGGGTCCTTGGTTGGCTACCCAATTATTGTCAAAATTCGCTAATTATCGCAACTTCGATCAAATATGTTCAATTTGACAACTACTAGTGAACTTTGGCTTTTTGTTTTATCGCCGAAATGTCCAAAGCCTACTTGTTCAAAGTTTGCGTTCTAAAGTCTACCTATACAAATAAAAGCCCTGTATTTCAAAGATGGTAATTTCAAGTTCTATTGACATATGCAAGAATATACAGGCTGTCCCATTTGAGAAAAATGACTTTTCTATCAATTACTATTGATATATGATATGAAAAAAAAAGTTGAACCATTGAATCCTACGTGAAAAAGTGCTCTGGAAATGTTTTTATAGAAACAAAGAATTTTCAACAGGAAAGAAGTTACAGCAACTTTTCAAAAATCATGCTGTAACTCTGAAACGGATATAGATATCGATATGCAGTTTTCACCAAGAAGTTTGTCATAAAAATTGACCATCAGACACTGCCATCAGTTTCCATCTATCTAGTTTAAAAACAGGACTTTCCCTTCAGAAGTGTCCAATTTGGCCCTTCCTGTACAATACATTTCCTTTTCCATCAGAACATTTTGAAGAAGCAATGATTCCGGAATATGGCATTGGAATGGAAAAAAAAAAACTAGTAGATAACTGTTGAATTTCTTTTATTCTTCACAATCCTTTGAGAACCAACGCATTTAATCAACATCCTGAGGCAATGATGAAAACGATGTAATCGTACGGGGTGGCCAAATTTCGATGTTTATATAGGATATCTTATGTTTTTCAGTTATGGAACATTTTTCGACCTTTAGAAACACATTCGTATGGTTGTTGGTGAAGTCAGGAAGAAACAACTTCAATGTGAAATGAAAAACATAGTTGAGTTAAAGAGGATTATTTTTCTCCTTTTATAACCATTTATTACATGTTGAATTGCTTTTGCTATGATAGTTCTCGATAGCGAAAATGATGCTTTACTATGACTCCATTACTATTTGCGTTTTTTTTCACAAATGTCAACTGAGAATGTCGCAAGGATTTTTTTTTATATAAAACTTCCCACGAAAGGATCATTTCATATCAGAATATCTTATTCGAAGTAACATATGTGATATTGTATATGAGTCAACAATGAATCACTCTCAAAAAAAAAGACAACCCAATAAAGCTTTTCTCTTGAAATTCGAGGAAAATATCTTATGAGTACTTGCACAAGTCGAGTACGTATTTTACCTACTTCTGAGAAATATCCAAAAACGTAAAGAAAAATTAACTGAAGTTATTGCATCGAAAGCGATCCAACATGGTTGGAAAATAAGGAAAATAATCGTTTTCAACTAAACCATAGTCAACTATGATTTCTATTTAAGAAAATACAACTCATTCGCTAGTCGAAATTGAACAAATTCTTGGATATTTTCTCTACACCTCTGGATGGATAAAAATTCACTGAAGGTTAGTTTATACAGCAAATAAGAATAAAATAAAATAAGAATGCACCAATGAAATCACATATTTGTTATGAATTCACACGACATGTGTAATTTCATTGCTGCATTCTTATTTCATCTTGTTTTTATTTACTGTATAAACTAACTATAACGATCTGCAAAAATTCATAGAATCGAACTTTGTAACTCAAAAACAAAAAACGATGTCCACTTTTTGTTTTCGCCAATTAACTGAACTCAAGAAAGGAGATCAATGATGCGACCTCTATTTTTTAGTTCAGTTTCATTTCATTCACTACTAGATTTCGCTGATTGCTTAATCATCAAAATGTCATCTAGAAGTAACTTCATTGAGTTCACTGCAAAATATTAAAACTGGATTATTCAGTTTTGTATTCTTCGATCAGTTAGCCGATAACCTCTTGAGTAGAATCATATTGTATACAGTTTCCTGATAGTAATAGCGCTCTAGATTGAGAGTGAGAGAAATGAAAGAGCGCAAAAGTGTTTTCCTGTGTGTCACTAACTCGAACATGGTCACGGTCAAGTTCAGATTGAAGAGTGTGAAACTATCGATATCTCTCACGTTCATGAATACCAAGTTTATAACCTTTATATTTGAGATTTGATTCGTTGTAATCATTCGATATGCACACAACTTTCTTCAAGGATATTCTTGAAACGACAGCAATCATATTCATTAATATGATGATAATAATCATGTTGAAAGGGTTGTATTTCTGAGTGTACATAATTTATCCCTAATATTCTGAAAATCATATAAAACTTCAGACACGTCACTTTTCACTTGATCATGATTGTATTTTCAATATTGCATATATCTATTAAGACAGCCTGTTGATGTTATGAATTTTCCACAATTTTTCAATGCCCTAAGCTTCAAAGAGTATCACCTTCATCATTGATATCCATAGTAAAAAAACACCAATTATTAAACTTGTGTACAAACTTGAAATATTTTAATCAGTAGTCATTAGAGTATTTCGAAATTGGTACCAAGAATGATGATAGAGAAAATGATATGATGTGCAAATGAAACTATGAAAACGAATACAAAGATGAGACTACATTTTCGAATTATTAGGCTAATGAATATTTATGTTGTCGGCCAGTTCCAAAGTATCTTCTTCCATGTCGAAGCATTTTGAACCAGTTTCGCATAAAATAATGGAGCCCATTAAACGGCTTGTCAATTTTTAGTCTCTTGAAATCCCAACAATTAAGTGGTCGGTTAAAATATACGAGTAATGCCGAATTTTACATAAAAATTGGATTAAAACTCCTCACAACGTCTACCAAATATTCATCATTTATGTCATGTAATTTTATAACATGGTGTAAAAAACAGGTATCCCGATTCTGATGTTACCTGCCATGCCATAAACATTCTTATTGTCACATGAAAAAATAAATTATGCCACCTACTATTCACCACAGCTGAAGTTTTTGGCTAATTGTCCTTCAGTTCTTCAGTTCATTCAGATATTTTCAAGGACAAGATAGTATAGTAAGTGAAAATGAATTAACATAAAATAAAGAGAAGAAGTCACTCTCTAGTCATCTATTCGTATTCTTCTGTGGTGACCACGAAATTCACTGAGATGCATGTACTTCTGAAGGTAATAAAGAGATCGAGATTCCACTATGAACTAATGTGGTTTGGAATGATTGGGATTACTTTTATGCAAGGTTTTACAATTTCTTCATTCCTGCAATTCCCGATTTTGTTATTCGGTCTATTGAGATTTGTTTCTCTATAAATTATTTGAAGTAGCTTTCAAAATTTGACATACAGAGTATTTGGTTTTTTTGCAAAAGCGTAGCAAACATTGCTGACTTACTTTCAACTAAATTTTCTATTCAAATTATTTCGATGAAAGTAAACGAAGAGTAGGTAAAGATATAACTGCGATGACGAAATCATCTTTTTGACACAAAGAATCGGCTTGTATTTACATTTTCTGTCTACAACTTATGTGTCGCGAGAATGATCTATCAGTTTTGTTTCCTATGTGGTGCAGTCTGTATAAGATATGTATAATTTTTTCTTAATCATGTGGCCTTGAAATCGAAACTCCATTGATATAAAAATCCGGTTCATAAGGAATCATCAAATAATAACCAGTGTATATGCTTTATTTTTGAGCTCCTACAAACTGATACTTCCGTGTTACTGATTTGTTTAATAAATGTGTATATACAACTGTTTTGTCTACATATTTTGTATCTTACTGTGTATCAGTTTAAATGAAAATATATTGTCAACCATTGACATTTTCTCAATTTTCGTCGTTTGATATCACTATAACGATCTAAATTCGTATAAAGTGGTTTGTGGATGGTATTCCGTTAGATGAACTGACCAATGTAGGCAAAGTCCGTGACTCCAATCCATAACATTCGAATTATCAAATGATCATTCTGTGAATCCGTAGTGACCTAAAATGACCAGGAAGAATCTTGTATCTGTGTATCTGTCAATTTCGCAGTTAGATCTTGATTTCCTTTCTCTAGGCATTTCATCATTATGCAACTGTGATTCAACCTTTCTTTTTTTTGCACTGTTTGTTTTCATGCCAATAATAAGGCATATAAACTAGTTCTGGATTCAGCATGATAAAATTCAATTTCGAGTTTTTTGTCAAATGGCAAAACAGTTATGATTACTCTAATAGGTGATCATATTTGAAATTCACTTCACTTGGACTTAAAATAATATCTCGCGACTCCATAGACATCACCTCACCTTAACTCTACGAATACAAATATCAATAATGATAGAAACCGAAACCTGATAGAGACAGAAACCTAATCTTTCTGTATGAATTCCAATCTGTTTTCCTGAAAGACAATTAGTCTTTCACTACTAGTCTTTGTCAAGATAATAATTATTTTTGAATTTCCTGTCAGGTGTGAATGAAAATACAAATTTAATATTTGGCAACAAAATATTGTCTTTGATTTACTGAATTTGACAAGTCAGGGACTCACACTGTACACAGTTTCCATCGAATTATTCGAAAAAACAGTTTCCACTGTAAAGAGACAGATAGATTCACACTTTCCTGGACACTCTGTATAGTGAACATGAACTCTAGAAACCAACTAGCCAGACATTTCGCCTAGCGCTTAGAGGTCAAGTGAAAGGATATGTGTGAAATTTCTGTTACATAATTGATGCAGTTCATTTGAATAAGAGTTGTTATGCTCTGATATCAATTCCATTACAGGAAGAAAATTAACTGAGTGAAAAACACATCTACAGGATTATGCAATATATATCCAAAACTTACCGCGAAGCATTCAAGGATAATTTTGAGGAAAAATCTAGAAAAACCTTAAAAGTAGGGATGTCATACCGCATTTTTTTCAAATTGAAATTGGTATTGAGTAATGACTTATTAGAAGTAGTTTATCTCAAACAGTGCGACTTGGTTTTCGGAAATTGATGCACTCTCTCTTGAGAAAGATGGAGCCTAACTACAAAAATGATGTGTGACGAAAAATTGAGGAATTTATCGAATTTTAATCTGAAAGATAAAACATTATCAGGTTTACTTCTCGTTCAAATTAGGTCAAGTTGTGCTGTGATAAAATCAGATGAGATTTTTCAAAATTGTTGACGTTGAAATTATTCATTGTTTTTGCAAAAACGATGGACGTAACCAATTGTATCCTGGCTAATATATCTCTGGAAAATTATTTAGCGAATTGGTATAGAAACTTTGCGGAATGAAGCACATTTAGGCAAGTTGCAGTAGATCGTACGCTAATTACAAAACAATAGTTAATTGCGAAGGTTGTCTCTCATACTGATGTCCAACAGATATTAAAAAATACATATTATATTCTTATGGAATCCGTTCAGTGCTATCGTGTGCTAATGTATTGAGGATATGAATATGCTAACGTTTTTCATTAGCTGTGATATTTTTTGACTGTTGTTGTTTGACTAGAAAATAATTAAATTGAGACAAGGTTTATCAGTATCTTCTCACTATAAAATTCATGTCAAGTAACGTCTTCTTCTGGTATGAACACACTCCGAAGATTTTCTGTGTGTAAGGTGTAAGCTAGTATTTTTGTGGATAATATTGTAGAATTCCTCTTAATACCATCGATCCAGTCTCATCAAATATCATGGAGCATGATTCCGCATACATAAAAACTGATTGCACAGCCTTTCAAAAACTGGTTAGTTGATGAAATTGAGCTCTTCCAGGATAATAAATGGGACAGTGGGACCCAATTTGATGGTCACCGTAGTCATCACAGTTAGCTCCTTCAGTTTCGAGATTGAATTGAATCGATTCATATATCGTCACATATCATTGGAGTTCAACCGTTCCCTATTTTCTGAAAGAGTTGATCGATTGTCAAAAACACCAAGAGGTTGAATAGGCTGAATCCTAGATAGGCAGATTAAGCTCATGAATTTTTTTACAAATTCAAAAAAAAATTTATCATAAACGCACAAAAGTTTCGAATATTTAAGAGAAATTGAAATATCTAAACAGTCATAAAGTTGAAATTTCATCGATAGGAAATGCAATTAACATGATTGTGAATTATCAGAATTCAAGGGCTGCAAAAATTGAATAGCCTACTGGCAGTACATCTTTAAATCATATGCCTACTTTAGACAGTTCTTCAGAGAATGTGTAATCGTTTACATAAATCACTAGTAGACATAAACATATGTTAAATGATCCTTACAACGTTTCTATTTGAAATTCTGTGGTTTGGAGTTTACATTTTTAGTGATTATAAGTGATTATTCAGACAATGAAAGTCTGAACCTTTGATTTTCATGAGAATGTATCCACTGATTTGATTTTTTTAATAATTCTTCTCTACTGAATTCTGAGGACAATTCATGTTAGTTCATAATTCAGGTTCGAATACAACACCTCGTTCATTTCAATCGAACGTTGTATAACAATATGTATTGTAAGATTCAGAAAGTTTTGCAAGTAGATCGCCATATAATATAGAGTATGTAACCAATTGAATATCTCTACAATGAGATTTTCAATTTGAACATATTGGGTTCAGTAGAAATTACCGATAAATAACTCATTTTCAGTTTTAGAATCAAGAAATTATTCACTCCAGGCTCATGAAAATAACAACCCAATAAGAAACTAACCAATTAGCAGATTTTTGAGTCAATATTCTTCACATATATCAGTATACATCTATCAATGATTCTTCGTCTCAAGTTTTGATAGCATCATGGACGTAATTTTAGGTTCACTATTTACTTGCGAAATATTTACTCAGTTCCATAAAGAAAATATTTTTCGGAAATTGATGGTCAATATCTTTATCTACATCAATATCAAGAGATGTCAAAGATAACTTCATACTTGTAAACCAACATATACGTTAACGCTAACAATAGTCATTGATCAAATTTTTGAACTTCATCTTCTTCATAACGTGAGAAACAACGGACGAGCCAAAGTATAGCGTAGTATGTACCTGTATATCTGACGGGTCTGCTAATGATATCAATGGAATGAATGAATATTATTACACTTTCAGTCAAGCTGAAATCCAAAATATGCAAATTACGGTAAATGGGGAAAATATTGTTTATAATAACGAAATTAAATACTAAGGCATTATACAGGGTGTAACTAAATAAGTGTAAAACATTCGAGGGGGTGATTCCTCATCGGAACAAAGATAAGATCTTTCATATAAAGAAACTTCATTGGAGCATCCCATGTTAAGATACAGCCCCTTTATTTGAGCGAATACGTGGCTCAATGCGACGACGTTTAGATGCATGCGTAATGTCTTGAGGTAGACATATTGAACATTCACCATGATTTCTACATATTGTATGTTTTCTTATCAATAAATCAGTTTTATTTTAGCCCCTTCAATCAGTTGATATAGGAAGTGAAATAATTTTTTGCTGCGACCCGCTTTATTTTGGGCAAAAATTTCGAGGGACATTTTTTGTTCAGAATGAAACATAATATCGGAAATGAAAAGACAGAAAGTTACATTGGAAATAGATTTGGGGAGTTACGTTTACTACCCCTTAAAACCATGGGGTAAACAAAATAAATTACTGGCTAAATGTCTTTTCGATAGTAGAAAATGTCAGGTCAATTTCAATACCGTAACTTTTTTAGTGCTTATGAAATGAATTGTTAAACAAATTTTATGTACCCTCTTCAAGTCGCTGCATTTCAACATGGGATGCTTCAATGAAGTTTCTTTATATGAAAGATCCTATCTTTTTTCCGATGATGAATCACCCCCTCAAATGTTTCACACTTTGATTACATCCTGTAGTGGATTGTAATTTAAACTTCCAGGCTCATGCTGATTAATTTGCAAAAAAGTGGGTTTCATAACTAGAATAGGTAAAAATTTATCATTGCACACAAATTTACAACTTCGCGATATTGTAGCTCTCCCATGTCTACAATTTTGTTCGACTTTATTATTCAATTGAACACAGTATAAAATATGTCAAATGGAAATAAATACAAAACAGAGCAATGAGATTGTATTTTATTTTATTCATTTTAATTTTACTCACCTTAGCCGGATTCAATCATTTTATCCTCACACCTTTCATTATTTCATACATTTTATTTGTTTCAGATAAGTGTTAGTGTTGTATTTTATTTATTTCAATTTTACATATTTAAATCATTATATTTTTACATTTTCTATATTTTGCTGAGATGATTTTCATTTTTGTTTAGTTTTAAATGAAATTTTATTTGTACCCCTCATATTTTGTATCTGTTTTTTGTATTAGTATTCTTATTTTTATTTAGATTTTTGCACATGCAAACAATGTATTTTTTTCCTGTTCATATTGTAATACGGCAAGTTGCTCTTATATGTAGCTATTATGCTAAATGAATGCTTCACTTACTTCACTTGAAACACGTGATGTTTGTCTTTTCACCAAGCATTCATTCACTGTTACCGGTTCGTGACCTTAAATAATCAGTTATCGAACCATCATACATAACATTCGCGTATTAGTAAATAATTGAAACCATATTCAAACATTAATTTCTATTGATTGGGCACATTTGCTTGTATTCAAAATGATAGTGTCCATAATAAAGTGATGAATGATGATTAAGGATATATCTTATGTTTTTATTATTGATAACCCATTCACATCAAATCTTCCAACAAGGGAGCGGAAGAGCTGTTGACGAGGAGACCCGCTTTTTTCTATTACAATAGTCGAAATAAATAAATGTAGGAAACACACATTTCAACCTCTGCTGATAACTCCGTTGATGATAGTGATGAAATGTAGGTAAATGACAAATGAGATGATATGCACCGTTACACAATACACGGTAGATTGCTGGATTGCTGAAATCAGTACTCAACATGTTTTTATTGAATAAATCTCTATGGCTTGAGATTTCTCATTGGAAAGATGTTAAGATGAGGTTTCAAGGCTGCTAATCAAATATCAGTTTACTCGTATATTCTCCATTAGAACGTAAATGGATTTCATTGAATTGGAACATTCTTTTCTCATTCCATTCATCGTGTCCACATATATTTCCGAGAAAAATTGTTGTCCCATTTGTTCACCTGTTCTTTGATGATGGTCACTATACAGTACATAGGCCTGGAAATGATCCATATCGACGACTGAAACCAAAATCATTCGTCTTAGGAGTCGATGTTATCATCAGATCAGGCTTTCTTCGAACGAATGAATCGATAAATTCATAGACAACAAACTACATTTGATGAGAAGTCGAGGGTCATTGTTTCAGTTTCAGACGCACATAGCACATGACATCAATTTTACATCCATTTAGTATCAAAACGTCCATGGACTTCAATGGATGTCCAGGATGTTTGTATAGGGTAACTATAGGAAATACGAAAAAATGGAGGTCGCATCCTCGATCTCGTTTTTCGAGTTGAGTTCTCTGGCGAATACAAAAATTAGCTATCGTCTTTCGTTTTCGAGTTATGAATATGTGCAATGTGGGGAGTTGATATCAGATTTCACTTGATCAGATTAATATTCGTATTAGTGGATGTTGAACACTGATGATATTTTAAAAATCTCCACAAAAAAACAATATAAACATCAGGCTTAGCATTCAAGAAATGATCGCAAATGAATAAAAAATAGTGCATTGTAAAATACTGCTTGACTTGTACTTGCATATTCTCAACAAAAATGCTGTCTTCCATTCAGCTCCAACTATTATTGACTGAAATTTTCATTTGCGCGTTTTATCGGAAATATTCTTTCTCCGTAAGGCAGAGCAATCTAATATTCAGGTTGTGTTTGTCATGTACTCTGAAAAACAGTGACCCTGACCCTGATCAAGTGAGACTCCGTTTGAATGAATGTAAAAACTTATGGTCGCCATCTTTCATACTTTTGAATTTCAATAAAGTATCCTCTTTCCCGTTATATGCAGAAGTCGAGTCTATTTCTCATACGTGTCCAACGAAAAAGGGGTCAACGATATACCTAGTGTTGTTACGTACATTGGGATGAACAGACCATATAACGAGGAAAAAGTTGGTCCCGTCGAAATGGTGTTGTTCCCTTGGAAATATTGCACGTACGAAATTTATGTGCCTTCATTACCGAAATGGTTGTATGCTATGTGCTGTGTTATTCCTGCTTCTTTATTATATTTGATCTATACGTACTTGTTCCTCGATGGACGTAAACGTGGTCACCGATTCTCGATTATCTACTCTCGAAGCGATCTGTGAAATCAAACAAAACCCATCACATACTGAAAAACATTAGTCCTATGGAGAAAATCAGTGGAGAGCGACGAATTCACAAAAAGCTGCATTAATGCATCAGATTTTCAGACGAACGTGGAAAATCTTTCATATCTAGTTAGAAGTATAAATGAGTAGACGAGTACCAATGAAAAAATATCATTCAGGCGTTCTTTACGAAAACTTAGGCTTCTGAAGGATGCTGGTGGTTGTTCTTGGATAACGTTCTGAGTTATTCAATGACTGTTGACATATTTATAACTCTTAAGTTCCGAGAGGAAGACTGAATTTCATCTGTTGGAGTTCAAGATGGCGTTCATAAAAAAACGAGAGTAGACTGGTGTTTCTCCGTCATTTTGAGATCACTGATAAGGCGATGCCATATCCAAAAATTCTATAAAGACCTGCCTAAATGAAGTTCCAGTTGAAAATGTCCAGTACGATTAATTTACTTTAAAAAATCAAAAACGAGCATCGAAAATTCTAATTAATCATTACTTAAAATCGTTGTTCATTGATTGAGATGGTGCTACATTCATAAAAAATATTTCTTGAATTCAATAATCCAAATAATTCACAAAATCTTTGTTATTGTTGCGTCATAATACTGCTGATGAAGATGCATAGAAGTGTTCTGATTATATTCTTCAAATTGATGCTGATATAAAATATATCCTACCTCACAAATTCCGAATTTTTTTTTTAATTAAGAGATATCGTTGAGTATTACGATTTTCCCTTTCTCAAATTGAACTAGAAGGTGCTGGAATATGCAATTCTAAAATACGAGCAGGTACTACAAACAGAAAATTATTCAGCTGTCAATATACAGAATACCAATTCAAAATATAAAGATGGGAGAAAACATAAATCATATTTTTTGCTACAAAAATGTGATTTCCAAAAAGTATCAAGTCATTTTGATCTCTAGGATTTCCGATCATTCTTGATAAGGTAACATCATTTTCTCTCATTCAAGTTTTTATTATTTCAAAAGTATGATTATATCATATGGAGACCTGAATTGAAGACAACTTGCTTTTCAATGAATAAAAATTTTCTAAAACTGGATCAGGAGAATGAATTGATATGGTCAGTCGAACTCGATAATTGTATTTCGTATGTTATATTAGATTCTTGCAAAAACTCAATATATTTTTGGTGAGCAGATATCCTGCTAAGTACGATCTCTCGTTTTTATCAAATTATCGAGATCTGGCCCAGACGGTTCGTAAATTCGTATTGAGTGCAAAAAAAATATATCCAGTCACTGCACGTATGTAGCATCTGCCCAAAGATAACCAGATATATAAATACGAAATGTAATGACGATTCGTCAGAAAATAAAAAGATGTCTGCCTCTTAATTGCGACGCAGAATTTTGACACAGAACTGGATTCGAAACAAAGACTGTTGAAGAGTGAAATTCAGAGGAGAATAAATTTCAGTTATAGTTGTATTCCTCAGAATTGAAATCATATTATATAAAAGATATATCGCTTGTTCAAAAAATTGATCAAAACATCAACGAAACTACTTCGGATGAAATTGAAGTATCTTGCTAATGACTCATAAACATTTGATCACCTTTTACAGTCTTTATATCTTTTTATTATTGGAAGATATTCTGTGTATATTGTCAGTGAGAATGCATACTCGATTGGCCGGCTTCTGACAACTACAATAGCTGTTGCTAGGATACGTTTTTTGTTTCTAAACTATCTTTGTTTTTCAAATTGAAAACCTACATGAAAATGTATTCATCGTTTCGGAATACTTACCTTCCATAAAAGAATTGAAATATAGTTATGGCTGATTGAGCATAATAGGGAATTTCACGGCAGTGAAAAAATATACAGGGCCTCCCATTAAAAATCTTGAAAATAATACCAAGTAATCCAGAATGTGACATTGTAACAACGTTACAGCTTGTTATAGATGCGTAATACTACCAACGGTTTATAACTGCCAAATTCCAATATCGTACTCCAAATAGTTTTCGATATATATACTGGCCAAAACCTCGTGGGCCAGCCTGGATAGCCAAATCACCTAGAAACATAGAAAAATAATCACGGAAGCTGTTTCCACAGCCTGTGTGTGATATCAAATCAATTATATATAAAACATAAGATCATAAACACCATAGAATTTCAATACATCGGTGTGAAACAATAATGTAAATTTTTTTTTTATATATAAAACTTCTCACGAAAGGAGACATCCTGTAATGTTCAGAGAAGATCGTGAGAAACAAGGGAAAGGAGGTAGGAATTGGTGTTCCTTTTAAATTTCTGAAGGTCATACGCCTCGGGGAACACCTCCCTGGGCAATGTGTTCCAGAGCCTCGCTGTTCGTTGGATGAACGAGTCTTTGAAAAGAGATGTTCTGCAGGTCTCCAATTTAACCACAAAGGGGTGTGAAGACTGGACTTGACGGGTTAATAATGTATAAATAAAAATAAAACAATTGACATTGACGAAATGAATACCTACAGTACTATACTACTACATAAAAATCTATCAATCCAACAAATTTCGACAGTTGGGGCTTGAAGTTTTTCAAAGAAGGTTAATTGATTATTTTATGTGGTGTGGCAATTAATTGAATTATTTAGATGCCAAATACCTAGTAACCGTGTAACGCCGTGATGCCGTGTAACTTTTTCGACCTATATCATTGGCAAGCAATATTTATTCTTTGTTCTGGTGGCATATACATATATGTATATAGTAGAAGATGAAGTCGTTGCTGGCAAATTAAATACACTAATGGTACTTATACTTCTTGTTGCACATCCCAATATTCGCAGTTCCATTCATACTGGTCAGCAAATACCTCCTCTTCGTATATATATATATATATATATATATATTCTCAATTGAGAAATGCTGCTACTCACTAGATGAATTTTGATAATTTTTATGGATGCATATGTGTGTATGTGTACTTATTTATATATAGTATAGTATTTTGTATTATTTATTTGTTTTCACTAACATAATACGTACTAGACAAATTGTTTCGTCCAAAGTGTACTTCATTACATGGTTTTAGTTTTCCTTTTTCTGTGTTACTATGTAACAATTTCCATACTGTGTTATATCTCATAATTTTGGTTATGCATTCTGTGTTTTTTTGACATGTTTGTCCATTTATATTTCCTTGTGAATATTTTAAATGGTAAACGAATAAAGTATCTATCTATCTATCTATCTATCTATCTATCTATATATATACAGGGTTATGATAAAGTAATGCACAAAATTCATAAAACGTACAACGATCACTTTTGAAAAAAATGCAAAGACACGTCAAACTGTTCTTTTTATTCCGCATCTTTTGACATAAGTTACAAAAATAACACGTCAAAGTTGTCAAAGTTATGACGTCATCAACAATTTTTTTTTAATGGGAAGCTAAGATTTTCATCACATTATGTGATAGAGCTTGTGTTTTTACACACGGGAAAAATAGTTGCAGTAGGGCTCACATAAGAAAAAAACGAGAAAAGGAACTACTGCAACTATTTTCCCGAGTGTAAAAACACAAGCTCTATCACATAATGTGATAAAAATCTTAGCTTCCCATTAAAAAAATTTGTTGATAACGTCATAACTTCGACAACTTCGACGTGTTATTTTTGAAACTTATGTCAAAAGATGCGGAATAAAAAGAACAGTTTGACGTGTTTTTGCATTTTTCTCGAAAGTGATCGTTGTACGTTTTATGAATTTTGTGCATTACTTTATCATAACCCTGTATATATATATATATATATATATATATATATATATATATATATATATATATATATGCGTTCATAAAGTGTGGAAACGCTCCATTATCTTACGATATAATCATTTTCAGAGGTAAAGCTCGGACAGGTCGATTTTGTATTTCAGTCTTCCATCTTTTTTTACAAAAAAATAATTTTTTTCCCCACTACCTTACAAGATATGACGTCATCGATATTTATTTTGAATTGAAAGGGTATATTTTTATATCAAAAATTGGAAGCCCATATTTTTCTGAGTTCAACCATACCACATACGTCATATCTTACACTTCAAGTTACAGTATACTGAGTATAAAAGAAACCAGTGTTCATATTCTCAACATTCATTTAATTATTATTTATTTTGCAATGGAAACCTGAGAATTACTCAGTAGTTAGTACGAGTATATTTGCCATACATATTTGTTTATTTTCACTACTTCTTATGATATTTTCATTGTGAATAAATAATTAAATGAATGTTGAGAAATATGAACACTGGTTTTTTTATACTCAGTATACTGTAACATGAAGTGTAAGATATGACGTATGTGGTATGGTTGAACTCAGAAAAATATGGGCTTTCAATTTTTGATATGAAAATATACCCTATCAATTTAAAAAAAATATCGATGACGTCATATCTTTTAAGGTGGTGGGGGAAAAAATTATTTTTTCGTAAAAATATATATATGATTTTGAGTGCCAAGTTCATCCTTACTTCTATACCAACATCCTATATGAACAATACACAATTGTCTCATATCCGTTATCTGTGTTTCAGGATAGCGTAAGGAGCTCTAATATATTCCAGGTCTGTTGAGAATAATTCAGAGGAATCGCTTCTTCCCAACCAAAAATACCATAATTTAGGTGTGACTCAACCAATCCACGGTATAGCATTGTTTTATGTTCGTAGCTGAAAATAAATCAATTAATTACAGAAAGTGTTTCAGAATTGTTCCTGAAATGTTCTGATGCGAATTTCTTGAGAAAAATATGTGTTTTTGTTGTATTCCAAATGAACTGACACGCAATTTTCAATATATCAATATACAAGGGGTGCCATTTCGAAATGAAATGTTTTTTTTTATTATTACTACAGGGGTCCAAAGGATATACTGCAGCCGGAGGCTTATTGTATTTCCCCTATCATTCCAATACCCTAAAACACATTGGTCCCTCTGACTATCTTGCAAAGGTCACTAGGTTTCAGGGTTCCCACATTCTCTAGGTTCAAGTCAGGTTCCCCTAGTTGTACTACTCTTCTATAGTTTAGTGCCTCACAATAGCACAAAATGTGTTCAATAGTCTCAGGTTCTAAGCCGCACAATCTACAAGTCTGGTCACCTTGATATAGCCCCATTTTTTGTAGGTGTGTTCTGACAGGAGCATGTCCTGTAAGGAGACCTGTTACTAGTCTTATCTGATCTTTACTTAATCTAAGTATCTCATCAGTTTGTTTTTCACTTGTTATCTGAATAACAAGTTTACAAATGAAGTGTTAAAAACACAACCAGCTTCACTCGATGATCTTCGGCAACGGATTATTACAGAATACGCATCTATTCTAAGGGAAGTGTTTCGAAATGTGAGAAATGAGTTTGGAAAAATAGATTATACTTTTCTTTAGTCCAAAACGGATTGTATTTTGAGCATCAAATTGAATAAAATAGCACTTTATAAAACAGAGATACCCGCTTCACCTTGAAGTGCAAGGGGAGGCTAGACTGGGGCTCCTCAGATTACCTGTAGCGTCAAAAGAAAGTGGGAAAAATACACCACTACAATTCGTTGGGGACAATATCTTGCAGATGCCAAGAGATAATATGATCCCTAAATACATCTTCGAAAAACCCTTCGAGGTGGTAATCCCGGATCGAAGGGAGTGGCACAAAGTTCACGCTAGAGAAGAGCAAAACAGAATGATCTGGTACACAGACGGATCTAAGACTGAACAAAGATCGGGTGCGGGAATTTATTCCCCTACCCTGAAGGAGAAACACTCCTATGCGCTTGGTGAAAACACCTCGGTGTTCCAAGCAGAAATATTTGCAATTCTAGAATGTGCAAAAATATGCAATGAGGAGGCCCTCAAGAGAAAAGGAATCCATATTTATTCGGATAGTCAGGCCAGCCTAAAAGCCGTTGCAGGTTATAAGGTAAAGTCCCGACTCATCTGGGAATGTATCAACGAACTTCTGACGCTGGCAAGGTCAAACAGAGTTAAACTGATCTGGGTACCTGGGCACAGTGGAATAGAAGGCAACGAAATAGCTGACGAACTAGCTAGGGAGGGGTCAGCTACACCCTACTTTGGCCCGGAACCAGTACTTGGAGTGCCCAAGAAACTACTTGGTAACTCCATTAAAAGACGAGTCAAAGAATTACAAAGAATAGCCTGGGATAACACACCAGGACAAAAGTATAGTAAACTTGTTATTCAGATAACAAGTGAAAAACGAACTGATGAGATACTTGGATTAAGTAGAGATCAGATAAGACTAGTAACAGGTCTCCTTACAGGACATGCTCCTGTCAGAACACACCTACAAAAGACGGGGCTATACCAAGGTGACCCGACTTGTAGATTGTGCGGCTTAGAACCTGAGACTATTGAACACATTTTGTGCTATTGTGATGCACTAAACTATAGAAGAGTGATACAACTAGGGGAACCTGATTTAAACCTAGAGAATGTGGGAACCCTGAAACCTAGTGACCTTAGCAAAATAGTCAAAGGGACCAATATATTTTAGGGTGTCGGAATGATAGGGGAAATACAATAAGCCTCCGGCTGCAGTATATCCTTTGGACCCCTGTAGTAAAAAAACAAAAAAACAGAGATAATTTTATACCTTTTTTGACCATGAATAAAATTCAGGAAGAAATCTTGTGCAGGTGAATTCTACTTCAAGAGACCTTCAATTCAAGATATCACAAAAGGGGGTACCCAAGGGGGGTATCCAAGGGGGTACCCAAGGGGTGACTCACCTTATAACCAAAATATGATTGTTGTAGTTCCCTCTACATGTTTAACGTTTGTACCAACTTGCGCTCTTCTAACTATTTTAGTTTCAGAGATTTTAGCAAGGGAAGTTTTCAAATTGACACCATGTATGTGAAGGGGTCTATTTCAGTAGAATATGATAGTCATGCACTCAATGTTTCGTTATTTCAGCTTTTCATATTATGCATCCTCAAAAAATGCCGTTTTCTACTCTGAACTTTGGTATCGATAAACATCCGAGATCAGTTTTCCCAGATATCTATTCACTGGCCGCCCTGAATAAATGCCAAACTACCGACGAACTCGATTGGATGATCTCGTTAAACTTATCCACCAAAAGGTAGTCGACAGATTATCAAAAAAATCTCAGAGCGTATGTAGTACCTTGAATTATTCATGCATTTTGTTTCCTAATCCACAACCAGTCGAGAACGAATTGGCAAGATCAAATGAAGCCGGTTCAGAAATTAAAAGTCATCTTCGAAAAACTGGATATAGTGGCAGAATATATTTATACAGGGACTACCTTCTGCATTATATCATTTTAGATTACATTTATCCAAAATCTAAGTTATGGTTACGATGTAATGAACTTGAAGGAGGGCTGAACAAATATTCCTCAGAACGATTTAGGCACTCAACAATTTATTCTCCTCACAGAAACATTGATTTGTAAATGACTATAATGATTTTTCAATCACTAGTGAAGCTGTCGCTGTTTCTTAGAGTTATGAGCAATTTCTGTTTGTTTGCTTCCTGTACAACTACATTTCTCCAAAACTAACGGTATAATCTTCCAGATCTTGCAAGCACTGCAAAACGTAATCCGTATTGTACGAGTTGTATTATGAAATCTACTTAGTATTTGGAATACTTTTGGTAACATCCAGAACTGCTCTCGTGTGTTAGATTCCAATTCAAGTCAATGGCATTTCAAATCAACAGAGTAAGTTCAAGTCAGGACATTGTATATATAGGTATATACAGGGTGTCACATGCGACCAATTTCCCGGATGGAACACCTTAGGATACTTTCAATACATGGCAGAACACCAAAACTCATTAGAGCAACTCGCTGATCCAATCATTTCGGATGGCCTTTAGTATTAGTTAATTTTCAGATAGATTATCTACAACATAACTTCCACAAGATCTCCGATTTTGCTTCAAATAATATCGTCCCGATATGATCAATAATGACTTCTTATCGAATCTTGACAAATTGTGATTTTCATTGAATTTCTGAAAGTATCAATTCATTACTTTGTGTCGTTATCGTTTACAAACTATGGAGACGTTAATTATTTGGAAAAGTTTGATTCCAATCAACAAAAAATTGTTTGAGGAAGAAAACCACTTCAGATATCATTTATACCATAACATAACATAACATCTTAGGCATTGAAGATACAGTTGGACCTTGGTAAATAGTACTGGAATTTAAACTGAATATTGGGATAAAGATGAGCTCTGGTTGGCTGTCACTTGTTCACCTGGTGAGAATGGTATTACAATATACGTTCCTTTTTACTCTCACCAGTTGAAAGTGGGACGCCCTGTATATATACCAACGCAAGAAAATGCATAGATAGATCAGGATTTTAGTATGAGACACGTTTGCTCCTTTTCTAATCTTGGCTAGAAATAGGCGAACGCATCATCAGGGTCGAACTCAGTATTATTTTATATCAAATGGCCAAATTGCACAATATTCGGAATATTCAGAACTTGCGTTGATCATGAGTTATTGCTAACTATCTTCAAAATAAGAAAATATTGCGATTTTGAGTAATACATTTTTCAATTTGGATAAGGGTATTTTCATTCGAGCGTGAGATTGGCAACACTTTGCAATTATATATTCTTCATTGTCTTCTCGATTGACTGATCTTTGTGAATTGTTTATTTTAATAAAATTTCCGCATTATTCAACTAACTCACTACGAGAATACAGATGATAATCAGGAAGTTGAGCGTACCAAAATATCGTGAACGGAAGTTCTTTACTTTCGTTGAATTGTAGAATGAGTATGAGGAGATCATATCGTTCAAGATTTGGCTGACTCTAACACTTGGTGATGAGCGAGTGTCAACAAAATGAGGAACAGTGATTATTCTAATGCAATATACCAATTTATTAATCGATTATATTTTTCGTCATGAAGAAACACATGAAAATAAAGATATTGAAAGAAGCGTCCAAATGTTTTTCCTTTGATTATTGTGTTAGTCACTAGAGATGATGTTGGTTTTCAGTTCAGGAAGAATGGAGATGATGAAAACATCAAGTATACAGACCTTATTCAAATATCATATTGTTATCTTATAGATCTTGGATAGAATATCAACAAGAATTTCAACAATTCAAAATTTGAAGAAGAGAGGAAAATATTGACCACAAATTCTTGAATCTATAAAATCGATAACCATGAATAGTAATTATTGATTCCGAAATAATAAATTCCCTACAATTTGTTATGATTCTGTTCTTCTTAAATAATAAACAATCTCGAAGAACGTAGAAAATGAAGTTCTGTTACCGTTCAGTATAATGATGATAATTAGCTCTACCAATTATATTCAGATATTTATCTGACGTTTCCTTCGAAAATAAGTTATCTATCTGCTCAACATTTTCATTCAAATTTCCTGCATGTTTATGTCAATTCCAACATTGAATATGATTTCTTCTCAGAATTGTATTTTACTGTAAAAACATCCTAACAACGATGATCATTCGATTTCACGTGATTTCTGTATCCAAAAGTCATTGAATTTTTTTATTCAATGTGTTCTACAATATCGCTGCAGCAGTGCATTCTGACAAGCTGTCACAACCATCTGCCTTGAATAAAATGGTACAAATTTTATCATGTTGTCACGTTATTGAAACTCTCCTTCTCAAAGAGAAATACTATGGCAATGATGACTTTGAGATCTTCCAATAATGGATAATTCCATCCAAGTTTGAATATATCTAGTGAACTAGTCCGGCCCAAGTTGTTTACCTATGTGTTCTAGTATGTAAATTAACCCATATTGAAGAAACCATCTGGATTAGAATTATTCCAAACCGGTTTTTTCATTATCCCATCTTGTTCAATTAAACGAGGGAAACATGCGATTTCAAACCTATTTTCATCGTTTTTCACATTAATTGAGGAATTCAGATTGCTCGATATATGTAGATTGTATATTGACTAACTCTGTAGATCCACCAATAAGTGTAAGACGCCGCTGTAGTTAACTTTTTATGAATCAATCAGGTTTGATTTACACGTAAACAAGAATTATTACATGGTGATCTCGGGTGGTTTTCTTCTATCATAACATCAAATCTAAGGAGGACAAGGACGAAACTCAACCTATTTTCCGAGTTCCTATTCTAGCTAGTTTTGATACAGTCATGGCATTTTATATGAGTTTTTTGGTCAATCAGTAAGCAACAAAAGCTCAGAGATCTACTGACCGTAAGACATAGTAATGTTTTTGATATGCCATTGAAAAGATAAATAATATAAGTTTGCATTTCCAATGAGAATGAGGAGTCTGTATTGTTTTCAAAAACATCAGATACATAGACGAAAATCACTGTTCGATAGAAAACCACTATTGAACCACACGATAGATACATGAACCTATAAAATCTCATCTGAAAATTATGGACTTCTATGTTTCGACACTATTGATTGTATTTCAATTGGTATGAAAGAATATGAATGGTAAGTGAGATTATAACCAATAGGTAGGGGTGGTTATTTGACCCATAATGAATGATGAAATAGAAACAATGTTTGAATTTTAAGGTTCCCCATAAAAAAAATCAAGAATCAGTCTACCTAAGGACGTTTTAGAAAAATTGAACAGCCAGTTACATTTTCAATGTCCTCATTATTAGAGACATCCCTCCCCGTTTTCTAGATAGATGCAATGTCACAAAAAAGATTTTCTGATTCTTTCATGATATACAAAGTCATTCGCATATTCAGAAAGAGAAATTATTCTTCAAAACTGATTCAATCCCGTGAATCACTTCCAATGAATAAAGTGTGAATGTACTGAAAATAAATATAAATCTCAAATTGTTATTACATCAAACACTACCTTCTAGCGACATTGGTCGAAGTCAGAGACATAAGGTTTGATAGGCCAATGAATGCTCTCCCGAACGAGCCCAAGTTTTTGAAATCCCTCAATACCTTGTTGTTTATTCGAAGAAACATTCAACAACCCCGCACCACTTAATTTCTCAATGGATACGGCAAAAAGGGTCGAGGACGAAAATCACTCGAATGAAGATTATCTTTGAGATTAACTTATTTTTTCAATATGTTTACTGTGTTTAGGTCGGGATAAATCAATTCAGATAGCGATCACGCTTCCTGACTGCCATCATGGAAACATGACAATAATATCCAGGATTTTCTCTACAAGGTGGCCCATTAGTGTGTGGAAGTAAAATTACTCACTAAGGAATGAGAATACAGAAAAATACTTCGAATGAATGTTGTTATATTAACGCATATATACAATCCTAAAATAATTTCAGATATACAGGATGCTCAGTCAGAGCGGGACAACATGAAGTGTACTTTTTTAAATAGAACACCATATATATTCGTTCCCATCAAACTCATCGTAGAATTCTGCATCCGATACCATCTTTGGATTCTTCATTCGCGACGTTGTCAAAATATGCCGAAAAGTATGAAAATTCGACGATAATTTGTGCCCGTATTTGGTAGATAGGAAGATAAAGGATTGTTGAAATGTCTGAATGCAGTAGAAGTCCACTTTTTGATACGAGGTGTTTTTAGGAGAAACGTTAATTCAAGAGATTTCAATAAACGATAACTTAATTTTTTCAAATGGAACACCCAGTATATTATTCCACCATCTTGTAGGACTATTTCATGCCTTCAAATTCTGTTCATATGATAAATTTTCATGTTTTCATGAAACAACCTTTGAATATCAAGTACAAATTAATTGTTTTAATAATTTCTTGTGAATAAATCCAACTTTTTGTGTTCCATAATTGAAAACTGTGATGAAATGAATAGGGTGTCGAAAAAAAATTACATCTGAATAATAACTAACTACTCCTTCTCGCGAAATCGTCAAATCCAAAGGATACTCGTTGAAATTATTATTATTATTATTCATTTCATTCGTTGGTAAGGATAATATTCAAATTTTTTCTCAACACCCTTCATTTCATAACAGTTTTCAATTATGGAACACGAGAAATACGATGTATCTACAAGAAATCATCGAAAATACAATTAATTTGAACTTGATATTCAACAGTTGATTGATGTTGTTTTGAAAACGTGAAAATTTTCGAATCGTAAAGTAAAGATGCAATTTCCTCAAAAATAATCGATTTTAGAGGCATAAAATAATCCTACAAGATGGTGGAATAATATACTGGGTATTCCATTCGAAAATATGAAGTTATCGTCAATTGAAATCTCCTGAAATAACGTTTCTCCTGAAAACACCCTGTATCAAAAACTGGACTTCTACTGTATTCAGACAATTCAACTATCCTTTATCTTCCTACTCACCAAATATGGGGGCACCCATTTATCTCTGTGAACGTTTTTCTGACACCATTTATAGTGCACAAATTATCGTCGAATTTTCATAATATTCGCCCCAGTTTGACAACGTCGCGAATTATTGAAAAAACAAAGATGGTATTGGATGCAGAATTTTACGCTGAATTCGATGGTGAACAAATAAATAGGGTGTTCCATTTAAAAACACATCATGTTGTCCTGCTCTGGTTGATCATCCTGTATACCTAAAATTATTTTAGGATTGTATATCTGCGGAAATATAAAAACATTGATTCGGACTATTTTTTTGTATTCTGATTTCTAATTCTAATTTCTAATCTAATACTACTTCCACACACTAATGGGCCACCCTGTATATCCAAAATTTTTTCCAAATTCTTAATCACTTTTCGAGTGTGTCAAATCAAATGAAATTATTATTTCCGTCATCCAATGTGCAATTTTCTAGAATAGTTGTGTCACATTCTTCTTCCAAGAATTAATCACATCCTGAAAATCATGAATGATACGTTTTTATCTTTTCATTTCACTTAGTGACTATCATCCTTAATCCACACCGAACCTCTGAATCGATAACAAACATCGACTTCAAAAATGTTTTAAACATCGTCTATTGTGATTTATTTGCAGAAATACGAGACAACAACAAAGTATATATTCTTTTTATTTGGGTTACATAAGTTACGCCATTTTATTTATACTGTAGGTCCAGGGAATTTATTAGGCATGAATAATTCAAACTTCAAAGTAGCAGACCAAGTCACAAAGCAAGGTCAGGGACGATATTTTTTCTTAAATTTTTTTCTTTCTTTTCCAAAATGATGCACACTATCAACAGCTGTTTCATCTCTGACAAATTATGATACATTGATCGAATACGATATGGATCCATCAATACACGGGAAATATTTCACTTAAATCAAAAAGTACTAAAGAAAATTGTTTGGAATTGAAAGTTGTGAAAGCTGGTCAGAATATGCACTATTCTCTTTCTTTTTTTTTGGCGTTTTTCATTATCGTTTATAATTCCTATGAAATAGTCAGAAATGTATAGTTCAATTCAACTACTATTGAGATAAATATCGAAAACTGGAATAACAGTTCGACAATTGGAATTGAAGAATTGAGATTTCTGTTTTCAATTATGGACAATTGAAATTTGTCTTCGATGTGAAGTGCCTAACGAACGAACAAATTATGTTACGGTTTTTCAGGCAACAGTAAAAAGTGACAAATTTTTGAACAATTCAAGTTTTATTACAGCAAAATATCAAATTTACCATGAAATCCTTTCTCTACAAACTGGATGAAGAATGATTAATACTCATCTACCACTAAAATAACACAAGGGAATAGTTCATGAGCTTTCCGAAAAAAGAGATTTCAGATAATCAAGTTCAGAGTTTTAATACAGTTACCATATCTAGTTACAAATTTCGATTGAGACAGATAATCGATTTCTTTCCTTTGGTCTCCAATCAGCTGACTTACGGTTGAACTATGACGTTACTACTGTGAAAATATAATAACGCTTCTTTTTTTCCTAAACTATTCTTCTCAAACTAGCTATAAATAATTCTCACAGCGAAGAGACAATAGCTTCCCACAGGCCCACATGCTTGAATAACTAAACGTCATGACAAACCAAAACACTGACCATAGCCAATATAGAAGGAGGATTTATCGTTTGTTGATGACAAGATTATATTCAGGGCCATCGAGGCGAAACTTGAAAACATTTTCCGTCTTTGAAGCTTTTGGTTCATAGTTGATCATTGTTTGTGTTACAAGGTGGACGTATCTGCCACAGTAACATGTCGATGTTTATTATTTATCATTGAAAAAAACATGATCAATAGATACTCAATAAATTAGTGATACTGATATACAGGATGATTCCTCGAGGGTTTGAGAAAATTGAGAAACATTTCACTGAAACTTCGGTTGCTGTTCCTTTCAGTCGAACCGAAAGTGAAACTAGTAAATTTCTCAACCAGATCACTCTGTTTTTTATTGCATTTTCGTGAAATTCTCGACCTCTTGTATTTCAAAATGGTTCCTCACTTCGATCAGTTTTATTGAAGTTATTCCAGTTTTTTTCAATTATTGAAATAACTAACTGCTATGTCTATATTATGAGTATTCCTGATGGTGAAAAGTTTATTCTTTGAATATACATAGATGATAAAACAGGCTGTTTAATGATTGTGATAATTTTTCGAAAATTTCAAATGCCAATAACCCCAGTTTCTTGTAAAAAGACTATTTCTACAATACTTTCGATATAAAATTTTGTGTTTTATCGTACAATTTTGTTGAAATCAATATTTGAACTCTCATGTAAATTTCCATAAGTGTGTATTGGGTAGCCGCAAGTTTTATATCTGACAAATAATATGAATACCTACTTATTAGTTGACAGGTGAATTCGGAAAGGATCAGTTCTAATAACCTCAGAGGCCATTCCCATGGTCTACCTCTCTGAATACATCGGTCATCAAACAGCCGGCTCGGTTTTTGGTAATATTTCTAGCACATTATAATCAGAAAAGTGTTCCGAAATGCAATAGATCCAATAGATCACAATTTCAATACCACAAGCAGTAATAAATAGGCTGATTAGAAAAAGGAAATAGCTGTAACTTACCGTTCAACGGCAATAACAAATGTTTTAGGATCCACATCGCACAAATTTATATCTTTCAGTAAGTCTGTTCATGGAAAATAGTCGAATATGAGAAGAAGCTTACAGGATACTCATAGTGAAAAACTAGGAATATCCTGTTGACGTGAAGTGAAATGAAGTCACGAATGAATTCAATATATTAATCACTACATGGCGAAATTGAAGATGAACTAACCTACTGGATATATGTGTGATTCTCAATAGTTTACGGATAATTTGTATATTTTCAATTATTTCCTCGAAATTCACCACACAAAGATATGCCATAATCAAGTTACCTGATGGTTTCCATAAGAGGTCTTCTTCGCCTTCTATAACGTTTCAGCAAATTGTTGAATGAACTGAAGTTGACTATGACAAACATTCCCTAAAACGTATTGATCAATGTCATCTATCTATAGTCTGTTGAATGATTTTCTTGAAAATGGTATACAGGGTGATTCACTGGGAAATGGGCATACTGTAAGGGTAGGTAGAGGTAGCCTAGCTGGTCCTGAAAAAACCCCATATGATGGGTCTGGCCCCCTGTATAAGCAAGATACAGAGTGTTTTATGTATATCCCCTATTTCTTCAATGGCTCATAACTTACGATACGCATTGTATATTTCATTAATTTTCACAACATAAACTCATTATCCTATATGCTACCGAATTCCAAATGAATAAAACTAATATCCAGGTACGGACTTGAAAAAATTAAAGAAACTTCATCAGTTCAATACAACACCCTGTATGACAAAATTTCGTAAATTCGTTTGCAGATATGAAAAGACCAAAAAAAATATTCCTATTTGGTTCTTCCGCATGCCATTCTTGTACCTGTTAATTTGAGTCAAAATTAATTTTTTCGACGAAAAGGTGGTACAAAATAAAAAAAAAATACCATTTTCATCTCTGAATGCAAATCTTTTATCAATCAAATTACTAACCATTTCATGATATCCTGAATTCTGGATATGGTACTTCGATAATTTTCACCTTCACATTATTGCGGTATGAGATTTTTTCTAATCTTGAAGCATCTTTCATATATCGGGTGTTTCACAGTGGATGGAACATTAGACGTATCTGGAGAACAGAAAGACAGATCATTTCGAAAATTTGTGCGCGTGGATAATCAAATTTGCTCTATCCGTCTAAAATATTTTCATCAATACAGTGTTGCCGCTTGTATCAGAAAGTAGTAGCTACTTTGTTATTTCAAATGGAACACCTCGTATATTATATCATTTTTGGAATCCTCATGAGATTCCTCAAAACTTTTCAACATAATTCCCTATACCTATCTGTGACGATTTCCGAGATAAAAATTATTTTGCCAAATTTTTGTGCAAAACCTGACCATTGAAAAATATAAATTTTTTCCCAATGCAAATTCACAAAATATTGCAATTTGGGTTATAGCTGCATAAGACCATAAAGTATTCTGTCGATGAACTGGATCTCATGAAAATTACTGAAACTCCGTTATTTTAAATGGAACACCCTGTATATTATCACTCATTCGAAAAGCTATAACATTTCACATTTTAATTGAGTATACTTTCCCTATACCTATCTCATACAGTTTGTTAGTTATGATCACTTATGTTATAAATTCGTTTTCAATAAAAATAAATATTGGATAGTGCTTAAGATAGTAGGCTATGAACTTCATTCTGACAGAGAACTAACATGTTATTCCTTCATTGTTATCCTGTATTCAAGATGCATGGGTGTAAAAATACTATGACAGAAAATAATTACTTAAATGCAGTTAAGATGGATTTTTTCATCATTTATGGTCAATGTAACAAGAATATCAGTAGAACATGCAGCGAGTTTGATGAAAAGTATGCTGATTTACATCGAATGAATTCGAGGAAATTCATTAGATTGAAGAGAAATTCTGAAATGCTTATATCATCATGAAAAGCTGAAAGTATCAGAGTCTAACATGTGTATTGATAAATCTAGAAAGATTTCAAAAACATTTCAAAATTTCTCTTCAATCTAATGAATTTCCTCGGATTCATCCGAGGTTAATCAGCATACTTTTCATCAAACTCGCTGCATGTTCTACTGATATTCTTGTTACATTGACCATAAATGATGAAAAAATCCATCTCAACTGCATTCAAGTACTTATTTTCTGTCATAGTATTTTTACACCCATGCATCTTGAATACAGGATAACAATGAAGGAATAACATGTTAGTTCTCTGTCAGAATGAAGTTCATAGCCTACTATCTTAAGTACTATCCAATATTTATGTTATTGGAGACGAATTCATAAGTGATCATAACTAACAAACTGTATGAGATAGGTATTGGGAAAGTATACTCGATTAAAATGGAAAATGTTATAGCTTTTCGAATAAGTGATAATATACAGGGTATTCCATTTAAAAAAACGGAGTTTCAGTCATTTTCATGAGTGCCCGGATGACACTCACTTCTGAGCCTCCCTGTATGCTGAAACTGAGATCCAGTTCATCGATAGAATACTTGATGGTCTTTTATGCAGCTATAACCCAAATTGCAGTATTTTGTGAATCTGCATTGAGAAAAAATTGATATTTTTCAATGGTCAGGTTTTGCACAAAAATTTGACAAAATAATTTTTATCTCGGAAATCGTCACAGATAGGGAGTCATGTGGGAAAGTTGTGGGGAATCTCATGAGGATTCCAAAAATGATATAATATACGAGGTGTTCCATTTGAAATAACAAAGTAGCTACTACTTTCTTATACAAGCGGCAACACTGTATCAATGAAAATATTTTATACGGATAGAGCAAGTTCGATTATCCACGTTCACAAATTTTCGAAATGATCTGTTTTTCTGTTCGCCAGATACGTCTAATGTTCCATCTACTGTGAAACACCCTGTATACAATTCATTCAAAATTCAAATGATTTTTTTCTTCAATTTCTATGGTCAGTAGTAGTTTATATCATATTGATTATGTTCTACATAGTTTCGAAACATATCAGCAGAATTATCGATATTGCATTGCTAATTATTATGAATGGTTTCAAATTACGTTGGAACTATCCGAGTATCAATGTTTATGTTTAACAACTTTGCATCATAGATTATTCACCGAAATATTTCTGAATGGAAACGAATGTCAATACTACTATCTACACTGATATAATACACTGAACTAGAATAGAATATGCATAATTGAAAATAGGGTCTGAATGTAATAATTTTTAAAGCATTTGGTTATCATAATGTCATATTCTTTTTATACAATCACTATTCGAGAAACGTACAAACGTTAAAAAAATCCACTTAGTAGGGTATTCTGGTAGTATTTTTAGAATCAAGTGAAAGACATGTCAATTGTTTTTTTTTTCATGATATTTACTGATTTTTGAAGAAAATTTGAAAAAAGTGGGAGATAATATTGAAAATTGTCGAAATATAGGCAAGTGGGGGCTACAAAAAAAAAGTGTTTTCTGGTTGACAAAATTCACAAAGTGGCGTCGACTTGGAAGACATAGTTTCACCTCCTCTTTCGATCTTTTAAAAATTTTTTAAAATATTTTGAATAAAACTTTTCAAAAATTCGAGGCAGGAGCAATAAAGCGTACAAAAAAGATTATCATCAAATTTCAAAGGAAACGGTTTAGTAGAATTTGCGATATAATGGCGAACACCTCAAAAAAATAATCAATATATCGCCACGTCAAGAGAAATCTGCTCTGAGATCTGAACTTTGGAAGCTATATCCTTCCTATACTGATATAATTTCTTATATATATCTCCCTTAAGACTATTACGATTATTTCGTCATAGTTCAACTTTGAATTTGACTCCAATTGAGGATCATTCATTATAAGATTAGTTCCATTCAAATATCTATTGTGTGCAATGATTCCTGATATGTCTGTTCCTCTAACAAATGATTTGCATTCTACTATGAACTGTAGGATCAGCTCTCCTTCACACAGCACAAGTCATGACTTATGGGAAGTTGGTTGAAAACAACTTCGAAAGAGTGATTGCAAAAAAATAAATCAATAGAAGTTTCATTGTCTTCAGAATACATCTTGTGAGCAAAACATCAAATTCAAACACTTTATATGATGACCGTATAATATAAGTCCATCGGGCATTTATTTCATAACTGAATTTTAAATGGATCCGACACACTGGACCTAAGATGACAATATTTTATGCTCTTGAACAGTAGTCGCCTGAATTGTGCAGAGCTTCGTACATTTTTGATATCTCTTTTTTCGGTTAAAGTAGCATTTTGATAAATGCAACACCCTAGAAAGTGAAATCATATCGAAAGAAACTCCTCTCATCATACCGACCAGGAAGAATATTTAGGTAAAACGTAAAAACGAATGAACATGTATTGTATAGATCTGAAGTTTTTTTTTATAACAGTTTACCAAAAATATTTTGATATTAGGATAAATTGAAGAGTGAAAACGACAAAGGTGCCAAGTGCCAAAAATAGAATCTCGAAATATTAAAGAAAAAAGTAATAAAAAAAGACAATATTTGTTTTTTGTGGTTTATTCGCCTTAAAAATCGTGTTAGAGGTTAACGGAAAACCAATTCAAACATACACCATTACAAATCATGTAACACAGCTGAAAATGAAATGATTTCTCAAAAACATAGAAATTATGGTACTTTGCACCTTTGGTATTTCCACTCTTTAATTCCTAATGTAGGTAAAGTGACATGATGTATACAAAACCGAATTTGAATAGAGTTCCGTTCGGAAAAAACTGACATTAATTCGCCTGTATGAGTATTTCCTCCTGGAGAAGTGTTGAATTGGGAATAAATATTGTCCTGTTATGAGAATGAATGAGTTCGAATTTTATTATGGAAAACTTCAACAAGCCTAGGGTACCTGCTCACCTGGAATGTATTGTGAGTTTTCACCAATGACCTTCCTCTCGAATGATAAAGATTCCGTACAAAGTTGTACAAACCATCTAGAGTACTCCAATATCAATCCTTCCAAATTTTGCACACTGTATACCCTGAATGGAATGAATATCCTTGATGAGAATCTTTGAGACGTTACATAAGTTCATTGATGAATAATATTATCGTAAATCAAACAATATCGATGTATATCAATTCATCGACGTTGAATTAAATAAGGGCCATATAAATATATATCCTAGTTCACCCTGAACTTGAACTGATTGAGCAGACTGAAATAAATTGTTTGTGACAACTGAAATTCCTGAACTGGGTCATGATCATCCATATGAAGGGTTATATAAAGTATGTCTCTGATCTTAATACCCAACTGGAAAAAATGGTTTTCAATCCGATGATCTGAAGCTATTTTGTTTTATGGGTATTTGATTCATATTTTCATAATGCTATTTGATCATATGAGAGTTTTGATAAATATTTTAGAGCTATCAATCACGATTTTACAGGGAATATGGAAAAATGTGAGGAATCTCAGAATCTGAAATAATAAGATGTCAAGTTCCTATAAACTTGTTTTTATGAAGACATGGGCTCTTGAAAGCTGCGCTGAAAAACCTTTCATCCAATTACAGAATATTGATAAAAAGTATAATTCGTGAAAGTAGCATGACATATTACATATGACATGCGTATTCTTTCATATCCTGTAATCATTTATGTACTTGAAATTATTCGTATATTATTCATTATATTCGTTCAAGTATTCCGCATTCTGTTTGATATTTGAATAATTTTCTTCGAGATTGATTTCATAAATTTAGATATTCTATTCGTATATTATTTATTTTATTTTACACCACTGTATGACTTCCCGTTGGAAATATTCCCAAGTCTTCCATTCAATCATCAGTTTAAATAAGACACTCTGTATCGAAAATCTTTTCAAATTGTATTAAAACAAGAATGAGTGCAAGTAGCGAAAACTCGACCTTGAGTCGAAATCGAAACAAACGATTTTATTAATGAAGTAACATTGACCATCACAGCCTGACCTCGTTACAGTCAGTAAATGCCACTATCCATGTTATGTGGAATCTATAACACACTTGATACTGGAATTAACGTGATAATCAGTTGATATATGAATAGAAATTTTTCGAGAATTCTGCAATAAAAATGCATTGGAAATAGCAGCACGTCAGAAAGCGAAGTCAAATATTGAGTTGATTTGAACACATGTTGAAAATCAGTTCTTCAATAAATTCGATGATTACTTTATCTCCATCATCTTCTATTTGAAAAATTGGATCAATTCTCCAAAACACTATCTTAAGTATTGCACGCCATATTTGTCAAATTTTCAATAAAATGGTTCGGAAACATCAGAATGAAAGTTCGAAGAGGAAAAAGTGGCAAGTATAATCTTGAGAGAAAATAAAAATGTTAGAAAGAATGAACATGATATCACTGTCACAAGAATGGAGCTTCTGACGTGTAATGGTTCAATTTGGACCTTGTTCATTTCGAGGGACCGGGAATGTAAGACGGAATGAAAGCTTCAATTATTCTAGAGTATTTGCGTTAAAATTAATTCGTGGAATATTTGTTGAGACTGCAACTTTTCTTCTATACTTCGATGTGTAGAAATTATCTGTGACAATTTGGTGGGTAATCAACGAACGGCCCTCTTTCGTATGGAATCCATAAGAGGAAATTATGTGAAGGGTATCTGTGAGGGTTAAGCTGTCAATCAATCGAATAATCTGGAAGACGGAATATTGTTTAGTACCGAATATCATAAGTACGAACAATAATCCAGTAGAAGTCCTATCGTGTCTCTTATAGTCCAATGGAAGGGCTCGATTCAAAAGCATTTCTGGACATATTGATGGAACGATTTGAGGAGTTTACTTCATGGTAGAACGTGGCGCTTTCTGTATTCTTGGAGTTGAATTGAATAACATTGTTGGTTTCCTATTCGACGATCAATTCTAGATCCCCATTGATAGATTCAGCCATTCCCTTGCTGAATCTATTTGTATCATAAATCGCAAGTGATCGATGTGACGTGAATGTCGAGACAAGTTTACTATCATTTGCACTATTGTAGGTTGAAGATAATCTTCAATAAACAAGATGTGAGAAGAATCAACAGAATACGCTATGTGGCCATTTTATTCACTACCACACGCAATCTTCGCACAATCCTCAAAATAGTTCTCGAATTTGAAACGCGTCCAGCGGGAAACACCTCTGCATAACGTTATAACAGCATCATCATTTCTGAAGCAATCGCCAAGCATTAAAACCATATCAGTTTGTTCAAAGTTATGGCCTTCTAAAATATCGTTGGTGATGAATCTGCAAACAGCATGTGACTACAAAATCTCGAAAACGGTTAATTTTTCTGTATTCTTCCCAGTATTGAATATTTCTATATTTTGACCATAGCGAAAACTAGGAAATTGGTTGTCCCAAACAAATCACGACTCACCCTTCAAAAACACATTTATGAAGAAAGAGAGAGAGGTGGTTACGTGGAGATATTATTACAATTTCATCAACTTTGGAAGGTTTATATGCTTGAGTTCATTCATCAAACTAAACTTCGTTTTTCAATGTTTCATCACCTTCAGAATGGTAGGTACACATTTTTGACCCACCCTGTATATTATAAATGTGAGATCAATATTTGGCGTTATTCTCCATGAAATGTCATGTTTTTCTTATTATCAATTAAAAATGTCAATGTAAAATAATGATATGTGAATAAGATAATTTGGACACCCGGTACATGCATGATAAAACAGAAAGAATATAAATGGAATATATTTGATGAATAGGAACCAGTATAACCGAAAACCGGGAAGTTTGTACTTGTGTGTTGCGTAACATCTAATCTATATGCATAATTCATCTAATATATGCCATACGCACTAGAGCCTTGAAATATTCATAATAAATAGAAATGTAACCGATTGAATTTAAAATGCGTGCGAAGTTGATTCCCAAAACCAGTTTCTCTGCTACTGATTGTAGCCTACCTGAAAATGTCACTTTCTGAAGTTCTGGTTGGAATTTTGCTGATCCGTAACGAAACGTTTAATATTCAGTACATTCCTCTGCCTACGAGTCCGCGATTCGATGAGATTACTAACTTACTCTCTCCGTGTGTATGTATGTGTGAGTGTGTGTTCATAACGTATTCAATCGGGTTGTGGAATGCCCTGCCCTGTATATTTCATTTCTTACGTAGGGTTTGCAGTCGACCTTCACCGTGATCATTATTTTAAAAAACTTACGTTACCAGTTCGCTTGTCGGCTTTATCTACTACTATTTACGATGATACACATACACTTACATTGTATGTGTGTATCAAAGAACCTAAATTATCCATACCTCTATTCAGCGCCATTGGAATATTCATTTATAGTAGTACAGTCATCATATATAGGGTAAACGTGAAAGATACAAGATATAAGAATCGCATTCTCGATCGCTGTGAAGCACACTTGTGAAAAATGTGGTTATTCGTGTTCTCACGGGTGATAGTTTATCTATCATTTAATTCAGAATGTTTGAGTTATTAAAAAAAGCGCTGATTAGAGTTATTATCTGAAAATGCGTTGCGATATATTAAAATGATATCAACAAACTATTTATGTTTTCACATATTTATTCGAGTGTACATCTTTCAACTATGACTTTCTGTTTGTTGCTATCATTTATCGATTGATTCGTTTACTCGTATACTGAGATTACAGAAAATATGGCATGTTAATGCATTTGGAGCAATAATAATGCAGATATATCTATAATTTGAAAATCTGAGATATATTTCAAGTGCTACCCAGAAAGGAGACGTAATGAAATTTTCAATCAATGAAATATCATCGACTGTGAAACATTCAACAAGCTGAAACAAAAAATAATACAACATTGGGAGATGCCAGAGAAGTTAATAGATATAACTGTAATTGCAATTATGATTGCAAATTCATCAATTCAAAATCGTCAGAATGAATCTTAATCTGCCATTTCGATTCAGTTAATCGCAATGATCTCATTGATATCAACAAAAATGAACGAATGAATAATATAATTTTCAACATTCAAAACTGACTGACTGGTTGAAAATAGAAAAAATCCAATTCAATTCATATTCGACAGAATGCAACTCTACACCATAACTCGAAATAGTACTATATTAGTTTATTATATAGTATTATATTTCCTTTCACTTCAACAATGCCACCCTCTGATCAAACAATTATGGAATCATGGAACAATGAACACAAGAATACTCAGACGTTTCTGGAAAACCAAGAACGATCCACTCTGTGAATCTGATGAAATACATGATCAGATTCTTTTACACATTACCAAAATATTCTAGATAATTATATGTTGCCGTTTCTTACTGTGATTATTCGGAAGAAACACCCCGTGAATAGTATAAATCATCAGAAAAAAAATAATTAATAGTATAAAATAATTACGTATGCTTTGATCCAAGTTATGTCCAAGTTTTTGATTCTTATGGCTGTGAAAATCCGAAAAATTCGTATGATCTCATGAATATTGTAAAGTAAAGTATGAAATATTGGTATGAAAAAAAATTATAATATTCCTTATATGATGATTGGGTAGTTCAAAATTCCCATCCTGTTCTCCCAATAACAGGCATGTTTTTTCACAGAAACGTAGTGAGATCTAATAAAAATTAAAGGAATCAAAAAGTTCAAGTTATTTGATACTGAATGAAATAGAAACATATCCACGATAACACTATTCTTTTCCAAAAATGTCGTATCCTGGATGTTGAAAACGAATAACCATGCCTTCAGGTATATCAACTTTTTGTCTTACAATAGCTCTTTCGAGTTCAGCCACGTACTTGCGTAACACCTTACTTCACCAAACTGCTCTAGTTTTTGACTAATAAGCATCTATATAATTGTAAAATTTGTTTGATTCTCTGAAAACGTCCAATGTGTGAATCAGCCTATATAGGGCGTGCAGTGTAATCGGGAGCATATTATTTGTTCACTGAGCAAATCCAATTTGAAATCGATATAATCAAGTTCAGATTTGACTTGTACAACATGTTCATTCGTAGTTTTCTTCCTATCTGATTAGTCCAGAATCATTTTACTTGTCAGAAGAAGTTGAGATCTCAAAACTTCTGGAACATTGAATGTTTCACTGATCATAACTCAATTGCGCCCTTTTTATATGACATGAATCGATTGTTAATTACATCTTCGACTCATTTGAAATTCCAAATTCATAATAATGATAATAATAATATTTATTGACCAAAATAAAAATGGAAACAACAATTTCGAAGTTTATATAAATACATAAATTGGTTAATAAATCAAAGACCCAAAAAAGTAAAACTTGTAAATAGGTAGAACAATCGAATTCAAAATATAAGAATAATAATAATGGTAATAACTCGAATATAACAATAAACAACGTGAACAATATATAATAACAAATACACACAAAATTGCGATATGGCGAATGAAGACAAAAATACCCTTTGAGGCAAGCCTTGGCAATGTGCGTGAAACATGTGATGTGATTAAATCCTCAAAAATCAGATTAATTCTTTTCACTCTCCTTCTTGACATTATTCATAATTTTAGGCCCTGTCAAGACAACTCTTTGTTATATAGAATCCATTAAAATTCCACAGATTGGAATATAATACAATGGTTTATTCATGTCACTGCTTTCAGCAGATCTGATTTGTTATCTGAATTGATTTCAAAATATTCAGGATGTTTTAATTTCCTCACTTTAAGCCCGAATTTGAACTCAAAGATAAATGATTGTTCAATTTCCAGTTGATCACCTGTGAATTTTTCATAACTCAAATAATTAATCGATTCATACTGTGGAGAAACTAACTCTCAGAAGGGAATATTTCCTCATGAAAAACTGTTGACTACAAAATAAATCTGTAGATAGTGGCGTATCGTATTGAATCAGACATGTAACTAAGCATATCAGATTACTTATCGATAAAAATGCAAAGTTTGCGGCTGGACAATTAAATTGACTGACAGTTTAATCGGTAGAGGAAGTACCTGGTTATCAATTTTCACAAATTGAGTAGTTCGTTTTGTTGAATGGTCAAAATTGATGTAAAAAATGTTTATCAGAATATGGAATTTATTTGGTACCTTCCAGAATTGAACAGAATTCATTCCATATTCAGATCTTTCGAATATTCAGCTAGAAACCAACTCACCTCGGTGAGCATCTTCGTAGTTTTTTGGATATATATAAACTTCCGGAACTTGGATGACTTGTCATAATCGTTCAACTGATATACAAAGAGATGCTTGAAGAACAGTTTTCAAAATATCCAACCAAATTGATTTTGCTCTTCATACTATCGATTCAATATTATTTTTCGCAGGTTTATATTCTATTGATGTTGTTCATTTATGTCATATTGATGACCACAATGAGTACTCGTGAAACATCTTAATTTCGTAGCAAACTGCTGAACACTACTTTTCTTGGGTGGAAATATGACCTGGAAACATTACTGCAATTACAGTTATATACGCAATATTAATCAAACGTTGCCACCCTAACATGCTTCGCCTGAGAGTTTGAACTCTGATTTTTTGTTATAATGTCTTTATGATTCAACCATGAATCGTAAAATCGACTTCGATGAACATTCAGGCAATCAAAAATGATGATATGAAATAACTCAAGTCGTGATATTGCTGAAACTGAACATCAAATTAATAAAAGTACCATGAATGTAAGTGAGTATATTGTAATGATCTGTTCTTTAGTTGACCGCGGTTGATAGATTGAATAATTTATATAAATGTATTTTGGATCTTGTTACGATATGCAACGAAAAACAATATCAAATGAAGAATAAATGAAAAACCGATCAAATCAACACAATATATAATTACCAAGCCCCTCGTTAAAAGTGTCCCAGCTGTGACGCCTATGTCGCTTGTATCTTTTTTCTTTCTCAACTAGGATCCCTCCTTCAAGAACTCAGTTCGGTACGCCTGTAAGACTTCTCAGGTAGATTCAAACAGTGCCTCTGTTGGTGATTTTTATATATAGCTTTTCAAATGAATTTCGAAACTTGTATTGTTTACTGGGGAATAATTAAAGAAAAAAAAATCAAGATTGAATGTCTATATTGGCAACAGAAATCACACACAATAACAGGTAACAAGTTTAAAAACCTACGACAACTTACTTGCTATGATGGAATGGAAATACAGACAACAGTGAATGAAGTTATGTGAAGTTATTGTTTCGAACAAAGTTCAGTATAAAATGAGAATAGAGTTCGTTCAATTTTGATTTTGAATTGTGAAAAGGACGAGTAATACCCTGAGTCTTCTTTCTTGAAGTGAATATTACCCTTATAATATGAACTGGGAGCTTCCAAAAGACAACTTCGACTTGACTGTTCCCATTGACTCTTTTTTTCCTTCAGGAATGGATTTCTTTGGCTCTTTTACTGCCTCTGACTGACACGTTCTGGATTGTTGTGGGAGAACTCGAGGTAAGTTAATGTTCTTGTTGTTTTTGCTTTCTAGACCATGGACTTCACTTTTCTTTCTCTTCTAACTGATTTTTGCTATTTCATCTTATGATTTTCCAGGATGAACTTCTTTTTCTTGTCTAATTTTTATCAACCACAAACTATCTCAAAATTTTTTATTTACTCAACAAACTTTTCCTTGGCAACCTTCCTCTTCCTTTTTTTTTAATCACTTCATTTTATGATGGTTTGTCACTTGATTTCCACGTTTCATTTAACACTTCTTATTTTATTTTCTATTTCTAAATTGATGAATGATGAAAATATATTTACAATGAAAAATAGTCATTATAGGCATACTCTTGTTGCTCCTTTATTATTCCACCCGATTTTAAATCCCAAAATTCACTGACTGCTGACATTGATCTGTCATTTCTAAGTTTGTGTCCGAAATTATATACACGATGTTTTTTATTTCAATGAATAGATTTTGTGATGGAATTTCGAATGATGGTTCTAAAATGTATTTTGAAAATTTCTAGGTTGAGATGGAGTTTGACATCTCCTGAAATGTCATGCTGAACATGAACAAGCCACACTGACTTCCTTCTGAGCTGTGGAAAACCGATCAGAGCTAAAAAAAAAATGCAGATTGCGAAGCGAACAAACCAGCAACACAGCAAAAACAATCCAACAAGGAACTTGTATAATGTATTGTGATCAATTTTCCATTCTTCTTCATTCCATATTCACCCATCATATTCCATATCATAACAATATATACGACTTGGATTAGGTATCATTGATAACCTAACTCTGTCATAGTCAATTATTTCATCGATATTACTTGTCACAGGCAGCTGGAGCTACTTATATCGAAATTATTCATTCGTAGTGATATAGAATATGAGTTTTATTTCTATTCGACTGCAGAATTTAAGATATCTAGAATTGGTATAATCGAATCCTAATATTTACAGTGAGTTGAAGTTTCAATCAAAGTAACTTTATTTATTATCAGTCTGGAATTGAACCTACCTTCATGAGAGCCTATGAAAATGATATTTATCGCTGTGGAAATATATAGACTGTTCCATCGTAAAAAATAAATATTGAACATTTCCTTAAATTTGGAAGAATTTCAAGAATGAACCAATTTTCTCGTGGTTATAATTATTCTTTATGTTTTTAGAAATACCTAGTGCAATGTTCAGGAAACACAATTCAGCATAGATTCAAGGTATAATGAATCTTTATAATCAACACGGAATATTCTATGGAGGAACATCATCAAATACAATATGTTCTGATGAAGAAATATGAACTCCTTCTATAAAGCAAAATAGTTTTAGTGTGAAGACGAGTGAGAAATACATGTCGATATTTCATCTCGTTGTGGAGTTATTGAAGACCACAGTACCATTTCAACACTTTGTATAAAAACATGTTTTCCAATTCATTTGCAGAATTTTGTCAGTGTCTTCCATCATCAGACGCCAGGAATAACTAGATATTGATCTCATTCTTCGGAATATTCTTAGACTATGTATGTCGAAACTCGTGAATCTAACTGTTTCACTGTGCCGATGAATATTAAATAATCTTAATCTCCAAAAATGTTCATGTTATCTTCGACAATCAATGAATAAATGAATATAAGAATGTATGATCAAATTTGTGTACGTATTCTGCTTCGTTGCCTTGTTGTTTTTCTATAACATTTCGAGTAAAAACGAAATTGATTTTGAAATTACCAGGTATCGAAGAGATTTCAAAAGGGTGGACATGATTATTATAGTTGATAACTAAACCAAATCAATCAACATTGATAACGCATCAAGGAGGTATCAAATAAATTATGAAGAATTGTCCCAGACATGCCAAGAATAATGAACAGCTAGAAGAATTACTATTATCACGAAGAAATTATTATTCATCGAAATATTCAACACTGATTTTTCAATTCTAATAATGTGGTACATTCATTTCATATAAAATAGTGAATAGTCCTACGTATTCCACAACAGTACCTTCTGAAGATTTTGGCATAATCAGGAAAATATGTGAACACATTTCTCATTCAATACCCAACCTGTGTCGGGCACCATTTCTCCAATTATAAAGTTCAACTCTCGTATATTTTTTTGAGAAGTTGTATCTGACTTCAGAAAGGAAAACAATTCTAATTCGGAGAACATAATGAATACCAAGAAGAACAAAAGAAAGTGCAAACCAGGTTATTTATAGGAGCCACGGGAATAGTTGAGAGAAGACTGAAGAGGAAACAATCGATAAAACCATTAGTATGGTCCTTGTGCGACCTTATGCATACATACTATCATTCTACACTGAGGTTCGTGTCCACCCAAGGGGGCAACAGTAAAAGTGCCGAAGGAAATATATTTCAATGAAACCAGCAAGATATTGGATGCTCGAGATGAAAAAGGCTGCATGTCGTTTTTGATTTGGGAAAAAAATTACTAGAAAGGCGTAAGTATTATCAGAAAATACATGGTAGTTGTGATGGTCTGTGAATGTCATAAGACGATATTTGACTACAACAACCTTCACCTATTTACACTTCTATCGACTTTTTCATTGTCAGCATTAAAACTGTATTTGCAATTTCATACTGTAAGTTTCTCAATATATTTATATCCGGAATGGCTGTCGCTGTGAGATACAGAGTGTTGAATTTTCAAATGGAAGCTTTTCATCATTTTATCATCTTGAATATTGACACATTTGATTAGGAAAATTGTGAATCTGACATAAATTATAAATTATGCATTTTATACGAATTGATAAATTTGGAATCGCTCAAATAAGAATTAATTCGCCCAATATTCACTCGCTTAGTCATGTCTGGCAGTCAAATTATATGATAGTTGAGTAATCTCAAATGGTTTGCGATTATCAAATCGAAACATCCAATTCGATGTCACCGTTTTCGGTGCGTATCCCTCTCAGGGCGACTAGAGCCAATCTGAAAATCTGCCCCCATGGTGGGGTCGAATGCGAAGTAGAGGGGATCTGTCATTGGTCGCGCACCAGGTCTATCTTCAAGTGCTGGTCTAGTGGCACTGGCAGTCATAAAGAGGGTAGCGGTTCGGCAGCTCGCATTGACCAGTTGTAATTCTCTGCGGACATGCTCGCAATAGTATCGCTCGTACTCGTGCTCTTAGTCTGTTGGCTGAGCAGGAGGAGTCGCAAGGACGTGTCGATGGGTATCCCACCGGGCCCTAAGCCCCTGCCGATCATCGGCAGTCTGCATCTCCTGGGCCAGCACGAAACCCCCTTCGAAGCGTTCACCGCCCTCAGCAAGGTCTACGGGGACATCTTCAGCATCAATCTCGGTTCGACGCCTTGCGTCGTCGTCAACAACTTCAGTCTCATCAAGGAGGTGCTCATCACGAAGGGCGGTGATTTCGGAGGCAGACCGAATTTTCTAAGATTCCACAAGCTTTTCGGCGGTGACAGAAACAATTGTAAGTACTAATGATTAATTTTTACCCGCGTCCAGTGCATCTTCGTTGACGGTCGAAATTTCTGAAGCTCTCAAAAATTGTCAGAGCGGAGCCTTGGAAATTCAGCTCAATAGACATTCGATTTCATCAAAGTTTGCCTACGGTAGACCCTGTTGATATACGCGGTTGTATTGTGGCTGTTTCTTATCGCCGATAGGCTGCTCAACTTTCTATCATACTCGAAGCACCTGTTTCATTCATAAGATTGCCGCACTACCGTGTGTACTCGACCACCGTGAACTTGAACTTGAGATCCTAATGAAACTGAATCTGATCAACATCAACGGCGCTATTATCATTCCTAGTGATTTATCTCGTTCTTTGAACAATTCAATCGTGTCGAGTTCGTTACGAATTCATTTATGCGGATATTAAGTTGGCGAGTTTGTTGGCACTTGAGGGTTTCGTCGAACGAACGCGAAAGATTATTAACGACAAAAAATCTTCTCGGGTGGCACAGGTGTATGAATTGTTTGGTCACGCGATTCAATGACCATCTGTTCTGCGAAGCATTCTACCGTGGGTTTACGCGTGCCAAGAATGGTTTGATCGACTTCGAGACTAGGCGGCATTTTTTCATCTCTAACTCCTATCTTTCTATTACAGCTCTAGCTCTCTGTGACTGGTCAGATCTACAGAGGACGAGACGTAGCATAGCTAGGACGTATTGCTCTCCTAGATTCACTTCCCTTCAGTTCAACAGCGTCAACTGCGTGGGATCGGAAGAAGTTAACAGATTTTTGAATGAAATACAAAAATTGCCTGTCGATACCCCAGTCGATATCAAACCAATAGTTCTTCAAGCTTGCGCTAACATGTTTACCAAATACATGTGCTCGACTAGCTTTTCTTATCAAGACAGAGAGTTTCAGAATATTGTCAGATCATTCGACGAAATATTTTGGGAAATCAACCAAGGATACGCTCTAGACTTCCTTCCGTGGCTGCTGCCTTTCTATCAGGGACACATGAAGAAATTGTCAGACTGGTCAACAGACATACGTCAATTCATCCTGAGCAGAATTATCGACCACCACAGAGCCACCTTGGACTTCAACTCACCTCCCAGAGATTTCACGGACGCTCTTTTGATGCATCTAGAAGAAGATCCGAACATGAACTGGGAGCACATCATTTTTGAATTGGAAGATTTCATCGGAGGACATTCTGCAATCGGTAACCTAGTTATGATTACTCTAGCTGCTATTGTTCAACATCCAGAAGTAGGCGAGAGTATCAGGAAAGAAATCGATGCCATCACTGGAAACACTAGGATTCCAAATTTGTTCGACAGAGCAGCGATGCCTTACACAGAATCTGTTCTATGGGAAACCTTGAGGAGGGCCTCTTCGCCTATCGTCCCTCACGTGGCGAGTGTTGACACGAAAATCTTCAATTACTCGATACCCAAAGGAACATTGGTGTTTATTAATAACTACGAGCTAAACGTTGGGAAAGAGTACTGGAACAAACCTGAAGAATTCTTACCAGAAAGGTTCCTATCGGTTGCCGGTAACATAACCAAGCCCAAGCACTTCATCCCTTTCAGCACAGGAAAGAGAACTTGTATTGGACAGAGGCTAGTTCAATGTTTCAGCTTCGTGATTCTCACAACCCTTCTTCAGAAATTCGATATCAGTGGTGGAGAAGATGTCGTAGCGAAGCCAGGATGTGTAGCGGTGCCTCCAGATTGTTTCAAGCTCATTCTAACAGAACGAAAGCCTCCTGTGATTACCTCTGAATGAGTTACGTGAGTATTACGTCACGTTCACTTCCGTCCAGCGGTTACCGAAAACCGAGCGTATCAGACGTGATCTGCTTCGCTGAGTCAATCCGGCGGCACTCTGTTCATACACACCAACAATGCCTCTGGCTATCAGGAAGAACAGAACCCAAGGTGGCCTTCCTGCTGCGGCTGACTACGAAAACGAGGCCGACAGGCTCTGTGCCAGACATCACCTGCGTTTTTCATTTTTTTTATTACATTATTGCATTGTATATATTTCATGTGAATTTCTTGTAAAAAAGGTTCAATAAATTATATTTAATGTAGTCTTTCCAGTGGTAGGTCTAATGTAACGAGATTGAATAAATTGTGTATTTTTATTTAATATATCTACGTGTTTTAATGTCATTCAGATTGTCACAACTTGAACATTTTGTTATGGCCAATACTCTTTCTGAAAAGCATAGTAATGTTCAGACATGGTAGAATCAATCCAAATCAAGGTTGATATTTCAAAAATAAAAAATACATCAATAACTTGTACATTTCCATAAGAACGAATTCCGAAAGTAACATCAGCCAATAAAATTTCAGATAATCTGAGAAGTATCCAGATCATATTCAAAATGATGAACAGATTAATTAATTATCCCTTCGAATGTCAAATCACCATATAAAATATCATCATTTATCACTTCATCTCAATAAATTATCACCTTTGATAATTTCACTGCATGATTTTCGTAGAGAGTATTTCATATTTGAAAGTCGATAGTATTTTAATCGTTCTAAGAAATGTTCTTCATATAAACATTTCCGAAAAAGAAAACGTTGACATTTCACAAAAAATCTTCATTTCATAATATTCTCAAACCGTTTATTCTTTCAATAATATTTCTTCATTTTGGTGTATGTAAAGTAACCGATAGAATATTTTCTTTTATGATTATTATTTTCTCAATTTCAAACAGTGGCGCCCCTGCTAACGTATCCAATGATGTTCCTAATGAAAATAATGCGCTACTGTTTGTTTCTCAACTGAATATTATTTTGCGGGCGGACCTATGTTCTTAGGAAAGATTTTCCTAATTTGATACCAGACATCGAATCTTATTTAAAAAATCAGAAAGAGAATATTTCATATTTGTTTCATATCTTCACATCTCGCATTATTTTACATTATATCATAATTGGCCAACCCATAAGCGTGATAGGTAGGTATTTCATTAGGGTCAAAGCATTCACGGAAAGCGAATTGAAGACATTTGAAAACATGTGTACTGAAAACGGACTCGAATTTCTGGTGAACATTCACATACTCAGTCTGGCAATTTTGCCTTTCCTTCGAACTTATTTCATTCGTATTTCTATTATTTCAGTGATGGATTATGTGGATTCTGCGGGCTGCTGGAGATGTTCATAAGGGGTTGAATTTTAACGTCGAATATTTCCAAAGATCATTCTTTTATGCGCAGAGTGTCCACAACTTTTCGGAAAGAACACTGCCTTAATCAAATTGCACAATTTTGTATAATGATTTATTTTCATTTCTTAGAGTGTTAGAGTACATAAAATTTGGGATGATATTTGGCTACAATATAAGAAGATTTCGTAATCTTGTCGAAGTCGGTCTACTCTCCTTCGCACGCTTGGACGGGGTTGCAACCACCTATCCTCTGGGAAGTGGACAGTGAATATTCAGATTCTTGAGGGAGTTTCGAGGAAATACTGATATTACTTCAAAGATATGTTGATTTCTATTACTACTTGCTTGAAAGTACAAAAAACAGAACAAAACAATATATACCGGATGTTGTGAATATTTGACTGGAATTGGGGATATAAGAGGAAAATTTGTATATAGAAACACAGGGAACAAAAATGAGAAAAATAATAGAGAGATAATAAAGAGAAAAAAGATGGGACGTTAACATAGAGAAAGATGCAAAGTCACAGGGAAACGCTTTTACGACTGAACAATCATAAAATCGATGTATTTTCAAAGTATTACAGAACTGAATTGACCAAAAAAATTTAAAGAGATGTCTAACGAGAGTTGATAGAACTCTACATGATATTTCTTGGCGAAGATGTAGATAATAGATCTAAAATTCGGCCTTCAGGCGCCATGCATCAAGCTAGATAGCTGGCGATAGCTATTTATTCATTGAAAATTACATTTTTTTTCCTCAATTCGAAATGTCAGATAAGGATAAAACAGCTCTAGTAGACGTCTTCCTGATTATTGCGACATCCTACATCAAGCCTTGGCTGCAATGCACTTGAGCCGTAAAAGCACCCAGGACTTGTGCTTTTTGAAGGCACTGAAGGCATACAAAATGTTCGACAAAACTACATCAGAAAAACAGAAGTTTAGCCAACATTTGTGGTAAACAGCAGATCCTTTTTCAGGCGACTCAAAATTGAGGACAGTTTCTCATAGAGTGTCCTACGTCATTCAGATTGTCACAACTTGAACATTTTGTTATGGCCAATACTCTTTCTGAAAAGCATAGTAATGTTCAGACATGGTAGAATCAATCCAAATCAAGGTTGATATTTCAAAAATAAAAAATACATCAATAACTTGTACATTTCCATAAGAACGAATTCCGAAAGTAACATCAGCCAATAAAATTTCAGATAATCTGAGAAGTATCCAGATCATATTCAAAATGATGAACAGATTAATTAATTATCCCTTCGAATGTCAAATCACCATATAAAATATCATCATTTATCACTTCATCTCAATAAATTATCACCTTTGATAATTTCACTGCATGATTTTCGTAGAGAGTATTTCATATTTGAAAGTCGATAGTATTTTAATCGTTCTAAGAAATGTTCTTCATATAAACATTTCCGAAAAAGAAAACGTTGACATTTCACAAAAAATCTTCATTTCATAATATTCTCAAACCGTTTATTCTTTCAATAATATTTCTTCATTTTGGTGTATGTAAAGTAACCGATAGAATATTTTCTTTTATGATTATTATTTTCTCAATTTCAAACAGTGGCGCCCCTGCTAACGTATCCAATGATGTTCCTAATGAAAATAATGCGCTACTGTTTGTTTCTCAACTGAATATTATTTTGCGGGCGGACCTATGTTCTTAGGAAAGATTTTCCTAATTTGATACCAGACATCGAATCTTATTTAAAAAATCAGAAAGAGAATATTTCATATTTGTTTCATATCTTCACATCTCGCATTATTTTACATTATATCATAATTGGCCAACCCATAAGCGTGATAGGTAGGTATTTCATTAGGGTCAAAGCATTCACGGAAAGCGAATTGAAGACATTTGAAAACATGTGTACTGAAAACGGACTCGAATTTCTGGTGAACATTCACATACTCAGTCTGGCAATTTTGCCTTTCCTTCGAACTTATTTCATTCGTATTTCTATTATTTCAGTGATGGATTATGTGGATTCTGCGGGCTGCTGGAGATGTTCATAAGGGGTTGAATTTTAACGTCGAATATTTCCAAAGATCATTCTTTTATGCGCAGAGTGTCCACAACTTTTCGGAAAGAACACTGCCTTAATCAAATTGCACAATTTTGTATAATGATTTATTTTCATTTCTTAGAGTGTTAGAGTACATAAAATTTGGGATGATATTTGGCTACAATATAAGAAGATTTCGTAATCTTGTCGAAGTCGGTCTACTCTCCTTCGCACGCTTGGACGGGGTTGCAACCACCTATCCTCTGGGAAGTGGACAGTGAATATTCAGACTCTTGAGGGAGTTTCGAGGAAATACTGATATTACTTCAAAGATATGTTGATTTCTATTACTACTTGCTTGAAAGTACAAAAAACAGAACAAAACAATATATACCGGATGTTGTGAATATTTGACTGGAATTGGGGATATAAGAGGAAAATTTGTATATAGAAACACAGGGAACAAAAATGAGAAAAATAATAGAGAGATAATAAAGAGAAAAAAGATGGGACGTTAACATAGAGAAAGATGCAAAGTCACAGGGAAACGCTTTTACGACTGAACAATCATAAAATCGATGTATTTTCAAAGTATTACAGAACTGAATTGACCAAAAAAATTTAAAGAGATGTCTAACGAGAGTTGATAGAACTCTACATGATATTTCTTGGCGAAGATGTAGATAATAGATCTAAAATTCGGCCTTCAGGCGCCATGCATCAAGCTAGATAGCTGGCGATAGCTATTTATTCATTGAAAATTACATTTTTTTTCCTCAATTCGAAATGTCAGATAAGGATAAAACAGCTCTAGTAGACGTCTTCCTGATTATTGCGACATCCTACATCAAGCCTTGGCTGCAATGCACTTGAGCCGTAAAAGCACCCAGGACTTGTGCTTTTTGAAGGCACTGAAGGCATACAAAATGTTCGACAAAACTACATCAGAAAAACAGAAGTTTAGCCAACATTTGTGGTAAACAGCAGATCCTTTTTCAGGCGACTCAAAATTGAGGACAGTTTCTCATAGAGTGTCCTACGTCGTGGCCTGCTAATGCTTCATCTCAACATGCTAAAATGAAGCTGTGGTCACTAAAAGCAGTAAATGATACGGCTGTTGAGTTGATGTAAGACATTTATGGCTTAATCACAGTTGAGGAGAAACAAAAACAATATTCATTACGTTGTGTACAATAACACAGAAAAGTATATCCGTACTATACAAAACAAAATTTGAATAGAAAATTCAATGAATAATTTTCTTCAAATTAACAATATGTATAATACAATAACTAGAGTACCAGGGTTTCATTTGCAAAATAAATATCAAGTCAAAATATTTTCCTACGGTTTCCATTCATATTCATTATTTCGAATCGAAAATAACATGAAAAATCGTTATTGTAGCCATCAATAACTATTGATTACACCTGTTTTCAAATTTTCAATTGTTTTTTCCTAGCATAGGATATGGTTTCTGATTGAACTACTTGTATGTTGCAATTTTGCTATTGCACTAACAGAGAGATCAAATGAGATCACCATAAATTGGGTAGAAAAAATCGATGGTCTATAAATGTGATAACGTTGATAACTTTTTAAAAGATAATCTATTCGAATTATGTTGATGAGTCGTACTACTTACATCTTCATAGTTATAAGTTGGCAATGGCAACAAAGAACGATGAAAAAAATTCAATTAATCCATACTTAAATGTTGCAATATTTCGTGTTTCGATAGTTCAATTATATTGAAAATTTTACACATGAAGATCAATTCAAATTATTATCAAGTCATCCATGAGATAACCAAATAACTACTGATGACTAACTATGACTGAAAATAATAAACAATCAAATGACAAAGATTTCTTACATTTCTTCAGGAGTCCTCGGTTTTGATGCTCACTAGGTCAAAACCATGAAAATAAAAGGTAGCCATATTTGGCAAAAAAAATAGTTTCATTCAAATTTTTGTGTTATTGTTTGGTCATCCTGTATTCATTAACCACCAGAATTTCTGACATATCTCTATCTACGAGAAGATTGATTTTTATACAAAAAAAAACTTGAATTCATTATTAGATCTGGAAACAGAATTTTTGACGAAAATCTGTTCCAAAAGTTCGGATTCAGATTAGGAACAATAAAATGATGACAATAATCAAAATGATATAATCGGAATATAATAATAATAATAATAATGATAGTGATCGTATATGTACCTATACTTATCACCAAGAAATATAACAATAAAAAGGATACATATTTTACATTATACATAAATCATTATTCAACATAAAATATAGAAATAATAGTTAGACTCAGATCTAGGACCAAGATATAGGATACTCAGAAAAAGTATGAATTCTCATACAGAATCAAGAAATGCGTGATGGTGATCAAATAAACAATGTTCTTTTCACTATTTGAATCTGGTAAGCTAGTAAAAAATCCTGTATTCAAATCAATATATTAACTCTCCACTATCGAAATGCCACCACAATATATTTTGCTTCGATACTTTTATGTGAGTCCATGGTGTCCCAGCAATCGACGTCAAACTGAAATCAGGCAATAGGCCAAGTCATAGCAGTTATCAAAAAAATAGATAAAAATTCCAAGTTGCGTAATTTCAGACATACGGACATTTTTTAAAAATCGAGAAAATTTGTACCCTGTGTTAGTTTTTTCACTCCTGTTGCTACATATCTTAACTTTTGTTTAATTTCTTTTGTGTTATGGAATGCTGAATAATGTGTCTGTGAACTCTTGCCTAAAATGTAGTCAACTGGTCCAGCTTGGGAAAAAATATCACTTTCTCCCCAACAACATGTTTGAAATGAACATTTATCCAAACTTCAATCAGAATTGATTCTTGAACCATTGTTCAAATCGTAATCGAATAATTGATAACATATGAATATTTCCTCAATCGGGCCCTATATAGACCACTAGTTACAATATGACCGTGTAACTATATCATATACTCTAGTAGTGTGCGAATTTAGTTATACTTTTCGATTCAATGAACTATATATTATGATGAATTGAATTAAATAAATATTTTCATTCGAGGGATATATACGAAGTGGAATTTCTATGTCATTCTCCATGCTCAGTGAGGTTTCCTTCAAAATTCATCAATTTCTCTTTGTAATCAATGTAACCAAAAAAGGTGAATATGGAAGGGAATCTGTTACATTCACTATGTAACTATTTGTCCCTTTGGAAACGGGTACCCTAATTATTTCTTCTAAACTCTTTGTTAAATATCCAATTCCGAATCTAACGTTCGATATTGAATGAATTTTAATTTGCATTATGATCATCATCGGAGTATCAGCACATATACAGCACATATTCTAGAAAACTGTAACAATTGTCATTCTCAAATGAATGGACTATATTTATACATCTGAGATAATAGTGGAAGAAAACAAATTTGTTTTACCTGTATAGAATATGATCAAATTTCGTAACGACATACGAAAACTATAACTAATACAAAAACAGTACAATAACAATAACTTATAATAAATTATAATCAATGGATAACGGCAAATAAACCATGACATATTTTGAATTGAACAAGATTCTAATTACGAAATAACTCAATATTTCAATGATCTGAGTACCTCTACTGATTAGTTCAGATGGTAAATGGCGACATCTGAGAAGAATGCCCTGTATAAGATTTGCCGTCTCAGCTCCCTGGTTTTTCTGGAATATTATTAGGTCAACACATCAGGAATCATATTCGACACTTCAGCAAACGAATATCATTATCATGGAATAACCTACATATAATTTGAGACATATCATTTGATCATTGTTTAATTATGCTGCTAACGAGATGTACACGCTATTTGATCGGCATCCATCAAATTGTAGTATGCTGCTTATTATGCACTATAGACGGCAATGAAATGCACTGCAGATAATGCACGTTTGTCTCCATAAATGACAATTCATCTGAAAAAATCGTGTCTCTGTGTCACCTCATTGACACGTTCGGTCATTGTTATTATATAATAATATTTCGCATCCATATGAATTATGTAATGTTATTTCCTTTGACATTGAATTTGATGGGAAGATTTCTGCTTATCTTCTCATTACCTTTAAAGGTATGTTTCAAATAGACTAATGACTCAGGATAGATTCAATTATATTCGTTGTTTTTAAGATTGAATCATGGTAGATTCATCCAACATCCATTGAGTTGAGATGAGTCTAGGAAATGGATGGGGTTTATACAACATCAATTAAAAACATCATTGGATCACCTGTTCAGATTATTTCGTTACTCAGCCTATAATAATATTTATTTAAATTCACAAAAACATTGCAGCATGTAAAAATGAATATGCAAAGATAATTGGCAAACCGCGAAAAGTAGAAATTTCAGTTGATAGGAATGTTATTTTGTTGAAGCAAGATGCACATACAATCGAGGAGGCTGGGAAAGGGGGGGAAGAAGTCTAGTGGTCGAGGACAACATTTCATCATCGACAATATTCAAGGTATATTAATAATCAAATTGAAGTAGAATGGAATATGTATCAAATTTTTTTGGTGATAGTCGGTCAGGAATTTTCACTACAAAATATCAAAAAAATACTAAGATGGTTAAATGGGTTTGGAATATTCTTAACAGGCTTTGTATGTCGATTCAAAAAAATAATATATATTGCACGTAATATATTTTCTACGCCTGCTATCAGAAGTAGAAAGTATTTCATAGTTTCTAATGGAGATATCTCTTTTTGAAAAAGATAGCCAGGATACCCAGAAATCAAAGACAGAAATATCACGAGTTTCATAGATTTAGATTCAAAACACCCTAATAGTTTCTTATGTCTTCACCATTTGATGAATTGAATCATATACAGGGTGGGGCACCATATACGACACGGTCTCTGTAAACCGAACCATTGGATATTTCGGAAATTTCTCCTCTTCATTATCTGTATATTCATTGAGGCTGCAAAAGGAAATTATTTTGAAGTATACAGGGTGACTCAAAAAAGTGTGACATATCAAAGTTGTGTTTTTTTAAAAAGAACACCCGGTATTTTGTTGCATTTTTGGATAGTTCAGGGAAAAATAATACGATTTCATAGGAGGTACCATGTACCTAACTATAACCGTTTTCGAGTTATCTTTTTGAAAATGCAGGATACAATTGGAGACTGAATAACATCGAAATGTATGGAAACCATTCCTTCCAACTCTGACCAAGCATTAAAGAGGTTTCAGGCTATTGATTTCAATAGAACCCGTTTCCCAATAATATACAGGACGTTTAAAATTCATTGTCAATTTTTTATTATTTCAAACGCAGATAACTTTGTTATTTTAAATGGAACACCCTGTATTTTTTCAATCTGAACAATACAAAATTCGATTTTCTTTCATTTTAGCTTGAATAGTTTTCAAGATATTGGCATTTTCAAATAGTAGTTATCATTTCAATGCATTCTTTGAATCAAGAAAGCTTCGAAACGACATTTATTTGATTTGCTCACACAATTCTTATTGACAGTTATTATACTTCACTTCATCGAACTTTTACTGTTCACTGAAATGAAGTTTTTATTCAGATCCATACTCCAACAGTAGTTCATTAAACAAACAATTTTTTTATTATTCAACTGAAAAACTTCAACAAAACATAAAATACAAATGTATTGAATTCAAACTAGGTGCTCGAAATGATGACTACAAAGAGCTACTCTTTCTATGAAAGAATGCCTAACATTTAATAACATTTGAGGCGACACTCTTCGAAAAGCAGCCCTTATTCTCTCCTTCATATTTTTCAATGTGGTTGGAGGAGTGTCGTCAATCCCATTTTTCAAATATCTCCATGAAAAAAATCAAGGCAAGTCAAATCTGGCGATCTCGCTGGCCAATTTCGTGGTCCTCCCCTACCAATCCACCTTTGCGGAAAGCACAAAAACTGCCGGACAGTGAATTTGAGATGAATATGGATCTAAATAACAGTGAAATTTTCGATAAAGTGAAGTATCATAACTGTCAATGAGAATTCTGTTACCAAATCAAATAAATGTCGTTTCACAGCTCTTTTGATTCAAAGAATACATTGAAATGATAACTACTATTTGAAAATGCCAATATCTTGAAAACTATTCAAGCTAGGTATAGGGAACCCTAATATAAAGTGAAAGAAAATCGTTCAGATTGAAAAAATACAAGGTGTTTCATCCAAAATAACAAAGTTATCTGCGTTTGAAATAATAAAAAAGTGACAATGAATTTTGAACGTCCTGTATAATATTGGGAAACGGGTTCTATCGAAATCAATAGCCTGAAACCTCTTTAATGCTTGGTCAGAATTGAAAGGGGTGGTTTCCATACATTTCGATATTATTCAGTCTCCAATTGTACCCTGCATTTTCAAAAAGAAAACAATAACTCGAAAAAGGTTATAGTTAGGTACATGGTACCTTATATGAAAACGTATTAATTTCCCCTGAACCATCCAAAACTGCAATGAAATACTGGGTGTTCTATTCAAAAAAACCCAACTTTGATATGTCATACTTTTATGAGCCACCCTGTATACTCCAGAATAAGTTCCTTTTGCAGCCTCAATGGATATACATTCAATGGTTTGGTTTACAGAGACCGTGTCGTATGTGGTGCCCCACCCTGTATATCTCTAATGATTTCATGAGGTTTTTATAGGAAATGTTGAAGTCGGAACTATTATTCCACTATATCAGCAGATGTTCCAATCACCAAATTGATTCACTTCCTGACTTTGAAAAGCTGCCACGTTGCTGTGGAAGAAAATTACAAGACGAACTTATAGAGATAACTTCGAAAAAAGATACGGTACAAAATGTTTCCACATTGAAATTTGATAATCATGATACCGTCAGCGCCATAGTTGAAGCTATGTGGATAAAGATTAATTCCTCAAAAATAAATAATCGACGTGTTCACGGGTTTTTCCAAGTATTGACTTTCCATCTGAATCTTCTATGATCTTTATTATACCTGATTATTCAACTAACACGTGTGTGAGTATTATGTTTTATGGTGAAGGTGTAGTCAGGAATGAAAGCATCATATTCAAATGATATGCAGCGCCGTAACCCAGATGATTATAATCACTACCAAATTGTGAGACAATAAGTTCCCCTCCCTCAAGGGTCCTTCTCACGTTCATGTAACTCACGTTTGGCAATTTGCACCATGACACATTTAATCGCTATAAAAATGAACGAAGTTGCAAGAATAACAAAAGCAAAGTGAAAAAGTTTCATACTACCAAGATATGCAAAAGAGATTAATTGTAAGGCTCTCCTTGGAGCAATTTGATCAAGTAAAAGTTTTGAATACACCTACTCGTTTCACTATGAGAAATTGGCTGAAACTTCATTGGAGTTGGTTAATTCAATAATATGAATAATTGTGAAACTATGTTCTTTGTGAGTGCGAAGAAAATTAACAAAACAACTATCAACATATAGTGGGTGTTCCAGAGTTCTCAGACAACCAGGTATTTCAGTTATTCACAGCAAAAAATGAAAAGATATACCACACAGGAAAATCAATCAGGAGGGCGTTGCACATACAGCCTTTCCGCAGCATGTTTATTCTTTTGACATTCGCTGACCAAAAACAAAAAATGGAAAGCATTGGCGAATGAATTTGAGATTGCAGCGCCAAAGTCGGCGGTCAAAGAACCATAAATGTTGACATTGGACAATTTCATTGCATAAGGATATATTTGTTTTTTCGTTAATAAAGTTTGAATTTATAATGAAAATAAAGACATTTCAGACTTTCGCAGTGAGCTAGGGCGTCAATATTTATGTATTTTCATTTTTCTGGAAGAGGTTAGCATCATCATTAGTTTCATTCATTGTTTTATATCGGAAATAATACGAGGTTAGGATACTGTTGTGAGTGTGAATGGTTCAATCAGAATGTATACAGGATTCTAATAATTTGTTTTTAGATTCGAATGGCAAGATTTACTTTAGGGTTCATTGAAGGTACAAACACTTTCAGAAGTGTTCATGAAGGTAAAGAACTTTTTAATGCTGGACATGTCATATCATGAAAAAAATTTAATTCTTCCACTGCTGACAAGATGATGGTTTATGTTATGGAATGAATTATGAGTACATAGTATTTTTTTCTGCTGTTTTCTGGGAAGTGCCAAATAAAATAGATAATGTGAGATCTTGATACCATTTTGTTGATACCTAAGCAATACTATGCTCGACTCTGACCTTTAATGTGAACAGAATTCCATCTATCTATTCACGATATTTATATCACCATCAGCTTGAGGAATAGCATGGAAATTATTATTGGAAGTTTGATTTTACCGATTCATAGTTTCACAATCTCTCGAATATTCAAATTCAGTATGAAATCAACAAAAAATTATACCGAACACAATAACTATGTCATCAATTTCAGTTATTTTTAGTGCCACCAGGTGGTGTATCACTTATGTTCATTCACCAATATCAACGTTTTCGTTCGAAGTGAAGATGAGAGGCATTTGGATATTCAACAACAATAACAAGACTCATTCAACCATCTGGATATCACAAGAATAAGAAGCGTAAGAAGTTGAAGAAATAAACAAATAGGGTGTCATTCGAAAACAAAACTTCAGGCAGGTTTCTCAGGACTTGTTTGAGTTTTGTTGTAATACATGAACTCAAATTGAATTCTCAAAATTCAAGACATCATGAAAGTCAATAGGAGTAAGATTTTTGTTTCAAACGAAAGTTAATATTAACCTTCATCCTATGTATAATGTCCTAATATTCGAATTCTAAAGTCAACAATGGCATTTGTAGACCTCATCATCATTTCTGAATGAAAAGGTTCATTATTCAATTGGAATCGATATCCTAATGGAAGGGGCTTTACTTGATAGAAATGAATATATATTTTCCAAGACTATACAAGGTAATCGAATCACCATTGTGAATTGAATTCGAGAAGCTGTTGGGATTATTAGAAATTGGGATATTCCCATATATATCGTTAAGTTTCCTTGTCGTCATAGATAATTAAGAGTAAAAGTTATCTGCAATTCTACAATAACCGTTAAATTGTCCATGTTGCATTTTTTTTCAGATGGCCTCCTCCTATATTATCGTCATTTTCAATATTTGCTGAGATGAAGACATTTTAATTGAGGATTGCCACGTAAAAATCATTACTTTCGTTAAAAAATTTTAATATCTTTGATACAATTTATTATATGAATTGAATTTATATAGACACATACAGAGTTGATCAATTTGAAAGAAATTTCCAGTGGAAAACTTCAGTGTAGCCCGATATTGAGTACATTCGGGGGGAATTCCTACAAACTATCAAATCACATCAAGAATAATGAGAAGAATATCCACCAAATCCATGACGAATTCCTACCTCACATAGAAATTAATATATCACGTTTGATAGTCCAATAGTCATGCTTTCTTCCCCCGAATTCTCTATGAGTAGATTTCTTCCCAAATCCTAAAAATGTCGATCTCTTCCACCAAAAGTATACATCGAGGCGATATCATCCCCAGCTACTCCTATGACGAACACCCTGTACATAGACCAAGAAGAGGTAAGAAGAAGAAGAGCCGCGTAAACACAAACACACTGCGGTTGATGCATTTTACCTGCTCACCTTGCACTGACATTGAATATTACGAGAAGCAATGTCTGCATTGTCATGAGCAGAAATACAGCTCATTGTGTGGTGTTTGATAGTCTTTTTCGAGCATAGTTGCTCCCTCCTGCTTGTCTATGTAGGTCAGTGTATAGCATATATTCCAGTGGCCTTGCGCAACTCGGAAGGATGGACACTGGAAACAAGCAAGCCATCCGATTGTGGAGCAACCACAACCAGTAGCGGATTACTGACGCAGGATGTTGAGGGTGTTCTTCAATAGACCACTGGCAGTGACGTAAGTGTCAACCATCAATCAGCAGATGGAGGGATCAGCAAACTCATTTCTCATAAGACTATATACAATTATACAAACAAAGCGGAAAATTCGATGAGTTGCTACCACGGGCTCAGTCAAGGATCAATATCACACATTTAATATGCTTCGAATGAATCAATATTTGTTGTTTGCTATATTGATATTTTTATTTATATGATAAATGTACCTAGAAGAAGAAGCGTTGGCAACCTGCAATTTTTGCGCGGCCTGCCAAACCACCAATAAAATGTTATTTGTAATTTATAAGTGAAGTGATTTTCATTTTGAACTATACAAAATATAATCTATTTTCAAACTCATTTCTCACATTTTGAAACACTTCTCTTGGAATAGATGCACATTCTGTAATAATCCGTTGCTGGAGATCATCGAGTGAAGCTGGTTGTGTTTTAACCGGTGTGAAAGCAGCCACGAGTTCCAGCCACGTATCGAAGGTTGGACGCCCGCCCGCCATAGGTAATTTTTTACCGCGTTCAACGAAAAACTCGTGGCTAGCTCACATTTGCCCATATCAATGCGATTTCTCAGGTGGACGGTTGCTCTATGGGTAAAAAGGTTCTGTTTGAGATGCTTGATAACCCCTTTATGTTGCCTAATTTCGTCGGGCAATAGTTCATCCCCTATCATCCCAAGTGTAGATCAACATGGCGGGCGGGCGTCCAACCTTCGATTCGTGGCTGGAACTCGTGGCTGCTTTCACACTCGTGTGTTTTAAACACAGCTATTTAGAAGTTAGAGCTGTTTAATTGAGGGAACTTTGAACCACCCCCTACCACTTCATTTCAATCGTTACTTGGAAAAGGCAATAATTCCTTCGATAAAGGGCAACTCTAAGATGTATTTGGTAAGTTTACGTTTCCGTGAAAAATCAGCGCAAGTTTCTACAACAAATATTTCCCAAGATACAATACCTGGTCACCCTTACTGAATCATCTGGTGTAGACGCGAACGTTTCAGTTGATTTGACGCTAGTTAGACAGACTGTTGCTGGTGAATGGCGATTTTCCCAGATCCTAGCTCGCACTAACGCTCGGAGCGAATTCACTCACAGCATATTGTTTCATGGCCCTCGGGTTAAGCATGTGGAAGTAATAGCAATGGAGATAGGAAGATATGGAGGTGACTACGTTCTATAATATTCCTCGTAAAACATCACACATCATGAAGCATTCATTCATTATGCTTCGTAGGTAAGATTGGGATTATCGAATATATTTATCAAATTCATATAATCATAAACCCCAGTAAGCATCTGTTACATGAAGTATGGTTCGATTTTTTTATTCGAATACTCTAATATATAAAATAATAGCATGAATATGACATTCCATTAATAACGCTCCATTCCCGAGAATTTGTCTAACCTTGATAAAATACATACAGGGTGTAAATTTGAAAACTTTCAATGCGGAATCTCTCGCGAAATAAAAATCTTAGAAAAACGCCGCTTTGGCACAAATGCTAAAGAGTTAGGGGGACCTAGAACCACCATATTTGAGCGAAGGGATGAATCATCCCGTCGTGGGGTCTGCCAACTCGTATGGTAGGGGGTGGCCCAAACATTGAGGAAATTTTCATGTTTCGCCACCTGCAGCGCTGTCCTCTATTGTCAGCCAATCACGAATCAGATCCGATCAGCTTTCTGTAAGTAGGAATGATTTTAATTTATTCGAGAGAATTTTGCAAGATATAATATTTCTGTCATTGATTTTATTTACCATTCAACTCCTAACCGTTTGTTTTGTTTACAATACGAACTGTCAAAGATTAATCAAGTTATTAAACCCCTAAATCCTTCTAGCGGATAGTTATGGCAACTTTTTTTTTCAAAGGTGCCATCCCCCACTACTCAAATATGTCGTAGATTCCAGACTTAAGTATATGATCGTAGTCTCGTCTCTGTAAACACCCCAATGCCTAATATGAATTTTTCACAGAATGTATTGTCACAGTACTCTGTGGTATTGTAGTTCAATACAAAATCCTGAGTGCGAGCCATACTTCAGTAATATCACAATAGATGGCGTTACATATATGTGAGAAAACAAGAATATCAAATTTTGAATAACCTTTGTGATGAAAAATGACTGACAACACAAAAATTGATAATTGGAAAGTCGAAACATTTTCATGATCGTAATTGTTGGAGCGTAAAACAGATCAGAACGTGAAAGCAAATAATACAATATGAGTCAGTTTTTTCGAAGCAAAAAAATAATGAATGCCTACTTTATCAGCATAGAAAAATTGTTCGCAATTGCTAACTTTGTAACTGTTAGAAATTAATAACAATGAAAATGTCTTTCGATAATTTTCTTTCGTGAGTATCTGCATACATTTTATAATAGTCAACAAGCAGGTTCAACCTAAATAACACTTAGTTCAAGCATAGATTAAGAAGAAGTATTCTTCATCTATGGTTCAAGAATGCTCATGCCGTCTAATGTGCTAGCAATACATACAAGGCACATTGCTCTAGATTAATAAGTATCAGTTGTTTTTAATGTTAGGTTTGATTTTGCATCCTTAATTTTGTTTCATTTCTGAACTTCATATTTGTTATTTTCAGGTACAACTATATACATCAGGCAAATGAATGTCGTCGAATAGTAGATAGTGTAAAACAATATTTTGTATTCACTGAAAATCAGTTGAATGAAATTGAAATGAATGTGAATGACATAATCAAACAAGCTGAAAATGGAGAATTGAAACAATTTACTATAGATCGTTCACCATTAAGAAACAAGTATACATAATATTTGATAAAAATATTTGGCAAACAATGTGATGAACGGGATAATTTGAGTTTTTCCAGTGGGGCAAAACAATCTCTCAGCAACAGCTTAATCTCAATACTACAATCAGAGCAATTTCATTCAAAATTCAGGAAATTGAAAATCAAAATCCATTCGAACAGATCTACAATATGTTCAGGGATGAAGTTATAAGATCTCTCTTTCTTTCTTTTGAATATATATCTGTGATATTTCATAAAATAGTAATAGAACATCTCTACGACGCGTCTCAGGTCTGGAGATAAAACAGTTCCAGAAATTTCTATCAATTTGTATTGTGTTCGTTGGACATTCAAGTTAATAATTCATATTGTTTTGCACACAGTTCATTGAATGTTCGAAAAGAGCAGTCTACACAATGAGCTATTGTTTCAGTTGTTGATTTACTTCCAAATTGTTTTACTTTGATTGCTGTGACGTTATGCTCTATTCTGGTCACATTGTGTGTCTGCATATATCTCAAATCTACATGAATGAAGCTCTAACTATATTGAAGAGCCTAAAAAAATATATTTGCAGGTATTTCTTTGGAGAACGCTATACATATGGGAAAAAATCAACCTTTTCTGGACTAGGTACTGAAAGATTATATCCCAAACATTATGTAGATCCAATACCAAATTGGATAATACAATCAATAATAAATCCTCTCACTGAAGCTAGAATCATACCAGAGAACTTCGTGAACAGTGTAGTCATCAATGACTATCAACCAGGGGGTTGTATAGTATCTCATATAGATCCACCCCACATCTTTGATAGACCACTTATTTCTTTTAATCTGTTCAGTGATAGTGCTTTGTGTTTCGGTTGTAAATTCGAATTCAAACCTATAAGGTGCTCTGAACCAATCTACAAGTTGAATTTACCAAGAGGTGTTGTCACATCTTTAAGGTATTGAGATCTACAATGGTCATTACATTATTTCCTATTTTGTTTTTAGTGGATATGCAGCAAATGAAATAACACACTGTATAAGACCACAAGATGTTGTACAAAGAAGAGCTGTTATTATGTTACGTAGAACACATCAATTCTCTCCTAGATTAACAGGACCCACTTATGGAATTGAAAACTTGCATGATGGAATATTCAGAAGTCAATTTAATATTGATATGTCATCAAACGAATTTGCTACACTATACAGAAATAGACGCAAGTTAAATTTTCATAGTCAGTCTGGAAGAATTCAAAAGAGAACTTATCAAAAATAATATGAATGTGTTGGTTCTTATCAATCAATATTTATAGGAATAATCTAATTTAGTTCCATAATTATATTACAAATCTAAAAATATGATGTTCATATGAAATATACACAATGATAATAAATATGGAAAACATTATTTCAACACCAAACTATGCAACAACTTTTGATCTAGATGCTAGAGCAAAGTAAGCAACAACCAATGACAAAACAGTAGCAATAAATTCAGACTGCAACCATGGACCAGTGAAAGCACCTGGATGGCTCACAACTACATTGAAAAGGGATGGTACAGCTGAAATGTCTTCATTGTTGCGACTAGCTCTGCGATAAGCAGTATAACCATCTTCATTGAGGAGTCGTATTTGTCTATCTCCTTTGCGAGCAGTTTTTGATTCTTCAGTCCAGCTAACCTATTAGAAACAAAAATTTTGAATGAAATTACTAGATACTACTGATTTGACGACAAACACTCGAAGTTACATCAAGAAAAATATGTATAATCTGCAAATAAAGTCGTCGATTTAATCACAATATGGTATAATAATCTTACTTGGTAAATGTTTGGTCCAACAATTGAAACAGGTGAGACATTCCCATCTAGTTCTGCATACAGATTTCCAACTTCACCAGAGCCACACTTTACAGTGAATTCAGATATATATGCAATATTGGACACTATAGTAGCATCAAGGGTTGTGAAGGTTTTCGAGGTTACTTGAGGATTCGAACAGCAGGAACACTGAGTAATGCAAAAAAATGCAAAACATAGTGCAACTGAATACAAAAAACGTTCCATAATTGTTTCTTATTTGTTTGAAATCAACTGGATTTGACTCACTGGCCACGTATCAACCGTACAAATGATTTACCAAAAATACCGCTACAAAACACTACCACTCAGGAGAAATCTAAATCTGACACAAGGATGACAACACATCAGGAAAGTTGACGCGTCGACACGTGTTATTAATACCAACCTAATAACATGAGTCTGTGCTTATAATATGACACAAGTCACAAGTCAAAAATACACCCAATGACCCAATGCAGAATTTCACTACATGAATAAAAAAAGGAACCATCAAGGAAATGATGAAGTCACAAATAGATTATTTGTCAAATTCACCTCACTCCAATACATTCATTATTCAAAAATCTGATTCCATTGAGATATATCTGAATATTTCGTGAAAACAATCAATTATCATACATCTATCTTGTATTGGATGAATCGAAATTGATTCTCAAATTACCATCTTTATACTTGTGTGAGTTTATGGAAAATATTTCATTATTTCGACATTGTTACCATCTATCGAATGTTTTGTATACTATTAGATATCAAGATCGCTGCGAAAAGATATTTCCTCGATCTATATTCTCAAATATAGATGACGATAGCATGTCATTTATTGTTTTATTTCATTAAAATAAAATTCAACTGAAAGATTTTGAGTATGTATGTATTTACTATTATTTGAAGAGTCTCTTCATTCAATATGTTTCTCTGAATTGAAAAAACTTATTTCGAATATAGAATTATTAACTTTCATACCCAATTTTCAAATCAATCATATGTATATCTTGTATATCTTTATGTCAAGGTCAAGTCATGGTCAAATCATGGTCATGATCAAGTCAAATAATATTCATGTAGTTTTGTTTCAAACAAGCGGTTGCATTAAAAATGAATAAAAAAAATCATTATCTCTTAACGCATAATCTTAAACTGAATTAATAATATATACAGGGTATCCCAGCTGTCGACGCGTCAAGCTGAAATCGGGCAGTAGGCCAAGTTATAATAGTTACATTTGAAAAAAATCGAGAAAATTTGCACCCTGTGAATGTTTTTTCACTCCTGTCGCTACAAATCTTGACTTTTCGATAATTTTTGGTTGTGAAAAGAGTGATAATTTATTACAGCTGGACCAGGTTGACTCCACATTTTGAGCAAGCATTTGTATCAACAGGAGAGAAACCCGATCACACACAGGATGCAAATTCTCCAAACTTGGATTTTTTCTATTTTTCTAATAATAATTATATATTATAACTTGGCCTATTGCCAAATTCCAGCTTGACGTAGACTCCTGAGACACCCTATATATATTATCATATACTGTTGATCAAGTAATGGAATCTCTAGTTTTGAAAAATTCCCCTTATTTACATATTTACATAATTATCTTCTCAATTGTACTGGTTGTCCGATGCAATACCGTCAGCAATTATTTCGTTATTTCAACTATTTAGAAGTGAAAAGATGAAATGAAAAAATCCCATTTTATTAAGAATAATGAAGACGGAACTACTACTATTATTTGCGTTGGGAATAATCCATATGTGTTCATTTATCAACGCTCATGGTAAGTAAAATGAGATAATAATAAGCAAATATATGTTAACTGTACGTCACAATTCACAACATATTGTTGTTGATATGATGCATAATATATCTTTATTATTCAATTTAATTACTAAATATCCTTCATTCTAACCGATTCGTACAGAATCTTCATTTATTATTTATTTGAAACCTGCATTTGTCATGTAATTTTCACCGTAGATTTTTTCGCAATGTGGCCATTCGAAAACTTGAGTTGGCTAACAACCTCTGAACTTGAATAGGGAATAAAACATTTCCAGTACTGATAGCGTTTGAGAGCCAGTTTAAATTTCTGGACAATGATAAATATCAATTAGTTTCATTTTTCGAAGCAGTTTATTAAGTGATAATTCATGTTATTTTCAATGTTTCAATATTTTAATTTTTCAAGTTGGTGAAGTGTGTGTATTAAAGGGAACCAAGCAACATGGAACTTGTATAATCATTTCGCAATGTCCATTTGTTTCAAATCAAGCAAAACTTGGTATAAATGCAACGTTATGTGGATTTCAAGAACAGGTTATTCCTATAGTATGTTGCCCAGGTGAGATCTTCGACTATTTACCATTATCATACAGGGCGAGTTTCTCATTTGGAATGCGAACTCATGAATCAAGACAATATTCCAATAGAAATGTGCTTGGACAATTCTCGAAGGCGATATCAATAAGTTACACATACATACGTGCCAAATATTAAATTCGTATTTCTTTCCATTCACAATATTCACAACAAAAAAGATTGTTTGAAGAGAAGCTTAATGAACTCCTAAGTCTCCGAATTTATTATATGTACTATTTCTGAGGTAGTTCTGAGCTGAAAATTCAATTTTCAGGTAATTCAATTGATAGGAACAAAAGATTGATCGGCTTATTTCTAGGTCTAAAATTTCACACAGTAGATGAAGCCGCAGATCTCATTGAATCTTATTCAATAAATCACACTGTAACAATGAAGGTTTACGATATAAATATCAGTGAGAAACCCTAACAACACAACTACATTTTGTATACATCCTAGAGATGCCCCCCAATTATTGGGAGGATGTTCCTGGGACAATCACAGCTATGCAACTGGCAGAATCTCGAGAGTTCGGACGTCTTCTCCTCAGAAACACGTAATTTATATTGGCCCACATTCGTACATCAATCTATCTGACACATTGAACGAGATGAATAATTTTAAATGAATGAAGATATAATAAAATGCTCACCTCTGTCAAGAAATAACTTCAATTTCGATTCATTGTTTTATTTTTATGTTCAAATATATTATTATTTTTGTTTGTTTCTCTTCAGATATAGTGTTCATTTCATTTTTTCGTTAGGTCAAGTTACAAATTATTGAAATCATTCATATTTCTAAGAAAAATACTCTTCGTTGCAGTAAATTCATTCCAAGTCAGAAACTCACACTGTCTTCAATAAAATGAGATGATATCAAAATCATGCAGCCAATCTTCATGTGATATCACTTATTCGTCGAACTGAACGAAATTTGTCAATAATATCAGATTTCTTACACTTCAACTCCTTGGTAATATCAATGAATTATATTCAGTTAATCATTATATATTTCAGATAATAATAACAGAGCATCTACTACTACAAATATCAGTGAAGAAAGTAAGTTTCAATGGAAAATCAGTAATGTCACATTATAACATTGAAGTTTTCAGAGTGTGAAGAATACGGTAGACTGATATCGAAACGTTACCATTTGATATCCCTGGATGCATTGAATAGCACATTACTAAATGTATCTAAATTCACCGACGATTTGGGTCCTTTGGCTGTTGGAGGAGAACGAGCGGAGATTGGAGAATTTCCTTTTATGGTAGTTTTAAATTTGTGTGAAGTCCCATTTCATGTCAGACGATTGTTAGAATATAAAAAAAGTCAGGAAGGCCAATAGGAAATGAAGCTAGAAATGAAACAACGTGAAAGAGTAAAGTGACAAAAATCAGTCTGGAGGCGAGAAAAAACCCAATCAACATTGAAGAACAGAGGAAATTCTAGTCGAGAAATGGGTTACCGTGTATTCAAACAGAACACTCACTCAAAAAAAAATAGTAGAAGAGATATTGGCCAAAAAACAGTACACCCACAAACAAGGAAAGCTATACAACTATCACCGGACGACAATCGAACCATCCAATCCAAAAAGATACTCAAAATGAATGCATTCATTGGCCAATTCAACATCGAGAAAACAAAAGCACATCAAATATAAATTAATGAACAAAAGAAGAATATCTAGCCAGGAAAACCAGCAATCCGGAGAAAAACAAAACAAATCTGGAGCAATAAACTCAATATCAAATTAAAGTAGGCCCAAGACATAGCAGCGTAGAAAAAGAACACTGTTCATTATTTATTACTATTATTTAAGAATATGGGCAAAATAATTTTTCCCTTATGCCACTTAACCTACTCTCGTGGTTTATTGTAGCTCTGTATTTCATGGACCAATTTTTAAACTACTTATCCTACCGTGTAGGTGTTTGTGCTTTCCTAGCATATGTGGTGTGAGTTTCCATTGAATCCCAAAAGGAGTTCAATCTACTTATTCTTCATACTCTTGCTCATTTGAGTCAATTCTGGCATTGGTGGAAGATATAATATCGACCCAGCGATCAAGTCCACATCTGCATTCCTAGCATGGACCCTTGCCTAAATGCCTTCAGATCTACCGTGCTGAATTGTGGCAAGAAAATGGCCTAGTCAACACGCTCATTTATCCCCTGGGCCCTATTGCCTACGCCCCCCCCCTCCCAGCCGCGGTGTCCGAGGTCGATGTGAAAATCTGGGCCTTTCCACCCTCTCCACTCTTTTGCACTTGGGTTTTCATCAGGCGCATTTTTGATGCACCACTTAATCGAGTTCTGAGCTTTCTAGATCAGGAACTGGATCTGGTTGCCTTTCCTTTCTTGTCCAATGAAAACTGAAATGCTGTCTCACCCAGGCAGAACTGCGTTACCAGGGACTTGGCTAAATATACTGGAAGATTATTTGGTATCGGAGGACACGGTTTGATACACTCAACACTCTAGCTTGTTTCGCTGTTTCCCGAGATGATACCAAGTGCTTCAACCCGATCCTCTCCCCAGATCCCAGTCCAACTGCTCGTTCTCCTGGAGACGCGCCTGATCAATAGCTGAATCGTGTTTCCCGCATTCTAATCAATGGGTTAAGACTGGTCCATGAGGAGATTCAAAGATGCTGCCTATAGGCTACTCTTTCAGTCTACCAAGTATAGAAATATGAGCTGTCTGGAAACCGCTTATCATTCGAATGGGACCTCTTTTAAATGCGTTCCCAAAATTTGTTAGTTCTCAAGACGATTGTAAATTCAAACAAAGTTCTACATAATTTTTTGTTATTTCATGGCATTCCGGATTTCTCAAGTATTAATATTTCCTTATATATCTTAGGATTCAAATTTTTTGAAAACAATAAAAACTTACTGTGATAGCTTGCCAGAAAGTGCTTGCCTTTTCTTCAACGATACTCCGAAACAGAAAGTTATATTAAGTGTATCATTGAAGTTGTTACGGAAAATGTTGTCGATTTATAAAATACATATACACCAAAATCGGATAACTAATTGACTGTGAATAACCGTTGAACAGTTTTTTCGACTAGAGTTTAAAAACTTTATTTGCGGATCAATGACTTCTCTCCAAATAAATTTGGCATCGTTGTGAAATAAGTTTTACCATAACTATTGGTGATTAAATGTTCAGCTGTCTCAAACAATTAGAAGTTCAGTATTAGCCAGATAGTTTTTATTTTTCACTAATGCTATTGAAAAATAAACAAGTATTTCAGATGTATCTCCCTTAAATGAATAGACTATAGACATTTTCTTCACATAATAAAATAGCTGTATCAACGGTACGTGAACTATCCAAAGAAATTTTCCATTTCATATAATATTTTCCACACTATCTTGATTTGAGCAGTCAATTCGACCTGGCAATGTTCAATTGATCAATTTTACAATTTGATTCCAATTTTCAGGCACTGGTTGGTTTCAACACTACAGATTCACCATGGAAATGTGGCGGAACTTTGATAAACGAAAGATACGTTCTCACCGCTGCTCACTGTACTTCCTGGTTCAATCTGTGCGTAAGCATTCTGCTCTCGAATCTCGTATTAGATACTTAAAGATGAACATTGACGATACGTGACAGCATAACATGCGCAGTTTTGATTTCCATCACGTTACGTTAAAATTGAACCAAAAACATAACCTATTTGAAGACAGCATTTTACTGATAATGAGAAGATTCGTTTGCAAACTACATATACTGGTATTATAGAAGATTCAATACTGTAGTTCAGTAACGAACACTTACTACCTGTTGAGAATTGTTTTTCAAATAGCTAAACGAACGTATTCCATTGAAAAAATTGAAATGTTTTTCGTCGCGGCAAAACGATGTACCTATGTAAATAATTTCTTGTTAGTTATCTACTTTCTGAGATTGAATTCAAAATCTTATGTGGACCACACTATACAAATTAAATTAATTTATTTGGTGTCGGACAACTATACAGTGCTGAAATTGACATATTTTTGTTTTCTTGAAATTAATTCCACAAAAAATAACGAACTTTCCTGTCAACATCGTAAGAATTTTGAGGTGAATTGTTCATGAAAAATTGCATTTTTGTCAATAAAGCTGCAGTTAATCGTTTCAGAGATATTTCGAATTTTAATAGCAATGCCCTTAGCTTCTTGAGCAACTTTCTTCCCAACAAAATATTCATGAAATCATTCGTTTGCGACACACAGATTGTTTGAACTTTCCATTGCAATGTTGGTTCCCATCATACAATTTTGAAAAAAGAAATCTAATATATGCGATCGTGATGAAATATTTTGAAATGGTATTTTTCAGTAGTCCAACGAAAGTGAGATTGGGAGAACTGAATTTATCCACTAACGACGATGGGGAGCACATGGATTACCAAGTTTCATCCATAACAGTTCATCCAGCTTATGAGTGGCCGAAGAAATACAACGATATAGCACTTCTGCAGACTCAAACAACGGTCCTATTCACAAAATTCATTCAACCAGCCTGTCTGGCTACGAATTCTTTCTCAGAAACTGAAAATCCATTAGCAATTGGGTGGGGTAAAACAGGTTACGCAGAACCATTCAGTGATGAACTCCTGAAGGTATATCTCCATGTTTTCGATAATGCAGTATGCAACCGATACTATAAAATCCAAGATGAGCTGCCAGATGGAATAATTTCCAGTATGCTTTGTGTAGGGGAGCCTTTGAATTCGACGAAAAGAAGAGATACTTGTCCTGTAAGCATTACTTGATATACTATATAGACTTGAAAGAATGTAAGTTTTCATTGGTAGGGCGATTCTGGTGGACCCTTACTCGTGACAAAAAATAATGTACGGAAATTCTATGTTATCGGAATAACGTCGTTCGGAAAGCCATGTGGTGTGAGCAAAATTCCAGCAATTTATACCAGGGTATCGGATTTCATACCATGGATAGAAAAACAGGTCTGGTAGTTACCCAATATTGGTGGAAATATGAAAATATTTTACTGAAAATTCATGAAATAAATATAATAAATATATAAATGTTTATTCACCGATAATGATTCACCAAAAATCAAGAAATATGTAGCAATCATTTCATGAATAAACAAAAATTATTATCACTGAAGCTGTGGTAGTCACAGCTTGTGCGTGAGAAATAAATCAATTCAAGACAAGATTATACAATATAAAATATAAAAAATATAAAATTATGAACAACACAACATTTTAAAATATTTACACTTGAGTATACAATACAATAAAATAAAAGACGCACAGCGTAAGACATTGAGCATAAAAATGTTGAAGTATAATTCCATTGTAGCAACACAAAAGCAAATGTACATGATGAAGGCATGGGAAACGAGAAGCAAAATGAGTAATTCAGGAAATTACTATTTGAAAGATTGTAAACATGATTATATTGTTAGTCAATCAACTCATGTATCTTTCTTCTTGATATACTTCTTATGTGTTCTTTTATATTAATCTTGAATTTGTTCAATGTTTTTATTAAATGTTTTCGGGTAGGCTATTAAATAATTTTGTCCCAAGAACATTTAACTCCTTTGTCCAATATATTTGTTCATTGCCGGTGTAACATACTTTTTTTGTTTCTTGTTTGATAGTGATGTGTGTGACTTTTTAGTTCTTCTGAATTTTAGTATTGAGTATTTTCGTTTCGGAATAAAGCTGATCAGTAGGATATCTGCTATTTTTGTTGAGCATTATTCTCAAGAATTTATTCTGACACTTGCAATGCATTGCAATGTGTTTTGGATACACCTACCCATCCAATTATTCCATAGTTTAGATGAGTTTCCCCTAGACTCCGGTATACGATGATTCTTTCTTTCAAATGTAGATTTTCTACTATTTTTTTATATCTATGCAATATGCATCTTAGTTTTCGTATAATGTATCGTATTCATGAAGAAGATCTATACAATATCCAACGGAAAGCATTACGAAAGTATTCCATTTTCTGGGCCATAATTTGAGATTTTCGTTTGAAATTCATTGAAAATTGAATTTCGGCACTTACATCATTTCACATTTTGTTTTTTATTCTACAGGCATGGAAAAAGTTCTTCATGCTAGGTCGATGCATAGTTCACTTAACCTGTTTATTCAGCTCCAGGTTACTCTTCTCAAGATCCTAGTACGATAGTTTTTCCTCAAGATATCGAATTTCGAATGCAAAAGAATCCTTTTCTCATTCAGTGCCGATATCTCAATTAATAGAATAGTCGAAATGATAAATGACCTTGAAGGATTCATATCTTTATATATATACTTACTGATAATTTTTTGTCCGAAACTCGAGAAATATGGTGGTGGTGTTATAGAAAAATGTTTGACTCATTTACGATACTAACGAAAAATAGGCGTTGAAATGTTATGAAGGATAATCGAGGAAAGTTTTATTCAATAAAACTGGTTTCTTGAGGTGATTAAAAACTGCTTGCGGAAATACCGAGCGTCCTCAAAGACAAAATTCATATAGCAACAATTATAAATTCTCAGTCAATTGCACTACTGTCTGAGTAGGTACCTCATTTTTTATTTCACTTCAAATTCAGAAAGGAAATAAACTATCGAAGAAACTAATCATAAAGATTGAGTTCTGTTTTAGGCCTTATTTTGCCGACATAAAATTTCGAATCAACACTATATTTATAATAATGTTATATTATTCTGTCACTGTGAAGTACCATTGCAATTGGTGCCAGAATGGTCCCAGCCTAATTATAATTTCAATGGTTCACTAGATACTCTTCATTTTGCACTAATATCAACACATACGACCCCCTTGAATAAACATTGAATGAACGAAACCTATTGACCTGAATTTTGAGGAGAACTATGCGAATTCAAATCGACGAACCCTTTCACTTTCAGGGCAATATTCCTAATTTGAATCATATAATGTACCTTAACCCACCAACCAACATAAAAATAATCAGTACAATGAACAGTTTGAAGTCAAGTTATCGCCTGGTTCAGAGGAATGGGGGGCAGAACCTATGAGAGAAGATTCTGATATTATCTTGTCATTGAACTTCCTGAGGTTGTTGTTTTGATTCGAGATATCTGAATCATTGAATATAGTTTCATCATTAGAAATGTGAGGTGATATATCGTACAACTTCAGACCAATACCCTTAATCTCAACACAAAATTATTGTAAACTGATGAAAATTCGACAATTTCAAACTCGCATAAAACTATTTCGAATCAGCAATATGGCTTCAGTGAATCAATTTCACTAATAGATGAAAAAACTCTAGTCTCAGAGGTAGTAGGCCACTCCGAGTCCAGAGAGTCCAGTTATATTTGGTATTCACACACATTTTTTAGACACCCTGTACAATCTCAAATATTTTCCCTAAAATAGCAATATCCTAGCTCAACTGATAACTGAGCTACAGAAGAGGAGAGCTGAGCTGCAAGACCCTGTATATCTTCTAATTAAAGCAAGTAACAGCTAGCGGTGGTCCAGTTCTCATGGCCACCCGGTATACGTTTATGTGAAAACAACAAAATAACTTAATGTATAATTAATGACGATACCACCCAATAGTTAACCAGCTAACGAGTAGCAAGTTGTAGGTAAGTTGATTGTGAGTGGTATAGGAAAAGAAGTGGTTGTACCGAGCCAGATTATTTCCTGCATAGTGATTGTTGAATCGAATTCTTTCGAGGAGATTCATACATATACGTGTGAGGTTACACCTACAGTTCTGGTAATTCCAATTGCCGACTGGTTCCTATTTATTCGAATGATTTGATGTGCACAGTGAGTGATAGCCTTCAGTAACTACCTTCAGAACGGATATGGTGGTTCTACCAATGAACAGACGAGTGTCATTGCCAATATTTTAAGATTCATGCGTTTTTTGGTACCATGTTGACATTGGTTTCAATTTTGTTTCTCACTTGTGTCTCAGTATTCGCGGAAGGTAAGCTAATATATGCAATTTAATAACAATAATCAACACTATGACTGTACATGGTAAACATCGTTTCAAAAATTATAATTCAGTTTGACCAATGTTCAGATTGATTCAACCGAGACGTTAATCCAGACTAAACGCGAATAAAACAAAAGTACAGGTGTGATAGTTTTCGATGTTTCTTTAATGATCAATTTCGAGAAGGTTTTCTAAAATTCTCTTTGAAAGTTTTACAACTTTTTATTCTAGGGTTCTTGGAAAATAGAAATTGACAAAATATCGAAACAAAGTACTATGATAACGTTTATTGGTGAACAGTGGATAAATTATTATTATTCCATTTTCATCATGTAAATTATTCAGTTAAACGATTGTTGATTCCAAAAAATTCCTCATTCTCATAGTCAAGATTTATCCGTAACCATCCGTGCACATACAGGATGTCCCACGAAAAATTGCGGAAATTTATTAAGAGTATAGACTCAATGAAATTTCAAATCTTGAGCAATTGACACAAGTCATTTCCATATCGTGCATAAATATAATTTAGTATAAAAAGTTTATGTGAATATTGGAACAAGACTTTTTTATTCATCTTAGGTCGATTTGATATTCTATATGTTGATATTTTTATCATGAGTAATTAGAAACAAATTGAAAAATAATATAGGGAAACGCGACAGAATTAAGTTATTTTCTACGAAAGCAAAAATAATTATATGACTCCCACGATAACCAGAAGTGTCACCAGTCATTTGAAAAGTAATGACAAACGGACTATTAATTTTTCAACATTTTACTTTATCTGCGTTCAAACTTTCAGTTTTGTATGAGACTAGGTGTAATTAACGATTGAAACTGTGGTTCAATGTGGCCCTATCTAATCCGTCCCCTGTTTATTCCGGCACCCCTTTTTAGCCCGAATTACTATTGAATATTTTTTTACATAATTTTCAATTATCTTAGAATTCATTTCGTTTCCACACAATCATTTCTTGGTGTAATGCTATTATTGGTTTCATAGCATATGTGAAACGTAAACTATTGTGCTCATATGCATAATGATGTATTGCATCTGCATCACGTCGGATTATAAGAGGTATTAAGCTGTACTCTATAAAACGACAAATTCATTAGTTCCAAATGTTTGTCGAATTATAAGAGGACCATTGTATGTTGAGTATATTTTTTTCCAATAGAACAACATGTTTTCACAGAAGATTGCGAGTTCAATAATCACAGTTCAATGTCATTGATGAGGAAAATTTATTAATATTAGTTGTAATACCTATATCAGTTATACAATTGAAAATTTGATAATCGCGTTTTATAAAATTGAAAATTTTAAGTACAATCAAAATATTGAGAAAGTTCTAGAAACAATACATACAGTAATGTCCGCCTATAACGAACGTATTTTTAATGGAAACAAAAACTTTTTTTTTTCAATACATCCTTCTCACATAATTTACATTATAGGCATAAACGCTGAAAAAACAGATTTGTACCTATGTGCCTCTCGGAGCTTTTGCATTATATTACCAGATTCCATGAACCAGATCTTAGATCATTTATGTAATAGAAAGATTGTGAGTCTTTTTCACATGTTGTAGAAAACCTTAGCCTTGACAGCCCTTCGCGATAACAGATATTTTGAGGTATTTCTTTCTTGGCGAAACCTAGAAATGATTATATTTGCAAGTTCGAACACTGTTGTTCTTCTGAGCGCTTTCATTTTATTACAAGAGAATTCATTGTTCATATAAAGTCTATAAGAAATTATTTTTCAGTTAACGACAGATGTATTGAGAGGCATTCGAATAGTCGTGGTGTGTGCAAAATCATAATAGATTGTCCAACAGCAGAAGAACAAGCTAAAAATGGCATTGAAACAACATTATGTGGATTTTATCAGTTGACTGTTCCAATAGTATGTTGCGTTGGTGAGTATAATATGTATTCGAAAAAGAAATTTGAAAAATTAAAAAATCTCAAACTACTAAAGGGAAAAGAAAAAAGTCAATATTTTTGAGAACAAAAAACTTTTTCTGAAGTTCACAATGATAATAATTATACACGTTTATTTACATGACTAGTTCATTGAAACTTGTTTAACATAAGTAAATGACATAAGTATGAAAACATCCAACAAGAACAATCGATATAGGATATCGAGGGAATTGAAACGACGTGTCTTCAGCTCATTTTGAAGACCCAAGTCTGAAAACCTTGACTTACAAACGAGTTATATTCGAACCAAATGTTTTCTTTTCAGAGGACCATCCACAATCTCAACCAAATATTGATGGATCTGATTTTATTTTTCCGTCAGAAGTTGGTGGTGATAGTGATACGAAAATAAATGAACAAAGTAAGTACGAAATTCTAGAACAATCAGAAATCTCGATTTGTCGGCTATTCAACTTGTACGTAATTGAATAAATTTGTTAATATTGTTTGAGACTAAGAAGTACAGATACTCTCCTCTTCTCATGTTTTTTCAACAGGATCCATAATCTACTTAACAACCTGTAATGACCCACCATTAGGTTATAGTTGAGATAGGCTTTAGGAGAGATTTACTATAAACTCTCTTGAATGATCTTAAATATCTCCAGAACTTTTATTTCAGATGGCGGTGGTAAAGTTAAACCAAATGATAATTTATTCTCAGAGGAGGCAGATCTTTTTTTCCCTGATACTCTACCAATAGACGAAGGTTTCGTGAACAACAAAGATACAAGTTTGAGGTTGAGTGATAAGAGTGAGTGTACGGAGTATTTTCGAGCTCTTGATTCTTTTTAAATAATACTACGGTATATATTAAAATATAACTACGGTATTTCCCTACATATTGTATCAATTTGAAAAAGGGAATTGTAACAAGCTGACATATAATTATATATATATATATACAGGGTGGGGCACCACATACGACACGGTCTCTGTAAACCAAACCATTGAATATTTCGGAAATTTCTTCTTCTCATTATCTGTATATTCGTGGAGGCTGCGAAAGGAAATTATTTCGGAGTATACAGGGTATCTCAAAAAAGTGTGACATATCAAAGTTGGGTTTTTTTGAATAGAACACCCGGTATTTTGTTGCAGTTTTGGATAGTTCAGGGAAAAATAATACGATTTCATGTAAGGTACCATGTACCTAACTATAACGGTTTTCGAGTTATTGTTTTCTTTTTGAAAATACAGGGTTCAATTGGAGACTGAATAACATCGAAATGTATGGAAACCATCCCTTCCAATTCTGACCAAGCATTAAAGAGGTTTCAGGCTATTGATTCCGATAAAACCCGTTTCCCAATATTATACAGGACGTTCAAAATTCATTGTCACTTTTTTATAATTTCAAACGCCGATAACTTTGTTATTTTAAATAGAACACCCTGTATTTTTTCGATCTAAACTATACAAAATTCGATTATCTTTCATTTTATATTGAGGTTCCCTATACCTAGCTTGAATAGTTTTCAAGATATTGGCATTTTCAAATAGTAGTTATCATTTCAATGTATTCTTTGAATCAAAAGAGCTGTGAAACGACATTTATTTGATTTGGTAACAGAATTCTCATTGACAGTTATTATACTTCACTTGATCGAACATTTCACTGTTATTCAGATCCATATTCATTTCAAATTCTCTGCCCGACAGTTTTTGAAATGTGCTTTCCGCAAAGGTGGATTAGTAGGAGAGGACCACGAAATTGGCCAGCGAGATCGCCAGATTTGACTTGCCTTGATTTTTTTCATGGAGATATTTGAAAAATGGGATTGAAGACAGTCCTTCAATCACATTGGAAAATATGTAGGAAAAAATAAGGGCTGCTTTTCGAAGAGTGTCGCCTCAAATGTTATTAAATGTTAGGCAGTTTTCCATAGAAAGAGTAGCTCTTTGTAGTCATCATTTCGAGCACCTAATTTGAATTGAATACATTTGTATTTCATGTTTTGTTGAAGTTTTTCAGTTGAATAATGAAAAAATTGTCTGTTAAATGTCGGAGTATGGAACTGAATGAAAACTTCATTTCAGTGAACAGTAAAAGTTCGAAGAAGGGAAGTATAATATTTATCAATGAGAATTCTGTTACCAAATCAAATGAATGTCGTTTCACAGCTCTCTCGATTCAAAGAATGCATTGAAATTATAACTACTATTTGAAAATGCCAATATCTTGAAAACTATTCAAGATAGGTATAGGGAACCCTGATATAAAATGAAAGATAATCGAATTTGTATTGTTCAGATCGAAAAAATACAGAGTGTTCTATTTAAAATAACAAAGTTATTTGCGTTTGAAATTATAAAAAAGCGACAATGAATTTTGAACGTCCTGTATAATATTGGGAAACGGGTTTTATCGGAATCAATAGCCTGAAACCTCTTTAATGCTTGGTCAGAATTGGAAGGGATGGTTTCCATACATTTCGATGTTATTCAGTCTCCAATTGAACCCTGCATTTTGAAAAAGAAAACAATAACTCGAAAACGGTTATAGTTAGGTACAAGGTACCTTGCATGAAATCGTATTATTTTTCCCTGAACTATCCAAAACTGCAACAAAATGCCGGGTGTTCCATTTAAAAAAACCCAACTTTGATATGTAACACTTTTTTGAGCCACCCTGTATACTTCAAAATAATTTCCTCTTGCAGCCTCAATGAACATACAAACGATGAGAAGAAGAAATTTCCGAAATATTCAATGGTTTGGTTCACAGAGACCGTGTCGTATGTGGTGCCCCACCCTGTATATATAATGATTCTTAATTCAGATCTATTGATTGTTCACAATTAATTTACATATATCAATCTAATTCCTGTGGATATTCTCATCAGATTGATTTTATTACGACAGCTGTAGCCACCCTCTGTAATGACCGATAATCATAGTGAAATTTTTCTGACGTTTCCTACAGCATCCAATGAGAGTATATATCGCCTTGAAAATGTTTAACAAATGTAGCATTAGTGCGAAATCTTGCCAATTTGATTGGTGAAGTATAATTTCAATGGTGAACTATTCAGATACATTTGGTCAAGCATAATATATCTCAGATATCTGAGGTTGTAGAAGTTTGGTTTCTGAAGTTTGGTTGGAGAAAATGTATGAAGTTACTATTTTCAGAAGATCTTTTGATATACTAAAACATCGTAGTATTTTTCAGAATGTGAAGAGTACACTAAACTAGTAACTTCTGTAGTTCAAGTAATTCCGTTAGTGACGAATACACAACCCATCAATATTAGTGTGCCCAAATGTGAATACAATGGTATACCACTAATTGTTGGAGGAAAACCTGCCACACCTGGAGAGTTTCCATTCATGGTAATCTATTTTCAACTAATTACTGATACATTTCCAATGACATATTTTTTAAAAACATCTATTTTGCAGGCTGCCATTGGTTTCAATACAACTGAGCAACCATGGCGATGTGGTGGTACATTGATAAGTGAGAGATATGTTTTAACAGCTGGCCACTGTGCATATACAAGAGATGCGTGAGTATCACAATGGAATATACAATCCATATTGAACATAATATTGATAATGTTTAATCTTGAAGTAAAGGCATCAAGAAATAAATGCAATGCAACTACATTCACAAGCGTTTCGCTTTATTTCCATAAAATATTTCAACTTGATATACATGGTGTTCACAATTGGAGAAACTATCTGTGAATTCACAAACTCTCGGAAAAACGCTGATTATACTGAGTACATAAAGAGTTTCCAGTCTATATATTTCATCTTAACACAGGAACCCAGCTTCATTGATAACAACTTGATGTCGAATGTTTGGTCTGAATGTTAGGTTTTTTTTTCATTGAATATTGTTACAAGATATACCTAATGCGGCGAAAGGAAAGCAAGCGGAGTCACTGTTTTGTACTTCACGAAAATCACAAAGTTTCACTATTTTTTTAAGGAAACATACTCATTTTCACTAAGAAAATCTTCTCAATGGCTGTACAAAATGTTATGGAAATGTTAAAATCCATATTGGCGTTGAAAAGTTTCTTCGCAATCTCTCATTAGTATTTCATACTCAAGTCCTCAAAGATTAGCTGTTAGTGATTTTATTGAACTGGTTACGTGAATAAAACAGGAAACGCCAATTTCTGAATGAAATTACATGTTACGAGCTCTATTTTTGTGAGAAATCATATTCTGAAAATTCAATATTGATTACTGATTGAACACTAAAACATCAGAAATAACAAGAAAATCGTTTTCTCCTTCATGAATTGGGTAGAGAGGAAGAAAAAAAAAACAATAACAGTTGCTCAATACATTTTGTTTCTCAAGCATAGTTAGCTGACTCTGAAATATAATCAATATAACAAACTGAAAAAAGAAAATCAAAATTTCTCATAACTATATTGGGAATTATCCTAATTTCTTTCCATATTGGTATCGAGTACAAAGAAATCGTCATTTTGCACAGTGTCAACCAACTCAGTATATCTTATACAATTAAAATGTACTGTTTAAAAATTATGCATAATAATTTTTAGAGGAGCACCATCGATAATTCGGTTAGGAGACTTAGATCTATCTAACGATGAAGATGGTTCAGAACAAACGTACTTGGTATCAAGAGTGATAACACACCCCGAATACAAATACCCTCTGAAATACAACGATATCGCTCTACTGAAAACCAACAAAAAAGTTAGATTCACGACGTACGTCAGACCAGCGTGCCTTCACACGAACAACAATATAGAATTCAAAGTGGGAATAGCGACAGGATGGGGTAAAACTGATTTTGCGGGTGATAACAGTGATAAATTGATGAAGGTTACCCTCAACATTTACAATAATCAACAGTGTTATAGAGCGTACCAGAACAACAATGATTTGCCTAAAGGAATAACATCGAATATGATATGTGCAGGGGAACTGAAAGGAGGACGTGATACATGTCAGGTAAGTAATAACAAGGTTTACCAAAAGACAAATTGTACCAGCAGTGTCTATCCTAGTATTGTCTTTATGAACAGAATTACAATGAAAAATGACGAAATTGAGAATGTTGGCGTTGTTGTTGGCAAATAATCGCCTGAAAGGTTTTCGGCAAGTCTTCACAACACTGACATGGATTAAAAACAAATAAATTATTTTCAGACTATTCAGTCTTTACCTGCTGAAATGAGAAATGAATATTGTATACCCTCAAATCACCATATTTGAAAGAAATATGTGATTTTTTATAAAAACATCAAATGTAGACCCTCTTACTGATTGTAATTAATGACACAGGCATATTCCTATCAAAAACTGTATCTAAATCTTCTGAATATTATTCGATTTCAATTCAGAATGATTGTAACTTTTGGTGATAAACTTTTAAAAACAGTAAAATTTGCTGCTTATTTATACCAATTGAATAAGTTATCAAGAATACTTACATATTGCAAATATTGCAATTGAACTGGTCTGGAAAATATAATATTCTTCCTGAAGCTTGGAATCTTTACATTATAACCAGTCTGAATGGGAAATGATGAATTCTTTATTCCGATTTTAACGTGGTATATTTATGGACAAATCATAATTATATTCTATAGATCAATCCTTCATATCCATGAATCGTTTTATTTAATTCTAAAAATAACAAGAAGAACATTTCACAAATATACAAAGAAAAAACGAAGGAATGACAAGTGCCTGAATAGAATATCTCATAACTTAGTGAACTCAAAAAATACCTTATTTGCTATATTTTGGTTTATAAATATTTTCAGGGAGACTCAGGAGGGCCGCTCATTGTTACAAGTCCTGGCAATAAATGCAGTTTTTACTTAGTTGGTATAACTTCGTTTGGGAAATCTTGTGGCCAAAGAAATACCCCTGCAATATATACAAGAGTGTCCGAATATGTTACATGGATTGAACAAACAATATGGTGATAAAAAAGTGTATGATTCATTTCTCTTCTCTTTTTCGTCGATCAATAAATAGTGCCAATAATTTTTAATTGAATTGTTTTTTAATTCACCAAAATCTATTCCTACCCCATCAAGATATTCTCCAGAAATATAAACTGGCCAAGTTGTATATATTCATTAATTTACTATGAAGTTATTGGGAAACATGGTAATTTTACATTCGATCTATATTTGACGAGATTATGTAGTTACGTAACTATTTATTTGTGAGCCTAGGTCTACCGTTTTATGGATTGATACATATATTACGGATTATTTTCAATAAAATTACTTTATTATTCTAAAACTCGAAAAAAGTTCAAATTAATGCCAAATTGTCTCAAACATTATTGGTTTGCTTATCGTGTTATTGAAGAAATGGTAAAATATGTAGGTACAAACAACAATGTCCTTCAACATACAGATCGCATGATAATGATAATTTATGAATTACCGTAAATATGGTAAGGTTGTGTGAGTTTAAAACACTATCATTAATAAGAATTGTTTATTTTTTGGTGAACATGGAAGAGTTGGAAAATGTCAATTATAATTATTATAATATTGATTCTATTGAAAAATTGAAATATGATGATTTTCGCATTGTAGATAGATCAGTCACTTATTAGACATAAGGCAGCAATAGTAAATCAAATTCACAATATTGGAATGCATCAGGTAAAGTCACTTAATAGCAGTCTCATTTTCACAAAACCACAATGGTAAATCCTAGGTACTTTTGCTGGAATGGGAAAAATGACTAGAATTGTTATGGCCATTCATCGATTTGTTCATCATGAATAGTATGCCAAGTAAGTCCATCACCGATAGGCTCATGGGCAGAAGGTAACAACACATTTTTCAAGAAAGACCTAAAAAATTTTAACTGCAAATATAATTTCGTGGACATTTCATTTAACAAATTTCTGTTTGTATTCAATAATATTGTCCTAAACAAATCATCCGTTATAATGTTTGACATTTACCATTACATGTGATAATAATAATAGTAATAATAATGATATTCATTCAGTAAGACTGTACCATATAAACAACAATAGTAATGGTAAATATAAAAACAAAATAATAAGTTATGAACAATTACATATATACATTCACCATGCTGTCCTCCAAACAGGAAAGTATCCGAACAAATATGCAACCCACCCCAAGGAAATTAATCCGCGCAGGGTTAGGAGCTCATTTTAAAACATATTCATGTGTTACATTCATATCATTGATTCAAATAGCGACTTATTATCTGTTATAATAGAAAGGGAGACATATATGTACATACATATAAACACATATACATGTACATGATTCATGCATACGAATGATGACCATCAAAATAGTTTCATTTAATTATTTTTTAGATCAATTAATTCACGAATTTTCATCATGGTTTGAGTATAAATCCATTTCTTCGTTTGAGCTTTCCATAAAATGAATGAATTGATATTTTTTATTTCATTTGGAAGGCGATTGAATATTCTAGAGCCCAGAAAGATATAGCTTCTTTGTTCTATTGTTTCATTTGCTTTTGGTACGATAATCGAGTCAAGATGGCTTGGCAATATAATCGTCTGATGTCCAAAATTTGGCCTTCTTCAAATAACCTTTGAGATGGATATCTCAGTTCTCTATCGTTATATCTGCGATACTTCTATCCTCTCCATGTAGGCATTGAGGAGACCTCCCCAAGCTACGATGGCATATGACATATGTGATTGTACCAAAGCATAATGAAGTATTTTCAACTGTTCAATTGTACAGAACCACCTACAGCTTAAATTTGAGTATGAGACTTCGCAATTGATTCTTCAATATTTTTGCCTGTACATTCCATCTGAGGTGACTATCGATATGAATTCCCAGGTATTTGAAAGGATTTTTAGATGTAATGGCTAAAGAATTATTACTTCTAGTAATGGAATTCTGGTAAGCCTTTTTTATCTTGTGATGTGTCTCCTTATCGAAGAAATCTGTACAAACTTGGCCGTGTACAAGAAAAAAGGTAATTTCAACACGAATAATGTCGGAAAGTATGAATAAAAACTGTAATTTTAGGAAATGCGTGTTTTCTGGGTCAAAATAAGTAAATATGAATCAAAATATACAGCGTATTTCATAATGGTCCGGTGCAGTGGGATTACAAACACTCGATACATTTCAGGTCCACCATTTAAAATGATATTTGGAATTATGAATACACAATTCACACGAACACACAATATCATACGAGACCTTAAGAGGTCTTGAATAAGGAAAAGTGTGGTTAAGCTTAAGATAAGTGATATTTTGTAATGTTTCGTGTGTTGGAACATTCAAGTTATTAATCCAATAAAAAAATATTTTTTAAATTAATGACAACTGTTCTTCAGTTATTCAGTTCAAATGCAAGTGAGTATCAAGTTCACAATATTTAAATGACTTCGCACCCAAAAATTTATTATAAAACTAAGAATCCGTGTTAACCTACTGTACCTTGTATTATTATATTTCTTCATAGATAAGTCCGATGAATCGACAATTCAGAATTGATTATCATTTTTTTTTGCTTTCTCACTCCCTGATTCGAAAATATGGCTATATTAAAAATTACCCTCTATAAAAACTTCAACGTGAAAGATGAATTATAGTTCTTTCATTATCAATTGCAGAACACAGTTATGCGAGAAGTAATCAATATTTATATACGCTCTATATAAACGCATTGCACTCACACCAAATTAAGAAACAAAAATAATGATTAGTACTCATACGAAGTCAAAGTAGCCGCCAGGGTCAATGTAGATTCGAGTTATATGTGTCAACATCCCTTTCAACCAATGAAAACAGTGAATCAGGCAATGCCAATGCTTGCCTGATTTGTTCGAAGGGTTATGGACACTCGGAAGCCATAAATCATCTTTTTTACTCATCAGATTGGATTGTCTGGATATCAGTGGCGTAGTGTGGTGTGTTGAATTTAGAAATTTTATTAAGTAAATCGAAATATGGTGTTTTGGAGACCATGGGCGAATGAAAATAATTGAGTGCTAAATAAACAACGGCGTAATAATGATTCGATTGCCTTTTAAGGAAAACTTTCTCGCATATGATTTCAAACGTATTTATAAAAATAATAAATTCATAAAATAAGGTATCCCCGCCTATGACAGATCAAACAAAATTGTCGGTAAGGGTTCGGAATGAGTTTTTATATTCTGCAATTGATAATGGAAGGTATAGTTCACCTTAGAACTAGTATATGTCATCTGATTTCTTATAATTGTCATCCCACCTGTTCAAAAAAACACGAGTATGACCGAAGACAGTTCGTAATTCCATTTCTAATTCGATGATCTATCGTATTGAGTTTGCCTACAGATCGTTTTCCACTTCGTAATCCCACTACTGATCCTAAAGGTGACAATCCTTGAATAATTTCAATTGCTCAACATAATATCGCAAACGCTCTATTTTCGACATAAAGGTTGATGAAATTTCGAAAAAAAAAATGTATTTCAACGCAGTCATAACAAGAACTGATGATACATACAAAAATATAGAACATACAATTCATATACAATCTAGTTCCTTAAGTAACTCCCAATAGAGAAATTGAGACTAGAAGAATAAAATTCACAATGAATGAATTTCATAACCGTTCGGCTGAAATGATATCAGGAGAGATTTGAAGATCAGGGATACGAAAATAATATTTGAAAAACAAATTGTGGCGTACATCATTTCAATGAAAAATTTCATATTCACATCATGGAAATAATATATTTTTGATAAAATAAAGCATTCAATTACAAAACACCACATGATGAGTGCAAAATTACCAATTTCTGTTGCGTTATTCTAAGAATCACTCAAAGCTGAATCATATGACTCACCAAACCAAAAGTACATACCTTCCTTTGATTAAACCTAGGAATATCAACCAATTTTTTCTTCTCCCAAAGTTATAAGGATTTTTATAGGTTTTTCCCATTTCTCGCAATCTGACAGTCTCTGCTTTGTTGATATTTGCTTCTATACTGGTTTCACCTCTTCCTATTAGTTGACTGTGCCAAAGTGACAATAAGCCTAGAGCAACCAGAACGCCTAAAAAATCGAAATGATGCAAATTAATCCAGTTTTATTGTTGTGAAAAGATTGGGAAATATTCCATATAACAAATGATAAATAAATTCGCGATAAAATTCCAACTTACCACTATTGATAAGTGCCATATAAACTATAGCTCTCCTTCTCCAAGGATTTACATATTCTAAAACTGTATCTGCTTCTTCCAGAAGAGAATCGTCCAGATATTGTGAATCGGTCTAAAACATCATACAATAATATTATTATATCATCATTTTTACCAATCATATACATATATCAGTAATTAAAAAAACTAAATCAACAAGAAAAATATATTCAAATAGATATCATGCTCATAGAGGTCAATTCAGCAGCAGTGCAATGGAAAAAATTATCAAATCAAAATCACAGTATTATTCTATAAACTTGATAGGAATTCCCATCATCAAAAAAATACAAGAAATTAACCGACCCCTGGTTGATTGTCCACAGATAGTGTGATAGTATTTATGGAGTATTCTGGAACTATTTGTCATGTTCCAAAAATTTGGTTTTATCATTTGAAGTATTTGAAAACTGTGAAGTATCTAATTTACCCAACATTGACAGAATAGAGTTGAAAATAATATCATTAACTCACCACCGGAATCAGAGCACCAGTTTTGTTAACTTTAACTGAATGCCCCTCTAATTCAGGCTCTTCAGAATCAGTTGGAGTGAGCATTACTACAGTATATGCTAGATCAAATCCACAAAGAATCACAAATAATACTCCTGCAACCATATACACCATGTACAGGAAAAAATATCTGTGGTTTCTGTATCCTACACAATTATTCAACCATGCTGTATAAGTAGTTAGGGAAATCATATTCAGTGAAAGTTTTATGGATCATAAATGATTATTGTGGTTCATTTCAATTGATGTAACAAAAGGATACGGCAGTGATGATCCATTTTCAAAATGCACTTATTACAAACTGAACAATGATGCGTTCTAGGTGGTTTAGGAGCAATGCATTTTTTACATATGCTAACTGCTTCTGGAATCAATTCACCCTGAAATAATAACAAATTTTTATGTTAACTCACAAATATTATGGAATGTCAATTTAACTAATGGAGGATAGCCAGCAGGTGTAACAACAGCCATGTAATAGTGGAAACAAATATTTGCCAACAGCCAATGCCCAATTATGACTAGAACGATGCACATATAATAATTTCTGTTCCACCAGTATGGAATACCCATCCAATAAGCTATTAAAACCACAGACATTGTAAGTCCAATAACAGCAACAACAAAAAACTGAAAAATTACATGATCAAATAATTGAACTATTTTGTGTTCATGGTACTTACAGGTCCTATTGCATAAGTAAAGTTATCGACAAACCAAAACATTGGCTCCATACATACATCAGCTGCATAGTTTTGATCCATAAAGTGATTGTATGTGAGAGATCGAAAAGAAATTCCACATTTTTGGAAAAATGATTTAATGAGATTACTGAAAGTTATATAAATAAATAGGTATTGAATAATAACACAATGGAAACTCACTATAAATTCTGAGGAATTCGGCGAAAGGCCCATTGTATGGTAGTCATTCTCATTTTCACTAGTAGTTCAGTCAAGATATTTTCATAATAAATTATAATAGCAGCCTAATCGAGAGAACTTTGTACAAAGACAACGCAAAGTGTATTGTCCTGACATTCTGATCTCTTTCAATACATATTATTTGGTTCAGGCCTAGCTTGAGCAATGATAACGAAAATTTGTGGTATGTAAACTGAAAATACCGCAAAAATATTAACAACACTAAATTGACACAACTTCAATTATAATCTGACGTTGACACTGACAGTGGTATGTAGCTAATCAAGGCATAAGGCTGGATCCACATTGATCCGTGATACGCATCCGTTGTGTACCACATGATCAATATGAACCAATGAAATTTTAGGGAATAAAATCACGCACGTTTCAAGGTCGCCACGGATTGAAGTTGGTCAATTTCAACTTTTCATGCGTGATTGAGGTTATGTTATTGTTGTGGATTTGGTGGTGGACTGTCCTTTTTTCAAATATTTTTTCACTTTCATTAAAAAGTTAAGACAAATGTCGAGCCAAGTCGCGTACCAATGTGCGTACTGCAAAATATTAAAATATTTTAAGGTTGGGTATCAGTAACGAAGGCGTATAAACGTATTAAACGGATTGACCTATGTGGATGATGAACTTTTCGGCTATTCTTGAAACGGACACGCACGTCCGTGATCACGGATCAATGTGGATCCAGCCTAAGAGATTCGTGTCAGTTGAACTGTGAAACCCACTGCGAAAGAGCACAGCACGTCACAGCCAATTACAGCCAATCACAGTATAAAGAGCATCTGCTGCGCGTCACAAAAACGTCGTGTCTTTCAGGTCTGAAGGTAAAACAACTCCAAACATTTCTGGTCTGTTGATTTGTAATAGGTACTATATGTTCGTACTATGTTTCGCACTGGCAATTTATTGGATGTTTGAAAAAAATATTCTCTATACCCTAACAATCAATTTTAATTTTTTAGAAAACAGTATTTTTGTATCGATAGCAAGTCGTAGACTTACTACTTTTTTGAAGCCAGACCTGGTCAAGGATGATAGACTGAACAGGATGGTTCAATTAAGCTATTTTGTGGGCCAAAAGTCGTGGCTTCCAACGGCGGTCAGCAACGGGCCTGAATTCAAAATTATTCATTCTGTGTAGCACGGTCTGTGTAGTCATATATAATGCTTTGAAACTCATCGAATTCGTATCATCAATTATATTACTAAAATATACGTTTCGTAATTATACTATATATATGATTATAGTATGTAACTTCAGATATCACTAGTTTTTGTACGATAAGTACTGTGAATCTCCATGTTGCACAGAAGTTTCAGAATAATATAATGAATACCGATCATATTTCATCAGTTGAGGAAGCGATATGTCTCAAGCACTAAGCACTACTGCCTCTGACGTTTCGTCAAGAACTCCAGGGTTGCGTTCATAAACTTACTCAGAGTATGGACTGCTTACTTCGAATCGTTCGTAAACGTATTCTAGCTTCATAGAGTATGCATTGACAATCGTTCAGAAATTTACTCGTAGTAAACTCTACATACTCTGCTTTTGAAAAGAGTATTCATATACTCTGACAGTAATGACATTGGCAATTACAGGGAACTTAGTTGATGGTTTGTATTTGTATATGATTTGTATCTGATTATTCTGATTTGTATTGAAACAGTAATAACCAGCAACATAATGATGGTATTCAATGTATTCATTATTAATTGATTATAAAGTAATCAACTTTCGATGAAAGAATAGACTTTTTAAGATGCAGAGTGTGAATGTAAAGGCATTATTGTTGGAAAATCCAGATATTAGTAAAAGGTAAGCTGAAAAATCCAATTTGTTTACACAACAGTTTGTTTCCTATATGTGAAATGGAATGTTTATTTACAGATATCAAATGAAGCTGAAGTTAGAAAATGATGTAGACCCTTTTACATTCAACATTCAGGAATTAGGTAGTTCAATTCATGGAATTCCACATATTTCAAGCATAGATATTGTTTCATATTTGTGCTCACCCATAGCTATCACACCAAAGAGAAAATGAGTCGGGTTTTGTTGTGAATGTGAGGACAAAAGTGGTGAATGGTGTCTACATTGTAGTGAGAAAGGTAACTTTTTTTTAGAACTGTATGATCAGATATAATTTCATAGTCAAGTGTTGTTTGTGCTCTTCACAGTAAGTTTTAAGCGATCTTGTTATATTCCATATATTAAGTACATCAATATCTTTCACATCTGTCTGTATGTCACTTTTTTTTCTATGGGTGGTGAAAAGAAATACAGGGTGATCCTGGAAGTAATATTTCCACAAAACAAACAGAAACATGAGTACTATCTTTATACACAGAGCTGGGGACCAGTCGAATATGTATGGCATTTATGCACAAAGTTCTCAACGTGTTGAGAACATTGTGTTCATCTCTATTAACTTTTGTTTATTCAGCAATTTTTTTAGGTCAAACATTCTCAGAGAGGGAATGAGAAACCATTGGACATTTGGTGCATTGTGGCCAAAGATGAAAGTGTATTAACAGCACATTGCCCATGAATGGCTGGACACAGTGAAGTTTGCAGTCATGTGGGTGCACTTTTATTTGCTCTGAATAAAATGTACAATGTAAATACAATAAAAGTTATAAAATGTTTACTGCAGACTCTCTGATTTTATAGTATCGATTCAGTAAGATCGTCCCTCTTAATTGCTGCTATCCATAGCCTTTCAGACAATTCGTTTTTATCCGTTAGAAACCTGTGGCTTAAAACCACAGGCACTAAAAAGAATTTTATATCATCCTTGGAACGACTTCCACAGTTGACTAAGAGGCATGTAACCGGCATTTTTTAGTGAGAATACCACTAATAAGCTCTAAACAATATAAAAAATCATTTGATGCAGTCACGAAAACAAAAATCGCACAACTTTTACATCAATTTATAACATAACAATATGTAAACAAAGCATTGTGTGCCTACTCCCGCCATATTGAATTTGTTTTGACAGGTCATTGGGATTCACTTGACATGTTCCATTTTGCAGAGTTTTCGAACGACTATTGAGGAGCAATGATCAACATATATTTCTAATCACGTGATCGTACTCTTACTCTACTCTGTGAGTAAGTTTATGAACGCGCCCCAGAAGTATTTCTATGGTGTATCACCGTGTTATGTGAAATGCTTCTGAACTATACAGGGTGTTTCAGAATTGCACGACAATATTTCAGTTACATATTCTCTGGTACAAAATAAGAAAAAAAGTTCCTATGAACGTGTGTACGTCCGATCTCGATTATTAGCGTAGTTACAGGGTGTTGAAAGTTTGAAAAAAATTAGGTTTTTATTTTATTGCACTTGATCCATTGCAGATAGAGCTTTCAAATTTCGTATGAATATCAAGCAATAGGTGCTGCTTAATATGGAAGTTAATATTTTCCAACTAACATAAGGTGTAGCATTTTCCGAGGTCTCAGTCGCCATGAAAGCCTTAAGAAAAACTTGCTCGTACGCCATTGGTGAATTTCAATATTTTTTCAAGTTCTTCAACCTATTACCTAAGTTTTGTCTCTCCTGATTTTTGGTCGAATTCCGTTCAGTTTCCTCAGAAATTAATTAATTTGTAAATTTGCTCAAAGTTACATATCTACTCTGAAATGTTTGTGCTATTTTGACATTCAATATTAATTACAGCATCAAAATTAAATTTATTGACAAATGTTCAGGGGAATTGTTCATTTGTTGAACGCAAAATTGAGCACGATGAATCCATAATTCCTTGGCAATTCGACTCAACACCCTGTAACTCCGCTAATAATCGAGATCAGACACACGTTCATAGGAACTTTTTTCCTTATTTTGTACAAAAGAATACGTACCTGAAATATTGCCGTGCAATTTAAAAACACCCTGTATATTTCAGTTTCTATTTCAAAATATATCAAAAGGTACTCAAAATATGTCTTATGGTCAGTTTATATATATATATTTTTAAGTTAAAATGAATGCATCAATATGAACTGTCAAGTCGTAACAAATATGTGATTTCATTGGTGCATTCTTATTTTATTTTATTCTTATCTGCTGTATAACTAACCATCAAAGGAATGCATTTTATAAAATAGCTCTAACAACCAAACATCTTTTCAGCGATCAACTATTGATGAGCGCAATTATAGCTTACTCCATGTGACATTATTATTTATCTCGAACATATTACATTAACAGAACAAAAGAAATAAATTAGGCAATCCAAACCACGTGACATTCAATGTGGCGGCTTGGGGCACACAATGCGATACCTTGGCTAGTAAACAGTGAATTTTATTTATTTTCGGAGTTTTTTGGTGTTTCGAAACGGTATTCAGATGGAGAGTGAATATTTGAAGACATTGATGTTGAATAGCAGAGACGTTGTTGAAAAGTATGCTTGGAACTATTCATTCAGTTCATTCTTGCAGAGATAAGCTATAACTTATTGTAACTTATCTCTGATTCTTGTCACAGCATTCGTTTTCGATATTAAATTAAGTTGGGATTAATTAATAATCTAGATCCTTTCACATTGTATACTGATGCTGATTTAGATTATTCAATTGATGTTGTTCTTTTTGTAATATTCTGGTCAAAAAAATGTCTACTGCAGACTCTCTGATACATCAGTTTGGAATCAGTGAGATCATATGCATATCTCTTGATCGCAGCTAACCATAGGGCCCTTCGCTTCCTAGTTAAATCGTTCTTACTCTATAACTGCTCTATAAGAACCTGTGATTAGTAACCGTAGAAACCGATTACATGCCGACTTTATTTCGGTTAGTACGAGATCTACAGCCAACCACAATGCATGTGATAGGCCTTTTCTTCAGTAAAAGAGTAAATAATTAGCCACAATTAAAAAAACACATAAAAACGCACTAGAGATAACTAAATGTAACAGTTTTCAACTCAAGTCACATATGTAAACACCAAGTGTGTGCCCCAAGCCGCCACATTGGTTTTTCGCTTTGACAGATCGCTGGATTGCCTAATAGAAAACCTTGTAGCTGTCAATAAATAACCTAAAATACACGCAATTAGGGTTGCCAGGTTGGCAACCCTTATAGCCGGACACTTGGGTAGTAAGACCGTGCGGACCCCCTACATTTGAGGATTTTGTTTCTCATGTCTATTGATTGGTACGACAAAAAACGCAAGTTAAAACAAACTAAAGCCGGACACATTTATTTTGGCCGGACATGTGATCAATACACGCAATGCAAAGTAATGTTTTGAAATAATTATGTACGTATATGTTTCTTCTCAACGAAATCCATATATTTTATTTTCTCTATATATTTCTTTGTGAAAATATGGTTTCAATATTTTCATTCCATAATTGTATGTGTGTAAACTTCCTGAAGACACTAACAATTCCACATATTAATAAAAAATCAATCGAAAACTTTCATATTTCAATTGAGTATATTCCCTTTGAATCCGTCGAAATAAATGTACTTTAATTCACTCACAAAATGAATCGACCCATATTTGATTAGAATTATAGTACATCTGAAAAGACTTCGGCGACTATACATTTTCTCATTGGCGTAACTAGAGTTGACTAACAGGGGGGTCGACCCCCACCAGTCAACCACAGTTACATATATTACTCCCTTAAAAAAAAAGATTTCTCATAATATAGACATAATATATTTCATATACAATATTCTTGTAGCTTTAAATTGAAAAAATATGTTATATATTTTTTTAAATGTTATTTTGATTAAAAAAAATATTTTTGGAAGGGCAAGCAAGTAATGGCTTTCAAATACAAGTAATCCTAATTATTGGTTTCAATAATTTACTACACCTAATAAAAAATAAATTAAGACTGATAAAATGAAATAAAATTGGATTATTCAAACAATAAAAAAAAACTATTTTTTTACTCCTTCTAGAAAGGGGGTGTTACGTCCCCATAACCCCCTCCCCTCGTTAGGCCTGTGCATATTCCAAGTTGTACCAACTCTCTTCGAATACACATTTTAGACACCTGTTTTCACCCTTGAACATTAAGTTTATACTTTTGCCACAGGGGTCCGTGAACATAATTCGCTACACAGAAAATGTTCCCATCAGTCGTTCTCTGAAACTGTTTGTTGACGGTCGTTGAGCAGCGAGTAGCTCGTACGGCGCGCTATTCGCGCGCAATTTCAATTTGTGATTGACAAGAGGTTAGATATTGCATCAGCCTTGACGATATGGAAACAGCGGAACTCCAAGCAGAAGTTCAGGTCAATGATATCAAATGTTTGTGGGTGTTCGCGTATGGTTCCCTGTGCTGGAGGCCAGGATTTCAGTTCCATAAGGCCGTCACAGGATGTGTCAAAGGATTTCAAAGGAGGTTTTGGCAAGGGAATACAACACATCGCGGGACAGTTGATAAAGTAACCCAGCAAACATGAATGAGCGGTAAACAGACGGGCCGTTGCCGTTAACAGCGGAAAATCATCGGCAGCGGCATACTGACATCGGCAAAATGTTAGAATGACATCAGTCCTGCCGCTTCGGCTGGACGTTCGCATTTTTATGTCGGATGTCCGTAATTTTGCCAGAAATTACCCGTTAAAAAATTTCTGACAATCGCGCCGATGTAGTTTTGACGCTGAGAACCACCACAGAATTAAATACGTGGTGATATCTATTGGTATTACTGACAGTCATCACATTGGTATCACTGCTGTTGTGTGGTTATGTTAAGGATTAAGAAACAACAAAAATATTCGTTTTCTTATATTCTTTGTGAAATTGTTTTAATGCATTCTTCTGGAGCTGACTTAGAAGATGATGGCCGATAAGTGAGTACCATTTTCCGTTCTTAATGATAATATAATATCATATAATCTCGTGTAATATGTAATCCACTAGAAGCACTCGTCAGAAAAACCATGTTGCAAGAAATATGGTCAATAGAGACTGAGGTCCTTTTGAACAATATTTCCAGTAGAAATCATAATGATATTGATGTCAATAATGTACCTGGCCCCAGTATTGCAAAACGACCTAGAAATTAAAGATTTTGAAGACCATCAATCCATGAAAATTGATTATGATGTTAAATGTTTGGAAAATGAGTTGACTGTTAAAAAAGATGCTTTCTTGAACAATCTCAGTGAATCTGATGATGATATAATACATCATAGCTTAGATGAAACTGGAAGTGATTCTGAACCTGAAGTTGTTAACAATAATTGTTGTGATACATCAACATTTCTTAGAAAATGGACACTAAGAAAACAATATAATAAATACAGCTGTTTCACAGCTACTTAAATGGCTGAACACCCAACCCAACTTGTCAAATATCCCTCTCAATGCTAGAACATTGTTGAAAACCTTATCTGAAAACTGCTTGAGATGGAAGCTTTTATTATTTTGGTAATACCAATATAAATGTACTACTTTCAATCTAGATCTCAATATAAATGGCCTTTCAATACATAAAAGCACTGAGATATCTTTTTTGAGCTACTGGCCAGTAGAGTTCAATTGGAAACCAAGAACAAGAATTTTCTATCACTTTGAATACTTTCGAATATGTTTCAGATATCTTGATTTCACAAATATTTCAAATATGGTATAATATTTTGTAAGAGATGTTTTCCCCTCAATATTCCATTGTTTGTTTTTTTTTTCAGAATTGCTCACAGAAATTCTGAGGCAATTGAAGATAATTAAAGAGGATTCCAGTTATATATCTGATTGAATTGTACATATATTGATGATACTAAGAAACAAGTATCTTCTGGGAAGGCAGCCAAAATTTATAGTTTTGAAGAGTTATCCATATTGAATGATGATTTGTCAAATAAAACTAAATTTGCTGAATGGGTATGTTGTCTCAAATTATAATATTATTATTTTTTGAAATACTAATTGGTTGAAATTAATTTCAGTGTTGTGAGCTGCAATATATTGGGAGGAAAATGAATATGAACTTTTATATCAAATGACTTGACAAGGAAATTAAACTGGACAGGGAGGAATGAGAAGACAGGTTTTAAAGATTAAAAAAATGTGATTCAATTATTACATGGTAAGTTGCTTTCAGGCTTAGTATTTCTTTATATGTATATAATATTTTTATCTTGAAAATGTTTCCAATAATTTGGACCTAACAGCCGTTATTATTTTCACATTTCATATATATTTTTACTTTTTCTGTGTAGATGCTGCCCAAAGGATATATATTTTTTGTTTATTTTCTAATATCATTGTGATGTTATTTTCTCATTATATTTTTTAATATTTTACTCGTATTTTATTGAGATATCTAAAACCTCTAGTTGAACTATGGTGTAAAGCCATCATCCCACCTCAATCTGTAAGATGCAATACCAATGCATCGGAACTTCAAATACCCGCTAAAGTGCCGCTATCTAGACAGGGCGGCTGATAGTCTGGTGGCCTACTAGCGGCCGCCGGGACGCGGGCTAGCCGGGCCGACGGCGTATCACGATTAAGGGCCGCTGATGTCGGCATCGGCAGTTTTTAAAGTACCTCAAGCGGCCCGTATTTACTATGTTTGCTGGGAAGGATAAAACAGCCTTAACTTCAACTCAAAAATATCCATTAGGTTTCAACAGACCGATGTTTTCTTATTCAAAGTTTTGTGTGAAGTGAATTTGTGTTGCATAAATCCAGAATAAATTTATGTTTCAATTTATGTATGTACAATCATTGTTAGTCTAACAGTAATTAGAAAAGACTAGAAATGTAATGATTGAATGAATCTGTATCTGCAGAAAACAAATTCGATTTTTGTATACAACAGTCAGTCAAATAAACTTCCACTTGACCCCCTTTTCCAGACAGCCACATAAGACTACTGTTGATTGAATATTCAACCAACGCACAAGGTTTTTCGCAATAATAATGAGTGCAAATTAGATGGCAGCGATTGAAATATAAACCGAAAACTTTTTTATTATTCCAAATCTCATTTTAATGTTCAAACTGTAATTATTCGAATAACACATCCAAATTTATTGTTTCGTATGAACGACTGAAGACATTCATACATTATAATACTGAAACTGAAATCAAGAAATAATTGATCCTCATTTATGGAATAGTCCCACTCAGATATATGAAAACATCAAGATTTTTTTTTATATCTGTGAACTTATGTGAATTTAGTATCTTCTAGTAATATCTTCCAACCAATAAAATCCAATTCATGACTACTTTCTGATAAAAAAGGCAACGTCGCATGTATTTGTATATATATTATGTTATTTTCGTATCATTCTATGACTCGCTATAAACATCGAATTAACGTTCATCATGGAGAACTTTGTATACAAACAATGGGTAGATAGACACCTTAACAGATACATACAAAATATTTGAACCTTTTTAGATGGCTCGACCTGAAATAGATTTCTCAACACTAAGTATAAGAATTTGAAAAATTTGCAATTCTGGAATTTTAAGAATGACTCGGGAAATATAAAGAATACCTTTCAACGACGTTTCTCTCAAAATTTGTTGTAAAACAGTGATAGAATCAATATGGTTTCCATTTTTGAAACGTACTGTCAAAAATTCTTAAAAATTGGAGAACTGTTTGCAGGAATGTTTATTTTTATTATGTCTCTATCACTTGATAGATTTGATGAACTATTATTTCATCATGTTAATGTTTTTTCGAATGGAACATTTTGTATACAGTTCACCGAAATACGGTGAGAGGGCAAATTAAAGTGAAGATTTTAAGATAAAATATGTATTCGTCATTTGTCTGAAAACTTCTCATTACTTTTAAAATATCGATTTTTGATATTTGATTATCAACGTTAATCTTTAATGAAGATGCGTATTCTTAGTAGTTCATTAGAGAGCACCTTTCGTAATGGATTCTCTTAAAAAAAAACATTTCTTTTATTGTATATGTATTATCGATATGAATAAAAAGTCCTTCAAGTTGAACATTTTTGAATTATAATTTTTTTTGTTGATATTCTACATTCAAATATGAAGTACAGGAGTATCTTATTTGGAATTCAAAATTTTCATCTTCCTTATTGAAGAAATGGAGGGGATATTTCCTAATATATTCATTAATTTTCGAATACTCTATATAATGATGACTAAAAAATTTGCATAGGTACTACGTATCTAGAGTAGAGCAATCTGCGTTTATTCAGTAGTCACGTTCAATCGTCTTATCTAATGGGTTTGAGCTGCCATTTTATATTTATGTGTTTAAAATGAAGTACTTCCGCCAAAAGTATTGAACTCATTGTTATTTACGTACGTATCAGACACGGTCATACACATAAGGTCTGGAATCTACGGCAATTTTGAGTGGTGGGAAGTGGTACCAGTTTTGAAGAAAAAGTTTCCATAATTATCCGCTAGGCGGACATAGGGGTATAATCACGTGATTAATCTTTGACAACAAAACAAACGGTTAGGACTTGAATGTTGAATAAAATCAATGACAGAAATATTATATCTTGCAAAATTTGCTCGAATAAATAAAAATCATTCCTACTTCCAAAAAGCTGATCAGATCTGATTTGTGATTGGCTGACAAAGTGACAATAGAGGACAGCGCTGCAGGTGGCGAAACATGTGAACCACGAAAATTTCCTCAATGTTTGGGTCACCCCCCACCACCCGAGTTGCAAGACCTATGTATACGATCGTGGTATCAGACTAAACTAAATGTAAACTGAAAGTTCACATTGATTGGTGCGTCTGTCAAAGAAACAGGTATCTACTATGGTATCTACTTAAAATGACTGAGAACAGTTGAGCACACGATCGTATACATAGGTCTGGCAACTCGTATGGTGGGGGGTGACCCAAACATTGAGAAAATTTTTGTGGTTCTCATGTTTCGTCACCTGCAGCGCTGTCCTCTATAGTCACTTTGTCAGCCAATCACAAATCAGATCCGATCAGCTTTTTGAAAGTAGGAATGATTTTTATTCACTCGAGAGAATTTTGCAAGATATAATATTTCTGTCATTGATTTTATTTACCATTCAAGTCCTAACCGTTTGTTTTGTTGTCGAAGATTAATCACGTGACTATACCCCTATGTCCTCCTAGCGGATAATTATGGCAACTTTTTCTTCAAAACTGGTGCCACTCCCCACCACTCAAAAATGCCGTAGTCTCCAGACCTATGTGTATGACCGTGGTTGAGCATTTATATTATCACCTTCAAACTTGAAAGTTTTTCCGAGATATTATCATAGTTAAGACCACGGTTAAGACCAATTCGTAATCATTGAAAGTTGTCAGCAGTTTGCAGGGATATGCTATCAAGTGATTTTTATAGTTATATTTTGAATGTTTTCAGACGTACTGTTTGCGTGAACCTGCGTGAAATATTTATTTTTCGGTTCCAGTCGTGAATACACTGCGGAAATTAGCACATAACGATTGACAATAAAATAACATAAAATATTGACGAATGATGAAAATGTACAAACTTCCAAACGGAGTATTTTGAAGGCCTTCTGATGCGAGTCTAATATTTCTTGTATATTTTTTTTCAGCCAGGCCGTGTTGCCACCTTAGTTGAAGAAAAACAGGTGAGTGGTTTTGATATTCGAAGATTAGACAGATCAAATCCAATAAACTGTCACACATAAATATTGTTTGAAAATTTTCACATAATAGATTCTCGGTGACGAAGACCTGGACGATAAAGTTTGAAATACCCCTACTTCAATATTCATACTTGTACCATTCCCGAAAACTCATGACTCGTCCAATAAAATTTCGAAAAGTTCGCATTGTCGCAATAAAGGTTAACTTTTTGATATGTTTGTGAAAACGTTATAAACAAATTCCCAAAGCAGCGAATCGATATCTTTTGCACGGGGGTTGCAAATCGCAAAAACAGCCCCCCATTGCTGGTTTTTGGGCTTTTACGCAAAAACTATGTACTGTACGAAAAAAATCTTCAGACAAAAGTTGTAGAGCTTTTCCTTTTGTGTATTTTGATACCAAGTTTGTTCGATTTGGATATACGAGTCATTTTCTGTGGGCCCGAAAAGACATGTATGTTACGCTGGCATGGCCACTTCAACAAAATTCAAAAATTTTTATATCAAGATTTAGTGCTTTTTTGTTGCTAATTTGTTCCCCTTTTCAAAAATTTGTTGCTCGTGCCAATAAAAAAAAAAGTGACGCAATGCTAGCTTCACGTGAAGCTGGCACAGCAACTTTTTTATTCGGCCACTATATCGAAAAACAAATATACCAAAATGTAGTACTAATTTGTTGCTAATTTGTTCCCCCTTTCAAATTCCTGAATTTTTTTCCTTTACAGAAAAAATCGATTCCATGCCAGCTTCACGTGAAGCTGGCACGACAACTTTTTCATTTCAGTACTATTTCAAGAAATGAATATACCGAAATGTAGTACTAATTTGTTGCTAATTTGTTCCCCTTTCAGAAATTTTGTTGCTCGTTTTTTTCTTCGAAAAAAACCGCAATGAATAGTCGTTCCATGCCAGCTCAATGTCTCGATAACTCCGTTATCTTTCATGAAAAATTAAAAATGATTTCACCAGAATTTGTTGCTTTCTAGTCGCTAATTTGTTCCCCTTTCAGAAATTTTGTTGCTCGTTTTTTTTTTCGAAAAAATCGCAATGAATAGTCGTTCCATGCCAACTCAATGTCTCGATAACTCCGTTATCTTTTATCAAAAATTGAAAATGATTTCACCAGAATTTGTTGCTTCCTAGTCGCTAATTTGTTCCCCTTTCAGAAATTTTGTTGCTCGTTTTTTTTTTCGAAAAAATCGCAATGAATAGTCGTTCCATGCCAGCTCAATGTCTCGATAACTCCGTTATCAAATATTGCGATTTTTTCGAAAAAAAAAAAAACGAGCAACAAAATTTCTGAGAGGGGAACAAATTAGCGACTAGAAAGCAACAAATTCTGGTGAAATCATTTTCAATTTTTGATAAAAGATAACGGAGTTATCGAGACATTGAGCTGGCATGGAACGACTATTCATTGCGATTTTTTCGAAAAAAAAAAAACGAGCAACAAAATTTCTGAAAGGGGAACAAATTAGCGACTAGAAAGCAACAAATTCTGGTGAAATCATTTTCAATTTTTGATGAAAGATAACGGAGTTATCGAGACATTGAGCTGGCATGGAACGACTATTCATTGCGATTTTTTCGAAAAAAAAACGAGCAACAAAATTTCTGAAAGGGGAACAAATTAGCGGCTAGAAAGCAACAAATTCTGGTGAAATCATTTTCAATTTTTGATGAAAGATAACGGAGTTACCGAGACATTGAGCTGGCATGGAACGACTATTCATTGCGATTTTTTCGAAAAAAAAACGAGCAACAAAATTTCTGAAAGGGGAACAAATTAGCGACTAGAAAGCAACAAATTCTGGTGAAATCATTTTCAATTTTTGATGAAAGATAACGGAGTTATCGAGACATTGAGCTGGCATGGAACGACTATTCATTGCGATTTTTTCGAAAAAAAAAAACGAGCAACAAAATTTCTGAAAGGGGAACAAATTAGCGACTAGAAAGCAACAAATTCTGGTGAAATCATTTTCAATTTTTGATGAAAGATAACGGAGTTATCGAGACATTGAGCTGGCATGGAACGACTATTCATTGCGATTTTTTCGAAAAAAAAAAACGAGCAACAAAATTTCTGAAAGGGGAACAAATTAGCGGCTAGAAAGCAACAAATTCTGGTGAAATCATTTTCAATTTTTGATGAAAGATAACGGAGTTATCGAGACATTGAGCTGGCATGGAACGACTATTCATTGCGATTTTTTTTTTCGAAAGAAAAAAAAGAGCAACAAAATTTCTGAAAGGGGAACAAATTAGCGACTAGAAAGCAACAAATTCTGGTGAAATCATTTTCAATTTTTGATGAAAGATAACGGAGTTACCGAGACATTGAGCTGGCATGGAACGACTATTCATTGCGATTTTTTCGAAAAAAAAAAACGAGCAACAAAATTTCTGAAAGGGGAACAAATTAGCGACTAGAAAGCAACAAATTCTGGTGAAATCATTTTCAATTTTTGATAAAAGATAACGGAGTTACCGAGACATTGAGCTGGCATGGAACGACTATTCATTGCGATTTTTTCGAAAAAAAAAACGAGCAACAAAATTTCTAAAAGGGGAACAAATTAGCGGCTACAAAGCAACAAATTCTGGTGAAATAATTTTTAATTTTTGATGAAAGATAACGGAGTTGTCGAGACATTGAGCTGGCATGGAACGACTATTCATTGCGATTTTTTCGAAAAAAAAATGAGCAACAAAATTTCTGAAAGGGGAACAAATTAGCGACTAGAAAGCAACAAATTCTGGTGAAATCATTTTCAATTTTTGATGAAAGATAACGGAGTTATCGAGACATTGAGCTGGCATGGAACGACTATTCATTGCGATTTTTTCGAAAAAAAAAAACGAGCAACAAAATTTCTGAAAGAGGAACAAATTAGCGACTAGAAAGCAACAAATTCTGGTGAAATCATTTTCAATTTTTGATGAAAGATAACGGAGTTATCGAGACATTGAGCTGGCATGGAACGACTATTCATTGCGATTTTTTCGAAAAAAAAAACGAGCAACAAAATTTCTGAAAGGGGAACAAATTAGCGGCTAGAAAGCAACAAATTCTGGTGAAATCATTTTCAATTTTTGATGAAAGATAACGGAGTTACCGAGACATTGAGCTGGCATGGAACGACTATTCATTGCGATTTTTTCGAAAAAAAAAACGAGCAACAAAATTTCTAAAAGGGGAACAAATTAGCGGCTACAAAGCAACAAATTCTGGTGAAATAATTTTTAATTTTTGATGAAAGATAACGGAGTTGTCGAGACATTGAGCTGGCATGGAACGACTATTCATTGCGATTTTTTCGAAAAAAAAAACGAGCAACAAAATTTCTGAAAGGGGAACAAATTAGCAACAAATTAGTACTACATTTCGGTATATTCATTTCTTGAAATAGTTCTGAAATGAAAAAGTTGTCGTGCCAGCTTCACGTGAAGCTGGCATGGAATCGATTTTTTCTGTAAAGGAAAAAAATTCAGGAATTTGAAAGGGGGAACAAATTAGCAACAAATTAGTACTACATTTTGGTATATTTGTTTTTCGATATAGTGGCCGAATAAAAAAGTTGCTGTGCCAGCTTCACGTGAAGCTAGCATTGCGTCACTTTTTTTTTTATTGGCACGAGCAACAAATTTTTGAAAAGGGGAACAAATTAGCAACAAAAAAGCACTAAATCTTGATATAAAATTTTTTGAATTTTGTTGAAGTGGCCGTGCCAGCGTAACATACATCGAAAAGACGCGTGTAGGGGAAGTGCGAGGACACGCGGAGTGGGACAAGGCGCGATGACGGCGGCACCTTTGTCATTCGAGCCGACTGACCGACAAGTGGACTGTTTTTTCGATTTATCTATTCGAATTATAATTGTTTGGAGCGTGCCTTCTTTCCTCAAACCCCTCGTCGGATCTGTGTGTATTATGTGTCTGTAAACTTTTCGGGATTTTACGGTCTCGTACAAGTATTTTATGTACATATACTAGAATATAAGAGTATAGATGTATTATATTTATATTTTGACATGTCCAACACCATGTAATTTGGTCTTACTGGAATAAATATTATTATTATTAGAATCAGATGGAATGAGTAAATGAAAACGTTGTGTTATTTATTTGATAACATGCACAATTGAAAATAAACGTTATTTTCGTTTATCGCATTTTTTATATGTTATGAAATATGTACGTTTCATGAGTATACCGGGTGTCCCAAAGTGCTTGCTTGTTGAAAAATTTCGACTCGTGATCTAAAAATACAGTTTTCTCAGAAACAACCGATTTCAGAGAGTACATTATGAGGATATAAGGGAAAGACATAAAATAGTTCTACACATAGGCGTAACGGGGGTGGTTATTGGGGACGTAACTCCTCCCCATTGCTTAGAAGAAATAAAAAAATAGAATTTCATGATAATTCTCCGTAATCATTATATTATGTTTAGATCCAACAATTCAAAAATCAAGAAATATAATTGACAGGAATAAATTGAGGAAAAGGGAAGGCAAAGAAGTATTATTTTTTCATTGATCTCAATCGTGACATCGTTTATTTACACTCAACAACGTCCTCGTCTCTAATTCGAATACCGCTCCTTACGGCAGCTAGGTTCTTCACTTTGTAAATGGATGACAGAGAAACTGTTGCTGCATTCTTTCCTACCATGGTCTCCAATCCGAGAGTTCCTTTTTCGATGGCTAACTGACAATTTATTTCAGGGGTACCAACTGTACCATGCGAAAAAGATAAAAGTTCGGTGCGTTCGGCAAAGGGATTATTATTATTCAACCAAAAAATGAAGTTCCTGACGTCGTTATCGTCCTTCTCTCGTCGACTCTCTGTATGGTCAACGTGTTGTTCACTATTTACTGTTTGGACTCGAGAAAAAATCTCGAGAGAATCCATGACGCAATACACCGATGGCATTGCCAAAAAGTATCGAGTGACTAAAATAATAAACTCTTAGATGATTATAGTCTTTCCAATATCAATTGCAGAACACATTTATGCGAGGAGTAATCAATATTTAATATACGCCCTATATAAACGCATGGCACTCACGCCAAAATTAAGAAACAAAAATAATGATTAGTACTCGTACGAAGTCAAAGAAGCCGCCAGGGTCAACGTGGACTCGAGTTATATGTGTCAACATCCCTTTCGACCAATGAAAACAGTGAATCAGGAAAGCATCGGCACTTGATTGGTCGAAGGGTTATGGACACTCGGAAGCTATAAATCATCTTTTTTACTTAACAGACAGCCCTCGCGAAGTTCAGTCTGGATATCAGTGGTGTAGTGTGGTGTGTTGAATAAAAAAATTTTATTCAATAAATCGAAATATGGCGTTTTGGACACCGTGGGCGAATGAAAATAATTGAGTGCTAAACAACGGCGTAATAATGATTCGATTGCCTTTTAAGGAAAACTTTCTCGCATATGATTTTAAACGTATTTATAAAAATAATAAATTCATAAAATAAGGTATCCCCGCCTATGGCAGATCAAACAAAATTGTCGGCAAGGGTTCGGAATGAGTTTTTATATTCTGCAATTGATATTGGAAAGACTATACCAAAACTCGTAAACAATTATAATTCGAATAGATAAATCGAAAAAACAGTCCACTAGTCGGTCAGTCGGCTCGAATAACAAAGGATGCCCCGTCATCGCGCCTTGTCCCACTCCGCGTGTCCTCGCACTTCCCCTACACGCGTCTTTTCGGGCCCACAGAAAATGACTGACTCGTACATCCAAATCGAACAAACTTAGTATCAAAATACGCAGAAAGAAAAGCTCTACAGTTTTTGTCTGAAGATTTTTTTCGTATAGTACATAGTTTTTGCGTAAAAGCCCAAAAACCAGCAATGAGGGGCTGTTTTTGCGATTTGCAACCCCCGTGCAAAAGATATCGATTCGCTGCTTTGGGAATTTGTTTATAACGTCTTCACAAACAATATATCAAAAAGTTAACCTTTATTGCGACAATGCGAACTTTTCGAAATTTCATTGGACATGAATATTGATATTTGTACTCGAGTTGTTCGTTCGCTTAGATGAAATAATCCATAGAGTGTGTAGGATGCTGAAAAACTCATTTCAATAATTACTAAGTCAGTGACTCCATGAAAATATGATATAATAAATATGAAATTGATGTGTTGAGAAATTCGTGAAAGTTTTTCCTAGACACTGCTACATGTTCATCTTGAAATTCTCCTTTTGAAATCGGAATGTGTTTTCGAAATAACAAAGAAGTACGTGAAAATATGAAAAAACATTACAGTCGACCCGCAGTAATTCGCCCCATTTGTGATCTGACATTGTTAAATTAGCCAAATTTTAAATACATAATGGAGTAAGATTTGTACTTCAAAGTATAACCTACATATAGAATTTCAAAATTGGACCTGTAATTTATCGGAATACCGCGGGTCCACTGTATTTGTTTATTGCTATCGTTCTCATAAAGACAGCAAATGTATGAACACATTGTTTCAGCTCAACCAATTTAATTTTTTCAGGTCTCATCATTCGGTATGTTGATATTCAATAGATCATTTCGAGTCACGTCACTTTTGATAGATGCGGCCATTTTAACTAATTGTTTTCTGCCGTTTTGAGTTGTTCAGTTCGAGTTTTTAGTGTGTGTATTGCGTGTTTTATTAACTTCTTCTACAATGACTTGTAGTGAATACTACAATGACAGGAACGTTTTGTATGCCCTACCGGCAATATGGTCGTGACGTCACCTCAAAATGATCTATGTCAGTGTTGAATATAAACATTAGTCTAACAGATACTATATTGGGTGATCATCTACTATATTTTGAAAGTTATTTAAGATAAACCACATTTTAGTGGTGTCCTTTACATTTCATTAAGAATTATGGCCTGTACACATTTTTTTTTTACCTCGTCTGGTTTTCAACATTACATATCTAATCACATGAACATGATTTGTTATTGATAGATGAAATAAAGGAAATGTGTTAAAAACTGAAATGCATTCGTGTCAAACTTCAAGAATTTTCATTTGATTATGGTTCTATAACAAACATGTTTACACAACCAGTGAAAGACTGATATACCCATATTTAGTAATTGGACGGTGAAAATTCTGTAAATTGACCACATGACTTTCATCTGCAAGTTATCGTAATTTGTCTGAGATACTCATGTCAGTAATATTCTTCTTTTCTCGCTATTTTTGCGATTGAGGTCAAGTCAATGTTCATTATCTGCTGACGCACAATGCGTACAAATAAAGTGTTCGCTTTTTTGTCATTAAGCATCTTAATAAATTACCAAAACAAAGTTTCACGTTCACCAAGTCAGTTATTTTTGGGAATGAAACGAAACAGGTACATCATGTTTTCTGAGTTGACTGTACTGCAGAATAATACAGTTCTTGTTGTTTTCATGGAGTTTCATTACTCATTGGTTGGAGTAAATTGGTTTACGGTTCCCATTTGATAGCATAGCGGTTTTGTGTGATTTGGAATTTCGTTCAATGATGTGTACAGGGTGGTCCACATAAAATGATCATATACACATATAAAGTGATAGACTAACAAGAGAAAGTTCAATGCAGTTTTTATTCAAAGGACATTTCAAGTATACAGAGTACGCTGTTCTGCCGCGACGATACAATTTCGTTTTTTACATAAATCAGTATATGTTTGAACAAAATTTTTATTATTCTCACTAGTCGACTAAAATTCTCACGTATTTCCAATGAACCCGTGAAAGTAGTGGGTTTCTTACTTTTCATTGTATGTATAATTTTTCGAAGTCGCATTATACAAGGTAAAAATGACTTTTTAAATATAATTAAATCATTTATATTGGTTATACTGAATTATATATTCATAAATTTACCAGAAAATATCGATTTCAAAAATTAATGTTAGGTAATGATAAAAAAGGAGGAGGACTGCGCTATAAAGGATGTGCAAATTCCGATGTTTGTATAGGGTAAGTCGGTATAACTATAGTAGATACAAAAAATCTATTTTCGAAATAAGTTCACAGGCAAAAACAAAAATTGGATATCGCCTTTTGCTTTCGAGTTATAAACAAAACTTTGATTGTCGACTCTTTGACAAATCAGTGAAATTAGATGAAAACAACAACGCAAATAGGAATGGAAGTGAGTATCATTTTCACTATTGAAGACCCACACATCAAAAATAATCCAACATGTGGTACATGGTAAAAAGGAAAAAAATCCTTTTCAACTAAACCATAGCCACTTATGATTTCCTTTTGAAAAAAAAAATAACTTAAGGTCAAGAATTCAAATTGAACAGTTTTTTCAATTTATACATACATCGAAATTTGCCCACTCTGTACCTCTCTTCAGGTCTATGGGCAGGATCGGGCTGAGCAATTTAGATAACTTCAGCGATACTAATGAAACTTTCAGATATACAGTACTGAATAAATCATCTGTCCGTTTCTGAGAAATTTTCTGTACGGTTTGAATTCTCAATTTCCACTTCTATGGGAATATACAAGATGTTCCTTCCTCAAGAGTTTTTTCAATAGAGCCCCCTAAATATTATTACATAGTTTGTAATTTATTTGGAAAGCTATATTTGAAAAATGATCATACATAAGGTGTGTATAGAGCACGTGCTCCTGTGAAGTGAATAGGTTCATAAAAATAAAAGAAACCTATTTTACAAGAACACTGTAATATATTATTTTCACAAGAAGTCATCTGAAGGTTTAACTTACATTTCACCTAAGCATTCGAGTGTTGTGTATCAATTCGGAAAAAAATTCTCAGATTTTTCTCGAATTTCTATAGAACACCCACGAGTCAAAATAATCATCCTTTGTATCGATGTCCACGTGTCCTATTCAAACCTCATGAATTATCATATAAAATGTACGTTTAATCATTTTTTGGAGGACGCATCAACGGAAATTGGCATCGTTATTTTTTGAGCTTGCTATTTTAGACGCAATCGCCCATAGCACAGCGGCGTGATATCTACAAATATTTATAGAATGTTTTTACTAGACACCGATGAATCTTGATTGGGTTAACACAATCTTGAATCTCATCGCGTTCCGCGAACCACCATATTCACCATCGTGGACATATTATGGACAGAGAATATATAGTGTGATCCAGAGATGTGGAATAAATCAATTTAAGCGTTTTTATTCGATAGGTCGGATTATTATCAATGTGACAATAGATTTGAAAATATCACCATCTTCTTGCATTTTCTCTAAAGCAACAAAAATTTCTGAGAAGAAGGAGAGTTGTCAGATTTTTTTTCTAATAGAAATTCCATCTGTTTAAATCTAGTGTGACCTTAACTGAGAAAATTGAGAATAAGGAAAACTTTTGCAAAAGTTTCGACATAGTCATACACGCACGTATCATTCCAAGTTACAATTCAGCCAGATGAATTTTCTTTTGATGGAAATAGAATATGGTAAATGGAGAAGCTATACCTATATCCAAAAGTTCTACAATATCTTTCGATAGTATCCATGAAAACGAGATATCAAATCACAGGTATACATGAAATATACAGGTGAAACTTTATATATATATATATATATATATGAAGAACATAAAATCACCCAACAGAAAAAAAGTTGCATATGTATATCCTTTCATTAATATACTAACTATTAGAACGTTAATTCTCACTCATAACGTTTCATCATTTGTGTGATAAGGTAATGATACTTTCACATTATATTCTACACAAAAATAAGAATATCACTTATCACTGTATATGTACCATACAGTGCTTCTCAAAAGTCCCCTCCCCCTCTTATCTTTGAAACGATTGTACAAAATGTCCGCCGCGAACGTCTTGGCAACATGCTAATCTGATGTAGAAATGTCTTATAACGTTACTCAACATCTCAGACGTGACTGATCTAATCATGAACATCGGCGAACATTTTGAACATCTCTTACATTGAAATTGATGTTTTCTTTTACATTATTTGTGGAATGAAATATATCTTTTCAATGTTTATTTTTGTGATACATCTGAAAACACTTGATATATCCGAAACAGTTGAAGATAGGTATGGGACATTGGACATGAATTAAGACTAGAATTTTCTGAAGAATTCAAAAGGGGGTTGTATTCAAAATAAGAAAGTTGGTATTGGTCACTGTTACATGACACACCCTATATAATTATTTTTTTTGAAAAAAATGCGCATCTAAAAATACAAATCGACGTGTCCAAGCGGTTTTCCCAACACGCTCTCACTTATTCCTTAGCGATTGGACGACAAAGTTCAACGGAATGGATATATCTTGTAGACATATTTCTTCAAAAAATGACCACATAATGTACTCTCTAAAATTGATTGTTTTTGAGAACATCCTATTTTTAGTAAACAATTGGCGAATGAATTTAAGATGGCAGCGCCAAAGTGAGCAGTCAGAGAACCATACGAACAGTTATCGAATGGTGTAGTTGTATTTGTTTACATGTGATTTTTCGTTTATAAAGTGTGAGTTTATAATGAAAATAAAGACATTTCAGACTTTTATAGTGAGCTAGGGCATCCATGTCTATGTATTTTCATATTTCTTAAGGTGGTAAGCATTATCATTTGTTTTATTCATTGTATTATATTGAAATTAATACGAGGTTAGAATACTGTTGTGAATGTGAATGGTTTGATCAAAATATATACAGGTTTCTTATAATTTGTTTTGATTTTAGATTCGAATGGCAAGATTTAGTTTAGGGTTCTTTGAAGGCACAAACACTTTCAGAAGTGTTCATGAAGGTGAAGAAGTTTTGAATGCATTATAATATCATGATGACAAGAAAATTGTTTTTGTGATGGAATGAATTATGAATTTATAGTATTTGTTCTTTCAGATGTTTTTTGGTGAGAAGTGCTGAATAAAATGAATAATGTGAGATCTTGTTTCAATTTTGTTGATACCTGAACAATACTATGCTCAATTGTGACCATCAATGTAAACAGAATTTCATCTATCTACTCACGATATTTATATCACCAGCTTAAGGAAAAGCATGATAATTAATATTGGAATTTTGATTTTACCGATTCAGAGTTTTACAATCTTTTAAATATTCAAATCCAGTATAAAATGAAAAAAACATAATACCAAATACAAGAACTATGTCCTCACGTCCAGTTATTTTTAGTGCCACCAGGTGGCGTATTGCTTATGTTCATTTGCCAACTGGAAAATTTTCAGTTTTCAATAAGGAAGCTCTGAATATGACGTTTAAAGACTTCAAATGTTCGATGATTTCTTGTAACAAGAACTTCATCAGTTCAACATATCCAACTGATCAATGAATATCAATAATGAATTTTCGGGTCGATATATAGACAGAAGAGTTCCACGTACATGGCCACCTCGTTTAACAAACGGAATTACTGAGGCAGACATGGAGAATCTATAAGTAGAAGTATGTTTCCTGTACTGCTAATGGTGAAATGCTACATCGTACTTGCGGAACTCTCTACTTCCACACACTAATCAGTCACCCTGTATAAATTCTGAAAGTAATGAATTTTCTATTGTTTCAGGGAACGGTACCCGGTGTGGCTTTCGCCATCAGCGGAGAGGCAGCTATACCGTACCTTTCGAAAAGAGAATGCCAACTTGGAGGATATACCTCTGAATTCACCACGTTTTACCCGAAACAAGGCGAATCGTTTAAAGTCCTAGTCTATTTAGCAAAATCCTCGAACGCCCTTTGGATGGGTAATGACGACGAAAAAACTATAGCACTGCAAGTAGTGGATAGTAGGGGTGCCAGTGGGCATAATGTGGAGTACGTGATCAGATTGGCAGAGTTCATGCGCGACAATTTTTCCTCCTACTCTGATGATCACCTGTTCGAATTGGAGAAGGAGGTTCTAGCATTGGTCCATAGCAGGAAAATGTGCTTAGAATCGTTGATGGGAAACGGGCATGGTTGCATCGCTTTCGTCAAAAAAGAAGCCCACAGTTCGATATCGAATGGACCGGAAGAAGAACAAGAACGAGTTGATACCTCTCAATTCTCATCAAGAATCCAAGGAAAGAAACTTCGCTGTGTGAACCCATGAAGTTGGTTGACTGTGATAGAAATGAATGTCTCCTGTTCATAACGGGTTGTGAAGCTTTAATCTAAATTAACACACCAGAGTCGTGCTATTGACGGGTTCATTCAAAAATGTCGCGATAATGGTGATATTTTGATGTGCTTCTAGTTGTTTCCACATGAAAACATTATCTCAACTTAATGCACGAACCACGAGATAATAAATTAATTGTTGGTAATGAAGTTACAGTGCATGTGCTCGTAAAGTACTGAAATTTCAGCCAAATTACCAGTTCCTACGGTATCTTCTGGAACAAGTGTTCTATGTCCGTTACATTTTTTTTTTTTCGAATGGAATATTCTATACATTCAGATTATTTGAGATATCAGTTGGAAGCGAAATTCAAAAACAGGTGCAAAAACTCAAGGAATCGGATATATCATAACGCAAACGTTAATCATCCTGCATATTGTATTTCTACTAATAAATGTGGAAAATGGAAGTGAATGAAAAACCGACCTGTTCCAAAAAATTCCTTGGGAATGGATACTTTCACTTGAATTGAATTAATTTAGTATAATAAACAAATACTGTACAGGGTGGTCAATAGCAATTGTTTCTATCAAATCAAAAAAACTAAACAGGAATTAATTCAATAACTAGAATACTTGACTTGGAATTTTTAATTCTTCGTCAAATTTTGTCAGTACAAGGTATAGGAAATTTTGTGTAGGTTTAATTAATTTTTTTTCTCCTCAGAAAACAGGTTTTTAAGATGATATGATCATTTCTAACATTATGTAGTATTTCACATGGATCCTTTTGGTTGATATTTATTTTTTTATCGTGAAATCTGAGAAAATCTTCAAGTTCCTCGAAAATAGCCTGAAATGAAACTTCAAATATGAATATTGGATTTTCGAATCTATTCTCTTCAGTTCATTGAATCGGTGATTCAATTCACAATTCAACAGTTACCAACAAACATCAACAACAAAGTTATGACAATCGATTCAAATGGAAAATTCGCAAAACTAAATTAATCAGCATTAACAATGTTTTGACATCGTCAATTGTTATCTGATGTTTCGAAATGTTAATTGTTTTTAAGTGAATATTTTCAAAGAATGGATGAAAGATCATTATTTGGATTCAATTCAACTAGAAAATATTAATTTGACGTTATGTAGAAAATAATAGAATTGAGAGTACCTATGAGATGAAAATTGTTTCGATTTTTCAATTTAATAGTCGAACTAAAACTCCTATTACTAAATGGACACTTGACGCATTCACGAACAGAAAACTGTCAAAACTAATCGAAAGAACATAGTAAGTAGTGGCATAATAATATATAGATATAGTGTATGAATTATTCCAAGAAAATCAAAAAAATGATTTATCTGAAGTTAAAACACATAATACAAATAGATTTCGCTATTGAACACTATGTTTGAAGATCTACAATTGTGACATTAAATTTTTCATTCTAAATAGTTTCAATGCTAACAAAATATGACCACATTATATGTAGGACAATGCACAGCATGGATATCTCAGATTATTATGACAAATACAAATGATATCGAAAAAATCCATGCAGTACATTCTCGATAGTTTATAGTCTTTAATTAGATAGTTTTAAAAATTATTTCGCTATAATGAAAAATACAGGTTGTTAGAAAATTACCTGTTGAAATTATCTATTGCCAAACAGGGCATCTGTTGTTTGACCATATTTACCATCATTGTGGTATTTCAACAGCCTGTAATAAGACGGTTTCGAGATTTTTTATTTTCCCAATCATCACCTTAGTTTCATATATTTGTATTTTTTTTTTTAGATTAGTGTATGATATATAAGGTAGCTGAACTTGTGATTTTATATTGCTTATTTAGCTCGATATTGTCAGGAAGCGAATCTGTGATGTTAATTGAGTGATTACAAAATATAATATTTCAATTATATTGCAGTTCAATTCATCCAACTTAGACCAGTTCAATTCAGTCCGTAAAAACTGGTCGTATATACTTTTTCAGTACCCATGCATATTACGATAATTATAGATATTGACATTCTAAAACTTACAATGACTATCTCGTGAACGAAAATTTATTCTGCCCTTCCTAACCCACCTAAAAAATTCAAATGGCAACCGCCTACTTGTGATACGTCTTTGGAAATACTTTCCAACGGTCTAAGTATTGAATATATAGTGTGTAGCAATAAATCAGACAAATTTATTCATTCCCTCTCGAATTTTTTTTTTCTTCCGAGAAAGATGTGATAGGTCGTTCAACAGACCATCAGGAAACTGAATAGAATGTTTATTTTCAAATTGAAATCCTTGACATCGCACTAGCAAAAGTAACAGTCGTCTCCAATGAACAAATATCAAATAACAAGTAGTGAAAATGTTACCATTTATGCACACCAAATAACAATGTATATGTTTGAATGATGCATTTTTTGTGAATTCAATGAAACAAACAAATTTTGTGAATATTAATAAACTAAAATGAGATCAACATACATAAGAAATAAACGAAAAATATTTCAACGGAACAGGATAAAAAATTAAGCTGATAATATCATCACATTTTTCAACAAATTAATTGGCACATAATCTGTTATTCTACCATATCGTCACACACAGTTTTTTAAACAATTTTCATTATTGACATTTCTGCTTCGAACCGAAACAATAAGAAAATCGCGTTCAATTAACGTATAAAGTTAAAGTTGGACAACTTCTCATTTGATATTTGAAACTTGGCTGAATAAACACTGTCATTGAAAAATAAGAACTTCAACTCATACTTGTTATTTGTTACGTGATATTTGATATTTGTTATTTTGTGCTGCATAAATCCACACTAAGGCGTACACATCTTATTAGTTATCTCTGTTATTGATATAATGAAACATATGTCAATTCTTCTGTTGGCGTCATCGTTTGAGTATTGCATTTTTTTACATACATAAAAGTTCATATTGAATATCGCGGATTGAAAATTTTTGGGATATGGAATTGTTCTTCGACGTATAAATGGATCGCTGTTGCTACCTACTAGTGATGGGGTAGTCAAATACCCAGAATTGTAAAAATAGTACTCGGTGTATTCGAATACTACAGAAATGTGCGCCTTGTTCTATTTCAATTTCATCTTCATGAGAATATACTGGAATCAGATAACAGGGTAACTGGATTGGTCTGTACATCGTTGAGATGAATAGTATCTATAAAATTCATGTATAGTTAAATTTAAACGACTTAACGCAATATGCTGGAAATTTGAAATCGAACATTTGTTCAAAAGATCAGATTCCTAATGATATATAAATCGGTAAAATCAAATAATTGGAATAAATCAGCTGATTAGCATTTTCGTAAAGTGTTAACTACCATCTGCATCAGTAGCGTGATAACGGAATTTCAATAAAGAAATATATCGATATTGAATTAACTACGTTATAGCAAGCCGATCCTGTACGATCTATTTACTGCGCTAGTGAAACATGTTCATCCGCGAATTCAATTCAACTTTTTATTTTCAATTTGAGCGATTCTAATACGATAGAGGACAGATATTCTAGAATTAAACACATATTATGTCCTTCCTACCAATAACCCCCTATTGTAGATGAGAAATATCCCCCCGTTTCAAATTCTCATGAAATTTACACGGTTCATTTATCGTTCATTATAATTGCATTCAATAAGTCAACACATTTCCAATAATGATGATAATTCTTATCAATTACTGATAATGAATTCATCTTGTGATTTTCTATTTTTGGATAGTTGGGATCAGGACTTGATAACTCATTTCCTCAATAATTATATTTTTTCATTGGTTGAAGTTGATGACCTTTCATAAAATCTTAAAAATACCAAAATAAAATCAAGCGTCGAATGAATCTTCGTTTTTTTTTTATTTGTATGTAGGTATAAGTAATTTTTCATTGATAGATAAACCAGTGATACACAAACGTGAATAATATATTTTCACCGTAGCGAAAAATTTCGAGTGTATGCTCGTCTAAGTGCATAATATATTATTGAAATACTACACTTCAACAATCAATTCTGAGAAAAAGGGTTAGGTTGTCAGAATAAAAGAGACTCTTGTTATCATAATTTATGAATATAAAAAACTGCAAATGCGAATATTCATAGGAAATTTAATGAATTGGAGATGAACGTTTCATATTGAAACAAAAAAAAAACAAATCAATAGTTCGATTGTCGGGGAAATTTTCGTTTCAGTAGATTCGGATCTTCATAGATTTTTACATTCAAACCAGACCTTTGTTCCATTGGGTTATTCAAAATACCTTGGAAGATAATATTCTGTGAATCCTTATGGTAGATGAAGAAAACGAAGGGTTTATCGGCTATGACTGAAAAAGATCCCATAAGAGCAACAATACCAGCGCTCGTAGATGCTGCGGCGACTGTCCCTTTTTCATCAACTTCTATTTTTGTTTTGTGTACTAAATTGTTCACTAGAACATCATCCTTTTCGATAATTCCAGATAAATTCGCATTGGACTCAAAAATATCCCTTATCTTCAACTGAAAATTGAATAAAACAATAGTAAAGGAACAGCTAAATAAGACAAGAGGCTTTGAGGCTTCCGTTTTTATAAACTATTTTACACAACATGATTCATCTTGGGAGTAATTATTATTAGCTTGCTGTATATCGATTGAGTAATATTTTTGTCTATATCCAAGATATTTTATTTCTGATATTGTTGAGGTTAGGGTAATGAAAACGTTCACCCTCCTACTACAGAGAAAATATTTGAAATTAGGTTCTGGTAGAATTCAAAAATGGCTATGCTCGAGCGAGAGTGGAAAGTTTCCATCGACCCACCCGATATATTGTTGTTGAGGTACTCACCATCTTGAGATATTCTATCATATCAGCAGAGTATTCAAAACTGAATTTGGGTAGCTCTAGATCAATTTCTGTACTAGTCATTTTCTGCAAAATTTCAGATAATCTGAAATGAGGCAAATCTCTAATGACTGTTCTGACGTTCGCTTCTCCAGATGGTAGAAGAATCAACATTGAGAATCTCCCCTGAAACATAATATAATAAGAATTCGGCAATGAAGCAAGAAAAAAAACCTCAACGTAAAAAATGTTTCGAAACTAAAGTATAGACAGAAGAAATATACAGAATGATTTTCTTTCCTGGAATCCTAGGGCTTAGAAGTACTTCAAGAACTGAAAATTTTTGTCAGAAATGGCCAAATGGAAATATACTATCCATTCAATAAAAACCTGAACCTGGCATTTGAGAATAAGCTGGAAAACACCATAAATATTATGAAAGGGGTATTCGACAATAGACTGAAATGAGAGCCTCAAATTATGATCAACAGCTTGGCAATTGGCGAATGGGCAGGTAGGATTCATTCTTTTGCAGTGACCTAGGGCGTCAATATGTATATATTTTAATTTTTCTTAAAGTGGTAAGCATTATCATTTGTTTCATTCATTGTATTATATGGAAAATAATATGATGTTACAATACTGTTGTGAATGTGAATGGTTCGATCAAAATGTACACAGGATTCTGATGATTTGTTTTGGTTTTGGATTCGAATTGCAAAATTTAGTTTAGGGTACTTTGAAGGCACAAACACTTTCAGAAGTTTTCATGAAGGTGAAGAACTCTTGAATGCTGGACATGTAATATCATGAAGATAAGTGAATTCTTCCACTGCTGACAAGATAATGGTTTGTGTTATTAATTATTCATGAATTTATAGTATTCGTCTTTTCTGCTATTTTTTTGTGAAGTAAAATAAAAAGATAATGTGCGATCTTGTTTCAATTTTGTTGATACCTAAGCAATACTATGCTCGACTGTGACCTTTAATGTGAACAGAATTTCATCTATCCATTCACCAGCTTGAGGAAAAGCATGGGAATTAATATTAGGAGTTTGATTTTACCGATACATAGTTTCATAATCTTTCAAATATTCAAATTCAGTATAAAATCAACAAAACATAATAGCAAACACAAGAGGTATGTCAACATTTTTTGTTATTTTCAGTGCCACCAGGTGGCGTATCGCTTATGTTCATTTGCCAATTGAGATTGCAAATAATTCGGCAATAGAACACTAGAAAATTCTTAATCATGGTTAAATTGGATGATGTGGGAAAAATCAGAATGTGTTCTACTACCGTTAGCCTAATGAAGGTATTATCTGTTCATTCAATTATTCAGATGATTTTATTGATATACTGTACCTGGTAGGGTATTTCAACCGCATGAGCTCTCAAGTTACTTATGAAGTTATAGTTGAAGTCACCAGATATGTGCATCATTGGTGTTGTAACACAACCTTTCGCAGTGTGGAAACAGTTATTAACGGTGTTGTTGACGTTAAAAGCATTTTTCCACGCACCCTTGAAATAAATAGCATTTGCAATCACTAACTTGCTGTTTGCACCAACTGTTTCTGTAACGGAAATCAATCCAATCAGTTTTAATGTTCAATATAATCGATCTAATTAGGGAAGATAGTTGTGAATGTTAATTTTCAATATCAAGAGTTATATTTTTCCTGACCTGCAATGAAAAACTAGGAATTATTGAATCATTACTCGAGATAGCATATTATATAGTTTGGGAAGCACCAAGCAATCAAGTTTCAAATATTAAGGAATGTACACGGTGTTCTCTCGAAGAAATATAACTCTTAGTTATACAGGGTGTTTCATTATTATGGTAAAAAATGAAACTGAGAGTAGAAAGGACTAAAATATGACGATTGAATCGCTTATACAAATGTTCATGGTTAAAAAGATACAGTGCGCTCAAAGTTACAATTTTATTTGCAAATTTCTTAATAACTTCGACAGTTTTTATGATATCAGTTTCTCTGACAATAGAAAACTATTTGCTTATCTGACAGCAACCTACTTGTTTTTTATTGATAAAATTATAAATAAAACGGTTAGGTCTTTCGACTTTTTTGTTCAAAAGATAACGTAGTTTAATGAATTTTTGATCGAAAATGTTGATTTTTGACGGACAAGAAAGTTGTGCGTATTTTTAAATAATTGTAAGCGGGTAAGTGGCGCCCTCTAAGGACTACGTTAATACTGATAAAATATTCTTGTATGCCGTCCTAAAAACCTCATGTACCAATTTTTAAACCGATATCATGTATCATTTTAACCATCAATATTTGTATAAGCGATGTGAAAATATTTGATAGGCGATTTTTACTTTTCCTATAGGTTCAAGGATAGCTGGTATACGATGCAATATTTTCAAATCCACCCTTTATATCAATAACGAAGTAGGCTATGAAAATTTGATCACATATTACATTAAACAAAGGGCTCTTGGGGACGTTGAGAATGGGACAGACTGTACTAATCCTTTTTGAAAATATAATACTATGAACATAAGCCATTCATTTCCATACAATTACGGTTGGCGTTCAAATCAGTGAAATATTTAACTCATTAGCTCTGCTCTCAGCTGTTTTGCGATTTTGAAGATCTCAAATAGTTTTCAGATTATTGGAGATGGCTAATTTTACACACTTAATAGTTCAGAACATATGAAAACTAGAATTTGAGTACAAGTGTTACGAAGAAGTCTGGATTTTTTTGAGTCTGAAAAACGAATACAAGTTGTTTATATTCATAGTTGAGCAATTCATTGTAAGAAAAAAGCTTCCTATGAACGCCCTAAAAGTCTTTACTTTATGTGTGATGAATATTGATAGTTACTGCAATGAGAAGCAATTTTAATACACTTCTTTCAGGAATTCAAATTCGCTTTGTATTTTTTTTCTCAAAAAATATTCATTGCAAAAGCGTACAGATGCCACTGGTAGAGATTGTAATCTGAAAAATGCACTTCGACTTTTAGAATATTCGTTCATAGAAAGTTTCTTAATGAGTATATTTTCCCGAACTACTTCTCTTGGCAATAAATTCGCAAACATTACATAAAATATCAATTTGAGTGGGTAAAACGCTTGAAGTCAATACGATCAAATAATTTTATAAAAGGTCTTACGTGATGAAGCAATTTCTCTTATAGCGCCATGTGTTGAATTAGACACCCATTGATTGATTATATTGACGGCAGAGGCAATATTATTGAAATCGACCTTTTTAGATACTGCTCCATAAAACCGCCTGACATCATCCCTGTACTTTTCCAATACTGGGTGTTTATCTGAGGTAAATAAAGCGTTATGACTCTGGATGAAAGTTCCATCACCTTTTTCCTAAACAAATAAACGAATTGATGAAAGAATGATCTAATTGGTTATCGATTGCAAGAACTCACATTCATGTTGTTCACGAGTCCAATTAAATATTCTCTGACGGCTTTGTGGTGTATGTCAGGAATTCTAAGAGCTTCACTAATTTCATCAGCGGTTTTTCCTGCTGCTCCTTCTAAGAGCATAGCCAATGTTGTTTTGATGCTTGCAGGAGATATGAAAACATTCGTCGTGGAGTCAGAGAATGCCTAGAATATGTTAAATGAACAACATGCATCATAAAATATCTAGGGTGTTTTAAGCTCCTACACCTGAATCACCACAATAATCCAACATACAAGAAAACATCACCTGCTGAAAAAATGTGATGCAGAGTGAGTCATCAGATATGGAAAGTAGAAATAATGTGTAACCTAGGGGCCAATTAATGTATGACAAATCAATCATGTCAAGTGGATTATAGTCATAATAATATGACCTTGAATATAAATGAATTCTAACGGTTATGATTGAGGAAACGTACGAAATTCATGATAAATTTTACTCTCCTTTGATCTTCGTTACTCGAGATAAAATTAAAAAACACTCGGACATATCAATTTCAAACGAGGTGTTATCCAAGAAGAAACATGGCCACCCCTTTCACCCCCTCCCCCCTTTGATAGCTACGCCCTTGATTATTTCAAATACGAAGGGAGGTCGTGCGATACATTGTTGAAATGTAGAATTCAAATCATCATTTTTGATTGTTCAAATTACAATACAAAAAAAGACAAATGATATTGGATCAAATTCTCAAAAATAAACGAACTGGGCAAATTATTCTGATTAACAACCATGTTATTAAGTTGAGATTGTCTTTTGTTTTCCAGTTATAAAAAAAACTTCGAGTTTTCGACTTTTTGATACATACAAATATCATGGCTGTTAGTTACGTTAGGTGAAAATTACTTTCACATTCTAATTCGCTCACTCTGTACAGATAAAACACAATAAACACCTTCAATAATCGGTATCACTATTTTTTAATATGACGTAAAGTATCGATTTGCATTTCTTGTGTGTGCTTGGATCTGAATGAAGCACAAACACACGACGTTTTGTCTGCCTATTCAACAGATCACTTCATTTTACCTACATTGAGTAATTCAACGTCGAACAGACTGAATCTGTCTGATACTTCCTCCTTACTTGCATCATCTGGTATGTTGTCTAGATTTGGCGACAAATCCGGAATATGCCCTAGATTATCTTGCTGTGGTTTAATGTCTTCTACAGACAATTCTGGCGAGATTAGTACATGTTGTGAGTTGACTGGTTTAATATCTGAAAAAAAACATAATTCGAGCGATCACCAGATTACAGTTCCTATAGTGTGTAATTAAGTTAAGTAATATCGCACAAACAAGTATCGATATGTGCGATTTTTAGAAACGACCCAGAGATAAAATTTCGTAATAAGGATGCGGCTTATCATCTGATTTTTGAAAATTAACGGCTCTGATTTGATATGCCTTTCAGATTGAAATGTTTCTCTTTGTTCGAGAAAAAATCAATTAGAAAAATAGATAATTTCCATTTGAAATAAACCCATGTTGTCGCTTATATGAAAGTATATGTAAGATTTAGAATAAAATTAACCTCCATTCCACCGACATTCTTTTGAAATATTCTTTCAAATCTTGAAAAAATCCCACAATACGAATGTTTTCATTACAGGCGAGAATATTAGATTAGCGTATTGTCGGGTATTTCAGTCTCCATACAATCAGCAAGAATTTGTCAAAACTTTGATTTTGAATACTAGACATACAGAAATCAATTCCAAGAATAATGCAAAAAAAAATCCATGAAAATAAAATAATGAATTGATTTCAACACCATTCGAAACACAATAGTTTATATATTTTCCCAAATCATGTTTTGTAACCATTGTCGTTCGACTATAGAAAAGATGAATTTGAGAAATACCTGATGATGATATATTGTTTTCATTACCTGAACAGGCTAGAATAAAAACTAAGATTTTGACTGGAACAACCATACACAAACACATTTCAGTCATTGGTGTTGTACCCATCAATGCGGTTTGCTGTTTGATTATGCATGAGGTGTACTGTTCTGCGATACTCAGTGGGAACAAATAATAATTGTCATGAAACTATTATAATTATAGAATCATTCATTCATCACATAGGCGTGCTTGGGAAGTATTTTGTTCATCGATAGATGGAAATTGTATTCAGCGGTCAAAACTGTTTATATTCGTGGCTTCTTGATACAGCTAATCATGATTTGCTGAGAAAATCCTACAAATCATCCAACTGTATCATCAAAATGCCCATTTTGAAGATCTCATCTACTGAATTTTTGATTTATATGTCCTTGTTCATTGAAAGTTGATCAACTACAAAAATCAATCGATTCTATTCTACATCAGGAGAATCATAATATTCTTAATACATATTGACACGAGTTGAAAAACCCCCATAAGATACGTACATGTTGCAAGCATGTTGACCTTCAAAATTCCCAAGTCAACCACATAGTAAATTGTAATAGCATCGATTGATATATTATCCCACTTGAAGAAACCTATAGTAATCATTATTGTTTTGGAATTGAGTAGGACCCAAACCTCAGTTCATTATACACAATCGGTGAACATCTTGTCATTTTATTTCTCACTTTTGCACTGACCTTACTTGGACTTGTACTTTTGCTCTTCATTTATCTTTTCAATGTCTTCGTTGTTATCAGTTATCATATATGTTGTGTCTGATGCTGTATTACTCACATATTGTATATCTTGTAATATCTTTAATTGGGCTTGCCCGTATAAATAAATAAATAAATAAATATTCTGGAAGTTTGGCAAATATGGCAGATAAAAGGTGCATAATTGAATGTGCATGCTAATATTTTCCACAAATTCAATTCTTACTATTGGACGCAAATTCAGAGACGATGCAGCCTAAATGTTCGGGTCAGACATTTTTTAGGAAAATTTATTTGTTATATTTTCCAAAGGATCCTCGCAGCGACGGGATAACTGGAAACACTTTTTTCAAATATCAAATAATTTTAAAGTATCCATATCATAGTTTCAAGAATCATAAATTTTTTAAGAGAAAATTTGATATCTCAAAAAATTCGCAGAAAATAGGGTGGTTCATGGGAATAGTTATGTAATAAATTTGAAAGTTTTCAAAATAATAAACTGAGTGCTTGAAGGATTTTCCACAAGAACCAAAAATAATCATAAAAAAGGTACTAGGGTGCATTGAAAATCGTATTGATATAAAAATTTCTCAAAATAACTTTTTTTTCAGAATCGATTGTTGCTAACGATACTGTCCAATTTGGACCACCATGTACAGGTCTCCAACAACTATATAGGTAATTTATTTATAATTTGAACAGTGAATATTAGAGGACATACCTGAATCTTTTTCTGGTTGGTTATCTGACCACCTAGTCGGTAGTGGCAATTTTTTTGCCTGCAAGGGATTCTCAACTTTCCCAATAAACAAAACAGTTCCATTGGGTCCCTCAATGAAAAACAGAAATGGGTGTGTAGCATTGAATACATCTTTTGCTTCTCCAAACTTATTACCAATATTCACCTCTGAAAAATTAAGTTCCATTACTAAAATCTCGAAATATGGACGAGATACAAAATATTTATAAATGACTTTTATATAAGCACGATTTCGGCTTCCTGTGTTTTTATGAGTTGGATTCATTCACTAGTAAATTATATGATTGTAAGAATTTAAGCTAAGAAAAGATATCATGCAACATCAAATCAAGATGGTGTTCATTAATCGAGGGTAGCAAATGAGTATAACATAAGACCATTTCTTATCATTTTCATAGATATTGCATCGATCGTGACCACAGCAATACTAGGTGTAATGAAATTGCTAAAAAATATCGGTTCAGATATCGTTTCGGTTGATAATAACTCAACACATTTGTTATTATCAATAGAGTATCTATTCAAACACCATTCTCTTCTCAAAATCGTACTTATGTTACAGTTTGTATATTACCTGTTGCTGAAAAGACAACACTTCCTTCTTCATCTACTTCGATACCACTCTTCTGAATGATATTCGACACAACTAACTGCCTCAACAATGTACTATTCCACTCAACCATTCCAGTGAAGCTCGCTGTATTTTGAAACATTTGTCGCAATCCAAACTGGAAGCAATCCAATCATTATTTTTTTGTAAAGCGAAGTCGATCCAGCACGTCTCACCTCGTTCAAAGGTTTCGCCAATTTTGCTGAAGATGTGAATTTAAATTTTGGAATATTCACTTCCACTATTCTTTTATCGAGGGCATACAGCAGTTCCGACACACTACCGATATGAATTCGTTTAATGAGTTCTGGTAAACCACCTAGTGAGTTTGGCAAGATGATGAACATGGAATATGAACTTCCCTTGATGTTCGAACATAAAAAAAAACAACAGTTGAATACGGGTAGTATTGAATATATGAAATATATCTGATATATTAATTAGATATAGTATTTTTATTGAAGTTAGAGTTATGGCAGATTTAGTTATACATATATAATATAATACCTAGTTGACAACTGAATTTCTAATTGGACTGTTTTGGCATCACTTCAGAATGATGACAAATTAATATTCCATTTCACATGATTCCTCAATTGGATGTCAAATATTTTTCGACAAGCTGTCATAACTCTTTTCGTTCAATCAATAGACTATTGTTTAATGTATCTCATATATATTTCTCCACACCGGGATCTCGGCTCTATAGCGAAGGTTAAACGAAGAAAATTTCAAAGGGAATTTAATACAGGATGGTCAAAGTTGGACAGTTTTGATGGAAAACACCGTTTCTGGGGAAGTTAGAAAAAAAGTAATCCACGAGCTCGATTTTTCAAAGGAATTAGTGTGTATTGAACCGTTCAAAAGATAATATGGGTGGTTTAGTATTTTTCGAATCTCAAACCACCCCCTCGTCTCACTTTCTTGAGGTACCTTTCCAAGATTCGTGAAAAAACAAAATGACTCAGCAACCAGCTATCAATGTCAAAGAATCATTTATATTATTTATTCAAATGATTTTTTGTATGTATGAGTTTGCCTTCAAGTTCATCTCAATCCAAACTTCGAACTGAAAATGTATTGTCAAAAAGTACAAGAAATATTGAAAATTAACAAAGATGCTCAGACCGCCAACAATATTTACTTCAACCGCTACCCTGAAAAAAGGCAATATGATTTCCCATTTATAAAATCTACAATTGTTTGAAAGCCAGAAAACTAGAAATTTATGAAGTTGAAAATAGAAAGCGAAAATTATAATAATAAACTGTTTCGAGAGCAAAAATTTTCCAGATACTACATATTTTGACAACTTCTCGTTTTGGATTCACTGGCAATTCACTGGTCGTTCAAATTTGTTGGAAAATTTTTCAAAAAACCAATTAAGCGTTTGTGTTCTGTAATTTATCCAATGCTCTGAGGTGCTCATGTCTACTCACTTTATATGGCAATCTCAATATTTTAGCATCCAAAGAATCTGATTCTTTGAAATAGAATTCATCAGTCGTCGACATGTATGGTGTATATAAAGTTAAAACTTTGGAAGGGTCTACGTAATCATCGGAATAATAAAATTTCCCAATAAAGGATTGATTCTTTGGAAACTTGTGAGTCCAGGTCCCTTTGAAGTAAACAGTATTAGTGATCAACATTATAGTTTGTTGAAGATCATCTGAAAAAACAGCAATTATAAGTACATTTTATTTGATTTCCAACAATTCATAGACCACCACTGAAATCTGTACCTCAAATAGGACTTTACTAGAACATCATGTCAGTTACTTGGATGCTTGGATACTAAAACTTCATCAAATGCAATAAATCAGAATTCAAGAATTACCGGTAGGGCCCACAGATATTTTGATATATATGTAAAGGGTGAGCAAATGAGGTTTTAATTGGTACCTATAGGAGATACGAAAAATAGATGTCGCATCCTTGTTTTGAAAAGTTGTTTTGTTTAAAACAATAGACAATGGTCAATTTCCGTTTTCGCCAGTGAACTCATCTTGAAAAAAGATATCAAGGATGCGACCTCCATTTTTTCCATCATCTCTTTTAGTTACCAAAATTACAGGTCAGAAGTTTGCGGAAATTTGTGTCTACAACAACCTGTTTTATATTTATTCTGCTTATTTTCGCGAATATATTCGCTCGATTATTGGCAACATATTTTTAGCACATGCTGATGTATTGTCGTTTCATTAGTTGTATAGATTTCAGTGGACTCCACCAACCTGGATTCACTAACTGACGAATTTTGTTATTAGTTGTAGACTGAATCCACTTGTTAATGCGTTCGCTAGCATTTTCTGTATCAGTAAAATTGATTGGTTCAATGTTTGTTCTGAAATATTCTCTGGTTTTCTTTTCGAATTCTGGTTTGATCTTTAATTGCTTATCTAAAAATATTGCTGTTCCTAAATTGAGGAGATACTCGGTTCTCTCAGGATCCTGAAAGATAGTTTTTTCAAACTGATCAATAATTGAAAACCCGTCAAGTGAATTGAACAAACATTGTCAAGTCCATCACGTAACATAAATTAAGTTTGACTGTTACATTGAATGTTTTTTTATCTGAAAGAATGCTTTTGATATGTTAGTACCTACAAGTACCTTCTGGAATTATTGTTCAATGAAATGGATTACAATTGCATACTTTTCTTCAGTGAATAAGCAGGGGCCTCGATTGATTTTCATTTTGCAACAGAATCATCTCAATTATAATTAGAGCAGATTTGAAAAACTTAAAATTACCGAACAAAAAATAAATATATCGATTTTGAAAATACATCGTACCCACTGTGTAGGTTGAAAAATGGACATGTTTCAGATCAGATCAGATTCTACATTGTGAAGTTGAGTTGAAAAAAATTTATATTTTCAACGTTAATTTTATGAAATGTTGAGAAAGAGTGAAATGAAGAAAATATTTATTATTATAAACTAGCATCGTTACTTGCTGTTATGTCTATGAGATCTCTTATATCTGAAGTGCCAATTATTGTCATCAAGTTCGTCTTTATAACAAAACCAATTGAATCAGGGCATCACCGTACTCACTTGTAATGATTCGAATATCCTGCCATAACGCTCGAGAACCGTTGGTTTATCAATAAAATGCAATGCACTTTCAAACTCTCTAGCTGTCCCTGCACTAGATCCTTGATAAAGAAGGGCTAATATGACTTTCAGACTCACAGGAGAAAACAAAACATTTCGATGTTGTGATGCTAATGCCTGAAAAACATTTTTTTTTTCGTTCGAAATGGACGATTATCAAGCTTCGAAATTGACACTCTGTGTATTTTGATGAAATCGTGAATATTACTTTTTCGTAATTACCTTAAATAATGTCCAGTCGAAGGAGTCTGAGAACTCAAAGGACGGAAAGTAATCGTCATCGTTGGTATCATTCACTTCAGTGGCGTGACAAGTCAACCCTGCTAAAAATACTGAAAATACAAAAAACGCTGTTTGTCAATTGACCTCGCTTTTCACGAATTTTAGGATACTCCTTTAGAATCATGAAATGAAAATGGAAAATGAAAACCCTTTTCGAATACGAATCTCCTTTCCATTTTAAATTGTTGTCTGGATCCTCATAATCAGGATGTACAAATAGGTGGTATCATCCGTATTCGAATTGGCAATATGTTTTAGTTCCTATTTAGGACCAAATTTAATTCCATACTTTTCACGATTGGCAATGTTGGACAAAACAATTGAGAATTAGATTCGTAAAAGAACTGTTTGTTTTATTTTCCCAATAGAAATTGAAATACATATTCCTATTCCAGTATAATATTTGGAACATCTCGAGAAATTATTAGAAGTAGGTGGAATCATGCAACATCCACTAAATTAGGCTTAGAATCAAACGTATTTTACGTCGAGTTCGTTTGTCAGGGTAAAACATAGTAAAACCTTTGAAACCATAAGTGAAGGAGTCATACCAGTTTTTTATGGAAGGGTTAATGGTCAAGTGATACCCCATCAGAAGGGGTTTGACATCCCATGTCAAATAAAAGTATTTGTGCTCGTATGATTGAGTACAGAACGTTCAATTTGAAATTGAAAAATTGAATTCATTCAACTGTAGCGAAAATATATTACTTATTTTTGACCACTCTGAATAAACAATTCAATACTTAAAGAGATGAAGACTACATGTTCACAAAACTCAAGATATTTTGAAAAACTGAACGTTGAAAAATTATAATAATTCATGATCTTCAACAACATCAACGAAACTCCAGGTGATGGCGTACACATGTTCAATGTACAGGATGTTTCATGAAAAACTTTTCAGAAACCCATCACATAATTCAAAATGTTCAAGAATGTTTTAGAAGACAAAAACGACGTAAAAAAATGAGATCTACTCTTCTATATCTTTTTCAGAGAAAACATGAATACTGTAGAAGAACTATGAGAATGTATTCAGCAAGCAACAAATAATCTTATAGGTCATGAATAACTCATTTCATAAATATTTTGCTTTCACAGTAGTTGATTTTTTGGTCAATTGATGAGGTTATCACTACTCCAAGTCTATGTACAAGTAATTTTTATGATAAAAACCATCATATTGAGTTTCACAATAGATTGACAAACAAGGATTTTCAGAGTGGGTAACTATACCTCCTCACCAAACCTCACTTTATTTTCTAGAGATATCTTGAGTTATGAGTTTACGCTTATTGACTTAATATTGAGGGAAACGAATATCTAGCACCTGGTCGCTATGAACTTTTTTTGACACCATTTATAGTGCACGAATTATACTGGAATTTTCATAATTTTCGCCCCAGTTTGACAACGTCGCGAATCAATGAAAAAACAAATGATGCAGAATTTCTCGCTGTTTGATGGTGTACAAATATATAGGGTGTTCTATTTAAAAAAGCAAACTTTGTGTTGCCCCGCTCTGGCTGATCATCCGGTATATCTCAAAATATTTTAGGATTGTATATCTGCGCAAATATAACAACAATTATTCGAAGTATTTTTTGTATTCTGTGAGTAATTCTACTTCTACACACTAATGGGCCACCCTGTATATTTTATTTGTGTATGGGCATAATGTAATTTATAATCCATTCATTTAAGGAAAAGAGTTATGACAGCTTGTTGTTCGTCTCTACTAAGAAGTTTACCATTTGTACGTGTATGAAAAAAAAACAATCCGTCACGAATCTCTCAGATGAATAGACACTATACACGGGTATAGCCATGAAAACTCTAGCCTAATTTTTCAGTTCCTGATAGTTGGCGGTATTCATCAAATCCTCAAATGCAGTTATCCTTGAGCAATAATCAATTTTATTATTATTATTTCATAAATATTTTACATGTTTATGTATATGGCTATATTATATTCATGTATATGTATATCTATTGTACTAGTACATATGTTTTTCATCTGTATTCGTGCATTTCTTCTTCTTCAATAATAATCTCTCTATTTCAATGAATAGTTTCACCAAATCTGTATTTCATTGAATCATCAATTTCATTATTATTTGTATAATCAACCAATACGTCTCACTCAAAGATCGTTACACTGCTACACTGTGTATCATTAGCCTATAGTTATGCCAGTTATATGAAATCAATAAAATTAATATCTATTCAAAAATATGTAGCCACTAAATACTCATCAAGAACTAAATGAAAATGATATGTCACTGTACCATTCGAAGCAGTGGACATTGAATTGAATATCTATCTATAACAAATATTATGAATACTTACCAATAACCAACAAACGCATTATGATAACAAATGAAGCATCAACGAACACACTCTTAGCTCCTAGCTGATAATTTCTTGATTCTTGACCCTACTATGAGCAGAGGTTCGAATCCGGTCCGTTACCAGTTTGTTTTTAACACGCCGCAAAACAAAACCCGCAGATTTCAAGAAACGCTGCCGCTCGCAACACTGCTAAGACAGTATTTTGACGCAAATTAGTATCAGTTCTTTGCTGTTTGGGAAGCGTTGAAAGCTATGGCAAGTTTCATTTCCAAAATTACCTACTGTTGAAGTTGTTTGATAATCCAACAAACGAGTATTCGAGCTAGACTCGTTTGATTTCTGGTGACCATGTGATTCGTCACGGGAAAATCCACCACTCAACTCAACAAATCCATACACTCGCTGATCGTTTATTACTTATAGATGAAGGTGTTTGTTAATGCGAAACAGGGCCGCAATCAGGTACAAAGAGAATTACTGACCAAAAATTTTTGTTTGCTTGTTTCAGGGAAGAAAAGTAAAATGTAATGTAGTCTGTTTGATATTTGTTTACTTTTTTTATTCTCCCCATGCATTTATGTTCTATTCATTCAGAGTATTGAAGAAAGATAGGAATTCTAGTCGGAATCCGAATTTGAATCAATTTTTCATTTAATTTTCACTCGAGTTATTTCTGATTTTTGAAAAATTGAGAATTGATACTAACGAACGTTTCTCATATTCTCATAACTCACTTCTTGCTTGGCTTATTATAAGATCTTCACTCAAAAGCATTTATTTTCAAATGAAAATCAAATAATATAAGAAATTGGTATTTATTGAAACAAAAGTATCGAGCACAAAATGATAAATTACATGCATCTTGCACACAAAAATCTTGTTGAGTTTTTTGTGATTTTTTCAAATCGAAAAATTAGGATAAACACATTCAGATTTGTGTGACACAGATTCCAGGGTAGAAATGTAGTGAAGTACAATTAAAAATTACATTTCGAAGAAATTTCATATGCATGGTTTATTTATCAGAAACTACTTTTCCGTAAAACTAATTTCAACAAGTAACTTTCGGGTGTCAGCCTTCAGTACATCATGTAGCGCTATCTATTATCGAAACAACAGAACTGAAATATTTAGCAAGATTACTCTGCTACTTATGCCTGTGCTTACAGTAGTTTTGTTGATTGGCTGTTGGCGTTGACGCGAGATGGCGCTGCTATCCTTGATATCTGACTAAAAGAAATCAATGAAACCAACTTACGCTACGTTTTGAGTGAAACTAATTCTAGTATTTCGAGATGACGTATCAGTAGACTCCTGTTCTGATGAAAGTTATGAATTCAATATGATGTTACTAGTTCGATTCTTGTGTCGGAAGAATGGAATTGATATTGATGTCATTGAATGTTTTTCGAACCTTGAATAAAAGTACATATTAGTCCATAAATTATCAAGTTATTGACGTCAATTTAATTCATATAATATTGATCATTTCATGTGACGCCATCTCTTGGTAGTAGTATGCTATTACAAATGACATTGAATTGTGTACTTTGAGATGCCATCTAATGGTCATAAATTGTGGCTATGTAAAGAAACCATGGAAATAATCTGACTAGTAATAAAATACTCTTGGTCAATTAAATAAAATATATAATAATAATATTCATTGTATGGGCGAAGAAACAGCGTAGAATCGATTATTTTGTTATTCACTTTGTGTTCTGTTTCCTCTTGTTAAAACGTTGGCAACACTGAAGCAGCTAAGTTGTTCCATGATATCGGTGCCTTTTCTTTATTTTGTGGTAAACTCAGTGTCGCTGTCGGCATCAGCAGTGAGATTATATGGGTGCATTGATGTACTTTGGGAATATTGGAATTATACGAGAACAGACACTCCCAAATAAATATTGTGAACAAGAACAACCTGCCCCAAGAAAATAGAAAATCAAAGTGAACTTAATAGATGAAATACGTCGAATGATGGTAAACACAAAGAAATCACGTTTGCAACATTCCTCTTAGGTTTCAAAATGGAGTAGTTATACATTTGTTGTTGTTCTTGAAAGCAACGTGTGTGATTTTATACATGAGCTCTCCGACTATATGTTGATATACCTGTGAATAAGCAACAATCATAGAAGAACGAAATAGACAATAAGTGCTACATCATATTCGTATGAAAACTGAACTGAAGTTATATCTAGTGACTGGTATCTAGATGCTGATTCTGTCTTGACCTTTTGGTATTTTGATTCAGTCTTCAATGTAAGGTAAGAAATTATTTGCTTCTATTGGCTTCAGATACATCATTTGAATACTTCCATGAATATGATGACAGGTGAGATCATTTAAAAGTGGAGAAAAAATACCTATATGTAGACACTGAGTAGGTACATACCTTCATCGAATGTGTAAGTCTTCTGAGATATTCAATAGGATTTTAAATACCCTTGAAAACACCGAATGCCTACCATGTAGTGGCTCAAACATACTCAAATTAATTGTTCCTGTTATTTCTTAAGTAATGTTTGATTTTTATTGTTATATCTGTCATTTTTTTCCAAGTAATCAATGGAATGAATCAGAACTATATATCTTAGTTGTAAGGATTGTCATTTTCAATATTTGAAAAGTATGGTGGAATATAGTGTTTCCACAAATGAATTTATCTTCTAATTTGCCAGATAAAATCCCTGTCAGTCACTGATTTTCATCATAGCTCTTTTTATCTGGGGGGGGGGAGAATCAAGGGGGATGGCTACGGATACTTGTCCATTCGCCAGTGTCTTTTTATCTGCTTTGCAGCATTTGTCCTATATTGTAGAAATACATCAATCAGTTTGTGACATATATTATAATTAATTTGCCACGGAATAGATATTAAGGGCCTTTGAAGTATTTTCTTTTTCATATTACTAAAATGAAAAGCAGAAACATGAAATCTTTGATATAATTTGAAATTCGTGATTGATTCATAACATTTAATTCTTCAAACATTTTCTGTCTGTATTTTTCAAAGAATTCCTTACGGAATACGTTATTCATGCAAAACTCCAGCCAATATGAAAGTAGACGAATCTATAAATAATCATTTCAAGATATGTTTAACTTCGTAATGTTGATGGTACCGATTCGAATCGGAGAATAATGGATGAGTGGTATTGTCTTGAGAACTGAAAAGTTAATTGTTATTGTCACCTTTTAAACTTACGCACCATCTTGGGAAAGCCCAAAGAATCGTCCATCGTGAATCCTCCATAAGGTTAACAGAACTACCTGTCAGAAAATGGACGAAACCTGTTACGATAATTGTATATTGTTGAGAATTCGACGATGAATAAAAAAAATACATGTCTTTGGCTTTTTTCTATGAAATGAATTGTGAAATTATATGTGTGTGATAATGAAAGGTTGTCAAGTAGTTGATCGAATCAAACAAAAAAACAATGGGAATTATATCCTTTTTTTTAACTGGTATGACATGCCTTCAATGCACTTTCATTATGGTGAATTGTTCTTCGAATTTAAACAAGAAACAAAATGAAGATGTGTTTCTCATAAAAATCTGGAATGTTTCCCTAATATCGAGAAAACGTGAGTCGATTCGACTCTTTATGCCTTACTTGTCATGCGGATCGTTCGTTTTTACTATATTGTTAAAAACGACAAGAAAATATGTGAAATCAATGAAAGTATAGGTGGTCCTTCAGATAATTAATTCTTAAGCTACTGAGATTTAAGATCCATTAACATTATACAGAATTTCCGATTAGTTCAACCTTCGATAGCAACAGTAGAGAAAATGTTGATGAAATATTAATGACATTATAAGATGTAATCACATTCTCCATATAATTTATCTCTCAAGAAGCATAAATACGCAATTTATAATGTGTCCAAATTTTGTGCAAAACTACCTCTTGAACGATTTGGTTTGATAACTCACGTTATACGTATGCGGTTTGAATCACCACATTTTTTTAAATATCAATTGTGTTTTGAATCTAATTATAAATTGCTGAGGAAACAAGTTGTCAAAACAAATAATTTGCCAGAGAATTCTACGAAAAACAAATAGTTTAATTGAAATTGAGTGTTTACATGCATTATAAGTAAGTGTAAAATATAACTAATCGATGCAAACATTTTACAACAACAAAAGTCGTTTATATTTCATGATTTCACCTTCATGAGTGAATGAAATTTATTAACGAATACATAAATTACCTCCATTAGGCCAGCATAACTAATTTCGAATTTAAAAAAAAATTTTTAGGCCATAATTGCCGAATTTATTTTTTGTTTTACGAAAAAACTACGCGAATTCCGCTTCGGTTATACCGGGTGATTCTTCAAGGTGGCTCGCCCCTATCACTTTTTTATTATTGGAGATAGAAGAACAAAATTCGGATACTAAAGAAGCTAGCAAAGCCACACACGAATTACGACTGGGGATTAGTCTCATAATTTTAGGCTCATTTTAGGCTAATTTATTACCCTAATCCCGAATTTTTTGCTCTTCTCCTTCATAGAAAAATTTGTGGCTTTGCTAGCTTCGGCCGAACTCAGCAAAGCCATTTTTGAAAAACACATATTTTTGCTAACTTGATAATGTCAAATTGTAGATCTAATTTTAGGCTTATTTATTACCCTATTCCCAATTTTTTCGCTCTTCTCCTTCACAGAAAAATCTGTGGCTTTGCTGGCTTCGGACGAACTCAGCAAAGCCATTTTTCAAAATCGAACTTTTTTCCATGATTCGATACCGTCATATTTTATGACCAATTTTAGGCTAATTAATTACCCATGTTTCATATTTTTTGCTCCACGCGTTTTGGAGAAAATCGGTATTTTCTGATTTTCGTGTATGAGTGACGTAATCATTTCAAAATACGACTCTTTGGGAATTTCACTTGTTCAAACTGATGAAACTGACATGGAATTCGCAGAAAACATGTTGAAAATTCATTTCTTCAAGTTTTTTTTTTCAACCCTGTGGCTTTGCTGGCTTCGGCCGAACTCAGCAGAGCCATTTTTCAAAATCGAACTTTTTTCCACGATTCGATACCGTCATATTTCATGACCAATTTTAGGCTAATTAATTACCTAAGTTTCATATTTTTTGCTCCACGCGTTTTGGAGAAAATCAGTATTTTCTGTTTTTCGTGTATGAGTGACGTAATCATTTCAAAATACGACTCTTTGGGAATTTCACTTGTTAAAACTGATGAAACTGACATGGAATTCGCAGAAAACATGTTGAAAATTCATTTCTTCAAGTTTTTTTTTTAATCCTGTGGCTTTGCTGGCTTCGGCCGAACTCAGCAGAGCCATTTTTCAAAATCGAACTTTTTTCCACGATTCGATACCGTCATATTTCATGACCAATTTTAGGCTAATTAATTACCTAAGTTTCATATTTTTTGCTCCACGCGTTTTGGAGAAAATCAGTATTTTCTGTTTTTCGTGTATGAGTGACGTAATCATTTCAAAATACGACTCTTTGGGAATTTCACTTGTTAAAACTGATGAAACTGACATGGAATTCGCAGAAAACATGTTGAAAATTCATTTCTTCAAGTTTTTTTTTAATCCTGTGGCTTTGCTGGCTTCGGCCGAACTCAGCAGAGCCATTTTTCAAAATCGAACTTTTTTCCACGATTCGATACCGTCATATTTCATGACCAATTTTAGGCTAATTAATTACCCAAGTTTCATATTTTTTGCTCCACGCGTCTTGGAGAAAATCGGTATTTTCCGATTTTCGTGTATGAGTGACGTAATCAGATTCGAGAATTGACTTTTTCAGACAATGATACATATGGGATTTCGACAAACTTTATTATAAAAATCGCATTTTGAACATCAACTAAACAAACATTCCATGAATGAACATAAGAAAGATATTGTAACAAGAAGAACATCATAAAAATAAACATAAAAAAATAACAAAAATCCACTCGATTTTATGACCAATTTAAGGCTGATTTCCATGTCAGTTTCTTCAGTTTGAACAAGTGAAATTCCCAAAGAGTCGTATTTTGAAATGATTACGTCACTCATACACGAAAATCAGAAAATACCGATTTTCTCCAAAACGCGTGGAGCAAAAAATATGAAACTTGGGTAATTGATTAGCCTAAAATTGGTCATAAAATATGACGGTATCGAATCGTAGAAAAAAGTTCGATTTTGAAAAATGGCTTTGCTGAGTTCGGCCGAAGCCAGCAAAGCCACAGATTTTTCTGTGAAGGAGAAGAGCGAAAAAATTGGGAATAGGGTAATAAATTAGCCTAAAATTAGATCTACAATTTGACATTATCAAGTTAGCAAAAATATGTGTTTTTCAAAAATGGCTTTGCTGAGTTCGGCCGAAGCTAGCAAAGCCACAAATTTTTCTATGAAGGAGAAGAGCAAAAAATTCGGGATTAGGGTAATAAATTAGCCTAAAATGAGCCTAAAATTATGAGACTAATCCCCAGTCGTAATTCGTATGTGGCTTTGCTAGCTTCTTTAGTATAAAATTCGGGGGTTGTGTATTATATGTCAATTCGCATTATTTGACGTATTCACTTGTTTTGCAGTACTTCCGGTTTGACCGGAAATGACCTCAACTTTCGATTTTCAAATGGAACACCCTATATATTTTTATTTATTTCGATCGAGGATGACATTACCTATCCAACAAAACTTTGTTTGTGAATATTTGACGTATGAAAGAATTTTTATTTCAATTTTTATTTTTCGATCTAGCGTGCCATTCCTTTTTGATCAAGTGACATGGGAAAAATACAACTTTGAGGCATATGACTTCAGAGTCGTTTCAATAATTTTTTCAATGTCACAAATATCATTTTTTCCAGTTAACTCGATTTTTTCAAATGGAAAGTGGATGGCTCGTCGGGTTTTTGTGAAAGATCATTTTCTTACGAACAATTTGATACCACACACTTCCACTTTATTTTCACTATCTTTCTCAATAATTGCAAGAAGCCCAAATACCTAACAACAAACTACGTATTCGGTATACTCATGCACTAAGTCTCAGTTAATCGTGACAAACAATAGAAGCTGTTGCTAGGATACTATAAACAAACAAATGGGTATTTTTCCCATGTCACTTGATCGAAAAGGAAGCGTTTCAATCGATCCATGGTACGCTAGATCGAAAATAAAAATTGAAATAAAAATTCTTTCATACGTCATATATTCACAAACAAAGTTTTGTTGGATAGGTAATGTCATCCTCGATCGAAATAAATAAAAATATATAGGGTGTTCCATTTGAAAATCGAAAGTTGAGGTCATTTCCGGTCAAACCGGAAGTACTGCAAAGCAAGTGAATACGTCAAATAATGCGAATTGACATATAATACACAACCCCCGAATTTTGTTCTTCTATCTCCAATAATGAAAAAGTTATAGGGGCGAGCCACCTTGAAGAATCACCCGGTACACGTGTCTATACTATAAGTGTATCAACAATCGAGTATCGAAAGTTTCAAATTCATTGCTTCTTTCATCATTTTTCGTAAATCTAATAGGGTAATAATTATTCTTTTATAATTATATAATTTCCATGATATATCATCAAAGACCAAAAAAACAGAAAAAAAAAACATTACAACTAATATTTCCGATAGTACGACGATTTATGTCCATAACTTGCTAGAAGTATTAAAAATTTCACTCCTTAACTATATCAAGACTTTCTAAACTCTGAAAAAATTATGTATAGGAAATATTTATTTCATCGATGTATTCTTATTATATGGAATAATAATTAATGTTCGATCACCACTGTTGGTTGAGAACTCTGAATTATGATGTATTTATTTATTTCGTTTACTCTAACTTATGTTTTAAATGCTTTGTAAACACGTGTACCTATACCTGGAGCGGATCCCTCGTATTTTCTTCTTGAAAAGAGGAGCGAAAAATTCGAAAGTTGGTTCAAATGAGAGCATTGAAAAAGCCTTAAATTATGGCGTATTCAAAATTCACAAAAACTCGTATCTATTTGGTTCTGCTAGCTTGACGGTTAAGCTAGCAAAATCCATGATTTTTCTTATAAAACAAACAGCAATAAATTTGGCATTAATTGGCCTTAAATTATGGCCTGAGAAAATTTTGGAAATTCGGAAGTGGTTCTGCTAGCTTAATAGAGGTATAAATGGTTGTAATATGTGCGGTGAATAATTAATAACATGACTTAAGGTGTCATTCTATATCCAGAACGCAGCAGACGGCAACAACAGACAACACTACTTGGCAGTGTAGACTTATTAGGGACTTAAGGACACGGTATCGAATAGAAAGTGTACTGTACTCATGAGTAGTATCGGAAAAAGTATTGTATTCATAAAAGTATCGACACTTCATGGTATCGAGTATTTAGGGCATAATGCGCATGCGTATAGGTCGATATCAGTCTGTGAATTACGTCAGTTTAACTTCAGTTAGGGCAGGACAAATTATCATCTTGGTACTCAAATTATGTACAATAACAAAAAAATAAAAGAATAACTAAAAATTTAAAAAAATAGAAACAAAATTGAGCTTTTTATTATTTTAGGCATATAAAGTTCCAATTCCTCATCCGGGCAATCCCTTAAGTTTATTGAGCCGTTTTGGAGATAAGTGCTTTCGAATTTTCGTGGTCATACTTCCTGCTTTAGAAAATAATCGTTCTGAAGGCACTGAATTAATCTAATAATAGTCAAGCAAAATGATCAACCATATTGAAAATAAAACAAAGCTCAAAACGTACGACTAAGATGAAATTTGAGAATGAGTGAACTAGATGGCGTTGAAATTAATCGTAAACGCAAGTTTAAAATGGTTAATTTTTAAAATTGCCCGGTTAATAAAACTAACATTCATATTCGATACGATACCCACCAAAAATACTCATTGAGTAAAAATATCGAATGGAAAAGTATCGATACTTTTTTCTTGTCCCTATTCCCATGTACGACTGCTAAGTAGTGTGGCATATTCTATTGCTGTTTGCTGTGTTCTACGAATTGGCACTTTCAGGCTAACGAACGAAAAACATGTTTAGGAAGTCAATTGTAATACTTATACAGGAAAACTAGTTTAGTGGCTATTTTGGTTCTCAAGTGATTTAGAACGAATATACAAAACCAGTCGAGAACACATACTCTTCGACATATGCTGATGAAGCCTTAGCAGAATAACAATTCTTTAATAATGGAATTATTCGATTTTGTCAGGAATTGAATTATTATGTGTATCATCATCTAGATGATGGAGATTATTTGTATAAATGTATGAATTTTTGTATAAAAAATATGTCTTCCCGAACGCAAATTACGACACCAGAAATGGTATCAATGACATCGAATTATTTGTTCCGACAGCAAAACCGGGACATGTTGGCGAACATGTTCATGACAAGTGTTTTGTATGCACTTGCAAATAGAGGAAATTGAGTGATTCTGAAATTCATTGTTTTCATGTTCATAGAAAAACTCACGATTTAATTGAATCGCGATTATTTGCATATCGAATAATTTTTTATTCGCAATGAATTGTCAATTATCAAATGCGATCCAAAAAGTGCTGCTCACTTCCCATAAGGCTAAAATGTATTAATTATAATTTGCCTATATTCATTTTACTGTTCGTTCGACGAAATTTGATTTTGAAATGCTGTATCTTCAAATTCCTCTCAGGATTCCATTTGATACTCCGTTATTATGGTTTAATCGTAAAAACCGTAAAACGAAACAGTATTACCATAAAATCTACTGAACTAGAAGAGAAAAAGCAAAAGATTCAAATGGCTTCTTTGCTGAAGTAGTTTTTTCACACCTTTTAGAGATGGTCATTCCGAAAGTCTCCAGAGCACAATATCTTAACGCGTGCTTGCTTGCCCATTTTATTGCGATAACAGTACCTAGGTAATACATTCGATTCCTTTTGGTGCATAAATTGTCTTGTTTAACCCATGTTTATTATCCGGATTGCGATAATTGAGGCAATAAAGTAGAGATCCCCCTTTTAGATTCACCTTTTGTTTCCCTTTTATTGTCTGATAGAATAAGGACGTACAAAAAATAATTAGAGAGTTGAAGTAATCACAGTACGTGAGCAGTCCTAGACACGGTAACGTAAGAAATATGACGTTCCTGATATACATCTAAAATGGTGTTGAAGTATCTCATCACGTTAGCACATAACTCACCTAGGCAGGAAATGTTAAATAATTTTAGTAATCTTAACTTCCATGCATGTATTTATGTCCTGTGCCGTTCGCAAGTTATCGTCCTCGTTTCGTGAGATTTCGGTTAGCGTACGTACCCTCTTTTAGCACCCGTTAGATAGCGTGAGTCTACGTACACCCGTAGACCCACAAAATACGAAAACGTGAAAACTTGTGCAATGCGCATGCCCAGATGTCAGAATGAATCCTAACGTTACCGTTCGTGGAACCACTTCAACTCTCTATTATCTCTCTGCTTCTGCATTCACTTAGTCTTATGGTATCTTAGCGATTTTAACCACCGATGAGGGCGCTGCGGATAACAAATATATCGAGGATGATAATCGTATATGATTTTTTTGACAGTCCGCAAAGCCACAAGTCAAAAAATCGATGAAATTTCATAATCGAGATATAGGGTATTTTATCAATGTCACTTTTTTCTGGGTCATAACTAACAGAATATTCGGATATTTTTTGGATATTTGTTAAACACGTTCTCTTGCGTCTAGTCAAGCGGTTGACCTAAAAATCGTAGGAAGAATCCGGGTTCAGACTAACAAAAATTCACATATTCTTGGGTTCCCAAAAAATAACCCGTATTTTGGATTTTTCAGGATCCGATAAGATATTTGAAAAATGCCTAAAAACCGAACCGAACTGTGTTCTTACCATTTTCCCGTTATGTGTGTTGCTACCGAGTTTTTACATTTGAATGTCAGGTTCCATGTACCAAAAAAGTTTGAAATGAACATTGAGTATCGAAGAAACAATACAGAACCGCCTATTGAAAAGCAGAAATCTTTTCATATCGAAAAGACTTCGAATTATTTGGTAATAAAAAATTGTAACAGAAAATTTTGAAATAATGGGGTGGCTTCATTCAAAAATTAACACATTTTTCTTCTGAAACTGTTCATTTGACAACCTAGAAAATATAGTGCTGGTTCATCTGATACACATAACTAAAAATAATCTTGTTATTGTTACTCACTAGGTGTCAAAGATGTATTCGATTTTTTCGTTTTTTAAGCGCTCACAACTTGTAATCAAACAACACAATAGGGTCTGTTCATCGTCTCATTAGCTGGTGGCCGCCATCATATTGTTACATCAGCTGCTAGTGTTCTATTGAATGAGCTTTTGGTGATGGAAGGCAATTTATTTATAGGAAACCTATTGAATAACCAACAAATGGGACATCCCGAAGCTACATTTCAATCTTCCCAAAGTGATGGACAATGTTTAATATTGATAAGCTTTTGTTGCTAGATTAGGACATCATTGCCTCGCTGTTGACGGTCAATTTGAATATCAATTGAATTTATAATTTCGCAGTGTTATTTTATTTACATTGGGCTGGAGATGCTATACCTCAAGAGTTGACGTAGTATACAGTGAGCACGTGAAAGTTGAAACGAATTCGTTTAAGCCTGGTATGGTCGTTGAAGATTATACACATAAATTCGGTTCCGTGCTTTCCGGTTTGCGCATATTTTCTAAATAACACTGCTCCATTCCTGTACCTTCATAGTCCAGTCATTATATACATTCGGAAATGCAAATGAACCGAGAAAGCTAAATTTTTGATATGACGTGGGGGGTGCCTAAAAAAGCTTAATTAGAAATTGTTGATTGGAGATCTTAATTTTTGTAAAAAAAAAAAATAAAATGGAAAAACGGAATTGTGAGTCTGAATACGCTCTACAAGTTTTATCTCAGCAATTTTTTCGACATTCTTCAACAGAAAAGAGCAAAAAAAAATATATACTATTTTCGACTTTTCGATCGACATCTCGATAACGATGCATGTTACGCAAAAAAATTATGGATATATAAATTATGGGTCATGATAAAATCTACAAAAAAGTATTCCATTCCAAAATTTTCGTATCTCGTCGGATAGCCGAGTTATTATCAGAAAAACAATTTTATCCCTTTTTTCAAGATGGAAAACCCATATAGGAAATCTTGGTACACAATTTGAGCTTTTTCAAGCACCCCATATCATCATACCATCATATCAAAGATTTCGCTTTTTCGGTTCATTTGCATTTCTAAGCCGTTTTTTTTTTTTTTTCGTCGAAATAACTGGGCTATCAAAAGATCGCTTTCTTCTGTATTTGAGTATTGTTTTTTTTCATGATGTAGACGGTAAGCAGATACTATAGGAAATACGAAAAAATGGAGGTCACATCCTCGATCGCTTTTCTGAGATGAATTCACTGGCGAAAACAAAAATTGGCTATCGTCAACTGTTCAATTTCGAGTTATGATCTGAAGTTTTTTTCTAATGAAAATCATGGTTGGCTATGGTTCAGTTGAAAAGTATTATTTTTTACTTTTCAATCATGGATCACATGTTGGTTGCTTTCGATGCCCGAGTCTTCAATAGCCAAAATGATACTTTATTTTATTTATCTTCACGTTTTTTTTTAGTAGGCGGAATTTTGTAGAATAAGACATAACTTAGCTTGTTAAATGATAGATTTTTTCGAATTCTTGAAAATTGCTCCAATGTGGTCTTTTCTATAGAGAGCGATTCATTGATAGCTATGAAATTGCCAATTGGACTGAACAAAAAAACTCTAAAAGGAATTAGGTAATGAATCATATTTTCTATCGAAGACTCGCACATCGAAAGTGATAGAAATTTGCCCACCCTGTACTTGATGAAAATAATTGTCTTCGAACGTAAATTTCTGACTTAAAGATCATCTATGTATTATGAAAATAATATCTAGGTATTTGGAATTGTAGATTTATTCGTTTCATTTTATTGTTGTCATTTCTACGATATACTTTATAATTTCAGAACATACGGTTCAGTAACATAAGTAAATGCATTATTTCCGGAGGTATTATCAGAACAGGGTATTTCAATAAAGAATCATGATTTCAAATCAAAACCTGCACAACTGAAACACAACTCAATATTCCTGGTTATTTTTCTCAACCTAATGATGAAAGTGGACATTTCATTGTTGTAGGTGGATATTCAATTCCTACAGCTCATATAATCTGCTGTGAATCTGGTTAAATCCCGATTTATCCTTCTCTTATACAAAAGCTTTCTCGCAATCGATCCAGCATGAATATGAGTTGCGGTTCCGTGCTTCCTTCATAACAAAATAAGAGGAATACACCAACCGCCTGTTAAACTCTAGCTCGATATGAAGGAAGAAAAAAACTTCGCTGAGTGGGTGACTTTCATCTGCGGCATAGCGAAAGGTCTAAAAGTGAATATCAGAGATTCGTTTTCTGGTTCGTTATATGTTGATATTAAACACGTTTTGTGAGTCGGTATCTAACGAATAATTCCGAAATATTACGATTTGGCATTTCTTCAAGGAATAGAGGTTTGACTGCTTATCAGAATATACAGGGTGAGGCACCACATACGACACGGTCTCTGTGAACCAAACCATTGAATATTTCGGAAATTTCTTTTTCTCATCATTCGTATGTTCATTGAGGCTGCAAGAGGAAATTGTTTTGAAGTGGCTCAAAAAAGTGTTACATATCAAAGTTGGGTTTTTTCAAATGGAACACCCGGTATTTTGTTGCAGTTTTGGATAGTTCAGGAAAAATAATACGATTTCATGTAAGGTACCATGTACCTAACTATAACCGTTTTCGAGTTATTGTTTTCTTTTTGAAAATGCAGGGTTCAATTGGAGACTGAATTACATCGAAATGTATGGAAACCATCCCTTCCAATTCTGACCAAGCATTGAAGAGGTTTCAGGCTATTGATTCCGATAGAACCCGTTTCCCAATATTATACAGGACGTTCAAAATTCATTGTCGCTTATTTATAATTTCAAACGCAAATCAAATAAATGTCGTTTCACAGCTCTCTTGATTCAAAGAATACATTGAAATGATAACTACTATTTGAAAATGCCAATATCTTGAAAACTATTCAAGCTAGGTATAGGGAACCTCAATATAAAATGAAAGATAATCGAATTTTGTACTGTTCAGATCGAAAAAATACAGGGTGTTCTATTCAAAATAACAAAGTTATCTGCGTTTGAAATTATAAAAAAGTGACAATGAATTTTGAACGTCCTGTATAATATTGGGGAACGGGTTTTATCGGAATCAATAGCCTGAAACCTCTTTAATGCTTGGTCAGAATTGGAAGGGATGGTTTCCATTCATTTCGATGTTATTCAGTCTCCAATTGAACCCTGCATTTTCAAAAAGAAAACAATAACTCGAAAACGGTTATAGTTAGGTACATGGTACCTTGCATAAAATCGTATTATTTTTCCCTGAACTATCCAAAACTGCAACAAAATACCGAGTGTTCCATTTAAAAAAACCCAACTTTGATATGTCACACTTTTATGAGCCACCCTGTATACTTCAAAATAATTTCCTCTTGCAGCCTCAATGAATATACAGATAATGAAAAGAAGAAATTTCCGATATATTCAATGGTTTGGTTTACAGAGACCGTGTCGTATGTGGTGCCCCACCCTGTATACTGTTGCTTCCACTTTTATATAAACGACTAATAGATCACATCTACTTACGATTAAAATATTTGCGGCGTTTATATAGAATTCAGATAGTATTCTAAAAAGTGAGATGGATACCTATAAAAATGTTATCTACAGGAACTCCTGAAGGACGCCGTTGAAAATCGATTTTTGGATAACTCTTTGAGTAATTCGATGAAAATTCAATCAAAAGCAGTAATGACTAGAGATTCACGGCTTGACTTGATATCCAAGCTACTTGACTTGAAATCAACTCAAGTTCAACTGAAGTAGTAGTTTTTGATATTAAGTCAAGTTCAAGTATGTATTTATCAAGTACTTGAAACATCAAGTACTTTTATCAAGCTACTTGATTTTAAGAAGTTTTATTGTGTTTCAATAAATGATGAAATTAGAATAGAAATTGCAAAAAAAAACTTTCGTTTATGAAACTTATATAAAAAAAAAAACAGAAATATTAACTATTTTGGAATGAATTCAGTCAGATCGGAAGACGGGGAACCCCCGCATTAAGTGTGAGCGCCCGCGAGGTTGCAGAAATATATGCCGTTCGACACGTCCGTATCAAGATCAAGTAATATCAAGTACCTTGATTTCAAGTCAAGTAATGAATATCTCAAATCAAGTCAAGTATATAAATTTTCACGAGCTTGATTGTCAAGTCAAGTAGTTTCTCGAAATATGAAGCTACTTGACTTGATGAATCTCTAGTAATGACATAAAGGTTCTGTGAATTTGTGTTTATATACAGGGTGGGGCACCCCATACGACACGGTCTCTGTAAACCAAACCATCAAATATTTCGGAAAATTCTTTTTTTCATTATTTGTATATTCATTGAGGCTGTATTTTTTCAATCTGAACAATACAAAATTCAATTATCTTTCATTTCATATTGGTGTTCCCTATACCTAGCTTGAATAGTTTTCAAGATATTCACACTGTTTTGAGCCACCCTGTATGCCCCAAAATAATTTCCTTTTGCAGCCTCAATGAATATACAGATAATGATAAGAAGAAACTTCCGAAATAATCAGTGGTTTGGTTTACAGAGACCGTGTCGTATGGGGTGCCCCACCCTGTATATAATATATTTATATTTCCTTATTTATCAGGTGTGGACTTACTTTCAATTTGAAATGGTTGATTATCAATAAAATGCAATTTTGAGTCCAAGCTACTCAAATTAATCTAATGTTGAATCATACAGGACGATGTCATGAAAGTAATAACCTTTCAGTATTTTTTTGCTCCAACCCCATTATTTTATGCCATTTTTTGAACAATATGAGCTGATTTCAAAAAAGTATGATACTTTCGGTTTGAAAGTTAAGCACCCACTGAATCCAGTAAATAATATTTATTGATTTCTAAAGATTAATATAAATATCGTAAGTAATCCAGAAATTGATACTTAATACTCTTTAGTATTCAAACTGTAGCCCTTACGATGTATAACTAATAAAACATACGAATATTTGTTGAATGTTGTTTGTGGGTTCTTGGTAATCATCTATTCATTTCAGAATTATCCTCTCCATTTCCTCAATTTTTGTTAGTTTCGTTTCATAAGCAACTCTTCGGATGGCCTTAAATGAAATAGTTCAGAGAATTCAACTCTGACGATCTCAATCTCCTCGTCTACAGAGAGGACCTGATTCATCATACATTCATTTTGAACCGTACTAGTTTCTCTATATTGTTTTAATCTAACGTATGGACGTTTTTGGATTATTCACCACTTCCATTCGAGTTCGCGATCCGTATCCATACCTTATCATCATAAGTATTTCAATTCATTGCGCTACATAGAAATTGATACAACAATTCTTGAACTTTTTTAATACTATTAATATATAATTGATGAATAAATGAACGCAGATATCTCAAACCCTGTGCGAAAAATAAATCCTTTAACTTCACAAAATATGGAATATCAGACTTACCAAAAAGTGGTCAGTGACATCTTCACTTCGATGGGTATCACCCTGTATAATGAAATCGAATTTACTCCGTACTTCATACCGGATTTCAAGTTACACGTAACACACTGTAGAAAATTTCAATCTCAATAAGACGTCTGCAGTAGTCTACACAATTTTCATCTTCTTGCTGTTTCGATTCATTAAGCAAAGAGCACTCATTCTGCGTGAGGTATTTATGCCATTTTATTTTCCATTATAAAATATTCCTCTGTTTTGTTAATCCAGGCGATAAATTTCAACTACCCACTTTAGCGGATAGATCGGGGTTATTAATGACTTCACGGGTGTAAAATCATCCACCACATCTACATTTTAAAGTAGGGGCCTTGCGGACTTATTTGATAAGAGCTATAGGGTTGGTTTGTTGGTTCGTTCGTTCGTTCTCTACCTTGGAAAACTCACTACTCGGATTAAGACTAGTTCTGCTCTCAGTGGCGCAGCTACAATTATTAGGGGTTTCGTATTTATATCCATCGTATTCTGTAACAACGTAACCGTAAATCATATGTATATGAATAACTTTAGCTATTGTTGATTTATAAAAAATATACGTATGAATTATTATCATGACACAGAAGTGAGTCAGATTAAATAAAATACAATATTTTGAATCCCCATAGTTAGCTCAGAAACCACCCCCGACACCATAATTACTTCATAATCTTTTCACCGTTACTGGAAATTTGCTTTTCACCTTTTGTTTACTCCTGTAGTTGGTTCAGCCGATAAGATCCTTTTGAAAAACTAGGATTTCGCCGTTTCCGGAAGAAGAGAACTGGCGTTAAAAAAATAAACTGAAAAATAATAATCTAGAACGAATTCCGTCGATAAAAAAAAAAACAACGAGACTAACTTTTCGAATTCCAACGACAACGGATTGTAAACGAATCCGAATTAGTATGAAGAAGAAAAACAATTAAAAAGTACTTTGAAGCTCGGTTATCAAAAAATACATATTGAGAATTGATGATTTTGGGGGTTAACAGTGGCTAACTGATTTCGCTGCCACACTCGAAATAAGCACAGCCTGGCATTCAATATGGCGCGGCAACCGTTTATGTTTTCACACCGATCCTACACAAATAAATAATATCAAATAAGGTTCATTAACGAATACACGAATACAGTAAATATAACCGTTAGTCGGGCTATCTATCCTACAAAAACAATATGTGTTTGGAAACAAACAACTAGATTCTCGATAAAATCTCTTCCTGGTTGTTCTTCCTGTACGTTTTCGTTGGGTCTCCCTGTATGTATTTTAACCGTGCACATCAAATGTATCCTCGCAAACCACTCAGAACACATCCATGAAAGAGTGGGACTATTAAAAAAATACGGGGCCTTTTGATTGTCAAATAGAATCGATGACATTGTTCGAAAGTGCAGATGTGCGAGGAACGTATACGTATGGGGCAATTTTATTATCTGCATGAATTCAATTCGTGGCAGATTCCATTCCGTTGCGAATTTCAGATGTGAAAATAACAAAAATGATACAATGTAGTGAGTGGTAAATGTACAGATCGTACCATTTTCAATTTCCTAACGGAATATTTCATATTTAGAGATAGATATTTGTGGTATTCACCAACATTGGCTACTTATTACTAAAATTATTATTTGATACTAGGAACACAACAATATAGAGATGTCGAAGGTTATAATTTGTATTGTTTACTTCAATGAACTGAAAATTGTTGAAATTTAGCACTAGTTACATGAAGGATATGACTATGAGTTAGATCCAAAAATATACAGCCTCGATACAGCTCGATACAGCCCATTACGGAAAGATGACTATTCCGCTGAATATCATGTAAAAACTATATTCTAAGAGGCAATTCTTACTTGTTCTGTTAGTTGGAAAATAAATGATATACAAGAAGGGTACCGAACTGAAATATTTGCTCTGTATTCCAAAAACGAAGCCGGCTATAAAAAGGATGTTTGTGGTATCGTGAGTTTTACGCGATCGTTCGCAAATCTCTATCTCGAAAAATAAGAGAGATATCCACATACTTTATACTAGATGGTCAAAATTTCACAATTTCATTGGGATATACCATATCTGAAGTGTTGACTGAAGAACCTTAAGAGACTGCCATCGTTTCAAGTTTCATTCTTGTTACTCGCACTCAATTTTTCTAAATGAAAGACCAACTGAAACCGTATTCCTAACTAGAGTTTGAAAATGTAATTTAGAACAGATTACCAACAAAATATATTATCATAAAAAAACTTCAGATAGATCTAATAGAAAATCAAGCAATAATAGCCTGGAATGATATACATGAATGAATCGTTATTTAAGATTGAGTCTTTCTGAATTTCTGTTTTCGGTTTTAAATTGATCATTATTTTCTATTCAAAGTATAGATAAATTATACGTATAACAACTTACCAATATATCATTCTTCATATAACTGTTCTGAATATTCCGTTCGAGAAAAAATGTGTTTTCTCTTGACAGGGTGCATAAGTTTTGTCGTGAAACGAGGCCTGCCGTCGTTATCAAAATATTTCTCGTAGAATAAATATTATATTGAAAGCAAAGTTTCTGCTACAGTAAATGGCGGTGTAAACAATGACTCCAGAGGGAGTCATTTTATGAAAGATTAAAGTTACTTTGACAATGGCCAAGCTTAAATTCATCTCATTTCGTTATTCTCGCCTTCTGACACCCTATGATTTCTGCTTCTTTGATGTCATAATTACGTCTTCATTAAATTGTAGACAACACGACGCGGTTTGTGAAAAAATATTGTTTTAATCAAAGGGAAGATTTTAATTATGCTCACTTTCATGCTAGTCAATTTTCCAGTTTAATGAACATAATTTCACAAGAAATAAAATTATTATTGTCTTTCGTAACATGGATGACAGATGTTCAACTAATGTTACACGTTTATATCCATAAAATTCAATCAATCCCAATATATTATATCACAGTGTGTACGTAAAATATCGAATAAATTCTATAACTCCTGTTCTAGTATCCTCTTTAAAATTGTCCGATGTATGTCAATTTTCAATTTCAATTGCGTCATATTCATTTTCAACTGATTAGGAAAATGTATGGTTTTACTAGCAGAGAAAATTTTGAAGTAATTGTTTACTGCAAAAAAGTCGTCGAGGCGAATAAATCGTCAGAAAATTATAGAAGTGAAAGATGGTTTTCTTAAAAGATCAAATGAAGTGTGAAATCATAACTGATCAACGTGAAAGATAATAAATTAGACAGTTTACAACTGTTGAATCACATATTTTTCCGTATAATAAATATTAAATGGAAATTATTATACTCTCAACTGTTTTTATTGTAGTACTTATGCAGGAAAAGTGATCTAGCGGCTTTTTCGCTGGTGTCTAAAACAGACAAATGCTTTAGCAGATAAAAATGATTCTACTTTTGGAACATCAACGACGTAAGGTTGGAATTTCCATGAATTCAAAACTCTTGAAGTTTTGGGAATTTTCCCATCAAACATCAAGTAGGTGAAAGGATTTGATTCTGCCAGAAATGGCAAGGCAAGAGCCCAATGGAAAGTAGTTTTTTAAGACTTTCAAAATACAAGTGTTTTTATCCTCTGTTACTGATAGTGATAAAGTTGTGGTTTTGTTTAATCCCAAAAATCATACGGAGTAATGCATTTGTCGCAAAGAATGTCTATTTTTATTCAATTTAAAGTAAATACTGTTTTCTTAAATAATTACTCAAACATTTTCGTAATATTGGACGAAATCAGAAAAGATTCTCGAATCTCTCAATCGCAGTAAAATTGAATTTTATTTCTATAAAAGGAAAGTCAATGCAACATTCCTTCTTTTCATATTGAAGAAAAAATTCGATAGGAAAAGGTAGAGCATGAAGCATTTTAGAATACCCATACCTTCTGATTATTTTTATGGATTCTCAAAACTGATTATCGACTTTCTGAAATGCAGACACATTTTTGTTATAATCGTCTACTTGAACGATGTCGTTTCAAACGGAAAGTTTGTCAATTCATTTAATTGAACTAGTCCCTGAACAATTGCTAGCCGGCCTTGCCAAGATATTGGGTCTGGATGGCGCATTTGAGTGAGATATTTTTATACCGTCTGCCTCTTGTTATTCATAATCGTCAGAGATATTTTATTTTTGAATTGTCCATATAGAAATATCGCCCGTGGAGCATAAAGATCCTTTCGTTTCCATACTTTTTCACCCTTATTTGAAGAAGTCGGTTCATTTGAATATCAAAAGATACGTCTACAATCACAACACTTGTTGTACTCATCATTTTTTCATCAACATGTTCGTTATTAAATGCTGTGAGCTTTTTCGTTCCGAAGCATCATATTACAAATTCCCTGGAGCATGGTTATAGATCCATTTCGTACCTTTCTAAATTTTAATTGCTTCCATTAATTTTCGAAATGATCTGAACTAGGCCTACATATTGGTTTCAATTGGATTTCGGAAAACGTGCAAAATTTCTTTACACCATCATTTTGAAAGACCGTATACAGGGTGTAACAGGATCGTGGTACACCCCCCGTATCTCCGTTAGTTTCAAAGGTAATTGATTGAAATTTGGGATATACCATATACATAATAAGCGGTAGTTTTTGATCTATAAATGGTTTTTTCTTTCACTTCCGGTTTCGCCATCTCACATCAACTTGTGAGATGGCGTTATTGTGTATGTTTTTCGTGTCTCGTGCACCTGACAAGTCGGCACTGAGGATGACTCAACAGTCGAAAGCGCTATGCTATTGTCTTCAGAATCCTAGCTTGAGATCTGAAATTTCGTATAATTTCAATAGTTCCAGCCAAAAAGTTGAAAACATGAAGGAAGATTCAAATCAAAACTTGTAAGATGGCCACTGGAACCGTAAAAACGCATGCCTCAAGTAAAATACCCAATTTTGCCGGATAGCCGTATACCGTTGATCTCAGATAAAATAGAAGGGTTATCTTCTTATTGTATTTCATCTTACATGTGGTTCAGGTATTTTATGTTCAATGTTGTTTATAATTCATCATTGGCTTCGAATATTCCAAACATCATCGGTTATTGTCATACCTATTGATAGGAATTTTCTTTATATTTGCAGCGCCGTGATTCACGAAATTGAGTTCTGATTGTCATTTCTTGTGTATTCAAATGAGTTCCGAAATTCACTAAGGCCTTTGAGAATAGTTCTGAAAAAAAGAAAGAGTGATTGCTGTAAAACATTTCAGCATAGCGATAATGAACGCTCGATACGAATCGAAACGCCATGTAAATAGAAAGGGAATTCGATTCGTATCGAGTGTTCATTATCGCTATCCAAAATTTTCAAGGCATTGATATTTGAGTTGTTCTGATTGATGCTCGAAGAGTTCTTTAAAAAAGTTCAATACATTTTCTTCCAACGGGTTCACATGTTGTGGTTCTGTGGGTCCTCTCTAAATTTAGGCAACTTTTGCTCTCTGCGCTTCCACTAGGCCACAAAAAAATTCTGGACCTATTGGATCACCTCGTGCTCTCTCTCGGGATAATGTATCATCCTCTTCATTGCTCTCATATCCTGAGTGGCTTGGTCCTCAGACTAGAGACAGTCTGATTCGATTGCCCAACACTTGAAGTTTTCTCAAACAATTACAGTTAAGTGTGGATTTATGCAGCACAAAATAACAAATATCAAATAACAAATAACAAGTATAAGTTGAAGTTCTTATTTTTCAATGACAGTGTTCATGCAGCCAAGTATCAAATAACAAATAAGAAGTTGGTCAACTTCAACTTTCTACGTTAATTGAACGCGATTTTCTTATTGTGCGCAACCAGTACGCAGGTGACTTTGATTGGCCTGTCCAGAGAAGAAATAACCTAACTTCTGTCAAAACAAACTATATTTTGTGTCTGCTCTTATCGACGGTTTTGTTTGGAACAAATATATTTTTTTAAAATGGAATTTTTGGAAATATTACAGAATTCTAAAAAGTGTGTTGAGGTTCGGATCATTCGAATTTCAAATGGCTTGTGCGCCTGCGTACCATTTTGTGCTAATTGTTATTTGGTGTGCATGAATGGTAACATTTTCACTACTTGTTATTTGTTACGTGATATTTGTTATTTGATATTTGTTATTTTGTGTTGCATAAATCCACACTAAGAATGGCCGCTTGGCGCTGTCGAAGAATACGGCGACGGTTTTTTTCTTGGGCTTCTTAGTAACTCTACAGCATAGTGATGTATTTGCCAGATCTAATACCACTCAGCCATTTTTTGTGCAGCATGTCTTAACGCGTTAAACCAGCTATGGTTCCTATGGCGGCCTGCGTAAGAACGCTTTCAATTCGTTTAGCAGCGCATAGATTCTGCTTAAAATAAAAATAATCTTCAACTCTCACTGTGAATTCTTCGATTTTTTTATTGCATTGTAAATTCAAAAATATTAAAAATTATGAGCTGTTGTTGTATTCCAAATTGAATGGCAAACAATTTACAAGTGCAATGTACAGGATTGCCGTTTAGAAATGAAAATTGTTGAGTAGCAGGTAGCAGGACTGTCAAACTTGGTACTTTTAATTCTTCAAATATCCTGTGAATACGCGAGATATTGTTTGTATACGATAACTTGGGACATCCGGTATAGTTCGTGGAGTGCTGAAATTTTTATTGACTCGCCTTCATAGTTGATGGATGTGACATTCTACGCAGTGCGACCTTTTACCGCGATACGGCTCCTATTGAATATTGAAATCCTATTTCGATACGAAAGAGAAATGATTCAACTTAGGCAACATATTTGCATCTGTTATTTCTGTAGGACGGATCTGAAAATACACGAGGCCTTACGTTTCATCTCTTTGACATGATCATTGATTGATAATTTAATCCTGAAAAACATCATTCATTCATCATTGAAAAAGTTGCAATACTGAAAATGGAAGTGTCGAATATATCTATCTATCTGTATAGATTTCAACGAATCTTTCCTTTTCAGGGGATGAATCTAGGTCATTAAAGGAACTTTTGAATAAATTATAGGTTTGAAAATCAAGTAGAAAATAATGTCCAACGAAATTAATGTCTGCTTATACGTGATCGGCCACGGTGAATGGTCCCTCAGACAAATACATGTATACTATCTTCGATTGATAGCACTTGTGATCTATCGAAAATATTTCCAGAGATGCAACTTCGCCGATTCTACCAAAAAGTAACATGATCTTTGCCCTTTCGAATTGGTCACCCCGTACCTTTATCTGATTTTTGACACTTCTTTTTATTTTTAAAATCCAAATTGGGTATTCACCTGTATGTCTACAGAATAAATTAACTTATGTGGCTGAATTACATGGATATGATACAAGAAACAGAAACAATATAAAAGTTGAAAAAAAAAGTACATATATTTATTTATTTTATAAAGGAGTAGATTGTGTTAACGGCCTCCCACAGGAAATTGAAGAGAGTGGTTCGATAGATATATTCAAAGGAAGATTGAAGAAGTACTTGATGTAAATTTACTATATTCTTATGTATGACTTTCTTATGTGACTATTTATACTTATGTTTTTTAAATCAGACTGTTTGTATTTTTTTATTTCATCGTATATTGGATCTTGTATTTCTTTAATAGTGTTATGAAACAACTAGAATCGAAATCTAGAAGACGAAATTTGATCCAACTTCATCAACAAAATGGAAAACATTGTGTCAAGATATATTTCTAAAGTCATAATTCCCAATACTTCCTCATTTCGAAACAAGAAGAAGGATTTGTTTCTAGCATCATAATCATAATCTAATACACTTTCTCTAGTTCGAAGTAAACATTCCCACGAAAACAAAACACCGCATCGGAATTAAATGTATTAAAACCATCGAGGATAAGGAACACTCTCTGTATACGACACTTTGGAGGAAGACAGTATTATTAGTTTCTGAAATGGGAAAACTTCTGAAAGTTAAATTCTATTCAGCTTCGTCGTTGTAATACTTTAAAAGTTGGCATCGATGTAACTGTATTATTCCAAGATATTTTCCATTTATTAGGTCAGCGTGCGTTTTTTGCGCTATGAAAATGCGAAACCGCATGAATCAATTATGTGGTTGCCAAGTAAATTGCTGTTGAAGATGATAATGATATGAGTTTTGCTTAGTCGCTTGAAAAGCCACTAGTTTGTGGCTAGGCTGCATGGGTCGCATGTAGACATAATGAATCATCTAGATTCATGTGGGGACATGTAAATATAGCGCTTTCGTAAAATACTGAATAATCTCATTGTTAGTCAAAATGTCTGATTATGAAGAATCTTCTGGACGAAATGAATTTTTATTCTCGATATACCACACGTATAGGGGATAGTTGATATACAGAGTGATTCACGTTTGAGTCATGACGTCCCCATGATTCATGTACTCATTCAATTATACCACAAAAATTGGTGAAACCGTTCGATCGTGTGAGTCTTAGAACTTGTTGCTATTGATATGATATTGAATACAATACATATACAGGGTGGCCTACGAGGTTTTGGCCAGTATATATCTCGAAATTTTATTTTGAGTACGATATTGAAATTTGGCAGCTGTAAACCATTGGTAATATTACGCATTTTGAGCAAGCTGTAACGCTATTACAACGTCACATTTTGGATCACGTGATCATTTTTAGAATTTCTAATGGGACACCGTGTATATTTTTTCACTACTGTGAAAGTCCCTCTTATGTTCATTCAGCCATAACATTATTTCAATTTTTTTTGGTAACGAAACGATAAACAAATTTTCATGTAGGTTTTTTATTTGGAAAGGAAAAGATAGCTTAGAAACAAAAAACGTATCCTAGCAACAGCTATTGTACTTAGTTGTCAAAAGCCGTCAGTGTTATTGAACAATCGTTCAGTGTAGCACGTCTGCTGTTTTTCCACATTCCCCATAAATGATCAGCATATCAACATACTCATCGTGAGTGAATCTTGAAGGCATGACGAGTTATAAGTCATAAAACTGTTAACAACAATAATACTGTGAACGGCTTTTGACAAGGATAACAGAAATAGGCGAATATCACCTTCAAAAATTGCTTTCATCTTTGATTTTTATTTCACATACATCAAATATGTTGAATATTTTATGAAATACTTCTAATCGTTGGCTCTACTTTGTTGGTATTTTGCCAATCAGTCGGCATAATGAAAAACAGAGCACTTATTTCAACGATTCCTTTATCGAGTGAGCCACTCCGATTGATAATAATTAATGTAGTATTTAAATAGTTCTGCAAGCACTTGAAACGCGGATGACGAATCGCAGCTGATCTAAAGGAGTCAATCACCCAGCCTACTTCATCTTGCATCATGGTTTTCCACACCCATAACTACAGAAATGCAGACAGAAAAAATGTCGGACAAAAAGCTAGATAAACAACATAATATACGATATACTTATCCAGAATTTTCACTTCAAATCTATAGTTGATGTGTTTTTAAATCTTGATTAAACAGAGAAATTTGGTGTGTGTGTTCTTCGTATGATTTGATTGATGGTGACGAAAATTCCGACAGTCATTTTCTGCTTTTTTTTATTGTTGATGCAAAACAACTATGACGTACGGCAGTGGTTTAAGCGGGTACAAAAATATGTAAACCTCCTGAATCATTTCTTGTGTGATTATCCAAATTTATTAGTTAACGCTGCTCCATTTGAAAATTTCCTTCCTGCAATCAGATAATTGCTGGGTATAATTCAATTAGAAACGAACCTAGTGTGTTTGATTGAATTCTGATAGCCATGCTGAAAGGAGTGAATTTGAATATTCATTGTGGATTGAGCAACTAAGTACCTTTTGATAATAGAATTTTGCGATTTGTTTTATTCTATATCCTTAAAATTAGATATTTAAAAAATTTCGGATAATGATATAATTTCATTATCAGTAGATATTTTATTTCAACTTGAAAGCTATGGAACAATTAATAATTTCAATATTTTCCAATGTCGAGAATGCTCCTTGCACGAAACGAAAAGAGCACTTTTTGAATTAATGACTGAACTTCAAAATGTTCTAAAACGTTCAATTATGGATGTGACGTTGCCGCAAGCTCGAGGTATTCCAGGATATTTCTTCGAAAGTTTCATGAAATCAACCAAAAAAGTTTATTGAACCTTCATCATGTAAATTTTCCACTTATTTCAATGACTGTGCTAACTATATAAAATTAGCACATACAGGGTGGCCCAACGAAAACGTATAACTACCAGGAAGAGATTTTATCGAGAAAAACCTGAAAAACGTCAACTTTGTATATGAGGGGGAAACTTTTGACGCAAAAAGTATAGCCCAAACTTTACCCTCCTAAGCGGGGATAGCATCCCCTAAATATTTTCAAGTGAGAATGGGGGTCAAATGACACCTCGTTGAAAAGCCCTTCTGATTTCCTATACATTGCTTTTTATTTTTGAAATCCGTCTACTCGTTGCAAAGATATGGATCTTTGAAATGTCGCTAGTGCATTTCTCAAATAATACGAAAAGTAAATCGATTTAGCTTAAAATCTTACCGTTTTGTTAAAGTAAATGTTGAGAATATTTTCCTAAAAACAATTCGCTTTTTTTTTCTGTTTTTGTTGATTCCATCTAGTTGGTAGTTTTTATTGAGTGAAAAATTATCGTGTTTTCGCATGCCAAAAATTCTTTTTCATTAAAATAGAATCCCATTCCCATTTGAAAAAATTTAGGGGATGCTACCCCTGCTTAGGGGAGGTAAAGTTTGAGCTGTACTTTTTGCGTCAAAAGTTGTCCCCTTCAGGTACGTTTTCGTTGGGCCATCCTGTTTATAAATGTGGGGAATAGTGTTTTCCAATTTTCTGACCTTTGTCTTCGCAAATAATGGCCCAAATCACTTTCGGTTCTGGAGGTTATTATAAAGAATCCTTTCACCTAACCTATCAGGAAATTTCCTATACAAGATGGTAAAAAGTGCACAAATATATATCAAATTTTTCAAAATATCTTGGAAATATGTAATGTAGCCAACATAATATTGAGATTGGCATTTTGTTTTTTCAGTTGTTTTTCCTTTGGATCCAACTTGAAATGTTTTTAATCCTTCCTCCTATCATGCCAACACTGAAATGGCAGACTAGAAGACAATAACAGGCATAACTCCATTTACTTTACAATCTCGGATATGACATGTTTTATTTTATGTATATGAGCTATTGTATTTGAAAACGCTTGAAAATAGTGGTGTTCAGACTCGCAGTTAATATCATTTGTCACGTTTTCAATGGGCACGGTTGAATGTTTATTTGCACAGTATTACATCGTTTTGTTTCAAGTCGTAACCTAGCCCCTTTAGGATCGCAAGTTTTATGTATATGTTACTTGAGAATGTTTATACACTCGTAATGCCTTGTACATAAGCCCACAATAATACCGAGTGTAAAAACTAAAAGTGTTGGTTGTTACAAAACAAACAATATAGGATAGTCACGGGTGGCACAATTCATGCACAGCTGTTAGAAGTCATCATATTCAAATAGTTCACGATTCATAAGTTGAAACATATTTTGACAAACATTTGAAGAACTTCAATTTCCTTTAATTGCCGCGAATGGCACAGTATATTTATTTGAATGAAAAAGTTGTGAAATATTGGTTCATTTAATACCATGAATGCAAAATAAAAAGTTCTGGTTTACCACTGACATTCTAGGAGCTTTTGGATTTCACTTCACAAATCACCATTTCATATTATAATATATTTCTGAATTGAAAACATATTAGTCTTTCATTCCAATTCTTGTGATTGTGAGGATTCCGTAGAGGTATCTCATGATCAGAAAAATATAATTTTCTTGAAATTTGAAACGGTGTTTCTATTCAATGAACATTTCAGTCAGATACCGTTTCACCGGATCTTGTTTTAAATTATTTAGTATCAATATTTTTGTCATAACCATTCACCAGATATGCAGTGAAGATCACAATAGATCAAATGTTCTGATTCACTCGCGCTAGTTACTGCATATGTCCGTTGCTCTTACAAATATTGCACGTTGAATGCGTCCGGCAATATGATAAAACCGTAGAATCTGTCTAGTTTTAAAGGAAATATAGTATAATTAGCATAATTGATATATTAAGAATTATAATAATATAGGGGCGTCTGGCAATAAGCAACGCAGGTTTTGGTATTATTACGAGACGAATATAAAAAGTTTTGTTTCATTCTATGACAAATTTTAGATGGAATTTAATAAACCTGTGTTACCTGTCAAACCCACCACTACCCAAGTTTAATGTTTGGGAATCATTCTTACCTACACTAGGGGCACATATAAAATGACGAAGGTTGCTCTCTTGCTCTAATATTAGAAATGCAGATAACCCGAAACCAGATAACTCCTTGTTTATATCAACCACTAAGTTATTGGAACAAATAACGTCCACGATCAATGTTTCAATATTTGTGCAACATGATTCGACAAGAAGTCAATCACAATGTAGTTCAAAGACGTATGCATCAATATAATGCATTGGGTTGTGAATAAATCGGCCATTTTCCATTAACCCTCTTATCTATTCAAGAATCTACATGTCTTGACATTAGTGGTGTAGGATGCTTTGGGAGAGCTCTGTATCAAAAAATCTGTCGGAGATTCCGTGAAATTGTGGATAACATTTTACTAATTTTTGAGGGAGGGGCTCCTGTAGCTTGGGACCCCGTATCATTGATACCCTCCTACTTGGCATATTTTCAGTGTTTTTTTGTTTTTTTTTTTTTCAAATTATTGAGGATCGTATGTTATTAAATGAGAGCACTGTTCAATATAAATCCAATATCACAATTTGGTTTTCTTCCCTTTCAAACAATGTTTCCTTCGAAATTTTGTATATTCCCAAATACCTGATGGATCAAAATGTCGATTAAGTAAAGCCAAATAATGTAAAACTTATGGGGACCAAATATCTTTGTGCATCACTATGGATACTAGTGATTCATGTTTGAGTCGACAAATTGCAGATCGAATTGATATGAATGTTTGGAACATTTCGGAACCTTTGTGCCTACATCACGTCAAATCTAAATGGCGATACGTGATCGTCTTTGTTTAACAAATTTTATGGATTCAATGCTGGAAATCATTTCCTGCATACATTGAAACATCTTTCTCCTAGTCAGGGAGACATATTCTCATTTTTTCAACAAAAAATGTTCGCACTGATGATTGACGCGTTCATAATAAATCGTGATAATTCTCTTATAATTTTTGTTGTCGAATTTATTCGTAACAACACGACTTAAGGCATTGGGAGACCTTTCTTATGTTTAAACGTTTTCGAATTCATACAATGCGAGTCTTTTAATTCAAGTAAATTCAATGAATCGGAGACAGTATTCTAACTATGAACATGCTCTTCGAACCGATCGATTAATATTGCGTTCTTCTCTAGAATTTATCGAGAGTTTATTAAGTTTATCATCCACACAAACTACCAAAGTCCTATTCCTTACCGTTAACAAGATGTTTAATGGACAAAAGCAGATAGATTAGTAAAACAGGAACAATTGAGTAGCCCCTAGGTCAGATTCAACACATAGCTCGGTCTATTTTTCATGGTAGTTCTTGAAACGCAAAGTTCACTCTACCAAACTGGAAAACATTGAGCAGAAGGAATACAACATGGGCATTCATTCAAGGAACATATTCAACTTGTTATCAGATTTATCACTTCATAAGATTCCTTATTTTTTGAATGAGTCGAAGTTAATTGATAATCTCGTAAGTGATGAAAAAATACAAATTTGATATGCTTGATAACCAAATTTGTGGTGCTCTACTCTATTTGAGCAATTTAGAAATGATATGACCCATTTATTTGAAATCATTGAATATCGTATCATAATACTTTTCATTCATCCGAGTTTCGTTGACACCAGTGACTATAAAAAATAGTGTAAATAAAAACTTGACGGCTTCTGCCTTTTCATAGTACCTGTACAAACAACACCCAAACTGAACATTCTTTAGTTACGCTCAGTACACAATGCAAACCATGTTGGGCAGGTACACCACAATTTTTTTGTTGATTTTTGTTAAACCTACATCAACATTAGACGTTATTTGTGGGGCGTATTATCTAGTTCTTCTATTGACACTTGCAACTTTAATCAGGTGTGAACTGAGCTTTTACGGCATATTTACTATATAGCAGTGTCAGTAAGGTATCTACTTCTGGGTATAAGCAATCAACTAATGTACAAATGTGGAATTGATTCATCAGCATATCGGATTTGTAAGGCTTTTGAGCGGTAAAATATCTGGCCAGCAATAAATATAGCTTTTTGAAAACGACTAGAGACCAACCTGCGCGTATTCATAAGGTTTGCGACGATTAAAAAATCAACTGACTAGTTGACAATAAGAAAAAAGTTTACTTCGATCTAAGTGTTTACATACACTATGAATAAGTGTGAAAATCAACATATTCAACTATATTCTTGAATTGAACTTGGGAAAACACACAAGCTAACAAAAACAGTATCTAATTTATATTACCTGCACGAATGAATCATATCTTATAGATCTCATTAATATATAAATGGTTTTATAATACAGGGTGGCCCAACGTACCGGAAGGTATAACTACCGGGAAGATAATTTATTGAGAAAAACCTGAAACACGTCAACTTTGTATATGAGGGGGACAATAATAAAAAGGCAATGTATAGGGAATCGAAAGGGCTTTTCAACGAGGTACCATTTGACCCCTATTCCCATTTGAATTCAAGGGATTCTACCCCCGCTCAGGAGGGTAAAGTTTGGGCTATACTTTTTGCGTCAAAAGTTGACGTGTTTCAGGTTTTTCTCGATATAATCTCTTCCTGGTAGTTATACCTTCCGGTACGTTTTCGTTTGGCCACCCTGTATGTAAACAAGAATGTTACTTAACAAACGTTATAATAGTCGGGAAAAAATCTGATTTTTCCAGAAATTGGTTCATTAATGTCAAGAACTTACTGATAAGTAGATTTTTGCGGCTTTAACAGCTTTCAAATCCTTTAAACTCCATTCGACGTCTGTTAGAGCTGATGATAATAAACGTTGGATCGAGATGCACAGAAACACACAGAAAATTTTATGTCAACACAAGTTTTTTGTCGCCGAGAAGATATTTCAAATGAAAATGACAACAAATATTTTTCAACATTTATGAAAAATAATAATTCAGTTCATCATTTCAATTGTTGAAAAAAACTCAGTATATCAGAAAAAAATGTAAATTCTCGCAACTCTAGTTCAAATCGACAACTCGCACTTTCTATACGAGTCCATTCAATAGTTAGGTGCGGTATACATACTTTACTTTCAGTAGCAGCCCAAATATTGAAATCTAGGGGTGTGAGAATTGAAATGAGTAATTTAATTAAAATTTTTATGAATTCACATGCATAAAACTTTTTGGAGTGTTTAGTATCGGTCCATAGAAATGGATCAAATAAAAAATACATATTTTTAAATCTCTATTCCTATATTCTTTCTATTTCTGTTTGTTTGCTAACAACTTCACTGAATAAATAATTGTTATAAGATATCTTCTTACTGAACCTTTTTAGAGTCCCCTAATGACTATGGAATTCCAATCGAATGTTAACTGTAAGTTGTCAACCCCTGACCAATACCCTATTGATTCTTCGATCCTGTTTCTAGAGCATAGCAATAATAAGATATCGACTATATTATGCAGAGTTGGCAAACTTCGAAGCAATTTAATAGTTACAGAAATTTTGGGTTGAATTATGCACCGTATTTAATACTAAATGTCGCGGCATTTGGTCTTTCTACCACCCAACTTGCTTCATTGAAATAATTCTATAAATCTTGAGCATTGCAATTTCTAAGTAAAATGAAGTTGGTTGCAGGTTTAGCTGTATAGTATTGTTTAGTTTGATTGTTCAATTAAAGCGTCAGTGGAGAGTTTAATCAAATCATGGCCGTAGTTCAAGTGAGATAATTACTTGTTGATTCAACAATAAAGATGATTGAGCGAAAACTGTTCTGCATTACCGATGCTTGAATTTTCAACCAATTATTTGGAATGACATTTCAAAATTGCAAAGCAATATCAATTGAGTATTTCAAGCTGTAGTATTCAAGATGCAAGTAAGTAGGTACTTTTGTATACTATAGGAGAAAATATGGAAAATCTCTCGACCCCAGATGAAGCATCATAACAAAAAAGTAATCTTTTCGACACGAACATCTTCAAAAACTCTCGAATCGATTTATATAATTCGATGACAATTTTATGGAACAATATACTCATGTGAAGTTAAGGCCGACTTTTTTCAAACCAATTATTTTTCTATAGTTCTGGGTAGTTTCGATATAGTCCTGGAGTTCTTCACTAGAATTTCAAATAGTTCCAGCAAATTATAGATGGAATAGTTCTGGAGTTCTTTGGTGATTTCGAAAAAAGTTCTGATGTAATAAAAAAGTTATTTGAAAAAACAATTCCGAGTTTTTAAAGTCCGAATGAAAATTTTAGGATATACGAGAATCTTTTTGCAGTTCTGGGTATTGATAATTTTTTAGTTATTAGCGATTTTAAGTTCCAGTTCCGAAAAACAGAATTTCCGTCCATAATTTGCTGGAACTATTCAAAATTTCAGAATTATATCGAAACTCTGAACTCTGAAAAAATAATTGTTTTCAAAAAAGTCGGCGCGAACATCACACGAGTGAACAATACTAGTAAATTTCGGCATTCTTGAAACTAGGGTGGCAACGATTTGAATCAAATTATAAATTGTAGGAACAATATTTTCTATATCAATTCCTTAAACACTGTCAATGGCAACATACACAAATTTACTTTCGACAAAACGAGCGTTTGAATTTTGTATACCGTTATTATAAACCAAAAATGTTAGTTGAGTTTCGTTTTTAAACCTCAACATCACCTTAACATCCTGTATGATGAACACCTAAAGAATTGATTCGGAAAATTTGAATCTCAAGCTGAGGAAAATTAGTACATCAAAGTAATACATCAATAAATGTCTAAAGTTGTATATGGGTTAATTGATGAACCCTCTTTCTTGATGATATGTTTTGTTTTGATTTCGCTCGTACATATTGTGATCTTTATTTCGTTCAGCCGGCGCAGAAGACGCCAAGAAGGATAAGCAGTGTAATTATAACTCTCGTATGGTGAAGTCGCTGGTACACGGTTCTCCGATCTCTCTTATGCTCTCGTGTACTCAGAACAGTTACGCGTACGACTGTAATTCAATCAAAACATCCAGCCGCTTGCATTATTCTAGTGTGGTGCCAATAATTGGATCCCTACTGAAAGTGGTAAGAAAATTAAACTCACCAAGATTGAATGCGCGTTGTTTTTTTTTAACGAATATTTGTGTTTTTTTTTTGTTTTCCCGGCAAAGTGTGATTCAAACTACGCATACTTATTTCGTATATATGTTTATCATACAGTTCTTGTTGAACATAAAAGCATTAAAACATGAAATTTAGTTATCTCCGAAAAACACCAACTTATATATAGGGGTCCAGGAAAATGTGGGAAACCTGTGGAATCCAAATCAACTGAAAAAATGAGATTATTCTTGTCTTGCACTACTCAAGAAGACATGAGTTCCTGTGAGACACCGCTAATAAGCAGCTCAAATGCTCAACACCTCGTTGAACTTATAGTTCTTTCATATTTCAAATAGAACAGCCAATGTAAACAAACTAACGCATGATAGCATTTTAATTGAACTTCTATTGGTCGAAAGGCCGTCTGTAGAAGAGAGAGTGTCATATCGTCTGCAAAACCATGTTAACGATACCAGCCATTGTTGTGTGTGACAGTTTGTCGTTTATTTCCAACCAGGACTGGAAAATTATAACAATAAAACAAATAATAAATCGTTGACGAATGAAATGTCTCTAACCAGGAACTCTGTGAAGAATTTGTCCGTTATTGACACTTGTGAACATATATTATTAGATAGATGTGTAACTGCTGACAATTGTTTGGCCCCACCATCATATACTTTTCATGTCAAGAGGAATATAAATATTGTTGCTGGTCGCTAATTCATTTGATCAAATGAGATTTCGAGCCGTCAAAAACTTTGATGTGTGACAGAGCCTTCATTATACGGAGCGAGTGTTTCATTAAGCGGTCTCCAAGTGTATTCGAATCAGCATACTTCAAGCAAGAATTATCTTCTGATTTCCGAATAATAACCTAAGAAGATAATAATGGTTTCAGTTCGAGAAATTTACTATACATGTATTACGACCCTATAGGTTTGTTCCAACAAGTCTTTAAACCGTCACAATATGGTCACGAGAAGTTATCGTAATCTGACCATCATCTTTTTGGTCCAACCAAACTCGTGACCATCCGCAGCATGGTTTCAGGACGGTAATTTCGCTACATGCTCAAAATTGAAAACTGTTTTGATTCATGAGTATTGACATGCGCATTAAGAAACTCTTTGCCAAAAGAATAGGTTATCTAACCTAGCTTTTTGTTTGGGTAATTATTTACTTTCATTTGTGTTGATTATGATTTCTTCTGCAATCACAGAATGTTCCATTTTCATATTATTTTGATTATTGTAACCAAAGATTATTCTTAAACAAAAGAACAATAACCGCAATCTTGTAGAACGTGGGTAGCCAAAAACCGTCAACAAAACCGATTCAACTCTCGAACGTTTTTGTACCGTCACGAAACAGTTTCGAAACCATACAAAAATGTTTGTTGGAACAAACCTTTATGACGTCACTGTTTAGTGTTTTCTGAAGCGCTACGAAACATACCACCAGTTTCCCTTTGTTTAAGTTCAGTACCACATTACTCATTTCAGAATATATAATCTATGCTTATGACCCTATATCAGAACCGCCCCATTAAGGAATTCACCTCATTTTTTCAATTGCTGATTCCGAGGAATTACTCACATTGCGCGAACACCCTGCATACATCATCTCATTCTGTAGTTTCCTTATTTCATGAATAATAAGTAAATTCGATGTATTCTTTCTTTAATTGAATCTAATTCCATGATGAAATCAATGAGCAAAACTTTGGAACAAATTCTCAAGGTAGCCGAATTTATTTGCTAAATCTATAAAAAAGTTCACTCACATCGGTCAAAGAGCTGATTATATCGCACGTTTTTCAAATGAAAAGAAGAAAATAGGATTTTTTCAGCAAAAGCCCTTTAAACATCCCTCTTGTATTCGTGATAAATCACTTCTCAGTTTGATAAATGAAATTTCAACAAGCCCGGCGTAAAACTCTCTTATTGAATAAACAGAAGTTGTTACGAAACTCTCCACAGTGTTTACAAATCTCGACAGTAAAAACGTCAAACTTCATTAACCCGAGCTTCTCTGATTCGTTCTTAATCAACTTTTTAACGCAAAAATTTAGGTCATCAAACTTTTGGGAATATCAAAATGCTGCTTATTTATCAAGAATTATGTTTTTATATGCAGTATTTAGGTCATTATATTAATGAGCAATCTTAATTTCAAGAAGATAATTTTCTTCCTAATGCTCTCTGATACTACTTGTGAATGAATGCAATAGTCGTCATCAAATAAATAATAATGATAGTAATTTGTATTACCTATACAGTTGTAAACAATTTTTTGAGATTTTTTTGAGACAAGTTATAAAATTCTCAATACTAAATGAAAGCATTGCTGAATTATAAATCCTCTCGATATTAATTCCGAAACTCTTCAAATTATTGCATTAATTTTCATTTGGTTGTGAACTCCAGATAAACTATCAATGACTTAATTATGAGATTATGACTTACTTACAAAAGTAAATTTTATGATTGAAATAAGGATTCAGATCATTTTTCTTTAATTCTAACGATTTCATTTATCGTAGACAAATAAAAAAAGTTGAATCGTATATTTTCCAGCTTGAAAGGACTGTATTCCGAAATTCGTTCAAGATTTTGCTGTATTGACACACTCAATTTCAAATAGTCTCAACCTGAAAAGGAAACAGTCATCTAATATACAATATTTATCAAGACGAAGTGGAAATCTGTAATAGGAATACAGAACTCAAAATTAAATACTCTAAGAGTTGAACATAGACGAACAAACCATGAAGTACCTTCATAAAATTAATTTTCCATAATGTAAGATTAAATTTCTCCTCAATCCTGCAGGCGTATCTGAAACGAATAAAAATTCTAACAAAGAGACTAAACTATTAGAAGTTGTCAAAAAACTATGTGAATGGGGAATTCTCCTTCAGACGATAATGGAGTATTTTTTATGATATATCTGTAAAACGTCGCATTTCAAATTTATCATTTCAACCTTTTTCCTAAAAAAAATATTTCAAGTACTTAAAAAACAAAAATAAATATGGGAATTTAAAGTTTAAAGTGCTTTGTTTCTAATTCACCATTTGGCAACATCGACTGCGGATTACGGTGATAAAAAAGGACAACAAATTCGTTACGTTGATTAGGTAAACGAAGATGGCAAGATTTTAATCAGATCAGAAACCCATTCTGCTTATTTCTTTTCCATGAATCATGAGGTTCCATGCATCGCAAAGGGGGCAACGACCAAGTTATAGAGAGAACTAGGCAATCTAGCGATCTGTCAAATCGAAAAAAACAATGTGGCGGCTTAGGGCACACATTTGTGACTTGAGTTGAAAACTGTCACATTTAGTGATGTCTAGTGCGTTTTTCATGTGTTTTTTTAATTGTGGTTGGTCACTAACTCTTTTCCTGAAGAAAAATGCCTGTCACGTGCATTGCAGAATACAACTAACACAAGGTATCGCATTGTGTGCCCTAATCCGCCACATTGAATGTCACGTGGTTTGGATTGCCTTACTCTAAGTAAGGTTGTTGTTTGGGTTGGACTATTATATTGATGTATAATGTTGTATCAAATAACTTAGAAACAATTCAATCAAGTATTCTTTACCCGCCACAAAGTATAAACAAAAAGTTAGGTTATGACAACCGACAAATTTTGACAGTAGATTGTAAATGTACAGACAACAAAGAACAAATATATGTTGTTCTTTTTCTAGCTTACTAGGCGCTATTGCCAATTTGTGAACTAGAAACAAAGCGATTTAAAACCCAATATTTGAAATATTATTTTAGATAGTTTCTGCAGAGAGTTTTGAATATTCATGAATGAAACTCATAATCATTAACTTTAAACTTGCATATCCCGTAATAACCCAAATTGAGGAGAGTTCCTCATTAAAGACAATCGGTTCTTCACCTAAAGATGGTCTTTTTTATAGAATTTTGAAATTTATGTGTGTTTGTAGGGATGCAGATCTGGAGAAGCTCCGACCATTGGCGTGCCATCTCCAGCGACAGAAGCATGCCTTCTCCCTCTTAAATGGTAATAGAAGTCGTTCATGCTGGAAAGGTGGGCGGCACCGTGGCAGGCGTCTGGCTGCTGCTGCTCGGGGCTGCGGGCCTGTGGGTCGACGCCGCCTGCGCCGTCGGAGGTGTCCTACTGGCGCAGTACCCTGGCCCCCAGGATGAGCCCGTGCGATTCACACACATGGCCATTGATCCTGCGACTCAGAGGGTGTTCGTGGGCGGCACGAATCGCCTTCTGCAACTCGACCCCAACTTGCAACTCAAACACCTAGTCACCACTGGTCCGAAGAATGACAGCCCCCAATGTCACGCCACCGGATGCGATGATCCCAATGTACACGCCACGCTCATGGACAACTACAACAAGATCCTGCTCATCGAGCCCGAAACGAGAACGCTCCTCGTTTGCGGCTCCTTGGCACAGGGTGCTTGCTACAAGTACAAACTGAACAATTTCAGCGCCGAGCCGGAGTTTATACCCAGAGGCATTGCTGCGAACGACGTGAACGCTTCCACCTACGCTTATATAGGCCCGAAGAAATACAAACCATGGGAACGCTCCAACATCCTCTACATCGGCACGACCTTCACGAACAACGGCGAATACCGCCACGACGTACCGGCGATAGCCAGTCGGGACTTGGAAACTTTGGATATAGCTGAGCTAACGTTCAGCAAACAATCCCTTCTCAGCATCGACGTCAAATATCGCGATCACTTCATCGTACAGTACGTCTACGGTTTTAACGCCAGCGACTACGCTTACTTCGTCATAGTCCAGAAACAATCGCATTTACCGGGTCTGGAAGAGCAGGGTTACGTTTCGCGATTGTCCAGAACATGTATTAACGACGCTAATTACGACAGTTATATTGAAGTAACCATACAATGCGTTGACTACGATACCAAGTATAATTTGGTGCAGGATGCCAAGATCACTTTAGCCAGAGAAGAACTGGCGGCAGCTCTGGGTATTGCAGTAGGCTCGCCGGTTTTGGTCGCCATCTTCAGACCCGCTAAAGGCATAACGAATGAACCAGAAAACCATTCAGCTTTGTGTCTGTACCCGCTCAGAGATATAGAAGGGAAGTTCATGGAGAACATACACACTTGTTTCAATGGTAGTGTTAAGGATCGTAACATGGGATACGTTTCTGGGCCAATCTTGGACGGTAAATGTCCTAGTAGCGGTTCGGCTGGAAATATACCCAACTTCTGTGAAGTTGGTCTCAAAATAAGTGGAGTTACGCCTCTTGTAGCGACAGCTGCTATTTCTTTTCCGAACACATCTCTTTCTGCCGTTACTACAGCGTCAACTGGAAGACACGTTCTGGCGTTTCTTGGTACTGATGATGGGAGGATCAAGAAAGTACTTTTATCGGGATCTGAACCTCCTGAATATGAAGAAGTCGTAGTGGATGACGGAAATGCGGTATTGCCGGATTCCACGGTCTCGCCTTCTGGAGATTACCTGTATGTCTTGTCTACGTCAAAGGTGAGAAACATTTATATAAGGTACTAAAGCAATCACGAGATCAGTAGATAAATGAGAACGTCATTGAGGTATTCATTGGTGGAGTAGTGAAGTGAAGAACCAATTTATATAATGATATATTTATATAAAATCAGTTGGACTGAAGAAATTTATGACACAAGAAATATGATGAGTTGATAAGTTTCCAGAAATTCTCGCGAGAGAATATATTTTTCAGCTATTTTCTTAGACCTATTTGAATGGAGTTTTCCATGTTACGATACGTAACAAAGTAAAATACTTGCTATGCTATACTGCATCATGTGTTGAGTATAATTGATTCTAAAATTCACTATCAATAAATTGAAATTGAAATATTCATTTTATACTAGAGAGCAATGCAAACATTTTTATTCGATAGAATAATATTATGATATGATGATAAAGTGGTATAAATGTTTTAAAAACAACTATAAGATAATCTATTTTGTAATATTTTACTTTTTCCTCTAGTCATCCAGGAATAGGCCACGGAAGTTACGTACGAATGATGACGTTTGCAGACCTCAATATACCTATAGTTTTCTCCTGTTGATAATCAAATGATCGATAATTCGTTTGACGAATCAAAAACATAATAACTTCATACATAAAAACTATTCATTCTGATATACAATTTCCCATCTCTTCATTTGATAGTTTAGTATTATTACCAAGACTGAAATTATATGGATTCATATTGAAATTTGTTATTTACTAATAGGGATTTATAGGGATTTCCAACAGCAGCAGAACTTACTGAATATAAAAAAAAGTTTCAAAGTTCATTGTGGGCATTATATTTGATTTGATAGCACATGTAAGAACAGTTTTTTCAGTAAGGTGAATAATGGTTTTTCCCTGAAGTATTCCGTGTTGTCAGGAAAAAGATAAGGCAAATATTTGGCGTGTTTTGTTACATTATTTTTTTATTGAACTCGGTAGTCTGAAACTCTCACCATCGTAATAGTGTTGTTCATCTAGAATATCTGCGAACAGTTTCAAAATTATTAATCGATTGATTGATTTAGAAACATTTACTCCTATGAAAACACCCCATGAGGAGCTCCTCAATACTATTGATTAATATATACGATCTCAGATGTAAGATTATCTCGTTCATTTATCATTCTGTAAGTTGAACAAAGTCACCCCGGTGTAATTGCCAATGTTTCTAGACCAGAAAAGATAGATTTGTGTCTAGGAGAAATTAATATTTAGGGACTGCAAACGTTGATTTCTAATTTGCGTTATCTGAAATAATCAAACGTTTTTCGGCAAAGCAAAGCTTCTTGAGATTTTGAGAGAGTGTAAAGACTAAGAAAAAACTGTTACAGGTATCCAAAATAAACGTAGAGCACTGTAGTACCTACACTAACTGTTCTTCGTGTTTGGATTCTAAAGATCCTTACTGTGGCTGGTGTTCCTTAGAGAAAAGGTAAGAAGGCAACTCAATATCCTTCTTGTTTGCTTCACATCTACTTCCTTAGGTGCACCATACGCGGCGCCTGTCAAAAGGCGTCTCATAGCGCACCTCGATGGCTATCACTAGGCACAGGCCAGCAGTGCATTGATTTCGAACAAGTTCTGCCAGAACGCATTCCAATCAATCAAATGACAAACGTTCTCCTAACAATAAGGACCCTTCCTGCCCTACCTCCTGGTGCTAAGTATAAGTGCGTTTTTGGTAACGCAGAACCCATCGATGCCGAAATGACAAAAAATGGTTTGTCCTGTTTCACCCCTGAAATATCACGGAGACCCGTGATTCCACCCATGATGGATCATGTTCTAGTCCCGCTGAGCGTTAGGTCTTCTGAGACCAACAAAGATTTTGTATCGAGGAATTTCGCCTACTACGATTGCGGAAAGCATGGTACTTGTGGGGAATGTGTCAAGTCAAAGTGGGCTTGTAATTGGTGTGTTTATGAGAATAAGTGCACTCATAACATTTCTATTTGCCAAAGGAACATAATCAGTGGGGAAAACGTGAGGGCTTCTATAACTCGTATCAAGCTATGAGACATAATTGATTATTTTTCAGAACCCAAATCACCTTAAAATGCATGGATTCGCACACTGTCCACAATTTCGAAGGAGGAGTGATGCAATACTTTTGCCCAATAACGTATTGAAAGAAATTATTTTCGAAGTTATAAATCTACCCAATCCTTCATCAGCACATACTGGGTTCCAGTGTATAATAATCATTGAAGCTGCTAAAATGCTCGTACCAGCCAGAGTCGAGGGAAAGAATATTGTTTGTGATAAAACTACTGTAAGTTTACCAATCCTCATTTCCTAAACTGCTTTGATGAACTATCGTACACCAAATTGCCATTGAATTGTTAATTATATTTCCTCTTTCATTGATTGATGATTGAATACAGTCGATAAATTACTGTCTTTGGTTATCAAAGTGAATTATTATCGTGATTTTAATCTCGAAACTAAATCTTGGTTGCGTAACCATTTCTATTTCATCTTCGAATAACTATCATATCTATTCCTATTAACCCACATTTAATGAAAACTACCTTGAGCTGTATGGCACCAAACAACCAAGAATCCAGAAGAATAAACATAACAAACATAATTTATTGTATAACAGATGAGCATGCGCAGTTTTGATTCTCTACTCGGTATTAACTCTCTAAAAGAAGCCGAAAATTTCTGACCTCTCGTGTAATTTGATAGAAAATCAAAATAGAAAGGTAATCCAATTCGAAGCATTATTTCAGTTCGGTATTCTACTGAAAATTATTCAAATAAGACTGCGACAAAGACTAATATATCAGATTCAAAATCATGAAGATAGAAGTTCTGTAGGGTACACTTTAATTGGTCGTGAAAATTTGTCTGTTACATGCTAAACAAGCGTATTTCACCAAAGACAACGTACATCTAATGGAAGAAGTGGTTGGGCTAAACACTTATTTGAGTAATGTAGAATTTTTGCATTCCACATCTATATTAATTTAAAAGGACCATTGGTTTCGATATAGGAAAATACGAACTCTTGGTACCGTCAAATTCAAAGTATATGTCATTGTATGATAAATACATAGCGTTGAAAAACTTCTTTGTTTCAAATAAATGTACGTATTGGGTTTACGTCTGCTCTGACAAGTGTCTATGGTGGATGGTTAATCAATGCATAAGAATAATATTTACAGTTGATCATGACATTAGAATGAAGTTGTGAAATTGAAAAATTGAATTATTATCGACACTTGTATAAATATTTGTGTCAATCGAACTTCTATGATTTTCAAACGACGAGATCGCTTACATTGGTAAACTTTCAAAAATGTTCCACCGATTTAATGATGATCAGATGACAGAAGATCAATTGAACATCACGATTTTCAGCTATCAAAGTTTATATTGGAAACATTAACCTGTATATTCATATCATTTCTCACCATGCCGATTTACGACGTATTGGGAATTGAGAAACTAAATGAAATGATTATGGTCAGCACCATTTCATGAAACTACCTAGCTGTACGAACTTCCTGAACTGTTGGAACAATGGCCCTTTCATCTACAGAGTAGTCCAACGAAAAGTATGCACCTAGCTTTTCTCCTTCGTTTAGAATTGAAAGCAAAAATGCTCGTACACGTGGAGTTTGCTTTTGAGAGGGACACATTTTAAACATATTTTTCAACTTGTGCCTTTAACGCCCCAGCGAGGGGGTGTCACAACCCTAGAATTTTAAATGGAAAGTGGGGTCGAGTGATATATCATTTGAACGGGCACAAAACTATCTTCCAAATGATACCCTATTTGTTGAAATGTACTCGAACAGTTAATGCGAAAACGGTTTTAAGAATATTAACCCAATAAGTTTGGTATTAATGAAAAATACAAATGAGTTTTGGTTATTAGGAATCAAAACATTTACAATTAGTAGTACTTACGTTTCAAGGTTTGTTAATTGTAACAGTGCTTTGTAAAAAAAGTAAACAAGCTGTTAAAATGATTTATTAAAACGTTACTTCAACAAGTGTTCAAAATGTGACCCACTTGCTTCCATACAATAATACAGATTTTGTTCAAATCTATTTCTAACATTTTGTAGCATATCAGGTGTGCTTCTGCATTGTGCTATAATCTGTTGGCGAAGATCTTCTATGGACTCGGGTTTCGTAGCAAAACATTCATTTTTCAAGTGTCCCCATAGAAAAAAGTCCAAAGGCGATAAATCAGGTGACCTGGCAGGCCATTCAATTGGCCCTTTTCTTCCAATCCATTGTCAGGGGAACCGGTTATCTAAAGATTCTCTTACAGGGGCAGCATAGTGTGGAGGTGCTCCATCTTGCTGGAAATGAAGCCGATCGGCATCATGATTTTGGTCGTCTTCTATTATCTGTGTTATGAAAGGATTAAATGAATCGTCTAGCATGTTTAGGTAGACTTCACCAGTTAAATTTCCAGGAAGGAAAAGTGGTCCTATGACATGACTTCCGAATATGCCACACCAGACGTTTATTTTTTAGGGTATTGGATATGAACCTCACTGAATAAATGTGGGTTACCGTCATCCCAGTAACGGCAATTATGCGTATTCACAGTTCTATTCAAATAAAATGTACACTCATGTAAAACAAATGTTAAATAATAAGTGCGGCTCATTTTTTCACAAAATTGCAGCCTTCTATCAGGATCATCCTCATTTAGTTCCTGTACTAATTTAATTTTGTACGGATGAAATTTGTACGCTTTTAAAATCCGTATTAAGGATGAACGGGCGACTCCTGAGGCTTTTGCTAGTTGACGGGTACTTTGAGTATTATCCAATTGCCCCAAAACAGCGACTTCCACGGGTTCATTTCTGATGGGGTTCTGCGGCTGGTGTTTCACATTACAAACTGATCCGGTATCGACAAACTTTCTAACTAACTTGGCAACATACGAATCATTAACATTTTTATCAGGATGACTTTCTTTAAACAAGCGAGCAGTTAGTCTAACACAACTATTATTTTGAAAATAAAGTTCAACAATTTCAACTCGTTTTGGAATGGAATAAATCATTTTGTACAGGGTGGCCATATAAGAATGCAAAGTGCTGTATCTCGGACACTATTGGTCGTACAGACTTGCAGTAAAAAAATTGATGACTAAAATGGCCAAAAGAAAATCCTGGAAATTATTTTCAGGTTCCCAAGGTGGCCGCCAGAGGGCGTAACCGTCGTCAAACTTTTTGTCCGAAACTTTTTGACGTATCTATTAAAATAAAGTGGTGGGGGGCGATTCAATGTTTTTTTAAATAAATAGCTGTAACTCCTGAACGACTGAACGGATTTCAAAAAACTTGGTCTTGTTGGAAAGAGCATTCATTGCATCATGAAATTCATGCTACCTATGAAATATGTAATCCTCAGTGATGCCGCTAGAGCGCGTTTTTTGATATAAAACAGAATATTTCAAAATTCTCTAAAAAATTGAATGCAATAGTATGACTTTCTTCCCATAAAAATGTGGTGAAATGATACTTGAATAGGCCAGTGAAAACCGTATTTCGATATCTAGTCCCTGACCTGAAATATCGAAGAAGAAAATTACCTATCATACAATTTCAAAAAGACTTCGGTATTTATTCTTATTTATTTGTCTTTGATTCAATGATGAAATTCTATGATTTTGTATTTTTCATTTATATCTAAATTGGCCGTTTTCGCATGAACTGTTCGAATAAATTTCAATAAATAGGTTATCATCAGAAAGATAATTTTGTGCCCGTTCGAATGATATATCACTCGACCCCACTTTCCATTTGAAAGGTAGGGTTGTGACACCCCCTTGCTGGGGCGTTAAAGGCACAGGTTGGAAAATGTCTCAAATGTGTCCCCCTCAAAAGCAAACTCCACGTGTCCGAGCATTTTTGCTTTAAATTCTAAACAAAGGAGAAAAGCTAGGTGCATACTTTTCGTTGCACCACTCTCTATATGGTTTATCTTCTCTGAATATATGCTTCATAACATCCATACATTCATAAAGAAACTACATCTTTATAAATTTCACTATATTAGTTATCATCTTTTTTCAAAATATCAAGGACTTGATAAAACTCTTTTGAGGAATAAGTAATGAAAACGATTGACAGCCTGATTCAAACAAACCCATGATGGTATGAATTTTTATTGAGAATCAGAATTTTGCTGTTAGAATATTACATTTTTCAAACTAGTGAAACTGACAAGTTTCAATATTTCGATAATAGTTGCACATTGGCCCATTTTACTAGATGAATACATGAACTATCAAGTCAAATTTGAAGAATATACAGGGTGTTTTATTGCAAAAGAGTCTTTTGATCAATAACTCGAAAAAAGTTCAATTATTTTTTAGTTTTCATCTTTTTAATCAGCAGAAATAATTGGTTGTTTTTGAATTATTCTACAAGTAAACAATGATGAACACTCTTGGATAAATTTGTATACAGATCAAACTCATGAAAGCATTCAAATAATCGAAGAAAGCTTTGTTTTGAATTTCATTGTAGATTGTTTTTGTATAAAATCCTTAACATTAAAGTCACTTCCCAGTCTGAGACAAAGAATAATGACACAGGCTCGTCATCTACAAGTAGCGAAATATAATAGATAATTTGAAACGTTCTACAATACATTTATTGATATTAGTTTATTTGTCTCGTCTTTCGGATTGGAACAGAAACATGTATTTTGGAATGATGTATCTCGATTCTTCAGACCAGTTCACTTCAATACATTGGGGACGATATCAAACTGCGAATTTTCTTTTTCTTGACATAGTCGATTTCAATTTCAGTATTCCTACGAGGCAAATGAAGGAGAATACGAAGCGAGCGTGGAGGTTGTTTGGAATAAATACCATCATGTTGATTCAATCAACGTTACTCTGTACAAATGTGACATATTAGGGTCACACAGAGAGCATGCCGATTGTTCACTGTGCGTCACACGCAACTCTAAATACAACTGTACCTGGTGCGGTAACTCCTGTCAATATTCCGAAACCTGTCAACATGTGCCTCATATCGAATGCCCTAGACCTAGAATCGATATGATCAAACCTTTAAGCGGACCTATTGAGGGTGGTACCTTGGTGACTATAGAAGGTAGTAATTTGGGCTTGAAGAAGACCGATGTGCAGGGTAAAATAAAGATAGGACAGATTCCTTGCATCTTGGTCAACTACGAGGTATCTGTTAGAATCCAGTGTATAACTGGTCCATCACGAGCTGAAATGACTGCTGCTGTCAGAGTAGGTAACGAGGCTGGCTATACCAAGTCGTCTGTCGAATTTAGCTACAAGGATATCAGGCTTTCTGGAATATATCCGTCGACAGGTCCTCAATCTGGTGGCACTCAGCTAGCAATCACTGGCCAGTACTTGAATGTCGGCACGGAAATAACCGCCTACTTGGACGAGTACATCTGTCAGGTAAACGTCACTCAAGCTTCGAGTGGAAGACTAACCTGCATCACTTCCCGAGCCTACAGACCAACGAATATAGCTAAGCTCACACTTAGTATAGACGGTGCTAATCGTACCCTACACGGCAATCCATTCAACTACACTCAGGATCCTACTATCATGGAAATCAAACCCTTAAATAGTTTCGTGTCAGGTGGAAAAATGATATTCGTGCACGGTACAAATTTGGACAGTATTCAGAAGCCTGAGATGGAGGTGTATGGGTTCAATGAACCTAACGTTCCTATAAACAGAACACTTTGTACAGTGCTCAGCTCAACGCAAATGGAGTGTCCTAGTCCACCTGTAAATAGGCATTTCATGCATTACAGTAGCAGAGGTCGGCGGTCATTGAGAAAACCAGCTGCTATGAAGGTTTGTTGGTCAAATAAAAGTTCTAGTTGAAGTAGTCTATACGATTGAAATTGAAAGATGCGTCATCATGTCAACGTTTCCGAAATTATTGATGGTCGACTTTTCTTTATGATTTATATAAATATTCGAGTTAAAAATACACAATTGAATGATTTGATTTCAGACAAAAATTACGTTTTCACTCTATGATAACTCTCATTAATACATTATATATAAATGATATAAAAATTAAAGAATATTATCTGTCTGTTCCAACTTCTGCAACTATTTCTTAATAATTTGGTAAACATTCGAAAAATAATTCACTTCAGTTAACTTCAGTTTTCCTAGTTGGCACATCTCTATCCGAAATTATCGAAATGTTCTCTTACTCAGGAAAATTCAATGAACAGTGTTTTTGTTTGAAATATGGCAGGAAAACTTATATCTTAACGATTTCCAGATGAAAGACATAGAAAAACTATCCCTCAGAATAGGTTTCTTAATGGACAATGTGCAATCAGTGAGAAACTTGGAAAAACATTTCCCGAATCTCAGATCTCAGTTGTTGTATGTGGAAGATCCAAAATTCCTCCAGTTTCCGAATCAGATGAAGTTGTATCAGGGCGACAGGCTAGTGATAGAAGGAGCGCATTTGAATTCAGCCAGTGAAGAATCCGACGTAGTCGTTACTATTGGTACGAAGTCTTGTAACGTTACTGGATTGGCCTCTACTCAGCTTGTATGTGTGCCCCCCGATCAACAGCCATCGGATACCGATGAAAATGGATTCAAGGTGATGAAAATTAGATTGCGATAAGCGAACTCGAAATTAATGATTGATTTTATTTTCAGACTGAAACTAACCTTCCATTAGTAGTAGTTAGAGTAGGAAAAAGTCTACGGTTCCCAATAGGCTATCTGCAGTACGATCTTTACAAGTCGTTTGCTTTTCCACCAGAAGCAATCATAATGATATCTATCGGGACGATATTTTTTATTTTGTTTTTCGTTGCTGTACTGTTTGTTTACCGAAGAAAGTCAACACAAGCTGAAAGGGAATACAGGAGAATCCAAATACAGATGGATACGTTGGAGAGTAACGTTAGGTCTGAATGCAAATTAGGTTAGTGGGTTGATCATAAGTATTTATATGAAGTATAGGAGTTAATTTACTTTTAGCATTCGCCGAACTCCAAACAGATATGACTGATCTCACCGCTGATTTAGAGAATTCCGGTATACCCACCCTCGACCATACCAGTTATATTATGAAAGTGTTCTTTCCAGGAGTTAGTGATCACCCTATACTAAATGCTCCTAAGGTACGGCTATTTTGAATCAATAAAATGCAAGTCTTGGAAATTTAATTCAGAATAGCACAATTTGAATAATTTTACACATTTTCTGGTTGAACGTCTTCGGAAATTATAGTATCAGTAATGACATTGTTCCATAAAAAATTAGAATATTCAAATGAACTATTCTCGACTTCTTCAACTTTTTTATACTCAACAATATTCACAGTTTATGTTTGTTTATAGATTCGACTAAATGGGCCAAGGACAAATTACGATACAGCTATGTTGCAATTTGAGCAACTGATCAATAACAAACATTTTGTACTCACCTTCATAGATATATTAGAATCTCAGAAATCTTTTAATATAAGGAATAAGTGAGTACCAAGTATAATAGGCCGCATTTACTGGGTGTGGTAAAAATGGGGGAAATTTCTCGGTTTCAGGTGGAAATTAAAAAATGAAATGTTTTTATGACAGTTTGCCAATGGACTCTTATAAAGTGGATAGTTCGTACAATTCAATGTTCATTCAAAGGAGAGAATTACATCTACTTAAAATAGTGACAATCGAAATGTTTTGGTTTTAATTAATCTGACAATTCTTTTACCAACTGAACTTTCGATAGCTTTTCGAATAAAACTTGAAATATTTTTTCATTGTGGATATATTTTTATTTTTCGAATCGAAACTTCACCAAAACGATTAGAAGATTTTGTTAGTTTCAGTATCAACAATTAATAAGACTTGTTTCTCGCTGTGAAAATGATGAAACAACTTAATTAAATATTCTATGTAGATGAGTTATCGAGAATGATCTAGAGTGCATTTCAACTCAAGGTATCTGTTTTGTTGAGTGCTTATCATATAGGATGTTTCAATTAACTTAATACTCTTTTACCGAGAGGTATCCCACATTCTTTCAAAACACCCCCTAGGCGTTAATCTATATCTAATTCAAATGGTGGTTTCTTTCCAGAGTGAACGTAGCGTCTTTATTAATGGTAGTTTTAATGGGTAAAATGGAGTACGCAACGGATATTCTAAAATGTTTACTATTACGTCTAATAGATAAGTCTGTAAATACAAAACACCCTCAACTTATGCTGAGGAGAACAGAAAGCGTGGTAGAGAAGATGCTGACCAACTGGATGGCGCTTTGCATGTATTATTATTTGAAAGAATATGCTGGCTCCTCGTTATTCCTACTATTCAAAGCTATAAAACATCAGATAGAGAAAGGCCTGGTTGATGCTATAACTCATGATGCTAGATATTCCTTGTCTGAAGAAAGGCTATTGCGCGAAAATGTTGAATACAGTGTAGTGGTGAGTATGCTCTTGATAAATATTTTTCATCTTATTCAACGTCGATATTTTCCATATGATTCACATAAAAAACTCATAAATCATGAAATATCATAATGGACAGTTTTTTTCCAAGATTTCTTCCCTGTTACATCTATTTTCTACTGATTCTTCAATAAGTTCTTCAGAAATTATATGACTTATAGTGCACATTTACACATACAAATGCACTTTGAATTATATGGATGTTAAGACCTTTTAGTTGAGAAAATATAGAAATAATTCATCATAAGGAATTTTATAATGAACACGAAGCAAAAAAACAAAATACAAAAACTTTGAACCATAGGTCCTTGAATATACACTGTGGCCAAGATAAGGATGTTTATCATGGGGATCTCGGAAACCATGAGAGATACGGAGATGGTTAAATTAGAGAAAAGTTGCACATTTCCAAGTCTAACAATGTGCCGTTCAGAAAGTTTCGAAATTCCAATTAGTTCCGGAGATATGCCTGAAAAAACAAAATTTGCCGATTTCGTTTTAATTTTTTTCTGACGGTATTTGAGGAGATACAAGAAAACAAAAGATACTTTCTCATTGCCATTTTTGAATCCCTACAAAACAGCGTTAAGAGATTTTCCGTACCACGTTTCGTGTCGGAGAAACCACCATCAACTTTATTTTTTTGTATGGCCCATGGAAGAAAAAAACCCTGTATTGAATAGCATATTTTATTACTAATACAACGATGTATGACACAATATGATTCTGCGATATTTAAAACGGAAAAATGGATTTATTAAAGATCGAACGTTTTGGTGTAGTGTGCGGTGAAATGATGACCGAGTATGGTATAGTAGGCTATGATTACTTATCTATTACACAATGCCCTAATAGTGCGCGAGTTTCTATCGAATAGATTTCCGGAAAAGTGGATAGGTACGCACACATTTAGCAGTTTCGTGCCCCCCCTCGTTCACCGGACATCACTCCGCTAGATATTTTCTCTGGGGGTATTGCAAAAATTATGTTTACCGGCGTTTTTTCGAATCTGAAGATCAGTTAAGGAAACTAGTTCTTGAAGCGTGCGAGAGCATCACACCTGATATGTTGAGAAGTGTTTTGAATTCAACAGTTAGAAGGTGTTATCTATGTTTAGAGAATAATGGTAATATGATTAACATTCTCTATAATAGAGATTAGTTTTTAAACTTTCTAGTCATTAGTTCTCAACTAAATTGGTTAATTGATCAACATATGATGTGACCTACCTACTTATACGAATGAAGTTCTCGAATCTCCAATAAGGTGATTTCAATTCAAAATATAGAAACATGAGTAATCTTAACCTACTATACCATACTCAGGGTCATCATTTCACTACACCAAAACGTTCGATCTGTGATAAAAACCATTTTTTCCGTTTTAAGTAAGTAAAGTTTTAGTAATGAAATATGCTATTCAATACAGGGTTTTTTTTTTCATGGGATATATAAAAAAATAAAGTTGATGGTGGTTTCTCGGAAACGAAACATCGTACGGAAAATCTCTTAACGCTGTTTTGTAGGGATTCGAAAATGGCAATGAGAAAGTGTCTTTCTTCAAATAACGTCAAAAAAATTAAATAAATAAATTTTCAGGCATATCTCCGGAACTAATTGGAATTTCGAATTTCTGAACGGCACATTGTTAGACTTGGAAATGCGCAACTATAATAATGATAATATATAATTCACCATTGTTGATACACTAGGTATGTATGGTATGTCAGTAACATGATAGAGGTAAATGAAAAACACAGATAAAACAGAATTGACAAGTACACATGTGTATATGAAAAGAAAACAAATAAAATAACCGAGGAACAATCCAAGATCAACCTAAAAATATGGGTCACGAAGCATGCTGTTCGAGTGTGTTTGAGAGATTGTCAGTCAAGAATTCCTGGAGACTATAGTAGCATCTATCCACCAGAAACGTTTTAATTCTACCGAAGAAAATTTTTCCGCTACTGACTTGTTTGAATTCATTTGGTAGTTTATTATAGCAAACAATAGCATTGTACTGGGGGTAGTTTTTGAAATTTGACAAACGATGTTGTGGTATTAGCAAAAGATGTCCGTTTCGAGTGTGATGTTCATGTTCCGATCCCGTTTCCGCAAAATAGTCTGAGTTTTGCCTTGCAAAAATCACACATTTGAGAATATTAATGGAAGGTGCTGTTAATATTCTTTTTTCATTGAAAATAGGCCGACAGCTGTCTCGAAAATCCCTATTGAATATAAGCCTTAGAATACGTTTCTGGGCAATGAAAACTGTCCCAAAATCTCTTGCTCCACCCCACGACAAGATATTCAAACTGAGATGTGAATAGATCATAGCGTAATAAATGCTGAGTAGTCCAGGCTCATCTAAGCTGGGTTTCATCTGTTTTGGGGCATAGTATGCCTCATTTAAATTTCTACAGGTATGATCTACTTTTTTTTTCCAATTCAGGTTAGCATCTAGGTAGGTCCCCAGAAATTTAACCTCTTCTGGCATTTGAATATCATCAATTGCACATACATCACCTGGAGTATTGTTTCTTACGTGGAATTTCACAGATATTGATTTAAAACCATTCAAAATGAGCCTTTTTCTTTAACACCATGCACCAAACTGCTCCATAACGTTTCGAGATCTGCTAAGGAGATGTTCAGTATTTTTGCCAGATAATGTTATAGTAGTGTCATCAGCAAACATTGTGACATCCATCCATAATGTGTTGTGGTAAGTCGTTCACATATAAAAGGAATGGTAATGGTCCTAGAACAGAGCCCTGGGGCACACCCAATTTGACGCTTCTGAGCCCAGAGAACACGCCATTACAGGATATGACCATATCTCTGTTTGTCATGTAGGACTCAATCCAATTTATCACATTACAGGGGAGACCAAAACTTGACAATTTTTCAACAAGGAAGGGCACACTGTATCAAAAGCTTTTGATAGATCAAAAAACAACTTTTTGCTAATTTAACCATCTCCGTATGTCTTATGGTTTCCGAGATCCCCATGATAGGCATCCTTATCTTGGACACAGTGTATATACTGGATTCGAATTTGCTGTTGTACTTTCATTATAATATTGTAATCCAGAAAGAGAACGTGTCAGCCTGTATTCACAGATACTAAATGCTGCAATCTTTGTTTCAGACATTACACATCGTTCAAGATGACTTGGACGAGAAAATCCAATGCAAAGTCTTGGACTGTGATACTATTAGCCAGGTGAAATCGAAAATTTTAGATGCCTTGTTCAAAAACACTCCTTTCTCGTTGAGACCGTCAATCTACGAGGTAGATTTAGAGTGGAGGCATGGTAGGGGAGGCCATTTAACGCTCCAAGATGAAGATCTCACCACAAAAACAATGTGTGGTTGGAAAAAGCTCAACACCCTGGCACATTACGGAGTCAAAGAGAGTGCTGTTATGTCATTGATTTCCAGACAGAACGACAGCTTCAATAACTGCAAAACTCCCTGTCATAACTGTGTCACAGGAATGTACTTGAACCATTCCCAGTCTCCAATAATAGCTGCTAACGGTGATATAGAAACAGGAAATAACCCTAGAATATATCATCTGGTGAAGCCAATGGACGATCATCAGTTCCTGAATAATAAAATGATGGAGAGGACCCATAAAGCTATTCCAGAAATATTTCTTACTAGGTTATTATCTACAAAAGGCACAATTCAAAAATTCGTCGACGACTTCTTCCTGACTATTCTGACGGTTAACGATGCCTTGCCTCCGGCTGTAAAGTGGTTATTCGATTTATTGGACGAGGCTGCAAGGAAACATGGCATCCAAGATCCGGAAGTCGTTCACGCCTGGAAATCCAATAGTCTTCCCTTGCGATTTTGGGTGAACTTTATTAAAAACCCAGATTTTATATTTGACATCAACAAAACTTCGACCTTGGATTCGTGTTTGTCTGTCATAGCACAGACATTCATGGATTCTTGCTCTACGACAGAACACCGACTGGGGAAAGACTCACCCTCCAATAAACTACTCTTCGCTAAGGTAAATAATCATTATATTCTTTCTTTCTGGAATACTGTGTTGACAATTAAATGTGTGGCTGGAAAAACGTTGCATGTAGCTGAAGTGGAATTTTACAGGAGGGTGAATTATGTTCAAAAAACAATTGAAACTGCGCTATCTAGCGGTTTGAAAACCAACTACTTTATAGGTGGATTCGATCCATCAAAAACCGATTTTGTGAAAAAAACGACATACAACGTTTTTCCAGCCACACATTCAATTACGAAAATTACACAGGCCAACAGCCAAAATAATGTAGAAACGTGATCAGGTGCCCCTGAAGGTATAAAATGCGCTGAATCCGAATCTGGCGCCAAAATCCATCCATTACGTCAGGTTCTTGATATCTCCTAATCTAAAAGTACAAAAAACAATTGTTTGGTCGATATTGAGGTAACGTAATATCCCGAATTTTTTATCCAAAATCAGGAAACGCAATCTTGAAGAAAACCTTCTTTCCATATCTTGAAAATCTACTATATATTTTTCTGAAATCTGTAGTAACTCATATCACAGAGGTGTCGCTTGCCGTAGGGTTCCATCTGAAATTATTGGTAGAAAAGTTTACAGCCTTTAATATTCGGTTTCCAAATTTAACATGTGTATGTATAATCGTTCTAAAGATAACATGAGGGAAAGGACTTAAAAGAAGCACTGTACACCCGTCTGTAAGATGTCGACAAATTATATAAAATCATTGTCATCTGATGATTTATTTATACCAGACAAAATTATTGAATCGTTGAAAATATCGTGAATGGTTTTCACGCATTTTTCTCCCATTATATGGAGAGGATTGTCTGCAAATTATCAAGAAACTGAATATTCTTGGAATAGTTAATGAAACAACCCCTCACATTTTTCCTAAGTGATTATCAAACAGTCCATATATTGGATTTGAAAATGTAACTAAATGTACGAATGTAGCAAAATGGATAATGTATTCATAAATCTTCATTCTGATATAATAAATTTCGTAGGATATACCGAGGTATCGTGAAATGGTGTCGCAGTTCTACAACGATGTAGCAATGCTTCCAACGATCACAGATCAGGAGATGGGATCGGCGATGCAGCAATTGTCTACACAACAAGCTGAAGAGTTCGACACTGTTGCAGCTTTGAAGGAACTCTATATCTATGTGGCTAAATATAGAGAACCGGTGAGCACATCGTTTCAGTTTTTAATCAATTGTTATGGATTCATTCCGCTTCGTATTACCACAATTTATTTTTACGTATTGCAACAAATGTGCTCTGATTCTGTTTGTTGAAAAGTACAATTTACGGGATTACAATGTTGCTAGAAAGCATTCTCAAGTACAGAGAATTGTAAAATTCTCCTGAAAATCGAATTAAATAACATGACTTTTCCTACACAATATTCACAGGTAGAATACTTCTCATTACATTTTGGAAAGACACCATCACATTGCTATTTATCATTATTTTCTCAAGAGTCCATGATGAAATTAGTTTAGAGAATTATAAAAAACGTGTAAGTCTATAATAAGCAATGCTCACAACATTATTACGATTTGTTTATGTGGGTTCGAAAATATAAAACGTTCTGTTAGATATCTGTAGCATATCCACAAACTTTCTAGACAATTCAAGTGACCGCACGTCACCGTGACATTCTTCCTCGAAATGCCAGGTGCATGGTCAGTGATAATATCCAAGTGTTGGCATGATATGAAGAAAGAAGCGAAAAATCATTTATTCCACTACTTTTGATCTGATCAATGAATGTTATGTTTCAACTTGTCTTTTTTTTTCAGATCCTCGAAGCCCTCAGTACGGATCCAAATTGTCGGCGATTGCATTTGGCGCAGAAAGTTGAAAATGTTGCTTACACATTAGGGGGGGACGAGACGATGACTTGCTGACCTCAACGGTCACCTGATCCCCTGCTGCCTAGAACCTTGGTGCCCTGATTACGATCGTAATGTTCACACACATGCTTTTCACTTATCCAAATAAGAAACTCTATGTCAATTCATGACGGTTTGTGCTGCCTGCCGTTGGTAATAAATATTTATTTTTTTATGGTAATCTTACAATGGATGCTATACAAATCGGGTATCGTAAATTTAGAGAATTCAAATGCGAAGTTCCTGTATATTTAGTAGTGAATCTAGATACCTCAATCACAGAATTGGAGTCGCTCCATTCAAGAATAAAGCGATACTACTTTCCTCAATACTATTTTTCCCTCTTTTATTTTTTTGCAAATGGCAAAAAATGACGTTACACATCATTCCAAAAAATTTCAAATCATCGAATACAAGCGATATATCGCCTATTCAACAAGTAGATTGGAAAATGTCATTGAAACAGGTTCCTAATGAAATCACTAATATTTTGTTACTTTCACATTTTTTGATTATCTTCGAGAAATCAAAATCATACAAAACTCTTTTGTAAATTACATAAATTCCGCTGAGAAAATATATTGATTCGGATATTTTTAACGAGATTCATACTTGAAATGTACATGTATCACACTTCAAATGACAATTCAAAATGTAACACACAAAGATGCCAACTGTAATATTTTCCATCGGATGAGTAACGTTTAATCATGCATGAGTAGTGTTTTAATCATCTTGTCGAATAGGTGAGATATCTGTACACAACAACTTGGGTCACCTGGTATATTGGGTTTGTTCCAGCAAGTGATTTTGGACGGTGTTAAGCCTGTGTTTTGTATTGACACTGCACATGTTGGTCTGCACAATTTGAAACTTGTCCACTTCGTTTATTTTGGAGTTGTAAATGAAATTTCACTTCCATCAACATGGTAATGAAGTGACATACGAATATTTCACTGATATAATCTCAAAAAAAAACATGATAATCAACAAGATATCCTGGTTTGAATCTGCTAGATTCCAAATCGTTTGAAACCAATGCTAGAACAAACCTCTATATCTTCCAAAATCATCGAAACACTCGTGCAAGTGTCACCCGATGATCAAGTTCTCTTTTTAGTTAGAGTTTAACTGATATGACCCTAATCCTTCGTAACATTTGGTATCTAGATTTCTGATAATATTCATCACATTGATGATTATTTGCACAATATGCAGGTTCGAATAATTGTACAAAACTGAAATATTTTGAATCGTTGCATTAGCTAGCTCTGAATTATTTTCATTCTCTGATTTCTGAATCAATAAGATCTTCATTTATTCATTATGAATCTTCCTTGAAATAATACAATCGAAACTCTGCGTTAACTGAGTCTATAATTTTATTTGAAATATATATCCACCATCAGTTGATTTTTGAATCGATATGCTTATATCTCCAAAATTTATTTTATTCATTCAGATTTAATTTCCTTTCTCTTATAATCAATCCCAGATATTTTTGAAAAATAAGACCATTCAATCAGTTCCCAGATTTGCTAAGCAACTCAATCTCTATCGTCTGATTGGAAAGTGTATAATTAAAGAAAACAATTGTGACGAGTACCCATTGGAAATTATAGCAGTGTATGAGTTTGTCTTCAGTTTTATGTATCAGCCAGTATCGATCTCTATGTTTTTAAGGTTTTGCAATTTTTAAATTGGGTTTTGGTGGAACAGATGACTTACGTTGTCATATTTCTCAATAGCTAATGTGTTGAGAATTTTTAATATAAGAATTCAATTTGGGGAATTTTTCCAATCACGATGTATAAACCATAAATCGACGTCTTGAATGTTCTCTTTTGTGCTCTCTGTGTAACAATTAAATTACTTGGAAACAGTTCAAATAAAACAATTGATTTGGAATTTCAATAGTGCAATACTTTTTATTAATCACTGATGTTATTCAAATATGTCACAACTATTTTCTTTAAAGCAATGAAATTGCTAATTATAACTCAGCTATCCAATGAAACGTTATGAATCACTCTGTATCTAATGATGTGTCGTTTGAAATTTGTTATTGTTGTCATTTTCATTGCCCTTGTTGATGACATCGTGACAGTCTTGTTGTATTTTGGATGTTGATGACAAAAAGGTGCGAAAAGCATGTTTGTGATTTGGAGCGTGTTATACTGTGATATGGCGCACGATCAGGTGACTGTGATTGGATGCGTATTGCGTACTTACCCTCCAGCGGCTGCTAGATTCCTCTCCGAGTGCCTCGCCTACGCTGATGGGACGTGACAAGGACAGTTAGTTGCATACTCGCATGGCGCTATTGGCGTTTTTCTGTTCGGTCCGGCCGGTTCGGTTAGCCTAGTTTAGTAGATAGATATTAATGCTTTCAACACTTCACAACACATTCCATTCAATTCAGGGGGACTTCCTGACTTGATTGTGTATCACACTTGAAATGGAAATTTCTCAATGAAAGACGCGGTTTTGGAGTTCATGATATGATTCATTCAGAATTTTCCTTCTCTTCTCCTTGAGTTCTCAGAATAGGTTGTAGCTATTTGACAAATATCTAACGAGATAAATCAAATATATAGGTTTTTCGAGACTCAATTTCCAGAGAAACATTGAGAATGCAGTATTATTCAAATGCCACAATAACAACTGCCATTTTTGTATCCATCAAAAATATTTGCACGGCTAAAGTCTATAGTTACTCAATCACATCACATAACAATTATCAACTGATTGTTATCATACAGGTGTTTAGTCAACATGAGGCAGAAATAAATTATTTTCGAATGTTTTCACATTATTTTCTTCTGTGCATTTGGTAATTGTAAAATTATGTTGAATTGCTCAACACGTTCCCGGCGCGGGCCACCGGTGGCCTACTTTAGACTACCCCGTCGGGCGACGCCCGAAATCGGCTTTTCGATTGTGATATTAGAAAATTGATGAAAACTAAAATAATGAAAAATTGGCGTATTTTTATGTAGGAATTTATGATTAATACCGTATTATACACATAAATTTTGTTCAATAATATAAACATAATTATTCAGTATTAAGTATAAGCATTCAGTCTTACACCGGGTTCGTTTCATATTGAATTGGGTAATTGTCCGATCTCGCAAATCGTTCAAATATTCAACATTTGCTCATAACATTATATCTATCCCACATCTGTACTTCTGAATTCAGTAACTTTTCTAAAATGATCAGGGAACAAAATATTCTTTGAATTGTCTCAATAACCTTTTGAATTTTTACCTTATGTCTACCAAACACCTTGTGGATATAATTTGAGATCGAATTAAAAAAGCTTATGACCATGTTTGGTCAGAACTGATGTCTGCAATGAAACTTATAGTCATGCCACGAGGCAAACACATGTTAAAACTCATCTCTGTTCGGATCATTAGCAACCATTTTGTCAAACGAAGGAAACTTTCAGAAATTATGATTTTTATTCAGTTTTCAATTCAACTTATTTTCAAATGTAGTTCAAATCTAGTGAAAAAAGTTTGTATAATTCGATAGTTGCCTACAACGCCAGTTTAATTCGACTTTTATATGACCTTATGTAACAATATTTCTGAAAATGGTGATTAAATTGTCTTGTTCTATGCAAGTTTTTAAGTTTCAGAATGGGTATATTTGCACGTTTTAATGAGATATTTCCATGTCATTCATGAAAAGCTTGACAAAATCGTCTAATTCATGATGGATTTATTATTCAAGAATGGGAAAAAATTGTGAAGTGAGCATGTAATCGACTGACGAAAACTGTTATAATCATTCAATCCTACTAAATTTGCAGCAACCAACAATTAAATAATTTATTCAAACAATCGAATTCTGGATACTCTCTACCTCTGTGTAGTTGTATGGAGTCGAATATTTTCCCTAAATTTCTCTGTGTTAACTGTCTAGAAAATGTTATGACTGGAATTCTTGTCATGTTGAATCAATGAATAAGATTACATAAATTAGTAAAGTTGCTCTCTATTCGTGATTTGTTTTATTGCTGAACTCGTATTCGTACATTTTGAATATTTCGATATTTTGTGCACATTCAACTATTTATACATACAAGGGTTTTTTATTTTCGATTTGTAAATATCGTGAAATATAAAATATTCTCAACAATCTTTGACAGCTATCTAATAGTTTTCTCTTTTTTTTTCTGGTGTGTCGCGTTTCAACTCAGACAGACGTTGTATTGATTTATAAGTTGGATCATGTTTTTTAGCATCATATCCGTTCAAGACAAATTCCCGTCAAAAATACGTCATAGTCTTGATCATTTCATACACATTTATTTTCTCTATTTTGAAAAATGGATACCTTAAATATAACAATAAGCATCTTGATTTCACCTATCGGCATGTCACTTCTCAAATTATAATCTGTGACAAAAACAGATTTCTTCAGAAGTATAACTATGACAATTGTTCAAGACTATGATTATGATTCATGATTTTTAGTTCACACTGTTTAAAATTGAGGAATTAGGAATAAGGACATTTGTTTCATCGGAATCTCTGTTGAATTTGAAATCTATGTTATATTTTCTGAATTACCCAGCTTCATTGTAATCGAGTCACTTTTTGGTCAGTCGTTTATATGAAGTAACATACCGGAAAATAATTTAATGTGAAATAGTCTTCAAGTCCAGTGATTTGTACGTTACTATTCTAGTTGATAAGTTCAATTTAAAGAAAGTGCATTGTATCTTATCTATTTTTTTTTGTAAATATATGAATTGTGCATATAGATTAATGGATTTATAAAAGTGTTTATACCTAGGCGTACATTCATCGATTATACATTTTTAGATTGTGTTAGGTCAAGTTTTTTATTGTCAATAATTTTTACGATCTTATACATGTAATACTAGCTTGTTTAAAATGTGGCTACCTCAAATGATATAACAATATTTCTATTTTTATTGCAATCAAACTATTTGAATTTGACATATTTTAATGGCAGGAGACACATTTTAAATGAACATCACTTTGAATTTTTATATTTAAACTATTGATGTCTCAATTTTCAAATCAATGATACAAACTGTTAGTGAAAGTACAGGTTATTTATGCATATGTTTTTTAGATTTCTATATTTACTTCTCGAACTGAATTGTAATATATTCCTTTTAAGAAGCTTGATATTTTCTTATACTTTGGGTAATGTGATCGTGAATTTGAAGCTTTTCATATAAAAGTGTATTCTTTAGTGATATTTTTTTACACTATTAAATATGTATTTCGAACTCTCAATTTAATTTTTCACCTTACTGTTTTTCTTTCGTCTATGAAATATCAGTTGTTACAATTTTACTTTCTGTTCGACAAGACTAGTTAACACGCACTATGTTAGCGACTATTTGCTTGTGTACACAACCGACATTCAGCTTTAAGATCATGGTACTTCTTCAGTGGCATGGTGGAAACGTCACACAATTAATATCCATTTTCAATTGATAATGCATTAACATTCGATAATATTCTGAATAAATCCTCCAATTTGTTCAATTTTATGAATATATTCGATGTTGAAAATGTTATTAAAAAATTATCGTTGATATAACACAAGGTCCTTATAATGATTTTCATTTGTTTTTGATCGTGCTGACTATCAATTATATTCATTAATTTCACAATCAATTATTATGGTGATGAAATCATTGCTTACGTTCTTATTGTCCGCTAGTACAAGTATTTTTGATAATATTGTTACTTTACCTAATAAAGAATGTTACGCGTTACTTAATTAGCACACACACAACTATTGTATTTTTGTCCACCCTGTTCCAATTGGAATCAACATGTGATACATTTTTGGAATCAGCTCAGCTATAGTAATCCGAAAATTGAGACAAAATGGGTGTTCCATTTGAAAAAAATGACGGTGACATCATGACTCGAACGTAAATAATAGTAGATTATTATTTTAAAATACGGTAAATTAACATAAAAAATCGACGTGTTTCAGGATTATTTCTTAAAATGACCTGTTTAGCTAAAAATGAATTTGTTCCATACTTTACGGCCACAGTGCATAGTTACATCGCACACAAATGAATAGTAATGCAATTTTGAAAATGTGTATGTGTAGTAATATTATTATATCAAGGGAATCAGTATTGAAAAACATTCAACATGTCAGACGCTCTATAAATTATAATAATTTGGAAATTGTTGTGCAGGGTGATTCATTTAGGACGAGGTGTAACTCGGAACATATTTGTTATTGGGAGCTAGAAAAATTTGCGTCTGAGTGGCCGAAAAGAATTTCTAGAAATTATCGTAATGTAACTTTCGAAGTGATCATTCAACGAATCATACTCAGGAAACTTGAAAAAATATCTTCATTCGAGTCTGACACACAATGTTTTCTCAAATGAACAGCTGTGAACCCTAAATGTCTAAATAGATTTCAACATACTTGATCTCGTTGAAAGAGCATATATTAATCTATTAATCAACCCATCTCGTTCGTTATGTATCTGATTCCGAGTGATACTGTAAGTATACAATTCTCATGCACTGTAAATTTCTTTTGATGAGGTTGTAGTGGAACAATACCCGAATGATCTAGTGAGTTATCTCAACATCTCATTTCTCGTCTGGAATATTGGAGACATAAATTCCAAATGGTTTCCCTTCAGCTACTTATTCTACTCAGTATTTCAAAAATAGGTTAGACAAAATATTCCCATTTCATGATACACTCGATATTTCAGTTGTAAAGAACTCAATTTGTAGTATATTTATTTTTATCAACCATTAAATTAATTTAAACATTACAAGGTTTAAGGAACTTGACATAATGAATTTCGAATATGGCAATGGATATTACGGAATAAACGAAATACGATTCAATTAGCTAGAATTTATTTGTTCGTTCAAAATACTCTACCTGAGAGATAAACTCAAGTATAACTGATTATGTCTTTTCGAAGTCATTGCAAGGTGGAGCAAATGAATGCATAAAACTGATATTTTATAATCCCTGCAGTTCAAAACATTTCAACTATTACAAAAATAAACATTCCTCAATCAGTTCATAAATAATTTACTATAGTATATTTATTCAAAAAAATGAGCTGTGACAGATTTGGTGATTCAATAGAACTAATGGGAAATTAAACAAATTTTTGAAATTCTAATTCGTAGGAAGAATCTAGACACAAATCGAGTTGGCATCAATTGAAAACGATGCCAAATTGATATTCTGTTTCATATATTTTTTGATTTGACGGAAATGAGCCACTTCCTTGATTCAAACTGTTCAACAGTAATTAAGTATATATTTCAACTTGTGTTGAATGACACTATTTAATTTGAATTTTGTTATAGAGAATCACTGAATAGCAGACGTATATTTTGAGAAGCTGTCACAGCTTGAATAAATAGAATTTCAAAATGTTATTTTAGTTATTATTGTCCCCTAAATACCACTTATGGTGCGATTCCGTAGGCCGCGGCAGACCGCCACAGAATGTGCCGCAACGGCAGACAGCACTACTTTGCAATGTATATTTCAATAAGACAGATTCCGCGCGGCAATTGCAGTCGTACATCGGAATTTCCATAGAAATACTGCCAAGTGGTGCTGTCAGCCATTACAGCATGTGCCGATACCGTCTGCTGCGTTCTACGGGATGGCACCTATACATTTTTATATTCTGGAATGATATTGAAGTGCAAAATTGAGTGATGTCTCGAGGTGTTAGTTTTAATTAAGGTGATTCAAAATTCGATGTATATATTTTATATATGTATTGTTATGAACTTTCATAAATAAACTGGCGTCCTAAAATAAAATAACGATCAATGTCACTAATGGTATTAATTTCAATCCCATCTCATCAAGTTTTATTGATTTGTTATTCTTCTACATATACATTTTTTGGCGTTTAGGTCAAAAATTCTCTTTTTAAACATGAAATTTGGGTCAGTAAAAGTAAGGACTGCCCTATCAAAACTGGATTTATCATTTTTGAAACAAAAAAGTATTATTGCAATAGATTCCAGAACTACAATTTCTAGTGATATTTTTTTTATTCGATTTGAAATGCTTATAGCATATTAGGACAAACATTTATATTTATTTCGATAAAACAATACGTTTGCATCTCATTTTGAATCAGCTTGTAAAACAAAATGAATTATAACTTTATTGCATCACGATAAGGAATATAATTTCATAAGTGTACTGGTCCCTCCTTCAAACATATATATATATATATATATATATATATATATATATATATATATATATGTATATGTATATGTATATATATATATATATATATATATATATATATATGTATGTATTACAAATTTGATTTCAAAAATGGTTTCAAGTACAATTTGAATGATTTGTTCACGGGCTCTTCATTCAAAGGACTTTTCTGAGCTTCTTCAAGTAGTCTTTCGTATACGTTTCCATCATAAGCTCCAAGAGCTGATGAGAGCACCTCGTCACGGAAGTCAAAACTGTCAACAATGCCAACAGCATTTGGTCTGATTGCAGTCAGAAGATCCTCAAGCCATGACTGCAGAATAAGCATGTTTCTTCCGTCTAATGCCGTGAACTGTACCAAAAATCATCATAAATAGAAATGTGCTATCGTTTTCTTCCAAATAAAATGATACGAAATCACAAATTACAAAATACAGCCATAGCCATTTCTAAATAAAAACTGCGAGGTACCTTGGGGCATTTGATTTGGATAAGTATTAGAAGCAAATCTAATAATGATTGGGTGATATAAAGCATATCCCAAACATTTCTTTCATTGATGTGGTGTTGCCGAATCAATCACTGCCAGAAAATTAAATGTCATAACTTTCTTCCTTTTATAAATACACCACAGAATAGACTCAAATAAGGGAGAGCAGCACATTATCGATTAAAATCTCAGTTTCCTCACCCTAAGAAGATCTCCGCTGCACCTGAGAACTGTATCAACCGCATACAATTCCAAAAGCTGCTCGAGCACTGTTCCTAACTGCGGTGAAACTTCATTTTTAAGGCCTAGAATTGTGTTGTAATAAGTTTCTACGATGATAGTTCTTCCATGGATTTCAGCGGCTGCCACTAATTCTATAGAGGTATTGTTCCAAGCTGTCTCATAAGCTTGACCAGCTCGTACTCGATCGTTTATATGGCGATAAGCTAAATCGATTTTGCTGTGAAGAAAAACGAAAATGTTATGCTAAAATGAGAAAAGACTTGGACAATGTTTAATCCATCATGTACTGAATACAAAAATCAATTACCAGGACCACTGTTAGAGAGCTATGATATGCATTTCTGGAAATAAATTATGAAAATACGCGACTATCTACGGACTCCTTTGGTGGAAGCTATTGAAAACACATAGAATTACTAAAATAAGGAAATTGGCTGAGCTAGTGATGGTCTACTCGAGTTGATCATAACTTGAAAACCAACATATAGGGTGATTCAGTTTATAATATGAAAAAGGTAGAATTGAGTTCAACCCGAGTTACGTGAATTTGAACTCGAGATGAATCGAGCACATCACCAGTTTGAGCACCCTGATAGTCATTGTTTTTATGGATCATATAATCAAATTGCATAACCAAGTAAGTTTATTTTATATATAATGTAACGAAATGATACGCCTATGGCTTGGCCACGCCCACTCCAGGTGACGCGGATCATGAACGTTCGAGACGCGAGGTCTGAAATGTTCGCGTGCCGCCAGGAAACTTCTGGAGACGCGTGTAGGTATAAAGCTCCGCGGACAGAGGCGCAGGCAATCAGTTGATAATCGAGTATTGTAAATAAATCGTGTCAGTGGAAATAAAAGTGTATATAAATCGAACCCAGTGTTTTAGTCAATAGAAACGTTACAGTGGTGTCAGTGAGTGGGATTGAAATTAAAAAAAATAAATAGTGTGGACTTAGAAAAAGAAAAAGTGAAAGACATTGAACTTCTATAGTGAAAACAGGACATTTTTGAACGATTGTTTAGTGCGATAATTTTTGTTTTCGGTACTGACTATTTTGCATCATAAATAAACCAAAATGAAGTTGAAAGACCTCTCAGTGAAACAATTGCGTGAACAATTGGAGGAACGTGATGCCGATAGTAGTGGAACTAAAAAAATCCTACAAGAACGATTGATTGGTGTTCTTTCGGATAATGGAGATGATCCAGAAACGTTTGAATTCCTGTCGGCGGACGAAGTCATCATGTTAAAAATGGAAGAAACTTCTAGAAAGATAGAAGAAACTTCTGGAAAAATAGAAGAAGCTTCTAGAAAAACTGATGCAAAATTGGAAGAAGTTTCCAGAAAAAATGATGCAAAATTGGAAGAAGTTTCCAGAAAAAATGATGCAAAATTGGAAGAAGTTTCCAGAAAAAGTGATGCAAAATTGGAAGAAGTTTCCAGAAAAAGTGATGAGAAATTCGAGAAAGTTTCTGATATGATCAATGAAATTTCGAAAAAGAACGACGAGCGATTTGAAGAAGTTTCTAGAACATTCGACGAAATGCATAAAAACGTAGATGGACTAGAAGAGAAAATAAAGCAGCTGGAATGTCTGATAACTAAGTGTGGCTCAGCAGTACAAGTACCAACTACTGATATGGATAAAACCGCAGTAAGTACAGATCCGGAAGTTAAAGAGGAATGGACAAGAGAAGAAACAAAACATCATTTGAGATTCAAATTACCTCCGTTTGATGGGAAGTCATCTTGGTCCGTATACCTCAGACAATTTGAAGCCATCGCTACGGCCAATAAATGGACTCAAGAAGAAAAAGCTGTTTCCTTGACTGCGGCTCTAAGAGGTGATGCTGCGGATATTTTAAGATCGATTCCTATAGGCCAAGAAAAATGTTATCAAACATTGTTCAACCGACTTGAGAAACGCTATGGAGATGCCCATCTGCAACAGGTTTACAAAGCACAACTTCGCAGCCGAATCCAACGTGCAAGTGAAAGCTTGCAGGAATTTGAAACAGACATTGCTCGAATGGTGCGTCTAGCCTACCCTGAAGCGTCAGATAACATCTTGGAAGAAATAGCGGTCGACATATTCGTCAATGGATTGAGAGAGAGCGAAATACAGAAAGCTCTACGATTGGCCAGACCGAAAGTATTGGATGAAGCACTTGCTATTGCTTTGGAGCATGAAACGGCCAATCAAACTTCCAAAGGTCATCGAGTTAGAACCATTGGCGAGAAAGATGAAGAGAATGATCTGGAAGATATGGTTCGGAAAATTATCCAGAAGACGATGCCCAAGAAACGAGATCCCAGATGCTGGAATTGTGGCGAATTAGGTCATCTTCGTCGCAATTGCCAGAAACCCATACAGCAGTCGGAAAACTAAAACAGGTCGACATGAGGGGGCGATCGTCGACCTTGAGAATTAAAGCCCCTGTAGTTACCGTCAACGTAACATCTTCTGGTAGAGCCCATAGCCTGTATGTTGATGGTCGGATTGACGGAGAGAATGAGTTGTTCTTGATAGACACTGGTGCAACAAGAACTATTGCACGACCGGAAATAGTGAGAGATCATTCCAGAATGTCGCCAGCAACAGCACACCTCAGAACGGCGAACGGTGAAAGGATACAAGTCTGTGGCGAAGTTAATGTTCCTGTCTCCATTGGTAAGACCACTATCAAGCACAACATACTGGTCGCTGAGATTTCTGACCAGTTAATCTTGGGTATGGACCTTTTGAGGAAACTTGGAGCCGTATTGGACGTACACAGAGGAGTTCTCAAGGTCGAAGGTGAGGAACTCCCTTTTCATGAAGACAAAGAAGATGTAGTCCGCCTACTAACTACTAGTGATGTAACTATACCCGGCCATAGTGAGAAAATTTTAATGACCCGTCTCGAGGGATACTGTAGGAAAGGAAGTCTAAGGATGGTCGAAGAAGTGGGCAATAATGAGTTCTTGACTGCGAAAGCTCTAGTGAGGGTTGGAGATGTAATTCCTGTTAGAGTTATGAATGTGAAGGAAACTCCCATCGGGCTGAGCCGAAGAACTGTGGTAGGACAGTGTGTTCCTGTTTCGTCGATCCGCTGTGTGACTACAACCGACCAACCACCGAAATCTAAGAACTCAAAGGAGCTTGTAGACACCGTCATTAATACTTGTCAAGATCTGGACAGAGAACAGACCCGTCGAGTGAGAGCCATGCTTGAAGAATTCCAAGATGTGTTTGCCATCGATGAAAATGACAAAGGAAGAACCAGCGTCGTGACCCATAAAATCAATACTGGGGATGCTCAGCCAATAAGACAGCAGCCGAGAAGACTTCCGTGGGCAAAGCGGGAGGAGGCGGAAGAAATTATCAAGGATATGGGCAAACAAGGTGTTATAGAACCATCGAATAGCCCGTGGGCCTCGCCAGTTGTCCTTGTGAAGAAGAAAGATGGTTCCGTACGTTTCTGTATTGACTATCGCCAACTCAATGCAGTTACTAAAAAGGACAGTTATCCCTTACCCAGAATTGATGACACTTTGGATACTCTTTCCGGATCCCGTTGGTTCTCTACCCTTGATTTGAAAAGTGGCTACTGGCAAGTAGGAATGGAGCCTGCTGATCGGGAGAAAACAGCATTCTCGATAGGATCGGGTCTTTGGCAATTCACGGTCATGCCTTTTGGGCTATGCAATGCTCCTGCCACATTTGAGAGGCTGATGGAGGCAGTTTTGAGGGGGCTAACATGGCAGACATGTTTAGTGTACCTGGATGACGTAATCGTAGTTGGAAGATCATTCGATGACCATTCCAAGAATCTGAAGGAAGTGTTTCAACGATTACGTGAAGCCAACTTGAAACTGAGCCCCAAGAAATGTCACATATTTCGGCGAGAAGTTAGATACTTGGGCCATATCGTATCGAGTGATGGTGTAACAGCCGATCCGGAGAAAATAGAAGCAATTCGAGGATGGCCAGTACCAAAGGATAAACATGAGATCAGAAGTTTCCTTGGCCTGTGTACGTATTACAGGCGTTTCGTCAAAGGATTTGCTCACATCGCTAAACCTTTAACAAAGCTAACGGAGGAGGGCAGAGAATACTTTTGGGATGCAGAATGTCAAAGAGCTTTTGAACAGCTACAAGGAGCTCTTACCAATGCACCGATACTGAGTTATCCCAGAGAGACTGGAAAATTTGTTTTGGACACGGATGCAAGCAATACTGCTATAGGAGCTGTCCTCTCTCAGCTTCAAGAGGGACAAGAAAAAGTAATTGCCTTGTCTAAATCAGAGAGGAACTACTGTGTTACCAGAAGAGAACTCCTAGGCGTAGTGAAGGCCTGCGAACATTTTCACAAATATTTGTATGGCCGAAAGTTCCTTCTTCGAACCGACCACGCAGCCTTGAAGTGGCTTCTGCAATTCCGTAATCCAGAGGGTCAAGTAGCAAGGTGGATAGAGCGGCTGCAGGAATATGATTATGACATCGAACACAGGGCAGGAAAAATCCATCAAAATGCTGACGCCCTATCAAGAAGACCATGCAGTGAGAATTGCAGCCATTGTTCGAAGCTAGATGAACGACTTTGCCATATTCGAAGAACTACCATCGAAAGTGATAATTGGCAACCTCAACAATTACGAGTCGCTCAAGAGAACGATCCGTGTCTGAAACGCGTTCTGGGTTGGAAGCTTCAAGAGAAAAGACCGTCCTGGCAAGATATTAGCGCATGTAGTCCAGAAGTAAAATCGTATTGGAGCCAATGGGATTGTCTGGTACTGAAAGATAATCTTCTGTACAGAAAATTTGAAAACGAAGATGGTACAGAGTCCAGGTTGCAACTGGTTGTACCTAGGAGTAAAGTGTCGGAGGTATTGCGTCAGTTACACGATGGTGCTTCTGGAGGACACTTTGGAATTACGAAGACTTTACAGAAGGTTCGAGAGCGGTTCTATTGGGTGAACTGTAAAGAAGACGTGCGAAGATGGTGCCGGAAATGTGAGTTGTGTGCAACGGGCAATGGTCCAGTTGGTAAGAAGAGGGCGCCCATGAGACAATACAATGTTGGTAGTCCAATGGAGAGAGTAGCTATCGACATTGCTGGTCCATTTCCAGTAACAGATGCTGGAAATAAATACATCCTAGTGGCCATGGACTATTTTACGAAATGGACTGAAGCTTATGCGATCCCTAATCAAGAGGCTTCCACAGTTGCCGATGTTCTGGTCAAAGAATTCTTCAGCCGATTTGGTGTTCCTTTGGAGATCCACTCAGACCAAGGACGAAATTTTGAATCGGCTCTCTTTCAGAAAATCTGTCAAATGATTGGTGCTGAGAAGACCAGAACAACACCCTTGCACCCTCAGTCGGATGGAATGGTTGAGAGGATGAATAGGACCATGGGCAAACATCTTTCCAAGGTCGTATCAGAACACCAGAGGGATTGGGACCAGTGTATTCCTTTGTTTTTGATGGCCTACCGATCGGCTACCAACGAGACTACTGGCCAGACCCCTGCCTGCTTGATGTTTGGACGTGAAATCCGTTTGCCATGTGATCTGGAATTCGGCTGTAAACCCTCGGAAGAGAATGTGGCCGGTGAAGGCTATGCGGACGAATTGAAGCTGAGGATGAACGACATCCACGACCTTGCCCGACGGAATATGCAGATAGCCAGTGATCGGATGAAGAAACACTATGATTCCCGTTCCGCGAAGGGGACCTTCGAAGTAGGTGATCTTGTCTGGCTGTATAATCCACGACGACGTCGAGGCTTTTCTCCTAAGCTCCAAAGACAATGGGAAGGCCCGTATGAGATCAAGAAGAGGATAAATGACCTGATTTATCGAATCGGAAAGCTGCCAAGAGGGAAGCCGAAAGTTGTTCACATAAATCGTCTTGCACCATATGCTGGCTCGAATGACGTCGAAGAAGCAAGAACTCTTCAACAAGTACCAAACGGTGACGACTTCCAACCGAGTTACACCGAATTCATGTCGGATTACGCAAGCAGGGAGAAGATCAGGCTTGGCGTGACCGTTGAGGTCCAGCAAGATCTTTTCACAGTTCCAGAAGATGTTTCCATTGCACACTGCGTCGCTCAAGATCTCCGAATGAGCAAAGGAATTGCAACAGTCTTTCGCAAGAAGTTCGGCCGCCTGGATGAATTGCGAGATCAAATGCCCAGAGTAGGAAGAGCACTACGACTAGAAGATGGCAACCGATCCTTATTCTACCTGATAACTAAGAAATTATCGATAGAAAGAGCAACCTACGAGAATATATGGTACGCGTTAGTAGACCTAAGGAAAGTCGTCTGCCATTATGACATAAAGAAATTGGCTCTACCTAAAATTGGCCATGGGTTGGAAAACCTGGACTGGAAGATCGTGAGGAGCATGATAGAAGTTATTTTCCGAGACACAGGCATACAGATCACGGTGTGCTGCTTTAACCCGAAAAGAGTATGTCCCTCAAAGACGATCGACTGTTATTTCTTTCTCCGAGGGTTCTGCAGGGCCGGAAACACCTGTAGCTTTCGCCATCAAGAGCCGACGTCAGGGGTTGCCACATGGAGAATTTCTGATCGGGGCGATCAGAACTAAGGAGGGAGCAGTGTAACGAAATGATACGCCTATGGCTTGGCCACGCCCACTCCAGGTGACGCGGATCATGAACGTTCGAGACGCGAGGTCTGAAATGTTCGCGTGCCGCCAGGAAACTTCTGGAGAACCGAGCAGGTATAAAGCTCCGCGGACAGAGGCGCAGGCAATCAGTTGATAATCGAGTATTGTAAATAAATCGTGTCAGTGGAAATAAAAGTGTATATAAATCGAACCCAGTGTTTTAGTCAATAGAAACGTTACAATAATGTAGAAATTTTGAATACAAATGAAAGAATGTGCACTCGAACATAGTGATGAGGCAGATACAATAGAACATCATAAAAAACGAAGTGGTGGAAGAAAAATATATACAATACGCCACGTTAAAGAGGTTTCGAATAGAAGGATATCATAATGTACGAAAATGGGCGACTGAAGTATTTTTTGGAAATTTTTGGAGCGATATCAAGGCCTCAAAATCGCTATCAAAGTCGGTGCTACTTTCAAACGCTACAATACGTTTCCGCAAATAGTAACTGACGTCACGATATCAGGATAATAGAGAGTTGAAGTAATCACAGTACGTGAGCAGTCCTAGACACGGTAACGTAAGAAATATGACGTTCCTGCAGGGGAACTCTCTAATTTTATAGACAGGAAATTTCTTTCTAATTTAGAGAATTCTAAAAAACGGTACTCTCTAAGACCATTCGGTTAGATTCGCAGGGATTCGTGCCTGGAAATGGTCGGCAAATAGAAAGAGCTGTTTAGGTCTTTCTATGTGCCCCATCTCTTTTCCAATTAATAATTTCGAATCTTTTTGTCTTTGTCGATTCTCTCTTTGATTGTTTGGAGATTTGAGACTTTTCGTTTTCTGTGACTTGAGTTTAATCTGTGACTTTACTTTTTTACTGAAAGAGGTTATATCGTAATCATAAAATAACAAATCGTAATATTAAAATAGTTATTGGGAATCGTATCCAATGATCAGCAATTTGTTCGAAGGCATTACAAACTTCAGATAATACCCGACTAAAAGTCTGCTGGAGCCATTGCCATTGCCACTGCAACTGACTTCATTACCTACACTTCTTTGGTATGAACCTTGTGCAAAAAATCTTAAAGCCCCTATAATTCTAGTAGTGATTGAAACCTTGGTATTTCTTTGTCCCATATTCATGTGAGGTGTTAATTCATCAATCAAATTTCGTGCCAAGTCCTTACTTAAACGAAAGCATTTTCTGAATTCATGTTCAGGTAACTCAAACATTACTGTGGTCTCGTGAATGTTCCAATCTTAGAAGTTCCCTTTGTTCTTCATCTTCTGCTTCCAGAACAAAGTTTATGAAAACGGGATCCATTAAAAAATCCTAGTCCCTAAATTTTCCACTAAAAGAAGTTGATATTTTTAGTTTTGATAATACACACTTTTCTATAGGCGATAACATCCGATTTAAATAGAAAGAATCATAGGGAGTAGGAATTGTAAATATAAAGAAAAAATCTTTCTATTTTATTTCCTTTCTATTTCTATGTCTATTTAGTTAAGGAGTTCGCCTGCTGATATACATCTAAAATGGTGTTGAAGTATCTCATCACGTTAGCACAGAACTAGCCTAGGGAGGGAATGTTAAATAATTTTAAAAATTCTAACTTCCATGCTGTTTTATGTAGTTTAACTCTCCTGTGCCGTTCGCAAGTTATCGTCCTCGTTTCGTGAGATTTCGGTTAGCGTACGTTCCCTCTTTTAGCACCCGTTAGATAGCGTGAGTCTACGTACACCCGTAGACCCACAAAATACGAAAACGTGAAAACTTGTGCAATGCGCATGCCCAGATGTCAAAATGAATCCTATACTCTATTGCAGACATGGGGTGCGTTCCATTAAGCGCTCACAACGATCACGCTCACGACCACGAATTTTGTCGTTCCACTTGGTTCTGTGCGTCATCGAAACGCTCACGCCGACCCACCTATTGAGATGGGTCGTCGTGAGCATGAATCATGACGTAATTCATGACATTTTCGCCACGACCCCAACGATCGTGGTCGCCATGTGGAACGTCTGAATGAGTGTTTTGGGCGTTGTGAGCGCTTAATGGAACGCACCCCATGGGTGCGTTCCATTGGTAACACCCACGGTCATACACATAGGTCTGGAGACTACGGCATTTTTGAGTGGTGTGGGGTGGCACCAGTTTTGAAGAAAAAGTTGCCATAATTGTCCGCTAGGAGGACATAGGGGTATAATCACGTGATTAATCTTTGACAACAAAACAAACGGTTAGGACTTGAATGGTAAATAGAATCAATCATAGAAATATTATATCTTGCAAAATTCTCTCGAATAAATAAAAATCATTCCTACTTTCAAAAAGATGATAGCTGCAGGTGACGAAACATGAGAACCACAAAAATTTCCTCAGTGTTTGGGTAACCCCCCACCATACGAGTTGCAAGACCTATGTATACGATCGCGGTAACACCGCAACCCCGAGTACGCCATGACTAGAAACACAGCCAGTGACGACCTTAAGGCTGGATCCACATTGATCCGTGATACGCATCCGTTGTGTACCACATGATCAATATGAACCAATGAAATTTTAGGGAATAAAATCACGCACGTTTCAAGGTCGCCACGGATTGAAGTTAGTCAATTTCAACTTTTCATGCGTGATTGAGGTTAGGTTATTGTTGTGGGTTTGGTGGTGGACTGTCCTTTTTTCAAATATTTTTTACTTTCATTAAAAATTTAAGACAAATGTCGAGCCAAGTCGCGCACCAATGTGCGTACTGCAAAATATTAAAATATTTTAAGGTTGGGTATCAGTAACGAAGGCGTATAAACGTATTAAACGGATTGACCTATGTGGATGATGAACTTTTCGGCTATTCTTGAAACGGACACGCACGTCCGTGATCACGGATCAATGTGGATCCAGCCTAACCATGGCGAGGCTCTTTAACAAGAAATGCTAATGTTATACAAATAAATAAAATTGTAATTTTGAAATATATCACATTGAAAGATTCACAAAAATTAACAAATTATAGAGATAATAAATTTAGAAACTAATGTTTGTGGTATTTCATAAGAGTAAAATCTTTAAAGCACAATAACCATTTTCGATTGAAAGAATATCTAGGGTTGAGAGCCGATCTTGTATTATCTAATTCATCACATGTTTTATTATTTTCAAGCCTCAAAAACTCCTTTCAGCAAATGGAACTGTAACAGAGATGTGGTGACAATAATTCTCAGTACTATTTCGATAGTATATGATAAACTTCAGTTGATGAAATTGAAATAAATCGATCTCAAAGTGTTAGTCATGTTAGACTAGAATGGCAGGAACGTTTTATATGCCCTACCGGTAATATGGTCGTGACGTCACCTCAAAATGATCTATAGGCTATTTATAGATGGGGGTCAAGACATAAAAAACAGCAGATTGACATCACTTTGAAAGTACAAGAAATCTATAGGCGTAAAATAAATTTTAATGAGGAAAAAAGAGGAACACATTTCTCTCAATTGCATAACTGCTATTTTGCCATTTTTGAGGAATTTTCGACAGTTTTTCGGAACTTCCTCTAATTTCAGTAAGTCGACATCTAAATCCATTCCAGTTTTGGGCACACAATATTTCAAAATAGCTTTTTTTCGTTTGCATAACTATACTTAACGTCTTTTCATTCCTACTTTATAGACAGAGGTTTATCTCAGATCTTGAATTCGTCAAGAGTAATTATGATATTCTTCACTATCTTACTTTTTTGTAGTGGAAGATTAAATGAATCTTCATATCTCATTGTATATTTTATGAATAAATCAATGAACTAAACAAGTAACTTTGGAACCCTACCTTGCAGCTGTTTGTTGCAAAGCACTAATTATCCACTTCACGGATTTCTCAAAGGGTTCGTTTGATGTGAGGGCCGTCTCTAAGTACCTAACCGTAGTTAATTTTTCAATATTTTGTTTGTTCTGCCATATCTTCATCAGGAACCTAGCAGTTTGTAAGAGAAGAACGGTATTCTCGCCTTCATATGTACACATAGCAGTAACTAGACCATAAGTGGAAGGCAAATTGGAAGATGTCATGTATCCATGGCCACCACAAGATAGCCGTAAAATTTCAATGCCTCTAGCTGTATCTGCCGTAGAGACAGCCTTCAGAACACAAGCAGTGCTGTGTAACTGAAACCACAGGTAATGAATGTTGAGGTAATCATAAAGTGTCATCATCGTTTTTTGACCAAGAAAACACATATTCATATTACAACTTATATATACAAAAATGATATACAGGGTGAATCAGAATAAGACCGACAAACTCCGGATACAGATTCCTCACCTATTTTCGGGGTGAAAAGTTTCCATTAAGGTATGCCCTGAAATGCCTTGAGATACGAGATATCAGAAGTACGAACAATATTTTGATGTTTTTTTACAATAACTCCTGGAATAACAACTTAGTTCACTAATCAAGGTTCATGAACGTGTGGATACGGTTGGGAGACTCATTGTCGTAATGTTGCGAAGTCAGTTACCCCGTTTGCATTCCTGTTTAGGTGTCTTAATCGAAGATTATTTCCTTATGTACTATTGTCCATTTATTATGCTGAAGTTCAGTCCAGACTTTCCTACGGTATTGCTATGTGGGGAAATTCTCCTCACTCGCTAAACGTTTTCAGGGTTCAAAAAAGGATTATGAGAGCTATGCTTGGTCTGGGTAGATCAGCGCCTTGTAAACCTCATTTTATTAATTGTGGAATATTGACAATTCCAAGCTTGTATATCCTAGAGGTTATTGCCTGCTACATACACTCGAATAATTTTATGTTTAAGAAAAATTATGAATTCCACTCCTACCAAACTAGGCAATCTTGTGGCCTTCATATACCAAGTAGTAGACTTACTTGGGGCCTTGATGGGCCGGTCAGCTGGGGTATTCGTGTTTACAACCGGCTTCCCGAGTCCCTCAGGATTATGAATGTACATTTATTTCGAAAAAGTCTCAAAAAGTTATTATTGGACAATGCCTTCTACTGTGTAGATGGGTTTTTTGGAATGGATCACAAGGATACTAACTTTTCTGTTTATTTTGTTTTTTTTTACCTTTGTATACTACTATATATTTTTTGTATTGCCGAATTTTAAGTGACCTGTCCAATGTAATTTAATATTATCTTAAGGATTAATAAATTATGTTATGTTATGTTATATGGTCATATATGGTCATTACCTTTAGACAGGTCAATGGACAAATGAATGTTTGAAATCGATTAGACTCATCGATTGTGACGATATGATAGTAAAAGTGAACGAACTTACTTCAATTCTTTGGATGGATTACTTTGAGGTCAAATAAAACTTCGTACCAACAGATGACCCACCCTGTATATTCGATCAAATAAACTGTCGAATGAAAAATCGGAGTTTGTCGGTCCTATTGTGACTTAACTTTACTACTGTTTTGAATACTCACAACATTAAGGAATGTTCAGGGAGTTGACAGTTATTTCTGTATGAATTTATCATCATGCGATTATTGCACACATCCCAGAGACCTTAACTTTCAGGCATATGAAATGTTATGACTTATATGTTACGTATTGATGAGTATGTCATCAAACACTCATTTGTCCATTAATTAAAAAAATAAGACTGAAAGTATGGCCATACCACCGTTACACTGATTTACGAAAATTATAAATTTCAAATTCAAAACATAACATAGTGTAACAAATTCAAAATGTTCTTCTCCAGGCATTATGGAGAAAAATAAACCTATCTTTTTTTCTTACATCTCGTACATTTTGACATCCCTGTATCTCAGAAGGGGTGCATTTTATGGCATACCTTTATAGATACTTTTCACCTCAAATTGAAGTGAGGGATCTGTATTCGGAGTTTGTTGGTCTTATTCTGACTCACTCTGTATAACCCTGTTTTTGTTGTGAAGAAAATGTGTTTTGGGACAAAATACGCAAGTATCCATTCCACATTTGAATTTGGGATCAATATTTATATTGTATTCTTAGGTTCTGGGGCACTATCCTTGAACGTTCGCATCTATGACGATTGTTCGCATGAATATACGAATGATATTTGACTTCAGTTATTCTCGACCATTCGCAAGTTTGCAAACGTGCGCACAGTTCAACGAGTGGTGTTGGGAGGTCGCAACTTACTTGCGAATGGTTTTAGAACGTCTTAGAACACCGATATATTCACAGAATGTATACAGTCATATTATGTAATATTCTGTTCTTCGGATTTATTTATTGATTATAGGTTTTAATATGATTCTGAATTTGTGTATATTTCATTATACAGCGAAATTATTTGCAATAACAAGAACATTACTTTCTGTATTGAAATATTTTTTATAAAAATTCAAAAACAACATGAAAACAAATAATGTCATCGGTATTGATATCTAAAAGTGAACTCCACATTTCATATATCAAATTTTTATGTGGCTCAGTGGATAAATAGCAATGTTGCCAAACTAATTCGAACATGCGAACGATATCGTGCGATTGTTCGCAAATAGACCGTTCGCAACTTTTCTAGTACGATGTCAAGAATAGCAACCCTGAACGGTATTTATCATTACTATTTCTTACTTCTGGAAGATTATCTAACTGTCCAGTTTCAAGTTCCCCTGTAACATTATTGTAAGTATTCCACAACCAATTGGCAGCATACTGGAAGGCAAAACAGGACGAAATGATAGGAAACAATTTATGTTGTTGTGAAATGAAATCTATGATTTGGGGTTCAGGTTCACTGTAAGAAAATATTTCAATCTTCACAGATGTTTTTCATTATTGTTTCTTACCCAGGTTTTATTTCTGACTGGTGTCTTACAGCACTATATCTTGTAGCAATTGTACTTGCTTTCTTCAGATATGTGGCCGCGTCTTGGACTAAAACTACCCTCACGAAAATCATTGTGCCATACGTCAATTTACTACTCGGAGATTTGACATATGTACCATCCTATAAAAGTATCAGTCAAGGAACAACAGTGATGCATTCATCATGAGATTCCTTACAGGCAAAACTTGGCTATTTTTCATCAACATTTGTTTTCTGGGAATTCTAACGTTCTCTAATCCCAAATATCCATTGTTCGTACTATTCATTCCTAGTTTACATCCAATTTCTCCGATTTTGATTCCAGGTAGAGGATGATGCGTCTCTTCATCTCTTAACTGAACAATGAACGGATGAATACCGTAACATTCACCTAGAGTGTACAGTTGCGCGACAACTACTGCATAGTTTGCAGAGTGGCCCACTGAAAAACAAAACTTTTTCAATAATGAATTGAGGTGACAAGTAGACGGAGCATATATTTTTTTTTTTTTCATAATCCTCAGATGAATTTTCTATACGTTTTAAACAAGATATTTGGTTCTTCATCCTTTGCAATGCTCACTCTATGAATACATTGGTATAAACCATGCAGTTGGAATTCTCATAACTTTTTCATGAAGAAAGCTCGAGAAATCGAAAACCATCGGGCACCATCTGTGGATAATGCATTCAAATGAAGAAAACACAGCAATGCATGAATTCATTGATAATAACAATAGTGATGAGTATATTTCACAAGTTATTGTTAAGATGTCACAAATTTTTTAGTTATGAATATTCTTTAAATCGATCACTCTTCCTTGAATGAATACAAAGTAATTTTTTCAATAGCTGTTGCCATAGAATTGTGAATATTATTATTTAGATGTGAAACAGTCGACTTAGATGCCTTACTGAACCTAGCGCCACTCAATGTCTATAAACAAGATGAAGTCAGGTTATTCACCAAAAGAGAGCAATATGATGATGGCTTTAAATGAGACTAGCCAAAGTGTTCATCAATGAATCATTGCTATAATGGACAAAACATGACCACATTTGTGGTTTTGAAATGGAGCTCAAAATATTAGATTTCTTGTTTCTCAATTATATTCAATTATATCATCATTCAATTATTTTCTCTAAATATTCACTTACATCCACCAGGCCACCATTTGTAGGCAGTTATGGTAGGACTATTAAGTACAAATTCTTCTGTTTTAGGATCATAAGTTGCAGTAGTCTCAAGTCCCCTTATAAAAGTGCCATGTCCCAATTCAGTCTGAAAAGAATCAGATTTTTGCATATCTCCACACCTGAAATGAATATATATACTTGTGCATATGTTCCAATTATATCACAATTCCATGCTCTTGTTATCCATTCTGCCTGTTGTTCAACATTTCCCTGTCCCATTAGTGTTGGGATAAACATAACATAATGAAGAGTGAGTGGGTTGCCATCTTTTAAAATAGCAGATCCAAGTTGGCCACCTAGAATCTCCCTGAAGAAATAATGAGATCAATAAGAAAAAAGATATTGTTCAACAGAATTAGGAGGACTTTTGAAGGATCAATTCATATCAGTAACCAGGAATTGGTAAAGTCCAAAGTTCAAGTTTTGCTGAATACAAATGTAGTTAACCTTCAATAAATATTGAACATTTCATACATATTATCAAAACCTGAGTTTAGAATTTCTAAATTTTCGAAAAGTAATTCAATACCTGAAATTATCCATTCCTCCTTTGCCTTCATCTTGAAGCTGTTGCACTTTTTTGAATAGTATTGCAGCCTTACGTACAGCTTCTTCATACTTTTCTTTGTGACTCAAATATTCTAGAGGTACCTTTGATCTCAATTCAGGATCATTTAAAAAGAAATTTTCTGGAACAATATAAGTCCTTGTATATTTTTTCATGAAGAGTCATGAATAGTTCATGGCTGGTACTCTAGTTTACCTCTACTTTTTCTATCATTAGTTTTCTCTATTCCACCATCTAACAAGTGAGTCAGCTCAGAGGTATTAAAGGTGCACTTTTGTCTTTCCCTCGTTAAATCGGGATTGATTTTATTGCTTCTGGATACCATATTGCAAGGGATCACTGATCAATTTTTATTCTTAATGGTTACTGATATTAAACTTATTTCCTTGAAATGTGCCACTTCAAGAGTATTCATTTGGAGAGCTTTCACCGCTGGGCAAAGTGCATTCCAAACACTTAGTAGGTCTAGGACTAATTATTATTTGATTACAAACCAATCGTCATCTTCTACATATATATAGATAATCATTTTATATTTATATATATATTCGTATCATCGAATGTCAAACGGTAAACAATAACCGAAAACAATAGCGAATGCCTTTTTCACAAATTCAATTAACTGGCAATACAAAATACAAATCATAAACTCAAACTTACAAAGAACTCAAGAACACAATTCAAATTAATTGAACAGAAATGTTTGAAGTTAATTTACCTCCAGACCTGAAAGACCATTACGTAACTCGCCGCAGATGGTTCGGATTTGTATACCTATGTTGTATAATTATCATATATAACAGATTGAATATATAATGATTAAATATATATATATATATATATATATATATATATATATATATATCATATATATATATATATATATATATATATATATATATATATCATATATATATATATATATCATAATACTATTATACTCATTGGGTGCGTTCCATTAAGCACTCACAACGCCCAAAACACTCATTCAGACGTTCCACATGGCGACCACAATCGTTGGGGTCGTGGCGAAAATGTCATGAATTACGTCATGATTCATGCTCACGACGACCCATCTCAATAGGTGGGTCGGCGTGAGCGTTTCGATGACGCACAGAACCAAGTGGAACGACAAAATTCGTGGTCGTGAGCGTGATCGTTGTGAGCGCTTAATGGAACGCACCCATTGTGGGTTATGTCCCTCGATATCATGATTAGATCGAAAGACGGCCTCAACTGAACTGAATCTATGACCTCGTGATGGCATGAATATCAACGACTCAGCGAACAGGAATTGTCGTTTTTTCATTTATAATCACTTCTTCAAATATGTCATTAATATACATGAATAATGCAGTTTAAACATAAAACACCATAATAAAATAAGAAAGTCAAACATGCACATCTGAATGTATATAAGCGTGTTAAATTTCTTTTCTTGTTCATTAGTGACTTCAAATTATGATTCTTCGTTGACGCTTTCTGTCACACTATGCACCTATGGGTGCGTTCCATTAAGCGTTCACAACTCCCAAAACACTCATACAGACGTTCCACATGGCGACCACGATCGTTGGGGTCGTGGCGAAAATGAAGCGTAATGAATGGAAATTCTCATTTTTTGTATTATCGTCAGAAAATAATCACAATTCAAATTTCATCTTTGAGAACTGGTATTTTATTGGTTCAGTTTCGTTTTATTTCACTCGTCTGTATAAACTCTTGTTTTCCTATTTTTTTTTTTTATTTTAGTCCTTATATTTTTATTTGCTGCATAAAAGTCTTCTGAAATCTGAGCTGGTGATTTTTATGTGTGTTGGAACCGCTGGAACTAGAGTTGAGTTGATTTAATTTTGCTAATAAAATAATGAATAATGACAGAAATCATAAAACGTGATCAAAGAATGTGATTATCAGAGGAGGCGCAGGCGCAGTTATGAAGCGTTAACGTGCAGGTATCTGGTGTAAATATGGCGTCGAAGGAGGAAGATAACAAACTTGAGTGTGTATCAAATGTAAACAAAGGGCAAGAAAGATACTTCCTTAACGCTTATAAGGTGAAACACACAACATCTGTGCTTATAATTGATTAATTCGTATGTTATTCGCATGTTTGTTGTGATCAAAGTGTAGTTTCATACTCGCATGGCCGCCATGTTCCATCAGTGATTTGTTCTGAAAATTGAAGACTCTGGCACTGGCCATTATAAGTATACCAAAAACCACAACCTAAGCCTGAACAGGACATTGGCTGATTTGTGTAGAATGAGTTTTATTTGAGTGAGCTTATCAAAACGCCATCCGGGTAGTTCCTCGGAGCAAAACAACTATGTACTTTATAGTTTGATTGCTTCATTCAAGATGAGTTTTATAGGAGACCTAATCCATTATACACCTTTCAAAGCACGTATCCTATTTTGTAATTTTATTATTTTATTATTTATACATGTTGAAGTAGTCATGCCTTGAGTAAATATGAAATACCCAAAATTAGTTAACTGTCAAAACATAATATAAGTCTTTCAGTCATATGGAACTCTTGTTTGTTCTTTACATTAACTTGTAAATAACAGTTCATTATTATCAACTGTGTGTTTTACATTTGTTTATAGTTGTGCTTTGCATTTTGGTATTATCATTCATGTTCATTTAGATCAGCTTGCAATCCACGGAGACTTCATATTTGAATGGCTTGAATGAGTTCTACCATATACAGTATATACTATTATTCCCATCAATTAGGCATGCATTGTGTTTCTTCGTTCATTGCAATGAGTTCCATCTTTGGGCCATCCACATAAATTTAGAAATTTAGATCATACCTGATTTAATTTCAACTTTCTAGTTTATTTATTCAAGTAATTTCTATGAACATGTCCATACTCTCAAAGTTATTTATTTATATTTTTTATCAGTGCATCAATTAATATTTCCTTTTCAATTTCAGAAACTTGAATTCATTCTAAATAATAAGAATGAATCATTTGGAAATAAAGTTGAGTCTCTTGTAGAAGTATGGAAGATTGTTGGGGAGCTGAATTTATCACAATTTGACCTCCACCATGTCATACAGATTTTAGATTGGGCTAAATTACATGCTTTGAATATTGTTCTCACAGCTGAGTGGAATGAATTCAAACGTAAGTTTGTTTTCGATATAATTTTTTTATGGTTCAACATTCATTGAATTACTATGATTTATAATTCTCCAAGAGCCTTATCAATAGATAACTGAGATTTGATGTAATATATTCATTCATGTTCAGTATTTCTGATAATTGTGGTCTATATTGTATAAAAAGAAGAGAACAATTTATTTTGTGATCTATGTTTTGATAAAAATTTTGGTTCTACTTTACATATTTTGAAATATATCATCATCATGCACAAAGCAATACCTTTTCAGATAATTTGTTTTAAAATTTCTTTTCCTTCTACTAGCAAGTGTTTAGTCAGGATTTTTATCAAAAACAAGATATATTGCATTAAGAGAAATGATTTATCATGCATTCATTCTTAGAGAAACATGGAAAAATATTAATCAAGATCCCACAAAATACAAATAAACAACTAACATTTTATTATTATTCACAAGGCTGAAAATTAATAGTTTGCATTAAGAGAAAGGATTTATCATGCATTCATTCTTAGAGAAACATGGAAAAATATTAATCAAGATCCCACAAAATACAAATGAACAACTACCATTTTATTATTATTTACATGGCTGAAAATTAATAGTTCTTGTCATTATAACCAGAGCTGCACTAGTATATTATGTGCTGATAACAAATTTTTCATTCAATTCAGAAGTCTGCAATCATCAATTAATATTTCAATTCTACAATGGAGATTGAATGATAAACACCAATTATATGTTCAACTATTGGTATAACTGGTTCACAGTCAAGCTCTCATACTATTCATATAAATGTCTTTAATTTATACAAAAATGACGTATTGCAAAATCTGAAAAACATTTTCATATATCTTATCCTGCGTTGATGCATGTTGAACTGTTTCTTTTTATGAAATATGTCAAGCTATTGAAAAAGCTAGGTAGGTAATTTTGACGGAAAACTTGCAATGAAAAAAGGAGACATTTCGAATTTTAACACAATCCGTTTATTCATAATAAAATAATTTCTTTTGGTGAAAATAAGTTTTTATATTGGCATCATCATGGGTGATGTTTATTAATGCATCTTTACCTAATGAATCTTCAAAAGCTGTTGGTTTTATTTATTTTTTGTTAACCTTATGTCATTGTGTGAATGTGGATAAGCCAACAATACAAGCATTTTCATAATCATACTGTCAAGTGGAAATTGTATATTTTAATTTAAATGTTTCTAAATCATTGTCTTTACTGTACTTTGAATGAGATGCCATTTCAAATTTTATGTGTATGGTTGAAATACTGAATGATCTCAATTTGACAATTGAACAACATGTAGCTATAGTCAACACATTTAATACACCAATAAGCATTTCAAGAAATATACTCAACTTGGTTGAATTCAAGAATATTGCCATGTCACTTATAAGATCAAATTATATAAAAAAAACTTATTTCCACAGAAGTACCTGATTATACATACATACATACATACATACAGTGTGGTGGAATGATTGTTACCCCCTTCAATCTCCCGTTTCTGAATTTGAAAACGTTCGGACACATAAATTTTTTTTTCAAGCGGGAATTGTCCCCCCTTTCATCCATGCCTTAACAGCTACTCGTGTGATACATCATTGAAAATGATTTCGAAAGTAGAATTCAGAAATCATCATTTTTAATCTTTCGAAATGAAATTACAATGAAAAGTGGATCTTATATCAACATTGAAATAAGCGGGACTCAAGTTTTTTTTTCCAAGAAGTTTTCATCTTCAATTTTTCAATAATTGATCACTCAACATGATCCCTGTATATTCTGTTTATTTAAGGAAGATAGTTGTCTTGAAAAATTTATTTTAATTTATACAAGATCTATATAAACAATAGAGAGATCATTTGAAATGGTATATTAATTAGGCATTGTTGTGGAGTGTTGCTAACTCGATTGGTGCCTCAAATGATTTCAACGAAATATAATTTGTGTTATTATGTTTCTTATATTCAAAAATATAAATTCGAATTTGGAAAGATATTAGAAATTGTGAGATCCTCATGATGATATATTAGATTTTATCACTCAAAATGGAAAAGAATTTTTCCATATAACATTTGTACTCGAGCTGAAATGAAAAAAATATTCCAGTTTTTCTGAAAAGTGATGATTGGGTTTCATCGTTGATACTAAGTTTTGAAATGAATAAACAAACTGGTCAACCAGTTTTGGGTAATATTTATTTCACCATTTTAATTATGATCATGATTTCAGTGAATCATGAAGCTAAACTACTTGGAGAAATAGCAAGAGCTGAAAATTCTTTGTCAAAATTGAATGGTGCTTTTGCTACAAGATGCAAAAAATTAGCTGATGTTGTGCGGAACCCCTGGGAAGATAGAGTTTTGATGAAACTCATGAAAACAAAAGATGCTGAAATTGGTCCAGACGGTAATCATCAATGCCTTATTTTCGTCACATGCTAATAATTATTTTTCTTTCAGAGATTGAATTCTTTTGTGTTGAAACTGCATACTTAGTATCTGTTCGCTTGAAGAAGTTATGTGAATCTCATTGTGAAGACTTGGCCTTAAATTTGGTAACAGCATTCATGAACTGCAACAAACTGTCGAAATCACAAAATTTCAGTGTAAACGCAACAGAATCCCAAATGTGGTTCATTTTTGATATCTACATTGCCTTACTTTACAAATTTCAACATAGACAGACAATTGTTGTTCTGGTGAGTAGAGAAAGTTTCTTTATGAAAATAGAATACATATTCATTCATTTATCTATGGAAGCAATCGGTGCAAGGTAGGAATTTGAAATGTCATGAAGACACTGTATATTCATGCATTTGCTGATCTTTCAAAATGCCTCCTCTAATGCTTGTTCACTGGTAATTAACAAGAAAAACTGAACGTTCACTTGTGTCCATAATTTTTGTGAATGAAAATGTGTAAAGTAAGTATAGTTCTTCCATTATCAATTGCAGAACACAGTTATGCGAGGAGTAATCAATATTTAATATACGCCCTATATAAACGCATGGCCCTCACACCAAAATTAAGAAACAAAAATAATGGTTAGTACTCGTACGAAGTCAAAGAAGCCGCCAGGGTCAACGTGGACTCGAGTTATATGTGTCAACATTCCTTTCGACCAATGAAAACAGTGAATCAGGCAAGCATTGGCACTTGATTGGTCGAAGGGTTATGCATGGACAATCGGAAGCTATAAATCATCTTTTTTACTTGACAGACAGCCCTCGCGAAGTTCAGTCTGGATATCAGTGGTGTAGTGTGGTGTGTTGAATTAAAAAAATTTATTAAATAAATCGAAATATGGCGTTTTGGAGACCATGGGCGAATGAAAATAATTGAGTGCTAAACAACGGCGTAATATTGATTCGATTGCCTTTTTAGTAAAACTTTCTCGCATATGATGTTAAACGTATTTATGAAAATAATAAATTCATGAAATAAGGTATCCATCCCCGCCTATGACAGATCAAACAAAATTGTCGGTAAGGGTTCGGAATGAGTTTTTATATTCTGCAATTGATAATGGAAGAACTATTGAGTAAATCTGAGAATTTCATATCAAGATTCAAAAACCGTGACCGATTTTTAATGCTGACTTTTCTTATTCCTTGTTCAAGCTGTTTGAGCTTTTTCACACATATACTGTATGCAAGATAAACATATTCAAGATGCAGAATGGCAGTAAAAAAGTGGGGCTGCTGTATCTGATTCACGAATTTTGTAATCAGTACTGAAATAGTCGCAATACCGTGCATCAATTTGGAATATCGATGTTGAAAAGTGTATCATAATAATGCGACAAAATAAAGAGATAGTAAAAAAGGAGACGTAATCTGTGGGTTCATCCGATCGTACAATTAATTCGTTGTTGCGCCTAGTAAATCCTAGGAAGGTTGAACTTCTACTGGAAATTGTAAAATGCCCTGCCCTTCCCAAATTCCTGTTATTTCAATAAAATTCAGTCAAAAATATCAGGAATTTTTTGTCGGCGCTAATTTCAATCTCACCAATAGATAGCCACCATCGATTATGTGAAAGGGATGTGATGTTGGGGCCAAACAGTTGGCAGGGGTTACTCATCTTTTTAGACATATAATTCAAGGTAACGTTGAATCATTCGAGGATGAAGACCAATACATCTAAAATTGTTGACTCAAATTGAAATTGAGTTTCACAATAAGCGACAAGTATACAAGTGAGCACTACCAAAGATGAATTCTAGATTGGTCTTTCCTAACAATTGAATTGATATTATTTCCTTTTCAACTGATTACTTTATTGAGCCAATTTGTTGTTGCGCTTTTTCATCTTTTGATGTGATTGATGATTCTTCTGCAATGTACACATTGATAACACTCATTAATATGTCAGATATTTGACACTCGTGTATTAACGATTGATGTTTAATGTTATTTATCCTTTGATGGTCCTATATAATAAATTTCGGTCATTTGAATTTTCAGTTGAAAGAACTCACATTCGATGAGGGATTGCAGTTGGTGAGGCGCTTCGCTAATAAGCGAGTGAAGATATCGAAAATTTGGAAAAACTGCCATCGAGTCGCTATATTGGGCGCGCAAATGTACATTTCACAAGCCGTCGTGAAATATACCGTAGAACTGACAACATATCTAGAGAGCTTTCTAGAAATTTATATGACCTTGTGCACCAAGGAGAGTCTTCTGCTAGATTTTCCTACATCAATTAGACGTATCAGTAACTTGGCAGATGCTGATGGCCTTTATCTGTTCTGTAACGTCATTCAGAAGAGGGTAAGTTGATACTTTTCAAACCTTGTTGAGTTACATGACAGGTGACCACACTACAGGTGGTACGCTGTTTGTAGGATATGAACATTTTATATTCAGTCCTTTTTTACTATCCGCGGGATTTTTCAAATCATCGTTGAATACAAAAAATCAATTTGAATGAGGTACATATCAAACATCAGTTATTTATCTGATCAAGAATAACAGTGTGAAGAATATCAACTGAGCCACACTGTGGTTTATGATCTCTGCAAATTTGACTCGTCACCAACACTACGAACTGGAAAATATTATTTACTCCAAACTAGTTTCCTTATAATAATGTAAGTATAGTAATGTTTAAAATTGATGATGAATTAAGGATGATCAAATTTGATACTTGAATCAAAATTTTGTGTAGTAATTTTTCAAGCGACAATTGAAATTTAAATTTCTTAATTCATTCAGCATATAAAATGAACAGATTTTGTTGTGGTTTCATGATTTATGAAAATTGTATTCCAATACAACACATATTATAATTTCTCTCGATAAGTGAGCTTAAATTGTTTGAATTTGTTTATTATTCATAAGGAATATAATAAGGATATTCTAACAACATATAAATATTTATCCGTGTGGATAATGGGGAAGACCACTAAGTGATGAAATCCTTCCAAACCTCTCTTAATCGATGAATAATGATTGGTTCAGTGTACACATCAGTGATCAAGGATGAAAATCAAAGCAAAAAGAATCTACAGCGTTTTGAAATCAGCATTTTCATTCAAAATTTAAAAACGTCAGAAATAAGTGGCCGGTGCTATGAGTGTATGACATGCTACACCCTAAGTCTATCTATGTCTGTTTCCATTATATATCTTTTGCTCACACCACTGTAATGTTGTCAAGTTTACTTTATTCCTTTGATATATTTTCTCAAAAGCGTATCGATGAGTGATAACCATATCATCTCATGATAATTTGTGAAAAAATATCATTCATATTGTATTCTTTTACATCTTTTATTCCAATAATAAGTTGTTGATTTTGGTGCGGCAACACAGCAAGATTTACCATGGAACAATCATCTATGATTGGTCAGCTCAAGGTCGATGGGCTTAGAGGGCTAGCACGTCACACTACGTTACACCAACGAGAGCAACCTTTGAAAATGGCGCATGAAATCCGGTTATTTTGTTATTTCATTCCTAATAAAAAATGATGTATGTTAGTTTTTGGACATACAGAACACGATTATGCTGTTGTGAAAAATTAGTGTTCTCCCCCATTGACTTTTTATTAATTGATCTTTGCCTCCATAACAAAATAGTACCAAGACTCTGAAGGATAAATATGTCATACAAATTTTTACATAGATCATTTATGTACCGAGTGGCCAGATGAGGATGGTGAGTGCTGTATCTCGGAAACTATTAGTCGTAGAGACTTTCGTTGAAAAATCGACTCCAAAGTAGGCAAGATAAATCCCTGGAAATTATTTTCATGTTTCTAGGATTGCCAGGATGCGTAATCGTCATCTGAAATTTTCAAAATGAGTTTCATCGAAATATATCCTACATGACTCAACCGATTTCAAGAAACTTGGTCTCGTTAATCTATCGAATTTTGTTTAATTCCGAGTGATACCACCAGAGATATGGATTCGATAGATTCTAAGACTAAGTTTGTTGAAATCGGTTGAGTCATTTAGGAGTTCCAGTTACAGAGAACTTTGAACCACCCCCCCTTCATTTCAATAGATATGTCAAAAAGTGTTCGACAAAAATCAATCCATCAAAGGTCATCTTCAAAATGTATACATATATATAGTAAGTTTACTGGGTATACAGGGTGGCCACTTTTTCATTGGGATTGTATTGGTAACTTTTGAACCATAAGATTTAGAAGGTCGGTCAAATGGAGAAAAAGTTGCATTTATAGAAGGATTGTCAAGCAGTTCAAACAAATCGAGATTATCAGGGCCGGTTATTGAGATATCATAAGAAAAGTAAATTGTGCCATTTTGATTTTTCCCTTTTTCCCACTTCATTTCGAATATTATCAAAAAAAATTACAGGAATTTTTTATTCGACAGTAAATTATCTTCAATTTGACGTGAGCAGATTTCGTATCCCACGTTTCGTACGCACTGGGCCATCCTCAACCTCATTTTTTTCAATACGGACCTGCATATTTTATGACACTTTTTGAAATAACTTTCAACGCTGATTTCAATGACATATCATACAATGTCATTCGAAGTTGATTTTTAGGTGATTTTGACCCTTATCCGAATTTCTATGGGTCGGATCTGTATTACATTTAGGTACCTTTAGTTTAATTAAAAACATGCAATACATTTCGATAAGAAAATCAACTTACTCTTCTCAAACTGAATGAAACGTAACAGAATCAATGCAAGAAACAATTGAACGAAACTATCTTTTAATGAAATACAAATCAAATGATTACTCGAAAGGTAAGGTGATAAACATTAATGAAGTAAGTGTTCGAAATGTCCACCATTTTGTGAAATGCACTTTGCGGTTCTGGAACCCATACTTCCTATACATTTGCTAATTTCATCTCCTTGAATATCTTCCAATACATTCTCAATCTTCAGTTTGAGAAGAGTAAGTTGATTTTCTTATCGAAATGTATTGCATGTTTTTAATTAAACTAAAGGTACCTAAATGTAATACAGATCCGACCCATAGAAATTCGGATAAGGGCCAAAATCACCTAAAAATCAACTTCGAATGACATTGTATGATATGTCATTGAATTCAGCGTTGAGAGTTATTTCAAAAAGTGTCATAAAATATGCAGGTCCGTATTGAAAAAAATGAGGTTGAGGATGGCCCAGTGCGTACGAAACGTGGGATACGAAATCTGCTCACGTCAAATTGAAGATAATTTACTGTCGAATAAAAAATTCCTGTAAATTTTTTTGATAATATTCGAAATGAAGTGGGAAAAAGGGAAAAATCAAAATGGCACAATTTACTTTTCTTATGATATCTCAATAACCGGCCCTGATAATCTCGATTTGTTTGAACTGCTTGACAATCCTTCTATGAATGTAACTTTTTCTCCATTTGACCGACCTTCTGAATCTTATGGTTCAAAAGTTACCAATACAATCCCAATGAAAAAGTGGCCACCCTGTATTCCAGTGAAGAGCCAAAAATCAAAATATTTCAGATGACGATAACGCCCCCTTGCAGCCATCCTGGAAACTTGACAACAACTTCCAGGCATCTCTTGGCCACTTTTATGATGAAATTTTTCATTGCGAGTCTCTACGATGAATATTTTACGAGATACAGCACTCACCATTATTTTCTGGCCACCCGGTACATGGTCCTCTGCGAGGTAACCAATTTCAAGAGAATAAAGTATTTTACACGGAAGAGTTGAGATCATTTTTCACTAGAAGATTATACATAAAATAAGTATGATTATTGAAGTATAATCAAAAAATGGAGCAATGAATAGGCAAATTATAATTACCGTTGTAATTGGATCTCGAGAACACTTTTTCGCATTGCATTCAGGAATCTATTTGTAAATAATCCGCAATTATATTTGTTTGTTGAAATATGTTTTTGTTTCTAAAACAACCATTATATTATCCCATACAGGCTGGAACTGAACTGAAACCTTTCGTGATAGAGTTGTACATCAGGGCTTTGACAACTGACATGAACGAATTGGAACGTCAAAAGGACAGTGGCGAACCGGAAAAAGCGGCGGCAACAACATCTAGACTAGCCGCGGCTTTTTGTAACTTGGCGGAATTTTTGGACGAACATGTAAAAGTGGCAAGAGAATGCGTTCTAACGGCTTTCAGTCTAGAGCCCACCAAAGATCGAATGAGTGCAATCGAGGACTTAGCCAGAAGAAGCGGTTTTCAGGTGTTGGATACTGGTCAAGAATGGAAATGCAAATTGCATCCCCCTACTCTACCCTCCGATGAAGTATCGTGGACGTGCCCAGAATGCGGTGATTGGATGTGCAATCCAGACTTCACTGCTCCAACTAAAATCAACATGGCTCTGAATGAAGCACTTCAAAATTCGGTGTTGGGCATTTCTGAGGCTCTGTGTGACGATCTGGTCGTCTGTCTATCGAACCCTCGCTATCAGATTCTCAGTTGGTTTCTACCATGGGATGATCTGCAAAGGCTTTGTAAAATGTATTTGAATGATCCCCAGACCACAAAGAATTTTGTTACTGAATTGAAGTTCGTAGATATCGACTACTCTATATTCAAAGGTATCAAGCGTGAGCCATTGGATGAGTTATCTGGTATTGAACGGGGATACGAACAGTATTTAGATCACGATTTTGTTTCTGACAATGACAGCGATAGTGAAGATTCTGTTTCGCAAGACTCTAGACCCTACAGTCTCGGTAGTGATGGGGCTGGCGAAGGACCTTACTTGGCGTTGCCTCCTTCTTCTCAGCCTAAGTCTGATCCAAACACTCTGAAGAGCTTGAGAATGTTTAGACCAAATCTTAAAAGAACGAAGGACAAAGAATCGTCAGATGAAATTGCTGAAAAACTGTTCAAGTCAGATACTTCTGAAGCTGCACTTCAAGAGACTAGGAAAACTAATATTGCTAGTTTGAGTAAGTTTCTCAATAAAGTTGTTCCCGAAAGGGAAAATCAGGCCGCACTCACCAGTATTACTTCAAGTGATAATTCAAATAGTTGTGGTGTAGAAGAGTCTCAGTCAAAAAACGTAAAGACTGCCACGTTGTCTCTACTTGGTGGACAGGTGGCGGAGAAGGAAACACCAATAATCCAAGTGCCCCAGTTACTCAAAACCACGATTTTATGGTTGAAACAACCTTCTCCAACAGAAACTCAACTTCCAACTTCGGAACAGATCTTAAGCGAAGCCACGACTTGCACAATGGAGATAAAACAGGATCTCGACAATCTACCAGAAGAGCCAGCGCTGAGTGCTGTGATGGACGACAACAAACCCAGTCAAGTAACGACCAACAAAGGGCTGGAATGTACTCCTTGCCTGGAGACCAAAATCAACAACTCGGAAATCGACCAGGAAACCCAATCACCACCATTTACGAATGCAACTACAATCCCCACACCCCCACTGCCAGTTTCTATTCTGATGTTGGAAACATGCCGAGTTCCAACAGCAGTGGAAGAATCACAACCAGCCACCAGTCATCATATCCCGCCTTCAACTCTTTTACCTCTCAAAACATCTCTTCATCAGAATTTAACGGATACATACAGCGAAAACCAACCTTCAATACTCCAACGGAACATTCAAACCAGCCAGTCTACAAATCTGAATCAAACTTCGGCACCACTACAAATCACCTTGGTGGACATCAAAAGACTGAAGGAACCCGTTCTGAATCTAGAAAAAATGACAGAATTTCAAAGTCAGTCGACAGAGGTAATGAGGGAACCTTCATCATTAATAAACAAACCTCCCATAAGTCTGGAGTCACTAGTCAACTTGAGTCAAAGTCATTCGAAAGAAAACAATTTCTTGAAACATCTAGTAATGAAAGAATCTTTTGTGAAACTCGAACAGTTGGTTCCTACCAAAGAGGAGGATCCATCCAAAAACCGATCGGAAATTTCGAAAATTCAACTTCACAAACATTTGGAAAATGCACTGAAACAACCTTTGGCGAGCCTGGAACAGTTGGTTCTGCCCAAAGTAGAACAATGTCCAAACCTAAAATCCGACAATCAGAAACAAACAAACAGTATACAATGTCCCAGCCATTCTCACAAGTTGAATCCACAACTACTTCATCTGCCGTTGGAAGTGAAGGATCATCCAGTACTGGGCTCCAGCCAGAGACCATCAGACAGTTACTTTTGTCTGTCACCAAATCTCTCAATAAAGAGAGAGACTCCAAAAAACAGCAACCTGAGTCTACCAAAAAACTCCAATCCACTACCCAACCCACATCGACTTCGATCCTCGATTCCAACGTATTCATTCCGAAACAGTACTCAGAAAACCAACAACGAGTCGGAGAACAGCAGTATGTTGGTAGAAAACACCATGTCGGATATCAAACATCATATCAAGCATATCAATCAATCGGAGGACAACAGAAGCAAAGAAACGAGCAACCAGTTGAAGGAGGACAAACACAAATGCGAACACTTCAACATGAGCAAAAAGTCAAAGAACCGCATCAGTTACTCGAAAGAAGAGAGCAATCAATTAGATATCAGAGAGGGGAAACAAAAATTAACAACCAACAGTCTCTTGCAGAATATAAAAATGTTGGATGTTCGTATAGAGATTCCTCCACTGGAGCTCTGGAAAGAAAAGTATCGACAGCTCCAAATGGGAACCGATTTCTCCAAGCAGCATTGCAACAAGGAATTAGTGGTAAAACTAGAGAGATTGAAATCACCCCTTCCCTCGCCATACAAGGGTACTCATCACAAAGGTCAAGTATTCCAAACCACCAATACTACCAAAGAAGACCAGTTGCAAATACAGGAAGAGCAGATGAAACGGAAGCGATTGCGAGACATCTGTTGCAGTTTGCCCAAAGTTCGCAAACTCTCACAGAGTTCAGGCAAACACAGAACCAAAACTCCGTGCAGATCGGCCAAGCGTGTCCCAACGTTGCCTCCCAAGCAACTACAGGAGGTGTCGGTGGTTTTGGACAAAATGTCCGTCACCAAAATACCCCTGTGCCATTTAACTACGGAACAGTATTTGGACAGAATCCAGTACCGTTCTATCCCCAGCAAGGACATGGAGTGGGCCAAATGGGAGAGCAAGTATTGGCCAGGACTGATACAAACCAACATGGAACATCCGAATATGGAGGCTCAGAAGGAAGTTTCCCCGAAACCGAGCAGATTCAAATTAGGAAGCCAGATGATTTGTTTGGAGGAGATGACGAATTTTTATGCTACCTTGCAGGGTTCAATAAAAAATGACGATTGCTTCAAAATTGAAGATATAAGGCCTGAACCGGAAGAGGTATCTCAGTGCAATAATGAAACGAGTAGAGATAGCAATATGGAGGGGGTTGTAGAGAATGAGTGTGATAATGGATGGAAAAATAACGAATATCTCTTTGAAGATGTTTCTGAATCGGAATTGTGCGGTTCTGATGTTGAAATTTTCTCGAATCAATTTGTTGTTGAAGATGAGTTGGAGAAGTTGAATCTTCAGAATGGTATTGATTGCGTCAAAAATACTGAACAGGTGATGAAATATTCTGAAGATGAATTACCAAAGAACTTAAACTTGACTGAAAATATTAGAACTTATGTAAACAAATCGAAAAAATCGCTAACTGCGTTCGAAGACTGTGTTAATGCACTGACTGGTGATGATGAATTAGATGTTTGTAAAAATGTAAATAGTATCGATAGACTTGATTCACATTCCATTGTACAAATTGGTGAGACCAAACCAAAAGAATTGACAGTGATTCTTTATCGCTTACCCTCGAATAAGAATTTCGATGGAAAGTGCACATCAACAAACAAGGAAGAATATCCTAGTATCAAAAGTAAATGTGATAGAGGAAAAACTCCTCCCAAGAATGCAAAAAGACGAAGGAGTATGGATAAGTCTGAGAATAAATCCGGAAAAGCACCAAGTTTAGTACAAAACAATTGTTCGCCTTTACAGGATGCTAACATTCGAGTGAATCCTAGAGTCTATTCCAGAGCCTGTTGTGATTTGAATAAACAAAAAGCCGCCGTTAATATGTCGAAGCCAATGTGTGCGGATAAAAATTATGCGAAATCTGTCTTAGCGAAGGTCCCTGGGCTTGATAACTTTGAAATGATGAGACCATCGAATGTGAGTCCCATCGTGAACGTCGTGCAGATTTCGGGTGGTAGACCAGCCCAAAATGTGCCCATACAAAATACACAAACGAGCACCCAAGTCACCCCGCATATCCAGAGAATCGGCCAGCCTAGACTGAGTGATCAGAAGCCTGAAAACTCTTCTGTCCCACCTACGACCACTACTAGTACCACAACCAACACTTTGGCCAGGACAGCTACTACACAACCGTCTGCGCTCATTAATATTCTTTCCCAGCAAATAATTCGTCCGATGTCTGCACAGACCAACAACACGGTGCGTCGTCAGCCTCCTCTGATTAATATCTTGTCACAGCAGATCATCCGGCCATCTACTCAAAGTGTCAAGACTGTTACCAACAGCGTTGTACCATCCATTCAAGATGTTAACCAGGTGAGAATTTGCTTGTATTTAGGTTTGCTTTATATTGTTGTAAATGTAAATGTTTTCACCTCTTTAAAGTCAAAACTTGTGCGGGGTGAAGAAGGGCGGGCCCTACAGTTTATAATGGAATCCGAACCACTTGTGGTTACTGTATCTTCCTGTAGGGTAATTGCTTGATTTGTGTTAGGTACAGCGTTTTCGTAAAATTTGAGTAATTTCGATATTCTTATCTGAAAACCTCTTTGAAAATCTCCGAAACTCAGGAATTATTGATTATTATTGATATGTTTTAAAACTAAATTTCATATCACTTGATGGTATACACTGAAGTAGTTATGCCATCATCGACTTTTTAAATGTTAACATTACTGTAAAATATAGCTACAATTTGAACATTACGATATAAAGTCAGGAATGAATTAATGGAATACTTGTATCAATCTTTCGAAATCATGTTTTTTCTCTGAGCGCATCTTTGATAGTTTGTTCACTATACCATTAGTGTCATATTTTTTGCAACAGTTAATATTTATTGACCTGAAGATGCAAGATTACATTTAAAAACTGATGGTCATCATCTTAATGGAATCGTCCCGTAAAATGTTATTTTGCTGTAAAATATAATTATTATATTTATATTGAAAACCAACGTCCTACTTTTTCAGAAGATCAGGAAATAATATATTACTCCATGTTTACGGACACGCTGCATAAGGTATGAACTTCAATAATGAAATTCTATTGAATACTTGAGTGCCGTTTCTACTGACATGGATATTAGTCGATTTAAATAGCATTCATTAATTGAAACGATATCAGTCGAAGGATTTTTACCTTAGTGAAGATCATATCTTAGAGCCTAACCGTAATTTCGAGTGCTTCATATTCTACTGCGCTATAACTAATAGTAACATTCACGAAATTATGGGTAATGATTCGATTTTCTCAGTACTAAACAGGAAAGCAAAAGTCATCGTTTCCTATAGTTCCGGTAATACAACATTTTCCATGTACATATATTGAAACCATATTGATATGTCAACCGTTATTCATGAAAAAATCGAATCTGCACATGCTTAGCTTTCATTGAAATACGTTTATGTGTAGCCTCAAATGTTCACTTATATTATTGCCTGAAAACAGTTTGGGAACTTTTTCTTCTGCTTTTTGATATTTGTCCATTCAGGTCGGAGGCTGTCCATTCAATACATGTATGTAAATGTCCATTGGTTAATTTTTGACTGTACTGATTTGTTGCCGCATATTACCAAGATATAGATAGGCTTGTTCTAGAAATGATGTTAAACAGTTTGGCATCTTGTACTGTTGCACACGTTGTAAAAAATTCTGTCGTACTATTGACATAAAATTCTGTTTTGGAAACTGGTTCAAAACCAATAAAGTATTCCGGCATAATTTGTAATAATTTTCAATTTGTAGTTGAAAAATAAGAATCAATGGTTGTTTCTTCGTTGGAGTAAAAATAGGATTCATTTCGGAATAATTATGAAAACGTAGGAGAACATTTTTCCATTCTACTACTTCTTTCAGAAAAAGATGATGAGAATATCTATTGGAAACAAAAAGTCAAATATTACGTCTAGGTTTAAATGTATGATTCGGAATTCTTTTCAATAAAAAAAGAATGATAATATTATATTTAAGATTTTAGTTTTCATTAAAACATATCAGAAGAAAACATATTATTGAAAGTCTCCATTGGATTTGATCGATGAGTTTACAAGATTTGAATTTTGGGACTAATGAGAGAATTGAAAACAGCTCCAATATATGGTCAGTTGCGTAATTCAAGAAACGTATTTGAAGTTTTGTTTATTCAAAAAAATCGATGTTATATACGTGGTCAAATTTGAAATAACAATTCCTTTGAATAGTTTTGAGATGAAAAGTTTGTTGACCAAACATCTGAAGATGAATAAAACATCATCTTTTTTCAGGATACCCGGTGTCCACATGTTTGAAAAAGTATTTATTAAATTTTTTCATTTTTGTATCCCTACAATTTTTATTGTCCTCGTACCAGTTTCAAACATGGAAAAAAGTCGTAGTTCTACTTGTTCAATGCGAAAAGAAAACACACATTTTATTTGCTTGAAGAAGTTAATTAAGCTGTTTTTTCGAGACGCCACTGGACATGCTGATTTCAAACTAAATAGGATTAAATCAACCCTTTACTATCACAAATAACTCGAAATCTTGACAAAATAATAAATAGATTAGCATGTTCGAAAAAAGCTGTACTAAAAAAGATAATCAACCAGATATTTTTGGCATAATCAACGAATAGACAGCCTCAGCTTAGCTTTCTTTAGCTTAAATTTTCAGTCTACCAAATATCAATCCACAGACTTATCCGCATCTGACTCATCGAATCCTGAATAAAAATCACTTGAAACTTTTTTTATAGGTGGAAATTTGTAAATGCATGGTAACAGAAACTGGAAGTGACTTGACAAGTGATCACATATCTTATTAGTATAGACATATGGTTATAATTCAGGGGTTCAAGGTAATTAATTGATTTCTCATATTATGAACAAATTACTAACTTTTATAGTCGAAGCCCATTCGACTACATTAGTGACCATACACTATAATAAAATAAATAACGGGAACATGCAGAAAAAGAGCTCGAATATGCAGATTGGTATTTTTTTAACTGTATTTTTCCTAAGCACATAAATTCGTGATAATCTACCCAGACATTAACAAGAAATTGATATTGTTCCATATCGATAATGTGAAAATAAAATACGTTGAATGCTACGTGTGACTACACATATTTACATTGTTTCGGGAGCGGTGAGACTCCGGTTTACCATCAATGCCCCCTTTTCGGTTGTCTCTCATTTATAGCTGGAGAGTTTCATTTTGGCCCGCGTAGAATTGATTCTTTCAAGCAGTGAATAATTTCAATTCTTATTTCGCCATCATCTCATTTTATCATTACTTTTCTCTAATAACCATGAAGGAACTCCGGAATTTGAAGACAAAATCAAAATATGATATAAAGAACTTAAAAATAGAATATTCATCATTCAATAGAAAAATATGGCATGGGGTGTTTACGATTTTTCAGGTCAATTTGAATATGTACTGGGAAAGAAATTTCCAGAAAAGATAAGCCTCCACACTTCTCTTAATATTCATCATTTATTCTGGGTTGATAGTTCTATCAAATCGCCAGATTGAGCCGTGATGCCATATGTTTTTCACTTTTTCAGAAATGCTCCGAATAAAAACCTGGGATAGGTTGCCCATTTGTTTATTTAGCGTTTTCGACTGATGAAATGTATTCATCTTTGAATTACTATTGATTGTGGATAACCGTTGAATGGTTCAAATGATAAAATGGACTGTTTTCATGCTAGGAATCAAATCGAATATTCAAAGGAAGTACATAATAACTACATAATGATATAAAAAAATGTTCATCTTTCAATATCAAATCTGTTCTTCCTTTCTCATTTGCTGGTTCCATATTTCAAAACTAATTAGTGTCCAACTCTAATAGGCGTGTTTTAGAAAAAATCCAGAAGTCATAGATTAATTCATTTTGTGGGACAAAAATAGATGTGCATTTGCTCATTTTGTAAACGCTACACATCATTACATTTCAACAAAAATTACATTACAGATTCAAATGTTTCTCAATTCACTAAGTACCCACATCTTTATATCCCACATCAACTCAATTGGATAAAGAACACACATGTAAGATCTTGATATCCATATCTTTCTGCTAATATATATCTTATTTATTAGGGCTGGTTTGTTTCTAAAAATCAAAGAATATATTATATGTATCATAAGGTCTATAACCTACATTCGTACAAAATTAGTTGGTAACTGCAGCTTCAACTTTCCATAATCAAAACAAATTGAATTGTTAGTCATTCTTGAATTGCTGTCTTATTAAAAGCTGAGGTGGAAACTTTTTTATAACTGTGCTGTGATAAGTAGCATTGTAGCTAGTATTGAATCAGTGCAGAACGTTATCCTGGTTCATTTCTCTATGGTAAACTTTGTCAGCAGTTTCAGGGATAAAAACAAATTTTGTCCCAGAAATGAATCCATCTGAACAACCAGCATGCAAAACAATGAATCTAATAGACAACATAATTCCAATACACCATCTAACTGATACACAAATGCTGAATATCTTGAATCTCATTTACTTTATATTTTCACACTTTTGATACTAGAATCTCACCAAGAATTTCCTAGAGTTCCATTCTGAAATATCCAGGTCTCATCAAAGAAAACAAATTGCCCAACGTATTGTTGGAGGAATGTATTACGTTTCATAGCAATACTAGGTAACTCCATCGATGTTTTCCATAAAGATGTGAGGCAAATGTTGAGCAAGCTTTAATTTCAATGACTTCAATGTTATGTGTTCCTCTGTAATGAAGAATGTTCATCAACTGATAATATGTGATATGCACTAAATACTCACTGTTCTTGTACATGTACAGTTCCCTATTTGATATTGTTGAGGTTAATCAATATCCACAACTGGTTTCTTCCGTTGTGTAGTCCTAGGTCGGTTTAGTTATTAGCTTAACTTCTATGAAAGTATGCAGATATTTCCTACACAGCTCAATTCCTACATATGAAGCAGAAATCACTATGAATAAATATTCATGAAGATTCTTCACCTACCTTTCAAAAATAAAATCCACGAAAGTAAGGAGCTTCTGTTATCCCTTTCTCGTTGAAAATGTTGTAATAAAGATGCAACCATTTTCTGGGCATCTCCACTAAATACTCTCGACATTTTGATAAGAATACGATGAAATTAAGTTCTCAAAGGAACAAATTAACAATAAGCTCAAGAAAACAATTTGCATGTAAAAAAACGATTGTAAGGATTCACTCCAAACAATTTGGCATCGTTGTAAAGTGACAGTGACGTGTTGCCATAATTGTTCATCCTTTGATGTTCCCAGCTAATGTATAAACAAACCTATTGAGACGTCTGTCATTGCTAGATACTCTTTGTTTTGTACTAATGGCATTGAAAAGTTACCAAATCTGACACAACTATCAACCCAGAATAAATATACATCTGTTTTCACACGAGTCTTGTCATAGTGTCTTGCGTACTCGAGAAAAAAAGTGTTAATAGTAGTCAGTATATCCCTTCATTTAAAGCTGGACCATTAACTAAGCGAGTTAAGGCGCCGTTAACACGAAACGTCGGAGTCTTCAGGCGTGGGTTCGAATCCCGTCCATCGCCGAAAAAATAGAACTGATGAATAAAAAATATAGTGTGTACAAACTAAGAAACATGCTTCAATAATGAAAAACCGTGGGGTGCTACAAAGATCAGTTTTTATAAAGAGCCCCACACTTTTTTTTACAATAACTATCATTCTGAAGAAATTCAATTCTATACTAATAATTATCTTCACCTTTTTGATTCATCATTAAAGCATGTTCTTAGTTTTTACAAACTATATATATATTTCATATGTTTGTCTACTACATTTTTATAGCCTTTTGAATTCCTTTTCCTCTTCCTTATTTTAACCATTATACTATTGTATTCTGTATTCAACAATATAGCTTTTCATCTACTACATTTCCATATTTAAATTATCTCGTGAAAGTTTTTTCAATTATCATCGATCTACGAATCATACACATTGGTCTTACGTGGCCTGAGAATATTGTGTCACCCCAAAAAACCGCCAACAAATGTACTCGAAAATTAGCAAATTAGTAATTACATTTGATTGGACACGAAAGAGAATGAATATGCAATTGCGTCTGGGCAATTCTTTTTTTGTCGGAGGTTATGGAGACACTCAAATTGTGAATTTTGTTAACGTTCTCGGAGATGACCAATCTATCAATCGTAAACGTTATTACTGTTCTCGAGAGATTTCATTTGAGAAATAGTTTTCACATATCTATAAATGAGGAGTATGTCAGCTCAGCTAATTGAGATGGCATTTAATCAATTCTCAACTCTCCATGCATAGATTTGTAAATATTCGGTTGCAGTACTACAGTATTTGGTTGTATTTTATTTTTCGGAAACCATATCATATTCCGTGGAATTTGTTGGTTTCGGAAAGGCACACGAAAAAAATTAGTATAAAATTGTTGATTTCTTTCGTCTGTCATATACCAGTCAAAAACCAACTACGCTTTTGCTTGCTGTTTGACAAGACCAATCAACACGCATCCTAAGTTAAGATTTGCAAGTCACACAGTATTATGCATGTTAGCCAGTATTTTTCAACTGTCACAAATTACGCATGGTGGAAATATCACAATATTTGTGTTATTAATTTCAATTGGTAATTCGTGAAGATAGTGCTGTTTTATTTTGTGAATGTCTTTCTGATATACAGAAATTGATTCGAGAAATGGTAACACTTGCTAGTTCAGGAATTTCAAATAACAGAGTGTGAACTACTTCATCCCTGAAAATACTCGTCGTAAAAACTGTTAAAAATGAGCCTAAAAAAATCAAGGAAATAATTTTTGAGATTCCAAGATGAATTGTAGCCGGCATCTAAAAAAGCTTTTTCAGTTGAATACGTCTAGTATATGTAAATATCAAAATAAAGTAGTGGGGGATACTTGGAAAGAGAATTTATTGCTCCTTCGAACCCAACACAATTTTCTGAAGAATGACTTTAATTATTAAGGATTTTTTTCATTTAGTTATATGGCTTTGGCTGAAACCAATTAGCCAGATCAATTATTCACATCAACACATTCGCAGACATATTTTACACTATATATTTTGTGTTAGTAGGGTGTGTTTTTGAATTGTCACATGTTTTTTTTTATTTATTACGACTCTGTTCTCTACATATATTTTTTTTTGTTTTAATATTCAAATATGCCAGTGAAATCTTATTTCTGTCATATTCCTAACCTTCAATATGGAAGAGAAAAAAATGTTTGAGCAAAACTACTCAAATCAAGCATGCATTTATTTGGTACCTTTACTAGGTATATTTATTCAAGTAAAGTTTTAGATGTAATTCTTGAAAACCTCAGAATGATCATCAGAACTACTTGAGCATTACAATTTTTCACCGCAAGTCTCTACGTTAAATTTTCGAATTTTCTTATTCGTATCTCTCCCCACATGTAAACAAAATATGACTCATTCTCAGAATTTGAAGAATGCAATAATTTAGAGGGTGTGCTCTAGAAATTTAACACTGTCAAACTTTCTTCATAACAGAATGCACTTTTAAAAATATCAATCTATGCTCATTTCATTTGGCTGATACACTTATACACACACGGTATATTGTTGTTGAATGGAAGTAATGCAACCACTCTTCAATATAACCCGTATAGTTCACAGAAAATGGATCATAATAGGCAAAACATCGTATAGTATGCCAATTCACAATTGTCAATTATATTCGCTCTCAATTCCAGGTTAAACCCGTGGTTACTACAACAGAACCAATCATTCTCAACCAAGCCAACAACATAGTGAAAACCACAACAGCGGCCGCTAAATCCCCCAATACAGGCACTCCTGGTCAGGGAGGTACCATTCTTCAGTTCATTTGCAAATCCTCCCTGCCCAAATTTCAACAAGCATTCGGCAAGACGGTGTATCAAAATAACTCTGAATCTACTGATACTCCTTCAACGACAGTTGAAACACCAGGCTACACCAACACTATCGATACTAAGCCGAAGGTTGTTAAATCGGTACCAGTGAATATCCAGCCAATACAAGGCAGTGTCATCTACAGTCGACAAGTTCCTGTTGGACAAACGATAAGCCTCATTCCAAACAGTGGTACCACACGTCAAGTATTCCGAATTGCCACCTCGAATCCAGAACAACTTAGTCTTGTGAAGGATAGTGTTATTCACAGCAAAATGAGTGCTCTATTAGCTGCTGCCTTGCAAGGCAGACCCAAGAATGCTGATGGAGAAATTCAAGTTGTCAATAGCGATGACACTAAAGGCACTATCACTCGCCCAACTCTGGTTCAAAATGCTCGTATAGTAAAACCGGTACAGTTACAGCTTCAACCTAACGCTGTCAAAACCTCACCACAGACCAATTTGAGTTCCACTACTCTCGAACAGCTGAGGGAATTCGATATGGTGTATAAGCAAATCAAAGAGAGGAGCAGCACTTCAACTACGGAAGGTGGCAGTGGGTCAGGGGAAAGCCAAGAAGTACCTCAGCAGAGGATCAGTGTTACTTATGTCAACCAGTTGCCCAAATATACACAGTTATCGCCTGTGGTTGTGGTGACTAGCTATAGCAGTTTGCAACCTGCTGCTTCACCTGCACTGAGCGTAACTTCTCAAGGTAGTTCGAGCCCTTGTGTTACTCCAGCTTCGACCCCTACTTTGCCTAAAGTTGCAACCAAGCCTTCCTCTAAAGGCAAGACTCTGAAGACCGCTCCTCCGAATAATACTGTGGCCACCAAGTCGTCGCCCATACCCAAACCTCAGCAGAAGCCTCAAGAGGATGAACACACGACCCAAAGAATTTTCGATATTTTAGCCGAGTATGCGGAGCAGCTGCGTAATTCTCCAGATCTTAACAATAAGCCTGCTCCTAGGAGGAGATCGAATCCTCCTACCAACCCTAACCATAACACTAAACGCAAGAAAAGTTCTTCGAACGCGAAAAAATCTGGGCAGTCTAGCAGCTCCTTGGATATGGACACGGATGATATCACTATCGGTAGTGAAGACAGTTCTGGAGGTGGAGTCTTGCAACTTTCTGTGACGGACGACGAGCAGTCTCAAGCTGCAACTGTCAATGCTAATGACTCCAACGAAAATTCCAGTCCGCCTTCTTCGAGACCCGTCGTTTTGGCTGAGGGACCCGCACAATCTAGAAATCTCATTATTGCCGATTCGAGTGTTGGTGAAGCGTTGAAAATTCCCAATACGGCTGTTATTGTACCTGGCAGCTACATTATGCCTGTTTCGATGGTCAAAGGTAAGCAAGTTATAATTATGAGAGTGTCTTGTTTTTATCGCAAAAGATTGTTTTGTTTCTACCGCAAAAAAAAAATAGTAGAATAGAAACACTGTTCATTTTTATGTTTGTAGGCTTGGAATTTTTGTAGATGTTTGAAATATCAAATGTTCGCTTTCAAGTTTGCCTTCGTTTTGGTATTGTATTCATTAATTAGTATTGAAATTATTTATTTTATATATATAACTTATCATGTTATCATTTTCCTAGAAATATATTTCGCCAAAAGTCATCTTTTGTACGTATTTGAATTTTTGATCGTTCTGCTCTATTGCATTATCGTTGTTATTAAAGTTCCCAAATGTTATGCTGTCATCTACAGTTTTAGCAAAGTTGAATTCGAATTTGACTGAAAGTTATATAATTTTTTGAAAACATAATAATTGATTTGTAAGAAGTACACACTATATCTACCTTCCGATGAATGTCTTATGATGTTATTGAATGAGCAAAATTAGCTAGCCAGATAACATGAAAAATCATTCTGGTCCTTGAAAATTTAAATTTCAAAGCAATCCGACATAATTTATTTTAATTTTTGAAACCTCCAAAGGAGCGCTGATTTGGTAATAACATAATTATGCCTTAGTCAAAGTGATCAGTGTTTTCAGTTTCATTCGGTAATGTATTAGATATGGGAAATGGTGATTGTCTAAAATTCCTACTCTTCAGTAGAATCAACTTCACTACTATGCATTGGTACAAAGAAGAACAGTTAGTAGGTGGTAGGGATATGGAAATTACCGTAGTATGTTTCCCATAAGCGCTGCGTATAACACTAATTCGATGTCAATCACTTCAATTTTCTCAAGTCCAGGATCTTTATTCGAATTTAGACATTTCATTATGGATTCATTCACTAGACTAGTAATGTTGAGTTTTTAAAGCCGTCGCCAAATTACTTTTTCATGTACTTTGATTTGTGCTCTGAACATTCCAAAATTCATCTTGACATGTCAATGCTTCCAGGCGATCATTAGTCGGGCAGTTATTGAAAAATATTTCCATTTCCACCGTGAACCAGATTTCCGGCTGTTCGAAGTTTCGTGAGCTCTATTACCATCTCATTTTGTGATTTATTCAACTGGAAAGTGATCATCAACTGATCATTTTAATTGGGTGATGATTGATAATAATAATGATAATATAATAATAATAATGTTTATTCAACAATAGATGATTCACAATATATACACAAATCACCTGATACACTGAGTAATTTATTCTGCTTATTCAATACATGGTGAGCTTTGAGATGGAGTTAGAAATACGTGCACTTCAGCTGAAAAAAATCCCTATCGAATTGTTTCAGTGATTAATAGAGTTGGGTTATTTGAATTTTTCATTTGTTAAATATGTTCCATGTTCTAGAAACTCGTTGGTTGAAAACTGTTTGTGTATAATTTATGTATTTTAGTGCCAATAAAATTTATTTATTTTTTATTCACCTGTTTTATTTTTTTTTGCTTCCTCTTCATTATTTGCATTTTGTATCTTAGTAGTTTCACTTTTCTTTCATGATTTGCCAAATATGAATTTTGCAGAGAGTGTTTTGAATACATAACGAATCTTGATGAAAAATATTAAATTATTTAATTTGAAAGAGAATGTCCTTGCTTGGTAATTTTATTCAAAACATTCTCAAACAAGTGTGTGATTCTTTAATTTGTGTTGCTTTTTTGAAATGCATAATGGCAGTAGCAATGCGATTTTGTGATTATGGTCCACTATTTTTGTGTCTGATTCAGTGTACATTTTCGATACTTCGCATGTCCAAGTCATCGTTGGTAAAGTTGTAATCTTCTGGATACTATTATTTCGAATGGTATGCAATTGCCAATGAATTTGACTTATTATCCCATGACAAGAAGGCAGCTACGACCAACTAGTTTGTTTTTTTAGGAATAGAGGACTTGAGGTGTAATACATTAATATTCATTGAAGTTTCAGATTTACCATGTCTTGTTATTTGAGAGATTCAACAAAAAACTAAAAATAACGGATTTCATTTTTTACTGGTGAATTATACAGGGTGCCTTAGCAATCGACGTCAAGCTGAACTTGGGCAATAGGTCAAGTCATAGCACTAATCAGAAAAATAGAAAAAAAAAATCCATGTTGCACATTTTACGGAAAAAATCGAGAAAACTTGTACAGTGTGACAGTCATAACTTTTCAATTATTTTTGTTTGTGTTCTTTCGCTAAGAGATCCAATTTCTGACAAAATTATATACTAACTGAAAAATTATTCTAGTGTACTGAAAGCTTTCCATAAGGCTTCCCTGACTTCATTGGGTAAGATGGAGAGGGTAGTTTTATAAAGTGTGAGCGAGATAGATAGCAACGCAAACGTTTTAATTAATTCCATTTAATTAAATATCACATTATTCAGTAACAATTCCTTTAGTTACTTAAGATTGAGTGAGATGGGATAGTAGTTATAGGAAGTGTGAGTGAGACTGATAGCACCTCTAACGTTATGAATAATTTCATTATTATTATTATTATTATTATCATCATTTAGTAATAATTAATCTCGTCATGATGAATGTTCAAATTGCATTCAAACTTCATAAAACTACTCTCTTCATCTCAATCATTGAAATTAGGGCATTGAGTAAAGCTTTGGGTACACTAGATTTTTCAGGAAGTAAATAATGTTCTTAAAAATTGGGTTTACTTGCAAAAGATAAAATTGTCTACTAGTTGACAAATATTCCAGCAAGTAGCATACCATTTAGGAATCTTCATTGAATGCGTCATATTTTAATGCGTCTTGCAAAACCTATATATATATGTATATATATATATATATATATATATATATATATATAGTACTTTTTTTCTCAGTACAGTCAAAGTTGGACGAAATGTCAATTCTAAATTTTTGGTTGGGGGAAAGGGATTTTTCCTTCCAAGCTGGATCAGTTGGCTCACGATCTTATACACATGTCTGGAGATTATGGCACTTTTGAGTGGTGGGGAGTGTCACCATTTTTGAAGAATAATTCGCCATACTTATGCGTTTGGAGCGTATGTATCTAGGACAGGGCTTCTTAAACTTTTTCCATTCATGACCCCATTTATAATTGCCAGTTTCCTGGTGACCCCATATAAATATAAACGTGTAGTTGAATATTCGACAACAAAGTCTCTGGCGACCCCAGAAATTAATCTTTGACGGTTCATGTTCTCTCGAATAAATAAAAAACATTATTTTCACGAAGCTAATCGGATCTGATTTGTGATTGGCTGACAAAGTGACAAGGAAGGGGCAGCGCTACAGGTGGTGAAATACGAGAACCACCTAAAATTCCTCAATGTTTGGGCAACCCCCCACCCTACCAGTTTCCAGACCTCTATGTAAGACCGGCAGTTGGCTCCACATTTTGAGCAGAATTTCACTAACACATTACTTAGAATTCCATAACCCAAAAAAATATCGAAAAGTCAAGATTCGAAGCGACAGAACCAAAAAGCCTGTCACAGGGTGCAAATTTTCTCGATTTTTCAAAAATATCTGTAACTCTTAGAATACGCAACTTGGATATTTTTCTGGTAACTATTATAACTTTGCCTATTGCCCAATTCCAGCTTGACGTCGATTGCTGGGACACCCTGTATAAACGGTCAATCTAGTAGCTGCTGAAATGTGACATGGCTCGAATCCTTTTTTGAGGCGTAGAAGCGTATATGAAATGTCTCAATTGTATTATGCATGATTTTTTTATTCTCGGAATAATGCATAATTTCAAGTCTAGTTGTTTCGTGATTGTATTAAATATTCGAGTGATATTTATCTTTCAAGAAAATAACATTATGAGGAGACGCATAAACGACTTTTTAACGATTCTTGAAATTAAATAACTTCTGAAATCGATTATCGGATGTATTTATTCAGTTGCCTCTAAAACTTTCGCCATATTCCGCCTTCGCTGTAGAAGTAGAAAAAGGAATCTGGGACACAGTGAGAACATAGATAGAAATTTTATATGGCCATTGGAGCAACAAAAAAGTTCATACAGTTGCTTATTATTAGAGTTATGACGTCGTTGCTTATGTCATGTTTTACATAATATGATAAACGATGAATGAATTGAATTCATGATAGGGACTTCATCTCGAAAAGTGAGGCCAGGAAATTCCCAAATACCTAGTTGATATTTTTTCCCAATTAATGGATTGGCAGACCAGGATTTTCAGTGTAGCCAGCTAGATCCACTTACCCAACACCAACTTCAACAATGATAACGTCATAAATGTAACTAAACCATGAAATAAGAAACTGTCAAAGAAAATTGGTTGTCTGAGCTTTTTTCACTAAAGACCATAGGTTTTGACGAATATGTTCCTAACATTTTAAATCGATTTTATACTTAAATGAATATCCATGTGGTACACAGACTTGGTATATTCATGAAGGTAGGTCACAAAATGTATTTTTAAAATATATAGGTTTTTGGATATGCAAAAACAGAGATTCCGCCGTAGATATGTAGAAGCAATTGGAATGATGGAAAGTTCATATTTGATCACCATGTTCAATTACGATCATTGTATCGATGAAGATATTTTCAAGCACAAGTCAATAAATACTTTGACTGAAAATTTGTTCAATTCGAATTTTTTCATGTTACACTACCCTCAACATCTTATCTAATACAAAATGTGCTTTTTTACATTGAAGGTGGACAACAAATAGCTGTGGTATCAGGGGGTAGCAAGATTTTGGCTACAGTTCCAGCTAGGTCAGGTCAGAACATGGTATTCTTTCAAAGTTTTATGAACCAAAATCGAAAAGGTGCCATATCAGCTGTGAAATACTCCACTATCCAACCAATTTCTGGAATATCTTCCCAGAGCTTGGCCGGTGTAAGTGCACAACCCCCTGTAATATTACCTTCAACAGTAGCCCTGGGACAGCCACTGACGTTGAAAAAATTCGGGGATGACAGAGAAGGTGGAGAGCTACTCCTCACAATTTCTCAACAAAAAGAGGATGCCAGTGACCTACATGATATTCCACAGCCTGATAGCAGCACAAGTGTTTCGAGTGATAGCGTTGACATAAAAATGGACGATTCATCTCTGCATGCAGACCATCAAAATGAGAAGATATTTCATGGTTATCAGAAATCTGTAATCACAAACTCAATAGGGACGTCAGTCATTGCCACAACTTCTTTGCAACCTATGAAAGAGCATCAGAACCACCATATAATCAATCTGAATTCCGCTAATAACATCAAAGGTAAAGTATGAAAAATATTTACAGGATGCTTTGTACGAAGTGAAAAAAGAGGAAAAATCGATCTCCAAAGGAAAAGTAACCTACATGTTACGAGCTCGATTTTTTGTAAGAAATTAGATGCCTCAAACCGAAAGATATCCCCATATTCTTTTGGACATTAAATTATCTCTTCAAATATATACCCACATCAATTGCTACCGTATTTTCATACGGATTTTTCAGTTCAATTGTAGAAATTGTATCAACTATTTTAATTCACCTTTTTGTCTTTCCATACAATATTCACCACCAAATTTGTCATTTCGGCGATTCATAGGAGGATTGGAGTATTCCTCAATCGAACTGGTGAAATGTGGGTTACTCAATGCCTTGAGTAATTATTGTTTCAAATGTGGACCACCGCGAATTGAATTTGAATTCGAAATCTGAGCATGAATAAATCAAGGGCAATTATTGGGTTCAGTCGAAATTACGAAATAAACCATACAACCAAAAGAGATAATCTTCGATAATCGACTTTAAAATATTCCATCAGATCGAGTCATACAGGGTGATTTATTGGGAAGTGGGCGCACTGTAAGGGTAGGTAGAGGTCGCCTAGCTGGTTGTGATCCAAAATTCAGGATATCATGGAATGGTTAGTAATTTGATTGATTGAAAGTTAAAGAATAGCATTTAGAGACGAAAAAGGTATTTTTTCAATTTCGTACCACCTTTTTATCGAAAAAAAAATAATTTTGACTCAAATAAACAGGTACAAGAATGGCATGCGGAATTACCAAACTCATTTGTTTAGCAATAATTTTTTCTGCTCTTTTCATATCTGCAAACGAATTTTAGAAATTTCGTCATACGTTGTATATTGAACTAATGAAGTTCCTTTGATTTTTTCGAGTCCCTACCTGGATTATTAGTTTCATTCATTCGGTATTTGGTAGCATACAGGATAATGAGTTTATGTTGTGAAAATGAATAAAATATACAATGCGGATCGTAAGTTATCAGCCATTGAAGAAATAGGGGATATACATAAAATACTCTGTATCTCGCTTATACAGGTCGCTAGACCCATCATATGGGGGTTTTTTAGAACCAGCTAGACGACCTCTACCTACCCATACAGTACGCCCATTTCCCAATGAATCACCCTGTATAATTAACAAATTTGTTCCTACGAAACTTAATCTCTCGTTGGATCCATCAATATTATAAATCATGCTGACAATCCTGGTATAATGGCTTGTATTTGTATACATGACTTCTGTTTTTGTAGTTGAACAGAAATCAGGCGAGAGGATGCAATCAGTTCTTGTCACTGCATGCTCTTCAAATGGACCTATGTTATCGCATCCCACTCCTAGATATCGGAAACCAATGGAAATTGCAAGAACAAATAATAATGATGTACCTATAAAAGAAGAATTTCTAAATAACGGAGAAAAGGTACTTACATTATTATGTTCCTTGTAGACCAGTAGTCGTCAAAGTTGATTTTCCTCTACAAATCTGTGATAGACGATTTTTTACTGTCCTTCTTCTGTAGTCAATTGGTCGTTGGTCTCTACCAGCTTCAGATGGAGGAGTAAACAGTGTGAACCCTTCTTGGTCATATACAATTGATGACTATTTTCCCATCGAAACTTTGTTATTGTGTGTTAACAGATTTTTACATCCTATACGATGTGATATCAAAATAAATCAGTATAACCATTTTTTGAATGTTATGAATCAGAGAAGTCAATGTTTTTCTGATTACGTTGTTAGTATAATAATTTCATCATTTCACATTGGATCCCTCATGATAAAAACAACAAATTTGCGTTAGGAATCCGTTTGAGTTAGTTTCGAAACTAATCATTGGAGTTTGTGTTTTCATAAATTAACAGCTAATGGTTACTGTTGCAGGTAAGTAATGAACAGAAAACATTCAGAAACAACACTACTTACTACGTTAACAAAATGAAAAAGATTAATGCAGAGTCTCAAAAAATGGACGGAGAAATGCAAAAGCAAGCTGCCATAGAAAGGGAGTTGAGACTTCAAAAATCATTATCTGAAGAGTGCGAAGATTTGGGAGTGGACGAACCGAGCACCAGCGACCTTTTTCCTGAAGCAGATCTTCTATTTGATTCCAATCATTCCCCGTCTTACGATCAAACCTCTCAGGATATCATAAAGAGAGCCCCGCCAAACAGTGACAAGGAAGATGTCAAAGACACCATGAACTTGTTCAGCGACGACGAAAACTCTAGTTCGCTACGAACGGATTTGTTCGAATATGTAGAGTATCAAACGGTAGAAACGGCTTTGAATTATCAAGCGAGACAATTGATGAACGGTGGCAACACTGCTGTGGAGTCGGGGTCCTCAGGGTGTAATGACAACACGCTTTTAGCCAAATGTGCAACAATGTCAGAGGTGACTCTCAACTCTCCCATATCCCCAGAAATGTACCAAGAAAGTACTTTGCACAAATACAAATTCAAATACAGCAACCGGAAGAAGGGGGAGAAAATGAGGCAGAGCGATTTCGGTGGAGAGGTAGTTTCTAGTTCGGAAGATACGGTTGGTAGCACGGAGTTGTGCAAAATCAACTGCGACGACGAAAATTACAAGGTGGTGCATGTGGCCATCACGAAAACCGATTACATGAAGGAGGAAGAGAAGTGCGAGCTACACTGCGATGACGATTTGGATTCGACGAGTGGGAGGGGCGCTAGGAGGAGTGTCAGGAAATTGTGTTCTTGTTGTAATGGAACGCAAGACGACAACTTAACCAACAATAAGAAGAGGCCCCCTACTTCCAGACCCCACACCCCCGCAGCTCCGCACAAGAAGGCCTTTCTTAGTAAGAAGAGATAGTGCACCTCTACGTTTTAGCAAGTTCGTATTGAACTATTCTGCTAATGGGGATGAAAATTGACTGTTGTTTTTGTACGCAAAATATATATCTGGGAAACGAAAGAATTAATGGTTTTAAGAATAACCGTCACGAAGTTTTTCATATTGAATTAACTGTCAATAATTTTCGTTTCAGATATTCACTCCTTTTATATCAGATACGATCACAGCTCATTCTAATGAACACATTGTCAGGGCACAACTTATTTCGCTAACAGGCTTTGTATACTGAGATATGGGCTCCTAAAGAACGACGTTTGGATCCGTTTTTCAATAATTCCTGAAATGATTGAAATAATTCAATGAAAATTTGGAGCACACTATTGAAGACCCCTTGAATTCACCTTTCCTAATTTTCACTAATAATTTGTATTTTGATGCTGAAAGAATACATGAATTTGGGACCCTCAAACTGAACTTGTTCCTTTCGAAAAATTTCATAAATACGAATTTGTAAAAAATAATGGTTTTCATAATTCTTCATTAATTTCGTAAATGCTTATTGCATGAAAATGTTCTTTATATGAAGTTTTTGCTTGTCCATTCACATCAATTTCCAGGTATATCGAGATTTTTGGAATTACCATAAATATCTATGAATTTAAAAAAATCGAATAATATTTCAAGGGAACAATTTGAAGAAAGCCTCGCGATCTCAAGAGTTTTCATCGAATTATATTAATCGCTTTGGAAGTTATTCAAGAAAAACGGGTTTCCAGTGACGGCCTTCAGGATCCTATATCTTCATCGGCTGGGTCTTGAAGAGGAGAAACACATTAGAAATAAGTGATTCTCGATTTTGGGAAACTTTATTTATATTTACAAGATTTGGGGAAACAGAAACGTGTCAATTTTCATCACTTTGGCTGTGTAGTCAAGTTGTTGGTTGTTTTTTATTGAAGTTGGGTCGCTGTTCACTCTCTAGTACAAATGTTTGTATTCGGACAGCCAGTGTTTAAGCACGGGAGACTCGATTTCTTGTATAGTCATTGCTACGTTTGCAATCTTTTTAGTACTCTAATTGTAAATTCTCGTCTATGTAAAATATTCAAATTATATGTGCAGTTTGTCGTTGTATATACTAATTTAATAGATGAATTATCACATACTTACAGACAGTTTGAGTCTGTCTAATAAGAGTTATGCTGCTCTTTCATTGAAAATGCAATAAGTTACATGTTTAACTGTCAAATTCAATACAGGAAATTTTGGATTGTTTATATTTATTCTATTTATTTAACTTATTTAATTTATTTTCGTGAATTCTCATTTAATCATATTTGTTATGCAGATACTATTGAGGCTTTTCGTCTACATATTTACAATAATTTTGTGTGCAATATTCAAATACAAATTTAATCTGGGATATTTCAAATTCTATCAATCCCGACGTTGTTAGGTTTCATGACAACTGTTTTTATACCGTCAACGTGTGAATTAGATTGAATTTTCTACTCGAAATGAACGTCTAGTCGGCTATATTGAATAAATCATCGCTTTAAACAAATTACTAAAAATTGATTTTATGATGAATTCACTTTTGCTGTTGACCCTATTTATTTTTTGTTGAATCTTGAAACTTTATATTGTGAATATTTCAGTACTTTAATTGGTTTTTGAATTACATAACATTTTATACTACTCATCAAAAAGGTGAAACTCATTCCATAAATATTTTGATGTCCTAATAGGTTAGCATAATTTCTTATTGAAAGCTTCATTTTTATTTTGGTGATTCTTGTTTCTACTCCCAATTTCTATAATGTTTGCTATATGTCTTCAGTGGAATTCTTGAGATGACCAAGCTTTTCCAACGATTTTTAATGTGTGTTGCAAAATGAATATGTGACATAATTTCAAAGTTGTAAGGAGCATACCATTATTCACTAATTAAGTAAAGTTATACCATGAATAGCCTGTAGTCATCTCAGAACCATTGGTTATAACCAGGAAAGATATATATTTTTTGAAGCGACAATTACGGAAGACAATATAATTTAAGTGTACTAATTTTTTTATACTTCTTCAAATTTTTTATCTCAATACTCAAACCTCTTATACAAATGAACACAAATGTTTACTCATTCTTATAGGTGAATTTAATATTAATACTCCAAGTATATCGATTCCTACATACATCAACTGTTTCTTGAAAATGACAATTAAGTGATGTATGCTTGGATTGTTAATAGTTCTTATTCGCCTGAAATTGATGAAATTGTGCCAATATTATGTATAATGAGTAATTAAGTGATAGTCGTTTAGCAGATAAATTTGGTCAGAATCGATAGATTTCAGAACTTGTTATATCAGACTGTACATTCTTCCTATCATAATTTTGAATTATGCATCGTTATTACTGAAAAATATATTTCATCCTAAAAGTTATTAGTGATGATGGTGCACTGAATATCCGAAACTCTGTTAATCTCAGATCGATATTTTTTATTGAAATTCTTAATCGCTTTGAGACTTGATGTGCAGATTTGAAGAATGTTTTGTTTCATTTTGTAGGTTTTTATCGCAAATCTGATCTTGTTTTCGACGTATAATATGTTATGTATCATCAAAACTATTAATGTTTCTCACAAAGTTTTGATACAAGAAGCAGTAGTACTTCTCTAATGAAAAAATCCTAGTATTGTAATTATTTGAAATGCATTTTAGGAATAGTATTGTTTATTTATCAGAATGCATTGGTGAATGATAATAAAATAGTGCTTATAATTTATAAGATTAATGAAAAAGTATTACTTTATCTACTCTAATGATTATTGTACTGATATAGTTCTTTTGATTAAAGATTTTGGAAATATGAACACATTTATTTATCCCCAAAATTTTCTTTACCATTTCGATTGCTGTTTATGTACAGTTGATTTTCATGTCTACAGTCTGTATAAAAAAGTATCACTCCAACTTAATAATAATAATAATAATAATAATAATAATAATAATAATAATAATCATTTATTTCCTTAAGACAGTTACAAACCGTATGGAAAATGTCAGTTGCTTACATTCAAGTGTATACGAGTGTGTATATACTTACACTCGTAAATTTAAAAATACAATAAATTTAAAATATAATAATACCATAATACTAAAAAATTTATTTCACCGCAAATCGTTACGACAAATATTCATCCAGTCCATAAAAACACTGTTCTGTCAAAAAGGATTTCAAATTATTTTTGAATGATTGTTTTGTCAAGCAGTTCTTTACTTTTGAAGGAAGAGCATTGTACATTCTAGGAGCCATATGACTGGGGGATTGGTGAGTTATTTTGAATTTTCCAAAGGGAATTGAAATATCATTCTTGTGTTGAAACTATGATTTTGTTTGTTCCTCACATATATTCCATCATTATTGTCGAATACTAGCATACTCATTTCTGGTATGACATGACTAGACAGGGTAATGTTAATATTTTCAGAAAGTTGTTTGATCCGAACCAGTTGAGATCGATGGACCCGATTCGTTTGGTTGGAATGACAACTCATTACATTCTTTTTGGATATGGTGAAACCTCAGTGCTTGCGTTTTCGAAGTATTTAGGACTTACATCTTCTTCTTTTATAAAGCTTCATTTTTTTTTATTAAATTTCCCACGAAAGGATACATCCTGTAATGTTCAGAGAAATATTACTATCTTTCTTATTTCGATTGAATTGAATCCAGTATGAACTTTTGCTGGAAATTCAGAAGGGAAGGTAAATGAAGTGGTACATCTTTAGTAATCTCAATAGGATATAAAAGAAAAAAAAAGTTGAATAGATTGTGATACTGATTTACTGACTGTCAAAATTTTTCTCGGAAATATTTCAATTCCGTAAATTTTTGTGTGTTGTTAAACTGAGATCATTGAATTAATTTATACATTTCTTCAAAAAATCAACTCTATGAATGACTAGAACAAATATCACAGAAAAATATTGCTATCGGGGAGTCAAAAAACTTTCATATTAGAAATGCTTTTTGATCCGTTCATACATGTACCTTCAAGAAATTTTCAATAGTTACAGTTTTCAACTACTAACTGCATTAGTTTTTTGGCTCACTGTATATTTACGAAACATCCGACATGTTCTTATAAGGATTTACTGTCGCGCCCCAAGTGGCAAACAATATTTTGACAATACCTTTTATTGTTACTTGAGTGACATATATCCAAAGTGAGGTTGTCACAGTGAGAATTGAACTTCTTTCAATGTTTCTTCTGCTCACTATGAAACTGTGATTATAATCTTAGAGAATATTATAATTATGATTTTATGTTACCAACTACGTTTCGGTGGTTAATAATTATACGTCTTCCAGACGTTAAGTGGACACTTAAAAGTGACTGAGAAAGTGAATCCAATCGTTATGTAAAGCCAGAGATTCCTGAGAAGAGGGTAATCTCATTATCACAACGAAATCCGGTAAGATGTTAATGAAGCTGTGCTAAGAAACAGGCCTGTTCGTTTCTATGTAGCTGTCGATTATTTCAGTGTTTCAACCCTTTCGATCATAACAATGAATTAAGTGATTATGGACAATTGAAGAGCTTAGTGGATGAAGATGTTATGAGACAATTAAGTGGAATCGAGATAATCAGCTGTAAAGTTTTTAACTTGCTCTTTTTCTCTATATACACAACAACTTCATCCACTGAAAAGAGCTTTATTTGAAAGGTTAGCGAAAAGGGGAAACATGCTATGTTTAAAGGAGAGCATAACATGTTCATCCACATGAAAATCTCGATTTTCTCAAAAATGTCACTTAACATGTTCATCCACTATAAGCTCTTCAATTTCGAATTCACATTTTCTCACAACGAAAGTGGATAAAGAACATCCAATCTAAAAAAATGTATTATGTGCATCAGGTGGATTCTGGAATTATTAGATGATACTTTTTTGACGAATCACTAGATGGCGAACCTTACCTGAATCAATTTCAAGAAAGCACTGTTGCCAGCGCTATAGCAATGACTGGATGTGTCCACGATGTAGCCATTCATTAGTACCTCTATTCCATGTTTTTTACTGTACATACTATATAATATATAGCTTCCTGAAAGAATTAGTTCAATAATCTCTGTGAGAATCAACATTGTACAAGCTGAAAAAAGTTGAGAGAAGATAAATAATGAATCTTCCAACGTTTCGACATACTTGATGAAAATACATGGTGAAGTTAGGTTAGTTACCGATAGGTTGACTAGATGCTCATAAGTAGACGATTATAGCACCTCCAACGAGCAATACATTGGATAAGTTTCTTCTTGGGAAGAACTTCGGACGAACATACATAAGCCATTATACAGTAATGAAGTAGACAAGAATACAAGGAAGATCTCTAGTCTAAGAAAAACACCTAACAAGTGACTATCGAAGCAACTAGTTTTACTAGTCCGAAAAGAAGCATGTCATATGCTCCGCCTAAATTCACAGATTACCTACTCACAACAGGCAAACAGAATTGAGATTGGGCTTCTGATAGGACATTGTACACTGGGGTATATATTTGTAGGTTCTGCCAAGAAGACAAAGAAACCTCAACACATATACGAAGATTTGTGAAGGCTAAGGTTTTTCAAGACGGAAAAAACCACAACCTTTTCTATGCGTCCTATATAGAGAATTTCGTTACGGGCCTAGACAGCGAACTTCAATATAAAGGACACACAATATCAAAGGTTGCAGTGTAGATATTCCCAGAAGCACATAGTCCAATGATAATTTGATTTTCTATATTCGAAAAATATGTTCATCGTAATTGACATGAATGGTGTATTTAAGCAATATTTATTGAATTCAAGTTTGAAGTAAAATTTCTATGATGAATTGAAGTTTTTTTTTGACGAATGAGAATGAGTGGAAAATCTGTTCATCGCAATAAAAGACCTGGTTTAACATTACAAAATTTATTACATAAAATCATACTTTGTGCTTTCTAATTCATGTTTATGATTAACAATGTAAGTAGATGCATTATTGCAACTCTGAATAACGAACGATAACACGAAACGAACAAATCAATACGAAACTGCATGTAATGTCAATAGTCAATGGTAACTGGTATATTTACACTCATGAGGAAATCACAATGATGAATGTTTATGATTTAGGATTCTTCGGCTTCTTCTCGGAAGAGATAAGTTGACCAATATATAACATTGAACAACGCAAACACCAGCGGGAATGTAATTCTTGAAATTACGTCGATTCTCTTAGACCTTGTAGGAAACTTTGATAGCCAGGATTTGCAACAATTAGGACGAGCTGGTTGCATGTGAATTTCGCACTGGCGGATCTTGTCTCCGCTCATTGGGTCTGTTGGATGTCTCACAAGTGGTTTCTGAAAAAGAATATGTATTTTATTCCATTTGTTAGATGAATTCTCTTTGGAAGATCTGCCTGGCGATCAACCTCTCGAATTTCGACTTACCATGGCGAATGTTGCGTTTTCGGTGTCGATCAGATCGGAGGTAGCATCTAGGGAAGCTGCGTGTTCCAGTTCGCATTGACGTCTTTGTTTCTTCATGTTCTCCCTGTGCATGTCGGATCTGGAAGCGTAGTTCACTAGGGCGAACTCCAATAGGGCTCCGAAAACGAAAGTGAGGCATACTCCTGTCCAAACATCGATAGCCTTTGTGTAAGAAACTGGTGGTAATGAAGCGTTTATTCCCGACGTTTGAGTGGCCATGGTGAGTAGGGTTGTGACACCTGACAATCATAATAAGGAAACCATATAGTATCGGAAATAGTGTATGGATTCAGTGCATTCAATAACCCTTACAGCATATGTCATTATTAAGACGTTTATTTTACATCAAAATCACGTTCATATGTCTATGGACGTTGCCTGGACATACATTGAATAACTTTCGATTGATATTACTCGATACGTACATATGAAGCACACAAATGCCATTAATTCATGGAAATTCCATGAAAATTTCAATCTTCGAGAGGTCTTCATGATCGTTTAGCTACTGTACAAATATAGATATTATCTTCACCTCCAATAGTCCAGTGATCGTCCGGATTTTTAGGGATGAACGCCCCATGGATGGAAATCTATCATTTAATTTTTCGGCAGTTAATCCGTAACAGTTAATTTGACAGCTGTCGAAAGGCGACATTAGTCAGATACTGTTTCGAGATGAATGACAATGAAAATATTATTTTCTGGCGAATAAATTGTGGTCTCTTTTGAATTGAAATATTATTGGTATTCAAAAATTGTCTGAAAAATATCACATTTTGTTAGCTGTCAAATCAACCGTTTGTGAGTGACAAATCGAAATACGCCATTCTAGGTGGATAATTTCGAAGACATTCAGTAAACAAAAAAATTTCAATGTTAAAAAAATGATTGAAAAAAATATTCTGCCTAAAATTATATCGTAAAATATGAAGATACCCTTATTGAACTGAAAAAACAAAATTGTTCATTCTATACTCATTCAATTTTATTGGGTTGGGATAGAGTATATACCGAAAAATATCTGTGGACGAAACATACGACATCTTACTTCTTGCAGTCAAGTGAAAGGTGGAGTTATATTGAATTATGATCAACAAGCTCATAGGGATTTAATCATTGAAGGATGTGAATATATGTGAAGTTCATATGTCTTAGGAAAAGTACCTCATAGCTCATGGCGATGTTGGATGTATAGACCGTTTATATAACTGGGCAGGGTTTGAAAGTAAATCTAAAATGAAATTTGATGAGCTTGTCAAAGAATAATTCTGTAATTTTTACCGTGAATTAGAAGTTTTAGTAGGATCGAATCGATATCATGTCATTCGAGAAAGATAAAAGGCGACTTACCCAATGATACACGTGCTGGTACAGCACCTTGATCCAGCCAGAAAGACACCCAAGATACTATCACCAACATACAGCATGGTATATAAATCTGGATCAGATAATAACTGAATTCTCGCTTGAATAGGAAATCGACTTTCAGACAACTGTATTCGCCTGAAAAAATATGATATTGACCTATACAGCGTGTTCGACGTCGAGATATCACGATGAGGTTTTGAGAGAGAACTGAAACATTTCAAAATTATCACGAAAACTAAAGTGATGTAAGGGGTTAATCTAAATCATCTAAAGTAACGAGATGATTTCATTGACCTAAGGCAAAATTTTATAAATACTACCCAATCTTTCGAATCATTCGAAGATTTGAAATTTTAATTGGAGGAATTGGCTCTACTTTTCCTCTTTTCCTTTCGCCGATTCCTCCATGACCCTATACTGGGTGTCTTATTTCATCGTATGAGTCTCTCATTTAACAAAACAATTGAATTGATATAAAATTGTTTCGAACGATAGCAATTGTCTATCAATTACAACAAGTGATTCTGTTGTCTTCGTGAAATGTTGAATTTTTATTGTTATGCTTCTGGTATTGAAGTATGTTCCATATAAAATGAGCTTCAACTAAAATACCTATTCGATATGCGATTCGAATACTATACTGCCAAATGTGTTGAAACTATTTCTGTTGTAGGTATTTATACTGAGAGCTCTTACATTTTGATTTCTTGTATATAGTTTGTTTTGATTTTTGATAGTTGACGTGTTAGACATCGTACATATTGTATTATCTCAAAAAGTCCCTACCAGATTCTATTGAATTTATTTCGAACAACTGTATAGAATTGCGAAGATTGACGGTGCTGACACTGCTCTTTTCCAAAACTGTATACTGCATCAAATTATGAAATATGCGAAATATACCATTTTATCCTCGACATATTTTGTGTTTCGTATATTAACTAATATATGAATTGTTTCGGATACTTTTTCACTGAATTGAAGGATTTAAATGTTTTCAATAGTTAATTGATATAACTTGATATACATTGTATTTCAAATTGAGAGCATCGAGGTGAAAAGTAGTCATTGCCTCCCCCTATATAAGAAAAATGCTGAAACAATTTTTTGTATCGAAATAAACAAATTGATACCAATTATACATGAAATAGTAATATCAAGAATATAAAATAGAAGAGCGAAATTCTGAATTTGAACATAACGAACACATGATATACCTGTGATAGTTTTACTGTTGCAGTAATCCGTTAAAAACTTTTCCAGTGTGAACCTAGGTAGGTGTAAATTCTTGACCACTTGCACGGGATCTCCTTGTTTCCATAGGAAAACTAAATCATCGGTTGTCCAACCATCTGGAAATTGTGGAAATGAATATATTTCATACGCCTGTAGTTTTCAATATTGACATTGAAGTAGGGTTAGTAACAATATCTAGAGACATATATTTGCCTTAATGTTTTCCCATGAAATATTTTTTTAAAATGATACTTACAACTTGCCATCCTCAGGGAACATACTTGTCGATCGAGTGGGTATAATTTCAGGTTCATTGGACAAGAAAGAGTGAGTGAAATCCTGAAAAATTGTGATATTGAATGAAATGAATGATCTGGAAAATCTATGTAGAGTTTGTATTGAAGATTGAGAACTAGTTTATTCATTTAAGGACGTCAGTTGATTTTTATTTATAAATAGAAAAAAAATTCAATTGAATTTTTGTGGCTGATCAAATCAAATGAATTTTTTAAAATTTTTCATATTCTGTATATAGTGAGTCGCCTTTTTTAAAAATGCTACCATTTATTCCTCGAAACACTCTGTTTATTTCTTCTTCGACAAACTATTGACGCCCATTTAACGTCTACCAGACTGTTTGGCTAATCGGATGTCCACTGGACGTCTTAAAAGTCCACAGCAATTGTCCATTGGACATTCAATGAATTTACATGTTCCAAGTGGGTTTGTGAATTTTTGCAAAATCTGATGCAGGTCATAAATCGAAGGACCTCAAAATGTTCAGAAGAGAAATAACGGTCGATTATGATTATCATTTGTTTACGATTACTCTATTTCTATAAAACTGGCAAAAGCATATATTCTGACCAGCTATCAGAACTCTTTTCCCTAAATGGACTATACAACTTCTGACGTTTTTGAGAGAAGAAATTATTCAAAAACAGTTTTGGTGTTCATTCCTACAAAAAATATCATTGTTATTTAGTTGAAGTTTTACAATGGAACATTATCATGAGATGCTCTATTTTGGCAGATGATTTTTATTCCATCTTAGCTAATGGCAATCCAAGTAATAGAAGAAATATTTCGAGACTACATTTCGAACAGTTATTTTGATGTTTCATTGTATTGTAGTCGTGGAAAATGTTCGTTTCTTTTACAAGATGGTGCTCGGGTTCTGTCAAGTACACCTTTATCATTTTAAATTGACAGGTCTTCGATATTCCATATACAATTTCTAATGTTCATACCGCCACCTATGTTTTTTGCAAAATCGTCAAATCATACTTGTTAATGACGAAAATAATTCAATCGCTGTCGGTCGTGTTGACACAGCATGCATAAACAACTATGCCGAAAATAACGTGAAATATTTACCAACCTTATACTATATAATACTGATCCATAAGGAAATATACGAATGTAGACATTCGGCATGATGATATTGTGGAAATGCCCTTCCTTTTCGTTGGAGAAGAACAAATCAGGCATCCATACTCGGTTCGCCTCTGTGAGTGTGAGATATTTCAGTTTTCCGCCTAGGTCATTGAATTTCAGCCTTTCATCCAGCCACTGCTCTCGAAATGTCAGTTGGACACTGTATTCCTAAAATTTGATGACGAGTGAAATTGTTTTTAGGATGTCAGTTCAACATCGGGTACCTAGACATCAACTAAATGTGGAAGGCTCGAATTTACTCTAACCATAATCACAAATGAAACACATACAAGTAGAGCGGTTATATCAGTTGTAAGTTGAAACATTTTTATTCTGAGAGATGATTTTTGATCGATAAAAAATTCAATAATAATTAGATGCATCAGTCATGATACGAAATTGGAGTACACATGAAATTGGACTACACATGAAAATTTTTGAATGAAGTTCTCAGAACATCAATGTGAACGTAGCACTTCTGGTTGAACCAGAAGTTAACAGAATAAATCTCATCATTCTGAAAGGAACACTCTGTATTTTCGTGTATCGTTAAAATAAGCATGTCATCCTGAAGAAAATCGTAGGATATGTTTATTTAGTGAATCTTATCCGTTTTCTAATTGAAACGAGTTTACAGTTGTGAATATGCATCTTCATTATGTTCATAATCGAATCTCTCAAATTCAAAAACAGACTTATTATCTTTGACGCAATATTGAAAATTTCGTGGAAATTTAGAAAATGTAGCTTGAATAATCTTGCCATTTAGAAATTTTCGAGTGTGTCATCTGAAAATCAGATGAGAGTGAAAATGCCATTGAATAGGCATATAGGCAATCTATATCAATTAATCCAGGATTTAATCGTCTGTTTGGTCAGTTGAATATGCAGGGTCGATATCTCTAATGACCATTATGAATACTAGCTTTTCAAAGATAGAATAAAGAAATGAGGAATGGAAAGCATTGCAACTACAAAGTCTCAATTATTCACAAAACTTAAAACTCAAATTTGACCAAATTAAAATTTGTTCTATACTTATGTACTATTTGATACTCAGCCCAATTTTTTCAAGATGTGAAGTCATTTTTAGATAGGATACGATTCTTCTGTAAACCAGATATAATGAACTTTGAAAATCACAGAAAATATAGGCACACAACATATTTTGTGTACAATTTTATCGAGGTTTCGCTCATTTTCTTCGACCCTGTGAAATATTTCAAATTCTGAGGATCATCGGAAACCTGCGATATACTTCGATAAAATGAATATATAATTTTGTGAAATGGAGGATTTTGGAAAATTCGAGACCCCTCACTATCCACATAACAATTGAATTAGACAGCATGCTGCATGCAAAAGCCGCAAAGCGAACACAACGTGACAACATATTTGTTACTCATTTACGATACACGATGATAAAAGCACAGTTCTTGCGATTCATAGAATAGATTGAATTGAAGAAGAAAAAATATAAATATAAGTCTTCACCACGAATCTCAAAGATATTTGACGAAAGAGGTGGCGTTAATATTCCACACTGTTATTCGTAACTTCCATTACATCAACAGCTGGATATCGATACGTGACCGTATACTTACTCAGTATTTTCATTAATGAAATAAACAGGGTGGCTCATTAGTGTGTGGAAGTAGAATATTTCACTTAGTAAGTGAGTGCGAAAAACTACATCGAATAAATGTTGTTATACTCGCGCAGATATACAAGTCTAAAATATTATAGATAAGATACAGGATGATCAGCCAGAGCGGGGCAACATAAAGTGTGCTTTTTTTAATAGAACACCCTGTATTTTCTTCCATTTTTTGTTTCTCCATATACGTCTAACCTACCATCGACCGTGAGTGGCCCTGTATAGATATTATCAACAAGTATCCTTTGGATTTGACAATACATTCACAATACATGTGAAAAATAACCAACTACCCCTACTCGTGAAAACATTTATTCGAAGTATTTTTATTGTATTCTCATTCCTAAGTGAGTAATTCTACTTCCACACACTAATGGGCCACCTTGTATAACATATTATTTCGATATTTTTCCTACTCATAGCTAGTTGAACATTTGATGTTTATAAGTCGCGTTGTGTACAGCATGGTCTACATGGGCTGAAATACCATATCTCAGAAAGTAGAAGACTAACAAGTGCAAAGAGCGATACAATAAATCTTCGACTTACAGGATCCTTCGAATTCATAGTATTGATACATATACAGAGTGCATCATTTTCATATACCTTGTATTAACACTCAAGATTAGACGAAGAATTGAATCTTTCTCACGACGGAATGGTGCAGATACATATGCTACCAATATAAATGGACGTATCCTGTAAGTCGAACATTATTTGTATTCAACTGTTAACATATAATGTGGATCAAGTTGTACACCCTGTAGCATATAACAGTTTCATAACTCATGGAATATTCATAAAATTTCATGATTGATGTTCGATGAATTCCACTATTTCAAGTAACATGACTATGATTCGTTGAGAAATTGAGACACTTCTGACAGAGTTAATCATTTCACACCATGTCGTCTCGTACGCACTATTATCTTTGGCGAATGCGCGAAATTTAGTTTTCTTGGCAATTCCAACATTGCTCGAGTACAACATAAATGATAATATTTCAGAAGCAAAACGTATCATTAGTTTCGGGACACTTGACGATAGATGGAAGGAAGAATTATCAAGTACCTGTGTTCATTGGCGCAACTAGAGTTGACTAATGGGGGGGTCGACCCCCACCAGTCAACCACACTTACATCTTCAAAAAAAGATTTCTCATAATATAGACATAATATACAGGGTGTTCCTTAAAGACATGCTAATTTCGACGGGGTTACCCTTTGACACATTTTTTATTTTTTTTATATAAAACTTCCCACGAGAGGAGACATCCTGTAATGTTCAGAAATTTTGAAAAAAAATCGCCAATGATAAAGAAAATGAAAAATTTCGTATATCACAAAATGAACCTTGATGCAAAGAAGACATGTATAACATTTTCTGAAGATGTCTAGAATATTATCTCAGTTATTGTTATTATTATTATTATTATTACAGTTTTCAAAATTTCATCATCCTGTATCTCAAAAGTTAAGACTTTTAGGACATACATTAATAGGAAGTTTTTTTCTCAAAATGTGTCAAAGAATCATACTTTCGAATATAAGCATGTCTTTAAGGAACATTCTGTATATTATACAATATTCTTGTAGCTTCAAGATGAATAAATATATTACATTTGTTTCATGAATGTATTTCGAAAGTTATAAATGTTATTTTTGGAAGGCAATCAAGAGATGGCTTTTGAATACAAGTAACCCTACTTATTGGTTTCAATAATGAATTGTAAATAAACAGTATTACGTTCTAATTTGTCATTTTCTTAGTGTACCTTTTATTCGTTGAAATAACTATGTTTGCACTCTCTTTTCTATCTTGCGTTTCTAGTGTTATTTTCCCTTCCCACAAAATAAATTCGAAAAAACAAAATCTTTCGAATTCAAATTTTTTCAAATTGTTACTTGCATTTTTTTTATTTCTTCTAAGCAATGAGAGGGGTTACGTACCCAATAACCCCCCCCCCCCTCTCGTTACATCTATGCCTGTGTTAATACGTCACAATAACCCTTACTTGAAATGCTTCCTCCATCTTTTACTGCACGAAGGGTAAACCAATGCTAACAGCGTTATTGGACTATTTCCTTTATGTTTCGAGGATATGAACAGATGAGACCAGAGTAATGAGTTACATGATTTTGCTACGGAACGAATAATAATTCTGATAATGAAAAGGAGTCGAATATCTCATGACAAGGAAGAGAAAACCGAGTTTTCTTACAGTTTTTAATGAAATATACAGGGTGTTACAAATATGTACCTCTGACGGTGATAGGTTGTCTCTGAAGTTCTTTTTTTTTCGTATTGCTGTGGATGTTGAGATTTCAAAATTTTGCTTGAGTATACATATACAGGAAGCCCACATTCTGGTTACGATATCATATGGGGATCCGGAACTTTTTGGTTGTGGGCTTTCGGTAGATTGGAAAAAAATGCAACAAGAGTTGTTTGACGATATTTTTGTCTTCAGATAGTTTTTTTGGTATTTGCCAACATTATCCAAAGAAAACTTGAAGCAGTTGTTCAAGTCGAAAATGTGGTATATTTATAAATATTCATAGTGTTACACCGCTGTACGCAGAGTTCTTAGAAATTTGAGAATATTCCATATTCATGTGCTATAGGTACAGTACCTACTAAACAATTCCGATTTAATATAGATTTTTGTATCGGGACATTGGGAGTTGTTATTATGTTCTGGACCCATATGAACAGAAAGTAACCATCAATTTCGATTTTTTTCAGTTCCTACGAAGTTAGTTAATGCTTACTTCATTGGAAATCGGTGTTTCCTATAAAAGTCCTAATTTTGACTACCATGTACACTTGAGGTTATCACAATGAACATTCGACTTTCACATTTTTTCTTCAATTAACTAGTTACTTTGCATCAGTGAGTAATCAACCTTTTGTCGGATGTGCAGTTTTGAAGTAACTGTTGAAAGGAATCTAACGCTTACATAAAGCCAGATATTTCTTAGATGTAGATGGCTGCTGTCTGGTAACTCCCATTATCTATCATTATAACGAAACGGGGGCCGTGGTAGCCAAGTAGTCTGAGGCGTACACTATACCTAAAATAGCCAAAATCGAATCCAGCTGAGGCGAACGCGCTTTTCATCAAGTGTTGGATTCATGGTATTAATCCTACTGGTATGTCCGTTTCCCCGAAGTGGTTCGGATTCCACTATAAACTGTAGGGCCCCACACAAGTATAGACTTATGGGGAGTTGGTTGAGAAACCAAACTTTGAAGAGGTAAAAACATTTACATTATAACGAAATCCGATAAGACTTCGAAGACTCCATCCCATTTCTCTCTAGCTTTCCATCATTTCAGGGTTCTTAACCTCCTCTAGACAAAATATTTGTCAGTCGACAGAATCAAACAAGTGAAATTACTCTGAAAATGTCTCGTGAATCGAAATAGATACGGAAAAACTGGAACCTGTCTCTTGTCAAGATTATCAATTGATTTCGATAAGGAATTTTCTTGAGAAGAGAAGTCACACGATTTTTTAACAATTATATTTCTTCTACTGGAGGGAGGGTCCGGACTATCCTTCCTTCGTTCGTAAGAAAAAATTCAGAATAAAAAACTGAAGTGACAGTGTTGACAAATGCTGTTTCTTCGACAAAAAAGTCGCGTTTATCGAAAAGATCAGCATATAATAAAAACCGTAAAAAATAGTCCCCCTTTGAGCTGTCAAGCTATATTTGTAGTCGATGCAGCAAGATGAAAACAATCCATTATCGTGCGTATAAATTTTCCATTACCGTTATACCGATACCGTTTATTGAAATAATGTCAAGCAAACGTGTAGAAAAAATTGTTTAAAGATTCTTATAGAATTAAAATATACGTATACCGAAATATTGAGAGTTGTAGCTACAATTCAAGTCCCATAAAGAAGATCATGAATTTTTATGGAAGATTTCACAAAATTGAAAAATTTGGCGAAACCTCCGACCGATAACCCTTACGGCGGTAGACTTTCGGCGAAAAAATGTGTGATAATTCCAAACGCCGAAAGATCGGATAATAGATCATCAGAAAATCAGAAGAATAATGTTGCAAATGATATGAGGAAATGAATTCGACGAAGGTTTGGTGAATTGAAATCTAAAGTAGGCGATGAAATCAGCTTCGAAATGGGGATATGTTATTATAAAATAAGGAATTCTCGTTCCTCATTGAACTATCATTCCAATTGGTGCGATATCAATAATGAGATCTCGCTGTCACTAACGTAACAAAGTATGATAGTTGAAAAGAAATTGAAAACTGAGAAGGTGGTACAAGTGTCCCAGGAGTTGCTTCAATGCAAAACCATTGTATGCTATTATTAGAATACTGAATGAATATCTCATTTTGAAATATACGCCATTCGCATTTTCAGCAAATGAAATAATTGAAGAAAATAAAATTATGCGTTCTAATTGGCGACTTACTTCAATATCAATATTCCAGCAGACAGATAAAAATAGTACAATTTCTGTGAAATCAGGACTCGGTAAGATGGATGATATAATTATCGAATTAAGACTCGTTCTCTTCATTGCAACAAAGGAGTTACTACGGAATAGACGACATAATTATGAAACGAGAATTATTTCAATTGAAACAAACAAGTTGTTATCATAAGAATCACATGAATTTTATATATGGAATTCATCTCTCTGACCATGTACGTAAAAAAAAATTTCTGAATTTACGAATGAATGATTTTGGAAAGATTTTATATATTTTTCATTTGACTCATCTTGAACTTTCATTCATCTCATATAATTTCCAACGTCCGTTTTCTTTATATGTGGAGTTGCATTTTCCATTACATTTATCATATGTTTGATTTAGTCTCCTTGAAAATAAATAGAGAGTTAAAGTATCAGAGTACTTGATCCGTCCTAGACACGGTAACGTAGGAAATATGACATTCATGATATACACCGGGTGTTGACGTATCTAATCACGTTAGCACAGAACTCGCCTAGACAGGGAATGTTGAATAATTACAATATCTTACTGTCCATGCGGTTTCATATAGTTCTTTTGTATGTCCAGTGCCGTTCGCAAGTTATCGTCCTCATTTCATGAGATCGGTTAGCATACGAATCGAAGAATTGAATTTCATATTTATTTTCATCATTTGTGCCTGTATACCCTGAAAATTTTTGTTTGTCATTGAGAAAAAATTGTTGATAACGTAATATCTTGAATTTGGGATGTGCTGTCATGAATTTCTTCACGAAAAATAGCAGAATGTGGAATACTAATAGACCTGATCACACATATTGCCAACGAAAATAATTTTTTCGATTTATCGAGTTTATTTCCAGTTTGATGACTTGTATTATACTTTTGAGTCAATAGAAATATATCCTACTTTGTGACTTATACCTGTGGATATTTCACAACTTTTATGGATGTCTCAATCTCAATCCTTGTTATCACTACAATACGATAATTTCTTTGAATCTTGATTATAAACTATCTTATTATATAGCCTAACTACATTCTCAGGAGTTGAAACACTATTTTTATGCAAGGAAACCGTCACGTATATATTTTTATGCACGACCGGGCGTAAAATGGCACTTTATCGCCCCGATATGCGGGCGTAAAGTAGCACTTTACCACCCTCGGACTACTTTACCGCCCGCTCGGCAATAAATCAGTTAAGTTATCATACCAACCATACCAAGTTGTCATACCAAAGGAAATCTATATTGACTGAGTAACCATGGTAACGTGGATTCCATCACTTCTTGATTGATTTTTCCGATATAATCTGAACCTCACTTCATCGGTGATGTATTCCTGTCATGCTTGAGAAGTGAAGATGTATTTACAATGAAATATACTGGTCGTACATAAAATGTTGTATGTATTTCGGGCGTAATATGCTTTTATGGACCTAGGCGTGTTAATAGCCCTCGCTATCACTCAGGCTATTACTTACACGCTACGGTCCACAAAAGCCTATTTTACGCCCTTGATACATAAATAACTATTACCTGCTTCAATATCAGTAAGTTAAACAAGTTGCCATTTCAGTTGAAACAGAATATTGAATGTGCTGTGTTATTTCAAATGGCATTGTTGAATTTCGACACGACGCTGAGGCAAACTTTTAATTGACGTGGAATTAATTAACTTAATAAGTGCATCCAGGTAGCGGCTCTAATTTTAACTGGAGTTGGAGGCTAATTTTGATTCGATGATAAACTAATTTGATTTCCAGCACACCAAACAAAATATTTCTACGACACTTCATTGTTTAGTCTGTAATTCGTAAGTTATTATTATACGCTTCGTCTTCAACTTGGAATATATTCAGTGAATTGAAGACAGTACGTTTGTTGGAAACACTCTCGCAGTATACAATATGATCTGTTTGATACTAGAAAATGTATCGATTGTATTCCAAATTTGGGATACTACGTCAAAGAATAATTATTTTTGAGAACGTTTTTTTAGGTCAATTTCTGAAAGATACATCAAATGCCTTATCTTGGTAAGAAATATATTCTATAATCAAGAATAAATGTATTAGTATGAAATGGCCGCTCAGGTTTTCGGATCGAACACCTATGGATTGTTCCTCATAGAAGAACTGGAAATTCATAGTATTCAACACCAAACCGGAGATCATCGAGCAATTACAAGAAGGAGTACCACAGAAGTACACAATAATTTCCGAACATATATATGGGGTGTAGATGAATCGTTTGATGTGAGGTAGTTGAACTTTAGCAAAGATAACCGCGAATCAATATTCAAATTCAGGTCATACTATTCTACGCTCACTAGATATTAAATTCCTTTTGCTAGCAACAGGCATTCACACCGACCATGAGCGGAATTCTGAAAATTTACTCGTTATACAAGAGAATTGCAATACTTCTGTAGAATTTCTAGAATATTGTGTCTCTCATAATCTACGTCTTGCGTTCTAGAATATATCGAATTGATTGACATTTTTTAGAAATGCCCCCAGCTATGAATGAGGTATATAGTAAAGCGAAAGCAGCTGAAGTGACATAAAAAGTCAGTTGAAGTAATTAAGATTATTTGGACGTAGTTGAAAATGTTCCTGGTCATGTGTACAGCCATAACCTTCTTCAAGTAAGAACCAAGAAATTCCGGCTAATCATCGGTTTCTATTCACTTTGAATTTCTTCCTGAGCCAGTGCTCTTCGTCATGGATCACCTGTACCTCTGATGTATTGAAAACCCAGATTTGCTGTTTCTCTTCGTCAAGTATCTGTTCTTTGCTCGTCAATTCGATCCTGTCGGTCTTTCAGTTAGTAACAAGACAAGAGGGTCTCGTCAAATAATTGCGAAGAGTATGACTGGATCTGAGAAAAATTATGATACTGTATGAGATTTTTCTTATTCTCTTGCTCATCTTTGTTGTGAGTGTTCTCTTGAAGCCACTAGACAAGAAGTATCTACCGTATAAAACAACCATATCCCTGAACCTTATAAGTTGAAGGCGATTGTAGATGACACACTGAAAGTCCGAATCTTTAGATTTGAATTGAGATTATCCATTAGTGACAGAGTGCATCGTTTTGTTAAACTGGAAGATTTGAAAGAAAATCATTGTTTTGATACTATCAAAAGAAGATAAAAAATCAGCAATTAGTGAATCCACTGTGTTCATCCAAATCTCGAGTTGAGAATAATAATAACTCTATTGTCAGCACAGGGGATGTGATCAAAAATTAAATTACCAAACAGATAAGGAAACATATTTTATATGAAGAATTTCCTCGAATTTGAATACATTGTTTCATAAAGAATGCTTATTGAAGAATGAAAAATTTAAGAGACGAAGCTTCTAAAATTTTTGAAGCTCCTAAATTAATTAATTGCCATAGCTCAATTAATTTGGAATGGAATAATAATTTTTTTACACACTACAGCTATAACATTAGTGACAATTGTCTGATGTATTGAATCTATAGTTGTTTGGAAAGTAAACTTGATACGTGAGAATTGTTGAGAAAAATAAAGCTCAGGGGCGGTTCACTCTCAGTTTTTATTTGTGATATTTTCATGATTCGTCTATAAAATCCGAAGATTTTTCAATTTGTAACTGTCATGTGATTCGGTGATGATATATCATAAAACATAACTTTTCAAACATGAAAATGAATAATCACAACTCCTTTACGCATCCGTTCAGTCACTATAATTTACATATACAAAATCAATGAAATGGGTGCTTTTTGATCGAGACTTTATTAAGTGTAATTATTTTGTTGAATTGAATGAATTTAATTTGAGTCAATATCAATATATATCAATTTTTTATTTACATAATATAGTCAAACCTTCAAGAAACTGCATGTAACAATGTGCAGAGAGTACAAATAACAGAACACATAGATGATGACATCGTCATTGAAATTAGAAGTTAATGATAAATGTGAATCAATATGAAGAATCAAAATTCATGGCAATTACAAAGATACTCGATATATGAAGATAGCCTTTTTGCCCCATGATAATATAATTATTGAACAAATAGGAGAATGGAAATGGAAGAGAAAACGACACACCGATGACGAATTCATGGAATCATATAGATTACTCAAATAATCACTTCAATATTGTGAAATGGATTGTGCGAATCATCTATAACTTGGTGTAACGTTATCACACAATGTCATAATTTAATTCGAAAACTATTCACTTGTGGCCTCTCGGATTATTTCAAAAACCACAGCCTATTAACAGCACGCGAGGTAGCTAACCACAACGACATTTTTCATTCCTCGTTTCTGAAAGGAATAGAGTTTTAAAATTTTGTAGGCTCACTAAATCTGCTAAGGGAAATCCTAAGCAAAGTGGATGATGATGATTTTAATTTCTTCTAGCATAATACAGAAGATAAAAGTCATTGTACATTGCACATCACAATCGCAAGCAGATGTGTATGATCGATATTCTCCGTACTATATTTTCAGTATTGTCAGTTATTATTGATAGTTATCATTTCATGAGGAATGAAAATATGTTGAAATGGTATTGAAGAAAAAAGTTATTAGCTCGATGCCAATGATATCAGTTGAGCTTGATGATATCACAGAATGGAGAGAAACACGTATCAGAAAATGGTTACTTTGTTTTTCCTGTTCATATAGTGAAGAGTATGGATTTCACATTGACTTGTTCTTTTCACGAATTTCTGTTTTTCTGAAGATAATTCGTGTTAGTAAGCTGAAATCACACGAGTATGTCTATTTCGGTAAAATTCTTTTTCCTCGTGTGATAAAACAAATATTCGCGAGCTTAGTGCAAAACATAACAGATTATTACGTGTGGCTGTCTAGCTCTTTCAACAGTGAAGTTTCCTGATCATACTCTTCGCAACTAATAATGGACAAAACAAGACAACACTTTAATATTGTTACACCAATTTTTTTCCAAACGATAAACGAGATCTATGTTTCAAATCTACCACGTTCAGAACATGGAATGCCATATGTTATATTTCAGTCTTGGCTATCATCAAATGAAACAGCAGTATATTCGGAGGTACTGTTACATGATGTTGAAGATTTTATATTCAATGAAACATATATGTATAGGAGCTGATGATACAAAGTAATAGAAAATGCAATGCCGATGGGAAAAAAATTGTGGATAGAAAACATGAATATTTTTTGAAGATTCAATAATAAAGATAAAATTTGGCCACTTAGTGGACCTCTTGGATCTCCTAAAGAAGTGGTCACCTTAACCATTACATCAAATTTATAGGAAAAAAACACTGGATATTTCAACCGAACCATAATATTAAAATATAATGTGGTTTCAGATGTTCATTGATTGAATACTATTAATAAACGAATGTATTTGGACAGTTTCTGTGACGTACAGGGTGTTTGCTATATTAATCATACTTGGAATACTTCATCTAAATTACTCATCCGAATTAAATAGAAATTTTGATCGAAACAGAATCCAGGTTCTTGTTTGGAAGAAACTCACAATTCCTGTATGAAAAAAATTCACGAATCTGTTCTGATTGATTGAGAGCAAAAAATATTCTCATTTCGATGATCGCACATTAAATTGGACATATCGATAATTATTTCATCAGTAAGAACGGAATAAAAATCAGAAAAGCCAGCATAAAGATGACGTCAGAGCTTTTCCTATTCACAGAGGAAGAGGACATCAACACGGAACACAGAACACGATGCATGCAAGAATACAAGTGATCATGTACCTAATCACAGGGCCTGCAGCAACAGCTACTGCCACCCTGCATGCTCGGTCTGGTGATAGTACCGTCATTGCAACATCACCCGTCAGTCGCAGCTGAATTGGAGCCAGGTCAAAAAAAAGGATGAGGCACATGAAACGTACAGTGTGTATCAATCAAATTGAATAATTTCGATGAGGAGCAAACGGAAGAGTGCTCAAAATACGGTCTCCACACGTCAAGTAGTATTTTTGAAAGCATACTTTTTCTTGATAACATTTAACACTCGTTTCGATTTTCAGATTCTTCGCCGAATTTCAATATATTTCATGCACAATGCTCTATTTGTTTTCTTTCTGTTGTGTAATGTATTTGTTGTATTGTATTGTATTGTATTGTATTTGTTTTCTTTCTGTTGTGTAATGTATTTGTTGCCTACAATACATTGATAGGAGCCCAACAAAGATCTTGATTGTTTGCCTAGTATGACTTGATAAGTATACTCTTCATAGATGGTTTCCTGATGATAGCTTTGATTTTTCCCATTTCACCATTCACTAGATTCCTTTTTCATTCAAGCACTGTAGGGTGATCTTTTCAACGCCTTCGCTATATCACAGCTTTCGGATCAATTGTTTTGATTACCCATGACTTGTGGGATTTTATACCAATCTCATACAAGTTTGGGGTTGACTGTATTGATTTTATTGCTTCAATAGCCGCTGGTTCTTGATATACTTACTCTACTGCATAGTGATGTATATATACATGTCTTTTCAAGCTCACTGAGACTGTTGTCTTGAGCTTGGCTTTCTGGGTTCTTGAGCTTTCTGTTAGCAGGTCATTCTCGCACTTATTGAAGGTCTTTTTTGTCATCGTTTTTTGTTTTGCACATTTTCTGTAGCTATACTGGGGGAGAATCTCTCTCATGGCGTTTACATTATGGGATCGGTTTCCAACTTCTGGTATATCTCGTTGTGCGTGCAATGTATGATGATATCGATGACTTACTTGCTTTGCCTTATGTGATAGATTCAGCGAGACCTCTACGGAGGCTTTTGAGTTGTCTTGATAGCTTTCGTGGCAGCCACGCAAGCTTGCCTTTGGATATAATGTTCAGCTTGGACCTTGGTATATAGCCAGAAGATAATGTTTGGGATGAGGATAAATTTTTTCCGGGCTTCTGTGTTTCTCTCGACTATTTTTTTGTGGTGATTCCATGTCGACTGGTTGTATTTTGTGTTTTGTGTAATTAGAATTCCTCACCTATTCAGTGTTGGTAACCCGAGACTTCTTAGTACTTTGTTATACTACTACTCGATAATGTGTGAAATGAACCAATTCCTTGGTAGAATCCTGATATTAAGAATATTTATTTTTAAGTTACTGAAAATGAGAGTGAAGCTTGATCTAAAATACTCTTATGATATCCCCATGAAAAAAAGTTCATGGCCAGGGTATCGTGTTATAATTTTTGTAATCAAATGATTCATGAAGTAAATCTGGAATTTCGTGCAGAAACCAACATTTCAACGAGATCATTTTTTATAATACGTTTCCGTATACTTTATTTCATCTGTATGATACACACTGCCGTAATTCATCAACAGAATTGATTACATTGAGAACTCGCGAAAAAGCAACCCAATCGCTCCATCTGATTATGATTGGTGAAAGTACCTGGCTCTTTCATTCGAACGTTATTAATAATGTTTCATTTTGAAATCCGAAGCTTTGTGAAAAAATTATGAATAACCAATTAGAATCCTTTTAAACTGTTAAGATATCAGAAGAAGAAATTGAGACATGAAGTAAACAAATTCAAAGAATATAATAATAAAATACAATTATCGAAATGAATCAGCTGAAAATTTGACGAAGTGGAAGAATGACACCAAAATCAAATCAATTGAAATAATGAAGTCAATCAATTCAAGAGATCAACGATGAACTGAGACAAAGTGAATTTTTCCATTCTTATTTTTGATTTTCATCAAATCAACATCGTGTTTTTTAGTTAATCTCTAGTTCCATTTCATTTTATATCCCAATTTCCTCCTTTTCTTGATTTCTTTATATTTTCAGGGATTCCAACTGATTGTTTAGATGATGACTTATTGGTCCTGTGCAAGTGAATGCTTTGGCAAAGTGGGAAGTACAATTATAGCAATACATACTCGACAGACATGATAACACCCATCATCCAACACTCTGATTGACAGATCGCGCACTCACCATTTTATAATCGTTTATTTTGCTGATTGAACGCAGAAAGAAGTTGATTCTTGCGATAGTGGGCCCTCCTAGAATTTCAAACTTCGGAAGTCTTTACGCTTGATAGGATAGACAGTAAAGGAGCCAAAAAGAAGCGCTTTCACGATTTCAATGTTTTTTAACAGACACCTAGTGAAACCTTAAGTGATTTTCATTTTTGCAAAAAAAAACGGGAAAAAGTTGAACAGTGAACGTTGAACTAGACATTATGGAATGGAGTGTGTTATTGGTATCGCGGTCTTCAACAGCTTCTCAATTAGAGGGTTTATCGAAATTTTTATTGTTCGATAAATACAATACGTTGAAAGTATTTTGCTCCATACAGGGCATTCACAAGCAGAGCGCCACATCAAACTAAGATGGTTGATGATATCTTTAGTCAAAGTATTCCCTGAGCAAGTGGAGAAAACGAAGTATCTTTGGCATCGCATAGTTTCCGATGTGATAATATGCGGTTCAGATTTTGAATAATATCAGGAAATTTCTACAGTTATTTTTTCCAGTTAGCTTCTTCATATTTGTTAATGAAAATTTTACGAATCAGATGAATGTTGCCTAATGAATATGAATTGTCTCAAAAGTTATCAATTTGCTGCCAAATAGGATATGAGTATCGAGGGCATTGTATTCCCAGTACAATTTGAGATTTTCGATTAAATTGCTCTAGCTGGCCATGACAATCAGCAACAATCACTTACAAAATATGACAGGTGTCAAGCTGTTGATAATAGTTGAGAATCCACGCAGTTCATAGGTACCATAGATTTCGATTAAATATTGAATCACTGAGAGGATGAAGTTTTTGATATCGATTATAATATTATTAGTGTGAGTCTAAAAATGTTCTCGCATCTAGAATTCACATACAAAAGTATCCAGGTCGGAACATAAGTAAAGTATCAACGCCTCGACTGAAAGGACTAATAAAACTGTCAGAACTTCGTTGACAACAGGAATACCATTTTTTTTTCCGAAGCGCTCTTCGCAGAAACTTGATTTTTGGTGAAATCACCGTTATAAAGAAGATTAACAACACTACCTGAAAATGTTGAAATTCATAATGGCATTCATATGAAAAACCAAAATTGACAGATGTTTCTCCGCCATTCTAGAATTAGGCGATGACATTCGAAAACTCCAAGTAAAAATGCCTAGATAGTTCTGGTTGAGAATCCAATACGACCCAAAAATCAAAAATGAGAATCAAATATTTTACTTGGTTTGCGATATCTTCGACACTATCAGAGATATTCTGAATTTATCTTGAGATTATTATTCAGCACAAAAATTCGCAACTTTGCCATACTTCAACCAACTGTCTATATTATTTCTATATGTATATGTTAGTGGACAACCTCATTCAAGCTTTTCCAATAGTTTTCGTTTCTTCAACGTTACATCTACCCAAAATCAAAATAGTTTGCGGATTTCCTCGATTATTGATGTCGAGGAATAATAACCTACCATCTGCTCATTGAATTTTTTCCCTGAATTCGAAATATATTCTTGTCAAAAAATCAGAGAGGTATGAAACGCAAAAGGTAAGTTTTAGGTTTCTCGAGTTGGATTGCTGAAAAATAAGATATACCCATGGTATGATAAATTTGTGTAGTCTGGTGTCAAGAAACATAATAAAATACAAGGTACCCCAATTAAAAACTAATAAGTTTTGTGTGGCACTCTACTTGTAACTGAATGAAATCGTAACTTAAATCACAAATGAGTACACGATTGCGGTTAGAGATGAGTTAGGGGGATACTGTAGTAGAGAGACTAATCAGAATTTTCTTTTCATATACATTCATTATTTCCGTTAGTTATCAAATAAAGGATGTTTATATAAGTCATCACCGATTATCTCATATTTTCATTAGGTTTCATCATGTTAACGAATATATCTCATGAGATTAAAATGATTCCACACTGTATCTCTAATATTGTTCACTACTTTCGAAATAATGCGTCTGAAAAAAAAGAAAGATTCATGAAACATGAATCATGATGGATTAATATGAATAACTTCGAGGTGCAAATGTAAAAGTAATATCAACCTACTAAGGATGATAAAAAACAGAAATCTGTTTGTGTAGTGATTAAAAATTAATATTATTATATCAATAAAAAATGAATATTCCCACATAGGCGATGTCTGCCGAAGCTAAATGAATATAATATCATGTTCCAAACTCGAATTGTAAACATTCAACCCAGAGACAACTATTGCAATCATTTGTATTCAGCGATCATGCACCAGCTTATGTACAACTCACGAAACTACCAATGAAACATGAGATTTTTTCAAATTCAACTGATCTGAGTTGAAAAATGTTCTGGAGAAATAATGAATTTTACTTCTTTCGAATTAGTCACAAATATAGTACACAAACAACCGGCGAACGCAGGAGCTGTTTTTACGTAGAACAGATGCATCGGATATTCTAATTTTGAAAAGTTTTCGACTATTCTCAAAGCTACGTATCTACTAACTGAATGATTCATGAATGATTCACAAACTTCATCAGCGGTTTACTTGATGAAAGGAATGAAAATGAAGGAATACCAAAAAATGGCACTCATAGGAGCTAAAGCCACTTAAAAAGAATCCTAGAGATGGTATTCTCTGAATATACTCAAAACACTCTGTAATAAAAGTCATTTGACTAAAAAACACGTACGTACTCCATTCCTATAGGCTACCCGAAAAAAAAAACACACAGTTTTCTACGATATCAAAAGAGACATAATCAACCTAATCGTAAAGACGATAAAAAAAATGACACACCAAAAATGGCATGTATATCTCGTAGCCAGCATAATGAAGGTTGAGGACTCAATATCTGGAATGAATGTTATGAAAATGTTCTGATCAATAACTCAAAAATGTTATTTTTCAACTATTCTAATCAGCGCAAAAATACTGATGATTTGCTGTTTGATATTATGCCGTGAGGTCTATAGGTAGAGAAAACAAAAATAAGAACATGTTTCTAAACATTCTCTTACATTATTACCGTCATTCTACGTCATTCGAAGGAATAAAATTCATATTTCCATAATAAATTTTTGTAGCTATGATTGCACCAAATCGCTTAATATTACAGAAAAACAGGAAAAGGGTCCTACACCACTCTTCTTCTCATTCGGAATGTGTGCTTATGAACTGCAAATAGTTGGAAATGTATGAAAAATCTCTCGTGTTTCATCAATACCTCCGTATGCAACCATTCTACTAACATTGCTTTAAAAATAATTGTGCTTGAACGAGGAGGCACTTTTATCGAATAATCCCGGTCGATAGTGGAAGCAAACATTGTTTTCTGCTTTTTACTCACCAAAATACATTGGTACCCACCCAGGTGCGATAGTGTCCAGAATTGTAGATGACTTGGTCAGCGTTCCCGGAATTTTTTCCTATACTATCATACGATGTCGAACAGAACCGAAAAACTTCAACCATTCAATACTTTCACATTTCTATGTTAGATCTCATAGTGCATGGCATTCTTCAGAACTTTCATCCAAATAGATTAGTATACAGAGTATTTCACACATAAGACTAATTGACGAATTTTCATTATTCATTATTAAGTTTTATTTTTATTTTTATGAAATGATTTGAATGAATGAAACTGTCTCAGTTTCAACTAAAAAATAAGTACATATACTTCTATGACATTATAAATTCGAAACTGATGTTCACTGAAAGCTGGATACAATTCTGAATTTCTTTTGAAAAGTTGCCTCCGGAATCATAAAAGAATGAATCAGTGGAGGTAATGAAAATTCATGAAATTCAATACATGAGCCGTTTTCAGAATACCATTTTTTCTGAAATTCTAAGGAAAGATATTTGGTTTCTCGGGCTGCTGATATGACCAACCGTAATTTTTGTCCATCACAATTTTCTTTGATTTCAATAAAAAAAAACGATAGACGATGACGATGTATTCAGATCAACGTCTATATGAAAGTAAACTTCGTATAATATGTGTATGTATATTTTTCTCGAGAATATCAATTGATATTCGTCAGGAGAGTTTTCACAGTAGAATAAATCACAAGTATGAACATGAAAAGGGTATTTTCATTCGAATTGCTCTAACAAAATATACTTAGAGCTTATAGAATATACCTCAGTCGAAATATTCATCATTTTCTATGATTTACCTCCTATGGTGTTATTTGATCATCCTGCATTCATTCGTCGGTAAAATTTCAAACTGTTTCAGTTTAGTTATAAAACCGATTCCATAAAGTTTTTCAATCAGATATTTCTATGAAGCTCCCACACTTATTCTGTATGCTATTATCTGAATTCCGACATTATTTTGATAATTATCTCGTCCTTAGAACTTGTGCTCAGGTTATTCTCGAGTAATTTGTCAGATATCAAGCATATTGCTATATTATTTGATGGTTCATGTGTGATAAGAAGAATAAGAATGAGAACAGAGCGAATATTTCTCGGATACATTCACGTCAGAAAATACTTATATCATGGTGTTCAATTGTACATTCTGCAAGTGTTCGTTCTATGATATGAATGATTATTCATTATATCATAATTTCACCGAGAAACGATCATAAACTCTTCATGCTAGCAACGTCACTTCAATATGCTTTCCATATTTTTGCTTAGATTACTCATCAGATATCGTAAAAACACCTCGGGACATGTCATCTCAATTGTGTTACAGAAATGGAAAATATCCAAGCGGTATCGAGAGCCGAAAGACACAGTCCAGGAATAAAGTTCTAATATTCATGTCAATAAACTTATGATCTATTATGTTTTCACATTTATTAACAGAAATCCTATCTTATCTTTGATGTAGTATTTCTCACATGAAAAGGAATTTCTCTTGAGAATACATTTTTTTATATAAAACTTCTCACGAAAGGAGACATCCTGTAATGTTCAGAGAACATCGTGAGGAGCAAGGGAAAGGAGGTAGGAATTGGTGTTCTTTTTAAATTTCTGAAGGTCATATCATCAAATGCGAAATAGTAAATTGAATCATGTAACGAAAGTACGAATAACATGAATGTACTTTCAGAAATATACTTCAATTCACATAAATTATCTCACCACCTAAGGATGAGTTATGCCTACACAGCCGGTCCCACCATCCTCCAAGATGAAGATGCTGACGAGGCCCATTGCTTACCTCATTTCAGATTGATCTTTTGCAGCCAGAATCCAAATCTCTAATTAAAAACATCTACTTCTCATGTGACAAATTGTATTGAATCAAATGATTAGTTTTTAAAAAGCGAATACTCGAGTCTCAGAAGATATTTCATGTGATAATCATAATTTGACTTGGAGAAATAGTATATATCGCATGAATGTATCAGTAATAAAATGGAATTTAGTATATACGTGACGTGAATAATTTTACATGTTAACTCAAAGCATCATACATATCACATATCACTTATAGTTATGTATAAACGCACCTTGAGTCAATTGAACCTCTTAACTGCTTGATATTGTTACAGTCGAATACAAGCTCTATTGGTCTATTATGATAAACATAATCTGCCAATATCAACACACATGTCGCTCTTTGTTCTCTTCTCTGTTTCCCAATGTTCATGTGATGATCGTTATTGCATCGCACATAACTGCTCTTGTTCATGATGTTTCCTATTCATACCTGTGTCCAATCAATTATGTAATCGAGCTCTAGCACCACATCCCACGCTCATAGCTGTTTCTGTTCATCGACACCTACCCTTTTAAACCGTTCGCACCTATTCGAAAATCAACACTAGAAGTTATATCAATGCGGGATTATGATGCTGACAAGGAGTTTGTGGCAAAAAACTTCCACAAATATTATGTGATTTTCAAACATTGTCAAGGAAGGAATTTTGATTATGTCGAGAAGAATTTGGGTAGAAACTTTTTTTTCGATGATAATTTCTGCAATTAATTCATACTTGATATCAACCATCTGAATACTTGACAGAATTCAATTAATTCATTAGAGGATAAAGAAACTCCTTCATTTCTATTTAGTCGATATTTCTGTAGACGATAATGTGTTCTAGATTATGTAAATTAGTAGTTAGTTGCATGCTAGTTTTCGCCTCATGATACACTCCATCATATATCATCACTTTAACCGTCCGGTCAATGACGGGGGAATGCGTATGCATAATGTTTTCACACTTTCTATCTTCGGTATTTTTTAAAATAATAATTGAACAATATAAATTATAAACAATATTTATTATTCATTGAAAACCTCAATACTTTGATAATTAGACGTTTCATTGAAAGAATGGTAAAAATCTGGTCATTGGCCGAATGGTCAAGGTGATTCACTCTGATTGATGAAATATACCTTCAAAAATCGATGAATTAAAGTAAAGAAATTGACCCATTCAGGAAGTTTCTACTGTTGATAATTATTCATTTTTTTTTCTCCATGGACTAGCTGCATATCAATAGTGTATTTATGCGAGGAAGATATGTTATGTCGTACTTATGAAATATATACACCAAAATTGGTTGGCAATTGACTGAGACCAATGAAATAATCATGGGAAATCGCGTGGAGAAAATGTATTCAATATGATTCTTGACTTCGAAATCAAAATATTATCTCCATAAAAAAGTGAAGAAATAGTGAAGTGTTGCCATGATTATTCCCAGCTATGTCTCAACCAATCAGAAGTTCAGTGTTTAGCTAGATACTTTCGATTTTGTACTAATGGTATTTAAGTATTCAAAGATAGCTAAATCGGTCATAACCATCTTCCTCAAATAAATAGACTATAGAATGAAAAGTACATACAAGCGAAATAGCGTAGTCTACCAGGGGCAGGTTTTCTGCCAGTTGTACGTCGTCGTATTCAATTACACCTTAGGATATACTATAATAATCAACTCATGCGCGTGCGGAAACTGTAGCAAATTCAAAAACTCTGCATTCTCAGAATGAGCTGGTGACTAGGGTTAGGTAACCAAACATGCAAGACTATTAGGCACAATGAGCCTGGATCAGCACTCGAGTAAGCCAGAGACCAATCGACTGACGGTCACAGATGGTCGCAGTTATTTGACCATATTTTCTCGAGCGGAGACGATAGGTGAACAGTTACGATTCGTTTTATAGCGATTCAACTCGTTATGTGTGCAGAGACACTTCAGGCAAAGTATAGACGTGAACGTATCGTTGCGACGTAAACGGGATACGAACACATATCTTCTCGTGGCCGAAAGAAGAGTTGAGGCAAAATAAGTTCATCAATACTCATTGGCGTAACTAGAGTTGACTAATGGGGGGAGGGGTTCTACTCCCAGCAGTCAACCACACTTACGTAATACACTCCCTTCAAAAAAGATTTCTCATGATATAGATATAATATACAGGGTGGCCCAACGAAAACGTACCGGAAGGTATAACTACCACGAAGAGATTTTATCGAGAAACTAGCTGGAATCAACAAAAACATAAAAATAAGCGAATTGTTTTTAGAAAAATATTCTCAACATTTACTACAACACAAAGTTTTTAAGCGAAATCGATTTACTTTCTGTATTTTTTTGAGAAATGCACTGGCGACATTTCAAAGGTCGATATCTTTGCAACGAGTAGACGGAATTTCAAAAATGAAAGAGCAATGTGAAGGCAATAGAAAGGGCTTTTCAACGAGCAATCATTCGATCCCCATTCCCATTTGTGAAAATTCAGGGAATGCTACCCTCGCTTAGGAGGGTAAAGTTTGGGCTATACTTTTTGTGTCAAAAGTTGTCCCCCTCATAAACAAAGTTGGCGTGTTTCAGGTTCTTTTCGATAAAATCTGTTCCTGTTAGTTATACCTTCCGGTACGTTTTCGTTGGCCAGCCTGTGTATTATACAATATTCCTATAGCTTTAAATTGAATAAATATATTATATTTTTCCGTAAATGCTATTTCGAAAGTTATAAATGTTATTTTTGGAAGGGCAATCAAGAAATGACTTCTAAATACAAGTAACAAGTATTGGTTTCAATAATTAGAAATAAACAGTATTACGTTTTAATTTGTCATTTCAGTGTACCTTTCATTCGTTAAAATAACTATGTGTGCACTTGTGTTTTTGGCATTATTTTCCCTTCGCACAAAATAAATTCGAAGAAACAAAATCTTTGAAATTTACATTTTTCCAAATTGTTACTTGATTTTTTTTTGTTTCTTCTAAGCAATGGAAGAGTCAAGTCCCCAATAACCTCCCCTCGTTGGGACTATGTCGATACTACGTATCTATGGATTCGACAGTTCAGCAAATTCACTCAACTTATACATTAGAATCAAAGGGAATAATTTCGGACATAGTGGTTCTATAAAATTGCTATAAAATAAGCTATGGTGATTTTGATTTTGAATGATTACTCAGATATGCAATACAATAATTTAACACGTCTTTATTCGTACAAGGATTTCGTCCGGTTACTTATCTTGGATATAAATTGACATCCTTCACACAATGTATTCGTTGTATAAACTAGTATGGAAGATGTATTTTACATTAGGAGAGAATTTTGCAATCAAGCCCCACATTGTGGTGAAACAAAATTCGGCTAGTTTCTTACTGCTTGGATGACCTGCAGAAAATAGCCTTGTTTTTACGTAATATGAACATTTGATGGAAATTTATTGGATACTTCATAATCATATTAGTATAATGTCGAATTCATATCGTCAGAAAAGAATTGCCCTCTTACTTCGTGAGTATAAGAAATGTTAGATGAAGTTGATGTTAGCTGGTAGAAGAAATAATTTATCGCATCGAAATTAATTAGACGACGAAATGATATATTATAAACCAAAAATTGCCTAATACGCGACAATATTCATGATTGTATTACCAGTATGAATTGCTACTGATAGCAAACAGATCAATCAAATCATCGAATTCAATAAATATTGAGTTATGTTTGAAGACCGCAGTGGATTTCAGCTCCTTTTATTTCAATAGTTTTCCCATCGGATTACCCAATTACGTCTCGTATCGGCAACGTGCATGCAAACGCGGTTTGTTACTATCCTCCCACCCTAAATGGGGCTGATCAACGTAGCCAAACAAATTTGTCTTTGTTTGTAACGTGCTACCAGAGGCAATTCCAATGATTCTCACTTTTCAATTAATAGCTTCGATCAGTTTTCACTAACGGTTTATCTTGTTTTCTGCTTTCGATCTGAATAGGCATTTGAGATTGTTTCCAATGAAAGATAATGTAGCTGTTAGTAAATACCCAATATGTAAATAATGATGATCGCAGAATCGATATGAACAACATTCAGTAGAGTATATACAGAGTGGTCCCACGAAAAGTATGCACCCAGCTTTTCTCCTTCGTTTAGAATTGAAAGCAAAAATGCTCCGACAGGTGGAGTTTGCTTTTGAGGGGGACATATTTCAGACATATTTTTCAACCTGTGCCTCAAACACCCCAGCGAGGGGGTGTCACAACCCTGAAAGTTCAAATGGAAAGTGGGGTCGAGTGATATATCATTTGAACGGGAACAAAATTATCTTTCTAATGATTCCGTATATGTTGAAACTTACTCGAACAGTTAATGCAAAAATGGCTTTAAGAACATTAACCCGATAATTTTGGTATTGATGAAAAATACAAATAAGTTTTGGTTATTATAAGAATCAAAACATTTACAATTAGCAGAACTTACGTTTCAATGTTTGTTACTAGTAACAGTGCCTTTTAAAAAAAGTGAACAAGATGTTGAATTGATTTATTGAAACATCACTTCAACAATTGTTCAAAATGTGACCCACCTGCTTCCATATAATAATACAGATTTTGTTCAAATATATTTCTAACATTTGGTAGCATATCAGTTGTTATGCTTCTGCATTGTGCTGTAATCCGTTGGCGAAGATCTTCTATGGACTCGGGCTTCGTAGCAAAATATTTATTTTTCAAATGTCCCCATAGAAAAAATTCCAAAGGCAATTCCAGGTAATCTGGTAGGCCATTGAATTGGGCCTCTCCTTCCAATCCATTGTCCGGGGGACCGGTTATCAAAAAATTCTCTTACAGGAGCATCATAGTGCGGAGGTGCTCCATCTTGCTGAACCTCATGGAATAAAAGTGGGTTACTGTCTTCCCTGGAATGGCAATTATGCCTATTCACAGCTCCATTCAAATAAAATGTATACTCATCGGTGAAACAAATGTTAAATTATAAGTGCGGATCTTCAATTAAACGCTGGCTCATTTGTTCACAAAATTGCAGCCTTCTATCAGGATCATCCTCATTTAGTTCCTGTACTAATTTAATTTTGTACGTATGAAATTTGTACGCTTTTACTTTGAGTTTGATCCAACTGAACATGCCCCAAAACAGCGACTTCCACAGCTTCATTTCTGATGGGGTTCTGCTGCTGGTGTTACACATTGCAAACAGATCCGGTATCGACAAACTTTTTACCTAACTTAGCAACATACGAATCATTAACATTTTTATCGGGATGACTTTCTTCAAACAAGCGAGCAGTTAGTCTAGCACAACTATTATTTTGAAAATAAGGTTTAACAATTTCAACTCGTTCTGAAATGGAATAAACCATTTTGTACAGTGAAATTCAAATAACTTCAAAAACAACCAGACTGAATCAATGAAGGGACTAAAATAAAAGTTCGTCTACATTCTTTTCCTACACTTATATCTGCATATTTTCGACAAAGAAACGCAAACGATAAATGGGGATTTTTTGTGATAAAAAAATTTACACTGAAATGTTGCTTTCGGTAAAATGTAGTAATTTAGAAATGATTGTAGTTATTCTGATTCCTGATAACCAAAACTTATTCGTATTTTTCATTAATATCTAAATTATCGGGTTAATGTTCTTAAAGCCGTTCTCGCATTAACTGTTCGAGTAAATTTCAACAAATAGGGCATCATTAAGAAGATAATTTTGTGCCCGTGATATATCACTCGACTCCACTTTCCATTTAAAATTTTAGGGTTGTGACACCCCCTCGCTGGGGCATTAAAGGCACAGGTTGAAAAATATGAATAGCTGTTTGGACCTGCCAGGTCTTGCCGTTGGTGATGTTAGCCGGCCGGCTAGCTCCAAGCCACGCAATTTTGGGTCACTGATTACGAAAATGGAAAAAAAAAATCAAAATTCAAAATGGCGGACCCAAAATGGCGGACATTTTTTCCAAAAAAGAGTACGTTTACGCTGAAATTCATTTTAAAAGTGTTTTTTGGGTCGCTGATTACGAAAATGAAAAAAAAATCCAAATTCAAAATGGCGGATCCAAAATGGCGGACATTATTTTCAAAAAATAATAAGTTTGTGCTGAAATTCATATTATAAATGTTTTTTGGGTCACTGATTACGAAAATGAATAGGAAAAATTTATTACGAAATAAATAGGAAAAATTTATTATTGCAGAATTATTACAAGCACAATATGTGTGGGGAACATTATTCTTTACTTGGCTGAACTACATGATTTCCTCAAATACAGATCAATCGCTATCAGAGCTTCCATCGCAGCTTTCATTTTCAGAATTATTATCAATATTAAGTACATCATCTGCGTCGTCGCCTCCAAAATCGAATTTTTCATAACTGAGTGCTCTGTCATCTGACGCACGAATGCACCAACACTGCTCCAAACAGTACGGTTTTTAAACCAAAGGGGCAAGAAAGGGCAGGTAATGCCAACGGTTACGAATTCTACATACTTCTATACGCGTAAAACCGTTGCAACTTTTTCAGGATCTCTTGGGATCATAACTAATTCTCTACAGATATGAAAGAAATTATGGAAAAAAAAACAATTCTGAGTGCCGACATTTCATTCTTAATAACATCTGCAAAAATGCACGTAATGATTCCCGCAGTAAAGAATAATATTCTACATACATTCAGGAACATCCTCCATTTTGTCGCAAACGTTTTCACAAAACACTGCGTTTCTCATGACAATTTTAGTCAAACGCACGAAACAGATCATGGGCCGCCATTTCCCAAGTGGCGCGATAACGGACAAGTTTGAGTGTGTGCCCACGGCCAAGTATTGAATATATCGACCTAACCTTTTGGATTATGAAACTTTCATTCTACCTGTTGAGGAAAATATGAAGCTTTACCTCTTTGGGAACTTTTGATTTTTGAGGTTTTGGCCAGGAAATTGGGCTTTTGGACCACTGTGCCACGGTCGAATATAATTTTACGAACTATAAATGGAGACTAGTTTTTTTTTCTTTCATTTCATCTACTCTTAGTGTTTAGCTCCACGGATAGAAATATATTTTTTCAATATTCAGAGTGGCCGGCCAAAAAGAAGAAATGGTAAATCGCATTTAGGAATATGGAGTATTCTCCAACGTACCATTTCCTTACAAACGATATTGTTTTTTGCTGATAATTTGGCGGTCAAGATCAAAAACCACACCGCGTCGGCAAAAAATCTATGATGCGGTACGATCCCTTTCTTTTAAAAATCAAGCGGTCTGTGACTAATAAAAACTCATTCGTTTTCAACAATTCTCAATATTTCGTTAATTATTCATCAACTTCTTCAGGAGATATTTGAAAGAAAAATATATACATGAACATGACAAATTTATTGTTCAATCTGATGTTGAGTTTCTATTTCTGAAGTTTTTATTCGTTATGTTTTGTAGAATTCGAATGCAAGTTGGATTTTTTACATTTTTCAAACCAGTAATGATGAGAAAATAACCGGATGTTTCGGATATAATGAAGATTTCAAATTATTCAATCATCACATTTCCTTTTCCTTCGAATGCTTATTCTGGATCTGAATATATGTGATATATTCATGTGAAAATTTTTATTTCAAGTCGGAGTGGAGAGTTGAAAAATTATAAGGTCTACAGCGATGTGAAAGACGCCGCTGACGGTGGTAGTTTTTATATCCTGGTATGAAACTTATCAACTTTTGTTTTTGGCCGGCCACTCTAAATATCGAAAAAAAAACGAAATCGTTTCTGAGAGTCTTACGGTGAATTATATTTCGATCCTTGGAGCTGGCCCCTCAAAATGGATTAAATATAACGAAAAAATACGGAGGAGTAGTTTTCATGTCCCTCTATAAGATCCACCAACTATCGTTCTTGGCCGGTGACTCTGAATATTTGAAAAAAAAAACGAAATCATTTTCGAGACATACAATGAACTCCATTTCTATCCGTGGAGTTAACCCCTCAGAGTGGATGAAATGCAACAAAAAAAAATGTGTCCATTTATATGACTGACGAATTCTTGTTCCTGGCTGTCTCAGAGGCAACCCAAAAAATCAATCAGAATAGACGAGAATCGGGTCTAGTTGAGTTCGTGAAATTATATTCGACCGTGGTGGAATTGCGTGGCTTGGAGCTGGCCGGCCGGGAGCTAACATCACCAACGTCAGGACTTGTCAGTTTCACTAGCTCGGTTGATAATCCACACGTTCAATCCATCCTATATGTAAACTGGAGGTCGACGAGAAAAATCATAATAGATTCGAAGATATCCTTTCTCATTCTTTCAATTCTCTTCAGGAATGGCTGAAAACTGATTCCGGAATCCCTGTGCACTTCAATAATTTTGCTGTACAGCTGGATGGAAAACTCGCCCCTTTCAGATCTCTTTATTCGATATGTCGAAACAATATAATTTTTTTGTAACCCGTTTTTTTGGTTCATCATAAATTTAAATATTTCCTGAATCTTTTAGGATTATTAAGTGCGTGATGATGTTCTACGAGTTGAGAATTCGACGCGAAAATATGTTACATATGCCTATCCAATATTTCATAATGTAAACCAGTCCATATTTCATCTCTGACAGCTACATCAAATGAAACTCAACTAACTCCGAAGTGCCATATAAGAAAATTTATTATCAACAGTCGATCTATCTCGATCTGTTTTTTTCAAATATATATCATTGCATTGATTATTTTTAAATCGAATTGCTGTATTTTGCAGTTAACGATTCATTTGTTTTAAGACTACGTATAGGTTAGCAGTATTTATTTATTGTTGTCAAGTATATTACTCCTCCAATTTTTGGAGCCTCAGAGTTCAATTGATGGGTATCCACAATTTAGTACTTTAGTACCAAATATCAGGTCAATCAACCGCAAATAACTTTTTCTTCAGGTCGCATGATGACATAGAAGTAACGTTATTTCAAGTCCTCACTAATTATCCTACATTCAACTGTTCAAAGAAAATTCATGAGCATTCACAAAGTTATTATTAAATCAACAGCCACCGGTCTCATTCACGTCAATCAACACCTCTGTAAGAAAGCATTGTTTTCTCGTGAAAAAAAATGTTCTGCCCACTGATATAGTAGTGCTATTTTTGAACGTAGGCCTAATTTATGGTAGTCAACAAGTTAATATTTGTTTGACTCTGCCGTTGTCATTTGAAAGAATTTGGCTTGACATCAAAATTATATATCTCATGAAAACCGTTGGATGCTTTAGAATGTTAGATACACTTCACAATCTATCAGCTAATAATTAGATTTATGCAGCCTCTTGGATGATCTATACTCATGCTATCTGATACTCTCAATGAAAATTTGATATCACAAGATTGGTGTGAAATTGGAGAGACTCCGATACTTAATTGATTAAAAAAGAAACTGTTTTTTTTTTGCAAAGAACTAAAGTATGAGAAGATCATCACAGTAATCTTGTAGTTCACAAACTTCTTCAGAGCGTTCTAGAAATTTGTATAATGGAAGGATGATACACAAAATATTATAACAGTAACCATAGAATGATAAATAATCGTCCAGAAAATTTCGGTGCTGTTTATATCTGCGATTTGGGAAGAGCTAGAAGAATTCAGTCCCATTCTATTATATTGTTGGTGCTGATCGATTAGAAAGTAAAACGAATTATTCACGTTGTATTGCATATAACTTCGCCAAATGCAATGACCTGCTCATATTCTTCATTTGAAAAAATTTGTAAACTACGAAAAACATAATGAGGCGGCGTTGCCTGGTACTTCGTCTTTTTACTTGATGTCTCAAAAGTTGTAATTATTGAACATAACTAGAAGCGAAGTCGGTGAATCAATTCAACTGCTACTAATTACTAATGAATATCAAGTTGAATGTACTATATTTATACTTGGTCACCCTGTTTCTCTTGAATCATCCACTGTTAGACAGGGTGTTTTTTTATCAAATCATCATATTTCGTCGATTCGTGGTTGCATTTTTCCACACCTTTCAGAGATACCCTGTATAATTCGTATTATAGAACAATCAAACCAACTTGTATCGACATGACAGCTATGACATAGGGAATTTTATTTTCGCAAAATAATCCAGTCTCCTGTACAATATTTTGAAATTATTTTATGATTCTCTGAATAAATATATAATGGAGAACTTCCCTACACAGCCTTCAGTTTTCATTCTGAAGAATACACGAAAAAACTTATAAATATACTACCATCAGATTTCATTTTGTTTTGTTTTTGTTTCAATCCTCAACTGCTCACTGTATGGTATAGTAGCACTGTAATGATATGATTCTATTCGAATATATGACACTCATTTTCTCAATCTTTGGAACCAATTTGATATGGAAAAGGTTAGAGCGAGATAATGATGATTGCTTGGCAAGCAGGCAGGCAGGCAGCCATGGCATGCCATGACTTGGTACTTCGAGCGATGTTCAATAATGGAAAGACGATAATTGAGTGCTGAGCTCACGGACCTCCACAATACGAAAAGCACATGACACCTCGATACCACATCTCTGAATATAGGAAAAAATCTATACTACCATCCAATACTACACAAACAGAGATGTTATCCATTCCCCGGTCCATGTTCCACTTACCATTGTCACGTCATCTATCTTTGAGATACTTCTCACAAATATGTTGACACTGACAAATGCCGGACCATCTAGCGGTTAAGAAACAAAAACGGCTCAATTAGTTACAGTCCTCGAGAGATTTGGTGATTTCTCAATGAACCTTGTCTTTAGGAGTTATAGACCAATAGCCACCAACACCAGATTTGCCACTGCATATTGTCAAACAGAATATCGTCTTGTCTTTTTTCTTCCCTTCGATTTCGATCCTTTTCTTCGACTCCAAACCAGCTATACCACTTTGGACATTTGGATTTGAATTCATGGTGCCAGCCGTCAAATTAATAACAATTACGAGCCATCGACAGTTGGGATGCCCTAGTTCAACTATAATAGCAAAACTGGAGTGTGTGGCTTTTAGTTTATCATTTCATCTGTACCGCTTTATCAGCATCGATGAGATGAATTGAGTCATTTGCAGATATATCGAAATAATAAAGAGGTAGATAACCCATTACTTCATCATATTCCGATTATCTGATGTTTGCAATGACAAAAGTTATGCGGCTTTCTAGCAATTTCACTGAGCTTTGTCCAGAAATATATGTTTGGTTATTTTGAAAAGTTCTCGTTGTTCAAATTGATCTGAGAATTTCGTAGTCGAAATGTTTTCTTTGGTTTGTGAATCGTTGGATTGAACATTTTCAATTTACTATTGATATAAATTGATATCTGAATAAACATATTTTGGATCAATGAACCCATTTTATTTGTGTTTCATTTATGTGTAAGTTCAAATAAGCTCATTAATAATGGTCAAATGGTCTCGAAATCTTGTCGAGGTGCAATTCAATACTTACAAAAGAGAAGCATAAGTATTATTCAATCTATTCTATATTGATGCCAATATAGTCATAAGTAGCAACGACTAGTGAATGATTTGTTTTAGTGAATATGGATTGTCAATTTCATAGACTCGTATTAACGTGTCCGATTTTGAGAGAGAAGTTTGGGTATCAACATGAAATAATTAGACAAGGAGGAATATGACAAAACCAGACAAAATAGAACGGTTAATCAGAATGAGCATGCATATTGAATAAGTTATAACCATTAAATACACTGATAGAAACAGTAGTATCAATAGAGAGAAATCTGCAAGTAGCAAATTTCGATTAGAAAGGGAAATAAAATGAAGAAATTCAAGAAGATTTTGATACCGCTGAAATATTTCGAGCACGAAATAGGGCGTCTTGGAAATCCCTGGCATCATTCAAAGACGAATATTTGATTATAACACAAAACTGAGATTGAACCAGACAGCGATCAGATCCGCAATAAGACTGAAAATTGAACTAGATGAGATAAAGAAACTAATCGATCGATAGAATCACGAAAGAACAATTGAAGAAGAACGAGAAGATACCTATTATAAAAGGAGAAGATAAAGATTGATACAGAATCAGTATCATCACGGACAAAAACCGATGGAGGAACTACATGACTTCAAAACCATTATTTAACAATGTTGAATTATTTGAGCTATCATGGATATCTGTATTTGTAGAAATGAAATCATTGATAATCATAATATAAATATATAGTGAGTGCCAATCTCTAACTTGGAATTAGTTCAATAAATCAGAGAACGTATTTTTGTTGGAAATATGCTTGGCCGGTAGGGCGATTATCATATTTCATTGCGATTTGTTTGGTACAAAAAGATGGTAAACACTTTGAGATATGACATAACTATTGTTTAATCACAACCAAAACTCGTGACTATTTCTGAAATTTCAAATTGCAAATGTAAATCATGTAAGATTGTAATGACAGTTAGAAAACATTTACCTATATATATAACGTTTATTCAGGATTGTACATACATGTGCCTTTCTTATATATTTATATATGTATAGAAGCCCGAACAAACATTGAAGAAAACCACAAAAGCCGGAGCTGCGCGTGGTGAACATTAACTCATTTGATCATGAAGGAATCTGTTCAACTAATCTGTGTGTGTGTAGAAGAGATGTGGCATTGGAATATCAAATCTGCTGTTCCTGAAGAAATTACCTATTTCATCATAGATCAAATAATAGTCAGTATAATAATCAGTATACGCCCAAAACAATGACCATCAACTAATTGACAAATCCAAAACATTCTTTCGATATTTCATGAGTAAACCATACATTTCACATTTCAATTAAAATTCTGAACATAAATCGAGTCAGCTCAGAGAGTCTACACTACTATTATTTGTTTGTATTGTTTCCCTGTGAGACCAGCCAATAACTGATTCATCTGTTATTTATTAAATTACCTTGTAATACGATTACGATGAATACGAATAACTTAATATACCCTTCAGAAATAGTCATGAAAATCAGAATTGTACAATTGTACAACACTTCTTCACTAGTCAACTTCCCCACCGAGCAAAAATACCGTCTCAGATTATTTCCAACTTAGATATTTTCACTTGCAGTGTACTATCTCCTCTGAATTATGATGTCTGCTAGAGAAATCAGAATTGATATCGACCTGAATCCAGCATAGGCACTTCGTATCAACCAAGCATGCGATAACTTGACCTATATTTGATTATTGTTCGTTTGAAGATAAAACTATTTGAATATATCAGGAATAGAGATGAGCTACCGATAAGTAGATACAACATGACAACAACTTGAATTAATGGTATGTCTGTCTCCTTATTTTAATCGAAAAGAATTGATATGAGCATGAGTACCAACACCATTTTGAAAATCTACAAGCTGATGCGCTTTTGTGGACGAAGGCTTCTTTATGCCTAAGAATGTTTCTCAGTACGCTTCCGATCCTTCAATTGAATGTTTTTTTAGCTCCACATTTGTGTTTTTAGAAAAACGAACCGTTCTTGGGGTCATTAAGCATATTCCTCCTAAAACATCACAATTTTGTTGCACTTTAGACGAATATTTTTCCATGCATATATGCATATTAATTTGAGATCTGATTCGTCGGCAAATAAAGCATCTGAATTGAACGATTCATACAATTCAACACCTGGAAGACTTCAGGGCCGAACCAGAAAATAATTCTAAGATCTAAGGAATTTTCTACCCTCAGAAACATATCACCCTGCTGATTTCAAGAATCTATGAAATAATTGAAATGCAATAAATTTCAAATCAATATCTTCGAATAATAGCGAAATAGTGCAATCCATAGAAAACAAGAGTTCTTGTAGATTCGGTAATAATCTAGATGGGATTCATTTATTTACTTATTTCATCGCAACAGTTTATGTTTGTTTAAAACTTTTTGATCGAGATGTTGATGCCTTGAAATATCCCGACAGATAACTCCTTAACATTTTCTCAGAAATATTCCATGTCAACGTTACTTAGGCTTCATTCTTTTTCATCCACGTGTCTAAGCAGTAGAGATTGCGTATGAAGGAAAACTATTTTCGATTCTGATGAATATATTGAGTTATAACAGAGAGTATTGGTGTAACATTTTAATCTCAATATTCAAATGTTGAATTGTTTTTCCTTGTTACATTCTAGAATAGGATGTGAGCGACTAATCTTTCATGAACTGTTTATTTTTCAAAATATAAATCGATGTGTCCCAGGTTTTCTTGAAAATGCTTAACAACGTAGAAAATAAATGAATTCATTACATTTGATGTATGTCTACTTCCATTATTTTTCCTAGCTGGCAAACAGAAAGGACACAAACATTTCTTGCAATTCGCTTTTCAATTTGATTTCGGGAACTGTCAGAAATATCCATATTGTTGATCTGATTCATTATATCAAATTTGATGATGAAATGCACTAGCACTTAGATGTATTAGTCAATCTACGGTCAGCAAAATGAAAAATGCAGAGAATTTAGACCAGTTGGAGATGTTCCAAAGCAAAATAGCGACCTTTATTTGATGCATTCAACAAGTTATAATTCTGTCGCTGATAGCCGATCCATACGGGGATAAAGTGTAAAACTGAGTATTTATGATAAGGTGTTCGAGTAAGAGAAAAAAATACATTATCCTCCATGGGTTGACTGAAGTTGATCGATAGAAACGTCATTGATAATTCATTTCCAAATGAAGTAGTGTTTTGATGGACATTTCAGTGGGTAAAATTCCTGATACTGATCTGATGGCAATCCATATTGGATGCAGGAATGCCATACTGAAACTTACATATAGGCTGATCGTGTCGATTTGAGTCTACATATTCACAAATGATCATTTCAGATTTCATTTTAACTATGTCCTAGTCCAGGCAGAACATTTTCAGATCAATGAATCGAAAGAAGAAAAACTGTGGAATGGCTCGTTAGTGAACCTGATTTCACCCTATTGAATTTTTGTGAGAGAACACTTGCTATGCTATAAAATATTGATAGTTAATGAAGCTTTGCTTTCATTAGTGAGTGAATATTGATTCTTTCAGATATGTTTGTCAGCTCAATGAAAGCAATTCGAATTATGGAGAAAATAGAGACTTCCATTTGGGATCGACCATCATCGTTCTGTCAACCCAATAATTCATTTCAATTTGAAAGCCTTGCAGTTATATATAAACGACTTTTTCTACTGTATTCACAATAAAGTAAAGTTAACTTTGATGCGAACTAAATAGTGCAATTACTGATATCGACTTATCTCTTTAAACGCAGCTACCAAGGGTGCGTTCCATTAAGCGCTCACAACGATCACGCTCACGACCACGAATTTTGTCGTTCCACTTGGTTCTGTGCGTCATCGAAACGCTCACGCCGACCCACCTATTGAGATGGGTCGTCGTGAGCATGAATCATGAGGTCATTCATGACATTTTCGCCACGACCCCAACGATATCGTGGTCGCCATGTGGAACGTCTGAATGAGTGTTTTGGGCGTTGTGAGCGCTTAATGGAACGCACCCCAAGTAAGAAGTTCAGAAACAGGTAAGCAACCTTGGTGTTGCATGCTATACATTCAAGATTTGGGCGCTTCGCACTCTCTGTTTTATACATATAGCTTGACTATTTGTATAGTGAGAATCTTGTCATTTTGCAGACTTCATCTCATGGGGCTCATAGGAGAAAAATATTTCCGATTACAGAGGGTGTCCCGGCAAAGTATGACTTGATAATGACAATCATCACTTTTATTGGTTTACACTTCATGGAACAGATGAAAATAACAAGATCCTAACTCAACTAACTACTGAACGGGAGGTGAGATACAGGACCCTGTGGACAGTGTGTGAAATCCAAATCGAATAATTTGATCATTTCGGTTATGGTACATATTTATGGAAAATCTCGAAACAAGTTGAATAAAAATGATCAATTGGCATTATCTAACGTAAAATTGAAAGAACTGGTACTTCATCAGTCGAAGACTTTCCATCCGAAAAACATTGAAGCTGTATTTTTGTCAATTAATGATGAATTTGTGCTTCACTTCATAGACGTACTGTATATTCTTATTGCTACCAAATGACGATGTCATCAGTTCAATCAAATAATATTTGTATGTTACTGAAAACTAATGAAATCAATTGTAAGAGTACAAATCATACTATCAGATGACATCAACTGTTTCCGAAAAACCAATCATTTTTGTTCTAACGGAATTGATGGACCCATCAGTCTTTGTATTGCCTAAACCATTCAAAATAAAGACACAATACAAATAACGAATAAACGAATTTGAATGAACAAAGTATTCCATTTGATTCATGATCATTTATAGTTATAAAAAAGAGACTTAGTGATAAAACACACTGCATATAACTTTCGATGGAAAAATATTGAATCTGGATATATGATTAGATTAGAATAGAAATCTCATGTTGGATATTTTTTTTTATATTGAACTTCCCACGAAAGGAGACATCCTGTAATGTTCAGAGAACATCGTGAGGACCAAGGGAAAGGAGGTAGGAATTGGTGTTCTGAAGGTCATATGCCTCGGGGAACACCTCCCTGGGCAATGTGTTCCAGAGCCTCGCTGTTCGTTGGATGAACGAGTCTTTGAAAAGAGATGTTCTGCAGGTCACCAAATTAACCACAAAGGGGTGTGAAGACTGGTCTTGACGGATTAACCTCGAAGAGACCGCCAAAGGAGGAACAATTGTTGATATTCCAGAAGAGCATCGCCCATGAAAATATCTATGGAATAGAGACAGATCGCTAACCCTTCTACGGTGTTTCAGAGAAGTAAGCGAGTTAGAAAGCGAAGCATCACCGACGAGACAAATTGCCCTTTTTTTGACAGAATCCCACAGGAAAGAATAAATATCGATCATGGACAACAAAGGTAATGACAATGGACGAGGTGCAATATATTGCGAGGATGAAAATTCCGGAAAACGGTGAACACCAACCCGTACACATTCATTATCTATGTGAAAATGTTGAAACTTTCGATTAGGGTCAGTTTAGGTAGACTGTCAAACTTCAGAAGATTTGTGTAGGTGTCCCGATCCATACATGATACCACAATGATTTTCAAACCATTTCTACAACTATTCGTCGTAATTGAGATCTCGTTTCAAAGCTTCTGCGAATATTTGATGCGTTATTGGTCGTCAAGAATATACATCGTTACGAAGATTATCGAGATGTCGATAAAAGCGCACCTGAATATTTTCCTATCGAATATAACTCTCTTCCTTACAGATTGTATAACCTTTCGTATACCGAGCGTTGAGAAATAAAGTTTTTGTAAACTTCTCGTTATGTATTGGTGACTTGATAAGTATCAAACTATAAATGGAATTATTTTATGTTTTATATGCCATATGTATCATGGGACACATTGTGATTCATTTGTTACGATTTTCTCATTGAACTGGCGCAAAAGTAGTCGAAATAATTATTTACAAGTGTTCATAAGTCCAAAACTATTAACTATTTTGATAGAAAACCATATATCAAACTTGTTCAGAATTCAACGTAGAATGTAAAAATGCAATGAAATATAGGGTGTCCCATTTAAAGAAATTAACTTCCAAGTCACCGTGCTTATTTGCGACACTCTGTATAAATGAAACTCAAACCATTGAGGAGATCGAATGAAACCCTACAACTTATGTATCTAACATTTTTTTGTAATATGTAGAATAAAGAAGTTACAGGGGGGGCGACGGACTTTTGGTCCTCACTGTACTATATGATATTCATAATAAAAACTTTCTGTTTGGGTTACCTGTTCCGATTGATTTGGATTTTATGTATGAATTTTTTATTTTACGGATGATTGACTTTAAAGAAATGTATTCCGACAAATAGATTTTTTCTTCAGAAACTTTTTTATCATTTATATGGTAATAGATGAAGAAAGGTGTCGTTATACAAATTAAAAACATTTCTGTTATTAGAATATTATAAATCTACGCCTTCAGAATATTTCTAAAGAGTTGAAAAGCACGATTTATATTATATCGTTTCTAATAATAAATCTGAATACGTTGACTGGTTTCTGTTGATGTTTAGTTAGTGTGTTCCTAGACTGTGATAAGTCGCCCATTTCGTTCTTGAAATTTATAGGTCCTCATCAATTCAAGATTCTAATACTTCTACAGGGTGTCCTGTAAAGACCACGTCAAACCAAGGGAGAATGTAGATCGAAGGATAACCCACCTGCTATGACAAAATTCCCACCATAAAAGTCTTACCGTTTTCGTTTTTTTTTTTGAAAATAATGAACTTTTGCCCCTTTGAATAGTTTCTTTCAGATCTAAAATCTGCACATGAGAGTTATATAAACTAATATCATGATTTATTGTGAAATGTAGTAAGTTGCAATGAAATGGGATTCCCCACTCCAGCTCTAGTATATTCCAATCAATATTATCTACATGGAACCGAATTGGCTCACCCTTTATAAATATCATTGATCTGAACTCATTGTTCAAACTCAAACAAAATACCACTCATCTATTTCAATAACATGTTAGTCATCCAAGAATTTTCTACCTAGAACGGCATATCAAGCTCATATCGCTTGAGGACTGAACAACAAACAAGAAGATGCGTTCATTTTTTGCCTAAAATTATAGTCTATTTTTTGCTGAAATTTTAGCAAGTTTTATAAACGATATTGCTCTAAGGAAACCGATTCTCATTCAAGATTACGAAAAAATAGAATGATGATGAGTTTTATCATTGAATGGCGAAAGGAAAGTATTGAAATTTTTGGTTCATCAAAATATAGGAAGGATCCTTGAATAAATGATAAATCGACACGCTAGACCATTGGTGTGAAGAAGTCGAATATGTCTGTTGTTGGTATTCAGAAAAAAAATCATTATACTACATAGAAATGGTAACTAATCACATACCAAAATCTTTCATGAATCTACAGGATGTCAAAGAAATTCAGAACATATCAAACATGAATTTTTTAATGAAACACTGCAAACTTCATTCAAGTTTTTTTCCTGAATTTAATAACAATGACAATATTTTGATTTGACCAATGACCCATTTGACCCAGTATATATAGTATCTGAAATTTCCCCAGTCCCAGTATACATGGTATCTTGAATTTTGCCTTTACCAAATTCTCAAAGAAATGTTTCCCAAATGCACTCAAGTTTTGAAGCCTTATTCATTTGAGGTGATCTTCAGTTGTATCCATCAGCGGTCCGTGTCTGCTAGGGTGTCCCAAAATATTGAAGTTTCATTTTTCCAATGCATACCCTCTAATTTCGTTTGAATTATGACAAATCACTTATAAATAAAATCACGGCAAACCGTGCAGACTTGTATCGAAACGTGTCAGAACTTGCATATTATGTCGCTCGAACTAATTCCTAATGTGTTTGTTAACAATATAATACAATAATCAAAGTACGAGGGTTTCATTCACAAAATGAATATAAACTTGAATTATTCATTTATATTCAAAGTTTGTACGGTTTCAATAATATTCATTATTTCAGTTATTCAGGTCAAATGGAACAGAATAATGGGGTATGCGTGTCTCAATTTGTAAAAAAAATGCCCTTATGTCTGGAACACCCTACTGTAGGCATCTTGATCCTTAACAAACTTTTTTATGTAAATATTCAAAACAATCAAACTCTGAACTCATTCTTCAAAATAACCAAACGTAACCATTTCTAGAGACGCATTGTAACAGAAATCTGAGTCTGAGTTTGAGCTCATTCCAAAAGATATCTAGGAATAGGAATTTAAGAGGAATGTTAATTCAACTGGAAATATCTATTTCATTACGGCAAAATTTTTATTTCGTACTTGAAGATGAAGATAGCACGTTTCATTACATACTACGGTGTTCTAGAGTATAAGCGCATTTTTTTACGAATTGAGACTTTCGTACCTTATTATTTTGTTCTATTTGACCTCAATAACTGAAATAATAAATATTATATTGGAATCAGATAGCGACAACCGTGCCGATCTGAAGTCAAACTTTGAATATAAAAGTTCCTATTGAAACCATAGGGGAATATTTCTCAACTTGATATTCATTTTGTGAATGAAACAATGGGTTTTATTGAATTATATTAATAACAAGCATATTAACACCTAATTCGCGTGCAGTACTATGTAAGTTCTGATCGAAACTTGCAAGTCGGTACGGGTTGCATTGATTCAATTGACGTGAGGTTTCGTTTATTACCGTTTTGACATTATACAAGGTATAGATTCGAAAATTAAACTCTACTTCTTCTGGGACACCCTTGTGTCTGCATAAGGAGGGCCTGAAATAATCATTTTCATGGTATCTGTCACCTTACTTTTACAGGTCTTAAGTGAATCAGAGTGATTTTTCAATTATTTTCAGGAATCCTGTATACTGGGACATCTGGAAAATTTTACCAGATAATTTATGGAAATTGAACTTCAAAATGTATTGCTTGTAAAATAGCTTGATGCTAATTTACTTACACGCCATAAATGAAACACTAACACGAGTCATGTTTTTGAAAGATTTGGCACCATCACGAAATTTGAAGTAGGTGGACCAACATTTGTCATATTTATGTTTGTGTTGAGAAGAAGGTGTGACATGTTTCATAAGTTTTATTTCAAATATAATTTCTGAAGCTAGTGAATTTTGCTGATGTAAGAATTTCCTCAAATAACTCAATTCTCTTGTGATAAAAATAGATGAATGTCTTCCAAAGTTCGAGTAATATCCATATCCACTCTGGAGTATCGAGAATCCCACGGCACCAATGAAATAACTCCTTGGCGACTAGACATTTCAAGGCTCATTCTTCTCCCCGTCGGACTCAAATCATCATACCTATGAAATCGAATCGAATTTTTGGTCGAATATAAGCAACTGCACTTGGTGCCCCCTTTGTACCGGTCCCTGCTGTGGCTACCTAGCCCTAGCCACCTGGCCCTACGGCCCTAGCCCCCTAGCCCTAGTCCTAGGCGAATAGGCAAGTCGAAAATACGCATTCAGCAGTCAAACCCTATCCTACAAGCTAGACGGGGCCAACGATTCGAGTCGTGGAGGTACTACGACACCAAACACAACAGTTCTTCCTCTTCATACGCTTTGATATCATTTTCTCTTCACCACTATAGCTGGATGGGAAATAATACGGTAGGACAGCACACTTATCATTATTATCATTTCAATTTCCAGAAATGACAATTTGAGAGTACATCCGTTTCATATGCTACGTGACATTCATAAAATCACAAATTGGGGGTGTGCTCCGATTATGATTCAGAGAGTCGGGATTGGTGAGAAATCGATGTACAGAGTATCGGAAAAAATATATTAGGTAGAGACAAAAATTATGATCGAATACATGAGAATCGAGTACCAAGTATGCGAGTATATGCCTTGAGCAACGTGAGACTAATTATTTGATGGTGCGATTTCGGATTAATTCGAAGAAATTCACGTGTAGACCAAAGTAGAATAGAACGAAATATCACACAAATGAAACAGACGTCGCAAGACGCGATCTCCCACTGAGATGTGTCACGTGACGTTATCAGTAGATATCTGTTGTATAATACAAGTTTTGATGAATATTTTCTGTTTCTTGGGATTTTATTACTATTAGATAACAGCAATCAATTCTGTAAAAAATTACCATTTGATATTTCTCTTTCGAAATGTTCGACTTTCAATATTCAGCGAGATTGTCGAATGATGGCAAATCATAATCGTTTTTCAGCATATGTATAAACGTGATTATGCAGTTTTCGTATCTTGTTCATCATGTATAATATTGCATATTCTCATTGGAATCTATATTCTTGAAATGAATTCTATACTCGCTCATTCTCTATTGAATCATGTTTTTTTTTCTACGTCCACGTCCAATTTCACGTGTCCAGTTTAGTACTATTATTTCGCTTCCTTCATCAGGTTCAAATGGTCATATTTGAGATTCATTATTTTTAATGGAGAAAAATGATCGTTATTTACATGGAGGGTGTCTCAGAACTGAGTGATTGTGATCATTTAGTCAACTTATCCTACGAAAGCACTTTTTTTTTTATTTGAAGATAATTGACTTCGTCATCGATTGGAATATATGTTTCTCGTGCATTTTCTCAATTTCAATAATCGATGGTAGCCTGTGTACAATTGTGTTTCATGTTGTTTTTTTCAGAGGAGTAGGTTAATGTCACCTATTTCAGACTTTATTTTTATATTTCCAGATTTATTCATTTCACTTTCTTAGTATTCATATAAGTGCTTGCTAATATTAGATATATTCCATGTCATGTCTATTCATATTCTCATGAACATCGAGAGGTGCCTATTTAATGGAAGAATAATAATTTCCTATGTAATTATGATTCGAACAACAATACTTGTCTGGTTCTGTATAGAATCAATCTCTGATAGGTATACCGAATAAATGAGAACTAACCACAAATAGTGACGGGGAGTCTAGTAAATGAAATGTTCGAATAGGAGAAATTCAATTAAGACGAGCCAGTTATTTCTATGACGAACTTATAATACTTGATCTACGATATACCCAAAGAAATCAAACTGAATTACTATTCTCCTTTGCGGTAGAATTTCGTGCAATGCACCAACTGAGGAAGAGAGAAACTAAGCTGCTATTGAGGGAATATAAGTTAGATTTGAATGTTCTGTTCTAGGTAGTGTTCTTGTCTAGGGAGAAGCAATTAAGATCACTATAAAGGTCAACAATTCTGGATCATCATATCTCTATATTGATCGTGGAATCGTCGAATATAAATTATAGAATTTATGAATCAAAGAAGAAAGAAATTCAATTGAACCTTTTATTGAAACGTACTTAAAGTAAATTCCAAAATATTATTCATTCCTATCTGTATCGATAATATATTATATATAAGAAGATTGATGTTCTCGAAAGAATATATTTTCAGCGATCGATTGTGAGGATTTCGACATGACATATAAATACAATTCGCAAAGATGAGTTTTCGGTGGAAATATTATTCAGAATGTTTAATGAAATAGGTATGAAGCATTGCCCATTCCATTGGTTTCTGCGAATTGAATTCAAATGGTTAACTGAATACTTCCTTTTCAGTTTTTGTAGCATTCAATCCAATGAATCTGTCACAACGGTCTTGAATGAATATATATAAACATCAACATTTGCCTATTTCATTATATAAACCACCTTTTATAAAAAATGTACGCAAGCGAATACCTCCCCTCGTTATGTAAGAAACTCAGAAAATCAACATAGAACGTTAATGAAATTCTTGGCAAACTTAATTGTCATGGTATTTTGAGCATTTGGATCTCGTAAACACGTAAATAAAACAAATATATATCCAATGGGGAACTGAGCCCAGGTCGAAAAGGAACCGGCTTTCAACAGAGTATTGAATAGGCAAATAAATAATAAGAAACGAAATGACCATTGGCGTAACTATATCAACTGGGGCCCCTGGCAAATTCTTTGGTCGAGGCACTATCAGTAAAAATGTAGTAACAACCATTGTAATCTCTCAACAACAATATAAAATATAACAATTACAACGATTCGAATGGTTTTGAAACCATCGTTCATTTTCTTTTCCAACTGTTTTTTTCAATCAATTGAAATCGTTGTAGTTCGTTCTCTATATATTTTCAGAAAATCATCGAATTCCAAGTTTAAAACAACAATTCGTTGAAACAAGGGAATACAATGGAATCGTCAATTCGAGATCTCATTTTTGTGTGGTTTTTTAAAAATCAGCACAATATCTGAATGAATAAAAAATAATAATGAGAACTATTATAGGATAAACATTTATTCTCACGAATTCTTCCAATAGACTTTTATGCATCGAACAATGTTTGATGTATTTGTTTAATCTTTAAATAAACTTCTGAGAAGTAAACTTCGACCAACGTATTCATCAGAAAACACATGAAAGAAATAAGCAGTCTTGAATTGGAATCCAGAATATATTTACTATTTACTACTATTTTTTTGATTTCCTTTCCATTGTGTACGGTCAAAGGTCGATATGTGATCAGGATCAATGTTTCAAGCACATTTCATACTTACTATCTTTTTTCTTTCATGTGCTAACCAAAACCGAATCTCTTATTATCCAACTCACTGGCATTATGATATGATAAGATCATGCTTCGGCCAATTCTAACTTCCCGTTCACTCCCGTTCATTTGGAAAAATTGAGAGAGTTATGAGTATTGTGAGGTTAGAATAGTTTTTTATGCATATAATCGAACATAAAAATGTGACATTGTAATGGATTATATTCACACAGCTCGCAGCTGATGATGCAATCTCTGGAGGTAATCAATTACAGGTTATTCCAGACCATTCAGGAGGAATAGGATCAACATGGATGAAGAAAAAGCCGAAACGAAATGTTATTTATAGATTCTGATAATGGATTTCATATTGAATTCCATTTCCATCAGATACAAGCATTCAAAATTCTAGGAACGAAAGCTAATCAACATGTTTATGTATGCGTTGATTCACGTGACAGTCCTATTCGGAGAAAATAACTATAATGCCACCAATGAAATCCCCTTCGATTTTTCAAAATCTAAGAGATCCGCTCGAACATACGAAAACTAGAAAAGCATATTGGGAATTTACTCTACAAGGTGTTATGTGAGTACGTGGTCGAAAAAGTTATTCATTGAGGGATTCCAAGATAAATGGTTCGATAACCAAAGATCTGATGGGACGTTGTTTCGAAGATGAAGAATGTCAAAATTTTTTAGGAGAATATTTTTTGGTAAATATATTACATATTCTTCAGCCGATTCTGTTGGGATTTGGTAGAATTGTGAGGTTCATTCAATAATCGTACCCAATGACGTTCCGAAAGACATTTCAACCAATATTTTCATTGGCTTCAGTAGGTATTTAGGTGTACATGATATATTTTCTTCCGAACTACTAGAAATGTCTGTATGTATTCATTCAAAATTACTTCATCATTCGTAAGTATTTCTATATAGAATAAACGATGAATACAATGTGAAATCATTTTCTGATTACTGATATGAATTATATTAAAGGTAGCAGAAAAACATTGAAGAATTAATTCGAATCGACAGTCCTAAATTTCCAAATCTTGATTTCTTGAGGAGGCGTGATTTGTTATGCAGAGATTTGATTGTATGTATTCTTCTCATCAAGAATCTGTATGATCTGTAGAATCCTCAAAACAGTTACGGAATCTTATTACCCGCCCAAGATTGGGAACCCAAGGCTTACAGGATTCTGTATTCTGGATGTTTTCGACTATTAATCATTATTCATGGATTCAGTTGATCACGTAGAGATCACGTTCAATAATAAACGTCAGTAGTAGGCAACGTATATGTATCGACATCGACCGAATGGAACTGGAAAAAGGAAATTGCTTTCAGTCTATAGGATGACTAAATCCTCCAATCTCGTAAATTGAATATTATTGCTCTCCTGATTGAGAGCTTGTTTTAGAATAATTCCGCTCTAATCACTATATCCCCTTTAAAGGTGCTTCGCAAGCTTACCATAGTAACTTTCGATTTCTGCTCAATCGATAAGAGTCTTGCTAAAAATACAATCCCACGCTCTATAGTTCTATTTTTAGCTCATTCCCATAGAAGATCATCTTTCCCTTTTCGCTCTCACTAGTGAGGAGTAGTATTTATTTTCGGGAAGAAATCCCACATTCATTTGAATACAGAGGTTTACATAACAGTTATTTTTTTTTTATTCACATATAGCATTTTTCAAGAGATTAATCATATAAACTGAATAGTATATCAGTTATGAGGTCAACATTGATTTCTTTTGATGAAATACTTCTGTTATTTCAACTAAAATATTTTCTCAAATGAGCTAATCTCGAGCTTATTATCAAATGTACTCAATTTCATGAGTACTCTTATAACAGGAGTTCGATAGAAGATTTTGAAATTAGTTTTTTACATTATTTGACATAACTTTCCAAGTGACTACCGTTAGCCTGAGAATCAAGCAACATATGTTACAATGAAAATGAAGAAGCTAATGCACTAACTAGTTGGGCCAGAACCTTTCTGTGGAATATCGAAATCACTGATCAGAACCTCCAACAGTGTTCAGACGAAAAAGCGATCGACATAGCCTCAGAAGACCCAAAGTTAATCAAAGAACCATCGTCAAAATTCAAAGAGTATCTAGCTATCAAGTTAAAACAAGTGAACAATTAGGATCATAGTTGGGCTCCGGACAGGGCAATGTAGATTACATTAACGATATCGGACCGACAGATATAATTATTTGTTCTACCAAGAAGAAGAGGTTTCGAAGGTCTGTCAAGGCTAAGGTATCCCACGAGGGGTGAACAAAAACCGCAACCCAATACACTGGTACAAGGACTAACCTAGACAGGGAATATTAATATAGCGTGTGGGCACAGACAATAGATCTGTAAAAGGTAGAAGAGGCCCGCACAAGTACTAATCTCACCCAACCTAACCTAAATATTCGAAATCAATTTGATGGTGTTCTTGATAAACTGTTTTGTTGAAAAGCATCTGACTGAAAATGACTAGTGGGAAGTGGACTAACCGAGAAGTATGCATACAAATACAATACAAATACAAAGAATAAAGACACATAGACACTTGAATTGAACGTTTTCAAAAAGGCCATGTCCGTCTCATGATTGTAAATGAATCTGATCGCAAAATAAATGAAATGAGTATATGTTGAATAGAAATGATAATTATTGGAATATGAATTTCATTGAAACACGAAACACTGATAGTGATGCAAAATTGTCGTGCTCAAAGACCACAAAAAACCTATGCAACAATATGGCGGGAACTACAATTTTTAGTAATAATCTAAAAATAAGAATTCGTGATTCAACCAAGCATTTCCCCGATTTTCAAATTGTCAATTGTTTAGACCACAGAATATGGATTCAATATGATGATGTGCGTAACCACATTCGATTCTAACTATGTACTCGTTAGTTATCGAACAATTCAAGATTGATATATCAGAATGTGGGGAATAGTGGTATAACTTGCTAGATCAGCTGACCTTATTTTATTGAACCTTTTCTGATGAGGTTATTCATAATATGAAATCTTTTCTTGCAGACAATATCCGAGATCCTGAGCACGTATCGAGCAGGAAGTAATATCCATTATATTCTACAAAATTTGAAAGACGAATTCATCAACAGGTCAAATCATTGTCTAACGGTTAATGGAAAAGGTTGGCAAATACTCTTCATGAATGTTATTTTTGTGATATATTTCGAAAAATGGTGAATGATTTCATACCTTCACCTTTTGTACGCCGTATATGCAATGAAGTTCTCGTATTTTGTTATCATAAGATTTTCACATTTAATGGACTATTTTATAACTTCATCATATTGAAACACCCTGTATAAATATACCTAGACTGCAATATCTATAGACACTGTCTAGAGTCTCGAAACTTTCATCTGGACTATTTTTAGATGAATGAAACCGAAAACTGTATCCGTCTTTGAATCTTTCAACGTTTATCTCGGATAAACAAATTCAACTTCCACTTTTTGTCATGAGAAATATCGAACGCAACAGTGAGGAAGTAAAAATTCGATATCCAAATCTACGCAACATAAAGAATGAAAAATAGAATGGGGGATGTTTGTCATTTGTTTCATTAGTCAAGCAGTTCATTCAGGATAAAATTTTGAAATCGGGAACATTATATAAATTAACATCGATGTGAAGTATAGCCAGGGTAAGGGGGTAATATTTCCGGTTAAACTGGAAGTATACGTCAATTTCATAAAGTAAACCTCATATATTTTTTTCATGTCGATGATGATTATGATGTTCGTAAACATATCCTACGTAAAATATTCTATACTTAAATTCAACCGTTAAATTAGACGAAACTATTGATTTCTTTTACATAAAAGGTCCATCATCCAATTAAAATTGGTTTCTTTATTGATCTATACCTGACATGGCATTTTATTTGAATTAAAATAGGATTTTATCAATGAAACTTTGTGCACGTTCCGTAACTTTGCCCCCATTTCAACCAACCTCGTATATCTTGAGATAAACGAGATTCCCATAGTGGCACATGAAAAACGGACAGGTTATTCCATTTGAAATGAAGATGTTGGTATCCATTCCTAGTTCAACTGAAAATTTCATGCCTCTGGTTCTAGTTAAAATTGATTGTTTTGATTTTTTTTTCTCATTCTACCTTCCTATGACAGAACTTGAAATTCTACGCGAATTTTAAATAAAAAACGAGAACTTTGTGGATTCGTGTATGGACATCTCCATACAAGTTTCCTCATTATAATAGACGATGAGATAAAATTACTAAAATAGGGGGTTATCATTGAGAAGAATTTTTGTAAGCTTATTTTTCCATTCCATTATTAATTCAGTTTTTGATTATCATGTCTAGATTATCAACATTTGAACAGAGTTCAATAAAGTACATTTTCTTTCACAAGGAAATCAATTACAGATAAATGATAAGCATTTCTGTACATAATGATTTCGAGGTGAAGGTCATTCTTGACAAAATTGAATATTCCTGGAAAGGTTGAGTTCGAGTATAGAGCATTATAAATAGAGTATGTCGATACTTTTGCGTAAAATTTGAAAAATAAAAGAGGGGAAAAAGATGTTCCAGTCGATTTCCAGAGAAATTCGAATAGTAGTTTTGACGTATTGAATATTGAGATTCGTATATAGTCGAAGTGAAGTGAATTTCTGCTAGATATTGAAAGAACTGTTGTGTTTTCGGTGGTAGTTTACAAGCCGAACCGCTGCTACCCCATGCTGGCTCGTGTAGCACGTGGAGCACCTTCTACACTACCCTACAAGAACTCTGGGCCTCCACTTACCATCTTGATGTCGCTTATTGTTGCTATGCTGCGGACAAACAGGTTTACCCGGACAATGGCAGGCCCATCTAGAGTGATGATTATTATGTGTTACATTTACATATTATGTACAACAAGCAAACAAGTTACAGTGGCATCTCTGGATTGCGGTAAGTCGTCTTGGCTCCCTACATCGATTTTTATCACACTCATGTACCTAGAAGTGCACTTACCTGTGCCGTTCACACCAGACGGTCGAATTCTGGCATCGTATCGTCCAGGACCCAGGATTTGATCCAAGATTTCTTTTTCCTTTTCTCGGAAATTTATCTTCACATTTGTACAGCTGAGGAAATAGGCTTCGTTTAAGAATTGTTGATAAAGTCTTACTTGAAAACTTCACACCCAATATTTTCGAATGGTATTTTTTGTCGTTGTGAAAGTAAGCAAGCAATTGAAATTTTCATTCTCATCGGGGTAATGAGAATAACATTGAAATATGTTCATGAGTACAAAGACATTCGCATTTTAATCCAGATGTCAAAACTGCTTCCGAAAGCTTGTCTTTGATTCTTTCGTATTATCTGAAATCAGATATTGAGCTCCTTATCTGATTGCATCATGTTTTTTTTCTGTCAAAATGAAGCATGAAAGGACACTACCTTTCGCTTTTGATATCACGAACATGAAATATCATTTGAACTGAGATGAAAAACATACTATTTGAATTACCAACTATTGAAAACATTCATTACCCTAGTATATCTTTTTACATTTCGGTGTGAAATTTTCATTCCGAAACTCCCAGTAATAATTGAAACTTGAGTAGTATTACAAATGAATATCGAGTATTAAAACTTCCACTCTTCAGAATGGAAATTTGAATCGCAGGGAATATAAAAGATATTATGATTGACATATGAGATTCAGAAATCCAACACATGATATGAAATAAACAAGATTTCATCGAAACAGAATAATATAGTAACTGATAGAAGTGGAATGGAATTAACAAAGTTTGAGAGTAATATATAAATCAAACTAATAAGGTTTCCGAAGTGAAGTGTTACATTTTGTTATACGTTTCATGTTACTATGTATCATCCTATAAAAGGATGAACCCTAATGTTCGGATGATCTACCAATAAATAAATAAATAAATCATCCAATTGTGTGAATGTACAATCGTTTTCAGATAAAGACTAACAAATTTCTTGGATGCATCATTCATACTCATATGGAAGTGGTTTCATTTCACTGAACAATAGTTTCTAGACATTGCGACTATTTATACTGAGTAAAGTAAGTGTATTTTCATTTTCAGTAGCCTCTTTGAATTTATTCTTCAGTCAATGTTCTACTACTTATGAATTGCTGGTTTCTCGTCACAGTCTTTTATTCTTCGTTACTTATAATTGATCGACTGATTTGACCGACTTATGACTAGCCTCTATTCACGAAGTTTTGGATAAAAACAGTTTGTTGATCACAGGACCTTGACGTAAAAGAGGTACAGTGATGGTTGCAATTACCCTTCATCTTTGGGAGTCACCATCTGTTTCCCTTATTTCTTCCTGTATAGTAATAGTAATCCTCTGCGAGACCCCTTTTGAATTATTTCAAATCCATTTATAGACTGTCTTCTTTATTGCAAGTTCAAGCAACAATACTTTTGATTATTCCTTTCTTCGTAGATCTATGATTGAATTCGGAAGTCAGGTATTTACCAATGTGGATGGATTTTTTGTGGATAGACGTTTGCTACTTGCCTTCTAGTATCTCCACTGTCACTTCCCACAGGGCCAATTCCTCTTGGAAATATTTTCTTAGTTCTCACATATATAAAATAAATGTCATATAATGTATAGTGCGTATGTGAGTGAAGTAAAGGGTCACCTGTCAGTGTGAGTAGGTGTTCTTACCATTTCTTCATTCGATCTGATCTGATGAAGATCTTGGCTATTCTGCACCCTGGGGCATTTATCCATGCTTCCCAAGGTCTGCCCATAGTGGCAAGAAATCTATAGTCCCAAAAGACGCGACGCTAATTCTCTCAACTGTTTCGAAGAAATTACATTTTGTCCAATGATTATGTAGGAATGTTCTTCTTATCGGATAATTTTGTGTTCGATCGTTTGATTATTTTTCCACAAAATATTTGACTTGTGAGGTATAGTCCATCTAGTATAGTACATTTTCTCCCAGTAGAGAATAAAATATTAATTCTGAATATTTGGTTGGGTAGAAATTGATATTTTCCGTCAAGCTGGACCTGTCGGCCTCACATTCTAATCAAGAGTTCACAGACACATTATTAAGCATCTCAGAGAAGAAAATTGAAATTTATAGCTACAGGAATAAAAAAACTCTCACAGGGTTCACATTTTCTCGATTTCTTTCAAATATCCGTATCTTTCAAAATACGCAATTTGGATTTTCTTTTACTTTTCTATTATAACTATCATAACTTCCTGAGGACATCTTGTATATCACTTCATTTACTGTCAATCATAATATCTCCTTTGAATTTTCCTGATTCAATTATTACACATGGTTTACAAACTCCATGAAATATTTGTTGTCCACCCTAAATAAACACGTGTGAAGGAATACTCTGAACCACTGGTTTCTCAGATCATCTCGTTATGAACGTTCTGATGGGTTGACGAACGAGAAACACGTGGCTATAATGAAACATTCTAGAACTGATAAACATCATCGATTCATACTGAATAGATCATATATCTACTTGTTGAATGTTCTATTTTGATAATTCCACATTGATGTTTCCCGATCCATATGTAATTCCAGTCTATTTTTATTGAGAGGGAACGCTATTTTTAACTAAAATGAATTATACAACAGGAAAGTTATTAATTTGTCCTGCATATAGCTTTTATGAACACTCGATTACTTTCAAAAGACTAATCGATTGTTAATACTGCAGAAGTACGTCGTGGAAACACGTTAATTAGAATTTTCAGAACGATACAGATAAGAACTGTGTTTGAAAATCACAAGTTTATGATTCAGAAAATGTTTTTTCATTGGTTCTCAATGATGATTTTAAACGCTTCATTATTTGGAGGAATCAAATGTATCCTAGTCATTACTGATTTTGTAATCAGCAGGGACTCTTTAGTGTTGATATTTGATATGGTTTAGTTTGCTGAAGAATTTCAGATCATGTATTTTATCAAGTCACATCAACTGGTGAGAGCTTTTTCGAAATGTTGAACGTTACATTTCGAGAATTCCAGGATTATCTCAAACTAGTGGATAGACAACAGATCATTTCCCAACAAGTTATGTGTATCGAAACAAATGAGTATCTATTTCTATTGTAGACAGCTGAACGCAGACATAAGTCAGAGGAGCAGAATGAATATTATGCTTAGAGAACATGGGAGGAAGAACAGCTTCATCAAGATTCACTAGGACAATAAACAGCTGTGAATTGACGAATAATTATCAGATTTATATCTTATTTGATACGTTGACATAACTTTAATTGGCAATAAATATCTAATGATATATCTCTAAAGAGAATTCGACAAATTCAAAAGAGTGATTTTCATGTTCTCAGTTTTTCCAACTTGATCAAATAATGTAATGAATGATTCGCTGGCTCGGCCCCTTTGTTATACAGTTCAGAACTTCAGGAAAAGTGGTTTTAGCCACGTCAAACGTTCTTTTGGCAATTTCGACAGATTTTTTTTTCAATATTGTGATCATACAAAATTTGGTGTTGAAGCATTCAGTATTTACATGGGGGGCTTGGAGCAATAGGCTTGTATTTTTGAGCAGCTGATTGTTGCTGTTGGTTTCAGATTCATTCAGAATATCTCTCTTCCAGCTTATTTCATTGATATTCATATTTTCTATAAAGCCTACAATGACAGACCATGAATGATATTTCATGAAAGTATTGAATGAAGAACACATGTACTTCCATCTTGGTCTCCTAATCAATTCTAATATGCTGAATGGGGATATTTTTTCTTAGTTCAAATTGTATTTGCAACTCTGGATCACATCTTGTTTATCAACCAATTGAATTTGTCTGGATGATTATTGAATTAGTGTTGATTTGCACAAAACGGTGTAATCATTTCATTCAGCAATAGCGAGTGGTTATATCAGGAGAGCGATAATACTCTCGGTTTCAATTACCTCAATTGAAGCCCGTAATCAGTTTTCATAAAGGCAACGGAGTATTATTACAGAATTTTCATTTCGATTCTATAGTGTGAAACTAAACCTGGTATTTGATCGTGATTGAGAGAAATGGCCAACATTTCATTTTATCGATTTTTTTCACAGTCGAGATATTAAGTCTTGACTTTCTACTAATGTGAACTCTCTTATAAAAATACAAGTAAGGATTTGTTCATGAGAAGATATAAGAGGTTCTTGCATGGGAAAATCAAGAACAAAATTCTTGAAAAACATGCTAACAATGAATACGAGATTCTTTTATACCAGCTACGAAAAATTTTCACTTGAGTCATGATGGAAATTTCGAGAATAAGACTATGATTTCATTATAATCATTCTCAGAAATTTCATGTTGAGCAAACCGAATAACTTGCCAGGAAAAGTTGTCAATACTAAGCAATACTCAATGAAGAGACACGTCTCAAGTATGTAACATCAAATAAATAATTATACAATCCCAAAAACATCTGCATAATAGAATATCGATAACACATTTTATAAGTAGTCTAAATGATCATTTTTATGAGTTCCGTTTTAGGAGACATAATTCAACGATGGAAAAAGTAATTATGCTATTTGCTATACACACGAAATATACACCCTCAATTGAAATGATGAAAAAAGGGAAATATCGAAAGTAGAACCAGGAGAAGCAATTAAGATATCGACGGTGTACTTTGATCTCGTACATAGGTACGAGAGGATCAGAAATTGCGATATGAAGAACAACCAAACGACAAGGAGATGATGAGCTAGGTTTTGAAAATATATCCTTTCATTTGAAAGAACTAGAACTTTTGTCATTGTTAGAACGTAAAATACCTCTAAACGAAATAAGCTTTTGAACTGGAATGAACTATTAATATCACGAAGTAGAAGAAGTACTCCATATACAAACCAATAGTAACCTAGGTACGCTACTTGTACGTTTGAAATAATAGAAATGCAACATTCGAGGATCTGGAATGAAATAATTGGGGTTGACCATAGGAATAACCAGAAAATACCGACTTGAAACCAGAAAATATGAAATGACTGGAAAGCAGCATGCATTTGATTGAGAAGGAAGAATATTAGAATAGTTAAAATATAGTAAAAGTAATCTGTGAGAGAAAGTAGAAATACGATTAATGGAAGGAGGAATCAATTGGAAAATGTTCTACTTTGGGCTTTACACGTGTCACGTGATTTGAAACCACATCCATCAGAACTTTTCTAGATTGATCTATCTCCTCCATCTTCATTAACGTGTTACTGATGGATGAACAAATCAGGATATCGTTTTCCATAACAAATCCATTGACGTATTATAATCGTATCAAATATTAAATTCCGAATCTGAATCGATATTTGGTATGTGTTTCTGCTAGTATTTCGAAAAATTGAGATATTTTATTCTAACTTTCTAAAATTCTATTGGTATAATTGAATGACGTATATACAGTATCCAATACGAAGGTGATTTTCATAAATCTTGCATATAGATACGGTAACTGAGAGTATCACCAGGAAGGAAGCTGTTTGATTTATTTCTGTAGGAGAATCATGTGAATTCATTGGTTAACATGGTTCTCACCTAATCGTCACCAGAATTCATGATTACCACGTCAAAATTAGCCAAATTAGTATTCATGAATGAAATATAGTCATGTTTAAAATGCCTACTTCAGTAACTTCACTTTGAAAATATTCCATTCGGTTATTTTAAGAAAAAGTAAGTCGTTTAATTACGAGGTGAATCTAAATGCGGTTCTATGGCTAAAACTTGGTTCACAGCAAATAATCATTTTTCTGAATGAGGTCGAAACCTGCTGTGAATTTTTTCAAGTATGTAGATGCTCCTCTATAAAATACATTTCTTGTATGTAATACTCATGATTTCACAAACAATATATGCGTGTCACGAACATTGAGGCAATAATGACAGTAGCATATAGAAGCCACTTGACATATAATATACAGTGACCACAATGAAAAATCATCAATTAATCCCTACAGTGTTAGGAAAAAACAAAACACATCAATGCTAATCATCTGTGAAGAACAGGAAAACACGAATTCTCTCTATTATATTCATTCTACTGCCTCTAGAGCTTAGGAAAACATTTTCAACTATCGCTTGAGGTGTATTTTGACCACCAATTGTTTGTATAGTCTGAGTGAATTTGAAATCTCAGTAATTTCGTATTTTGTTCAATTTTGTTGTTCTGTATTTTCATCAAGTAAATTATTATGAATACAATTTATTTAATTTCTTGTACAAGCAAAGGTACTATCAAGGTAGGCTGTGGGTCATCAAAAAACGATAATGATAACTCAATCAACATATGAGTACACATGAGAATATGCGACTGAAAAATAATATCTCTAACGAATCTATGCCGACCATCATTTGGTCACTGTATAATATTATTGAATTAATACTCTCGAATATTGCGCAGACGTGTTGGAAACAAACGAACTTTTATGCTGTGACGTGAAAATATTAAATTGAAATAAAACAACATATTACTTTAGAAATATCGCTGTTCAATCTATCCTTAATTGTTGTTGAAGAAATTATAGTCTGAAGCAAATTTTCCTCATTTTCTGATAATCACAGAATGTTATTCTAGACTCATTGAAATTATCACATTGCGATTTATCTAGCTTCGTACGGCAGTTACAATCATTCAGAACTAGAAATACGGAATACATTTGAAGATCAGGTGGATCAAATAGGAATCAACTCAAAATTGTCATTTAGCCCCAGATTGCGAATTTAACTCAAGTGGTGTCTTCTATGGATATTGATCGACCAAAAGTGTTTGAAATAAGTTACTCCTAATATAAACTGGGATTAATATATTGACGGATATTACTATTCAATTGAACACTACTTGCAATATTTCAGCATAGAAGATCGAATCCATAGAAATTGCTAAACTGAAATCTTCAATTATGGATTGAGAAAGAACAATATCGTGTCGACTACAGCCAGAACGAGTTTGTATAGGTAGAATGTTGAGACTAGCAGATATGAATAATGATGCTGATTTGGAACTCTTTGATCCGTCAATACAAATATTCAGAAATATCATACAACTGAAATTGTTTTCAGGATATTTTTCTCACTTATTTTTCTCACTAATTCGCTAGAAACACACTGAACTGGATGGCCAAATTTCATACTCGTGAGAAAGTACAATCAATCAACTTTCGTAATTGGACTATTCTAATTATTCGTTTCTTTCTTTGTCATTATTCCTTCAGGATATTGTTGTATCTTGCTTTTGGGAATAAGATGTAAGCGGAAGACGTGAAAAAAAATATATATATATATATATTTATTATATATGATTGACGTTTTGTGTTGCTATGGTAATAAATTTATGGGTAAACAGAGTTTTTCGTATGAAACTCAACCCGTACGGAAAAATTAAACATCCGGGGCGTGTTTGGAGCGGATCCTCAAACAAGCTAACAGTACACGAGATATTACCAAACTTGTGTCTAGCACAATTTTGAATGCTGTATTGATTTAAAGGATCTGCAAAGTCTCTCCTATTTCTGTCTCCCCAGATTTTCAATTGGTCCCGAAGCTTATTTTATTCGATTCGGATTCGCTTTCTGTCGAAGTGGGATTATCGAAGATTCGTAAAATTATTTGTTGAAGCATTTTTATATATTGGGTCCTGGATTGGAAGGAGACATAGTCAATTGTTTACTGATTCACGGGTAGTGTTGACGGATTAGAGACAACATGTGTCCCGAAATGATGAAGAACTGCTCTAGAAGCAGTCACAAGGTAGTTACAGTCACTTACCAGTCGTGTGAGAAACCAGTGGAGGTCAGGGTAGATATGCCGCGTGAATTTAGGATGGACGACCTGAAAGCACTCAAGAGGATCTACTTACAATGAAAAGTGGACGACGTGTATGAAAAGTGCGAAAAGGGTGTGTACTTTCATCGCATAGATTTCGTTCACTTGGAAAAAAAAACGGTGTCGATCGAAAGTGAAGGCAAAATCAGATGAAAGTTAATTCACCAAAAATAATGAAGTCCTGGTGCAACATAAGTTTCCAAGTTGTCTCTCACCAACTTTCACAAGCTCACCAGGACGTGTCAACTCACCACCCGTTCGGGTTTGCGACACTTTGAAGAATAAAATCAAGCAAGCAGGCAGCGCGAAACACAGCGGCGATGCTGCCGATGTGCGAGACGAGAAGGGGAATCATATTGATCTGGTGCTTCTCCACACTGCGCCGACGATCGAAAACGCGGTTCCCCTGTTTGTATTACGAGGAAAATTTGCCACTCCTGGAAAATATGGGATTTTCTTCTTCGTACCTTCTTTTCACGCGGCTAAATATCGCCGAATTTCTTTCAGCCTGACGAGACGCCACACTGCATTTCATCGGACGCCAATCCATCGGGAGCGAAGTTGACATTCCTCATATCGAGTTTGTTTCGGGTTTGTTGACCCGATGCTATGGCCTCGACATACCTCGATACTAGGTTGTCGAGCTTTCACAGCATCTCCTCTCCTCACATTTCCTCTATTAGGAAAATACCCAGACTGTTGTAGAGAAGAAAATTTACAGAATTCATTTTGTTGACGTGTTGATCGATGTTCCTTTTTCTTTTTCTGGCAAGTCATGACGATTACTACGATGAAACAATGTATCAACGTACGAGTTGAATGAAAAAAAGCATAAGTGATCGATAATTATTGGTGGGAGTGGCTATGTTCTCACAAAAATACATTTTTGGTTCGACACAAGCTTTCATTATTTATTGAATTCACTCCAAAGTAGCCCGTTAGCTCCCCCCATTTAAGGCTTTGGGGACGCTACCATACATTTTTAGTCAACAAATGGAGTTCTATCAGCTGCCTGGACAAATTGAATTTGGGACCATTCCGCTCTGAAGAAGGTACGCATAGCCAATTATGGAAAGTCTGCTGTTGTTCACAGTTTTCAATCTGCAACATTTTATACAAATATTACATCGTTTTTTAACTCACACACTCCATAAAGTTGATTCAGCTCATCATTCTTCATATTTGTTAGCCTTCCTCAGCACCCTCAACGGTACATGAAATCGGCAATAGCAAACAAAATCAATTGTCAGTATTGGATCTTAGTTGGTGTAACGAAGTGTCGATGAAAACAAATTAGAGTTATTTTCATTTACCGTTTGATGGAAAGCTGTTGTCTTATTATAACTTATTAATTCATAAATATCGATGAACAGTTACATTTCAGCGATTTACATCCTTGTAAAACTGTCATGCAACTATTTTTATTTTGATGTAAAAAAATCCTGATCGGTGCAGCGTTTATTGATTTGAAACGGCCTTTGGAACTCAGAAATTTGTTGTAGTATCATATAGCAGTGTACTTGAGCTACTACATAAACAATTCGGAGAATGTATCGGAAAACAGTTAATTACTGTCAATATTGAATTGCACTTTCGAACAAATAAACATTTTCCACACTGTCGTTATTTCGACTCCTTTCCAATTAGGTTTTTTTGTATGGTATGTGCGAGAATTAGGATGATATAACGTTCGTAATTGTTTGAAAACAATGTTTTGCTACATACTATTCCCAGAATTACTGAATTAGTGAACGTCGACACTGAAATTTCAACGTTTTGTATTTCAACGAACTTGGTGTAACATCAAACACACCTGCATTTGTACCGCATATTGGAAGTACCCAGTCTGCTTGCAACAAAATGAAGCTACAGCCACTCTAATGTACTCAAATTACTACTGAAATATACATTCAGTCAGCATTGATGAAAATCAATCTCACTCAGTTATCGAGTGATCCTATGAGTGTTTTGTGTTCAATGTGTATCTCGATGATTTTCAATTCGAAGAATAGATCTTCGAAGAGATAGTTAGTGGTCGAAATTGTGGAGTTTCACAAATCAAACAGGAGTTGAGTGGGCGCATTGATAGTGAATCTGTGACTACTATCAAAGCAATGAAAATAAAAATACCAGTAGTTGTATTTATGAATATGTTACACTCGTTTGATAATGACAATTGGTCTTATGTGAAATCTTATTCACGAAGAGAATATAGAATACATACTCTCACATGTTTTCAAAAAACGAAATGAAAACGGAAATGTTGATAATTGAAATATATGAATAAATATCCTTTTGATGAAATAACCAATTACTAATACCATGTGTACTATGTCATTTTCATTTACCTACACACAAACACATCCTCTGAAATATCTGGATAGTCAACAGTCACGACATATCTCATTGTTGTATCTCTGTGATCTCGAGTATTTCTGCCAACATCGATTTTGTTCACTTGAGATCTGTCTGGAAAACTCGTTGTTATCATCATTTTTATCTCATGATCCTGTAAAAGCAAACTACAAAAGCACTTCATGTCTTCATATGGATCAACACTCCCAACAAAGAAAACGAAAATATAATCTGAATATCATTTTGTACCTCTCGAAAGTCTAGCAACCGTCGGCAACAAAGTCACAGAATAAAATGTGAACAGTCGAACTAGACTATAAACTAGATTTTATGACATATCTACAGATTGTCAGAGTAAACCCTGAAGATAATTGGAATTGTATCAGGACAGAATAATCAATAACAATAAAATACGACCCCCCCCTCATTAGTCAAGTCTAGTTACGCCAAAGTGTTTAATATTTGACAATATTTTCAACTGGTGGATATTACTATGCTATATGAAAGTGGTCAAGGTATCCTATGGCCTTATTTTTCCAATTTTCTCCTGCGAATTAGCATATCTAAAAGCTTCAGGATTACTGGTATGAGAACTACAGAGGATGTACAAAATTATCATAACAGAATGAATGAATGAATATGTTGATCTTTTCGTTCTTTTCATCGGAATACTTCTAAGAAAACAATTCTTACTTCCATAGTTAATATTACTGAGGAAAAGCCGTATAGACACTGTTATTCCATAATTGTATGAACGTACGGAAAATATCTGAAACAGCATTATACAATTGATATTACGTGGGATTGATCCCGGCTTATGATCTCCTGAACATGAAAACCGGTGGAGGGCCATCATAATTGGAGAGGTCATGAATCGATACTACAAATCGGTACTAGCGTACGCATAAATTTATATTTTCACAAAACCATACACGTTCTTGAAATCATTGATTGGTAATTCTCATATGAGATAAAGGGAGTGTGATTGATCACTTGATTTTAATCTGGTTCATGGTGGATTCATGCATCATCAATGGAAATTATAATGCAACTGATGAATTGAAATCATGAAAGGTGATGAGGGCAATTTATGGAGAGAATTGGGAGGGTAGGATCGAAACTTATTCTGAGAGAAATATTTTTCAAGGTTTCATCCTCAACATCATCCTATTTTGATAACAGTTTCGTTTTACAGGGATACTATCTCCGCCGAATGTTTTATGATGCATTAAAATTCATTTGCGTGAATCCTATAACGCCATTTGTTCATATTTTTCAATTTCTCTCACATACACACATAATTCAAAAGTTTTATTCCTCGTAAATCACCACAGATTGCCTTTCTCCAAAAAAAAAACATAATTATTGAATTTTTCCATAGCAAGATTGGTTCCCTCTTCTATAATATCTCGATAATGGTGAACAAACCATTGCCAAAATATACAGAATATACCTACTATCACAACATGTGAACAATCAGGATCATTGTTGAGATCAATGTTATCGGACTGGCTGTCACTGGATACGTAATGAAAACATAAGTGTTTACACACATACTGTGCGAAGGTCTATCATGTCAAGAGATTTCCAGGACGGAGAACGAAGAACCCAAAAAATATGGAGGACCTAGGGTATGGCCTGGGGCAGACCTAGACAGGGAGATCTAACATAACGTGAGGGCAAACACAATAGATCTGTGAGGATCCCAGTGTAGAGGCTTTCAGAAGCACAAACATTAACGTTAACGGAATCCTAGACGACTATGGGAAAATGGAATGTGGTATACCGCAAGGACAGCTTTTGGGCCAATTGTTTTTATTTCATACATAAATGACCTCTTCAAAAAAGAATTGAGTAGGAATGTTAGCACTTTTGCGGATGATACTGCCTTTTTCTATGAGGGATCCGCACTGAGATTACGAACATTCGATAAGTGAAATACGATACGAATCATACGAGACCTAAGGAGGTCTCGAATAAGGAAAAGTATACTTAGAGTTAGGCTATAACTAACATTTTGTAATGTTTCGTGTTGTTGCATTGGATCATTTATGTTCTCGATCTCATTCTTGAAATTGATAACAACTGTTTTTTCACTGAGTTAGAATAAATGAGCATTGGTCCCATTCTCATCTGGAAAAACAGGGAGGCATAAAATCACAATGAATTTCAAGAAAACCTCATTGTTACCTTTCACATCATATCACTCTAACCATCACCCTATCGAGAATTAAATATTGAAAACACACTGACAATACAAATATAATATAATGAAGTGGGTTGAAGAAGTCATATATCTCGAAATATAATATATAGACTGCCACATCAGATGAGAAAAACAGATAAATTATATCATAGGTATGTTAATGTTCACGATATAAGGATTCAAGAACCTTCCTTTCTAACATCATCAAATCATCTCAGGATATTGTAGTATGCCTTGGATGAGAGTCACCTAACTTATAGTAACAAAAAATAATTCATTAGAATTTCAATTTGAATGTCCTGGATATTTATTAAAAAAAAACATTTCATCGTTTCATGCATTTATATCAACCCTGAACAATTAGGCGTTTTTTATCCTCTGTGAAAAATTTTTAAATAAATTGTAATCATATCCAGATACTCCACCTTGTGTGACTTTCATAATGAATACCCATCATTTCTTGCCCTTTTGAGAATAGTCGAGAGATTTTTTCAAAATTCGAAATATCGAAAACGGTTGAATCTAGGAAATGATGTGCTTTAACAATTTTGTTCAATATTTCGAGTAAAATTCAAATATGGAATGATATGTAGAGTGTTCTATTGAATAAAAATAAACTTTATTCTTTATCATTTTTATTTAGTGTCATACATCTTGAAAACCCCAGAACTTTTGTATCCAAACATGTTTCGCTATCTATCCTTAGGAAATAATCGACCGTTTCCATATATCAGCTATCCTGTATATCATTTTGCTCAGATTTGTTTTGTTTTTTTTCTCTTCTCATGACTATCAATTCAGATATTGCCTACAAGTTACTGTTGTCCCATTTTGTGAACAATTTGTCAAAATAATATCAAAGGTAAACGAGGATACTTACCATGCGCGGTTTAATTTCCTTGCTTTTCCAATGTATTGGCATTAGTTCTGATGAATGAATATTATCCTCATAATTAATAATATATGCTGATGTTGCTTTCAGAGACCATTGTAAAGCTTCGAGATTCGAGAAATTCAAGGTCATAACACTACCTGCTCTCAATATTTTCTACCAAATACTACCAAATTTTCATGAATATACCACTCGCGGTGCTGGGCATCTCATACCACAGAGATACAGATTAGATAAATATGCTAATAATTCCCTAGATATTGCTGTCTATAATGAATTACCATCCAGTTGGAAGATTCTAGATATGCTTGGCTTTTAAAAAATATTAAAAAGATTCCTTTCAGAAAATGGGTTCCATTCAATTCAGGAGTATATACACACCTGTCAGTGTTATGCGTGGCTGTAGTAATATCTGAAATAGTAGGAATACTAGTTCATATGTAGTTATATAATAAATTTTTTCTTAATGCATAATATGTGCAATAGTGGATTCATGTTGTATACATATGTTATTGTTTCATGTGGAGTTTTAGACCCTATAAATGTTCATTTTCCTGGACCTGCTACAAATATACATTGTATTTACGTAGTTAAATAAAGTTATCTATCTATTTATATTATGTCATGCAGAAGAAATCTTTATGTTGAAGCTAATATCTGTATATAAAAACCGTTTATCGAAAAACGGCTGTTTCAATAAAACTAATGAATATTCAAACCCATCGAAATTGAAAATGAATATCCTTGATTAGTATCCTCGACCTTGAAATATGCCATGTTGGGATCATCTCAGGGCATCAAAGTTCAGGAAAACACTCTGTTAGGGCTATACACTTAGTACTGCACTTAGTGGTCCACTAATTCATCTCATCTGATAATCTCTCAGTCATTGATCCCATCAGCATTCTGTAACTGGTTACTCATGATTTATCCTTGAACGTACAGGTCCATTCCCTCTTTTCCTATTACAATAATTGGTTCTTTCTGGAGAAACTCTTAACAGTGCTTCGCAGCTTCCATCGATATACATATATCTTTTTCCTTTTAATGTACCATGACTTTTTCAATACACTGTGTGTTCCAAGCTATCCCATACTGGCATTATATCGCTTATATGAGAAAATGATTAGGAAATTATAAAATTGCTTTGAATAGCATTATCATACTATCCCTCATTTTCTATTGTCAATGAAAATTGCGTTTCATTCTAATGAAAACAACGATAGCACATACTTGTTATTTCAATATCAATATCTAACATACAAAAACATTTACGTTCCATATTAGGTGGAGTAGTTCTAGACTTATAGCTTGGCCTTCTAAGAAGCCAGGGTATCTAAAGTAATTGGTTAATTTAGATTATCTCGAATGATGCAACGTGATGCATCTCGTAGCTAGAAGAACGTTTTTGGCGCGTTTTATAGCTTGTATAGATACTGAAGGATTTAATTTCGGTATTTACTTATTTGGATTTTCAAGTGTATACAGCTATTTGGAGGCAACACAGAGTAAAAGAAACTCTGTGTTTATGGTGAGAGTTTCAAGTAGCAGAAATTTGAGTCTGAACATCGACAAGAAAAAAAAATGTGACGCCCCATATTTCTTTGATACACCAATTATAAATACAATAGCTATCATCAATATCTTTATGAACTTTCCCCTAAAAATGATTCCTCGAAATATTATTTGCTATTTTCATACCATAGAAAAAACCACTTTAATATTGAGAATTTTGACATCGTGAATGAGTTTCAAGCAGAAAAATTTTGCATTCGTACATTTGAAGTAGATTTTTTCTTCTTTAAAAACACTCTATAGAGTGTAATTCATTTATCACATGTTTGATTTCCGATGGGAATCCACAATACATGTCATATTCGAAAAGGAATTTTCATTACAAATTCAATTCTGCTATGAACTTCAAAGATCACGAAGATATTGATAGTAAAAACTCAATATCATATATGATAGAGTGTTCAAAAATGCCTGAATCGAAGGTAAAAACAGTTGAGAGTACGCTAACATACATATTGTTTGTCATGTAAACGTCAATTGTTATTTAATCAATCTAAAATTCTATTCAACTTTAATTGGGTACAGTAACGGACTCAGGCACGGGGCGGTTTCGTCTTGGGGGCACCCTTGTTATAAATTCGTCATAAAATTATTGTTTTCAATTAATTGGGGGCCCCGCGAGGGGCCCCCTTGATCGCAGGGATCAGGGTGAACCTCCCCCGCCCCTCTAGTAGTTTGCTACCGGTTGGTAAAGTCACGTATATTTTTCTAATATTGACCTCTGAATTTCAAGATAAAATCCAAAATGATTCCTTGTATCATTAGAGTTTATAATGTAATTGTGTAAAATTTTAAAGAATTACAAACAGTTTTTAGGAGTGATGAAGTCATCCCTAACAAAATATTTGGAATAAACTCACTTTTCCATGATCATTTCTTCTTAACGTCTATAAATTATGGATAATAATAATGATATTCCTTTATTTTATCATTTGAATGCACAAAAGTCACATAAATGATTAAAAACTTACTTATACGCATCTAACTTAGAAATCGTATTTTAGACAATATTATAGATTAGATTAGAGGATATTAGCTTGGGGAAACGTCTTTGTATAATTTGGAATATGGGTATGCAATGTCTGGGTATCATTATTGATGATAACTTGGAATGGGATTTTCAAATTCAGACCTTGAACAAATAATAAGTAAGACCGATTGTATTTATTCAAACTAATGACTCACATTTTAGATGAAAAATCTGAAAATTATTATAAGCAGTCAAATTTGGGCGAAATGTTTTATTCTAAATATTTGGTCGGGAGAAGAAATGATATTTCCTTTCAAACTAGACCAGTTGGCTTCACATTTCAAGCAAAAGTTTACAGACACGTTATTCGAAATACCATAACAGAAAGAAAATGATTGAGAAATAGAGAAAGTTAAAATTTGTAGCGACAGGAGTAAAGAAACTGTCACAAGCTGCAAATTTTCTCGATTCTTTTCGAATGTCCATATCTTTTGAAATACGTCGGATTTTGTTTCTATTTCGCTGATAACTATTATAACTTGGCCTATCGCCCGATTTCACCTTTACTTCGATTGCTGGTACACTCTGTATATGCAGCTTTCTAGTTACTAGTATTTGATCATGTAATATATAAATAATTGGTATTTCATGATGACCAAGTTTTTCACTTTTGGGAACCTAAACGTGTTAAAATACGGATAAAAATTGAATAATATCAGTAATTTTTACATTCATTCATGAAATACGAATGGTTAAAATTTCTTCTCATTATCATTTTCATCATATATATTATTATTAGGATTATTATTATTATCATTATTATTATCAGTATCTTTTTTTTTTCTTTTCTTTTTCGTGATTAGGCAGCCATCGATTGCATAGATAATGTATAGCTGCCAATATTTATTCAAATCTTGTAGGTAGGTGAAAGATTTCATAACATTTTCTTTATTTTTCAGCATATTCTCAATTGCAGGTTCAATTCCGTAATTATTTCTCAGCTGGGCGTGTGCTGGGCATGAGAATATATGCGATATAGTGTGGCTAGTCTCACAGTGGTTGCACTGTGGTCGTGGCCCCCCAACGAGGTGGGTGTGTGTAAGATGAGAGTGTCCAATTCTTAGGCGGAAAGCAATAACCTGTTGTTTTCTGGTCAGTGATTAGGGTCAAGTCCATTTTTTCATTTGAGGTTTTATATCATACAGCTGAGTACTCTGTGTCGACCATCAATCTTGCCACGTTCTGTTTATCAATCAAGCAGTAGACGTTCCTCGTGAATTCGTTGTCAAGCTGTATTCTTCCTCTCCAATCACCATTGCGGCACCTACTCCGTCTCTAGTTTTCGATCCGTCCGTGTAAATAATGAGGCTGTTTTGATAATTTTCTAGTTCAGACATAACTAGGGCTCTATAGGTCGGAGCAGATGTCTCATCCTTTCTCCACATTGATATATTCAGGTTTATATTGGGGATAGATAATTGCCAGGGAGGGATGAGAGACACTTTTTCGCTCAAATTGAGAGTTTCCTACAGGCTTCCTTTTTTCGACTTCGGGTTGGTCTAGATGTAGTCGGTCTGTCGAGGTATTCATTATCTCCTGAGAAGATGAAATGGTTTATGTGGAATGGTCTAGAAGCAATTGAGGAGGTGTATAAGATAGTTCGAAGATCTCTTCTCAGGTCGAGAGGTAAAGCAGCTGTATCACTCAGAACTGCAGCTACCGTTTGGAAGGCACCTGAAACTAACCCCAGAGCTGTCAGCTGAAGTCCATCTAATTCTTCCAACCTAGAAGGCCTACAGGAATTGAACACAATGGCTCCGTAGTCCAATTGACTCTGAATCAATGATCTATAGAGGTTCAGAAGGACTTCCCTATCTGCACCCCATCTGATATTTGCCATGCACCTGATGATGTTCAAAGCTCTCTGGCACTTCGCTCTCATATGGATAATTTGTTCTGCCCAGTAGTGTTATTTGTCAAATATGAGACCTAGGAATTTGATGCAATCTTTGATTATCAATTGATGTCCTTGTATGAAGAGATCTGGTTCTGAGTGGTCTAATCTCAGTCTATAGAAGTGTATACAGTAGGTTTTCTCGCTTGAGAAAAGAAAACCTCGTCTATTCGAGGAGAAAATTGATGGCAATTGTGACATGCTTAGGACTGAGCCTTGTGAGATTCCATTCTCCAGTTCTTTTGAGGGAGACTCCCTCCCTAAACGGACAAGGAAAGATCGATCGTTCAGGAAGCTTTGTAGAAAGACTGGCATTCTGCTTCTTAGATCCCAGATGTGAAGCTGTTTTATAATGGAATAACGCCATACGCTTTTTCCAAATCGAAGCTGACTGCGACTAAATGCTCTCTGTTGAAGAAAGTATCTTGGATTTCATGTTTAAGGAAGACAAGGGCGTCAATCGTAGAGTGTTTACTGCGACAGCTGACCTGGGATTTCGAAAGGAAAGAGTGAGACTCCATTCACCATGTTATTCTTAGATTAACAATTTTTTCGAACACTTTCCTCATACAACTCGTGAGGAAAATTGGGCGAAAGTTGTTCGGGTCTAGAGGTGATTCCCATATACAGTGCTTCTCAAAAAGTCCCCTCCCCCCATCTTATCTTTGGAACGATTATACATAAACAACTGAAATTTTGAAACTGAATATTGAAGGTTGTAAACTGCCCTACTAGGGATGATAGATGACGAAAACGTCGAAGATGACGTCACAAGGACATTGTGACCAATAATTTCAAATGGAACCCTACGGCAAGCGACACCTCTTTTAAAATGTATCGAAAAAACCTATTCAATGATACTAATTTTGTTTGTGTTTATTGACGTTTTAAAACAACGTATTGTTGCAGAATGTGAGGCTGTTTTCGCGGACACATTTGCAAAAGTAAGAGAAGAGTTTAAAATAGGATGTTTCACTGTCAGGAAGTAAATGGACTTGTCCAACTTGCCCGTAAATGATATTCTGTATCAAGAAGGGAATTGTTGAAGCAAAATCTCCTTCTTTCCTCTTCACGACCAAGAACCGATGTTGTACCATCGTCCCTTGGTTCGTGTTGTTAGTACCACTGTTTCGAGAGGGTGGCACCTCTTTTGGGGTTTGTTAATTTGAACTATCCATTCAATTCCCACGATTAGGTCAGAAATAGACGGCAACTCAGGTAGAGCTGCCTTACTACAGCAAGGCTGATATTTATTTATTTATTCATTTATTTAAACATTATACATCCAACAGGCTAACAGCCCAATGACAGGAGTATTTTACAAGAATGAGCTTAACGCTAATTATCATTCATAAACGAGATAATCAATTTGTAATAACCCTAGAAATTTCTTTTTTAAATGCATGCAAGGACAAGAAAAATATATCAGCATTGACAGATTGCAAATTATTGTAACATCTACACATATTCGAAAGAGGGCAGTAATAGTGGTGTCGCGAATTAGAAACAGCTGAATGAAAAGTAGTATTTTGTCTAGAGGTAATTTTTGGGACATTAAAATCGATCGACAATGGAAGGTTCGGAGAATCTATTCCATTGTTAATGAGTTTGTGTAGAAAAGCAGGATTTGCAATCTCTCTCTGTTTTCTTAATGAGTACACATCAAATTCTTCTAACAATAGATCATAATCATAGCCTCTCTCAGGGTAAATTCCATATTTCTTAAAAAAAGCGAATTTTAAAAACTTTTTCTGGACAGCTTCCAACGCATCCACATATTTCGTATAGTTGGGGTTCCATATGACACTACAATATTCCAGCTTACTCCTAACCATTGCATAGTAGACATTGCGTAAAGCATCGAAGAAATGGAATTCTTTACCATTCCTGATAAGAAAACCCAAATTACGAGTGGCCTGGCCAATAATGGTGTTTATATGATTCACAAAATTGAGTTTTTTGTCAAAACTCACGCCTAAGTCTTTGCATTCAGAAACACGTGATAGTTGTTGAGTTGATATACAGTAATCGAAAGTGAGAGGAGCATTTACGCGGGAAAAAGTCATTATCTTGCACTTACTGTAATTCAGGAGTAAATTGTTTTCTATACACCAATCATTTAGAGATGATAAATCTTTTTGTGAAAGTTCACAATCTCGAATATCATTGATCTCACGGTAAAGTTTCAAATCATCAGCATAAAGAAGAGTTTTTGAGTTCAAAGTTTCACAAATGTCATTGACAAATAGAAGGAACAAGAGTGGTCCCAGATTTGAACCTTGCGGTACTCCCGAAGTCGATACAAATGTGAAGGATTTAACCCCTTCATATACAGGTTAGTTTCGCCAGGTTCTCACAGGGAATCGTTAGCAACTAACTACGTGTAACCATTCATCTCTCGGCACGATCTCTTCCACCTTAGATTCCGGATTTTCGCAGGTTTACGCCTATTTGTGGTTATGTTAAATCCTGTTGGTCCGCGGGAGGTATTCTATTTCCCTCCTGTCGACCGGCGAGCCGGTTAGGACTTTCCCCTATCCGCCACCTGGGGACGCATCCGATGGGGGTTTCAGGTGTTCACGAACGGAGTATCATTATTATCATTATTTTCTTTTTTACTACTCTGCTTAGCACCGGTATATTTACCTATCCCGGGTACTATGTACCAAAGGGATCAGGATCAAATTATATACTCATAAACTTGCGTACTGTGTGACAAGTATTTAAAATAACAGCCTTTTGGATCTCAGAGAAGGTGTTCTCAGTGTGTCCCAGTTTGGCGTGACTGTCGTGCAGCGTCCCAGGCACTACACCGGTTGATGATATTGTGACTGGGACTATTTCGACCTTTTGGGCATGCCACATTCGTTTAGTCTCAAAAGCGAGATCTGTGTACTTGGCTATTTTCTCCCGAAATTTATTGAGAATATTGTTGGTGTTTGGTACCGCTATGTCTACGAGAAGGACTGAATGGACTTTTCTATCCACCACCACTATGTCTGGTCTGTTATTCGTCATCTGTCATTCGGTGATAATGGACCTATCGTAGTAGAGTCTAAAATTATCGTTCTCAAGAACTTTCTGCGGCTGGTATTCATAGTACGGCGTGAAGGTGTAAAGGAGGCCGAGCTTGTTGGCCAATTTTTGATGGACGATGTTGCATACTTGGTTATGTCTGTGAAGGTAATCAGTATTAGCCAAGCCAACATAGTACAGCCACCTATTACGTGTTGGATAGTTTCTGATGTTTGCTGACACTTTTTGCATTTGTCGGACTGGGTGTTAGGATCCTTTATGACAAATTTCTCTCAGTTATTGTTATCGATGACCTGATTTTCAATAGCTAACGAAAATCCTTCGGTTTCTGGAAAGAGGGTTCCACTAGTAAGCCATCTGTCTGAAGCTTCCTTGTCAATATGAGATTGATCGAGGTCGTGATGGTGTCGCCCGTGCAATGCCTTTGTGACCATTGTTCGATCTTCTCGGTGTCTAAAACTACCTTGAAGTCTGCGTCGAGTGACGTGAGGTTCGAAGCGGAGTAGTCTTCATCAGCTTTGGATATAATTCTATGGAGCATTGAAGTCACGTAGTTTGATTATCTGTTGAGAGTGTAAATTGATGAGGTCAATCAGACCCCTTCCTCCATCCCTTCGTGATAGCGTTGTTCTAAAGGTGGATGACTTTGGGTTGTGGTGGTTGTGTGTCGTCATCATTGTTCGCGTCAGCCTCTGAATGTCTTCCAGTTCTGTCTTCGTCCATTTTAGAATTCCAAGAGAATATATCAAGACAGGCGCTTCGTATGTGTTGATTGCCTGAATTAAGTTACCTGCATTTAATTCCGATTTTATCAATGACTTCACCCTTTTGGTGTATTCGTTCTGGAGTCTCCCGTTCGCTTGTTTGTGGTCAAGCAACATAGCTTGTTGAAATCCTAGGTATTTGTTGGTTTCACCATGTTCCATCCCCATTCGGTAGCTGCACATCCCCATCTATGACTTGGCCTTTCTTGATGTGAAATATTTTGCATTTGGATATTCCAACTCCATGTAAATGTCACTAGAGAATCTGTGGGTTACGTCCAAAAGATGTTCAATTTGGCGCTGGTTCGCTGCGTATAGTTTAATGTCATCCATGTACAAAAGGTGTGAGATGGTACAGCTAGTGTTTCTATTAGCTTTGATGTTGAAGCCATATTTTGTGTCACTCCGCATCGTTGAGAGAGGATTCATAGCTAGACAAAACCATAACGGACTCAACGAGTCACCTTGGTAGATTCCTCTACGGATGGGTATTTCATCAGTACTTATGGTGTTTGTATCAATCTGTAAATGAAGATTTGGTCGCCATCCTATCATTATTTTTGAAAGGAAGTTAACAATGGTGGGATAAATTTTATACATCTGTAAGACCTTGACAAGCCAGGAATGTGGTACACTGTCGATATTTTCTTGTAGCCTACTAAAGCAGTGTGAATATTTCTTTGGTCTTTCTGTGCTTGTCTCAGTATCACAGAGCCAATAAGAAGTTGTTCTTCACACCCTTGGTGATCCCTTCTGCATCCCTTCTGTTCCTCTGCTAAGATGTCGTTGTCTTCGACATGCCTGTAGATTATGTTTGTGATACATGCTGTAAGTATCTTATTTAAAGTGGGGAGGCACGTAATAGGTCTGTATTGAGTAGGGTCATCCGTCTGACCACTCTTCGGAAGCATGTGTGTTGAGCCTTGAGTGAGGAACGCTAGGACGTCCTCTGGGTTGTGGAGGAGATGAGTTAATTGCCGAGCAAATGCTTTATGAAAGCTGTGAAATTTCTTATACCAGAAGTTCTGTATGTTATCGACGAGCTTTCCAATTGTTGGTATTTCGGACAACTTCACATACCTCCTTATTATATACCGCAAATTGATCGGCGCAACATTTATTCCTTCTTCTTCGGATACTATTCAGTTGGCGTTGATCTTGTGGTCTTTAGGGTAGGACCATAATTCAGACCAATAAGTATGTAGAGCGTGTTTAGATGGCATGGGTTGGTTACTGTTTCGAGATGAAGGTCCTTACTTTCTGTAAAATACTTTTTGGTTGTTGTAAAATGTATTATTCTGTTGTTTTTTCTTTGTGCATTTGATGTACCTCGATATTCGTTTGGCATTTGCTTTCAATTTCTGTTTTAGTAGATCGATGTGCTCACGTACATGTTGTTGGTGTTGTGGATGTTGTGTGTGATTATCTATTCTTCTGAAGATTTTTCTGATATGGTTTCTCAAACGTTTAGAGGGTTATGTACACTGCTGATACTCCCTAAGTCGTCCCAGTTCACTCCTTATAGCGTCAATGGGTCAGCAACCCGTTGAAGATCAAGAAGGACTTCTCCTCGGAGCTGCTGTAAGATAGGTGAAGGGAGCAGATTGTTTTTGACGATAACTCTCCTCTGATCAGCTATGCTTTGAACTGTTATGTGATGCAGGTCTGGATACTTTTCAACAAAGGCACGGTGAAGGGCGTATCGATAGTTGGTCAAGTCAGTTTCCGTGTTGGTTACTGTGAAGTAGGAGCGCATTATCAATATCATTATTATTAATATCATTATTATTATTTTTTTTTGTTTTATTTTTTGGCTTCGACTATTATCGTCATTAGCCTTTGATCACTGGTCAGTTAGTCAGTCTTTCACTAGGAAATTTAATTATTAGTGTAAATTTATATTTTACTGAATAATTCTGTTTCAGAAAAACAATCATCTTCAGCATGTCCTGTAGGTTGTTTCCAAGACAAATATTGATATCCTCTGACAAATTCAGTTGTCTACGAAGTTGAAGGGATTTTCTGCAATGTAGTATTATGTGTTCGACAGTCAAACGGGCGTTCTGGCAGACATCGCATCTAGGTTGACGTTCGTTCTGTAACATGAATAGATTTGTAAGTGCGGTATGTCCTATTCTCAATCGTGTTATTGCGACTTATTCTCTTCTCCTATACAGGTGTATATTTCCATTTATGAACTGTAGGTTTGATTACTTTCAATTTTGAATCATTGAAATTCCATTGTCTCTGCCATTGTTGTGTTATAATAGTATTCATGAATATTTCAAGATCCCATGGTCTTACTGGGATGTCTTCAAATATGTTGGAATCAGCTGCCTCTCGTGCTGCTTGGTCAGTTGAATCATTTCCTGCTCTTTGTATATGGCCTGGAATCCAAATCAGACATACCCGCTTATTTTGTCTGTGGAGCCAGTCGATTAGAGAGAGTATGTTCCTTATCAAAGGATCAGTGTTGAACTTATTTTTCAGTGCCTGGAGTGAGCTGAGTCGGAGCAAATTGAACTTGTTCTGCAAGTGTCCATTTCTGCATATCTCAGAGCTTGCCATATAGCGTACAGTTCAGCTGTGACGATGCTTGCTGGTGATGGTAGAGTCCAAGCAAAGCTCTCTCCTAGTGTGAAAATTGCACTTCCTGCTCCTTTCTCTGTTTTGGAGCCGTCTGTATATATTACTCTGCTTTCGTCATACGAATCTAGTATATTATTGAAAATTGTATGGTATATCATTTTATTCGTGTTTTCTTTTTTATGATCTGAGCATTCTAGATGGAAAGTTGGTGATAGGAGGCTCCAAGGTGGGTTCTCATTAGGACCTAGGGGGTAGACAGATGGTGAGTTAATATTTAATTCAACTAATGTTTCTTGAAATCTTATTCCTGCGGGTCTTGTAATTGTTTGACGTCTTTCATATACGTCATTCAAGTGGGACTTCTGCTTCACAGCATAGTGGGAGAAGAGGGCTGGTACGGAAACCACCTGTAGCAAGTCTCAAACAGATTCCTTGAATTGTGTCCAGTTTTTTCAGATTGGACCCCCGAGCTGATCCGTAGACGGTGCAACCATAGTCTATTTTCGAGAGAACGAGGGTGTTGTACATTTTGAGTAGTATTTCTCTATCTAGTCCCCATGATATTTTTGGGACGGCTTTCATTATGTTCATGGTTTTCTTACATTTTGTTGCCAAGTATTCGATATGGGCTTTCCAATATAGTTTACGATCGAAAAATACACCTAAAAATTTAAACTTCGTTACGATTTCTAGACGACTTCCATATAATGTGGGAGTTGGTTCATCATGAGGTTTTCCCAAACGGCAGAAGTGCATACATTTAGTTTTTGTAGGTGAAAGACGGAAACCAATATGATCAGCTTGTTCTGTAAGAGCATTTATTCTCTCCTGTAAGACATTCTCCATGCCGTCCATAGAATTCGCAGAGAAAAAAATGGTCAAGTCATCTACATATAGGCATTTTTCGACATTATCATTAATGACTGATACTAAGTTATTTAAAGCAATCGCGAAAAGTATAGCACTCAAAGTGGATCCCCGAGGTATTCCATTTTCTTGACTATGAGCTCCTGATGTTCCTGTTCCGATCCGAACTCTAAAACTATGATTCATCATGAACTGTTCGATAAACAACGGAAAGTTTCCCCGTATTCCCCAGTCATGTAAAGTTCTATCGTAAGCTTTTTCGATATCAAAAAATACAGAGACGAGATGACTATTCTGGATTGCATTTTCCAGATGGCAGATTTGATCCAATGTCGATACCTCAAACGGCAACATCGAGAAAATGATTACTGTGTTGTCATAAGGTATATCATCAGCGGCTCATGAAGTTGTTCCATATAGGAGTAATAATCGTTTAAAGAAAAGAGTTTCCTGGTGGAATGAAGAAGTTGCAGCAGCCATACGCGAAAAAAAAGAGCATTCAATATATTTAGAAGAAATCCCACACAAGACAATATGATTGCATTCAAGCAATACCGAGCGAGAGCAAGACGAATAACTTTGAGATGTTAAAACTCATCCTGAAGAGACTATATCTCAACCATCAACACTGATACCACAAACACAGAAATATGGAATAAGATCAGATGTATAGTAGGAAGGAATTTTCAACACCCATCGCCAGTGCTATATGTCAACAATAAACATTTCAGAGATACCACATCATCTTCTATGTACTCTGAATCTTTCTTGAGAATGAAACAGCTGAGATACCATTAAATTTTCACGCCACGACACGCATACCATATAATGATCCTTTCACCATAGCAGAACTAACAGATGTACTAAGCTCTTTGAAGAAATCGGCTCCTGGTCCAGATGAAAATCCGTATGAATTCACCTGTAACTTATCTTTCAATCAAAAATTAAACTTGTTACATATTATCAACCAAATATGGCAGGAGAGAACATACCCTAAGCAATGGCATGAAGCAATCATAATACCGATACCGAAGGAGGGCAAGGATCAGACACTTCCGACAAGTTACCGACCCATCTCGTTAACATGTTGTACGAGTAAAATTATGGAAAAACTAGTTGATAATCGACTAATATGGCACATTGAAAATTATCACCCACTAACTAATATCCAATCTGGTTTCTGGTTAAACTTACAGTGGCCAATTCGCTTCCTCCATGCGCCACCTTCTAGGGAAACCTCCACTCTGCTGATGATTTGCACATTCAATTTTGATTTGGAAATGATCGGTGCCATTTTGCTGTTTCATCACACTCCATCTGAAATTGGTCGCGAGTCTTGCCGAGCAGAGGGTAATGTCAATTGCCGAGAAAGAATGAGAGCGAGAATTCGGGTAGGTCCTGAAATTCTCCTGAAATTTTTTGTTATTTAAAACCATTTAGTTCCCACGAGTCGAGACGATTCTCTATACAACTGCGGTAGTGCACCCTTGCCACAGAGAGGCTATATTACAGTAGGGGTGCGTTCCATTAAGCGCTCACAACGATCACGCTCACGACCACGAATTTTGTCGTTCCACTTGGTTCTGTGCGTCATCGAAACGCTCACGCCGACCCACCTATTGAGATGGGTCGTCGTGAGCATGAATCATGACGTCATTCATGACATTTTCGGCACGACCCCATCAACAATCGTGGTCGCCATGTGGAACGTCTGAATGAGTGTTTTGGGCGTTGTGAGCGCTTAATGGAACGCACCCTAGGAGGTCGCCAGGTATCCCAAGGGCACCGTTCTCAACCACGTCCGTGTGGCCATGCATTCATCGGCACGGTTGCTTACACCTTGAATTCCGGATTTACTCAGGTTTACTCCTGTTGAGCTGTCCTTAGCTTCACCACTCATCTTTGACCTTACCGGCATGGGTGACCCTACCAGGAGCATATGTGCTCCCGCCGGCGTCGCTCGCAGAATCACTGCAGTTACTGAGCCCCCCCACCACAAGGTCACACAGCTCGTCGAGGGAGTATTATTATTATTATCATCTTTATTATTAATGTTGAATACACAATCCATATCAGTCGCATTGAGTAAACTTCAATTGTTTTCAGATTAGCCAATAATTCGTTTGATTTAAATGCAAATTATGGAATAATCCCTTCACCATCATTCTTCCTTCATTAGTGGACAAAGATTTTTACCCTTCAAAAAGGGAACATTATCGTTATGGTAGAGACATTATCCAATTTGGATAATTGATTTCGTTATTCATTAGCATATCAAAATGTCGTGTTCCACAAAAAATCATATTGATAGGTATATGGATTTAATTGGTATAACATGACTTTCATGTACATTCTTGTTATTCAATTATCCTACGAAATCAAGAGCAATATTTTTCGGAAATCTTTTATTCAACAATTCATCCTCATTGCCTATTACCTCCGATTGCTTGAAGTTACATTTTCGTATACAGGGTCAAACGACATGGAAGTTTCGATTCCTGAACAAATGGTTGTTTATTAGAGCTATGTCCTCAAATTGATTTAATGATTTACAGAATATCCTGAAAACACTAACTATATCAAGGTTCTAGTTTTCAGAACAGAAAACTCTTCTTCCTCTTTCCAGATATAGAACTCACATTCAAGACAATCAATATAAAGTTTCCTTTAGTATTTTTATGAATGAAAAAATCAACAAACCTACCGAAACTATAGTCAATTTATTCAAGAAATATAGTTCTAACAGTTCAGTGCCAAATGAAGTATCTAGAACATTCAGGCATAAATAATTAAGGCAACACGTCACAGTCACTTCACAATGATACCAAATTTATTTCGAAAGAATCTTCGATCTGTTGAAAGTTTGTTACTTCTAATCGAAATTTTCACAAATTCAATCTCAATGGTTATCCAATTTTTGTGTATATGTATTCAATATAAATTGAGAACATTTGCAAAACAATGTCAATGATAGACTTAACCTAAAATTCTGTTTCGAAGTTGAAAAAAAATTAAAAAAAAAAACAGCAGAAACAGCGCACTTTCTGGCTAGCTGTCTTGCTTGAATAAATAGCTTCACACTATCCAACGATTCTGGAAACAAAAATTCCCAAACGCCACGATGAAAATGTGCGGTAGTTCAATCATATGAAAGCATATTGTTGTTCTAATGAAATATTTTTTAACTGAAATCGAAATTTAATTGATTAGAAATAGTAAGAATAATGAGCTATCCAAATGTAGTTGGAGGAAATACAGGCCAATCAAGTATTGGCCCATTATTCCGCCTCACACATTCACTCACCGTCTATGCTGATCATTCATCCTTATTGATGTGGATTGCAATCAGAACAATAATATGAGTTATGCCTGTTGACTAATCTATTATTGTGTTACGTACACTGCTCAAAAAATTGAACGAAATGCAAAGAGTTATTGTTTTCCTGATTTCCAAAACCGCTAAATGACGCTGAAATTTATAATCATAGTGATTTAGATTCTTCAGAATTCTGGACATGCTTGCTCGACGGATATACCAATTTGCTAACAGCTAATTCAACTTCCTCATTCATTGTCGCAAGTTTTTCTCTTATTGGTTCCTGATACGAAACACTTCCATTTCAATTCCAGTTGAGTCAATAGTCTTTAGAAAACGGCTCTGTCAAGGTGATTTTAATTGGATACCTTTCAGCGCAAACACGAAATGCTGACAAGTGATTTTCCAAACTTTGTCTGTGTAAGTTCGAAAAACATATAAATTATTTTTTTCTCTGGATAAACTCCTATTTCGATTATTAAACAGAGCAAAAATCTTCTTTAAAGAAGTGATTTACAAACACACGACTTCCATGATTTCAAACTGACAATAATAAATGTGAATTCTTGAACTTGGTGAAGGTGGAGAGAACAAATAAAATGACATGCACGCACTTCTCCTCGTTTGCCCTACCTAGTATTGAGTATTTCACCTAAATTTTTCGATAATCTTAATCTGTGCATAGAAATTCATAAGAAGTTCGGAATCAAATGGATACATTCTTCTGCTTTATTGTTACACCTTGAATAATTGGAAAGCATTTTTATGGGCTTTCCAACGACGTATCACATGTGGTACAGCCATTGTAAGTTTCGCAATTGACACACTGAACTTGAATTGAATTATGAAATCATTGAAAGTGAGTTTTGAATCTGGTAAAGAGTATTCTCATGAAAATGAGTTGGCCATAGCGAAGTATCTGTCCTAGTGATGAAGAACAGGGTGTTCCATTTAGTTATAAATTTCCTCAGTATACTGAATCTCGTAGTCACGTAATGGACATACACAAACTCAATTATCTTCTGTTTTGGGACATGGTAAAATTCTCCTAAGTGCATCAGGTTTCGAAATTGATTATCATTAGTTTGCACCGCAAAACGAGAATTCGATTAATGCATTATTAAGTGGCTTTCATTTATAATTAATTATACATAAAAGCTTTGATAGGAAGCAAATTGGGTCACCGTATAACAATATATTATTTCTCTTGAGTGAACAGTTTCAGCGATAATGCATGAAATGCTCGAAGATAATTCGATTGTATGATGTCCAACATGAAGATGAATGGAATAAAGATGGACATTAAATACTTCCATGAATTCGTAACAACGCATGCAAATATTCTGCTGTTACTATTAGTTGTCCCTATATCCATAAGTTGAAAAATCAAATGAACAAAGATACATTACATTACACTGACAGTTTCAAGATGTGAATGAATCAAAAATTAACTTTGAGTTCGCATCTGACACAAAGCATTACTAGGAAAATCGTATGCGTACGGTTCCAAACCAAATTGCGACAATAACTCATCGCACTTTCTGTGCTGGTTAATGGTGTCTCTCTGATTCATTGAAAACCAATACCAGGGTTCCATCTTGTCCTCCGTCCTGATTTTTTCACATATTAACGCCCTCTTCAGAGTATCGTAGATTATAGCACACTTGTCTCGACATTTCATTCTCATTGATCACTTTCAAATAAATCGTCGAAAGGGAATGACAACAATATTATTCGATTAAACATGAAAAATAGACAATGCCCCAAGTTCTGCAAGTTAGTCAATACCTCAAATCATTCCATCACTATGTCCAGAAATGCAAACCAAGTTGGGGTTGACACGATTAGAGATAAAAAGTCAAAAAAATTTGGCCACGACGACCAATTCACTAGGATATCATTGCCACCGCAGCAAAAGCACTGCTGATGGCAGAGATAAACCCTATCAGAAGAGAAATACAAGAGGTCGGAGGTCATGAGTCGAAGAGGCCTCTTTGAGATGCCTAATGATTGAATGACCAGATGCAAGATACTTAAAAAAACATTTCCGATAGTAGATACAAATAATTTTCCGAACAATTATTTGAAATGTTATATTCTTGAAATACTTTATGAAGATGAAATACTTTTGTGAGAAAACAACAATCAATTGAAGTTTATTTGTTCGAGACAAAAATTTTCGGATGAATCGCCTTGATAACAAAGATCAGGCGAATGCGACACACAAAATATGAAGGTATTCGAATGGAGACTTTCAATATTCATGTTTCAGTTGAGATTTGAGTAGAACAAATTCATCTATACTGAGGCTAATATAGCATCGTTTGCTGCTTGTTCCAACTACAAGAACTGTTCAAACCGTCTGAGTTTTTTTCTATTACAGCAAAGGACTGTAGTATATCAGATTGTTCATTCTGCACGCGCTGCTTTCAATTGCGTTCGGAAAAAACTTCTATTAGTTTTTTTTTAGTAAATGTATCTCCGGGAACGGAGTATCTTCAAAATACTAAGATTCCAAGAGAATGTATCTAAACGAAAATTGAATTTCAAATACAAGCTATAAATATGTATATTGTAATTTAGATATGGATGGATGAAACTACCTACCAGTGGTGACATCTGGAATACCGATCCAAAAGGGAAGATGAATAGCCGCTAAGATATTTCGGCTCCAAGAGAAAAGAAAGTACACCTATCACCTCGGGAACCACACCAGGTTGCTGCAGATTCAGCTGGTGGCTTTAGGCTGAAGATGCCGAAGGTTAGACGAGCATCTGTTCTTTTGCACAGATAGCAATAGCGGTCTTGGAGTTTTTGCCAGCAACTGGTATGACTAGATAGCGGAAGCTAAGGGAGCCGTAGATAACCGCTCCAGGTTATTGAACAACTAACACCTTCATTTGGCCAGAACAACAAATATGGGAGAAACAACTTATCGCACTGAATAAGGAAAACGCAAAACATGATTGCCGGAATATTGACCGTGATTATGGTACGTTGCGAAAACACAGATGAAAAATCATACTAGGCAATATGTACATTCAAAATCATTCTGGATCTCAAGCTTCTCCTCGTCCTCTCCCCAACCTCTCAACCTCTTCCATAGCCTCCTCCACAACCTCTAGACCGTCTCCTCCTCTTCAACTTCTGCATTTCCTCCTCTTCCTCAGCCTTTTCTCCAACCTCCAAACTTCCTCCTCAATCTCTTAACCTCCTTTTCAGAGATCTCCTCAACTTCTCAACCTCGTCCTTCTCTTCCCCTCAACCTCCTCCCTAAGCTCTGATAAGCCTCCTCAGCCTCCTCCTCATTCCCTCAACCTCCTACCAAACTTCTCGGTACCTGAGCGATCTGGATCCACAAAAATTTCAATTCGAGGAAGGCTTTATCAAGAACATCCTGACCACATGAGAAGAGATTTTTGATTACGCCGCCTACCAATTGGGGAACGTCAAGGAATTGCTCTTATGTCTGGAGATATATGTTAACTCTTCGGGGGTTTGTTTGATCAATTAGACACACAATAATAAAACACTCTTTATTGACAAGCGTTCACAACTGTACGAATGGGATACTAATCTATTGGATTAGTGACTTCATGCTTGTATCTGACGACATTTCCAAGAGAGATCAATATATCATGTTCGACATACTTTCAAAATTCTGGTGTGGCTCCTAGAGGGGTATCGCGAAACATTATGGTTCCGCGGGACACACTTAGAATATCATGGAAAATGGGAAAAAGGGTAGACCTAACAACATATTCTACAAATATATCTAGATAGTCGAGACTAATGGAAGCTCTTAGTCCGCAATTGCAATATTCTATTAAAAAACCTATCATGCTGGTCAGATGTGAGAATTGCAACCTGTCAACAATCGTTCTTCTACACAGAGTTGCCATGGAATGGACAAGCTCCGACTCCTTTTAGTTTTCCTGAAAAACCTGCAACTGCAGCTCATTGAAGGAGGGACCTTTTCAAAATCATCTCTCCTTCTATACTCCAGGAACTGAATAAAATCTTCTCGAAGTTGCATGAAACTCATTTATTTCTTACGTTGTGATTAAATTAAGTGGATGATCATTCATGAATCCATATCAACCTGTGTAATAGGAGGTCCAACAGATTTCTTCAAAAGAAAAAGTATAAATGACTTTTCGATTTCTACAAATATTTCAATCTCCCGATTCAATTAGCAGCAATTGATAGCAGCAGCAGCGACAGTGAAAACAGTTGAATTCCAGTGAATTCAGTATAGCACAAGAAAGAGTGTTCGGATAAAATTTGTTTATAAATTAGTCACGATTTGTAAACAGTCTAATTAGAATCGGAGGAGTGAATCAGGCTGATGACATTAATTCTGGAGTCACATCATCCAGTAAATAAAATGAAACAAGAGATGACAACTAAACACTCGAGATGTGAAAAAAAAATAATGCGGTGCTTTTTAGAACCCCAGGGTTATATAATATTATTTTTGCATCAGTGATTTCATTCTTATGCACTTTTATTTTGAATTTTTGTGTTACCTTATTGCGAAGAATGTTTTTCTCACTTTTTTATTCTGAAATTCCTTCTTTGGTCTTTAGTTTCATGAAATATGATAGCATATATTTCGTAGCAACTTGGTAATCGGTTGTTTGGATGTATCTCTTATTTCACTAAAGGTCTGAAACCATGCGCATGTTCATCATAATAATAATAATAATTTATTTATACGGGCAAGCCCAATTAAAGATATTACAAGATATACAATATGTGAGTAATACAGCAACAGACACAACACAAATGATAACTGATAACAATGAAGACATTAAAAAGATGAATGAAAAGCAAAAGTACAAGTCCAAGCAAAGTCAGTGCAAAAGTGAGAAATAAAATGACAAGGTGTTCACCGACACAGTTGATTTTTAAACTTATGAAGAGGTGTTGAGAAGATGTCAACTTCGAGGCGATTAGCCGCTCTAAGGGATCTTGGGATATAGCTGAAATAAGCGATGTTGGTACGATAGTAGGGAGTATGGAAAGTAGCTATTTGTCTCGTAAGGCGGGTGGGGACCACTAAACTGATTCGTGATAGAAGATCAGGACAATCATATTCACCATTAAGTATCTTGTAGAGAGTCAACAAATCTCGCTGGATACGTCTATTCCCCAAAGTTGGAATATTGAGATAACTCTCAATTGAGGCATAATCACCAAAGATGCTGGATTTGAAAGAAACATATCTAAGAAAACTTTTTTGAACACGATCAATCTTGGATATATAGGTTGCATAATGTGGTGACCAGACAGAGGAACAATAATCGAGGTGAGTTCTAACAAGTGTGCAGTATAGGATTTTAATGGCACTCAGACTAGTGAAGTCACGAGTAGTCCTCTTTATAAAACCCAACATTTTCATAGACCTGTTGACAATGGAGGCTATATGGTAAGAGAAGGTTAGGGAGTCGTCAAGAATCACTCCAAGGTCCCTAACACGGCTGACAGAATCCAGAGGTTGTCCATTGATGGTATAGTCGAAAATGACAGGTTGATGGGATCGAGTAAAACGTATGACATGACATTTGTTAATGTTCAGGTCCATACCGTTTGTCAAGCACCAAGTAGCGAGTCTACAGATATCGCTCTGCAACTCAGCGGCGTCATCCACACAATTCACAATACGATAGAGCTTTAGGTCGTCAGAGAATAGTAGGGCATTACAGTTATGGAAGCATGAATTGATGTCATTAATGAACATGTTGAAAAGTAAGGGGCCCAAATGTGAACCTTGGGGAACGCCCGAGGTTGCAGGAAACTCAAAAGAGTAATGGTGCTTGAATCTCACTACCTGGTATCTGCCCGTCAGATAATCCGCAATCCACTCCAGAAACGCTCCTCCGAAGCCATACCCACTGAGTTTGTAGGTCAGAAGCTCATGATTGACCCTGTCAAAGGCCTTGGAGAAATCATCAAAGAATTTACTACAAACAGACAAATGAAACTAAGTTCAGACTAATCTTCGGGAACTCACATTCATTCAAAGTTTATAATTGAGAATTGACACATAATTGAAACACAATCATGATTTATATTTTGAATGTAGGCAAGCCACCATACGTTAATACGCATTGCTGCATATCTAGTCTGGAAAACGCACATACGCATGACCAGAGGGTGTGTTGCAAACAAAGAATGGAACTGGAATTTAAGAATGCTAAAAAATATCAAATTGTCACAGTGTGTTGGAATATGGAGAATTATATTCAACATTGAACAATATTCGATAAAGTGTTTTTTTTGAAAAACACAATATTGATATGTTTTTTGGATAAGACGGTTTAGCCACATTATATTTGAAGAGAACAAACATTATTAATTATTATTATAAACAGTATTAAGGGGTCCACTCACTAGGAAGGAAGAATGCGCAGTTAAGTATCTGCATGTTGGATGTAAAGTAAACGTGTACTCTCATATTTTTTACACACAGACACTACTCTGTGCAGACACGTTTGCTTGTTGAGTGAGGATGTGTGACAAGCGTGACATGACGTCGAAAAAAGATCTTGTGATAATGGCAGTGGGGTGTGTAGTTATTAAGGAAAAGTATATTATAAATAGAAAACTTCGGTCAAAATGGGAGAATTTCTTGATTACAATAAAAACGGGCTACATCCCAGGCAGCAAGCTGACGTGATTTTATCGTCATTTTTTCGACACCAGACACGTCCTGCTGACGAAAAGAATGACGCCATAAAGACGGTAGGATGACGTGAATATGTCACAGACCAAAGACGTCATTCTGTAACGTCATTATGACGTTATATTTCGACGTTAATGGGCCGTCCCTATTTATTATATATATATATTGATATTGGTTCAAAATTATTTGTATTCACTTGCTAGTCTCAAGCTCATATTATTTGGATGTTAGTGCATATACAAATCAATATCCTATCTATGATGTTATAAGGTCTGTAAATAAAATCACAATTAGAGAACGAAAATCTATATGTTCCATCGGCATCAAAGGATATAATAAAGATATAATGAAATATAATATATATATTTATATTATATATATAAAATAACAGTTTGAGTAGAGGGAGTTATTTTTTTGAACTATGAGGATCACAATTATCAAGAGTAAAATTGTTAACTCAGAACATTTGAATTAAACCAAAAATTGATTAGCTCATTAGGAAGAAAAAATGTCAAATTTTATTGTGAATAGTTGATGTAGGGGTATTTGTTCCACTTGTTGGGGATGTGAGAAGAGTAGAAATCCCCAAGGCACAGGAACTTTCTAGAAATAAAAAATTATTGTTAAAAAATATATATAATTTAATGGTTAATGACCAATAGATAAATGAAAACTCTACAATTATTCACAAACTATTAAAACAACAAATTTCAAGAATATACAGATGTGATAGTATTTTAAAAATTTCATTTGGTCAAACAAATTGTTGAAAGTTCTGTCTTCTAGATTACCATCAGTTATAACAGATATGTAGGAAAAAACCATTAGAAAAGTAAGAAAGAAAGAAGTACCTTGAGTTGTCAGAACAGAAAGTTATTTGTGCAGACTCATCTCAAGATCTTTCATAGCTTAGAAGAGTCGACTCCACTTGTTGGGGATGTGAGAAGAGTAGAAATCCCCAAGGCACAGGAACTTTCTAGAAATAAAAAATTATTGTTAAAAAATATATATAATTTAATGGTTAATGACCAATAGATAAATGAAAACTCTACTATTATTCACAAACTATTAAAACAACAAATTTCAAAAATATACAGATGTGATAGTATTTTAAAAATTTCATTTGGTCGAACAAATTGTTGAAAGTTCTGTCTTCTAGATTACCACCAGTTATAACAGATATGTAGGAAAAAACCATTGGAAAAGTATGAAAGAAAGAAGTACCTTGAGTTGTCAGAACAGAAAGTTATTTGTGCAGACTCATCTCAAGATCTTTCATAGCTTAGAAGAGTCGACTCTATTTATTATACAGTTAACCAAAATAAGTGAATTGTGTATATATAACTAAGATTCTTTCTTTTTCTATAGGTAGATTCACTGATAAGAAGCTTCTTTTCACCAGTATTAACACATTAATTTGGACTCTTATCATATGTTTCTTGATTTTTCATCAAATTATTTCAGTATCTCGACAAAAAATCCTAGTGAGTTTAATCAGCACACTAACCTTAAGGATACAATTATTTTCACAAAAAGGAAAAAGCCTTAAAATAACGTAGCATCATGATATAGGTACAGGAATCATAGTAAGTGGTGAGTACATGACATCAAATCCAATACATGCAATAGACCAAATATTAAACTTACCTTACAAATCACTAGTAAAGGAAATGCACAATTCACAACCGACGGTCGGAAATCGACTTCTGTAATCAATAGGAAATTTCAATCGAAATCGAATACATAACAACCTCAAAATTTTTGTGATAATGGCGTGTGGCCGTGTGCGTCGTCAACGTTGCGTGTTGGCTTGTGGCCGAACTTGTCCGATACCGATAACTCCGGAGATTGCCGAACGCCAAACAAATAATGAACGTTTTGTTTTGAAGCGCCAAATTCAAACTGTTTTTCAATGAGTTGATAATCATACGAACCTCATAAAAGATGGGCTGTGGTTGAATAATAATACCTATATTGCGTCTGTTTATTCGCCTAAAGAGAAATTTGATTCCATTCTGTACCTACAATGTACACTTGCCTATACACACTTTAAGGTATCTATGGTAAACTTTCGTTTAACTTTTGCATTTCGATGAAAAATATTTAGGAACCTATAAGGATCATTGGAATAATCATCAAAATGCAAAAATATAAAACAATGAGTTGACGTTTTATAATGACGTAAAAATATCGTCAAACTAACGTCCTGGTTATGACGTCTACAGTACATTCAAAAAATGACGTCAGTTTTCACGTCATTTTTTGGTAATATGACGTTGCGGACCAATAAATACCAAAAAGAGACGTCATTATGACGTCAGCTTGCTGCCTGGGATATTCTCATATCAATATATTAAAGGAATTGCGACTGGATCCCTCCCCAGATTGACATGATTACTTGAGAATGAATCAAGATAAGTTATTTGAATTGTTATCTCTATAGTAGCTCCTTCAGTACAAAAAGAAAACACTCGTATGCGGTATCCTCGCATTGTATTTATTTTTCTTATCACAATTTCCTTGGTCGCATATAAGGGTCGACTTCTCTCATTGTTTAACAAGTTCTTTATTTTTTATTTGCCATAAACAGGGCTAACTTCTGTAAAGTCCTAAAAATTCAGTTTTAAAATATCTCCAATATAAAAATACTGAACCCGATACAGTACTGGTTGCACATATACTGTCGTTCTTCCCCGTACAATGGGCAGCGCACACGCTAAAAATCAAAACTATCCTGATTCCGACCATGCGGATTGCGCATTCCAAATTTCAAATGGCGGATCGCCATACACACACTATTTTCACTGTACCCCGTACCACGCGCATTCAAGCCTTCGCGCTTCCTTCCTACTTCCTATAGTGAGTGGGCCCCTTTAAGGTTTACATAGACAGAGCAATAATTCCATTTCTATAAAGTATATAGATCATTTCTTTCATCGGCGAAACATTTATTATCTTGATTTGGGGAGCTTTGAGTTTAACGTTTAATTGAAATTTCAAGAAAGCATCTATGGGTGCGTTCCATTAAGCGCTCACAACGATCACGCTCACGACCACGAATTTTGTCGTTCCACTTGGTTCTGTGCGTCATCGAAACGCTCACGCCGACCCACCTATTGAGATGGGTCGTCGTGAGCATGAATCATGACGTCATTCATGACATTTTCGCCACGACCCCAACGATCGTGGTCGCCATGTGGAACGTCTGAATGAGTGTTTTGGGCGTTGTGAGCGCTTAATGGAACGCACCCTATGTCGGAACAAAAAATGGGCGTGCCTTTCTCGTTTGGTGGTTTAACAACTTCAAACATTTCTGTTCGTACCTTGGACGTTGCAGTTTATTGTTCGTATTGTGTTTCGCACTGCTAGTTTATTAAATGTACGGAAAAATAATTTTTTAAACAATGATCTGTTGTTTTTGGTTATTTACAAACCGTTTAACATGTTACCGAGTCAGGTGCAGGTGCTTTATTAATGCGAAAAAACTTCATATATGCGACATCTAGACATCCAAAGTTATGATTTAATAGGAAATCGACCATAGAAGACGAAAGATATCTATATCTGCAAGTGATGCAATTGATCAACAGAGGGCCATACTAATATATATATATATATATATATATATATATATTATTTCGTAAATAAAATTTTTACAATATTCGGGAATATTAGGACATTGAAGTTTACAATCGATAACAAATTTCATAATCAGCTGTGGGAAAGATGAGACTGAAGAGAATCAGGAGAAATCTTATGTAGAAATTTGACATGCCAACAATGTCATTGTCTAAATTTTATGAAATAGGTGTTCTGTTCATTAGTTGTTAATGAGGTCTTTATTTTCATACATTCCAAGAAATCCGACCAAAATATGAATTGTTGATACCTGAAGTCATGTAAATATTCTTTTTATATCGAAATCGATACACGAAAGCATCAGGTAGGTGAAAAATACCTTTAATCGTATTACTATTATGATGTTAATTTATTCTCACTTTGAAATTTTTCTATTTATGAATTATGTGTGCCACTCCCATGGTGACTAAATCTTTTTAATTTGATCAGTTGAAGAGAGATCAATCCGTTTTTTTTTTAGATATGTGGTTGTTACAAGTTTATGGCTGGTCGTATTTGATGGCTATTATTTTCGCACAACAAATCGATCCTTTCAATACAAATAACATTAATGATAATAGAAACATCAATGATAATCAGGTGTACAATCCGAATTCTAATTACAATCCCAGTCTGAATTATAATCCAAACCCAAACTTTGATCCAAGTACAAATTACAACCAGAATTCTAATGTTAACCAGAATTCAAACTTCAATACAAATGCCAACTACAATCCAAACTATAACCAAAACTTCAATTTCAACCCCAATTCGTATAGTGGGAATAGAGGAAATTATGGAAATGGAGAAATCAAATGCCCAGAATATTGGGTTCCTTTTCAAAATATGTGTTATAGATTCATTAAATCTCCACTGAGAGCTTATAATGAAGCTAGAAAAATATGTCAAGTGAGTCATCATCTTTTACTTTTTTGGACTAATAAATAAGTATGTAATGTTATTTCAGGCCTACACAGCTGAAATAGGTGGATCTGATTTAGTTTCAATAGGTAGCTCTGAAGAACATGGTTTTCTTATTCATCAACTAAATCAACTAGATCCACAACATCGTAGATGGTATGTTGGGGCTCACCAGACTTCTCCTAATTATTATACAAATCCCGATGGATCACAGTTGGTGAATATGGATAATGCATTCCTAGATGATCCAGAATTGCGTGATAGGGATTTGCTCTATGGAAGAGAGATAGTGAAAGACTATTTGGCATACAATTTCTCAAAATCTGTTCTGCATTGGGGATTTCAGAAAGTTCGTGGGGATGAGCCTTTATTGTTTATTTGTGAAGCAAATATTTTGGCAGTGCAAAGATTGGTTACAGAAGATAGATCCTATACATATGGAATTGATATTACTGATCCTGAGAGGATACCAAGGGGGCCTTACTTTGTTGTACAACCCAGTGATACTATATTTGATATGTCCAAGAGAAAGTTATACAATGATATAAGTTTGAGGTGAGTTTTATAATGAATTTCAGTTGTATGAGTTGGCATTAATGATTTCCAATGTTTTAGTTGCTTGGCTGGTGGATATCCAACTGCAACTTACGAATGGTACAGGGAACTTTATGAAAATGATAGACTAGTGGCCTATAAAATAGATCCCTTACAAGATGGTCGGTACACAGTCAGTGGAGGAACAATCATTATCCACAATCCACAACAGAAACTGGACCATGCTATGTATCATTGCAAAGCAAGTAACAAATTCGGAACAATCATTTCCGAAAGTGTTCAGCTCAACTTTGGATTCATTTCTGAGTTTGTTTTAAAAAGATCCCCAGAAGCAGGTGACCAAAACTGGGGAAAATCTATCTTTTGTGATCCTCCAAATCATTTTCCTGCTGTCAAGTATTCATGGTCTCGTGATTATTTTCCGAATTTTGTTGAGGAAGATGGAAGAGTTTTTGTATCCAATGACGGAGCCCTATACTTTTCTGCCCTAGAAACCATTGATAGGGCAAATTACAGTTGTAGTGTCAACTCTGAATTTTCAGATTCTGGTAGGAATGGTCCATTCTTTCCATTACGAGTCAATCCCCATTGTAAGTATTGTAGTGTATTGTCTTTAGAGGACATCTCAATGACCTGAGTCGTTTGTAGCCAATTATCAGCAGCTGAAATTTCCGAATAACTTTCCTAAAGCTTTTCCTGAGGCTCCAATTGCTGGGAAAGATGTAAGATTGGAATGTGTTGCATTCGGATAGTAAGTGTTTTTTGTCTTGAAATAGTGTCAAAATTAAAAGTTGAACTTTTTCAGTCCAGTTCCAAGCTACAATTGGACTAGAAAAGATGGTGTGTTGCCAAGAAGTGCCTATCTCACTAACTTCAATAGAGTGCTGATGATTCAAAATGTTCAAGTTGAAGATGAAGGAGAATATGTATGTCGTGCCTATAATGACAGAGCTAGTATAGAAGGAACTGTTATTCTAAATATTCAAGCGGAACCGTCATTTACTATTCCACTGAAAGATAAGCATGTGGATAGCAAAAGTGAACTCGTGTGGACTTGTGAAGCTTTTGGATGGCCTGATGTCAACTATACTTGGTGGAAGAATGGAAGGCAATTAGGTTAGCGAGCTAATTTTAAATGACCCGTGAATCAATTGTCAAATTCATTTTTAATTCAAAGCAAGTCTATACTTTTAATCTTATTATCGAACATCCATTTCAAACAAGTATAATTTGATGAAACCATACACCATGTTAGATAAGTGTGAATAATATAAAATATTTCATACTGGGTCATGAGTTGATATTCAATTTTCATATACATTATACAGTGAGGTCCTAAAGTAACGGATAAATTAATTTTTCATGAAATTGAGAATGCAAATGAAAAATTCTGAAACAGGTCAATTTTTATATATAAAACTACACTTTCTGAATGAAATTATTCACTTGCCCCTTCAACCCTCTAGGGGTAACAACTACCCCTATAAAAATTTCAAATGAAAAGGGGTAGCTTGTGATACCATGTTTAAAGGGGTTTTCAATTATCTATTTAGCAATATAGCACGTTTTGATTTTTGGACTTGAATACGTAAGAAAAAAGTAGATTGGGAAATGTGACAATCGGGATACCTCTCATTTAATAATCAACATACCTCAAAATGCGTTCTTGTTTAATCACCCACTCCAATTAATATTAATATTTCAATTCTTTGGGTCTCAGAAAGGCTCATTTTAAAAAAGATTATATTAATATTCAGTAATGCCGAAATAAATTAAAAACTAATTGCGATTACAAGAAAACAAATTATCGGACATCCAGATTTCGCCCAAAAAAAAACTACCAATTCCAACTTTCGAAATGACCTTATACTACAAGTCGAAAAATGATGACGTTATAAATTATCGAAACACGCCTGGGATGTATTTTCCCTCATTTTCTTCTTCTTTTGATACTATACAATTCATGTCCGGAATCTGCGACATTAATGCATTAGTTTTATAAGCGAAAAACAAAAAAATGCACTTTTCGCACTGAATTCTTAAGGCAATGAGAAAAATAGATATTCTGAGTTGAGGAACAGTGAAGAAATTCTCCCACATTCTCACTCCTGTTTTCACTACTCGGGCCGCTTGTTTTGAACTTATTCAGAATAAAGTAATGAGTATGATTTTGGGTCGTGAGTATGTAAATGTGCAATGAATGTCTAATTGTTGGGAATCTGAAAATCGACGTGTCTTCATCTACAAATAATGATATCTTTGAAACTTGAAGATATTCATTCCGAATTTTTGACATTCCGTCTATCAAATTCACGATTTCAACCGACATCTAGAAACGGTTTTAATTAGCCAGTTTGGTAATCATTTCACATTTATATGGAAATAGTCAGATTATTACAGTTGACTCTCTAGAAAATGTTCATTTTCATATGATAATAACTATGGTTGATCTTAACCATTTGATTTTCACACGTCTCAACTACCATCAGTATCGTTATAAACTTATGGATACTATCTATCATATTGAGTAATATACAATTGCCAATGAATTCAACTTCCTTATCATCTCATGATAAGAAAGACATCAAAGATGAATTAGCCAATTTCCTTAGGAAAAGTAGACTTGAAAATTATTATATTGATGAATCATGATCATTATTAACAAACTTCTGTAGCAAACGAAATATTCCAATTCAATCCCTCCTTTACACATATACACACACACGGTGAATATTTTCTTCAAGACCTATTCAGTCACAGTTTATTTCAATAAATAATAATCAACTACCCTCCACCATTTTATATGAACACATCCACTTTATCGATCATCGATATAAAGAAAAGAACAATTAAATATATTGTTTCTATTGGCAATTCCTTGAAAACAGTTATTACAATGTTTAGGGCTATATTTTTATTTGAATTTATTATTATCAATTAAATTTCAAGTTATGGGATATTTGGAAACAGAAGATCAAGGCCGAATAAAAATTCAGGACAACGTTCTCACAATCTCTTATCTAGATCAAGAAAGGGATCCAGGAATGTATCAGTGTAGGGCTTCCAATACTTTGAAAACGAAATATTCCTCTGCACAGCTACGAGTACTAGGTAAGTCGTTCTGGTAATGAGTAAGAAATGCTTTAAGACTTGTTTTTATACAGCATTCAAACCATCTTTCAAGAAAAATCCATTAGAATTCGAAACCTACGCAGCAGAAGGGGGTAACGCTACTATAATTTGTAAACCTGAAGCTGCTCCGAAACCGAAATTCACTTGGAAAAAAGATGGTAACGTTATAGGAGCCGGAGGGCACAGGAGAATATTTGATAATGGCGATCTTTTCATCAGTCCTGTGTCCAGGGATGATGAAGGTGTATATACATGTACAGCTTCAAATGAACTGGGCTTGGATGAATCCAAAGGCAGATTGATTGTTCTAAGTAAGTTATATGGATTTCTGTGGTTATGATGAGGTCCTTTTTTATGCAGAATCAGAAAAGATTCATCTTCATATTTGTGATTTGATGAGAACGTGAAAAATAGCTTTCTAATAAATATATTAATATCGAGAGAACATTACAATTTCTCCTGAAAGAAGGGACACTTGAATTCTATGGGATCTGTAATTGAACATGGTACTTTGACGAATCGACTAGGATAACATGAGTTGAAGTATTCACACTACGTAAACCGTTTCAGATACGTTAATGTAGGAAATACTGTAGAACCTAGCTATTCGTACACAATTAGACCTAGCAAGCAGTTGGAATGACGATTTCTACTAATGGCGAAACATTTTTTTGCAGAATGTAAATTGCATCAATCGGTTTCAAACTATTTGAAAACTAATGATTTATTCAAAATGAAATTTAAGGTTCATTGTATTTGTCTTATTTTTAGAATCCTCCTAAAATGCTCCATCACATTGTCGTTAAATAAGTTGACGCTCGCTCCTATTCGCCACATTTTTGGAAAATGTATTCTATATTTCCCCAATGGTGACACATACTTCAATTTTCTTAGTTGAAATATTTATCTCTTCCTCTAAAGACACATCTTCAATCACTTCCCGTTGTTCTCTCTGTGGTTCTCAAAGTTTTTTAGTTTTCAATTCGTTTTCGTGATTTTCATTCTCAACAAAGATGTGCTGTATGCGTATACACAGTTCGAATTGCGAAAAACCGTGAATGACGATTTAAATTTAACTACAAGTTGTAGGAATAATGCGTTGTACGAGTAGAGGCGGACGAATAGCGGGGTTTCACTGTATAGCGTTTATGATGTACACCTAAAATACTGTTGGAGCAGTTCATCACGTCAGCATTTCAATTTTAATGCTGATTATCAATATCTATTTCAAAATTACTTCATGATGTTCAATAAAAAAATTGCACATTCATAAGACCGAGACGTACTAAGACTAAGAAAATATCCTTGAAGTGCAGAAGTGCTTGAGAGTCAGATTTTGATGATAATGAAATGGATGAAGCAATGTTGCTGTATGTTTTCAATACTAAGACAACGTGTTTTATTAAATTCTGTATCCTTACTCTCAGAGTTCTACTGCTGAAGCTATGCTTTTTATATAATTCTCAAAAATAACAGATAAGCCAGAGTCTCCAATTCACCTAACGACCACAACTTAACGAAACCTGTGATGATGGAAAAACATTGTCATATGAAATACAATGGCAAATTCAATTTTTATTGTCTTGTGCATATTTCTACTTTATGTCCTGTGCCGTTCGTTTCCTATTTTAGCTCCAATTGAATAACGTTAGTCTACCCTTAATCCCACAGCACACGAAAACGTAATAACTTGATAAATGCGCATGCCCAGACGTTAGATTTATTCTTTGCGTAACACTACCACAACTGTCTGACGAGGTATCATTTTATTATCGTATTTCTTGTTTGTCTCATATGTTACTGCCTCCTTAGTGCATTTTCTTTCCATCTGATGGCGTATCGCTTAGCTGTAAATATCGATATCCATATATTGTTTCTGATTCTGAAGACAGAATTCAATGAAATTAACAGGAAACCTAATTATATTGGAATTGTAAGAATTGCCATGCTATTTTCCTTTTCTGTAACCCTACACCACTTGCATCATTGTAACTGATATGGGAGTATCGATATCTCTTTCTAGATATACGAGCATGAATTGTAATGTTCTCAGCCAGCTATTCTTCACGCTAGTAAATCATAGTGTACAAATATATTGAAGACAATATTTAGCAAGAAGAACTTCACGTTCTCATCAAATCACAATAACCAAAATCCTTTTCGTAATATGTATATGAGTTGATAGAACAGCATTGTACTAATAATATTTCTTTTCTTATTTGTTTTTCAGGAGGTCCTCGTTTCGTCGAACCGTTGAGAGAAGTTGTTGTAGCCTCTGTTGGTCACAACATTGACCTCCGTTGTTACGCAGTTACAGATGAGATGTTAGATATCGCATATAATTGGAAGCACAATGGTATGATGATTCGTGACATTGACGTCGTCAACTCAGACAATCGATTGGTGAGTATAATAAAGTGGAATTGAGCACAGACCTTCACCATACTAGAATATTTCAGAAAGTCGATGGTGGTTACTTACGAATTTTGAATACAACGTTCTCTGATACCGGAGAATATGAATGCCTTGTCAAATCAGCTGTCGGACGCATCATTTCGAAATCTAGGATTGTAATCGAAGGCCCCCCGGGTCCACCAGGTGGTGTCCAAGTCGTTGAAATCCAAAAAGCATCTTTCACTCTACAATGGACGGACGGAGCACATCACGGCTCTCCGATCTACAGCTACACCATCAGTGGCCGCACAAACTGGAACAACACATGGGTCAACATAACGCACAACGTCAGAGGTAGAGAAATTGACAGGTACACAGGCCGAAAAGAAGCTGTCATAGACAACAACTTGACGCCGTATTCCACTTACGAGTTCCGCGTAGCGGCGTGGAATAGCTTGGGCATGGGCACGCCTTCCCTGCCGAGTCCTAGACATGCGACACCTCCAGACAGACCCTTTATTTCACCCAACAACGTCGCAGGCGGCGGAGGCAAATCTGGGGATCTTAGGATAACATGGACCCCGTTGAAACCTGACGAGCAGAATGGGCCGGGAATTTACTACAAGATCTTCTGGAAGCGTAGGGAAGGCCAAACCGAGTTCCAGAGCATGAGTCTTCAGGAATATGGCAACACTGGAGAAGCTATTGTCAATATAGAAGGGCAGTACTTCTACACGCAGTATATAGTGAAGGTGCAGGCTATTAATGAAGTGGGAGCGGGCCCGATCAGTCGCGAAGAAATTATTTATTCTGCCGAAGATATGCCTCAGGTGACGCCACAACTAGTCGTGGCTAGGTCTTTCAACTCGACTGCTTTGAATGTGAGCTGGGTACCGGTCGATCAATCGAGGGCGAGGATGAAGGGAAAACTTATCGGACACAGGGTAAATAACAAATTCTTCAAGTGTTCAGAAAACGCACTTTCGTCAATTATCGAACCAATAGTGCTGACGAGTTGATAAGCTACTGGATCTATTTGAAAATTTTGCTCTTGGTAGAATTTTTTCATGTGCAGGTTTATTTACACAACTCGTTTATTGAAACGTTTCGAAACCAGAAGTTGATGTCTACTTGCTAATTCTAGATATAAAATTCTACATATATACTTTTAAATTCTAAGCAAATTCAAATACATATTTCATGTGTCTGATACTTGAATACGACCTTTTTAGTGATGTTTTGATAACGTTGCGGACCTCAATATAACTATCGTATTTTCTTGTATTTATAAAGCTCATTGTTTAGGTGGAGTTCAGATGTACCATATTGAACTAGGTTGAAATTTCTGAAATTAATATAAGGTCATGAAAACTAACATTGAATATCAATCTGATGAAATATTGAAATTTATTCTTTCAACGGTAACCCACTGTTTCTTGGTTATTATTAACAATATTCAGAAATGAGGTTGATATTATTCGTTAGATAATGACATCATTTGTGAGAAAAAATAAATAAATTTCTATAAAATGGCAGTATTCAATCAAAAAGACGTTATACATAAAATATGCTCAGAATATGAATGAGATATTTACCAGAGCGTGTTTTAAAAGAAGCAAGTCCAACTTTCAGTTTAATCGGTTTATTGATTGCTCATGTTGAATCAAATAACATCCTAGATCCTTTATTTTTCATCTTGTGTGGTATTGCAATTGAATCTTGATAACTTGTTGAATCGTAGGTGATCACAGACGATCTCATTATAAAAAATATAAAATTCGCAGATCAAATATTGGAAGAAGGACGGTGACGAAAAAGACAGTGTGTACTATCTCTCAAGATCCACCAAGCCTTGGGCGCTCATCGTTGGTCTGCAGCCAGACACATACTACACAGTCAAAGCTATGGTTTATAATGCAGCTGGAGAAGGGCCCGAAAGTGAAAGATTCATTGGTAAAAATGAAATCCACGGTGATAGTCCCTCAATTAACGCGGTCCTTTTCAGAACGAACTTATAAGAAAGCGCCTCAGAAACCACCCTCTTCTGTCACCGTTTACGGCATCAATCCTTCAACTGTCAGAGTTGTGTGGAGATATGTACAGCCGTCATTGGACGAGGAACCGTTACAAGGCTATAAAATTCGTATATGGGAGAGCGATCAGGATCTGAGTACAGCAAACGATACGATTATTCCATTTGGTGGAAAACTGGAAGGTTATGTTTATAATCTTTCGCCTGGAAAGACTTACAAACTGCGAGTACTCGCTTACTCGAATGGTGGAGACGGAAGGATGAGTTCGCCAGAAAAAGAATTCCAAATGGGTGCGTTTCCTTCTCATTGATCCTTCTCATCACTATTCAATTCTTCAAACTATATGTATATCACCTTCTCATTATCAACTCCCGAATTGAAAATAATCGAATTTTTCGATCGGAAGATCATGATGAGCTTAAGACTAATTCTCTGGATTCAATTAAATAGTCCTCAAATGTCGAAAAAAACAGCTCAGAATGTTAAGATATCTTCTTCATTGAATATTATGCTCTTTTAGTTTTCATTACCATTTTGTTTCTGATCAATGCTTAATATGCACTCTCGGATTGCGTGGACAAAAAAGAAATTGTTTGTGGTATGATAAGGTTGATATTTGCCTTCTTGAAAAAATCTAGAATACGACTGATTTTGAGGTTTTTTCATAGACTTCCTCTATAAATATGCTATATTCTGTTTGAGCATTGAGTTTATTATTTGGATCATTTGATAAAAATCCTGATGATTACCAGTTATCCCAAGTTATTTTATACAAATCACCCACTAGATATGAGAATATTACTGCAACTTATCTTGAGGTCAATCGAAAATAGCAAAATTTTTACTATAATTTGCCTCAAAAATATACAACACAATATTTTCCAATAAAATAAATAATTGAAAAAATAGAATCAATACTATTTTCATAGTCAATCATCACATTTATTATATTCCCTTCCCTTCAGCCTGTGTTTGGCAAACCTGATACATTCCATTATTACCGTTTCAAACAAAAAACGTTTATGAAATTCCCATGAATAAAACACCATTACCAATATTTCTACATAAATCATGCAAGATTATGATATCTTAACCATAACTGTGCGTTATATCTGTTGTTTGACATAATAGCAGGGGGATCCAATGTTAGTGTCAAGCGACTGATGTATAACAACAATTTTGCGAAATACATTTTCGTTGAATGTAACATTTTTATGAATATATTTGTTTCGAGGTTATTGAATATAGCAATATCCAGCAAATGATACAAAAATTAATATGAATTCATTTAATACACTGGGAAACGTATGTTGACTACTTTTGCACGATATAAGTTCAATTTCATATTCATAATATCACGAAATCCAAATGTCATTGTTGTGTATCATGTTCCATGTGATGCAATTCAATAAACATGAAGAAACCTTGTATGATCGTACATGATGATTTCATAATCAATATTTTTGATTTCAGGTAAACCCGAATATTTTCGAAGCTTAGCTAATAATGTACAAAATAGTTTAGCTACAGTTGCTATTGCACTCACATTGCATTTTTTACTCAGAAATTCATGATATTTTTTTGTATAAATTTGATGGACTTTCTACAGTAAGTAATATTAGTTTTAATTTTTTTCATGTCGAAGAGATCTGATCTTTTGAGATTTATTTTAATGTTGATATTTCAAGTGGTATTGACTCCGTCCAAAATGAATTATATCAATTTTATATTATATTTTTTACCCTGAAGCGAAATGAAACGATAGTACCTGCAATTTGTAATTATTTTGATTTTGTATTGAAAATACAAAACTCTAACAAAACGGTCATGTCTGCCAATATTTTGCTTCAGTTTTAATGTTAATATTCAATGTTTTCGTATTATTTGTACTGAATATATTGTATTTTTAATAAATGACTTGTCTTAATTGCCAATCTTACACCATACCATACATACACTTTACAAGGTAGGTGCCTCTAAGCTCATTATCTCTTGTTGCATTTGGAAAGCTGAACTCAGAAATATTCTAAAATAATTCAATTCTTGAAATTCCGTTATATATTTTTAAAAACAAGTGCACAAATATTCTATTCGGTTTTTTTCACTTCACTGGAAGGAGCAACAAAAATATTTTTACTATTGAATCCCTATTTTAGTTCAGAGCAGTGATATTCAGAAGTTTTCGGATATACAGCATCATTACTTCTTTTGTTAACATTGTGAGAAATTGTAAGATAGGATAAATAAGGGTTGAGACCATCGACATATAGAAATGGACCGGCAGTGTACTTCCTGTTATGAATAGTAAAAAACATGGCAACGATCTTGAACTCTTTATTCTATATATTGAGAACAACTAACTACAACTGCTGATATAAAACGACTGAGATATAAAAATTATACTTGAACAGCTAGTTGCCCTCAGAGTAGAAATAAACAAAAAAGGGAAACTCGGAGAACAAGTTTTTTGGGATACAAATATCAACACTTCCGCGCATTGGAATCGGTGCAGAAAGAGAGCACAATAAACTTATGAATAACTAACATTGTGTTTGTATCGGTCGCTTAGCACAGTTCGCATTGTCTGAGTTTTTATATTGTTGATTACTGCAACAAGTTTTTGGTCCATTTCTATATGTCGATGATTGAGACGGTTCCAGAGTTTTTATCGTTTTCTATTGTCAATATAATCTATGAGTTCAAGTAAAATCTTGAGTATGCATTATATGGAACCGAAGGAATTGTTTTCACACATAATTTCTTCTATCTTCTTCGTTTTCTATTCAGTGAACATTTTCTTATTCAAGGTTTGTTCGCAGTTCAAGATTGTTCTAAAGTGCAAATAATAAGAACTGTAATATGAGCAGTCCTTCATATTATAAACAATACAATTTGCTCAGTTTTAGAAATAATTTACAATTTCAAAAATTAAATACATACGAATATATTCCCTCTGCCCCTGTCTGATTTGTACAAAACAAAGTTTCAAAAATCTTGTTCAGTACATAAACCTATAGGACAAAATTCACAATTTAACTCTATCGATGAACAATGGTAAATAAAAATCCATAAAATTGTTAGTTGATTGGAATAACCAATGGATATCTATCTTTCGTTAGGCTTCATACTACACTAATACTTGTGAAAGTGAGTGAAATCTTTCGTTAATATACAGGGTGTTCCATTGTGAAACGATATTAAGTTAATAACATCTACAGTTCACGGAGCTGGTTCAGAATATCCCGGTGGGGTCTCAGAAGTTTTATAATTCAGATATAGGGTGTTCCATCAATTTTACTCAGTGTTGATTTTAGAAATTTGGTAGACACGTTCAAGCGACTGACTTATACCTAAATCGTAAAAAAATCCAGCTCTGTACGTACAAAAATTTAATATATTCTTGAAACTCCAAACAAACACCATGTATTTCCGAATAAAGCATAAAAAACTGAATCAAACTGTGTTCTGATCATCCTCCTGCAGTTTCACAATTTAGTTTTCACATTTGAATTTCGGGTTTCATGTTTAGAAAAGTACAGAGTGAAAAAAATCACGATATGAAATGCTTTACCACAGCAGAACGGTAGACAATTATAACTTCAATGGTTATAAAAGTGATGAAAATGACAATGAAATTATCATATGTTTATTTTGATTCAATTCACAAAAGTCTTATGATAAATCCATAATACTGAATCTGTTCAAACAATTGCTTTTACTTCAAGTGAGCCACCTGATATGTCCACGCGATGCAAATCCTCTTTCCACGCATTTAAATTGGGCCTGTCTACCTTTGAACAAGGAATGTACTCGTTATCTTTCTCTACCCTGTTCATAACTCTTTCCTGGATAACATCGAGTCCATCCGAGTTATCGCAAATAATATTTCCCAGTGTTGTCTTCTTAATCTCTTGCAATTGTTCAGGTGAAAACGCGTGTGGCTTATATGGATTTTCATACCAAAATCTGTCACCATGCTTGATTCTATAGAACTGATCAAGAATCAGACAAGTTATTGTAGGACCTAAAATGCTTCCTTCCAGTGGTATTTCACTCAGAGCTCCTGTATAAAGATCAATGTCATCCACATCCCTGAAAAATAGAACGCCACATGACCGAATTGAGTATTTAATTTACACAGGGTAGTCCACGTCAAGCGGTGCGGATGATTGATTTGAAGTTTCCTTTACTTCCAAATAGATATCATAAATTGGATCATATTAGGAACCCAGGGATGTTGACAAAAGTTGATGAACTAAAAACACGGGTTATCAAAACATGCGAGATTATTTCAAACCCAGCAACTTCTCCGAACACAAGAAATTTTGTTATTTCTTTGATTTACTTTGATTGTTGAAAGAAATGTGATAAACAACACACATATATCAAAAACTCTTGTTTGTTGAGACATGCTATTTCATCGTTATCCACGATGAACATGCCAATTCGAATTTTTACTAACTGAACTTATTTTTATATCCGGAATGTAATTATTCATTAGCAATATGATATATTATTCAAAATAAATTTATATTGCCGTTTGTGTCAAGATATAGAACGTTTCAAGTGGAAAGAAATAGCGATCCCTGTACAGTCTGAAACTTACTATGTACCTCGAAAATGATTCGTGCTAGGGCAATTTCGTGTGTGATTTAACGAAAAAATAGCGCCAACATTCGTGAAATGCGCAAAATCTTTATCTCTTGAAGTAGTAATATGTATCCATAAGGACAACGAAAATGAGACAGGTTGTTCAATGAGAAAAAAACTTCCAGACAAAACTATGAAAAGGGTTAGTATGATGGACCCGAAATTTCATATCTACCGAAATATCGCAGTTAATGTGTTGAAAAAACAATTATTACCTCGAAAATTGTTTCAAATATTTCAAATTATAGAGGAGTATCAGGAAGAAATATTTAGGAATTGAATACGAATTCAAAAATACTGTCATATACAGGATGTCTGAAATAACAAAGGTTATGATAATATTGATGGTATGAGCGGCGAGTTTGCATACCTAAAAATATTTCGAAATTATAGAGGTTAAACATACAGATCCCCCGTAGCTCTATTCTATTACCTTATTATACAAGCAGACACATATATTTCGCATTGACGTCGAAATTGGCGGAGGTACTCGGTCACGAAAATTAAATTCTGCCTGGTTAATAATGGATTGCTAAATTGTAAATAACTCGTCTCATTCAGCTTATCATTCGCAATGACAGATCCAACAAGAAAATTGACCAAAATTTCAGCCCACATATTTACATGGATGTTTTGTTCGAAAGATGACGTGAGAAATTTAAGTGAACTCATATGAAATGTGTTCAGTTTGTCATACAAAAATCTGGTTCTAAAGAATATGATTTTATCGGATATTCTTTATGCATATATTCTTTTTCATGTTAGATGTATCATAATCAATCACTAGTCAATGGAACAAATTTCAAATTCATATTTTACAAAATGGTTAACGAAGAATACCTTCATTCCGAAAAAGAAATAAGTCAACACATCATGTAGAGTTCAATCGAGATATTTTCGAATATAGGTACCGCGAAGTTTTATAATCGACTTATCAATTTCATGAATTTCCAGCTGAATACCCAATATTTATTTCAGATATATGATATACACGTTCGTCTATACCCTGAATACCCAATATTTATTTAAGATATATGATATACACGTTCGTCTATTTCTAATCCAGTGAGTAACCTATGAATCATAGGAAAAATCCAGGCCCGGACTACCTGAAATTTATATTCTTGAGTCCCTAAAAAACACCCGGTATCTACGATTTTTCGAAAATAGCAAGAAAAACTGAACCGAACTGTGTTCATTTTCCTTGTGATTTTTCACATTTGAGATTTTTAGATTTATTAGCCAAAGAGCTAAATGTGAAAATTGCAACAATTTGAGGAAATGATGGTAGCCAAATCTGTAAATTTTCATTACACTAACAACAATATAACATTTCAATCACCTATTCATCTTTCAACTCAAACCGGAATTATTCATGTTCTAGTAAGTTTTTTTTAATGAAAATATTATTGCCGCTTCCATGGATATTTGTGCCAGAGCCGTACTTGAGGAGCCAAAGAGCCACATGTGGCTCTGAAGCTGCACTTTGCTGACCAGTGGACTAGCGAGTCTCAATAAAACAGGTTGTACCTTAAAGACATGTTAATAGTCAAGGGAATGGTTCTTTGACTCATTCTACTCAACACTTCTTCTATGCATCAAGGTGAATGTCCTCAAGTTATTGATTAAAATGAATTTTATGCGTATTTCCTAATGCTGTCAAAGTGTATTCTATAATGAACGTCAATGTCCAAGACGAATAGGTCCACTCTATGTCTATCTATATTGTGTTATTTTTGTTTGATTATTTTCTATGAAATAATGATGAAATTAAAATATTATAGGACACTTTTTATAGTGAATGAATGAAACCCACCTGTAAATCGCTTTGATGTTATATAAAGAATAAGAATCCATATCGCCCTTCAAATCATCAAAGCTATCAGTCCTGCTAAGGCCACAATGAGTTCTCCAGGATGTATAAGCAGGCAAACCATGATCTCTCCCTCTTTGGACGTTCAAAGATACCAAATCTAGTCCGCATAGTTTTGGTTGTTGCATCTTTTCAGCAGACTTCTCGAACATATGCGATTTCAACTTAAAAAATTTTGAATCAGGAACTGCGCAATCATCACAATGGACTAGAAAACTTCCAAACTCGATTTTATATATTTTACCTCATTCGAGAAATAGGAATCGCTTGCTTCTATAGTTGTATTCATTGCTCCTTTTAAAGTTTTATCAAGCATTCCGGGCTCATAGAGTCTGAAAGGATTGAAAAGCATTTTGCGCATCTGAATGAACTCTGGAGTGGAAGTGAAGTTTTCCAAGAGTTTCATCAAGCCTGGAATTATAGAGTGAGCGAATCTGAAGGAAGCAGCAGCGAAACTATTCGCTATGGAAGGATCAAGACTCTCGTTGTATGTTTTTGAATAACCACTCTTCAAGGGGTACAAATCGAACTTTTCCATCAATTTGTTGCCTGAAAAAGATTCATTGAAGATACGATTATACAGTACATTCGTTAAGTATGGAATGAATTCGATATATTCTGAACTGTAAACTAAAAGCATTTCCACAAACTTTAATTTTCTGAACTCTTTTTCCTATTATACAGGGTGACACATCTCAAAATGATAACATCGTCGGAAATTCTCGTGATATATAGTCAATTAATACATTACATCAATACAATACAATACATCACATTTTCATAGTATCTCAAACGTTGAACCTTATTTCTTCGGAAATATTGTTTAATTCTGTTCGAATTATCTCTTTTCTTTCTTTTTGAATTTTTGTTGTTTTCGTTGTATGAACAACATTCCTCAGATTGTTGCACATGTTATAATCCAAAGAATGGAAATAGGTTCGAGTTCCACTCGAAACTGAAGGTATGTTGGTCCGTGTGAATCACCATGGAATAAGTCCAATGATCTGTCTTCATATTCAATTACGTGTATCAAGTTATTGATTTACATTCACTTTCATTACTACTTCAAATCGATTGTGGGTTATGATACAGAACATTCACGAATTAATCCAATAATTACTGTATTACTGAAAGGTTACTGAACGTTTATGAAAATTAATATTCCAGAATGTATATTCAATTGAAAACTGGAAAGCTTCTTCCTTTCGAATTCATAAAATCTTTCAATTCGGTTAATATTGAATTGATTCGATACTTAGCGGAAGCACTGTATGCCTATCAGATCGTTACCAAGTAGTATGTGTAAAAATTCGTTGTAGGTAATGTGCTGCATCTGTGCACCTATTATTCTTCTAGTTTCTTGAAAAATGGTTTCATCGTTCCAATGTGGATTCAGCCTAGACAAATTAGCAGCTATCAAATTATGTTGTCGCACCCAGATTAAGTGCATGCTGGTCAAATGCAAATTCTCATTCGCTCTTGCATCACCTAAGATAAAACAAGATTTTCATCGTACTGTGTGAATGACGATTCCCTGTACAATGCAAGACTCTAATTTGGAATGAATACTCCTAACCAATAACATAAAATATGTTTGAATGATTGATGATTATGCTCGGATAAATCAATTATCATTCAACGTTCTGCGGAAATGTATAAAATTTCAGATAATGAGTCATCAATTGATGAAATGACAATCCTATTTTTATAATACATGCATATCAATTATCGAATTTGTAATCTTTCTCGTTTACAAGATATAGAATTAGTTAGTACCTGTGAGGAAACAGTATCTCCCTTGTTTCTCTTCCTCCTCCCTATTGCACCCGTCATTCAAATCATCAGAAGCAGGCAGCAAAGTTCTGTTATCAGCTGTCATTATAACTTTCATGGTCCCGTTCTCCATGTCTCGCAACTTCTTGGTAACGTCTTCTTCGGCGCCATATATCACCGACCCATCTATGAACGGCGTGACTTGATTCAACTGTTCTCGAGGTCCTAGACAGCAAGTGGGCGCAGGTGCAGACCTCACGAACTCAATGCAGCTGACGTTGTACTCTCTGAAGGGGTCCAGCTGGTCCAAGTTAACTGGGAAGCATTCTGGTGATGAAACAGCTTGGGGATCACAGCAAGAAATCGAACTACCGTTGGATTTCTGGCTGAGAGCTGTTGCTGTTATGTCGTGATCTAAAAATTGACCCCATACTGCTAGCATTACGGAAAACTTCGGGTCGTTCCTATAGTAAGGTCTATGGACGACTAGGCTCACTGTTCTGGCTGATGGGAGAGGATAACCCGATTTCGATTTTCTTGGTGCACTGATACCTAGAATGGAATAGAGTCATGTATACTAATGGAACCTAAGATTGGTTCCTTGCATATTCTGGGTACCCCTGGCTATCGTTTATAAAAGATATGTGGCTTATTTTGATTTGAGAAGACGATTCAGGTATCAGATGAAATTGATCTGAATGGCATTGTTCTACCATCCCAATGACTTTCGTTAGATTTGATAGCCTTGTGTTGCTATACTTTCACTTTTCATTTTCGAATATATTGATTCACTGAAGGCCATAATTTCACTCATAAATATAAAAATAGAAACAAAAATCATAAATGAAATACCTTATATCTTATCAAATAATTTGTAAGACAATTGAACCTATTCCGAATGATGTATCATATTCCTAGACATGAATATTGAGGTTTCGGAAATGAAGTTTCCAATGAACCAATAACATATAATATATAACGAGTGAATATGTATATATGTATAAATTTCTATAAAAACTAGTAGTTGGAAATTAGTTGTATCGTCAAATGAATGTATGCAAATGCGATTTTTCATGATAATTTCTTTCATAAAATCCCCTGTAATAATCTGTAATAGTACATACCCCTAGTACAGTTCTAAGTGAAAAACAGTATTCTTCACGCAAACCCTTCCCCTTCATGTAATACTGAAAAACAATAATATGCAATCCCAATATTTCATTGGATATTTGCATTCAGAAGATATATTAATGCATGGGCAGAAGGATTGTCGATAAGAGATGATTGATGAATGATTTCATAAGCAATAAATATAACGTTTATTGAACGTCCACTGAATAAACGTCCAATGGACTTTGAAAGTGGCTCATGTTCTTTCTATCTTATCATATGGTGTAAATACGATGTGCACATAATTTGTATCGTTAGTATCATTTATTTCAGAAACAAGCAATTCCTACGTAATATATTTAATATTTTATATATTTAGGTATATGGGGCCAACAGCATTCTGCATCATAAAACATTTGATTAGTTCATTGCTTATAGTTGATAATATCTGCAACCATCCAATTCAAGCCATAACTAGGCTCAACCATAATTCTGAATTGGTTTCGAATTGAATCGAATAACAAACGTAATAATCTTACCGTCAGCATAGTCTGGAGGAAGACTTCTTCTGAAAGGCCTATAAGACGTACCATACTGCAGTGGGTACAGCAGATTATTGCAAGTTCCATTATAGGTTCTATATTTCTGAGAGTGACCACACTCTATGGTTGTTTTACGACAGTACTCTTCGTATGTGGTACCATTCGGATGGCATATCTTCTCAACTAAAGTTTTATTTTGTTTGGTCCTAAAATCAGTATATTGTAGTATAGTATAGTAATGGATTTGATTTTTTACGATAATCATATTAGTCTATTCGTTTGGAAGTTCGATTATGGGGATATTTCAAAATGACATTGAATCTGAATACAGAAATTATCTTCATTGGTTTCTGACCAATTACGAAACATTGGAATCTTATTAAAAACCCTCATCATTTTGATTTATACAATCCGAAACATAATGAAAAATATAACTTTCCACTTTGATTACATGTTTACTTTCTGTATAACAGTGAATTCCGCCTTAATTAAGAAAAGGAATGCGAAAATGGGAAATTCGTTTCAATATTGAATTTCACTATGGAGACAGGTATACAGGGTAGTTTGTCAACACTACGAGAAAGCACAAGTAATATTGATCGATTGGATTGAGTTAGGATGCGACTTGATTTTTTTTCTCCAAAGATAAAAATCATTCTCATGATAACTTTATTCCTCCAAGTTCAATTTGGATTCGATTAATTTCCCAAATCTTGAGATTGAGGATATTGGCTAAACAAAAAGAAAACTAGGAACATATTGCTACATCATTATCATACATTATTGAGGAGTAATTTTTGTAACGGAAATAATGTCATTTCAAATTATGAGATCCCTATAGTGGCACTAGAGAAATGGGCAGCCTTTAAACACTAAACCTTCAACATCAATAACAATGAAAGGATAGTGTTTGTCATGAGGTCATTCATTTACCTGTAAATGTGTCTTGTTGCATACTCCTCAACAAAACCAATTTTGGATAAATTCCTGCCCTTCTCACTGGTAGCGACAACTTTCTGGTGTCGGTAACTAGGACTTCTCATTTGTAAAGACGGCACATTTTTTTCGATATTCTCTTTTTCCTCTAGGCCATTTCGACCAGCTTCAATAGCGTCTTCCCAAAGCAAGGTATCGTCCGTAGTTTTATTTTCATTTTCCACATCTTCGATCGGAAATGTGTGACTTAATAGTACTAGTACTGGTACGGGGGTTGTACTACCATCGAGGGCTACTGTGGTGCTCTCAGTATCAGTAGAGTTGTTTGGTAAGTCGTCCTCGGTTATACTGTACACGATGGTTATTATTGATCCCACCAAAAACATCACCCTGAAAGAGATATCATAGTCAATTCGATTTCGTAGAAATGATTTGGCAGCTCACAATAAAATCGCAAAAATACAGCACTGGAACTGTCTGACTCTAATTTTTCTTGCTCTCGCTGCAGCGGAGTCGAAAATATACTTGGACTGACTCTCCTCTGGACTCAACAATCTCGTTCTCTCGGATGCAGTTGCCATGATTTTTCTGAAATGAAATATTTGTAAGTTTGTAACTCTAGATAGGACAGAGTTTCTAAAGAAGGTATTACGAGCTCTGTTTTTGTGAGAGATCAAATATATTCGACTTTCCATTTTCAAACCACCATTCATAACTCATTGATTTCTGATTGATCTTATATACCGTGTGTAACAGGATCATGGTACACCCCCTGTATCTCCTTTAGTTTTGAAGGTAATTGATTGAAATTTGGGATATCTCATATACATAATAAGCGGCACTTTTTGATTTACGAATGATTTTTTTTTCACTTCCGGTTTCGCCGGAAGTGATACCAACTCTCGATTTTTAAATAGAACACCCTGTATATTATCACATTTCTGAAATCTGCATGATTTTCTGAATCCAATGATACCACATAAGTGTCATTTCAAACGTCAATATTTTTGATAATTCAATTTTTAGTTTTCCATTTAAGTGTGCCATGATGGTTCCGATTTATTCCAATTTACCCGTCTAATGCTAGAAAAATCGAAATCCCGTCAAAAATACTGAATTGCATTTTTTATGAGCGAATAAAGTTCATCGTAATCGATTTTGGGGTAAAACTCAATTTTTTCAAATGGAACCATATTGGTACCGTGGTACCATTTATTAGTACTATTAATAAGGAATTTATTCATACCTGCTAATAAAATGGGCGATAAATACAATCAAAATTACAGCTAAAAGAAAATAAGATAATACAATTACTTTGTTCTAATTTAATGCTAAGAAATTACTAAGGTGGCTTTGAAATACAAAAAATGAACACAAAACATTACAACAATTGTTCGAAATGCTGTCCATTAACGTCAATGCACTTTTGAACTCGCATAGCTTCGAATGCCTGTTGAAGGTAATCAGTTACTAAGGAGGCTTTGAAAACAATGAAATTATTCATTCAGATTGTCAAATAAATAGGTATTGGTTAATCGGTGTTCTTATTGTGTATTGGAAAAGTCTTTACATTTGTTGTTATTTTTATTCAAAATGCCCCACATTTATACAAGGGATGAAAAAGTGGACATGTTAATTATTTATGGGGAATGTAGAAAAAATGCCGTTGCGGCTAGAAACCTTTATGCCAACCGATATCCTGATAGACAATGTCCAGCGAGAAATTATTTTAATCGTCTTGAAAATCAATTCCGAAGAGAGCCTAACCATGATCCCGAAGAAAACGTTATCATTGACGAAGGAACGGAAATTAATGTTTTAGCTCGAATAGAAGTTGATAAGACTGTTTCTTTAAGGCAAATTGGGTTTGAATTGGAAGTTAGTCACCAAACGGTGAGCCGAATCTTGCACAAACATAAGTATAAATCTTTCAAATATCAATTGCACCAGCACCTGTACGAAAATGATTATGAACGTAGGATGGAATATTGCAATTGGATCTTGCAGAATAATGTGCAGCCAAACAATGCTTTTTTGAGAAGGATTTTATTTTCGGATGAGTCTAGGTTCACAAATATGGGATTATTTAACCGACAAAATGCAAGGTATTGGTCACAAGAGAATCAAAATTTATTGAGGGAGGGTAACTTTCAAGTGCGGTTCGGTTTCAATGTTTGGCTTGGAATACTCGGTAGTAGAATCATTGGTCCAATAATATTTGAAGGACGCTTGACTGGAGATAGATACTTAGGATTTCTGCAAAATGAAATTGAGGACAGGTTAACTGAATTACCTGTCCATCTACGACAGGGAATGTATTTCCAACAAGATGGAGCTCCTCACCATAATTCAAGAATAGTAACTGATTACCTTCAACAGGCATTCCAAGAAAACGTAATTTCGACAAATGGTCCTGTGCGATGTCCTCCAAGGTCACCTGATTTGACACCTCTCGATTTCTTTGTTTGGGGCCATTTAAAAAACATTGTCTATGCAACCGCCGTTACAACCCGCGAAGACTAGGAGTTGCGAGTAAGACGCGCAATTAATAGTATAACGGCCCAGCAATTAGCGAACCTTCTTCAAGACACAGCTATGCGAGTTCAAAAGTGCATTGACGTTAATGGACAGCATTTCGAACAATTGTTGTAATGTTTTGTGTTCATTTTTTGTATTTCAAAGCCACCTTAGTAATTTCTTAGCATTAAATTAGAAGTAATTGTATTATCTTATTTTCTTTTAGCTGTAATTTTGATTGTATTTATCGCCCATTTTATTAGCAGGTATGAATAAATTCCTTATTAATAGTACTAATAAATGGTACCACGGTACCAATATGGTTCCATTTGAAAAAATTGAGTTTTACCCCAAAATCGATTACAACGTCAAAAATATTGACGTTTGAAATGTCACTTATGTGGAGATTTCAGATTTCAGAAATGTAATAATATACAGGGTGTTCTATTTAAAAATCGAAAGTTGGTATCACTTCCGGAGAAATCGGAAGTGAAAAAAAAATCATTTGTAAATCAGAAAGTGCCGCTTATTATGTATATGAGATATCCCAAATTTCAATCAATTACCTTCAAAACTAAAGCAGATAGAGGGGGTGTACCATGATCCTGTTACACACGGTATATTCTTCCATACTTTTTTCGCTAAATAGTTACCAATTTCACCTATAGAAACAAAATTATGGAAATATCATAATTTTAAACGGTATGTCCTGATAATTTGATAATTATCAAATAACCAGTAGGGTTATAGAGATACGAACGATTATCTGTATAAACTGGAATTCATCGAAATAACATTCCAATATGAGCATTTGACAACAGTGTCGATAATGAAAGATTTGTGCGTTCTCGAAGCAAATTTGATTATACAATAATAATGAGAAGAAATAAATATTCAGATAGATTTCTGACAATACTGTTATTTTTTCGCCTGTTTAATGTTCTGCCCAATGAAATATGAAGTACTCAAAATATGCACGTGTTTGAAAAAATGTTGAACTAGTTCTCAATGAATTTCAGGAATCAGTTTGCTGTTACTTTTCCATTCACTTTTTTTACAAAACAATTGTGAATTCTAATTCTATTCTATTCTATCTACCATTTTCTAATATAATTACAACCCTATCAGAAGTCTTACCGAATCCTACCAAAAGCTCTTTTGATAACCATTTCAAGGAATAAGATACGATAGTAGCTTCATTATATTCCGAAATTCGTTCAAAAAATATCTTATTTGAATCGATTTCGCCTTCTCATCACTGTTGCCAAATTCTCGAAAAACTATTCCCCAATCTTGAAATAGTTTTATCAAATGAAATGCCCGTATATAATCCGTCTTCAAAATATAATGACACATTAAGTAAATACCAAAATAGTCAACCAACTACTACCATAACAGTATCGAATATTTGAACAAAACTTTTGTTGCATGCAATAAAACAAATGAAGGCTCACCTACAGCATACTATGATGTATCCCAACACAAAATGTTTTCAGACAGAAAACTGAATGATTTTCTAGAAAGAAATACGTCGTGTTATTGAGGGTGACAATAACGTTTCCGACAGAATTCCACAGCGAAATGTAGAAGTGAAACAGATATAGAAGCCAATGAAGCGTAGATGAAACCTTATATTTGTCGTTTACCTGGTAATATTATCTATAAGACTCATTCTTTATTAATTTCATCAACAACATATTCTGACATGTTATCTCCGACCATTCAGTGTGTTTCATTGGTTTATACAAGGTGCCCGAAGATTAACTTTTCTATGAGCTAATTTAAGGAAAAAGATAAGTGAGTAAGTAGCATTAATCTTCACATATTTTAAGACAAATGTAAATTTGTATAAGAATAGTCAATTGAATTAACCTAACCCAACCTAGACCTCGAAAGATTAAACACAGATATACAGAGTACTTGAACATTTGGTATAGAACAGCGAATAAAAACTTTTTTCGATTGAAAACTCTTGCAGATTTTTTTGAACTGACGAGAATTACATTCATTATGTTTTATTTTAGATGGAAGCCTGTTGGAAACTTGCAGGCCAAGGTGTGAAGGAGCGTTTGCTGTTATTTTATATTTACAGTGAGGTATATGAAAATTGTTTTTTGTCTAGTTTCTTTTGAAGGAAGCCACCCACTCCACGAATTCCATATTGATAAATATTTGACAAAATGATTGACACAGTCGATTGCCCTGTTGAGATCGCAAAAAATTCCAACAGGGCACTCACCTGCGTCGATCATTTCGACAAATTTTCTAATGTATAAAACAGCAGTATTCGTAGATCTTTCTGAGCGGAAATGGTGTTGGTTGTTAGTTAATTTTTTTTCGCTGTCAAGGAAATTCATGAGGCGGTTCAGGAAGCTGATCTCAAAAATTCTTGATAAACTTGAGGGTACTGTCACAGTTCTGTAAATCTCTATGTTTTGTCTGTCCGATTTTTTGTGCAGTGGTACGATCTTTTCTATCTTCAGTGATTGTGGAAACTCGCCTGCTCGATAAAAGATTATCTAGAAAGGTAATGGGTTCAATAACATATTCAATCGATTTTTTCAATAGAAATAAATTTGAGCTTCAGAAGAGAAAGAATAAGCTCAGTTTCGGAAAAAGGGCCCAAGAATATTGTATTTGAGTTCTTTTCGCCTCATGAACTTGTTTGTGAGAAGGTGAATTTTTTTTTGTTTGGTCAATTGGTGCATTGACAAAGAAACTGTTTAAAAGATTTGCCACCTAGATGAAAGTGTCAATAAAATGGCCACCTTGTATAATACTTTTTTTCTGTTGTTTTTTTCGGTTAGTTAACTCATTCACTACTTTCCACGTGGCTTCGCAAGTATCTTGAGAGTTTTGGATATATGATTCCTTTGTATTTTTATTTGATTGTGGATTTGATTTGTAGTCGCGCTGGGAACGATTGTTGCTTCTGCTACTGCGATGTCAAAGATGTCAAAGATTTCAATTCGAAAATAAGGAATTCGTGTTGCTTTTTTGAGCTTTGTAGTGCTCTGTTAAGATTGGACAGCTAGATTTCAAGATAAAAAGATCCTTCAGTTCGCTGCTTGATATTTTAATTTCGTCTTAAACCCAATTTCTGATGTTTTTTGTTTGATTATAGAATTTTCTAGGAGAAAAATGGTATTCAATCCATTCGTCTTGTTCAAAGTGCTGAAAAATAGTGAGAGAGTGCTCATTAAAGTTCTGAGAAATATTACCGTTCTGAGACTCATTTTCCTCCGGATTCGATGAAAATCGACTTATGATGGGAAATCTCATTGTCAAGTACACATATCAGAGGATGAGGTATGTTTGTGAAGTAATGATCTATCACGGTAGATGAATGTGACGCAACTCTAGTTGACCAACTGATTTTGGAATGTTAATTGAACCCTTTCATAATATCGCATAGTTTGATGAAATCATTCTTGTTGCGAGAAATGTTAGATTAGTCAAGAATGAAATCTCCAGTCATAATAATATTGATTGCCGGTTTGTAAACTGACTCTGAAATAATTTCAATGTTTATAAAGAATTCATCTAATTCGCCATCATTTATATTCTTGTCGGTGCAGTATCTCTCTAAAGGAAGTTTTTCACAATTCAAGTATTTTTTACAAAAAATGGCAACATCGCCTTTTTGATAGAAAGTTCTACAAAAGTAACTACTGAGTTGGAAGCCTTTTATATGTCTACTTTCCAGCGAGAGTCTAATAATATGAACATCGATTGAAAGGTAACTTTAGAAAGGCCAAAGAGATATTTCCTGGTCATGGATATTTGTTTTCAGAAATAGTTAATCATTACACATCACAACTCCAATGATGGGGTCCATAGAAAAATATACGAGGTCATATCATTGTAAATCGAAATGTTATAATCATGTTACCTCCTGATCTGTGGTTTCTTTCTTTTTCTACTCAAAAAAGTAGTATTAGTATATCGAAAGTATCAGAAAATATTGTCTCATTCAGTTGACGAAAAGAATATTGGACTATCATAGGAACATTTATCTGAATTATTATTGATTCATTCGATGAATGCAATACATAAGTAAACCTACTAAATACATTGTCTTCGTAAAGTTATGAATACATTATTTATCGAAGTACAATTTTTCGTATTCTAGAACAGATCAGACAGCTAGCTGGATTTCGTTGTTGGTCCATAAAATGTTTTCTGAGTGTATATCAATGATTGACTGTATAATAAATGATCAAGTGTGCAATTATAAAACAAAAATTATGCAAAAACAAAATAATACAGTGTTCATTATCGAACTACAGAAATTGTATATAATTGAGTGTTAAAAGAATTAACTATGCATATGTTCTTTTGATTTTTTCCATAGTTTTCCAAGTTATACATCCGATACATATTCGTCATCAAACTAGGGGTGCGTTCCACTAAGCGTTCACAACGACCACGGTTTTTGCCGTTCTACGGGGTTTTGGGGGTCACAATCATAAACTATCCTGTGATAGTTCCTCCAGCTGAAATGAAGAATGGAATACAATTTAAAAACATATAATCGTGAGAAATAAAAACTTAGACCACGTATTATTGATTACGATAAGTCATTTACTCATTGTTCAGATGAATAATTCAAAATTCATTTCAGGTAAATCAGTTTTGGTCACTTGAGTCACTGAAGATTTTGAAAATTTTACTCATGTAATTATTTACCTCTTTAGACTTTCAAGATATATACATTCAATTATTTACATGAGTTGATGCAAGAAATTTCGATTTTGATTTTTACATTTTCAGGTCTATCAAAGACAGTCATCTTATGTGAATTGAAGTTTGAAAAAACATAGAACTACTGCTACCAAACTGCATTCTTGTATTGTTTTTTTTTTCTAGTCGCGAAGAGTAATTCAAATCTTTATCAATATACGTATGCTTCGAACCGTGTGAACTATTTGCTAGAACAAATATATCATACAGACATTATATGAAATGAAATATTTTCGATACATTTTCAGCAATTATTGTTGAATGAAAACTGCTTCAAAATATTGTGAAGAGTATAATATACATAACTAATGAACAGTTGATTGCAATAAGCTAAATTATTCCATAATTATTATGCATAAGTTTCGTAACAATATTAACGAACAACGTTTCTTTCCGAAAATAATCAATAGGCATTTCCTGATTCAGCATGACCGATTTCTTTTAGCAGAAGTCTTGACTTCCTTTACTTTAGAGGCGAATCTCAAAGAGGTCAAGTTTTCCGAGAAATTCTCTTCGAATGGGGTGATGTTCACGATCATCAACGTCTTCGATGATCCACTCAAACTCGACTGTAACAGAAATGTTAATTTCGAATTTCTGTACGGAATATGCCTCTGCTTATTGCACAAAGCTGATATCACTGTTCCTAGGGCTGTCAAGCTCTTGTTGATACATTTCGTTTCGGCCATTCTCTCGGGACGAATAAACTTGGCACATTCTGATCCAGCCAGATCAACCAAACTTATTGAACCTTTGTAAGTCACCTCCGCATTCTTATTGGCGCCATTCAAGTATATTTTCGTGACAGCATGAGAGCGTGAACTCGTCTCATTGAAATTTGTAGCTGCAACGACTCGATGCTTCAAAGCTGTCATCATCAGATTTTGGAATTCTTGAGGTGAATTGATCTGTTGTATTATCAAGTTACTGACTGTGGTGCCCCTGCCTTCATTATGACAAATTTCCAAGTTTCGATTACTGTGCGGGTCTAGCAGATCACGAACTTTATCGTTGTAGATTTCCATAAAGCTCACTTGGACTGTGTACTCCCAACCTATCTGGGCCAATGTTTTGATCATCTTAAATATAAGATTCACAGATCTCGGTATCATACCTGAAAAAAGCAACGAGTAATTATAATTGTAGCAAAAAACATTACTCAAGTCGAAGCAGAAGTGGTATTTCACACTAAAACATTATTTCAAAATACTAGAGTGATGACGGTTTTTGGTCGTTATGAATTACGAATGTAAAGGTTAGTGTTTTCATAAATGTTTATTTTCAATAAAATATACTGTGTAATATTAGGTTGAATGATACAATTGATGTTCCTAATATTTATAAAATAATAAGGAATAAATTGATAGTATCACAATGGCTCAGTTTTTTCAAACTAATATTAATTGATATAACAATGAACATATAAATCACTGAAGCAAGTAAATCGAAAAGTAAAATGATTTCGAATTTTTTTGAGATCTATTTTCTCCGTTTGAGTTGATTTTTGTTGAACATACAGTGTGGAACAGCCAAATGGAATGAATTCGATAACGAATGAATGCTAGCGTGTTGGGAAAAACGCATGAACACGTCGATTTGTATTTTCAGATGCGCATTTCTTTCAAAAAAATTATATAGGGTGTGTCACATGACAGTGGCTGATACCAACTTTCTTATTTCAAATTCAATCCCCTGTATATTATCAGTTTTTTGGATTCTTCAGAAAATTCTAGACATAATTCATGTACAATGTCCCATAGCAATCTTCAACTGTTCCGGAAATATTAAGTGTTTTCAAATGTATTACAAAAATTATTGAAAAAAGAAAATTATTCCATTTCACAAATAATATAAAAAAAAATAAATTTGTTCAAAATTACACCCTATATAATTTTTTTTTGAAAAAATGCGCATCTGAAGATACAAATCGACGTGTCCAATCGTTTTTTTCAACACGCTCTCATTTATTCGTTATCTGATTTATTCCATTTGGCTTTTCCACACTGTATAGAAGGTCAAGTAAATTTCGACGTTAGCTAAAAATAAATTAACAAAATTTCGTTGTTTCGCCAAATAAGTTTTATCGATGTCACATCTTTAATACTCTATTAGAAATTGTAATGCTCTCATACGGCAATCCATAAATAAATCATATCCGATACTATAGAATAAATTAGACATGTTTTGAAGTTGAATCGAACATTAGTTGCCATGATTATGGTCTGTATTTGACATGTTACGTATTCAGTTAACGAATCGACTGGGCTAACATGAAGAGAGAATAGCATTGCATTTCTCTTCATTATATGGGGTCTCACCAAGATTTTCTTGAGTCATTCCCCCCTGCATGGTGTATGTTTTGCCCGATCCTGTTTGACCATAGGCAAACACACACACATTGTATCCATCCATCGCCGACTGAACCAAAAGTGACAATTCTTCAAAGAAATATGTCTGACTGCAATCAGGAGAAAATATTCTGTCAAATTTGAATTCTGCTTTGACTTCGCTATGTTTTCCGGATATACCAGAAGATACCTTAATTCTTCCAATTTCAATGATATTCTCATCAACATAGTTTATCGTGCATCTTGGTTTTTCAGCCTCCGCTTCAGAGATAGGTGGTCGAACTCTACAAAACACTCTTATGTTTCCTTTCAAGTCTTGAATGGTGTTGTTTAATTTCCGGCGCGTCGACTCTGCATCTGAAAGAGTCTGTCTCAACATCGCTACTTCTTCTGTTAGAGATTCAAGCTTCAAATTAACTTCCTTCAAATTAGACTCGACTCGAGCAAATTCTTCCAATTTCAGTGATTTCTCCAAGTCTCTTGCTTCCAATTCTATTAGTCTGGCTGATGTGATTTTCAACTCATCTTTTATATCATCAAAATCTAAACGAACAAAGAAATATGAATTTTTTATTTACAGATACAATTTGAAATTCCAATTTGTATTCTTCAAATGTGAAATTCCTCTTATTGTATGGTTTTATTGATGTTGCATTTTAGACCGATTTTTTAATCTTCATTCTTTTCCCGTGAATTCATTCTCTTGGCACAATAAAATTATTGATGAGATAAGTTCAGTGAATCGCACGTTATCTTTCTGAAATAAAAAACAAGCTATTTTGCGAATTCAAATACTCTCAACCATACATTTTTTTAAGGTTTAATACAGAATTTAGTTCTCCATCGAATTGTTGAAGTATTATTCTGCAAAGTTAAGGAAATTGCTTTATTATGTTTCATTTTACCAATTTGAAATGTTCAATATCATTATGATTCGTTTCGGAATCCTCCACAAAAATACTCAGCTCAATTTTACTAACATTTTCGTCACTAAAGTAAGTTCTTTTTAACCATCGTCTTATCGAATTTCACCTGCTATACTTTTCGAAAAATACTTTATTTTCAGTTTTCATTTCGAATTTGATTCATTTCATTCTCCAGAATCGTTTATCATTACCATATTGATATACAGGGTTGCCCAATCAAACTTAAATCTCCAAAACGAAGAGGCCGATATAGCCAGTGTTTTTGACTCTCTTTTATTGACATTATGGTTTATATATCTTTTGTCAACTGACATTTCTTATCAACAAGATATTTTTGATTGTTAACAATAAAAAAAAATAATAGATTTCTGAATTATGCACTCCAATCCGAAGTGTTACTGAAATTGTTCAAGAATTCAGTTCATAGATCAATAAAAATAAACACTGGTATGTGCAGAGGAAAATTCGTTCACACCGATAACAACATCTTGAAGTCATGAAAAATATCACTTACCATGTAGTTTATTTCTTGCAGTCTCCACTGATACAACTATTTTGTCAAACCTCTCTATCAAATGTTGATATCTTCTTTCATCATCCAAACTTGGAATTTTGAGTAGCATCACTTGTTTGTCTATCTTTGTTGGATCTGTTTTTGTATCAGAGGCTTCGACTTGATCAGAAGTTGTCTGTTCTCGAATCGTTTCTATGATTGGTTCGGATTGAGTTTCCCTAATTTCTTCTGGAGATGTTTCAATTGTTTCCATCGAATCTAACATTGGTTCAGAACGTGTAATGGCTACATCAATATCAGATGGTTCTGCGAGCTTCGATTTTTTATCCATAATATTCTTATCTGAAACGGATAGTGATAAATGTTATACATAAGTATGGTCAAATTGCACTTATAGTCCAACTAAAATTTTAATACAATATTGGAACTTATTTATTTTGGTCCAGAAATACCTAATTTGATAATTTCATCGTGAAAAATTTATACTTTTCGATAAAATCAAAGTTTGAATTTCGCGTTTCTTTCCGTGTCACTTTTGGAACGGTTGTACAGCTTTCTGGCTAATTTCTTCAAGAACGTAACACAATATACTCTGAGAAGGGTTCATCATGTGTTCATCCTGAGGAAATTGAAATTAATAATACAGTATTCCTAGAATATTTAGATTTGACCGCATGTAAATAGTATCACTCCGTTAACCATTAACAAGTGTCAAACCACAGTAAATGTCGAATGGATTTGACGTGCACGTTTTAAATATGAAAAATTGCATTTTTTATGTTCATCCGAGAATGAATGCACAATAAATCCCTTCTCAATATGTTATGTTTCTCTTTGATGAAGAAATTCGCAATAAGGTTGTACAAGCATGTTCGAAACTTTTCAAGAAAAGAATGTGGAATTTCGGACTTCGAATTGGAATATCTTGAAGAGTAACAATTTCGCCACGATAATATCATCAAATCATATCGGAATTTTAGTTGCACTCTAAGTGCAATTCTACCGAATTCGAATTTCATTCTCGAAATAATATTTGAAAATTTCAAAGCTCAAGGTTGGTCAATTTGAAAATAAATTATAAATACTTACATGCAATCTCCTTCCAATGAACAAACACCCCTATTCAGTATGACGCGTATGACACTGTAACTGCCAATGTGGAATGAATTATATTAATACTCAAAACGTTGAATCGAGCTTACTTTATTCTATACTATTTATTTTTGTATCAAAAAAGCATACTAAAATCAGAACAGGGTGGCCCAATAGTATTTGGAATTTATTACATATTCCTACATAACAATGAGAATTAATTATTGAATTAATTATTGTATACAGCATGAAAGTGGAACGCTTCACCGAATCATGTTTTAATTATCAATACGCTAAAACTACCAAAAACTATTGAAGATGCCTATTATTATTTGAGCATGAGACTCCATAATTCATATCCTATACCATGTCAAAAATTTTGTCATATTTCTGCAAGATGCAAAAAAACAGTTTGTGAAAAACCTGAGAACCTAACACCTATCATTATAGAACCTGTCTGTAAACAAAACAGATACGACACTTCACGTAATGAAAGAATAAGTTCATACACCTGTCACGTGTCTGAAAGATACGAGTATGTTCATCACAAAAGAAATGAGTAGAAGAGCTATTCCCAAATCTTCTCTCCCCCTACTTCCGGACGCAGCGAAAGAGGTATGAAATTTCAGGTTCCTCGAGTAGAGAAAAAAAAAAAGAAACCGAAGGGATGGCCAAAAGGTAAGCTCCGGAAAGCATCTTCTTGAGAGTTGTTTTTGCTTATTGCTTATTTATATTTTGATAAAAAATAAATATAAAACTTTTCTTGTGTTTGTATTTTTATCTTTTCATATTCTTGTATATTTGATTATCTGATTGATGATGGAATCCATGAGTCAATGGAACTGTTACGTTTGTATTCCTCACTTTTGTGATCTGAAGTTGATTCAACCCACTTTGTGCCTGCCTTCAGGAGACACATCCAAAACCGAACCAACTGGATCCAATTGGGGGATACGATATAATCCGGGAAAAAATGTGACCTGTCAATCGTCGAGCGACACGAAGTGTTGCTCTTCTGACTACAGGTGATGTATGTCATTCACTACTATCTTTAGATGCGATGTAATCTCCACTTACTACCTGGTGAAAATTGGCGAAAGGAAGACCTAGAAGATCTAATATCATATCTACCCACTCTTTTTCTTTTCATAAGGGATATGAAAATTTCCACAACCCTCTTTTAGGCTTCCTTGGACTCGACTCTCGTGGATTTGTCATCAAACAGCTGATGGAAAGGGTGAACCAAATATTGCTGAATTCAGGTTCGGAAACATATTTGAATTCGAGATCAGGAGATATAAGTGCGATCATTTTATCATTGGGATAAACTGCATAAGCCCTCCACCTTTATTGAAAAGTTCATATAATATCATCATCATCATTTTCCGATTGTTACAACTACTGGTAGTTGAATAAACCGCACGTGCACCAAAAAGTTGATGAATTCACAGAAATCATCGAACCAGCAGCTAATAATCTGATATCTTTAGAGAAAGCTAGAGCTACAGCTCGACTGCCTTCTTAAGAGTAAACGATCTTCAAGAAATCCATGCATGATCCATCTCTTCGAATACGCCCATTTCTGAGGTATTGAGAAAAGTAGAAGCAGTTGCAGGTAGTAGTTTTTCACAACCAAACATTTTATCATTATGGTGTTATGATTTTACTATAATACAAGATCAATCCCTGAACGTACCATATTTTTGTTACCCATCTTTGGCCAACACAAACATACTAGATGGTTTGTCCACTCGAGTGCATGCCTCGTATAGTCCATGTTTAGAAACATGGTGTGTTCACATATGAGCCACAAACATCGTTTGGTCTTGCAAAACCTATTGGAAATTGAAAATGTTCAAGACTGATTGATACATCGATGGAAATAATAAGGGATCCATGTTTATCGAAATAAACAATGATACGGATGGCCAACTCCATACTTTGCTACGGCAAAAGTAACACCGGTGAACTGATTTGGCAAATTGAGAATTTGTATATACAGGGTGGGGCACCACATACGACACGGTCTCTGTAAACCAAACCATTGGATATGTCGAGAATTTCTTCTTTTCATTATCTGTATATTCATTGAGGCTGCAAAGGGAAATTATTTTGGATTATGCAGGGTGGCTCAAAAAAGTATGACATATCAAAGTTGTTTTTTTTAATGGAACACCCGGTATTTTGTTACAGTTTTGGATAGTTCAAGGAAAAATAATACGATTTCATATAAGGTACCATGTACCTAACTATAACCGTTTTCGAGTTATTGTTTTCTTTTTGAAAATGCAGGGTACAATTGGAGACTGAATAACATCGAAATGTATAGAAAGCATCCCTTCCAATTCTGACCAAGCATTAAAGAGGTTTCAGGCTATTGATTCCGATAGAACCCGTTTTCCAATATTATACAGGACGTTCTAAATTCATTGTCACTTTTTTCATAATTTCAAACGGAGATAACTTTGTCATTTCAAATGTAACACCCTGTATTTTTTCAATCTGAACAATACAAAATTCGATTATCTTTCATTTTATATTAGGGTTCTCTATACCTAGCTTGAATAGTTTTCAAGATATTGGCATTTTTAAATGGTAGTTATTATTTCAATGCATTCTTTGAATCAAGAGAGCTGTGAAACGACATTTATTTGATTTGGTAACAGAATTCTCATTGACATTTATCATACTTCACTTCATCGAACATTTCACTGTTATTCAGATCCATATTCATCTCAAATTCACTGTCCGACAGTTTTTGAATATGTGCTTTCCGCATACGTGGATTGGTAGGGAAGGACCACATAATTGGCCAGCGAGATTGTCCACTTCTTCTGGCGAAACAAATGAAAACAGCAAAAAATACTTCAAATGTTCCAAAAACGAAGTTCGCTTGTTCGGTAGAATTTTCCTGGAGAGCATAGTGGTCGGTACTATCTATTGTGTGACTCATTCATATCGAAATTGTTCATTCTATATATATTTAGAATATCTCAGGCACCACTTGACTTAGTGATCTGAAGACTTCGATTATTCATATTTATTCCTGACTACTTTTCGGGCTGTCCGGTTTTCTTGTGGCACTATTCGAAATCATATCAAGAGATACTGAGTTGGTTGAGTTGGGTCAGAGTTGCACATTTTCACGCTGAATAATAGTCTGAAAAAAAGTCGAGAATATTTTCGATTATTATTTTCACCTTTTTTTTTTTATTAACTAATCGTATTGGAAATTCTGAAAGAATACTTCATTCAGGCACTTTTTCATTGAGAGTTCGAATATTGCGTCATCTTTATATTCAAAGTGTTCTCTTTGAAACGACGGGGTGTCTTCATAAGTTGCTTGGGAGTAAGTCCGAAAAAAGTTATTTCAATAGATAAATCAAACTCACAGGCTCAACACAGTAAAACAAACAATCTATTAATAATTTCGGTCATACAATAATAATCATGAAGGGGGAAAATTAAAAAATAATTCCTACCAACAAATACACTATTGTTTCGGACCAAGTCTTCAAGGAAAGTGACGGGCAAATGGAGAAGAGTTGTGGCATAGGCGCCTATCTACGAGTCTTCCCTGGTCATTCTTCTTTATTCATTTCCTTTGTTATGTTCACATTGCCAAGAGGGTTCAACTTATGATGGTTCAGTATTGTAGTTTTGTATAAAGTCTAATTATTTTTTGCAAGGAGTGCTTTGGAAAAATATATTTCTTCTGTGGTAAACAAAGTTTTGACAGTTCTATTAAGTTATCCAATTGACATTCTTGATCTTCGTTTGAGGAATATCTTCGAAGAACTTTATGTTGATTTGCTACTCTTCATGAAGAAATAGACCTAATTGAGAATTGAATGATGAATGTTTTATTATTTGTTAAAATGAAACATTGTTACCGCACGTGAGATTTCCTGCTCATATTCATTGAATCTTCCACCATATCTTCGGCTAGGTTTTCTGAACCAACAATATTGGCCAATCGTGCAATAAAGAAAATATCTCAAACTAACTCGTTGCCTCTCTGGATAACGGTAAAAATACGTGGCCGTGACTCAATTGAGCATTTCGATTTGACGTGTAAAATTTGTTGACAGCAGAAAAATAAAGTTTTTTTCGAAACACTTCTTACAAGAAATGAAGAATTGGATTTCTGACAAAATCATAATACCGTTGTAAAAAAAATTGTAACCTCCATCTGAAAATATTGAATCTCAAAATGGCAACCATAATAAATAACGAAGTTGACAGATGTTTCTCCGCCATTTTGGTGATAAATGAAAAAGTAATGTCATATTCGAATTCTCCATAAAAAAGGGCCATAAAATTTTGGTTACAAATTACCAGTACTATTGATTCATTCAAGAAATGTAAAAAAAAAATTAAATATCTCCTAAACGAAGGATAACAAGTATTTCATGATTGGAGTAGATCCTTATCTAAAAGAACTTGTTTACGCACCTGACTTTTGGCCCAAGAATACCGGGTGTTTCACAATAGATGGAACATTAGAATCACAACTTTCCCACATAATTATTTTGTCCAATTTTTGTGCAAAACCTGACTTGACAGATATAATTTTTTTGCCAATGCAAACTTACAAAATATTGCAATTTGGGTTATAGCTGCATAAGACCATCAAGTATTCTGTCGATAAACTAGATCTCAGTTTCAGCATACAGGGAGGCTCAGAAGTGCCTTTCGGGGACTCATGAAAATGACTGAGGCTAAATCAAAAAATCATACAAAAAATGTTATTCTCCGAAAATCAACAGAATGCATGATCAACTTTGTGAAATGGGGGGGGGGGGGAATCAAGGGGGATAGATGACTACGGATACTTGTCCATTCGCCATTTGTGAAATGGAAAGGGTGAAAAAACAAATACAAGATGAGAGCTAAATTGCAGCATATTAATAGTTTGAAAAAGAGTATAAATGCCTAGTCAAACATTTCAAAAACAAAAAAAAATTATGACAGACTTTTTAATTCGCCTAATATCATGAGGGAGAGTTGGGAAATTATTAAAGAGGAAAATGGTACTGAGCAGATAAATAAGCTCAATATTGTTGATAATCAAGAAGAAGCAATGATAAGAAGTAACTTTATTAATGACTTTTTTTATAGATTCTTCTCAACATTTCAACAAACCTAATAATGATGATAAAAAATATAACAGATTCCACAAAAGCTTTTTCCTAGCACCAGTAACACCCATAGAAGTAATCTCCACTATAAATAAGACAACAGCTAAACAGTCTGCTGGCGTAGATGACATAAATGGAAAAATTCTCAAATCTGTCTGTACTCTTGTAGCAGAAATCATATCATATTTATTAAACGAATCTTTCGCATCTGGGACATTTTCAGATATTAAGGAATCAAAATGTATACCTTTATTTACAAATAAAGGCTCTGCTTGTGACATACATTACAAAGGAGGAATACATACACAAAAGGTATATAGTGACATTTTTTCTTCCAAAAAATACCCCGTTTGAATCAAAAATTGACGTTTCTGTGCCTTTTTCAATGTTACTTTCCTTAACGGAGATCAAAAGGAGGTGAGACATATCAGACGCACTGTATAACTGATAATTAGTTTAGTCACAGAAAGTTGTATTTTTCATATTTTTTCACACGATTAATGCAAATAAAACAGTCTCGTATTATTAATTAACAACGTTTTTCGCGAAAATATGCAATAGTCATTTCATAATTCAGCAGAATTCTTGACTTTCTTCACACAAGGTGTAGAAATTCTCTTCGACTGGAGAAATTTTCACGATCATCAAATCCTTAGATGATCAGCTCAAACTTGTTTTATCATCCCAGAGGGGCATTTCAAGTGGCATTTCTTGTTTGTTTTTCTTTTTTGGAGCTGGCTTCGTATCAGAGGTTTCGGATTGATTAGAAGTTCTCTGTTCTTGAATTGTTTCTATTATTGGTGCGGATTCAGTTCTTCTAATTTTTTCTGGAGACGGTTCAAATGTTCCCCTCATATCTAACATCGATAGAGAACGAATTTTGTTATCCATAATCTTCTTATCTGAAACGGACGATTTAATTGTACAAATGATATTTACTACAACTAACAATAATGATGAATATATACGTAGATATTAACCAAGATGAGAATACTTGAAAATTTGAAAGCTCAAGGTTGACCAATATAAAAATCAATTATAACTACTTACAATAAACACTCCTATTCAGTATCACACTGTGATTGTTGATGATGAATGAACGTTGAATCTGGCTTACTTTATTCTATACTTCACGACAAATTAACAATCCTAAATCATATAGCTATAAACAGTGATTTCTGCTGAAGAAAAGATATTTGTTTTTGTTCTGAAAAAAAAAAAGTATGCTAACACAAAAACAGAGTGGCCCGATAATATGTGGAAGTTACTACATATTTATAGTTATGAAAATAATTTATCGAGTTCATTATTGTATACAGGATGGAGGTGAAACAAGTCACCAAATCATGTTTTGACTTTCAATACCCAACAATATCTTAAACAATTCACAATTACACATTGAGCATATATCTGTAAGATTCCAGAAAAACTAGTTCGTGAAAAACCTATGAAGAACCTATCACCAGTATTAATTGCCAAGGAAACCATTCAGCTCGTTCTAGAACCTGTCCTGTATTCAGAAACGACTCTCCACGAACTGAAAGCCATTTTATCAGCGGGTTCTTCTTAAGAATAAAATAAGTCCCAAAATAAGTCACTATAGAAGAGTTGTTCCCAAATCTTCACTTTCCCTAGTTCCTCCAAGTCCCAGACCGAACCTTCTTTAGTCGGATAATAGCCGGATAACTGGACTTCCGGACGAAGTTTCCAAGAACCGATAGAGGAATGAGTTGAAGGAATCATCCTCAACATAGGATAACATTTCAGATTCCTCGAGTAGAGAAAGAGAAGAAACCGAGAGGATGGCCAAAAGGTAAGCTCCGAAAACTATCTTAATGAAAATTGTTTTTGCTTTCATATATTTTGATTTTCGGAAAATCATCGATTTCTTCGTGTACTTATGTTTCTATGTGTATTTTTGAAATTTTTATATTTTTCATTTTTTCGTTTTCTAATCCATGATTCAATGGAATTGTTACGATTGTATTCTCCACTTTTATGATCTGAAGTTAACTCGACCCACTTTGTGCCCGCCTTAAAAAGACACATATGGGATGTATGTCATGCGCCACTTCATTTATTTATTTATTTATTTATTATTATACACGGGTTCTCCCCTTTTTACATATGAAATATAATACAGATACATACTTATTCTAAATATAAACCAAGAATGAACAATTATAGTAGTACTACAGTAATAGACGGACACTATACTACTAATCTTTTTAAACTGGCTTTGAATGAATTAGATGTTTGCCCAGTAAATTCCAAACCTCTATTGCAATATTCATTACCTAATCTAACCAAACGTGATAACGTACTATGATAGCCATAATTTGTGCGATGGTAGGGAACTTGAAATAAGTCCGAGTTACGAGTAGGTCTGTTTGGAACTTTAAAATAAATCAAATGGAGCAATGAAGGACAATCTATCTCCACTGATAGTATCTTATGGAGAGTATAATCAAGTCAGATCTTGTAGTTCTACTACTTTCCAAGCTGGTAACATTTAAATTTTGCATAACTTGCACATAATCATATTCACCTTGTTGCAGATTCATTTTAAATGCTATACACCTCAGAAATTTTCTATGCACTCTTTCTATTTGATCGATGTGAGTTTGATAATATGGTGACCACACTGGTGAGGCGTATTGAATAACCGAATATACCAATGATAGATATAACGTTCTAAAAGGCCATAACAGATAGTTTTTTAGTATTTCTAGAAATGAAACCTAATAATTGAAAAGATTTACTGACAACGCAGTCAATATGATATGTAAAATTTAATTGATGGTCAAATATGACTCCTAAATCGCGAATTTCAAAAACCCGTTTAAGGCTGTTTTCAATTTGATAATCGAAATGAATAGGATTATTGGACCTAGAAAATGAAATACAATAGCACTTGTCAACATTGAGTGACATTCCATTATTTTGTGACCAATTGATCAATGAGTTCAAATCAGATTGAAGGTTTTCACAGTCTATGTCGGAGTTGATTGGCATATAAATTTTGAGGTCGTCAGCGAAGAGAAGGCATTTACAGTGGCAAAAGTTAAGAGCAATATCATTAATGAAAATATTAAAGAGAAGTGGACCCAGATGTGATCCCTGCGGGACACCAGATGTAACATGAATATCACTGGAAATGTGGTTTTGAATTTTTACCAACTGTTTCCTATCAGTTGAATAGCTATTTAACCAACATGTTAGCCATGTTGGAAAACCTGTTTCTTGGAGTTTATTAATCAACAAACCGTGGTTGACCCTATCAAAGGCCTTACTAAAATCAGTATAAATTGTATCAATTTGAAGACCCTTTTCTAGGGCCCTGATAATATCTTGTTGATATACTAATAAATTTGATGTTGTTGATCTTCCCGTAGCAAATCCATGTTGATTATCGTTCAGCAAATTTTTGCAATGCCACGAAAGATATAGTGCACAAGTAAAAATTCAAAAAGTTTTGGTATGGCTGAAAGTTTACTAATCGGTCGATAGTTTTTTATGTCATCCTTTTTGCCACTTTTGAAAATGGGGATGACATAACTATTCTTCCATTGGCACGGAAATATTCCAAGCTTCAATGATAAATTGAATATTTCACACAATGGCGTAGTTAGTGAATAAACACATCTTTTAAGGAAGTAAGCAGGGATCCCGTCCGGCCCACAACTCAAGTTATCCTTCAATGAATTCAACCCCTCAAACACTTCCTCAGTACTGAATTTTATGAAAGGAATATCAACCGCTGATGCCACTGATTCGTTCATGATATCATCTAAACCCAACTCATCTCTAACATAAACCCTTGAAAATTTTTCGGCAAAAAGATCAACAATATTTTTCCCTGTATCAGCTTTTTGATCATCAAGACTCATTTTATTTGGAAATCCATGATTTTTTCCCAATGAGTTTATATAATTCCAAAAATATTTTGAATTACTGATTACCTGGTTATCAATATTTGCTGTATAAGTATCATGACAAAACTTCATAAGATCTTTGCATTGAGATCTCAGATTTAGATACAGGCAGTAGCTAATCAAATTTTCACCCCTATCATCATGGATGTATGTATTTTCTACCTTCCTGGTATAAATTGGTGAATTGTCTTGATCATTCGTAATTCTAATGTTATCGAATGTGAATTAAATGTAATGAACATTTCTTGGAAGATTTTCAAATAGTGCTATACTCCGAAAGTAAAGGAAGAAGTCAGGCATTAATGATTGAGCTCTGTGCTCGGACCGTCTCTGTTCAATGTATATATCAATGGACATTTCTCACTGAACAACTGGAATATTACAGTTTTTGCAAATGACACCGTTACATTTCATTAAATAATAACATCACTGTTTGAACGATCCATAACCGAAACTGACACACCATTCCTTCCCGAAGCCAGATGAAATACAGTTATCATCTCATAACTCCAGACTTATATAGATTGTGTTCATAAACTAAAAAACGAAGGAGGATAATGAAATTCTAGAAATAAACCTCATCATTCATCATAATGAAAATTATGAGAATTTTATTTAAAATATGCCTAATCAAAATTTTCTGGAGTCATGCCCCTCATCTGCATAGTGTATGTTTTGCCTACGGTCATACAAATAGGTCTGGAGACTACGGCATTTTTGAGTGGTGGGGGGTGGCACCAGTTTTGAAGAAAAAGTTGCCATAATTATCCGCTAGGAGGACATTGGGGTATAGTCACGTAATTAATCTTTGACAACAAAACAAACGGTTAGGACTTGAATGGTAAATGAAATCAATGACAGAAATATCATCTTTTGCAAAATTCTCTCGAATAATTAAAAATTATTCCTACTTTCAAAAAGCTGATCGGATCTGATTTGTGATTGGCTGACAAAGTGACAATAGAGGACAGCGCTGCAGGTGGCGAAACATGATAACCACGAAAATTTCCACAATGTTTGGGTCACCCCCCACCATACGAGTTGTAAGACCTATGTATACGATCGTGGTTTCGCCTGACCCTGACCATAGGCAATCATAAACACATTGTATCCATCCAACGCCGATTAGACCAGTAATAGACCGCATTAGTGATGACGTCACAAATATGCAACCAACATTACACTGAGTCCTGAATCGTTTGGTGCGAAATGATATGCTTTATACTCGACCTTAAATACAGATGACACCATACCCATTCCATACGACGTATTCATTCTTTTTCTATCGAATTCAAACAGATACATTTCTTGAATATTGCTTATAACAGCGAAATAATTCAATAAATAACATCATAATTCCAACCACAGATTCTGAACCTTAGATAATGGTTACTTAAGGTTCATATTAGCGCATCTTCGTTCAGGAATATTTCGTTTTGACTCAATGCACTGTTGGTTGCATACATTTTGACGTCACACTAATGTGGTCTATTATCAATGCAATGCATGTTTCTCGACCTCCATTTCGAAGATAGGTGGTTTAACTTTTTCAAGTTTTGAACTGTGAACTGTTGAATTTCCGAAGGGTCAACTCTGAACTACAAGTTTCTGTTTCAACATCCATACTTCTTCGCCCACTTCTATTGAATTAGGCTTGACTTGACATCGGTTTTCCAATGTTCTTGATTTTGTACACACATCGTGGAAATTCGTAATTTTGTTCAACTAATTTTTTATGGTTTATGGTTCAGTTTTTGTATTTTTTTAGATTTCTCATATGAGAGGCTTCCGTGAATTTTAAGGATCATTCTTTTAAGACAGGCCGATCAAAATTCAAACAAAAGAGGAAATATCAATTTACTGATCTGCAATTCAGAATTCTGGCTTGTTTCTTCGAATAGAAAATTCTATTCACTCTATACTTTTTATGAAGTCAAAATAGTGTTTTCTACTTGCAAGGTTCGTCATTCAACTCAATCGTTGGATATTTTTTGTTTCGAGTCCAATAGTTGAATAAATTCTTATATTAATAAGTCGGCGCATATTTTCTAGTATGTCCTATCGGAGTGTTTCAAATTCGATCCTTATCATCGGAATATTGGAGAGAAATGAGAAATACGAAATGAAGTTTTCTCCTGCTACTGCTATTTTCTTCAAATTTTTTATAGGACGTTTAGTTCTTTTGCACTTAACTTTTGTATAGTCACCATACCCAATTTCTTATGATATGGAAGGTTGAATATTTTTTGTAATGTTCATTTTTTCTTCATTACTACAGGGGTCCAAAGGATATACTGCAGCCGGAGGCTTATTGTTTTTCCCCTATCATACCGATACCCTAAAAAATATTGGTCCCTTTGAATATTTTGCAAAGGTCACTAGGTTTCAGGGTTCCCACATTCTCAAGATTTGAATCAGCTTTCCCTAGTTGTACTACTCTTCTATAGTCTAGTGCCTCACAATAGCACAAAATGTGTTCAATAGTCTAAGGTTCTACGCCGCACAATCTACAAGTCTGGTCACCTTGATAAAGCCCCATCTTTTGTATTACTAGTTTTATCTGATCTCTACTTAAACCAAGTATCTCAGTCCTTTTTTCACCTGTCATCTTTTTTTTTAAATTAGTTATATGGCTTTGGCTGAATCACCTGTTATCTGAATAACAAGTTTACTATATTCTTGTCCTGGTGTGTTATCCCAGGCTATTCTTTGTAGTTCTTTGACTCGTCTTATATAATGTTCATATATTAAAACTTCATAAAGTAGCTGAGAGCAAGTGACAGTATAAGAGTATTATTATATTTTTATTATTATCCTACACTACGTCCAAAAATGCAAACAATGAGTCAAGCTAAATATCCAAACCAAACATCACAAGTATCCAAGTAACAGGAGCTGGTTAAATCCCATAGTACCTTAAAAGACTATCAGCTCGCAGAACCACAATGAAAATACACCCTCCAGCGAAATAACTGAGTTCAAAAATATGATCTTTGATGGAACAAAAGGGGAACGATGTTAAAGTCATATCAAAATCAAGTAAAAGTTTTTTCTCAAATATCGACATCACAGGGAGGTTTCAATTCAAAAGTGTTGAGGATGACAAGTGACCAGTTCACCTCGGTTTATGTTCAGTGGAAAATCTATCAAAACGCTGTAGTCTCATCATATAGTCTCGCAAGTCTCTAGTGACTGAATCGATAATCAGACGGGACCACAGGGTTCTTACATTACATTTACTCATTATCTCGGAAGGATAAATGATTCTACTGATATCCTTGTAATGATAACCACATATAAAATAATGTTTTTCATGAAGAATAAGAATCGAAAAATGAGTTTGAATTTCGATTAATGCATAAAGTCCTCGATTCCACCGATGTGTGTAAAAGTGTTCGAATTTGATTTATTATTATATACGGTGGATCATGGTATATAGTTTTCAAACTAAAAATTCAACACTTGAGGTATCCTTCACATATGATAAACAATATTTGACATCCAATGTTTTTTTTTGACTTCCGGTTTTGGTGATATAACTGGAGTGAAATTGTATTATTTTCAGATTTTCTTTTAGCTTTACGTTCGATTGTATTTATCGCACAACGTAATGATGTATATTAATGGTCACGTTTTTGGGGGTACTAATAATTGGTACCACGCACAGACCACATACTTACCAGATACGTGGTCTGTGGTACCACGGTACCAATATGGTTCCATTCGAAAAAATTGAGCGTTGGTCCAAAAACTATTTTCATTACGTTGATCATAAATCATGTAATACGGTATTTTCCATGATATTCAAATTTTTTTAACACTACACGTATTATTTCTAATGAATTGAAACAATCATGGCACACTCAGAATAAAGAATAAAAAAAAAGATTGCCATTCAAAATGTCAGTTGCTTGATATCGTTGAATTCAGAAGGGTACATGATTATCCAAAAATCACAGATCACTCTATTCTTTCAATTAATGTATGTACTTCTGTTGATAATTATAAGGATAATCCTAGAGTGTTCAGAAATCTATGTTCAAGAAATATGGATGCCATAAGAATCAATCTGATGATGTATAATTGGAATCTCGACTCTGTTAACGTAAATGTATTGTATCAGGAAGTCTTTATGGTCTGTGAGAAGGTGGTGAAGGAAGTTGCCCCTGTAGTGAAGTGTCGTTATAAATCTAAACTACCATGGTTTGACAATGAGGTGTATGATAAAATGAAAGATAGGGACAGAGCTTATTAAACAATCATTCCGATACAGAAAATAGCGAATACCATTTATGCTTCTGAATTTAGACCGGTCAACACATTGCCTCCTCTGGAAAAAATCTTAGAACTAGCTGTACAGGGTGTGTCACAGTGGATGGAACATTAGACGTATCTGGAGAACAGAAAGACATATCATTTCGAAAATTTGTGAGCGTGGATAATCAAACTTGCTCTATCCCTCTAAAATATTTTCATCAATACAGTGTTGCCGCTTGTATAAGAAAGTAGTAGCTACTTTGTTATTTCAAATGAAACACCTCGTATATTATATCATTTTTGGAATCCTCATGAGATTCCTCACAACTTTCACACATAATTCCCTATACCTATCTCTCACGATTTCCGAGATAAAAATTATTTTGTCAAATTTTTGGGCTAAACCTGACCATTGAAAAATATCAATTTTTTCCCAATGCCAATTCACAAAATATTTCAATTTGGGTTATAGCTGCATAAGACCAACAAGTATTCTGTCGATGAACTGGATCTCAGTTTCAGCATACAGGGAGGCTCAGAAGTGAGTGTCATCCGGGCACTCATGAAAATGACTGAAACTTTGTTTTCTCAAATGGAACACCCTGTATATTATCACTTATTCGAAAAGATATAACATTTTCCATTTTAATTGAGTATACTTTCCCTATACCTATCTCGTACAGTTTGTTAGTTATGATCACTTATGTTATGAATTCGTCTTCAATAAAATAAATATTGGATAGCGCTTGAGATAGTAGGCTATGAACTTCATTCTGACAGAGAACTAACATGTTATTCCTTCATTGTTATCCTGTATTCAAGTTGCATGGGTGTAAAAATACTATGGCAGAAAATAATTACTTGAATGCGGTTTAGATGGATTTATTTCATTTATGATTTAACAAGAATATCAGTAGAACATGCAGAGAGTTTGATGAAAAGTATGAAGTGATTAACCTTGGATGAATCCGAGGAAATTCATTAGATTGAAGAGAAATTTTTAAATGTTTTTGAAATCTTTCTAGATTTATTAATACACATGTTAGACTTCGATACTTTTAGCTTTTCGTGATGATATAAGCATTTCAGAATTTCTCTTCAATCTAATAAATTTTCTCGAATTCGTTTGAGGTAAATCAGCATACTTTTCATCAAACTCTCTGCATGTTCTACTGATTTTCTTGTTACATTGATCATAAATGATGAATAAATCTATCTAAACCGCATTCAAGTAATTATTTTCTGCCACAGTATTTTCACACCCATGCATCTCGAATACAGGATAACAATGAAGGAATAACATGTTAGTTCTGTCAGAATAAAGTTCATAGCCTACTATCTTAAGCACTATCCAATATTTATTTTATTGAAGACGAATTCATAACATAAGTGATCATAACTAAGAAACTGTACGAGATAGGTATAGGGAAAGTATACTCAATTAGAATGGAAAATGTTATAGCTTTTCGAATAAGTGATAATATACAGGGTGTTCCATTTGAAAAAACAAAGTTTCAGTCATTTTCATGAGTGCCCGGATGACACTCACTTCTGAGCCTCCCTGTATGCTGAAACTGAGATCCAGTTCATCGACAGAATACTTGTTGGACTTATGCAGCTATAACCCAAATTGCAATATTTTGTGAATTGGCATAGGTAAAAAATTGATATTTTTCAATGGTCAGGTTTTGCACAAAAATTCGACAAAATAATTTTTATCTCGGAAATCGTCACAGATAGGTATAGGGAATTATGTAGGAAAGTTGTGAGGAATCTCATGAGGATTTCAAAAATGATATAATATACAAGGTGTTCCATTTGAAATAACAAAGTAGCTACTACTTTCTTATACAAGCGGCAACACTGTATCGATGAAAATATTTTAGACGGATAGAGCAAGTTTGATTATCCACGCTCACAAATTTTCGAAATGATCTGTCTTTCTGTTCTCCAGATACGTCTAATGTTCCATCCACCGTGACACACCCTGTATATGATCAATTAATGGACCACATTATAAACAATGATATATTGATAAATAACCAATCGGGTTTTCGAAAAAAATATTCCTGTTAATCATCCCTTCAACTCACGCTTTGTAAATTTAGAAAAGATGTAGACAATAACAAATATGTTGTCAGTGTTTTTCTCGACTTAAAAAGAGCTTTCGAGACCATCGATGGACAAATATTATTGAAAAAATTATCAACCTATGGATTTAAGGGAAGGGTATATGACTGGATGAATAATTATCTCAGTAATCGTAGGCAAAGAGTACGTTTCAATGGGTATGTATCTCAGGAAATGAATATTGATGTTGGAGTTCCTCAAGGAAGTGTTATAGGCCCACTACTTGTTATTTTATATTTGAATGATATTGATTTATTCATCGAATGCGAATTCATCAACCTTTTTGCTGACGACACACTGTTAGCATGTAGTGATAGCAGTTTAGATGGAGCAATTCAGAAAATGAACTCGGTGTTAGAGAGATATATGTACATGACTATTAATTGATGAATAGACTCAAATTGAATGTGTCGAAAACAAAAGGAAAGGTCTTAACCACAAAACACAAATATAAAACTCTGAATATCAATGATATAAATTAATGATAAATAATGTAAGAATTGAAATAGTATCAACCGTTAAATATTTGGGTTTTCACTTAGATAGTTTTCTGTCTTTTGATAATCATGTGTTCAAAAAAATACGGAAAAAATTATACTTTTTTTCTAGAATAGCACAAACCCTCTCCATAGAAACGAAAATAACAGTATACACAATTATTCAACCTCATTCTGATTATTGTGCATCTGTATTATTTGGGACCTAAATATGCGACCTAAACAAATTAAACCAACTACAAAAGCTGCAAAATCGTGGTATGAGAATCATTTTGAAAGCCAATCGATATACGCCCATTGTTGTTATGTCCAATACTTTACAATGGTTTACCTACTGTCTCTCAAAGAATATATTATCTTACTATGATTTTCATCTTCAAAATACTTAATGATCTTGCACCTTCTTATTTTCAAACATATTTGGTGTTTCGAAGAGATGTCCATCCATACCTCACCAGAAATTGTGATGATTTTCACTTCACCAGAACTAACCGCAAAAGCACCATGAATTCTCTGTTTTTTAAAGGTTTCCAGGAGTTTAATCAACTACCTTATACAATAAAAAAAGTCTTACTCTTGCTATTTTCAAGAAAAATATCGAAATCCTTATTGAAAATCATTAAAGTTAGCACCATCTGTTTTCGCAATAATGTATGTTGTATGTATTTGAATGTTCCTGGATGCCGGATTTTGTTTATATATATTATACCATCAATAATTTGTGCCATATATACCTTGTCTGTCCCATATATTAATATTAATTTGAATTCTTCTTTATTCCTTTGTGTGTTTATACAAATTATGTCCATTAGTATTTCTCATTTACAGTTTATATTTTCTAATTTTTATATATTTTATACATTTATGATTATTATGTCTATTGGGATGCCTTATTAAAAATAAATAAAAAGAAAACTGCACAGAACCTGAAAAAATGTAATAATATACATGGTGTCCTATTCAAGAATCGAAAGTAAAGGGTACTTCCGGTGAAACTAGAAGTGGATCATTTGGATGTCAAAAGTTGCTGTTTATTATGTATATAGCGTACCCCGAATTCGAAATTTTTTATTCGGAAAATAAACGAGACAAGTGGGGTATACCATGATCTTGTTACACCCGGTATACAGTTGACGAGAATCGAGAAAACTTACACTCTGTGACAGTTTTCTCACTCCTGTCACTACAAATCTTATCTGTTCAATTATTTTTTTTGTGATGCGATGCTGAATAATGTTTCTGTGAACTCTTGCCTTAGTGAAGCCAACTGGTCCAGATTGGAAGAAAATATCAGTATTTCCTCAACCAAATATTCAAAATTTACATTTCGCCCAACTTAATTATGTTTTGAAAGTCCGATTTTCGATGTTGTTGGCACTTGTGAACTTGCTCACAGCGTTCATTTCATGGCCTTCAAATTAGAGTAGAAATAACGAAACTGAATTTATAGATCAGGTCCTTATACCCATATCTACAATCAATCAACTAATTATATTATTACAGTGGCGGCATTATGGATATGTTATTGCTATTATTTACTGAACATACAGGGTGGACCGTTAGTGTGTTGAATTTTATCTCACAACGAGAATACAAAGAGTTGTTTCCAATAAAAGTTTTCATATTTGCACAATAACGTAATACTGAAATACTTTGAGATAGACAGGGTGCCCAGCCTAGGAGAAACAAGATTCCTTCACCATCGAATTAAGCGTAAAATTCTGCTGAACACTCCGTATATCTCGAAATATCTCAGGAGTGTATATCTGTGCGAATATAAGAACTTCCACACACCAATGGGTCACCCTGTACACATAGGTTATCCATTGTAAATAGGTATTCAACTAGCAAAGTAATTGTGAAATGACCTGCTTATAAATTTCGACACTTCTGAATGAATACGTAGAAACATAGATAAGATAGCTGACAACTGACTTCATTCAACGTAGAAATGTATCGAATCAATCCATTGCAATGGTTTGAGATATGAATTGTGTGGGTTTAATAACTAACCTAAGTTGCCTACATATTAAACTGAATGTGTCTACAACAACGACTGCTCGCTCAATAAGGATTTCGAAAATATCTTGATATGTGTCGGCAAGAATGGTAATGTTTTATGACTATGTTACATTACTAAAAATTATCGCTGTGTATTTATCATTACTCATTCTTCAGAATATGGTTTATTGTTATGTTTCTATAAATTTTTCACTGGTTGAGACATTTTTGGTATAGTGTATTTATTTGAGAAGGATTTATTCTTGCGTTAAATAAGTGCATATCTCATTTTTTAGGTGTCAACTGTTTTGTTGTATTTTGGTATCTGTGTATTATCACGGTAATAAATAAATGGAAACTGAGACTGAAATTCTTGCTGAACCTTCAAAACATTTCGAAAGGAAGGAACCCTTTCTTTCGTAACCACTCACCAAACAAATATAATAGTGTATGTAATTCACATCAGAGAGAACGCACCTTCTACAATCTCCTTCGCTCCACCTACCCCACCCACAAAAATTTAAATACCTATAGCTCCTTAAAGGACGCCACTGGAAATTGTCCAAATGTTCAACATCTCGTGAGATGAATACACCGAATAATTATTTCAGGTGATTCGAATCTGATATAAAAAAGTAGTCTTTTTCATATTCAATAAAACTTGCCGTCTTCGAATAATGAATTGATTAATTTTTTACAAGAACTTGACACATTTTTTATTGTTATTTATACACTTTTTATTTTTTATCATGACTCTCATAGGAAGCCGTGATTTCATTGATAGTACTACCCTTTTGGTAGTTTCAGGTTCAAACTATCTTGATTAATATATCTAGGCCTTTATCGATGTGTTGAGGGGTTAGGGGTGGTCAGGATTGCCGAGAAATCGTGTTCGTTAGATTTATGCATTTTCTCAAAGTATAATATTTAGAGAATATTCTCTGGGAATTTGAAGTGACTTCGACAAACACTTCTCGGGATTAATCAACAAAGGGCTCTCGAGCACTCCGGATCGTTCGAGAACAACGGCCCAATAATACATGACAGTGCAAGTAATTAATGATTCGTTTTATTGTATGTAAATCGTACGTTTCTTTAAAAATCGTGGTTTTTATCTGGTAATCACCATATTTCGAAAACTGCTCAGTAGATTTCAATAAAATATATAGAGCTTTTGAAAATATGAAGAACTAGTGCCTTATCGAAGGATTTTATTTTGCGTTTTTTCATGTTATCTCATTCATTCAAGTTCTATCTGAATCATTTCGATTTCCCATTGCTTTTTTTTTCAGAATACCCAATATATCATTGAAATGCTGCCCGTCCAGTCGATTGAGTATCCAGTGCGACCTACTCCATGTTCATCGCGTATAGGGTTGTTCCAAGTGTGATAGGTGTATATACAAAGAGCATTGTAATTCCCGTGGGCGCCCCCATATTATTAAACAATTAAAAAACAAAACACCGCGATCATGCGAACTTGTATAGGTCAGTGGGCAGAAAAGGGCAAATATACAGGTACTGTCTGCAAATTCAAGATGTTTATCATTATATCTTCGACACAATAAATCATAACTACGTGTGAGAGTGGAATATTATCTTTGAAATTTTTAAATATTCTCGAATGATTCGAATGACAGTATTATTCAATCCAATTTCCTTGTTTTCTGCAACTGCAGTATTTTTATACCAAATGACCCTTAGCCAAGCCGTTGAACCAGTGCGTGCGGAAGGCATAAACAAAAATCAAAAAATACAAAAAAATTTAAAGAAATATCACAATATTATCTGTATTTCTGAGAATATACTCATTGTATTCTCTATAATCGAAAACCTATTACCACCGTTTAAATTTGTTCTAGATACAGCATTTTTCGTAACAAAAAATTTGGAGTGCTCAGGGCAAGCTCTTTGTGTTAACATAAAGTAATTGAGCAATTAGGAATTAATGTTGACATTTCACCAAAACTTTTCTTAAAGCGAATAAAACTGAATAAGGGATCAAATGCGATCAAATAAGGATCGAAAAAAAGTTGAGTGGATATGAATCAAATGAGACAGCAGCAATGAAGACACAGATTCGTATCAGTTTTCTGAATAGAAAAATGAAAATGTATTCTCATTAAGCTAGACACGTACTCACTCCTATAAAGGACGCTACTCGAAATCGGTTTTTCTTGAATAATTTTCAAAAGTGACCAGTGGTAAGTTTATCAGTATTGGGTCAAGTTTTATATTGAACGCCAAACATCATGTATGATAAAAATCCAAGTAAGTGAGTTTGGGTGAATTGAATGTCATATCAAAATGAAAAATATATCGATTGTGTTAAATTTTCATTGAAAATAATGCATTCCATATAATCTTTTACCGATGACGGGTAATCAATCGTTTCTGCCTCATTCTACGAACCTCTTCTACATCAGTCCATTCCAGTTTTCTCTGTTTTTTCTTTAAAATGGAATCACAAATTGTATTATTCATTATTATTGTTATTCGATTGATCTCTTATTCGTGAATTCAATATTTTGTCTCCTTCTGTTACTACTCTTAGTTCTTTATTATTTCACGTCCATTGCTAAGTCTGTTTTTTTTTGTATTCACGATTCGTTGTCATCAATTATGTATGGCCTTGAAAAATGTGAATTGACATATGAATTTGTTAGTAATTTCATCAAATATCTTGCTCAGTTTTCTCGTTGATTTCCGATTTCTGGTGTCCTGTTCGTCCAATATTGTTCCTTGTTATTTTTATTTTTTTGTAGTCATTTTCATTACTTTCGTTTTCAATGTTCCATTCCGTACATTCATACATTATGTAAACTTTTTCATTTTCCGCAATTCACATGATGTTGTCGGATAATGCTCCTTATGCTATTTCTATTTTCTGCAATTCATGATAGTTAATCCTTTCATCCATGAATATATTGAATAACATCGAGCTAACTGCGTCCTCTCGTCTCAGTCCCTCCTTCTTTATCCGGGTGTAACATGATCATGGTATACCCCACTTTTCTCGTTTATTTTTCTAACAAAAAAACAGCAAGTGACATTTCGAATGTCAATATTTTTTTTTATTTTTGATTAAGTGTGTCATGGTGGTTCCGATTTATTAGAAATAACACGTGTACTGCTAGAAACTAGAAAAATCTGAATATCATCGGAAATACTGGATAACATGATTCATGATCAAAGCAATGTTATGTAAATAGTTTTTGGACCAAAACCCAGTTTTTTTAAAATAGAACCATATTGGTACCGTGGTACCATTTAGTAGTAACGTGACCATTAATATTGAGTTGTGCGATAAATAGAATCAAACTTAAAGCTAAAAGAAAATCAGAAACTAATACAATTTCACTCCAGTTGAAGTTGTTGAATTCAGAATTGTAGAGAATCCGAAAATGTAATACAATACAGGGTATCCCGTTTAAAAATCGGAAGTAACAGGTACTTCCGGCGAAACGGGAAGTGGAAAAAAATTATTTGGATGTCAAATGGTGTTGTTTATCATATGTGATACCCCAAGTATCAGAATTTTAGTTGGAAAACTAAAGGAGAAAAGTGGGGTATACCATGATCCTGTATAAAATGATACATCAATATGTTCGACACTACTTTCCTCGAAAACGGTTCTCTTCATCTACAAAAGGAAGTTTTTTGTAGTTTCGGTTCGATGGGTGATTGAAGCCATGCAATTGTTTCAATAAAAACGAATCAGGACAAAATTCAGACAACACTCCAACCTATTGTTAGATCAGCTGAGATCACCTGGGATAAGCCGCAGAAACATCTAATGACCTTCTTGTGTCGGTGACATCCAATTGAAGCAAACGTGGGGGCACTCCATTCAAGGGGACAGGTAGAACGAAGATCGGTGTTCCCTCCAGTCAATACCACAGTCTCGATTCGCTTCGCTGTCGCGTCGTGCGTCAGGTCAGAACCGTTCGTTGCTTTCCGATCTATACGTTGCAGCATCTCCGCTCGCTGTGTTGCCGTCCGTGGGTTGTATAGGTTAAGTTAAAAACACTTTCACTTCTACTCTGTTATTCACATGTGCTTTTGACGTTTTTAAACCCATTGAAAATCCTATTAGGGTTCTATAAATACGTATACACTTATTTTTGAAAATGGCTCCACTCCAGTTCAACAATCATTGTTTGTCTCGATATTTGAAACAATTGTGCCATTATGTCAAATAAGTACCCATTTGAATAAAAACTCAAATAAAGGTAGGTGTTACAAGGTGTGTGTGAGTGTGTGGGGACTCGTGTTATTTTGAGGTGATTTCAGACAAGAATCTAGCCCAAAATGGAAGAAGACGATGTATCTGTACGAGTGGCAGTAAGGTAAGATTATTTTCTTCTTATCAATTTGTTACTTCGGAAAAAATTGTTTGTTTCACTAATTTTTACTTGGAATATTTGTTAATCGTTATATTTCTTTCAATATAGCTATATGCCCCTACTGAGTAGGTGAATACCTTCTATTCACTCGATGAATATTAATTTCGTATTCCTGGTTAAAAAAATGCATCTATAGGACAAACTTACACTCTCTATCCACAATACTCGAAATATGATCATTTCAGAGGTATTTATTGGATGTGTTCCAAATAGAGATTATCATTAAAATGATTTTGAACTAGCAGCAATTGATACTGATATTAGCTAACATTGCTAGAAGCAAACAAGAAAAAACTGCAAATTATTCGACTCATAACTTCGAACAGATACTGATATCATTTCAAAGCTTTTTTCTCAATAATCTTACTGTCTTCTTATTGAAAATTTTTCGTTTGCGTTGCTATTATATTGTGTTTGCTTTTGAAATACACCATTTATTGTCTTTTATTGTAAATAAATTGTGTACAGAAGGGACAGATGTATAGTCTATTCATTGTAGGAAAAAAATGTGTATGTCATAAGTGCAAATCGAAGTTACCAAATTTGTCGGCAACACCACACAACTATGTCTAATTAACATCACATCATGAATGATTTCTGAATTAAAAATATTCGAATCAATTATTCATTTCACTATTGTATAAATCAACCTATTTTTATCACAAATAGAATAATGCTCAAAAATAAAATTAATGCGAGTGGCAACAATGCATATTCTGACAAGCTGTCACAACTCTCTTATTTAAGTACATTAACTATATTTATTTTCATGCTATCGGCATGATTTGCAATTTTTTTCATACAAGATAAAATCTGTTATCTCTTCCTGTTCTATAAAATTCAAACGTATGGAGTTTATTGTATTCTTCGCATTCGGTGGTTATCTGAAAACATAACCGCAACAAACTCCCAAAATTGTACAAAAAATATCAAACATGCATATCCAAATAGTGTCCGGTCATGAAGCATCGTGAAACTTGGTATAGGTCCTTTATGATATTTCATATTAGAGGGTAATCGTCCTTGCAACTAATTACTTTTACATACATAATATAATAATACACGGTTCACAGCAGTTACGAATACCTGATAAGAATAACCGCCATGCTAATGAATATTCATACGCATTATTGTCGCTGGTAATAAAGGAGAATTCATAATGAACAAATATTTCTTAATTACACTCAACGAGGCTTTCGTGAAACATTTATCTTTAAACTCTGAAAATCTGTAACTTCTCACTTAGTAACTAAACTTTTTAATTTTTTTTCTTCCATTGTTTTGATATCGCCTACATAGAGTTTATATCAATTTCCGGTAGTATCATCCCATAATTATTTTAGCATAGTTGCTCTTACCGATTCGATGAATCTGGAAATATTGAAAATATTTTAACATCTATTTTCTAATGAGTTGCCACCGTGTGAAATTTATTGCAAAACGAAATTGACCACCTGGGAAAAATGTCTGAAACTCTAGTTTTGGTTTATGGAAAAGCAATTGAAGTTTTTTGCTATCATACATAGTGTTAGCAGCAAATTTTCAGCAAACATTCAGTGAGTATCTATAACCATATTCGATATTTTTCAAAATCATTAATGTAAATGAGTTTGAATACTGCTGGTTGTGAATTAGATTCTACATGTACTTTTCAATAATGGAATGTTTGAAATGAAGAGATTGTCGAACATTATTAAAACATTATCGAATAACCAAATAATCTGTGAAGGGGCCTGAGAAGGAATAGACCTTTATATTCTTGCCACGTGTTTACCAAACACCTTGTATACAGCCAGATATCTATGATCGAGTGTATGGCATAATGAAAAAGGTTAACTATATATTTTGCGAAATATATTTATGGTTGCCAAACGCAAATGAGGATTGTTCAAGGATACAACATTTTCTTAGACCATCCTCGTTAAATAAATGTCAGCATGAGCCTAACGATCTTGTTAGGAATTCAAATTCTCGTTGATCTCAGACCTTGTACCGAATATGTTAATCGAATGAAAAATACTATGATAATTGAAATGAAAAATGAAATGAAATTACGGACATTAAACATTATTTCATAGTTTCATTGTTGAACTACACATATCAACTATTCGAGATTTGAGATGAAACTTATTCCACTAATGATAAACTGAGGAACGTGAACATATTACAAATACATTTTCTGATTTTTTATTGTACAGCAATTATTTTGGTATTCATGAGAGAAAAGTCAAGTCTTCGTAAGGACTGCTTTTAGGAAAAAATGTTTAAAGCAATTTTTCAGGTTCCATCGAATCCGCAATATTTCTCAAAATTCCCTGGATACCCTTCGAAAATGATCTTCGGAAATATTCACGCTCATGTTTCCTTTTTCTATTGAACAGCCTGTATACTTCAATTCTAATTCATAGTATTCTCCATGTATATGACAATTATACTATCAATTCGCAGAAAATATCAACCGAATATTTAGAAATGTGACAAACGTGATCAATCAAAGTCTACAAATTGGGTTTTTTATCAAATAATTTGGCATCAGCAAAAATAAAATTGGAAAAAGTCAATTCAGGCAATTCACGAAATAACAAATATAAATGAATGGAATTATTAATAATTTCAAGAAGATGAACTTTGATTATCCACGCTTAAATTATGCATCTTTTTGTGCATAAATCCAAATTCAGTAAAAATGTGAATATCAGAACATTCACTGTTTTATAATTCATACATAGGGATTCTTGGAAATATACAACATTCCCATAAGTAATTGTACAAATTACTATAATTTATTAACGATAATTCAATATTTTCCTCTTTGAAAACGACTCTAATGATCACAAATCGAACATGAATATTTCAATCATGAATCAATTTGCCGACCATCAAACATTGAAAGAGGCATGACAATAATTATTATTGTATTGAAATAACCTGATTCATTCCTCTATCTCCATGCTCGCGATAGGTAATAGGACTTTGACATGGTTATTATATGTGTATAGTTTGTTTAAACATAGTCGTTTCTAAAACCTTAACCCTAATAGAATGTATTGTCATCTGATATCTTCAAGGTTTACCGTTTTGAGAAGATTTACTTCGCATAACAAATGAAATGCAAAACCGTAACGTTTTCTTTGTTGTATAATAGGTAGGTTAGGTTATCTACCTGGAAGAATAGATTCGTCAAGTGCAGTCCCATTCACTTTAAATCACTTTAAAACCCTCGTATCTTTGAAACTTCAGTAGGAGACCATTGATAAAAAAGAGGTAAAAAAATATACTGAACCGTGTTTATAGGAGTTCCAATCATATGGTTTTTGTTTCTTTTCTTTGTTATCTTCTCTATTAATAAAAATATAAATCAGTTTGACAAATTGAAATACCAGCAACTTTTTTATCTTTCCGTCATCAATTTTGATAGGTATGGTTAACAAACCACTATAATGCGGAAACATTTAGAAGGAGCTGTTTTTGTCTGTCAAAATATAGATAATTTCTGAAAAAATTTCACATGAAACAATAAAAAGTTAATAAGATGTGCCTGTACAGGAGAATTGTCAACATGTATGTTCAAGTTCTATTTGGAACCCAGAGATTTCCAATAGTTTCTCGGGCACCCTGTATACTGAGCGAACTGACGACGACTGAACGGCGTTTCTTGAATATCACGAAAATGTTTGCAATAGTCGTTTCATGTCATACTGAATTTTTCCATTGCAAACGATCGTGCTGAAGTTATTTAATGATATACATTATAAAAAAAACATTTGAATCGTCATTTTGCATGGGTATCACGATAAAAATTCGATAGATTTCACTCTTTTAGTCCTGTTGATATTTCAGCGACGTTATACGTTTCCTATATATGGACTGCTGTAACCATGGTGATGACATTTTCGAAAGGTTACCTTCCTCACTCATTTCAGAAATAGGTACTAGAAGAATGTAATAAAACAGATTTCAGGTATTCAAAATCGTTCGATTTCAAATCAAATTGTTCATCTACAACAAAGAAAGGTTACGTTCTGTATTTACTTAGCAACATTTGGATACTCGGAAATGTGGTGGTGCGACGTCTGCAGTATCAAATGTCCTTATTATGATTCAATGTTTTTTGATGAATAAATCCATTATGCACGTGATAATGAAATGAATGTTGATTGGGATCAATATCAGGCATTTCGTGAGTTCTATACCTTCATCAATAATTTTTATTTCTCCAAACAGTTTCTAGTGCCTGTAGATAATTTCTGGCAAATGAATTATAGGTCTCATGAAATCGTGACCATATCGCAGCGTTTTGAGGCTTCGAAGTCGAAAATTATATAATCGGATGTTAATCTTGCACAATTCTGAGATAAAATATAAGCCAGTTGTCTATTGTCTATCTCGGTGTTCGCCATATTTGTATTTACGATTGTTCGGCTAGACATACAATTTTTGATTGAACGTTGATATCTCATCATATTTCGTAGACGTTTAGGCAGAATTATGCGGGACTCGCTTCCTAAATGAACAAATAAGTTCACGAAAGAGTTTCATATGTGAATTGTTATCGGAGTGTGGTTAGTTTCAAGACGAAATGATTTAGTTACACCAAAATGCCGGGTGCCCCATGGCTTTGAGGCTATCAGATACGATATTTTGGTTATTTTTATTTTCATGAAAATATGGAAAAAAGCTGAATTCAGCTTCCTTCGAGAAACTTTTGTTTTTTAAATGCACTTCCATATTTTTCCAGTATTACGTTAACTGAAATGTCATGTAGAAGTATGGCAAATGAAATAATGAAATAATAATGTATAAGCTAAGAAATTGTTGGCCAGCACTTGCCACACATTTGTTTGGAATGTTGATAATTTCAACAAAAAATTTAGTCTATCAATGATATAAAAAAAACTATCTATGTTCTGAGTACACTACTCTGAGAAGTTCTCACTAGACGTCTGAGATGCGCTGAACACGATAGCGAAGTCCGTTTTTCGATATCTAGCTTAGTTTTCCAGGAATTCACGTTTTTGAAATTTTCGAAAATATCATAAGGGGTCCTTCAGTATAATTCGAGCAAATTTTCGAAAACATCATTTGCCTGAAAACTTGTAAGGTGTTTGAGATGAGCTGAAAACGATAGTGGAGTGAATTCATACGCTCAAATTCCTTCTCACCATGAACACAAAATTAACAAAATAGACGGTAAATAATTTATTGTTAATTCAAATAATATAGGAGCCGTAATAGGATATTTATCAGGTGTTGAGTAACTACCTATAATTATTAGCTTCTTTCCATTAAAAAAACATGGCAAAGAATTCAAATTTGATTCATTCCAAAATTCAGAATGTGTAACAACCTAATCTCTTTTTTTCCTAAATCTGTTTGATTCCTTCTTGACATAAATGTTTGTTGAGTTGAAACGAGAAGGGTAAATGCCATGAAATAACTATTCAGTTTATGGACGGATATCATTCAATATAAATTGCAGTTTCGTTTTGAACTTTCACTATTTATGATCAATTTCATAAATTTTGTTCCATATCAGAAATGGAAAACTCTCACAATATTATATTATTACTTTGTCGATTCAATCATAATTATAATGAAGGTGAAACTTCGAGTGGAACGTTACAAAAGTGGTAAATTTTTTCAACAAAGTAGTTGTTATCATGTTATACAGGAAGTTTGATGATCAACTGACGCAATCGATTTCCTGAAATGGACCACAAAAAATTGGCACTCTCACTGACATTGGAAGTTGGTTTGAATTGACTCATTTCAAGGGAACCCTTTTCTGATTATCTTTGTCCGACGCATGGTTTTCGCTTAAAAAAATTAAAATCGGTGTACTTCAGGGTTTCCTCAAAAATCTGATGCGACTTGACAATGATTGTGCATCGACTGAAAACAAATCAAGAGATCAGATTCATTACAATGTGAAAGTTAGAGTCTTTCTAGCTGTTGCTAATGAAAACATAACCTTCCGAAAAATAAATGAATCAGGACTACCTTAGAAAGAGTGTAATATTTCGACACTCTGAATTTTAAAAGTCAAGACTTTCAGGACATACGTTTATAGGAAGTTTCTTTCTCGAAATGTGTCAAAGAACCACTTTCAAATATTAGCATTTCTTGAAGGAACACCCTGTGTAGTATTTCTTACAAATTTGTTGTGAGAAGAGTGAAGAAAGAAACCAATATTCAATCAAATTACCCACAAACATACAATTTATATAGATAACAGGGGAAGAAATTTCATTTACCACACATGTGGACTGTAAAAAGGTGAAAGTTTAGAGACATAAACATTTGAAAATCATATGTCCAGGGGAAGGATGAAGGTGCCAGCGAACAGGCTCTCAGATTCAGATATATGAGCTGTGTAATTCAGTATATCGGTTCTTTTTAAGGAAGGAAATTTCAAGCTTGAAAAATTCCCAAAAATTGTACTCACCAGAAAAACACACCATATGAGCGTACTACATAATTGTTTGGATATTCATCCTTCTACCGCTGTTTTTGTTGACATTCATATGTTTTGTCAAGTATTCACTTAAGCACTAATAACATTGTTGATAAAGCTTTGTTAGTTTAAGGGAGTTTAAGTATTCTCAGAAATGTTATTCTTGGACCTTGGACTCTTTTCCCCTGTGGTCTTCATATTTAAAAAACTTAGGTAATACGCACAGATTCACAAAGAAATACTTAGACAAACGATTTACTCATCGATTGATATAATGAATCAATGTTATCATTATCACGTCATAATTACTATTGAGTTTGAGCTGAATAATTGTTTATAACAATATGGTTGATTGAAACATTACCAATTATTTTTCATTTTATATATAAAACTTCTCACGAAAGAAGACATCCTGTAATGTTCAAAGATGAAGTGGTGTAATCAATTGTGTTCAATTTGAACGTTGAATATTCCATGCAATCAATCCAATACAGGCAAGATATACAGTGTGTAAAAGCCAAATGGAATAAATTCATTATTTCGGTTACTGTACATATTTATAAAAAGTCCCGAAACACGTCAAATTTGAATTATAACTTGACATTCTTTAACGTGAAAATGCAACCCCTACCTTCAACCCCCTTAGAATGACAGGTACAACCCCCAATTTTTTAAATGGGAAGTATAGGCTTGTGATATATCATTTGAAAGGTCTCTTCATTCTCTATTCAAAAATGTTATTGTTTTTAAATTTAATGCAAAAATTAACATAATATGAGAAAGTGAACAAAAACCGTAGCAATGTGGTTTTTAGATGGTAACCATTAAAAAACTTTAAAGTATTTCCGTGGCAACGCTATTTTAACAAGCAGTAGTAAATTGTTTTATTTAAGTTGTCATTGTTGTAATTTAAGTATAAAGTTTGTTCAATTCAATTCTGAAAAATGGTTAGATTAACGGAAATGCATAAAATAACAGTTTTACAAATGATTGGTTACGGAGATAACATCCGAACACAACAGGAAGTAACTCGCCTATTTCATGAGAAATTTCCTAATTTACCGCCTATATCCCAAGGAACAATAAGTAAAATAGAAAAGCAATTTCGCGAGTTTGGTCATGTAAGGCAGATAAAAAAAGCAGCTGCTAATGCACTGAGTGATGAACTCAAATTAGATGTGTTGCTTGAGTTTCAGGAAAACCCACATACATCGAGTAGACAGGCATCCACTACATTCAATGCTAGCCATACATCGATAGCAAACATATTAAAAGAAAATAAATTGCATCCGTATAAGATGATACCTACTCAGGAGCTCATGGAAGACGATTTTGATAGGAGAACTTTTTTTTGTGAGCAAATGATGGACATGTTGGATAACAATATTATCCAATTAGAAGACGTTATGTTTTCTGATGAGTGTACTTTTTTACTTAACGGTCATGCTAATCGGCAAAATTGCCGCTACTGGTCCACGGAAAATCCTCACTGGATGAGAGAAGAACACACTCAATACCCTCAAAAGGTTAATGTTTGGGCAGGGATTGTAGGGAACAATATAATTGGTCCCTTTTTTATTGAGGGCAACTTGAATGGCAACAATTATTTGGCACTACTTCAAAATGATGTCATTCCAACGTTGGCAAATTTATATCCTGATCCAGGTAATCCTCAAGTTCCAGCGAATACGATATGGTTTCAGCAGGATGGAGCACCACCACATTACCAACTTAATGTCCGGCAGTACCTCGATACAATATTTCCCAATCGGTGGATAGGGAGGCGAGGATCGATTGAATGGCCAGCGCGATCACCTGATCTTACATTATTAGATTTCTTTTTATGGGGATATGTGAAGAGCCATGTGTACAAAACTAAACCTTCTGATTTAAATGACTTAAAAGAACGAATAACGCTTGCGATTAGGTCGATCACGCCTGATATGTTAAATAATGTTAGAAGACAGTTTTATTTGAGATTAGGATGTTGCCAAGACGTTCGCGGAGAACATTTTGAACATCTACTTCATTAACATTCATAGTTCTTTTTCGTGTTCTACATTTTATTACGTTTTGCATTACATTTTAGTTTTTGATTGTATGTAGCGAATTTCGGTAACAACATGATATTAATTTTTTTTATGTTAATTTTTGCATTAAATTTAAAAACAATAACATTTTTGAATAGAGAATGAAGAGACCTTTCAAATGATATATCACAAGCCTATACTTCCCATTTAAAAAATTGGGGGTTGTACCTGTCATTCTAAGGGGGTTGAAGGTAGGGGTTGCATTTTCACGTAAAAGAATGTCAAGTTATAATTTAAATTTGACGTGTTTCGGGACTTTTTAGAAATATGTACAGTAACCGAAATAATGAATTTATTCCATTTGGCTTTTACACACTGTATGGAGTTGGTTTAATTGGGACAGAGTTGCGCATATTTGTGTTGAATAATAATCTCAAAAAATTGTGAATACATATATCTAATAATACAGATTTTCTTTTATATTTTGTAGGATGAACTAATCGTACTGGACGAAACTTTTTTCAGACAATTTTTCCATGTAGTTTTCGAATATGACATCGCCTTTTCAATGTTTACGAAAATGGTCAACTTCGGTTTACCCCATTAACATCATTTTGGATTTAAACATTTTCTGATTTACAGTTTTTTATTCTTCTTGATATCGTGGTTTTCATAAAAATCTAATGTTGTGCTTTGGAAGAAAACTGTTTCTTGACGAAATCGTGATTTTCCACCACTATGTGGTCAAAATGTTCATCAAAAAAGAATACAATCAAGGTAGAATAGAATGAATGGATATAATAGGAAAATATAGATGAAACGAAATGAAGAGATAGAGTGAAATGTGATAGTTTACGATGAACCAATTGGGTTTCGATTGTGCACAACAAAAATAATCGTCTCCATGTGATAACCAACGGAGTCCAGGGATGAAGTCATATCTTGTTTCCGTTTAATGATGTCACGCATGCGCTGAGTATATTCTCACATTATTCATAATTAATGAAAGAAATGCGTTACCAATAGGAATGATGCGATCCTAATTGCAGCTTTAGAAAAAGTATGTGCATAAGTTCACCTTAAAATTACCCATCAATAACGAACTACAAATTGTCTCCACAGTTTGGAAGGTTTAAAAAATGATGACAACCAACACCTTCCAAATCTTTTTCGAGCACTAATGAGCCGACCTTTGATTTATTGGAAGATTTACATTCTCTCTTGATGGCAATAGAAAAGACATGGATAATATGTCAGGAAAATGAACTGATTTGCATACTTCGGAACGTTGTAAATGTGACGAGTGACACGCTTTATACTGAAACTAATTACCGAACGTCCTGCACCGAAGAAAAGTTTATATATACACACTTTTTTCGCCCCAGTAACTTCTATTATTGTCACTCACATCCGGTTAACAAAAATGTTACTGAAGAGATAAAAACGCTCGTGTTTTTTTGTCATTTATTTTTTATTGTTGTGCCATCTGTTAGTTCTACAAATTGTACCATTATTTTAATGCATCTTGAAAGAGTTCGACATGTGGATGCATAAATCAACCTTCATTTTTGCTCGTGCTAAATAGAGAGAAACACGTAACATCCGAACACAACCAAACTTCAATGGATTTTGTTCTGATATATTCTTTAGGATTGGCTTTGTAAACTATGCGCAAACATGAATTTCAAGAAATCATTGCGTCAATTTCTTTGAAAATGATATATTCATAAATTTATCGCTGTTCTGACCTGTCCTTGATTTAAATAATCAAAGGGAAATATAATTTATTCGCGTCTGAAATGTGAGCTATGAAAATCTATGACAAATCTTTTCTTAATAATATCTCATATTCTATGTGTTAATGTGTCTAATGTATACAATATACAGGATTATTCACATAACCCATTTGTTAGTACTTCTCAATGTTCCCATAAGAGAGAAACTATGAAAAAGCACGTAAGTTGCAAAAATGTAATAAAATGTGGTATATTCCATTCGAAGTGAGGATGCTTGGCCCACTTTCGTTCAAACTTCAAATGCTATACATTGATTATATTTTCTCATTATACCTCATCGTCATATACAGGTTAAAGACACTTAAGACAAATCACAAACGTAAACGTATCGATGCGACGTGCAACCGATACAAATACATATCTTCTCGCGGCTGAAACAAAAGTTGGGACATTACCAGTTATCTACATATAGCATTCAGTTTGATTTGGCAGTTCAGTAAATTCACTTGACCTATACCATTTTCCGTTAGTTGATAATTTATGTTTGGTTATTTCAACTTCTCACGTAATTTTTGAGGATACGATGTTTGAAAATTTCATTCCAGTCCAGAAAAGTACATTCGTTTTTATCAGAAAATAGATTCCAATTAAATAATGCACATTTTTATACAGGTGGAATCGATACTCAAGTCGAGTTCTGCAAACGTTATTCTTGAAAAAAATATATATTCTCAAAATTGTTAAATTCAACTACGAAATAGCATACATATGATTTAGAATCTTGGCATTTTCTTCAAAACTTCTTAGTGTGCTATTCAAAATGAGCAAATCGACATTAACTTCCATAGGAAATACTTCCTCGAAAACTTCCAAGAAAACTCTGGTTTTATATTCCATTATACTGAGGACGGTTACGTAAGAAGAATATTCGTAACATTCGATGCTTAGGTACTGTAAACAGGGTGTAACTAAATAAGTGTAAAACATTTTAGGGGGTGATTCCTCATCGAAAAAAAGATAGGATCTTTCATATAAAGAAACTTACGTCATTATATTTTCACAGCAATACCCTATTTTGATAATACCTTCAGAAAGAACGCATTTTTCTGTATATGGTTGTGATATTGTTACATTATGGCATGTTCGAGAAATGAAAGATATTTCATTGATAATAATGTTTTTGATAAAAAGGATAACAGTACTAACTAAATAAACCTACAAACTATTGAAATAAGCGCTCAAATTGCAGGTCATTTGCTTCTTGACAATATGCAAGGTTATGTTGAAACTCCTGAAAAACATCATTAAGAGTATCAGCGTTTATTAAAATAATTTCGATCCTATTTCTTTCTTTTAGTTCATCAATAGTAAAGTAAACTTTTGAATTGAGGTATCCCCACAAAAAAAATCTAGTGGGGTTATATCAGGACATCTAGCTGGCCACTCTGAAAAATCCTCTTCTGCCAATCCATCTATTGGGAAAAATATTATTAAGGTATTCACATATATGTCGTGCGTAATGCGGTCGCGCTCCATCTTCCTCTTTCAATTCAAATTTGAAAATGAAAGTGTGAATTTCACGTTAGACCATCCTGTGTAGAAATATAGATCTATTATTAGGTCTTTATAATCCCATCTTATGTGAATGGCCATATCAGACGAGAATAGAATTTATGCCGATTGGCAACCAGTTTAATGTTGACGGAAAAAATACGGTTTTGATGTTTTTTTTTTAAATAGACCCATGTGTATATATAGGGCAATGTCTTTAATTTATTCAACAAAACTTCGTAATTTCAAAATTATAGAAGTAACCAATGACGAACAACTGATATCCATAACCCTATACAGGGTGTTTGGTAGCTGGGTGCAAACCTTCAAGGGAGTGATACACTAGCCCATGTAGAACATATTCATACAAACATTTTTATTTTCTAGCGCGTTTTTGATTTTGTTCAGTTTTCTCTTCTTTTAAGTTGGGCCAAGTTTCTTATTATTCCATGTAAGTCTAAAAATAATATCGCATATTGCTTTAGGATTTCAGTTTGAAGGTTTTCGAGCTAAAATTCATTTAAATTACTTTTTTTTTCAATTTTTCAAATATCCATATTTACGACCTTCAACTGGTTCAGGTACCCTAATTAAAAAAGTTTAGGACTTAGCTAGATAAATGATACCTCAAACGAAAGAGCAATAACTACGCATGTTTTTAAAAGTGTCTGAACACCTGTTTGTATTTTATTTATTTTTTTAATTGGCATCAAAGGTTAGATTTTTTATTTTCTTTCTTTTTTTGGAAAGTTTAAATGCTCTGTACATAACTTTTTTGGATACAATGGTGCTTCAAACTACTTTAGTACGATTGGGGACACATAAGACTACTAAAATAAATGAAAAAAAAACGGACATTTCTGTTAAGATTAGAAGTTATTAGCATTTAATTGACCAATTTTGGGTTTTTGTACTAAAAATCGTAAAAGTTCCCTCAAAAATCAAAAACGCGCTAGAAAATAAAAATGTGTGTGTATCACCCCCTTGAAGGTTTGCACCCAGCTACCAAAAACCCTGTATATTAGTTGGACATGATGATTTGTTTTCCTCGATTTCCTGTTCCATTTCCCTTCAATCGATACTGGTAACTTTCCTTCATGAATATTTCACTCTACGCATTCTCAAAGTGTTTACCGTAATAGGTTTAAAGGGGCCGATTTGGCCAGAACTTTGATTAAGATATCGCTTCAAAATGAATATCTCCACCCCTTTCTCGATCTATATTCGTTAAGCACTATTATTGTTTCGTTTCTTCACCATCAAATATTTTGTCCAAATAATACAATATCTGTTTTGTATTCCGAATGATAAATTCATCAGTCAAATAGACCGAAGATATATGTTTATTTTTTCCTCGGCGAATTTTGTGCCACTGGATATTTTCAATTAAATTCGAAATAAGAGCTGTTTAATCGAGGTTTTCCAATTTATTTTCAGTTTCTCAATAATAAAGGTGCATGATGCGTCGTGCTAATAAATCGAAATTATTGTTAAGCTCAAATCCATTTTTTTATTCTAATAGTTTGTCATTATTTTCATTCCACATACTATTCACTTACATATCCCACATTGACATTTCTATTGATTACTTTTCATGTATTTCAACCATTATTTTATACAATGAAACTCTGGTTAACATAATAATAACTTTCAAACAAAAATTCCTTCAATACTTCGACGTTCCAAACATTACTATCTAAACCTGACATTTCTCAGCTCAGTATTGAACTGAAATCAAAAACGAAATTTCCTATTCATTTTAATCTTCAATTCCAGTGAAATGGCAGTTGAGAATAAATCAGCTATTACCTAACATTCGAAACGAAATGTTGTCAATCTTTAACATTATACGAGAAAAACATTTGCAAATTTATTACTCAATGTCATTCGTAATAACGACTCTACCAAGTACTGCACCTACATGGTGCAAGTGAAATTTTTCTGTTTCCATATTAGTAAATAATATCCAGCAATCGGAATTGATTCACCAGCAGTATTGTTATTAACAGATTTCAAGGACTTAAACAGACGGATATACGGGATGTTCAATTACCGGACGGATAAATTATATAAATTAATATTTAATCGAATTGATATCATGAAATGTATACAGGGGACTAGATATTTATGCGAATTGTATCTCCAAAACCAGTGATCGTATAGAATATCTTGGAACTTGTTTTCATGTTTACTAGATGGTTGCAAAGAGGCGTAACCGCCATCTCACACGTTCCAAGTGTTTTTTCCTTGAAATATTATTGGAGCTTCAATTATTACTCGACATTTTTTGGGGGAACAATATTTGTTAAAAAAATGAAATATTCTGTTTTTATACTGGGGAAGTCTTTCATAGATTCCAAATTCAAATAGAATACTTTATACAGGGTGGGGCACCCCATACGACGGTCTCTGTAAACCAAACCACTCATTATTTCGGAAATTGCAACTTTTCATCATTCGTATATTCATTGAGGAAAAAGGAAATCACAGTGTGGCTCAAAAAAGTGTGACATATCGAAGTGTTTCAAATAGGATACCCTGTGTTCTGTTTCATCTTTAAGTAGGTCAGGAAAAAATATTGTGATTTCATAGAAGGTACTATGTACATAACTCTAACCATTCTCGAGTTATTGTTTCGAAATTTATAGAAATCATCTCTTCTTATTCTGACCAAGCATAAAAAAGGTTTGGGGCTATTGATTCCGATAAAACCTGTCACCCAATATTATACAGAACGTTCTAAAATCATTGTCACTTTTCAATAATTCCGAACGAAGATAACTTGTAAGCGAGATATTGTATGTATACGATGATTTGGCACACCCGGTATATTAATATTTAACACATATTCATAATAACATTCTGTGGCAAACAGAAATTTTCCAATGCCATCTCTCTTCTACACACACACACATACAAAGACATACATTCGCACACAGTCTCTGCAATGAAAATCTGTAATTGAACTCAAATGTCATTTTACCTATTATTATTATTGTCGACTGTGGAGTTGTGCTCCAGACGTATGGGCGATCCCTTGACGTCCCTCAAATGGCTGGTGGCTCTAATCAAAGATCTCCTCCCGAAAGGTCAGGTTATTTCTGATGACGCCTTCCTCGCATTGGAATCCCTGTGGATCTGGGGCGCCTAGGTAAAGGCGCCTCTTTTCCATTAGTACAGGGTATTGGAAGATGATGTGTAATGAGGTTTCATCTTATAGTCCACAGAATCTACAAAATGGGTTTTCCTCTAGTCCTATTCTGTGTCTGTGTTTCCGCCGTGATCGGTCAAAATACCGATGATTACTTTTGCGTTTTTCCTACTCTGTGCGAGTAGTTGTTCTTCCCATTTCTTCATTTGATCCGGTATAAAGAAGATCTTGGCTGTTCTGCACCCTGGTGCATTTCTCCATGCCTCCCTGCGCTTTGCCGCAGTCCAGTCACCAATCTTTCTCCTGATGACTGAGTTGCAAATCATAGTTGCCGGTTCTGGTCTTCTAACACTGTCTGATCGCGCTTGTCTGGCCAGTCTGTCTGCGATCTCGTTGCCCTTCATCCCTTTATGACCTGCCAGCCTCATCGAGGTACAGGTCCGACTTCGGCCAGGCGATTTATGTTCAATGGCAGTCGGGCATCAATTTTGATGTTGTGGTGTACCCTCCAAGAACTTCCAAAGCGCTCTTGCTGTTCGTACAGATTTAAAACTTGTACAAGTGCTCCTGGCTTCTGGTTCCCGAGCGGAAAATTATGCTGCTCCCCTCCTCGGCGTGATACACTACGGCGCCTGTTTTGTCTCCTGCCCTGGAACCATTCGTGTACCAGATGTCTCCACTGCTAGGTAGTTTCGCCCGTCATTTTACCTATAAACTCCTGAAAATTTTCAATATAATTTCATGTTTCTCAACTTTCAAGATGAAGAACAATTTCTGGACATTGTTTAGTTGCCAGTAATACAAAATATTTTCACTTAATCGAAAATGTCGAGTGCAACATTTTCGACTTGTTATGCTTTATTGTTATACTTTGTATAATTATGACTAATACCATTAAAAAGCATTTTCTACGGGCTTTCCAACAAAATATCACAGTAGGAAGTTGCCATTTGAATTGCGTTCTCTCATTCTAGTCCTCTTTCTCCACCCTAGAAACATTGTTAATTTTTTTTCGATATAACTTGTTCACAAGGTATAGCCTGTTGTAAGTTTTATAATTGAGACTTTGTATAATAACTTCGAACTTCAAGCATAATGAAGTAAATATTGTCCATTCTCAAACCAATAGAAAAAGCTCACGAACTTGAATCTATCGAAAAGTGTTATAGGAAAATGTTTGAATTTCATAAAATTGGGGTTATGGTTTATCTGTCCTTTCGAAGAATGATAGAGACCCAACTATGAAAAACCAATACCACTTTCTATATGAGGTGAAATTAATTAATTATAATCTGGAATATTCTCGCCAATCCATAAAGGAATGATACAATACTTATCCACTATGAAATCAAAACAAATAGATTTGACCTCTCTCTGGATTGCAAGGCTATACAATGAATAATATCATATTGCTAATACATTACTTTGCAATTATTCTTCTCTCGGTTAGTCCCATAATATCCATTTAGAGATCGTGTGGGAGATGTATGATGTCAGTAATTTTTCTAGAAAATACTTGATGGCAACTTATGTAAATATCGAGTGACAATTACCCAATCACCTGTAGCATCTCATTATTCATCAATCATTCCATAGGATATGAATTTAAAATAATGACGACGTATATTTGAAATAACGTGTGGTTACTGTCAGTTGAGCTCTCTCAATTTGAGTTTTTTTTGCTGTCATTGCTTTCAAAAAATAAATATTCGGAGTAGACTAGATGATAGTCGAAGAGAAAGTGAATGCTTTTAAAAATATCCAAATTAGGCTTTGAAGTCCTTAAAAACTAGAAGAATCACAAAGGTTGTTTCTGGTTCAATTGTACATAGGGGAAACTTAATCACAGTCGGACCATGATATCTGGAGTTTTTAAAAATCCACTTGAAATACAGGTAACTCACAATGCTAAAAGTCCCTTCATGAGTCGAAGTTTTAAATACTTAAACTTGATAACTCGAATTCTAACGTTTTGCAATCAGTAATAACCTCTAGCCTAACTTCTGCGTTTATTATTGTACAATGTATACAGTATATTTCATGCAGTCGGAACTCGATCTCGAAGCTGAAGGGGAATGAGTAATAATTCGAGTTATCAAGGTGTTATGCCGAAAGTTCGAGACACTGAGGTGTTGAATTCTGACGAGAATGTTACGTTTAAATGTTAAACCTTCATGCATTATGTAGCAATGGTCATTTGGGTTGAACCTAGGTCTAAGATTTTCTACTGTATCGACCAAGTTACAATCAGAAATACAGTATAATTACACATTGCATATAAACTTACTTGAATTATTGAATAGAGTTATACAGTATTGCATTGTGTTAATTTATAAGACTTAGGCTTAACCTGAACTACCATTGCTAGATAATGCATAAAGGTTCAGTATTTGAAAATTTCAGTTATAAAGGTCATGACGTAACATTCTCGTCGGAATGCAACAACTCGGTATATGGAATTTTCTGCATAACACCTTTATAACTCAAACCTGGCTTACTCGAAAAACTCGATAACTCGAATTATTACTCATCCCCCTTCAGCTTCGAGATATCGAAGTCTCACTGTATTTCACTTTTCATGATTCCTTTATTACGAACAGAATAATTCGTGAGAATGTATCAATAGGAATAGAATATTTCCTGTATATATGATATTTAAATCATCATTTTTATTTCCCATTAGAATGATGTACATTGTAAACTGGCAAATCTCTTCTAAAGAGTGAAAAAATGCGCTTATCACAACACACGACATAGTTGAATAGAGCTTATTTGCCCTATGAAATGAAATAGTAAAATTGTTCAGTTGGCCTGGTGGAAGGACTCCCTTGAATAATAGACTATATGTTCGACATGTTTGCCGCCATTTATTACTGATTGTGAGATACAGAACTCCATCTGGCTACACATATATTTTGCTTACTTTTTGTATCATATTTGGTATGTCCAATCAACTTTGATTAATCATCTGAACTAAAGTGAAATGTATATAAGAATACAGGTCCGTCTTCAGATAAACATAAAACAAAGATCTCATTCGTATTCAGAAGTGGATGAAATAATTTATTTGACATTAGTCAGAGAAAGTCAAGAGTTTTTATTGAATTTGGAGAAAAACTATGGTTCCTACTAGGTATACAAACTTACAGGACACAATTCATAATTATTTAGATATATACACGATCTTAACATTGAATGAAGTGAAGTATAAAAAAAAAACTGCCTGAAATGTGTGCTTATTCTAACACCCTGTTTGGAGAACAGCATCATTCTCTCCATTCAATTTTTCTCATCTCGTGATATTTTATTTCAAACGAGAATATAGCTAGCTAAGTAATATTAGAGTTGTTCCAATGTTAGGGAAATCTTAATTCTGATTCGACTCTATATGATTAACAAAATATTCATCTAAAGAAAAAAACAAGAAAACCATCAATTTCCATGAAGAAATTACCAATATCCCAGAAATCATTAGATGTATGTGGAACACATTGCCCAGGGAGGTGTTCCTTCAGAAATTAAAAAAGAACACCAATTCCTACCTCCTTTCCTTTGGTTCTCACGATGTTCTCTGAATATTACAGGATGTCTCCTTTCGTGAGAAGTTTTATATAAAAAAATACGTCTGAATTTCTTCCGAAGTTATTATGAGTGAATCGGGTGGATAACATTATGTGGACCACCTCAGATATAGCTTTAATTTCATCGGATTCTATGAAATGTAAGACAGTTTTCAATTGTTTTGCCAATCAGTACGTCGCTGAGATCATCCTAAAAAACAAACGGAATTCATTTCCCTGTGTAATTCACTGATTATTATGATAAAACTAACACATACCATAATCTGAGTACTGTCAATACTTTGATGACAACAGAATGAAAATGTTTCTTTCAAAGCACTCACAGAAGAAGAAAATATAAATTTTCAGCAAATAATATTGGGGTTAGGTCACGACATCTAGATGATCATTCGAAACATACATTCGTAGTTGATAGTATAATAATATCCAGGTATTCACCTACATGTCGTGCGTAGTCTGGTGTAGTTTGTAAAATTATTTGGTCTTGTTATTTTCATGAAGTTCATTATTATAAATAAAATATCTGTTTCTCGAACATGTGGTTATGTAACATAGAAGTATGGCACGGAAAATTGCATTCTTCTTCAAGGAATCATCAAATTGTGGTATTGCCATTTTATAAATAATAGATACTCATGAAAGTACATGAAAGTACAAATAGACCAAGAAAGAAAATAATTTGAGTGAAGTGTTATATTTGAAATAAGAAAGTTGGTATCGGCCACTGTCACATGACACCCCCTATATAATTATTTTTTTCAAATGCAAAAATACAAATCGACGTGTCCAAGCTTTTTCCCAACACGCTCTCATTTATATGTTATCGAATTTATTTCATTTGGCTGTTCCACACTGTATGTGGTAATGTTTACGTTTGTATTAGTAGAAGTTCTAACACATTTCATGATTAAATTTGAGTAGATATCCTAATTCTTTTGCAAACAACATCTACAATTCTCCTCAAGGATTTTAGAAGTTTATCCAGGCCAAACTTTACAATCATTGTTATTTTTATTGCATTCTCAGAACATTGAAATTGAGACATGAAAGCACTAACGTATGACAAATCATGGAATCAGAATGGAGTGGGAATCTGGCTAAATAGAATTAGTCTTCTATAAACGTCAAATAGAACACTTATTCTGAAATATCTTATGTTATGAGATCTTGAAATTGTTTGAGTTTGATAGTAACGATCCTGCTGCTCAACTTCAGTTTTAAAATCTATATATTTTTATATTTTTTATATAATGCGATGGCCCAAAATTCTAATTATGCTATAGAACTTGTTTGTGAAACTATTCAAACTTTTGTGTACCTTGTCACCGAATTCATTTCGAGGTAACATTAATATGAATAGAACTATCCATGAAATTAGCGTATCTATCATAATTCTTAATCAATACTTGAAGGAGGTTAAAATATGAATGAAATGAATCATTCGAATGAGGATAAACTTCGTTTCATGATATGTTATAGATAGATAGTTATAGAGAACAAAAATAATTGTTTTGTAGGAAACTACATTTGTTTCGTTATAAAAAATCGCGAAATCGTATCGATCCACAAAAATTGGATAGTATAAATGATGTTCAATTTCTTGTAAACACTCCCTTGAATTCAGCTACAACTATTGAAATTTTTATTATTTTGTTTTTATTCAGAACATCAGCTGCATTCGGGTTAGGAAGACAAAAGACAATGTTTATCTCTATGTAGTTATCTGAAAAAAATAATCAATCCCATTTCTTACTCAATAAAATTCTCTGTACAAAAAGTTCCGACTCTTCCTGGATGTTGAGTTAAGTTACTCAATTTTCCATACTATAGTACGCAATATATCCTTCCAGAGTATAAAATAGGTTTGTTAATTCGAAAAATAGTCAAAAAGATATCTCAAATTCGGGACAAGCTCTATAAATTTATACGCTAAAAATAACGCAATTGTTGAATTCTAAGATGTTCAAGATAGGATCTAGAGGTGATATTCATAAGGACAGATATGTAGAAAACGAAACATTGATTCAATACCTAGGGAATGGTCATGTACCGTACATTTTTTGTTAATTCCAATGAAATGATAATTATATGCATTTGTTTCCTTCATATTGGATACAATCATAATCCTTGAACAGATATCAGAATAAAAATTCGTTTGAATTCTATGGCTGAAATATTAGAGATCATATTATGATGAAATTTCCCATGTCCCACTGACTATAGGAATTTTATAAAATTGATGGGTATAAAACGGTAAAAACTATCAATTTTTTTTCAAACAGCACACCCTATACAGCGTAAAAGCCAAATGGAATTAATTAATTATTTCTGTTAGTGTACACATTTATGGAAAATCCCAGAACACATCGAATTAAAATTATGAATTGACATATTTCGAAGTGAAAGGCGACCCTTACCTTCAACTACCGAATGACAAATCCGACGTATATGACGTACATCCCCAATTTTTCAAAAGAGAATTATAGACATATTGGGATATATCGTTTGAAAAGTTTCTTAATTATCTATTCAAAGATATTATCGATTTCAAGTTCATTGCAACAATCAAGATATGATGAAATTAAATGTGGTTCGCTGCAATAGGTACAAATAATGAATGAAACTAGAATGTTATTCAAAATATGAAAAGAACTATGACTGATGATGTAGAAGGATGTTCAAAATGTTCATCTATCTCCTATCTTAATTGAAACCTTCTAATGTTATTCAACTTATCAGGCGTGATCAACCTAATTGCAAGCGTATTCGGTTTTAAAGTCATTTGAATCAAAAGGTTCAGTTTTTATATCACAATAAATATTTCCTACTAGGCAGGCGAAGAGCAATTGAATGGCCAACCCGATAATCTGATCTTACAATATTGGATTCCTTTTTATGGATGCTCGATAAAATCGAACCATAAAATAGAGGCTAGATGGCTAGACGATTTTCTCTAAAGATTTTTTGTTTCTAAAAATCCAACGTTGGCAGAATTCAACCTTTATAGACAGATAGATGAATGAATAGATAATAATTTCTCAAAATACTGTGACATAAAATTTTATACAATTATGAATGAAAAAGTATGATAATAGTAATAACATTCACCATTATTGGAATTTTGTCGAATCAAATTCCTGAGTATTTTAACGCTCTGAATCGCATGAAAATTCTTAACTTTAACGGTATATGGTGATCGGTTCATAAAAGACTTTCATTTGAATACGATGAGTAGAGGATTCATTTATTTAATTCCTCTTTGGATGACTTATCAGAAATGTCTAATTCCGTAAACTGTGAGTGATCTTTTGTCCTATATTGAACAGTATTTTCAAGCACAATAAGTGAATAATTGTTTAATTACTGCAGTACTCCTGAATAAAAATTCATCTTTAGAACTCATAAGACAAATTTTACTTCAAGTTTGATTAGTTGAAGGATTGCTTATTACAACAGTTCATGACATTGGCGATGTAGATACAAATATTTATCTGAAGTGAAGTAAAATATGTATACATACTCTTATTCTTGCTTTTTATTGACTCCAAAAATCTCGACCCTGCCAAGTGAACGAATTTTTTGTATATACTGGATCATATGTAATTTTTCGAAAATTCATCCATATAACATGAAAAAAACCTCTGGCTAACACGAGTAGAGAAATATGCTCATTCAAATGGCATTATCAAAAATGGCGACAACAATTTGAAAAAAATAACCAGGAATATGTATCATCAATATGACTAAAACGTCAGAGATGCGCATTTTAAAATACAAGAGGTGCGTTCGGTTATTACATATCTGTTAGCTCGATTCCCTCTATCAGCTCGGCAAGCGTTCGATAAATCAGATCTCATTTCTCTGTTCAAGCTGCTCCGTGTTCGGTTATTGCCAGAGCGAGCCTAAAGATGTGATCGCTCTGCTCTGAATTGAAGATGAGAGCATACAGATTTGATCGCTTCTCAGTTTCCATTCTTGAGTCTTGGTTACATTTAGTATTCTTTTGTGATGTTCATATTTTTAAATTGTGGATTTATAACTCTCAGTTGTCATCATCGAGTATAGCAACACAAGATTTAGGTTGAGTGGGTGTTTTATTTAATTAACATTTGACGGAAAGGTAACAGCACCACAGCTGACACCGTGGCGACACCAAGATCGATGAGCGTTCGTTAAATAACCATCGCTCGATCGGCTCAGTGTTCACGTGATACGAAATCTGCATCTGCTCGCTCCGCTCAGAGTCAACGTGTCCGCGGATTTTGTTGTAATTTTTTTTGTAGATATTCAATTCATTTCCTATTTTATGTTTACGCTGTGTGTATACATCTACTCGTCGTCCGCAGCGCCCTTGATAGGTACTTGAAATCGCCAATAATCAATTAGAAAAAGAATGTCTTGACAGCTTGTCAGGTTGTGCCTTCTCTTGTTTTCAGTAGAATTCTATCAATTTTTTAAATAATAATGCTTCAGATTATGTTTTCAGTTTAATGCAAACTTTGTAATATTTCAATTGAGCATAATATTCCTCAAATGTTTCGTAAATGTTCTTCTAGAATCAAACGTGCAAGTTTTGTCAAAAAAGACTAAATTAAATTTTGAATGTATTTGATCCGAGTCATATTCAGTACTTTGTGAAAAAAAGATTTAGCAAATTTTTGTGTCATTTTATCTCAGGTTTACCTGTGAAAAAATGTGTTTTTTTTAATGAACCAAAACAAACGTTATTACGATAATCCTTATCTGTCACCTTGAACAACAATCAGTCTGAAATTACCATATAATATTGCGTAATATATCCAATATTGGACGTGACTTTCGTATTCTCTCATTTCGTACATGTGAATAAAAAAAAGCTGATAATTTCATGAGCGTGTCATGCAAAATAATGTCAATTAAGCAAATTCCCCTTTCAATCTTATCGTTTTCTTCGAGATTAATTCGAATAAATGAAATATTGATGTTGGAATTTATGCACGAATTACTTCACAATATACAGTGCTTCCCAAAAGTCCCCTCCCCCCTCTTATCTTTGGAACGAACAAGTGAAATTTGGAAACTGAATATTGAAAGTTGTAAACTGCCCTACTAGGGATAATAGATGACGAAATCATCAAAGATGACGTCACAAGGCCATTGTGACCAATAATTTTAAATGGAACCCTACGGCAAGCGACACCTCTTTTAAAAGGTATCGAAAAAACCTATTCAATGATACTAATTTTGTTTGTGTGTATGGCAGTTTTAATGGCTCATTAGTAAACATCAAAATTTTAATTCCATTCAGTATGATATTAATTACAGATTTAAGAATCAGTATCTACTCGAAGAAATTGCTCGAAGTGACCTCCATTTAACTCCTGACAGTAATGCAAATGCAAATGTGTCTGCGGAAACAGCCCTACATTCTGCAACAATACGTTGTTTTAAAACGTCAATAAACACAAACAAAATTAGTATCATTGAATAGGTTTTTTCGATACATTTTATTAAATTTTATTAAAAAGCAGTATAAATACAAAAATAATATTAATGAAAAATAAATTCTGATAAATATTCTGTATTCAATATCTAATTCATCAGGAGTATCATTTTGACTCTCGAATTCGTCTGATTCATTAGATTCTTCTCCTACTATTCAGGGTCCCATCACAAGCGACTGCGATGTTGGGTCCTTTATTATTACACAGTATACTTACCTCGGATCTCTCTGTCACACACTTCCACGCGCGTTGAAATCAAAATCTTTAAAATTCGCAAACCCCTAATAGGACCGGAATTTTTGCAGACAACCCTATATCAACGTGTTCGCAATTAAACAGCGCTTATGTTGATATAATTTTTTTTTAATTATCAATCGAGTGAAAGTATCTGGCATCGATATACCTGTGTTTACCTGACAACCCAGTAGTTCGCCCAGGTAAATAGTAGACAACCCAACGGCTGCACATTCTATACATTTTATACTTTCAGTCAGGACAATTTTTTTTATTATCCTGATGTTGCAACATTTAATTAAAAATCTTTTTTTGAAAAATAATTAAAAATAGTCTGCCCAGGATTTTTTTAGCAAACCCATTTTTAATATGTTTTCTAATATACAAAATTCATGATAAAATATATTTCGTTCTATTATCAGCTCGGTGAAGGTCGACTTAGGTTCGGATCTTCTACTAAGTAGGGCAGTTTACAACCTTTAATATTCAGTTTTCAAATTTCACTTGTTTATGTATAATCGTTCTGAAGATAATAGGGTGGGAGGGGACTTTTGAGAAGCACTGTATAGGTGGCTCAGTTGCTATGAATCATTGTCATCTTGTCTTTCCTGAATACTGAAGAGTATTTCTGCACTGTAAAACTCCCCATAATTACCTACCCTATAGAAATTAGCAATTCCACACGATAGGAAGAGGAATTGGCTATTCATAATTCTTAAACACATTACTATTCACGGCGAGTCAACGCACCCCTATAACCATAGCATGAGCAATATACTACAGTAATTAGGATGATAGTGAATTCTAATAAGTACAACATGGTGGTAATTTGATGAATATATTTCAAATACATTCTGAATTGTGTTGGCAATTTGACTAAATAGATTCGTGAAGAGCAGATAATATATACATATGAGTACATTATAGAGTGAATTGTACTATATACTTCTAGTATAGATGCTCGGTATAACTATCAGCAATAACCTTTCTTGGGAAAATCACGTGAGATCAATTGCTAAAAGTGCATCCCAAAAACTTGGTTTTCTGTTTCGTGCCAGGAGCTATTTCACTTCCAGTCAGCTGCTTACGATCTATAAGACACAAATCCGACCTGTCCTGGAATACTGTTCCCATATTTGGAGTGCGGCACCTAAACATATCCTGAAGCTGTTGGATTCTGTCCAAAAAAGGGCAATTCGTCTCGTCGGTGATGCTTCGCTTACTAACTCGCTTACTTCTCTGGAACACCGTAAAAGGGTTAGCGAACTGTCTCTATTCTAGATATTTTCATGGGCGATGCTCTTCTGAAATATTAACAATCGTTCCTCCTTTGGCGGTCTCTTCGAGGTTAACCCGTCAAGTCCAGTCTTCACACCCCTTTGTGGTTAATTTGGTGACCTGCCGAACATCTCTTTTCAAAGACTTCAGAAATTTAAAAAGAACACCAATTCCTACCTCCTTTCCCTTGGTTCTCACGATGTTCTCTGAACATTACAGAATGTCTCCTTTCGTGGGAAGTTTAATAAAAAAAAAATACTATTAAGTCTTCTGAATGTATTCAACAATCTTTCAAAAATTCATTCATTAGATTACGATATCTTTCAGCAAAATAACAAGATGTAAGAAGTAATTTTGCAAATATTGTACATTTAAAAAAGAACGACAAAAAAAGTCAAAGTATATTGTACATTTTACCAGCATTCAAGATGTGTTCAGCTCATGCAAGTATCAAAATAATAATCGTGAATCAATGGACGACTGCACTAGTGATAAATTTTGTTCAATTGATTATTGGAACGTGTAGTTGAAGACATGAAAGAATTATTGCGCCTATCTATAAGCATTATTGTGGCATTTAATATTCGTTCAAGTTGTGACATCACCTGTGAATAAGTGAGGCTAACTTTTTTTTACCTCTATAGTTCAGTCAGTGCGGTTATTCGAAAATATCGATTCAACATCAATATTTTCTGATTTCAGGATCCGTCCTCAGACACCAAGGGAGATCATCGACATGTGCCATGTCTGCACTAGTGTAACACCAGGCGAACCTCAGGTCACTCTAGGAAATGATAAGTCTTTCACGTATAATTATGTGTTTGACATGGAATCGGAACAAATGGAGATTCACGAGAAATGTGTCGCATCCTTAGTCGAATCTTCTCTCGAAGGGTAAGAGACGTTATTGAAGTGTCATATTAGAGATAAGAGAGAATTAGTCAGTGTACGTCTTTATACGTTAACTTAAGGAGAGCGCAGACGTGAACGTATATTTGCGACGTAACCCCGATACGAACACACATCTCTTCTCTGCTGAAACGAGAACTGAGGCAAAATAAATTAAGATGAGCTAAGTATCTATAAAATGTCGTATACCTAGTTTCAATTTGATATTTCAATGAATTCAAAGAAGTTATATGCCATTTTTCGATTTCTTATGGTTATGTTGTCTGTGTAATCAATAATTATACTTAGTGAGAACGATAGAGTTTCGGATAGATGTGAGTAAATGTTTTTTCATTAGATTCCGAGATATAATAAGGTGTCAATATCGCGTTATCCTTCTGTAAACATAATATATCATATAATTTACGTCGAATTCAGCCGTATCTTCCGCTATATTACCAGCTGCATTTCAGCTGAGCCATATGTATTGTATTGTTAGAGGTTATCAGCCCATCACAATCAGCGAATTTTTATGGGTGAGAAAATAACGAACAATACGAGAGAGAAAAACAATAGATTCGTGATACCGAAAACCTATATACAATATAGTTTGTGCTGTTTAAAAAACGCATGACTTCCGAAAGAACTTTGTAATTTCCACGCCGATTGTTGTGGGGTTCACTATAGTTCCGTATTATAAAGTGAATATTACTGTTAGAGTGATTTTTATACAGGGTGCGCATTCGAAAACGAAACTGCCATTGTTAGCTTGAATTATATCTTATTTTTTATCACTACTGTCCTCCCAGCCATACATTTTTAAACGATTTTTCGAATGCTATCAAGTCACTCGAGTGAATGTTGGAATTACTGACCCTAGGTCTCCTTGCAATGATAGGCCGGGTTCATAAAGTTCTAGAATATTTTGAAGCATTTGTGGGATGATTTGATTACAATTACCATTTTTCCGTTATTGCCTTCATACTGATATTAACTGAATGGCATAAATGGCAGATTTTTCAAATGACTCCATAAAAATTATAACGAGTCAGTTCAATTCTAATATTGCCGGAATATTGAGTTGTTTGCTAATTACTGATAGCCATTCTCAATCAAGTCATGTAATGCAAAATTCAAGGCATCTTCTAATATTCCCAGACACATTCCTGCCTTCGAAGTTTCGAAGTTCAAGGTAAAAAAAGGCCAATTGCCCAAGCATTCAATGAATTCCGATATTGTGTATACACTGTATGAAATATCTTGGGATTTGAATTGCATGAGCTATGTAGATAGTAGCGCGGGCTAACCTGACCACAGTTAAAAAAACGTATATAATAATAATGAATTGAACTCTGTTGAAAGCTTTACCTAAATGACCTGTTTTGCTGTAGGTACAATGCCACCGTCCTTGCCTACGGACAAACCGGATCGGGTAAGACCTACACCATGGGATCTGGCTTCGATGTGGAGGTTAAAGAAGAGCAGAAGGGCATCATTCCGAGAGCTATTCATCAACTTTTCGATGGCATCCATGTGAGAATTGACAAGGCACAAGAATGTGGTATGCTACCTCCAGAATTCAAAGTTACGGTGCAATTCATGGAGCTATACAATGAAGAAGTTATCGACTTGTTTAACCCCTCTTACAATAAAGTGAGTGAAAATTTATTTTATTCTATCTGGATTCTGAAAGAAGTATTTCAACAGAAATTTTGTCTGGAAAATTACTGTTAGATTCAGAACGAATGAGATCACCTTGTTCATTTCATTGAAGAAAATTACCTACTTAGTATTGTCTTTCCTGGTATTATTTTTGTCATCGGAGTTCCAGCAAGAAATGTTATGGTAACGAACTGAAATAAGAAGAAAATATTTATATTTTTTTATATTTCATTCTTCTCAGTTGAACATTGCATCCAATCACCAGGTGTCCCAGTGTATTCAGGCAAGTCCATATTATAGTTAATTGCAGAAAAAAATTACGTTATATCATGTCGTAAACAACCTACGAAAAGCAACCCCTCACTTTTGTTTTGCACGCCTATATTTGATGCTGTTGCATTCCTTATTCAACGATATATTATAATATGTAGTCCAAAAATTCTAGAGAAAAAAATTCTAAAAATGTCATTATCTCCTGTGCTTTCATTCTTACGGCATCTAGTTCTAGTTAATATTGCAATATTCTTTTCAACTTTACTCCCAACGAATCAGTTGATATGCATTTCTTTCTTGGTGAATGCCAAAAGAATAAACGCTGAGAGCCATATATGCAGCGCTTTCTGAAGATTTTTCTAGGAGGTTGTTTGCCAAGGGTTGATTTTTCTTTAATGCGTATGGTATTTCACGGCATGTATTTTTTTCAATTGCAAATAACTGAAATATCTGTTAGCTTTGAAGCACTAGGATATCTGGTATATACAAACTGGTAGTGCCAATAATTTGATGGTGAATAAAAATACCAAAATAGATTCCCAACACCTGAATAGGAAGTCAAAAAAGAATTGACGTGAAGAAACACTTGATTCTTTATTTCGATTACTTTTCAGAACATTTCATTGATGGCTTTTCAAGGTTTCATTTCGTATCAACTGTTTTCATATACAGCCTATACTTATAAATCATATTCCAGACTTGAGAAAAAACATTAGCTATCCTTCAACGAAAGGAATTATGAAATACCAACTATTTGTTCATAATTGAGGTTTGCTTCTGCATCGATGCAGGTTTTATATTATTGCTAATTGGCGGAAAAAATGATTTTGTCTAACTTTCCAGGATAAAGTGTACAAAATTCACGAAGATGCCTACGGTGGTATCCAGGTGAAAGGCGTCACTTTCAAAACTGTGGTGTCCGCCGAAGAAGCCCTACAATGCCTCAGGTTAGGGGCTCTATCTCGAACGACCGCCAGCACTCAGATGAACACCCAATCCTCACGATCCCACGCTATATTTACCTTACACATCAAACAGCAACGACTAGTTTCATCGGAAGACGAATCAACCAACGAGTTCGAGACACTCAGTGCCAAATTTCACTTCGTTGATTTAGCCGGCTCCGAAAGGCTCAAAAGAACCGGGGCAACAGGGGAAAGACAGAAGGAAGGGATTTCGATCAACTGTGGTCTATTAGCTTTAGGAAACGTTATTTCGGCTTTAGGAGATAAGACTAAGAAAGCGTTGCATGTACCTTATAGAGATTCTAAGCTAACCCGGCTGTTGCAAGACAGTCTCGGTGGCAATAGTCAAACTGTGATGATTGCTTGCGTCAGTCCTAGTGATAGAGACTTCATGGAAACGTTGAACACGTTAAAGTACGCCAACAGGGCCCGCAATATCAAGAATAGAATATTCGTTAATCAGGATAAGAGTTCGAAGACTATAGCGCAGCTGAAACAGCAGATAGCCCAATTGCAATTAGAGCTAGTCGAGTACAAACAAGGCAAACGAATGGTCGGAGAAGATGGAACTGAAACAGTAAACGATATGTTTTACGAGAATAATATGCTGCAAGGTGAAGTCAACAACTTACGTACAAGAGTGAAAGCAATGCAAGACACTATAGACGCCCTTACTCTCAAAAACACCAATCTTCTAGCTGAAAAAGTTACGGGAGCGTGGATATCTGGCGCTCCTGGCAGCGATCAAGATGTCACTTACATGGTGCAAGGATATTTGAAAGAAATAGAGGAGCTACGAGCCAAGTTAATGGAATCGAACAACACTTGTGAGCAGCTCAGGAAACAACTGATACGTTCACAAGAAATTCAGAATCTGTCCTTGGATTCTTCTATTGAAGAACACGTTTCTCTGATAACGAAAGCCAAGCTGAATTTACAAGAAGAGAAACAAATTCTAAATCGGAGATCGATTGAAATGGAGCATGATACAGAAGGTGAAACCGATAACGATACAGAAAGTGAGAGTGATGAGAAAGAACAGCATAACAACGAGCTCAATAACGAGTTGATCATTCTAACAAACGATATAGATATGAAACAGAAACTGATCGATGAGTTAGAGCTTTCACAGCGTAGAATGCAAACCATGAGACAACACTATGAAGATAAACTCCAGCAGCTTCAAGTTAGGATCCAGACTACTCAAGAGGAAAGAGATAAAATTTTGCATTCGTATAGTGCACATCCAGAACCTTCGGACAAAATCAAGAAAGTGAAAGATGAGTACACCAAGAAACTGTCCGACATGCAAAAAGAATTGAAGAGGCTACAAGCTGCACAGAAGGAACATGCTAAACTAGTCAGGAGCCAAAGTCAATACGAGAATCAACTGAAGTCGTATAAGAATGAAGTACTGGAAATGAAACGCACTAAAGTAAGGTTGATTAACAAAATGAAAGAAGAATCTCAGAAGCATAAAGAAGCTGAAATGAGAAGAGTGAGAGAAATCGCTCAGCTGCGTAAAGAATCCAGGAAAAATGCGAATGTAATTAAATCGATGCAAAATGAGAAGAAGATTAAGGATCAAGTTTTGAAACGTAAACAAGAGGAGGTATCAGTATTGCGGAAAAATCAAAGAGGGAGGCTTAGTGAAAAAGCTGCAGGCCGAATTACTAAACATTTTTCAGAAAAAGTTGCCAAACTGAAATGGTTGAAAGTTGAAAAGGCAATAAACAATATTACTATGAGTCGAAAAGGACTTGTGGAACAAGAAGTTAGGATGGAACACTTCCTTGAGAAACGTGAAATACTAGGTGAGCTATTTCTTCAATTAGATAAATGAATACTATCAAATATGAGAATAATAGGTACTGATACTAGACTAAGAGCCCACGATGGCCAGACCTATCTCACTCGCACCTGCTTGAACAGTTGTTACCTCGCGCTCGCACTTACAGCGGACTTTCGATGTTTGGCAAGATGTAAAAACCATTGAAACTGTCCGGCTATTGGGGTAACATCTTTTCATAGGTCCCCAAGTAACATATATAAAATTTAGCTTTTATACTATAACGAAAGTATAATTAGAAGTTATGAAAGTTTAGGGGTGTCTGGCAGGGGGTAGCAACTGTCATAAGTGTCTGGCAATGGATGACGAGATTTCTGAAGTTATCTTTCAGAAAATATAAAAAAATAGCTTACCTGCCGAAGTAACCACACCTCGAACTATATAGTCCCTGGTCGTTCTCACCTGTATAGGGTACATGCGCAGATAAACTTTCAGCTTTTATAAAATAACGAAGGTCTGGCCGTCGTGGGCTCTTGCTCTATACCTTCGTCATCTAAAATTGGAGTAAGTGTCTAATCAAAAATAAATACACACCTGTACCCAGAATAGAATCTGATACAATTTCTTACTATAACTCGATATGTTTTAAATTTCTTGCCTGCATTTTATTAGAAAAATTTTTGTTTATTCCATTTCATAACCAACTTAATCACAGCTCAACAAATTTCTATCATTTAAAGAACACTTTTCTGAAATTCGTTTTGAAAATGTATTAGATCTATAGTTCTACATGAAGATTCCTGAATTGATCATAGTCATAGCTTCATTTGAATATTTCAAATTCATTTTCTATATTTCTCATTCCAATTCGAATCATGAACGATCATGCCTTGCTTTTTCAGAGTAACTCTGATCGATCACGAGTGACGGCAGTGCATATTCCGACAAGCTGTCACAATTTTTTATATACAGAGTGGCACAAAAGTCTGAAAACGCTCAAAGTATATTTTGAAATACGAAGATTCTAGATTCGACATCTGCAATATTGCCAGATTTACCGTTTTTCTGATGTTATTACTAACTTTGGTTTTTTAAATAGATCACACCGTATTATGTATCATTATTGGAATGTCCTCTTCGGTACGAGTTCAACCATATGTAACACTTAATATTTGATAAATTCAGGAACGTCTTAAATAAATGAAACAAAAGTTTGAATACGCCTAATTACATCAATAAAATTTTTAATACAAACTAAATAACAACGTAACAATTGAAAGATTACTACAGTACCAAAATAAAGTCTACTAAATCAAATGTTCAAAATGTGCCCCGTTATTATAATTTGACAATACCATAATCGATGGTAGAATGCGTCTATTAGATTTCTTCATGATTGTATAGAAATTAATCTAGATTCATCGGTAACTCGTTGTCTTAGTTCTGCAAGACTTGCTGGTTTAGTTTTATAAACTTTGGTTTGGTAGATTTAATTACTGGAATTCTATTTTGCACTGACAGTTTTATTCATTTAAGACCTTCCTGACTTTATGAAATATTGAGTGTTACATATATGGTTGAACTCGTATTGAAGGGTACATTCCAAAAATGATACAATATGTAATCTAGTTGAAAAACCAAAGTAAGTAATAATATCAGATAAACTGTAAATCTGGCAACATTGCAGATATCAAATCTGGAATCTTCGTATCACAAAATATACTTTTCCAAAATTTTGTACAGTTCGTACTACCCATTTGTGAGATAATTGAGCGTTTCCAGACTTTTCTTCCACTCTGTATATGATATCCATAGCGATGTTTCAATTGATTTAGGTAAAGAACTAGAAGCTTTGGAAGAACGGAGAAAACAAGCTATAGGACGGTTTCAGGATACAACTCAATTGGACAGTTACATTGAAGATATAAAGGAAAACATCAACTACGTGCAAGAAACTATCAGTGAGACACAGCATAATGTAATGGAAATCGAAGAAACACAAGATCCACATGAAGATATCGATTTGCAGCATATCGTAACGTCTCTTCAGGATGTAGAAGAAGCGAAATATATTATTCAGAAGTTGTATAATATGACATTGAGCCAAAGCCATGCCGTTGCACAGCGAGACGCCAAACTGAAGGAAAATGAAGCTACATTAGCAGAGGTAAACCCCTAGGAAAGAGAAAAAAATTACGTTCTGTAGAATGTGGAAATTAATTCCATTCAGACATGTCAATGTTTTTCGCTGTTCAGATTTCAATTGAGTACACTTGCATACGTTTTCATTTCAAAGATTTTCGATGAAAGTTTCCGACACTTCAATGAATATTTCAAAATGTAATTACACCCGTTTCTTTGATTCAGTTAAGGAAGAGAACTGTGACAGATTTGGTGATTATTCATTTATATTTGCAAAATACAAGAATATCTTCGGCAACACCTCGACAATTCCAACAGATTAGGAGATTGCTATCAAAGCAATGAGAAAACAATCATTGATGATCATTTTTGATATAAGTGTGAATATGGATCAACTTCAAGGAAATTACGTAGATTTGTTCTAAAAGCGGTTTTAAACATTTTGAAATAATACAGATTATACGCATAATGATAAATGTGCGTCTGGTAAATTCACAGATTAATTGTCGAAGCAGTTCAGTGTATTTTGTGATTTGTGACATGCGAAAACATTTAGAACTTTCCAGTGGATTGTATAGAGTGAAGTCTATTCTTCATTCAAAAAATATTATAGATTTCGCCGAATCTAAAATATATAATATCCATATAGGTATAAAATGTCTACTCTACAAGTAAAAATTTTGAGGAATAAATGTTGAACATTGATAACAAAATCGAATATACTTTTCAGTTGCAACAAGAAAACAATGTGAAAGGACAACTGTTGGACCATGTGCTTCATAATGAAATACCTATTTTCTCCAAAGAGTTGATAACTAGTATTTCAAGTAATACTAATGAGACTACAAGCTCCAACTCGTCTAGATCATCTTCACCTGCTCCTCTAGATATGCAGTAAGTAATAACATTTACCTATACCAAAGTGTCTCAATTCAGTGTATATAGGACACATTTCCTTATCGAATATCACTCTGTATATGTTATCCAAAATGGCATGTAACTCTATTTATACAAATCTTTATTCATTCTCTAAAAATGATATATACATTAAGTTCATGAAAAGTATTCTCTACTTGTAGCTACAAAAGTCATAACATCATTTCTGAAGTCAAATGATACATGTAATAGGAATTTTGGATTGAAAATGAAATCTAGTGTTAAGAACATCAACATTTCCTGATGCATTTGATACTTGGATATAGCTTGGCCTTCTAGTTCGCCAGATCTAACATCACTAGACTATATTCTGAGGTTATCTCGAAAAATGAGTTTATGATTATTCATGAAACATGACTTCTCAAAATTCCTTTTGCAGGTTACATGAGATATGTAAGATGAGGTCGTTATAATTGTTTGTTGTGCATGCTTCATTGTGTCCCAAATAGTCATTAGAAAGGTGATTCAATGAATGAATTTTCATTGAATAGAAAATAGTCCAAATATCTGCACATATAATTCATCACAAAAAAAAAACTTATTTTTTATTGTGATTTATTGTACTCGTTCTAACCGTTACGTAATAAGATTTGTGACATCATACCAGAACTCCTCAAAATATTTTGGTACACTTTTATATTCAGGATCTTGAAGATGAATATCATTCATGATTGATAAACTCAAAATGAAATGGACATCGAATGAGATATGCTTTCATTCATAATACAATAGCTTATTCGGCTATGAAGAGTCTTGATCCGAGTTATTCATCGTATATGGTGTCAATAGAATCGTTGCCTTGTACATTTTCAATTATCAACATCCATTTTTCATCATTTGGATCTGTATTTTGTCTGAATAAAAAAAAGTTTTAAATTGAATGTTCTAAAAATTGTTTATATACTATACAATCTCCCGCATGTTGATGCACTTTTACTTTCATATGATGAATAAGACATGGTACAGATATCATGTTACATGTAAGTTTTTTGTTTTTCAGTTTATCTGTTTCCGAATCTCATCAATCTCACACACATTCGAGTCGATCAAAAATAAGAAGAAGAACTGCTCAACCATCGGAGATGTTGTTCGGATTGAATCCACATCAAGAGATGAGCCATTCGCAGGATTCATCGAGTCTTCGAGTAGACTACGGCCTGCATAGGGTTCCGAGTGTACCTGGAACTCTTAAGTTAGTGATTTTTTACATTACTGTAAACAACTTCTTCCTAGTCGAATTGCTTAGAGAATGTTTTTTCTTAAGCTTTCTAATGTGGCTCTCGAAATTACAGGTTGAATTCATGATGTTCCATGAGATGAGGGTATCCTCTAGCGAAGATAGCAGTCTCGACGGTGAAGGCATTCTCCGTTATGCCTTTGTGAATCGTTTTCACGTCATTACGTTCGTTAATGGTACTAAAATCATGTTATTTATATTGTTTTTATTAAGTTTATTGTTATTTTACTTATTTATTCCGACTTGACACTTGATAGCTTTTAGGATTCTATTATGTATCGAGAAATAGTAACAAGATCATTCCGTTGCACATCACGAAAATGTCTTCCTTCATGATGATGATTCATTACTTCGTTTCAAATGAGGCCTATATAGACTTAGTTCATTACCTATAACTCTTGATGTAAATAGCACATCCTATCTATTATTCCACGAACAAGTATAGTCATATTTTATGCATAAGAATGTTATTAATATGAATTCAATTGTTTTAGAGACATATAAAGTCTTCGACCAATATAGGGTTATTATTATTATTCGAATAGAAAATTGTTAGGAATACAAAGATTGATATAATATATTCATTCATTCAAGAATTGTGACAACCAGTCTTATGTAATGTTGTCGCTGCCCTATTTTCTCAGCAATTTTCTGACCACGAGTTTTTCTTGTCGGCATTGAAGTATACACATAAATTTAAGTACTGTGAAAGCATTTGAATGAAAGTTTTTTCTTTGTTTTTAATCAATGAATCATACGCCATAAAATATAAATTAGTTATCAAATCTGTCACAATTCTTCTGTTCAAATGAACTATGGCTATATATGGCTCTATATTTTTGTACCCAATAAATGACTGACTAAAAACGTTGTCCAGTAAATTATTGACAAATGTGCCTAGTTATGATCCAGAATAACGAAACTTGAACTTATGAGGTATTGACACTGTTAACTTCGTTATTTAAAGAAAATTGGGAAATTGAAAGTGGAATTGAAATACGGAAATGTGTTCGAATCGCACGTTTTTTGCGTGTCAAAATTAATTCATATATTTCCGTAGTATTGATAAGTATTTACAATATAAAAAAAAATAATTTAGACTAGACAATCTCAAACTAGGTTCACTTTCTACTCGATAACATGTTGAAATAAAAAAATTAATACCTATCTATCTAAAAAATATTTGAAATTACATTAGAGATGTATTCGATTTAAATAATAGATTTTTCTTACAATTTAAAGCTACCGAGTGTCATCACTAATTTTTCAATTTGTACAGAAGAATGAAATCAATATAATGCTAATTTTCATATTGAATTTATATAATTTTATGTAATATCGAAATGCACTAATATATAATAAATATAAGTACAGAGTGAGAAAACAATGTAACCATTACTTTCCCAAAACATTAATTCTCCCTAGGGTCGGTTGCACTGCGGTAAAGTACATTTTTATTTACATGTATTTGTATATTTCTCTGTGAACATTTTTTTCGTTCCAGAAGTTTTTTTTAATAGACTCATACTATTCTTCAACGATACACCAAGGCGACGAAAATATTACATTATTTTTTACTGAAATTGACATTCTTTGATGAGTTGATAACTTGTCATTTACATAAATCAAATGAATTCATAACTTTAATTATATTGGGAATATATAGCAAGGGCTTATTACGACTGATATTGTGTATGGGTACATTCTAAATGAATATAAGGTTACCAAATGATATTTTATTCTTGGTATCTCATGCAACCAAGTTCCACAGAATAATTGAAAACATTATAAAACATAAGATCTAATTTTGATCACACCAAAGAGATTTATATTCATCCCTAGTTTCTACTTCTAGTTTCTCTTCTTTTTCCCACTCTGGGTTACTGGTGGTATATTTGAAACAGTATACACTCTCTGAGAATACTTGTTCAGATAATATAAAGCACACAAGGATATCAGGAAACTGGAAAATTGTAATTATCTGCATTGATTCAATAACATTGCTGTAAACTTACCAAGACGTTCCACAAACACGATGAATTGTTGCAGATGCGAGGAGAGATATCAACAAACATAGAGACACTAAAATCAAAAATCATGGTATGGTAGTCAATTAATTCTTACGTTTGAGATGAAACATTACCTTCTGGAAATAATTTAACTTGGAAGGATTTTCCAAATAAACACGTTTCTAGATTTCCCACAGCTGTTAAAAATAATACAAACAGTACAGAGCCCAAATATCCTCCCAAAACGGTATGCAACTGGGAAGAACTGAACCAGGGTTTGAACATTTGCATTCCCGAAAATATCAGTACACAACTTATCGAGGATAGAATGAAAGATGTACCTGTAGTAACGGCTATAAAAAAAGTCGATGTGAATATTGAATACTTTTTAAACCACTAACTTACCCATTTCTAAAAATGTAAATGAATCCTGTCACGACCTTATAATGTAAACATAGGAGTAAACAAGCCGAACAAGGTTATTTTCAGTAACTTCTTCTTCTTTCGCATAAGTACGAGGTCATAAACGGAAAGTTTGAAATTGACATGAAGATCGATATTTTAGTTTTGTTAATAGCCATAAGATATCGCTGCTAAATCACTCAAAAATCAAATACTAATCTTTAACTCCACAACCAACCAACTTCCAATTGGGAAAAATTATGTTTTTTCATAATATTGTTCGAATAAACAATCTATTCAAAACAGATCTGAATCGACCTTGACAAATTGTACGCACTGCTTCCATCTAGCGGTTCGATTTCTTACAGACTTCTGCCTTTGCCATTTCGGAACATTACGATTTTGACATATGCGACTTGAGGGGAGTATGTTCGGAAGTCGTATGACACTTGTGACAGTTGTTTATTTTATTCATTGATGATTTGATATTGGGCAATTTATAAAGATAGTTGAATCAGACAACGCTAGTTTTGCGAATAAATCGGCTTAAAGAAGTGGTTTTTGTTGAAAGATAGTGTAAGAACGTTAATTAAGAGAGGTACGTTTTAATTTTTAATTTACAATTTCCTTCCTATCTCTTCCTGTTGGTCTTCAAGAATATTTCAAGTTCACTAATGTTTACCAATTAAATACAATGGATTCAGATGTATCATGATTTTCTAAATGTGATATGTGATAACAGGTCACTTATTCAAGTTTTTAATGAACTGCAAAAGGTATGTTGTTTTCATTTATGTACTTAAATTAATTAGTTTTCTATTAATTGATAGTGAGAGAATAATTCCTTGTTATGTTTTCAAAATTAGACGATCCATATTCCGAGTTTTGGACATTGAATATAAAACATTGTCTTGAAATTATGTTTTTGCTCCTAATTCTTGAACGTAATTAATCATTAATTACATTCCTTTGACTGCTTTGACCTATCATTACATATATATATATACATATATATATATATATATATATATAGGAATATAAATTGACTTTCTATTTTATATATATATATGAATGTTTCACCATTTTCACATCTCTCGAATAAAAATGAATAAACTGCAATGGAAAACAAAAATTTTGGTTATTCTTAGTATTTCCATTCTCTGGCATCTGATTGTATTATCCCGAACGTAATACATTATCATTGTTGATTACCCACTAATTATGAGTACATTAAATTGAAATACTTGTTGAAATGTTCAATATTGAAATAATGTGTTTGCGCACTCTTGAGAAAGGTTGAATTATTATATTGGTTTGTTTGAATGTGAATTAGCAAAAAATTGCGATATCAAAATTAAGGTGACATCGCGATTTCATATATTTTGAAGTTAAACCGAAATAAAGCTTTGTCATCTTTGACTTATATTATGATGAGTGATATTATATTGTTTTATTAGCGGTAAAAGGTCCTATATCTCAATTCTAAAATATTACGTGAATTAAAAGTCACATTTCTTTATATAATAAGTTCTTGTAGTCGTGAAATCTAATGATTTATATTTATAGAAAGAAATAGATATATTGTGAGACATTCCGAAATATGAAGTTGCTGAATCTTTATTTGTATTAACGAACCGAATTGAAACAATGCGACAAAAATCCTACTGGATTCAACAAATAAACTTTCACACTATTTCAAATCGTACGTAATTGTTGATTTTCGAACCCCATATTTTCATAGAGAAAATAGCAGTCATTTTATGGATTGCCATACAGGGAGTCTCTTCATGAGTAAATACGATCTATAGGTATAAGGGAACTAGGAGTAGTATGATTCTGAAGATTTCTGTATGTAGTGAAGAAAATATTGTGAATCCAGCTAAAATATTTTAGTTATTGTGACCTTTTTTAAATTACTCATATGATTTCAATGAATTGAAATTGCATGTATGTAGAGGAAAATTCAATACCCTATTAGATTTACGAAAAATGATGGAAGAAACAATCAACTTGTGCGGAAGAATATTGAAACTTTCGATACTCGATGTTTGATACACGTAGTATAGATACTTGTATACCCGAAAAGGAACTCGCGTATTTTTGTCCTTAAATGAAGAGCAAAAAATTCGAAAGTAGGTTCAAGTGAGAGCCTTAAAAGAGCCTGAAATTATGGCGTATTCAAAATTTCCAACAACTTTCTCGTATTTGTTGGGTTCTGCTAGCCTGACTAAGCTAGCAAAACCTAGGAATTTTTTTAAAAAACGAAGAGCAAAAAATTCGGCGATAAGCTAGGATTAGAGCCTTAAATTATGGTATAATCAGATCTTGCAAAAATCTTATGTATAGAAGGTGGTTTTGCTAGCTTAACGGTTAAGCTAGCAGAACCCATGATTTTTCGTATAAAACAAAGAGCAATAAATTCGGCAATAAATTAGCCTTAAATCATGGCAAAAATTTTGAAAATTCGAAAGTGGTTCTGCTAGGTTAATGGAGGTCAGCTCGTCTCCAAAAGATGAAGAAAAGAATTGTGAGCTCTGGAATTCTCAAGAGAACTATTTCCTGTTGGAATCTTGACATGAATAATCTGATATCTAGAAAAATCAGATCCTTTTACCATCATAATTGATGAAAATACCGAGAAAATGTCGAGAAAAAATAAATATGCGTCCAGTAATAATTAAACTAAATAGTAAAAGGAATATTCTTAGTGTAAGAATAAAATTACCGAAGAGAAAATTAATGTCACTATTATAAAGCGTCAGATGTTCTGTATGACATTTTCAAACTAACTCTGCATATCGAAACTCCACGCTTTTATAGTGTCATTAATTTTCTCATCAGCAATTTTATTCTCATACTAAAAATCATTCTTTACTTTTCGATTATATTTTCGCTTAAATTTTCTAAACTATAATTTTTTGTTTATTTTTTAGTTTCATAGCTCTGACAACGTGTTTTATCTAGCAAATTAGTCGTAAGATATATATCCATGTAGATGCTCAGGTTTCTATAAGCGTTCGAAATAATTTTCTACAAAATTTGAACTTCAAAATGGCTTGGAAACAACCTAATAAGAAGTCCCAAAAATTGTTTTCCAGTATAAAATATTACAATTGACTTCCTGAGCACCTAGTTAGCTAGCAAAGCCACACACGAATTACGACTGGGGATTAGTCTCATAATTTCAGGCTCATTTTAGGCTAATTTATTACCCAAATCTCGAATTTTTTGCTCTTCTCCCTCATAGAAAAATTTGTGGCTTTGCTAGCTTCGGCCGAACTCAGCAGAGCCATTTTTTTTAAATGTATATTTTTGCTGACTTGATGATACCGAATTATGGAGATAATTTTAGGCTAATTAATTACCCAGGTTTCATATTTATTGCTCCACGCGTTTTGGAAAAACTCGGTATTTTCTGATTTTCGTGTATGAGTGACGTAATCATTTCAAAACTGAAGAAACTGACATGGAATACGCAGAAAACATGTTGAAAATTCATATCAAGTTTGAAAAAAATCCTGTGGCTTTGCTGGCTTCGACCGAACTCAGTAAAGCCATTTTTCAAAATCGAACTTTTTTCAACGATTCGATACCGTCATATTCTATGAGTAATTTTAGGCTAATTAATTACCCAAGTTTCATATTTTTTGCACCACGCGTTTTGGAGAAAAATGGTATTTTCTGATTTTCGTGTATGCATGACGTAATCATTTCATAATGCGATTGCGCATGAAATTACAAATATGTATCCGACGGATCGTCGGGGATCGACCACAGTGTTTTTCTAGGGCTTATTAGCGTAGTTACACTTTTTATGAAAATGGAAATTCGGAGGCCGGGTCGACCGTCCAAAATATCTAAGAATGAAATTATCGATATTTTCATCAAGAAGAAAGATATACTTTTTAACGATAATCGCAAACCTGTCTCAAAAATGTCACAGATTTGGAATGATTTATCATTGGAAATATCTGGAGAAATTTCTCAGGTTCATTCATGAAATGTTGGTTTAGTTGATGTTCTTTCTTATATATATATACAGGGTTATGATAAAGTAATGCACAAAATTCATAAAACGTACAACGATCACAAAAATGCAAAAACACGTCAAACTGTTCTTTTTATTCCGCATCTTTTGACCTAAGTTACAAAAATAACACGTCAAAGTTGTCGAAGTTATGACGTCATCAACAATTTTTTTTAATGAGAAGCTAAGATTTTTATCACATTATGTGATAAAGCTTGTGTTTTTACAGACGGGAAAAATAGTTGCAGTAGGGCTCACATAAGAAAAAAAACGAGAAAAGGAATAAAATAAATAATAAATAATCCTTTCTCTTTCGGTTAAACGATCCATAATAATAAAACTGTGGTGACACGAATTGTACGACTGACAGTGACAAACCGTTGTTTTAGTAAAACAATTGAAAAAATTTATAAGAACGAATGTTCTTACTAGATGAGTGTAAGTTTGACCTCTTTTTATAATTGGTTATGTTATTTCGTTTTTTATTCTTTTTCTCGTTTTTTTCCTATGTGAGCCCTACTGCAACTATTTTTCCCGTGCGTTTTTTACAATGGAGTTTGGTTTATTTTCAAGATTTTTTTTCATTTTTCTCTAAATCCCATATGTATCAGTGTCTGAACAAGTCAATTCTCGAATCTGATTACGTCACCCATACACGAAAATCAGAAAATACCGTTTTTCTCCAAAACGCGTGGAGCAAAAAATATGAAACTTGGGTAATTAATCAGCATAAAATTAGATCTACAATTTAACATTATCAAGTTAGCAAAAATATTGGTTTTTCAAAAATGGCTCTGCTGAGTTCGGCCGAAGCCACAAATTTTTGTATGAAGGAGAAGAACAAAAAATTCGGGATTAGGGTAATGAATTAGCCTAAAATGAGCCTAAAATTATGAGACTAATCCCCAGTCATAATTCGTGTGTGGCTTTGCTAGCTTCTTTAGTATGTTTTTTGTTAGTTAGTAGCCCGAATACTGTTCTTTTACACTTCATATTATAATACAAATGAAAATATTTGACTGTCGCAAGTTACTTATTGTGTGGTGATAAAAGAACGGTATTCGTTTCTAATATCGCCTCTTCATCTCATATTGACATCGCTACTGGAGTTTGTTCTCTCTCTCTCTCAAACCCTGCTGTATTTCTGCAGCAATTTGAAACGTAGTAGCTTCCAGGAATGTTCTTCGTCCCTCGTCGTGTATTTCCACAAAGTATCACATTTCGCTTCGGTTTAGTCTGGCAATGTAATCAGCAACAGATAGCAAATATTCTGGGCGTAACGACGAAACTCGATAAATTCGTACCACGCAGTATACCTACCTACCAGTATACATCCTACGACTGTTCCAATTTCAAGCCATAATCAACACTTCCAGGGTTAGGATTAGGATATTGTTGTTTGTTCACCCTTCAGCAGTGCAACGGTAATGAATAGTCTATGTCCAGCTCAGCAGTGTCCCAGTCAAATTAGCGTTCGACATCGGAATGAAAGATAATGAGCTAGCTGATTTTCTTATTTACCTTCCTCCTCATTTTGGCGTTCTGAGAGTTGTTTCAAAAGTCGAGGTGAAAGGAAAACAAGACAGTTTTTTGAGATTATCTCGGTTTCTATCGATCCAATGATGTTGACATCCGTTATTAAAATTTTTAAGCATACAATTTTCGATAAATAAAACTCAAACTTTCAAATAACTTCGGTACATTATATTGCATATCAAATAATGTTTTCTTATTACTCATTCTTAATTATTTTTAAAGAACTTTGTGCGGGGTGTAGAACAGTGGGCTCTGCAGTTCATAGTGGAATCCGAACCACTTCTGGCTGGACCGGACATATCAGTAGGGTCAATACAACTTTTTTGTGTAATTAAATACTGATTAAATGTAAAAGTTAACGTTAACTCATCGAAAGTAGATATGGATATGAGTATATTAGTTATATTGAGATATATCATCATTCAGTTTATTGTGATTTCAAGAAAGGCTCTGTAATTGGATGTGACTTGATAACTTGACGATTTAGTATTTTGTGGAATCATAACACACTTGCTTTTCTTGTTACTCTCAAAGATTTCTGCCAATACCTCCGATATATTTTTTTCCGGAACTGTATATATCAAAAAAATATTAATTTATACAAATTAACCTCAAAGTAGAAGCATTTGGCAAAACTTATATTTCATTTGAATCAATTGGTTTTTCGATTTTGAGAAAACTTTTAACGAATGGAAATATCGAAAACCTTGTGTATCAATATCATCGATATAAAATGCATTGTTGTGTCACCCGGTATATAAACTATAGTACCATGTTTTTTGTACTTCCATTAAAGTAAACTTCTCTCTATCCACTCGAATTAAATTAATCAAATTGATGAATATTTCGAAATATTATAGTTCGTAACATATCGAAAATAATTGACCTGCCTTAGGTTATCAATGAGTCTATACTTGATGATAATTGAAAATGAACAGCACGCATGAAGTTTCATCTACTTCTGCTTTAATAAAATGTCAGTTAGAGGATGACCTATCGAATCGTTACCATCGTCAGTTCTGTCATGTAGTCATTTCGTACTAGGACTACTGATAGAGTAGAAATTGTATCAGAACACAACCAAATCTTCATTGAAACTACATGAGTTGATACTGGAAGTGTATTGACAATATATGTAGTGTAGCAAATCGTGTAATCTCGTTTTGGTTTGTGTTTTTCTGCCTTGCATATTGTGAGTTGAATATTGAAAATCAATCTATGAGTCTACTCCAGTGAATATACCTCGAAATATTAAAACTGTTAAGTTTCATCCACACGGCAACATAAGTTACTTAAAATATTTTCCATTGAAAAAAATTTTAATGAAAGAAAATTTTATAACTTGAATTCACCAAGTACAGAGCCGGTTATTCTATTATGTCCCTAAAATGGCACAATCAGTTATCAGTTCACTGTTACAACTCTCGTTATTTTTTGTTGTACCAGATTACAATTTATGGATGCGTTCCGTTTTGTTTTTAATGGCAAGGAACATTGCTTCTACTCAATTTCTTATAGTTCTCTAAAGTTTTATTTGTGATAAATTCATTCTTATCTAACAGTATACAGAATGTTTCATAAACAGGCTGTCATGAATTGGATTTTGCTATAAAACCATTCAATCATTGATGACTTGGAAACGGTTATGACATACATTCTTCTGATAGATCATCGTGCATATTGTTTTTGAAAATTGAATTCTTTCTTCAAATACATATTGTTCTAGGTGAAATGATTCATGTGTCATTGCGGGAAGAATCTTTGAACTTGCATGGATAACTTGACATTTTCAGAACATTCCCTGTGTATCTCGATGATTCGTGCCTATGATATTGACTCAATTTGAAAGTGTTGTTAGTGTTACTCTAACATTCGAAGGCTGTTTCCAGACAATAATTTCCCCACTGATACCTTTTGAGAAATATCTAGGTTAGTACTTCACATTCGATGGAAGGACGCGTGGCCCTTGCGCAGGGCTGCGTTTTTTTTTGTATTCCGGCAACATTGCTTTCCCCTACAAACCGATTAGAAAAACAGCGCACTTTCATTACAAAGTCATATAGGGGGATTTTAGCATGGAATACGTTTTTTTGTCATATTTCGGATTTGAATATTGTTTTCTGCGCCTCCCAATGTTTGTAGTTAAATACGGCATAAGTATCGATATGTGCGCGGAAATGTTGCGCATTGATTCATTCAGATCCATCCAGTCGATACTTTGCCTTTTAGTGTAGTCGGATGAAATTTGGAATTCTACGATTTTCGCGGTAGTTTGATAGTATTTATTTGTCTTTTGCCGGACAGTGAGAGCCGTGTTTGATTTTCCGGTAAGTTATCACCTAATCTGGACATTCTTTACGATTCTATCAATTTGAAACTTTCCTTGTTTCAAACTGGTAAATAAATATTCCTTGGATAAAATCAAAAAAGTTATTTTCTTCGGTTGTGGCAACAGAAAGTCAAAATGTTGACCAAAACTTATACTATGTTATGTGGTATCGAAGTATTGGAACGATTTTATGTGTCAAGGCCTCGGATTTAGGTCAGACGAATCCAAAAAGACTGTCAGATTCGACTGCTGTGTTCTCCCTCTGTGCAAGAGCTTTTCTCTCAGTATCTTGCAAGCTTTCAGGCAAAGCTTGTCTCTTCCCCAGTCTGTCACTTGTTCGTGTCTTACATTATCCCCAGTGAGTTTCGAAGGATACTTAATTTTTGCTCGAGGTCTTATTATCTCATTCTTCTACTAGGTAAGATGTGTCTTCTGAATCAATAGGAAAATCCTTTTTTTCGTTTATTCTGGATATTTATGGTTTTCACTTGGAGGTTTAGCTTTATGAAGAATCGATCGTAAAGTTTTGTATATTTATAAGAATACGCATTTCGTAGAATATAAAGTAATCAATCATTCACTATTATCTTCATCTTTCAAATTCATACTTGATATGAATATATCTACGATGTACAGGGGGTTCTCATTCATTTTAAATAGTTTCTTAATATCCTTCATAATTCTGTTCATGAAATTTTCATGTGAATCACAATTTTTGGTGATGCGAACTGAAACTGTAAATATTGAAAGTTACATAACCACTTCACAATTATCACATTAATCAAATGATTCATCAGGTATTGTGTATTCAGGACAAACCTGATTTTTTAACCATATCATGATTTCCAAGTATAAGCTATGTACCAACAAAAGTTATATGGAATTTTGTATTGGTTATAATAATTTATGTTGTTTATCATAAAATGTTCCAAAAAATTTTCGGTAAATCTGGATATCTTGTAGCACAATTTCAATTCGTTTGTTGATAGGTAGCAGCGCTACAATAGAAAGATCATAATTCAAGGCCATCAGAGTTGCAAAAAACACGATTACTACACGAAACTACACTTTCCTAAGTATATCATGATATTCCTGGTTGTTTTGAACTTCGAAATCACTTGTTTTCATTATTTCTTGCCCAAAAATGTCGTTGAAACGATTGAAAAAATTTTTCGGCGACAAAAAAACGTGTCTTGTCAATGCATGAAATTTTTCGACAACCTACTGTGGCCTTCTGTCGGAAAAAAGATCTGCCATTGATAGCCTTCAAAGAACCAATGCAGCCAATTCCAATGTCGTACAAGAACTGAAAAATCACACGGGGAAGTCGCATCATTAAATTTCTGGTGGCAAAATCAGAACCTTTGATGGTTCTCAAAACTTCAAGAGTTATAAATTGGTGGACCTTTCGAATGCTGTTGAAAGACTACTGCCCACCATCTAATGATTGTTATCTGCTACAAATTCTTCAGGATCTTATCTATACATGAAAGTGTCAGACCACTTGTTCTCCAATGAAAATATTACGTCTTCAACATTTTTCTTGGCAATCCTAGTTTTTCATAACTATTCCTGAAAAAGTTCTTATTCTTTGTCGTGAGAAACAAAAACTGTTGGATGCATGAAATATAAACTGTCCTCCGAGATCTCCGGACCTATCATCAAACATTGAGCAATTACGTGTGAATAAAGTTCTACAGAAAAAATGTTCAGAATAATGTGTTCTATTAAGAATAGTATGAGTAATTATTTTTTGAATAACCATAGTTATTTGAATTTATTTTTTATGTTTGTAAAATACCTTGTAAACAACAAGGAATATGAATTCAATTGTTCGCATACGTAACTTGACATGAAATAATCATAAAAGATTAACTTTTACAAAATAGTCATTTCTCAAATTCAGGCCAAGCTGCATGAGACTTTTCATAACGAAATGCCTCGATGCAAAATACTTATCGACTAATTCATTTACAGAATCCGAAGATAAAAACTCGCACTGTATAAGTATCAACTGTTGTATATCCTATTTCATACTGTGAGAGTATGAGCTCTAAAATTTTATGATGGATTTATGATGTTTTGGATTCCTTATGGAAATATTTCGCCTCGGGATTGTCAAACTAAGGGCGTTTGCTTATAACGTTCAAAGATGGAAGTAGAGACGTGGGAGTTACGTCAATTCTGCTTGCAGAGCCGGAGTGGGGTGTAGGGCTGTGTTGCCAAATGAGCAACGACTACAAAAAATCTGTGCTGCATAGTAGCATATTTTATTATTTATGGATAAGTGAGTTTGGTACGGAACTTTTCACTCCTAACATTCAAATCTAAAACAATTCTATGTAGACTTTTGAAGATGGAGTTCAAATTTAATACGCATGGATTTTTCATAGGAATAATTTCAAAGCTGAGTTTTCAATACCAAACTGGAAAAGAGTGAGTTCAAGTTCGTTCGAGATTTAGTAGGATCAGTTGAAAACATTTCTTTATTTACGAATTTACGAATCGAAAAACAATTTGATATTTTGTACGGATGAAGAAATCAGAATTGCTATGAAAAATAGTTTATGCGTCATATCTCGAATTGAGGACATTTTCTTACATCTAACAAAAGCAAAATTTTGAATTCTAATCGATCTGTCAACCGAAAAATATTTTCTTCTATTCACAGTTTTTTTTTTCAAACTAGCATACTGTTTGTAGGCAGTGGCAGTTGTAAAACAAATTATGTGAATTCGGAAGGAAGTGCATCCCACCGCTTCTTTTAAAAATACTCACGCCAGAATTATGTTTATCTAGTACTTGATAAATTTATCATATATATATATATGATAATATATATATATATTATAATTATTCCTATATATTCGACAATAACAGAACCTTTATTTTGCAGGTAGAAGACAAAATTCAATATGGCGTTCGCAGGTTTGAAAAAACAGATCAACAAGGCCAATCAAGTGAGTGGAAACATAAAATTTTATTAAACGACTGTCGTATACTCGTCTGGTCACAGAATATTTCTTTCTCGATAACTACTGAAATCGAAATTTTCTTTGATTATCTCGCTCAAATTATAATATACTGGGTGATTCAAAATTGGATTTTTTGTTTTTCTTGTCGAGGTTTTACTTCTATATGGATTATGGATAATAATGAATATCATCCGTTGTGAATTAGAAATCATCGAGACTTGGTTGAAGTTGATTTCGATTAACTTCAAAGAGTTTTGCGTAACTCTTCTCTCGCTTCAAAGCTTCAGGTTGGAACGAGAGTTGCAGAAGTCATTAAAAAAATATACGATGTCCCACGAGGAACAGATGAAATCGAATTCTCAGAAAATAGGCTATCGCATTCGAATGAGAACTGACAACTTCCGGAGATACCTGAAATATTAGATATTTCGTTCGTATGAAGCTCCTTCTTATTATTCATGACATAAATATAACGAAGAAAAAACAACTCCAATGAAAATACTACTATATTTGATGTGTCAAGTATTTGCGAATGGTATTTCAAAAGTGTTGGAGAAAATTCAGAATGTTAAAAAATAAATGCCAAAAACCGATATGCAAAGAATCCTCGAACAACGTCCTTCGAATTATACTGGGTGAACTGGTAGTTAAAACTAGATAAAGTATGATGAATTTGATTTTTTTTTCAAGATCTTCTAGAACCTACAAATGTACTGCTTTGAAATTTTTCTGATATCTGTTTGAACTTCTCCTATTGTCTGATTCCATCTTGACGTCAACATCTGGGACCCCCTGTGTAAGAGATCATCTGGCAATGTTTCGTTTCCACGATACAGGGTGTCAACCAGTTTCAGATGAATCGTATTTTTTAATCATATTGATTATTTTTTCCAATCTCGGAAATATTTTCCTTTTCTATCTTCACGACTGAAAAATCGGCGACATACAAAAAAAAACTTGTATCTGCATGAAACTTTGAGGCAGCGTGCCGCGGCTTTCCAATCTAGAAAATTCGTTGCTTTGTACTCATGCAACCATTTCTGTTCAATGCATCACATTATTATCATCACTCTATCATCACTATTATCTCGAAATCAGAGCATTACCAGACCTATTCGTTTTACGTTTGACCATTTATAGCTATCAAACATCACACCTTAAATTCTCTGTTATAAGTTATTAATATTTTACGTGATAGTGGATTCGACTATTAATAGATACATTCCACTTTTGGTTTATCCAATTATCCTCATTATTATTTGTATATTTTTCTTGTGCTTCCCTTTATCAGAATAATTATAGATAAAGAAATAAACGGACACACAGAACGAGATGTATAAAGGGATGTATTTTCCAAACATAAAGCCCATATTATAGTGATCTAGATATCAGACAAAGGGGTATTTCTCTGGAAGTCGGCTTTTGTTGGGCATATCAGCTCACAGGATATTATTCTCACCGCTTTGCTGAGTTCCACGAATCAACTCCAAAATAGATCATATGATATAATAGAATGAATTTGCCATATCATGATAGAACAACAAGGTAATTTGTCGGATCGTATGAACGTTTCATGCAATGTTTATTTTTCAATTTTCGTTGTTTCTTATGAATTGTTTATAGCTTGCAAATAAAATATTATAATTTGGACCACGGAATAAATGTTTTTCTCACAAAAGGAAGTTGAGAGTCGAGTATTAAATAGTGACATTTTCAAAGTACATTTTTAATGATGTAGTGCTTTCCACATTGAGGTTATGGAACATTCGTGTTTGCTTTTTTTTTAATATGGACTGTGTTCATTATTTCATAAGACATAAAATTTTCCTTTTATTTTTTCAGTATGTTACGGAAAAGATGGGGGGTGCAGAAGGCACCAAACTGGATCTGGATTTTCAAGATATGGAAAGGGTAAGTGTCTACTGCAAAATGAATTGATCTGTAACTTGAATTCAAGACGAAATATGATTAGCTCAACGATTTTTCAAACAACATATTAACATCTCTAGAATAACTGTGTCTACTATGAAAGTTGGCTATGATCTTTGGCAGATATATAGCCCGTCAAAAATAGTTCATACTTCATGGAATCTAAACTCGTTTCGTACAACGTTCATACTGCATTCATGACTATTTAAGGGGATATTCTGGTCTAGAAAATTGAAAAAATATTTTTTTTTCATATTTTCAAAGCTTAGACTTCCAAAAATATGCTCTCAGAAGGATTTTTCAAAATTCGAATTATTTTGAGAGATACAGTGGATTTTGTGACGCGGCACTTAAACCGGCCGAGCGGAGTGATCACACAATGAATAATAATAATAATAATAGTAATGATAAACACAAACTTCAAACGCGTTTTTCTCAAAACTACTCTTGTTGAGGTGGTTGACACGATATCTCAAGTTTTATCTGACCGATTCCTTTGAAATTTTGTGAGAATCTTCTTGATACATCTTTTTATCGCAGGAACTAAGGATATTGAAAAATTTTTATTTGAAGTATTTTAAAAAAATTCGTTAAGGTCGAAAAACAGGGGTAAAAATGAATGTTTTTTTTTTAAGTAGACGCCATTTTGTGATTTTTTTTTCGGCTGTAGTTCAGGCGATAGCGACATCTTTACTAATTGAGAATTTTATTTGTTTGTTCGATTCGGATGACTACAAGGGCTGGAATCATGTCAACCAGGGAGCCCTGTTTGATTGGCAGCCCCCAGTTCACCGGCCTGTCATTTGACGAATTTTTGACATTTCTTTCTTCTGAATTTTTTTCTACATACATAAAGGATCAATAAACATTATATAAAAAAATTGATAGTGAAAATGTTTATATTTTTTTTATTCTAGTTTGAAAACTACCCAAAAAGTAGGGCTCTAGACCAGAATAGCCCCTTAAATTAATCAAATCAAAGTTTTTTCCTCACACTGTTAGATGTAAAATTGATTTATACGAATTTCATTTCACTGATTAATGATTCAAATGCTAAAGTGGAAATAGGAATACAGAACCCATAATAAAATGAATTATGTTTTTTAGGAGGAAACTGGAACAACAATAGTTTTATGAACAATGAATATTGATGGCTGTATCATTTCACTACACTAATGATTTTTATTCAATATTCGATTTCATTCTGAGAATAAATAATGTAATCAGTGAAGTTATCTACAAAAGGATTCATGTTGAAAACGGGTATTGGTAGAGAGAATATACGAGATGATTATTTATAGAGATTCTTTTTCTTAATCTAGAATCAAAAATTTTATATTCCCAGCAAATTCGATTTAGAGAATATAAATAATAACGACTACTTCTAACAATAACTATTTCCGGCATTTCATTATAAACAACAGTAACAACATTACTAATGTGCTCACGAATAAAAGAGTGAATGATTGCATTCCAAATAAAAGGAGCTCTTACTAAGTTGTCCCAATTCAAAACATCCATTATTTTCTGATTAGTTGGTACAAAACTCTATCCCCTGAAATGTTCGTTCTTCGAGATTAATATCAGTTTTCAAGTGATTTTTTTTATTTAATCACTCAATGGACCTGGAATGCTGAGTTTTTTCACTTCGGGGTTTTAACTTTTATCGGCTACTTTAACATCGATGAACAATAATTCAAATGTTTCATTTGGAAATAATGAAAGCTTTATCGTCTAGACCTTTTCTAGAATCTGAATATGATCCTCTTTCTCGTATTCATTGTTGATCTCTTGGTCTTGAATGTGTTTTTCTAGTAGAATGTTTATTGTTTTTTATACCATAATATATTTACAAATACAACTCCACTCCAAAAGTCCACACATGCAATCTCCAAATATCCTTCAACAGTTTTCCTTCGAAAATAATTATTACAAGCACCACCCGTAAACTTCATAATTTCATCTCCAGGTTGTGTCAAGATTTTTGAAATCTCAAATATTCCTTCAAATATATTTTTTCAGAAAACCGACGTCACATACGAATTAGTCGAAGAGCTTCAGGTGAAAACGAAAGAGTTCCTACAGCCTAACCCGACTGCTCGTGCCAAAATGGCAGCAGTGAAGGGCATAAGCAAACTTAGTGGACAAGCTAAGTCGAACACGTATCCTCAACCCGAAGGTGTTCTCGGTGATTGCATGCTTATGTATGGAAGGAAATTAGGAGACGACAGCCTCTTTGGCCTGGCATTGGTCGAGATGGGTGAAGGACTCAAGCAAATGGCCGATGTGAAGTATTCATTAGACGACAATATCAAGCAGAACTTCCTCGAGCCATTGCATCATCTGCAGACGAAAGACTTAAAGGAAGTGATGGTAAGTGCCACATTTGATGTTACATTTCGGTCGAATTTCGGTTCTTGATTTACCAACATGTTGGTCTATGAAATTCTCTGCTGTCTTCCTATATTTATTACCGAACAATTGTCTCAAAATTATTGACTGTTTTAACAACTGAGCAAACACTGCTACAAAGTACATCAAATTAGTACTCTCAAATCAATTTTTGACGGAAATATCAAGTTTCTTATTTTATTTTGTTTCATTCTTATTTGCTGACTCGGAAACCAAGGAAAATACTCAATGGCTATCTGCATAAAATCATCTTACATCTAAAATATAAAAATGTAAAATATGGTCTATTTATTCTGGGTTGATTGATTTTGTTACTATTGATTGTGGATAACCGTTGAATGGTTCAAATGATATAATGAAATGTTCTCATGCTAGGAATCGAATATTCATAGGAAGTACATAATAACTACATAATGATATCTGAAAATGTTCATCTTTCAGTATCAAATCTGTTCTTTCTTTCTAATTTGATGGTTCTCTATTTCAAAACCAATTACTGTCCAACTCTAATGTGTGTTTTAGAAAAAAAAAGTTATGGATTAATTCATTTGTGGGACAAAAATACTTGTGCATTTGCTCATCATGTAAACGTTACACATCATTACATTTCAACAAAAATTATAATACAGATTCAAATTCAAATATGTCTCTCAATTCACTAAGTAACCACATAAACTCAATTGGAGTTACACAAATGTAAGGTGAGAGTCAAAGATCTTGATGTCCATATCGTTCTGCCTTATTTATTGGGGCTGTTTTTTTTTCTGAAAATCATATCATAAAGTCTATTACTAAATTAGTTAGTAACTGCAGTTTCAACATTCCATAATCAAATTCATTAGAAGCTGAGATGGGAACTGTTAATAACTGTGCTGTGATAAGTAGCATTATCCACACATAAAAATTGTGGAAGGATTTTCAAATTTTGGCAGCAGTTGTGTATCAGTGGAGAACATTATCCAGGTTCATTTCTCCATGGTAAACTTTGTTAGCAGTTCCAGGGATAATAACAAATTTTGTCCCAGGAATGAATCCATCCAAACAACCAGCATGCAAAACAATGAATCTAATAGACGACATAATTCCAATACACCATCTAACTGATATACAAATTCTAAATATCTTGAATCTTATACTTTATATTTCCACACTTTTGGCACTAGAATGCCAAGAATGTCCTAGAGTTCCATTCTGAAATATCCAGGTCTCATCAAAGAAAACAAATTGTCTCAAACTGAACGTACAGTTGGAGGAATGTATTACGTTTCATAGCAACATTAGGTAACTCCATCAATGTTTTCCATGAAGATGAGAGGCAAATGTTGAGCAAGCTTTAATTTCTGACTTCAATGTAATTTGTTCCTCTGCAATGAAGAATGTTCATCAACTGATAATATGTGATATGCACTAAATACTCATGTTCTTCTACATATTGTAAGTACAGATCCTTATTTGATATTGTTGAGGTTGATCAATATCCACAACTTGTTTCTTCCGTTGTGTAGTTCTGTAGAAGTCTTCGGACGGTTTAGTTCTTGGCTTACCTTATGTGAAAGTATGCAGATATTCCCTACACAGTTCTCTGTAATAATCATATTTCATAAAAACTATTGAATCATAGTGAGATCGTGGTAAATGAATATTCATGAAGATTCTTCACTTACCTTTCAAATAAAATCCAATGAAAGTAAGGGGCTCCTGTTATCCCTTTCTCGTTAAAAATGTTCTAATAAAGATGCAACCATTTTCTGGGCATCTTCACTCATTCCTCTCGGCATTTTGATGAGAATACAATGATGGTTAGCAAAAGAACAAATTTACAAGAAATCGTAAGAAAAGCACAATTCGCATGTAAAGAAACGATTGTAAGGATTCGCTCCAAACAATTTGGCATCGTTGTAAAGTGACAGTGAAGTGTTGCCATAATTGTTGATGCTTTGATTTTCCCAGTTGATGTATAAACCTATTGAGACGTCTGTCATTGCTAGATACTTTTTGTTTTGCACTAATGGTATTGAAAAGTTACCAAATCTGACACAGGTATCAACCCAAAATAAATAGACTATACTTATCGACCTTACCTTCGAACATATTTCAAGTTAAAGACTCGCGCTCTATACTCTCTTATATTTTTTTCAGCATCATCGGAAAAAATTACAAGGCAGGAGACTTGATTTTGATTGTAAACGAAGACGACAAGCTAAAGGTATGTAAAAATATTTGTCGCCTCATCTAACGGATGACATTGATTTTTATAATTTCAAAAATACAATAATTCTTTCAAACGTGATCTTGTCATAGTTTCTGTTCGACCACTCGAGATGAGCAGTAATTTTTCATAATTGAAATTCATTCTAGTCTGAGCCTCCATTCCATATTACACAGTTATCGGATTTTGACATAATTATATTCCGTCATCTCATACTTGTTGAGTAAATTTTTGACACCTGTACGACTAAAGAAATCTTCAGTAAAATGATGGTAATCATTAATATTGAAGCTATTTGGAGCCTAAGAATATGAAATTATCAAAACAATGGCACAATGTCACCTAATTGAAATAAATAGTAAACTTGATCGTAAAAATATTCCTCCACGGAATAGCATTTCATTGCGAGGAGAATTTCGCACAACGTATCAATATTCTCCTTTTAATGAAAAGTGATAAAATAAAAGTTCAGATTAAGGAATAGAAACTTATGACTGAGGAATCGGAATTTCGATAATATAATTGAATTGATATTCCTAGCGAAAATCATAGCATGGCATTTTAAAGCATGAATAAATGATTTAAGTCTTGTAGTCTTTTTTTTTTCTTTATGAGGATTGATTCACGAAGTTCAAGTTCATTCCTTCGGCATATAGATGATTGCATGTTATTGAAATGAACATAATTTATAGCGTCTAAAGGAGTCCTTACTCCATTTTCCAGCCCTGTTAAATCCCAGGGAATATTTCATGGTATGTCTAATTTGTAGAATTATCTTTTATCGCTAATGATTTTGTATGAATTTATTTCAATCGAATTTTGTTTTTTCTTGTTATTTCAAATAAAATGGCAAGTAGATGCCTAAAACTACTTCATATTTTACTTTGTAGTAAAGCCAACCCCTTTTTATTTGTTTTGCTGATAATGGTTTGGAATAACACTAAACAAAATAAAGTTTAGTAATGTATTTCATACAGAGTACCTGAGGTCTTGAGTGCTAAAAAGTGCTTCGATAAAAAACGACCAAACCATTTAAATTAGTATCACGCCATTGTTGTTTTGGAAATATTATATGTTGAATTTAAGTTGAGCATGTATTAATGTCGCATGATTTGGCCTGTTACTCAACATAACAGGTTCAAATATTCCAGATGATGAAATCAGGATGGCAGAAGATAAGTTTGCAGAATCTCTGCATTTAGCTCAAATGGGAATGTTCAATTTGTTAGAAAATGATGTAAGTGAATGCTCCACTAATTAGTCATTTATATTTCAATTTATAAACAGTGTTTCCGAATAAAAAAATGTTTGAAATAATGCGTCACCGTTGCCAATAATAGTCCATTTTTTTGCTTTTCAAATAAGAAAATACAGGCTCATATTTGAACATTACACATGCTATTTCCATTTATGACTGAAAGTAATTCTTGTTGTTTTTTAGGTCGAACAAATTTCTCAGTTAGCAACTTTTGCTGAAGGATTATTAGACTACCATACCCAGTGTATAGAGATATTGAAGGTTTTGACTGAAACTCTTCTGGAAAAGTAAGGAATCATTGGAAAGAAGGTTTTTTTCTGATTTTTAGTTTATTTTTAGGAAAGATGATGCGGCTAATCGTCCAAAAGTCGAGTTTGTACCTAAATCTCTGCACGATTTGAACATAGAAGGCGTAACAGATGGTCTAAACGGTACAAATATAAATAACCATAATAATTTACTTAATCATAGTAGTAATTCTCAAAGTAATAGTAATATATCAGGTGGCTATCAGTTTAAAAGGCCTGCACCGAAATCAGTTCCTATCAAACAACCATCGTATAATAAACAAGTTGATCCTTTCGACCCTTGGACCTATCCACAAGGTATTTTTATTTTCTTTAATATGATTCACTAACATATTTTTTAAGTTCATCATAACTAATATTATTTCGTTGTCTTTGTTTTTTGCATCTAACTCTGATTCACAACTTCTTTTGTATAATTTTTTCTGATGCCTTACGACAGCCACTGTCTATTAAAAAAAAGGTTGTGACAGCTTGTTGTGATATGCACAGTCTTATTTGACAGACATACACATAGAACTAAATAGAATAACCATATTGAAACTCAATTATGATTGATTGATAATACGGCTATTTTCTAAGAATTCTCCCAATGTTTTTGGCATTTCGCATATAGTTTACTATCTGTATTTGAAAGGACGATAATAATGATTTTCAGATATCAGATAATTGAAATTTTTAATGAATTTGTCATCGGTGTGAAGTGTTACCGACTCAAGTGTTGCTTGCCAATAAGAATTTCAATAGGTACTTCTTATTTTACACTTGTAATATGGAATATTATCTTGATGTGTCACAACTTTTTTTTATTATTATACAGGGTGGCCCACGAGGTTTTGACCAGTGTATATCTCGAAAACTATATGGAGTGGTATCATTGTTTAAAATTTTTTATGGGACACCCTGTATATTTTTTCACTGATGTAAAGGTCCCTCTTGTGCTCATTAAGCCATAACATTAGTTTCATTTTTTGGGTAGGTAAGTACTTCGAAACGATGAATAAATGTTTATGTAGGTTTTTTATTTGAAAAACAAAGATAGCTTAGATAGTTGTCAAAAGCCGTCAGTGTTAGTGAACAATCGTTCACTGTATTATTGTTGTTAAAAGTTTTATGACTTGAAACTTATCATGCCTTCAAGTTTCACTTACGATGAGTATGTTGATACGCTGATCATTTATGGAGAATGTGAAAAAAAAAACAGCAGACGTGCTATAGTGAATGTTCACTAACACTGACGGCTTTTGACAACTACAATAGCTGTACATTACATACATTTTTTGTTTCTGAGCTATATCTGTTTATCGTTTCGAAGTACTTATCTACCAAAAAAAAATTGAAATAATTTTACGGCTGAATGAGCATAAGAGGGACCTTTACAGCAGTGAATAAATTAAAATTTCATAAATGATACCACGTTATTCAAAATGTGACGTTACAGCTTGCTCAAAATGCGTAATATTCCCAACGGTTGATAATTTCCAAATTTCGATATCGTTCTCCAAATAGTTTTCGAGATATATTCTGGCCGAAACCTCTTGGGCCACCCTGTATAGTCCATGGTGTTGGCTATTATTTTTGGTATGATTATGTTCGGTTTTCCCTCTTTTCCTCACCATGTAATTCACTAATAACTTGTGTAGAACTAACATTGAGAAACAGTTTTTATTTAGTGGCATGAAAAACTCTACAAATGATGAAATATTTTCTTCAACAATATAATCAATCGTCGTGATGATAGCAACTGTTACTACGAGACAGATCTGAACCAACAGTGATTATTTATGTTCAAATTTCCATTACTTAATGGAAACCATTGATCAGAAAGATCTTGAGACATATAATCTATTAAGCTCAAGCAGTTGCACTATTGTAGTAACATCATCAAGAATTGAGCAGAATTAAGCAAACAAATCGAATTGTCAGAGTAGAATTCAAAGGGGTTAAGCAACATTGGGACTAAGAAATAAAAGATGCTGGAGATTTAGAGATGCAATGCGAATAAGTGGAAATTTATTACTTCAACTGTGCAGGTGGTATTAAAAGTTGGTTAGATTTGGAATTTAACATCCAAACCATTTTTCGATTTCAGTTTTATAAATGATAACAACAATTGTGAAAACTGTGCCGAAATTTTGTTGTAGGCATCGTCTATGGTACTAGTGTAATCTGTTTCATAAACGTTGAATTTGTTTTGTAATATTGTTGTATGATGTCTTGTCAGATTTGGGGATTGAGCTACATTGAATAAATCAACATGTTACACAGGGTTTCCAATAATTAGATAACCGAACCCATACAGTAACTTTGGTAGAAACAAAACTTATTTAGTTTATTCATCATAACTTTCATCGAAAATTGTTCATTTCATCGAAAACAAGATTACAGATTTCATGATTGCAAGTTCAATCAACAATGTCTTTATTGTACGAGGCGTTTAGCATATTTCTAGCAGCGTTTCCAAGGAGCCCGAGTTTGGAAGAAGGGATTGTTGAGAAAAACTATTCCAGAAACTTGCTATTACATTCCTCCATGTTATATCTGAATTCGACAGATTTCCCACATTTTTCTGTATACCCTGTATGTAGAATAGAAGAATAAAAATTGTTTTTTAATTCAGTAACGTAAAAATACACGCCTCGTCTCACTCTTGGCACAAATCCAGTAGAACGTAAGCACGATGAGGTGCAAAGTTATTTTTAATGAAAAAAAAATGTTTGCATCTCCAGATCTGACCGACCGAGTAGTATCGACGTTAAACGGCTGAATTGTGTAGCGATATGTATTCAATTGCTCGTTTCCCGTTACTAAAATGCCTGGTTTGTTGTTCTGACAAAGATGTGTTGCTAGGCTCGTCACAAGTGTCTTCACCTCAGCATAAACCATACCAACTCGAGTTGCACCCAGGACAACAGTCTGCTAACGGTAACTCTTTCTCTCTGCTACCGTCTGAAACTGTCGCATATTGCTTTTAACATTAATTTTCACCTAAATGTTATGTAAATGCAATGCTATCATTAGTCTCTGCACGGTTAGGAATAAGGCTTTTCAGGTAAATTGAGTAACGATCAAAATATCAAGAAACTTAACATACAGTAGAAATTATGTTGCTCATATTTTGTTGTTTATTTTTTGTAATATCTGTCACGTATGTATTTTAGATTCAGTCACCCGTACCACCTGATTCTTGTTAAATCTGACTTGATTTGCTCCACAATTTTTTTCTGCTTTTTAGAAATGGATTGACCGTTATTGTCTGTATAATGTTTGGTTTTCATGCTGCTATCACTGAATAAGGTTTATCACGATTTGTAAGGTTTTTTTCTCAATTGCAGCTTCGCCATTGCCGTCCCCAATGAAATCTCCTGCCAGGACTCCGATGACTAGGCAACCTTGTTGTATTGCTCTTTACGATTTTGATCCAGAAAACCCTGGAGAACTTGGATTCAAGGTACGTACTCATTTCAAATGTTTCGAAATATTGTTGATAATAAATGATATCTTGGACATGGAATATATCTGAAAGGATCATGAATGAAATATGAAACAAAAAACTTATGACTTATAATTTATAACTGATTCTTATTTCTCGTAGATTAATTCATTTCCCTCATAAAAACCTCACTTTTCGATATTTGATGTCGAGGCTTGAGAGGAGCACTCCTTCACGTAATAAAGATTCTTCTGGTAATTATTTATACATTATTGCGTATTCAATTGTGATATATTTCAACTCAAGTGAGAGATTATCGAATCTGATGAGAAATAGGTACGTTCAATGAAAATATTGCTAAAATATATTAGTTATTATTCGTATATTCATTTCTTATGATGTTATTGATACTATTCATCATCGTACTAAAGCATCGCCAATTTAATCATTTAATGGCAGCCAACAACAATGTTTTCTGATGCGCCAACTCAAATAGCAGCAACCTCACCTATTGGGGTCAATTTGTTCTCCCGTTTCCATATTTATTGACAATCTAGATGATTTCGGAACTTGTATCGCTGATCGATATTGTTTGGTAGTGATACTGAAGTTAGTAAGATCTTGACGCATTACCAAGTTCATTCTGTCTTGATCTATTTCAATTTTATGTTCAAGTATATATCTTCTAAATTGAAGGGATTATTATTTTTGAAACCGCAGCAGATGCTTCGGATATGGATAGGGAGATTTTGCAATATTTCTTTTAAAATCAAAATCAACAAAAACAAGACAAAATTGATGAATTTTATGAATAAATTCACAAACAAAACGCCACATCAACTGTCGGGAAAATATTTAGAAGTATCACTGGACAGGCGACTGTGCTTTAACCGCCACATACGTACGGAAAATAAATAATCTACAAAAGCATTATGAGGCCAATTATAACATATGCCGGTCCAATGTTCTGTAGTGCCTCGGATACTCAAATGGGGAGACTACAAGTGCTGCAAAACATAATGCTCCATGTAATATCAGTGACTGATACACCCGAGTAAAGACTCCACGAAATATGCCAAAGAATTGCATGAATATGTAACCAAACAAGCAACAAAATTTTACAGACATATCAAAAACAGTACATTATGAGAAACATCACCGAACTAAAACAAGCACATCGCAGACAGATACCTGGAACACCCTGAGTAATATTCCCTCTCCCTATCCACTCCCTGTTCTTCAGACTCCCTACACCAATCCCCACAATGCACAAAAGCAGAAGTTTCTGGAGAGTGTTTCTTTTTTATTTCCTCTTGAGAACAAGGACATCGACAGTACAAATGACAACAAAAAGCTCTGGTCGGCTGGTCACTTCGTCGAGATTGATTTCACATTGATTTTTCTGCCCTACAACATGTGAGAACTCAAGGAATATAAAAATCTCGATGGATTCCCAGCCACTTGCTAGGTTAGCAAAAGTGTATTGATTGCTTAGTGTAATCGTACATAAACAAAGAATGAAGTCATTGTGAATGTTTATATATTTATTGTAAAGTTTTATTTATACATATATTTTATATACAGGGTGTAAATTTGCAAACTTTAATGCGAATATCTGGCGAAATAAAATAGTTAAAAAACGCCGTTTGCCACAAATGCTGAAGAGTTAGGAGGAACTAGAACCACCATTTCAGTGAAGGGATAAGTCACCCCGTCGGCGCGACACACCCCAATATTGAAATGTCAAATGGCACTACCTCAAATGAACGGTCTCAGTAGTATTCCACCCACTACAGGGTTTACGAATAACAAAGTCGAATGAACTAAAATTAATTGTGTTGAAAGGATATTTTATTTGAACAGACAGCAGGTCTATCATTTGAGTTACCACAGTGTCGTTACGTTATGAATAATTGCAATATTGTATTTCAGGAAAACGACGTGATAATGCTCATGAATAAGATCGACGAGAATTGGTTCGAAGGCAGCGTGAACGGTCGCACCGGGTACTTCCCAGTTAACTATGTGAAGGTGGACGTTCCTTTACCATGAATTACCGGTTGAATGAGGATGAATGAACGAACACCCCTGACGTTCCCATTGAGTATTAAATCGTGCATAATTGTGTTTCGTTCGATATAGCTTTCATTATGATTTTATTCAACTGCACTCACAGAAGTGGGATCATGCCATATGTATAGTATTTTGTACAGTGTACTTTGGGGAATTTATTTTTACGGGGAGAATACTAAAATGGAACTATGATTTTGAGGAGACTGGTTCATATCAAGAACTCTGATGGTCCTGATATTCCAAAACTTATTTTCTAATCTCGACACATGTATAAAAAATACAGTGCACATCATTGGTGTTACTATACTATCTAATGTCTTACTCAACTTTTGATTTTTACAATGTACATTTTTGTATTCTTCACCCTCGATTTCATCTCTTACCGAATGGAAGCAACTCTTTCCGAAAATGAAATTTAGTGATGTGTACATATATTTCATTAATTTGATATGGCATAAAAAATCTTACTGAAATATTCACAACATGACAGCATTTATTTTGTGTATCATCAATTTCGCAAGTTTTTCACAGCTTGCCATATATTCATAAGAAATTAATCCAGACTTAAGGAAATTGCTTCGTATTTTTCCAACACTCAAATCAAATAGAATATCCACAATTTTGTTTCCAATATTAATAAAACATATTGATATTTCAGTTGGAGTGTAATTCTTCAGGTACACTGTATATTAAATAGTGATTAATGCATTTAATTCAATTAGAAGAAATGTACTGAACTTACAATATTTTGAAAAATCTTCCTGATGATATTCAAGTTATTTTACAATTTTGTACATATAGAATGTAATAATCCTATTGGAATATTTTATTAGATTTAAACAGTAATATTAAGTTTTTAGAATGAATGAAAGTATGCGTGCAGTTGAAAATTGAGTTTATTTTATCGTGCAGTTATTGACTAGAATTTTGCGGACAAAATCTACCTTTAGTTGTATATATTTATTAATTACGTTCTATCAGTACTTTTTCTAAATTGTTATTTATATTATGGAATTTCCATTTTCCGTTAAAAAAATAGATGTATTGAAAGTTTCAAATATATATGAATAATGTCAAAGTTTACATTGGCAGCCTTATACTAACTCAGTTGTGAAATTGATTGATAACAATTCTGTACCTTCATGCTGTATCTCAGAAAGACGTATCCCTCTCAACGTTTCACAGCTTGCCAAAAGTGTAATTTGCATGAAAGAAATCAATGTTTCAAGATATAATATTTGAAAAAAAAATGTTTGGTTGATGTTTTCGATGTAGTTGCTAGAATTTCTGCTGAAACTTTATACCTACATCTGAATGATATGTGAATCATCAAGTATCAATGCTGCTTTTATATAAACAGTATTTCTGCACAGATTGTTACAATCAACTGAAATGATTCATAAAGTTTTAGCTGAAATATCGAGAAATTGTTTAACCCTGTCATTTGACATGCTGTAGATGTATTTATTATATTTGTGTGAAATTAATACCAGATATCTGCCGGGTTCCTGTTGTGTTTTATATTGATATCTCGTACACATCCAAAAATTTTGGTACCTACTAACATTTCTATCGTGGAAAATTGTAATGAATACAAATCCGGCAATTATTTGAAATGCATTTGTAGTGCTGCTTTCTTCTGAATAGTTATAGACGTCTAATTGTGGTAAGGAAAAGCTTTGATTTTCTCGGATGATTATTTCCTGCCTTCATTAAATCACCTCAACAGTAGTTGAGAGCCTAAAAATCGGAGAGCAATATTTATTCATATCGACCTAATAGTTTGATGAATTTATTTACAATAATTGGATAACATGTTATTTTAGATCTATTGGTAATTCTTTTTCTTAAAAATTTTGCTTTCATATTGTTGAAAGTGTTTTAATCGATATAGGCACTAACAAAACAAGTATTTATTCTGACTACCTGATTGGTATCAGCAAGAGAAGAAGAAATTTCCTGGAAAAATGTGGTTCATCACGTACTCCGTTCTTGCAGTTTTTCATCAATTCACTACAATTCGTACAGAAAATATTATATCACAATTAATGTTTCTGAAAATTTAAAAAAAAACAATTCACCGATTTCAACTGATCCATATTCCTACTGATGTTTTTTAACCTCATTGAGCGTACTCAATTAACTTTTTGAATTATTGATATTTTCCACTTCAACTTCGTTTTGAAAATATTTCAATTGATTTCAATCTTCATAAGCTATTCTTTACGTTTTCACTCAGTTGACAAATTTTAAACTCGATGGACGTGTATTATGTACGTGATGAACCAATTATTAATATATATTATTAACTAAAGTTGAATGATAGAATTTAGAATTTATGTATGAGAACTTATGATTTGTTGAAGTTTTGAATAATGAAATGTATATTGTATCATATGTGTATATAAAATAGGGATGATTTTTGGATGTGTTTTCCATAAATACTTTCAAATCTTCCAATCAAACAAGGTTATTGACATCTGACATAATACTCAAAGACTATATATACAATAGTCTAATATAAAACACACCAAACCACTTTCAAAATGTACTTATTTATATCTGGTTCATGACAATACTTTAGATATAAATGATAATTAAGAAAAACCAATTATTGATATTGTTATAAGTCAAACCTATCTAATAAAATTATGTTTTCATGTCTGTATTAGCAAGATATCCATTTCTTCAATCACCACATTTCCTAAACTCCAATTGATGTATGTATCATGAATTGTATTCCAAATTGGAGTGATACAATCATTTGAATGATTTTTTTTTACATAACAGCTCAGAGTTTGAAGTTATAGGCCATATTTTTCGTAGTAAGTTACCAAATGAGATATTGTTGAAAACACATGTATACAATTTGAATGTTACCTACCGTATTTGTGCATTAATAAAAAATGTGTCACAAACTGGTCTTCTTCATCTCGTACAAAGATTTTACAACTATTCAATGAGGCCTATTCTTGATGAAAAAAATATCAAGACAATAATACGCCAACTTGTATTTCAATGCTTTGATACACATCTGAAAACCAGTACACTATCAAGAATTGAAGTCATTCGAAAAAAAACGTAGAATATCGTAGAAAAATTAATATATTCGAAACTGAATCTTAATGAAACATTTTTTTTTTCGATGCATTCAATTCGAATAAAATTCTCACAGACCCTACTAAATTTGTCTAAATTCCAAAAAAGAGAAATGTCAAGAATTCTTTCAAAAACCCGATTTCAGTTTTATTTTATATCTGACAGCTATTCCCTCAAAATTTAAGGTAATTAAGCACTAAGGGCGTTTTAAAACAGGTCACAGCAAGTTGATGTATCCAAAATCTTGTACAATTGCGATATTATATGGCCCAAGGATAGGTACCTCAGTGATTAAAATAATTTGTATTACTCTACATGAATCGATTGTGAAATTATGAAAGCGTTTAACTTGAAACTATGGTTTATGAAATGACAAAAACAAGACAAGCAACCCTTTCTTTCAAAATTATTTCAAGTCGAAACAGTACGTAATTATGCTATATTTCACTCTTGTGAAGATAATTAATTCACGGTCAAAAAACCCTTAATTGATATTACCTTTATATAGAAACGAAAAATGATTTCCAATGTTTTATTTTAAAATAAATGTTACATCTTAACAATGGCAGTGAGCAAACATTTCTAATTCTATGATACTAAGCTGTTTTTATACTTATGCTTAGTTGAAAGGCACATTTTGAAAATCAATATTTTTTACTTTTTAGATACCTGAAAAAGAAACGGCAAATCAAATTTTTTCTTCATAATACTTTCATCCACTAAATAAATACACTTATAAATAATCAGTACTTTTATTTGTGTGCGATATCGAATCAATTTTAGTTTTATTTGACAAAAATATTCAATTCACAATTACTAAATGCTCATTTGAAATAAAATACTGCTATCAATAAAGGAATGACAAATAAGAACGATTTATTCCTTTTATTTTGGAATGGATTAAATAATAAAAAAATAAACAACTATGGCTGCCATAATAATCACAAGATATAGAATGAAGGTTTAAGGAATGTAAGTTCTTCAACATGGTGGTATTTGTGGTATTCGTTTTGTAACATATTCTTAAAACATTATTTTTTCAGACGAAATATTTTACAAATCAGCTTGGGGTGAACATAAATTTAATTTGAATTGAGATGGGAATTCTGGATATAGCCAAAGTATTAACTATTGGATGGTAGGTCCGTTCAACGCTTCATCACAATCATATATTCTATCCCAAGCTCTAGACTCTACAAGCAAGCACAACTCCATCATTCGTATCGATAAAGGACATAACTATGTGAATGAACATGCAAAAACTAATGTTAAAATACTCTACAGACTAAATCATTTCGAAAATTGATGAAAACATTTGGAATGTGTGTTTGAAAAATTTCACTGCCAAAAATGTATCCAGATAAATGTCGTGAAACGGTCCACCGTCAGAGTGGGAGGGAAAACAAAAATAGGAAAGTTTGTCTACACATAAGTTTCTAGCAATAGAGTGGACAATATTAATGAAAGGTCGAATCAAATGGTGTTGTACCCCTTGGGGAAGTAGATGAAACATCACAACCATAACAGAGGAGCCGTTTAGAGATTGAATAACCTCGACTGTCTCGGTGATTGAGTCATCAGGAAAAAACGTGTAGAAATATCTCTGGTGATCTTTCATTCCACAAAAACAATATAATAAAATGGAATAACTTATACGTATAAGCTACAAAGAAGGTCATTTCATGAGATATTCTTGCCTATCCGTATGAGGTATCATTACAAAAGGCATCAAGTTATTTATACAGGGTTATCCAAATTTGTATCGTTTCATTCGATATATAAGAGATTATTATTTTTTAGGTGATCACAAAGGTGGGAAAAAATGGTCATCACGTTGTAATTATCGAATTAATGTATTTTTTTTCAATAGAATACTCTGTATATTCGTACTTTTCAATCCAAAATTATACAAATGAATTATATACAATAAGTTATGAGAAATTAAAAAGATACATATAAACAGAATGCAGAAATAGAAAATTGTCTTCGGTGAATAAAGACTTGAGGTTAAAAGAGACAATTCAACTGATTTTGTTTCGAAACTATTCAAGTTACAAATAACGAACATTTAATTTGGATTACCCAGTATATTTGTCGTTACATTTATACTGAAACTAATAGTATCACGCATTCAAGGTATTAAATACAATTTTTGCACAAGGCACGGTGTATCACAAAACCAGTGTAGTTCCGATTTGTGTTCATGTGGAATAATTAGCTAGCCAGTAAAATTTGTCCTCAAAATTGCACTTACTTTATTATATATAGATTTGTTCAAGTCACTGAAAATTGTTTGCTCTAATCAGGCAAATAATCGAAATGGTGAATATTCAGTTTAAAAGATCGGAATACGCGTTGTCTAGTCATTTGCGACAGTTATATTCCTCATCTTGGAAAGGAATATTATCATGCTCGTGAAAATGTGACATATGTAAGCATTCAACATATTTTTACACTAGGCTGCTGAAAGATGTTTCACTCAATACCTTCAATGGGTGATACCAATTTCTGCTGTATGCAACAAGAATATATAGGGTGTTACTCGAAGACATATAAATATTTGAAGGGGTGATTCTTTGACACATTTTAAGGAAACAATTTCCTATAAACTAACTCTTGAGATACAGGGTGATTGAATTTAAACAAAAAAATAGCTACTGATAGAGAAAATGAAAAATTTCGTACATCACAAAATGCACCTTGATGCATAGAAGACATGTCCCAAACTTTCTAAAGATGTCTACAATATTATCCCAGTTATTATCAAAAAACTGATTTTATTTTATCAGACTCTATCTCAAAAATTGAGACTTTTAGGACATAGGTTCATAGAAAGTTTTTTCCTCAAAATATGTCAAAGAATCACCCCTTCAAATATTATCATGTCTTTAAGGAACACCCTGTGTATAAATGCGTTCTGCGAAGAGAATATCCAATATTTTTGATGAAGATATGGCAGGTTACATCATGTTCTTTTTGAAATGTTATGTATGCAACGTATATTGAGAATTTTAAATGAAAGTTCGTTGAATATTTGTTTAATAACACACCAGATAATGAATTCGATTTACTGAATTGATTTCATTGACTCGTATCATATCATCAGACGAAAAATAATTGGTCAAATATGTGTGTAGTAATGTGGTTTACTTTATCAAGACATTATCAAATCATTAATGAGGCACGAAAGTTACAATTCCCAGTATCCACAAGTTTTTTCGAACTGATTCAATCAGAGACAATTCAAGTTATTCAACTTTCTCTATTGGCGTTTCACCTGCTTCATCGAAAGATGAAGAATATATCTCAATACATCGATCCTCCATTTCTTATTGAGCACCAACAAGACCATTCGATTGTCTCTTAAATTAATACGGCACCCAATTGAAAAAAATCAAAATTGTTCAGTTTTTCTAAATTTCTCATCAAAGAGATATGAGAACAAACTTCATGGCTCATGCTATCTTCAGTTCTAGTATTGGGAGCCTCTTCGTTCATCATTCATTAATATGTGAACTTCATTACAAAAGACTGATAAAATTATCATGTGCACTCAACATTTATCAAAGTTTAATTTCCATATAAAAGAACCAACAAGAATTTGTTCTACAAATTCATACATACACTACAAAAACAACTCTTAATAAACTACAAGAATAATGCAACAACTGTAACTCAAGCAGTTCCACAAAAATATTAAGAAAATATTGATAAGTAATTGCTCCACTTCCCTCAAGGAATACATATCGATGCACTCTCGTTGTAACGGTAATTGTCTCTCACTACTCTTATTTTTGATTATCCATTCATCTTCCTCTTTTTTTCATCTCTTAAAACTAAAAGTGATATGTGTATATATATATATATATATATATATATGAAAATAGTCTCCTTTGTGGTCCTAGTATAATATAGTGATTTAAATTACTCATCGATTCGGCTGGTCATACACATAGTTGCAAACTTTCAATTTTCGAAATACTCCAGTCCGAGGAGAATTTCAAAGATAATTACACTAGCTTTGTTCAAATCACAGAAATATTGGGATATGACGCCAGTCAGAAGAACAATCGAATTATTCAGACAGTCAGAATACCGTCTGCTCAACTTTGACAAGTGAAATATGCCCACACGAGTCACATATTTACACGAGCTTGTTAAATTCCTTCCAAAAATATTCCTCATCTTTGGTTAACAATATATAAAAAAGATTAAGTACACATAGAAATATTCGTTTTCTATACCACCCGATTAGCAGCACCAAGCTTCTTCGCCCCCGTCATGCGAGTCCTCATCGCTGGGGTCCTCCCCGTACATGTCGGCCAATTTCCTGAACCGTGGCCCGAAACTAGACAAATAGTTGAACTTCAAGTCGCCCTCGTCCGTACAGGAGGCTAGCGACGACAAAGAGCCGGTACTGTTGCCATCTCCTTCGTACGCATAGTGGCGGACATCGTCGAATGGTAGATTGTCGGGATCCTTGTCGCAGGAGTCCTTCTTGTTGTCGAGGAAGCCGCTGATGTCGGCCGGAACGTCGGGACTCTCTTTCTCCTCGACGATATGGTTGGGCCGGAACACGGACAAGTCGTAGTTGGTGTCGCATTCGCCGCCACCTTCGTCTTCGTAATTAATTATGTTCTCGCGGGTATCGTCGATTTCTTTGCCGCTGAAGTCGTCTTGCTTACGCCTGTGGACCACTACTGCCAGGAGGAGGACTGAAAATAAACAATAAAGATTAGTATTCAGTTCAAGTCAATAAATCTAAATCAAATTCAATCGTTCATCGTTCAATTTATACGGAACAATATACAGGGGGTGGACAAAATAATATGAACACTTGACAAATACATAGTATTTATTTATTAATAATGTGGTGGGCCACCATTTGCTTTCAGAACAGCTGCAATTTTTTGCGGAATAGATTCGTAGAGTGTCTGAATAGTCTGCTGTCACTTTTGCCGCGGTAGTTTTATGTTGCCTGGCCACAATCCTTTTTAACGTTCGTCGGTCTCTGTCAGTTAACTTTGGGTTTCGCCCACTATTCCTCTTCGCCGATCATCTTTTACCGTGTTTTGTGTATGCTGTCATTACCGAGGATACTGTCATTCGTGTAACGTTAAACAATTCAGCTGTTTTCGTCACAGACGCTCCCGCTAACCGAGCACCAACGATTTGCTTTCTTTCGAAGTCTGACACAGGTGTTCAAACAATATAATGTATTATTTTTGCAAGCACTGGTACCCATTTTATTAAATGCTTTCCAAAATATATTTGAGAATTCAATTGAAATCAGGGTAGATTTTCTTCGTTACGGGTTTGCGACAAATTACTGGTGTATTTCCTTAACAAACGGCAACGTTGCAATTTGCATTCATAATGTCGTCGACGGTGGTGTTATTCGTGGCAATTGTGAAAACTTTCTTATTACTTCTTCTGTAATTCATAATTATTGATATTGACAATATCAACTGATATCAATAACTTTATTTTCAATTAATCTGATGTCAGCCGACGAGTTTTAGCATATGGCAAAATGGTAATCAGCGAAAAAACATGGGAGCGTTTGATAGATTTTGAAACCTCTAAAACTCCCAAATTCCAAATTCTACCCAAAAATACCCGGTCAGAAATTGATCATGCATATTAAAATCTCAAATGAGAAGAAAATAATTCGTAATAAAAATGCGTGAACTTACTTATCAGAATGGCTAGGCACACAAGTATGGCAACTAGGAAGTTCGAATCGATTCCAAAACTAACAGCCTGCATCACGCCATAGTTGCAACCAGGATATGCTTGATACTGATCAGACGGTGAACCCAGGTTGTAGAAAAAGTCATTGTATGTTAAGTTTCGAATACAACCATTGAATCCATGAGATGAAGGGGGGAGATGGTTCCAAACTTGCTTGAATTCTTCATCGCTAAATCTAGTTTTGAAACCGCCAAGTTGAAGTGGGCCATTGGGTCTGATGATGCCTGTGTGATTTTTTCCTCTCCATATCGAACACTGAGTCTTACAGTCGTCTATTTCCATAAAAAAGTCCTGAAAAATGAGAACTCTTGAAAACAGAAATCGAGTACACGTGTTTATGAAACATTACTAATTTTAGTTGAAGTTGAAAATAAATGTATCTGACGAAAATACGTAAAATTTTCATTCACTGTCTAACAGCACAATCGAATGAGTAGTACTTGCCGGCCGTTAATCTAGCGCGAACCATCGGCGTCTCGCGCGGGCGTGAACTTGTTGAATAAATAAAACTCTGATGATTCTTACCTCATAACCTGTTCCAATTTTGATTTTATGCAAAGCACCATCATTCAGCTTGTTGATTTTGTTAGTTAAATAAATTTCTTCGGTGCCCTGACCGGAACTTATTTGCAACAACGGAAAACCATCTTTCAATTCGAGGGAAATGTACCCTCTCGAAAGTTCAGCTTGCCTGACAGTCATCGGTCCATTATAAAATATCAGCCCATTCTCAGACTGCGGCAAAACAAACAACGTTATATCAGTCTTATTAGTTGCATCGAAGGACGGATATATTGCCCATCCGTTTCCTGTGAAACCAATAGCAAGTATCTCGCAGTGGGGGCCCGCGAATCCATCAGGGCAGCTGCACAACGTGTTTTCGATCAGGAAACCTCCATTGAAACATTCGTGTACTTCCCTAGGAATCATATCGCATACCGGATCAACGAAACTGTTTATTCCAACAAAAGAGGTTTTGTTTGTGAAAACTACCGCAGGTTCAGTCGATATGTTCAAGGTGTTGATGCAAGACCAGTTCGGACCGCAAATTGTTTCGTTCAAACATTCGTTAATGTGGATCATCACGAATTCGATGCCGAGTAGCTGTTCGAGTCGAGTTTGGTGTTCGGTGACTTTGGTTTCAATTTTTTCGGCAGCGTAATATGGAGAACCGTGAGCAGAGAATCGGACGTCGATGAAAGAGCTGTTCTGGTTTGGGGATTGTAGGACAGTGAACACATCGACGTTTGTCAACGACGTGTTCACGATTTTCGCGATTTGTTGCTGCAAAATATCCTTTTTGCTGACACCATTCTGAAAAATGAACATGAATCAAACCAAATTCAATGAGTCACAAAAAAAAAATTCATGAATGAAGAGTGAACGGAGTCTTTCATTCGAAAATTGAAAATAATGGAAACTTTTGCCAATTTTCTCCATATTTATAATATTTATGACAGCTGTGACAGTTCTGGTTAATATTAGTCAACATCATTGGTATAAAACAGTTTCTTTAATGCAGTATATCGACAAGAATCGTGGCGTTCAGTAATATTAACATGAACCATACATTGGAAATAAAACGATAATTATATCATACCTCTGGTATCTCGATGAATTCCTCTTTGGTTATACCATGCATCCTGATAGATCCAGACCTTATAACAGCCACTTCAGGTATTTCCTTTACCGTTATGGTAACAACCGCATTGACAGTGTGAGTTTCTATGGTAGGTGCGTGGGTTTCAGTCACCTCATAATTGACAACGTACGTTCCTTCATTTGTGTTACCCAACATGAGAATCATTCCATTATTGGATTGGTTCAAAGAGAATTCATTTTCATAGTTCTGTTGGATGAAAACTTTGTCATTTAAATCCCAGTCATCGAGATCTTCCACAAACACTCTACCAATTTCAATATCAGTGCTCGGTCTATTCTCGTATTTGTACACAAAAATATTGCTTTTGCCATCACTGGCTCGATTGTCATTTTCATCCCCTATGATAACTCTAAGGATGCTTGTGCCGCTAAGAGGAGGGTTACCACTATCAGTGATGGTGATAGGTATATCGTAATACTTTTGCTCTTCTCTATCGAAGCTGACTTTGGCGAAGAGCTGTTTGTTGCTGATAGAAAATTTGTCTCGTACGTCATTGGAGGCAGAATCGGCCAACTGATAGGTGAAAGGAGGGCCATTGTCTGGACCATCATAGTCGTCAGCGCTGAGATTCCCAATGAGGTCAGGTTCTTTGTTCTCGTACCACACGATTTCGGTCACATTCAAAAATGGTGCGTTATCGTTGATGTCCAAGAGAATGATCTGGATTTCTGCTGAACTAAAAAGAGAGTTGGTACCACCATCATTGTCACGTGCGAAGATGAATACTTGTCTTTCCGGATTTCCAGATGGCGGATCTCGGTCGAGAGGTTTAATCAAAGAAACACAGCCCTCATCTGTGATTTTCAGAAATTCTTTCTGTTGAACTTCATAAATGATTTTTTGATCCGCATCTCTATTTTTTATGTCAGGGTCGTATGCCGTGACATTTACAATGCACCCTGGTGGTATTTGTTCCTCTAGTATCTCGATTCTTCTTTCAAAATCATTGAATACAGGTAGTTCATCGTTTTCGTTCAAAATAGAAATGATCACTTTGGCAAAGTCATCGAAAACCCCATCGAAAGCTCGTACAGTCAAATTATACTCTTCGATGGTCTCATAGTCCAACTTGGTGTTCACTCTTATCCTACCTGTGGAGTTTTCTATCATGAAGGAGTTGTTCAGATTTCCTTCAGTGATACTATACGATATGAGTGATGCCGTGTCGTTATCCAAGGCCAACACTTCACCAACAACACTCGCCTTATCTGCATTCTCTGTTATGTTACTGAAATAATAAATAGGCCGAGTGAATCTGGGTTTATTATCGTTTTGATCTTCAATGCTGATCTGGAAAATCTGATGAACAATATTTGGTTCGGACGTATTGAACAACGCCGACGGAGAATTATCATACGCTTTCACTTTGACATGGTACAGTGGAACACTCTCCCGATCGAAAGGCACTTTTGATGTGATTACTCCAGTTGTTTTGTCAATGGCGAATATCTCTTGATTGTCCTCCAGTTCATAACTAACTATATTATTTGCAGAGGTTCCGTCTTTGTCGATGGCTCGGATTTGTATGGCTTGTACGCCAGGAACGTCGTTTTCAACAACACTTCCTTTCAAAAACTCTAAAAAGCTAGGTATTTCATCATTCACGTCGAGTACTTTGATAGCAATGTTAATAGATGAATCCATGGACTGTTTATTTTTCACTTTCACTGTCAATGTATATTCTGTAACAGTTTCGTAATCCAAAGGACGGACTAGGGTTATGTGAGCTACGTTTCCCTCAGGAACCAATAAGAAGGTTTGTTCTTTGTTCGTCTGGAATGTTTTACCTTTTACCAATTCGTAAACGAGCTCTTTGTCTTCTATATTAGATCTGCGAAAAAAAATTATTACAAATAAAACAGTGTTGAAACACAATTGAAAGTAAATGAATACCCAAACAGAAAGCTATTCTTTTGGCGAAGAGTTTCTTAATGCGCATGTCAAAACTCATAATTCAAAACGGTTTTCAATTTTGAGCATGTACCGAAATAACGGTCACGAGTTTGGTTGAAACAGATTCAAGCAATTGCGCATGAGCGTGACCATATTGTGACGGTTTATAGACGTGTTGGAACAAACCTATTATGTTTTAGTATATCATGTCATCAATCGTATCATTATCGTATGGTGATAGGGCCATGAAAATATTTTTCAAAGTGTGTTTTGTACGAATCTATTGTATTTTTTTATAGGTGTCGGCCAATTGCGATGACGAAAAATAGATGAATCAATTACAGCATCAAAATTATCCATATAATTTGTTAGTGACAGATTACAACAGATTGATTCTTGTTGAAATAAATACATTGATTTATAATTCAGAAGTGTCGCGATTGTGAAGTTTCACTCAGATTTTGTTTTTTGCGATAACGCAACAGAAGCTCAGCGCTAATTCAATAATTGATTGTCGAAAAACACCAATCAAGGAAAACAAGCAATGCAAATGTAACTAGCTTTTTGATTTATTACTTACTCTCCTTCGAGGGTCACAAGATGTTTCGAGAAATCCTGAAAGTTTTCATTCAGCTCAATAATAGTACCAGGTTCTGGCTTGACGAACCTTGGAGGCTGCTTATCAGAACCCACAACAGTTATTGAGATTTCAGCTTTCGAACTTTTTTGCCCTTCTTGATCATTGACACCATTGTCAGAAACAAATACGTAATTCGTGAATTTTTTGTTATTCCACTGAGAAAGAAGAGTAAGTAAGTAAAATGAGTTGTCGGAGTTTAGGCGACTAGTTAGTTCTTACCCCTGTTAAAGGTTGTACTAAATAGACAACTCCAGTTTCCCTATCTATTCGAAAGTACTGTGAAAACTCTTCGTTTGATTCCGAAAAATTGTAAGATAACCTGGAATTTTCTCCGTCATCTATGTCATATGCAAACACCCTCATAACCTCACTGTTTTGTTTCAAATCTACAGCTACTTGGGTATCGTATTCCTGAAAATACAATAATCAACAATCTACCTGATATTCTTGTTAGTTGAGTAAACTTACCGATTTATCAAATTGGGGTGCATTGTCGTTGATATCAGTTATGGTAACTGCAAAAGTACAGATGTCGGCCAGTGGAGGCCTTCCATTGTCAGTTGCTTGTACCGTCAGGTAGAGTTCTTTTTGTCTTACTGGTTCATCACGATCAAAAGGGGTGATCGTTTTCAATTCACCAGTGACGTTATTGATGCTGAACAAGGCACGTTCACCTTCACGATGAACTAATCTGTATGACACTATACCTCCTGTATCTCTCGGGTCGTCGTCATAAGCTTTTACCTGAATAACATATTTAGTCAATTCACGAGCCTAGTATAATAATAAGTCGAATGAACATACCATACAGTATCGGAATTAATAATTGTTGGATATAGAGAGGAATATATAAGAGTAATAAGGAACGCCATCATTTTATAATACAACATAATCAAGGGAGACGCAATGATGTTGTCCTTTCCTGTTACCCCACCAACTACTTTTCAGGATTGAATACCCAACTTCAATTTATTTGATTATCAATGATCACATTGACATTTTTTACATTACATTTTCACCAACATTTTGTAGTGTATCGTAGTAAGCCTTGAAAAACACTGCTCTGTAGGACACATAACTTTTGTTGATGATACTTTTCGAATCAAACAATTTGAGAAAGTGGAAATAGCTGCCGGATTCACGGCTCACAGTTTTTTCATTGGATTCATACATTTAAGAGATAGTTCAAAATAATACCTTTATAACACTCGTTGCTGGTGGTTGCTCTTCTTTTACCGAGGGTTTGTAGGTCAAACAGTCCCTGAAAGTAGGTTTATGGTTGTGTGCTTTGATAGTCCTACTTTTCTCTGACAATGATAGGAAATTGCCCAAGGGATTTTCACTATAACCTGGAATAAAAATAATTTGTTATATGAGATATAAAATCGAATACCATAAGATTAATAGATCATTGGATATATTTTGGAGATACTGGTATTGTTCAAATCAAGAATTATTCGAATTACGATCAGATAACATTATTTTTACTTATGGTTACTCTTACAACATAAAATTTAAATAGAGAAAATATTTTCAAGAACAGGACATTCATCAGACTTGCTGAAACAGTTTGTGTTTGAATACGTTCTCTGTTTCCAAGAAACTTATGCTGTTCTCTCGATCTACATTTTAGATTTTTCATCAAATTTCTAAAGTATCTTCTTAGTGTATTAGCAGTTATATTTCTCTTGTGTTTTTTTCCATGTATAAGCATGTTATGCAACCTGACACTACATACAAGGAAAAGATAAACACTAAATATTAGGCGTCCTTGTTTGTATACATTCCGTATATAAAAATAAAAACAACCATTTCATCACGTTCTGATCTTACATTAATCAACCATGATGCATTTCCTGTACTACCAATGAAATATTAATAAGACAATACAGAACATTTAATTCGACGTTTTCCTTTATTGAATTGTTAACAATTTATTGTTTCCTAATTATATGTATTTAATGCTTAATCAACACACCAATTCTGGAATATCAATTGAGTGTCTCATTTCTTCAGCATCGTTGATGAAATGGAAATAAATACACAATATACTAAACTATCTTTTCTGTGTATAAGCATGAATTGATTGTAAAATTGAATGGGACCATTTCTTGAGCAAATAGAATATACATGAGTGCTCTCTACATATAGCCTGGATCTCAATTCCAGATCAATGGTAGGACGAGAATTCCTTCCTGAAGTAGAAATCAATTGTATCGTTTCAGATCGTATTGTAAACAATATCAATTCACATGCTAATGTAATAAAACTACTTCACACATACATTGAGAGGAATGAGGACAGTATACACATGTTGGGTACCTTCTTAGAAAAAACTTTCACCTATATGAAATTGAACACAAGCTCATTTTTGGATAATAGGAGTGGATTTACATTTAATATTCGACATTGAATTGAAAAAAAATCCTCTAGTGAATTTAAACAGATATTTGATAACTTAAATGCCAACATTTTTTTCTACCTATAATTTAAGATATTTTGTAATTCCCTCTTGAAATTGTATTTCAAATTTGACAACTGATTCCCCAAGAAATCTCAATACTGAAATTTTTATGAATGGGACTTTCTGATATAATAAAAAAGCTCTACTTAGTAATTGTAGCTATTTATACTTGACTCCCTCCTCTCCTGCGAACACTGATGATAGGTATATGCATTTGATGTAGATAGCTTGTCAGCACTGATGCTGTTTGTCTTTATTTGTCAACGATATTTTGAAACTGGAAACTTTTATTCAACAATTGTGGTATTGAATATTCAACAAACTATCTGCCTTCAATAAATATAATATGATGGCCTAGTCATACTTTTTGATAAATTAAATGTAAATAAGTTACTAAGTTGATCATCCTTCACATGGTGTTGGTAGCTGACTAATGCAGTTATATTAATCACTACATCATCAACTTGTCAATTCGCATTATTCATAAAGTCACACGTGGGAAACAAAGTTCAACTGTACTCAGCGAATAGATTTTTTGATTAAGCAATAAATGTTCTTTGGATTCTTCACTATGACATATATTATTCTCGCTGCTGCATATGCCGCAGCACTTGCAGACTAAAGAAAAAGGCATTAAATACATCATTATCATAGAATGCGTCCTTGATGTTACAAGACTTTCATGCTCACGATTGAGATAACGTATGAAATGCCATGTTTCATTACTGGACTGGACAACCAATAACATTTTTGCAAATATAATAAATTTCTCAAATTACATTGGATTGAAATAGTTTTGCAGATTTTTTAGAATTTAGAAATAAAAAAAAAACAACAAGAACCTAGAGAAATATCTTAAGGAAAATAGCTCTGAGAGTGATAATGAACTACTATTAGTCTGGATCGTCGTTAACCATTTTTAGGAAACAAATTCTCGAATATATTTTGAATGGTAGATCATATCTTATAATTATTTGATATTTGAATCATTAAGTATCTTACTTGTTTATATATCATACTCGAAGATATTCAAAAAGGCTTTGTCATAATATAAAGGAGAAACTGCGCGAATAATAAATAACATTCAAGTAAATATGCCACTTCCAAAAGCTCTAGATAGGAATTATAATCGTTATCGGATTATTCGTTTAAGGTTGTTAATTAAGATCATAGTACATCGTGCAATCAATCCTTTATACAGGATATATAAGTTCGATCACAATCCCAAATAGAATAATGAGAATGATAACAATTACTGAGTAGTGGATACAGCACCGTAATAAGGAATTCCTGTTCCTGCCTTTCAGTGTCGAATCAATAAGTACATTATCAAAACTGGCCAAATCGATTTATTCATCAATAGCTAAAGGAAACCTACAATTATCAACGTTCTTCCACCATAAAATGCTTAATAGTTAGATAATGAAAGGTTTGGATTTGAAACAAGTGCAAACTAAATCAAACCCAGCAAGCACGAAACATAACAGTCCCTACCGCGATGTTCTTTAAGTGTCAACAAAGTTACGTATGTTCTCAATATCCCATGAATGTTAGTTGTACATTTCATTGACACGTGCAATGTACTGTTTTTGTTACAGCGCTACATACTTTTAGTATGTACTAGTAATATCTTTGAGACGTTTTTATGAAACGTTTTTTCAGATATCACACTGAGATGTACCATTCATGTAATATTGTGATAGCTCCGCATGGTCAAGTGAAATTTGTACTGTGTATGTTTTTCTGAAGAAATTGGATAAGTTCAGCAAAAATGATTATATTGCTATATACCTGCTACATTATAGTGTTGACATTTGTTGAGGTTAAAATAAATAATTTCTGGACGTATATGCAACATTGGCCTGTTTACAAAGATGAAGAAAAAGAAGCCATTTTATGTGTCCGAAATTCCATTGTCATGGTTGACAAAAAATAATACTTGTTGTAAGTGGCCGCCAGAGAAATATTCTTCCTTGTATATATCCAGAAGTTTTCCACCAGAGGATAACTGGAATGAGTATCCTATTGTGGTGGAATATATCTGTGGTATGTGTACATCCTCCCAAATTTTGAATATAACAATAAGAAAGATGCATATGTATTTGTGCCTTATAAGAACTGTAGTTTTTTAAGTTTTACTTCCCTTTATAGATACATTAGCGGATGCCAAGCAGAAGGCTAAGGGCAATAGTGAGGAGGAAGTTGTTGGTAGGGGATGTAGAGCCATTAAACCATGAGAATATTTCAGCCCAGATGAAGAAGAGGATAGAGCTAGGGAACAAAGGAAAAAAGAAGGAAAGACTGATACAAAAAAAGGTAATTAGTATTCACGAACTAGAAAGTAGTGATTTTGAAGTATATCAATAATTGTATTTTTTTTAATTTTCACACTATTGATTCATATTACTATTGAAATAAATGACAAAGGTAAGTATTATAGCTGTCTTTCTCTTCTGGTTTTACGTCACTAAGCTATTGCTCGATCTTAATATTTTTGCTTATATCAATACAGAAATGAAACAGTTTGAATATATTGATGGTTAATTTTGATGTAATATTTTTCCCAGGATTTGAAAAATTGAATTAAAAACATTGAGTATTCTTAAAATTCTATTGTATTACCAAATTTTCTTTCTGATTTGTTAAAAAAAAAATAAGGACAAGCCTAACTATAGGTGAATCAGGTATATACAAATCAAAGCAAGAGTTCTGTTTCAATTATACACAAATATACATGAGTTCGATGATAGGCTACATACCTTATAGTTATAAAGAATGTAATTTTTTAACTAAACATACATTCTACATATTTCAGGTCACTCAAATGATGAAAGGGATTACCATGCCGATTTCATGAAATTAATGAATCAAAATATAATTTTTGAGGTAACTGACCCAATCAATGAAGATAGTGGAAGTGAGTCACTTTCCAAACAAGGTAGGTTTGGAACAATTTGAATATTAATACATGTCATGCATTGTTCACCTAAATGGTGGATGCCTGCCAAATTTCAAGTCAATTCAATGACTGTTACAATGAGAAATCTGCTGAAATTTTGCTCACATCAAATAATATACTAAACCATATAATAGCATATTAAGTGGCTCTTTCAACGGAAAGGAGAAACAATCATCTGAGGGGTCGTAGGACAGTTCAATTCTGTGTTGAATATACATTTTTTTTATTCTGAAACATTTCTATTTATGAATATTGAGATGTGTACTATCCTGTTTGATTGACGATGACAGTTTCGCGAATACCGTTACTTATTAACCATGTCAACAAAGTCAAACACTTAATCTTCGTGTTTTTATTGTAGGTGTTGTACATCATGATGTCAGATGCACCAGAAAAAAATTCGAAATCGTATTTTCGGAATGGCTGCGCCACGCCAAGTAGAGGAGGCTGAGGGAGAAAAATTAATTTATTTCACAAATAAAATCTTTCATTTTTCATTCAAGTGTTTTTTTTATATAACAATATATGAGCAACGTTTGAACATTCCCTGAACATCTAGCGCCTACAGCAGGGTTACGTCACATTTTCACATAACCTGTATGTAGTCTAGGAATGTAACGTGTATGTCGCAGCATGACATACCTACGATAATATCATGGCAACATTCACCAAACAGCACTTGTTAACATCTAACCAACATACTTTGAAAAGTTCCTGTTGCGGAAATTCGGAGGTTACATACATGCCCATGTGATATCAAAAGTACATCGCATGGGAGGTTTAATGTCCACAATGTTATGTATCGAAACGTATATGAGATGTTTTCGTGCTTGCTGGGAATATGTATGTTTACCATTGTGATTTCAATTGGCTGAGTATTAGTTTTCATGTATTTTATTTTATATGAATACATATTAATTATATTCGAAAGATACAGTGTGATTGTTGGGAGGAAAATATAGAGATCATCGTAAAAAATTCTCAAAAACAAATTTCGATTTGATTTCATACACAAACCAAAATAATAATATATTTGCTATGATATGGAATTAAATTATCTGCCGACTTTGGTCCTTGGCGACTTCGAATTCATCTCAACCTTATATTCAACTAATGACCTATATGACAATCAAATGGAATTCAGTTGTAGATGTAGTATAGATGATGAAATACCACTCATGATTATTATGTAAGATTCAAATGGACTTACAGAACGAATAAAAACGCGATTCATATTTTTTTGCTAAATTGAGTCTAGATCATTACATGATTATGTAAGATGTCGGATTCAGATAAAATAATATAAAAAGTTCCTATTAAAATTTATTACAAGCACTCCTAGAGAAGACCGGAGGGCCTTTAAGTGACGTCGTTGAAAATCAGTTCAATTTATTACACCTCGTATATTATTATAAACCATTATTTGCCCCTCCTCACCTCGACTCGGCAAAATACAGACGTGCTCGATAAAAATGATCGATCAAGTAAAAATACGAAATAGTACAGGGGTAGATTAGATAAGATTGGTGAGTAAATAAAATACCCCACCAATAACGTGGATTCGTATCATGAATTAGAATTATACTTATAACAAATTGTTTTCAATATAATTTTTCAACATAAAAGTTCGAAAGTCAGTGTAATGGAGAAAAAGTTGAATGCATAGAAGAATTGTCGAGCAGTTCAAACAAATCGAGAAGTAAATTCTGTCATTTAGATTTTTTTCACTTTATTTCAAGTATTATCGAAAAATGTTACAGGATTTCGTACTCTCTTTTTAACGCTGAATTCAACGATATGTATATCATACAATGTCATTCCAAGTTGATTTTCAGGTGATTTTGATCCTTATCCAAATTATCATTAGTTTGATCAACAATATGCAATACATTTCGATGAGTAAATCAACTTACTCATCTTGAACTAAATGGAATGTAATAATTACATATTCACAAATTTCAAGAGGTGAAAATTCATAATAATTAAACGAAACTATCATTTAAGCTGTAACAGTTTGGGCCATTTGGATAAAAAAAAATAATTACATCTGACATGATTGTCACTATCAAAAATTATGCATAGATCTCAAATTTTTACATGATTTACAACTCTCATCAGAGATTGCATTCATTTGTTTTCGCATCAATAACATACCCACAACCCCTAGAAAACACTATTTTAATAGTAAGGTGCCGCCGCGGCTTCTATTGGAAGTGAGGGGAACACGCGTTATAATAGTTCATGAAAACTGCAGCCCCCTCGCAACCAAAATATGCAACAGCAAGTGTGGCAGGTTAATCCTAGGCGAATATGAATTTTTTCAAAGAAAATCGACCAGAATTACCCACGAACTGAAATTGAAATCAATTCTGACACGTTTATGTGTTCAAAGAGTTTATATCAATTACCAAACGTAAGGCGAAAATGTTCTGGGAATCTGTACAAAACTGGTTTAGTGTCTATGTACGGAAATAACTTATCAATGATTCAGCTTATAAGCGAGCTTCCAATGTAGTGAGAAATTCCACTGAAATTATCGATTCTTCGGAAAATATTATACTTTCATCGTTGCGATATCATTACTCGAATAGTTTTCAAGATATTGATTGGTTACGAAATATTTTTCAGGAATGAGTAAGATTAATTTGAAAATATAGACGTTGTGAAAATATGAGAGAACGTGCTACATAGATTTACCTTACTTTATATGAAATGAATTCCCCCACCTTTAAATGATGTAGAAAAGCCACATCTTGTAACAGATAATGAGCCATAAAATTCTTCCACAAATTTGGCAAACGATAAACGTAAAGAAATTTAATGAAGTTAGACGATGTACAAGTACTGAGAGCATATGATGTTCATATTTTGTTTGAAAGATTGAGATCAAAGTATAATTTTGTAATGAAAAATTCGAAATTATTCACATAAAACATATTGTGAAAATATTGAAACGTTTCAAAATAATTGAATCATATTTTAACAATATTTTACATGATCCATTACTGAAAATGAAATGTTTCACATAAATATAAGGTCCTCCCATATTAATGTTTACATAGAAGCCTTGAAAAGGGACATAACTCAATCCTTCCACTTGATGGGAGTCTTATTTTGTTTATTTTATCATAATTATCAGACCAACTGTCCGGATATTTGTCTCGTTGATAGATTTGTGAGAACCTCTTTAGAAAGTCTTCTTCCACAGAGGGACAATATCAGAAAAAATATGGTCTCATATGCGACACATTTGATTATTTTTCAATATCGTAATTGCATCATGAGAGTATTCAGTTTACCATTACCAGAATTCTAATTGGCTGAGACTGTTAAGGCATCATCTGTTCAATTATTCAAAACGATGATAAGTGAATACTTCAATTTATATGATTTCACAATTGAAAACAGATCAATTTTGTCATTTGATTTGTGCAGTGAATAATTTTTCAGGGTATTGCTGAAAGGAAAAAATACAATGAATGTGAAAAAGTAATAGCAAAATAAAATCATTAAGAATAAGGAACTTATTTCGTTGCAACCGGAATTACCTTCATATTTAAAACATATTTTTCAGATGTGCGTTTCAAATGGAACAGCCTGTCTATAGCCGAAAGTTCCAAAATTGGCGTCCTATATAAATAACTTCATACTTGTGAACCAATTGCCAACCCAATTGTTAGGTCTTCTTTGCTTTCAAGAAAAATCGACATATTTCCTTGTATCAACAAAATCTCATGTATAGTAACTGTTATTTCATAATAGAACCTCAATGATTAAAAAAAAATGTGCATGATTATTGCCTTTTGATATTCCCATATATTATGATGATTCCAATGAATTTTTTGTTTTTCTATTGTTCAGTTGGATTGGTCAATAAATGACATTCATTATTATGATTATTATTATTAGGTACGCCTATTTCAGGACAACAACGATCTTCACGAGTTTCAAGAGATATTGAATACAATTACCTAATACACGATGTAATTTATGTTCACGATTTCAGTATTGGATAGTTTTTATTAAAATTAAAATAGATTCAACACCATTGGCGTAACTAGAGTTGACTAATGGGGGGGAGGGTCGACCCCCACCAGTCAACCACACTTACTCAAATTTTAATTTCTTCAATTGTTTCTTGCAATTTTTTGTATTTCTTCTGAGCAATTGGGGGTATTACGACCCCAATAACCCCCCCCCTCGTTACGCTTATGTTCAACACCGATTTGTACGACAGGCGCAGTCTGAAATAATTCGTGCCAGGCATATGGTTCGATGATGCGTCCTGTTGGCTGCTCGAGGAATTCCACCAATATCATTGTGTGATCTGTGACTCAACGTTCCGAATCGATTGGCTTGGACTGGCTTAAAGAATGGAACGCCAACAAAATAAGGCATTCACATTATATCCGATTATATCCGACTTTCCGAATGAAGCAATTAAAATAAACAATGTTGCCCTGAGCGAACGTCATGAATTTGACACCTCCATTAAGCTAACAGAACCACTTTCTAATTTTAAAATTTTTCTTTGGCCATAATTTAAGATTATTTCACACTATTTCTCAATTCATTGCTCTTTGTTTTATAAAAAACATTAAGGGTTCTGCTAGCTTAACCGTTAAGCTAGCAAAACCACCTTTTAAACATAAGATTTTTGCAGAGCTCTTTTAAGGCTCTCATTCTAGCCTATCGCAGATTTTTTTGCTATTCGATTTTTCAAAAAAATTCTGGGTTTTGCTAATTTTGAATGCGCCATAATTTAGAACCTACTTTCGAATTTGTTGCGTAGTATAGACTTGTATACCCGAAAAGGAAATCGCGTATTTTTTTCTTAAACGAAGAGCAAAAAATTCGAAAGTAGGTTCAAGTCAGAGCCTTAAAAGAGTCTTAAATTATGGCGTATTAAAATTTTTCAAAAACTGCCTCGTATATGATGGGTTCTGCTAGCTTGACGGTTAAGCTAGCAAAACCCAGGAAAAATTCGGCGATAGGCTAGAATGAGAGCCTTAAATTATGGTATAATCAGATCTTGCAAAAATCTCACGTTGCAAAAATCTCACGTTTAAAAGGTGGTTTTTGCTAGCTTAACGGTTAAGCTAGAAGGACCCATGATTTTTCTTATGAAACAAAGAGCAATAAATTCGGCAATAGGGTAATAAATTAGCCTTAAATTATGGCCAAAGAAAATTTTTAAGGTTCAAAAGTGGTTCTGCTAGCTCAATGGAGGTGAATTTGACAGTATTTAACTTTTTTGAATGAGCTGTAATAGTTCAAACCATTTTGAAGAACATTATCATCAAAAAGTTTTACGTCATTAAAAAATGCTGCACCTATTTGAAATCTCTCACATCACTAACATAGCCTCAACCCAATAACAACTTTTTTAATTATCAGTTTCAACCGCACCATCTACTGAAAGCCTAAATAGCTTACGAAAACTGCAGTCACATATGAGAAATTACTTTTAGCGTGCCGAGTGAAAAAGCTTGTTTATAAATTAAAAATTTATTGAATTCGTATTCTTCAGAGTACTGAATTGTGAATCTGTACCATTTTTGGATCCACTGAAACAAAATATTTCATAAGAATGTATGTACAAATATGTGCCAATTATGTGACAGAATTATTCCTAATAGTGTTATCTAGTGAAGTATCAGATTTATAACACGTCACCGATACTAAGCATACAGAGCTTTCGTACCAATTATGAATAAATTGAAATTTAGCCTAACGCCCCATTCCTGATAAATACCTTAAAACAGGTCAATTTTTATCTTTTATCTATAAGGGATAATTGAATACGAGTCCATGACAAATCTGATAGAACAACCCTAAATATTAACCAAGGAATAATTATTATTTAATTAATGAAATATACCAAGTTGTTAAACTAAAAATAAGTGAATAAGTAGTTATTTCTCGAAGAATGTTGATTAATTTTTAATCGATAAGAGTTATGTGAATTATTCCAGAGAGTCACTGCATGAATGCATCAGAATAACGTTGGATTTCGATTCTTTTCGAAAATTAACTGATTTCGTAATATGTTGTATATCCAATGAGACCTCCATTAAGCCAGCAGAACATCTTTCGAATTTTCAAAATTTTCTTTGGCCATAATTTAAGGCTAATTCATTACCCTATTGCTGAATTTATTGCTCTTTGTTTTACGAGAAAAATCGTGGTATACACGGGGTACACGTAGTATAGATACTTGTTCTTCCGAAAAGGAACTCGCGTATTTTTGTCCTTAAATGAAGAGCAAAAAATTCGAAAGTAGGTTCAAAAACTTTCTGCTATTCTTTGGGTTCTGCTAGCTTGACGGTTAAGCTAGCAAAACCCAGGATTTTTAAAAAAAAACAAAGAGCAAAAAATTCGGCGATAAGTTCAAATGAGAGCCTTAAATTATAGCGTATTAAAAATTTCCAAAAACTTTCTCGTATCTCTTGGATTCTGCTAGCTTAACGGTAAAGCTAGCAGAACCCACGATTTTACTTATAAAACAAGGAGCAATAAATTCAGCAATAGGGTAATGAATTAGCCTTAGATTATGGCCAAAGAAAATTTTGAAAATTCGAAAGTGGTTCTGCTAGCTTAATGGAGGTTACAATAAGCAATTTGCAGTTTTTATTTTGTTGCGTAGATTTCAGCCAATTAGTGATCACAAAATTGACAGTAAGTCCTAGTGTCTCAAGTCATTCTGAAAAGTCTTCCAATATTATACCCGTGTATTTTTCAGTGTGTTTTGAAAAAGTGAATTTATAAAACAAGTTCCACAAATCGAAATCAACTTGGTGGCAGAGAAAAAATCAGCATCTCTCAACTTAGACAGAACAGGAATCTACTTGAAAGTTGTATTCTAACAGATAATAGTTAAGAGATATCGCATATAATCACATTTAATTATTTGAATGTTTAAATTATTGTTACATTAGTTTTCAGAAAACGATAGAAAATAGTTTTTTTTTTTAATTTCACTACAAAATTGTCGATGTCACGTAATCAAAAATATAAAATTACAAAAATCACACATAAAATGGTAAAGGCGATTTAACATGTGTGTGAATACCCTATACATAGTGACAGTTTGAAAATTTACAATGGGCTATATCTCACAGACGAAAGATGATATCCAAACATGCTCAAACCCGTTTCTAGGATGGAAAGGGGGAACTAAAATGGCATACAAGATTACTCGCCCCCATCAACCCCCTAGGCCCCACAGACTCCAACCAAAAAAGTCTGAATGGCAGACCCCTACTTGTGATACATCATTGAAAAGCCCATAAAAACTGCTCTTCAATGGTATGAATAATAATTGTACAGGGTGTATCAATAATTATCAAATAAATATCTAAAAATTGTAAAAACAAACATAGGAACCCTACTAGGAGGTTGATGAGGGCGAGGTATCTTTTATGCCATTTTAGTTCCCCCTTCTATCCTAGAAACGGTTTTGAGCATTTTGTGATATCATCTTTCGTTGTGAGATATAGCCCATTGTAAGTTTTTGAATTGTCACTATGTATATTAGCTAAGATATTTATCCCCATCTAGATCTCTATCAGAAAAAAATCTTACACGCAAAGTGAGTATTTTTCAACATCAATTAAGTGGAATAAATGGTCTACTGGAAAAACCACTTCTGATGTTTATAAATGAGGAGGCTGTTTCATAATGTGACTCATGAGATAAGACGCTATCTAAACGTGAGTGCATAGATAGAGTTTTCCTGTCGTTTATTTTTTCAATTACAAATGAAAGTGATGATCGGGATGAAACTCGATAATAATCGAGATATGACCATTACGTACCTATTTCAGATGATTCATGAATTGTGATAATTGTTGAAATGTCTATAAAACTGACCCAGCCCTTTTGACACAATCAAACAAACGAAAATCAGAGAATCACTTAGTATTCAATGCATATTCAACATGTTGACACTGTCAAGTTTTAGCTAGAATGACTTCTCACTTTTTACTCAAAACAAGTTATCTACTGATTTTCAAAAGATTTATTTTAACCCAGAAATTATAAGCATTACAAAGATGGTTGAATTGGGGCAAAAAGTTACGTATTTCTATGTCTGAAGATTTGCCGTTGATATATTTCAAGAACGAATATTTTAGAAAAATTTCCAGCAATAATTGAAGCTATAGTTGTTTATAAATGAATGTTTGAAAGGTAACATGACGTAACGCAATACAAGATATCAGAAAATGGAGAATTTACAATTCGTAATACATCCCTAAGACTCTCTCAATCGACAACTCATCAGATGTAAATAAACATACAGGTGAAACTATTAAAAGCTTGTTAATAATAAATACTGGATGATTTTCGCACAATTGTGTTGAAACAGCAAACTTTGTAGACGTAGCTGGAAATTAGTTGTCTCAATAACTACACATTTTCATTTGGTATACACCAACAGTGTATATGAGTAATTTCCGAGATGATCTCAGTAAGAAGCTTCCTTCCGCTATCAAACCAATGACCTGCACTGTTTACATCTCAAAGAAAGTTACGAAAAAAACTCAAGATAACTTCTTATCTACCAAGTCTAATGTCAGTTGGAATGTGCCAAGTAAATAAGAATATGTCTTCAACTGCTATAAACGACTCTATAAACGACTCTATAAACGGGAATTGACTGACTCTCAACCAATAATAAGGAATATCGTATTCAAACCATATGGGATATTTCATCATTCCTATTAACAGGTAATTGGGTGAAATTCTATTTCGAGCATCTACCACTGAGTAAGCCGGTGAAATCAATTGAGTTGAAAGAATCATTTGACCTTTTTCTATTGCAAGAACGGATGGATACTTCTAGCACAGGCGAACGTACGTTCCTTTCGTTCATACGGTATAATAGAGAGGTTATGACGCGATCCAATGATGTGATTGCAAAAACATTTGTGTGTGTAAAAGTAACAATTCGACAAGGTGGTGAAACTGTATGTTTTTTGCAAGAATGTAGAAGTGTTTTCAAAAAAAATATATCAAAATATAAATTTTGTTAATTTCAATCAACTCACAGTTGTGTGAAAGTCAAAAAATTGCATAAAAAGATCTCAGCAAGGAATGAAACGAGTTTTGAATCCCTTGCTTATAGAATGGTTACCACGAAACAATAGTCTAGTTTCTAGTTGAAATGAAATTCTCGAAACTTAGGAAATCCTATGAGTCAACCGATACAATCGATGTGTGATATCGTCATAAGTGTAGTATTTTAGGTTGTTATCAACCTGTTCTTTTTGAATAGCACACCCTATACATTCATTTTCAGATTGCACGATGAACGAGACATATTTCAAGTATCAAGATTTTATTGTCAAAAATGACGTTTGCGAAACACAAAATAACTATTGAAATTAGGAATTGAAATATTATTTGAAAGTAATGTTTTTCAAACAGTTATTATGAAAAGGTTAATTTAAATTCGCCAAGTATACAAATCAGTAAATGAATAGCGTATAGTAACAGCGACATTCAAGTTAGTTTCAATCACTTGATCGTCTTTATACATATTGAAGTACCAAAAATGATACACAATTTATGCCACTTGATAACTCAACTTGTTAGACGCAAGTTGAGTTATAAATATATACAGGGTGTCAATAAAAATGGTTAGAAGAGTAGGTGGCACCGTTTCAACCCTTGAATGATATAGGAAAAAATGTATTACGCATCAGATTTTTCATTTATTATTAATGATTTATAATTTATCATTAATATTTTCTCGATTTGATTATTCATTATGAATAATTATTCATTAAATATTAATTATCATTGAAAGCAGTCAATACAATAAGGCATCTCAGAACTGGCAAATTCTAATTACAAGTGTATGTAAGGGTAAGATCTACCCCTCCTAGGAGGTTGAGCCACAACTACAAATAGTCCTTGAAAGTCTCTCCCTTGCAAATAAAATTGTCCTGAAAGATATTAAGGGTGGAATATTTGGTATATTATTTCGCAAACTAAAAATACATTTTTCTAAAAATGATCGATACTGTACAAAGGAGTGTAAATAACCAATTAATAATGATACCAATCTTTCAAGCCATTTGTTAGAAAGCTAGACTTCTCCTGTCCGGCCAGCAGTTAATAGTATAAAGGTATACTTGAAAATAACAATGGAATATCTCAGGAGAAATTCCACTTTCATACGTTTCTGGAGAATATCTGGGGATATATCGAACACAAGTGAACTCCGCAATCGAATGTTGAGAAGATACAAGGAAATTGACATCGAGGAATGTAGGGAAAACAATAACTGTTTTTTTGTCAAGTTTTTAGTCAAAATCGGGGCACATGATTGAAATTTTCAAAAAATGTTAAAATTCATGAAATAACTTTAAACGAGCCGCAAAACATGCATAGCAAAAATTGATTTTTTAGCTGCACATTTTCGAAATCAGAAATCGAAGAAGAATAAGAGAGTATTACTCATTCGAGATATCTATTCATCAGTTCAGCCATATTGTATTGTGCGGTGTGAAACCATAGGAGATTGGCCATAAAAAGCTAACCAATTTCTCAGAAAAGACGGTTAGAATGTCTCCTTGGGTGACACGGCTGCTGAATACGTATGAGTAACGTCGCCGAAAATCCGTATACCTATCAGATGACGTAACCCGCATTTTACCGGTTTGGTTTTGGTATCACGTTCGAGAAAAAATCTATCTTGTCCATATGTGAATGCAAACGCGCTATGTCATTTAATGCACTGCATCCTTGACCTAGAACTCGAGCATTTCTTCAAATGATCACTCGTTTCATGTATGCTTAGGATAAGTGTATAAATAAATAAATTAATGTGCAACACGTTGTTTGCATCTCAAAGAATACGACATCTTTCGAACGACTGAAAGTGTCGTTTGAAAGATGTAATTTTTCTGCATACAAAACCTACAAGTCCCTGACTATGGTAGGTAAGAAAGTTGACAAAAGAAATGCCTACATTGCCTTGGGTATTGTAAACAAGGGATACAATTTTATTATAGGATTTTACTTATTCAGTTTCTATCTGAATCCGGGATAATTCCCACATTTTTCAGACACCCTGTATTAATAGGTCATCGAGTTGAAATTTAATGTTCTTGATTTATTCATCAGAAAATTGACCACAAAACATAGTATGTTCTTCAAAAATGTATATAAATAAAGTCATTATTTCAATTATATCTTTCACATTTTCGAACCTTTACTTTTCCCAAAACTGTTCTAGAAGCCATCGAGAAGCGATTAATCTATTTTTTGTATGATACAAATGTGATTCATTTCAAGAGAAATTAGCTACTTCTCGACACACAACTAATCAATTGTCTTCCCACCTCTAGTAAATCTCTTTACCAACGTTCCTTATGAAGTCAATTTGGATATCAAATCACAGTAATGATGTAGGTTAAATACCCTCATGTTATGACGGACATTTGTAAACTGTCCACAATTAAATGATTCGTATTTATAGGGGCATATAAAACGAATCAGTGCTTTCAGTTCTATAATGAATGCTAGTTGTGCGAGAGTTCAATGACACTTTGTATCTTACAATATTCTGAATGGATACCAAAACAATCGAATGTAATAAATTCAAGGCTATTCATTATATCGCCAGAATGGAACTTTTCAAAAGTTTAGGTTCCGTTCACAAAAAAATCTATTAAAAACGAAATAGTGCCAAACTATAAATTTGCTTAAAATTGTAGATTATTGATAGCAATGAATTTTATAAAGGTCCGACAAACGCAATTTCAGGTGAATTCAAGATATCTGAATTGCAAATTCATATGAATTATTAATATATTAATAAGAATGTTTGTTTAAACATTAATGTGTTGAACTGTCAACTCAGAAAACCATCCAAGTTTAGAGTGATTGAACAGTTTAATAAGCCTCTGGGTGTCATGTCAAGAGTTTTGAAACTATATGAAAATATATACAGTCGGACCTCGATATCTGGAAGCTGAAGAAGGGGGATGAGTTATCGAGTTAAGATTTTCTACTGTATCAACCGAGATACAATTGTATAATAACACATACAGTACTACATTGTATTAATTTATTTGAATATTAACTATACTGTACATACTGTACAATGATAAACGCAAAAGTTAGGCTAATGGTTTGTGTAACTTTAGTATTATTGATTGCAAAACGTTACAATTCGAGTTATGAAGGTTAAACATTCAAATATTTCGACTTATAAAAGGAATTTCAGGATTGTGAGTTACCAGGATTTTGAAGGGGATAATGAAAAATTCGAGATATCAAGGAATTCCAAATATCAAGGTTCGATTTACTGAGGCCCGATTGCATTGCCGAAAATAAAAAAACTGTTATTAGAGTAAGGGAAACAAAAAATATCAACTGAATATTCTCATTTGAGAATGAATAAAGTGTTCACTGAAAATGACAAAATTATAGATTTCCATGATATTCTGATTTAATGTATTCACATAATAATCAAACAATGTTTCAACAGGAAGAGAGTCATTCTTGGTGAAAATAAAAGAGATGTTTCTGGGATTCACCTTGACAAATTACAGGTCCACATACTAAAGAAGCTAGCAAAGCCACACACGAATCATGACTGGGAATTAGGATCATTTTAGGCTAATTTATTACCCTAATCCCGAATTTTTTGCTCTTCTCTTTTATAGAAAAATTTGTGGCTTTGCTAGTTTCGGCCGAACTCAGCAAAGCCATTTTTGAAAAACAAATATTTTTTCTAACTCGATAATGTCAAATTGTAGATCTAATTTTAGGCTAATTTATTACCCTATTCCCAATTTTTTCGCTCTTCTCCTTCACAGAAAAATCTGTGGCTTTGCTAGCTTCGGCCGAACTCAGCAGAGCCATTTCTCAAAATCGAACTTTTTTCCACGATTCGATTCATATTTTATGACCAATTTTAGGCTAATTAATTACCCAAGTTTCATATTTTTTGCTCCACGCGTTTTGGAGAAAATCGATATTTTCTGATTTTCGTGTATGAGTGACGTAATCATTTCAAAATACGACTCTTTGGGGATTTCACTTGTTCAAACTGATGAAACTGACATGGACTAGGGTAATAAATTAGCCTAAAATGAGCCTAAAATTATGAGACTAATCCCCAGTCATGATTCCTGTGTGGTTTTGCTAGCTTCTTCAGTATCAGGTCCACTTAGTGATCTGAATATGGGTTTCTATTTTTTTTATTAAGGTTATATATAACCTTCCCTCATTGAAGTTGATTAATTTACTCACTTACATGCAATAACCCGTATTTTATTTGACATTTTAATACATTTCAGTTTGAATGAGACACCAGAATGATCATGTTATTCAAATAATGGTCAACATCATACAATACAATAACTATAGGCTTCTCTCAAATTTTTTACATCCCTAAGTCAGTCAATTCAAAGAAAATTGATCTATTTCAAATTCTATTTTGCTTGACATCATAAATAAGTTAGTTAATGTGTTAATTCATGCATAAAACATTCAATTTCAATGTTCCCATATGAAATCCACTACATTGAATAACTGAATTGAACATGTTGAGAGACAGTAATAAAATTACACAATTGCGCAGTGCAATGAGTGAAGTAAAGTGAAGTAAATATCTTCCAAATGAAAGAAAGAGTGAAAAGATATATCATGGATATATCACAGCTTTAACCTGGCTCTCATAATAAATTTGATTGGTCCATGGTTACAATAATTTAACAATACATCTAGAAGTTATTTTTCATACAATCCAACAATTATTTTTATTTTGATACTTTGACATTTTCCCAGAATGAAATTTCCAAGAGTTCTATGTAACTTTCATGATCACTATCATATTCATCTTACACACTCAGCAACAAGTGGAATTATAAAGCAACAGCTTGGATAACATGACAACTTTATTTTGAAGGGCTTTCAACATACTAATATTATCATTGAGATATATATGCAGTACGATTAGAGACTGTAACATATAACTGTACTATTCTTCTACAAACACCTCAAGTCTCCAATTCAATAAGATATAAGGAATACAATTAATACTCACTCCCTTGCATGTTTATTTGTGTGTTCGCCAAAGAACAACATAATAAGGTATAAATAACTCTGTCCCAGCGTGCCATTCTTGTTGTAGTACAAGTTCATTTAAGTTTCAAGTATTTTTTATTTGACTTGCTTCTACATTAGTATAGCTTTTCGTTATTGAATGTTCGGATACTCCAGCTGTTCTCTTAAAAATTACACTTGAAACAGGTGACTTTTGATATGTAAACTTCACTGAACCTCCAAAATAACACATTTAATTCAGTAAATTGATAATAACACTAAACAAAAATAATGAATTCTCACAAAGAACTACACAGCCATTTTGCTACAGCTTGAACATTATATCGACAATACACGCACACTGCACAAGCATCGACATCAGTCACAACCACAGAACTACTGGCAATATTTTAGTCACTCCCAGTGTCGAATTCAGACCGACCAAACTTCCATACGGACGATTCAAGTAAAACAAAAGCCTGCGCCTGCGTAAAGAGCGGTGTTCTAGGATGAGTCAGTGGGCGTGAGTCAAGATTTATGTGGCGTGAGTCAGTGATGACTTCTCGCAATTCTTGATTTCGAGTGTGAAAAATTCTGAGAAAAGAATCGAATGTATTTAGTGATTTTTCATGAAATTCAGCATACATTCATCGAAGCTCAGAATCAGATTGTAAGAATTCACTTCTACCAGACTTACACAATTTGCGTTTCCGCCATTTTTATAGGACTAATTTAATTTATCTCTTCGCTTGGCGTGGTATCTGATATCATTTGAACTATATCGCGGACAAGTTATTTCTTCTGATTAGCTATTATCTGAGGATGTGATTTTGTGGCGAATTTATGAAAGCTGATCTTTGAAAAATATTTAAAAACTGTTGAATAACTTATTGATGTTAGTGAAAAAAAGTTGTAACAATAACAAAATGAGATTTAAACAACATTGAGTAGAAATTAATTCTGATTCTCAAAGATTGGGGGAAATTATTCTTCAGTCATCAATTTGTAAAGATCTGTAGGAGATATTTTTGAACGATTATTTCGATGATAGCAGCATCGCTGAAAATAGAAATGTATGACGAATCTCCAATTGAATCCAGTATGTGGTACTTGACAGTTATGTAGATGACAACACGCAAAAATTTTAGTGGCCAATGGTAATTACTTGATTGGGGTAAATAATCCATCAGTAATAGGGAGTTTAATTAATAGGTCCATATGATTGTTGACGTTAGGATTCAATCTGACATTTGGACATGTGCATTTCACAAGTTTTCTCGCCTTAAAAAAAGAACGACGCTAACCGAAATCCAACGAAATAAGGACGATATTCACGAATGGCACAGGACATAAAGTAAAACTACATAAAACAGTATGGAAAGTAAGATATTGGCCTGCCTAGGCGAGTTCTGTGCTAACGTGATGAACTACTTCAACACTATTTTAGAGATGCGTTCTACTGAACACTCACAACGATCATGCTTACGACAACGGTTTTTGCCTTTCCAAGTGAAATTGATTTCGGAGCGATAGAGAGGTTATGTTACAATTTGTTGGTCAACTTTATTTCAAAATAAAAATATACATATACTTCTATTTCAGAGGATTACTTTGAAAATTTTATTCGTGTAATTATCTATTTCTTTAGACTTTCGATATGTTTGTACATTTAATTATTCACATGAATTGATACAATAATACTTGGTTCGATTTAGTTAGACGCCATAAGGCGATATGTCGTAGATGTCACCCGTTAGCTGCTCCAAGTTTTAGAAATTGCGCGCCATTTCCCAAAATGTCACGTCGACCTACCACTTGAGATGGCTCGATCGTGGCTCGACGTGAACATAAGTAATGGCGTCACAAATGACGTTTTTGTCGTGATGACAACGCTTAGTGGAACGCACTCCCGGTAGTCCCGGTGTACATCATTTTTGCTACGTTGTTGTACCTAGGACGGCTCACGTACGTGATTACGTCAACTCTCTAACAATATCCATAACCAATTTACCAATAATTCATAAGGTTCCGTTTTTATTTTCGTACTTTTTGCCCATCTATGTTGATAATCGAGAGACATGCTCCATTTAAGAACATATTAATAGTTAATATTTTGAAATCAACGAAGTAATCAGAATAATAGGATAGGATAGGGAATTGTTCCACCATTTTGTTCTCTCCTTGGTTTTTCTGCGTAAGTGCCGATAGGTGACTCATTATCACATTAATTGACGCCAAAAATCTGCGTAGGGAGAGAATTGCTATATAATACAATTGAAATTGATAAATTTATTTCCATTAACGCGAAAGGAAACCTTTTATAGATACGTGGTTCAAGATATATTTTCTCTTACTATACACACCTACGCACATTTTCATAGTGTGAAATAAAATCTTCATTCAGAAATATAATTACGAAAAACCACGTGTTTCAATTATTGTACGTCATCCAACATTTCAATTGGATAAAATATGAAATTTCATTTATAGGACTTGTTTTCAATACAAAAAATCTGGATATAAAAGTAATTTTCCGAGAACCTGGCATAAATGTTCAACAGTAAACCAATATTGATTTTATTGATGTTAATGCCATCAAAATATTTTTTTTGGCATCTATGATGAATTTTCATTTTATGGTAAAGAAAGAAATAAAACTGAATTTCTCATTCCTCACAGAACTTCAATAAACATAAACATCACGGTTAAATTTTTATTGTAACCAGTATTTAAGTATCCGATAAATTTATTAACATCTTAGAGGGTTATGAAGCATATCGATCACATTTCAATATAAACGTAACAATATTCAAGTAGAGTTAGTTATATTCTGAATAACAGCAGCGTCAACTGCTTGTTACATTGATTATTATATAACCTGTATCATTATCATCGTTACCAAAAATATAAATAAATATTCAACTAGGTACTAATTTTTATTAGACATTTGAAAGAAATAAATAATGTTTATAAAAACTTACAATTGAAGAGAGATCCGGGATGCTCTTTACAGTAGATTCTCGAAATAGTAGGTAATATAGAATATCTGATGAATTTCATGGAGACAATTATCAACTAAGAATAGTGCCTTATGACATATGTTCCTAAATTGAAATCATTGGAATTACTATCTACGACCATTTGATTTGTATAACTATACATTTTTCAGAAGAAAAGTACACTATATATTCATAAATGGATGTATGCCAAATCAGCATCAAGATGACCGACGTAGTTTTTAATTAAACATGCATTGTCTGCAGCATCACAAAATACGTGTTTCTAAATGGCCAAAAAAGTAGAACGAATTCGATATACATAACGAGCATAAAGCAAAAAATAACCTCGATTGATAACAGAATTTCGAGAACTTCATTTCTGGAGGATACAATGTGACTGATATCACACCAAAAAAATCGAAGACTTATGGAATGGAAGGAAAGTGCTAGCGTAAGGCAGATATTCTCATCTCAAAAGTGAGTTAAATCTTGCAGCGCCAGAAATCAAGATATGAAAATTTTTTGTTTAACAAATAATTATCTCAAGTCGAAATGAAAGAAACATCTCAGTTTGTAAGTGATAGGACAAATGAAATAAAATTGAGCGATCTATGCGAAGATATCAAGTTTGCTTCCCACTCAATACGGTGACGTTTTTGGGTAATTATTCAAATTCTTCGATGATGCCAAAATGACTACATTTTCATCAATCTCCAATAACAAAAATAAAAATCATTTATAATGAAAAACATTATGTCTCGTTCTTTTGACGAACGTGTCTTACTCAGTGGCACGTCTACTTCAAACATATCCTAAAGTTTTGTATCAGACTCCCTTTCCCGTCACTTCGTCACACAAAGCTGCTAATTGTTCGCACTCTTCGATCTTCTGCTGTAAAGAGATCTCCAGAGAGCTGCATTTAATTTCCAGTCGTTTGATGATGGCTTTCAATTTCACTACTTCGCTCTCGTAACGCTCTCTATTGGACAAATTCTCTTTGTTTGACCTGCAAATACATTCAGTGTTTAGGATAAAGGCATTTTTCATGAATTTTTGTTCGGAAAAGATAGCTGCAGTGGAGCAATACGTGCGAGAAAATAAATCGTACCTGACCTGAAATGAAATCATGACAATGGCGTGACTCAAAGTTTACAGGCATAATTTCATGTTACCTCAAGTTTGATTTGGAGAATAGATCAGGTTATGACAGTTATAAGAGAAGTAGAAAGAAATCTTGCGTGCGTATTAAAAAAAATGGACATTTCACAAAAATCAAGAAAACTTGCACCCTGTGACAGTTTTTTCACTTTCTTCGCTACAAATCTCACCTCTTCAATGATTTCTTTGTTAAGGGATGCCGAATAATGTGTTTGTTAACTTTTGCTTAAAATGTAAAGCCAACAGCTTGGAAGAACCCCAACCAAATATATAGAAATGTGATTTCGCCCAACTTTGGACTGACTTTACTGAGAAGAAAATGTACTATACTAATTTGGTAAGTAACATTGGTGCATCCAATAAGGATTTCAAAATGGTATGATGGTGGATATTTCTCAATTCGTAGACAAAGCTTTCAAGGCCCTAACTTCATCGAATAGGATGGACGGTCGTTTTATGGAGTGTGAACGAGACGTTCTACGTTTTATTGAATTAGATATCACACATTACTTGGTAACAATATTTTCAATTACAAAACATTTTCTAATTCCCTTCACACTTCATCAAACTACTCTTTCCATATCACCAAATGTTAATTCTGAATGTTTAATTAGCGACAGGAGTGATAAAACTGTCAGTGTGCAAATTTTCAATTCTTTTTAAATGTCCGTTTTTCTTTGATGATACCATTACAATATTATGGAAAATATTTGTTGAAAAACATTGTGATTGCGAAATATACAAGAAACAGTGGTGTGAATGATGAATGTGTCATTTTATTATCAAAATGAGTGGATGTACTAATTCCACATCAGTTAATAAGAATAACAAATTGTGTTATTTCAAAATGATCACTCAGTGTTAATGCTCAAATTCAGTATTGCCATATCAAGTCAATAACAAAATCGTTATTTCTAATTCATCATGGTATAATCCCTATATTTTCAATAAAAATGGACCTCGAAAATGGTTGTAGTCGCAATTTTACTTCAGGGAAAAACGATCATTTGAAAAGGTCAACAAGAAATGATGATATACTCACTTATCTATTTGGTTACCAGCATGTTGTTTTAAGGATTCATATCGTTCTTCATGTTGAATATTGGTTGCCTGCGCCAATTCCAATTTTACAATCAATGCTTCCTCTCTAACAGACATTGTTTGTAGATTCTCCTTAGCTTTCTCATACTTTCTAAAAGCATAATCGATGAATGCAGTATAGCGCAAAACGTAATCAACTCACGAATGCACGTCAGAGAAGGCCAACTCCAGATTCGCCAAATGTTTCTGATTGATTTCATATTTTTCCATCAGTTTTATGCGCTCATCTTTACAGTGCTGCATTATTCTGTCATATTCTTCCAATAATTTCCTGAAATTATGTCAATACTAATTAGAAGTCACTCAGCAAGTCTTTTGGAACAAATTCAGTAAATAAGAGACAGTTTTTCGTTTATTAGTATTTTATATTGTGTTCAAATCAAAGACCTATTATCCTAACGAGACAGAACATCTCATTCATAAATATGAGTTTGTTTTGTTGCATTGATTGAAAGAGACGTTAATGTGTATGACAAAGACTACCCATCGGAGCTCCCTGTCAAGCTAACAGTCTTGGCAACAATGTGATTGTTTATGTTCTCTAATACCAAGATTTCGAACATAGGCGTGCCGTTCAATAATTAACAGGGGACTATACATAGACAAAATTTCATTCTCATTTTTTATAGTGAGTGTTTATGTTCTCTAATACCAAAATTTCGAACATAGACGTGCCGTTCAATAATTACCAGTGGACTATACATAGGCAAAATTTCATTCTCATTTTTTTTTAGACATTCCTCTCGCAATTATAGAAAGTAGAAGGCAATATTGAATCACTCCCAAGTTCATTTTTTATGAATATAAAAAACACATGAAAAGGAAACAGTATCATTCAAAAATCGAATGAATTATTATGAAGGTCACTAGGTACATTAACAATGATTGAGGTATGAGGTGCAATGACGGTACTAGTTGAAAAATTTGATGAATGTTTATTAGATACCTTCTCTCAAGACCTGTTACATGAATAGGATAATTTTTGTATTCAGAGATCGTGACCTGTTCTGAAGTCGAAATACTTTTTCAGGATTAGTTTAACCAACTGCATGGAATGCCCATCAATAGGATCACCATCATAAAGATGGTCTACAAAATAATCAAACACGGACAAAGATAAATTGGCCATGGTTTCATTTATCAGGATATCTGTCAAATTTTTAATTTTCTTATTGAATATGTTGGTTGTGCTGTGAAAAAATCTAAAATACTTTTCCCCTGTCTTGCAGATATCTACCACCATTTGACTAGCTTTAACCAGTTTGCCATAGGTTTTCTTCACCTGCAAGAGAGAGGCTGAAGAAACACTCTCTAGCAAATTAATGCACTTCAAACAAGTGACATATTTTTTTAGGCCTTTCACAAAAAAACCTGATATGTAAATTACAATATCTTCAACATAGGGAGTGAGATTCTATGCAGTGGATCCTGAAAAAATTGTATTCCATGAAATCGTCTGTATTTTTTTCCTTTAAGGCAACATGATCTTCATTTTTCTCCAAATTGTTTTCACTTGTGATACTACTGTATCCCCTTTTATAAGCTGCTTCGAATTGCCTAGCTGTTGGATTATTATTGTAGCCCCCTTTACTTTCGATAGCTCCAAAGAATAATTCTAAATGGTCTTGTGAACATTTATAAGTTAAAATGTACCGCATCATTTTCTTTTCTAATATATAGATGTAATACATTTTTTCAAGGCTTTCCATGTTGATCAGAAAACCCAAAAATCCAGTTTTTCTTGATGATTTCAGAATTGATATTCCATTTAGTTTCATCCCGATTATATAATTTTTCATAATTTCCATCTGTTGAAAAAAATGCTCCGCATCATCTTCTGATGAAGGTCTTTTATATCTATATTTTGAGAATAAATTTCTCGAATTCAATATATCAAAGATATTATTGAATTTCAGTATGAATTCTGAAGTAGCTCCTGATCCTTCAAAATCAGGACACTTCATACCCTCACGAAGAAAAGTTATGACATCACTCAGGTAGGTAATAAGTCTATGTTTCTAATATATGTATTGATCATCATTTATAATCAAGTTACACATGTGCACCACATAAATAGGCGCAAATGTACCCTTCAAGAGTAGTTTGCTATTAGAGAATGTGTCAAATCTCAAATTTAAGAAACGTTCTATTGAATATTTTGAAATAATAATTTATGGATTGACTTGTCTACGGAGCTTTACGGAATGTATTTCATATTATTTTATCAGCAATTGGGAAGAGAACTGTGTACTCCATTCGTTGAAAATCATTCGCATTATTCACAAAATATAAGGCATTTTCAATGTATGTGAAAGCGAGTAATTCTATTGGAAAGAGTTTCCACTTTATTTCATACTATTTTCTCAAATATTCAAAATATTAAATAAATCATTCCAGAATATAATAAATGAATCTCTTCTTATCGTTGAGAACTCGATGAATCAGCCAACGTATTTTTTAAATAATAATTATATCTTCATGATTGTATCAATTGATGAACTTATCAATAAGAAAATTGAACAATGAAACAAAATAAATAAATGAAAAAATCATCATTCATGATTGCGTATGTTTTTTTACTTTTTATCTTTGTCTTTTTTTGTGATAAAAACAGTTCAAATGAAGGAAATTATAAACGATATTGTTCATTACTTATTCAAGAATAGAATTTCCTGAATACTTTGCCCTACATTAATGCATAATACCCGGTCAGTGACCGGACGGTTAAACGATGTTGTATACACCCCCTTCAAGTTCTCAATTTGAATTAATTCTAATTCAGTTGATATCCTATATATGCTGAGACGTGCACTTTATGTATCACTGTGGAATTGATACTTTGTTTCGTATTGAAGAAGGAAAAATACCGGAAAATAACTCACTTATATTGTTCCTCTCGTTTAGTTCTAGTCTGTAAGTCAGTAATGAGCTTGGTTTCTTTGAGTTGCGCCTCTTTTAGTTGGTCCTCCAAAAGATGAGTATCTCCCTTTTCTATCAGAGTACTATTTTCTTTCACTTTCTCCTTTAACGTCTTTATTTCCTGTTTATATTTTTGTTCAATTTTCAACGATTCTGCTTGACTCTTAATGATAATCTCTTCTTTTTGTCGGACTTCCAGTTCTAAGGAAGCTCTAGCTTGCTGTTGGGCGTTCAATTGAAGTCGCAGCTCGGAGTTTTCTTGTTGATGTTTGGCTAGATCGTCACCAAGGTCCGCCATTTTCTAAAATCAATCAATTCATCACAATTTGGATCAAACCAATTGTGAACAATCTGGGACTATCATTTGAGGAATCACGCGATCAAATTGTATAAAATTATACTGAATAATTGGTTGCTCGATTCAAAATTTCAATATCCAAAATTATTAAGTGATGATTTTTTCGAATACAGATAAAACCCAAAAAAGATTTTCTCATGAGAACGATTCTCATAGGTACTGCATCTTATAGAGACATGAGCTCTTGACATACGCCGCTGAAAATCGGCTCAGAATAATAAATTGGGTACTTGATGAATATCAATGAAATCAACCGTTTTCGGGAGAAGTAACGATAAACAAATTATAAGGTATTATAAAAACAAGAAGTATTGGTCAATTCTACTCACAGATTTTAGTGTTTCTATGTCAATACTGGAAATAGGTACAACCGAGATATCTACAGTTCCTTCCAATGGAAAATCGCCAATTAAACAATCTGTTTTTATTGGTTCGTTCGAAACAGAGGAATCATTTCGAATTTCTACCTCCTCGCCATTTGCAGGTATCGTCGGTTGCCCAGTGATTGTAAGGTTTTCAAGACCACTATCCGAATCAACTACACTATCTGCCTCAATTTCACTGTTGCATTTGGCAGGTGATCCAGAGCATCTTCTACTATCCTTCAAGACTGGAGATAATTTGATGGAGCTTGTTTCATTTTTTTCGTAAGCATTTTCTTCTACATAGTCAGTTGATGGAGTATGTTCGAGCGATTCTACTTGTGTTGAATCTGGTGGAATATTATCTATTTGCTTCTCTTGTTCGACGGACTCAGAACTTTCAGTGCCAGCGTCGAAAGTTATGTCAGCTGCGTTGTTTGTTACTATATTATTGCAAGTCAGTATCGTGCTAGAGTTAGTTTCAGTGGTTATATTGTGATTCGATGAAATTTGAAGGTCAGATAATGTTGAATGAGTCTCAAAATATTCTTGCGTATCAGTATCCTGTAAATGCTTATGATCTGACAGAATACCAGTACTATGTAAGCATTCAGTCGAATTGTCTGAAACCGAATTTGATGATGATTTCTGAAAAGAAGAATAAGCGTGATTTTTAGGTTGTATCACACAAAAAGGACTTTTGATACATGATAATGTTGTCATACGGTATAGAAATAACACCTTCTATATGAATAAATGCGAATCGCCGAACATACAAGACCCTTAATAATCACAAAATATACTTTTTGAGGTATATAAATATTTCATCGGTTTTCACAATGTTGACCTTCAAATAACTTTTTTGGTTTCTTTCATGCTATAGTTTATTTTTCGCTGTCGCTCTTTTTTTTTCTGCTCGTACTGATCTTCTAGAATCAAATCTTTCGAATTCCTTATAAGTACTTCAGTAGTGGACCACATTTTCGTACTGATTTCGCAATCTGAATCAAGATGTCAAGAAAAATATCGTATTCAAATAATGGAAACTAGCTTGCCTTCTACTTTCTTGAATTGCCATGAGACAACTGATAGTTCTTAAACTAGACACGTTGGTGAATATAATTTTAATAGGAGATTTTCTCGGTACGCTCTTTGATGAATATTCTCAATATGTAATGCATGAATCGGCCTCAAATCATACATGTTATCAAATCATGAAGTCCTTCATCCTTTCTATTTTTACAATCCTACTACAAACGTGGCTAAAATGTGTTGAGATAATACTCACTGGTGAAAGTTCGATATCTCCAGATGCAATCACACAGCCATTGACAATTGAACTATCAGGTGTCGGCGAATGTGAATTCGACTCAGAGATGGTAATTGATGGAATCGAAAGCGGATTGGTTATATGAGGTTTTGATACTTCATTCACTGAATTCAGGGAATTTGGGCCAGATGACCCAAATGTCTCGTCAAAGCTTTCCTGTAGTTTATCTTTTGACGATTCCTGGAAATTGATAATCTTTAGGACGGCTATGATATGGAAGTCTCTAGTGATTCATATTACTCACTTGAGTTCTATTTCCTAGACTTTTTCGAGGTGAAGTTGGGGGAGTATTGAAGACCTGGAAGATGTTGAAATAGCAGTTGAAGCAGATGTACTTGTACTTGAAATGATTGGCATTACTGTTTAATTCAAAATTTCTTGATTGAATATCGAAATTATAAACACTGATTTATAAATTGCTACTTCAAATATAATGAAAAGTGATATTTTTGTTTAATTCAAAATTTCTTGATTAAATATCGAAATTATAAATACTGATAAATTGCTACTTTAAATATAATGAAAAGTGATATTTTTGTGGTAAAAATTGTAGTTATTCGACAAATTTCTTCATTTAAAAGACATACTACATTCCACGACATGATAGTTTGATATGACTGAACAGTATTGACGTTTATTACTTTAAAGATGTACTGTGAATTTGAAATAAATGAAAATATATTTGTACAATGGACTTATAGATTGAGAGTAGAAGCAAAATTTTTAGAATTTTATACAGCCCTCTGGGAGTCACTTCTTTCAAATGGCACACCTGTATATTGTAATTGAAACTTAGTCATTCTATTTGGAATACAACACAGTCGTCATTTTTTCATGAATAAAAAACAAATTTCTTAAAATAATGTTCACCTAAAAAAATTTAGTAAAAAATCATCCAAAAAACCTCAGACCCATTTCGATTCTTTGATAAACTTTTTGTTTTTCAGAGCTGAATAATTTTTGTTATTTTCATTACAATAGATACTGTAAAAAAAAATCGATTGTAACCTATTGAAAAAGCAAGCAGAACTTATTTTATTTGGAATGACTCACTATATATTCAAGTGGTCACCCGGTATAGATATTCATCAATGATTGATATCCGAAGATTTGGTAGCATAAAAATTATCTCACCTCTATTTCTGATTGATTAATCTGGTTATTTGGAACAGGACATTCGTTTGTTGAAATGTCTAGGAGTTTTTCCGTAGAAGAAGCGTGTCTAGAAATTATTAGTGTCCGATCTGTATCTAGGAACTTTTCCTAAAATCAATGAGTTTCAATATTTTTCAAGTTGTTTAATGGATTATTAAACTCACATCTGCATTGTTACTAACGATTTCATCGTTTATCAATAGTGTTTCTTCAACAGGACTGAAAGTAAACATATGAAGTAGGGCTAATTACACAAGTATGTGACAAGTTTACCTGTTTTCATATAAAGGATCGAAATTTTCTAGTAGGGAGACTCTTGGTTTGACTGCATTTACTTTTCTCAACCCTACAATACAACAGACGAATATAGGTTATATTTGGCTTGTTAAATTATAATTCTCTCAGTAGATTGAGAACAAGAAACATTGGTTCATTGAGTAAAGTATGAACAAGTGCACTACGCTCTGAAATTGAAGCAATGAGTTATTGCACAATGTGTCATTCGTGAGTCAGACTGTCAATATGAAAGAGTAGTAACTTATTTCGACGAACCTTTAACCTGATATAAAAACTAATCACGATAGACAACACTTCATCAGTAGTAAGTAAGTGTCCATTTCATTTTTATTTCACACGTAAAACATCTATAGTTTCTGTAGAAATCCGAATACATAAATTAAATTACACAGACTTTTCCTCACACATACACACAATCTTCAAGTTGATGGAGATTAGAGATTATATAGAGGTACAGAAGAGTCATATTTGGATAATCGGAATCCTTGGTTGACCGTGAACACTGTTGCCAGAATGTCTCCAATACGTGAATATAAATAAAACTCACTTCATAAGTGTTTACCTACACTTCTTGAGATTCGATATTTTGTTGATAATTAATCTATGAATTGAAAACAGAACTACGACGTGGAAGGTTTTCAACGAGAAAAAATCCAAATGATTGTGAAAGTAGCAGCTGCAAATGATTGTGAAAGTAGCAGCTGCAAATGAACAATGTTCAATTTTTTTAGTTATGTAGTTTATACAGCGAATAAAATAAAATTGAGAATTATATAAAATAAGAATGCACCAATGAAATAACATATTTCATTCAAGTCGTACAAACCAAATGGATTTTCACGACTTTATTGTAAATTTACAATTTTTATTAACTCAATTAAATCATAAAAAATATTCTTTCCACTCACTGAAAGATAAGATTTCAATCATGATAATCACGATTGATAATAGACAAAGTAGGGGATTGAAAGATTTCAAAAAAGACTGGCAACGTTGTGAGTCATTGACTGTGTAGGAAAGACGATGCCTAAACTGAGACAACCGCATCGATGAGTTGGATGACGTCATACAAATTATCAATACAAGACCATTATTCTCATTATGGCGATAAATTACGAGACTCTCATACAATATCTTGATAGTACTATATCAATTTTCATTTACCTGTAATCCTAATATTAGGCAGCAATGTAATATAAGAAAAAATGGTTATAATAATAGTATTTATTCATTGTAAATATTGAAAGTCAGTGTCGGATCTAGTAGGGGAATGCGTCCGGGCTAAGGGCATGTTTTTCCGGGTATTTTGTGATATCGATCGTTAATTCAATATAATAATAGGATATCATCTTGGTGGGAATCTATTCATCATAATCATAGTATTGAATCACAATTGTCTTTTTTTTTTGTGTGCAATAATCGACTGTCCAATATAGTGGCACTTGCGTAAAACGTATGTTTTCTAAATAATAATTGTTAAAGTTGAAATTTGATAGCTTTCAATGTCGTGTTTTTATGACTGTGATTAGGACACATGAAGTCCAAAGACCAAAGAAAACATGGGGCAAAAATCTCTCGAAATGTTGATTCTGGATCGAAAAAATCCTGAACCCGGTCTTGTTGTTGGTTAGATATTCGCTTACCATTATGTTCTGGAGCTAATCCATTTCCTTTGGAAACTGCTTGATCCATGGATGATCCAAGTACTTCTTCATTCTGAAAAATAGTTATGAACCTTACATACAGAGTGTAACAATGAAAAGGATGACGTGTTTTAAAGTTATGAGATTGATTAAGAGATAAAAAAGTATAAATCGAATGATTGAAACACGGAATATATAGTATTTCCTACTATGAATCCGTGATACTTTATGGAGCCTAGATTGTAAGCACTTGTGAAGAGTTCCAACGCCAAAATTATTGATTCTCATGAAAACAACCAGGCTTTAGCTACTAATCAGAATTATTTGTGGATTTCTTGAAAATTGAAAGTTTCAATTTTTCGACGGTGGTAAGGGATTGCGTCGCGCCGAAAGCTGTCCCCACCTATTCAGAATCGTTTCGGCGTAATAACAAAAAAAAAATGTCGAAATTATCGCGTGCAATTTTCTAATAATCAGAAATAATCACTGACGAACTCATGAATGTTTACTGAGAACATCTCTATAGAGCATCTGCGGCGCTTCTCAAAATGGGCATGTCTCACAGGTGTGGAGATAAAACAACTTCAAACATCTGTTCTGTTGATTGGACGTTCAAGTTGATAATCCGTATTGTATTGAGAACTGGTAGGTTATTGAATGTTTTAAGAACCATTCTTTAAACAATGAGCTGTTGTTTTTTTCCCCTTCGCTTGATATTCGATTGCTGTGAGGTCAGGTGCAGATGCTCTATTGCGCATAAGGATGAGAGAATGGTGAACTCGATGAATGAATGATCCTTGACGTTACGTCGTGTGTAGGTTCAAGCCTATTCTTAGGTGGCGAAAAATAAAAAATAAATCTTTTTATAATATATTAAAAAGAGACCAGTGTTTCAAGTTGATCATTTGAGATGAACATGATGAAGTAACTGTGATAAGTTAATTCTGATTTGAATTGTTTAGAATACAAATAAAAAGCATATTCAAAAAATTCGAACGCAAATACAATAACAAAACCGATGATAGAAATTGGTTCAATCAATGTCTTCACATTTTATTAACGTTCACTATAAGGTTATGTGATTTGAAATACTTTGTTCAATCTTTTGGACATTAATGCACTTTTCCAAACACCAACATTTGATCTAAGTAAAGCAGTCAGAGACTATCTATCTATATAATATACAATGGAAGAAGAATGTCCTTATTTAATAACAGCATTTTGGTCAATGACTTATGTGTTGTGATCATTTTTGAGGTTATGAATTCGGAGGGAAAATATCAATCAACCACAAATTATACAATTTTATTTTACTTTACTTTTTACACAATCAATAAGGTGAAAATTCCAGAAAATGGAGAGCAAGTTCACGTGTCGTAGTTATAAGAGATCAAAAACAAAGCTTATTCTGAAATAAAAGTAGTGAAGAGCTAGACATCGAGGGTGTTAATATATTGCTGCAGACGGCTAATGAACAGTTATTTTTAGAAAATATCAAATTCTTTGGTTTAGCCTTGCCCCTTGATGGCTCGAACACGCTGTATATTTATTCATACAATTTCTTCAAGAACTTATTCCAAATTTTGGGACATATTTATTTTTGGAATACATTCAGTAATGAAAATGACTTAAATGATATTGCTACAATTGGCTCAAACTTGTTGAACTTTAATAATACAGAAATATGTCGTGAATTATCAGTTCTTCAAAAAACATACAGTAGATCAGGATCGCATTTTTTTAGGAACTTTATGTTACGAAGGAAACACAAGTTTCTTGGCCAATACGAAATAAAATTCCAGTATTCATCTTTGGTTGTATTAATTAACTTGAATAAATTTTTCTTCATATGAAAGATATATATTTCTAGATAAAAATCTGTGTCGTGTTTCATTGTCGTTACAACAATTGTGTATTGATCATAAAGCTGCAACCAACAAAAATTCCAATCACGCCACTGGAAAGGACAATCGAAGCAAACTCATCACATAGATCACAAGTTGAATTCCAATGAAATGAATAAGATTGTTTGAGCGTCATTTGAAATATAATATAAACATATACACACGTAAATATTTTCACGTTGCGAACAAAGAGTTTTTATTTTCAAGTTCAACACATCAAGACATACTTTTTCTGTAAATATTGTTGTGATATTATCAATATAATGTCGATGAACATACCTTTATATATTTTTTGATGATATTTGTCACAAAGTTCATCATCTGTATAACACAGAAAACTGAAATCGTACAATTTCTTGGCTAACATATAGCAAAACAAAACTAATAATACCCACGACCGACTGTCAATATACTTTACGGTATATTTTTTCACTTGTCGTCAAAATTGAGGATAATTATAGAAATCAAAACTAGGACCTTTCAACTGTAGCAATGAGAATGTTGGAATACACAAAGTGAACTTCGAACACGATTTTGGTGCTATGCTCATCTATTTATACACATAAAAACTGAATGGCTTAATTTTAAAACCAAGGGAGTCAATTTCAGTTACCACCAAGAGGAAATCAGGACTCAGTCAAAGTTCGAGAAAAACTGTTTCAGCTGTATGAGTGTTTTGTTGAAAATATTCTCAAACCTCTTTCGAATATGTTGATTGAATTATGCAAGAAAAATAAATAAAGAAATAAAGAGTAACATAGTGGATAATTTCATAGTAGTAAAGAATGTGAGTGTATTTTTTTTAAATCAGTGTATTAGACGTAAGGGTTCAGAAAACGACATTGGTCGGAAAAATGTATATTATATTTACCGCAAAAACGTTACTACTTAGTTCAAAATGAATGAAAGAAATAGTTTTATTCCATATAGTGATGTTCCTCATAGCTATGTCTGATAGTATTCCAGTTATGAAATTTTCTCAGTATCCAGGGAACGTTATTTCATTAGTTATTTTCCACAAATACAGAATAAATTCATGAAATCGCGATTCATTTACTCTTTTCGATGGCAATTTATGCAAAAACACTACTTGCCACTTTGAAGCTATTGATGACTTTTCCTCAAACATTACAGCAATTTTTAAATCGGTGTCATTACTAGAACTCTGAACACATGAATACTGAATCAATGTCATGATCCGGACTTTTCTCACATGAATGAAAATACTTATATACAGGGAGTTCCTTTATGTTAACGTGTAACGCGATCTATATAAGGAGAAATCGGAAGTGTCACAATAACTAAAATATTTGAGCTGGATTCTCCATACCTTCTTCAGTGTATATACAAATTTTCATAATTATGTTACTCCTAGAATAATCGACCAAATAGTGCAGCAGAACATTGATAAAGTATAAATAAAATCCACTGAAAATGAAATGAAATATAATAATGAAATAAAAAAATAATTTCAACATCTGAACATTATTTCCTGTTCAAAATATTTCATTTATGATTGACATTATTACAAGACTTCCTGTTGAAGCATAGAGAAAATACCGGAATAGAATAAAATATGTTCTGTGTGATGGCAGCTATTCACAATTATTTTTAGAACTACTGGAAGATGTTCAAACATAAATAATAGGTATAGCAATGCATGATCTTGAACCTTCAATCAGAAGCTGATAATAAATTGAATTAATGTGAATTTACAGCAATTGAAATATTTTTGGAAGGCCTGAAACTATAGAGACTTAGCTGATATTGTCCATTCATTTGGAGTAGGTATTTACGACTAATAAATAATCTATTTAGTTCCATTTTAAAGATTTTTTCTGTATTCAAAGCAGATGGGTCAATTCTGTTTATATTTCAATATTGTAGTGATGAAATTATAAATTCTTTATTCCAATAAATGATAATAACTTGTTTTTCAGAATAACCCAGAGAAAAGAACAGAAGAAAACAGAACATATTCTGACAAGCTGTTTAAATTATTTCCTTGCATAAGTGGACCATATTTTCTAATAAGTTCTAATCATTTTTAGAGATAAGATTGAATATATCAACAGAAATGTCATTCTTCCAGCAATATTATCAGTTCTATAACTTCTATATAAACAATATCTTGAGTATCCTCAGTAAACTTCATCAAAATTATAGACATTTGGAATATAGGTGTGTAAGTGTGTGTGTGTTCACTGATGAGTATTCAAACTAGAGAAGTCCTTCAATTAATAAATTTAGATTTTCCTTTCAATTATAATGTCAGGTTGAACTTGATTGAATTTTGATTTGGAACTGGACCAAAACACGATTGAATTGGATCCGTTATAGCATTCTTGATTTCATTAAATGCCATTTAGTTATTATTAAGTGATTCCTCAGGTATTGAAGTATGACATGATTGATTATGTCTATTAACTCAACAAATCCATAACAATTTTAAATAATCTTTTATATAACTTACTATATTGGAGGAAGAGAAGTTGATCATATAGTCTTGAGGTTTAATATCCATGAGCTGAAATAAAAATATGTGTAAAAACAATGCAAAAACATTTCAAAACAAAAGAACCAACGGCATTCTAATGTGAAAAAACAATGAAAACAACATTGAAAATATCATTTACCAATAGTGTCCAAAATATAATATATCACAGCTTGTTATAGGTTATTTTAATTTGTATTGTATTTCGAAATGAATATCAAATTCATCACATAAGAACTAATCATGACAAAAAAATTGGCACACGAATAAATTTCGAACTTGTTATATAACCAAATGGATTCGATATTGAAAAAGTACTTACTTAGGCAAACACTTAAGTTTCTCTTTTATTTTTATTATAATTCTAACCACAAAAAATATAAAAGACGTTATAACACTTTGAAATTTGAACCAACAAACGTTAGACATACAACATATAAAGCGATCATAGAAATATGCATGATATCATTGATATCTATGCTACGTAAGTGAAAGTGACAAGAGACAGAGTAGAAGCACAGAGTATACAGAGAGCGCACTCTCCGTATTTATGAATGAGATAGTAAAATAGTAAGGATGGCCCCTAAATGACAGGCACTCCACCCTATTCATAAAAATCATTTCTGAGGAGTCCCCAATCAGATTGCTTATTTCGGTCACCTGATTCATTTCATATAGAATGAAATCCTCAATTAGGCATGACTAGGGGTGCGTTCCATTAAACGTTCACAACGATCACGCTCACGACCACGAATTTTGTCGTTCCACTTGGTTCTGTGCGTCATAAAAATAAACTCAAGTGGAATGTGGAATCTCAGTCGTCGCCATATTTGCTGTTTAGTGCTTGACAATTGCATGCAATTTCTCAAAATGCTCACCTCTTGAGATGGGTCGTCGTGAGCGTGAATCATGACGTAATTCATGACATTTTCGCCACGACCTCAACTATCGTGGTCGCTATGTGGAACGTCTGAATAAGTGTTTTGGGCGTTGTTTAACTGCATTGGTTAGCCTTTGAGACCTCAACTTGACTGGCTTCTTCACTAAATGGTTTGGAAATTTAAAAATGCTAGGAACTGCACCAGTTTTCAAAGATTTATTTCCAAAATTAACAAGGTAATCATCAGGGCAAATATGTTCAGAACATAATTTTGCAGCACTTCCTTGAATGAAGTTTTCCCTTCTCATTGCAACTAACCATTTTTTCCTGATGCTCGGATTTTTTGGAAATCTGAATCTCACAACATCAAAATCATTATTTCTGAAGCCTCACATGCCTTAGCTATGAAATGATATATTTTTTTCTTTGTGGAATCTGTTGGTACAACCATAGGCTGAACAAGAAGTCATCTTTATATGAAATATAGTTATTAATATATATAATATAATATATAAAGTCAAATGAAAAAAAAGTTATTTTCACTACACGCACAAATCTCAGATACACCCTGAATAATGCACTATGAAAATGAAAGTAATATACACTCAAATAAGACCAAAATTTGAAAAATAGTTGTTAGCATCTATTAAATCCATAAGAACAACAGAATGTTTTGCCTTGCCTTTCCTCAGCTGATTTCGATCATTGTGTCTCACTCTTATGTTGGAATCGATACCTCTCTCTCTACAGTCCATCTAGATATATAATAATAGATCATTGGTCAGTCCAGCTTTATGATATTGTTTACAAAACAATATATGGAATCAATGTTGGTAAATTTAGATATTTTACTCAACTTCTACATGGCAGTTGCAGAACTCATCAAATGTAGAAATTTTAATAGTTTTCCGTAGTTTAGACAACTTTGATGAATTTTCAAACACTCTGAAACCCCATTCACATATATAGTTGATACATGTATTGTTGAGCAAACTTAAATCAGAAGTACATCATGAACTGGATATTCACTATCCTGTTAAGGAACACAGCTTAGGCGAAGAATTATAGATATTATTTCACAAGTTATATGTGAGGTAGGTAGCAGATAGGAAAAATTATTGAAATCATTAGAAAATTAAATATTGAAATATCTACACAATCACATGAGAGAAAAATAGAAATAACAATAATTGTATGAATTAAAAGTAGTGTGCTATTGATAAGATGTCACTATATCAGCTTCACAGTTGAATCATTCCAGCAAATCTAAGCCGTTGAACTTCTTGACAGCATCTATAAACTGCACATTTCCCAGTCCAAATTTTATCAATTGTCTGTCCCCCTTTATGGTTTTATAGTTGTCCTTAATTCTTAATAAATAGTGAAGTATCTAAAAGACATATTTCTTTGTTCTTGGGGAAATATTAGGATTGTGAATTATGTTTACATCATGCTCTTCCTCTAAAAGGTCTTCTCTATATCTTTTCAACTTGCTTCTTGACCATAAAAATCATAAAATACCTCCGTATTTTCAATTTGAATATTGTTCTCATTCAATTCGGTACTTCAAATCAATGGAAGATCTTTTTTCATCAACCAGGCATGGATTTATCAGTATTCTATTGGAGTTCCAACAAACATTCCAGTTTGATTAATTTTCTGGATCTCTATCAAGTATTTCATATCATGAGTAGTGTGTAAGTTTAGTATATTTTCCAATAACTTGCCCATAAAAATTATTATTGTATAAAATAAGTTACTGTGTTAGAAATATTACAGGAATTATTCTCTAACCAATAAGATCCTGGAAACCAATATAATCAACACATAATTCCACAGAAAATATGTCATCAAATGGCTTTTTAGTGTCTTGAAATATCTTTTTTCGTTAGGAATATTGCAGTTGAATAGTTTTGTTATGAATTTGTACCAGAGCATTTGTCAACAAATCGTAGTAAAATATCAAGGTCAATTAGAGATTTCCCGCCATTTTGAGAATGAACCCTCTGGTTCCGTTGTCATTTAAAGTGGAATACCTCATCGAAATTTATAGTATCTTGGAACGACCACTGCCTAATACAAACTCTTATACTTTGTTACCATGTTTTCCTATAGAAACTCATAAATTCTGTTATTCTGAGTCATATAAAACCTTGAAGGAACCGCATAAAATTAGATAAGGAATTCCTGATCAAAACCATCAAATCCTGAACCCACTATCTCCACAAGATACACAATAAGATTATAGTTGTGAATTCCCACACATTTCTGATACCTTCTCAAGCTTATGACTGAGCATATAATATCGTTGAAATTGAATGTGGAAACTGTTGCCAAAATTAAAAAATCCTTCCACAATTGTTATGTATGGATAATGCTACTTATTAGCACAGCACAGTTATCGACAAAGTTTCCACCTCAGCTTCTAATAAAGCATCAATTCGAGACTGACTTACTAATAATGTAATTGATTTTGATTATGGGATGTTGAAGCTGCAGTTACTAATTTAGTACACTTGTAGGCCATATATACTTTGAATTTATCCTTTGAGATACATGTACTATACAGGGTGATTCACCTAACTGGTTCATCAGAGGTTTATGGAGAACTAATAGAGGTATCAACTTGAAATTTGGTAGGTGCTACTACTCGATGTGTATTTTCTTGAAATATTTTCAATACGCTGTTACTTCCGGTTAAACCGGAAGTGATATCAACTTCGTTTTTTCAAATGGAACACCCTGTTTATTTCTACATTTTCGAATTCTACGAAGAATTCTAGACCTGTTGCATTTTTAATTTTCTTACTATCGTGATTCGTTTTCAAGATATTCCATTTTTACGAAAAAATTTGACAAACTAAAATGTCCATATTATCTTCAGTTTTCAAGATTTAAGGTTCAATCTCCGCAAACACATTAATGAAAGAGTGTTCTATCAGGTATTCTTAAAAGTGTTCCAAAATATTCAACAGGGTGTTCGATATTTCAGTTTACTTTTTGTAAATGTCAAATCGCGATAACTTTCTCATTTCAAATACAAAATTTTCACAGTATCCGACGCAAAATTTGATATTCCATTTTTACGAAAAAATTTGACAAACTAAAATGTCCATATTATCTTCAGTTTTCAAGATTTAAGGTTCAATCTCCGCAAACACATTAATGAAAGAGTGTTCTATCAGGTATTCTTAAAAGTGTTCCAAAATATTCAACAGGGTGTTCGATATTTCAGTTTACTTTTTGTAAATGTCAAATCGCGATAACTTTCTTATTTCAAATACAAAATTTTCACAGTATCCGACGCAAAATTTGATTTCCTATCGATTTGTATATCTCTGTAAATATCTATTTTAGCAAAATGGTATGCTCATGCAAATCGATAGGAAATTAAATTTTGCGTCGGATAGTGTGAAAATCTCATGGTCATTCTATTTGAAATAAGAAAGTTATTGCGATTTGAAATTTCCAAAAAGTAAACTAAAATATCAAACACTCTGTTGAATATTTTGGAGCACTTTGAAAGTTGCCTGATAGAACACTCTTCCATTTATGTGTATGCGGAGAATCTTGAAAATTGAAGGTAATATGGACATTTTAGTACGTCAGTGGAATATCTTGAAAATGAATCACGATAGTAAGAAAATTCAAAATGCAACAGGTCTAGAATTTTTCGTAGAATTGGACATCAAGATCTTTGACTCCCACCTTACATTTGTGTAACTCCAATTGAGTTGATGTGGTTACTTAGTGAATTGAGAGACATATTTGAATTTGAATCTGTATTATAATTTTTGTTGAAATGTAATGATGTGTAGCGTTTACATAATGAGCAAATGCACAAATATTTTTGTCCCACAAATAAGTTAATCTATAAAACTTCTGGGTTTTTTCTTAAACACACCTATTAGAGTTGGACAGTAATTGGTTTTGAAATATAGAACCATCAAATAAGAAAGAACAGATTTGATACTGGAAGATGAACATTTTTAGATATCATTATGTAGTCATCATGTACTTCATTTGAATATTCGATTCGATTCCTAACATGAGAACAGTCCATTATATCATTTGAACTATTCAACGGTTATCCACAATCAATAGTAATGAATATATGTCATCAGTCGAAAACACGTTCAAAACCACGGTCATACACATAAGGTCTGGAATCTATGGCAATTTTGAGTGGTACCACCCCCCCAGTTTTGAAGAAAAAGTTTCTATAATTATCCGCTAGGAGGACATAGAGGGGTATAATCACGTGATTATTCTTTGACAACAAAACAAACGGTTCGGACTCGGATGGTAAATAAAATCAATGACAGAAATATTATATCTTGCAAAATTCTCTCGAATAAATAAAAATCATTCTTACTTTCAAAAAGCTGATCGGATCTGATTTGTGATTGGCTGACAAAGTGACAATAGAGGACAGCGCCCAAGTTTTTATTCGGAGCATCGCTGAAACAGTGAAAAATATGTTGCATCACGGCTCAATCTGGCGACGCGTCACATAGGTATCAACCCAGAATAAATATTTATAGACTATACATTGAACCATCTTGTTCAGTCTATCATCCTTGGACTCATTTAGTGAAGCGAGGAGCGAGTCTTCGTGACGTCACTGCAGGATCTTTTTGTTTATATATTTATCCATCAATAATTTTCATGCCTTACTACTATCTTTTATTTCTCGAACATACGATTATGGGTGCGTTCCATTAAGCGCTCACAACGCCCAAAACACTCATTCAGACGTTCCACATGGCGACCACGATCGTTGGGGTCGTGGCGAAAATGTCATGAATGACGTCATGATTCATGCTCACGACGACCCATCTCAATAGGTGGGTCGGCGTGAGCGTTTGGATGACGCACAGAACCAAGTGGAACGACAAAATTCGTGGTCGTGAGCGTGATCGTTGTAAGCGCTTAATGGAACGCACCCTATGTAACATGAAAAATATCACAATATCAAAAAAAGGGTTTTGCCATTAAAAAAATGATAATGAAGTCATTTATTTCCCCAACGGCCGAATCAAGCTTCAAACAAATTTGTTCCAACTTTTTTACGTGCTCAATGTATGTGTATAAGAATATCTCATTGAAAGTTTTACATTTGTGATATTGTATATGAGTTACCGATGAATCGATCTCCAGGGAAGATACAACTCTATGAAGCTATTTTCAAGAATTCGAAAAAAATCTCATCATTTAATGAGAAATGAAATGAACCCAACATTGATATATACATGGTTATATCGATGAAATGTCCTTCCCAATCAAACCATAGCAAACAATGATTTCCGTTTTAAAAATCCAACTTTGAGTCAAAACTCATAGTTGATTTTTTTTTTAATTTTCTTCACGTCATTAGATCGAACGAAAAAATTACTTCAAGTTATTTTCTCCTTATCACACTAACAACCATGATATTCGTATTTGTCGAAGCATCGATTGATCGAATTTATAACTCGAAAAGGAAAGTCGATAGCCAATTTTTATTTCCGCCAGTAAACTCATCTCGATGAAACCGATAGAGGATGCGACCTCCATTTCTTCGTATTTCCTATAGTTACTGAGTTACCCTTTATAAACATCGAAATTTGTCCACCCTATACATGCTATTTTGTCTCTGGCGTCCTGGTTAATGGTGTATGACATCGGATGTGCAGCTGTGACTCTTAATAATAATATTTTATTAAACAAGAGAACAAAATATAACTGGAATTATATTTCCCCAGTATATCCCTGAGATGTTCCGACAAGTCTTCCCATGGATGTCCTCAATGAATAGAAAACATACTTAGAACATAATGGACGTCTCAGGGATTCAGTATTTTGGTAAAGTTAATCCTATGTATATATCTTCGGGATATGTTTTTAGAAGTACTTGGTACATGCCTAGAACGTACTGAAGGGACATCCCTATGACCCCTTATTTGCCGCCGATCGATGTACCAAGGCCATCCTAGGTATGTCCCATGCCTTGACAAAGTTTGTCTCAAGGATATCCTCCAATTGAACGATCATCGAAAGTTCCTTATGAAATTCAAGACAATTAGTTTTGTATTGAATAGGCTTATAATGAACGTACGTGGAATTGCCATCGAACGTCCATTGGATGTCCATTCAACGCCCATGATGGACTCATGGACCCGAACTGAACGTGAAATGGTTGTTCAATGGTTGTCATGCTCTATTTGGGTTGAGGTGACAACCACCAATCGAATTCTGAACGGCGGGATTTCTCTCTGTCGAATGTGTCAATCTTTGTTATCAATAAAAAAATACTACTTAATACTCGACTGACTAGGTAGCTCGTTTACGAATAATGTTATTTGAGAACACCAACTACTGCATTGCAGTTTCAAGAATTCGTATAGCGTAACCCCCACGAACAGACCTGTAGACCGGAGGCCAGATAGTCTTTTATTTCTGAAATACCCAGCTGCGATTACACTACTTACACTTACCTGTCTTGAATTGTCGGAGTTATTCCAAGTGGAAAATGTTTGTGTGACGAGAAGGAAATATAATATATAGAAACAGGTGAGCCACCAATGTTTCTGTTGTTCGGTATATGTATAACATTTTTTAATCGGCCATAGCAGTTACCATTATAAATTTTCAATTGACCAAGTCAGAACTGGTTTTGGTTTATTACGAATTTGTATCTCTGATGCTTGTCATTCTTAACCGGGTTAACATCTAGCAAATGTCCGGAATTTCCAACAACCTCTTTGCAATATCTAATTTCAATGCAAGTCTTTCATACGGTGGCACTAGAAAGACTGAGTTGTTTTGATTGATGACGCAAAAGTATCAATAAAATTGTATGATTGATTTCTTCCACAGTTCAACTGTCTACAAAGTGATCAGAAAAATGTGGGAAATGATTCCTACATGATTTTTGTTTATAGGTAAGAGATCGATCAATCAATCGTTGAAAGTGAATATTTATAGTATTGTTCTGTTCCACAATAGTGTGATTCAAATAACAGGCAAAATCATCTTCACGTAATTATTTCTATATTTCTGTGGTTGGAATAACAAAATATCAAGAAATCGATTAAACATTGATTTATTCTTTATCAGGAGACGAACACTTATACAGGGTGTTCCGTTGGGAAACGGACATAAGTTAGCACTATGAAGAGTTCACCGAGCTGATTCAAAATATACCATATATATATATATATATATATATATATATATATATAGGGTCTCAGAAGTTTTATAAACGAGATATAGGGTGTTTTATCAATTTTACCAGTTTATTTTTTGGGTTATGACTTGCCAAATATCCACTAAATTTCTTAGATATTTTGTATGCATGTTCTCTTACTACTTCTCAAGCGACGTACCTATGAATCGTTGAACAAATCCACACTCTGTACCTTCGATTTCTAGACATTTTATAAGATGTTCGAGAAGAACACACGAGACTGAATAGAATTGTGTTCTTATCATTTTCCCAAAATCTGTTTGACTACTGAGTTTTTACATTTGAATTTCAAGTTTCATTTATCAAAAAGTTCGAATGGAATTTTCAGTTTCAAAGATACAATACAATACCACCTATCACCTCAAGCAGGGAATATCATAAGAATTGTTCAAAGTGTTTACCCTTTTAATTTATAAATTTTCGCAGTGACATAATTATAGGGTGATAGGGGTGGCATAATGCCACGGCCCCCTTGACCGAAGTGGGCTCCGGGTCGAAAGGCCATGAGCTCAAAAATAAAATTTTCATTACTGTTGGGTGAAACCTTAAAGGATTTCTAAAAATTCAACTGAGTACGTGATGATTTGCACTGATTTGGTCCCATCCAAATGATTTGTCACTATTTCATTTAGACCTAGTTTATTGATTTTTTGCAATTATTCGTGTAAGGCGTCTGTCTGCGGAAGTCTCTTACCTTTTTATTTAGGATATGTTTTTTTCATCCAAGCTTATTTTGTATAATTCTGGATCCACTTGTTGAAGTAATTCGACAGGAAATAACCGGAGGTAGGCAAATTTAAACTGATATTCAATTGACAGTTCTTCCGGTTAAAATGATAGTGAAGTAATGTCATGCTCGAATTCTGTATATACGTTGATGACATCAATTTTGGAAATTTGAACACTGACGAGTTCATGATAAATACTGAAATATGGAGTTAATTCAATATTTCCTGAAGTATGATTAGAAAAAATTATTTTCAATTTCAATGTTGAGCGTAATCGTGTAATCGAACAATACTTTATTTTGAATGTTTGTACTGTCGTTACCTTTACTAATACACAGTTACCTAAACTTTACACTAATTCTTGGTGAACATTTCTTCATTCTTTCAATTTTTCATTAGTTATCTATGAAATTCATATTCTAGGCTTATTTTTTTATCCAAGAAATGAGAGATCATACTTTTTTGAAATTTGCTCGATTTTATTCAACTGAAAATGTCACGAAATATAAAGTATTACATTTGACATGCTTAAAAGTTGTTTCAAAAAGATTTTTAGTTTAGGAACTATCAAGTTCATTTTATATGTTACGAATACTCATAATTCAGGTCATTGTTTTTCGATTTATGAACCGAACAAAATATTATGAATTACTGGGATCGGAAGATATCATACAAAATATTGTGGGAAGCATTTTTTTAATACTAATTATTATTTTATCATTATCAAGAGAAACATGTGCTAAGAGAAGCAAGGGTAAGTATATTTATATATATTTGTTTATGCCTCACCAAACAGAGAAATACCTGTAATCATCTCATATACGTAACGGTGAGTGGAAAAGTGGTTCGACAAAAAAAACAGTCCAATGCTGAGGTCTTTAGTTCAAGTTCGCGATTTTATCGCGTGCTGTGTCCTTCCAACGGCTTTCTTCTATCTACACCTGCGTTTTATTTCGGTGCCTTGGATAGACTCAAGAGTGCTCTTCGCCGGATTGTCAAATGTACGATTTTAGTGGTGTACTTGTACCAACTTAGTTTTTGGAAAAAACAAAAGGTATGCAATTAAATAATGTACTAGATTTGTTCCTCTCACATTTGGCTCTCAGAGTATTCAATATTCCACCTGTTTTTATTCGTAAAAGCACAATGTGATATTAGTGTATTCTTCGAATTTCGTAAAATTATTCTGAAAATTAGTGAGTTCTTGAAATGTTTTACGATCTTCTCAGAGTAGTGAAATTGATCGAAGGAAAGTTTATACAATGATTAAAATAAAATAACAAATTTGAATGGGCACATCTCTATGCTAGCGTTTATACAAGAAAAATGCTTGAGAATAAGGAACTGAGGTGTCTAACTTTTCCTTTTTTTTATTGGTCTGTTTCAACCTACACCTACCAAATATGAAATATTTTCAAAATATCTGCGATTTTTTTAGTGCAGTCTTATTTTGTTTTGTTTAACTCTTATTATTTCAATTTTCCACTCTAACCTGAAATTATGATTTCAGAATTCTTGGATTCGAAAATAGACTATGTAAATAGAGTTCCAGTTATTTTAGCTCATTGTTCAGAAAAATTGACATGAAACATTTATCGTTATTAAGAACTTTATGATTTGATAGGTTCATCATTTTGAATACGTATTTTCTTCAATTTCATCCCTTATATCGTTTCATTCGCTGTATAAACTCTCCTAACCTTTTATCGAAATACCACAAAATCATTCGAATAATCCTAGAGCTAAAACATAATTTTGACTACTGTGATAGTTATATTGTGGTGAGCCAATAGAAATTCTCTACTGTAATTTTTCGGGTTCTTTATGATTACATGATATCGTTATATTAATTATATAAAGTATTGTAACATTGATGCACTAATGGTATTATCGCGGTTTTCTTAAGCCTTGCATTGCGAACCGACAAGAAAGAAAAATTGAAAATGTGAATTGTACTAGATATTATTATGAATCCAAATCACCACCTAGAATCAATAATATAACTCTCTACGGATGTCGATTGAAAAATGAGATCAACATTCGAAATTTTTGTGTAGTTAACGATACATAACGATCAGACATGTGTATAGAAAATATATGGTACATTATCTGACCAAAACAAATAACAGTTCATTTTAGGATAAGATTGGGGTTGATTCAATAATGATAAAAAACCAAAAACTAAGTTATTCGAATGTTTCGTAAGTATAGTATTATGGTAAAATTTTCTTTGGTTTGAAATATCATGTACCCTTGTCTAAATATCGAACTCTCATTTGCATTCCGTATTACATACAAATAGCTGTACACCATCATGTCTATTCTTATCATAGGTTAATTACTGCAAATTAAGATTTGATTTGCTGACTTCATGACCTATTTTTATGTATCGAACAGAAAGAAAGTTCGCTACTGTGATTTTTTTTCCACCTCAAAGCGGCATTGAATTCTTCAGTCAATAGTTGATACCTGTAGTAGTCGATTTGTTATACAGGGTGTCGATTTGTAAACTTTCAATGCAAATATTTCTGAAACTAAATAAGTTAGGAAAGCACAATTTGGAACGAATGTTATACAGGTAAGGGGAACTACAACCGCCATATTTCGGTTCTAGGGTGAGTCACCCTTTGGCCCGATGCACCCCAACAACAAAATTTTGAATGGCACCTCCCTTTTGTGATACCCTTCAGGAGTAGAATATTTCTGAAATTTTTCAACGATCTCAAAATTAGAAATGATAAGTTCTTTCAGCAAAAAAGAATGAGCTTTAATCAGAAAAACAATTTTTTTATTCAATCCTTTACAAAGACAAGTCGTATCCAGGGTGTCAATTTGGAAACTTTCCACCCTCAATATATTTCTTCCAGTAAACAATATAAGGAATCGGAAAAACAGGTCAATTTAATTTGTAATGTAAGACGAACATGGTAAGAAGTGTAGGTGGTACCGTTTCAACCCTTAAATGACCGGAATAAATGTATAATTCGTAAGATTTTTTATGTTTGACATGTGTCTTTCTCAAATTTGGTATATTTGGTGGTTATTTTTATTTATTGGTTTAGTGGTCATTCAACATGAAAAATCACGGACATAATACATACCTACTCTTCTAACCATTAACATTAAGAGGAGTCAAAACAATAATTCATCTCAGAACAGGCAATTCTAATGACATGTGTAAGTTAAGAATGCCATTTTCCGGAAAATGCTCCTCCAAAAATAATGAGACATGGTACCATTGGAAACAGATTTGAACGCCGATCAAAATGATGTGCCATTTTCCTCCCTTCCCATTTGAAATTCTAAGGATAACATCTACTCTCCTAGGGGGTTGAACCACGAGCGCTCCAAATAATCCTTTAAAGTGGCCCTCTTGCAAATAGAATTGACCCGTTTTCCCGATTCCTCATATTGTTCACTGGAAGGAAGATATTAAGGGTGGAAAGTTTTCAAATTGACAATTGTGTAATGGGAGTATACTTATAAATCCAAATAATAGGACCATTCAAACTTGAATTGGAAAATCCATGCATATGGGGAAGTAACTGCTTTCCACTGAGAATATTAAAACGAACATAATCCTTCGGGAAAACTCTGCAACAACAGAAAAACATTTATTTTACAAAAAAAAAAATCATATGGTCACTGAAACTCCTTCTAGATGAGTTTTGTATGAGAACGCCTATAAGCAAAATGATTCTAGAATGTGACTAAGAATGAATAATATTGATATTTCCTTTCTCCAAGGACTGCTATACTATTTGGACTCCCTGTATGCAAAATGTTCTAATAAAATAAATGGGCTCGGACGTCATAACCGAAATGTGAATCACCCTATATATTGAATTGAATTAAATGTGATGCATGAAAAAAAAACGTAAGCATTGTGTATCAAAACTGAAAATAATAATGCTTTCAATCAGCTTTATGAAATTCTTGCTGCTGGCTTTCCACCGATATAGTAGTTGCAAAATATTATATTACCATAAATTCACTTCTCATGCTCAGCCACATGTTTGTTTTTTCCGCTTGAATTATAGTCGAATTACTGTAATAATAGATTCATATAAATGTATATTTGTGTCAATTTGCTCTATTAATTTCGAACAATACTGGAATACAATTTGTTTTATTGGTCGGAAACATTCGTTGTTAGACTTGCATATGAAATGTCACTGATAATGTCTCGCCTCAAAAAACACAGCAAGAACATATAATATGCATAAAATAGGTTATAGGGTCGTTGGATATAATCAGAATTTCATTGTTTATTTTCAATTTTGAAGATCATCTGGTTGTTTCTACTAGGAATCCGTGATAGTTTCTGACGTCCAGATTGTGGGCAATAACGTGAAGTTATACTGGGTGTTCAATTGAAATAAAATTGAAATATCGAAATGATGAAGTTTGCATGATTTACTTTGAATTGTCAGTATTCACGATGAACAATATTAAATCAATCACCAAATCCGCAAATATTCCTAAAAGTGAAGTATAGGTGGTTATTTGGTGGTTCTCCAGATTCAACTCAAATTACCTCGATCCGAAAATGACCTTGTCAGCATAAGCAATAAGGAACATGAGTACCAGCATAATGCTACAAAAAAATGGAAAATCAAATACACGTAGCCTGCGGAATTAAAACATTCTCATTACTTTTTGAACAAACCTCATATGTATAAGACAATGTCGTCAAATTCGAATCAATCTCCTCTCTTAGAACTCTTTCAGAAATGATTTTTTAAAATGATGTATCATGAACATGTTTATAAATATATTATTATTATTGTCGACCTCGAGTGTCGACTGTGGAGTTGGGGCACGTAGCGCCTCCAGACGTATGGGTCATCCCTTGACGTCCCTCAGATAGCTGGTGGCTCTAATCAAAGATCTCCCCCCAAAAGGTCAGGATATTCCTGATAGTGCCTTCCTCGCATTGGAATCCCTGTGTATCTGGGGCGCCTAGGTGATGGCGCCTCTTCTCCATTACTGCAGGGCATTGGAAGATGATAATGAGCAGTGAGGTTTCATCTTCTAGTTCACAGAATCTACATAATGGGTTTTCTTCCAATCCCATTCTGTGTCTATGCTTCCGCAGAGTACCGTGATCTATCAGAATACCAATGATCACTTTTGCGTTCTTCCTACTCAGCGTGAGAAGTTCTTCATTTGATCTGGTCTAATGAAGATCTTGGCTATTCTGCACCCAGGGGCATTTCTCCATGCCTCCCTGCGTTTTGCCGTAGTCCAGTCATCAATCTTCTTCCTGATGTCTGTGTTGCAAATTCCAGTCGCCGGTTCTGGTCCTATAAACCTCTTTAATCGCGCTAGTCTGGCCAGTTTGTCTGCGATCTCGTTGCCCTTTAACCCTTTGTGACCCGGCAGTCACATCAAGGTTACAGGTCCGACTTCGGCCAGGCGATTTAAGGTTTGCTAACAATCGTACACCATTTTTGATGTTGTGGTGTACCCTCCAAGAACTTCTAAAGCGCTCTTGCTGTCCGTACAGATGTACAGGTGCTCCTGTCTTCTGACATCCAATGCCTGAAGCGCGCTGTTCAGCACAGTAGTTCGGATTGTAGAACCGTGGTATGGCTCCCGAGCGGAAAGATGTGCTTCTTTCTCCCCTCCTCGGCGCCGATACACTCCGGCACCTGTTTCGTCTTCTGCCTTGGAGACATCCGTGTACCAGATTTCCCCACTGGTAGGTAGTTTCGCCCGTTCTTCAATCCACTCAATTTTACTTGCGAGACTGATGCGGTATTTTTTATCAAAGAGCAGATACCTCGTGATCATCTTGTCAGTGGGCATTTCGAAGATGCCTCCTTGTCTCATGATCTCCGGTTTCTTCTCCTTGTATTTCCCTTCTGAGAGGATGTCTTTTGCTCTTTGCATCGCTTTTGCGGCAGCAGCTCCAATGTCCAGTTGAATCGGTCCTATTCCTAGGGCTGCCCCAAGGGCTGCTGTAGGCGCTGACGCACTTGCGCCCACAGCGCACCTCGTTACCAGACCTCTCAACCTCTCCAATTGTTTCGCCGCCGTTTTTAGCTTCGTTCTATCCCACCAGACTACAGAGGCGTACATGAGTCTGGGTTTTAGAATTGCATCGTAGAGCCATTTCATTGTGCTTGGTTTGATGCCCAAACTGCTGTCCATGGCCCTCCTAAGTTGCCATAGGGCAGTCACAAATTTGCGGCTCTTATTCTCTAGGTGTCTTCCCCATGTTAGCTTACTATCTAAGGTGACTCCCAGATATTTCAATTCTTTGGCTAGCTCAAGAGCCTTTCCATTCAGTGTCAACGAACATTGTCGGTTCCATTTATATCTTCTGGTAAAAACCATAACCTCCGTTTTACTGGGGTTGACATCAAGTCCGGTTTTCCTGCACCAGCTTTCTACAGTCCCTATTGCTTCTTGTGTGGGCTCAGAAAGGGTCCGCGCCTTATGATCATTATGTCATCAGCGTATCCCACTACCTGTGTGCCCCCTCGGCTGAGCCCCACCAATAGGCTGTCTACTACCAGGCTCCACAACAAGGGTGACATGACCCCACCCTGTGGGCATCCCGAGGATACATTTCCTCTAATTGTTGTGTTGCCCTTATTCGCTTCCAGTTGTCTGTTTCTCAGTATGTGGCTTACCCAGTCAACTAGCATTGTAGGTGTGTCAAACTTCTCCATGGCATCTTTGATGACGCCACTGGCCGTATGATTGAACGCACCCTCTATGTCCATGAAAATGCTGATAGCAAAACCTCCATCGAGTTGGGGTTGTATCAGCTGTTTGACCTTCAATAGAGCAGTCTCGGTGGAGAGTCCCGCTCTATAGGCAAATTGGTTCATGTGAAGTGTATCCGCCTCTGCCTGGTTTTGGAATAAACACAACCCTTGCTCCTTGCCAGGCAGCAGGTACGTGTCCAAGTATAAGGCTAGCCCTTACCACTCTGGTCAGGGGCCCTACAATGGACTGACCCGCCTTCCTCAAAAGCACAGGGTATATTCCATCTGGCCCTGATGACTTGTATGGTTTGAAGGATCTAATTGCCCATCTTACTTTGTCCGGAGTAACAATTTTGTTAGCGAGCTCACGATTGCGGCGCCAGACTTGTGCCTTCAATCTGACTGAGCTCCCTCTTGTTCTCCTTTCTTCTCGCTGATCATTGTGACTTTCTTCCCGATCCTCTAGGAAGCTGGGAAAGTGTGTCTTCATCGGGCATTGCAGGGTCTCTTCATCTGAGGTAGAGAACCTGCCATTGGGTAGTTTAAGGGAGCCGAGTATAGCCTCTGGATTTTTTGAGAGTATTTTATCCAGCCTGGCTGCCTCAGTCCCTGCACTAATCTCTTCACAGAAGGAGGTCCAACTAGTCTGTTGGGCCTTCCTAATTTTTGTTCTGTATTGATCCCTCATTTGTCTGAGATATTCCCATCTCGCTGGATATTTACGTTTCCTGGCTTCTTGCCTGATGCAGATAATTTTCTGCCTCATGCTTGCCAGCTTATCATTCCACCAGTGAACTTGACCTCTAGGTCTCATTCTCCTTAGTGGGCAGTTGCCTTCATAGGCTGTTCGCAGTCCCTCTTCTAGAAACTTGGCGGCCCTATCCAATGTAGGTATATCGTAAATTTCCTTAGGGCATTCCATGAGTACCTCTTGGAGTTCTTCTGCCTATCTTTCCCAGTTGGTATGTCTAGGATTTCTTTTCCACTGAGTTTCTTTTCGGATGTCCGTCGCTATTTCGAATCTGATTTGCTCATGGTCCGACAGCGACGGCTCCTCAGAGACCCTCCAGTTGGTGATCTTGTCGCAGAGATTTCTAGTACATAGGGTTAAGTCCAGTACTTCCTCTCTCCGAGCATTGTGAAAGGTCGGTGTGTTGCCGACATTGAGGATATCTAAGTCCGTTGCTGCCAGGTATTCCAAAAGGTCGTTGCCCCTTTGGTTGGTGTTCGTGCTCCCCCAGATAACATGATGCGAGTTGGCATCGCAACCAGTAGGGGAAGCTTCCTTACCTTGCAGTAGTCTACCAGTTGTATCACCTCCCGAGGTGGTACGTTTGGATTATCATGTAGGCAGTATGCTGATGCTATCACTACTCTCCCTATGTTGTCGAATTCAGTGATGACCACCATTAGGTCCCCCGTGCAGAGTTCCCACAGTGGCACAAGATTGATTCCTTTGGCGATGATGCATGCTCTGGGTCTGGTTGACTTGGTATCTCTGAAACATAAAAGCCCTCCCATTCCCCTTATAGTGCCTTTCACTACCCAAGGTTCTTGGGCTAGTGTTAGGCCTGTGTGCTCCGCAGTCATGCCCCTCTGTACTACAGCAGAGGCGCCTTTACTGTGGTGCAAGTTGATCTGAGTAATTTTGAGAGGATGCGGAGCCATCTGGACAATTCCGCCTCCATCTCCCTTACCTCCTTATCGTCACCTCAAAGGTGACCCTTTCCAGCTCCAACCAGGGCCTATTGTCAAGGCTGTTGAGAGCCTTTGTTGAATGACGCCTCCAATCGGGGCATCTCAGAGGGGGGCGTTTTTTTTCCAGCTCCCTGAACACCGCCTTGAACTGGGTGAGACAATAAAGCCTCAGGGTACTCCCCGGCGATGACCGTCAGGGGATTGGTCCTTTGGGCGGCGGTGAGTCCCACCCCCCAGGCACGCCTCTACCGGCTGCGCCCGAGGAGCTACTACCCCCTCCTTCCCTTCGGTCCCCCCCGACAGCGGAATCATGACTTTTACCGCTGGCGCTTCCTTCCTTTGGAGGCATGCGGGGGTCTGGAGTCACCTTCTGCCTCCCTCCTCCTTTGCTTTGCCAGCTTTTTGCGGTATGCCCCGCTTTTCCTTTTTGGTAGGAACGGGCCGTGTAGGTCCTCGTCCCCCCCGCTTAGTTGCAACTGTCCAGGGCTCTGTGGGCTCTCCAATGTTACATTGGGGCCCACTGCCTCCTGTCCAGCTGCTTTTTGCTCTGCGGCAACAGTCAACGGGCGGGGCGTCCGAGAGGTACCCTCGGACTCCTCCGTCCCATTTTCCGTCACCACAGTGATGGTTTCCGCCTGAGCCGGTAAGGCAACTTACTTACCAAGGGGTTGCACCAGGTGCCCCTCGGGCTCCGTTCGAGACCCTCATTAACCCATGGGCCACGAGCCTCTTCAGCACGGGTCGCGTAACACCTTGAGACCGGGGAGCCGTTTCTTAGTTCCCTCCAGCCAGCAGGCCGTGCTCCGCGCCAAGGATTCCTCCCAACACCTACCGACCCCACGCCCCGGGAGCCCTTTACGGGATCAGGCGAGAGCTGTCGTTGCCGGGCCTCCTCCTCGGCGCTGAGCTGCCCGCCTCTGCCTTTGGTTAAGCCCCCCCACCAACGATAAGGTGCTACGGCTCTTAGGGGAGGTTATAAATATAGATGAATGTGATTTTTCCATATCTAATGCATTTGAATGCTTCATTATCATAAAAATTTCAACGTTCAAAAAGTAAAAACTGCCACATTAGAAAAATCACTATTTTGTGAAGGGATTCGCTTATTCAATGCATTACCAAATGATGTAAAAAGTGCATCATCACTGAGCACATTCAATAAAAAATTGTGTATGTACCTAAAAAGTCAGTAGCTTGTAGTTAACCTATTTTTATTATTATTCATAATATGTATTTTTTTGTACCAGCCGAGTGCTAAATAAAGATTATTATTATTATTATTATCTCATGATCGATAATATTCGTAACATAACATCTCGATTGACAAGAAATGAAAATACCAAGAGAAACGATTGAAATTGATGCAATTGCTCAATGACCAGACTTGAATTTCATGTGAATCGACAAACTCGCAGGGAAGAAAAACATGGAAGGAATGAATAAGAATAAAGTTATCCGGCGACTTTCAACATAACTGGAATTATCAGCACACCGATTTGCATAATACTGTGAACCCGTCTCAACATTCCATATGATATTCTTATACACTTCAATAGGAATGTTGTTTTGAAATGCCAAATTTCTTCCAGAATGCGTCGATTGATCCTATCTTTCCTAGTGATGACCACCGCTCGAGGTCAAGTATCAGAAAGTACACAGTTCCTTCAGAACGCTGTTAGAGATTTGCGGAAACTGAATATAAGGCCTACTCTGGTCAGAGCAGACACCGCCATGGTTGCATCTTTTCCCTCATCAAAACTAGATGTTCAAGAACAACCAGCTGTAGACAGGAGAATACAACATGACACAGAGGTAAAATAACGGAAGAAGTTAACGAAAACCTATTACGATATATTTATTCGAGGAAAGAAGCAGATTACAAAAAAAAAGAAAAAAAGTTATCAAATTTGCTCAATCTTAGAATATTATGAGTTATACAGGGTGTTCAGCCTAGGTGAGTTGACATTGAGTTCACTTGTTTCTAATGGGACACTTTGTATATTCGTTCATCATCGAATTCACCATTGAATTCTACATCCACGCTCATTTCCTTTTTTTTTTTCATAAAATACGTCGTTACCAAACTGAAGCAAAAAAATCAAAAATTTTACGAAATTTACTAAATTTAGTATACTAGTGTTATTGGTGATAATTAAATCAATTCCTATAGAGGGTACGAACGCCTTCAAAATTATGTCTCCACGAAGTACCCTCTGAAATTGAGTTTTGAGAAAATTGCATTTTTAGTTGAATTCGAAAATTTTCAAGTTTTCAACAACCAAGCTATGAATCTAAAAAAACTTGAAGAATACTTTTATTTTTGATGATTTCTTGTGACAATATGAAACCAGTTATTTTGTACCATTGAGAATTTTTTTAGTTCGCCATAACTGATCAATGAATATCTGAATAATGAATTTTCTGGACGATAGATAGGCAGAGTAGGCTCACATAAATGCCACCTCGTCACCAGATCTTAGGGAAACCGATTTTTTCGATAGATTTATGTAAAGAAAACGAAAATACTAGAATACACCCGCGACTACTAAGGAAGGAGAATCGAAGTAGAACTTCTGATGTTGGAATGCTACATTGTACTACTTGTGGAGCCCAAGATCGAATATATTTTACACCCACCGAATGGATTGACTTAATTATCTTCAACATTTTTTGGCAGCATTTAGTGAACCAATTTTTGTAAAATTTTCTATATTTTGCTCTAGTTTGACAACGTCGAACGAGTATACAGGGTGTTCTATTAAAAAAGTGAACTCAATGTTGTCTCGTCTAGGCTGAACAATCTGTATATCTCGTAATATGTCAGGATTATGTATCTGCGCAAATATAACAACTTTTATTCGAAACATTTTTTGTATTCTTATACTGAGTAATTCTACTTCCACACAGTAATGGCCCACCCTGTATATAGTTGGAACTAACTAGGCGCCAATTGCTATGGCAAAACTTCGCAACGATGACTAATCAATAATTTATTCATTGGAATTTCCATATTCCAAACAGAGAAGTCGATTATTAAATTATTCATCAGTATTTTAATTTTCATTTTATTGATAATGATTATGAATATTTCGTTATTTTATGCATTCAATTTTTCATTACAATTCGAATTGTGAATTCTTTATTATAGTAAGTTTATATCTGACATTTAAGCAGAACTAAAAATGTTTTCAATCTTCACAGAAGCGTGCCACAGGATTCAATAATCGGACCCCTTCTCTCATTTGTCATTTACACTTCTCAATTCTCCATATTTTTCAAGTATGTTTACATTTACATATTCGAATTCAAATTCACAAAAACTTTCTTGAAAGTGTGTCGATTACAGATTATTGGAGACTTGAGCAATTTTAAATACATTACTGAAAACTATTGTTCATCTATAAACCTCTCAAATACATTTGCTGTGGAAGCAATTAATTCTGGAGACTCAGATGTATGATGAACATTAAACAGTGATATTGGGAAGTTGGTAGTTGACGGTTACTGAAAAATCTCAGATTCATTTTCGACAACATATTGGGATTTTATTCATATGCTTCTTTAATCCTGATACGATAATTTGGTGAATTGTAAAAGGTAAATACTTTGTAAAACACTTGCCGATATAGTGTACAGTTTAATTTTACTGCAAGAAGATAAACAGAGACTACAAAAGATACAGATTTCTTGTATGAGACCCTGATTCTGAAGATTTGGGATGTTTGACTATGAAGACATGAGAATCATATCATGCGTTAACTTCATGAAACGAATTCCAAACCACAAATTTGTTCCTCATCATATAACGTACGTTGCGTGACAGCGGGAAATAATTAAGTAATCAATATTATTCAGTCAGAAGAATTCACGTTCTATATTTCTCAAGTATATGAGACGTGACCCAATGCTTTCGATAGAACTGAAAAAAAACATGAAATTCTATATTTTTTACATGAAATCGTGAATCTACAGGTTCCACCACTAAGTTTGACTAAAGGAGAGTTAGCAGCCCTCTATGAATCAGCTATAACAAAGGGCGAAACTTTAAAATTAGATGCTGGAGATGACACATATATCCATGCTGCTGTTCATGATTTAGATCACTCAGATCCTTCTTCAGAAATTTACAAATCATCACAACCTACTTCGGATTCTACTAGCGAAGACGCATCAGGATACTATTATTATTATTATCCAATCAAGAGCTTCATTGACGAGATGTCTTCTCAAGGTAGCAGTAAAGTTAGTATTCCAAGACTCAACAAATTCATAATTTGTAATGCAATATTTTTTTCTTTTCGTAGCCGGATGAATATTCTTCGCATCGGCCATCGAAACCAAAAAATGCCCTCACAACAGAAAGACCCAATTACCAGTTTCATTCACATCATCATCAGGTAAACTTAATTTCCATCATTATTTCAAAAAACTGACTCACTTGCAGATCACAATTCATTATTTTAATTATTATTTTATTTCACCTACACTATTAGATTATTTGTGTGTATGCTTCGAAAACTCAAAAAGTTCGGCACCGATTGATCCCAAATTTTGACATTATATCATTATACAATCCGCTTTAAAGATTGTTTTCATCTATTTTTGCATCAGTAGCATACCCGCAACTCCGAGTTGGTTCAAACGAATTTATTGATGACGAACAATCAATTATTTGGATAACTCTGTATAAATGGTATTTCACCAATCGGTTTTCCATAAGGTTTTATTTGAAGCTGTGATTTTTATGGAAAAGTAGTATCATTATTTTTGATTACTACTTGGAAGATGAAGATATAATTTCATCAATGTTTTCAATGCTGAGATTTTCGAGATTTACTTGGAAATCCTTTTCAGACCAAATTGAAGATTAGTTATGAATAAATTTTTATGTTAAAATTGAGTGTTTATCCAAAGTATTCGATGTCTTTCGGCTAATAACCCAGTATATAGCAAATACTGAAATTTGGTGATCTTAGACTATTTTCTTCAGCATAACATCACGATCAACAAAGATATGATGGCTGATAAAAAACCGAAAACTTTGGAGCCCTTATTCATGGCTATATCAGGATTCATTGGGATGGCTGTGATGTTCGTACTATCCACGCTGATACTGCCGAAATTCGGATCTAAAGCGAGCAAAAAAAGCCCTTGGGGAAAGCAGCATGACAAAATCGAAGATTTTGCACGGCTTGCGCTCAATGCTATGGACGAAAATTGCACAGAAAGGTTCAAGTGCGAAATGAGTAAAACTGCAAGGACCTTCAACCTTCGAGACAATCGATTTGTTAAGTAAGAGAAACAGTTGGAATTTGTTTAAATGCATGAACTTACTCTTTTTCAGATTACTGAAACGTATTGCTCCAGCCACTTTTGGAAAATATATGGATAATGTCCGGAAATATGAATCGAAATTTCTAAAATGTACTGCAATACCTTGTAAAAAGAAAGTGAATGTTAACAGTACTAAAAATGTCAACACCAATAAGAATAACTCGAATAAGAAGACTACTAATAGTAACAAAACCAACAATAAGAGTGTCGTGAAGAAAAATAATCCAACTCAAAAGAAACACTAGTTGCCACCAAAGTCATTAGATCGTAGTTATCTTTATTTATTTATTTATTTTATACCTACTGGGGATTGAAACATGTTTGCGTATGTATAATGATGTTTTATTACATGTAAAAAATGTTAGCATTATAAAATAAAAAATAATGTTTATATAAATAAATATCTTCAGCTGCAAAAATGCATATACAGTCTCAATTTTGTATCCTTAATACAAACAGAAAATTATTTTAAATTATATACATCTATTACAAGGTGACATTCATGTAGATAAAAAATGTTTTACGAAGTACAATAAGCAAATTAAAGCGCTACATTGTGAAGCTTCTAATCTACCACATTTAACTTCACCATTTTCGAAAGAAAACTGTCGAAACAATGATAATACTCTTTAATGGTCTCGAAAATGTTCAATAAAAAAGTGAATATGTGTAGTATTGAATTGAGCATTATACGACATACTTATCTAAAAATACAGGAGTACAATTCTCACATTGAATCACTGTGTCTCTCTGTAAATGGGGAAATCCACAATCCATGATCATTCACTTCGACTATCAATAATGATATAAAGAATTTCAAAATCGGAGATTCTCAATGAGATTTACACATAGGCATCACATCAACAGACAACACACATGTAGAATTACGTTTATTATTCGAATATACAAGTGGCTCATGTCCAGATGAACAATTCCAGTCAATCGGAATTTGAAGTCTGAATCCGTCACAATGAAATATAAAGGCCCATTCATGTATCTTAATCGTAGTCATCACTGTCACTTTCATAAGCATTGGGAAATCTTTTAATTTACACATCATAGTCCTATAGTCGCTGGTTGTCATACAGTGACGATTATATCAGTATGTGTATCCTTATGAAAGATATTATTGTGGTTTTATGTGTGCAATTATCAATATGACTATGAAACTAGCAGATGAGAGTGAATATGCAAGGACCTGATTGATGGTCCCGTCACAGGCAAGCAAATTGAAATTTTGGGAGGTCATATTTCAGGATTATGATGTATAAACGCTTCCGTTGAAATGTGAATTTTCAACTTGAAATTATGGTTGTGACAGATATTGCGATCAAGAATATAATTTTATACTTGTCATGCGATCTATATTTCGAAGACAATTTTGACCCAAAACGAATTTACTAATATTATTGTGAACAAACCAATACTGTCCGAGTTGAACTTCAAAGTATTCCGCCAATTTATCGGATAACAAGTCATTTTATATAGGTAGAAATGACCAATTTCTCTTTAGTATCACGAAAACATAGAATTGAATAGTTTTTGAATTATTCAGATTCCAAAACGTATAATATATATTACGCAGACATCCGCATGAATAGTATGACAATTTGGCTATCATATCAATTTTTCAAAAAATGATTGTTTGAAAATGGGAAGTTTCGAAATCCAAATGTATATTGAGCAGAATTGGTCTCTTCGCGATAATATCGAATTCGTGTTTTTGGGGTCAAAATACGTGGGTATAAACGAAAACATCTTTAAGCTATAGATTGCATAATAAGTGTAAAGTAAGGCAAATCAGAATTTGATTCTAAAATAAAACAATCTATTCCAGAAAGCACTCGAAGTATCGACGAGATTATTTCAACACAACAAATCTCATCAAAAGTACTAACTCCCTGATATAAATCTCCTAAGTCTTAAAAATCACTAGTGATGATTGTGTCAATCTGATCAACTCAACAAATCGCATATCTCTCATAAAGGGAATGTGCGAAATACTTTCATCAAATTATTGATCACTGAACGAAAATAACAATAATAAGAGACCTGATGAAGCCCAAGCTGTTATATCAGAGATATCTGTTGATTTGATTCAGCGCCCTCAAGTTCGAGCAAGCTAAACACCGATACGTGAAAAACGTTAGTATTGCCGAAAAATTAATCAGATGAACGCCTTTGGTTTCGAACAGAACATTTTGATTTCAACTAGAAATAAAAATATTCGATAATATTGATTTACATCACCTAAAGTATATGTGAATTAGTTATATAAAAATACCTAAATATGAAATAAACCAGAAGAGGTTATTTTTGGAATGAAATGTCGAAGTTAAATGGCACCAAATTTCAATATTCATGTATCACAAAGACCGTGAAGTTCTGCATAGTTCACAATAGCTCGATGAAGAAACTCGTACTGTGCCTGCAAATAAAAAAAATTAATGAACTGCAATTATTACTGCGATGACAGGCGACAGCTGAACTTACGAATGAATTGATTAAGGCGTGCCTCTGAGACCTCAATTTTCTTGTTACGGTGAAAATATCGACCCTCCTTTCAGTTCTCAACTGCTGTACTAGTATACTCAGTCCAACGAACATCGAACTCCTGTCTGAACCTAAATTACAATGTACAACCATGGATGGTGAACAACCAGTTTTCACTAACATTGTATGGGAATGGTCGACTAGTTCTATGAGTCCTCTTGTTACCTCTGGTACCTAAAAACCGAGGGGTTTCGCTATATTAGCCAGTTGAAGTAATGCCACACTAATGTCAAAGCGAAGATACCATCTGATCTATGCAGGCGCATTTATGGCCGAAAACGAATAGTACTAACTATAGGTTTTTTTCTATACGTCTTAAAACCGTCACAATATGGTCACGTTCATGCGCAATTGATTCAATCTGTTCCAACCGAGAAGTGATCGTAATCAGACATTCATTTTTCATTACAACCAAATTCATGACCGTCCGCAGCATGGTTTCAGGACGGCAATTTCGGTACTTGATCAAAATTAAAAACTGTATTGATTCATGAGTATTGACATGCGCATTTAGAAACTCTTTGCCAAAAGAATAGGTTAGCTAACCTAGCTTTCTGTTTGGGTTTTTATTTACTTTCATTCGTGTTAATGATAATTTCTTTCATTCGAATCAAATAAGAGAAAACAAATATGAGACGATGGAGATTCTGATTATTTATTCGAAACAAGTGAAGACGATTTTGATATTCAGTACAATGAATCGAGGTTAAAAAATCGTAGAATATTCCATTTTCATATTATTTTAATTATTGTAACCAAAAATTATTCTTCAAACAAAAGAACAATAACGTCAATCTTGTAGAACGTGGGTAGCCAAAAACCGTCAATAAAACCCATCCAACCCTCGAATATTTTTGTACCGTCACGAAAATATGCTAAGTTTGCGCATGCGAACTAAACGAACCGAAACGGCCATTCGAAATTTCGAAACCAACAAACTGGAACAAACCTTATAATAACGAATGTTCCTGACGATTCAGTACTTTTGAAGATTAGTTGAGAAGAAGGCACGGAAAATGGAACGTCAAAGTTCTTTTATTCATTTATATATCACATTTTTACTTGATCATGATTTTGAGTATGTATAGTGAAAGATTTACAACACTATAAATATCGATGAAATTGTCAGTATTTTGAAATTATATGTAATGAATGTATTTTCAATTCAAAGCAAATGAGTGAAATTAATTCAAAGATGTACATGGAATTGAAAATAATGGTGTTTGCTTTCGTTTACCATAATTGATTGATTTTTCATTGAATGATGATACAATATAATTGCATCAATTTAATAATAACATTATGAATTGAAGAAAGAAAAGTTATTTCATTTATTGAAACATCATTTCCTCCAATTTATTAAACTCTTGTAGTTTCAGTGAAAATGTATAAAGCTATCGGAGTTTGGTTTTGAAACATTGTTGAATATATCATTATTACGGACAGTAGAATTCCATTAATTTGAATTATCATTCCACAACGCATTTGTCGATGATATGACGTGAATCAACTTTGAATAAATAGCCCGTATCAATGGCATATCAAATGTTTAGTTTTTTTTAATAACCATAAAGTTACTATCTGTTACCTCTCCATCTACTGTTGGCCATCCATGGTACTGCAAATGGGTGACCCTCTGATCTTCACCATCTCTACTTTTGATAATCATTTCTCGCCTTGTATAATAAGGACAACTCTCTGCTTGAGCGTATCTTACATGAATGTGGTCGAAGTGAGATTCCTCTTCAGGCCAGTACCTCGGACATTTATTGTCCCCTATTTCCGATAACATGACTATAACGCTGATCCCCTGTTCAGAAATCATTCTCCAGAAGTCGTTAATTGTGCCCTCCAGGGGGTCTTGGGTGATGATGAAGGATTCTGTGTTATCGTAGCCTTCGATGAATGAAGCGTTAATGTAAGTCGAATGTTCTTTCCCAGAAAGAGGAGTGAGGATGACTCTGTTTCTATCATAAGGTATGATGCTGTCACAACGATTTTTTTCTCGGTTTTCTTCCCCACTGGCAACCGAGCACGATTTTCTGTCTTCGAAAGCATTGATTATGTTTTCGAATTCATCCTCTAATTTACATTTGGTTTTTCCATTATCACATTGCCGTAGTTTATCCAAGGTAACCTTCAGATCACTAGCGCTTATTTCTGTATCACCATATTGCCCAACCTCCATCAGAGCACGATATATGAAGATGTACTGTTTCTGTAATCAAAATACGAATCATTTCATTAATCTGCTATAATTTTTTACCAAGTGAGCATTCTTCAAATTAACAAACAATTTGCGACTGTGCCTGATCTACAGGGTATCCTGTAAAGACCACGTCAAACCGAGGGAGAATATGGATCAAAGGATGAAAGTCTTACCATTTTCGAGATATTTCTTTTGGAAATAATGAATTTTTGCCCCTTTCAATAGTTTTGCCTTCACGGTTGGTACAATTTCACACTTTTTTGGTTAATTTTCACAGTAAAATATTGCTGAAGAATGATTTTGACGTTTACATTAAAAACATTCTCCAAACATTTTAAAGGGGGGCTGTGAGAAATATTTTCATTGAAAAATTTTATTAGTGGATTCTTTTGTTCATCCAAAATGTAGTGAGCTACTACTGCACATCACACCAATACATTGTCTATTTTATAGTGATTTCTCACAGCCCCCCTCCAAAATGTACTGAGCTACTACTGCACATTACACCAATAAATTGTCTATTTTATAGTGATTTATCACAGCCCCCCTTCAGAATGTTTGGAGAATGTTTTTAATGTAAACGTTGAAATTATTCTTCAGCAATATTTTACAGAAAAAATTAACCAAAAAGGTGTAAAATTGTTTCGACTGTAAAGACAAAACTATTGAGAGAGGCAAAAATAAATATCTCGCAAACGGTAAGACTTTTATAATGGGAATTTTGTCATAGCAGGTGGGATACCCTTTGATCTATATTATCCCTCGGTTTGACGTGGTCTTTACTGGACACCCTGTATATCCATTTCGAATTGAATTGAAATAATATTCTTTCGTTCGAACTTTTCAATAATTCATTAATTATTTTGTTCATATACATCATTTATCTTAGTTTTCCTCTGCATTCTTATAATTAAACTAATAAAGACATGGCAAGATTTGAAATGGGATCAAAGTGTTGGCAACAAAAGAATGTTCCTTCGAAGGTATGTATGCATGAAATTAAAATTATTGGTAAAAATTTTATATTGATACATCGTTGTGATGAGAACGAAGAAATGTTATCTGGAAAGAAAAAGACGAAAAAAGTTAAAAGATATTTCTCTATCAAAGTAGGAATCTTTAAAACACATAAGAAAGTGCCAGAATCATGTATCAGCTAGGAATATCAAATTAAAAAATAATGAAAATTGATTTAAATTAAAACTTAGAGAAATTTTACGAGAGAAATGAACTCACCAAAGACTGAACCAAGAAATTCCTCTGGTGCCTGAGATCACAAATGGTATTGAAAATAGAGACTTGTCCCTCTTCCTTCAGTTGCTGTAACAGGCAATCGAGAGCTACAAGAGTACCAGTACGACCTACCCCAGCACTACAATGAACCAAAATGCTACCCTTCTCCACCGAATAAGCTTCGTTGACCCTCTTTATAAACTTGATTATCCCGTTGGGGTGTTCGGGAGCCATGAAATCTTTCCACACTAAATAGTGGTACTGGACGATATTCCTTTCTTCCAGCTCCTTGCCCCCAGATACTCTCATTATCTTTAGCTCTCTGACGATGTAGTCCGAATACCTGGTTTCTTGCATGTGAGTCACTGTGATGTCCCCGAATACTTTGTCGCCATCAGTTTTATCAGGCCAATATTTGGCACATTTCGTTTTGCTGTATTCCTCCAAGTTCGTCAACATAAGTATCAGTTCGAGATGTTGCTCCCAAATCATCCGCCAAAATTCGTTGACAGTCGTATCCATGGGCCCTTGTGCGCAAATAAACTTCTTTCTCTCCTTATACCCCATCACGTAGTTCGCGTTTATATAGTCTGAGCCAGCTATACTGTCTACTTGACTTAGTTTCACTCTCGTTTGATCGTATGCCTTGATATCGGGATATCTGTTTTTGTAAACGTTTTCCCGGCTATCAGATGCTCTGGTGGTTCTATCGGAGAACCGATCGGGCAACAACTCGAATTCCTGCTGGAATCCGTAATCTGAGTCACGGTGGTGTTCTATGTAGGCGGATACCAACTCTGACTTCGGGATTGGGCACATGTCAGGGGGGTTCAACGACACTAGTCTTTGACGGCCTCTGAGACTTCTGAAAGAATTTGGATATAAGGAATTTCATTTTCTCGAATAGTTTGAATCCTAGCCTCAAAACGATTGTAGATGTACATAGATATAGCCTGTTTATTCAGGAAAGAGATTGACAGGTTTAGTGATTTTTCGATAGTACTAGTGGTTTACTAAGAAAACAATTGTGTTTACAACATTGCTAAATTGAAACCTTTTTCATATGCTTTTCAAAATTCTAAGTAAATGTTTGAATTGTGAACGAAAATGACTTGGGTTCATTCAAAATGTTGCTAAAAAGTAGTTCAAATTCCGCGAAGCTGTTACTACTTCCTTGTTTCGAGAAATGAGTTATAGTAAAATGTTTATGAAAGTAGAAACAAACTAGTAGTAATTATAGCGATATTGCGCTCACCAAATGACCCGAACTGAGATTCAAACATGAAATAAAATCGAAGCAAATATGAACTTACTGTCCGGTAAGACTTTTTGATGCTTGCATGATAACTAGGATACAAACGAAAAATATTCATGATGTTTTTCTTCTATTGAATTAATTTTCGAGCAATGAAAAACAATATATCTGGGAAAACTACATAAAATCTGAACGTGATAAGATAATTTTGATCATAATTTTTATAGTACAAAAGACGAGATCACAAATAACAAATTTGCTTCAAACCTACTTAAAGATCGAATATAATGGTGAAATATAGTGTACATGGAATTTTTCTGAAAAATATTATGTAATATATGAAACAAAATCACTTTAAAACCCATATATTTGGCGAAACGCTCCTCGTTTTGTCCGTTTCTTCCACGGAAATTGTGCAATTGGGTACTGAAATGAAAACTCCATATTTTATGATTGCTATAGATTCAGTTACCAGTGAAAAATATACGTGTGACTATGAATTGTCCTTATTTTTACGGTCTGAAGAAATATGATGAATGACGCTTGGCAACGCTGTACTAGTGACGTATCAACGCTGTGAATTCTCCGCGTGACACGCCCCAACCTTGAGAATTCATTCTGGCGAAACTATTAAAAAAAAATAGTAAAAAAAACTGGGTACATTTCTGAACGATCTAGATGTCGTGGTTTAATTTCCAAAGATTAGTGATCTCGTCCATTATTTAGTATGAAAGGAAAGGGTGTTGAATATAATTTTCTGAAACGAACCTTAACGATGTTCTGAACGTTATCATCTCAACTGCTTGTGCATGAGCTTGTTTGGTGTAACGATGTAATATGCATAATGCTCCGAGTAGTACTAGGATAACAACTACTAAACCACACAGAATTTGAACGATGAGACTCAGAGTCCCTGCAGCTGGCGCTGCTACAACTTCTGGACCAGGATTCATCATATCCATATAGCTACTGTATGCAGCCAAGAAAATTGGTTTGGAATTTCCATAAACTTGAAGAAAACAAAAATTATACAATTGAGTTGATACCAATTATTTCGTGATAACCTACCTATAACTTCAACAAATCCTGTATAATTGCTATTTATGTCTAGATTTCCATCGTACGGAGGAAGAGGATCACTTAGTATTTCGTTTCTTCTAACTCGATTTGCCAAGTTGGTCGTATTCTTGATTTTATCTTCCCTAGGTGTGTTGTAAGGTCTCAAACCAATACATTCGTCACATTCGGTATTCGTTGTGTTGTAAATTTGTTCATCACCCAAAAATACCTCTGAATGGAAAGCAGAACTAAAAGAGAATATTTTCATTTACACTCTTTTTATATGCAAAGAATGTAGTTTTGTGCATGAATTTTTGATTTTTTCAATCGTAGTATACAAACCAGTATAACATTTATACCAAATCATTGGTTATAAAGAAATGTATAAGAACAACATGGAGAGCGAGCGTATTGTAATCCCATGAAATCAACAGAGATACATTGCTTTTCTCCGAAATTGCCTTCTTTCCACTGTCCCCACCCGACTGACTCGTACCTATGCCAGACACAATAGTACAGGAAGGATTGAAAAGGTAGTCTTTGATGGGCAGTGGTGGCGACAACATTAGGAAAGTCAGCTGACGGATGAAATATGCTGATAATTTATAACCGCAGAGAAAGTACATATCGTCGAATATTAATGGATGAACTGAGACAAGAAATCATTTGGTTGTGTTATAGTTTCATTCATTTGGTCCAGATTGGTAGTTCGTTAGAACATGTGAGGAAATAATATCTTCAAATGATAAAATATATACTTGTATTTCATGATCTTCCACAAAAATGGTTTCTTTTGTTGATGTTTAATAATTCTCTCATTTTGGCTGCGAAAACAGCAAAACAGATTTGGTTCATGTCGAATTAAATTGAATAAAAAATTCAGTTTGATTTGTTCAAATTCCCATGTTATGTGAAATGATAAATTTTTTATCATTATTCCGCAAACACGCGATTTTGACAATCTCTCGCATAGTATGCGCTATGCCCATGTGTAACGTCGTCCGAACTATTTTAATTATGCTATCTCAATTTTATATAGGCTATTATTTTGGCTGTCATTATTTTCCTACATTGAAGATGAATTCTTTTCGATAATAGATTACGTGGAATTATGGTAAACTAACTGATTAACTTACTCACCTTGTAAACATCTCTGCTACATAAGCCCCACCCCTTGGAGTCCTATGAGCCTCTTGATAGGACATTATTGTCAGATCTTCAGGAGATGACAGATCAGAAAGTTTCTGTTGAGATTCCATTTTGACAATATAAACGCGGTAGCAACAAATGGCCCCATTTCTTTCCGAAACTCTGGGCATGAATAATTTGAATATCCATTTACCCTGTTCTTCCATTTTCTTCCAATGGAATTTCGCTAATTTCTGTTTATCCGGTAGAGATGGTGGCATGGTACAATTGAGAGAAACGGGAAGACCGTGTTTTCTCAAACGAGTCACTCCAGAAATTCGGACAGTGTAATTTGTATTGGCAGAAACGTTGTAGAAACGAGTTGTCAGGGTGGTTTCACTAGTGCTTGTAGACTTTGGACCCCACGTCATGTGCTCGAATACACCTTGATCATTGATGAAAGATGCAGAACCCTCTAAGGTAACCTAGAAAATAAAAGTCAGGCATTGGAAGTTTCCAAATCAAGCGCAGTGGAAGAGTGCTCGCCTGCCAACCGAGAGTAGAGAGGTAGAAATACACCCTATATGTAGTGGTTAATAATACTCCTCTTGTGTCTGGCCGAATGACAAAATGTCTAAGCAAAAAAAAAGGTCTATGACCGAAGATAATGACAGAATATTGAGAAACTCAACTGATTATAATGAAATATATTGAGGAGGATATAAGTATATAGTGCCCTTAAATTTTTTTGACAAAGTATAGATTTATGTTTTAATATTATTTTAGTCATTTTCTGTGATTGATATTTATCATTGTTTGTTCAAGTATTGTTTAATAATTATTTGTGACGAAAAGCAATAAAATATGTATTTATTTCTTATAGTGTTAAATTCATGTTCTTGAGGGATGAACAAATCCTGATATTATAAATTGATGAATGTTAATTCCACACTGGTGAAAATTCTCATTCACTGATCAGATCATGTTTTGAAAGGAAGAAAATTGAAAATTACTTACACTATAAGATATTATTTTTCCATGACGCTCTATAGGATGCTGCCATGTGACCAAGACGAAGTTGTTATGGCTGATATTATCAAATCTACATTCCACTGAAGCATTGGCAGGTGGTCCAGCTATACCGTCCATAGTAGTACCATCTACAATTTCCGACCATGGTCCACACTCCTTGCTGTAATCACTACAAGCTGCTACTTGGAAGTTGTATGTTGTGGCAGAATTCAAGTCTGAAAACATGTAGAGGTAGTCTTTGGCCGCAGGTTGGACTGCTTCACGCTTCTCAGTTGAATTGTATTCTCTCAAAATGAGTTGGTGGTAGTGGATGTGATCTTTGAATTTCTCTGGTGGTGGTGTCCACTTGATTGTTATCGAGCTAGAGGTTACTCCAGTTACAGTGACTTTTGGAACAGAAACAGGTTCTTCTTCCAACATTTTGACTGGAGCACTTGTAGAATACATGCTTTCACCTTGCAAATTTTTTGCCATTATTCTGATGGTGTATTGAGAACCATTATTGCCACTGATAACAGAGTTATTTCTAACATTCAGAACAAGAGACTTACTACTTGCATTTATCATTGTTTGGTAGTAAACCCACTCATTGTCTTCTTCTGATTTATACTGTACAATATATTTCAAGTCATTGGGACTATTGCCGTCATTTACTGTCCAATTAAAATAAATTTTGTTTGTACCAATAGGTTTAATGAAGTCCAGTGTAATTTGTGGTTTATCTAGTACCATTATATCCGTAGACAAATTTGCTTTTGTAATTGGAGTACTGACAACACAGGTATATGTTCCATTATCTTTCTTGGTAACTGCAAAGTTCAGTGAAGAGTTTTTGTGAGTTATATTAGTGTTTGTAACATTCCACAAGAAATCAGTTAGTGGTTCATTGTCTTTCAGCCATTTTATGCCTGAAATGGGATAGCCTTCAACTAAACAGTAAAGCTCAACAGTCTCATGCATTTTGGCATAAGTAGGCTTAGAGATTTCAACTACTTTTGCAGGTGATGTGATATTCAATGAAATTTGACGAAAATCTAACTCTAATTGGCTATCATTTCTTTTCATGATGACCTGGCATTTATAAAATCCTACATGATCAAAACCAATATTTATTATATGAAGAATTGATACTTCATATTTATGGCCTGATTCTTTATTGATGTTTTCACTCTCCATTTCTAATTTGAAGCTGAAAAAATACAAAAATAAATTATCTATGATTAAATGTCCCAACTGCATAGACAATTTGAACCATGTTTATTTTTAAAATCAAATTCATGGGTTATAACACACAGCTCTTTCTTCAAAAAATGCATCAGGAATATTAATTTTTTAATTATACTGTATACAGTATATCGTTTGGATGTACATCAAACATCAACATATCTGATGATCAAGGGAATACCTAGAGGCACTGTGATTATGAATTTTCACTGTTAACATTGATTGGACATTTGATTTTGTATTTCTCACAGTGATAACTGAAAATGGAATATTTGAAATATCAACTCAAATATGATCTGAGCATTTGTGTAGTTGAAATGAGTAACTTGACAGGTATTTTGAATGTTGTTACTTGATGTTTCTGGGCCATTTTTTGGATTATCTACTCACCCTGCTTGTTCTGAAACATTTTTTTCATTGAAAAACCACATCATTTCACTGGACATGCAGTTGGTCTTACAAATTATGGTAATATTCTCACCAAGAGGCAACTGATTAGGAGATTCATGTTTGAGTACTTCGATGGTTATATTATCTTTGTCTTCTTCATCTATAATCAATGAAACATTGATAAATAGAATCAACTATAAATGTCATTCGATGGATTTCAAAACACACTGTATATTTACCTAGGGGATTACTCCTCACAACTTTGTATGTTAGGAATAAATATAAAAAGCATAATACATAGGGGTAATGGGCTTGGCATATCATGGCGCCCTGGAAATTGTTGCTCCTGGCCGTTCACTTTATGTGAATTTTATTAGTCACTACTATTTAAGGCGAATAACCAAATATTAACTTCATTTCTCATGTACTATCATAGAAACCACAATACATAATTTCTAAAACAAATAGCCGACTACTTTGTTGTTGTAGGAACCATAATGGATAGGTTAGTTTTGTGAAGGTGTGATAGAGGGCCAGTATTTTTCAAGTTATGCAACTAAAATTACACGTTCCAAAAAGTGCACCACAGAATATTGTGTAACAGGTAACAGGTATGCTTTGATGTGTTAAGAGGTTTCGATGGACGATTATGTATGAAATAATAACTCTAAAGATGACGAAAAAATCATGGGAACTAGTTCAGCTGTGAATTTTGATGAAACTAATAGTATATCTATGATCAAGATACACTAATATGTGGGTAACTTATCAATATTTTCTCCATTTACTGAAATGTATATACTCAAGAACTCACACTGTTTCGGCTGGAAATTAAACTTCAGGAAGTAATCGAACTTTATGAGTCAGCTTGAGTTAGAGTGAAAACTCTTGAAAGTTGAGAGTGTAAACATTTTTAATTACATTGAACACAAAGAATTTCAGAAAACGCACATATCAACTAATATCCGTATCATAAACGTTTCTCTAGTGAAGATTCAGTTCAATAACAAACTTCAAAAGATTACAAAACTGCTTGTGAACATTCAAGTGTGTTGAGAAGGGAAGAACATTGAAATGACATTTGCATAAAAACATATGCATATTAATGAATTCTTTTGGTGTTACCGTCAGATGTAGATGCTCTATTCATATGAAAAACTATGAATTTGTGTCAGGCCGGGGAATACTGAACTTTACATAATGAATGGAACGACATTGCCATGCTATGAAAATACGGTAAATTGAATTCGCGCATACCACGTGATCACACTGAAGTAATATCATGCGCAGTACCGTCTCATACAGAACTGACTGAATAGTAAATGCGGAATGTATAATTTTTCCCCAAATCATGGCACTATAACAAAGTGACTGTACTACATAAACACTATTATAGGTTACATATTCGTCCAAATATATGCTTAAAAAACTTGGCTGCCTCAGGGCATATGACATGCTTCTTTCAGGTCGTATTTGTATATTTATGCTTATTTTTTCTAGTATTTACTGTATTTGTACCATTTAGAAATATACAGCTTTTATCAAACTCATCTTGTACAACACAATTTGAGTTTTCGTCTTCAACTCTTCTAAAACATCCAATATAATAATAATTAAATACAGGGTGGCCCAACGAAAACGTACCGGACGGTATAACTACCATTCCGTCTACTCGTTGCAAAGATATGGACCTTTCAATGTCGCTAGTGCATTTCTCAAAAAATACGATTTCGCTTAAAAAACTGGCCGTTTTGTTGAAGTAAATGTTGAAAATGTTGTCTACCAACCTCCATACAATGATACAGATTATCTGCAAACCGTTGTCGCACATTTTGCAGTACTTGGGGTGTTACTTCACGACAGACTGTAATGGGATTCAGCAATGTTATGATGGATGCATTGGGGAACTGGCAAACTTGAATAATCTCCATGTATCACATGCTTTAACCTAAATCTTGATTATATTGGAAGCTCTCGAATATTCTGGAATAGAAGAAGATGGAAGATCCTGCGAGCAATCTGACGAAGAGAGATGAGAAGATGTGACAGAAGACTGGCAGTTCTAGAACATTCTAGAACAAATGTTGAAACATATAAATATCGAGCTTTCAAACAATGTTAGTTGAAGAATAGAACGTGACGTAGTAACATCTTGGTCAATATCGTTGAAATAAATAGTTCGTTAGTGTTTGTACGTGAAAATAGAATATAATAAAATAGAATTTATTCGTGCTTGCATTCGCCAACTTACATAATAATGTAAATTAAAATCGATACAACAAAATACAATGTACCTATAGTGAACATAAAGTCAATGAACAACTCTTGGTACCTCAAAACGAGGACAGACATGAAATACAGAAATATAGCAATACAAAATTACATTCTATTAGCAAACAGGCAACGAATCAGTCGAAGAGTCGAAATAATTAAAATATTCTAAAAATGTGTAAAAGGCATTTTGTAAAAGAAAATTCTTAATTTTTATTTCAAAAGTGTTCATACTCATGTCTAGAGTCTGAAACTCGTTAGGTAACGCATTAAAAAATTTCAAAGATAGATACAAATAAGAGTTCTGCGATTTACTTAATCTATATTTGGGTAGTCTTAAATTCGTTTTGGCTCTGACTGTGCTGGTACCATTGTAGTGTGTATATCCTCCTGCCTAGTCACTTTATTTTCACCTCTTAACTTTTTGACAAAACACAGGCATTCGTAAATGAAGCAAGATCGCAGAGTCAATATATGAAAATTCTTGAAGATAGGTTCACAATGGTCATCATATTTAGCATGTGCCATAATTCTGACAACTTTTTTTTGTAATTTAAATATTATATCTAGATGACATGATGAACCCCATACTATCAGTCCATATATGTCATTATGCTATGAAAAATGACAAAATAAGCTACTCTTAAACAATCTGTTGTTATTATGTTGCTAAGTTGTCTAATTATATATATACACGTGGATAGGCGCTTTGATAATTTGTGGATATGCGGAAAGAAGTTTAAAGACGAGTCCAAATACACTCCGAGAAGCTTAATTGGTTCATCATTATATATATCATTTTTAGTTGAAAAATCTAAAGTTTCGGTTTTATCATCATTAATAGTGAGGTAATTGCTTCTAGACCAGTTTGTTAAAAAGCTTTCAGATTCATTTGCGTTAGAAAGTAGTTCATCAGTTAGAAATCAGTCTGTTCTTTACTGGAACCCACGAATAACGTTAAAATTGGTGTCAGAAGTGGGATATTCGTGAATTAAGTTAGACTTTCGATCATCTGAAGTGAACAGACAGTGACAATGAAGAGACTCAGTGAGCTGAAGGTGGTAGGCTTGAAACGAGAGTTGGAAGAAAGGGATCTGGAGACCACAGGGACGAAAGCGGTGCTACAGCTTCGTCTGAAAGAGTATCTGATTAACATTGGGCAAGACCCAGAGACTTTCATCTTCGAATAACCAGAAGACAAATCAGCGGCTTGGTATGACAAGATTGTGAATCAGATTTCGGCTCAATCTTCGGCACTGCGTGATGAGTTTTTGTTGGCACAGCTAGACAAAATGGTTATTCGGAATGCTCACCAGAAAGAAGAGATAGACGCAATAACGAAAATTTACAAAAATTGGAGCAACAAGTTGTAAGAGGTGTCCAAAGACTAGAAAAACCTGAGAACAGTGAACAAATCGTGACGAAAATAGAATCGGACATCGCAACCACTTCAGAGCCTCCTACGTTTGACTAAAAGACATCATGGTCAAATTACTTGAAGCAATTCGAAGCAGCTGCAAAAGCCAATGAATGGACATTGAAGGACAAGGTGGTGGCGCTCATAGTTGCTCTACGAGGAGATGCATTGAATATCTTGCAAACCATCCAAGAAAGTGAAGCTGACAGCTACTAACATCTCATCAAACGCCTCAATATGCGATATGGTCAAGAACATCTACAGCAGGTATTCCAGTTACAGATGAAGACTCGTCGACAGAGTCCCAACGAGAGTCTACAGGAGTTTGAAGCCGACGTAGCCAGATTGTTCCATTGTGCATATCCGTCAGCTCCAGAGTCTATTACGTTTGTCTCGACTCAAAGACCTCACCGATGCACTAGCAGCGGCGTTGGAGTTCGAAGCCGCAACAGAAGCTTCACGTGAATCTGCTAGAATTCACAACATGAATGACAACGGTAACAGCTCACTGAACTAGGAATCTACTGAAGGCCTACTCGATGCCATAAAAAGTCTCCTGGATCTGAATAAGTAGAGAACGGTTCGCCAGCGTGGAGAACTGGGAAACCCTCGAAAAGTAGGCAAACGAGCCAAGAAGTTTGCTGAGGATCGTGTGGATAATAAAGAAACATCTATCAATAGAGCTACTGTTGTCAGCGATGATTGGTTACCTGCAGCAGTACGACAAGAACAAGGAAAGAAATCCGTAAACTTCGAGAATGGAAGAAAGCAAATCGTCGTCCCAATAGACCGCATTAGTGATGACGTCACAAATATGCAACCAACATTACACGGAGTCCTGAATCGTTTGGTGCGAAATGATATGCTTTATACTCGACCTTAAATACAGATGACATAAGAACGATAATTGAAGTATCGTAACAGGCCCTTTTGTTTTACGCTCTCACATGAAATAAGTTGATATTTAAGGAATTGCATCTAAGGGACTTTGGATATGAAGGATGGAAGTAACGATATTTTCGTAAAACGATTTTCGGAATTTATTCAAAGGTATTTGAGAAAACTTTCTTTACGATACCCATTCCATACGACGTATTCATTCTTTTTCTATCGAATTCAAACAGATATATTTCTTAAATATTGCTTATAACAGCGAAATAATTCAATAAATAACATCATAATTCTAACCACAGATTCTGAACCTTAGATAATGGTTACTTAAGGTTCATATTAGCGCATCTTCGTTCAGAAATATTTCGTTGTGACTCAATGCACTGTTGGTTGCATACATTTTGACGTCACACTAATGTGGTCTGGCAAGAAGTAGCACCATTATCACAAACCTTGAAGGCCTACTGGGGTCAATGGAACTCTATGGTTTTGGAAGATGGCTTGCTGAAGTGGAAACTAGAAAACGATGATGGATCGGATCATCGAATGCAGCTAGTGATTCCTAGGAGTCGAGTTCCAGAGGTACTGCGCTTCATACATGATGGAACTTCAGGAGGGCATCTGGGAATGAATAAAACTCTACAAAAGGTTCGTGAGCGGTTTTACTGTGCGAACTACAGTGATGACATTCGAGATCTCTGTCTGTTCTTTACTGGATCACACGAATGACGTTACAATACGTTAACGATTTGTTCTCGCAGGTCTTCCAGGGTATCGGGTGGAGTGCTTAAAACTTTACATTTTATGTGCCCCCATAAAAAAAATCCAGAGGACTCAAATCAGGTGATCGAGAAGGCCACTCAATTGCATCTTTTCATCCTATCTAGCGACCTGGGAACGTTTCATTCAAGTAGTCATGCACATTTCGTGGGTAATGCGGAGGTGCTCCATCCTGTTGAAGTATCAGTTCCAAGTATGTAGGGTTGTGCTCTTTGATATTAGTTAAAGCTGGATCAATGACATTTGCCAGCAAATCGAGGTACATATCACCTGTCAAATTTCCAGGAAGAAAAAAAGGACCAACAAGGAAATCTCCAAAAATACCAGCCCATACGTTTAATTTTTGAGGATTTTGCGTGTGTACCTCGTGAAATATTCTAGGATTGGAGACAGACCAGTAACGAACGTTATGGCGATTGACTATACCGTTCGAAAAAAAAGGTACTCTCGAAAAAACAGATAAGAAATTAGCGTTCTGGTTTGCTCGTTCAGTTATGATTTCGCAAAAGCGACGGTCAAAGTCATCTTCATTCAGTTCCTGAAATAATTGAATCTTATACAGATGGAATTTGTACTTTTTCAATACTTCCTGGACACTTGTACGACTGACACCCGTTGCACCAGCCAGTTGTCTTGTACTCATAATACAGTCCATGGCAACTTGTCCCAACATTGTTTCTACTATATCTTTATTTTGAACAGAACCAGTTTGGCGAAATTTTGTCACCAATTCGCGCACAATTTTATCAGAAACATGTCTATTCATATGTCGTCGATTGAATAAGTCTGCGACTCTGTTTCCACATCCATGATTTTTAAAATAAAGTTCAATCATTTCCACTTTTGCTGGAATAGTGTACACCATAATTTATAGACTTTTAAAGCACATGGTGCAAGACAGCTAGTAACTACTGAGTCTTTTTCATATTTCAATGAAAAAGAATTTTTGGCATGCAAAAACAGGATGACTTTTTACTCATTGAAAACTATTAACTGGAATAAACAAAAACAAAAAAAAACAAATTGTTTTAAGGAAAATATTCTCAACATTTACTTTACTAGCGACATTTCAAATGTATATCATTGTATAGGGAACCAGAAGGTCTCTTCAACGAGGTATCATTTGACCCCCATTCCCATTTGAAAAAATTTAGGAGAAAGTTGTTTCCCCCTCATATACAAAGTTGACGTGTTCCAGGTTATATGCTATATAATACATATACAGGGTGGCCCATTAGTGTGTAGAAGTGGGATTACTCACTTGGGAATGGGAATACAAAGAAATGTTTCAAATAAATGTTGCTATATTTGCGCAAATATACAATCCTAAAATATTTTGAGATATACAGGATGATCAGCCTGAGCGGGGCAACATAATGTTATTTTTTTTCAAATAGAACATCCTATATATTCTTTCACCGTCAAACTCAGCGTAAAATTCTGCATCCAATACTATCTTTGTTCTTCCAATAATTTGCGACGTTATTAATCTGTAGCGGAAATTATGAATATTCGAAGATATTTTGTGCACCATATATGGTGTCAAAAAACGTTCAGAGTGATGAATAGGTGCTCATATTTGGTCAATACGAAGATGAAGGATGGTTGAAATGTCTGAACACAGTAGAAGTCCAGTTTGTTTTCAGGAGAAACGTTAATTCAGGAGATTTCAATCAACGATAACTTCATTTCTCCAAATGAAACACCCAGTATATCATTCCACCATCTAGTAGGACTACTTTATGCTCTTCAAATTTTGTCCATATGATATACCCTCTAAAATCGCTTATTTTTGAGGAAATTGCATTTTCAGTTTACGATTCGAAAATTTTCACGTTTTCATCAAGCAATATTTGAATATCAAGTTCAATTAAGTGTTTTGATAATTTCTTGTGAATACATCCAACTTTTTGTGTTTCATAATTGAAAAAGGTACTAAAACAATAGAGTTGAATAATCGAACAATATAGAAATAAAACACGAATAAATCTCAATGGAATCACATATTACATTTGTGAAACATCAACTTGTCCATATTTGTTCACCTTCCGCAGCGCCCTTGATGGTTAATGATATCGCTATTAGTATCCTTTTATGTAGTTCTGATTAATCACTGAACAATTGAACTGTTACAACTTTTTTATTGAAGTAGCGATCTTCTGAATGGGAGTATCTCACGAAAGCATTTATATATACAGTGCGTTCATAAAGTGTGGAAACGCTCCATTATCTTACGATATAATTATTTTCAGAGGTAAAGCTCGGACAGGTCGATTTTGTATTTCAGTCTTCCATCTTTTTTTACAAAAAAATAATTTTTTCCCCCACCGCCTTACAAGATATGACGTCATCGATATTTTTTTTCAATTGAAAGGGTATATTTTTATATAAAAAATTGAAAGCCCATATTTTTCTGAGTTCAACCATACCACATACGTCATATCTTACACTTCAAGTTACAGTATACTGAGTATAAAAGAAACCAGTGTTCATATTTCTCAACATTCATTTAATTATTTATTTGCAATGAAAATATCATCAGATGTTTTCATAGCTTACTACTCAAGTATGGCAAATATACTCGTACTAACTACTGAGTAATTCTCAGGTTTCCATTGCAAAATAAATAATTAAATGAATGTTGAGAAATATGAACTCTGGTCTCTTTTATACTCAGTATACTGTAACTTGAAGTGTAAGATATGACGTATGTGGTATGGTTGAACTCAGAAAAATATGGGCTTTCAAATTTTGATATAAAAATATACCCTTTCAATTAAAAAAAAATATCGATGACGTCATATCTTGTAAGGTGGTAGGGGAAAAAATTATTTTTTTGTAAAAAAAGATGGAAGACTGAAATACAAAATCGACCTGTCCGAGCTTTACCTCTGAAAATAATTATATCGTAAGATAATGGAGCGTTTCCACACTTTATGAACGCACTGTATACTGAGAATTAGGATCGCTGCTACTTTATCACCTAAAGCACGTACAATTTCGCTTCTTGAAGCACTTAAACGTTCGGCTCACAACAGTTCAACATATTATTAAAATGTATAAAAATTGTTTTTTTCGATACCTTTTAGAAGAGGTGTCGCTTGCCGTAGGGTTCCATTTGAAATTATTGGTCACAATGGCCTTGTGACGTCATCTTCAACGATTTTCGTCATCTATCATCCCTAGTAGGGCAGTTTACAACCTTTAATATTCAGTTTCCAAATTTCTCTTGTTTATGTATAATCGTTCCAAAGATAAGAGGGGGGAGGGGACTTTTGAGAAGCACTGTATGGTTGATCCCACTTCTGATGTTAACTCTTCGGGAGGTTTGTTTGATCAATTAGACACACAATAATAAAACACCCTTTATTGACTAGCATTCACAACAGTACGAATGAGACACAAGTCTATTGAATTAGCATGAAGCACTACTGTCTCTGGCGTTTCATCAAGAACTCCCTGTCTGGCGTTCTCGCAGGCCTCGCTGCCGGCCACACCCGTGCACATTTTTATTAGATAATAAAATAGAAGTTGAACCAACTGCGCAAACAATCTACCACGGAAGTCAAAATTGAATTGAAAATTGAATTTTCACTTGCTGCAATTCCCCACTACATTTTCTAGTTTGTATTTAATTAGACAGCAACGACTTCCTCTTCCACTACTATACATTACTTGTGTTAATGGATAGTGGTTACTGATATGGAATGAACGTAGTGACCTTATTGTGGAAAATAAAACATATTGATATTACATGCCTAGATTATAACCTTTATTTGATCAGGTACATACATCTTTAATGATAATAACAATAACGGAGCATATAACTCATTTAAACGGTAATCTCGTCGGTAAATCTACTCTTATCGTCCAAATTGATAACAATGGAATGAGTTCTGGCGTGGCCTGACATCAAATAACGGCCGTTGCTGTCGCCCACAGCACTCTTTCCATCTTTGCATTTCTCTTCCTTCGGTGGATGCGATATGGCGGAAGTAGCCGGTTCGTCAGTCGGGTTTTTGGATTCTTCGCCGGACTTTTGCGTTTTTCTTGCGAAGATTATCTCCTCGTTGGGTGACTCCTCAACAGCAAAGTAGACGCTGTGCTTCTTTATCTCGACAGGAGATGAATGTTGAATCGTCGTATCCATTACAGCTCCTGGAAAAACAGAATTAACTAGATTGGATCGTCGAACTAGTCGATGGAAAGTAGTGAGGTTATGTCGGATCGAGAGCTTCCTGTAATCTATCATAAATAATGTATACGAAATAAATATAATCATTTCGGTTTTTTTCCTCAGCAATTTTTTTCTCGATAATGGAAAAAATGGATGGTTTACAGGTCTGACATTTTTTTGTGAACGAGCTAATTGACAGAAAAAATGCCATTATTTACCACCTAGTATATGTCATATCCCAAGAAAACACTCACTCTATAGATTAGAGTACCTACGCATTATTTGAAGAAACATTCAATAGGAATATAAGATGAATGAATATAAGACTCTTCATAACTGTTAATAAATAAAGCTTTTGTCACTGTGGTCACTTGATTGAATGTTTTCCATCCAAGAAAACTTGATGAAGAATAACAAAATACTATATAGTGTCAAAAGTGTGAAAATATAAAGTGAATGAGAATCAAGGTATTTAGAATTTGTATATCAGTTAGATGTTGTATTGGAATCACGTTGTCTGTTAGATTCATTGTTTTGCATACTGGTTGTTCGGATGAATTCATTCCTAGGACAAAATTAGTTTTTATCCCCGAAACTGCTAATGAAGTTTACCAATGGAGAAATGAACCAGAATAACGTTCTCCACTGATTCGATACACAACTGCTGCCAAAATTAGAAAATCTTTTCACACATGTTTTATGTATGCTACTTATCACAGCACAGTTATTAACAAAGTTTCCACCTCAGCTTTTAATGAGGCAGCAATTCAAGAATGACGTTAACAATGTAATTTATTTTGAAATATAGAACCGTCGAATGAGAAAGAAAGAACAGATTTGCAGTCCATTATATCATTTGAAGCATTCAACGGTTATCCACAATCAATAGTAATCCAAATATGATGAATATATTTAATCAGTCGAAAACACTTTCAAAACAAAACAAACGGGCTGAAAAAGTTAAAAACATGTGGCATCACGGCTCGATCTGGCGATTTGACACAACTATCAACCCAGAATTAATAGACTATACATGACACATTTGACAAAATGGTCGAATGCAATCGCAAGTGAATGAGTAACGTAATATTTATTGAGAAATATATTTTACGTTCAGTCATAGAAAAAATTATCGCCAATTGAAAAATAATACTTGAAGTTCTCAGTTCTGAATGAATGCGATAGAAGTTACTCTGAAATAATAGGTTTAGCTCTGCTTATCAGATACGGTTAACCTGTACTGAATAAATATTATTGAACACAAAGATTCACTTTATGAGAACGGAGAAAACACACGGAAATTAAGTTTCCTTGTAAAGTACGCAACGGAAATCTTGTTGCATGTTTTGTTAACGATTTTTCAAGAAAAATAGCACAGTCATATAGTGAAGTTTTCCATGAGTTGACGCGATCCATAAAAGGAGAACTATGTAGGAGTTTCGAGAATTTGTATGTACACTGGAAAAGATGTGGAAAATTAAGCTTAATGAATCTTTCAACAATTCCCGATTCTTTGGAACGGACGTCATCTTTGTCATTTCAACGAGAACATTCTTCATTTTATATGATTTTCAAATCTCCCTTACGATTTCAATTCCATTTTATGGATAATACTCACTCTATATTTAAAATTTACTGTTTATGAGTTATTCAAGTATAATCAAGTATCATTCAAGGATACTTTCAAGTAACAGATGCAGCCCAACATATGGCATTTTAATGTGGATACCAATTTTTGGAAATATTTATTGATTCATGAATACAGAAGGTTGAATGAACATCTCGCAACAATCACATTTCTCGAAATATCCACAGGGTGTACGAGAAAGTTGGTTCAATGTGTGAATGAGAAACATTGCAAAACTCAACGAATAGAAACTCAATTTTATCATCACATGATTCAATTCTACTCTCAATATGAACCATAATTTTACTTCACTTTCCTATACTAAAAATTCATGAATTCAGAGATTTATCATAATATCACTCATATCTTCGTATTGACTGCTAAAAATGGTGATTTTTCTAGTGGGTCAATATATTTTGCTAACATTAGCTGTAATGAAATATAGGGTGTTCTGTTTGAAATGATGAATATAGCGTATGACAATAATAAAAATATTTGTTATATGAAGAAAGTCTCTGTATAGCGATGAAAATCAGCAAAAGACAACCATTTTTTTGCTATTTCAACATGTTGTTATTTGCTTTATATAACCTTCGATTTTGCATTGTAAACATCGTTGGTAGGTAGGCAGAATAATTATATTCTTATTGTGTCGTTTTTTGCTTTGCATGTTATGTGCTAGCATAATAGCATTCACTTTCTTATTTCAATTAACCATTCTAACAATGAGGTTGGTATGTATAATCAAAAACTCACTTATAAAAATTTTTTATAAAGTAATGACCAGCGACAAATTCTTATAATTATTTCGAATTTACGTAAAACAAATTGAAATATCCTTGGGACATTCGTCTTCCTGAATTTGAAACAACAAAGCTGAGAATTATAACAAGAAGAAAGCTTGGAAAGTATGGAAAATATTTACCTTCGGATCTTGTTTATGAATGATTTGAATTTCAATTATTATTATATGATGAAAGTAATTCGACTACAAACCTGTTAAGTAAACTATTAATAAACATTGCTGTGTATGCTGCAGTTATGGGACATTCTAGAAAAATAATAACCGAATGATTATTTTCAGAATTCGAGATATTGTTAAAAATGGTTTTCTTACCAGAAAACTCTTATAGAAATCAGAAATGTTAGTCGCATTGTTAAAATCCAAATAGATATCTATCTATCTATCTATCTGAACCTAGTATTAAATTCACGTGGTATGTTTGTATCATAGTATAGGTAAAACATGTTGTATAAATTGGTCATGAAAACCACCAATTACTTAATTGAAACTCCTTCTTAATTGCTTCTCAGGCCAACTATTGTCGTATTTCAGTTTATTTTTATGTTATACTGCATCATGAACTCAGTATTTCAATTAAATGTGTATGTTGCTATAACTTTGAACACAAGAATTCCATTTTATATTCATTATATTGAACTTCCTTCACACAACGTACTTGTTGTACATCAAATAAAACAATATTTATTATTATTTATTCGCCGTCAAGTTTCATGAAAAATATCAATGGATGATTTTTGAAAGGAAAAATCATGAATATACGAGGTGTCCTACAGCAACGTGCCTTGAATTGTATAGGGTGAAATAGAGGTCGTTCGAAATCAACTTGCATCTATACGAAAATGCACCGTAAAGTCTGAATGTTTCATGAAGATCCTGGAGATCGAAAGCTAATACTCTAGAATTCTAGAATTCAACTAAATCACTGTCGTTTTATTCTTCGAGACAGGTCGAAACTAACCCAACCAATATACAGGGGGAAATGCATTCTCTTTGAAGAAAGTCATGGTGACATTTGAATCGATCAGATCAATTTATTTAATATCAAGGGTTGCGACAGCACGTCAGAATATGCATCGAAGCCGCTTGATGTACTTTATGATCTATACTATACTTCGAAGACACACAAATTATGTTTGTTTATAATCAAACATGTATACAATGAAATATTGAACTCATCTGTTCTAAGTGCAGATATTATAAAAGAGATGTAGTATCAATTTAGTATAGTTGTGAGGTGTTTCCAAATTGAATGTTTTTCGTTATAACGTTTCATTTTGATTCTTTTTGGTCTTGAGGAAATCTAATATTTTGGCACTTCTTCATACCATTCGTCCATTGCAGAACTAAAATTTTCTTGAAGAGCCACCAATATTTTTCTCAACAATTAATAGTTTTCGCATGAATAAGATTATTTTTCACAAAGAATTGAGTGATATGTATTTGGTATTATTAGATGATTACTTATTTTTAAGGTTGAATAAATAAATTTTGCGTTTGAAACTAAAGAGTGATGAACTGAAATTCAAAAAGCCGCATATGGCTCTCGAGCCGTAGGTTTACCAATCCCTGGTCTCTAGTCGTATTCTGCAAGTTTATCATTGATTATTTATGTTGAATTATAAACCGCAATAATTTCCAAAGTTCGACCTGCTTCTCCGGAATTATTGATGTATAAATGTTATCTAATAATTTATCGAATCATTCTTTCAATTTAACAAATCTCAGCTAAGTTGGGAATATCGGAGAGCATAGTCAGATTTTCATTAAAATGCGAAGATATCAATAGAAACAGTAGATTGTTTAGCAGAAACCTGCAAAAACTAAAATTAGCTTCGTCAAATATCTTTAGTTTGAAGTGTAGGATTTACATTACACCGTCAGAATAGTTTTGTGCTGCACATTTTCTGGAAAAGTCCTATTTTTGAATGAACAAGGATAGAGCCCATTACCAGAAGTCGAATCGAATAATTCACTATACTGATTACGCTTTCGAGCATTGATTAACCATTTACTGATTCGAGAGCGGATGAAGATGTGTCAGAATGCAAAATTGTGAAATCCTTTCCTTCTGGATTCTGGATGCCCATTCCATTGTTTTTTTGCGGTATTCTTGATAATATGTCTGATTCGATGTTCGAAATACGAAGCAACGCTACGCGCTGTTGAGTTCGAATATCTCCACAAAATACATCTGCATCTACATTATAATTCAGGGCGCTATACCGGTATAAAGATTTCACGTTGATCACAGTCGCAATCCATTATACGAAATTGGATCTCTCTCTATACTCTGTTGATTAGTAAATTGTAGACAAAGAGTAAGCTGTGGATACCGAAACACCGCGATGATGTTACAAGATGAATACAAAAGGATTATGAAAAACGCTCGGACACGTTAACTCCATTTCCCAGGAAGATACCTGCAATAAATTTCACCCCTTGGTGTTCTGACAGCCATTCCGGAAATTATAAATGACAGCCTATCGCAAACGATACATCATTTTGAAGATATTTTTCCGGCAAACATCAAGCGCTTAATGAAATCGTATTCCATAAATTCATTGAGAAAATAATTTTGTGATGTTGATTTTTCATCTATATAATCAGTAGCTACAGAATTTTGGTTTATTGGATGAGATATTATTCTACTTCACACGAGACTGTTATCGTCAAAATTGATATTATGGAATGAAATAAGTTATATTTTTCAAAAAGTTTTCATATTATCTATACATTTTCAGATTGTAAGTTTCATTTCTCACCATTCTGCAGATTATTCTGGACAAAGCCCGTTATCCCCTCTCATTCGAGCTGTTGCCATGGAAACCGTTGGCTACATATTGGCAAAACAAAATACCGTTTCGAGTTATTATTTTATTCGTCCATTTTAGAGTAACCTATTCTATTTCCTATTCCTATTCCTATTCCATTAGAACTAATTATCTCATATACGTTTTTCCTGAAATAAAGTTGATCATGGCGAAATATTGCTGTGCATTCGGCTATACAAATAGATTCGGAAATGACTCTGAGATAAATTTCTATAAGTCAATATTATTTCTTGAATGGAGTGAAGTATTCATAAATTCATGCATACACAATTGCTCAAAAAAACATTTCATCAGAAAAGTTTCTTGAAATGAAATCAGCATTGCGCAATGACGGTAGAGGAGGGAGGAACTTAGATCACGTGTCACGTACTCCTCACTTTTCTAGCATACGTAGTTCTCTATCTATTTATTTCAATATTCATAAATTATATTGAAGAAGGTTGGCTTGTGGTTTGACCGGAAATTACCATTTGGTACGTATGAAACCAAGAAGATTATTTTCCTTAATATATAGTCGAATGAATGATTTCAATTCATTCATGGCATTCAAAAGTGAATAATGGAGTCATTGTATGAAAACAATGTGATTTTCTTCTGGAATAATATCTTGATATGCTTGAAGTAAGTGAAGTCGCCCTGTATATACAATCACTTTCCATATGATGATAAATTTCCTGCTCGAAATGAGATTTTTTTTAAACAAACCAGTATGACATCTTTTACTGAGATTCCAATTCCGCTGTACAATTATTCTTTCAAATTACATCCATTTCAGTTCACTTCTCCACTTCATTTACATTCTCTTGTTTGGAACAGATTTATGATTCTTAAAAATTGACAAAATCGAAGCCAGATGTGACAAAAGCTTATATTGGAGGTCTTATGAGTAATGGGAGCTTGCCAACAAGAATTTTTGATAAAAACCACATATGTGAACATTCTTATGATTTCAAATTGAGATCTGTTTGTCTGATAATCAGTATATTTTTAAGCACAGTTGAAACTAATCAATCATGTGATGAAGAAAATCAAATTATGTTTAGAATACCATTATTTGTTCTCCACTTTTGGAATTGAAGATGGATTGAGCAATGTAATGAAGATTAATACATTGAAACATAATATTATTCGATGCTGATTAGCAGATTTTTTATAAACATAACACGAGAAGCACATAACCGTCCACCCTGACTCTATGCATGGTACAAACAACTATTTGTCGGGCGAATCTTCTCGAAGGTTGACGATCTTAATGATCATACAAATGTCCCTACTTTTTGTTGAATCCCTATTGCTCCCGTTATCATCTCTGTCCATTTTTAACCTCAAACACAGTGCAACACGAAAACAAAATTACCATATACGGACACCACTACGTGATGAAAGACTAAAAAAAAAGACTCGTGTCTCCCAATTTTTCCCAAAGTCATGCACTTTTTTTTATGGGCCACCAAAGATCATTTTCTCAGGCTAATATCTTGCAAACCGTTCAGAATTTCGATTTACTCTCTGAAGCAAAGTTGTAGCTCTTGTCATGAAGAACAAAAATTGCGAACATATAAAATCAAAAAAACTTCACCTTCCAGATCAAAATCGCAAAAAACTAAAAAAAAAATCGATTTTTGTTCTGAATCAGAGTCAGATTCGGACGATTCGGATGACGATTTGGATCTACAACTTAAGAGAGCGCGATTTGCAAGTCCAGGGCCATCAACATCATAAACATAATACGAATACTTTTTTTCTTAATATTTTTGTAATAGATAGCATAATATCTCAATGTTGAAGTAAATAAAAAACAAATGAAATTAAAAAACGGTGTTAAGGATTATTCCCAGGAAGTTTATATGTTCTAGAAATTTGTTTATTGAGATCTTAGGTAAATTTTTGTAGTTGATTGATTCCTTGAATTTTGAACGGTTTGCTACCTATGGACCTGAACACGGAAAAAAGGTAAAAAAAGTCGATTTTTTTGTAAGTTTTTTGCGATTTTGATCTGGAAAGGTCCATAGGTAGCAAACCGTTCAAAATTCAAGGAATCAATCAACTACAAAAATTCACCTAAGATCTCAATAAACAAATTTCTAGAACATATAAACTTCCTGGGAATAATCCTTCCGTTTTTTAATTTAATTTGTTTTTTATTTACTTCAACATTGAGATATTATGCTATCTATTACAAAAATATTAAGAAAAAAAGTATTCGTATTATGTTTATGATGTTGATGGCCCTGGACTTGCAAATCGCGCTCTCTTGAGTTGTAGATCCAAATCGTCATCCGAATCGTCCGAATCTGACTCTGATTCAGAACAAAAATCGATTTTTTTTTTAGTTTTTTGCGATTTTGATCTGGAAGGTGAAGTTTTTTTCGATTTTATATGTTCGCAATTTTTGTTCTTTATGACAAGAGCTACAACTTTGCCTCAGAGAGTAAATCGAAATTCTGAACGGTTTGCAAGATATGAGCCTGAGAAAATGATCTTTGGCGGCCCTTAAAAAAAGTGCATGACTGGGAAAAATTGGGAGACACGGGTCTTTTTTTTTTAGTCTTTTATCACGTAGTGGTGTCCGTATATGGTCATTTTGCCATAACTTGAAAAATTACACACAGTGAAATTCAACATTCCCATATTGATTGGCCTTCATCAAACGGGGTTTTGAAAATTTGAGCCTTGAACTTAGACACTATTTCAAAGAATTCTCACTAGTGCTCATTTAAAGAAGATTTGTAGCAGTATTCTTCATGTGCCATGTCTCCACAAGAATAAGAAACATTTTTATAGGGACTAAAATCTTATTCATTAGATTATATGTTGATTCAAGTGTTTTATAAATGTAACCCGAACATCCTGTGTATCGTGAGAAATTTAATTGACGTGTTATAGGTTCATTGTTTATGGTAAATGATGAATTCATTCCTGTATATGATTTATATAAAATATCACAATTCTGCCAGAACTGTCTAATATGAAATTGGATGATTTCAATTGGAAAAATATATGAATGAAAAGAAGTATCGAGGAGATGCAATAAAAGTAATGAATATGTCAGAGTTCTTGGACTCAGAATCTAGAACCTGTATTTTGAAACAAAGTCGTCTTCTTTCGAATGAATTCAGTGGAAAATATTCATCTAAATATTATCAATGAACATAATCTACTGTATCTATGTTCTTGTAATTATTTACAACCTTTCACGCTACGTATACGCTTGCTTGAAAATATTAAAATCAGCAGGTGTTATTTAATCACTTAATTGAATTTTTTGCTAACGAATTCATTATCTTTTCTTATCAGATATCGAATTATATCATCCTTCACAGTTACCTACCTAAAATACAGAACACGATCTACAATTCTTTGTTCAAGTTATCGAACCGTTGAAATCAGAAATTTCAAATCGAGATTTGATTTGCAATGAAAATCAAGCATTAGTTCGTTGCAGTTTTTTGTTGACATGGATTGAAAATGTGATTTATGTCTAATCATGAAACATGGAAATATATGGAAAGCTGTAGTGTATTTTACTCATCAACGGCTGTTGATGACATGCACGACTCAAATTCAACTAGACTATTATTCAATTTTGGATTCTAAAATTATACAATATTATCTATCCATTATTTTCGTGTATTTTTCGGATATTGAAGGACCATTCTCTTGCCTTCAGTGTTGGAGCTACTTTCAAACAGACCTGAAACTATTTGAAAATGAAAATCTGTGATCCAATTGGTCATTATCACTAATTCAAATGTCGGGTAGTCAATGAAGTTCCTGATTTCGTTTTTATCCAACACTTGAGTCATCATCATTGTGAATCAGATTCAATTGTTGAAATTTCAATGAGGAAATGGCGTCATTACCTCAGAGATGTAGCGGAGTCGATGATTTCGATTGAAATATACTCTGGAATTCAACGATTTTGAACGAAACAAAGTAGTGATTAATTGTTGAAAATTCAATTCCGGTCGCTCATTGCATGCACTTATGCACTCCCATCTTCTAGATTCCAGACAATATTCAACGACACCGTTCTTATAAAAGATAATGTACCATTTCCGCCATGTTTTTGCAATATCTAGGATATATACGAATAACCTCAGAAGGTAACAACAATGTGATGTATGATTATATCCTAGTGCTGCGTCAGTTCTCTCGCAGATAACTATAACATGTAGCTCTTTGAGAAGTCCAGGATTATGGAACATATTCATAATACAGTAAAAGATCCTTATTCGCGCTTACTTCATTCACCATTAGCGGATTGAAAAAATGTGACTCAAATTCTATATTCGCGGCTCTACAGTTTTTTATTCGCGAATCTAAGCGGTACAAACACGAAGATAAAAACGATGAAACTCTGACAGCGAAAATGACGAATAATCTGTCAACATTTCAACTTCGAGTGTAAACATAGCAGAAATTGTGAATTGAAAGATGAAGATTCGACTGAAACCGATTCACAGCCCATTGAGGAAGAGGTTTCAACAAGCAAAGGAATCATTTAATTTGAAAAATCTCAGTGAAAGTGACTAATGAGCTTTGTGACTGATCCGTCTATGAAACGTGTTATCCCGTTGCTGCATACCAGTCTGAATTGAAGGTACTTTTGAAAACTGCTAAGCAAGAAGAAATAAGAGAATGCTTTGAACCATTGCCTAAGCCTGATGAAAATAATCAATCGAAAACTTCATTCGTGATATTTTTTCTTATACTTTTTTTTTTTCAATTTTGTTACCTAAGAACGTTTGTCCACTTCACTTTCACGATTTCTGTATTCGCGGCATATTTTCGGAACGTATACCCAGCGAATATCAGCTTTTACTGCACGATATTTTTACGATCATCTGAGTTTCCATGATATTATGGTAATTCTATTTCAAATTATTCAGAAGCATCTCAACATATTATACAGTGCGTCCCAGCTAAAACTTGTTACCTTCCTAATCTCCAAACTCGTGAAAAATTGGAAATCGCTCAGACTCGTCGATTTTTATTTCAAAGGGAAACACTTTCACCGACTACATTGTCATTGTCAACCTCCTCATTTCCAGCACCCCTACTTCAGAATTTTCAATGTAACTACTATACTTGTCATACATCATTTTGAAAAGAATTCAATCTCGAATACAGTGACATGTTTCAGCTGGGACACACTGTATGATGTGTGAATATATGCAGGGAGTGGAATTCTGATAGGTATAATATTTGATCAATGACTCAAACGTACTAATGAATGCGGAAATGCTTAATTCCTGATCCCTCCAACTGATGAATCTAACTTCTCTAGGGAAGCAATCACCAACTTCCGCAATAACCATATCTGGCCTGACCAGAATCCTCAATCCTCATGAGATTGTGGAGGGTCATTTCCCTATCGAATTCTCTGAGATGTCAGCGCTGAAATTGTAGTAAACGATGATAAGACAATATTTTTTTGAAAGCTTTCGGGACAAGTTGAACGTGACTTCTTGGAAATTATATTTCCTAGATTAATAGGGGTCAAGGCAGCAGATGCGGACGAGGACCATGCCCATTTTTGTGTTACTGCACGTTGATCTTTGAATATAAATTAGGCACAGGGTTGAAACTGGTAGAAATATTTGGAACGAAATGAACGATATTCATGCAAGTGTAACGACACATTTTGTATTCTATTCAATTCATATTTATTATTTTGATAAACTTTCGATCTAACCGCAAATACTAATATTGATATTTCCTCTAATATAAACATAAGTTTTGAGTAATAATAACATATATTTTGAGAGATATGGAGATTGATAAGGCAAAGTTGTGTATTTTTGTGTTGAATAATAATCTGGGAATGAATTGGCTATATCTCCGATATCTTAAAGGAAAATGAAAATGGTCGATTTTCATTATTTTTTTGGGATGAAATAACCGTAAAGGACATTATTACCTAAAACTTGATTGAGACAGTTTCTACTGGAGTTTTTCAATATAGCTTCGTATTTTCAGTGATTCCCGAAATGGCGGGGAAACAACTATCAATTTCGGTTTTTATTATGAACGCCACCTTGAATTTCAACATTTTCAGATAACATTTTTGGTTCAATATTACTGTCTTACTCAATTTTTAAATTTGTCGAGGAGTGCCTACGGAAAAACATTGCACTATGTACTCTAGTCAAGAAGTTGGCGAAGCATAATTACGCAAGAAAATTGTAATGAATCAGAACACATTACAAAAAGAATAAGATACCTGATGAAATTAACGAATGTTAGATTATAAGTAATTTTCGAATTGTTCACCTCCTGATTCTAAGAGCATCAATGTCATTATCTTAAGACATGCTATAGCTCATGACACATCCAAGTGGTAAGAGTTCTTCATCGAAGTTCATCAAGGTCAATTGACAAAGAAAAAAGGTCAGGAAATTGCGCCGGCCAATTTTTTGGTGTGAAGTGTAGGGAATTTGTAGCATGTCCCTTTATTCTTTTTGCAGATACATGAATGACATCATGAAATCTGATGAGACTTTCGAAACTTTGTTGACAACAGAAGTACAATGTTTTTTTCAGAATACTCCTCGCAAGAAATTAGATGTTTGACAAAATCGTTACATGAAACCACCATGAGAATGGAAAACCTTACCTAAAGAAGTTTGAATTCAAGATAGCGTTTATAAGAAAAAACAAATTTGACAGGTTTTTTTTGACCTTTCGGAAATCACTGAAGAAGCGATGCTACGCTATATTCAAGACTCCAAGGAAAACTGCCTGAATAAAGTTTTAATTATGAAACAATTAGAAATCGAAAAATATCCAAGTCACTTCAAGATCAGATCGATTTAATCATTTTCCAATCAGTGAATTCTTGTCAATTAATGTTTTGTTAATCGCGATTCCCAATATTCATAAAAATGTGAACGCTTACTCGGCTATCTCCGAGATTCACATCGCGAAGTTCAATAGCGAATTTGCTGATTCTATGTATTCTATGAGGTCAATCATTTATATATCCTATAGAAATGGAACAGGTCATATCATATACTAGATGTTTACGATTTATGACCAAGAGAATGAAGATTTTGCATTCCAAATTCACCTGATGGAATCATCATCTTATGGAGTTCATGTTTTATATTCGACAATATTTCATGGATATGTTATAGCCGAAATGGTTTCAGCATATCGAGAGTACAGTCCAAAAGCCTCGTAAAATAACTCATATGATATGGAGAAGCCCAATGATTACCTACGGATTTATCGTATTATAGCAAGACAACAGCCAGAATGAAATCAAAACTAGATATAGTACAATGACTCGCCTGTCTCGCTACGACTCAATGGGGACGACACCCCGAAGGGCACTGAAGACACTCCAAGGATTTCCTTTCTGAACCTCTACATTGAATACTTGTTACAAATAGCCATCGTCCGCGTGACAAGTACCGCATAATGGAGAAGCAAGGTTATATATGGCCATTTCATGTTAGGAATTATTGCTCCTCTGTTCCAAGAGACAACTGTGGAACTTTCACGAAAGCTGCCATTTCTGAAGAAGAAAAATGGAAATAGTTTGGATACCTACTAATTCGGGCAAAAAAGAGGCTTCTACCATCAGCAGATTAGAGTTTTTACATCATGACGACTTGCTTCGAAGCTGGTGCTAAAATGAGAATGATCTGTAGAAGATAGTCATTCATAACAAGGTGGAATATCTTTTGGTTTCATTTGGACTATTGAAGTGATGCAGAACAAGATGTTTTGGAATCATAGTGCTACTAGATCATGTAGAAAATCCTAGAAGCAGAATTCTAAATTGCATGGAAAGGGGTCACCTGGCATGAGATAATTGGAACTTCATTTCAAAGAAGAAATCCTTTCAATAGGAGAACCGCACAGGACCTACTCAATCAACTTGAAATTATGGACGATACTGGTAACCCAGGCCCAGCTTGAAGAACTTATCGGTCAGGAAAGTAGCTACTTATTCTCGTCAAATTGGTCACCTTCATGACCGATAATCTATTACCTAGCATCGGTAGATGCATAAAGGGTGCGAATTGAGGGAGTAATTGTTAATTGATCTAGTATTTTTGATATGGGATAAGTATGAAACAGAAAGTTTATTGATAATAGAATTGAAATCTACACAGTGCATTTTTCGAAAGGAAATTTTGGTACGATACTAAACAATTTATGAATGGAATTTTAGCCATAAGTGACTCAAGAAACGAATCTTTGGTCTAGCATTTTGAAGTATCATATTGTAAGTGATAATTTATCTTGACATTTTCCAAACATTCAGCTACTTCAAGATGACAAAAATTAACTCATTTCTGAAAAAAATAGAGTAACTCTATTGCACTCTCTTGATCATCACTTCAAATTCAATTATCTATTCAATTAATTCTCAATCCTGGAATGAGAATGAAAGAAAAATACATGAAACCAAATGAAAACTCTAATCCATCATCATCTTCAGTACGTTTGGAAAAAATATTCTTCATATATATATATAGTCGATAACCAACTGATGGCGTGTGTGAACGTAATTAGACTTTTCTCAACGCTATGATTAATATCAGTTTCCATTTTGAATTCCATTTGAATCGAAATCTATTATCTTCTGCTTGATCGAGCGATGCAACTGAACACAATATTTGTGAATAATACATTGTAACAATCATTAATAACTAACGATGTAACATGGCAGAACTGATGGAGTGATATTCATCGCGGTTACCATTCATGGTACGTACGTACGTTCAACATCTACAGTGTCTGTTGATTTGCATACACCAGGGAGTGGAATTTGCATACAATCTAACGTAATCTCTAGAGTGAAATCCTACGAATCTCACTCCAGAAATATTTCTTCTAATAAAAGTCAGACATCATTGTGTCACAGTAAGCGGAGTTGTTTTCGAAAAAATGCTTTATGGATACGTCGATTGGTATTTTCAGAACTGATTCGATTTTTCTACATAAACTCATTAAACATGATGTATCCAGCAGCTGATTCATCAAGATTTTTCGGAGTACAAGGTATAATTTTTCTTTGAGATGTGATCTCCGATACAATATATTATTTTTTGAATTGCAAACGTGAGAAGAAACAAATATGGTGCACCATCATAAAGTGTTAGAAACAGTACACAAAAATTGATGACTGATGGATTCGGCAAGAGTGGACCATGGGAATGACCTTCGAGGTCACACGACCAGACGCTTCTCGATTTCAATCTTTGAGGTTTGAGAAAAAAATGAGTTTTCAAAAAGGCTAATTACTCTAGAAATTTCCTAGAGGCGAAAAATTGCGCCTGGCTTTCGCAAAATTTTGAACAATTACTGGTTTTGTTTTATCCGTATATCAGAATATGATTTTTAATGCCATATTATTTGTTTCGTGATAGGTTTGCATAGGAATATCCATAGACAATGGATTAATGTTCATATTATCCGTCAAATATCAAATTTGATATTTGAGAACCATCCAAAGCACACCTGTGAAAATACACAAGAGACGAATGAGTGTATTTTCACATTTTTGTTGATATCTCTGTGAACATCCATTTTAGCATTATAGTATGCTTATACAAATCGATAGGAAATGAAATTTTGCTTTGGATAGTGTGTTTGGGATTTGGAATTTCCAACGAGTACACTAAAATATCAAACACCCTGTTGCATATTTTGGAACACTTTGAGGAATTGAAGATAATATGGACATTTTTGTTATTCAGCCCATCTGTATAAATTTTCCGTAAAAATGAAATATCTTGAAAACACATCACGATAAGAAGAAAATTCACAATGCAACAGGTCCATTTGACGAAACATCACATTCCTGGTTTAACAGGAAGTAACAGCGTATTGAAAATATTTTAGGATAATAGAACACCTTGAGTAGTAAGTAGCATCCACCAGAATTTCAAGTTGATATCTCTCTCAGTTCTCTATAAACCTCTAATGAACCAGGTGGGTGAATCACCCTGTATTTATGTGTTATGGGTGACCATGAGTAATTTCACGCAGTAAAACAAAATTCACCCTGTCGCCAACAACCCCGAGAAACTACCCACTCGCAAATGTATATGAACTTGTGAAGATATGAGGTGACGCTAATAGTATTGAAACGATATCATTTTCAGTTAGACCCAAATTTTGAAAGACAAGTGTATAATTTGACAGCTGTCAAACTATTACTTTGTTAATCATTACAGTTTGAATGTAAAAATTCTGATGTTTCTAAAAATGTAGGAAAAAGGAATATCGTGTGACCGTACTATAATGAATAGAATATCAATTATTTTTTGGCGAAAAAAAAAAAGCATTTGAGGCAAAGCTGGACTTGATGAACATTATCACGTAGTGGATGCCTCAGAGAGGCTATAACTGACGAACACATGAAAAAATCAGTTAATTACGGTAGCCGATACCCTGAAGATATCGAAAGAACGTCGTGGACATATCGATACTCGTCTGTTCTGATTGATTTTTCAGGTTGCCTCTGAGACAGCCAAGTACAAGAATTGGTCAGTCATATAAATGGACATGAAGACTACTCATAATTTTTTTTCGTTTCATCATTTCATCAACGATTTCATTTTTTTTTAATATTTAGAGTGACCGGCCGAAAACAATAGTTGGTAGGTCTTATAGAAGGATATAAAAACTACTCCTACGTATCTCTTCGTTACATCTCATCCACTTTAAAAGGCCATCTCCAAGGATCGAAATATAATTCACCGTGAGACTCTCGGAAACGATTTAGTTTTTTTTTTATTTAGATTGGCCGGCCAAGAACAAGAGCTGGTGGGTCTTGTAGAGGGATATGGAAACTACTCCCACGTACTTTTTCGTTACATTTCATCCACTTTAAGGGGCCAGCTCAAAGGATCGAAATATAATTCACCGCATGACTCTCGGAAACGATTTAGTTTTTTTTATAATATTTAGAGTAGTCGGCCAAGAACGAGAGTGAATAAGTCTCATAGAGGGATATCCCTACGTATTTTCTCATTAAATTCCATCTACTCTAAGAAGCCAGCTCCATGGATAAAAATAAATAAATCATCGTATGGCCCTTTTATTAGGTGCGCAACTAAGTTCTCGCTGTTTGTCAGTAGATGGCTCTAGCAGTAAAAGCTGGTCGATTTTGACATATCCAAAACGTCATGAACCAAGCTTAGACATATAGTGAACAAATCATCACGACATATAAGTGATTTTGTTTTCGCGTTATATACTTTTGGTTAAGTAAAAATGTCTAATTTTGTGCCAAACAATCGTCATTTGCGGGAAGTGTTGATTTTCTTCTTCCATTCGAAAAAAACGGCAGCTCAAGCGCATTACTGGGGAACGGTATCGAACTCAATTGATGCGATTGAGCCGAGCACTGCGTGAAAAACGGCCACAATACGAGCAAAGGCACGAAAAAGTGATTTTACTGCATGACAACGCTCGGCCTCACGTTGCCAAGCCTGTTAAAACCTACTTGGGCACACTCAAATGGGAAGTCCTAACACACCCGCCATATTCCCCAGATATTGCGCCGTCCGATTTTTACTTGTTCCGTTCAATGGCACATGGCCTGGCTGATCAACAGTTCCACTCATATGAAGACATCAGAAAATGGCTTGATTCGTGGATAGCCTCAAAAAACGAACACTTCTGGCGTCAAGGTATTCGAGCTCTGCCAGAAAGATGGGAAAAAGTTGTGTCTAGCGATGGACAATACTTTGAATGATTCATTTGTAACAATTTTTTCATAATAAAATTACATATTTATCGAAAATTCAGCGAGAACTTAGTTGCGCACCTAATAATATTAGTGGCTTCAATTGTAGAATAGACAATAAAGTGTTCCTGAATTCTATTCCTGATTTTCTGATCCACTATTGACCAATTTGGAAAATCAGGGGAAACCCGCGTAAAGTTTCAGCGACGAGAGGAAAGGAAAATTATATTCGGCCGTGGTGGAATCGCGCGGCTTGGAGCTGGCCGACTGGGAGCGAACATCACCAAAGTGAAAACGATAGCGATATTGCATTAATTGGGTTTCGGATTACTTTCGCAAATATGTGTACCAGCTACTTTTCCTGTACTCGGACCTCGAGATTACTCTCTGAACAGATTTTTACGGCGATGAATAGGAACTGAAGCCTATTTTGGATCTTGAGACGGACTTCAAAAGTAGTATCAAAAAATATATTGAATAATACCTTCTCATCTTGAAATAAAATGCGAACAAGAAAATTCGCAGGAGAAACCTTGCTATACCACGAGAACTGTTATTTCTACGCGTTTCATATACATTTTCAACTTCATTGCATGTTCTTGAGACAATATAATCATATCCATATCAGTCTTGGAAATTGTTCTCCATGGACATGAAAAAAGGTCATTCTTGAATATGAGCAATATATGAATGAAAGAATTGTTTCATTTACATGCGAAAGTGGTGCAAATTTTTCAATAACAATTATCAATTGAATTAAATTCTAAGGAGCAAATCAACATGATGATTTTGATATGGTTAAGGCTGAATCAATCACTTAAAACTCCCATAATACTGCGATATTCATATATGCTTACGGAAAACTCATTTTAAAGATGTTAACACCCTGTATTTTTGAATAAGAGTAATCGAATCTTCAATCACATTTATCTTCTCAGAAATACTCAGAAATCCCCTTTTGAGTTCGGCTAAATACTTACACCTTGTATAGTCCTTTTTCATTATCTAGAAAGGTTCATATTCTTGTTTGATGACATTATGTTTTTTGTTAGAGAGTATGGAAACATTTATCGGCGTTTTTATAAAAATGATTTTCTCGAGTATCCATGTCATTGTTATTTGTTCGAGTTGCAGTTCCAGTCGAAGTGATCAAATCTTTTGTGATATTTGATCTCCTAATGGTTTTTTTTCTGGGCGAGGGAAAAAATTCCACAATTCTATGTGAAGATATAAGACATCAAAAGAGTCAGAATATTATATTTCATTGGAGTGGAACACAGTTTTCAACCAGTTCGTGAAGTTCATTCCAAAAAACTATTTGGATATAATCATAGTATTCATAGAATAATTTCGTTGAGTCAGGCGAGAAAATGGCGAAAGTATTGGATTTCATTCGGGGAATTTGTAGAAGGCTCTTGTTATATCACTTGAATTCAGGTGTACTGCGTTCTTGATTTTCAGAGGTGAGGATGAAAGTATTTGCAATTGATATATTTTACCAACCTACACAGAATGACATCAATAATTTTTATATCCGGTTCTTATGAACGAAAGTGAATCTGAATCATTCGTTGATGTTTTCAAAATTTCATGCTGAAGAAATTCATTGCAAATTTTGTTCAACAGATGCCCCCTAGAAGAATTAGAGCAACGAAATTCCACACTCTCAAGTAATAGATTATAATGAAAGGAAGAAATCAAAAGGAGATGTGAAACCATTCAGTGTCGATGGTGAAAGGCAATAAAAAAGTTATCCTGTTCCTGTTTGTGCGGGGAATGATTATAGAAATTTATAAAATAAAAAGGCTTCACGCTGATATATTTTCTGTTCTCACTGCCGATTTGTCGAATTTCAACCATATAGATTATTATGTTGCTTAATTTGTACATAATGGTACTTTGAGTTACTTATAAATGTGATGAGATGATTGATTATTTAAGTAGAAATAAATATGATGAAGTAGAAGAAGTTGGAAGTATTTATCAGTTCACCAGCTCACCCAACTAATCAATAAATATCTGAAAAATTGATTATCTGGACGGTAGATAGGCAGGGAAGGCCTCGTTCACCAGATCTTACGAAAACAGATATTTCTGGTAGGATCATGTTGAAAAACGAAAATACGAAAGTACATCCGCGACACTAAGAAAGATATTGGAGTTCTTCCTTATTTATTGCTGGTTAGTGATTTCATCATAGTTTTCACTGTAATCACAGTATTTTCGAGTCACATTCATAGCTTACTTGTTGAAAACAAGAAAATATACGAATGGTAAAATAAAAATGCGATTAATCAGAGTTCATTATTGGGACATAATTTGAAGGAATGATACAGTTCTACAGAATGATGAAAATATATACTAGGTATTACATTCAAAGAATAGAGTTTTTGCTTATTGAAATTTACTGAACTGATGCTTATCCAAAAAATACGAGAGTTCCACTAAATTCAGAAATTTCTGCTCTCTCATATCTTCGTATCTACCACCAATTTTCGTGAAATGTTCGTTTTTTTGCTGTAGTTTGACAACGTGGCATTTAATGAGAGAATAGCGGAAGAATATACAGGGGGTTCTATTCGATAAAAGTAAACTCAACGAATTTTCTGAAGTGATGAAGAAAGAGATTCGTCAAACAGTAACAATTGAATATTGTTGATATGAATCATTCGATGTTCTTATTATTGTTGGTGAGAAAGTTACTATTTTCGGTCTTCTCCATGTAAAATAGTTCGTTTTCATTCAGGTTCAGTGAAAATAAGGACAGTAGTATACCAAAATACAAGATAATCCAGATTTGAACAAATTTACTTTGATTGGCAAGTTTTCCCATTGCATGTTGTGTCTGTATTTGTTAAAAAACGTCTAATCGTCGTTGAGAGATGGAAGATGATGAAATCTCACATGACAATTGATAAAGCAGAAAAAACTATATAAATATATAATAATATACACTGTGTCCGTAAAATATGGAACAAATTCATTTTTAGCTAAACAGGTAATTTTAAGAAATAATCCTGAAACACGTCGATTTTTGATTTTAATTTACCGTATTTTAAAATAATAATGTAATATACATGGTGAATTACGTTCGAGTAATGACGTCACCGTAATTTTTTTTCAATAGAACACCCCCATTTTGTCTCAATATTCGGATTACTCTAGCTGAGCTGATTTCAAAAATCTATCACATGTTGATTCCAATGTTGATTTCATATTCTGTCTGCTAGACCACAAGTACCAAACATGTTCGGAAACAGCTCATTTTTATTACTCTAAACATGTAGCAAACAACGGGGTGTGACATTTAAACCAATTGCCGCTAGATAATAAGTATTTTTGATAATATTGTTACTTTACCTAATAAAGAATGTTACGCGTTACTTTATGAGCACACACATAACTATTGTATTTTTGTCCACCCTCTACCAATTGGAATCAACATGTGACAAATTTTTGAAATCAGCTCAGCTTGAGTAATCCGAATATTGAGACAAAATGGGGGTGTTCCATTAAAAAAAATGACGGTGACGTCATTACTCGAACGTAATTCACCCTGTATATTACATTATTATTTTAAAATACGGTGAATTAAAATCAAAAATCGACGTGTTCCAGGATTATTTCTTAAAATGACCTGTTCAGCTAAAAATGAATTTGTTCCATACTTTACGGGCACAGTGTATAAAGAAATGAACATTGAGCTCTAATATATTCAATGCAATCGATTATGATAAATTGATTGAAATATCAGGCCGAACTTTATAATGCTGGGCAACCCTACAAAACATGCTTACCCACGCCAACGGTATCTTCCCTATCCCTCTCGCTATCAGGAATCTGTGCGGAATGGTCGTGAGTCCTGGCTGCGTCCTGCATGGCGGTGATCTTCGACGCCAGATGTCGGTTTCCAATTCGCATGTTTCGCTCCCTAAGGACCTCGAGTTGCGTGTACACGCGCTGAAATTCCTCCTGGACGTCCTGCTCGTTGTATTTGTAAGAGAAATCCTGACCAGCCTGTCCGCCGCCACCTGTCGACGAGTTCGTGCTGTATTGCGGATTGTCGGATCTCGATTTGCTCACGAATTTCGAGGAAGGGGCCTTCGATACCATCGAGCTCTCATCTGCGCGGCCCTTGTTCTTGAATACCATGAATACCTGAGTAGGGATGAACATGGTCAGTGTATGTTACGGAAATTTTTCAATCTAGCTTTCCAATGGAAAATGCCACAGCACGTACGACGGCCAATTTTGTGGATGCTCGTTATCATATTGTCAAGATATACATTTTTCAAAATCCGGTTCATTAAAAAACACCGAGTATAATCATATTCCAAATTCAATACATAATAATAAAGGCATGTTATTAATATTATTATAAATTACATCATTATCACAAACAATACACTTCTGTTTACAAGTCTACGATGGAAGTAGGTCAGTACAAATTATGCCAAGTGAATTGTCATCACAAGAACTAAATCACTAAGGTGATTTTGCTGATCTATAATCATAGATTTGGGAGTCAGAAGATATGATGAAAGTGATTGAAGACCGAGACCTGGGAGAGTTCTAAGTTAGTCTTGAATTATTCTTGAGTTAGTCTTGAATTAGTCTGGGGTTAGTCTTGAGTTAGTCAAGAATAGTAGATAGGTGCCTGAAGGGGTAGTTCGGACGCCACAGTTTTTCTTGAACCCCTTACTCCTCCTGAAGACTGGGTTTTCAGCATTATTGTGTATTCTAGAGTAAGCAGTTATATTTTCGTATGTTTTGTTTATTTTCATTCAGTAATTCAGTTATTCATGACTCTTCATTCCCAAGGGGCACACCGTGTACAATGTCATTGAAAATTGCGTTCAATGTAGAATACAACAATAGTATGTACTGGGTATTTTTTATCAATAACGATGAAAACGTTGTTATTAAAAGAAGCAGCAACTGCAGCTCTTGCGAATTGTGTCGATCAACTTTCTTTCTTATGATCTTTATGAAACTGTAATTTGATCTCACTGCTACAAATTCGACACCGTTGGTCTTTTCTCGAGTTTTCTGAAGTTATTTCAAAGATTCGGTTTATTCAGGCAGCCTGCACAAGGACAATCTTGAATTTTGGTATTGATTTTTCTTCGTGTTTTGAATTGTGAAAGGTATTTTAGTGAGGATTCTTTCACTGTTGATTTCTGGAATCAATGAGAAAAACAGAATATGTGCTTCCGTGGTATTTTCATTGAGTCATCCGCAATGATAATATACAGAGGGTGTCATTTGAAAAGGAAGAGAAGCTACATAAACAAGATATTGTCTGTTCATGAACTAGGGACAGCAGATTTATTGAAGACATCCGATTAGATGACACTTATGAGGCTCGAATTGAGTAAGACATCTGCAATTAATACGTTATCATTTATTATTTATTTGACGTTGCCATCATTTTTACGATTTATGCAATTGATGCAGTCAACATAAATATATTCACAGAAAGTTATGAAAATAATTCAAACATTGTACAGTAAGATAGTGAATGAGGGGACATACTTCACGCCAATGTTAATTCTGTTTCTATATTTCAGATTTCTTCAACTATTTCTTCAGACATTTTTGTGAAAATTTCGAGTGTAGCTCTTTATATAATTGAATGCACCCTAATTTCTCACTATTTAATAGCCGACTGGACTAGTATTGAATTTCCAACAAATGATCACTACACCATTTGGTTAGTCATGGAATCATTCTTATACCCATCAAAAGGCTTTTTTGTGTCATAGTATTGATATCCTCTCTCAGAAATTGCTGAATTCCAGAGCTCATTCAGGATATTTCCAATTATCTAATGTTCTTTATTCATTGGAATAACAGCTTGGTAACAAAATTGGGAATTTCATGAGTTCTGTACATTTATATCAATACTGACAATATTGAATTAGACCATTAATTTTAATACCCAACCAGTTTCTGGCACCTGAAGATATAATTTCGAATAGGTTATTATGTAATTACAAAATTCCCCTCGTGACGTCAGTTACTATTTGCGAATGACTTTGAAGCGAGACTTAAAATGTCCCAAAGAATACTCACAAAATTCTGATATGAAGTTGATCGTGTATAATTCTGAAGAAAACATTTGTGAAGTCTTCCATTATATCAATTAGTGGTAAACAGGGTGTTTCATTGATATGATAAAAAATTAAACTGAGAGTAGAGAGGATCAACATCGCTTATAAAAATGTTGATGGTTAAAAAAATACAGTGCGTTCAAAGTTAACATATTATTTGCAAATTTGTTAATAGCTTCAATAGTTTTCATGATATCGGTTTAAAAATTGGTACATTGGGGGTTTTCAGGAGAGCCAATAAGAATATTTCATCAGTACTAACAGTATTAACAATTCGGCACACACCTGGTATTTTTGAGCGTCTTCGGCATCGTAGAATCGAAGCATGTATTGACGTTGAAGGTGGGCATTTTCAAAAATTTTCATGACTTTGTTTGTCAAATTAGAAATAAATACTTGTTTTTTCTTGATAAAATTATTTGAATTTATTTGTGACTTCAATGCAATTGCAAATAAAATTTTAACTTTAACGCACTATATCTTTTTATTCTTGCCCTTTTTACTCTCAGTTCATATCAATGAAACACCCTGTATGATAAATATCTTCTACTTCAGAGGACTCATAATGATGAAGTCGGTTGTAATATAACGATCCTATTATATGAATGGACAACAGAAAGCAAGCTATTCTTCAATCACGATACTATATTGTTATCAATTATCAATCGATTCATTACATTAGTTGATCGGTCTATTAAAATTGATAATATCATAATCGAAATGTGACAGAATAACGATATTGAAGTTCATTTACTTATTTTAGATTTTGAATAATAATTCATGCAATTTTCGATAGTATAGCGTCATTTGCCTGAGTACAAATGTGTTGTTGCCTAAATAATTTCACAAAACATTCAGTTCGAAAAAGTAGATATTTCAATTGTATCATCAACACCCATGTAATTTTCATCAGAACTACATTGAAGATTCTCAACGTTTCAGTTTAATGACTGGTGAAAAATTGTAGGGATACCTCTATCTTTCACAAAATGAATGGAATCTTCGTTCTACATTATTTCATGTAATGATTTGGAAGAAATTCACGTGGATTCTATCACCAACACTATTAAAGTTTGGTAGCGATCATTAAAGAGATATGTTGCACCATAAACTCAGAGAGAAACATTATGTTCCAAAAACCTCTAATAACGAGAATTAGTGATTGTCTGTTATGCCGATAGAAAACGTTACCTTTTACGCACAAAGTAACAAATGAGTGAGAAACTGTAATAAACGAAGACTTTATAGATGTAGGTGGTTTTCCCAAAATGTGGACGCTATTTGCGAACATTCATTGTGATCCTCATGATATCATTCATGAATAATCTATATCACACGGGTGGCTTTCAATGTGTCTCATTCAAATAAGGGAAACGATCGTTTCATCCTACATATTGTCGTTAATATGATAAATGAAAGTTTTATGTGACGAATGAGAATCAGATGAATCAATTGATTAATGATGGAAGAGGGAGCGGAAGGAATTGATACAGGTGATTTCGAAAGGAGGAATAGTGAATAACAAGTGGCAGACATAAATTCACAGGGAACACATACAGGACAATATCTTGATACCTATTCAAATCACCAATAATCATCGAATACAGACAATATGGAATCAGTGGATCGTTCCTGAGCATTTGTGATGAATAATGTCTATCTTCTGAGCTGGAACACGCCAAGAAAAATATGTGGATTATAGGTTTCAACAAATCCTTGCATCAATGAACCAAATAGCAAAAGGTGCAGCTCGAAGTTTTCTTTCATGAATATACACCCCAAAAGAAGAAAATCTGAATGAATTGATTAACTTGTTTCCCCATCCGTTATCACCTTTGTCAAAAACTTGAACTCTCACTCGAATTTGAGTGGTTCAAGTGATCATTCAGAGAAGTTTCTAACAATTAATCAAGACCGAAGTGGCGAAACGAGCGAAAATAAAGGTATTGTTAGGGGTTTTCGGAATCATATTATTTTAGACCCTTTATGATATCGTACTCGAAACTCATCTTGTTACGGTTTTCCACAATCCTGCAACACTAATTGAAATTCCTTCATTGAGCTGAAGTTCGGATATTTTTTTAACCTAGTTTTCAGAAATTGAATGTTGATATCTACATTGCCAAAGTACCGACTCTCACTGATGGAACACGAGTGACTAAGATGTTTTCAAATCCCGTTGAAGATTCATCGAGATTGTGATTTATGGAATATGTAATGGACAGTGAATTTTCATGTACTGTTCTGAGTTCTGTCAGAGGTCAGTACGTACAGAGCTATGTATGGATTAGTTTTTGTGTTTTTTAGTGGCGACTTTTAAATGTATATTGATTACATTCCTTTATTGATGATTCAGAAATGATTCTTGATGAATCATTTGAAGATATTAGGAGAGCTCATGGATGGTTATCATATAAGGCCATGTTACGTATAAAGGGAACTGTAATCCTAATTATTGATCACGAATTTTGATCACAGTTCATTGGTGAAGTCTGTGAATAGATCGATTCAACAACAGAAAGATACAATATTTCTAAACTAGTAGATATTCGATGTCTTGAACATGATTCGCAAAAGAATCTCCAATTTTCAAGAACTGTGCTTCAGTGAATAAATAATCAAATGTTCGTATACAGGCAGTCCAATTTTCGAATGTTACTATAAGGATTTCGTTCATCTCGATAGTACTTGGTCAAATTGAGGCAAAATTGAGTATTTTTGTGCTGAATAATAGGCTGCACAGAAATAGAGAATATCTTCGATGGCTCATAAGAAAAACCAAATATGACAAGTGTTTGTCTTTCGTTCTGGGAATCATTGAAAAGACCAGTTCAAAAACTACGTATAACAAATGAATTTTTAGTTGTAAACGCCCAGTACGATTAATTCATCCTAAAAAAAAATAAAATGGAAATTCGATTCTATAGTTCTCATTTGGATCTATAGTTGATAGAATTATGAATTCGAATACAAATGATTCAATGATGATTGAAGGATTTAGTTTTAATGGAAATGAAACGATTACATCACATCTGATGATTCTTCAATATATGCTCTGAACTTTGAGAGAAATTGAAGTCGTATCGTATTTGTAATTGCTGTATAAAAGAGTTATAGATGTTAAATCCTGCTTGACAGGCCATTCAATAGGTCCTTTTCTACCAATCCATCTACTTATTTTTATTGAATATCTTGATATCGACAAAGAATTGGCAGATGTGTGAGTTGATCCATTCATCGAGAATAGTTTAAATTCAAAAATATAGTCGATGACAGTCTGACTCGAATCATCAAAGAGAAGGCGATGTAAAATATTTCTCTATTTGTCCAGCGAGCATATTTCAACTGAAATGTCCACTGAATTCATGCCAAATTAGAGACTCGCAACGTATTTGGTCATGTGATTGTGGAGTACGGAATGAGGTTGAGAGAAAAAATACGCTATGTAACTGTTACTCTTGATTATACCTTTGTGAAGTTATCCATTTTTATGTATGTTAACTGAAGGCGAAATTTCCTATTATAAAACTAATTAAAAAGGAGGAATCCTCCATTACAGAATTCACGAATCCATTTCATGCCAAATTTTGCTTTGTCCAGAGCACACAGCTCAACGAATTAATACTGGTGGAATGTAATGTATGTATTCTTGTTAATGAATGCATAACAGTATAACTTACAGTTGGGATTTTGTTATGATTCTGAAATGAGTTTCTATCAATTCATCATTTCACTTCGGTATTGCATTCTCTAGTATTCGATTTTCACGAATTCAGTGAGGATTCTGCATACAACCAAATGTTGAGGGATCTCACTACTATTGTTGAAACCGTTCTACACTGAAATTTCGTGATTCCAGAATTTCTGTGTGAAACAATACAAAGGTACAGGAAAGAAACATAACGTTTGAAGGTAGAAATTGGTCTTTCCACATTGATCCACATAATGTTATTATTTTTTCACAAAATTATCTGGATCGAACTCATTACTGTCATTATACAATGTGGTAATCTGAAACTTGACGAGGAGATTTTGGAAAATAATCATATGCGAGGCAGGAATAACAGAGAGAGTGATATCGCACCACTATGCCTCCCCTACGAAATAGGATCATCTTAGAGAATACTTCTCTCTTCGTATCTAAATAGAATATCAAAATAAACACAGTCATCTGACGGAAACCAAACAGTCTAACAAACACTAACAGCAAGGTTGAATTCTATTCTAAAGACAATTGGATCACGTTTCGTGACTTGAAATTTGTAGTGCGCATGACCACTCGTGTGTTACATGCGCAGTGGACAATTCAGGCAGGGCAGGCTCTTGGTATTTTTCCCGCACTTTTATGTTTATTGTGATTTTGCTTTTGTGAGATATTGGGTAGGGGTCATTAGTGTTTTGGATGCGAACCTGGTGATTTCCTAAAATTTTACATTGATGGTTGACAGAGTGGTGACTCGAAGGTATTTGCAAGGATTGCCAGTGCACAGCGTTGTATATCTACAATGATTCCATTCGAAATATACAGTCTAATATTTCGTTCATTTATGATTCTGTGTGGACGATTTAGGAATTAATAATTCAGTTAGCCACCCGTTGACATATGGTGGTTATAGTATAGGTACAATAAAAGGAACTATAATAACAGTGTTTTTGATGGAAACTTCGTAAGAATATTGTTTTGATGTACAGTCATGATATATATTTTTCAAAATCCAATCCAGTTAAACACCAAGTATAATTATATTCTAAATTCAATTTCATTATTGTTATAAACAAATCAATTATGTTCACGAGTCCATGATCAAAGTAGGTCAGTACAAATTATATTATGAAAAGTGTGTTATCACAAGAAGAGAATAACTAATGCAATTTTGCTGATGTTGCTGATTTATAATCATATATTTGATAAAAGTAATTGAAGACGGTTTTTCCGGGAGTCTTCGGGGGGTCTTCAGAGAGTCTTGAGTCAGTCTAGAATGGTATATAGGCGTCCGAAGGGGTAGTTCGGAAGCACAGAGGTAATGCACAACGTATTCCGCCAATAGATGTGAGAACAGATCAAGTTGGACTCTGACCAGTCCATGCAGAGAAAAGGACCAGGTACAAATTTCCAAGTTGCAAGGGATATACTGACATAATTTGTGGAAAATGTAGTGTTGTTCCTTTTACACAATGTTGCGTGTTTGTATCAACAAAAATTTCTATAATAATTGAAAAAAATATTGAAATATAATTTTTTCCATTATTTTTCACATGGAATGGAATGAAAAATATTTTTTATTACTAAAAATAAAAAATCATGCATTTAAGGGTCGATTAAAGACTTGAACACCTTGAGTGGGGTTGATTTCAAATCGGCGAAACTGAAGGACTATTACAAGTGCAATTTGACGAGCACGAGCAAAATCAGCAGATCAGTTCCAGAGTTGCAGCAGAACACGTCTGGAACAACCTACATAACATCAACCGGTCAGAGGCACAGATTGTCCATCAAGAAGGATTACTGGCTCAGGAAGATATTGAAAGATGATGAACAATAAAGTCTAGCATAAAAATTGGAAATGTATGGAAACCGCTGGCGCTGATCCGTCGAATGGAACGGTTACGACTCACTAAACCAGAAACACCTCCTGTATAAATACAACCACATTCTCAACTCAGTACACACCTGAAGACGATTCTGAATAATCATTCAGTTAATGAAAGTCCGAACGTGCAAATTTCAATAAAGAACATCGTTAACAACGTTCAAACAAATGGTTGATTTCGAAGAGAGAACTTTGTTCTCCTACCTGTAACAATGTTTGAGCTGTGGAATGAAAAATCCCTGGGATCGTTTGTGAACTCGTTGAATTCTCTGAACCATGTACAGTTCTTCTGGTTGAAATTAACTGTTGCTGATTTCTTTCGAGATTCTGTCTGATACTTTAGAACTACAGATTGTTTTATGACTCTGGATAACCTAGTTGAAATCATTGCAAGTAACACTGAATGCAAAGAAACACAAAAAACACGATACAAATACTGAGAGGAGAATGGAGATTTAAAATAACTGACATCTCATTTGTTCAAAATTTGTCATCTTTTAATACCAATAGTAAAAAAAAATATCTAGCCAACACTGAACTTCTAATTGATTGAATTATAGCTGAGTATATTCAGATAATAATTCCAAATTTATGTGGAGAGAAATCTTCGATTCGTTGATGAATATAAAAAACATTCCACAGTCAATAGTTATCTAACTTTGGTTCACATGATTTATAAATCGAAAAGATTTCTCCAACAATCTATATGGTGAACTTCACGTAACTTTCTTTTTCGGAGTGTTTTTTAAAAAAGGACTAGCAGCAAAACCGCACTTTTTGGTGAGCCGTCCCAACAATCTTGCTCGAATGAATAGACTATAATATGTAACTATGTGAGGAGAATACCTGAGTCCTTTTTTATCGCATTTTAGGAATCAAGCATCAGCACATTTGGAATACTACTACGTATTATGTCTATAATTGAGATTTGTATATGCAACGACCACGGTCATACACATAGGTCTGGAGACTACGGCATTTTTGAGTGGTGGGGGGTGGCACCAGTTTTCAAGAAAAAGTTGCCATAATTATCCGCTAGGAGGACATAGGGGTGTAATCACGTGATTAATCTTTGACAGCAAAACAACCGGTTAGGACTTGAATGGTAAATAAAATCAATGACAAGAATATTATATCTTGCAAAATTCTCTCGAATAAATAAAAATCATTCCTACTTTCAGAAAGCTGATCGGATCTGATTTGTGATTGGCTGACAAAGTGACAATAGAGGACAGCGCTGCAGGTGGTGAAACATGAGAACCACAAAAATGTTCTCAATGTTTGGGTCACCACATACCATACGAGTTGCCAGACCTACGTATACGATCATGGCAACGACACACAAATGCTCATCAAGCCATTTACGGAATCGAATGAAGAGTCTTCATTACACGAATACAATGACTCGACATTTGGTTTGGAGGATGTGCGTATCAACGTGTACTCACTCACCTTGCTCCCGAATATCAAACAAAGAAGCAGAGTCACTGTGAGTTGGGTATGGCAGAAGAAAATGATATACATCAAATCCGGATTGGCCGGCTTCTGCAAGAACAACCTGAAATAAAAAAATGAAATTAACTGAATGTTCTGGAATCATGTCGCCTTGCATTAGGGATTATTGGGTTTTCAGAAAATATCTGACTACTCGCATTACCCTATTATATGGCATTTTCCATGCCATTTTCTACCATATATCTGCTTCACACGACCAGCACTTTCGAGAATATTTCAACTCGACTGAATTAGCTAGAATTCGATGATTTGGAAGTTGGATGTCTGTATAATCAGTTGAAAATCTGCAACGTTTCGATTCATATACCTACAATCATCTTCAGGTGGATGATGATTATTGGATGGATGGTGGATGGATGATTATTTAAACACGGACGAGTAACTCAAAATTTGTGTTCATTCATTTGATCGATAAATTAGTTCAATTGCTCAATTGCTATCTCTATAAATATAGATAAACGATAGAACTAGGCATCAGAGTTATTATATTTTTGGAGCATGTCGATTCGTCGTGATGAGTTAGACCATAAATAATGTCGCAATATGCCATTCGTGAGAATATAAGAGACTTGCATAGATTCAATTTAAGTTTTTCTTACATCAAGTGCTTACTGAGGTGTAGCTGTCGTAAAACGTTATATGAAGCATTACACAGCTGATTAACATGTTTTATAAATCTCAGAATAGTATCGCTTCATAGACCCAAATTTTTGCTCTCATCTACTAAATTGATAAGAATGTTATCAATTCTTATGGTTAGTGAAATGAAAGCGGAGTTTCTCTTCTCCTTAGGACCAAACAGCATCACTTGCGATTTTCTCAAGTTTAAATTCAGATTGTTTGCGAGGGATGCATCAAAGAGTACTTCTAGATTACTATTTATAATATACTCAGCTATGATGACTTCACTGAAACTGAATGACACATTTAATTGTGTCATCCGCGTAATGATGTATTTTGATTGATCTGACACACTCATGAAAATCGGATATGTAGAGAGCAAAGAAAAGAGGCCCCAATACAGAGCCTTGTGGAACTCCATGATGTCTCCCAAGGAAGAGGATTGTACACCATTCGAATTGACGGTTTGAGTACGTCCAGTTAAATAACTCTCCAGGACTGAGACTACATCACTAGAAAATCCAAAATATTTCAGTTTCTCACACGAAACAGACGCATCCAAAGTATCAAGAGCCCCACTGTAATTTAATAGAATTAGACAGGTTAACTTTCCCTCATGAATCACTTTGAATATATCATCTGTAATCAGACTCGATGCTGTGGTACTATATTGGAGACGAAATCCAGATTGAACATCGGTCATAAGATTGATCATACTAATATAAGTCGTCACCTGTTCTTTAATTATCATTTTCAATTATCAACGCTATCGCCAGCGTTGAACGAATGCTGATAGGTCTCACATCCGAAAGTTCAGCTGGATTATTACATTTTGCTAAAGGTTTGACATTGGGGTGTTTTCACAGAGAGGGAAATGTATCAGATTTGAAAGGAAAGTCAAACATATATGCAATAAGCTCCAATACATGAGGTACGATTAAATGTAGCACACGAATAGAGATTCCATCAGACCCTTCAGCTTTGCTTATGATTCGATTGAGGCATTTTGAGACATTATGTATTATGAAAATTCATTTTATTGTTTTTGTTTCATATTATTCCGCATTGAATGGTGCCATTTCACAAATACTGAATATAAAAAGGATATTTTCCAATCCATCCCTACTGATATCAGACGAAGACCGACCGTTCATTAAAACGTAAACCACCATAATTTTGTGAACACGTTATATAGTGTAATGTAATTTATGTAGAATATTCCTGATTAGCTGTCATTTTCGGTTCGAATTCTAATTCTCGTCGATTTAGACATACAACACGTTTTTTTTTTTATTTTTTATATAGCTTGGTGTGAGCTTTTATCAACGCTTGTTGGCGATCGTGTTTTACAATTCATGAAAAGTGTAGTTATTGTTATCCATCAGATGTAACTGAGCTCTTTAGTAACAATGAGAGCTTTATGTTGGATACAATGTGTACAGTGGTAAGTGTGTATTCTATATGTCATTTTCAGATATCGAATTGGGGAAAATGTGATAAGTCTCTCTAGTGAAAGAAGTTTTCATTGAAAGGAATGGTTCAGCACTTATATATGATTTCAATACGATTGATTGATTTTTCTATATGATGCAGTTTGTATTGGATTTTTCCAAGAGTATTCAGATAATTTTTCGTGTGGATTTATCGTCCAAACTTTACACCATTCATTTCTATTCTTTCATTCATTGGGATGAAAAATACAATTGTTTGTTCTTCGTTTGCATAACATTGTTTGAAATTGCCATGAAATATCGACTGAGCGTTGGAGTTGACATGAAGGGGCTCACATAGCGATGTTGGAGAACGTTTACAGCATGTTGGACTATTTAAAACTAGTATACTATGTAAAAAATTGCAATACTATACAGAATGTGAATTTCATGAATCTCGCGAACGAAAAGTAATATCAGTAAGTCATCAAAACTGTTGATAGGGTAAAGGAAAAACTGGAAAAAAAATTAGGAACATGCATTCATATATGTATCACCTACACTAAACTAAAAATTCAAATCGCAAATGTTGATAATTCTCAATAGTTTATGTGATTGAAATGGCAACAGATCAGAAATATTCATTTTATAAAATTCAAATATCAATTGTAACGATGTTTTATTTTGGAGTTTTCGTATTGACTTCTTTAGTATTTTTGTACTTTGTGTGGAACAAGTTATATATTCAGGGTGTAGCACCGTAAACAGAAACATATTGGATATCTTCAAGACAGAGTTGCGAGAAGTTTGAGAATATATCCAGGATGATATTTTTATCATAAAATCAATTGTCATAAGTTAACACCCATTCCTCGGTTACTTTTTCTGATATGATTACAATATGTATGAATTATCCAGAGTATTTCTCGAGAACATCATAATCTAAAACTGAAGTATTATGACGAAAAGTTACATAGCAGTGACATGGCTGGAATCGAACAATCTGTTCAATATTGTGCCAATCGCACCTAGTTATGCTCTATTGAAATTTCGGAAATATGTAAGTGATAGTGACCAAAGGATGGGAAAAGATGTGTAGCAGTTAGGGTTGTGATTAAAAGATGTCCTCCCTCGAACAAATATCAAGATATTTCCTGGTTTTTCACAGCACATGTGGATATATTTAGTTTTCGGTAACATACCCTGTATTTGGCTCCTAGAACGGACGTTGTTTACAGATATCGAACATATTTGATAAACGACATCCTCGAAAACATACAAGGCAGTTGCATATTTGTGATTTATTCAGGAAATTTTGTAAGCCGGCCTCAGTGAATGAAAAATGGAACGCACCAAAAGTATTCGACGAAGCAACTCAAGTTGAAGTCCCTGTACAATTTGTATTAAATCCTCTGTATCAACTCGTCAAGTCTCTGCAATGAGTCGATATAGAAAGTTTTGAGCTTCCATAAGCTTCACTCCTATAGGAGAATTATATGAAACTGCGGAGTTATAACTTTCATTTATATCTTAATAGATTGATCAACAAATAATTGAAGTAATACTCTTCGTGATCACATCGGTATATCGGAGTACATTGAAACACAACAAACTTCATTGCATGAGTACATTCAATAATTCATAACAATTATTTTGTATCATTTCAGATGACAAGAGTATTTGATGTTTCAATCATTAGCTGGACTTTGAGAAGAAATTATAAATTCCACTATACATGTTGTTCGGAAAAATATAAAAGATCTCTAGAATTCAGAAAGTTGAGATGACAAGTCAAGTTATGATTCGGGTTTTCTCGATAAACTTTCACACATCGAATTTGGGTAGCTCGAATCTAAAACTATAAGAGATCTTATTTATTGTTCATTGAATGGTCATTTTTGAAAATCATGAGGATCGATTCAAAATCTAACTAGACAGAGACAAGAACCAGAAACAGGAAATCAAATATGAATATTATTATTGTTGTCATCCATGGTGAACTGCATACCACATTTCTTTCTAAGGAAGCCAATACAGCGTTAATGCGAATCACACAATGCTGTTGAATGAAATTAGGGATACATTTTCAACTAGTTACTCATTGCTATTGAATTTTCAGTGATTTCACTCAGTATGTATAGACATATAGATTTTTCAATAACGCAGCGAACAAAAATTCGAGTTGTTCATATGCAATGGAAATGAGAGAGATTTATCAGGTTCGAGCATAAAACCAGAGTTTTTAATTAAAGTAGATATAAACTTTGAGAGATTCAATTGCTGGCTACATACTTTTTATTTTTTTCCGATAGGAATCACAAAGTGTGAAATTTTTATTCGATCGTATGGAATCAAATCCACCTGCTTTCAATCCATATGCGTTGGCATATTATCGATTGAGCCGATTGATTTGACGAGATGAATAGTTTGTCATTATCAAAAAAGTAGTCATACCAATGATGAATCGATATTTTTGTACGAATGTCTCAATTTTCCAAAAGATAACGATAAATCATATTGAACGTTGATTTTCTACATACTCAAGATTTCATTTTATACAAAGATTCACTTTGACATTTGATCAAATCAAATTCGTTTCTCTGATCGATATCAGCATTCTTACTCAAAATACGTAACGATGTTTAAGATTCTTAGAAACATACCATCGCTATATTCTCCAATAGCCAAACGGCTACCGAAGAATTTACCAATGTGTATCAGTGCAAATAATCGTACTCTTTCTTTGTAACATTTGCATCTTTGTGAATTATTTCAAATCCAAACAATGATGGGCGGCCCTGTATAATCGCCACTGGAAAACGTCGTCAATATCCTTTTATATCTATCTATATAACTATCAAGATGACCTTAAACTTCTCCCATCATCTTTATGAAAATTTCTGTCTTCTGGAAACTAAATAACAATAATATGCATATTGAACGACATATTCCACGTAGTTATGTTGTTTGAAATTGAAATTGGAGACTACAACGACCTGAAAATAAAAACTTGATCGAGAGATGCAGAATCGATTATATCTGAAATTTATAATTACCAACGTATCAACATGAATATATTCAAGATATTGCATTATTCAGGAGTTATTGCATATCCAAAGGCTGGTTTGTTACGTTCGTATGTCATAATTTTTTGATCAATTTTCCCAAATTGATTCCATTTTAATGTGATTACACAGTGTGTACATGGAGTAAATGATGAATTCATTATGTAGGAAAGAGATAACTTCTCGAAAAAATCCTTGGAAACGTCATATTCTTGTTTGGAAATGGGATATTTTGGCGTATCAGCCGTATCTGTGACGTCATCACTATATTGGATATGACGTCATTGATATTTTTTTCCGTATTATATTGAAGAGCATAGTTTTAACACACGGTAAAAATATCCAGATGGGCCCATAACTCAGTCTGTGATGAAAAAGATCGAAAGTAATTATCGAGAAACTGGCACTGTGGAAGATATTGCTAGATCTGGATACTGGAGAACCAGTGAACAGATCAAATTCGGGGCCCTATCAGTGGAGGAAGAAAATTTATATACCAGTGTTGAAAGAATAAACACAAACATATTGAAATTCGAATAGTGTCATCCTTATAGGATAACTTTGATTTAAGGAGGTTTTATGGTCTATAAAATTGAAAAAATCGTTATTTGTGCATATTTCCAAACTTTCAAAGATATGCTCTTTAACGAATTTTTTCGAAATTCGAATTATTTTGGGAGATATAGCTAATTTTGTGAAGTGGCATCTAAGCCGGCCGAGCGTAGTGATCAAACTTCAAACGCATTCTTCTCAAAACTCCTTTTCTTGAGGTTGACAGGATATCCCAAGTTCTATCCTTGAAATTCGTAAAAGTAGAAAAACCGGGGTGGCCATTTTTCTTTCTGGTCAAGATCTAAGCGATAGCGACATCTTTACTGATCGAATGATCTAAAGTACCTCCACTACCTAAAAGAGTATGCTAAACCTAATCCAACAATTTCCTGATATAATTAATCTGAATGAAACAAAATAGAACTTATGGTATCAGCAGGACAGTTCATCGCCACAGTTAGCTATTGATGTGAGATCTGGACGAAGTTTTTTCCTTTAGATGTATATGCAGACGTTTCTCCAAGATATCCCTTCTGACCTCAATCCCCTGAATATTTCCTATGCGACTATTTGAGAAATATTGTGAACAAATGTAGATATCAAGAAATCAAGAAATAGGAAAACGAATGAATTCAATGGAATTTCTCGAAAACTAAGGTCCAAGAAGAATTTATTCACCGAGTAGAATAATCAGAACGGACATCAATTTTAGCATTTGATAAATCCATCTGTTCAATGAACTGAATAAAATAAATACAATCTGATTGATTCAATCAAGAATTCTTTTATTATAACATGACTATTTTTTAGTTCATTTGATGAACATATTGATTATGTCATATCCAGAGTATTGATGAATTCGCATATGCGGCTAATACTTCAGAATATGCCCAACATACTCTCTCACATGACTTCCTGTCTGAGTGGACTGATCCCAATTGGAATTGATGCCATAGTCCTTCTTGAAGAAGATTCGATTCTCCCTTTTATGCGGCCTCTGGTAAGATTACTGAGATTCACCCTCGAGCGAACGGTGTCGCGAGAGTAATCACAGTAAAAAGGGATATTATTAGAATAGAACTTTATTTAGCTTGAGAGCTATTACATACCAATACAAGAGTGTTACATTTGTTCATACGCAAACAATATACTATACACATTAGAATACATTTTTCTCAATCTTGTTTCAAAGATATTGACAGAGGTAGACCATTATATATCCGTAAACCTTCAATGAACAGTGTCTTTTCCAATGCATTGGTGTTGAAACCCTGTATGTAGAACTAATTATTGGACCTTGAATTCTAATTTATCATATCTGCCCTTTCAACTATATAATCTTGCAAGTAAGAAGGAGCTTGCTTATTAACAATTTTAAAAATTGAAACTAAAGCAGACTCAACAATATTAGGAAATTTGCAGTTAACCTGCTACAACGTAGTAGAATTCGCAGAGCTTTATTCTGAAGTAGTTGCAAACGATATATTTGTGCAGATGAACAGGAGAGGAGTATGGACATGCAGTAATTAAAGTGTGGAAATATAATAGTGTTATACACAATTTTAAAAAAGGTTTGTGCAAATTCTATAAAAGTGACCCACTTTCTTGCCTATCTTTCTGCATAAAAAATCAATATGCCCAGATAGATTGAGTTGAGGGACAAAAAGAATTCCAAGACTTCATCTCATTAACATACGATATAACTGAATTGTCAAATGTCAGCACGACATTCTCTTGATTGAACCTAGCACAGTTGATTTTGCTATCTACTATCATACACTTTGTTTTTTGAGCATTTATATAAAGTATAAACAGTAATGGTCCGAGGACACTCCCCTGAGGGACCCCGTAGGTACTACCTATTACATTAGAATAACTACAATCAATTTTAGTTTTTTTTTGTCTGTTTGTGAGATAACTTGTTAGCCATTTGAGTACTGTGCCTGTAATTCCGTATGTCTCACACTTCAATAATAATTTTATCCGATCTATTGTTCCGAGCGCTCTTTTTAGGTCCACAAATACACTTATGACAATTTTGCCATCATCAATGTCTTTTTTCCACTTATTGAACATCAATTGACAAGCTGACTCCGTAGAGTGATTATGTCGGAACCTAGATTGGCAAGCAAACAACAAATTATTTTCGTTTAGATATTCCACCAAATTCTCATGCACTAGAATTTCGATTATGTTCTCAATAACTGGGGGTAAATTGATGGGTCTCAGCTCTTCGGGCTTACTAGGTTTATTTATTTTTGGTACAGGTATTATCGTGCAGCACTTCAAGTCTGCTGGTAAAACATCAGTTTACAAACACGTATTCATGATATACAGTAGAGCATACCCCACCACTGGAAATATGTTCTTCAATAATGACACTGTGAGCACATCTTCACCTGTCGATTTGTTCTTCAAGTTGTATACTATTTTCTGTAATTTATTCAGAGAGAGAAACAACAGGAAACGTGTTAATACTTGAATTAACATCAACTTTTATATCTGTAGGATCAGGTATGCTTTTTTTTATATAAAACTTCTCACGAAAGGAGACATCCTGTAATGTTCAGAGAACATCGTGAGAAGCAAGGGAAATGAGGTAGGAATTGGTGTTCTTTTTAAATTTCTGAAGGTCATATGCCTCGGGGAACACCTCCCTGGGCAATGTGTTCCAGAGCCTCGCTGTTCGTTGGATGAACGAGTCTTTCAGCAATTCCTTTCATACTATCAAAATAAAATTGATTCAATTCTTCCTTGACCCTTCCTGCACCTAAGTCCAACGAGTTCAAGTCGGAGTTAGTGTTTTTATTATTTAATATTTGTTTTAGTGTATGCCACATTTCCATTTCATTTTTACATTCGTCAATAGTTTCGTAAAATTTCTTTTCTTCAACTTTAATCAAAGATACTACTTGATTTCTTTTCTTTCTATACTTCTCGAAATCTAATGGATCATTTGTATAGCGAAACGTTTAGTAACACATATCCCTCTCTTTCTGTAAATTTCTGACTTCATTGTCCATCCACCTCCTCCTCGGATCGAAGATTTTTTTACCTCTTTTGGCGCTACTTTATCCAAACTTGATTCAATATTGGTTATAAAGTATAGTTGAAGTATAATTCCGATTTTTTTTAATCAAGTCCCTACCAATATCGTCCATTTTCTCCTTGGAGATAAATCTGGAGTAGATCATCTTACTGTTCTTTTTTGGAAAAACATTAATTACGGTTCCTATTATGTCATGGTCTGTAAATTTGGGGATTCACGTTTAACTTCATGAAATTTGTTATTGGTAATAATCAAGTCCAGTAATGTACTGGAATCGCGAGTGACTCTAGTTGGTTGTTTAACAATTCGGCGAAATCCAGATGAGTGTACTATGTTCATTAGGCTTATTCCGCTTGGATGTACAGAAGATAGGTCAATATTAAAATCGCCCATTACTATTACGTCATGAGTATCCAAAATATTATGTTCGAGAAGTCCATGAAAACAATCCTGTCGATATACAGCCATTGGGTGATCTGTACACACCTCCTATCATTACATGTTTATGTCCCACAGTAACCCTTAGCAACATATACCAATATTCTTTAGAAACACTAACATTTTTGAGTTCTTATATAGCATATTACTCTTCCAGTATGCCTGCTACCGGTTATTGAACAATTATAATCCTTTATATAATATTCAGATTCTGCAATATCAACTGTCACATGGGTTTCTGTTACAACTACAATGACTGGTTCAACATCCAATAATAACTGTCTTAATTGATTGAAATTTGTTGCTAAGCCCTGTACATTCATACATAATACTTGACCATTTAAAATAGCCTGTGGTTGCTATTGATAATTAATTCTTCCTTCATTTATTGAAACCTGTCTTAAATAACTTACACAGTGTGGATCGAATATATGGTGATCATAATTGATATTTTTCAGCTTTGGAGTATCAACAGCGTACTTACAGCTTGTACATTCATATGCGGTGCATTTACATTCTTCTTTACTATGATTTTTATTGCAATAAGGACAAACTACATTCGAATTACACTTATCTGCATGATGTCTATACTTTCAACCATTTGAAACATCTCAAAACACTAACAAACTCAAATAATTTATAGCTAGACCAGCCTATGAATATTCTGCCCTTATTCTTAGCCTTATAACATTCCACCTGTTATTTTTTTTTAATTTTTTTTTCTCATTGTCTTGAACTTATGGACAAAACTCATACCACTTCCCAAGTTCTCGGGAAAATTTTGACTTGCTAACTGAGATATGAAATGTGAACCATCCACAACGTCTCCTCGCATACATTGATTATTTTTATTCCGTATTCCTGACCTAATGCATCCTCTGTTTCGGTTTTCAGTTTTTCTAATGATTGTCTACTATCGCAATGAATCACTAATGATCCTTGGGCAGCCGATTTCATTTTTTTTATTGATACAGCAAGATCGTTTGGGTTTACTTTTTCAACTAACTCCTTTTTTGTTGCATTGCTATCTTGAGACCCACTCTTTGGTTGAACAATTAATGGCTCGACTTTGTTTTGTCCAACAACTTCAGACCAAAGGGGCATATTTTTCACAGCATTCTGCGCTTCAAACAATTCGATCAGCTTGTTCGTCTTCTCCAGAATTTCAGTCGTTTTATCTCCACCCATTTTTCGCAAGTTTTTCAATTGTCACACATTCATCGCAAAACCACTTTAAGTTAACGACATCTTGTTTATACTTTGTCAAGCGATCTTTTACTCGTACACATTGTAGGTGAGAAGATTTTTTACACAGATCACATTGGAAATGTTTTGAATTCACAAAAAATTATCAGAGCAGCGAGTACACACGTGCGTACCCAGCGACATCCTGACAACAGTTATTGGGACGTTGATTTTCAACGTTGTATTATGACTTGATTGGGCTTCCTTCTTTTCTTTCTCTATATTTTTTTCCTTGGTATTCTTTTTTGGTGGCCGATATGTTATGGCCGTGTATCATAATCTGCTTGAATTCATTTAATTAAAACGTGTCTGCATATAGCAAGAATAGCTGTTTCATATCAAGATGGCGATATAGTAATAATTCACAATGAGAATTCCCTCAATTATCATACGAAGTAAATTAATATGCAACTCTTCTCTCTGAATAATATTTCAAATCTGAATGAACGGTTCGCATATGTCTTGTTTATTCCGCGGAATTGTGGAATTCTGCAGACGCTGAAGTCAGCATGTTCACAAGGGAATCCGTTTAGTAGCTTCATAACTTTGGTTTGTTTATTCATTCTCACCGACATAAACCGATTCATTATGTTTATCGTAGATAACTTAATTCGTAATTTTCGATTTGTAGGTTTATATTCTGGAATCCGGTTTTGATGCAGGTTGAATAACCCATAATCATTTCAACTTCATTTGGTATATCTGTGATCCCATTATTTTTACTTCGTGAAGATTATTGCATTTTTTACGATATTTTTTTCTGATGTACAGGGTGAGAAAGTTTCGATTTTTCTATACGGCAACTTGGTGGGTATAGGGACACGAAGAAATAGTGGTCGCATCTTCGATCGCTTTTTTCGAGATGAGTTCACTGGTGGTGAGATTTTTTTTTTCGAGTTATGAACAAAAGTTCGATCTCTCGACACATTCGAATATATTGCTTGTCAGTGAAGTTGAGGGAGAACAACGTCTACATTCTCGAATTACTTTTTTCTGTTTAATCCAGCGGCGTAGATGAAAATTTCAAAAGTATATCGAGTCATAACCTGAAGTTGTATTTTTTCAAATGGAAATCATTTCTGGATATGGTACAGTTGAAAATATAATTTTTATATATACTTTCCAACACGTTGAGTAGCTTTTGTTGGGCGAGTCTTCAATACCGAGAATAATACTTTACTTCATTTATCTTTGCGTTTCTGTGTAATTTTTCACAGGTAGGCGGGATTATGAAGAATAATACGTAACTCGACATGTTGAATGAGGAGATTTTCTTCTCGGATTCTTGGAAATAGCTTTATAGGGTCTTCTCTGCAGAGCGATTATTTGACACAATTGTTATTACTTCAAATGGAATATTATAATATAATGATCCTCATAATTTTCTTGGGTCATTATCACTTGAAATGAACAAAAAGGAATATTTTCTCTATTGAAGATTCGCACATCGAAATCAACCCAATATGTGATACATGGTTATCGAAAAGAGAATCCTTTCAAACGAAAAATCGAACTGGAAAACGAAATACGATAGCTAATTTTTGTTTCTGCCAGTGACCTTATCTCAAAAACAGCGATTGAGGATGCGATCTCCTATTATTTCCTATTATCATTTGGAATCCAGTTCTAGATATATCCTCACTTTCTGACAATGGTCTATCGAATCGTGCTCTGAATTTTCCTCAAAATGTTTATAGCTGTTAATAGCAATAAAAACTACGGTTTCGCGTGCATTCCATGGATTATATAAATGCGATAAATTCGGAGATATCGTTGACCACGCATAGGACTTTAAATGTTATGATAATTTAACAGGAATTTGAAAATAATTGCGCTGACCCGATGAAACTGCAAGATTTCTATAATAATCAGTACGTTCTAATTGGTTATTATTCGTAGGATCAACTCAAATGGAAAGGCTGGGCATTTTTGTTATGATAGTATTAAACTTAGATCATGAAATGTGACATTCATGTTAAAAATGCTTCAATAGAAAGTAATCTCCTCATGATATATTATTTCAAGATAGCGGGAGCAGCAGGCGATCCAAAAATTGCTCCTGCAAACTTATTAAATATTAAAACTAAATATACGTGTTGCAAAACAAAACAGTGTTTAACAATAATCTGCTTAAATTGTGGTGCAGCTTTTCACAAAAGTTGTTCAGAAAGAGTAAAGTTTGCATCTCTGGATGAAACGAGAATCAGGTGTTGTGAGGTTAAGAACAAAAATGAGAATGAAAGTTTTCAATTAACAGCTACCACAGGAAATGTGCTACTACAAAGACTGTACTGGCAATCAGCAGAAATAATGCCATTCTACGAGAAAACAATGCTCTACTTGTGGAATAGATCGCAGACCTAACCTATAAACTAAAGGTTCTCTATCAAGAATAACAGAACGGCGGACCAGCCAGTGAACATAGAAAACCCCTATACAGCCAGGAAACTAAACAAAAAAATGATGATCATTCTCCTAATAGACTGAGCGAAGCAACGTCTCGACCAAGATATACCCACACCGACGGCCAACCAACTACCTACCTGAAATATAATTGCACAAACCGCAACAAAACCATAGAAACCTGAAACTGAACATCCGATCACTGAAACACAAGGAGATACAGAAATCTTCCATGAAGATAAGAACCAGAGGAAGAAGAGAGTATCAACAAAAATTTCGGGTACTCATGAAGCACAAGAATGAGATGAGGGTTTCTCAGGTCCAGAAAAGAAACTATGGTCACTCCAGAAAAAATAAGGCCTACAGAAATAATAAACAACATTTCGAGAATGTGGAAATAGCAATTCATGAACTCCCAACAAATGCAGAAAAAACAAATGTTTCAGAGTAGTAGCACCTTTCTCCAAGAAAGAAGACATGTATTATCCCAACTTCTGGCCCCGAGGTGTTGGATTAAAAAAATACGACTCCAGAAAACAACAGTCCTATAACGGTGAGGATTTTTGAAGAATGTAACAAACAACAGAGCAACAAACAAGGAATTAAACACACTTTTTATGAATATAAGAAGTCTACAGAATGAAATAGAAGAATTTGAACTCCTCAACGAAAAGGAAAACCTAGATATAATTTGTGTATGTGAACATTGGCTTCATCAAGGTATCATTGAATACTACCAGATAGAGAACTTCTCTCTTGCGAACAGCTACTGCAGAATACGAGGTAACCAAGGAGGTGTCATGATTTATGTGAAATCCCAATATTAAACGAAAAAACTTCAGAACATTGTCTGTCTATCAATGGACGTTCACTGTGAGGTATCAGCTATTGAAGTGGAAACAATCAACATCATAGTGCTCTGCATATATAGATCACCGTCAGGAGACACAGGTATCTTCCTAAAAAAATGCAGTCAAACATTCTATTTGAAATTAAAAAGCCTATCTTCATATATGGAGTTTTTATTTAACATAAACATAAATACCGATTGTTATTCAACTAAAGAACTCTGTGATATTGTGAACTATTTTGGTTGTGAATTGTTAGTACAAGAACCCACTAGAATAACACAAAATATTCAAACCTGTCTTGATAACTGTATTACTAATGCTAGGAAAGATAGTGAAGTTAAACTAATTAACATGAATATGTCTGATCACATGGGAATTATCAATAAATATATAATGAAAAATGATCCTCAATCGGAGGAGCAAACCGGCAATATTGAATTTAGATCACTTTGTGATGAAAATATTTCAGAATGCATATTTCTTCTTGAAGAACACAAATGGAAATATCTAGAAGCCCTAACAGACATAAACGAGATGTTTGATAATTTCCTTGGGATTTTGCTCAAAACAATTGATTGATGTTTAAAAAAAAAAACTAAAACTGAGCATATAAGAAACCTTGGTAAAAAATGGTACAATAAAAAACTGAGATCATCCAGAGAAAATCTAGCATCTCTGAATGATTCAGCTAAAAGTGGCAATGTAGCAAACATAGAGGAGGAAATTAAAAAAAAAAACACGAATAGTTATAGGAACGGAATCCAAGAACAAAAACGAAAATTCATATCAAAAAAGATAGTTGAAGCCTTAAACAACTCTTAAGCAATCTGGCAAGTAATAAACGAACCTAGAAACGTGAAGAACAGGGCTAGGACTGACTCCAAAATATCTCCTGATGAATTTAATGATTTTTTTGTGAACATCTCCACAGCTGTTCTCGATTTGTTACCACCAACAAACATGAATCCACAAGGAGTTAAAGACAGCAATTTCTCTGATAGCAAGGCAACAGATATATATGGTGAAATTCCTTAAAGCTGTGTACACGTGACTAAACAGTCAAGAAAAGGTGTATTTCGTGTAAAAATAATTCTTTTAATTAAAATTGCATAGCGCTTTCGGCTGTTATGCCATCATCAGTGCAATACTCGTCAGGTATATACATGCAAAAAGTATACATTGTTGAAAATGTATACTTTTTGCAAATTGTAAAATGATTTATTCTCTTTCGCATCTACTCAGATGATTGTTTGGACAGTGTGTTGTCAGAACAGCCGAAAGCGCTATGCAATTTCAATTAAAAGAATTATTTTTACACGAACTACACCTTTTATTGACTAATAGATATATATGACATGAGCAACAAACTCATAAAAGCCATTGGCAAAGGTATTATAGATTCTCTTGTTATTATAATAAATGAATGTTCCGAACTTGGTGACTCCCCAGAAAAACTGAAAAAATCGAAGGTTAAACCTATTTTCAAAAAAAAGGGAGATGAGAATAGCCCTACCTATTAAAAAGAAAGGGAGATGAGAATAGCCCAAACAGCCAAAGACCAATTTCTATAGTACCCATTTTATCTAAGCCAATAGAAATAGCTTACGATAATAAACATAATCTATTTTCATATTCGAAATTTGGATTCAGAAAAAAAAAATCTATTACTGAACTTGTCACTGCGATAATTAGGGCCTTTGAGGGGGTCAAATAGTATCTACTACTTCTGTGAGGTAATGCTACAGACTGGATAAAAATATTCGGCATGCAGAAAAGAGCCATCAGAGCAATAACACTAACTACCCAAACATGCAGACATATTTTCAAAAATCCAAACATTGTAACTCTCCCATCGTTATTCATATATCACTGTCTTTATTACGTCAAAACTAATGAGCAAAACTTCTCTAAACAAAATTCTCCCCACTTATATGACACAAGAAACAAAAATAACCTAATAATCCCACAACATAGACTCACCTTGACTCACAAAAGCTCCATCAATCTCTCTATCGAACTTTTCAATGAACTTCCCAAGCAAATGAAAGATATTCCAACAACAAAATGCTTCTCACACTTAATGCTTACAATATCCAAGAATTCTTTGATGCTGATGTTCTCTCCTCAATAAATATGGAGCTATGTTATTTTCAACTTTATGTTCTTGAATATTCCGGTGTACCTGTACTGTACTTCAATCCATTATTGTATCTATTTATGTATTTGTCCATCTAGAGATGCTAATCCATGTTTATTCATTCATATAGATATTTTCTTATAATCACAACTACTACTTTCGTATGAATCAATTTACCTGTTTCGAATCCGTGTGATGATTTTTTTCATTGGGATAATTACTTCGTGCTTTCGGTCTTATATCATTTGATTTGAGTCAATATATATGGGGAAATTTGGTTGGTATCGCATTGTTATCTAGCTTTGAGCACTCTTTGGTATTTCAACCAACTCAACAAAAAGTTCGAACTTTGAAATTGATTGCTTCATTTCCACGTTTGACAACTTCCCAAGGATTTTGGTAACAATGCGATGTTGGCGTGATGTTTCTTGTTATTTCCCAAATGATAATTTGATGTGATATTTTCTTCCCGAACGTGTTAATTGACAAATATTAGAGAATCGAAGAAAAGTCTCCGATATTCGTTGGTGAACACGTTAATTCAATATTTTGGTGAATGCAGAGGTATGGCAGATAAGCAGTCTATCACGTCGTGACGTTGGTATTGTATAGGCAAATAGTATATGCATATAGTTAGTTTAGTGTAGAATTGCAAGTACACAGAAGATGTCCTTGGAAATTTGCTACGGTTCATTTCTATTGTTTACTGTTACTGATTTCATTCTGATATTATTGGGTGACTTCACACTCGAATTATTTATTTCATTAGCAATTTACATTCAGTTTGATACCTGAAAAATCTTCTGACGAGTTTCATTATCGAATCATACTGTGTATAAATTTGTTCAGGATATTGGACTATTGATTCCAATGCCGATGGAATAACATTTTCTCTATTTTGAATGAAACGAGTTTTTGGCGAAAGCGTTCGGGACATGGTGAATTTTAACAATGTGGTTAGAATTTTACTGGAATTTAGAGTCGTATATTGAATTAATTTCTCATGGAAATCGAACCAACCATTTACTCCCTATATTCCGAATATACATCAGATACAGCCAGAGAGATCATAAAAAGTATTCATATTGAAATGTAGAGCATTTCTGGAAATAGCGGACCTTAAAATTACGACCACATTTTGTGAAATATGGCTGAATTCAGTGGACTTCAATGCAATTGCTCAATGACGCCACAGATGTCGGAATGGGCTATCAATTATGTAGATCAATTCATTCGTTATAACAAAATGTATATGTCAAATTATGTATAATTTTTCCCGTCTCATTTTCCCCTTCCATTTTCATCACTGTACCCAATAAATCATTCTTTGATAACGTACTTGAATGAAGTCATATAGATTGAAATATGGATATTTAGTATAAAGACGCAACGATATTCCCCATTTTCAACCGAACAACTCATACTTATTTTAAAATGTTGACAATTCACGTGGTTCCCTCACATTTCTAATAATGATTAATTTAAATGGTAAATTGTGAGTAGTTTTTATTTGAATATTGAACATTCACCATTTACAACAACTTCTTTGAATGAATAGACTATAGTAGTATGTTTATTCATTGGCCTAACCTACTTCTCATTGTTCTGATTTCTGAATCGAAAGAAAAAATTATTGAATTCAGAAGACTAGAACAGATCTTGATTATTCTATGAAAGTTTTATTGTTTTTCGGACTAGAACATTAGACAGTACAGATACATTTTATATTTTTCATCGATGCAGTGAATTTTGAATATGAATTATGGAGTTGAAAATCATAATTGTAATTTGATATTCGAAATTGTTCACCAACCTTAAACATTCGAGTTGAATACTGACCAGGTGTTATTTATTATAAATGTAGTATCACGTTGATGTTGTAAGATTGAGTTTTTATTGGTCCGAAACCACATGAAAACAAATGAGTATCTCTCTTCCGTTTCATTTATATTCCATAATTTCAGTATGTCATGGTGAGAAACGATCAGTTGGTAAGAATAGGATATTATTCAGATAATGAAACAATATGTTATAGGAATACTGATTCAGATATAAATTTCAAACAAAAATATTCATTTTCCGCAAATCGCTAGGAAATTTTGACGTTCCTGTCAAAATTGCTTGAAGAAAAAGTCAGGACTTGATATTTCCGTACAGTTGTCAAGTTTGACAATTCAACCTCAATACGTTTCCATTGTAGCCCAAGTAATTTTATTAGGAATTTCAAAGTACCATTTATTTGGGAATAAAATTATCGCGTTTTTTTTTAAATCGATCAATATCTGTTGAATCTTAAACGATTTGCGGAAGAATAGTATGTTTACCTCGTAGGAAAAGCCACATTCCTGGACTCTGTGTTGCTAAGACTCGGCTTGCGTCTCGACTTAGCAATCTTCACAGTCGCCCAGGAATGTTAAGCTTTTCCTACCCAGTAAACAATGTACTATTTCGAAAAATCCGGTAACACTCCACTTGTTGATGAAAGTAACACTTTGCATAAATGTACATCCCCTTTCCAGATTTTCCATTCGCGCCAACTACCGTCGATTAACGAGACAACTTTGACAAATGCGGAGGATCAAATTAGCGAATAAATAAAACCGACACGTTATCCTAATTAAACTATTTGATAATGATCCAGCTCACGTAAAAAACATTTGGGGTCATTTGTATGCGTGAGCATCATGAGGGGAACAATTTCCAAATGGCCAATGGTAAACTACCCTTTAAACTCCATTTTGATGACGTAGAAGGAGAGTTATATTCTCCTAGAGATAGACGCTCAGTGGCGTCTCAAATATATACAGAGTGCGAGTCTTTGACGTTGAATACATTGAATGAATCTAAGATTGTATTATGAGATTCTATTATAGTTCAGGTATCAGAACGTATTCTTCATTTGGGTGTCATATCCCGAATATTTTTATAAAAATATTTCGATTGAGGTCTGAAGGTGTATGTATTTTTGTTATTTTTACACTGTTCAACAGGTTACCCTATCGATGAAATAAGACGGAAGGCACATTACATGGGTCTGATGAGGAAAAGGAACAGAATTTTTCAATAATTAAGCTGATATAAGAAAACAAGAATATCGAGTCTGGTTCATCTCAAATTCGAATATATTAATGCTCTTGTTCATTGCAATACACATATGCAAAGAAAAAGAGCCACCAGGCAGAAGATCCGGATTCAAATATTCAATCTCTTCAACAATTAGCAAATCACTTTGTTGATTACTTCATGAAGAGTAAGGAAAGGGTATCTAAATAGTAGATAAACAATTCCCATAATCGTCCCACAACACACGCATCTAATTCTACGAAAATTAGGAACTATGAATCCATGAATATGCAAAGTTCTATTCAATGGACGACATAGATGAATCCAATACAACATCAAGATCTTCGAACATTTTGAGTTCATAGAGAGTGGAAAGTTGGAGATGTATATATTTGATTCTGAATTGAAAGACATTACATTGGACGGTAATTGGTTGCAATCCAATATTCTGGAACTATATACCAACACGATCTACCTAAGTATGACCATGATATTTGAGATAATCCATATACAACCAGATATTCACATCGATGATATAATCAATCTCATTCATGAAGATGCTGAAGAATAATAATCGCAGATTAGATTTTCAACAAATATCATTCAAATCGAGGATGCGGAAATTTAATGCCAAGTCCTACATGTTTCTTTGGTAAATACTCGAGATGTTCAATTGATCAATATTCCGAACAGAATTTAAACTTGTTTACAACATTTCTTTATATGAATGATATTCATCAAATTGCAGGGAACTGTTCTATTAGCTCATTTGCCGATGATACATTGGTGTATTGTGCGAATCAAAATTTAGACCAAGCTATTATAGAAATTAACAACACATTGGCCAATATTGAAAGATATTTACGGACGAATAAACTTAAATTGAATGTAGCCAAAACCAAATCAATGATTGTTACAACTAAATATAAATATGATAATTTACTTGTTAGTTCGATTGATATAGTGATTGAAAATACGTCTTTGGAAATTGTAGATGAATTCAAATATCTGGGATTTATGATTGATAATAATTTAACATTCAATAGTCATGGAGAATATATTATTAGAAAAATATCTAAAAAAATTTACTTTTTTTCACGAATTTCAAAAGAGCTGTCCATGTTTGCCAGAGTTACCATTTATAATTCCATTATAAAGCCTGATTTTGACTATTGTGCAACAATAATTTACTTGTTTAACCAAAATCGAATTTCTCAACTCCAAAAGCTACAAAACAGAGGAATGAGATTAATACTGAAATGTAATAGATATGCTCCGGTTGAAGTGATGTTGGATACACTGCAATGGTTTTCAGTTGGTTCTCGTTTGTTTTACATGAGTATGACTTTCATTTATAAGTTGAGCAAGGGCCTACTACCTTCCTATTTCAACGAGTTCTTGGTGAGAAATGATGAAATTCATAACTATGACACTAGATTGAGGACTGACTTTCATATTCACAGAACAAACTCTAGTATGAGCATGAGATCGCTATTTTTCAAAGGGTTAAATGAATTCAATAAACTGCCTATGAATGTAAAACAATCAGCTTCTTTGTCTTCTTTCAAGTCGTCATTGTCAGAGTATATTAAAACTCTATGATTGTTGGATATATGTGCATGTTTGGTGAAGGAATTTGGTGGCGTGACGTCACACAAACCGGGCGTATTGACATTAAGTAGATTGGACTGTTAGCATCTTCGTGAAAAATCATTCTGTATCACTAGGTGTCTGTTTGATCATTGTTTTATTTTAGTATTGTTGTTATAGGTTGCTGGATCTGTTGCAGTCTGGTCCTGTATAGCTATTGATTGCTTGTGATATTTTTATATGCGTATATGTATGATGTAAACATTTTTTATGTGTAATCGAGATGTTTGTATATTAGGCTTACCTATTTTAAATAAAGTACTACTACTACTACTACATTTCTAATAACTTCGGCAGAAATTCGTCTCCACTTATGACTAATTTATTCTTGTAACTGCTCAATATGTTAATTGGTTCAAACTTTCATTTTTCGAGTGCTCTCTAAGGAATATTCCATAGGTCCAGGAAACTGAAAAATGATTCTCTTCTAACAATCCATCTACGATTGTTCGTTGAATATTGTTAATACGAATATGATGTTTGGCAAACAAGAGTGTGAGATATTCGACTTCGTTTATCGAACATGCTTTCTACGAAAAAATGTTATTGTTTATTGATTCCATTTCAAAATGCAAAATGTCTCTCCCATATTGTTTAATCAAAGTAGTAGAGTAACGTGATATTGAGCGACTGAAAATTGATTTATTTAAAACTAAGATGTGGAAAATATTGCAATGTAATCCATCCTTTCATTTATTGAAAATCAGATTTTGAACGTATTTTTGAAATTTTTTGCTTGCTTCTGACAGATCGTTCACCATGTACTTCATGGATTTACATTTCTTCAGAGATGAAGAAGTTATAGTGTTGAGTTGTTACAACTAGTCGATTTTTTTTTTAATTTGGAAGGGCCAATCACACTCAATACAATGGACCGCGGTAAACCGGCTCCTGGCTAAACCACCTCTCTTCTTACATGTCTATTGCATATTCTTGGTACATATAGTCTATTTATTTTGGGTTGATAGTTGTAACAGATTTGGTAACTTTTCAATACCATTAGTGCAAAACAACAAGTATCCAGCAACGACAGACGTCTCAATAGGTTTATACATCAGCTGGCAACATCAAAGAATCAACAATTATGGCAACACTTTACTGTGAAACGAATCCTTACAATCGTTTGTTCACATACGAATTGTTCTTTTCCTGCGATTTTTGTAAATTTGTACTTTTGATAGTTTGATTCCATCATATTCTCATTAAAATACCGAGAGGATTGAGTGAAGATGCCCAAAAAATGGTTGCAAGTTTGTTGAAATATTTTCAACGAGAAAAGGGTAACAGTTACTTTCATTGGATTTTGTTCGGAAAGTGAAGAATCTTTATGAATATTCATTCACCACGACTTTTCGATGGTCCAATAGCTTTTATTAAATATGATTATCACAGAGAGTGATTGCTGCTTTGAATATAGGAATTGGCCTGTGTAGGGAATATCTGCATACTTTCACAGAAGGTAAGCTGAGAACTAAACCGTACTAGGACTACTACAGAACTACACAACGGAAGAAACCAGTTGTGGATATTGATCAACCTCAACAATATCAAACAGGGAACTGTATTTACAATATGTACAAGAACAATGAGTATTTAGTGCATATCACACATTATCAGTTGATGAACATTCTCCATTGCAGAGGAACACATAACATTGAAGCCATTGATATGAAAGCTTGCTCAACATTTGCCTCACATATTTATGGAAAACATTGATGGAGTCACCTAATATTGCTATGAAACATATTACATTCCTCCAACATTACATTCAGTTGAAGAATGAAGGTTTGAATTTTTTCTGAAACACCCCTATCAGAGTTGGACAGTAATTGGTTTTGAAATGTGAAACCATTTGAATAGTCGGTACGATTCCTAGCATAAGAACAGTCCATTATTCTATTTGAACCATTCAACGGTCATCCACAATCAATAGTACTCCAAATATCATGTATAAATTTCATCAATCGGAAACAAAAGAGATGGTCAACCTAACCAAAGTTATTATTCGGAGCATCGCTGAAAAGTAAAAAACATGTGGCATCACGGCTCAATCTGGCGATCTGACACAACTATCAACCCAAAATTACTTCATGATTATTCCTTGGGGTCATTATTTTTGTGAGTTCTATACACGGTCTCATACACAGGTCTGGAGACTACGGCACTTTTGAGTGGAGGGGAGTGTCACCATCATTGAAGAATAATTCGCCATACTTATCCGCTAGGAGCGTATGTATTGTAAACAAAATGAACGGTTAGGACTGGAATGGTGGATGAAATCAATGACACAAATATTATATTCCATAAAATCCTCTCGAATAAATCTAAAAACATTCGTATGTTCACGAATTTAATCGCATCTGATATGTGATTGGCTGACAAACTAACAGAAGTCCTCTGTGAAAAAATCTGGACTACTTGTAATCTATGATCCGACAAACTTGATACTTCGATACTGTCCTGCAAAAAGTGTTTATTCATCTCGAAAAATAATATTCCGGTTTTTCAACATTTCATTGATTGAAATAATATGATGTTCTCGAGGGTCGGCTGATTTCGTGTGATTGCGTTCAGTTTGCATTTGAGATAATGATAATTTATATTTTATATGTAATGAAAATACAAATCAAACTGTAATCGGAAGAGCTTTATGGCTACGGATCATTCGAGCACAATTTTGACATAACACTCGAATTAAAATTTGAAAATTTCCTTCAGATTATTATTCAACACAAAAACGAGTAGCTTTGCTTTGATGTGACTAACTTGGCATCTTTCATGATGAGTGAAAAAAAAATAATTATTGCGGGCATAATATCAGCTTTATAATCTTCTTGAGTGAGGCCTACGCTCCTGGTTTGGCCATTGAAAAAATTCGTTGGCATGAAACCAACGCAGCGTTTCACAGTGAGAACGGTGATTCACGGTTGAGGCAATATCATTAGGTCCGATATTGCCTTTTTTATGAGTACGTACTTTTTTTATTTTCAAATCCAAAAGCTGAATGATGGTATAAATCGCAGTTTCCCAAACAAAGCCTATGGCCATTAAAAAATACGTATAAATGATTCTAGATGGGAGGATAACTTTAGAAAGAGCTGGAATTTCAGGAAAGCAGTGAAGTTTTTCAGTCCACCCTCCAATTCACGTTTGATGGATTGTGTTACGAGACCATGAGGCGATTCCTGGACAGGTCACATTTTCTGCTCTTTCACATAGTAGCGTAGTTGTGCCCTGGAATGTCTGACGTATATTTTGTTATTTATGGATTTATAACGATCGAACGTGGAAAATTTATTCTATATCACTGAAAATAATCATCATAATAATCATATTCATGCAATAAATTTCGGATTTTATGGAAGCAAGTGGGCTAGGTTGTCATGTGCCACATTGTGATTATAGAAAACTCTCTGTACTCTACCACGCTTCGCTTTGAAACTTTATGGTTGCATATGGAATGCAGTCTTTGTTAGCTTTCATAGTGAATGTCCTTCTCGCTTTCAGTAGATGACACGGCTGCGACTGACAATGAAGAAAATGCGATTTTTCAGGATTATCGATGCGAAAAATTTATAGGAACAATCTTTGAAGTAGTTTCACATCATGTCAAGATTTGACATCAATCGATGCAGTAGTTTTTGAAGCGTACACAAACCAACTCATTATAAATATATACAGAGTGTATATGGATAAGGAAATTAATTCATTATCTAAAAAATGACAGGCTTTCGATAAAATCGGACACACCAACTTTTATCTCAAGATGCGTATCTATTGACGTTATAGTTGCATTGATAACGTCATTAATGTTCTAGCTATGAAATTATGAACACTTTTTGTGAATACAATTCTGATTTTAAGAAAAATTATTGCTATGATGATTTGACAACTATTGACAAACTTATTCATCGAATATTCAACTTGAATTTCTTCCTGGGCCCGGCGGTATCCAGGACCCAATGAATCCTCACATAAGAAGTTTTATCAATGAACCAAATGGACTAATAATGATTCACCGATTTTATTAAATTTTTTCATTTAACATTGACAGAACTTGCTATTTTTAATTGGACTATTGAAATAACTGTTTTAATATTAGATTAACTTATTCTTAACATAAATGATAATATCAACGCGACCATAAAGATACGCAATAAAAATTGACGTGACACTCATTTTTTCGAAAAGCCCTTTTTTATCACTAATATCTTCCTTACTTTAGGTACACACTATATAGATTGTCTAGTATTGAAACTATTCTCGAGGCTACTGAAAAAATCATTTGTTCATTATTTAACACGATAACGATGCCAAACAAATCATCCCAACGAAACATGAAAGTGCGATACATACATAGAGTATATCATTTAGATCATTTAAGAAATGGCAGGAAATACTAGAATGCTCAAAATTCAACTACGCTCTATATGAAGGTTGTTCCTATCACAAATCAATTGTTGAGTTCATTAGGGCGCATAACCGATGAAACATTGTTTTTAGTGTTTTTGGTAAGAAATTGCGTCTTCCTGAAATCAGGATCATCCAGTGTTACAGCGTGAAATCTCTGACAGATAAGAAGCTGTAGAAATAAGCGCATCCATCATTGTTCACTGGGAACATCCTTACGGAATTCATACTGAAAATGAACTTATAATATGAGAGAAAGCAAATAAGAGATATGTTTTCATTCATTTTACCATTCGCAGTGAAATTCCCTCTCGATCTGTCATTTGATTTTCATTCTGAAATATAAAAGGTGGTTCACCTCACTTATTCATTAGTGGTTTATGGAGAATTGAAAGATATAAACTCGAAATTTTGGTTGTAGCTACAGCTCAATGTGACCTATTTTCCTAAAATATTTTCAATACGCTGTTACTTCTGGTTGAACCAGAATTGATATTACCTTTGTTTTTCCAAATGGATCACTTTGTTCTTTTCCAATTCTGAATTCTACGTAGAATTCTGGACCTGTTGCATATTGAAACACTTTTTCATCTGGATTTGTTCTCGTGCTATTTAATTTTTTCAAAAACTTTCGACAGATGGACTGACTGCTTAAAGTGTCTGTATTATCTACAATTTTTCTGATGGAAAGTTCAATCTCCATAAGCACACCAAAAAAAAGTATCCTATCAGGTTCCCCCAACAGTGTTCTAAAAATTCTACAGGATATTCGATATTTTTGTTTACTCTCTGGATTTTTCAAATGTAATAACTTCCCTACCATACGATTACAATTTTTACACTATTTGTCGCAAAATTCCATTTCCTATCGATTTGTATGAGCATGCCATAAAGCTGAATTGGATATTCACAGAGGTATTACCAAAAATGTGGAAATACGCTAATTCGTCTCATGTGTATTTTCAAAAGTGTGTTTTGGGTGGTTCTAAAGTTCATATTCGTCAAATCGAAATAATATCAGCTAGAAACATTACCCAAAAATTAATGACCGAAAGAAAACAAGATACAAATTTTCCATATCGAAATTCTCCAGGAAATGTGAAGGTTTTTTAATTTCTCCATCTAATTTACTCATCCTGCTCTCACATTGTTAACATATCGATATTCACAGAAAGCTCACTGAGGATTCATCTTCATATTCTTGTGATATATCTCTATTTCACAAATATGGATCTGTACATTTTTATGGACATGGAAAGAGTATTTCCTTACTGAACGACCCCTTTTCACCAGATTTTATCTTTATTTTTGGAGATCATATTTTTCTTCATTCAATTATAATTATCACTATAACAAATGTTTCAATTTCCTCGAAGAGAAATTACAACGATAATGGGAGACGCTGATATTGTAGCACCAGGTTGAATTTTTTCCACTTATACTCACCTCATTATATTCTGATCAATCATATACCGGGTGTCCCAACAGTGCGAAATTGCTCGATATATCAATAAGGCTGATTGATATAAGCGAAAGTCTTACATGAAAGTTACACGACATCAAGAAGTCCATGTTTTGAAAATAGTTTCAGAAAACAAACTGATAAACAATGTGTTCTATTTGAAAAATTCGCATAAATTCAAACCGAAGTGAATGAAAATGAACGTAACATCGATGATCAGAACAATAGTGGCTACTTTGGTATTTTCTACGTCACTTCACCAGACAAAATTCAGATCTTTGAAGAAACAGCTGAATTATAGTTATTTCAATCAGAGCTTGCATGACCCCCTATATTGTCCAAATAATTGATAACTTGTTACCGGTGCATTGTGGCTGGTAAAAAAATCAGTGCTGAATAAGGAACGAAGGGATCACTTCAATAACAAAAAATAAACTGGTCGTTCCATTCGAAGAAAATAATTGTCTTGCTATTACGGAAAAATGCAACACCCTGTGTATCTGAAACTATTTTCAAAATATGGACTTTTTGATGTCGTGTAACTTTTATATGAGATATCAATCAGCCTTATCGATATTTTTTTTATTAGGTGCGCAACTAAGTTCTCGCTGTTTGTCAGTAGATGGCTCTAGCAGTAAAAGCTGGTCGATTTTGACATATCCAAAACATCATGAACCAAGCTTAGACATATGGTAAACAAATACACATAAGTGATTTTGTTTTCGCATTATATACTTTTGGTTAAGTAAAAATGTCTAATTTTGTGCCAAACAATCGTCATTTGCGGGAAGTGTTGATTTTCTTCTTCCATTCGAAAAAAACGGCAGCTCAAGCGCATTACTGGGGGACGGTATCGAACTCAATTGATGCGATTGAGCCGAGCACTGCACGAAAAACGGCCACAATACGAGCAAAGGCACGAAAAAGTGATTTTACTGCATGACAACGCTCGGCCTCACGTTGCCAAGCCTGTTAAAACCTACTTGGGCACACTCAAATGGGAAGTCCTAACCCACCCGCCATATTCCTCAGATATTGCGCCATCCGATTTTTACTTGTTCCGTTCAATGGCGCATGGCCTGGCTGATCAACAGTTCCACTCATAAGAAGACATCAGAAAATGGCTTGATTCGTGGATAGCCTCAAAAAACGAACACTTCTGGCGGCAAGGTATTCGAGCTCTGCCAGAAAGATGGGAAAAAGTTGTGTCTAGCGATGGGCAATACTTTGAATGATTCATTTGTAACAATTTTTTTATAATAAAATTACATATTTATCGAAAATTCAGCGAGAACTTAGTTGCGCACCTAATATATAAAACTTCTCACGAAAGGAGTCATCCTGTAATGTTCAGAGAACATCGAAAGAGGCAAGGGAAAGGAGGTAGGAATTGGTGTTCTTTTTAAATTTCTGAAGGTCATATGCCTCGGGGAACACCTCCCTGGGCAATGTGTTCCAGAGCCTCGCTGTTCGTTAGATGAACGAGTCTATGAAAAGAGATGTTCTGCAGGTCACCAAATTAACCACAAAGGGGTGTGAAGACTGGACTTCACGGGTTAACCTCGAAGAGACCGCCAAAGGAGGAACGATTGTTGATATCTCAGAAGAGCACCGCCCATGAAAATGTCTATAGAATAGAGATAGATCGCCAACCCTTCTACGGTTTCCAGAGAAGTAAGCGAGTTAGTAAGCGAAGCATCACCGACGAGACGAATTGCCCTTTTTTGGACAGAATCCAACAGCTTCAGGATATGTTTAGGTGCTGCACTCCAAATATGGGAACAGTATTCCAGGACAGGTCGAATTTGTGCCTTATAGATCGTGAGCAGCTGACTGGGAGTGAAATAGCTCCTGGCACGAAACAGAAAACCAAGTTTCTGGAATGCACTTTTAGCAATTGATCTCACATATCGAGCAAATTCGCACTGTTAGGACACCAGTGCGAACTTACACTTCAATTATACTTGAGATCCATAATCTGAATGTTATCCAATATAAGGAATTCATTCTGACAAATATTTTTTTGGTCATTCCACATAATTTCGTGCTTCGTAACTGTTCCTTCAACTTCTGGTATTTTGGATTGAAATATTCGATCATTTATACTGATGAAATGATCTGACAGTTTGAATATTTCTGATTGAGAACACAATATTACTCTTGGACTGAATACGTTACTCAAAGTATGATTCTGGCAATTCATCTTGCAAACTATTTTTGTAATTCCTGGTTTGTCACAAGTCACACAATATTCACCTTTTCCTGAATACGTCAAACTTCCCAATCATATTTTTGAATATGTCTACACCTTTCTGGGATTTGATACGGACGTTTCATGATAGATGAAAATTATACATTTCTTCACCTGGTCTTCTTCGGTGAATATATCGGTTCACGAAAAAATATCCATCGAAACTGTGTAAGAGTAGGAAAATATCTTGACCATTCGCAATTCTGTGAACGTGCGTATTTCTCAACGAGTGGTGTTGGGCGTTCGCAACTTACTTGCGAATGGTTTTAGGACGTCTCAGAATACCGATTTTATGACACGATGTGTGTTTTCAAGTTGATGAGTTTATAGAATGTATACAATCACATTATGCAATATTCTGTTCATCAAGTTTATCCATTAGTTATAAGTTTTAATAGATCATTTTTAGTCACGTCACGTTTGACAGATGCGTCTGCCATTAGCTTCATATTGTTATCTGCAGTTTTGAGTTGTTCAGTTCGAGTTTTTAGTGTGTGTATTGCGTGTTCCATTAACTTCTTCTACAATGGCTCGTAGTGAATACTACAATGACAGGAACGTTTTGTGTGCCCTACCGGAAATAAGGTCGTGACGTCTCCTCAAAATGATCTATATGATTTTGAGTTTGTGAATACTTCATTATGCAGCAAAATTATTTGCAATAATAAAAACATTACTTCTGTTTTGAAATTTCTTCAATAAAAATTGAAAAAACAACATGAAAACACATAAAAACGAATAAAATAAAAATATCACTCAGAAAAAAATGATTGCTCCAGGGTGGTATTCGTTTTACGAGTATTCTTCACTAAATCTTGAATTTTTAGATTGATAATTTGGTATATTTACAAATAACAAAAATGGCGTTGGTATTAATATCTCAGTGAACTTCACATTTCATATGTCAAATTTTCGTGCAGTTTAGTGGCCAAATAGCGATGTTGCCAAACTAATTCCAACATGCGAACGATATCGTTCGTATGCCTTTGCAAATGGTGGTCGAGAATACGATATCGTGCGATTGTTCGCAAATAGACCATTCGCAACTTGGCGTATACGCGAACGATGTCAAGAATAGCGCCCCAGAAGGACATTTGTTTGAGTACGATTACTTAAATATTTCTCCGTCAGTTATTCGTGGAGTTTTCAGTCTGACTTAATAGTACCCATCAATATTTCCAGATTTATTCATGTTCATGTAATTGATGTGGAGAAGGAGATATTTCACTATTTTCCTTCCTTGCTTGAAATCGCGCAATGAAACTTCTATATCCTTGTTAGACAGTGGCCCATAAATAACTTCAGGAATTGCCAAGTTTTTGATTAGTTTTTCGATGCTGTATGTTTATGAATCAAGTGTCATCGATGAATGAAATTTATATGCAATGAACAGGAATTTTCTCAGACTACTGAATTGAAAATGAAAGTTTATTTGAGATTTGGTGGAAGGGTCAGATAAGAGGAATAACGAGAGGGGAAGAATCTCGTGGTTTCCCTAAAATACTCTTTTTATTTTCTTGTGTTGAATTCAAAAATGAAACAAGAACCCTCTGTTGGAAGTTTCCGGTTCAGGGAGCCAAAACTGTTTCATTCTATTCATTAGCGGTTTCCAAACATTCGAAATTTCTATACTAGGTTGACTAAAATTGTTGTTGTCCAATGTTAAAGTGATCTCCTTGAATTTCCTCTTCAACCAATATTTTCCTTCATCACTAACTTGCGCCTCAGACCATTTGATGTTGTGGTGGTTGCTCCGAAATTGCTACTCTTGATTTGTTGGTTTCCATTCTTTGTGTTATTTGATTCTCTCAGTTACAGAGAGCACGTGAAGATCAAAATAAATTAACTGAAATATTAACAGAACCAGAGGAGAAATTAAGTTTTTCCGTCACGTTGATTTTCATATTCCAATTCGCTCTACGATATAATGAGTAGCATCAGATTTTATTCGTTCTCTCCATATTTAGGTTTCAGTTGGAGAAGCAAATTCCTGCACACAATGTTTCTAACTTCGTCAATATGATACTTAGGAAATTCGTCGAAAATTATTGATAACTGAAAACCAGTGATTCCATGATATGAGAACAAAAAATAATCAGAACGATGAAATTTTATGTCCAAAATTGTCTTCTACCTGCCATGCATAAAATGGAAACGTGGCAATAAAATTATGATTTTGTTCGGTTCATTATTTTTGATTCCGTTTTGTATTTTTTTCATAATCTCAGAATTCAAACTTCAAACAATGAATACCCACAATTCAGTGTAATAATTGAACGCTACGTAAAAGACGTGCTGTTGATTATTGAATATTTTAAATTTTTATTGTTATTTCATCGCATTACTAGAGATTCAAGCTATAAACAGTCATCATTTTTGAGAAAATAATCCATAGTTTTGGAAAATATTGATTTTTGCAATAATAAATAGGGTAGGGATAATTTAAGGGTTGAGATTTGATGAAAACAATTCTTGAGTCCCATGTATAGAATATCTACATACATAATGGGATGAAAAGAAAATTTTATTGGACAAGTGTCGAAAAAATCATTTCTTCATTGAAGAAGGAGATAACCTAATGAATTCATTATACAAATATACAGGGTGTCCCGTAAAGACCACGTCAAATCGAGGGAAAATGTAGATCAAAGGATAACCCACCTAGGTACTATGACAAAATTCCCATTATAAAAGTCTCACCGTTTTCGAGATATTTTTTTTTGAATGATTTTCAATAGTTTTGTCTTTACGGTTGGTACAATTTTACACCTTTTCGGTTAATTTTTTCAGTAAAATATTGCTGAAGAATGATTTCAACGTTTACATAAAAAACATTCTCCGACCGTCAAATTATAGTCAGAAACGTACCCTGTTGGATAGAAACAGCCATATCTTTTTTCTTTGAATAACAAATAACTTGTGTGATACCTGTTCGGAATCACTATGAAATAGACAATTCATTGATGTGATGTACAGCAGTAGCTCAGTACATTTTGGTTCGACTACGATGGGCTAAACTTCATGAACAAAAGAATCCACTACCAAAATTTTCAATAAAACTATTTCTCACAGCACCCTTTCTTCAGCGATATTTTACTGAAAAAAAAAAATAACCAAAAAGGTGTGAAATTGTACCGACCGAGAAGACAAAACTATTGGAAGGTGCAAAATTTCATCATTTTCAAAAAAAAAAATATTTCGAAAACGGTGAGACTTTTATAATGGGAATTTTGTCATAGCAGGTGGGTTATCCTTTGATCTACATTCTCCCTTGGTTTGACGTAGTCTTTATGGGACGGACACCTTGTATTTCATGAAATGAAAATTTTTATTTAAATTCACTTGAAATATTTGTGTTTGACAGGGTTGCCCGTACTTCCATTCCATCCGAAAAACACCCTGTATACAAAATGAGACTTTCACTCAATTCAGACATTTCAGTAATCCTTCACCTACCAAACGGATTCACTTATAACTCTCAACGTTTTTTGGCAGCATTTATATTGCACCAATTTTCCCAAAATTCTCGTAATTTTTTGGCTCTAGTTTGACAACGTCGCATGTTATGAAGAAAATTGGATATAGAATAGAGCACCTATTTCGATGTAAGAGAATATACAGGGTGCCCTATTTTGAAAAAAGTGAACCTGATGTTGTCTTGCTTAGAATGAATACCGTGTAAATACCAAAATATTTCAGGATTTTGTATCTGCGTCAATATAACAACTTCCATACGAAACATTTTTTTATAGTCTCTGTCCTAAGTGAGTAATTCTACTTCCACACACTAATGAGTCATTCTATATGAATGAACAATGTACTGCGTGTCAAACATTCTTAGAATTTGGACAAATTTTCGGGAAAAGCACAGACAGTTACTATACCTTATGTTCACAGTCATATTTTATACATAAAATGGAGTTGGCTATAATAGTACATCGGAATCTATTCTCTCGAAGAAAAAAATAGTATCATTCAGAATTTACCGAATGTTCGTTTTTTAGATATGGGTTCAAACAGAATGAGCTCCATAATTTATTCAGGACGTTTTTCGAGACAACTGATAGCGACAATTTTTTTCGCTCCCGAAGGATGGCTTATATTTCAGCACCATTTTGTATTAGAAGCGGAAAGAAAATCGGCTAATTAGATTACAGTGAAAGAATCGATAATTTGCATTGTAAGGATTCGTTCTCGTGCAGTGCATCTCCGACAAGGGGATAAATCAACTCCTTTGTTCGACTCCTCTGGTTAGGATCGGTGTCTGAACATGACAGCCTGGAATATAACGGAAGAAGTAATTGTTCGAATGCATAAATCATCATTGTTTGGATGTGTGTCTTCCTGGTCATCTCGACATTAATTTTGGTGCAAAAAAAAAGAGAATCCATTAGGGAACATAAAAAGCTTAAACGAATCGGCCTGTTTTACGATTTTCATTGTTCGAAGGAAGCACGAAATAGAACGATGATAAATAGACTATCCGAGTGTCTAGAAAGAATTGGAATCTTAATGAATTCCCACGCTTGAATGGGAATTCCAGCTCTTCTGTTATATATTTAATCGAATCCGTCTGCCTTGACTTGATGGAAGAACAATCAACGCCATGAGTGATTATGTACAAAAATTAAATACCAAGATTCATACTGCGAATATCAAGAAAAGATCAACCTAGGTGCAAGATGAACATCCCTACAGATTTCTAAGATATTGAGCTGCGTCTGTTGATTTAAAAAATCAGACTGGACAGAGGAAATATCTCACTCTGGGGAAGATATTTGACCAAAACAGCATGTATTTTGAAAAAAAATCCGATTCTCATATCATGGAGCATATTTTCAACAGAAATATCTTCTTCGGAATATTGAATTTACAAATCACACTTCTGAACTTGAACATACTGATTTTAGTTCATCGTTTGAGAGACTTGGATTTACCAAGAAAACGATCCGTTTTTGATTCAAATTTGGAAAAAATCACCTCTCAGCTCATATACTATCGGGTTTTAGTCAAATGAATTATAAACTTCTCTATTTTCACTTCAAATTCATACTGTTCATTGGTACGTTCTTGTCTTCAGAGTTCAAAATACATTCTATGAGGATTGGGAATGAGCTTGAAAAGAGGATACTATGATTATGCTGCTATTCTGGATTATTATGGAAATAATTCACTGCGTCGTAGTCGTACGTTGGAATTTGAAAAACATTTTTCGCACATTTCATTCAACGGTCACATGAAATTTCCTGAATTATTGAAGTTGATTACATTTGATATCAACTGGCATAGTGATACTACGTAGTATGATATATTCATTTATTTTCTATGACTTCTCATCACGATAATCATGGTTGGAGTGAAGTTGTACCGAAATTTCATGTCTCAGAGAATATACCCGGTGTCCCAACAGTGCGAATTTGCTCGATATATCGATAAGGCTGATTGATATAAAGAAAAGTATCATATAAAAGTTACACGCCATCAAAAAGTCCATGTTCTGAAAATAGTTTCAGATGTCGGAGGGTTGCATTTTTCTATAATAGCAAAATATATTTTCTTTCAAATAAATTTTTTTTTGTCATTGAAATGGTCGCTTCATTTCCTATTCAGCACTGACCTTTTTCCAGCCACAATGCGCCGGTACCAAGTTATTAATTATTTCGACAAAATGGGGGGTGATGTAGGCTCTGATTGAAATAACTGTAATCAAGCCGTTTCTTCAAAGATCCGAATTTTGTCAGGTGAAGTGACGTAGAAAATACCAAAGTAGCCGGTATTGTTCTGATCAGCATGTATGTTCATACAAGGTGCCTTAAATGTTACGTTCATTTTCGTTCACTTCGATTCAAGTTTATGCAAATTTTTCAAATGGAACACCCTGTATATCAGTTTGTTGAATAAACTATTCGTGCCAAAACAATATTGATCGATAAAAACCAATCAGCTATTAGTCTCGCAGTGGTAAAGAAACCTGAGTTGAGTGTCGAAGAAATCAGCAGAGATTTAGAAATATCGAAATCTTCAGTTGCCAGGAATTTGAAATCAAACAGATTCCACACCTATCACGTACAACTGCATCAGGAATTACTAGAAGCAGATTTTCTGAAGAGAGTGCAGTTTTGTCAGACGAAACAAAATAAAATAATGGAAAATGCAAGATTTCTGAAGAGCATTATGTTCACCGACGAAAGTACCTTCCACAAGAACGGATTCGTCAATAGGCAACTATCATTATTATAGTATGGACAATCTGCATGAACTTCATGTTAACGATTATCAGCATAAATGGAACCTTATGTATGGGGCGGTATTGTGGATAATTATGTTGTCGGACCATATTTCTTCGAAGGAAAGTTGAATGGGCAAGAGTGTCTTAGATTTCTCAGAAAAGACTCTCCCAGATTGATCGAACACCTACCTAATCCCATCAAAAATGGCATGTGGTTTCAGCTAGATGGGGCTCCAGCACATTTCGTCAGAGAAGTGAGAGAGGGATGTTACATTTCCTGATGAGTGGATATGACGAGAAGGACCTATTTCTTGGCCACCGAGATCGCCGGACCTAACATCGATGGATTTTTATCTTTGGAGAACAGTGGGATTGAAGGTGTATCGTACAGCTGCTACAACACGGGAGGACATGAAAATAAGAATTCGTGAGGCATTTCAAAATTGATGCCATGTTATTTGAGCAGCGTGAGAACAAACTTTATGAAGAGATTGGAAAAATGTATGGAACAGGATGTAAGACATTTCGAACATGTATTAAAAGTGTGAATATTGCCTTTCCTAGATTAACATTTGAAAAATTAAACAGGTATTTCTTCAATTTTGTCAGAATAATTTGAAAAACACAAATTACTAAAATACTGTTGGGAATAACAAACATGCTAGTATCCTCCGATATGTGATTTCATGTAGAATGCGAAGACAAACTGATAAACAGGGTGTTACACTTGAAAAATTCGCTTGAACTCAAATAGAAGTGAACGAAAATGAACGTAACATTTGCGGCACCCTGTATGAACATACATGCTGATCAGAACAATACCGGTTACTTTGGTATTTTCTACGTCACTTCACCAGACAAAATTCAGATATTTTTCAGAAACAGCTTGAAAACAGTTATTTCAATCAGAGCCTGCATCACTCCCAAATTTGTCGAAATAATTAATAACTTGGTACCGGCACATTGTGACTGGAAAAAAAGTCAGTGCTGAATAGAAAACGGAGGGACCATTTCAATGGAAAAAAAATTAACGGGTTGTTCCATTTGAAGAAAATATTTGTCTTGCTATTACAGAAGAATGCAACATCCTGTGCATCTGAAACTATTTTCACTACATGCACTTTTTGATGTCGTGTAACTTTTTTATAGGACTTTTTTCATATCGATCAGCCTTATCGATATATCGAGCAAATTCGCACTGTTGGGACACCCGGTATACCACAGAAGATATAACAAGTCCATCCAATATATATGAATAATTGAATTTCCAGTTACGTTTATCCAATTTCAACAATGATTTTCGATTTTCGTTTCCAGGAATTGAATGTTGAAATTTTTGTTCAAATATTGTTATGAGCCAAATTTGTGAATGTAAGAATTAGTGGAATCTGATACGTAGTTCCAGTGAAAACAGTCTTGGTTATTGTCATCGAAAAGTCATTGATACTATTTCGTGTGAGTTGAGTAGAATATGATTTCAGGAACTACAATTTTGTATGTGATACATGGCAACCATGATGTTAGATATTGTCTATTTACCTGTGACAGGTTGTCACCCTATGCATAGTTGTCATGGGAAAACAATTCATTGATAGTCATAAATTTGATCGAATGCAAAATAGATTGATTGTTGAACAGTTTAAATGAAAGAATCGACCTATTCATTGTCAATTGAAGAATCATACAAAAAGAAATGTTGATTTGTCATCGTTGTCACAACAATTGATTCCTAAATGACCCCAGATATTCAGAATCTGAATGAACTAAATAAATGAACTATCCTGCATTAATGTCATTGGAAGACGAAAAGATCAGTGACAACTCTCCCTTCATTGAATAGACTATAACTTCATGGAACTTCAACAACATCATTCGTATACAGTACATCAAACTTCTTTACGTCGGTTGAAAATCTTCATAAAATATTCTTGAAAAATATTCAGATTGATTCTCTAGTTTTAGAGAATATCTAAGGAACCTCAACGATTTCATTGACTTGATTATGTTGTGCATACACAGCTCAATGTTCTATACAAATATTTATCTAATTTCAATAGTTGTTTTTTTGAGCATTTTCCAATTATAGTTTTCATAAGAGGTTTGGATGAATAGCTAATGGAAGGTATGAAAACGAAAACAAATTGATATAAATAGCCAAACATATGAGAGTTGTTATAGTTTTCATGATTGAATCCTGTCTTATGACGAAAACGAAGAACCAATTTCATATGCTACAATTGATATTATTTTTCAATAAATATTTGGCAATGAATACCTTTAGAATAACAACTTGAAAATCGATACTGAAAAAAGATAAGGTATGAGTTGAAGATGACAGTTCAGATTGAGAGATGAGGCAGGATGTTCAGGTCAGAGCGAAGGGATATCATATAATATACTTCCATGAATTTGAATAACTGGATCTGAGTGAGTATTGTTTTTGCGCTCACGCATCCCTTGTTGATAATTACAGTTATCTTCTGTCTATCTACGAACATGGTCCAAGTTTTGTAGCAATTAATGATTCTCAACTCCTGATGCCAGATTTACTCGTTTCGTCCTTCTGATCTACACACGAAAATACATTTCCCAGATTTTGCTCTGTTTTAAACACAATCAGCTTCACTTGATGATCTCCAGCAACGGATTATTACAGGATGTGCATTCATTCCGAAAAAAGTGTTTCAAAATGTGAGAAATTAATTCGAAAATAGAAAATACTTTCATTCAGCCCAAAATGTATGTATTTTGAGCATCTAATCGAATGAAATAAGGCTTCATAAAACATTCTCTATTTCATTCGAGTTATACCTTTTCGACCCTGTATAAAATTCAGGCAGAATTATTGAGCTGGTAAATCCAACTCCCAAAATATTGATTCGATGTATCACAAAAGGGGAGGTGCTATTTAAAATTTTGAGGTTGTGGTGCATCGGGCCTAAGGGCCGACTCACCCTATAACCAAGATATGTTGGTTGTAGTTCCTCTTACCTGTATAACAATTGTACCGACTTGCGCTCTTCTAACTTTTTAGTTACAGAGATATTTATATTGAAAGTTTGCAAATTAACACCCTGTATATTGATATAATGTGGTATGCTGTTTTGACTGAAAGATGCTTTGTTCAATTCTTCCTCCTGTTACATTTTGTGTGTATTGTTTTGTATTTTTTCGATATTCCAAAATTTTTTTTGAAAACCTACAAACATGTTTTTTATGCGTGAGATGAGCAAAACCAATCAAACAATCAATGAAAATATTCTTTATTGTTCAAAGATTAACATCTTATTGAGAATGTCTTGTGAAGATAAAAAAACAAATGTATATAAAACAAAAACATTCCACACAACAACAAACAATCCATGGTTGAAATATGTCTTGGAGATATTGAAGATTTCGAATAAGGGGACTGCACATGTTTTCATTCAGATCTCGAACATCGTAAAATACTTCTATGAGGAATTGTTTCACTGATTTTCTGAAAAGCTGGTGGACTAAATGATTTTGACACTGGCTTGTAAATGAGGCAGGTGGATATAAGAATGGTGTCTGTCATATGTTGATTTGTTTTTATGTACCAGACATACCGTTTCTAGAATGAAGAGAGACGGAACGGTGAGGAGTATGCTTTTTGAATAATTCCTTACAAGATACACGAGATCCGACTCCGCACATACAGCGAACAGTACGTTTCTGAAGCGCAAAAATCAAGTTGAAACATCGTCTGTTACAAGTTCCCCAAACATGATATTCAAAATTGAGTTTATTGTCCGAATGAATCTCTGAAAAGGTGCTGATATTGTTGGATGAAATGACATCAGTCCCCATGGGAATGTCAGGTATATGGCACTGTAAGAATAAAAGATTAGTCTTCTTGATGTTGAACGAAAGCAGATTCGAGTCACACCACTCCTTCACAACCCGAGTCATTTTACTGATGAGTTTGTTCGAATTTTTATCCATGCATCGATTGATTCATCCTTTAACACTCTATTCACCACTATCCACCGCTCATGTATTCCATTCATTGAAGGAAAATCATTATTAACATATCATAAAGAATTCCTCCTAAATTATCGCCCAATGATTGCTTTCGATATTGTTTGTGATATCTGCATGGAATGTATTTGGATTCACATGATTCAACAATACTTCGTGAAACTATGATTTATATCATTGAAAAGTAGTTTATCCTTTCAACGAAAATATCACCCAACACACTCTCCTAATTGTTGTCAAATAAACACCTGCTCGAATTTTCCTTTACTGTTATTCAATGACATTGATGGAAAACTTGTATACTTATATACAGAGAAGGATTGTCTGTAAATATCCTTGAAATATGCTTAATCATATCCTACTTGTGCAAGAGTTACCATAACTAATTTTCGAGCTTCAATACTGTGGCTAATACTGAATGCCCATGGTCAATTCGAATCCTTCACTCAACATAATAACCTATTCCCTCTTTCATGTGTAAAGTTTCTGATTGACTTCGTATCAAAGAGTTAACGTGAAGTGGAATATTTGGAATACGATATCAGCACTATATTGTCGAGAAATTGCTGAATTGGCATAACGTGGCTTAGTGACATTATGGTCTACATATTTACATGCACCCTCTGATGTCAAGGTTAGCGTTGTCTTCCTAAAGAGATGGAAGTTGAAATTCTGAGAGAAATATTGAAACGAGGAATAGAAAACAAAGAAGAATCTTCGCGTTTCAATTCATTGAAAAATATTCACATATCCCTTTATCATCTCTCTCCAATATCACCTTTCACTCTTTGGCTCTTCAACTCTCTTTAACATAATTAACATTTTGCTGTGTTTAAAACACAGCCAGCTTCACTCGATGATCTTTGGCAATAGATTATAATAGAATGTGCATCTATTCCAAGAGAAGTGTTTCAAAATATGGTGGTTGTAATTCCCCCTACCTGTACATTTGTACCAAATTGCACTCTTCTAACTTATTAGGTTTGAGAGATATTTGCATTGAGAGTTCGAATTGACACCCCGTATGTAAAGTTCACAGAGCTGGTTCAGAATATATGTGGAAAATGTGGAGTTTCATAACCGATGCAAAGAGTATTTTATTGATTTCATCAGAAGGGTGACAGCAGAAAGTCATTGTAGTACTTTTGAAACATCAGCAAGATGAATCAGGATGAACAGTTATCCATTCCTTCACTATTATCTCTGGTAAGTTTAACAATGCTAATTTGCAGCTGTTGAATTTTCTCAACTTGATCTGTATGAAATCGATAATTCCAGCTTTTGTGAATGAAGGTATCCCCTATGAACATAATTCAAGTATTTGAAATAATCAGGACGGTGTTATTTTATGTCTTGGACACACAGATTCTTCATAGGATAATTATTCTGTACAATATCACAACCAGGTAAGAAGACAATGTGATAATGCAACAAGATCATCATCAGACGAGAAACTTAAGTAGAAGTTCGTCAGCTCTGGAAATCAGCGTTTGAAAATCATCGAATGTGAAGTTTCAAGGTTGCAGTTGAACTAGAGTTGGCTAGATTTTTAGATTCATCAACAGAAACTTTAATTTTTGCTTCCTCGGCATGAGATCTGGATGTTTTTTGGGAAAGAGTGTCATTTTGGAAGAATGACCTCTCAAAATAATATAATTGGTTTATGATGGAATGAAGTTTATACAACTTTCAAAGCAAGCTCGTTTCAACCAACATCATAGTGAAGTTATAAATAAAATCAATCAAAAATGAACTTCGCAGAGATCAGCGAACCAAATGAAATGAAAATAATTAGGATGGATACTTACATTGATATATTCAGGAATACGGACAATATGAACTCATTGTAAATTGCCATGGAGATAAATCGGCTTTCATTGAACTCGGATGGCGCTTTCCTAACAACGATACATAGTCTGATACCCCATACCAGGAAGAGGACTTCCACTGAAACAAGAAAATGATAAGAATTATTGTTAGAAATATAACAGCTGTATGAAAATAGTATTCAATTCTTCAACTTATTCTATTTCACGTGAACAATCACAGACATTTCAAATGAGGAATTTGGTATATGAATCGAAAAATGACGCGAATATTGTTTTCAATATTTTCAGCAGAAAAGACGTTTGGAAGATGGATTTCAATTGATAAAATGGGGCATATTTATTCTCACATTATTGAAATTGTTATAATTTTTGTGTCATGTGAGGTCATTTCAACATTACATTCACATGTTCTACTTGTTCTTTTTTTCGAAATTTCTGTTTCCATGGGAAAATGCGATGAAGAAACTTCCAAACAAGTCCTTACATTTCTTTTCAACCTTTTGAAATATTCACCTTGTGTATAAAATATGTTGATTATTTCCTTATGTGAATGAAGAATGCAAAACCTCCATTTTCTTGAAGGTATATCGAAATCCTCCAGTAAACGATATTTCCTTTCAAACTTTTATGGAATATGGAGATCATTCACCTTATGGATATATGAAATCAGCAAATTCATGTTATTCAACTTCACGAAGCAAGTCTCCGGGCAAGCTATAGATAAAATGCCGAACTAGCATCAATTTCAATGTGAAAATCCGAAATCGCAAATAACGAGTCGTTATCAAGAAATTATAAGTTTGATCATCATGAATGAATGAACGAATGTTTATTTCAATATACAATAAAGTAGAGTAGGTACAGTGTGACAATTTAAATACTTACAATGGGCTGAAGGAACTAGGGGGAACTGAAATGGCATGAAAGATAACTCGCCCCCATCAACTATATCGTTTATACAAATGCTTGTTTGCCTATGAGCATGAACAGTCACAGTAAGTGAGAATGTTTACATTGTTGTTAGTCAATATATAAAATCTGTACATAGTGATAAAATACTAAAAGACGTCAACGGTTAAAACATGATTCACAAACAATATACATGTGAATGACTACTCATGGGAAATATAACTTACGTTCAATGAATTTGTGAACATTTTATTTTTTCTGTAATTACTTTTTCAAATATTCAATTCAATATGTAAACAATTCCCACCCCTATTCTTCTCCAAAATCTCCACAGGTGTCAACGTCATTCCCTCGAGGATGGATTGTTTTTGGTCTTAGACTATAGTGATTAGGTTATCCTAACCAACAAGAATTCAAAAATGGGAAGAAGTAGGAACTCAATCAACAAGACCAGACAACCACATGACAAAACCATCATCATTAAAAATATGAACCCATTAGATCCGGATTCTCAACACCTGCCCGAGACTCACCATCAACTGTCAAAAGGTAAGAATATATCTCACTCAAATGCTTGATATCCGTTCTTTTATTCAAACTGTCAGTCTCTTGATAAATAAAAGCCATCTCCAAAAAGGACCTCTTTGTATAGTTTGTTTCTCAATATCAATACAAATTCTTGATATGAATAACTTCCTTGCGTTGTCTATTTTCTGGAGAGCAATTCATTAATAACTCAACAATATCACAATCATCATTAATCCAAATGAGATATTCTAATACATGATGTTTTGCCACATTATCATTGGAACAAACAGAATTATCTAAAGTACTCCTGAATACACATAAAAAGAATGAGCGTATATCGAAGTTTTTGGCGATGTCTCTGTGATTTGCAGCGATATAGTATGCTCATAGATGAAATTTTGTCATCCTAATTGGATCTAGAGTGTGATTGGCATTTGAGATTTAATGAAAATGATCAAAATCGTCGAAGACTGGGATTGAAACATCGATAGTGGCTCTTGATAGAATACACATTACTATATATCTTGTTATACCTTCATGTGTCAAAATCCTTCCATAAAACGGAATATTTCGGGAACAAATTAATATAGGAACGTTATACGGAAGCAATGTATCCAGAATCTTGTGTGGAATATAGAAATCTAGTGATACAAAGAATGTTCCCTCTGTTCAAAACGATATAGGCATAATTTTCATTTCAATCAGAATTGGAAATATTTCAGCTATAGCTGCCACCAGAATTTCGAATCTTTCTATTCTCCATGAACCCCCTATGAAGACAGGTGAATCCCAGGTCAGTTTATGCAGAATTGATATTCAAACTCCTGGAATTAGAGGAGTCTGGGAAAAAGAGGTTCAAGATTTTCAGTAGTGGTTCGTGTAGTTGTTTGATTTTCTCGTTTTGTATCGATATAGATATGCGCGTTTCATGAATTCCGATATATTACTACACAGGTAACTTTCATATTTGACACATTGTCGACAAGAAAAGCCAATGAATACAAGTACAAAAGGTTTTCGTTGAATGGAAGGTCATGTATTTCGTTTTATACAATTCCGTAACAACCACATAAAAGAATGGGAAAAATCACCCGCTGGCTTTCATTATTCGAAGTCTGGAGTGGAGTGCACGTATCGGTGTATGACGCAAACTTCCGGAATTAATTTTCATTTTCTCCATACAACTCTCACCAAGAAAATTGAATGTATCAGGTTATTCGATGGAGCAGAATTGTTTTTGTGCATTAACCCAAATTTTATTCATATATACCAATGAGAAACAATGCAATCAGCAATTGCTATACAGGGTATTCGAAAGCGATCTTCACCAGTAATACGAAGATGGTTGAACAAAATCTTGATTCAAGGAATGACAAATCGTTTTCAAATGGAGAATATCGAAATTGACTTCATCTGAACATACAATTCATCCATCAATAATTTAATACAGTTGAAAATTATAAATATTCTTGGTGTGCTATAAAGTATTCATTTCCTTAGTTTGTTGTTCATGTACCAGCCTGACGATACTTGCTGTACTGGAAATTTTCAACCAGAACTTCATCAATTTTTTGCAAGGGGTTCTTTGGTGGAAGAAGCATTATTTTTTTATTGTCGACGGAGTTTTTGAAATTCGATTAGTCTGTTGACGTTGACATTGAATAAGTTTTCTTGCTTACGATGATGGTGTACGTTGGCCGACGCAATCTCCTGACTTGTCTCTTGGACAACATTGGTAAATAAAATCTACGAAACATTGCCAGATAAATTTGATGAATTTCGTCAGAGAATTGTAACCACTCTCAAACACGGGATTAGAGAAAGGGATCTGTCAAGAGCTAATGCAAATCTTAGTGTAACATCTGTTACAAACGAATGCTCATCGAAATCTCATTTCATTGGGATAGGAATCAGATTTTATCAACAGAACCCATTCTGTGCCATCGTCGACTGAACATACCAATCGAACTGTCAAAACTTTGTTGACAACAGAAGAAAAATCTTTTTTTCCAAGGGCAAGATTTTAGTTCTGACAATACTCATCTGAAATCTATCACACGAGCTCTCACACATCATAATATCGAGGAAACTTTTAATAGATGGATCGAGAATATGTTGAAGAGCCGTGTAATAAATAACCGTTTCTAACACTACACTGCAGGCTAAAGTTACAAGAGGCTGTCCACAGGGTAGGGTTCTGTCACCGCTTCTGTGGAGTCTTGTTATTGACGGGCTGCTGCTGCTTGGTTATCATGGAACAGGGGAAATTCAGTACCACTGCTAAAGAAAGGATGCAACAAGCATTACCTAGCAGTTAGCTCTCACAAAACTACAGTAGTAGCATTCACAAAACGAAGACGAAAAGAAGAGCTAGGACCTCTTCACTTAAATGGTACACCTTTAAAGATGTCGGGGGAAGTTGAATACCTGGGAGTCATACTAGATTCCAGGCTAACTTGAAACCAACATCTAGAAAGGGTTCCAAAAAAGGCACCATGAGCCTAATGGTTGTAAGAAGAACATATGGCAAAACTTGTGGTTTGAAACCAAAAATAATACATTGGTTGTGTAAAGGGGTAGTTAAACCTGCCATACTATATGGTGCAATCTCCTGGTGGAGCAAGACATTGCAACATAACACTATTAGAATACTAAGCAAGGTGCAAAGACTTGCTTGCCTATGCATAACAGGGGGAATGAGGACTACCCCAACAGCGGCCATGGAGGTAATGCTCTGTCTTCGAAAAACCCTTCGAGGTGTTGATCCCGGATCGAAGGGAGTGGCACGAAGTTCGTGCTAGAGAAAAGCGAAACAGAATGATCTGGTACACAGACGGATCAAGGACTGAACAAGGATCGGGAGTGGGAATTTATTCCCCTACCCTGAAGGAGAAACACTCCTATGCGCTTGGTGATTACACCTCGGTGTTCCAAGCAGAAATATGTGATGAGAGGGCCTTCGAGAGAAAAGGAATCCATATTTATTCGGATAGTCAGGCCAGCCTGAAAGCCCTTGCAGGGTATGAGGTAAAGTCCAGACTCATCTGGGAGTCAGCAACTATCCAATGAAACCAAAGGGCATCAACTTGGATGCCATATGCTAGTATGGTTGACTCTATCAAAAGCCTTCGAAAAGTCTGTATAAATGGAGTCAACCTGAAATTTACTTTGGAAATTCGATATAATATAATTCTGATGAATCAATAAATTTGTAGTAGTTGATTTTTGATAGATGAATAAATTTTTAGTAGTTGATTTTCCCTCTATAAAGCCATGCTGTTCATCGTTGATGACATTTCTACACATTCAAGAGATATTTTTTGTTACAAAATAATCTTTCATCTTAGGAATCTCCGACTGCATGCAAATTGCTCTATAATTCCCAATATCATCTTTTTTCCCGATTTAAAAATTGGTATAACGAAGCTATGTTTCCAGAAATAGGGAAACAATGCCTAATTCCAGAAACATATTGAATTTTTCCATCTGGACGAAGACGGCTATACGATCAAAAATCCCCGCTACACTGATTCTGACCTCAGCCATATTAACAGTTCTAGCATGATTATATTCAGGTCCAACATAAGCATTTTTATGGTCATCGTCATATTTCTGATTTCTTTCCAGATTATTATTTAGTATGAAAATGCATAACTTTTTTCGATTGATTATGTACTCGGGGTATATACTAAATATAAATTTCCTATTTTAATGAATCCATTTCTCGCGCAGAATCATGTGGAATAGAAAAATGGAATATATGTTTATTTGAAAGATGGCCAATGCCTTGGAAATCTTAGAGCTAATCTATTTATCGATATTATATCGTTACGTCTCTAGAGATTCTGGCGAGGATGTAATTTTGTCGAAATAATATTGCAAATATAAATATTGGATTTATTGAGCATGGAATAAATATCGGATGGAGAATATAAGATATGATTTTTCTGATAAGAAGCGGATTTTTCTTTCATTCGATTCTCTACGGATGATACAAATCCAACAATCAGTTTATTCTTATTTCGAGTCCGGATATTGAACAGATGAAAGATTCAGTTTTCACGAAAATCATGCTCGAATGACTGATATTTGTTCAATGGTGAAGTCACAATAGTAACTAACCGAAGTTGAGTGACAGTCAAACACGGGAATGCCACAGGGAATTGTATTGGGTCCAACTTCAACTTCACATTGCCTTTGATGACTGATTTCTGACTGATATATTATTTATCTCCACGTAAAAACTCTTACGAACACTATTTATTTATTTACTTAAACAAACCAACGGTGTCACTCAGTCGCGTTCTATTCTTCAACTCACTTACGTTGTTTGGAAGCTCGGTATTTATATTGTTTCACATTTGTTCTAGTAGTGTCAGTCTTCTATCATATCTTATCACCTCTCTCCGTCATACTACTCACAGAATCTCCCATCTTCTTCTATTCCAGCATATTATAGGTTTTCCAAAACAATCGAGATCTAGGAAACATGTGATAAAGATTGCTAGTTCCACAGCATGACATTGCTAGATTCTATTACAATATATAAAAGAAGTATTTGTCTTCTACGAAAAAGAAACCATCATGATATTCAAGAGACGAGGTAGGTGGACATTCACAAGGCATTAGACTAAATGAAGGTATACTTCCTATGAAAATATACATGATAGAATATATCACTTTTTTTTTACAAAAATGATATACCCATGGAAAAATCGGATTCACCCTATGAAAACCACTTTGAATACACCTTTCCGATCATTGATTACCTCAAGTATCTCATGTGAGCAGTGAGAATGTGAAGATTGAATAAGAAAAATTAATTAATTATCTACGATCCTTGAACGAATCCTATGAAAGGTATAACATAACTTTTCAAACTTCTCTCAACTCTTTGGAAGTCACACGAAAGTTATATTGAAAATACTATCCCATTTGAGGAGGTGAAGAACTGAACAGCTCTATGATGAAATAGAAGTTTGGACTTCAAACAGCTATTTAGCAATTAGTGCTTTATCGAAAGGAGAAACTTTATAGTAACTTGAGGAAAAGCGATATATGTGACTTATGTTTTCTTTCATATATGTAAACTCTAAGGGGGTTTGCTCGATCAATGAGACACACAACATTAAAACACCCTTTATTGACTAGCGTTCACAACTGTACGAACGAGACACTAGTCTTTTGGCTCAGCTCTCAAGCACTACCGCCTCTGGCGTTCTCCCGTTGAGTACTACCTCCTCTGGCGTTTCGTCAAGAACTCCTTGTCTGGCGTTGCTGCAGGCCTCGGCCTCACCCGTACTTTTCACATGCACTCGGTACCCTGACTTATATGGGTTGTTTGGGGAATAACCTAACATACATATACATTCTATCGAGCAGGAATTTATAACTATAAACCAAAGTTGTTCAATTATATTCATTGTGATATTATCCTTATCTGAAAGATTATTTTCGTATCATTTCTTGATGATATGAGGAATAAATGAAAGCAATGAAAAAATGAAGGAAATGCAACTTCGTCATCGAATATTCAAGATGAGATATAACGAAATGGAAGTGTGAGATAAATTCTTGAAGATACGTATGCCCAATTTTCCATTGATGTTTTATCTGATCTGACGTTCAGTGCTCCTTTCCACACTCAAATTCTATGCTGAAGTTTGGACTCATCTGAGTACCAATAACGCACAAGTAATTATACCTCAGATATTTCAATACTGATTGAATCATTGGAGTATGTAGATGTAGGTTTCGATATTGATTTCGGGGATACCAAACTCAACTCCTTCCTCCTTGCTCAACTATGTTTCATTTTGATTTGGAAATGTTTCTTAAATTTTCATACAATTCAATGTTTTGAGTATCTTGTGACGATGAAACTTCCGCTGTGATTATTGAAAATTCTTTTCATTGAAGATTTCACTCCATCGAACATTTCAGCAACCATCATTTATTCTATACATATATTTGGATTCGTTACTTTTTTCCATGAAATAACGACGTATAGTGTTTTCACTGCTTCCAATAACAAACAGGTTATTATCAATATTGAACTTTCAAATAATCTCAATAGCAGATCACATGAAATTTATAGTCGGAGTTATACTCCTATTCATCCGAAACGGTAATATTTACCAAGTCCGATAATTTCGAACAGTGCTGATGGAAAAGAGCCATAAAATTCAAGCAGAACGACGGAAACTGTTATTGAAGGCTCTAATACTGTCTAGCGATTTGAAACGTGTCTTCTATAGTATATTTCATGGCACAGACACAGATATAGAAAGTGGAAATACGAATCACAAAAAAGAAAGTTTATTTGGTGTAGTGTGAAGTACAGTTTTTTTCACTTTATGATTTTTTATTCGAAACAAACAATAGATTTTGTTTCATAATAATAGTTAATAACAATTGAATTGAAATATTGAGCACGTGGAGAAAAAACAAATTTGTTACTTTTTTCAAAGCTCTCTGGTTGAAAAAAATAAATTAATGTCAACATCATCATTATGTTTATTTAATTCCATTCAAGCAATGTATGTCAATTCCGTCAGTGTAAACAATCTGTTCTTCATGGAATTCCAGATGAAGCGAATTTCTTTGTGTATTTACGAAAGAAAAAATAATGTGAAATATTCTCGAAATGAACTCAAGCCTGAACACATTTACCCAGTGAGAACTTGATTGATCACATCTTATATCGAACTCTGCTTTTGGTGATTTGAGGAAGTTAGGGGCTATCATTGGTAGTTTTAGAAACTAATTCTATATCGTGTATGCTGAAATCTTGCTTGAAAATGCTGGATACTAGAAGGAGAATTATTTGTTTCAAAATATGTCATTGAATAAACCTCTGCGTTGTTCTCGATTGTAAGTTTTGAGATTTGGGCTTATTATACAAACAATCTGAGGAATGATTTAAATATTTCTGGCTACATAAAAATGCTGTCGTCTATAGGATATGAAAATAAGATACAAACATACAAATTCGATCTCCTATATTTTCGAATTGCCTTTTGCACCCTGACTTTCAGATTCAATTGCAATTGAGATACTTCGACAATTGCAGTGTTGCCACTTCTATCAGAAGTTGTAGTTAATACGATTCTTCCAATATTTTTATCATTCATTGAATTATCATTTCTGAAATTTCTATACCTATTTCGAATTGAGAGTAGGTGACATTTGACAGCCCATCTATGTCCCAGGTCAATAACACAGGGAAAAGACGGAGGAATGATATTATGTATTCAAAACACTTCAGTGAATTGAAAATACTCTTTTATTCTGGGAGACGAAACAAAATCGATTAGTTCCTGTTCTTGGGAGTGAAATTCATGGATCATTTCAATGGATGAATTAATGCAGAGCGGTCGATATACATTTCATATAGGAATATAATATTCTCCATAATGCTATTATAAATATTTCAATCACATCTCTCAACATTGATTGTGTTCACCATGACATCAGATCAGAATTCGTGTGAAAATGAATTTATTTTCCTCTTGTTCGCATCTATAATGAGCCACTAATTTACATTGTGGTGAAACGATTGTTTTTGCCTGTAGTTCTAATTAAAATGTCAGCTGTATATGACATATTGATACACAAATGAATATTACATGAACTGAACAACGTGATAATTGAAGGTGAAATTCTGACGCAAACTCGTTATCAGTTACATATGTATAAATGTAGACCATTATTCATACGTTTTGCCCACTTTTTCCGAAAAACAATGTTATTTCAGCTAAATTATATCTGGTTGTAGGAAAGTTTTCGTTGAGTATAACTACTGAGGCGACAGAATAATGAATTGTTCTGACAAATGGTAACAAGGTATCAGAACTTCGAAATGAATTACCGAAATTTGGACCAACTTTTTTATTATAGGGACTATCAATCAATTTTCTGTTGCAACAGTTCAATATCTCAACTAAGTATATTATCTTCTCTCCAGACCGGAAGAACAATATGCAATTTGATTCTATATGATGGCTGAGATATACTATGTATACCGGGTGTAACAGGATCATGGTATACCCTACTTTTCTCGTTTATTTTTCGAACAAAAAATTTTAAATTTCCAAAGATTTTTTCCCACTTCCAGTTTCGTCGGAAGTATCTGTTACTTTCGATTTTCAAATAGGACACCCTGTGTTTTATCACATTTTCGGATTCTGTACAATTTTTTGAATTCAACGACAAGTTACGTTTTGGATGTCAATATTTTTTCAAATAATTTTTGAACTATTTATATCGAGTGTGCCGTGATAATACAATTTCACTCCAGTTGTATTACTCAAACTTAGGTGTTACTTGAGTGGCATCGTTGAATTCAGAAAATTGTACAGAACCCGAATGTGCAATGAATATATTTTCAATATGACGCCATCGGCCATACAGGTTCTTGCAAAACCAATTTGGAATATTTTTTGGAATTGTTTCCAATTCCATTAGTAACAGCTGAATATTACTCAAGAAAGGAAAGTCAACGGAATATGATCAATGAAATTAGGAAAACATAACCAGATGGAAAACGGCCAATTCTGTTCTACTATCTAGAATCGATAGAAAATTGCTGTCTGGCATGGTATTCGAGAAGTGTTTTGTTTTTCTTCAGTAGCCATTAATGAAGCACATTGGTTCTGTCAGAACTTAATTTTCATGTAATTGAAGATTCAACACTGATCTCACACAGTGAAATAACGTAGTCCCTGATTCTTCCTGAGATGATTACATGAATATGTTCGAATTTCAAATCAGGAGATATTTGCGATGTATTTTCGTGGCCACCAGAAAAATAGATGGCATGTCTTCCATACCAACCTGGATATTCAATTAAGTGCAGATAATCGAAGCGTCATCGACAGGGAGAAGAATCAACAAGGGACTTGGAACAGAACCGTAATGTAAACTAATCCCTGTAGAGAGTACAATTACCTGTGTTTCCGTAACCAATCGAATTCTTCACCGGATATTGACATCCATCGAATGATCGAATAATCGCAAACATCATACACGAGTCAGAGGAAATGGTCATTTAACCATCCAATGTTCATCGTATCGCTAACTCTTTATTCAGAATATGACAATGGTGTTTGTCAATGTCTCAATTGAATCCGGAAATAACTCTATTTTCTACTTCGTACAATTTTGCGAAATATAAATGATTCTCTAGTGAAACTGCATCGTATGAGCAATTTTATTGCAGCTCTGTGAAAGAAGGATGGTTGATAGCTCCGATTATACACTGTGTCCGTAAAGTATGGAACGAATTCATTTTTAGCTAAACAGGTCATTTTTAGAAATAATCCTGAAACACGTCGATTTTTGAGTTTAATTTACCGTATTTTAAAATAATAATGTAATATACAGGGTGAATTATGTTCGAGTAATGACGTCACCGTCTTTTTTTTTAATGAAACACTCCCATTTTGTCTCAATTTTCGGATTACTCTAGCTGAGCTGGTTCCAAAAATGTATCACATGTTGATTCCAATGTTGATTTCATATTCTGTCTGCTAGACCACAAGTACCAAACATGTTTGGAAACAGCTCATTTTTATTACTCTAAACATGTAGCAAACTACGGGGTGTTACATTTAAACCAATTGCCGCTAGATAATAAGTATTTTTGATAATATTGTTAATTTACATAATAAAGAATGTTACGCGTTACTTTGTGAGCACACACAAAACTATTGTATGTCTGTCCACCCTGTACCAATTGAAATCAACATGTGATACATTTCTGAAATCAGCTCAGCTTGAGTAATCCGAATATTGAGACAAAATGGGGGTGTTCCATTGAAAAAAAATGACGGTGACGTCATTACTCGAACGTAATTTACCCTGTATATTACATCATTATTTTAAAATACGGTAAATTAAAATCAAAAATCGACGTGTTTCAGGATTATTTCTTGAAATGACCTGTTTAGCTAAAAATGAATTTGTTCAATACTTTACGGACACAGTGTATATTCTATCGGACAAGATGATAGATATTTCGTAGCAATTCAGAGAATACTAAAAGGTGACGTTCAAATATTCATTCGTAATACATGTATTTCATTTGTTGGCTTTTTTTCAATTTGATGCTGTTGTTTTCTAGAATGATTATCTATAAACTGAAGATAATCAGTATTTGAGATATGTAGATTCGGATAAAAGACTTTGGTACCGTCTATGAAATGATGAACAATTACTGTCTTCCACTCTATATCTAAAATCGAACACCGATTAACACTTATGGTTAATGAAAAATATGTACATCTACGACTATGACAGTCGAAAAGCATCTGAACTTCTGCTAATTCAGTGGAATCCAGTTGAAGAATTCGCACTGTAATCACTGTGTCACACATCAAATATCGGCGCGAAATTTAATTTGACCAATAGAGTAGCGACCAGCAATACCATTCACATTCTCCTACTTGACATGAAAGGTATGTATTAGTCGGGCCAAACAATTGTCAACGATTACTCATGGTCGAGATATATAAACCAAGGTTGATAAGGTATCAGCCTATGGCCTGGTGAATTTAATATTCTTGTAATATAATCATGCCTTGATAAATATTTTCGGACAAAATGATAGCGAATCTTTTTGTCTCAATAACTGAAGGTGATCAATGTGATGTGAATATTGGGATAATATGCATGCATTTACAAAACTACGTCAAGATAGTACCCTTGGGAACTTGGCATCGGTTTTCAAGGTATTAGCAAAGCCATCGTCAATTCTTTAGCAGAACCTGGAACCGCAAATGATTGTTGAAAACTCAACTTCTTAAATGAGTCATATTATTCGCATTTTCCATTAGATTAATACAGCAAGTTTCGATGATTTAATCATCAACTTCTACGTTGTTTGATTTGGGACATATCAACATATGACGAGATTCTATTATAGATTTTCTCTTGTGACTATGACTGATCTTGTGTTATGCCAGGGAAAAATTCATACGATTCATGAGTTGCTTCATGTTGTTGATTTCAGAGAGTTGTGAAACCATCCAAGGTGACAATCCTAGAGGTTTCTGTTTCCTATTGATTCCATCGTATAACTGCCGCCATCTAAAGTTCATTTATCCACGCAATATGGAAATGAATGGCAAACTTGCTTATCCCGACGGAATTCTTTCTATTCAAGTATTGTTGAAATGATGAAAGAAATATGTTTATCGTTAATTCCATATGATATCAAATCGTAAGATAATTCAAGACAAATTTCCCAAGTGTTTGAATCTTGCTATTCTACTTGCAACCTCTGCGTTTCAAATAACCAATACCCTATTCCTTGAAATTCTTCAGTCGTGAACATCGTCGGTATACTATACAGAGTGGTCCAATGAAAAGTGTGCACCCAGTTTTTCTCCTTTGCTTAGAATTGAAAGCAAAAATGATCGGACACGTGGAGTTTGCTTTCGAGCTTTCGAGAACATATTCTAGACATATTTTTCAACCTATTTTAACGCCCCAGCGAGGGGGTGTCAAAACCCTGAAATTTTCATCGGGATATGGGGTCTAGTTATATATCATTCGAACGGGCACAAAATTATCATTCTAATGATACCCTATTTATTGAAATTTATTCGAACAGTTCATGCGAAAACGGCTTTAAGAACATCATCTCGATAATTTAGAAATCAATGAAAAATACAGATAAGTTTTGGTTATTAGGAATCAGAATAGCTACAATCATTTCTAAATCACTTCATTTTACCGATAGCAACATTTCAATGTGATTTTTTTTATCGTTTGCGTTCTTTGAACCAGATTTTTTTCAGAACGAGTTGAAATTGTTTAACTTAATTTTCAAAATAATAATTGTGCTAGACTAACTGGTCACTTGTTTAAAAGAAGTCATCCCGATAAAAATGTTGATGATTCGTATGTTGCCAAATTAGTTAGAAAGTTTGTCGGTACCGGATCTGTTTGTAATGTGAAACACCAGCCGCAGAACCCCATCATAAATGAAGCTGTGGAAGATGCTGTTTTGGGGCATGTTCAATTGGATCATACGCAAAATACCCGTCAACTAGCTGAATCCTCAGGAGTCTCCCGTTCATCCATGCTACGGATTTTAAAAGGGTACAAATTTCATCCGTACAAAATTAAATTAGTACAGGAACTGAATGAGGATGATCCTGATAGAAGGCTGCAATTTTGTGAACAGATGAGCCAGCGTTTAATCGAAGATCCGCACTTATTATTCAACATTTGTTTTACCGATGAGTGTACATTTCATTTGAATGGAGCTGTGAATACGCATAATTGCCGTTACTGGGATGACGGTAACCCACATTTATTCCGTGAGGTTCATACTCAATAACCTCAAAAAATAAACGTCTGAAGTGGCATATTCGGAAGTCATATCAAAGAACCACTTCTCATTCCTGGAAAAGTAACTGGTGAAGTCTACCTAAACATGCTTGAAGATGCAATTGATCCTTTCATAATACAGATAATAGAAGACGACCATTATCATTATGCTGATCGGCTTCATTTCCAGCAAGATGGAGCACCTCCTCACCATGCTGCTCCTGTAAGAGAATTTTTAGATAACCGGTCTCCCGGACAATGGATTGGAAGAAAAGGCCCAATTGAATGGCCTGCCAGGTCACCTGATTTATCGCTTCTGGACTCTTTTCTATTGAGACACTTGAGAAATAAATATTTTGCTACGAAGCCCGAGTCCGTAGAAGAACTTTGCCAACGGATTACAGCACAACGCAGAAGCATAACACCTGATATGCTACAAAATGTTAGAAATAGATTTGAACAAAATCTGTATTATTGTATGGAAGCAAGTGGGTCACATTTTAAACACTTGTTGAAGTAACATTTTGATGAATCAATTCAACAGTTTTTTAATTGTTTTTTACAAAGCACTGTCACAAGTAACAAACATTGAAATGTAAGTACTACTAATTGTGAATGTTTTGATTCCTAATAACCGAAACTTATTTGTATTTTTCATTAATACGAAAATTGTCGGGTTAATGTTCTTAAAGCAGTTTTCGCATGAACTGTTCGAGTAAATTCCAACAAATAGGGTATCATTAGGAAGATAATTCTGTGCCCGTTCAAATGATGTATATCACCCTTTCATTTGAAACTTGAGGGTTGTTACACCCCCTCGCTAGGGCGTTGAAGGCACAGGTTGGAAAATATGACTAAAATGTGTCCCCCTCAAAAGCAAGCTCCACGTGTCCGAGCATTTTTTCTTTCAATTCTAAACCAAGGAGAAAAGCTAGGTGCATACTTGTCGTTGGACCACTCTGTATAGGTTGATTGTTACACCAAAATATTACAATTGCTTCACCATCATTCAGATATTGTGATCCTTACATGAAAATTCCTTTTAATGTCTCCTCCTTGTTTTTGATGTAATGTTTATGTGTAAAATATATGACTTGGAGTAATTTCTGAGTAAAGCCTTCCCAGTCGATTGTTACGGATTCGAATTTCTACTTCATCTGATTATCTGTATAATTGAGGAGTTCATGAAGTAACTCGCCACCAAAGTGCAGTGAATATATGTCTCTTTTCGTGAGAAGTTTTATATAAAAAAAAATAGTAATTTTTTCTTCTCATTTTCATACCCCAGTTTGGGCCATCACAAAATATCTAGAATGTTTGATCTTATTTTTTTCATCTTGACGTCTCGAGATTAGGAATTATCATACTTATTTAATCTTCCTCGTGCAAAAACCCTAATTGAATTTCTTTCAGAGATTATTACATTCTGAACGTATACGGGCATTCCCTCTCTACATTTTCATGCTGACAGGGACTTGTTATATTTCTCTACTAGCAGGAGAGGAGAGAATGACTTGAGGAATGATGGTACGTCAGGAGATATATCCATTTGTTAGATAGAAAGAAGAAAGTACATACAATCATGGGCTGAAATGCATCTGTCATCCTCTTGATGTACCTAATTGAAGATGTCGAAATCTCATGTATACTTCCAGCATGATTAAAGGTTAATATATTGTACACGGTAGTCCTAGGAGATAAATCACAATTAGTTTCTGCTGCAACGTTTAAACAGTGCTTCTCAAAAGTCCCCTTCCCCCTCTTATCTTTGGAACGATTATACATAAACAAGTGAAATTTGGAAACTGAATATTAAAAGTTGTAAACTGCCCTACTAGGGATGATAGATGACAAAATCGTCAAGGTTGAAGTCACAAGGCCATTGTGACCAATAATTTCAAATGGAACCCTACGGCAAGCGACACCTCTTTTGAAAGGTATCGAAAAAACCTATTCAATGATACTAATCTTGTTTGTGTTTATGGCAGTTTTGGCAACTCGCTTTTGAAAAAACGCAAAGCTGTGGTGAATTAAATCAATTAATACTGAAATTCAAAATTCGAGCTCCGCGTCCACCATAAATTTTCGAAAAAGGCAATGAAAAAGCTACAAGCGATTCTACGAAGCCAATTCTTCGAAGAAAGATTTGATCATACTTGGTGAATCTACAGAGTATGATTGACTATTTCAAGAAAGCTACTGAACTTTTCGATTGAATAAATATGACATGTCCTTCATGAACAAGATTAGATTACTCAACCTATTTCGAAGTAGTACATTTCGAGAATGTAGAAATATGATAAAATACTCTTCTTGCCCCATTCGTCACATTTGTCACATTTCAGCTATGATTTCGATTATCTCATTCTATCTCGAGAATATCGTATGCAAATTACAAGAAATATATTATCTTTGAAGAAATCTTGAAATCGCATCTGAAATAAATTTCAATTCCTATTGAGAAAAAAAAACAATCTGATGGAGAGGTTAAAAGGAGATTCTCTCAATTGCGGATCATTCAACAGGCCAAAACCAAGAAATTACAACATCGAATTTGCTGAAGAAATTAATTATTGGGATCGAGTCGTGGAGCTTTGGGTATTTGACACTCTTGAATAGAGACAAATTCCTTCCAACTAAACTATAGCCAAATATAATTTTTATTGGAATGAAATGATGTAAGGTCATGAATTTTCTCCACGACACTGGCTTGAACAAAGAAGAGCACCTCATGAATGTGTCTAAAAGTAAAACTGTAAGAATGTTTCGTTTGCGCCAGAGAATTTGTCTCGGAAAAAGGAACCGAGAATGCTATTCTCTCTCACACATAGGAGGTAGCAACCTCGATCCCTATGCAAATATAAGAATGTTCCTACTCATGTCGAATTTTATACCATTGAAAGAGAAATCAATTCATTCCGTTTGGCCTTAGAAAGCGATACAGTAATATCTATTGAGTGAGTATATTAAAATACAGGCTGAGCACCGAGATATTATGAAACTATGCTTTGCCAACGACGAGAAATGTACCAATATTACTTTTGCTCTGTGCGATACAAAATATTTGTGAACCAGATTCACCTCCTCTCCCAGCGACTTGAATGGATATTTATCAGGCGAATAAGAAAGAAGTTGGGACATCAAAAACTTCTGCGGTTGCAGGTTTCTGTACCCTTGTGGAATTTATTCTCGTAATGCCTACTCCCCAAACTACTATTACTGCTGGGACTCGTCCTAACAGACGTTGTTTCGTTCCACTCTTACCAAAGGATATACTCAAATTGAATGTGCAGATATTAGCAGCAAACGGATACTTTTCCTTATAGAATATGTTCCAGGAGCAATGAATCAATTGTCAGTACTTTGAATAAAGCAAGACTGTTAAGAGTTCCATGAACTGAAATAATTCTCAAAAAATACCCAAAGGTCTGCCAATTTTTTCTTGGCTTTTTTGTAGACTGAATGATAAATAGAATTTAATTTTGATTACTACTTCCTCTGGTTTCATTCTTTCTTCGATATAAATCCAAATATAATTTTGTACAGTATATGTGAGTTGCTAATGTTCTGGGAGACCAGAAATCTCAATTTCCAAAATTCGCCATATACTGTTCGTTTGTTTTTCAGGATCAACAAGTCTTCCGTATAAATGAAACGATTAATTTAATTGACACCTTGTATAATGAATGATGATGAATGAATGAAGGAATCTGATACGAGAGCCAGAAGATTCTTATCGAACATTGAATCTTCATTGGAACGATTTTATGAAGAAATGACATAATCGAATGAGAAATGATAGTGCATTCTTTTTTCAAGCTGAATCCATAATTCCATCAACAATTCATCACATATTATTCGAAATATTTTTCATGAATGAAATTCGCTAGGGACTTCATATGGTGGAAAACAATTGAACTGAATAACTTGACGATTCGAAAATGAATATCCTCAGATTTTATTGAGTAATCTCCAAGGATAAGAAAGTAAAGGACTATATGTGTATCGAGGAATCTACCACCGATGTACTGTTTGGAAAATTAGGGGAATAAAAAGGAGCATGATTCTTGAAAATGTTCCTGTAGACTTTCTTGGATATCTGACTCATAGTCGAATAAGTCGAAGAAGCACTGTTTCTCATATTCACAAACATCCTGTATATATCGAGTTTCCACTTTATTAGAGCTCCTCAATGATACTCGGCTTTTGATCAATTATTGATCGGAAAATATAGATTCTCACGTGTCTCAGACCACAGGTTGCATCTGAATCACTAATGTAACCAATTTGTTGAGGATGATCTGAAATGAAACTAATGATCTCAATTAAGCATCGACTGCGATGAGTTGACTCAAATAAATGTTTTATTAAATCATCATCTCATGAATAGGACGTTCCTAGTTTATTCCGAATTATAAAATGGAAAATTGGTTCGAGAGGCAACTCATCCAGATGATATTCAATAATTTAGTGAGAGAGGTAATTTTGCATTGAACAACGAAATCAGTAAAAGTTTCTGTAGTTCATTTATATTCAATAATGAACAAATACAGGGTCGCTGATATGTATGGAAACGATACTAGGGTTTTTCAGAATCTATGACACCTTATAAAAGTATACAGGATTGGTCAAAATGTCTTGAGATGTTTATTCATTCGAATACCGCTCGAAATTCTGAACAAGATGATTCAAGCACATTATTCCGCCAATTCAATCGTTTCTGAGATATCGAATTTCGAAAATAACTTTTCATTAGTATGAATTCATCGAAGGAAAAGCACTAAATGATGGATATTTATTATGAAAGTCACACGAGGGGGAGTATATGGATATAATTACAATTTATTTATAGTTTTTTACAGGAAATGAAAAATGCATAAATGTTAAGGGTTGATATGAATGCATGAAACGATAAAATTCATTTTTCAATAATTAAAATTTTATGAAAACAATAGGTATGCTAAGAGAAGAAGACAGAAAAGAAGTTTCAATAAAAAATTAATATTTCTTAAATTTTTTTCTTGAGATAACTAAAAATCTTGAAAACTTTTCTCAGAGAGGCATATTGATTGGTTTCAATCTCGATCTGCTACCTTCTCTCTCTGAGGGTGTGGGTGAGGCAACGAATTTCAAATTGCTTCAACATCGGGGATGCTTGTAATCATGTGATCACCAACATAATGATTGTTTTAGGCGAGTCCATTTGCCTCTCAACGTACGGGTTTTTGTTTTCTTATTTTCGAACGTTTTATCAAGAAGATCTTGGGATAGTTATTGTTATCAAGCCCCATTTTATTCACCCAAGTTACCCTCTCCCCCGATTTCTATCAGAACAAACTCGTGTGGGGATTCGTCAAGTAATTCAGTTTCCAAAAGGGTTCCATCAGGAAACTTTAAGAACCGCTTGTCCAAACACAATCCTAGGAAGTGACACTAGCTTTCCGGACCAGCTTTCGGATGAGACACAAGGGTAGCGCAATTCGCTGGAGAAGCTGAGATTTGTGTAGAACATTCAAAAAGCAATCCTCACCTACATTTTGACATTCAAATTGACCTAATCATGTTCATTTTCGGATAATAAACATCATGTTCGAGTTTATCAATATATCACCATACCTATTGGAAGTCAAATACGTAGATTATATTCTTATTTTCACGTATCAATTAACCAAATACTATAACAAATGCTCCAAATGTTGAATTTTCGAGATTCATTCAAATACGATGAGATACCATAGTTGATCAGGTTTCCTCGTCCTCTTGAATGAACCGTCTGATATTGCTCATGTGTTTGTTGAGCCAACCATGCTTCTGATTCTTCGCCTATTGTGAGCTGGTAGTTACTTCGGAAATGAGAATTGAATATTGATAAACTTTCTGGTCTGTCTCATTCCTGGCGCTATTTCATAGTATTTACGAGCTTGCTTGTTAATCCATCGTGGGGTGGCGTATCAGCCTCTTCGTTGCCCTTGTAATTTGTGTGGCCTGATACCCAGGCTAGAGCAGCTCTTGAAGGGTTTTCAAGCAATCCCAGACGAGTATGCAAGCAATGATCTTATCTTCAAACTACTGCCTTAGTATGTTTGCTGCAACTTCTTCATTGTGGGCATTACTAAGCGAAGAATGCAGATAGTCGAAAGATGTGAAATGAGCTTCCTACGGATATTTTATTTCCAGAGTGCTTTCAAGGATGAGTGAAAAACAATATGTACCGTAAAATACGTCACTGTGCCACTGTAATGCTTTCAGAAGAGTGCAAAGGTTCAAGACTGTTTTTCACTATAAATTCCAGACACTGGATACATTTGTGATTTGTCACCTGTTGATCCTGGTTCTGGATCTGAGATGACATTACTTATCTTATGGTGTTCATAGCAGTCTCCGAAACTGCCAAAATAACAGGGCAGAGCTATTGGACGATAATTGGCTACTCCAGTTCTCTTCTCCTCCTAGTCCTCTTCCTGAGATTCAGTTCGATGCTTTTGTGAAGGGTTGAATTGATATCCACAGCTGCAGTGACATATAATGTACTCGGGGAAATTAATGTGTCACGATTTTGTCAATATGTGAAGTTTATGGAATTGGAAGTACCAACATTTTTATATTTCCAATGAGAACTGACAGAAACGAATTTAGAATTAGGATATTCATAGTCGTCAGAATTGTCGCAGGTTTACGACTGTGATACATACATACATGAGTTTCCAGTATTTCTTCAGCATGTTAGGTGATGATCAAAGATATTCAATGATTGGATTACAGGATTATTAATCTTACTGACTCATTAGAGAATATGTTCAATTTCTTTTTATAATTCAGAGCTGGATTCTTGCCATAATTTATTGGTCGCCTGAAGGAGAAGAACGAATGAAAGTATACTATATATTGTAATGAAAATTTCGTTTCATCTCCAATTCATTTGATTGGAGAACTTATCAACATCATTCTTATGTCTCCGTCCTATGATAGTAATAGCTTTCCTTAAATCTGATACTTTTGAGACGCATGATCAAAATAAATTTTGAGGAGAGGGGACCTGGAAGGATATGCTGATCAATGAAATGGTTTTTCGAAGCGCTCTCTTGAATTAGAGTCTCCTTGGCAAGCGGTCGAGTCTGCAACTGGTAAGACAGTCTGAATTTTATCTTGTATTATCTCTAGAGTTGAAACCGATATACGCCATCGGCAGGTATAATCTGATTTATATATCTTGAAGGATGACTTCTACATACAAATTTTCCGATTTTTGTCCGTTTTCTGTCAAGCACGTGTGCCCCTGTTGTATCTCTATTTTTCCGTGGATTGTGAATCGATTAGACTGCCAGTTGGGGATTCAGCTTGTTTGCTTGGGGAGCCACCCTATTTCCTATATAATTTTACATGATTTGTTTCAACCACATCAATGCCTTATATGGTTTTTTGTTTGGTTAATGATTTATCTATTCTAAAACCAGAGCATTAACCAGGTTGTCAAGTTCCTACTAATCCAATTCTTTTTCGGTGGATTGTGATTCCGGAGGTTCCATCCAGTAGGAAGATTTGCTGGCGATCTTCTTCCCTGTATCTTCCTTTGTGAACGAGTGTGAACACATAAAACACAAGCGAACAGGGACGTGATCGGAAAGAAACCTTGTAGAATGCAGGTGGCTGATCTGGGAATCCAACCAACATCGAGCAGCCAAGGGCTCTTGGCGGATTTAGGTTTGATATTCTGGCTAACGTTTGATGTCTGTCATTTATTCTAAGCCTTCAGCATCTTGTTCTTTTGTTATTTCCAGCCTTCTGCAAATTTTTTTTTCAATAAAATCGTATAATCTTTATCTGGATTTTTCTTCTTCCTTCCCAAGCAAGGTTATATCATTTCCCAATCGACTTTTCCCTTTTGCAAGGCTGGCGCCCAACTCAGCTACTTCACGCCCTACCGCATTTATCTGGGCAGTCCAAAGGCATAATAACCTCAGTGTGAGGGTTACAATATATGTATACTCTAGTTATGATTCGAGAACCAACGAAACAATCTGTTAAGTTCAGGCTGTCATTTTATCATAGGATCATCGAATGTCAAAACGATTATAATATGATGGATATCATAATGGCAGACTAGTTACAGGATCCAGTATGAGTTGGAGCACATAGATGTTATATCAGATCAATAGTGAAGCTATCATGCCGTGAATATTAGGTTACTGCTGACTCCAAGAGTAAACTGCAATATAAAGCTGCTAAATGTGTTTACTGACACATCATACTCATGTCACACAGCTTGTGGAAATGTTTGACATCAATTTATCAGTCCTTTAGCTCAGAGATATCCCCATGGGGTCACCTAATAAATGGGCATTTTAGGTTCTGAATTGAAGAAGTTATACTCTGTACCTCTGTAAATATCTGCCACATGATCACTCAACAAGTCGAGTAGAGTAATAGAAAAGGCGGAATAGCTTATGATTGATGATATGATTGTTACTTTCATAGATTCATGTCTGTACCTAACACATATTCTGTCTGATACTGTATAATATAAATATAATATAATAGTCTTGAAGTTGCAACTGATATAATCTTTCTGGAGTATTATCATTATCCGAAGTGATGAAGTAGTAACAGACTAACAACATTCTTTTGTGGTAAGGTTTACAGTGGATTTGTTAAGAATGGGTTATCGAATTAATTCCAGGAGCTTATTCCGAGCAGAATGCCAAACAAGCCGATAGCATTTGACGTTCGCACTTTATATCGGCTATAGTAGAGTTGGACATGATCCGATCATCGGAAGGATACAAATTGAATCCTACCTAAATCACAAGATTGATGATTCTCCATTCCATCATTCCGAATTCACTCTTCTGAAACGAATCCATGACTGATTGAAGGAAATGTCCACATTCAACACGTATCCAGAAATTCAATGCAACTCTTGTCCAAATATTTGTCGCACATTATTGGATATATTGAAAGCTTCACGTATGATTGTTCAGTTGATTATTATCAGTCAATTCCATTACATAGCACCCTTGATGTGAACAAGGTGCATAATTAGCTCGAAAGTGTGACTGTGGAATCATACTAGTGTAACAACCAGCATCGTGAAATTAAATTATTTTATCACGAATATACAGAAGGAGATGTAACATCTTCCTACTGGATATCCGAATGAGTGTGGGGAGTTCTTCAAATTCGGATAAGGTCTGAATTAATGAGCGGAAAACATTTTTATGGAAATGTTTTCTACTAGCATTCTTCACGAAGACATGGGCTCATAAAGGACGCAGTTTTTCTTGGAAACCTTGAGAAATTGTCCTCCTTACATATTATCAGAGGTAGACCTCAATTTTTCAATACCCTGAATCAGAACTAACAAAATAACTCTCTTGCATTCCAATGATCCACTTTCCCAACTTTCCACTTTATTATTGGCTATGAAGAATTCTGCAAAACAACCTTTCTCATTGATGGGAAACCCCACGTATAATATATTATACAGTCCTAAAGTAACGGGTAAATTAATTTTCTACGTAATTATGAATGCAAATGAGAAATTTTCATAAAACTACACTTTCTGAATAAAATTTTTCACTTGCCCCCTCAACCCTCTAGGGGTAACAACTACCCCTATAGAAATTTCAATTGAAAAGGGGTATCTTGTGATACCACGTTGAAGGGGTTTTCAATTCTCTATTCAGCAATATAGCGCGTTATGATATTCGGACGTGGATACTTAAGAAAAAAGTAGACTGGAAAGTGTGATGATCAGGATATTTCTCATAAAATAATCAACATACCTCAAAATGCGTTCTTGTTTTATCACCCACTCCACTTGCGACATTTGAAACTCACAAAAAGATCCGATTTTACTTTTTTGTCAAGACATAACCAATAAACTAGTTGATCGTGACAGGTATTCAACTCGAGGGCTACTTGTTTGTATGAAATGAAATTATAATTTTTCCGAAGTATCCACGTCCAAAAATCAAAATGCGCTATATTGCTCAATAGAGAATTGAAATCCCCTTTAAACGCGGTATCACAAGCTACCCCTTTTCATTTAAAATTTTCATAGGGGTAGTTGTTATCCCTCGAGAGTTGAAAGGGCAAGTGAGTAAGGGTGATTCACCTGAGTGGTTCATTAGAGGTTTATGGAGAACTGATAGAGATATCATCTTAAAATTTTGGTGGATGCTACTACTCAATGTGTTCCATTTTCCTAAAATATATTCAATACGCTGTTACTTCCGGTTAAACCGGAAGTGATATGAACTTCGTTTTTTCAAATGGAACACCCTGTTTATTTTCACATTCTTGAATTCAAAGAAGAATTCTAGACCTGTTGCATTTTAAATTTTCTTCCTATCGTGATTCGTTTTCAAGATATTCCATTTTTACGAAAAATTTTTACAGATGGACTGACTGACTAACTAAAATATCTATATTATCTATAATTTTCATGATTTAAGGTTCAATCTCCGTATAAACGTCAATGAAAGAGTGCTCTATCAGGCATCTTTCAAAGTGTTCCAAAATGTTCAATAGGTTTTGATATTTCGATTTACTTTTTGGAAATTTCAAATCCCAATAACTTATTTTAAATGGAATGACCATAAAATTTTTATACCATCCGACGCAAAATTTGATTTCATATCGATTTGCATGAGCATACCATATTGCTAAAATGGATATTTACAGAGATACCAACAAAAATGTGAAAATACGCTCATTCGTCTCATGTGTATTTTCACAAATGTGCTTTGGGTGGTTCTGAATTTCATGTTTGATGGATAATATGAACATCAATCGATTGAGAAGTGACTATCTCCACTTCGTCTATGGATATACCAATGCAAACCTATCACCAAACGAATAATATACGGATGAAACGAAACCAGTAATTGTTCAAAATGTCGTCTAAGTTGTTCACGACACATAATAATTCTTGTCGGGACACCTTCAGTAGTCGACCTTTCAATTTCTTGTGACAATTTTGCGAAAGCCAGACGCAATTTTTTGGCTCTAGGGAATTTCTAGAGTAATGCGCCTTTTTGAAAACTCTATTTTCTCTGAAACAGAGATAGAAATCGAGAGGCGTCAAGTTATATGACTTCGAAGGCCATTACCATGGTCTACCTTGCCGAATCCATCAGTCATCAATTTTTGTGTAATGTTTCTAACACAATATGATGGTGCACCATATTTGTTTCTTTTTGTGTGTTGTGAAATCAATTCATATTCATATTATTCGTCGAATATGAAATTTAGAACCATCCAAAGCACACTTGTGAAAAGACGGATGAGCTTATTTCCACATTTTTGATGATATGTCTGTAAATATCAATTTTAGCAATATGGTGTGCTCATACAAATCGATAGAAAATGAAATTTTGCGTCGGATTGTGTAAAAATTTCATGGTAATTCTTTTTGAATTAAGGAATTTATTGGGATTCGAAATTGCCAAAGAGTAAACTGAAATATCAAACACCCTGTTCAATATTTTGAAACACTTTGAAAGATACCTGATAGAACACTATTTCATTTATGTGTATACGGAGATTGAACCTCAAATCTTAAAAATTGAAGATTATATGGACATTTAAGTGAGTTAGTTCATCTGTCAAAAAAATTCGAAAAAACAAATTGAAAACAAATTACGATAGGAAGAAAATTCGAAATGCAACAGGTCCAGAATTTTTCGTGGAATTTGAAAATCTGAAAATAAACAGGCTGTTTCATTCGAAAAAACATGTTGACATCACTTCCGGTTCAACCGGAAGTGACAGCGTATTGAAAATATTTGAGGAAAATAGAACACATTGAGTAGTAGCTGCCACCATCATTTCAAGTTGATATCTCTTCCAGTTCTCCATAAACCTCTAATGAACCAGTTAGGTGAATCACCCTGTATATATGTTTATATGAGTGTAGTTTCGTATATTAGAATTGGCCTGTTTCAGAATTTTTCATTTGCATTACGTAATTACGTAGAAAATGAATTTATCCGTTACTTTAGGACCGCACTGTATAAAAAAGCATCACGTATTGACTTTTGGCATACATAATTCTACTCTCATCAGTGATAATTAGAAGAATGTATAGAGATGGAAGCTGGATGGAGTTGATAGTTTTCCATTATTCTGAAAATCAAGAGATTTTGTTTGAACCATCGAATGAATTCAACCCACCCTATAATCATCGCAAATTAAAAAACTAGACAAAAGCTTGTGCTGAACATTAGGCAACAATTTTTTGAATAGAACATGAAATTGCTATTTTGCTGTTTTCCCAAAAGTTCTTCTTCATGAAATTAATTGAAATTGCTGGCTCTTTCATATGGAATATTCAAATGGAATGGATGAATTCAGCATTCACTGTTCAGAGCTGAAAATCTCGACAAATATTGTATGAAGTCACAAATCCGGCCGCCAGGTCTTCATTTATCAGATCAGTCTCGCTACTCTGAGAACATTGCTGAAGGAGGCCTAAAAGCTGGAATGATTGATTGCCGTGGAAGGAAAACCGGCAGTCTCCACATCAATTATCTTTATCTTTTTCAACATATTCATTACAATATCCAAAGTTTATATGACATTTCTTCATATTTTTCCCGAGCAAAAAACTACTTGCTTTCGCCTTAAATTTGATTAAGTATAAGTTTTTTCAATTGCATGTTTAGAATTTCTGGAATGGAACGAATCAAACCTCAATTCAAATGAAACAAGGAACATTTATTTTATCATTTTCTGAGAAATAGTCATTCTTGAAATGATGAGAATTGATAAACTCTAAACAAATTCCTTCAGCATCCCATAACACGAAAGGAATTATTTACCTATTTCAACTCGATGTCGAGTTTTGGGAAAGAGTATATATATAGTTCAGGAACATTAGGATGTTTTTCAATTGAGTTACACCCCGCAATTATCCGATTCCATCGGTCGTTGAATTTTTCCAACTGAGGAAGCGTGTAATAAATATTTCAAATCTAGAGGTTTCACATATTTCTATACTTGCCACATTGCTGAACGAATTTTATCTCATCGTAAATATTCGACACTTGAATAGGTTCATGAAATTAACGAAGAATAAAATATTCCTACAAGAAGTACGAAAATTATCATTTGTATTTCTGCTGTATGTTCAGCTAATACTCTATGCATGCATCAATTTTGGATACTACATATTGTCTAAAACATGATGATGAGCATATCGGAAATTTTCCACTTTCAGTTCAGAATAAGTCTTCCTTGTTTGAGTAGGATAATATTTTTGAATATCACGTAAAAAATTGATATCATATTGACCTACACCAACATAATATAATGCCTCTATTTTCACTAAGCACACTACATCGTTTTCCGCGTTGATATATCGCTTAAATAGTGATATTTTTTTTGAAATATGAATATGAGTTTCCACATGTTTGCGATATAATGAATTGCACGGTTGAACCGACACAATATAGCATGAGCACACAATCTGTTTCACCGATTACGTACCATACTTTACTGTCAACAATCAAGGGAGTTGATCTATACGTCGGTAGCATGAACTGTTATGTTAACGTAACTAGGAGAGATTTTCTTGTGAAATGTACTTGTGTATGGTGAGATCTCGATGAGAGTGATGTTCTCTAATCTGTTCTGGTACGGTAACATAAACTACAAAAAAACTTCCAATTGAGGAAGTAACATAAAAACTGATTCACTTCATATCAACCAAATAGGCGTGTATTGAAAGCGCGAAAGTTTCTGTTGGCAGTGAAAATTTTTTATACGTATAGAGGGTAAACTTCTAATATTCTATTGGTTGAATCAGAATCACAAAAAATGGAAACATGTATGAGACAGTTGTTAACATTGAAGTGAATTAATATTTATCTGAATGACATCACGGTGAATTGATTACTTGTCTAAAACTGGTGAATATATCTCCTCAATGGTGAAGGTTTACACGTTGAATTTTTCGAAGAATGGTCAGTGCTTCCTAGACTTAAGTTCAATGAAACATATTCAGATTAACAACGTATCTGAATTTGTAAAGAACATTTGGCTAACTGGGCAATAGGCAACAAGAAAAGAAACCCAGAATATTGACCTGTTTATGTTACGATTCCAAGACTGAACTTTATTTACCCCCAATAGGACACCATTCGATATTTGGCCAAGACAGGACATCTCTATACTATGCTCAACTGGAATGAAAACATTATGAACCCCTTCTCGATATATAATGTATCACGTTATTGAAGAAATTTGCCAGTAAGCTGTACTATTCTATTCGAAAACTTTGAATAAAAGAAGTGAAATTTCGGAGTGCATTATAATTGAATATTTCGAAAAGTATTAATTTCCCCACCATATTATCATCAAATTGGTGTTTTTTGGACTAAAATTCGTGAGCACCAATGAACATTCTCTGTTCAAATCCAGATTGCACGACGAGTGTAAAATTATCGAAATTAAATGTGGAAAAATACTTACGTGTGGAAAACAAGTGATCCCACCAGTCCGTCTTGCAAAGGAACGCCTTGAGGTCGTCAGCTGTCCTACCCACGATGACGATCGGCGGCGCAACCAGCGAACGAATTATCAGTAATGCGGAGAAAACTGTTAGGATCATACCGAGCCTTTTGAGCAGATTGGTATCGGTGATCCTAATGGCTTTGGCCGAACGAACTCGAAAGATGACAGAGATCCTGGAAAAAGTAAAGGTTATAATGATGTTGATACGATGCCGAAGAGAAATACAGGGTGTATATATCATAGTTTTAGTCAGTATGAGTTAATACACAACCATTAACTCCCTAGTGAATAATTGTTGCGAGACATAAATTATTCCACAGATATTCTTATACCTACATATTATTCTTTATTGGTAACTGAAATTACATGAAATCGAACAGTGTATTCCATATTTGGTTTCAGAATTATGTCTTTCAGTTCATCAATGATCAATTTATGATCCGATAACATCGCATCGGTTTATGTTGAGTAATTATCAACCTAAGATAAATAGATTATAGTGCTAAGGCAGAGAATATTTCGTTTCTGTGTGAGACCCTATCAATGATAAACAAATTCAGGATACGTGAACCCTTGATTTTACTTTCACCGAGTAATGTAGTTTGATTGGTATCAAAATTGTAATTCTACCCCATTCTGTTTCCCTTCAGTATAGTTATCCTCTCGGAAAATCTGAGTGATGTTAGATAATATGCCGGGCGAAATTTCTGTTGTAAATCTTTTCAACTAATTGAGTTCGTGAACAGTTGGAATGAGTTGATGACGATGATGATCGTCGTTTTAAGTTGAACTGAGTTGAACCCCAATCGGTTTATATGATAATATAACCAAGCAAGCCTTGCTGTAAAATTAACCGTTTCATAATTAGTTTAGTTTAGGCGAGTAGTCGCCGTGTTACAGTTGACTGAGAGCTATAAAAACAATGGAATCCTGCTGATCTTGATGAGAATTTGAATGGTAGCAGAAAATGACTTCAATTTCCTCTGACCATTTCATCTTATAAATAAATAACTAACGATTTTCTCGACTGGAATGCTTTATTCCATCTGAAATTCTAGAATTATACATGATTTACTTCCAATTAGATATTTTCATGATGTTTCAAGGTATCTGATTCACTTAGTCGAAGCAATTTTCAAATACTTCGATATTTTGCAGCAATAGTTACCGAAGTAAGGGGGCATCCAGTTATTACGGGGGAAGAAACCAAATTTTACTCAATCTCACTTGGGGAGAGGAGAGTCTTAACAAATATTACGATTTTTTCACTGAAAACGGTGTGGAACTGCGTCAGAGTTCGGTTGAATCGAAGTAACGATCAATTTTTGTCCAAGTATTCATCATTCAATTTTTCAACTGTGATTTGAGATCACAGCAATATTCACGAATACTAGTCCTTGATAGTCTTGAATGAAAGTAATTCAGCAAATCTTCACTTACCACAAGTACAAGTTTTGTTGAATCAATCTCACGTGAGATTGGCGAAGAGGGGAAGGGGTCGGGAAAAAACTCACATCTCACCAAGGTGGAAGGGAGGTAAAACATTTCTCAAATTGTTCACGTAAATAATAGATGACCTTCTTTGATTTCGTAGGAAGAAATAATTATATAATTACCAAGGCATCAGCAGACATCAGAAGTTAGTTGAAAATGAAAATTATCAATTGTATAAAATATTTCAGTATTGCAATTAATGTACATGAAACATGAATTGAATGATTGAAATTGACGTCACTACCCGAATTGAAGAAATAATCACAATGAAAAACACACAGAAATGAACACAGAACAATAAATCATTGGAATTAAACTAAACTACCCTGATATTTCACTTCTACTAAATGATTATGAGTCGCCTAAGGATGAATATTAGACTTCGTCAAATTTCTACACAGTGCATCGATGTTCTATCTGAGGTGACACTGAACAGCTTAATCTGAGGATAGTGTCTATATTTATTTTGAATGAATTATGGTAGGCGCAAATATCAGTTTTCATCCAAGAGTCAACTCAGTACCTTTAATAAGGAAACTCAAACTTGGAAATGATCAGAAATTGATCATATGATGCAGAGCTAACGGAATAACAATGATAATCATTTCTCATGGAGACATGACATGTATCCCTGTATGTATACAATTGATTCAGATTTATATTTATGCTGATTCACTATGATGAATTGCCGTGCGAATTTCGTTAAATCGTTCCTTTGGCATCTTGAGCTCCTCAAGAAAGCCATAGAGAAAAGCATCCTCATCGCCTAATCTGTTGTGGCTTAGCGGTGCATTTTCGTATGGAATCAACAGAAATGACCCAGTATATCATTGCATGATATGCTGAAACTTTTCAGTGGCACTACGAGAAAATTCTTTTATTTCGGATCGCTTCGGAACGTACCAAAGAGAAATCATCGCCTTCAGATCCAGAACACAACAATTTGAAAGTGGAGAAAATATTAATGGAAGGAAAAGAAATCGTTGTTTGTCCACCCGATAAAGAGTTGGTTAAACTGTCTGAAAGTTATGCCATTGAGAACGAACATGGTTTTGTGACAGGACGATAACTTTCCGTGAATGAGATTGAATTCTCATAGAATGCGGTTGGTTGTCTGGCTCCAGTTAAAACATTCTTTAAGATGATCCTTTTATGTTTGGAGAAAGTACAAAAAAGTGAGAGTGGAAAAAATCAAAAGCCAACGGGAAACAAAATATTTTTCAGCTCAACAGGGGTTTATAAACATTTAGACATGAATTTTTTTGCATACGAGAAATCTTCATCATATAGCAGTTTCCAAAATTAACGTGAGCTCTCAATTTCTCTGTCTTTTTATTGTGCGTTTTTTATTGAATCATGAGGAACATAGGGTATGTTTATTGATAGAATAATAACACATCGGGCAAATAGCCTCCACGGCTTTGCGTACACATACTCACCATTTGTTTAAATAGTTTTTGACTATTCTGCATAAATGTGGCTGGATTTTATTGATACATCGTTGAATCTCATTCTTTATTGCAAGCGTGATTGTGGGCTTATTGACATCATATACCTGTTATTACAATACAATACAATACAATTCTTTATTGGTGCTATTACACAAAAGTGTTTACACAAGTCATTTCAAGTTGTACATAAAACAAATACAAAAATAAAATATAGGTACAAAAAGCTTGGAAAAAGAGATAAAACCGTACATTGAAAGTCTAACAGACATTGAAATTAGGTCAAAGTTTGTATAATTGAGTTGTTCTGAAATGTAAGAGTACCATTGAAAAACTCATTGACATCATAAAAGGCATGTTGTAGAAGAAAATGTTTGATTTTTATTTTAAAATTGTGGATTTCTAGTTCCTTGGCCTCCGCAGGGAGGGCGTTGTATAGCTTGGGTGCCCAATAGGAGATTCCATTGCGTGTTTTCGACAGTCTCAAATAATTGGCTTGGATGTTTTGACGATTTCGTGTGGGGTAGTCGTGAATTTGGGAGTGGTTTATATATTCATGTGAGTTTTCTCTTATATATAATAGACATTGTAATATGAATATACAGGGTAACGTCAATATTTTATGTTGTTTGAATTTGTCCCTACAGTCGTCTCCGTATTTCAAACCAGAAACAACTCTCAATGCTCTTCTCTGTATACTGAAGATTTGGGAGCATTGGCTTGAGTGTCCCCATACTAATATAGCATAGGATATGGAGGATTGGATGAGGCCGTGGAAGGCTGTAAGTAAAGTACTCAGGTTCACGATTTTCGAAAGGCATCGTAGTAAAAAAGTAAGGCTCGACAATCTCCTACATAGAAACTCACAGTGCTCTCGCCTTTCGAATAATTCTATGAGAAAATATTGAATATCAATTAAAATCATTCTAGAATTAAATCACACGATCTAGGGGGTCAATTCTGATCACTGGAACGATGGGAACATCTTACTAAAACCACATATATTGGCCACATGGATATCATTCAATTTCAATAAAAAACGTGATATAATGCACCAGTAACAATTACTTCTCCATAGCTTCATAGCTCCACAGCTATATTTTCAGAAAAGTACATTTCACGTACACGGATTGTTTAAGATGACCAATTGGTTTGGTGTCTCTGCGGATCCTGTCTCCCGGAAGTTTTCGATTACTTTTTTCACAGTCGATGAATTTGAAATACTATTCTGATCATATTTCATATAAAATTCTCAAACAGCGGACGCCAACTTTTATTATTTTTGAAATAACATTCAATAAGGTATACGTTGTTCTTGCGTGTAATATACCATTTTTATTCATCCTAAATTGTCCCCTGTTGATTTATTAATTTTTCAGGATTGCCAAAATTTGATCTTGGGACACTTTTCAGTCTCCAGATTTCTGAAAAAAATTACTTTTCCCTTAGACTGAAAGTATTATTTGAAAGGAGAAATTATTTGTTGACCAAAACCCACCCAATACCCATTCACCAGTAAGGTTTTGATCATGAAGTAGTGAAAAAAATCGTTTTAGCAATTTTTGTTTGATAGGTAATAAAAAAAAAACTATTGAAAACACCTTCGAAAAGATAATTTCAATATAATTAATTTTAGCATAATAATAAAGATTCCTTCGATTTGAACATTTTCAATAACGGAGGATTACTTATTGTACATGTAGTAAGCTTTCTTTTCCGTTAGTCTGGAATTAGAAAGGTTGAAATCATGTGATCTTATATAATAGTCATTATCTCGTTGATAGACCTCAGGAATTGATTTATTCTCGAAAAGAATATATTCCACAAAAATATGTACAATCCATTAACTGTTTGCTGTTTTTCCTACTTGAACTGAATATATTCCTTCAAGAATCTATATTTCATTTCATGAATCAACTTATAAGTTTTTTTCGGCAGATGGATATATTATTTGAATTTTGAATACTTGAACAGCCACCTCTATACTGATTCAGAGATTGCGTCATAAATTAGTTTCAATGTATCCTTGCTAATGTACCAGCTTATAATTCGTATTGCATAGGACTTCAATTCACTTCTGATGGTAGTCCAATAATATGCTCAGTCCATGTCTAAAACTCATCAATTCAGATTCCTGAAAATTTGGCATCATGTTTGATAGGAACGTCTAGGTCTTTCCAGTGTTCGTTTCTTTGTGCTTAATACAATCGCAGTGGTCTCTTCCTTATTTAATATAAGTCTATTGCCTGTGAACCACTCATCGACTACCCCAAAAAACTATGCACACTTCCTCAGAATATCTGAGCTATTCTCTTCTTGTATCACCACGTTTGTATCATTAGTATAATTCACAATATATCGATTCCGCTTAGGTATTGGATTGCTGAGAGATTGCATGTATTTAACGAAAAGGATCGGACCCAATACATTTCCCAGTGGAACACCCAAACTATTCACACTATACCTCAGGTAGGATTATTTGGATATGTTCGGGACTAATTAGAATATATCAAAGTGTAACAAGAAATATTCCAGAAAAAAGTATACAAGTTTTTGTGGAGAAAAAAAGCAACATTATAATTTTTTACCATGATATAATATTTCAGCTGTTCATAATATAAGTTTTTGACTCGGACACTGAAATCAATTCATCAGAAACACTTTTATCGAAGTTTGCAGTTATCAGGAAATGGGAGTTGTGGTTTGAAAATGAACTCAGATTTTCTCAACACATCTTTAGCAGAGATTGAATAATGTGCTGAGACAATTCGATACAAATCGTGATATTCCAGCTGATCTCTGCTAATCTGATGCGACTCTCTGATTGTCCAAATTATTTTTTTATATGTGAGGTTGATGATCAATGACTTCAAATGAAGTATCAATTTACTTCACATTCACATTTGCTGCGCATACTGAAATGGACGCATGAGAGAAATAAAATAGAAGCAGATCCATCACCTGAACAATGTCTCCTGAAACTGAAATAATTTGTAGTGTGGTATCCAAATCTGCAACTTTCTCCCGAGAAAGGCACATGATTTATCATACGCAGCAAATAAGAGTTGTTATTATATCATCTCAAGAGATTCATGATGATCTGCAAAGAGGCATGTAATGAAAATTATGTTAGGAAAAAGATATTTTGAGAATTTTTTCACACACGTTGCCTTATATAGTCCATTATATTCAGCACAGGCATTCCATAATGCCAGTGTAGTTATTAGATGAAATAATTGATCTGATGAAATACGCAATGACAGATTCATCTTGTCGATAAAGAAAACGATCACAATTTTCTTCAAGAAATTCCGCTCACGTAAATTACATGTGATGGTATTTCGTATGATACATCGTCTACCCTCTTTAAGACGAGCTTAATCGTAATTGGAAACTGAAATTTCATTCGATCCAATGAATCACATATACGGTTCTATTTAATTCGCACACATGTAGGTATACCACACGTTTGCCAAACGGAATTAGGAGGACGTGGCAAGAGCATATCGCGTAAGTTTTCTTCTTAGGAATCACCCGAATCCATAAATTCAGGTTTATATCAGAAACGTTTTTACATCGTGGTTCAGTTCAGATATAACCAGAAAAAAGTCTTACAATTAGTTTTCAAACTCCAAACGGAACTCACTGAAATTGATGCAACCAGAGTGCATAGTTTTGTTCGATTGAAATTATCATGTTGATTGAATTCGATGTTATAAAATCATACACATACCGTTATATACTGAAACATATAAAAGGAACTGATCCATATTATATTATAAACATTTTCAGATTAGATCAGTTGGCAATTTCTAGGAAGACAAAGAGAAATATCAAACTTTTACTGAGAACTAAAAAAAATCTTCATGACAAATCAGCTGATTACACAGTCCTGATTACTGGGAGTCAAAGTCAAATTTACAAACTACTCACCAGTTAAAAGTGATAAAATCACACATTCTTTACGAGAACCTGATCAGATCATATATGAAAAAAACTTGACTCCATTACAATTGTATGGAACAACAGTATGGGAAATCAAATCTTCAGTAAATTTACTCATGGTACTTTTCAATTAGAGGGAAATCGATGATTTCAATCAATGTTTTTACTAAGGATGTAGTCCTTCACCTCATTCGAAGGCAGTTATGGTATGATCACATGTCAAGTTTCAGAAGATGGTGAAATCTGAAGAAAAAAAAATTCACAAGAATGAAGTTGAATGACAGTTTTTTGTTTTTCATTCGGTTAACATTTCTGATAAGTCTCCATTTCTTCATCAACAGTAATGAAATATGCGAGAGAGCAAACTACACAACACATTATCATGATCGTTATCTGAAGAAAGTTGGATTTCGAATTGGTTGACAAACAGATACAAAAAAGGCAATAGTCAATGACCCATCCAGAAACCTATGAACATTGGTAATTTTCAATCTTTCATTTCATTCATGAAAATGAACATCTGATGAAATCAATTGTGAATGATAATATTGATGGGATTTCGTGAAATGGTCCTTGATGAAGTTGCACCATATCGAGTGAAACAGTATTGTAAAGTTTCCCACTGTGAATTGGCAATAAATAAACCAGCCGTATTATCGAAACTATCAGACCTAGAAGAGGCCAGTGTTCGATTTCCGATGAATCGAGGTACTTACGTTATCGCACTTGAATCTCTCCGGCAATTTCTCGAAATACTTTTGCGGGATTAGACGACGGCGAGTTTGAGCGCTGAATTCTATCAGTTGATAATGGGCGATGGCTGTAAATCTTGCACATGACACCGATAATGTTTGATCGTTGTAGCGAAGCGATTGCATTTCAGGAGATATTGCAGTTCGGGCATTTCATTCTACATGATCGAGTAGCTCACTTACTAATTCGATCCCATTGGAAAATATTTTGCTTTCTCAACTAGACATACAAAGTGTTTGATCATTTGATCATTTACTCAATCACATGAGTGGGAAGGTATCGAGCTATACAGGGTGTTTCTTAAAGACATGCTAATATTTGAAGTTGTTATTTTTTGACACATTTCAAGAAAAAACTCATTATAAACGTATGTTCTAAAAGTCTTAACTCTTGAGATACAGGGTGATGAAATAAAAAAAAAACAGTTTTTTGATAATCACTAAGATAATATTCTAGACATCTTTGGAAAATTTGGTACATGTCTTCTATGAATCAAGGCGCATTTTGTAATATATGAAATTTTCAATTTTCTCTACCAGTGGCGTCCACGTCCGTAAGGGTTTTGCATTGAATATATTCGTAGAAAAAAATACTACGCCACTGCTTACTTCCAAAATAAAAATTATTTTTGAGATCCTCATTCATTATTGGGCAAAATTGATGGTTTTTCTTTGTCTAACGCATGGTTTCCGCTTGAAAAATAAAAATAGTTTTACTTCAAAATCTGATTCGGCGTGAAAATGTTAGAGCATCGACTGATAGCAAGTTGTTAGATTAGATTCATAGAATTCATTGATGCATAGAAGACATGCACCAAATTGTTCAAAGATCTCTAAAATATTATCTCAGTTTTTATCAATCAACTGTTTTTTTTTTCGAAATTCTATCACCCTGTATTTCAAAAGTTGAAACTTTTAGGAGATACGTTTATAGGAAGTTTTTTTCTCAAAATGTGTCAAAGAATCGCCCCTTCAAATATTAGCATGTCTATGAGGAACACCCTGTATTCCATCTAAAAAATGACATGAATTTTGAGAATGATATCTTTATAATCATTTTGTTCGTACGTACGAGAAAATGGAAATTGCATCTTCGAAATGAGTTCATTGGCAAAACGAAAATTGGCTCTCGTTGTCTAGTTATAATCAAAAGTTCGATTTTTTGATTTTTTTACATACACGAATATCATGGTTGTTGGTAAAGTTGGAAGACAATAACTTTCACATCCACATGCACTTATTCTCTAGTACGAATAACATTTATATATCACATACGACTGCAGTTTTAGTTAGCTATTGAAAGTTTTTTTCACGCTTCCGGTAGATGACGCGATTGCAACTGGCTATAAAAAATGCAATTTTCTCGGGGTTGTGAATATGTTACCGATGCGAAAGATAGATCGAAACTATTCATGAAGTAGATTCTAACCACTCAATGTGATGATATCTACAGAAAAATCATCATCAAAACGGCAGTACCCGTTACAGCTCATTCAAAGAGATCGAGATTAATGAATTTAAGACGTTGGAAGCGATATGAAGAAATGAAGAAAATCAAGCTACCATACACTGAAGTAATTAGTATCATGTGAACTCATCTGAAATTCCTCTTAGTTGTACACCTGCATATTTTATACACAACTACTTCATGAATCTTTTAAGTCGATTTCAGTCGAATACAGTGAATTCTCATTCTACCGGGATACGCCACGTTGTTGAACGGTCGTTTTTATTTTCTTATCCAGAAGTTCAAAGTTATGTACATCAGGATGTGTTTCGGAATCTTGTACAGAATATAAATATCATATGGAAGACATATTCAACATTGCGTTCACATATCGCCTCTGTACTTTATGAAATAATTCTTTCTCGGGCAAACGTGATTTTCTGATATTTCGAACATTGCATGACAGGAAGAAATATTATTGCCACACGTGAAACTATAATGATACCAGTTCAAATGGTGGTTAAAACTTTGAGGGTGCACAAATGGAAAAAAATTATGGAATGAGTACAGGCTATTCTTAGTTGAACTGACTCGACCGATTATTCATCATGGTAACATTTCTGGTTATACAAGTTATTTCTTGAGTGGGTATTAGAATCATAATGTCAATAATGACCTTCTTCAACTATAAAAACAAAGGGTTTACATTCGGAAGAAATTACGATTTTCACTAGTCTTGGTGTAATATTTTGATAAATGTAATGATCTATTCTCATATTTTCAACATGCTCCTAAGAGTTCATTCCATATTTCAAGGAAATGAGTTTGAGTATTTTTTAATTTCTAATAGGAGTACTGTCGATGAAAAAACAACAATGAAATAAGCAGAGTAAATGGAGGTAACAATAAAAATCAAGTCACACAAACCCGATGATTACTGCAAAATGAATAATCTTTGCCCAATCAAGAGTTCAAATTGATTGAAAGAAATAAATTTGGAATTTCAATTGATTCTTGGTATAGGTAAATGAAAACACTTTCAGTCCTGAAATGTGGAAATGTTATAGAGGTAACGATAACAATAGCCCAATAATTTGTGTATCATTTTTTGGAAGAACACACAGGATTGAAAGGATCGTATATTTTCCAAGGATATAAACAAAAGCAGTTAGGATTGTCTTGTCAATACCTTAGACTGAATAGAATCAAGACCGTGTATTTCATGAAGACTCTCTGGTATAAATGAAGTTTGTATTTGCAAGTCATATACGATCCATACGTGAATTGAAAAGTGTGTCGAAACATCTTCTATCCTGAAAGTCCGTGCTTGTTCAGAAAATAAGTTTAAGAATCCTTCTGGAAGTTGATATTAGGTCATTGAAGTATCGAGTTGAATTGAATTCTGAAATAAATATAATTTCTTTCGTTTTGATCTTTCCATCCAAACTAGTATTTCAGCTCATTGAACAGTTTCAAGATATTTGCAATCTGTGGAACTATCAACTGTTCATTACCGATTCATTCATCCAAAGTAAATTCCACTATCCTCATGATCTGAGATATTAAGAAGCTGATGATTGAGCTCGAGAGCAATTGAAATCTGTATCAGCATTCAGACATATATAGTTCTTATGTAAATATAAAACACTCTCAACGTAGCATTCATTTTTGTTGAGACTTTTCTAGTATTAATTAACATTTGATGAAGAGCTATCGCAGTCACACCTCTCTAAACGCGTTAACAAAATCCTCTGACGAACGAAGGCAAGTGCATCAAAATCGGATCACCCTCTCATGTGCTCGGTGGATACAGCCATTCACCCAACATACGTGTCAAACTTATAACACTTTTTTTTTGCGTCTGGGGTTGATGATAATGATTGTGAAACGGAAAAGCGCTCTGTGTAAATCTGCCCTATCTTGGTAACTATGAATTTACATTCAAATTTATTCGCATTGTTTCATATAAAAAGAAGGTTTTATCGTACAGGGTGTTCCGTCAGGAAATTAAGTTAGTAGAGTTAACACAGCTGGTTAAGAATATAGACGAAAGATACTATGAGCCATTTTTATGATTTTCTTATTTCGAGGTATTTCCTTTGAATCCTTTCGATACATGAAGCCTACAATTCAAATCTGACGTGCTGCCTTGCGTCACATTTTTGATGAGCTACCCCCTACACCTAAGCTAACTGTTTGATAAAACGCTTGTAATTTATGTTGATTGATGAAGTAAATAATGAAAATAATAATGTTATAGTGGAATGACAATAAAAATAATGATGCCTTCTGTCGCGGTCATATTTGATATCTTCAACTCGAAATTGAAGCAAATTCAAACTGAATTGTGTCATAAGATTGTGTTTTTTGTTTATGACGTCAACTGATCCGAAGAGTTGAAAGTAGTTTCGAATAAGTAGTATACATTTGAAGTCATAAATCTGGTACAGTTGTAAAATATCAAAAAAACCAATGTGGCGAATACAAAGAAAAATTTTGAGATGAGACCGATTTGATGAATATACGATAAATCGCATTGTCATAGATCTCTCCAAGCTTCAATTTCATCCACATTTTTTTCGTTCATGTTAGACCAACGTGAATATATATGGATTTTGTATACTCACCTCCATGTTTTCAACATTAGTGCTCCATAGGTGAGAGAAAATCCAATTTCTCGCAGCCAAACTCTAGCCGTGCAAGTATATACAGTAGGTTTCGGATACATCACTATCATCTGGAAAATAAAAGAGAATAGTTCAATTCGGAAATGATTTTCATCTTACAACCTTCAACATGAAATTCAGATCGATGTATCGAAATGACCATATTGTGAGGTTACTGAACGAGGGAGGACACATTTCGAAATGTGGGGTTATTATCAAATTCTTAAATCTCTCACGTTCTTTCGTTAGGAAAACTTTGTGAGTAAAAAATCGAAACTTATATTCGTGTGTTCTTTTTCCCGAAATAATGGAATTCGTTCTGGAGCAGGACACTGTGATGAAATACAATTTGGACTTTACCGATATTTTCGTAAGAAAAAATATACAATATTCTCGTATGTAGAAATGGAAAATATTCGCTGTTCAGTCAGAGGAACAAAAACTGTACATGAAAATATTATCTAATACATGTTTCATTATTGAGACCATGATAACAGTATCCTCACTAACGATGAACTGGTCTAACTATAATCTAAAACCAATATTCTTAAATGTATTTCAAAAACAGTCCTCAGTGATAGAAATTGAACGATCCATCAAATTCATGAACTAGAAGATAAAATAGTAGTTTTTAAAGATCTCTTGATAGCCTTATATTAAGTTCTCCTATGAAGTATCAATCACAGTTCAATCCAAATTTATCTACAGAATATATTCCAATTGGCGGAAGAGAAAAACTGGACTTTGACCGACTGAAACCTAAATCACCCTGTATATGAAAAAAGGTCTGCTCACTGTCGTTAGCTATGGTTTGAAAATACAATGAATGATGGCAACCGATTCATCATAGATTATGATTGCAGATAGATGTTACAATCAATTTCTGTGATGCATGTTTATTCTGGGAATGTATCGATTTGATATTGTCTGATCAGGTGAATGACCAGTTGAAAAGCCAGATTGAACCCTATCGGATCTTATTCATCTAGTTATTTCAATTCATAATCTATTTCAATGAATTTGAAAATATCCACCTATTGAAGTTCACGTGATGAATTCGATATACACTGTGTCCAAGATAAGGATGTCTATCATGGGGATCTAGGAAACCATAAGAGATACGAAAATGGTTAAATCAGAGAAAAGTTGCGCATTTCCAAGTCTAACAATGTGCCGTTCAGAAAGTTTCGTAATTCCAATTAGTTCCGGAGATTTGCCTGAAAAAACGAAATTTTCTGACGTTATTTAAAGAGATACAAGAAAATAAATCACACTTTCTCATTGCCATTTTTAATCCCTACAAAACAGCGTTGAGAGATTTTTCGTATGACTTTTCGTTTCGGAGAAACCACCATCAGCTTTATTTTTTTATATGGCCCGTGAAAAAAAACCCTGTATTGAATAGCATATTTAATCACTAATACAACGATGTATGACACACAATGATTTTTCAATATTCAAAACGGAAAAGTATTGAAGTTCGAACATTTTGGTGTAGTGTGCGGTGAAATGATGACCCTGAGTATAGCTATGATTACTCATTTCACAATGCCCTATAAGTGCGCGAGTATCTATCGAACCGATTTCCGGGAAAATGGATAGGTACGTACACATTTAGCAGTTTCGTGGCCCCCTCGTTCGACGGACATCACTCTGCTAGATTTTTTTTTCTGGGGGTATTGCAAAAATTATGTTTACCGCCATGTTTTTGAATTTAAAGATCAGTTTAGGAAACTTGTTCTTGAGGCGTGCGAGAGTATCGAACCTGATGTGTTGGGGAGTGTTTTGAATTGAACAGTTAGAAGGTGTTATCTATGTTTAGAGAATAATGGTAATTTGTTTAACATTCTCTATAATACAGATTAGTTTTTTAACTTTCTAGTCAGTAGTCATTGACTAAATTGGTTAATTGATTAACATATGATGTGACCTACTTACTTATACGAATGAAGTTCTCAAATCCCCAAAAAGGTTATTTTAATTTAATATTCAGAAACATGAGTAATCATAGCCTACTATACCATACTCATTGTCATCATTTCACCGCACACTACACCAAAACGTTCAAATTTTAATAAAAACCATTTTTTCTGTTTTAAATATCGCAGAATCATATTGTGTCATACATCATTGTATTAATGATAAAATATGCTATTCAATACAGGGTATTTTTTTTTCACGGGCCATATAAAAAAATTAAGTTGATGGTGGTTTCTCCGAAACGAAACGTCTCTCAAATCTCTTAACGCTGTTTCGTAGGGATTCAAAAATGGCAATGAGAAAGTTTCTTTTTTTTTCTTCTATCTTTTCAGATAACGTCAGGAAAAAAATTCAACGAAATCGACAAATTTCGTTTTTTTAGGCATATCTCCGGAACTAGTTGGAATTTCAAAACTGTCTAAACGGCACATTGTTAGAGTTGAAAATGCGCAACTTTTTTATAATTCAACCATCTCCGTATCACTTATGGTTTCCGAGATCCCCATGATAGACATCCTTATCTTGGACACAGTGTATAAGATTGTTTTGACATGTAATTTAAAATTATTTAAAGTCGATGTTTGGACTGACCAATTACGCTTTTTCATCATCACACTCGTTCTTGAACGATTTGAGACTCATTGCTAGGAACGTTCATTATGTGATTGATTACGTGATTGTCATTTGTCAATCTTGCTTTTATATTCAATTTATAAGAGATGATCTCTCAACTATTGAAATGAAGAAAGTATATGAGGTCTCAAAAGGTCGTGAAAAAAAAATATTTGTATTCTCAGGAGAATCGAAATGCATCCCACACCGTGACCAAACCACAAAATATTGCTATATATTCTGTGACCTGACTATGAACTTTGCATAGTTTGTAGATTATTATAATAATTTGATAATAATAATTCATTCATCGAAAGAGCAGTACAATCAATTTATGTACATCTCACAAATGAAACCGAGTGATCAATCAAGTCAAGTCATGATAGTGGGATCTAGCTAGGGAAAAAACAATTGGAAAACAACAAAAAAATATTGAACTCTAAAGTGGTAGTTGCTTTTTATATAACATCATTATTCAGAAGGCTCAATCCTAGCAGAAAGCAGCGGAGAATTTATAATCATAATGGAATATTCAGAGAGATCCGAGTGTTTTTCATATTATACGTCATTCTGATCTTAGTATACGACGATTCCCGATTCTGAAACTACAGGCAAGTTCTACGAACGAACATAGGGTTGCAATTTGAAGAAACAAGTTTGTGGTGGTTTCTCGATAGTTGTTTGCATTTTACTATACTTCATGAATAAATTTCTAGTCTCCTACGACACTGAAATATCTGGTAGCCTAAAAACCATGAGACACCTGGTATAGCCCAGTACTAAAAAGTTCTGAATACTGCTCTGTTGATGATGTTTTACTAGCGGAGCTGTCAAGAGGATTGCGTTATGAATTTGATGTAGCTGAATGGAAAACACGCAATAAATACTCATTGCTGGTTCGTTTCAGAAATGTTATAATCTTCTGAGTGCATCTCATTTTTATTACTCGAGTGCTCTCCCAATGGAAACAATATTTGATTTGTGAATGGAAATGAGGAAAAAGAAAATCTTAATTTTGAGTCATTATCCTGCCACTCAGGGGTAGATTCATTATTACCACGTTCTCCGACGATTCTCGGGAGTAGGAAACAGTGAATTACGATTTCCTCAATTGCTTTTTTGGGAATTTAGACAAATAAAACAAAGATATTCCTTTGCGGAACAATGTTCGGAAGTTTCGTTTCAATGCCCAAATATAATATCAATTATAAGGTGTTCTGCAGAAAATGGCTTGAATGGGAATTAATTCAACTAAAACCTCATGTAACTTTCGGCTGTGTTCATTTATGAAGAAATAACGTACTTCCTTTTTTCAGAAGTTCGAACGTTGTCCAGATATCTATGATAATCGCAGTACAATATATCATTAATTAGTCATAATGATAAAAAAACTATTATGTCATCTGAACAGAACTTCTGAACATGGTTTCGAACATTTGAATTATGGTTAACGCCCTAATATTTTTCCTCAGTTTCTTCAACCTATGAAAATATTATTATCTGCTTTCTTGAAGTTATCAGCGAGTAAACTAATCAATGTTTTCGTTTACTTTTGAATTAATTCCATCCACGTTAAGTTGGAAAACATAATTACAATCTCACAATGAAAATGGAATTGATAACATTGGAATAACAATGAATAGATCAAGTATTTACTTATATCTCCTCCACAAAAATTGTGTTAATTTTATTTCGTAGTCAGGATGTTGTTAATGAATTATTTACCCACTTCAGTGAAGTGTATTCAGTGCTTTTGACCTGAAGATAATGAGACTACTAGGCACTACAGCCTCTAACAATAAACTGTTACTGAATATTGGCATGACAGCATAAATGAGAAGGTATTCTCTGTGTTGAATCAATTGATATCGGATAATCTATCCATGGATGATGATATTCATGATAAGCTGCAACACAAAAACTAAAACGGTACATAATTGAATCTGGTACAGTTTGCTTCGTGAAAACAGGATGTCAAATATGATTGATTGCCTTTTGAGGACACTGAATACATTTTGTCTAACATTAAGTAACTTTTGTTGGCGAGGATTGCTCCACTTGGCGATGTTAGAATAATCTGAAGTTGAAATATTTTGAATTGAAGATATTCTCGATAAATGCAAGTTCTTGGCTCGTTCCTTTCATTCAGGCTATGCATTACTGAACTTCGACAATGCAGAGTACAACTTGGTGTTCAATAAGAAGGTTGGGGTTGTTTCTGTAGTATCATTCTGAAAACATAAGACCAACGATTCCTTGTTGCTTCAAGAATATCAAATATTTTTAGATATATTGCGAATATTACAATATTTCATGAAAGAAAATCACGATTGAGACTAGTTTTGAGAACAACTGATGATAATGTGAAATAGCAATGTATCCCAATTATGAAATGTTTCATTTTTGAATAATACACATTCGCACTGCACGATTATGCCGATCGTAATTGATGCTATTGGTGTGGGCAAATTCTACTCATAAGAGAAAAGACAATAGTGAATATTACAGGTAGTTGATGTTTAGGCATGATTCTTAGAACTTATCAGAAGTTAACTAATGTTTATCCGGATCCAGTAAGTTTACGAGCCTCAACGAATGTGACATGAATTCAGAAAGATTAAGTAGAATTTGATATTTTGCAGTTTTTCAACCGAATATTTCAGAACTAGTAGGCGAGGATCGATATAATAGCCTAAGTTTAATCTCAGTAGGTTGAAAAATCATTGAAAGAAGAAATTCATATCTTCAAGATCCACTGCAATCTTATTCTTTTATTGAACAAGCAGTTTCGGTCGGTTTTTTGTAACTCGATTTTGCTGATGATTCCGACATGGATTTTGAACCAATTGTTACTTTATGTTTATTATTATTATTATTATTATTATTATTATTATTATTATTATTATTATTATTATTATTATTACTTGAGCTGGAACACTCTGAGGAGAGAGAAAATGGTGGAATAGATTGAATCCTTTCTGAGAAAAGGCAGTATAGAGTCAAGGAGTTTTTGTCCAAATACTATCCAGTTCTGTTTGGAGTTCTCAAATCTCAATCTCGTTTTCGATTTGATGTATGAATCAGATTCAGCACCATGTAGTCGAATCTAGTCGAAATATAAGATGAGTGCAAAGAATTGGATATATGTCTTGACTCAAATACTTCTCAGTATTCGTTCCCTAGCAAATGCTTTGAAACGACCAACTTGCATGGTGGATGGGTTTCGCAACCTTCCAACCACGAAAGACGCAAGTGAGGTGATTCTAACGTATCGTATCTTATATGTATAACATGTTTTTGGTAGATCTACTGCAACTCATCGAATACAATAAATGAATTGAAATGCAAAAAACCATACCACGCAGAGATAACGATTCGTGCTAACCCAAATTTTCGTAATATGGAAGTAGCTCCTCAATGGTGTGGTAATTGCTACAGATGTCGATAGTTCCAAAAATCACTAACATGAATGTATATCCAGATATTAGGAATGATCTTCTATGAATTGACAAGTGTTGAATACAAAATCCTTCGACTTAGTTGCGATGAGATTGAACCTGAGAAGTAAAGTCAACGTTTTTCATGATTTTCTTCCTCAATTTGGGGACACAGACTAGCCTTTGGCTGAAGTGAATCTCAACGTGACAAAAAATCGAAAGAATATCGGTCATTTTGGGATGCTTGACATTTATTCATGAAATACATTTTTATCAACTCCTGGAAGAGGAATTGATGAATATTATTATTATCAATCTATATCTATAAGTATTTGTTGAAAAAAACATCTCTTACTATACAAATTAACATGTACATCTCGAACACGCAAATTTTTTATTTTCCTCAAAGTCGAACTGTTCGTATATTGGATGGAAGACAAGAGAATCCTCAATTGAAATGATAATAACCACAAAATCCATCCTGTTAAGAAACTTCTGTTCCATCTGTCTTCCATCCGTTTTTTTTTCTGAATCCTACCGGAACATGGAGAGATAGAAATATTCTGACAAAACCAATTACGGAAGTGCCATAAAAAACTTCATAGCTATAAGAATGCTAAATCATACTATACCGTGCTGTATATGAGGAATGCTCCGAGCGCTATGACACGCAACAAAACAGGACTAGCGGCACGTACCACCTGTGAAAAAGAAAACATCATCATTATACAGTTCGTGCAATTTTTCTCGAGATGAATAGATCGGGCATGTAGAAATCAATCTTACTGGGTATTTCACTGAAAACAGGTTATTTCAGTCAGAATATCAGGAATTTGACATGCGCTAGGAAAATTTTACTTGCGGAATGACAAGTTCCCAAAATTTGGTGAATATAAGCGTATTAAAAATGTAAGGGTGTCCCCAATTTGAGTTATGACATCATTGACATTGACAATCCTAATTTTCCATCACTGTTTGGGGGTATATCAAGTTATACATGCGTGAGAAATATACGATTCAAATTTCTTGGTTCGAGCAAGATGTCAAACAAAAAAAAAATAGATGTTTTGGAAGAAGAGAAGCTATTCAATAGCCAACTAGGTATCCTATCTAACACCTATAAGTTGGTTCTCATTGGGGTACTGGGGTAAACAGAATTCGTTGAGAATATTGTGAGTGAGTTGGGCATGTATTGATTTGATACAAGGTGGATCATTGGAACAGATTTCTCTCTTTTACGAGAAGATGATGTTTCTCTGATATTTTTTGAACGACAAGGAACAAAAATTTCATTGGCGGTATGAATGTATAACCTTACCCACTTTGAGCACAAATTGAGAATAAGCTGTGGAACACTAATCAATCTGCGAGTCTCTTTGATACACCGAACCGATGTAAAAGACACTGTATCAGAATGAACTAGATAACATTCCAAAGAATTTCAAGTAAGTTGGAATTCAGTGTCTTTCGCTTGGTACTTCCAAATTTTTATTTTCAAGTTTCAATTATACGATGGGTTTATATAAAAAAAAACACACATTATCAACTGACCCGGTATATACAATTCAATTCAGTCGAATATTGTTCATGAAGATTTGACATAATTTATATGTCTGTGTAAACATTATATCCTCCAAATTGAAACTGCTGTTTCGGCTAGGCAAATCACGTTCGATAATTGTTCGGGGATTTATCAATACTCTGAAAGTAAGTGTCTCTATAATGACAAATTCAACAAAGTTGCAAGCGGAGCAATCAACTTTTCAATTTTCCCATTAAACAGTTACATCTACATTCTCAGTATATTGAAAATTTCTCAGCAAACGTTATGACTAAAATGTCATATAATTATTTCATACGAGAGCCCTCATCCGCATTACCATAAAATGCCCGTATTTTTTCATTTCCTCCACATTTTCTCTACTATCATTCCACCGTTCTACCGTCGGATATAATCCGCACATTTCTATTTTCGCTTCTCTAACCTAACGATATTACCTACCCCGGGAAATAAGAGACAAAAATCCCAACGCTTTCTCTGGTCTGGATGAACAACATAACATACAAACTGTACAACTATCTGACGAGGGTTGTGTTTTTCTGGTCGTGGTAATTTCTCTCGGTGATCCAAGTTTGCTTATCACGAGAAGTTGATTCAATTTTCTATATCAATAGGATACGAAATTAGATTCTAAAGTTTCAGAAACTCTCGAACGAGGTTTCAGAAATTCCTAGCAGAAACCACAAAATGTTATTCATTATTGATGATGGATCAAGCTTGAATGTGATGATGTCTATTTGTTTCTCTTGACACTCGATGCATAATATGAATTAGGTATTTACAGAGATAAGATGAGGCTTTTTATCGTGAGGAAATCAAAAGATTCAGTTTGTTATCCATCAAATTATTGATAGTTACGATTTTCTATTGCTCAAAGGTACATTTGTGTGAAGGGGAGTTGTTACGGACTATTTCTAGTTCACCAGAATTTGGGACACCTTGTATATGTAACTGATATTACTGCTCTCAATACATTTTTCAAAATATCATAAATGAACGATTAGTGCTGACGAAAATCACCGAGCTACAATAAATTTGGCATAATTCTACCCGTATAGTGATGGAAGCAATGCTTTGTTATAACCAGAACCCATTTATACTCCCATATTTCATCGCAAAATAATAGTTGGAAATATTGAATGGATTCTGGATTCTGTGAGAGATAAACTGATCTGATTTGATTTCGATTGTGTTGATTCCATGATGAATGATTATTATGAAAGAAGTTCCCTAACTTTCGAATATCTCAATCCTTAAACAATAATTTATGGAGAAAAATATTCATGTTTTATCTTTCTCTTCATCCGGAAATTTCATACTTCGAAATTTTGATTTATAGATGTCTTCCGCCAACAATACCCTTATAGTATATCTATACTGGATGGCATTTCGAAAATATACCGGTAGAGGCGAGAAAAGCATTTCTCAACGGAATAAGAAATGCCTTAAGGTGACGTTCAATGGACGCCATATATCATTCGTGAAAGCATTCATCATTAGAATTCATCATAATTATGCCTTCAGTCTGGGTGTAAAATATGGAGAATGAAATGTTTCGATATATTGCAACCTAAAAACACATTGAATTCACATACCAAACACAAATGTGATTCAGTTTGATAACCTTCACCTATCACGAGTTAACTGACATCATTGTGGTGGGAGTTTTCAATTTCATAACCATGATATACCAAATATCTGATACATGGAAATAGTTCGGCCAAATATTTCTAGTTTCACTTTTTTGATATGTGGCATGTATTGATCATTACAGAAAAAGTAAACCAAACATATACGAAACGAAACTATGTAACCTCACATATTCTCCTGCTGTATAGACCAATCCAGAACACGTGACCAAAAATGGCTGCTGGAGGCAGGCATAGTTGTTTGTCATATATGTACATTGGAATGAAAAGTAATTTTAAAAAAATTATAGATGGAAAAGACCCTTTCTTCTTTATCTATGATGGAAGTGAGTAAGTACCTATTATCACCAGAGAATGAAGATAATTTTTTTTATATAAAACTTCTCACGAAAGGAGATATATTGCTCTGCGTTACAAAGATAAAATTGGAGTAATTCATGGTCATGATTTCATATGACTCCTCATCTTACTTGTATTGTACACAACTATATGCCAAGGCGATATGTGTGCCTACCAACAGCCATTCTAATTTTCATCTTACAGCATCTTGGATAGGTCTATTGGTAAACGATGCGGAGACTAAAATTGGACATACGTTGAACGTTCGTTCGATCTCTACTCTATGTCTAATGGGCGTCTAATTGTTGTCATATGCTTTGTGGATAGAAAGGTCAGGAATAGCAACAATGCGTTTGATGAGAAAATCTAAAATCGATTTGAATGCAGATGGCAAAGAAATTTTCACATAATCAACGGTCATTTCACGAAATCATTTCCATGCGAATTTCTATATCGTAACTGGAAGTATAACGACTGTGCTATTCATTCAGGATATTTTTGCCCGATCTAGTGAGTGGTGAGGTTGAATGAACTGAAACTAAATTTCATTCAGAATAAGGAGAGTCATTATATTCTCAACCACAAAAACAATTCCCTGAATCTGTTTCTTTTGTTTTATATCATTACTCACCTTGACACTTGCATATTTCCACGTGAAGAAAACAACAATGGGTAAACAGCAAATTATAACGCACGATAAAATTAGAATGACAGTACGCATCACCCAGTTGAGGGATACAACGCACGGCCTCTCGTCTTCACATGATTCGCAGCCTTCTGGACACGACAAACATTCGAACATTCCTTCTTTGTCGTATTGGCTATTTCCGCCCTGAAAAAAAAAATTATGATAATTATCTCTCGTTCTTCAATCGACTTTTTTTATTTGATAATATCTGTCGACTGAATTTATTTCAAGAACGAAAAGAGTTCACATGATATGAAGAGTTTAACTTCAGTTTTCCCGCGCTGTTTTTCTGACAGAAAAAAAAATTCATCAGACACCTTACTAATATGAAAAACCAAATAATCATTCTGTCATATTAATGATCAGAGCATTTTTGCGTATCATCAGTTAATATGAGTTTGCTTCAGTTACGCTAACATCATTGGAAAGATAACTCATTTCATTGGAGTTATCGATCTTTTTATTCCCAATCATTCGTTTCGATGAATTAATTCGAATTTATACCGACGAATGAATTATGAATGAATCAATCTCTCTTCAGAAATTTATTCTACATATCATTTCACTAAATTTATATTTAGAATTGTAATTGCATTCAATTGATGAAACTCAAAAGTATTTCCCTCTATAGTAAAAAAGTTCTAGCAGCACCTGGAAGTTCGCAGTATATTCTTCAGGTGTGTCTGGTTTCACTCATTTGTTTTTTTAATTATTTATTTATTTCAAGTTCGGATTACAAACAGGTAAGAAGCATCTACTGATAACATAAGAGCAGATATTTTGGTAATCCAAGAAAGCATAGCCATGACAAAAAAAAATCGATTTTACATAAAATTCAAAATAAACCAATGTCTAAATTATTATTATTACCATTATCATCATTATTCGTGGTTGTTCTAGAAGTAGAAACCCACCGTTGAATGATTTTTAGTCACTTTGAAATGAAGACACCACATAAGTTTATTCTGATTCATCTCTTACATCAATTTATGAACGTTATAATTTGGATTCCATACTACGCATACTTCATTTCACTATGAACATAAGCATGATAAATAGTTCTGATAGCTGTCTCACTATCAAAATCTCTACAAACTCTGCATCCCAACACAGTTCCCTTGACTATTCGTTATCAGTAGTGAAATCAAATTATTCGAATTCAACAATCGAGTTGAGAAGGGTATTTTCATTTCCTACAAATATTGGATTGGTAAATGAGTAAAAAATACTTTGCCAACAATGATATCACCATATTTATTCCATCCATAATATTCGTGAAGAACGGAATCATAAAAATCTGAAAAAATGCTAGGATAACCACATTCATAGCTACCCGAGGCGAATAGATAAGCATGGACTGATTTCTTGGAATAACATCGAAGGAACAATTTCAGATATTGACAGAGTTTGGGTTCGGCCAAGAATAGAATATCCTGGAGATTTTTGGATTTATATATTGATATTACCGTTACTGTTGGTATACTATTGACGACAAAATTAGACCAAATGTCCTCTCATTGACTTTCATTAGATACATATCTACTCATTATACAATCATGCACGGCCAATAGGTGACTTCAAAACCTATGAAAATGCTTTACGTTGGATGAGTGGGTTATGTGCGGTAGTTGAAAACTGTATATTCAAATATTTGGTCATGTGGTGGTATGATAATCTAACCGAATTCTATAATAATGTATAATACGCTGGATATGCAATCTATCATGAAATGGGATTTGAGATAATGATGTGATTATTCAGCTTATTAGGTTCAGAATATATGTGTACGCGGTTCCAGAATGAACGTTGTGGGAAAAGAAGATAATTATATCAAGAATATCCAGAGTGTTTCATGTTTTCGTACCATATCTCATGATGATTGTTTCGGAAATAAAAATAGAAAATAAGGAACACGAAGAAGAAATAATGAATGAATATCTGATCAATAATTTTTTTGGGTCTAAAATATTGAATTACCATTCTGAAGAAATGAAAAATTCAATTCGAAAAATTCACTTTCGAGTATGAAGTTGAATGGTTGGAGCAGTATTTTTTAGTATCGATTATACTTCTATAACTATTTCATCGAAATGTGAACTGCTGTGATGTATGATGTGATCGTTTCGATGGATTATATAATGAGAATACGGAGTTAAACTTTACTCCATGGCATTCTTGAGTTCTGAATCGAGTTCTGAGTCTGAATTAATAGAAATGCCATTTTTCTGAATGAAAATCCGTTATTCCATTCAGTTCAGAATGATTTTTCTCCCAATGAGGAATGAGGATAACTAAATTTTGTCTTCATCATCACCGTAATCGGTAACTATCTATTCGAATTACTGAATTCAATATGTGTTTCATTGAGGAATACTCACTCGTATCAAGTTTACGTTTACGCTCGAGTGCCTAATAACTCAGGAAAGATCTGCACGTAAACCTCAGTAGTATTGTTCGGCATGCCAGCCTGCTCGTAGATATTTTCGTGGCATTGCTATGCGAGCTATCGAAATTGTTTCTCGCTTTCCTGTTCTCCTTTCTTCTTATTTTTTCGCGCCTCAAGGTTTTAGGTGAAGTTAAACCATTATATTGCTAAAATCTTTTATATTCATAACTTTGTGTGGAACAAATATATTCCTATTCAATATAGAATACTGAGACCTGGAGGTGGGCTGAATCTGAATACTGCAAATTGGGCTCTATAAGTGTACATTAAAATCGCCTGAAGGTCGAAAAAAAAAATTCAAACGAAAATTCCCAAATATATCGGTTCGACCCCATAGTGTCTCTAAAATGCAAAGAGTACAGTACAGTTTTAGTATGAACATCATTACCTACAACAAATTTATTGCCCTATCAGAATTGAATTGAATCGAATATTGAAAGAAAATCTCAGGATGAATCGATATACAGGGTGATTCACCTAACTGGTTCATTAGAGGTTTATGGAGAACTGGAAAAGATATCAACTTGAAATTTTGGTGGGTGCTACTACTCAATGTGTTGTATCTTCCTAAAATATTTTCAATACCCTGTTACTTCCGGTTAAACCAGAAGTGATATCAACTTCGTTTCCTTCAAATGGAACACCCTGTTTATTTTCAGATTCTCGAATTCTACAAAAAATTTTGGACGTGTTGCATTTTGAATTTTTCTTATCGTAATTTGTTTTCAAGATATTCCATTTTTTCGAAAAATTTTGACAGATGGTATGACTGACTAAAATGTCGATATAATCTTCAATTTTCAAGATTTAAGTTTCAATCTTCGTATTTACCTAAATGAAAGAGTGTTCTATCAGGTATCCTAAGAAGTGTTCCAAAATATTCAACAGGGTGTTTGATATTTCAGTTTACTTTTTGTAAATTTTAAATCGCAATAACTTTCTTATTCAAAATAGAATGGCCATGAAATTTTCACACTATCCGACGCAAAATTTAATTTCCTATCGATTTGTATGCATACCATATTGCTAAAATGGATATTTACAGAGATATCAACATAAATGTGAAAATACGCTCATTCGTCTCAGGTGTATTTTCACTGTGTGCTTTGGATGGTTCTAAATTTCATATTAGACGAATACTATTCAATTGTCCCACTCGATTCCTATCAGAAAATGATGATCTATATATTGATTTTATGTCAGATATTGGGTAGGAGTTATTATTTTTTGATGCCGGACCTTGTCGTATTTGATTCCGTGAAAACTTGACATTGGGTTTGGAGATCATCATTGATTCAACAGCGGTGACTCGCAGGTCTATGCAAGGTTTCCTGGCACTCGTCTCATATAAAATGGATCTTGTCAACACCAACTTCAAAAGGACTGACAGAAAGTGATAGAACTGTAACTGTAGGAATAGATTTTTGTTTCCGGTGAGACTTCTAGTTCGTATTCTAGTTTGATAACAATTCATAAAAGTTCACCATATTCCTGAGTTTCTTCTAATATGGATGATAACGAGTATGTTTATTTTTTATAGTTTGTATTATATTTACATCAAAGAAGAAATTTGTGTCGTATGAAATTATCGTTATCAAAGAATGAAATATTCTGACAAAAAATAAGATATTTTCTCAAAATAGCAGGATAACAGTAGCTGAATGATTGATTCTCTGAAAAGAACACTTTATTCCAGTGAGACCTAGAAGAATAGATAATTCATAATACGGACGAAATGTTCAATCACATGCAAATCAGTATAGGAAATATTACCTACGGCACAATATTGAGTGAAAGTTTTTGGAATAGATTAATTCATTGACTTTTTACGATATAAAGGGAACGACAATTGGGTAAATCTGAGTGAATTGCTTAAGTGAAGCTACTCCATAATGGTATGCTGAATGAATGATGCTGAATGTAATACTGTACGACTGATTTGTTCGATGATACGCTTTCAGATAAACTTGTTGCTAGAAAATAGTTGAATTTCTCATTGAACATGCGTTTGATATGTAGTGTGGAATCCATTCATGCGGATATGATGAGGAAATTTCTTCTTGAAACTGTGATATACACTGTGTCCAAGATAAGGATGTCTATCATGGGGATCTCGGAAACCATAAGAGATACGGAGATAGTTGAATTAGAGAAAAGTTGCGCATTTTCAAGTCTAACAATGTGCCGTTCAGAAAGTTTCGAAATTCCAATGAGTTCCGGAGATATGCCTGAAAAAACGAAATATGCCGATTTTGTTTTAATTTTTTTCTGACGTTATTTGAAGAGATACAATGAAACAAAAGACACTTTCTCATTGCTATTTTTGAATTCCTACAAAACAGAGTTAAGAGATTTTCCGTACGACGTTTCGTTTCGGAGAAACCACCATCAACTTTATTCTTTTCTATGGCCCGTGGAAAAAAAAATACCCTGTATTGAATAGCATATTTTATACAACATATTACAATGTATGACACGATATGATTCTGCGATATCTAAAACGGAAAAATATGGTTTTTGATGATGATGATGACCCCGAGTATGGTATAGTAGGTTAAGATTACTCATGTTTCTAAATATTAAATTAAAATCACCTTTTTGGGGATTTAAGAACTTCATTCGTATAAGAAGGTAGGTCACATCATATGTTAATCAATTAACCGATTTAGTTGAGAACTACTGACTAGAAAGTTAAAAAAACTAATCTTCATTATAGAGAATGTTAAACAAATTACCATTATTCTCTAAACATAGATAACACCTTCTAACTGTTGAATTCAAAACACGCTTCGAGAACTAGTTTCCTAAACTGATCCTCAGATTCAAAAAAAACGCCGGTAAACATAATTTTTGCAATACCCCCAGAGAAAAAAATCTAGCGGAGTGATGTCCGGTGATCGAGGGGGCCACGAAACTGCTAAATTTGTGCGTACCTACCAATTTTCCCGGAAATCTATTCGTAAGAAACTCGCGCACTATTAGGGCATTGTGTAATAAATAAGTAATCATAGCCTACTATACCATACTCAGTCATCATTTCACCGCACACTACACCAAAACGTTCGATCTTTGATAAAAACCATATTTTTCCATTTTAGATATCGCAGAATCATATTGTGTCATACATCGTTGTATTAGTAATAAAAAATGCTATTCAATACAGGGTATTTTTTTCCACGGGCCATATAAAAAAATAAAGTTTATGGTGGTTTCTCCGAAACGAAACGTCGTACGGAAAATCTCTTAACGTTGTTTTGTAGGAATTGAAAAATGGCAATGGGAAAGTGTCTCTTGTTTTCTTGTATCCTTTCAAATAACTTCAGAAAAAAATTATAACGAAATCGGCAAATTTCGTTTTTTCAGGCATATCTCCGGAACTAATTGGAATTTCGAAATTTTCTGAACAGCACATTGATGGACTTGGAAATGCGCAACTTTTCTCTGATTCAACCACCTCCGTATCTCTTATGGTTTCCGAGATCCCCATCCCCACATCCTTATCTTGGACACAGTGTATATTATCTTCTGTTCTCAGAGAAATATCAAGAGACTTGAATTCACCTAAAAACTGTACATTTTGAAGAGACTCTATACTAATTGATTGGAGATAACTTAAAGAATATGAAACCCAATTAGATGCGTGGTATTTCATCAATTCATTGTCTGTTACTCTGTGAATATGAAATAACCTGAAACGATTGAAGAATTAGCGATTTGGTCCTATAAACTTAATGACAGGAGGAGAAGACTTACTGCCCACCTCGTGAAGATAAACATGATATACTCGATGAGACACTATAAAACGTTTTATTTTGGAAAAATAGTTCAATTAACTGAAGTTCATTGTGAGTGGACTAGAACCCTTCCATTAATTTTTCAGTTGAGTGGGAATTCCATCACCTGTGGAAATAAGAAATGTTCTTATGAGAACAGTACTGAATGGAAACAAATTGAAATGGTTTCAAAGTGATAGCTGGCAAATGTAGTTATTCTTCTCATATTATTATACATTGTACTATGATATGGCCGTTTTATAAGCATTCTATAAGTTTTTCTTTCTTTTGATATGTGTTCGGGATGAGATATTATTATTATTTAGGGAACAATTTTTAGAACTTATGTTCAACAAACAAGTGAACTGAGATTCAGGATATGGAACACCATCTATACTTTTTTCTTGAAAAATCAAGTTGTTTCTTTATCCGTTAGTTCATATGAAATATCAATTATTTATATGTCTTCCATTGAAACAATAAAAGGTGTTTAAGCGGAAACTGCAGCTACTAGATGTGTTCTCAAGTGGATTTAGCTCAAATTATTATTATTGTCGACCTAGTGTCGACTGTGGAGTTGGGGCACGTGGCGCCTCCAGACGTATGGGTAATCCCTTGACGTCCCTCAGATAGCTGGTGGCTCTACTCGAAGATCTCCCCCCAAAAGGTCAGGATATTCCTGATAGTCAGGATATTCCTGATAGTCAGGATATTCCTGATAGTAGCTCAAATTACCCCGATTAGAAAATGCCTCCTATGGAGCTACAGCCCTTTGAAAATGCCAAACTTCGTATAATCAATATGAGTTTCTAAAGTCAACCTGATACTACATATATAATCACATGATCCAACATGATTTCATGAAAAAAACACAAAAAAAATAATATTCTTCATGAACATTATCTCAAATTTTGGTGTCGGATACATAAAAAAACATGACAATAATTTTTTTGCATGAAAATTTCTGTTGGTTTTTCCCCGACTGACCCGCTTGTGATTATCAAAAAAATTATTAACAGAGAACGACGAGTTGGTGACAGTTGATTGATTATACCAATTTTGAATTTCATGAGCAACGGTATTCTTGAATAATTTGAGGAAACTTTTATAAATACCACTTCATCGAAGGTCTGTACCTGTCTTAGGAAGCATATTCGGATTGAGGTAATTTGAGCTGACTCGACTCAAGATCACTTCTAGTAACTGTAGTTTTCGTTTGGCAAGAAGTTTCTGGACACCCTGTATCCTAGGAATTATTTGAAAATGTTGCATTCTTTTTTTAAAAGAGTTTCATCCCTACTTATAGTTACCTTATTTTTCACTAGCAACCGTACCTTATTATCTTAATACTGGCCTTGTATAATTGAACATTGACTACTCGAAATTTTCAACACCCAATTATCCAGAAACACCCTTCTGGGTGTTTGAAGATATTCATATAACTCAGTAGGAAGGGTACATTTCAGGGATATTGCCTTCCTAAATTGGACAAATATCAACACGTGAATGTACAAACGGGGCCAATTCACTTCCATGGATGCAACATTTCACGCTAACTTTGGAATTGGAGGATTAGGGATAGTCGTGAAACAAACGTAAATAGGAATATTCTTGTATCGTCAAATTCTGGACTGGTGAAAGTATGAAGATATAGCGAACGGTCAATAGCAAACAAACAAACTATGAAATGGAATAAATAATCTGCCCGTTAAAGTATTTTCACAAAATGAGGATGTTGTTAGTGTTGGTGTTTGTTTTTTTGTGTGCAGGGTTCGAAATAACAATGGAATCGAATTATTCAATTCACACATGAAATTTCAGGCTAATTGAAAGCGATTCAGTTTTCATGAAAGTTTCGATATCTGTACAGACACGAAGTTTCAAAATATATAGAAATATACATGGTGTTCAGCCTAGGCGAGAACATTGAGATAACTTTATCAGTGGGACAACCTTTATATTCTCTCACCATCGAATTCAGCTTAAAATTTGATGGGTACGAAGGATGACTGGAATTTAACTTTCTATTTTCTAGATTTCATAGAAAAAAATGAGACTGGATGCATGATTTCATTTTGAAATATTCCAGAATCGTGTAACTACGGAAATTATTTTTTATTCTTATTCCTAGGTGAGATATTTCACTTCGACACACTAATGGGACAATCTTTTTATTAAAAATGTGTGTATTGAATAACTCATAGGTCAACTACTGAATGGTATAACGAAGTGAGCTACTACTTATCCAAAACCAGAGCTATTCGACTGAGAGAATTTTTCATTTTCCCCTTTCTCATCACTCATAAAAGGGGATTTATATGCTATCATGTTCTCAAATAACTCCGGATTCGCCCACACTACATAACGTTACACATTTGATTACCGCTCTAAACAGTAAAATGCCAACTCGAGCTGCTACATACCTATTCAGAAAATGTATATTACTCTTCATATCCATTGCGAGGTATATACCACATTTTGAGTCTTTGAAGAATGCTCAAGTACATCCTTGCAAACTGTTTATCGCAGCGTAAATATTTTTGATTCATGATGATACGAATCAGAGCAGAAATGGATGTGATGAATATTCAGTAGTTGTAGGGATATACCTTTATAACTTATTCGCAGGCAAGAGTCCCACTAGCCTAGGAAAACACTTGGCGATATTTCATGCAGAAATTACAGCAAAATCCAAAGAAAATACACTTTCAGACATCGATCGCTAGAGCCAAATGATTTTCGGATTTTCCCGATATTGCTTGAAAATCCTTTAGTCGTTTATAGACAGGTGAAGAGGACACACAGTTCACAAGGAAATAAAGATGCTAATGCACTGACCCCACTCTGAGACTCTATTTGATTTGTCACTGAGAAACTAGTACTCATTTTCAGGTGGGTAATGGAACATCCTAATTCCAAGCTTTGTGCGACGGAAAAAGTATAATTATAACCCTCTTATCTATGGGGTATCATTGCCGGACCGACTTATAGAAAAAAAAACTTCAAAATAACGTTAGGATGTACACAATACTCATATGAGCTATGAGCTCATAGTGATATAATCTATACTTTTATCCATTCAAGTTACAGGGAATCCCTGATTTCCTCTTGTGAATATTTCCTTATATTCCTATTACAATCGTCGAGTGGTCCAAGGTCAAAATGAAAAAAAATATATATCGGAAATAAATATAGTTTGAAACATGCTTCAATGGTTAACTCGAAAGACGAGAATATTCATCAATATACAGGGTGGGCCACCCCATACGACACGGTCTCTGTAAAACAAACCATTGATCATTTCGGAAATTTCTGCTACTTTTTGAAAATGCCAATATCTTGAGAACTATTCAAGCTAGGTATAGGGAACCCTAATATAGAATGAAAGATAATAATCGAATTTTGTATTGTTCAGATTAAAAGAATACATGCTGTTCTATTCGAAATAACAAAGTTATCTCCGTTTGAAATTATAAAAAAGTAACAATGAATTTTGAACGTCCTGTATAATTTTGGGAAACAGGTTTTATTGAAATCGATAGCCTGGAACCTTTTCAATACTTGGTCAGAATTGGAAGGAATGGTTCCTATACATTTCGTATATAAAAAAAAATTAACCAGCATTTTCAAAAATAAAACAATAACTCCAAAACGGTAATAGTTAGGTACATGGTACCTTCTATGAAATCGTATTATTTTCTCCTGAACTATTCAAAACTGTAACGAAATACAGGGTGTTCCATAAAAAAAACAGTTCTTTGATATTTTTAAATTTTTTTGAGCCACCCTGTATACTCCAAAATAATTTACTTTCGCAGCCTCGATGAATATATAGATGATGACAAGAAAAAAATTCCGAAATGTTCAATGGTTTGGTTTACAGAGACCGTGTCGTATGGGATGCCTCACCCTATAGAATTAGTTCAATTAAGGAAACCATTGTTATTGTGAAAAATGTGTGGGAAGCTTTATAAAAACCGAACTCTGTAGCACCTCACGTTTTTTACTATATCAATGATTATTTTCGCCTTTTCATTTCACTTTTGAAGCATGTTTCCTAGTTTTCACATACTATATTTATTTTTTAGGCGTTTGGACGAGATTCGAACCGACGCGACGCCCGAAAACTCCGACGTTTCGTATTGACTAAAACTTGCGCCTCAACTCGCACAGCCAATGATTCACCCTTGAATCACGGACATACTTACATTACTATTGACACTAAAAAATAATTCGCATGTAAACAACGGATTGTGAGGATACTACTTTGTGATAGTTTTTTTGAAACTTTGCCATAAACCCTTGAAACGTCACTTATGAAATCATATTTGTGCAATCCGATTAGGCCAGTCTCAGAAAATTGACAAGTGAATACATGAAATCAAGTTTCAAATGACAGTAATTATTCCATTAGAACAGGCTGATTGAGAGGAACCTGTAACTGTGACCATTGTCATTATAAAACACTCGAAATGGAAAACTTATCATGGCGCTGGGTTACATACATATATACGAGGTATGTTAACAAAGTAAGTTCCGTTTCTATTTCTATCTGCGGTAGCGCTGCGATTGTGCGCAGTTATTCTGACTCAAGAACAACATAACATCGCCATTTTTAGATCGCTGCTGCTGACGTGTTGTTTTAATTAGGCGAGTCTTCAGAATGTCAGCCTCAATTGAAAATTAAGTAAGATCCGTTTTTCCAAAAAGAGTTGAACCAATTGAAATTTTTTGGCAAATCTGCGAGGTTTATGGACAAACTGCTATGAGTAATTCAGTGGTAGAAAGTTGTGTTGGAGAAAACATACAAAAACTTGTATCACACTATGACAAGTGCCTACAAAATTTTGTGAACTATATAAAAAATTAGTTCGAGTTGTAGATTCATGTATTATAAATATTTTTTTCAGTATCTATACACGTTTTTTTCACGTTACCAAACGGAACTTACTATGGGCATGCCTCGTACATACTAAAGCATACATAATAAAAAAGTGACTTCCATCTCATGCTGAAAATGGTTGATTTGATAGCTTCGAAATCTTACATTATCGAGATACTCTTGTGATTATCATGAAATAGAGTGTATGTCTCCACCGCCTATTGTTAACTCGCAGTAATTTCCAATTTTCATTTTTGTTATGATTGTTTTTTCTGACAAGCGTAAACTTTCGAGTCTGAAGTAATGATGAATACTGAAAACTTGACTACTGATAAACATCAATTATTTCATACTCCTGTATGAGAGAGAAATTGAATTCGATGAAAACTCAGAAAACGTGTCTGTACCATTCATGAATTGTGCGCCTTTCACAAAAGAACAAACTGTGTGACGTATTGTGAGGGTTTCGAACTAAAGAAATACTGATGCACTTCATTTTCTATCCCGTTAATGCATATGACGTTTTGGTGCATAAAATGTCTGTTTTCAGTAGAAGGGTGATAAAATTCACAAGTGTGAGAGATAACATTATGACTACAACTTTGTATATTTCTGCTACGTTTCCATCTACTGAAATAACATTTTATAGTCTCATTCTCACTGTTCGTTCTGTTGAAATTTGTTTATTCAGCTGTAGGCAATAACTAGAGGTGATCGATTGCTATCTCAGGTATTTAAATCATTTTCGCAAATTTCAAGGGGAGTATGTGGAAACGAGAATGAACTAGGAATTCTTCAGGTTTTGTATTCGTAGATACCATTTCAGCTGAAATATCATCACTTTCTGTGAGTTCTTGAAGGAAAACATCCCTTTAGTTTTTTCCTATTTGATTGTGGATTTCATATGTGATGAGATGTGATGATGTTTGGAATTCGATTTCCTAAAATATTACCCAGAAAGTAGTGATTTGAATTTCGAGAGATGATTCTCACAAATTAGAAACATTCGACCATGATCATATTTTGGGGGAGGGTATATTGTAACCTTACTTCCTAAGAAACAGCTGTGGCAATGGATCCCGTGTGTTCATTTCATGAAAGGGTAATGTTCATGGCGACATTCACTCTTTTTTCGTGAAAATACAGGCTTCAGTTACATTAAAGTCCCTAGCCAGATCTTTATTCACAGTACCAATCTACCTCGTATCGTGAATCTCAATTAATGATATCCAAGAGGGGCCCTAAATAATGTTCTGACAGGCCAACATGTGATTGAGAAAGTGATTGTACTAGACACATGTTTATGAAACTCTTTTGAGTCACATACATAAAAGCTCACATGATCATGACGATTCGATGAATTATAAATACTGAATTTCTATGATTATAATTGTTATGAAGAATGTTAATTCGATTCGATTTGATGTAATCTTCATTGATTTATCTGGAGCAGTTTATGAGAACTTTACATTCCATGATTCTACCATCAACATGTTCTCTTCACTTCCTATCTCCATCATCCATATCTCATTCACATAGAATATGTTCCTATATGGTAACTTCACCAAAGACATTAACCTGATATCAATTCATCCTTCCATTCCCCATTCCAGTTGTCAGAAGGAAGGTCATATATTGAGTTCCTTAACTACTAAGTAGAAGTAGTTCTGGGTAGTAATCCGTCGATGCCAAGCAACTTCGAAAGTTCAACTCCCATACATCACTTATATGTTCAACAACTTATTGAAAAGTTCATACGATCACACTACGTTAGATGTGGCCAGAACTGCACCAACTCTTCAGAAACGACATGAAAAACAGCTGAGCTGGGCTGAGCTAAACTTACAGTCTTGTATACTGAATGATGATTTGAAACCATTGACATCGTTAAATTAGCAAATAATTAGCATACCATCAGCATATTTTAATTTTCTTGGCTCATCCCTTTGTAAGAAACAAAAAACACCCTTACATAAAATTTTCGAGTTAATATTCGATACAGACTTTATCTGAGAGGTCACTTATGTAATCAATAAGAATACTACTCAGTTGATATGTGCCTTTCTTGAAAATACAAATCCTGTTTGGTTTTGTTTAGGAGATTTTCAATCACTTCAGTCATGTACCTTCCATTTGTCACATCATAAAAAAAGTAAATAAAAACAATTCAAGAACCAATTGAATCAAATCGAACTTTAAACTGAAATGGGTATATGGACCTCTCAAAACTGAAGAAAAACCTTTTTCTCAATATGTGCTATTTTTTATTGTATATTTCAGACTGAGATATTTTATTATTCACATTTGCAATTCTTGTCGGAAGCATTGGAACTGATCGGTATCATAGGAGAAAATTAAAACCACTTCAGCATCCTGTGGAGAGAACCAAAATCTAATTCAAGAATACCTCAATTTTCTGATATTGAATTTTCACGGTATGGCAGAAAACAACTGTTTCATTTGCATCTCCTGTCAAAAGCACTAGACTTATAAGGAGTAAATTTGTGCCTTCTTTATCGTCCTTTGAACAGTCCCAAGGATGAATGAGATACTTTGATTAAATTTTCACGGCTTCAAATATCCAATAACTGCAATTCAACAGTTTTGCTTATTATAATATCCTCATTTGTCCTTGTTTTCACAAAATTATTGTCATTGCCTCGGAAGTTAAGATAGAATTTCAGAAAATTTACTGATACAGTTGAAAACCATCTATATGACTACCATGTCACACTTTTCTTCATGCGTCATCATCTGTCTAGAGAATACAATCTTGTATGATCCTTCCAGAGAACGAATAATGAAAATACTTGTGACACTCTCAGTTGAACTGGAATTTAACTTCAACCATCCTTTATTCTTTACGAGAATTCGAAGACCATTCAAGGAGATTGTCGAATAGCAGAAGGGCTTAATATTGGACATTTACTATAAATTTCTTTATTTGTATTATTTTTGTTGAAATAGATAAAGCGTTATGTTGCCATGTTTCTATGAATCAAGATTGACATTTCATGCATGGCTAACCAATTCAAAAACTATTGAATAAAGCCACAATTATGCAATAAGAATATGAACGGCGAATTTCACTATATGCAGGATCCTACAAGGAATTGAAAAATGTGGAAATATGCAGGGTGTTCTATTTAAAATAACAAAGTTGATATGCATTTACTGTTCTCATAGATGGCGATGTGGAATTTAAAATAATAAATATCAAACCGTTGAGGAGAGTGGGTTCTATACTGACTCTGTATAGAAACCTTGATCATTTAATTGGGGTTGGTTTCGAAGAAATGTACTCGAGTGCACTGTTGAAATTTTCATAATTGATAAATTAATCTAGTTTTTTTTTTCTGGGATGTAGTTTCTGAAGAATTCATCACATGAGTTTATTTTGAGATACCCTGTATATCATTGTATATCAATGATTCATGAGTTGGTAGAGGATATATCTCTTTTTTCCTCATTTTCATTGGATTCCCCAGGGTGTCAGTTCAATCTGATTTCACAATAACCAGACACATAATCTAGATCAGTGAACATATTTTGATTAATGGGGAAGTACCAGAGTGGAAAAATCCAATACCAGAGGAATTATATTTTCTATTTGAGAGCTTCTGAAACAATTGCAGAAACATCATGTTCGTCTATTTACGGTTAGTTTGGAATTCGAAGAGACCTAATCTGAAACATATGGTAGGATTCGAATCCTATTTTATGAAACTAATTTTGCAGGATTATTTCTTCTGCAAGTTCATCGATAACATAAATTTTCACTTTATTGTGAGGCACGACGAAATTATTTTAAATCAATATATGATACCTTTCAAAGTTTTAACAGAAATTTCTATGAGCTTTAATGGAATTAAAAAAAAAATAGATACCGCTGAATATACAACTTCAACACATGAATTTGTTTTAATACTCATAGAATATATCTTTTTGATTTTCTGTGGAGAATTGTTGATAATGCTGGAAATTTATTCGTCGTATTCAACGAACTATGTGAAGTAATTGAGAAGGGCTCTCTAATCAGGTCTCTAAGTCACAATTATTCATTTATTCAATTACATAGCTGAGATACCCACTACCTTCTGAGTTCACAACCTCGTTGAGATGTTTACAATTGAACGGGGCTGATACAACAATTTCGGATCCTCAACTCAACAAATGAACACAGCAATAAAAACTGAAGGACTTCGATCGATTTGATATTTCAATACTCGCAGTGTATTCAGAATTCATCATGATTATTAATATATTTCTGCTAGATAGATATTTGATTGATACAATATAACAAATTGTCATGTCATGAAATAACGATATTAGGATGATTTGAATAGTGGAGGAAGTTTCGCCATCGTGACATGTAAAGTTGACGATGGAAGAAGCAAATGTTGTTACTATAAGATATGAAACCAAATCAGGTTCCGTTTTTGAGTCTCGATGACGAATAATATTCTCAATATTCCCGATATTAAATTTCTGAAAAATATTCACATTTCATGCTTTCGTGAATAATATTGATTTGAAATTGAGACAAACTTTGCACCCATCACTCTTGATGAAAAACCGAGGCGATCGGAATAACTTCACGAAGTTACAATTAAAAATGTTCAATATTCTCTGTTGACAAAGTAGCGAGTGAATGAAAATTGTTGAAGTGAAGTTTTGGCGATTGGAAATAAATGACTCAATACATAGTTGCGAAGTTTATTTGGATGAAACTATGGTAGCGATGGAATTGTAGATGATACAATTCAGACTATCATTCAAACTTCTCCTCTCTGAAGTGAACGGAAATTCGGAGTCTATGCATTTGCGAGATAAAGTGCTGGAAAGATCTCATCAAAATGTGAGCCGTCAATGATTTATCAAAATCGTGGAAAGCTGGAACCTTCAGTCTATTCATCCCCATAAATAATAAAGTAGCTGTTGATTGAACATTTGTTCTGGCATATATAATCGAATCTTTGGTTTAGTCCATGGACTCCTACTGAGATGTATTGGTCGATTGCTCGCTCTAGAAGGGTGATTGATTTTCATTCGTATGGGGTAAAATATATAATTTAAATGTAAAGTATGATTCCACAATATCGTTCGGTATTTTCTCGGAATTACTTCATATACTTCTGGAATCAGAAAGGATATTTGGGAAATTGGAAGGCTGTCAGGAATAAATATACGAACTACTGATACAGTAGCGTTCCCAGCGATTTTGCTATGGACAGATATGGCAACGAGAAGTCACTCTGGTAGTATTGAGTTATTCATTGATTCAAGTTTCATGCCAACAATATCTCTATATACTGTGTGAAAATGCCAAATGGAATGAATTCATTATTTCGGGTACTGTACCTACGAAAAAGCCGAAATACATCAAATTTAAATTATAAATAGACATTCTTCAATTCCTTTCGAATGACAGGTACACGTTTTCAAACGAGAAGTATAGGCTTGCGATATATCGTTTGAAACGCAAAGTTAATGTTACCATTTTCAAGTTTATCGCAATAATTAGAATGAATGAATATAAAAATGAAATAAAATGGAATCATGTGATTATAGAATTGAAATAAAATACAAAACGCTACAAACACTAAAGAAACTATGAAGATGTCCAAACATCCTAATCCTAGGTAAAACTGTTTGCTAACATTATTCAACATATCAGGCGTGACCAACCCAATTACAAGCGTTATTATTTCTCTTGATTCATCTGGAAATAATTTCTATTAGATCTACTGAGAATCCAGATGGAACGTTTTTCAACTTTGACACCTCACAACGCCCGTGCATTATTTTTTTTATCATTTGTATTATGTTCTCTACCATTTTTCGACGGGTTTCATCATTCCATAATTTTGTTCAACTTTCAAGTATTTCCTAGTCTAGAGGGCAAAAATATCTCCATCTGTCCATCCTGGATTTGTTTTTCAGGAGTATAGAATATTGAAACATGCAAATCAGAGATCAACCGTATCACTTTGCAGTAAGCATTGAATAAAATTAAATAATTTCAGTAAACAGTCTGTATAATGAGAGAACCAACAGAAATCTTCTATGTTTTCATTGTGAGTGCATGTTTCATCATGAGAATTGGATCTGTTCAACCCTCGTGGTGATATATCTTTGCTGTATAGTACGAAATCTATACACAACTGTCGAAAATATCCTCTCAAACGGAACGTAATGAAGTAATTTCATAATGGATTGGGATGCTGTGATACTCGAACTGACAATAACTGATTCAAACTTTCTACCGACGGTATTCATACGATGATACAAGTGCTGTCAAGTGAATGAGAATTGAATGAAGGGGTGATGTGTAATTGAACGTTATCTGGTGGTTGACAGTAGAATATTGCATTCACCAACATTAGGAATTGAATCATCAATTTGATTCTTCAGATCTTGTTTTCATAAATGGATATGAACAGTGAGTAATTTTACCATTTCAATATTTAATTCCACCAATTCCTTGGAGACTGTATGATTCCAATAAAATCTTTGGAATCGTATCTGAGGATTGAAAGACATATTCGAATCGAGCACCTTGGAGGAATTTCAATTGAGTTTGTCCCATAGATTCTGAAAGTAATTTTTTGAGAAATTGATCACAACACAATATATTTTCTTCACACTTGTCTGTGAAGATCCTCAACAGCAACATTTGCTAATAAATTTGATTCATGAATTATGCTCTATACAAAATATATTTTGTAGACCAACCAATTTGGAAACTGAATACCACTAAATCCTATACAAACTTATAACAGCTCTCCGAGACCAATCATTTCGGCCCATCATAGTGAGGATTCCAAGATTATTTGTGAATCTTAATATCTCCCCTATGTGCATTCGTTCACTTGAAATTTCCGGATTTATTCCTACCAATCCATAACCCAAGGACAATGACTTGAAGAAAGACCTTGGTGTTTCTTATTCCCTGGGACATATAAGAGATGAAAACAAAACTGCTAGTTCAATTGATTATGGTAAAATTTATCAGACGAATAGTGAGCTCTAGTGGCTAGAAGCATTATCTGAAATATGCTGACACTACTCTACTCATTTCTTTTATCCTTGTTGGTGGTGAATGCCATTTCTGATGATTGAGTTATATGTCAGGGAAAATATGAAACACTTCAGGACCGTTTCGATAGAATGTGGTTCTTCTCCTCTAGAACACGTGAGAGATATAGTGAGGACAATTGGAAAATATCAGGAAACTGTTCGAGATCAGTTGATTCCAAATTATGTTTGACAAACATGGAAAAACATGATCTCCCAAATATACAACATTTCGAGATGTGGAATTGAAGTAAATCAACCATCGACCAATGGTAAATTGACGAAAATACAATAAAGTTTGAATAGAGATAATCCATATCGTCAATTGAAATCATATTACAGCCGATAAAAAATATTTTCATCAAGATTTCTCATGTGAGTTTGCGTGATAATGTATTCAATTACATCTCACGAACTTTTCCACTGGAAAGATGCTGAGTGGTGAATATGTCAGGTAGATGTATACACATCAGCCTTATCATACTATACTCTTCGTTTAGACAATTGAGTTTGCATATGCTATAAAATTCCGTATCCGTATCCATAGCTAGGAGGAAAGTGTTCTGAGCTATTTGCATAATAATCGAATGTATGATATTCCAGTTATCAAGTCTAGTGCAAATTCGAATTTAACTATTGTCATTATAGTATTAGGAGAAATTGATGAAATGATTTACATAATATCATTCAGCGAGTACTGTATTAGTGTTGTGGAAAATGTATAAACTTGAAATATTTAAGTACCAATTGTTCCAGGTCTATTCAAATGGTTGCATTAATTATTTTACAATAGCAAAAGTTGAAAGTGACTCGTATTATGGACCCATCTGTTCCATTTTTGATTTCTTGATGGGATACTTAGCAAAATAGCAAAAACTTCTTTTTGAGGCCTGCTTTGGATCTCAGCCATCTTCCAACCAATAAGTAATGTAAAAATTGATTCTCAATGGAAAATTTTATGAACTACTACATTATTCTTGAAATTAAAGTTTTTGAATATTTTTTGACAATACCTCCGGATGGTTTCTAGAAAGAGCATACTATTCAGGTCGAATTCGATTTGGGACGGTTTCAGATTTGCGTGTTCATTCATCATTTATTTTTTACAGGGTTGAATGTGGATGTGTAGTGGGTATTTTTCGTAAATGTTTTATATTTTATATAAATATTCTTGACTATATTGATATTTTGAATTATATTCGTATGTACTGCAAATTTATGTTTCACCTACTGAATTCATGTGAATATTTTCCCTGTTTTTATGTGTTTATGTGGTAATTATGTGTTCGATGAATTCTTATAGCTCTGCTCTGTCGATTAATGATTGATTCATTGATGAAGAGGGTTATGAAAATTATTTTGTGTTTCCATATGATATGGCCCCATCCTATTCATCATATATATGAACAGTATGCTTTTTCTCGACACTACCGGCAAAATCATCAGCTTTGCCGACAATAACAACACCAACTTGGCAGAAACTGAAAAAAAAAATTGAACTTGACTTCACAAATATATCAAACTGGTTACAAATGAATAAATTAACACTAAATCATAAGAAAACGAACTACCTACCCTTTACGTCATATAATATATCATTATATTTATTATATAAATGGTCTGCCACACCTGGGACCTTTGATTTGAACTCACAAATTCCCGAAGCTGAAAGATCTAAAGTCCTCGGTATAATGATAGATCGCCATAAGAGATGGGACCAACAGATTTTGATCTGAAATTTATATGTTTAACAGAAACATGGTGTGTGAAGGGGAGTATTGATATCGATCAACAGCGAGAAATTTTAATGTATTCTTCAATAACCTGAATCTCTCATTATCCTACTTGTTAAAACTGAACGTGAAAATAGTTTCAAGTGGAGATTTCAACATCCATTCACTTCATGACCGGGATGTGCTTATGTTGTCTCAATTGCTCATATCATATAATCTTAATCCAACGGTTGAAGATGCAACGCGTATCTCTTTGACTTCACAAACGATTTTAGATCAAATCTATACCAACATCACTATTGAAAAAAAAATGTAAAGTGGTTGATAATACTTTATCAGATCAAAGACGTGTTTTCTTTTCTATCAATTCGTATTGCTCCATGAAGGTGAAAAATTGTATTCGCAAACGTATTATAAATGAACAAACTTTGCACAATCTTGAAAATGCATTGAAAAACGAAAGATGGTTGGAGATTCATTCGGATGTTAGTATTGATGAAAAATTTGATTTGTTTTATGATGAGTTAATGAATTATTCCAATCGCGAATGTCTATTTGGGAGTGTTGGCATGAACACTCCCAGGAATGGGTGAACGAGAGTGTAAGAGAGTCTAGCAGAAATTTGAAGAACATTTTTCGTTTACAAAAAACAAACCCGTCACTCAATGAATATTATGAATTGCGCAAAAAGCAGCACCAAGAATTAGTTAAGGAAACGAAAAATGTGTTTTACGCGCATAAAATATATTCTTTCTCAAGCGTGAATAAGGGTGCGTGGTCTGTCATTGAAAACCTTACAGGAAAAACGAAACATTTTTTTTAAATATATCAATTGAAATTGATGACAAGATTTGTTCAGATCCTTATGATGTAGCTGATAGTTCCAATCGTTTCTTCATTCAATCTCCTTGTGATATTATGAGTACAATAAATAATGCAAATATAATATCAGAAAAAAATGCCCTTTCCTGGCATCGAGAGGAGTGTTTTTCTTCATCATGTTTATGAAGAAGATGTGATAAAACATAAATTGAAAAATGAACATTCGTCGGTCCAGATGGTATATCTGCATATGTTGTGGAACGTATTTCCACTCAAATCACAAGGCCTCTATGTCATATCATAAATATGTCTTTTCGGGATGGAATTTTTCCAAGCAGACTGAAAATGTCACTTATAACAGCTCTCTTCAAAAAAGGCACTCATCATAATATGGAAAATTACAGACCAGTATCTCAGCCTCCAGTAATATCAAAAATTTTTGAATATATAATGCTGAATTCTTTGATGGGATTCCTATATGAAGAAGAATAATATATTTAACCGAAACCAACATAGATTCCATGAAGGTCGGTCAACGATGACTGCTGTATATTCCCTTTATGTATGTATTTTGTGAAATGAGTCGAGCTTTTGACTGCGTGCAACATGAGCTTTTATTGCAAAAACTATATAATTTTGGAGTTAGAGGAAAGGCTCATGAGTGGTTCGAGTCGTATCTTCGAAATCGTACTCAGAGTGTAAAGTGTAAATCATAGAGTACAAAATGTTCAAAATCATCCCATGTCGAAAATTATGCCCAATGAAATTGGAGTACCCCAAGGCTCTGTTCTGGGTCCGGTTTTATTTGTGCTCTATATTTATGAGTTACCTGTAATTTCACTGAAAGCCTTCTCTTGTTTGTATGCTGACGACACAACGCTTTTGTTTCGTGAAAGAAATGAGTGTTTTCTACAGGATACGATCACCTTCAACCTCCAGAGTCTTGATGATTGGTTATCCAGCCATTATTCGTTCCTTAATCCGTACAAAACACAATATATGTCTTTCCAAAATCGTCATCGTAATAGTACTACCGAAATAGATATAAAATATAAATTATAAATCAGTAGAACAATCAAACTGTGTGAAATTTTTTGAAGTGGATTTTGACTCTTTTGACTTCGACAAGAACTTCCTGTCGAAGACTATTCAGAAAGTATAATATTCTTACGGTTTATGGTTTATTCATCGTTGAACTATTGATGTATATACCTACACAGAAATCGAGACATGTTTATGAGAAATGAGTCGGTACATCATTACAATACAAGAATAAAAAACGATCTACATATTCCAAGACATCGTACATCATTGTACCAAAAAATCATACCAGATGGTTGGCCTTAGACTGTATAATGTACGAGTATCACCTAATGAATATAAAAGATTCACCAAGTTACACCATTTCAAAAATAATATCAAGGAGCTTATGTTGAATATAAGTCCTCACAATTTAGATGAGTTCACTAATTATTTTTAATAGAGTCGTTTTGTTGTGTCCTGAATTTTTTTTTATGTTTTTAAGCGTGCAGTATATATGTGTATATGTATGTATTGTATGCAATTGAATTGTGGAAAGAAGTTTATTATTATTATTATTGTATTATGTGTGTGTATATATTAGTATATTATATGTTTTTGTTTGTATATTTTATGTTGAATTCATAAAAGTGACAAATTTGTATATTTTTACTTATGAGTTTTTCCGTGACTTGTCCATAACTTGTGAGAGTTCTTTTAAATGGACCAATAAAAATCTATCTATCTATCTATGTGAGTTTGTGAATTTGTGTATGCATATGTGATCTCTGTTCCATGAATCTGATTAGTTCATATATATCGGGTGTTTCACAGTGGATGGAACATTAAACGTACCTGGAGAACAGAAAGACAGATCATTTCAAAAATTTGTGAGCGTGGATAATCAAACTTGCTCTATCCGTCTGAAATATTTTCATCAATACAGTATTGCCGCTTGTATCAGAAAGTAGTAGCTACTTTGTTATTTCAAATAGAACACCTCGTATATTATATCATTTTTGGAATCCTCATGAGATTCCTCACAACGTTCCTACATAATTCCCTATACCTATCTGTGACGATTTCCGAGATAAAAAATATTTTGTAAAATTTTTGTGTAAAACCTGACCATTGAAAAATATAAATTTTTTCCCAATGCAAATTCACAAAATATTGCAATTTGGGTTATAGCTGCATAAGACCATCAAGTATTCTGTCGATGAACTGGATCCCAGTTTCAGAATACAGGAAGGCTCAGAAGTGAGTGTCATCCGGGCACTTATGAAAATGATTGCAACTCCGTTTTTTTAAATAGAACACCCTGTATATTATCACTTATTCGAAAAACTATAACATTTTCCATTCTAATTGAGTATACTTTCCCTATACCTATCTCGTACAGTTTTTTAGTTATGCTCACTTATGTTATGAATTCGTTTTCAATGAAAAAAATATTGGATGGTGCTTTAGATAGTAGGCTATGAACTTCATTCTGACAGAGAATTAACATGTTATTCCTTCATTGTTATCCTGTATTCAAGATGCATGGGTGTAAAAATTCTATGGCAGAAAATAATTACTTGAATGCGGTTTAGATGGATTTATTCATTATTTATGGTCAACGTAACAAGAATATCAGTAGAACAAGCAGCGAGTTTGATGAAAAGTATGCTGATTAACCTCGAACGAATTCGAGAAAATTCATTAGATTGAAGAGAAATTTTGAAATGCTTATATCATCATGAAAAGCTAAAATTATCAAAGTCTAACATGTGTATTAATAAATCTAGAAAGATTTCAAAAACATTTCAAAATTTCTCTTCAATCTAATAAATTTCTCCGGATTCATCCGGAGTAAATCACTTCATGCTTTTCATTAAACTCTCTGCATGTTCTACTGATATTCCTGTTACATTGACCATAAATGATGAATAAATCTATCTAAACCGCATTCAAGTAATTATTTTCTGCCATAGTATTTTTACACCCATGCATCTTGAATACAGGATAACAATGAAGGAATAACATGTTAGTTCTCTGTCACTGTGAAACACCTTGTATAGACTAACCTTTCAGTATATATGTTATTTCAAAGATTATATCAACCCCTTCATTTATGATGTAATAATTTACCTGGCTTTGTCAATAACCCACTAAAGTTTTCCCCTATTTTATGGATTTTCTTGTTTTTTTCAGCAAGTTTTACAGATTGTTCAACTATTTCAAACGATTTCATCATTATGTTGTATTATATAATTTTTAATTCTACTATGGAAATCACATACACAAGTAGTCGATGCTACTTCTGTGATCCACCTTCGTTTATTCAAAAAAACATTTTCATAAATTTATATGATGTGATTCATGATCATGAATGAACATTATTATTATCATTGTCATTAAAATCATTATCTTATGATTTTAAATAATTCTATTTGAAGTTTTTCTGTAGATTCCATGGAAGACATGGAATTTGAGGGTTTGTTGGGAACATAACAACAAATATTTAGTCTGAACTTCACTACCATACGTCTGCTGCAGATTTGGGAAGATATTCTAATGTTCTGAATAAATTGTAACGTTTGTACATCGTACTGAAAAGATACATTCATTGAGAGATTTAGTATAGTGAATGTGAATGTGGATACTCACAGAATTGAATCGAAAAATATCCTTCGGATAGATGGTACGATAAGTCTCATGTTGACAGAGCGAGTTTTCAAGTTCTTCAAACTTGAAATCAAACGATTTTTGTATTCCCTCCACGCAACTGGATTCAACGAAAAAAATGCCTTAATGATGTGAAGATTGTAACTTCACTGACAATCATTATATTCGTATGTGTCCAAAAGTCGAAAAATTTAACTTTTGTTTATAACTCGAATATAAAGGATGATAGTCAATTTTTGTTTGATGCGACCTCCATTTTTTCGTATCTCCCATAGTTACCTAGTTGCCTATTACGAACATAGAATTCTGCCCACCCTGTACATGAACAGTATTGACACCGTGTCAGAAATCATTACGTCGGGACAACTCGAATGGATTGAGTTGCAGAATTGTTAGTCTTTTTTTATCTGATTGACAAATAAAGAGCAAGTGACAATTTTAATTTGTCTGAACAATCAGAATTCTATAGCAGTAGGTGACGATAAACCAACCTTGAATTGAATTCATTCAGTAATACGCCCCCATGTTCATGATGAATAATATTGTACACAAATTCTCAGAAGGTGCGAATTTGTGTACAATATCTCATTGGGGTGTAAATCTTGTTGAATGAAGCGTTAAGGTTTATTTTAAGGTATCAAGCTGGTCGAGCGAGACAGTACAATTCTCAAGTTATTACTTCCGTGGTATTTAACGAAAACAGGTCAAAAATTGAAATACTTGTATCTACTAGGTTGATAATTAGTTGATAGAAGGGGGAATTCTCTAGAATTGAAATAAAATGTGGAATAGAATGGAGAGTTTTTATGGAATTCTATTCTACTAACGCAGATATAGAAATAGGAATGCGATGCAGTCCCAATAGTGTTCTTGAATCATGTTCAGTTTAACAAATTCATCAGTATTCACTACTGGGTGCTTCAAGCTTCCAATATTTGATGAATGGTCTAGGTTGAATCTACACCTAATGAAAATAATTCAATATATTAAATTGTTGAGAATGTTATATTCCCATCTTGAGATATCCTCTTCGATCTGCATTATTTTCTTAGTATATCAATCTGAAACTTCACAATATAAATTCATTTCTCTCTGATTTTATTTTGATATGCACATCTTATTCGTGTTTTCGTTCTGCGACAGAAAATGCGAAATATACTGTCGAAACAGACTTGATGACATGAAAAATAAAATAATAGACCAAACGATCAGAAAAGAGCTTGGGGCCTGGGGAATTAATTTTCTTGTATTCGAATGAAAACAGATGTCATTGGAACTTCTCTATGAGTTGCATGTTTTCGTCTGAAGCAAGCTCGTTTTAGCCCCATATTACCGATACGAGGTGTTCGAGAAGGTTAGATGATATGATTTCACATATTAGCAAGAATCATTGAAATTCTCTGAAGTATCAATGTTTTCTATCAATTTCAAAACTAGCTCTGATTCTACTCCGTGAACTACTTGAATTCGAAATTGGATTAGGGTCTCCGGTTGTGGCATCGTATTGAATTAGTTCCTCGAAGTGACAGAATCCTATTATTTGATAATGGGATATTTCCAGAAGTTCTTCGGGTTGACACAGTCCAGCGCCTCCCAGAAGTACGTCAGATCCACAATATGGGTTTCAGAGATAACAGATTGAAATAATCGTTTTGGTATCTGGCAAAAACTAACCTCTGTGTTATTAAACTTTCATCTCCATAGCAGAATCAGTTTTTATCCATTCTGATCGGTCAATTCATCTCGGAATGAAACGCTTTCACAAAAAGCGACTGTCAATAAAATTCACAATTGTATTATACAGGGCGGCCCACGACGTTTTGGCAAGTATATATCTGGAAAACTATTTGGAGTACGATATTGAAAATTCAATCGAGGTATTTATATAATATTCGAATTGCCATTTTATTTTTTTTGTCAATTTGAATAAAGCGAAAGTCTCATCATCGAACTATATTCAATAATAATATTTACAAGTGATATCAATTTGTCATCTGGTTACAACTAGATATCGTAGAATATGGAATGGGAGGGACTGAGAGTTGAAGAGTTACAAGAAAAAATAGTGTTCTGAGATATCCGGGACACCTGGTATAACCTTGTGTGTGTTCTCATAGATGCATTCTCTTGATTTCTTCAGAATGCTCCGACAGCAAAAACTAATCCGCAAACGAGAAAAGTGTAAGGGATATATTAGGCAGTGAAACTACGAGTATCTGATGAATCATCGATGAACCATGGATAGTAAGAACATTTTCATATATCCCTAAAGGCAAGAGTATGTACATACAATGTGGGTTTTGTTTTACGATTGTCATAAAACCCGTTTAATTCAAACAAAAAATTCATTTAGTAGAGTTTACTTTTTCAGAACAGTATTTTTTGCTGATTATATCTCATCATGTGACTGATGATGGGTATCCCACTATGACATAACTGTTCCTGAAAACATGTTTTTGCCTCTTCAGCTTTCCTGAGTGGGCGCTTAAATCATTTGTGGAGGCGACTGTTAGACTTCTGTCCCCATTGAAATATAACCTCACTCCAAGAATAAACTCCTTTTTCACACAGGAAATTGACCCTTAAATTATTGCTATAATTTGTGTGGTCCGATCTTGATTCGGACCACGATCTGACCTTATTATATACAGGGTGACTCGACGTCAATGTTGACCTGAATGATTTGGAAGAACAGAAGAGAAAGTATATCGGATATTCAGCAGTTTTGGAGAAATGAATCTGTAGAAATATATCCTTTGAGACATGTTGACACACGAATATAAAATTAATAAAAAAAGGAAAACTACGTTCCTTCAGAATTTTGATAGTAGATTAAAAAAAATCCTTGAATTTGACTATTATTAAAATTTCAGCAATCAAACTTTCAACAGAGCTAGTATAAAGTGCGGTTGACCATTCCAAAAATCTCAAAATTTTCTGAGATTTGTGAAATTGCTGAATGGGGTTTTTTGAAATCAATCATTCTGAATATCACCAAATAAGTGAAACAACGACTGTAACACTATGTTACTCATACTCAAACAGTCGGGAAAATATGTTGAACAAGAATGTTATACGTTTCGAATCCATTGAATGTCAATACGCTGAACGAAACGGATAGTGATTATTTGGATAGTGATATTCAAATTTCATTTCACATGTGAGGTGTATTGGGACTATTGATTGATTGATTGATTTTTTATTGGTCAAATTATTACACCTCAATGAATTACAATTGAAATATTATAATCATATATAAACAATCAGTAGTTAGAAAATATGTACATGATACGAACACAAAATAAAATGAATAAATATGTAAAACATAGATTGACATTGACAATAGTCACTCAGTAAAATTGTATATGATACGAGCACAGAATAAAATAAATAAATCCATAAATGTGAACGGTACTTTGAAGACAGTCACCCACTGAAGCTAAAGTCAGACGAATTATAGTAAGCATTTTCCGAGAGGTGTTTTTTTAGCTTCCTTTTGAAAATAGTGAGCATTTTTCATCGATTGGGGCAGTGAGTTGTACAATGATATGTATGAGTAATTTCTCCTAGTTATTTCTAGTCTCTGGTTTGGTGCTCTAATTTATTGATGTCCAAGCCATAGGCGATTACACATACTATATACACAAAATATAAGTACAGTACTAATATGTATATATAGAGTATTCTCAAAATCAGGAGTCAAATTACATTAGTTACATAACAAATACGACAAAGACAAACATATCACATTATATCATATCACGTCAAATTGCAGTATATTACACATAATGGCAGAGTTTATATATTGAATTTTATAAACCAATTCTTACAGCTTTCCATATGAATTATTCCAGCTGAAACTCTGATATTCTCGGAATATAAACAGATGTACATCAGATAGATTTTTTGCTAGTCTGTCAATATGAGGTTTCCAAGTTAACTTCGAATCAATAGTTATACCTAGGCATTTCACATTATCTGAGGGATTATGAGACAGCGAGAACAAAACTGTTTGGGTCTTGCTTTCATTCACACATAGACTATTCGCATTGGGCCGTGGTAGCCAAGAAGTCTGAGGCGTACACTATACCTAAATAGCCAAAATCCATAGCGGATATATCAGTGGTTCGAATCCGCTGAGGCGAACGCACTTTTCTTTAAGTGTGGGATTCATGGTATTAATCCTACTGGTATGTCCGTTCCCCCGAAGTGGTTCGGATTCCACTATAAACTGTAGGGCCCGCCCTTCATCGCCCCGCACAAGTTTCGACTTATGGGGAGTTGGTTGAAAAAACAAACTTTGTGATTAAAAAAAAAAAAAAAACCAGTCCGTAGCTTCCTGAATAACTCGCTCTTCTAGTTCTGATGATTCTTCGTCATTGTTTTTCCGAATGGCGAAGGAAGTGTCATCGGCGAACATCATTGTGAACGTTGCCATTGAATTTGGCAAATCATTGATATAAATCAGAAAAAGTAGTGGCTCAAGGACACTACCCTGTGGAACATCGTTCAAGATTGTTTGTAAGCTACTGAGTTCTTCATTATATAAAACACATTGTTTCCCCTCATTTAGATATGATGCGAGTAGATTGTGTGCTATGCCTACAAAGCCGTAGTATCTCAGTTTTTTCAATGAAATATCAATAGAGACGCAGTCGAACGCCTTGCTCAGATCGAGGAATATACCAAGTGTGATTCTTTGTTTTCAAAGCCTTCAGTTATGAAGTCAACTAATTCGAGCACTGCTCTCGACGTGCTTCTCCCTTTCCTGAATCCAAACTGTCTGTCTGATAAAATATTTGTGTACTCTAAGTTATTGATCATTCTTATTGCCATAATTATTTATATATATATATATATATATATATATATATATATATATATATATATATTCATGAGGGAAGATTGATGTCGCCCTTTTTGAAAATCGGAATTATCGTTGTAATTTTTAGTTTTGATGGAAATACACCAGATTTCAGAATCAAGTTGATGATACATGTAATCGGTCGCAGTGGCGCAAATAAATTTTCTCTATACATGATCACTGAGTGATTGTAAATATCAAGCGAACCCGAGCTTTTGAGGGATTTGATGATTTCAGTCACCTCCGTCGTATCAGTTTGATAGAAATACATTGAGTCAGCATTGCATGGAACTTGGTAGAGGTAGTTTGAGAATGAATTATTGGCTGTGCCAGTCTGATAATTCATATCACTGGCTACACTTATAAAAAAGTCATTGAACTGCTCTGATGTAATACAAGAAGAGCTCTTTGGGTGATTATTACTACCTAAGTTTTTATTTATAAGCTGCCAGATGGTTTTTGTTTATTGTTCGATTCGTTCAGTTGTTTCATCGCCTTTTCTTTCTTCATTTTCATGAGTAATTGTTCGTTACTCCCTCACGGGAGGAAATGATTCTTCCATATAGTAGTTCATGGTGTTATAGGAAGCTTGGATCATCTCGTTCATCCCATGTTGTTCAGAGTCCATTCCAATTTTCTGATGTTAGTTTATCGTAGAATGAAGTTTTGTTGGCTACATTTTTATTCAAAATTATTCTATATTTTAGTGAAACATTTCGTTCTGTATAAATACTTAGAATTTGAGAATAATGGTCAGACAGATGAAAGTCAGAAGCTTTCGCTGCGCCAACATTGAAATTAGTGAACATGTTGTCGATGCATGATTTCGAATTGCCATAAATTCTAGTGTAGCCCAGAATGTGTTTGTATTAGCCAAAATATGAGAATAATTCCATCATATCTTGATTGTGTTTAGAATTAGTGGCGGAATCAATATTGAAGTCACCACCAATGACCAGATTAAAAGTTCTGAATTTTTCTGATAATATTAACAGCATAGCATAGATGTTATTCTTGAAGATATTCATATCTCCACATGGAGAACGATAGGTAGATACTACAAAACATTTTTGCTTCACTATAGTTTAATGCAGCAAGTTTCAATATGCTTTTCCATATTATACTCGTTCAAAGCATCAATTTTTTTCGAACACAATATCACTTTTAATGTAAATACATACTCCCCCGCGAATGTAGAAATACCTCGAAAAGAAAGCAGCCAATATACAATTTTCCATTTTATAGAAACGAGTTTCATCACCACTCAGCCAATGCTCACTCAACATTACAATACCAAAATTATGTTGCAGTACAACAGCTTCGAGTGAGTTCGGCTTATTTCTGAGACACTGTATGTTAACATGCATTATCTCAAGTCGGGTTTCCGCTTTACTATTTCTAAAAAAGTTGTCTGTGGAATCATAACGTTAATGTCATTAATTTTCTCGCTCTTTATTTCATCAGCATCTCCCTCTCGTGCTACAATACTTCTATTGACATTTTCACAGTCCTTCCTATCTCCATCCTTACCTGTTGGTATTGCTTCGTTGTTACAGGTTTTTATCGTTTTTAAGGCCAGTTGGGTTTCCTTAGTCTCTAGTAGAAATCTTTTCACATCATCATAAATGCACATTTCACTATTTAATACTTTTGGGTCTATCAGAAATTTGATAGATGCATTTCTCGTTGAATTGCAATATCTACGTACATATCTACTTCCATAATCAATAATTATTCTGCATGGGGACGGTTCTGTTCAACGATCATCAAGAGATTTGTAAATTTACTGATCGGTACTAGTTGAGTGTTTTGGAACGAAGAATATGCGCACATTCTCGAAACGTTTCATTTCATTACGAACAAACAAGGTCTAATGGAAAAAGACTAATAATGCAATGCACGCAGCAAAGGAAACTTGACTTTTTTAACATCTCGGAATAACCAAACAGGTATCTGAAACAGAATCAAACTTGCGTATCTGATCATGTTCCAGAAGTGCAGGACCTGGTCATAATCAATGTCTCAAAAATAGTTAATTTGAGATTTGTGTGGGTAATATTTCTTCAGGGATACATGTCTAGTATACATCATGTCACAAAACCTAAGTTCTTGCATTCCTCTACAACAAGATTAAGTTTTCATGAAGAAACACGTTAATAAAATAGTATATTCATCCCATATTCATTCTGACTAGCTCTTATTCGGATGTATGAATATGGGAAAATGCCCAGCTAAAGGAAGCGATCTTTACCAGATGGCATAAGACGACAGGAAATCTCCTTCGTCTCCGTTTACGCTTTTCCGCCAATTCATCCTTCCATCGTGTACATGGATGACTTATCCCAACACGTTCACTCGCCTACCCTCATAGAATACAAATCCTATCACAAATTCAGATAGACACATTATGTGCATCAGGCCGTCAAACAAAAACTTCAATCTCATTTTGCAACCTAGAATCCAGCGTCTAATCCCTTCGAAATGTTGAGACACAGTTTCACACTATAGCCTTATGATTGGATGCGGCAGCAAGGGATATTAGTTTTGACTCGAAATGAGCCTTGTTTCCTCTTGAAGTGTCATCGTCATCGTGTTATGTCATCCGATCACAGATATGAATTGGGTATAATTGTTGAAGCGACGATTTCGATGAAGCAAGTGGGTTCATTTGAGAATTAATCACCTACATTATAATCTGAGAAGCAGTATGTCGTTTTGATACTAACAAATCATTGAGGGAGATTTCGTTTGAGAATCACCAAACCATAGGAGAAAGCAGTTTTGGTTTATGGAATCTCTTCAGCTGAAGAATGAAGAGAATGAATTTGAATTGCTTCAGTAGCATTCTTTTTTGATTTTCCATAAATTAGTAACATGTGGATATTTTCATTATCAATATGAACATTTTAAAATGGCAGTATATCAATTATTTCACTAAGAGAAAGAAGCCACAACCTTCCCGGTACATTGAGAACTCAAGATCTGACCTATGGAATAAAGTAACGAATATAAGCATAGATGGATAATAGATCTATTTATTGGTCACTTTACATACAATAAACATATTTTTGACAGGTCGAGTCATCGATTATTAAAACTTAGAAATAAGGTAAGATGGGAAATACATATGTATATGATAGTCCACAATCATTCAGGTTAATATCTACGAGTGTAAGAAAATTACAATAGAACACAAGAAAACAACTAGTTTAGAAAGATACAATGGAAGAACGACTAGTGCATATAAAATACAAATAAAAAATTCAAGCCGTTCAATTTTTTGTCATTATTGGTTAAACCTTTTTTTGTAGTTTGTTGAATAGACTCACATCCATGGTGTTCTTGGATGACCTTGTTAGTCTAGATCTGGGATTCTGCAGCGTATTGCAAATTCGGGTGTTATAAGAATGAATCTGAGGAGCAAATTTTTGTAGATTTTCTCGAATGTAAATAAGACATTGAAATATGTATATTGATGGCGAAGTCATGATTTCGTATTGCCTGAAGTAAGGCCTGCACGACACCCTGGGACCAACTCCAGCAATGACCCTGACTGCCCGTTTGTGATGTACAAAAGCTTTATTAGAGTGGTGTGAGTGACCCCACAGTGTCGTACCATATGATAGGTGCGAGTGAAAGAGGGGGAAATACGATATCCCTAAAATGTCCATGCTTACACATTTTTTCAGTTTCAGTTTTCAGAAATGTTTGACTGCTCAACTTTTTACATAGTGAGTCAATGTGAATTTTCCACTTAAGTTTTTGATCAAGATCCATACCCAACAGTCTTGCAGATTAATTTTTTCCCACAACATGTGAATTTGAGGTGGATATTATATTTTAATTTTCAGACACGTTTTGCTAGAGCTAGTTTGGAATTAGCCATTCATTTATTTTTGGAGTGATTGCCTTATTTGTATCTTGTAACAAAGTTAGGCTAGAATCCGAATAGAAAGTTGCGTCATCTGCAAACATAACACAATTTATTAAATTCATGTACATTAACGAATCATTCACGTAAATTAGGAATAACATGGGTCCCAAAACTGAGCCCTGGGGGACTCCGTGATTTATTGGTTGGGATTTCGAGGTTTGCTTATTGAAACATACACACTGTTTCATATTCGTTAGGTATGATTCGAAAAAATCTAGAGAAACGCCTCTGATTCCATAAAGCTCCCAAAAGCACATATGCTCCATTTCCATCTGATCCATCTATATGCATAGTCCTAGGAAAAACGTTTATTGTTCTTTGTTTATTCAGGAAATAGTGTTGAATCAAATCAATCGCTAGTCACATAATTTCACAAAACTGGAAACGACTCTAAAAATTCATGTTTGCGAAGTAATTCTTGACTGAAACTTATTTGATTTCCATGTTACTTGATCAAGAATTGAATGATTCATATGATACTTGTTATTCTGATTGATTGATATCAATCCAGAATTCAACCCTAGGTGAGGTCAAAATTTATAAGATCCCAGCCAAAAATACCATATGAAATCTCATGAAACAATATAGAACGTTATCCGTGACAGATAAACTTTTCATGAGGTGTTACGAGAATTCATAAGTAGCTGTTATTTTTAAGCATATCCGAATACACGGTATACAAGTTTGTATCAGGCAGAGGTTCTTTAAGGAGACTGATTCGATGAGGTATTCCACTTTCAATTTCAACGATATTATATGCTCAGTCATGAGTTCGAGAAGGTATCAGAAATATGTGGGAATTCACAACTTTAATCTTATTGTGTATTTTGTGGAGATAGTGGGTTCAGGATTTGATGGTTTTGAATTCCTTATCTAATTTTATGCGGTTCCTTCAAGGTTTTATATGACGTCTTGATAGGTTTATACATTAGCTGGGAACATCAAAGCATCAACAATTTTGGCAACACCTAAATGTCACTTTACAACGATGCCGTTGTTTAGAGCGAAACCTTACAATCGTTTCATCGTATTCTTATGAAAATGCCGAGAGAATCAAACCTCTAGAGATGCACAGACAATGGTTGCATATTTATTAGAACATTTTTTAACGAGAAAGGGATAACAGGTGCCCCGTACCTTCATTGGATTTTGTTTGAAAGGTAAGTGAAGAATCTTAATGAATATTCATTCTTACAATGGTTCAATAGTTTTTATGGAATATTATTATTACAGAGTGATTGCTGCTTTTAATGTAGGAATTGAATAGTGTAGGGAATATATGCATACTTCAACAGAAAGTAAGCTAAGGACTAAACTGTCCTAGGATTTTTACAGAACTACCCAACGGAAGAAACCAGTTCTGGATATTGATCAACCTCAACAATTACAAATAGGGAACTGTATTTACAATATGTACAAGGAAAGTGAGTATTTAGTGCATATCATATATCATCAGTTGATGAACATTCTTCAATGAACATGTTCAGTTGAAAAATGAAGGTTTGAGGTAATTTGTTTTCCTTGATGAGACCTGGATATTTCCTTGGCAAGATTCTAGTGTCAAAAGTGTGAAAATACAAAAAATACGAGATTGACGGTAATTGGAAATTGTATATCAATTAGATGGTGTATAGGAATTATGTTGTCTATTAGATTCATTGTTTTGCATGCTGGTTGTTCAGATAGATTCATTCCTGGGACAAAATTTGTTTTAATCCCTGAAACTGCTAACAAAATTTACCATGGATAAATTAACCTGGATAACGTTCTCCTCTGATTGGATACACAACTGCTGCCTGAATTAAAAAATCCTTCCACAATTGTTATGTATGGATAATGCTTCTTATCACAGCACAAGCATTAACAAAGTTTACACCCCAGCTTTCAATAAGGCAGCAATTCAAGACTGACTTACTAACAATGTGATTTATTTTGATTATAGGATGTTGAAGCTGCAGTTACTAACTAATTTAGTACAATTGTAGGCCATAGATTTTGTGATACATGTAATATATTCTTCGATTTTCAAAAACAAACCAGTCTTAATAAATAATAGCAGAAATATATGGATATCAAGATCTTTGACTCTCACCCTACATTTGATCGCTGATAGAAACGGATAGAAGTTTTGTGTAAAAGCACATTTAAATATCATAGATTTACGTTAGAGAATGCCATTAGAAATTGAAGCAATATGTATCTGTAATTTCCATATAATACTGAATATAGTATATGGTTTTATACGGATTTGCAGTTTCACTATCCAATTTCAATCTCAAAGACTCTCTTCCATTAACCATTTGTTCAAACACAAACAACCATATCGCAATCATTCTGGGAATTTTCATCTCATAAGTAACTCCTATAGAATCTCATACATACTCATTTATTTTCAAACTGCAAGTCCTCATAGAAACATAAAGCATTCATCCCAGGAATCGCTGATAAAAACGGATAGGAAACATATAAGATTCTATACGGAATTGCGATTTCACTATCAATTTGGATCTCTTAAAATTTTTCATCAGTTTCTATGAGACATTTTTGGCAGGGATGTCTCATTCAGAAACCGAAATTTAGGCAACGGAATGATAATTGAATTATCATTCTGTTTTTTTTTCACTTCTATAACAAAGGGAGCATAGAATTCAAGTTATTTAAATATCGTCATTTCTGGCACGAATGAATAAGTCGAAAAGTCAACCCCTTAGGAGCTTACTGGCTCCACCAAGAGTAATACTAATTAGTTACCCTTGCTTGCTATCTACTCGAAAGTATCATATATGTTTTGCATTATTGAATATATTATATTATATAATATTGAATAATAAAATCGATGAAAACACGGTTTGTTGAGAATTTATCATCATATTCTTGTTTCTCAACACCCTTCGGTGAGGTTGTTTACCATTGGTCGGTAATGTAAACATCCGAATATTCAAAATTATTACTGGGGGATATTTTCTTGAGATTTGGATTCAGTCAAGGTCATCCTCTTCATACTACTATATTTTTTATATTAGACGTTCTGCTCATTGTTGTGAGTTCTATCAATCTTGTCAAAATTGAAAATTACATCCATATTGTGCTATTATAGCACGTTAGTCTCAACCGTGTATCTTCATTTCATAAACAATCTCTATGTCACAAAAATGAGCGAAACGTCTCATTAAAGAAATATAACAGTATAGAGAGGTTGACTTTGATTGAATTAAAATCTCGAGAAAATTCCCCCCAGAAGTTTGAGAAGAAGCAAAAGGATTCAAGAAATCATAAAAAATGAATTCGTAATTATTGTTCCGCTACTTCAGAGGTGAACAACTACTGTTTTGCACATGATTTTTCTGTGAATTTCCCAATATGTGAGGATTTTATGACAAAGAATCACTGGTCCCAGACATATTGTTCGTTCACTCAGGTAGTTCACGTTCAGATGTGAAAACCTCCTTCAGACGAATTCGTTTATTCCCTTTGGGGCATTAGGGCAAGCATTCATCAATTATTATATAAAAGTCGGTGCTATACCATATTTCTTCACGATTTATTCGGACTGATAAATTGTCTTTCGAGGTGACTTTCCTTACTCGAATCAATGTTGCATTGATGATTTATTATTCTACTATATTTTCCGAAAAAAGGTTTCAAAAGGACCGACGGATAGGAAGTGACCTTGAATCCTTCCTATTTATTCTCAAGGGACCATAGAACACGACTTCTTTTAGATTAGCGGATTAGCTTTCACAGTTGCGTGACAACGTGATTTTACCGTCTTTTCACATCGAACAAAACAACAATTCGAAACCCTTTAACTTCCATATGAACTTTCACCAGTGTTTGCCGTCAATCAATCGAAGATTTACTTGATGTGGTTCTTATCTTGGATAGTTTTGCAAATCATGGTGTGCAATGAACGACAATAGTTATTCTGTGGCACTGATCATCGGTTAAATTATACCTTTCGTACTTGCTTGCACATTTTATACCCACACAAATTATGTCTGGATGTTCCAATTCTATTTTAACTTTAGAAGAAATACACATCTACAGGGTGATTCACTTAACTGGTTCATTAGAGGTTTACGGAGAACTGATAGATATCAACTTGAAATTTTGGTGGATGCTACTACTCAATGTGTTCCATTTTCCTACAATATTTTCAAAACGCTGTTACTTCCGGTTAAACCGGAAGTGATATCAACTTTGTTCTTTCAAATGGAACACCCTGTTCATTTTTACATTCTCAAATTCTACGAAGAATTCTACACAAATCGATAGAAAATGAAATTTTGCGTCGGATAGTGTGAAAATTTTATGGTTATTCCATTTGAAATGAAGAATTTATTGGGTTTTGAAATTTCCAAGTAGTAATCTGAAATATCAAACACTCTGTTGAATATTTTGGAACACTTTGAAGGATACCTGATAGAACAATCTTTCATTGATGTGTATGCGGAGATTGAATCTTAAATCTTGATAATTGAAGATAATATGGAGATTCATTTAGTCCATCTGTTAGTGTTCATTGGTTATAGATAATTATAATATTTATATGTACCTTCGAGATTGGGTTAAAAACCACGGGATGCTTGCTTTGGAGATTTTCATAACGACAGAGAGGCTTGGCAGGCAAGGTGTAGAAGCAGGTATATACCAAATAGACAAACCTGAAATCAGGGACTCACTGAGTTGGAAAAACACGTGACGATATCCAAGGCAGAACTTGCTACAATACAGCACTGTGTGGAGTTAGTGAGACAGGAAGAAAAGACCAGGGTACCAGGCCACACAGGTCACAAGGGCACGAGGTGCTCGACTTGGTCCAGAACCTATCTGTGACGTAGCGAAACCACTCACGAAGCCAATAGCTTGTATCAATAAGCAATCTCGAGAATGGTGAAAGAGGACGCCAGAATAGGCCAGGCCGAAGAGTTTATCGAAGCACGATCTTCCAAAATTCTCAGAGACCTACTAGGTCCCAATAGACAAACAAACAGAATCACAGTTGGGGTCCTGACAGGGCATTGTGCAATATACACATGAACAATATCAGACATACAGACATAACCATTCGAAGGTTCTATCAAGGAAAAGGGATGTATATATCATTAAATTGATTCGATATTTATAGAAGAGGACTTCTGAAACATAACATTATATTGTCATATACTCATGAGTGGTTTCAGGTGGGGTATTTTCATTCATCGTGAAATTAATAATCAACAGCTTGTTAGGTATTCGAGAAATAAAATTTTACAGCAAGTTTCGTACCCAAGGGCCGAAACAAATATTCGGACGGGAGCTACTACCCCACAGGCATATGGTTTCTGTTTTGGTTTCAGTTGTCTGTTTATAGTGACATATATGGAGTATGAAAATCTGTTTGTATAAGGCGATGTCGATGGTAATGCGCACGTGGATGAAACTAAACAGTTTCGTGGCCAACGTACCGGAAGTTATAACTACCAGAAACAGATTTTATCGAGAAAAACCTGAAACACGTCAAATCGGTTTTCTTTTGTATTTTTTGAGAAATGCACTAGCGACATTTCAAAGGCCTATATCTTTGCAACGGAATTTCAAGAATAAAAAATCAATGTATTGGGAATCAAAAGGGCTTTTCAATGAGGTATCATTTGACCCCCATTGCCATTTGGAAGAATTTAGGGGATGCTACCCCCGCTTAGGAGGGTGGAGTTTGGGCTATATTTTTTGTGTCATGACTTGTCCCCCTCATATACAAAAATGACGTGGTTCGAGTTTCTCTCGATAAAATCTCTTCTTGGTAGTTATACCTTCCGGTACGTTTCCGTTTATGTATTACTTGTATTAGACTATCAGTTTTCTCCACCGAAATAATATATTCCATGGAATATAATATTTGAATCGCTTTCCATAATGATAAAGATTCGAGTTTTTGTGTACTACGTTGATATCACAATAATATGATTATTATATATATTATCAATCCTTTCATTATAAGAACAGTATGTTATAATGAAATCATAATAAGTTCACCCAAATGCAATGAAAATAAACAAATCAAAATTCATGATTGATTCTTTAAAAAAATTTGAATCATTTGCGTAACTAGAGTTGACGAATGGGGGGGTGGGGGATGGTGACCCCCAACAATCAACCACACTTACATATTACTTCCTTCGAAAAAAGATTTCTCATGATATAGACATAATATATATTACACAATATCAAATGAGACATCGTCTATATTATTACATTCCTGAAATGTGCATAATTTTCTGAATACAATGATACCACATAAGTGACGTTTCAAACGTCGAAATTTTTTATAATTTGAATTTCAGTTTTCCATTTAAGTGTGTCATGATGGTTCCGATTCAATCCAATAGACCCGTCTAATACTAGAGAAATTGATCTCCGGTCAAGAATACTAATTGTCGTTTTTTAAAAGCAAATAAAGTTCATCGTAATCGTTTTTGGAGCGAAACTCATTTTTTTTAATCGAACCATATTGGTACCATGGTACCATTCATTAGTTCTATCGATAAGAGATTTATCCATACCTGGAAATAAAATATACGATCAATTCAATTAAAATTACATGTGAAAGAAAATAAGAAATTTTGTTCTACTTTGATACTAAGAAAATACTGAGATGGCTTTGAAATACAAAAAATTAACAAAAAACATTCACCGTTTGGTAACTAATGACCAATTCAAACCCAATTTGCCTTGAAGAAACAGGCTTATCAACTGCTATTCGAGTTAAATTATAACGTTTTCCTCGGGATCATGGTTAGGCTCTCTTCGGAATTAATTTTCGAGACGATCAAAATAATTTCTTGCTGGACATTTTCATCAGGATATCGGGTGGCGTGAAGGTTTATAGCCGCAACGGATATTGTTTATTCAGAATCAATCATATGAGAGCCATTTTTCAGTAAAAAAAAACAGGAGGGAATACTGTTCTCACATCAGAATAGACAACATTTCATGAATATGAACGATTCGATGGCATGAACTGTTTCAAGAATAATATATTCCAATTTTAATAATGTAAAAAAACGCGACAATCACTCAATTGGTTGGTTGTGTGGTATACCCTGTATATTCTAAAATGCAATCCATTAGTGTATCTACATTATGGTTTCATCATTCTAGCCAATTTTGAAAGTGATATGAATTATTGTTTTCATTCTAATACAATGAACCACAACTTTGAGATTCTAATTGATTCTTGATGAACTGAATATTTTTCTTTGTATATCAAATATGTTTCAATCATGATATTTCTGTTTCAATAATCATATCCTCTCTGGTATTCTCGGCAGAGCTGAAGACTGGATTGGTGATAATCTGCAATGAATCATGGGTAGAAGAAAATAATGAATCTCCCATATTATGAGGTGGGAGGAAATTGACAACTTTTAATGATATATTGGCATACATATAATATATATTACAACGCTCAGATTTACGTAAATCATACGTGTGTTATCCAGATGAAATCTCGTAATTCACATAAATCCTGAGTATCCTTTCGATTCCAGATTGCATTCATCATCATACAAGAACAATACTATGAAATGAAAATTTTCTAATCCAGTCTGGAAGTATAGTCTGATAAGCCGATAAACCAGCAATAATTCAATTGGATGCTAAATCTTTATGAGGAGTTATTTCCAATGATAAATTTTTCAGATGACAGTGTTGAAGTCTATACAGAGTGATCCAACGAAAAGTATGCACCTAGTTTTTCTTCTTTGTTTAGAATTGAAAGCAAAAATGCTCGGACACGTGGAGTTTGCTTTTGAGGGGGACACATTTCAGACATATTGTTCAACCTGTGCCTTTAACGCCCCAGCGAGAGGGTGTCACAACCCTGAAATTTCAAATGGAAAGTGAATTTTAGTGATATATCATTTGAACGGGAACAAAATTATCTTTCTAATGATAGCCCATTTATTGAAATTCATTCGAACAGTTCATACAAAAACAGCTTCAAGAACGTTAACCCGATAATTTAGATATTAATGAGAAATACAAATGAGTTTTGGTTATTAGAAATCAGAATAACTACAATCATCTCTGAATCACTTAATTTTACCGAAAGCAACATTTCGATGTAATTTTTTTTATCACAAAAAAACCCCCATTTATCGTTTGCGTTTCTTTGTCGAAACAAAAAAATGCAGATAAGTGCAGGAAAAGGACAAACTTTCATTTTAGTCCCTTCATTGATTCAGTCTGGTTGCTTTTAAAGTCATTTGAATTTCACTGTACAAAATGGTTTATTCCATTCCAGAACGAGTTGAAATTGTTAAACTTTATTTTCAAAATAATAGTTGTGCTAGACTAACTGCTTGCTTGTTTGAAAAAAGTTATCCCGATAAAAATGTTAATGATTCGTATGTTGCCAAGTTAGTTAGAAAGTTTGTCGATACCGGATCTGTTCGTAATGTGAATTACCAGCCGCAGAACCCTATCAGAAATGAAGCTGTGGAAGTCGCTGTTTTGGAGTATGTTCAATTGGATCGTACTCAAAGTACCCGTCAACTAGCTGAAGCCTCAGGAGTCTCCCGTTCATCCATAATACGGATTTTAGAAGCGTACGAATTTCATCCGTATAAAATTAAATCAGTCCAGGAAGTGAATGAATATGATTCTGATAGAAGGCTGCAATTTTGTGAACAAATGAGCCAGAGTTAAATTGAAGATTGAGTGTACATTGTATTTGAATAGAGCTGTGAATAGGCAAAATTGTCGTTACTGGGATGACAGTAACCCACATTTATTCCGTGGGGTTCATACCCAATACCCTCAAAAAATAAACGTCTGATGTGGCATATTCGGAAGTCATATCATAAGACCACGTTTCATTCCTAGAAATTCAACTGGTGGAGTCTACCTAAACATGCTTGACGATGCATGATCCTTTCAAAACACATATAATAGAATAGGATCAAAATCATGATGCTTATCGGCTTCATTTCCAGCAAGATGAAGCACATCCGCACTATGCTGCTCCTGTAAGAGAATTTTTAGATAACCGGTTCCATGATTGGAAGGAGAGGTCCAATTGAATGGCCTGCCGGGTCACCTGATTCATCGTCTCTGGACTTTTTGCTATGGGGAGACTTGAAAAATAAATGAAGTTATTTGTATTTTTCATTAATATCTAAATTATCGGATTAATAGTCGTTATCGCATGAACTTCTCGAATAAATTTCGATTAATAGGGTATCATTAGAAATATTATTTTGTGCTATATCACTCGACCCCACTTTCCATTTGGAAAATTAGGGTTGTGACACCCCCTCGCTGGGGCGTTGAAGGCGCAGGTTGAGAAATATGTCTAAAATGTGTCTCCCCCAAAAACAAACTCCACGTGTCCGAGCATTTTCTCTTTCAATTCTAAACAGAGTAGAAGAGCTAGGTGCATACTTTTCGTTGGACCACTCTATATACCTCTGCATGTACATACTCTAACTGATGAGGAAGACTTGATCGTCAAATGAAACTGATACAGCTATAACTTCCGATTTGCAAGTGCGACTCTAATGATAGACAAAAAGAAGATGAGATGAGGCTAGATGTATTCATCTCCTTCTGGATACTGAAGTGATTCACATAATTTCGAACTTTTTTGAAATAGACACAGGATATCACATGATTGGATATTTTCTGGTTATCATTCATTACCATAAAAGCAGAATATAAAATGAAATCTGCATGAATCATGCCTTGTGAAATATCTGTTACCTACTGATGCGCATTGAAGTAACTCACCAAATCTCATTTGTCACCCAACTTCCTCTCGAAAAACTGTTAGAGAAATATTATTCTCCATCTATACAGACATCAAAAACTGTTTGGATATCGTATAAATGAAAATATTGAATTTGTATGTGGAAAGTCATATGAGGCAATCATCGAACCACAAAAGCTCCTAACTCGAGTCAAGGTTTGCATATATCATCTGAAGGAATCTTGCCCTTGTGTCCTGATCTATTTATGTTGAGTAGGGGTTTGCGTCCCAGGGGAAAACTATTTTTTCGTTCAATGAAAGATCTGTCGTTTGTGCGACAGACGACGGTTATCGTAACTTTCGTAAAAAACAAACAGAAAGCATCGATTTCTTGTTCTCATTCTTCGTTCAATGATTTAGTATAGACGATATTTTATGGCTGTACCGCTTTTAGTTCATAAAAAAATGATCCCTTGTGGTGAAAACGTATTAATCTTTATTCGAAGCATCCTTCTCGAGCCGTAACGCGAAAAAATTCCATGTGTATCCTTTTAGCACTTGGAGATTGGCAAGAACATAGAGAAATAACATCATTATGACCTAAACCCGGTACACTGTCACTTGTCGAGCGGAAATGGTTATCGTAAGTTTTTTGTTTGCAGGGGCGCGTAGTTCATTTGAGGGTCTTGTTTTTATGGTACATTGAGAGCTTTTTTGTTCTGATTAACTTCGAAACTGTTCGAGTTACCACTAAGACAATACCCCATTTTGATCGAACCTATAATGACACATTTTTCTGTGTTTCGTTAGATCATACTTTCATTATACTATACAATCATATGTTTGAGAAATGAAAAATATTTCATCCATAATAGTGCTAATTCCCAATATCCTAATGAAATGAGGTTGAATCAGGGGATCTACGATAGTCCTCGCCTCTCAATGCATCTATTGCTGAAAACATCATCATCGAGGTTTTTTCAACATGTTCAGCCTTCAACTTGATTTCCGAGAGTACATCCATATGACATGAAAAAAAAATTAGTCCATACATAAAAAAAATTTTTTTTGAGGTATCATGATATTATTTTTATCCTTATTTTTTTAACGTAAGTAATGACGTGATCAACAATGAAGATGTAGATATAAATATGGATATAGAATTATCAACGACCATACGAGATAGGCCAATCAAAAGTCTCCATCTCAATTGCTTGAAATTGAAAACAGAATTTAAAGAAATGCTTGGAATCAAAGAAACTCCTAGGATTTCAACATTGTTTGGCTGCAGTAATGGAGAATCCCGAACATTTCTATATCAGAATCTTCTCGGAATGTCAGACATCAACAATAATGTGATTATAAAAAAACGCATCATATAAGAGAACGCAGATAAGAAATCGAGATAATCTCAGTGACAGAAATTTCAGCATTCAGCTACTAATATGCAAGGCGTGAAAACATGCACATAAAAATTTGTTTTTCACTTCATCAGTGAACTCACACTCAAAAAGTCAAATATTTGGATCAAAAAACATGTCTCACCATTTCCATTCCACTCCTTTACGTACTCACAGATTATTCGAAATTCAACATTTCTTAAGTTTATACTTTCTCCAACTGTCAGGTCAATGACCGGGTACTTGGGTATCCATTTCAACTTCGGAGATATATTTCCACAACTTTGTCTCAAAAAAATTATATATCCGTCTGTATTTTCATTATTCGAATAGTTTCAAACACGATCCTTAAAAAAATGCATAATCGATAATTTGAAAAAAATTTATTAACCATCAAAGTTGATACCCCCTTCGTTCAATGACTGGGTACCCACTGGAGTTATTATGCACGAAGGTCAGACTAATAGACAATAAACATTAAAACAACCAACAATCAAAGGTATTGAGGTAATTTGACATTCAAATGAATAATAAACGATATTTCTTATGATTCCTATCGATTAAACAATTTTCATCATAAAAATACCAAAGATAGAAAGTGTGAAAAGAATATGCATACGCATTAATGAATAATATATTCTTTTATTATTCATTCGGTTTCGCTGTTGAATTTTTTCAATAATTATACAATTTCACATGAGAATGAAAGTTTACGTGTCGCATATTCTTCACATTTCGTGGTTGTAATACAATGTTCACCACAAATAGGGTTTTTAGATACTCAAAATGTTTTTCTGGTTTCGTAACGTTTTTTGAAATCACTGTGAAGACAAGCATAGCTAACACCAGTGATTTCTCTCATTCTAGTTGAATTGAAATGTGTCTTGGGGTTTCGATGGTCCAGAAAAAATTCAATCGCCACTTTCGTTAGGAAATTCCTCATAATTTGTGGAGACGAATAGAGTACACAGTTATCTGCCCAATTGCCTATAAAATCATCGCCGCTCATACGATTTTTCAATATGTATTTTGTTATTCTGATAATACAAAATATATGCTACAACATAGGCGACATCCAGAATACGAAAAATCCAAAGACCAAGTATCTTATCCATAGTGTTCGTTCAAGCTTTTGACTAGTCATTAAAACTTGGTTATTTTTTCATGAAAACCAAACATAATAAATAATTCCTCTCGTGTTTCCTATGAAGCCGATAGCGCGTAATTCTATAGAGAATAGTTTTTATTTCATCATTCACTATCGCCTTGAATATTCGAAATATAAATTAAATCACTTCAGAATAAAATGCATAAATCTCTTTTTATCGTGGAAACTCGATGAATCATCCATCGTATTCATATTCAATGAGATTATTTATAAATGATTTTATTTTTCAATATAACAATAATTTAGTGATAATTTTGTCAATTAATCAATATCAGTATCAAAAAACTCAACGATGAAACTGAATAAATGATAAAAAAATTCTTCATGAATGCGTAGGTATTATGTGTTTATATGTTTGCTATTTTATGCAATGATAAATTGTTCGAATGAAAGTAATTATGAATGATATCGTTCATTATTTATTCAAAAGTCGAAAAACCTCAATAATCTGATAATAAATCGTTTCACAGGTGACTGGTTCTGATTTGATTTTGTTGTAACAATGCCTGGGCCCCTCCCACTGGTATGAAGGATTCGAAGGAAGTTATTTTTCACGGTTGGCACCAAATTTTGCCACTGGTATTTCCCAATAAACAAGATAGAAGCTATCGTTCTGTAAGGATGTTTCCATTTGTTCTGTAGCTTTTTGTGCGTTTGAGTCAAACAATCATTTATTTACCAAACTTCTACCTTCGAAATATTGAGGAACTTTTCTCAAATCAGAATCAACGTATGCCATATAGATACGTTCTTCTTTGGGTCAGTATTCAGTAAAATCATAGCCACCATCATCAGGTGATACTCGAATGAGTAATGGACTGTCACTATCAAGATACATCTTTGATTTCAATATTACAGGAATCGATTACTTTTCCTATGCATGAATTATGACAGCGGAGGGTAAACATTGTATATTATTGAAACTTACCATCATGCGTTTTTCATATTCTTCTTCGAGAACTGTTCCATTGTAGTATCGTTTCTCGGCTTTTACGTCCGGAAAATAAAATCCCGGACGACACACGCACTTGTAGCTTCCCCTTCGGAAACCCAATCCGGGTATTGGAACGCACTGGAATAAAAGAAATATCCGCAATTAATTGATCAGTTCAGTTCGACATATCAGTTTCATGAAACGCCAAAGCGGAAGCAAAATAAATGGTGAAGTCAATCGCAACTGGATTGAATCATCACAAAGCATTAAAAATGTGGAGGAATCAATAGTCCAGGATATCTTTAGTATTATTGTCAGATAATACGATGCCGTCTGGATTCGATAGGTAATAATCATTACTATTATTACGTATATTTAAAAAAGGTATATATAGAACAGTTGTTGAATTTTTTGATTAAAGGACATATCACAATTTGATTGTATAGTATAGTAATAAAATGTGTATGTATATACTAATATCAAAAATATCTGTGGCAAAAAAACTCCGATTTGATGCCAAACTTCAAAAAAAAATCATCACTATTTCATAATGTTCTTGTGCAAAAACAACTGTCTAATTCCTAAGGCCATTCGACTCCACCATATCAGAAAATTGAGTATACTTCAGTAGCGTCTATGAAATCTTGAAAATGTACAATTAACGAGTCTATAGTTTTATTTTTCCGAATGAATCTCGAAGTTTTTAGGTATTGAGGTAATAAGTTTTTGAGAGCAAAAATACTGCTTTTGCTATTTGAAGTTTCAACGGATCCAACGAGTTATGAGACGATGGGAATTTCGGATAGATTTATCGACCTGTCTTCTATAAAATGTATATTTTTGTCCATCCTGTACCAATTGGAATCAACATGTGATACATTTTTGGAATCAGCTCAGCTAGAATTATCCGAAAATTGAGACAAAATGGGGGTGTTCAATTAAAAAGAAATGATGATGACGTCATTACTCGAACGTAATTCACCATTTATATTAGATTATTATTTTAAAATGCGGTAAATTAACATGAAAACTTGACGTGTTTCAGGATTATTTATCAAAATGACTAGCTGATAAAGAATTTGTTCCAATACTTCACGGACACAGTGTATAACGTTATGGTTTGAATTTCTGTATACAATTGAAAGTATTTTTGCAGTTATGTCAAACTAAAAATCTAGCAGGAAGATTTCATAGTATTTGACCGATTCGATGAATCATCAATAGTTACTACTAGAAGAAATTTCCATATCGTACGTTTGAGAGAGAATTGGGCCTTTTTTTTCTTATTTCTATTCGAAATGTTGGCAAGAAAAGAGTCAATCTTTTCTCTCCAAAACTGAAGCAGGAATTATAAAAACAGTACTGATGAATAGAAAGTTGTCGATTATCTGAAGAAATCAGGGGCATATTCCATAACTCTTTTGAATTATTTGGGAGACCTCAAATCCGAGTTCAATAGTAATCATCAACTATACATTACCATTGCTATTGATGAGAGGTTTCGCACAGGTACTTAAACTCTATCAGCAAGATTCAGAAAGCTATTGATTACTTCAAGAATCAATCGTTTTCGGAAGGATAATTAAGAGAATATGCAATACTTCATTTCAAATCTATTGAAATGTGAAAGCAGTAATTACTAAACTTGAAATTATCATGGTAGTTTGGAATTTGATCAAATTCCTTTTTTTTAATCAACGTATACTTGAATATCTGGTCAGTTTGAAAACATTGGTTTGTATGGAACAAGATTTATTTTCACCTTATAGCTCCAGTGATATTTTTATGCATCGCCCATCGGAAGTGAATCTAGTAAAAAAATACGATCATGATTATATATCTTCCGGTCGGTATCATGAACGAAAATGAAGCGTTCAACCGGAAGGAGGTTATGGAATTGCTTTCAGGACAAATTCTAAACGAGGGGGTGTGGCTCTCGGGTCAATTAATTGAATGAAGAACGTTGATGTCACAGTGTGACAATCTAACTAGGAATTATATTTGAAAGTCTCAAATTCCAGAGTTTCTTCTATCAGCAGAGTTACACTCAGGATATGGGACAGAAATAAAATAGACGAATTGTTGTATGTATAGGATAATTTTTTTCAGTAGTATTCTACAGTCAACTATGACTTTTTATTCAAATACCATTTTCAGTTTCCTCTTATTCATTCATTTATTTTCTCAGGTCTATCCTCTGACAGCACATGATTTTCTATAAATATTAATTATTTCGATTATTTTGAGACTTTATAGAATCATAAGAGAATATGGCATCCTGTTCAATACATTGAATTTTCAGATCCTCCAGGAACTTCTAGAGATCTCACATGCATAATACCCTGAACCAATCTTCAACTGTTTCTGGAAACTCTGTTAGCTTTGTTTCATGGCAATAATGAATAACTACCTGGTGCAAGTCAACTTCTATTTCTGCGATATAATTTATAGATTTTTGTTATTCTTCTAATTGAGCGATGATATCTGAACTTTGAATATTCTACTGGTATTGTTTGAAAATATTTGGTAGGTTTTTTACTTTTTATCACATGATGATGAAATTATTTTTTCTCGTGGATAACGCGGTGCAATTACCGCCTTCATTCTGTATAATAGAGACCATAAAAGTTCCGAAATGACTTTGTCATAAAAGAATTTACTAAAAATTTGCGTGGTAGCTGTTTTCCTTTTACAGTGACAATAAATCTGCACCTCCTTATAACCACGAGAATAATCAACCAGCAAGCGGATTGAACGCCAGATTCCATAGAATATAGAGGTTTTGAAGTGACTGAAATAACTGATTATATGTGGTATTCATACGGAATTAAAACTGATCTAGTGAGGGATATCATAGGGAGGGTATATCAATGTCAATCTGTTATATTGAATTCATTCCAGTGGTTGAGTAGTCATACCTTTCCTATTAATAACAATGAAAATATCAATTAATAAAGCAAGATCTGGAATTGCATAAAATATCTGTCGTAAGCAAATAGACTCCTCTTTGTTGAATAATGAAACCACAAATCATATTTTTCTTTCAATTATAACTCTTACTCATACTTATGATCATATTTATACATCAAAATTTGACAAAGTTGTTCTTCTTCGACATAAACAACAAACTTAATATCAAATCAAACATCAGACAAATATCAGGAAACACTGTTTTACAAGAAAAATATGATGATAAGATCAACTACCCACTAATTGTGTAATTATTGATAATGATAGAAATAATAATGGAACATTGGTCGAAACGTTAGTGTCTAACGTTCCGGCTTTAGCCTCAGTCGAAGTTTACTCATCATCAAATTGGTACGAAAAAGTGAAAACAAAAACTTCCTCGGAAGGTTTCCCAAAAATTCTGCCCTGCTGAAAAGTTCCATCAGTGGCGTGTATGTATTCAGATTCACAGTCTGCTTTGAATTCGTTTATATTAATTTTTTTTATTGGTTAGGTGAAATACTGTCGAGTTGTATGACGCTATTGAATCTATTCATTCTACAGTGTACATATTTTCATGAATTCGATCAATTTTGGAGAGATAATTAGATTGGCATATCCATTAGTTTCACAAGAGGCGATGCCGAACATGACTCTATTGAAGTCAACTAACCTATCGTATGACGAAAATCTATCAGAAAGCTAGATGTTATATTCTCGAATGTCTTCCATGGTCAAATCTCATCAGCTCATACTCTATTCTTTTCCAATATTCCCTAATAGAAACAATTCGGAATCATGTAGTATTCATATTAACGTTATTAGTTGTGATAGGTGAACTGATTTCAATTACTAGCTTCGTATAAACTCGTATTGGACCACACTCAGATCAATGTATAACATACAACTAACTTCATTAGTACAAAAGCAGTAGTGGTTTTATTATATCTCTGTTTCTGCCACTTGTGCAAGCTCTTCGAGGGGTTCTGAGGGCAGCTTAGGTAAATGAGTTACGACCCTGATGCGACTTTTTTCAATCCTATTAAGAGAGTTTTTACATATTCACGTTATACGTTCTCCTGCCAAATCTCTGAATTAATATAATGAGAACATCTGTAATTCAGGATAAAGTTGTGTAACAGCATTTGTGCAGATGTATACTTTCCAATATGACACTTGTGTTATATAAAATACAGGAGCTTCTGTTCTGTAATGTAATCTTTGTCATTCTCATTTCCAATTTCCAGATCGAATTCCTGACCATCATACTCGTGGGACCAGATTGGTCAAGTAGACATTTTTGAAGAAATCATTAGCGTATTGAACGATGCAGATTTTGCGATACCCCAAAATCACGGATATTTTTCTCTTCGACAACAACGAAGAATGAATATTCGAACAATTCTAAGAGTTCCAGGATCCACATATTAGCGGAAGTCTAGATTATCGGTTGATTTCCTTCATTTCATTGTACATATATATTAGTCTAGGAATATCAGCATTTCAATTCCCCTTTCCTGGTTCATCCTCCTATGTGTATATCATGTGACTTCGGACGAACAGTGAAATTTGTATCGAGCAATCTGGTAATATCCTCTCGATGACAACGAAGCCAGTCGATATCGACATCGCAAGGCTCTAGACTTCATTGGCCTCTCTGTTATTTGTTTCGTTGTTTCGTATTATGTCAATAAGAATGTTAGTCTTACTTTATGGCTTTCTTCATAGGGAAATACGATCGATAATACATCCATTCTTCCAGTAAAGGTATGACGAATCGGGCGATCTTGTGGTTATTGCTATATCTTCTATTTCTATTGGGTGTGCGATTTAAATGTGGTCAATGGAAATATAAAATAACTTTAACAGATTTCAACCCACAGAGTATAGTGGAAGCGTTTTGAGAAGGTAATTGCAATACAATTTCAACCTTGAATTGGAAATACAATGTATATTGAGTGTAATCGTTCAGTTGTTGCAACGCAGCGTGCGTATCGTGAAAAGTATCGCGGCCGTTATGAATTTCGAAAAGTAAAGTGTATGCCAATAAGCCGAAGACTTTGGACGAGCTTCAGAACGTAATTTGAGCCGAAATCACTGTGATACTGCTCTAAATGTTGGCTAATGTTATGACGAATGCCAAAAAAGAGCTGAATTTAGTATCCGCAATTAAGATGGATATTTGATCGACGTTATTACCATAATCAAGATGTAAAAAATCTGAAGTTCCCAAATTTGAGATAATGAGTAAGTCAAAATCCATAGAGAATTCAAGTTATTCAATATTTTCGATGACAACTTTCAGGTGGCGTACTTTATAATACTCTCAGATACGGCTTTGTGTTTTTATTTGTTGTCTTAGTAGTACTCACACAGCCATCATACAGATCGACTAGATTTTCATAAGCCCTACAAAAAACATGTTATATGATTCTGGTGATATCTTGCTGTACTGATAGGAGGAAACCTGAAAAGCCAGCTATGTCACTCGACCACTCAACCACTGGACCATGAAAATAAATGTTGATTTGATAAAATAGCCATGCTATTAGAATAATAAAAGAAGAAGTGAATAACAGACCACACACTACAAATTTTAAAACTTTGCTGATTTTATTAGATATTATTTCGTTTATTTGTTTTTTCTTCGCAGTAATCAAATATTCTCTCCCATAGTGTGCTCATTTGGTATTAGGAGTTTTATCACTTTCAGGTCAGCACTGCACTGATCAAATTATCTCATTCAACGACTGAATTTTCCAAACCCCACTACTAATATAGTTGGGAAAACTGCTGATTTCCGAAAACATTTGCCCATCATGGAAAGTTCATTCGTTCAAAAAATCCAATTTTAGTGAAAGTGCGTACTGAACATACTGGATCTGATGAATGACAATGAATAGAGGTGCATGGAAAATAGTTTTATGATCGAATGAATATATCAACGGCTCATGACTTCTATTGCCTGTTCTCGAGAATATAATATGAGAATGAGATATACCTATTCGATAGCTCAATCAATTGAAAAAGTAGATGGTCTAACGAACCCATGTGATGTAGGCCTTTATTTCTGTTGAGAAACGTAACATTCATGAAGGTTACGAATTTCACCCTCAAAAAAAGCTAACTTTCTGGCAGAAACTCTTCAATTATTGTTTTGCTACCACTGATGAGCCTTCCATGAGAGTGTAGGTAGCTGAATCGTTCTCATCTGAACATTATCTACATTATGTGCGATGCCCATAATGTTTAGATGCTTGATAAAAAGGCAGTGGCCAGTGAGAAGCTCCACCATTGATTTGATTTTTGAAGGTTGGTTCATAAGTAATTTTCAGAAACTTGAAAATGAATTGCCTTGTATTTCTTTCTCATATTCATTTCTTAGTTTTGAACAGTATTATGTATAAAAATGAGAATTTCTTAAAATGACATAGTTTGATCAATCGATAACCTTCGAGATGATTTATATCCTCTATGGTTTCAAGAATTTCTCAGTTGAATGTTTTTTTCTTGGATATCTGAGGTATCAGCCAAAGTGGCTCACCCTGTATTGAAAAATTGTACTAGGAAACTGGAATCACAAAATCAAGCCGCTTTCAATGGCACATTGTTGCCAAGCACACCATTTTCATGTTGGGAGAGGGAAACATCTCTAATGAAATATTCACGACATAACAATAACAATGAAGGCAGCAAATAAAATGAATAAAATTGTTGATATCCACTGAAGTACAAGGCGAATAATATTACTGAGCAAAAGATAGTGAGAATGTGAATATGGGAGCTTTCGTTATGCGACGATCATAATAAAATAAAGAAAAGTCATCAATAAAAGTAATCAATCAGTGGAGTAGTTCGTTGCAACTTTAAAGCCGAAGTGTCATAACAAAATAATTGATGGACCCTTTCCTGAGTGTCGTAATCTTATTACGAAGAATTCCATGAGAATCCAGATTATTTTCATCTCACAATACCAAAATTCACAAGGTAACCATGAGCCTGAAAATGCCAGAGCTCTCAACGTTATTCAAAGGGATTTGTGACAATCAAGTACACTTTATGAAACTGTATATTATTAAAATTCTGAAGTTTTGCCTTTCAAGACCACATACCCTGAAATACTGAATGTTTTCCAAAGATGAGGTACGAAGAATATCAAGCAATATTGTAGACCGTGAAAGTTTGTCTCGAAAGAAACGAGAAAGAAGTGAATTGAAATTAATTCATAAGTAAACGAGAGTGAATCATTCGAGATTATCTAATCCATCCATTATTTTTACTGCATAGTTGTTGATAGCTTGCTTCTTCGACTCATAACAAAATCATTTCTCAACTTTTCGTTGGAGGAATCGCCATCATGTTGTAAACATGAGATTCATGACTCTTACATCTGCAAGACATACACCAATAAACTCGAAGGTAATTCATTTTCATTCATCGATGAATAAAGATTCTGGAAAAACATCAGTTTATTTCTAGAACTGAAAACTTTTCCACATTAATCCATATAATTCGATGGAGTGCTCATTCTACTCGACGAATATTTTCGTTTAGGTAGGTACGTTAGTTTGCAAATGAAAAATCACGAACACAGAATTTCAAGTGTCCCGTCATGCATAGGAATTAGCATTGAGTTCATAGAATTGGCTCCTGTAGGTTTAATTTCCTGCAGGGTAGTGAACTTGTTAGGAGTTGTGTTATCCAAAGTACCGCTGGACATCGTGCCAGACTAGCGAAACTTTTACTAATTAGGAGCGAATGTTTGCGTCGAGAAAATTCTAATTCGGTTAACTGAAAGTTTCAGCCATTTATCCCAATCGACAGGCGATGAATATTTTGTGTACGCTTGGTCGGCACGAAATCGACTTGTTTACTCTCGTAGAATATGTTTTCACCGCAGTATAGATGAAATGAGCAGAATCACTTAATACTCAATAGGTTTCCATGAATTACAATTCTGGAATACCAAATATCTATCGAAGTTTTCGAATACTGTCTCCTAATAACGTCTCAGAGACAATTTCTTGATCATATCAAGGGATCAGCATGTCATCTTGCATTGCGTCTCTCAAGTATCATCATAACTTTCCGAAGTGAGCATGAAGAATGGCCAATAATTAGCCTGATTAAAGAATAATCAAGGGAACGATAGTTTCGTTATCGGTTACTGAAAATTGTGAATTCGTGGATATTTTCGGAACATTATATAGTATAGCAATGAAATTGTTTTCAAAATTCCTAACAGTTATCAATTATCAATTGATATTTATCAAGTTCCTTCAACTACATAAAATGACATCTGATTTTGAAAGAATTCCGAAGAAGATCATAAAGAGGAATGAAAGAGTTAAAATCATGGTTTGAATACGAGGTCAACGAAGAAGACATTTTTGCAATGAGCTCCAATTTTTTATAAATACTTGAAATTGTACAAAACAGATTTTGCTGAGTGATAAGAATATTACCCTGAAATAGATCTTCTGCAGCAAGTGAACCTCATAATGACGAAACCAATGACGATGTAAGAATAATTAGAATAGATCTTCATCAACTTTCGTTAATTCGCGCACATCATTAAGGATTCCTTAGAGTGGTGACGTCAATGAATATTCTCAGTTCATACGAAATGAATGTGTATGGATTGATAATGATGATGAAATAGAAAGACCTATATAATGAACAAGTGAATAGGGTAGATTTCAATTCCAAAAGAGATCCTATTCTGCCCCCATTCCCTGATTGTATAAACTACCATGATTAGCAGAGAGATCGCTTGACTATAACTGACTGACAAGATATAATGTTCGTTCGTTTTTTTTGGGAGAGGTTGAACAAAAGGCTCTTCACGATAGATGGATTCAATACTATCACTGTGACAGTTTATTCAATTCCATGAACCAATAACAGTAGATTAACTTCATCATCGATTAAAAGTCAACAGTAAATATGGGACCCAAGAATGCATCGAGGCTGACCCAGGCAGAAATGCGCTCGACAGCAATGCTGGGGAATTAGGAAACGAATCCGTAGGGACTGGAGAGTCTGCAAGAGTCTAGAGAAATAACAGTTCTCGTGTGTATTGAATTGAATAATACGGAGATCAGTACTCAATAACACGAAATAATCAGTGAATGGTAGGATGGACGGTTGATACAGGGTGGTAGCAACTGTTTTTCATTCATCCAATTCATGGAATCGATAATCGTTTTATCCTATTCTGATGCGTTGATAAAAGATCATTCCGGTATATTCAGGAATGACAAAGCTATTGTTTACCAAGAGGAAGCATAAAAAAGTGTGTATGTCTCGAAATGAGGAGAGGAATATGTAAAAATGATGGAAAAAATTATATTGTTTTGATTGTCATCGATATCGATGATATATAAACTTTCAGATCAGTAACTTTCTCAGAACACCAGATATGTCAAATTTATGTTCTCGACGGTACAGTCTATTCAGCATATGTAAGAAAATGAGAGATATTTCCTGATAACGTATAAGAAAAATATGATGAAAAGTTTCTATATAGGTGTTTTTGTTATAGACACTTCCCTCATTTGGACAAGGACCACTAAAGAATGCCACTGCAAATTGAGAAAAATTTTCGAAACCTTGTGATGAAGGCTAAAAAAACTTATTCTACTACCCTTGTTTATTATCGATAGAATGACCAACTGATTATGGACAAATAGATGTTTCGATAAGGAATGAAAACAAGAAAAAAACTATTTTTCCGCAGTAGGAATTTTTTCTACAATAAAAAACACGAATGGTCCTATTTGAAATTCAGTGTAGAGCTAACCAAATCAATTTTTTCTGATATTTCCACACGAGGTTGGGAATGGAAGCAAAAAAAAAATACACTCGATCCATCCCCAGATAAATCTGTTTCAAGGACACTTCTTGAAAATTTTTGGTGGAGAGTATCCAGTGTCTTTCGGATAGCCAAGTTTGGTCCGGACTGATGTATATTTCCGAAACTTCGAAGTTCAGAATATCTCATCGAGTCCCTTCGTGTATTCAGGGTTGAACAAATTCGTGCTATATTTAAATCAAATTCTTCAATTTGGAAAGTTAAAGAACTTGAATCATTCTAGATATATTTCATGACTCCGAAAAAGATTTTTATATCCTAAACGTGGTCCAGCAAAACAATTCTTTGGTGTCCGACAAAAAAACTATCTCGATATTATACAAAGGGATCTAAATATATTTGAGTGTCATTATGTACAGTTCAAGAAGTTTTTATAGTCAATTCGTATACTTTCGTGTAGTACCTTGTTAATGAGGAATTTATATTTTCTGATAAGCTTCAGAACTTCTCATCAGTGTCGAAAATGTGAAATTCAGAAATTTCATCAATCGTATTCGGAACATATTTTTTCAATCATTCAAATAGAAAGGAGCGAGAACTTTCATGATCATGTTGTACATCGCAATCGTATTTCTGTCTTCTGAATCTGCGATTCTGTCTCGTCAGGTGAAATTAACTGAAGTATCCTGAATAACTGTTATCCAGCTTCCTACATCACATATCATTGAACATTTTGATCTAATATCTTTCATTCGATCTACCTTATGATCATGAAAATCCAGATGAAGCCCTTTCACTTCGCTCCATTGGGAGTCTATCAAAAACATCTGACTGAACCGTTTTATTGATTGTGCTCTCAATCAACAATTAAAATCAAGATAATATCTGATGATCCCAAATGATTGAAAATAATGAAATATTGATTAATTTGCATCACTGACAAAAACTACAGAACAAATCAATAGAAATCATTTCCACAATTCAATAAAGTTTCACTGTTCCCAATATTTTTTTACTGATATTGCAGACTTGTTAGTGAGGAGAGTAGAAGAATACAACAATATAACCCTTGCTGAAAGTTCCACAAAATTCACGAGACTTCGAAGATCGTCTTATTCATTGTCAAGAAGTGAAAATTGATTGTACAGTATTTCCTATACTTCATGTTTTCCTCAGACATGAAATTTGATTCTACATCTTCGAATATATTTTTTTTTTCATTTGTGATCGCATCGAAAGTGAAGAACTTAAGGAAATGAAAATCCATTCCTGATGAGGTGCCACTCATTCGAAATTATGAAGGAGGTGTCGTGATTGAGGTTGCAAGAAGGGCGTAATATTTTCATGAAGATGAAAAGGAATCCTGGACTAACAAACTGGGAGAGATATGTAGAAGAACTCAAGGAGGCATTCGATAAGTGCCTCAAGGAAATTGACGATATACCTACATTGGATAGGGCCGCCAAGTTTCTGGAAAAGAAACTGTGAACAGCCTATGAAGGCAACTGCTTACTAAGGAAAATGAGACCTAGAGATCAAGTTCACTGCTGAAATGATAAGCTGGCAAACATGAGGCAGAGAATGATCTGCATCAGGCAGGAAGCCAGGAAACGTAAAGATCCAGCGAGATGTGAACAACTCAGACAATTGAGAGATCAATACAGAACAGAGATTAGGAAGGCCCAACATATTAGTTAGACGTACTTCTGTGAAGATATCAGTGAAGGGACTGAGGCGGCCATACTGAATAAAATACTTTCAAAAAGGAGGCTATTCTCGGTTCTCTCAAACTACCCAATGGCAGGTTCTCCACTTCAGATAAGGAGACCCTAGGATGCCTAATAATAATAATAATAATGATAATAATATAATAATGATAATAATAAAAATAATAATAATAATAATAATAATAATAATAATAATAATAATGATAAACATAATATTTATTCACTGTAAGTAGTGCATACATCAGTAATAAATTCAAAACAGTAATAAATATGCTCTACAATGCAAATAAATAAAAATGAAGACACACTTTCTCAGCTTTCAAGAGGAACCGGAGGAGAGTCACAATGATCAGCAAGAAGAAATTAAGACAAGAGCAAGCTCAGTCAGATTGAAGGCACACGTCTGGCGCCACAATCGAGAGCTTGCTAAGAAAATTGTCACTCCAGACAAGGTAGAGATGGGCAATTAGATCCTCCAAACCATATAAGTCACATCAAATGAAATGTTTTCTCAGGATGCCCACAGGAGGGTCATGTCACCCTTGTAGTGGGGCCTAGTAGTAGACAGTCTGGTGGTGGGTCTCAGTAGGGAGGAGCACACAGGTAGTGGGTTACGTCGATATGATGATTATAAGGTGCGGACCCATTCTGGATCAATTCATGGAAACTACACAGGAAGTAATAGGGACTGTAGAAAGCTGGTGCAGGAAAAGCAGATTTAACGTCCACCCCAGCAAAACGAAGGTTATGGTTTTTACCAGGAAATACAAATGGAACAGACAGTGTTCGTTGACACTCAATGGACCTGTGACCTTGATGTGGCTGCCGGGTCACAAAGGGATATAGGGCAAGACCTTCAAATGAAGAAATAGGAGGATCCTGACCGATCATGGTATTTTGCGGAAATACAGATATGGGATAGGACTAGAGGATAACCCAGTATGTAGAATCTGTGAACTAGAAGATGAAACTTCACTACCCATCATCTTCCAATGCCCTTTACCAATGGAAAAGAGGCGCTTTCACCTGGGCGACCCAAATCCACAAGGATTCCAATGCAAGGAAGGCATCGACCAGAAGTCAACAAATGATTATTATAACAATTGACTGCTTTCGTGTATTCAGAATATTTGAATTTTCCGGTTGAACAGAAGAGATATGAGAATTGTTGATGCTGAAAAATGTAATAGTATATTTCATTTTCAACTAATGTGGAATTACAAGTAGATAAATCCAAAAATTACCCTGCCTATTCAAATTTTTATATTTTAATATAAGGAAAATTTGTAGAATTATTATCGAAATCATCGTTTTATGACATGGTTGAGTTTTACCTGTGTAGTTCTTTTCTTGCATTTGTCAGAAGCAGCGAATATATTGAGGTGAGTTCCTCCTTTAGGTAGTGGACATTGATCGATGTCAACACGTCTCAAGTCGATATCTATTCCACTGGTACCCCTGGAAATGAAAATGTAGACTTTAAATCACAGTTCAATTCTCACGATACTGAGAAACCAGTTTTTAGCATTGGTTTGATCTCAGACAACTTAATATTTGGCAGCGCTTCAAATGTATTCTACTTAATGAGAAGAAATGAGATTATAAAAAAATACATGAATTTTATTATAGTAGGAATCGAACAGTCAATAATCTCTATGGAATACATATTTCTCATTTGGACCATGAAACTGAATTTAATTCGAAAATAGAGAAACATTTGTTGATGGAGCTTATTCCGTTCTCATTATTTTCCTCTTTCTCTGAAATATTCCAGGAAATTCATGAATAAGATCATATAATCATGAACAGATATGAGATACACGTATAAAAATACTGAAGATATTTGTTATAATCAACATGCATTATAAGAGATTTTTAAGGGGTTATTGAAGGAATCAATTCATTTCTGTTTGATAATTCACTGTGGCAACTTCTATCATATCAATCTATATTTTTTTATTTACACCAAATCTCACAAATATTTGGAATGATGAATTGTGTTGCTTTTGAATTCCTGTGGAGATGTCCAAAATTCTAATGATAGTCAAACATCTTCATAAAAGCCATTAAGAGATATTTTTGTTCAGTTGTTTTCTAGAGCTTATCATTAAGAAGACTAGCTGCTGTTTTTCGAACTATTTATTCGACGCCCTCCACAATAATCTCATTTCAATCGGTTTGTATCGCCTTTTCCAATTTTCCTTTCACTATTTCATCTCGATTTCATTCATCGACAGAATGTTCAATGTCTTTACTATAGCTATAATAAAAGTGTGCTTAGAAGAAAGAAACAGCGCTGAATGAAATAGCGTTACTCTATACTCTTACTCTAAAATGATTCCAGAAAATCATCGATATACTCGAATCCGACCTAATGTTCTGAACATATAAGGAAAACTGTCGAATTCCCCACATTAAATATTCGTGAGCTATATCCGCTTATAACTTGGCCGAGGATTCTGCCATGTAAAGGAGAAAAGGATACGCATTGTTTGTGCTGACGTCTTGCCAATTTAATGATTAAACAGAGTTGATATGTCTGAAGGAATCTTATTACGAGTATATTCTTGTATACTCACTCATGAATTGATTATCATCAAAGCGGCCAACTTAATATGCAAATACCGGTCTCTCAGTATCTACTTAGATAAATTAGAAATGTAAGTTATCCTATTAAAAACAGACTGAAATAATGATGACAGGGTTCAAGGTTTAATAGACCGTTTCCAATATGGCATATATCCAATAGATCTAGAGAAAAGCAGTCACAGTTGATATAACCAGTTTCACACGGTGTACCACAAGGTTCAGTTCTTGGACCACTTTTGTTCATTATCTATATCAACGATCTGTTCTTCCATTTGTTTCCTAATAATATAGTTATGTTTGCTGATGATGCAACCCTCATAAACGCGGAGAAAAATATGGAAAACTTGGAGATTACTATTGAACATGTCGAAAATCAAGCTGAACTGTGGTACAATTCTAATAATTTAAAACTGAATAGAGAGAAAACTCAAAAGCTCCTCATTTCCACAAATCATAACGTTGGGGCAGGTGGTGATGTCACATTGCTTGGTGTTGTTGTGGATGGCGGATTGAACTGGTCCGGGCACATCGAACAACTTAGTAAGAAGGTATCTAGCTATATTTATCTAATTCGACAACTAAAAAAGCTTGTTGACGTCAATACTCTGCTCTCAACCTACTACTCATTATTACACTCACAGATCACGTATGGGATTCTGCTGTGGGGTAACTCAAGTCACGCCCTGAAAGTATTCACTTTACAAAAAAAAACAATGAGGATAATTGATGGTGCCAAATTCAAAGCTCATTGCAGGCCAATTTTCGAAAAATATGGTATTCTGCCTCTGCCTTGCCTGTTTGTTTATCATGCTCCCATATATATCCATAAAAACAAAAATGATTATCTGAAAATATCTGAATCTCATCATCATAATACAAGAGCATCGGATTTGATGAAGATACCTTTTCTTCGACTGAACGTTTCCAAGAATAACTCACCTAAACTGCACTTACACAATAAATTACCGGCTAGTCTGAAACAACTTCCACTAGGGTTATTCAAGAGAAAATGCAAGTCACTATTATTGAAATATTGTTTTTATTCTATCAATGAATATCTCAGAGCCCCTTGGAACGACAATCCAAGAAGATATTGATATGCAGTGTGGGCGTTGACAATTCAAGATACTATAGATGATACTTATGTATTTTACTGTATGGTAGCATATATTCTTATGGAAATATGTATGTGTGTCTGCGTATGTGTATTTATATACAATGAGTGTTTTTTTTGCTGTGCATTTGCTCTATTTTTTGTTCCGAAAGAAGGAACACTGACCTGCTACAAATGTATTTTATGGATATGTAACGTGGCCAATAAAGTTCTATTCTATTCTATTCTATCTTTCAAAACTTCAGGTCGTACTCAGATTTCGATGGTCCATTTCAAAATTATGGAGTGAATCCCACGAAGTAGATCGAAATAACATACAAAACATGCACAATAATAGATATGTCTAATAAGAAAAAACGCAATTAATTTTTTTTGTTCTATTCCAGTGGTATGATCATAAAGTAGGATGTATTTTCGATGATATAAAGATGTGGAATTATAGTCCATTCTCAGCTGCATGGAAACTCATCCTGAGGAGTGTTCTATCCATGAAACGATTATTCTTTTCGATTTTAAAAGCGTTTTGAACGAAATGAATCATAAATTCGTTCAGAATGAGAAAATATAACGAATTACGACAACAGTGATTTCACGTTCCAGTAGATGCGACTTTCCAATCATTTGGGAACGGATGAGACAACATATGAAATGGATCCGTCCAAGTCTTCTTACTTTTTGGAATGTACTTGGGTTATTAGCTTCAAAAAATCACGTGAGGATCCTCTAAGATCATCTTCACTGGTGTATATGGATCAAGATTTGCTGAACAAAACTGGGTTATGAACATTTTGAAACTGAGTAGGTTTCCAAAGAAGGCATTCTGAACTGTTGTAGTTCACTTTCATATCCATTTTCTCTGATACATATAAACTACACAAAGTATCCGATAGATTGAAAAAACGTATCGTAATTCACATTATAGGTGAAAGCATAATTGTTACGATAGTTATCAAAGAAGTCCAAGTTCTAATTAGAAATTTCAGCTAACATGAAACTGGTATTATTATTTCATGCTATGAATATGTAGTCCAGCTACACTCACGAAATAAAAAACGAAATGAAACTCATGTAAATTCACATTTGATACATACGATGTAATACTCATAAGTATGGTCATTATTTTGCCCTGTCATCCTGAAGATTACTTGCCCTTTCCTTTTACTTATATTTTGATAACCATGGTGGCAAAACTTTCATCAAATTGTCCATATTTCGAACAAAACATTCAATGAAATTCTAAATGGCCGGTACTGGGTTACTGAGCGAGTTTTATATACAATATCCACACAATTGCAGATTGTCAAACTGAATAATTGGTATTGATATATAAATGAGAGGGCTGATAACATCGTTCAAATGGATAAATGCTTTGTACATTCGAGTTCTCCACACCCTAACACATTCCGTTTTATATTGAACTTGTTTGTGAAGCACTGTGTGGTAAATGAAACAATTTGCAATTAATCGAACGTGATCCTGGACACCAGAGCTGTATTGCAGAAAATTCTTCAGAAATCAATTCCGTTTTTGGAAGTGATCTACTAGAAAATTCACTAGTTTATAACAGTTCATTGAAACCTAATAGGATTTTAATAATCTATTTAAAGACAGTAATTGAATTTTCTAATTATCCAGAGAACGTCAATGAATTCCAATTTTTTTCTTCATCTTCTTCATCAGTTCTAACTTTATATAGAAAATGCAAGACTGACTGTTTTGTTTTTAATGTTATGTTTTTCAGCTCATACAGTTATCAATGTTATGAATCAATTGTTAGGAAAGCAATTAGCTTTATTTTTATGATAACAACTATGTTTCAAGTTCAAGGCGATATCAAAGCCTGTTGTATCATCCATAACTCATTTATACTGGGAATAATACCACAGCAAGTATTCCTATATAGGGTATCCGTGAAAAAAAAAATAAAATGAGAAGATCGGAGCAATTATTCGAATTTTGAAAGTGTCAACCCACCTCATGATAAATACTTTGTGATAGGTATAGATTTCCATAAAATCGGCCAAAGTAGCTCATTTCGAATAGTTTGAAATCTTCAAATTCAAGTTGTCGAAATGAAACTCTGATGAACTGAGGAAGGAATTATATCTCAAAGACACCATTTCGAGTAGTTTTCAACAATATCATTTATATTGAATATTCATTGGATTAAGTCAATCACTCGGAAATTCAACAAAGCAGAACCGATTTTCGGCGGCGCCCTTTATGTTTCCGTGGGTAGTGCCTATGGAAGACATTTTCTCAGAACTTGGCATCCCTTTTTCCCAGATTTCTTTCACGATCCGGTTCCCACATTCTTTGGACACCCTATATATGCGTACGATTAGGAAAATGTATATGTGGAATGATTGACGTGGTCTTGAACATGCATAGGGTGCATCAATATATTAACCAAGAGAATGTCTCTTTAAAGCAGCTTGATATTATTTCTAAGCTTACAGTCATATCTCGCATGATATTGCGTTCCGTAATATGATGAATAGTTTGCTGAATTCGATTCAAATAAATTTTCACGTACAAGATTTGTCCACCATCCAGTTACAAAGGCTTATAATCACATTTGAGATTATCTCATTTATTGATGTAATCCACTTTATAGTTATAGCTAGTGAAATTGTTCATTATTGAATTTCTCACTGTTTTATATTGTTCAGAGAATGAAAAATATCATATATAATATACTATATAATATTTTGGATTGTTGAACATATTCTTCCTAAGTTATAGTATGTACCAGAAAGTTGTTTCCGATGTTATATTTAATATTGAGATTGTTTCATTTCAGGAAAAACTGACCCTGATAAGCATAAACATGTTATAATAGAATCAGGAATCTCTATGAAACTATTTATGAATAGCGCAATGCAAAGGAACCATGAATTCATGAATAAATGAATGAATCACTCACTTGAAGAAGTACGTTCCATTGGCGAAACCGAAGAAGGGAACGGTGTAAGTCAACATCCATATATTGCCACCTCCGCAGTCATAATATGGTTTCGACCATTTTCCGTCTTCGTATCTCACAGACAATATTTCTTGAGGAATTCTGTTGCTCATGGCCGTGGCGTTGTGTCTGTAGGCCTTATAACCTGAAATAAAATGAAATAAAATCAATAATAGCACATTTTATTGAAATTCAAGTCATGCCGAAGGAAAAACGAAACATTTCAGTGCTTAAGAACCTCAGCCGACACGATTGCAAACGTATAATGAAATTCTTGTGATGATTTAGGGACATACAGGGTGACAATTTGAAAATTATCAATTGGCATAACTCACAAACGCTCACGAAAGCTCTCAAAAAGTGCTTCACAATGGTGGTAAATATTGCTACATTTCATGTTATCGTCGAATTATTCGAAAGAAAGGTTTCGAATTAGTGGAACAGAGAAGTTCATTCTTTATATTTCTGAAATAAATCGACAGTGAATTCATGAAATGTAGCAATATTCATCACCATTGTAGAGCACTTTCTAAGAGCTTCAATTTGATCTATGACAAAGAAGGGTGTTCATTCAAGATTATTTACATGGGGTGGCTGGGGGTGGAAAGAAAGTGGGGGGAGTTCATTCAGTACGTAGATCTGTCTCCGCCTACATATTGAAGAAACGGTAGAAAGGATGTTTTCTACCTCTGAACGTTTGTGAGTTAAACCCATTGGCAATTTTCGAATTGTCACCCTCTATATGGAATTCTTCCCGAGGACTTTGCTTCCACACAAAAATGTCAATCTGGTAACATTGTTTTTGTTATTTCTCCAAATAAAAACTCAGACGTGATAATGATAACATTGAAAATGTATGTTAAAATGAACTGGCGGGAAATCCAAACTTCTCTAGTTCATTTACCCACTTTGTGGACAAGCAGAAACCGTCCCTCGTCATCTTTATGGAATTCCGAAGGCAATTTGTTAGTTTTTGAAGTTGGAAACAATGATTTACTTTTTCATTACTCACATGGGACGAAACCGTTCGGAAACAATGGATTTTCGCATTGAGGAAACATTTACAAGTATTTTGAAAACATCTTCTATTCAATTTTCCGACTGTATGTATATTCAGGAATCAATAAAAGATAATATGTTCACCAGAATTTGTCATTTCTTAATCGATTGACAACTAAACTGACTGAAGTCAGCGTTGCCGCTTTCAAAATAAATAATTCACCTTTTTTGCGCAAAACAAATATTCGCTTCCAACAAAGCCAAAGTTACATTTATTCTGTAAAATACAATTCTACCTTCTTTTATCCCCACAGATTCGTGTAGAATACTGACGAATCGAAACTTTGTAGACAAACTACTGGTGTATTTCATTAACAATTAGCAACGTTGCATTATTATAGCGCTGACGGTTTCGCCATCCGTGGCGATTCAAAAAAGCATACTTCTCGGTTCGAAAATATACTTTTTGATCGAGGGGTTTTGGTCAAGGGTCGAGATAGGGACTGATTCCAAAATCATGTAGACACCTCAATATTATCCAAGAGAGATTAAATTAAGAACAATCTCGCTCTGGTGTTCTGCTTTACAGAGTGTTCTATTGGGAAACGGAAATGAAATATCACCACCGAGCTAGTTCAGAAAAATTCACCTAGTATTGAAGTCTGAGTCCCGAAGAAACAATGCAATACCATTTACCACCTCGGAATATGGAAATCAAAAACATCGCCCAGAGTGTCTTTCGTTTTGATTCGTACATTTTTGCAGTGTGGTAATCGTAAGGTGTCAGGGTTGGCAAAATGCCACAGGCCCCGATTCAAGAGGGCCCCGGCTCAAGAGGTCACGAACTGAGAAATGAAATTATATATTCTGAGCCAGCTCAGTGAAGTCTGAAAACTGTTAACTTATTTTTGTTTTCATAGTACTTTTTTGGGGGTGCTAAAGACATTAGCCTCTGTCCATCATGGACATATGCATTGTTTTATGTGAAACTTTCATGCAATGGTTCACCAACTGAATGGGGGATGTAGGCTTTCCATATTATTTCGATCTTGTTTCCAATTTTTTTTGTAATATATCCACAATTCTTGAGATTTGCAAAATATGTACCGAAACAAGAATTGTCAACTGCGACCTATTTCCAGATGCCTTTATTGTATAATTGGGTTGTAAAGTAAATTACAGTAAGGTACCACTGCAGAATTCCTACAGATGGTAGCAGAACCGGAAAAAATATAGTCTCAGTTGACAAGATGTAGGGAAAATACCCGCAATGTCATTCGCCTTGAAAAAACGACAACTGTCAAATCAACCGTTTAAACTTTCACCCCTAGTTTTGGTTGTCTGTTGTTTTTCTTGAAACCACTCATCTGATATATACTGTATATTCGACTCGACCATAAATCAAATCCTGGTCTGATAACGGAGTGCCTCATCAACATATTGTACATGGCATGGAAAACTTCCCAGCTCCATCTAAAACCGTGAAATTTATTCTTATAAAAATTATAGACGTACCTAAATGATGTCAGTTATTATGTCACCTAATCATAGTGAATTACTGATGTGTTCTGAAATGTTTCGACTCTAATTATACGATTTTAAAGTTGAGATTTATTCACCGAACTCGTGAAATTCTACACGATAAATGCAAATCGCAATTCCTCAGGACTAAACTTAACGTAAGTTATTAAATGCTACTCGGCGAAAATGAAGCCGAAAAATAGAACAGAGAAATTTGCTTGGTGCTCAAATCCCATTGCGACTAGATTCGAGAACAAGCAAAAGCGATTTCATTCTGAAAATATATTTCCTCAGGGTGGTATTGGAAACACTGATTGAAGTAGATAGGTACCCACTGTCGAAGTTCCATTACACGACTAAATTACACTTCGAACATATGGAAGTGACACGGAAACGGTGGTTTCATTGGCGTATGAGTTGAGCCTAGTCTTCTCGCATTTTTCTGGCTATATCATTCATACGGATAGCCACGGATAGCACGGATAGTGCATAGGAAAATGAACCTTATTGCTCATGAGATGCTGCATCCAGAAATATATATCAGTGAATACGAAGAACAAAAAGTTATTCTGAAAATTAGTTTTGTTCGTCGGTCGATTCGTTGTTAAGCTGCTATATCTGAAATTTTCAAATGACGCACTCATATTTATCTCAAGTGTATTGAAAAGGTATTCATTTTATGAATTCATCGTTTTATTATATTGTTTATCCAACACATGACAATTATGACTATCATTATTAATGTCATTTTAGACAAGTAAAGTATCAAATAACACACTAGTGTGTTATAATCCATAACTCACTAGTGAGTTATGGATTATAACTCACGTTCTTATTTAAAGTAGTATTCTATTTATTTATGACTATTACAAGCAGAATTTACATTGATATTGAAATTAAAGGAAAACGCTAACGGTTTTTTTTGAATTTGAAGTTATTGTAAAATTCGTTGGTTCATTGGAACCAGACGCTTCCATATCGGTACAGCTGCTGTAAATGTAAAAAAGTCACTGTCAAGTCATTCTGACATTTATAGGGTACTGACACGCAAATAGCTTTAATTTGATCACAAAACTTATTAATTATTAACTCATAAAAAAACGATTTCTTCCACTTGTTGGATAAAACATTGTATGCCACTCGTGTGTTATGTTTCATAAGTCACTTGAGAATTTATATATATAAATTTATATATATATATATATATATATATATATATATAATATATATATATATAAATCTTTCTCGCGTGACTTATTTTCAACATAACACACTAGTACCATAAATAACTATTAATTCTTCGAAATCCGTATAATTCGTGATCGTCTTTTATATGTGGGTACCCTTTTTACTTCATCAGTCATGGAATGAAACTATATTGTTTTTATATTTCAGAAAAAAAAAATAATGTAAATACTGAATATAAAAAAAAATCTTGTTTTTTATAATCGTTACTGTTATTCAGAAAAGTATCCAATTTGCTGAGAGATTCCTTCTCAATTTCATGAATTTATGAAGTACTTCTTATTCGTGATGGCGGAATGAATATTTCGCAACATTTGAATATATAGTGACATTGGCAGATACAGCATGATCTGAAATAACCATGCATAAAATTCAAGAAAATGTGACAAAACCCAAAACGATGTGCTTAAGTCGTCTTTTATGGGTAATTCTTCAATCAAATATCCTTCATATTCCAACTTTTCGATTGAATATTTGATAAAGGATGATGTGAGAACCTCTTTTTCTCTCTTTTGTATGCATACAGTGTGTATTAGTCAAATGAAAAGAATTCGATGTCATCATGACTCATGTGAATAATCTATAAAACACTTGAATGCTATTTTATTATTCTGTATTTTATTATATTATATTGTATCATGATAACAATACAGAAGTGCCTTAAAGAGTAGCTCTCACCGAGTTTGTTTGGAGACACAGAAAGAGAATGAACGATAAAAAGAAACATGATGAATGGAGTTGAATTTGGGGTTTAACATTATTTTTATTTTGAATAATAAAAAATCAAATTTCTTCCGATGACAACAATCCCACAATGCCAGTTTCGAATAAGTATTCGATATTAAAAGCTGTCACGGATAGTTTGGTATTTGTTTCTTTGAAATATATTCAATGATATCGTTAATTCCCGAATAGATTCGAATACAAAAAACTGATGAATTTGTTAGCATTCATAAGTATAAAAAATTCGTGAAGGTAGACGAATGTAATAATACAAAAAATAGAATTGGAAAATCATCTACCTTCTTCACTTCTGTCTCTTCCTATGTCTTCTATTTCTCTCACAATGTAAGGTGGGCTTTGAAACTCTCCAATGAAGTTTCATCAATCGAACTAGAGATGGGTTTGACAATCTTTTCTTTTCTCAAAACCTTCAGCTTCAAAATTCAACAGAGAAAGTGATGAACTGATAAGCAAAAGCAAAAGAACATGTGAGAGATCAAACTGAATAAATTCAAATAGAGGTAATCAGGGGGCATAGTCATGTCATCGAAGTTTTCACATATTCTTTATAACTGTATTCTTACGCTTTTCATAGAATGAAGAAATTTCTTACTTTTCCGTTATACCTTAGTAATCAATAATGGATCGATGGTACAATGACAGTTGACAATGAAACATTTTCATCAACGAAGAAAATATGTTATCATGGGAACAATATTGATTGTTTTCGAGTGTTTTTCAATTTAGATTATTCTATCTATCTATATTTGAAGAAAAGGTTTGGTTAAGTGGGTGGAAACCTAAGAACGATAACAGTTTTGAGGGGGAAATGAAAGATTTACGGTTAAAGAGTTGATAGGGGCTAGTGCAATGGAATAGTGCCGCCTGCCAACCGAGAGGATTCCCAACCGAGGTGATTCCCAACCGAGGTAAAGAATTTCCTATCTCACATTGATTGAGGATAGTTCCTTACGATTAGCTGTGGCGTTCAAAGTAACAGCGTTACTCCTGAGGTTGCGTATGGAGTTTGTAACAAAGCCTATGTAGAACACAGTGTGAATGTGGAAATACACAGATATGTAGTGATTGTCCCCGCCGTCAATGACCTGCCGTTAAAGTGTGAAAATAAAAATGGAATCCTCTCGAATCCGTAGTCAATAAATAGATATGAATGAATGGAAGGTAAGAGTTGTTACATCGGTCGTGGATAGTTCTCATATAATCTTTTATACTTAATCAGAATAATAAACAAAAATAGAATTTTCTTTGTGTTTTTGATTCCTTCAAGTTCAATTTAAACTGATACAAATACCACGAATAAGAATTATTCTGAACTAGTTCAATTTAGCAAGCAAATCATCACATATGAATAACAAAATGTATAATTCGTTCCAAACTATTTCATCTGTTTCGTGTTGATATAATATTCCACATGAAAGTAGACAAACGAGCTGAAAATACAATATGAAAATCTTTTTCAGCATAACGAGGATAATCATCATTGGTTAATAAATGAGCGTTGGATTGCATATTTCGATTGATTTGCTGAATAAATACATTTATCGAAGAATTTTCAGCTGAACTCCCATTCCGTCGAATGGATTTTTTTTTAATTGATTCCGAATGAGGTTATATTTGACTGGAGTTCTGTTTTTTGTTTCTCATTCAACATGTCACGTTATACATTATTGCTTATTCGATTATCTCGAATGTTCAATCGATCCTTCAATAGAGTCTGGATATTCACAAAATATATTGTAAGTTTGCTGGACTGATAACTCCATACAGATAAATGTATGTTTCAGTATCACTATTGATTGGTCTTCGTCAAATTATTCATTAGAAATTGGTGAAATGTATAGATATTCATGGGAATCCGAACATTATTTTGTTAGTGCAGACTCCGTATGATGAAATAATTGCGAATCTTTTCAATTCATCTCAACATAATGAGTATCTTCTTATATACACTGTGTCCGTAGAGTATGGAACAAATTCATTTTTAGCTGAACAGGTCATTTTAAGAAATAATCCTGAAACACGTCGATTTTTGATTTTAATTTACCGTATTTTGAAATAATAATGTATGCCATAGTCATTCCATTACATAAGGGGGGTGATACTGATAATCCCGCAAACTTCAGACCCATTTCAATGTTACCCACACTTTCAAAAATAATAGAAAGGCTCGTGAAAAAAAGAATGATGGCTTTCCTGAATAAACATAACACTATTGTTCCTACTCAATTTGGATTCCAAAGAGAAAAAGGAACAATTGATGCAATTTTCAACCTTCTTCAGGACGTTTATCTAAAACTGAATGATAGGGAAGTTGCTGCAGCGGTTTTTTGTGATCTGACAAAGGCGTTTGACTGTGTTAACCACAAAATTCTATTGCAAAAATTGGAAACATATGGGTTTAGAGATGTAGCTATCCAGTGGTTCGAGTCTTACTTATCTGAACGGACTCAAAGCGTTTCTCTTCAAGGCAACTTATCACACAAATTAAAAATTGAATGCGGGGTACCTCAGGGGTCAGTGCTGGGACCCACACTTTTCTTAATTTACATAAATGATCTGGCCTCAATCAATATTTCCGGAGGGTTTACCCAATTTGCGGATGACACCACAATACTTTGGCATGATAAAAATGTCGCAGAACTGCATCAAGTGATTGAGAATGACATTAGTATAGTCAAAGATTGGTGTGATGCTAATAAGCTCTCTTTCAATATATCAAAAACTAACATCCTTACTTTCAAATGTAATCTACAAGAACTTCATATAGGTAATCAAGTGATCAGTCATATGTCAGAAACAAAATTTCTGGGTTTACACATTGATGATAAATTGAAATTCGAAAATCACATTGAAAAACTCAGACGAAGACTAGCATCAGGCTGTTTTGCAATAAGAACCACTTCATGGGAACTTGGTGAGGACATGGCAAAAAGTGTGTATTATGCTTTAGTCGATTCACATCTAAGATATGGAATTTGTTTTTGGGGATCATGTAGTCAATATTCTTTCAATATGATTTTTGTCTTGCAAAAAAGGGCAATAAGGTATATGTGCAAAGCTAGATTCCGGGATTCTTGCAAGCCACTCTTCATCAAACATAAAATTTTACCACTACCTTGTATTTTTATTTTAGAAGTGGTATGTCTCATGCATAGTAAATTTAAAAACGAAATCTCTAATATAACTCAATATAACATTAGACGAACACTCAATATAACATTACCAATTCCAACATCGACACAAATAAAAAATTCCATAATTTATAATGGTAGAAAATTATTCAATCACCTACCCAACGAGATTAAAATTATTAGTAGTAAAAATCAATTCAAACATTCTGTAAAAAATCTCCTACTGACGAATGCTTTTTACTCATTAGATGAATTCTACGGTCGGAACTTTTAGTGTTGTGGAATTTGACTTTGTCGTCCGATCCTGAGTATTCATAATTCAATTTTAATACGTTTCAATAGTGATATTTATTCATAATTTATATTTATATTGTACTTGTATTTCTTATAAATTTACACATGTTTGTTGTTATTGTATTTTAGTGATTATACCAGTGTTATGAATGTGAACGAAACAATTTTATTGTGACAATTTTAGTGTTTATTTGTACTATTATTTTATTTTATATTTATGCATGTTGTTGTTGACCAGTACGGTAAAAATGTTTTACCAAATTTTATTTGATTCACTTGTGCGCATATTGTTCTATTTATAATTATTATTCCTTTTAATTGTAACGACTTTGTCAATAAGAATCACGTTCTTCAGACAATAAAGTATATTTGATTTGATTTGATTTGAATATACAGGGTGAATTACGTTCGAGTAATGACGTCACCGTCATTTTTTTTCAATGGAACACCCTCATTTTGTCTCAATATTCGGATTACTCAAGCTGAGCTAATTTCAAAAATGTATCACATGTTGATTCCAATTGGTACAGGGTGGACAAAAATACAATAGTTTTGTGTGTGCTCATAAAGTAACGCGTAACATTCTTTATCAGGTAAATTAACAATATTATCAAGAATACTTATTATCTAGCGGCAATTGGTTTAAATGTAACACCCCGTAGTTTGCTACATGTTTAGAGTAATAAAAATGAGCTGTTTCCAAACATGTTTGGTACTTGTGGTCTAACAGACAGAATATGAAATCAACATTGGAATCAACATGTGATGCATTTTTGGAATCAGCTCAGCTAGAGTAATCCGAATATGGAGACATAATGAGGGTGTTCCATTAAAAAAAAAATGACGGTGACGTCATTACTCGAACGTAATTCACCCTGTATATTACATTATTATTTTAAAATACGGTAAATGGAAATCAGAAATCGACGTGTTTCAGGATTATTTCTTAAAATGACCTGTTTAGCTGAAAATCAATTTGTTCCATACTTTACGGACACAGTGTATAAAATTCTCGTGTCACAATGTTCGTAACAGTACTCCTCCGAAACGGCTTGACCGATTGTCATGAAATTTTGTGAGCATATTGAGTAGGTCTGAGAATCGGCCAACATCTATTTTTCATACGTCTTAGTGATAAGGGTTGTCCGCCCTTAACAATCTTCTTCAATTTTCAGACATTTTTTAAATTTCTTTGTTTTGCTTTGTCGCATAAAAAAATACATACAACCCTAAATTTTTTACCCTTTTATCACCAGAACCAATTTTTTCATAGTAATTTTAGTAATTTAATCATTTTTCATCCCCGACCGTTATCCCCCCCAGTTGTCTACAGGTGTCACTTCTCACCCAGTAAACAGCACGGAGTAGGGATGAGAACGAAGCCGGTCTCCTGTTTCTCTCACACAATAAGACTTCTCTCACTCCCTACACAGTTTTCGGCCATCATTATTGTTTAAGCATCAAGTGTAGTAGTAACGTTTACAATTATTATTCTGCTATCTAGAAATTACTTGAAAATTATTTATATGGCAAAACAGCCGGGTCAGCCAGTTTTCTATAAAACTTAACTCCAATGGTATTTTTCAAAAGCGAATCAAACATCTCGCATTCGTTGAGTGATGAATTGTTGAATGTGCCCCATCGAATCGTGGACGAATGTTTTCAAAATCAGAGAGGTAATTGGTTAAGTTTCAACAGATTGATAAACACATCCTGTATATACCAACTGAATGCATCCAATCGAATTCAATCGATTTATAGTGGCTCCATGATACATATTATCTGGATCAGGACATTAAATCACCAACTGAACCAATTATCTATCAGGTGGTTCGAGAGTTCCAAATTTCATTCATTCAGCACGATTGATGTAGATACTCGACAACAAATACATAGTCGCCATCAATGAATATTCCAAATGCTGAGCTGAACTACAGCAGTACACAACAATTCGCATATTGCCACGACAGTGCCGACCTTGATTATACCGATTGAAATTTTCAGAGAGGAAAATTCTCACCATACCAAATGTTTTTTCTTTATAATTGTGATGATTTCTGAGTTTTCAATTATTTCATTACAACTTCAACAACGCTTAAGAGATAATGTAGTCTGAAAATTATCCGTAAGTATCCAAGATTCACACACATATGTTGGTATTTACATCGTCTTGAATCACAATAAGTATTCAGTTGAAATATCCATGATACAAGTCTACTAATTTTTCATTGATCTCCACATTCTTATTTGTATTCTCTTTCGAAATACTTCCTAGATATCCTCTCATATTCTACTCTGATAAATATTAAGTATTGATTTCAATCCATATTGTTTCATTATATTTTTTTAAATATCTTTATGAAATCTAAATGAATCTTCTTCAATGAAGTCAAATGACTCTTCCATTGGTTATTCCTTGGAAGAGTCTCTCCTTCAACTGGACTTCTTTTATTCCAGGTTCCATGCCTTCGTATTGAAAGGGGGAGATTGTATCTACCCTGAACCAATAAGGATGTTGAGTTGGGGTCTCTGTTGGAATGCCCATGTTTTGACATTCCTTCTATCAACTACATTGGTTCACAATAATAGACATCCGGTACATGGTTAGCATTGTAAATTAATAGTTCAGCATTAGGCGAAGAGGCATCTGTAAAATTACAATGCTTCATTCAGAAAGGTAGCAATTCAGTGACTGAAAACACAGTTGGCAGAAAATTCAGATATACATTCCTTTGAAATTCGACCAGTAAATGTCATTTGATCAATTGGAAATTTTGATTCGAATATTGTATGAATAGAATTCGAAAAGAGTCACCTACATTGTTGATGTTCATGTTATGGAGAGTATTCTAGTTTTTCAAGCTCAAAATCCATAATAAATTCATTTGAAGTTTTCTGTCATCATTTGAATAATTGTTATCAGAAATTTGGGTTCATTTCTGAAATTTTGTGATGACTCGGAAAACTTTTATGATATAGCGATCAAATGAGAGTATTTTGCAGGAAGTTATTTTGTATTTGAAATTTTATCAGGAAAACATAGAGGAAACAAAATTTTGGTGTGTGCATGCACGATAATTTGAAAGTCTACTAATTGGACACAAGGTATTCGGGAAAATGTCTCGGAGTACTGTTTCGTCTTCACCTCTTTTTGTATTCATCCAACTTTGTGTTTTGTTATCCATTTGTGCGATACGACTGTGGTTGTCTTCTCGTTCGCCACTCGTATCTTCGAGTGTTCTTCAGATATTCATATAATCGGAGATATACCCAGAGTTCGTTAAGCCGGTCAACAAGCGCATCGTGTCAACTCACAACGCCAAAAAGTAGGAAATCAGTGTCGGAATCTCAATTTATATTCTTCTCTCAATATACTCAATGCATTTCTTCTCAGAAACAGAATTCGTGTCAGGATTTTTTATCAGTAATTTTTCAAATACATGCACAAAGAATACAGAAAACTATTGATATAATTCACTGATGATTCAATATATGTAGGAGATGAGTGAGGAATCTCTAAAACAGTGTCCTTGGAACATATTAACTGTTTTAAGTTCATCAGGTCTAGAATGACTTACATTCTTCAACAAGCTGGAACCTGAATCTATAAAAAATATATTTCCATCGATGAAATGAAACCATTTTTCAGGAGATTCATATATCATGGACAAAATATCCATTTTGAATAAACGTTGTACACAATCAATTTGTCATCATTATTTCATACTTTTTGTCGAAGGTAAACAAACTTCTGGCTGCAGTACATCCTTCACTGTTCACAAGTTTCACATCCTAGCCACCTAATCAGATTCTTCGTAGGCTCATACGAAATATTGAAAATGCAAGCCAATTTCCAGCGGTATATTATAATTCCCTATTTTACTATTCTTTCATAAAAACTTGTTTTCTGATTTTTCCAGGTTCTTTATGATTTCGAAAGTTTCCGCATGTTCCCGGACACTCTGTTAATATCTGCATTTGAGAAATAAAATTGTTACGTAGGCGTAAACGAAATATATTCTGATATCTACATCAAAAATGGAGGCTGTTGATTATATTCACATCTGATCCCGTTTGGTTCATGAAAATGAATAAGAGAAGTCAATAAAATTATTCATTCAATTCTATTGAAGTTGCGAATTTTGGTTCACTTCAATATAATTGTATGCTGTAAACATTGCATTGCAAGAATGTTAATGGCTGTTTAATATATATTTCTTGCATATCATAGTTGACTTGCCTGTACAATTTCATTATGTCATGCCATCCGTGTCTGTTGAATTATTTCTTTTTTTGGAAATTCGGCCAACTATCTCGCTTCCAATTGGTCATTCTATTATCCAAATGCCGTTGGGATGTTGTTGGAAAATAACCACTTATTTTTTCACAACCATCGTCATTTTTATCCAGCGTACAAGGTGACCGAATATTTTGATTTTCATGAAAAATATAAATTCATAAGATATGAACAAATCGATTTTGTTTTTCGTTTCTGCTGTTTCTCATACTTCCGATTGTTTCATTTATATAATTATATCATTCGCTTAGTGATATGCTATGGTCTATTCACGCTATGAAGGAAGTTGCGACAGATTTCGTATATCGCAAGTTCCGGCACTTTGTCAGCCAATCACATATCAGATCAGCTTTGTGAAAGAATTAATGTTCTCTGATTTATTCGGGAAAATTTTACAGGATGTAATATTTCTGTCATTGATTTTATTCCTCATGAAAGATTAATCACGTGATCATACTCCCAACACGTACGTTTCTAGCAGATAAATTTAGCGGATTATTCTTCGAAAATTGTAACACCCCAACACTCAAAAGTGCCGTAGTTTCCAGACCGTGACCTTGTCCAAAGAATTTGCCACGAGCCCCAGATGATGTAGTTACGCCACTGACTATGAGAATGAACTTCATGAAAAAGGGGAGAATCACACATAACCTATATTTGGAAATTCTCAAAATAATCTGTGTTCTCATGAACCTATCCAGATTTGATGCAAGTATGCTTATCATCATTTTGAATTATCCGAGCTCACAGTTGAGTTATTAGTTTTATTTTATTGTCCACAATAGAGACACAATACTCAATTACAGTTAGATATCGAATATGTATAAGTGATCGGAAAGCCATACTAGCGCTATCACTGTTGAGAAATGAATAATGGGTTGAAGGCAGGAAGTTTACTTGCTCCATTATGAATATCGAGGTTTGCACTTAGGTAATAAGCCGAAAACAATGATTTATACTTAATATTCACGAATACATCTGCACAAACGTATGCCTGGCTGTATGCATACTGTAATCATTTATCGGAATACACAAGATTCCTTTGATTTCATACACTTACACATTAGCAAAATGTAAGAAAATGATGGAATTCTTTAGTTTTCATCACTGTTAGTTTGAGCCACGATCACATACACAGGTCTGGCAACTCGTATGGTGGGTTCTCATATTTTGCCATTTACCATTCAAGTCCTAACCGTTTCTTCCGTTTACAGTACGAACTGTATATTATACGCCTGAATCCTCCTAGCGGATGATTATGGCAACGTTTTCTTCAAAAATGGTGCCCCACAACTCAAAAATGCCGTAGATTCCAGACCTGTGTTGATGATCGTGATTTGGGCGTAGTGTGGTTAGATATCAAGTCATATAAGTGGACAGTTAAAACAATGAAAACCTCGATTATGAAAAATCAGTGATCTTCTCACACTTTGGTCGTGCGAACATTTGAAATGAGATTTAAGTTTGATAATACGTTTTTCAACAGAACAGAAATGAATCATCTCACTTTGATGGTGAAATGGAAACAGGAAATAAAGATTCAAAGTAATCAGTTGTCATACTCGGTGATCATTCACATACATTCATTGAGATAAATCAAACTATTCGGGCTTCACGTGAATGAATAGGAGAGAACATCTCAAATGAATGCTACCTCAGAAGGTTTTTCATTCAGAGAGGCAATGGAAAAACGAATAAAGTGGCTGTCATTCCCAGAGAAGACGAATGAAACGAGCTTCTACCAACGGGCAATACCCACTAAGAATGTCCGCCAATATGCAGTAATAACTAAGCGGCAATTTCATATTGTTGAGTGCATTCTCAAAGTACCTATTGGGTCACGATAGACGAACAATCAGAATCATGGTTGGGTTTACATACACAGCCTTTTTTAGTTTCTGTCAAGAAGACGAGGAAACCTTGGCACACATTCTGTCCTACTGCGAAAGTCTTTCAAGGCTGAGTTTTCTGCTTTAGAAGAGGAAAAATCGCAATCTTTCCGGTACATGGAAGACCTAAGGTCACGCCTATGATGTATGGTTTCAATGATAGGCCTGGATCCTGAACTGTAACATAACGAGAGGGCGTAAACAATAGATCTGTAGAGGTCGCACAGTGGAGGCTCCATAGGCCCATTTTACTCTGTTTTATTTTAATCCAAACTCGTGACACACTAAGAGAACCAGAGATCTAGAAATCAGTTTGAGGTTCCTAACAGTCTACTGTCTATCATACAATCACCCCGAATCATAAACATGACTGAAAGTATAGAATGCAGATGGATCTTGGAATAAGAGCCCAACGGTATGACGAACCTATCGGTCGGGAAGTTAACATGTTTCATCTCGCCGAATTGGTAACCTCTATGACAGCTATTTTCAGAATTAGTGAGTGCATGACGGGATCAAATTGAAAACCTACTTACCCTGGTTTGCTTCTCACCAAACTATTAATGTTAGTGCTAATAATGGATTCGGTCATTATTGTTCACTTGAGAAATATATGTCGAGAACTATGAACCGACTGTTATCATATGGGACTTCAGTAAGTTGTTCATGGGAGTGAACGATTTCTATTAGTGTTACTAATGAATTCATCATCATTTTTCAGTTGAGCAATATATTCCGAGAACTATGAACTGGCTGTCGATTTGAAACACTCCATAATTGTTAGGAGTCAAAATGGCTTCATCATAGCACAATTTTGTACATTCCTTGGCAAACTCATTTGACGATTATGGACAAGTGAATTCCTTCAGAACATTTATTGATTATGGTTAGTTTTTCCTGTATAATGTGGCCAATCGACTAATCGATTTCTCCATGAAATATTCATTGAAAACTTCAGTCCAATGCTTATGACTGTAAACTTTATGTTGCTATTGGTTCAGAACATTGCATGCGTTTTCAAATGATTCGGAAGAGTTGAATGTCTGGTATAAATTTGATCTACTGCCTTTTAATGAACACATGTCATTCACGAACAGGGAATATCCCAAAATGTATGTATCATTCACGATGTGAAGCTTACGTTCAGGAATTATATAAATGGTTGCAGAAGCTTATGAAGTATAAGGAATTATCGTTCATTTATTTCTGATTTTATGGTCCAGATTCACAGACGATATTGGTTTTCGATGTATGTTTTGTTGGTATGTATCATAAGACGTTGCATTATTGCTTTCTCTAGGCACATAGAGTTGTGTTGTTTCTTATATTGATACCTCAATAACAGCATCATGCATGTTCTTTGATTCCTGGTAAGATATCAATCATAATCCATTGGTTAGTAATCTATGAAAATGATGACAGATGAATATGCATTATTTCATAACTACAGTAGAGTTTCTCCAAATTCCCTAAATCCCACAAAATAGTATCTGTTGCCTACTATGAATTGTCATGTACTTTTCCTGAAATGTTCCTTCTGTACGACCGTCTATGATTATATGAAATAATATGAATAACATCATCATCATATTGTATAAAAAAAATCATCCAACAATCCAAGAAAATTGCCATGAAACCATATTCCTGTTGGTAATATACAATTAGTTCATACCCCTACCACATGCCACAACGATTTTGTGTTCTGAAAAGTCGTTCGAAGGTGATTTAAACCCTCCCATATGATATGGCTTTTGGTTGTAACGTTCCAATAACAATCAACTGAAATAAGTCGACCTTTTATAATTGAACGAACCTGATATCAAAATTTATGATTCTACGGACCCTGGCTTCCTGAGGATCTTATTTGGCAGTAGCACTGATTTGGAAAATCGAGCAATGAGAGCGTCCAAACTACTAGATGAACGGATTGTCCTTGCACGATTTCCACCCATTACCCATTATTATTATAGTGGGATCGTGGTTTATCGGATATAACTAATCGCCTAACTGAAAATCTCAGGATACGAAGTAGGATATAGAAGTGGAAGATCGATGCAGCATATCAAGATTATGATTCACATGAACAACATTTTTTCTTCTAGTTTGAATGATATAAGACCATCTTTATATGTTTGTAACATTTCATGCATTAATTTTATGACTGCTGTCATCTCATTCCCGGAATAAGAAAAACTGTTTAGCATGTGTCTCCTTGCTATGGTCTATTTATTTGCGAGAGAAAGTCGGACAGCTTGTCAAAATATACACTGCTATTGTCTGTTTCATCACCGGAACTCTGAGAACAGATGAGTTACAATCGTTCCTGATTCCAGATGAATTGTAATGAAAATTGAACAGTTCGAATAAAATGGCAGACTATTTTAAATTCTTACTATTGTAACTATTCTTTATTATATTAGATCCCTCGGAATTTTTGTTCATACTACTGATACATTTTTATGAAATTTTTGAATAATTGTTCAATTTATTCTAGTGAGTATATTGGTGCGTCGATTGAAACCTTCAATTTCTATTTAAACCCAATGCATTTTCATTGGCGTAGAGTTCAAAAAGTATAATATAATATAGTGAGAGTATCCCATGGAGGTCTCTTCATATTTATTTATGATCCATGATGGTAGTGATTTCAATGTAGAAAAATGTCATTTCATGTATCTTATAAGGACCACTAATGAGAGAGTCTAGTGAAAATGACCCAGAGATACATATTCATGATCTTGATCGAACATATTCGAGGATTTCATAAAATAATTCACTCTCATCGATCTATAGATGGTGCAGGCAAAAATTCATGCTAGTTGAGCATTTTTTTTTCTAATATAGATGACAATTCAATTTCATTCGTCATCTCTTGCCAAATATTCACAAGAATTTACGATATCCTCCAGGTTATATCGGATGTTAAGAAATTTCTAGGCCTGTGAATATTCGAGTGATTTGAAAAAATATATGTCATAGAAAGTAGTAAGCACCTATTTCTCTCTCATTTCAATTCAATTCCTCATCGAATAATTAATCATGGTAGCTGGAATAATATCCAGACTTCTGGCAAATACAAATGATATTTCAACTCATGAGGCATCTGTTTCCTATATAACACAGGAATTATTCAGAATATAGAACAGCACTTGCTATATATTTATTTTCCTTGGAAATGATTCCGTTTGTACTGCATTGTATACTCAATATAAAAAGCATTGCGAGCCCGTTAGGACTAACGGTGAAAGTATTTTTGACATTTAACACTAGTATCCCGAACGATTTCAATTTGAATTTCGTCTCCTATGCCATATATGTTTGAACTTTTCTGCTGCATATAGCCGAAATATCTGCTGACCTAAAAGCTCATGTCAATATCATGTTCCATCAAGCAGAATATGTATTTAAAAAATTTCATCACATGATAATGTCAGCGGATTTGAGATTGATGGTGTAGTAATTTTTGAACGTTTTTTAGTAATTCGATTGTGGGAATATTTCCACTGAGCTGTAGTTCTTTCATTAGATTATGCGGATCAAACCTGTGACATCTCAGATCGCTTTCGAATCTTGCATGATACGCTTCCATTATTCACCAGAACAGAAAACATTCGAAAACGCTCAATTTAATTCAAAGAAAAATATTTTGATTCCCGATCCAGCGGGTTATAGTGCAACTCTTCCACATTGTTTCACATAAGCCTACCGAGATTCGAAGTAATCAATAGATAACATCTTCGTGATTTGGCTAATATTAACCAATATACATACACTAAACCAGTTCTTTTTTCAAGGACGTACTAGAACTAGTATTATATTACCTAATTAGGTTTTGCACGGAATATTCCGGTGGCCTTGATTTCCCAATTTGCCTTCGGCCATTATAAAGCGTATAACCACCAGAAACCACAATGACTCCTTCTCCAATTAATATCAATAGGGATCAAAAATGCACCCGAGCTTTCGAAAAGTTGACAATGGAATCATTATTAAACTCACCAATTTGAGTATTTTCACCAGAGGTGAAGACGTGTCAAGATAAATTACAGGTCGATTTGTCAGGAGATGAAAAATTTGGCTAGATATTCTGAAGGCTGTGACACTGAAACCGAAAGGTGTAATCTTTACAGGGAAACGGTGGAAAATTAATGGAAAAGTTCTTGTATACTAACAGAATTTGAGAATATACAGAGTAGTCCAACGAAAAGTATGCACCTAGATTTTCTCCGTCTCCTTGAAAGCAAAAATGCTCGGACACGTGGAGTTTGCTTTCAAGGGGGACACATTTTAGACATATTTTTCAACTTGTGCCTTCAACGCCCCAGAGAGGGGGTGTCACAACCCTAAAATTCCAAATGGGAAGTGGGGTCGAGTGATATATCATTCGAACAGGCACAAAATTATCTTTCTAATGATCCCTATCAATTAACAATTAGTAGTACTCACGTTTCAATGTTTGTTACTTGTAACAGTGCTTTGTGAAAAAAGTAAACAAGCTGTTAAATTGATTCATTGAAACTTCACCAATTCACAAGTGTTCAAAATGTGACCCACTTGCTTCTATACGATAAAACAGATTTTGTTCAAATCTATTTCTAACATTTTGTAACATATCAGCTATTATGCTTCTGCATTTTGTTCTTATTTGTTGGCAAAGATTTTTCATGGACTCGGGATTCGTAGCAAAACATTTATTTTTAAAGTGTCCTCATAAAAAAAAGTCCAAAGGCGATAAATCAGGTGACCTGGTAGGCCATTCAATTGGGTTATCTAAAAGTTATCTTACAGGAGCAGCATAGTGCGGAGGTGCTCCATCTTGCTGGAAATGAAGCCGATCATCATCATGATTATGGTCGTATTCTATTATCTGTGTTATGGAAGGATCAATTGCATCGTCGAGCATATTAAGGTAGACTTCACCAGTTAAATTTCCAGGAATGAAAAGTGGTCCTATGATATGACTATGATGATGACAATTTCGTCTATTCACATCTCCATTCAAATAAAATGTACACTTATCGGTGAAACAAATGTTAGATGATAAGTGCGGATCTTCACTTAAACGCTGGCTCATTTGGTCACAAAATCTTCCTTCTATCCTTTTATCAGGATCTTCCTCATTTAGTTCCTGTACTAATTTAATTTTGTACGGATGAAATGTGTATGCTTTTAAAATCCGTATTATGGATGAATGGGAGAGACTCTTGAGGCTTCAGCTAGTTGACGGGTACTTTGAGTATGATCCAATTGAATATGCCCCGAAACAGCGACTTTCACAGCTTCATTTCTGATAGGGTTCTGCGGCTGGTGTTTCACATTATGAACAGATCCGGTATCAACAAACTTTCTTGGCAACATACGGATCATTAACATTTTTATCGGGATGACTTTCTTTGAACAAGCAAGCAGGTAGTCTAGCACAACTATTATTTCGAAAATAACAATTTCAATTCGTTCTGGAATGGAATAAACCATTTGTACAGTGGAATTCAAATAACTCCAAAAACAACCAGACTCAACCAATGAAGGAACTGAAAAAAAGTTTGTCTATATTTTTTTCCTACACTAGTCTGCATTTTTTTTTGACAAGAATACGCAAACGATAAATGGCGTTTTTTGGATTAAAAAATTCACAGTCGAATGTTGCTTATGGTAAAATGGAGTAATTTAAAAATCATTGTAGTTATTCTGATTCCTAATAACCAAAACTCATTTGTATTTTTCATTAATATCCAAATTATCGCGTTGATGTTCATAAAGCCGTTTTCGCATAACCTGTTCGAATAAATTTTAATAAATAGGGTATCATTGGAAAGATAATTTTGTGCCCGTTTAAATGATATATCACTTGACCCCACTTTTCATTCGAAATTTTGAGATTGTGACACCCCCTCGCTGGGGCGTTAAAGGCACAGGTTAAAAAATATGTCTAAAATGTGTCCGCCTCAAAAGCAAACTTCACGTGTCCAATTCTAAACAAAGGGGAAAAGCAAGGTGCATACTTTCCGTTGGACCACTCTGTATGTCGATATTTCATAGAATTCAGATTCACACTCACTGATTACTGCGAAGTAAGGAGATATTTGCTTCTACCGGAAACTACCAAATATTTTATCAGGTCTCGAATGTTATTTAGAATAAAAAGATATATTTAAGAGGTATATTATTGGTATTGTAACACGATTATTTATTCGAATGGATCTGTGTCCTAGAATGCATTTTCGTTCAGTTACATCTACTGTTAATATCGATCGTCATTATTATTGTTTAAATTTTCAGAAAATTGGCATAACCCTATTCTTTCTGAAGTCAACAAGGTTTCTACTTTAAAAGTCTTTAAAAATACTTTCATCTCAATGTTGAGAAAACCTTTCAGCTTTTCTTGTTAGCGTTCATGAATTGATCATTATTATTCGCTAACCACTTCCTAAAATACACATTTTCATACATTGATAGCATTGAAAATTTTGTACTGCGAGTGGGGTATTTTAATTCGAAATTGAATCATTACAATATTTTGCTGTTTTTTGTTCTTCCCAAATTATTGAGAGTGGTTAGTTAACGAATGAATACACTGTCTAGCCGAACCTAAATGAATCCCAAGACATCATTAGCGTCTGTTCATTGACTCGTGTACAAGAAGAAATATCTCAGTCACGACGCTATGAAGATAGTTAATCACTGGAGGCAATCAATTTTCCACTTCTAAATGAAATAGCAATGATGTAATCAAGATTCAACCATTAATTTGCGAGCATTAAAACCTTCGGATAAATAAACATCTGGTGATGGCAAGTTAGTGTGATTTATTATTGCCATCAGAAAGCTGTTCACAAATTAGAAAATACTGCACTATAGTGAAGTATTTTGTATCCTGATGACTTTGCAAAAACATTCATTATCTCACATGACCATTCGAAAAACTAATGAAGTTAATTCAAACACGTTTCATTTTGAGGATATTGATATTCATTCGATATGTCACTGATTGAAAAAAATAATGAATCCCATACCATCGAATTCATCTCTATCACACCCACTGCCAAGTATATGTGATACTCATAGTATAATTAATCAGTTTCCATTCTTCCTGGCTCTGTTGAATTCGTAATGATACTCTTTACCGCCTGTCGCGCATAAGGATAAAGGAAATTCTTTCGAGAAGCATCAATACTAATATGTTACATTCATGTCTCTACAAGGTATCCAGAAACTCTTCTGAAAAATGGAGACTGCAGTTATTAGAGGTGATTTTGAGTTGATTCAGCTCAGATTATCTTGATCCCTTTGAAGACGACATCTTCATACAGTTTTTCTATATAAATCAAAAATGCTGTTTCTTGGAACATTTCAACTTTGTACAATTAATTACAGATACAATTACATATTCGAACATGATTTCATGTAAGAAACGCAAAAAGTTGATAATTATTTTTCTCGAAAACGGTTTATGATATCGATTTGAAAGAAAATTCTCCATGGAAATTGCCATCAATTTCTCAAATTCGGCTTTGGATATATTGAATACATGAAAATAAAATGTTCGATAAGAGTACTTGTTGGTTCCCCCCAACTGACACGCGTGTGATGGATCTTAAAATATTATTCACAACGGACGATGGATTGGTAACTGTTTATTGATTGTATCGAATTTTTTTTTTCAGAAACGGTATTCTTGACTATCAAGATAATCTTATGAAAACCTCATATTGATATCTCAATGTCGAAATATCACTTTTGAAAAATTTCAAATGACTATTACGCCCCCTAAAGATCATCCTGGCAACATGAATTTCCAGGGTTTTCTCCTGGTCACTTGATTGATGAAATTCCATTAGTTGTTGATTCAATTAATATAATTCTTACTCCTCAATGATGCTGCCGAGGTTTCATGATTATTTCAATGTAAATTAGTTGAATTTTTAATCATCCTTTTGACATTGTTGATAGTTTTGTTTGAAGGATTTAATACATCCAATTATACGTATATGCTGTAATAACCACAAAGGCATATATGTTCAACGAATTATACTTGGATATTTCTGGTGAAATTATACGTCGGAATGTTTACTGAAACAATAGATAACAAGCGTATTATGTAAGCTGAAACTGGATATGGGCAACCATCGGTTGAGGCAAGGACCCTATTGTAATTGTTTTATTTGCAACAAACTTTGTGGACATGGAACCTGTTACGAACTTTCCTTCACACGTTGTGTGAACCAGGACTGTAATTGAATTATTATCCCATTCACGTTATACGAGCAATACTTCTGCATCTCTTAAAATGAGAATCATCATCATCAGAAACTCCCATTATCAGCAAGAAAGGTAAACGTATTCAAGAACTATGGAAATTTAGTTTCAGTTCTTTATTGTCCTATCGTTCAAATGAAAAGTTTTTGACTGTCAGACAGGATGAGTAATGAATATTCGAATTCGAAATAAACATTGACTCACGATGGAACTTGAAATTGAAACAATTTCAGCGACCGAAATTTTTCTTACTGCCGTAAAGTTCATGAAAAATAATAGTCTATTCCAATTTTTTCAAGCTGTTGTTCCGTTGTTGATGATGGTTTGCAGGGAAAATTATAGGTTGGTGATAAATATGCACCTCTTCAAATCAAAAATCAATATGTTTCAGTTTTTCCTGTAACCTTGATATGGCTGCCCACAGAGGGATAAAGGGCAATGAGATCGCAGACAGACTGGCCAGAAATATTGAGAGAAACGCCCCAAGGTGCAGAACATACTTTTCTCAAATAACATCAAATAAATGAATGGGAGGAACAACTACGCGCAATGGATAGGAAAAACGCGGAAGTAATCATCGGTATCCTGACCGATCATGGTACCTTGCGGAAACAAAGATATAGAATAGGACTAGAGGAGAACCCCACTATGTATATTCTGTGTACTAGAAGATAAAACTCCACTGCACATCATCTTCCAATACCCTGTACTAATGGAAAAGAGGCATTTTTACCTGGGCGACCCAGATCTACAGAGATTCCAATGCGATGAATGCGGCATTAGAAGCATCCTGGCCTTTTGGGAAGAGATCTTCGATTGAAGCCACCAGCTCTCTGAGGGACTTCAAGGGATCACCCATACGTCTGGAGGCACTACGTGCCCCAACTCCGCAGTGGACCAGAAATCGACAAATAATAATATGTTCCAGTTTGTTTTTTATTCTGATTTCGAATTAAATTATCATATCGTGTTTGTAATCTGATGTGAATAAACCGATTGAATCACCCATAGTAGTTGGGAATTGAATTTACTGTATTAATAGCAGGAATATATGTTAATGCAATATTTCAGATTACTTCCGAAGATTTGAAACTTAGAGACTTCATAACCAGAATTCATCGTCTCACGATTTCTATCGAGAGTTGATCTCATATGCAACTCCCATAACTGAATGCTACGTAACGTCCGGAAATGACCCATCGTTGACTATACCTATTATCATGCGACATTTTCTCAAGAATGGGATATATGATATGTGAAAGTATTTTATTGAGTGCTGAGTTCTGTACATAATTTTTCAATAACGTTATGAATTTTTATATTTCCTGATTACACTACGTTGGTAGTTGGAGCATTGAATAAGATGTGATGAATACTTGCCTTCTCTGAATTTGCCTAAACACCATACTTCAATTTCTTCCTCTCTTACTATAAAACCCTACCACATCAATCACCAGTCAGTTAATGGTACAGACTATGGAACCGCATAGTTACTAACGTTTATTTATTTTTATCATACCTAATGAGCATATTCTGATTCATTTTTAATATGAAAACTAATATGACAATATGAAATTTAATAGTTTGATCAAATGATAATGATCCAATTGTAGGATACACGCCCTCAATGAATTGATATTTCAGGAAAAGCGGAACCCTGAGCCTGTGCTTCGGAATTATTTCGTGCACAATCAATCTGCTGGTGTGACTCATCTCATCCTTGTTTCAAGTCTAGAAAAAAGTCAACATCAACTTCGAATATGATTATATGAGCAAATCAATTATTGAATATCATGGTCACAAACATACTATCTCATGAAATCACCAGTACATCGAAATTCAGAAACTTTCTGCAGACACACATTTCGAACATAAAGTCCTTACTACTTTCACACCATACGATAACATGAATCTTGACCTGAGAATTTTGAGACCAATTTTGAAATGGTTATTCTTTGGGTGAATCTTTCACTTGTTCAGTATATATAGTCCTGGAAGGCATGTTATGTGCAAGAATTATACTAAATTAGCAGAAATGATTTGAAATTGAAATACATTTGTCAGCTCGAATATATTGGCTGAAAAGATCAATATAATACAAAATAGCGATTCATAACGCAACGCTTTGATTCGCGTGATTCGAATGGAAGGCGCTATTGAATAACAAAAATAATACTTGAAAGAGGAAGAGCGAAACTAGTCTGGAAATTGTCTCAACATGTGGAAATGGGCAATAAACTACCGCAGGTTACTGGAAAGTTCATTGGTTCCGTCCTTTTATAAATATTTTATTATTCTTCAACATCTCACAACATAGTTTGATTCATTTTGCACCTCACCCATCCACCTTACGATAATCGAATATAACTCGATTGTTTGCTGAGCTTTTCGAAGAGGTTTGACAAGTATTCTATGCTGAAACCTCTGATCTGAAATTGATAGGATTACTTTTTTATGAATGCGTTTGTATTTGGGAATTGCAAGATTGAGATAGAGGTATTCGCTAGAATTAAATCATAACGTATTTACTTGAAAATAATTGAACCATCGAGAAATGTTGCATTGGCATTGAAATGTGACATCTCCTCTCCTCCTCTTTAGATGGACTCGTTTGCAATCGATGATGAGTATTATTAGGGTATGAATATAAAAATAGGGAAAAAAATCCAAAATAATGGATTCTGTTGAATCAATATACGCATTACTTCTAGAGATCAGGGCATGTAGTAGTGTGAATTTTATTATTTTTTTCTGTTGATGATAAATGATCACATTATTGAATCGAAAGATAAAATGGGTGGGTGATGGGTTTTATCCATTTCATCATAGAAAATCCGACAATTCGGAAGTTGAAGTTGAAAATAATTGAAAAAACGTCACTTATTCTTCGATGTTAGGTAACTTGTCATTCTTCGCATTTTTGTATCGGCATTTTCGTTGCGAAAAGACCTGGTTTAGCGGAAGCTGCTCTAAAGCTGTTGCTTCCAAACAGGCAGCATTCCATCGATGGCAAAAAACTCCGAGCCCTGAGACTAGAGCAGTATATGTAGAGGCTAGAAACATATGCAATGAGACAATCAAGTATTCAAAAGATGCTCACAATGCCAAAATAAGATCAAAACTCGTTGAATGTCCTAACGGATCCCGTTCATTTTGATCTTTCGCCAAAGCTGTGGGGAAAATTTTCACTTCCAGCTCGTTTCCTCCTCTAACCAAGGAAGATGGAACACTAGCCACGACTGCCCAGGAAGAAGCCAACATGTTTGCCTATTTATTCGCTGGCTATTCCACTCTGGAGTCATCGGGAAAGCAACCCCCGAACATTACACCTATTGACAGTCACATGCCCGAAATCACATTTCGCCAACGAACTATCCGAAAGATCTCGTTGGGTCTCAACACCGGCAAGGCCTGTGGATCTGACGGAATCCCACTTATTGTTTTCAAGAAATGTGCCGCAAACTGACACCTATTCTTGCAAGTTATTCAACCACTCTTACAAATTGGGAATATTTCCGTCCAACTGAGAAATCGCAAGAGTACAACCAGTCCCCAAAAAAGGCAAAAAGACCCTACCTAGCAACTAAAGACCTATCGCACTGCTGTTTTTTATTTCAGAAGTCATAGAAAAAGCCATTTGGAAAACTCAGGAATCATCAACGATAGGCAATGTGGTTTCCGTCATCAAGAAATATGGTGAAACCTTAGCCGTGGCACTAGATATCTTCAAGGCATTCGATCGAATCTTGCACCAGGGACTCCTCGCCAAGCTTCCATCTTATGGCTTGCTTATAAATGCTGGTGTTCCGCAGGGATCAATTCCATCACCAACACTGTTTCTACTCCATATCAATGATCTGTTGGAGGCAACTTCATGTCCAGTACACAGCTTCGCGGATGATAGTACCCTCCACACTGCCTTTTCTTCCAAGGCTCCAATATCAGCCCGCCAAATCAAAAACGAACGAGGAAGAAATGTTAACAACATAAATATGGATTTGGCAACAATTCTCGAATGGGGATCCAAAAACTTAGTGGATTTCAATGCAAACAAAACACAAGCATGTCTTTTCTCCAAAAAAGCCGTCCTCACACAACATAAGCTTTTCAGAGGTGACCATTCCTTTGAGGTCATCCATCTCGATGCTTGGTATAACTATCAGCAATAACCTTCCTTAAGAAAATCACGTGAGATCAATTGCTAAAAGTGCATCCCAAAAACTTGGTTTTCTGTTTCGTGCCAGGAGTTATTTCACTTTCAGTCAGCTGCTTACGATCTATAAGGCACAAATCCGACCTGTCCTGGAATACTGTTCCCATATTTGGAGTGCGGCACCTAAACATATCCTGAAGCTGTTGGATTCTGTCCAAAAAAGGGCAATTCATCTCGTCAGTGATGCTTAGCTTACTAACTCGCTTACTCCTCTGGAACACCGTAGAAAAGTTAGCGATCTGTCTCTATTCTATAAATATTTTCATGGGCGCTGCTCTTTTGGAATATCAACAATCGTTCCTCATTTGGCGGTCTCTTCGAGGTTAACCCGTCAAGTCTAGTCTTCACACCACTCCGTGGTTAATTTGGTGACCTGCAGAACATTTCTTTTCAAAGACTCGTTCATCCAACGAACAGCGAAACTCTGGAACACATTGCCCAGGGAGGTATTCCCCGAGGCATATGACTTCCAGAAATTCAAAAAGAACACCAATTCCTACCTCCTTTCCCTTGGTTCTCACGGTGTTCTTTGATCATTACAGGATGTCTCCTTTCGTGGGAAGTTTTGTATAAAAAGAGAATGTAATCCAATCTCACACCTTTTCCAGGTTAGTGATGTGATTTGAAATATTCCATCATTCAAATGTTCCAGAATTGAGTATCGAATCAGGGGAAGAATATACAAATCTCGACTCATCAAACTTTCCTTATAAATCTCAATCAAGGATGCTTCATTAACTGAATTATAGTTTCATTCATCTGTGAATAGAAGTTTATAACTAAATTTCACTTGTTTCATTCAAACATATCTCATTATCGATAGAGACATACAAAACAATGTATCTATTCGGTAATAAAAAATCACTAGAGACGCCCAATTCTCTTGAAATTCCAAAGTAATCCAGTTTCGTCATTGAAAAATGTTCATCATTCAAAATGTGATGAATGGTGGTATTCTTCACGTGAATCAAATTTTATTGCAAGCGACATTCTAGATGTTGAGAGAGATTTCATGTTATGTTTCTTAGCAGAAGGATGCACAATTCATAAAAAATTTTCATATAGCTGTTTTCCACTCTGGAATTGTTCCGCTAAAAATAGTACTTTCCATCATTTCACAAATGTTATGTTAGGGCTATTTGATGGATAAACGAAGATAGTTCTGGTAGATATTATCCTTTTATCGAAATATTGCCCAAACATCGCAAGGGTGGCATCAGCGATATGATATACACCAAGAGTGTCTAAGGTTTCAACGAATAATACAATATGTTGCCTATTCCTGTCTCGATTCACTAATATATTGTGATCCTTATCTTCAAAGGAAGGAAGGAAGGCCCATGAAACAGTAGTATTCATTGTGATGAGGTGTCTGGAGAAATTCTAGTGGTCTTTCAAATGCAATGAATCTGTGGGATATTCTGTTGTATTCCCCTCGATTGAACATGTGAAACAAGAAATATATAGATTACGTGCGTAATATTCTACACGTTGCCACTTATGAAATATTTGGATCTTATGAGAAAATGTACCAATATCTCTTGATACCAAATGCATTTTTCTCCTCCTTAGTTAGATTCAGTTTTTCTCGGGCTACTCTTTCGAGATTGCATAATTTGATATGGGAGCCCACCGTGGTTTTCATTATCCCGCACTGTTTTCTTTCTCTCGGATCTTCTTTCTCTATAGACTTAAACATTGACTGTACGTTAAAACTTTGCTTCTATGCGCCTTATTGTTGTGTTTATAACATCACACCATTCTACTCAAAAATATTACTTTCGCATAATTTAATCCGTGCTCATTACATTATTGAGAATTTTGTTTCTCGAATACAAAATTATCGTGAAGATGTCGACGTTACATTAGCTAAGTTCTCCCCTCGTGGCGACCACTTTCAACTTTGATTTTGATCATATCGTGAATGCAGTCATTTTTTAACACTGGGTTTCGAACATTTCCTTCTGCTTGTTGATGTTCACTAATGAAATAAGATATTTGAATCTTGACAACAGAATATTTCGATGTTTATCGGTTCAATATTGAGTTATTTCTTTGAATGGGTGTTCTCATTTAACTTTCTGAGTTGTAAGTGATATTCGGAGTAATATCGATCCTGAGGAGAACTGTGAAATGCATCTCAGAAATTTCTCGTATTAAACGCGAATGAAATTGCCGAAGGATCATGAAAGCAATAATTGAATCATGACAGAATGCTGTCAACGAAATTTTTATTATCGAAGTTGACTTTTGTTCAGTGGAATATATGAACGCCTTCAGTGCATTTGAGATACAATTCAGCTCGCTGCTCGAATTTTATCGCTAACTTTCCAATTGAATGCAAATACTATTCAATAATTGTTTGCAACATATGAACAATTTCGTGATTTGGTCAGATTTATGAATGTCTTTAATGAAAATTCATCTATAGTTGGAAAAGAGAATGAGAAAATAATTGCAGATAACTGACTGGATGAGTTGATAGATCAAAATGAGCCACTAAGTTTCTGAATGAAATGTAAAGGTACAAAAATTTGAGGAACTGTGACCTTTTGAGTATCAATTCTGAGAGTGGTATCTTTAACTTGTGGTCACTGTGATGCTCTTGCCGATGACACGCAAACGTCTCTCTCTCCATCTCCATCAAATTGGGATCTTTAGGATAGCTTGGGTACACTCGATAGATTTTTCAGTAAATTAATAATTTTGTTGAAAATTGGGTTTTTTGCGGAAAAAAAATCGTCTACAAGTCAAGAAATATTTCATTATGTATCAAACCATTTTGAAATCCTCCTTGAATACGCAAACTTTGAAAGTCATGTCGGGCGAAATGGTATCACTGAATATTTGGTTGGGGAAAAAGTGATATTTTCCTAAGCTAAATCAGTTGGCTTAATTTTTCGTGTAAGAATTCACAGGCATATCATTCAGCATTCCATAACACAAAGAAATTATCGAGAAGAAAACTCAAGATTTTTAGGGAGAAAAAAATGTAACGAGTGCAAATTTTTCCGATTTTTTCAAACGTTCGTATTTTTCGAAATATCTAACTTTTCATTTGTACTCTTCTGATAACTATTACAACTTGGCCTTTTGCCTGGGACACCCTTTATAATTGAATTAATCGAAAGCTCGTTTCCATCGCATCTGACTTCATATACTTGACGTTGAAATTCAGAACCTAGTGAATAAGGTCATTCAAGAATTATATTTAGATATTGACGATGAGAATTATTCTGGTAGGAGCTGAACTCGAATAGACAATTTGTAAAACATGTCAATTTTCAAATCATGAACTCATTATGAATATCCAAAAAGCAAATGAGTCGTCAATAAGAGAATGAGTTTCATGTAATGCATATACATTGTAAAATCCACTCTTAAAATGTTTACAATTTGTCGATGTCATCACGTGACAGCAAACGCGCCTTCTATTGGTGTGACGTCAAATGGTCGTAACTGTCTAGGTTTGAAGGTTTGGATTTAATATTTCGAATTTCGATTGAATTTACGGTTGTTTTTGTTGTTTATTGCATTCATTCGTTTTTTTTTTGTGATCTTGTGTTTTGTTGACCATGGAACCCGGATTTCAAAAGGCTGACGGTGATAATTTATCAAAAAATGACTCTTTTATGATAGCCCTATTTTTTGGAAGTAATCCGGACTTAATAAGTGCCGAAATGAGAGGAATAAAAGCTTCAAAGTGAGTGTTTTCATGCCTAGTGTAATGAAGGAATTATCTTTCGCTTTTGCTCAAGAAAACTTGAAATGCAACGTGCGATATATCATGAAGATTCAGAGAGAAGATTTGCATGAAATACCCATTTATATTTTATATTTATAAACTCACATCAAAATGATCCTCACAACAGTAACGATTTGTTACACTGGAAAGGGGTTCCCTATTCATTAATTGGCACCACTTAGTGCGTTTCTCATCGTGCCTAGGCACAGAAATAAACAGTTTACTGGAACTACTAAAGGACGTATTTTTGCACATTGGAACAATACAGTATTTGTGAAATCCTTTGGTATTGCCTTCCATTATCAGTCATCCAGTATGAACAAACACAAGTAAATTGAATATCCAGAACGTTTAAAGCGAAATCGAAGAGCTTGATACTGATATACTCTAATATTTTAATTGACAACTTAATGACAACAATAACACAAACGACCATCTGACGTCACAAGATGGCCGCGTTGAAGCGCGCGCGTTTTCATGTACATTTGAATCCCAGTTCATGTTTTAATTTATTACTAAGTGAAATATTCGTAATGGATTTCTCCAATTGCACAGAAATTAATGATATACGATGTAGAATAACATTTTTTTTTCGGAAGATATGCAAGTAACTTATTCAAATTGAGATTTTAATGATCCATACTAGGGTGTTATTTTCGAAGAATTTCAAGAATCTTTTCTCGACAGTTGAAAAAAAAAGGACAAAATCGGACATAACTTCCTAGGTCTTTTATAGTTTGAATAGATGCATTACTCGACATATTGACTTTAACACCAACCTGTTACTCAGATTACCACAGTTATTAGCTCGGTTATACGTGAATCAACCGAGTATGAATGATTTAATGTGGTTGATGAGTACGTATAATCGTTCTTGAATACTACAAAAGATATTCAATTCCGCACGCAACCTTCATACAGTAACACTAATCATACCATAACAGGTCAAATGACCCATTTTGAACTTTTGCATTGATAATGCACATATCATCTTATTACTTCTCGAAATTTAACTTCATGACTTTTTCTAACTAATTGATGCTAATATCCTGATACTATTTCTATATATTTTTTTTGCTTTGTTTATGTTGAAATATACCTGTCGTATACCGTTGTATACCATATCGGGTCATTTGATCCTGAGACATAACAAGCCGGATAAATTTGGAATCAAATTTTGGTTAGCATTGGACGTCGGTAGCAAATACGTCATAAATGCATTTCCATATCTAGGAAATAGTTGTAGATAGTTGTCCTCTTACAATCTATAAAAGCAAGCCAAACAAAAGAGTACTTTTACTTATTTCTAAACATCAATCGAAAGTAATGATAAGTTTTTACCTGAAACTGTTTCATATTACAATAAAACCAAATTTAGTGTAGACATGACCGATCAGATGGCAAGGAAATTTACTACAAAGTACAAGTCGTGCAGATGGCCACTCCAAGTTATTTTCAATATCCTTGATTTAGCTGTTATAAATGCCTGGATTTTCTACAAGCAAACGACAGGAGATAATATTTCGAGACAAGATTTTTTACCCAAGCTAGCAGTAGAACTTGCTAACGATTTTCAAGAAGCCCGAGAGCAACCAAAAGAAAAAACAAATGCGAAACGATCGTTGCCTAACTCTGGTACATATCCTAATCAACGTAAGAGGTGACAAATAGGATACTGTAAAGAAAATAAAACCAATAAAATTTGCTGTAAATATAAAATATTTGTTTGCGAAAAATGTACGATGGACACACTGATATGTAAAAAATGTAATCAATAAAAACAATTCTAATTTTTTCCGTTTGTAAAAGAAATTGTCAATATACTACTACGTATAATTATAATACATTTATATTTTTATTTCCTTCCCAACATTCATATTTTATACATAAAGGTAGGAAACATTTCGGGTCATTTGACCCGCTATGGTAGACTAGGTACCTATTAAAGTGTTGGTATGATTGGTGTTCGAAAATATATTCATTCTCAGATGTTCATGTGATATTGAACAGGTTCGAAAAATTATACTATCGATTGGTCCATATTCTTCAAGATCCTATAGTGAGACATTCGATAGGAAATGTTCGTGAATATTTGAAAATTCTCTTCTAAATGGAAAACCATCTCGAAATTATTCAATTTCAACTGAAATTTCTTCGAATAAAACTCCTTAGTTGAGAGTATCCGAATCTCACTTTGAATCTGAGAAGTAATTGAGTATAGAAAATAATCCAGATCCGAGAAAACGAGCTTTTGTAGGAAACAATTGTGCTGTGAACTTATTCTTTCAGATAATATTGTAAAATTTGGCAAATTTCACAGAAATATACGGAAATGAAGGAAACCAAGGTTATGTCTCAGTTTCTATAATCTTCATCAGATGAGGAGCATTAGTCATATTTCAGAATACGCTTGATATTATGCTATATTGCCTCAGCGAAGGTCAGTTTTCCAAATCACGAAGGAACTACATTTCAATTTTCAAGAATGTTATTACCAAAATTGAAGTAGTACTCAAATAATCCCTAATCTCATTGCAGATCTCAATAATTCATCGCCCGCTCATTCAGTTGCAGTGAACATTTACAGAATTAGCTACCTACTTGGAATCATATTCAATGAATCGAATATATTCACAGATGATTCCAGAATTCCTGGTATACTAGACAAATCAATCTATTGCCAGAGTCTGCGAATAGATTCATCAACAAAAACTGTATATATTCATAAATATAATAGCAGAAACAAAACAATGCGATTGAACACATAAGGAATTGATAGGTTTTATTTCACAAACCCCTCACTTACGCAATAATAATAATGATACATAAATACAAACAAACATATACAGTGTGTCCCAGCTAAAACTTGTCACCCCCCTAATCTCTGAACTCGTGAAGACTCGTCGATTTTTATTTCATGGCGGAAGACTTTCACCAAATACATCATCATTGTGTTGTCAACCCCCTCATCCCCAGCACCCCCTACTTTAGAATTTTCAATGGAACTACTATACTTGTGATACATCATTTTGGAAGGAATTCAATCCCAAATACATCGTTGTAATAAAATTGAGGATCGATAAAGTATATTGTTGATGTTTTAATGAAAACTAAGTTTTATCAAAATATTTTCATTCGTCATCATCTAAAATGTTATCATCGTGAGAAAGGTTCACTGTGGGTACGCCACTGTATTGAGAAATAATATGCTGTCAGAAGGTGAGACACACATTTTTATAAAAAAAAAGTATCGTCTAGTGCTCTTGTATACGCATAACTTTGTTGACGCCTTCGTATTATTGATGTATTCGACTCACTTCAATCTACAATTTGAAAATTTTTCAAAACGGTTTATACTATACAAGAGAAAATATCCATTGTAGCTGCATATTTTGGAAATGGACGATGTGCTAGAGCTACGGCTCGAATTTTCAATGAAATTCATCCAGAAAAAACCACATCATATCGGTACGTGCTTCAATTGATGAATAAGTTCATGAAGTCGGGATAAGTGCTGAATAAAAAACATGAACGAGAGAAGCCTATGAGAAATGTAGGAGTCGCTGTTGCAGTTGTAGGACATGCAGTGATGGACAACATTCAATCTTCAAGACAACTTGAGACTATTTCTGAAGTTTCTGAAAGCAGCGTACATCGGATTCTGAAAGAAGTAAAATTCCATCCTTATAAAATGCAGAATGTACAAGAATCAGATAAAGATGATCCTGACAGAAGTACAGAGTTTTGTGAAATCATGAGTCAATTATTTATTGGTGATAATAATCACCCCTACAATGTGTGCTTTTCTGATGAATCTTCTTTTTGCATGGACACGTGAACAGGCACAACTGCAGATACTGGAGTGACGTGAATCCTCATTGGTACAGGGCAACTTATGCACCAACTCCCCAGAAATTGAATGTTTGGGCTGGTATTCTGGGAGAACATATTGTTGGTCCATATTTTATTGATGGTGACCTCAACGGACAAAGGTATCTTGGAGTTCTTGAGTCAACTGTGAATCCCAGAATCACTCAGTTACTTGAAGGCGATGATAGGCTACTTGAAGGTCAGCTCACCTTTCAACAAGATGAAGCTCCTCCACATTTTTTACACCTGTACGTCAATTTTTGGATGACAATTTCACAGGGAGATGGATTGGGCGAGGACCAATAGAATGGCCAGCTAGATCTCCTGATTTATCACCATCAGACTTTCTTTCATGGGGTCATTTGAAATCCAAAGTTTATATTACACAGCCAACTTGTCTTGATGATCTACGCAGGAGAATTGTTGTGGAGTGTCGTGCAGTGACTCCAGAAATGTTGAGCAATGTGCGAAGATATTTCGAAAATCGTTTATACTTCTGCATGTTGAACATGTTGAACCTTTCTTAGGGTGATAACATTTTAGGTGATGACAAATAAAAATATCTTGATAAAACTCAGTTTCCATCAAATCCTCAACAACACTTGATCGATCTTCAATTTCAGTACACTGATGTATTTGGGTTGAATTTCCTTCAAAAGTCCCATTGAAAATTTTTGAGTAGGAGGTGCTGGGGATGAGAGGGTTGACAACACAATGATGATGTATTTGGTAAAAGTGTTCCCTCTTGAAATTAAAATCGACGGGTCTGAGAAATTTTCACGAGTTTGAAGATTAGAGGGGTTACAAGTTTTAGCTAGGACACACTGTATACAAGAGACACATATCTGTAATACAATAGTTTTCGCACATTGATCCACCACTGGATAGACTGATGTTGGCTCAATCGAGGACTAGGGCATTTTCCACAATCTTTATTTCTGTTTTCATTTTCATGGGAAACAGCCTTTTCGACGAAATGACCATTGAGTCACGAATAGGAACCTTGAAATCCTATTCAATTCTTTGTTCGTTGTTAATTTTGTTTTCAAGGAAAGATAAGCGCTGAAAAGAAACCATTCTCAAGACAATTAGTACTTTGTATGTTAGGGCAGGAAAAAGGAAGGTAAATGTTTTGATTATAATATCTTTCCGTTATTTTTCTGGACAATCAACTATTTCTGAAGTTAATCGTTAGCTCTTCATACTATATCACGTGGTGTTAGTGAAATTTTATATATGGAATTCAATATAATGCATAATGTTGAAAACCCTTCTTCACCCCGCACAAGTTTCGACTTATGGGGAGTTGGGAGTTGAAAATCCAAACTTTGAAGAGGTAAAAAACATCTACATTTTACATTCGCATTTACATCTAGCCAGTAGTGGCTATCATGAAATGTTCCAGCTCATATGATATAATGGCATGGTGTATTTCATTTTTCTGCAAAAGACTATTCGTGTTGGAAAAAAATATAATGAGATTAATTTTTGGACTCAACAGAAAATTCTTCATGTAAATCATAATTTGAGGCTCGTGGGATCTTAACACCATCATGTATATATATATATATATATATATATATATATATATATAAATGTATTGTGTTTTTGGAACTGAATTCAATAAATTCAATAAATTTCGCCATGAATTCTGATGCTCATAGTCATCACACTGGACATGGCAACTTTTTGAGGATACCAAGGCATGGAACATTTTTCTACGAGAAATGTCATCATATACCTTCCATATATTTGAACGTTTCTGATACATCTTTTTAGCAGACTCAACCCAGACTGCATCTTCAAGTAGAACACCTTATAATCTCACGCCTCACCAGGAAATTTGTTTCAAGAACGAATGTCCTCTCGTTTTTTTTTTCTTGATTATCGGAGTTGATTCTGCCACTTGGCGGATTCAATATCCCTTTATTCATTTCGTAATTCGCCATGGAATTAATTACTTCTCGAATCATTTTCATAGTTTGCTTCCGAAAAGATTCCTTTTTGCTTAAAGAAATTCAATAGAACTCCATTAATTAACGCTGATGAGCTTGTAGAACAATAATAGTAGCCACTCTTTGTTTTATAATTTTACGCTTGTTGATTCTTGATTTAATTACACAATTAGATAGTGAGAAATCACCTTTTGAATTCTTGCACCAGTTTAATTACCCTATCAAAAGTACTATTTCAATAGTTTTGAGTCCAAGCTACTCAAATTAATTTTTTTCTTCTTTCTTAAAGTTCACTCCTGATCATCTCAGAGCGATATGTTCTGAATTATCTTCAGCAGCGTCGTTAAAGTGCCCATATGTATGACTCGTACGGAGTGCCTAGCATATATTTAGGTTCTGAATCCAGGAGACTCTCCTGTAGGTACTTTGTCCTGTTATTCATGGGAAACAGCTTCAACCTGAACATCAGTCTGCTGTGATCGTTTCGAAAATTTCAATAGCTTATACCTAAAAGATCGTGAAATTATAAACCTCAAAATAATATTTATCTCATTTAACTTGATCAAGAATGAAGCGATTCATGTGGTCCGTGGCAAACTAAATCGAGAGATGAATATCGAAATGGTTATGACGATTTCATCTATTACCTAAATAGTGTCAAGTGAAAAAATGTTGAATAATATTCGCCATCAAACATTGGGGATTCATTGAAAAATCATCAGTTGTGGACAGTGTCTGTCGAACTGAAAGTTTGGCAAAGCAATTTCATCTTCGATAATGAATGAGTTATTGTAATGGGACACCTTGAAGAATCACCCTGTAGATACTGGATATCTACTTCAACTAGACATTTCTTTCTCGAAACATCATCAGGTTTCGAAAAAATGAATGTAAATGGTGTTGTACAAACTGCATTGATATTATTCAGGAGTCTGTTCTTCTCGATTTGTTGAACCTCACCCAAACTCTAAAAACTCGAACCTCTCAACTTCCTCTGAACTTCCGTTCCATTTGGAATAATTCGAGTCGAACTTTCTTAATTAAAGATCCTCTGCATTCCTATACACTGCGCCACCAGCATGACGACATCGTATGCTGGTTGGATTCGAAATTGACATATGTTGCAACCACGTCTGAGTATAAACTTCATACAGAGTGATTAATTGGGAAATGGGCGTACCACTGTAAGGGTAGGTAGAGGTTGCCTAGCTGGTTCTGAAAAACCCCTATATGATGGGTCTACTGTCCTGTATAACCGAGATACAGAGTGTTTTATGTATTTCTCCTATTTCTTCAATGGCTCATAGCTTACGATCCGCATCGTATATTTCATTTATTTTCACAACATAAACTCATTATCCTGTATGCTACCGAATACAGAATGAATGAAACCAATAATCCACGTACGGACTTGAAAAAATTGAAGGAATTGCATGAGTTCGATACAATGTATGACGAAATTTCGAAAATTTGTTTGATATGAAAAGAGCTGGGAAAAATATTTCCAAACAAATTTGAAACATTAAACAAATTTTGTATAATTTTATTCATTTAAAAAAGAACGAAGATAAAAAATAGAATAAATTTCATCCATTCCAAATAATTTTTTTATTATAGCTTCCTGCAATCATGTTATCATTTTCATAGTGTAGCATGATAAATAAATGCAATCTTCATCACACATACGGGGTGTTTGTAACTGGTTATTCAAATAGCAGAATAATACTTAATAAGGACCTGTCGACTCATTTTACCTCAAGGATATGATCCAGGATATCATGAAATGGTTAGTAATTTGATTGATTGAAAGTGAAAGAAGAGCATTTAGAGGCGAAAGGGGTATTTTTCTGAATTTTGTTCCACTTTTTCATCGGAAAAATTAATTTTGACTCAAATTAATAGGTACGAGAATGATATGCGGAAGTACCAAACTAATTTTTTAGGAATATAATCTTCTGCTCTCTTCATATCTGCAAACGAATTTTCGAAATTTCGTCATACAATGTGTTGTATTGAACTGATGAAATTCCTTTAATTTTTTCGAGTCCGTACATGGATTATTAGTTTCATTCATTCGGTATTCGGTAGCATACAGGATAATGAGTTTATGTTGTGAAAATGAGTAAAATATACGATGCGGATCGTAAGCTATGAGCCATTGAAGAAATAGGAGAAATATAAAACAATCTGTATCTCGGTTATACAGGGCGTTAGACCCATCATATAGAGGTTTTTCAGAACCAGCTAGGCGACCTCTACCTTCCCTTACAGTACGCCCATTTTCCAATGAATCACCCTGTATGATTCCTTGTTTTGAAGTCAAGTATTTTAGATCTAAACAAGAAACCCTCTCATAGCATGCGATACCGAGTGCAAGTTCTAAAAGATCCATTTGATATCAGTGGATATTCCAACCATCAATATTCCATAATACTGATAAAAGAAGACGGAGAATGAGAAAACCAGTTGAACAATGATCAACATTCCGTATACCTTTTCCCGTACTATATCCGAACTGTTCAAGTGGAGGTTGATAAGCTCTCCAATCGCAAGAGAAACAGAGGAGAAACAGACGAAATGATGTTCTTATTGACTAATCAAGCGGAGCTGAAAGATGAAGCGGCTTAGGTAGGGAACTCTTTACTCTAATGGGTTAGCGACTAACATACAGAAAAATTTATTTTGGAGCAGTTATTCGAGTTACTTATATATCAGGATGGCCCATTTTTGTGGACGGGCATCGACAATCAATAAAGACTTTACTTCAAGAGGAGTCTACTTTCATTCTCACGACTAGATGATTTACTGAAAATGAACAGGCGATCACAATCAATCCTAACGTTCCCCAAAAAATTAAAACAATTGAAAAATATAAACTGGGAGTAGTGGATATGATATTTGGTAATGTGATGTGCTTGTCAAATATCTCCTTTCATTTTATGGAATAGCACATTTTCAATATTTCTTCCTCAACTCGCCTCGATTGAATGACTGTTCTGACGGTTCCAACAGCAACAACTGATTTCAAATATCTTCAATACCAGCTCATAATAGTTGGTCTTGATCAATCAAGTAACCCGTTCGTATGGAAGTTCTCGAGGTTCCTAATCGAGTAAAGCTCTAGAAATTTTTAACATAAAATGAGTCAATGTGATCAATTGACATGAAACATTTTCAAGGACGTAGCACTTCTGATTGAAACGGACGTAGACGAGAATTTGATTACTGTCTATTCTATTTTATAGTTGGATCATATATACAGGGTGTACATAAAGTGAGGAACGAATTCATAACCTAAAAAAAGGAAAGCTTTTCGAAATGAAAAACATCCTCAGACGTTTTAGTGGCATAGTTGACGTGATGGAAATTTTGGTTATGGCCAATTTTGCCACATTGTTACCGCTATTCTGGTGGTGCCATTTGAGGGAACATATTTCTCTCAGGAAATTTCTGAACAAACAGGTTCCATTTTGAACCCTATATGAAGAAAACTACAGTCAAGAAACCCAAAAATGACCTCATTAATCTCATTCAAGCTCCTTTCAATGAAACATAGTCGAATTTTTCGAAATGTGAAAAATCTCAATTGAGATTCCTTCTGATTGATCATCCGAAACGTTACAGCGATTCGAAGCTGATATCAATTCCTAGTAATTTCTACTCGAGTGAAACTTGAGAATTACAAAACTTCTGGAAAATAAACAGAACGACAACATGATTACGATTTAATCTGATTAGAGTGATTGACATGTTCGAATAGTTTTCGAAGACTTACACACTTAATTGATCATTTCAGCCAATTATGTGATGTAATCTGATAAGCAAATTGCTGACTTCAAAGGTGTCTTATGTAATATCTAATAGGTAGATACCCATTAATTAAGTGGAAAGTATATTCCCAGGTACCCTCTTGGTAATTTGATTAATATGACTGACAATTCGAGTCACAATCGATCCAACGGCTCAGCTTTTCACACGAAGCCGTAAAGCTGCAACTGAGTCATCGATGAATATTGGATGTATAGGATTCCTCTTCCCCTATGGGAAAGACGCTCAATATGAGTCTTTCTCAACCATACTCTTGGTTGTATAAATGCATCAAGTAAACACACCAACTTCAAAGATGACAGAATTATTATACTACGTCGGATTTACATGGCCTTTGCAAAATTGATTCTAAATCATGGTTATTGTCTAGACCCTGTTCAGTTATTTTTGTTAATCATAGTTCAGAAAATAGTCCTAAAGATCTGGAGAGACTCAAAAACAAAAAAAAACTCACCAAGTAACTGTTATGAGAGTCCAAGGTTCTGAACCCCGGATGTTTGCACAGGAATAATATACAGTGGGGTTCAAGATGTTAATTTTTCATTGAACCAGCCTCGAATGATGAACATACAGTGCTTCTCAAAAGTCCCCCCCTCTCATCTTTGGAACGATTAGACATAAAAAAGTGAAATTTGGAAACTGAATATTAAAGGTTGTAAACTGCCCTACCAGGGATGATAGATGACGAAATCGTCAAAGATGACGTCACAAGGCCATTGTGACCAATAATTTTAAATGGAACCCTACGGCAAGCGACACCTCTTTTTAAAGGTATCGAAAAAACCTATTCAATGATACTAATTTTGTTTGTGTTTATGGCAGCTTTGGCAACTCGCTTTTAAAAAAACGCAAAGCTATGATGAATTAAATCAGTTAATACTAAAATTCAAAATTCGAGCTGCGCCTCGGGATAGTTGTCAAATTAGCTGTCGTTTTTGTCTCCCTATTTTCCAAGTTTTTGTACATTTGATAATTTGTGTATTGATGATCGATCGTTCAACTGTTTAAGCAACTTTAGGTACTTTTCATATTGATGTACATTTTAATAATTTTTTAAACTATTGTGAGTCGAACGTTTAAGTGCTTCAATGGTACGTGCTTTAGGTGATAGAGTAGCAGCGATCCTCATTCTTGGTGAAACTGGACAAAATATTCATACAGCAGAACGCATTTTTAATGAGAGGTTTTCTGATCGCCCTATTTCGAGGACTTATTCAAGGAAGCTTCTTCGTAAGTTCGAAACAACGGGTAGAATTAATGATGCGAAACGATCTGGCAGACCACAAATTTCTGCCGAGAAAAAAATTGATTGATGGCAGAATTAATAGTTGATCCTACTTCTTCAACAACTCACATTGCATCTACCTGTGAAGTCAGTCGAAGTACAGTACACAGGGTGTTGAAGAAAAAACAAATTTCATCCATACAAATTAAAAATGGTTCATCAACTCTCAGACCACGACCCAGACCAAAGACTAGAATTTTGTGAAAATATGTAAACTAAAACCAACCAGCCAGACTATGTCAAAACAATTTGTTTCAGTGACGAAAGTACTTTCTATCTAAATGGAAATGTGAATACACAGAATGTGACGTATCGGAGTGACGCAAATCCTCACCTGTTTCGTGAAACACATACCCAATTTCCCCAGAAGGTGAATGTTTGGGCAGGTATCCTGAGAAACCACATCGTTGGACCTTTTTTTTACTAATTCAACTGGTGAGGTTTATCTGGAGCTGTTGCAAAACGCAATAGAACCGTTAATCCTTGAAATTTTGGAAGATAATCCAGATGAATTCGGCAATTTGGAAATAACATTCCAACAGGATGGTGCTCCTCCGCACTTTTACGGTGCAGTAAGACGGTATATGGATGAGGAGTATCGAGGTAGATGGATTGGACGACGAGGTTCAACGGAATGGCCACCTCGATCACCGGATCTCACACCTTTGGATTTTTTTCTATGGGGTAACCTTATATCGAAGGCTTACGTTACTGAACCTGACAATATTGACGTTTTAAAACAACGTATTGTTGCAGAATGTGAGGCTGTTTCCGCAGACACATTCGCAAAAGTACGAGAAGAGTTTGAAAATAGGATGTTTTACTGTCAAGAAGTAGATGGAGGTCACTTCGAGCAATTTCTTTGGGTAGATAGTGATTTTTAAATCTGTAATTGATATCATACCGAATGGAATTGAAATTTTAATGTTCACTAATGAGCCATTAAAACTGTCATAATCACAAACACAATTAGTATCATTGAATAGTTTTTTTCGATACCTTTTAAAAGAGGTACCTATCGCTTGCCGTAGGGTTCCATCTGAAATTATTGGTCACAATGGCCTTATGACGTCATCTTTGACGATTTCGTCATCTATCATGCCTAGTAGGGCAGTTTACAACCTTTATTTAATATTCAGTTTCCAAATTTCACTTGTTTATGTATAATCGTTCCAAAGATAAGAGGGGGGAGGGGACTGTTGAGAAGCACTGTATGATAAAAAAAGTTCTGCACTTTTTCACCACTTGAACTATAGAAGAACTATGAAGAGCGCTTAATTATACATAGTCCTAAAACGAAACATCGCATCGGTTGAAAACTTTCGATGCGATAGGATTTCAATAGGATTTTGATCAGAAAAATGTTGATATAGTGCTCATAAATTCGAAATATTTGCTACTTAATATTTCGACCCCTGTAATGACTTTTATCAATCAAACTCGGTTGACTACCTTCTCAGGCTATATTCGATATGTACCTTCCATAATATCATGTTTTTTCGTGAATTCCATTGGGTAGTAGTGCAAAATTTTGGGAGTATGTAGGTTTGGTAGGTAAAACTTCCGAAATGTCAGAGAGAATATAAGGCATGTCATTCAAAAATATATATATCATTCAATCAAGAATATTTTCGTGATATGTGTCCTAGATGATGAAATAGATGATGTCTAAAAAAGTACAATATCGCAGCTCATCTAATAACTGAGCAAGACTAAAGCTGAGCTGTAGAACGCTGTATTACCCCGAGAATATTATGTAATTTTCTCTTTTTCCACAGATCTACTTGATGAGCACAACGGAGGGGGAATTTTATAATGACAGGTGAATAATAGAATTGCTTCCTACTGATCGAACCATTATACTAGTACTGTAAGGCAATGACAGGAAAAAGAAACTGAAGTGAAAGATCAATAACATAATATAAAATGGTAATATATTTCACACAATGATATGTACTTCTTCACTTGAAAACTAATTCCAACTTGGTTATATAGTTCAGAAGGGCGCTTCAGGAATTGAGATTATTAGCAAGTATTACTCTCTTGAATTCGTGATGGAGTGAAACTGTTATCCATATCTCCATCATATCAGTAGTGATAATCGTTTGAAGAGTGTGGTAATTTTCATTTTCCTAAAGTTTGTTATTGTAAAAACCATTATTATGACATTATTGAAGTTGATGAAGTAACGTCGTATGATCAGCTCATTTCATTTCATACTACACATTCTACATTCGACTGTTATTCTACTTCACGAAATCGAATGAGTTATATCGTAATCTGGGCAGAGCTCGTTCATGAGTTCACGAAACGCTACAAAGCACACATCATCATGACCAGTCCAAATAGCCGTATCTTGCACAGCTAAATCCAATATCAACTCCAAGTCAATCTGTTATTTCATTGGAACAGTCAAAACAAGAATGTTTCGGATTTCCTCTATCACATCAACTGTCACGTTATACGTCTTAATGGGAGCGAATTCATAGTAGTAAAGTAGTGAAGTAAGATATGGTAGTTCGCTTTTGGTAGTTATATGATCAAATGTTCAGCTACCAGCATGAAATTCTGTGTTCTTCCACGGAATATTTTCAAATCCAGAATCCTACCCAGATTAGATAAGATTGAATATTTATATCAAAGAATTGTATATGGAAGCTAAGATCTACAAGTGGGGCGTGATTGAAAATATCAATATCATGTTGAAATCACAAGTGATAAGCGTTTCATGCAATATTCATCAAGTCTCCTGTTACCGAGAAAAACAATTTAGTTATTGTTGCGCTTACAATTATATTACACTCACCTTAATCATTTTGCACGACAATGTTTTTCAGTTTCCAATCATTTTGTCATTAATATGGTGATAATTCTTGCGGAGTTTTTGAAATGAAACTTCAATTGTACTGCCAGCCCTCAACTCATGATTTAGAATTTACAACTCCTGAAAACTTAATCATCAATGATTCTGGTTGATTGGTAAGGTCCTCCTTTCAAAAATTTTTAATGATAAAATATTGAGTTTGTTTAAAAGTATTTTTATTATCTCCAATGGATCATTGAATAATGGAAAATATTTATGAACGAAATATATGTCCTCATTACCCAAACATTGTTAAAAATTATTCAAATGAAGTTTTTTTTCAACGATTACATTGAAAGATGAGGAATGATTCAATATTCACACAATTACATATTTATGAATCGCTTCCAATGAGATTATTCGAAGTTTAATGTATATTTTGATAGACTAGGCAATGAAGCGAATTCGAAAACTTCAACGTGATGATTTTTTATTTATTTTTATATTGTCGTACTAGAAATGAAAATCTCTTATTGGCAAGGTCTCTCAAGGGACTACTCAAATTTCTGATGATGATTGAGAAGGTGGTTTTATTTTTGTACCGTTATTTCAGTCGAATTGACAATCAGAAAGCACTTTTTCCTAAGAATTTTGTTAATATATTGAAACTTTCGAACGTGTTCAATTGCGATAGAATGAACATATTCAATAATTAGTTATTTCGTTAAAGTTTATCATGAGTACTAGTACCAAAGTAATCCTCTACAGTACCCATTTTTTCATAATGTTTTGGATGAAGACAATCAAAATTATCAAAAATTTATTCATTTCTCCACAATCCTATATGGTGCATCGGAAATGAATATCTGAGGAAAATATGAACAAATTCATAAGTTTCAGAAGAAGTTATTGAAAACTCAAGGGAAAAAAATATGAGGTCCAAGGATTAAAGGTCATATTAATCACCGTTATGATGTTTTATGTGTCAATGAATTCTCCGCTGGAGTTTCCTTTGTGTCATACACGTTCTTGAACCGTAAAAATATTGCTTTTCTCGAGATAATATTTTCACTCTGCACTAGATTTTTCAATGGTTGAATTGAAGCCATATCGTGATCGTGATTTTCTCTATTCTTGTTCACGATGGAAAAGCTGAAGAATGGTGATAGTTCATCGTAAGAAATAATTAAACAATTTGTATGGAATCCATTGAATTTGTGCAAATAGTTGTCAATATTAATCTTGATGAGTATTGAGATAGGAAATAGGAAATATTCTGCCAATGATGAATTTAATGAACAGTGTTTTCAGTACAAACTGAATTTTATTGTACGACATTGTTAAATGGTTCATATCCACTGTTTCTATTACGATTTCCATCCTCTTTACTCACGTTGTTGAGATTGTGAAATGAACATAACTTATGTTCCGTTGGAATAAAATGATTCCAAGTTACGGCTGCACAATAGGCTCAGCAAGGAAAAATTCAAATTGTGCGTCTCTCCGGAGACAGCTGTAAAGGAGTCAAAGAGAGATATGCAAAATATTCAGTGATGAAAAGAAAATGAATAATATCCTCAGTGGAATGATGAGACATTTCAAGAAATAATGAGGAAAGAATTATTGAACAAGAATAAACTGGAATGGATTATTTTAACAACCTGAATGTCATTCCGAGAGTAGCTGTAGTGTAAATTCTAATTCAGCAAATGCAAAGATACAGAGATACCCCAAAGGAACATCCGAACGTCTTCATAATCTTGTTCGAAAGAAATTATTTAAATGAAATTGTTTTCAACAATAGAGCTTTCGGCTATTGCTCAGCATTCATGATATTCATTCGTTCAAAAACATGAACTGTATTAGTAGAATTGACTATGGGATTAGTTAACAATTGCTGCAGTTGCAGATGAATGGAAATGTTATCAATTATTGAACTACAGTACTGATCCAATTCGGATTTTGTTGGCATAAATTATTGATATTGTGGAATCAATTTCATTTATCTCAGTTGATTCATCAATTCAAATTCGTAATTCATTGAATTCGGTCATAATCTATGGTTTTTATTCATATCATTGCTAATTCCCGGAATATAACGTGAAATCATTGTAAAAAATATTATATGTGATTTTCCCAATAAAATTAATCAACAACAAGAATTGATTAATAAGAACTCCCATGTGAATCGAAAGGATGAATTATTCACTACCCAGAATGAAGTCGGCGAACCTTCCAAATTTCTCACTTTGTTTGATTTCCATCGCCGATAAAAGGTTCAGTGATAGTTATTCTTAGGCCATTTTGGACACATCCTGCCACTGCCTTTTGCACACTCCTTTATTGGGATTGTTGATTTGGATTATTGTTCATGAGTTAACTTCATGATTTGACGTCCACGAGACGGAAATAGATATGATTTTTCAACGTATGACAGACGGAAATTGGGGACAAAAAACGAAAATAAACACTGAAAGCTATAGAGCAGCTCAGGTATGAAATTCCGATTAATTTTTTCCGGTGTGACTGGAATATGAGGAATCAGTCGTGCATTGAAATACTCGATACATTATGAATTAGGAATTGAATAACAGTCTTTGCTAGTGTATGATCGTATTATGGTTCATCGTTCCTACTAAAATAAATAAACTCACCAAAGGTGAATTGGTCGTGTTTTTCGATGATTCTTTCGGCATTCTTCCTGGCGATATAGAACCATTCAGACGTATTGCCAAGATAGTTGTATTCTACTGATAAGTCTTTAACTAGGATATTGCCTTCGGGCAACCGATATCCGTAAGCACAAAAAAGCAAATGATCTTTGAACTGATGTTCGGCATAGCAGTTTCCAGCGGCAAAAATCACATCGTTGAATTCGACTAAAGAGTAAACCATGTCGTAAATCAAGTCCGTGGATTTGAGCGCACCAGGATCAGCGTATTTCCAAATTCTGGTCAACATGTTAGCCCTGTTAACACATATGTCTGCCTCCACACGGAATCGTTCTTGAGCGTAACGGTCCACCACTCCAACACCCAAATTCAGATCTGTCCCCGCCGTACAATTTTCGCCCATCAAATGTTGAGACTCTACAATCCGCAAGAATCGGGTAACAATGTCTTCTTGTCCACTCTCAGCTCTCCTAGACGATTTTTGTCCCGATTGATGATCTCCCGATTTCTTCGATAAACCCTGTTCCGTATCTGTTTCTGTATAGTTGCTGTCACTATCAATTTTATTCAGGATCCGCTTCTCTCCCATGTACAAAACTGTTCTGTCGATGTGTTGCCAGCTGCTATTCGAATGAATGGGGCTATTTGTATTCACTTTTAAGTTGGCGTTAGTCTTATTTCTTGTGAAATCTTTATTGATTGTTCGAGCATGGGGCTCTTTGGTGGCCATCTCCACTATAGCTTGTTCATTAGATATGTCTATTGTGGAATTATCAGTCACAATAATTGTAGTGTATTCTTCCAAGTTGGCAACAGTCTCGAAATCTGACCATAACTTTTGCATCTTGAGAAGATGGTTGCCATGCCGTTTGTTTCTCATGAACTTGGCTCTTCTATGTCTGATCTGGACATCTCCAGCATACAAATACCCAGTTGAAATATCTATCAATACCAAAGCAGATATCACATATCTCAAAAACGGATCCATCGTATTTGGAAGTTAAAATCGGCAGCGCATACTATGTAACATTTGTTCTTCAGATAGTTTGCAACTTTTCGAACTTTTCCGGAGAGTTTGAAAAAGTTTGCGAGAGAACGAAATACGCGCGCGTCGATCTATGGAAACGGAACATCGGGCGCAGGATGGATGGAGGGAGCACCGCCGATTCGGAACTGAGTCAGGGTTGAATGTGGATGTAGTGGAGAATCCAGATTCTAGCAGCGAATGTATAAGCGCGCCACCTGGGTATAAGATGCTGCTGATATGGCGAGCGCAAGCGTCTCTCGTTTTCTTGCTTGATTGTTTGTAACAATCTGAAACTTTTTGGGGCATCCTCAGGATTTATCATAACACTGGTATATGATTACGGGTCACGCATCCTTCTGCGGACCTGTTGCTCACTTCTTCTAGTATCTCCTAAGTTCTCGGAGTTATATCTAATGTAGGAATGCAGTTTATCATATTTTCATGAAGAATACAAAGTCTGTACCAGTGTTGAACATCCAAATCATTGAGAAATAATCATTTCTCGAATGTGACATCCTAATACTATTACGTCCTAAGAATTTTGCGCCCAAGCTGGTATAGTGCATGTGATGAAGCCTGTCAATTTTCGAATAAAGAAGAGTTCAGTCACAAATTCCATATTTCACTTACTGTTAACTTTCCATTTCCACCTATCATTGAAACCAATTATGATAAAAACCCAGAAAACAATTGGTGAGTATATGATTATAGCCTTCATCCACCGATTAAAAGATGATTCAATTATTTCCAAAGCTATCTGAACATCTATATTTTTGCTTCAAATATCTTGATGTGTATACGATTACATGACAGAATATGTGAATAATATATATATATATATATATATATATATATATATATATATATATATTTGGGGGTTTGGCAATATTATATCATAATATTCATTTGAAATCAGTAGAATTCACTATATTCGATAATAACGGAATGTATTGTGTATTTTATAAACGAGATCATATTATAACTACGTAACTTTGTAACAATAATGATAATATAAATCACGATGCACCTCCTATGGATCAAATACGGGACACAAATAATAGCAACAATAAAAATTAATATAACCAGAACATCACATTGCATCCCCGAATTGACAGGAAACCACTACTGTGCTTGTGTTATGATCTCCAGTATCAACCAAAGGATAACACATTTACGATGAGTTGGTTAAATGTGTGTGTCATCTCAATTTCCAATTCATTGGATCAGAAGGTGAGACTAAATAACAACTTCTAAATTGGTACTGTTTGCGTTGATGAGTTTTTTCATTTCTCTCTTGAAAATAAACTTACTATCAATATTTTTCACTTCGATTAGTATTGAGCTATACAATTTCGGACCAATGAAAAAACTGAATATTTGCGCATGTCTCTTGCAATGCTCTCCTGCAGTTTCCCTGATGATGGAATGAATATATTTCCGAAAACTTGGACAAACTCAAAAGAGTTTTCTGCACATTGCTGCAGTCCCCATTATTATCGAGTTTATCCTAACTAGTCAGCAGAAACCACCTACCAATATATATATAGTGTGTCTCCGAACTCGTGAAGAGAATGGTAAATCGCTCAGACCCGTCGATTTTTATTTCTAGGGGGAAGACTTTCACCAAATATATCATCATTGTTGCCAACCCCCTCATCCCCAGCACCACCTAGATTAGAATTTTCAATATTACTACTATACTTGTGATACATTATTTTGAAGGGTATTGAATCTCAAATACATCGGTGTCCTAAAATTGAGGATCGATAAAATGTTGTTGAAGTTTTGATGAAAAATAAGTTTTATCAAGATATTTTCATTTGTTATCACCTAAAATGTAATCGTCAAAAGAAAGGTTCGCTGTGGGTACGCCACTGTATTGAAAATAATAAGCTGTCAGAAATAATAGCTCAGAAGGTGAGACAGACGTTTTTATAAAAAAAAATATCGCCATGTGCTTTTGTATACTCATATCTTTGTTTACGCCTTGGTATATTGATGTATTCGAGTCATTTCAATCAACAGTTTGAAAACTCTTTGAAATGGTATATACTATACAAGAGAGAATATCCATTGTAGCTGCGTATTTTAAAAATGGGCGAAGTTCTAGATCTACGGCTCGAATTTTCAATGGAATTCATCCAGAAAAAAACCACATCATATCAGTACGTGCTTCAATTGATGAATAAGTTCATGAAGTCGGGATAAGTGCTGAATAAAAAACATGAACGAGAGAAGCCTATGAGAAATGTAGGAGTCTCTGTTGCAGTTGTAGGACATGCAGTGATGGACAACATTCAATCTTTAAGACAACTTGAGACTATTTCTGGAGTTTCTAAAAGTAGGGAGTGCTAGGGATGAGGGGGTTGACAACACAATGATGATGTATTTGGTAAAAGTGTTCCTCCTTGAAATAAAAATCGACGGGTCTGCGCGATTTTCCATTTTTTTCACGAGTTCGGAGATAAGGGGGTGACAAGTTTTAGCTGGGACACACTGTATATAATATACTTGTTGGGTATGCAGCAATGCAGGAAGTATACTCATAACAAGTTGATCCAATATTTCGACAAGTTTCATTGTTATCATCAGGGAAAGCTACAAATGATATTTAAGGACAGTTAAATGGACAATAATGTGGATACTAAAATAGTTCTCCACTTGTCAGCAAAGATTTTCCGTCGACTATATATAGAGGGTGTCTCATCAATATGGTGAAAAAATTGAACTGAAAGTAGAGAGGATCAAAATATGACGATTGAGCGCAACATCGCTTATACAAATATTGATGGTTAAAAAGATACAGTGCGTTCAAAGTTGAAATTTTATTTGCAAATTTCTTGATAGCTTCGACAGTTTTTAATGATATCGATTTGAAAATCGGAACATTGGGGGCTTTTGGGACGACAAACAAGATTTTTTTATCAGTATTAACGTAGTCCTTAGAGAGTACCATTTACTCGCTCACAATTGTACAAAAATACGCACAACTTTTTTGTCCACCAAAAATCAAAATTTTCGATCGCACATTCATCAAACTACGTTATCTTTCGAACAAAAAAGTATTCTTGGAGAAAGTCGAAAAACCTTTGTCTCATCAAATGCAATTGAAGTAAGGACCTACCTATTTGATACATTTTTCCCTAACTATTTCTGTTTCGTTTGATCATTCAGAAATAATTGATATTCAAATCGAAAATCTGGGTTAAGAGCGACAAACTTTATTGAAATATTATGTTTTTGACGAATTATCTTGAGAAATCTATTCATGAAATAATTCCAATCCATTCATAATACGTCGTACAACTTTATCGAAGATATTCTGGTGAGACATATAAACAACACTTTAGTAATTTAGGAATATAAATAACCCTCGCGGGAAATTTGCTTTATAAGCTGCTACGCGAAAGGAGAAGTTCTTGATTTTGTCCCCTAGGACCTAGAGTCCACTCTTCCAAGAAATCAGAGGCTAAGGAACACTGATTATATTCTATTGAAGAAAAAAGATTCTTTTGATCTGAATTTTGAAGTATTCGAGTAAAGCATTGTCGTTTCAAGGAAAATCGATACGAGATAGTTTTTACTAACATCTTCAATTTGAGCTTCCTAATGAAACAACTCGATACTGTGGGGAAATGGAAGTTTCAAATTCACAAATTAGTGAAGTAGTGAGATAATTTCGATTGCTTCACTTCAATGAAAGTTGAAACTTTGATTCCTTTCATCTATTTCGACTCGATATTCTCAAGAGAATTCCATTTTCATAGATCATGGCGACGTGAAATAGGTTCAAAGTTCTGAACGTGCTTTCAGAAGTCTTATTATAAACTTCAAGGCACTGAATTACATGCCAAGAGCGTTCCTTCACTTACCATTGATAAATATACATGTTGACACATTCAACTGAAATTATGATGAATAGACTTTTAAAGTCACTGGTGGTATATTCCAGTTCCTTTTGACCGTGACTATCAAATAATCACTAGGATCATTCAAATGTGTTAGGGCCAACTCAGACTTTATGTTTCGAAGTAATCATGATATCTTCCGTGTATGATTATGATACGTGCTTAAAAATTGTGTTAGCCAGTAGTGGAATGATCTTCATAATCTCGATAGATAATCACCAATATACATAGTAATTGCATTATACAGTGCGTTCATAAAGTGTGGAAACGCTCCATTGTCTTACGATATAATTATTTTCAGAGGTAAAGCTCGGACAGGTCTTACACTTCAAGTTACAGTATACTGAGTATAAAAGAAACCAGTGTTCATATTTCTCAACATTCATTTAATTATTTATTTTGCAATGGAAACCTGAGAATTACTCAGTAGTTAGTACGAGTATATTTGCCATACATATTTGTTTATTTTCACTACTTCTCATGATATTTTCATTGCAAATAAATAATTGAATGAATGTTGAGAAAAATGAACACTGGTTTCTTTTATACTCAGTATACTGTAACTTGAAGTGTAAGATATGACGTATGTGGTATGGTTGAACTCAGAAAAATATGGGCTTTCAATTTTTGATATAAAAATATACCCTTTCAATTAAAAAAAAAATATCGATGACGCCATATCTTGTAAGGTGGTGGGGGAAAAAATTATTTTTTTGTAAAAAAAGATGGAAGACTGAAATACAAAACGACCTGTCCGAGCTTTACCTCTGAAAATAATTATATCGTAAGATAATGGAGCGTTTCCACACTTTATGAACGCACTGTATATGTGTTTATTGAGAATCTACCGACCATGATAATTTGAAAAGCTTAAAAACACGAATTATCTTAAACACGCTAGGAGAAGGTTTTTTCGTCTTGATTTATTCACCCTCCTGCTTTCAGCAATAACAACTTGAATCTCAAATGAAAGTACGGCATTTAAGAAACATCATCCGAAAGTTTTGGTCATTTGGAATGCGATGATGTGGCTTTCTTAAATTAGTTAATATTTGACGAATTCATGGTCGGGAAATACTTTTTATCTTAGTCACGTACTCAGGAGTATCTTCAACAAGAACGTGTTTCTGAAGCAACTTTGGGTAAATTTCAATTTGACAACAATTTTATTGATAGCATTTGGTATCAATTAATCTCAATCGACCACGTCAGTTGATTTCTGATATAGACGGGGGATTTACCGCAGTAAGATAAATTGTATGATCAGTCAGCTCAATAATATCGCAAGTTGCATTTCCCACAAATGACGTTTGTGCATATTTGAAACGAGTAAATCTTTCATCATTGTGATCGAGATACGAGGTTCCAAAGGATACGTTGTTTCCTGTTTTCATTTGGATCTTTTTTAATTGCATAATTTGCAAGTCATCATCATCAATTCTTTTCAAAGTTCATTTGATGATAGCTCGAATTCAATTGTGGAGTGAACTAGTAGTAGAGTATGGATAACAAATATGTGCTGAAATTGAATTTGACAAGCCTAATCCAATCAGGATTACATGTAATGTCCTGGACATCTTTCTTCCGCGAAGGATTATTGTCTAATGCGTGAATAAGGGCATCTCTTCTCCCCAAACTTTGAACATAATACTACCATAAAAATGAGATTGAGCGAATATGTGTGAATGATATATACCCAGAGAGCTGTATCAATGGTGACGCCTGTTTCCTTCAGGATACTAAAATTCAGTCAGGCGTTTATATACCTCAACGTGCTTCTACACTATTACAGATTCAAAAGTAGTATACTCATTGAAATATGCAGTACCTGTCCACAATTTTATGCAAGTTTTTTCAAAAAATTTCCGACACATACAATTTCCGCTGAAAAATTCCAAATATTTCATTGTATTTCATCACATAATATTTTTGATCGTCATAGTTCTGCAAATTCCATCGAAACAAGTTTGATTCTATTACATATTATTTTTCATCATTCTCAAAATTTAAATAGCATATATATTTGAATTTTATCCACCAATGAAAGTGATCGTGTAATTTTTATGACGAATAATGACTATTGACTGATTGGCCATGACAATATTATAAAATTCAGTATGAAAATGAAAGAAAGAATGATTAAAAATCTCCATATTCTCCACCACCCCAAAAAGTCCCTTTATGAGCAATATCAGAAAGGATATAATCGTATATTCTATCATATAACAAAATGAACATCATCTATATGATTTCAAGAATGATATATTCACGTAGGATGCAAATCGACCGTGATCATTGATTTCTTGAATCTTTTTGCAATAAATGGTCATCATATCAGTCGAAGCATTCTTCATAATCAGACTATGATAACAAATATGGTAGGTATGAGCTGAATTTCTTACTGATACAGATCGAGGTTCAGTATATTATTGAGAATCGAAATATTGATCCGACATAGATGAAAATACAAAAAAAAACAATCTATAATAGTAAACGAAATATACATAGATTATATATATATATATATATATATATATATATATATATATATATATATATATACTATATATATATATATATATATATATATATATCTATATCTATAACATTTATGCTGGAACAAATGAAATCGTGATTAGAGAAATGTTCATTCTACACTTCGAACTATAAATATTCTCTTCTTTGTTCTTAGCAGGTATTATTTGCAAGTTTTTAATCTGTCAAAAATAGATCGTTCTGCTAGCTAGCGAATGTTATAACCTTCTGTAATGGAAATAATTGAAGAAATGTTTCGTTTCATTCTTATTTCCCATGGAAATGTATTACATCATATACATATGTTTATATTACTATTCAAATCAGTCCTTGACGAAGGAGTTGTTCTTTCGTTACGAAAATCCTGCCACCCCCATGGTATCAGTAACCTGAGCTGGAATGATTTTTTTATGCAGACATATCCACCAAACTTACTAACGGAACGTTTCCCTAGGGTCAACCATTAAATCGATGTTATTTTTTGTTGATAGAATATTTATTATGAAATAATTTTTCACGTAATGGAATGTAAGCGATAGCGTGATCAAATTAGAATTTATATGCATATTAGGTGCATGTACACCTTCATTTCTCAAGAATTTCACATTGATCCTTCAACTTTATGTTTGATTACTTCAGACGATAGCCACGAAGTTAGGAGTCAATTATTAGTAGCTCTACATGAAATTTGCTACCTTCGGTAATAACTTTGTCATGTGAGGTGTTAATTCACATGACACTCAAGGTAAGTGACTGCTTAGATCGTGGTTACAACAGGATCATAGTATTCTTTAGAATAGATGGAGTGCAGGTTCAGATATTATCGAATGAATAATAAATATATATAATTGAATTCTCATATACTGTATATGAGTCAAATAGGATGAAATCTTGATCAAATAAGCATCCCTCGACGACTCTCATTGAAAACTCTCTATAGAAGGTGTGTCATGTAAAAATTGTGAAATGCAACTTTATTATTCAACATGCAACATCTCGTATTTCACAATATTTTCAATACATCTTCCGAGGATCTATTGCTGAAATTAGTAATAGAATATGATTCGATCACGAACACTGATTACAATATACTCAATATTCCCATCCTCATCACAATTTCCACTATAAATGAGATATTATATACTTCTCATCTCTCATTATTTGATATAGTTGCTGTAAATTTCAACTCCCCAACGAAATCTTTGGTGAAATCATAGACACAGAGTTGATTGGATCAGCAAAATTTAAATTCGATGATGAATTCGTATCGTACACTGTCGAAAGTTCTCCTGCTCATCCTAGCAATTATGAAGATAGAACAGGTCTCATACGAATCGTAACACCCCTCATTTCAGGATACTTCAACATGTTATACTAGTCAGGAACATTCTGAATATCCATAACAATTATATCTTAGTCATTCTGATTGCATTCAAAGTAACGAGAATGAAAAGAGTTGAGAGCTAGGTCATATCTATCAAGATATCAGAACATCAATGCCTAGTTTCTTCATTCCGGTATGTTATCTACATAACGGTAATCTTCGAATGCCTAATCGATACTGTTTTCTAGCATAACATGAATGTTGATTCACTCAGGTGATTTTTTTTCAACTAATCTTCTTTCTGTATAATTCTCCCATATTATCCATAAATTGCTTGAGTGGGAAAAGGTTGATGATATCTGTAACCCCATGAACTCAATCCAAAACCTACATTAACGCCACCAAAATATTTCCACTGGGATTGAAGAAAATAGTTTTTCAAACCCAACCTGTGGGCTTCAAGAATGCATTCGTGGAGGATGTCGTAGCGTTACACCGGATATAATTCAAGCAGCCCATACCAGAACATTTCAACATGTTTTGCCGCTCACATATGGATTTGGCAGGAAATAATTTTCAATACCTCTATTGGAATACGGAATTGTACTATGGATACTTCAATTGAAATAAATTTTCCAGAAAATGTAAATATTTCGTTCAGAAGTATACGATTTCGTTGTATTCCAAAAAGAAACACAGCAATTCTCAATTACGTTATATGTGTAGTAACATTTGGAAATAGAAGTAACTAAGGTAGGTGCACCAAATAAGGCCTACCCCAATTTTGTTGATGCCTAACTTGCAGGTTCATGATGAGAATGCACTGGTTATTCGGAATATCGACATTTATTCATTTACATTTATAATAAATAGAACAAAATTGCTTCAAAAACAGGAATCACACTTTTGTGAACAAGAATAACTAAAATGTCACTTTGGCCTTATTGGGAACCACGTGTCATAATAAGGTGTCAGTAAAAACAAGTAAGTATGTCATTAGAGATCAGATTAAACCAGTCTCTCATCATGTAAGATCTATATTTATATTATATTCAGATCAGTCTCTTTTTTTTAAGCAAGCTCCTAAACAGTAAAATATTTTATCAGTGGCCTTGAATTGAATACACATCTAGTAATATTAAAAACAACAAATGAGACATTGTAGCATATCATCAACTCGATCTTTTTCATAAGCTGGGTGGTATCAAGAATGTTCATTATCTTGACGTTTTGGTTTAGAGTCGTAACCTATTGAAGAAGCACTCTTTCCAGAGGTTTGCTCTCAGGTTGCAGCAACTGCAAGTTGTGCAGATATACAGCAAATTTTCTTGATTTTATAAAATGACGACCTAGCTTTCGTATAGTCAAACCACTCGCTAGATGGTTGCGTAGGGCTCTTCCTGGTTGTTTCTGGCTGCAACAGCATTTATAGATGATACACTTCTCTCACGTTCATAACCCTAAATAAATCTCCGATTTCATACATATAGTGATTTGACATATGAGAAGCATAATTTTTCCATTGAATTCCATAAATTCCTCTTCTTATGGATAATATCATAAGCATAAGAAAATTGATAACTTTACTTAAGGTAATATTTTATGACTACGATAAAGAATACCTGTGAACTATTCCATCGATATGTACAGTTTCAATCTGTAACAAACACTATATCAATTTTAACGGTGTTATAAATTTGTTGCGAAGTTCATTGAGCCATTTTTCTTTCCATTAGAAACTGTGCCGTAATAAAGCCCTCACTTTTTCTTATATAGGCTTCATTAGGGCATGACGCATGGGTAAAAAAAATTATAATTATATGGAATAAATCGATATTAAAGATTTCAGACTCAATTGCGGAGATCTATAATTATATAAATATACCATCAACGAATCTCAGCACTCCGTGTACGAATGATGAAAAAATATATTTTCTGTTTATTTTGTCAGAATTTCATAAAATGCATTCCGCACTCCGCGTCGTGGTTGTTTTCAACTGCAGGTTCCAAGACGCTCACGGCATCTAACATTTGCAGTGCTCAGATGCATTAATTGATGTATTCGCACACTTCTTCAAAAATTGGTGGCAATTTGGAATCGTGAAGTGGGAAATATTGAAAATAAGCCTTATTAGGACACCATTGGTTCACCTACCTTATCACAAAGTTGTCACCAGCGATTATTGTTTTTATTAGTCATTGGGCAGATACAACGACTCATTGAAATAACTGTTTTTAATTTCTCATTACCCAGACAAATGGGCGAGATATATTGCCTGTATAAAATTGACATGCTGTCGCCATCTCTTTGTCAATTTATTTCCATAGTGCACATCTCATGAACGCACCTCATGAACGCTTCTGAAGAAAATTGAATAAGTCTAGATACCTGTACCCTCAATATCGGATATGAGTTTTCGTGCAGAATTCTCAGCTATTTGGTATTCATTATATCGATCCACTTCTCTACTCCATCTTTTCCATCAAGATGAACAGATGGCATCACCGACATTCATCACATCTGTTGCTATGTTCATAGATGGATGGAGCTGTATAGTAAAACATAACCCTACAGAACATGAACATTAACTGAAAAAGGTCAGGTGTAAGACTTTATTTTTGTGGCGATGATCCAGAACAAGATGTGATGGGTAGGATCGGTTGGTGATTTTTTTTTCTTTCAAACTGTCGATATTGTCACAACGACAGACTATTCTCTTTTCTCAAATCTTATTGGTTCACGATCAAACGTTGTTCTCATCGAATTCAATCAACTCGAGAAGAATGTCCACACATGTTGAAGAACTATAGTACAACCCTCGGTCATACACATAGGTCTGGAGACTACGGCATTTTTGAGTGGTGGGGGGTGGCATCAGATTTGAAGAGAAAGATTCCATAATTATCCGCTAGGAGGACATAGGGGTATAATCACGTGATTAATCTTTGACAACAAAACAAATGGTTAGGACTTGAATGGTAAATAAAATCAATGACAGAAATATTATATCTTGCAAAATTCTCTCGAATAAATAAAAATCATTCCTACCTTCAAAAAGCTGATCGAATCTGATTTGTGATTGGCTCACAAAGTGACAATAGAGGACATCGCTGCAGGTGGCAAAGCATGAGAACCACAAAAATTTCCTCAATGTTTGGGTCACCCCCCACAATACCAGTTGCGAGACCTATGTGGTCCTCTGTGGTACAACTGTGTTTGTTACCAAGATGAATAAACCCAGTGAATCTGAAGGTTGGTCATTCTTCTTCCCTCATCGACCGTACAGGAAACTGTAGGAGGGTATACATCAGATCATGAAGTTCAGATTAATGTTGCAGAAACATTTTCTTCAAATCAAAAAGCGATATTGATATGCTCAGATATTATTTGTTGAGTAATTACTTGACGAGTCGTGTGGTGTAATAGGAAGTGTAATAGAACATCATTTTTTGTTAATTGCATTCTTGAATCTCATGCACTTGAACATCTACAAGGGGATGTATATTATATATTATTCTTTATTTCACTGAATTCATCGTTTTCTTTTCAGGATATCAGATAACAAAGGTACCATCAGTATATAAATATTTTATTGAATTATATTATTGTCATTCAACATACAAGAATTACTTGCTCGAGGTAAAGATATATAGATATATGTTTGATATAATTTACACCAATTCAAATACATAACGAATCCATTTAACAGTTTTCACAAATTTCTCATGGATAGTTTTCCTCGGAAAGCCTCGATAATTATCCATTTTGGTAGCCACGAGGAAGCTCACTGGAAAAAATATCCATGTCATGTAAATCTACCCTAAATAATCGTTATCTCATGATTGTTCACATTATGATAAAAATCAAATAATCAGAGAAGAGTTCACTCTTCTTCTGTAACATAAGAACGATAACTTCCTATATAATATCAACAAATCTTATCTCATTTTAATCGAATCAGATAAAAAATTTGCAATCTCGTTTAAGATATGATTTGCAGTCGCAAACTCTGGTAACGCTCTCTTATCTTATCATTATGTCGAGTAGGCTAATTAATTTAATATCCTTTGAATATCATTCGGAAGACATTGGGGTTGTTGGGATTATTTGAATATGTTATTCTGAAAAGGATTCTGCAAAGGTGATATATACATTATGGATTCAGTTGTTATGTATCTAAGAACGATTCATAAAATGTTCAACTTATATCACGAAATATTATTGTCGCTACTTCATTCCTATTTATTCGTATTTTGATTTTACATTTGGGATCGATTCATCTGGTATATTGAAAAATCACGATTGCCAGATTGTACTTGAAGCATAAGTAGAATATTATTTTCAACATAATTGAACACCGTGCAACGATGATTATATAATATGAAGTGATCATTTCATTTCAATCTGAATATCTGATTGTATTGAGTATTGATAAACAATATAAAAGGCTGTTTAAATGGAGTTCTTAGGCTTTCGTCTTATCATCATCGTGAAATGAGATGATTGGTGAAAAAAGTTTCTATTGATCGATTCCACTTCAATACCTTTGCAAGTTTAATACTGGCCTGAACAATATCACGGTATACCATGAAATCGATATCAAATATAATATAATAATATATCCCAATACCCAATATACATATTTTCCGTTAAGACTGCTTTTCCTAATCGGTAGAAATATTCAAGCTATTTATATAATTGTTTACAAAACTTATTGTCCCTATTTGAGTTTTCTAGTGAATATTTACAATGTTCAATGAATAAAAACAACTTTCTTTTTGTTTTCGTTGATATATTGTATACTTTATTGTCTTGTTTCAAGAGCTGGCAATGTATGAAAATCAGTAATGATTGTAATCCTGTGGAACTAGCCTCATTATACCATTCGCTCATAAACTTCGTAAACTATCACTAAAGTATCACGGCTTTTGATCGCAACGAAGGTTGCTTATCTAATGATCATAAAACCGTACAGAAGATAAAACTAACTGAAGAACGAAAACAAATGGAAAGTTGAAGCTCTGAAAATTTCATGTTGGTCAAAGAGCCACACATTTCAAAATTTTATTACAACTCGAAATCATTTCGATTCAAGAGTTAATGGAAATATCATACCTAATGACCCTGTTAAAACCTGATGAAATGCGTGACATCTACTTCACAATACTGAGACCTCCAAATTCGTTCATCAAACCTGATAGATCTCTCATTGAAGTCTCTGTATAGGTGCAGTCAGAATAAATGTATTTTCCAAAACAGGAAGACGTGTTGATATGGAACTCAGATGAGAGTTTAATTTGTATAAATATAAGGAAGACAGTCTACAAAAAATTGTAATATGTAAATATTCATTTTCTAAAATGCCGAGTGACCCAGGTAACACTTCGAGAAACCATTTCACACTGTTATATTCAAAACCAATCGATTCGAATACTTCCAATATTGGTGATATGAAAAATTATCCAGATATGTCAATTCACTCAATCCTCCACCTGGTAAATTTCCTATGAGTCATTGAATATACTGTCGAATCGGCCTTGTTCGTCATCATAATGATCTTCTTTCAATTCATGGCAATGTGATCTGCGCGCATTGGAGACGGTGTAGAGAGAGCGCAACAAACCGTATGAATAGTATGACGCGATTTTGTCGCCGCTAATGGAGGCGATGATCAGAATATTCATATGGATTGTTGCGCTCTCCCTCTCTACACCGTTTATAATGCGCAGAAGCACAATGCCAGTCCAGTTCTATATGTCCATGGGATTTTTACATATTTGAATAAAACTCCTTGCACGAGAACTGATATTGATAACGAAATTGTGGAAATTTCATAGTTTTTAGTTCCAAATTTACTGAAGAAAAAAGCTGAGATCTGAATAAAGGTGGGAAATATAATATGAAAATCCCTGCTGTTCAGTTCGATATGGAATGTTCATCGGAATCACAAAACGAGTCTTCCATTTTCCACAATATTAAACATTCTTTCAACGTCTCAATACGTAATTTCATTACCATATAATCATTCTCTTATAATTCATGTAATGAAATCGTGAATGACAATGTTTAAAACTGAAAATCGATGATACGAATGAATATGAGTGTCCTTAGTCACTTTTAGTTCCATTGTTCTCATCATATAGTATGAATCAAAAATCATATCCTGTTTCTCCCGAAATGTGTTCCTCAACCTCAATATCGAACTGAACTCACAACTGATAATTATCTCTCAATACGATCAACACGGCAAGAGTGAAGTAGAGTCTATTCAATGAGGAATGAGCACATCTGTTGTTTTCTTTCAGTATTATCCACGATGGACGACTGCTGGTGATACCGACAGTGTACGTGGAAGGTGGAAGAGTCTGGAATTCTGGAAAGAAATGCGTTGATAATTCCTGGTCTTCCTCGCTCTTATTGTCGACGGTCTCTTTTCTTCTCGACTGTTTCGGTTTCTTAGGTTTTTCTTTGTATATGGGCTTGCGGGGTTTCGTTTCAATGAACTTTGGTGTACTGATTGTACTCGTTGATTCTATTACTCGCTCTGTGAAATAAACATAAAGATATCAGTGATATACATTTTTATTATATGATGAACTCAATGTGCAACAATATTAACAATTTATTTATTCGCGCACAACAATGATGGATCAGAGGTTCACCGATCTTGCTTTGCTCAACATAGAAATTGATTTTTGAAGCAAATTGGATTGCAAACATCCAATTGATGGTTTTGCGGCGCTGAAGAGCAGACGAGTTCTGAAACACATTGTAAAACATTAATTTTTCAAAAACCCAACCTGAAACCGTTTTGAATGTTTCATTTGTATGTCCAATCGTCCCTTAAACCTCGGAAAATATCATCAACTATCTGCATAAGCTAGCTTCTAGTTAAACAATCTTCTGAATCAGTTAAAAGCATAAAATAAGATAATTTCATGAATTATGTATCTAGTCCATGGGTGCCCAACGTTGTTTGGGCTATGACTCATCTGATACAAGTTCACAAACTTGAAACCCACCTCTGAGAAATTCAATACCAATATGAAGGAACGACTTTTCAAATAACAAACGAAGTGTCAATACAATCTTTTATTACTATCGTTCTACAGGAAGGGTCCACTTGATATTTGCTAGCGACCCACCAAATTCAATCGTTAGCAATATGAAGGAAGGACTTTTTAATAAAAAACGAAGTGTCAATACGATTTTTTTTTTATTTCCATCATTTTTTACAGAAAGGATCCACTTGATATTTGCTTTCGACCTACCACTGGGTTGCGACCCATGGTTTGAGAAACACTGATCTAGTCTATAATGATGGGTGCTGAGAAAGGAGCGACATATGACGGCTAGTACTGCAAGTCCGCCACTAGATCTGAATCGAAACATCTCATTCCACAATATCAATAACTGATGCAGAAAAAGATTGAAGCAGAGTTCAAAGTTTGACTAAAACGTTCCAGTTGGGGGGATTCCAACCTAACTAAGAAATGTGACTGTCGCACCGAATGGGGAGTCAGAATAAACGAATACTGGAGTATTCTCGAAGAACTTTTATTTTGTTCTCATGTTACTGAAATAATAGTATTTACTCGAAAATGTAGCTCGCCATGCCAGAACATTTCACCTTATCTTACGCGGCTATACATTTACTTTACTGCTGTCGATAAAGATTATACATTTTATTGATGTTATAAACCGGAATGCCAGCTTCTCTCATTTTCGCTTGACTGGTTCGACGTATGATTACAGTTGAGAAAAATCAGAGGATATACCGAAAACTGTGTTCTTCGTATAAGGCGATCCAGTTGCAACTAAAATGTCAAAGAAGGTAGCCTCGAAGCATGGTTTTGGAAAGTAGTTTAGGTACAGTTTTATAGCGGAGTTCAGCTCATTTCCAATTCACTCAATCAGGGTTTATTAGTATGGTTACTATGGTCATGTCTGGGCAAATTATCTTGCTGTACTGTAGTTGAAGTGGATAAGTTAGATGGTGAAGCAGCTCTCAAATCATTTCCACCCACTTTGGTTATAGCTATTATCTAATTATTTGACAACCCTGAGGAGGATAGAATATCAACAATCATATGTACAGGGTGGCCAGATGAGAATGATTACTACTGTATCTCGGAAACTATTCATGGTAGAAATTTGCGGAGAAAAATTCTGTCATAAAAAAAAATCGATGACCGCCAGAGGACGTAATCGTCAAATCGGTGAACTAACCGAATACATGTATGCATTTCACAGTTGACCTTTATCGGAGTAATTTTTGTTATACACTTTCTGAAGTATCTATTAAAATGAAGTGGTGGGGCTGTAGGAATCTCTTTCAAACAGACAACTTCAACTCCTAAATGACTTCAACGAATTAGGTCTCGTTAGGAAGAGTATTTATTGATCTATCGAATCCGTCTTATTCGTAATGTGGTTGATCTCAAGTGATGTCACTAGAGGGCCTCTCTTGATATGATAACAGAAAAGCACAATATCTTCAGGAAAATCAAACATAACACTATGACCTACTCTTCATGATCTAGTGGAAAAATATCGAAATGATCTAGTGAAAACTATAGCTCGATATCTCATTCCCAGTCCAAAAGTCTCATGAAATTTAAAAATATGATGTATTTGTTCACTCATACAGTACCTGCAATAACTGAGATCCACAAACGTTCAAAAAAATCTAGACATTGAATTCATCTTCGCAGCCTAACCCTTTCTGATTGAATTTTCGTTTGGAGAAAAATTGAAAATTGTGATTGTTCAATTCATAAGTAATAATCCGTGTTCAGAACAACGATCAAATATCAAAGACAAAACCACACAAGAAGAGGAAAATGAACATCGAACATAGATATGCTAAAATGAATCTGTTCCAAATATCTCCTCTGTCCGCTGGATCCAATATAGTTTCCTTAATCCTAATATTAGTTCGAGAGGGACCTCTTTTATCCCCCGAAGATTCTCTCATGATAAACATAAAATTTAATCTTATGGACCTTCCCAATAAGTCAATAGGGGTTATGAACCCCGCGAATCTCATATTTTAGATATGTATACTTAAACTCTGGCTCACAGGGATTTCAATATAGAGCAAACAACTCAGACTTTTTGTGGGTTACAGAGAAACCGATAGATAAATTTTATTAAAATCTAAAAAGCATCCCCACATTCACGTATTTTATTGAAAATTCCTGGAAAATATGAGTTCGACTGGAATGGTATCCAGAAGTCTTTCGTCAATATCGACATGTCTTGCTGAAGCAAAAGTCGCGAAGAATCAATAAAGTTTATACGAATCGAATTTGACAGATTCGGCAAATCGATTTCGGAGAGTATTTCGTGAAATTTTTCAAACTTGCTGATTTTTTCTTCAGCATTGTTAGGGAATAACTCCAGTTCTCACCCTCACCACTCTCACTTCTGATATGGATATTTACAGTACCCTTCGCGATACGATTATACAGGCCTTTGTAGAGTTATGAAGATAAAATCTCAGTAGATAAGTCTCGAATAAAAATAGAAAATAGAATGGGGATTCCGAAACTATTCCTTCCAATGATAAGAATACCAAAATAATTTTAATATTTCTCAACTTATCTCAATGACGCACAAATGAAACCTTGTCGATGTTTTCAATATCAGATAATCCAAATTGATGGTCATAATTCTAATGTTAAATCATATGGAATGGAAAATAAAAAGTGGGGCCCAGTTGAGCCCAATATTTTCCATTCGTTTGCTTGTTGATTGCAAAAATCAAGACACTGTTTATTAATTTCTCATTAAGAGATACAGGAGAAGACGACTTCGATAAAGATTACACTTTTGATAAATTGCTGCCAATTTTGCGATTGACTCGATCAGGAATTGTCACTGATAGACTCACCCAAAATCCTTACTACCCCCTCTGCCTTTCCTAAAGCATTTGAAGATGTGCATATATATCCGCCGAAGTCTGTCTTGTACAGATTCAGGATAGTCAAGTTCATTTGGAGCGAGTAATCGTTGTTTATCGATTCTTCCATGATATATTTTTCGCTTGGAATCAGCTTTTCCCCTGAAAGAGATTGAAAACTATTGTTCATTCAATTATCTCGATGTGAAATCAGCGTTTCTGAATGTCGAAATATGAAATTAGGAATTCACAATTCGAAATCACGATTACTAGTGGAGTATACAGAGTGAAACAAAAGTCTGGAAACGCTCAATTATCTCACGAATGGGTAGTACGAATTTTACGAAGATTCCAGATTCGACTTCTGCAATGTTGCCAGATTTATCGTTTTTCTGATATTATTACTAACTATGGTTCTCAAAAAAGATCACCCCGTATATTGTATCATTATTGGAATGTCTCCTTCAGTACGAGTTCAACCATATGTAACACTTGAAATTTGATAAAGGGAGGAAGGTCTTGGATAAATACGCCTTATTACATCAATAAAATTTTTAATATTATACAAACTAAATTACAACGTAACAATTGGAAGATTTCTACAGTACCAAAATAATGTCTACTAAATCGAATGTTCAAAATGTTCCCTGTTGTTAATTTGTCAGTGCCCTATCGATGATAGATAATTGAGCGTTTCCAGACTTTTGTTCCACTCTGCAGGAACATTTCTGTATGAATCCCTAGATTTGACGAATATGAATTCATATCGGATTTGTTTCTTTCGAATATTCCAATCTGACGACTCTTTCACCACAATGATCAAAAAACATTCTCTCGAAATTATGTCAACCATAAAGATTATTGGTCACAATGGCCTTGTGACGTCATCTTCGACGATTTCGTCATCTATCATCCCTAGTAGGGCAGTTTATAACCTTTAATATTCAGTTTCCAAATTTCACTTGTTTATGTACAATCGTTCCAAAGATAAGAGGGGGGGAGGGGCCTTTTGAGAAGCACTGTATTCATCACGAAGGTGGAAAAATGTATTGAGATCATTTATACAACATTTCTTTGATGACCTTATATCGATAACATTAATTGGGGAAAGAAATTGATACGTTTTTCAGGTGCATTATATTATACGGCCTATGTACTTCTGGTGCCTCCACACTGCGATCATAGCAGATCGGTTATGTTAGAGTTCTGAATCTAGGCATATCCTTCACTTCCACTAGTGTAGAAAACCTTAGCCTTCACAGATGTTCGCAGAATTTGTGCTGAGGGTTCGTCGTCTTCTTGACAGAACCCACCTACCTGTGTCTGTAAGTTCGATGTTATTTATGCGTTTTTTGAGCCTACAGTGCCCTGTCAGGACCCCAAACCATGATTCTGTTTGTTCGTCTATTGTGGCCTAGTAGGTATTCTGAGAAATTTGACTATGATATGATTCTTTGGTGAACTCTTTGAGCTCTCATTCCCGGCGCCCATTCATTAGATTACATAACTATCCAAGCTTTGTCAGATGTTTTTCTCAATACTTTCGCTAAGTCACAGATAAGTTCTGGACCGATTAGGATACCTTGTAACTTGTGTGTTCTCATACCCGCTAGAGATAGTCCTTTCTGACGCTGTGACAAATTTCCCCACGCTCCTGCTCTTTGGCTTGGGTATATACCTGCACCCACACCTTCTTCTGTTTTTGAGCCTTCTGTATAACAGGCTAATTTCGTATCAATTTGAGTTACCCCTCGCCATGCGTCCCTGCCCGTTTTGGTAGTTTCGAATTTATTATCGATGCTATACTCAGGAAGCAACGCTTCGTTGGCATTTCCACAATGAGGTCGTTTTCCATATCTTCGTATAGCTCGCTGTATACCTTGCCATGCAGTCTGCTGACGGGGATTTGCCTTCTGGTCAATCTATCGATGACTGACCTTACGCTACCCTGTATGTAGATATGAAGTGTCGGCAGATTCAGTAGTACTTCTAGCGCAGCCAGGCAAGCTTGGATGCGACTAAGCTTTCGAATAGCCGTACCCTTCTAAATAGTCATATCATCTCTTTTGGATGAAGCCCCCAGCTATTTCCATCCATACTCCTGCAATGATTGAGTGCCATAATGTTTTTTTTTTTCATTGTTTCTTGTAGGTGTTGGTCCCGTAGTTCATAGGCTTTCAGGTAATTAACAATCGATACAAACTTGAAGCAGCTTCACGCAACATCTTGTGGACACCCAACTAGAAAAAACGTTTGTAGACCTGTGTTATCGTTCATATCATGAACTAGATGGAGTTCTATGTATTGAAAAATGAATAGATTCTGTTCCTAGAGCGATCCTTACTTGGTTCAACATCCATGTGCACGTTTCATAAACGTATTAATACTTGATTATTCGGAATTCCACCATCTTTCAATTGATAAATTCATGAAAATCGAGAACACAGTATTCTGATTGTCAGCTGTTCTGTAGCCATATCGTTGAGCAGATGATTCCACAAGGAATGGTCAGAAATGTACAGAATTTCATAGTATGATGGATCTGTGCTCATTGGTTATCGATAGAAACTGCCTCACTGAATGCTTCTGGTTATAACGGAACTGATGGATAACTTACAGAAAAAAATACGAGTGAGTACGTGCCGAAAGGCTGAAATTATGTGGCAGACGTAACATGATTTAGGTTCTGTGTGATATATGGAAGTAGGTTGGAGAATTGCCTGCCCAGAACGATTTCAGTTTCGGCCCAATGCCAAAGCCAGTGGCGGAGATAGATGGAAACCATCAGTGAACGCATGTGAACGTATCCAATTAGAAGTCCATCTCATGAACTATGTGTTGCACATTAGTCATAAGATGATTTAGCACCATGAATATTGAAAATAATCTCTTGTGAACCTTGAACGACAGTATCAAACTTATATCAGAGGTTCTGACTCCAAATGTTTGGAATATTAATAAAATCATAAAAAGTGAACTAATATTATTCAATTCGACCGAAAAATGTTCTTGAATTCATCTAATACATAATTCATGAGCAAAATATTCAAAAATCTGAAATGTGATTCTTACAGCATGATTCAACAACTCTCCTCAACTCATTCTTACTATATTGGAATTCTCATGCTTATGTATCGAATATTCATCAGAACTATCATTCAGAAATAATTTTGTGAACTGGTATTGACGAATTGTGTGGAAAAGCTTGTATTCCTTATATTTATTCGAAATTCCAAAAATGGCTGGACCAACTGATACTGAAGAGACATAATACGATAAAAAAAGACGAAATTACTACGGAAATGATGTAAAATGTTGCAACAATGTTCCAACGGTTGTTAAGAAGCATCATCCACCTGCAAGTCCTTTTGTTTAATGTGATCAACATTCCGATAGTTATATTATATTCTACATTTTTGAACACTTGATTTCGCAATATTCTTTTGACAGTGCATGAAGAATCTGTTCATTTATCTTTAACCTCTCTGTATTACCTAGTTTTCTGTTATCTGGACATGCCGAGAGTTGAATAATGGAATGAAATGTATGTATCTGCCTATGTATATAATCAAGTCCAATCTTCGTAGCTGATTTACAGTTTCATAAGATTCGCACAATCAGTTCTTCGATCTGCCACTGACCAGAGCGCTGTGGGAAATTTGAAATGTAGGTATCGGAGTCCACCGTACGCTGGCCAAGTACAGTATAATAAATATATGACCTTTATAGGGTGGTTTAAGCCTGTCTCTAGGGAAAAGTGCTTACCGTTCTCCCGCATCCAGTGGTTCATGGCTTTCGGAGATGCCTCCACGTAGCATTGCACGTGTACATCGCTCTTTATAGGCGCGGTCACTAGCTGATTAGATACTCTGATCAACGGATGAACTGCAAAATTTCAAAAAAAACTAGATCAATGGAGCTGAAATCTCCAGTAATCATTATTAAATATCAAGGATATACTCAGTATGTGATCACGAGATGAGATGTACTCCATAGTTTTGGAGATGCATGTTTGGAATTTGAGTTATCGCAACCGTACCCGAGAAGATTCATCGCGAATTGAAGTTATTGGCGTATAATTCGTTTAATTGAGTGATATAGTATTGGATTCGAACATATAGGCAAAATTAATTTTTTCTTTCAAACGAAGAAATGGACACTTTCTAGAAAAAGTTTTGAAGCAATATTTGAGTATTGAAATTTCTTGTAATATAAATCTCACATTGATAATTGGAGGTCGGTACCGAAGGTTCGAAGGCTTCGGATACGAAGAAAAAAGAAAAGTGAACTTGAGATCGAATTGAAATAAGATGAAGCAGATCGAACTCATTATTGAATGAATATCTTGAATTTCACTACGTTTATATTGTGTGTATCTACAGTCGTACATATTTTGATCCTCAAGGTGTGGAATTCATGAAGTTTCTATGGTGAAAGATTGCCTATATATTGAAAATTGCATTATTATCTCCTTAACATTACAGGAATCGTGATTTCTCTTTGATGTCTAATATTATGGAAGGATCATCTTCAATACATCATAAATGAGTTTAGACTTTAGGTTTAGCACAATATTGCGAGATATCTACCAGAGATATGGCCTAATATGTGACGATTATTGAAAGTGTTCTTCAAATTTGAAATGAATGGTATCACAAAGTTTCCTGTTCATCAGTCTATATTGATATTCATGTATCCCAATCAATTCACGGGATAATTCGAATCACTTTGTACATCCACAATAGTATATTCTAATACTTTTTACCCTTTGGCCCAACATATAAAATAATTTGGAAAATTCGTTCAAGACTACCGATAATACCTACTTGAAATTTCTGTTTTATGTATCATCAGATATTCCATCAGAATGATTTAAATTTTGAATTTTCATCCTCCTTGAATCGATTCAACAATATGCATGAGAAATCATAGATTTTTCAACTGAATGGAAGGATCACCCTCTCAGGAATTCGATACGTTATTCCAGGAAACATTCATGATAAAGTATTCGCATGGCCAGGAAAACTCTGTAATTGTTGGAATTACTGCCGCGTTTGGTGAATATCGGAAGCATCTACGAAAATGCCATTTCATACAAATGGATCAATATTGAATAATACCTTGTTCGTACTTTTTTCAGCAAAAAACAAAACGCAACATAATAACAGTTCCTTCCTTGGGCCAGTTGAATCACTGATACTGACACAAAATGAAACGAGAACAATTTTATTGTGAGCATTGATTCAGTCTGTAACAAGAAATTGTAACAAGTTCCTATAAGAATATTTCTCAGAGAGACATTCACGCCAAAAGAACGCCCCTGAAAAATCGCTTCGTCATTGATTACTCTCTATGTTATTAATACAATTCGGTTGAACTTCAATATTGTTACTGTTAGTGCAAAAGGTCGTATGTAGAAATTGTCCATTTTTATTTTACATGTGCTAAAGGTGACATTTTGCAGTCTGCAACTGCTACAAAGATTTTGTATATTATCAGCTGATCTATTATAAGTTATGGTCAAATGTAAAAAGGTCGTAGGTTGTGCAGCTGATTTTTTTTCATGCTCCCCTGTAAAGTAGTTAATTTTCACATACGACCTTTTGCACTAACAGTAACGATATAAAGAACATTCGTGATGGCAACTTTGAAATAGTTCTGTTGAATATTTCTACTTCTTTTTTAGTTACTCAAACGTAGACGGAGGTAAAAACCGTTATCGCAGAAAATGAAGATAGATGAGTTTTGTTTGATATCATAAGGGGTGTTCAATTCTTGCGCCGATTTCTTGCAGCATATCAGAATTGTTTCGATAGGAACTTTTTATGTTATTATTCCAGGTTAACTTTCTGGAGAATACAAATTCTGTTTCACCAAGTAGAAGAAACTACTTGAACCTTTCAACCATTCAACTAAGATAGTAGGTAAGGTAGGAACATGCGAAAGTATCAGTTACTCACAGTGAACTATGACGTTGAATCTTTTGCTAACAGTTGGGGGCACGCCGTTGCTGGCTATGCATAAATAGGCGCCCATATCAGTGCGCTGAACATTCATTAACGTCAGCATTTCTCCATCGAACGACCGCAACACTGGAAAATAAAAAAGACCCCCAATTATTTACATATCGTTTTAAGCACAATAACGCCCCGTCCGGAATTGTTTCCAAAAACGGCAGCGAGACAACAGAATGGTGTCGACAGTGAAATTACTATAGTGTGGCTTCTTAATGAATTGTACATAGGTATACAGGGTGTATTGTCAAGAAATTGTTATCACAACGAAAACTGCAGCAAAACAACTCTCGACTAGAGACTTATCAAATTATCTGAACTTGACATAATACAATATGTCTCGCTGAAAAATGTAAAATTTCATTCATGACCAAACCAACTTGGGTGATATGTGTGAATAGAATGAAAAACTTCATCTGACAGACATTATTCAAATTCTAGATAGCAACCTAAATTGACTGGTGTTTCTCCACTATTTTGAAAATCACTGAAAAGGCGATCCCATTCAAAAACTCCATAAAAACCTTCTGAATGAAGTTTTAGTTGGAAATGCCCAGTACGATTAGTTTATCCTAAAATAATTAGAAATGAAAACTGATAATTCTGGTTCATTCGCGATATCTCCGAAGCCATCAATGATATTCCTAATTTTCTATTATGCAACACAAAAATGTGTGACTTTGCGCCATCTCATCAAATTCGAAAGATCAGTGTAAATAAACTGATTATCGCGTAATCATCGCATAACATATCGTATTTCGATTGTGTACTTCTATGGGTCAAGGGCCAGCAACACCTCATCTGTAGGTGAGAGTCGGAGTATGCTTGAAATTAAAAAGATTCTCACCATAAGGTACACTTACTTCAAGCAATATAATTGTTGTTTTAGTTCAAAGAATTAGGTACCTTGAAATTATACATATATAGTTATGAGATTCGAGTAATATGACCGTATATTCAAAAAATCACTTCCAGTATTTCGTAAATCAAGATCTAATAGACGTCAATTCAATCATCCAGGAAATCATTCATCTCACGGAAGTCTGTCATTAACGAAAGGCAATATTAGGAAAAATCAGCTAATGAATTATAAGTATGGAATATCATCACACTGAATGCTAGTTATGAACTATCGATTGAGTCAGGTCTCAATAACAGATTTATATTTCGAATATAATATTCATTATCATTCTTGAGAGTATAACACACTTCCATTTTCTGCGTTGAAAATTGGACCATTCGGTATATTTCAAAGATTGAAATGCATTCGACGCATTCAAAGATTTCTACCGCGTGCTATTGGGTATCGAATCTAGTTTAGAAAAATATCGACCACGGCATTTTTTTCACCACGGCTCTCGTATCAATCTCCATATTTCTGACACTGCCACTACTATTCTGATTAGATTCCAGTGAGGTCGGCACAAAGCATGATGTGACGAGATCATAAAGAGTTTCGACCCCAATCGGAGGTTAATTAACGGAATTCCTGTCGCTTCAGTTATTTTCAATCTGTATCACGAAGGCTATGTCGAATGATGATGAATCGTGGACCATTCGATACGTTCAGGATTTACTTTTAGTATGACTCCGATGGATTTTGTTTCAGCCTCGGGTATCAATGGGTGAAATTCAAAAGGCGTCATACAGAATGTGAAGCGGTGATGATTAATTTGAATATCATGGGCAGATCAGCTATACATGTGTGTTTGAGAGATTTTGAATTGGAGCTCTATACGAAGAATTGGGGATTTCAATCGTTTCGTTTCTCACGTGTTGATAATTCGAATGTTTCACGTATTATGAGCGTTTTTTTCTCTCGGTTTAAATGTCGATAATTCATCATGGAAATTATCAACTTTCGTTGAGCAAGATCCTCACGATTTTTTTTGGGGTTCAACTTTTGGATTTATCAGTGGTTGAAAAGGAATTCACTCTTCTTTATCAATCAAAATGAAATTATTAATAGGAAATCTAGTTCTCATTTTCACATTGAAATAAAATGATCAATTGAATGAATGAATGAATGAATGAATGCACATGATATTGAATATAATGATTCATTGTATCCCAGCAAGCGAAACGAAGTCTCTAGAACCTTCACTTCAATCCACCTCATTTTTGCCAAAGCTCACTGATTTACATATTGGAATTCAATATGCTCTCGATGAAAAATATAATCCGCAAAGAATTCATCCGTATTGATAGTTTCAACAAGATTTGCTGAAGTATATCATGGTTCAGTGTGCCGACAATCCCGAATCATTTGAATTTCAAATCGATCATCATCCCAGACATTTTCGAATTGATTCGCAGGTGCATTCAAACCGAGGTATGGGAAACGGAAAGAAAATAATACGGAAGTATAACCTTACTCGATTGTCTACATCGGACATTCTCATTAATGAATATTCCAATTCTCAATAGCATTTCGATTCGAAATATTCACAGTCATAGTGGCGTTACACTCAAATCGAAAATTGTTCATTTTTGTTACCGCTAGCGAAATTTTTATAAAAAAGAAAATAAACTGTCTGTCGAACATATTCAATATACATCAAGTCTTTAATACTTTTTTCATCGTGTTGAAACTGCCGAAATAGCTTCCAGAAAGTGATGATTCGCAGAATTTCATTATCAAATCAAATCAAATAGACAAAAAATAATCAATATGAATCATAAATTGATTGAGAAATGACTAGAATGACACAAGACACGGTGAATTTTTTTATTACGCGGCAATGCCACTGCACATAGCAAGCAAGTACTTGACTGGAAGCTGCTTTTCCCACCGTCGAATTCACCAGACTCAGCCCCTTCCGACTACCATTTGTTTTCAACGTAAGACACGCACTGACTAACATTGCGATGCCTACGAAAAAGTGTTCGTGGCAATGGTTGATACTTCAAGTAAAACTGCTAATTTTCCATCCAGAATAATAGATCAGTTTCACAAAAAAAAACGCTCATTTTATATCGGTATCAAGAAACCCAAAGGTGTATTACTGCAAACTGTTAGATAGTTTCTGTATGGCAGTGGATATCTATAACCTTTGTTTAGTATTTATTCGCTCACCCAATCAACTATCAGTATATAATTGATGAGTACAAAAAGCACCCATGAACACAAATCGAATATTAGTGAAGTACACATAAATTTTTCTGGAATGAGAATCAGGTAAATTTCTGTCATAGATACAAAAACATGTTATTTTCAACCTGGTATTCTGCACTAGTTCCATCATGGAATTCAGTCTCTTCTCACCATTTATATTAAAAAGAGCCAATACAATTCATCTCGGAACAGGCAATTCCAATAACATGTGTACGTTTAGAACGCCATTTTTTGGAAAATTCTTGTCAAAAAATAATCAGTCATGGTACTATTGGAAACAGAATTGAACGCCAATCAGAATGATGTGCCACTTGTCCCCCCTTCCCGTTTCAAAATCATCTACCCCTCCTAGAAGGTTGAACCATGAGCGCTACAAATAGTCCTTGAAAATGTCCTTGCAAATAAAATTGATCTGTTTTCCCGATTCCTTGTATTGTTTATTGAAAGGAAGATATAAAGGGTGGGAAGTTTTCAAATTGACACTCCGTATAATTCCATGAGTTCATTGCAGTCGATTTTGGGGATTCAAATTTGATTCTGGTTGTCTGAAAGTAGCCTTTTTCTTCTTTAAATACTAGCCGTGATTTTTTGATTTTAGTGTTTCGAATATTTGAAATGCTTCCATGGATATTCATCGGAATTTGAATCGGAAATCTAAATCAATGTAGCGAGTAGTTCATTTTACTGAATGGCAGCACCAACAATGCATTTGAAAATGAAATGAAAAATTCGATAAGAGAGTTATCCTTAATTAGCAGTCGTTTTGCTCTCATCAATTCAGTCTGAAAAAAACAGCGTGTTTTTCTTTTACCCGATAAAGTTGATCGCGAGAGATATTAAATTCCTGGACGAGCTATATTTTTAAATAATTCTTTATTCTTTTTATATCGTCTGGCGTTCCACTACGAGGATGTACCGATAGTAAATTATAAAGAATTCGAAGAATTGTTGACGAGGAATATATATTCTCAATTGAAGGACGACAAAGAATCTTTCATAGATGAGAGTCTACAGTACGCTCAGAGGACATATCTGCCTATTAATGAACTCGATACAATAATTTATTTTGAAGAAAATATTTTCATGTTTACACTGTGGAAATATTGGATGTTCGAGATCAAGAAAAAAATATGTTTCACTCAAAAATAAATTCGAGTAGTCCATTCATTCGATCATGTAGTTTTTTTTTCATAATTGTATGTGATATTTTCTTTCACTGACAGACAGAGTAAGATAGCATTAATAACTTATTTGAGCCACACTATATTTCTGATATATTTCGAGTTGAAATATGCATTTCTTCGAAATAATTAAACACAACTTGAAGCTGAAGCCGTTGAACTGAAATATTAATGTTTTGGTGTCGAATCGGATCTACAACAATTGAAGCAAGTGTTTTACGTTTCGACAATCTGTATTTCTAGGATCAACTACTTCTTAGTGAGATAAGTAGTGATAGAATTTTCCGCCCCTGTCTGTTACACCTCGTAGAATATTCAGCTGATTAAGATGATAATAAATAAAACAATAAATTATCTGCTTCGATGATGTTGGCATAAACCTTAGAATTCAAAACAAAATATCATTACTGATGAATCTCGCTATGAATTGATCGGCTGGCATGTGACTGCAATAACCCAGATGTCTTAAAAACGGTTCAATTCTCTGTATTTTGACAAAATCATCTTCTTCAACTTTCTGTATTCTGAGCAGAGCACAAGTAATGAATTTTTCCAAAAATGTCACAACTCATGAAAATACCCTTCATAGCAATATCAGAAAGGTAGAAGTATATTTGAAAGTATATTTCTACAACAAACATGTATACAAACAACTCCAATCTGGCGACTTCAACCGTTCAGAATTCACGTGTAGAGATGTACTTTACTCTAAGCTTGGTACGCATTTCTGACTCACTCGAGATACTAATGCTTAGTTTCCAGCTCGACTATCTTTATTATGTCAAAATAATGAAATTTGTGTCTGCTGATAAGTGTTTGGGGGAAACACGGTGCCGCCTATGGAGGGGCCCTTCATCGACCCCCAGTGAGAGCACGCCGGCGTCTGGAGAGTTTTAGAAGGCTATATTTCCTGTGGCACTAGCGGCCACTATTCACTCAATTGGAAGAATAAAGACAAATGTTTAGTTCGGGGTTCTTATGCCGGGTATAAATGCCACTCGCAATGGTTGTTCAATTTGATGAAACGTACACTCCGGGAACAATCATTTTCGAAATTAATAAGCTCGAGCATGGTGAAAATTGAAATTTTTCCACATGGCTGGAAACGAAACGATAAAATTTCATGTCTATTCTGTGTAAAACGAATGAATGATTTTTACTACTCTGCTAGCTAGCACGGATCAACTCAGAGAGATCGTTATCGGAAACATGTCTCAAGTCACGGCTCCTGGTTTGACTAATCTTCATCAAGATGTACCAAAGGGTTCCATAATAGTATCACTCGTCTTTGTCTCCATACAACCCGATTCTTCGAGTATTTCGAGTATATATCAAGACTAATGTTGACACAAATTGTACATCTACGTATCAATATGATCGTCATCATTATCATTTGGTCCTTCATTGATTTATTCATGTAATTATCCATCGATTCATAGATGTATCATTGCCTATCATCCATCACTTCATTATCTTCATTCATCTCCAATTTATATTGAAATTGGAGTTCACGAGATCAACTAACCGTATACCCCTCAACAAAAGAATAGAAATCACATGTACAGGTCATGGATTCTCTTTGCCAATAACTTTATCTGCCACTTAGTCTGGAGCGATGCGGAATCAATTCTGTAGGTATACATTTATAATTTCTTGAAAATAAATTCTCAGAAACATTCATTTCAATATTTTAGATCACAGTCAGACGTTCATTATTTAACAGAATTGACCCAGAAACTTGATTTTAATGAATGTATGATGTAACTGTTTTCAATGACATTGTTTTTTCTTTTTAGATTACCCCTGATGGAATACTCGTACTTCTTTATTCGAAACCAGACGTTCACCATTTTTTTCTTGTTCAAAATTAGATCGTGAAGAGCTATGAATAAAAAGCTTGACCAATTTGAATATTGAATGACCTGTTAATAAGGATATTTGATGAGTTTTTGGAAATAATTTTATCGATGATCCGAAAGAACCGTTTGGAAGGAACTTAGTTATCCAATGGATGTATTCATGTATCACAGGTTTCTGGAGGTCTTCAAACAACTATATACATATTTTCAATATCACTCGAGCTCTCACTGTTTGAGATTAAATCAGACAAGAAACGCATATTACTCCAGCATGAGTTATCGACACTTACTGTTGTATGAAGAAAAAGTATTACAATCGGTTTTAAAGAATATGGCGATGCATGAAAAAGCTCAGCAGGAATTCGACTCGGAATATTTCATAGAGAGGAATGAGAGCTAACAAAAAAAGAAGATAAAAATTTATCGGATAAGGAACCACACCAGTACTGCGTTATATTCTTCTGGCACAGCTATTCTCTCCGTATAGTTTGGACGTAAACGTCTACATCTGAAATATCGCTTGTATGCTCCGTACGTTTTACATACATATATATTGTTGTGCCATGTGCCAGACTTTCACCAATGCTTCGACAAGGTACTCGACTATTAAACGTCATGAAATGTTTTGGTGGAAGATCGATCAATTACTAACATTCAATTCATTTATGACATGTAATGAAGTCATATTAATTTTCTGGGGATCTGTTTGGTAAAAGAACTGGTATACTGAAACATTTGAACAAGCTTCCGGTAATGTACATGATACACCAGAATTTCTCCTAGGATTTTTAAAAAGACGACATTTTTCAACGAGCTTTATCAATCACTCGAGAAATGGTTCAGGCTTTTTCGTTTGCGTAGAATTGGAACGATGACTCAATAAATACAGAATTAATTGTTAATGAACATTAGGAAATTATCTATGTGAATGTGAAAATCATCAATTATCAAATAACTCTACCAGTATATTTGGACTGAACTCATCGAAAGATCATCAAAAATAAAAAATATCGGAGTTAGAGAAAGGAATGTTATCAAGGACCGCAGCTAAGCGGAAAAAATCATCTTCCGTTCGGTGCATATCAAGTTTGTTCTTAAGAAGTACCCAGGCAGCAAGCTGACGTGATTTTATCGTCATTTTTTCGACACCAGACACGTCCTGCTGACGAAAAGAATGACGCCATAAAGACGGTAGGATGACGTGAATATGTCACAGACCAAAGACGTCATTCTGTAACGTCATTATGACGTTATATTTCGACGTTAATGGGCCGTCCCTATTTATTATATATATATATATATATATTGATATTGGTTCAAAATTATTTGTATTCACTTGCTAGTCTCAAGCTCATATTATTTGGATGTTAGTGCATATACAAATCAATATCCTATCTATGATGTTATAAGGTCTGTAAATAAAATCACAATTAGAGAACGAAAATCTATATGTTCCATCGGCATCAAAGGATATAATAAAGATATAATGAAATATAATATATATATTTATATTATATATATAAAATAACAGTTTGAGTAGAGGGAGTTATTTTTTTGAACTATGAGGATCACAATTATCAAGAGTAAAATTGTTAACTCAGAACATTTGAATTAAACCAAAAATTGATTAGCTCATTAGGAAGAAAAAATGCCAAATTTTATTGTGAATAGTTGATGTAGGGGTACTTGTTCCACTTGTTGGGGATGTGAGAAGAGTAGAAATCCCCAAGGCACAGGAACTTTCTAGAAATAAAAAATTATTGTTAAAAAATATATATAATTTAATGGTTAATGACCAATAGATAAATGAAAACTCTACTATTATTCACAAACTATTAAAACAACAAATTTCAAGAATATACAGATGTGATAGTATTTTAAAAATTTCATTTGGTCGAACAAATTGTTGAAAGTTCTGTCTTCTAGATTACCATCAGTTATAACAGATATGTAGGAAAAAACCATTGGAAAAGTAAGAAAGAAAGAAGTACCTTGAGTTGTCAGAACAGAAAGTTATTTGTGCAGACTCATCTCAAGATCTTTCATAGCTTAGAAGAGTCGACTCCACTTGTTGGGGATGTGAGAAGAGTAGAAATCCCCAAGGCACAGGAACTTTCTAGAAATAAAAAATTATTGTTAAAAAATATATATAATTTAATGGTTAATGACCAATAGATAAATGAAAACTCTACTATTATTCACAAACTATTAAAACAACAAATTTCAAAAATATACAGATGTGATAGTATTTTAAAAATTTCATTTGGTCGAACAAATTGTTGAAAGTTCTGTCTTCTAGATTACCACCAGTTATAACAGATATGTAGGAAAAAACCATTGGAAAAGTAAGAAAGAAAGAAGTACCTTGAGTTGTCAGAACAGAAAGTTATTTGTGCAGACTCATCTCAAGATCTTTCATAGCTTAGAAGAGTCGACTCTATTTATTATACAGTTAACCAAAATAAGTGAATTGTGTATATATAACTAAGATTCTTTCTTTTTCTGTAGGTAGATTCACTGATAAGAAGCTTCTTTTCACCAGTATTAACACATTAATTTGGACTCTCATCATTTGTTTCTTGATTTTTCATCAAATTATTTCAGTATCTCGACAAAAAATCCTAGTGAGTTTAATCAGCACACTAACCTTAAGGATACAATTATTTTCACAAAAAGGAAAAAGCCTTAAAATAACGTAGCATCATGATATAGGTACAGGAATCATAGTAAGTGGTGAGTACATGACATCAAATCCAATACATGCAATAGACCAAATATTAAACTTACCTTACAAATCACTAGTAAAGGAAATGCACAATTCACAACCGACGGTCGGAAATCGACTTCTGTAATCAATAGGAAATTTCAATCGAAATCGAATACATAACAACCTCAAAATTTTTGTGATAATGGCTTGTGGCCGAACTTGTCCGATACCGATAACTCCGGAGATTGCCGAACGCCAAACAAATAATGAACGTTTTGTTTTGAAGCGCCAAATTCAAACTGTTTTTCAATGAGTTGATAATCATACGAACCTCATAAAAGATGGGCTGTGGTTGAATAATAATACCTATATTGCGTCTGTTTATTCGCCTAAAGAGAAATTTGATTCCATTCTGTACCTACAATGTACACTTGCCTATACACACTTTAAGGTATCTATGGTAAACTTTCGTTTAACTTTTGCATTTCGATGAAAAATATTTAGGAACCTATAAGGATCATTGGAATAATCATCAAAATGCAAAAATATAAAACAATGAGTTGACGTTTTATAATGACGTAAAAATATCGTCAAACTAACGTCCTGGTTATGACGTCTACAGTACATTCAAAAAATGACGTCAGTTTTCACGTCATTTTTTGGTAATATGACGTTGCGGACCAATGAATACCAAAAAGAGACGTCATTATGACGTCAGCTTGCTGCCTGGGTAGTTTATTGAAGCTTTTGATAACGGATCGTGCTTCGCATGTATAGTGGACAAATTAGTACCGACGGAAAAAGTCAAAGCATGAATATTTGGACGACCATATAGAAGACAAGTTATTACATATTCATCTCTGGATATGATGAATGAAACTGAGCGATGAACCTGGACTTTATTTGTTGCAGTTGTCAAATATTATCTGTGAATGCGAAGCTGATGACAATGTTGAACTAAATGAGACCTCCAAAGTTCCAATTACACTGTTTCACTGGAAACTTGAAAGACACCCGCGAGGAAAACAAGGTGAAATATATTCTATTCCAAAAGACATTTTACGGAGAATATTTTCCATGTGCTTGATATTCACTACCACGACTATTATATTGCCATATTTTCAAAATTTCAGGGGTATTCCCACTCAACTGTATTGAAATTCTCATTGATGTTGTCCAATATCTATTGAACACCTGATATCTAAACTGACGTGTTAGTGCTGATAACATATAGGGTGAAATGAAAATGTTTCATTGTACAAAATCCTGGTATCGTAGTCATCTTTTTCATCAAATGTTGATTCTGAAATAATTCAGAAATCTTTGAAAGCATTTTTCCCGAAGGAATGATTCCCATCTAATTAGATATCGAAAAGAATACCACTCATTGAAATATACAAGACATATCAATAGCCCAAAGTTTCGTAGTTTCTTACTGAATCATCTTCACTAACATTTGAACTTCGAAATATGAGAATGATCATTATTTGAATAACGAAATTTGGGGGGAGTTTCTGAATATGATGTTGAAATGGAAGAAGGTCATTCCTCAACTCATTTCATACTTAAATTTAATACAAATCTGAATCCATAAACAGGAGGGTTGAAATCAGAAGTTCTTCTTACAATTGTCCTCATACCTAGTTTTGCCAGTCGAAAATTGGAATTAGGATTTCTTATTTTTTCACAGGAATTCTGAGAGTTTAACATCCACTACATTCAATTTGATATAAAATGAACCCTAGTATGTTAATTGAAAATAATAAATAACTATGATATTCGTTTGTGAAGAAAAGTTGGACAAAACGAACTCAAAAACAAAAGACGATAGTCAATTTTTGTTTTCACCAATGAACTGAACTCGAAAAAAAAAAACAAGGACGCGACCATCATTTTCCTGTAACTTTTATAGTTACCGATTCACCCCATACAAACATCGAAATTTACCCTGTACCTTGATTGAGTAACGATAAATAAAATTGAACTCGATAGGAGTTTCGACTGTATAACTTCGAATTCGTCTTCTGATGAGAATTAAAAAACTCCGTGGACGCGGTCATATTTATACGAAGAGGATTCCAGTTCAGTGACCTGAAATCGCTCCAAGAGTGGCTGATGTGATACGTATTGTTTTGAATAGAACCAATCCATGATCTATCAATATCATGAGTGGCCAAGGCGAAATCAATGAAATGAAGGGTCATATTCGTTCCAATGAAATATGACGATTAAGTAATCCTTATGTTTTACCCTACGAAGAATATACATATGTATCATTTGGAAACTTCATTGGAATTCATGGGAAAACAAACAGAAACAAATTAATATTTTTCGAAATGACTTGCTTTGAGACATAAATACGAATGGATAAGGAGTAAACTAAATATCACGTCAGAACATTCATGAAATGAAGTCTGTAGTACAGTTTATTACTCCCGAGATATAACATGACATTAGCAATGAATATTAAAACACATGACAGCAATACATATTCAAATACACATTAATTATTGAATTTTGTATTTCATATTCACTCACTGAACCACTAACAAACAGAAATATTATCTAGGTCAGCGCAAGTTGCAAAATCTGAAAGCAGTCCAGGCATTTGATGCGCTGGATTTAATCATAACCAACTCCTTTCTACTTTCATGCACCAGTCTTCAGTCGAGTACTTCATTTTTGTTCTCTGATGTTGTGAATCGTTGAAAATGTGTTCTGTCATGATCTCTGAAATCTTGCTTAGTACAAAGAAATGACGAATACATACGGTCGAATGAATACTTTTTTACGAATACCAATTACGGTTGAAATGCACCTTTGTATACAATGACACGATCATTCAATGAATTCAATAATTTTGTCGCTCTTTGAGTTGATTATAGATGGACTCAAAATTATTATAGAGGAGTTATAATTTAGCAGTACATGAAATGTCTTTCCTTCCTCCAATCGCTTTCGTGTTTTTTTTTAATCTGAATAATTCACATGAACCCCACCAATTTTTCAGGAGTATTATAATGGATGGTAATTTGTCAGTTCGTCTTGGAGCAAATTAATAAATGAATGAATGAATGAATGAACGAAAATTATCAATTTTTATCACACGACGCACAGTGGTCCAAAAGCCCAATTTCCTGGCCAAAACCTCAAAGGTTAATGGATTTCTCTCAAATTTTCAGATTCATAGTTTTTTGGGTCGCTGATTACGAAAATGGAAAAAAATCAAAATTCAAAATGGCGGAACCAAAATGGCGGACATTTTTTCGAAAAAAGAGTACGTTTGCGCTGGAATTTATATTATGAGTGTTTTTTGGGTCGCTGATTACGAAAATGAAAAAAAATATACAAATTCAAAATGGCGGATCCAAAATGGCGGACATTATTTTCAAAAAATAATACGTTTGTGCTGAAATTCATAATAGAAATGTTTTTTGGGTCAATAATTATGAAAATAAATAGAAAAAATTTATTACGAAATGAATAGAAAAAAAATTTATTTCTGCAGAATTATTACAAGCACAATATGTGTGGGAACATTATTCTTTACTTGACTGAACTACATGATTTCCTCAAATACAGATCAATCGCTATCAGAGCTTCCATCGCAACTTTCATTTTCAGAATCATTATCTATATTGAGTACATCATCTGCGTCGTCTCCTCCAAAATCGAATTTTTCATAACTGAGTGCTCTGTCATCTGACGCACGAATGCACCAACACTGCTCCAAACAGTACGGTTTTTAAACCGAAGGGGCAAGAAAGGGCAGGTAATGCCAACGGTTACGAATTCTACATAGTTTTATACGCGTAAAACCGTTGCAACTTCTTCAGGATCTCTTGGGATCATAACTAATTCTCTACAGATATAAAAATAATTATGGGAAAAAAAACAATTCTGAGTGCCGACATTTCATTCTTAATAACATCTGCAAAAATGCACGTTATGATTCCCGCAGTAAAGAATAATATTCTACATACATTCAGGAACATCCTCCATTTTGTCGCAAACGTTTTCACAAAAAACTGCATTTCTTATGACAATTTTAGTCAAGCGCACGAAACTGGTCATGGGCCGCCATTTCCCATGTGGCGCGATAACGGGCAAGTTTGGGTGTGTGCCCACGGCCAAGTATTGAATATATCAACCTAATCTTTTGGATTATGAAACTTTCATTCTTCCTGTTGAGGAACATATGAAGCTTTACCTCTTTGGGTAACTTTCGATTTTTGAGGTTTTGGCCAGGAAATTGGGCTTTTGGACCACTGTGCGACGAACAATTCGTTAACCTTGAAAATTAAACCAGTTCGTATGAAAACTATGGCATACATTGGACATACATATGTTTCCTCTATACTTGTTTTACCACTATATTTCTTTGAGTTTGTCCGGTTAGGTTAGGTTTGTGATCTGGGTGTATGGATGATTTATTGGGTCTATCGATCATACAATTTCGGATTCGACCATCTATTGTGCAACACATAAACACAACGTTTTTAAAACCCCTGTTTATACAGAAACTTTCCCATTTATCCGAAGTATAACAAACTCTTGAAGCCCTACTCATCGAACCTTATTTATCCTCGAATAAAATCATTGAAGCAGCAAAATCTTCAAATTACAAACTTTAGGGATTGAATCTGTCCGAGTTATTAAACTTGCGATCTGTACTAAATACTACCCTCATTCAACCAGAATCAAAGATTTGAAAATAATCATAATACCTTGTTTCTCTCTCCCAACTTCGGGTCTCAATACGATATTGTTGCCATCTTCTCTCCTCCACAGTACCGTCGGCTCAGGAATACCAGAGGCTTTGCATCGAAGTCGTATGTTCCCACCCTCGACAGCCATACCAGCACCATCCGTTGATTCATTGTCTTCTAGAATGTCTGGGGGTATGACTACTTCCAAATAACCCATCTGCGAATAACATTCCACTATACCGTGTATCCCAGGAGCAACCCCCGAAAAAACACACCGGACGTTCAATTTCCAAATTGTACTCTTATGTTTATTTTGTTTCATTCAACGATATATTACATATCCCATACAGAAGTTTAGTCTATTCAGTCGAGCAAGATAGTTGTGACAGCTCTCCATAACGTGGGGTTTTGCTGCTTGTCTATTTTTTCAACGATACACCGAAACAGAAAGTTGGGTTAAGTTTATCATTCGAATCACTTCGAGAAATGTTTTAGATGTACAAAATTATCGTTTACATACGATATGTCGCTTATTTGACAAGATAATTTGAAAATTAAGATCGATTTTGAATGGTACCTACTGAAGTACCTTCATAATGACTTATGAAAAACTTTATTGAATTCGACAGGCTTGTACACCTACCTGTCACTTTTTATTTCAAAATTGTCATTGAGAATTGCGTATTATTCTATTTGGAATAGAAAAATACAACATACTTGTTGCCTTTCTGCATTATTAACAACAAAAAATCAACCTTTTAGACTTTCTTATATCACCTAATTGTCCATATAAAAATCGTAAATTGCCTCCGCGGATGTTTATAAAAATGTCACTGAGAAGAAGTTCATTAATTTCTTGTTGTCAAAAAGCGATGCCGATGTCAAGAAAATATCTTCAAATACTGTTGATCACTACCCAGTATAGTTAATTGTTGATAATTCAACCAAAAGTATGGTGGTTGTAGTTTACCCTACCTGTATAAAATTTGTACCAAATGCGCTTCTCAAACTGTTTTAGTTCCAGAGTTATTTGCTTGGAAATATTTCAAATTGACACCCTGTATCTATATATGCATGATCTATGTATACGAAAAAAGGACTATTCATAAAGTTTACTGTGCTCACTTTCTACACTGTTTCCACGCGCGCAGAGCATATTGCCAGTCCATTTCTATATGTTGACGGTCTCTATCCATTCTATTCAATGAGTCATGATCAACAATGGATTAACAGAATAAAGTAGAATGATTATCGACTCAGAATAACTTGCAAACTGGATATCGAAGGAAATATCAATAGCATTGTTTTCCTACTCAGATAATTTCATTGATATTCAGTTTACAAAATATTGTCAAATGTCGTTTCCAATCGAATTCGGGAACTGATGAAGTGAGAATTGAGATGAAAGTGATGAACTTTGTAACTGTACTATGAGAAGAACCTCCCAAGTGAAATACTAATAAATAAAAAGCTGCCAACCCCAAATGAAGAGGTTACCATTCTCGATAAGAAATGTTCCCCTCGTACAAACAAACTCGGTGTATTCACGATTTGTTGTGGAAATATTATTTCCTTTCTATTGAAATATTCTCGATAGGCCACCTGACATAAAAACATTCCTTCTCATATCATTTACCTGACTTCGCATAGGGTCGGTGTTTATCTGACACATATACGTGCCGGAATCGTTCCTTTGCACGTTGGATACGTGCAGTTTCCACGTGTTGTGTCCATTGTGTGTCACTGAGAGACGAGGATTTTGATTAACCTTATGATTATGTATTGCCAAGATGGCCTTCGTGTCAGACTTTATCCAAGCAACCTGGAATCAGAAAACAAATGGCATTCATGAAAGATACATGATTACGAAGTGTCACAAATCATTAAACGGAAAGAATAACAACTGCTCTGTATAATATTTTGTAGTTGTTACTTGTGCATCGTTTTTCAACTCAAAAAGCTGAAGAATTGATCCCTTCTCACAAGGACAATTATAGATGATTCAATTGGAATCACTGTGATAAAACAAGGTGAAATATTGTTTGATACTCCCCAGCATTAGAAGAGAAGATTATTATTCTTCCTAGGTTGGTAGAACAGTCTATAACATTTTCCAAACATTTTGTTTGTCAGAAGGTTCAATTATCTCCAAGTCACACTTGTCTTTTTAGATTTTAACAACGGATGATTTTGTTGAGCAAAGAACTCGCATCAAATGTTGTTTGCGAAAAGAATAGGCTTGTGCGGACACGTTGGAAATATGGCGGAAGGCCTTTGGTAATCAAACTATGATACAATAAACGTATATTCCGTGTTTAACAGGATCATGTTATACCCTACTTTTCTCTTTTACCTTTCAAACAAAAACTTCTAAACAAGGGGTATCCTTCACATACGATTAACAACAACATTGGACAATGTTTTGTTTTCACTTCCTGTTTCGCCAGAAGTACTTGTTACTTTCGAATTTTCAAACGGGACACTCTGTATATCATTACATTTACGGATTCTGTACAATTTGATGAATTTAACGATACCGAGCAAGTGATATTTTGAATGCATATATTTTTTCAATTACTTTTTCATTTCTCATTTAAAATGTGCCATGATGGTTCAGATTTATTAGAAATAATACATGCTAGTGCTAGAAAAATCTTACTAACATCGAAAATACTGGATCACTTGATTTATGATCGAAACAATGTTATGTAAATAGTTTGTGGACTGAAATTCAGTTTCTTCAAATGGAACTATATTGTTATCGTGGTACCATTTATTTTAGTATCCTTAAAAACGTGATCATTAATATATATTATTGCTTTGTGCGATAAATTCAATCATACTAGAAGCTAGAAGAAAATATGCAATTAATACTATTTCACTCAGATGAATTACTGAAACTAAGGTGGCACTGGGATCAGATACTGAGATCACAACAGGTGTTCAAACTGATATCCGTCAACCCCACTGCACTTCTGAACTTGCATTAATAAATCGTAACCATCATGGCACACTTAGAATGAAAAATAAAAAAAATATTCAAAAGAATATTGACATTGAAAAGGTCATCTGCTTGGTATCGTTGAATTCAGAAAATTGTAGAGAATCCGAAAATGAAATGAAATACAGGGTGTCTTATTTGAAAATCAAAAGTAATAGGTACTACCGGCGAAACTGTAAGTGGAAAAAAAATCATTTCGATGTGAGAAGTTGCTGTTTAATATGTATGTAGAGCCCCAAATTGAAAATTTACGAATTTCGAATTTTCGAAAAATTAACGAGGAAAGTGGGATATAGCATGATCCTGTTACACCCGGTATAAGTGGTACATCGAGTTCAAAAAGGGTCGAGAACGCGTTTGAAACGAATCGCCTTTTAGACGATTATCAACGTCTACTGAAAAGGGTTACTTCCAAAAATCGCAGATTTGCTTGAAAATCATCGATTGACAATCAGAGATCTCGCTGATAGTGATGGAATATCATTTAGCTCAATTCGAACCATTTTGAAGAATGTTTCGTGTGGCAAATAACTCTTGGTTGCTTCATCACGATAATTCACCATATCATACTGCATTGGTTTTCCGCGACTTTTTTGCGAAAAACTCGACTCATATCGTTCTGTATCCACCATATTCATCTGATTTGGCTCCGTGCAACTTAGGGATATTCAACACACTCAAAAAGCCAATGTAGGGACGCCGTTTCAAACAAGATTGAGGAAATCGAAACCGAATCGGAGAAGGTATTGAAAGCTATACCTGGAAAATACTATTCTGACTGTTTCAAGGACTGAAAAAAGCGATTTGGAAAACTAAATGAAAAATTCACATTCAACGTATGAATTCAACATACTTTTTGGTCACAGTGGTATACAAAAATGTGGTTGAAAGTACCTCCGTCCCACTGTTTTATTCTCAATATACACTCCGTCCATTATCCATTGATTTCTTATTAGCGCTGCTCTATTTTTTCAAGCTATAATTATCGGGCCTTCTAGGCTCTTTCCCCATGGCTGCTCATAAGAACAACTCTAAATTACATCCGCGGGATTTTCATTTCACTCATATCTCTGTTTGCTATTCGACTTTCGATTGAAATCGACTGAGCTCCTTCGCAAATACGACCTCTTGTATACCCTTCCTATATAGCATTCTACTCGAAATTTCCGAAATAAATCAATTCACTGGCACATTTGAGATCAGATGGCGATATTCGATGAGAAAAAGACTCTAAAGCGGAATTGACAGCAGTGATGACCTTAGGAGTTTGGTATGATCCTCCCATACAATCAGAAAAAATCTAAAAGATAATGCAGAAACTTAGACACTTGGGTTTCTAGATTTTGAAGAGCAAAATCGGTCATATATTAAAAAAGGCATGAAGAAAAAAAAAAGAAATGAAGTAATATTCATTGACGTCATCACTCGGTGGAATGACATATTATTATTACATTTTTTTTAGGTTTCCTGAAAGAATCTGTGAAGATGAAATTATAAGACTGTGGCAAAATTGATCATCCAGAGAATTCTCGTGACCTCCATTCATTTTGCATATACATAGATCTGGAGAAATTTCCGCTTAGTGAAAATCATGAAATCACTTAGATCTTACTCTTTTTGTGCTTTGACAATACGTGAGGAGTATTTCAATAGAAGAAAATCGTCACTTCAGTCCCTCTTGAATATGGGACGATATAATCAAGACATGTTTTTACAGTATACCAACTTTCTCTTAATTCTCAGGGTACTGGAAAATTATATAAATGGGAATTCAATATGCTTACTAATATTCTCAACAAAATCCGCACGACTGATTGAATTCTACTGAGAAATATTCATATCGAGGTAGCCACGAAAATTTAAGAAAAGAAGATACAGGTTGATATCGAGATTAGATCATTTTGCTAATAGTGCTGCATGAGTCCACGATAAGAAAATTATTTGTACAAGGTGGGCCGGGCCAACTTAATTTTACGACTTTCATATGTAAACATGGAGAATTATTTGGGACATTAGATTCTCGATTCGAGAAGGATCAACTTATCAATGTGACATCTGATAATTGATTATTCTATTCTTATTTTCTTGCCCCCAAGAAGTTCGTTGAAACACTATGCATTCAATGATTTCAGTATCATGATATTTTCAAAACACCACTTCAATGTGTTGAATTTGAGTGGAATTGGAATGTTATTCAAAATAACGACGGTGCGTGAGAAACAAAAGTTTTATTCAACGAACAATGAAAAACATGAATCGGCCGTTAACGTCCTGCAACTGGTTGCCAAATTCAAGGCTATTGTTTCAGTCGGATTTATTTATCTAGAATTGCAAGAATATTTTTCCGTTAATTCATTCCACATCCCTTTTCCTACCATTTCAATTGTTCAATTAGGGGAAAGAACAATGCTCAAAAGATGTTATGTGCTAGCGGTAATCCGTATTTCACTAATTTCCAACAAGAGAACTATGAATATGATTTTTTCAGCTTAATTTGTACGAGTTTGTCGATAATGATACCAACGATGAGCCCGCGATACAGTGCACGAAGTGATACGCCAATGGTTCCTAAAAACGAAAAAAAAAGTTATTTGTACAAGATTTTCATTGAGATCCATGTGCTGTTCAAGTAATATGGCTTTCTTTTGGGTTTTTGTCTTGATCAGTTTTGCTTATCTTCATGTTATTGTCATACCATAAATGAACTGTCCAACCTAGAATTCATCATGTTGAACCATACCTTCATCACCAATCTGATATGAGCATGTGATTTTTCAATAATTCGTGTAACATCCTGTATAACCTGAAATATTAGCCACCTATTTAGATGAAGTGAAATTGTTGAATGCATTTTTTATAAAAATATTTTCTAGAGAGCGATCGCGATCCCTCGACTTTTTGATAAAAAGCTACTGATTTTATCACGGAGTTGGCCCAAAGAAAGAAGTACAAACTCAATAAGTATTTGTTGCACGTTTGATTGGGTATTTTTGTGTTACCTCCGGATATTCTTACAATGCAATCAGAGTGTATACGACTGAAATATAGAATCACCAGAGAGATCAATGAAGGCATTCCAATTGTGTGACAGCTCTCACAGAAATTGAAATACCAGAAAACTGAATCGATATAAAAGAGAAACCACATTACATTGGCAAATTTTCATATTATTGAAATATCCCAATTGAATCCTGAGTATTCAGCGATAACAAAACCATTTCGAAGAATTAGTGTATTCGATCACTATTTTACTGAACTCATCATCACTTACGTGGTATTCAATATGGTAAACTATCCTATACTGAGTTTGAATTGACTGTTTGTCATTTCCCTCGTATAACAGTCATAACAATATCACCTTTCTCTGAACTGAATGATGAAGATATCAACTCGTATGATTGTACTTCCGATGATTTTCATCCATACGATTCCATTCATGTGAATGTTTCAATTTCCCGAATTTCATATATATAAACGAAAGTTCCTATGAAAAAATGTTTTCATTTCGATCAGAAGTTCAAGTATTATCTTATCATGAGCAGCTTATCATTTTTCATAAAGTACTGCTTAGTATTCGGAAACCAATTGATTCACTCTCTGAAATTTTTTTAACTCTATCGATAATGTACGACGAAGAATACATCGATTCAATTCAATTTCATGAACAAATTTATAAACAAGTGGAATTTGGAAACTGAATATTGAAGGTTGTTAACTGCCCTACAAGGGATGATAGATCGTCACAAGGCCATTTTTGCCAATAATTTTGAATGGAACCCTACGGCGAGCGACACCTTTTTTTCAATGATACTTATTTCGTTTGTATTTATGGCAGTTTTGGCAACTCGCTTTTGAAATTTTGAAAGATAATCCAGATGAATTCGGCAATTTCGAAATAACATTCCGAAAGGATGGTGCTCCTCCACGCTTTTATGGTGCAGTAAGACGGTATTTGGATGAGGAGTATCGAGGTAGATGGATTGGACGACGAGGTTCAACGGAATGGCCACCTCGATCACGGGATCTCACACCTTTGGATTTTTTTCAAAAGTACGAGAAGGGTTTAAAAATAGGACGTTTTACTGTCAGGAAGTAAATGGACGTCACTCCGAGCAATTTCTTTAAGTAGATACTGATTTTTGAATCTGTAATTAATATCATACTGAATGGAATTAAAATTTTAATGTTTACTAATGAGTCATTATAACTGCCACAAACACAAACAAAATTAGTATCATTGAATAGGTTCTTTCGATACCTTTTAAAAGAGGTGTCGCTTGCCGTAGGGTTCCATTGAAAATTATTGGTCACAATGGCCTTGTGACGTCATCTCTGACGATTTCGTCATCTATCATCCCTAGTAGGGCAGTTTACAACCTTAAATATTCTGTTTCCAAATTTCACTTGTTCATGTATAATCGTTTCAAAGATAAAAGGGGGGAGGGGACTTTTGAGAAGCACTGTATGCAGAAATAATGGAAGTTTCCTTTCCAGCGTTCAATGTAAAAGCGGCGCCTTGAAAATCTTGCAATGAATGAACCTAGAGATATAGCAGTATCCAGGTAAGTATAGTACCGGGCTTTTTCTCATCGTATCAAAACAATCCATCGTCAAAAATTTTCTTCATTGCAAGAATCGAATGAAGGTGATTTTGACCATCTTCACAACTTTATGAGAATGCGACCGTTAAACAATGCATGTTTCCATGAATGAATGATTATTTACAATGTTGACCAAGAAGAAATATCTCATCATAAAAAATCATAAACTTAACAAATCGACCTCTAAACACATACACCAACAACCAGAGAGCATGCAATAGATAACTTGTAACATGTTTTTCACATATGATTTCAATTGCATCTCAAACATTCTTCATTCATTGAATATATAGTATACTTGGTGTTTCATTTAATAAAATGAATTGAGATCCTTTCCTATTTCGTACCTTGTAGATTTCGATAGGCCATCCTGTATATTTGAGTTTCTGGCACCGTTGATAAGGAAATAAATGAATTTATATCCCACTCAAATATATATACCTACATGTGGACACAATATATAATAATAGAGTGCGTCCATAAAGTATCGCATAAATTCATTATTGGCTAAATGAACAATAAAAATAGGAATTCCCAAAACAGGTCGATTTTTAATTTCAATTCACTATCGTTTCAAATCATAATCTAATATACAGGGTGAACCACTTTCGTGTAATGACGTCATCACCATTTTTTACAGATGGAACTCCCCCCTTTTTAATCAATTTCCAAATTGCCTTTGCTGAGCTGATTCCAAGAATGTATAATATGTTGCTTCAAATTGGTACAAGGTGGGCAAAAATGCAAAAAAAAGTATGAAAATTGTTTATGGAAAGTAATACGTCACTGAATGTAATAAACAAATTAAATGAAATTAGTAGTTATGCAATAAATGTGATACACTTCCAAAAACAAACAAACGAACGAAAATCCACAATAAATGTTCAATTTGTTCTCCTTTGACCGTTAGACAATTACTGAACCGGGCATTACTTTCGTCTCTAACATTCTGTAGCATAGCGGGTGTTATGCTCTGAATTTCTTGTCTGATTCGGTCTTGTAGTTGAGGGATATGTCCAGGTCTGTTTAAGTAGACTTTAGATTTCGAATAACCCCATAAAAAGAAGTCCAATGGGCTCAGATCAGGTGATCTAGCAGGCCATTCCACTGGTCCCCTTCTTCCTATCCACCTTTGTGGAAAAGTTGTGTTTAAAAAATCGCGCACAGTTACTGCGAAATGGGCGGTGCGCTGTTGAAACCAGATTCTGCGGTCTACATTAGTGGGTATTTGAATATCAGGAAAAAGCTGGATCAGATCAGGAATTAATGTAATTTGTAGGAAATCCAGATATAATGCTCCTGTTGAGTTTTCATCGAAAAAATATGGACCAATAATTGTATTTCTCACAATACCAGCCCATACGTTAGTTTTTTGTGGTCTTTGCGTATGGTACTCTTGCATCCAGTGTGGATTTTCATCAGACCAATAACGGGTGTTTTGCCGGTTAACATGACTGTTCAAATAAAACGTTATCAATGAAATTGTTATTTTGGTTCATCATATATACTCGCAGAATTCAGTTCTTCGGTCAAAGTCGTCTTCAGCCAATTCATGGATGAGACGCACTTTATAAGGATGGTATTTTACCTTTTTGAAAATGTTTGATACTGAAGACTTTCCAATACCAAAATCCCTACATAATCCTCGCACTGTACAGTGTGGATTTTCTACAGCCGACAAAATTATGTCTTGTTGAATATTTTCATCAATTTTTAATCTACCTTGCTTTGCTGCATCCCTCACATGTCCTCATTCTCTGTATTTTCGCTCTATTCTACTTACCGTAGATTGTGAAATAGGTTCACGGTCTGGGTGCATTTCCTGGAATAATCGGCATACCTCTTTTTGAGTCCGCATCTTATCGCCAATACCAATCATCATTAATATTTCAATCCTGTCACTTTCGGTTAAAGGCATTTTGTAAAAAAAGTTCACGAACGTACCTTCTCTGAAGCGTCAACAATACGAAACTGTGCTTCAATGTTTTTGACAGTTCTGTCAAATAAAAAAAATTGTAAAAGATAATGCCAAACAAAAAGATTTTTATAGTCCAGGGCCTTGGATCACTAATAAAAGCTGTGATACAATTATTAAGAATAATGCTGTATGTTCTTGATAGTTTATCAAAGTAGTTGTTTATTTTCATCACTTTGTAAGTAAATTTTTGCATTTTTGCCCACCCTGTACCAATTTGAAGCAACATATTATACATTTCTGGAATCAGCAATTTGGAAATTGAAAAAAAAGGGGGGGGGGTTCCATTTGAAAAAAATGGTGATGACGTCATTACACGAAAGTGGTTCACCCTGTATATTAGATTATGATTTGAAACAATAGTAATTAATATTAATTGAAATCAAAAATCGACCTGTTTTGGGGATTCCTAATGTTATTGTTCATTTAGCCAATAATGAATTTATGCATCACTTTATGGACGCACTGTATATACAGGGTTATGATAAAGTAATGCACAAAATTCATAAAACGTACAACGATCACTTTTGAAAAAAATGCAAAAACACGTCACATTATGTGATAGAGCTTGTGTTTTTACACACGCGAAAAATAGTTCCACCTACTATCATTAGAATTTCTATCCTTTCTCTTTCGGTTAAACGAGCCATAATAATAAAACTGTGGTGACACGAACAAACACTGACACTGACAAATCGTTATTTTAGTAAAACAATTGAAAAAATTCATAAGAACATATGTTCTTACTAGATAAGTGTAAATTTGACCTCTTTTTATAATTGGTTATACTATTTAGTTTTTTATTCCTTTTCTCGTTTTTTTTTTCATATGTGAGCCCTACTGCAACTATTTTTCCCGTGTGTAAAAACACAAGCTCTATCACATAATGTGATAAAAATCTTAGCTTCCCATTGAAAAAAGTTGTTGATGACGTCATAACTTTGACAACTTTGCCGTGTTATTTTTGTAACTCATGTCAAAAGATGCGGAATAAAAAGAACAGTTTGACGTGTTTTTGCATTTTTCTCAAAAGTGATCGTTATACGTTTTTTGAATTTTGTGCATTACTTTATCATAACCCTGTATATACATGTTTACCCTGAACTTCTTTTGATAGTCTATTCCACTTAGGTTGAAAATCCTCCTATTCATTCAGATTATTTGTTCAACTGCCATATGTCATTCACGTGGATGTTATGATCAATCATTTATTTACTCACCCTGTAAGTTCCCAAGTGATTAACACTGCATGTGAAATAAACATCTCTACCCTGAGTGACTGTAAGATTTCCCAAGGGGTTCAAGAATTCGGGTTCCAATTTTATCAGTTGACCTACAACAAAGAGAAAATCTTTATATTTTTGACGACTGCATGGAATGTAACAAAATTATTTTTGCCAATAGAATAGTGATCTCTACTTGAAATGGACGTGGGTATTCGTAATGGATTATAAGTAAATTTATATTATATTTCTCTTCATTTCTTCAATTCCATATCTGTCGTACAATTTGAATTCGTTTTCGAATGAATTCGTGCTTAAAAGAATACGACTCTATCAAAATTTCATTTATAATTCATTTTCGTCCTCTCTGATAGGGCAAAAATTCTATGAATTGAAATTTCCATTGAATCAATACTATACTTTTTCAAAAAAATTATGATGTTTGAAAACATCGTTGTTCAGATATCTACACAAATGAAACTTGAATTCCTAAAACAACTTCGTTTCGTTGAATTGTTCAAAATTCATATTAGACGTATAGTAGTGATACAAGGTCAGGTCTAACGAAATCATGCGCTGTAAGACGTATGCTGATATGCATAATAACCTTACACCCTTTCAGATTCCAAATGTTGGCATGACATCTTTTGTATACCTAAGTCTATCTCCAAGAATACGATTCGGAAAGTGGAAATGGAATGTTTCCATACTTCTGGCCCTTGCAGAGAAAAACTGCAAAAAGTTCTTCACTTCAAAAGGAAAAATCTATGAACAGTTTTCTGTTTTGTTTCACCGGACTTCTTGCATCATTCATTGCGTGACGCTACGTCGACCAATAGGAGAATTCAATTAGAGCGCTTAATGATAAAAAACATAATGATGTTGATGAAGGCATTTGTTATTTTAATATTTTTTGTTGTCAAAAACCGCATGGCTGAAGAAAGCAGTCCCCAATAGAAGACTGAGAGACAATCAAATACAATCTTCTAACATCAGAACTGTCTGGAATATGGAATACAAGGAGTCCCTTCAGTAGCTTCTTGCTACTTGAACTGTAACGTAACGAAAAGATAACAGCATAGACTTGCCAACTATATAAGTGAAGTGAACTGAAGATATTCACGAGCATAATCTGCCGAAAGCGAGCCGTGGACGTGTTCGTTGTACAGAATTGCCGATGGGGTACAGCACAAGAATTCGAATACTCTGAAAGGTCCCATTCTGTAAATGGGGCAGATTCACATCGGAATGTTATTGAATATTCAACTAGAATAACCATGAATTGAGCGGAATTAGCAGGTGCCGTTGATTCCTAAAATGACCCTTGAATACTTGATACCAGTAGGAATACTGGAAAAATAGCACATCATTAGCATAAACGTCTTTTAATAAACAGGGATAGAAGTTGTCTATCGAACTATATCAAACGAATGTTTGCATTAGCTATAAAGATCGAATAAGTAAGAATGAAATTATCTCTGAAAATTGTGAATCATGCAGATCAAGATTTTGTTGTCATATCATCATCAATTCATATGCGAATATAATTTATCAAATATAGATAAGTAACTTCATTCACGAATGGTGTACGAGATAAGTCAGTTATTCTCGAAAGTCCCTTTCCCCTTCTTACTTTTGGAACAATTATAGGTACATACACAAATGAAATTTGGAAACTGAATTTCCTACTAGTGATGACAAAATCAGCAAAGATTGCGTCACAAGGCCATTGTGACTAATAATTTCGAATGGAACCCTACAACAACCTATTCAATGAAACTAATTTCGTTTGTGTTTATGTATAATCGTTCCAAAGGTGAGAGGAGGGGACGGGAGTTTTGAGGAGCAGTGTATAATTATGTCGCGAAATTCATTGGATCCCAGGCGAATATAAAAGTGAAATCGAGAATACAATGTTATTCTCCGAACTGAAATGAATCAAGTAAACTGAAAACTGTTCTCATCGAACAATGGATAATTATTCCACATCGTATCCATATCTCTGATGCGAAATTATATTACGCAGCCTTCAATTTGAGAAGTAACTCTATTCTCAAATGAAAAGCAAAATTCGATGAGGAGTGTTGAGATTGAGTTGGAAATGCGTATAAAATAACGATTCGCTTCATATTTGTAGTCTCATTTCCAGTCATTCCAAAGATGCCCCTTACATTCTCAAAAATGTTATTGATTCATGCAATGGAAATCTTAACTATCAATTATCAATTCAGTTTCAAATGAATAGACAAGAGAACATCAACGTATAATACAGCTTGGTGAACGGATCTCTTTAGAAAACAGCTCTATACGATTTTTCTTCATGCGAATCCAACATTTATTCCATGATAACTCATTATGTAGTTTGATTGAATAATGCCAATACTCGGAGTTATGTGACACATTCAATTCGCGAATCCGGACTGACATGATTATGTGTGTGGTTAGTTAGTAGGTTATATGAAGGAAATTGATGGATATAGCATAGTATATGTTACTCGATTCAAACAAAGTAAGGACCTGGAACAAAAAAATTGAAATATCTTAAGAAGTCTCAGGTTCTCCAAAGACATGTCCATTGTGAGGAAATCAGTAATTTTAGACGAATTCAATCCGCAGGAATACAAGAGACATTATTAAACAGCTCACGTTGTTGAAATATATATTTCTTTCTTGAAAATCAATCGGAATTCGAATATAGACTTCTTTGAGAATTTCACAGTCTAGTGGGAATGATGCTGAATCATACCGTTGGGATCATGAAAACCTATAGTTTTTCTTCTATAAAGGTCCAATCTCAATTATTGATCGATAACAAATAGGAGGTAAACAGAAGAAAATGTTTCCCATCATTTCGGTAACTTTACGTGCACACATCAACCTCTCGAGCAACAAGAATCTTATATTCCTCAAGTGTGAGCTTATTACCTCGAATACCATGAATACTACACCATTGTGTGGGCCTTCTTTATTGCTGTTCAGTCTCAAATAACATGTAAATTTTGGGTTACATAATATCAACGAAGGAAGCTAGTCGATAATCATCGCATTCCGGTTTTGAAGGAACAACAAAGTAACAATGATTTAACTTTTGCTGTTGAAATTTGAATATATATACAGGGTGCGGCACCGAAAACGAAACAGATCGAATATCTTATAGACACATGTGTTGTGAAAGAAATGCAAAAACACGTCGATTTGTAAACCAAGGGGGACATCTTTCTACCATAACTGTCATACCTCTCTCTCCTCCCCTTGGTCACTATCACCCATACAATTTGAATTGGGAGAGTACCAAATGTGTCACATCACTGAAAAGGTAATTTGATAAGGAATTCAGCCATGTGAGTGTTCACTACGTACCTTTCCCTTTGGCGCCCTCTTGCGGGAAAAACAACTGTTCCGTATTCCAAAGTATGATATTTCATTTGAAAGCTACTTTGAACAATTCAGAAAAAAACAATTAAAATTTAAAGAATGACAGTGTATGAACTCAAAAGTTGGAAAGGCTTGCATAAATTTTACTCCAACCATTCCAAACTACAATAATTCACAATAGCTGCTCAAAGTGTTCTCCATTAACTGCCATACATGAGTATAAGTTAGTCTCGAAACGTTGTCTGACGTTTTGGAGCATTTCTGGAGTTACTTGACGACATTCGGTAATAATACGATGACGTAACTCGTCTAAAGAACCTGGCTGAGTGGCGTATATTTTACTTTTTAAATGGCCCCACAAAAAGTAATCTGAGGGGGATAAATCGGGAGATCGGGGGGGCCATTCAATGAATCCTCTTCTTCTAATCCAGTGTCTAGGAAATCTTTCATTCAGATACTGACGAACTGCTGCAGCAAAATGTGGGGGAGCTCCGTCCTGTTGGAATATTAGGTGATCTTCAAGGTATCGGTTATCGTTTTCTATTATGTCTGTTGACGTTGGATCAACGGTATCTTCGAGTAATTCCAGATACATATCCCCAGTCAAATTACCTGGTAAAAAAATGGACCAATAATACGATCGCCAAATATTCCAGCCCAAACGTTTAACTTTTCTGGGTGTTGAGTATGTACTTGATGAAACACTCTTGGATTGGAATCTGACCAATACCGACAATTATGACGATTGACAGTCCCGTTGCGATAAAAACTGCATTCATCCGAAAACAAAAATGTTGAAAAGGAAATTTGGATAGCACGTTCACTCATGATTTCACAAAATTGTAAGCGACGATCAAAATCGTCTTCGTTGAGTTCCTGAATCAGTTTAATTTTATAGGGATGGAATCTGTGAGCTTTCAAAATTCGCCCGACGCGACGGTACGTTGACTTACTCCAGATAGTACGGCAAACTTTCGTGTACTAAGAGTTGGATCCGCAACAACCTGTCCTAAAACGGCTACCTCTACTGCTTCATTTCTTACTGGCTTTTCAATTTGACGTTGTTTATTTGCCACAGATCCCGTTCGTCGAAATTTTGAAATCAGCTTCAAAACGTATTTACGATTAACGTTTTTGTTTGGGTGTTGCTCATTGAACATTCTACTGGCTGTGTTGGCACATTCATTATTTTTCAGATAATATTCAATTATTTCTACTCTATCCTGAATACTATAAACCATTTTATGTTTTACTCGTTAATATACCTGAAGTACTACTGACAATAAACCGACACAACTAAGCACTGAAACAAAAGGTTTTTTATTGTACCAAAACATAGGCGTAGTAAGTCAATTGGTACGAATGTCGTCAAATAACTCCAGAAATGCTCCAAAACGTCAGACAACGTTTCGAGACTAACTTATACTCATGTATGGCAGTTAATGGAGAACACTTTGAGCAGCTATTGTGAATTATTGTAGTTTGGAATGATTGGAGTAAAATTTATGCAAGCCTTTCCAATTTTTAAGTTCATACACTGTCATTTTTCAAATTTCAATTCTTTTTTTCTGAATTGTTCAAAGTAGCTTTCAAATGAGGTATCATACTTTGGAATACGGAACAGTTGTTTTTCCCGCAAGAGGGCACCAAAATAAAAAGTTACGTAGCGAACACTCACATGGCTGAATTTCTTATCAAATTACCTTTTCAGTGATGTGACACACTTAGTACTTTCCCTATTTAAATTGTATGGGTGATAGTGACCAAAGGGAGGAGAGAGAGGTATGACAGTTGAGGTTATGGTAGAAAGATGTCCCCCTTGGTTTACAAATCGACGTGTTTTTGCATTTTTTTTCACAACACATGTGTCTATAAGATATTCGATCTGTTTCGTTTTCGGTGCCGCACCCTGTATATAGGGTCACTCACGGTCGATGGTAGGTTGGACGTATATGGAGAACGGGATGTAGGATCATCCTGAAAATTTGGTTTCTTGGGTGATCGGTTTTGTTCTATCGATCTAAAAATTTCAGCGTTGCGGCGTTGCCGCTTCTTTCGAAAAGTAGCAACAACTTAGTTATTTCAAATAGCACACTCTGTATTTGATTTATTGTTCTTCTGATACTTTCCAATTATTTTCGTTTGATACTTCCCTATACCTATCTCGGAAGGTTTTCGTGCAAAACATAGCTTCAATCAAATGTTTATTATTGCGGTATTTGGATTCATAGAATACTGAAATTTTGGGTGTAGTTTACCAATGTCCTGTGTATCAATAATGTCTCAGGAAATTCCTTCTCTATTGTACTGGATCGTTGTAATTTGATGACTTTGACGATGGATACAAAAATGGTGAAAAGTGCAAAAATGTGAAATACAACAAATAACACTCTGTTTGGTGTATATTGATTAATAAATCATTGATTAATAAATTATTGATCAAACTGAAAGAAAGAGTGCCGCTAGCTTCTCGCTCTAATAAGGTCTACAGCATTCCTTGTAGTGACTGCAGCAAAAAGTATATTGGTCAAACAAAACGATCATTAGCCAATAGAATCACCTCACACAGGAGTGACTGTCGACTGCATCCAGAGAGATGTGCGTTGGCGGGCATGTTGATGAGTATGACAATAAAATGGATTTACGAGCAGCTAGGATCATAGCAACGGATCTGAACTCCTGTCAAAATTTCAATTGTCTGCAAATTGGCCCATGATTTCAGTGAAAAATGTCGAACTACTTTTTACAAACGTCATCGGAAGTTCTTATAGCTTTTCACTACTCTGAAATATTTTTGTTTTCATCTTGCTGAGTTAGTTCCACGAACTCATCATAAGAAAGACTAGATGCTCTTTCTTGAACTGTTTCTTCGATGTCATCCACATTTACCTCACCTGAACCTGTAAAGATTGGGTTGGTTTCCGACTGTGCATATAAAAATAGGTTAGTACGCCTATGGCCTGGTTAGATTGCGCATGATTGTACTCATCTCTCTCTGTTATACCACTCACAGCTTGTCCCAGATTTGAGATATAAGGTGATGACAATTTTATCGAATGGCTATTCTGACATTTGTGATTACACCTGAAAGTTTCATCAAATATCAAACTCATATATCTTGTCGTTCAAAGAATATTAGGTTAAGATCAACTCATGAAGAAAAAAAGAAATCTGACTGAACATCCAGGAATTGTCAATAGGTACTTGGGCAGATATGTTTGTTAATCAAGCAATAGGAGGATTTATTAATAGAGCTATCATGACTCTGTTGTCTGATTGGGTGAATCAATATTCCAAATAGACACATCCAGGTTCAATCTCTAATCGATTATTATATAGAATGGAGAAATCCTTCAGAACTCTGAGGTATAAACCATAGCAACTTCATTTAATTCGTCGTAGAGTTGAAGAAGGGCCAAGACTGTTTCGGATTTCGATTCTTTTTAGTGAGATTGAATCTAACCCTCGAGAATTAGTTGCTAGAGTTGATTGTTCATCATTCGGATGATCGTATAATCCATATGGACCCCAATTCCGCTCTCAATTCAGCTCCAGCTTTGTTATAGCGACATTAGCTTGCGTGCGAGACACAGCTACTGGTAAGGCCGATTGCCATGCCCTATTGTTCAACCGTGAATGCATCATTTTTCAGACAAACTTAGTCCAAACATCCACCAAACAACTGATAAGCGCGTATAAACTGATACACAGCTTTCCAACGTTCCTTCAATTGTGAAAACGGATTTGTTTGTGTGGATAAGAAAGTTCGAACGTTATGCAAACATACCTTCACGTTAGCCTGATTATTGCATTAGAAAGGATTATTTTTGAACAATATATGACATAGTTGAAAATTTCTGCTTTCGAAGAATCTCTCAGCTACTTTGAACTATTATTTTCATCTGAACTAGTCTGGTCTATTTATTTGAGCCAGATAGCTGTGACAGCTTGCCAGAACGTGCGGTGTTATTGCTTGTCTATTTTTTTGTCAACGATACTCCGAATAAGAAAATTGGGTGGAGTATATCATAAGATTCGTTTTCCAGGATGTTATCAATATATGGCATATATACTTCAGAATGAATTAACTATTGACTGTGGATAACCGCTGAACAGTTTACTCAATATTCGTAAACGTTTTGACTAGAATTAACAAACCTTATTATCTGATCAAAGATTTCTCTACAGATTAATTTGGCATCGTGTTGAAGTCACTGTGAAGTGTTGCCATAATTATTGATATAAATGTTACCAGCTATATAGCTATAGCTAGTTCTGGGTTGATAGTTGTGTCAGATTTGGTGACTTTTCAATGCCATTGGTGCAAAACAAAAAGTACCTAGCAATGACAGATGTCTCAATAGGTTTATACATTAGCTAGGAACATCAAAGCATCAACAATTATGGCAACACTTGAATGTCACTTAACAACGATGCCAAATTGTTTGGAGCGAAACCTTACAATCGTTTGTTTACATGCGAATTGTTCTTTTCTTGTGATTTTTGTAAATTTGTTCTTTTGAGAGCTTAATTTCATCGTATTCTTATAAAATGCTGAGAGGACTGAGTATAGATGCCCAGAAAATGGTTGCATCTTTATTAGAACATTTTTAACGAGAAAGGGATAAAAGGAGTCCCTTACTTTCATTGGATTTCATTTGAAAGGTAAGTGAAGAATCTTTATGAATATTTATTCACCACGATCTTACAATGGTTCAATAAGTTTTATGAAATATGATTATTACAGAGAGTGATTGCTGCTTTTAATGTAAGAGTTGAACTGTGTAGGAAATATCTGCATACTTTCACAGAAGGTAAGCTAAGGACTAAACTGTCCTAGGACTCCACAGAACTACACAACGAAAGGAACCAGTTGTAGATATTGATCAACCCCAACAATATCAAATAGGGAACTGTATTGTACAATATGTACAAGAATAGTGAGTATTTAGTGCATATTATCAGTTGATGAAAATTCGTCATTGCAGAGGAACACATAACACTGAAGTCATTGAAATGAAAGCTTGCTCAACATTTGCCTCACATCTTAATGGAAAACATCGATGGAGTTACCTAATATTGCTATGGAAAGTAATATATTCCTCCAACAGTAGTTAGGTTGAAAAATGAAGGTTTGAGGTGATTTGTTTTCCTTGATGAGACCTGGATATTTCAGAATGGAACTATACAACATTCTTGACAAGATTCTAGTGTCAAAAGTGTGAAAATAAAAATAATATGAGATTCTAGGTATTAACTGCTAACAAAGTTTACCATGGAGAAAAGAACCAGGATAACGTTCTCCACTGATTTGATACACAACTGCTGTCAAAATTAAAAAATTCTTTCACAATTGCTATGTATGGATAATGCTACTTATCACAGCACAGTCATTTACAAAGTTTACACCTCAGCTTTTTATAAGGCAGCAATTCAAAACTGATTTACTAACAATATTATTTATTTTGATTATGGAATGTTGAAGCTGATATATGTAATATATTCTTTGATTTTCAGAAACAAACCAGCCCTAATAAATGATAGCAGAAAGATATAGATATCGAGATCTTTGTCTCCCACTTAACATTTGTGTTCTTTATCCAATTGAGTTGATGTGGAATATAAAGATGTGTGTTCTTAGTGAATGGAGAGACATTTGAATTCAAATCTGTATTGTGATTTTTGTTGAAACGTAATGATGTGTAGCGTTTACAAAATGAGCAGATGCACTACTATTTTTTTCATATAAATGAATTAATCTATAACCTCTGGACTTTTTATTGAACACACCTATTAGAGTTGGACATAGTCAGATATCATTATGTAGTTATTATGTACAACCTTTGAATATTCAATTCCTAGCACGAGAACAGTCCCTTATATCATTTGAACCATTCAACGGTTATCCACAATCAATAGTAATCCAAATATGATGAATATATTGCATTAATCGAAAACACTTTCAAAACAAAACAAACGGTCAACCTAATACAGGTTTTATATTCGGAGCATCGCTGAAAAAGTGAAAAGCCTGTGGCAACACGGCTCAATCTGGCGATTTGACACAACTATCAACCCAGAATAAATAGACTATATGTCCCAACCAATCAGAAGTTTCAGATGGCTTTTTATTTTGCACTGATGCACTGAGGATAATCTGTCAGAACAATCTTCCTTAATAAATATATATTTATATTAGTAACCATATCATCAATTAGAGAATTATTCCATGAACTCGTTTGAAAGTCTTATTGTAGTAGTTGGAGAACGGTACAACAATCAATTGATAGTGATGAAAACTATTCGATGCATATATTTTCGGAAATATTCTTACCTATTCAAATGTACAGGTTTCTACATCTCACCTTCAGTCTCGTTCTTTCGCAAACTTCATTCATCTCATAGGGCGGAATACAAGTAAACATTCTTGATTTTACATTTTTATTCACGAAACAAAAAAAAAACTCAATAAAAATTATTTTGCACCAACCGAAAAAATTGATAACAGGAAAGACCTTATAGATTGAATAATGAAAGTTTGAGGTTGATAAAAAACTTTAGAAGGCCGTAAACCGTTTTGATTGATGAACTCATATGGTTCAAATCTCTGTGCAGTGTGAATTCTCGAAGTGGCTTATATGCAAAGCATTTTTACAACATTCAATTCTTGTCGAATGCAGTGAATGAAATTTGGTTCGACAGTTCATGAAACAACAGTATATTTCTTTGACAATTTGACAAGATGTCATTTTAATTGTCGATGGATATGATATATGGAAAGTTTATAAAACATAGATTTGAAGCAGAGATCAGACCATCAGTTTATAACTATATTCCAAGTTACGTGTCACATAATACAAACCGAAAAGTGCCTCAATTATATCAACTGGATTCTTGAATGATTCGAATTCATCTATAAGCCTATAAGGCTGGAAAAACGTCGATATTTGGTTACAAGCGGACGAGTGGAGCTAGGGAGAATAGAGATTTCCTACAGCGAGAAGAAATAATTCCACGATCAATTCAACAACCGTAAAATACGAACACTTTTCACTCCGGGAAGTGGATTTCCAAAAACGAAACAACTTAGTTATATAGACTATAATATCTTTTCAGATTTATATGGAGAAAGTAAAAATAAAAGCAATTTAATGCCACCATACGCTCTTCAAGCGAAAACGTATTTTATGCGAGACTCAACAGAAGGGGGAATGGAAGAATATTTTGCACCTACACCAGAGAAAAGCACGCGTGAATTCAATAAAATGCAATTTCACGAATGAATTTCCCACCATTGTTTCATCGGCTGAGAATGAAGATTTTGGATAGAAATCTTAACGATCACTTGATCATTCTGAATACTGATGAAAGGGTAATGGAATAGGAATTTCGTCATACTGAACGTTATACTGAATCATTGATACAATGATAGAATATAATGTTATGTTCCGCTACCACGCCACTGAAACATACAGTGCGTTCATAAAGTGTGGAAACGCTCCATTATCTTACGATATAATTATTTTTAGAGGTAAAGCTCGGACAGGTCGATTTTGTATTTCAGTCTTCCATTTTTTTTACAAAAAAATTATTTTTTACCCCACCACCTTACAAGATATGACGTCATCGATATTTTTTTTGAATTGAAAGGGTATATTTTTATATCAAAAATTGAAAGCCCATATTTTTCTGAGTTCAACCATACCACATACGTCATATCTTACACTTCAAGTTACAGTATACTGAGTATAAAAGAAACCAGTGTTCATATTTCTCAACATTCATTTAATTATTTATTTGCAATGAAAATATCATAAGAAGTAGTGAAAATAAACAAATATGTATGGCAAATATACTCGTACTAACTACTGAGTAATTCTCAGGTTTCCATTGCAAAATAAATAAATGAAGGTTGAAAAATATGAACACTGGTGTCTTTTATACTCAGTATACTGTAACTTGAAGTGTAAGATATGACGTATGTGGTATGGTTGAACTCAGAAAAATATGGGCTTTCAATTTTTGATATAAAAATATACTCTTTCAATTCAAAGATAATATCGATGACGTCATATCTTGTGTAAGGTGGTGGGGGAAAAAATTATTTTTTTGTAAAAAAAGATGGAAGACTGAAATACAAAATCAACCTGTCCGAGCTTTACCTCTGAAAATAATTATATCGTAAGATAATGGAGCGTTTCCACACTTTATGAACGCACTGTATAACAAGAAACGCTGATGAAGAAATGACGCTTTGAAGAACTGTCGACAAAACTTTTATTCATTCGCATTTTCACCAGTATGTTGATAACCAAAAATTAATGTAATTATAATTGAAGACTGATAACTGTGTATATCTACATTCTTTCCGTTTCCCCGATGACAAGAAAGAACCTAACAATAATCTTTGAGTATCAAATAGTGCTGATCAATGGTTCACGTTGAAATAGAAGATAGTTTGAGTGATTTGCACTCAAAAACTAATGTGAAGATTGGTCAGATTTTACACAGCAAATTTGGTTATTTATCAGAACTTTGTATTCCTGCTCAATATCGACTTACTTATTACAGGAACTCCATTATATATGGAATACTATGGTCACCGATTGTATGTAATATGTAACACCGCAAAAAAGTTTTGGTTAATGTAAGAGAAATCATTGAAATAACATAGGTGTAGCATGTTTGTCAATCTCTGTAATCAATTATTCAAGAACGGACATACAGGCTGGCCCAACGAAAAGGTACCGGAAGGTATAGCTACCAGGAAGAGATTTTATCGAGAAGAACCTGAAACACATAAACTTTGTATATGAGGAGGACAACTTCTGACGCAAAAAGTATAGCCCAAACTTTACTCTTATAAGCGGGGGCAGCATCCCCTAAATTTTTTCGAATGGAAATGGGGGTCAATTGATACCTCGATAGCCCTCTCGATTCCCTATACATTACTTTTTTATTTTTCAAATTCCCTCTTCTCGTTGCAAAGATATGGACGTTTGAAATATCGCAAGTGCATTTCTCAAATTTCGCTTTTTTTTCTGTTTTTGTGGTCGTTGGGCCACTCTGTATATGTCACATAATCTTTAATTTTTATCGAACTGCATTGAATTGTCATGAAGAGTTACGAGAGCATGGAAAGGTATAATTGGACCATATTTTCTATCGGAAATCACAAAATTCGTTTGCGGAGAGATACTGATTAAAAATTTTATGTAATGAGGATAGTAAGAGGAGAACTAGTACATTAACCTTCAAGTTCGCCGGATTGTACAAGAATACATAATTTTTTCATGGAGACTGTTTTTTCGATACATTGCAATGAGGTTGTATCATATTATGACCACAATTTCAAATATCTGCTCATGGGAAAATTTCGGTAGAAATACTGACAAATCCAGAGAATCCATGAAACAAATTGAATTGTGCATCAGTAAAAATAGCATGAATGTTCAATTTTTGGTTTATTAGTTACTCTTCCTACTTCACAAATTACAAATTCAAAATGAATTTTCAACCTCCGACAACATTCGACCCCATTTGGTCGAGAAAATTATCTATGGGATATTTAGTTCTCAATGTTCCGGAAGTAAACCGAGTGAGAAGTAGTTCATTCAGAAGAAAATACACGTTTACGTTAAATTTATCGAATTCATAATTGGGTGAAAAGCCTCAATATTTATTCTTTGAAACAAACACCACACCCAAGTTTTCGATCAAATTTTTCAGAAAACTTTCGGAAATGTTTTACATGGAATCTTCATGGAGACGTCATGAGTTTGAAAGCAAAAAGAAATATGACATTTGGCAATGATATTTGATTACACATGAATTGTGTTACATGAAAACTAATATCCACGATGATCGCGTCTATGATGACGGAATTCCTCATTATTTTGAAGTGTATTACCTTCATCATGATTTAAAAATTGATGTAGGACTAAAAATTGGATGATTCCGTTGTCGATATTTCCACTCTATCTAATATAAGGAATGTGGTTGCAACTCAAATGAAAGACGATTTCAAATTTATTGAATGCATTATTCTCTTTTCATATCGAGTAGATATGTGATTTGTGCTGGATGAATAACATTTCAACCTCTCTCCGGATGACAGGATCAACTCGTAACATAAATGAAACCATACTCGACATAATGGGGATATTGCCTTCAACTAAACGAAAGTGTAATGATTTATTCAAGAAACAATGAAGTATGTCAATGAGGGATGCTGCAGTGCCTAGGAAAGTAATAGACCGGTTTCAAAACTCCTCTTAATCTAATCTAATCTAAATGTCAATGAAGGACGTTGAAATTTCCATTCGTTGGACCATGTCTATTTCTAATGACAAAATCAAGCGAATCCGATCATAATCCGATAGTTCACAGCATTATTTCACAGAAGAGTGAAATTGGAATTGAAAATTGGAGACCCTGAATGATTCGTAGTTTTCATTATATCACATCAGAAACGTTCTATTATATTCAGTTTTTTTCATTTTGTTCAGAAAGAAATGGGTCTCTCAATTCGATTTCGTCTTTCATTTCAGTACTGAGGAAAAGCATTCCTAGTAGTCTCAAAATAATTATTTGAAAATCAACAGTTTTAACAAATCGATCTATGGTATGAAACTCAATCAAATGTCATCCCCCTTCACTGTTACCTCAACATTTATGAATGTATATAGTTTCACATTCAAGTTTCCAGAAATGATAGACCGAAATCGTTGCGTTATAGCAACCATCAAAATCTCAAGTGAATATCTCTTTCAGTTCTCAGTAATCCCTCAATGAATCGATTAGGTGAATAAACTTATAATTTTCATTGATTATGTCATATTCGGTCATTTGTCTATGATGTTATCGTATTATACAGGGTGCCCGTAATTCGAGCCCAAGCATGGGGATCTCGGTTACCTTGAGAGATACGATGTTGCTTAAATTAGGGCAAAGTTGCGCATTCTGGCACTGATCAATAATCTGAAAAGAAATTCGACCTATCTTTCTTGGTTTTCAAGATATCGCTGAAAAACGGAATTTCGCGATTTTCGTTTTTATTTTTTCAATGGAAAACCGATCAAGTTATCCATTTTCAACCATAACATTCCCATAGCAACTTTTTGCGAGGAATTAGGAAATAATAATCCATTTTTTCTAACACACGAAGAAAGAAACAAATGACAGTCAACTTTTTTTTCTCATGGACGCCATATTGAATTTTTATATTTCTGAATGCAGTTTTTTTTTCTGATTCCGACGATGTACTACACAACATGTTTTGATTTCAAATTATGGTCGAAATTTACTAATAAACATTTTTTCCAAGATTGCCGTGGAAAACATACTCCCCAGATTTGTTCAATTCGAATTTTGACAGTTCAGTAGTTTTTACGCTTGGAGTCCACTCTTTTGAATTGCAATATGCCATTTTCCAACGAAGAGCAGAGGGATATGTTGAATTTTTTTTTATAAACAGGTATAACATGTGAACCAAACAGAACAAACAAAATGAAAGCAAAATATGAATAATCAGAGAAGCTGTTCAAACTGTTCACCTTCCACCAGTACACATAATTCTCACGTTTTCTCACATTTGCACTTGCTCTTTCGATACTTCGTCTCCTGATCTGTCTCCAAGAGTCGATAATATGTTGCCGAAGGTCATTTATATCGACTGGTACAGTTTTATAAACTTCATTTTTCATTGTTCCCCATAAAAAGTAGTCTAAGGGTGATAAGTCTGGAGAACGCGCTGGCCAACGTACATCACCATTATTCGCAATAACCCTATTAAGAAACATTTCCGACAAATATTCTGTAACCTTGTCTCGTTGATATGTAGTGATCTTCTTGGACCTAAGCGATATTGAATAATATCTCAACTGAAATCCAATCTGAAAATTAGAACATACCGCTTGTAATATGTTTTCTTCATATTCATTAGCTCTCTCGCGATATTTATGTCTGTATCGCCGAAATGAACCATATTGGCCCAGATTTCTATGGAGACCTAGGAAATATCCAGTATTTGATTGCTGTCTTTCAGGAAAACGTTGTAGATATGTTTCACTTGTTACTTGAACATTCCGATGACAAGCATAATACATTTCCAACATATGCTTCTGTTCTTCATTGGAAAATGGCATATTGCAATTCACAAAAGTGGAGAGACTACTGAACTGTCGAAATTCGAATTGAACAAATCTGGGGAGTTTGTTTTCCACGGCAATCTTCGAAAAAATGTTTATTAGGAAATTTCGACCATAATTTGAAATCAAAACATGTTGTGTAGTACATCGTCGGAATCAGAAATAAAAACTGCATTCAGAAATATGAAAATCCAATATAGCGTCCATAAGAAAAAAAAAAGTTGACTGCCATTTGTTTCTTTCTTCGTGTGTTAGAAAAAATGTAATATTATTTCCTAATTCCTCGCAAAAAGTTGCTATGGGAATGTTACGGTTGAAAATGGATAACTTGATCGGTTTTCCATTGAAAAAATAAAAACGAAAATCGCGAAATTCCGTTTTTCAGCGATGTCTTGAAAACCAAGAAAGATAGGTCGGATTTTTTTTCAGATTATTGATCAGTGCCAGAATGCGCAACTTTGCCCTAATTTAAGCAACATCGTATCTCTCAAGGTAACCGAGGTCCCCATGCTTAAGCTCGAATTACGGGCACCCTGTATATCACTTCAATGCATAGGTATGGTACGTAATAATTGATTGAAATGGTCATATCTTTCCTTAGAAAATGACACACATTCGTGAAAGAGGAGAAGAATTCGCATCATGCAGTATAAGTTTCAAATGAACGAATATCGTTTTCCGTGAGACACCTCGGACAAAGACCAACTGTAAGTGAAATGAAGGAAACTTTTCGAAAGTGTCCAACTTTTTCCGGACTTAGTTAAAAAATAACGAATGCACTGGAGAGACACCGCACATGCGATCCATTAAACCAATCTAGAGAAGCCGAATGCGTTCAACTTTTCTAATTTAACCCGAGAGACCTAAAAGACTCTCTGATAATGGTAGATCCCCGAAATTGGAACATTGTATAATAGGCGTAGAGCATGGTGTCCGTAACAATTGACAAAATCTCGACTAATGCATTGCAGCTTCCTGATAACCGTATTTGGCATACTACGTTTGAGTAATTCGACGTCGACGATGCTCGGCGACTCGGAGAGATAGTCACTCTCTGCCCTCGACAATATTGGTGACTTAAGTTAACGACCGAATGGACCAATGGACGAATGGACGAATGACTGAATGGCGTATCTGTTCTATAGGATCAAGCTCGAAGACTACTTCGACCAAATAAAAGGTTTTTGTAGTGGCTTCGAATTTCAGTGTGGATCCAAGTTAGAATGAGAGTGTCGGAAGGATCGTCAGGAGAATCAATCCACTCAGTTCGATGAAAATCATAAAAGTAATCGTCCACATTCATCGTAGATATAATATAATCATGGCAATCATTTTCAATGAGAAAAACCAACGATTGGAACATCGGAATACGTGAATTTTGAAACAAAAATTTTCGAGGTGATTTGTGTAACTTTCAGATGACCAATTAATCCCGAATTTGGCATGATAAACAACTATAGTAGAAAATTCTTCTCATATATTCATCGTATCAGTACTATATTCACAACCCCGAGCGAACTGCATTTCCAATGGTCAGTTACAGCAGCGCCATCTACCAGAAGTGATGCAACTATTCGCTACAATAGCTAACGTGAACTGTTGTTCACTCATTACCATAATGTGCCACAGTAAATAGTGGTGGAAATTATACAGCTGATAGTACTCACTTGATATATTCCCTATTATACGTGAACAATGAATGTATTTATTAATTATTTCTGACATTATCACGTTTCCATTGATGGAACATTCACCAAAAAGTGGATATTATGGATGATATGATGAAATAAATAGAATTCTTAGAATATTACGGATACGGTTTTCAGAAAATTTCTAGGTAAATTCTATGGAAAACAGAAACAGGTACAATGTTACTATCATTACCTGACATATTATTCATTAATGATGCTATAGTACCAATAATAGTACTTACAACTCTAAATAACGTTCCGAAGGAAAACAAACGAATATATTCATGAGAAATATTTCGTGTATGAATAACCAACAGAATAATCACACACTTTCGTTTTTATATGGTGGACCTTTTTCCATCTAACATGAGAGCCATGGTTCCAAATTCAACCTGGTTCCTCAAAACTGGGTGTTTACTCACAAATAGGGTACTTCTAGACGGAAGTTGCATTTAATTCCATTCATTCTCTCAGATTTTTGCTTACATTGGTTCCCACCTCACAGTTCCATATATTCTCCTCATTTCAAAGATTATATTCCACATTCATGCGCTTGTATCACGTTCAATCGAAATGATTGTTCCTATATGCGGTTAATTATTAAATGATACCATTTGGTATGGAGTGGTATAATAATTCTAATTGGAATATTCGAGTTATCGTAGTACTTATAGGTGAATTCGAATCACTGTTAGAGAGTCGATCGACATTCGGTTCGGATCAAATTCCTGAACCAAATATTTCATCGAAGAAGTTTGAATTGTAATTATCCTCCAGATATTCTGGTTAACAGGAATTCTCTCTATCGCCAATTGTTGTGCTGTATTTATTCGATATTTCTGGAAGATAATATAGTTGATTATGATTTCAAATGAGAGGATATTCAACATTCATGGTAATCAGGTTCTACCAATGAAAAGTTCAGTGGTTCGGTGACAAAACTGTACAAAAAGTAAATAGAGGAAAGACCGTTGGCACTCTGGATGTTGAGAGAGAATCGTTTCATTTCACTTCTAACCTATATAGAGTGAGTCATATTATATATTGCAGTATGCTCTCTGTTGAAACAAAAATATGTATCAGAATCAAAAAGTATAGATTATCAATCGATATGTACTTGAGACACATCTTCCAATATTTGAGTATTTGAAAATACTATAACATTTTTCCTGATAAGCTTAATTTTTTCAGTATACCCTTGAAATACTTCTCATATTTTTCTCTGAAAGACGGTCGGAGATATAGTATTTCCTGATCATAATCCAATTCGCATATCACAGTTATGATAATATCCACAAGATTATATCGAAAAATATCATGGTAAAGACCATTGAACATATTAGCAAAATCACAGTAAATGACATAATGGTAAAAATAAATGATGCATTTTCTGAATCATATTTAGCTTGTCGACTGTATTAGTGAATAACAGATATATAATCTCTCGATAGGTATGTATAAAAGCAACATAATAATACACAATGTATAAGGAGATAATTACTCACAAGTTGATGAATCTATTTATCAAGTACATGAAAGATACATACAACTCAGCAGTAAATTGGAACAGTGAATAGATGAATATTCATAAAGAAATGCAGGTACAATAAAAGATCGAGAGATACCAGCGATATGTAAACGAAAACATGATATCAATATCCAATTCAGAATATGACAATAGCAAACCATGTGAAACTACATCAGAAGTGACTACATATAACATTAGGATGCCCTAGTTCTTCTGAAATTTATACTAAACCAAAACACAACATAAAAAAGATGAAATAATTCAACAGACTGAGCAAAATACCAGCATCCAAAACTCATCCAGTTCAAGCAAATGAACGACTGTTTATTATATTATATTTATTTTTCAATGGTTCTTTCATTCCCGATTGACCAATGACTTCCTGAATATGAAGGTTTCTATGCTTTCCTGAATGAGTTCATATTTGTTATATCTCTTGACTTCAAAGTAGGAGTATAATACTTTTTCGGGGGGATATATGCATATCATAGGATGATAATCTACATTTAGTTAATTACCGTTTGTCCAGGACATATGCTTCTACATATAGACTCTCAGTAGGACATACGTTTATTATTCTGAAGGTGCGTATCCATTATGCGCCGAGAGTGCATTCCGCGGAACGCGTTCCAAATGTTTGACCATTCATCATGGAAGCTAGTCGTGTACGAGCAGCAGCAGCTTTCCTAATTATTCACCGTATTATAAACAAGAAAAAGAAGCAACGAAAAGTGCGTTGGTGGATAAAAGAGCTGTATCGCCAGTGATTTGGCTTTTAGATATTCTCCATTTTTTCCTTCTGTAGGATGACAGGAGCACAGTCATGTTTTCCTTCAACTCCGGCATAGGGACTCCCATTTCAATACTAATTTATTTCCAAGCATCTTCTCTAAGCGATCTATTATGATACGAAGGAATTTTGGTATTCCACATTGGTTCTTTTGTACCATAGAGTTGTATTAATATACGGCACCGTTGACTATCCAAAATTGGGAGCGCAACAAACACAAAAATATACAACAACCGTCTCAATTGGAGCGCGCGCCGCGTTTGATGCGTGGCAGAAAACCGACAATCGTCGGAACGTTCCGCTCCGCGTTCGAGCGCTCCAACGAACGCATTAGCGCGCGTTCCAAAGTGGTCTCCATACCGCAGTTCGAGGAGCGATTTCAAAAACATCATTTGAAGAACTTCAATTGGTCGTGATGAATTCTCAACACAACCCCATGCTGTTGTCGCAAACCTCAAATGGCTATACACAAGAGAATAGGACAATATTTTGTATTTCCGAAATGATTGAACCGTCCTCAGATACCTGAACCGATACAGCATCATTCTCAATTTTTTTCAAACGTTATGAACGTTATCCACTTGTGCGAGTTAAATTATACGCTCAGATATTTTATGCTATTCAACAATCTCCCTAGTTCCCTCACTTCCTACCAGTATATGTCCGAAATAAGGTTTATTGGATCTGTTGCAGTAAGAAGTTCAGATGTGTTTTCATTGCTCATAGTCAGTAATTTATGATTGAACCATATTTTCATGTATAGGAAACCACGTTCAATCAATCTTGAATTCTTTCCAGGAATTGACCTCATAGAACAGTGCCCTGTGGAATTTTGCACTAAATTTCCCATTCAGTCTGTGAGCGAAATAACTTGGGGGAATTGTTTCTGATTATTATATCTTCAAGGATCTGCAGAAGTAGCCGGTAACTCACCATATCGAATACCTTGAACAAAATATCAATAAATAGACAGAGACACTACTCAGTCTCATGAAGTAAAAAATCACTGCCATTATTGCATCATATGTTTATTATTGATATTATTGCATACTGACAATCTGACAACCTAAATTTCTTCAACAATTAAGAGAGTCATAAAAAATTTCACTGACGTGTTATCGAAGATATAGGTCAATAGTAGTTTTTGAAAATATAAATTACAATATGGTCTCTCAATGTCACCCGTCAGATACCAGTATCAAAGCTGAAGTTCACAAGATATGTTCTTTGATCTGATTTCATCGATACCAGTAGATTTATCTGTAGATATAACAACATAAATAAATTTATTGACAGAGCTTTTTTCCATATCGTGTCCACTCCTCGTTTCCAAGATATACATTTCATTAATCCTCATCTAAGCCACCCTGTATCATTTCATGAAATGAACAGAAAAGGTTTATCGATATCTGAAGTAACTTGACCCCTCCATTCAATGTTGTTCAGCTTCTGATCATTCGATTGCACGAGACGTTCTTAAGTTTGTTCAATTCAAGAGTAAGATATTTGTCGAACAGTTTGAGTTAATTCAAAAACAGCTATTACCTAAGCTTCGCAGTCTCAGCGTGTAGAAGCATTCGCTGTTTAATGACTCGTGACAATGACATAGTCTTCGTTTATTAAGAACCGTTACACCGCCGTTTCGAAGAGGGGTTGTTAAATTACTGCGAGTATCTTAATCCTCCTCCAAATTTGGTCTCGCTTCAGTTCCGGCCAGTAGGCCGAATGGTGGAAGAGCCATCGTTGAAACAGTATTTATTGTACACACACGTTCTTCGACATCATTTGGACGGGCAAAGGCCCACGAGAATCGAACAATTAATACATGCGAACCAGTGGAATTCTGGAGTTCGTACAGTCACGGCCGGAGCACTAGAAAACTTTTCGTACGTTTGGATGCATGAATCATTCACAACGTGGAAACATCACATATTCGCCACAAAGAATGATATTGTTGGGGCTCTCAAATAGATATGGAGTATGTCGAAACGCTCGGACACGTATCTGTGTCAAGGAAGACAACGTAGCGATGAAATGCGCCCGAAATACATGACAACCCTTAGAGCTGTGACCGACACCCCATAATTTTCAAATAAGAATATATGACAAGTTGAATCTTATTGAAATGGTGTTTCTCCCCTCGAAATCAAAAAACAAAAATACATCAATTCTATTGATTCGTTTTTCAATATATCGAGCTTGATGGTAAGAAGCATTACTCATTCACTCAATCAAGAAATACAACATCTGATGAAGCATTGCTTAGTGTTACAAACATCGTTGAAATCAGTGTCCACTGTATTCTAAAACATCATGAATTCCATCTCTACCAAATTTGGTACACAAAATGGATGATTTTGTTAATCTACAGGGACTTTATAGATGATATCATGACAACAAGAATAGATCCATACTCAAACTACATAAGAACTCAATTTCTGGGCCGATAGTTTCGAAGACAGTTCGATGAAAATTGTGTTTTCTGAGAGACACCTGATGAGGAGGAAAAAATCTATATGACATAACCTAACCACAATATATATCAGACATATTTTACTTCTGTCATTGAAGGATCAGGTGAATCTCATACTCACACGTCCAAAAATTATTCCACTGCTTGAACGATCCCACGAATACTTGCGAACTGAAATAAACTAACTCATGGAATTCAAACCTGATGATATTGATGAAAATCAGGAGTGACATTCAACAACAATTCGGACTTCTTTCATGGTTCTGATTTTTATTCATATATTGTGCAGTCAGCGCGGTTCATAGGTGCAGAATATTACTACTACTATGATTTTCATTATACATTGCCTTCAAGAAAACATTCTTCATATCTGTGCAATCATAACAGAAATATCTTATCATTAACCAGAAATAAATTCAAGCTTCTTCGATAATTTACAATATGTGAATTGAGGTTAATGTTCAATAATGATGACATGCAAGAATAACTTAGGTTATTTCTTGTGAAAATGAGCGACGATGATTAGTTTCTAGCTGGATCTGTCAGCTGTCAGACGTAATCAGTAGTTCGGAAGTGATAATCATAACGGCAGATGAATATTTATAACAATCAGAGAGATAATGTTATATGTATCTGGGTCTGCAGGAGAATGATCTATCCAGATTATGATTGTGGATAGCAATCACGAACTGGCCGAGAACGGACTTGAGAAATTGACCGCAATAATTGTTATCCAACATTGTTTTCTCAGACCTTGTTTATAGTTGACATTATTTTAATGGATGTTTCGAGTGCTTCTATGATGAGAAGGGCTAGTGGTCCATTCCGCTTCAAATGAATTCATTTTTGTTCGTAAACTATTGAACTAAAAATGAGGTTATGGATGAATATTTGGACTTGGTGTGGTTATAAAAATGTCAGTCACGTTTCATTCTCAATCTACCTCATGAATCTCCAAAATAGGAAATCGATCAATGTAACCTAAGTGTATCAATGTGGAAATATCCTCTATCAGATCATTATTTCAAATGTAATTGAATGAAAAGAATTGGTTAAGTTATGACCTTCGCGTGCAGAGTATCTCGAACGAGACCTATTATTGGTAGGTACCAGCAGGATAAGGGCGCAGAAAGCTAGCCAACTATGGAGAATCTCATTCAAACATTTCACAACTGACTATATTATTAATGGCTCATAATAAGAATACTTTGATATTGATTCGGTTCAATTCCTCTTTCTTTGAGGCTGATAAAATGGTTTCCCCTCTTGTATATTATCAAGTTGTGATTAATTCGTATCGAATTCCAGGAAAATTATTCCTTGGCAAGTTGGAAACTTCGGAACAGCAGATTTAGGAAGTTTTCGTTATTACTTGTTGAGATTTTATTACTCGTTCATAATAAAGTAGATTACTGGGTGATATTGCATCATACGAGATTCACAGCGTTAGAGAGTTTTGTTAGTACCTACAACTCTCATTTAGGAAGATTTTGGGATGAAAAATTCTGGAGCAATTTTCACGTTTTCAAATTATGCGATGGAAAGAGGAAATACTGGTACAGTATGTAAACGTTTTCAGCAGATATATGACATTGATTTTCTCACTATCAAGTGAAACAACAAATTAACGTATCCACCAATAGAGGGTCGGTGTAATTTATGGAGCTATTCGATTGAAAAAATACAGCGTGTAGGTGATATAATTCAGAATTCTGTGTACATTTTCTCTCGACGCAAATTAATGGGCTCCAAAAGTATCCATGGCAGCATAGATTTAGAAAGCGATAACCCTTGAAAATTAGTTCTCAGTACCAGAAAGAGACCGATAAGCATTCTCAAATAAAAAACATTGCTCGTTCCATCAGGAATCGAACAGAAGATAATTAAGAAGGGAGAGATGATGATGAAAATAATAATAATTACACTCTCCAGGGTAGTATTTTGTTCAGCTGAAGTGAATAAGAACAGCATTAGATTTCAATCGCCATGATAATATCATATGTTAGGTTACTCCTCATTCAACCTTATTAAAATTCACGAATTAGAGCATGAAATAACATTTTTTCAGTGCAAGTTATCTTGAATGGGATATCTATATACATTCTCAATCATATCCAGATATATCCCGATTGCGATAACCTGGATGATGTAATGTATCAACTGAATATCAATTTATCAAATCAATGTTTCTGATCGCATCGTGCACATAACACAGTGTATCCGTTTGGATGATAAAGATAAATAGAAACACACCACCATTTACTGCATGTATATCACTGTTGCGTGACTACAGTTATTTGTCATGCAACCCTGGTTGATGCTAATAATTGGGTATTATTTGAACAATTATGTACTTTGATGCAATGCCATGAAATTTCAGTGATAGAAAATATGTTCCGCAAAATTTCAATTGGTATTTGGTTTTCTATATGATACACTGCGTCATAATGTCTATCTTCAAGGGGCAATTAGCTTTCGAATCAGTTTCTATTGTCTGATTATTTTTGTTATCGAATCAGCTGCCAGAGTTCTAGTTCATCTAAGTCAGAATGGACTATAAAGTAATTTGCTACTCATTTTCGAATAGCCAATCTTTAAACCTAATATTTAACGACTCATCATTGTCTGGTTGAGTTCGTGATCTTTTGGTTAAATCGATTTTATATTACACATTAGCACAACATGATGTGAACGAATTAATGATAACAGAGAAGTTCTTGATAGCTTCTCCCTAATCCATCAAATCCTAGCACTGCACCAACCTGATGATGCTTGAACAGAACTTATGGTGTGTTTACCGAAGAGAATGTTGAATTCACTACTCGCGAATGATCAATTATTTCCTTATTATCATAGAACATATCGATAACTATAATTGATGATGTTATCGAAGTAGTTGAAAGTATTAACGAATTGTCGGCGATGTGTTACAGGTGATTTTGATGGAGGAAGAATATGTCGAGTATAGATTGCCACAGGGTTCAGTGTTCCAGTAACATAGATCCGTGATAATAACTTGAAAATACTCATTTCTATGACAAGAAGCGATACATTTGAGAGCTTGTCAAACTAGTTGGAAAATTAGTAGGATTTTTTCTTAACGAACATGCGTACTTATTCTCAGTTGTTGTCAGTATTGTTTATCATTCAATATAGGTAAAACCCTAAAACATGAGAACTGTCTTAATCGAATCAGAATGTTCCAACGTCCAGCGTTAAATCTGTGATGATTAAGAAACTGTTGGAATTAGCGCGTTCTAATCAGGAATAATTACTGACGACTCTATGATTATTACTGGGGACATCACTAGTGATAACACATTCATTTTGTCAGTTCACGTATTTCAGCTGTGCGATGATGGAAAAATTATCATTCCTACTGAGAAAGTAAGGAAATAATCATTGAGGACCGTTTCCCGTACTTTTTAATTTCTAATTTGTGTTTTTCATGATATGGTCATTTTTCTATGAACACAGTTTATTATCTTTAAGAGTTTGATGTTTCTTTTTCTTCCTATCATTCCATGATTCCATTACGTTAGATGATATAATTTTTGATCTTTTGACTTATATCATTTGTTTTACATCTGAAAGATTGATAAGTATGGCTGATTATAGTTTCAAGGAATTGTCCTCGGAAACATGAGCAGTACAACATACATTCAGGTGGAACAAACATATCTCCAGGAGATGCCATCAGCGTCAGCGTCAACAACGGTAGGAAGTTGAGAATTCTATTCGAACTCTTTCTCGTTCAACTGGCGCAGAATGTTTGCGACATTACGGCAGTCACGCGGATAAAATGAACGTTCGCCTGCTGTGTCTGTTTATATTTAGTTATTCATTCAATTTAATACATAATCCCCTTAACGTACCTATAATATTAAGCGCTTTTTTGCAATCCCAGATAGGAACGTTTCGTAGTTAGTTACCTCTAAAACCATTACTCTTCGCATGAGGGACATAATATTTTAATGAATCCATAACGATAATGAATGATGGGTAAGTTGAATAATATACTGATAATGAAACAGATTATCATACTGACCAAAAGATAATATTCAACTTCTGAATACGTTATCAAGGAATTCATATTTACTGTTTCCTTCAGACCTGAAGAAATTCCCAGAAATTACTGAAAAAATTAACCCTAAATACGAGTCTCCAGCAATATACAAGAGATAAGTTACACTAATTCTTCAGATGCACCCACCCACATGAAGATATACAAAGGTTTCAATAAAAGAAAGAGATAAATATGGTGCATTGGAGCTCGAGAAGTTTGCCACAGAATTTTGCACACCCTGTAATGATTAGGTTAGCCACCTCCTCAAGTCTCACTATCTCATCTGTTAACAATTCTCTTGAGTAATGGTGCAAATCTGTTTCATTTTCTCAGTTGAAATTATTTTCGTTAATATTGTTGATCCGAATTCGATAAAATTCTAGACCTATTACCAAAAATGCAAGAAAATGTATGGTATACCATTTCGAAAGATATATCATTGACGTCATACTTATTTCAAAATCACTGACACATCTGCATCTCATTGATTCGCACCCAAATAACATGACAACTGTTTTGAGGAATTTATAGATAACTGTTTCTTGGCAAAATTGCTTGATTCTTCATTAATGTACCTAGCATGTTTTAAAAAAAGGTTTTGTAAATTTATAGCATAACTCTGAATCGCAGGTTTCCATATATACCATGCGCAGGTGAAAACCCATTTACGAAAGATGGAACTCTACCAAGGTGACCAAACTTGTAGATTGTGCGGCTTGGCGCCCAAGGTTATTATGTATTTCAAGGTATCATTATGGTAGGGGAAGTACAGCCATCAATGAATGAAAAAATCATCAATTTTCATCTAACGAATTCAATATTAGGAGGGTAAAGTTTAAGCTATACTTTTTGCGTCAAAAGTTGTCCCCCTCATATACGAAGTTGACGTGTTTCAGTTATTTCTCGATAAAATCTCTTCCTGGTAGTTATACCTTCCGGTACGTTTTCGTTGGGCCAGCCTGTATACAGGTATGCAAATATCAACACAATTCTCAGATCTTTTTGTAGTATGACCATTACCTCGAAAATTTCAAGCGAAATTGATGGGAAAAAGTGAATTCTGATTTTTGAACATTCTCTTGAATTCTGATTCTGATGCAATACTGAGTGGTCAATCGAAATATTTTCTCGATTTTGATGAGTGATCAGGAAGGAAGAATTGAATCAGGGTACCACATTGTCGATTGCGTTTCGATCACTAACACTGATCGCAACTCAATATTGCTGGAAATAAACGTGGGCGTTTGATTCAATAATTCAGCTGGTGATTCTGAATATTCAATCAACGAGTCATGTAAGAACGTTTATTCAAAGAAAACTTGGCCAATGAAAAGTTATTACTAGAAGTATTCAATCAGTGTCGCCATCGAAAAGGAAATTGATAAAATACATATTTTAGTATCTTCGAATTGATTTCTGGAAATGGTCTCATGTAAAAAAAAGTGACATGAATACGAAGAAAAAATTTATAGTTTCTATTAAAAAAAATATCATTCAGAATTCTTATGTCACGATAAGAACATAAAGGCCTTTTTCAAAAATACGGATATATCAATCGAAAAAAATAATCGACATATATCGTTTGTTTTCCATAAGAGATGAAAAACTTTCAAGAATCTCGTTTCAACATTCACAACATCACAGTTTAGACGGAAGTATTCAAATCAACTTAAATGCCATGAAGGATGGAATGGTTTCGAATTCATTCAATTCGATTCCAGCAAACAAAAGCGCAGCAATTACGAATATCACTTAGCAAAGTGACAGGAGTGAAATTATGAGCGTATGAATATTTCCATTTCACAATGCCAAACTTTATCGTAGCTATTTGAATATGGGCAAATTCTATTCATTTTTAAAGTACAAATTCAGTGACGAAGAGTGTAATCTCATGTTTCATTCTGGAAATATAAATGATAATTTAGTTGACCTACATAAGGAAATCTGAGAAAAGGAGGTTGTCAAGAATTATGGTACATATTGATGTCTTTTTCAATCGTAATTGTCTGTTTTCGAGTAAATTGTTATAATGGCAACATCGAAATCGGTGATATGCAATTCGATGACAAATAATGGAACAAAATGCAACAGATCTCTTTCAGTTTTCTTGTCCACATCTGAATGGTTTTGTTATACTTCCCCATAGTCTCAGTATCGTTTTCTAGTTTTTTCAACGCGTATAGTTTCCATAACATTCTTACACTTGCGTCTTCACCTTCCATTCTGTCCTTGTGATCTCGACTGCTACTTAGCGAGTGAAACCAAATTGAACTAAAGTATATTGTGGTATGCCCTTGAATTAATTGAGTTGCAAACTCTGGAGTGATGAAGTGACAATTGATATTGTTAGCATATTATGGAGAATGCGACGTCTGTTTACCGACTGAGAAATCTCTGCGTAGGGGGGGAAATATGTTCGTCGAAAGATAAGCCCTAATAACTTCGTGTTGAAAATTATTTGTAATTCCTCTTCATGTACGCTACCAAAATTAGGATATTCCGCTTCGAAAATTTGGGACAATCGGATTATTAATCGACTAGGGAAAAAAGTGACGAAGCGACGTTGGGAGCAATCAAACGTCGAATATTTCAGTTGAAGATTCCAGAGATCTATTTCTCGTATTATCAATTTTCTGAATTTGTTAATATTCTGTATTCACCCATTAATTTTTTCTTCATAGTAAATCAATGAATGAGAAGAAATAAATGGAAATAAAAAATAAATAATTTGATGGTTTCGTACAGGAGACATGTTTCAATTTCAATTTCATTATACTCCCTTGCAGTTGGGTATGAGTTCCTTTATATGGATCGTCCTTACAAAAAACAGAACGGTTCATTGAGTTATTCCACCAATTTCTTCACGTGTTGTCAAGAATCGAGGAAATTATTAATATTGACATCCATGACTGCTACTCTCCTGCCATTCATTTTGTTTCATCATGTTCTTTTCTTATCATTCAATTCGATAATCCGGTGATATCTAAGATTTGATAAGCTCATATGAAGATTTCAATTGATTTATTGTCCTATTGATATTTGGTTATTCATTTGTAAAAAGAATTGATTGATAAATCATTAAAAATTTCGAGGTCAACTCGCAAGAAAGCAAACCTCGAATGGAGTGTTAGAAAGTAGAGCAGTCAGGTATTAGAGTGACAATCAAATCTCACTAGTTTTTTAAATCATACGAATATACAGGATATTCTGACTCCTAACTAATAAACAAATATGACTGAATTTTGTCAATGGGAATAGTATTTCTCAATTCGAAAATATAAATATTTCGAAAGTTATGATTTTCGAAAGGGAAATTATCACCAAACAAATGTAGATTCTAAAAATGATGCAGGATATTGTAATTGAAATATCCTGCTCGTAATCACTTCCTGGTAGAGGAGATTGACGTTTTCAACGAAATATTGTATTAGTGTTGAGAGTGATCATCAATTTGGATAGCCAGTTACGTTTGATACGTCATTCAACGTGAATCAGAACTCCCATCGTTTCACATGATTCAGAAGCTCTGAAATGGATCAGAATCCAATTCAATGCCTATTGATACAATTCCACAAACTTCCAGAGAAAATTCTACAAATAATGTTGAATTAATTTCCAAACGAATATGATTCGAACTATTACTATAGTTTTACTAAAGATGGAATGAAAATATACAATGAAATGAAAGTGAACTGATCTCCATCTGGTTGAACTAGTGGTCGACAAACTTGGAGGTTATTGGAGTTCTCCACGACTGTGGACCATAGCAGAACCATCGACTTCTATGTACAAATATCAATTCGAGTGCTATCGTGCGTAAAATAGCTGATCGACAAAATCGTTCTCTCGATTTCTGCGATCAGTTCGTAGACTATGGATATTATGTAAGTCAAGATCTCAGAAAAGCGAATAGCTGGGAAGGAAGGGATGATGCATTAGTAGATGTTGGCGTTTGGGGCGTAGCAGATAGGTCTCCTCTTCGTGACTGCGGCCTACACTCTGGATCTACGGCTAATCCGAGATTAGTAATGTCGGTGTAACTGCAATACTAATTTGTTGATTCTGCCAGAACGACAGTGAGTTATTACTGGCAGCGCTCGCATATGTCGGTAGCGCATAGTTAACAACTGAGCATCCGAACAAACGATCGCACGGATACCGATGTTAAATGGTACATAATAAATATTTCAACAATACAACTAAATAACGATGGGGGATACGTCAACTATCATACGCCCATTTCGATCGTCGAATCTCTGATAGACACGTATAAGGGGAGGTGAAACAATAGATATAAAACTAGACAATAGAAGTGACTGGCTCTGTGGTCTGTTCACAGCACGGTCTGGAATCTGGTAGGGTGGGGGGTTCCCCAAACATTGAGGAAATGTTGGTGGTTCTCGTGTATCGTCACCTGTACCGCTACCCTCTTTTTGTCACTTCGTCAGCCAATCACAAATCCGATCCGATCTGCTTCGTGAAAATACGAATGTTTTTTGATTTATTTCAGAGAATTTTCCATGCACCATTCAAGTTCTAACCATTTGTTTCGTTTACAATGCGATCTGTCAAAGATTATTCAGGTTATCATACCTCTGAATACATACGCTCCTAGCGGATGAGTATGGCGAATTATTCTTCAAAAATGGTGACACTCCCCACCACTCGAAAGTGTCGTAGTCTCCAGACCTGTGTATACGACCGTGGTTTATAGCATTGATATCAAGAGATTTCATAATCTCTTCTGGGGAATTTACACACTTCAATTCCAACAATCTATCACAATTCTGAATGTCATAATGATCTATTATATCAGATGGAACCGAAATAATGTCAGTATTTGGGTAGAGAGGATTGAAATAGTAGAAATTGCTTCCACATAAACTCCCTTCGCCTCATCTACACCAACTGAAAAATATTTTAAAGCAATTCTCCACTTCTGGCGTGTCGGAACACTATTGAAAGTATCGTTAACCTCACAACAGAGATTTATTGAAAAACGGAACACGTTGTGAAACTTGCCTCCTGTAGTGAAATTATTCGGTATTTGGAATATATCTCAATATCGTGATCATAGGTTGATCATTTATATCATCAATGTTTGAAATCAAGATGACGTTTATCAGGAAAACCATTGTTGACAGGCATTTTTTATCATTTTGGGAATCTCCAAAAAACTACCTGAACAATGTTCCAGTACGATTAGTTCATCTTCGAAAAATGTTATCGAAAGCTATCGAAGATAATCCCAATTCATTTTCAGATTCAGCACGAAAAATGTCTTACTTTGGCCAAAATTAACCAACTTTGCATCTCTTGAGATAAGCGAGATCGCCATAGTGGCATTCGAAAAACATCCCGTATATAGATCTCTCTAAATGAACATGGAATTTTTTCATTTATATCCGAAATATTTCGTTGAATTCCATGAAATTTATATGAATCCGGGGTCATCATCTAGAATGGTACATTATTTACTTGTTTATTTTGGGAATATTTGTAGTTGCATCAAATGCAGGACAGGGCAGGTCTTTGGAATTCCTTTTATTCAATTCCAGAACTGAAGGCCTACATCAGTCGGCAATCTCTCAATTACCGGAATCCTTTCATGGAATGGTTGGCATAGATTTGAGTTTTTCCAAAGCAATTTCAGTCTAATTGACCTCAAACGTACTGAATTCTCCCGGGCAAATCTAAGGCACCTATGTTGATGAAATCAGAAAATTAATTGATTTATGCTGACAAAGGAAAATAGATTCGTGGTACGATGCGATCTTTTTCAATTCGAAAGGATAGATGAGTCTCTAATGCGAGTACTCTTAAGCACGAAAATTATTTTTTTTTTGTTTGTGGCATCCACTGATATGGTCATCAGCCAATGTGTTATGGGTAGGCTTGTAACCATTTCATTATATATGAGAAAATTGCATTCTGTGCATCTCTGTAACACTTCCATATGATTTCAAAACGGAGGGAAATGCCGAATCGATCTATTATAAGATTATTAATGCCTGGTTTGGTTTCCGCCTTATATGTATGTGAGACGATGTATAGGATGCTTAACGAAAATATGAAGACATTGTACAATGCACGACGCGAGATGCACTATTGATTAAATACCAGAGAGGTTCACAAAAATGTGGGATATGACATTGTGAAGCATATCATTTTCCCTCAGATACATCGATTCTGGATTCATAAAAATCCTATATACAGCAGGACAAATTCGACTGATTCAAAAGAATGAAATTCTTGTATACAAATTCCTTTCGGATATTCTTGACACGACTCTGGAAATTGCTTCATACCTCAGACACAATATCTGGCGATGGAATCAATTTATCAGCTTCAGATTTTATAGAAATGTCAAACTAAGATATAAGCCATAAAGAAAAATTGGTTTTCGCTTTTAATAAAAAGCAATCCGGAAGAGGGTAGCCGAATGATAAAACTTCCATTTTGCAGTTCATGTAAATTTTATATTCACGGCATTTTTACTGCTATGGAATTTCGGTCTATATAAACAGGACATTGGATGAAAAAATTTCTGGACCATAATGTTTATAGCCAGAAAGATTCAGAGGAAAACTCATTCATGAACCTATGAAATAATAATTATTCATGATGGACGGAGGCGATATCTAATAATTGGTTGTGCAATCGGCTTCTTAGCAATTTCGATTCATTACGTTATTAGCAGGTTAGGAAAATGCTCAATCATGCCATCATCATCAGGATGAAAAACAACTGGATTAAGAACTCACTGAGTGTGTCTAGCAGGTGATGAAAGAGTTATTGAGATGAAACAAAAAGTATTATGATATGAATGATAGACTTTTTATGATAGAGTTTATCTGAGTACAGCGTCAAAAACAAACATACTTTGATGGTAATCAACACTTCGAATAACTTACCTCTGGTGAGAACAGCCTGCAGTAACGTGTAGAGGAGAAAAGTTGCTTGTGTAGCTGTAATATTGAGGAGTTGACAGTAGATAGAACGCTTATTCAAAAATTGCATCTTTGAACTTCTGCACACCTGAACCATACTAGAGCCTGTAACAGATCATCAATGTCGTTGAAATGGATGTGCAGACTCTACATTGTGGTGATAGGGTTTCGATCAAACTTCATGTTTCTAGGAACTTCAATTTGATATGTATGAAAATCCATGCACAAATACTTCATACCGATTATTTCAGTCCCAATATATCTACTATTAATATTAATCCACCAATATCGTGGTACGAGAGTTAATTAATCTGTAATTGAATGCTAATTAAAAATATTTGAGATCAAATGAACATTATTTAAACAACAATGGAATGAATGTGCATCATTGTTTCAAGTTATGGCTCACTGATAATGTGGGTCATCATGAAATGTTTCAATATATTTGGTGACGAACGTTTCATGTTCTGTTCCACTTCAAATAGTGAAATATGTCAAGTTAGATACATATCAAAAATCAAATTGGTGTTTGCCTCGGTACACAAATAATAATTATTCTATACAAACTGAAATTATTTTATATAATCTAGTCATGTTTACTTGCGAACGACCAATTATCAACGTCATCATCATGGATATTGTTTTCATTTCACAGTTCATATATGCATATAAATGAATCCCGCCTTCTGATTCGTGAGAGTGAAAATCGTAAATTCTTGTAGTTTTCTTTGTGATTCACCAGAAACAATTATCATTCTAAAAATAATTATGATCACCAAAAAATGTTGTGAAAGGTGCAAGCTAAAATAATATGCAGGAAGTTTCTTTCATTCATTTATTTCACATTGAAAATAAATCATTCACTTCTCGACAATGTAATGTAAGTGAGGCGATCTTTGAATTCTAGTAGTACATTTCAAGGCCTCTCATATGATCTCAACATTCAAATCCGAAATATCTTAGAAGCAACCAATAAAAAAATTGAAGATTTTCTTTATTTCAAAAATTGTTACCACAAGGCAACATCAATACATAGATTCAGATTTTTCATAAGAGGTTGGTGTTTTTGAAGTATTAAACTAGCTTTTGAATGTCACAATTTCCACTCAGTAAAGGTTTCAGTTCATTTTCAATTTTGTAGGACAGTCTTACCACTTCGAACATCGGACATTCTATATGGGCAAACATGTTTCACAGACATTTGTACATCGCACGCTATACAATATTCTGGCAGTTAACCATCGAACAAATGTTGGTAAGTGCAGCAGGTGTGACCATTTCGCAGCCGGGTATCTGTTCCCATATGGGAAGGAATCCAGTTGAAGTGAAGCTCTTTTTCTCTCCGAACCAGTCTGTTCAAGGACTCTTTGATGGCTACCAATAGGGCATTATGAAGAAATATCTGTTGGGTGCTTTCAATGACACTGAGAGAGTCGCACGATTTCCTTTCTCATTCATAATTTTTGGAGGGGTTGTTTATCATTCAGAAGAGGGATGAAAGAGGGGTCTCTATAATCCAAAATGGCAATTCTTCTTATTAGTTAATTACGTCTTGAATAGTATTTTCGAAAACATCTTCATTCTGAGGTTTCTGTAAGGCCTTGCCTTTTAAATTCTGCGTCGACTGATAAAACGTTACACACAATTGATAGGAATCTCTTCATAAATCACCACGAAAATTGAAATTTCGAGTGACTTTTCTTTCCGTAATTCTCATCTTGAAAATCTAATTCACAACTCCCTCCAAGATTCTCATCAATGTAAAATTGATTTCTGACAGGATAACATTCTCTTTCATAATGAATGTTTCTCTGGGCCTACACTGTTAGGAAGTCGCTATCAAATTCTCGTACCATTTCCACAGAGAAGCACTTCGAAAACTCTCGAACTCAGGTCCAACTAACAACTAATATTTGATTAGATATGGAAGAAATATTCTTCACTGCATGAGTTCGTTCAATGCCTCAATATCAATATTAGGAACAATTAAATAATCAATCGAAAAAATCTAAGAAAAATCGATATATACCCAACCTAAAAATGTTACAAAAACTAACGATTCGAAAATATTCATTTATCGAGAATGAATCAAAGATTCAAAAAATTCTCCTTTATTGTTGGTCAACTAATACGAAATTCTCAGAATTCGACTTCGAATGTGAACATAAAAAATTTCTAACGAACGCGATGAAATTTCGAATTGGAATGTGAAGCAGAATACTAGTGAGGAAAATATTTCTGGAACAAGCCACGAATAAATGGAATCAGAAGCTCGAAATTCTGAGCACATGTACCAATTTATCCATGAACGTTTTCTGTCTAATGCACAAAGCGCAAATCCGTCATTGACCGTACATAATCGATCAACAAGAAAAACTCTTCGGCTTTCAACACACAGTATTCGTGTACGACAGAGCAATATGCACGTGAAACCCATCAGTTAAACCTGCTGGGTCCGTTCAGTTCTTTTGCGACCAAACGCTTTCCAGAATAAATATTCTGGAATCAGCAAATTCATGAATAAAATGGACCGAACGGAATGCGCTTGGAGCAACCGTCCGAAATAGTCCGTCGTACACTGGACAAAACTATTCCTGTAAAACAGATTTACTTGAAGGAAATAGTGATGTTATCTGGACTAACTTTCTCAAGTAATTAAACACCACCGATTAGTCTAGCCTCTGATCAATATCGGATGACGCCAACAGCTTCACGTAAGACAAATATATCTTTTTTCGTCCCACCAGAGGTCGTTGAGTGTAGAATGTATTTTTTTTCTCTGCTTGCTAAGTAAAATTTTTCTCTTGTACTTGATGGCATTGTGTCTGGATTTTTCTCAATGATGTACAGGCATTGCTTTGGAAATTAGAGACAAATGGTATTATTCCAGAGATTCTTAATCTACTGTATCAAATGTAAACTGTCTTCTAAGAAATTTGAATATCGACTTCACCGATTGGGTTCCAAACACAAGGTGAACGAATTGGGGTTGATGTTTCCATGAGATTTCTCCGAATTTTAATTGGTTACGTAGAGAAGCATTCCGAGTAGAAAAAGGTATTATTCACAAATCCGATGGAATTGGATATTGAAGAATTAATATTTCGGGTGTCCTGAAGTATGAACAGACGTTTATGTCTTGAGTGAAAAAGGCCCGCGAACGTTGATGGCGATGAAAATTAATTTCGACTTTTCAGACAGCATTTTGTTCAATTATTGTTCAACATGGAACACTCTCGAAATTAATATTCTCTGAAACTTTCTCGTCATTATCATCAATTTTTCATCTTTAACGCAAAACACTCATTCAAAAAGTATTTTCCATTCGACAGATCACTGATTGCAACTGAAATGTTATTGAAACGGTGACATCTACGGAATTTTATATCATTTTGCTGATTTCAACTAAAATATCCTATATTATTAGTATAAACATATTTAACCCGCAATGTCCTTAGTCTAATCATTTTTCAGATATTCCAGAAATTTTATTGTTGACGACCTCAACATAACCATTGATTAATGAAAAAATGATGGATACAATATTTCATCATTATTCGATTCAATTTGGTTTCTCTTTGAAGGTGGATATGCTCTCTCGAGTGAACTATATCGAAATTAATTTCACGAATAGAGGATGATCGAAAAGTAACAGCCAAAATTCAATGAAAGGAAAAGTATGAATTTTTCAGCACAGAACAAACACTATTACTATTCGGAATATTCTGAACTTGTCATATTATTGGTATTTCAAAATCGTTCTACTGGAAAATTGAGAAGATCAACCAACAGAGAATTCACATTGAAAAATAATTTCATGTAATGAAGTTATATTCAAGAACTTGTGTAATTAGGAGAATACAATAATTTCGAGATTTCATGAAGTACAATTAAGAAAAAACTTTTTTTGGTATAGGTGTTTCACTTTAGAACGTTGAATTCCATCAAATTTCTTTCATTGCACTCATAAACGAGAATTATTGTTTTTCCATTCATTAGTTAAATTGCTCTTAGTGAATCGCTTGTAGTATAAGAGTAGTATACGTAAACATAGCAGTATTCATTGGGGTTTTTATGCAAAGATTCTTGAATGAGCATGGCATTCAAAATATCCTATGCTCCGTATTCATGTTGTTAGTGAAATTCCCCGAAGGATCTCGTTTAAAATGTATTTCTTGGTTCTAGTTCTCCCACAATCAAAAGTTTCATCTGAATCGTCCCATGCCATATTCGATGTCATGTTCGATATTCTAGGATCATTATTTTATAATTATATTCTACTCTAACTATTTCTAGTTCAATTTGACAATTGGCTGCCATGGACAATCGGACATATCGAAAAAACACTCAAAACCATATCTAATTGTAAGATTGAGGGAGAAATCTAAAATGAAGCAGTCCTATCAAACAATAATTGAGAATTCTTCAAGAGTGGATAGGCGAATTCAGATTATTGATAAATGCATTGTCATTATCATGAGCAAATAATCAGGAGTTTATTTGTGGATTACAGATTTCACAACGAAGAAAATACACGTTCAAAAAATTACTTCTAATCTTCAATTCACCATCAGCCTTTGAGCACACTGAATATGCGTCATAAATGAATTCAAATACATTGTAAATAATTCACGCAATATGAATACGAATGTGTGGGCCTTTATCAAAATGAATGCGTTCTGAATTGCAGTGGTAGTAAATTCGCAAGCGTATCAGAAATTACGGTTATTTTATAGCTTTGCACTCCGTGGCAAATTTCATTTGCCTACCCGTGAATAACCAATGCGACAGAAACCAGCGAGACCATTCTTTCAACATATTTTACTCATAGCTAGCTGGCCTGTAGCGTCTCTTCGGATCCCCCTTGTAATCATGTTCATACTTCATTTTCAATTTTGATTATTATGTCTTGACAACCATACACAGCGAACACATTTCCTGAATAATCGTTGGAGGAGGAATTTTCGCGCAATATCTGCACTCTTGAAGTCAGTGAACAACTTTTTTCACAATCAACTGTCCAAATGCAAAGTGAATCAAATTGATATCGACCAACATACAGCACCCCGACGCGCATTGTATATTCAGAACGCTGACAATTCCGGTTACATTGGAAGTTATAATCAACTTGATTATTCTATATATTATTTAAGTTATATGGGTTCTATATTTCATTCAGGTCCCCTTCTAGAGTGGAAAGATGTGGATTAATCCACTGAACCATATTGAGAACTTGATAATGAGTGAAGGAGGAGGTGTGAGGATCCAACAGTTTTTTTTTCATTTTGCTGAAGAGGTCCGAAGAATGTACTGAATCCAGAGGCTTACTTACACTCTGATACCTTGGAATATATTAGTTTTTTGAGCTTTTCACGAAAGTCATTGGGTTTGAAGGTTACCACATTCTCTAATTTTGAATCATTCTCCTGGTTGCATTACTCTTCTGTGGTTTAGTGCCCCATAATTGCACAGATTATGTTCAGTAGTCTCAAGTTCCAAGCCACACAATCTACAAGTTTAATCACCTTGGTAAATCCTCATATTTTGTAAATGTGTCTATCAAGGCGCATGGCCTGTAAAAAGACCTATCACTAATCTTATCTGATCTTTGCTTAGTCTAAGTATAAAGTCAGTCTTTCACCTATTACCTTGATAACAAGTTTTCTATTTTCTTGTTCTGGTGTGTTATTTCAGGCTACTCTTTGTAATTCTCTCAACAGTTTCACTTGATATCTTTTTCTCAAACGTCATAGGTGAAAAGTACTAATGAATGCTTGCCTTAACGAAGGAGTTTTTCCAGAAAAATTGAAAATGGGCAAAGTAATTCCTGCCTATAAAAAAGGTGACCTTTCGCTACCAAAAAATTTTCGCCAGATATCTATTCTCCCGGTCTTTTCTAAGATATGGGAAATAGTAACAATAATAATAATAATAATAAAAGCTGCCTTACGCAGTATAAAAAATAGTTAATTGGGAAGTCAGCTGCAGACCAATATTTGAGGAACTGAAAATCATGACCATATTTTCCACAGTTCTATACCATAACTTATTGTACATAAAAAAAAAAAACAGGGGCAACTGTCTGGCATGGGCCGATTTTCACAGACACGACACAAGAAATAAATCTATGCTAATGCAACCACACACTAGATTAAGTAGGCACGCAGACAGAGCTATCGCATGGTACAATTCCTTACCAACCGAACTTCGTGATCTACCATTCTACAAATTTTCAAAAAAATTGATATAATTCCGACAGAGACCTGTATGTACTCATTTGATGAATATCTCAAGATAACCAAAAACAGAGACATCTTAACAACACTTAGATAAACTCATGTATATTAAATTTTATATTTTTATATGTTTGTATACATATTTTATACAGTCAACTTTGAGTTTTGTCCTATTTGAATTTGACTATTGTCCTATCTTACCTTGACGTGTTTCTCAATATTGTAAAAGTTTCTGGACCAAATGAATTCAATTCAATTATTCCAATGAAAAACATCTTCATAAACTTTGTATTGTATCAGTTCTGAGAAAGTGTTGTTCATTATTTAATATTCTCTTCAATATTCAACGACAATGAAAAATAATCAATCTGGTGATATTTGCCAAGAGTTATGACTGACAATGAACTATTATAGATATTTAATCACTTTTGGTTTGGATTTTCTCGAAAGTTTGATGGTGCAAATCCTCTATGTTTTTATAAGATGGCAGCAGAAAGGAGGACTCTCCTCCTAATTATCTATCACCGTGTTCAATCCTCTCTACTCATTTATACTTCGGCAAATTGAATGAAGTGTGAGTAACACCCATATTCATTGAATGAGTATCAATAACTTTTGCTGTGAATTCGAGCATATGATTACTTTGTGATTTTTGATATCGGACAAACTTCCTGTAAACGGAACTAGCGTTTCACCCCTCGATACTGACAAATCGCTACTCCCCATGTTGGAAAGAAGGAATGTTAAGATGGAATTATTCTGAGTAAACTAATTCAATTGAGCTTGGAATAATTATTGAATAAACAGAATAAAATCTTTATCGATATATAGTCGATCGTATCGGATTATCAGTTCGAAAGAATGATTCACTAAAATATACATATATTATCAAATGGGACGAAAAAAATTAAATAATGAACTGAGACCTCATATAGTCTTACTGCAAAGTAAAGATTCCGTTCTGATTTTCCGGTGAGTAACTGATATTCCTGTCATCGAATAATTCCTTTCAAATGCAAAAGACAACACTTGGGAGAAAAACAGAGTATCTCATTGGAAATTGACACAACTTGTATACGAGCATCGTTTTTTTGTAACATCCACGTTAACTCAATGCAGAATTCGTTCGTTCGGCTGATGCACACTGTATACACATCGACCTAGAAATAAGTAGTTCATGGAATCCATTTCCAGCACCTTTCTAGCTCCGAAGAAATAATACCAGCTTTGAGACGACTGTACAGCCATGGCAAAAAATTCAATCGAATATCCCCCCGAGTAATATCATTTATGTGACTGTTATTCCGAGTTTTCTGCCTGAAATCGGAAGAATTCGATAAAAGCTGACACATGACAAACATTATTGCCACTTTTTCGGTTCCAAGTGCCTTTATGTGCCTAGTAAATACCAATATTTAACAGGCAGATGCAGATGAACAAATACACGTTCCTTTCGAGTCTTTCAACGTAGCAATCACTTCGTTTTAACGAATTCCATGAATATTTACATTATTCCGATTGACAAGAAAGGTCATAGGTAGGTAGGGAGTAGGTTTATTTATGGGAATACACAAATTCGCTAATCACTCTACATGTGTAAACATTTTTCAAGTTACTATCGAGTTTATTTTCTATTATAATTAACATTTATCATTATCGATTCCAAATCATTTCAATAAACCAAGTTTCACGAAATGATAATATTGAATTCTGTTCCACAGTCTATTCAATTCTGACTCAAAATTAATTTGCGAGGTGATGTCGAATTTCCTTCAAAAATTTAGGTTCAACAATGCTCTAATTCTCGTTTTGCATAACATATCCACTCGATATAATAGCTTATAGGTATCGAGCAAATACAAACGGATAAAATGGCCTATAGCTTGATGGCCGCACTAAAAGCCCCCAAGTGTGTAAATACAATCCAGATAATACCAGGCTCTGTTATTTGTATTTCCAGTTCAACTACGATATGTTTGTTGGATATCATGTTGGTTTCATCCAAACATATATCGAGAGAATCGCTCTGTAACATTTCTTGGTACATTGTTAGTTCATTTTTCATTTCTATAGAGACTGTTGAAGTTCAAGTGAATGAATCTAAGATATTGCTCATGGTCTATTAGTGGAGTTCTATGACTGTTCGGTCGTTATTTCATGAGGAATCATCATTTTATCATCGAAATATCTGCATATTATTCTTGTTTTCATTCGTAGAAATGAGAATTGTTGCATCAACCACCAGGGTTATTGACAACATCAATACATCATTAATTTCAAATTGTTCCTAATAGATTGAAGGCTTCAGGACATAGCACGATGTTTTCAATATCACAATTCTCACCCAATAGTGTCATTGTCATTTTTATATTTTTTATATTTCAACCACAGGACACTCTATCAAAATTCGTCATTGAATAGATGTTTATGTGTGATTTGCGGGACTTCGGAAAGGTTTGGCTCGGCAGTACTGATTCCTTGACGCGTTGGATCACATATTCTTCGTGTTTTCTTATATTCCTGACACAGTGCAGTGCAGAGATAGGGAGAGGTAGGGAAAGAAAATGTTCATGGGATATGTTTTCTTCAATAACACTCGACCTGACCAATTTTCATCGCCAATCTGAGTGTATATTCATTTCGTCAGTTCCATTAATTAACAAATTGAATAATTCCATGTATAAATCGTGTTCTTGTCAAACCAGAAGAGTTTTTCTACATCATCCGTATTATGCAAGAATTTCAATGTTGATAAATCGACTCACACGAACAGAATAAGGGGATTTCTAAATTCGTCCTCAATGGAAGAGAAGTTAGTGATTACAGCACGAATATTGAGGAATATCCAATATAAATACCCAATGATGACATCTCAAAGAGAACTAGATGAAATTTCAGGATTCCTCATTCATTTCGTTGGACATGAAATTCTCAAATAAGTCACTGCATCGTCCATTATAGCTTCTCTTGTAAACCAGGTCTCAACATTAGGTATTAGTTCAATTTATCATTCATATTTTATCAACCTGATATATCAGCGGTATCATAAAGGCCTCATTCCGAAAGTGATGCCGATCTAGTATAAATAGAACACCCTATATGTGTATCCAAATGCGGCACCAGTATGAATTTCTTTTTTCAATATTTAGCTTGAGTATTTCAAAAATGATCAAAAAACATACGTCAACGAAGGACTCAGGAACAGCTTATTTTTATCCAAGATGTCATTTTATGAATGGCATTCCATCAGTTATTGAAATCGGATATATCCTAATATTTCTGTCGTAATCGATACCTTTCATCTTTTTTCATCAAGGACGCATTGAAAAATACTCTTTTTGTTTCCACGTTAGTCGAAGTATTGACATTCATGATTGTCAAATCTTCAAACATTGTATATATAATACGCCTATTATTACAATTCGGTATTAGTGACTACCGGAGTTTTCTTAAGCCTGCAAAACATTTTCACATACTTCAATCCACATCATATATGTATAAAGAAAATCGCAATATAGTCCATGTATTTAAGGAAGATAGTTTTGACAGATTTTGTTCATTTCAATATCACAAGTACAAGGAATATTTAGGCATCAATAATAAAATAATATCAACAATCACCATCCGTTGTTTACATGCAAAAAGTTTTCTGGCGATTATCGAAATTTTGTTCTTTCGAGAGATTTTTTAGCAATTATTCTTATTACATCATCATCAAAATGCCGAAAGCATTGAGTGGAGATGCACAGAAAGTTGTTGCAACTTTTCATTACGAAGTAATTAATGAATGACAGTCAATTATTTTTTCTGTACCATTCAATAGTTATCCACAATCAATAGTCATGCAAATATGGTGCATATATTTCAATAATCGAATACACTTTTTTGAAACAAAACAAATCCACTATCCGCCTAACCTAACTTTCTGTCACGGAAAAAAACGAGCTGCAATAATTGCAAGTTCCTGAAACATTCAAATCTTGCATGAAATGCAGTCTAACATAATAAGTGACAGTTCATTAATGTGTTTCTAGAATCTTCCAATACGGTGTATAACTTTTCATTCGAATTTTACGAACTTAATTCTTTTGTTGCAAGTCACCAGTGAGTTCATTTGTGTGTGCACGCTCTAATGAAAAAGTTTCACAACTCCAGGCTATACCCTAATGAATATCCTGTGTTTTCAATAATTCGTGCACCCTTCGGATTCAGAGGTGGAAAAAATGTGGCAACCATGAAAACTGTTTCATCTACAGAAAGAACGACAATAAGTTGAAGGGTTTGTTACTCTGAAAACATGTTATTCTAGAATGAACATTCATTGATGAAGGATTTCAAATGAAATTTCTCGAGGGAATATCTGAGAACTATTTCAATTTGATGGAAAATTGTGTTTATGCGACAACGATTCTGAAGTACCCCCATATGCCAATAACGATATGATTTTCAATTCAATCAATTTGCATAACTTTCTGTGTTCAAACTAGAGGATATTTTCCAACAATGGAAGAAATAGGCGATTTATTTTCATGAAGGGATCTTCAAATGCTGAGATTTCAGATAGATTGGATTTTGTATCCAACTAGAGGTTACGCCATCGTACGTATACATAATTTCCTACCATATCCAGGAAAATCGTGAATTTCAATTTGGTGTAGCCTTGTATATTAACAGTTCGGACTCATAAGACAACATCTAGTACGAGAAAAAACATGTTCATGAGATATCGAAGAACACATCTGTCTATTCCAATAATCAGGCATACTTGAGACTGGTTTGCTCATGTTGAATATGCGATTTGGAAATGTGTTTCTGGAACCACTGAATAAAATTACGAAATGTAACAATCGAATCACGAGATCCTATTTGAGGAATTGAATCGCTAATGAAGGAACTGTTGAAACTCTAATATGTCCGGGGTATGTTTGAAAAAGTGCCCGTAAAACATAAAATCACCACTAGAATATCTTCATTAGGGGCATCGCTACTGTAATTGCCGCCTGAAGCGAGTGCCTATGATTCCGTCTCTTCATTCGAGTAAATACGTCGAAACTCCGGGATTGATATCGCCACAGACAGTTTTTTTCATTTTTATTCAAGGTCCTTCTTTTTTGTCTCATAATGGCGGAAATTAACACGGAAGAGAAATAAATATATACTTTCAATTCTTATATCAGGAGAGAGTATTTTCATATAAAAAGGTGATTAGTATTAGGAATATGAATGAGAAAAAAAATAGTCACATCATGTATTGAAATCTTTACAATTACCAATACACGAATATAAAAATTTTTTGAGACAATGCAATGATAGAAAGATAGATAGAGATTTATTGATCATTTTCCAACATGTACATCGGATTGATAAGTTAAAATAGGAAGTGGCCCAATTGATAATCTGAATATATGATTAGAATCCATAAAATCTGGAAGAATACAAGAATAAGTATGAAAAAAACATTGCGTAGACATATTAAATTAGGTGTAAGTAATGTTACAAATTAAAATTGGATGAACTAGTACAAATATTAAAAAGTACTGATCAGACAATACAAAATTTATGAACAATTAAACAATGTGTTTTTGATAAGAAAGAACTGTCACCACTTCCAGTCCCTCCTCTTGTAATATACCTTCTTAATTTTTCAATGGCAAGAGGGGTCGTGCGGTACATCGTGAAAAAGGATTTCAAAAATGAAAGTTGGAAACCTCAATTCTCAATCATTCGGAATGAAGTTATGAGAGAAATCATTACAAATAAAAACTGGATAAATTATATTGATCTACAACTTGATTATGCCAGGAAGTGATTGGAGAACCTTTCAAACATTTGCAGCAATTGAGTTTTATCGATTTATTTCAGAGAATTCAATAAAATATCACTTGTTTTTTTTTTGTTTTTTCATTTCAGAAGATCAAAAATCAGGATTATTGAAATTCACATCTGAAATCCTTCTCAACGATGTATCGCACGGCGCCCCCCCCCCCCCTATTCAAAAAAGGGTAGCCTACTGAACTACAAAGGGACTGATATCAGAATTATAAGAGGAACACAATAAGTCTCTGGCTGCAGTACATCCATTGGATCCCTTTAGCAAAATGGAAAATAATACATCTCGGAATATTTGGAAAATATAACAATTGGTCTGAAAATAATCTTCGAAGAGTTCCATTCGTGAAGGCACTATGAACGAATGATCAATTTATGGGAAAAATCGAATTGAGGTTGAATTTTTCAATCACTAAATGTTTTCTTTGGAGTTCCCAATCAATGAATCACTCATCTTGAGACAGTTAGATTTGAGCAATTATTCTCTTTGATTTATCGTGAGTCAGACATTTAACAAAATATTGTCATTCACTGGGATGGATGACACAATGTAACTATGCATCAATGCTTCCATGCTGCCATTCGAATTGGGGTTGGGGATTCTAAAGAAGCAACCAGTAAAATCCCTCTTCAGTGACACAGATAAATTAGCATCGTTCAGCAAATGCCATCTTCTGGGTCCGATGTAATCTACAAAACTCGAAACTCGAGTAGTTTTTTCCCAACGAAGGAATTGTTTCCACCCGGCATTTATTTATCAATTTGCATTGGGAGAACACATTCCTACATTTACCTTATAGTTTTCAGAAATGGTATCGTTGTAGTAGTTGGACTTGTTTCAGATACAGTAAAATGGTTGATCGATTGAATTGTTCAAGTAATATATCCACAGAGTGTTTTGGATCTGGTATTATCAATTCAGCATATCAATTCACAGTGTTGACAAATCGAATCCACTCATTTAGTCGAGTAGACATAATTCTAGTAATTCTATTGTCTCTTTTATACGTCAAACGTTAGAGGAAGAAATCTTCTTGTGGAAATAGAATTGAATAGAATAGAAGTTTATTTGGCAGAAAAAAAATACGAGGAGAAAAATACATAAGTGAAATATAGGTAATATGTTCAAAATAAACAACAAGAAAACCCACAGAGGTTACCACTTGTTTATGGATATAATAGACACTAAGACTTATTATAAGACTATGACTACATATATACACAAATGTGAAACATATAGTAGAGAATCATATTGACTTCAATGATGTACTTTATACTATTCGATATTCCAGATATTTTATTACACTACTGTCACATTTTTCTGTTCAATAAAACTGCCAAATACTATGCAACAACTGACAAATCTACAACTTTCATTCTGGAAAAAAGTTTCCAGAGATAGTAAACCTAGAATTAGAAAACTTGTTTCCCTGAATGATTGTATACAACCAGAAAATTCTTTCAGCAAACTATCGAAAAATGTTATGTGGATTATTATAATTAATAATGAATAATAAACAAAAATAATCGAGTCTCGCATATCTGATTTGATATCTCCCACAATATTCTTCTGAAGGAATGAATAAACTATGTATACTCCATATTTTCCATAAAGGTATCCTAGATCGATTATTATTTTCGCGATATTCACAGTAGAAAATTGAGGAACTGAAACAACTAGTTGAGTTTAAAACTATAGAAAATTAACGAAGATAATGGGGATTTTTCAACAGAATACTCGCTGCAGAACTAGTAGAATGGTCTTCAAAGTGTAACATGGTATCCGAATTATTGTTGTTTGCGAATATTTTCAATAGCTTCATGAAACTACGATTGAATTCTCATATCAAGATTTGCCGATGACCAAAATCTCATTTCATTCATCATATAGAGTTCCATATACAGGGTGTACTAAGCTTTCTGAGAGTGATAATATATTGAAAATAAAATTATAGTTTGATGAATAAACGTTCGGCCCAAAATGAACACTAAGATATATCCTTCCAATCCTACCATTTCTCAAAATCTTGATTGAAAATTGCAGTACTATAACTAAGTGGAAAAACCATACGAACAAATCAACTGCAGCAAAATAGTTCAGGATTTGGAACGAAATTGGTCATGGCTTTCTGAGATATCGTTACCGATGAATCTTGGGATGAATTGATCTACTGAGATATGGTAATTTTTTTTGTTTTTCGACACAGGCATCTTTTTTCATGTAATTCTCCTTCCTCTGTTGAATGCTCTTAATATTTGATCATAAGAACTCCAATGAAATAAGTTTTCACAGCATTATCAAGAATGTAGAAGTGTATTCAAAAAATGTATTCAACAATAAACATACCTGAGGAAAATTCAATATGGTGGCTTTCACTGTTATGAAGTTAGGTGGAGAAATTAGTTAGATTGCATTAACTTTGGAAAAATATACCTTCCTCAGTATACATTTTGAGTCATTAATCATCACTATCAACCCATACCTTTTTTCAATGTATTATTGCCCTCAGAAAGCTAAGTACACTTGTTCGTCCCGTCATGTATATAATCGAAGTTTCTTCATAGAATAATCATGTTAGTTTTATAGAAAACAAAACGATACAATCATGATGTTTTCCATACTCAATAGTCGTTTCAAAAGCATGAAACAGTTTCATGTCTGGCAGGTCCTCAGTTCAAAACCACTTTACGGTATCGAATATCCTTTGAGCCAGTTCTCCGTTCACTATAAAGAGGATTTTTTGCATTCCTTTTATAGTCATGCACATCTGTATTCCTAAGGTGGCGTTTATCTAGTTTTCTCACCATGACGAATTCAGTGGTTTCCGTTTCTGTGAATCTTTATCTTCATTGGCTAGGTAAATATATTATTTCGTTCAGTCAACATATCCCACTCACTTATTGTCGCCATTTTCATGAATTCGTGTGTATAGACAGTTTATGATGGAATTATTGGTCTATTATAATTATCATATACTTTATAAGCTGATGAAAATGCGTGAAAATAAATGTACAAAAGTCATTCTTCTGAGAAAAATTGAAAACTTGCTTACGTCTTATACCCAGGACCAACATTATTCAATGAAAATTATAGAAATCATCGAATAAATATGTTCTACTAGGATTTGGTTTCAGCAGTGTTTTTTACTAATTAGTATAGACTAATCTTTAACTATTTCATTTCTTATTACTTTCATTTCCTCAATTGAAAATGTCCACTTCGACCCGAAATACTCGTTATTTAAATATCTCAAATCTGATGGTGGGTTGTATCTATCTATATGTGTATTGTAGCTATCCCTTAAATGTCTATGAGGAATCGATCGCATCGGTTCATTGTGAAACACTCTGTATGATCTCACCCGTTCCACAATTCTTTGAAGATCGAACCCTTCTCCATCAAAGCACAATGCCAAGATGCTATCGTATGCTTATAAGAAGCATACAATAACCACACTATACGGATACGGCTATTGATTTGAAATATAAATAAAATAAAGAAGAGAAGGGTCGATTATTCAAATGAAACTCTGCATCATGAGACCGTAAACAATAAAAAAGACCAGGGAAGCCGTGAATTAGGGAGGCCAAGATAAGAGAATGAAAGGCGCATAAACTTCAGCATATTTCGTAGAGTGTCAACAGTTACCTGACAATTATTCATATCTTATTTTCGATCCCAATTGGAAATAACCTCAATACACAAACAGTTATGAAAAATTAAACATCTATTTGACAAAAATGTGGAAAGTTTCACATCTACTAACATTCAATACAACTTCCCCAGGATATTATAAAAAAAATCAGGAATGATAGAATGAAGTGAGATGAGATCCGGCTCAAAATATAACATAAAGTTGAAGGGGTGAACTAGAAGTGATAGAAACGCACAATGAATACATGCGTGTTTGATTTTCATATTATATGGACGACGAAACTGTCATGAAGTTCAGAATTGATTCGCTTTCAAAGTTGTCTACTTATCATGTGAGTACCAAGATATATTTTCTCTAGAGCCCAGATTCCATATTATTTCAACGTACTCCTTCATCATATCAACAAATTTCTACTTTTTATATGCAATTCGTGTTCTTCAGGAGAGAAAAACCCCAAGAGTTGAAGAAAACTGGAATCAACCATCGAGCATTGAGAGGAGGAAATATTCATATCATAGTTAAATTTTTTCCAAAATTTATATAAATTCAAATTGATATCCACCAGTTACTGATTAGATATCAACTGTACATAACGTGAAAATATGTTTAGCAAAATCCTTCAAAATCGTCGCAACGCGTTTCAAGAATCACCAAAACTAAATAGTTTAGCTGTTGCTAACTATGCAAATACTCGATATATTCCATATTGTTTTTTTCTATATACTGAGAGGATTTGAAGGACTCACTGCAGCCAAAGGCTGATTGTACAGGGTGGGCAAATGTTTATGTAGTAACTTGGTAACTATAGGAAATACGAAAAAGAGGAGATCGCATCCCTGAACATTCTTCTCGGAATGAGTTCACTGGCGAAAACTAAAATTGGCTATTAGCATAGTACAAAATGTGTTCAAAAGTCTCAGATCTATTGAAAATCACGCGCGACTTGTTCAAACACCTTAACTATTTCTAGTTGATGAGAAACTGCTATTATTCATGTTCAGACGAATTATCTCCTGAACCTGCATAAAACCTTGGTTTTGAAAAAAAAAAATGAATACATGGCTATAATTTATGGAAATTGGGAAATGCCAGTGGTGAACTGTGGATGAAACGATGACAGTACGACACGACAGAATGGGTGAAAAGGAGAGCATGGTAGCAAATCAAGCAACACGCGACAGCCCGATAATAATACGTTGACGACTCCACACAATAAAGGTCGTAATTCATATTTCATGCTGTCGTTGAATTTTCCGAATGACCTTGCACGGAATTATTTGACGCCAGCCGACTGATCACGTTGGCCAGTTTACCATTCGACTATCCCATTTATTCTCGCTGTGTCGTGTTCTATCTTGGTGCCATCTCCAGACAACATTCAACATAACACACCACAAAAACACCCCAATATGTTGCTTTCAAATTAATTATCCCAGCTCAGCAATCGCTTCGTGTGTCATTGCGTTGAACTAACAGTAACCGCACTCGTTAAAGTCTAGCTCCAATCAATCAGTTATTGAATTAATGATTGAACCAAAAGATGAATCGGGGAATTCCTAATCATCGGTTCAAAGTCTATGTAGAGTGAATCGCTATTCCGTATACTCTCCACCCATACGTTAACGTTCCAACAACAGGTAACTAATTTAGTGAGAGCACCCCTTTTATGTATAGTCAAATTGGTTAATCATTTCGATGCACTGATTGAATTACATCGGACTCTATCCCTGACCCTGATTCGGGGGAATATTTCGAATCATATATTGAATACGTCTGCCTATGGTGAAATTAATAATTTATCAGTCCTCGATATGTGTTTTACAGTTTATAATCAGTTTTAACAAAAAAAAATTGATATTTTCCATTCATAGCATTCATCATTATATATGTATATTAAAATTTTCCTTGGAAACTAGAATGACCTCTTGTTTTCAATCATCAATTCTTCGTTTTTTCTCAAAACATACAGGATGGCTCATTACTGTGTGGAAGAAGAATTACTCACTTCTGGAATGAGAATACAAAAAAATACTTACGGTAAATGTTGTTATATTTGCGTAGATATACAATCCGAGAATATTTTGAGATATACAGGATAATCAGTCTGAGCTGGGCAACATAGAGCTTGCTATTTTTAAATAGAACATCCTATATATTTATTCATCATTAAACTCAGCATACAATTCTGCATACAATACCATCTCTGTTTTTCAATAATCTGCGACGTTGTCACAAAATGTTATTGATTTTAGCTCCAGTTTGACAATGTTGCAAGTTATGGAAAAAACAAAGCTGGTGAACAAATATATAGGGTGATCTATTTAAAAAAAGCAAACTTTACAGTGCCCCGCTCAGGCTGATCATCCTGTATATCTCAAAATATTATAGGATTTTTTATCTGCGCAAATATAACAACATCTAGTTGAAACATTTCTTGCATTCATGGGGGACTTATTCTACTTCCACACACTAATGGGCCACCCTGTATTTCGACCATTCGCAAATAGATATACATCAATGATATTTTCACTTTCTTAGAATCTTGATGACAAATTGAACTCAATATATATATTTTGCCATATCATCAAACTGCTTTTGGAAAAATGGAGAAATCTGAAGGAAGTTCATAGGAGTATTAGGAGTATGAAGAAATCAATAATAATAATCCACACAATCAATCGTATCTATCTGATTCGAGTCCTATATGATGGGTAATAGAAAATTCAAATATGAAATTATTCAAATACACGTATATTTCACAACTGTTATTACGATTTCTAGTTTAGGGGACAATCCATTGTATTACATCGCCTCATATTCCGTATAATTCCATTATTCATTTCATTCTCCAAATAATCATGAACCTTTGGACAATTGTAGTTGATGAAAATTTTTTCATATGGAGCTCATTCAAACAGCTTCGATCTGTAATCGTTCATCGGGGTTATCTTTCTTGTGGAAAGGTTTAAATTATAAAATCATCTAGTACAATTCTATCGAATTATTAATCAGGAAATAGAACATGCTTTAATTGTTCTCTTGCAAGTTCGACATTACAAGTCGGAATCTAAGTGGGACGAGTAATTACACACAATTCAATCTCATTCGCGTAGATACGTTCAAAATAAATTGATCGCCAATCTGGAAATGGGTGAGAACGTTTGTTGTGAAATCTCGGAAAATTCAGAGATGCGTCGAAGAACATGGACTACTGATAATTGGCAGCTATCAAGAGTGCCTCCAATCTCTGTGAATCCCATATCCCCTATCTAATAGCATCCGCATTGGCGAATATAAGTTGTATGAGATATTCTCTCTCTTTATCCGCCAGAGAACGGGGTGGAAATATGACAACAGTTTTCCAGCAGAATGAACAATTCCCCTACAAAAATCGTATTCTTGATGACAGAGACATATTCTTTATCGTTTGATTTCATTCTGATAAGCAAACACTGGTTTATTCTGGAAACGTCATGTGAAGCGTGAAAAACTTTTGGAGTATTAGCTTATCGGTGATTGAATAATATGCCGAAACATGAAAGTCACACTGTTTGCATTGAATTAATACAACTCTCTGCCACAATTCCCATCATTATTCTCTTTTCGAATTCTCTCTGGTGTTAGTGGGTTACACAGGAAGAAGTTACTGGTGGATGTTAAATTCATTATCTCGTCACATCACAAACAACCATGACATACACATGTGTCCAAGAGGCAACAATGGATCTATTGTTCAAATCTCTAAAACAAAAGACTATGAATTTGTCTGGTAGAAAAAGGGATAAAAAATGCGACCTCCATTTTTTGTATCGCCTGCAGTTACCCTATAGAGCAATCAAAATTCATACAATCTGTTCACTAAAAAATAGGGATAATAACTAATCCGGACGTTTTTTATCAGACAATACATTCTCACTGTTCAGTCAAATTCGTCTCCTTCTAGTTTTTCATCGGTTCAGGAAAACGAGCTTGATGAAGGCATGTAATCTTTAATTCCATTGGCTACCTATTTCTGGTGCTCCTAATGCCATGTCCTTTGCTGTTTGAGACTTATATCAACCAATCGCTTACCGTTACGAATTCGCCTGGAGAAAAACACGAAAGAGAATATCGCACAAAATGATTCGCTTGCTACTCACAACATTTCAAAGACAAAAAAAAATAATGAACACCAAATTAGCAAAGCAGAAAAAAGCGAAAAAATGCTGGTTTAACTAAGAATTAAATAATATTGTTCAACTATCAGTGCATTCGAAATGGATAATTCCATGAACGCAACATTTTGGATTCAGTTCATTAGGATTTCTTCTTCTAGTGTATGTCGCTGGAATAAAATCAGAATATGATATTCGGCAGGGACAGGCAAGACATCCTAAATATTGTTTTGGAGTCATTAATATTCCGAACATGCGCGCGTATTTTCGAATGACAAATTTTCAAATGATTGTGATGTCGCCTCACTCAAAGGTTGTTCGAGCTGCATCTGAAAAAGTCCTGATGCGCATTTAAATTTCACAAAGCGGTCTGAAGTCGCCCTTTCACTGACTTGTCAACTCAGCAAATAGCGAATGTCCTCACGAAACTCAATATTATCTGAAAACAATGCTCGAAATGTAACACAATATATTAGTCGGAATTGTGAGGAATCAGACTCACAAAAATACATTAAAGAGGACCATTTCGGCATATTGATAGGGCAAGAATACGTTTACAAGATGTATCATAGTGATGATCGACTCGAGTTTCGTTCAACTCGAATCAACTCAAGTTTAATTCTCTCTGACTCGAGTTCAAAAACTAAAAATATAAAATTTAAAATCTCTCAACATATAATTCAACTTCTGCACAAATATTCGTCGTGATACGAATCAGGTTATAAGTGTACCCTGTTTACTTGCATCATTATGTCTGCTTTATAATCACAATGTTCCATTGATTATGAATATTCAGGGTGTAACTAAATGAGTGTAAAACATTTGAAATGGTGATTCGTTTTCGAAATAAAGATGGGATCTTTCATATATAGAAAATTCATCGAAGCATCCCATGTTAAGATACAGCCCCTTTATTTGAGCGAATACGTGGCTTAATGCGAAGACGTCTAGACCCATGCGTAATGCGTAAGACAGACATATTGAACATTTACTATGATTTCAACATGTTTTATGTTTTGTTATAAATAAATTAGTTTTGTTCATTCTCCTTCAATCCTTTAATGTAGATAGTGAGATATTTTTCTGCTGCGAAATCGTTTCTTTTGGGCAAAAAATTCAAGGAACATTTTTTGTTTAGAATGAAACATATCATCGGAAATGAATTTTGAAATGGTAAACGAATAATAAGACGAAAAGTTACATTGGAAATAAATTTGAGTGAATGCGTTTTCCACCCCTCACAACCATGGGGTAAACCAAATAAATCACTGGCTAAGTGTCTTTTTGGTATAAGACTGTCAGATTGATTTCGATACTGTGACTTTTTCAGTGCCTGTGAAAAATTTTTTTCAACAAATTTCATGTACCCCCTACATGTGATGCTCCAATGAAGTTTTTTCACATGAAAGATCGTATTTTTTTTCTTTCGATGAGGAATCGCCCCCTCAAACATTTCAATCTCATTTAGTTGCACCCTGTATAGCAAATGGAAAATCATAAGAAAAGCAGTTGCCAGTTCCAACTCTTTTCGACTTTTGATGCGAAACTGAGAGGATTAGTGAGAATCATCACTCTTTCATTGAACTCAAGCTATGTAAATTTCAACCCGAGTTGTGTTTTTTTTTCCAAATCAGTACATAACTAATGTATCGTCACGTCACTGAAGAATTTTCGTGAATCATATGTATATCATGAAAATCCGAAATCATTATAACCGTCATGATACATATCAACAGTGAAATGATGGTATTCAAACGAAAACATGTTTCCAATACAATCATGTTGAATCGGCATCATTCTAAAAATAACTCGATTTTTGTGGTTGTTTGACAACATAGATGACTTTGATATGTTCTCATAGTCATATTGTGGATTCGAATCATTATATTTCCAATCGATACACCAGCATTTTGTAGCGATTCAAATACTAATCATGAATTGGACAACCAAATGGAACACCAATATGTGTCTTTCGACTATTTGTTATGATCATTTATGATTGGACATTCATTTTCGTGTTTCAATTCATCAACTGTCAATGTGTGATGAATCGAAATAAATGAGTTCCAGTTATAATCTGTGTATTCACATTGTTAAGTTATTTCTATGATTGCTCTTCAGTGAAATGGCAGAGAGATTGAATGTCTCCTGCTTCAACAGATTCGAATCTGATATAGTAAGTATGTACTTTTCATTCTGAAATCGCAGGCATACACTGCATTTTCTGTTTATAATTCATTTCACATTGGATTACAAAATTTGTTGTCAAACAACGAAGGATGTAATTTCAGATAGGTCCTCTCAATGTTTCGAAACCGAATCGATAGATTTTTATAGCGACACCTTTCGGTCTCTGATACTACTCAGCTACTGTATTTGATGGTCCTGTGTATGGCATATTTTCATGAATGTTGCCGAAGTTGCATGTTCATCTACGCAAGTAATTGATTATAGTGCGGACAGGAAGTGACACAGGCTTGTAGGTGATACATCACACCAGCATGTGTGTCTGGCTAACGCATGCATATTCATGTGGCAAATGGCCGCTGCTCTCTACTGAGTAGGTACGTTCTCTTCAACTCATCGCTTGCTCTCCGTTCTCTATGTAAGTGAAAAATAAAGGCGAAACATACTCATACCATACATATGATCCTTTTGTTATCATTACATACAGGGTGTCTCAGAAGTCGACATCAAGGTGGAATCGGGAAATAAACCAAGCTTCAATAGTTATCAGAAAAATATTTATAAAAATTTAAGTTGCGTATTTCAGAAAATACGGACATAATAAAAATTTGAGAAAACCTGCATCCTGTGACATTTTTCCACTCCTGTGAATCTCAACTTATTTTTTTTTTCATTGCGGGATGCTGAATAATGTATATATAAACTCTAGTCGCGAATGTGATGTGAAGCCAAGTGGTCCAGCTTGAAGGGAAATATCACTTTTTCCTAAACCAAATATTGAACATTTCGCCCAACTTTAACTGACTGTACTGAAAAAAAATATGCACTATGCTATTTCTTGACTTGTAGATAATTCTTTCTTATATGAAAAAACAACAATTTCTAATAAAATTTTTGATTTTCTCAAAAATTATTCCATTGTATCCAACTAACTCAATTGAGTGAGATGGTCGGGTTGAGCGGCATGTTTATTTCGAACAGCCGAAACTAAATAATGGGTGAAAGCATTCAGCAATATCGTGATACAATATAGATTGAAAGAGGTGGAATGAAAAATAATAGTACAAAAATACACTAATAAAATGAAATAAAATCCTGGATACCCGAATTGTACCCGATAAATAAATTCTGGATAGATGCAAATGTACAAATTCTTCAAATGGATGTGAGAACATGGCATTTCAATTCATATTCCTAATGAATAGGGAACAGAACAATCAGAAGATAGGTATGAAGATGATTTTTCCTGGCAAGTTTTTCCAAGTTTGGAATGAAAACAGGCAAATAAGCCATAAAAGCATTCACTCAGAACATAATAAAAGATATTCTATCGATGCACAGTGAATTGAATCAATCTGATGATGAATGAAATTGAGAATTGAAGATATGTTCAACAGTTTTTCGAAAGAATATCATGTCACAAACAATGTATATCATTGAAACAGGTGAACCTTCCTTATAATAAGAAAACACTACTCAGGGAGTGGATATGAAGATGATAAAACCAGAATCTGGATTGAGCAATTGATTATTCAATATTCTGTTATTCAACAGACGACATTATTCAATATCTCCCATTACCAACCAATCAATGTCAATGATTGAATAACAAGCGCGATTCTGCACGAATTTACAGATATATTCCAACAATCAGACGATATTGGAAAAAGGCTTCAATAACTTTTCAAATTCGGTGCCACTGAACCTCTCATTATGTAGGGTTCGAGCTAGGGAGCTAAGAAATATTCGCGAATAATTACCCCATCGAAATCGTACTCCAGATGTTCAACTGTTTTTGAATTCATAACAAGAAATGCCATTAAATTTCCTTGTTTCGTTTTCTCTCGTTCATGGAGAAAGGAAGATTAGATTATTTCGATTATTTGGTTACTTCAGTAATTGATTCTGCTCTATCGATCTGAAATGTCTTCAGCCATGTGACGTTGCCACATATATTGTTAATTAGCAGAAACCTCAAATGTTTCGATTGAAAAAGTATATAATTGTTCGGAATGTCGGCTAACAATACATGTGTTATCCGCCACAACACGTTGCATTCACCAAAAATGAGAAGAATATCAACCTATTAGTTGGAATTGAAGGTAAAATTCGTCATTCAGATATCGAAGAAATGAAACAAAGCACCAAAAGTACCAACATTTATTGGCTTTTCTGTCCTTCCGAATTGAATTATCTCAACTATCTTCACAACTACATATGATGATTTCTGGAATTATGAATAAAACGAAAGCTGAAGGAAAGTACTTATGGTGTCCTGTAATACATATCTGTTCTAATTTTTCTTCTGCAGATAACTGATCGATAATTTTACGTGAAATTATACCGAATGAAAAAAAAAGAAGAAGTCTCAGTAGTTGGAAAAGATATCTATATATTCCGAAAAAGTGATGTCTTGGCCTTGCTTCTTCTTCCTCATTTTGAAGATTATATTTCATCATTTCGATTTAGTCAATCAGAAGAATTTGAATAATTTAATCGCTTCAATATTGAACAAGTGAAGTCAAAGCTCCAGGGATGTCTTCCTTGAATTTTCAGTTTCATTCAAAACAAATCGACACATTCCACTATGATTCCATTCAGCAGTGAATAATGTACAGCAAATAAATAATTAGCGTCTCAAATAGATGAAGTGGCTGGATACGAAGTGTTGAAAATCACAGCCAATTTACTCTGGTGAACGTTGTGTTAATATTGCTCTACTCGAGAAGGAGAAGGAGAACATTAGGTCAGTGTTTTGGAGAAGCTTAACAGAAGTAGTATCCAACGACAGCATTGGGATTGTTCAATTAATAACTCGGAATTGTTAACTCATATCTTTGTTCTTCTTCACTACATCATCAACATATTAGGACGGTTATAGTCAGTACATTCATATTCTAAATAAATTCCAGTTGTATTAGTTCTAGTTTAATACGATCTATACATAGGTTGCAACAAATTTTCTACTTCTATAACAACCGCGTACATACAAGAGATGAATCTCAAGGCTGTGAAACAAGAAAATTCAACAATGCATGATTGCTGAAAAATTTCATCAAATTGAGAATCATTATTTTATTATAATGTCAAAATCGAACAGAATACATTCTTCACTTTGCTCATCCAGTATTTTGGAATACTCGCTGGAGTAACATCGAGTTGATATTTCGTTTAAATTATATCTAAGAAGTACACACAAGAATCTCTCAATTGAAAGAGTCGAGTTTCCTTACAATAAAGACCCCTTTTATGAATATAAATAGACCGTCGATACGGTCTCGAGGGACTCAATGTTTAGATATCAAAGCGAATAGTTCGTCAATAAATACCTGAAAAAATTCAATACTCCACTGATGGTACTTAGAAATCTGACTCTTTCATAAGGTGATGATTAACTGCCTCTTCAAAGACAATGATATCACGGAGTATACATAGAACTGTTGTGAAACCGCAGGAATGATTTCTACAATTTTTGTAAAAACGATGGAGATTGTTTCGTGGTTTTCAAATAATGTAACTTTTACATGAATCAGATTGAACTTGAATCACATCTGAAAAGTGAACTTCATTAGAGAAGTTGCCAGGTTGCCAGGCTTTGTAAGTAACTTGATGAGAAGATCAATGTAGCCAAATGTGGGCCATTATTTCCAGCAGGTTTTCTAGAGAATGATCATGATTGAATGACGAACTCATCGAATGAGGCCAATCGAGTTAGGGTATACATTTGGCCTAGTCTGGTACGTGTTACAAGTATGAAACCATATGGCCATGCTAAAGACTTTCGAACTCATAGTCACTTCAAGGCAGCCAGTGATGTGGTAGCGACGACATCTAGGAGGAAATGCACCATATATATATATATACCACATCAAAGGAATTCTTCGGTGATTGATTCATCGAGACTTAATTTCTTCTCAATTAAGAAATAGGTCACAATGTACACCAATATTTCATGGCAATTAAGAATTCGAATTGTAGAAAAACGTATAGGCCGTTGATAATGAACGTTTCAGTAGCAAAAAAATTCACTAGAGTATGAAGAATGAGCATGTGTAATATTTTCACTCAGGGCTATTTCCAGATTAGAACTCTTGTCGAGAGTGAAGATGAATAAATATGCATCATTTCACTTGTCTGATATTTGAATAAAAATTGAATGTGTTGAATAATATGGGAAGAAGAATAATTATATTTTCACAGAAAATTCATCGAAATCCAGTACTCAATTTTGTCATAGCAAATTCGGTTCTGGTTGAAGTATATCATGAGATCTGACAAAAAAAAAGCATTTCCAAAGTAATCATACGTATGCTGTCTGTTGTATTCTTGGGTTTGGTAAAAGGATCAAAGTGGGAACTGGACAATTCAGGTCTATGCACCTATGCACAAAGGAATGTCTGAAACGCAACCGAAATGGTCAGGTGCGTACCTGAGCTTCACTAAAACGGCCTAATTACATTGTTGGAAAGCAACTATCGCCGATGATGTAATTCGAAATATTTTCATTTCAGAATTCTGAACATTTCAAAGCACCTTCAACGAACGAAATATCGAATTATATACAGTCAAACTTGCCGTCGCAGATACAGATGGCATTTTCTAATGAGCACCATAGACAGGTCAACCCAACGAAAGTCGATTTCAAAAATGAGAGTATTTTTTTCTTGTTCCACAGCAGCTCGCAGTCAATTACGCCTCTGGAAACATTCGAAATTTCGAATCGTGAACTAAAAATGCATTTTTTTCACATGTTGTAACTGTGCTGACAATGCTGATTTGTTGGTGAAAGAATATACAAAGGAATTCCGTTTAAATGAAGTCAACTCAATATTGTCCCGCCTAGGGTGAACACCCTGTATATCTAGTAATATTTTGGGATTGTGTATATGCATCAACTCAACAAGTCTCATTCTAAAAATTTTATCGTATTGTCATTTCCAAGTGAATTATTGTACTTCAACACACTAATGGGCCACCCTGTATGTATATTTCGAACGAGAAAATGACTTGTTTACTTTTTCATTTATGTTTTGGCTAGTGGTGAGAGGTTATCGTTTCTTGAATGTAAAACGTGATGGATACTATCTCTTAGCCTATAGGATATCCATGGATACCGAATATTCATAGTGGATATTCATCAGACACATGAAATGAACTTGTGTAATCCAGAATAGAACACAAATTCCTGATAATGGCTCATTAAATAATATACTGTCCACTGTGCGAACAAAGGCAGTTTGGGTGAACGCTGTTTCTGCTCGGAATTCGAAACTTAAAACTGTCATTACTAACTCCTGTTTTATAATTCGCGCAATGGTGCGAACGAAAAGTCAAATATCCAAGACGCAGTCGAAATAAGACGGCGGAAAGCGTTCCCAATCCGACCTACTGTACTTTTATTGGGTCATTAATGAATTATAGCAACAGGCACGGCAATCCAGTATGCCTATTGTTCGTGCATTAACTCAAGTAGCATCTTGGCTTGACGTAATAATGAGATCCAGGCTGATATGGCAATAGGATTTGGCTAAATAGAGGTGATCAATCACCGCACGATGTGTCACTGGTTAGAATTTTGTGCGGGTTATCCTGCTGCCACTGCTCTGCTGCGATTCTATACAGGCACCTGAGACTCATCAACTGCGACGGATGGATATGCTGTTCTGGATTCACGATGGGAATGAATAATGCCCGCTCGGGGAAGAAGAGGAACGTCTCTTCAGGTGCCCCCTATTGAAGAGTCAAAACTGTGCGCTTGTAATTCATCATATTGTACCCTAGCTGTGAGGGGTCTGCTTCTATTATTCGCTACACTGGTATTTGGCGACTTTTATTGTAAGTACCACTCCTACGTGAAAGTCCGAACGGAAATTGAATTGCTTAAAAATTCCTAATTTGCGAGGTAGAAATTTACTTCGCAGCTCAAAAATGATTCAAAATTATTCTGAAGGAATTCGTGAATGGATTTCTTCCTCTTAGTGGATGCTAAACTTCACCAAATAGTGCAATTGCACGTACACAGGCTGTTCAGAAACTCTTCTGTCAAACGGAAACTAGGATGTCGATTCTACTCAAATTACCTCGGAATAAAAATGCTTCCGAAGTGTCAACTTCGTACTGGACTGAATGTGTAAGTATCGAGTGGTTCTGACTTGACTCTCCCAAATTTTTCGTGAACTAACAAACACTGTGGAATTAAATCATAATATTATTCTCAAATTAAACAAAGCATGCTCGACATTTAATTCGATGACAAAATCTTTGAACACCATGACTCTCTTCAACAGTATTTCAAGAAATAATAAATGCTAACCCATCGATTACCGAACAAATCTCGGTTACTGTCCATATAAGCAACATAAATGACGTTAAATACGACAAGTTTTATTATTATATAAAGTTTTTCTCTAAGTGAACTCGACTGACGAATATATAACAAACATATCAGATGGAAAAGAATAAACGAAATATGGATATGAAATATTTTTCAGTATTCAGATTCTTCAAACATGCTAAACAAGATTCCATCTGACAATTTCTTCCATTTCGGTATGGTATATTTGTTCTACCAAACATACCACCATTTGAGACTATTTTCTCTCATATTTTTCATGTTAACATAACTCGCATCACTCAAGCATTAATTATTTTCAATAATTTCATTTGAATGTTGGCACATTTTATACAGTGCGTTCAAAAAGTGTGGAAACGCTCCATTATCTTACGATATAATTATTTTCAGAGGTGAAGCTCGGACAGGTCGATTTTGTATTTCAGTCTTCCATCTTTTTTTACAAAAAAATAATTTTTTCCCCACCACCTTACAAGATATGACGTCATCTATATATTTTTCAATCTAAAGGGTATATTTTTATATCAAAAATTGAAAGCCCATATTTTTCTGAGTTCAACCATACCACATACGTCATATCTTACACTTCAAGTTACAGTATACTGAGTATAAAAGAAACCAGTGTTCATATTTCTCCACATTCATTTAGTTATTTATTTGCAATGAAAATATCATCAGATGTTTTCATAGCTTACTACTCAAGTATGGCAAATATACTCGTACTAACTACTGAGTAATTCTCAGGTTTCCATTGCAAAATAAATAATTAAATGAATGTTGAGAAATATGAACACTGGTCTCTTTTATACTCAGTATACTGTAACTTGAAGTGTAAGATATGACGTATGTGGTATGGTTGAACTCAGAAAAATATAGGCTTTCAATTTTTGATATAAAAATATACCCTTTCAATTTGAAAAAAATATCGATGACTCATATCTTGTGAAGTGGTGGGGAAAAAAATATTTTTTTGGAAAAAAAGATGGAAGGCTGAAATAAAAAATCGACCTGTCCGAGCTTTACCTCTAAAAATAATTATATCGTAAGATAATGGAGCGTTTCCACACTTCATGAACGCACTGTATATTAGGTAGTATGTACCGTTGACAAACCTCTCTCGTAGTCTGAAGGGATATCAGAAGGAAATAAAAATCTATTGTACAATGATATTATTTGAATTCTACAGGTCTATATTCCTACACAAACACTCTGAAATCTTTCCGTTAATCATTCTCTATACGTATGAGCATAGCTCTTCAAATGTCCCTTTGAGCAGACACATCTAACAATGGAAGAGGGTCGGCAGAGGGTCGGTCAAAATGTCGTCGATGAGTGAATGGCGTTAACTGGCGAACAGATGACAGACATTTATCACTCGTCTCAATTTCAAAAATAGAATTTTAATCGTCAATGAATTTCTTCACATACACCTCTCAATTAAAATACAACCATAATACTTTCACACGATGTAGTTTCGAAGGACAATTGATGAAACAAAGAAAAACCAATTTCACCCAATTTCAACCAGTCAATTGTTCATTTTCATAAGCCTACATATCGTATCACTTTTAGCTAACTTTTTGGGGTCTACTTGTGTGATATTCATTTCAATATGGTTTTTGTGTGATTCAATGAATTTTATCGGGGCTTGTCATAAAGTACTAATGTGAGAACCAGTGAAAGTCATTTAATACTCGCAGCTCAGAGAATGTAGAAATTGCATGAATAAACTATGCTAAATTATAACAACAATAATACTCATAAACTTACTATCGAGATATCTTAGTAATGATCATTAATAAATGAGAAACAATATAATGTTATATGAGAATAGGAAATAAACACAAAAAATCAATACCCATAACGAATAATGACAGTTCGAAATTGGGATCAGATATATGTCTCTTTATTTTCGTTCATAGCGTTTCAAGAAATGTTTCTCTTGAATTTTTCCACATTTCAAATCCTTGGGTAATGAACTGTTTTATTTTGGTTGATGAATCTCTCATTTTTTGTGTACCAGTAGTGTCACGACCATGATATATTCACTGACACATTATAAAGTATATATTAGTGTGACCCATCAGTGCCAAGAATTTTGAACGTGTATCTACGATCTTGTTTACTTTGGAAATAGTTATGATTGATGGGACTAGTACGAAATGAATTTTCTCCACCACGGCTTTCTGAATCATATCATGCAGATTCCAACATTCTATTTGGACATGTAAATATTCGCAGATGATATTTCAAATGATGCTACTGAATTATATCAATATACGTTTTCCTGAATCGATTTGTGATATATTACAATATGAATGTAAATACATACTCAAGTTGTTGAAAGATTTTGAAATAATGTAGGAGAAAATGTTATATCTAAGTAGGTTTTTGCAATATTTTATATGGTGTTGATTATCGTTACACAAACATTAATAGCAAAAATGATTCGGACACTGTTATATATTAAATCCAAAAATATTATTACTCAAATCAATGTTCATAGTAGTTAGTGTGTTCGTGATGTCTAATTTCTTCTGAATACTTTTTTCTTCTTACTTTATTAGACCATAACTATCAAGTTTGGATTTTAGTCGACTTCATATTTGAATATTTCATAATGTTCCGAACTGATTTGATTATATTTTTTATCTATGTAGCATAAATGCTGAATGAAAAAAAAAACATCACTATAATCATTTTTATTATTATCATCAATATCATTACTCTTTCGAACCACCCTGAAATTTTTGGATCAATCTATAAAATGATAAAGTATAAGGAAATGACCTTTTCAGTTATGCTACGTGAGATTGGAAGATGAAAGTCTTCATGAATATTCATCCAATTTCCATGGACCGCTTAGCTACATAATATAAAAAAAATATGCAAAAATGTTCAACCGTTCCACTTTTCCACGAAATTTTTGTCTAACATGATGTGCTAATATACGTAATTAAGTCGAAGCGATTTTGTATGATCTTATAAAATTAAATATATACACATACAATCATAACTACGTGAATCAATATTATGTTCTATAAAAATGAAATTATCGGGAAAACATTCAAGCTCCTAATTCAGAAGAATATGATTCCTAAACTCATATTCAATATTTCCACAGGAAATATTTCCTCTTGGTATGTACGAAATTAATATTCTTCTCAAATCGTTGATTAAAGAGGAGACATTCCAAATATTCAGAGTTTAGCATCCCGGGCTACAGACAGTTTTGTACACCTCGCAAAACTAAACATTATTTGATGTAAATGGCGAATTAGCCTGTGGCTCATGCGAACAGAGTTTCAATTATGCAAGATATTTCAATTCAGCGAATTCCAATAAGGATTTAACATCATCTAGGTGGTTATTATCGGAACTGAATGCAATTACACAGACTTAGCTAATGAAATTTTTCACATCTAAGAGCTACAAACAATTTCGTTGATCACTGAAAGGATTCTCTCGAGGAAAACTTGAAGTAATTTTTATCAATTTGAAACCTATAGTAACCATGTTCTTAAACTCATCTCCTATACTTTTCATCATTATATTAATGTATTGCTGTACCAAAAAGTTTCAAGAAGTTCGTCTACTTTCGTTATCTGTTATCAGAAGAAGACAATCACACCATCCAACACTAGCTGTAATAAATATATTGTGGTCTGACATTATGCATAATAGCACCGCTGAAGGTATTTCATCACATCATCCTAGTGTTTTTCCTCAATATTTATTCGAAGTATGATATAGAATATGAAGTTTCATTCATTACGGCAGCATTCAAACCAAATCATCATGTGCGTGATAAAATTCACAATTTCATGATATTTCAGTCTTAGTTTGCGTCGAAGTAGGTTATCAAACCACAGGAATTGAAGAAACACCGGACTATCTTCACTGTATCTATATAAGAGGATATAATCTGAAATGAGGGTCGTGAAGGTTTTGCGTTTTGAATTTACAAAAATAAAAAATAGATGCGTTCGTCCTTTTCTCTATGATTATTTTTTTTACTAGTCACGTTTGTTCCTTTGTAGTTTTATTATTTCAATGAATCTGTAAATTTCTTCTCCGAATATTGGCTAGTGTTTGAGGAACACCCTGTGTAATGGCCGAAAAATTATTTCACATCCCGTATAATTCGAAAGTTACTCGAACCGTGACCGTAGGTACTGGGCTACTATTTATCGCAGGTATCTGCAGTAGACTTCCGAAATTGCTGAAAATATAGAACAGCCGCTTTTTATTATCATTCACGAATCCATTCGTGCGAGACTCAGTGAACCCTTATTGGGATCGGAACGATTGCGGAGTTTGGTTCGGAAGTAGATTTACGATGTATTAATTGGTTGAGTTCTTTCTCTTATTCCGATTGTCGACTCAATCGTTGCCAATTTCTATGTTATATTATACAGCACGTAGCACGTAGAAAAGATATATATAGGTACGTTATACGTTGTTTTTCGCTCCTGCTCACACAGATTTTCTCTACTGGGATAATCAGATTATGAGGAGAGCAAAGCAGGAGGTGAGCTAGAGAATGATCTCAATTTTTAGACGCTTTCATTTTATATTCTGAATACCTTGAACTCATTGAAAAAGTGACATCGCTCGAACTATGACGAGCGACATTTATATCCAATCCCGCGATAGCTCTTTCATGTTGAACTCATTTCAGAAAGTTGAACATGCAACCATTTCAGATAAAAAATATAGGATATCATCGACAAATTGAAAGTTGATCCAATTATAATCTGTCTGAATGATTAACAATGTTGTGAACAATTCTCAATTCAAATACTCATCTTTGAGATAGATAATAATAGACGATGAAAGAAATTGTATCCTGAATTCTTCAGAATAAATATCCAATTTTCACTACTTCAATTGTATTTTCCTTGATATAAAGGAAGATGAATATTTTGGGAACTTTGATATTGGTAATTTCATGAATAGTAAAATCCTGACAACCGTCGAATGCCTTCAAGACATGACTGGAAAATATTGAGAATGAAGGTTTTGTAATAGTCTTTCAGAAAATGCCTCACACGTTTATTTCATGAAGTAATCGAATCTTGTACTTTCATATTTCGGAAACAAATTTCAGGTTCAACTGATTAATGTCAACAATCGTGTTTGATTTGAATTTTGAAACCAAAAAGTCGTTTTTCTATGCTCATAAACATTGGACGACTTTAGCTTGATTATTTTCGAAATGATCCTTGTGACCTCATGTTATTCTTCTGTATACGTCGTAGTCCGAGTAAACCGTGAACAAAAGAGAGAGGGGTCATTATGCATGAAAGGAACAGCTCCCTGACAATCGACCTATAAAAAGGGCTCAAAGACTTTATACTCAATCCAATTTTCGATGTAATTGCTACAAAAAAAAACAGGAGCACCATTATTCGAACAAGAATCTCATGGAGAAGTATCATATATAATCCAGATATTGATTGATCGAAAAATCTGAATTCGCGACCTCGAAAGTTCTTTGTGGAGAATCATTCAGAGATCAGAAACCTCAAACTGTTGCCACTCAATCTTGCTTATAACTCATAAATGACTCATGAAAATGAATGGTAGAAGGCAAGAATCGCTACAAAAAGCACAAGTCGAACTGAATTCAGCATTTTCACAAGGTGAATAATGCATATCTCAATTCTGCCTTAATTCAATTCAACCCTGAGCTCGAACCGGTTAATTTCGCTTTTCAATACATTTCAATCCAGGGATTCAAGAATAATGCTAAGACCTGAGAAATTCGCCAACTGCTATCTCATTCTCGAAATTTTTTAGCCAATCGGATTCTGTGATTCATTTTGCCACCTCACATAATAAAAAGCCTCAATTTAACAATACTATGTAGATCTGATTCACTTCTCACAAGTGGATGAATGTATCATTTTGTTGCTAAATGTATTTTTTTATATATTGATGTAAATATAGTTTGTTAAACCTAAGAAACATGCTTTAATTGGTGAACTTAAAATAATAATTATTATAGAATTGAACCAAGTGAAAATTATTGAAAAAGAAGAATTATTATTGTAAAAAAGTATAAGGCACTTCATTAAAAACTGATATTTGTAGTACTCAAGCTAATATAATGCATGTAAGTATCAACATTATTCAACAAACAAAATGATTCAACTGAATTGATAATGATAATTCCGTATGAATGAGTGTGTAATCAGACATAAGTTGAACATCCAAAACTTCCACAAATATAACTCTTCACCATCAACAGCTGAATCATATAAATTAAATGAAGTTTAATATAAGTTTAACTCATTTCTTGTAGTTCTTATCAGACCGGTCCCAGGATAGCTATTAGCTTTATCGATAAGTCGGTTCAGAAGAATTCTATCTCAAAGAATAACAAAGGAAAGCTGATGGATATGTCGTTTTTGTCATGAACGCTGTCCTGCTGAAACTGAATTGTAGCCAATTATGCAGTATTCAATGAAGAAGTAAAGGATCTTTCTAATGAGAACTGTTTTTGTATCTGTATCTGTCCTTAGAGCTCGTCCCATTTACTTTGCAGAAAATTATATATTATAGCCTCCAGTTATTGAAAACCTAGATATATATTCGCACACAAATCATGATTCATGTGAAGAGGTATTTTCTAATGCTGGAGCTGTAATTCTTCAGTCATATTCACATCTCTTTTTAAATACAAAAACTTTCTGCTTGTTTTTGGTATTTAAGGTTTGTATCGCCAAATTAATTCAGGATAATTTATTATTGGTTTCGCCTTATCCTCATTCAATAAGAAATCTCGGAGTTGTCCCCGAATAATTGATTGCGTTGTAATACTATGATTGGTTCAAACCCAATGGAAATCAAACTCCTCTGCAGTGAAATAAGTCGAGCACAGTACTATGAAACCACTAAATCTTGATTCGCAAAATATTACACATACTGGTGTGCTTTCAAAGCATATTGTAAAAACGTATGAATTTCCATAATTTCAGTTGAGACAACGAAAAAAACTCACAAAACGACGATTCCAAAGTCGTTTCATCATATCGAAAATCATGATGATGTTATGTGATCAAAATATCAAGAAATAATATGTTCCACAATGGTTAGAACTGAACATGTCGAGAATGTCTAGTCAGGTAGTGATGATTCTGTTTGATACCACAAGAATGTTATCTTTGTGAGAACCAGCGCAAAACATTCTCCGAATTAAACTCTTCCAACATTCTTGGCACATTCAACAGAAAATTTCATATATGCACATTTCATAATCAGCAAGACAAGGCGAGACCCAGAGCGGCAATTCATGCGGGCGGTTTTAATTGTTTTAAGTATTTATTCTCATGGTTGCCAAATATTAAACGCTTTGTATTCAACTTGTGTCGCTTCAGAATATATGAAATTAACGTTTTCTGATTTCATTCGTGACTACCTAAGATCTATCAGATACATAGGTTGCAATATTATTAAAGGTGCAAATGTAAAACATTTCAGAATGGAACTATCAATGATCGACATGAATATGGTCTGAATCATTTTCGCGATGATGAATTTTTACTTCTGACACGAATGCCACTTTGAATAACATGGTGAAGCAATTTAATTTTTCCAAATAAGAATGGGTTGTGAAATTGAGTTGTTTGAAGAAGAATATCTGATAGTCAATAAGGTTATAGAATTCATGCTACACATATCCCACTCCTGATTCCCACGTTGATGATATATCCAATGAATCAAGATCACACTAGATGAAAATAAAAACAAAACTCCCCAATCATTACAGAATATCTTATAGGCATATAAGTATATCCAGTTTGGAGAATGAACATTCCAATATCGGAATATCCACCATTCAAAAAAGGATGGAACGTGCGATAATTCACGAAGGCAATCATTGGAAAAGTTGTCAAAAAGTATTTAAAAAGTTTTCGCATAGCTAGCACAGAACAAGAGAAGGAAAGTTCTGGAAGAGGGTGGTTGGAAAAGAAGAGGACAACAATCGAGAAGGGAGCTTACCCAAAAAGTGCAGCGAAATAATTCCCGATGTGGCACGAAAAACGCGGGAAACTGGCACAGGTTTTCTCTTTGCGAACTTGTCTGCGAATGTGGCCGTTACGGCTTAACCCGTCGCACGTCGCGTGCTGCCACTCGCAGGCTTGCGCCTTGTCTGACCCTGCTCGACTCCCAACTCCTGTTGCTTCTTTCACTTAACTGTTCATCTAGATATAGAGCCGATGAAAAATAACCCAAATACTCTATATAATGTGTTTATAACTTCTCCTCATCACTTTATTCTGAAACTACCGAAAAATTACTCCCATAAATTTCTACGTCGCTTGTTTAACGACATCTTCTTCATCCTTTCCATTCTCTTCACTCTCTTTGAAAGATTGAAGGAACTTGGTTTTATTGAGATGGTGATTAGATAAGTTACTGATTCTCATATTCCCCAGTTGCAATATTTTTTCATTTGTACATGTCAATGAGAATTATCATCCTGAATAACTCTCCATGCACCTCCTTTGACAAAAAGTATCGATACCCTTTATCCAAGTAGGTGGATACTGTAAGATTAATCATCATTTAGATTCATTTAAGCTACCAATAAAGGGTGATCTTTTCCAATCATTTACCCAGAATAACATTTCATGTAGCAGAAAAAGGAATGTGGTTATTTTCTTCTCAACAAGAGTCTACTTCCTAATCCGAAATAAATAACGGAACTAAGCTTCAGAATGATGAATACTCCAGCATTGAAAAAGGATAATAGTAAACTTATCAATTTTCTTTCACTTTTCAGCTGGAAAATCTGATATTTCGTCATTCGTTGTTCGTGAATTTGGACTTCAACATGTATTTTGATTTCTCGCACTGAAAGCTCTATCAAGTCAATAAGAACGTGAATCATAAAAGACATTTGAATGCTGCAACTGTCATGAAATATTCGAAATAAATTTTAGTATAGTCGTATCAATATTTCTTTCTGTTAGTTACTTCATTAGACCAATTCAATCGGGCAAGATACCTGGCGACACGATTATAGTTTCTTCAGAAACATTTTAATCGATACTGCTGCATGATTCTGCTATTTGATGATCAGTTGTCAAGGTTGTAAGGAAACAAAATTGCTGCTAACGTAGACTGTGAGTCGTCACTGATTCGCCGCAGATAAACCGTTTTCTTTTATCTATTCAATTTTGAACTCATTATCAAAGACTTATGGAAAAATAACAATAGTGCATATACATTTCTGCATGAAGTGTACAGTGTACCGTCATTAATCATGTTGAGGTTATACAGAAGATTTCAAAATATTTTTTTTTCAATAGATTATTCAGGTTATCTCTATGATAGAAGAAAGGCATTTGATTGTTTCTTGTTGTTCTGGTCTACTATTATTGGGGTTTATTATTTTCATATTCGATCCTAGTACATATTTCACGATTTTTTATTATGGAATGCTGAACTCCGAAATCCTTCGAAGTTTTCCAACTAGAAATCATGAATTTTGATAAGTTGGTGGCGCCTCTATCGATCTGAATACTTCAAATATGGTGTTCATAACTTTTGCTCATCACTTAATTGAGAAACTACTGAAAAGTTACCTCAAAACTTTCTATAACGTATAACGGTTTTATTTTCATATTTTCTCACTTGATTCTATCAAAACGTAATTAGGAACTTGATAAGTTATATAGTAAGCGAAATTCATCTTCTGAAAGTATCCAGATGATGTGATGAAAAATATACTGAATGTGTGAACAGAATTTCAACTGATACTAATATTGGTTAGTCAGCAAGTTTGAAATTTGATAGGGTTAATAACATTAATAATGGTAACAATGAATTATTTCAATTTGCGTTATTGCTATAAGATGGATAACGATACTCCTAAACAGAAAGGTAGGTTGAGTTCATCATTTAAATTATTTTGAGATTTTTTTTTATTCGAAATATTATACTTATATTATATTATTGATAGTGAATAACCGTTTTCTCCATATTCGTAAGAATTTCGACTAAAATTTACATACTTCAAGTGTTGCCGTAATTATCGATTTCTGAATGTTTTTAGCTATGATACTCTTCATTTTGCACCAACTTTGCATTTTAATCATAAAGGTTGTCATTTGGAACCCTGTCAGTTAAACGATATAAATCAGGATCAATTTTGATTTTTGGGATCTCGCTTTTCTTGAAATTCCAATATCGATATTGGAAGTGTGCTTTTCTAAAATGTTTGCAATAATATATTCGAAATTATAGTTATTGCAACTATATTTGAATCCCCCCAAATAGTTGTCTCAAGGTAACACCAAGATGAAAGAACTGAAAGTTGCAGAAAATTCAACAAAGAATCAAAACTCCTTTGTATAACTGATCTGAAACAGCACAGCATTTTCTGAAAAAACCCTATAATTTTTTATCTTGTTTTCAGTGCTCATGAACATTTTATTGTGATATTTGAATGATACCTTCCATTATAAGCTATTCTACAGAATCTGCAATCATTATATAAACATTAATTCTATTCAGCACAGTTTTATTCTAAGTTCTCTATTTAACCAGAAAATTTTTTCCACATGTATTTAAAGTTCTATGGTCCAGTCGTTCAGCTTGTTTATTTCAATCTGAATTTTGATTTTCTCATAATGACAAAACTAAGGATCAAACAGGAGCAAAATGTGGCTCACTTATATCATATTGAGATTTTTTAAATGAATGTTCGAAGTATGGACGTTAGTTGAAATTGCAACGAAATTCGATTTCAGGCAAATTGTGGAAGGTATTCTCTAAATTCTGCTGGTTAATTTTTTTGATACTAATGATAATTTATGCTCTCACATAATAGATACATATATGAGGGGAATCTGCCTCATTACTGAAGGAAAGAAAAAAAACTACGGATTGATCAGGAATTTGAAATATGTGCAGACAATAGTCACGAATCTTGTTGAACACCTAATGGGTATGGAAGCTTGAACTCAGTATCGAATACTGTATCGTGGTTCAACTATGGTTTCGCGGTATAAGTCAAATATTGGGAGATGTAAACAGACAAAGCGACGTATGCAACCCGAAAGCAGTCGAGTAAACTAAAGTTAAACCCTTGTCTGCGTAAAAGTACACTCATACATCTCTCAATGAGATGGATCACTATGGGACTTGAAAACCTAAAATGCCGAAGAATGGCATAGACTTTAGGTCAATAAAGGCTATTACTTATGCTGTTTGGTACAGGAAATTCGTATATATGAACGAAGTAATGAATGAAAAATATTCATTCTGAGTTGTTGACAATGTTTTATTTCGGATATTGAAAATTAGGATCTCCACTGTGTTAATATGTATATCATAGATTTTCATACACGGGAGAATGGTAATTATATATGAATTTGCAGACTTCATTTCCATCATATAACTTTGGATACCGAAAAACAGCTAGAAAAAGCAAATCATACATGAAGTAAGCATACGCACAATTCCAAATAATTCTGAGATGAGAAAATCACATAATGAAGTTATGATTTCCTGTATGAAAAAACAAAACGAATATCTTTTCAGTTTTAGATAACAAATTGAGGTGAATACCTACAATTTATCTTTATAGAATACCTACAGATTCTATACCTATTAGGAAGAAGATTTTTTGAAATTCATGATGCCAAATAAGTAAGATTCATTCACACAACGAACAATTCATTCGATATCCAATGCCCAGGATGGTTCGAACGGGTATTGCAGAGCTTTAAGTTCAGTGGACATTTCAGTTATTTGCGGAAAAAATAAACCTATCAGCATCGCAGAATCCACCTACAATACGCAACCTCCGAGTTTTTACCCCAAATGTTGGTTTTCTAAATTGCTGTTTACAGTTCTAATTTACTCGAAACGATAATTTATTAAGAACGTCGAAACCGTCAGGAAAATACATTGAAATGTTGGTAGTTTTTGTGCTTCGTTTCATTCATGCGATATCTCACTCTCAATGAATACTTTGATATGCTTTTCAGTTTATGTGTATCTAAAAAAAATTGCAGCAGAGAGCCTGTATGAGCTGTATGTCGTCAGTCAGGTCACAATATATCCTTGTTGAATTCTCTTTGACTCGAGGTCGAGAACTAATAATGTAATCAAAACTAAAATATCAATATTCAATTTGACTTATGCAAACATATGCTCTGTGATACTCAATTAGCTAATATAAGTATATCCATGTATACCTGCATCATTATGTCTGCTTTATAATTACATAATTCCAATGATAATAAATATGAATATGATATGAAATCGAAACTCAAGCCGAAAACACATAAACGAATGAGTCGATTTCAAATGAAAATTTCCTCAATAACTTCACTTAGTATAGTGGTTAGTTTGTAGAGCAAATGAAAAATTAAATGAGAATGCACCAATGACATCACATATTTATTACGACTTGAATGAAAAACTGTATAAATTAATCATAATCTCCCAAAACATTATAGATGAATATCATAATATGAGAATGGAAGAATTGAAACAGATGAAAATATCAGATTACTGTTAATGCGAAGCTGAGAAAATAAATTAGTAAATTCGATAACTCCTGCGCAACTCGAGTTGAAACCGAGTTACATAAATTTCAACTGGAGTTGACACATCACCAGCATATCCGTTCGTGCTTTGGCCTTGGAGATTAGGACCAGAAAATCTGCAAATAATTCTCAAACATTGAAGGTATGAAGACGAATGTCCTTCATTGCTTTACATTTGAGTTATAGTCTACGTCGATCCCAACTAATCGAATCGATCAATTTCGTTGAGTGACGATTCAAGGTTCCTCGATGGTGATACTGTGAACAGATTTCAACATGCACTATTGGTCACAGGACAACCCTTACTGGATACGAGAAACAACGATGTGGGATGTGAACGTGTAGTATCGTTTACATAATGAACATCTTATCGGCCCACATTTTTTCCAAGACACTTTGACAACGAGTCACCGATACCTATTTTCCTCGAAGAATTGTTGATCTTCTGATTGAATGAAAACAACAAATATAATGTCTATAAAATACTCCAGCATATGACCATAATAAAGTCATGATGATAACAAGACCGTTGAATCGAAAGTATAGTTTTTCTTTTGAATGAATGAATGGAGAGTTTTGACAGACGTGATTATCGTTCAATACGATTATTGCAACTAACTTCGTATCTCTTGAGATGAGCCAGATCCGTATAGTGGCACATGAAAAACAGACAGCCTGGAAAAAAATCCTACGAATTACTTAAATATCAAGAATGTCACGATCGTGAAACTCTGTTTATAACTTGAGGAAAATGGATTTTTTGTTTGCGTAGGTGTATCGCTCAAAAGAGATCGAAAATGCAACTTGAATATATAAATATTCCCTGAGAATTTCACAAAAATCAATGGGGTTTCCAACACTTCAATATTGTGATGAATAAATCAACTCGATGAATTAATACAGTACGCAGTACTTGTATATGATGAAGGTTGTATTCATATTTCCTCAATATTCTAGATATACTCTACCTATTTATGAAAGATAGAAAAAATTTGAGTTGAATTGTCATCAAAGTATTGAGGAGTTTGGTGATATTTTCTTCACATGACCCAATATTTTCACTGTATTTTATCAATGTTGAATGAATTTGATATCTTCTCATCGCAAACCAATGATCGATAAGTTGATATGATTTGACAGTTAGATACTGATGGATTAACCGAAGGTTCTCCATCGATTTCCTTGTTTTTCACAACATAAATCATCACATATCACAATGTTCAATTATCCATGATTGAACGCGTTTTTATTTTCCCTTTTCACCACACAACCGAAAGAAAATAAAAATATTTTTAGCCTGGCAATGGAAGAGGAGGCCACGTAAAGTCCATTTAAGTTGAACTGCCCCAAGCTACGTTCATATCCGTTAACCACCAACACCAAGCGACAAGCTGAAACAAAATTATCACTCCTTCATACGATATTTCCAGTTTTCCACTCGGGTTTACCAACGGATTCATTTATTGTTTCGGACCTGAGGTCGCTGTTATTTTCACGAGGCGGCGTATCAGAAAAGGCTCGAGATTTTCTTACTAAAATAATATCTCAATTCCACTGTAGCCGAAAGAAAAAAAAAAGCATTTTCGCGGACATTTCGATAGAGACATGATGATGGAGGCTAGAAGCACCAAGGAATTTGTCAGTAAAAAATATTCGTCTGCATTCTCAGAAATGATTGCATTGCAATAGATATTTTACAGATTGTTATCGAACTAATACTTTTACAGCCAGAAGTCATAACAGACAATGTAATAATATTTCCAAGAATTAATAGAAGATACTCAACTGCGATGGACATTGCCGTACTCACTTAAAGATTCATTGCTTATTTCGGGTTGCCATCGAAAAGATGTACAAGAAGAGTCAGAAATGTGTTTCGAGCTCATTGAGGGTTATAATATATCAGAGAAAAGGTGAACTACACAGATGAATAAACTCATGACCCAAGATACATATGTCCTCCTAATCCTGCTATTCCTCATAACTGAGCAGAAAAACCTCATGAAGAATTAAGTGCAACAACCTTGTTGACATAAACGTCAAAATTTAAAGAGAAATTGGTCATGGCCTTCTGAAATATCATTACCGATGAATCTCGCGATATAATTTTCTTCCCTCTACCCTTGAAAACAATCCTTATATACAAAAATTTCAAAGAAGCATCATCTCTTATTAAGATGGCGGTTATTTGATTATATTTAGCACATTTCGAAAAAATAAACGAATCGAAGATTTCATCAGTTTAATATTAATAATTAGCACAAATCTGGATGGAAATAAATAGAATCAATTCAAGTAGTGAATGTAGAGTGAACTGAGATCAATAGCTATTTCCATTGGTTCGATTTATATCATAAATCAACGAGAAGTCTATACGACAAATATTTTCCGAGATATAGGCCTTTGATCAGAAGAATCCAAAATCCAACCCCTCAGAAAATCAAATTGTCTTGTTCACTCATGCGGTCCATTAGGAGAGAATTATCTGTGCTCTATCAAAGTCAATTCATACATGTATTTTGATTGACGAACTTGACGACGAAGCAAACGTGACATGATCCAAAAGTGGGGTCATCAGACCGACACAATTAAATCTCATCCCATACCCAATCCGATGCTTTGCCTAGCCTGTGTACTGAAAGAGCAGTTGCGCCTTTCCATTATTATTCGAGGAATAATTCCGAGTTAACATTCACAGACTTCATCAATCACTGTTTAAGCTTCGAAGTTATCTATTAGATACGGGTAGAACTTATCTAACTCGACGAACAACACTCGTCATCTCAGTCAATATAAATTTCTTGATATATTCCCCACTATTCTACTATGGAGGAATTGGTTGATACCTTCAGGTAAAACAACCGAAATATATCGAAGGTAATGATGATATTGAATAAATCAGAGTTGAATGGAGATGGCGTAATTTCGGAAAATCTAATGAACTTCTTTATTAACATACATCATCAGTGATTAACGATACGTAATTCGTCATTCGAAATGTTGAGTTTTTACATAACTCCTTCCCAACTGAAGTATAGTCCTTATAGGTTTTCCACAACCAGAACATTCATACAATTGTGTAATTCAAATGAAAATTAATGAGTTGTTTGTTCTGATAGTTTGTATTGAACTAGTGGCCAAAAGTTCCAAATATATTTCAACTAAACTAAAGCAATGTATCTTATCCTTCATGGACTCTGATGTACATTAACCGTGTAGGATGTATACAGTGGATGCGCAATAAAATCCCCCCCAATTTATCTACCGATTTCAGATTTTATTGCATCCTCCACGCCGTCACTCACTTGATCCCGGTCAGACTCCATATTCCGGTCGCATACTGTGCTAGGGCTGATGTTGAGCGGGATCTCCAAGGATCAGAACTTTTTCCTTCACTGTTGTAGAGTCCGTTTATTAGATGGGTGAACTTTCCATTGCGGTATTAAGCTTAAGTATATTCCCAACACGCTTATTAGATGAACACGTTAACTAATCATCCCAGAATTCGTAGGTATAGATCCCCCGTAAATGTTTTGAGGAAACCTCTTTCATTCGAAGTTTCCGATGAAGAATCAATTAGGTCAGGAAACTAAGCAATCAATCATTAGGAATAATTTTTCACCGGACTCATCATACACATACTCGCTTTCTTTAGTTCGAATACTAATCATCCAATCCAGAGTATCAATAAAAGTGCATAATTTCATTGATACTAATACTTGAATTCTATGATTTTCAATCATAAAATGAATATTTTTCAGATAGTTGAGTAACAAAAGTATGTTTTTTGTGAAAGATGGTTCTTTTTGAATTATTTGAAATAATGAAATTGTAAGAATTTCCACTAACATCTGGATATCCACATGGAAGAAAATATATACAGTGGGCCATTGAAAAAATGTTTATAAATTAGGTGGTCCTGTTGATCAGCGTTTGTTTCTTTTATGATGTTCTATTACGAATTTTACTGGGAGATTACTTATGTGTTTGTGTTGTTCACAGGTATTGAGTATAATTCCATTATAGTTCATAAAAATATTTCAACATGATATATAATAATAAATTCTCAATATTATTGAAGTTAGATCAATTTCATTTACTTTGAATGGTCACTCTCATTCTAATTTTTTTTAGTCCTCATGAATTGAATTTGAGTGAGAAACTCAGTTCGGATAATGTGATTTAGGATCCAGAATCGTCAATCCTTTCATCTTCATCTTTTTCAAACTCGTTTTGATAAACAAGGCGAAAAAATTTAATAACATGAAAATTTCAACACATCATCAGTGACTAATACTTGCATAAACACCATGTACATGATGAAGTACAATTTCACCTGCCACTTGACTGCAGAATAATCAAATCTATGGAATCGCATAACACAACGCGGCACCGAAGGACATTCAATAAGAAGTAACATATTTCTTGGTAACCTTCAATCAGAACGCTTTCATAGCCGCACTGTACTCGACTCATAAACTGAATTATAGGAACCACTTTGTGTAGGTAAACTCATTATATACTTGCTAATATGGAGCTACATACTAACATCACGCGGATTCAGTTTCAGTGAACTAAAATTCAGTTTTCGGAGGCATCACTCATTATTCTATTTGGTCAATATTGAATCAGATGTTGATAGAAATTGGGGTTACTTAGTTAGCGAAAACTTGATGTAACTTCACTCGATGAAATCAACTATGTTCCTACGTTAGAGGAAACTTTTGTACTTGAGGAACCTTTGGATTAGAGAAACCCTTAAATGTAACGAGAAACACCTCAACATTAATAGCGTTTCGATCGAGGAATAGTGTCAACTTCAACAAGTCATTGCCCAATTAACATCAGACGTTGTACATTATAGTCAATAATGATTGTGCCTAACCAAACCGACCTACAAATCTGTAGGTCAGAAATCATGTTGTTTCTCGACAAAATATTGGATACCAGCCAAAACTCCCGCCGGATTATCTGCAAACATCAGAGTCGCTGCACCACATCAGATTACGAGAATGCGAAGGCCAAATCTATTTGAAATTCAGTGATGAACCTTTCACTAGATAATGATATTCTTGCAATGTAAGTTCCACTTCTTACTATGTTAACATCGTCAGTTGTCATGTATAAGCTTGTCCGTCCATCCTATTATTTCTTTTTTTCAATAAAATTCTGAAATACCTAATATAAAGGAGTATGAATGATGTTGGATTGTTTATGTTTTTCGTTTTATAAAGAATTCATCAATGTAAAAATGGTTACCAAAATAAATGGAAGTCATTAGCAAGTGCTCGTCAGTTTGATAAAAAAATAATAGGCCAAAGGTAAATGTAGAATTTCATCAGGTACACTTTGGATTTGTTTTTGTCAATGTGAAGAAGAGACAAGAAGCTATTTCTTCAATCTTCAAATATGTATCATAAGGACTATTGGTATTTTTTTATATAAACAATTATCATATATTATCAATAAATATATATTTCTAGTCCAAGATATCATATGACTGGTTAAATGAAACTATTAGCAAAGATATTCTGGAAAGTCTAATGAAAAATATGTACGAATATATTTCATTTCACCATGTTGGAATTAAAAATGAAAATATCCTCGATGAAATTCAGAAGCACTTGTTTTGCACATAAAACATTATTGTTATGAAAAATCAGAACTCGGATATGTCATTTCATTCCGACCCATCAGCTCAGGTCGAAGATACTACTAGTTCTAATCGATGATATTTCATAATCCCATTTCCATTCGGTGGTCATCGAATCGGGTTCTATCGAATGGCTGCCATTTGGCTGATACATGATATCAAAAAACTCTCCCAATTATTACCCATTGTCACATATTTGAGGTAACTATGAGTGTAAGTATCGTGGCTTCAAAAGTGAGTACCCACGAGTTATTTTTCAAATCCACGCTATCCTTTTCATTCATGCTTTTCGCGGGTCTGGAATAATTCATCCCGAGTCAGTCTCACACCGATCTCCGTATATTATGTCTTTATGACATGGATTTACTTTCGGAAAGAGGGCAGAAGGCATCAAGGTATTACACTTTAAGGGCATCGGAGAGAAGTGCTAGATCCTGAGCGCTGACTCAAAGCTGAAAGATCCTCTCTAGATGTTTACAACGAAAACCTGTCAGCATCTGTCGGATGATTCTACCGCACAGGCAGCGATTTCTCACTGTCGTGTCGTGTCGTCTCGTCCCAATTCCACCTTATCGAAATTGCGCACCTCTGCCCACTCTGGCCTTCTACAAATTCACGTTTGTCTACCCAGAGACGTGCTTGCCCATCAATACTCAAGAGTCAAAACGTTTCAACCCATTAATTATTGGGCTTATACACTAAAATCAAATCAATAGTGTATCGAATTGATATTCGATCAAATTTAGTTCAATTCTCATCATTCTTATTTCATATCGTTCAAACAGCACTCAAAACGAATATTCACTTCAAGAAAAAATGACAATAATATAGACACTCCACGAATTAATCTACTGGTAGTAATTCTTAATAATAATGTGCATCCTAGTTTTCGCTTATATGCTAATCTGTTTTTTTTTGTTTCGAAACTAACTGGACTCCTACTAAGCACCTTCCTAGATTTTCGATTTATTTTGATGTCTAATTCTATTTAGAATGGCTGAATTTGATCACATTTTGAAATATTTTCATTCATATGCATAGTGTGGATTTCAAATACCAACAAATATAAACCAATACTTTTACATAACATGTCTCTGATTGCAAGAAAATCCACAAATGATGCAGTTAGGCTGTATAATTTAACATCTCCTACTTATCTTCAATACTATTTTGCAAAACCGATTTCATGCAATTCAAATGAATTGAGATTCAATATTAGGTTATTTGGTAATTTTTAATATACAGTACCTATCGGTGTAAGGATAGCCCTAGCTGAACGTATTCTCCAAAATATGTAAACTCTGATCAGTATACCTCTAGTGCTATTCGCTTCTGTTCAATAATGAGTTGTTGTTTTTCGTTCTGTATATTTTGTATATTGTTTCAGTAGGATAACAGTCAAAGGTATAGCGATAATTCTCCACGTAACCATCAAGTAATGAAATGTGAAATACTTTTTAAAGACAGTGACCAAATAAATATGAATATCAAAATCAGCAAGATGGTGCTTCCAATAGCCAACATTTCAAGTGTATAGAAAATTTCAAAGAAGGAGTGAAATGCACATTTCCTACTTGATACTGCCTCACACCTTTGGTTGATTTATCTGAAATTCAGTTAAGTTTGAAAAATAGAAATATGGAAGAAATATTACTACATAGTCATTTTCGGCCATTCCTGATATTATATAATATAATGGATGGTTAACTGGCAGTTTGCTAGTTCAAGAGGTACCAGAGAATAACGATGGTCGATTCGAGTAACTAACTCTAGTTAACTTAAGTTGGTTAAAGTTTTATTTTTTCCGAGTCGGCACATCAATACTAGTTTATTCAAAATGAATCAAACTGTCACATCTCTCTTCCAAAAATAATTAGACCACAGCATGTTTCGTACTACACACTTCAATAATATAATGTAATTGATTTCATGATATTGAAAGCAAGTCGAAGAAACTGTTTTTGTATTTTTTATTTACTTCATATCAGTAAAAAGGACCCGAAACAGTTGAAGATAAGTATGGGACATCGTACATGAATACTGTCTGGAATTTTCTGAAGAATCCAAAAAAATGTACAGGGGGTTGTATTTAAAATGAGAAGGTTGGTATCGGCCACTGTCACATGACACAGCCTATATAATTAATTTTTTCAAATGCGCATCTAAAAATACAAACCAAGCGTTTTTCCCAACACGCTCTAAAGTATTCGTTATCGAATTTATTCTGTTCAACACAGTATGTGAATACGGTGAATGTAACTTCAATATCTACTCATTGTGGAAAGAAATCGAAGCACAAATCATGAATAGAATATGAATGAATTGTGTGATATTCTTATTTTGACGTGACCGACGAGCCGCCACTGTTAAGATATTTTCAATGTTCCAGTAAGGGATCTGCTCGATGGAATAAAGTCAAGCAAGACACTGTTCCGAACGGATGCCACGTGACCGGAATGCGCTCCACCAAAAACATTCTGGCTGTGGGATGTGTTGCTGCTCTGTGTTTACTTCCATCAAATACCTTAGCAGCCCCGTTTTGTTTCGAGGAATAACTTCAAACATAATTATTCCGTTGGAACCGAGGACGTAGATGAGGGAGGAGTTAAGGGGTAATTACCCAATGGTAGGAAAATGGAAGAAAGTTCAATGTATACCTTAAATAGAACGGAGATTGAACTTCAACTGTTTTCAATGAAACTACCTTATCCAGTGGGATTATACAATACCATACATTGTAATGGAGGAGTATATCTTTTTATAGTTCCATATAGGTCCATCAAACTTCATAATACAACTAAAAAAAATCCAACAAAAAGCGGCTGCGTGCTCACCCTGTCGATCTATGGCTAGTTTTGTATTGTCTTTCTCCTCTCTTCCAGTGTCTTTTCCATTTTATTCTTGGTTTACTCTGTTATTCTGTTGTTAAATTCGAAGGAATCGTATCATTTTATTTGTTAATAAGGTGTTAATGAAATACCTACTTCAGTGTCACAAATGTCACAAATTACGCAAGTTGGAAATGTCACATACAATAATTGTGTTTTCTATTTGAAATAATATTTCATGAAGCTGATGCAATTATGGTTTGAATTTTGTTGATCGGTGTTGATAGTTGATTCATTCATCATTCTATAAAGTATACTCGAATTCGAAATTAACTCGGGCGACTCTGACAATATGTGGTTTGAACTCTATTATGTATTTTACGTCAATTAGTTATTCGCGATCAAACTATAAATGAGTGAAAAGTAATCTAACAGGAAATGAGGAATAAAAGGTTTCTCTTTGCGACTGATAGCCGAGATATACTTGTATAGAACGAAGGCAGACCAGAGAGACAGGTTAATCAAAGGCTCAGAGGGCTGAATAGAACTCGACAAACCTACGAACAATGGCTCTCTCTCCAATTCTACACTGGTGACTTACTTGCACTAATTAAGACAAAATGGGGGATTTCGTACTTTTCGTATACCATTTTTTCCGTTCGTACATTCCTTCTGTCATTTAAATCTACTCTCATGATGACAAAAAGTTTATTGAAATCTTAAGGATGAATTTGAATACGTGATTGATCCACAAATATGAGAGATTATTGAATATCTTATGGTGACAAATCTACTACTTCAGATTGATATGTTCAGTATTTGAATTAATGAAAAAAATACATGATTTCGTCACCATTACCTGATTATGTCAACATTACCTGATTTCATTGATATTTGCGTGTTTGGTAGCCTGATCATGTATTACCTGATTTGCTTCATTTGTCATGTTCTAGCAATATTATTGGGATATCATTATTTTCTCATAATTGATTATTGTCATCCTGCTGTTTTTGTATTCAAGTGTGCATATCTATATTGTGGAAGTTGTTCAGAAGTTATTTGGATGTGTTTTGCAGTTCATTACTTATATTCGGAGATCTTCGAGCTATGACTATTTTCATTTATCCAACGATTGTTATCGTCCCTTATCACCTCAGTTATACCTTACGGAAAATATGTTCATGGAAGTTTTTGAAAAACGATATGAAGGCATTGCCAATAATAATCTATTGGTCATGGAAGTTATCAAGCTGACAAAGTAAATGATTATGATAATATCGACGAAATCAATGTGAGCGAAAAGAAATAGTTACAAAATGAGAGAAGGGATGAATTGAGTTTTACTCTGTAACATTTTGATCGATAAGATAAAATTAGGTATCTGAATAATTTTGTATACATCTGTAGCAAATAGATTCTTTAATACTCGCACTTATACAATCAATGATCTCACTAGTTGACTTGAAAGAATGTAGTTTGACTCGGAATTTTCTTCGTTTCTCTGGTGAAAAATTGAAAGCGAATCCTCTTCCACAGTTATGCCACCTTAAATATCTATATATCTGCTTATCTCCATTGTGTCACGTACAATCTTAATTCTCTCTGAAATCGTTGTATGCCAACTCTTGAATATTCTGCATTTATTACGCACCCATTATGGTTCTGACTTGATGCATTTTAATTATTCACAATTTTCAGCATTTATTTTCCACTGAATTAGTTTCATTACCATTTTATCTTTAGAAGTAACACACACACATTCTACGAAGGAAATCGTGTGTTACATGTAACACTGAAAATGTAACTATAATGAAAATAAAATTCTTTATGTTTTTTTCATAAAGTGCAATAGCATATTATATCATGATTGGACAAGACGTAACAATTATGTGAAAGTAGTCTTCATTTCATATTCAGAATGTAGATATGTTATCAACATTAACGTTGGAGAAACCCAAAATACATGGTTCCCTAGTAGACAAAACCAAATTGGGATATTAATTTCAATTGGAAGTTTAATATTAAAAAAAAATCACAAAAACGTATGGTTCTCCTTCTAGAAATATATTTCAACATTCTTCTTCTTTACAGTCTGGTTCTTGATTGAAACATATTCTCCAATTCTTTGATAAATTATTTCACTTCAAGTCCTAAAACTTTATGAAGTTATAACAATCTAGAGTTTTGATTTTCAATGTATTTTGCAAGTGGTGAATGAATTCCTCTTATGTTTCGGTAAACATTCCATTTTATACGAAGCAGTTATGACACATGAAACCACTATCGCGACCAACATAAGGATGCCTGGTGGCAAATTGCTAATAACTCAAATCAGTACAATATATGTTATATTTGGTTTTAGTGATATAACCGTTCATTTGAATAAGACTTTTTATCTTCAAATAGCATTGATGTCAGCGTGAGCAACAGAAGGTTGCATTTCCATGAATTCTAGTAGAAACATTGAAATTGAGTATCGGGTATTTCAATATTGGATACATATCACAGTGACAGCTTGAAATCGAAATTCTTATAGTATACTACTGAAGAAGTGTAATAAATAAGTGAAATACAAGATTATCGTGATGGATTGCTAGGTTATGTCTTTCGGGATTTTTTCACCATAAAGACCTCGAGAGACTATTTTCAGATAATAGCCATTCATATAATCGATTTATCGAGGTAAAATATCTTCATCCTAATAATACATTCATTTGTCCACCAAGAATGTCACAAAGTTCACGAAACTCATACAGTTTCAAAATATATATCCAGGGTATATAAAGGAATATATAAGAGTAACATAATAAACAGACACAATGCTTTCTTCAATCCACCAACGTCAAGTAACCACGTCGCAGCCATTTACAAAGCATATGGGTAGCCCTTTTTCAAGGTATTGTAATGTTTTCTCATTATCAGCAGGTTATTCCTTTCGCTCCCATTAAATCACAATATTTTAATAAATCATATCCGAAACTGTATAACCCCTTTTCGCCAGCTTGTACTATTTCGGCGGCCTGTTATTTGGTTGAAATAGCCCAATCATTTCGTTTTTATTCAGATTCATTCGTTTGTATTGTAATAACTATCATTTTCTTCATCAACAACCAAGATAATATCAGTATTTATCTCAATGAACGATAACTGAATTTCAGATCAACGAGTTCTATATCATGTATTTCAATAATTAAATGTGAGTGTGAACCCCGAGAGGAACACAAATAACTCGAATTTATCTTGATAGAGAACTTTGGAGAGGAAGCGTTCCACCTAGGAGATATATATAATGAAACTCCTCAGATTTCTAAACCCTGCAATCTCCGAAACAACAATTCAAACTCAGAGTACATTGCGTGGAAACATTGATGGGGACCTAGCTTAGATACAGACACTATTTCGATTGCTTCTCTGTCTTGAGCTACTTATTTCGCCCCATCTGCAAGGCTCATTGTAGAGTTGATACTGATCATGAGAAATTCTCGTTCAGAATATCGAAAAACAATCAATTATTTTTTCTATTTCCACAAGCCCTTTCGAATTTATATGAAAGATGTGGTTGGAAGGACTGTTTTGGTTTTATTTTTACTATAAAATTGTATACAGCACAGGAATCTAATGAACACTTTTTTGTATTGCGATCTATTCATATTTCAACATTCATTCTTCATCAGGATCCTCTCAATCTTCAACTCTGACATGAAGCAGTATTCTTATAATAGATCAGACATTTCGCCTGTCCAAGTTATACCCACGATCGTTACATACCTTTTCTACAGAGTCCTGCATCTCAGATCCAGTCTTGTTCTTTCGTGGTTTTCATCTGTTCCATAGGGCTCATTTCAGGAAAATATCTTCAATTGTACATTGTGTCTCAAAAAAAGTGTGATGTTATAATGATATACACTTTGTCCAAGATAAGGATGTCTATCATGGGGATCTCGGAAACCATAAGTGATGCGGAGATGGTTGAATTAGAGAAATGTTGCGCATTTCTAAGTCTAACAATGTGTCGTTCAGAAAGTTTCGAAATTCCAATTAGTTCCGGAGAAATGCCTGAAAAACGAAATTTGCCGATTTCGTTTCAATTTTTTTCTGACGTTTTTTGAAGAGATACAAGAAAACAAAAAACACTTTCTCATTGCCATTTTTGAATCCTTACAAAACAGCGTTAAGAGATTTTTCGTACGACGTTCAACCATCAACTTTATTCTTTTATATGGCCCGTGGAAAAAAAATACCCTGTATTAAATAGCATATTTTATTACTAATACAACGATGTAAGATACAATATGATTCCGCGATATTTAAAACGGAAGAAATTGTTTTTATTAAAGATCGAACGTTTTGGTGTAGTAGATTATAGTACAGTAGGTTAAGATCACTCATGTTTTCAAATATTAAATTAAAATCACCTTATTGGAGATTTGAGAACTTCATTCGTATAAGTAGGTAGTTCACATCATATGTTAATCAATTAACCAATTTACTTAAGAACTACTGACTAGAAAGTTGAAAATAATCTCTATTATAGAGAATGTTAAACAAATTAACATTATTCTTTAAACATAGATAACACCTTCTAACTGTTGAATTCAAAACACTTCTCAACATATCAGGTGTGATGCTCTCGCACGCTTCAAGAATTAGTTTCCTGAACTGATCCTCAGATTCGAAAAAACGCCGGTAAACATAATTTTTACAATACCCCCAGAGAAAAAAATCTAGCGGAGTGATGTCCGGTGAACGAGGGGGCCACGAAATTGCTAAATGTGTGCGTACCTATCCATTTTCCCGGAAATCTATTCGATAGAAACTCTGGCACTATTTGGGCATTGTGTAATAAATAAGTAATCATAGCCTACTATACCATACTCGGTCATCATTTCACCGCACACTACACCAAAACGTTCGACCTTTAATAAAAACATTTTTTTTCCGTTTCAAATATCGCAGAATCATATTGTGTCACACATCGTTGTATTAGTAATGGAATATTCTATTCAATACAGGGTATTTTTTTCCCCAGGCCATATATAAGAATAAAGTTGATGGTCGTTTCTCCGAAACGAAACGTCGTACGGAAATTTTCTTAACTCTGTTTGGTAGGGATTCAAAAATGGCAATGAGTGAGTGTCGTTTTCTTGTATCTCTTCAAATAACGTCAGAAAAAAATTTAAACGAAATCGGCAAATTTCGTTTTTTCAGACATATCTCCGGAACTAATTGGAATTTCGAAACTTTCTGAACGGCAAATTGTTAGACTTGAAAATGCGCAACTTTTCTCTAATTCAACTATCTCCGTATCTCTTATGGTTTCCGAGATCCCCATGGTAGACATGCTTATCTTGGACACAGTGTATTTTTCAAATGACTTCATAGTAATTTTGAATAATAAAAAACGGAGGTAGCTTTGAAAAGTGGATTATTGAATTTATTAGGCTTCAGTTATCAGTGAACTGGAAGTTTAATATATTGTTAGCCCATTACTATCACTCCTTTGTTTTCGTACTGGAATACAATCACGAAGAACTTGTAGTCATAATATTAATTCCAGGAGAATGCGAGAAATCTCTTTTCAATATGAATCATATTCGCTTATGCATCCAAGAGAACGAGAGACAAACATCAACCATAATTCTTTATGCTTCAGTAATAATCGATTGATTACAGAGAAGCTATTTATTGTCAGAAACTATTGAACCTCGAACTATTATTATTATCGAGTCTTTTACGAGTTTAAGATTTCAGAGGAATATGTCTGTTGATTCTAACCTGTGGTTTCAATAAATTATTCCTTATTACTTCAAATGCTTATTGCATTAGTTCATGAAGTTTGAGTTTCCTGCAATCAAAATTTGATGAAGCAGGAATCACAATAGGGTTGTATTTGAAAAAATATTTGATTCCAAATGGCAACAAGAGAATTAGAGAGATGAGATATGGTGTATGGCACACCTTTATGATGATTAGTGACAATCAAACCCAATAAGTTTTCAGTTGATTTTTTTTGTCTCATATTTTTTTGTTAACATTACTCATTAATTGATTGTTATAAAATTTCACGAATAGGTAAGCCGTTATCAGTAGCACTCCGATGTGCAGAAAAATATATGAAACTCAATTTGTTCACTTTGTCACACTTTTTCAGGAAAATTTCCAACTCATAGCTGATCTATAGAAGATTGATAATGGGGTGGATTTGGCTCAGCACTTCCAACAAGTATCAATATGGATAAGATTCACGCCAATTTCTGATGAGGATGGTAACTAGTATTGAAAAAAAGTCATAATTAGTTAGGAACTCAGAAAGGGGGAAACTCATTGTTCGGCCAGGTATCCGTTGGGAAGATATCTTAGTAAGTGTGCGGAGTTATGTCGCTGTGAGTAAATTGGTTAATCTGTGGAATTTTTTAGTGAAACAACTTTTTTCATCCTGGCGAAAATGTGATGGTCGATTGTCACGCGGTTGTGACTTTCCTCTACAAAACTGCTTATGGGGATGCTGCCCTAAGTGAGACTAGTCTACACGGAGTTTTCACCTTTGAAAATGGAGAAATGTTCAGGGTACTCCCGTAGTTACGTTGTGCCCCTAGCAGTTGTGGTTCGTAGAAGCACCTTGTAGCTTTTTGAAACCAAAATTGTATCGAATAACTCTTCTCCAACATCCACAAATTCACACAATAAAAGATTGACTTTTCGCGATGCTTTTAATGAATGCAGGTTACAAGTGACAAAAATGGAATAATCCATTTCATCATAGGTTCCACTTATATGGGATTAAAATAGTAGAACAAAGAAAGTTGCGGTGTGAAACATATTCAGCAAAACCATATAGAGTGGTCCAAACGAAAAGTATGCACCTAGTTTAGACTTGTTTAGAATTGAAAGCAAAAATGCTCGGACACGTGGGGACACATTTTAGACATATTTTTCAACCTGTGCCTTTAACGCCCCAGCGAGAGGGTGTCACCACCCTAAAATTCCAAATGGAACGTGTGGTCGAGTGATATATCATTTGAACGGGCACAAAATGATCTTTCTAATGGTACCCTATTTATTTAAATTTTTTCGAATAGTTCATGCGACAACGACTATGAGAACATTAACCCGATAATTTAGATACTAATGAAAAATACAAATCTTGGTTAGTAGGATTCAGAATAACTACAATCATTTCTAAATTACTTCATTTTACCGAAAGCAACATTCAAATTTTTTCCATAAAGATGTGAGGCAAATGTTGAGCAAGCTTTCATTTCAATGACTTCAATGTTATGCACTAAATACTCACCGTTCTTGTACATATTGTAAATACAGAAAAACCGTTGAATTTTTTTTCTTCCCAATTGTCTTTTAGTGCTTCGATTGAATGAAGACAAAATGGCCTATCTGTAGACGTAGGCTGTGAGGCGAAAAGAGTGAGTCAATTGGCCTGAGGAGAAGATAATAACTTTGGAGGGAATAAAAGCAGTGATAATAGTAAAGCAGAGAAGGCATGGCAGGCAGAGCAGGGCAGGGCAAGGCTTGGCAGGGCAGGGCATGAAGGAGGCAAAGGGAGGAGAGCTCGGGCCCTTTGGCATCGAATACTATATGACATTCCGTAGGAGTTTGCGGCATTTGGAAACTATGCCCTAAGTTCAGATGAAAAGCATTCCTCAGAAACCATATATGATAGATAAATAAGCACATGGCTGGAGGCGAAATTGTGTGGTTTTTACCCCATTTTCCCACATACATACTAGCTAATTATATAATAATTGATACATATCCTTCATTGCCTTCGTTACTTCCTTCTATCAATACAGTTTCCACTGTTATAGTCAATTCATTCAAGAAGTTACGACAGATTTCGTTACCTATCATTCAATACTATTGTTGCGAAAGGTATACAGATAAAATTCCAACTAAATTGTGGTGGCAACACTCACAGATATCAAATTAACATTTTCTTCTACATGCGATTCCTAAATTAAATACAGATTCTTTGATTCCTTCATTTGAATTTCTCAATAGTACTCAAATATTAGTGTTTTTACATATTCACAGTACTCTGTGCTTTCAGAAGACACTTGTATGTCATCTGGTGTGCAATAGCGAAACTATCGAGGTCATATGCTGTCATGTGATATTATCAACTGACTGAATACCACGACTTTACAGTTTTCTGCTTTTCAACCTGTTCTCAACCTCCAATTCACAGAGGGCTATTTCGTCTCCATAGTTCATAGGTATTCTAATTCTAATAGACCGCATTAGTGATGACGTCACAAATATGCAACCAACATCACACTGAGTCCTGAATCGTTTGGCTCGAAATGATATGTTTTATACTCGACCTTAAGTACGGATGACATAAGAACGATAATAGAAGTATCGTAACAGGCCCTTTTGTTTTATGCTCTCACATGAAATAAGTTGATATTTAAGGAATTGCATTTAGGGGACCTTGGATATGAAGGATGGAAGTAACGATATTTTCGTAAAACGATTTTCGAAATTTATTCAAAAGTATTTGAGAAAACTTTCAATACGTTACCCATTCCATACGACGTATTCATTATTTTTCTATCGAATTCAAACAGATACATTTCTTAAATATTCCTTATAACAGCGAAATAATTCAATAAGTAACATCATAATTCTAACCACAGATCCTGAACCTTAGATAATGGTTACTTAAGGTTCATATTAGCGCATCTTCGTTCAGAAATATTTCGTTGGGACTCAATGCACTGTTGGTTGCATACATTGTGACGTCACACTAATGTGGTCTATTTTATGAAGGAATTAATGAAGTATCAATATTTTCTGAGGTATGTTTTTCATTACAATATTTATTTTTTGGTTATAAATAATATTGCATAATTGTTTCATTCGAAAATATATTGGGGAAAAATTTATATTTACAGTATAAATACATATAAATAATTTATTACACAGAGCATCCATATAAAATATATATAAAAATCTAACGAATGTTGCATACAATAATAATGATAATATTAATTTCCAATTGAAGTATGTATGCTCATTATTCCATCATCATTAAATTTGGCAAGATTTCGATAAGAAGATAACAAAACATATGTCAATATTGTATGTGTGATATATGGAACGTTATCTATAAATATGAACAAGAACTGGGCCATCGGGAATCTTCTTCATTAAATTCCAAGCTTCGATTCTGGTTGAGTTAGTTAGCTTAACATCATTCAGTTGAATAATTTCATCTCCAACTTTAAGCTCACCACATTTATCAGCTGCTCCTCCTGGAAGAATATAGTTTTCGTATAATTCCAAGAAAAAACTGATAATTATTGTGCCAAAGTAAAACTTACCACTGAATATTTTACGAACAACTAATGGCACATCTCCAAGTGGAGAATCTTTACCACCTTCAATGCTGAATCCAAGTCCTGCAGATTCTTTTTGCATTTTTATTATGAAGTTGGCCGTTCTCTCCTCAATAACTAAAGAAGAAGGTTAAAGCATTATTGATAACATTCTACAAGTATTTTATCATAACAAATGAATTCATAATTTTGTCGCTAACTTTCATATCCTCAACATTCTAGTAATATGAATAATGTATCATTTTATAAATTCTTCTTAGGAACTTGTTCAATGCTGTTGTGGGCTAAACTCACCTTTGATGTCGGTTAGAACTGACATAGAAACAGATCTCTTCTGTAAGGAAGCAGTACTCGTTAATAATGGCAGATCAGTTACCTCTTCGATAACAATAACAAAATCGGTAACTGGCTCCTAAAAAAAAGTTTAAGTTCTTTATAAATATATCTCACATCACATTCAATTAGAAGGAACTGAATGTCATGAATTTTATGGTTTTTGTAAGTCTGTTCCAATATCTAGAGAAATGAGATCGATATATATTATGATCTTCAATGATTCATTTCAAGACTATATTGGGTTAAAGGCCGATTCTCACTAGAGCGGTGCGGAGCGGCGCGGCGCGGTCCGGCGCGGCGCGGCAAAAAGTTGCTCGCAATTGTTTGCGTGTATTTAAGTGAACCCGTCCCCACTTAAGCAGAGCGGTGCGGAGCGGTACGGAGCGTTCATCGACGAACGCTTCCAGAAGCATTGGCTCGCGGCATTGCTGCTCTGAAACGCGCCGGTCAGATGGAAAATGTAGGTATATATGTCAATATTACAATACTCTGACGAAATTTGGTATATTGCTTGGTTAATGGAATGCGTGAAAGATCATATAACTGATTGAATTTCCCTGAAGACATTCTAAAATATTTGTGAAATTTGCGTTCATCCATCTGCAGTCGCCTAAACGGCGTGTGAAATTCTCCTTTTTCTAGTCTTGCACGAAATATATCATGGACCCAATATTGTCGCTTCTTTTTCCGTCTATTCTTCTCGTATTCATGACATAATGCAGCTACTAACACAAAATCGTCTGATGATGAGGTTGTAGAAACCTCCTCTGGCAATTGTGAACTCATTGTCACTAATTTCAAAAACTCGAAATACACACCGCTTCGCTTAAACAAAATATACAAATGTACAAAATGCTGGTTCGCGCAGCGAGGCACCGCGCCGCGCCGCGCCGCTCCGCACCGCTCTAGTGAGAATCGGCCTCAATTGAATTGTTCATTAGATGATAACGATAGTTGATATATTTTATCACCTTGTATCAAAAAAATATTCCGAATTTCTCATTAAAAATTTCAAGTAAATTCATTTTCCATTCTTTTCTTGTTTGTTTCTATTCTGCATCAAAATTTGTATACGTTTACTTTTTTATTGTATGTATTTATGTATTTCTTCATTATAAATAGAGTTCTGTAAATTGGTAATAAGTGTTACCTAATATGCAGCCTGCCAATAATTTTTGAAATTCACATTGATGAAGAAGGTTATACCCACTCCTGACCTAGTTCGTTAGTTATGATCTCACGATGAATTGATTTCAGTTTCTTACATAATATATTCAGAACCACATTATAACTCAAAAAACTTTTTTATCAAAGGGAACAATTTGCGACTGAAATCGGGAGAAAAACATTGCAATAAAAATGTCCTCAACAGTTGCTATACGTATACTTCCTGAACCAATACTTATAGTAAGTTCAAGAAAAAACATTCAAAAACGATTCAACCATTTTCCCGACTAACTTATCTATCTGATAATTTCTGCCACATTCATTATTGTTGAAATAATATGAAAATTGATCGAATAGTTTTTGATAAGAGAGAGATGTTTTGGTAACATATTCCAACTTAAGTAAAATCTGTTACTATCCACGTACTTATCCCCCTATTTTCAAAACCAGTTCGAAATCAAGTCCACGATTTGATTATATAAAAGCTAGCTTTTCGATGGTGGTGTTAGCGATATGATCAGATAATGTTCAAATTTAATTCACCTTCAGTAGATCCACAGCCTCAGTGTGCGTAAGACCTTTGGTGGATTTTCCATTGATTGAAATTATCTTATCTCCACGTTTCAAACGACCATCTTGATATGCTGGGCTAGCATATTTGATACGGTATACCTACGGCAAACACAAGAACTGAAGTTGCTGATGGTGAAATTGAATATGGAATGGCAATTTCTAGATCAGAATTGTATTCATTTGTCTGTGGAATATGAGGATGATATTGAGAGAATATTTGGATACTTACAGTTATTTCTTTATTTTCATCTAGTCCCCCGGACAAAGTAATTCCTAGATTTGTACCAATAACTCCAGATTTCAAGATGACAGTGGTGGTTCCTGATACCTTTTCAGCAGGTACTACTGTGTTCGCGAGTCGTTGTTTTAATTCTCTGATGGCTGGCGGCGGAGGTTTCTCTTTCTTTTTCACAGCAACTCCTTTCCCGATATCTCGTGCCAGTTTAATCTCTTTCTCGGCAACTTCTGCTCTGATATTTCTACTGGGCACTTGCTGATACTTGTTTGAAATACTAAGCTTCGGGAGGTCAATAGAAGGAGCGAGAGTATTGTTTTCAAAACTTTCTTTCAAAGCCTTTACATTGATTGGAACCGATTTCCGGTTGCTGTAGAATTCTCTGGAAGTTCTGGATTCTCTGGATGATTCTGAGCTCCTAGTGAGGTGAATTCGTGACAAAGTACTAGCCCGTTCAGAAGTACTCATTGAATATGGCTTTGGAAGAGATTCAATCTTTTTCACTTGGACTAGAATCAACAATTATGAAAGTTGAAAAATATTCATTTGAAGCTTAAAATAGGATAAATAATTTGAAAGAAATGTTCTGTTCTGAATTGCATGCTCAATATATTTCATTACGAAATGTCGAAAATCAGTTTATTGATTGATTGATTCGCCAAAAATGTGAATTTGAAATATAAATTCCCTTTAATTTTTCACGTAATCACCATACATTTCAAAAACATAAAACAATAAATTAATGACTGGATTTGGGGATCAACCTTGATGAATTTCATATCAATTAATGATTAGCAGTTAGTTGATATATAATTCCATATATAATATACATGATATCGGATTAGTTCGTCCTAAAAAAAAATGTATATTGAAAGCAAATAATCTGTAAATTTTCTTAGAGATTCTTGAACTGAAATTCTAATTCTACATACATCGAAAATCAGCAATATCCTAAAAGAACCCAAATTCGACTAATGAAGACTTTAAATACTACGATTCTGGTACAGTTTCAATCACAGAAGTATCCATTTCAAAATGATACGTAAGCAGAATGAAAATATTTTTCTCGACCTTGACTGACTCATTCATAAAAATCATTATCGGTTATCTTTGAATAGCAAAGATAACGTCAGTATGTATATATTCCACTGATATAACGAATTTGTATATCGAACATGAAAACTCACCAGGAATAATCTGAACGGAATCATTTTTTTCAATAACAATCTCTTGAGTTGTAACTGCTACATTTTCTGAAGTTTCGTCGTCTTTATTCTCTCCTTTTGTTTCAATATTGTCTGTTGTTGTTGCTTCTCCAGATGCTCCTTTGTTATTATCCACTTCTCTACCATCAGCTGTTTCTTCTTGTCTTCTTCGGATAATTGGTGAACCAATTTTCAAATCTTTGCCACTTCTGCATTTTGCTGAAGCCAAAATGTTCTTTCTATTGATAGCTTCGACGCTCGATCTCTTTAACAAACGGTTTTGGGCATTCGCATCATCGTCGTCTTCATCTTTTTTGTTTAGTTTATCGAGTTCGCATCTGTTGGGTGACAAAGGAGGGGAATACCTGGAGTTGTAGCTGGATTGACTCGAACTCACGGCGGAATCATTGTCACTTTCATCGTCAGTTTTGTTGATCGACTGCTTCGCATAAGAATCCAATTCTTTGTTGTATTTTCTCGTGGAATTTATGTAATCAAAGCTGCAATCTGATCTGGTAGGCGAGGAAATACTTTCCAAAGATTTGGGAGGATGCAAGTCATCATCACTGATTTTGTTTGTTTTACAGCTGGGTTTATCACAATATTTAGAAAATTCAGCAATATTTTGGTACTCACTCTCATTGTTACTATTATTCGTCGAATAAACTTGGATGCTTTTTCTCTTAAAAGCTGGAGAATATTTAGGAAAGGTACTTGATGAATCTGAATTCCAAGGAAGCCCAGCCAACAATGATTTGGGAATCTCAGATTGACTTCTCATAAATACATTTGAATCGTTAGCGTTATTATCTAAATTTGGCACATTAATAAACACATCTGCATTTTGACTCTTGAATTCCGGTAAGTTGACAGTGTTCTTGCTTTCAATTACAGGTATGCTGACAGATATCGATGAATCACTTTCTATGTTCTCAGGAATAACTAGACCTTTGAGTTTCGAAAGACCCTTTTTTCGCTGCTCGATGAGTTGATTCCATTTATTATTCTTCTGTTTGCCAATTGATGTCATGTCGATCAAACTCTGGGAACGTGTGTGGAGTTTGATTCTTTCAGGAAGTGGTTTTGTGTTGTTGAAATCTTCATTTGAATCGTACAATTTTGGACTGAGATCATTATTCGATGCACTGACTTGTTGGTAAAGTAATAGATTACTCGCATTGGGAATATCTTCCAGGGAATTCTGTATCGATATTTGATTATATTTTGTTGATAGACTACTCGTATGTTTATTGGCTTCTTGGAAATATCGTTGCTTGAAGTGTTCTGTGGGCTGTTCTATCAGATCAGGAAACTCATGCCCATCTGGAGGCTGTCTTGAGTCGCTCGGCGGAGATGACATAGTTCCATGGAATTCTGGAAGAACAGTAGACATTTTTATTTGAAAACTTGGAATCGAGAACCTGCCAGCTACACGTTTCTGATAATAATGCATATCTCATAAATGTTCATTGATTATTATTATATTTATTGCCATTTTCATTTCAGAGATAAGAGATAACGAGCAATATGAATTCTGTAATTTCTTGTCAGAATCTATTGCGTTATTGGAAAATATAAGATATACCTAATCGATCAGTCATGTGCCTCAAATTATAATTAGAAAGGGTTGTATTTTTTTAAGAGAGAGAATAATATTGAATGAAAGATGTCTGAAATTTGGAAGCAGAATAACGAGACTTATGGAATTAATGATTATTTAAAAGTTCTCTCAAGAAACCTGAATAGATTCGAGCGTCTATAAGGAATTTAATGAAAATTTCTACAAATCAATAGAGAATATGGAATTTGACCATGAACAATATGCAGCCAGTGGCAATATATTCTTCTTATTTTTTTTTCTCCAAGTCGAATGTAATGAGTTAATAATTACCCCTCCATAAGATTTGAGAAAGATTGTGAAAAATTTTATGTACATATGTACATTTGAATCAAAATGTATGGGACCTATACAACGACCAAATCATACCATTATTTTGTCATGTTATTGAAATATATTTGGTTGATTTATTGTAACATACCGAATGGAAGAACTAAAGATTCAAAACTATTTGTATTTGAAATGTTCCAGTCCCAGATAATATTTATATTCTGTTTTTTTTATATTCATTTATTCATTTTAACTATGATGACTCTAGTATCTCCTAACAAAATATATTTTGACTGAAATTGACAAGTGCAGATCTAGATTTAAAGAGAACTTGACAGAGCCACAGAGACAGGAATTCCTACAATCTTCAAGTTCTCCGTGACACCATTTTGATACATTGAAATTGCTGAACTAGTGAAATCCAGGATGCATTGATGAAACAATGATTGGTCTCAAAATCCACGTAGGAGATATTGAAGAATTCATTCAACATTCAATCAGCAATAAACAATAGATCAATAATTATCACGAACTGGTTATTGTTCTTCACTGAATATGGATTTGGAGGGTGGCAACTTCTGACATCTCACGAATAAAAATGATAAACTACGTTCATTACAACACAGCACAGCTCTTCTAATGAATAATCGAGATGGTTATTTGAATAAATATAAATAATATGTACATACCAAATACTATAAACGATATTTGCAGATGCCAACCTGTTAATCGACTTCATAGAAACCGAAAAGATCCGTAGACATTTGAACATTGAATTACAATTGAAGGTGGGTATGAGTTGAGGTGCCTCGCCTCTTTCAGTCCATAATCTCATTCACGTCAGTTTCGCAAATAATTATTACACTAGCAAAAATGTGCAGCCGATAACTATGCGATGAGTTGAACGATATGGTGATTTTTTCGCCATTCATTTGAGGTAATCCAAAATGAAATAAATCAATCAATCAATAGGGGGATAAAAGTTATAGATACTATAATTCATATGAATCATGCTATGGATATTTAGTGTTTATTGTTCAATTCATTTTCAATAATAAAGATGAAAAACTCATTATCGACTTCGTATACTATCAACATAGAATATCTAACTTAGGTAACAAATTCATCGGATTTAATATGATTTTAGAACCATAAGGGTAGTCGAATTATATGAGGTTATCAAAATATATTGAGTGTGTATTTCAAGGAAACCACTGAACTCTTTATTAGATGAGACGTAGCTGGAAACATTGAGGCATCAATAACTATGGCAATACTTCATAGTGACTTTACAACAATGCCAAATTTATTTGGAGAAAATTATTTAGTCCGGCAATGAAGCTCGTTTATTATTTCTTCTTCGTTCTAATATTTCGATGAAAATCGAATTGACGAAACCATATTATTGATCAGATATTCTGTATGAAATTGTAAATTGTGTACTTCCTTGGAATATTCCATACGATTCCTGAATTGAGAACTGACAATAATTTCATTCAAACTGTTCAACAGTTATCCACATTCTACGGTTACTCAATTTTGGTATATATATTTTATGAATCGAAAACATATTTCAAATAATTTTTTTAACCAAACTTTCTGGTTGGAAGCATCGTTGAAAAAAGCAGCAACACCGCACTTTGTGGCGAGCTGTCACAACTATCTCGCTCAAATAAATAGACTATATTTCTCGTAAATCGCACTTTATATAAAATGAAATAATATTTGGTTTATACGTTATTTTAACACTCCTACACCAACCAGCTTTCATGGGAAATACCGTAGAATTCGACGTTCATTTCATCGTTAAGCGCAGGCCATCGAAAACAGTGGTGTATAGCGGTAATTTTCGAGGGGCGGTAGATTTACAAAATTCAAAAATCAGTAAGCTACTAAAATGTCTTTCGAAATCATCAAAAATAATAATCAATTGAAAAACACCTTGTATCTCACCCCTCGTTTTCTATGATTCATTTATCAATATAGTTATAGTATAGAGTCCAATTATTTTGCACTTTATCTGTCTCATATGGCGCATAGGATGGTAAAGCGTATCCCCAAAACCTGTAACGTCATGATTATTCATGGCATATTTTAGTGCATCCTGTAATAACCTTCATATATCCAAGAAATTTTATAGTAATCGATTATTATTGAAATAAATTAATACAATAATGCAGAACAGGCAAAATCTAATGACATGTGTGAGTTTAGAACGTCATTTTCCGGAAAGTTCTCGACCAAAAATAATAAATCATGGAACCATTGGAAACAGAATTGAACGCCAATCAAAATGATGTGCCACTTGACCCCCCTTTCCCTAGGGGGTTGATACACAAGCACTACAAATAGTCCTTGAAAGTGTCCCTCTTGCAAATAAAATTGAACTGTTTTTTCGATTCCTCATATTGTTTACTGGAAGGAAGATATTGAGAGTGGGACGTTTTCAAATCGATACCTTATCTTTAAATTCAATCCTTATTCGCTTATAGCCGTTTCAAAGATCATTTCTCGAATGTAAATAATAATAAAACTCTTCGAAAATACTGAAATGAAAAATCTACCAGAACTAGAAAATCGAAAATGATATTTCTAGGGAATATTTGGTATGCTTATGCAAGATGAACATCCATTAGGTTTCATCAGTGGCACTACTCCTGTATATAGAAGAGGTTCTCTTTAGTTTTCTGGCATCGGGTATATCAATATTGAAATATAAAATAAATTTCAATGATAAATCGACGTCATCAAAGATTACATTTTATCGAATAAGTATTCTTATCATTGTCGTCTTAATATAATGCAATAATAATAGATCATGACACAAGCCATAAAATATTTCGATTCATAACGGTCTCTAACAATAGGACTTACATTAGACCTCATGGTCAGCAGCAACCACGATCATAAAAAAAGTGAAGCCTATTTATCTTCATCTCATTCCCGAGAAACCACGAAAGAATAGGAAAAATATTGGCATATCGAAAATCATCATTCAAATTTGTTATCAGTCATTAATCTGGTTGCTTTGTATTCAATTCAATTTAATTTGAAGCCACAAATACACTGTATAATATATGTATAACAGATGTGAACATTTTTCTAAAAGTACATACCATAGTGTGTACACCTAGGTCCAAGGACCTGTATGTGTACAGTTCAAATTTTATTATTGCATTAATAAACTGTTTGTGACAAAGCAAACATAACAACACTAAGCAAATCCAATCTTGCAAGAGACAGGTGTTAAAAAAAGGCAAATACAACTTAGCGAATAGCTGCTCATCAGCAACTTCATAACTAAGAGCAATTAGAATTACGAAAGCAACTTATAATGATTTACTGTCAGGTGTGCATTGTTTGGGATCGATAAATACATGTATTTACGGTAATTATATGATATTTAAGTATTTAGTTTGGTTTTCACCTATATACTGTTTAGCTTTTTTTTGAAAGGCTTTAGGATTGGTAATTTTTTTTATGTTTACTGGTAAAGAATTGATTATTTTAGGACCAATTGATGTTATAAACCTTTGGTTAGCATCTTTCTGATAAAAGGGGCTGATTAGTATATCATTAACTTTCGACCGAGTTTCATGTATTGTTTTCAAATAATGATAATCTTTCGAGTTTCCGAACAGAAACTGAATAAATTATTCTCTACCTTGACCTCACTTCATAAAACTTCTGCAAAATGTACCGCAAATAATGATTTGAATCAATATTGAATGAATCCTGAAATTGAAAAATGTATTCATCATGTTATCACTGTTGCCATTGTTGAACCTCATACATTAAGAAGAAAAAATGTGAAAATTAACAATTCAACGAAATATTCGAGCGATGGATATTCGTCTTAGGATAAATCGTGTGGCAGAAATTTATTTTTGTTACAACACTGATAGAAGTTTCAGATTTTTTCAGTAGTGAACACAAAATATTCTCTAATAGATGGTTTAGTGATTAGTGATAAGTGATTAGTGATTAACTAGACACGTGCCCATGGGCGCGAGGTTTCAAAGGGGGGTCGCGTTCCAATGTTGGTTGTTTTTATTTTCCGAAAAACATGTAACATCATCGTCCATACTTTCTATACAAATTTAGACCTTCCAAAGCGCGCCTCAACCACTTAATTATATCTAAATTGGTATATGAGTGAATAGAGCAGCATAATTTCAAGAAACGTCAAATTTTTGAGGGGTGGTAAATTCAGTAAATTATTTTTTATTTTCATTCACAAAATATCAACACACAAAATACGAATATTCAAAATTGGAGAGCAATTGAAATATTCACAAATCATAAAGTTAGAACTTTATTGATGGATAATGTGATTGAAATGATTGTGAACTAATGAATTAGAATTTATAAAATTCAATAGCCACAAACGGCAAATCTGTAAATCCTCCTCAGGATTTGCCAGGTACTCCACTGGTATAAATTACCTGAAGTTAGGAATAGATCACGTAGTTCAAAGTTATGTGAGGAATAGATCAATTCAGGAAAAAGTATTAGTCCACACATTATGATTATAAAAAATTAAATCTTTCTTTTATACTTTGCATCCTTTCTCTCAAAATATATTCCTCAGGTCATTGAAATGAATATAATGTTGAAAAAGTGAGTGGATAATTCTTTATAGCAAAATATATAAATTAGGAATTGGAAAAAAATAGCAGAACTAGGATTGATCTTACCACAATGTATCGATGTAATAACAATTATAAGGCACTGTAAACGCACTCTCTGGATGTATAACGTGAGACTGAATCAAATAAACTGAAGGAGAAAAAAAACTGAGTATCGACAATGTACCGGACATCGAATTGAAAATCTACAGCGAAAATAATCTCTTTCTCCTCGGATTGTATAAAACCAGTAGGAATTTTATAGTTTTCACGCCGTGTTAATCCTACTACACCTGGATATGGCCACAAACAATGAGTTCTTCGATATAAAATCATAAGAGACCGTGGATTCCACTTTGTTTCGATGATATACTCTACTGACTATACGTTTGTTTGTTGTTATTTTTTTTTTTCGGTAATTGTCGAAGGTTTCTGTTGGGGTTTGCACAAGTAAAAGAGAGCAACTGAATCGAAAGTGGGGAAATGGCAAGCACAGAGCACAAGCATCAGGTCAGTGGACGGTTGAGTCAAGGGCATCAGCTTGCTATGGCATGGATTGTCGATCACATTGTAACTGCATTTTAACTTGTTCAATCTTGGGTGATGGCAGCATCTAGCGAGAACTTCTCCACGGAAATATATGTTGAATATCGATAATCTTTTATCTAAGTGTGCGTTATTATCTGAATATAGGGAATTATTAATACAGGTATTCTTATACACACAGTTCTGATACTAAGGAAATATTCAAATACAATCAAGAAACACACACTCCACTAATTGAATGTCGAAACATTTTCCATCATGTTTCATCAACAGGTTCTTATGAAAATCAAGAAGCGAACTGATTTTGTGTTTTTTATGTTGAAAATGTATCTCTTCACTACTTCAGGTTGAACAATAACAATGAACACGTAAATCTCTAATTTATTAATTTTTTTTTGTATTGTTGAAAATACTGCTGTGAGTTACATATCTCGAAACAAGATAGTATTAGTACATACAATCCATTGAAAAAATTAGTAATAAGTATTGAACATTATTGATTATAAAGAATTCATTATATACGTACAATAATTTTATTTAATTTCTTGATTGTCGGTTTTTCTTCAATAATACATTTTGTGTTAGTGATAATTATACATATTCATAATTTTGGTTGCTAACACATCCCAATAGTGGAACTCTGAGACAACTAATACTTCTCATTTCAGCCGGAGGCTCAATAATGAAATATTCTCAGCCAAATGTTATATCAATTGGCAATTATAGCCATTCGAATAAGAACCCTAGAGGCCATAATTCCATCATTGTTTCTATCCGAAGTACACATATCTCCATCATCAGCATCATTTTAATCTGTCTGGATTTGATATTTCTAATTCATGAGGATATCCCAATTGAATATGATAATGTTCATTATCATTGCTCAGAATGTGCCTATAAGGGCAAGCTTTATCTATGATTGGAATATAATGATGTTCGTATATTGCTCAGGTTGCTCTAAATAGACACGTACTATAGTGTACTAACAGTGGCGTCCTGCATCGATTATGAATCAGCTTAAGGGGAAACAAACGAACCGATTCCCCACAAAATTGTGTACAAATTCGATTTGAATTCTTGAATGGGAATATTTTCATCTCATCAGTCTGATTATTTTATTATTTGTCAATGTACTACTGAGTGAACAGATCAGAAAAGTAATGTTGAATGTTTATTTTCCAATTCGAAGGCACAGTGTCTCTCGATTCATCAAGTGGTAATTAATACAAGTTTTGGAAAAATTAATCCTTCCAGATTGTGCCTTGAAGTTGGCATAATTTTTACCATCATTTGTTTTTGAGTTCAACGTGATAATTCTGAACATTTGCTGTCATTACTATTTTTGTTTTCAAATATTATTATACAGGATGGCCCAACAAAAACGTACCGGAAGGTATAGCTACCAGGAAGAGATTTTATCGAGAAAAACCTGAAACACGTCACTTTGTATATGTCCTCCTAAGCGAGGGTAGCATCCCCAAGTTTTGGGAATGGGAGTCATTGAAAAGCCCTTTTGATTCCCTATACATTGCTTTTTTATTTTTGAAATTCCGTCAACTCGTCGCAAAGATATGGAGCTTTGAAATGTCGCTAGTGCATTTCTCAAAAAAAAAACAAAAAGTAAATCGATTCCGCTTAAAAACTCACCGTTTTGTGGAAGTAAATGTTGAGAATATTTCCCTAAAAACAATTCGCTTTTTTTTCTGTTTTTGTTGATTCTAGCTAGTTTCTAGATAAAATCTCTTCCTGGTAGTTATACCTCCGGTACGCTTTCGTTGGGCCACCCTGTATATCCCTCCACATGAATCATTAATCGGCAGAATAATATTAGTTGAGAAACGAACACTTTCACAGTATTCGTATTGAGTTGAAATCAAATTTGTGCGTATGATACTCAAAAGTTACTCGCCAATAATTGTGCTTTCGCTAGCAAAAACTAATGTACATTGAAAGTTCCATCCAAGAAAATTTAATTTTGTTTGATTACAAATGATTGTGGAAAATGCTATTACTTCTATATTTTTTGTTTCATGTATATTATCATTCAATATCTCATTGTCGAACCCAATCATCAAGAATATGATCATGAGATGATATTCAAAATATCTATTATGTTTAATTAACCACATATGAAACAATGCCACTATCAGAAGATGTACGAAGGGAAACATTATCATAATGTGCTCGTAACTACCCAGATATAGTTCTGAAGAGTTGTTCGACTACTCTATATACGTAAATAACTCGAACATCGAAACTTGACGTCATAATTTCAAAATAATAATCCAGTCATACTTTTTCAATATAATATGGAAATAATCTGGGGTACCCAAGGTCATCTATGATCAGGATTGAGAATTCATAATGAATCATAATCGGTGTTTGTTATTACAACCGAATCGATATACAGGGTGATGGAATATGAAAAGCAAATCGCAAATCCACAGAGTGTTGTCACTATAAACAGTCCCTATAGGTATTCACAATATTGCAATTGATTAAATAGATCCAGTTCAGTCATTCATGTATTTTCCATTGTATAATGACAATACAACTTGTCTGTGGAGGTGGAATAACTGAGAAACGAAAATAGAAGAAAATATTCCAGAAGAAAAAAATTTTGTTATATACAGGCTGTCCGTTCTTCGAATGCTACTATGGGGATCTTGCTTATCTTAAGAGATACGAAATTGGTTAAATTGGGGCAAAGTTGTGCATTTTCGGCTGAAAGATAATCTGAGAAGAATATCGCGAAAAAACAAGAACCGAAAATTTTCGTTAATAATTTTGTAGGGTAACTATAGTCGTGCTAGACATTTCAAACTAAGACTTCATGGAGCTTTTTGATGATTCCCAAAATAACAGAAAAACACCTGTTAACTTTGGTTTTTCTTAAGAACACTTGACACACATCTTGAATTATAGCATTTCCAAATAACGTTTTTCATCACACATGGTAGTTCAATGTCACGTTTTCATCGATTGTTTTTTTGCGAGGAGTGCTTCGAATTTGAACCTGGCCGAATTTGATTCTTTGAAAATTTTACATTGACGGAAGAGCTCATCATTGGTTGAACAGAACGATGTCTCGCAAATCTGTGTAAAGTTCCCTGCGCACTCGTCTTATAAAAATTGAATCTTGTTACACGAACATCAAAGAAACCGACAAGTGACCCAACGGTCTCTAGAATAAAATTTAACAGTGCGTTTATATTCTGAGTTTAGAGTTGGTAAATTTATAATTGATTTGAATCCTGTACCTATAAATGCACTTGTGATGATCACTAGTTCCATACAGTGCTTCTCAAAAGTCCCCTCCCCCTCTCTTATCTTTGGAACGATTATACATAAACAAGTGAAATTTGGAAACTGAATATTAAAGGTTGTAAACTGCCCTACTAGGGATGATAGATGACTGAATCGTCAAAGATGACGTCACAAGGCCATTGTGATCAATAATTTTAAATGGAACCCTACGGCAAGCGACACCTCTTTTAAAAGGTATCGAAAAAACCTATTCAATGATACTAATTTTGTTTGTGTTTATGGCAGTTTAAACATTAAAATTTTGATTCCATTCAGTATGATATTAATTACAGATTTAAGAATCAGTATCCACTCAAAGAAATTGCTTTAAGTGACCTCCATTTACTTCTTGACAGTAAAACATCCTATTTTTAAACTCTTCTCGTACTTTTGCGAATGTGTCTGCGGAAACAGCCTCACATTCTGCAGCAATACGTTGTTTTAAAACGTCAATAAACACAAACAAAATTAGTATCATTGAATAGGTTTTTTCGATACCTTCTAAAAGAGGTGTCGCTTGACGTAGGGTTCCGTTTAAAATTATTGGTCACAATGGCCTTGTGACGTCATCTTTGACGATTTCGTCAACTATCATCCCTAGTAGGGCAGTTTACAACCTTTAATATTCAGTTTCCAAATTTCGCTTGTTTATGTATAATCGTTCCAAAGATACTGTATAATCAAATCAATGCGCTCATTAGGTTTTATTCATAAAATTCAACAATTCATATTACGACGGTTATGGGCACATGAAGGATTGTAAATATATTGAAAACCTATTATTGATACCTCATTCAGACTGGGGAAGAGTGAGTGACAAGTGGTCGGATAATCCATTCGTGAGTGAACTGAGAAATGGAAAGAGAACGATATGAATTAGCCATGTTCATGTAAATCACCACTACAAACAATCCAGACCAAATACATACTTCATATGTCGATTGCATTACATGCACGGACACGGACATGAAATGTATGTAATTCGACAAGACATTGACCATATCGTTACATTATATATTCAGGATGCATCCTCTGTAACATAACGTTCACATGCGTGCAAAAATCAGAATAGGTAACGAAATTGATTCATAATGACTCACATCTATTACGTGACGGAATTACATCAGTATTGAAATGAATTATTTTTTAATCGTTACCGTGTAGTGGAATCTTTCCATAACTGACAATCCATTCTCAAGAATTTGGAGAGCTTGTATAGATGTTTCGTCATATTTACAAAACAAGTCATGAAAAATTCAATTTTTGTATTATGTAAGACTCATACTCACACTTTTATCTCAATAAAAATAGTATTGACTCATTGAAATTACAGGAAACTCCTCATTGTATTTTTTGCTTGTAGTAATACAAATTGAAGGCTCTGTATGTCAATATAATCAGATTAGGAAAACGCCCGGATGAATCATCTGAATGAGACTGCTTTCCCTTAATTTCGAAATTTTTTGAATTTTTCTGTCACATCGAATATCATATAGGTACAAATTTTCATATTACTTATTGAAATAAAGGAAAACCTTCTTTTAATTGTCTAAAAATAGTACTTTCTCGTAATTATGGTCATCCTTTTGTTGAAACAAAACAAATTTTTGTTTTCTCCTTTAACAAAAAAGTGCTCATAATGTCATTATCAGATGTATGTATAACCACCATTATTGAGAAAGAGCTCTTTAATATAAAGTTGTACCTACCTGCTTCATCAACCACATCTTCACTGAATATTTTCTCAATCTCCTCACTCGAATCAATATTTTCAACAACAACCATTGGAGTAGATTTTTCTGCTGGCCTAAAAAAAGAAAATGAAAAATCATATGATAAAAGAAAAGAACATGAGTTATTCATTATATGATCATACAAATTCATCAGTATTCAACAAAGCAAGTATGTTGAGAGTAAATTAAAATTTAGATGCTTTGAAGTCAAGAAAAAATACTTCCCATTAAAATCCGAAATCTCGAATGGTATTCAGAAATATGATATTCAGTACATATCAAATCCAAATATCATATTGCTATTTGTTTTCAACGTGCCCTGAATTTCACAGGAATTATTCATTCAATTATTATCACCATATTATGGGAAATGAATCAGAATTCCATTTCGTATTTGAAGCTTGATTTGGATATGTTGAAAAATGTAGTAATAATTATAACATATATCACCTGTTCAGGCTAGAATCTAGACTTCCTTCTTCTTCCACTTCCCCAATAGTCGCAAGTTGCGATATGCTCCACTTTGAAGCATATAAATCAATATCATTGTCGTAACTATCATTATCGTTCTCATGATAGTTATCAATGATATCAGTTTCTCGTCTCTCATTTTCCAAGAAGAAATTGATTATTTCTGCAGATGGCTCTATGTTATTCTTGATACCATTACAACATTTTGGTACAAAATCAACCAGTCGCGGTAAATTTCCATTGAATTTATTGCTATCTTCATTTTTCACAACAGATGACAATACTGTATCTTTGGAACGTGGGAGCAGTGGAGGCTTCTTCATGATTTGTTTGCTCTCCTCTTTTACAATTATCTCTTCTCTCACGACATCGCTTTCAGGAACAATAACCTTCGTGTCTTCATCTCCATAACTTAAAGGAGCATCTTGGAAACAGAGCGGATTACCCTCATCGATTATTATATTATTGTTCTCCTCACGAGGTATCAATAACATATTTCCTGAATGTTTAGTTACTATATTCGAATCGTCATCATCACAAACTATATTCGAAATATCTATTTGTCTTTGTAACGACGTTGGGGTGGAAGGTAAGCTCCCGGAATAGCTCGAAGTAGTTGTTGTAGGCATCGAGCCGAATTTATCAATAACCGTCGATATTGTACTTCCAGTCTCATCGGATTCGCTGTGACTCTGTGTGGATTCTTGTAAAAACAGATCCACGTATACTTCTGCATCAGGTGGTGCCGAGCTGTTACCACCAAATCTTCTTAGGGATACATCTGGTGAATTACAAGAACCCATATTACTTTTGGAAGGCTGGATATTCTTGGATTTGCTCTGCTCAGATCTAGATATTTTATCGTGGGTGTTATCAATACATTCTTTTGGGCGAGCATTGCCGTTTTTGGATAACCTCCTTGGAATTTTCCTGGGAGGTACAGGAGGTGGTGGGGGTGGAGTTCCCCTTTCACCATCATCAACATCCGTCATATTCGCCTCAGATTTATCATTTGAATTTTGTTGATAGATATGACGAATTAATAATTTGATAGCTACGTTGGAGTCTTTGAGGCATCTTACGCAGTCTATCCTGGTGAGTGTGTTAACGGAAACGGAGTCGATTTGTAGGACTTCGTCTCCTTCCGAGAGTTTTCCCCACGAACTTTTCACACGAGATGCGGGACTATCTTCTGCACAAGACTGGATAAAAAGTCGTTTCACGCATTCACTGGCCTTGGTGCCACCTTCAAATTTGAGCCCAAATCCCAGTCTTTCCCCTGGTAATCTATATACTATCACTTCTTCGGTTGCGTCTTTGAGAACCTTGCTGTTTTCGTTATCACCTATTGTTAACACTGTCACATAGCCAGAGCCATTGGAGTCGAAATTGATGTTTTCTACTCCTGAGTCTTGTTGATCCGATCCTACCGCTACGACTGTTACGAAGTTCTCAGCTTGTATTTGGGACATCTTTTCTCTTATAATCCTCCTGGTTCGGATATCTGAAAAAAAAACATATTCTTATCAACACGGAACTGTTTAAATCGAAATGAGCGCTACCCTCACTACTCTTTCTAATACATGATTCCTAATAAGAACTATAAAATGCTCCACCTGCAATAATTGAATATGACCTCCTTCATTTACATTCCATACTTTGCTCAATGTAACAGTTGACATATAGACTATATTTCATTGTAATCAAATTGTCTTAGATGAATATATTTAATCATCGTTAGTCCAATTTTATAGTCGTATAGAGTTAAGATTCCAATGATTTTCTCGAAATACCTGTCGATAAGTCGACATGCATATACATACCTTATGTTAAGACCATATCCGTAATGATATCTATTCAATATAAACGGAAATACGAATGTAAATGTGAGAAAATATGTAAATAATCATATAGAAAGAAGTACCAATATAAAAGTTGAGGAAGAATATAATACTTTCTTACCAAGATATTTCACTATCTATGACATAAATACGAAAGGAATTTAGAATGTCTCCGTGTTCCAGTTTGAAACTCACTTGTACTGATCGAAAACACAAATATAACTAACTAATCGAAGGGCTTCAACCGAACACACGTGACACCATTATAAATCGATATGGAATGATTTTTCGTTCGTTAAATATGAAATGTAGTTCATCAAGTGAGTCGAAGATAAAAGGCCTCGATTATTTTAACGGTATATCTGTTATAAAATGCAAATGCCAGACGAACCACAAACATTCATTTCTGTATTCGCTCGCCTCACACAAACATTATTATTTCTTAGTCACCTGAACTTGATCAACTCACCTTTAAAATTCCCGGGCACATTTTCTAGGGCCTGCTGTAATTTCAAACATGGACCACTCGTAACAGAGGTAGTAAACAACTGTTTTCACCTCTCAGAGACCCACTTGGAGTATATGACCTCGTACGCTCTCGCATGTCCTCGCCAAGAGTGGCAGTCATGTCTCGTCTTTACGGTACGGGCCAATCTTTTTTGATACTCGTCAAATAGTTGAGTCTGACAGAAACGAGGGATACGGGATATCGGCCGCTGTCCGGTTTCTCTAAGAATTTTTGAGAGACCGGTATCCATCAGAATGCTCAATCAGAAACATACGTATGCACTATAATGTTGGCATACACCTATCGCACTGAATGCTCAAGTATATATCTAATTTATTGAGACACCAAATGAATTGATCTCGAATTCGAGAAAATAACAATTTTGAAAACTTTGACACCCAAATGTAGATTCTTCTTTCAAAATGGCGCAGTCTTTCGAGATGTGAGATGTGAGAGAATGTGAGAGGTCACCGGACCGTTCATCACTCGTGTGCTCATTTAGAGAGTGATAAGGAAGATCTTCACGAATATTGTTAGCTTCCTCCCAATGAGAGCCGGTCATTTCATTATCTGGCTGGGCATCAGCTTCCATCTCTCAATGTCAAGTTTGATTTTCTTCGACCTTAAATAATAGAATTAGTAATTGATTGACATTCATTATTAATAAGTAAAAATCAACCTCAGATCAGGGTACATATCTAGCAAGATTGTTTGAATTGCTGCGAGCTGGAGTGAGGCTTCTTTCAAGAATCAAACTTTATTCGGAGTCAAACTGATGGGAGGCGAGTGAAACGAACTGAAAAATGAATCAAAACTCATATTTTATGTTAATATTTTTATTGTGTGAATATTTTTCGATAAAAAATGTGTATTTTTGTGTATCCTATATTTTTGGCAATATGAATTTGTGTATGAAACTTTTTTATATATATCTTTTTCAAGAAAATACTTTTTGTATACTCATTCTGTGTTTAAAAAATTCTTATTGATTTTAATTCTACTGCATTGTCGATATGAGTTGATGTTTTCCTGACAATAAACTGATGTTTTATTTGATTCTGATTAGATTGTTTCAGTTGAGGTTATCCAAGTAATTGTAAGAAATAATCTCGTAGACTTTAATAAGCACGATTACATATTTCGATATATTTCGAATGAATTAAACTCTTTCAATAACTGGACAATTTCCTCGACGGGATACAAATATCGAAAATCATTGGGTAGTTCAAGGAGCAGCGTATCAGAATTGGTATAGTCTCTTTGAAAATTACCATCTTCGATGGATTACGCTTTCATAGAGCACCTCATATGAATTCAATCCTTGGTTATTTCATGTCCGGGCGATTAATATCGATTCGTCTTGTATATCCTGATTTTAAGACAATAATAAAAGATGCAACATCATTCAAGTGGATGAGTGCCACTCAATATTCAATCAACAAAATATGTAATTGATATAATCTATTACTGCAATTTTTTATTTATTCATTCTTTTAGTTATCTATTCATTCATTTATTAATTCATTTATTTATCTATTCATTTATTTATTTATTCATTTTCAAACAGGTGAAAAAAACCTCTTTACATAAAAATACATGGGTTCTAATATCTAAATGTGAAAATAACATTGTATTGCGCTACTACACATAGGTGAATAAAAGACAAATAACAAATAAAAAAACTATTATTTTAAGTTTGGGAAATATGTTTTCGAACCATGATAAACTTTGTTGGGTGGGAGAACAAAGCTGAGATCCGACAAGTTGTTTGTTGTTTTTATCATTGTAATGATGGGTGAAGAGTTATTTGTTGATACGTATGGTATGGTTGGGAATCATTTGTTTGATTAATGATATAGTTCTGGAACAGTGAAATTGGACTTCTCAAAAGAATAATGAATCGCATTCGCGAGTTCCGGGTTTGATTTCGTATAAAAGCTTATCGTAAAAGAAATATTCTGTGGTCTCATCGATTTCTTGAATGTTCATTGTCTGAACAACGATAATCAATTTGTATTCAACCAGAATTCCAGTATTTTGAATGATCAAGAAAAAATATTCCAAAATATCAATAGGAGCGTTATAAAATCTGAGAAAATAACTGCATCGACCATGGGATAATCGACAATTCAGTTGATAACCTTGATTACCTTGTTAGGAAATAGCATTGACAACTTTTTACACGGTGGGTCAGACCTTTTCCATTGATACATTTTTCAATGGTTCACTATCAATTGGGAAACATCAGTTTGCACTCCACATACTTTTTTTTCCTTTCTGAAATGATCCAAATGCTACTAGACATTATGAAGTTATAAGCAAACAACATAAATTTTCACGCAAAATCAGAGTGGTAATGTAATAATTTACATTCAGCTAGTCTAGTTTCTTTGGCAATGTATTCCAGTAATATTTCACACATTTTTTCTAGAGTCGCTGCGTCAATTTCATATGTTCGTAGAATGATAGTAAATGAATAAGGCTCGAAACAAATATTTGGTTCCTATTCGGTTGCTTTAATTATATTTAGCCGAATAATAATGTCCATATTATTCGTCGAATATGGAATTCAGAACCACCCAAAGCACACTCGTGAAAATGCACATGAGACGAGCTTATTTCCACATTTTTATTGATATCTCTGAAAATATCCAGCAATATGGTATGCTCATACAAATCGGGAAATGAAATTTTGCGTCAGATAATCATTTCATTTGGAATGAGGAAGTTATTGAGATTGAAAATTTCCAAAAAAGTAAATTGAAATATCGAACACCTTGTTGAATATATTGTAAAACTGGTAGGAATACCTTGTAGGATACTCTTTCATCAATGTATATACAGAGATTGAACTCTCTATCATGGAACTTGTAGGTAATACAGATATTTCAGTTAGGCAGTCCATCTGTCGAAATTTTTCGAAAAATGGAATATCTCAAAAACAAATCACGATAAAGGAGCGATTCGAAATGCATCCAAAATTTTACGTAGAATTCAAAATAAACAGGGTGTTCCATTTGAAAAAACAAAGTTGATATCACTTCCGGTTCAACAGGAAGTAACAGCTTATTAAAAATATTTTAGGGAAATAGATCACTTTGAGCTGTAGCTGTCACAAAAATTCCAAGTTGATATATCTGTTTGTTCTCTATAAACCTCCAATTAATTAGGTGAAATCTGCCCGTATTTTGTTATAGGGAGATTATTTTGGAAAATGAAACAAAAAAAATAGATTCATTATGTATATATTCATATTTTCATTTCTCTTATAATAATTTGAATAGTCATTGGTACATGAACGAAGGTTCATAATCGTCATTGTCATTTCATTTATAATCATTCAAATTCAAGTTATCATTGGTACTTTAAACAGGCATATAATCATCTTCTATGTTAAAAAAGTTAAGAATTTTTTTATGCATTTGAATTATTTTCATAATCAAAATTCAGAAAGTGGATGTCATGGTGCAGGGAGACATATTTTTCTGCATTTTTAGGAAGAAGTTTTTTTGTAGACCCTGGCGCCGACGAACATTTTGCTACAATTTTGATCAAACACAAAAATTTTAATTTCCTTGCTCGCTACTACGTATACGGATTGTCATGATTGATTCACTAATAATATTTAAGAAAAGATCCATTTCTGTTGAGACTGCATTTTTTCATCTGGCCAAATACTTTAGCCTTATATTCGGCTATTCGATCAGGAATATACTATTCGTTAAAAGCTAAATGGAAATATAGTAACAGATACGAACAACATGGTAACATATATTATATCAATGTTCAAAACGGTTTGCTGAGTGTTTTCAGAACTATTCCACATTTTTTTATCATTCGCAATGCCACTTCGATGTTGTAGAGTGATAGATTATGATGAATGAAACAGGTATTCATGTTCGGTTTATGTAATTTTTACGGACACCCAGGGCCGGTGTGCCATCATCAATATTCTATAATTATTTCATTATTCGCTGTGCCAGTTGCATATTCTAGAAGGATTATGATGAAAGTTGTGTTTACAGGTTTCTATGATCGATTTTTTTTCCGTGCATACAGGGTCGGTCTGCCTCCACCAATAATTCACCACAAACTCGTTATTTCTCTCTGCCAGTTCCATTGTCGAAGATGATGAACGAAATGATATGATATTCGGGTGATGTTTTACAATGTGAAGATTCCCAAAGTTCTTAACTCGGGGTTTGAAAAACTCGATAAAAAAGTGAGACATCATGAAAAAAAGCATGAAGGAATACTACTCAGACGAGTTGAAAAGCGAATTCACTAAATATATAAATAAATTAATCAAAATAACGAAAAATCAATATAATAAACAGAAGTTAAATGAAAACTCAAGTAACTATAAAAAGACGAGGGACGTTGTGAACGTCGGAAGGGAGATGGCTAAAACTATTAATAAGTCTGATAACCTCCCGGAAGACTTTCTGAATGACAAATATATAGGGCCTACAATACTACTAGAACCAGTGACGGAAGTCGAAATATTCAACATTGTCTCCAACAGGAAAAGTAATTGTGCTCCAGGGTCAGACGGGATACCAACGAAGCTAATAAAAATTATTCATCAGTACATTGTAAATGCCTTAGTGAGTATTATAAATAAAATATTTGAAACGGGAAATATACCAGTGCAATGGAAGGAATCAGTAGTAACTCCATTTCATGAAGCAGGAAGTAAAAACAATATTCAGAATTACCGACCTATCTCAGTAGTGAGTAATTTTGCGAAGATTTTTGAACATGCCTTAAAAGTCGATTGGTTGATTTTTTCGAATTTCATAATGTGATAACAAAAAAGCAATTTGGTTTCATCAGAAACTCGAACACTGAAAAAGCTGTCATTCACTTTACGAAAACTGACTCCTTGGAAAATTCCGATAAATGCATTGCAGTTTTTTAAGACTTTCGATACGGTAGCACATGACGTGTTAATAGACAAACTATATATAGTTCATTTATTCTGGGTAGATAGTTTCTGTCAAATCGCCAGATGAGCCGTGTTGCCAGATGTTTTTCACTTTTTCAGCGATACTCCGAATAAAAAACATGTGTTAGGTTGACCGTGCGTTTTGAAAGTGTTTTCGAATGATGAAATATATTCATCATATTTGGATCACTATCGATTGTGGATAACTGTTGAATGGTTCAAATAAAAAATTGGATTGTTCTCATGCTAGGAATCGAATATTCAAAAGAAATACACAATAACTATAGGCAATGAAGTGATGTTTATCTTTCAACATTATATCTGTTGTAAACTCTCATTCTCATTTGATGGTTCTTTATTTCAGCCAATTTGAATAGGTATGTTTCAGAAATAATTCAGAAGTTATAAATTGATTTATTTGTGGGAAAAAATAGTGGTGCATCTGCTCATATGGAAGAATTCCATATGATACATGAGGAAAACCCACAAAAACTCATGTAACCACCATATATCAGTACATTTCAACAAAAATTACAATATAGATTGAAATTCAAATGTATCTTAATTCATTTTGTTTGTCTTCTGCTGCTTATGTATCCTCTGGAACTGAAAACTAACAACTCGACATATATTATGTTGAAAAATATCATAATTGAAACCAACCCTTCTTCTTCTCGATGACTTCTTTTTACTCCAAATGATGATGCTGCCTTCTCTGAGGTATGACTCCTCTTGATTAATCTCATCAATATCATCCATTTACATAAGAATAAAATGTATAATTTATAATTTTCAATACATAATATAATGTTCAATACCTTACCTGATAAACAAATTATAATTATCTCGCCAATTTTTCTTATGAATGACAAATGATAAATTTTTCTTCCTCGACTTTCTGGCTGCTGATGCTTTTTCTGAACCTCATATTCCTTGCTGTTCATATGACCTGGAAAAAATATTCGATCAAGCATGCAATATGAAAATCCAAATTCCCCAAACAGAACTAACTGTTCCTCTTCTACCTTCTTATGCTAATCTATTTTATGTTATAATTTCGAATTGAATACTATATAAATGTTTTTAATCTTCATTTCCTACAATTTCATCAACTTTCACATTCTGACTCTTCTCTCCGTATTAGTTCATATGGTAATCTTCATCAGCAGTTTTAGAAGAAAAAACTAATTCTGCTCCAGGAATGAAACCATTTGAACAACCAGCATGCAGAACAATGAATCTAATATACAACACAAATCCAGTACACCATCTAACCCAAATACAAACTATAAATACCTAGAACCTCCTACTTTATTTTTTTTTCACACTTTTGACACTAGAATCTTGCCAGGAATGTCCTATAGTTCCATTCTGGAAGATCCAGGTCTCATCAAGAAACACAAATTGCCTCAAACCTTCATTTTTGAATTGAATATACTGTTGGAGGAATTTTATACGTTTCATAGCAATGTTAGGTAACTCCATCATTCCTCGCCGTGGATCATCTTTTCTAAATCTGAAGCCAATGTTTTTCAATACCTTCCATAAAGATGAGAGGCAAGCATTGAAAAGAAAACGTTGAGCAAGCTTATTATTCAATGTTTTTAATGTTATGTGTTCCTCTGCAATTAGGAATGTTCATTATTCAATTATACGTGAATGGCACTGAATACTCACTGTTCTTATACATATCGTAAATACAATTTCTTATTTCGGACTCCTGAGATTCTTCAATATCAACAATTGGTTTTTTCTTTTCTTTAGATGTCCTGGGACCGTTCAATTCTTCACCCTCTGTTGATTTTGCTGATATTCTCCACACAGTAGCAATACTTATATTCAGTGCAGCAGCCACTCTCTGTAATGATCATATTTATATAACCTATTGAATTATCATAAATTCATCGTGGTAAATAAATATTCCATAGGATTCCTCACTTACCTTTCCGATAGAATTCAAAGGAAGTAAGGGACCTCCGTTATCCTTTTCTCGTTGAAAATATTCCAACAAACTTGCAACCATTTGTTGGGCATCTCCACTCAACCCTTTCGGCATTTTTATAAAAATATGATGAAATTAAGCTCTCATCAAAAGAACAAATTCACAAAAATCGCATGAAAAGCACAATTCGAATGTAAACAAACGATTGTAAGGATTCGCTCCAAACAATTTGGCATCGTTGTGAAGGTCTCACAATGGTTCAACGGTTTTTATGAAATATGATTATATACCCAGCTATATACATTCGGAGTTAATTCGGAGCATCGCTGAAAAAGTGAAATACATGTGGCAACACGGATCAATCTGGCGATTTGACAGAAACTATCTACCCAGAATAAATGAACTATAGATACGGTATTCGTGGCGAAGCGTTAAACATTTTGTATAATTTTTTATCGCATAGAAAACAAACCGTCAAAATTGGCAGGGAACTCAGTACTCCGAGTGAAATAACGATTGGTGTTCCACAAGGCACAGTGTTGGGGCCGATATCATTTTTAGTTTACATAAATAGTATTGGTTGCATAAAATCTGTCGATGATCTTATTTCATATATTGACGACACGGCGATTATTTTTTCTGGCAAAACAGGGGAACAATAAGTTTATCAAACAGCAGCTAATAGCTTGAAGGACATCCAGATATGGTTGAACTATAATCTCCTCAGTTTGAATCTGAATAAAATCAAGTTCATTTGCTTAACACTTCTCAAAAGCGATCAACTAATTGAAAATGCCAAAAAATCGAACTTTACCCAAAAGAACAACTCTATAAAGAAACCAAGTTGTATAACATAAGAGGTATCTATATTTATCACTGTCTTATATGGATGTATAATATAATAAATATCCTTTTACTATAACAATAAAAAAAAATAATCTACTGAAAATTTTAATGTTATAATTCCCATCTTTAGAAAAACTCATACACAACGAACAATTTTTTATTTCGGTCCCAAATTTTACAGTATATACTAGATAGCAGTTTGAAAGAAAACATTTAACAAATATAAAACAATTCATCAACCTTTTATCGGTTTCCTACAGGAATTTCAATTATTAAGAGAAACGATTTTTTTTCTTTCTGCCTTGCCATTAACTCAAGTTGTCTAATATTACCTTTCATTTGAGAACCAAATGAAGATCTTGAATTGTTCCAAAGGGCTGCACAAAACAAGCACCTTGAGTGCTTAGGTGAGCCCTTAGGATAATGGAGGATAGCTGTTATAGAATTGTCGTATAATCTTGTTATTATTATTATTTTACAATTATATTGAATGTTAAATGTGAATGTTCCTAAGCAGAAGCTGTAACTGAACAGATTTTGAATAAATTTGATTTTGAATTAAAAAAAAACAACTACACCAGTACTTTTTTCGGATCATTTTGTGTGGAATAGAAAAAACAACAAAATGAACTTCACGTCAATCTTTATTACTTTCAGTAGCATAGAAAGAGGGACAATACAAAATTGACCCTCATTTTGGGCAATGCATTGCTGGCACCTTCTAGCTACACTAAAAGTTGCGTTGTGTAACAATGCTTGAGGTATATTACGGTAAGCCTCTAATATTCGATACCTAAGGATTTGTATAATTAAAACATATAAAGGAAATTTTTTTGACATTTTGATCCGGAAAAACTACTGGTGTACGTAAAATGATGCCCTGAAGCTGAAAATGGAAAAATATACAGGTACTTATTCATCTAAGCAAACCACATTCGTTAGTTCCTTTCAAATTGTTAGAGGGCGCAAGATACGTAATGTTATATTTGTTGCCTATACATCAGTAAAATATAATTCCGATTTTAAACGACAGGGGACTCTTGAATTAGTATTTTCTATGGTTATTTCATTCATTATAACCATAACTTTCACCACAGAGTATATGTAAACTCTGTGCTTTCACTTTAAAAATGAATGAAGATGAAGGTAAACGGATATATAACTAATCCTAAAACCATAATGTATCATATTCGTTGTAGGATATTTACTCAAACTTACCAACATCGAATCAACAATCAGAGATTTACAACAACAACAAGTCAAAATTGCCAACAAAATCAAAATACTCTTAGCAGAAAAAGAAGATATTCAGCATCAACATGCCTTATCAAAAATCAGAAACAGGCCTGATGCTAGTGAATGGATTAAACAAAAATTCGAATGGTCAGATAAAGTACTTGCTATTTTAAATGAAAAATTCAAGTTCAAGAGCTTCAGATCAAAACAACTAGCTGCCATAAATGCTACTTTATCCAAAAAAGATGTGTTACTTCTTATGCCGACAGGTGGTGGAAAGAGTCTTGTTTACCAACTTCCTGCCCTGGTCAACAAAAGGCTCACACTTGTTATTTCCCCACTTATTTCTTTAATTGAGGATCAGTTGATGGCTTTGAGTAGACTAGGAATAGTAGCAGACACATTGAATAGTAGTTCTAAAAAGGATAATAAGAAACGTATACATAACAGTATGATAGATGGAAATTCAGCATTGAGATTATTGTATGTAACTCCTGAATGGGTAGCAAAAAGTAAAATATTCATGACATATATGCAAAAGTGTTATGACAAGGGCTATTTAGATAGAATTGTGATAGGTGAGAATTCTTTTTCAATTAATTATAATTTGAAATCACATTGTTTCCAGATGAGGTACATTGCTGTTCTACTTGGGGACATGACTTTCGACCAGAATATAATCATTTAGGATTCTTCAAATCCATGTTTCCAGGTGTACCAATAATTGGATTGACTGCTACAGCCACCATGAGTATATTAGTGGACATACAAAATATGTTGAGTCTCAAAGATGCAATAATCATAACTGCCCCTTTCAATAGACCAAATCTTTATTATAAAGTATGGTAAAAGTCCACGTATTGAGCGATCTGGATTTTGATCAAAAGTTTTTTTTTGTCCCTATGTATTTTAGTCCAAAAAAAAAAGAATTTTGTAATATTATCAAGTTATTTCTTGGACCAAAATACATAACTACAAAACAAGTTTTCTTCAAAATTCAGACCTCTTAATATGTGGACTTTCACCCAAAGTATGATAATTTATGGATCTGAATTCATACTAAGTGAAATATAAATTGTAGGTTATCAATAAACCTCCTGAAAAAACAGAATGTCTTGATGCTCTAGAGAAACTACTCAAACATAAGTACAAAGATCAATCTGGGATCATTTATACAACAACTATCAAAGAATGTGAAGAAATAAGCCACAGCCTCAACAATCGTGGTTTGAAAGTGAAATACTATCATGCTCAAATGGAATCAGAACACAAAAAAACGGTTCATGAGAGATGGATGCAAAATAAATACCAAGCCGTTGTTGCTACTATTGCATTTGGAATGGGAATAGGTTTGTATATTGCTGGTTTGATTCAAGTAGAATATATTTTCGTTCCATTCAGATAAGCCAGATGTGAGATTTGTTATCCATCATGCTATCCCTAAAAGTATGGAAAGCCTATACCAAGAAAGTGGAAGAGCTGGCAGAGACGGTAAACATTCAGACTGTATCCAAATGTTCAGTCTCTCTGACTTTTTGAAAACTGTCAGTATGGCATCATCTAAAACGGAAGAAAAAAATACAAGATCTATTCTACGATACTGTCTAGATCAAGCACAGTATGTATTGACTGTTATTCTCTTGTTACTATTTCGTTTTGGTAAAATTGCACCCATCACTCAATTAAACTTTTTTGTTACTCACGTATCTTGATCCAAAAAACACGAATTTGATAATATTTTCATGGGGAAATTATTGATACTTTTCGAGATATGTCAGTTTTTAGAATTTGAATTATATAGTTTTTTGGCTAATTTCTTCAGAAACAAAACATTAAGTTGAGAAAGGGTTCATCTGTATTCATCCTGGGGAAAAATTGAAAATGTAGTTTTTTCGAATATTTAGATTTGACAGTATGTAAACATAATCATTCTGACAACCATTATTGAATTGACGACTGTCAAACCACAGTAAATGTCTGATGGATTCGAGGTGCACTATAAAGTACGAAAAATATTGTATTCTCAATGTTCATCAAAGTAGAATGCATGGTGAATCCTTCATCATGTGTCTCGTTGAATAAATTTGCAATACTGTACAACATCCTTCGAAAACAAAAAAGGTGAAATGTCCAACTTCAGAGTAAAATATCTCGAAAAGTATTAATTTCCCCACGATAATATTATCAAATTCGTGTTTTTTGGCCAAAACACATTTTCATCAAAATTTTAGTAGTGCAATATATTTCATTTCAGGTGTAGGAGAGCTTTGATAGCTGAATATTTTGATGACAGCTGGCGTCAATCTGATTGTGAAAAAATGTGTGATCATTGCAAGTACCAAAAGCTAACTTCCAATTATGACATTTCTGCTGCCTTAAAAGATATTCTGGCACTAATAGAGATAGCCAGTTTGAAAGAAACCAAACTTACTCTGAATAAACTTATAAGTGCCTGGTTTCAAACGGGCACTAAAGATCTGAGGATTTCCTCAATAAAAAAACCAAATTGTACTAAAGAACAGGCTGAACATATTGTAGGATGGTTGATCTTGAAGGAATATTTGAACATTGACAAAGGGTATACCATGTACAGTACTGTGGCTTATATACAGAAGGGTACCGACATTAGTACTGACAAGATTATAATACCATTTGCCAGTAGTATTGGGTATCCCAAAATTGATGCCGATGATCCTTCGGAACCAATGAGGAAGAAAGTTAAAAAATAGTTTCATATGTTCAGTATTATGAAATATTTGATCTGTGATTGTAATAAATTTTCTACAAAAGATTGACAGTGTCTGTTCATTGAAAAGTAGGTATGATTGACATGAAAAGTTCTAGTTCTTACAAGAATATCGAAAAATGTAAGACTGATATTCATTACTCGTTTTTTTTTTGTTTCTAGTAGTAATTAATATTTATTTGATTTGTTCTTCTTTCCGCATTTAGATGCTATGTGTTATCAATATTCGTGTTTCTTTTGGGGACTTGCAATTTCTAGTTATCATTGGTACGGAAGTATAAAGAACAGTGAGTGGAATAATAACTTAATTTTATTTCATAAAAAATAATAGAGAACTGTACATTATGTCACGGAGTACAAAATATGATTGATCATATAAATAGTGTATATAGTACTCACAGAATATATAAAATGAGTAATAACAGTTTCAACATGAATATCCGTAGAATGAAAGGAACTACATGTATTCAGGATGCGATGTATTTAATGACTGGTATAACATGATTATTAAATGACTGGCACAAATTGACATTCAATATAATTTTTCATTCGCTCAAGTAATTTTTGTCTTCGGTTTCACAGGTATCATTACTGTAATATAATAAGGCATTGATTCCCACTGTTCAATATACATAACATCTATTAGACAAGTAGTAAATCCTTGTGCAAAATTGAAAAGGACTAGTCGTTTATCAATATGCCAGAATGTTTCGATTAATATCAACTCATAAATGTACCACCCAGCATGATTTCCTATCAAATTAATAATTTCATTATTTCCGAAAAATGCCGTTGTAAATAAATATCACTATCTTTGGTAATTTCGCCTTATATCTACTTTTCAAAACAAAAAAAACAGATCTGAAAATCTGAAGAGACCTCCAATATTAACAATTCCATATGGTGTACAATTTGTAAACATGGAAATATAAAACATGTAAATGTGATACGAATTCTTTGTCAATATCATTATCAAATAGTTCGAATGAGAAACTTTTACACTTTTCGCTTCAATACTTTTTCTAAATATCATATGATAACGAATGGTCCAAAGGAATTCTTTCTGTAATATGCAAGCCGTGGAGTTTTTGTCATTTCAATATACATTAATATAAAGTTGGTTAATAGTAATTTTTTTCGAATAATGCCGTTGTAGAAAACCTAGTATTTGATAGACAAACGAATTAATTCCATTCGAATGATAACACTAGTGTATACGAAAATAATTTGGTTTTGGCATAATTTGTATTGGGTGAATATCATGTTTTGAACAAGAATATTTGACTCATTGATATCTCAATAACAAATACAATTTGGTCAGGTCATAATTTAAGAGTAAACGTTTCAATGTACTTACTGTCGAATCACCATAATGACATACTCGAGACAAATTAATCCGAAACGATCCTATTCTTATAGGAAATTTCTGTTGTCCCAGATATTCGAATACAGTATCTCGAAAGATCACTTAAAATGGATTTCATTTATCTTTCTGAATACTCGATACTATACAGGATGTTCCTTGGACGTAATTTTATGCGCAGGGCAAACTTTTATAGACTGATCACATTTCTATTTTTTGTTTTTCATAAAAATTGATTGAAAATCCAAACATATCAGAAACACTCTGTATCATAAATTCGATGTCATCACAAAATTTCAAAAGATAGTATGACTACAGGGTAATGTCAGAAAATTTCAGGTGACACAATAACAAATATAAATACAAAAGCCACACTGGACAAATAGTTACATATTGCTATTGAATGAATGATGGCGTAAAATGTGGTTACAATTTGTAGTATTATGTGAAGATAGAAATACTTAGTAGGACATCCACACTCAACGTATGTTTCACAATTACAAAAAATAATGAAACAGAATGAACATTTCAATTGTCGCATATACGAATATAATATGAAAATGAACGAACATATTTTTGTCTCGAAACAATCTCTCCAGACATACATTTATGTGTAATCAAAATGAAAACAATAACGGTATCAGAATCAAACAATTTGTACATGGTACTAATAAATAAATCGATTTAAAAAATTTAAATTCCATTTTTTGTACTGCCATTTCAAATTGTTATACCTGCATTTATCCGATTCAATACCTTGGTTATTTTCAATTCTGCATGATCACATCAATCAGAAAAAAATAATGACTCATAATAATTGCTAGAGTTGATCAAGATCTCCTAATCAAATCATGATGTAAAAATATAATCTTGAATCTCGCCACAATATGAAGCCAAATTTTCTTCGATATATGAATATCAAGCAGACAACGTGGTTTCTGTTTATCAAACTCGATTTCTCAAGTGACGCACTCGAAATCTTTTCGGCACACACAAACATTTGAGAAACATTGATATGTAGTTAGCCCTGGATTGTCGCATTTCCATTGGTCGGACAGCCGCTAACGTACCCGTTAGCAGTCACCATGACTCCAACGCCACTCTCTGATAAACAGGGGAACTGATGGTGCGTGTTAATGTCCAGCTCATCGGAATGCGAGTGCGAAGGTGAATAACCTTTGAGCATCTCAGAGTTTCTCAATGGTGTTGTGGGGTCGTCCTGATTCCCAGTGGGTTGAGGACGCGCAGCTCGGGCCTCGACCCCTGCCGGACTGTGGTAGAATGACACTTTCCCGAAAGACGGACTAGCGTCTTCCAACAGTAACTGGGTGAGCTTCAGGAAAGTGGGTCTGGTGGACGGTTTATGTTGCCAGCAATAACGCATTAGAGTGTATAACTTGTCAGGGCAGTTTTCCGGCCGTTCCATCACGCCCCCATCGATAACGTACCTCAAAACTTGGTCGTTGGACAGACCTTGGTAAGGTTGCGAAGCTAAGGTCACCATTTCCCACAGAACCACCCCGTAACTCCAAGCATCACTGCTACTCGTGAAGACTCCATCTTTAAGGCTTTCAGGCGCCATCCACCTGACAGGTAGCAAGCCTGGAGAAAACCCAATTTGGAGTTCACCGCGGTATAATACCTCTATGAATCCATGTAAAATGTAATATAATGTAAGGTTAAAATTTTGAAGCACAAACTCGGTTTTTATTTTGAATGCATTAGAAATTTTAAAAACATATTTTTGTCAGTTCAATTAAGTGATGAGAATAGTGGATGGTGTGTATGTTGTTATTCCATTCTCGAGAAAAAGTTAACTGAATAATTAATCATCGAAAATTAAAGTATTCATTATCAGTTCTTTACATACCTTTCGTCCCTTTTCTATAATAATCGGTCTCGTAGATATCACGAGTCATTCCGAAATCACCGATTTTAACAGTTAGATCTTCAGAAACCATGCAGTTTCGAGCTGCCAGGTCCCGGTGAACAAATTTTTTGGCTGACAAATAAGCCATACCATCGGCTATTTCTATGGCCATTTGTAGGATTTGCTTGAGTGATGGAGGATATTTGATACGGTTAGGATCGAAATTATCACCATCTGGTCGATGGGAACGAAGATATGATTTCAAATCACCATTTGCCATCAGTTCCATGATGACTAGAGTTGGTTGGCCTTCTGAAACTACTCCCAGTAATCTCACTACGTGAGCTGTATCGAAAGCTTTCATTACCGATGCTTCGTTGAGGAATTCCAATCTCTCTCTGAAAACAAAATTGTATTGTACAAATAAATAACCAATTTCTGGATGAATAACTGAATGCAAACTGTTTTTTATTCAAATTGAATAATTCAAATAAATGAAAACGTTCTTATCTAAAAACATCGTGCCGCAAAAAGAATTATACATTCAGCACGTATATAGACGATAATAGTGCGTGAATTTTGAGCTCCAAAAATGATCGTGGGATGAATAGTATTTGTTAACGTGTTGCAAATTATTGAAAACCTAAATAATATAGTTCGTTTGGGTAAAGGAGCATAATATTAACAGGAATAAAGGATTAGACCAAATAGTATTAAGCTTATAACGAAAACATGGTTCTCTGACATCTCAAATCGTCACCCCAATAAAAATATCAATAGATTGTGAATCAAAGATAAAAAGTACTGTAACACTAAAATATAAGTTGTGAAATATTTGTTCATATATACATAAAAAATATATAGGAAAGAATTCACATATCTCGATAACTATTCTTATGTCCATTTTTTTATCACTAACTATGGGTATTCAATAAAGATTTATGATAATGTATCACTACTTGAGATAACGATTGAACTAACAATGAGCTGGCCAATTGTCTAAAGATAGGGCCTTCATACCAAAAATCATATACCCAAATGGTTCAAAAGAAAAGACACAATAAATTTTCCTCCATAGCCTTCATTTTAAAAATACTACACAGATATTCCATAGTTCGTTTGCTGGGGTTTGATCAAACATTAATCTCAGTTTCACAGTACACCGTAAGAAACAGGGTCAGTCTAACCGATTCTAAAAATATTGCGAAGGTAAAACGTAAAATACAGCCATTGTTCTACCGCAGGAATTTTAACGACCTTACCACGGCTCGCATTCAGCTATATTCGTTTCAACATGATTGTGTTCGATGGAATCTCAGGCAAAACTAGTTTTTATTTTTTCAAACATTTTGTGACAAGAACAACATGTAGGAAGATACTTGGATTCGCATATTTCAATATTACAAGTTTTTTGAATTAAACTATTATATCCACAAACTCTCTTACACTTTCATTATGATTTTAATTCGCCGTAAGTTCACTGATTTTTGCAATTACTGTTGAAGGCAACCGCTGGGAATGAATTTGAATTTAGATAAGTTCCACCAATAACTCTAATCGTAAATTCTCTTATAAATGAATCTTTCATGATAAGTTTGAATTCTGCTAGCAGTATTTTTTAGATATATCATTATTCAATATAAACTTGAATGAAAGCGGAAAAATAATTGAATAATATTCTGAAAAACCTCTACACTAATGTGTACTTTCAAAGTCAATGGAACATATCATAAAAACCAATTGTGAGTAAAATCAGATGTCTATTAATTTGATGAGAAATATGAGTATTTCACTTTCATTGAGATTTTAATACATGTATGATTGATTTGAATTACAATCTCAACAATATTGATTCGAGATGGAATTCACTCTGAATTTTGATATTTTCAAAAATACGTACCTGTTCGTAGCATTCTCATTGACAGTTTTAACAGCACATCTTATTTCAGACTTTCCCCCAATATCGTGAGCTAGCCCCTTCCAGACCATTCCAAAACTGCCTTGACCAAGTTCCTCGATCAAATCAATGTTCTTACGTGGAACTTCCCATTCATCTGGTACATACACACTAGGAGCATATTCCAGATTAACCGTTAGTCTCATATTCTTTCTCTCTATTTGATGTCTCCTGTATAGAAACCCGACGACTAGGATCACCTTAAACCATATGTTGGTGAAGTAAATGATAAGGTAAAGTGACGGAACTTACTGCCAGAAGTGAAATAAGTATCATACTGACAATGAGGACAGTATTCGATGATGATTCTTTTATGTAGAAGTAAACATAACCTGATGATCCTACACCTCCAGAAGAATATACCCTGACTAACAAACTATAGTTGCCAGGAAATAATTTCGTGATCGTATACTCCATTGTTTCATTTCTCTCATTTGCATCGACACATTCTGGAGTGGGTCTTGCCTGTAACGTAGAAACGTTGAATGATATTAAAATGAAAAGACATACAGTTTTCACGAAAATATAAGATGGAATCAATGATATTGCCTAATATTTGAAATCTCACTCTTGATTGGTGTGCATATTGATACTTTCCAAAAAAACGAGTTTTTTTTTCGATTTGCCCGAGAGATATTTTCATTGATTTTATCGAAAATATTTATGTTCCCTAGATTACCGAATTTCTATTATTATTTATTTATATAGTAAAATTACTACAGTTAGGTACAGACATTATCTCAAGAAACCACCAAACGAAAACAAATATTGAGTTTTATTTTCATTGTGGTACTGATAAAAATCATTGAAATTGATATGGTAAGAAAACAGTTTTTCTAATTAATAATAACACTCACATTTACTATATCTTCTCTTTTGTATTCGATGAAATACATGTAAACTACACCGTTTGGATCTTCGGGAGGCTGCCAGGATATGGTAACTGTATCCAAACTCTGATTAGTAATATGGATCTTGCTAATATTATCAGCACCAGCTAGAAAAAGTATTTAACTAATAAATTGAATTGTTTTCATGTCATTACGAGAGCAGAAGCCTTTTGCTCCGTTCCTTCAAACAGTTGATACCTGTGAATATTCTTTTCTTTCGAAGTTTTTTTAGTGGCACTTTTAGGAACCTATATTCGATAGTACCATAAATAGATTGAGTAAAGGTAAACAAAAAATGGTCGTATCATGGATCCAAATATTGAACAAAATGGGACTTTTCTCTGGAAAAGTATGTGTAGGAATAGGGTTGCTATGAATTGATTGTGATGATAATTGTGACGGTTAAGGCAAAAATCTCTCTCTATTATATGGAATACCAGCAGAAAATAAGGAAACGAATCTCAAGCATTGATGATGTGAGATATTAGGAATTGTATCTATATTATTATCTTTATTTGGTATACTATATGATACTGAAATTTCGTACTATCTACTATAGAAAAGTAGTATTGCTGAATGAGAGCATACTGGAACATATCTAAATTTCATATGACAGCCTATTATTCATAATTCTTATCATTACCAGCACTTTAACGTGATCGAAAAGGTCAATCAATAAATTGACTTCTGAATAACTGGCGCGTAGGTATCAATTCAATCATAATTGGTTGTGGAGATATAATAGGCACTGAAGTTCATGAATTATCAATAATAAGTGTCAACAAAAATCAAGTTGTAATAATTCAATATCAAGTCGTTGGACTTTCTACTTGCTTTCCAAGAATATACGAGTTGCACTACAGATCGAAAGAAAGTGTGGATAATATATTTAACTGATTTTCGTTTAATTTCCATAAAAATTATCATATCATCATAATTTCGATATGGAAATACAATTTGAGATCGAATGCGGGGAAATCATGTGGAATTCCATATTAGTATAATAAATTTCAATATTAAACTCACATTTTGGTTGAGTCCTGTCAGTTTTCATGCTAGTACTACTGCAAGGGCTGTCATTGTCATCTTGTGTTTCGACTTCTCTGCAAGCTTGCACGTTGATATCGTACAGAGTGTAATGGTGCAGGTTATTGATGAAAAAATTTGTTTTACCATAAACAGGAAAATAAAAAGACTCCCATACGTCAGTACCATTTTCCGTAATGTTTTGAATCTGATTATTTTCAGGAACTGGATAAGAATTCGAAAAGCTAGTCAGATTTTGGTTCGGGGACGTTACATTGGAATAAATTGTAACTTCTCGCTTCTTCTTCTCTGGTCTATAAGGTAGAACAGATAAGTTTTTCATAAATGGTATATAAGCTCACTAATTGCATCCAGCATAATGATCATTTTCGGTTACTGATTTAATTCGTTTTTATATGATGTGAATTGCAAAAAGAACAACATGTGATGCGTGATGAAATATCAACTACACAATTGAATATGTAATTATATCTAGGTTGTTCACTTAAAAAAAAAATACTTCTCTTGAGTCGATATTATAACAACTTATACATCGGAAAACAATTTTGGTAACATGAAATTTGATGACTTTGGTATGAATTCCATGGATCCATTGAAATATAGAGGAAGATACATTTCCGTTATTGAAATCTTCTGGGTAATATGAGAAATTAATATAGCATAATGAGAAGGTAATGAATGAATAAATCTATAACAACTGATAATCACTATAAAGGTATATGGAAATCGGAAATACCACGTCCGAATATTTTTTGGCCCATTATCAGAATTTTTTACCGATGGAAACATCTAAAACTTTCAATGAACCCGTTGCGTGATACACCCAGTAAATTTAATTTCACCTTGAAAAACTTATATAAACTATGACATAAGAAATGACATTAAAAATAATCAAATCCAGAACGATTCTGAAGTATAATCTTATAGCAGAGACGATAATGGAAAGTTGAAATGCACTTGTGATGAATAAATTCAAGTTCAACATGCAAGGACTGAATGTAGAATTAAAATACCTTCTCTGGTAAACATCGTTGTGTAATTCGTCTTCGAACCTAATTCTTAACCATTCCTCTTGCTCATCAATACTTAATTTTGTTTGCTGGTTGTCTTCACACAAACACTGGTCTTTTTTTGAGGAAGGAACAGGTGTTGTCGATGGTATAATATGGTAACCTTCTTTTGGAAATTTTGTGGAAGCTGAAGATGAATATGACATATAATTCGAATTCGATTCAATTCGATATTAAATGGATCAACAAATTGAAAATATTTTCGAATAGTTCACTCAATTGGATAGTAACTGTATTCATGTAATTTTAAATTTAATCTATAATTTTTCTATAAATCGGTTTCTCTCCTTTTTAATCAATTTATTAAACGAACTTTGGAATAATTCAGCGGCCCCAATGGTAAACCACATACCATGAATACATTAAATGAATGACTTGTAGTAGATCTGAAGAACAGCAAGGTAAAGTTTATCACTATAATCAATAATATTTTGTAAAAATTGTTGTCATTATACTCAAAGCATGCACCATCCCAATGAACTATATTTTTGCACATAGTATAATGAATAAACATAGTTTCAACAAGATCACACAATTGTCATAATTTATTTCCTTATTTCATCTTTGGCAACATTCAAAATTTTAGCCAATTTTAGAGTGTTATAGATTGAAAATCGTATCGGCAATTGGATTCATTCTTATTTTGTATTTGAAATCATTGATTTTGAATAAGGCGAAGGCATAACTTCAAGAAAACAAAACATTCTCCAATGGCTATTACTGGGCAATCCTTGAAACGTTCTTTCTCTGAACTCGATATAAAACGTTTTCATACAGTCGATGCCCCAGGACGAACTGACTTGATCAATTTCTAGAACACAAAAATTCTGAATATATAATAGATCACAAAAATCAGTGAAAAAAACTCGGGAGTGAAATTTTGATATAATAGTGAATATTTAGACATGAAACTGCATCCCATCGAACACAAAAACTAAGGAATACACCTCTGGAACTTGAATACTTCAATCAATATGATGTCGCATATGGTCGGATCTGACAAAATCCGAAATTCATATACATTTATCAGTGTTAGAAAAGAAGACAAACCATGTATCTTCTTCAACAAATCGATATTGTCAGTTCGTCGTGAACATTTTCGAAATATTTTCAATACTCACAATCTCGGCAGTCTGTTGTGTACAAGTACCCATTTTGATGTTTTTTTCCAGAAACTATATAATGAGTTATTTGGCCGTATGGATGAAGAGGTGGTGACCAAGATATCCTCAGAGAGTCACTAGAGTTGCTTATAACGTTAAGATTCACTGGAGAAGTTGGCACTGAAAAAGGATCATCATTCAATGAGAAATATATTATTTTTCAGTTAATTTTAGTATTAGTTTCCTCCGCGGATCACATTTCGAACCAGAGTCTAGTCCAGAAAAAAATTCACAAGTTGAGTAGAGTGTATACCTAATTATGAACTATTTATGGATTTTATTTCAATTCGAACTAATTCAAAACTGGAAGATATTTCACGAAGATCAATAAAAAATTTGGACTCAATTTAATTGTATCTGTAATATAGTGCTGTTCGCCCGAAAGTGCAAATTTATAATTACACAAACAATAACAATTTTTCGTAATTCCAACAAATTTTGAGGAAGAGAATCACAAATGCTCTCAACAACTTGTTGTATTCACTATAAAACTTGAACCTCGACAAAAACATGAAACAGCTGACAGGCTATATCATCAGAAATGCCATGTGTGGGCCAATATAAATACCCGTCCTTCTTCGAGGATCGCTAGAACCGGTTCCAAATCGACAATTGTTGAAGTGATAGTCTATAAGCCTATAAGACGTTAACGTAAGAAATATTTAACGTTCACAATGTACATGAAAAATTCAGAAATCAAACTCATTAATGAAACGATTATATGTAAAGAGCAAATGGAACTGCTACTAAAAATTCAGAACTCCAGAACTACGAACGTCATTTCTTATGCTGGTTCAGAATTTTATCAGGTGGCCCATTGTAGTGGTGTTCGTAACTCGCGAACAAAACTATTAAAGAATGCTAATACAAGATGAAGTATTTTCTATCCTACCCATAATCATAGACAAGTATAAAGAACAAAAGTTGCATAAGTCAATCTAATATCTGATAATGCAGCATCTTCATTTCCTATCACATTCGTCAATGAGACATCCTAACAAAATAGTATTTTCTTACTCGATGGTGAAGTCCTGAAATACTTCATTTCACTCTGAGATCCATTTCTTTCACTTGCAATAGTGTATGTTTTCATGTAAAGTGCATAATTAGTGTATGGCTTCAAATTGTCTAAAGACTTCGTCATGATTTCACTTCCTTCTTTATTAGGAAAATCAACTATTCGCCATCTGGAAACAATTCACAGTTCATTCAATTTCAAAGTGAAGAATTTTCAAATACGTATCAATCTTAAATGTCAGATTAAATGTGCAAATGCCAAAAATATATGATTTATGATACTTTTTGAATATCCAGAAGAGATTTCGATGTTCAATTTTAGACACAATAGATTGTACCAAAGTTACTCACTCATCCGTTCCACAAGCATCCCGACCATCGTAAAATGACACATTTTTTAATGGCGTCTCTCTGATAAACACAGTATAAGACAGAAGTTTTCTTTGGTCATCAATTTGGAAGGGCACCCACCTCAAAGTTACCCCATTATTTTTGATATCGGTTAAGTTCAGTTGAAGTGTCGTAATATTACCTGAAATATTCGATGAGATTTCAAAAATATTATTTCACCTTTTTAGAAGATCTGAAATGGTACAGTACCTAACGTAATTATTGTTGTTGCGAAAGAATAAGACTTGATAGTAACGAGTTCTTCCAAAGAAAATTTTTCAGCATTTTATTATTTTGTACTCACATGCTGTTTTGTCGCCATTAGAATTTTTTGCAACGTCTAATTCAGAGAATGGTTTCAAACCAGTAATTTCTCTTAATTTTTCTATCTTGTCGTAGCATAACTTGGGGTTGAAATGAAAATAAAATGTTCCATTGTCTATTTTGAAAGTTCGGTTCGGGGAACTCCACAACTCCTGCAAATTTTGATTGTCCAATACGATGAACGCGTACGTTTTACTTTCTTGATTCTTTCCCCTGATCCTTCTCAGGTTCTTCAGGAAGTCCAACGAGATTAATGAAAACGACCTCACAACTTTCAGATAATCTGATATCTCCTCTATCATTTTCAGGTGTTCTTCCAATTCGGTTACATTAGCTGCAACAGAAAAGCCTCTAATTTGATGAATTGTTGATTAAGATTGAGTAATTACTTCGTATTTTGGAAGTTCTTTGATAACATGAAAGAATCGTTAATATATTTGAATCGAAAGAACAATCGAAATATTTTTGTACCAGTTATGAGTCTACTGAAATACAGGAACTGGCTATCCTAACAGTATTATAGTTTTTTATATACATATACAGGGTTAACTACAAATGTTTGTCATTGCTTACTACTGTAATTTCGAAACTACAACGTAGCAACTACTTCAGAGAAGCAGAAGTCGCAAATTTTATCCAGACTATTCCATTGAAATTCTAATTATAAAAAATAATACAAAATATCTTAACTAGCATCTCTTAGATAAATAAAACTAGCACAAGAACGTGATGCTAAATTGTTTCTCGCGTTTTACTATCATTAAAAACGGTACTAGATATCCAATTTCACTAATTTCGTAGTTTGAAAATTCTAGTAGTTACCTAATTTGCACATACAATTTCAATAACTTTTTATATTTAAAGCGCTACCAACGTTATAAAAAACGATACTTCAATATGCCGTTGAACCAAGTTGTGTTGAATTTGATCAAAAAACGGTCGACGATGACAAGCAACTTACTGGCCCCTCTGAGTTGTATCTCCAGGCTGCCTGTGATGTGTGTGCATCCCCTCAACTGTTTTGCTGCAGTAACGCTGTCTACCGTCATACCTTCACACGTTTTTTTGCATCTTCCTGAAACAAATTTTCACCTGGGTCCATGGAATAATTCCATGAAATTTAAAGAAGTTACCTTCACAAGCAACGCAAGTATGATTCTTGTATTTGTCAGTGTAGTCAACAGGACACTGCAGGATGCAGGAGTTGTCGTGTATTTTGTACGGTTTTTCCATATCAGTAGTAGCATGTATCTGTGTAGGTCTTGGCATGTTGATACATTCCGAACGAGTGATGCAACGCCTGTCCAAGTACTAGAACAATATTTTAAGGGTATATTTGGATATGTACTAGAATTTTTAGTGAACTTTACACAGAGACATGAAACACACCGGTATGAAGAATGAATTCATCTGAAAAGATTTAGAGGTATGGAATTTGCGTATTCTTACTATCAAATAAGAGAATCCAATTACTAGCAGACACATCTACAAGGTGATCACACACAGAATGTCACCCCACACTTTTATATCATACCATATGAATCAGACACTTGACTGTTCATTGAAATGTGGGTTTCACGTAAAGACATTTATTTTTATATTGCATTAGAATTCGATGAAATTATTTGTTCTGTTTGTCCACACCATATTATTTTCAAGTTTCGATTATATCTACTCATTTCGATCTCCTAGAGATGACTCTGGATGAAGGACATAGAGAATAAATATGGAAGAGTTTAAGAATCAGAGGTATCAATAAAACACGGCGAAGCAAAAGTTCATTCATTTTGAATCGGTAGCTACGAATGAGCGACTGGACTAATAATGAATTTTCAATAATTAATCATTACTGCATGTAGTTATAGTCATGAAAGAATTTTCTCATCCATCTGGATGCGATTTTGTGTGGTATAACATTAATATGCTTCGTACACAATCGCTGGATTCCAGAGCATATCTCACTTCGCCATATTTCTGATATAGTGGCGTTATTTGATTATTCTCTTGTTGCTCCATTCAAAATATCTACAACTATCAGACAAATATTAGGGCTAAGTTCTTTATATACGCGACGTTTGCATACCCTGTATAGTGGTGGGATTACGTCTGCAACATGAAATGACAATAGTTAATCAGATTAATATCACAGCTTTTTTATCATCAAGTAGTGACATCATTTACTATATGCGGAAAAATACCGGAAGATTTGAAAGTAGTTCAATTCTTGAATCCGAAATAAATTAATTAGTCCAATCGCTCATTCAGTGGCATGGCGTCAGTTTACGAAGTAGGTGAACGTGCGTTTTATGTACGCGAGTATTATCGACGACAGATGAATAGAACTCGTTTCCCCCACTTATGAATGGAATAGTAAGAAATTGAAGTTGAAAGGAAACAGTAGACAACATGAATGGATGAAATTTCCATAAGTATGGAAATAAACAAATTATGTATAGTGTGTATGCTATAAAAGCGAAAGGGGGACTCGTGATCTAAACTCCGCCCTCAATGCCAAGAAACGAAATTTTTAACGAACAATCTTGGAGAAATGTGCTTTCTGAATTTGATATTTTTTCTTTATAATTATTACATAAAGTACATTTTCAAATCACCTCCTTATTTCATATTTTTGATTATCCCTTTTGCCGCTTCATTATTCTGGAATTAGATATCGGCTGGTGCCATGTGGAATTTTCGTCTTTTGAATAAATTGAGTATATTAGGTAGATATACATATTTTATATAGTTATACAGGGTTATGATAAAGTAATGCACAAAATTCATAAAACGTACAACGATCACTTTTGAAAAAAATGCAAAAACACGTCAAACTGTTCTTTTTATTCCGCATCTTTTGACCTAAGTTACAAAAATAACACGTCAAAGTTGTCAAAGTTATGACGTCATCATCAATTTTTTTTCAATGGGAAGCTAAGATTTTTATCACATTATGTGATAGAGCTTGTGTTTTTACACACGGGAAAAATAGTTGCAGTAGGGCTCACATAAGAAAAAAAACGAGAAAAGGAATAAAATAAATAATAAATAATCCTTTCTCTTTCGGTTAAACGATCCATAATAATAAAACTGTGGTGACACGAATTGTACGACTGACACTTACAAACCGTTGTTTTAATAAAACAATTGAAAAAATTTATAAGAACGAATGTTCTTACTAGATGAGTGTGAGTTTGACCTCTTTTTATAATTAATAATAATAATAATAATAATAAAAAGGTTTATTCACGAATTTTTACAAATAAATTTCACAAAATACACAGTAATACAACATATAGATAGATAGGTATATAATTAAATGGCTTTATAATGAAGTGAATAAACAAGTGCAAATCACTGAAGCAGTCATTACGCTGCTTGTGCGTGATATTCAAATACTAAAATAGAACAAAAATAAAATTTGACAAAATAGTGTATTTGGCGTCATAGTTGGTAAGTATATTGTCACAATCGTGTGTTTGAGTCATATTCGGTATATTGTCACTTTCGGTTTCTGTTTCATTTCAATAAATTATGAAAAAAGGTACGTTCACTTTCCATTATCCACAACTTGAGCTTACTTTTATAATAATGAAAGTTTAAAATGTTTTTTATGTCTGCTGGTATCAACGACATCAATCTGGGCGCTACATAATTTGCGTTTCTTTGGCCAATTGCCTTCTCACTTCGAGGAAAAAATAGTTCATCTTGTCTTCTCGTATTGTGAGTATGCTTATAGTACTTCAGTTTTATTTTTCCTTTTTTCAGAAATACTAGAATTTTTTGACAGAAGAGTTTTCGAGCATCCATTATTTGAGTTTCTCTTTATAAACTTTCAGAATAATAGCTGATATTTTTTTCAAAAATTATTTTCAAAATCCATTTCTGTAATACGTTGATCTTGTCTATGAAGCAGTCTCTCACACCACCCCATCCCAAAGTTCCATATGATAGTTGTGACTGTGCCAATGCAAAATAAACTGTCTTAAGATGTTTATGATCCAAAAATGCTTTCAAATATTTGAATTTTGGGAGTAATCCTCGTAATTTTTTTGACAGATATTTCATTTGCAGGTCCCACCTGAAATGCCGATCTATCATTATACCAAGATATTTTATGGATTGGGCTTCAGAAATTTTAGAGTCCAGACCAATATCAATATCTCCCAGTTGTGGTAATCCTGTTGAATAGGAACAGAATGGTAGATAACATCTCTTTTTTAAGTTGAGAGTAAGTTTGTTGTATTGTAGCCATTTAGATATTATAGGAAAATCATTCTCAATATTTTCTTGAAGTTCGTTCCAAGTGTTTGCTTTATATGTAACAACAGTATCATCCGCAAAACTAATGATTTCCCCCAAACTACCCACTTTAAATAGACTATTTATATATAGAATAAAGAGAACTGGTCCCAGAACAGACCCTTGCACAACACCATAAGTTATTCTTCTAGAACTGCTACATATTTCATCAATCTGCACCTGCTGAGTTCGTTCTGACAAATAATCTTTTAATATGTTATAGACGTTCCCCCGAATCCCATAATACTTCAATTTGTTCAGTAACTTCTGGTGACTAACTGTATCGAAGGCTTTCGAGAGGTCAAGAAAGATACTTATTGTTGGCACTGATTTATCTAGGGACTCGTATATTGATGTTGTAAATTTGTAAATAGCATCTTCCGTTGATTTTCCCTCTCGAAAGCCAAATTGATTTTCGGACAAAAGGTTGAATTTAGTCAAGAAATTTGTGAGTCTGGATTTTATTACATGTTCCACAATTTTTGAAATATTGGAAATCAGTGAGATAGGCCTATAGTTCCCTATTTTATTTTTTTCCCCACTTTTATATAACGGCTTGACAATAGCATGCTTCAATACCGTTGGAAACCTTCCTACCCGAAAACAACAATTGATCAAGAAAGCCAGAGGTGCAGCGATTTCGTTGGCAACTTGATGCAGAGTTTCGGTACGAATATTATCATGCCCTGGAGATTTTTTCAGTTTCAATTTTTTTATCACTGCAATGATTTCTGTTTCACTTGTTGGATTCAAATATAATGTGTTTTGAAGATTGCTTATATGTTCATTATAGTTATTAATAGAAGGAATTTTATCTGCTAGATTTTTTCCCAAATCTCTGTAATAATCATTGAATGTATTGGCAATTTGAAGTTTATTAGTTATATATTCTCCATTTCCTGCTTCAAAAATTTCGATACCGGTTTCTGCTTTCTTTTTTCCACTGACATCATTTATGCACTCCCAGAGAGCTCTTGATCTATTTTGATTTTTTTCTATCAACTTTCTATAGTAATGTTTTTTTGCATTTTTCATTTCCCTATTTACTAGGTTCCTACAAATTCTATATTGTTCTTTAACCTCAACATTATTCGGATATTTTGTGGTTAATAAATGGAGATTGTTTTTTTCATCGATTCGATCAAGTAGAGATTCAGTTAACCATTTCTTTTTGAAGGAATTATGTTTCTTGGTAATTTGTATAGTTCTTGTGTTTTTCTCAATGTAGTGTTTCAGCTTATAAATAATGTTTTCCGCCATTGGTTATGTTATTTCGTTTTTTATTCTATTTCTCGTTTTTTTCCTAAGTGAGCCCTACTGCAACTATTTTTCCCGTGTGTAAAAACACAAGCTCTATCACATAATGTGATAAAAATCTTAGCTTCCCATTAAAAAATTTGTTGATGACGTCATAACTTTGACAACTTTGACGTGTTATTTTTGTAACTTATGTCAAAAGATGCGGAATAAAAAGAACAGTTTGACGTGTTTTTGCATTTTTTTCAAAAGTGATCGTTGTACGTTTTATGAATTTTGTGCATTACTTTATCATAACCCTGTATATACATAGAGTAAGAAATGATTTAATTATCTAAAGAAGAAATTTGCCAAAAAATTTCGTTATTTAGCATGACCACATTTTGGTACTGTCGTGTGTTAAAGTTATTCATTGCAAAAATTTCCGAAAATAGGGGTTTTCAAATGAGAAAAAAAATGATGATGTGTTGTGAAAATAGTATTGTAGAGACGTGTCCGAGCGATTTTATTGAATTTAGTTTTCGACCTATACAGAGCCGCTGTTTAGTTTTCAATGACCCACTCTGTATGAGCTAATGTATCAATAATTGCTGAAGAATTTTTCTGTTAATAGCTTTCATTAACACTCTACGATGTTTATGGCACATACCTCTTAGACGTCCTAAAAAACAATGGCATAACAAGGTATGATCAAAATTCGACTTACCCCGACGAGATTTTTTGGACAGCTGCTGACGCATGTTTTGTTTCTTCCGAAACCAATACTGTAGTTTTGACAAACGAGGCAAACATTTGGATCATCATTGCTACATGCCAAACATGAACGTTGGCAACATTGTCCCCGATCGTTGCAAGATGAGCAATTGGCAGGGCATATTTTTTGGCAATGTTTTTTGTTCCAACAAAGGTGTCTGGTATTGTGGTAATTATCGCCGCTATGTCTAGGTGATTTTGGACAAGAGACGCTACTGTTTTGTCCAGAGATAAATGAGGGGCAAACCGGGCACTCGTTTGCCGGCTTCAGACTTTTGACGAACTTCTTGGCATTCTTGTCGTGGACTATGCGGTCCCAGTCTATGGTGTGCGCGAAACACAAAGACGGATTCTTATCGATTCGAATTGATCCGCGCGTGATGTCGGAGAGGGAATAAAGGCCTATCTCTTGTAGAGTAGACATTTCGAATATCACTAACGTGTTATCGATGAACATGTTCTGGCCGCGAATCACGGATAAATTCGGAAAGAGTTGTCCTACGCTACGCAGTCCGTTCACTCGAAACAATAAAAGATAATCTGTTATTTCTGTCAAGTAAGGGAATTGTATCTTGGACAACTCAGTATCATCGACGCTGTCGACGAGCAGGATTTGCAGGAAGCCTTCGATTACTTCGCAATTTTCTAATTTCTTGAACGCATCCAGTGTATTTCTAATATCGATGCTTTCACAAACTGCAACAAAACGATATCTTCAATTAGATGTGAATAATGAAAAAAAATTTGCAAGAGATTATAATGACTTTCAAATCATCTAGATATCCAAAAACAACATTAAATTGGTGTACGATCGCTTTCTGCATATCTTGAAAGTATCGAACAAAAATAAATTATTTGATCTCTTTTATGATAATATTACGAACATTACTCGTGGGATAAATGATTTATGATAATTTTTTGCTTGCAAGTTGGTCCAATTGAGAGAGATCTATCTGTTCTAGTACTGAAAATAGACTGAATCAAGCTATTACTGTCAGTTTTTTGAATGGTCTTTCACATCTATAGACTCCATGAAGTTTACTCAGTATTATATCTGTACCTCGGAGGGATACAACACTATGTCCATTTGTTTCCATATTGACTACATTACAGAGTTTCAATCAGCTTTTCTCATATTTCTTAGAGGAATATGCAAATAACAATAAATAGAATGTTCTGGTGAAATATTGTTTCAAAATCTCAATAAATAGCTGTGCCAATAACACTTTTTGTTGAAAAAAAGTTTAAAACTCCTCTCCTGTAAAGTTATGAAAATGGACATAGTATTGTATCCCTCCGAGGTACAGATATATGGTATCCACTCGTGCAGAGGGTTCAACAATGTGAAGAAATCCTTTCACGAAACATAGGTAAACAACCGCACTTCATAATGATCCCGCAGTTCTTTTTTCGCAAATTGATTTTATTCGTGTCTTATCAAGTTCTCTTTCGCTTATTAGGCACCATAATCCTGGAGACGAATATTTTACTGACACCAGCATCACAAACTTTCCCTCAAACCTATTAAAACACTATTTGATTTTATTCAATTTTGCAATGATCTTGGGAAATCAAGTATGCAGTATTCTTGATAAAACTAAATCATTTCAATATCAAGGTTAGAGTAATTCAATTTATATACAGGGTGTCTCAAACCTGATATCAAGAATTTTGCAGTGGGTAGACGAGAATGAGATTATAAGGAAAATTTTAAGCATTGATCAGATTCTGACATTCCGGAAAAATGTATCGAACGAAAAAAACACTCACGCAAATCACGATAACAAAGTACGATTTAAGCAACAGAAATATTTCAGGTAAGGTGTAATCAGTGAAAAAAGTAAGATGAGTACACAATGGTACCTAGAAGGCGTCTTATTATTTTCGGTTTCATAATCTCTTACTAAATTCTCCTGTTATTGAAATAATCAAATCATTTCAAATCTTCATCATATATACGGTAAGTTGAAATTTTTAGGAATTCAATACAGAATTTAGTACACATCCCATCTAAATTGAAGAAGTTCAATATGATTGAACAACATTATTTCAAATGTGTTCCTATTAGTGTCTCGAATATAATAATAATCATAATAATAAATATCAATAGAAAGTTAATATTTTGCAATTAACATCTCTTGATTTCACACTCTATACAGTGCTTATCAAAAGTCCCCTCCCCCCCTCTTAACTTTGGAACGATCATACATAAACAAGTGAAATTTGGAAACTGAATATTAAAGGTTGTAAACTGCCCTACTAGGGATGAAAGATGACAAAATCTTCAAAGATGACGTCACAAGGCCATTGTGACCAATTATTTTAAATGGAACCCTACGGCAAGCGACACCTCTTTTGAAAGGTATCGAAAAAACCTATTCAACGATACTAATTTTGTTTGTGTTTATGGCAGTTTTGGCAACTCGCTTTTGAAATTTTGGAAGATAATCCAGATGAATTCGGCAATTTGGAAATAACATTCCAACAAGATGGTGCTCCTCCACACTTTTACGGTGCAGTAAGACGGTATTTGGATGGGGAGTATCGAGGTAGATGAATTGGACGACGAGGTTCAACGGAATGACCACCTTGATCACCGGATCTCACACCTTTGGATTTTTTTTCTATTGGGTTACCTTAAATCGAAGGTTTGTGTGTTTGTGACAATATGGACGTTTTAAAACAACGTATTAATGCAGAATGTGAGGCTGTTTCCGCAGACACATTTGCAAAAGTACGAGAAGAGTTTAAAAATAGGATGTTTTAGTGTCAGGAAGTAAATGGAGGTCACTTCGAGCAATTTCTTTGAGTAGATACTGATTCTTAAATTTATAATTAATATCATACTGAATGGAATTAAAATTTTAATGTTTACTAATGAGCCATTAAAACTGCCATAAACACAAACAAAATTAGTATCATTGAATAGGTTTTTTCGATACCTTTTAAAAGAGGTGTCGCTTGCCGTGGGGTTCCATTTAAAATTATTGGTCACAATGGCCTTGTGACGTCATCTTTGACGATTTCGTCATCTATCATCCATAGTAGGGCAGTTTACAACCAAGGGGGGACGGGGACTTTTGAGAAACACTGTATACGATTTGTTAGGTGATAGGTTGGCAAACATCCTCTCACCCTGTGGATTTTTCATTTTTAAATCGAATATTAGCGTGGAATGTTATTGAATTAGATCTGCCATTCAGCACACTTCATCATCAAAGAACTAAACATATTTACTAGTTTCTCTTAACAAGTACATTTCGAAATCAGTAGACTGGTCGGATTATAAATTTCTTCATTTTCCTTATGAAGAATCTAAAATATGCCAAACATTCTCATAAAAAAATAAGTGATAACATGTATATATAAATTATTGGCACTAAATTCATTCGAGGATTCGTGGATTTGGTAATTTAATAGTATACATAAACAAGATACAAAGTTGCATAGATAAATGAACACTTGGTTGAAATATATTTCGAGAAGTTATGAAACAGGTGTTCATTGAAAGATTTAACAATAATAATATACAAGAAAGGTTCAAGATAACGGATTCGGATAAACATCAAATCGAAATTGTTAGATATTCATTGTTCAGACTGAATGTTTATATTGTGGGTCATTCCAACCACTGAAAAATCCCACAACAAATGTTCGAGAATGATGAGTTCAGAAAAACAAACAGAGGCGTATAAAGAAGACAATTCGTAACTCAAGCATTGAAAACTTCAATCTGTTATATAGCAAGCAAAGTGGATATTTATATTCACTTCAGCCTATTTTTAGTTTTCCTGAAATAACTAAAAATATCCACAACTCTCACTATTGTTTGTCCATGTATCAGAAAAAAAAAATGAAATGGAATTTATACAAATATCTGGCTATATACTGCAGGCTCATTTTGAAAACACCTGAAATAATATATAGGGTGATTCACCTAACTGATTAATTAGAGGTTTGTGGAGAACTAATAGAGATATCAACTTGATGTGACCTATTTTCCTAAAATATTTTCAAAACGCTGTTACTTCCGTTCAAACCGGAAGTGATATCAATTTTCGAATTCTGTGTAGAATTCTGGACATGTTGCATTTTGAATCACTTCTCTATCTTGATTCGTTTTTGAGATATTTCATTTTTTCGAAAAAATGTTATAGATGGACTGATTAACTAAAATGTTTATATTATTTACAATTATTGTTAGCATGAAAAGTTCAATCTTCTTAATGAAAGAGTATCTTATCAGTTACCTAGTTACCTCTAACAGTGTTCTAAAATCACAATAGAGAGATTTGAAATGCGATAAGTCTAGAATTCGAAAATGTGAGAATAAACAGGGTGTTTCATTTAAAAAAACGAAGTTGATATCTCTTCCGGATTAACCGTATTGAAGATATTTTAGGAAATAGGTAACATTGACCAGAAGCTGCCACCATAATTTCGAGTTTTCCATAGACCCCTATTGAATCAGTTAGGTGAATCACCCTGTATATGAAAATTCCCAATTTCAAAAATTCTCATTCCTTACGTTTTTCAATTCTATTTAGGATGGCCATTTATATTTCATATGACTTTGTATATTTTTGAATTGTTGAACATTTCAACGGGAAGATCACTAAGTGATGAAATCCTTCCAAATCTTTTAATCGATGAATAATGATATTGGTTCAGTGTATATCCAATATCAAGAATCAAAATCACAGCAAATAGATTCTACAGCTTTTTGAAATTAGCATTTTCATTCAAAATTTAAAAACGCCAGAAATAAGTGGGCGGTGCTATGAGCGTATGACGGGCTACACCTTAAGTCTATCTTTTTTTCCATACATCTTTTGCTCACACTATGTGTAATGTTGTCCAATTTACTTGTGGATGACTTCTTATGCCTTTGATATATTTTCCCAAAAACGTATTGATAAGTTATAACTATATCATTTCATGATAATTTGTGGAAAAATATCTGTTATAGTCTATTCTTTTACATCTTTTATTCCGAGAATAAGTTGTGATATTCTGGTACGGCAACACAGCAAGATTTACCGTGGAACAATTATCTATGATTGGTCAGCTCAAAGTCGAGCTTGTAGGGTTAAGCACGTCACTGCGTTACACCAATGAGAGCAACTTTTGAAAATGGCGCATGAAATTGTATGTTCGAAATCAACTCCGTTTATTCTATTATTTTATTCATGATATAGACCGAATAAAAGATTAAAAAAATAATTGATGGTACTTTTTGGACATACAGAACACGATTATGCTGTTTTGAAAAATTAGTGGTGTCCCCCATTCTCAGCCCATACAGGGTAGCTTATCGAAAGCAAACCTCAAGGTATAAGAAAAATTTCAGCAAAATCCAACAATACGTTTATCAGGGAGACATTTTAACGCAAAAGTATAAGAAAACATTCGACCTCTTTCTTTTAAAAATGCTGTCCACCAACACACAACATATTTTAAAGGATTGAATCTCTTGAACAATACAGAAGTATTTTATAATTTGTAATAATTTCCTCTACTTGCAAATTCTTTCATAACCAGAAAATATTCGTGGGCTGTTTCAATTCTCTTTCTCCTGTCCAATAGTGGATTCAATATTGCAGGTAGTTTTCAATAATTTTACTAAAATCATTTTCCAATTTGTGTTTCAGTTTTCCCCGATATGATCAAATTGTTCAAATATTTTAATTGAAACCATTCACTGCTCAAACCTCTTATTGAAAAGGAAAACAAAGAGGGTTTTTTATTGTATAGTAGAGTTCTCAAAGGTGAATTTGTTTTTTTTAACAATGCCCATTACTCATTCAATAATCAATTTACTGCCACAAAAATATAGCATAACCGAACCTGTATAGTATTGCAAAGTCCGTACTGTGTTTGAGCAATTTATTTTATGTTGACTTTCATTTGACTGTATGTCTAGCTTAGCTAAATAAGTTTATGTCCTATTTAACTTGTATTTGACCTGTGTAAACTTTTGTATTAGCACCAAATATATACTACTACTACTATTAATCTATATAGAAATATATCTAGTGCAACTGATGAGACCTGGTCGGTTGAAATATAGCTGCTTGCATCTGTCAATTCACACACAATTTCAATAATGGTGATAAAGCTACTTCGATGGATGATACAAAGAGGTCTGTGGAAATGCGACAGCTGTGACCGTTTCTCCTCATCGTAATCCTACGGGGTTGCGTCAGACTCTATTCTGGCTAAGAATTCTGCCAATATATGGCGCAAGTATCATTTCTCATTCTTCGTATCGATGTCCAGTAAAAAGGAGAAAATATGAGAAATAAAGAGTCCTTTGTCTAAACGACTTCTTCAAATTGGACACTGTATATTTGTTCACCATCGAAATCAGAGTAAAATTCGGCATCTTACAAAAAATATGACGATTTGTCGACAATTAGTGCTGCCAAAAAAACGTCATCAATGATAAATAAAGGAAGGAATAAGCATTAATTCATTGGATTACAATCAAAATTTCATTCTTTAAAATGGTATATGCCTTTTATGCCTTCAGATTATGTCTATATAGATATATGAACTCTCTAAAATGGACTGTCATTGAGAAAATAGAGCAAGTTCTCAAAGCAAAACTTTTATTCTGTTCAGACATTTCAGTGATCCTTTACCTTCGTACCTATCAAATGCGTTACTTACTCAACACCGATAACGTTTTTTGGTAGCATTTATAGTATACCAATCATAATCAAATCTTTATAGTTTTCGCTCCAGCCTGACAATATTGCAATTCATGAAGAAGAGAAAAGATAAGACTAGACGCAGAATTAACAAATATACAGGGTGTCTCATTTCAAAACAGCAAACTCCAATCTGTCTCGCTTAGGTAAAAAACCCTTTCGTCTGAAATGTTTTCTTCTATTTTCGTTCTCAAGTAAGTTATATTCCTTCCATTCAATACTGGGACACACTGTAGATGTACTAAAGAGACCTGGTAGCATAAACCAGCTGTCTTCAAACACGAAATACGCTCTAGAAATATCGTTATTGATTTTTCAATGTTGGTAGTATTGATTTTGTCGAATGAGCATGATTGGATAAGGAAAAGAATATAATGTTCGAGTTTCATTGACGGTGTACGGCAGCATATACTATTCTTGTTTACAAACACCTAATCAGCAACCATTCATCAAGTTGCTATCAATGTATCACGTACTCGCCTCTAATTATGACAGCACTCGTATCCAATCACGTATTGGATCAAGTTCATTAAAAAATATTAAGTAACAATGGACATTGCACAAATTCGATGGAATTATGTTTCAAAATACATAACACATGTTTAAACAAACAATAACGTAATTCATCATCTTTAATATTTTTTGACTACTGATCTAAAGAATTTTTGACATTTCATGATCAATATTTCTAATCGGATAACACAATGCATTTTTTCGAATGGAATTGTTACTGAAAGTAATGGTCGCATGTAAAGTATCAAATTTCCGAGTTTGATAAAAATTTTAGAAATGTCAATTATTTATATTGGTATGCGATATGATAATGGGGGGAAAACTATTTAAGATTGAACTCTCAATTGGTCTGGCAAATCAAAACCAGTACAGAATTTCGTTGAAGTTGCAGTTTCTGTATCGAATAATAATAAAAAACAAAATAATAGCTGTATTTCTGGATATGCTAGGGAGGTATGTTAAGGACAAATAATACATGAAATATGAAATTTCGAGAATTACTTCGCCATGGCCTTCCGTAAAAGATATTGACGACATATGCTATATGCTAACTTCCAGAGACTTACATTGGTGATTCTGAATTTTTGATAACTAATGAATGAAGAACGTATGCAATTGTGAATTATTTTAAATATGTATGTTTCATGAAATATATTAGGTTGCAATCGAGGTTGCAATAAAAATTCAAATTATGAATATTCCCTATTTCCACTAATAACATTTAACATTTTCTCAAATTAATTAACAGTATGGTCATAAGATTATATAGGTAATTTGTATGCATCTTTTGTTTTCCGATGTTAGAAATTGATTTTTTTGAGTAATTGAAGGTGGAAAATTTTCCAATATTTTTAGTATGAAATCAGTTGTCAAAGATATCGCAAGTAAAATTTCGAGGATTTTTTGAATTACTACACCATTACTGAAATGATCACTCTGATTTCTGACATATATATACAAGGTGTCCCATGACTCGATGTCTCGATGAATTTGAAATTGCTCATAACTTCTCGACGAATTTGAAATTGCTCATAACTTCTCGACGAAAAGGTTTTGGGCAGAAGTTTATGAGGCACTAGGAATTAAAATTGTTCAAGCAATATCCCCTTAAGCTATGGACATGGAGTCATAGGACACCATATACTATGTGATCTAATTCAAATCAATCTAGTAACCTAGTCTGATCAATATCGAAATATGGTTTCGTACTCACTCCGTCTGGTCCCATCGGAAGTTTTTATGGGAGTTGAAGCCTCTGAATCGATAACCTCGGAGTCTAGAAGTCCAGGAGTTATGGAAACAAGCACAATGGTCCAGATAACCAATCCCCTCACCGAGGACGGGTACCCATGATCGGGCACCCCAAAATATCGGCCGAAGCGGCCTTCGATGGCCATTACATGGGAGATTCCCCTCCCTCGTCGCACCTTATTAGATCCGGCCACAGTTCTAAGAGTCTGGTGGATATCCTCGGTTGTTTCATACTCAGTTCGATATGAGACAAAGGAGGTGGCTGTTTGATTTGATTTTCGTACATTTAGGGCATTGCGTATGAAACAATCTCCCTGATTCGGTATCTGTAAGAGTAAAGAGAAGAAATACTATAATGTTATATGTACATTCTTAGGTCAGTTCATCCATACAGGGTGTTTCTTAGTTGTGGTAACAGAAGCTTAAGACAGGTTGGCAGATTGAAAAAAGTTCATACATGCATGTATTTCAAAACGCATCGTTTTCAAGATGAAGGTTCATTCAAAGTTATATAGAGAAAATCGATTTCAATATCTGCTGAATCATTGTAGAAATCCTTTTGAAATTTGGCATTCGACCTATTGGATGGCATTTTCCATGATAATATATCTAAATAGAGTATGAAATTATTTCTTGGAGAAAAACTATCGACACATCGCATTGTCACTCTCACTTCTCTGAAGATTATATATAATCGACTTGCCATATGATGATAGTCTGACCATAAAAGTTTCATCAAAATTGAACAAAAGCGTTTCGAATCTAAAAATATCAATCTTATTTCTTTTTGGAAATAACAAATTTGTATTCTCCATATCACGCTACTTCTACAGGTGGTAACACTTCATGGCGATGCCAAATGCATTTGCCATATTTCAAATGATTTCTTCACGATCAGCTGTTCTATGCAAATTAGTTATTTTCATCGATTCAATCGAAAATCATTTGCGATTTTTTTCTTTCAAGAAAACACTTTTCTATGTGGAGACTTTGGGTGCAGTGGGTTGAATTATTCGAATTTTGAACATGCAATTTTCTATTCTTGTGGGGTTTACTCTAGATCACACAGGAAATATAAGATGAATAATCAATTTTTATCTCAATATAAGTAAATGCATCATCACTAAATAAACGAATTATTGCAAGTTATAAATTATTTGAGAGATATTCTCGAATAACATTATATCACCATTTTGCAACATAATAGAAGACATTAACTGAAAACAAAATAGACCGTTCCAACTACGAGTCTGATATTGATGGCGATATTGTTTTTCGAAAATGAGTGGCAGCACCATCGAGACTAGCAAGATCCGATTGACCTATTCGTAAAGAAATTTAATTCACTTCGTGACGATAGTATATATGGCTGAACAATATACAATATTCAGAAATCTTTCCTCTCCAAGTATTCCTTGGGAAAGAATATGACGTATTTTAGAAAAAATATAAACCTCTAGCTTCAGTGCAAATAGTATTTTTTACTGAAACTAATCGATTACACACATGAAATTTTAATTAGGTACATAATATTGATTAATTTTTGTGATTTTGATTTCAATTATCATACACAAGAATACGTTATATCGTTTGAAAATTTCACTTTCTGACATATGTCATTTGATTTTTCATTGAATTACTGTAGATAAATAACAATAATAGACAATTGAACGTTCTGATTAAACGTCAATATTGAATTCTGATATGAGTAAAGAGTTCTAAGTTGGATTGTGAATTCCAAAAAAATTTATAGAGTTTATTGTTTAGAAACTATTCATTATTATTCCATTAAAACAGAACTCAGATGTTCGAAATAAACACATTCCATTAGACATCCATTTATACATGTCTTCATACCATTTCACACAAAACGAATGCCTCTTTTCAAAAACTTGTGAAATAAATCAGAATACAATTCTCTATTTATTTCTCAAATACAGAATAGAAAAAAAACGAGGTAAAACTCACCGCTTTCTTTATGATATACTGAACACTCAATATGATGAAACGTATTTAGCAGAAATGTTCGGGCATTGCAAAACAAGAGCGTAGTAAGAGAAGTGAAAAAGGAGCTGATAGTGACCAGTCAAATGTAATCAATGCCCACCTATATTTATTAATTCTATTGACGTTTCTCGTATATCAGAGCGCAACCTAAATTATGCGACGGTGATATTAATGATCTGACGCACTAAACATTGTGTATGAAACATTATCAGCACGGTCCAAAATGTCTAGATGAACTTATATACGTGAAGGTTTTAAAGATGAAAAATATCACGTATAAGAAAGTTGTGATATTATAATCATAAACAAAGAACGTCATATTTTTGATTGTATCCGTTTCTGGTTTTTCCATAATCCCATAAGACGTAACCTTGACATAGTGATCAAATCTGGATGCTGCAACTATCAGATGAATGTAATATAAGAGAAGGGGATTATTAAGAAACAACCTTCCACCAGTGAGAATCCTGAAAGAAGGCTGTTGTGCGTTCTATACTTAGAAGTATAATCAAAATAGAACCGTTCAACTACCTAAAAAAATAAGAATTCTCATAGGTATAGCATATTTAAAAGATTATCTCTTCAATGTTATTTGATATCAGATGAGTTGGTCGTCTTTCTATTGATTTACCACTGCGTCGTTATTGACATTTGAAGATTTTGTATTTGAACAGCAGGTTAACAAAGTGTTCTAGTCTAATGAGCCATTTTTCGAATTCAATATTTAATAATAAAATATAAGCCACAATTCCAACTGACAAAATTGACAATGAGTACAAATGATATGGTAGTTATGATCGACACATTCCAGTTGGGTTTTCTGTAAGTGAGAATTCGATCAATCAAATTCAATGCCCTACGGAAATAATTCATATAAACCCGACAATATTTGTTCAATCTCCGTTACAAAGTGTTATCGTTATTTACTTATATATGTGCGGTTTTTCTGTAACTCAATTGATAATTCACATTTCTTAACTTCAACATAACTTTATAAAAATTTGAATGGAATGAGTTTTATTGATCTTATAATCACGATGATATTTTGAAACACCCAGATTTTGCGAAGGTTTTATATGTGCTTGTGTATTTTCAAGTCAACTCCAGATCGGTACGATTTACAAAGGCTTTAAGAGCAGGGTAGATGACTTATGAAACCAAAGATGATTATATACATATACCTAATGGAAAAAGAAGAGAACATAACACAAATGATAGGAAGAATAATTTACGGTCGGGGAAAGGGGTAGGGGTATGTTTTAAGGGTGACAAATGTTTCATACAGATATTTGGCAAAACTACATGCCCTAAGGAAAAAATTCACACAGCAGTTGTAGGTAATGAAAAGTACTTGAATTTTTGTTATCATCTCTTATCAACTTTTCTCCTCTGTGATGAATTTTACAAGAACCTGTAAAATTGTAATACGGTAATATGACTGGTAGTAGGGCTGAATTCATTTCGTTGATTTTTCTTCAACTTGATTAAAATGTTAAAATATTCGTTCATGAATCGTCTCCGACTCCGAAACACCACAGCCGCAATAATTTTCCAATGTAATATCCCTAACGGTATTGAAATTACATTCCTTTCACTGACGCTGTCTACCCGCAAACCGCTGGACCAAGAATGTTGATTAAGTAGAGAGATTTTCACGAGAAACGTTTGAATTTCGCTATTTGCTGTCTGATTCATTCAAGGTAATGTTTTAAATAAAGTTCCAATGAAATGACACAGAAGCATGTACGATATATCTTTCCACTATTTTTGACATAAAAAAAAACGATTTTGAAGAATAAAAAAGGTCATTTTATTAGATACTCCATACATCTCTGAGTTAACGTAGACACAACATGAAACGAGAATACACGGTGTTGAACACACTCAATGTTACTGACAAATAGGGCTATTCCACGCCTTGTCAAATTTATCAAAAAACTCGATCATACCATAGAATTCAAATGGAAAATTTGTTGTGAAACTTTCACCATCACTCATAATTATCAATTCATGACTTGAAACCACGGTCTGGAAACTAGTAGGGTAGGGAAATTTTGGTGGCTCTCGTGTTTCGGCACCTGTAGCATCGCCCTCTCTTTGTCACATTATCATTACAAATCAGATGCGATCAGCTTTGTGAAAATATGAATGTTTTTGAATGAATTTTTTAGGAATTTTTCAATGTGTTATATTTCTGTCATTGATTTCATTCACAATTCAGGTCCTAACCGTTTGTTTTTTTACAATACGAGCTGTCGAATGATTCTTCAAAAATGTTGACACCACGGTCTTACACACAGGTCTGGAAACTACGACACTTTGAGTGGTGGGTCGACTGAATCACCGGAAGGAATTTTTGGAATGCCATGGGCCCCAGATTGCATAGTTACTCCACAGAAATGATACCTAGGATACGGTATTAATTCTCACCCTTTGATTTTCTCTTTCAAAATACTGCAATTTCGTTTTTGACAAAAATTATTGTTAACAAAATATACATAATTATTTTTCATCATATGTGCCAGAAATTCTGTGGCATTTGTTGTCTAGCCTGCTTAGCAATTTTGTTTAAAATTTCACCTAATGACGCTATACTACATGCCAAAATTGCATCTTGAATGTTGTTGTGAAAAGGATTCGAAAACGAAATTTGTACTTTTTTCCATTAAATTGAAGAGAAGAATGAATTTCTTGAGCCGAAGTTCAATCTATTGAATTATTATGACATGAATCTGTTAAGTGCATAGGTGCTCTGGACAGGCGATAACGATATCACGCTTTGAATAAATGTGAAATACATATCGACAATATTATCCCTTATTGCTTGTTGCCTGTTGCTAGTTGTGTATTGCTTCGGTATGCGAGCCGTCTTATATTCGATAAACCATAACACATTATTCATTCATTGTCTCATATGAACTGGATTGCATGCGATAAAATCCAAGTTCTTATAAATTTGACAATCGATACTGAAGTCTGACAATGGTATGATGACAAGAAACAAGAGAGATATATTCGAAGTTAGCAATATTACAAGATATATGGTCCGTAAATGATAAGGTATTAAGCGTAGAACAATCTCAATTATCCGTCAATGAAAATAAATTGGAAATTTGTAACGCATTAGGTCACAGGTTACAAGTCAATCCTACGTAATATTTGACGAAGCATTCTACAATTTTAGCAGGTAAGGAAATGGCATATTTTGGCAATAACATTTTTGTTGCCCTTCTAATATTATTTCAAATCTCATTTAATGATTCTACATCATTAATTTTTTTCAGTTATTTTTCAACAGACATCACATCAAATCACGTCTAAAGGAAAATAACAATATATTGAAATATATTTCAATGGTTTCGAAGCATATATTTCTGTTGTACAAAAAGGGATATGGAAATCGCACTAACATCAGAGGGGAATTTCTATTCGATCAGCTGATTATTGAAATATATTTCTGCTCAGGAGTAGATGTGAATAATCAACTAACCTAAAACTACCCAAATTACCTTTTATTAATTATTTTGGACGGCTGTTCAATTCCAATGAATTTACAAAGACAGGTCGAAGTGCATGACAGTTCTGGATATCTATCTCTAAACAACAAATACTTCCACAGAAATTGATATTCGGTATAAAGTGAAAATACAATTTTTCTACAATTTATTAGGCTTGCAACGAATATCCGGTATTCGGCTGATTTTATTATATTCGGCCGAATACTCAATATATTCTGTTATAGGAAGATAATTGGTAAAATGAAAAATAAAAACGATTCATTGCATATATATTCTATGTATTTGAAGGATTGTCGTGAACAAAATTCAAAGGGGTGAGGTTTTCATTTCTTTTATAATCATTCAAGTAGTGATTGGTACAAAACACAGGCACATAATCATCTACTGTATAAAAAAATCAAGATTTTTTCTATGCCTTTGATTTATTTTCGAAATCGAAATTGAGAAAGAAAAGGTAATGGTTTGAAAAGAATTTTTTTTCTGCACGGATATTTAAATTTCCTTGCTTGGACCACGTATACTAATTGTTATGACATGAGAAATGATCCATTCATGTCCATACGAGTTTTAGTGCTAAAATTCGGCCGAATACTTTTGATTAAGATGCCCGAATATTCGGTATTAGGTATACTGCCTAATATACTATTCGTTATAAGCCTACAAATTACATCAAATGAAAATGTAAGCAACTTATTGACTATGCTAAAAAACAGTATACTACGTGGTGATACGTTTGACCCTGGCAATACACGTGGACGAATTTATTGTTAATAGCAAGACCTTACTCAATGATTGATTTATTTAGATGATATTAGTTTATGTTTTCAATACTGAGGTTTTGTATGTCGTCGGAAACGAATTATATAAAAACGTTCGGACGCGTCATCTATATTTTTGAGGGGGTGGGGATATCGTTCGCGATGAAATTCACCCGAAATACATTCCAACCCCTGGAACTGTGATTGCCACTCCTAAATTTTCGAATGCAACCTATCGCAAGTGATACCTCATTCGAAAGGTATTTTCCTTCTAGATATCAAACAACAAGAATAAATTGATTATATCGATTCATTTTCGAGATACAGAATTTCGAAGTTGAGAATCACTTTTTACTTTTCGCCACTAGATCAAGAAAAGCAATATCTGATATAAAAATTTTCTACCACCCATTTCCAAACAATATCACAAGTTATGTTCACAATGAGACCTCACATTTCGTAGTATTTCCTCCCAGAGAGTTCGGATAATCGAACTATGTTGATATCAGTCCAAGTTAAAGTCGTATCTTCGTTGTCAAAAAACAAATAAAACAGAACATATGCTGAAGACAAATACTTTTTCAAGAACTGATATTTTATACTGTTCGCTTACTGTGGCCTTTCAATTGATCGACGTTTGGATAACACGGATGAACACAAAATTGAGCTTCAAACATGAATTCAAGTATAAAATCCCGATAGTTCCGGTTGAAAAATATATGACGATATTTACATTGTAAACTCCATGTAACTTCTAACGTCCATAATATCAAAATATGCACAGTCCCTTGGGTGTCGTTATATAGACTTCACACTGTAAATATGTTCATTATGTTTATTCAGTTTTACTATCAGAATAGCTCACAAATAATAGTAAAAAATCCCAATTAGTACTGCTGAAAATGTTCTCTTTGCTCTTTAAAATACGCTTTCATGTTGTTTTTATCATTGTTATTATTATTCAACTCTAATTTACAGTGAGCAATCGCGAATTTGAATGAATTCACTGAAATATTAATTCAGGAATTACAAAAGAATCGCTCGGAAATTAATTTTCTATTATAAATGCGTCATGTATGTCGATATCGTAGATATGTCGTCATCGCTATTTTTAATAGTAGCCCTATAATAGGGTTTATTTTTTATTCAACAGCTTCGATGAAAAAAATATATATTTCAATTGTTTCCATACGTAATTACTTAGCGTATTCGCCAAGATATTCAAAGTGAGTATTGGGAGTGCTTTCCATCTACCTGCTGACAATGAGCAAGACAATATTTTAATTCCATTATTCAACGTCTATAAATTGCAGTAATAACTAATCTCAAACATGAATAGATCAGGATTTTGTTTCAAATAAGTTTTTCTGTTCTTCAGAAATTGAAACAATACAGATCCATTTCTATAGGTTGTTCCATTAAAAGAAAGAATCTGACCAATTCTCTAGTTATTATAATGGCGCAACTGTCAATGTTGATTACTCATTTGATATTACAAACTTGCGAGCAATTTGAGCTATTTTTTCACAAGTTCTTACCATTGCAAATTTCCAAAAATTCACTGAAGAAACGTTAATTATATAGTTCTTCTCACTTATCAGTTGTTAGTGAACGTATTCTGCACAAATGCTTTGTTATGTCCGAAATTGAGCTCACAATTTTCTATGCGAAACACTATACAGCTTCGGAAAAAAATATATCTGGGATAAAGGTAGAAATCTATGAGAGTAACAAGGGAAGAAGGTGTATTAAAGTCCTACATGATTTAGAGAGACGCAACGCTATTCTTATAGAGCACCTTCTTCGACCTATAAATTCGATGAGAAATTGTGATACTCTCTCAATTTTTGGCAGGCTATTCTTTGATGTACCCAAAGTACAATACAATAAATAAATAATTTCTGAAACTATACAAATTTTCGGTTACTTCTAAGGTCTTTCACTCTCTTTTGTTCATCTATAGACGAATCAAACCCTCTGTATTCCTGAATATTCATTGATAAAATATTTACCATGAGAACAACATTTTGCGTCATAACACTGGCCTAGTTATTCGATTCCTGTGATACAAAATTGATTTAATTTTGTGGTGTAGGCGGTTATAGTAAATACCCAACGTCTGATAAGGATGAAAATAACAACTAATGAAAACTGCTGCCAAAGACGCCATAATTGCACACTGGGAACCAGACTTGCAAAACATCATGACGACATTCATATTCGCATCGAACATCATGTTTTCGTGTACCATATATGCTAATGAACATGGTTTATATACAACATTCACACCCCTATTGAAACGGTCAGAATGAATTACTTCAAATGTCCGAAATACGGTCGACCATTTTTCTGCGTTTGCAGGAGACATCGTTATACCAGTTTCCTTATTTTGAAATATCTCAAACAATGTAAACAAGTGAATGGTTATCAAGAGTATTTGTAGATTTTCATAAAACTACATGATGTTATGTAAAATCAATTTTTCTCGAAAATGGTTCATGATATCATGAAAATTATTGTGAATATAGTATCGGATACAAAAAAACTGAAAACTAAAATATTTTCAATGGAATTATCCATCGGTCTCCTCCTATCAGTAGGATTAGCTTATGATAGTTGTAAAAAATAGTTACAGCCAATGACGAGTTCGTAAATTCGAAATTTTCAGGTAACGGCATTTTTGAATAATTTAAAGAATACTCGTATAACGACATCTTCTTCAAAGAGTTATAGCTGAATTGGGAAGAATTTTGAACGTTTGAGTTAAATGGACATGAGATAACCTCTTGTACATGTAGTTTCCGTTTGGTAGAAGAGTTTCTGGACATCCTGCATTCAATCATCTCGAACATATTAGTCAGTATCAACAGATCTCCAAATGAAAGGATCCTTTTGGTATAAGGGATTAGTTTGATATTAGCTTTGTATACACTGTGTCCGTAAAGTATGGAACAAATTCATTTTTAGCTAAACAGGTCATTTTAAGAAATGATCCTGAAACACGTCGATTTTCGATTTCAATTTACCGTATTTTGAAATAATAATGTAATATACAGGGTGAATTACGTTCGAGTAATGACGTCACCGTCATTATTTTTTAATGCAACACCCCCATTTTGTCTCAATATTCGGATTACTCTAGCTGAGCTGATTTCAAAAATGTATCACATGTTGATTCCAATGTTGATTTCATATTCTGTCTGCTAGACCACAAGTACCAAACATGTTTGGAAACAGCTCATTTTTATTACTCTAAACATGTAGCAAACTACGGGGTGTTACATTTAAACCAATTGCCGCTAGATAATAAAGTATTTTTGATAATATTGTTGATTTACCTAATAAAGAATGTTACGCGTTACTTTATGAGCACACACAAAACTATTGTATTTTTGTCCACCCTGTACCAATTGGAATCAACATGTGATACATTTTTGAAATCAGCTCAGCTTGAGTAATCCGAATATTGAGACAAAATGGGGGTGTTCCATAAAAAAAATGACGTTGACGTCATTACTCGAACGTAATTCACCCTGTATATTACATTATTATTTTAAAATACGGTAAATTAAAATCAAAAATCGACGTGTTTCAGATTATTTCTTTAAATGACCTGTTTAGCTAAAAATGATTTTGTTCCATACTTTACGGACACAGTGTATATGAATTGTATGTATTGAAGTTTCAGAATGAGGATTATTGGTTGATTCATGAATCTATTAAAATGCTATTGAAAAGAACAATCAATCATTTTCTGAAAAAGCACGCGAAGAAATCGATAAAAATAAAATAAATCTTAAACTGTATCATTCATTGATTGTTTTGTAAAATGTACTTTACATAATAAATTTCAAATATGATGACGATTCTTTATCCAGCATCATTTTCAACTTGTTCACCCTCTACAAACTTCCAACTACCCTGCCTCCAAATAGCTGGAGACAGTATTTGAAACAATTCCCTGGTTCTGTATAACTTAATCATCAAAAAACGTGAAAACGTGGTATCATAATTAGACAATATCTTTTCATGAAATGACTCAATCTCAATACTACTCTGGCAGCGCCCTGGACGGTACTAAAAAAACGACAATTGTTGTCCGTCGGCTAGCAAAAAAAATTCCTACCATATTTTCTTCATTATGTCCACAACGTATGTATAAAGTGTATTGTACTGAATTATATCATATTCTACAGCAACCTTCATTTATCATTGTAGATTTTCCACATAACCGATCAAAGTTCAATTATAGAGGTAGGTAAACCTACATCGTATAGACAACAAGAAAACTAACCAAGTCAACATTAATAAGTTCAATGTCAGAAATCATTAAATTCAACTTCAACCAGGTGAGGTAATCAATAAACACATTGCCTACACACTGTCCTACAGTTGAGAGATTGCATAAAATAATGAATAAAATTTATATTCTTTCTTTATAATGTTCACGTATCAAATTGCTAGATTCATATTATTATTTATCCCATGTAGGTGGAATCATTAGAATAATTTGTAACTTGTTGAATGGTCCACAACTGATCCACAACTCCTTCCTAGTTCAAGCGATCCTGTATTGGTTTTCAGGATAGCAGATCCATTTTTACTTTGTTGTTGTAGGAATTGAGTAATTGGATTTGTCAGTAATAAAGACGTTTATTATTTTCATTCTCTTGCCTACCCTGTACCTACAATCCATAAATTATATAGAAATCATAATGACTTGGCATTTACGTCGGGATTTACAATCGAGAAATGCGGTTCATAACTTTGAGTAGTCTTTCCAGATTCGAATATTCGAGAAACTTTTCGGATATACGGCATTTGAGACCACTATTTTTCGGTCTTATACAGTCTCAGACTTCTCGTGATAAAATAGAGTGGGGAAAAATGTTTCGGATTCAAAGGTAACTCAAAAATCAACATTGAAAATTAAACTGAACAAACGTAGAAATTACTCCAGCAATAGTATGTATAAAAAAGCTAATATACTGTATATCCGCCAATTATTTTGTCTGAGCATAATGAGCGCAATTGAAAAAGGAAATCGATCTGAAACTAGGTACTATCACTCTCACTTGTCGATATGAAAAAACTGCAATGCAAAAAAATCTGAAATCACCTGAAGAAATATATCGAGAATATACAAAAATAAAATGTCAAGACGCATTCGTAAGATTTCGTGATGAAAATTTTGTACCCACAATTGAGTCATGTTTTCATTTCGATTCAAGAATTATTGCCATCAAACATTTGTAATGGGGATTGTATTTTGTATTGTTACTGAAATATATCGACGTACAAGCAAAACATTGATTGCTTCTTTGATGCACAAGTTCATTATATGAATAAAGTATCATTATAATGTTATTTCATTATTCGGCAGCAATTCATTCAAGAGAGGAGTGAATCTGGTGAAGAATTGGCAAACTGCCGAATTCAAATCGACATCGTTAGGTCACACGAACAAGGTAGCCTCCAACGTGTGGAATCACAAATAGCATACAAGCGTGTTACTGAGTCATGACCACGAGATTCTTTCTGATCTCAAGTTACAAATTCAGAAGAAAAACTGATCAGGTGAGAATCGAAACTCACGCACAATGTATTCTGGAATCATTTCTTCATGTGAGAAAAAAATATCGGTATTAAGACAACTGAGTCAGTTTTTCTATTGGTTTCAGTTTTGTCAATCAACAGAATTTTGATATACCATAGACAGACAACTGAGATGCAAGGGGGGCCCATAATGTAATATTTTGAAATTCGCCCTGGATCTCATAAACGAAGCGGACTTGTAGTATCATGAAGTTCAGGAAAGGTACCCAACATTTGTGAATACCACAAATTTCTATCTTAAAATATGAGAGGAAGATAATGTGAAATTCATTGGGAATATGCCATACAAGGTGTTTGTTCCTTATTTCATAGAATTAGTTATTGGGATTTGAAATTTCCAAAAAGTAAACTGAAATAGTGAACACTCTGTTGAATATATTGTTAAACTGTTAGCGATACTTTATAGGATATTCTTTCTTTAATGTATACGAAGATTGACCTTTCTACCATGAAAGTTGTAGATAATGCATACATTTTAGTTAGTACATCTGTAAAATTTTTTCGAAAAAAATGGAATATCCCAAGAAAAAATTACGATAGAGGAGGGATTCGAAATGCAACCGATCCAAAAAAAATACGTAGAATTCGAAAATGTAGAAAATAAACAGAGTGTTCTATTTGAAAAAACAGGGTTGATGTCGGTTCAACCGCAAGTAGTAGCGTATAGTGAAAATAGTTTAGGGAAAATGCCACCAAAATTTCAAGTTGATATATCTGTTAGTTCTTCATAAACCTCTAATGAACGAATTAGGTGAATCACCCTGTATATTGCAAATTACTTCGAAATGAACAAGCGGAGAAAATATTTTTAACAAGATGTGTTAAATATTTTCAGCACCTGCAAATACATTCTAGGAAAATTTTTGCCAAATAATAAAGTTAGTTTCATGCGATTGAATACTTGAAATCGATTTTATGAAGTGAATTATTAATGTTAGTCAAATAATTCTGAAACATCGAAGCATTTGGAACACATTCAAGTACAATGAGTCAGACTAGAGAATTTCGCTCAAAATATGACATGGGGACTTTTGAATTGGGAATGAATTCAATATTTGTATAAAGTATTGAGCAAAAATTACTAGAATGAAGCATAATATACAGGGTGAGGCCGACAAACACCGAATACAGATTCCTCATCTCATTTCGAGGTAAAAAGTGTCTACGAAGGAATGCCCCCAAATGCACCCCCTCTGCACAGGGTGTTGAAAGTAGGAAAATAATTTTTCGCTCAAAAACTCCTGTAAAAATTTAAACTCGATACAGTAACCAAGGATCATCAACGTGATGTTTTCCATTTATTGATATCAGTTAGACCCATCAATTCCCAATCTGAAAGTCATAACATTTCATATACTTGAAAATAAAGATATTTGCCAAAAACTGAAGATATGTCGTGATATCATGATGATGTCATGAGAGGTTTCTTACGACATACAAGAATAATTATCAACTTCCTGAACATTCTTTAATGTTGAGACTATTCAAAACATAGTGAAGGTAAGTCAGAATATGACCGACAAACTCCGTTTTTTTCATTAGACATTTTGTTTGATCGAATCGATGTCGTAAATTCACCGATATGTGAAAATACCATCCATGAGAAATCTTATTGTCTTCGAACTTTTGGCATCCTGTGGAAGGGGTGCATTTTAGAACCTTCCCAGTCATCATTTAAGAGTTGAAGATGGCGGTCACGTCTCAACGCTACTATCTTGAAAATCGAAAATACGCAGGTTTTTCACTATGAGGAAAGAGTAGTCATTGTATAAATCGTAGTTGAAAAATCACGCTTTTTTTCCTCTGAAATTATGAGGAGAACTTGGCATCTATGGATTGAACTAATGACGTAGAATTGCTTAAAAATGTGAAACTTGAGAGGTCTTCCATGAATTTTATGTTGAGAACGTTCTAACACCTAACGAGGTGCTTACAGACTTACTTCGAAATTGTCTTTTCAACCGAAATTAGGGATACTCGAAGCGGAGATTTTTGAGTGAAGAAATATATAGTCTATTTATTCAAGCTAGAAAGTGTGGTGTTGCTGCTTCTTTTTTAACAACCATACTCCTCAACAGAAAGTTCGAAAGGTTTAGTTTATCTTTCAAATTGTTTTGAAAAATGTTGTTTTCGATTGGTAAAATATATACATTAAAATTGGATAACTATTCACTGTGGATAACTGTTGAACAGCTTTTTTTTCAATATTCATAAAAATTTCGACTAGAAGTAACAAACTTAATCCGCGGATCGAAGATTTCTGAGATAGAGAATATTTACACTAACAACACATTTGTTATGAAAAGTCGAAGTTTATTCTCTCACCGTTTACACATACATGCTAGTATATTATTTAGTTTATCAATCAATGGTAGTTGCTTGCTGTGCAAATTTCATTGATAGTTTTTACGGCGACTGAGTGGCAGTTGGTAGTAAATAGTGAATTTATTATACACTGCCGTTCAAGTCCAGATACTTAATGCTGTATGAATTCTTTTTGACAAATGAATGTAATTGAAGTTAGACCAATGAAACGTAGGGAACGTGATGTCATTTGAACAATATGTACAGAATGAGTTGTATGTAGTTCAAATAGGGATGAATATATTTTCAGATTCTATCCTGAATTTTCCTGACGTTTGCGGTGATGAGTACATTATTTCATATGTATTGTGAAAAATATCACTCATTCACAGGGTGGACAAAATTCTGTTTCTAAAGTACAGGAGGTACAAAATGATGGCGAATATTTTCTTTTTTTCGAGACAAACTCACTCGTTGAGTTAGTTACCCATTCGATCTGAATGATAAAATACCCGTGATTTCGTAATTCATGGGAATACGAGTGAATTATTGAAAACAACCGGTTATTGTGAACGTATCATTCTGAACGTCTCACGTTTGTTTATTATGATGATAACTGTTAATTATTAGTAATGCCTACAAGCTACTTCAAATAAGTTCACTATTCGTTTATATTGCAATAGCTGGTTCACCTTCAACATAACGTCTAATATAAGCCATCAACTTTCTTATATTACTTGGATCATCCCACCTAATCTGAGAATTTTGATTTATACGGAAAACCAAAATATGTATCATAAATCGTCTTCACACGGGAAAACTTTTCGTCAGCTGGCGTCACAAGTTAGTGGCTATCAGCTGATGAGGGTCATTCGAATGAGTATAGATTCTGAGAAAAATAATCATGAAGCAAAAACTTCAAAGTACTCGGCAGAATATTTATAAATACTCATACGTAAATACACAAATCACATATTTCAATCTCACAAATGGAGTGGAATAACAAATGACACTGTTATAGATTTGGGAACCCATGAAAATTGTTGGTGAAGTTGAATGATACACCAATTAACATTCATGTATCCTAAAATCGTATAAACTTCTGTTATTTCACCTTTCAAAGAAAAAATGGCATGTCAATTCCTTTTTCCTGATGATGTTGTCAAACGTATATTTACATATTAACATAGCATTTCACCAATTTATATCCTGATTCAAGGTGATTCACAATAATATTTAGGACGCACATCTATAAGACAGCGTTTCAAGGAAATCATCAAATATCTAAGTATCAAAAATTCTCAGTCACAGAGTATTGAAATATCGAGATTTTATCAGTTATTTTTATAGCTCCTGCAATAGGATACCTAATTCAAATTTGGTATAGAGTTATAGGGTTCACTTCACAAGTAAAATTGTTTCATAAGTATGTCCCTCTGTTGCAACCTTTATTCAATGAAGATAGTTCCACATTTCAAAAGGTAGGTTGTAAAGGGTGTCCCAGAAGGCGATGTCAAGCTGGAATTGGGCAATAGGCAGAGGAAAATGTAATTTCTAAGCTTGACCGGTTGACCTCACATTTTAGGCAAAAGTTCCAGCTTGACGTCCACTTCTGGGACACCCTGTATAAATAATAAAAATGTGAAATTGGTAGGTTTTCTCTGAATAATAACACTATTGGAAATGTAATATTCATTATCTCTTCAATTCATCCGCCTTAACCCCTTCAGTCCCCATATCCACTGGTATGGACATTGATTTTGCCATGAATAAAATTCCATCTTTCGTTACAAGGGTAAGTTTATTACATTGTGATCGCTATAATTCGAATAAGTTCATGATTATACTTCAACTTAATGTTGAATATAATTCATTGAATGTGATTGAATGAATACAGTTTGCAATAATTGAGAAATAAGTTGTACATAACCTACCAAAAAAGCATGTCCAGTGCGAAGGACATTGGGCCTTGAAAGATGCATGTGAAAATCTTCATATTGTCAATAATATCAATAATGTCAAGCTATAGTGAATAGCTGGTTAGAATACCGCCAACACTAATACCGATGAGAATAAAGAAAACCCTAAGAAAAAAGCATTAGACTTGCTCCACTTTCGTCTCCAATTGGCATATTCTCTCATGAAGATGAATATTCCGGTCATACAAAAGAGAGGACGTCCATCAGATGCATCTCCAAGTTCGTCTATCACCAGTAGGTAATGTAAATGTTTTCACCTCTTCAAAGTTAGGTTTTTCAACCAACTCCCCATAAGTCGAAACTTGTGCGGGGTGAAGAAGGGCGGGCCCTACAGTTTATAGTGGAATCCGAACCACTTCGGGGGAACGGATACACCAGGAGGATTAATACCATGAATCCCACACTTAATGAAAAGTGCGTTCGCCTCAGCGAGATCAGAACCACTGATATATCCGCTATGGATTTTGGCTATTTGGGTATAGTGTACGCCTCAGACCACTTGGCTACCACGACCCCCCACGGTACCCCTACACATTATTGTAGTGAAAGAAAGCGACTATTTGTCGAGGTTCGTCATGATCGCTTGGATCATATTCCCAATTATGGTTCGAAGAAAGAAGCAACCCGATGTAAATTTGAAAAATGCACGAAAAAAACTAATTTTTTTGTAACAAGTCTAATTTACATCTTTGTTTTCTCAAAGAGAGAAACTGTTTTCTTTCCTCTCACAGAAAATGAATTCGTACCCATACATTTGTAAAATTCTAATTCAAATAAAAAAAGTGTTCACTGAAACAATTGTATTACTCTTGAGTCCTGAGGTCTACCGAGCGGGACACTTCCTAAAATATTTGATAGTAAAAAAAATGTTCAACCGCTGCCCTCTGATGATCCTAAGATGACCTCTGATCACGAAACATTCGTTATTATTTTTTTTTTTCTACCTTCATAATAATCTGGGACTGAAGGGGTTAAGAGATACGATCAATTAACAAATTCACCCATTGAACAAGATTTCATTTCTTTTTAATTCAACAATCTCAAACAAGTTTCCTGAGGAAATAGGCCATGCCGAGCCAATCATGTACCAAGGTTTGCATATTGGTGATCACAATATTCTGGCATTCTCGAAATTTGTTGTTAGCTTGCGGTGCAGTGATTGAATTCATTTTTCCATTGATATTCTCAGTTGATGTCGCATGAACCTCATCCATTTCTGAGTTTGGATTTTTACACTAATCTTAGTTGTGTATGTTACTCAATTTCATGAATCATCGATAGCACGTAGCAACTGTAGCCTTAAACAATGTAGCACGCATCTATCACGCACTTACGGAAAGACGTACTTATAATTCGAGAGTATGTGTAATATTTAAAAAATAATCATGTTGTACTTCGGCGGTTCTAATAAGAAATATATGTCACAAGTCGCACTAACGAACATACTGTAATGGAATTCAGCAATGTCATGATGGATGCATTGGGGAACTGGCAAACCTGAATAATTCCCCTGTATCACATGCTTCCACCTGAATCTCGATTATATTGGAAGCTCTCGAATATTCTGGAATAGAAGAGGATGGAAGATCCTGCGAGCAGTCTGACGAAGATAGATAAGAATATGTGACAGAAGACTGACAGTTCTAGAACATACCAGAACAAATGTTGAACCATATAAATATCGAGCTTCCAAATAACGTTAGTTGAAGAATTGAACGCGACGTGGTTATATCGTTGTCAATATAAATAATTAAAATAAATAGTTCGTTAGTGTTTGTACGTGAAAATAAATAGTTCATCAGATCAGTCTGTTATTACTGGAACCCACGAATAACGTAACAATATTTTTCACAAAGTTCCTGATTCGATATACAGAGTGGCCCACGAGGTTAAGGGCAGTATATATCTCGAAAACTATTTGGAGTAAGATATCGAAATTTGGCAGTTGTGAACCGTCGGTAATATTATTTTAAGCAAGCTGCAACGTTGTTACAACGTCCCATTTTGGATCTCGTGGTATCATCTTTAGAATTTTCAATGGGATATCCTGTATATTTTTTCACTGTTGTAAAACAGGCGCATTAAGAAACTGTTTGCCAAAAGGTTAGGTTAGCTAACCTAGCTCTTTGTTTCGGTATTTATATACGTTCATTTGTGTTGATGATTATTTCTTCCGTTCGAATCAAATAAGAAAAAATTAATATAAGTGATGGAGATACTGATTATTTACACGAAACAAGTGAAGATGATTTTGATATATAGTAAAATGAAACGAGGGTCAAAAATCGTAGAATGTTCCATTGTCATATTATTTTCATTATCGTAACCAAAGATTATTGTTAAACGAATCAATCTTGTAGAACGTGGGTAGCCAAAAACCGTCAATAAAACCGATCCAACCCTCAAATGTTTTTGTACCGTCACGAAACTAAACGAAACCGAAACGGCCATTCGAAATTTCGAAACCATACAGAAATGTTTTTTGGAACAAACCTAATAGTTCACAACTTCATTACGGTTCTGCAGACGATATATCCTTACTCTAATCTATAGACGTCCTCTCGACCAATACGAGTGCATTTAAAATATGATCACGGGTTAGCGAGTTTGTTTACTACGCCGGCCTCTTGGTTTTGGATGGACTATAGATATGCATAATGAATGCTAAGATTGATAAACACATAATTGTCTACATGAGAATGTTCAATATTATACAGAGTGTTTTGGTTTTGGTGGTCTAGAATTTTCTGAAAATAATTTTTTTCTTCGTGTATGGATTCACAGTGAAATGTTCGTGAGGATATTTGCATTTTTTTTGCTTCTACAGCCGGTTCAGCAGGTAGAGAACGGTGGTATCAAAGTGAGGCTTCAGGTACTTCAGAGACCTATGGGCATCCACCTGCTATGGACGGTGACGCACAAGAAATATCAAAACATATTCAGGAAGAACAGTAGATAAATATTGGAGAGGTGTATTGGTGTACGAAAACTAGCCCCAACACGATTCTTGAAAAAATAATCATTCAAGTGTTGAGTTGAGCGAGTATAAACAAATCACCCAAAAACTTTCAGATGTGCACATCGAGTTACCGAATGATGTTTTGAATAGACCACGGTCTTATACACAGGTCTGGGAACTATGGCAGTTTCGAGTGGTGGGGAGTGAAACAATTTCTGAAGAACAATTCGTCATACTTATCCGCTATGAGCGTATGTGTCTAGGGGTATGACCACGCGATTAATCTTTCACATTTTGTATTGTAAACAAAACCAACGGTTAGGACTTGAATGGTGGATTGAATCAATTGTAGAAATATTATATCCTGCAAAATTCCTATTTTCGCAAAGCCGATCGGATCTGATTTGTGATTGGCTGACAAAGTGACAAAGAGAGGGCAGTGCTACAGGTAGCGAAACAGGAAACCACAAAAATTTCGTCGATGTTTCCAGTTTCCAAAGTGGCATTATTAATGAAGTCGATCTGGATCCGTAATTTAAAACAAAGTATTCTGTTCTCGCTGAATTATATACAAATTCAGGCCATAATAAGGATAGGCTACAAGGGCTGTACATTGGATCTGGAATCTGGGTCACCCAAGGTCAAAATGTCCCAATATGAGTCAAGGTATTAGGGAATGAGAATTCTCGGGACATTGGATCTATTAAAAGCCAGACGAGATATCTTGGCAGCCATGCATGCGATAAATTTGCGATTAAAAGTGAAGGTTGATTTTCAATTGAAGACGATAAATACGATTCAGTTCAAAACAAAATGTTCCAACTAAGAGGTTGGTACAATTTGCACTTGATAAGAACCTCGGGTTTGGCAAAAACAACATGTTTTTTGGCATCAAAACGTATACATGTCGATGGTTCCCTCGTTAAATCCTTTTTATCTATTTCGCTCCATTACAATTTTATACTAATTGACATCTACGTATGCGCATGACATGTCCATAAAACTGGCACAGCCGTTTTGGCACAACCAAATGAAAATTATGCAGTATTTAATAACTATTTAATAACTATTTTCTAACACGAAAAAAAATTTTATAACAAACGGTTTTCGAAAAAACGTGGTTGTGCCAGCTTTACGTAAAGCTGGCACAGCCGCGTTTTAACTTTTTACTCAAAGTAGCTACGAATTTGATTCAAATGCTCAATTTTCCAACTCTTTAATAACTCTCGACTGGTATATACAAAATTTGATTTCGAACAAATTTGAAGATTCTACGGGGGCCGGACTTGCATACATTTCATGAAATCTCGGTAATAAGTTTTCTCATAAGAATTGATAGATAATTTATGATAATGAAGAGATTAACTAACAGGAAAGGCTTATTTTATCCCATTAGAGTAAATGTTTCGAAAAACTGTACAATACAGTTATATGAAATCAGGAAAAAGTAAACAACACGAGAAGCCTTTTCGTCTACTAATATTTTCTAACTCCAGCACAATCACTTATTTTGGCAAGATTTCGATTCATTATGATGAAAACTAACGTAGTACAATATTCTCGATTTTGATTTTCAGAATATGTAGTTCTGGAATTCTTCAGTTGTGCTGGAGTTAGAAAATATTCGAAGACGAAAACGTTTCTCGTATGGTCTGTTTATCATATTTCGTGAAGTAAATAATTTTTCTTTCTGAAATTTTCTATCAAAAATACTGTACTACGTTAGTTTCCATCGTAATGAATCGAAATCTTGCCAAAATAAGTGATTGTGCTGGAGTTGAAAATATTGGAAGACGAAAACGTTTCTCGTATGGTCTGTTTATCATGTTTCGTGAAATGAAAATTTTTTCTTTCTGATATTTTCAATCAAAAATACTGTACTACGTTAGTTTCCATCGTAATGAATCGAAATCTTGCCAAAATAAGTGATTGTGCTGGAGTTAGAAAATATTAGAAGACGAAAACGTTTCTCGTATTGTCTGTTTATCATGTTTCGTGAAATGAAAATTTTTTCTTTCTGAAATTTTCTATCAAAAATACTGTACTACGTTAGTTTCCATCGTAATGAATCGAAATCTTGCCAGAATAAATGATTGTGCTGGAGTTAGAAAATATTAGAAGACGAAAACGTTTCTGGTATGGTGTCGCTACATCATAGCCTACTATACCATACTCACTCATCATTTCACCGCACACTACACCAAAACGTTCGATCTTTAATAAAAACATTTTTTTTTCGTTTTAAATATCGCAGAATCATATTGTGTCATACATCGTTGTATTGGTAATAAAATATGCTATTCAATACAGGGTATTTTTTTTTTCACGGGCCATATGAAAAAATAAATTTGATGATGGTTTCTCCGAAACGAAACGTCGTACGGAAAATATCTCAACGCTGTTTTGTAGGGATTAAAAAATGGCAATGAGAAAGTGTCTTTTGTTTTCTTGTATCTCTTTAAATAACTTCAGAAAAAAATTAAAACGAAATCAGCGAATTTCGGTTTTTCAGGCATATCTCCAGAACTAATTTCAACACTTTCAACATTCAAGTCGATATTACCTGCAAAAAACTGAATAAACTGTATTATGCATTCACCACTTTGAAGTCTAACTTTCACAGAGAGCACCTAATAAATATGTACTATGCCTTGGTATACAGCACAATAAGCAACAATGTTATTGTATGGGGCAGGGCCACAGAAGCATCTAGGATATTCGTTTCACAAAAGAGGTTCATAAGACTTCTGTTCGACCTAGACTATAGAGAAACCTGTAGAGATACATTCATTCAAAACGGCATACTAACATTTACTTCCATCTACTTATACAAACTATTACTCTACACACACAATAATACTGAAAAACTTAACAAAAATAGCGAATTCCATGAATACCATACAAGAAGACGGGACGACTTTCGTCCATATCAAATCAACCGAATTCAACATAAAAAATCACCCCTGTATGCTGGTGGTTATCTATTCAACCTACTGCCTAGAAACCTGAAGTCATTGCAGAGCACTAGTTTGTTCAAATCAAACCTAAAAAAATTCCTAATACAGCATGCTTTCTATTCACTTGAAGAATATGTTCAATTAAATACCTAATGTCGCCACTTTTACTACATTATATCTGTTATGTGTTTATATAGTGTATCTGTTATATTTTTGGTGTTAGTCCAAACATGTACTATTTGTGTCCACACTTTTTACAATTCCCACTCAACCAATAATTGTATTGATATCTACCTTATTTGTGACAAAATTATTATATTTATTGTACCTTCTGTTCTATTGACTTGTCTCATATTATGTAAATAACCCAAAGAGATCAATAAAAGTATCTATCTATCTATCTAATTGGAATTTCGAAACTTTCTGAACGGCACATTGTTGGACAAGGAAATGCACAACTTCTCTCTAATTCAACCATCTCCGTATCTCTTATGGTTTCCGATATCCCCATGCTGTTCATTCTTATCTTGGACACAGTGTAAAATATTATATTTTTTTGATTGATATTGAGATGTGACACTAAAAAGTACTCGAATGATGAATCATTGAGGAATCTCTCAAGAAATTGCAACATTCAATTCATATTTATATTGTTCAGCATAAATCGTTGTGGATAAATTTCCATCGTTTATAATTTATTTTTATCGTTTCAAATATTAATTGAGAAGTGAGATTACATACATGCCGTCGTTGATTCACAGAATTTGTTGAATAATATGAACAAGAGTTTTTATTTCTTGTAAAAAATGCACATTTCATTTAGGTTTACATCTTTTCATGAAAATCGATTGTGTTACTTTATTCTATGCCTCTTTGAGTTAAATGGTTGGAAAAGAGGAGGGTACTTCATGCTGTTTGTCTTTTCCACAAAATAGTTATAACAAAAAAACCATCGTATCTGCATAGGAAAATTAAATATCGGACAGACATTCATAATTTGAATATTAGACTAAAAAATATGCTTGCAATACCGAAATTCAGGACAGAAATGTTCAGGCAGTCCTTCAGATACCGAATTTGTCACATGTATAATTCTGTTCCCCCCTCATTTAAACAACTGAATTTTTTAAACTTCAAATCTAAATTTAGAGAGTATTTGTCTGAGTGAAATAAGGTTATATATTTAATATCTTGCTCAGAATAAGTAAATTACACTCCATTATGTCATTGTTTGCTCGTATTCGAATTAAAATGTAACAATAATAATTATGTAGCAGTCACAGGTTTCTGTTTAGGGTTGAGTGGAAGAACATTTTCTGTTATGCCTGGCAGTGCAGAAAATGAACTTCGCCCTTTATTTCTTGATTTCTTGGTTATAAAATAATAAAGAATTATGTATTTGTTTTTCCTCAAGAAATAATAAAGTCGATATCATTATTATTATTATTATTATGTTATGCATCAATCTAATAAAATACTCATATTGTCCAATTTACTTTTCCAGAGAAGAAATCTTGGATGGCATCAATGGTTATTCGTTTTATTCATCAAATTTTCCTTTCATGAACTAGATCTCGTGAGCGAGTTAACAAACTTGAGTTGAAGACATTGAGAGTTTAAAAAGTTAACGATTTTCTTTTTCTTCAACAGAAATATTATGTGTTATTTTTTGTATTTATTCACTATCACTCCAGTATATCGATACAAACTTATATAGAAGGTTACCTACCAATTCCAATCAAATACCCAATAAAAGTTTCCATACGTTTGAACCATGTTATGCGAACGAATCTCAAACCAAATGTCATTGACCTTGCCCTTTGTTACGAATTCACGCACCTCAATATCATTAAAAGTAGGTATACGATTTTTAGAATATTAGATAGATTTACTCTCACAGAAATTACCGATAACAGACAGTAATAACATAACCTGAACATTTCGCTGGGTTCAAGTTGGTTTCAACCTAACGAAAACAATTTTGTGTTGATATTGATATTGCTACATAAGAATTTAATCGTTTGGAGGCCCATTATATAATTTTTTTATTACAATTTCTCAAAGCACGTGGCTTCGCCACGCCCCAAAGGTTAATACTATGAGACTATAAGCTACTCTGAAGTGGGAGGGCGAATGTTATGACGGCAAACCAAATCAATAGCCAGTAATAGGTTAGGTACAGCAATATTTTATACGCTTGTCAATAGAACAGTGTCAATTTACAGATTCAAATATTATGTAGTCTGTACTTATAAACAACGGGTCTACCCCTTAAATTAACGGGTTAGAAGCAATATTTTTTTAATTTTCATTGATATAGAGTTGATTACAATTATTATAAATAAACAATGACATATGGTTGAATGTAAGATAGACTATTACGCAGATATATACTAATTTGGAAATTGGCAAATTCATTTCTACATATAACTAATGATATTGATTAATAAACAAGTCGTTCATTCCTTCCGGTACGGATGTATCAAAACATGACGAAAATATTTTATCTCAAAACAAAGTGATCTTGGCTAGTAAATGTTATTCACAACTTGTGAACTTGTTTACGAAATCTCCTAACTAAAAAGAAAACAAGCTAACACTTGAGATATATTTCATGATGATGTTTCAAAGATTGAATGAATTAATGAAAATTATAATACTCATTGCTGAAAGCGATACAAAAAAATAAGGAAAAACCTTTGGTGTTATTTACCTCTAAGTAAAAACATTCGGCTTAGAGTACGCATGAACATGTGGTGCACTCACAAACACATCCACGGAGTTATAAATACACGAATTCACTGTATAACGATATCGTCATTATAATTCAACTATTCGACTTTGTAGTTCAGTTCAATTCACAATTGAACGCAATGCTATATAACTTTTTGTTCACCATCCAAACCGAGACATACCACTTTACTAAAATGTTTGGTGATTGAATTCTACGTTTACGATGTTGCCGTGTTTACTTGTTGAAAAAGCCTTTCACATGTTCAGTGAATGTGAAGGTTCAAGATGGTGGAACAGTCGGCGGACAGGGTATATATCGGCGAATGGAAAGTCTTGCGCTTCTACGCTTCGTCCTGGCTTCGTCCATCCTACACGTAATACGTATCTTTCTGAATAGGGGTTGGCGGAGACAGTGTTGCCAATAATTAATGATTCGAATGTGAGACAATCGCAATTCGCCCATTATTTTTGAGGTTTCTTTCATACTGGGGAGATGCCTTGATGTACAAAATTGAAGTAGATTACTATTAAAATCCCCAAAGTTGCCAAAATCAAAATAAAATAGTTTGGATACTCTATCGCAAATATATTTTTCAACTTATATTCCATTTCTTGAACTGGCATAATTTCAATAGTGAAAATTGTAGATACCCATAATTTTATTCACCTAAATATAAAGTACCAAAACAAATATACAAAGTTATTCACGCCTAACAAGAATATTGTCGCCCGACCTATATTCAATACAGTTATGGTAAATTTATACAGCAAATAAGGAACAAAACCGATGAAATCACGCATTTCATTTGGAACAAACATGTGTTTTCATTGTTGCATTCTTATTTTATCTCTTATTTGCTGTATAAACTATCCATTACAGCAGAGTATATTAGGGGTACATTCTAAAATCATTTTTGTGTTAAACAGAGTTGAAAACTAAGAAAATGTACATTGAATTTGTCCAACATCGATCATTTTGGTAATGTTAGATTTGCTTTCAAAAAATTAAAAATTTTCCAAAACCTGAACTCTATAATGAGGTTCCATTAGATGTTACCGGAAAAGAATTCACAAAAAAAAACTAAGATACCGTATATGAAGAAAATTAAATTCTCTTATCTTAAAAAACATCTGAGACCTCAAATGGTATCAATACTGTCGGGTCATTACTAGCAGAATATCAAGTACAGTTATGAAATATTTGGTACACTTTCTCTCACATTTACTCAAGAGGCTTCAGGCCCAGACTAACAAAAATTCAACATTTTCTTGAGTGATCAAAAAACCCTATACTTCAGATTTTTCAGAATCCGATAGGGCATTTGAAGATAGCATGAAGAACTTTTTTCTCACAGTATTTTACTACTGATATTTCAAAGTTGAATTTCAGGCATCTGAGGATGGTGACCAAATCAGTAAATACCATCACATACTTTGTTTAATTCCAATAAATTATATCGTTATTATACCCAGCACTAATGTAAATTTAATTTTTGAGCTCGTGACCTCTCGAGTCGTGGCACTCTTGGGTCGGGGAGGCCGTACCATTATGCCACCTCTCCCACCCTATAATAACGCCACTGCGAAAATGTATGAATAAAAATAGAAGATACTTCGAGCAATTCTCACAATTTTCCTATTTGGAGGTAGTAGGTGACATTGTATCGATTCTTTGAGACTCAAAATTCAAATGTAAAAACTCATCAGTAAAACACTTCGCGAAAAAATGATGAAAACACAGTTCCATTTACTTTTTTGTGCTCTCTTCGAACATCTTTGGAGGACTAAAAAATATGTTGAATTTTTGTTAGTCCGGACCTAGATTTTTTCAATGATTCATAAGAACGTCGCTTGAGCAGGAGTTAGAGAACGTGTATATCAAATATCGAACAAATTTTGTTGATAATTTGCTAGTTACGACCCAACATAGATATTGATGGAACACCCTATATCTCGCTTATAAAACTTCACATTTATATGTATTTACATTCAATAAGTTCGCAATGGGCAATCTGGCAACTTTGGATTCAGTGGCGGACCTAGGCTCGTGTATGCAACTGTAATGACACTGATGAGCATACATATTATAAGTGGTAATAACGTGGTAAAATTTCCAACCAGTTCGTGCGAATTGATTCGAATGATTTATACTAATGATCAATCCATCATAATATCAGTACAGGAAATATCTATCTGTCATTTGACATCTAGTTTGTTTCCTACTAGAAATCCGTAAATCACGCTGGTTCTTGTTTTATTTTGTAAGGGTGTACAATTCGGACATTAGAAAACCATCGCGGATTTCTAGTAGGAACAATCTTATGATATTGAAATGGTAAAGTATGATGAATCTGTACGTCACTGGAACTGTAAACGACAAATCGTGATATCCAATCCCGTCAACTAACTGAAACTATGTGTAAAGCGCAGGTACTTTGTGAATTCGCCAATGACCTAATAATACCACAATATACTACTCAGTAGCAACAGCTGGTCTATATACGTTAGTAACGTTGTTAAACCTCTAGATGTATCCGTAGATCTTCGGATTTTTGCATAAACCATCAGAAAAATAAGAATTCTCGATTATTTCAAATGTGAAATGAATGAAAGGAGTTCGGTTTTTCAACTCGAGCATTAGATGCGGTGTGAATCAGGGCTGCAGCTTGTAACTCTTATAATATAATGTAACTCTTTGACAGCACAGTATCCCTTGATTCCCTTGGTATTAATGTTCGGTTTAATTTTTTATAATGCGCATGCATCCTAGACAGATTTGCGATTCACCGCTTCGTTGGACCAATGATGGGATTTCCCGCCAATGTCAAATAATCGTGAATATTTACCGATTTAAAGGCTACCAGGTCCGGCATCGAAAAATAATAACCCCTACTTGATACTCTAATACATCGATAGGAAAATACTCAGTGTATATATTAGTATCACAGAATAAATAATAATAATGATAATAATAATCATAATAATAATCGTTTATTATGCATAAAAAAGTACATACATAAAAGGAAAAGGGTTAGGCAAAGACTATCTTCCACCCCTCCCAAAAATTATATAATGTGTGTAAGAAAATAATGATGAAGTGAAAATAATTATTCAATATCATAACAATGATGAAGAAAAGAGAAAAAAAAAGTATGTGAAAAACTTGACAATACAATCAGGTCGGTGCTATCAACTATTAATATTCTTATCATTCTATTGGTAAATTTAACGATTTCACTACAATACATTGGATCTTGAATTATTTCTGAGCAGTAAGCAGCTGTGATTTTATTTATCTCTTGAACTGATAACTAGGGGCAATATATAAGAAAAACATCCTTCAAATTTGAAGGTACGTTGCCAAGGTATGTTGAATGAGTTAACTCTCAAATTGACCAAATTTATGTCAGAATGTCTGCTTAATAAACTATCCAGATAACTAGAAGTTTCAGTTTGGAGCAACTTGAACAAAAATATTTTTATCAAATATTGGACTCTGTACCTCACATTCAACTCCTCTCCGTTCTTAACAAAAATGGCGTGACATGTTCACCATATGGTTTGCAGCATACAAATCGCATGCAAGCGTTTTGTGTGCGTTGTAATTCAACTTGTTATATTGCGGCAAAAAATTGTAATACACCGAACAACAATACTCGATATAGGGGTAAATAAGAGTTTTAACTAGCCTGAGTTTCATTTCTTCAGATAACTGATCCCTGAATCCATACAGCGATTTGAGTTTGAAGAAATATACTTTGAAAATGTTTTTCACATGTTCATATACAGGGTGTCCCATAAAGACCACGTCAAATCGATGGAAAAAGTAGATCAAAGGATAACCCACCTGCTATGACAAAATTCCCATGATAAAAGTCTCACCGTTTTCGAGATTTTTTTTTTTGAAAATGATGAAATTTTGCACCTTTCAATAGTTTTGTCTTTACGGTTGGTACAATTTTACACCTTTTTGGTTAATTTTTTCAGTAAAATATTGCTGAAGATAATGATTTCAACGTTTACATAAAAAATCATTCTCTGAAAATTTTAAAGGGGGGCTGTGGGAAATATTTTTATGTATGTTAATAATCTGTGGTATAACCCAGTCGCTGTCAAAAAAGTATATTTTTTGAAAACTAAGGTTCGTGCTGAAAAGATAGAGATACGCGTGAAAACAAATCGATCAACTACTTGAAAGTTTAGTGGTATTTTCTGTTGTTACAATGTCATATGGAAATTGGTTTTGCCGTTAAATGAAAGAATTTTAACATTATAATAGTGAATTTAGAAATCAATATCAATCAAATCATCAAAACTGACATATCCAACTTGCAATTGATATAATATTTCACGAAACACCAAACTTCCTATACCACTCGGCAACTGTGTACACAAGGAACTCTATCGAGGAAGCGATCTCAATGTATAATCATTAATATTCCCAAAGTTTGAATGTGGATCACGTGTTGGTTTTGTTCTGTTCCTCGCTGTATTTGTTTCTTTCCAGTTTCTACAAAAAAAATTTGCGACAACAAACAAGTTTCGTTTAGTTTGCGTAGTTTTACTTTGCACGTTTATTATTAGCCTATTGTTGACATCTATATCCTTATCAATTTTTAACTTACTTTTTTTGTAGTTTGTAGTTCGTCATATTAAAACATCAATATTTTTATGTAAGTATTCTTTCGAAAACCAAGTAGAGTGACTCGGTTTCAAAGCAAAACTGAAACTGAAATATATAAAGGTTGAAAACCCTATTTTTATATTCTCTGATATCCAGAAAATACTTAAATTTTACTATTGACTGCTATTGAATATTGGAAGCCGACTCTGACTATATTTTTAAATCTCGCGGTACAGTTATTGCTTACTGCGCAACTCGGTAGACCATATTGACTCTGCAATGTTATGCGGGGTGTACACGACCGCATGGCTTGAATCGACTTTGTTAATTATCAATTAATGGGGGGCTAGCGCTGTGGAAGGGTGGTGGCCTGCCAACCCAGAGGTTGCAGGTTGGATCCCCCGTCCAGGTAGAGATTTTTCTATCTCAGACTCCACATAAACATATGTAGTGATGGTCCCCGCCGTCAATGACGTGCCATTTAAGTTTGAAAAAAATATAAAAAATAGTTAGGCCAATGGAATCCTCGCGAATCGATATGAATGAATGAATAAATATCAATTCGACAAGGCCGGAATTGACTGAAATCGAATCCCCCAAAGTTTACTTTTCATCAATCGTCGCATGGCGATAATGATATATTTATCGTGACGTTTAACACAATAAACAGGTTATTAACACTACAAACCTAACAATAAAAACATAGTGCGTGCAATTCACAGAAAGAAATAGCCTTATCCAATATTCATGGATTGTGAAATTGATGTATTAAGCGATGAAACCAAATTTCTCTTAGATTTGAATACTCTAATCCTAGTGCATTTAAAGTACCCCAATACCGTTTTATCGACTTCACTATACAGTCGCAAACGCATTTCTACGATTCATATAATTTTGAAATCCGTGTTACTGAAATCTTTATAAGATCGACACTAAACCGAAGTATACCTTATTATTCCGAATTAGTAGTGGAAATTAACCGCTTATGATTGACATATAATAGTGAAAGATCGATCCAGGCATTTATGTTGTTGGGATATTTAATAAAAACAATTTCACACGATACTCTTTTGTCACAATTAACAGATTGTTTGCAATAACGGGAGTGAATTTCAAGACTAGATAAAAAAGTTATATCCAAATAACCAGAATTTTTATACGAGTAGTAAATTTCTCCATTATATTTTTTCAACAAGAAAAAAAAAGTGAGTAGGTACAGCCTGTATTTCTTCGGAATTTCAACTTCACCATAGCGAAAATCCAAACAAAAACTGTTGCAATTGAATGTTAAACACACTGGAATCAAAATTAACTATTTATCTGCTTTAAAAATATTCTTCCCTGAAAACAAATACATATATACTTCATTGTATAATCACGATTATAGTATATTTATTCTAAGTATCTCATCAGTTCGTTTTTCACCTGTCATCTGATCAACAAGTTTACTATTTGCTTGTCCTGGTGTGTTATCCCAGGCTATTCTTTGTAATTCTTTGACTCGTCTTTTGATGGATTAGTAGTTTCTTGGGCACCTCAAGTACTGGTTCCGGGCCAAAGTAGGGTGTAGCTGATCCCTCCCTAGCTAGTTCATCAGCTATTTCGTTGCCTTCTATTCCTCTGTGCCCAGGTACCCAGATCAGTTCAACTCTGTTTAACCTTGCCAGCGTCAGAAGTTCGTTGATACATTCCCAGATGAGTCTGGACTTCACCTTATAACCTGCAAGGGCTTTCAGGCTGGCCTGACTATCCGAAAAAAAAAATTGATTCCTTTTCTCTTGAAGGTCTAATTGAATACAAACTAGAAAATGTAGTGGGGAATTGCAGAAAGTAAAAATGCACTCTTTGAAATCTATCCAAGCTTTCGGAATCTTTATTTTATTCCGTCATCAGGGACAATCTTCGGCGAGAATGTTTACATAAAAATAGTTGGACATTTAAAAAAACAGAATCATAGAAATTGTTGTGAACTGAGATATGTAATATATTTTGGGACCGCATTTATTTCATGGTAGATCACGAAACCCAGTGATTTTGAATCGCACATTTTACAGTGATCAATTGTCCACAGTTCTCACCTACTTATCTCTGGTTCTTCAAGAAGTCGGAAGGCATAATATGTATGAAAAATTGCAGTTGCAATAATACCTTTAATTATGAAATTATGCAAACGAAGCCACCTATCGCAAAGTTATGATAATATCGTTTTTGAAGGAAACCACTAATATGATAATATTTCAAGAAGTTAGTACATCGTGTTCATCATTCGAGAAGTATTTTGTGAAAATTGCAATCAATTTAATTTTCTTCTCATCTGTGGAATTGTCCCCTCCCTTTATTCGTCGAAAATTAATCGGATGAAAAACATTGTAGTAATCTTTCATATTGTATATATTTGTAATATCTTAGATACAAATGACATATACTTGAGAAACATACATTTTGTCATTCTTTACATTAATAAATCTATCACAAATAGAATTTACATTAGATGAATAATAAATGTGTGAGCTAAAATACAGTAAAAACAGATCAATAGGTAATATTCAACGAGCTGGACAAATCTCCCAATTGCGCATTTCGAGACATATGTATCATTTTCAAATCTTCATAAGTATCAGCTATTGAATACTGCCAGAAAATAATGAAAATAATGAATGATGAAACATAGAATTGTTAATCAATTACAGATCTTATCCTTAAATGCACATTCAGATAAAAAGATTGTCATTGGGAAAAGCAATTTATCATTGAAAATTCACATCGAAAATGATATTGCAGATAATACAATTCGTATGTATCAAGGGGTACGTGTATTTAAGAAATGTAGTTCAGGCGAACTTTTGACATCAATTTGATTGGTGGTACACGCTGCGCAAGTTTCCTTACGAAATTGCACAGATGTGCATTATTGTTGACAAAACAAAATTACGTACATAGTATAGATGGTCTATGAATTACATAAATTCCAAAACGTAAACACAAGAATAAGAATAAATTCCAGAATTCAGAGACATAAAGGAATGAAGGTTCACCTAATTATGTAGACATGTATTTTTGAACGATTCAAAAGGATTGTTTGTGTTCTAATTATTTGTGACATGGCTTTGCACATGTCCTTATGTATTAGAAAACTTTATGATTTCAACCTAAAATACGGAAAGAATAATATCAAATGAGACTTTCATAACACCTCTTTTTCAAGTTCACAAGTGCAACGATAGGATCGTGAATGGAATGAAACATAGAATAAAAATGTTAGATCATGTTACGTCGCCCTCCTGAACTGAAACACTAAATGGAATTGATTTTTTTCATATGATAGGCACATAATGGTTCAAGTTTGTAAGTATCATATAGACGCTTTCGGTCAATATTGAAAAATAGACAAACTAATGGGCTCAATTGACCTGCCAATTAAAAAGTCATAGTCATTTCATTCTATTAGCGTTTTGATCTTACCTCTGTTTACTATGGTTAAATGTTGAATTTATAATTATGTAAAGCGTATTTCAGTACATGATTTTTTTTGTATTGGATTTCGGTAGCTATATTTAATTATATTCTAATGAACAATCTTGGCAGTATCTAAATGGTATATGTTCCAAATCTGAATTCTGAAATTTGATAGAAGATTATCAGTCCTATTTGAGGCTTCGTAGAAAATATAATTTCAAAACATGTATCTTAGTTTATTTTTTTTTCAATAGAATTTCTTGAATAAAAAAGGAATAGAACACACATTTCTCGAAGAGCACGCGCTATACCATGATTTCAATTAACTATCGATTACAAATGTATGTTGATAAAATATAGGTGTGTCAAAAATGGGATATGTGAAATAGTATATTTTCTACAATAAAATACAGTTTATGATTATTCGGGATGAAACAAAGAACGTAGGAACTACGATGAAAAATCTGTTATAGATTGTGAAATATGTGAAAAATTATAGTTCTACGAATGTGTTCATTATTTAGAATTCAATTTTGTATTGCATGTTAAACATCCAAAATATAAAAATACTCAGCAGATGAATAATATATTCAAATAATTATGTACATTATCATCTATATTAATAATATCAGGATTAATATTTTCAACAGAAAATAATAGCTATTTCCACATAAATAACAAATGTAGTTTTCTAGTAACCCAATTTTCTAGTAACTCATTATTTTAGGAATATTCAGCGTAAAAGTTTTGATGCAAAAATAAAAATAATATTCATATATATATGTATATATATATATATATATATATATATATATATACTGGTGAAGTTACCATTTCAATACTGAGAATGAATTCTCAATATTCAACAGTTCATGAAAAAACAAGAAAATTATCAATCATTACATAGAAATATTTTGTACATTCGGTTTCACATATCCGTTTAGAATTTATTAACAAATAGAAGAATCGTTAAGTCATCTTCATTTATTACCTTCTAAAACTTTATTATAACCTTAATGAATTAAAAGTAGCAGTCTTAATGGTATTAATATTAAATAACGTAATTTATGAATAAATTGAACACAAGTTTATAGTAGTACCTACGAATAGGCAGTTTTTTACGTTATATAAACGAAAGATTCACCTGGTTGTCATTTATATTTCGACCAATTTGAAATAATTTCCGAAGTTTGTTCACTTCATTGTTTTGAGAAGTTTATCTGGTATATTCTATTCAAGATCGCATAGAAATATGAAAGTTCACATATTCGAAGATATGAGAATTGTAAATAGGTCAAATAATAACTGGCCACCCGATAATTATGTTAAGATCCTCAAATTTCGATGAACATTTCTTCATCAAATGAATGATTGCTGAAATTTGGTCATGGGAATTTTGCTGATTTGTAGCCACTAAATCAAATTATGATTTAAAAAAAAGGAGGTACCTTTCAACATTAATACATAATGATGAATTTGTAATTATAATGATCATTATAAATGAAAATTGTATTTATGAATGATTGTGAAGCTTGGTACATTTTAAAGCAAATTTTTGGTTACATCGGAAATATTAAACTCAAGAAGAAAAAAATATATCGATGGAAAACCATATCCACCATTTCGTATCATCAGATTTGTTTGGAAATGGAGTTTCGGAATTGATCTGAGATTCTTTCAACATTTATAGCAATTGCTATGAATCGTCTCTCAATTCTAACAAAATCAACAATCTTTCGTATTCCAGAATCTGAATATCAAATATTTTGTAGTTGGAGTTGAGTGCAAAAATTGATTATTTGAAAATTTCAATTTTACATGCTTTATTATTGGAAAGTTGCGATATGTCGGAATTAGATTCGATGAATCCCTCGAGTTGATAAAACTTCAAGCATCGCTTATCGTCACTTTCAATCGGGAAAACCACGTTTGATAATAAAAGTTGAAATATGTTCACTTCCGAAACTTGAAATGAAGCAAGCGTTAATATGGAATCTATGAATAAAATATTGATTGCGTCTAGTCTCTTTCAAAAGTCAAGTTGAAAATGTATATTTTTCACTGAGTAGTAAACAACTCCTCATTCTTAGTCAAATATGAGTATTTAATTCCGAAGAATTATCAAACAATCGCATTTCAGACATGTTTATTGCATATTCGTACCCGAGAGTTTTTATTGATAAAACTTGAAATTACCCGATTACAAGCATTGGTCGTTAGAAAAAACTAGCAATTTATTGCTTTTGAGATAATATGCTACTAAAACTAGTTGCCCACGCAGTTTTAAAATCTAGGTTTGAATGAATATGCATCCACCAGTTATAAAAAACATAAGCTGGTATCTAACTTATCTCACTCAATATGCGATCTAGTTTAATTGCCCACGTTGTTTGTCTGGTAAATTCTATGGAAAGTAGTAAAGTGGAAAATTCTTTGGAGAATTGAAAGAATCTCAATAAACATGAGGAATTATAGCCTGGGTTAATAAGCATTCCGAAATCGTTGAACAAGCTAATAGGAAAATTGGATTATTGGTGTTTTGATAATAGTTACTGTCGAGTAATGTTATGTCTTAGTAGCTGACTGAGATATCAGTAAAGTAGCGATTCTTGAATCATCCGATTTTTTAAAAATGTTGCACAGTGAATTTAAGAGGAAGTTACTTAGTATGATAAAAATTCTTGTCAATAAAGGATGACGTGGTCTCATATCGTGAATTTGCATAAGGTATAAAAATTGGATAACTGAAAGCAAGTGATCAACGATTAATCATTGATTTATTTGAAAATGTTATTGCCCATTGAAGACAAAAACTATTTCAATAACAATTTTGTTCATGAATGAGAGAGAAATAAAGGCCGATACCTGAAGATATATGGAATTCCATCGTACAATTAGATTTCTCGGGATTTCGTTTTCAAGCATTGCACATGTACATTCAGATGAAGCAAGCATAGAGCATACACAAAACTAACGTATAAAAATTCATGTAACCAGTGGTGCAGACATGGATCTTCAAAACAAACTACCGAGGTCAGGGTAACCTTGAAGAAGTCACATCAAGTAACTACATAATATCGATATTACTTACTGCAGTTGATGTGAAAATTATAAAAGTCCAAATTTCCCCAAAGTGAAGGATGTTTCATTTAAGCAAGGTAGAGCTCGAAGTAAGGGAAGTATTATTTTCCAAATGTATTCATAGATTTACAGTGAACTGTTTTTCGCTTGTATGATATGCTCATATGATATTATACTTACTCATTTATGACGAAAATTAAATTGAATTCGCTAGTCAGAATCATAGACTATCGTGACAATTCATAGAAGAGTAAAAATTGTAAATTTTCTCATTTCTCAAGAATTTGTGGATTTCGTTAGCGAAAATTCAGGACTTGAGCCTGTATCGCTGGCAAGGTCATTCCGATTGAACAAAAAAAAATACAACATTTTAATTCTGTATAGGATAGTCAGTCAGAGAACATGTTTTCTCATCTCCAGACCTTAGCTTAGTTTGAATACAAATTCCGTAAAGTTGCACTTAAAGTTGACCAAAAATTTAATGATTATTTTTCAACTTGGTCCAAAAACACGAATTTGATAAAATAATTGGAAATAAAAGTTGAAAATTTTCCTTCTTTTCTGTGCCACTTTTTAAACAAAATGTTGCAATCTTTTTCTTCAATAACGTAACACACTATATGTTAGGAGAATGTTTATTATGCATTCATCCTGAGGAAACATTAAAAATGCAGGATTTCTCAAATATTCAGATTTGACAACATTGTAAATATCATCATTCCGTCAACCTCAGTAAAAATCGGATGGATTTGACGTGCACGTCTATAGAATTAAAAATCCTGCGTTTATGACGTTTACTCAGAATAAATGCTTAATGAATCCTTTCTCAATATTGTGTCTCGTCGATGAAGAAATTTGAAATAAGGCTGTATGTTTTTTGGACCAAAATACGCAAGTTCAAACAAAAATCATATCGAAATGTGCATTTTTACCGAAAATCCTTCAGGTGAAATATATCATTACGAGATATTCTAGAATTTCGCAATGTTCGATCGCACCGACTTATTGGCGTAGATATATCTAACCGTATTCCTCAGTTTTGATAGTTCGTTTTTTAGTCATACCCTGCACCTCTGCTTTAGTGCAGTGCTTCGACATAAAACAGGAGAATCATCTTTTTACAAATACTGCCCAACCGCATGTACTACAAACAAAATGACAAAACTCCATCTGACCTCTTACTCATGAATCGAACTATTCGCCGAATGAATGTGAGTCTTGTTTTTGATGCTACGCTGTTTACAGATCGATGAGCGACCAAGAGAGGTAGTGCTGCCCCCTTCGGCATCTCTAGTCATTTCTTTTTCGGTCGGTGAGGTAAGACTAGACAAACTGGCCGAAAGGTTCATGTTCGAGCTAACGCTGAGCATAGATGGATATGTGGTCAGCTCACCGTTTTCAATTTCAGGTTCTTCTGCTGGAAGACAAGTTACTACCATTGCTTCTAGGCAATTCACAAACAGCTCACTACTTTCTGCCATGTTATTGTACTAGAACAAAAATATGTATACAAATATTGAGTGCATCAGCGATTATGATGTAACATTGTAACGTCCAAAATTTGATGCCAAATTGAGAAACACTTAATCGTAAGTTTCACATAATGTTTCATCACAGCCCTAATATTGCGGATACAGTTATATCACTTGCTATCTGTACTTTGGTGTGGGATGAAATGCACACACGAAACACAAGACCTCATTATCACTGTTACATCGACTTTTATATAATTCAAAACGTGTTCAAAACACCAAGAGTCTACCCTGCCTGATTAGTCCATTGCACATATAACTCACGAGTGGATATGCGGACGCCAAATGACAAGAAAAGAGCCAAATGGAATTCATCACGTCACAGTGAAGCTTTTTTTACAAATTTGATATTTTATTGAATATCATATATTTTCAAAATAACCATTATTATTATCTCCTGCGATTGCGCCACTTTCCTTACTAAATACAAGTCTGCAATTCTTATGTAGTCTAAGGTTGATGATAATTGCGATATGTCAACAAGTGTGCTCTTAGCTATTCGGAAATTACTTTTCATAAAGGAAAATATTTTAACTCAAAGCAGATATATAGAGAGTATAGTCTATTTATTCTGGGTCGATACCTGTGTCAGATTTGGTAACTTTTCAATGCCATTAGTGCAAAACAAAAAGTATCTAGCAATGACAGACGTGTCAATAGGTATATACATTAGCTGGGAACATCAAAGCATCAACAAATATGTCAACACTTCACTGTCACTTGCCAAATTGTTTGGAGCGAATCCCTACAATCGTTTGTTTACATGCGAATTGTTATTTTCTTGCGATTTTTGTAATTTTGTTCGTTTGTGAGCTCAATATCATCGTATTCTTATCATGGGTATCATGGTTGCATCTTTATTAAAACATTTTTAATCAGACAGGGATAACAGGAGCCCCTTTCATTGGATTTTATTTGAAAGGTAAGTGAAGAATCTTCATGAATATTTATTGACCACGATGTTACTATGGTTCAATAGTTTTTATGAAATATGATTATTACAGAGAGTGACTGCTGCTTCAAATGTAGGAATTGAACTGTGTAGGGAATATCTGCATACTTTCACAGAAGGTAAGAACTAAACCGTCCTAGGAATTCTACAGAACTACACAACGGAAGAAACCAGTTGTGGATATTGATCAAGCTCAACAATATCAAATAAGAAACTGTACAATACGTACAAGAACAAGAACATTGAGTATTTAGTACATATCACATTCATCGCAGAGGAACACATAACATTGAAGTCATTGAAATGAAAGCTTGCTCAACATTTGCCTCACATCTTTATGGAAAACATTTATGGAGTTACCTAATATTAAAGTAATACATTCCTCCAACAGTATGTTCAGTTGAAAAATGAAGGTTTGAGGCAATTTGTTTTCTTTGATGAGGGTTGGATATTTCAGAATGGGTCTCTAGGACATTCTTGGCAAGATTCTAGTGTCAAAAGTGTGAAAATACAAAGTATATGAAATCCAATGTATTTAGAATTTGTATATCAGTTAGAATTATGTTGTATATTAGATTCATTGTTTTGCATGCTGGTTGTTCGGATGGATTCATTCCTAGGACAAAATTTGTTATTATTCCTGAAACTGCTAACAAAGTTTACCATGGAGAAATGAAACAGGATAATGTTCTCCACTGATTCGATTCACTGCTGCCAAAATTAGAAAATCCTTCCACAATTGTTATGTATGGATAATGCTACTTATCACAGCACAGTTATTAACAAAGTTTCCACCTCAAGTTGCTGCCTTATTAAAGCAAATGTAATTGAATTTGATTATGGAATGTTGAAACTGCAGTTACTAACTAATTTAGTACAATTGTAGGCCGGAGACTTTATGATACATGTGATATATTCTTTGATTTTCAGAAACAAACTAGCCCTAATAAATAAGGCAGATAAGAAAGATATGGATATCAAGATCTGTGACTCCCATCTTACATTTGTGTTTTTTATCCAATTGAGTTGATATGGGTACTTCGTGAATTGAGAGACCTTTGAATTTGAATCTGTATTGTCATTTTTGTTTATGTGTAGCAAATGCACAACTATTTTGGTTCCACAAACAAACTAATCTATAGCTTCCGGATTTCTTATCAAGGACACATATTAGAGTTGGACAGTAATTGGTTTTGAAATATAGAACCAACAAATGAGAAAGAAAGAACAGATTTGATACTGAAAGATGAACATTTTTATATATCATTATGTAGTTATTATGTACTTTTAATATTCGATTATTATTATTATTAAAAACAAAACAAACGGGCAAACTAACCCAAGTTTTCATTCGGAGCATCGCTGAAAAAGTGAAAAACGCATCACGGCTCAATCGAGCGACGCGTCACAGGTATCAACTCAGAATAAATTGACTATATGTTGAGAATTCGATCCGAAACCACCTAATGACAATTATTACCTCGTTGAGTGAAATAGTTAATATGATTGATGATACTAATGATAAATTACCTTATTGAATGGCCCTGCAAATCTCCACAGTCCTCCAAAGCCACAACTTTGCAAATAATGCAGTTGTTGTTGCCCTGTATCTTCACATGCTATCATATTTTGTATTATACTTCTGACAGCACTCAGAATATCTTGATCATGACATGAAGTCAAAACATTATTAATTTTCATGTCAAGTAAGTTGTAACTGAAATGCAAAAAGAAATTATGATAACAAATGAAATTGAAGATAGTTGCGATAATTCAAGTAATATCTTGAATTTTTTTCACATCAACTCTTATTTGCGTTCAGAGAAAATAATAGGGCATATCAGATTCATGAGAATTTTGGATCAACAAATATAAAACTATTTATTGTACTTACATTACTGGAAATACCTTGGGAAATACAACAGCTCCTTCCGCCAAATACTGATATAATGTTCTAGTTTCGGCTTCATCGGTACTGTATTTAACCAGGGTAGCCAACGTGGTCAGAACAAGAGCTTGTGTCGAGAAGTCCGTCAGTACTTCAGGATCGAGAAGAACATTGTTTTCATTGCTAACTGATACTCTAGTACTTCGGTTCTGCAACAAAATATCGTTATTATTCGATAACATGTTTTCGTGATATTTAATATTCATGTCGTATCTATTTTTTTCGATTCCAACCTATGTTATTCTCGTTGAGTTCGATAAATCTTGAAAGGTTGCACCGTGATATAGAAATTTTTTAATTTCGAAACTATTGAATATTGAAATGTATCAACTGATATAGGTAAGTATATTGACTAACTTCACTGATTAATTCAAGAACTACATAATAACTGAGAATTACTAATCTTCTAATATAGTGATGAAATTTTGTCCCATTCTGGGAAGTTGGTCGAAATCGCTTTGTTGATTTTCGGAGTACAAATTTAAAGTGTGCGTAGCTGAAGTGCTCTGTTGCTATCATAAATGAAGGATCGTCGCATTCGAAAGCACCTCAAGTAGTAAGTGAAGGAAATTTCCTCACTTGATTATCTCATTCTGAATTTATCACTGCCAATTCGACTCACATATGTTTTCAATAAGATCGGCGTTTTTTTTTTCATTTTTCCTCCAAAATTCAGCAACACCTGAACTAAAACCGAACTAAAATGAATATCAACAAATTGGTTGAAGAACGTACATATTTCGTGTAAGAGACCATGTTGAAGACCCAGAAAGAAAATTGAAAAATTCATGACATGAACGAAGACTTCCTTCAGCGGTATCAGCTGCTTCCAATGAGGGAACAGTTGTGCCATCAGTGTTGAGTAGTATTAATACATTTGTACAACGTTCTTTCAATAGTAGTGGACTAGAAGTAAAATTTTTCAGGCTCTGTTCGTTTTCCCAAAATTTTTTGCCTTCCTGTGTTTATTGAGTTTTTCGACTGTACATTTAATTTATAATAATTTCACATTGCATTGTGCCCCTATTCTCCCCACGTGTATCAAATCTGCGTCATCCGTTATAACAGAAATAGTTTCCTCTTTGGAATCTCAAGAAGCCCATTCGCCTCTTTTCTGAGAAACCAGTAACGTTCAGGTATCATCAGACCATAGGTGTCGGATCTTAATTGGAATCAGGTAATGGAGCTAAGTTCTGATCAATTTTTCGAATTTATTGATCTCATATCTTATTTATGATGATGGATATAAGGTGGGAAACCTTATACAGATTGATAATCGAATATTAGACAATTCTGCAAATTATATTCGTATTCAAAAAATACTAGGTCAAATCATATATCAGATTCCAAGCAAATACTGCAAGTTATTACCTTTGCATCATCTTCGTCACCAAGGGATTTTTGGTCTTTCGACGTTGGCATGGAAAAGGAACGTTGCATTTTGAAGAGGGCTCGTGCAGTCTGATACGATGGGCCATCCCAAAGACAAGCAGGCAAGATAAGCACTCATAATTAGTATGCAATTATTGATTTTTTCACATATATTCTGTTACTTGTAAAATATGCAGGATGAAACGACAGGCAGCAAGCAAGATAAAATCGGTGTCGATGATAATACGCAACAAAGTGTATCAGCATCATATGCAATATTGAATGTTCGTGAGAGATTTTCATCAAAATATCGACATACAAACCTTGTAGTTACATGGCTTTTCTTGTAATTCTTCAAATCATGATAGCGTGCTGTATCAAAGTTATGATTATTTCAAATGGACAACCCATATGAATGTAACAAGATATGGGGTGTTCTAACTTTGATATATTCCGCTTTTTGAGACACCCTGTGATTATGCTTCTATTCCTATTGAACATTCTGGCAATAAACAATCATCAAACATTCACCATGAAACTCCGAAGCGTTCAGTTTGACTCATCTTTTATTTTGAGTAGATTATTGTTCCTATATGTTTAGCAAGAGTTACAGTGGATTTGGATCCACGAAAATCACGTGATTGATTAGATTGAGTAGATTAGAAAATAGTTTTAATACGCATTACAAATTCAATGTTTCGAATACATCATTGAAAATTCAGATACACTTTGTTGAGAACGAAAATTTTTAAATAAGTTAGTGATGAGAGTATGGAATGAAAAAATCGAACTAAATATATGACAAGAGAGAGTTCGTTTAATAAGGTGACTTCAATGAAGTACTGGATTTTCTTTCAATTCTACCGATGTGATTGAGGTATTCCATTAAATAATCTGTTTTTCGGAAATTCTGAATAATTTATTATTTATAAATCATTCAAACTTCAATCATGATGACCTTGGGGTGAGCGTTTAACAATGAGAAAGGAATTCTGATCATGCTTTTGTTTCATTTCAAACAAACGAATCGTGATATTAGTGCTGGCCAGCTTCAATCGCATCTTTTTCACCAATGTATAATACCAGTGATTCGACAAAACAATGAAAAAGATTATCGATTTGAATATTTATTATGTTTTTTATATACACACAATCAATCAATTTTAGTGTTTGGCCTCCTACTATTGACATCGAAAAAAAATCTGATGTAGTGATATGATCATCTATCTTCCTATTTTGGGGTGGATATAATGAGGAATGGTAAACACAATGTGAACAAGAAGCTTTGTGAAAGATTTTCCACACATAGATTATCTATTTTATTGTCTTAAAATGAAAATGTGATAATATAGTTTCCTAACTATGGATATATCGAAAAAAAAAGAACGAAAAGTATAAACAAAATTGTTTTAGAGATTTCAAAAATGTCGATCGAATTTTTAATTGGAGGATAGGTGATGGATATTCAGACCACAAAATGGTTGAAATGAGGTGATTTGTATATAAGTCACCCAGTCCCTCAATCTTCAAACAGATAACTGTATGCTTCCTGGCGAAATAGACTTTTTTATAGGGGATTTCATGTATTCTAGTGAAAATGCATAGAGACTAGTGGGTATATAATAAAGGAAGTCAAAAATGTCTAATGTTACCATTCACTTTCTTCTTTCATCGATTGAATATGGGGAAATAATGAGAAGAAATGTATATTTACGTCACATTTAGAGCTTGCTTATTGAAATTTCCAAATTGTAAGCTGAAAATGCTTTTTTCTCAAAAATTATCAATTTCAGACAGTATACATATTATTTGGACATGAGAAAGTATGAAATAGCTCTTCTAGTAGGTGAAATAATATACTGGGTGTTTCATTTATAAAAATGAAGTATTTTCCGATTGAAATATCGTAGGAAAATGCTTATCCAAACAAAAAACGCTGCATTCAAAACGGAAATTCTTCTCTGTTAAGATATTTAAGCCATCCTTCATCTTTGTGCATACCAAATAACCTCACCTTCACCCGATTTTCATTGGTAACGATTTCTTGACAGCATTTATCGTCAAATTCTCACATTTTGCTCCAATTTGACAACGTCGCAATTCATGGTATGATAAATGAAAGTGAATGTAGAATATCACGCTGAATTTGATGATGAACAAATATACAGAGTGTCTCATTTGAAAGAAGTGAAACTCAATGTTGTCTCGCTTACGCTTAACAACCTGTATTCATTTTGGGCATAAAATCTACCTTCAGAATTATCATGAACAAGAAGAAAATGAAGAGAATATATGGAGTAGATGAAGTACAAGAATCTGTATTATTACTTCATACCAACTAAACTTATTTATATGAGTTTCTCGAGAATAATTCAATAGAAATTTTTTGTGAAAGTTTTGATTTACACACTAAGAAATACGACTTATGAATCAATGTTATTTATATTAATGAGACATTTCCAAAAATCTCCATAAATTCTTGACATAAGCCCAATACTTTTCAAGACATAACTACTATCTCTAAATGAATTTCATCGAAAAGATCCTACCTGATGGGCTTGCGGAGGTTGCTTGTATTTGGCTTGCGTCAGAGCTGATTGGTCCAGCAAATCCCATGATTTCTGTCTACGATTCACAGTACTGGACGTAGTGGTTCCTGAGATAGTTCCATGGTGTGAGGAAGCACTGCTTAATACATTATCCATGACAAATTCCTGTGATATTGAGTCGGGCAAGTAACGAGGTAGAGAATGTTTGATGTGGCATCTGCTTTTAACTTCCTCTGAGAATCCGACCAACGCTGCAGGATAACAATTGAGTTATTGTTGATAAATTTCAAGTTATGAAATCACCGAAATCTAGGAAATTGCAGCAAATTTTTAAAACAGGACAATGCGGTTTCAAGAGATTTTAATAATCTACTCTAGAAACATTCAGAGTAGATGAAATTTATCGATGGAAATAATGTATACTTTTCTATTTGAATGAAAATTACTGAACCAAATCGCATCTACGAATAAAAAGATGAAAGTTATGAATAAGAACCATGAAATGTTCATTCAAGTTCTGAACTTTTGCGAATGAAAAACAACCAAGATTCCTTAAATTTTCCTTATATTTCGATACTTTCGATTTTTTACCACCTGATCAAGAGAGCAGAATATACCAGAATTATTGAGGTTGATTCACTATGGGTGGCGCATTGAAGTATCTAAAACTTGGACAGATCATTCGGGAAATACATGGATCTAATTATTGATTCTCATAGTTTATCTAGCAGAATGTGCAATATAATCCAAAATAGATCAAATATAAGTTATTCCATTCTCATTTATTTCATGATATGGACAAATAGATTGTGAGCAAAACTATGTTCTCAATGAATAAATCTCAATAATTTCGTTAGTTATATCGATATATCTTGGGTATGGACAGAAATCTTTAACAGTAACAAGAAAGGTGTATTATAATTTATAATCCCAAGAAAATCAAGAGAATCCCCTAACCAAAAGACTCGTTTCTATGCACAGAGGGCGGCCCATTCTGTAGTGGTTGCGAAAACAAAAGAGAATTCAATTACCGTCTACAATTATAGGAACATACTATACATACACTATACATGGTTAGATGTTTTTTACTTCTCCCTTCAATGCATCATTTTATGATGAAAAATTTACTTTTCTCTATTTTCGGACGATTTGAAGAGTTTTTTTATAAAAAAAATCTAAGGAATTCGCACACTGTTATCAAGATCCAACTGCTTAGTGGATGTTGAAACTTAAAATTTACACAAAAATAACATCTTGGAAATTATCATTTCCAGGAAATTGGAAATTTGGACAAAGATTCTTGTGATTTGATAAAAATCATCCTGTATATGGGAACACTTACCTGTTAAATATGCAACACTATCAGGCGTAACCTCAAATTTGTCCCTCTTATGTGGTTTAGCAACGATAGTCAACAACATGGTCAATATCCTTACGGTTCTAGAAACGGTTGTTGGTGTTGGATGGCGGTAACCCTTAAGCAAATGACCGACTGTCGCAAAATGAAAATTGGCCTTAAAACTAAGACCGACAGCATGGTCCAATTGCTTAAAATGCCACTCCAATGGTTCTCTAGTTTGCATCATAACAGACTCCAGAGACTAAAACAGAAATACTTATATCGATTCCAATATGAAACACGAACTCAAGTTTTCGCTTGTTTATACTTGCTTAGATCACACAACTTCATAGATAACAGGAATAATCTATTTTCAAGTTGATAATTACTCACCTTATCCTCGAATATTCCTTGTGAATCTAAGGTATGTAAATTCTGCTCTAATAAAGCCAATCCTGATGCATATAATGATGCTTCATCCAACTGCAAAACAGACGTAGCTACCCAGAACAATGCTTTATGAATAGGAGATTCAGGTCTCAACAGTGGCTGCAGTCGCGTTAAACACATAACCAATGCCTCAATCAACATGATGTCTGTGAAACTCTCCAAAGCTTTCACCAATATTTTCAGTAGTTGCGTCATATCTCGATCAGTTATACTTTTGCTTATACACCCAAAAACAATCAAAGCTCTCGGTTGTAAGGCAGGATTGAAACAAAATGCAAAACTTTTTGCTAGCGATGTCCAACTAGTTAGCCAGTCGCAATCAGGAATGTCCCTCATACAAGCTTCCATGATTTCAAGCAAAGCGTCGGTTATAACTTCCAGAGAGGTTAGAGATAACCTTTCTCTGTCTTGACTAGAGACACCTGAAAAACTTCTCTCACTACCGAACCATTTTTCATTGGGATGCCTGTAACTCGATCTGAAAGCAGTTACAGCTGCCGATTTCACTTTGCTTATACCGAAAAGCAAGTAAAACTTGGGTAACGAGAACTCATCGAGTGATAATCTGAGCAAACGCTGAGTTTCCTCTGAAAATGAGGGACTTGTACAAGTACAAAGAGAATGAATGATGTTGATGACTAAGCCGTGTGTTGATGCTCTCATACTCAAAGAACCGGAGCATACTAGGAATGTAACAGTATGAAATAAGTAAGGTAAGTGTCGAACTACATCTAAACTGTTGTTGAATGACAACATGAGGAGATATCTTGCTAGTATTGCAATGTCATCCCACATCATATGCTGCTCCAGTAGTGGTGTAGGTGACTGACAAGTTTTATCAACAACCTGAAACAGAATAATTCCAATAAAATATTTGATTGGTTTCTCCAAAAATTCATATCCAATAACAAAATTTCTACGAGAAAATAACTACGTAATTTATATAAACACACATATAAATTGAAATTATGGCAGCTTAATCTCATCACCCCTTCTATTTTTAAGCAAATCATGAAAAAGATTTTTCGCATCAATAATGGAAAATTTCTAGCCAAATTTTGATGAATTCAATGCTTCAATTATAAAACGTTATTGAAAGCGGAATATTATATTTCGATAATTAATCATAATTATTCAATTAGGTTTTTGCTCCTCAATTTCGATTATTTCTGTATCCATATGTTTCATCACCACTGTATTGTGCAGTGTTTTACAATGACGATGATAATTCTTGGAATAGGCATCAAAGTTGGAATACTACGCTTTCAACCAATTTTACTCTACATAGTCCACCTAAGAATACATTTACTGAACGTCTTCTCTTCGATGATGGCACATGATATGTCCTCTTTGAAATATATTGAAAGACATTGACTTCATGTTCGGCAAATATTACTTCGAAACTACCCTGCACTGAAACATGAATTTCTAATTGTAATTTCCAAACTGACATTCATTGACTGATTTCTTCATTATCATTAGAATTATGTTTCGAAGATTTCAGAAGTTTGTTTGCAACTAAATCAAACACACTTGGAAGCAACAAGAAAACAATTCAACTCTGAAAGTATGGAACTATTAACCGGAAGTAAATAGAGCTGACACCAAGTAAGTATGTAAAGTTGAATATTTATAAATTGATCAAATATTGCAATTTGAATTTTGGCATAAGCAAAAATTCTTGAATAATCAGAATGAAATATATACACTGAAATGAATTGGAAACAGATAAATATTGCAGTTAGTTGTAATCCATTCGATGCATCTGGAGATTGACATAACTCTTTTGAAATAAGTTTCGATCAAAATGTTGATTTCTATTGAATTTCATTATAAAATCAGTACATTTCATTATTTGAAATAGAGCACCATCTAGTCATATAGATTTTAGATTTTTCCACCGAATTATTACCCAATTTTATTTTATCCACAACTACAATCCATTGTTTTTCGAAAAATTTTACAATTCGATTTTTATGTGCAAAATTTTATTTCTTTATGGATTTTCAATATGAAAGTCATATATCTTAATCTGCAAGATAGTCGTCATTTTACAACGTGAATTTGGTGTAACCATCAAAAATTTGCTTGAGACATTCTATTACTAAATCCAAAACAACTAATTCAATAGTGATTTATTCCAACCGTGGATATAAAATGAAATATAACTGGCAAATAAGTATGAGAGTTGGATACTTCAAAAATGCAATATTCAGATAATATTCAATATAAGGAATAACAAAAACATATTTCCATGGTAAGCATTTTGGTTTGAAATTATTGATTGGCACCTCTGATTCAAATCATGTATTAATACATTGATGATCTATAAACCAAATTCAATGAATAAAAAATAATTATAACATGACAAGGTTAAGTGAGACTAAGAGTCTATATTCTTTTTTTCTGCATATCTAATCATGATGGATCAAAACTTTGTGTTTAGACAACGGAGGCGATCCATAACATACAGTGGAGGTGAGATGATTATTGGGTATGTGAAAAACTTACAGTCAAACCCCACCAAAGACTGATTTGTTCATGGAATAGTGTTGATGAAAATTGTGAATCTCGAATATAATATTCAAAATTTCATATGCGCATATACCTATTAAATTGATATTTATTGATGAAAACTACATAACATATCATTCTCATTCAGTATAAGGCTCACCTGGTGTTAATAGGCACATTTCATTTGAAATAACCCAATTTTTTATATATTTTTATGCTGTTTCTCAAGTTGTCAGGTGAACACATTTTTCACTATTTACAAAATAAAACCACCCTCAACAAACATTTGACACCTGAAATACTGCTAAATACAAATTGATGACCTCGGAAGTACTTTTGATAATAAAAAACCCTCTGGAATTGAATCTACAGATCAGAATGAATATGACGTTCTCTATCATTGAACCATTTCGAAATGAAATACTTTTAAATATTGGAAACATTTGGAAAGAGTTCTTTATAATTTTAATAGATCAATGCTTATGCCGAAAATTCTTAAATACGCGTACATTTTTTATTACCCTGCATAACCGTCCAATTATCTTTTTAGCCACCAAAGGGACATTGGCAGATGCTAAAGCCACAGCAGTATCCGCCATGATCTCTACCATTGGTGAGCCTAAACCCGAATTGACAGACCTATGGATGAAGTTATCAAGCACCATGTCGATCAATTCGGGAACCTGTCCTATAGAACCCCATATTTTTGCTTGAATAGAGGGGTACATCTGCACTTCTTCTATTGTAAGCAATATCAATTTTTCTATTATTCCTGTAACTTGTTTCTGTCTTTTATTCTCTTCTGGTGCTTTACAGAATCTGTAACAATGTATATTCCAAAAAAGTGTCAAAAGTAGATTGTAGGAATTCTGTTACCCACCTAACAAGATTAGGCAACCATGGTGTCATGTATTCTAAACACAAATGTTTCAGTTCTATACTAGAATCTCTGAACCCTTGTATGCATTCTTCAAGAAACTCCAGAGTTAGGTGTGGTTCATTCGTTGCAAGTTTTTCTGATACGGATTTTATGAAAATGGTGTTATTAGAAGGAATGCACAATCCCTGAGTTTCCAATAATTGCCCTTCAATTTTCAAATCGAAAGTTGCAGTTAGAGCACACAGTTGATTGTAAGCTGCTGTCCTTAAATTAGGGTCCGAAGAACCCAAATTCAATAAAGCCATGTTTAGAAGTGTGCCAGGTACATCTTTTGGTCTAATTTTTTGGTGAACTGTCACGGAATCCTGTAAGAAATAGTTTTTTTGGAGATACTGAATTTATACATCTGATTTTAATTCTCAATAGTGAAATTTTTACGTTTATATTTCTTTATGGTACATTTTTCATCTCACTTTGAATTATGAATCATGATCAAGTAAACTATTTTTGAATATATTCTCTCACACACACGTTTTTACTTGTGAAATCACGCCGACGTTTCAAGGAAAATTACTGTAATCACAAATATTAATTGATTTTGACATTTTTACGAGTGGCATACAGTATCAGTACAAATTTTGATAGACAATATTTCATTGAGTCCAAACGTAAATGTGATTTGAAAGATCAAGATAATTGATTGTGTGAATGAGTTCATTCAAGGAATAATATATTTCAGGAATGGCAAAAGCAGTTATGGTTAATGCGCCATTTCTTTTAACTGATTCATCATATTTCTCCCACGATTAACTCACATTGAATTTTACTCTATATCATCAACTTTCGCCAAAATATACGACTATTTAGTATTAGTATATTTCCGATAATTCTGAAATTAAGTCCATTCAACTAAAATCTAGAAATAAACGATTTAAAAGTTAAGAGAATGAGGGGACGTTTTTAAATACTTACAGGTTGACTGAGTTCCCATCGGTTCCTTATGTGAATAATAGCTTGTACGATACTATCACAGTCATTATGAATAAAGCTAAGGGGACCACTTTCGTTTGCTATGGTTAAGGTAAATTGGTTATCATCAACTAAACATACTTCTTCAATTTCTGAAGCATAATACACATCATTAAGCAAAACAGAATGAGAAAGAACTTTAGTTTTTTCAGCTGAGGTTATTTGAATGGCTGTAGGGCCAACTTTTATTGCCACTTTGGTGTCTTTATGTGATAATTTCAAAGCGTTTCCGAATACTTTCAAATCTTCATCAAGACTAAGAGTAGCTCCTGGTAGCTTCTGTTGCTCTGGATCAATGAATTCATTGAGTTTGTTGGGTACATCGATAAAGACAATCTTACGATTTCCCTAGAATCAACATTCGATATCAGATGTTGCTCTTTTCATGAACTTAGCCATCAGATCTTACTTTCAAAGGAGCTAATATTCTGTCATGGAATTTTGTATACTCTCTCACCCAACTATTACAATTATAAACATAAGCAGCATGTATGTTGACATATGCAACTTCTGGTAGGACATAAAACCATTTCTGAAGAAACTCCGTTCTGAATCGATTATCAGAGCAGGTGTGAGTAAAATCGATGACCAATTCAAAAGGTGAATGACAGAACGGTTTAAGAGTCAAAATAACGTGGTAGATGAGAAGATCGCCATTCGTTTCTCCAATTCTGTAATACATGATATATGATTCAATACACATACAACGATAAATGTTTCTGAAGAAATTGAACATCAGAAAGATATATTTACTTGTATCTCCTCGCAATATAATAGAACACAGGATAACCAGACTTGCTTGTACCGGCCTGGTAGAATATATTCAATGATTTTATCGATTTGAATTCTTCTTTTTCGTGCATATTGTGTTTCACCATAATTTCCTCGAAGTTCGTTGATGACATATCAATAGAACTCCATCTTGCATACGACGAGAACAACATACTAGAAAGGATGATAAATTATTCACGAAACACTATCAAAATCGAGATCAGAACGTCATGCAATGATCTCAAAAGAGCAATATGCGACTTTTATGTTCTTCTCTCACCACGATGACTAGGTTTTTTGGGTTATGCTGGCTCCTTTGTTATTGATTTTGTGTATTCTGTATATTTATTACTGGTCTTGTAAGGAGCGTGAAAAGCAGTAATTCATGTTGAGATATTTTTATGCTTTGAATATATATAAAAAATGCATGAATAAACGAGTTCCCTAAAGTAATAGATATGTGTGAAGGATTACTCTGACACGTTCGAGCGAAAATTATCAACATTTCTGCAACTGAAATTCAATATATATATAATATTGACAGACTTGCAAAATTTTCGATGACGGTTTCTGAGGAAAGAAATAAAAATGGCAAGTCGGTATTACGATTCCCACTATTTTTAATATGCAATGAAATGATATTTCCCAACTTTTCAGAAATCTAGCTTTTCATCAATCAAAAATGGATTATATACTCACTGTGAATCTACTGGTTTATGTTCTGGAGGCCCCAGATAAGCTAATAAAGTAGCCATTTTATCAAATGGTCTACGGCCCACTGCCTTATGATCTCGACTGCTCGAAAGATAGTCTCCAATTTTTTCTTGATGATTCCACAATAGGCGATGTAGTGCCAAAACATTTGCATCTGATATGAAAGACATGGGATGAGCAGTTTGATCAACAGTTTCACAATCAGAAGCTATCTGAATGAAAAATCTTCTACCGATTTCGAAATGTGCTCTCAAAAAATCATTGAATGGTAACATATGTTGTTCTTTACTAAACTCCACGTGATTGGCTATATTTTGTAATATTTTCGACATCAACATTAGTCCCCGTTTGACAGAATTCGGCACAGGCTTAGCTACAATACCCATTTCTTGGGGCGAAACTATGGCAGGATTTATAAAGCGTAAAAATATCACAGTCCCAACAGCGCCTATGTTATTCTGAGGAAACTGCGGGAATCTCTTGCTTAAAACTTGATACAAACAGTGACACATAGATCTGAGTTGAATCGGAAATGTTTCGGCTGAATTGACAATAGCATCAAACACTTTCTGAGTCAACGCTATAAGATTCTGCCTATTTTCCTCTATGTCTTCATTGGACTCTAATCTAGCTGGGTCCACTTCGAAGCTATGAGAAGGATCATCTAATAAAGGACTTATCAATGGTTCCAAAAGTGTTTGTAAATAACTGGCTCCATATATTTTGAAGCAAAAAGCCATCATCTTGCTTCCAAGAGAATTTCCACGGAAAAGAGTCTGCATGCAGTCTGAAACCTCCACTTCTCGAAAAAACATGTTCCATAGTAAAGGGGATAATAAATGTTTGGCATCGAATAAGGTTACGAAAACTCTGGCCAACTCGTCCATTTGTGATGTTGTTACAACGTTTGCGAGCGCCACGGCTATTGGCAACTCTCCTTTATCGCTTATCATAGTGACTAATTGCACTAGCTGCTCGAAGCGATCAGCTAAGACAGTTTCTGCGAGTGTATCAAATTCCGTGCCCTGTTGTAATATCTTTGTCAGCACTTCCATGAAAGCAGCTCGCGTTTGTAGATCTTTATTATAACCCAAACCTGTAATAATAACACTTAGTATGGTATAAGCTAGCATGTTTAGATTTTGATATAATCCTACCATTTGGAACATCATATGAGTCAACAATCTATGTAAAATATCGCTATATCGTCAAGCCGGAACTGGAGTTTTAATTTTGAATATGTTCTATAACATTTTTTAATCTACTTCTAATTTTACATCAGTAACTCAATAGATGTTCCAATTTCTCAATATTTCATTCGGACGAGAATATTGAACACTTTTATACAGTACAAAGAAAAACACTCACATATAGAGTGCATAAGTCCACTATCAATATTAGCCGACAGCAAATTGCTCATAGCTTGGATAGTAGCGTTCCTCAAAGTGTTCAGTTTTCCAGAGTACACCTTCTGTTTATTCAAATCCTTTTCCACTTCAGCAGCTTCTGAGCAATCTCCCAGTAAATTGATGAACAAAGTGAAATACTTGAGGAAAAGTTGGCTTTTGGCTTCCATGAGATCACCTCTATCAGATTCTTCAGGTTGCAGAGGAAGACCTCTCAAAAGAGCTGCTACGGCCTCCATGCACGCCTGATCTAAGTCCCTGGTGATCATTGTGACATCACCAGAGCTAGGAGGGGCGATTTGATGGGAGTTACCCATAACCCAGTCTGAAAGATATTCAACGAGTTTGTTTCTGAATTTCATTTCTTGTCTGAACGCTAGATCATCCCGCCTATTCATCATGGATTCCACTAGTTGACACAACTTTGTCTTGATGTGAATAGCATGAACTGTCATATCTAAGTGTCTCACGTATCGAACAATGGCCAACATCATGCCCTCAATACTGGTCACTCCTAAGTGTTCTGAAGGCTGGTCATTTTTGGTACAGTCCAAGATATTTTTCATTATGAATATGATGTGTTCTATGAATTGTGTATTCAAGTCGTTCACTACAACTTGACCTTGTTGATCGAAAAACTTGTCGACTATGGATTTGATTTGTTCGAATAATATGGGGTATAGCGCTGAGGACATCTCGTGGCCGATAAGTTCTTTTACGTGTTTTTGAATTTGTGCGCCAAATTTCTCGTTGTTGCACACAAGTAAATGCAGTAACCCCTCAACAAACCTAAAATGATACACAAATGATTTTCAGTCTTGAAAAGCATCAACAGCATTTGAAATTCTGAAGAAATGTATGTGTATTCGAAAGAAAGAACAATATTACTCACGCCGTCACAGGGCAGTATTGTCTTTGGTCCTGAGGATTCTGTTGGCTTTGAAGAGTATTAGACTTTCTACTGCAACTATTACTACTTTGTTCGTTTGACAAGTTACTACTGCCTATTGAGTTTATTGTCATTGTCGACAAGCTGGAATGTGAGCTCGCAGACAATGTAGATTTGGATAGGGAGTTTCTTTGTAAGCATACTCCACCAAGGGCACACAGGAAGCCAGTCATGTTGGCCCATTCTGTTATTTGTTCCTTTCCCCAGAACAGAAAAGAAAAACCAGATTATGAGACAAGAGCTGTATCTGCTATCTATGATGTTGTGTAGTAGCGAAAATATTTGATTTCCTTCATTATCTCATTATAAAAGTTTGATGATCAATTTGAAAATGCAGTCATATAGTTATGATAGTTAGATAGTTAATCTAGAATATTACATTGTTGGTGTTTACCTCTAGTTCATGTTCTGAATTTTGATGCGATGCTCTTCTTTTTCCAGCCGATCTATGGAACGATTCCATTTGTCCATCCTCAGCTCTGACCTTGGGATATGTGTTGAAGTTTTTACACACTCCGCTCCAATTCATATGGGTTTCTTCCCAAGCGGGCTGTACCCCATTGACGCAATGCTCTATTTTTCGCAATAGAGCCATGATTCTCTTCTGTAACGCAGCTCGACCTAAAAAATCACATAATACAATAGTTGTTTGTATATGTGTACAAGTTACGTAACTTAAGGTATATTGAAATTGATTTCAATCGCAACTAAATTAGAGAAACAGTTACTTACCATTCACATGGTCTGGGAAACAGAGTCTTGTTTCTCCAGCAGCTGCATGCATAGAAATAAACAGTTGTATTTGAATAATTTTGAAGTTTCAGAACCACTAACCTGTTGTGAGAACTGTTGAAGCCAATGCTAACTCTTGAAATACGTGATAGTTTGGAACCAAATAGGTCACAGTGACTTCATCTGAACCACATCTTATTTCTGCTTCTTGACAAAGTAGAGAAAAACAGCTCATTGCTATCAAAACTGCGTCCATATCTATACTCCATAGGTACATATAAAACACCACCTTAAACATTATTGTATGATATATTTTTTTGCGAAAAAAATCTCAATCAATATTCAATTGCTAAGCTGAATGCTCAGCTGCCATTGACAGGAGAGAATTCTTACCTCTAATTTTATATGAGCTTGCTTACAAATTGCTATTGAACTTCCCAAATTTGCATATTCTTTATGCTTGGACAAGAAAGCATTTCTGCAAATCAAGATTTCCTTGAGCCATCTTAATATATCTGTATAATTCATTATTTGGTGTTGTATGAGTTTCTGTGATATAGAAAAAAGAACTTGGGAGCTGACATCCCAGAATGTATTAATTGGGGCTTCTGGATTCCACATTTCAATCTTTTCTGGATGGTGGAGAACCAGGAGTGCCTCCATCGCTTCTTGTGCTACTTCTGGTACTGTCGGCTGATGCACCAGAGATACTAAGCCATTGATGAGCTCTAATGTCGAACTCTGTATCTCATGTCCTGCTTTACCTTGGTTGTTCAGCATCAACATAGGATCGGCATGAACCAACCTAACCATGTATAATAATAAATTTCGCGATGCAGGCACTTCTTCTGCTCGCTCTTTGGATTTTCCCGGACAATCTTTCCCTTTAAGGGTCATCTGTATCATTCTCAATGGTGTATGAGAGCTACAACCCTGGAAAACTTTGTTCAATGTATCAGTGAACATGGCTCTCAACTCTGAAGATTTGCTGTAAACTAGATCAATCTGTGGCCACCAGTGCAGTCTAGGTTGTGTAACAATTTGGTACAAAGATTTTATCAATACGTAGTGATACGTTATTGAGGAATTGAGGTTGAGACATACTTTCAGAGCCTCATTGTTGTGTGGTTTTATTCGAAAAACGGAGACGAAGCAATCGATCATTTGGTCCATGTCATGGTACGGAGAGTTCTGACCTCGAGAAAATGGTTTAGTTGGATTGAATAGAAGAGCCTGAAATATCAAGGTGATCCATAATGAATTGAAATAAATTAGTAAAACAATGAGATATAGGACGATTGATTGAGTAATGGCAAAATTGATCATTTATATGAATAACAAAACGGCACTGGGAAAGTTCGCACATTCTGAAAGTCAAGGACATTGAAAAAAATCGTGTTTTCAGTCACTTATGTTCAATTTTTTGGTCATCATCATTATCTCTTATTTTCAATTACAAATGCCATTCAATAATTTCTCTGTTCCTTTTATAACCTTCCCGATGATTTATCGCGAAAAACCAGCCAATCTCGAAAAATCTGTGAAAAATGCTTTTATGACATTTTTTTATTTCTTCACAGTATTTCTGGACAACATAGCTTTCACAGGAGAAGAAGATATTGAAAACGTATTTTGACTTGACAACAAAGAAAGTTTGCAGAACCAAGATTGAAAAGATGGATGAGTCAAAATGAAGCAGAATTGTGATTTTAATAATAGGAGACGATTGGGGAAATGTTATATTGTACTGCGAATTTGTAAAGTTCGACTTTTTCGCTATATACAGGGTCAGAAAGAATTCTTCTTCCATCTAGGGAGAAATCTATTAGAGTAACGAGAAGAGCAAGTGTATTATAATCCCACATAAGTCAGACATAGTGCTCTTCTTCTGAAGCGTCCACTGTCTCTATCCGAATGTATTTCCGATATGCCAGTCACAATACGACGAGGAAGATTAAAGAGGCGCTCTTTGATGGACACATTGAGAAATATGATTAACAGAAGAAACATGCCAACTGTTCATACAACCACAGAAAAAGTACAAATCGTCAAATAATTTGGATGAACTGAGACAAGAAATCATTCGGTTGTGTTCTAGTTTCGTTTGCGGATACCAGAGCTGAATCGTTCTACTCCAAATTGAATTGAATAAATGATTCAGTTTGATTTGTTCACATACTCATCCTATGTAAAATCATCGTGAATTTTTCTCATAATTTTTTCGCGAATATACGATATCGACATCTGTCCGCATAGTATGTGCTACGCCCATGTGTAATCTCGACCGATATCCCTTCTGCGTACCATTCGAGTAATGCTATCGCAATTTTATGCTGCTACTCTTTTCGCTCTCATTAGATTCCTGTATGGAAGAAGAATTATTCCCAACCGTGTATACCACTCACCTTCAGATCATTGATAATACTTTGTACTAATACAAAAGCTACATTATTGGAATCAAGGATATTAATATATGTGGATGCTTTGCACAGTTTGACACAAGTTATAGCAGCTGCTTCTGTTAACTGTTTGTTGTTGCTGTGTGGTCCAATGCACCTTTTTATGTTATCTATGAACAATTTCTTTTTGATGTGCCTTGGTGAGCAAGGAGCTCCTGTATCTGCATTTACAATCTCTTCAAGAACAGTCTAAAAATTATGCAATTATTGATTTCATATCTATATTAGAAATTATATGATAACCAATGACTAGTTCTTCTTTTCGAGCTTTGATATAAACTGTGTATCAAATGAAGTATTTATAGTACGGAAGATGAAATCAAGGAGTCAATACATAAATATAAATTTATAAGATTACAACATGAAATGAATATGAGGAAGAAACAATGCTTTGTGAACTTTCGGTATGCTTCAACATTAACTAAATGATCTGCTTGTAACTACTCACAGGGGCGAGTACTAGAAGCATCATCTGCAAAGACCAAACAGATGACCTGCCTTTCTTATTATCACCAAATGCATCCAGAATATCGAAAAGTTGTTCAGCGCATTTCGACATCTCTTCATTTGGATTTTTCTGTAACTCCGCGAATTCGTATGGGTAAGTTTCCATCCAATTCCATACAGCTTTCTCTAAAGAATTTACCAATACCAGATGGGCCGATTTTTTCAACAACCTGAATTTTGATATTGCTTCCAAAAATAATCTAATTAATCGTGACACATCAACGTTTATGTGTTGTATCAATTCTATATCACTAGAATCTGGATTTTCATCAGGACATGAGGCTAATTCTTGTAATTTTGAAGAGATTCGATTGAAAACCGCATTGAAAAAATTTACACTCAAAGCGAATAGTACTTTACTGGCTAGTAATCTTATGGAAAGGAGATTCAGGTTATCTGGTGGCATGTCTGAAAATGATTAGAGATTATGCATGACTATTATTTACGTAGTGTAGAATAAATATTATTCAGATGAATTCACTAGCTTATTGAATAGGTATTTTTGGGAAAAAATTGGCGCAAATTGTTTTCAAAATTATATTTATTCTCATTCATGATTGTTACGACTATGCTTTATTAATCCGAATTGAAATAAGGTTATAGAAACCTGCACTGGATATCGAGGATTATGAATCATAAAAAATTCACGTATTTTCAATGGTTTCTTGTATAACTGATATGAATATAATACATGCCTAATAATAAAATATTGATAATATGATGATATATGGTCCATTAATATACGTAAATTTTTTGAGAAAATAATTAATTCATACCCAAGCTTCAAATCTATAGGAGAATGATGATTATTATCATCTGTAAAACAAGTTGTCACCCACCTTTTATACATAAAAAAGTGCATATTTCTTTGAGTAAACATTTTAAATTTTGGTTTTCTTCCATAGTTAATTGTATGGAGTCTTTGGGTTGAATACTGAAACATTTTTCTAGCGTTTCCAGTACTATGATTATGCTATCATAATAATTTTTCTCAGCTTCTGGTCCGTGACGGGAAGTACTGCATGCACCTGATTGATACTGGGACAAAAATTTCAATTTCATCACTAAAATATGTAAGGTGTTTGGTAAATATGTAGCAAAATTTGTGGAACTCGAACCATTATGAGAATATTTTGTTATTTCTGACTAGCTATTTCGAACACACCAAATTCGTCACTTATTAAATTACACCTGGCAATTCTCTGGTTTCGTATGCCGTCAAATTTCTTATTTGATGCACTTAATGATGAGAAGAATGAACACTTGTATCCATGCTGGCAGAATTCATTTTGAACATTAATTGTATGATGTAAGAATCCGAACATCTTCTTTCAATAATAGTATATAATTAATAGGCCTATTTGGACTACTTGAATAGATTGATTGATTTTTGTGACACGTCAGCATCTAAGGCTATCCTATCCTCGGTATGACTATTGAAAAATCTTTGCCTCTATCGAGGATCGGTTTGAAGTCAAGAGCTCACCCACGGCGTTAGCCCCCACTGTTTCAATAGAAAAAGTGTAAGAAACTCAAAGGCATTGGAAGGGCACCTGTTTTGAGATAACTATATAGAAGGTTATTCAATAAAATGTCTACAGTGCTTCTCATGGATTGTTATCATTCAAACAGACACCTAAACATTTTAAACCTTTCCCTGATGTATTTGAACATAAATAATGGAGGAGGAGTAACCTACCCATGTCTACAAAAAGTCTTGATGATTGAAAAATGTGCAGAGGTGGTCAATTAAGAGGTTGGACTCTCCCAGAATTGTTAATTTTAAAACTGTCGAAAGGTCTAGTGAGTACATAACAAGCTTCAAAGACAGGTATATGAATTTACTTCTCAACATGCAAAATAAGAGGATGGTAGTGATAAACAACTTGGTTGCTCAACAGTTGCTTTGAAATTCTATATTATTAACTTATGTAACAGGAAAATTTTATACATCTTGAGGTTACATTCAGAAAAACTTATTGGGAGGATTATGTCCCAAGTCTCATATATTTTTTTATTATTCACAGGAGAGAAATATCATTATTTCATTTGGTATGGTAGTTGCCATATATTCAAGAACAGAATGTGGAAGTTGATGAACTTCAGTTTGGAGTAATCAACAGTGAGATAGTGTTCAGAGATGGATAATATCATAATTCAATTTCTGAGATTCTTTATAAAAAATGAGAACTGCAAGGTGCATATAACTTCTAAATGAATCGAAATTCAATTGCTCAGTAGTGCAATAATTATACCATAGTGAAGAATAACAATTGGATATCAGTCTGAATCAAATCCAATACATTTTTGCCATCTGAGATATCACATTTAAGAGTGAAAATATTGAATGATGGCACATTTTCCCATAAGAAAGCTCTTACCAGTTCATGAATTCTCTTCAGAACCTTAACAAAACCATCCAGAACAAGTGCAAAGCGATACCTGGATATTTGGATGATACAATTTTTGTTCTGTTCTTCATTGATACTTGAATGAGTTGTTTGGGGGCCAATTCGGCAAGGAAGCTGAAAAATATATATTTAAACAACTCAACATCATTGTAAAGTTGATGTCACTATTAATAGGAATCATATTTAATATTGATTAGAAGGTGGGAAGGTTAATAGCAAACAAAAATCCAGGAACAGAAAAATTGGCAACTCACGAACCTGTTCCTCAAACCTAACAATCAAAGTATTAGCCCATTCTCCAGGTTTTTGTGTTGCCATTATCTATCAAAATAACTTTAATTTCACATTATTGTAATTCAGTACGACTATCATCAGTTTATAGACTTGTCCAGAACTGACATTGACAATAGTGACACTGGCAACACTAGCAGTAACTACACTAGTAAATATCAACGTTGCCAAGTATGTTTTATTTTTTGTGAATCTCAGAAAAGCTTCATAAAATAATATCACTGGGTAAAGCATAAATCGGTGATAATATATCATTCTTACAGTATATGGACTAACGTTGAAGAGTGCATAATAAACCCTATAAGGATAAGATTATTGCATATAAATCTACATAATTGATCAAAACGTTGTGTCGTACACCTTAAGGTACTCACAAGCCGAGATAGATTAATGATATTCATATTCAGGAGATGAAATTATATGATGTAAGTGTTATTGCGAAGTAGTCTGTCATCACAGTTTGAAGTATCTGCGGCGCGCCCCAAAATGGGCGTGTTATTTCCGCCTGGAGATTGAACAACTTCGAACACTGTTGCATATTATCTACAGTGGGCGTGTCTTTCAGGTCTGATGGTAAAACAACACCGAATGTACTCTGTGACCGAATGTTACTGTTCTGTTAACTTATATTGTGTTCGCTGGACGTTCAAGTTGATGTTGCAATATATGGTTAGTTTATACAGCAAATAAGAATAAAATGAAATATGCTTTTATGTTTGACACTGGTACTTCAAAAAAAAGCATTCTCTATATAATGACCTATTGTTTCACCACCAAGTCGTTTGACATTCGATTATTGTGATTGGCTGTAATTGACTGTGATATCAGGTGTAGATACTTATACTATATATCCAAAGATTATTCTTTGCATTTGTAGGTCGAAACCTGTCAAAACCGCAATATTTACTCAAACAGCGTTTTGGCACGTGTATATCGACAGTTCATAACAGATATCTCCAGGCACCTTATACGACGTATTGTCGGATGAATACCCACTGCCGTAATGTTCTGTGTCCCCAATCAGCTGAATATGACATTTTTCTGTCTAGTGTCACAGCTGAATCACAAGCTGATCAGTCAGTCTTCTGAAAGGTACCTGTTGGTTTGTTGATCACAGGTTCTCATGTTCTCGACTGTCAGGTCATGAGAATTTAGCATTCGGTTGCGAAAATAATTTTTATAACTTTTTAATATCTAAATCAGAAATAATAGAAATATGCGGTATTTTCTGAGTTATACTGGAAGTGTATTGACCACTTCGGTCATTTCAATTTTCAGTAAGTATTGTGAAGGGAAATTTAAAGTGGATATATAATATAGGCGTTGTTGACTAAGCATGTGACTTCTATGATAGTTTTTCTTTGCAGTTATCTACTACATTCTTACTGGAAAGGGAGAACAAATAAGTCCAGCATGGTAAATAATTTTTTAATTTGTTTTCATACTGGTGGATAATTGAAATTACAAATTCTGATAACAGTTATAACATTTATGAATAATGTGAGGGAAAATTGAGATTGTTCACTATCAATTCAATATTACACTCATCAATATCCTGATATTGGGAAAATAATATTGAATAATTTCTCTCAACTTTCGAGACATTTTCCATATAGGTCAGTTCACTCTTCTTGATTTGAATTGATGGGATATGTATGTCTATTGCTATTTTCATATCCAAATATTTCATATGCTTAAAATAAGTTTTTTTGAAGGTTTCTGGAGAATGTGTCACCATACATGTGGGCTTCCATTGGGATAGGTCTAGCAGTATCGTTATCAGTTGTTGGTGCTGCAGCGTAAGTATAATAATTTATATTTTTAAATACTAGGTTCAATCCATTTGTTTACCATGAAGTGTAGACTATCAACATTATTTTTCATTGCAGAGGGATTCATACTACTGGAGCAAGTATTGTGGGAGCTGGAGTTAAAGCACCGAGAATAAAAACCAAGAATCTAATTTCCATCATTTTCTGTGAAGCAGTTGCTATTTATGGCTTGATTATGGCAATTGTTTTGTCCAGTAACTTCAGAGTGAGTACATAAAAATTTGACCATCGTTTCATTGGATATGTTGAAAATAGTAATCTATATATGCTCATTCAAGGTATATCAGTGAAGTTGGCAAAACTGTTCTTCAAAATCTGTAATGTGTGTCAACTTGTCATCTTAATTTTCACTAAATTTACAGAACTTCAAAGACGAAGAGTTCAACAATGATCCATCTGTATACAGAAGCAACCACTTCAGTTCCCATGTTATTTTTGGATCAGGTCTCACAGTAGGTTTTGTTAATCTGCTTTGTGGCCTTTGCGTTGGAGTTGTAGGTTCTGGTGCAGCCATTTCTGATGCAGCCAATCCATCTTTGTTTGTGAAAATTTTGATTATTGAGATCTTTGGTAGTGCCATTGGCCTCTTTGGACTTATTGTTGGTGTTTATTTGGTAAGTTAAAGGGCAAAATATAACTTATATTACAGAAATGTGTAACGTTTCAGTTCACTAATTCATCATTCCTGCTCTATTTTTACATTGTTATATAATCCCATACATACAGTTGCCTTACCTGAAGAGTTTGTGTCCTTTCAGTACTGCTCTTTAGTATGTAATTTCATCGTGTCACGTCAATATTTCAAAATAGATTATCTCTTACAAAGTCACCTATTCTTCTTGTGAAGAATGAGAGAAATAGGGTTGCTATCTCTGAATTCAAATTATCGAAATTGCAACAAAAATCCTACTAGGTATAATAACATGATGATAATAGTTGATGTTATTTTTTCTCAACTTGTAAAACAATTTATGTTGAAATACGCTTGGTATAAAATAGTTTTGATTTTATTTCTTTCCATTTTCAGACTTCCAGAGCTGGCAGTATGGGTTGAGGATAAAATTTACAGCATTTGTCCGTGTTGAGGATATGCATAGTTGGTCCAAATAAGTTGTAATAATTCATTAATGTAAATATTAGACATGATCAGAATATATAGTGAATTTGTTAAAATCAATAATCTTTTAAACTTTATGATTAATTAATTAATGCAAATAAATCATGGAACCTAACAACTTCCATATTCTCTAACAGTAAAATTAGGTATACATCTAACAAACAAAATGGAAAGTTTTTGACTTTTCACAACCATTACTATTTACTCTTTCGGTAGAAGATATTACCTTTGATTTCACGATGACTTGTTTTAGGTTGGTAAAATATTTCGTAGAATCATTCTTATTTATGTATAAGAACATTTGATCCAATGAATTTCATCAATAATTGACACATTTCATGCAAATATTACACAAGCATATTTTGTAAGAGTACTCACGATATTTTCTGGATTTTATGTGCGAAATTTGGGAAATTCCCAATTGTATCATTCTATACACTGTTAAAGAATAAACATGTCCATAGTGTACATAAAAACTGTTTTTATCCATCTTTCTCGATTCCCTTTAGGCAGCATTTCTAATTTTTTGTCAGTCTGCCGATACCTAGGAAATCAAGCAGGATTGCAAGGATCCTCTCGATAAAAAACTGGAATAAATTTAAGACGATATATTTTAATACTGACTTTTTCTTTAAATTAAAACTCGTGAAGCAGTGAATGTTCCAGTACTTCCAATATTATTATATTTGAAAGTTTTTGAATCTACGAAAAATATGAAAAGAAGACCTCAAACGCGAATTTGTTCAATACACATTTCTCCACCAGAGGATTCCAAGTTCAAAATCAAAAGTATTCGTCATGTTTTGTTATTTAGTGTAAAAGCATTCATGTTGGATTACGTCAATTATATTTTTTGGGGGCATTAGCCTTCACACTATTTCAACTTTATATAGGCTTCATATTGACGCAAAAAGTATAGCCCAAACTCTACCCACCTAAGCAGGGGTAGCATGCCCTAATTTTCATCAAATGAGAATGAGGCTCAAATAATACGATCATTGAAAATCCCTTATGATTTCCTATACAATGCTTTTTTATTTTTGAAATTCCGTCTACTCGTTGCAAAGATATGGACCTTCGAAAAGTCGTTAGTGCATTTCTCAAAAAATCGATTTCGCTTAAAAACGTATTGTTAAAGTAAATGTTGAGAATATTTTCCTAAAAACAGTTCTCTTTTTTTTCTGTTTTTGTTGATTCCAGCTAGTTTCTCGATGAAATCTCTTCCTTGTAGAAATAATGAATTCGATTTTCCAAACATTCAGTTGCCGCAATTGTCAAGTATGAAGTTGACAATCCTATATATATAGTCTTATCTTCATTATTTCAGTTTCATTTCATGAAACAATGTGGTATCATCTTCATTCATTCGAAAATATCAATCATTCGGAATCGGCGATATCAAGTTTTGGTTCACTGTAAATTTTGAATAAATTTTGGTGCTTCAAGTACAAGGATGAGGATCATTAACAGGCCAATCTTTGGCATAACGTTTATCGTAACGATAAATATTTTTGCCTTGGGATTCAATCTATGATAATGATGTAAAAAATCAAGTAAGCATTTCGTAGTAATAATTATCATTGAATGAGAGTAATGGTTAAAATCGATTACTTCTCATACTATGATATAAAAGTTGAAATAACAACTACATTCAATTTCATATTTATTAAAAAAATATATAAAATTATAAAAAGGTATAGAACTTCGAAGTATCTCTCTTAATTCTCCATCTCCAATTTATAAAATACATGTTTCATTTTATAACATTGTGTACATGGAACTTCTAAAATTATAGAAAATATCAACTATCTTGTTATCGAAAAATACAGATCTCATCTTGAGATTGTTATTTCCCATGTCGGTATTGTTTCAAATACACATCTTCAAATAAAATATTTGCCAAGAAAAGTTCATGACTCCTGAATAATTAGAAGTTGTATTGGGGAGGTGACCGGAGTTCAAAAATGTCTCCAAAAAACGTGATATTCTATTTGAAAATTATGTTTTCGAGCCTCCAGATTTTTTCCCGTTTCACTTATTAGATTATAGCATAGTTGCATAGTTTTCATTCATTTTTGAATCGTTTTTCTAGTCATTACAGGACTCAGGCTCAAATACACTGATATACCCCACCCTGTATAAATATGAAATTGTATTATACTTGTTATACAGATATGGGATATCTATATAACTTGGATATTGAATAGACATCTAGTGTTATTCAGATGAAATTTAGAAAGAGCTTTCGATATGATATTACCATGGCAACGTTATTTCATTACTCATCTAGGCACCTCACTTTCATTACGAAAAATATCGACGAATTCTGGATGCACATGCGCACTACTTCTGCACGTAGTCCGGACGCCCGCATTTTCCCATGTCGCGCACCGATACATATCACAAGAATATTCTTAAATTTAATTATGATTAATACATCAATAGTGTTCAACAATACTGAACAAGGTAGTGCTGTGTTATCTGAAAGCTTTGTCGCAAACTCGTGGTCCAAACAATCGTCATTCTGGCTCCGGAGGTGCCAACTTTACAACCACCTTCCAGATCGAGCAGCAGAGGCGGGCAATCCGCCTCCCGCAAATCAGAAATTTACTCTTCCTTCGACAAAATTCACACCTCCAAGTCGAAAGTGTCCTTTCAGGATCAACAATCAGTGTCCTTCGATAGTTACTGTAAGAAATACTCGCTTCAGAAGAGCTACTTCGAAAATGAGAAATATAGGTCATCGGTCGAAACGTTTCATCCCCCGAAAAACAGGGAAGTCGAGAACGAACGTCCTTGGTTGCACAGAAATTCCAAATCTCCGTCCGAAAATCTGGCATCTTCGAATCCTGAATTCGAATACAAGGGCAGATACAAATATAGAAGCAATTACAAAGATCGCACCGACTTTTTGTCGTTGTCTTTGTCACCACCTGGATCTAGGAATGATAACTCTCTGAGAGACTTTCCATCCCTGTGAGTATTCATTATACTAGTTGTTTTTTTTCATTTAATGAAACCAATTTTGTTGAAAATATTTCCATCCATAAGCCGTCTTCAAACATGAAAACTATAATGAAGGTGACAAGTAGAGGAATTGGAGAATTTGTAGATTATCGGTCCTGCAAAATAAATTAGAATATTCACCACCTATACATTCATAATATAAGCTTCATTAGTTTTTTTAAGGATCAGCCCCAATATGTTATTTTACTATTATATGTTATATTACTATTGTTTGTCGTGACTGAATATCAATACTGATTCCACCATATGTTATCTGGATTCTGGTTTATATTGGATTCGCTATAATCTAGATTCAAACTCAATGTATATGGTCACCGTAGATTATTATTAATCCGGATTTCATATGCAAAACTGAAAAGATACGAACATGAATGGTAATTGCATGTGGAATTCTATTCGTTTACTTCTACACTCGATTATTCAGTACGCGTTTCGACTGTAGTGATGTTTATGGAAAACCAACAAGTTTATCAATAAGAATTGAACGTGAAATTATGCTTGAACTTGAGTATTAGTTGATTGAAAAATCTGATTATAAAGTTTTCACCACCCTGCTTACATGCGTGAGGGTCGATTAATTATTATTCATTTAATATTTCGAAGTTTCATTCAATTCAGACACGTCACTCGAGATGACAATTCATCAAATCAAGGATTTTCAGTCACCGATAGTGACTTTTAAATTTTGTTTTTCTCTGTTGAAGGTTTCTTGAACGAATTGGAGATCTTTCGAAATGGCTGAGATGCTCTATTGAAAACTCACATTTTATACGATATTTTCAGAAAGGAAGTTCAATAATTCTATTTTCTTTGTCAATATGTGTCCAGTGATAATGTGCTATAAGAAAATGATAAACAAACCCATCATACTTTCTATTTCTTTGGTATTATATAATAATTATATAATATATAAAAATTATATAATTTCTATATAACTATACACAATTCAGAAACTACCGTAGAAGATGATAAAACTATTGGAAATCAGAACTCATTGATTTTACTGCATATCAAAATTCAAAATTGAAAGTTTATACACATAATATTCTTCGTCATGTAAATCGAACGAGTATAAAGAGATATTTTTTCATACATAATTCATTCCACAGAAAATATGGAAATCCTTCTGCCCCAATTCACCCTGCCAATTGACTGCCTTGTCATGCTACTTTTTTCACAAAAATGCCTGTAGGGAAGTTCAATAGAGTTGATTTGGTTTGAGAAATATTTCATTCGTCTTCAAAGTGATCAATTTGAGATTATAAAACATTCTCTATTTGAATATGAAATTGTAGACATGGACAAACTCCGTTATCGAAACTTGACGAAGTTTGGATTCTCGAAGAGAAATTCTGATGTTTTGGATACCCTTGAAAATCCCTATAACTATTGTTCAATAATGTTAAGGACTGTACGTTGCAAACAATGTTATGCTATATTATCTACAAGAAGCGACGTTCGGTATTATTCAACCTTTATAATGAAAAAACAACAGAAAGTAAGCGTAGGAGGGGAATCTATGTTATCTTATTGTTCGGTTTCGAATTTCGTCTTCGAAGCAAGTTTTGATAATGAAAAATTCATGTATGGATAAGAATATACAGTTCGTTCCTTTTTTATGCATGTTATGTGGATAGTTGTCCCAATTGGGACATTGACAGTACAGTGTTTCTTGGATCATATGGCAGCAATTAAAATCATTATACCAATCATAATTCTGGTGTCAAATCTTATGGAGTGCCAAATTCCAACTACGCTTTTTCGCGTCAATGATACATTCAACGTTCAAGTTTAGATTTTGACTGCTATTTTTACCGCAACTATTTTCTCTAGTTGAGTTGGGCAACATTTTCGGTTGAGTTCAGCTTATCTACGAGGTGTAAAAACGGCCAACAATTTACTCGAAACATTCGTTTTTTTTCTGTAGGGGATGTTTAGTGGTATGTAGTGTATGGAGTGTAAACGGTTCGATGGATTCTCCAGTGGAAATGTGTCAAGAAGTTTCATTACATGCCCGCTTAGGTCAACATTGAAATATTTTTCGAAACGGCTGTCCCAGGACAATAGCAATTCTATCAACAAGCGATGGCCATGTGTTTTTCTAACGAATCTTTCATTTCCCCCAATGACCTCGAATTTCACTTGGAGGAAATAATTTGGCAGAGATATCCATTTTTATGCCATGAGTGGCTCGTATTGTTGTTTTGGTCATGGCTTTGGTATTTTTTCACATTGACATTCATAATCAGTGGTAAAACTGCCAGTGCGAGTGAATGTTCCAAGGTTTTTCACGAAAAAGATGAACCTTCGCAGCCCAAACAAACATTATGGAGACCTTCGGGAAAATCTCAGTCACTTTTGAATCTGATGTTGTAAGTTACACACATAGGATTTCAGTGAAAAACAGTAGGTAATCATGATGATCGTATGTGATAGTTCAGATACAAACAATTATAACTTCTTCACTCTATATTATGTTGTTATATAAGATAGTCGTAGTAGTGAGAAAATCAATATTGACGAGAAGATTTCATATTTTTTGGAATGAGTATTATATCTAGCGTTACTCTTTGCACCAGATTTATATTATTCTTGTTTGAATCTACTCAACCTCTCGTCGAATTTTCATATATTTTCATATGAGGCAAGGTGAATTCAGACGCTTCTCAATAATTATGTCAATTCCGCATCCAGAATCTTCATTTATTGTACTTCAATTTCCTGTTCAAGTATTTCTTATTATTTTTGCAAATATTAAAAAGAACTTTCAGTAACTGAAGCATACGCGATAAGCAAGATTATTGAATAACAAAAATTTAAGGAAAAATTAGGTAAATATTTGTTTGGATATTGTGATTAGATTAAGAAACAATACTCCAGAAAATCAGATGATAAAGATGGTTTGTAGCAACATATTTCAGACTGACATGCAGACATATATTATGAAAGGTTGAAGAGATAGCTGGACAATTTTTAGTTTCAATAATTCTCTAATTGATTGAGTTCTCTCAAATGGCTTAGTCATTTCTTGATTGATCAAATTTTATTTCTAGATCGCCACCCAAAGATATCAGCCTTTTGAATTTAGGAGATATTCAAAAAATCCGGTATATTGAAAATCGAGAGAGTCAAGAAGATGAGAAAGATTATAATTCCGGGGGCTACATGCCTATAAATATTGGAGATATTTTGAAAGGGCAATTCAAAGTGTGCAGAAAACTGGGATGGGGACATTTCTCGACAGTTTGGTTGTGTCAGAATTTATTAGACGAGTAAGTATTGTCACATTCTATAATTTATTTATTCAAGCAAGATAGTTGTGACAGAACGCCAGAAAGTGCGGTTTTGCTAATTTTCCATTCTTTTAACGATACTCCGTAACATAAAGTTGGGTTGACTTTCTTTCGAATTATTTTGAAAACAATTCTCCAAATGTGGCATCGTTGTGAAGTCACTGTGAAGTGTTACCATAATAAGTGATGCCTAAAATGTTCCTAGCTGTGTCTCAACCAATTAGAAGTTAAGAAATTTGTTTCTACTCTAATGGCATTGAAAGATAACCAAATATGTCAGAAATATCTTCCTTGAATAAATATGCCCAACTCATTTGGTATTCGGGTAACTTCAATACTGAAAATTAATTTTAATCTTTTTCTCTATTCACTCTATTCATGAATCGCAATATCGCAAATTATAAACGATGTCCTAATGATGAATTATAATATATTTTGAAGGGGACCTACGTACGTTGCTCTGAAAATCTGCAAAAGCGCAAAGATGTTTGCGGCCGTAGCTCAAGACGAGATCAAACTTTTGAATGAAACGAAGCTCATAAATCCTGCCCATGTTGGTTACAAACATGTTGTTCAAATGGTTGACACCTTCAAACTAATCAGCGTGAATGGGATACACACTGCCATATCCATGGAGATCATGGGACCTTCGCTACTACACTTACTCATACAATCTGACTTTAGAGGAATACATTTGAACGGAGTGCGGAGAATAATCTCTCAGGTATTTTCAATTTCACAATGTTTCGAATTGAGTTTCATGAGATAACAATTTCACAGGTTTTAAAAGGTTTAACATACCTCCACGAAACTTGTCGGATAATTCATACTGATATAAAACCGGAGAATATACTGATTAGAGTAGATGAAAATTATATAAGAAGCATTATTGGAAAAACGGAAAAATTTGCTGAGTTTGGCCTCGATATGCCACGTTCTTATGGTAAGTTTATCCGACTGTGTGAAAATGTAGATATGTAGAGGCTTCGCTTCACTTCAATGAATAATAATGAAAATATATGAAGTCAAAACGATATAGGAGTATTTGTCTTTCAATATAGAGTGCAGATAATAAGAATTACCCCCTTAAATCGAATACCAAAATGGATTAATACAAATAATATTACAAAATAAATCTGGAGGAATTATTCCAATCGCCTAATTCTGCCAGGATGTAAATGGAGAATATTTGGAACTCCTCCTGCAGTAATTAAGTTATTATAATAATTTGGTCAGTTGATTTATGTTTCAAGATTCAATTAAATATTATTGGTATTGATTTTCATTCAATGAAATGGAAAATTATGATTTATGAATTCTACTTTCAAAATCCTCAACGATGTATCGCACGACCCCCCTTGCTATTTGAAAAAAATTAAGGCTAGATATCAATATCCCGTTTGGAATAAAAATAACGGATATTGAAGGGGAAGATAAGACTTCATCATCCGCACTGTTATTATTATTAATCTAATGCCTTGTGAATTAGTCGTACGTCGTTAGCAATACTTTCGTTTCAAGGATTATGTATAATTGGAAATTGTTGATACTGGGTTTATTTTCAGTGGCTTCCGATTGCTGGACAGACCAGAATAGAGATTTGATGGACTCTGAAGAAGACATCCTTTCGAAATTCGAGGAACAGAGAGGACAATCTTATCCTAACGATAAATATTTAGGTGACCTTACCGATTTTAGGAAGAGACATACTGAACCACGCCTTAATGCTCCAATGTGGATAAGCCCAAATATCGATATAAAAATTGCTGACTTGGGAAATGCCTGTTGGGAGGTATATATTTCATTATTCACTATAGTCCGACGATTATTTCTGGAAAGGAAAGGAAAGTTACAGTCGAGAAAATTCATGGGTGAACCGAAATGTTACATTTTCTATAGGTTCTTGGCTCTACATGAAGAGTTTACATTAATATTATTGCAGATATTCAAATCTTTTTCAGTGGCCATTAAAAAAAATCAAACGGTAACATGAAAAAGTGTTAGAGATGCATGGCAAAGTAAATAATCAACATTAGGTATATTATGTAATTTAGCCCTATGAATTTTGAATTCTAGAGGTAGGATTGTCACGACTTTACGCAAAGAAATCTGATAACTGATATGTCAAAATTTATATACACCATTTACAGAAGATTACACCAATTTCCTCTTCTTTAGCATATGTATTGTTTTGTATCATGATTTATTTTCACAGGAACATCATTTTTCTTCCGAGATCCAGACTAGACAATACAGGGCCCTCGAAGTGATCTTAGGGGCCGGATACAGTTTCCCTGCAGATATCTGGTCTGTGGGCTGCATGGCTTTCGAAATGGCAACTGGTGAAATGTTGTTTAGTCCAAAAGGCGACAGGGAACCTTCTGCTAATTTAGACCATTTGTGTCTCATATGGGAAACACTTGATGGAATACCACAGTATATAACAGAGAAAGGAGCTAATGCTCGACACTATTTTCTGAATGGTGAGTGAGTGAGCTCCAAACTATGGCAAAATTTTCAGTTGGTGAGAATAAAACTTCAAAACATCTGTCGCAGAAATATGCAATACGTCAATTGACCTAATTCAATACTCAAAATCATTCATGACTGTAAACAATTTCTCATTTCTTCTTAATTAATCAATCGAAAGTCCAAAATTCTTATCTCTGATTGATACTTGCAAAAATCACCAATAAGACTTGAAAAAATTCAAAGATTAAATATGAATATGAAGTGTTTTCGTTGAAACATGTTCAAAAAGTTTCGATAGTTGAATTGCTTTTTTCTCTGTGTAGGTGAATTACTTGGTGTGGACAAATCACTGTTGCACATATGGAGAATTGAAGATGTCCTTGTCGAAAAATACAGATGGAAAAGGGTAGATGCTATTCCATTTGCTAGCTTCCTAGAGAGTCTTATTGAACCTGATCCTGCTCTGCGCTTATCAGCATCTATGGCTCTTCAGAACGAATGGATAACTATGAATGAATAATCATAATTTTCAAAATGAATCATACCCAAATGAATATGAATCTGGTTATCAAGACTGACATTTTTATGTTCATTATTTTATCATTACTGTTTATTATGTATAACTTATTTGAATTTTGTTAATAAAACTCTGAATCGGATGATTTTTTTTATAGGAATAAGAACTAATTTTATCGTTTGTTTGACGTTAGTTAGTTGATTGCTAAAAGGAATCTCTGAATTTAATTTCATTGGCACGTAGATATGTGGGGAAATTTCAAAAATATATGAGAATGAAATGAGGAACCAAATGAGATGAAACAAGTCGCAAGACATCAAAATGACATAATGCATGAACGAATACCTGCAAAATATAACCATAAAATATCAACCACATAGGTATCATATTTCTTAGTTAGGTTGAGAATCGAATGAATTTACGAATAAAATAAAATGATATTCGATTCTCATTCATCATTCAGTTAATTTATTACGTGTATTATCACAAGTTATCGTATACGAAATAGATCCCGTCAACTTGACGATGATAAATAATCGAAAGGAAATCATACCGATGTGGCAACACTTAATTATGCATTCATTCTGTGATTTTCTGTGCTCTTTTCAGAAAATACACGGTCTCTGGTCATAAGGCAACTTTTTTTGTAGGTGTCCTTATGATTTATGATTTCAGATTAAGAAAGAATAACAACGAACTGAGACTTTGTCAATTTTTCAAATATTTGAACAATAATAGATTATGGAAAAAAATCTAGCTTCATCAGAAAAAGGCATGTTTTGTTTGGGAATACTCATCAAGAATATGTAATGAAATCAGATTGAATGAATAATATACAAATATAATATAAATATGTTCAATAAATCATTCAGGAGATCAATTATTAGTTTCCTAGGAGCCTCACAGTAGTAGTATTCACTCATAAAATTATTTGGATTTCAGGAATATAAAAACTTTTCTTACTTTTTTAGATTATTCCGCATGCAATAAAAAACGCATATGAAATTAACTCACCCCTTCTGAAATACTACCTAGAGAGTTTCGATTGAAATTATAACATATTCGTATACGGAATTTGTTCGCAAATGTTGAAAATACCATCCCTGGTTGTACGCATCAAGGATATTTCCCTCAAAATGTGTTTTGTATGACATTTTGGACAGAACTACATGTCAACTGAACATAGAGTAGTGTCACTTCCTGTCGGTCCCTTTTATGCAGGTGTCCACAAGTTTGATTTTTTATAGGAAAAGTGAGCAGGGAACTTTGCACAGACCTGCGAGTCACCGCTCTGTTCAACTGATAAATAGCTTTCTCGACAATGTGAAATTTTTATGCTACCAAATGCGACCAGGTCCAGCATCAAAAAATAATAAACACTCAATATCCGACATAAAATACTGCTTTCCGAAAAATTGAAATTGATTAATATCTATCTATCGATCTAATTATACACTGTTTTTTATACATTATTAGATATTCTATTATTATATATTTGTATACTGTAATGTTCGTTTTTCAACAGATTAAATTCACCTGACAATATCCTATACTTATGTATGTATAAGTCTGATTGGAAATAAAGAGAATTGAATTGAATTGAATTACGTATACTTCTTTGCATCTAGTATCTAGAATAGATTCAAATTGTGGCAGAACTATTGTTGAAATTTTACGGACGATCACTTGCACAGACGGTTGGCCAGAACATTTTTCAATGAATGCATCAGTGATGGAAATCCCTTTGAGCATTCGAGGAGGTATTGATTTTATTACAAAATCGTTCCTTTCTTCTGAAATGTACCTCGTTGAGAAGTTTTGGAAGTAAAATACTGTTCATTTATAAAGACTTCATTGGACTATTTATCACTATTCTCACAATCAAATGACAATTCTCATTATTTCGATACGAAATAATTACACGATACAAATTCATTTGAATCTGAATTTTATTGCATCTATAAAAGACTAACTTGAATTCCAAATCTAGAATATGTGCGAAATTAAGTCGGCTCGCATCTAATATTTCCGAGAAACAATGCAGTTGGCTTTCTCTGTTTTCTGAGAGTTCAGATCAAAATCGATTCGATGGCCGTCAGAGTACGTAACGCATTTGAGTCTGACAAGAAAATAATCGAAGAGCAATTGGCAAGTACAATCAATCAATCTGTAAATGGAAGGTGAATCATGTAAAACCTGAGACGAAACGTGATATTGAAAGGGAAAAGACAATTCCCTGAGAGAATAAGGATTAGGACAATTTGCCTGTCTGTGATTTCAGCAACTTTTCACACAGACAATTGCGAATATTCATGTTAACCCAATTAATGTTCCCTTTGAACTCAAGAAAACAATGGGTGGACGATGGAATTGAATGAAAAATGATTTAAATGATAAGATTAGAAAAGCCGAATGATCTCGACCCTTGTTTGCACTGCCACAGTTCGGCCACTAATCAAGTTACTTTCAATCAACGAGCGCGGGACTCGTAATTACTCGTGACGCGAGGAGAACAGGCTAGAGGGTAGCTAATCTGATAAAAAATCGTAAACCAATAATATCCAACACTGTCATTTCGGATATCATAAAAAATAATATGGCAGAAGTCTGACCTATCGTGGCTACTTCTTGACACATATACAAGAAAGACACATCGTATCTTTCTCTGATGCGCAGTTGTGATCGTTATAAGCTCTTTCTCAAATGCAAAATATTTAATTAATATTCTCTCATAATGAATGGTTATAATTTGTTATTTTGGGTTTTTGATACACCGAAACTCATCGACGCTCATTGCGAAAAAAATTCAACAGATTTGTGATTTCATCACGAGAAAGAATATTGAAATCTCAAATTTGGTTTCGATATCCTGTTGGGTATACTATATTTAGAATGAAAAATATTCAATTTCAGTCGAAACAATATAGTTGAAATGAAATTTGATTACATCACCACTGTATTGAATCACTAATGTAACCTTTCTTGAATGTGGAATTTCTGATCTAACTGATCCAATTCCAATGTAATTCTTTCGCCAATTAACCATGATAATAACATGGAAAGGAATGAAATTACTCAACATTTACGGGGCACTTTATTCAAGAACCTATAAGAGGTTGATACAATGAATTCTAATTCTACAGTTTCAAAAATAGAAATTTACCAAAGAATTGTACGAAATTGTTCCGGTTCGAATAAATTAAACATCATGCCAAAAATATCATTTGAAAATGATGAAAATTAGGAGAGGGTGGAGAATATTTTTATATATCCATATGAAACAGGTGAAATGGAAAATACAGCAAGTCAAATGATGAATTTCGTTAAGCTCAAAATTTTCATAAAAACTATATTTCCTTCATCGGGGAAGAATCAGAGTCAGTCACTAGTACACGGATGTTGATAACTATGATGTAATAAACGAATAGAAACAGACATAATTCATTCATAGAATTCAAATATGTATCAATAACTAACTGTGATTCAAATTCCTAAAAAATCCTTTAATAATATACCCAATTTCGATTTATTCAGATACTCACCCAAGATATACATATAATATTTTATAGCTAAAAAAAATGCAGTGCCTTAGTGCATTCGATATTTTGGAGCAATAGATCTTTCAATTAAAACGAATAAAATATGATGTTTTGGCATCACTGAATAAGTTGTTTTTTAATCATGATATCTCATTGGACAGACAATTTGATCGTTCCTTACATCGAGAAATATTAATGGTTGTATTTAAAATAACAAAGTTTTCGCCACCAAAGAATTAACTCTGGAAAAGTGGCAGATTAAAATAATTTTCCCAAATGTGAATTTCATCTTCACATATATATGAACAATCTAAACCAAAAAACGTATTTTTCAGTTGGAATCAGATATTCTATTGATGATATTGCTTTACATGAAAGAGTTGAGAGAACTGAATCGTATTGCAATGAAATGAAAGTTTGAACGTAATTGAAATAAGATTCACAAAAAATTATTTAATAAATCTTGAAACTACAAGTATGAGACATTAGTCTGTATAAACTTCGATGGTGGAATATTAATTGAAATTGATAGGAAATTACTTGGCGTAAACATTACGACGCTTGAATTTTGTTGAGAGTTTTTGTATAGGTAGACACAAAAAAGTTCAGAAAATTTTGCAATAGAGATAAATTCATGAAAGCTATTTACAAATTCGAACTGTACATATTCTTAGTCTTGGCATAAAATATGTATAGTTACCATATCGTGCATGAATACATTCTCTAACGAATTCAAAACGAATGAACGACATATGGATGTTAATACACAAATTCCGATTCATTTCGATTATTTCGGGGAATTCAGTAGATATATACTGGATTTACATTGAATCATTTGTTTCAATGTATAGGATAGAATTATAAACTTCTCATCTCATTTTACACATCTCTATTAGAAATAATATTGATGATTAATTTCAACATATTCAATAAACTTCTTCGGTAAACTACGAAGTTCAATTGTTCTTGGCTATAGCCGATAGCTAATCCAAAATTTCATTACAAATAATGAAAAAAATGGTGAAACAAGAATAAAACTGTTTTCTGGAAATGAAGACAGGTGATGCCGAACTGTTATCGATATTTCTTAAACGTTACGTAAAACTAATCTGTTGTTACCAGATATATGAAAATTTTTATTTCTACATAGTGTAGTAGAAACCGAGTTCAACTTACTGAAACGTTGATATCGGTACGACAAGAAAACAGTGAACAGTCTTTTTTGTTCTTGTGTCATCATGCATTTCGTACAATCAACAATTATACATAAATATATAACTGGGGAAAACGATAATTACAGTTGTTTATCTCGTGGAATCAGACCTAGGGCTTCCGTATGCTTTTTCGCTTTCAGCCTTAGGTCAGCGATACTGGAGTTCTTGTGTGCCACCGCCAAGGCAGCAAATTCAAGAGGGTACTGTGGATGGCACAAAATACTGGCGGCAGCAGCTGCTGCTGAACTGCCTCCTACTGCCACAGCTGCTGCTGCATACTGAAATCAAGCATAGACGATATAAGTAAAAGAAGTATTCATTCCATTCGCAATCATCTATTGAAATAATAATTTCAAATTCATTCAATAGATACTTGGGTGGAGGAACATTACAATTAATAAGCATAAATTCGCCAATGATTGATTCTCACCCCATTATCATTATTTTGAAGGAAAATACATATTGAAAAATTATGAAAAACATACTTCTAGCAATGGGATAAGTTACTGATGAAAAAATTAATGTTACTATTATAAATGCGTAGGGTTTTGTATAACATTTTCAAACTAAATCTGTGATAGTTTATGTTAGTAGTGAATAGCGAAATTATGGAAGATACGAAAAAATTAAGGTCACATCCTCGATCTATAATCTTTTTATTTCGAGTTATGAACAAGAGTTACATTTTTGTACTCTTCGACACCTACAAATATCATGGTTGTAACTGTCTAGAGGCGCAAGTTGGGCGAAATCTTCGAAGATCTTTTATTTTAATATTATCACAATCTGTTGTACCCTAGAAGTGCTTGGGAGATTGGCAATTCAATCTCATTAAATGTTGATGACATGAACCATTGTTTTACTTTCTTCAATATTTTTTACTGAAAACATCCAATTGAAATATTCCAGCTGCTATTAGTAGATACGGGCTTTATTATGTATTTTCGGATAAATTTGCGAAAAGGGAGTGGGGATGGGATGAAAGTGCAGACAACTCAATATACATTGTTTTGAATGGAGCTGGCCAAACTGGCGACAAAAACAAGAATGTCGCAGAGGTGTCGCTAGAAGTCGTACCCAAGGATGATAGAACCACAGAGTATATGTGAACAGTATGGTTCAATTAGGCTATTTTTTCGGTGAAAAGGCGTGGCTTCCAATGGCGCAAATCACAGCAACGTGCCTGAATTCCAACTCATTCATTCCGTGTAGCTAAATAATGCTTTGAAAATCATCAAATCGATATTAACAATATATTATCATAATGTACGTTTCGTAATTATCATATATAACCAGTGTGTGACTTCAAATATTATTCGTTTTTGTGAAAAAAAAAGGGCTGGAAACTAATCTTTTTCATCCTTCCAAGTTTCAGAATATAATACAATCATATCTCATCAGTATTGAGGTAGATGTGTCAAGCAAAACAAAATATCATCCAGGTAAAAGATAAATTCACAAGTATCTATTTATTTTTCGAAATATTGAAAATGATGTAAATGAAATTTTTGTTCCACTTTATTCACACGAGAATAAAATATATGAACTAGTAATTTTCTTCGTTTTTTTTTACCTAGTGACAGTTAGACCTTCTTATTCTTTCGATATTCCAGATTTTTCTTTCATTTGTTGGTTCCTGATGTTCATCCTAATTTATTGTTCACATAACCTACCCACTGATTACGTATACACAATTCGTCCTTATGGAAAGGAACACGTGAAATCACAATATACATTAACAGAATAAAAATGGCGATGAAACATAAACAACGAAAGGGCCGTCAGGAATACTCGCTCCTTTTGTCCTTCGCACAGCGAAATTTGCCAACAAACCATCCTGTTCTGTTTATCATCCTTGGAACATATAAGCGTATCTGCGTTTCTCACGTACCTCAGTGTGTTAGCGATTCTTTCCTCGACGGGATTCGGTACCCTCATTGGAGTTGCGAATATATCAGCTAGATAGCCACATAACTCGTAATAATTCACATCCGAAAGTATTTGAAACATATCTGCTCAAGCACTCGAAGAAATGGATACGTTGTAGCAAATAAGCTATCTGTGACGTGGCTCTCGTTGATCGGGTGAACGCTAACTCTCCTTCAGCTTGTTTTTTTCCTCAAATATTTCGCGACGTTAATAATTCCAATGACCACATCGTTCGATAGCAACATCTTGACTGAAAGGTCTGGTCAAGATGACTTGTCTGAGTTTAAAATTGCGATCACAAACGCTCGTATGGCCGTACCCTTAGCGAAGAAATGTTGGCGATGTCAAAATAAGAAACCTCGATATGCGACAGCATCGTTTGGTATAGGAACAATCTAATGGTTACCTGATGCGCTGCAGATATGAAAGCAGAGTTGATAGCCGAAAAAGCAGTTCCTTGTTGCGAGAACGGTACTGCCGAAAGCCTCTCGTAGTTCGTGAGAGCTATGGATCCAGAGGTGAGGGATATGCCTCTAAGGGCAGGCACGTTCATGAAGGGTACTACTCGACAAGGTTCCAGTGGAGTGCTAGTTGGGGGGCTGTGATTATTCAACATGACACCTGAAAATATTATACATTGAAAAAACGAATTCAACAAATTATCGATTTTTAACGAATTAGAATAGAATAGAATTTATTGAGTACCAATAACAGCATATTATTAAAGAGTACTATGATAATCGTGTGTGGCACAAGTCTAATTTCCAAAGAACTTGAACCATGAAAAAATTGTGCTGAATGAATCATGGTGCACTTGCTTTACATCCGCAGGAAAACTCGATAAAAACCCACGGAACCATGCCATATTCTGAAAAAGCATTAACCGGTCCCCAAACCAGCAAAAATCGAGGAAGATAAACGAAATATACACTGTAATCAAGTCCATTAAAAAATGTCGACTGAATTAATGTAATTTGAGTTATATCTTCCAAGGCTCTGGAGTGACTAATAATTTCTCAATTACTTTCCTAAAAATAAAAAAGTTTTTAATTCCTTTATGTTGTATGACAATAAATTACACAGGGTTATGATAAAGTAATGCACAAAATTCATAAAACGTACAAAGATCACTTTTGAAAAAAATGCAAAAACACGTCAAACTGTTCTTTTTATTCCGCATCTTTTGACATAAGTTACAAAAATAACACGTCAAAGTTGTCAAAGTTATGACGTCATCAACAAATTTTTTTAATGGGAAGCTAAGATTTTTATCACATTATGTGATAGAGCTTGTGTTTTTACACACGGGAAAAATAGTTCCACCTACCATCATTAGAATTTCTATCCTTTCTCTTTCGGTTAAACGAGCCATAATAATAAAACTGTGGTGACACGAATTGTACGACTGACACTGACAATCTGTTGTTTTAGTAAAACAATTGGAAAAATTCATAAGAATAAATGTTTTTACTAGATAAGTGTAAATTTGACCTCTTTTTATAATTAGTTATGTTATTTAGTTTTTTATTCCTTTTCTCGTTTTTTTTTCTATGTGAGCCCTACTGCAACTATTTTTCCCGTGTGTAAAAACACAAGCTCTGTCACATGATGTGATAAAAATCTTAGCTTCCCATTAAAAAAATTTGTTGATGACGTCATAACTTTGACAACTTTGACGTGTTATTTTTGTAACTTATGTCAAAAGATGCGGAATAAAAAGAACAGTTTGACGTGTTTTTGCATTTTTCTCAAAAGTGATCGTTGTACGGTTTATGAATTTTGTGCATTACTTTATCATAACCCTGTATAATTCTAGACACTTATAGAGACAGCTTTTTTTCATGAGAGAGGTTGTATGAGGAGGGTAACAAAACATGTATTTATTTCTAGTTGTAAGTATTCACATTAACATAATTATTGAACAAGTGCTTGTTTTTATGGACAAAATTGAGACATTCAAGCACATACACTGCAGGTGATGTTAATAGATTTAAGTTTCTGAAATGCCCCCTACAAGAGGCACCAATTTTCAAGCCACATATTATTCTTGCTGCTCTCTTCTGTACAGTAGTACCCCCCCAAAATCATATTCCGTAGTTCATTAATTACCAAAGTATGCTGTTAGTATAGTATAGCTATCAACAACTTTTCAAGTTCTCTGAGAGAGTAACATGATCTATTTCGTTTGCCATATAACAGTTGTACATGATTTATTCAATTCATATGTTGATCAATGGTGATTCCAAGGAACTTCGTACTAGCATTTATGAGGATATGGAAGGGAAAATCTTTGATATTTCGACTATGTCTAAATAAGACAGCATTCGTTTTTTTATGTACAATAAAAGGGCGTTGTTTTCGAACCAGTGAGCAATGTTTCTTGTAATACCATTTGTTTTTTTCACGTAAATCCTTGAACTGTTTTTCTGTTATTAATAAATTTGTATCTTCGGCACAGTTGGTTAATAAAATTTGAGGATCAATTACCAGGTTTGACACATCATTGACATACAATATGAACAGTATTGGACCAAGCATACTGCTCTGGGGCACTCCTAAGTTTATTGCTGCTTCATCTGAGAAATTCTCAATGTTACTATTTTCTGAAATAACCTCTACCAGTAAGATATGATTTGAACCATTTATTTGCTAAGCCGCGAATACCAATTTTTTTCCATTTTGCTCAAAAGCAGTTCATGATTGACACAGTCGAACGTCTCCGTCACAATCAAACCCTGGACCAAAAAACTGAGCACTCCCTCAGTGAAAGGAAGTATAGCTGTTGTGGTGGATTTACCTGCTTGAAAACCATCTTGACAACTAGCAATTATATTATTAAGATTCATAGAATTGTTTGAAATGAGGGTGACTACATAATGTGGCCACCACCCTGTGAAAAAAATGTGAACTCAGTCAATGAATTGTAATAATTATTCCACTGAATATAAATTGAATTGAGGTCGTTGTTGCACTTCATTTTGTTATATTTGTAAATTTCTTCAGAAAATAATATGACCTGTCAGTAGCATTTACACGCATTACACACTCCTGTTTACCTTTTGGTATTTATTTTCTCTATATTCCCGATGTTTGAGCCATCTCAATAGTATGCGTATACCATTTGGTGTGGTTATCACCAGCGTAAAACTGAAATACATATACTGGGAAAATATGTGGTTTCGATTACAATTATACTAAATTCGATTCAATGTGAGCACAGCCAATTTTGATATACAGTGCAGATGATAAGTTTGATAAGTTTCAACCTCCAATTTGATCTTTGTTACTGAAGACAACATTAAAAGATACCGAACATGTTAATTTTATTTTCAAACAGTGCGTTTTTTCACAAAAAAACACATCCTTAACCCCTTCCCCTTGATAACTAACCCTTACTTTTTTTTCAAAAGCAAGGGGGCCGTGCGTAGCATTCCATCAAAGTAGAGGGTAATGCAAAACAGCGCTAAACGAGGCGAACATGTAACATGAGGTTGAGAAAAGATGGATAAATAATTTGTAAAATTTAATAATTAGATTTTTAATGACAGTCGAGATCAAAATATAATATCCTTATAGAAATAAATAAAATTCTTGTTCAGTCAGATCATTTAGTCTGTGTTAGCAATTTTGTTGAGAGGGTATCTAATGTTGATAAGTGAATAAAGCATCTATGATATCACGTCTTGATTTTTAACTACTATCAACATTTGGGTCATTTTCGATAAATTGGTCTATAATTTCAGTCATGAGGTTCAGACTATTTTTCACAAACGCCATCAAAAGTTGGTTTTGCTCTTTTCAGAAATCACTTCCATCGATATCTTTGTTGTCTTCTTGCTCAGTTGATTTTTTGGGCTCATCATTAGAAAAACTGCTTTTTCTTCAACTATTTCTTCGACAACTTTCTCATTCACCTCATTTTAATCGGTCTGTTTCGCTATTTCTACTATTTCTTTCATTATTTAATTCATATCGGTAGTGTCCAATGTCTTCACTATAGCTATAATGAAAGCGCCAAACGAAACAGACTTTAGCGGGGTCTTAGTGTACTTCCAATATCTATTACAAAAACGGTCCTATGAAGATAGTGGTGTCTGAGGGGGGTCAGTGCTCGATTTTTCTCCGAGAACAAATTCCACTGGGTAACACGCCTTCATATTAAATAGGGCAGCTTCGGCTGCATGGTTGCTCTAAAATGAATCTGCGGTGCATAATCAGATTTGTGAATATATGGGAGCGCGCGAAACGCAAAAAAAGCAACTGCTAAGAGAAAGTTTTCAATCAAATAAAATAATTCCCCGGGAGAGCAATTTTCCAGCGCTCAGTCATCCGAATGTTGCCGGTGGCGAGGGTGGGAGGTCGGTGGTGGGGACGGGGAACAAGATGACTGGTCCAGCGTCGGGACGGACCCTCGGGATCGCTAAATTACAGTTAGTTCCTCTCGCGTACATCAACACGCAGAGCCATCCCTTGATTGCGGTCCGGACTCGGAACGGTTCTCGACTAGAGCGAGGATGATGGGTGGCCCTTTACCGTCAGCCTAGCAGAACAGCGAGGTCAATCCATCATTGATTCTCCTCTCCTCTGTTTATCAACTTTTTCCTCAGTACCCCTGTTTTGAGACCAAAACTGAAATCTGTTATCCCACTGAAATATTGGGAGAGGCATTGGATTATTCCTTGAGTTAGAAATCAGGAAAACGATTCCTTACGAGGAGAAATTCAACAGATCTAAAAGCGTCATGGTAAAATAATATACGTCATTCCTGGTGACTTTCGAATCCTAAAAATACCCAGGGAGAAGATACCCAGTTAACACAAATTCGTCTCAGAGATGTGATTGGGCATCACATTCATGTTCCAGATCACAGCCGTGACTCGAATTGAGATTCTCACTAACATCACAATGACTTCTATTCCGGACCCTTTTGGTCGTTTTTTGATTTTCATTGAGCGTCACAATAGAAATCACATTGATGCATTGGATTACTCACAATGTGAAGTTCGAACTGCCTCACATTCTTTTATCTGGAATTCCTTATGAGGAGAATATTGTGCTTCTAAAGGAGGTCACATATACTTAATTTTCGGAGTTGATAATGAAGTCGCATTCACGTCACATAGACGAAATAATAGGTTTCACAAGAATACTCTATTTTATTTGATTATGAGTCTCATTCTGAATCAGTTCATGAATATTTCAGTAGGAAATGGGATTTAGGAATAATGCTTATGATGAAGTATCAAGATTTCAATAACATTTATTTTTGGAAAACCTTTGGAAAATCATAAATATTATGACTCTTATATAAGTAACTGAAATTTCACTTTAGCATAAAAAAACTCACATCACTACACTGCTCTATTCTTGCAATTTCCTCTGCTTTGTAGTCACTATCTTTTTAGTATCTCAAAAACTCACATCACTATACTGCTCTATTCTTGCAATTTCCTCTGCTTTGTAGTCACTATCTTTTTAGTATCTCAAACACCTTCAATGTCATTGAAAATTCTTGTGTAACAGCATCTGAAAATTGATATATATTATATACATTTCAGTTCATGTTGTCAATGCTCAGTTTGATTGTAGAGGTTGAAAAGGAGGTTTCAGATATTCACATCAAATAAATTACCTGAATCTTAGAAGAAGCCTTGATTATTGATAGCTGAATGATTTACTGATGAATGGCTCATATTTCATTTTAAAAACACTGCTCAGGCCATATTGATATCATTATTATCAATCCTAGCTTCTGGGTTATTGGTATTGGCTACACCAATAACATTTTCACTGTTGTTGTGATCAAGTGTGAGTGTGATCAATGAGTTATAGCCCAATAACTGAAATAAAAATAAATCAATATATTTTCTGAATAATTATGTTGAAAGAACAATCATACAATACTCACCTTTTCACTGAAATGGATTACACAAACTCATGTGTTCTTATCCACTATTATTTTCTTCTACAATAGCCCCAGTCAGCCAGTTGATTTATATCACGTAATCGGTTGTTTTTTTTTCGCAGAAATTTCGCTTATTCAAACGAGTCTGGCATAGCCCATCCCTTCTGCTTGCAAGTAAAAATATAACAGAAACCTCAACAACTATACTTTGTTTTTACAACACTACTATAAACTGTTCGAAATGACAACTAATTCATATCGATTTATGAATACACCTTGTCAACTCTTCTCATCCACTCGGAGCAAATAATTAGAAAGAACAATGAAAGTAACAGAACGTGGAAGAAAACGAACCGCCATATTACAATACTGAATACACTCTCATTTCACGATCTCGTCACATGTTGCACCAGCGTTGCCGCCTGTGCATGAAATAAGCACACCCTTTCATTTTTTATGGAATTATTGTGAAGAGATTATCGAACGAAATGACTATACTTTCAGATCTGAGAAATTGGTGACGAAATAATTTTTCAGTGATATGTTTATATTTTTATTAGACAATACTATATGATGATATTCCTCATAAATTATACATCAGTTTAAGAACACTGGGAGACTGCGAAATCTCTCGAGTCGGGAAAAATATTTGAAAAGGCAACACTGAATGTTATCTTGTTGAGTTCAATGTTGCAAGCTCTCATTTTTACATATTCAAAATCGGGAAGATCATTAGATTTTTCGTGTTCTATCATTTGATTCTTATGGGTGATACCATAATTTTTGGGTATCATTCTGGGAGCAGACCGGATCATTACATAAAGCACGTAGATATAATAAATGATATTGGGGTAATGACGACATAATATATGGTATTATTCATCAACACCTCTTTAAAAGTCACTTGGCAACTGCGTATGCTGGGAATTTCCTAGCCAATCATATTCTTGTATTCCCAAGTCACATTGTGCGCTGTATCTATGACTATGTGATTATGCACGGGTTTTTCTCAATACAGTCAAATTTGGGCGAAACGTGAATTTTAAATATTTGGTTGGGATAGAAGTGATATTTTCTTTCAAGCTGGCCCAATACGCTTCACATTTTGAACAAGATTTATAGACACATAAATGATTTAGGAAGTTAAGATCTATAGCATCAAGAGTGAAAAAACTGCCAAAAAGTGCTAATTTTCCCGATGCCCATATAAAACACGCAGTTTGTTGTGCCCAAATAATGAAATCATCTTGATCGAGTACTTTTTCAAAGACATAACGGCTCGATTAAATTCCACTTTTAAAGTAAAGAACATCAAATGAAGAATATAATGAATCATCGTCCTTTCAATAGATTTAAAAGAGGCAGATTCAAAAATACGTCAAAATAACGTATAGGCGGTACAAATAATTTCCATATCCCAAATGAATTCCCATGAGATGTTGATTCACAAATGAAAAATAATTGTAATGTAATTTCATTCTACTTGATGCGAATCACTCTCAAAACTCGGATACATTGAATTTTGATTCTCATCGACTGAAGTTTTTGATTCAAATATAAATGTCCCTGTTATGTTAGAGCGCTTCACTAATTCATCACCAAATAGATCTCACATCCAACAAAATAAGACGAAGAATGTGAATGAGCTTTCTCATGAGGAATCCCGTGGCAGTCTCAGTGATGTATGATTGTGATTCGCTATGTTACATGGACTGACTTGAATGCGACATCCCATAGATGTTTGTGTTAACTGGGTATTGTGAATGCAAAATCGTACATAAGACGAACAACTGTCTTTCATTGTTGCATTTTGAGAAAGTTCTTGACGAGGAAGCGAAGACGGATTTTTGAAACCAAGATATATTCCATAACACCAATATGAGAGCATTTGAAATTTAATTTTTATAATAGCACTAGAAACTCACACTCGTACTAAAACTATCCCCAATAAACTCTCTCACCAATAATACTTGGATGATATCAACACATCTTAGAAATGCAAATTCAGCTTGAACGCAGGAATAAAAAATGGATCAACCCGAGAACACAATGATATTGAAGAATCTATATACGCATTTCTTATATCTTCAATGAATATAAAGCGAATAAAAACTAAACCTACTCTCGATGCACCAATTGCAGGAGAGTATCCTAAAAATACTGTAATCAGCCAATTTGGTTCATCTTCTTATATCCCGTTCTATATTCACGTCCTTGGTTAGGCTTAAGAATCCATTAGGTATGTTCAAACCAAGACCAGCTATTATTTTTCAGTAGACATCTCTCAAAATGACTCTTCGATACATTTTTTCAAAGTTTTGGTTAGACACCCAGTCTCTATGTTTGCCTGTATACTGAAACTATTAGAATCGATAATATTCGCGAATCAGAATCGTACGAATACGCCCCTGTTTCAACATCTCCCTTGCCCCCCAACACCGGGCTTAAATTTGATAAAATTACATTTACAAATAGGGGTTAACTCGTCGTTTACTCATTCTAGATATGGAATAAACATGTTAAGCATTTATTCATAGCCACCCTAGAGGGAGAACTGTATTTTGAGCCTATTCGCTTGGATTTGATTTGAATATGCTTAATCAGGCCTTTCATTTACCAAACGGATATCTTGTTAGTCTCTCGTCCTAATCAGATTTAGTTTTATCAAGAAATGCTGACAATGTCTTCTTTTGTCCTGAAAGAGCATACACGAAAATAGAATGTCCATAATCATTTAGGGTAATTGAATGATTGTTTGGTTGGGATTTTTGTCATGGAAATTCATAGCACATGGAATTTATTCGACTTTCTCTAAAATATGAGGTTTCCAATAAAACCCATGCTTTGCGGAATCAGTAATCATCAACTGTTTCATTTTCATTTGAGTCTGATGAGGAATATGAACATCTAGTTTAGAATTTTGAGACAGTCGATTTTTTTTCAACGTCTTGTAGTTTCAAGAATCACCTCTCAATATTTGGTGACGAAGTTCACTATACAAAAAAGTTATGGAATTGAAAGCAAATCCCTTTTTTTAACTAGCAGATTTTTTAACAATATTTCCCAGAGCCGCGTTTTTTAAATCAACGATTTTTATCACACATCAAATATTTTGTTTCAAACTCGCAGATTCTGAGATTAACTCTCAATTGTTTCTTCTGCAACCTCAACTTTAGCGCCCATTTTTTTTCTATGAAATGCTGGACAAAATAAAAAACATATCTATTCTATATGGTTGAGAATGAAGTGTTTCATCTAGCATAGAAGCCAATTTTTTTTTATCAAAATGATCTCATTTATCTCTATCTAGACTAGACACCTACCTCAATGTGTAGAATATATTCTGATTGAAGATGAATTTGAAGAAAAGGAATATGAATGTTATAATAGAAACTGGAGTAATTGAAATATGAGTAAAACGAAATAAAATATTATGAAATAACACTTGTTTTATTGTATTGATATTTTAATCTGTCATAGAATTTTTTTATATCATGTTCGATATCAATAGTTTGAGAATATGTACAACTTTTTGGTTTATATCAATATACACAGTATTCGGATTCTTATTAACCACTCAATTTTGTCATACATATAATGAGCTCATTTTGAGGATTCAAATTATCTGAAATACATTTTCCTCAATTGTAAGGACCAAACTTCAATTCGTAATCTAAGCATGCTTCAGATTTTATTCAAATGACCGGATACATTGACTTTTCAGCATTACGATAAATGTGTGTAAACGAGCTGCGTAATCTTGATTGATTCTACTATTCAACAAGAAGTAACTATTTTATAGCAATGTATATTTAAGATATTACCAAGTAAGCAGTAAACGGATACGAAAAAACTCAAACGTGTACCTATCTAGATACTCGAATCTTACCTTTTTGCAGCTGATTCTCATGTTTCCTACATTTCGCTCTTCGATTTTGAAACCAAACCTGAAAATAATTCAAAAAATAAATTTCAATAGCTGTTTGACAAAAAAAATACTATCACATTATTTCTCGATATTTATGAATGTTTCAGGATATTTATCGAGCATTTCGAATGTTAGAAAAATAACATAATTCGATAATATCATCAATAGTGAGTGAATCAGATGTACACTCTAGACTTGATTGAGAGATTCATACATATCAGAGTGTAAAGGTATGATTATAAATTTGAATTCTGACATTCCAACACTTTTCAATGGCCTGATTCAACAAAATATATCTGCTAACAATTAAATGTCACCCATCATGTTGAAAAACACTGTAACTGAATATCACAGTTTCAATACGTAACGTGAATCATTTTCACTTGAAAGATATGTTGATACATTTGCCTAGTTGAATATTTTTATCTGCCTTGACAAGTGCATAACTAATGAAGAACCATTAATAGAGTGTGGAGTATTAAAATTTTGCCTTCACTATGTAAATAACGTTTCTTTTCAATCACCAATACTTCATCCCTTCTGTTGGCAGTTCCTAAAAAGGATCTAACACTGAGACAATCAATTCATTAAGTGTTTCGTTCCACTGCAGGCTTCGAAGAGTGACCGATTCATCGAATTCTCAGATCTGCAGGCTCCGGACGAATCAATCAGTCTTAATACACCCCCCGAAAGTCGTTAATCTACCACTTAATTGATGAGATTTCCATTCCCTACACGTCATACGTATTCATTAGGAAATTATCTGCTAATCGTGGCATTAGCAGAAGTAAATCGCTTAGAACGAGTGCCATAAGAAAAACACTAATTCTATACGCTCGACCAGCTAATGGGATAAGCTATTTCGTACCCCTAAACTGACCATTTTAGTTTATTTGTATTTATGTTACAGCCTCCTTGATTTATCGAAAAAAACTCACATCAAGATTTTATGGACGAAGTGGAATCGCCGATCGTGTTTTTGGATCTAAAATTGGTTTTATTTCTAGGGTGGGTGAGAATAAACCGACGGCAACGTCGATTAATACAGTTTCAGCTTGGCCTATCGTGATTCATACTTTGAAATAGTATTTTTTCTGAAGTGCTCATAAAGAATTATATAAGTGACATGTACTGTCATATAGAACTAACCCTACTAACACTGTTTGGTATTTTTTGAATTTGATCAGTGAGCTATCACATAATTGAAATAGAAAGAGTAGATAATGGAGAATGAGAGAAAATATTGCTAACCATTTTTTGATATTTATTGTTGATTGTGCATTAGACGTTAGTTATTAACCTTGGTGGATGTAAGAGGGGCCTTTGAAGAAATAAACTATCTGTCACTTTTACAAAGTGGGTAACTGTTTTTCTTTAAACAACAAAACTCATCTCTGAAGATTATAGTCTTTTCACATTGGTTTTCTCATCAGTGTATCAAAAATAAAATCAGAAACTATTTTTAAATTAGACTTTTTATCACTAAAAATTTATTTCTTCAACTATGTGAACACGCGTTTCAAATTCAGCTCAATATAGAATTATAAAATGAATCTGAAAAGGTTGACCTTCGACACTTCACTATTATCAATCATGTATGGTATCAACCAATATATTGAAAAATAAAAGTTAGATCTGATATTTAGTATTTCAAGGAGGCAGGTAGCTTCATTGAGAACATTTGGCATATACTAGAGTTTATAATTATTTCAATGAATATTTTTGCTTTTTCATTGACAATCGAAACATCATTCATTATATAAATTTCAAAATGCACAGTGAACGAATATACTGGCTGTCTTGAAGTTAGCGAGTCAGCATATATTCTAGTTATTTGCATGAACGAATACAAAAACGCTAGTTCGCAATACGTTTTCGTACGTAGAAAAGACGATGTGAAGAGAATCATTTCCAGGCTAACACTTTGAACAATTTCTGTAAAATGACATTATACTGAAGGGTGTTCCTAAATGAACGAAAAATTTTAATCAAATAGAAAACACATTTTTTTGTCTTTTGATTGTGAGTTTTTTATTGAGGTACGTAGGATAGGGTTGTTTATAATAATAAAAATAATAATAATAATAATAATAATATTTATTTCTACTCACAGAACTTTTTTTTGTAGTAATTGATGTGAACAATTCGTTTATGAAGTAGAAATAAATGGGAAAAATACCCCTTGAGCAAGCTTGTGTGGGGCTATACAGATATATTGAGGCACTATAAGAATATAATATGGTAAAAGTTCAAGATTTTGAAAAAATTATCCATGACTGAGAAAAATTCGCTCAAATATTTACGAGTCGTAACACAACTGTTAGTTCATTAGTAACATGTCAGAAAATAAAATATAAACTAATAAGATTACAAAGATGTTTATTCCTCGTGGTACAGGAAAATATAAAATAGAAGCTTCAATATATTAGAATATAGCCATAATTGGTAACAATTTTCATACATACATAATTGAAATTACAATTACTAATGTAAAGATGAGAATATATGTATGAAATAAATGTATATATAGTAGTAGTACAGATTAGTATATAGTTTAAATAATAATGAGATCATGAAATTCTTGGGAAATAACAAATCGGCAAATGGCCTCCACGACTTGCATACACATACGCACTCGTTCGTCTAAATTTTCCATGACCAAAAAAAGTGTCTGAATTTCGGTGATGCATCGTTGAATCTTCTCCTTTGATGCACGCATGGTCGTGGTCTTGTCAACACAGATATGTAATTTTGAATAACCCCATGAAAATAAATCTAATGGTTTTGAATCACACGATCTGGGGAGCGAACTCTGATCTCTGTAACCATAGAATACATGACCTCTCATGCAGTATTGGAAGTGTTTCACGTAATGTATGCACCGTCTTGTTGAAACCAATAATTGGCAACACCAACAAAGAACTGTATTATCTTGTCGCGATATCGAGCACCAGCAACTGTCTCTGTTTGACCAACCTCATTTCCAAAAAAGTATCGTCTAATTATTACTCCATCCCAAAATCGACACTAAACAGTGACACGTTATTTATGAATTCGTTTTTCGACAATAATGTGGGTTTTCAGAATCCCACTAGCGGCAGTTCAGGATACTAACGAACCGATCAAGGTAAAAATGTGCTTCTTCGCTCAGTATGATTTTACTCAGAAAATCAGCATCAATTAGTTGATGTTCAATAATCCATTTTGCGAAATCTCTTTGCTGTGCATGGCCAGGGTTCAGTTGTTGTGTTGATTGAGTTATGTAAGAATGGAGATACAGGTCTTTAGTAAGCATACGCTATAGAAAGCTTCTTGAAGCTTAAAAATCATTCCTACCATATTTTGTATGGAAATGAAGTTTTTAAACTGTGGTCGCCAAGCTTTTGATATTCTCGAAATATTGTTCAATACTGAAGACATGTTGTTTTCGCTAATCATAAAGTGTCAGCTGTCGATTTGTTTTTAGTTTTTATAGGGTTGCTTACACTTTACTTCGCCCTTTATTTCATTGTAGCTTGAATATATTGATTATGTTATATTTTCATTTCATGAAATAATAAAGACGATATTATTATTATTATTAAATGGCGGAAAATTCAAATCTTGCGTTAATTTTTGCACATCAAAATTACACCATTCAATATATTTGCCGTAATTCTGCATTCAATTCTAGCTACCGCGATTCCTCATTGAATGAGAATTGTTTGCGATGGGATAGACTTACAACAATGAAGTCACTGATTAACTACACTAGGTAGTGTTTAACAATATTCGAAGTTCTTTTTTTGACATCAGCATCGCTTCTTGACAACAAGAAATTAATGTAGTTCTTTTCAGTAACATTTTTATAACCATCAGCGGAGGCCATTTATAATTTTTATAAGGATAATTAGGTAATATGAAAAAGTCTGAAATGTTACTTATTTGTTGTCAATAATAAAAAAAGCAACATGAATATTCCAAATAGAATAACACTCAATTTTCAATGACAATATACTGGAGGTATATGAAGGTACTTAAGTGCCATTCAAAACAGTTTTTTAATTTTCAAATTATCTTTCGAATAAGGGAGATATTGTATTTTTACGATAATTTGGGACACCCGGTTTATCAAAAGATACTTTCTTTAGATTTCACAAACGTTGATTGGTGTTGAAATTGATGAGGCAAGAAGAATGCATGTGAATTTTTTAGAAATTGAAAGCGCGAGAAGGAATTTGCTCCACCTGTCAATCTATTATCTATATCCATAGTAGCAAATCTAATCTGATATCCTAATGATTATAGTATGCTAAAAACTACTGTATGATCACTTTTTCACGTGAGATCACTATAGTCTATTCATTCGAGTAAGATAAGCAGAAGTGTGATGCTGGTGATTGTCTTCTCTTTTCAACGATACTCCGAAACAGAAAATTGGGGAGCTTATAACCCAAATTCTTTCGAATATACATCAAAATTGGATAACCATCGAACAGTATTTTCAATATGTGTACGTTTCGACTAGAATTAACAAATTTGATTAGCGGATCAAAGATTTCTCTTCAAATGAATTTGACATCGTTGTGAGGTCACTGTGAAATGTTGCCATAATTATTTAAACTAATTTTTCCACCTGTCTCAACTGATCAGAAGATCAGTGGTTAGTTAGAAACTTTTCGCACTAATGCTATTGAAAGATAACCAAATCTGTCAGAACTATCTATATAAATCGTTATTTCCGTATCTGAGCGTGTTTTTCAATAAATCTAACTCTGTGATGAATAAAGATTCACTTTCAAATTATTCGTTTTCAGAAACGAAAAACATGGTCCCACCAAACCTGATGTTATAGAATTCAGAAAAATATCATCTACTTGGAATGAAAAAAGGGTGATACACCAATCAAATATAATCAAATATAATAAATATATAATCTTTATTTACTTGATCGTTCAGAAATTACAGCTGAAATAGGAAATAGTATAGGAAATGAAAATTATTCATGTTAGATTTGAGTCTACTTTGAATTTGGATGAATAAATCGATTTGTGGTAGTCGTTCAAAGTTTATATGAAAATTTGTACGAATTATCAATTCCTGCAAATCAAGCGACACTTGCAAAATGAGAAACAAAAAGAATTCACAATGTGAATATAATATTCTGGATGACTCAGTTGCATATGCTTATACTTATAGAAATTTTCAGTATTCACGTTTCTTCTGTTTCTTTCTTACTGACTCTAGAGGCACAACCTAAATTAAATCGTCCATATTTCGAATAAAACCCATTGAGTACGACTATAACAGCTCATGAAACTCACAAGAATGACGGCTATGACAGAATTGATACGACATGAGATTGGTTTCAAGAATTTAGCTCGTATGAAACGCATTTGTCGCTCGTGGGAATAGAAAAAGTGAATTAATTCTCGACCTCGATTTCTTCAAGACTCATATTGAATTTGAATTCATCTGCATGAAAATAATCGATATTTTCCGCGAATGGAAGAAGAAAATTCAAATGGCCGCTACTGGAGTTTAAAACCTATCGAAACAATCATCTCTACATAGTAATTTCTAAGTTCAAATACACGAAAGCAATTACTTTACCTGTACTCGCGCCTCGCTTAATCCCAATCGCTGGCTTAACTCTTCCCTCATGAAGGCATCAGGATAATGAGTCTCATCGAACAACCTTTCTAATTCATTTAGTTGTTCCAAGGTGAAGTTTGTCCGGGATCTTCGCTGTTTCGTCGACGATTTCACCGATGAGGAGTGGTTGATGGTGGATGAGTCACTTTTGGAGATCGTAATTTCTTCAATGTTCTCGTCTTGGTCCGATACGATAACTAAAATATTTCCAGTATTATTGAAAGTTCCATTCATATGCGATGAACTGATAGTTTTTCTGGTTCTTGTAGTGTGCAGCGATAAACTTTGTTTTGTTATCGAATAAATACACTTGATTTGTTCAGAAGAAACAATTGAGTAATCGAAAAGTTTTTATTTACTGTTGCCATTTCCACACATAACTTAATGGCGAATTTCTCAGAATATTAGTATGCGGAGATGCTGACGCAAACTTGGGAACCAAAAAGAAAAAAATTTCAACGAGGTACCGACAATTGATTCGCTAACGTTTCATATAAAAATATAACTGAAAAGTATTTCTTCTTTTAGCAAGATCATTTAACGAAATGCCTTTTCAGTAATTGGTACTGTACCGGAACCTGAGTAATCTTCATCAACTCCTGAACTCAAGAATTTTGAGAATTTCGTGAATATGAATCATTTCACATTTCATCTCATTTTTATTCATCATTCTTTTATAATTGAGAAGGAACTCTCCATAGGTCGAAAATTGTGCAAAGTGAAGAAGAGTGGTACCTAATGACCTAATGGAATCGAAGGAGTTGAGAATTCCAACTGGAGGGAACAGATATTCCGACATTATTTTGAAAGGGAATCCTTATATAATTCGAAAAAAGAATATGATTTATTGGTTGAAAACTTATCGAACTTGAGTGAACACAAATTTGAAAAAGTCGTAGTCGTATGTATAAAATGAAGAATATGAGATGTCGATTCTTTTAATCATTTATATTGTATATTTTATCTACATATTGGCTCCGTTCTTGTCCGTTAATATTTATTATACAATGTAACAATACATCTCTCTGAAATTTTTTTCCTCATTCCCACGTTTTATATGGAGTCGATTCGTTGAGGTTGATTTTGTTCAGTAGATTTGACATTATTTCATTGTTATTCAAAGAATCTTTATGAAAATTGTAATGATAATTTTTTTTCTTTTGTAGAAGGTAATTAGCGATGTTCGTATCCAGATAAGGAGGATAAACCGTTTCACTTGTCCGTTTTAGGATGGAAGGAAAGAAAACTTGTGATGAATTGTGTTTTTGTAGTAACTGCGCAATATTAGCTGAAAACATGATATTAGGAAAGGGCAGAACTACCAGGCAGAAAACATAATTCAACTAATTCTATTGTACTTATATCTATACAATTTTCAATAAATTCTCAAAAGTAACAATATATTGATATTCAAGTTTTTCATGTTATAATCGAATATACTCACTACATTTTCAATAAAATTCGAATCAAGACCAGTACAAACGAAGAACTATACTAAGCGTATCCGGAAATCAGCGACTGGTTAGGTATCAGAAGCAGCGAAACGAACATTGATTAAAGATCCACTATATTCCACTCAGATGAGAAATTGTTTTCATTATAGCAATTTTATACATGTAAACGTCACTTTGATGTTAGCAAGTGGAAGTTTAACGAAGTGGAACAATCTCATTTTCATATTTTTCAACAACTCAGATTTTCTTCACCAACGAAATTTCTCTCACGTTTTCCAAGTTTCTAGAGCACCAGTTTGGCAATTTTACATCCGTTTACCCGTAAACACGAAGAGGGAAAGTAAAGGACGGAAAATTAGGGTGGAGCATTTTGACATGATTTAAATTGCTAAAATGGGCGTTTTATGTTTTTTATTCAATCACATCCACCTAAACGGAGGCGAATCCAATTTGGATTTTGTTTCCAATTTTGCCGGAAAAGTTTATTTTATTAGCACGGGCGTATCATTGAGGGAACAATTCAACTTGTCAAAACAAGGAGCAGTTATTGCACCAGACTTTATCAAATTTGTATCGATTTCTGTCGAATTGATTTCCTCTTGCTTTGCTGATTCACGGTGACATGTGATATTCCACCCCATTTAGACTCAAGTACAAATTGAGAAATGATTCGGATAGAACAGGGTGTTATAAAAACCACATTCATTAACGATCCCCTAACCATAATCTTCCCATAATAACTGATAATGAAAACGTTTGAGATTTGACTCGAATCATGAATAGAGCTTCACAAGAATGTTGTATACAGGGTGGTGGATCGATCGTATCGTATATAGTGTTTTCAATACATTTTCATACATTATTATTACCATATCTTTACTCATTGCATTCGTTGAATACAGTGCTTTCCTTTTTTTTGTCACATTCGACATTCCTTCAACTGAAATCAATACATACAGAATTCCACGTACAGACACTGATATCGATATTTTCCAAAAAATAATAAGAAATAGAGTTGGAAGATATGGAAATGGAATTGGAAAAACTATTTCACATAACGACATTTAACGACAAAAAATTGTTTCACAATAGATTCAAAATTCTTTCCGCACTATTTTGTTGATCATAGGTATTTATGTCTCTTTTGTAAAATTCAAGTGCATATAAATCACTCCTTCAGAAGTGTTTTTTGAACAAACTTCCCATATCGTGTTTTTTTTTTATAATTTCGTAAGCTTACTACATGTATTACTTTTATTTAAATTTCCCGAGTATTATTCAGATTATACACAACTGATTTATAAGAACTTATTGTTATGAGGTAGGTTAATGAAATGTTCTTTCAAAGTTCATTTTGTTCACTCGTTTACTCATTTCATGCTGTATTAGAACTTTGCCTTCCAAACGGTATTTGTCTTTTTGAAACAAACATAACATCAAATCTTCTGCATGAAAAACTGTTATAAACTTTCGAACGAGGAAAAAACAGTTCAGATCAGGATCAATTTATTGATATATATTGACTTCCCCAAGTAAAATACTCATATCCCTTGGGTTAGTGCCCCATTACCGCTGCTGGAAAATTAAATGAGTTTATTCAATCGACAAAGTGACGAAGTGCATTAAAATAATTTTATTCACTGTGTTCGTATCCCAACCATCGATGCCTATCATGTAAAAATCTGAGATTTCTCAGCAATCAAGCTCGAAACACATAGTAGGGGTGGTGCGATCAAGGTGGGGTAAGATATCCCTCGAGAGGAATTAGAGCAGACAACACTCGAATTTAATGCTCGCTTTCCCTAGGGTAATAAAGAGATATGGAGGAATATACCTAAATTAATTTAATTCAATTACTCCAACGAGCTTGATAATTTGGAAAATGGTTACTTTATGTGAGAAATAAAAACGATATCCTTCATTCGAATATCAATATGAAAAGGTGAATATCAAGTAGAATAGACATTTTGAACCAGTGACGTAGTATGTATGTTAACTTCGCTCACCTCAGCCTCAGCTGTTGCAAAAAATAACTTCTGGGGACCCGAAAAGTGAAAAACATGTACAGTATTTGTTTTTTCAATCAGGGCAGATAAAGGCGTTGAAAATGTAACTTCAATTAAGTGAGTCGAGAAAATCAATGTTGAAACGAATAAATTTCAAGAACGCCTATGACCGAAGATATACTTCAAAATTCTCTGCAGTTGTTTTTTTGACGCCCCACCCATTTCAGGATGAAACTCTTCCCAGTAAGATAATTAATTACATTCCTTAATTAGAGTACCTTGGTATAAAGATGTTTTCAATTACCCCTAACGAAGTTGCATAAAATGTTTGAGAGAGAATAATTAGTTAATTGCCGTCTATGGGGTAAATTATACTCATCTGAATTTATTTCTCACAACTTATCTCACAAATAAGTGGAAGTATTCATTCGCCTTATATTACCTACCCTTGAGGGATTTAGAACTTTTATCGAATGTTGTCAACTTTTACGATACCTTTCTTATCAAAATTGGGTGAATTATACTCCATTTATTGAAATTCCAACGAATGGGTACAGACATTTGGGAATTGATTTAGAGTTTGTTACTTCAAATCTGAAATACATTATGTTGAGATATAAAGTAAATGAAAATATTTTTCAGTCGAGGAAATCATATCAAATAATTTATCCAATAGCGTTGTAATGATTTTTTTAGTTTGCACCAAAAACATGTGATGAACAGTCGGAATTTCATTTGTTTGAGATTCATCAAGATCGAATAGAATAGTTTGATAGAATTCGATAGAGCCCATGAATAAGGTAATCCAAGGGATCATATAGTTAGATTCACTAATTGATTAATTAGATTGACGAATTGATTTGAATCAATTGAAGAAACCTATGAATACAATATTGCACTGGTGTTTGAAACTGCAGTACTGATTCGTTTTTTTTTTAATTTTTTGAACTATTCTGTATTGTACCATTTTCAGACTAATGCAGTAGATTTGGCTTCTACTCTCATGCGGGGTGTACCTCATCGAATTGCCGTTATAATTATTCGATGATTCTCAATTATAATATTTGATGAATTTTTTATCGATGATCAAATATATTATTATTAGGTTATCACCCGATTCGATCCCAATATTTTTTTCCTGGCTCATATATGAACTATTTGGCTTATGAAATTACCATGGCACTAAGAAAGCAGCGGATTTGACACTTTTTACCTACACAGTTTTGATAAAGAGGTACCCGTAATGTGTCATATAGTGATATATTGTGGTTTCATACTGATTAATTATGAATGAAGTAAACTGAATCTCATTTAAATTTTCAATTTTTTGTCTGGAATTATTGAATTATTATCAGGTCAACCATTTTTATGTTTTTTTCTGAGATGATGGATGAATTATGTGATAGATTTTCCTATTCGGAATTGAAAATTGTCAAATTCAATAAAAATGTCCTGGAATATCCTGTATACATATACAAAAATAATCAATGAAAATCTTTGAGATACGAATAATTCAAACTCAATGCCATCACTAGACAGAGGTGAATTATTTGAGCAGATTATTCATACATCAATCATTAATCATTTTTAAAATTTGATACACTCATCATTTGAACACATCTTATCTATCATTATCTCCTCGAAAATGAATTTCATTCTCGAAGACCTTGACATGGCTTGAAAAGTTGATTTATGAATATGTCAAACTATTTTAGTTCCAGAGATATTATTATTTCATTGAAGAAATATTCATATTATAGAAACTTTATCATTTGTGGAAAGCTCAATTTGATGAGAATGTTCGATTGTTTTTGAAAAATGACAATATTTGAAGCATACGACACAAATATAAAAAACGAATTGTAAGAATATTAGAAGTTTTTATCATGAACAGACCATTAAGAGCATTTTTCCATACATAAAACTTCAATATTCTGTACCCCAAATCTCAACATGATATCCAGAACTGAATACATATTTTTTTACTTGTCAAGAGGGGAAAAAATTGTTCAAATGTTCATTTTTTAGTTTTTTGTGTTGATCGAAAAATTTCAGTTGGGATCTCTGATATTTTTAGATTCTATTCGAGCAACATAAGTGGTGTATCAAACTTCAACACAAACTTACATATTTTGTGATCCTTCTCCTCGCAAAAATTGGCATTTCTATTGGCGGGGTCATCTTTCTGTTCACAAATTTCGTCACATGAACTACTAGTAAACATCCCAGATTCTTTTATCTCGAAAGAACATTTTTCCGGAGATTTCACGATATCATTACTTTTACACCATTTTTGTTTATTTATGTCACACTCTTTAGAACTCAAGCTGTCCTTGCACTTCACACTGAAATTCCGAGATGTATTCAACCTCAAATCTATACCTATCGATGAAGAATCATCTGAACTTTTCTCTATGTCGGAAATGAGCCAGTTTTTAGGTTTTTTAGCATCGTCACTCGCCAATTCTTTCTCGGTTTTAATTGGTGGTGATGCTGAAGAGACGTCAACGGCCGCACACTGAACAGTCAACGCATTGTTATTGTTATTATTATTATTATTGTTGTTTTCAAAAGACTTGGAAACGAATTGAGTTAATTTCTCCATGATTATAAACGATAATCTGAAAGTATGTTTGGAACAGTCATATGAAACTGAAATCACCATTTGAAATTCAGGGGTGGTAGTTGCCATAGTTACGCAAGAGTTTTCAGGAGGGTTGCGGTTGCGCTAAACTCCACCCCAAACGATGTTTTCTTCGCATTCTATTGGCCGTCCCTAATAAGGGGTTGGTTCTCGTGGACTGCTGGCTGTCTCAACATGGTCTTCTCTTTATTTATTATTAGTCAATAGCACACTATCTAAGTGGCTGAAGTTTTTACGGCTTGTTTTTCACGCTACTGTAATTATGTAGATTCGAAGAGGAATATGCGGTCATAAAAGGATGTTAAATACCATCGAGCACAAATTATCATCTATAAGTATGTGAGAGGGATGAAATGTGGATGGGGAATTTCAGAGGGAGTAAATACAAACGGATAAATTATCGATTTGGAGTACATTGTGATCATTTGGTTCAAAAATACCGACCACCATTGTTACAAAGTTTTGCGACTTTGAAATTAATGTTCGCTACTATTTTTTTCGTCAAAGTGATCACCAGCGAAAGCATTCATAGAGAGAGATCATTTTAGGCTGTGCACGTTAAATATGATTCAAAATTTTCACCAAACTACTTTAAAATTGCCTCATAAGTGTAGTTTATCATTGAAAAAATGAAATCAGCAGGAAGGAGAATCGAACATTCTTGAAAATTGAGAAATATTCTTCATGAAATTCTTCTCAGTATATCTGCATGATATGATATGATTATATATCTTGGAGGGATGGTGCATAAAAGATTCAGTTACAAGAGAAAAAATCAGCAATAAATCAATGTTGGTCTAATGATGATACAGAATCTTTCGTAGTATCGCGATAGCAGTGGGAAGAATGTCCAGCAGTACCTGGATGAACTATCTCATGAATGGTGGATGAAGGCGCCGGGAATAAGACAAGTCAAAGAATCATCACCAGAGGACGAACGTTCTAGGTCACAACAGGCGAACTCAGGATCCGCACCAACCGTTCTCAAAAAATGCATGCTGTGAATGAGATTATCGAATGACGAAAAGATTTATTTCTGTCAAAATATGAACACTTCTCACACTCTATACATAAACAATCCATATAGTTTATATATAATACCTGAGTACTACCACCTATAATTAAGCCACAGCAAGAATGTATCCATTAAAACGAATGGTACTTTGATCAATTTTTACAATTTCCTTATTTTGATGTGGTATAGGTGGTATTGTATTGTTTCTTTGGATTCTATTTCAACCTTTTTTTAAATGAAACTTGGAATTTAGATGAAGAGCTGTTACTTCCGAAGGACATTGAAAGAGCATTGATTGTTCTTACCTAATCCATCTCATTTGTTATGTGCTTGATTCCGGGTGATGTCATTAGAGACGGAAATAAAAACGGTAAATAATAAAAACACAATTTGGTTCAGTTTTCAGCTCTTTTCAAAAATCTCATCAGATTTGAAAAATCGAAGATACAGGGTGTTCAATTTTTGTTAGTCCGGACCTGGATTTCCGTTACGATTTCATAGGTCAGTCGCTCGACTACAAGTAATAGAACATGTATACTAAACATCTAAAAAAATTACTAGGTATTTTGCTAGGTGTAAAACATAGTATAACTAAACATTCAATAGTGTCCCTTTGATGTTGGTGGTCATTTCATTTTTTTAAGACGAGTGCGCATACAGCCTTGCATAACATCCTGTTCAATCAATAATGAGCTTTTTCGCCAACGTGAAATTTTTAAGGATTCAAATGCGACCAGGTTCGGCTCCAACAAAGTACTAACCCCTATATTCAACAATGAAGTAAGACAAAGATATACTGTTCAAAAAGATAGACCACCAATTTTTAATTACATTCGAATCACAAGAAGAGCATACATACGTATTTTGTATGATTCAAAACGTGGTTGAAATACAAAAAGCCTGCCCTGACTAACTTGTCCACGCGCACTCCAAATTTGGTGACACGAAAAAAGTGCATATAGATATTACTGTATCTAGAATAGATATGAGCTGTGGTATAACCCAGAAGAGGAAGTCATAAAATTGGTAGAACACCCTATTTCTCGTTTGTGAAACTTCTGAGACCACATATAAGGTATTTTCTGAACCAACTCGGTGAATTCTGAACGGCATATATAGGAGTAGATGAGGTACTCATAGATGAACTTAACATTTACATTTTTGCTGTTCCATAAGTAAAATTATTTAAATACAATTATCCATTTCGAAAGATTTTGTCAAATTCTATGAACAGCTTCTATTGAATGTTCGAGTGAGATCAATAAAGAATGTATATTATTGGAGGGAGCAGAATGTTATTGAACGTATCATTTCCAATGCTGTGGTTTTTGATGAGTGTGAATTGAAAATAGCTTCAACATGTCCTATCGAATTACTAATTTCCTTAATTGTTGCTTCGTTTTTTTGTACATCTTCCCTGAACATTTTTTTATCTCTGTGGAGTTTATGAATGGTGTTATCAACATTTTCTTACACCGATGTAGTGACTGATATTTGTTTACTCAGACGGTTGTCCAATTGGTTTTGGTTGTTATCCAGTTTATATTTGCCTCCAGAAGCGTCAAGATTACCAGTTATTATTGCTTAATGCTAGTGCATAAATAGGTCGATGTGTGATTCTTGCATTAAGAAATGCTTTTGTTTGGTTTTCTGTGACCTCAATATCATCCCAGTCATTCATGTTCTGAGTACGTTTGTACAGCAAACTTCCACATACCATAATCCTTGCAAAAAATTGCAAAATTCTCTGAAAAATTGAATGCGACTCTATGACTTCGTTTCAATAAAAATGTATGTATCCATACAAGGTGAAGCCTGGTCAGTCACCGATGAATTGATCTGAGGGCAAACGCCCGTTAGCAGACTGTATGACAAGATGTACAACGAGCTTCACAAAAGAACTAGCAACAGATCCTATAATGGGAATGCCATTACACGAGATGCTTCCCATGTAACTATGCACAAAAAAATCAAAACTGCTTTATTTTGGGAAAGGCTTGGAAAGGAGGACCTCCAATCAATGCCCAGTTGACTCCAAAACCGATCAAGGTGTAGAAGCAGGAATATACTTATAGTCGAGTCAAACACTGGGAATGTTTTGAAACCGAGAGCTGGCAGTCGATAGGTTGAAGATCTAGATTTTTGAAAATATCATTTACTTCTTCAACCCTATTCAGTAGATTTTTTTGTAATTACTTTTTGCCAGACCATTTTCATCACATGTACCGATCAAGACGTTCCATAGACGTCCTCACAAGGACATTTTATTATATGTACCAATCAGCTGATCGATTAGGTCTGGTACATTCGGACGTTAAATGGACGAAAATATGACGTCCATGAGACCATTGGCGTAACTAGAGTTGACTAATGAGGAGAGGTCGACCACCACCAGTCAACCACACTTATTCAAATTTTTATTTTTTCAAATTGTTACTTGCAATTTTGTTTATTCTTTCTGAGCAATGGGAGGGGGTTACCACCCCAATACCCCCCTTCGTTACGCCTATGCATGGTACGTTATACCGGGTGATTCTTCAAGGTGGCTCGCCCCTATAACTTTTTTATTATTGGAGATAGAAGAACAAAATTCGGGGGTTGTGTATTATATGTAAATTCGCATTATTTGACGTATTCACTTGCTTTGTAGTACTTCCGGTTTGACCGGAAATGACCTCAACTTTCGATTTTCAAATGGAACACCCTATATATTTTCACTTATTTCGATCGAGGATGACATTATCTATCCAACAAAACTTTGTGAATATTTGACGTATGAAAGAACTTTTATTTCAATTTTTTATTTTTCGATCTAGCGTGCCATGGATCGATTGAAACGCTTCCTTTTTGATCAAGTGACATGTTAACTCAATTTTTTCAAATGGAAAGAGGGTGGCTCGTCGGGTTTTTGTGAAAGATCATTTTCTTACGAACAATTTGATACCCCACACTTCCACTTTATTTTCACTATCTTTCTCAATAATTGCAAGAAGCCCAATTTCTAACAACAAATGATACGTATTCGATATACTCATGCACTAAGTCTCAGTTAATCGTGACAAACAAAAAAATGATATTTGTGACATTGAAAAAATTATTGAAACGATTCTGAAGTCATATGACTCAAAGTTGTATTTTTTCCATGTCACTTGATCAAAAAGGAAGCGTTTCAATCGATCCATGGCACGCTAGATCGAAAAATAAAAATTGAAATAAAAATTCTTTCATACGTCAAATATTCACAAACAAAGTTTTGTTGGAAAGATAATGTCATCCTCGATCGAAATGAGTAAAAATATATAGAGTGTTCCATTTGAAAATCGAAAGTTGAGGTCATTTCCGGTCAAACCGGAAGTACTGCAAAGCAAGTGAATACGTCAAATAATGCGAATTGACATATAATACACAACCCCCGAATTTTCTTCTTCTATCTCCAATAATAAAAAAGTAGGGGCGAGCCACCTTGAAGAATCACCTGGTATATTAGTGTCACTTTCACTGTTGTAGCGTTGTTTACACCATTCAAAACTCAAAGAGCCTGCCTTGCCTAACTATTTTGATGCGCATAAAGTCAAGTTTCATGCTTAGTTCATACAGCAAATAAGTGATAAAATAAAATGAAAATGCACTAATGAAATCACACTGTATGGTGGCCCAAACATCGAGGAAATTTTGGTGGTTCTCATGTTTTGCCACCTGTAGCGCTGCCCACTATTGTCACTTTGTCACAAATCAGATCCGATCAGCTTTTTGAAAGTAGGAATGATTTTTATTTATTCGAGAGAATTTTGCAAGATATGATATTTCTGTCATTGATTTTATTTACCATTTAAGTCCTAACCGTTTGTTTTGTTGTCAAAGATTAATCACGTGATTATACCCCTAAATCCTCCTAGCGGATAGTTATAGCAACTTTTTCTTCAAAAATGGTGCCGCCCCCACGACTCAAAAATGCCGTAGATACCAGACCTATGTATATGATCGTGGTATAGACTGACCGTACAGTATAGATTTTTTTTGGGGAAATACTCACGGCTATGGCATGAGCAGTAGGATGGGCTGAGTGTAAAAAATTAAAGGAAAAAAGTATGAAACCGTCTCTTTTAACTATGGATTCTATTGATGGATATATGATAAATTGAGATGAAATTATTGGCTCCCAGGATCTTGTTGAGATTGAATTCTGTGATATATTTCGCACATTTACTTCAATCAGTTTGTACTTGAACATTTTCAATCATTGAGGATTTTTTGTAAAAATATATAAACTCTTCAAAAATGCCCTGGAATGCATTGCAAGATTTAATTATGAAAACAACCGTTCACTCATTTCTTCCTGCATATTACCTGCTAAGTGTACTATTTGAGAGCGATCATAAATGACTGTATCCCAAAAAATGAATACAACAGGAATCAGTATTCGAGCTTCAATATCTCGAGTACTAGGAAAACGGAGAATCCGTACTATACAAGGGGGCAGAAGGTCAAGAAAAGTTTCTGAAATATATTGAAAAGGACATATAAAATAATGAGAACGAAAATAAGAATAATATATCAGGTGAAAGTCTGAAATCACTGAAACACTTCAAAGTAATGAATTGTATCGCAGACCCTATTGAGAACTTGGAAAATGAGAGTGAATTCAGTGAATCATACACCAATCATTCAAATTCATGAACGCTTTCAAGGGGTTCACCTGCTTGAATTTGGTGAAATATTCTGAAGAATTCAACTACAAAGTTGAAGTGGCCAATATATTAATGATACCTATACTCGTATACCCGTTACTACTAAAATAAAATTTTAGGTGCAATTTCAATATTTTCTCAGCTTTATTATTCCCATTTCGCTGAAATTTGTGCTGCTCTTCAAATAGATACCTATAGCTTTTCTATCGTATTTTTGTGGCGTTGCCAATCTCTCCCAGGCTATGGGATAATGGGAGTTTCCATGAATTTGTTGACAAAATCATTGAAAAGAGAGACGGAAATGATCATTTTATATTTTCTTGGTTCGTCTAATAATAGATATACGTTCTTTGCAAATATTTACTTTCAGGGACACATTCCATTGTTATTTGTGAATGATAATAATTTTTTCTTCACATGACTGAATTCTCCTCAAATCCCAGCATTTTTGGTTCTATAACATTATAATTTTCATATTTCATATTTCACTAGTTATATTAGTGGATATTTAATTAGGAAATATTCGAAAAAAATACAGACATAATGAATGTGGAGAATGCAGCTAATCATCAATATATTATTGTGCATTTTATGATTTTTATACCCTGTAATTGATGCCATAACCCATTTATTTCATGTGATGTATTGTATTATGTATTCAACATTGTTCTTTTCATACCAGTGTGGTCCTATTAACAAATAAATTTAATTAGAATTTGAATTTGTTTTATATATATTATATAGAAATAGACCACATTAGTGTGACGTCAAAATATATGCAACCAACAGTGCATTGAGTCACAACGAAATATTCCTAAACGAAGATGCGCTAATATGAACCTTAAGTAACCATTATCTAAGGTTCAGAATCTGTGGTTAGAATTATGATGATATTTATTGAATTGTTTCGCTGTTATAAGCAATATTTGAGAAATGTGTTTGAATTCGATAGAAAAAGAATGAGTACGTCGTATGGAATGGGTAACGCAAAGAAAGTTTTCTCAAACACTTCTGAATAAACTCCAGAAAATCGTTTTACGAAAATATCGTTACTTCCATCCTTCATATCCAAGATCCCTTAGATGCAATTCCTTAAATATCAACTTATTTCATGTGAGAGCACAGTATAATAAGAACCAGTAGTCGCAGCTCTGTCGGAACCTTTGATGTTTGTGTCCCACACTTTCATTTTTTTTGGACCACTGCGCATCATGAATTTCCCGCTGGGAGTCGATTAGTCAGAGTTAGACATTTTATACACTGCTCAACAAGTCAATAATAGATATATACTGCTCAACAATAATGAAAATTTTATTGAAAACTAAAGGGTTTATATAGTAAGTGATATGGAAGTATATATTCATTTCTCGATTCTATTGAAAAGTGGTATGCGGGGTTGAATATTTTTCATCACAATGGACAGCCTAAGTCTTGACGTTACAAGCTTTACATTAAAACCTTTCCAAACGAAGCGTTCATTTCACGTTTTTGCTTCTTTCAGTTGAAACTAAGAATAAAATTATTTGTATATGGTGATATTGAGTTATCATTGACTAATTCTTCTGGAGGAAACAATGCATATATTCCTTTGTTTGTAAAGGTTTTATGGGCTCCGCCCATTTTGACGTCACACTTAGGTAGTCCCACGATCATATACACAGGTCTGGCAACTCGTATGGTGGGGGGTGGCCCAAACACGGAGTATAGATATACTATACTCCGTGGGCCCAAACATTGAGGAATTTTTTGTAGTTCTCATGTTTCGCCACCTGCAGCGCTGTCCTCTATTGTCACTTTGTCAGCCAATCACAAATCAGATCCGATCAGCTTTTTGAAAGTAGGAATGATTTTTATTTATTCGAGAGAATTTTGCAAGATATAATATTTCTGTCATTGACTTTATTCATCATTCAAGTCCTAACTCTTTGTTTTGTTGTCAAAGATTAATCACGTGATCAAACCCCTAAATCCTCCTAGCGGATAAGTATAGCAACGTTTTCTTCAAAAATGGTGCCAACCCCCACCACTCGAAAAAAATTCGATGAAGTGAAATATTACCATTGAATAATTATTCAGGTAATCATGACAAATGTACTGTACGAGATAAAATGCCAATATATGGAAGATTTCAGGTGGATCAATGATACTGGTTCACACAATTCTTATTATTACACATGCCACAAATTCTCCATCTGTTGAGTCGGTGCATTGATAGTGGTAAATTCCAAGAAAATGGATTGACCTGGAAACGGTGTAATTTTTCAAGGCAATTTACGGCGCATCCAAATACCTCCCGCTAGGAGTGGATCATGCGCACTGGAATTTCATACCACGAATTTGACAGACTGCGACTACTGGTTCTTATTATACTGTGGTGAGAGCATAAAACGAAAGGGCCTGTTACGATACTTCTATTATCGTTCTTATGTCATCTGTACTTAAGGTCGAGTATAAAACATATCATTTCGCGCCAAACAATTCGGGACTCAGTGTAATGTTGGTTGCATATTTGTGATGTCATCACTAATGCGGTCTATTGGCGAATGAACATAAGCGATACGCCACCTGGTGGCATTGAAAATAACTTTATGAGCAGTCATAGTTCTTGTGTATGGTATTATGTTTTGTTGATTTTATACTGAATTTGAATATTTGAAAGATTGTAAAACTATGAATCAGTAAAATAAAACTTCCAATACTAATTCCCATGCTTTTCCTCAAGCTGGTGATGTAAATATCGTGAATATATAGATGCAATTCTGTTTACCTTGAAGGTCACAGTCGAGTATAGTATAGTTCAGGTATCAACAAAATTGAAACGGGATCTCACATTATCTATTTTATCAAGCACTTCTCACCATTGAAAATCAGAAAAAACAAATACTATAAACTCATAATTTATTCCATTACAAAAACAATTTTCTTGTCATTATGATATTATGATGTCCAGCATTCAAAACTTCTTCACCTTCATGAACACTTCTGAGAGTGATTGTGCCTTCAAAGTACCCCAAACTAAATCTTGCCATTCGAATCTAGAAACAAAAATTATCAGAATCCTGTATACATTTTGATCGAACCATTCACATTCACAACAGTTTAAGGTCTACTTGCGAACACTCGCACGATATCGTATTTTCGACCACCATTCGCAAAGGCATACGAACGATATCGCATACGCATGTTTGAATTAGTTTAGCAACATCGCTATTTAGCCACTGAACCACATAAAAATTTGATACATGAAATGTGAAGTTCCCTATAGATTGATACCGACGCCATTTTTGTTATCTGTAAATATACCAAATTACTATATATCAACCTAAAAATTCAAGTATGGATTCAGAGAAGAATACTCGAAAAACAAATACAACCCTGAAACAACAGCATTTTTTTTCTGAGTGATATTTTTATTTCATTTCCTTTATGTGTTTTCATATTGTTCTCTGAATTGTCATTCAAAATATTTCAAGACAGAATAAGTAATGTTCTTATTATTGCAAATAATTTTGCCGTATAAAGTATTCACAAGTTCAGAAATATTTTAAAACGCATAATTAATAAATTCTATGAATATATCAACTCAAAAACAATGAATAATCATACAATGTGTCATAAAATCGGTGTTCTAAGACTAAGACATCCTAAAACCATTCGCAAGTTGCGAACGCTTAACACCACTATCGTTGCGAATGGTCAAGAATAGGGAAGAATCTCGGAGTGGGCGACATCTACTGTTGATCGTTTGAAATACGACCACGGTCATACTCATAGGTCTGGAGACTACGGCATTTTTGAGTGGTGGAGGGTGGCACCGGTTTTGAAGGAAAAGTTTCCATAATTATCCGCTAGGAGGACATAGGGGCATAATCACGTGATTAATCTTCGACAACAAAACGAACGGTTAGGACTTGAATGGTAAATAAAATTTTCATGTTATTTCAACCGAAGTCAAATATCATTTGCATTATGCTAACCTCGTATCATTTTCAATATAATACAATGAATAAAACAAATGATAATGCTCACCACTTTTAGAAAAATGAAAATACACAAATATTGACGCCCTAGCTCACTGGCAAAGTCTGAAATGTCTTAATGCTTTGGCGCTGCAATCTTAAATGCATTCGTCAATTGTTAACAAAACAAACGGTTAGGACTTGAATGATGGATGTAATCAATGACAGAAATATTATATCTTGCAAAATTCTCTCGAATAAATCAAAAAATATTCGTATTTTCACAAAGCTAATCGGATCTGATTTGTGAATCACATGACTGATGATTGACTGTCAAAGTGAGGGTAGCGCTGCAGGTGGCGAAATATAAGAACCACAAAAATTTCCTCAATGTTTGGGCCACCCCCACCATACGAGTTGCCAGACCTGTGTATATGATCGTGGTTCCAACTATTGGCAAATGACAATAGACATTTGACATTCAATACGTTTCCTGGATGACTTAATTTTCATTTCAACCGTCAAATGAAACGATAAAAGATTGTTTTATTTGTTTTCCGATTGTTTGGGAGCGGGTGGAGTCGTTTGGTAATTGGAATAAAATAGCAACAAGTGTCTGGACAAAAAAGAAAAAATGGGTTGTGCGGTTAGTACAACGAGTGAAAAAGTTGCGTTGGCTAGATCCAAGAAAATTGATCGGGATCTTCGTGCAGCCGGAGAAAAAGCTGCAAGTGAAGTTAAACTTCTATTGCTTGGTGAGACAATCGGGTCCGTTCATTCTGTTCGCAAAAACGTTCGAACTTTGACATTTTTGTAGGTGCTGGAGAATCTGGAAAAAGTACCATAGTGAAGCAAATGAAAATCATTCATGAACTAGGTTATTCCACAGAAGAATGTGAGCAATATAGACCAGTTGTATACAGTAATACAATACAAAGTTTGATGGCTATTATTCGTGCAATGGGTCAGTTGAGAATCGATTTTGCTGAACCCACTAAAGCAGTAAGTACATTTATTTATACTCTTAACAAATAGGTACATCATAATACTTAACAGTTAGGTTATGTAGATGGGTAGACTCATTTCAGGTATAACAAAAATATGTTATATTCAACTGTGAACAAAATAAATATTGTTCATAGTGTTTGTCCATTCAAGTTCCTGTTACATATACTTATCTGTGTATAAACTTTCTAGTACCAATGCATTAGTGAGTCATAATTGTGAGAACAAGAGTATTAATTATGCTTTGAGAAATATTAACCACTTGATGTGAAATTCTAATGAAATAGTAATGACCAATGTGTTTACATTGTATTCCACACTATGTATTTTCTGATTCAATATATATTTTTGATTTTGAAAAATTAGTTTTGAAATATCTTGAAATTAAACTGAATTTGAATTTTTCATATTTGAGATTCCTTCAAAAACTTCATATTTTCAAATGACACTAATCGTCATGATACATTGAATTCATTTGATCATACTCTGCACATTGATAAAGTTAACAACACTAGTGTGTTGTTTTTGAAAATATTCATTATGTATATAATACCATCAGTATGAAACCAGAGGTCGTCAACTACTAATGCAACCATTAGTGAGAAAGTCAATATCACAGAGGAATTACTCCTATATCGGCACTAAAATATACAACACTATTCCCGGAAATATAAAATCCCTTAGCAACAAAAAAACATTCAAGGCACAACTGAAAATGTTTTTGCTTCATACTCCTAGATTGTATTTCACTACCTTGATAGAGTCGAAGTGATAAGAGATAATGACCGAAAATATGAATGTTTAAACTAAACCATAATTATAAATTAATATTTTCTTTGTACCCTACTGCATATTATTGTATATTATTGTATTGTATGTTGTTGTATTATTGTGTCTTGGTGCACATAATGGTAATAACAGTGACTAAATAATCACCTTCTTCTTCTCCCTACCTTAACCATAATTATAAAGGAATTTTTGCTGTATTTTATGCGTCTATTGAATTTATTGCGTTTGTATAGTATCTTTTATTGCCGATTTGTAGTATTCTATGGCATTTTATTACATTTAATGTACATACTGTAACTTCATTGCTTTCCTATACACTCTTACTTATAATCGAAACAAGTGCACTGCACTTATCGATTACCAACTTTATTTATACTACTTTTATATGTACTTACTCTTAAATGATTCGTATTTCATAAATAAAGTTTATTATTATTATTATAATAATTGATGCCTTATCCTTTATCACAAAACAAATCTGCTTAAAAGATGTCATAATTTCAATACCATCAGTTTGTGACTATGAAGAATCAACAATTGATTATTTGATGTTTTAATTAAAGAGCATTCACTTCATTATTTGGAATAGAGAAGCAATTGTATTGATTATCACTGATATTTATACATTTTAAAGGATATTGCAAGGCAATTCTTCACTTATGCCAGTGCTGCAGAAGAAGGAGAACTTACTCCAGAACTAGTTATGCTCATGTCCAAACTTTGGCAAGATCCTGGTGTTCAATTATGTTTTGCTAGATCGAGAGAGTATCAGTTGAATGATTCTGCAGCTTACTATCTGAATGCTTTAGATAGAATATCCCAGCCAAACTATATACCATCCCAGCAGGATGTCTTACGCACAAGAGTCAAGACTACTGGAATAGTTGAGACTAACTTTTCTTTCAAAAATCTTCATTTCAAGTAAGTGTTCCAATTATATATGCATGCACATATATAAATTCAATTTCCTTTTGTGCAATGGAGTTTTTTCAACTATCAAAAGTTCATCCACTACAGTGAAATTGTTGAACATGAAAGAAGTTATAGACAAGCTACTTCAATGTAAATATTTCGTATTTACTATATTGAAAATATTTCCAAAATTTGAAAAATTAGCATAGCTTTATGATATACTCTTGAGAAACATTTTACTTAAAAAAAAATCAAGTTTGAGTTGAAGGAAATTTAAACCAAAAATATATAAATATAGACAGGTTGGTTGGTATAGTCTATGTGTTTAAGGAAGATAATTCTGACCCAATCTACCCAATCACTGAACCATCCCAAATTTTTTTTGAGAAAAATCTTTGATTCGCTTTTAAAGTTTGTTAATTCTAATCGAAATTTTTACGAATATTGAAAAAACTGTTGAACGGTTGTTCAACTAATATATCTCATTAGATATAGTATGTGGTCATTGAGACATCATTAAAAAATTAACTTGTGATGTAACTTTATCTTTTTCTATAGGATGTTTGATGTGGGTGGTCAAAGATCTGAGAGAAAAAAATGGATACACTGCTTTGAAGGAGTTACAGCAATCATATTCTGTGTAGCTTTGTCAGGTAAATTGTTCATACATTTTTATGAAGTACATAGAAGCATTTTTTTTTTGTAGGTTATGACTTGGTTCTTGCTGAAGATGAAGAGATGAATAGAATGGTTGAATCCATGAAACTTTTCGATTCAATTTGTAACAGTAAGTGGTTTGTAACAACTTCCATAATACTGTTCTTGAACAAAAAAGATCTGTTTGAGGAGAAGATTGCACGTAGTCCTTTAACAATTTGTTTTCCCGAATATACTGGCCCCAACACTTATGAAGATGCTTCAGCTTACATAAGAATGAAATTTGAGAATTTGAATAAGAGAAAAGATCAGAAAGAAATTTACACACATTTCACTTGTGCAACTGATACAAATAATATTCAGTTTGTTTTTGATGCTGTTACTGATGTTATCATTAAAAATAATTTGAAAGATTGTGGTTTGCTAATGTGAATCTGTCATTTATTTTCTGTTCTAAGGAAAGCTTCATACAAATGAAGACCATAATTATTTTAGTTTTTCAAGTAATCAATGGAACACTACGAATATACTGAAATATAAAAGGTGAAATGTTGTGTATATAGAATATTGTTGTAGTATTTTTGCTAGGTGAAATTTGAGAAACGATTATTCTAAAAAGTGATGAATGGTAAAGGGTAATAGTATAATATGTATAAGCATGTTTTAAGTCTGAGTTCATCAATGGAGGCCGGTAAATTATGAGAATTCTATATTAATTCTATACTACCTAAATATTGCAATAGTTCGATATAAAATCCTTCAAATCCACTATTGAAAATCTGATCCAACCCATAATAGATTGATATTACAATAGTTTGGTTTGATACCCGTTATATTTTTGATTGTTTGATAACACTAGTCTGTCTTAATAAATTGGAATTCAGAAGAATAGCTTTTCAAAGTAAAAAAAAATCTGTTTTTCCCCAGAAAATGTATTTGACCTTCGAGTCGGTCTTACGTTTACATTCTTGTGCATTGTGGAGCATATTGGATTGCACTATTGCAATATTATTAATTTCGGAACATGTTAGGAAATTTTTTATTATACCTAATGAAAAATGGCAGCTTTTTATGGGAGAATTATCATCCTACCCAGAGTTGAGTGGTAATTCATCGTTGTTCTTGATGACTTCATCAAACTTTCATTAATTATAAAAAAATCGATCGAAACTACCGCTGTAACTGAATGTGGAATTTACAATAATTCATTAGAATCTAATGTCTTCGTGAACATGACCATTTTGATACGGTATTCGAAACGTTGAGTCATCTATAAATCTTATCTGACCTGTCCATAGGAAGTTGTTTCGATTTCATTCCCTTTACTTGATAGTGGTGATTAGCACTATCTTCATTATTCTTGGGGGTCAGAACATTTCTTTACGAATTTATTCCAGTAATATTTCTGTAGTGTAGCTGAACGTATTCTGTTGTTTTGAAGCAATTTACTGCTTGAAAAGTTATACGAATGTTGGTAATCGAATATTTTTGTTATTCCTATACACTCTAATTATAATCGAATACTGATATGGCACATTAAAACATATATATATTTTGTATACATTTACCAAAACTGCACGACGTGCAGTTGGGAATACAAGTGATGTAAAGCGAATTTACTTAAGTATTGTTGTAATTTAGTGAGATTTCAACTATATGAGAATTTTACTATCACACACATTTTGTGCCGCCAATTTATCAGAGTATTGATATGACTCATCATTCAGTATAGTGAAAGATTATGAAATATCACATCTTATATTGAACTGATTATCAGGTCAATCTATCCATTGCGACAATTCAGTAAATTGACAAGCATGTCATTGAAGGTGTTTGCTCTCTTTTTTAAAATAGATTATAGATAATTATCTACTATAGCCATATTGATTATCGATTTATATATCTGTGCTTACCATTGTAATAGTATTGAGTATTTGCATTCCCGATTCATGTACTCCAGAACTGCCCAGCCTGCAGTATTTGAACAATTTTTATAGGATATTCGCATTTTGTACTTGATTTTTATTTTACACTATTTATTGTAATATAATTGTAAAGAGATTTAGTAGATTAGATTCACAAAATTTTCAAGATGCCATGTGAACTGAAGTCGACAATAATTATTCTATACTATAAAGGTTTCAATATCATAATTGAGAACTTATTTTCCATTCAGGTCTCTCAGACAACTGAATTTCAAATGATTCCATAATATTGATCTCATTATAAAACAGCATATCGATTCACATATTCGTTACCGTTTGGATGTTCGTGACATCAAAAATTCAATCAGTACTCGAATTAACGGATAAACTGCTTTAAGACTGGTGAAATTCATGAAAAATTTGCCTGATTGTAAAATATTCTTTTCGTGATATTGGGAATCGTTTATCATACTGATGTGAAAACTCCATATATTCCTCCTAAGATTTTTGTCCAGTTCTAGAATTATCGAAACAGGAAGGTGCAATATCATAATATGTACTTATTGAAAGCGTCGAAAACATGAAGTTTTTCGAACGCCATCAGAACAAAGTAAAAATACTTTTTGAACAATCTGAAAATATTCATCAAAGTACTAGCTACAGATGATATTTGGATACGAATGATTTTAGTAACATGTTTGGATCTTGCACCACAAAAATTTTGAAATTCTAATGTGTAAACAATTTTGGAGGGTAAAATGCAGTTTTCATATATTTTTTGTTTATTTTTTTTTATTTTTATATTATACAAGTAACGACCAGTTATATAAGATTATGAAATGTAAAAATCACAGTGAATTTTGTAAGATGTTTGAATAAAAATTAAAAAAAAACTTTTTCACATAATAAAAAAATCTAGAAAATGATTTCAATGTTTTATTATGTAAAATAATAATCTGTAAACTTAACAATTCAAGAATTAGAAATATTCACCAACATAAAAACAAATGGTCAACTATATAAATCTGTGAATACTTAACAATATGCAAATGCTGCCAATTCGAAATTTATCTCTATATAATTAGTTACAAAAATATGTCTTCTACCATTACCACACTAATCAGACTATGAGAAACACATTCAATCCATAGGTCACCAATGACAACATTCTATTACAATTATGTGGGAGTGGGAATACATCAAAATGGGAACTACTAAAATAAACTAGAACATTTTTGGAATAACAATCAGTTTCCAATGTATTTCATTTCAATATTCATTTAGAGTATGCTTGGAATTTTGGAAAAACTCGTCAATACCTCCACAACACTTTCTATATCCGAAAAAATAAACACGATATTTCGATTCATTCGCACCATCAATTCTATATGAATCTATATTCTTTGTCACCTTGGACAAAATATAAAAAAAGTTGTTGTTAACTTCGAAGTAGTGACGAATAAATTAAGAAGCCAGAAAACTAATTGGAAAAATTCTCGTGTGGTTTATTTAAAAGTATAAAACAGTGAAATGTAGGTAGTTTTTATGAATGAATTAATATTGTTTCTGAGTATTAGAAGCATTGTTATGAATTACAGAAACAGCTCAGAAACGAACGAGTAGCTGATGAAATAATTCGATTATTTCCAATTTTTCACCTGTTAGATTTTGTAATAATGGAGATGATATCTGCGTTCATTATAGAAGAATAATATTTCAAATGTGATATATAATATATTCTGACTTATTTGCAACACTTGACAATATTGAAAATGTGGTAAACACATTCAATTTAGATTGATGAGAATGAACTATATAATCTCTATGAACAGATCCTTAAGGTTAGGATTCGTACTACACATAGATAAAATTTGGTCAAATTCAATTTAATAACTCATATACACAATTAACTTCAATTTGAACTAGTTGGCCTCTTTCCACACTTGATAGTTCTGTTGTGAAATTAATAAATAGGGAGCGTATCTCTGAACGAATGGTCGATACAGCCACTCGTAGAGCATATACTATGTTTTTCGCACAAATCCAGCAGTAGGAGGAGGAAGCAAACCTGCGTTCACGTGCATGGGTCTCGTGGGATCTATGCCGATGGGTCTTTCATTGTGAGGAATGGCATTCAGTTTGGCTGTGCGGATGGAGGTGGGAGATGGCGGAGGCCGTTCGATCGTCATCGACTGTTGAGGTATTTGACTGTCACTCGTCACACCCATTGATGTGTAGATTTCCTTGAATAATTATAGATATACATACATTTTATGTAGAACGAACAAGATAGGGAAGTGTGCTCATTCGAGTTTGCGTATTAAAAAAGTTGTTACGTGTAAATCGGTTATATTGTTGAATAACAAAATCGACATTGTTGTACTGATATGAAGAGCTAGAAGGCAAAAAATATATTTCAAATTATCAGAAATTCCATAAGAATTGATAAAATACTTGGCTAATTCTTCTTTGAACATGCTCACGAAATTTCCATTGCGCTTGGAAACTGTGTATACAAGGAAGGTTGTCGAGGAAGCCTACAGGATCGCTGTATATCGTTTATATTTCTGATGTTAATATTTGGATGTTGCTCATGTGTTGCCTTTCATTCGTTATGGGATGGAATTATTTATTTTTATAGTTTCTACTGGAGATGAAATATATTCATTAGTTTCATCACGTCTCCCTCAAAAATTAGGTTGACGACAGAGCTGGTGTTACATTTTCTAAGGTCCTTAAATTATATGTAACAAAATTGGAAAATAAATATTATTATATCATATTCTCATCTCTGATCCATCGAATTAGTAATAATACGTGATTAACATAGTTTGAAACACAAGGATGTATGTATGTATGTAAATACAATAGTATTTTTTGGTGTCCGGAAATTGATGTTTCAAGATTAAATGGACCTCGGAGCTGATCAATGTCTTCTTAAAAGATTCCTTCCGCAATCTGCCGCAAATTTGAATGCGTAGGTATGTTATCACGCACATAAATTCATATTGTATACAGGGTGTCCCGTAAAGACCACGTCAAACCGAGGAAGAATGTAGATCAAAGGATAACCCACCTGCTATGACAAAATTCCCATTATAAAAGTCTTACCGTTTTCGTGATATTTTTTTTGAAGATAATGAATTTTTGCCCCTTTCAATAGTTTTGTCTTTACGGTTGGTACAGTTTTAAACCTATTTGGTTAATTTTTTCTGTAAAACATTGCTTAAGAATGATTTTAACGTTTACATTAAAAACATTCTCCGAACATTTTGAAGGGGGGCTGTGAGAAATCACTATAAAATAGACAATTTATTGGCGTAATGTGCAGCAGTAGCTCAGTATATTTTGGTTCCACTAAGATGGGCTTAACTTCATGAACAAAATAATCCACTACCGAAATTTTCAATAAAAATATTTCCCCCCTTTAAAATGTTCGGAGAACGTTTTTAATCTAAACGTTAAAATAATTCTTTAGCAATATCTTACTGAAAAAATTAACCAAAAAGGTGTAAAATTGTAGCAACCGTAAAGACAAAACTATCGAAAGGGGCAAAAATTCATTATTTTCAAAAAAAAAAATCTCGAAAACGGCAAGACTTATAATGGGAATTTTGTCATAGCATGTGGTTTATCCTTAGATCTACATTCTCCCTCGGTTTGACGTGGTCTCTACGGGACACCCTGTATATTATTTGTATTATATCTGCTACATTGATTACTAACCTTGAGCATAAGGAGAATTGTATCCTCGGACTCCCAATAACACACATGACTAGTCAACGCAAAAATATACTCGTTGAAAAACTCTAAAGGTGCTTCCTGCAGTACATAGTCCACTCGCCTGAAATTATTCAAACTACCCAATGAACATTTCACTTCTTCTTGTTGTGGTTCTTCTTCTGTTTCTTGTTTATCCTGCATCTGCTCGTGGAACACTTTATCAACCTCTTCCTCCAATGTTTTCTGGTCAGCTTTGTAAAAAGCAAGATTGTAGAACGAATTCCAGGTGCTCTTCATTGAGTCGACCACTTTTTGTTTCAAGTCCGCACCGACGCGTGCCATAGTTTCTTTCAACTCTACAAACACGTCACATTTAGACACTGCTTCGAACTGTCGATTTCATATTTGTGGATTAAGCGACCGATGATTCTATATTTTCTTACCCAAATGCATTCTTTTTCTTCCCTTATGATGTGGAATTAGTACAGGTTTGAGCTTTCCAATATCAGGATTTATAAGTGATTCAATGCGATAGGCTATGGGGTCATATGGATGGAAAATATTGAAGAAAGAAGGACAGGTTGGCAGCCGGAAATTTTCGCCAAGAGTGTCTAGTCCTCTAATTATAACAAACATACCTAAAAACAAAATAATCATCGTCAAATAGAAAGCCTATCTTAGAATATCTTACCAATTGGAGATCCCAGCGCAAAAAATGTTTTCGGTTCAAAGTTCAAATTGGGATAATGTATTTGTGGTTGGCCAGTACCAATAGCTCCCATCATGTAACTTATACGTCTACTTATCTTTCTTTTGATTGGTGGAGGTTTCGGCACTGCTTGCTTGGGTGGGAAAATGTCATCTTGTGCATCTACACAATAACAATTGACATTTCATGAAATACAACTAACCAATGACAGTTGTAATATTTCACTGAATGAGCGAATGAATATTAAATTCGGATCTCAGAACCAGATACGAAGATCGTTAGAGGACGGAAAATTTGCAACATGATTATTTTTTTGGGAGCCATCCATGAATTACGTCACACGTGAAGGGGGAGGAGGGCGACGAAATGGGACATTTTGTATGAAGAATGAAGTGGCTGCTATGCCAGATATAAATAATATCCATGTGACTCAATTTATTGAAGGCTCCCTACGGAAACTGTTTTCACCAAAATGAAGTTTTATTTATCTTTTTGTACTACTGAATGATTTCTTACAATATTTTGAGGTGGATTGATCTTGACCTTTTGCGAGGTAAACGTTTATCTTTCAATTCTGAACTGAGGGGAGCAACAATATAATTTGAATCATTCTGTATAATTTACTCGAAATCACCGAGAATGACCGGTATACCTTATAGTTATACATACCTTCTGATTCTTCCTCATCATCATTTCCTGGATCGGATGTTGTAGCTTGATGACATAGCAAATCGAAAAGAATGAGACTTCCCAAGCTGTGGCCACCAAGAGAAATTCCACCATTGAATGTTGGGTTTCTTTGCTTGAATAATTCATGTATCCTATTCAATTCATTACCCACAGTTGATATAATATTCTGGCAATAAATAGGACTAGTATAAAAGAGTATGTCAAGCAAAGTGTCATTGGTGAAATCCCTTAGTTTGGGAATACTTTCTAATGTGATACTCTTCAATTGTTTATCAATACCAGTTTCTTCGGAATGTAGTTTTTCATGCCAACTGATTGGCAAAACTTCGACTCTATTGACTTTTCCTGCATCACAAGATTGCTTGTAGTGAGACTGTACCAGTTGATTGGCAATGTTCCGGAATTCGTCAACTATAAATTGAGCATGAATGATTTACTTATCCTAATAGGTTGTAAGCAATCTTACCAACTTCTTCAACAGTTCTCAATTTGAAATCACAAACTGATCCAATGCCGTGAACCATAAACAAAATATGATCAACATGAGAAGGTTCACCTTCGTCTATGTCGAATTCGTCCATTCCACGTTTCACTACCCTTGGCCGAGATTGATTCTAGGGATAAAATTCAGTTGTCATTTATTGATTGAAGTATACAGAAAAAATCTCCAGTTTCAGAAGTTGCAATGTTAGTTACTTACCGATGAATTGGACCAAGCATCAGGAGTAGTTGAAGGAGGAAATAAAACCAAAACGTCTGGTCCATGAAACAGTACCGTATTTCCATCGGCCAACTCAACTTTTCGATTCCATTGATTCAATTCACAAGCCTGCTTGTATTCTTCTTCCAGTACTGCAGCAACATTTTCTTCGTATGGCGTTAGCCGGCTATTCGAACTGTGTTTGTGGAACCAAGAGCACCTTCTCACTTCAGTTGGATTACCATTCCAGTAAACAGGCATTCTCTGTCTACGCAAAATGTTGACATCGTATCTCCCACCATCTGTAGCAATCACCTTCTCTGGATCCAAATCGTCTTGAAAAGTGATATAATCTTAAGGTTCGCGATATTTCCTAATGTTTCAAACACTTGGACACATTAAATTCAAATAAGGAATGAATTTCCAGGAAACTCACTTGATGTGAATGCATGTTCGAGGGCCAATGAATCTACCATGGAAAATGGCTGCCAGATCTTTTTTCCTTCATTCTGCTTGTAGTAAAACCAGTGATGGTATACAGGGCGGTATATGTGATTTGATACAAGCTGGAAATATACGAAGTTTGAGGCGAAAATAAAAGCAATGTGCATACTTATTCCATCATTTTGGTGGATAGGTAATTGATGTTTTTGAAGGTTGCGACGAAAATCTGATTGAGTTAAACAATATGATTGTCTTGGTGAAAGAAACCACGTTCAGATTTAAAGTTTGAAGGATTTATTGAATATAATTTGAACTATTTAAGATTTGGTGCACGAGATCCTAAGTACAAAAGACATCTAGTAAAGTTGACATTTAATTTTGCATTAAATACTCACGATGGTTTGGTCTACATTTTCATTATTTTGACTTTCGACTGAAGGTGATACATCATTGAGAGGGTTCTCCAATAACTCGTTAGCTGGTAAAGCGTCCATGACTGGACTCTGATAACTATTCAATGCAACACCGACCTGTAGGGATTGCCCAAAATGAATGGGGTGACTAGGTACAGTGGGCAATGGTTGAGAAATAGGATGCACCAATGGTACGCTAGGCGGAGGGGGTGAAATTGGTTTGAAATGATTTGGAATTGATGTTGGGTTGTTGAAATGCTCTATACTGGAACTCGAAGATATCGAGTTGGTAGGAGATACCGAGGTAGGTTGTGGAGCGAAATAGTTCGAGATTGGGAGTGGATTCAGGGGTACGTGTGGTGCGTTCTGGGATGCGTTGTGGTGAGATGGAGGTACTGCGTTTGATAAGCCGGGAACAGGAGCGTATGTGGGTCGTTTCAGTCCTGAACGGCGAAATATGTTTGAAGGACCTGAAAAATAATCGTGATAAGTCTTACTGCCCCTTTGTTCTTAGTTACTGAAGACAAAACGATAAGACACGCCAAATTTTTATTTATAAAAAATGTATCACTCATTTTTCGAAAGCATAATCAAGAAACATCATTTGAAATAAAAATTGACGTGTCCAAAGTTTTTCAATTTCGGCTTTAGTAACGAAGATTAAAAGGAGGTAAGATTAACCTCCGCACTGTATTGTACTGTATGTCATTTTGAACTACATTTACTCACCAGTATTAGGGATAGACTTGATTTGGGGATTCGTATTAGTATTGGGATCGAACAGGGGCACTGGCAAAGTATTACTATTTTCTCCGCCAATCAAATTGTCAATTCCAGCTGGTGCAGCAACGTACGCCTCATTTTTTTGCGTATTTCCAGCTCCACCGATATTCAAAATATTCGAAAACGAAGAAAAAACTGAAGATAAATGGGAGGTTTGTTGTGCAGGCGTACTCAAATGGGGTTGGAGGGATGAAATGTCAGGTAGAGGTTCGCTTATGCTTGACGGATTTATGTGTACTGATAGCTCTTGTGGGCCAGTATCGAAGAATTTTGATGTCAATGGTATGTTTTGCGCATCAACAGGATCGAAAGAAGTATTTTCTTGTTTATTGGTTACAGATGAACCGCTCGAGATCGGGACAATGTCACTGAGTATTTGTTCTGGAACAAAGGAAAACATCGATAAGTCAATTGTATCTCGATATGGCCTGATAAAATTATAATATCATGTTTTTCCTTCCCTTCAAGACCGAAAGTATTGCAACTTTTGATTTTATAAAATGTTATATTGCTTCAGCTATTTTTATATCCTTGCCAAAATTGTTTTGCATTGATTGGTATTTCGATCAACCTTGCCTCTCAATCAAAGGTGAGTTAATTCATGTTTATGAGACATGAAAATTGAAGAATGTTGTTCGAGAAGAGAATATTTTCTGGAACAGAGATCATCAGAGATAAACATTTGTATACATGACGCATATTCATTTTTTTTATAAAACTTCTCACGAAAGAAGATATTTGTTGAATAATCAATATCACGCGAAAAGAAAAGTATATAAGTCCATTTGCTTATGGAAGAGAGTTAGCCGTCGCCACTCGTTTTTTTTTATTCCATGATAGAATGAATATTTTTTTTGTATTCTGTATACAAAAATCACCAAATATGTTGCAACTCTCTTAATCAAATGAATATTATTTAGCTTGCCACTGATATTCTGATTTGTCGTAATAAATTGACACCCATGTCAAATTGATTTAATATTTCCAAATATATTCTTCTTCGATCAACTGATTTACAAACATTGTGTTTTTTTATAATTCTCTTTTGGTTATTCTCAAACAGCTCCCTATAAGTCCAAATGTGTGCGGGGTGAAGAAGAATGGGCCATACATTTCTGGGAAGAACGAACATTTCAGTAGGATTAGATCCATTGATATATCGGCTACCATGGCCCCAAGTCTGTTTTTTTTCAATATTCATATACTGCACGCAAAAATAAATCGTTATCCAACTTGTCGAAAATATTGACAGATGCATTTTTTTCACACATTTCTCAAACTAAAGGCAATGATTCAATAATATTGAACGACGTACATAGACGAGTATTAGAGCACAACATTGTATGGAAATGTATGAAAAGCAAAATTATGAAAATAGTAATTGCTCTAAAAATCAAAAAAATTTGTTCAATTAATTCCTCTAGTTCTATTTCATAATGAAGATTCGAGTGAAAATGAATTATGAAAACATGAAGAAGATATCTTTGATATTCCTCAAAATAAAAAAACTGAATTTTGGTATCAATGTATGTTCAATTAAACTTCAAGACTAGAGCTTCATTTTTTTCTCTTTACATTCAAATCAGGTGTTGCTATTGAAAATAATTAATGGTCCATATAACGTGTCGGAAATGAAGAATTGTAACACAAAATTGTAATATATTCTGGTTATCCATTTAGCAACAGCGAAGATATAAAAGTTAAAATTGTCGATCTCTCAAACAACCAAACTTTGGTTTTGTCTTACGGGTGTCGAAAATATCTTGATGTGTTCATATTTTATGAGCGCACTGTATATAAATTTAAAAGTAATCATCAGTGATTTAGTAACGTACTTGAGTGAAAGTGAATTTGTTAAGGCGGTCAATATATACAGAAACTCCTGAAAGATCATGATAATCTCGAAAAGGTGTGTTTTCCGGTAAAAAAATAAACATTGACTTAGAAATTACGAAGTATACTATCAATGGTATTCGAAGATGAAATACACAGAGGACGATTTTGAGTTTTGTCGCAACAACTTAGTTTGTTCTTTGATTTTCAAGACATATTTATTTCGTACATCTTTCATTGGCAGAATTTTCGTAGTAAAATAACACAAATATATAACAAACATATTTGAAACAGCAAGAACATATATAAAACATGTGTAACAAATGTTAAGAATCTAATAATTATACTTAGGAATAACCAGAATATAAAGAATGAATATTCTACAGGTTGATTGGTGTATTTATATGTACTTTGAAACATAACTTTCTTGCATGACTTTTTCGAACAAGCAAACTACCACGAAAGAGCAAATATATATTTCAGATTACTCATCGTATTCTGATATCGCAACATAAGAGGATTTTCCGAAGATACGCCTTATGGATCATATCTTGCGGTATGACCTAAATACAACGAAAATTCATCAAAACGCAGAAAAACTCTCTTGATAACACAATTCACATTATCGTGATATGTCTATAAGCTGTTGAACAATATCCTGCCTTTCCCATTTATTTGTCATATCCAACTACAAAAGTAAATGCAATATCATTTTTTTCCAGTCTGATCAATGAATATGTTACGGTTACTTTACTTTGCCTTCGCGATGAGTAGTGTTCTCACTACCGAAAAAGTGTCGTTCATTCATCGATATAAAACTTCCACCGGTGATCTAAGCCCAATAGTGAAATTCTCCGATTCGCCGTTTCTTTTTGAAAACAAAATCATCGATAGCAACCCTACTAACGATAATCTTGGTGACATAATTGAAACATTCAAGCCAATAACAATTAAGGAACGTCATGATAATATCAAGAACAATCCAACGAACAGTGCAAGTGCAAACCCCGTGAGAAGGTTTTTGGAACATTACAACTCTCTGCGACCAATTGCCATCTTGGTAGATGACAGCCTGGACAGTAATTCAGCTGCACGGAATTTCATGAGTAGCGTTTTTGAGGTAGCTCCTACTGCAAGACATATCACATTCTTAATTTCCAAATTCAATGATTCAGGTAAGAAAAAATATTGAAGACAAGCATTATTAAGTCAGGGTTTACATGACACGATGAATAAATCTGAAAGGTTTCCTCTTGAAACAAAGCTTTCCTTCATCACTAACTCTCGTTAGAAAATGGTAATAACCCAACAATTCAGTTTTTTCAAAAATAGTAGAAAACCCAGTACTATACATGTTCTCCTACTTCTACTGAAGCGAATTACTGATAAATCATAGGAAAAATCAAAGCATGGACTGATTGAAATTCAACGTAATCTCTGGTCTTCATAAAAACACACTGAACGTTAGATCTTTCGAAATCTGCTGAAATAGTCTTTTATTACCGAATTTGCACATTCTAATTACAGGTTTTACTTAAGGTCAATAATACGTCAGTTGACATTGACAAATCTATGTTGAAGTAATTTCAACTTATTTTCGATAATGCATACTCAACTATTTCATATTTTTGAGAAACTGATACATTATATATATATATATATATAGTTACTCTGAGTGAACTATTCACTGTGCTTTTATAGGCAAGATAGAATTAGATCTTAGATGTATTGTACATCGGACTATACATTTTTCATAAACTTTGTCAGGGGTCACGAATCTGGTTGAGATAAGTGGGAATGATGCAAGAAAAATCAACGGAACCTTGATGTACAAGAAGAATGATGAAACGTCATTTCTGGGATCCAGTAGATCTAAGGGATCCGTTGCATTTTTCGCCATTTTAAATGCAGCTGCGGCTTTACCCCAAGGTGGCGCTATTATAGTTTTTCTGGACAGAAAGCCAGCTGATGAGGATTTAGCTAGCCATACTGGAATAATAAGGACGAACAACATCAAAGTAGGTATCAATAGACCTAAAAAACCCCAGGAATTCATAGCTTAGTTTGAATTTTTGCTCTTGAATATAATCACCATATTATTTGAAACAAGATTCACCTTGAGCTACTAATGGAAAGTTTGACTGAAGATTTCTTATGGATAAGAAAGAATATTGGTCATACCTGAACATATCGATATGAGATTAAAATAATGGATATGGCCGATGAAGACCATCTATATAAGTTTTGGTTTAATCATCTTCATCAAATTCGAATAAGTGCTCACACAATCTTCAGCTTCTTCTTTTCCATAATCACCCTTGATCAAAAGTTGTGAAGAAAGTAGGTAGTTGATTTTTAACATTCTACAAAGAATTTACAAAGAAAACAATTTTCTTTGAGATTACATGAGGAAATTAATTTTATTTTTGTTCTCTCTATTTATGAGTCTCATCCTTGATACATTGAAAAAGGAAAATAAAATCATCCCTTGAAAGTCAAATACAAACTATGTTTCAAGACATTAAAACTACTTCTTCAGGTATACGTAATTTGGGGCGGACCATATCCTTCAAAAACAAATGATGAACGCTTGTTGAAAGACTTGTGTTTATACTCAGAAGGACTTTTTCTGATAAATAAAAAACAAAACTTGTCCAGCTATAATTACAGACTATTCTTGGAAAATGAATCTTTGGCCATGAATACGGTAAGTTATTATTAATTGTGTTAAAAAATCAAGTACAAATCACTCTCAATTATATATTCATTGTCCATAGATTATAAATCTGTCAATGATATTTTGATGATTGCATTTAGTTTTGGAGTAGGTATTTACTCTGTGAAAGCTGAGCAACACTTGAATTATTATTCATGCTAATTCATAAGGTTTTGTTACGGTCTACAATTCCTCAGTTTTCTTATTGATATCATTTTCAAAGAAAACAGTGAGATCTTCATTTCATTCAAAAACACTTCTATGGAAATTATTAAAATAACATTCAATTTCCGGGTTCTGGATATAGTGAATGAATAAAATTCTTCATTCATCCCTTGTCTAACAATTCGAACCAAGTTGATATTGTTAGACGCATTCTAATGTGAATTGTACATTCGCCAAACAATAGGGCAGTGCGCCAAACTATAAAATAATATTTCAAAACACATCAATGCAGAACGCGACAAACCTAATCCAACTTCATTTATTGGAATTTATGTTCTGAAAACTTATACTTCTGGTATACAACTTGCATATTTCCTTGCCAACTCCACATTTAGTCCCAACAAAGATTTTCCAGATATTAAAGGAAGGAAGATCAAAGCACGTATTTTCAAAAATAATCATTTTCATGAATGAACATAATGAATATTTCGAAAATCGAATCAATTCAACTCTCGAATTTGTGCTACTCCAAGTTATACGGTATTCCATCTTACAAATCACTTTGATACCCCATTTTTGTACACGCACGAAGATTATTTGAATTTGTTTTTCATCTACGGAGATTACCATTTGGTATACCAGAATAAAAATCAGTATTTTCGAAACTGAAATTGGTTTATATGTTCAAAGTACACAATTGAATATTTATTATGAGTTATTTCCATATGAGAATAAAGTTATGTCAATAGGATAACCATTACCAAAGTTTGTTATCATTTGATTCGCACTGCCTCGAAAATAATGCATTTATAAATAATCATTGATGAAAAAGAATTTAAGAGCTATTAGGATGAAATTGTCTCTGGAAAATAATTGTTTCATTGAAGTTGAGATGTGATAACAGTGAACCCGGAATTTGATAAGGTCACCTTTAACGACTCACAGTTTAAGGGACTGATTATGTATTCGACGATTACCGAATGATGAATTGACTTAAATCAACTGAATTGTATAGTAGAATTGTTCAAAAAAATGTTGTACTCCTATATTTTGTGGTGAAAAAAAAAATATGTATATATAGAAAAATATCCAATGATCATATATTCATTTTCTTAATTTTTCAGTCCGTCCTTCTTGTGAAAACCAACTTATACGGTGAATCACGAATCAACTTACCAATTGATTCAGAAGTGACAGGTATTCACCTAATCATAGCGCCAATTTGTAGTGGGTCATTGACATCACCAACAGGTAAAACAACACAGAAAATCTTACCGATTCCTTTCGCTTTCAACACTTTGAAGACACATGAACTAATGATTTTATATTATCGGCTTCGTAGGTCAAAAGTTGGACTTCGAAAACGACGTCGAAGTAGCAGATTATGGAAATGGATCGTTCAGTATTGTAGAATCCAATCGACGTGAAATTTATTTGAGAACGACGCAAGCGTTTGCCAGCGTCGGTGTTTGGCGTTTGATTATCGATAGTGCGCCTGCTCCATACAATATCTCTGTTTTTGTTTATACGAAGCTGGCTGCACGCGCATATTTAGTCAGGAAGAAAACAGGTGAGAAAGGTCAATACTGATTGACGTCGCTGTGTAGTTGATAATATTATGACACGTGTTCTATACTAGGTGTTACAAATTTGAACTTCGACATTTCGAATTTCCGAATATATCCAGAGATAAGCATTAGAAGAAGATACTTGGGTAAAAAATTATGTGTTCAGATTTTCTATTCGACTTTTCGTCTTGTCGTTATAATTCACTTAATTTTTGTATCAACTATTATTTCCAGGAACAAATCGAGAAATTAAAAAACATGTTCATCTACTCCTACATTTATTAAAATTATTTGTTTAGTATGTTCCACTTGAAAACATACTGTTGTACGTAAAGTCTTTGGGAACACTGAAAATAGTTTATGGCCGAAATAAACAAAATATTGAAACAAGATCGTCATTTCAATAATTTCTTACGATTTGCTTTCGTTATTACCTTGGCAATTCAGAAAATCTCGATCAGTGGATTCTATTCCAGATACAATTATATTCACGTTTTTTTTTCATATCAATACTACATTTTAGAGGAAATCAACATTTTGTACATCATAGATTAATTATTATACGTCATTCTAATATTATAAACATAATGACCTTCCCACTTTCAACATTTCTATAATGAACGTTACGTTATACATATTGTGATCTTTGAATGTATGCAGATGCAAGATTTCGATGCAAATATATGGATCCAATAATACACAGGAAATTGAAATAAACGAACATATAAAATATATCGTTTCTTGTTGACATATAATAATTAACAAAAATGTGTCTTTTACATATATGGATATTTTATACTTTTATAGAGAAAACAAATGTTAACTCATCTCTTTTTTTCAAATAAAGGTGAACAATATTTGGCAGAGGCAGAATTCTATAGGAGTAACAAAAAAGCAATATTTTAATTCGACATAATCGAGGCAGACACAATGCTATTCTCCTTTTGCTATTACAAACTCGTCGAATGACCATGTCACAGCCAATTACAAACATATCGATAGGCTTTCCTCGAACTGATTGAAGAGAATTTGAAATGTTCTCAACAGACTATTCTCTACACTCTCATAAAACCACATTACCATAGATGAATCATTTCTGGTAATGTGTAATCTATATTCTTTATTTCAGGTGATGACGATGCGACGAAAAAGAAACAAGTCTTGAAGTTGGATTTCACAGGACATGTTGGATCCGTCAATAATGTTACCTTCATTGATAGCAATGGCAAATCTTTCGGCAACATAACGAGTTTCAATGAGAAAAGAGACTTTTTGACTACGGAGAATGCAAGTATAGAGGAAAACCAGTTCAATCTAGAAGTGGACGATGTTCCACATCAACCATTCCATGTGTTGATTCAAGGAATCGATATTCGAGGTAGAGAACGTGAACTTTCCATCAAACAAAATAATACTTACTTTATATTCGTCATTTTACATAAAAATAGGGATCATAATATTTATTAATAACTAGATCCACACTGAATGGTTTTGGTTCCTTATGTACGACTTCGATTATTTGATTCGTAATAATAACGAATGGTCAGCCTTTTCCTTTACCTTCTGTTATAATAAATGAGTCAGAAATACTGTTATGACGAATTGTGTGTTGGTATACAAGATTTTTATAGCTTCCTCCGATGTTCTGAGTACTCCTTGATGGATCAAATTTAATTTTTTTGTCTATCGAAAGCTTTCTCTATGTCGATAATACCCACCAGTTTTCATCGATTGATTTATTTATTCTATAGTGAATGTGTGGTATTGTATTCCTTTCCTGAAGTCACTTTGTAATTGCCTCAAAGTTGGTACTTTATTCTCAATTTTTGATCGAGTATATTGTTATTATACTTTTTAATTATTACAGTTTTTGATATTTCTTTTCTGGTAGAAGGTTAATATTAGATCAAGTCTTTGGATACCTTATTTTCTTCTACTTGCTAGTATATTCCTAGTCCATTCATGTTCCTCCTCAATATCCATGTTCTTGTACATTCCAATCGCGATTATAACCTTCATTTCATTATTTTTTTCTAGTAGATTGCATGGCTCGTCATTTATTTCGGGAATCTTTCTGTTTCAGAAAATAACTTTATATTCACTTCATTGTCTTACTGTTTTCTTGGTATACTCTCGAAGTAGTCTATTTAAATATATTCGATCTCTTTACCACTTTTGTCCTTTGCCACTCTCGAAAAATACATTATTATTAATCAAGGTTATTTTTTTTTCGAACATTTGATTGCGTAACATAAAAAATGAAATCCATTCAGAGAAAAATGCGTTATTTTTGAAGCTATTGAGATAAGGTATTGGTATCCAAGAAAATAATTATGACGTCATAGTGATGATGACAAAAATTCGAAATATCATAATTATTATCATTTCAAAATTTTGTTCCATTCTTCACGTGCTCAATGTATTCCTTAAAGCAGTTGATGGTTATCTCCAATCTCTAGCTATTCAGTTCCGAATTAGAAATGAAAATTTTCATTTTAGGCAATACCTTCTCTCGCCTAACCTACGTTAACGAAAAAGTTTCCACAAATATATTTCCTCAACCAATGCTTGGCATAGACGTAGGTCTGGGATCAGGGCTGATTATTACTGGTGGGAAAATTTCCGTGATAACACTTGAAGTCACGAATTTTAGGAGTACATCTGCTGCAGTGAGATTCTTCTGCAAAGATGAAAGGTCGATTTTATCATCTATGACTCCCTACTAGTGAGTATACTTCGTATAATAAATTGATTCGAAATAAATTTTGCATTTGAACTCCATAAACCTAATGAATTAGTTAGGTACATCACCCTACATCAACCATTGAATAGCTTGAAATATGTATGTATTTACTTTTTTTAGCCAAGTTATTATTCCACAAGAAACTGCGATTGTACGTGTATCTATGTCACCTACATATGGCACATATCAAGACATCATCACCTTTTCAGCGATGGTAGGAAGTGAAGTTATTGAGAAGAAAATTCAAGTCGACGTTGGAGGTTCACAAATAGTTGACCATACTGAACCTACGTTGAGTTACAATTATTTAAGTGATTGTTCAAAAGTGCAATTCGGTAGCTGTGAAGATGGGACATGGACTATTGAAGTGAAAGCCAAAGATACTGAGTCAGGTAATCATTTTGTTTATATTTATCCCAAATCGACATCGTTTCAAAATTTTGCTGTAGTATCACTAATTTAAATATAATTGTTCTTGTAGGAGAAACTATAATTAGATTTTTCATGCATTCTGGAACATTTTAGGTCTTCTTCAAGTTATATCCAATCCAAAAGGACTCTATTTTCCGAACGGCTACACTACTGGTACCAAAGAAGAAGTAACAGGATATTACAGTGATAGTTGTTGCAATCCAGATTTTCAATTGATAGCAGTTGATCGTATGGATAATAGAAGAACAATAAACCCAAATGCATACCGTAAGTGATTAGTTATTCAATAACGTACCCATAATTTTGATAATTTCAATCTGCTCGTAGTTGCTTCTCTGGGCCCAGGACAAATCTCTGCGATAGTATTAGGGATTTTATTATTTATATTGCTTATAGTACTTATAGTATACCTCATTCGAAGATGCATGAAAAAACGAGAAGCTTATAACCTACCCACATATAGTGGAAGAAGAATATGACAACTAATCAACTCCATCAAAGATGAACAGAAATATTGGTACTGACGAAACGAATTGTATATTTCATTTCATTCAACTCATTATTACATTTTTACAAATAAAAATAACGTGTTATGAATTATCCAAGGATTTTGGGAGCAATTTACCTATCTAATAGTTGAATATTTTGGGTGTCAAAATATATGGATAAACTCCAACAACTGATAAGAAACATAAAGAAAACATATTTCATTGAAATCATTAAAAATAAGTCGCCCATATGCCATTTGAGCTATAATATGATAACATGTTTCATCATATCAAATAATTAAATCAACTATTGATTTAGTTGTACATAACTTTCATTTGTTGAACATAAGTTGAAAATATGTAAAACCTCTTTCCTATACAAGGTGATATCCAACAAAATAGAATACTGTGACCAAGTGGATAGGTTTCAAGATTACAATAAAATTGTTCTACTCAAACAAACACAAACAATTCAATCACAATCTACTATTTGGGATTAACTGTGCTCTACTGCTTTTTCCAACTTTCAAGAATTACATCTCTTGGGTAATCAGCATAAACATACTCATGATCTAATTGCTGGGCTCGTATGGCACAATCTGGACTTTGTCTTCTGGTTGTGAGTTTCATGATGAAGTGCAGGAAATTATTGTATGCATCAATTTATAAGAAACTTCGTTGGTTTGTCAAGATATACACACTTGAGGTCCATCACAGTCATAGTATTAGATCACTGTTGTTGAATTTAAGCAACAGACATATTTTAATGACAAGTGGCATGCTTATACTTCTTTACATGAAACCAAGACATGTATTCTCTTAAATCTAACATGGATTTGGTTAGTTATCCAATGAGGGCATATGAACACAACATGTATATTATAATAATAAAAAAATAGTAATAATAAAAAATAATTATTTCATTTATTATATTGTCCCAATCATAGGCATACATTACAGAGACACAAGACTTTGACTATGATGCATAAATAAGCCTTTATATTACTATAATAATTATTTCATCCTGTTCAGCATAGACCTAGGCTAAAGGCTTAAGATAAGGCAAATTCAGATATTCTCAACATATTTGAAAGTGAACTGTCCTTTCCCTTTTTACATTATTTCCATTGAAATAAAAAAATTAATATACATAAATGAAATTTAATGTTGTTATTGGGGACTGACTTATACAAATATGTACTTTGATTTAACTAAAGTATATAAGCAAACAAGAATAATTTCATCCAGGTCAATATTTTCCAACCATGTATATATAATACATTCATGAGTAAATTCAAATTCAAGAAATTATGTTGTAGTGATAACATCTGAATGTGAATTTCAATATAATCACAAGTTTGAACATAAATTTTTGGAAAACTCACCTGGTGTCAATTTCAAAGTTGGAGGAGGTGGCTTTTCTTTAGCTGGAAGGATTATAGCATGTTGAGTGAAATCTTCAATGGTTCCTCCCATTACTGATGCGCTAAATAGAGGGTTATTTACTTTCTTCGACCTGTCCATTTCAGAAAGGTAATAAAAGATATCACAGCTGTTCACTGGCTGGCAAAATAAAACTATCTATTGACAAGTAAATGTCACTTTCAAAACGGTGCCATAGCAGTCATCTGTCAACGATATACAATAGCGTGCATTTCTATGGTTTCGTTACTGTAGTTTCCATTAGACAACTAAGGAAGGGTGTCGTTTCAAGCGTATAATCATAGATGGCTCGTAATGCTGTTAGTCAATATGAATTCAAATATGAATATACCCTCAGAATATACCAGTAAACTGGCAAGTGTCGTAAATATTTCTTGCTGTGCCAGTTCACTAGTTTTGTTTACGATAATAATTTGAGATTTCATCGTCTGCGGACTTTTTTTGTTATTGAAAAATATATATACTCATACAGATAACTGTAGCTGAATTTTAATTATGACTCCCATATCTTTTAAAAAATCGTAATGATCCTGACACAGGGAGTTGGTAAACAAAGAATTTGTATAGTACCAGGATGGCCTAGATGCGGTTGCAATTATTCCATTATCTTCATCACAAAAATACCTGATCTTTAACTTTATATCGTTATTTCTGTATCTTGGGAAGAGTTTCTGTAAATACTAAAGTGTTTTGCGGTTCCGGTAAATAATTTGGGCGCTTATTGTGTCTTCTTGCGAACATACGATAAACGTTTAGCATCACCATCACGATATGCCACAGTCAACATTCAGAATGCGTCCTCGCACTATTTCGTTTTTTATTCAAAATTTGATACAGACTCTTTTATCCTTTTTTGGAATACGTAAAATCGTCAAAAGTCAAAACACATCCCACCACATCAGCTATCAAAAATAAACTATACATTCAAAATGGCCGACCTTGTCAGCATTGGTGCCAACATAACACTACAAAAAAAACTCAAATAGGTACAAAGCAGAAATTCAAAACTTGAGATATTGTTTGAATAGACCTCGTATATTTATAACATCTGTTGCTTTACTTCTCTGTTGATTTCTATTGTTGTTTTATGATAATTTTCGTTATTACCATTATGACACCACCAGAAGAATAAGGCCTCGAGGTGAATGATCAATGGGGCCCAATGTCTTGTGCCCTCTGGGGATATAGCCACAGATTAATACAACAAGTTATTCATCTGTGATATAGCGATCCCAGGATGACGGTCCTCTGCTAAAAGATGGGCTTTTTGATGGAAATTGCTATTTCCATTGAGATATGTTGAGATTACCAATCATTGCTTTGGTTTGATGGTACCTAGATGAAGACAATCAGACTTATTGACCTGTACCTGGCCAATGAATTTGGCATACTTGTGAGTCGAGTCCACGGTCTTACATACAAGTCTGGAAACTGGTAGGATGGGTGGTTGCCCGAACATTAAGAAAATTTTGGAGGTTCTCGTGTTTCGCCACCTGTACCGCTCCCATATCTTTGTCGCTTTGTCAGCCAATCACGAATTGGATCCGATCAGCTTTGTGAAAATACGAAAGTTTTTTTAATTCATTTCCTGACCGTTTGTTTTGTTTGCAATTACGATACGAATTGTCAAATATTAATCATACCCCCAGACAACTACGCGGCGTATGGCGAATTATTCTTCAAAAATGCTGACACTCCTCACCACTCAAAAGTGCCATAGTTTCCAGGCCTGTGGGCATTGTGAGTCGTGACTCATCTTGTGAAAGAGTGTGGTGGGTTGAGATTTACTCAAAGAATCACCACTTCCATATTGGCCACGTACTTACATAACACCCTGCATTGCTATATGAATTCGAATATAAAAAAAAAAGTTGAACGCCACAGGCATATCATAATTTATGTGACCATTTGATAGTTTTTCTCTCAACAAAAACAAACCACAAATATTCCAAAAAAATTCATTGATTTCGATATTATTTGGCTTGTTCTTGATGGAAATGTTTTCACCTCTTCAGATTTTGGTTTTCCAACCAACTCCCCATAAGTCGAAACTTGTGAGGGGTGAAGAAGGCCGGCCCTACAGTTTATAGTAGAATCCGAACCATTTCGGGGAAACGGACATACCAGTACAAACCATACTACTCACATTCGCTATAAATTAATGAATCAATTCCATATAATATGTGATATCACAAGTTTTTTGAAGAAAAACGACAACCAGAAAGTTGAGACATGAATCCAGTTTTTTTTTTCTCGCAGTAGTTTCGCTAGAGTAAATTCCCAGGGTGTGGTTGAGGTGCCTTTGGACATAGACTCACGTATTCACCATCAAGTTAGTCTATAACGACCATAAAATATGGGATTTTCATTTCAGTACATACTTCTATAACTTATGTTGCATTTCTCGTTGACCAAATTGAATGAAATATCCTCAGAAGCACCCAAAAATTCTATTGTTGGAAATTCGGACAATCGCCGAGTATAAACAGTTCTGACAACAAGGAGCGTTCTTTGGATATAGTATATTTTCCTGAGAAATTTCTGGAGGTTTTAGGCAAATTTATGATTTTGTGATATCGTCTATCGACTAGAACCGGCATGAGTTTTATTGTTGATGAGTTATTATATTATAACGAAAATGTCGACTCGCCAAATTTTTAAAACCAAGTTATTACTGGGATGCCAGTCGATAAAAATTATCTTGTGTTATTTTTAGTTCACCTCTTCTTTTATCCAAGTTAAATAGTTAGAACGAGAGATTTACTTTTTATGAAATATTTATTCAATAAAAATACAGATCGACTGCCTCTGGCAGAGTTGAAAGAAAGAATGATTACAAAAATTTGAAGCAGGTAGAAAATAAGCTGAATATTGGAATCTAAAGTGGTTGGGCCTGGTACGTAACTGCTCCCCCCTTAAGTTGACAAAATAAGGGTTTATTTTGTCGAGCTGACATCTCGGGTACTTGTCCTGTAGTTGCCTCGATCATTTGGAGAGTTGATTGAGAAATGTTGTTTCGACGATGGATAATATAAACATCTTTGGATTGATAGTACTTGATATAATATCTTCCAACTGATTTCACTAAACTGTTTGGGGTATAGGGGTATTTGGAAACATATGGTGGGTTCGTGTGATAGGATAAAAGTGGTAAAATGGAAGGACTTCGTTTCTGATAATGAAAACATTTGCAAATATTAATTCCGATTCTGAAAATTATTAGTTCGTAATTTGTAATATATTTTAGAATAACGGCATTCCAGGTTGGATGTAATTAAAATTTAGTTTAATTTCAGATTGCGACGCTTCTGTCGTGTTTTTCATCATCGGTATCTATGATTCCTATTTTCGAACGTATATATGATTTTTTGACTAATTATTTAGTATGATTCGAGAAAAAGTGTGAAAAAATATCAAATGTTCACTATGAATAATCTTGGAAAATTCTAGTTTTATTGGTAAAATGGGGTTGTTAATAATGATTAATGGGTTATCTTCATTGATATATTGTACATGAAGTACGTGATCTAGAAGGTATAATATCAGTAATTTCATTTCTGTGTTCCTGTGCAAAATGTTCTTTTCGAGTCTTTTTTGTGGTATTTTCCTTCATTAGATTTCAATTTGATTCCGGTGTTTTCGAGATTTTTGATATTCCTTAAGTTTGGTTTGTCTTTGGGTAGGGTGTTCGTTTGTTTCATGAAGTCTGGGGGGTCATCACAATTTTCATTTATTTTTGATATGACGATTCCTTGAGTTTTCTCTTAGTTTATTGAATTGAGTTATATTATATGGCTTCCGAAAATTAGTTTTTCGTTTATGTTTAGTTTTATATGTGTCACCAGTAGTATGGATTATTTGGTTTTTGGAGGTATTTGGTATTTGTTCTGGAATTACAATAGAATATATAGTATCTTTCAGAGAACTATCAATTGTTTCTAAACCGGGATATTTGTCATTTACATGAGGTGAAGAAATACGAAAATCAGATTGTATATTGACTCTTGATTGTCTCAGTGTAGTCTCCAATTCCTTCTTCGTTGATTCTTCGTAGTTAGCTCTTCAGGGATGTGGTCGTCTGCTCATCAACTCGTTCTGATTTTCCCTCGATGGGTTGTGTTCGAATTTACACTCAAGGGGTTGAAACTCCACGTGTGAAAATGACTTTTTAACACACTGTACAAATTCTACCGACTGCGCCAGTTAAATAGTTAGAACGAGATATTTACTTTTTATAAAATATTTATTCAATAAAAAATACAGATCGACTGCCTCTGGCAGAGTTAAAAGGAAGAATGATTACGAAAAATTGGATCAGATAGCAAATAATCTGAATATTGGCATCTGTAACTCCCACAAAGAAAACAATTCCAAATTGATGATGAAGGATTTTATTTAGGCTACGTCAATAGTTATTTCGATCTAACACCATAAGAAACGACCTGTTAGTGAAAACATTATTCATGTTTGTCATTGTTGTGAACGAAAATTTAGAATCAGATTTCCTGTTACAGTACACGGTGTTTCATCGCTACGAATTCTAGAAATATTAAAATTTTGTCATATTCACAAAAATATAGTTTATCAAAATAATAGGGTAATAGTAATTCCAAGATGCAAAAGTAAACGCCTCAGAAGTAAACATCGTATTGAATAAATATAATTCATGGCTTCATCACGGGTTTTCTAGGTAAATACAGAGCACCATCAAATAAAGAAATAAATGTATAAACAAACAGGAACCACATATACAATCAAATGATGCCAGTGCTGTATTCACCAATAAAAATTACGAATGATGAAATGATTGATTTTGGAAATCCGAGATTCAAGTACGGTTCTGCTCGGTGTCCTCTATAGAACATGCCTGTAGTCGTGCTCATCCTATCTTAGATTCGCGAGATGAGAATGTGGCATTACTTTGGGATCGGAGTGGCAACCGCGAGCAGCGAGCCATCGTAAATTCCCATGACGTGACATGTGATGATTCCCTCAAATCTAGAATCTGATATTGCGCAACGTTGAGCGTGGTCATGGTCTGAGCGCGTGGACCCAACGCTGCTCGTTTTGCGATAAAACATTTCTGGCAATGCCGCCACGAGCCACAAACTGCCTACGATCACCGAGCAAGGCTATCGTCATCGCTCAGCCACTCAGGCGTTCTAGCGTGGAAATATGAAAAACGGTCATTGTGTTGGGCAGAAACGAATACATTTCACATATCAGTACTCGCTGCTTTTTATAAGAATAGTGTGAGACCAATTTTCTCGTATTCCACATTCCAATGGGCTATTGGGCACACAAGAATTTGAAGAAAAAGCGAATTATACTAAAATTGTTAACTATGGTCATTCATCGAAAGTAATTAAATACAGTATGATATAATATGTCATTAATACTATTAGAATGCTGCTGGTATTTTGGTAATAATTATGATAACGGTTCTTTTTGGGATATCTGTTGAGCTGAATCTTCTATTACATCCCTTTTACAATTTTTTGAGGGATATTTACCTTCTATGCACATAAATTTTGTTAGTACCCTCTGATCATCTAATTTGTGGAAAAAGTGTGATATACCTGACAAAAATATTTTGAGAATGAATGTGTGAGAGAAATTGTGGGCCCTTCGAGGACCCCTGAGAATGGGGGCCCTGGGCACGGGTCCCGTGCACCCTTATGGTTTAGACGGTTATTATATTTATATGGTTATTCTTTCAGATATTAGTAATTGTCGTAATTTCATCGATTTTAGTGATTTGTCATTCTTTTAATTCACATTTTGATTTTCTTCCAAATCCTAGTTTTGTTCATTCTCCGTTATATCATTCTCCCGTATATCTTCGAAAGAGTTCCAACAACTGTCCATTTTTTTTCTTTCGATAGTACATTAAAATTACATTGCATTAAAGTTTAGCGTAATGCGAAACGACGCTAAACGATGTAAATAATGGGGTATGGAGAAGATGGGTAGAAAAAATTAGTTTGATTTTAAATTTAACGATTATGATTTTTCGATAAGAACATAACCGAAAATTTATTTTTTATGTGAATAAAAACAATATAAACGAATATACAAATGACATTCGAAGTCAGTCAGGTCATTCTGTATTTCCAATTTTCCGCCCCTTTGTCAAGAAGGCACCTAATGTTGTTTGCGTTTTCCTTTTGTGTTCTGATAGAATTTGTTGATAAGTGGATGAAGCATCTATAACTCTCTTGTTTTTGAACTCCAGAAAAACTTGGATCATTTCAACAGATTAATCCATAGTTAGTTATAACAGTTATAAACTCCTTTATACAAATGCCATCGAAAGTTCTTTCGCTCTTCTTCGAAGTCCTTGAGCTCATTATTGGAGAGACTTCTATTTCTTCGACGTATTCGATGGTTTGATTCTTTCCCGGGTTGAAATAAAAGAACGCTTTCGAAACAGCTGAGCGGAGTCTTGGTGAATTTCTCTTTCTTTGATATTCGGTTTGTTTTGAAATGTCTTTTGGTAACTATTAATCCTATAATTTGTTCATGATTTTTTTCTATATTTATTCCTTGGTACTACTCAGCTCTAAAATCCTTCAGTTGATTCACACGATATGCTCATTGATGGCGTATTTATTAAGCGATCAAAGTTCTTAAATCAGTTAAAGTGAATTCTTAGTTGGTATGCACTATACAAGAATGATCTACAGAAGCTATACTAGCCTTGGTAAACAAAAAGCCCATCTAGAGAGGGAGGTAAGCTGGAGTCCGGGCAGTAAGTTGAGAGGGCGGAATTATTAAATTTTTTTCTCACCTAAATAAACTGAGGATCCGGGCTGTGAACAAGGTTATATTACTCTTGGTAGAGCGGCTATTCAGCAGGAAAGAGTAGAAGAAACAAAGGAATTAGAGCAGAAACTAAACTGGTAGTTCCAAAATCATGGTGCCTCGCGATCAGTAACTAAATTCTGGAGAGGAAATTCGGTAAGAGAGAAATCAGATTAGTAGCAGGTCTGCTCCATGGCATTTCAAACAAGCGTCTTAACATTATGAGCAGTGTATATTCGAACTGAAGAATTGTCTACATGCTATGGAAATCGTCTAAACCACCTCCTATGTTTGACTCATACTTTATATACTGATTTCTTCAAATATACGGAAAATTTTGGAGCCAATTGAATTTGATATAAAAATTGCCCTGGTACCATGCTTATCTCACTCCGATGATCATCATGAATTCTAGACCTATAATAAAAATATAGTATACACTGTGTCCAAGATAAGGATGTCTATCATGGGGATCTCGGAAACCATAAGAGATACGGAGATGCATATTTCATTACTAATACAACGATGTATGACACATAATGATTCTGCAATATTTGAAATGTAAAAAATGGTTTTTATTAAAGATCGAACGTTTTAGTGTAGTGTACGGTGAAATGATGACTGAGTATGGTATAGTAGGCTATACTTATTATGAATCTTTCCACTTTGTTGAATAGGTTGGGTGTCGAAGGTGAAACTCAGGGTGTTTCATTCCATTTTTTTTCTTTTTAACAAGAAGTGCTCTCAATTTTTCATGATGATCCATAAAATGTTGAAAATTTTTTGATTTTCATTCGAATAAAACCACCGAAAACTTCTAATGTAGGTACGGGTTTCGTGAATTTCATGCAATACATAGAATGAAAACAGGAAGAATACTGAGAAAAAAATAAAGAATCACATTACAGATTTTGACAATGACCCTTTTAAACTTTCGACCTTTTGATCAACTCATCCAACTCCATATTCTCCAATTCTCAAATGTGTTCTGAATATATTAGTGAGCAAGTATAAGAATTTCGAAATGATTCACTGATTTTATTTGCTGTATGAACTCTCCTTAGAAAATTAAGAAATAATTTGTTGACATCAAACCATTGTATCCAACAATCTATGTTTTCATAGGTAACATACATATTGAAACAAATTTCAACCATCTTCTCATTTTCAACTTGACCTTTTTCGTAAACTTAATCTAGAGATCTGATAGATAAGCGTAGAATCTGGTGTAAGAACTGCGATGGATGACTCATTAGGAATACCTTCGGATGGCATTTCAGATATAAGTATAGTTCTGCATACTTGGGTTATGAGTTCACCAGTGTATACGAACAAACCGTGCGGCCACCGATTCATTCTTCAACATGGCGTACCCAGACCCAACAAAAAAGAAGAGTAATATCTAATTATCACATCTGAACGACTCAGAGGCTACGAAAATAAATGTCGGGACTGCTCGAAAGGAAATACCTACATATAACAGAGGTACAGTCAGATAATTTTCATGAATCGACGCATATGATGTTTATAATTGGATTTTTAATTTCATCAGTGCCATTTTGAGAATCAAATATATAGAAAATGAAAATATTGACAACAAAAATTTCTACGATTTTTCTTCAGTTATCACTAATTATATTAAATCTTAAACATGGTATATTATTTTTGTATTCACTTCTTTTGTCAATTTCTTCCATCCCGAATTCAAGTTCAAAAATACGTACTTGTTTTCGAAACGCTATACTATCGATACGCTTATTGATATAGGTACGTGTATACTGTTGAAAATTTCATTAAAACATTATTGAATTCGTGAAGGGTAATTTCAACCGATGGAAGATCTTAGTTATACTCCCATTTATTGTATACAGTGAGGAACAGCCAAATGGAATAAATTCGTTAACGAATAAATGAGAGCGTGTTGGGAAAAACGCTTGGACACGTCGATTTGTATTTTTAGATGCGCAATGATTTTCTTTTTTATTGTTAATTTTTGTAATCCATCTGAAAACACTTGATATTTCCGAAACAGTTGAAGATAGGTAATAAGAAAGTTGGTTTCGGCCACTGTCACATGACACACCCTATATAATTTTGTTTTCGGAAAAAATGTGCATCTAAAAATACAAATCGACGTGTTCAAGCATTTTTCCCAACACGCTCTCATTTATTCGTTATCGAATTTATTCCAATTGGCTGTTCCACACTGTATACTGTCATATACAGCATGGATCAGAAAGTTTGCAATTTATGGCTTATGAATTAATGGGCTTTGGTCAAGAGATGTGGGGTCGTTTCATCACGAACTAACCAGGAGTAAGGATATTCCTGAAAATATGGAGAAAAGTTTGGTATTTCAGGTATAATTATAGGCTTTATACTTAATTTACAGTGGATAAATCATATAGTTGAATTTTTTCTGATCATACGTTTTAAAAATTGTTTTGTTGTTAAATATTCTATGGTATATTATAACTGTATCATTCGATTGGTTTCCTAATTTTTCGAATTTTGATGTCCTCTTCAACCAATGCTTTCCTTTATGGATATTGTGGTTCACTATTCTTGATCTGTTGGTGTTTTTTTGTTGATGAAAAATTAAGCATGAATATCACTTTGGTTTGATGGCCAAGTATAAAAAGAATGTTAGATTTATTGGTTTGTTTTTATCTGGAGAAATAAGAACATTCCTAACATTAACCAGGATTCTGTGTTTTCAATTTGAGTTCATCTGAACAAAGTCAGCACAGTTTTATGAATGAGTTCTTAGAGCAAGAGACTATTCATACTGGAACTGCAAAGTTTTGATAACAATATACCGATATTTTTAAGCAATCACACTGAAAAATACCCCCCAGAGAATCCCTATAAAAAAATTGTATTAAAAACAGCTGATGTAGAAATGTATTTATTACGAGCATGGAACCTTTTACTGTCCACTGACTATTCGTGAAAACTTATTTTAGTTGATAGTTCTGATTATTTCATTCAATGACACATCTCTGAATCCCTGGAGTTTCTTGGGTCACCGCCAAGTTGGCAAAATACGGAATTGAAACAATGTCATCTATTTCTTGTGAATAAATATCGAAAAAGCTGATTCATAAAACTATTTCCTTAGCCTGATCTAACGGTTGCAGTTTTCATCACGAATAAGTACTCTGTAATGCTTATTTTATTATATGTATTCCAATGATATTGAGCTCCAAATGCATCGCTTGATTCAATGAGAATTGTATTATGAAATTTCCTTTTTTATTATTTCATATTCAATGAGTTATTGATTCCTCATCGAAATTCAACTTATGAGGTGTGATATATAAATATAAGATTCATCTTAGTGAGCAATAATCGCAAATTATTCATTTCATTTCATATTGCATGAGTATAAAATGTGTGACGGTTTTATAAAGGCTCATCTGAAATTTATTATTTTTATTGAATATATGTATAACGATCGAAATTATGGCAAGATAAAATGAAAACGGTGTTCTTTCTTGGTTTCTCGCATTTGGGACAATGGAGTTTTGAGCAAAAAAAATGACAAAACTGTCCAAGTTTTAAACATTTGTTTACAGAGCTATCTCAAAACATTTGCATATTTCATAATTTTACCCATGATATTTCACTAGTTTCGAGGTAAATTCTATAAAACGTGACTTCAATGAAATCAGCGGGAAATCTGCCTATTTAAGATGTAATATAGCCAAGGTTGTCAATGGCAAACGAAATCATCGACCGAACCTATAGTTGACATAAATTTATATTCACAAATTTATAATAGTATTGAAATTGGCGCAAAAGTGCTAGTTACCTGTATTCGCACATTGTTATTGCACATGACATCATATTTGTATCACAAAAACTAACAGTTACAATACACTGAAAATATTTGCACAAGGTGATGAAAGATTTCATTATCAAAAACTATAGCATCGAAAAATATCAACCAAGGTATATGTCGAAAAATCTTGAGAAAACTAGTAATTTTAATATTTCATTTCGAACCTTATGTTATGTGAAAAATTGTCAATATTATAGGTATACTCAGAAATGAGATCATACAATTTCTCTTATCATGTGTTTCTTACAATTTTTAAAACGAAAAAGCTAGCGGAGATTCAAACTTGATACACCTGTATTTTAATTTTCAAATAATAAACAATGAATGAAACTTTCGAAATGACAACTTCAGTGCTGGGATAGTTATAAAAATTATGCTGGGGAATTTCATAGCTAAGCCGTTGTAGATAACACATAATGAAATACAAAATTGGCCTTGTTCTCGCTTCAAGACGGCTTTGATTACATAATATCTAGCGGACTCTATGATAAGTGATAAGGAGAACATTATGATAAATATGCTTAGTTTTCGGTTTAAAAGTATTATGTTAGCTCAGATATGTACGTACACATTGTTGTTATAATCGATAGATATTTTCTGCAAATAAATAATATTTCACTGATTGCTGACCTAACTGTCAAATAATCGTAATCGTTGTCCTAATTTCGGATTAAACCAATTAATTTCAGAAGCCGATGATGTTTTGCTTGAACAATCGTCCACATATTGTTATAATTGATAAATACAGAAAAAATCCTTGTTTGAGATGACTCATATAAAAAATTTTAGGAGTTGATTTTCATTCAATATTTAGTCGTATGAGCTTTAGTTGTGCTGATTGTTCAGATCATTTTCAAACGCAAATTGCGTTGATTAGTTTGCGGATACGTTGATAAACAAGCTGAAATATAAATTAATTTCATACTTTTTGTTTGAATGAATCATTTGTTTGTTTTCTTCAGTCATTTTTTTGAATGTGCCTTTTACTCATTGTGAATGTAGTCCAATCCGGCTCTTTATAAAAGTACAGGCGCTGTTGGAAGACCAGTCAATCAAATACAAATCTCTGTGTTCAAGTTGAATTGGGCAATAAACGATGTTATTCATCATCATTATGTATAAACTTTGAGGAAAGATTCAAACGAGTACCTATGACCTTCAGGACATGTAACTTGTCAAGAAAATAATATTTTCCATCTTTGTGATTTTCTTAGGAAATGACTTCTACCTCACTGTTCTCTAGTCACATTATCTAGCTCTTTGAAGAGCTTGATAAAATAACGTTCATCGTGTTGACCTAATTCATAGATAAAAAAATTGGGTCTGACCTCAACGAAACACGTACTTGGCAAGCAAAATTTGGAAAATACGATACGTGTCACCTACTCGCTACCTATAATTCTGAAATGTATAAAGCAATTTAGCTGTATCATTTCACTAGGAACTGTGTTCCTACAAAATAATCATTGAAGGAATTCATTTTCTCAAGTTTGAACATTTTATATTCTGAATCCTTATGTCCACAGCTAGGAGAGAATAAAAAAGATATAAAGAAAACGATGCAAATATTTATTCATTATTTAATACATAATTAGGATACATCAATCGGTAATATGAAAATATGAATATTTTCCTTTGAAATATGCATAATAATTATGTTCACGCTGGACAGTCTACAGATTCATATATCTCATACATAAGATTCAACAAACTGGATTTTGAGTTTTGAGGTAAGGTCCAGCACGAGTCTTATAATAGATATTTATAAATATACAATAATGAGATAACATAACGTAATATTGACCGTCTGTATACGGTAAATAACAAAAATACATACATTTTTACATAAAGATAAATAGTTTACAAAATCACACATATTTTCAGCTAAGAATAAAAGGTACATTAATTCCTATGATGAGATGTCGATGTGATGGATATAGTACAGAGCCCTAGGGAACTGTATCTATATAAGATAAGTTGCTATCGAGTGTTAAGTCATCTAATGAAAGCGCCAAGACACGCCATGTAATTAAAACAATAGTCATAGGAATATATTGGCAAAATAAAAGCAGCGGTAATTGTGCACGGTCCGATCCAATTCTTAACCAACAAATAAATACTTAAGAGTATAATAAATATGCTCGATGAGAGCACGATATGTCCAATCTCCATCACGAGAATCATCACAAAGTCAGTGGACTTCTTTCGAACCACTTCATCCATCACATCAAAAACAATTTAGTGCTGGTGGTTAGCATCTTTGTCGTTCATGGTAATCATCGATTTGAGATGCTCTACTTCAGTCGAAATCCTGACCAACTCGGAATGCAATCTGTGCTTGGACGTGTTGTCACCGTCTGCGGCGTCCTGCATGACCTGGAGCTGAGATTGCTTGAGGGTTTGCAAGGTAGCCGCGGCCGCAGCTGTGGCGGTCCATTCGGCTCCGAGAGAGATACCAGAGTCCCGTTCATCGCTAGACCCTTCCCCATCCCAAGGTGGACTGGCCCGCGGTCCTGGTTCCTGTTTGATATTCTGAAGGGATAGCAAGGCACTGGCGGCGTCTTTATCTCCGAGGTGCGATTTGTGTCTCAGCTTCAAGGGAAGGCTGTTGTTGGGTTCGCTGGTGGTTAACGCGATTGGAGCGCTCTCGTCTCCCGAGTTGCTGGAAACTTCGAAGGGCGATTGCACCCTGGATCTGGATCTAGACAGGTTGAGAGCATTGTTGGAGTCGTACTGCATACTGGAGTGGTGGTGGTAGGGGAACTGATAGTGTGCGTGATAATCTGGTTCTCTGTATGCAGGTTCGAGGTGGGAGGGTGGCATATGCAGAATATTGTGTGGATGGGGATGGGACAGGGGCTGTGGCGGCGGAGATCCCATCACTGGCTGATGAATGACTGGAGTGGGAATAGGACTGGGTGAACCGAACATCAGTGGAGCAGCTGGGTGATTGATTTTCTGTCTCTTCGACAGACTGAGCACTTGTTCGCTAGATGGCAGATTGGCGAGAACCTTTTCTACGCAAACGACATTTTCTCCGCAGATCCCGTACTCTTCCTTGATAGCCTCTAACTGAGCTTTGAGTATGGCGTTCTCTTTCGTCAATTCGACTACACGCTGCTCCAAGACCATGTCGTTGAATCTCCTCTTCTCCCTGGATCTCTTGGCAGCTTCGTTATTTCTACGTCGGCGGTCCCAATAGCTGTCATCCTTCTTGTTGTCTGGGGTGAATTCTCGCTGCTTCCGTTGGGAGAAGAGTTCCTTGTGTTTGGCAGATGACATGTTGTAGTTGGAACCTTGAGAATAATCTTCCCCAGGCGAGGAAGTATTGAGCATTTCTCTACCGTGAGATGGCATGTTGGAGTTCAAATGTGGAATTTCACCATTCACAGGGGAACCACTCTGACTGCGGCCCACGACTTCGGCAACCATTATATGCTGTTTTATGACATCTGAAACAAAAGGAAATTTATTCGATATTGAATTTGACAACACCACAGTTGAAAATTATTAGATTAATTATATCAACTCTGATATTCGAAGGCGAGTTTCATTCACGAGATGGACATTATGGTTCTAGAAACATTCCATTTGAATGGATGATAATTTCTTCACGAAGAATACTGAGACTATTGAGACAAGATGCACACGAACATTCAACTAGATTATGATAAAAATGAAGACTGGTTTTCGCCACAAGTGCAGTCAAGGTCGACCTGAATTACCTACATGTAGACCGAGTGCAAAGCCCATTACACTCAACAGAAGTGAACATCACGTGCCTAAGGACATGCTCGAGATATTTTTTTTATTGCGACAGGACTCACGACTAATTCCTAATTCGTATTAATAAGATTATTGCAACATATATTTACTACTATCAATTATATAAACAGGTGTACGGGCAACGTGATCTCTAGGACACGTGCCAAAAATTTTAACCACCACTTGATGTCCTTCGAGAAAAAGCAAATAGCACGTGCAGTTTGTGATAAGGCGATCAATAAGTGATCATTATGTGAAATTTGAACTAACACGGGCCTAGTCGTATTCCCATTACACAACTCACTCGCTGGCTATTTTTAGATCTTTCTCGAAGTTTATCGTGATTTGCAACAGTTGTAATAATTAGTAGAATCATTGTTAAATTAGTAACCGCCATTCATTCCTTTAGAATAATCATGGATTATAAGGTGAGATTCTCTAACGCAACGAAATGATGTTACAATTATTCTATTATTTCCTAGAATGCCTCTTATGTAATGTTTATTTTTTTAATCAGTAATATGATGTTCCAGGAAATTATTCAATGCGTTGTATTTTATGATTTAGAAAATCTAGTGATAAACAAACTGAAATTGCGCATATAATATGCGACGTTATGACGTTATATAAATAAGTCGCTAAATATCCTATAGAACTCAACCTCACAGATAAACGATAATATACGCGCATATCCTGAAAAAAAATTCATAGGTTGCCTCGAAATCAAAGGAGAACTGGGTCAAAGTCTTGCTTACGTAACACAGTAATTGTGGATCTATATTAAACTCCGATCCTCTGTTGTTCAAATATTTGTCAACATACTTGTAATGCATCTTTTAAAAGGAACTCATTAACCACATGAACTTCGTCGTACGAATGTCTTACATTACATTGCTTAGTTTTTAATTAACTACGGGACAAATGAGTTGCCGTAAGACACGTACTTCATAATATTACGTAATTTGTTTGCAGTTCCGGAACAATGATCATATTCGAGAAACTAGAAGGTTGCGAATATTGCATTAACTTCTGTCATTTGGAGCATATTGAAATAACATTGAAATGTTCGAGAAATTGCTTAGTTCAATGGAATAAATCAATGTTGAAATTATGTCTAAACATGAATGCATCGATATTATATCGAACCTATAGAAACCGTTACACAAACAAACGGAAAAATATCATTACATTCAACTGTACTTTGTGAACACAAAGGTCGCCAGTCACTGAACAATAAACTTATTTTTTCGAATCACAGCATTCATCCGAAAACTAGAATATATTTAATTAGTTTCAAATGGCTAGGTTATTTTTCGACGATGTTTTTATATTCGTACCTTCTCTTGAAAAATCGAGAATGTGCTGATAAAGTATCAACTATAGAGGCCCATTGATAATACAATCTATATTATAACAATACTCAGATTAGGTGTGATGACCTGATCTCTGGAGACAAAGAAAGTAAGGTAATTTTCTAAAAATAGAATATTTCGAATAATTGGAAAAATAGGGTGAATGAGCACACTTGTTACCCAAAATTGAGCGTACGAAATTGAAATAGAAGCTTCAGTGAATATGGAATACAAAACTCTGAAGTTTTCGAAAAATTATTCATTCATTCAATGAAAGGTCGATGATTCCTAAGAAAAAGTCACCAGATAGTCTGGGAAGGTGTCAACGTAATAATAGTACGTAATAATGTACGAGGTATAACAAAGCACAATGTATCGCGCACATTGCGGGTTTTCCTATTACCAGCTTTACAGAATGAATCATCATCCGATATACGAATACGAAGAAAACAATGAGTGTAATGTTAATGGCCACATCGGACATCGAATATACATGTCTTCGGAGTAGCTGTGAAGTTGTTAATGAGATCTAGAAGTAGGCTAGTAGAATATCAGTTCAAGAATGTTGCGAATAGGTATTGATACTGAGCTTGACTATTTCTAATTGTAAGACGAACATATTTTCGTGTAATGAGAGACCATATCGAATTAGCTGATATGAAACTGGTTTTTGTGCTAATAATCGAGACCCAGAAAAACATTCCTCGATAAACACAAAGAAGCAGAGGGTGACATTATCCAGACAGCGCATTTCGAATTTTGGAAAATTTAATTGTTTGTTCTATCCAAAACTCGAGGAAATTGCTTGATATATTAATCATGAGAATTTTGTTTTGCTAAGTGAGAAAAGTTTGGTCATTATGAAACTAGTAAACAACGACATGAAAACCATGTCAACAAATGACGTAAAATCCCGGATAACAAAATAAACGTACCTACACAATATCACAACTATGAGTTAAGTATAAAGGCGCCAACACCAATACTTGATTATTATTAGAGCATATCTGTCATTGAAACGCATGCACCATAACAATCAGATCAAATAAGATCGCGACACAGAATTCCCAATAAGCTAAAGATACACACTCACCAACTGAAACCGTTGACGTATCGAAAATAGTTTTATTAACTTTGGTAGAAAAGTATAACAACCGCACTTTCTCCGATAATGGACTGTCAAATAACAATGTTCAATACAATACAGCACACACTTGATATCGCACGTCTCGCCTGCTAGCAGGTTTGGCAATGACTGAACCAGCTCGCAAGTCGTTTGAGAGTTAACTAGTAGGTTTTGACGATATTACGGCAACCGCGTGTTGTTGATCAGATCGCAGTCGCCGGTGGGGAAAGACAGAGGACAACACCCTCAGTGACTCACCAATCAGAGCAGGGACAAGTTCAATTCTTACGAGGGATTCGCGGTAAATTGAACAGCGTAGCAGGTAGAGATGAATGGGTAAAGTGTTTTCTTGTCGCGTTTACTGTCTGTCCTTGCTTCTTCTATGGCATGGATGTTATCATAGGTTTCAAATATTTTGCCTCCTCGGTCTTTTCTTTTTTTTTTCAAGATTTTTTCTGTATACTTGTACAATTCTTGTGGTCAAGAAACTACTGTTGATAATGGAATAAATGATGTTGAACAACAATTTCATGAACTTGAAATACCTTTCAGACAAATAGGTGTTTCCTAAGGTTATAACAGGCGTAGTAGATACGTAGGTGTTTTGTTGTTTGGTTATCGTAGGTTGTGTATGTCCAATATTTTGGTATAATGCCAGGTTTCTACTGTTTGTTCAAGTTGTTTACGGTTGAAAATTGTTGATGTCTAAAAATTTCTTAGAAAACATTATTGGAAAAATCATGAGATGATTATAGAAAAACTTTTGATAAGTTTATGCAGTTGAGTATATCAATATAAATTAGTCTGCCATAGATAACATGCTGTTTAATGAAGTGTTCAACTATATATGTATATATGAATTTCAGATACCATTGTCCGTATACAAACAACTACTTTACAGAAATTTCCGATTTTGGCGAATGTACTGTAATCCTGACAGAACTTTTCGAATATCTCTCGTATCTTCGAAAGTCGTGGCTAAACTATTTTGCCCTTCGAAATGTCTTCGGTAGCAATATTGCGTAACCTCCATTCATTGTTACTATGATATCGAAGCCAACTAAATCAGACTTTGATAAAACTGCAAATTGCGACTAAAATAAACAACATAAAAATATATTAGCGTACCGATAAACAACCAAACATTCGAAGTCATAAGTAATTTCATTTGTGACAAACAAATTAAATTACATTTCATCAAATGTTCTCATTACTTTTGCATTGAGGAAACTTATTTCACTTCTCCTTTATAATATCTAATGGTACAACATTATACATAAATATATTGAGATACACAAATTGAAAATGAAATTGAAATGAAGTATTCAAGTCTGGTTTTGTGAGGTGAATCAAAACATAATTTTATTCTGACAATAGATGACACAAGAAATTTTGAAATTCAATGTGTCAAATTCCTACATCCTATTAGATTGAGACCTTTCGATGCTAGTAATTCATGTTTTAATGAAGTCGCGAATAGAAAGTTTAATTTATTGGTTTTCACAACATCAGGAAGGTCAAGAATGAGAATTATTTTAGATTCCTGATATCAATAGGAGGATTAGCGCGATGATAATTAATAATTATCTTTTCCTCCTCTTTTGGTTGATTTTTATATTCAATGAGAATGGAAAATGGTGTCATCAACTTGATTTCATTTGTTAGTCTAAAGTTGAGAGTGAAGAAAGGTGATATATCATAATAAATGACTTATCTTTTACTTGTTACCTCACCATGTATGTACAATGAAATATTCATTATTATTAAAATTACTAGAAAAGAGTGAAATACTGTTTGATATGTATCACTTCACCATCGATTCACCATAATTTTCTACGAATCAATTTCATATAAGTATATGAATTTTCTTTCCACTGTAAATGAAAAAATAATGTTTTATTGTTATTCAAAACATTTCATCTGCATAGCTGTATGCTAATAATTCACCAGTAGTGTATACGAGGAACATTGAAACTATGTGGTAAATGTGAGAAATACAAATGAGGATAATTACAAGGAGTTTTAATGCGGAATATTAGTTCGATAAATCCAGAAAGGAGGGTTAAACACCTCAGTAGTATTCGAAAACAACGTTGTTTTTGTTGGATTTTTTCGAAAGTCAATAACATGTTATTTAGGATCGTCTGATGTAGTGCATTAGAGGTATATGATGAAAATAATTCAACGAGCAAAAAACACGATAATACCAGAGTACATTGGCATCGTCTCGAAAAACAGTTTAGATAATAAGGTTTATCGAAAATAAGATACCTACATCTATTTTCGAAGCGACTGGAAATCAATTAACAATACTCATAGCAGCAGTTACGCATTATCAATTAAAACTGGCAATATCCAGAATTATGGTGAATGTATAGTATACACTGAGTGTACAAGCTTGTAATGTACAGGATGTTCGCGAAAATCTGCCCAACTCCGACTTCCTACACTGAGTGCTCGTTTCCTACACCGAGTCTGCTTGTTTTTCACACCGAACCTGAGCCAAACGCATAACTTGAATATACGTGGAAGTTTTCAGCACGTACCATTATTCAAGTCACAATAATTTTTTTTTCCTTTGACCATGCTCAATATTGTCGTAGCAAGGTCGGAGAAAAAATGTGACGTCAGTCAAGTGTATAGTCACAACAAATGATAAATAAATATAGATAAATTTTGTTTATCGTATACTGTCGTAGAAGTTGATGGCAGATCAAGAAATGCAATATTTCTAACTTATAAAGGTATAACCGTTCATATATTGAAAAAATCAACTGTATCAATAATGATTTAACAGAAGTCTTGAATGTTGTAGAATAAAAAATTATTAATAACGAATTATTTTTACTACGCTCAAACGAATCAAATTTTGGCTGATGTATCTTGTTCATATTTGAGCACATCTAGCAATAAAAATGTGCACAGGTTCCACTGGAGTTGGTATAACATTTCTTTTTCGTTTTGGCTCATTCAAAAATAGAAATTCATCTCTCGTATCGATTACCTTTCATTGTTCAATTTCTCCTTCCTAATATAGCCTAAAAATACTTACTTAATCAGTGAGTATTTATGTAAACAGACAAAGCCATCAAATGCACGGATAAATATTCTATAAACGAACAATACGTTGGGTAACTTTCTTACATACAGACTCGATGGAAGAATACAATTTAATTCAATTTAACGTTTCCAATACTCTGAAGAATCAGTTATTATTCTCCATAATTCGAATTTAAACGAAAAAAAATATAGCTTGGTTCATATGATATTGAAATACATACACAGAAATTTAATAACCTACTTTTGAACAATGAAAAAATGACTTTGATGTCATCAATCCAGAAATTATATTAAATGAAATGTCACGTAACACAACTTTCTTCTTCCTTAAAAATTTTCAGCTCAACTAATAAATTCAACAATGTGCCTTCAGTAATCATCTTGATGAATATAATATTTTGATGATTTTGAAATATTTCGAACTCAATAGTCATATGGAATATTATTATTTTCATTGATACGTTATGATAAATGCGTACATTTTGACTCGAGCTTCATATTTTATAATTCATATTTTCTCTTGAATAATTTTCTACAGTTATTTCATATTAATTGGATACATTATTGAAGAATTCAAATTGAAACTTGTGAACGCAACAAAAACTTTTGTTATGATCTAAATGATATCTTATCACTCGGTATTATCATTAGACGGTTAATATTCGAGAACAAACAAGAGATGAATCAACTATCACATTCAAACGTGATATTCATTATTTCATAATATTGAGTCGCATCCTTGGTATAAGGTTGTGGTATGGTAGGATGATGCAATTCATGAGAAAAAAAAATGTGAAACATTATTGATAGAAAGATGCATACCTACTATCTTGAAAAAAAATAATTTTTGGATGAATGTGATTCAATAGCCCTAGAAGATGTAAAAATATCCTGATGTTATGTGTTTGATTTGAAATATTTTAATTAATTAATGAATTAATAGTTTTTGATTTTTTATATTCTGTATATTATTAAATGATACAGTAATTCATTAAATTCCTGTGACTATTACGTACTTTATAAATTTCAATACACAAAAGTGTTGCACTAATATTGAATTTGTTAAATCGATCTCAACATTCATATTCACAATGATCAAAAAAGTTTATTGGTTCGACCAATTGGCTACCTTAGTACTGAAGCCTACATGATCAATATTCTATTTATATCTGATTTTTCATCAAATGTTTCTTGATATTGCGTTCAAAAATTAAAAAAATTATTCGGCAATATCATTTGTTTGAATTTCTTTCTCTCAAATATTCAATGTTTTATTTTCTACTACTCAACAATAATTCCCCTTGAACCTCAACATATTAGGAATCGGACAAAATATTCAATTATTACTATCCTCAACTATCATTCAAATTATGTATTTCATATCTGAGATTTGATTTGGCTATGCTGACTGATCCAAAGTGTTTCTTAATTGTTAATTCGCATCAATTTATCGTTGTGATTACATGTTGTCAGTTTTTTATCACAGAGCTAATAAAAACCAGAAGATATAACGTTGTCTTAGGTTAGGACTACTAGTGATTGTAGTTCACAGTTCATGGTTCAAATGATATATTCATATAATCTGAATGTAAATTTCTCATCCACTACAGTAAGTGGTGATGATTTTAGAACGTGTGGATATTATATAAACATATTGTTTCTAATTCTGCTGATTTGCGTGTATTCATGATACGAAAAAGGGATCATTTTTACTTGGAATGTTTCATTTTAGAATTTTTTCTTCGAATAATTGTGTTATGAATAACTGAATTTTTAATCATTTTGATTTTCCCCAATTATCGAAAGAAATGTTAGAGTGAGAATTTTAACATACAATACTTGAGAACTATCGATACTAGTAGAATTACTACTCAATAGCTCAAATTTTATTCATTACTCTCCATGAAACAAATGAATGAAATAGAAACAATAATTGATAAAACGCAGAGTCCTATTTCAGCTCTTTCTCTGTACCTATACTTGCTCGTATAGTCGCAAAGCAGAATGAATAAATTTATTGAAATTTTTTGTCTCAAAAATGCTAGTATGATCATCACACTGACCTAAAGTGTTCTTATTCCACTTTGACCTCCATTTTGACAACTATGTGTATATATTTTATAATTTTTGTAATTAGAAATTTCTGGTTTCTACCTCAGGTCACATAACTTCAAACTACGATAACTGTACATTTTCGAACACATCATATACAAATTGATAGGTTCCATATGCACATAGGATATTGATTTGTGAAAGTCGTGTTTCCAAAAGTCAAACTTCAATTATGTGTGTCTTGAAAAGATTTCTCTTACTTGACATGAAAACGTACGCTAGGAAGAAGTTGACCTCAAAGTGACAAGGCTCATTATATTGTGACCTCATGGTGAATATATTTCCGGTAGTATTTATTCAATATTAATGAATGTCGAAGACAAATTCGCCTCGATTCAATCTATTTGTCTGAACTATTATGAAATATTCTAATTCTTATGCGAGATATTTCACGTATCAGTTTATTCAGGAACACTCGAATTATGTCATCCAATTCAGATGAAAAAGTCAAGGTGACATTTTTTTTTAAATTGATTAATCTCGTGATGAGGTTAGCAATACAGTGACTATGTATAGATACAGAGTGGTCAGATAAAAGTGCGAAGTGCTGTATCTGGGAAACTATTCATTGGAAAATTATATAAATGATAAAAAAATCTTCAGAATAATGTGTTTTTGAATAACATTGCAACGTAAAAACAGAATTTTAATTCCAAAAAATTATTGAACAGCTCATGTAACTAAAAATCTGTAAAAATAAGAATATGCAGGGTATTCTATTTTGGAATGGTCAACTTTGGTTTGATATACTTTAAAGACATGCCCTGTGATTTCATGTATGAGAAATATTTGTTTTCGGTATGGTGTGGAGAAAATTTAAACAGCAATTCATTATGGAACAATCGAAGGAAACTCGTTCAATAACCCTGTATATGTCATGAATACGTCATCTCGAATTCGGTGCCCGATTTGTGAATTGATATGATGAAAATTAACTTTCTTATAGTTGTAGAATAAAAAAAAACTAAACAATGATTTCAAATAGACGAATAAATATTGAGAATGAAAAGATTCTAAGAGTATTTATTTTTTCTGTATAAATCATTTTTGTCTGAATGAAACACAAAAACAAATAATTCATACAAAAAATGGAGATTAACGGAATTGTTATATTATCAGAGTTAGGTAATATAGCTTAGATAAAAATAGATGTTATGAACTCATAATACTGATATAAAATTTTCTTGGAATACATAGTGAATCACAAATGAGCCATTTTTTTGTAATAATGATCTTTGTTGCATTGTATTGAAGTACATGCAAATTTTGATTATGCAACCATGATTTTCGACTTATGTGGCATTGTATTTTAACTTCTGACCTATCTATTTTTTGTTAGTTACATCGCTTGTTATTAATAAATGACCCCCAGTAGCTAGGGTTATTTATATAAAAGGTACAGTGCATGAAGCATGAAAATAAGATATCATACAAGTTTCATAAAAGCCAATTTATTTTCTGGTAAAATTGATCACGAACAGAGTACATTCGCGAAAACACTAATACAAATTGAATGGTTATCACGATTATTCGAATCTATTTTATAATTTTCCAAACATTCTCATACACGAATTTGGCAGTTTCAGTAAGGATATCATATAATTTTCTGTTCATTTTTATATGGAAAGAATGTGTCCAAATATTTTCCTCCTTAAGGTACCTCTAGCATATATAAAAATAAGCAAGATTGCATCAATTTGAAAAAAATAACAACTCTGTCACAGTATAGATAACAATTAATTTCATAATATGGTTTGAATCAGGTTTCTTATCAAGTAGGTACTTCAAGGTGATGACGATGATGATCTTTTCTATCAGTACGTTCTAACGTAATATATAGCAAGAGTAACTTACCCCGTATAAAAATGTCATCATCTGAACATATAAATTACTTACTTATATGATAGAAATAGTTGTTTATGATACGAGTGTTAAAAATGGCTAGGGTCCAGAGTTCCAAATATTCTTTGACGACATGAATTACTCTACTCTCCGACCTATAAACATGCTTCAATTTTATTGATTTCTGAACCTCATCAACTAGATAATATTTCATGATATTGATATTAACGATACATGCTTCCGAGCATGTGCATCCATATTTCATCTTCTCCATATTATTTATATTCAATCCCTATAGAAACTGGCATTTCTCAATATTTCTTTTTGAAATTGTTCTCTGAACTGACGGAAAAGAGGGAGACTATTGATACTCAAGCGTTCGCTGTTGTTTGTTGTACTACTATCAATATACTGTCATGCTCTTGAATCATAGGTTCATAATCGTTCTTAACGAATCCATGAATTGCAGATGCGGACTAACAGTCTTGATGCCCTAGGCCAAATAGTTTCATTCGTTCCAGTTTGAGATTACTGAGACATATCATATGCATTTACTCTCTTGAGCATCTTCTAACATTAGTGTTGTTACCGTAGGATGTTTCTGTTACAATGAGCAGATAATGAGCCATCCTAGGCCCTGTCCTGTCGGCTTTCTGTAAAATCCGCTGCTATACACACGATACATAACATATATGATGATACATGATCAGTCATCACTTGTTTTCGTAGTTTCTATTGAAATTAATAATCGAATTTTTACTTAGCAAAACTGCATTCAATTTTTCAGCTTTTGTAGTGAATATGAATGTAGTGAATATGACTGTTACTGAAAGCATGCTTTGTGCTGGTCCAAATTATGATTTGAAATGTTATTTCAGTTACATTCAGGACAGATAAAAATACAGCAGTGTGCTAAATGAGGACAAGCACGGAACAATAACGTTCAATGGACGAATTTTTATATTTTTTGCGTCATGTGGGTCATTTCGGAAACCGATATTTCATGACACATTACGATCTTCTTTCCTCAACAAATTGAATGACCCAAAAACACAACGGATGAGAACGTTACAGGCATGAGTGGCTAAAGTCTGTTCAACATTGTAAACGTACATGCGCTGATTCCTTTATTGTCAATGAGTTTCGTGGCATATCTCATATCTTCTTGCCTGGTTTGTTCATAGCCGAATAATAAATAAACTCCTATTAAATACTAATACTAATATTTTCCGTAATTTCATATGAAATTTGGTAGTGCTGGCAAAATGTGATCATTTTATGTGGCAACACTGTATTGATATTGAAGACGGATGAAGTAAACTAATAAATTATATTTTGCAACGATGAAGCATGCGTAGAGTATAAGAGTGTACAAGAGTGAATCTCTCTGTATATAAGAAACCGGAATTCGATTTATCTGAATATTTATGATTTGAATAGTAAAAAATATCTCACTTTTTTTATTTACAATTATGAATCCTCTTCACCATGAAATAAATTTTTATTGTGGAGAAATATTGATATATTGGAATGATACTTTTCGTGAGGTTATTATGAGTTTTTTTCATTGCACTGAATACATTTTTTTCAGGGATGTTTTTCTGTTAATCCTCGATTTTAATTCCAGATAGTCAGCTCGTTCGATCGTTCCTAGTTATGAAGAAACTATTTCTGTGATCACCTATAGACAATGTGTATTCATGAAATGTTAGAGAACTTTCCAGGAATAAATTTTAAGTTCTCTTCATCCAGACATATATACGTATATCGAAGAGTTTTTGATTTATTCAACAAATACCTTGTAGCCGGTTTTGATATTAATGATCACAATCGACAATATATTAGGAAAATGAAACCCCAACCATCGAAGTCCCTGTGACATTGAATAAGTCCAACGACCTATCCCTACGTGACGTATCACGAAACCTCAACCAATGGTTATCTTGGCAAATGGCGTCCCATTCGAAATTACAACATGCTGTAGCGAGGTCATTGAATGCGCATTGACCTTGGTTATGATTTAATTTTACGAAATCCTTCAATGAATTATGATATCTCATATAATTCTTATAACAGAATTATATCGTCTCGATGGTTTATACTTAATTTTTTTCATAAATGAATACACATTACAACACACTTCACACTACTTCGATAGAGGAAGGCTCATAGCTTTTCCGACCATAATTGTAACAGAACATCTTGAGTAATAACCAATATGATTTTCAAACGTTTCTGTGCATATTTTCAAGTAACCTTATTTTCAGGAAAACTACGAAGTATATCTCCTAGTACCCTTGTTAATTCTTTCGTGGTCAATTGATTCGTTTTCTGTTGTCAAATGATGAATGTCCATGTTCATTCGGAATAGTCTCGTTGTCCAATTTCATGATTGGAAGATTTGTTCACGTGATTCATAAAACAATTTTTTTTATTCTATGGACTGTCGGTACAATTTCAAAATCTATTATTGATCAGAACTTTCTACGATAAAAATAACACAAATGTGGATATTTTGATTGTATGGAAGTTTCAATTGAAGTAACGATAAAAATACTGACCCGGGGGTTGTGAAAACATTAATCCATTATCGGCGCGCATGGGCATGTTGAAGGGCATCTGGCCCGCAGGCCTAAGCTGGTGGAGCGCAATATTGAAGCTTTCTTGTCACACACGCACTAAAACGTAGCGACTAGCGACGCGGCCACAGTCTTGGTTTCACTAGAGCACAAGGCCAAGAGCAATGCGAAGTGTTGCGACCCGAGCGAAGAGACTTGAATCACTAAGTGCAGGCCGCTGCATTGGCAGACCCACCAGCGGAGGATGTAAAAGTATTATTGAGATAGTGACCTAGATGTCCGCGAAGTAGTGGCAAAACGAAGAAAGCGGAGAAAGGGAGATCGGGAGGAAATGCGGCCGCATAAGTAATATGTCGTTACGTGAGATTATCACAACGCATAATATGTGTTTTGTGTCCTCGATTTTCCTGTGGGGACTTTCTGCGATGAATTCTCGGATAAAAATGAAACCTGTTGGCTGCCAATAGAGTTCTATCGAATAGAAACTTTCTTCTAGTATGCTCATTCACTCTATATGGCTAGATCTTGGTACAATTTAGTGATAATTGGAAAATGGTATGTTATACTTGTTGAACATCTTGTTGAAACATCAACAATGAAGATTACAAGTATTTTTCAGATGAACTGAAGGTGATTGGCAGTCACCATATTCCATTTAGACAAACGAGATCTAGCTTTAACAGTATAGACGCCTGGTATTGAATTTTTATGAAAAGTATATCGATTGATGAATACTTCCTACTGAAATGAATTTAAATCAATTGAAATTTCTCAAGAATGATATACTACGCCAATGATGTTACATTCCTCTTGCTTGGGTAATACAAACCTATATAAGCTTACTATGCAATAGTATTTTATTCCAGCCGGAATTTGGTATATTCAACATGCAATATGAAATCAGATAGAAGTGCATTGTTGATAATTCCGTTAGAATTATATTCAGGTATTTGATTTCATGAGTATTACAACTGAATATTAATTAACATGTGAAAATAACTGAAATGTAAATAAAGTTATTCCATTGTTTGATATTATTCAGTTCATCTTTCAAAGAACATCTGAAACTGTCAATATTTATATGAAATTCTCCATCACATTTTTTTATACAAATATCATTTTTGCTTGTAGCAAACCACTTATCTGCTGTTGATCAACTGAGTACAAAAAGTTTCTTGAGCTTTCGAAAATAATCTCTTTAAAAAAATATAAATCCATCGTTTGAGAACATATATGGGAGATGTTTCATCATATTATATCACTCTAAGGAACATAATAGTCCCAATTGGATTATAAAAAATTGTTTCTGCACAATTTACTGTGAAAACTACTTCTTCTGGTCGAATTAACATCGACGTATAGTTAGTTACATCTCAGGGATGTATTTTATATCAAAATTTAACATATTTCTTTATTCAACAGATATCAGTGGACTTTGTAACTTCAAAAGCGAGTCAACAATTGCAAACAAAAACACAATAAAGTGTGCATATAAAGACATGAATATATTCCGTAAGGTCACCGGAAAGTTTCCTTGTCAGTTTTATAACCTAACCGAAGAAACAATGGTAAGGTGTGAACACATTGTATGTGATAATACGATGATTGTACGGCTTGACCACAAAAAACCCAAATGACAAATATATTATGAATGTATAACAAGATGACATGAAATTTTAAGCTTTCACACATTTGAAGAACAGAGCACTATATTCCAGTTTGGTGTTATTCGTATTCGATTGAATACTTACTTGCTTGAAATGTAATTCCAAATGGAGTTGTTCTCTGAATTTCCAGACGGTTCACCAAAATTAAACTCCTGTATATCTTTGTACTGTTATGATTGAACCTTTTTTAATTTCTTTATCTAAGTATTTCAAATATTCTTAGTATATTTTGTCTCTCAAGTCAACCAGAAAATAAAAATAATATCTAGAAATGGAAATTGTTCCCTTTATAATAGTGAATGGGCCAGAAATCATTTTCAGTATATTTCCAATTATGATGTCAAACTTTAAAGTTTAAAGCATTATTATGTCAATATTTCTATAATCGTTTTTCCTTTTTTTTTGAATCATATCTGGTGATGCAACTTGAATCATATTTTCAATGTAGGAAAACTGCATATCATTTTCATTATGAATTTTGTGCTGGTAGAATACCGTTTCTGGGCTCACTTCGGCCCTGGAGTCCATGCCCAACATTAACATTCACATTCACAGTGAGTGACCTTGCGTCACAGACAATGCATCATATTTGTTAACATTTTCGGTCAATCATATAAAGAGAAGTGCATCGACTTTTTATCAGGCAAAAGCGATTTTCATGAGTTTGGCCTTGATTTTGTTTACTGCGCGATGTGCTAATAACTTACGGTTCACGGCTCCGCAGCTTATAAAATGTTGCATTAATTATACAAACATATTATTTTGCTTTTTGTCGCAATAAAAGAGTTATGACAAAGACTTGGCCATTTTATGTTGCTACTTGGGAGATCCGACATGTGGGCGGAAACATTTCATCTTCAATGTCGTTGACTGTCGCATATCAAGGATGGGCCCTGTGACGTCAAAGCTCATTGTTGATGTTTCGATTTTTATAAAGCCATCTTCAAGACAAAAAACGAGGATATCAATCTTATATGAATGAAAAAGATGTTTCAGTATTGTCACAACATCCTGGAACTTTACTCTCGTCGTTGAAAAATTATTTGAACACATAGGAAAAATAGAAATCAATTATGATACAGAATATCATTCAGGAAATTCAGAATTCTTCAATTTACCAGTCTATTCACTATTTCAGCAGGGTTTTTTGGGTTTGTCCATATACTTATTTATATTTTACTTTTCAAAACTAGTAAATAAGAATATAACGATTTATATATTTGTGAAAAATTAATTTATGTACGTTCCAACAATAGAATTTTGTAGCCTGTCTCGAAAATATCAAGAGTTCATACAACGATTGAAATTCAATGAAATACGAAATGAAACAAAATAAGACAGTTGAACATTTCAATGTCCATGCAAGCGTTCGTATAAGGAATCGACTGAAACAAAAATGATTCATAACAAAGTTATTCAACTTCCATCTTGATATATTATGACAGGATACACAAAGGAAAGAATTCGATGAGCAAAAAATCCTCACATTATAGCCTATTTTCAGCAGAGTGATCACAAGATTTTAGTCGATGTCAAAAAAATCCATGATATAATTGGTGCACTTATATTTTATTAAATTAATGTACTTTTTATTTTTTCTTCTGCATCAAGTCCACTTTTATGCCAATACGTAGTACAAATTAATGAACTTGTTTCTAGGACTACCTGCATAACAAAATCTGAAGCAGAAAGGGGATTCTCAGTCTACGACAATGAAGAACACCTTGAACGTGGTACAGCGTTAAAACAGGTCCCTAATGTATTATTATTTTTGAACATTGCATAAAATCGTGATCCTGAATTTTCTACATTGTTCGAAAAGTCTTTCAATTTCTGTGTAATAGATAATTGTAATAATATCTAAGAAACAGAAGGCTCAGACCAAAAGAACTATATAAACTAAATTTTGAAGCTGAGATTGAATCATTTTCAAAGCACTGTCTACTGCTCCATGTCACCAACCACTTCTGGTTACGCTGATGGGCCGCAAATTTGGGTGATGCATCCAGGCAACAGATAAAGTAGACTCCCAATTGTTGTGAAAATAATTGTTCGAAATGTTTGTCAATAATGAATGGGTAATATCGCCAATTTTTCGAAAAAATACCACACATGCACAACGTTTGAAAACATTTTTTCAGTACGTTCCATCCAGAAATCAATGAAATCGATTCTGGAAACGCCACTCCCTCAAATTTCGATGTTGATATTGAGGAGATAAAACACTAAGATAGTGCTTCAAAAACTTCTGTATTTGTTCTATTCACTTCTGTATTTGTTCAATTCACCCTGAAAGAGAAAGAAAAAGAACAGAAATGTTTGAGTTCTCACCAGCGCCAGTATAACATTTTACAGCATTGTAGAGCGTTCATAATATTTTCTCAGGACGTGATCAGGTCAGAAACAAGTATAGCGTATGCATTATATATATGTTATTGAAGAATAATTGCTGACAATATATAACATTTCCTCAGAAAAATTTACAACTTCGGAATAATCCTATAGTTAGATCTTGTGACGTCACGGTTAGCGCCGTTTTAAAATTTCCACCGAATTCCGAGACGGCAGATTTAGTTCATGAACTTTTTATATCGATTCAAAAAAAAATTAAAATATGTATATTTTGCACACACGAAATAGGAGTCCCGAAAATAAGGAAGAAATTGAGATATTCAACGAATAATGAATTTGATTAATAAAAAAAATCGGAGGTGGCAAAAATTGAGTATTTGAATAGCCTATAGCAAATCTGTGAATCCGTCTCTGTTCAAACTGGGGTTTTGTTGTTTATTGAAAAAATACGATAAATTCTACATATGAAACTTTGTATACATAATTTTGTATCAGTATAGTTCAGTTTGAAGTAAATTTGAATCAAATTAACGAGTTAGTGATCCCGCCTATCGTGGCAATGTGACGATCTCCCTGTCCTTGTATCGAATGCATCACCGCCTGAACTGAACGAAACACGCTGAATTTCGCATGCCGGCTGCAAGATGTAACATACATATTAGTTATATTTGTCTGGCCTTGCATTTGAAGGTTTTGGTCGCGACTAGGCCGTTCAACTGTCGACCTTTCCGCAGTCAGTCAACAGACAAGCAGCGAGTGGCGGCAATAATAGTTACGTCGACCCGCCAGCTAACGACCGGGGGTGGGCGACTCGCAAAAAATTTTGGCATCCAGCTCGGGCGCGAATGTGAGGCCAGAACCAGCCAGACCGATTCTGACCCCGACACCCTTCGAACTATTGCCCTTTCGGTCAGGCGCATAAAGGGATGTGAGCTGTATGCATACGATTGTAAATAATGATTGCTAGACGGTTGAGGAATAAAATTCAGGCGAAGTTGTTCTTTTGATAGTATTTCTCATAATTCGTTGACTTTCAAGAGCAACTTTCAATATTTGTACATTCATCAACTACAACCACAATCATCCAGCGTCACCCGTTAACGAGATTTTCATTCTATTTTGCAATTTTAAAATAATTACATTGCATATTCAACATAAGATGAGCAGTGTCCATCATAATGTTCATTACAAATAAACTAGAAGAATGAATATTTGTATTACGTATTAATAATAAATATTTTCATTTATCAGAAATGTAGTAAGATATAGGGTTATGACTAGGGTTGACCAAGTATATTGGTAACAATAAACAAGAAAAAAGTACAAGTACCAAAGTACAATCCATTTTTCTTCATAGATTCTTCCTAGATTTGAAAATATTTTTTTTTATTACTTTCTGCAGTTTCTATTTGATTAGTATCTCGACTGAATGATTGCAATACATCTTCACAATTTATTTTCATATTGAAGTAAATAAGTAATTAATTCTTATCAAATCCAGAGATGCATTGTTTTTTTCGTCTCGCCATTAGTTATTTATAACAGAAAATACCCTTTCTGTGAATGCGGACGTGGCGGTAATAGACCAAAAAAATTTAATTACTTATACAGGTTCAACAATGATTATAACTCTTATTGTACAGTAGCTGCCATTTTTGCTCCGTTGATACTTCTGCAAAACCCTAAAAAGTAGAAATGTTGTTTTGATGAAGCAGTTTCTTCATTTATATATCAAGTTTCTGTAGATTTGAATTTTCAATGTTGAATCAACAATATTGCAAACCCAGTATTGCTCTTTAAATTTATATAATTAATTGTGAGTTGATCAATAAATTGCGATATTAAGTATTTTCGTGTACTTTATTGCTCGCCTGAAATATAGACTACAATTACCTCCAATAATGTTCAATACTTTATCATGAAGTACAGGTGGCAACCCTAGCTATGACTCCTTGAGGCAGGGGTTAGTAACCTGCTGCCTGAAGAAGCACTGATATATAGTTGGAATTGAATTTTTTCCCTTTCGGGAGTTGTAGAATTCTTATTCTCTGATATTATTGTTATTAAGTATGTCAATAAGAAATAATGTTTTCTATATCCATTTTAAATAATATTCATATTCATTCGAATGTCGCCGGTACCTGATAATTTAACATTGATTTGAAAGTCTGAATATTAAATAACCAGAAACATTCCTGAACCAACGAAGATCCGAAAATAAAATATTGAAGAGTATACTTTTACTTTAAACGGGACCTATATCATAGAAATAATGAAGAAGGATATACTATGTTTCCATATTTTCAAGAAATCTCGTTCACACTTTAGCTATTATCTGCATGTGTAAAGGAATCAATTTAATTTTTCTTCTGCTCCCGAATTGTTTACTTCCAAAAAGAGTTGACTAACATTTTCAATATCAACAAGAACAATAAGAAGACATATGTGTAATGCAAGTTAAAAAATAATTTTAAGTTTTCTCTTTCTAGTTACGTTCCTGTTCAACTGTAAAGTTTTAATGATTTGTGTGAAAAGCAATAACCATCAGTTTGCTATTTTCATCAGTCATGATAAAAGTTCATTGTATTATTCTCAGTGACATCCAACTCATGGTTCAACCATAAACAGGATAAAATATATGACATGAAAAGAGAAATGCTTTTATTGATACTTCAATACAAAAATATAAATATTTCGTAATGTTTAATAATTAATCCAATTAATCAGATTATATCGTTAATCTATTTTGTTTGCAAACTATATGTGACGGGTGTTTCAAAAGTCACAAACAAAATTTGAACTGAAGATAAATTACTTTAGTTTTGTTTATATATTTCAAATACAAATCAGCTAATATAGCAATAATAATAATAATCATATTTACGTCTCCTTACAACTATTCTGTATCTTCGTGTAAAATTTTATATCATTAATATATCAATTATATTATATCAAATATATTGATATATATCCAACCATTATCGGTTACATGAAATAAACTACTGACATTTCAAAAGAAACATCTGTGAATCGATTCGGAAAATTTGAGAAGACTAAGAAAGTGTATCATGAACAAATAGTTTTTCACAATTCATGTACCACTTTTCATCATGATTTTTCAAAAATATACATCAAAAACTTGAGAAAAAACAAATGTTCATTAGAGGTCATATTTCATTGTTTTTTCTTGGATAACTCAGTCAGAAAAGATATGTTTCTAGAACATGATTTCAAGGGTTCATCACTGGTATTCCTCATATGAAATATGAATCAATTATTTCAAAATTTATTCAAGAATATCAAGGACTATACCTGTGTTAGGAGGGCCTGTGGACAATAATTTAGTGGGACGTTATTTTTCTAGACTTCAACTGAATTCGAGATACTTTTCATATTCTTCATTTCTAACTGTTTATATAATTAGTATTTGCAATTAATTGAAATGAAACATGAATGTAAATGGAGACGTTTCTGTCACAATACTTTGTTCTTATTCTGAGAGGAATTGTCAATATGGCAAAATATAAAAAAGTTATTTTGAACTCTTTGGAAAATCTAAGTCAAGTTCATTGGGTTGTTCACCCTATACTAAATGTAACAACGAATATAAAGGTTTATAAGTTTTTGAAACACGAATAATGATCTTCAATATTCATATGATTGCTTCCACCTCAAGAATAAACAACTCATTTACCCGGCATGAAAACATGTTTAATGCTTTTGTTTTCGTTAGACTCACGTATTAATCTTTACTGTTGAGTGTATTGGTAATTAAACCAACATGGGGTTAATATTTATTATTCTGCACAAGAAACTTCTCAATTGATTTCAATGGAACGAAACGATCTGTAGAATATGCAACGGATGTCAAATGATGATTTTGTTTTCTTATTTTATGAACCATTCCTTTGAAATTTTTGAGCTAATTATTCAAGCATTTAAGATTTTGCTTCAGTAGATCTCGAAATTCATCAATGGTTTCCCATATAAAAATACAATTCATCAAAAATCATGGAATAGAGTAATGAAATTGACGTTCTCACCAAAAAAAAAATTTCAAGGTGGTAGAAAAATATCAGCTCCTAGATTCTACAATGCGAATTTAGTAGGTTAGAATAATCTATCTTCAAATCTAATTATTTTATTCTCAATTAAAAAAAAACACTAGTTGTAGCCCTGATAAAGTTTTGTGTCCATCTTAATGCATTTCTAAGAGGCTCAACATTACTTAATTGAAAATCGCTGAATTCAAGTTATCGAATTGTTCTTTAGTCGGTTTATTCAAGATATCTTCATTCATCTTACGAATGTTACAGGAGTCTATATCAATATTTCCTGAATATCTCACATTTCAAAAAGTCGTTACAATTATTCTTTTTATGTATGTAACTGCTATTGTGTTACTTTATGATAAAATATTTTGTATAAAATTCAGTGGTGTAACTTTTGGGTGGCAGAGCTAGCAAAATGCCACAACTTGAAATGGCCCAGCCTAAGAGGCCGCCAGCTCAGAAATGAAATTGTCCTAGTGTTGTAAAAAACGTGAAAGTTCTTACTACATGACGAATTATGCTGATACATGCCCCGGCCCCAGATGATATAGTTACGCCACTGATAAAATGATTCATCCAGTCCCGAATAATTTTCTTAGATTTTATTGTAAACCACTGTACGTTCATTAAGCGAACATACTGTGGTAACAATTGAATTCCTGAAATTTATAATGCAACTGATTTGGCTTCAGGTTGATCAGAGACCTGAAAGGAGAGAATTTGTGGATATCGATCCTATCCGGAATATCACTATAAATCCGAGTTGATTAACATTACGAGTCAATAACTCTTCGACCGCCAAAGCCTGAAAATATTCGAATCCCAGTGAGGGCCCCTACATATTGCAGGATGATGCACTTGTTTTGCAAGATTTAAAACTCAAGACGAACCAAAAAAATATACTAAAAATAATTTTATTGGAACACACACTTCGTACGGTTCACAATCCGTTCGATGTTTTTTTATTTTTCGGAGTACGATATAATTAACCCATTTGTTCAACGACATTTCAAGATGTTTGTTTCAATCGAATTGGGTAATTTCGTGCATTATGGAGGTTGTTGAGGCCCCTGTTACTCGACTCCCACATCAAAGTATATTTTCATGTGATGAATAATAACGACAAAAATGTGTTTTGGTTTTCATATTTCGATTTGTTATTGGTGAAGCAAAATTGCTAACGAATGACACAAAGTTCACATCAAGAACATGAGATGTTTGTTCAATCACATTATTATAACCCCTGTTCTGTGTTAAATAACATTTTGATCTTTTATACGAAAATGAAAATTTATGATAATATTGATGAAAATTATAGGTGTTGACTCCACATTTAATAAAAACCTTCTTTGTGTGAATATGGAAAATGAAACAGTGAATATCATTCTTGAAGTGTAGTGAAAAAATTATAGTCAAGATTGAAACCGGGTTTCTGATGAGCTTTAGGTTTCTTGTGACATTCAATACAAAGAATATAACAGTTTATAAAATCGAAAGATTCTCACAATGTCGCTTGAAAATAGGATCAAGATACACAAGTACATCTAATATTCCACATTAAATCCATCTACGATGATTTGACCTCACTTTTTGTAGAAAAATTTCCTTTGCATGAAATTTGTTTTCAAATTGACCCACTAGGAAATACTGGTGAAAATGAATCTGAAGATTTGACTGGTCGCTCTATACGACTTTTTTTCTAACAACGATCGTCATTCTCAATGATGTGTACTAATTGTGGATACTCATATAGTAATTCAGTATAGTGAGCTTATCCTATTAGATTTATCTTTGTCGGCTTTCAACTCAGTTTTTGTAGAGTTCGAATATGGACTTGGATACTTGAACGTTCATCAGAAATCAAAATGAAATTTACTTTAATGAAATTATTGCATCAATTGAAGAATACTTTTTTCAGGAAGACGTCCAACTGAATTGTTTACAGTAACCACATTTGGAAAAATTCTTTTTATCTGAAACCCTTTCTGCAATTATATGCCAGTATCGACGAAAATTGTTCGATTTCAAAAATACATTGTGCCAAAAAAAATCCCAGATATATTTTTGTTATATTTGACTGTAAGTAATTGATTTAGAAACAATGATTTTTCACCTACAACATTCAAAATCTGGAAAACTTCTCGTCATAATTCGATTCCTTCCTCCCTAATGAGGAACCACTTGTCATATTTCACTATTCCACAAGGGGTAGGGATCTTGTTTAGTTGAAATTCGTCGTAAACGATGTTGTTTTTGAAAATGTGACATATGTATGCGGTTCTGTTGGGATAAGTGCTGTTGCTTCCACTGCGTATATAAAACAAGACAAGTTATACATATGTATAAGTGCAAACATATAGAGTAAGTTCTAATTATCTTTAAGTAACTCTGCATCATTATCATTGGTAATACCAATAAAACATGAAATGCATTTCAAGCATGATATTCATTAGTCGAAAATTTTTCAGATGAAATCGAACAGGAAAAGTTCTTCTCAAGAATTTCTATCTATAAGATTTCTGTTTTTTTCGGTGAATATTGTGGATTCGTTCAATGAAATAATTGTTATGGCAGGTCAAGCTTTGAATAAGCACTATTATTGATTGCGGAGGTTTTCGTCCTCGTTTAGTAATTTATTTTGGATATACACGAACATAATAATGGAACAACACTATAGCAAACATTCCTACTTGTATTCGATTTCTATTAAAGTGTCAGAACGCAGTTAGAGTGGGAGTGTAATGGAACCAATTATTTTGTTATTTCATTCAAGACGTGACAAAAAGGTTTCCCATCGTCATTACCATTACCAATTATTTTCACGATCAAGGTCATCGTAGAAGTTCCAGAAAACTTGAGGTCAATATCGATTTCAACTATCCTAGAGGGTACTGCGAAATGTAAACAAAAATGATTAAGTTGTGGTGTTTTTCACGATAAAGTCATTAAAAACAAAGACATTTTTTAACTTTCTTTTCTTGAGAGCGAGCAAGTTCAGAATATGGAATTGTACAATGGAATTTTGTGAAATGGTCATTAAGATCATGTCTACAAACCAATGTATTCTTAAAACAATAAATTACCTGATTGAATGTTGATACTTTTGGTTTATAATTTCATCTTTAGGTAACGTCGACATTTTTGCTATCGCTTATAGTTGAACTAAGTAATAAAACATGTGATTAAATTTATTTATACAACCATTTCAGTGTTAGAGCCAAATCACAATGAGAAAAATAAGGTCCCGAGAGTGATAATTTTAATTTGTCAGGTGGATTTCTATTATTTTCAATATTCAATGGGAATTATATGATTATGAAGATTAACAGTGAACGATCAACGAACTTTTCAATCTAAGCTGATTATCAACCAAATTGATTGACTTTTATGATTCGGCACATAACGAGAAACTGTGACTGAGAATCAATAATAAAACAAATTTGACAAAATTGATTCTCAGTCGAACGTAATCGAATAATCAAAGTTTACAAGAACGTCATTCGAAGGGCAGTGATTTCGTATAATAAAGTGAATCAAGGAACGAAATAAATGAATACAAATAAACATGCACATGACTACGTTAATGAAAAGTTAGAACAAGAATCTAAATGGTGAACATCTCATTTTTTTATTTTATTTTGTAAATTGTAAATGTACAAAGTCTATCTTGCATGTAACTTTTCCGTTAGAACCCCGCCTTGGCCAAAAAATATCAGTCTGGAGTCCATCAGGGTGATTAATAACGAATTGTTTTATAGATATTTATTAAGAGGGTTTCATTTTGATCATTTATTTTATTTCATTATTCATCTGCATCAACAATTTCACTACTCATACTTCATACACACTAAATTAGCTAAAATATTCATCAATATGTATGATCTACATGATATAAATATGAAGATGACATAACAATTAACATGTACACTTAAGAAAAGAACGTTTTTGTATATTGTATTATTTTTATTCATCCATTCATTCATTTATATTTTTGTGATCGTCAGCATCTGAGGCTATTTAGCGTACTTTGTGTTATGTTACTAACTCCATACCACCTAGGAGCCGCGCTGTCAATTTGAACGTAATAGCGAATCGTCTGCAGGACTATCCTCAGTCTGGCTACGAGATTTTTGAAAAATTTCTGTCTTCACCGCGGATCGAACCTGCAACCACTCATTTACACGTCGAGCAATCCACCAATGTTCACTATTCATGATTTCCTTAAATTCTCAGTAAGCACTTTCGATACAAAGATGTAACTCCAAATACCTAGTTTTTCAAATTTCTTAGATAATGACCATCAGACTGAGACCCTTCTGTTGATATCGTGATTCTCATACTATGGAATGTTCGAGCAGAGTTATTTCACCTTTTCTGACATAACAAATACACCCAAACGGAGCCCAAATCCACGAAAACAGTCTAATATAAGCAATCAAGTCTGCTAACCACCAAATATAAAAACAAAAACAAATCGATCTCTAGGGTTTCGCAGTGGCGCATCATCTTCCATTGAAATCATTATTTTCTCAACTAAGACAATAGGCAATGGAAATAGTGATCAACAAAATTGTTCAAAAAATTCATTTATCTCTAAATTGAGACGAATTACATTTTTTGTAGTGGAGTAGACGTAAATTGGTAATTCACTGCGAATATTTCAAAATCTATAGACCAAAATGAATCTGAATTTTCTCAATCAATATTTTGATTATTCAAATTCTCTTGTTATATATTATATGTTTGAGTATTTGACTACAATCGAATATGGTGTTTATTATAAATTTGAAATCATGAAGAATCTGCCGATGAAAACATATTTGAGAACACATACTGGATGTTCCTTGAAAAATACCTATATTACTCTTTGTTCCTGACTCATGTTAGCCTGTATATGAAAATTATTGAAATGAATAATATTTTTTGAATTTTTCCAGCTATTTTTGGGTAATAATCTTACATACAATACGATGTATTGAAAATGAATGATGTACTTAAAGAAATAAAGGAAAATAAAGTTTTTATTTGGGTAACATTCTGCACTCTATGGTGTCTGCAACACTGATATAAAAAAAAAGATTAATGAAACACATACGTTGAACCAAAATAGTGAATAAATTAAATTCGAAACATTTTCTTCAAAGGAACTAAAAGGGATTAGATTGAGTAACAGTATTGTTCATTTCCATTATTGAAACTTCAAAACGAAGTGATTTCATCTTGTCTAATGGTTTCGTAATCACATTAGCTGCGCTTTTTTCTCCCTTATAACCCAAACGCGACCATGTTGAGCGCCACTGGTGATGATTGCAGGTGTAGCTCGAGCAGAAAAGTGTGCGTTGGTGCATTTGGAAGGCCAAATACCCGAATTTGGGGTCACAGACATTAGACGATGCAGACGTGCATGTGCAAAAACTAGGGCCAATGGACTATTCAAGGCAGTCGGCCAGTGTGTTTGACTGAGAGGAGGCCAAGAAGTAACAGGCTGATGCAACCGTCAATTCGAAACGATTTTTCAGGTGACAGTTGAGATTTTGTTGCATTCACTACATACCAGGGCAATCACAAGTTTTATCCAAAAATCCTTCAAACACTCACTGTATTTTGCAGTGCAGTGTATTTTCATGGAATCAATTCCCCGGATTCAATTTTTAAAAACATAATATATTACAACACGATTTCATAAAATAGCATGAAAATGAAAAAGATAAGGAATGGAATTGTTGATAACGAGAGGCCTAACAAGGGTGAATATGGGGTGATAAAGTAGCAGATAGCAACTATAGAAAACGTAACTAACAAAGGATTACCTACATGTACTATTAATCGTAAACAAGTATGTCAAATGTTTTTTTTAATTATCAATAATATCAACTGTCTTATTGTTTTAATTATCACTTATATCATAATCTTCAGCGTAGATATCTACAACAATGAACCATATGATGATGACGATGATTCAACCATTAAATATTGGAAGGTGAAAAAACGATATAGGTGATTCACAGGAAGTTGAACAGAATACTGAATTCAAAATTATACATTATACATGAATATAGAATATAATTAGCACATCTAAAGAAGTTTCATTCAGTTTCCATTAGTAGATCGATATGAATATGTATGTCGTTTACTTTTCGAAACTTGGTTTCAAACAATATGCAAATAATTGAGTTAGCAATAAGTGATTGGGTGAAGGTATAGTTGAAACAAAAAGAAACAAAAAACATATATTGTGACGAAGTAAACGAAATTCAACTCGTTTTTAGTTTTTAGTGAAGAAAATTTATCTCAAAAGTAAATATTTCCACAAGGTGAATAAGAAACATTATCGAATAAATAAATTAATGATAAAGGAATTCATCAATATACTCTTCAGAAATGAATTGATTGATTTTTTTTCTTGTTTTTCTTTAAGCAATTTACATTTTCTTTAACTCTAAATACCGCTTCCCTTCGAGAACCATGGTAATATTTCACGTGAAGACTCTTTTATGAATATCTATTTCGAAAAAGAAAAACATTTCAGCTAATACTGACAGCACAATCTTTCTCCGAGCAGCATCGATATGTACAATATTTGAGAGAATATCTTTTTCAAAATTCTGTTTAATTGATATTACGCGATTGCCTCCTTCGCCACGTGATCGGTCCGGCTCTGATATTTCCATATGGAATCGAAAAACAAGATGCATTCGTAAAATGAATTGAATTGAGTAAGATGTATTTCCGAAGATTATTCAGCCAGAATTAATTGAAACAGTAACAATAACATTGCTCGCTTGTTTGTGATTTTGATGTATAATATCACAAAAGTTATATTTTGTGTAAACATGTTTGCTGTTGGTAATAAATTCATTGTTCGGGAATGAACTTTCATGCTCATAATAAATAACAATGGAGAATCTTTTCATATCGTTTTTATGCAAATCAAATGATTCAATCAACTATAAATTGAAAACATCCAGTAATAATGACGATGAAATATTTTTGGCGTTATGTTTTGATTCCAAAGAAAATTTAATTTTTTGTTATCAGTTTCGGTTATTGATTTTCCTCCCAGAAATGTGTTTCCTAAATGAAGAATAAGCTCATCTTATTTACTATAGTTGAGACTTCTTCAGATGATTTGTCTCATAATTTTTATACAAATAATTACATAATAAATTTGAATTGTTCCGGAATTATTACGGTTGGTGTGATGTAATCTGCTGAAATAGTAAATAACGTGATACATGGATATTTGTTTTCTTCTTGCAACGTCACGTGGATACGTATATTCCACAACAATCATTATACTAACGTCTCAAATAACAAATTCTTTATTCTCTTTATTTCGCGAATATCAATAAAATTATTGTTCCTTTGTCGAAAATATAATGTATCAAACCATTATCTTATTGATTATTTTCAGCTGACTCAGTGCACAACTTTCTGAACGAGCAAAATATTATTCAATCACATTGCAATGCATATTATCTACAAAAACATCAGTTCGTTCTGTAACACCTTGTAAGTATATCAGTTGACATAATTCCTGGAAGTTCTAGCTAATTTTGAGCTGTATTTTCATAAATACACGTTGTGTGTATGAATTCACGTAGCATATACGTTTTCGACACAACGAACAGTGTCGCGTATCAATATTTGCGACCTTCTATAACAGTACACAAAGACTACAAGTAATCATCCACCGCACACCATCCATTACGCCCGTTTCTCTGTGAGTCGTCCTGCGATCCGGCCAGACATGTTTGTTATTCATTGGATTCGACCTTCGCCAAAGTGCATCGCTCGATTCCAGGGTCTCCTCTATACGATTTTCACCCGTCTTTGTTTGAATACTCTCACAAATCATGTTATGCTGTCGAAGTAAAACGCTGCTTATTATTTCGCCGAAACTTTTCGAATAATTCTCATTCACTCATTTGGTGATTGAATGACAAAGTAAATGCAGACGTACTCACTGTGCCCGAGCCAACACATGTTTGAATGCCTATTTGTTTGTGGAAATAGATAGGAATATAGTCAATTTATTCACGGAAGATAGTTCTGACAGATTTGGTTATCTTTCAATGCCGTCAGTGCAAAATAAAAATAATCCAACTAACCACTGAACTTCCAATTGCTTGATACATAGCTGGGAACATTTAGACATCAATAATTATGGCAACAAGTTTGTGGTAATTTTTAAAAATGTCGGAAAAACTTTTCAACTCTTATCCACTGTCAATAGTTATCCAATTTTAGTTAGTATATTTTATGAATCGAAAACAATTTTTGAAAACAATTTTAATGATAAACTCAACCTAACTTCGGAGTATCATTGAAAAATAAAGAAAAGAAGCAGCAACACCGTAATTTCTAACTATCATACAAATTTCATGAAAGATAACTACGAGTTTTTTTATTTTAGAAAATATTGAACCCTTCGTTTGAATAGCGTGAAAAAAATAACCTTTTGAAATCATGCAGATTACATATTAATACAAGACTACATTATAATAGTGCTGGCTCAATCTCATCCCTAATTTTTATAAAAGGAAAATGGAAATGGTGATCAATGAGCTCGTATATTTTTTATAATACTGGTCGAAATCGAAAGACATTGCATATCATTTAATTCTGGAAAACGTTTCGATCAGTCTCACTTTTATTCGAAAATGAATCATGAACATGAGCTGTGTGTCTCATATGAAATTTCAGCAAAATTCATCACGATAAGCACGAACACAAAGCGTAAAATGATTTCACAGACGAACACTTTATTTCCTCAATACTAACGATAAAGTAAAATTCGTCCGTTAGTGTATATTCTTATTTTAACAACATTTCTTTATCATATCAGTCTGAACTAATCGATAAATTTATAGAAACGGTTCTATACACATGGAATGTTGAAAATTGCCTACTCCGTCAATTTTTTGAGGTAGTGAAGTCAGTTTTAGTAGATTGTAATAACAAATTTCCTTAGCATACTTCAATGCATAGTTGACGAAAAAATTCATTATGCACATGATTATTGAAGACATGTTGATTGTAACAAAATCAAATTTTTCCATTTCCAGTGTTTGGTATCTGGAGGTGAATTATGGGAACTTTAACTCCAATTTTGACTTCGAGACCTTAAAATTTCCTAAAAATACCCCAAAAATGTTGGAAAAAATTATACATAATTTCCGAATCCGAAATGAATAAAACCGTGAACACGCGCAGTTTGGAAAAAATACGGTACCCATCAATTTGGTTTTTTTACGACGCATATTTTACGCGTACGTACATACGACGACATCATGGTTATTTTTTAAAACGGTAAGATCAACTTTTGATAATGCCATTCTATAAGGTTGATTTTTCTAAGATAAAACAATAAAAATATGAATGGCCTACATAGTACAAAACATTTTTAGAAAAAATCATTTCAATTGATTTATTTTATAAGTTCGGCGAGTATTATTTTTCGAGCAATGTATAGAAATCAGGAATTATTTGTTAATGTTGGTAAGAATATCCCATAGAGAGGTCAGTGCACTGAACACATATGATGAATAACCTAATCTGCATTTTTCTGAAGTGTTTATTTTGAATCTGCAAGTCATAACTCTATGCAAACGTTAACCTCGTCGTCTCACTAATGAATCATTTGTTTGTGAAAAAATATACTGAAATGAAACTTTTGTCGTTCGCAGAAACTTTATGATTATACCTGTTCTCCATTGAACAATGAAATCAGAGATTCAATTCCGAGAACCATGTATTACATGACAAAACTGGAATTATAGTAGACATAATAACGTTCATCCATATTTCCATTGAAGTAATATTATATTCACCATTCTCCACTGATTCCAAAACCTTTTTAAAATGTATGCATAGTTTCTTCGGAAATAAAAAAAAATCCTCGATATGGATACAGTGTGTCTGGAGAGGGTTATACCGGAAGTTGGTGTCAATTAATTTCGAATATCTCGCTCTGTGTATGATTTTATCTTTATATTTTTCATAGAATCCTAACTATTTTCACTGTATAATTCACTCAAAATTTTATACAATAAATAACAAAGATTTGATCATAACTATATTTCCCCTGTATAGAAAGTTTTTCCCACAATGGGTTACTTCCTATAAAAGGGGTTGCATATAATTGCACTATGTAGAATTGTATTTTTGCAATGAATAATAAACACAGGGCGATCAGAATATACCAAGAACTACCCATTTTTATGGTTTCATGTTGTATTTTGGCTATTTGGGAAATTGTGATACAGTTTCATGGTTTGTAATTGGTTGGCCATAACGACAAAGAACTACGAGAAATCAATTGAATACCACAGCACTTTTACTATTTCCCGGCTGAATTATGCCCACAAATATTAAAATTCGATTGTTTATTTTTTTTATGCAGATCACCAACAGATATGCGAGAAATGTTGAGAAGTTCAGGGTGGATAGAATAAATATTTATCCTAATAAGTTGTGCCCACATGTGAGTATTCTTATTCAAATAATAATAATAAATTTTCTCTCATGCATTTTCTGTTCAAAAATATTTATGAAAAATTTCTCCACAGTACATTTTGAAAATATATCGATTGAATAAGAAACAATTTTTTTAGAGAAATCGATGGTTATGTTGGGGTCTGAAAATTCCTAAAAATGTTTAGTTTTGAAATGTTTCAGATGAAAACTGTTATATTCGCCCACGTTCACATTTCAAAGATGTTTCGAGATATACATGGTGTTCAGCCCAAGCAAAAAGTTGACTTTTTCAAACACAACATGGAATTCTTTTTTTCATTCTCAAACCGTAACGTTGTCAAGCTAGAGCAGGAAATATGAAAATTTTACGATTGGTGTACTATTGGTGTACTATTGCCAAGAATATGTTATTATACTTATTTGGTAGGTGCGAAGGTAAAGGATGGATAAAATGTCTGAAGAGAGTGTTTTTTTGGATAACCATCAATTCAGGAGATTTCAATTAGCAAATACTTTCTTCAAGTGGATATGAGAATAGTATTCTGGGTGTGTCAATCTGCAAACGTACAGCAGTTTTTATTTCCCAAATTTAACGAAATGTTTTGTTAATTTTACTCGCGATAGATTTGGTAGTATAATTGGGATATCTATTCTGCGGGTTTCCCTTGAACAGTTTATTCTAGTGAACCAACAAAACTGACATTTTCATTATGATGTAGTAGTGTACATGAATTTCAATGGAAAGGACCCTGCAAGAAATTGTGGAATAGAAATTGCTTTCAACAAACATATTCGGAATAGAGGGTGTTCTATTAAAAAAATCACTTTTAGCTTGCTAGTAATACGGAACTCGCATTGGATATCCGGCATAATTTCCTTATAACTAGAGTATAAGCCAATCTGCTATCACGGATTTGAATGATGTGACAAATTTTGGAATGCCATTGAAGGATATTTTCAAATAAATCGATCATGTCTACTCGTCGAGGGACAGATTTTGTATCGTTGAATGTTTATAAAATACCATATGTTTTTCCATACATCATGGAGTGAAAAATATACGAACAAGTTGTTATGAAAATTTCAAAATACATGAATTGATGAGTATTTGAGAGACAACGATTTAATAAAGTATTGAATTGATGTAATGGGAAATATGAAGATCATCCCACCTAATAATTATCCAGGTTCACATCCAAAGGCTGTCACGGTTGCATTTTGAAAATTGGTTGTCTTCAATTTCTCAGCAATATACGAATTTGTGTTCATTAACATTTTCACACATCAAGGAAAATAATATAAATTGTTTACGATCACGAATTCAATCTATTATTGCAATCATCGTCTATTTCATTATGCAATTCCGATAATCAAGAGGAAAAAATCTAACACACATAGAACTCTTTCATTCTCACAAATATTGATGATTTTCCATGAATATATTATCTCCATACGACAAAGATGTGTACTTTATGAGTTTCGCATATGTAGACGACATTTCGTAAACAAGAAGATGCATACAGCAACATGCATCATTTTGAAATATTGGAATTATTTGCATTAAGAATATTATTATGCATACACAGACGAAGTTGACATCTTGATAAAGACCATGAAAAATAAACTATAAATGGCGGCTGGTGAACAACGTGAATGACTCAAGAAGTAAGATACTTTCAATAATAATTTCGCAATATCTCTTTATTATTTCAGACTTTGATATCAACGTCAACTGCAGAGGAAAACAACAACTGTAGACTTTTGTTATCATTAATTCTCATAACCTCAATTTGTGAAGTAACGTACTAAGAAATATAATATCTTTGATGATTCAATTAGCAATATTGAATAGGAATACAAAATATAAATATTCAACTAAGAGCATGTTCCAAAAACGTGATTTGGTACGATTATTTGTATGTGAAAAATTCTAAATGATTTATTGAATTTCGAGCAGCATTCAATTTCTAAGATCATATATATATCTGCCTGGAGACTTCAGTTGCTCCAAATGGATGAATACGTTTTTCGATGTATACTCCATATTTTATATTGTCAGAATGTTTCTGGTTTGAGTATACATGGTGAGTCAGAATAAAGCATTCCAGAAATTTCAGTTCCATGATTCAATTATTGAGTATATTACATCCATAAATCATTTACAATTAAACTTCCATCGATTAATAAGATTCAGATGGACCAAAAAATTCATAAACAGGCAATTAGCACATCAGGTTTTGCATATTTTTTCAGTTTGATATTTCCTAATTCCTTGTTTCAAGACAACTTAGATGAGGAGTGTTTCTAAAATATATTCGAAATATCGTTCGATAGTTTATTTTATATATTTGAAGAATATAGTTCAGAAAATTAATAGCCGATCTTCTTTCGACTGAATAGGACTAAACCATCAACATCATCAGATAATGACGTTATAGATGGAATAATAGTTGATATTATGATTAGAAAACAAGTGTAAAAACGTATCAAAATCCTCTACATAGATGAAATCAATGAGAAGAAAATGAGATGATGCCCTTGAAGATCCACTTCTGCTAAATGAATTCAGTTCGAATTGCACCTTCTGATAAGTATCCTTTGGTTGGCTATTTCCCACTGTTATTTCCTCTTGTTCTGAAGGTTACGACAAGACGGAGGGAAGACCCTGGCTCTTGTAACACTCTTGCATCAAGGTTAACAAGCTGCATCACAGCAGGACCGTAGCAGTAACTTATAGACTATATAATCTCAAATTTCTCTGCATTGGGATTCCTTTGTCAGAAAGGGCACTGGACCGATATTGGTTGAGAGTTACAGAAACAGTTTATACAGGCTGTCCCGTAAAGATCACGTGTCTTACCTTTTTCGAGATATTATTTTCAATAATGAATTTTTGCCCCTTTCACTAGTTTTGTCTTTACGATTGATACAATTTTACACCTTTTGGTTATTTCTTCAGTAAAATATTGCTGAATATTGATTTCAACGTTTACATCAAAAACATACTCCGAACATTTCAAAGGGGGGCTGTGAGGAATCATTATAAAATAGACAATTCATTGGTGTAATGTGCAGCAGTAGCTCAGTTTATTTTGGTTCCACTACGATGGGCTAAATCTCATGAACAGAAGAATCAAGTACCAAAATTTTCAATAAAAATATTTCTCGGTTTGACGTGATCTTTGCGGAACACATTGTATAATGGGGATATATTGTGAATATTTGATAATGTGGCATGTGACCTATAGGTGAACAGTCAGATGTCACAATAGACTTGGTCTTGAACAGCGAAAGGTACCCTAGTCTACATATATCATGTATTCAATATGATTTGTAATGGGGATAAATCATATTCATCAAATATAAGCATTGAATGGATGAAAAAAACACATCACTAGGATGCTCTTGGCAAGATACTAAAAAATTTACCATTTTCGTGTTCTTCTATTCAAACGTTGTGAGCATATCAATTCATCTCGAAATTCATCGATAACGATATCAAGGCCATGACCAATTTTGTTTTAAGTTTGACGTTATGTTATGAGTTGATTTCTTTGTGTGGTTTTTCTGCTTAGTTTCAATACTGCGATTTTCAACCGAACTTTCGAAGAATGGTAGGATTGGAAGGATACATCTTTCTCAATATGCATTTTGGGCCATAAGATTAATCACCAAACTATTCCTAATTCAATGTACCATCACTCTCAGAAATCTTGTGACACATTTTCGACTCACCCAGTATAATCAGACGTGAAGGTAACCAATTTCGCGGGCAAAAGAAGCTAACCTGCTGAACGACACATCTTTGACACTCTCAGGGTATAAGAGTGTTTTCAGTACTGCTTCCACTGCCCCGTAGGAATATGGTTAGTTGATTCCACTCGTGCAAAAAGGAACTATTCAATTCTGAGAGATTTATTTTTCTTCACGAATATTTTTAATTTTTTTAAATGAGATATGTAGCTCATCATTTGAAAAACCTTTGAAGTCCCTGTATGTTTCATTCTTAGAGTCTGTTCATTAATTCGATAGAATTAAACGATGAAAAATATATGATGGTAATATATTCTGTCGTTTTTTTTCTAGTATATTCAGTAAGTATATTTTTTATTTTCAACTGCATTTTACGTGAAATTTTCCATTTTCAAAAAAGAAAACACTGGAAAGGAACTTCAATAACATCCAGCTCTCGTTTTCCCTTGTTAGGGGCCGTCTGTTCATCGCGTGATGATTTTTTTTGCATTATTCAACCCCCCTCCTCCTTAGTGATACATGGTGAGGTTCTAGACTACCCCCCTATATTACGTGTATGTAATACCTACAAGAATCTTGAATCTTTCGAAAATATAATACAATACAATAATAAAGTTAAAAAATCTGTATCTTATTGCGTCCCTGATTGCATAGGCCGTCTGGTTTTGCAGTTTGTAAAACCATAAGTGTCTTACCATTATTAGCATTACCTAATCAAAACAATCTCAATAATTGCTCGACACAGCATCTTATAATCAGTCATGTTTTTCTTCACGTTTTTACTCTTTCATTTGTTTTCAAATGCTTAATGCTGGAGAGAAATCCGAAAATTCTTAGGAGTGACAATTGGTTTATTCTTTATAATACGACGCATCAGAAGATGATTATTGAATTCAGAATACATGAATTCAAATGAGGAATAGTAGTGGAGTTAGTTGTTGACTGCTAATTGAAAATATTCAACGAATACTCATGGCTTTAAGAATTCTTCTTGGTAAAGAATTCTTGAAATTCAACAGAAACATGATTCGGTGGTTTTTCAAAAGAAGGGGGAGCGTTTCCTCGTGACCTCGATATTGATCCCAACACAAATTAGGTATTGTCTTGCCATCGTCTACCCGGAGTCGAGGGTCAACGCCTGATTGACAATATAATGATTTTGTCAAGGTCGCGGATGACGTCAGCACTACTGCAGTCTGCCGTCTTCTGTCTCCCTCTCTTTTCCTCCTGTTTCAGTGGATGCGTGATTGCAGGTTTATGGGCGTTCTCGCAAGATTAATTTAGATCGAAAAAACAAAAGGCAAACGTCTGCGTGGGCTAACAGAATGATATATAGAAGACACAAAAGAAGGTAAAATTCTCTAGGTTCGAATGTCGTTTTCATGAATTGGCGGTTATCGTAATTTTCCCACAGAAGTTCATCAGGTGAAAATTACAAAATATGTAGTTTAGTGTATTCATTTGAGGAAGAGAGCTGTGGCAGCCCTTGAAGAATTTTCATTTCATTGATGAAGTTTCTTACGAACAATCAGTCAATCTGATCACAATTCACTAAATTTTTCAATTTCCAATACATTTTTACAAACGATAACGACTCTATTGGATTATACTGATTCTGACCCAGAAATAAAAAAAAAACTTACAGAGTGCACTATGGTGGAATATTTTTTTGCAAAAATGCGTGAGAAATTTTCAAAAATAAATTAGTTCAGTTGGGGGGGGAGACGACCCCCACCAGTCAACCACACTAACTCAAATTTTTATTTTTCCAAATTGTTTCTTGCATTTTTTTATTTCTTCTAAGTAATGAGGGGGTTACGTCCCCAATAACCCTCCCTCGTTACGCCTATGGTTACCATGAATCTTTCTTGTTCATATCATGAATTCTTGAGAAATTAAGTAAATTAGAAATATTTTCCTAATAGAATTGAATTATAAATATTATATATCATTATATTTTATAAATTTTTGAGTCAATGTGACATTTTCAATTAGATTTTGTTAGACTCCCCTCTATTGATAATTATCCAGTCACTGAAAAAAAATATATATATATATATATATATATATATGTATATTTATTTATTTATTTATTCATTTATTTATTTATTTATTGGTTAATCATCCAAACAGATGAACCTTAATGGTTCATCCTTTTATAGGATGATACATAGTAACATGTAACGTATAACAAAATATCAAAAGCCATGACGATGTACAAAAAAAAGTAAATATGTATAGTAAGGTACAATGTCATAAGTACTCCAGAAAAATAAAGAGAAATAAATAATTCCAAACATCGACTGAGGGCGAATAAAAATCAAGCAAGAATCGCCGCAGTTTCTTCTTAAAGCTAATCATATTCAAATGAAACAAGTCGACATTCGAGTGACTGATTGTGTTGTCAGCATTCATGCATCGAATCATTGGGGAGTTGCCATAATAGTTACATACGAGGGTGGGTAGAAAGTGAGGCGATTTAGTACAAATCTTGGGTTACAGTTTAAGTGTAAATATTCAGTACAATGTGGTGAATCAATAACATTATTCAGTATCTTGTATGTAAACAGAATATCGAAGAACTCCCTTCTGATGAACATTGATTCGATTTTATAGAAGTTCAAGTTAGATTCATATATAAAATCATGACGGTGTTGGTAATATCTAAAGTTAAGAGCATTCATATCATGATCATGAGGGACAAAACATTCTTTTCATCCAACCGACTCGTCCACGTCACGTCACAGTCGATTAAAGAGCATATCGATAGACCTTCTTGGAGATTTTTGGAAAGAAAGTGTATTGATCTCTCAATTTTTAGCATCCTATTCTTTTCGTTCCCATTGAATCACAATACTGTAGATACATTATTTTCTATACTGTATAAGCACCGACTCGAATTCTGAAGCTAACTATACATTTATCATTTCAACATCTTCGTCTGTGTTTGGTGAAAAAAACTACGTACATTTATTGAAAGAACCCCACCCTGAAGCAGCTACTTCAAGGTTCAAGGGGATTGTTACCCAATAATGATAACTCATATATCTCACATATATAAATACGAATGGTTTATTTGAACTTGGCAAACAACTCAGAATTTCTCTTGACTGATATTATTTGTTGCATGCCATGATTGTATTTAATAATTCGACTGTATGTTTGAATATTCTTGAACAATTGAAAAATAATACCATCTACACACATTATGACGTGATTGGTCGTGATTTACCGAGCCTAAACTTCTGGTACATGAGTACACTGTATTATTTGGCTCCGATAAAAAATATTTCAACGTCACTTTGAACATCTGAATTTTCTATACCTGCTACCAGAATATTATGTCGATTATCCCAACATCTGGAATAATCCATTACAGAAAAAATAATTTCGCAAGAAAGGGTGTAACATTAGATCTCCATAATAGAACAAAGAACAACTCATAATTCAGCTGATGGCAGACATCCAAGTGAAACTCTTTTTCATTTTTCGTAGCATAAGGGTCATTGTTTGGATGAAATGTTTGGAGATGCTGAATCAGAGGACACGACTGATTTGAAAGTTATAACTGCTTGGACGAAAATAACGTCCAAGGTGACTCGACACTGAAATGAATATTTGAATTATTACAACTTCCCGACAAAGTAATATCACAGTTCTGTATTCATTAGTTCATCATGTACTGAACTAACTTAAAAAAAAACACGCGTGATATATCTATCGAGTGAAATAAAGAATCAGTCTCTGAAAGAATTCCTAGTACCCTACTACTACCATCACTAGTTCAATGAAAGCCGTGAAACAATTATGCTTAATTTTCATTCATTACTCTGTTTTGTAGATATTTATGCAAGATTTCAATATCAGAATTAATTCCAAAATAGCACATGACACTTCTCAATTTTCTCAATGAAATTAATAGAATTGATGTACATATCGAACTTTTGGAAATGGGTTGGTTATTCTATGTTGAAACGACGATTTCTTGTCTAGGACTCTGTCCTCCTGAATCATTATGGTATCAACATCATTATATACAATGCAAACATCAATGAAACGAGAAAACCAGATATAACTGGGAATAAAACTTATCATGAATCACGCAAATATTGATATTCCATAGTATACATGTAATCATATGATTTTCATTTAATTATTTTTAGATCTGATGATGATCATGAGGAATGGGTTAATACGAAATAATTGACTGATACGCTCGTTGCTTCGTCTCGAGAATATTTCAGATGTGCAACTGAGAACATCACAAAAATCATCATTCACACGAAAATTTTTCTGAAACGATTTACCGATCTCATCAAATTCGTTCCTATTTCTTATAGTAGTCAATGTATGTCTTAAAATTCCTGAAAAGGTACCCAGTTAGCCAACACTAGAGTGAATTCCGACGAGTAATATTATTTTTCAGATCATCATTCCAGGTTTGCTGAGTACTACACAAACGATTGTTGATGTATTCGAAGGAACCTTGAAAGAGTAACCGACTCCAATGTTTGAAGTTACATATTGAGCAATGAGAACTCCAACTGGAAAATCAATTGAGGTGGTTAAATTTTTGCTCAAACAATTGAGTACATTTGTGAGTCAAGCAATGAGATAATTGTTTTTTTTCACTTGAAGAAGAACAATCATGCGCCAAAAAAGTGAACATGTCATAACATGTACGAGATCTGTTCGAAAGGAAAAGTGGATTTTGACATTTCTCGGGATGTGTGAATTCGATTCTTCATGAAATGTTCAGCCAATTTGGTAGAGTAGTTTGTTGTTGAATACTGAAACAGTATTCTTCGACTTTTGTTCTTGAAAAAAACATGGATCAAAGAATTTGTATTGAATTTAATACCCCAAGGCACTTGAAATGTTTAGTGTGCTATTCAGTGAATTCAACAAAAGACCGAGAAGATGTTGATGATTATGAGCGTTCAAGAGTTGCAACCATGTCAACAAGTGAAGAAAACATATACAATACTGAAACACATTATTTTGAATAATCGTCGAATCACTATTAGGAAACTTGCAGAGGCTGTTGGCATATCAGCCGGCTCATGCCACGCAATTTTTTCCGAATGCTTTGGGCATGAAACGTATGGCAGCAAGGTTCGTTCCGAAATTGCTAACTTTTGAGGAAAAAATTACTGAAGAGACCAATGAAAGAAAAGCGTTTTGCCACAATTGATGAGATGAAGTCATAATCGAAGTTGATGGCCATATCGAAAAGCAACTTCAAGATCATGGCAGGGGAAACGAAGGCAGAATCACAGTATTTCTCCCAAGAGCTTCGGTTGATTCCAATGCATTAGAATCAATTATTCACTTGCATTTTTGGGGGGAATGGTAATAACTCCGTTACCCCCCGTAAATCCGCCCTTGTCGAAAAGTGCATTTCAGAAGTGCTTCAAATATTGAAAGAAGCGCTGGCATAAGTACACTATATCAGAGAGGGATATACTTCGAAGAGGACAAAATGAATATTGATGAATAGATTAATACCTGAAAATAATCACCTTTTCTTTTAAACAAACCTCGTATTCCCAATTTTCACCATGAATAGCCACTCGCTCTCGTGAGGATCTATCGGAATATCAAACTCGATTTCTCTTGTGATTTGCCAATTTTATATATATTCAATAATATGAATGGACCCATTGTTATACCACCAACATCAGTGAAATATGTTATTGGCAAGAAAATGATAATTTGAATAGAAGACCTTAACGGCAAAAGATGGACAACATATACGAATTAAATTTGTGTAGTGAAAATTTATAGGTTGGTCAGTAGATATTCAATTCAGATTTTGTACGTCACTGAGTGGGATTCAAGGGTGTGAGAAAATAAATTGTGTTCGCTGATGTACTGGCCTCAGATTGGAATTTTTGCTGATTCAAATTGATAAATTTCAAATCACGTTTGAAGTACGACCTTGTGAGTATTCAATCTCTGTATTATTTGCATACAGGATGTCACATACAAATTATTCAGCTAACGAAAGTGGGAAAAAATAAACAAAGACACATTCCAGTTTGCAATGAGTATTTGCTATTTCGAATGAATAACCTAATAATGTATTGGTAATACCATTTCAACTATTTACTTATATCAAATTATCAGACGCTGATGTATAATATAGGTTTGTTCCAACACGTCTCAAAACCGTCACAATATGGTCACTCTACTGAGCAATTAATTTAATCTGTTCCAACCGAAAATCGTAATCTGAGCATGATCTTTTTGTTCCAACCAAACTCGTGATCGCATGGTTTCAGGACGGTAATTTCAGTACATGCTCAAAATCGAAAACTGTTTTGATTCATGAGTATTGACAATGCTTTAAGAAACTCTTTGCCAAAAGAATAGGCTAGGTAACCTAGCTTTTTGTTTGGGTATTTATTCACTATTTCATTTGTGTTGATAATTTCTTCCGTTCGAATCAAATAAGAAAAAATAAAAATCAGTGACGATGGAGATACTGATTATTTATTTATTTATTTTTTTTATATAAAACTTCTCACGACAGGAGACATCCTGTAATGTTCAGAGAACATCGTGAGAAGCAAGGGAAAGGAGGTAGGAATTGGTGTTCTTTTCAAATTTCTGAAGGTCATATGCCTCGGGGAACACCTCCCTGGGCGATGTGTTCCAGAGCCTCGCTGTTCGTTGGATGAACGCGTCTTTGAAAAGAGATGTTCTGCAGGTCTCCAAATTAACCACAAAGGGGTGTGAAGACTGGACTTTACGGGTTAACCTCGAAGAGACCGCCAAAGGAGGAACGATTGTTGATATTTCAGAAGAGCACCGCCCATGAAAATATCTATAGAATAGAGATAGATCGCTAACCCTTCTACGGTGTTCCAGAGAAGTAAGCGAGATAGTAAGCGAAGCATCACCGATGAGACGAATTGCCCTTTTTTGGACAGAATCCAACAGCTTCAGGATATGTTTAGGTGCCGCACTCCAAATATGGGAACAGTATTCCAGGACAGGTCGGATTTGTGCCTTATAGATCGTAAGCAGCTGACTGGAAGTGAAATAGCTCCTGGCACGAAACAGAAAACCAAGTTTTTGGGATGCACTTTTAGCAATTGATCTCACATGATTTTCCCAAGAAAGGTTATTGCTGATAGTTATACCAAGCATCGAGATGGATGACTTCAAAGGTATGGTCACCTCTGACAAGCTTATGTTGGGCATTGTGAGGTCGGCTTTTTTGGAGAAAAGACATGCTTGTGTTTTGTTTGCATTGAAATCCACTAAGTTTTTGGATCCCCATTCGAGAATTGTTGCCAAATCCATATTTATGTTGTTAACATTTCTCCCTCGTTCGTTTTTGATTTGGCGGGCTGGTATTGGAGCCCTGGAAGAGAAGGCAGTGTGGAGGGTACTATCATCCGCGAAGCTGTGTACTGGACATGAAGTTGCCTCCAACAGATCATTGATGTGGAGTAGAAATAGTGTTGGTGATAGAATTGATCCCTGCGGAAAACCAGCATTTATAATTAGAGGGTCAGATGAAACTCCATCGACCACCACATGGAGTGATCTGCCTGAGAGAAAACTAGTTAGCAGAGAACATAGCTGAGGAGGCAAGCCATAAAATGGAAGCTTAGCGAGGAGTCAATAATTTTGATATTCAGTACAATGAAACGAGGGTCAAAAATCGTTCCATTGTCATATTATTCTTATTATTGTGACCAAATATTATTCTTGAACAAATCAATCTTGCAGAAAACGTGGGTAGCCAAAAACGGTCAATAAAATCGATCCAACCCTCGAATGTTATTGTACCGTCACGAAACTATGCGAAGTTTGCGCATGTGAACCAAACGAAACCGAAACGGCCACAAAACAGTTTAGAAACCATAAAGAAATGTTTTTTGAAACAAACCTTATATGACAGCGGTCTTTTAGTTTTGGGAAATTTCATTATTCTCATAATGATTAATGGACTCTCAATTTCGGACTAGTTTCCAATTTCCCGAATTGTAATCAATCTACAGAATCAATGATTCATCGACAACAAAAGGGCTGTTTATTAAAATCTTCGAAGTGTACTGCCAAGGGTATCGTTCCCCTGAATTCAAATGAATGGACCTAATATGGTTGGTTACACGAAATTTCTGTTTCCAATTGGGCCTTCATGGTATCTGATATCAAAACGCGGTTTTATGATAAGAGATTCAATGAAATAAACTTATTTCGTAAAGGTTTTTGTGGACAAATCCAATCTACAAATTGGTGCTCTAAAATAAAGCAACAATTACAAAAAACATTAGAAGCAAGGGTACCATTCCTCCCGACAAAAATCTACATACATATGGTATACTATGGAATAATTAGTGGTCAATGATATTCAATCAAAAGCGAATCTATGAATATAAAAAAACAGTTCGTTCATAAGGAATACAAACATGCTCCAATAAATAATTGTATTCCAAGAACACACGCGTACATCGATGGAAAATACATCTTGAATTTCACAACTCGATATGAATTTTCTTGTAGTGACTTACTGATAAGAAAGGTGAAATAATCGATAGCAGTGCCTGATCTGATTACTAACTATTAATAGAGAGTTGAATTCCACGAAAGTTAATGTTTGGATTCAATCTGACATTTGGGCATGCGCATTTCTCAAGTTTATACTTCGTGTTTTGTGGGCCTACGGGTGTACGTAGACTAGGGTATTTTAACGGATGCCAGAAAAGGATCGAATGCTAACCGAAATCTTACGAAATGTGGACGATAATTCACGAATGACACAGGACATAGAGTAGAACTACATGAAACAGCATGGAAAGTAAGGAAATATAATGTGGGAAAAACCCTGCCTAGTTTTGTGCTAACTAAATCAATACCATTTTAGGAATAAAGGATTTTTCATCAATATGGTAAACAAATTGAACTGGCAGTAGAGAGGACCAAAATATGACGATTGAGCCCAACATCGCTCATACAAATGTTGATGGTTAAAAAGATACAGTGCGTTCAAAGTTAAAATTTTATTTGCGACAATTTTTATAACTTTGTTTGTCGAATCAGTAATAAAGGATTATTGAAGCAGGAAACTAACTATTTGCTTGTCTGACAGCAACCTACTTGTTTTTTCTTGATAAAATTACTTGAATTTATTTGTGACTTCAGTACTTAAAATCGGGTTTATCGCAGAAACGGTAAGGTTTTTCGATTTTTTCCAAGAATATTTTTTTGTTCAAAAGATAACGTAGGTTGATAAATATTCGACCGAAAATGTTGATTTCAGTAGGACAAAAAAGTTGTGCGTATTTTCAAATAATTGTAAGCGGGTTATTGGCGCCCTCTAAGGACTTCGTTGATACTGATAAAATATTCTTGTTTGCCGTCCTTAAAACCAACAATGTACCAATTTTAAAACCGATATCATAAAAACTGTCGAAGCCATTAAGAAATTTTCAAATAAAATTTCAACTTTGAACGCACTGTATCTTTTAAACCATCAACGTTTGTATGAGCGATATTGCGCTCAATCGTCATATTTTGGTCCTCTCTACTCTCCATTTAATTTTTTTATCATATTAATGAAACACCCTGTATATCACAAACGTCATATTTCCTACGTTACCGTATCTAGGACGGCTCACGTACTATGATTACTTCAACTCTCTAATAATGAGGTATCTCAATGGTGATTTTCAACTCCTGCCTCCCGCCAGACGACTTGGCAGGTATTTTTGTTTTCGAAACGACTTTTCTCGCATATACACTTTTTTCGATTATTTATTTATCGTCTCAATGAATCGACTCAACCTTACACAAAGTGGATAACACTGCGAACATCCTTTGAACGTCCGGTCGTAGAAATGATGTGAGTGCACTGATGTTTTTCGGTAATCTATAAATATAGACTGCGTTGGCAAATTTCTTTGTGCAAGTTTATCGGCCTCGTATTTTTTTAAACGTCGGCGAGGTATGCACATTTCCAGAGGCGTACATAATTTATTTCGTAGGACAGTTTTATGTGTTTTATTCAGATTCATTCTACGAAAAGACACCAGAAGGTTATCTCAAATTCCAATTTCAAGTCTGAAGTTATTAATATCTAATAACAAAGTATAATAATTTTCGTTTCACATGAATTCATAACTCACCTAACATATATTCGCTGAGTAAGTTTTTCTTCTCTGTTTTTCTTGAATTGAGCTTGGGAAATAACACTTGCCTGTTTTTTGTCGTTCCAATCGAAGGTGACTGTTACTCACAACACAATATAGCTCAAAATATCACAAAATAGCCCACGTTTCTTTCAAACCATTTTTATCTGATTACTCAACTGGTGGAAAGTGAAATTCAGAACACTGATAACATTAAAATTCTCTGAACATTTGAGAGTTGCATTAAACTTTTTCCTAAATTTCTGTATCCACGAAACCGTTGCTGGAAACGTGGTTGATTAATTGTGAATAAGTTTTTCTTCTCTGCTTCCTCATAATTAGCTTTTTGATCAATCTACAGAAATCAAAGAGCAGTGATTCATTTGGGGGTAACTGAAAGTTCCATAATTTTATTGTAAACATTTCATATTAAATAATCAACCACAACCGATATTTTCCTGAGAATAGTAACTGACTGCCAAAGACAGTAAATCTGAATAGTTGCCATAAAACAAAAATAATTTAAAGACACCAGAAACTACTTGATTAAAATGAAGAAAATGAAAATTATTGATTTGCATATTGTCAAAATGGAAATCTTGAAACAAGGTATAATCTATGTTCACAATATGATCCAATAATTAGACCCAGTGGTATTCTAATATAATATTTTTATGAATCTCTAGTTCTTTTCTCAGAAGATTTGATTACTTTTTTTTCTCCACAACACATTGTACTGGTAATGAGGAATAGTTCGTCAGTTTATCATCTTCATCAAGGGTTTTTTTAGTGTGTTGGAGGTTTCTTGATTATTTTCATACACCACGTACAGTGTACACCCGACACTGTCATCTTTATTGAATCAAATACCAAATGCTTCAATGTTTTGAGCTATTCACAAATCAAGGTTTCCAAACATCTGAAACATGGCCAATTTTATACCAGAATAGAATTAACGAGAATTCTCACAATTTCACAAATTTGAATATATTTTTGGACATGGGCGGCATTCTCCTAATTGAAATTTGCCACGAATTCAAATATTCAGTACATTTTTCTCGAATTGGAAAGGATTCATTTCGTTATTCAAGTTGTTCTTCTTATCATTTCATCAGTCATTCAAAGTTGTCAAACAACTTCCCAGAAGCCGAATTTTTTGCAAGGAGATATATCCTTTTTTAATTTTTGTCAATTGAAAGATAAAGGCAACTGCTAGAATTTGATTTAAATAAGCATAGTTAAAGTCTATTCTAGATACACTTGGATCACTTGTGACACCAACAACAGGAACCAAAAGCAAGTAACACTAGTTTACGTTTAGTTATACTTTGGTATAAGTCGCTTGTTTTGATAAATACATCCTCAGGTGAAGATTTCAACATTGTGATGTTTTGGTAATCATATGGCAACGTGCAATAATATGATGCAATTGAATAAATATTCATCATTGATATCGCTTTTATTGTGCGGATAAAGTAATACACACTGCAATGATGATTAGATTAATGAATTATAAAGTCATTGTGTTAGTAATGGGTTTTCCGAATGATTGAAAACATGTTTTCTCCATAATTACTTCAATAATAAACACTGTCATCTTCATAGTACTGTTTCCTGGATGAGATAGTCCATAGAACCTATCTCATTTGTTTTCGCTTTCGTTGGCTCCGTTTGACAACTAATCCTTTCAATCAATTTCTCAATTCACATTTTATTTCTGGACATTTTCATTGCGCGTTCTCAACTATGCTCCTGTCATTTCTCGATGACTCATGTCAAACAATACTTGTTCATTTCATTTCAATCAGAGATACAACGGAAGTAATGGATATTCATTAACATTCAATACATTATCTATCCATCGTAAGAACTGATTCAGGTCTTCATTTATTATAACGGGTGATTTTTTAAGAAAACGGTATTTTATACAATATCGAATAACACCTTGAATTTCTCGGATTCTTTGATTAATTTGCTTTTTCATAATGATCGGGAGAAATATTCTTGGTATATATTACCAGATAGTCCACTCAACTCATGATTCTGATCTGAATCGAAATATTCAATTTGCTTCAATACACGTGTAAACAATCATGGATTATTCAGTGAATATTTCTGATGAGCGCTAATTTTCTCATGTTCTTGTCAGAGATTTTATGCAAAAACACTGGACGATTTGATAGGAACAATTCATTTTGATTCCTTACCTGAAACTGAAGAAACGTCGAAAGGTTATGTTAAAACAAATGACAAGCAATGCTGACAATCCAAACAAACTGCTCATGCTTGTCAGAAGAATTCTTAATTAATCCGCAAATTCTAGTTGCTAACGAGTTTGAAATGAGTTGGAACGCTCTCCTTTTTCCAGACAATCCAGATGTCAGAAATAATCAGAAACTATCAGGGATTTCTAACAGGAATAACTTTCTTGTTGATCTGAGGCGTGGTATTATGATTCCCTTCTAGTAGTGAGAATTTCTTGTCTCATCGATCATTTTTTGAATCTTCTTCAATTCCATTTCAGTGAATTTCCTTTTGTAAATATCATTATTCGATAACGGTTAGTTTTCGGTATATCCATTGAATGATTTTTCAAATTATGATCACTGTCCAAATAAATTATTGCACGATATTATTTCCATCAAAACAACTTGATAGCAGGAAAAATACTTTTTCTTTGGCTATCAACAGTTTTGAGGCATCTGCTGTTCTCTCAAGAACTACCATGAATGTAGCACACAACTGGTTCCGTTCCTGATTCACTCGTACATATACACCGTTGCAAAATTCGACAGTCAAGTTCACCATAGCCGAGAGCATCTTTATGGCAATGAAAAGAATGACCAAGAATTGTATATTCGAGATGACATAATAAGAATGTAGGTTAGGTCATACGGATATTACAAGTTCTCGAAACATTTCACTAATACCGAACTCACTGTGCCAGTATGGCAGACTTTATATACAGGATGTTCCTTGAATACATGCTAATATTTGAAGAGGTTATTCTTTGACATATTTCAAAAAAAAACTTCCATTGAACGTATGTCGTGAAAGTATTAACTCTAAAGATACTGAGTGATATAGATTATTAAACGGTTGGTACTGCGATATGAAGCAATTTTAATTCAATTATTTCAATCAAAAACAGAGCATCTGACAAGGAAAATATTTTTTTGGATTCTCATTCATTTTGGAACAAATCTGATCTCTTAATTTGCTTTCAGTCTCAGTCGATGCACAAACATTTTCACGCCGCATCAGATTTTTGAGGAATAGAATAGTAAAACGATTTTTATTTTTTCAAGCGAAAACCATGCGTCGGACAAAGAAAATCCATGAGACTAATTTTGCTCAATAATGAATGAGGATATTAAGAGTAATTTTTATTTTGGAAGTAAGAAAATGAAAAATTTCGTACATCACAAGATGCACCTTGATGCATAGAGTTTTTTTTCTTAAAATGTGTCGAAGAATCACCCCTTCAAATATTAGCATGTTTTTAAGGAACACCCTGTATACAGAGTTTCTATAATAAGATTGTAGTTTGTCGTTTCAAACTACTATTGACATTTACAACATTGAAGGCACAATGCTTCACATATTCATCATCAATTTGTAATGAATTTTGTCTGAATGAATTCAAGAACCAAATCGAAGTTGATGAAGTGGAACACATAAATGCCCTCAGTAAATCCAGTGGTGTATTATTCAACTTGTAGTTTTTCTAGATTATCATTCTTTATCTTGAGTCAATTTATTTTATTGGGTATATCGATGCAAGAATTCATAGAAGTCACTTTTGGAGAATATGTTCCACTTACACATTCATCATGGAATAATCTTGTGTATAAGGTCTACAAAATAAAAAGAATTATTTATCTTTATCATGATCACTCTGAACGTTTTCAGAAAAATCTATGAGCTTTTTCGAATCAAAGTAGATTAATATAGACAATATATTCATCGAGTATTTGTTTATTGTCCTAACTAAAAGAGAAGATGCTATTTCAGAGAGTTCTACAATCCTTCTTTAGACGATAGAATTCGAGATCAGTAGTATAGAGCCATCGTTTGTGTACCGTTCTCCGTATTTTGGGTAGTAGTTTTGGATTGAAGAAGCGATATTACCATTGTTAAATGTTTGTTCAATGATTCATAAGTTTAATTTCAAGCGACATTTGTTCAACAGGGCATGATGGCATGTTTCATGCAGGTTCAACAACTTTCGATGTTTCATCCATCAAAACTTTATTTTCCCTGAAATCTAATTAGTAATAAAATATTCTCCTAATTCATTATGACAAGTCTTCCATCGTGCACCTAAATCATAAAAAAATCCTTCCTATAGAGATAGAGGAATATTGAAAAATGTATTCACATAGCATTAATATTGAACTACTTTCGCACCAATATATGACATTCTCCAGATTGGCTGTAATTCAAAGCAATGTCAATATCAAAGTATTTCTCAGTGAACCGCTTTTTTTTCTGCAATGAAGTTTCTCTTTTGCTAATAGCTGGCGTAACAAGGTTACGAAGAAATAACGAATGCGATATTATTAAACTTTCTCCGGATAATCTCAATTTTGTTATTTGACGCTAACTGTTGTTTCTAGTACAGCAAAAAAGTCAACATAGAGGCGTAGTAATTGAGGTAATAGTGAAGATAGCAAATTAAATTAGCGGTAAAGACTAAGCGATTCCTTCTAATTGTTTTATACAATCGTTATCATTGATCAATACTAGAAATCACACAATATAGTAAAACAAAATTAATTGATTCGAGAATCTGTGATGCATTCACAACATTTGATTGAATCTATAGGGTGTTTATACAATTCCATCTACATATTCCTCTAAAATCAAGGTGTAAGATTGGATATTCAAGGTTTGATGTTTGAGAAGAAAATAACTAGGGAATAAATGAAACAAGGAGTTAATCAGAAATTCACTTCGTATAAACGGCTTTGAATCATCATCAACATTTTTTAGAATTAATTCATTTTATAATTTCATGTGACTATACATTGAAAACATTTCGAAAGAGTAATGTTTGAAACGAATTATAGCCTATATATTTAAGGACTGACCAATTTGGTTATATCTCCTTACCATTAGTGCAAAATAAAAAGTATCTATCTAACCACTGAACTTCTGATTGGTTGAGACCTAGCTGGCATCAAAAATTATGCCAACACTTCATAGAAAAATCTTTGATTCGCCAATAAAAATAGTTGATTCTAATGGAAATTTTTAAAACATTGAAAAAAGTGTTCAACGCTTATCTATAGTGAATAGTTATCGAATTTTGGTGTATATATCTACTTTATAGATCGAAAACATCCGAATGATATATTTACCCTAACTTTTTATTTCGGAGTTTCGTTGAAAATAAGAGAAGAAGCAACATCGCACTTTCTGGCGAGCAGTCACAACTATCTTGCTTGAAAAACTGTATCTATAACTCTATTTATGGTAATTTCATTACATAATACTGATATTTTGTTTCTATCGCTAAGAATCTGTGAAATCACGATACTTTTTGGATTTTTGACATATTTATATTTGACTCATGTGTTCTAGAATGCGGATCTACGAGGGGGGCAAGATCATATGGAGACAAATCTAAATTTTGCAGACGAATGGGCAAGTCATATCAGTGAGCGAACGATATTTTCTGGTTTTTGCAGTGTTTAAAAAAAAAAAGATTCGGAGCTGGTTATTTTTAAGAATAAGATTTGGGACCAAGAAAGTTTTTGATTCAAAAGTGACTTTTATTTCGAAGTAAAAGTTCAAGAATTCTGATCTGAACGAACACATTCATATTTTAGGATACTGGTATGCGTCATTATGTCATTAATCTACGAAAAGCTTTTCTTCACCCTTCAACGATTCCGCTTTGAAGTGAGTCATCACCATGACTTAACTGTACAGAAGTATAATTCGGTGCGGGCCAATTACGGAAAAAAATGGAACCATCAAACAGCGAGCGTTTGCGGTATAGGTAGGTCAGTTATCGACAGTTATATTATTTCGTATCTCTGACCTGGCATCTGAGAGAATCATCCGAGGCGAAAACGGTCTAGAGAAACTGTGTTGCCAGATCTCGAAGGACCAGTGCCACCTGGTGGCAAAAATCCTGAAATATAGTGGATTGGATTGGAATTCACTACGCTAAGAGATTGAAACATCTGTCACAACTGAGGTCTCACTGTCTCAGTCTCGCTCACCAGAATAATTAGAGCAGCTTGAGGATCTCATTGTTTATTTTTTATGGATTGTCAATTCGTGCAACAATTCATATGGGATGATACACAATCGGTATATTATTACTTTCGCATGAAGTACACATAAGATGGTATTCGTATTTCTGATGAATATTTCCGAAAAGTATATAGAAAACAATTAATATCAGACTAATCATATAACTAAAAGAAACAGGGACTGAATGCCATACTATTGTGTTTATATTTCCTTTTCAAGAAAAAATAAAGAGTTACTATTCTAATGTTTTTGATACGAAAACCCGAATCAAGTGTACTACATATATTTTAACTCCAAATAGCTGTACAAATAAAAAACCTCTACACTCTCCACATCGTCTATAGGCACATTAAACAAGGAAATCACCACCACACTGAATCAATTGTGATTTCATTGGTAATCATTTATGTTCATAAAACATTCACTTGTTCGACGCCATGTTTATTAACGTTCCGCAGCTCCCTCTACAGTAGTTGAAATCGCCAACCTGATTGAAATCTAGTTATTCAAAATGCAAGTTTACATATTTTTATAATTCAATATATATGTCACAGAGAACAGAATCAATGAGTCCACTTTCAGGAATTATGAAGAGTTTTGTATATCAACATGTGAAAGTATTGATAACTACTTCGAATGTTGAAGTAGCGGCAACATGTACGTCTAGCGAAGAAAACGGCCAGGAGAAATAATTCACTATTCTAGAGTGTGACTGTGACCCAGTTTCGCTATTCAGGTCACTGTTCGGTTCTTGCCTCGTTTGGCTACACTACAGTGATTATTTGTCCCACAAAGCGCACTGAGCACTTCGCTTATTTTAAATAATACCATACGTAATTGTTACATTATTCTCTGACAATTTTTGCTCCCATTCGGTTGAACTGACTTACTTCAGAAGAATAAATGAAACCCATTCGGTTACTAGGTATAGTTTTTTCATTTTAGGAGTCGAGTTTTGATGTCTTATATTCGTTTTCTAAATATAATCTGAATGAATAATTTAGCCTTTTTCGTAATTGATTCAAATTGATATTAAAAATGTGAAGCTTGGATCACTTAGCGCGTTCTGAAATTTGGAGTTCGCTTGTCCACTCGTGAGTTATGTGTGCAGTGGACAAATCAGGCAGGGCAGGCTCGTTGTGTTTCGATGATGTTTTGAATGTTTTTTGAATACAACTAAAGTATTCAACAGATAATATACGTAATTAGATATTGGTTAATTTTAATATTTCGGAAAGCAATAGTTATGTCGGATATTGAGAGGGAATTATTATTGTTTTGAAGCCGGTCCTGGTCGCATTTGATTTGGTAAAAATTTTGCATTGGCGGGAGAGCTCATCATTGGTTGATAGGGCGGTGACTCGCAAAATCACGAATTCCATGAGACCTGTACTTTCGAATCAATACTAGTAATATTCATATAATATAATCAAATCAATAAATTTCCAAAAAGTGTCCCGTGTTTGCAAATGAATGTTGGCAGATGGCAACTTTGTAATTATAGATTTTTTTCATAAAGTCAGTGATTACTTAAGAGGTTCCACTTTGATCCCAATAAATATCAAATCAATTAATTAATATCATATCTCGAATTAGGGAAACGCTGTTTAACATTTTCCTGGAACTTCCGAGTATATTTTGAACAAAAATACCTACTGTCTACTGAATTTATTCCAATTTGGGACTCGCATTGTATAATTACATAACTTTTCTGTCGATCGAGTTCAAGGGTATAACCCTGATATCTTTATAATTCGTGTACCAATTTCTTTTATTCGTGATGAATATTCAATGAAAATCAATTAAAGACGAAAATAAGTAGAAACTTCGCGGACAACGAGACCAACAGATTCAATGGAATTTCAGCCAAGAGGAATTAATGTACGCGGTGGCAATCTGAATATTTTGATTTGCAGTATCTCACGGGTAGCCAGAATTGAATTAAAATAATCCATTCTTATGAATCCTGTTTCGAATAATTGTACCAACTGGTATGTTCGTTCAAAATGGAAGTCATTGCGTTAAATGTCTGTATTTTGGATAAGTTGACTCCAAACATGGAATTTCCGGTATAATCGGAAAATCCCAAATATTTTAGTATGTTTAGTTGTTCTCTGTTATTGTCAAGATGGTTTATACGCATTTATTTTTGAAAAAACTGCAAACGAAAGTATTTCCAACAGTAGTATCCTGATATGTCCGCTAAATTAGCTGTGCTATTTTTATGAGATAACAATTAATAATAAACATAACGTGTTAACACCAATCTCATAATCATAACAGGACAAAATATGTTCACTTGTGAAACGATTAAACAACTTTATCTATTCTATGCTGTTCAATTTCTCTCAAATTGAGGTCAAAGAAAGACGAGAAAGAACGGCGTATCTACAGTCTCGCAGAACGAGAGAGATAAATGCCAAACGAATGAAAAGTGTGTCAAAAATTACGGTCGGACTTTCGCGACTACATCTCGTCCGTAAAACATAATCCTCTTCTAAGCCTACCAAATCCTATATCCTGTATGTATATTTATCATCGTTCATGACAAGAGTGCATAATCTCACCAGGCCTACAATGTCGACACATTGAATTATAAGATTGCGAAAAAATTTCGCACCACGGTGTTATCTCTGATGGTTGAGGGATAATTATGAAATTCCAGAATAATAAAAGGGGTTGTATTGGTCGAGTGATACATCAGAAAATTCACTGGTTTGATGTAAAATATCTTAAGGAATCTCAGGTTTCACCTACTTCAAATTATATTCTAATAATTATGGCTCCTGGTTGATTTTTGAAATAACTTGGTATATAGAAAAAATTGTGACATGTTTCAATCTTGATTTGTTATCCAGCTACTCACATCAAATTGATGTTTCCGTATGGCCGCCATATTTGATTTTTCGATATTTGGAAGGCATATAAATTTTCAAGCTAATAATCCAAAGGGGACTATGTCTGTTTATAGGACGAATATAATACCTGACATAACGATGCTATGGTATATCTTTGATCCAACGAAATCAGCAGACTTTAGTTGCTCTCTACTTTCTATAAATAATACGATATGCCACTCAACAGTCATGATTATCATTTTAGCACACTATGTAGTGAAATAACTAATGACTAATTATTTTACGGTATTAATTTTCAGTATCCAAAGTTACTAAAGGAAACAGAAATATCTGTCTAAGGGGACAATGAACAGCGAATACGTCTTCCAAGGGATAGGCGATGAAATTCAAGATCGCAACGCCACTACGGCCAATATCAGAACCATCCCAAAACACTTTCGAAGTGTAGTTTCATCATTTCTTTGGAATTTTTTCGTATTCTGGCTGGAATTCTGGACTTGAAAAATATAAATTCAATACTATAATATCCATAATATTTTTATTGATACATATATAAATTGTATGTTTGGAACACGGTCTTACATATAGGTTTGGAAACTGGTAGGGTGGGGGTTGACCAAACAATGAGGAAATTTTGGTGGTTCTCATGTTTCACCACCTGTAGCGCTGCCCTCTCTTCGTCACTTTGTCAGCCTATCACAAATCAGACTAATCAGCTTTGAGAAAATACGAATGTTTTTTAATTCATTCGAGAGAATTTTGCAAGATAAAATATTTCTGATTTTATTCACCATTCAAGTTCTAACCGTTTGTTTTGTTTACAATACGAACTGTCAAAGATAAATCACCTGATCATACCCCCAGCCACATGCGCTCTTAGCAGACGAGTATGGCGAATTATTCTTTGAAAATGATGACATCCCCCATTGTTTCCAGACCTGTATTCACCACCGTGGCTTGGAAGGACTTGAATAACATAGAAAACTCTATTTTAATTCAATTCTGTATGAACGTTGATATCATCATACAAATCACTCTCATTATTTGCAGAAGAGAAGAAATATATTTATGTATTTAATAAAGCTTTCATTGAATAATAAGTTATTGAACCCCATATTTATTAGCATTGAGTAGCGCATGAACTGAAAGAAATCGCGACAGTTTATAAATATTATGCATTTCTTGTTATTATATCAAACGAACGAAAACATATTTTTTTGAAAATAATTCATTTTATCGAAAGAATAAACTATAGTAAATATTTGTGCATATACAGCGTCTTTTACATAACAAAATCTTCTTGGATGACTTTTATACACATTCTATGCTGGAAAGACTGTTGATCTGCGGTGAAGCTGGTCTCCTCTTATCAGGTTTTTTTTCCTGTAAGGTTCGCCAATTTACCTTTGATCCCTATTCCTGTCGTTTTGATTGCATTGCTCTTATTTAAACTAGGTCTACTTCTTCAGCTCAAAAAACTGATGACTCTCAGATAACTCTTAGTGTCATCAAATGAACTCAATGATTATTCAGAGTTTACCTTGAATGAACTTTTATGTACTTGCTACAACGACAAGAGATAGATTTAGTTTATTCAGTCTCCAGTTCATTCGATATGTAGCAAGTACAATTGGATCCACAATAAAATTACAAAGCATCAACTATTCGACTACTACAAAAGTTAATGGACAATATTCTTGTACTTTTTTATTTATCTATTTATATTGTCATCATCTCGAATAACTTAAACAGGTTATCATTCATTCAGTTATGAAAATCTTCCTTATCAATGTTATTATTGTTGTTATATTATTGGGACGATTAAACTATTGAAATCCAAAATATAACGGAAAAAGTGAAAGTCTATCAGATGCATATCTCTCAACAGAAGATGACGAAATTGTCCTCCTGTTATTTTGACGTTGTTTTCCATAATAGATCTACTTTCTAATTAATGAATATAAAAAAAGGCAACAAACACATTCAAAATTGTATTCATTATTTTTCATTGGCCAACAAATAATAAAAAGGTACATCAATAGATCAACCACCTTTACCAATAATATATTCAATTTCATTATAGATTGTGAAAGATCATAATAGGAGACTTCCATGAATTTCATATGATTTGAATATAGGTATATAGGATCTATAACATATCATACATCCAATTGAAATGATTGAAATCTGTCACAAAAATCAAAATTATAATAATCGAGTCGGTAAACATGATAAGTCAAGTTATTATTACTTCTTCATTGATCTAATTCGGAACTCTCTGAAATAACAAATATAAAATCACTTTGTACCTATCCGGTTCTTAGTAATTAATCAATTTGTACAAAAAAGTAATAGCATTCATCGGTGTTGCGGTAATAACTGTATACCATTTTGGTGAATCGAGTCCATGCAAATGAACAGAAGGAAAACAATAGGTGGTGATAAAATGTAACAGTTCAACAGAGTTCGAAGAAGAATGAGGAAGAACTGTAATATTTGACCGCTAAATCGTTGGCCCTGACTTTCAGTAATAACTTTCATAATATAGAGAATTATACAACAAACACTGACCCAAATAACACCGTCATTCTGTTGTTTTCTAGTTTCACTAACTGTGACTGAACTTCAGTGACGGGGCAAGAAAATTAAATATTTCTGATAATTCTAGTGAAAATAAACAAAAACGTATTTACGATGTTGATTTAGAGAAGTACATTGGAATAATGAATTGTTTGAAATTTGTATTGTAAACAAAAAATCGAACCTTCGTTTAATTTTTTTTTATGATTGTTATTGGCCCAAGTGCCTGAATTATTTATATTCCCACGTGATCACTTCAGAAACATGTGAAGATTTATCAACAAAAAAATATTTTTTTCAAGCGCAATTCATGAACGGACATTATTATTTATTGAAAATTTCAATGTCAAACTTCGAAAATGGACTGTGGTGACTGATGATGTAGATAAAGAGTGATCTCAAAACAGTCCTAATTTTGCCGTATATCAAAATGGCTAGACTATGTTAATTCTATAACAATACCACCTGTATAGTGCATTTTCATTTCAATATTTGAATAGTTCGGATTCCATTATAGCATGTAGTAGTACAATAATTCAACTCAAGTTTCAACCTCCTCAATAGTGGTGGTGTATACTCGCGGAAATATCTTATTATCCATGAAATGTTTCACAAATCAATAGTGCTTTTTTATTCTTTCGTCTCTCATGACAATGAAAAAATAAACCTTGTTGTCAACCAACTGAAAATTAGGATATTTCTCCACTGAGTTATACCGAATCCTAACTCACTTGATAAATTTCATCGATTTTACAAATCAGTTGTAGTAGCGTGATGATATCGGGAACACGAAGAATCTGGGCCAATATTTTCTACGTTAATGACTTCTCATCCTGGTAAGCACTTTCTCTTGCTCCAATTGACATCAGAATATAGTGTGCACCGCCACTGTTTAATAGTATGTAATAATGTTATACCACACTTTCCACTCAACAAGCTATTGCAAATAGAAAATTTGAGCTGATGGAGTGTGCGTTCAAATCAACATACACGTGGGCTCTTGTCCATGTTAATGAACTTACGTAGGAAATTGTGACGAGTGTCAAAGTTGAACGGACTTTTTGAGGTTACAAAATGCTACTCGTACCTCATGTGCGATTTCGCAACCCTTGAAATTGCTGTAAACAAACCACGGTTCAATGTCTCCGAATATTGATGTAGTAAGCAAAGAGATTCCGGGTAATGGGACATTTCTTCATGAATTTTTGCGCAACACTCAGGTCAATAATCTCAATTGTGTTTTGAATGAATCTTCAGGTTGAAATTGCTCAACAACCTTATATTCCTAGAAATCTATCGCGGCAGTTTATCGGTTTTCCATACAATTTTCCCGACTGATTATAGATATTTTCAAAATCTTAAACATTTATCTCCTAATCTTGAACATAACAATACACTATCAATAAGTGAATAATAGCTTTTAATAATAACATGTTATTATTTCATACAAAGCGATTGCAAAAATAATGAAGAATTATGCCACATCATCCTTGATCGAACTGTATCCATCCGTTATGATAAAATATTTCGTAATTGATGTCGAGAAAAAATAATAATTCATTTAATGATTATCTTGTCAACTTATCTATGGCCTATTTAGAAGTTGAAATATTTTTGAATTCAAATGAATTGAACGCATTCAAACACGAGGAGAATCTTGCAGATACAGAGTGGACTACTAGGGATCATCTATCATCTATTATCTTGAAATGTCTAAAAACTTTTTTCAGATTCGAAGATTATCATTTTCTAGGTTATATAACATCGTGACACTTACACATGAGTTTCAGAATATGAGTTTTAGCATCAGCACCTTTTTACAAAGTTCATATGGCATACCCGTCAATGGCTTTCTAATCTTCTAAAGAATCATTTTTCTCCAGGAGTATTCGAATCTTCGTCCATCAATATTGGATTAAAAAGTTTCTCCATGATGAGAAAAATTCACAAAATCAGTCAAGAATAGTTTGATTTGGCCAGAGATTGTATATTGAATACTAATGGGTAAAATCAGCTTAAATGTGAAAATATCTTCTTCATAGTTCCTGAAAGGAAGTTATGATACTATTTTATTGAAGTTGATGAATGATACATTTGCAACTTGATTGACCTTTTTCCTTCCATAATGGACTCAAATACAAGGTGTAACTAAATACGTGTAAAACTCATGAGGGGGTGATTGCTTAACAAAGATCATTGATATGAAGAAACTTCATTGGAGCATCCCATGTTAAGATACAGCCCCTTGAAGGGGGTACATAAAATTTGTCCAACAATTTTTTTCACGAGCACTTAAAAAGTTACAGTATTGAAATTAACCAGACATTTTCTACTACTAAAAAGACACTTAGCCAGTAATTTATTTGGTTTATCCCACGGTTGTAAGGGGTGGAAAACGCAACCCCCTCAAATTTATTTCCAATGTAACTTTTTGTCTTATCATTTGTTTACCATTCAAAAATTTATTTCCGATAGAATGTCTCACAATGTCTCTAAACAAACAATGTCCCTTGTTGGGTTGAATGTTTCAAGCTGATCCTTCATATGAAGAATGCTTTAGTGAGAAACTCACCAAATTACCGAGTCGACAAATTGTTCAAATCATCTATGCAAGAATATTGTATTCAACATTGTGGAATATTTGGCACCCATGTTGAAGTTTTCTATGAGTTTCATGACAAATTAAGTATAGTCCAACCTGTAGAAAGAGCTCTAAAACTAACATTCAAACATTTATAGATGAAATATATAGACCATTACAAGGTGACGTCATTGACAGGCGGCCATATTGCTTGTGGAGCACACAAATCAATAATCCTATTAAAAACAACATAATCACAGGTCAAGATTAATTGTTTTTTCTCAAAAATGACAGCTTTTTGTGCAGTTGTTGGGTGTTCTAAAAGGGGGGAAAGGGATAAACTTCGTTTTTTTCGAATTCCTAGGGCGTACAAAGGGCGTGGAGAAAATTTAGATTCATTATCACAAGAACATCGTATATAGCATGGATTCGAGCACTAAAACGTGGAGAGTTGAATGAAACGTTTGTAAACAATGCAAGAATATGTGAAAAACACTTTGTGACAGGTATGTAAGTTGTCTTTTTAAAATAGGTGAACCAATAAGAGTATTTTTTTTCCGTTGGTAATTCGTTTTTTTTATATATATTTCAATTTCAGTGGAGCCAGCTAAGCTTAGAGGATAAAAACAATCCTGATTGGGTACCCTCAGTGAACATGATATACCAAATAGTATTAAAAGTCAGGATGGAATAATTTATTTGTTTAGTAATGAATAGTCTCAGTAGTATAGTGTACATTTTTGTTTTATCTCCTCTTGTTTTCAATAAACAAGGGAAACTAACAAAACTTATGAATATTACTATAACTTCCATCTATCAAACAAGCTTTAGATAATATTTAGGTATATAATCTACCTTGGCAACAACAACAAAATGTGGATCAATTTTCTTTGCCAAAACTTCCAAAACAAATCCAGCCTCATAATACTTATAAGCTCACAGACTTGTAAGCCTTCATCTGCACCCCGCTATAAAAACTATGACTGGTAATCAAATAAGTCTATTTGGCCTACACTGGGCAGAAAACTTAAGTCTTTGGTAATTTCTCCTGGCACTAAAGCGTAGGGGTCTATATTGTTTATAAAACTCAACTTCTGTTCATATCGCACTTTAATGTCTTTCTCAAGCGAAAGATAATAATCACTATGATTCATTTTCAATAAAATCACCCTGGAAACACAAAAATAACCTTTGTAATCACCAAATTTGGCACAACAGGTCAGAATCACCACTGTTAAATAAATGAAGATCGATTCTTTGTATGGCCCCACAAGCAATATGGCGGAAATGTCTAAGTCAGGTGACCTTCTATATATATATATATATATATAGAACCTGAAAAATGGAAAACATTATGAGGTTATGTATCATTAGCATTGACAATTTCAATCCCGAGAATTTCAAGTCATTCACGTAATACAAAAAATTACGTCAATATGATTGCCATAATTTTAAGACATGTGATGGAGATTTCATACAGCAAAGATGATAAAATGAGGCACAAAATAAAACAAAAGAAATAAAATGAACATATACACTATTATGCATGTGTTCATACATGAAATAAGCTGAAATGAGAACTAATTGAAAACGAAGGTGGTCAGCTTCCATCTTCTTCTTTTTTTTTATTCAACCAACATAATTACGAGGTGGTTAATATTCCATGACAGAATTTATGGTTGAAGAATGGATTTTATGAATATTGTCAAAAAGATCATCTGTATAAATTCCTGTATTATTTCTTGTTTCTTATTTTGTTCAACCTCATTCCCTATTTTTTTTGTTAACTGTAAAAACAAACTTACATTGGGATGTGAACATGAAAGTGACGCCAGGATATCCATTCGAATCTCCAGGTCTATACCGTGTAACTGTACGCGTGTATGGGTGGCTCGTATCACCATGAATTTGACCGAGTCTTTTCTAGGCCAGTAGGACATATTCGCTATAATAGAACGAGATTTCACTCGGCCGTAGGCTGATTTGGCTATCGTAGATCGTAGATTTATTACATAGTCGCTGGATTCTCTAATACTTCTGTTGAAAATTGTAACCATAAGGTCTAGGTCAGGAACTTGACCGAGACGTACTTGGAAATTTCGGACTAGGAATAGAACGCATATCCTTGTTCTATTTCGAGAAAGTAATAGTATTTGGCTTGAATAGGTTGAGTTTATGTCATTTTGACAATTGAAATTCAGCAGAACCATCAGTTTCATAACACTGGTTTCTCGAAATGTCGCGAAATGACGTTGAATGAATTATTTCACAATATTTCTGTTCAAAAATTTTTGATCTTGAGGAAATGATTCATTTTTCAATCGCATTTAATCAAAAATAAAGAAATATATCCAGCCAATAAGCAAAGATAGGAAATTTTCTGATGTTTCTCTCAAATGAAAATGGAAGCTTAACAAGGTCTAACAATTGAATAAGAGATATCATTCCAGGATTCAAATATATGATTTATATGACTACAAAATACGTTTCTAGAAATCGAAAGGTATTGATTATCAAAAAAAAGGAGGGTAACATCGTTAGCAATTGTCACTTGTCATAAATGTCATTGGTGCTGCGATTCGAATGAAAATGCAATAAAATAAGCAATGCCGGTCATTGGCGTAACTAGAGTTGAATAATGAGGGGGGGGGGTCGACCCCCACCAGTCAACCACACTAACTCAAATTTGTATTTTTTCTTGTTACTTTTTCATTTTTTCTGAGCAATGGGGGGAGGGGGTTACAACCCCAATAACCCCGCCCCCCCTCGTTACGCCTATGATGCCGGTTATATTCAATAAAGAATAGTATTCTATTGCAAAATCTTCTTTATTTCATCTTCTAGCATAAATTTGTTTTTTAGGATCAATCAATATTTGTAATGTTTCACATTACGAGGTACTACTGGAAATCTTATTGGATTGCAAGAATAGAGTGTTCTTCAGATTCAATCTCACTCGACTTTTATCGTGGAATCAATCTTGTTGCCATCATGTATTCCAAAAATACTACTGTATATTTATTGACTGAATAAACAATAAATTCATTTCAGACTTCAACATCTTTTGAAGAATTAATTTATTGTATAATAATATATATCTATAAGTTGAAGTCCAAGTCCAAGTAAGATTCAGTTAACATCATTTGAACACATCTGAAAACTAAATACATAGTTTCAATAAATCACCATACAGAGTGTGGAAAAATATAATTCAATGAAAAATTTTTCATTCAGTTCCAGTAATTGGTTAGTTTCATTTACTCAAATATTCAACATAACGTATGATGAAGACTAACAATAATCAGTTTATTGTCGAGTTTTATTTTTAGAAAAACGATTTTCGTATATTTTTTCACAGATGATGCATATCAAGAATTTTTTCAGTATGTGTACTATGTATGATATATTCTAAATTTGCATCCCGTGAATTCTGAATATAATTTGGGGGTTATCGAATGTATACAAAGTTAATCGACTTTTTTCACCCGAAATCGTCCTCCATTATCGTACCGAAAATATTTTTGCGAAGTAGAAAAACACTGATACACGTGCTGTAGAAGGTTAATCGTAATATTTTGTATAATTACCATGGTCAATGGGTGCAGCAAGTAAGGAACATTATCGGATATAGGAAGGGCTCATAAATGTTTGAATCTATATATAGATTAATAAGAACGTTAACATTCTTGTATCAATGAAAATTATCGGCGGGTAGTAAATCTTGAACAGAATGCTTTCAATTTCACGAAAATAGCGATGTTTACTCGAATGAAGTTATTGCTTGTTTCTAAATCATCCCCATCACACAACTACCCATCTGTTCAAGAATATTTTAAAATAAGTTCCAATGGATTTTTAAGTGAAAATATTTCGTAAATATAAATTTATGGAATAACCTTTGCAATAAAGATATTTGATTTTGAAGAGTGATGAATTGAAGGTATTAAGGGCTATTTTACATACTGTTTTCAGATTTCAAGATATCGAACATTCAATTATAGAAATTACATCAATGTAATGTTATTGAAACAGATACTCAGATTAAATGATAATAATCGTTAATTTATTTTAATATTCTAATTAATTGAAACAGCATACCAAAGAAAGGAGGATTTCAAAATGTCGATTATGTACGAAGAAATATCCATCAAAAAGTAAAATACAATATGAAAGAAAAATGCCTGTCTCATTATATCTTCCATTATGTTATTTTCTCTTTCGTTGAACTTGATAACCGGAAAATCGTAAATCCTCATCATTTTCCTTCGAACGGACAACGATTTCCATTTTTCGTCAGTACCCAACAACATAATATGGTGTTCTAAAACTAGCGGTGTAGTGTTGATGATAAACATGAAACTATCATTGTCAATGCCCGAACTAATTGATAAGAATTGGATCGTTTTCACGTGGCATAGACATCCCACCATACCGCAGTGAGCAAGGGGACTTTCAACAACGGCTATTGTGACTATCAGGTCACGTTTGAAACCGTTGTCTAAGCACATGTTTGAGTCGTACGTCCCTCTCTGGTTGCGTAATGCTATAGGTACCTGCTTATTTGAATACTTACTTTATGTAACGACATATTACATTGAATATTCTAATTATCGGTAACTGTTAACAGTTATCGAGATGAAATTCTCTTCTGAAAGCACGTACATTACCTACCCCTAAACGAATACATAGATAATAAGATTATCTAATCCATGATTTGAACTTGCTATAGTATAGCTACCGGTCAAGTCATCAACTGAAGTTACTTGAAAGGTCGTATATGTACAAAATACAAATATTCCTGAATACAATCAAGTACGATAAATGCATTACAGAAAATAGTTGATGTAACATAAGAATATAACACTATCGAAATATTCTATTACTTTCTGAAATATCCACATTGGGTGTCTCAGAACTTTTGGGCCAACGCTCATATCAGTAATTCATACAAAAAATATTTTTCATGACACAAGGAATATTTTTCTCAAATTCTACTTTGTAATCTTCGAACTTCTGAATCTTCTTCGATTATTTCAAGAACTTTTTCTTCACAGTCTCTATCAGATATAGAGTGGCAGTTTTTGTTCATATCGATTTGCAGTATTCTTCATAATTATCATTATGTTCATGAATTTCTTCAACTCGTTTGCTCCGACCGTATTACTGGTCATATGATATTGTATCTTTTATATCCTTCTTCATCCAGACCATTAATTTCAATTTCGAAATATATTCGTTTAATTTCTTTCATTTCACCACTTCTGATTAATTTTGGTAACGATATACTATATTGTGAAAGCTGTCAATTGGTTGAGCTTCTATTAATACGATACTCTCAGTTGAAAACAAATTCTTTGATATCAATAACTCCCTTATATCATCAATATATCTCCAATTACATCAATTTGCCAAATAAATAATTTTCCTACCAAAACGTACTGTAAATATACTGAGAATCCCCATTTTATACGATTTCAACGTATTTGATGTATTTATACTAGGTTAAATGTTTGAATGGATATCCATTACACAAGTCTACAACGATTTTGATGCCGCTAAAAGTAAATATTTCAAGTATACACCTGTAACCAAATAAAAAATTTATACTTCCCCAAATACATGTGAAGTTTTCGAGATTTCGCAAGGGGTGGATAAATTAAAAGGTATTCAATTAATTTACTGACAAACAAAAGAACATTTGATTCAAAACGTTCGATTACACATTATTTCGAAGGTTGTAAACTTTCCTTTTCATATTGTTTCCGATGGATGTCTTCAGGACATTCCCGTGTACTCCAACAGTACCTAATCTTCTATCAGATACTCATCCCAGCGACCTTAATCAACGTAATCAACGTACGTCTGCTTCACTGAATCTGATATAGTTTTTCTAAAGTCCTTCATTACAAACGTAATAAAATTCACTAAATTATAACATAATCAGCGGCACCAAAAAATTTTTTTGTAGACCGCTGATTTATGATTTATTTGATTGTTGAATTAGCGAGGATTGGGTCGAAATATTGAATAAAACCATATAGCAAAAAGTCGACGTTTCGAAACTTCATTGTTTCATCTTCGGGAATCAGAAGTATAGAATCAAGAAAAACTACAAAAATTGGTCTCGACAAAACAAAATAGACCAATTATGTAATTCAACAATCAGTCGCTACTCTATTCAATTATGACTCATATATTATTAATTATAACGCTATTCTTTTCGAGGTTCACCACAAAATGATATCGTTTAATACTTACCTTAAGGGTGTACTATTTTGATCTCAAATTCCTGAGAAAAGTATCGTAAAATAAAACAACGAATATCCTGCGATATCTTCCGAAAGAATCGTTGAATTGGAAAAAATATGCATAAACATTTACAAAGTTCATAACGAATTCATAGATGACATTATCTATTATTACACCAGATAAACGAAATGCTATAATATTGCAACGTGCTCTCAACCGAATACAATGAATGGGTTCAGGACACGACGGCCAGTGAACTATTTTGCCTTTTAGGATTCATGGTATGACGTTTCCACATCTGATCTGCAACGAATAAGGAAATACAACAAAATATTGATGGAACACACGCAGACTACGACATTTTTGGAGAAACATACGATAAGGTGAGATCAAATCGAGGACGTTAACTTAATGGAGACCTCGACAGGCAAGGCTGTATTACGCATAGTCAATAACAATAAGGAACTGCACCGACATCATTCAATGAGGTATGGTTGATACTCTCATCATCGATTAGCTCAATGCAGCCTCGATTAACTTTTTACATCTATTCTCAGTTAAAACGAACGAAGATGCAATACAAGAATGTAATGTGTGTAAAATTTGTAATATATCCTCGCCGAAAACCAAAATGAATAACCATCTATCAAGCAAATACCAGATATGGTATATGGTTGAAAATGGGGGTATTGAGGTCACCATTAAAATTTTCATTTTCCGGAACTATTGGGCACCAACTCAGTTGGCCAAACAAATGAAATACTTTTATTTTAATTCTAGGACTTTTGACAACTAAGAACTGTCGTCGTTATTTCGTTGTTATGGTAATGATGAAATGCATTTACCAAGACCATACCTAATAAGATTTTCATATTTACAATGACAACAACGAAGTGATCCTTTCCGGACTAGTCCGGGAAGTACGTACTTTCCGAGCTAGGCCGAAAAATGCTACTTTCTCAGAGAGAAAAAGCGTCCGGGAAGTGGGTACATACATGTCATTTTTCAATTCCAATTTGGTATATTTCAGAGAGAGAAATCAGTGATTTTTCATGTATCAGCGGTCAATACCAACTCTCCCATTTCAAATCAAAATTTTCTATATTTAATTATTGTATTGTTCAAAGAACTGTAGACAAATTTATGTTTGACATGACATTTGATAATAGAACACTATTTCGTAATATGTACTATTTTTTGCAGATGAGAAAAATAAATTTGGATATATGTATCCTAATTTCAAATATTTAAATTCATTTAAAATAAGGGTTTCTTTTTTGTTTAAAAAATTTTAGAAATGTATAAGTGAGATATTACATACTGTACATGTTCTTTGAATTGAATATCCACTAATTGAAATTAAACTTCCTCACTATACACCCATAAAGTACCGACATAAAAATTCAGAGAATCTTCTATCTTGGTACAACGTGATTATATTGACCTTTTAATCCCAGTATGTACATGCAAAACGTATGGAATCACCTCAAATAGGTAAGAGATAATACCAATATAGTAAGTCTAATGTAATGAAAAATAACAAGGTAGTCGTTATGAATTGTCACATAATGACGCAATTTATGGGAAATAAAATAAACATTTCAATTCATAGACCGAAGAACGAAGTTTTAATAGATAATATATAATTGTGATATACTGTTTTGACTATCATTCCACTGTGTAGCATTCAACATAATTTTCGAAATTAGTACTGTCTGAATCGCATGAAATATGCAATTCAATATTACTATGGTAACACGATGGTTTTGCTGTTACGAAATCATTCATATCACGTGTATTGACTCAACAACACATTTTTTCTTTGAATCATGAACTATTCATCAATACATTCCATCTACATGTAACATAACTGACTTAGGTAGGTAGATTTCTGATTCAATATTCAAAGTCTTCTAGGTTTTTCTTCATTGACTTACACATCTCAAAGTATTGAAGATAAGGAATAATTCGAATCATATTCGAAAACGTATTTGTATTTCAACGAATTTAAATTTTTTGCGATGATGGAGAGACAGTTCCTGGCAGATTATTACTCTCTGTGCATAAAAAATAACGATTGAGAACTATATTTGCATCTCTACAATGAAAGGAAGGCGAGTATTAGGAAAATTAAATAAAAAAAGTTAGTGCTGCTATCCAGATTAGCTCAAACAATTAAGGAAATATTCAACTGATTACAAAGTGCTCTACCGGTGGATAATATCATTTTCAAGGGAATCCAAAATATTTCTCAGCATTCGAATTGTTTCGAAATATGTTGAACTTGATAAGTTGATCTCAGTGTACTGATTTTATTTCTTCGATGCCTGGACTATCTAAAAGGATATCTTTACCATGCACAATGCACTTGTGGTTGGTTGCTTATGCACGTGAAGATATAGGAAGTTGAACCAAGGTGAATTCGTACATGGCGAGGTTGTGGCTGTATTTTTTCAATTTGGAGGATATTGTAATTAAGTATATTACAATTTAATATTTACGATAAGTATGGAGGGCATCCAAAAATAAACCCAGCAATTTATCAATGATCAACTACGACATTCATTATAGAAAATTTCTGAAAGAAAAAAAATCTGTAATTTTTGTAGAACCATATTAGACTGAAACTGCAATTTTCAATGCTGAATTTGTAATCTCTTTCCTACCGAGGAAAATAGTTAAGTAAACATCATTTCATGTACTTTTTTTTTTTTCATCAAGAAGATTCAATACCTCGATACCTTTCATAATGTTAACATAATCTATTTATTTAAAGAATATAGTACTGAAAGATTCGGTTCTTTCATTACCATCAGTAGAAAATAAAAAACGATGGAAAATTCATTCATCCAATGAAGTTTGATAATTCTAGTCAAAATTTTTACACATATTCAAAAAACTGTTCAACGGCTGTTCACAGTCAATAGTTATCCAATTTGAATAATAAAGTCATCGTCGAAAAAAAAACGGACAGGAATACTGCAGTTTCTGGCGAGCTGTCACAACTATCTTGCTCAAATAAACAGAGTATATAATGAAATTGTTTGAGATTTCTTATACAAAAACAGTCAACAAAGCACTATGCCTATTCACTGTTACTCCTAACGGCATTGTCTTCAAGAATTAGTGAGAAAAATGATTGTATATTCATGATTGGCAAAATCCGATTATGAATTCATCGAATCCGGAAAAATATTCGTTGAATCACCAAACAAAGTTTTCTTATGATAGTGATTTTCTATCATTCAATGGAAGAGCATCAAATTCCACATCGATCTATATTCATGTTTCCTATATCTTGAAGACGTGCTGAATAAGAACAAAGTTAGTCGAATCAAGATTCAATGACTTTTTTTGTATCTATTGGGAATGTATCGAAATAGTGAGCAGAATTTGCCGATTATTAATCAAGAGATATCCTTACATGAATAAACAAGAACAAGCGAATTCTCGATTATAAAATTTCATGGTGTCAAAGATTCCCAAACTTCGTAATGCGTGTTTTAGACATTTTGAATATCTCATATATAAATAAGTTTCGGCATTGCTATGGAATTCGAGTTGATGAAAATCAATAATGAGCTTATTAAAATTACTTAATAAACTAGGTATACCGTTTATTTCAAGCATGCCGTTGCATTTGCTATAATATATACGTGTAATAACTACTTTGCCACGTGACTGGACATGCTGCTAGAATTCAAAATGCCATTCTTGAGTATCGAAACTTTATCATGTGAATATCAGTTATGTGAGCTGTATTCGAGAAATTCGCCATTCAACGTGATATTTTTTTTTTTCATCAGAAGGAATGGATTTGCGTACTATTTTCATTACGTATTATTACATATCGATATATGAAATGAGTCCAGTTAGATAACGACACTGGACATAAACAACGGGACCGCTATACAATGTGTTCCAAATTTCCGTATAAGTAGTAGGACTATTCGGAAACCGTAACTGATTTGAGGAAGGTCAAATTAATAAACTATTTGATAATCATTTAATCATATCTATATTCAGCATATATCAGCAGGTATTTGAAAACAATCAAACATCCGCATTGTGAAAAATCCGCCTCAACTTTCTGATATCCATATCGAAGTCTTGATAAATCAATGTCGAAAATAAGTCTAGATTACAGAATATAGAAGTCATATGTTTCCAAATGAAACCCTGATATGTTTATAAAATTTGATTCGCTGAAATTAAATAATATGCTTATTTTCAGTACCAACACATGAAGTAATAGAAGATTCTGCAATAATTCACTGAAGGTTGCCTAAAATGATATCACGAATCGAAAGATAGTTGAGTACACTGAAAAAAATTCTGTTCATAATATCAATAAACGGTGGTTATCAACCTGTTATACGTTAATATCATGAATTTTTCATTAATACAACGAAACAAGCTTTATTAATCGATGATACTATCCATTGATATTATAAACCTGGTTTATCGATTTTTTATACGTTAATATTATGAATTCTTTATTGATACAACGAAATAATCTTCATTAATTGATGACGTTTTTCATTGATATTATTAACCTGCGTTCATTAACATGTTATACGTTAATAACATAATTTTTTTCATTAATACAACGAAATGATCTTCACTAATCGATAACGCAATTCATTGATATTCTTAACCTGCTTTCATCCATATGTTTTACGTTAATGTCATGAATTTTTTATCAATAAAACGAAAATATCTTTCTATCGATGATGCTATCCATTTATATTATTACCATGCTTCCATTGAAATTCACATGTAAACTTCCATAGAATACGTCAATTTCTTATTGTTCGGCGAACTATTTCATTATATTATCGAAATACTTTGGTAGTCTATCAATTCATGTTCTACAAGTTTGTTGACTATGAATTACTCATTTCTCAAATGGTATAGAAAGGATCTTCGATTGTAACTGAATTTTCATAAAATGTCATGTCTTGCATTTGGAAGAGTCGAAAAATAATTTGAATCTTTGGAAGAATCCAAGCCACTGTATCATTGATAGAATATTATTGAAATTTAATCATACATATCCAACGTTCATTTTTTTTTCTCTATAAGCAACGTTATAACGTATGAAATGAACGAATTCCTGTGATGATTCAATACAGATGGCATAGTTCAATACTTTAGTTCATTTTAACAGCGTATCTGTTCATCAATCAATGAAATGTAACATCATTCAGCGACCAGTTTTGTTTCTATTTATGAACATGGACATTGAATTCGGATATTTCCAAGAAATTTGACTAGACTGGAAAGGGTACCTACAAGATTGAGCAAGTAGTGCGCGCCAATTTAGCATTTTACCCTTCGCGAGTGAAGACGTATTGAAGAAGTGTTTTATAGTGTTTGTTCTTCATTCTATTGCAAGAAAAAGTGAGTTATTTTTTTCTATATTATTCCATTCTATATAAGATTCTTAACAATATAATTTTAGGTATACATCTACGAAAATAAAAAGGCTAAGAAGAGAACATGATATGTTTTTTGTGTAGAAAAAGATTGAATTCGTTAAAAATTCTCATTTCACATTTCAGAAAAACCCATGATTTAGGTACACATTCAATGGTTCGATGTTGCGAAAATGATTGTAATCAAATTTTCAAAGTATGTAATAGTGTTTTGCTATTCAAAGGATATATTATTAACATTGCAAAATGGTTGGGGTTAATTTTTGCAGATAGACATGGATTTTCAATTCCTCTTCAAAAACGGAGATGAACTACTAAGAAAATGGACTGGTGTATCGATAAGTTGAAAATATTTCTTTCTAACATAAATCATGTGAGGGATGAATCCATGAAGGGACTTATAGATCACCTAAAAAATGGAAATGAAAGTGAAAGGGAGTATCTTTCAAGTGATTTTTTGAACTGAGTATAAATTTGATTCTTTTTCACAGATGGTCGTAATGCTGTAATGTTTTATGGTTCACATGGTTCTTCCATCCCCACAACTAGAGGACCATATATTCTTCTTGAAACAAATGAAATCATCCATTTAATCATTCATTATCTGTATTGATGAAGATATTTTTTCAGTGACTGATATACATATATGTTTATTTCGATGCAGTATATATTTTGACAGAAGTGTTATCGAAGCCAAATGTTAAAGAAGGGAACCTCAAATAAATGTATTTATTTCATATTGAATAAAATTATTTTTGTAAAAATTTGTGTAATTTCATAATATCAATAATCGTGAATGACACTGTTCGTAATATTGAAGAATACAATCATAAATCAATGAACTGTATACATAGAAACAATGAATGTCATTGATGATTATGATAAATTGTATACATTTTATCAACGAATATAAGCATTACTCAACGAACTAAGTTCGTTTGGACAATGAACAATGTTCATTAACACTGCGAACACATTTCATAACATTAACGTTTGCCGTACATTGGTTCAACGAATGCCAATTCATCGACATAACGAACAGAACATTCATTGATGAATAGGTTATAACTCAATGATCGGCTTTCATTATATGGATAAATTTTTACATCGGACCAAAATTAATCACCGAATTATCGATATAACGTACTTTTTTATTGTATTTACACCACTTTTTGGTTCAGTGTACAAACAAATAAATGATGTAATATATGTTGGCTCATAGTCATCATATTTTCTGACTGTGAATGAATCACAAATGATAAGTATTATTCACGTACACTTACCTCCTTTACGAATTTTGAATATTTCACGTGTCTAAAAGTATCTTTGTTTGTATGTATTCAGAAAATAAAATCAACTCATTCAGATTCGAAAGACGACTTCATATTCTGGACACTCAGTATTTTACTAAAGGGAAAATCCATATAGATAGGTTTGCAGTAACATTCAATAAGAATATAAGTATATCAATATAAATATATTAAATATTTTTGGTAATTATTAATTGTTATTCAAAAATGTAGTACATTGATCATAAAGATTTCTCTTCAGTAATCAGAACTTGAGAAGAAAACTGTAAAAAGGTGTCTTCTGAAAAATTGATGTTCTGCAGTATCATAGCAGATATGAATTTCGAAGACTATCTGTAATCGATTTCAAACCTATGAGAGATGAGAGAAAAAAGAGGCAGATGACCAATTAATACATCTTGATATTAATATTCGAAATTGATCACATTTTTTGTCGATTCGATTAGAAGTGCGTCATCTAGAAGCAAGTTAAAGATATGTATTGTATATTGCACACTTATAGAAGAAATCTAGAATTGCTGTAGCATGCATCTACAGTTCATCATTGCCAGTAGAGATGGCGCACCTTTGTTCCATGAAAGTTAAAATAATGAAATTACAAATTCAGAAGGCTGGTTTACAGTTAATCATTAGGATTATCTGGATGTTGAAGTTGGAAAATATCACAACAATAGAATGGATCTTAGATTGAGGTCAGATGATTAATATTGTATGTATAAGAGAAATGAACCGACAAACGTAAAAGTGAAATATTTAATCATCTTCATGACCTTTTTATTCTCGGTAGTATTATCAGTCTTTTCTTTTATCAAATGTACGGGGCAGCAAGTTGCGAGATTCACCAATGTTCATTCATTCCGACCAAAAAGTTCTCCAAAATAATTAAAAGTATGTGACTGCATTTTTCGGTCATTGCCTTCTTAAAAGGAACAGAAAATTGTAAACTATGCGTTCTATCAATATATAAATTGCTGAATATATAGTTGAATACATGGGAAAATGTAAACCACATGAAATAATTTGGAATCAGCAAGAACTATTCTGGGCTTCTATTGAGTTCATCATGTTATTATTTTGTAATACATCCAAAATCCATGCCTACATTATTTCATCGAATTCATCAAAACACTAAGGAATATGTGCCAATCAAAATACTTTCTGTCAAAGAAACTGTGAAATTACAAATATGGAATATTTGGTCATGTACAAAGTAACTTACGCTCGATGTAGGAACAAAAATTCATCGAGAATGAAACATGTGTTTTTTTATTTTTGTGCTATACTTTTACGTCCTCATTATTTTCGTATGTTACTTTCCTACACCTGAGTGTAGCAGTGTTGAAAAAATTAATAGATTCTCTTATTTGAAAAAATACTTACTATCTAACCTAAAACACCTTCAGATATACAGATGGCACCGCATATCCATCATGATAAATGTAAATTTATACGTGCGTAATGGATAAAATAAGGTGGTGTGTATAAAACTATCTCACCATTGAGAAAAATATTTTCGAAAGATTAGAAATCATTTTGTAAAAATCTGCTCGTTTAAACGCCCTAATGATAAAATAATTTTGCTTCGAAACCAACAACTTTTATAGGAAACAAAAAAGTTCAGATACCATATATGAAATTTTTTCGAGAGACGAATGGAGGTGATTTTGAAAAAAGAAAGGTGCTATACACGAAGAAATATCAGAACTTGTTTATTCATTTGAACAAATACGTGAATACTGATTTTGAAAAAAGAAAGGTGCTATACACGAAGAAATATCAGAACTTGTTTATTCATTTGAACAAATACGGGAATACAGAGATAAAATAAGGAATAATTACAAATGAAAGTTATGGTATGCGCATTTATTTTGGGTAACGCACTTTCATTTGATTTCTATTTATAAATGATAATCCGGAAGGAAATATTTATCTGCTATCAATAGAAATTTGACTCATTGATAGTCCAATTACCTATGTAGTGGCCAGATGAAGACAGACTGTCATTATTCATTGAACTTTAATGAGATGATACTTACCAGTAAGACAATAGTAAAATAATAATATTTTTTTGAGAACAAGGACAAAAAATATACAGTGCTTCTCAAAATTCCTCTTTGGCAACTCGCATTTGAAATTTTGGAAGATAATCCAGATGTATTCGGTAATTTGGAAATAACATTCCAACAGGATGGTGCTCCTCCACACTTTTACGGTGCAGTAAGACGGTATTTGGATGAGGAGTATCGAGGTAGATGGATTGGACGACGAGGTTCAACGGATCTCACACCTTTGGATTTTTTTCTATGGGGTTACCTTAAATCGAAGGTTTACGTTACTGAACCTGCCAATATTGACGTTTTAAAACAACGTATTGTTGCAGAATGTGAGGCTGTTTCCGCAGACACATTTGCAAAAGTACGAGAAGAGTTCAAAAATAGGATGTTTTACTGTCAGGAAGTAAATGGAGGTCACTTCGAGCAATTTCTTTGAGTAGATACTGATTCTCAAATCTGTAATTAATATCATACTGAATGGGATTAAAATTTTAATGTTTACTAATGAGCCATTAAAACTGCCATAAACACAAATAAAATTAGTATCATTGAATAGGTTTTTTCGATACCTTTTAAAAGAGGTGTCGCTTGCCGTAGGGTTCCTTTTAAAATTATTGGTCACAATGGCCTTGTGACGTCATCTTTGACGATTTCGTCATCTATCATCCCAGTTTACAACCTTTAATATTCAGTTTCCAAATTTCACTTGTTTTGTATAATCGTTCCAAAGATACGAGGGGGGGAGGGGACTTTTGAGAAGCACTGTATAAAGTGGCAACCAATGTATACTGATATGATACCTCTTGTTTCTTCATTATAAAATCTGTTGTATATTGAACTGTATAAGAGAATTTCAATAATCTCAAATGTTGTATAATAAGGGAATGCAGAAACATACCTCAACAGTCATTACCTATACCTATAGGTGTCATATAATGAATCGTAGTGACTATTTTTTCATACGATTTCAATGTTAATTTGATATTTGATGACTTGTCATGGAAACAGTGACATAAATTGATATAAAATGATGAAAAAATCCGGAATCAACACAACGATCGTGTTCATTTCTTCAGATGTGGGATATTTGGTGACTCTTCATTCAATATCTTCAACACCAATAATACAACAAACTGTTTTTTATTACACTCATAAAACAATAAATATTGAAACATTAACAAATCAATGTACAGCTCTCCTGAGGGCTCTAGCCCTAATGTTAGTCATGGTTCTGGTAATCAGCCACCGTGACAAACGTGGAGAAATACTATCCATGGCGTGAACCACCGCAACCAGCAGAGTATGTGGAAAATATCCTGTAGTACTCTCTTTCACCCCGATGGTTTTCATAGCTTCCCGCACGTACACCAAGGGAGATGGCGCCATCCAGGTTGAGGATCTGATCTTCGACATGTTAGTGGCAACATAACCAGGCAGAAGACATTGCACAGTGATACCATATTTGCTGTATTCCGCTGATAGATCGTCAGAGAATTTGACAACATACGCCTTCGAAGCTGCGTAGACTGTCAAAAGAGGACTAGGAATCTGTGCAGCTGTGGATGAAATGTTCACTATCACCCCTCTACGTCTCTCCGCCATTCCAGGCAAGACGATTTGGCACATGTTGGTCACCGAAAATATGTTGCAACTTATGATGTTCTTGTAGACCTCGTCTTTGTTCTTCAGATCGAGGAAATATTCTGGGTAGGAGTAGCTCATGCCAACGTTATTAATTAGTATTCCGATGTCCAGTCCTGTGAGTTTCTTGTCGATTTCGTGGTAGATTTGTTCTGTGTCCGTGAAATCAGCAGCTATTGTTTTGAACTCTACCTTGTATTTAGCACCTGCAGAAAAGGAACCATTTAGTTAATATTATGTTTCAAAGGATAATCTAAACCAAATTCACGCTCCAGAGAATATTTGATGATAATAAAAATGAGCAATATTTGCATGTTCTTACATGTTCGATAGATAACATTGTGTGATTCACCTCACATCGATTTTTTCATGGTTTTTTGACTGCATACCCGTAAGAAAATATCCTAGAAACTATCAATTTTAGCTAAAATAGTCACATGCCACACTATATATCTTCATGAACATCATGTCACGGCATCAATAAAATTTCATATAGGAATGCGCAAATGTAGAAATTCAAGTAGTTCATAATATGTAAATATCAATATCATTCTTTGATTAAGTCTGTAGCATCCACAGGGTCCACGGTAAAGTTCATTTTAGATAGATATTTTTAGCAGTTAGTACAAAGATATCGGTGATGATATGGAATAGTGAAGTAAAATTAGGGTTTATATTTGGAATAGAATCGAATTATGGAATGGAAAAAAAAATAGTGCGGAGATACCGGAAGTGTCACAATGACTAAAATATCTTAGCTGGATTCTCCACATTTTCTAAGGTGTATATACAGATTTTCAGAATCATGCTACTTCTGGTTCTCCTTACACAGTTCGTATTTACTCAATAAGTAACCCCCTGTATATATACTTCATTCAGTGAATTTATTCTGGATAGTACAATGAACGTGGATAATGAACCATATCCAAAATACATTGAATGAAGATACGAACAGTGGTCATCGAATATTCTGACAAGCTTCTACAACATTCTATAAATGTATTTAGGAAATGCTCAGATCGATGAAATATTATTATTATTTTGTCATCGAATGAAGAAAGCATGGGAACTGAAATTAACTATAATCTGTATAAATATAAGGATAAATTATCAAAAATTGATTATGGACATAATGAGCTTTGGGTGACAAAAATCGTGTTTGTTTCCATAACAATATTACTCCATTTCAATTGTTGATATTCAGAAACATCCGTTGGTTAAAAAATTATAAAAACTCACTCAATTCTTTGACTACATCTTGAAGTTTAGACTCGTTTCTGCTAATAAGAACAACACATAGTCCTTTTTTGGCTAGGAGTTCTGCATAAGCCTTTCCTATTCCATCTGTGGCTCCTGTGACGACTAAACATAAAAAGCTCTAATTATAACATTTTCAATAGGAATTATATAATGTTGGGGTTGAATTCCGGTATTGAATTTCAATTCAATCAAAACAGAATGAACAATCAAACAGAACAACTGATCTCAAAAAAGAGACGTATACAGTTGCGGAAATAATTGTGATGTAAAGGGAGCGAAAAGAATTTACATTTGAGAACTCAATCTTATATCCGTTTAGATTCTCAGTTCTTACATGTCTGAAGGTCAGTTTATACAACAAACGGAATAAAATAAGGAAACGAAAAGGAATGATAATTTTCTGTAGATGACTGAAATAAAATAAGAACTCACGAAACAAATAACAGATTTTTGAAAATGACTTGAATTCCATGATCACAAAAATTTTCACTCATTTGTGATTGTAACTCAGGTTGAAAGTTAACCACCCATGTTCTCAATCCTCATTTTTTGATTGAACGTTTTTCTCATATAAATTCTTTCATATAGTATGCATATTCAGTTTTCTATTCTTTCTTTTTATTCCTCATTTTATTGTATTTGTTGTATACATTCTCCTCAACTTTACACAGCGTCACTCGAAATTTATAGAACGCCCTGTATATTATCCAATAACTCAAAGTTTTCTAATTTATTATAAACCTACGCATTACAAGGTTACATGAGTATACTACATATTGAGACCAACGTCAACATGAATGTACACTCACTTTAATTGCCGGATTTTGATAAGCAAAACATGACAAAATATCCCTGAAAACTTTCGAAACAGGGTGATTGATCAGTTTCTGAAAAGCTTGTTTGATCTGAAATCTTCTGATAGGAGCAAGTATGTAAAATTCACCATATACTTTCAATTACCTTGTGGTTAGTGAGTTATGATATTATACTCTGTCCAGATAAGCAATCAACAAATGTTTTTTTATAAAGTTTCAATATCTATGAATATTTCGGAGTTGAGAAGTTCTGGGAATCGGAAATGAATAAAAGTTCTCTTTGATGGTAACGCAGTTCTGATTTGCTGAGTCACATTCATCAAACATGTTTGAACTAATATCGTCTTACAATAGCATGTAATAATTTGTCATTAATTTATATTTTCTAGCTTAGTATGCATGATACAATTCCTGATTTCGATAGGCAGTATTTTTTAGTTCAGTAACATTCCCAAGATGTCAACCTAAGTTCAATGACGACGTGAATATCGTGCAGTCTTGATTTCCCGCAATATCATTCAGTTTATACTAGAAAATTGGTTCAACATTTGAATGATGACTATTCATGAATGAATGAATGAATAATATAACTTTGAATACAATGCACTGGACGGCGGCCGAGTAATCTCGGTAATTATAGCAGACAAAAAATGAAGGTTACGTTATTCATGTTTTTCAACACCATTTCAATGCTGAAAATGAAAATTGACTGCCTCTTTCACGAGTCATAAACATAAGTTTTTGATTACTATTCGACAAATATGTGAATATTATACAGTGTGGAACAGCCAAATAGAATAAATTCGATAACGAATAAATGAGAGCGTGTTGGGAAAAACGCTTCGATCTTTATTTCAAGATGCGCATTTAAAAAAAAAATAATTATATATGGTGTGTCATGTGACAGTGGACGATACCAACTTTCTTATCTTAAATACAACCCCCTGTCTATTATTATTTTTTTTATAAAACTTTCCACTGTAATGTTCAGAGAACATCGTGAGAACTAAGGGAAAGGAGGTAGGAATTGGTGTTCCAGAGCCTCGCTGTTCGTTGGATGAACGAGTCTTTGAAAATAGATGTTCTGCGGGTCCCCAAATTAACCACAAAGGGGTGTGAAGACTGGACTTGACGGGTTAACCTCCAAAGGAGGAACGATTGTTGATATTTCAGAAGAGCATCGCCCATGAAAATATCTATAGAATAGAGACAGATATCGCTATCCCTTCTACGGTGTTTCAGAGAAGTAAGCGAGTTAGCAAGCGAAGCATCACCGACGAGACGAATTGCCCTTTTTGGACAGAATCCAACAGCTTCAGGATATGTTTGGGTGCCGCACTCCAAATATGGGAACAGTATTCCAGGACAGGTTGGATTTGTGCCTTATAGATCGTAAGCAGCTGACTGGAAGTGAAATAGCTCCTGGCACGAAACAGAAAACCAAGTTTTTGAGATGCACTTTATGCAATTGATCTCACGTGATTTTCCCAAGAAAGGTTATTGCTGATAGCATCCAGATGGATGACTTCAAAGGTATGGTCACCCCTGACAAGCTTATGTTGGGCATTGTGAGGTCGGCTTTTTTGGAGAAAAGACATGCTTGTGTTTTGTTTGCATTGAAATCCATTGGATCCCTATTCGAGAATTGTTGCCAAATCCATATTTATGTTGTTACCATTTCTTTCTCGTTCGTTTTCGATTTGACGGAATCTTCTGAAAATCCTAAACATAATTCATGTACAATGTCCCATACCTATCTTCAACTGTTTCGGTTCTTTTTTACTGATATGAAATAAAAAAATACAGAAACAGATTTGTTTATTTCACGGCAAACATCTCTTAATTGATGTTTTCTTGTTTTTTACATCATTTATTCGTTATCGAATTCATTCCATTTGGCTGTTCCACACTGTATTTGTTTATAAGGTTACGAGATACTGACTTCTCTATAATTCAGATGCATCGAGAGAAGTATAGTTTTGAGTTATGTATAAATAACCCTAAAAACTGAATAGAAAACAAGTCGAAGTTTATTTGTTTCAAGTGACAATTCCCTATTTTTATGGATCTCATTTTGCATAAAAAATGAGCTTCATTCCATACGAGATCGTAGTTTTCGAAATAGAAAATATTTATGGTATTTGACCATGACGGCAAAAGCAATATATCACAATTCCTCATTATTGGAGAGTTCCTTATTGTACTTAATTATACGTTCAAATATTATTCAAATATGTTTATTGTCATCCATGGGGTATGTAATAAAGTTTCATCAAGAACATCTGCTAATGGATATCCGAATGAATAATCTCTGGTTCTAATTACATGTACAAGGCATGAAATAAAATCAATTCATCGTGTTAAGATCTACATCTATATGTGGAAACAACTTACTCTGCTGAGGTAGGTTGCTAATCTCAGATAAGTCGAATCTAGTTGATTCAGTTGTCCTGACATGATTAATTATGATAAATTATAATATTCTGACATTCCTGTAATGATCAATTGCATTTTCAATGTTCTTCGCAGTTTAAAAAAAATATATAATAACGTCAACAGTATAAGGAAGAGGTATACTTATTTTAATGTATGATACTATACCAAATCCATATCTAATTCTATTTTCCCCAACCATTTCGATGAAGAAATTGGTATGATTCTCTTAGCTCATTTTGTGTAACATTAAAATCGTAATGAATGGGTGAAGTAAAAAACTATTCCATTTGATACAGACTATTGATTTGAATTTATGATTTATACCATTTCCGAATCTACGAGATACGTTGAATAATTCCAAATTTCCTTTCAAAATCACTGTTTAGTACAAAGCAGGCTGGAAAGCAGGTGTTTGAATTGAACTTTTTTTTGGGATTCCTCCCTCTTCCAATTATCCGGTACTCGAGAGGTATTTGATACAGTATCGGAAAAATATGTTCATCCATATATAATCCATCCATATACAGAATATAGTCATATTCAAGATACGCAATGAAATTATAATGTACCCCACAATCAAAAGAAATACTCCTGCTATAATCCTACCAAATTATCGAGTTACTACTACATCTCAGTAAAAGCACATCGATGGTCCTTCGAGCTATTTGTTTGTAATGTTCAGTGGTCTATTCCTTATTTTCTCATTCAATCACAATACCATAGAAAAAAAAAACTATTCCTGATAGTGTAATTCAAAAAGAGAAAGTAAACAACAGCCTGTTTTTTTTTTAATTTAAAGCATACTTTTTGGAATAGCGTATATAATGAAGATAAAATTTTTTCCCCAATTGACACATTCAAAACTGCATTTTTCGTGCATTTCAGTAAAGAAATAATTAAAATATTTATCAGCTCATTATTTCGCTTTCGCGATTACCTTTGTTGTGTCTAGATAATTTCTTTCGATACTCTGTGTATTCAGTATAGAGGATCAATTGAATATTCATATATTTTCGATTTTGGAAAAATTCAAAACCCACTAACCTGCCCATTTTCCAGTTTCCCTTAAATTAACAGCATTTATCCTGAGAACGGTGGCTAGGTAATTATTATAAATTACCCTTAACACAAATTTGACCAACTGTATCCCAACTATGAACGTACAAATCAAGCCGATTTTATCTATCAAACAAATATTTCCGTCTTGCATTTTTGGTTCAACGTAATTTGAATTTTCACTGCTGAATGTTTATATGTTGAAGCAATTTGAATAGGCTCACGGTATTGCTTGATATTGTTGGTCTGTGAAACACATTTCGTTTTAGGCCGATCCAAGCATGCGCTTTGCTACTTTCACCCCTTTCTACAGTATTCGATCGCGGTGAAATTGTGATAGTTATCGTCCAGTCGATAGCGTACAAATTTGACTTACAAAACGAATACCGATTTTCAGATTAATATAGATAATCTTCACTTAGCACCACATGATTTCCTCAAAAAATAAATGGAATGCATAGAGAGGATGTCTTAATTACTGGATGACAACTGAACAACAAACTGAAGCTAAAATAGTAAATAAAGAATGTAATTTTAGTACTTCTACACTTTTTGATTAAATTTAAAATAATCATTACTCGATATGATCTCAGGACGTACTAGGGTGTTATTAACACCATATTATAGTGTCCAAAAAGCTAGTTAATAGCTGTCACAGTACCAACTGAATATATTTTGAGAAATTTAGTACCAAATTCAAATTTGGGAAATTCACTGCAAAATACACCTCCCTATATCATCAACCCGAATTGAAATAAGTTGTACACAAACCGACACCATTAACTCAACCACAGGCGTTCACAGTTACATGTCTTTGACAAGACTACATGTACATTGAATCTTTCTCCTGAAACAATCGTTTATTAGGGTATGCTCACTAGGTGTGATCTTGAAGTTTTGTATTTTTCTTTCATTCAGGATTGGAACTGTCGTAAATAACATCGCATGGCCTTCCTTCTAGACATGGTTACCGACATGGTTTTTTTTGACTGGTCCATAAGAAGGCGTTTCTTTCCTCATAACTTTCTCTGAAATGCAGAGGCGAGATTTCTATTCTTGTATAACTTGCTTGTACTTTGAATGCATTAAGAATATAGTATAATCAAAACCTCAGATGAAACTGAAAGTGTTGACTATCATCAAGTAGATAAACTCTGTATTCTTTTAAAGTTCAGAATGTTCTCATTGAATGAATTTGCCTATATTCGGGACATACAGAGTGTCATTGAGAACGAAACAGCGGCTCTGTAGGTCGGCAGAACGCTCGGACACGTCAACAACATTTCCGAGGGGGACATCGTTCGCGATGAAATTCATCCGAAATACATAACATCCCTCGGAGCTGTGACCGCCACCCCTGAAATTTTGAATGGCAACATATGGCAAGTGATACCTCAGTTGATAGGTATTTTCCTGCTCAATATCAAACAACAAAAATAAATTAATTCTATCGATTCGTTTTCGAGATATAGGAACTTGAACATCAATATCAACAATGAAAACAATATCTGGTAAAGCAACTGTTTGAAAGTAATTATCATTGTCAAGGAATTGAATGTTCAAACGGTCTACCACCCATTTCCATACAATAGTACAAGTTCTGTTTAAAATGAGACCTCACATTTCTTAGCATTTCCGGCGGTATTCGACGGCGTTATTCAATAATTCTACATCATAAATCTTCCAGAGATTCAGGTTCAGTTGCATAGATTTTGTTTTTCATGTGACCCCACACGAAAAAGACTAGTGGGGTTAAATCTGGACATCTGGCTGGCCACTCTATAGCGCATCTTCTTCCAATCCAACTTCCAGGAAACATTCTATCCAAAAACACCCTAACAGGCTGTGCTAATGTGGAGGTGCCCCGTCTTGTTGAGGTTTCAAGAATGTTGATTGGCATCTGACCAATAACGACAATTATGACGATTCACCGTATTGGTTCTACTGATATTGGTTACACTAGCCACTTTCCTCGAGCTCAATGTTCGGTCTGCATGAGCTTGTCCTAACAGTTCAACTTGAACAGCTTTATTTCTCAACGGAAATTAACTTTCTGGATCTCGTTTCTAATTGGCTACTGATCCAGTTTGACGAAATTTCTAGAACCAGAATTTCTAGATTCTAGAACGTATTTTCTAGCAACACGTTTATCTGGATGCGTTTTATTGAACAAATTAGCTATACGGTTACCGCACTCATCATTCTAAAAAAATATATATAATTTTCGTCGGTCCGCGATCGTTCACACCATTATTGAGAAAAGATATTCAGCAGATTTGATCAAGTAATTCACTCTTATGTCGTTCAATCAAATATCAATTTGACACTGATGTCCAAAATTGCGAACCTTAAATTTTTTTCGATCGAGTAATTGAACATTGTGATCATCCTTGGTTTTAGGTAGTTGCCTCCTTTCCCCGTTGTTTTGCTCGATCTTCCTCCACGCCAATATAGATAACTCATTTGAGTTTGTTTAGTGCTTTGTTCTTACGAGAGGTGACGTCTCCTCTGATAATATAATTTTTCTTCCACGATCGTTTGCGCGTTCAATGCAGTAACATTTTGTGTTCACTTACTGTTGTTACGATGTATTCAGTCCTTTTTTGTGTGACTTGGGGGTTTTATCCCATATTATTTCGTCCATATATGTAATGACTTTGTTTATATCCTTTGTTTATATGCGTGGTTTTTCAAACCTAGCATTCTTCGAGTAAGTTTTTATAATTTTTTACCGAATGTTTAGTGTTGCGTCGGTCCTTCTTCCTTATTTTCAGATTGTAGTGACACTGATGATGATCACAGCGGTGATCGAAACATGTTTACTCCCCCTTTTTGAGAATTTAAAAATACCTACTATTGTGTGGAGAAGACTTTGAGGTTTTTGTCGTTCTTTTTCAAGTAATTGAGGATGGAATAAAAATTTCAAACGGAATAGATCAATCAATTACATGACAATGATAATTATCTTCAAACAGTTGCTATATCATATATTGTTTTTATTGATTGAGTGAATAAAAAGTGATTTCCCAACTTCAAGTTCCTACATCTCGAAAAAAAATCGATAGAATTGATTCATTTTTGTTGTTGGACATTGAGGAGGAGAATACCTTTCAACTGAGGTATCACTTGCCATATGTTGCCATTCAAAATTTTAGGGGTGGTGGTCACAGCTCCGCGGGATGTTATGTATTTCGGGTGAATTTCATTGCGAACGATGTCCCCCTCGAAAATGTTGTTGACGTGTTCGAGCGTTTTTATGTAATTCAGTTCTGCCGATCTACGGAGCCGCTGTTTCGTTTTCAATGGCCCACTGTGTATACATGAGTCAACACAAACAGTTACAAATATCGCCAGAGACGTAGCAGTTCCGATTTAACTGGAAGTATGGAATTTTAAGATTTTATGTAACCTTTTGACATGTTTCAGGTCCTTCACTTCAATTCGACAGCTTTATAGAGATGTTCCTGTCGAACATGGAAATAGGAAGTACTTCATGAACTAGATTGACATGATAAATTAATGAACATGTTGAAGTCCGAAAACATTTTTTTCCAAATTATTGAAGTAAATAAATGACATTCAACATGAAATATACAGTGCGGATGATGAGTCTTACTCCCCCCTTTAATCTCCCCTTACTGAAGACAAATTGAGAAACGCTTCCGTTTGAAATAAAAATTGACATGTCCGAGCATTTTTCAATTTTGTTTTCAATAATGGAGATTAAGGGGGAGGGAAATAAGAATGGACGTGGATGGTCTCAATCCATAAAAGCCTTGAGAAAAACTTATTCGTACGCCACTGGTGAATTTTAATATTTTTTAAGTCCTTCAACCTATTACCCAAATTTTGTCTTTCTTGACTTTTGGTTGATTTCCGTTCAGTTTCCTCAGAAATCAATTAATTTGTAAATTGGCTCAAAGTAACATACTCTGAAAAGTATACTATTTCGATATTAGATATCAATTGAAGAATCGAAATTAAATGAAAAAAAAAATTATCAACAAATGCTTAGAGGAATTGTTCAAAGTGGCCTCCGTTTTTTGGAATGCAACATTGAGCACGACGAAGCCATGATTCCTTGACACTTGAGACCTCGGAAAATGCAACACCCTGTATGGTATTTGGAAAACATTTACTTTGATATTGAGCAGCACCTATTGCTTGATACTCATACAAAATTTGAAAGCTCTATCTGCTGTAGATCAAGCACAAAAACCTATTTTTTAAACGTTTCTCGTATGGTCTATTTATCATGTTTCGTGAAATGAAAAAAAAATTCCTTCTGAATTTTTCAATAAAAAATACTGCACTACGTTAGATTCCATCATAATGAATCGATATCTTGCCAAAATAGGTGATAGTGCTGGAGTTAAAAAATATTAGCAGACGAAAACGCTTCTCGTGTTGTTTACTTTTTCCTGATTTCATATAACTGTATTGCATAGTTTTTCGAAACATTTACTGTAATGGGATGAAATAAGCCTTTCCTGTTAGTTAATCTCTTCACTATCATAGATTATCGATCAATTCTTATAAGAAAACGTATTACCGAGATTTCATGAAATGTATGCAAGTCCGGTCCCCGTAGAATCTTCAAATTTGTTCAAAATCAAATTTTGTATATACCAGTCGATAGTTATTAAAAAGTTAGAAAATTGAGCATTTGAATCAACTTCGTAGCTACTTCGAGTAAAATGTTACAACGCGGCTGTGCCAGCTTTGTTTTTTCGAAAACCGTTTGAGTTAGAGAAATTTCAATTGTTAAAAAATAGTTATTAAATACTGCATGATTTTCATTTGGTTGTGACAAAACGGCTGTGTCAGTTTTATGGACATCAAAATAAGTCTTTATCATTATGGTATTTGACATTTGAATCCTTTGAATTCGGGGAATGAGATTCACGGAATCGAGAATACGTGTCCCAATCGATTAGAAAAATTGAGAGAAAGATTCGAGAAACGGCATATTAAAGATCCATTGGCGCGTTTCAAGTTAACCTCCATACCAGCTCAAGGGACTGTATAAAATATATTTTTTCCAGCGAATCTTTTTTATGTTGAACGGTCCCGATAATTGTCAGATGTATCGGATATTGTGCAAGAGAAAATCCACATTGGATGGTAGAACATCAACATTCACAAAAACTGAATGATTGGGTCAAAGTTTGCTGAGGAGAGCGTAACTTGTGCTCGGTATCTACATATTTTCGGGATTATTTGATGCTACTGAATCAGCTATTTACGAATAGTAATGATTCATGGTTTCAGCGACATAGTGTGCTTCACAAATATGATGTTGGTATAATCTCTGAGGAAAGTGGAAAGGAAGAAGAGAACCGATCGAATGGGCACCAAGATGGAAATCAATCAAATCATTATCTTATATTTTTAGGGTTTCAAAAAATAACAGTGGAAGTTTCAACCAAAAACATTTTCAAGAACTTTCAAACAATGGCCACCAAGATCTCAGAATTTGACATTTGATTTTTCATATAGGTTTACTTCAAGAGCAGAGTTTACCAAAATCAACCAAATAATTTAGAAGCGTCGAAGAAACACAGCAGGACAGACAAATAAACTCCGAAATCCCGAAAACGTTGAAGAGGAATCCACTGCTAGAATTGCACTGAAGGTCATGATTCAAAGTTTTCGTTCACCCTGTATAAATAAATAATAATTATAATGCCGGTAGGTGACAAATGATCCATGTCGTCAACATCGATGACGTAATATGTTTCGCTTGTATATCGTGAAATGGACCGTCAGAAAGTGAGTTTGACGTGTATCAGATTTCTCCGAATGACGACTTTTTTGACATCGAATTCATTTTCATACATTTGTATCATACTCTATAGGTAGATCGGTAAGTTATTAAAATAGGAGTATTAATATGGAACACTTTCGTCCATATGTAATGTCTATATATTACAATATATAGTATATATATAACAAAACTAAAACGATGTAACATACTCGATAATCCAAATCAATTAAAATATACATATCCTATAAATAATATAAACATACATAATCTATGTCTAATGTAAATAATTATTTATTAGCTACACCTTAATTACCAAAAATATAATATGCATACATATTTATCACATAAATTCAACTAAAATGATTTCAATTCTATAATAACTTAACTAAAATCACACAAAGTACCATAATGCACGCACTCTGAAATACAGTTGAAAAGTCTCATTGTATTGATAATAAGTAAATAATTCTTGTCACTTGTCAATCAATCAATATTATTTAAAAAAATAAATAACTATGTTTGGATTATTCAAAATATATTTCTGAATAAGTCAGAATCATTCTCAGAAAAATCAGTGTGGTAGACTTGAAATTTTTTATACCAGAATTCGATAGTCGTCAACGGCTTGATATCTATAACAGTATGGGTACCTTGAAATAAATATAACAAATATTTCGAGTTACTTATTTCTGGTTTCACAAAACACTAATTCATAACTTTCATCTATACGATATTGACATAAAGTAAAAATATACAGAAATATAAATATAAATTGATTTGGTCAAAAGTGGTAAGATTCATATTTTAGTTGCTAATAACAATTCGAGCAACAGAAATGTGCGATTTGACAGATCTTGGACAATTAATAGAGATAATTTCTCATTTATAGATATGATTATTTAAACTTCCCCTAATTTTTCGTGTGCATTTTGGTACGAAGCATTCGGAAGTAGCTAAATTCTATGACTTAATAAAATAGATATAAATTAGAATATTATGAGGAATTCCAATGGCAAACTTCAAATACTTTTCATAATTACTCAATAAATAGTAAATATTCGTGTATCCTGAATGTAACTGGAAATTCACTGTCGAAATATAAAAATTCAAGTGTGATCGGTCGGTCAAATATACCTATTCTTATACAAGATAGCAGCAACAAGATGAAATACCGTTATTTGCTGCATGACAATAAAATGTATTTTGCGCAAAGGGTTATAAAGCTTAGTTATGTATAAATTCAAAAATAATTGAGTAAAGAATTTCGAAAGACTAAAAAAATGGTTTAGCTAAGCACGAAAATTAAAGACATGTCAACTTATTAAAGTTCTCTATCTGCTCACTCGTTAAAAAATAAGAATGAAATTGATCATCATTTAAATAAGGACATTTTGAAACATTCATAGTCAGTGATAAGATCAGTGTTGATGATAATACCAAATTGAATCAAAATATGCCCAAATGAGATATTTTTTTTACTTTCACCAAACCACAGCTACTTCTTGTATTCCGTACTTAATCTATTTGGTAATAAAAAAAACAACATGGATTTGATAAGCCAATAAAACTTCACCTCAAAAGAAGTATACAATTCAATTGAAAATATATTCATGTATTGTTTCATTCAATGTAGAAGGTCTTGAATGGTTCAACACTTTATTCAATATATCCTATTGAAAGTGTAGCTGTTATTTGTACTATATGTTGGTCTAATGAAGAATTTTCTGAAAAACGAGAAAACCTTTTCCCGGAATACTCGCAAATTATAAAAAAAACACCAATTACTAGAGTGTGAGCAGGTACTGTACTCATTCATTAGAGTAAATATGTTTCAAATAGCAAATCATCAACACTCACAACATTAGTCAATACCTTATTGAATTGGTATCATCAAAAAAATTACTTTTCAAATTGGCACATATATTGTGATAGAAGTGAAAACGTGGAATAAGACCAAGAAGAATATAGTCTAGGTACTTCTTGTTGTATTGAGTTCTGGTAATATAAGTACCTGATTATTTCACCAATACATTTTTCATTAATTTGCAGATGAGCAGGACAGAATAGATTAAATTTTCAGATTAGGTATTTTTCGTTTGAAAATAATATTTCACAAATTGCTCTCAAATCATAACTAGATGTCATAATTTAAATATTTCGAACAACGCAGAAAAAAATAGCAACTGCAGATTCTTCTGTCAAATGAAAATCATAATGACACATAAACATTACTGATAGAAGGTAGGTTCGGTGGAGATCTTATAGTTGGAAAATAGGAAGTTTTGAACTATATCAATTACTATAACATATAAATAAAAATTGTGATGTTCGTTGCAATTCAAAAACAACATTATATTTTGGTTTGGAAAAACAAAATAATAGCTATGAAAATGAACTATTGATAAAGTAATCGCCATTTTGTATTCCAACCGTTCCCTGGTCCTCAATTCAATGACCTTATATAATGTGTTGATTTCAATCTGTTTATAAACACTAATAACATTCTAAAATGTTATGTTAAATAAAAAAGTTCAATTACTGTAGCGAAAAAAATCTGCAGTTGTCCACATTGTCCTGAATATTCAATGCTAATCAAGCAACTTATTGCCACTGAAACTCTGAACTCTGAATCTGAACAGTCTGATGTGAGACAAGCTAGAGTGTTAAATCAACATTACGAAGATGTGGATGGCCCAGGAGAACCATTTCGTTTCTTGCATTTATGCTTCAGTCCATCCAAATAAGTTTGTTGTGACTCTGCTAGGACTTGAGCCATGATTTCTTGGTCAAAATCATCGAAACCTAAAGCAGTTGTCATTATCAATATTATTTCCAAAGCACGAAATAAATGATCATCATTTGATCAGAACAAGTCAAGAATTGATGGTTCATATTGATTTTTGTTGAAATTGTGTATAGGAAGCTTACCTTATTGCTGTATTTTCGAATTTCGAATAAATGTAATGAAACAAAAAAAAACCTTCACACTCTTGACGAGGTTTATCTCAATTCATTATGGATCTGAATATTCTATATATCGAGTGAGTCAAAATGTGTACCGAGTTTTCCGAGGGCGATAGTAAAGAATAGTATGATGAATAAACTGACGGACCAAAATGCTTCCAAACGAAAAGAGCCACCAGATTGAATTTTTTTGCATGTTTGTTATTTTTTTCGAATGCGCTTCTAGATTTCTGATATTGCTATGAAGGGTGTGTTTAGAGGATGAGTTGTGTTGTTATGGTCTAACAATAGGAGCATTCGATAGAGAATGGGAAATAAGATATTTGAGTTTTTGTGGTCACATGATGTCAGCAGATCAATTTATCGATAATGATATTTCAAAAGATCTTTTGTTTTTTTTTATGTTACTTCGATTTTCAACCGCGATTTTAGGGAATGGCAAGATTAGAAGGATATATATTTCTTAGTACGCATTTTGTATCGAAATATACTTTTTTTCAACCTCAGAAAGTTCGGTAATTTTTTTACTCACCCTGTACATTGCTTACTTTTTTCTTTATAATCATTATTCATACATTTACTAATCATTGTGTTATATATTCAACTGTAACTGAACTTTAAACGAAAAAAACGTAGCTTGGGTAAATTCCCCAATAATTTGATAAGTTTTGATTTGTCATTTTTTCAGTAAAATCACTACTCTTTTAAATATTCAAAGGGCCAAAATTCTAATAACTAACAGCGAACAAAGAATATTTTTACGCATTTTTTACAAAAGAAAATACATATTTGCGATCTTTCATTTTCTCAGAGCAATAATTTGTTGATATCATTAATTGGTGTTATTACAATCAGAAGATGATACAAATTATATACGAATTTGATTAAATTTCACAATGATTGAACATGTTGATTGTTGGATTGTTGAATTAGTGGGTTCATCTTAGCCTACCTTAATTTTTTCCTAATTTCATAATTACCAATATTATCTACTATGTTGGAAGGACCGGCTTGTTGACTGAAATCTGGTGAGAAATTTTTCTCGTTGAAATTGATTGTTTCGGTTTCTACAATTCGCCTAGGAGAGTTGTAAAGGCGTTTGGCAAGAGTCTCTTCTTCTTTTGTAGGAACATATGGCGGAGGCACATCGACATTGAAGGAACCAGGAATGAAGGAGTTCGAACCAAACGATGTTCTTGGACTCGCTATGAATATAAAAAATAAATAGAAACTACTAAAGATCAGAAAAATTAATGTTACGAATCCATATAAATTATTAATCAATGCTTATTCATTTCTGTAATGACAATTGGTAAGACGAAACAAATTGAGAAAGTATGTAATGAAGTAAAAACACATTCGAAAATATAATTTATTTGTATCTAATTAGGAGAAAAAAGTAACGATGCTTGACACTCATTTATACGGTCTATGCAATGCAAGATCTGACCGTATTTATTGAAACGGTTTTCAATGATTTTACAGTCAAAAGAGATGAATTAAAATTTATTTCACTGAAGAGACATTCTGATTTTTTCCTTGGAAAAAAAAGGCCGATGAAATTCCTTGTCAATACGGGTAATTATTTTATCACTCTAGTCAAGTAGGACACGAGTGCTAAGATAATGATGTCTTACCTGCTATAATATAATCTTTCAGAGAATGCCTCGCTTATGGTTAGTTTATACAGCAAAAAAAGAATAAAATAAAATAAGAATGCCCCAATAAAATTACATATTTGTTACGACTTGAATGACATGTGTAATTTCATTGGCGCATTCTTAATTTATCTTGTTCTTAATTTTCTGTATAAACTAACCATTAGAGATCCTGATTTGGTGGATATTAGAGGCATTCAATGAACTGACTTGCAACTTCAGGGAGAAGACAAACTAGCGAGAATGATTTCTGATATACATGTTGTCATAAACAAGCTTGGATTTTGGAAAAAAAACCTAATAAATCGCAATTCCAAGAGCTTTCCTATTATTTCAGAAAATGTGCCATAGAATACCTCAAATATTTATGATTATGATGATACGTAGAAATAATTTCTAGTTTGAAGGTTTGTTTACTTGATTCAGGGATTCCAATGGAACTAATAAAAAAATTGTTGGAGTACACACTTTTGGTAATGTGGCTGATTTTTCTCTCTTAATTAAATATCTCTGAATCTTAATTCCGATGGGGAAATTTGTTTGGTCAGATGTGTATAAGACCCTTACAGTTGATTCCGAATCGATTTATACAATGTTGAGATGGACTCACCAAGAGACGAATAATTATTCTTTGGTGACATGGACCCTTTAGGCGACTGACCACCCTTCGGGGATACTGAACCACGCCTAGACGTTCTAGGACTAGATATCATAGTGGAGGTCACAGTAGAACTGCTTCCACTAGCCAAGGAATGACCCTCTGCCTTCAAACGTTTTTCTGTATCACGGAAATATTGGATGTAAGATTCACGTGCTACTTGTTCTTCTATAGCTTCATTAGTTGCTTCCCAATCTGTAGCTTTAATTTTATCTTCCAACATTGTCTAAACAAAGAAAACCAGATATTAACATGCATATTTGTGGATGACAGCACTATGTGAAAGGTTACTACATGATAATAGGTTTGTTTGAGATTTGTTGTCATTGTAATATTGCAAATTGAACGTTCACATATTCATTGTATGAAATGGATGATAGTTAGAATACATCAGATATAAAATATGGTCCATATCAGGATTGTTGCAGATTATTATCATCACCATAAGCATAAAATAAAAGGTATCTAGTTAATCACTGACATTCCAATTCCATTTTCGTGGATAATTTTTTCATTGTATGGATCAATTTCCACATTATTCATTCTGATTGAAATTACGAAAAATAATGTCTTGTTAATCATAGCATCCCTGATAATAAAATACAGACAACTGAGCAGAAGTTAAATTTTGAATCGAAAGAAAATCAATTTTGAGAGTTCTTGCATTCAGAGAAAAGGTGTTGATAAATGAATTATAGGAAATATCGAACAGTCGGATCAACTACTGAATAGTAGCTAACCTGTTCAATAAGTAACTCTTCACTGGCTCGTACAGCATCATGCAATCGTCTTCTATCTATGTCAACAGGTTTGTAGTTGGGCAAGCCCAAACCTACTCCCACAGAAGGGCTATTTGGATTACTGATGGAGTTGTAGTGGCACATTCTATGATAAGAGAGCCTGATAGGTTCATATGAACTGATTCTTGGGCCATTGAAGATATTAATAGGTTCTACAAAATAGGTCCAGTGAACTAGGTGAAATGTTCACGACATTATAACTTACCTATCTGATAACAATACACCTCAATAGTTCTATTATATAGTTCACTCATAGCCTGGATCTCTAAATGGTTTCCATGAACATGCCAAGTACGTTTTCTGGCAACATACTTTTCAAAATCTTCAGTAACATATGGCTCAAAATAATCTTGGTTTTGAACCTGAATGAAATATATCACTATTCAATAAATATCAACAAACAAAGAGAACAATATGTATTTTCGGATGAGATGTATGATCAAATACAATTTTTTCATTATGTCAATTCCAAGTTATGAGTATAGTATATAACAATAATACAACCATTTGATATTTTGAAATCACGATTAAAAATACCATTATTCTGGTTTTATGTATATATTATAGCGAAGTTTCATATCAGATGAAAAAGTTTCATACTGTTGATATTTGAGTATCTGAAATGTTGAGACATTTGATCTGAGGTAGTTTGAAGAGATTCCAAGATGACTTACAATGTAGTTCATGCAATCTTGTCGTACTTGGAAATGGAATTCCTGATCTCCATAGACTTGATCGGCAATAGAACGGAATAGACAGGCTCCATCTTCATTCATATTTTTTATTTCAAAACCTAAATTTGACATGCAGCGGGAAAAGAGAGCATCTCTCTGAAAATTGATTCATGGATATTAGTTCAAGCAATGTAAGATTACAAATTCAGTACCTTTTGCCACTCTTCGTCTGTAAGATGTCTATCCTTGAAAAAGCTTTCATCATACTCATCCTCACTATTGAATCCAGTACAGTCTTCTTTTATTTCGATTTCATTATTATTACAAGGAGTTTCAGTTGTAGCCTTATCTACAGGTGATGTAATATTGTTGTTTTCATGCAATGGCTCAGCAATGATCTCACGTTTGTTGAGCACTGTCCTTTCTCTTTTTTGATCTCTTCTCACATCCCTTTTTTGTTCCCTAACAGTTTCTCTATCTCTGGGTCTTTCAGATTCTTTGTATCTTTTACGAAACCTTTCTTTTCTGTCACTTTTGCTGTTGAAATGTAAAATTACATTTACATACAATCACTTGAGACATGAACAATTTTGGGATAGTTATTGCTATTACTATTATACTCACTAAGGAAATGGTGACCGTCTGGCATTATTATTATTTTCACAAAGAGACTGTATCTGGATAGAACTGATATCATTTCTTCTATTTGATCTTTCAGCAGGGGCCTAAAAATGTGTGTATATTTGTATTTTTGTGTTATATATAAAGATCTATTCATTATTTCATAAAAGAAAAACCACTCTTCTATTTATAGAAATCCACAATGAACTATATGGAGATAAATCATATCTATGTGGTAGTGAACATACACTCTGTTGATTTGTGTCGCTACTTTCTTCTGCATTTCCCTGAGATTTCCGAATAGCTGGTAGGATAGTCATTGTTTGATGTTATAAATCAATGATTTTTATAAAAAATTGTATATTTATGAAATAATTTATGAAATACAAAACCATCAACACACAACAACCTTCTTTATATTGATATAAACGTCAACTGTCAACTGTCATCTCATCGATACATTTTGCAACGTTGCCGGATATCTACCACAGAATATATGTGTTATCACAGCTTATACCTAGTTTAGAAACAGTTGGTTCACTGCACTTTTTGTCACCAAATTTAGAGTGCGCATGTTCACTCGTGCGTCGGTTGCGCGTTGACAAGTTAGGCTGGGCAGGCCTTTTGTATTTGACCACGTTTCGAGTCTGTTGTGGTGAATGTGTGTGCTTTTGTTGTATTTGGAATTTTTATACTTTGAAGTTTATCAATGGTAAATTAGTCCAGAAGAAAGGGAAACAAAATTATGAATTCAGAATAGTAAAACATTGATAATTAATACATATAAGTTATTAAATGTTTATAGTTTTAATTGTCATATAAATTCACAAAGCTTGATTATATAGTAATAGATGAGTTGTGAAACATTCATAATATTTGTATAGTTTGTAGTTTTAATTAACACACAATTTTAGTTTAATGTACTTAGCTTGATTATATACATATAGATAATGGTCATCCATGGGTGCGTTCCATTAAGCGCTCACAACGATCACGCTCACGACCACGAATTTTGTCGTTCCACTTGGTTCTATGCGTCATCGAAACGCTCACGCCGACCCACCTATTGAGATGGGTCATCGTGAGCATGAATCATGACGTCATTCATGACATTTTCGCCACGAGTGCCACGACCCCAACGATCGTGGTCGCCATGTGGAACGTCTGAATGAGTGTTTTGGGCGTTGTGAGCGCTTAATGGAACGCACCCCATGAATTCAGCGTATGTTCAGATCACGATCGTATACATAGGTCTTGCAACTCGTTTGGTGGGGGAAATTTTTGTGGAGCGCTGCAGCGCTGTCCTCTATTGTCACTTTGTCAGCCAATCACAAATCACACCCGATCAGCTTTTCGAAAGTAAGAATGATTTTTATTTATTCGAGAGAATTTTGCAAGATATAATATTTCTGTCATTGATTTTATTTACCATTCGAGTCCGAACCGTTTGTTTTTTTATCGAAGATTAATCACGTGATTATACCCCTATGTCCTCCTAGCGGATAATTATGGAAACTTTTTCTTCAAAACTGGTGCCACCCCCCACCACTCAAAATTGCCGTAGATTCCAAACCTTATGTGTATGACCGTGGTTTAGATATTGAAATATAGAGCCCAGTGTTCAATAAAGATTTGAAATAAACCATGGACTGTCAATTCGACCTGCCCTCTAGTATCAATATAATACAGATCAAGTCTCTGATGCTGAATTCTACTTTTTGATGTTATGTTATTCACTTTAGTTCATTTATATGAAATTATTATCATATGTAAATGTTTTCACCTCTTCAAAGTTTTTGGTTTTTCAATCAACTCCTCATAAGTCGAAACTTGTGCGGGGTGAAGAAGGGCGGGCCCTATAGTTCATAGTGGAATCCGAACCACTTCGGGGGAACGGACATACCAGTAGGATTAATACCATGAGTCCAACACTTAGGTGCGTTTGCCTCAGCGGGATTCGAACCACTGATATATCCGCTATGGATTTTGGCTATTTTAGGTATAGGCGAATGAATTTAAGAATGCAACGCCAAAGTGAGCAGTCAGAGAACCATACAAACAGGCATTGAATAGTGTAGTTGTATTTGTTTACATGAATTATATCATCACCACCCATCCTACAGAGATAAGCCGAAGTGATGCAATCCAGAGTAACCCGAGACGAGGGATGGAACCCTCAAGTGGTTCACGACCATTCTTTCATACCTGATTTCTTTCGCATAGTCAGTCAGACACCAAACTTCTAACAGTAATAAACATTATATACAATGTGGAATTTATACCCAATAAAGTGATCATTATTAAAAAGCAAGTCCTCTAGTCTCGAAAGATATTTAATTCATGTGATTTTTCGTAAATAAAGTATGAGTTTATAATGAAAATAAAGACATTTCAGACTTTTATAGTGAGCTAGGGCATCCATGTATATGTATTTTCATATTTCTATTAGCATTTGTTTTATTCATTGTATTATATTGAAAATAATACGAGGTTATAGAATACTGTTGTGAATGTGAATGGTTTGTTCAAAATATATACAGGTTTCTGATAATTTGTTTTGTATTTAGATTCGAATGGCAAGATTTAGTTTAGGGTACTTTGAAGGCACAAACACTTTTAGAAGTGTTCATGAAGGTGAAGAAGTTTTGAGTGCTGGACATCATATCATGATGACAAGAAAATTGTTTTTGTAATGGAATGAATTATGAATTTATAGTATTTGTTTCTTGTGATGTTTTTTGGTGAGAAGTGCTAAATAAAACGGATAATGTGAGATCTTGTTTCAATTTTGTTGATACCTGAACAATACTATGCTCAATAGTGATCATTAATGTGAACAGAATTTCATCTATCTACTCACGATATTTATATCACCAGCTTGAGGAAAAGCATGGGAAATATTATTGGAAGATTGATTTTACCGATTCAGAGTTACATACAAAACATAATACCAAACACAAGAACTATGTCGTCTCGTCTAGTTATTTTTAGTGCTACCAGGTGGCGTATCGCTTATGTTCATTTGCCAATATACAGGGTTATGATAAAGTAATGCACAAAATTCATAAAACGTACAACGATCACTTTTGAAAAAAATGCAAAAACACGTCAAACTGTTCTTTTTATTCCGCATCTTTTGACATAAGTTACAAAAATAACACGTCAAAGTTGTCAAAGTTATGACGTCATCAACGAATTTTTTTAATGGGAAGCTAAAATTTTTACCACATTATGTGATAGAGCTTGTGTTTTTACACACGGGAAAAATAGTTGCAGTAGGGCTCACATAAGAAAAAAAACGATAAAAGGAATAAAATAAATAATAAATAATCCTTTCTCTTTCGGTTAAACGATCCATAATAATGAAACTGTGGTGACACGAATTGTACGATACTGACACTGACAAACCGTTGTTTTAGTAAAACAATTGAAAAAATTTATAAGAACGAATGTTCTTACTAGATGAGTGTAAGTTTGACTTCTTTTTATAATCGGTTATGTTATTTCGTTTTTTATTCTTTTTCTTGTTTTTTTCCTATGTGAGCCCTACTGCAACTATTTTTCCCGTGTGAAAAAACACAAGCTCTATCACATAATGTGATACCCAGTAAACATTTCCGATCGGCAAAATGTCGGCCTTTTGTCGTCGATGAAGGATAAATGACGACGATCGGCAAACCTACGAGAATTCAGTAGTATGCCTTCATCAAATGATGACTGAATATAATATTCTAAAGCCCTTTGATCGGCCCCCGTACATTTTCCTTCAATCAAATTTCTACGTCGGCCCATCAAAGGCCTTGCATACATAAAGTGTTGCACTGGTGTTGCACTCGGCACCACACTGAAGAGACAAACGAATTTGTCAATTGTCAAATTTCATTCTCTTTGTTTTGGCTTCCATTTTGATTTTTGAATTACCGAACTAAAAGTGTGCTGATTGCTGAAAGCATCTCGGCAGATTAGTGTGCATAGTGTCCTTCAACATTTGTAGTTTGCAAATTATCAATATACATGGCCTATTTATGCTGAACAAATATGAGCATGCATGGACAAGTGAGTATGATATTATTTCTTTCTGGAGTAAATTCAGTATACATCCTACGAAGATGTCTAACTCATCAACTAACAACAATCTCCTAGCTTAGTTTTAATTGTTTATGGTGATAATTAGACTCTTTTGAGAAATGATTTTTCTTCAATATTTTTAAATAGCAAAATGTTAACCATATTTTTTGTACTTGTAGTGTGCATCAAGAAAGTATGAACAGAATTGGAAGTTATTTCTGGGGATGTTCAGCATTCAACATCATGAAATCAGGCACGGTAGTGATATATTTCAAGATGGCTCATTATTGAGAACAAAAGTTGATCTGGATTATTTCTATAACCTATTCCAAGCAAAGACGGATGTTCATTCTGACAAATATTGTAAGTATTATGGAGATTCAACTATCTATTATATATTATTCAATCAAGATCAATGTTATTGAATGTTTCTTCTGAGTTTGTCCAAATGTTTTGAGTCACATTTTTTCAGATATTTGATGAAAAAGATGACTGATGTAGTGAGGAGTTGAAATGAACCCATTTTCATGAACTATCACTAGTTCAGGAAGAAATAGACTGTCCAAAAGAGCTAGCCAAACTGATCTCTCATTATAGGTATGGAAATTTCATGTATTTTTCAAATATATAAAACATCTTCATTCCATATAAGATGTCATCAAAGAAATTAATGAATTGGTATTTCCAGGTATGACAAGAAGAAACTTATTGTTGTCAAAGGTACAGAATGAATAGAAATTGTCAAGGCCAGGTTCAGAAATTCCATGCAATGTCAAGGAGAACAAAATAGCAGAGGAAATATAATCAATTAGATTTTTTGATGCTGAACATTCCTGAATAGGATATGTTGTGGACTTTTTGATATTTTAATTTCAATAGGAGGAAATTGTAATGGTTAGTTCATATAGCAAATAGGGAAAATAATCAGAAAGGAATGCACCAATAAAATCACATTTCATTCAAATTGTAACAAATATGAGATTTAATTAGTGCATTATTTTCCTTATTTGCTGTATGAACAAACCAAATGCTACAATTCATTGTATTAAAATAGAATTTTTTGAATTGTATTCAGTAAAAAGTGAAAGAATAAGTTATACAAAATTGATCCAACGTGCTGATTCATTTCATTTATTGTTTATATCATCATACATTTTGTGAGTTGATCATGAAAAAAAAAAGTATTGTTCAGCACAGAATCAAATTGAAATGTTATGTAAGGAATTTTGAAATCATCTAAATGAATTGTCCTCTATTTAAGATATTCTATGTTATTTTTCAAATGTGATGCTTATTGCAATAAAATTATGAATTTCTAGAAATATTTGTCATTCATTACACCCCTTGAAAGCTAAAGGGAAAGGGGGGGGGGTGTGAGCTGCTGGTATAATCGGCCTTTCAATCAACCGACTATGATACGGCGTAAGCCCGTCGATTTTCCGATAAATATGGAAGGCAATATGTCGGGTCGGTTCATTCAGCCGACATTATTCTGTCGGCAAAGTAGAAGCGGCCCTCAAGTCGGCCGTAGTGACCAATAGATCCCGGTCCGATGCAGACAAACGACGTCGGACCGATATTCATATGTGCGGGGAATAATCTGAGGCCTTTTCTTTGCCGACCAAAAATGTTTACTGGGTAAAAATCTTAGCTTCCCATTAAAAAAATTTGTTGATGACGTCAAAACTTTGACAACTTTGACGTGTTATTTTTGTAACTTATGTCAAAAGATGCGGAATAAAAAGAACAGTTTGACGTGTATAGTGTACGTATTTACTTATATACGTTTATTCGTCATTCAAAATGAATATACACAGAATACTTGATACTACAAACTACACTCAAATGAATGAATATATTCAATCTATAGATTGACATAGGAACACTGAATAAATATATGAAATTATATACACTGCGTCCATAAAGTAACGCATAAATTCATTATTGGCTAAATGAACAATAAAATTAGGAATTTCCAAAACAGGTCGATTTTCGATTTCAATTCACTATTGTTCCAAATCATAATCTAATTTACAGGGTGAACCACTTTCGTGTAATGACGTCATCATCATTTTCTTCAAATGGAACAGCCCCCTTTTTTTTTCAATTTCCAAATTGCCTTTGTTGAGCTGATTCCAAAAATGTATAATATGTTGCTTCAAATTGGTACAGGGTGGGCAAAAATGCAAAAAAAAGTATGAAAATTATTTATGGAAAGTAATACGTTACTGAATGTAAAAGACAAATTAAATGGAATTAGTAGTTATGCAATTAATGTGATACACTTCCAAAAACAAACAAACGAACGAAAATTTACAATAAATGTTCAAATTGTTCTCCATTGACCGTTAGACAATGACTGAACCGGGCATTACTTTCGTCTCTAACATTCTGTAGCATAGCGGGTGTTATGCTCTGTATTTCTTGTCTGATTCGGTCTTGTAATTGAGGGATATTTCTAGGTCTGTTTAAGTAGACTTTAGATTTTAAATAACCCCATAAAAAGAAGTCTAATGGGTTCAGATCAGGTGATCTAGCAGGCCATTCCACTGGTCCCCTTCTTCCTATCCACCTTTGTGGAAAAGTTGTGTTTGAAAAATCGCGCACAGTTACTGCGAAATGTGGCGGTGCGCCATCCTGTTGAAACCAGATTCTGCGGTCTACATCAGTGGGTATTTGAATATCAGGAAAAAGCTGGATCAAATCAGGAATTTATGTATTTTCTAGGAGATCCAGATATAATGCTCCTGTTAAGTTTTCATCGAAAAAATATGGACCAATAATTGTATTTGTCACAATACCAGCCCATACGTTAGTTTTTTGTGATCTTTGCGTGTGGATTTTCATCAGACCAATAACGGGTGTTTTGCCGGTTAACATGACCGTTCAAATAAAACGTTGCCTCGTCCGAAAATAAATCGTCATCAATGAAATTGTTATTTTGGTTCATCATATACTCGCAGAATTCAGTTCTTCGGTCAAAGTCGTCTTCAGCCAATTCATGGATGAGACGTACTTTATAAGGATGGTATTTTACCTTTTTGAAAATGTTTGATACTGAAGACTTTCCAATACCAAAATCCCTCATCTCTCACATGTCCTAATTCTCTGTATTTTCGCTTTATTCTACTTACCGTAGATTGTGAAATAGGTTCACGATCTGGGTGCATTTCATGGAATAATCGGCAAACCTCTTGTTGAGTCCGCATCTTATCGCCAATACCAATCATCATTAATATTTCAATCCTGTCACTTTTGGCATTTTGTAAAAAAAGTTCACGAACGTGTACCTTCTCTAAAGAGTAACAATACGAAACTGTGCTTCAATGTTTCTGACAGTTCTGTCAAATAAAAAAAATGGTACAAGATAATGCCAAACAAAAAGATTTTCATAGTCCAGGGGCTGGGATCACTAATAAAAGCTGTATGATACAATTATTAAGAATAATGCTGTATGTTCTTGATAGTTTATCAAGGTAGTTGTATAACAATACGTATAATTTCATTTAATGTGTTTATTACGTTTATTCGTTATTTTCATTACTTTGTTAGTAAATTTTTGCATTTTTGCCCACCCTGTACCAATTTGAAGCAACATATTATACATTTTTGGAATCAGCTCAGAAAAGGCAATTTGGGAATTGAAAAAAAAGGGGGGGGTTTCATTTGAAAAAAATGGTGATGACGTCATTACACGAAAGTGGTTCACCCTGTATATTAGATTATGATTTGAAACAATAGTAAATTGAAATCAAAAATCGACCTATTTTGGGAATTCCTAATTTTATTGTTCATTTAGCCAATAATGAATTTATGCGTTACTTTATGGACGCACTGTATAGTATAGGGTATAGTGTACGCCTCAGACTACTTGGCTACCACGATGTAGTTGTCTTGTTTGAATCATTCTGATTATATATAGGCGACAACTATGAAATTCTTTGAATTTAACTGAAATATATATCAGATTATCACTTGATAAATGTATATTATCGTTATATTATAATTAGATATTAATCAATCTTGATTTCTTGGAAAACAGTATTTTTATATCGATTCAATTCTTAGGGCTTAATATTATTTCAAGCCGGAACTGGTGGCATTTGAATTCGTAAAAATTTGACACCGGCAGGAAAGCTCATCATTGCTAAATGGGAATTTACTCGAGCGTCGTAGAGACCTATTGGGATGCAAATCTTAGATGATAAGAAGAAAAAAATGTTATATGATATATACCTTTACGTCGGTGGGGGAAGCGACTATAGATTTTTAAATATGTAAAAAAAACTATTGCATGGACATCCTCGAGCGCGTCAGATATTGATAGCATCAATGCTCTACGTATTTTTGATAATGTACGTATTTTAATCTGATCGTTTGCATGATGCGGGTGGTTGTATTTAAGGGTTGAAAATGTAAAAAAAATAAAATCAATCGAGCGCGTCAGATTTTCTAAGGGAGTGTTAAGTGCACCAAAAAAAAAGCTCTCATTCACTAATCTGACGATTTCGATGGGACGCAAACTCGCGGCCATTTTCCTAATTTGCAAAAAAAAATTCGCCATTTTGAAATACTCAAGCGCGTCAGATTGAGATATATATGGTTCATCTTTATGTTCTAAACGTACTGTATATTATCTAGAGGGATTCGCCTGATCTGACAAAAAAAAAATTTAAAAATGGTTCACCTTAAAGGCCATCCCTGCAACTTCCCGCTAATTCCATTCCTGGGCGCTTAAAATTGTACTTGTGATATTTTTGAGCTCAAAATATAATTTATGTGATATTTTGAGCTCGCTGAGTTCGAAGAAATAATATTTCTGTGCATTTGAGCTCTCCCAGCTCGAAAGTCTGATAGAAGTTTCATAGAACACTATTTTTGGAATTTTGAAACCGCAATAACTTTTGAATGGAACAACAATTTTCACGCGGTTGGCGGCATTCGACGCAGTTTTGTCAGATTATATATTTTTCATTATTCTTGAATTATTTCCTTCGAAATTTAAAAAAATTTAGCTACGCTCGAGAATGTCCAGATGACGTTTTTTTGCAACTTTGTTGCCCTCCCTTTCTTTTGCGTCACTCTCAAATTGTCAGATTAGTGGAATATACACTTTCTAGGATGTAATTAATTCACCCTATCTTAATCTGACGCTCTCAAGAATTTCTGATGGTCAATTTTTTTTTTCTAATCTGATCCTGTATCCTTCACGGGCGGCCTTATATATGGGTCTCATGTTTTGTGGAGGTACTTATCCGGGTGCAAGGTATCCCCCTGTATATTAATCTGACGCGCTTTAGTAAATCCCGAAATCCCCGCTTGGGCTCCCCTACTAATAGGTCGTCTGCAGCGCGTCACAAAATAGGCGTATCTTATTCTGATCTGGTGGTAAAACAACTTTGAAATTCTTTTCTGATAATTTGTATTGTGTTCTTGGACATTCAAATTCATAATTAGTATTTTGTTTCGCATTGGTAGTTCATTGAACTTGAAAAAAACATTCTCTACACATGAACTATTGTTTCACCACCATTTTTAGAAAATATATTGATATATCGTTGTCGCTTGCAATATATGCGTTTGTGCGGCTCCTGTTATGCCGTTGCTGCTTGCATTTTTATTCAGCGATGCTCTGATAAAACAAGTTATACAGTGTGGAACAGCCAAATGGAATAAATTCGATAACGAATAAAGGAGAGCTTGTTGGGAAAAACGTTTGGACACGAAACCTACATTTTTACTTTACTATACGAAATTTTTCATGTTTTCAATAAGCAAAAGCTATGAATGTGACTTCAAAAATACTTTTTCGATAATTTCTTTTGGCAATATCAAACTAGTTATTTTGTACTATTGAGAACTTTTTCATACCCAACTGATCAATAAATATCTAAATGATGAATTTTCTGGTCGATATGTAGGCAGAGGAGGACCACATTGTGTATTTGCGCAAATCTAAAATTCGCAATATTTTTTTATTTACATTTTCAAGTGAGTTATTACTTCCAGACATTTTTTGTATGTTGTTACTTGAGAGTAAGTTTATCCAGTTCCACACACTGATGGGCCACCCCGTGAGTCTATGTTGTACACCAAATTTCATTTGTTCTCATAAAGAGTGACAATTTGGCTACTGTAAATAGGAAAATTCATCAATATTTGTTTTCCATCAGTGATGGCAGCGTCAATGAAAGTCCGCCCCATTGCAAGCACTTTCCAGTAAAAAAATATTGCTAGTATTTTCAGGCTGGTTTAATTTGAATTGGTGTAATTCGTTTATTTCGAAGTCTAATTCAATATAGTACTCTAGTTGTCCAGTTCGTTTGGAAAGTAACGGTTTCATCAAGATCGAATACATTTGCTGAATGTTTCATTTTTCATCATAATGAAAGTGTTCAAGTACTGTTTGATTTCTTTGTTTCAGTCCATTACCGATCACATTTCGATATTGAGTGCTATACTATTCACGTTAGATAATTACATATACAGGTTGTTATTTGATAGAATAATTAAAAAAGATGATATTGAATCACAAAATCAACAGAAAAAGTTATGAAACGTATGGTGTTATTCTCAACCTATTTGGAATAAACCCTATTTTCATGATTTTTTGAGGAAACAATATGATATTGTACGTCATAAATATTGTTTTCGTGAGTTTTTGATTTGAAATAATTACAAATTCAATGAAATACCTATAACTTTTGAGTCAACAAAACTAATATTTTTATTGTTCTTCTGGAGGAAATCTTTCACGATACAAATACAATGTGAAATAATATATAAGTCGTTTATTTTGTGATTTCCATATTTAGTATGAAGGATGGATAAAGAATATCTTGTATACAATATTCTTTCCTTAGAATTCTATCCACAATGGTTTCTCAATTCCAAACACACAATGAGATCGATTCATTTTGATTCACCTAAAATCTATGAGCGGAAATTCAGCAGAGCATCTATAGTTATTGTTGTGCAAATAAATAGCTGTGGACAATAGGATATTTGACTCCCAAGAAATGGCAGATGTAAGATCAGCTCGTACAATAGATTACGGTGAAATCGCCTAATTTCAAGTTTCTAATTATTGAAAATTGATTGAATAATTGTTCAATATTTCAAATAAGAGGACTGTGAATAAGAGGTGAATTTCGGGATTCTTGATAGATAATAAACAATTATGAGTATTGAATTTGTATTCCTAATGAAAAATAGTTTCCATCTCATTGAATTCCAGTTTGTGTATCGATGCAAAGAGTGTCTTATGTTTGCATAGTACCTAGTGGAACTTTAATAAAATACCTGAAAATTATAATCGACGAATATCTCATATATTCTCGAGTGTGTCAATGAACTGAGAAGTATGATGAGACGAATTGAAAAAAAGAAAACCTGGAACAGATCAATTTTTATATTTCATGGACCATCACACTATAAATATATAATTGATATTAGGTCGTCATTTTTAGCGTAATGTGCAATCTCCGTTCTGATGCGCTTCCTCAACTCTCATTCATTATTTTTTAACTGTGATTAACTTTGCTCTTCAGTAAAAAGTTATATGTAATGAAATCTGGAGATGTTGATCGCCTGTTGATAGATCCTCCCCCTTATTCGCATACCTGGGAAAACGTCACCAATTATGTTAGGTTAGGAACTACCAATCATTTATTTTTGGAAATAGCTGATTCGATAGGGTTAACAGATAATCCTGGGGATATCGAGGATCGATTGAGTTTTTATCATTTCACAGTAGATTGATGTGAATTAGTATCCAGAACTACTGGCCTTGAGCTGCCTTGTCGTAAAGCACGTATATCATCCAGTTTCTGTAGTAATAATTTTACTACCTCTTAAGAGATCCTTCAGGTGGATGGTATCTCGAAACTTCTTTAAAATTTTGCTACTTTTTGATTGAATTCTCTGCCCACTTTCTCTACCCAATCAACTCTGATGACGATTCTTGTATGGTTTCTATAAGCTGTGCAATATATATAAGTGTCATCTCTATTGACGATTATAAAAATATCGACGCTATCTGGTGGTGAAATTGTAAACAACGTCCACAACGTTCTCCGGATAAAACGTGTTTAAATATATATTCATTGATTATTTGTGGATACTGATATGAATAAAGTGTCTGCATTGCTCCTAATAGTAAACATACGATAGAAACATATTGCTCAAGGTTTGTAAAAGTATAATTGTTTATCAGGAAAAAGTTAAGATCTATGCATTGTGTATATTTCCACAGGTGTTGCTCCTGAATAAGTAAAAACTCCAAGACTGAAAACAAGTAGATAAAATTCGGCTATGTATACGTTTTTGACATGTGTAACGTTGAAAAACGAAATCCAAATTTGTAACATTTTGTTGATTATCACAAATAACATGGAATATTTTCAAAATTTGTTCGCCCCCAACAATGTTTCTACTACTGCTGCACGCAGCTGCAGGTAGAGGAAAATCGTGATTGACCATGTTTTCCCAGAGATATACTTACTAAATAGCTACACCACGTTAAATCTCTTCGAAACACAACTGAATCACAATATTTTCATATAATATACGTTTATGAAACTATTACTGCTGTCCGCCATATTCATTTTACATTCCGCAGCTCCTCCTATGGTGATTGCAATCACCAGTTGTGATATTGGATTATATACTGTTGTTCTTCTCTCGATGTTTATTGGCAATTTTGCACTTATGATTTGATCTAGATTTCGATGAACATTTTTGTTGGAACGTACATATTTTGAATCAGGAAAACACGAATTTTATATTTTTATCGTGGATAAATCAATACTTTTCTGTCTGAGATTTCACTTTTTCCTTCGAAAACTTATGTTTTTTTGTGATATGGACATTATAAGATACAAAGTAAGTAGAGTAATTTATGGCGGAAGTTAATTCTCGAATATTGGATCGCTGTCTATAACGTTAATTCTAGTTTTACATGTTAGATGTTCCATGAAGCATCTGTGGAATTTTTGCGAAGTTTTCGGAAACATTCGCCATCAGGCAAATGGGCAATAACTCTCTGGAGTTTCTGATTATGATTTAAGGGGAAAGTAACAGCAGGTGGCCAGTGGCGCACCATTGTCATGTTGAATATACGACTTTCAATCGTCGTGAATGAAATTCGATAGCCAACACCCGAAATTTGAAAGCTAGTATGGCCATTGGTTGAATTGTGATTTCCCTCAATAGTTGTGACAGTTTCACAATCAGTGCTGTTGGTAGCTCTATAGAAATGATGCAGAAACAATTTATATTGTCTTTCAAAAACATTGTATGTTTCCTTTGTTGGTAACTACTCTCGAAAAACGTGGTGAAAGATAGCCACAACAAGTAGAAATAATTGTGAATTATCAGTCCATTTGTGAGAGTCAGGAAAGTATTACGGCTCCTCACATATTTGCCAATATATATACCTATATATAATCGGAAATCGCCTGTAATATAATTTCGATTAATCAGATATGAGTTATGTGATATAAAATTTATGACACCACAATTTCAATCCAACGACTACTATGGCTACACCAGACGAACCAATTTTAATTTGTTCAACTGATTTGTACTATCACCACAAATTCCAAAAATTCATGAAGCCACCAAATAATGCGAGATAATGTAAAAACAAACAAGAACCAAGTAAATGTGAAAAAAATGAAATTGGATTTGATGTAGTAGATTGAGTTGTGTAAAACCGTGAAAATGTTTCTTCAATTTATGAAATTCTTGAAAATACTTAATGGATATGATGTACGTGTTTACAGCATCACGTAATAGAATAATTAACTGATTCTGACAACATCTATATATTTTATAACTTACTTTGGTACAATCTTATTTTCCCTTCTGTTTCTTCTCGAAAGATACCAATTGATTTCGAGACTTTCGAAGAAAAAATTTCGATGGCTCTCGTTTTAACGTTTAAACTGCCTGACTGTCCCCTAAATTCTAACATGGCGGCTTCCAGCGTATTCCTTCTCGCGCAGCTTGTCGTGCATTCTCCCTTCGATATCTTTGAAATGGCCCCTGGGATGAATCAGACCAAAATTCAATGCAATTCTGAGCGATTGAATATTCTCGGACTGATTGTTTCACGGGAGTTCAAAAATAATGATTCTTTAAAATGTAGGCTATTACAAAAGTTTCTACGTGTTTATTTCTAGAGTCTCCAAATTATCACCGGTCATTTGGGAAATCGAGAATTTCCCGATGGACCATTCAGTCACGGTTGATACAAACTGAGTGCAATCCTGGTTGGTGTGTAACTCATAATGAATCTCAGAGTAGCCAACTTTCTGACACAATAATGGAGAGTCCTGTCGAATGAAAAGGCGTTCAAAGATAAGTAAATCTGTACTGCTCACAGGTGAATATCCCACGTCCAACATTTATGTTCTGCTATTAGGAAAATGTTCCAACGTGGAGTGTTATTTCTGTTTGACCATCAAATCAGTAGAATTCATGCATTGATGTTGATCTCTATTTAATTTTACCCTGAAAGGAGTCACACTAATCTCAATGAATTGGAGATTGTGTACAGGTTGTCTCAAGACGCTGTGTATTACTTAAAAAATAAACTACTAAAACGTTTTGAGAATTGTACAGGTTACTGAGATCAATAAAGCAAAACTTGATGTTTTTCTGTCTTTCGTAAAGAACGAATTTTTGCAATTGGCAGTAAACAGAATAATATATGTGGCTGCTCGACTGTAAGTGCGATGTTTTTTCTTATTATTTTCAACGATAATCGGAAACGGGAAGTTAGGTTGAGTTTATCCTTCAAATTGTTTTCGCAAATGTTTTTGATCCATACAATATATGCACCAATATTTGGATAACTATTGACTATGAATATCCGTTGGATAGTTTCTTCAATAGTCGTAAAACCTAAAATTATCAGACTTTATCAATGGATCAAATATTTCTATCCATGTCTAAATGTTCCCAACTACGTCTAAACCAAGTAGAAGATCAGTTGTTAGTTAGCTGGATACTTTTTATTTTGCACTTACGGTATTAAAAAATAACCAGATCTGTTTGAATTTTCAATTTCGAATAAATGTACTATACCAACAGAATCTTACCAATTATACCAATTCAGATCAAACCCAAAAATGAGAATTATTGTAGGGCACATAAGAATATCGAGTAGAAAAAATTTCAAAAATAAAAAAGCAATGTATAGGGAATCAATAGGGCTTTTCAACGAGGTATCATTTGACCCCCATTCCCATTTGTAAAAATTTAGGGGATGTTACTCCCGCTTAGGAGGGTAAAGTTTGGGCTATACTTTTTGCGTCAAAAGTTGCCCCCCTCATATACAAAGTTGACGTGTTTCAGGTTTTCCTCGATAAAATCTCTTCCTGGTAGTAATACCTTCCGGTACGTTTTCTTTGGCCACCCTGTATATTTGGAATTCAATAGCCGACAGCAAATGTTTGTTGTCCCAGGTACATTTTGCCCTATCCAATTCGTTTCCATAACGTATACAATAATAAGGTTGGTACAAGCACGAGAGTAGTTAATCTATTACCAGCTTTTTCCTTCATGATAATAATACATTAAGTCATGTAGCATGACAACATCGAAATTCATTTTATTCGCGGTATTTTCGAATGAACCGAGGAGCTGGCGTGGCCCGATTTTTGACAACGGTTCGTTAAACAGGCCTGCACACGTAAATGGAATCGATACTACACCATCTTCGGTCGCTGCTGTATACAGGGATTAGTGCATTTTTTTGAATTAACAGCTTGTTGGAAAACAAAATTTTATTGAACCGAATGTAGAGAATTAGGAACAGTTGAGGATATGACACTATCATGTGGACTCGAGAGAATCATAATCTATAGTTTGATAGTGATATTGTCGCGTACAGTGGGTATCTTTGGGGGTCACCTCTGTCGCTTGGGTCGAACTCAGGAAATATAAATGAAATACTTCCAATTGCCATATCTGATGAAAACAAAACATAAAATTCAATAACAATTATGATTGTACATTCGTTAAGAAAAGTTCAATGATAGATACACAAAAAAAATTTCTCACCCTAGGATACACAATAATGCTGAGAACCCAGTCTTTAGGAGGAGTGAGAGACAATCAAGGAAAACTGTGGCATAGGAGTCCGAACTACCCCATCGGACGTCTATCTACCATTCACCCACGACTAACTTTCTTAATTCTATCTCAGGACTAACTCTCTCCAGACTAACTCAAGACTCCTCCTCAATCTATGTCTTCAATCACTTTTATCAAATCTTCTGACCCCAAATCTATACATTTAGATCAGCACTGTCAACAAAATGACATTGGTCATCTAGTTCTTGTGATGACACATTCTATTTGACATAATTTGTACTGACCTATGCTTTCATCTTAGACTCGTAAGCAGTGTTTTGTTTATAATAATAATGAAATTGAATTTGGAATATAATCATACTTGAATTGGATTTCGAAAAACATACATATTGACAATGTTGACCATATAAAGTACCTGTTCGAAAATATCAGTTATCTGAACGAATATCGTAGATCTGCAGTCGATAGATCAACCTCATATATAATACAGGATCTATCGAACTCTCTTGAACGTGTGGACGAATCTGTAATATTTACATTGGGTTCTCTCCTATATACTTTCGGATGTTGTAGAAGAAGTTTTCTTGAGTATTTGTCATGAAGTAGATTCTGTAATGATTTTGAACGTTGTGTCGGAAAATAAGGTACGTTTTCGGAAGTGATTACTCAGAATATGAATAGCATTACGATTTTGGAAAATCCTGTGAATCATGTACAGGGTCCTGAATTAGAGCATCTCCAGAAAGCAACGAAGGGAAAACAGCTGTTTTATCTATAATTGAGGGAAACAAATTATTCGAAACATTTAACGAGATTCTGAGCCAGTAAACTGGTCAATATATTTCAACATCCAGAAAAATAAGTTCAAAATCAGTTCGACTGCTAAAAACTTTTATAAAAGAAATGTACCCATGTTATTCATGAGACTATTAACAAATGGAAAAAAGTTTTGTTGAAATATAATCAGGTATGATGATTTCATTGTGGGTTTTATTGAGTAACAACTATAGTTTCTATTCGAAAATATTTTTTCGTTGAATAAATTTGTAATTTTATTTTATTTCAAATGTGAATCACACATAATTTGCATATATTTTTTTTGTGAAGTTTAAGCACAGTTAGTAATGAAGAATAGGGGAATGGATAGTAATGAAACAGAAAACACATACTTTTGAGATGAAACGTAGAGAGATGAAGTTTTCGGAATTTCACTACTCTTCTCCTAATAACCACAGAAACAATGCAGTTCCAGGACTATGAATATATACATAACTAGATTGAGAGACTCAAATAAAAATATAAATTACAATGAATAATGGCTTCGATACTCGTGTAACTACAAAAACTCTTGAGCAACATGAACAAATTACGCCAAGCGTTTATCGAAATGACTAAACCCAGTCATAACTTTTTGGTTGTTTCATTAATCATCGATATTCTATTTCATCAATCATTCATATCCTCATAATAAATATTTTCTCAAATATATGTGAACTGTTCAAATTTTTAAATGTAGGCTGTTGCGTTGCTCACGCCAGAATATGTACCCCTTCGCCATATTTAACAGTGACTTGAATCTTCTCCATTCACCATTACTTGCTAGAATTTGTTAGATTTGGGGTCATGGAGTCATAAATTATCATAATGCAATCAATTTCAAGGAAAGTAGGTATCATTTTATCAGCAAGAGAAATCATCCAAGTAACCGAAATACAATTTCGAAAACTATTTTCGTGTTTCAAAGATTGCCACCAGGGAGCGAAATCGCTATCTAAAATTTGCGAAGTAATTTTTTACCGAAATGTACGAAGAAATATATGTGTCTTGAAGTTGTGCTTCATTCGAAAATATTTTGTTTGGCACTTTCTGGCAGTTATTGGTCTATCATACCCATCTTATTTCTGAAGTGTATGACCTCGAGTGATACCTCTAGAGACAATAAATATCTCAACGATTATTTTGGTGTCAGGGCCTTTTTAGAAACACTGTTCTATATTTAATTATGAGGATTCACGATTCCATAACGGAGCTCCAATTGAATAGGATTTGGTAGAGTGCTTATTATTTTGGGATTTATTAATGGTGACTTAATGGAAAATATTGATTGCTCAATCAACTAAAATTTGTAATATGCAGAGTTCAGTATGAATGTTATGAATTCGAATAGCTTTGTAATTTACTAAAAGAGAATCAGTTCAATGTTTCCTAATGAATATTATCAATTTCAATACGTCGTATATAGTCCATGGAATTTCAAATAAACCAAAATATTTTCTGTGATTCAATATCGGAACAATATTAACAAATGTTTATGGTTTGTTGGCATTATTTCATTATCTTATAGATCCATTTGAAGTTATTGGAATTAGAATTCAATGCTGAATTCGATGGTGAACGAATGTAAAGAGTTTTCTATTTGAAAAAAGTGAACTCAATATTGTCTCACCTTGGCTGGTCACCCGGTATATCTTTAGATTTAAGAATTGTGTATCTGCGCAAAAATAACAATTTGTTAGGGAGATTTTTTCGTTTCCTCATTCCCAAGTGAGTTATTTTACTTTCGCACACTTATGGGCCATCCTATGTATATATTCATATATATATATATATATTATATATATATATATATTTTATATATATATATATATATATATATATATATATATTACCAATCATCAATCTCAAAATATATTACCAAGATTTTCAGGATAACATCGTCTATCCTCGAACTGAAATATTCTACCTTAGTGATATTGATTCAATATCAACTTGTATTCAATATCTGTTGATACTATACCAATGTAGTCGAATGTACACATTTTCTTGCTGCCAATATTGATGTGGGAATATCCTACATTATTTCATCATAATATTGTTATATATCTGATCGAAATATTAAAACATCGTAGTGATATTGAATCAATGTCATGAATGTTCATTTATATTCTCGACAATATTCCTTTCAAAGTATTTTCGTAATATTGCATCGACATTTTTCTAATATTTCTGGGCTACTGAGGCTCATAAACCATTAGAAATAAAATGAGAATGAAAAATATCATAATATATATCACAAAGATATATATCATACATATATCTTTGTATTAGACGTGCTAGTGTTGATGAACTCCTAGGAAATGAAAGTGTACTGCTGAATAGCCGACGGAAGCATTCCAAGCTCTTGTTATTTGGTTTGAACCTGACCGATCCTCGATATTTGGATTTCCTTTGATACAACCTGACTTCTGAATTAGAAGCTCGATATTAGGATGTAGGAAAATGAGTTATTATTTCCCGATTCATTTGCCAAATTAGTATTAAGCTAGGGACTTCAAAGAACCTGACGAAATGAATAAAGATATGTAAATTATATTTATATATCACACACCTAGATAGAGAATAGCACAGGGTACAACTCATTACGTTGGTCTATTTATTTGAGCAAGATGGTTGTGGGTTCACCAGAATGTGCGGTGTTACTGCTTTTTCAACAGGAAGTAGGGATAAGTTTATTATTCGATTTATTATGAAAGATGTTTTCGATTTATTGAAAATATACACAACACTGTTAAGTGTTGCCATAATTATTGATGCCAATAATCAAATATGTCAGAACTACGGAGACCCCAAAAACACCTGATAGAATGATATCTATAAAAAGAAAATTGATATTTTTCATGATCCTACAAGTGATTATTTCTGAACCGTCAGTGAAAATTTCCTGCTAATAGTGAAGCATCATGAATGTAACATTTATTCGCACAAAAACTGAAATATCTCGAGTAAATTTTGTGATAGTGACTTGACAAGACATGTATTCCTCATATTATCTTCAGTTGATTTTGAAATTGTTAATGATGATGAAAAATTATTTTGTGAGGACTAGTCCAAAACAAAAAGTAAGTTGCATAAGGTTTTCAGGTGAATGTGGAAAATTATCTTCAACGAAATAGAAAGGCAGGGTAAGACTTTTCCAGTGGTAACTAGTACCTACCGGCTGCATTCTTATTATGTGAATTTTTACGGACTGAACAATGATTTCTGAAAAACCTTCTGGGAAGCATTCACTCTCATAGATTGTGATATGCTGAATGATAATTTGAGGAAATCTTTTTGGTTTTTACTATTTTGATTGCTACATCACTTTCTTTCGGTGAAGTGAGATGTGAATGAATCTTACTGGAATCACTGAACATGTTACAGAATATGGTGTTATACCTATTCAAGAAATTTGCTGACTATATCTCCACCATGAAGTGTGTCACCCTATATATTTCAATTCTATTGTTGAATATAGGAAAGAGGAAATTTGCGATATGAAAATTGAATATATATACAATTTATTTCGTATTTTCCAGACAAACTGTTTATGATGCTATGAAATTCATGCACGGTGATGTTGAATTGTTCTCTTGCTCTTAAAACATCGCTTTACATCGATGTCGAAGCCTGCGTGTCCTATTATCCTTCCAACTTTCCCTCAGAGTTTGAATATTCGATCACTTCCCATAAAGTTTTCCAAGAACAGAAGCTCGTAACGAAAAAAAAAGACATAAAATTTTATATTATGATATGTGAGTATACCGAACAGTTGTAATCTCCATTAATTTCAGGATATTATGTACCACTGTTTATTTTTTCATGTGCTGCTGGGTCTGATTGTCAAATTCATTTTGGCATCGAAGTGCATACATAAAAGCTCAAAAATTTATTTCTTGTGGTTTAGTTACGTTCTACTTGCTTGCCAGATACGTAGAAATAAAACGTATGATCAGGACCGGAAAGTCAGAAAAGGATAAGGAAAGGGGCCCAAATAATTGTATTGCCTAGGAATCGTGAAGGGGTTAATCCTCTCTACGCATGATCAGCCTGGAACAGGTGAGGTAAATCGGTTGTAATGGATGAATAGAACAATTGATTACTAAAAATTCTACTCTTTCAATTCCCAATTCCATTCATACTTTCTCATCATTCCTATTATTAAGAATAAATTATGGCATATGATTTCGAGAACCGCATACTGGTAGAGAATTGGATCAATGGAAAATAATCTATCATTCAAACTCCACTATATTCAACAATGGCAGGTGTAATCAATCAATCAATCAAGGTGATGGGAGATCTAGAAAAGCACATGGCCGCTGCCAAGTAGGCATAGTAGATATCCAATTAAGGACGGAAGAAGCCAACAATCTGACCTACACGTTCTTGAACCTCTCTAGGTGCAAAACAATAATCCAAATCTGGGCACAGCAGGGATGAGTAACTGATTCCTCTTCTTCTAAGCACGATCTGTATTCTTCAACAGGCAGTGGCCTGAAAAGAGCCCTACCACTGGTCAATGTGAGCACGATGACATGTTTTGTATAATCTGGTCCAGATATTTCAAATCAGAAGACCTTCGATTTTGGAAATAATACATTTCAGGATTTCATCATGAGTTCATAACAAATCTGCAATATCTGTAATTCTTGTCGTGGTGCAAGTGATTGAAAATGCAACTGTCATTCTCCGATAAGCCTGTGCATCGAGATTCTGAGCAGGTGTTAGATGTCACCAATCCTCTATTCGAGATAGATCAATCATCCGTCTTCATCAGAACATTGTTCCCAACTGGGCGGAGAATCGGCTCGATTCCCCCACCACTTTTCGCTTGTCTTTGCTGCGTTTTCGGTCGAATTGTAGAACACTCCTTCTCCGACGTGCCAGAGGAGAGATGCGCGATGCGAAATGCGAGAGCCGAGCGCGCCTGGAATAACAGACAACAGAGAACAGCCTCTACAGACGACAGTCTGGTCTGCTACAGAGCACAGATTTCATAGACTAACGCGTGCGTAGCTGTATCGATTCCCCTCTGACCCTGCAACCATATGGGGGTTATTCTGCCTGTGCAGTAGTCAGCCTCATGGCCAGAAGGGTGCGAGTGCCCGCAATGCCGAGCTAGTAGACGTTCATTGCTCTTCCGAAGAGATCGGCTGACGGCTGACCGTCGTAGTCCTTGGCTTCTCCCGGGGCATGACGGCCGAGTTTGGGAAAACGTTATCGATGTCTTGACTGCTACGACCAGCCAGGATGGTGAGGGACGTGCGAATGGTGTCGTCGGTGGTGCTCGTTGCGATTTTCTTTGTCAGTTTGCTGCCAGGTGAGTTGCATTACCCAGTGTTTAGCTGTCGTGTTTTGTTTTGTACCTTGTCATTTTCTGAGTCGGTCATCACGCGCCAAAATATCGTTCGGTGCCTAACAACGTTCATTGAACTTTTGACATGTTCGAAATGTTTGCACTCTCTCTCTCTCTTTCTCCCTTTCTGTTTGTTCCTCTTGATGCATATTTCAATGACAAAAATATACACACAATCGAAAAACAAATGGAACGTGAATAGTTCAGAGATGTGTGACATATAATGGACAATAAAGTGGGATGGACGAAAATATTTGATGGAAACTGACTCGTTTTGTAATGATTATATCTAAATTTGGGATTTTCACCTACATAATGGTTCATCTCAAGTGGATCATTTCGAGTTCATTATCACAAATGTTTTTGAAAAAGAATCAAATTTAGGAAATCACCAAAAAATCTTATTTCAAATTTCTTCTTGAAAATATGTTCCGTGTTACATCTAATTTGCAAATTGGTTCCTTCAATAGCCATATAAATATATTATATATCACTCGGAAGAAGATTTCAGTATTCGGCTCTGATATATTGAAGATATTTCATGATTTTTATGTATCTACTGTTGAATGAGTGTATTCTTTTAAAGATATTTTCAGCAATGCAACATGTTGTGTATTCACAATTGCAGAACACTTGGAATTTGAGTGTAATCTATCAGTTTGTTATGCATTAGTTGAATTTGAGGAAATTGGCATCGATTTGTACGAAATGATTAATGAATACATATAAAATGATGATCAATCGATATTATGATAGGAACATTCTGTATAATATCGAATTCTTTGACGAAAAATCATATAGCCATACCCAAACTCTTGGGTTCCTGAGATGAAAGCAACTGTATATAAAGAAAATGCATTCTTTGGGTATAAAATCTTGAATAGCTTTGAGAAAGATTTCATGTCTTTCAAAATAACCAATGAACCATAATGTTATAGTCGAACATATCGCTAGAATATCTGTCGATAAAATCAGGGATTTCTCAAGTATGCAGAATAAATTTATTCCTCTAACTGATACACCAAGTATTGATAAATATCACCCCAAATTAAACTTCGTACGGATTCAAAAACTGCACTAGCATTCAATTGGAGGCATATTTGGGCCAAGAAATTGAATTATATTCCGTAAAATTGTTGGAAAATGATTATATGATTATATGTAATAACGTTATAAATCTAAAGAGAATTCAGAATAGATGGAGAAGTAGCAATAGTAGGAGTAACGAACAACATCTGAGGTGACATTAACCTTTGAACACTGAGTATTTTGAAGAGCTTCAGCAAGCCTTGAAATTTTTTCGGACGACTCTCTAATCCACACAATATTGTTTTTATATATCTTCTGATTGATTTCCATCATGAGATCATCAGTTGTCTTTTCAATTTATGAACTCGATCTACCAAGAAAGGATTCAATCTTTCGCAGGGCTTGAGTTGATGAGATTCGGGATTATTGTGTTTTCATGATTTCGGTAACATGCGGGAAAATACTCGAGATAAAAACTGCATAAAAGGGGCAACGAAAAGAACCTTCTTTTTCTTCTCGAGATTTATAGCGAATTATGTAGGATATAGCTCGAGGCGTAGCTTGATGTCGCAAACAGAAGATGTTCCGTGCCTAAGCGTTTCGTCAGATATGATAGCTTATTTTACATATTCCTTGCAAAAGGAGATGATATGGTACAGTAAGGTATTTGATAATAAATACTAGCATATCTTGCAGAGATCATTCTCATACATTGAGAAACTGGTGTAATAATAACTCATTGTTATTTTTTTTTGTGAATAACAAACAGAAACATACCAAATGAACATTTGACCACAGAATCGTGGTATACGAAAATAATGATTTGTTTGTTAGGATAGGTTGATCTCCTGCTTTCTTCCACTCAGACCTAAGATAATTGAAGAAAATGCTTTTCTGTTGTAATTGTGAAACGATTGAAATAATTTTGTCAAATGTGATAATATCCAAAATGTTCTCATAATAAACTTTTTCCCAGTTCCGTGATTCTTTTCAATTTCGATACCCCTAACGCTTTCCTTTTGTATTCTCATTGATTATTTGACGTGAATACATCAAAGTTAAAGTGCTTGAATGTGACTTTTTGATTGAAATTCATGGACTATTAACTAAACGTCAAAGATAATTCGAACACTTTTGATGTGGGTACTAACGTCAAATTATCAACAAGAATTTATCAAAAAATTATTTATTCCTCAACTAAACTTGAGCTGATCGGTGAACTAGAAGAATAATACGAATGAGGTATTTGGCAAAATTCAATGCTATTCATTGGTAATTCGATAAAAAGATACAAATTCAATTTTAGTTAGAGCAGCACATGCGATGTTGCTGTCAAGAAATTTGTGGAATTCTGACTAATTCTGGAGACTCACATTTTTTTGACCTAATTCCACAGTTTCATGAAATGATATCAACTTGAAATCCATAGTTTCCTAATTGAAGTATGGACCTTTTTTATCCTAAATTCTTTTCAACGTTCGAACTACAAAGATTCATTCATGATAAAAATAAACTCTTATGCATCTACCTAAAAAACTACAGAAGGAGGATTATGGATCATATAAAAATAGTATTATGCAAGAAAACCATAAATCAAGATGAATTTTGTATGATGGAAGAATTAGTGTGAACATAAATGATAAAAGATTGACAGAGAGTGTTGAATTATCGAAATGTGATTTTGTATTTTTAGACCAAAATTTCCAGTTTGAAAACTTCCATGAAGATTTTGTGTCATCAATTGAAACATTGGATTGATATTAATTACCGTTCACTTCTGGAGCTGATCAATCAATTAAAACAATTTTGTATTTACTTCACCAAGAATAATGAAGAACAAAGTGGTACTTGACTCGTGACAGATCATCAGTAAATTAAAAATGAATGGAAAATTGCTGTGAAGATCGATCCGAATGAAGGAATGAACAGATACTGTGAAGAGGACTACAATATTGATTATGATGCAAATATTCCTGTTCAAAATAGGGCGAAAGCGCTATGAAGTTTGATATTCCTATGATGAAAATACATATCTAGGAAGAATGGCGGACACAGTATTCAAGGAACAAGACGACGACGTGCCCGTATCGTGGCAATTCTGTGAAATAATTTCCCTAGTGGCTCAATCTTGAGATTGTGAACATTGTCAAATCGGCTTATTATAGAATATTCCATGTTAATCTGATCCTCCATATTTCTTGTTCAAATTAGTAGATGCTCCATAATTGAAGGGAATTTACACATAGCAAATATTTCAGTTTCATTTTGATTTCAACATGACTCTGCGGTGATTTCAAGAATTATTCAAAATTCTAACGAGGAAATGATTTTTTTTTAATGTTGCACATCCTCAGTGATGTTCAACTAATTTCTGAAATGACAGTGGACCCATGAATCTGTAAGGCGTATTTCAATTTTAGTGATAAAGAAACTTCAGGAGTCAGTAAAGTTGGAGTTCAATCCAGTACATCTTCAATTGATTTGAGAATATTTCAAATCACTAAGTTATTTTCATATATTGAGTAATTTATATTACCACTGAAATCGAAAGTCGTTTCGCGAATTGTGGATAATAAAATCGATAATATTGATCATGTTCCACAACCTCAGTCCACTGTGACAGTTTCGACATGGGTAACAGAAAAAAGGGTATTCTACGACCAGTAACCGATTGCACTGATTGCCTGCTTTGTTTTCCCGTTCCGGATTCTGTTCTGGCATATGAATTGTGGCTGACATCCTTCGGATCGGGAGACTAAAATGGCCGCCATCAGCGTACGAATTCCTTCATGAATATCATTAGAATAGGAAGAGAGTTGCTCGAAAAAATTCAGGCAGACTCCCGCTTCAAATAGAAATTAGCATAAGAATATCAGTGAAAAATTAAAAATCATGAAACTTTGATTGTAAGGCTTCAAGATGGGAAACCTATTTAATTTCATATTATAATATTATGAATAAAAAACGCTATTATTTTCTGTTGAATGTTCTGTCAAAAGAATTAGATATATTATCTACTTTTTATGAGACGATGGCATTATCATGATGATTTCGTCTATAGTGTATATAGAGAGAGGGGGAGAAAGGTGAATAGGTATACTGAAAACATTGGAGTATATTAGGATTATGAGTCATATATTTGAGTGCAATTCATTATTTTCATTCCATACTGAATGCTATCCCATCAGTATATTTTTTTACTTGCAAATAATTCTCACCCCATGTGAAATAAATATTCGATATTGTAATAAATTAAGATCGATGTATATTACGAATAATCAGTTCTGATTTGAGGATATTTCACTATGAAAAGAATACATACATTATATACGGTGAAAGAATTTTAAAAATATTATGTCTATAATTCCATATTTAGTGTATATGTATGAAAGCCTGTGCATGAATTGGCCGAGTGTTAGGAAACTAAATAATATTGCCCTTATTACTCGGTCAACAATTGTTTCTGTTTAACTTTGTGGTGAACAAACAATTTTTGATAAACACATAAATTTCAGTGAAGATATATCGAAGCTCCTGTTTGATATCGTAATTGTACCGCGACTAAATTACCATTGGTCTATTATTCATAGGATCCTATAACTTAAAATGATTACATTTCAGTCGACAAAGGAAATGAAAGTATAATTTCTTTTCAACTCAACCATCAGTTGTTCGTACAAAATTGTCATGAGGAAAATGAAATTCTTCAAGAAAGTTTCAATTTGATTCTACAAAAAATAGGTGATAGGAAAAAAATTATGCATGACGCACTAGCCCCTAACACAATCTCTATCCGTCTATTTTTTTGTATCTATGGTAATATTGCCGAATAACAAATATCTTTTTGGGTGAAAAATATATTACGTAGTGATTTATGTATATGGGGTGTCCAAATAGTACCGACCTTCAACGAGGTCTTAAACAAGGTCTTCAAAAACAGATACCACAGCAAACTCACATATTTAAAAAAATTCCACCTGGGATTTTTATTAAAATCATCATTCTCCAATGTTAAAATGTTTCGTTTTGGGCCACATGTTGCATACCTCAAATTAAACTATTTCGATATAGTAGATAGCTAGGTACACCAAATTAATTTTTTAAAGTAGGGCTGAATTTTTAACGGGGCTGCAAAGCTCTGAAAAATTTATTAAACTGTGACAAATTAATGTGATAATACAATAATTCGATATATTGAAATCAGTAGTTCGAATAACAATAAGGATTTGAGAATCAGAACCTGGTTAAGGTTGACAATACTCATTCATCAATTACAGTTTTCTTTATGAATTACAGCTCCTAATTTTTATATCGGTCAGTACGAGCAGATATATGTCACAGTTTTATATCATTTGAAGGAAAGTTTTGACTGACTTCGTAAATATTTGATGGCACAAATGGGAAAAGAAATCTAGTTGACAATTGAAATTCCGATTCAATAAGATCATTCCAGTTCATTGAGAATACTTCACAACAATGCCGTCTAGATATTCTTTCTCGAATAATTCCTGAATTGAAAACAGAGAAACGTCTGAAAATAGTATTACAAAGTTTGTAAACATATTTCGGGATTTTAACAGTATATTTCGTATTCCAATTTGAATCATGAATTGTCATAAGTATTTCGTTTCAGAATATTCCTGAAAAAAATGGCAACAGCACATATTCTGACAAGCTGTCAGAACTCCTTTCGCTAATTAACAGCTGAAAATAAATTTCGTTGTTTTTTTATCTAATATGAATATTTATAATGAAGAGAAATCAATCTATTCTAGTGGAATATTGGATATTAATCAATCAATTAATGTTCGAATTTTCAACTTATTGTTATCAAACCCTAGATAATCGAGTAACCTGGTTTTCACAGCTTCGGGCAACAATTATTAATCGAGGATGACCTGATAAATAGCTCACTATCTGGCATCGTCGAGCTCTCAGTAGTATAACATTAATATTCCTTACTGTACTTTATTAACAGAAGGAAGCATTGTTTGAGATTCCGAGAAAGGCGTTCCACAATGGGTTGGGGTTGCATTGTCGCGAACCTTGAGCCCTGTAGCGTGTTCGACATATCTATAAGTGATAAGGGTGGGGCTTAGTCGAAGAATAGGGTTACACACATTATTCGTTGAAATAATAGACGGAAAATCTAGGATTCTTTGCCAGCCTTTTGCATTTAGGAGAATTAGTGTAATAACTGAGAATAAAGAAGAAACTATTTGCATTGCTAGTCTATACCACAAGCTAGACCGTTTTACTTAGAAAATACTTCTTTTATGCACTAGCAAATCTCTTTTTCAGTTTCAATGAGTGTCAATCTCCTCCACTCCATTGAAAAGGAGTATCTCGCAACGAATGTATCACACAGCATTCGATAAAAACCTTTGACGTAATATGGTTTAACGTGAATAGAACGATCAATCTTCAACCTCTTGCTTTATTGTTCCTCACCTATTTTTATTTTTCATTCATCCTGCCAATCAAGTATTTCTATAAACCCAATACCTTCTGTACACCCTAAAGCAAGTGCAAAAATTGAGATAAAAATGTTGTTAATTTTTGGACAATACGAATACAACTACTTGTTCCACAATTTCAGCACAAAACTGTTACTGGAAATAAGTTCAGTCCTCTATTTACGAAAATGTATTTGCTTTCCCTGCTTCGCTTTCCCCAGATCTCGGAAGAGGTCACAGGAAAATGATCGATAGACTCCAAGTCGCTATAGCTCTTTGTATCTGTCGAGTTTTCTCTTGGAGTAAGGAGGGTACGAGGGTGAATCGTATATCCTTGCCTTCCTACCGATTTAACAGCGATTAATTGCATCAATTAGGATCCAAGGAATACCTGAACTTGCAATTTGTTCAATATTTTCAAAACATTCATTCAGGGCTAAGCCCTCTAATGTTCAGGATTTAATATTGAAGAAAAATAATATTCTTTTCTCATTTCCAGGTGTCCAAACTTCCTTCCTTCTGAAAATATTCATTGATTTTTGTCAGATATTGTTTTCTTAAAAAATCCTGAAGGGGAACGAATATACATTCTTTAGTCAAAGAACAAACGAATGTTTGGTCTCCATGATAATTGATCACTCCAAAAACAGAATAGCTACTCCGATGATTTTTTCTGAACATTACATAATCGGAACGTTACTAGAAATGGATATCGAGGAAAGCCTCAAAAGTTCATCAAAATCAACCAAAATACGAGAATAACTGTTGTGTTGATCTTGTCGCAACTCTTTCTTTTCGTCAATGTTGAATATTCCTCATATATCTTAAGGATCAGGTGGATATTTTGACAGTATTCGGGTACTTTATCTTTCTTTAAGGTGATTATAATTTATTGTATTTTATTTATCGTAGGCTGCTTCTCGTAGTTTTTTAAATAATGAGATGATCTTTGAAATGTCCGATACTATCATGGCTGTTTGTGCGAATGAAAATGATTTAGGACATAAAACTGTGCCTGGAGGTACTCCTACAGAAGTTTCACTATACTCAACACCTATGGAACAGTAATTTTCTTGAATTCGCCATTGGTGTTCATGGATTTCATGATTATAAAATCTCTTGGGTGAATCCCAAAAATAATTCAAGGTTTCTGCAGTTTGTAAAGAGTGTTTCAGAATGATATATTTCGTTTTAGCAATTTGATTATATTTCGATATGAATATCTATTGAACAAGTTATCAAATCATGTTTCATAGTCGAAGTTATATATCACAGAGATTGGTCGACACTAGTCTATTTCTGATTTATTATTTGATTCGAAAATGAGGCTGGGTATATTTCCAGTTTCATGTATATATGTATATATACATGTATGTAATAGTTTATTGCATATTTTCAATTCAGTAAGTTTTTCATCACTGTTATTCAACATTTCTTAATCACTTTTCTCAGTTTCCTCAAGTTGTTTCTGGTAGTGATCCTCTATAAATTTCCAGAGACACAAACCGCATCAAGCAAAGTAAAGTTGGATGTGAACTTACTTTCATGAGGATTCGGGGATAGATTACACTTAGAAGTTCTCTTGAACTTCAATGGGCGGATGATATAGTATTTCAAATATTTGAGAGTAGCGTCAAATTCAAAACCTCTCATATTTCTGATGGTCAGCATATAGTTCTATGTTTTTCCAAAAGGGTGCGTTTGAGTAGCATATTTTGATAATCTGAAGTTGGATCAACTTGCTAATAGGAACTCGATTGTCAAATCTGCATAATTTTCAAAACCTTATACCTGATAATTTCACTTATTTGGATTATTCATTCCTTATATAATAGTCGTTGTTGTTAATTTTTTTCATTGGCATTTCAGTCTTTCAATTGTTACTTTTCGAAGTTTTGTTCATGTAAGGATATCCTTTAGAAAATCTGACATGATTAGTTCTGGTTCTGGGTCTTTTGATATGGTTGATGAAACCATCCATTTTTTCAATAACATGACTTGCTTGAGGTTTGAGGTTTTTTGTGAGATTACATGATATGTTCTATGTGTTTCAATTGATATTCAGTTTTCGTTCACCAACAATAACTAAGCAAGGAGATTCTCTCTTATTATAGAGTCAATTTCGATTATTTTAATATGGGAGGAATTATTTCTAGTGATTGCACCACAGAATATTTTAATGAATATATATTCACATTCAATAGTTCTACTCGTTTTGAACCTGAATTGATGTCCCGAAAATTCATTATACATTGAGTTTTCTAGTTCATGAAGCTAGCATGAAGATGAATAAGTATCAAAAAAAGTTATAGTGTCGCCTAAATATTACCCACTCTCTTGGATAGTAGTTATTTCAAGAGATAAGTTCCAGAATACACAAGAGATTTTCATTATAGTGCTAGAATGTCGACAAGTTGCTTATTATGGTTTATCGAGAGATCCAAACTGATGCCTTGAAAGAGAATCCGAATTCGACACTTCAACACGTCAACTTTTATAGTTGAATTTGATGTTCTCGTTTCTTCTAAAAAGCTCTCGAAAAGTTCCATAATTCTATTTACTCTCTAATTCTGAAATGTAATATAGTTTGTTGATTTGTTTTCGCGAAATCAGGGCATCTTGTTTTCTAATTTGAATCTGTACAGGATTACTTACTCTTTCATTTACTTACTTGTTCTCTATTAATGATTGATTATTGGAACTGAGTTGATCTTAATGATGCTCATTCATTCAAAATGTTATGAGAGCAATAAGAGCGATTCAGTCAGTGCGTGAGCTCAAAACTTCTTTTCAATATGGGATATTGGGCTTAATGTTATGCATCTTTCAGCTTATCAATTTGGCCATGTCTCCAGATTGACTCCTTGTGGTACTCTCGACTTAGTTGAGTATGACTCATGAATATGACAAATTTCCAACTGTTCCAATATTGTCTTTTCGAATTAGGGAAAAACAAGGTACATGTCAGATTCAATGTTACAAATGACTCTTGAACACTCACAATATTTAAATATAATTTCTAAGGTCTTTGATTCTTTTCTCAATCATGTTTTGTGATATTTATTCTGTACATTAACATGCCAATTCTAGGAAATATACATCATATATCAAGAAAACTCAATTCAAAATTAATTTTCTGCTTCTTGTGAAGCATAATTATTATTTTCGCCTAATTCACATGTATTCTCAGTGTCCAGACATTGCAAAAATTTATTTCAAAATATATATTCGACAAATGCTGACGTACAATGAATTATCAAGAACCATGTTATAATTGGAATATGGAAGTATTCTTGGACATGAGCTCAAAATAGATCATTTCTTCAGAATCAAATCAAATATTCGAAACGATTGCAATGATCATGTGAACAGTAGCATCATTTAGAAATTGCAAAAAGTTTGCGGTTATATAAAGTTTCCAAATATTGTAAATGATTTCCCACTCCTAATGGATCAACATAAAATAGTAAAATGACAACTCAGGTAAGTATTTCGAATTCCGATGATCGAACATTTTGAGAAGTGATCGAAATTTTGATTCAGATCTGAGAAAAATTCGTATGTGAATGTTTCTTGTATTGATCATTCCTTCCATGGCCTCACCCTTATAATCTACCCAATGAATTCAGTGAATTAACTCTCGAACATTTCTTACAGAAAATTCTCACATTATTATTGGAAAATGTCCTGCTAAATATCGAAAAGACTATGTGGTTTCGACATGATAATACCAGTCTATTTCGGTAGGTGTGCCAAAGCTTAAATAATGAAATAAATTGGAGAAATAAGTATCAGAGTTCACATATAGCACCTTAGTTAACTTGTTTCGATTTCTCCAAAGACATGAGAGCCCTGGTATGCGATATATTTTATTCTCATGATCATATTAAACCCAGGAAAAAAAGCGAGATAATTATTCGATGGAAAATGAAAGAGTAAAGAAAAACAAAGTTCATTTTACCATTTGAAGCAAAATATTAATCATTCAAGAATGACATTCTCAAAAAATTACGAGAACTAGTATCAAACTCACTCTCGAAATGGAAGAGGATAAAATAACCAAAAATTGAGACTCAACAATTGAAAAAATGAGAAAACAAGCAAAAAACAAAAGGACGGGAAACTTACTGCTTGAATATAAGAAAAATGTCTCCTACACCATATTATATCGAAAAACGCTGGGTATTCTTCAACAAAAAAGTATTGTTACCTATCGCACTTCCTCTCCTTGTCAGCTATCCCCTTAATTTTTTTAAACAACAAGGGGGTGTTGCGATACATCATTGAAAAATATTTTTAAAGTAGAATTCAAGAATAATCAACTTCGATTCTTATAAATGAAGTTACAAAAAAAATAAATACAAATTAATATTGAATTAAATTGAAATAAATCAACTGGACAAATTATTCTACTCAACAACTTTATTCATCCTGGAGTGAATGGGTAATATTTTTGAACGCGTCCTGCAGTGATTACGTTGTTAATTGAAATAATGATGAAATAATTCATCCAGGTGATCAAGTTTTGGAGATTTAATTCTATACTATTCGTATTCATTTTTTTGGATTTTCATTTGAGAAAATCAATTTCAACGATGTATCGTACTGCCCTTGCTATTCAAAAAAAAATAGGAGGTAGCTGTGGAGGGGAGGGGATGAAAGTATGACATTTTTTGTTAAAAATTTGAAAATAAAAATTGTTTTGTCTGAGCGTTTCTCAACTTTGTCTTCAGTAACGGAGGGGGTAACACTCGTTCCATACCGTGTATGGTAAAACTAATCCTATCATATATAGAGCGTTCAAATGGTGTTCTAAGTTCCGATTATTCCATAGAGAAATGGATTTCAATGCGAACAAAACACAAGCATGTCTTTTCTCCAAAAAAGCCGACCTCACAATGCCCAACATAAGCTTGTCAGAGGTGACCATACCTTTGAAGTCATCCATCTGGATGCTTGGTATAACTATCAGCAATAACCTTTTTTGGGAAAATCACGTGAAATCAATTGCTAAAAGTGCATCCCAAAAACTTGGTTTTCTGTTTCGTGCCAGGAGCTATTTCACTTCCAGTCAGCTGCTTACGATCTGTAAGGCACAAATCCGACCTGTCCTAAAATACTATTTCCATATTTGGAGTGCAGCACCTAAACATATCCTGGAGCTGTTGGATTCTGTCCAAGAAAGGGCAATTCATCTCGTCGGTGATGCTTCGCTTACTAACTATTCTCTAGATATTTTCATGGGCGATGCTCTTCTGGAATATCAACAATCGTTCCTCCTTTGGCGGTCTCTTCGAGGTTAACCCGTCAAGTCCAGTCTTCACACCCTTTTGTGGTTAATTTGGTGACCTGCAGAACATCTCTTTTCAAAGACTCGTTCATCCAACGAACAGCGAGGCTCTGGAACACATTGCCCAGGGAGGTGTTCCCCGAGGCATATGACCTTCAGATATTTAAAAAGAACACCAATTCCTACCTCATTTCCCTTGGTTCTCACGATGTTCTCTGAACATTACAGGATGTCTCCTTTCGTGGAAAGTTTTTCAATATCAATCTCAGTCGTAGTCAAATTCTAAAATTATTTTCCTTCATATATGCCGTTTACAACAAGAGTATGTACGACAACTATACAGGGTGATTCACCTAACTGGTTCATTAGAGGTTTATGAAGAACTGATAAAAATAGAAACTTGAAATTTTGGTGGATGCTACTACTCAATGTGTTCCATTTTCCTAAAATATTTTCAATACGCTGTTACTTGCTTATGGTGTTACATTACACAAAAATTGATGACTGATGGATTCGGCAAGGTAAACCATGTTAATGGCCTTCGAAGTCACATGACCTGACGCCTCTCGATTTCCATCTCTAGCCAAAAAATTGCGCCTGGCTTTCGCAAAATTGTCATAAGAAATTGAAAGGTCAACAACTGAAGGTGTCCGGAGATGCATTACTATGAGTCGTGAACAACATACACGACATTTTGAACAAAAACTGGTTTTGTTTTATCCGTATATCAGAATATGATTTTTAATGCCATATTATTTGTTTCGTGATAGGTTTGCATAGGAATATCCATAGACGAAGTGGAGATAGTCGATTCTCAATTGATTTATTTTCATAGTATTTGTCGAATATGAAATTTAGAACCATCCAAAGCAGACTTCTGAAAATACACATGAGACGAATGAGCGTATTTTCACATTTTTGTTGATATCTCTGTAAATATCCATTTTAGCAATATGGTATGCTCATACAAATCGATAGAAAATGAAATTTTGCGTCGTATAGTGTGGAGATTTCAAATTTGAAATTTCCAAAAAGTAAACTGAAGTATCAAACGCCCTGTTGAATATTTTGGAACACTTCGAGGGATTCCAGATAGAACACTCTTTAATTGATGTATATACGGAGATTGAACCTTGAATCTTGAAGATAATGTAGACATTTTAGTAGTCATCTGTCAAAATTTTTTCGTATGTCTTGAAAACAAATCACGATAGGAAGAAAATTCGAAATGCAACAGGTTCAGAATACTTCGTAGAATCCGAAAATGTAAAAATGAACAGGGTGTTCCATCTGAAAAAACGAAGTTGATATCACTTCTGGTTTAACCGGGAGTAACAGCGGATTGAAAATATTTTAGGAAAATAGAACACATTGAGTAGTAGCATCCACCAAAAATTTCAAGTTGATATCTCTATCAGTTCTCCATAAACCTCTAATGAACCAGTTAGGTGAATCACCTTGTATGGGTCTTTAGTTAGAGAACCATTGAAACCATCGAATCCTCACCATATAATCATATACCCACATATAGAGAGTGTTCAAGATTTGTAATGAAAGGACAGAAACGGATGTATTCGAAAATGCCCGTTTTAACTATATTATGGGATTTCAAAAATCGTTTCTATATCTGCAAAATTATTACAGTTTATTTCTACATGGACGAAGACTCAGAACATGATTTTTACTTGAGTATAAAGAGATGACATACTATTTCATTGAAAAAATTTGCTGTACATAGAAAAATGTCTTTTGATAAGTTGAATATCCCAACCAAATTCCAACCAAATATCTACATTGATTTATCGGATATTTGAAAAACAATATCGTCCATGAAAGTTCCGCAATTTCTTCGTATTTTCATAAGAGGAATTTGCCGCAGGCTTCTGTCGCCACAACTGTGAAATGTTCTGTATAATCGAAAAAATGTGATTATGGCTGGATTAAATATATAACCTTTATGCATTTTTCAAGGTTCGGAACAAGGTCCTCATGAGAAGCTACTACTCAACAACTTGCTTGCGACGTACAACGTATTGGAAAGACCTGTCGCCAATGAGTCCGAGCCCTTGGAGGTTAAGTTTGGCCTAACACTGCAGCAAATTATTGATGTGGTCAGTATGGATTTGAGTAATTTATAGTTCATACTCGCGACGATCTTGACGTTTTGCAACAAAATTACATGACCTCAATAGTCAGAATCTACATAGATAAGTGTCGTATTTGAATCCATCGACATATTGGATATCATTATTTTCGGTAATACAAGAATAGTTTTTCATAACCTCATTTATATTTATGTTCATATATTTTCATAATCGCAATGACGAATCCAAATAATGAAACTTTCACAAACGTTAGATTTATATATGTCATTGCTTATTTTCCAGCCGATAGCTGGCTTCGATGATATTTGTTCATTTGTCAAGCAAATTCTCAAACTGTAACCAATATCAATTCAAAATTGTTACATTTATCATCAATAACTGGCAAAGCAGAAACAAGAGCTTCGAGAGCCGAGTGGAAACAGCTCGACCATTAACTTGCAGAGAAATATAACATCATAATTTTTCAAAATCATTATTGTATTGTTACATTTCAACTCTCTCAGGTGATTATACGGTACATACAAAATTGGAAGAGTCCCATGTCTCCCACATTCCACTTCTCTTATTCCAATTACCGTGAATTCCCATATCATATTTCATGTCCCCAGTTTAATACAGTGACACTTGTGAGCAACTATATAGGTGAAATGAGATATGGAAGATATGGGTATCAGTGATAATGGGATACATGGGAAGTGTGGATAAGCTGTTAAAATATATGAAATAGAAACGATCCTTTGATGAGAATTGACTTCACCCCTTCACTCATATCAATCAGGGTAAATCAAATATTGAACCAGCTTGAAGTCAATTATGAACGTGATGTTAGAAATGCAACACATATATATTCGACAAATATTATTTCCCGACCTTTATCCAATGGATATAATATTCATTTCGTTATAATAGACTTCTCTGACTTCATAGTTAGTCAGGTTTTCCCATTGATTCAATTTGAATTCAAATATTTTAAATCTGAATCATTGTTCAGATATTTGGTGTTGATACTGATAATACATGAGATTATTCTTCACCTATAAAGGAATCAATTTATTGCAATAATGATCCTGAAATATTTTTCCATGGGAAAAATGGAGAGTTTTTTTGGTATAGGTTTGACGAAATCAATGAAGCAAAATTCGTGTAAGTATAAAGGACATTTCCAAAGAATATAGTGAAAATCAGAGATTCAAACTTGCATTTCTTTATATCAATTGAGGTTCCAGGAATATTAATGAGATATCATTATTGAAGTAAAAAGAACAACATGAGTATTTTATGAAATAAATACAGCGAATCTACAATTGCCTTCAGTTGAGAACAGGTGAAGTAAGGCAGTCTAGTTCCATTGCAATCGAAAGTGACTCAATTTATATCAATGAATACATACTGAGAATTCGAAAATATGTCTGTTTTCATGAAATCTGTGGGTATAAATAAAGTACTTATCCTTCAGAAGTATCTCTTGAAGATGAAATGGAGTTACAGTTGGGAAAATTAAATCAAAAATTATTTGAAACGTCAGGAATGATATTTCTCTGTCAGAATAATATATAATTCCTCCTGAATACTGAAACGCATTTACTCCAAGATTAAAATGGAATATTCCTCCAACAGTTCTCAGCCTACGAAGTGAATTTTCTGACAAGCGGCATAAAATGAACGTGTTTCGGCAGGATTTAATGTTGTCTTTAATCCAGTCTTTTAGTTTGATGCAGGGGCTACGTGATTGTCGTCCGATTAGACAGAATTCAAAATTCGAACTCAAAACTTCATTAACAAAGTCTCTGCTGTATCACTATTTTGGAATATTTCGATGTCATTTCATCGCCATTCACATATACATGTGAATAATTATTCCGAATTTCTGGTTCTCAACATTTTGTTTGACAGAAAGGCAGTTGTTCATTTCAATCAGGGTTAATTAACTTTATAGGAAGTTGATTCATGGCATAGCTTGTACAATGGATATTTTAGGATTCATTTTCCTAAAAGAATTTTCTATTTGAGAAACTTCGACATAAGCAATAATTCACAACCAGTTTCTGAACCAAATTTTTTGTACTTATTTGTATCTGTAAACTATTCTGTGAATATGGTTAGGTTAGATATTTTCTCAGTCATTTTTGAAATGCACCTTTCAACAAAAATTCATCAATTTCCTGAGAAACCAGAAGTATCACAATAGCAAGAGATTATAGTCAGCTTCATTGTTCCTGTTGTGTTGTGTACTCCGTTTGTTTGTACAAATTTTGAAGATCATTACACTTGTAGTACTCCGTACAATAGATTGCCACACTCATAAATGAACTTCTTGTATTTCATTTTTTATATAACCTGCCTCCATGATAATGGATTCGCATTTTAAGTTCACTCAGATATTTGTCTTGTTACAGAATTTATATGATGCAACAAGTGATTAAGATATGACAAAGAGAAAGATCCTCATTTTTTTGATCATGGATTATCCAAGATATCCTCCAAATAAGGCGTGAATAAATGAATCTCAATTAAAGTGGCAGATTAGTTTAGCTTCCGGTTTCACCGGAAATGAGGTTGTCGCCACACATTGCCGCCCTCGGTTATTTGGACGTGGATCCAATGTTGCATCACGTGGCTCTGGCATTTGAAACGCTCAATATATTTAATTTACGAAATGGAGGAGGACCATGGAGTTCACTCGACGGCGTATAAAGTTACCTTCACAGTTGCTTTGTTATTGACCAATATTGAACAATAGTGCGAAAGCAAGTGAACAAAGCCCATGTTACCAATTAGAGTTTATAAATACTGGTCTGGGATCGACAGAATGAATATCAGAGAACTGGCAATACAACGGCAGTGCCAATGAATGTATTTTTTGCGGATGATAAAATATTTATATTCTGAATGTTTAGAGAAATTGGATGTGGAACAATATGATGAGGATTATCTGAAAAAAAGGATTGAATAATTGATATTGAAGAAAAATGTTCATTAACGTAATCGTTAATGGTTCCTGGAACTGTATGTAGTCTATGTATCAAATATATAACGACGAATTATAATTTATCTATGGTCAATGCGGAATATGTTAAAACAAAAATATTCATATCTTCTGACGAGTTGACTTATTCCATACCATGGAGATAATACCTTTATAGAAACTTATTACCTCGAATCTGTTTGTCGGTCTTATTCTGACTCACCCAGCACGCAAATGACGTTCACGTAAACTGAAATTGCAGTAGTTTATCAAGTATCAAAGAACAGTCTTGGCCATGCATGTGAATGTTAATCAAATATTTTCGTAAAAACAAAATGGAAGAGTAAAAGTAATAATTTTATTCAATTCCACTCCAATCCTCTTTAATATCTAGAATCCGTTATATTTCTTGCGTAGGTATTTTGAGACTCTAATTCATCCTTATGCATAGATTTTACAATTGTGAAATAACTGAACATATTCAAAGTAATAACCACTTTCCGTAATGTACAATAATATTGCATAACATGATTTTCCACTTAAATTTCCTACAGCATTCAATGGAATTGAAGGACTCCGATATTGATCTCTATTGAAACATGCTGCTACCATTTCCTGGGTATCTCCACTCAATGTTTATGACGTTTTGAATATAGTTCACGAATCAACATTCGCTGTGAAATTGAAAATGAATTATTGAAATGAGAGTTTGTCAATGATTGAGAGATTTTCGATAAGAAACAATTAACAGAGAATGGCTGGTCGGAAAGAAATCGGCTCAAAAATATTGATTACATTGGGCATCAGTTCCATATGTCGCCAAATGAATTGATGCTCAAGAATTGAGAAATGCATCGATAAAATATGAGCTTGTCGCATTCAATACATAGTTACTATCATTGAGTCTATTGCGTGAATGGAACTGGATATGCCTCGTTCGCTTATAATGAGACATAATAATGGATGATAATAATACTTACATAATCTTTACATGTTTTTAATACCTCCGAATCCAAATTATTGAATATCGATTGTTCCCAAATAGCAACAATGTAAGGACTATTGTGAATTCCACCGATTTCCTATGGGTGTTCTTGAAAACCCGTTGAAAATTTGTTGTATAAAAAGCGTACGTCAACAGCCGAATAAAATGATGATACGCCATAAGAAAAACCTATTTGTCCTATGTCAGAAACGAGGTATGCGTTACGCAGCCTGAATCCTGAATGAAGCATTGGTATAAAACAATATGTGATGGTGGTTGAATCCCAAAATATCTCTTATGATACATACATACAAAGTAATTGAAAAATATAAATATATATTAGATCGTTGATATGGGCATATAAAAAATAGAGAGGAAACTGTCGAAATGTCACTAATATGTAGACGATATACAATATAAATGTTCACGCAATCTTACCGAATATGCTCAACTCAACTTTATCTTTAAACTTGAAATAAATATACCATAGTTTCACTTCACACTTCACATATTTTTGTATCATTCTCTAAGTTGATGTCTGTGTCGGGATATTATGAGTTTTTCCAATTCCTTTTCAAATTGGTCGATGAAAAATTAATAACGTTCAATCGAGGTTATTTTAATCTATTTCTTCGTTACAATATTCGTATGATTTAGTTTATTTTTATTGTATGTTATTTTCAGAACAAAATCTCAGATGTGGTAGTACTTCTATTTTCGTATGAATGATTCTTCAGTGTAGGTATTAACGACATTGTCAGAATCGCAATCTTAACGCAGGTGTTGGTCTATACAGGGTGATTCACCTAACCAATTCATCAGAGGTTAATGGGAACTAACAGGGATATCCCTAAAATATTTTCAAAACGCTGTTACTTCCGGTTAAATTGGAAGTGATATCAACATCGTTTTTTCAAATGAAACACCTTGTTCATTTCAACATTCTCAAATTCTACGTAAAATTCTTGATCGGTTGAATTTTGAATCGCTGCTCTATCGTAATTTGTACTTGAGATATTCCATTTTTTCGAAAAAATTTTACAGATCTGGACTGACCAAATAAAATGTCTGTATAATGATAGAGAGTTCAATTGATGAAAGAGTATCAAATCAAGTACCCTAACAGTTTCACAAAATATTCAACTGGGTGTTCGATAATTCAATTTACTTTTTGGAAATTTTAAATATCAATAATTTCCTTATTTCAAATAGAACGACCATGGTATTTCCACAATATCCAACGGAAACTTTCATCTCCTATGATTTGTATAAGCATACCATATTGCTGTTATGAACATTTACAGAGATATTACCAAGAATGTGGAAATACGCTCATTTGTCTCATGTGTATTTTCACAAGTATGCTTTGGATGGTTCAAAATTTCATATTTGTCGAATAATATGAACATTAATTAATTGAAAAGTCTGCATTTCATCTATAGATATTCTTACGTGAACCTATCACAAAACAAATAATTATCATATGATATACGGATAAAACAAAACCAGTAATTGTTCAAAATGTAATCCATGTTGTTTTCGATACATAATAGTTCTTCACACCTTCAGTCGTTGACCTTTGAATTTCTTGCAACAATTCTGTGAAACGCAGACGCAATTTTGTGGCTCTAGGGGATCCCTATTATACTCTTTCATTAATGTGTATAAGGATATTGAACTCTCTACCGTGAAAGTTGTAGATAATACAGACATTTCATCTGGTCAGTCCATCTATAAATTTTTTTCAAAAAAATGGAATATCTCCAGAACAAATTACGATAGAGGAGCGGTTCAAAATGTAACCGATCAAGAATTCCACTTAGAATTCGGAAATATAAAGATAAACAGGGTGGTCTATTTGGAAACACAAGTGTGATATCACTTCCGGTATAACCGGAAGTAGCAGTAAGTTGATATCTCTATTAGTTCTTCATAAAACTCTAATGAATCAGTTAGTTAGAATCACCCTGTATATTCATTTTCATATGAGCTGAACTATTTTTCATTTTCAATTGTGGAATTGTGGAATCGTGTAGGAAATTTTCTATTATTTGTATTTGTTTTCAGGTTTTATTTTTTTGACGGAATCCGATTTCATTCCGAATTATTCTGGCAGCTCCGATTGATTCCATTGGAATTCACGTAAAACAAACCTGTTCTCCGATTTTCTTCGTTGTCAGAGATAAGGGCAATAAAATCATTGAACGATATGAAAGGGCTAACTCAGAACATGGCTTTCTGTTCCATTTCATTCCATTGGTTTGGATCGTAACACCTCATGAACAATGCTTTCAGGTATTCTTCCTGAGATTTCAGTTTCGCAAATCGTTGAAATTCCGAACTAATTTTGTTATTAACGTGTATATTGAGATTGTCTGATGGGGGCCGATGTGATATAATAATTGATGACTGTGAAATGAAACGTCCAATACTATAAATCAACCTGATTCTTTATAACACAACACGCGACGTTATTTCAGTGTTTATGAGGTCAATATTTTATTGGTTATCGAGAACTGCAATCACAATAAGTCACTAGGAGAATTGATGAAAAAATTTCCCGACATTATTCTGAATTGACCCAGTCTTCATTTATATGCCCTTATTTTGTCAGGTAATCGAGCTATCCTGGGGATTAATATGATTCAATGAAGTATAACCGTACTTTAACCGGATTATTGTCTCTGTACGTAGTTTTCTCTAGTCTCTTCCATTTCCACATATTCTTCCATATATACAAATTTTATTTCCGAAAGAAACAAGAAAATGAGGAATATTCTCCTTGATATAAGCAGACGCTGAATTACTACCAAGGGATTTTATTTTGTCATTTATCTCAACAGCGGAAGAAATGAATGTTCTTCTATTAGACTACCTATGAGTCGAATGAAGACTCCAAAGAAATCGAGTGGAAATATTGAATTGCAACGTGTACATTACAGCAGATTTATCATGCTCTTAGACGCTGGTGCGTCCAAATCTTCATGGAATGTTTTTTATGCCAGGACTCTTTTCTGATCACCTGAATGATATATAACCCACTCAGATTGTAAGTGCAGGGTGTAGGGTTTGTTGGAATGCCTATAAACATTGAATAAAAGATGGTTTGACCTACTTGGCTGAATTGCGTTTTCTCATTTCCAGAAAGAATTAAGTATATATAGTCATTGACACTCTATTAAGAGGTATCGAAAAAACCTATTCAATCAATTTTGTTCGTGTTTGGAAGTTTTGGCAATCCGTTTGTAAAAAGTGGAAATCAGTATCTACTTGAAGAAATTGCTCGAAGTGGCCTCTGTTTACTGCCCGACAGTGAAATATTCTATTTTGAAATTCTTCTCGTACTTTTTCAAATGTGTCTGCGGAAATAGCCCCGCATTGTGTAACGATACGTCGTTTTAAAACGTCGATATCATCAGGTTTAGTGGCGTGAACCTTCGATTCAAGGTTCTCTCACAGAAAAAAATCCAAAGGTGTGAGGTCCGGTTACAGTGTGAAGGAGCACCATCCATTTTAGTATCAGTTTTTTACAAGCGAAATGCCAAAACTGAAATAAACACAAACAAAATTGGTTGATCTGCTAATGGCCGATTGACTGATGCGGATTTTCAATCGATAAAAAAATTGGCTGAATAGGTTTTTTCGATACCTCTTAAAAGAGGTCATCTTTGACGAATTTGTATTCTATCATCATTAGTAGGGAAGTGTACAAACTCTAATATTCAAATACCAAATTTCGCTTGTTTATGTATAATCATTCTGAAGAAAAAAGGGGGGAGGGGACTTTTGAGAAGCATTGTATATGTATAAGAATTATCATTGTAGAAACAATCCATGTTTTCAAAGGCTAGGTTTGAATTGAATCATAATAATATCATTCGATCCTGTCCCCAAATATTCATGTATTTAAAAAATGAGTATGATCTCAGTAATGGAATTGCATATATCTTGTTAGGTAGGCAGGTAATGTATTGGACATGTAGAGATGAAGTAGTCCCAAGCCTACTGAAACTAAAATTCAATTCACGCCATTCCACCTGCGTTGCGTTCAGAGTAGGTATAGAATTAATGGTGGGAGACAGTGTATTCACGGATATTGAATTCTTTCTTTCCCAGCTTATTCTTCTGTTCATTTTGTTTGTATTTGAGAATATTCTCCATCGTTCGTAGACTGTGGAAGTCTCAGAGCATTTATCAAATTGGAAGGTACGGATAACCTCTTTGTGATATATTTTTCAACCTTCAAGCACACGAATGTGTTTTATTATTGCTTTGGATGAAATATTCATTCTCGTCTTTTCGATATTCAACTGCAGCACCACACTTCAAGTTGTTTTCTTACGTCGTAATAGAATATAATAGTAGTGGGTTGCAGACTTGACAATGAATTGGCATTGGAAGGGATCGATCAGATTGAAGTATATTCGAGATACAGTATTCAATGTCATCCGAACTGGAAATCTTGTTACCTTCACGTATGAATGTAGGGAAATAAATTCAAAAATAGAAAGCTCACAGATCGATTCGAGTCCTCCTTCCACCAGGCTTCTCGTGAGTTTCCACATATCCTTCAGCTCACCAAATAAGGTTACGTCAAGGTTGAATAAAAAAAAACAGGTTGGTTCGAGTGAATTTGATATAATTCAAGGGAAGTATAAATACTTATACGAATAATAGAAAAGTACACACGCTCACGCTCATATTCATTTATTCACCAGAATTTCGATAAAAATTCGCCACTCTTCATTCAAACTTACCACAAAATATCATAGTTGAAGTGAAAGAAGATGTTGATAACTCTGGAAAAATGAATATGAAATTGCTCAACTGTCACAGTTTTTCAGGAAGTAGGTTGAGGATACAAAATGATTACTGTTTGAAACTGTTCAGATGTCAAAATGTAATTCCTGTATTAAATACTCGCTTCAAACATTTTTTGAACATCACAAGTCATAGAGTTTTGAAGAACTATGGGAACATACTCTGGAACTTATCGTGCGGTGAGTCTAAAATATCAAGAAATAGCCTGTCATATGATTGAACTCGATCAATAGTGGATATGATATCAACTCGATTTTTTGTTCTTGATAATCACAGCTGCATTTCCATGAGAACAATATCCTGAATATCTTAACAACTGATCTAATGAAACAGGAATAAATGGTAGTCACTTCACGAAGTGAACTCTACGATTCGAACGAACCGTTGGATGTAGATATCATAGTTGAAATTTCAAGAGAGACAATTAATCAGAATCTTGATCAAAAGTAGAACGGAATGTATTATTACGCCTAGCGGTCATACTCCAGCATTTTAAAAATCGAATGAATGGGTTCTCGTATTCACTTTCCTCTTCCAGTGTCAATAAGACGCTGAGAGTTCCACAAAGAAGACGAGGGAAATGACAAGACACAAATGCTCCGAAGTTTATGGTGGATATACAGTAAATAAACCAAACAATAGAGACTAATATTTCAGGGACTATGTTTTGTAGTGAATTTTATGTTTCCTTGATAATTCCATTGGAGAGGAAATATTATAAAGGGATTTTGGAGTGTTGCCAAACTAAACCATCGGGCTGGATAGGATGCCACCATTATGAACAAATAACGGCCTTGAATACTACTGTACTACAACTTTCACGATTCAGATATTCATCACAGGAAGATTGTTGTTACAGTTTGTCTAAATATGCTCTGTTGTAAACCTTTATAGAAATGATTCGAAGATCAGCCATAGCAATAAGGACATCGGATATAATACATAATAGTTTATCTAAAACGTACTTTGAGGCATTATTGAAGAACAAATTTTTGGCAAAGTCGAAAAACAGGATTGTTTGTCAGAGGTATAGATTTCGACGCGAAATGCATGGTAAATCGCTGAACCTCCCCATAAATATTTTCAAATGATAAGGAGGTCAATTGAGTGGAGAGGCTTGTCATTCCCTTCACAGTGTTGGTCAGCTTTCAAGAACACTTTCGAAGGAAATATGGAGCGTTGAAAGTCCAACAATAATGTGTAGATACCGAATAATTTAGAAATCGATAAAGCTACAATTCAAAACTTTGATTTATTATATTTTAACACAAGCATGTTCAATAGCCTATTCAAGCAAGATAGTTGTTACAGCTTGACAAAAATGCGGCGTGGTCAATTGTTTCTCATTTTTAGCGATACTCCGAATAAAAAAATGGGTCAGGTTGTCCCCATCCCTGTTAAGAAGTTGAAGTTGCGGGGATGAAAAAGTGGTGAGCGATAGTTTTTCTACAAGAAACCTCTTTCCGTGATTCATCTGGCAGTTCAAATTGTTATTTTTGGTCGGTGTTCGGGATTGTTTTTTTCTCAGATATTGTGATTCTTTCCAATCATGAAAGTTTATTCAAGATTTCCATCTCTTTTTCTGAAACTCCAACTACTCGACGGAGATAAACGATTCAGAATCGGAATTGTGATTACACAGTAGTGCTGTTTGCACTCCATTATCTTGATATGCCTTTATACTCGTATGCGATATCAGTGTTATTGATATTGTTGTTTTTTCTTCATTCAACAGAACTTCCCAATTCAATTATTGGTGCTGATTCGATCAGTACTACAGGAAATTATTCGGATGTGTGGTCCAAATCTTCATTTATTCCAGAGATTCAGATATGATTTTTTGTTCGCGTGAAGTATATCGAAGGCTTTTTATTCACTCAGAATTACGAGTTTTTTATTATTTCTAAACTCCAATTGTCATTCCTATAAACATGCATTATCAAAAATTTCAGCATTCCGTAGACATGTCAACTTTGCTATGAATAAGAAATGTACAGGGTGGGCCGAATTGGACACTTTTGAGGGGAGAGTCCTGTTATTGTATTAGATAGATGAAAACTGATGGCAGTGTCTGGAGTTCAATTTTTATGATAAACTTCATGGTGAAAACTGCACATGGATATCTATATTTTCCGAAAATGGTGGTGTGGAACTTTCATATCATTTCACATCTTGCATAAAGAATTTTCCACTTTTCCAGCCAATATTCTATCAAGGGTAAACCATTTATGTGAAATGATGAGATTGATAGAAGTGGTATAGAACTAATCACTATCAACTGATCAAGTATCTCTGACATAAGGAAAAGTATATCCATTACAATCCTTTAATTATTCAAGGGAATGAACAAGCAGACTCTGGTGCGAGAAATGTAACTTCGATGGCTCGATGATTACGAAAATGCATTAAAATGATTAATATTCAACAGATGGCATAATAAATGGACAAACAATAAAGCAGAGCTGAAACATGTCATGCTCACCAATGAACTAAAAGGAAACAACTTAGCATAACGAGACTAAGAATAGGTTACACAAATTCAATTTCTTTATATACAACTGGGGTTTCTGTAAAATTTCTAGGAAAACAAAAAATATTCTCAGACAGCAACTAATATGGAGCTACTCATTGATCTCAGATCCTGCGCACTGAACGGGTTGTTCACAACAGGACAAAATCAATAAGCATAAATCAACGAAACAATAAAGCATTTCAGATAATGGGAAAACAGTCTTGAAATTACCAGGAAAGAAATCCACGAAACCACAGCTTATACCTATTCTAGATACAGTACACATCACTGCACTTTTTTCGTGTCACCAAATTTGGAGTGCGCATGTCCACTCGTGAATCGAGTGCGCGTGGACAAATCAGGAAGGTTAGGCTTTTTGTATTTAGACCACGCCCACGTTTCAAATCGTACAAAACACGCTGTAACAGTGATAAAGAGGTTGTGTTTAGTATCTGCTTTCGTTGTGGATCGAATGTGATTAGAAAATAGCTGTCTATCTTTTTGAAAAATGATATTTTTTCTCGCTTTCATGCTGGATATTGAATAGGGGTCACTATTTTTGGAGCCCGACCTGATCGTGTTTGATTCTGTACAAATTTTACATTGATGGGAGAGGTCATCATTGATTGAACAGAGCGATCACCTGCAGATCTGTGCAAGGCTATATGCGCACTCGTCTTATAAAAATGGAGCTTGTGATCACCAACACCAGAGGGACCGACAGCAAGTGACACTACTGTATCGTTAGTTATACTTAGGGAGAAGGGTCAATTATGCAATCAATCTTATCAATTATGTTTTCCGATCGCTGAAAGTTATCTTCGAAAAAATTAATTGAATCTTGAACCTTTTCACCAAACCAAAGATCATCATCTTGATCTTCGAAGTAATATGAATATTATCAAAATTTTCATACTGTGTCGGCGAATAGCATTTATTTATGTGTAGTCATAAAAAATGGAGTTTACGATCGGCTAATATTTGAATCATAGCAAATAATCGGTGTACATTCATTCTAACGGGTGATGAGCTTCAAGAACCATCTTGGAAGATCATTCAAAAGCAAAGCCCTAACCTACTCGAATAGTGTCGTTGCCTACTCGACACTCTCAGCGGTGTAGAGTCTCTTCGATGAGAAATTTACAGGAAATTTCCGATACCCATTACCTTTTTGAGAGGATTATCTCTTGAAGTTACGTGACATTTTAAGCGGTCGTATTTTGATGGAGTTTTCATGAGATAGTGTTTACGATAGACTGTCATCACCTGTGTCGGGGAAGAAACATATAGGTACTACAAAAACTAATGAGATGGTTGTAATTTTTTGATACAAAAAGTGGCGTTCACGTGAAGGCATAAGATATTCATTTGGATTTTCGAAATGGTGAACCTTTTACCTAAGTTATCTTGGAATTCTAGTTAGGCCTTCATAATATTACAAGACAAAACAAAATATATTTTCTATAACGAATAACTCCATGTGAAGTAGTCACGAGCTTGTTCCAGAGAATCATTCAACATCTTCCACTTCACCAATTGAATAAAAAAACAACAACTTCGTTGTTACCAAATTGATTAATTTTGAATTCTGGAATTGAGATCTCTGCCGAACAAAGTTATACAGGACCCTCTTATCAAAAATGTTTGGGGAAGTACTCATTTTCCAGAGAGGTTATGAAAAGTACTATGGAAATAATATATAATAATAATCATATTCCTATAGAACTCCATATAGCACCAGCTGTCGAATGAGAACACAATATGCAAGTTTCACATCATCTCAGGAAGTCAACATAATATCATTAATAGAATAGAATTTTTCTTATTTTGATCGAACGATTCATTCATCATATCATGCGTCATCGTGAAATGTATCGTATCTCAATTTTCTGAACAAACCGGTATCTCCAAAAGACTAAACAAAACAGAAATGTCACGGACAACTACCCCCCGAAAGAATAAACTCATTCTAGATCCATCTTGTACGTATACAATTTATGTTCTCAAAGAATTCAGGAGTCAGGATTAAAATGCTATCAGGAATAGAAATGTGATAGAAGTAGGCAAGTAGGCGATTCATGTCCGCTTATGTCTCTTTTTTTTTTCGAAAATGAAGCAGCTGATATTTTTACCTTTGGAATTTTCATGTCAGAAATGTAATTGATTCGATCAATCGGTAATGAATTGGTTAGATTGAATAAATCATCAAAATAAATATTTTCTGCCCAATTCCTGATATTCAAGGATTCTGGATATAGTCATTCTTACAGGTCAGAAAATACCAATGAATAAATAATTATTATTTTGGAAATAATCTGAATCAGCCGAATATCACGTTTTAGTACATCAACTCTACCATGACGTGTTCCAAAAATACCTCATGTCTCCCGATGAAAGATATTATTATTCAATATGCAAATGAAATCATCACGTTCGAATCACGAGTGTTGTAATTTGATTCAATTCGCAAATTCCCCGAATAAATATGGTCCCCCGATAAAACTGGAACAGTTTATATTGTAGCATCGAATTATTTTTCACATCAATGGGTATTTTGACAATCCTCAAAATTGAATAAGCGATCATATTGCATCAGAATAAATTATTCCCACTGAATTATATCATAAGCATGTATTTCGTCATAACCACCATCACATTATATCAGGTTCTCTCAGTGCCTCCTCATTGCCAAAGCTCCAATTACTTTTATACAGGAACATGTAAATTTTGTATTGCCTACTCTTCATTTCTGTTCCACATTACCGAGCAAGCAGGCATCATCAGGTAGGATGATACAAGAAACTGCACTTCCAATTATACAAACTTCGAGAACCAGTTTATACGTATTACTATTGCATAGTTTTCAAGTTACAATAATGGCACACGAACATTCAATTGAGGAACATCGAGCGTACGTTCAATACTATAAAGATGGGTGGGTGCAGCATAGCAGCTGCGCGTCGTGAACATTAAGTGAAAAAGAGTGCGCATGTTCTCTTTACAAGCGAATAAGAAAAACAACACTACTCTCCTTTCAACTCTATGAAGCAAATAACACTACAAAACAACTGAATCATAAGAATAACTCTAATATTTTTTATTTTGGAGGAATGTTCTGAATCATTGAAAGTTCCAGGGCGGTCATCCACTGCGTCCTTCCCTATTTCTTTGAACAGTAATCAAAATCATCTCCACATACAGTGTATAAACTAGCTCGCCTGTTCATACTTGTTAGAACGGTGATATAGAACAGAAGAAATTGGGAAATTTATATTTTCAATGCTTTATTATTGTGATTTCCCTTCAATTTGTCGAACCAAGTTTATGGGTATGATTTCATCATGAAATTTCGAATACAGTTTCAGCAGGTATAGCAGTAGAATGTACAGGAATTTTTATAATATAATGAATATGATGTTTCTTCAAATGTGTCGTTATGATGCAGCACTTTTTGTGTTTAATATCCTATAAAATAGTTAACATACAGTATATATGTCGTTTCGAGTCATCAGCTATAGTTTACCTTACAGCCTCATTTCGATTCGAATCACTCAAAGGACAATTTCTTGATGTGGAATCCAATGAAATATTCATTTCTTCGATGTTTTTTTTTATTGAGTAGGTACTAGAGCTGATGAAAAAAATTGCTTATATTTTTGACATTGCCGTGTGAGACATACTCAAAATCAAGTATAAGATTCTTTGCAACGTGAGTTGACAACAGATAGATAATTTTTCAAATATATTATTAACAGAATTGATTCAGCATCAAAAATAGACAATTTTTAACTGTGGTGAGTTGAAACAACAAATTATTGTCTACGATCCCATAGTCATTTGAAGATGACGTTTTATTACACTGAAATACAAAATCAGAGTGAAAGATCAACCAGGTTACTGCCGTTTTTCATGATTGTTTTCCCCTTGTGTAGGATGAAAAGAATCAGATACTCACGACAAACGCTTGGTTAAATTTGGTAAGTGTCATGAGGTCCATAATATACCTCACGCAATGTTCTAGCAAGTCAAATATCCAAACTAGATGCTTGAGTTTGGTGTTTGACTGTGAGTTGAGTGGCTATTGGACGTATATATTTATTATAGCTCCTGAGGCGTTGGAGGAGGATGTGAATCTCTTGAATTTTGGAAACTCTAGTTGGAATTCTTCGAACTCATCTTGATCGGACATATAACTTTTCAAATACCCCTATCCCAAAAAAAGTAATTAATACTCGCTATCAATCCAGAGTTATAACATTTCTGGGCTATATTTAAGGGGGTTAATAGATTGTGCCATAACGTATATAATGAAGAATCATATTTCATCGGAATGTAGAGGGCCATTCACGACGACCTTCGAATAGATCCAAATGACTCCAGAAATTGAAATGTATGAAATATTCGAGAACGTTGTGATTCGGTATGGAGGTTAATGAATTTGATAAAAAATGAGATAACTTCATGCAATACCCAATTGAAAAAAAAAACACTCAAGTAGATGGGATCTCCAGATATGTCCGATAAAAGCTCGTAATGAATTCACTGATTCGTATTTTTCAGGAATCAGTGGAATGTATAAAAATAATAATAATTCATCATATTCAAATTCCACCACCCACCATATTTTATCACGACTCTAAATCATCGAATCCATGATCCGATCATTTTGAATTCATGTTAAATAAATGGATGGAAATGCATGCTGCGTGGCCCTTTAGTGTGTGAAAGTAGAATAACTCACTTTGGAATGAGAATTCAAAAAAAGGTTTCAAATAACAGTTGTTATTTGTACATATACACAATCCTTAAATATTTCGATATAGAGGGTGTTCAGTATAAGCGAGACAACATTGAGTTCACGTTTGTCACGAAATCGAAATCAACGTTCGATTATGCATTTAGTCCCATCTTTCTCCTTTCCATAAAATGTGAGGTTGTCAAACTAAAGAAAAAAAAACAAAAAATCGTATCAGTGATAAGTTGTGAATCCATTTATAATGCATCAATTTTCGTCAAATCTTCGTCATCTTTGCTCTGGTTCAACAACGACGCATTTTATTCAGAAAAGAAAAATGGGGCTGAATGCAGAATTCAATGCTGTATTCGATGGTGAAAGAATGTTCAAGGTAAAAAAACGTAAACTCAATGTTGTTTTGTCTAGGCTGAACACCCCGTATATCTCGAATTATCTTAGGATTGTGTATCTACGCGTATATTACAACTTTTATTCGAAACATTTTCCTATATTCTCATTCCCAAATGAGTTATTCTACTTCCACACACTGTATAGTATAATCGATACATAATATGGCCGTGATCATAACAATTATTATTTATTCCAGCATCTCAAGCAAAGGAGTCATTTTTTATTCGTTCATTCATATTCACCAACACTTTCAAATTACATATTCCTGCCGTACTAGTTATAATATCTTTTGCGTCGTATCGCATAATGTCCTTGAAGAATAATTTTCTTCGGCACAGGCGAAATCATTTTCATGAAGTATTGCTTTGAAAATTGGGGAAACGTTCGAAAATTTCCAACGTAGCTTGGAATTTATAGTGGTTAATATAAGATGAGGGGTATGTGAATAGGAATGTGGTAATATTTTATGAAGGTTCGTTTATTTATTTCAGACTGGAGTTGCAAAATTCAAGATTGCAGTGCTCTCCTAGTACGAAACAATCTAGTACAAACAATAAATCGTTTGAAACTAGATTGTGTTGTACTCATGCATGTCTTGTTATGTTACTAACGACCGATGTTTCCCTTTTATTGTTTGACCATAGGACGAGAAGAATCAACTCCTAATAACAAATATTTGGCTTTCTTTGGTAAGTGAAAACCAATTGAATAACTAAACATATGCACACACACGGCAGTTGATTAATTCCAAGTTAATGAGTGTACATTTTGCCTCATCTCATCCTTATGAAATATGTTGCCTCCTATCTGTTTCGAGTTAGTTTTTCTAATGAATGCTGTGTCGTTACCATATTCTTGGCGACCCTGGAAACCTCTAGTGTACATGCCTCCCCTAACAAGTTGAATTAGTATTGAAGTATTGCCCGAATTTGAGAGTATTTACAGTTATAGCGCCGCATATATAACTAGTATAGAAAAATTATTGTTCTACTGGGTCAACGGCATATATGTATGTGTCCTCTACATGTGTTTTCCTCACGTTTGATGTCAATATTAGGAATATACGACTGTTAGACGACATAAAATATGAAGTATCCAATATACCCGATGTAAAATAGAATTTAATGTTCTGTACAATTACACTAAATTTATTGCTAGCCCAAGAGTTGCACCTGGGGCAGTTCTACTTCAGTTAATTGGATATGATATCATTAGTTATCTTTGTACAACATAACATCAGGTGATATTCCAAGGTTTAGCTGCACGACACTAAGAACCGAATGCAATGAATCTAAGGAATATTTTCCAGGGCTAGAGTCACGATGTGAGGAAATAGAATATTGAAAGTATGCAGTTCCATCATTAGAAATCTAATATGAGAAAGTTCCTTCATATACATTATATTATCATGCTTCAATCAAAACTCACTTTCCAACTAATCTGGCTCACTGAGTGAAGTCTTCTGTGAGTGAAACCACAATAACCAAGAAAAAAACTGATTTTCGAAGCAGAATTAATTCGATTCATGTTTCATCCAGACATAATCAATTATCCTCAGGAAATGAATGAAATATATCCTCAGAATATCTAGATGAAGTTCATCTTCCAATGAGTCGTATAATCCAAATACTCTGACGATGATATACAATTCAGGTTTCCACAGGAAGTTTAATTGCTCATGCCAGTCAGACAGGATTCGAGACAGAATCGATTTCGGAAAACTAATTGTCTGTGTCCGTGTACAATTCGGTCCGACGAGTTATAGCTATGAGATCTTATTCAAACAAAACTCCACAAATTTGAATAGTAATTAATTGAACAATAGAAGACAAAATCGCTTCCCAGGCTACTAGATCACGTTTCCTACTGGGCACAGAGACAAGATAGATGAAACGATATCCAGAGGTAGATAGGAGGATGATAGAGGAAGCAGTCTCGGACTATATCCATGAACATAAAGCAGCATTAAAAGTCCTTCATTATCCTCATCCAGTTATGTCCAATGTTCTAGATATATTGAGTCTGTTGTGGAGAACGGTCTACTTTTGACATATGATCTTTCCAAGGCTATGTTCGCTATTTAGTTCGAACTCTATATGAGAGCAAACTTTCGAAACATCTTTGTATAGACTACGGACAGATTATAACCAGAATATTGTGTTGAACTTGTTGCTGTTGTTTTTGGTAAACTGGAATATTCTTCATTTTCAAAGGTATGGGAATATATTGATTTTCAATGTCATATATAATGTTTTTTGGGATTTTAGAATCGTCTCATTCTTCAGGAATGCCAGAAAATGTTTATGGGCTCCTGAGTTTTCTATGTGATTTCCGATTTGATGGTGGTATCAGCAGTATTATTGATCCCAGTCTCAGATTTCTAGAATATCTTGAAATTCGATTTCCTTTCCATGATGAATAATCCAAACAGTTGAATGAAAATATACATGTCATAAGTAATATTTCATCCATAATAAAAGATTCCAATAGTTTGTAATTGAGAATATCTAGGAGCATCAGACGAAGGTTTTCATATTGATTCTCCAGATGGTCTAGATATGGTTCATGATGTTACTACTGAGGTATAAAATAAATGTTTCAGTTCTTATGAGCAGTTTATGAAAAGAAGATTTTAATATATTCCTGCCTTATACTGTCGAAAGATGTAAAGCTTTGATAGAGTCACGTAATGAAAATGGAAATGACAACGTCAACAAAACACGATTTCATTATCTCTCCGAATGAATATTTCCCAGAAATTCAATGTTTCAAGGGGCATATTACGTGTTTTTCAGTGATATTTTGGAATTAAGTTTATGACCTCTTAAGCTGAAACATAATAACTTCAGAGTGGCAGGATCATCCGTGAGAATCGAAAAACAATTTTCTTGTTGATAGAGGAGAATTGCGTAATCTAATGATCGGAAGTAAATTTTATGACTATAATACCATAACAGTTCTTCCGGGATTACCTACTACAATGATTGTCAGAGCAATGAACATTAAATTCACGTATAATCGTAACATCACTATAAAAGAGATAGAATTTTGAATAAGTTATCTACAAGTCCATATTATCATATAAATAAATACATATCATGATACACAATATGAACAGACACACAGAATTTGAAGAAGAAATTTAAAAGTCTAAACATTATCCAAACATATCAGAGCTCATGACTGATGATTAACAGTAGATGGAAGAATATAAATTACTGATATCAATAGTGGGAATGTTCATTGTTCAGTAATGTTAGTTTACATTTCATTCGAATAATCGTGGGTTAGATAGCATACTAATAAATTTCAATGATAGCATAATTTTAGTTTTGCTTTCACTAATGACTATCGCGAATAATATTTAGATTGAAGTGACTGATGCATTTTAATGAAATTAAATTTTGGACCATAATCATTGGGATTTCAATTTCGAAATTTTGTCCACTACTACTGAAAATAACATCTATCCATCATTGCTTTCCAAATAATCCACAACATTTTGAGTTAAAAAAAAAATACGTGTTTCCTCAGAATTTGTTATAGTTTTCAATATGATAGCCCCTTTTTTGTTCAGCCTCGAATTTTATACCTGACTGCTATCAGATTTAGCAATTGTAGATGAAGTGCATGAATATATAATAAATATATAAATCTCAACATTGGGATAAATCGATTTCCTATTTTGAAAGTTGATTTTTGTATGAACCCATTTCCAAGAGGCCATAATTAATTATTTGTGTAGTTGTTTCCTTGAAAACTCTTCAACAGCATTGAAAATTCTTATTCTCAGAATACACCAAATGAATTTTATTACTCGTGTTTCAGCTCATTTAGACATCCTGTCACCATACAATACATTTTGTCGAGGTAGCGAATAGCTCAACAGAAATAATATACTCTGAAGATGTATAATGGAGCTTCAAAAATTGGCAATATCATAGTATCCTCAAAAATGTTCTATAGTTGAAATCATTCTATCGAACAGCAATAAGCAAGTACTGAAACCAAATTAACACTACCAAACCACGATCGATAATGAGTCTGACAGAATCACATAAACATGGTCGGGCCAATCGTATTCCCTGAAAATTGGATTTGTAGTTGTCAATGCTAATTCTACATTTCTTATACATGACCGTAACATACTCTCCCATTCCGAGATCACCCTTTTATCTCGTTCCCAGCGAACCACATATTGGATCTACCTGAATACACAATGTTGGATATCAGGAGATTCCCAATCTCTTCCCATTCCTCCTTTTTGGGAATATTACTTGGCATCTCGAAGATAATACAATTATTCATCATAATGATTTCACATTCCAGAATGCAAATTCAAAATCACGAATACGTTTTCTCCTTCATTGTAATCCACAGACTACCTCTGATGAACGCTGTGGTTCTCAGTTACGTAGTTTCCTACCATATTTCTATAGTAACGACCGGTATTCGAAAATCTGCGGAAAAGCCTTATTGAATGGTTTAATAGAAGCATCGTTCTTGATGAATGTTTAAACGTTACTTCCCACTTCAGCATCCTATAATGTGAATTAATAATCTCATTAGAAGAACTTTTGAATCGATTAGGATCAGTAATTGTAACCATATTTAGAAGAAATGAATTTAAAGGTTCATAAATTCCATTTATGATAGATATATTATCACATCGGATACTATAGGTACCACATCTCATAGAAATGAACGAGATAAAAACAAACATGAAGAAATTTGGATAATATACGTAGGTCCAATTATGCCGTTGATCATACCCTCGTTTGTTTGGTTTTGAATAATAATTTTTCTAAGCTGAAGCACTTGTTTCATTGACATACGTTGGAAGTGAAGTATTTATTAATTTACGGCAACATTTCCCTGCCAAAATCGATGTGCATCGTTAGAACACCATGAAACATCTGTCTTATTTACTGACGGAGTTCACTTTCCTTGGTAGGTCAAAAATTCCGGAATTTCCCTTGACAACACATTACTAATTATTTATAGATTTTTGAAGAGCTAACGCGAATGAATCGATGATACATCACTTCAACTTATATAAATTCAAGTGCAAAGCCTGTAATACTTCGAGAATTAGTTTATTTTATTATGTAGGAACAGATCAGTAGCCGTAGAAATTCTCTTGATATAGCAGATATTTGTAAATAAACTGCAGAAAACAACCCTGGAGCTATTTTCATTAGTCAATATTGATGTTTCCTAGTGTAAATGTCGATTTTTTTTGAAAAAACATTGCTTGCAATTAGTTTCAGGATGTAGGAAAGCTCACCCAGAGAGTACTCTTTCGAAAATGAATAGTGAAATCCTCGTGTGATACGTAGGTATCAAAGTTTGTTGAACGAATTAAGTAGTTACAAATTGAGTTAGTATCAATTCTAATCAATTCTCAGTATTCCTGAAGTGTAATGGACTACTTGGAGTAATGTAATTTTCCAAAAAACAAACTTAATTTCAAGTTCATTCACATATTAGAGAAGTTCTTTTTATCTTCGAAGTGATTATCAGTAGAGCAAATTTGTAGAATTAACAGGGTGGTGAGTAATATATATCTGTATATATATATATATATATATACAGATTATTTTCCCAAAAATTTTAAATATTCAATGGGAATTAGAATAGTGAATACAAGAATTATTGATGTTGAAAATATAAATATAACACATATTTTTTATCTACTTTTCTATTATTCATAACAGTATGGTTATCATGCTGATGGCTTTGATGAATTCAGAATGTCGTATTGTCAAATGAAAAAGCTCTCAGTTTTGAATGACCCCCCTATCTCGTCATCGCAATACATATCAGCAGAAATTGTCCAATCAACCTTGACTGCCGTGTGTGCTGGTATTTAAATTATTTAATAATATAGCTGTATAACAATTCATGATTTCCGAAATACACTATTCTATTCAATTCCTTGGTCTTTCTAGAGATTTCGCATTCGGCGACAAGAGGTCGATTTGGATGGAATCTCAGATTGACCAAAATTACCCTCCACGAGTCCAAAATTCAAATGCGAATTCATAATCAGGACCAAGACTGTACAAGTGATTCTTTTATGGTAGATACTCAGATGTTTTAGCTATCGCCAGTCTAGATTTTTATTCGCATTTGAATATTCTTTGTCCTATCATCGTTCAAAAATATCAATAATTCCGCTCAACCAATCCTACCAGTCTCTCTGGTGATTTCGATCCAACTTTAAACCATACATTTAAATTCCACACTAAACATTATACCGCTATAAATCATGTTTTACTTAAACAAAATATCCTAGCATGTTCATCATGCACTGCTTTGATATGACCATAACCTACATGTGCTTATAGTGTTGATGAACTGTACTATTCCAGTAGAAGTGAATTATCATCATGGTCTCATATAGCACATTCTTTGTGAGTACAATTCATTAATTAGTTCCAAGCTCACAATGATCATTGTGAAATATGAATAAAAGCAGCAAGTCAAAGTATGAGTCTATTGAAAATGTTCCTGCATTCATGTTCCACGAGAATGAATGAGATCACGATGAAAATTCATTATGGAAATTAGATCTCAGAATTGAGACCATAGCGTGTATTTTGTATAATCTCATATTCTTCGAATCCTGGAACTCTCCAGTGTATTATATCCATAGATATGGAATAAAATTATCGTACACAGAATTCATAATAATTTTTTTCTTAGTATACGTGATGGATATTCCACTAGATCACATCGGTCACAGTACTTTTTTTTATACTATCACTGAACAACGGATGGTCTATATTTTGAGCTTGAAGAAAATTATAATTGGTTGATTTTAGGTTATTAATTAGGTGGTTGAAAATGACTCCATCATGAGTATTGTAACGTTTTTATTAACTAAAACACTGGGTTCGATTTATATACACTTTTATTTCCACTGACACGATTTATTTACAACGCTCGATTATCAACTGATTCCTGCGCCTCTGTCCGCGGAGCTTTATACCTGCACGCTTCTCCAGAAGTTTCCTGGCGGCACGCGAACATTTCAGACCTCGCGTCTCGAACGTTCATGATCCGCGTCACCTGGAGTGGGCGTGGCCAAGCCATAGGCGTATCATTTCGTTACACTGCTCCCTCCTTAGTCCTGATCGCCCCGATCAGAAATTCTCCATGTGGCAACCCCTGACGTCGGCTCTTGATGGCGAAAGCTACAGGTGTTTCCGGCCCTGCAGAACCCTCGGAGAAAGAAATAACAGTCGATCGTCTTTGAGGGACATACTCTTTTCGGGTTAAAGCAGCACACCGTGATCTGTATGCCTGTGTCTCGGAAAATAACTTCTATCATGCTCCTCACGATCTTCCAGTCCAGGTTTTCCAACCCATGGCCAATTTTAGGTAGAGCCAATTTCTTTATGTCATAATGGCAGACGACTTTCCTTAGGTCTACTAACGCATACCATATATTCTCGTAGGTTGCTCTTTCTATCGATAATTTCTTAGTTATTAGGTAGAATAAGGATCGGTTGCCATCTTCTAGTCGTAGTGCTCTTCCTACTCTGGGCATTTGATCTCGCAATTCATCCAGGCGGCCGAACTTCTTGCGAAAGACTGTTGCAATTCCTTTGCTCATTCGGAGATCTTGAGCGACGCAGTGTGCAATGGAAACATCTTCTGGAACTGTGAAAAGATCTTGCTGGACCTCAACGGTCACGCCAAGCCTGATCTTCCCCCTGCTTGCGTAATCCGACATGAATTCGGTGTAACTCGGTTGGAAGTCGTCACCGTTTGGTACTTGTTGAAGAGTTCTTGCTTCTTCGACGTCATTCGAGCCAGCATATGGTGCAAGACGATTTATGTGAACAACTTTCGGCTTCCCTCTTGGCAGCTTTCCGATTCGATAAATCAGGTCATTTATCCTCTTCTTGATCTCATACGGGCCTTCCCATTGTCTTTGGAGCTTAGGAGAAAAGCCTCGACGTCGTCGTGGATTATACAGCCAGACAAGATCACCTACTTCGAAGGTCCCCTTCGCGGAACGGGAATCATAGTGTTTCTTCATCCGATCACTGGCTATCTGCATATTCCGTCGGGCAAGGTCGTGGATGTCGTTCATCCTCAGCTTCAATTCGTCCGCATAGCCTTCACCGGCCACATTCTCTTCCGAGGGTTTACAGCCGAATTCCAGATCACATGGCAAACGGATTTCACGTCCAAACATCAAGCAGGCAGGGGTCTGGCCAGTAGTCTCGTTGGTAGCCGATCGGTAGGCCATCAAAAACAAAGGAATACACTGGTCCCAATCCCTCTGGTGTTCTGATACGACCTTGGAAAGATGTTTGCCCATGGTCCTATTCATCCTCTCAACCATTCCATCCGACTGAGGGTGCAAGGGTGTTGTTCTGGTTTTCTCAGCACCAATCAATTGGCAGATTTTTTGAAAGAGAGCCGATTCAAAATTTCGTCCTTGGTCTGAGTGGATCTCCAAAGGAACACCAAATCGGCTGAAGAATTCTTTGACCAGAACATCGGCAACTGTGGAAGCCTCTTGATTAGGGATCGCATAAGCTTCAGTCCATTTCGTAAAATAGTCCATGGCCACTAGGATGTACCTATTTCCAGCATCTGTTACTGGAAATGGACCAGCAATGTCGATAGCTACCCTTTCCATTGGACTACCGACATTGTATTGTCTCATGGGCGCCCTCTTCTGGCCAACTGGACCATTGCCCGTTGCACACAACTCGCATTTCCGGCACCATCTTCGTACGTCTTCTTTACAGTTCACCCAATAGAACCGCTCTCGAACTTTCTGTAAAGTCTTCGTAATTCCAAAGTGTCCTCCAGAAGCACCATCGTGTAACCGACGCAATACCTCCGACACTTTACTTCTAGGTACAACCAGTTGCAACCTGGACTCCGTACCATCTTCGTTTTCAAATTTTCTGTACAGAAGATTATCTTTCAGTACCAGACAATCCCATTGGCTCCAATACGATTTTACTTCTGGACTACATGCGCTAATATCTTGCCAGGACGGTCTTTCCTCTTGAAGCTTCCAACCCAGAACACGTTTCAGACACGGATCGTTCTCTTGAGCGACTCGTAATTGTTGAGGCTGCCAATTATCACTTCCGATGGTAGTTCTTCGAATATGGCAAAGTCGTTCATCTAGCTTCGAACAATGGCTGCAATTCTCACTGCATGGTCTTCTTGATAGGGCGTCAGCATTTTGATGGATTTTTCCTGCCCTGTGTTCGATGTCATAATCATATTCCTGCAGCCGCTCTATCCACCTTGCTACTTGACCCTCTGGATTACGGAATTGCAGAAGCCACTTCAAGGCTGCGTGGTCGGTTCGAAGAAGGAACTTTCGGCCATACAAATATTTGTGAAAATGTTCGCAGGCCTTCACTACGCCTAGGAGTTCTCTTCTGGTAACACAGTAGTTCCTCTCTGATTTAGACAAGGCTTCACTAAAGTAGGCAATAACTTTTTCTTGTCCCTCTTGAAGCTGGGAAAGGACAGCTCCTATAGCAGTATTGCTTGCATCCGTATCCAAAACAAATTTTCCAGTCTCTCTGGGATAACTCAGTATCGGTGCATTGGTAAGAGCTCCTTGTAGCTGTTCAAAAGCTCTTTGACATTCTGCATCCCAAAAGTATTCCCTGCCCTCCTCCGTTAGCTTTGTTAAAGGTTTAGCGAGGTGAGCAAACCCTTTGACGAAACGCCTGTAATACGTACACAGGCCAAGGAAACTTCTGATCTCATGTTTATCCTTGGGTACTGGCCATCCTCGAATTGCTTCTATTTTCTCGGGATCGGCTGTTACACCATCACTAGATACAATATGGCCCAAGTATCTAACTTCTCGTCGGAATATGTGACATTTCTTGGGGCTCAGTTTCAAGTTGGCTTCACGTAATCGTTGAAACACTTCCTTCAGATTCTTGGAATGGTCGTCGAATGATCTTCCAACTACGATTACGTCATCCAGGTACACTAAACATGTCTGCCATGTTAGCCCCCTCAAAACTGCTTCCATCAGCCTCTCAAATGTGGCAGGAGCATTGCATAGTCCAAAAGGCATGACCGTGAATTGCCAAAGACCCGATCCTATCGAGAAAGCTGTTTTCTCCCGATCAGCAGGCTCCATTCCTACTTGCCAGTAGCCACTTTTCAAATCGAGGGTAGAGAACCAACGGGACCCGGAAAGAGTATCCAAAGTGTCATCGATTCTGGGTGAGGGATAACTGTCCTTTTTAGTTACTGCATTGAGTTGGCGATAGTCAATACAAAAACGTACGGAACCATCCTTCTTCTTCGCAAGGACAACTGGCGAGGCCCACGGGCTATTCGATGGTTCTATAACACCTTGTTTGCCCATATCCTTGATAATTTCTTCCGCCTCCTCCCGCTTTGCCCACGGAAGTCTTCTCGGCTGCTGTCTTATTGGCTGAGCATCCCCAGTATTGATTTTATGGGTCACGACGCTGGTTCTTCCTTTGTCATTTCCATCGATGGCAAACACATCTTGGAATTCTTCAAGCATGGCTCTCACTCGACGGGTCTGTTCTCTGTCCAGATCTTGACAAGTATTAATTACGGTGTCTACAAGCTCCTTCGAGTTCTTAGATTTCGGTGGTTGGTCGGTTGTAGTCACACAGCGGATCGACGAAACAGGAACACACTGTCCTACCACAGTTCTTCGGCTCAGCCCGATTGGAGTTTCCTTCACATTCATAACTCTAACAGGAATTACATCTCCAACCCTCACTAGAGCTTTCGCAGTCAAGAACTCATTATTGCCCACTTCTTCGACCATCCTCAGACTTCCTTTCCTACAGTATCCCTCGAGACTGGTCATTAGAATTTTCTCACTATGGCCGGGTATAGTTACATCACTAGTAGTTAGTAGGCGGACTACATCTTCCTTGTCTTCATGAAAAGGGAGTTCCTCACCTTCGACCTTGAGAACTCCTCTGTGTACGTCCAATACGGCTCCAAGTTTCCTCAAAAGGTCCATACCCAAGATTAACTGGTCAGAAATCTCAGCGACCTGTATGTTGTGCTTGATAGTAGTCTTACCAATGGAGACAGGAACATTAACTTCGCCATAGACTTTTATCCTTTCACCGTTCGCCGTTCTGAGGTGTACTGTTGCTGGCGACATTCTGGAATGATCTCTCACTATTTCCGGCCGTGCAATAGTTCTTGTTGCACCAGTGTCTATCAAGAACAACTCATTCTCTCCGTCAATCCGACCATCAAGATACAGGCTATGGGCTCCACCAGAAGATGTTACGTTGACGGTAACTACAGGTGCTTTAATTCTCAAGGTCGACGATCGCCCCCTCCTGTCGACCTGTTTTAGTTTTCCGACTGCTGTATGGGTTTCGCCACAATTCCGGCATCTGGAATCTCGTTTCTTGGGCATCGTCTTCTGGATAATTTTCCGAACCATATCTTCCAGATCATTTTCTTCATCTTTCTCGCTAATGGTCCTAACTTGATGACCTTTGGAAATTTGATTGGCCGATTCATGCTCCAAAGCAATAGCAAGTGCTTCATCCAATACTTTCGGTCTGGCCAATCGTAGAGCTTTCTGAATTTCGCTCTCTCTCAATCCATCGACAAATATGTCTACTGCTATTTCTTCCAAAATGTTATCTGGAGCTTCGGGGTAGGCTAGACGCACCATTCGAGCAATGTCTGTTTCAAATTCCTGCAAGCTTTCACTTGCACGTTGGATTCGGCTGCGTAGTTGTGCTTTATAAACCTGTTGCAGATGGGCATCTCCATAGCGTTTTTCTAGTCGGTTGAACAAGGTTTGATAGCATTTTTCTTGGCCCATAGGAATCGATCTTAAAATATCCGCAGCATCACCTCTTAGAGCCGCAGTCAAGGAAACAGCTTTTTCTTCTTGAGTCCATTTATTGGCCGTAGCGATGGCTTCAAATTGTCTGAGGTATACGGACCAAGATGACTTCCCATCAAACGGAGGCAATTTGAATCTCAAATGATGTTTTGTCCATTCCTCTTTAACTTCCTGATCTGTACTTACTGCGGTTTTATCCATATCAGTAGTTGGTACTTGTACTGCTGAGCCACACTTAGTTATCAGACATTCCAACTGTTTTATTTTCTCTTCTAGTCCATCTACGTTTTTATGCATTTCGTCGAATGTTCTAGAAACTTCTTCAAATCGCTCGTCGTTCTTTTTCGAAATTTCATTGATCATATCAGAAACTTTCTCGAATTTCTCATCACTTTTTCTGGAAACTTCTTCCAATTTTTCATCACTTTTTTTAGAAGCTTCTTCTATCTTTCTAGAAGTTTCTTCCATTTTTTCATCACTTTTTCTAGAAGATTCTTCTATCTTTCTAGAAGTTTCTTCCATTTTTAACATGATGACTTCGTCCGCCGACAGGAATTCAAACGTTTCTGGGTCATCTCCATTATCCGAAAGAACACCAATCAATCGTTCTTGTAGTATTTTTTTAGTTCCACTACTATCGGCATCACGTTCCTCCAATTGTTCACGCAATTGTTTCACTGAGAGGTCTTTCAACTTCATTTTGGTTTATTTACGATGCAAAATAGTCAGTACCAAAATTATCGCACTAAACGTTCAAAAATGTCCTGTTTTCACTACAAAAGTTCAATGTCTTTCACTTTTTCTTGTTCTAAGTCCACACTGTATTTATTTTTTAATTTCAATCCCACTTCTGACACCACTGTAACGTTTTTATTGACTAAAACACTGGGTTCGATTTATATACACTTTTATTTCCACTGACACGATTTATTTACAATGCTCGATTATCAACTGATTGCCTGCGCCTCTGTCCGCGGAGCTTTATACCTGCACGCTTCTCCAGAAGTTTCCTGGCGGCACGCGAACATTTCAGACCTCGCGTCTCGAACGTTCATGATCCGCGTCACCTGGAGTGGGCGTGGCCAAGCCATAGGCGTATCATTTCGTTACAGTATTGTGGATTTCAACGAATTAGGTCACAACAATTGGTAGTTCAACCGTTTATACTGCCTTTTAGTACCTAAAGCTGATATTTTGCGATGAAAATGTATTATATTCACATTTGTTTATATTTCCAAATGTTGGTGAGTATCATACATATTCGAGAAATGAAAAGAAATGAAACTTTGCTCAAATTCAGACAACTGCTGCAACTTTTTAAAGGCACGTTTCTTGGCGCATCAACACAGTTCAAACCTATTCTAGATACAGTTGGATCACTTATCACTTTTTGTATCCTAGAAGGCTCTTTGTATTCTAATCTCGTTTTGAATATTACAAAAGACGTGAAAAGTATGGAGTTCTTCTAATGCAACTCATATATTCAACAGATAATTAGGTATGGATCGATTTTAATTCTTCGGAAAACAGTATATTCGTCTTGGTTTCATGTTGGATAGTAAGAAGGGGTTGATTTGAGTTACTTTTTCAAGTCAGGTCTGGTCGCTTGATTCCGTAAAAATTTGGGAGGAGAGCTCAGCATTGGCTGAACGGCGGTGAAGTCTGTGCAAGGATTCCGGCGCACTCGTCTTATGATAAATAAAACATCATGTTATAGTGTGATATCAATTCATTCAATAGTTCCCTTTTGATACTATAGAATATCATCCTTAGTACCATGCCAGTTTTTATTCGGGTTAGTATCATTTATTCTTATTATTTCATTGGTATTCCATAGCCACATTGATTCCTTGCGATATTCATGGAATATTTTTGAATTGCTTTCATTCCAGATCAGTAAGGTAAGAAAAATTAAAAATCGATATCAATTCATCAGAAACTACAGAAACAAAACGGTGTAGCTAAACATTGGGAATGGAGAAAACTGGAGACATTTCAGATTATAAGAAATAGATATCTGCTTATGTGTTTCAAAGAATATTACATCAATTCCCGTATAAAAAAGATGTATGGAGAAATATTCAGTGATACAGTGAAATATCGTGTTTATGCAACAATATTTCCAGTTCGATAGTGAATTTATTTCTGTTGGTGATTTCGCAATTCTGTTGGTAAATAGCACAAAACTATTTTTATTGAAATGAGAGAATGATAGATCCGCGTAAATTACACAAATAATTCATCGAATCGGACTAACAAAAAATATTCTGCTATTTTCCATTCTATTTCACATTGATATTGTTTCGAATTGTTGGGATTGCGTGATCGACATATGAAGGTTGGTTAACTTCGATATAGGTCAGTACCATTCATAATTACAAAAGATATATGTTCATTTGTCCTGAAACGATGATGAGCGAATTGATTGGATGAAATGATCGATTTTTTTATATACTGTAACACAAAAGACATGACTGAAGATGAACATGTGTAAGAATATTTAAAAATAGGAGAAATTACATCTTGACGTTTTCATTCGATGACCTACAGAACCATGCATGAAATAATAATGATTATCGAAAAGCGATTCTTCTTTCTTCTGGTCCCTATTGAAGTCTATGTAAAAACATAAGCCTGATCATAGATTTCACATTCGTATTAATATCGTTATATTTTTCGCATCAAGATTCTCAAGCATATAGTTTCGATTTTTCTATTGCTTACATTTCATGAAAGGAACTGAATTGTTCCTTGAAAGATCTCGTTGAAGGAACATTAAATTCATCATTAGTTCTGAAGCTTGTCGCACTTCTCGAATACATGCGATATCTGCCACACGAAGGATTATGTTGTGGAAACTAAATTTTCTCAATGAATGTCTCGTAGACTTAGCCAACTGTAATAGGAGTAACAACTTAAGCAAACGGTTCAACTCCACGAACCAAATATCTTATTTCGTACATGGATGGATTACACCGTTTACTCACGATGATATAGTGTTGCAGAGACGCGGTTGGTTTGGAGAATTCGAGAAAAATGCCTTGCCTTATGCCACTAATGCTGCCAAGTGCTGCTTTGATAAATACGCCAAAGCGTTTTATACAAAAGGTTTCCTCAGTTTGGATATATTGGATCATTCTCAACAATTCTCCATAAGGACATGTTCAGCTTATTCCTAGCGAATTATTTGATCAGCTTCGCACACAAATCCTGCTTTTGTGTCATTCAATGCAATCCTTAGAAGAATGTTTCATGATACTATAGGTACCAAGTCTTGGAAATAAAGAGGCGAAAATAGAGTTTTCAGAAACGAGAAGATTTATTTAAAAAAATCTAGGATCTCTTTATACGATTTATAGTACTTATATAATGTCCTGTCTTATTTTTGCCATTGTTTATTTTCTTGATTCTGCGATATAATACGTTGTTCTCGATAATTGTAAATAATCTGTGATTTTTGTTCATCTACTAGGTAAATTTTGAAAATGTTGTCTGTGAGAGTATGTATATGAAGAAATATCAATGGAAAATTGCATTTATCATAGTGATCAGTTACAGGAGGAAGAAGTTCGAACTATCATTCGAGATTTTAGAATGAAATAAACTCCACAGAGTTGTAGATAATTCGTCGTTTCTTCTAATATTTTCATTAATTCTCCTGTCATAACCGATGCTATTCAGAAATGATTGAATCTGAATATTTATTTGGGCAATTTCAATTTTCGAAAACTTGAATCCCTATGCTCAATGCAATGAATATGAAATTTTCAGGAGATTGATTTCAGGAGTATAATAAACAAGGTGGGGCTACGTTGTTTTAGAGGTGAATGTTTTGATGACTTGGTCTAAACTCGTTATATCCTAAAGAAGGTTATGACAAGAAGCAATCCAGAAATAATGTAACATTCTATAAATTATGCAAAAAGATTCATTATATCACATAGTAGCTATGGAAAATCGTCTCTCTATTACTATTTCCTCTGAGAGTATATATGATTTCCAATATTTTGACAGTCATAAATCAATCAAAATATTCTGATCTGAGGATTACGCATGGATGAGTACTTTCAACAGAACAATCCTCTCAATCACTGATTGTTCATGTTGATCAGATATTCTGTTGAATTGCATTGTTATGATGTGGGAATTTGTTATGCATTACACGTTCAACCAACTCAGCCTGAATACTATATTTGTCCTATTTTGAGACCCAGGAACTACTCACAACACGAAATTGCACTTTCATTTTTTAATGAATGTTTTCACACATATCGGTTGTAGTAGAGTATTTTTTATGGCTGGTTGAAAATCAGCACGTATTCAAACTCGGTCTAAACGTATCGTCTGTCCTAATTGCATCAACTCTCACACAAAATTACCCTGTTATTGATCACAAATATTTTCACACATCAGTTGTAGAGTATCAGTTTTCACGTCACAAAAAAATACATATATTTATGATTCGATGTTTATCCAATATCCTGAAGCATTTCGATTATATACAGGGTATTTGGTTCATCGATAAATAGTAGACCTTGGAATAAGGAAAAATGGTTATGCCAAATTTGGGAATATAGGTGATAGGTCGTTTCAAGTATGCATTCAATATAAATAACTGCAAGGCTCTGATGCAAACCATGAGCTGATAAAATAATAATTATAACTTGAAGTAGAATTTATCTCTAGGAAGGTCAAATGATCGAAAAATTATGAAAAAAATAATTGATGAGTTGAGAATCGAAGAATTGAGTATATCTTCACAAACCAAACACCATGTATATAAAAGAATTATTCAACTTCCAGAGCTTTCCGTGTATGTGTGTTCTGTTCTTGTTATTCTCATCCAGATCTTCCGCTATTATATCGTCTCATGTTTTCTTGATGTACTCATTCGATATGGGTTCCATATCCATAATTGTTATATATAAAATATTTCTGAGCGACGAAATGTTTACCGAAAAAATAATATTTTATGTTGATAAATTAATGGAATAGAAAAGCATCAATGCTTTCATGAGTTATATACGAGAAACTTCGCTAATGAGCAGGCATCCAAACTAGATAGACGAAGCTACCCATGTTATTGGAATGAATATCCGAACTGAAAATGAGGGTGGATGAAGTCATTGGAAATACCACTGAATTAATTCATGGTTAACGTTTACCAACTCTAGAATTTGTCAAAGCAGTGTTCTTTTCACTCGATAAACCTATTCAAAACTTTTTCGCAATGTTACTAAAATACGAACATTTCTGTTGTCGCTTTTGTTTACGGTGCAATACTTTATTCGTAGTGGGAGTGAGTATACTTTATCGAAAGAATATGTTCCTGACTGCAACTCTAAAACCACATTCAATGCTAGTATTTCAGCTACAAGAGTATGAATGAACCTGATCTATATAATATATATTATTGGAGATCAAGCATCTTTTTCGAACCTATAGAAACAATGGGTGTATTCAACAGCTTCCTTAACTATTGTGATCGGTGAATACTTCAGGATTTTGAGAAAAATCAATGAATGGATGAATAAATGAATTGGTGAATGAATAACAGATTCTGCACTAACAATAGTAGACATTTTTCAAAATTGTATGAGAATATGATCATAGTTTCAATATTGATCTCCTCTATATTCCTGAATATGGAGTAAAATGAGTCTTTGTTGAGTATCATCGATTATGATTATTTTGTTGATTGATCGTTATTGCAAAAATGACTTTAAACAATAGAAGCAGTTGAATACCGGAATTGAAGGTCTGGAGACTAAAGAATGATCTTGTATCTTGCAAATTCATAAATAATTTGGAAATGTGACCTACCGGTGAGTCTACATTGCTGCATAACAATGTTTATTTGAATTCATAACAATCAAAATTTCACCCTCACATTTATGGACCACTTATCGTATCAAGAGTAGATTTGAATGAAATAACAGATTTCAAAACTTTTTGTACAACAGTTTCGGGTTCTTGAATTCTGAGATATAATGCTGTACTAATAGGATTTCTTAGTGATTATTCATAATGCTTCCTGGATTTGAGGTGAGTGAAAGAAATTTAAAAAACATACGGTCAATCGACTGTATGGACATTATTGATATCATCAATACTAAGTACTAATTCTTGGACAATGTACAAATGTCCATACAATTCAGCGCTATGGTCTCAAAATGAGTACTTATTCTACCTGCATGCTTGCTTTTGTCAGTAGTGTCTGATGAAAATAGTAGATCATATTCTTTTTTCATGTGCTCTCGTGATAATCAAATGAATTCGAAGTTATGTGTATAAATACTTGTTCATGGACATTGACATCAGATATTGACAGCCATGATCTGGAACTGAAACTATTCAAATTAGACTATACAGAGTAACTTGATCATATGAATAAGGAGTTCAAATTCCATAATACGTTATAGTTTAAAATATTGATTTTTTTTTCAACCGAAACTATCATAGGGTATATATGAAATATAGAAGATGAAGAAGAATTCAGATTTCAAAATGTTTCCACGTTTGATTGATTCTATTGATTCATAATAAAATAAACTTTCCATATATTTCCACCTATCTTTTGAAGTTGGAGGCATTTCATCTGATAATTCGATTTCTTCAAAATATCTCTCAATCAATCGATCCAAATAGTCATTTGAATATTGACGTATTGTCTGATCTCTCCTATGTTCATCGTATTTCCATGATCATGTGAATTTGTCTACTCGTATTTATTATAATGAATATTCCATCCACCACAACAATTCAGTATTCAGCTATTGTATTGTCAGTATTTGATGTCATCCCATGCCCCTTCAAGAAGTCGACTACCATTCCGCTAAATAACTTCTGCTTCAGGAATGGAATGATTACAATCTTCGATGGAACGAATCTGACTACGCTGGAGTTAAGGATTTGCGGATAACACCTAACAAACTATGGAAACCTGACGTCCTTATGTATAACAGGTAACATGTGTTATGCATTGCCTGTTGCATTACGACGCTTGAATAGATGCAAATATACTGATATTCATTCCATGGTCAGTCCAAGTATTCAGAATTCACTCGAATATTGCCAGACATTCATTTAGATAGAAAACTATACGGAATGGACTACTTTCGTGAGAAGTTTTAGATAAAAAGAAGGAATCAAAGAAAATATCATCTAGAAATAAGACCCTGTAGGGCTGAGCAATTTAAAATCTCATTAATTTTGGGAAATCTACCATTCATCTATCATTGGCTTGATCAACACTTTTACTAATGTCCGACATGATGATGTATTGTTCTAGAGTGATATTTTCATTCTAGTTTTCGGAAAGTCATGGTACAAAAAGTGAATGTTTGGCATCATATAATTGGAATATTATGTTTAGCTCTCGCAATATACAGGAAGTTCACATCGAAGATGCGTATATACAATGTTTCTTAACTAGCTTTGACTGACCGAAAAGCATGAATTCACCACCATTCAATGGTTTATAAAAAACTATCATATGGATTCCAAGTTATAAAAAACGATAGCAAAAGCAGGCTTTTGCCACTTACACGTGCAAAGCAATAAGTATGAATGAGGAAACAGTAAGTAAGAGTTTTGCTGAGTTCGATATGTATTATGTGCAATTTCATCTTAGTTGAAAGATCCAATACGAAGTTTGACTACTATTCCATGAATTTCACTCAAATATCCAAAAATCGTTTAGCTGTACATTCGCCAGCATTTTTTCCATTATGAATGTTTCTCTCTGATTCGTTCTGACTTTGCCCGACTGTATTACCTCAAATCTCTAGAGATGAGGTTCTTGTGAGAGATCTGAGAATGCGTATCAAAATCACAAAGACTAAAGAACACGTGAATTCCTCTTCTATTTCTGGAAATTCAAATGGTGGTAAATATCCGTCAGCTGGCTATTCCACCACTATACGCTCAGCATCAGTTTCTTTTCGCTACTCTCTCTATTGAACTCCGACAATGTCCCGATTGCACATCGGACAGCCATAGTTGAATACATTAACAGGAATACATTTCATTCCTTGCGAGATCCAGAGCTTTGCTATCGATTCCGGGATTCCTTGTTTGAAGACAATTAAATGTCGCTTGAACGTACGAAAAATCTCGATTTAATGAGGCGACGATTGAAAGCAGTTCTTTGTAGGAATTCTCGGAGGTATTCGATAAATTAGTAGCAGTCAGTAAAATTTCAATTCATCTTTCCTCAATTTGTTGTAGCTTATCTTCTATCGATACTCATCTGTCACTAACACGAACTATGGAAACTTTTCTACACTACTATATAGTGAAGACAAATAAAATAGGGATCGAATTGGTTCCACTTATTAGCAAGAGAATTGTCAGATTGATTGAATCAATGATTAGAGTCATGTGACCTCTTAATGAGTTTAGATAGGGGGCGGTAATACGATTTAATTATTCCAACTTAAAAGATGGGTGGACATTTATTTTCACTATCACATGAGGTCCAGTCACTAAGGAGTTGGTAATCTGCTGTCATCTTGTTAAGGGATTATTGACAAATCAATGACGTTAATTTATATTGAATGCCCAACAGAATGTGATACCTCTGTGGATTCAGGAATCACGTAGGTGGTTCATCAAGCTCATGTATTGACAAACAGATCTCATTTCCGTTCATTATATGCGCAGTAGAACATTAACAAGATGGGTATGTTGTATGTCGAGATATAATTACAATTTGAAACATCCAATTAGGTACATCATCTGGCCCTAGGTAATTTTCAAATATCAAGTAGCTTCATGAGGAACTCTCTCATGATAAACTTTCCCAAGGCCGTATTCTGTCAATCATACCACATTGAATTCAGGATCAACTAGAATGGTCTACATCGTAAATTCTACCCCATAAACATAAAATATACTCTTCCAGGTATTGAATTGGCTCGGGCGATTCCTTGAAAACCCTGAAAGTGCTTCTTGATTAACTTCAGAATTCGCCGACATAATACTGCAAGTATTGTATAAATCTCGTTGGTCAGTGATCCTATTTTATTGCACGCCATAACAATTTTACAGCGCCTCTGGACGACTTCGATCGCAGAAGTTATTCGGTAATACTTTTGTTTACTTGGATCGCCTGTTCGAGTATTGCCTATTTTATGGGAGCTTTCATAGGAGATGAACTCTTCGATTTATTTTCGGAAATATGGTCGCTGATACACATGTATATGATCTTGTTTTCCTTTGCACACACATATTTCACGGAATCTGATGCGTCACACTATGAAGTGATGCTTTCAAACACGAACACTTGTTACTTCTTTATGAGTTTCAATCAATATTTACTGTTTGTTATTTGTTCTTCAAGGTTCACAGATACACTGTACGAATAATATTCTGGTAACCCCACAGATAGCTTTAGATATTTTGAAGGATAAGAGGAAACATTTTACCACAATGAAAAACATTATAAGAGATGCCATCATGGTAACGCTCTACTATTGATATAAAATGTATATTTTTTATTAAGTACGTGGTATCTTAGATTTCATAGCAATAGCAAATCTGCATAGTAACATATTGGTTCTTTCAACATAAAATGATATTCACGTAAACTGTTTTCTGTAATTTACTAATTCGTGTTGGAACAAATATATTTGTGAGTTGGATACCCAAATATTCATGTTGCTTGCAGTTCACTCAGTAGATTACAACAATGAAGTGAGTTTTAGCATCAGCATATTCAATAAAAATCTAAATCAGTTTGTGGAAATCCTCAATTACGAATCTATATTTTATGACAATTTGCTGTGGAATTCTGATACTTTTCCAGAGCAATTATCATTGACCAAAAACTAGATCGAACTCACTGATATCAATGCTAATTGTGTATCACAGATTCAAAACAGTCGTTGTCATAGTTTGGGTGTGAATGTGGGTGTGTGGATATGGTAAATTGGGTGGGGAGTACGAATCAGCTAGCCGTTGCTGTAGGCCACAGCCATTTCCGACCCTCTGGAGCCGAACATTGGGTTGATACCACAGCCGCTTCTTTTCACATTTTCACTGTTTACTTATGAATAATCACAAATTACCGACGTATGCATGCTAAATAAAGATTTCTTTTGTTCTTGCGGATGGGTAGCAGCTTAGAAATTCGACTTCTGCTGGGCCGGAACGTCCCCGAAAACTCTCTGAATTACAGCACCAAAAGTAAAATTCGAATCTAACAAGTAAATGAACTTGATAAAAACAACAAATACTTAATTGCAAAGGTAAATAAGTCTACGTGAAAACAATGAACAATAACCTTAAAAACAAACGTAAAATAGAACGATATAAATAATTGTGGAAATAAAACCAAGAAGAAATCATAATGCCGATGAAGGGATTGAGGATACAGAAAGATAGATGGCTTGAATGTGAATTAAATGTTATCCGGAAATATGTTTTCATCACAACTGCTTTGTGTATTGTACTTGAAATTGAAATTTGGTGGCACCTGCAGATCACTGGTTATAGGTCATTGTTCCATGTTTAGTGTCGGTCAATGTCGATTTGCTGTTTGATGTGTTCATAGCAGAAGTATTGAGGTTAGAGAATCAAGGAATATCGAGTCTCAAAGAAGGATAATTGCTAACCTTATATACTTCATGCCACAGGAAAGTTCCTGATTAATGCTTAGAATTTCAGATCATTCACAATTTCATTCTGAATACAATAGTCACATAACACTATAATTCATAATGTTAGTGATGACAACCAATATCAACACGGCATTTCAATCGATTGGCTATGTACAGGGTCATTCACGATTTTGTTTGTTGCTAATGTGACTGGAGATTCTCTGGTATGATAACATTTCCAACTGTGATTAAAATTTTTGAGAAAATCAAACTTTCAGTTTATGGAATAATTTGATTTCCGGAAACTTTCGGAGACGTAAAGCTTTGCTACCATATATCGGTTGGCATTCTTCCAAATAATAGTGTCAATCAGAAGAAGACATTTCTCTGTATAACGTGAGTTCTTTCAACAGTTCTTTGAACAAAGACATTTCCGAGGCATATGACGTTTTGATGATTCAAAACCACTTTTATTCCATTCGATATATTTATCGAACTAATAATTGAAGTTTTTGATCTGAGGTTTTTCCTGACACTCAGAATATCCAATTAATCAAGAATTCTCGTTGGATTTTACTGACTGCCTCTTGAAAAATATTCCCACATTCATTTCTAATCATAGTTGTCACTTTATTCTCAGATGAATCAATAAATTAATGTAGGACAATTTTAGAAACCATTCAATGGTTTCACCATCCTTCTGTTGAAAATCTTGACAATTTGCAGCAATCACCACCTGAAATTCAATTTCCTTCGAATGTTTTGGAATGTTTCCTCATTCCATATGTGTTATATGTTGTCCATAACCTACAATTTGTCCAGAACTGTTCCACTCGATGTGACGGCAACATCACCAGAAAATTAAATATTTTCAGGAGCATTATGAAAGTTTGACGGAATCACGTCCTAGATCATTAAGTTCTTAGGAACTATATATTTTATCATATCATCATACGTCCGACCTAATTATTTCTCTTTGATTTCATATTTTACTCTCATGGGACGGTTATGTAAGTTTATTTCTATTACTGACAAAATGTTTGGCCTTCTCAAAGGTTTCATTCTACTCGAAGCAATCGCTTACTGTTGGCTGAAATTTTCCTGTCAATTTTGCTCATTGCTGGTTAATTCGAAGGTATTTGATTTCTGTATTTGGCATTTAATTATCCAACATCTTTTTATTTCGTTTGTACCCTGTTACTGTATCCAGAGTGACAGGAAAGCAATTTTTTCTTCACCATTTTGAATGAATGTGAATCAAGAAGTCAGCCCAACCATTATCGGTAAGATATGGAGGAAAATAATTGTCCTAAGTAACGATTGACGTGTCTGAAAATTTATAGGCCAAATTCTATGTTCCTGAATAACGAATAAATTTTTTGATTGAAATACTGTTATATATATTTTAAAACAGCCGATTAAACTTCAGTTGATTTTTTTCTTCACTGACTTTAACGCCATGTACAGTTTGCCAGAAATATTTGAATCTATACTTACCTAATATGTATATACAAAACAAGATTTATTTTCAATCCCTCCCCGTGTATAGAGAAATAGTTTGATGAGGTATGTTACGTGATGAAACGTTAGCTTCCAAAATTCAAAACGGAATAATTCTATTGATTCGTTCTGTATTTCCAATTCCATTTAATTTCCAGTATCTGGAACGTCGATTGACCCTGTATAGCCCGAGGCGTACTCAACGAGGCATAGCTTTCATATTTGCATTTGCATTCTACTTTAAAGTTAATTTCATTTCGTGAGTTTCAAATTGTCCTTTTCACACAATCGAGACTGCTCAAGGGACAAACTTATCAAATATAAAGCGTATTCCACTTGAAACTTGCTGATGGTTCGGAAGTAGAAAAATTAGTGAAGCTCTTTCAGAAAAATTTAGGTATTCGTTATTTGATCAGAGTGTTGAATATACGCTCGATTCTTATGACTGAAACGTTTGATCTCAGCAATTCAGTATTACATTTTTGATATCATTAAACAACACCTTTCGAATACGCATAAACGAAGTCTTTTTTTTCTCCATTCATTCAATGGTTCAATGTTTTTTTCTCGGCATACAATTTGTTCATCTAATCTATTTTAGCATTTATCAATGATATTTTGAGTGGAATATTCTACGATTAAGCTCATCTTGACCCAAATGTTACCCGATTATGGAAGTGAGTTCGATTGATTTTGTTTACGAGTTGAAACGATGAAGACCTGACACACTAACTGGAAAACAACATAAATGCAGATAATCAAGGTGAAGTGAGAAACAGCTGAATACCAGAAAATGTTCAATTAGAAACAATTAACAAAACGATATCCTACCAATTTAGAGATTTGATAATAACTATTCACTGAGTATTTCAATAACAATATCATAGTTGAGCTTGTAAAAGGTTCAAAGGGAAACAATAAGGTAGAACAATTACAAATTCATTAAAACATTCAAAGGAGAGATGGTTGGTGAGGTTTAAGTGCCTCAACTACTCTGGGATGAAATGGAAGAATCAAAGCTGAGTTCTAGAAAATCAAATCAACAAAGACAAAAATGGCGATCAACAATAATATCGAATCTTCAGCTGTTTATGTCAAGTGAAAGACAGGTCAATAATAATAATAACAGATTTGATTGAGGCCTTCAACATCAACAAACAATGTCGTAACACAAGTTCCACAAACTTTTTTTTCTGTTGGACATTGGTGTCATTTCTGACGATCTAATTTTGTTTTCTTGTTCAAAAACGTGGCTGATAGAAAAAAATTTCCCCATTTGATTATATTTCTTGACAACGTCGTCAGTTCAAGTTATTCATGGAAACTCCATCACATTGCGCATAAATGATAAAATGGAAGATGAATAATTTTTAATAGTATTTGCCTCTCAGAAAATTGGAGCTTTGAAGTCTACCGCCCTTCAGGTGTTTTCCTTAGAGAAATCCTCGACAACATAATAAAATATGTTGCAGTTCACGCTGTTTTTCACGGAACCTCAAACAGACGTTGATGTTGCATGTGTTGCGTGTGAGATGTAACATCAAAGTGGAAAGGTATTCAGTTGTCGTTTCGCATCCCCACGCAATATAACGCCACCTATGTCCAACCCAACAACAGTTACTTAACAAGCTGATGCTGTGATACGTTGAGCAAGTAACTGTTGCCGTTGCGTTGCTGTGAGGTTTTTAAGCCGTTGTATTGCGTGCATTGTGCAACGACTCCCAGTTATCCTTCCACTCGAAGAGCCCATGAAAAGATGATCAATCGAAAGGCAAAACACAAATGCATTTGTCGCGACCAGCATGATACGAATCTTGTATTTTTAATGCTTTGTGTTGTTATGAAGTGCTGATGAGGGTTTCGACGGGACTTACCAAACAAATGTTGTGGTCAAACATAACGGCAGCTGCTTGTATGTCCCTCCCGGTATCTTCAAGAGCACATGCAAGATAGACATTACGTGGTTCCCATTCGATGACCAACATTGTGACATGAAGTTTGGTAGCTGGACCTATGACGGCAACCAGGTATTGCTGTACTGTTAACATTATTTGTTAGAACAAGATCATAAGCCTCCACACAAAAACCACTTATAGGTCTTTTTGGTGCATTCTCTTTCGCACTATTATGGCACTCGCTGGGATGATTACTGAATCAATAGCATTACTTGCTTCTTCTTCCAAAACACTTATTTTTATTTCCAATTCTTCGAAATATTAGTACTAGAAAACGACGATCCATGAGTTACTTTTTTTCTCCATATTATATATAAACTATTCCACCTAAGATCGAAAAATATCTTCCGGGAACCTTCTTGACAGCCTCCTCGACAGGAGTCCCTCGAATGTCTCCGACTAGCCGTGTCAGGAATGTTGTACTCATTTGAAGATATTTTTTCGACCCCTACTCGATCAAATTCACCAGTGGAGTTTAACATGAAATGTACGCAGAAACTCTAGTGGCATTCTGCATTCATCTTTCGAAAAACTGAAAATATCATTCAAGTGAACTTTAATTTAATTCCAAACGAGGTGTATTTTGACAGATGATAGCTTTTCTGCTTCACATTACAACAAATCAATCATTCGTCATGTAAATTTTACTTCAGGAAGGAATGCTTTTGTTTTTTTAGAGCACCAACACATTCGAGCATCTCACATATCAGTCTAAATCACCTTTTAACAGTTCCCTATTCTCTATTTCACAAGCAATTCACACATAGCAAGTAATGATTGATTTATTTCCAGTGCTTTCAGCAATTGAACTCTTTCTATACAGAGTAGGCCAATGGAAATTCTCAAAAATTGTGGAAAACTAATTTTTTTCTCCCCTACCATTTTGGAATCTGTTTCGGAGAGTTGACGAGCCCCTCAGATATATTTCTTGTACTCTTGTCGTTTCGAAACTGGACATAAATATTACAAAATTTCTTACTCAAAATTCAGTAATTCATCCACAGGTACAAGCTTGAAGCTATAGTGGTAAAAAAGTCCAAATTAATATTCTCATATGAGAAACCATTATGTTCACAACGATTTTCAAAATTTTCGTGTGTCAAGTCTACTAGTAAAAATTATAAATCAATTATTGTTCTTACTTAACACTTAACAATATATATCATTGAGTAATAACGAGATATAGTACAAAACAAAAATATTTTTTCTAATGCCGGTAAAATATTTCTGACTCTTCGGGAAATGAGGTAAATATCTAATTAAATAAGCTACTTGAGAAAATCTGATGATATTGACGTAATGACATATTTTCAAATCATTTTGTCAAGGTTTTTCTTGTGAAATCCAATGATGAATGATATCGTGAGACTTATGAAGATGAAAGTTGATGTCAAAATTCACCTTTTAACATTGGAATTTTTTTATTGGTATTAAATCAAACTGGTCTATAATAAATTTGTTCGTCCTATTCTCATAACTCTTAGGGAGTGCCATGTAGTTGATTAAATTGCTCGTACCACCAGAGCTGCCTGCATTCAAACATTCAGCAGAAATTAGGGATATGCACCTAATGACCTACTCACACTGCGCTGATATACCCGTTCAAAACATCGTCAAGGTACGTGTAAACATGCAGAACATTATATCGTGATATATATGCTCTAGTAACGAAAACATTGAAAACATGAAGATACAAGGGCAGTATATAAGAGCATATATTGCGTTGCAATGTTTTGTACATGTTTACAAATACCTTTTCTACATTTCACGAGATTTCACATCGGCTCGAGCCAATCGCGGCCTCAACAATCTAGTTGAGGGAAGTTTGTTGCTCACAAATTATCTATTGATTTTCTTCTGAATAATTTCATCCTTGTGTGCTATTCTGGTATTTGAATTAATTGGAGGGATAAATGATATTATCAAAAACCTACAATTTTCAGAAAAAAAATCAACTACTCCTACAACAAGATATTTGAAAATTTCAGATACTCCTGTTTGTTTTTAGAGATCCTTCATTTATGATAGTTTTATAGCAGTAATTTCCAAAATACTTCGGATTGAAGCACTAATTTGAGTTATAGGAAATTGATAATTTGACCTATTATATTATGTTAGGAAATCCTACAGAAAATTGCTCTTTCGATAATATTCCCAAAAATGTGAATTTTATGAGGTGTAATTTTTATGTCTACTGGATCATTGTGGACATTTGATGAAATATCGACATTTTTGCTGAGACGTAACAAGAAACCTGTTCTTGAGAATATCATCAACCAAGCCATTATTGAAGTTGAATAAAATGTAATCATTCAGTAACCGTATGTGTATGTCCATATAAAATCATATAATTAAGTGTCGAAACAAACTTCCCTTGACTTGTATACCACACAGCTAACATCACTAGTTGGATTGTGGAAATCCTCTAGAGAAATTGCACGCCTAGCTGCTAGGGTGGTACATGTTAGGTTAGAATTAACGCGTGCAAACACGAAAATACAATGAATTACACTCAATATCGAAATTGTTCAGACTGAAGAATAGTCATGTTGAAATAAAACAGGTAGTTTTTGAACTGTTTTACACTATACACTATAATTTCGGAAGTTATGAGTTCAATTTCAGTTTTCAAGTCGATTAAAATTTTGAACAAAAATACTGTAGAGATTCGAGTCCCAAAAAACAATTCATTTCTTTATGTTTATTCCTCAGTCAATCTGAATTGAATCAGAATATTTTCAATCTGGCTCCCAACAATCTAATGAATATTTGAAAGGGTGGAAATGTAGGTTAAATAATTCAAATGCAGAAGTATGTTTGACTGTTATCTTCAATAGGTGAATTGCCCATCAAAGCGGGAAAACTCAAAGAAAAGGCAGAGACAGTACGTACTATCGATTCTCAAGATTTTGTCGTGAAACTGAAAATATCCTCTAGACAATTCAATCCGAGGGTTATAAATCTGGGATTCTGAAAATGTGATACGCTGATACTCTTCTCACTGGATACAACATGATGAACAGTTTCAGAATAACTGATTCATGTAACGTTTCAAGCTCTTCACAAATACTTTTGTCTGACGATTCAATATTGAAAATTCACATATTTCTTGCAATCGATAGAATTTCAAATACATTAGGTGGTCAGTCGGATCAAGTCCTATTCCAACGAGAAATTTCCAATTAAAGAATGAGGAATTTCTGTTATGAGAGAACCCCAATAATATGATATCCAGTTCGTGAATAGGATTCACAGAAGCATTTGAGGTATGATGAGCTAATAATGTTCAACAAGAATAAAATATCCAGACATTCAATTGACAAATTTCAAATGATCAACTGCAATTTCAATTTACATATATCTAGATTTTCTTCTACTTGAGATTGAACTGAGTAATAAGGTTATCAAAGCGAAATAATATATTCCTCCATGCCTTCCAGCTACAAACATAGAAGTCGAACGAAAATCTAAATTTTACGAGCCTGGAGCAAGGATGTTGTTTCCCTAACTTTATTCGTCCTCGAAAGCAAAACTCACTTTGCATTTGTGAATGGAGCTTATTATCATTCCACCCATTCGAATATCATGGATTTGCTCGTTTGAAGACACACAAGATGTTCCACTGAATTCGCAACCGATTTGTTTTGGGGTCAGAACGTACACAAGAAAATCAATAAATGCACTCATTTTCTCAGTGATCTTCCTTGAATCACGAGTGTTTCCAAGTGCAGTCAGATTAAGAGAGAGTTTTGTTTTTCGCTCGTAATTGCGAAAACTTTCCTTTCAAAATATTGTTGTTTGTTCCATGGGAGTGTTTAATCTCGTGATGTTGAACAGTAAAGGTTTTTTCTTATTCGAGAGAATGATGAAGACGAGCAAACGGATTAGCAATTTCATGCCATTGTTCTTTTGATATTTATTTGAAACAAGGTAATTTGCATTATATCCGCTCCAGTCCAGCAATGGGTGTTTCTGGAGTGCCAAACATTGGATTACGCTCGAGTTTTTTCATGAAGGACTACAAAAGGAATTGTGTTCTATGAGAGAAAGATTACCTTCAGAAGTTCATTCACTACGTCTAGGGGATATTTTGCAACGAAACATATAAATATTACTTGAGAGATAATTGATAGTTTCATATATTATCTGAAAACTACTTTGTTGAAAATATCTCCTGCACTGAATAGAATCGTAAATTTTGTTATATTTTATCTAGTGATTTCAAAATATGTAATTTGTTGAGTTTGTTTAACGCATGTGCACATGAACTTCACAAAATTTCGTACGATACTTGGAAATCATCGAAAGGCAGGATGGAAGTACGTTCAAAACATCGGCTGTGAATTCAATAGGTACACCATACTTGATTCACTGAATAGATGCCGAGCTGTAATTACAACATAAATTACTGAAATCCCTTTGATATGTCGGTGAATTGGCAAAGTGGTTTTGTTGGCATTTCCCAGGGTCCACTCCATTTGCCGATGCTGTAGATGAAAGTATGTGCATGCTAACGAATACAAAATTAATGAGAAACCGGACACCAACATTGTGGAGTGCTCCATAAAAAACGCGTTTTCGATATAATAATCCTTTGGAAATAATGAAGTCATTCGTTGACGAGCTCAATAGTTTTGAAATATCTCACCAAAACTTTCAGCAAGCGTATATTTCCTTTTCCAAGGTATCGTTAAATAGGTGAGGCGCTGAGGTTTGACAGGAGGCTTAAATGAATAATGGTATATGAGCGCAGGAGTCACATTCTACCTATCATTCAGAGTATCAATATCCAATTATGAATGAAATGAAATACTGAGCCAGCGTTCTCGAATTCTGTTTTCGTCCAGGCAATTCATTATTTTCTGATGATCAGAAGATATTTTGTTCTCGCAGCTTCACATAAATAAATGATCGTAATAGGATTATTGTAATCAAACCATATTGTCCGACCATCGATTTATCACCAGTTCGCCATTTTTCTGTAGAATAGGTATTCAATAAGAAGTGAATTACCCTCACAGGGTGAATTTTATCTCGATTCAGAATGATCTAGGTGTGTTTAGTTGGAAAACCAACCGAGTTAAGTTAAATTTCAGTTTGCCAAACATCATCGTGAAACTATTCGTACTTCTAAATCCGAATTTAGTCGGAATTTCCAATGAAAAACTGTTTATTATACTCACATAAGGATTGTACACGATTCAGAATGTCGTGCTCATATAAACTCGAAACAATTAAAAAGGGATGCATTCGAATTAACTGAAATATGTATAATGTAAAAGGCAAATAATGTTATATGACGTGGCGGCTTTGTACAAAAACATCAAGGTATGCAGACTAATAATACTTCGAAGAATGTTCTTGATAATGTGAACTACTAATTTTATGAGTTCATGAGAGTGTCTACTTGGGAAACGAAATATTTCGTTGAAGACTATTTACTTTGTATACGTTACAATCTGGAAACGCTATGCTCTGAAGCGTACTTCAGGTTTTCCAACATTGTGACTGAACAATGTTATTCCAGACAAGTTATATTATCAAGATAATCCCACATTGGCAGTTCAGTAGAGCGGAATGCTATGTATTCAATTTCAAATACTTGAATAGCGAATTTAATCCAAGTTATTTTGAATTGATTTTGTATTTGCACATACTTTCACAACAATGCGAGTCAAAATATTTCCGGTATGTAATCAAATCCACCAACTTTAATTCCACGGTCTCAACCAATTGCCAATTCTCACAATCAAACTGATTTTGATGAGTATATGAATAAATCAACAAAGGAAACCTGAACACCTAATCCACCATTAGGGAACCATGTGACTGTATCATTAGATTTTACTATTTTGCATGGAGCACAGCTACAACTTCTCTGCCATCAACTTTGCAGTAATCCTGAACCTCGTCCATTAAGTTCAAGGTATTTTCAATCAAGCTGGTGAAGAGACTGATGTTAAGTTTATTTACTCTGCTAGGAGAAAATTGTCCTTCCTCCAAGCACGCTTCACTGATACATTGTTTTCCGAGAAATGCAGGTTGACTTGGAATAGATGTTTCCTGCTCTCAATTTGATTGGTGTTTATACAAACATACAAAAATATAATTGGATCCACTTTTTCACACAGTATCGATTGCAGAACTGAAACTACACAAAGTGACTAGAGAGATATAAAATACATAATGTTTATTCTCTTTGTCGACATTTTCTTGAAATGAATAAATCATTGAGTATTCATATAAAGCAGAGGCAATAAATCTGGAGGATATGTTATATATTTTGAATTCGTTTGTCGGACTCAGTTGTTGTATTCTCTTTATTAATGCCATTTCTTTGAAATATTCTTCGGAATTGAAGTATGCCTATACTTCACCCATCCTTTCCTATAATTATTAACGCATATTGCGATTTTGCACTCCAACATAATCGCTTGAACAAATTTAGAATAAGGAAAATGAATCGCCGACCTTCATGTGAAAATAGCGAATCAATCATAACGTTAATAATATAACTTCTCCACAAGGTTCATTAGTTATTTGACAGAAAATAAATGAGATTGCAGTTCCACGTCGGATCCACTCGATAACTGTTTATATTTCCGACAAATTCATTCAAAATGGACGATAACATCGTGAACAAGAAATTTGAATGAATTTGTAAACCAAATGCCAATTGCGTGTACTAATTGAAGTTTTGATACACAGTCTATATATTCAGTAAAGAACGTTGTGACAGCTTGTCAAAATTCGCGATGTTGCCAACTCTATAGAAATTACTGATTACTAATAAGGACATGTCTAGTGCCTTTTTTTCTATAGAGATGCTTTCAAACAACTTACATAGAAAATGGCTCACAATGTAACTCAATAAATATGGCTTTAACTATCCAAAATTAAATCAAATCATTCTTGGATTCCTGCATTTCCTGAAATTTCTGAAATTTACTGAACACTGTACTATGGTAACTAGTATTATCCATTTCAATTGTGAAAATATTCAATAAACCAAATAACAGTTTCGTTTCCAACCAGTCTATAGTTCTAGGTTTATTACTTCATGAATATCTTCATCTACATTTATAATATTGATTCATTCAATGTTATTTGATCCAAGAATACCTCGAATGTTCCATTTCGATTTCTGTCATTGCAATCTTGGTGGATAACTCTCATGGATTTCTCTTTCTGGATTAGTCAATTTTGTCTGTTATCTCGTTCATGTTCATTCGATTTAAGTATTTCTCTTGAATATTCTTGATGTTCAATTCAAATCATGAATTCAAATAGAAAATTTCAACTTTGCACTCATGGTCGATATCCCTTGAATGAAAATTCTATACCTGAATCGTTGATTCGATAGAAATCGGACAAAATATATTGAATAGAATAAAATATGAGTAGGTATCCATGTGAGTATTTAGTCAAAGTTTAAGCATATTTCTCAATAACCATCATAAATTGTTTCTATTTTTCTCGCGAAAGTAAAGTTTCTGGTGAAGTGTTTTGAAAGTTACATCAGGAGGGTGATGTGAAAGCATAATATACCTAGCGTTAGTCCCCTCACAACCAGCCTCGTCCTAAATTACTCCGTCCTGAAAGCCACTAACCAATTTTCCACCTGCTCTATCCTGGCACCCTTGTAAAGTTTTTAGCAGAGAGGCTGAATAATTCTGCTTGGCGGGGATGTAAAACAGTGTGCGTACTAGTGAATCGCGATTTATAGCAGTTACCACCTCCATTATAATAATTCATGAGTTTAGGTAAAAAAAAAATGGAAAAATCGAGAATGTTTCCACATATAACCGTATAACTAGATAGACCAATCCAATATCAATATAATATCTCGTTATTTGAGGAAGTATCAAATACTTATTCGAAATCATTACTCGAAAACCATTCATCAATCATAATTATCGAATATCATATCATATCGTAATATGTACTTTTTAGTATGGTTAAATGTTAAAGAAGGGTTGAACAGGGATTGGCTATCAAAATGACTATAATTATACTTGATTGGTTCAAGATTATAGACATGATCGAATTCGGCAAATGATGCGGATATGTTGTTGTTGCACCATTATCAAGCGCTCCTTATTAACAATAGTTGTTCCAGTTGTAGTATCTTTTTATTGTAGAAAAATTAACATTCCGTATATATACTCAACTGTGTAAGAATAAGTATATATACTTAGTAATCCTGAATTATTCACTTATGTGAACTTCCTAATTTTCAATCCAGTTCTCATACTCAAAGTACTTGTTTGAATATTGTTGATAAATTAGAATAATGAGAATCCTCTGATGAATCTTTTTAACTCCATGATACTCCATAATACTAAAAGAAGTTCCATCCATTCATCTCAATTTGTAAGGTAGTATTCATTCTATTTGATATAATTCCCAGAAAAGTAATCCAGACTTCCAGACAAGGGAAATAAAAAAAAAGTGTGATAAACATCAACTGAAATAGCTGTAGAATGGACAGTTACTTTTTGGGGTAAATTCGTCGACCTGAACTCCGCTTAAATATTGAAGTTCAAGTTGTTCGAAGGCAAAGCGAAGTACAGTTTGTGAACAGGTTCGATATGAAAAGAAGAAGCTTTGAATTGAATTGAAAAAAATCTGTCGTGAAAGGAGTTCTTGAATGTAATTATTTTCGAATGAGTTTCGCAAGAACGGTTCATTTATTGAATCGATACATGAACTTGTACAGTTACGTTCATTCAGTCGAAGTTGTTCCTGGAATATTCGTGATGAAAAATATATAAAATTGACTACTTTTATTTTCGCAAGCAATTCGTTACGTCTGCTATCAACGGAACAAATCATTCGAACGCTCAAAATAATGAAATGCTTCACAAAGAGAATGACATCCATTCAGGAATACAATTCATGTATTCAACATTCATTGAATTAAAATCACATTCTCATATTCTGCATTCATGTGAATATAATAGGAGGTTTATATAAACAGTAAATGAATGAAAAGGTTTTTCATCATATTGTGTTTATTATAATTAGGTAAAATAATTCATATTGTATATTTCTTCTCTGCATGGGCTCGATTTTAGTTTTTTTACTCATTGAATAATGGATTCCATGAGTATATCCTCTATGTGATTAGAAAAGAACCAGAAGCAATGAAGCCAATACTGAAAAATTAAATTCTTCGTATTAAACCTATTCTTATTCGTCGGTATGTATTGAGCAAACAATATAGAATATGGAAGTTCAGAATATTTCTTCTGGTTCAAATGATGATATGTGATGTATTTCACCGGCTTCAAGCATTGACTTTTTGATTTTTGATTTCACTACATCGATTTTTGATTCGTATGAGTTTGTTCATCACAACAGTTGAATATCCTATTCATTTTTAGAAAATCATACAGACTTCATTCAGCTCATTACCATTAGGATATCATTATGAACTATTCAGCGCCCACAAAATAAACACATATATCGCATGTGCCAATTCTTAGTCACAGTTATTATATGAGATGAAAAGAGATTAGAATTAGAGTGTCCATTATATTTCTGATGCTCACTATTATATTGAATGAATTAGTGCGTATGTATGCTAGATATTGCATGCCAAGCACCACTGTTACCTAATATAGTCAAACTTGTTATTGAGTGTAATTATCCACAGAATTGCATTGTTCAGATGATTATTCTAAAGCGAATCAGTGACACATTTTATATGTTTGAGTTTCTTCTACAGCTTGATCTCATCTTGAATTCCGAGGAAGGTGGAGATCTATCAGACTTCATAACGAATGGGGAGTGGTATTTGATAGGTTAGTACTCGTCAATTGAATCATCATTCAATTCCATGAATGATATTTACATAGTTTTCACTGTTTTCCTGCAAAACTGACCTGAAGAATGTTATAAATCCTACAGTTTCAAATCAAAATGTCCTCTCGTACTTTTTCCATATTTCCCTTGTTTATCCTCACAATAGCAAAGTTTATGTAAGTTTAGCCTGCTGAGATATAAGGAGTCATATGCGGTACTTTTTCATTCATTGAATGTTTTCTGAACAGGCATGCCTGGAAAAAAGAATACCATCGTCTACCAGTGCTGTCCAGAACCCTATGTGGATGTGACTTTCACCATCCAAATCAGAAGGCGGACTCTTTACTACTTCTTCAATTTGATTGTACCCTGTGTTCTTATCTCGTCCATGGCACTATTGGGATTCACCTTACCTCCAGATTCAGGAGAAAAGCTGACATTAGGTACATAATTTAAGCTGTATGATGAATTTTATGTTTGCATCATCGTTGTATGGGTGACGCTTGACACACGGATAAGGCTTCCCACCAATTTATACAGACGAACTCTCACAGAAATATACTTGCACACCGTCTTCAACACTTTCAGATAATGCTTGTAACGACTCGATGGCTGAACCAGACTCGAAACGAGGTTCAAAAATCAAAAATCTTCATTTCAGGTGTCACCATACTCCTTTCATTGACAGTATTTCTGAACCTAGTAGCTGAAAAGATACCGACAACATCAGATGCTGTTCCGCTAATAGGTATGCTTGGCCTACTGGGAGCATCGTGTTTTTAACCGCCCCGTGTCCCCTTGCGGACTGTCCGTTGATACTTGGAGGGCGTATTGAATGCCCCCTCAGTGTATATATTATCGATAATTCGTGAGCATGTTGATCCATATTACCTTTTCCATGCGTGGCAATTGTTCGCTTTATTGTCCCCTACCTAGCATAGTTACAGGTATGCGCTCTGTTATAAGGTAAGTTCATCATCAACTGATTTCTCTCCCCGTTATTGAAAAAGCAAAATAATCATTGTTTTGGGTAGTGGCTCGTCAATTCATTCCAGATTCTGGTATACCACACTCGACGTCAATTATTGTTGCACAGACCGTAACAAATTAAGTGCAAAAAGGGGGTTGATTCCTCATCAGAAACGAGAATCTTTCATATAAAGATACTTCATTGGAGCATCCTTTGTCAAATCACAGCCACTCGAAGGCGGTATATGAAATTTGTTCAAAATGTTTCTTCCAAAAATACTAAAATGTTGCAAGATTCAAATTAACGTGAGATTATCTACTATCAAAAAAAACTCAGTAATTTATTTGGTCTACCCCAGGGGTGGAAAACACAACCCCTAAAACGTATTTCCAATGTTACTTCTCATCTTATAATTAGTTTACCGTTTGAAAGTGTAGTTTCAGAGCTTTCTTCATGCTAAACAAGAATTGTATCTTGGATTTCTTGTCCAAAATCAATCACTTCACAGCAAAAATATATTTTATGAACAACTACTAAGATACATCATATCATACATGCGAACTTTATTGATATTGTCATTTTATAGTTACTACCACTACTTATACCACGTTAATTGCAATGTTGTGATTGTGAAAAAAATTGTAGAACAAATTTTATGTACCCCATTATCTGAATCTTAACAGAGGATGCTTCAATGAAATTTCCAAATATGAAAAACCCCATTTCTTCTTCGACGAGGAATGACCCCCTGAAATGTTTACACTCATTTTGTTGCACCTTGTATAGTCACATATTTTTGAAAAAGGTTGACTTAATTTTGTATATAAACAACGAATCCTGAGGCAAGTCTTTCAGCTATCTAATTGTTTCAATTTACCTATTTGAATATGTTACTGTGTTTTCCATGATACGTCAACATTTTGTTCTCAGTTGGTTACCTGGAAAAGGAAGTATTAATGCGATCACGCCATTATGACGCATATAGAGTATTAACATTATTATGAGCACACTAATTGGCTCACGCCAAAGGGTAAATGAACCATTTGATACAGGTTACCGTCTCCTAGTCTCCCCAATACTGGTTGTTTGAATCTTCACAGACGGATTCGGATTCAGCAAGTTCAATATTCATCTATCTAAGAACGCATTCATCCTACCAGAGACTGGACCACTTCAATAATGTACCCAGTATTGACTGTGATGGCGTAATCAAGATATGTTCTGTTGCAGGCGTGACCATCTTACTCTCGTTGACTGTGTTCCTGAACCTCGTGGCAGAAACCCTGCCCCAAGTATCTGATGCCATTCCCTTGTTAGGTACCATCCGTTATTTGTCTGACCTGCCTGTGCTGGCTCAGTGCTGCCTGATAAAATGTGTTTCATTGTGTATATGTGGTTGTTTGTCTCGCGCGCGACTCAGCTTTCATTGGCACTTAGATGATCAATGCGTTACGATCAAAGATGAAATGTTTAGGGCAGGAGTGGCTGGATGAAGTGCTGTTAGGGTGGATTTTTCGCGATCTTGCTGCAGGGAGAAAGATTGGGTGGGCGCCGCAAACATTTCCTCTTTGAATCGAACGGCATTGGGGAGGGGAGCCGGATACTTGGAAAGGAGGGCCATCTGTAGCGATGATGATTCGGGCGAAATTATCGATCCTATACTCCGCTGAACCTCAAATATTCCTCGGAACGTGCCATACATTCGCTTCCTCGAATCTGTCGTCGGTTAAGTTCCTCCCAACTGAACGGAATTAATTTCTCACAAACTAGGTGTCTCCTATATCCTCTATTACTTCTACATCTTGATGTTCGATATCATTCATTCATTTCGAAAGAATTATTGAATTCAACTTGACAGTTTTGTTAAGATGGACGCGTTCCTAAAAATAATTATTCAGTGTGGCATGAAATTTTCGATCGTCGTATTCAAAATGGCGATGTTAGCGTTCCCCGAAATATGGACGGTTCAGCGGCGTCGTTACGGTACAGCCACAGGTCAGACGCCTCAGGTGACGCACTGTCTGTTGCAGGTGTGACTATCCTGTTATCACAGACCGTTTTTTCTCTGCTGGTGGCTCATGTGATTACCCAGACGTCCGACGCTGTGCCTCTGATAGGTTAGAGTCTCGGATGAAATATTTAGTTAATTTTATTTGCAAACACAAACAACGGGCACCGGTCAGGGCGGTCCTGTCTCATTTCCAGACCGGGCCGCACTTTGCATGCTCTCGACTGTAACAGCACTTCGCCCAGCCACACCAACAATACACAACCAGCCGGCAACTTTTGCGGCTCGTGCTTCTCTTACTGGGTGAATGGTTGGCTGCTGCGACCGAGGCTAAAGATTGCAACGTCCTAATCTCACTCCACAAGATGTTCATACACCTGGTGCACTTGATTCCACAGCTTTTCGTTTGGTATTGTTAATGTGATAGTCAATCAAATTGAAAAAATTCAATAAGATTAGAAATATAATTCATGCTAGATTTTGAATCTGTAAGCATACGAAACAGCATTCAGCATAGACCGTTGCAGAATAGAAATAAACTATACTGAAAAACTATTTCAAAACACTCGTTTATGTTTGATACGAATATTTCATTCGAAGTTATGAACGGGTCTTACAACTTGTGTCTGATGAATATGGAATTCAAATTGAATCAATCTATGGTAATGACACTAACAATGAATTCTTAAGGATTTCCATCGGCACTGAGTAAATATTTCAGAAGAAATAATGCTTTGTAGGATTGCATGGCCTCAATGAAAAAATACAAACATTTTCAATGATTTAATTCTCTATGAGAAATTTCAAACAGATGGAGTTCAAGTGAGAGAGTTTCTTAAAATTCGTTTATTTCAGTACTATTATCTTGAATGTGTGAATCCCTATATAAATTTGAGTATCAAATTAGGTTTATGCTAAGGGGTACGTGGTCACCTGAAATTATGTTTGTGAAGGCTCTGACAATTTCAATTTGAGAGTTAATGAACAGCTAGGGAATCGTCTGCTTCAGGTAACTGGACACCTTATATAAACTACTGAGTAGATAATGAATTGTGAATATTAATATGCTCAATAACCTTGTCCATGCCAAGCCATCCCATCCGTTCCTTCTTCCTTTCCGACCCGTCCACCACCTCTCATTGTAGTAGGGTTACAGGATGGGCCATGTCCAACTGCAAATTTAACTTCTTGCTGCTCACTCAGACTCGCTATCTAGGGTGCGCTAGTTCGCCGATACACTCTTAACTGCAAAAGACCTTCTCACCTCCAAGTATCAAATGGCTCTGTCCCACTAGGAATATCAATCTGTATGTTTTGTTGTTGATATGTTTCATTTCTTTATTGTTTGTACTATTTGTCTTACTGATTCTATTTTGATTTAGTTTCTTATGACTCGTTACCTCCTCGTTCGTAGTGCAATTGTAAAAAGTGTCACTTCGTTAATGCTATACCAGCTAATTTATAAACAAACTGCTCAATGCGACACCACAAAGTATAGACCGACCTATGAAATTCATTGACTCGAAAAAAACGTAGCAACGTATTCTCTTCGTGTATTTCAAGTAACATTTTAAAATGAAAGAATAATCAAGGTGTTTGAGAAAATGAATTGAGTATCACTTCGGGGTTCATCCGGAAATGACAACAAATTGAGGAAATTTTGGGAAGATTATGCCATTGATACAACTGAAATTCCAAGTAGATTCAGTTCCGTATATTCTACTTTGATATGTATCAATTTGTACTCCACTCGAAATAAATGAATTCGAAAATATTGTTCACATCATCACCATGATGGACCCTAATAAGAAAGAAATTTATGTGAGAATACGTTGGATATGATATGATGATGATAATCTGTCATCGAAGGTAATTTAGAGGTGTTTAGTGTTGCGTTGACCAGTTCACTAACAATTCTGCTAAATATTTATCTAAATATAATCAACAAATTTTCACTGAGGTAACTCTAATAAGAAATAACTGAAGCAAACTTATGTTTGTAATAAACTTGTGGTTTTGTCGTGCATAGATTGGCAGATGTGGCGGCCGTTTTAGGATATCCCGATGATGTACTAAATGTGTTGGTAGTCCACTCCACCCCCTCCCTGCGGCTACCACGTCAGGTAATCTTGCACTATCATGAACCAAACTCAAATACAATCTACATATAAAAAACATGCACTTTTCACTTAATATGCTTCGCCTCTTCCTTGATCTTGTTCTATAGCTTTCATCCCATCTGAAACCCGAAATAAAAAAATCTTAGCGGTCCTAAAAATGTGAGATAATCAACGAGTGCGTTAAAAATACCGGCAGTGTCGGAGTGGATATTCCCAATGAACTTCCGCTTTTACATTCTGATTTATATCGAGAATATCTTCTATGAATATAAATACTCGATATATCATCTACTGTATGTTTCCATATAGGGAAAAATCTCTCAGAGGAACGAGGAAAGTAGTTGTATTCAATCCCGCATAAACAAAAGAGATACATCGCTCTACTCCAGAATTGCTTTCCTTCCACTCTCTCCATGCGACACAAATAGACGAAAAATTCAATTATCATAAAACGTACCAACTATTTCGTCAAATGATTTGTATGAACTGAGACAAGAAATCATTTAGTTGTGGTCCAGTTTTGTTTGCGGATACCAGAGCTAAATCGTTAAATAAATTTGGTTATCGTTTGGCCCAAATTGGTAGTAAACATGAGCTTTTCCAACTAAAAATATATACTCGTACACTTCTGTTCCATTGTCAAATCGAATTGAATGAATGCTTCAGTTTGATTTTTTCAAATACTTTTCCTATGTAAAATCGTCGTGAATTCTTCTTGTTATTTTACGCTTCTAGGCGAACTTCCTTCATGGTACGTACTACGTCCATGTGTAACGTCGTCCCATATCCTTTCTTCGAACTATTCCATTACTCAAATCTATCTCTATTTTATGCTGCATATTGGGATATGAATTTTTCTGACAGTGTACAGTCACCGTTACCCGTGATACTAAACGTGCAAATTGGGAAAGTTTTTGGTGTACTTCAATCTCTAATCACAGACATCTCACAATCAAATTCTTAATTAATCATGTAGTCTTGTATAGAAGGAAACAATGTGTCATTTTCATCGTCGATCATATTGATTTATGATAAGAGGTCCATTCATGATAGTCAGTGTTGCCATGGCAAGAACCATTCTATGATTCTTGAGCTTTACAAAATCTGAATGGTTTCTGAGGGATGTACAAGCATAGTGAAGAAGTATAGAATTTTGAGTAACCCTCGACACTGCCATATCGACCTCGGCCGGTCTTTTAGCTCATGTGATATCATTGAGGAGGGTACGATCGTAGTACGTGAACATTAGTATATAATTGATGTAATGCTTGCGAGTGTGTGGTGTAGAATGTACCTGTATATAATTTCATTTGATGAGAATTGGGTGTGTTTTGTAGTAATCATGGATTTTGAATGCTTGGCGTACCTCAAGTTCATTTTTATGGATCATTTTATACGGTTTATTGATTTCTTCGAGTAGATTAATGTTCATTTATAGTTCGAAGATTTCAGTCACTGCCCAATCCGGATAAATGACTTAATGGACATTACAGGAACTTACTTCAACTGCATCATGTTCATGGTTGCATCTTCTGTGGTGCTGACTGTGGTAGTACTAAATTATCATCATCGTACAGCAGATATTCATGAAATGCCTCAATGGGTGAGTACGATATAAATTAATCTACCAAAAAATATAAGAACGGAGTGTAATCGATTTTCAGGAAGTAATAAGTTGATTTATTTCATATACACAGTGTCCAAGATAAGGATGACTATCATGGGAATCTCGGAAACCATAAGAGATACGAAGATGGTTGAATTAGAGAAAAGTTGCGCATTTCCAAGTCCAACAATATTCAGAAAGTTCAGAAAGTTTCGAAATTCCAATTATTTCCGGAGATATGCCTGAAAAAACGAAATTTGCCGATTTCGTTTTAATTTTTTTCAGACGTTATTTGGAGAGATGCAAAAAAACAAAAGATACTTTCTCATTGCCATTTTTGAATCCCTACAAAACAGCGTTAAGATATTTTCCGTACGACGTTTCGATTCGGAGAAACCACCATCAACTTCATTTTTTTATATAGCCCGTGGAAAAAAAATACCCTGTATTGAATAGCATATTTTATCACTGATACAACAATGTATGACACGATATGATTCTGCGATATTTGAAACGAAAAAAATGGTTTTTTATCAAAGATCGAACGTTTTGGTGTAGTGTGCGGTGAAATGATGACCCCGCGTAGTAGGTTAAGATTACTCATGTTTCTAAATATTAAATTAAAATCACCTTTTGGGGGATTTGAGAACTTCATTCGTATAAGTAAGTAGGCCACATCATATGTTAATCGATTAACCAATTAAGTCAAGAACTACTGACTAGAAAGTTAACAAACTAATCTCTATTATAGAGAATGTTAAACAAATTACCATTATTCTCTACATAGATAACACCTTCTAAATGTTGAATTCAACACACTCAACATATCAGGTGTGATGCTCTCGCACGCTTCAAGAACTAGTTTCCTGAACTATCCTCAGATTCAAAAAAACGCCCACAGAAAAAAATCTAGCGGAGTGATGTCCGGTGAACGAAGGGTCCACGAAACTGCTGAATGGAGAAATTGAAAGCATTAGGCTTTGGGACTGACATTTTGAATTGGATTGAAAGTTTTCTAACTCATCGTTATCAATTTGTCAGAATAAATAATTATATTTCGAACACAATTTCTGTTGCTTCTGGTGTGCCGCAGTGCTCACATTGTGGTCCATTGTTATTCAACCTGTTTGTGAACGATATTGGTGACCATCTTCAACACGCAAAATTTTTAATGTTTGCTGATGATCTTAAATTATTTCTTCCAATTAGTGATATACTAGATAGACAAAATCTCCAGAACGACTTAGATATACTATTTGATTGGTCCATTACAAACAATTTACAACTCAATATAGAGAAATGCCATATTATCACTTTTTCGAGATCTAAACATCATCTTAACTATGATTATAATATCAATGGTATGGTTCTTGATAGAGTCAATGAAATAAGAGACCTTGGGGTTACAATTGACCAGCAGTTATCATTCAGAAGTCACATGAATAATGTCTCTGCGAGGAGTAGTAAAATGTTGGGGTTTCTGATGCGAAACGGCAAACAATTTTCTTGCAATACTCTCAAAACGTTGTACTGTTCTTTGGTAGTTCTCTGTAGTGTGGTCTCCTTATTATAAATGCGACATTGTAAAAATAGAAAATGTTGAAGTCAGATTTCTGAAATATATTTCATTCAAAATGGGTACGTATCTACAATTTGATTGCCATAATACTTTGAAAACTCTGAACCTGACTGATATCACAACACGTCGTTTTCACTCTGATTTGATATTAGTTTATAAAATCTTATCTGGTGGAGTTGATTGTCCATTTCTTTTGAATCAAATTAGCCTTCTTGTTACTTCTCATAGAACTAGGAACCCTCCATTATCTTCAATAAAGAATCATAACACAAATTACGGTTACAACGCACCTGTTTCTAGAGGTTTAAGATGGTTTAATGAATATAATATCGATGCATTTATTAATTCTTTGAGTATGTTTAAAAACTCAATTAGAAAGGTATGCTTAGATTCTTAGATTAGTTCACTGTAATGTTATAATTATTGTAATTTACTTGTAATTGGTGAATCCGTTGAATGAATAAATAAAATAAAATAAAAATAAATGTGTGCGTACCAATCCATTTTCCCGGAAATCTATTCGATAGAAACTAGCGCACTATTAGGGCATTGTGTAATAAATAAGTAATCATAGCCTACTATATCATACTCAGTCATCATTTTACCGCACACTACACAGAAACGTTCGATCTTTAATAAAAACATTTTTTTTTCATTTTAAATATCGCAGAATCATATTGTGCCATACATCGTTGTATTAGTAATAAAATATGCTATTTAATTTTTTTCCACGGGCCACATAAAAAAATAAAGATGATGGTGGTTTCTCCGAAACGAAACGTCGTACGGAAAATTTCTTAACGTAGGGATTCAAAAATGACAATGTAAAAATGTATTTCTTTTCTTGTATGTCTTCAAATAACGTCTGAAAAAAATTAAAACGAAATCTGCAAATTTCATTTTTTCAGGCATATCTCCGGAACTAATTGGAATTTCGAAACTTTCTGAACGGCACATTGTTAGACTTGGAAATGCGCAACTTTTCTCTAATTCAACCATCTCCGTATCTCTTATGGTTTCCGAGATCCCCATGATAGACATCCTTATTTTGGACACAGTGTATATTATTATTTATTCATGAATAAAATATTGTCATTAATGATCAAAGTTGGATTATCTTGACTCCATTTGGTCCATTGTAATTACTGAAATATCTTTTGTTAGACATACTGAAAATACATGTGTATGTATTGAACATATCTGAAGATCTAGGCGATTCTAAAGTTTGAAATTTATGTGAATTAGATTGGGGTCATATCAACAACCTTATTCAGAAAGGAATAGTTTGTATTTCATTATGTTTGCATCGAACAACAGTTTTGGTCAGATCTGCTACGACTAAGAAATTATATCGATGGAAGGGTAATATTCCGCATATACATATACTAAAATTCCCCGTTATATCTATCTGTTAACTAATGTAGAAATTATCAAAGTTGGCGTGAGATTCAAATTCAATTGCGAATATAGGGTTTTTCACTCACTTCGATCGTCTGAATTATTTTCAGTCGATATCGATAATTATCAATACAGGGTTTCCTCCGATGATATTACAATTAGTTCGGCAGATAGCTTTAAACTTGCTTGTCACATATATGGCGTCCTGTATGTATATTATTTGATTTTTAGCTCCTATTTGAAATTCTAAACATATTCAATTTCTGAATATCATCCAATATTCAATCATCGTCCATAAGCTATGATTTTTCATAATATTCTGAATCAAGGTTCAATTTAGAGTATTCAATTTCAAATTGGTCTCATTCAACAACACAGCACAAAAGAAATTCCATTTCAAGTTGTTCGAATCTTCAAATCCATATCAACTGAATCTTCGTCGTAAAAGATTGCGTACAGATAATGTGAAAAATTAAATCAAATATAAAGTTTTTGGTGATGGTCTAATATGCCGTTGAGTTTAAAACACGCTGTATATGGGCATCTTCAAAAGATATTATCAGTGCCTTTTTAGACCGCAACTGATGGAAATACAAGCTCCTAGGATTACCAAATTTTCTAGGAGAACTTGGGAGCGGTATCTTTTTATTGGTGTAGATACGAAGAAATATGCTCTCAATATGAATGCCGCACAAATTCTCACAAAATTCTTCGAAGGAGTTCAAAGGTTATGCTGAACATTCGTTCCACTCTGCGATTCATTGTATTCGTCGTTGAAATTAATTTGTATTGAATGGAATTACAAGTTCCTTGCAATGTGGATATTTCATGAAATCATGCCGTAATTGACTTGAAAATTAATTTCGCTACATACATAACAATGCTTCGAATAACTTCGTGAACCATATTTTCAGACTATGTATCGAATGAAGTATTCAACGGAATAATTAATGTAGTAAGTAATACATACAGGGTGATTCACCTAACTGGTTCATCAGAGGTTTATTGAAAACTAATAGAGATATCATCTTGAAATTTCAGTGGATGCTACTACTCAATGTGCTCTATTCTCTCAAAATATCTTCAATACGCTGTTACTTCCAGTTAGACCGAAAGTGATAACAACTTTGTTTTTCCAAATGGAACACCCTGTTTATTTTTGATTCTTCTAATTCTACGAAGAATTCTGGACCTGTTACATTTTCAATTTTCTTCCTATCGTGATTTGTTTTCAAGATATTCCATTTTTACCAAAAATTTTGACAGATGGACTGACTAACTAAAATGTCCATATTATCTTCAATTTTCAATGTTTAAGGTTCAATCTCCTTATACACATCAAAGAACAAAGAAAAAGTGTTCAATCAGGTATCCTTCAAAGTGTTCCAAAATATTCAACAGGGTGTTTGATATTTCAGTTTACTTTTTGGATATATCAATCCATGGTTGTTATGAATAGAGTTGCATTTTCCATCTGATATTGAAATTCAACTCTGTTTGACTTCATCCTCCTACCAATTCATATAATAATCATGATGGTACTTGCAGATCAAATCGGTGTTTCTTCAGTGGTTGCCATGGATCTTAGGGATGAGCAGACCTGGCAAGAAAATAACTAGAAAAACGATTCTGATGAACAGTAGGATGAAGGAACTGGAGTTGAAGGAACGATCCTCCAAGAGTCTTCTGGCCAACGTGTTAGACATCGACGACGATTTCAGGAACGTGTCGGGCACTACGAGTGGTGGCAACAATTCCACAATTACTACCAGTCTGGGCCCCGGCTTCATCAGACACCCAACGACAATAGAAGACACGACTATCCCGGGTTCGGGAGGCCAACGCGATCTGCAGCACATCTTGCGGGAACTACAATTCATCACCAATAGAATGAAGAAGGCCGACGAGGAGGCTGAGGTCATCAGCGACTGGAAATTCGCAGCGATGGTGGTTGACAGGTTTTGCCTCATCATTTTCACGATGTTCACGATAATAGCGACAGTGGCGGTGCTGTTGTCAGCGCCGCATATAATCGTCCAATAGGAGCGATGAAAGGGGTATGGGCATGGGCCGGACTGAAGACGTCGACTTCGAGGAGGCTATGAACGTTCACTGTGATAAAACAGCAGATCGTGTCGGCAGTTCGGCACAGTAGCAATGTGCAAATGTGCCTTTCCTGTGGAACATTCACGAGCTGTTAAACAACTAAAAGGCAGGCACCTATGTGCACGTTATTGCTAATAGCTGCACCATACAACGTACCGCTGTGGGAAGTTTGGACACTTCAACTGTCAATATAGAATTATGTATTTCTACTGGCAATTGTTATATGTCGTCGCACGATTTGTGACGGTACCTAATGAATGAACTTTGACACCCATCCGTGTCATTGCATCCACTCGCTATAACACTTATCCAGTACTAAATTTAGTACTTGTTATTGAGTACTACGTGCAAGTAGTTAGTTTGTAGAGTATCATTAGTTCGAGGTACACACGTGTCTGCCTTTTGTTCGCCCATTGATAAAATAAAAGGGGTCGACCTGCATTAAACCTATTGTGATGAACTTCGCAAATTAATAATTGAAGTTAAATATATATTAAGGTACATAGAATTAATAGTATATGAATAACCTTAACGTGGGTAAAAAAACGTTCGTTTTGTATATCAAAAATTGCGACCGGCGGCCGATATCAGCCTAGACTGCTCTGCGAATAAAGTGACAAACTTCCTGTGTCCTATATTTTTCGCTGATATTCGCTGAATATTGCCTAGCTCCTCCGTACCGATGTCTGTGACGCCCACTCGCAATTTAACAAACATAGGACGCCATGTGCAGAGCGTTGGTAGCACAACAACTTCTGAATATTGAGTGAGAAAATGTCCAGTATTGAATCTTTTCCGACCAAACATAGAATATATAAACTTATTGAAGACATGTTTCTTCGAAAGTCTGACATTGCAGTTCCTTTCCGTCGATTCAAATATGACTGAATAAGCTATGTTGATGTTGGCAATCAATTTCATGATATATGGGCGAAATTTCAACTATGAAAACCCATGACTTTATAATATTGAGTAAATTAATCTAGTTACCATGTACAATAAAAAAACACTCTGCTCTATTGAAGAGTGTTGATTGAATTTCAATAGATGATTCAAGTAAATTAAATGTTTATTGACGCAAAACTATTTGCATTCATTCAATTATAAAAAATTGCAAATTATCATGTTATTTATACATGATATACTTGAGTGTGCATTTCTATATACAACAGCTTAGCTATGATTGGTTTCTCCTAATATCTTTATGCTACCTTCTCGAAGTACATGTCGTCCAATATACTACTTTTATATCATGTATCGATAATAATTTTCATCTGAAATTCTTCGAAGATTTCATTATCACGACAAGGAGTAAGTATGAATGAAAACGGATAACTAACCTGATATTCATAACAATAACGTTTATTTAATTAAGTTCCAAGGGTCCTTTACACATGATTTGTTATCGAAGAAATTAAATTTATAATCTATGTTAGATGAAACAATCAATATTAAAATAGTATTGATGTATGTATTTCAATAGAATTTTGAGAGGGGGCCTCTTAATATTTCGAAAGAGCGCCGCTATAACTGAGATATGCCAATCATAAGAAAATAATGTTTGCAAAGTTAGGGCTCCCTCTAGGCTAACGAGATTTTGAATGGTTTGAGGTTATCATTTTTTTTCTCTCTACATCTATAACAGTTTGCAACAAGTTAGCAAATTGGTTTTTGATTTCATAGAACAGTATGCGCATACTCCAAACGTTCCTAAACTGTTTGTTCAACAAACGGATTTTTTGTCCTACCTGTTGATTTCATTACATTCAATTAATGCTTCCTATTTTCAACAATGATTTCGGATATAAAGAATTATGTAATTATACCTACAAATTGCCAAGAAATTCATCTAAGCTTCGGAATTCTTCGCTTACAGTAAAGAATTACCGTGTGTGATACGCAATACTTATTCCTTATGTAATATATTCATTTATCAATTCTATCATCATGATGGATAGTAGTAGGAAACATTTTTCACTCTAAATACGTACCAAATGTCTGTACTATATAGAATATATACATTAGATTTGGATAATAACTGATAAACCCCTCTCAAAATTTTCTCGTACAATCCTGATCATTGATATCACATCGGAGAAAATCATGTTGGGGGCTCCTAATGATAGATTTTAATACGATTTGATAAAGAAATTCTTTGGGCATAATTCTAGATAGTGGTACAAATTTCTTTCCGCGGGAAATTTCTGTTCGACTATACTATCTACTATATACGCTTGAAGATTACTAGCTTTTATCAGTTTTTCACCTAATTCAACTTCTGTAAGAGGAGGGACAATCGATATAAACGAATGAAGCGACCAAATTATTAGTCTAGAACCCCAAATTGTCCATTTTTACTCCAAGAGATTGCAGAGACGTGTACCGTGTACCCGATTTTAGAATCGAAATAAAGTACCTAATAATGTTATTCCTTGGCTTCATTCATTTTCACAATAAAGTAATGCTCAACCAATTCTTGAGTTTTTTTTACACTGACGATTAATACACAAAAAATCAACAGATTCTGTTATATCGGAGATAAATTGTGCGGGAAAACACATTACGAGTTTTTTTTTTCTAGTGAACATATACCTCTTTTATCAACAAGTTCCTATCATAATCTTACGAAATGATTTGTAATTATTTGAATCGTCTGAACAAATTTTCATATCGGCACTTCATCATCTTGTATGACATATTAAGGCAATATCTATTTCAATGCCATCGATTTTCTTTGTAATGTGATAAATTCACCCTCATGACTCTATACATTATTTACCAATTGTATTGATAGGTCTTCCAATAATAAATGTATTATTCGCCAATTTCGGTGGGTTATTCGCCATCATTTAAATTCAGTGAGAAATTGATTTACAATCCATACAGGTCGACTATTTCAATTTGGCATCGAAAATGTATAAACAAGGAAGTGGGGGAGTCACTATAGAACAGGGACAGACAAAACAAAGTTAGGTAAATGTATGTATAATTTTGTATACAGGGTCGCCCAACGAAAACGTATCAGAAGGTATAACTACCAGGAAGAGGTTTTATCGAGAAAAACCTGAAATACGTCAATTTTTGTATATGAGGGGGACAAATTTTGACGCAAAAAGTATAGCCCAAACTTTACCCTCCTAAGCAGGTGTAGCATCCCCTAAATTTTTTCTAATGGGAATGGGGATCAAATGATACCTCGTTGAAAAGCCCTTCTGATCCTGTATACAATGCCTTTTTATTTTTGAAATTCCGTCTAATCGTTGCAAAGATATGGACCTTTGAAATGTCGCTAGTGCATTTCTCAAAAGAAATTAAGAGTTAATCGATTTCGCTTAAAAACTTACCGTTTTTTTTAAGTACATGTTGAGAATATTTTCCTGAAAACAATTCGCTTTTTTTTCTATTTTTGTAGATTCCAGCTAGTTGGTAGGTTTTATTGAGTAAAAAATTATCGTGTTTTTGCACGGTTTTCTCATTAAAATAGACTCAGTAGTTGCTAGCGGTTATTTTTTAAGCGAAATCGTTTTACTTTTTGTATTTTTTGAGAAATGCACTGGCGACATTTCAAAGGTCCCTATTTTTGCAACGAGTAGACGGAATTTCAAAAATAAAAGAGCGATGTATAGGGAATCAAAAGGGCTTTTCAACGAGGTATTGTGTAATTTTCAGGTTTTTCCCGATAAAATCTCTTCCTGGCAGTTATACCTTCCGGTACGTTGGGCCACCTTGTTTATTACTTCTAGAGACCTGAAGAGCACGAATGGCATTGCTTAAAATGAGCTTTCGAGCGTCATCCTACTGCGCATCGAGATCCCAGGGGCCAAAGCTGAAATTATCGACTTTGCCTGTGTATTCCTGTGTACAAAGATTCGATAATATGTGTGTAAAATAATGGAAATACATAGATCTTTCAAAAAAGTTATTCTAATTTTTTATTAGTAATTAGTACCAGAATATTGAGAGTATCATCAAACCATTATACAGGGTATCTTTTTAATATCATTTTCTTTCCTCTATCGAATGCTTCCATTCTATCTCCGAAAACACCCTTTATAGCAATATCAGAAATGTGGAAGTGTATTTAAAAATGTATTTCAACAACGAAACATTTATACAGAAAATTTCAATCTGGTGGCTTCAACCGATCAGACGATGAGAAATTACTTTGATTTTATCAACTTCTGGAAGGACATATCATCCTTATTGTATTTGGCCATAGGTTTATTTAATTATACTTTTCATTTGATGTACTATCACCCTCAGAAAACTCGATATACATTTTCAGTTCACCCTGTATAAATCATCGAACTGTCAGGGCTTTGAGTAGGCAGAAGAATATTTGCAGTGATGTTATTTTCCAACAATTATTAACATAATTTGATTCTCGAACTTGGCATATGGATCAGAATTTGAAATAATATCATAGTTAGAATTCATATGTTCTTTAAAAATGTACAGGGGTTTCACGAAGCGATAAATGAATTCATTGAAATGTTGGTAGGTAAATATATATTCCGGTCAATTTAGAATTCTATCCATCTTTGATCATTATTCTGAATTTGCGATATACAGGGTGAACCATATAGACGGAATATTATCGATACCTTCAATAGTAATTTCTCCTTATAGAATATGCTTGGTTGAAAATAAAGTATAAAATATCAAATAGTAATTTCGAAGAAAAATTGTGCACCTTCGATGGCTGATGCGATGGCCCTCCATATCCGAAACAATCAGCCAACACCCGGACATTCAGGAACTTCTGCCTCGATATTGATCGGTCGACATCATAGCCGCTGTGCGTGAAATTTTGCAGGGAAAACCAGCTCAACCCCTCGCCCTGCGTAAGAACTTGGCAACTTGGATTTTACCAAACTTTGTCAAAGTTTATGATCATGAACAATACCGTTAGTCTTCGATGTACATATGATTCATTATAGCAATGTGTATACATACTCATTCACCAACTCACTGTAAACTATGCGCACTCTACATTCTGAGGGTTCAAAAGTATTCTGACACAGTTCTAAACATGTTCATTTTCACAGAATTTGAACGTGTTTATAATGTATTTCGTGTTTTTGGTGTATCTTCGAAATGATCAAGAATATGTGTTGAGTATTCTAGAGATTATATATTCTCATTGTACTTCTTAAGTCCTAATAAGCTGAAATCGATACCATCAAGTTTAACTGCTCGAATTCGTCACCTCCTGAGTACGTGTCTCCATGAGAAGTCCCAGCAGACATTCAAACGAAACCTCATAGAGAATTTTTAAAAAAATTACCGATTATACTCGGGAGGTAGCTCTCAATATTTGATGAATCATTAGATAGGAACATCAAATTTATATTGACACTGACCCTGCATAAAAAGTTTCCGTTGAAAATTATGACCTCCTAAAAATGCCAACCGACATGTCCGAACGAACAGGAATTTGTGAGATTCAATCTCGCCTTTTCATCTCTCCAATCTCCATATAAAGTATATATTCGATTTATTCGAAACAAAATAAATAAATGTAACGGATAGGCGCAATAACTTGATCATAATTTGTTTATTAGAATACATTCCCTACATTTTTTCATTATTGAAGATAGAAAAACGAAATTTGGGGTTTGCCCATTATGGATCAGTTCATTGTTTTCACGTATTCTCCCATTTGCCGTATTTCTGGCTTGACCGAAAAAAACACCATCTTTCTAGAATTTTTCAGAAATCGTAATTTACTATATTTGATTCCTGATTTTCTTTTCGATCACGGCAAAGTTCAACATTTTCAATTGTTGCACAATCCACATGCCACCCCTACCTTTTATTTCAGATCTTCACGAGTAGCTGACTTCCAATTGTTCCCAGTAACAGAAATTACCAATCAGAAACAAGTACTTGTATCACTGCACTACAAACTGTTTTCTTCGAGAATAATATCTCGGAGAGTCAATTCTTTCATTAGAACAGTAATTCAATTCATGTGTATAGATTTCAATATCGTAGGAGTTGAACAATGCATTTTTCATTCCAATTAGAATTATGAACAATATGACTGACAAGCTATATGAACTCTCTCCCTGAATGAAAATACTTCTATCTTAATTATACTCGACGAACAAGTGCAAACATATCAGCTTGCGTTATATTTTCTTTATCCGGTGTATTATCAATTTCTACACGGAATTTGTAGGCTGAATGAAATAATCTTGCGTAACCTATTCAGGAATCTTGTTAGTTACTTGATGTAAAAAACATAATCACAGATGAAATAAACGGAACCAACTCATTCATAATTGATATTCATATTTTTGATGACTCAATATATTTTCTCACTCTCATGGTATACCAGCATAGGCATATGTTTCTGAGTAGAAGGGTGTGGCATTCTCATGATACCCGATTCAAAATAGGTGGTGTGATGGTCCCAAAAACTTTCAAAACTATTGGTCAGAGATGTCACGCATTTCTTGTCCCTTAGTTGTATAGCAATTTGTCCCCTTCATTCAAAAGCTTGCACTCACACTTTTCAAGTCCCAAATTAAAACCTGGATTCTGCAGCAACCGATATATATTATTCAGAAGCAGATATATCTGAAGAATAATTGAATCATGTTCTAGATCCTTTTGGAACCAACCAGCTAGTTGTTTTGTTGTTTTTATTGTTATTCATGTCGCAGTTTGTTTATGTGGAATATTTGTAATTGGTAAGTTGGGAAAGGAAATAAAGAAAGATATTTATATTGTTGAATGTAGACTGTAGCAATGAGCATAGGATATTCGAATGTGCCAAATTACCGATACACAGGTTTACCTTTATGGGATTCTGTATTTGTTTACCCTTCTGTGAAGTAGCTATCGCCTGTAGTTGATATATCATGTATTTTTTGGGGTAAATAAATTTATTATTACTGTTATTATTTTCCGATAACTATTACTCGTAAAATAAACTCATAATTTCATCACCAAGTAACTATTACCAGAATGGCGTAAATTAAAGTTTCCTGAATCATGTTCTTGGGAGATTCACTACAGACAGTTGCTAACCAATCCTAGTTATAATGCGAATCTTGTCAGGAATTCGCCTGTCTCTAGGATGTGTTATTCTTTCAATAAATAATATATTAAAATGATCTAGATATAATGCGAATGACAAGTCTTACACCTCTTTTATCTTACTGAATATAACATTGAAAACACTTCGGAAACATCAACCTCAATTTCCATCGGGGTATTTTTCAAAATATTCTTCTGATATTTCTTGACGGAATTCATCAATTGGCTTGCATCCACTTCGGATCTAAGGGATGCTTGTGTGGGTTTTCACATGATTGTATAATATGAAATAAATAGAAGAATAAACAATGATACGATTCTTCTATTGAATCAGTATTTTTTATCTGATATGGAAAAACCAATCAATACATATTGTTTGAGAGATTGGTTCTCATGAACTATCCAACAACGGTCCTAAACCTGATAAAATTGTTGAGTTGAAAATGGACGTTAGTACATGGTTTTAATGGTCATGAAAACACTATACTCTTGATAGCTAATTATGAAATAAAACAATTATATTCGATTTAAATTTTTATTTCAATATCTACACAGAAGTATAAAAAATAATACATTACAGGGAATATGAAAGGAAATAAATATTTCAATAAAAAATCTTGAATAGTTAACTTAAAAATCCTCCAATTCGGCTGAATGTAATCATATAATTCTTGATCACATTTAAGTGAACTCAAATTATGTAAAAAAAAACTAAAAAACAGAAGACTATGGATTTTAACAAAAATAACATCATGAAAATCAGAACCATTTAAATAGTATCATGAATAATGATTGATGCAATGCTTGTTCAAGTAATTGGCACTATGAAAATATTAGTTTGAATAAAAAACAAAAAATATTGTGATCAAGATTGTGACGCTCGATTTCGTTCACAGTTCCTCGATCACATCGAATAAACTATTGTCGATGATGATAAAAAGAAAAAATACCATCCTACATTCGTCAATTACTACTTTCTTTATCAGTCAACTCTTGATAACGGGCATACATCATCTTTTTCACACAGTCTTTGTAAGATTCACCAGCTAGAGCTGTGTAACCCGGAAGCTTGTTTCCTAAGCCTACGCTGCTATTATGTTGCTCAGCCTGAAACAAAAAGATTCACAGGCGTTTTTATTCGTTTAAGAACTGATATCGATAAAAAATTATAGTGAATTTGGGGTTAATTCATTTAGTAGCTGTAATATTTTTCTAATTGATGGTCACAAAGTATCGATAAACCATAAAGTCGTTGTGAAAATATCTGAAAAAACTAAAATAACCTTGACATTTTGTAACGATTGATTTGTTGCAATGTAAACAACTGCAATGAGAATGTTGAAAAACTTTCCACAGTTTCAATAGAAATCAGTCATGAGCGATATTTGTAATACTATTTCATTATTACTACTAATTTTTTCATTTGTATTGCAGATTTCAATTACACGTACAGAGTGGGCCAAATTAGACATTTTTATGACAAACTTCATGGTGAAAACTGCACATCGATATCTATAACCGTTTCTGACTTACAACATGTTTTCCGAAAATGTGCATTTTCGAAAAGTTGCTGTAACTTCTTTCCTGGTAAAAATTCTTTGTTTCTAATGAAATATTTCCAAAGAACTTTTTCACGTAGAATTCAATGATTTAACCTATTATTTTTTTCAAATCATATATCAAAAGTTATTGATAGAAAATTCATTTTTTCAAATGGGACAACCTGTATATTCCTGCATATTTCAATAGAACTTGAAATTACCATTCCAAAAATATAGCACACTCAATGTTTTGCTTGAGACATCTTTGAAATATAGGGCTTTCAGGTTTTTCATTTGTATAGGTAGACTAGAACGCAAACTTTGAACAAGTAGGCTTTGGACAATTCAGCGATAAAACAAAAAGCCAAAATTCACTAGTAGTTGTCAAGTTGAAGAAGCTGTCCACATCAGTAATTGAAACTGAAAGTTTCATCAAAAGTAACATCTTAACCTATATTCACTAATAAAAGAAATGAATCTCTAACAATCATAGTAATTAAAAACAATCAAGAACAAATTTCTTTGGAGATGGTATTCGAAATGTCCATTAGCTTCACTTAAACACAGGCGGCACCTTTTTTGAATATTTCTCACCGAATTTATTAATTCAACGGTAGTGAGAGAGACAAAAATTTTCATCACTGCAGATTCCAAATCGTGTCTGGAGTTGGTCGGCAGAGGTAAGAGTCCATAGGCGTTAGGTCTGGTAACCTGGCCGGCCAGCGTTTGGGTCCTTGGTTGGCTATACCCAATCATTGCCAAAATTTGCAACCAAAAAACAGCTAATTATTGCAGCTTTGATAGAGGCAATTTATCAACAAGATTTTCAATTTGACAACTACTAGTGAACTTTGGCTTTTTGTTTTATCGCCGAATTGTCCAAAGCCTACTTGTTCAAAGTTTGCGTTCTAAAGTCTACCTATAAAAAAACCTAAAAGCCCTGTATTTCAAAGATGTCTCAAGCAAAACATTGAGTGTGCTATATTTTTGAAATGGTAATTTCAAGTTCTATTGAAATAAGCAGGTATATACAGGTTGTCTCATTTGAAAAAATGATTTTTCTTACAATAACTTTTGATATATGATTTGAAAAGAATAATAGGTTAAATCGTTGAATTTTACGTGAAAAGGTGCCTTGAAAATGTTTCATTAGAAACAAAGAATTTTCAACAAGAAAAAAGGTACAGCAACTTTTCGAAAATGCACATTTTCGGAAAACATGCTGTAGCTCAGAAACGGTTATAGATATCGATATGCAGTTTTCACCATTGAGTTTGTCATAAAAATTGACCCTCAGGCACTGCCATCAGTTTTCATCTATCTAGTATAGAAACACGACTTTCCCTTTAAAAGTGTCCAATTTGGCCCACCCTGTACATATCACTTTTTCATTGCAATATACAATATGTTGATGAAGCTGTTCTCAGACATAATTAAGAATAAATCATCCTACTGTTCCATTTTTCAATGAAATAATATGGAATTGAAGAAAATTCTGAAAACAGGTGGCACACGGAAACTAAGAACAACAAAATACCTATCTATACTTTAGATGTCTTCTGATCGATGCGAAAATGATGAAGAAATTCATTAAGAAATTCAAGACAACTGAAATATTGTACTCGTTTCATGTAATTGGTGAAATAAAGTTTTCAAAAATGTCATTATTCAGTATCGTGGGCTGTCACATAGTCAATGTCAGAACACCAAGTATATCGAATCAATCTTTCGTACAGACGTCATTTTTGAAAAGTAAAAATCAACTAAATAATGTTACTGAACAATTCGATGAATAGATACAGAAAACGTCACCACCACAAAAATAACTGCATGAACGACTAATAGTTTGAATTGTGAATGGAATACTCACTTGAATAATAGTCGTTCGTCCTTGATTTTGTTTCCCGAGTCCCTGTCCTTCACTCCAGCCCATCTTCTGCAGAAGACGATTACCAACGTTCTCCGAACCGATTGGTTCGGTGACTGATGCAGTTGGTGTCGGAATATCGATCTCTCTAGCCTTCAAATACTTCTCTTTCAATTTGCTAGGCTTTGGTTCATCAGGATCACCATATTTCAAACGCCTCTCCTTAGCCCTATCGCGATAAACTATCTTTTCATTGTGTCTATCAGAGTTCTTTTTCCTGCGCGCCTCCAAGTTCTGTTTGTGCAGGGTCGACAGCTTCGCGTGCTTTGATAAGGCTTCTGCAGATCCCAACTGACGTTTACACAAGTTGCAGATAAGCTTTGTGAAATCCAATAATAGATCGTCATCTTCATCACCTAAATAGAGAATCAGCTTAACCAGTTAGTCATTCAGCATAGGAAAATTTAAACAATTACCAGAAGATTCGCTTTCGCCCCCATAAGCTGCAACTAATGGAGCTGTTGCAGCAGCCGCTACTGAATTGGAAGTAGATGGGGCATCTTCAAGAGTTTCGGGTTGCTTGAAAAATGGTGTTGCAGTTGGCGTAATTGCTACTGCCTTCTTTTCTAATACAGAGAAACCAATGTCGGCAGAGGCACTACTGCTACCAGAATTATAGTCGGCAGATGTTTTACTATTGAAATTATCCTTTTTCTGGTTCAATGTTTTTACCCAGCGTTCCATATCTTTCGCTATCTTCTTCGCTACTTTGACCTTAAAATCACGTTGAAGCATAAGTATATACTGATATTCTGACTTATTTAAAAAATGTTTTAGAGAAACAATTATCAATTATATAATTCCAGGAATTTTACTTCATAATACTAGGTGAGGATGGCAAAATATTAAGACTAGTATACTTTATTAATTTTTCAAAATGATATTTGATCACAACCAAGCATGAAAATGCCATACTCGTGTTTCGACAATCGTATAATCTTCAAGTTTAGCATGTGAACGTTCTCATTGCATGAATTGACCAAACAAGAAAATTTCTAACAGAATATAGTCAACCGAATTCAAATTGCGAATGGAACATGTTAATTCAGTAACTATGCAAAGTTTTTCAACTTAGGCAGTATCATCGATAATGTATATGATTTTGAAACTACACAAAATGAGTCAAAAGACCCTGTATATCAAAACTTTCGAACTCCACCTTGAATTCCTAAGAATGAAGAAACTTGAAAAGATGTGTTTCCCTAGGAATGCTCAATTATTACAATAACATTTATGGCATGATTTCTATCACATTTCAAGATGTCTGATTCGAATACAAATGATAAAGTGTTGGTGGCTCTCACCTTGTCTTGTTTCTCCGGTTTGCTTCTCTTGGTTTCTCCATCTTGGGAACCACATGCATCTGAAGACAGTTGACCATACGCCGAGTTATCATATGTAGGTGCAAGAAGGTAAGATTGCTTATCATGATCCCAGTATAACCATTTTTGAATTTGACTATTCCAATAGTAAGTGGAGGTTGGATCGTAGTAAAGACCTGTCTGAGAACAGTATTGGTAACCAGTTGTTTTGTCATTGACGTACCTTGACACATCAGGAACAGCTGCAAATTTTAAAATGAAATGTGTGGGTAATTTCCAAGAGGTGCCTTCAAAAATACTTACGATATTTCTTTCCATCGACTCCAGTAGGAACAGAGGTATTTGTACCAGGATCATAATAAGTCTTATTGGCGTTCAGCTGCTGTATAGCACTTTGAGCTACTGCAGCTGCAGCATTGGCAGCATCCATCTGATTCTCCTGTAGAGTAATGGAATTGCCAGAACTAATTTGTTGGGTGAAGAAAGTCCTGTAGTACTCGATGTACTGCATATAATCTTGGGGAGACTTGGCATATCGTCTGGCTGCGTATTCTGCTAGACTATCCACGTCCGTCATAGCATAAGTACTTGGCACGCCTGCATTAGGGAAGGCTTCGTTGTCCGCTTGGGAGTACGCTTTTTTGGTATCACCCATATTATATTTACAGTAGGATAATATCACTGAAATAAAAAAATCATTATTATTTGCTCAGTACTGATCAAATGAAATTTAATTCGATAAAATGCTTCAAAACGTTCTGATTTGAGGGGGGGCAAATTTCAGCTTTATTCACTCCTACAGCTCCAACTAAGAAATATCGTTCAAAATTTCGAAACGATCCTTATGCACCTCTAAAGATCTCATCTAACAGAACGATATAACAATATGATTTCGCCATGCCATCTTCATCGACAATGAATTGACAGCTTATCAAAATCTTGGAAATATGGCCGTAATAACACCATTCAAAAATATGGTACTCTGTAGAATTTTTCATATTCATAAAATTGCATATCGACGATGTATTTTCGAGCAGATGATTTAACTGAGCAATGGTTGAACAGCTATGCATAAAAAATAATTCGAGTACCCCATTTGAATAAAAATATTTTGTGGTTCAACTAATGTTGCGATAATTCACCGCGAGTTGACAACTCACCAGATTTGCCATCAATGGTAAGAGGCTTCTTCAAGCTGTTCAATGTACCATATATTGCCAAAGCATCAATTGTACTCTCAGTGCCGAGATAACATAAACCTCGGGATGTAGATGTCAATGGATCTCGTCCAATACACACAGCTGATATAGACTTGACTAAATCAGGAATGACATTGTTCAGAACGGCCATCACTGAATCTTCTGTAGTAAGAGCATCGAGATTCCTCATCATAATAGCTGCAATTTATACATTACAAATCATTCTTTCATGAAGTTAGTCTTTCGACTTCGAAATAAAATTAATGTACGACGATCAATGAATATTCCTTACTTTTCGTGGTATAGTTGCATATTTCATCACTTCCACTTCCACCTTCTTCACTTTCTGTCCTTGATGCATGACATTTGAAACAATTGTCTCTCCTCTTGAAATTCTGAGCTCCACACTGAAACAACATAAACAAGTTTGGATGAAGATTTTGAGTTCAACTAGATTTGTGCAGCAGTTTTGGATTGACAATGATCATGAGACCTATACAAGCGATGCAGCAAAAAGTTAATGCTGCAAAAAATTCTTTCAATAACTCATCACAAAATAGCCTCTGAAATAATACTGCCTAACCGAGATAAACCATAAATCGAGATTAAAAAATTTATTGTCAATATATTAGACAAAAATTAATATACCTTTATGCAAAACCAGTCCGCGGAAGCCTTATGAGTAGGAAGTTTCTCGGAAGAGCCCATATCCTTTGGTATACTATATTGCATGATAGCACGGTACTGGTCTTGGAGCATCAAAACACCCTGAAATGACGAAATACAATTAGTTACCGTCACTCAGGAAGAAATACCCCTCTTTCTAAAGAGACCCTTTCGTTGCCTAAATACTAAATATATAAAATGAGATTATTTTCTCGGCATTTTATACTGTCAAAGTTGTTACTCTTGTATCAATTCACGATGAATATTTGAAAACTGTTGACTACGATCTTGCAGGCAATTACACTTCAACATCAAAACGACACACCATGAACATTCAATTCATACATTCATGGTGTGCTAATGGCCTTGAGGTATTCCTGTGTTAATATAAGGTAGGGAGGTACAGTATTGGGAAAACGCAGATCACCAATCATTCGACAAGTAACTCCAAAACTCCAGGCATGTTATTCAGCATTCTTCATGTTCTTATTTTCAATTGTCAACGGCAAAATGAAAGCTTTTCAACTGTATTTCGTTTTGATATCATATGAATTTGTTTACTCTCAATTCACCATGCATGATGAATTCAACCAAGTTTCATCTGCTACTATAAAAATAGATCAATTCAACGTGGTTCCAAGCATTTATATAAATCAAAACAAAACCACAACAATTATTCATATCACTTGAGTTGAAACATATGAAAGGATAAAATCCCTTACCAAAAACATGAAAATATTGTACAACATACCCAGCGCTTTCCCTCTCCAATAACAATCAAGCATGTTCATATTAATAATAGTATATTGGGTGGTTTACGTAGAATGTGCATAAGAAATTATTCAGTTGGAAGCACCTTTTATTTGCAAAAACTTGAGTGTATTGTTATTTCTGAAAAATATTACTTCTGCATCACCATCAAAACAATTTTCAGATATAGGAATCACAAATTATTGAATATTTTGAATGTGCGATAGGATTTTCATGTTAGATGTACAGAAAAATGTAATACGTCAAATCCAGGCTGAAATAATTTCAAATCAAACTCAAATTTCGAATCGTTGAATTTTTTTAAACAAAACTTGATATTGAAGAGATGCTCCAGATTGGTGATACAGATATATCATTCGTGTAGATTAGACTAGTGGATTCAAGAAATCGCCAATAGATTTAGTCAAGGGCAAATTAAATTCATCTGATGGTGGAAAATTTATGAAAAATTCATGAATGAGTTCTTATTACAGTTTCCCCAGTTAAATCCATATAGAGACTTTTCATTTAATGAGTTTGAAAAATCCAGCTTTGATAACAGCACGAAATAGAATTCTAGTTACATACCATTCGCCGAATTTACTTCTTCTCTGATCACAAATCGCATTATAAGTATATCAATATAGGAAGTGAAAACAAAATCAAAATATTCATATATCAGTTAACAAAAAGACTCCCAGCAAACTATTCTTGTGTATAATTATTAGATGATATTATTCCGATATGGTCACCATACAACGACATCAATTGAAAATGTTAAGTGAAACATAGTTTTCTTATGTCAATTCGACCTATTTCCAGCGTTGCCAATATACAAGGAAGATCCCACATTGTGATGTTTTTAGGAACTGCCCAAAAAATATGTTATTAATATCTACCTTCTGATTCAGTTGAAACCAATAATAGAAAGTAATATGCCAATTTCAAGCAAGGAATAATTTCGTTCAAAGATTTCCGAAAATTTCTGAAAATTCATACACGATTCAAAAATTTTTTGATCAATATTTTTCAGGACATATTCAATTATTGAAATGTGGAAATTTCCATTATTTGAGTTTTAGAAATGATTTCTTCAATATATCCACCGATATTTTTCACAATTTATTTTTATTAATTTTACTTGGGTCAAAAACGGATACAAGGATAATATATCACCTGAACTATTTGTGTGATTCTGACATGTCATATTGGCAACACTGTTCATTCTAATACCAACATTTCAGTTTCAGTTCACAACTGAACATAAATCATCTGTTAATATGACCGAACATTCGAAAGTACGAAAACGTCAAACAATTATAGCAAAATAATTTAAAATTCATTGAAGTAATGATAATTATTGTGTTAATTGAAAGAAAACTTTTCGATCATTAAATTAATTTGATCATAACTGTTTGATTTCTTAGCGCTTTCATGAAAATACAGCCCAAAGAAAAAATTGTAATATTCTTATACTTATCGCTGGATATACTAGGAACTTTGCTGAATAATACAGTCTTCTTTAAACTAAGATACCTGTTTAATGTCCATCCAACGTACGGCCTCACCCAGTGTGGCAAACTCGACAAAGGCGAAACCGCGGGAAGCACCTAAACAGCACAATAGATACCAATGGCATTACCTAACCTTACGAAATGAAATATTCACAAAAAACGGCCTGAGAAAACCTTAAAATTAAAATCTAGTCGCGCTCATTACCTGTGTCCTTTTTCCTGATCAGGCGTATGTCCTTTGGCATAAGATCACATGCAATTATATCCTGGCGAATCTGAAAATAAAATAACAATTATTCACCTATTCTCATATATTCAAAATGTGTTATTTGCACTCTTCCATCTCAGTTCTCAGACGATGAGGTAGAATCAAACTTATAATAATATTGTTTTATTTCAAAATAGACGTAGAAACCAAAATTAAGTTAATAAGTTTTAAGCTTCACCTACATGAATTTTCCATGAAATTAGTATATTCAATATATTGTGAAATTTTTATATTCTCAATGAAAATAAATGAGTCCTGTTTGAAAACATGATGAAGCCAAACATTCGATTACATTATTCCTGAATTATTTTTCAATGAGTAACATTTACAAAAATGAAAACAAAATGAGATAATCGAGGGAAAACGAAATAATATCGAGAATAAGAAACAAATGAACAGATAATTTGGTTTCATTAATTTATTTACTATTCTGAAAAGCCTACATTATCTGAATCCAAACAATATAAAGATGAAATATAAAGGCGAATTTCAATAAAATTTAATTTCTTTGGCCTAAGGCTTAATCACTAGTGAAGTACATCACATTTTATGTAACTGTTTGCATCTGCATTTATGTTTAACAATGTGGGTCATCATGAAATGAATAAATATTCTGGTATATTTCAGAGAAAATTTTTATCTTCTAATATTTTTCAAACTATTCAGATTCCGCGAAATCTGTAAGTTTATGATGTATTGAGGAGTGTGTAGATTTTAATCCACTTCTTCAAAGGATATGAATATAACTATGGTTATATCGAACATAAAATAATCCCTTCGATTTATAATATGTACATAGGCATACATAAATATGATACAATTTCCACTCAAAGATCAACATTTAATACTCACATCATATTCGGATATGTGCTGAGCTAGTCCTCTGATCATAATCGTATTATTAGGAGGTTGACTTTTGTATCCAATAATCTCTGATCCGCTTGCTCCAATGAGACCTCCATTAGGGCTTCTCTCACTGTCAAAATCATAATATGATTAAGCATAGATTGTCAAGATTAGCAGTAGAGCCATTCCGAAAATCCTATACCTATCACTGTCCCTATCTTCGTCTCGGTATCTATCTCTGTCACGCGCTTTCCTATCTTCTGATTTTCTTTCCCACCTAGAACCACTGCTTCTCGATCTACGTGACCTATAATCTCTGTCTCTAGTGTCTCTGTCTCGATCTCTACCCCTGTGATGTCTCCTGTCACGATCTCTGTCGCGCTCTCTGTAATCAGGACTTCGAGATCTTGTCTTCCTTTCTTTTTCAGAATTCCAATTATCTCTTTCTCTATTGTATTCCCAATCACTGTCGTAGTCGCTTTCCCTCCTATCGTTATGATCGTGGTGGTCTGAAAACGAATGAAATTACGTCACGCAGGTTACCTAACCTTGAATATTTTTTTGGTATCGATAACTATATTTAGAGGTCTCTGTATGTGTGAATCGGTGTCTGTTCTAACTTCTAATCCACTGACTGCAGTGTATATGTATATGGTATACTCTGTGGTTGCAGCATCTATTATGTTTTCCTAGTTCAAGACATTCTGTGGAGCCATTTTCATTTTTGTACACGAGTTGTTGATGAAGTGCTTCGAATTTTCGGGATATGTTATCAAAAAGACTAATTATGTCTTCATTTAATCTAAACTTTCACAAAACAAAGAAATTATTGAGAATTATTTGTTCACAAAATTAACACTTGATATCGCAAAATTTCATAATGTAGACATGGATGAAGATTTTGTATGTCTGAACATCAAGCTATGAATTGACTAATTGAAATACAAATTTGAATTCGGCTTCTGGTATCGCTATTCATCCTTACCAATTAGTACTGTTGTGAACCCATTTGTATGTAGTCTGTGCTTAAAATGGAAAAATCACCAGTCACAATTGAATGTTTAACCCTAATTTTTCCGTGCCGTTTTTATGTTATAAATTAAAATTTTCGGCAAGGATGTAATCCTATATATAATTTATTGATGTATATTACAGAGTATACAATTATTAATATATACTGTGATGACATTTCCTTATCACGTGATCGTGATATCGGTGCATTTTCATAAGGTGGCATATTGCTTAGCTTAACATATCAATAGAGAGGGAGGCGACGATGCCAAATGTAGGTTTACAATCTGATGGAGACATAGTCCATCTGCACCTGACATCGAATTTCAAATGCTTGGAGGATAAATAATGACAGATATCAATAGCTCATTGTGTAAATGCTTTTTCAAACATTCAATACACAACTAGCACTGCTGAACACAATGAGAATTATCAATTTGAATGTCAAACGAACACATTGAAAATTAACAGAACAGAAATGTTTGAAGTTGTGTACCCTCCAGGCGAGAAAGACGAGTCCATTTTGAGAGTAAAAAAATGAAAATCATAGCGTAGAGAATTTTTTTTTGGTTGTGTTTGGAACTTTCTACTTTAATTCGTGCCAATTTCATTATTACTCTAGTTGTGTATTATTAAAGCACCCGAATGACAAGCATTTTCTTAAACGAAGGATATATTATACGATACTTATGAGATGAAAAGTTTGATGTTGTTTAACCTCCAAGCGAGGAAGACACGCCCACATCACGTGCCGCAAATGCTTTATTATCTTAGCCTCGAAAGAAGGTAGCTTTGCGTTGACGCTCGATGCAAACTCGTTCACAGCTAGCGTTGCCAGGCGTCTGGATCAAGCCGGTCATAGGTTACCTTTTCGATTGCGTGTCCAGAAAAAATAAACAGTGTCCTGCTCTTTACATTTCGCAAACGAGCGAACGCAGGAGGTGGCCGATTATTTTTTCGTTAAAAAGAATTTCATTGGTATTCAAGAAAATCGAAAAATGTTGTTCAATCGTATACATATCTATGAATTCTGAGACACGCATACCATTTCGTGGCCCTCAAACTAACTTGGATTCATACAACATCAGCTATATTAATTCACAAGAACCATGGAAAGTCATCTAAATCTAAATGCTTCAATGAAAACCAATAAGTCTGTTGGCTTTACATAAACCTAGCACAGTCACACCTTCAAATTTCATTTCTGCTATGTTTGACATATTTATTCTTTACGATCTCGAATTGCTCGAACTATTTCAGGAAATATTGAAATCGTTTGTTTACTTAAATTAACATAACCAAAACTTAGAAGCACTCATATCAAAATTCAATCGAATTGAACTATAAAATGTTGTTTGCGATGATCAAAAATATATAAGTGTAAACGAGGTATAATTTCAATCCCGATGTGGCAACCGTTTCTTTTTTCACATCGCCGATAAAACGAGTAGAGTCATCTAACTCCATGAGAGCATATTCACAGCGTTGTCAAGGTATTCATTAGTCATTTTCTTGAACATATGCGAATAAATTACTATTCTTGACATATATCAATGTCTTTCGTTAAATCATAGAATATATATAAATTATGATTGGTTCTATTAGGTTGATATAGGTTATTAAACTTTTTTTTTGGGATAAGAGCATTTGCGGCACGTCACAAAATGAACGTTTGAGTTGATAGATTCGTATTGTGTTCTGCAGTGCTATTTTATTGGATGTTTGAAAAAAAAACATTCTTTACACAATGAGCTATTGTTATCAGTTATTATTTACCCTTCGAATGTTGGACATTCGATACTGTTATTGGCTGTGATGTCAGATGCAGATGGTCAATAATGAACATTTCAAAATTAATGTTGTTTCAATAAACTGTGGAACAGCTAAATGGAATAAATTCGATAACGAATAAAAGAGAGCGTGTTGGGAAAAACACTTGGACACGTCGATTTGTATTTTTAGATGCACCTTTAAAAAAATAATTATATAGGGTGTGTCATGTTACAGTAGCCGATACCAACTTTCTTAGATTCTTCAGAAAATCCTAGACATAATCCATGTACAATTTCCCATACCTATCTTCAACTGTTTCGGAAATATTAAGTGTTTTCAGATGTATTACAAAAATTAACATTAAAAAAAGATAATTATTTTATTTCACAAATAATGTAAAAAAAAACAAAAGAGCATTAATTTCAAAATGCGAATTTGTGAAATAAAATTATTTTCTTTTTTTATTGTTAATTTTTGTAATACATCTGAAAACACTTGAAGATAGATATGGGGCATTGTACATTATGTCTAGAATTTTCTGAAGAATCCAAAAAAACTTATAATATACAGGGGGTTGTATTTAAAATAAGAAAGTTGGTATCGACCACTGGCACATGACACAATCTTTTTTTTTTTTTATTGTGCATCTGAAGATACAAATCGACATATCCAAGCGTTTTTCCCAACACATCTCTCATTTATTCGTTATAGAATTCATTCCATTGGGCTGTTCCACACTGTATGTATTGGTGATTCCAAGATTATCGACACTACCTGGTGGTGGAATTGTGAAAATGCTAAACAAGTCATTCTCATGTTTGCTATTTTTTCGAATTCCTGTATGTTTACTTTTTGGCGCCATATTTGTTTACGTTTCGCAGCGCCCTCAACGGTCAAGAATGAACTTGCAATACCTAGTGAATTCTTCAACAAGTATGACTTCTAATAAAAATCAATAAATTAATATCTTTAAGTTCAATTATTTATAATAATAGCTGGAAGCGAAAATCATCATAACATTCGTCATAGATTTTCTCTTAATTGAGTTCAAAATATGCATCATGTAGAGTGGGAGTTAATAATCTTGAAATATAATTTTCAGATAACTTTTGAATGGTTTCAAAATGTTTGAAATGCTGATTCTATATTCTATTTATCTTTGGAATATGAAAGATCACGAGCTAATTATTCCGTATTTTTAGTCCTTGAATCTCGAATTGAAATCTGGAATATTGAAATATATTATACTAAAATAACTTATTTCATAAGGGGAAAACTTACGTGATTTTTTATGATACCCGTTGTGTCTTCTATTATGATTTGGTGATCTGGAACTAGATCTACTTCTGTGCCTATGATCGGGAGAATCTCTCCTATAATTTTCTGGGGAAATACTCATACTCCTCCCACGGGGGGAATATTCCCGTGATCCCATACTCTCGAAATTCTAGTTATCAATGCAAGGGATATTGAACAATCACGTGTTGTTCCACTTATTTTGAAATTTGATGAAGAATCAAACTGTAGAAATAGTCACAGCATTGGAAACAAAATGGCGCCGAACAAACATTTACTGTTCATTTCATTTCACTTCTGTGAACTTGAAGTAAAATTTTCAGGAATATCACCCAACTATCCTAGGGTCGTGAAGAAATCAATGAATATATCTGCTAAATTACACAAAATTATTGCTAGGCCGAAAAACACACTATCGTTTTAGAAACCAACGTTCACACACCAGAAATCGTACGATAAGATCGGCATGTCGACCGACAAACCCAACAATTGGCGCCTGCGTCTTCTGCTATAGGAATACCCTGCGTTAAGTGAATTTTACCTGTACTTGAGTCCCGTACAAAATAGGTCTAAACATTCAAGGCAGGTTCAGGTTAAAATTCAGTATATGTCAAAATTAATCTGTTAAATAGTTCAAGCCTACACTCTTACATCCTTTGTAGAATCAAATTGTGTTCTTACCGTATGAAATTTGTCGATTAAATACCAAATGAATGAATCTAATAGCTTCAATGAATGCTTAATACCAGGTAATATCGAAGTGTATTCGAATAACTGAATTTCCGATGTAATACGCGATAAAAAGCATGAAGGCATATAGCGTATACCAAAAGTCTGGTAACTGCAAATTATCCCGTGAGTTGTGAATCGAAATTGTAAAAAATTTGGAAAAAGCCATAGGAAAGGAAAATTTATATGATTATTGTATTTTTTGGTCTAATATCATCAATGAGTTTGGTTGTTCCAATACATCACCGAGTATATTGAATTGCTGTAAATCAATTTGAATGAAAGAATTGCGTTATCAAAATTGAATCATATACAGTGCGTCCATAAAGTAACGCATAAATTCATTATTGGCTAAATGAACAATAAAATTAGGAATTCCCAAAACAGGTCGATTTTTGATTTCAATTAACTATTATTTACTGATTATTGAAAGAGCACTTTGTCCTAAATACGGACCTGTCGACTCATTTTACATAAAGGTTGTGATCCAAAATTCAGGATATCATGAAATGGTCAGTAATTTGATTGATTGAAAGTGAAAGAAAAGCATTTAGAGATGAAAAAGATATTTTTTTGAATTACGTACCACCTTTTCATCGAAAAAAAGTACCAAACTCATTTGTTTAGGAATATTTGTTCCTGCTCTCTTCATATCTGCGAACGAATTTTCGAAATTTCGTCATACAGGGTGTTGTATTGAACTAATGAAGTTCCTTTGATTTTTTCGAGTCCGTACCTGGAATATTAGTTTCATTCATTCGGAATTCGGTAGCATACAGGATAATGAGTTTATGTTGTGAAAATGAATGAAATATAGAATGCGGATCGTAAGTTATGAGCCATTGAAGAAATAGGAGAAATACATAAAACACTCTATACGCTTATACAGGGCGCTAGACCCATCATATAGGGGTTTTTCAGAACCAGCTAGGCGACCTCTATACCTACCCTTACAGAACGCCCATTTCCCAATGAATCACCCTGTATAGGTAAAACACTTATGTAATTTTTGATAGGCATGTTTTTAGTAAACCATGACATCATGGATTCAGCAGTGATTATTTCTGATTGTAAGAATGTGCAAGCGCAGATTTCGACCGTTTTTCATTTGTCAGAGATTTAACGCTGATTCTAATTTGATGAAGAAAGCTATTCGGCGAGGCTCGATTGGTCACTAAAAAACACGTAAAACAATATTTTACCATTCATGCCTCCGAAAGATCAATGCGCTTTTAGGTTGAAATTCAATAAATACTGTTTGAAACAAACTGCGATGTTCGTCAGGAGAGGTTTCAAAAAACTTTTCTGACTAACAACTTCGAAATGCACTGGAACGCCTACCTGTTAAAATTAATGATTTTCAAGTCGAAAAACTCTCTTTACAAGTGCACACATATCGAAGGATGATAGGTTAAATAGGATGTCTTTTGTCATATTTATTCCATGCCTTGTTTATATTTGTTTAGGAATGCTTGTGATTGTAAATTAAATTTAAACTTTTCAATTCTCTTTACTACTAACATTATATGTATTATCTGTAAAGGGGTTATTCCCCGTCTATATATATAAATAAATATATAAATAAATAAATAAATATTATTTTGTTCTGTGCGCAGTGAGCTAGGGCGTCAATATGTATGTACATATTTTCATTTTACTAAAACTGGTAAGCATTATCATTTGTTTTATTCATTATATTATATTGAAAATAATCCGAGGTTACAATACTGTTCTGAATATGAATGGTTCGATCAAAATGTATACAGGATCCCGATAATTTGTTTTGTTTTTAGCTACGAATGGCAAGATTCAGTTTAGGGTACTTTGAAGGCACAAACACTTTCAGTAGTGTTCATGAAGGTGAAGAAGTTCTGAATACTGGACATGTAATATCACGAAGAAAATTGAAATCTTCCACTGCTGACAAGATAATGGTTTATGTTAACATAATTATGGAATGAATTTTGAGTTTATAGTATTTGTTTGCCAAATGAAATAGATGATGGCATATATATGAGATCTCGTTTCAATTTTGTTGATACCTGACAAATACTATATTCACGATTTTTATATCATCATCTTGAGGAGAAGCATGGGAATTAATATTGGGAGTTTGATTTTACCGATTCATAGTTCCATAATCTTTCAAATATTCAGATTCAGTATGAAATCAACAAAACATAATACCAAACAAAAGAACTATGTCAATATTTCTAGTTCTTTTTAGTGCCACCAGGTGGCGTATCGCTTATGTTCGCCTATGGGAATTACACGACCCCTGTTTTTACCCAACTAACGAAGTTGAAGCTCAAATATTTCGATTTCGATTTAAAAAAATTGAACATTTACCAACAGAAGCACAAAACGAATTCCAGAAATAACAAAAAATAATTGAATAAGTAATATAGAAAGAACACTGAAACGTGTAATGTGTATATCTAGCAGCAGTTTAAGAGAGTATAGGCACTTCAACTAATATTTGGACGTGGACGAAAAACTAATCAAAAACATATCGTTGCACTGTTGACAAGTACCTATACAAAGAATAACTTATGATATAAAATGATATTGAAATTATCCATTTGAATATTCATTTTTCTGAGGAAGGTAATTTTCGATCACTATATTTTGCAAATTCTACAATTATACGTAAGATACCTACTATCCTTTTTACGGATCCATTGAAAGTAATCGAATATTTTTTTATACGTGAAATAATCAATGCTTGAAAGAAAAGAATATTATTCCTCACAAAAACTGAAAATATTTTCATACAGGGTGTCCCATAAAGACCACGTCAAATCGAGGGAGAATGTAGATCAAAAGATAACCCACTTGCTATGACAAAATTCCCATTATAAAAATCTTACCGTTTTCGAGATATTTTTTTTTGAAAATAATTAATTTTTATCCTTTTCAATAGTTTTGTCTTTACGGTTGGTACAATTTCTCACCTCTTTGGTTAACTTTTCCAGTAAAATATTGCTGAAGAATGATTTTAACGTTTACATAGAAAACATTCTAAAGAGGGGCTGTGAGAAATATTTTTATTGAAAATTTTGGTAGTGGATTCTTTTGTTCATGAAGTTGAGCCCATCGTAGTAGAACCAAAAATGTACTGAGCTACTGCTGCACATTATACCATTAAATTGTCTATTTTATAGTGTTTTCGAAAAGGTCTCCTTCAAAATGTTCGGAGAATGTTTTTGATGTATACGTATGAATTATTTTTCAGTGATATTTTAATGAAAAAAATAACCAAAAAGGTGTAGAATTCTACCAAGCGTGAAGGCAAAAATATTGAAAGGGGCAAAAATTCATTATTTTCAGAAAAAAAGATATTTCGAAAACAGTAAGACTTTTATTATAAGAATTTCGTCATAGTAGATGGGTTATCCTCTGATCTACATTTCCCCTCGGTTTGATGTGGTCTTTACGAGGCACCCTGTATACTTCGAGATGACAATAATGAAGCGAAGAATAAAGATTTTATATGGCACCCTGTGATTATATCTATGACTATATAAATGAAAGTTAGTCTAAAATTTTTGATTTCGAACTTTCGGTTGATCTACTTCATAAGATACGGTATAGGAGCTCTTATGTGGATATAGCGTTGAATATTCATATCAAACGATAGATGAAGACATTATTTTCATGAATTACGCCATTTAGTCATTAGAGTTTCATCAAAATCCTAGAAAAATATATGTAGATCACTCTAATTTACAAGAGTTACAACATGGCAACGGAACTCCATTTTCGAAAAATCGCATGAATATATATGGAAATCAATTGAGAAAATAATGGTTGAAAAATAGGAGAGATCGTAATAGATACTCATAACGGTGCAATGTCCGAGGAAATGATCTTGATGCGACTCACCCTCAATTATATTCATAACAAGACTGTTTTGAAAACACATTGATACAAATATGTAACATTTATTCTCGCACCTACCTGGTGATACTTCAGGCTGCTGAAGTTTATTGATTATAGTTCCTCTTGGTGAATCACAGTTTAAACACTTAAAATATTTATAACGATATTTCGGTTTCCTTGAATGTGAAATTACAGTAGCGATAGTCTGGATTCTTAATTTAAATTTTCGATTTTTCTTTATTTTACGCATATTGCAATAAATCGATCTAATCGAACTACTACTGTCACAAGTCACTATCCTTCCTTCAAGGCAGAGCAGCAGTGACTGAAAGATTGCAGAGAGCAGTGAACGTGATATATGTTTCAATCACGTGACGGGTTTTTTGTTGTATTTGCGCCACAACTGCAAGCGCAGGTTAGAAGGAGTATAAAGTGCTGCCGATCATGGTATTTAATTTTTATACATAGTTCCATCTCACGTATTGAACGAAAAAACTTCATGAAAATTTGTGAAATACTCAAAGTAATAATTGTTTGTTGTCAGGCTGGATAAAGAAAAGAAAATTTCATATCTATTCACTGCTATATATAAAGTAGTTCGGAGTTGACTTTGATACTAACAAAAACCTTGAATAAAACAGTAGGTCATTATAGTAGGTAGAATATATTCGAATGATGAGGAACTTTCTGGATCGAATTGGAAACAAAAGAGTGAGAATGAAAAATGTAAAAGCATATCAGAATGGCACACATTTCGCACACACAATGAGTGTTTTATCAGTTATTTCAAGTAGGTAAACATCATTTTGTTTCGGCAGTCAACAATAACACGTGTAATATTTCAATCGTAATTGTGGAGTTTTAAAATTTTTTTAATCTATCACAATTTCTGTTTCGGTTCCTTTTTACTGATATGAAATAAAAAAAATACAAAACAGTTTTGTTTATTTTCGCGGCGAACATTTTGAACACCTCTTAAATTGAAATTGATGTTTTTTTCCTTTTCTTGCATTTGTGGAATGAAATAATTTTCTTTTATTAATGTTAATTTTTGTAATATATCTGAAAATACTTAATATTTCCAAAACAGTTAAAGATATAGAGGTATGGAACATTGTACTCATGAATTATGTCTAGAATTTTGTGAAGAATTTAAAAAACTAATAATATACAGGGGGTTGTATTCAAAATAAAGAAGTTGGTATCGGCCACTATCACATGACACACCCTATATAATTTTTTTTGAAAAAAATTCGCATCTAAAAATACAATTCGACGTATCCAAGCGTTTTTCCCAACACGCTCTCATTTATTCGTTATCGAATTCATTCCATTTGGCTGTTCCACACTGTATATGAGTGATTTATTGTGAACCATTTATGAACGTTAGTATAAATTGAAACGAGAAAAAATACGTATGACGTCTAGATCGCATGAAATCGGCTTTGCATAAATAAAGCATCTGGACCTGACGTCACCAATCACGGCAATCGAATGTCGAATAGTTTAGTAGTAAAACAATAATTCAATAGCTCAATGTATAAAGGATGCTTCGTTCAAACATTCACTTAACCGTTCAACAAGATACAAATCATCAGAATATTCAAAATCCAACGAACACTATATACAGCCTATTTCAGCTGGGTTGATACCTGTAACGCGTCGCCAGATTTTGCCGTGATGCCACATGTTTTTCACTTTTTCAGTGATGCTCCGAATTAACTCCCAATTAAAACTTGGGTATTTAATCATATTTCATAAAAACTATTGAACCATTGTGAGATCGTGGTGAATAGATAATCATGAAGATTCTCTACTCACCTTTCGAAAAAAATCCAATGAAAGTAAGGGGCTCCTGTTATCCATTTTGTGTTAAAAATGTCCTAATCACAACTTGGCATCGTTGTGATCACAACGATGTCAAATTGTTTGGAGCGAATCCCTACAATCGTTTGTTTACATACGAATTATTCTTTTATTGCGATTCTTCAAAATTGTTCTTTTGAGAGCTGAATATCATCGTATATTCTAATCAAAATGTCGAGAGGATTGAGTGGAGATGCCCAGAAAATGGTTGCATCTTTATTAGAACATTTTGAACACGAAATGGATAACAGGAGCCCCTTACTTTCATTGGATTTTATTCGAAAGGTAAGTAAAGAATCTTCATGAATATTTATTCACCACGATCACGTTCAATAGTTTTTATGAAATATGATTATTACAGAGAGTGATTGCTGCTTTAAATGTAGGGAATATCTGCACACTTTCACAGAAGGTAAGCTGAGAACTAAACCGTCCTAGGACTTCTACAGAACTACACAAATCACTGAAGAAATCAGTTCTGGATATTGATCAACCTCAACAATAACAAATAAGGAACTGTATTTACAATATGTACAAGAATAGTGAGTATTTAGTGCATATCATATATTATCAGTTGATGAACATTTTTCATTGCAGAGAAACACATAACATTGAAGTCATCAAAATGAAAGCTTGCTCAACATTTGCCTCACATCTTTATGAAACTCATTGATGGAGTTACCTAATGTTGCTATGAAACGTAATACATTCCTCCAACAGTACGTTCTGTTGAAAAATGAAGGTTTGAGGCAATTTGTTTTCTTTGATGAGACATGGATATTACACGATGGAACTCTACAACATTCTTGGCAAGATTCTAGGGTCAAAAGTGTGAAAATACAAAGAATATGAGATTCAAGGTATTCGGAATTTGTATATCATAGTTAGATGGTGTATCGAAATTATGTTGTCTATTAGATTCATTGTTTTGCATGCTGATCATTCTGATGGATTCATTCCTGGGACAAAATTTGTTTGAATTCCTGAAACTGCTAACAAAGTTTACCATGGAGAAATTAACCAGGATAACGTTCTCCTCTGATTCGATACACAACTGCTGCCTGAATTAAAAAATCCTTCCAAAATTGTTATGTATGGATGATGCTACTTATCACAGGACAGTCAATAATAAAGTTTCCACCTCAGCTTTTCATAAGGCAGCAATTCAAGACTGACTTACTAACAATGTGATTTGTTTTGATTATGAAAAATGTTGAAGCTGCAGTTACTAACTAATTTAGTAAAATTGTAGGTCATAGACTTTATGATACATGTAATATATTCTTTGATTTTCAGAAACAAACCAGCCCTAACAAATAAGGCAGATATATTAGCAGAAAGATATGGATATGGACTCCCACCTTACATTTGTGTTTTTTATCCAATTGAGTTGATGTGGGATGTAAAAATGTGTGTACTTAGTGAATTGAGAGACATTCGAATTTGAATCTGTATTATAATTTTTGTTGAAATGTAATGATGTGTAGCGTTTACATAATGAGCAAATGCACAAATATTTTTGTCTCACAAATAAATTAATCTATAACTTCTGGATTTTTTCTCAAACACACCTATTAGAGATGGACAGTAATTGGTTTTGAAATATAGAACCATCAAATGAGAATGAGAGTGTAGAACAGATATAATGTTGAAAGATAAACATCACTTCATTACGTAGTTATTGTGTATTTCCTTTGAATATTCGATTCGATTTCTAGCATGAGAACAGTCCATTATAACATTTTAACCATTCATTGGTTATCCACAATCAATAGTAATCCAAATATTATAAAAAATTATTGAAAACACTTTCAAAATAAAACAAACGGTCAACCTAACCCAAGTTTTCATCACAGAGTCTTTGTTTTTATTCGGAGCATCACTGAAAAAGTGAAAAACATATGGCAACACGGCTCAATCTGGCGATTTCATACAGGTATCAACCCAGCTGAAATACGCTATAAATTAACAGAATAGAAATATTCGAAGTTATTCTAACACCAGACACGACACGCTGCAGATGCCAGTCAAAACCATAGCCAACTATCCCAAACACCCTATGGTCACCTATGGTAAAATCAATTTGCTGACGTTTAAATAGGATGTTGACATTGTCACATTTGACGTGGAGAAATTGAAAATTTTAAGTACATCATAATAATATAGGTGATTGAAGGTAGTTCATCCAGATATTGCACTAATTCTTCATAATATTCGGATAACAATTATGGCAGAAAAAACTGCGAAAGAAAAAACAATAGCCACACATTATGCCGAGTTGAATCGGTTCAGTCAAAACGGTGAATATGAGAGAGCTCTGAAAGCAGCAAATAAGAGTAAGAAATATTCAAATTCTTACAACATATGGTTATCAACTTTTGTTTCAGTTATTGGTGTAGCACCCCTCGAATTCGATGCTTTTCATTGCAAAATAGTCTGCCTGATACATTTATCAAAATTTGATGAAGCAATTTCTCTCATAAATAAAAATCCTCAATATTTACAGTATGTAAAATTGATGGAAGTGGTGGAATGCTATGCTATAATCGGGTTTATTTTCCAGGGGCTTGATATTTGAAAAGGCTTATTGTTATTATCGTGTGAACAAACCAGAAGATGCACTCGAAACTATTGAAAGGAGTGAGGAAGATTTGAATTTTAGAATTAGAGAACTGAAAGCTCAGGTATTGTATAGACTTGAAGATTATGAAGAATCGGTTGAACTTTATCATGATATCATCAAGAATATACATGATGATGAATATGAGGATGAGAGGTATACCAATTTGAGTGCTGCAATGGTCTATTTGGAAAATAATACAATAGTAAGTGAAAATGTTCAGTTAGAATTCCTATAACTGTGAGATATTTTCAGGATATTATTGAGGAGTTCAGAGAAAGTACTTATGAGCTTTGTTATAATAAAGCCTGTATGTTGATTGCTAATGAAAACTATATAGAAGCTGAGAAAAAGCTTCGTCAATGTGAAAAACTATGTAGGGAAGTTTTAGAGGAAGATGAAGCTACTGATGAAGAGATTGATATCGAGTTAGCTCTAATACGGTAAGTTTGTGTTGATGGTGATCTTCTTATAATGAACTTGGCAAATTTCAGAATACAACTTGGATTTGTTTATCAAAAACTAGGTAGACTAAAAGAATGCCAACAAATATACACAAGTAATTTGAAATTGAAGTTGGATGATATTGCTTTGATGGCTGTGGCAAGCAATAATATTGTGTGTCTCAATAAGGATCAGAACCTGTTCGATTCCAAGAAAAAAATGAAGATAGCTATGAATGACCAGCTTACTTTCAAACTACCATCAAAACAAAGAAAATTCATTACTCTGAATAATGCAATATTCAACTATTACATAAATCAACCGGATCAGTGTGAAAAAGCTTGCCAAATCATTGATCATAACTGGCCTAAAATGCACCTCTACACTGTTGTATTGAGAGCACTAAATTTAATCAAATTGGATAAGGTGGAGGATGCTATTGATTTGCTCAAGTCAGCAAAAACAAAACCAGATAAATTGTACTTGAATTTGTGCATTGCCCAAATTCACTTGATGCAGGTGAGAAATTATTCAACAATTCCACCAATGTTATTAATGGAAGTGAAATTTTTCATGATAATAAATGTTTCTAGGAACTGAACTCATCCGTTTACTCATTGAAAATTTTCGAATTCACCTATTTTTTAAATATTTATAAACCGCAATGTATGTAAATATAATCCTTGGTATTGTCATCATTCAATGTTTCAATACAATTTTGGTTAAATCGTTATTTATGAATATTACATCTCAACACAAAAATATCACATGAAATGTTTTGAATCATCACCTGAACTTTCAACAATAAATGGATTCATACTAAATGATGGAAAACTCAACAGCTCTGTCATTTTTTTTTCCAGGGGAACAAACTCAAAGCATGCAAAATATTAGAAAATCTAGGTAACGACAGCTACAAGCCTGGTATTGTTGGAGCACTTACCACTCTCTACTTGGGTATTGGTCAAGAAGAAACTGCTTTGAAAGTCTTTGAGAACACCGTTGAATTTTACAAACAAAATAAAGTAAGTATTTCAATATCCTACAATGCATACTAAATATACCATTTCAAAGGTGAAAGGTGGCGACTTATCCAACCTTTGGAGACAGGCGGCAGAGTTTCATATTAGGAAAGGCCTTCCGCAAGTTGCTGCTAATAGTTTAGAGGAACTTCTGAAGGGTAATAAAGATGACAAGAAATTGTTAGCCCAATTGGTAATAGCATATGCACAAGTAAGTACTATTGATATCCGAAGTTTCCAGAATTATTAAACATGCAGGATGCAGCTGATGTGATCTATTTTGTTAAATATATATTTTTTGTTACTTTGCGTCGAAGCGGAAATTTATGGAGTATTTCCACTTTGTTTTTGGCATTTTGGATACAACACATTCTCCAAATACAATTTACTGTTGAAATTGGGTTCTTCAAAAACAACTATCTGATAATGATTGTTGGACTAATAGATATTGTGGACAATTGTTATGCATATTGAAGAAAAGTTACCCAAAAAATGTGTGATAAAATTTGGCATCAACGTAAATTGTCCCAACTAAACTGGTGACTGCAAATCTTGAATTTTTATGGTTAACGATGTATTTTCGAATTTGGTTAAGTTTATTGCATATAACATTGGAAAATCATTGAATTACATATACAGGGTGTCCAGTGAAGATCACGTCAAACCGAGGGACAATGTAGATCACCTACTATGACAAAATTCTCATAATAAAAGTCGTTTTCGAGATATTTTTATTTTAAGGGGTGCTGTGAGAAATATTTTTATTGAAAATTTTGGTAGTGGATTCTTTTGTTCATGAAGTTTAGCCCATCGTAGTAGAACCAAAAATATACTGAGCTACTGCTGCACATTACACCATTAACTTGTCTATTTCATAGTGTTTTTGAAAAGATCTCCTTCAAAATGCTCGGAGAATGTTTTTAATGTAAACGTATAAATTATTTTTCAGCAATATTTCAATTGAAAAATTAATCAAAAAGGTGTAGAATTGTACCAAGCGTAAAGGCAAACATATTGAAAGGGGCAAAAATTCATTATTTTAATAAAAAAATATTTCGAAAACGGTAAGACTTTTATTATGAGAATTTTGACATAGTAGGTGGGTTATCCTCTGATCTACATTCTCCCTTGGTTTGTCGTCTTTACGGGACACTCTTTATGATATGCAGACGTGAAAGTATTACATCAATAATAATTTCAAATAATTGATTTTTTTTTCAGTTTTTCGAGACTAAAGCTTTGGAACTGAGTGAAAAATTGGTTTCTGTTGAAGAGTTAGCAAAGGATGTTGATATGGAGAATATTGAATTATCTATTACTGCAGTGAATGTCAAGAAAACCCCAACAGCCAAGCAAGAATCACTACCAAGGTATATAATTGTAACATTTGATAAAATACATCATAATGATGAATTGGCTCTCGAATTTTCATATTCTTAGCACACCAAGAGAAGATAAGAGAACGAAGAAGCATAAGAAACACAAGGGCAAATTGCCCAAAAATTGTGATCTGAGCATCCCACCAGATCCAGAGAGATGGTTGCCTAAATATGAAAGGTCTGGCTATCGCAGAAAGCGAGACCGTAGAACCAAGGAAGTCATCAAAGGGTCTCAAGGAACGGCCTCTGGACAAGCAGAACAGTAGTAAGTGTCCTTTTCTATGCCACATTCTGAGAAACATTCATCACTGAGTATATTGAAAGACAAGCCTTCATTTGTATGTGGTTTTTCATGTTGAAAATTGACGGTTCACACGTGTAACCTCAAATAATTTTTATTGATAGAAATAAAACTTCTCATCTGAAGACGATTGTTGTGTGTTTGAACCACGGTCATATAACATAAGGTCTGGAATCTATGGCAATTTCGAGTGGTGGGGGGTGGCACCAGTTTTGAAGAAAACGTTTCCATAATTATCCGCTAGGAGGACATAGGGGTATAATCACGTGATTAATCTTTGACAAAAAATCAAACGGTGAGGACTCGAATGGTAAATAAAATCAATGACAGAAATATTATATCTTGCAAAATTCTCTCGAATAAATAAAAATCATTCCTACTTTCAAAAAGCTAATCGGATCTGATTTGTGATTGGCTGACAAAGTGACAATAGAGGACAGCGCTGCAGGTGGCGAAACATGAGAACCACGAAAATTTCCTCAATGTTTGGGTCACCCCCCACCACCCGAGTTGCAAGACCTATGTATACGATCGTGGTTTGAACTAAGCAACTTTCAGATCATCTGGAAATGCCACACAATATATAATTTCTGAATTTTATTTCCATGGAATTCGTCAATTATTAATGGGTTATGTTATTATGAAGAATGAAAATATCAACCTTGGATTTTCAACATTTTTTGCTGTGATTGAAATATCAGTCGGTTGTTGAAATTAAAATAACGTTGTTTGATTAACTTATGAAATTCTGTATCATTGAAATGTTATCAATTCTTTTCAGTGATTTCTCCAAGTTTGTTGATGATTCTTCTGATACAACTGGGTCTACAGTAGAACCTTCCCCAAGAGGAAAACCTCCGCAGTACCAGCAGAAGAAAAACACGCAAAAAAGAAAAAATAAACGTCGCTAGTCCATTAGTTACAAATCTTATTTGACTTTTGTATTTCAATTTTTATTCAGAATAATAAATTTGTCATTGTTATTTTGTCTTTATTGACCAACTTTAAGAAATTCATAATCAATACTTACTAATTGAGAAAACTGAAAAATATCTTACTACATATCTGTTCCATTTTCAGCAGTATTGAATTTAATTTCTCATTGATTCATTGAAAAATGTGAAATTGAAATCGGCTACATCACGAAATTCCTGATCAACCATCGCCAAAATTCCGGAATATCCTGATACTCATAGAAACATACATTCAATAGTTATTTCATGATATATATCGAGTACATTCGAAAATTATTGGTAACATTTCGCAAATATATGATGCAGGTACCATAAATGTGATGCGAATAAAGATTGATTGGATTTTCACGTTAGCAACTGAACATTGCCGCGCCTACTGTATTAGGTTTATATACACAGGGTGGCCAATTAGTGCTGCAAAGTTCGAAAATCTGCTTAATTTTATATTGAATTAAGAATATATTCACGAACAAGATTATCAGTAAATTTAAGATGACATTTTAAAATTATTCAGTTTCACTAGGGGTGCGTTCCATTAAGCGCTCACAACGATCACGCTCACGACCACGAATTTTGTCGTTCCACTTGGTTCTGTGCGTCATCGAAACGCTCACGCCGACCCACCTATTGAGATGGGTCGTCGTGAGCACGAATCATGACGTCATTCATGACATTTTCGCCACAACCCCAACGATCGTGGTCGCCATGTGGAACGTCTGAATGAGTGTTTCGGGCGTTGTGAGCGCTTAATGGAACGCACCCTAGGTCAACCTAACACACTTTTTATCACTTCGTTTTGAAAAACCCTGTATATTAATGTTACTTGTGTACCAATCATTCCATTATACGACATAAAAAAAACTATTATCCTTATCATTTCAGAAATATACATGTCGTTAATTGAATATGAACATGCATTAAAAACAAAACAAATACTTCATAAATCTATAATATGTATGGCCAGAAATAATGTGGATTTAATTCTAGTAGCGCCATCTATGCATTGGCCGGGGACATTTCAATGTGGGCGACATCTACTTTTAATCGTTTGAAATACTCAAGGTGTGACCAACAAACTAACCTGTGTGTGTTTGAATGGGTGAAGTGTGATCTTTTTATGTTATTTAAAGCAATTTTTGTATTGAAAGTTATATATTTGGAGGATATTCAATGGACAATTGTTTGAAATTGCAGGATTGAAAGAGGTAACGTGGAGATGAATTCACAAAAAATGTGCTCTGTTCCTCAATGCTCATCAAAATTTTCCTTTGAATCCCAAGGCACAGGGACGTAACTAGGGGGGGGGGGCACGCGGGGCATGAGCCCCGGTTGGGTTAAGAAATGATAGACAATCTTGAATATAGGGAAACCCATTTATTAACCTGATTTATTTGAGTGATTTGAAGAATCGTACTGAATAGTGAGGTTATTTCACTGAATTCATATTATTTGTTGATAAGAAATGTGCAGGTTGTTGCGAGGACAAATCATCTTGCAGGTAATCATTCTCCTCAGACACATTGTCAAAAAATTCAGCTGATTATGTAAAAATGGTATTTAGGCATCTGCAAAATAAAATACATTTGAACTCGTTTCCGTCATTATATACCCAAGAGGTAGAGTTCTCAATGTGTTGCTTTTTTTAATGGAAGCATCCCCAGTAGGCCTCTACAAACCATGTTTTTCAAAATATTCACATATTTACCCCTTCCAGAAATTCAAATTAATTCCTGAAATTCGTTTACTGGCATTTGTACAAAATAGCAAAATGCACTTCATATTGTCTCAGATTATGGGTCTGAAATGTATAAACCGCGCTTATTTCATTTGTTTTCACTTATTTCCCGGAGAATAGTTCATCTGAACGAAATCACCAGATAATACCTACTCGAACAGCATTTACCCCTTCCAGAAATTGAAATTAATTCCTGAAATTCGTTCATTGGCATTTTAAAAAAATTGCAAAATGCACTTCATTTGGAAACTTATGTCATCTTAATCGTCGTCAGTGTTTCAAGTAACAAGTCGTTTAACAGACAGTACATCAATATACTGAATAGAATGTTCATTTTCGAGTTGAAATCCTTAACATCGCAGTAGCAAAAGTGACATTCGTCTCCAGTGCGATTTCTTCAAGCGCATCTTTGATTGTAGATTTGATTTGTACTGTATTGCACTGAAAACGACCGTTACTTGTGCTACTGCGATGTCGAGGATTTCAATTCGAAAATAAACATTCCATTCAGTATCCTGATGTACTGTATGTTGAACGACCTGTCACTTGAAAACACTTTTTCATGAAAAAAAAAATAGGCTCGTGTAATTTGGAAAAGTGAGTTTAAAATCGAAAAATTGCAATTTGGAAATACCGAACGTATATCCGGCTATAACGATTCTCTATAATCCTACGAATTCCATGGTTCGTCGGAATATTGTGGGTTCACCCGCTGTAATTCGTGTAAACAGTCATGCATAATCAAAAAATTGATAACCTTTTTCTAGAAGAAACTATGTACCATCTGTAACAACGGAAAAAAATTCATTAAATCTCAAGAATAAATATCTGAATTCGAAAAATCCATAATGGACAATTCCAATAATAATAATGATAATAATAAATGTCCTTTATTGAACCAATTTACACTGATCCAATGGGCTATCGACCTAAGTCCTTCATCTGCCCATTGAGATACTTGAATATGTACACAAATTGAAAGAAAAAAAAATTACATCAGTAAGTTAGAAATAATAGCTAAGGAGTGGAATGTGAAATATTTGAAAGTGAATTCAATTGATTATGTCATAGATGTTTTCCAGAATTGTCTGTTCTTATTGCATATCTCTGTACAATTTTAAGGTTGATTGGTTTTGTGAAGAATTTTCGAGTGAGTTTGAATTTTCAACTGTGCGAAAAGCTCAATGTGGGGTTGTAAAAGTTACAGTTGCGCCTCCCACCCTAGTTCTTTGTTTTCCAGACGTCACGTTTTCCGTGCATCATCTGTTTACGTCACACATGCCATCTATTACAAAATTAAAAATGAATCTATAAAATTGCATATTTCATTTCAATGTTAAGATAGGGTTTATTTATCATGTATTCACCGCATGAGAAAACATTGAAAACGCCCCTCTGAAAGTACAATTTTACCAAGAAATCAGTAAATTTCAATACAAAAACCTGATGTATCATAATGGAAAGTTTCGAAATCGTTCAGTTGTGTGAAGGGACATGAAAATAAAACTCACCCATTAATTTTTCTCAACATGCCCACTCTCAAACTGTCCTTGAATCACACCCACTGGAATTGTATCACAGTCACATACACTGGAAACACACTAGCGAAAACTGTCCACCGCACGAGACAGTCTTTTTATCACACATGTCCGAACTCAACGGAGGTTTGAAATCGAATGATGTGCCGTCTTATCAGTCTGCCAGTTCCTTTATATATGATTAATAGGGTTGAATAATTGAAACTCAGTCATCTCTGCGATACCGAAATGTGTGTACAGGATGATTGAAATATTTTAAAATTAAATTCTGCTGGCTATATTAGGAGATTATCTGAACTTGGACTCCCCTGACTGATTGAAAGATGCCTAGGGCCTCGCTAAATCGATAAAAATTCATTCATCATGCGACCAAATTTGATGAAAATGTTTGTTGGTACTTACGTACATTACGAACCTGTGTTATTGTTGCTCACACCTCAATCCGACATTTGGACATTCGCAGCGCCTTCTCGCGGTACGTGATCTTTCCCTATCCATGAATAACTTTCGCATTCAGAAAACTAATCTATCGACTGTTTTGTGAGCAAAATATTTACCGATGGTGGCGCTGCATTCGCTGCATCAACTGTTCCCGAAACGCGTATTCTTCAGCAGTTTCATATGGTTCCACTATGGTTCTTACGTGTTTATAGTGGATGTTAATATTCGAAATTTTGTGTTAAAAGGCTTCTTTGTGGTATTAACATTGCAGGTATCTGTCTACAAACGTCTGCTCTATAAGGACAGGTACATTTTCTATAATGGAAGATTTGAAAATCACCAAGATGGAGTGCACATGCAAATCAGGCTTATCTGGAATTTCCAAGCATATTTCAGCATTATTATTGAGCTGTGCAAGGTTGTGTTTACTACAATACTTAAGTGGTGAATTATCATGCCCTGGCAATTTTACTAATCCTAGCATCAAATTTATTAATTAGTTTTATCTCTGCCGGTTTTCTTGGGTTTCAGGATTAATATCAGCTCTATGGAGATGCTATCGTACATTGATGTGGAGTGTTGTTGGATAAAGCCCAAATCAAATGCCATAGAAATGTTGAAACCACAACCTCCATCCTTGAATATATCCATCCTTGTTTAAGAAAAACACAAAGTGTAGGATAAAAACCCATTAGAGATCTGACAAGAGGAAAATAAACATTGTTTGAAGGTTGTCATGAAATCTGTACCTAAGGGGATAATAAATAAATATTAGAATGTATAAAACCAAGCACAATGAATTATCACATGCCTTTCGTTCATCAATTTCTTCGATAATTCCCATTTTGTTGGTTACATTTTTTTTTATATAAAACTTCTCACGAAAGGAGACATCCTGTAATGTTCAGAGAACATCGTGAGAAGCAAGGGAAAGGAGGTAGAAATTGGTATTCTTCTTAAATTTCTGAAGGTCATATGCCTCGGAGAACACCTCCCTGGGCAATGTGTTCCAGAGCATCGCTGTTCGTTGGATGAACGAGTCTTCGAAAAGAGATGTTCTGCAGGTCACCAAATTAACCACAAAGGGGTGTGAAGACTGGACTTGACGGGTTGACCTCGAAGAGACCGCCAAAGGAGGAACGATTGTTGATATTTCAGAAGAGCACCGCCCATGAAAATATCTATAGAATAGAGATAGATCGCCAACCCTTCTACGGTGTTCCAGAGAAGTAAGCGAAGCATCACCGACGAGACGAATTGTCCTTTTTTGGACAGAATCCAACAGCTTCAGGATATGTTTAGGTGCTGCACTCCAAATATATGGGAACTATTCCAGGACAGGTCGGATTTGTGCCTTATAGATCGTGAGCAGCTGACTGTTTTACCCATAAACACAACAATCGGAGTTGTTATTTATATTCCCTTCAGACATTTTATAATTGGATTTGAAATCTAAATAACTATACAAATCACACACGATAGCGAAACAAACCAAAGAAACAATACGCGTTAGGGAAAGTTCACATTATGGCCGCTAGAGTCGCATAAAGTTGTGTTTTGCTCAATAAGCATTGATTCTGCAATTGTGAACCTAGTTCATTGAAATCAATATAGATGTCGTTGCGCAAAAATCTTCAAATATGTACAGCAAACTGCTGGTGTGTCGTGGTTCTTTTGAAATTGGGCTAACTGTTTCCTTGTCCTACTTACGTTTTAGTACTCAATACTGGTTGTCATATATGTTATTGATGAATTATTCAGCATAATCACAAAACTATCACCGGAGTTGATATATACGGGAGTTCTGAACTATTCTTCTGCTCAAGATACGTCTATTGGCCAAAATTAGATGAAATCGATCGATAGACATTGAAATCGCTACCGGAAGGGTTACATATTTGGTGCGTTGTTCTCGTTGACTTTGTTGAGCTTTCGAATCTTGAAAACACATTAGGATCTATTTTTGAGAATTCAATCGTGACACTTGGGCGTGGGAGTGTGAGACGACTTGTATACAATCATTGATTATGTGAGGAAATAGAAACTCTTTGTTGTATCGAGTTATTTTTATATTTTCTTTAAACAAATGAGAAATTGATATACCAGAAATATCGTACATTATAGTTTTACATGAAGATACTGAAGATGATGATAGTTTGCAAAAGGGACCTGAAAGTTGTCAAAAGGAGAAGTTATCGTTTTATTATACAGTTCGACCAGCAGTTCGAAGTTATCGGATGCATCAAGATAAAATGTCAGAATCTCTCAGAGGAACTGCCATTTTTATAAATACATACGTTCATCTACATGATATGTTGTAAACCTATGAATAATTATCTAAAAGTGGTCCTAATATACACATATTCAATAATGACAACTTCCAGCTCAAGAAATAGCCAAACACGTAAAAACATTTTTGAGAAATAAAAAACATTTACACTTTGAATATGTACATTCACTTAAAAGTTGTAATTGATATTGGAATTAACAAGGATTATTCAAATTCAGCGGTCAGTTTCATTTTCTCCTAAAAAAGCTGGAAGTAGCAATTAGTTTGAATTACATTGATGTTTTCAATATTATCCAGTAAACAATTTTCAACTCTATTGAAGGTTGTTGCATTCAATTATTTGAATTTGATATGTGATGCTTGTATATAACTTCATAGCTTTGCTTCATTATATATTTGGAAGAAATTCAGTCGAGAATCTAGAAATAATAACATTATTTTCAATAACAGAATCTTCTGATAGGGATAATTAACAGCAATACCTTCCGGAAATTGATGTTCTTTCTGTTCATAGATTTCAGAAGTTTTTTTAGTTTGTTGAATTTTGTATAACTAGATTGACGATGAACATAACTGGATGATAATTGCATAGGATTTATCTCATCATAGAATTCCCAATAGGATAATTATGAATACAAACTGAGCACGTGGTATATATCTTTAGATGAGGAATCGTATGAGTTATAATTGCTATACATCGAGGTTTATCAACAATTGCAATATCCCAATATCAATTCCATGTTGATCTATCTTAAAATTCCTAGATATGGTTGATAAATCTGAACTAAGGTACTATCACATGTATGCGAATGTATTCATTTGGCAACTTTATGGCAGAAATATTAAAAATAAATAATTTCACCAAGGTTTAGATTCGATTCCAACAGTCTAACGAAAATTTGGTATAATTGATTGAGAGCGGTATTCATTCGGTCCCGCAGAGTTTGTATCAGGAAGTGACAGAATTTCATATATATATACCTATATCTAAAATATCTGGCGTTTCAAATAAACGTTTTATTTTGAGTAATCAACTTACGTACATGGAATTGTATGAGAAACAACGAGGATGTGCCCAAACCTTGGTGAAATTGTAAACGAACGTAATAAATAGTATTAAGTACAGTTTGAAGTGAGCCTTTCGAATATTCCAGAAATTAGCTAGATGTATTAATTATTATGTATACGAAAACGTATTTCACTACTTTTTATACACTGATATATGATTTTTTTAGTTTAGATAATGATATGGAATTTATTATTCCCCGTAAAGATAGAATATATTAGCACGTATGCTCAACGATAATAATTTACAAATATTGCTTATTTTACATCACTACATGAGCGCGACAATAATTATTCCAAATAGTAGCGTAGCTTCATGATCATAATAAAGGAAATAGAAGAATTCGAAGTTGATATCATCAAAAGTGATTAGAAACTTGCAATGACGAGAAATGTAATGAGCAAGACTCTTGTTCCAACAGTCTATTTGAAGAAGAAACTATCAAAGTTGGCTTTTTAACTGATATTGTGACCGAAAATGTTAAACCACCAAGTTGAAAGGAGAGGCCAAATTGGCCAGTTCAAAGCGAATACGTTTAAAAAAGTGTAGATTTAAATACGATCGCAATTGGACATCCAATAACCAATTTTCATGATATTGAAATCAACTGGAGCATACTACTATATATGATTTATGATTAGAAATAAGTCAACTCTCTGATATTCGGAAAATGGAGAAGTCGCCGGTGAATCATATCGTCAAGGTGTGAAATATTTATTTGTGAAATTTTCTATCTACATATCAGTATAAGTAGATAGTGATAGTGGGATATTTTACTGTCTCTTTCAAATACCAATTCATACTAGAGTTGATTTTTGCTATTGAATATTCGATATTATTGAAACAATACTGCTTAATAATGAAGATAAACAAAATTTGATGTCAGATTACATTATTTAGGCTAGGAGTGTGGATGTGTATCAAGGTATCTATATGAGAGAAAAAGAGGGAAGCCACGCTACATTCTTTATACAAATAATATGAGCAATTTGGCATTTATTCGCACCTTTCTTTCCTATAGCGCGCAGATAGCAAATGATATGCTAATTCCAATTTCGGTGCGATTATGAGGAAAATCATTTTTCAAATGCTGAAACGATATCAAAGAACTAGATGAATCAAATATTTTCTCAGTATTTACTACAGTCAAACGATATTTGAAACTAATACCTGAAATAGATGAAGTAAAGTACCTATGTGAATATTCTCTCTGAATTGAAATGTTACAACAGACATTGAATCCATGTTTTCAATCAAAAAATACAAATATTCGAATCATTCGTTATCCATCTTGAGGTGAAGTTGGTGCAGTAATACTAAAATAATGAATCAACCCGACTCTCTGAAATGTTGCCTTTATTTTAGCTATCGGTTGATAGCAATTAAATGAATTCAAAATCAGCAAACTACTTGGTGAATCAATAGAAGTTTCTGATTCTTGAATAATAGTTAGAGGCCTTGTGAACAAACTATTGGTGAATTTTTTTCAAACAAGATTATGTCTAGATATTTTTCATGAATATTTTATATGGATGCGTGTATTGTTTCATTTTCTTTTCGATATTTCGATTCCTATTATTGACAAGATATACAAACCAATAGCTACGTAATTATGATTCACTATTGACTATGGGATAAATTCAAGTAAGATGATATAAAAATATCAGAAAACATTTCGAGGCATCGTAGTTGCTGAGGTCAGTTCAACCTCTTGAATGCTGTCACACTGAGGAATTATTTGATATTTGTGATAATATAATCGTGTAATTTCAGAGTTGTTCTTTGAAATAATTCCACTTGAGAAATGAATTATCCCCCATCAACATTTAATATCTAAATCTTTGGCCTAGCCAAGAAGAGTCCACCACATAACAAATAACCCTGTATCAATCAATAAAGTAAACCAAGATCTATTCTGATTAAACATTCGACGATCCTCCTGTCTTAAACAATTAACAGTACCATAAAACATCACACTCGCATTCAAAATAACATTTTTCAATATGTACACACAAATTTACAGGTTGCATTACTCTCATTCTTCTCCTTTCCTAACTGACCTTGATATTCGTCATGGCTCTGAAACCATACCGTGCATGTTCAGTTTTCGACTTGTTCCATTCTGAGTACCTTTTTCTGAAGTGTACTCGCCACTGAACACTAATTTATCACTATGCGTCGGCAATGTTCGATTCCGTATGATCAGACGCTATGGTGAGATCTTCAGCTACATTTTCTGAACTGTGCTGATCGTGATCTAGATCGTCATATTCTGAGAGCATTTCTCGTTTTATCACGTGGTGCATTTCTGAATCGCGGCTGATGTGATGGTCTTGGTTTAACAATTCCTGTTTCACTTGGAGCCCTCCGTTCATTGGTGACCTAAAGAGATGTCTGGATAACCACAGAGATATAGTGTTTTGTAGTATGAACAGATACTGTACCGCATTCTCAAATTTCGCACTCAAACAGAATCTTATTCTCATTCAAGGTATACTGAGATTCATTGCTTACATAATGGAACATAAGTAGTCCACAATTTTTGGATATCTGTGAAATGATTGTATCGCAAAAATAGTCAAAATGCGATTATGAAACGTTCGGTCATAGAGCTCGACAATAAGATTTATATGAATTCAACATTTGAGTCATAAATATCGAATGAGTAGTAAAGGGGGATTACCGTAGTGGGTTGAATGAATGACTTGAGAATGAGAAGCGTTTCAAAATCGATCATAATTTCCAACGTTATTACCAATTATTGAAAAAAAGTCACAGATTAATTCCGATCACTAAATTGACACTCCATAGTATGAGAATATTACTCTTCCTTGCACTCATTCTGAGTTATAAACACTCTGAAATTTTATATAATTAGGGGGCAGCGTTATCATAGAAAGGAGAATTTCGTTAGTTTACTACTCCTTTTCATTTCATGCCTATTTTCAAAATCATATACAGTCATATACAGTGCTTCTCAAAAGTCCCCTCCCCCCCTCTTATCTTTGGAACGATTATACATAAACAAGTGAAATTTGAAAACTGAATATTAAAGGTTGTATGCCCTATTAGGGATGATAGATGACGAAATCTTCAAAGATGAAGACACAAGGCCATTGTGGCCAATAATTTTAAATGGAACCCTACGGCAGGCGACACCTCTTTTAAAAGGTATCGAAAAAACCTTTTCAATGATACTAATTTTGATTGTGTTTATTGACGTTTTTAAACAACGTATTGTTGCAGAATGTGAGCCTGTTTCCGCAGACACATTTGCAAAAGTACGAGAAGAGTTCAAAAATAGGATGTTTTACTGTCAGGAAGTAAATGGAGGTCACTTCGAGCAATTTCTTTGAGTAGATACTGATTCTTAAATCTGTAATTAATATCATACTGAATGGAATTAAAATTTCAATGTTTACTGATGAGCCATTAGAACGTCAATAAACACAATCAAAATTAGTATCATTGAATAGTTTTTTTCGATACCTTTTGAAAGAGGTGTCGCTTGCCGTAGCGTTCCATTTAAAATTATTGGTCACAATGACCTTGTGACATCATCTTTGACGATTTCGTCATCCATCATCCCTAGTAGGGCAGTTTACAACCTTCAATATTCAGTTTCCAAATTTCACTTGTTTATGTATAATCGTTCCAAAGATAAGAGGGGGGAGGACTTTTGAGAAGCACTGTAGACCCCGCTTGAAGCTGTTTCAGTTTAGCGTTCTTTTATCAACCCAGGAAATTGCGAAACAAACCGGTTTAGATGAGGTTAATGTGAAAGACGCCGAAGAAATAGTTTAAGAAATGGCAGAGAGTCTTCCTCGAAGAAAAGCAAAAAGAACTTTCGGTGGTGTTTATAAAAAGAACTTTGACCAATTCAGCTGAAATTTTGGACTTATGTTGAGGTGTTGATAATGAACAAGATTTTGACAGGAGTTGAAAAGCACGACGGAAACATCATCCATTCATCAAAAACTTTGAACAGAACGCAAAAGGAAAACACAAACAACATCAGATGCCTTCTTGACAAAAAGTCAGAAAATTTAAAACACAGAATAGGCTGAATGATCTGACTGACTAAAAATTTTATTCGTTTCCATACGCATATTTGTTTATATTGTTTTTATTTTTATAAGGAATGAATGTTTGCTCCTATTTTCATGGAATTTAAAGCAATTCTTTATCCATATTTTCCTAATCCCATTATGGACATGTTACGTAACGTTATAAATGGTTTCCACTTGAAACTTTGATATTGATTATTACCGCCTAGTACAATTTCACGAGATTTCGATCCTTTCGAGTAATTTTCATTCCCAGATACGTCCAATGAAATATCCTCCTACATGGCCTTTATATGTTTACGAAAATTTTCTTACCTGAGGAGATGATCGTGTTGGGGCGACTCGGACCGATCTCGATGTCTATTAACCATCATGGATGAATTGTTTATGAAAGCCAAGTTATTCTCTTCCATCATCGATGCCTGCATAAACTATATTTAATTAGCCGTAGCGAGTGTTCATCACCAATCTGACTGGGAGGTGACCACATCATGAAAGTTGTTGTCGAATATCCTTATAATTTTCAATGAAAGAATTGACGATTTAAGAAAATAGTAAGTGATCTCGTCGATACGAGGACGTCATTAAAAAGTGTGGTAAATTGGGAAATATAAAATTAAAATAACAATGAAATTATTATTTATAGACAATGAAAAATCAACAGCACATTGTGAAATTGGTGAAAATTTTACTCAATGAATCTGTTTATCACCAGAATGCAAAAGAAATAATTCTAAGACCTTTTTTGGAACAGGAAAGGGGAATGTGAAATCAATAAAGGTTGTCCACCAATTGAAGAAGGGAATCCGTTGACGATGAGGTGAATAATTCTGCTGAAAATCAATGAGACGTCAAGATTACGATGTATTCACCTATATTTACCTGGCATTTTATTCCATTAGAAATATCATTGAAGAAAAAATGGATTATGCAGTTCAACAGACTGATTTTCTACTAGTACAGAGTATAAAAGATCCCATCCGATGAGCTTTAAAAAATATAGCCAAATAGTGATATCAATGTAAGTCATCGATACATTTCGATACATCCGAATTGTGTCAATTGCGAGAAATACCAAACAACTCACTGATATATTGTAATATTTAAACTTCTAAATAAATTTCTTGTGATGCAACTCTCATACATAATAAGAATTCAAATTCAATCAGAGTACTCGATTTCTTTCTCTACGAGATTTTCAACTAGAAGTATGGTTGAATTTTATCATGTTGGAAGAGTAATTCTTTGAAAGTTTTTAGAAAATTTCAGTGAGTCGATATCGCGAATAAGGATCATGGATGACGTCAACTTTCAGACGGTCGCCTCCCTATTGACATACCTGAACATTTGTCGACATGTGATCCCCATATAGAGTAGGACTGTGATTCATCGTCGGACTCTTGGATGTTGTACTCCTATACATAACAAAAATGATCAGTTCTGCAATTCAAAGTACATAGTTTGAAACATCAAGAATTGTAAAAAACATCAAGAACAGGGATGCAAAAAATTTAAAAAGAGGTTCAAAAAGACATACCGGAATTTGGTGACCACATCTGGGTTAGTTTTGAGTGAGCAATATGTGGAGAAATTCAAGAGAAAAGTTTAGCATCCAGAATTATGATTTCAATACTTTGAACATTTCATTCATAGATACCATTTGGAATGCATGTTCTACTCATAGACATGCATGAAATGATAATGAAGACTAATGCCATTTCGGGATATAAATAGTTGATAATGTGTGGTGATGAGAAAGGGTCTCGTCCGGTCTCAACTATTTCTCACAAATATATCTGATTTTTGAAGATTAATGAGATTTGTGGTCTGATAACAAATATTTCATTAATACCGAAAGTAGCTTCTAATTATACGATGAAAATTAATATGAATCTGGAAACGACGAATAACAATGATACGAATACTTCGTTTATGTCATCTGTATGAATTTTGAAAAAAAAATGGAAACTTGCAAATTAATGTCAGTTTAATAACTTGAATATTTCTCGAATTATTGTTATTTGAGACATTTTATCCCTACACCCACAAAATCTGAGTGAGTAATGAAAATTCTACATAAAATATGAATGTGTCAGATATTCAGTTTTGCCACTTCATTATATCTTCCAAAATGGCTGATTCTAAAAAACAGAACTGAAAACTACGTTCCTGCATTTATAAAATACCTTTTTGATGACCTCCTGTTATTGTGATCGACCGAGTTATCAATACGTATCGGGACGCAAGGAAAAGATGGCAAATATGAAAACATGAATATGCAGGAACTTCTACAGCACAAGTAATTAATATGGAGTAAAACATGCAACAATTAGAGGTGAAAAATATACGAGAGAAAGTAGAAAAAATATCTTTACAGTTGATTGAGGAGTTATTTTGGTATACACAATAAGCATTTGTTAACATATATTAATTCCCATGATTCATTCAACTGTAAATGCTGGATAACTTCGTAGATATAAGGACAAATTCGGACACATAAATTCCTGTCAAATATTAGTCTGGAAGTTTTACCTGAAAGTACTTATCTGGTATATGGATCCTCAAAGATTCCGGGGAGAGTCTTCACATTCATACAAGGCATGCTATGGTACGTGTATCATTTTCGGGATTATTTCTAAACATTAGGTTAATGAAACGTTTTTTAGCGGGATAATGTGATTTTCGGAAACGCGTTCTTGAAGAATACACTATTGCATAATGAAACCTCAAAAATATACACATATGTCGAGTATTTGACATATGAAACTAATTTATCTAATTTTAACATAAAGGCAGTTCATGAATTTTCATTGGTTGAATTTGAAATCGTGTCAAATCTGAAGATCATGGTGGTATGATTTTGTAAGAGATATTGAGGAATTGATATATCGGGTGAGCCCGAAGTGCGATTGAAACATTACTTAAAGTTATTTTCGCGTATGTAGAGTGTTCTTATCTTACGATTTTGATAGAACTTTTTTTATATATTCGCATGTGTTGTTAAAAAATCTAACTTCCTTTTCCACAATAAGTTTCATCTCGAATTCATTTGATCTCCCATTCATTATTCCAATTATGATCTATAATCTATCACAAGATCGAATCAGGATATGGAATTTTGATTTTTGAACTGAATATTTTTTGTTTAATTAAGAACACATCACATGGCAAGTTGTCAGAAGTGGTGATGAATATATAAAATTGATACAACATTGATGTTTCACCAGATTATTCCTGATGAGGAGTACCTAGTTGTATTCGTATTCGAATTCCAATTTTTCATGATGTTATAATACTGTCAAAACAAGACTGAGATTTATTGTTCAAACAACAGAAGGTTTATACAAATAATGAGGAATAAAATATCAATTTCCAAATTATTTGATGATGATTTATAGTTGATGATTGCACTTCTATGACGAATAACTAATATAACAATAACTTGTACTCATTTATTCGATTTCAGTCGTCTATACTTCATATGATATTGCCAGGAAATATCAACCACAAATTATGACTTCTCAGATTAGCATTGCGTCCATAAAGTTACGCATAAACTCATTATTGGCTAAATGAACAATAAAATTAGGAATTCCCAAAACAGGTCGATTTTTGATTTCAATTTACTATTGTTTCAAATCATAATCTAATATACAGGGTGAACCACTTTCGTGTAATGACGTCATCACCATTTCTTTCAAATGGAACCCTCCTTTTTTTTTCATTTTCCAAATTGCCTTTGCTGAGCTGATTCCAAAAATGTATAATATGTTGGCAAAAATGGGCAAAAATGCAAAAATTTACTTACAAAGTAATGAAAATAACGAATAAACGTAATAAACACATTAAATAAAATTACGTATTGTTATACAACTACTTTGATGAACTATCAAGAACATACAGCATTATTCTTTATAATTGTATCTTACAGCTTTTAGTAGTGATCCAAGCCCCTGGACTATAAAAATCTTTTTGTTTGGCATTCTCTTTTACCATTTTTTTTATTTGACAAAACTGTCAAAAACATTGAAGCACAGTTTCGTATTGTTAACGCTTGAGAGAAGGTACGTTCGTGAACTTCTTTAACAAAATATCTTTAACCGAAAGTGACAGGATTGAAATATTAATGATGATTGGTATTGCTGATAAGATGCGGACCCAACAAGAGGTATGCCGATTATTCCAGGAAATGCACCCAGACCGTGAACCTATTTCACAATCTACGGTAAGTAGAATAGAGCGAAAATACAGAGAATGAGGACATGTGAGGGATGCAGCAAAGCAAGGTAGATGAAAAATTGATGAAAATATTCAACAAGACATAATTTTGTTGGCTGTAGAAAATCCACACTGTACAGTGCGAGGATTATCTAGGGATTTTGGTATTGGAAAGTCTTCAGTATCAAACATTTTCAAAAAGGTGAAATACCATCCTTATAAAGTACGTCTTATCCATGAATTGGCTGAAGACGACTTTGACCGAAGAACTGAATTCTGCGAGTATATGATGAACCAAAATAACAATTTCATTGATAACGTTTTGTTTTCGGATGAGGCAACGTTTTATTTGAACGGTCATGTTAATCGGCAAAACACCCGTTATTGGTCTGATGAAAATCCACACTGGATGCAAGAGTACCATACGCAAAGACCACAAAAAACTAACGTATGGGCTGGTATTGTGAGAAATACAATTATTGGTCCATATTTTTTTGATGAAAACTTAACAGGAGCATTATATCTGGATTTCCTACAAAATACATTAATTCCTGATCTGATCCAGCTTTTTCCTGATATTCAAATACCCACTAATGTAGACCGCAGAATCTGGTGGAACAGGATGGCGCACCGCCACATTTCGCAGTAACTGTGCGCGATTTTTTTAACACAACTTTTCCACAAAGGTGGATAGGAAGAAGGGGACCATTGGAATGGCCTGCTAGATCACCTGATCTGAGCCCATTAGACTTCTTTTTATGGGGTTATTCAAAATCTGAAGTCTACTTAAACAAACCTGGAAATATCCCTCAACTACAAGACCGAATCAGACAAGAAATACAGAGCATAACACCCGCTATGCTACAGAATGTTAGAGACGAAAGTAATGCCCGGTCATTGTCTAACGGTCAATGGAGAAATAATTTTCGTTCGTTGGTTTGTTTTTGGAAGTGTATCACATTAATTGCATAACTACTAATTCCATTTAATTTGTTTATTACATTCAGTAACGTATTACTTTCCATAAACAATTTTCATACTTTTTTTTTGCATTTTTGCCCACCCTGTACCAATTTGAAGCAACATATTATACATTTTTGGAATCAGCTCAGCAAAGGCAATTCGGAAATTGAAAAAAAAGGGGGGGTTCCATTTGAAAAAAATGGCGATGACGTCATTACACGAAAGTGGTTCACCCTGTATATTGGATTATGATTCGAAACAAAAGTAAATTGGAATCAAAAATCGACCAGTTTTAGGAATTCCTAATTTTATTGTTCATTTAGCCAATAATGAATTTATGCGTTACTTTATGGACGCACTGTATTTCCTGTGTTGATTGTTAACAGTAATATGCTGTTTGGTGAAACAAAAAATCCCAATCTCACGATTGACACATCGCCATGTTTGAGTGACAAGCGGGAAATATCACTGATAATCAGAGAAAACAGTGTGTATAAACTCCATAACACGAATAATCGAGTAAAAAATCCAGTCACATCGGTCCGAAGCGATTAATTTCTATCCAAACAGTGGAAGAAACAAAACGTTCTCGTGAAAAATTGATTGAAAAAATGATACACGTACGTTTTGCGCTAACCAAACATTCCATGAAGCCGGCCCAAACTACGTTGTTTTTTTTCTCTATGATCTAATACCGCTTTCACAGCCGCCTATATTTTTCGTGCATGGATCTGGGGATGGACGCGAGGACAGGTGTCATATGTCTACAGTTTCGTTATCTGTTTATTTTTTCAGCAGGTTAATAACATTTTTGTCGGTTCGTTACGGATGTTGGAATTTTGTACGCGCTGATGAAAGTTGTTATGGAAAATAATTGAGGTTTTCCACTGCGTACGAATTCATCCAGTATTTGAAGCAGATATCACGCAGCCCTTTTCTGTGAATTTTTGAGAAAATTTTTATATTGATGAATATTACAGAGGTACTTCAATATCCGACTAGTGAAACAGTACTGCTGTTCGAACGCGAAGTATGAAAATATAAAAATATCCCATATTATTGGCAGTATAAAATTATATAAAATACCGAGAAGCCCAATTGATTTTCTTTTCAAGCGGTGAATTTTTCGAAATGAATAACCAATATTGGTAATCAACATTCATCTGCTGCACCCTTGAAAAAATCAACATAATTATCGTATATCTCAGAGACTACATCTGGCATATCTGATATACATATCGATAATTTCCTCTTTGTATCTCAGGAGGTGATATTTTTACATTACCAAAACTTAACGCGCACACTGTATTTGATATTTGTGGTGGAATCTGGATGGAATCTATTGCAGCGCATTACTGTTATCAGGAACTTTCTAGAGCCAACTCAGCTGTCCTACATGAGATCCAAAACAGAGGCTTTGTAAGTCAACAGAATTGGATTATAAGGAAGACCCTAACTATATTCTCTAGAATCGTCTCTAATCGTCGGAGATTAAACTCAGACATTTACAGTGCGTACATAAAGAAAATAATAAATTGGCTATCAAAATATGGAAAGCTTTTCGAAAAAATTCGTCAACTCTTATTTCAAAATGTGATAAGGTCATTGATGTGAAGGATATGACTTTATGGAAATTTTTTTCGAATTGTAAAAGCTATTTTGACATTTCCATTCGAAAGAGCATATTTTTTGAAGAAAATTTATGCTACAATGACTTTTCAGTTATTTCTTTCACGCAGTTGATCGAACAAACTAATTGATCAGATGTTCAACTTGAAGTCCTTCCTGAGCCTGGCAAGAACCAGGACGATCTAAGTGTTTTGTTCAATTAACCAAATAAAGTAAGCTCACTCAAAATCAATAGTTCATTAAATTGCGATGAAATAGGTGTAGGAACCAATTTTGAGCACATGAAACATAGTATTGCCAAAATCAGGAGAACAAATTATCATTACCTGCATAACCAAAAAACATTATAGACACCGTTTGAATTAAAAAGAAAATGATTTTGGAATTACTAAATAGCTTCTTTTATCGAGAATGACCTATCAAAAAGATAAGGAACCTTCTCATGATGAGAAATGTTTTTAATAAGGGAATTGAATTTGACGAACAGGTGCAAGTCTTAAGATTCAACTTCAAGCGAATGGAGAACAAGATCTATGAATGGAACCAGAAGATGCAATATTGAATTGATGAAGAATGCCAGGAGCCAATGTCAGGCAGATACGAAACATCAGGATGCATTCATGAGAAAAATACCTCATTAATGAAGTATGACGTTACCACTTGAAATTTTGGACGCTGGCCCTCCATAACGTGTCCGCAAGTTTTTTCATCGCCTGATTCTATTGCCTTACAGAGCAACTGTTTTGATTTCAATAAATCACTCTGTACATATTCATTATGGTTTGGTTTTGGTAAGCTGGAGGTAGAAAAAGAGGAATAGAAAGTGTCAGGGTTATAAAACCGTGAATTTCTACATGACAGTGAATTATGTCTAATAGATTCGCAAAACTCTTTTGGGCATTCCTTTATTATATTTGAGAGGATTTAGTCATGCAGGAGTTTTGGAGGAAGCATAAGCTACTGAGAATCGTGTGAAGTGTCTGTGTCTTGCTCTGAAACTCTATAAAATTTCAATGACTCAATAAATAAAACCCATGTACCAAGGATGGGATGCACAAAAAAATCAACCATTTCCATCGCTCATTGAGTGAAATTGTTTGTCGTTTGTGTAGTGTTTTGTTAAGGCTGATTATTCAGTTAGGCAGTGCCAGATTACTTGTTTTGACCATTGAATTGATATGATTTGTTTCAATTAGTTGAATTATATATAGTATATTCGCATACATTTGAAATCAGTGATTTTAACTTTTGACACTAACATCACAACAAATTTCGATATCAAGTTATATTCAGAAATAACCATATTGAATTCACATCCTGGTTTGAATTCCTCATTCTTCAATTTGTAGATTGAATTAGAAATTCTGTATCATCAGCTATCAAATCTTGAAAACTATTGTTCGGAAGTTACCTTTCAGAAATTGGACGAGCATATTCATTTATATCAATAATAATTCGACAATTGAAGAAGTTGAATTCGGAACGATTAAGGAATACTTGCATAATGAGAATTTAATTTCTTGTTTTTTTTTCCGTGATGGCGGCCACCTTTTGTATTTTTGTATTTCGGTTTCTCATTATTCTGCGCTACTTGACACACACGAGTATATATTAGATGCCACACAATATTCTTTTGGAATGCGGAATTGAAACTGTTGCAGCGTATTATTGAAACATTGGATTACTCAACTCATTGATGATAATGAATATTTTTGTTTTACATAACCGAAGAATATTTCTCTCAAATGTTCTAAAAATTGGATCCTTAGTCTCTTATTGATATAAGTCTGGATAGCTGAATCTCAATCTTTTGATAGGCACTGTTAACTGATGATCAGTCCTGCAGCTGCGTTTGTGCACTAGCAACGAGCTAAGCAGAGCAATTCGAGCACAGACATCAGCACAAAGGCACAGCAGGACGACGTCGTCCTTGACGTGACGTTCTCTTGTTTTCTCTCTTTCAAAAAGGTGCTTACTGTGCGCAGTGGGGTGGAGTGGGTGACGGGGTCGGGTCATATTTCCGTGGCCGACCACGTGACAGGTGGCGCCGCTTCACGAATTCGGCATCGTCCACCATCCAGAATGAACCGAAGTCGTCTTCGTAGCGCACGAAACACTTGTGGAGTGACAGATTGGTGCGAATCGCATTCTACACACCCAGTCCCAAGAAAGAGAAAGATAACAATCAAGTAAGGCCAAGGTTAGTTTTGGGCGACACCTGGTGATTGAATGTACCTTCCCGGTGTTGATGGCGCCGTTATAATCCTGTTAGTCGCCCAAGCCAGCTGGTGAACATGCGGTTACTGAACCGGCTATACACACCACTCTCACACTCGCACTACACCAGAACACAAACCTAAGAAACTCACCTCTGCTGATTATTAATAACATAGCAAACAAGACGTTGCTTAGTTCGATTACAATTTTCTTTATAGAATTATTGGTTATATTTGGATTGCTCCCAGATTGATTAACTGGGTTTGATGAGCATGGTGATGCTGGAGGGGAGTTTTTTACGTTTGAGTGCAATCAGCACACTGTTAATGGTAAAAAGGACATAATTATATAAAAAGATATATAAAAAGAGATTAGAAAGGAGATTTAAAAAATCACAAAACACACAATGTACAAAAAGAGAGAAAACATGGTGGTCCTCGTTGACGTACCCAACGATTGGTTGGGCTAGTGGCCCTGAAGAGCACCTCTGTGGCCGCCTCTTGTAGAATTCCACTTCGTCCACAGTCCAGACGGCCCCTTTAACGTTCTCCACGCGCATGAAACATTTGTGGAGAGAAAGGTTGTGGCGCACTGCGTTCTAACAACAAATCAAACACCAGCAAATAAACAAAAAGGCGCTACTGTTGGTCGAGGCAAGCTACGCCATTGACAACGGGAGTATAGTCTCACAAATTTGGTATTCTTGGAGCATTCCCTGCTCTGCCTACTGTCGAATTGTCTACACTCATTAGTTTCAATAAGGCGTAACATGTTGGAATGGAAATATCCAGTATTTGTGAGGCTACGTTTATTGTAAATAAGATAAAACTGAAGATAATTCTATCATGATTAAAAAAGTTATGAATCATACAAAAGCATATGATAATTTGACGTTAATTTCGTGAAATAAAATAGACACTCATGCAAGCTAGAAGCATGTAAATTGAACCTGAAAATAACTCTTAGACACCGAAAAATACGTTACCGAAACATAGTTATCACTATAATTGCTTAAAAGTGAACAGATATCAGTAAATCATCAATTAATTCCGATGAATGTGTTTTTGCTTGCAGCATCGTGAATTCTCTCACGATTCATTTCAAAGTAAAATATGAAGCGGCACAATACCTTCCAAGTTGCAGCATTTCTTCGGAAGTAGCAGAACGTGTTTTGGAACCAATTGTAAATTTCGTTGAGCGTCAGTTGCTTGTCAGGAGACTCAATTATGGACTGCAATTTTATTGAAGAAAAAAAATGTTATCTTATCGAAAAATTTCGAAGCGGTATATGACTTACTTGCCGAATCAAGGAAGCGTATGTGAATGGTGGTCTAACATCAGCATTCTTGTAAAATTCTCTATTTCTTTGGATTTCTGAAAATGTTTTCGTGATAGAGATCATGTGTGGTCTTTCGACATCAAAGATCAAAGATCAGCATCATATAAAAGATGAAATACCTTGTTGTACGTCAAGTCCAGCTCTCTCGAGCATATATGGTAGGCCTATTTGAGCAGCGTGAAAAAAATTTGTTGAATTTACAATACAGGGTGTAAACAAATAAGTGTGAAACATTTGAGGGGGCGATTCCTTATCGAAAAAAGATAGGATCTTTCATATAAAGAAACTTCATTGGAGCATCCCATGTTGAGATACAGTCCATTTCTTTGAGCGAATACGTGGCTCAATGCGAAGACGTCTAGACGCATGCGTAATGTCTGAAGGTAGACATATCGAACATTAACTATGATTTCTACATGTTGTATGCTTTGTTATTAATGAATTAGTTTTGTTTATTCCCCTTCAATCATTTGAGCAGGTAGTAAAATAATTTTTTGCTGCGAACTGGTTTATTTTGGGCAAAAAATTCAAGGGACGTTTTTTGTTTAGAATGAAACATGCTATCGAAAATGAATTTTTAAATGGTAAACAAATAATGGAACAGAAAGTAACATTGGAATTGAATTTGAGGTGTTGCGTTTTCCACCCCTTACAACCATGGGGTAAACCGAATACATTACTGGCTAAGTGGCTTTTTGGTAGTAGAAAATGTCAGGTTAATTTCGATACTGTAACTTTTTTAGTGCTTGTGAAAAAAAATTTATGCACGCCCTTCAAGGGGTTACACCTTATATATGATTAGTTTGTGAATTGAATGATACAGAAAATAATATCAAGGTATTATAATCAGAATGCAATTTGCGGGACACAAGATCTCAATTCCTCCTTCTTACTTGTTCTTCTTTATTTTTTTTTCATAACAAGTTTATGTTCCTAGTAAATATATCAATGATCCTGTCATTTGAAGACACGTACATGCATTTGTGTTGTTTGTCTCATGAATGTACTTGAACGGTCTACCATGGAATGTTAGAGCTTGAATATTTATATTGAACTTCATTTACCATTATCAAATGAATTTTCCGTTGAAGAATGAATGTCCGGGAATATGTGAGAGAAACCTCGGATTCAGATAGAACTTGCAAAAATGATATGTTTGCCATTTGGACTCCCAAAATATACTAAACCGATGAGGACTCCTTGAAATAGTGCTATTGAAACGTATTCAGCTTTTTTAAGGGTTATCAGAGATTTCCTACTTTCATGTAAACAAATTGTTTCAATCTTGTTCGTTGGAAAAAACCCTGTTTTTGTATCGATGAAATAAATTGTTAACGAGAAAAATTGTCATAAATAACTAATGTGTTATTTTTGATGAACAGAAAGCTCATTTTCTTGTTATCCTCCACCTCAAGAACTGAATTTTTAGAAATGATTTTCATCAGATTTTAATCTAAAAAACGTTGAATCCTGATAAATGGAGCAAAAATCTCAGTCCATCAATGATAAAGAACTAAAACTTAATATTTTTATCAACACTTATTCTTCATGTGGAAGATATGAATACAAGAATTTTACAGGAAAATCTTATCCGTCTTGGTTCTAGTTCTACTCGTGAGATGAAGTACTTTCGGACAACCTGTAATTGATCTTGTCGATAAAATATATTTCGTGAACCTGCGATTATGGAAACTACCCATTTCCCTTACCAAATTCTAGTCCCGAGAAGGATTCAATCGCGATCAATCTTTCAAATGTAAAAGTTATGCTGAGGACTCACCGCCTGCTAAGGACAACGCCGACTTATCGCTTAACCTTCTCCTGATGGGTCCAGCGACATTCGATGCAGGCGAATGCAGAACCGGACTCCGTACTGCGGATACCATCGGTCCCATGTTGACGGGAGGCTGTGGCAACGCCGCGCTCACTGACAACTTGACGGCAGGCGCTGTTGCTGTTTCTTTGTGCAGCTCAGGCGAACCCAGTTGCTTGGAGAGGTGCAGGTGGTGCATCATTGCCTGCAAACGGTCGCGCTCTTTCTGCAGCTGAAGTTCCAGCTGCGAGACGACTTGCATTTGGACGCGCGCCTGCGCGGTTGAGCGATCGTCGAGGGTATGTTCGGTGTTTAAATGCCTGAAAGGATTGAAACACAGTCATCAATGAGAACCTGATTTTCTTCACCATGGAAATCGGAAGAATTTTATTTTTCGAATAAGGATAAATCTATCGAAATAAGGAGGAGAGTATATTATAATTCCATATAAACAAGAGATACACATCGCTGTTTTCCTTGATTGCTTCCCTACCACTGTCCCCACTCGTCTCTATGTTAGACACAAGGTTAAAGAGGATGTCTTTAATGGACACTGATGGCGACAATAGTGGGAATATTGATTGACGATTGAAACATGCCAACTATTTATACAACCGCACAGAAAGTACAAATCATCAAATAATTTTGATGAACTGAGACAATAAATCATTTTGTGTTCCAGTTTCGTTTGTGGATACCACAGATAAATCGTTGAATAAATTCGGTTATTGTTTGGCCCAAATTGGTGGTTTATTCGATCATGTGATGAAAACATTTTTTCAAATGAAAAAATCTACTTCTGTTGTTGTTATCTATTGTTACTTTTACTCGAGTAATGCTATTTAAAAAGAACGGAACTCAGTCAGCTCCCTATACCTCATTTTACTTAATCTGACCTGACCCAAACTAACCTAACCTAACCTAACCTTATCTAACCTAACCTACCTTAACTCAACCTAACCTAACCTCACCTAACCTACCCACCAACGAAAATGGCAACCACCTGATTATTTTCTTGAGAGTTTTTTCCAGATCTAAAATAAAAATCAATTTTGGAACGGTACTGTTTCTAGAAAAACTGTGCAAGCGATTCAAACTTCAATTTTATATTCTTTTTTTATTTCAAATTCACCCGCATCAACCAGTTAGGTGTTTCATATTCTTTATAGACTTCATCTTGTTCATTAAATATTATTAACTATTTTTTGAGACAATGGAAGTCCGAATCTTCCCCATCATGTCATTCTGACTAATTTCTAATCAAAATTAATACTCAGTTTTCGAGATTTTGTTTAAGTTCACAACACGCAATTCAGTACAGTTCATTTTGTTTCGACTTTTTCATTTTGTTAGGTGGATGCATTGAGAATCGATTCTTGCTGTGAATCACCCTCTACATCTCCCCTTTGGACCAAAGGAAGTAATAAAGACCTCTCGCGAGATTAACATCCAATCCGGCAACGTGGCGATCAAACGCCTTGCATATTAATTAAACATGGCGTAATTAGAGTTTTTAAACCGCGATGCCTTCTTTAATGTATTCCAGGTCGCCTTTTCTTTTGTCGTTCGATAAAGAAGAAGACAAAATATTGTAATTTGATGGTTTAGTTAATCCCTCTTTCTTTGGTGAATTAATCACCTCATGAAATGCAGAATATAAGCTGGAATTGACGTAAACGTCAACGTCTTTTTCGCAGTTGGGGTTTCCGGTTAGTTTATAGTATATTTCGTTGTATTTTTCTAGCAGTCACTACGAAAATTCACAGAAAATAAAAATTATGTGTTTACAAATATTATTGAAAAGAGATCATCATCACAATTCACAAAATTCGAAAATAAGCTACAACTGAATAATGAATACTACTCAAATATGTCGATCATCTCAAAATCGAGTTTCTGATTGAGATCAATGAGAGATATGAAAAATTTTTGAAAATATAATTTGGCATTGGAATTGGAATAAATAGATTTATCACAACTTCGAGAATATATAAGATTATGATTTTGGTATACGAGGGCTATCATCAGTAGTGTCAGATATAGATGTGATTTTTGAAATGTTGCAATTTTCACAATTTTTTTAATTCAGCTCTTATCTCAACTTTTTGCACAATCACTGATATAATTTCATTGGAAACCCTGTATATTCCTTATTTAATACCTTGGACGTTAATCGAATTGAATTATTACTATGTTTCTCAAATTATTACCGACATTTTTGTTTGCCAGAATAGCCAACTAACTTGAACCGTACCTCGATTTAACGAAAAAAAAAAAAACTATGCCATTCATTCCATTTTCAATATTGAATCGAAATTATATCTACAGAAAATCAACCTTTTTATTTCAATCGATACTACTCTGAATTATACCTTTCAGAATATGAATCTCTTTCATTTCTTCTGCAAAAATAAAACGGAAACAAAGTAATTATCTGGTTTTATTACCCTACTCCGACATAAAAAGAAAGTTTCTACTAAATGATGGTAAAGTCCTAGTCTGGCAGGCCTTTACAATGTTACCTAATAGTTTTCCAGATAAATTGGAAATTTATGGGCGGACATCGATAACTCCGGAAGATCCGAAGGGTAAACAAACATGTATTGGACGACCATTCATTATACAGCGTGGGATTCTCAGCAATTTTATTTTATGGTTATACCGGGCGACCATGAAATCAATACATTGAAAAACAAGGGGTGGCGTACGAAAAACATGATTTCTGAAAGTTTGGTGAAACTATGGTTGATGGATTAACCCACTGATTTCACTAAATTATTGCTTATTTCACTCATCTCACCATGGTAGAAGTTTTATAGAAGAAAGATATTACCTCATCGGTTATTTGATGACAGCTTTCATATGTTAGATAATAGTTGAAATAGTTATTGATGGTAGTAATATTTGATGCGATAGAAATTTCGATAAGGTTGTGATGTTTTACAATCGCGCATCCAGTGATATGAAAATATGAAGGCTTTAATTTGAAAGAAGAATGGGTGGTTAGAAATTTGAAAAAATTGGCACTCATATTTTTATACCCTTTGAAGATTTATGTCAATCAAACTCAACGAAGTTCTTAGGCTTCATCCATTATGCAACTTTCATCCATGCGGTAGTATATATAATTTTTGTTATCGATTTTTTTTTCGACCGATTTCGTAATATTCTGAGATAATGTAGCTCAGAACAAGAACTAACAAAATGTACTCGAAGATCAATGGCATGTTCTTTATGGAACATACCATTATAATACTTTTTTGAGACACCATGTACAATCCAAAATATTTCCCTAATATGTGCCTAAAGATATAAATGGAGTCTGGAAAATACAATATCTTAACTGGTCCAACAACTGAGTTTTATAAGAAGGGAGATGAAATGCTGATATAATTCCATAACTGTTCGCCAATACCTGTATGAGTGAATCTCAAGAATGGCATAACATGGACAACGAATACTGAAAAATATTCACTCACTTTATAAATGCTTGAAGATCCTCACAAGTAATTTCACATCCAGGCCACCTGCAGACTCCATGACCGTAAAGATGATGGACTCTGTCAGGAGTAGTAGTTCTTTCAGGCTTTTCATCCATGGGCTCATCTCTGCCCAATCTGCTTGGTGGCAGTCCTAAGAGGCCTGGAGTATTGTCTGTAAATGGTAAGACATATCTATGGAAAAATAAGTTCATCCGAGAGTCAAGGTGAAGAACTCCTCTGTGAGTTTCAGTGATATTATTGTTTGGTTTCAGGGGGACTAGAATGCACTCTTCATATTTCTTCTGAATCTAACCAAACATCCTCAATATTTCAAACTGACAACAATTTCTGCATTAATCACATAAAATGAAATAAAACTACCAAAACTTCCCTTCTACCCTTTTATTCTCAAATCGCATACAGGAATTGATTGTCAAATTATTACAATGTATGACACTGTTTTTAGCGTCTGAACTTAAATTAATTGGTACATACATAGTACATCGATAGTTTGGCTCATCACGTAAAATTTCTGTGTCATCAGTTGAAACTTCCAAACTGTTTATAAATCTAACACGTGCACAATTTTTATTTCTCAGAGGTCAAAACAACGATCAAATGAAACAATGTATTCCTGTTTATTTTCCCAAACGCATATAGTGGGTGAATTTGATGCTCGAAATCTGCAACACAGCGAAACATTCATATTGAACATTTGTCATCTAGCGTGTATATACGGTTTCTTTTCGGAATGTTATGACTATTCATAACAGCGCGAAAATTTTCGTAGCATGGGCGTACCTCAAAAATTCTACTAACAAACTGAAATTTGGTAGAAACTTGTTGACAGGCATTGTTCTATAGAAAAACCTTTTAATGCATATCAGTGCTATTAATGGCTTTTGATTGCATTTTCAGATGAAAAAAATTGTACGCCACTGCTTCTCACTAGAGCAAAAATTACATTTGAGATCCTCCTGTTTTCCGAGCGAACGTGATATTTTGAGTATCACATGATCATCACTCGAAAAATATATATATATCCATGTATGGTGAGATTAGTAGAATTTTATTGGTGATGTACGTTAATGGCAAAAAGATGGAAAAAACGATGTTTTCAACGAAACTTCAACATGCCATATCTTGAAAACGGAGCAAGGATACATATTGAGAAAAATCACTACAACGCTTTCATACCCTGTGTATTGGAAAGGCTGTAAAGATTCGATTGAATTCAATTTGGTTCGTAGGTAAATTCATTGATGGATGAATTTTAAGATGAAAATAAAACATATGATCCAGTGAATTTGGTGAAAGGAAATTATTAATTCAAATTCTAGTTCAATATCACAAAAAAAAATTAATTATCAGTCATTAGTTGTTCTCGATTGAAATTGATTCTAATGACGAATAAAGAAAATGATCATCATGATCCAGCCTTCGAGTTTGTCAGTTTCATATTTATTAGAATAATATCTGCGATGTTTTATCGACGCCCATGATCTCATCTCCCTGTCGCATCTATCGATAAGCGGGAGAGTCTATAAAACACACTTGAGCAGAGAAACTGTGAGAAAGTTCAACAATAATTCTGGAATACTTGAAAACACATAAAAAACTACTGCGAAGTCGATCACACGAGTTCTAATGCGATATTATTCAAAAAATTGTAATAAAATCACTATAAAATGTATTATAAGTTCCTTTATTATTCTCTTGCGGGGTGAGATGATTTATGTAAGAAGGCGAACCGATCTCAAAGTCAAATTATAAGATTCCAAGCTCTGCTTCGAGTGGAAAAACAAGCGGTATAAAGCAATACAATTTTCGGACTGTGAAACTTTCAGTTTTCTGCTACATGAATTGCACCTGAATATTTCATTCGTTGGCGATCATTACGTAGCATTATCTAAGATGAATTTGTTACATATTATATTTATTCACGAAACATAGTAGCGACAATAGTGAATTTGAGAAGTTGTTTTCGTGTAATAAAGAAGTTGTTTCATAGTTTGATCCTAGTTAAGTTGCATTACAATGGTCAACTAGACACTTCCCATCTCTTTGCAGTGCTACATTTGCAATATCCACCATAAGAACAAACATTGGTATAGATACAGAAATGACAGTATATTACGCTTATTTCTATAGTCTAATCCAATATGGTATAGAGTTTTGGGGACAATCTGTAGATATCAACAGCACATTCGTAATACAAAAAAGAGCTCTCAGAGCCATTTGTGGGATAAATTTATTATCAATTTATTTTATCTATCTGATATTTTCATTATTAATTACTTGTCACTATTTTAAAATATTTTTTTTGCATATGTATTTATATTGTCTATTTGATATTGTCCTAATTACCTTTTGTTGATTATATGTGTTTAAAAAAAACAACGCAAAATGAACTACACTTCTCAACAGCTTGCAGGGGCTCTAGCATACATGAAAATCGTTCTGTACAAAAAGTATATTAGACTTGTGTTTAAACATGTATGTATTCGAGAAATAAATTCTATTCTACTCTATTCTTTACTGACAGTATTGAAAGATAACGAAGCTATCACAATTCTTTTCATAACACAATATATCATACTATACCGATCAGATAACATAGGCGGATATTGTTCTTATGCAATAATATCAATTGTAAATACGAATTTACTTTATGGAATAATAAAAATTCAGAAAATTGAGCTAGAATCTGTGTTTTAAAATCATAATTGATTCGCTATATTGGATATACAATACATTTCATATCGATTGGAAAATGTGATATGAAAAATGTTGGACGAGCTGAAAATGATTTTGCTTCCATCGTGTATTATTCACTGCTTGACCCGGTCATTTAAAGCATTCAATGAACGCTTTCGAATAAAATTCTGAAAATTTTGTGACAATATATAGATCGACACAGACAATCGATGTGAAATATTAACAGGAGCGTAACATTACCTGTTGATGTCGAACTGTTTATTTTGTATGGAACACGCTGTATATTATTTCATATTGAGAAATACATGGTGTTTGGTTCGTCGATAGATAAACTTCAGATTAGATTACATAGCGCTATAGTTCAAACATCATTTCAAACTCAATGAATCACCCTGTATATACATAACTACCTATTACGGACCTTTGGAGGTTCGTTGAAACATTTTTACGCTCATACTAGTAATTCCAAATATGCCATTATAATCACGTTCACAGATGCCATAACTCCAATTCAACCAGAAATGGGCCATTTCTGATTTTTATTTATTCGCTCATTCGTTTGATTATCGAATATCGTGGCCTACCATCCAGGATCGTGTGAAAATACGAAATCCTCTTTTTCTAATCAAGCACAACGGAAAATAAATATCTGGAGGCATGCGAATTTTTGTCTATATTCAAGTAGATTTATTATTCGATTTTATTTCTGTCATAATAAGGTATAGGCGAATGAATAAGATTGCAGCGCCAAACTGTAAAGTCTGGGAATCATACAAACGGGCATTGAATGGTGTAGTTGTATTAGTTTACATGTGATTTTTCATTGATAAAGTGTGAGTTTATAATGAAAATAAGGACATTTCAGACTTTTGTAGTGAGCTAGGGCATCCATGTGTATGTTTTTTCATATTTCTAAAGGTGGTGAGCATTATCATTTATTTTATTCATTGTATGATATTGAAAATGATACGAGGTTAGAATACTGTTGTGAATGTGAATAGTTCGATCAAAATATATACAGGTTTCTGATAATTGGTTTTATTTTTAGATTCGAATGGCAAGATTTGGTTTAGGGTTATTTGAAGGCACAAACACTTTTGTGAAGGAGTATGGAGTGCTGGACATCATAATATCATGATGACAAGAAAATTGTTTTTGTAATGGAATGAATTATGAATTTATAGTATTTGTTTCTTCTGATGTTTTTTTTGGTGAGAAGTGCTAAATAAAATGGATAATGTGAGAACTTGTTTCAATTTTGTTGATACCTGAACAATACCATGCTCAATTGTGACCATTAATGTAAACAGAATCTCATCTATCTACTCACGATATTTATATCACCAGGGGAATTAATATTGGAATTTTGATTTCACCGATTCAGAGTTATACAATCTTTCGAATATTCGAATTCAATATAAAATCAACAAAACATAATACCAAACACAAGAACTATGTCCTCTCATCTAGTTATTTTTAGTGCCACCAGGTGGCGTATCGCTTATGTTCATTTGCCAGTAGTCAGTGCAATGAGAATTAGAAATTCAACTCAGTACGAATAAGTATCAAATGTTTGACTCACCATTCATATCTGGTGGTGGTTTGTTGTTTACTACATGTTGATCATTCAAATCCTTCCAAGGACTCATCACCTCTCTACTTGTTAGACCTGAATAAACGAATCATGCATTATGGAAAGCCATTGGAGGATTGTGGATAAAAAATTATAGCCAGTTGGGTTATCATACTTTTATATGATATGATTCAAATTCTACCTGACTTGAAACTGAAAAATTCAATTCAAAGTGAAAGATCAATCATTAAAATGAACTTGAGAGACAAAAGCAAGAATCAGAATGTTTATTGATTCGAATGAACATAAAACAGTATACAAAGATGAAATGATCCCCGAATTCTGATCAATGCTTGAATAGAATTTTTGATGCTCCAATTCATTTCAGAATATGACCTGAAACAATTCTTCTGACATTCCTTTGGAACCTTTCAATTCGGTGTAATTTTGAATGGAGGGTATTGATGGACTGCGGTGTTGAAATTTCTAGAAACTTTGATTCAGTTCAATCCTATGAATGAAACATATTCAATTATTTTCCATCACTACGGGACTTCTTGTTTTTTCGGCTCGATTCCATTCTGAGAATGACACTAGGCAACGCTGTAATATAATATTCCGGCGCTGGTGGCTTGTACAAGCAATTTGATGTTCGCGGTTGAATTAGAGTGAATTGAACAATTCATGCTAGGTTTGTTCTCTCAAGCTCAGTCAGGTATAAATAGTCGTGGTCCATGTCATCGGTATCAATGTTATTGTGTTCCGTACCAAAAGTTGGATGAGCGGCGTTGCCAGAATGTTTTCCACACATATCTTTGAGTAGTTGAAGTACACAGAAATACCTCGGAATATTTTCATCAGGTAAATATAAAATGCTATGGATGATTCAAAACGACAACATTGTCATGGTTTTTTATATTTTTCTCGTAGAAAAGTCAAGTTATCATTGCTATCAGTTTTAATATGCTAAAAATTTTGAAAAAATACGGGCCAACTTTTTAGACGTGATGTGAGTATTTAAAAAAAAATTGTGATCTCGCCTGTTATTGTACAACAAGATCATGTTGTGATGACGTCAATTACAACGGTTCGACGTGCGTTTAAAACCGATTGGACCGCCAGGCGTTTTCCAGCGTTGAGGTTGACGAAGCGGAGTTGGAAAGGGTTTCATAGGTGGGGTAGGGGTTTGTGTGTGAAAGGGAAGTGGGAGATAGGCAAGTGCCAATAGTTTTAACCGCACGTGAACCGCCGTCTCGTGTACAGGGCGGGCTATGGGCACTCGCCTTGAACACCACTGAAAAAAGGATTTCAAGAACTAAAACGCATGCAATGTTGGAGTTTCATTTCTCAATCTGTTTCTTAATCAATTTGATAACAAAACTATCAATTCAATTATGTGATGCTATCAGAAGAATCTACAATATGAACAATATTCACCACTGACTTACGAAAATAGTACTTCACTATTGAAATTGATTTTTTGAAAACTTTTTTCAAGTAAACGGTTCTATTGTTTATTAGAAAATTATTCAAAGGATGCACGCATATTTCTCTGTTGAAATATGTAAAAATACTTAATAAATTATGTTACATTAGGATATTTTTAATACACAACAGGAATGATGGTTCTCGATTTTCCTCATTCATAAGAAATATGCATTGATCGAATTTTTCTAGTCCTGCCCTGTACTATTGCCATCAACAGTTGATCACAAGTTCTAGAAACTCGAGCGACAAAAAACCCCCATCAATGCTATTAATTGAATATTGGGAGTGTCTACGCCCGATTCCATGGGTTTGATTTCTAATTTTGGGGTGATTGGACAGGCAGGATTGGGATATACGTACCTTAACGCTGGAATATCGCCGTATATTCAGTCTTCCCATCAATACATGCATTTGATGATTATTCGAAGTTATTTTCAATGGAAATTCTCAAGTTTCAGATTTACTCATTTCAAAATATGAGAATCTTAGATATTCAAAAATTAAATTCGTTACTTTCGCTACTTTCAATATTTCTATCACATTTGTTCATGAAAAGCAGTTGAAACAAGGTGATGAAGTCTCAGTAGGTGATGATTCTTCTTCTTCTTGATTTGAAGAGTTCTTCCTCGGAGTAGCTCCTGTCTTATTAGGTCTTGGATTCTGAGTAAAACATGTTCATGAAGTTCAGAAATAATATTTTCCAGAAATATTATTGTTTTGTATTGTTTATCGTCTATTTTGGACTATACAATGTGAAAATATTCCCACTTTATTATTCGAGAGGCATTATCTGTGAAACTATTGATGACACCATAATCGTTTCTGTCCTGATATTCACCAATTAATGATATCAAATGATATTGAGAACATTTGATACAATGAATTTCATTCATAAGTTTTCGGTTATAACACAAGGTTTCAGTAACAGAATGATTTCAAACATGGAATGAGTATCGATTATACGAATATACTATCTTTACAGAATCTAATGTCCAGTCAAAAACCAAGACCAATCGAACCGACCACACGAATTATCTCCGAATGCAAAACTTCTTACCTTGGCTTTGTGACATCATGATGGGTTGTATACCCATGCCTTGATGGACGACATACTGCCGCTGCACGAGCTGCAACTGCTGAATCAGCTGTTGCTGTTGAAGCGCCAATTGCTGGAGTGATCCGGAAGCCTTCTTCTTATCGCTACTTTGTAAGATATGTGTTTGTTGGATGAGATTCAGTTGAAGTTGTTCCTGGAGCTGCTGGATCGTCTGTTCGATTTGCTTCTTGCCTAATTCTGCTAATTGATGTTGCTGAAAATGAAGGAGTAGGCTGTTGAATATGTTCTTTTTTACTCATGAATGTATGAGAATAAAATTCGACTGACCTGATGTTGTTGCTGTTGCAATATCGAATGCTGTTTCATCAATGTCTGTAGCTGTGTAGGACTTAGGACGTGCTGCTGTAAAAGTTGCTGCATATGATGGAGATTCGATGTTGGCGTTGACATCATCTGAGCTCCCGTACTTTGAGCCTGGTTGTACGGATAGTCGTTCGTTAACTTTGTTGTGTCATTCTGGAAGGAAAATGATTGTTAGAAGAATGATAATAATCTGTAATCCTAAAAATGTGTGAAGTTCTGCTTACCTGAGGAATGGGTGGTATTGTGGCACTAAGATTTTTCTGCGAGTCGGCCAGAGGTATTGGGGAATGGTCCTGGAGCCTGTGGTCGGGGTTTGGACTAGCACTGCCATTCCCCTTAATGTCTCTCTCTCTTTCTTGATCCCAACCTCTTTCGATTTCCAACTGTTGTTGCTGCTCTTTTATCACTTTTTCCAAGGAAGCAGCCTGCTGTAACAAGAGAATTTTTTAGAGCTCTTTCAATGATCCTATAATCATATGTTCAATCAGCATTCACATAAATTTGATCTGGTTACAACTAAAATCTGCTGAAATTTCCACAATAGCCATTAAACTAACCTATTTTGGATGATTCTTGAGGATGCGTTCAACCATGCTAGAGTTGAAATGTGATCATGAATCACATTTTCTTATTACAGTGAGTTGATGTAGGGACTCAGAGGTATAGAATGCTTTCACGTTATTTGCCATATTCGCTATGTCTGAATCCAGGATTTGAATTCATATAATGGAGAGTTCGCGTTAGTTGTGGAAGAATAAATATGTTTAGGATGTGACAGTAATACAGGGGTGGAACGTTGAAGACCGAAATGATATGAGAATTAATTGAACTGATATACTTTTCTTCAATCACGGTTCAATTGTTTTACGGAATCTCGACTAGTTTTCAGGGATGAATGATTTCATGGAGTATGTTGTTTATCAATTGAGCTCATCTTCATAGATTTCATGATTGTTTTCAATGAATTGAGAAAATATATTATAACACTTTGGGGTTGATGCATTCAGATCCATATTTCTTGAATTGGATGAATTTCAATCTGCATATAGCAGTCGTTCTCATATATTTTATGTATTGTAACTATACTTAATCACTATGTTTCAAAATATTTTTATCCACTCTTAATATTCTTGAATATCGAGTCAAAGTTTAATGTGTTCATTCAATGTTAGTTTGATTCTGAAAACGAAATGAATGTTGGACCCCCATTGCCAGAAATGATTTATTTTGAGAAATATCAGAAGTGTAGAGCAATATTCAGAATGCAGAAATGAAACTGGCAGTAAAGGAATAATTGTTCTCATCTATAAATAATTCCTTTCGTGGGAAGTTTTATGAAATAAAAAAAATAAAAAAAAATATATTACCTACACACCAAATTCCAGTACCAATGTTTTTCGTTGAGTTATCTCTACATATATGCATGTACAAAAACAAACCGAATTCTCTCCGCCAATGTACAAGTCCGTTCGTGCCTGCTATAAAATGTGATTGATTTCGGGCGCGCCGGCTGGATGCAAAAGCCGCATTAGAACGAAGGAAGCCATGCATCTTGGAGCAATGGTCCGGCTATAATACCTGTACACCTTCCGCAAATATATTGCTTCTACTCGCTAAAGTAATCTAGACGTGGTGTCTTGTCTGTTCCCACTGTTTCAGCGTTCTGCATGAAAAGTCGATCCTCACTTATGAAGGATGATCTGAAGCCTTCTGCACCGAGAACACCGGAACGTGTAACAGTTTCATCATGATGATGATTGTGGCAGCTTTCAAAGAGTATAAGGAAATAATATGATACTATTTGAGACTCAGTTCCAAAGATGTAAACCCAATGTGTTTTGTGAAAAGTTATCGATTATTTTTACGAAATAATTTTCAATCGATGATGCAGTGATGAAAATCATCATTATGCATGAAATATCAATGCTTTTTCGGAAAGAATTCGAAAAAAATATTGTGTATAATGTATGTTAGATCACTGTTATTATAAGGCATGTCTTAAAATCAATGGAATATTTGAATTTGCTACAATTGTCTCGCACAACTGGATGCCGATTTATCGAGCAAAATCATCCTCGATAGGTTTATTAATCCCTAAAACTGCCGCTTTTGGGGGTAGATATGTGATTGTCGAAAAACAGATGAATCCGCAACGTGTCGCTGTTTGGTGTGGATTTTGGGCTGGAGGTATAATTAGACCATACTTCTGTGAAAATGAGGCTGATCAAGCAGTGATGGTGCTTGATATCGCGATATGAGAACACAGTTCTTTTTGATGAAATTGTATGTTCAACGAAATCTCGCCACTTTTATGAATGAAAGAATAAAAATTTGTATCTTATGATGAAACAAAGAACAAACCATCAAACGAATGGACGAACGGATGGACGAACGGACCAACAGACAAACCGACGAACGAAATAACAGATGAACGGACAAACGAATAAATGGACGAAAGAGCGAATGAAGCAACAATGGGATTCCGTCTGAATAAGAAATTTGCCATTATTCATATAGTTATGAAGTAAATTCCACAGTGTGAGGATAATTCAAGCAAGAATGACGTACGATCCAAGCACCTCTGTCAAAAACGCAATATTATAAATTCGAGAAGAGTCAGTCTCTAACAAATATTTACCGGGAGGTCGTTCCATAAAGAGTTGCGAAGAAGCCGCAATGAATGATAAGACGTTAAAATGCATTACCATGATGTCACATGAAATAAAACCCATATACAGAGGCGCATTATGTGAAAAATATGGAAATAATATTGCTTTAGCTAGCAAAACAGCACCCTGCATATGAAATATGCGATCGGGACTATGGAGATTTTTTAAGTTTCTTCACGGCGCCTCGCACTGAATACCAATGCTATTTTAGGTGTGCCACACAAGCAATTTAGGCCCCACATTACACCTCCTATAAGTTTTCACCAAAATTATATTCCCACCCACAAAAAACCTGAAGACGTTGAAAGATTACAATACATTAATCCTTAACAAAAATCCATACTATGAACTTTCGCTATTTTCAATGAAAAAATTTCGATATCATGTTTGTAGACCTGTTAGGTTCAGGGTCTTCATCGTGATCAATAATGTATTGATTGTTTTTGTTCTACTTAGTTTTATTACAAACATTCTTACGTGTACATGTATCTGAATGATGGTATTCCAGTTTTGCTATGAGTCTTAATCAAAGTATATAATCTATAAAAATCCTCTAATTTGTGATGATTCTAATCACGCGCTGAATTAGTCCCAGTTGTAGGTGTTATTGAGGTAATTATTGATTCTTGAGGAATATATGCCTGAATCGGATGAGTAGGTTAATTGAACAATCCTATAGGTGATCAACCTAATATAAATCAATCGACAAGACCCGCCTAGCTAGAAAACGCCTTGGACATTAACTGATGACTCCAAATGGAATAAGTTCTTGAGACTCCCGTGAAGAAACAAATTACACTTTCACTTTGTGCAAAGTATCTGAATTTTGATAAGATTCAGTCATTTAGTGCCCCGAAATAAAATGTTAATCCACCCTTCTACCCCAATTGAAGCCGAAATAACTAATTCATCAATTGGAAACCCAAAAAGTCAACTGTTAATATCACAAATGCAAATTCACCCTTTTTGAAGTATTCTTTCCACGCCAAAGAAATTCGAAAAACGAAGCGTCCTCATCTGTCATCATTTCAATTTGAATTCCCAAAGTATCCTCTTTTGAATAAACATTTCGCTTGGACCCTTTCCAGACCACTAATAAATATGCACAAGTTATACAATTCGCGAATTTGTATCAAATTTTAATTTCCATTCCTTATTTCAAGGGGTCGGTTCGAAAAGAATTTGTTAACAAGATATAAGAATTATTGATCTCTAAAAAATCATACACATATACAGACTATCTAATTGGAAATCGGAATAAAAAAATACAATTCAAATGAAATGATATAATGGTAAATGCTTTGATATCGATGATGTTGTTTATATCTCCAACAAAAGATTGAAATCCGGTTTTGCTTGAATTGCTTCCGGGGAAACAAATAGAATTTTCATAACTTGACAACATTTCTTTTTCAGGCCAAGATTGGCTTTACATAATTCAGAGAGCCGCTAATTGATATTGAATCATTCATACGACGAGAACACAGCGCACCATAGACCCTTCTGTTTGTAATCTAAATCAGAGGGGAGGGTTATTATATTAGCCAGCCGGCTTGCTTTCATAGACAATAGTCCTCAAGACGAAAGATGGTGTAGTAATATTTGCCCCACCTCCCACCTTCCCAGAGGCGTATCCGAAGGAAGAAATGAAAGGTCAAAAACTGTATCTTGTATCTGGATGATTTGGTGAAATCCAGAGTGATTCACATATCGGACACTTCTGAGAAATACATCAATACTTCAGCTGATCAAAATAATGACTTGGTTTCATTTTGTTTGTGATGAGTGGTCATTGTCTGGAAACATTTCCTTTTACTTGTGTTCATTCCATAGTAGAGTTGGAATGGAAACCTATTGATTTGAATGTGGTTGAATCATCATAAATCTAATCAAGATATGGAACACCGTTTGTGTACAGTTCTAATTTTACCACTGTTGTATATTTGTGTAATTGTTACGCCACTGGACTACGTTAGCCATTTTTTGCAGGCAGTTTCAATTTCTATTGTCACAATACATCTCTAAAGCACTTCTGTACCAGAATACCACTCATGCCAATTATCTCACCTTATTTATTTTAATTTAAAGCGAACGTCGATCCATTGAAGCCTTCATTATCAATCTCTTTATTTATGGTTTCGATTGATCAGCATCTTAGGAAAACGCGTTGGTATTATTTAGACAAGATTTCCAATTGAGATTCGGTCGACAATGGAAGTTGGACCCATTTGAGTCCATCGATTAGGGTGAACCCCTAAAAACTTCCAGAGGAATTTTCAGTTCGAGTCACAAACATAATGTATCCAGAAAGGAAGAGATGGGATAATGATCATGAAATAAGAATAACAGAGTGAAGTATGGTAGCACCTCTGAATTTTTCATGGTTTTGATGCAGATCTAGATATAATCGTCAGTTAAAACATCATTCTTTCATTAGCCGACTCAATTGTTTTGTATACCATGACGATTTTTGGTGATGATCAGTTACATTGCATCTTTAATTATTCAATCTTGGTTTCGAACATTTTGTTTATACCTCAATTATAATACAATTCTATATTATACACCCTGTAATTTAATATACTGAGTAGAGGGTATGGGAAATTCTTCACACGAGAATAAGCTCAGCTGAAACAGTGTACATACATTTCTCTGCATTTCGCGATTGAGATATACCTCAGTAAACATCTTGAGGAGTGATTCAATTTCTATATGGCCCATACTTGATTGATGATCCCTGAGGCTGAGCCAGACCGATTTCTGAATCCAATCATAAACATATAAACAGCCTCTTGAAGGTCTATAAATTGTTGGTGAATCTGACAATTAAAAGTAAACATAGGAAATGGTATTTGGGGGGATATCTCATATCAGAATTTGGAGAAGCAGCATGAGAAAGGAAGAGAGTGTTTCAGTTTGTGTGCACAGTTTTACAAGAAGAATCCAGAATGTTTGTTTGAAATATGATACAAGAATGCTGCAATCTTTATAGTTAACAAACTATATGTAATATGGAATACTCTCCAGATGATTCGTTGCTCATTTTGTATCATGCTGTCATAACAAATAAATTATTCCAACAAAGATCGCGTTACTACAGAGAAACGAAGAATGTCACAGAAACAGACATATTCGTATTATTCAGAATCATGCTACTCATAGATTGTGTAACCTCATAAAGGGACTCTTCATGAAGCGCCTTCAATTTCTATTCCCTCTTCGATCAAAATGTATAACTATACTATCGCAATGTGACGTTGTGGTTGAGATATTTCGAATGCTTCATTCCTTCTTTGCCAAGATATTACCGGAATTTGGGCATCGAAACTCATCCTCATAAGAATTCAGCGTGAGGGTGATGAAATTTCATCCCCAATTCCCGCCGTTCATTACGTTTCTTTTTCCTTTTCCGATAGCAAGGTAGGCTGGCCCAGCCTGCATGTATAGTTAGTTATCCGTTTCATTATACTGGGATAGGCAAGAAAGCGTGAAAAGATTCTCCTGCCGAGCCTTTTATATTTAAATTGCCAACGTTGGCCCGCCATGTAAATATTGCAGTTCGTTCATCACAGATACAGATATTTACTCAAGTGTATTTTTCTTCGAAGAATTATTCGGATGAACTTTTTTACTCTACCTTCCCTTCTTCTAATTTCATTGTTCTTTCACCCTTACTGGATGTTTTATGTTTCTTTGGAGGTTTTTTATTCGACTCATCTAATAAGATGCTAAATTGTGCGCTGACACTTCCGTTTCATAAGAACTTTCTACAACTGACGGCATCAGTCATGCTTTGGAGCCTGAAATATTGCTCTAATAATCTCAATCACCTATGCCTAACTTCAAACCAGGGATCTTGGAACATATAAAAATATGGGAAGTTTTCGTCACGAATGTTTTCACTTTCATACATTTATTTCTCTGAATTTTCCAAATACTAGAACGTATTACTAGAATTGAGAAAAATAGAAGATGAATAGTACATTTATATGATATTTATGAATTGGTGATATGGTGTATATGTACTTTCTACAGAAGAAAGCAATATATACAGGGAAAACATGCTTTTTGAAGAGTATAAACAGATTCATGAATCATAATTATAATCGTGGTTACAGGTTCAAGTTTTTGACTGTTGATTATGAATATCAATTAGAATTAGAATAGCGAAATTTCATCATTTTCAAAAAAAAATATCTCGAAAACGGTGAGACTTTTATAGTGGGAATTTTGTCATAGCAGGTGGGTTATCTTTTGATCTACATTCTCCCTCGGTTTGACGTGAACTTTACGGAACACCCTGTATATTTTATCATCCATATCAATTGTTTTATTGAAAACTCCTTCAGAAATAGACTTTCGATAAGAATGAAGAATTCTCTAGGATCAGGATAAATTCAACATTTGACAATTATTCACTTGTGATATGCATTATTCACCAAATCTGTCGAAACTCTTCAACTTGGAATAACAATGGTGATGCCTAAGAAGTTCCTCGAGCTTACAGGTTTTCTAAATGATCTTTTCTAAAATGCAAGATTGGGCGATCACAGAAATTGATCTCGTCTGCACAACACATCTATTATCGAAGTGGAGGTATTTCAATTTTTTCCAGGAGCAATATAAATTACTTGGGCTAAGTTGGCACTTCACGGAGATCCAGACTTGTTTTGCCGTTTTGGTGGAGGGCATCCGATTAGGCTAAGTGGTATATGAACCCATAAATTTGACGAGCAGTTAGGGCGTTAGGAGAACGACCGTCGCTCGGCCGAACGGTCAATTAATAAATTGCCCGAAATCCTGTAAGAGTAAGGTAATAGGAGTTATTAATATTTAGCAGGAGTCTGTTTAGCCGGACGAGGAGTTACAAATGATTGCTGTCGTTGGCAGGACGGCATATGGCCGCATTGACACTTTCGCCGGACTCACATAAATTTCGGCGACTATTAAGTAAAGCAGAACCGTCTGTAGCCAATAGCTCTTGAAATATTCAACTGGAGAAATAACGAAATTTACGTAAACGAACAATGCCCATTTCAATATTGAGGACTGAAATATTGGTTCTCGCTTTGTTTCACGATAGAACTTCCCAAAAATTTCAATTTAAAATTATAATTATTGACTTTCCTTTTTATAGGTTTTGACGGAGATTGAATAAGAAAGGTCCTTGTATAGTCTTGATCATTAAAACTTAAGAATAATATTATTTTATTGCGCATAAAGTTTATCTTCTCAATTGGGAATAAATGAACGGAAGCTTGGGAATTATTTCATGACGAATAACATTGGGAAGGAAGAATTTGAGCAGTTTATCCTCTTGAGTTCAAGAAATGAAGAACCTCACAAGTTATTATATACATACCTACCTGTCTCTTAGAAATGTCAACTAGTAGATTAGAGTTAGCAATGGTATACTGGACCATAACGGGAAATATGATAATGAAAGAACTCGCAACTCCAACTCAGAGGCTCTTCTACAACCAGATACTTGCTCATAATGAACACTAGACAAATCAGATAAGTGGTGGTGCTCCATACAGATCATTGATAGTGCTTTGAAGAAGAGTTACTGTGTCCAGCTGTGGCAGCAATACGAAAAATCTCTTTCGGGGTATTGTAATATTCTAGAATGTGACTTCTTCTGCTCTAGGAATTGTTTATCTTCATGACTGATAATAATCCGTTTAGGTGCATATTGGGTTCAAATTTAAGACTCACATGCTTATAATTTATCGATCTGCAAAATCATTTCATTTTATTTTTCAATCGGAAACTAATTCGCTTTCGCAGGTCCATATAGCCAGTATCAGTTTATGCTGTCCAGGAGTATTTCTCCATCGTGAACATCATTGGGGAATTACCAAAGGAATAGGCATTCCAATCATGTAGTTTGTTGGCTTCTTGCAAGTGAACCATGATAAGATCATCATCTCAATGAAGCTGTGGGTATAAGAAATCTTCGATTTCTCCTCGCCTTTTGATAGCTATCTATGACATTACACCACATGACACATCAATGAGATTGGTTCATCATCTGGATCTTTCTTCCGATGTCGCCTTATACCAGTGTCAGATGTGGGAGAGATACTGATCTAGTCCGGTCCTATTCACATTCACCGCTGTGCCCGAAAAGTGTGAAATTCAGCAATCATGGGAGTTATTGGGAACGGTCGACCGTAAATTATTAGCCGGACCCTGGTCTCCTTTAAAACTGTACATTTGTCAACGGATATGTACGCGCTAAGCATGTTTTATAGGGTAATATGGACGTCTGTCCAGTCGCTCGTCCGGCTTCCCCCTTAAATCGCACCCCCAAACGGATGACAAATCCAGTGTGCGTCTTATTCGGATTTGGTCTAAGATGGATAAAAAGATAGTATATCACGGTTGGAATAGAAATATAAAAAGGGAGAAAATTTTCGGGAACCGTTATACGGGTTCAGTATTGATTATTCGCTTGCTAGATGGGGGCAAAGTAATGAGTGCACTGTAAGACGTACATAATCAATCAAAAAATCATCAATTGAGAATATATGTTCGCATTCGAAATTCTTGATTTGTTGTAATATATAAGTAGGTATATTAAGAATAATGATATATGATATATGATATATGATATATGATATATGATATATGATATATGATATATGATATATGATATATGATATATGATATATGATATATGATATATGATATATGATATATGATATATGATATATGATATATGATATATGATATATGATATATGATATATGATATATGATATATGATATATGATATATGATATATGATATATGATATATGATATATAATAATAATAATAATAATAAATCGGTTTTATTCAACAAATGTACATAAATTTATCCTGAAAAGCCGAAGATTAGCTAAAGCTACTCTTGAACTCTTGACCTTTTTCAGTTTACAAGATAGAAATGAAACAAAAATAACATATAAGAGAATAATTTTACAATTTCAATAATATTGATTTGATCATCAGTAGAAGAGAGAAAAACAGAAAAGAGTACTATAATTGAATATAAAAATATATATAAAAATATAAAAACACAAAAATGCAACAATGCGACAACAATGTGGCTAGTTTTGCTGAATCAGCAGTTCATTTTCGATGACTTTTCTAAATTTGGTTATTGGTACAGATAGTTCCGGTTTGAAGGAATTAAAGAGTTTTACTGCATTGTGAGTGAAACTGCGTTCAAACAAAGCTGTCGAATGGCGAGGTATATTAAGTATCTGTGAATGTCTGGTGTTGAGATTGTGTGAATTATTTCTGAAAACTAGTTCCTTATAAAGGTAGGGTGGACTCTGAGTATTCAACAATCTATGCAAAAAGATGAGGAAATGATATTTAAAAATACTGGACACTTTGAGCCACTTTAACTGCAGAATGTATTGAGAAATGTGATCATATTTCCTCAAAATAAATATGAAACTACAGCAAGTATTTTGAACTTGTTGGAGTCAATATTGAGTAAATTCATCAAGACATGGGTAATATACAATGTTACAGTAGTTGAGAAGGGATAAAACCAAAGTTTCTGACAGTTTTGTAACCAAGTTGAAGTCATCCATCTCGATGCTTGGTATAACTATCAGCAATAACCTTTCTTGGGAAAGTCATGTGAGATCAATTGCTAAAAATGCATCCCAAAAACTTGGTTTTCTGTTTCATGCCAGGAGCTATTTCACTTCCAGTCAGCTGCTCACGATCTATAAAGCACAAATCCGACCTGTCCTGGAATACTGTTCCCACATTTGGAGTGCAGCACCTAAACATATCCTGAAGCTGTTGGATTCTGTCCAAAAAAGGGCAATTCGTCTCGTCGGTGATGCTTCGCTTACTAACTCGCTTACTTCTCTCTGGAACACCGTAGAAGGGTTGGCGATCTATCTCTATTCTATAGATATTTTCATGGGCGGTGCTCTTCTGAAATATCAACAATCGTTTCTCCTTTGGCGGTCTCTTCGAGGTTAACCCGTCAAGTCCAGTCTTCACACCATTTTGTGGTTAATTTGGTGACCTGCAGAACATCTCTTTTCAAAGACTCGTTCATCCAACGAACAGCGAGGCTCTGGAACACATTGCCCAGGGAGGTCTTCCCCGAGGCATATGACCTTCAGAAATTTAAAAAGAATACCAATTCCTACCTCCTTTCCCTTGCTTCTCACGATGTTCTCTGAACATTACAGGATGTCTCCTTTCGTGAGAAGTTTTATATAAAAAAAGTGCGCATATAACATTTACGTAATAAGATATTTACATGATTCTTGAACCTAAGAGAAGTATCTATAGTTGATCCAGAATTTTTTGCACTATCAGAAATAACCAAATTTGTGTTGTTTAGTTTAATATTCATATTATTCACGATGTTAGGTCTTAAGTTTTCATTTCCAAATAATAGGACTACTGTTTTAGTAGGATTGATTGATAAATTGTGTTGATCAGAATAGTCTACAATTCGTTGAAGGTCTCTATTTATAGTTTCAGATGCCATATCGTGTAATGTAGGACCGAAGTAATGGATTAATTGTGTATCATCCGCGTAAAAGTGTATTTCACAATTTTCTAGGTCTGATGTATATAATAGAAATAATAAGGGTCCTGATATGATATATGATTGATATATGATATATGATTTCAATTTTCAATTTCAACATTATCTGTCAAATGATGATCATCAAGTTTGACATCCAGAACTCATATCCATTTCTCAAAAATAATGAAAATAATCATTTTGGTCTCCAAAAGTGTTCATTTTGTTTCATTGAGCCCGGTTGACTCCAATTATATCCATAGGAATAATATAACATTGAATTTTTCCAATAACAACGGATGATACAGTCTGCATATTCAGATTTCTCTTTCCTGCATATCACCGGGAAACACTTTTTCGTCATCCCAAATATTAAAAGTATTCCGCATTCAGGGGGGATGTTGTTTGTTTATTGGTTTCATCGAGAAGGGTGAGAGATTATTTTGAAGGGGAGAACTCGAGTGCCAAAATAATTCCAATTCTTCAGACACTTTTTTGGATGCCGCATCACGGAGAGTTTGGAATTAACACTGTTTTCACGCCAGCAAAAAGGAAGGTGAATTCCTTTATAAACGAAAAAAGAAGGGACAATATGAGTGTACAGGGTGATGCTATTTCCATTTATTATGCATGACTAACGATTAATGACTAGAAATCAATTTTTTCCATGACTATCGTATTGTTTCATTATTTTTTGAACAATTATGTTTCAATCTCATGATTTCATTGAGATATTTTTCGAGTTCGGGAGATCATGTTTTCTTTCTAGTATTTCTACTAGTGAATAAGCTGAGTGGACAAGTTCAAGATATGATCTCAAACAGACAATTTCAATTAGAGTCAAAATTATCATTTCGATAAATATTACCCTAGACAAGCACACGTGAATAGAAATATAGAAAAGTACAACTTATTTTTGATTCATACTGTGTAACAAGAAAACATCATCTATCGACTGAGAAAACACCTTCGAAGGAGGACTGCGAAAGAGAGTATTAACTCTGGAAATTAGGCGGAAACCGAAAAAGGGGTAAATTATGGGGAAATTTTTCAACAGCTTACGAAAGTGTTTTTGTTTGGGATTTGATGCGATGAACGGAAGTTAAAGGGATTTTAATTGAGATGGTTTCAGGGGATGTTCATTCCCATGAAACTCAAGGTATTTGAGTCAGAATGTTGACCCAATTATGGTTTTATTATCATTCGTTGAGTTATTGGAGCAATAGAAAACATATCATTGCTATCGTCTGAGTGCATTTCGATTTCTTCGAAAAATGTTAGAAACTACCTGGCGTGAAACTACTCAAGCACAAGAGAGCCGCAACAAATCATGGAATAAGGTTTAGGTACGAGTTTGGGCAGAGTTAGTTATATGACCTAGTTATATTACCACAATTTGTTTGTTGTGAATAACTGCGATGAGAATGCTGATGTACATTTTCATCTCACCTAATGCTACTTTGGAATGAACGAAGTATATCTCCAGAAGGAGAGCTTACAACCTAAATTAATTGAGATCAAGTATAATATCTACAGTTTCGATGTCCTATTAATGATTCTCATCTCTCATATATTGAAAGAAATTCAAGAATAATACAAGTACACTAGAACATTGTGATATCAACTTGTTATTCTATTGTTTATTCTATGTAATCGATGGATGAAAATAAGATTGAATTCGATATTATTCCGCTATATTTTGTGACTGTTAGCAGGTCATCAGGACTCACTGCAACTGTTTCTAATTCAAATTATAAGTTGAATAATGTCCATAAAATATCATTGATCATCAGAATTCATAATTGACAAATAACTACTACTGGTCAATTTTCACCTGACTGCAATATAGTAATTCAAATATCGAAAAAATCAACTTGAATGGTTTTTGATAATATGTGTGAAGTTGTATCTGATAGGTCAGCATTTGATTCGTACTAGTGACAAGTATCCATCGAATAAACATCAACTCGATCATGTGACTGGATTGTCCAATTGAAAATAAATCCTTCTTAATCATATTGGTACCATTACACTTATATCTTCTTCATCGTGGTCGACTGTACCATTTCACTATTTTGATTGAAAAATAAGACAGGTAATATTTTTATATTTATATTTACTCTGTGAATAATGAGCGATGCAAACGAATGTTTAAGACAGGAAAAGAAGCAGGAGCCAAGCAATATACGATGACCCTGACCATAATCGATCTTTCATGTCTAAATATTGGCACACTGGATTCACTTCGGAAGAAATCTCAGGTCGTTAATGGCTTAGGAAGACTTATAACTACTTCTGTGTCGTATGAAAAATACAATACTATAATGAATTAAAGGCTTTGTTTCTGGCAAGGCAGCAGTGACAATGTACGACGACTCGATTTTTGTTTTTTTTATTTCTTTCCTCATGGTTATGATCACAGATTATGATATAACGATGTTCTTATGATGTTATTGAATCAAATTTTATAAATTACATGTGTATATTCTTCTGGTTGGGTTTAAAAACAGCTTCTATAACTGAACCCCGCCCTTTTTTATTCAGTATTTTGTTTGTCTAAACTATTATTGAGTAAGTAAATGATGAATAAAGACATATTATCATTATTATCATCATCATCTACAATAAAGCAAATATTATCAATATGTCATCTTGTATTTGAATGTGTCGAGAATAGGAAAACGATATGCTCAATATCGAGGAGATATTTTATTTTTGATATAATCACTTCTACGGAATGGAAAGAAACAATCAAAGTGTTTCTGTCTCGTTTCCATAAGAAAAGTAGGTGTATTATGATTTTACATGATTAAGAAAGACGCAACGCGTCGAAAGAGCACGTCACAGCCAACTACAGAACACGTCTCTGAATTTTGAGATCGACTCACAATACTGTAGATGAATTAATTACGAAACTGTATAATCTGTATGGAATGATTTCCATTTTATATAATAAGTGACATTTCACATGATATTTATTTGTTATACTCGTCAAGGAAAAATTCTTGTCTATTGTATTTTTATTTCTCGTTCTCAATTATGATAGGGTGGTGGTATTGTGATCTTCGAAAATACATAGGAATGAATATTTTTGTGGCTCGTACTCAACCAATTATCAATTCTCATCGCCCGATCATCATCTAATTATCATAATGATGATTTTTTCCTTCCACTTCTGATATTCCACTTCAACATCCCACTTCTGAAGTCCTCAATGTCCCTGCTAATTCCCCAACTTATCGCTCTCTCGCTTCCACTTCTCTCGCGTCTGGAGTCGGGAATTGGGACAGTGTTTACGTGTATATTTTGATGCTATATATAGTATACAACCGTGTAAGAGCGTTGTGGATTCAGTGAGGGTGGTCGAGGTTTTAGTTGAGCGTCGACTGCTGTGCTGTCAGCGTCGCTCGTTCACCCGACGGACGCTGGATTTCCCGAGTTTCTCGATTTTGTGAGGGGGATTTTCAACGTTAACCATGCCGGTATCGGTTGAGAGAGTGTTTGTGTGAGTGAGCGTCACATGATCTTTCCTCGTTGTAAGTTCTAGAAAAACTTGGTTGAGAGATTTTTCAGGAATTAAAAATATCATTTCATTGGTTTATGAATACTATTGATGAGGTCTTTGCCCTTTCATTCATTTCTTTCCACTAGATAATATTGCACATTTGATTTCATCAACAGTTGATGAAATATATCTTACAGTACCGAAAATTCAGGAAAGAAACATTGTAAATATATCGACAGAGGTGACACTTATATTTGCACGCACTTATGGTTCATTTGATTCTCCTCATCATCAACTAGAATCAATTCTTTCGATATAATACAAATGGAACTATCATCATATTCATCGAAATATTTTCTTTGTGCCAATATTTCCAATTGGCTCTTTCACCCACGCAACATCAATCTGAAACGCACTGTATATTTAAGTTACTCCGAGTTGTCTGTCTCTTTCAGCATTGTAGAAAAAAAAACAATTTTTCAGAATCTATGCGTCATTATCCATCAACATGAATCGAATGAATGAACAAATAATTAAATAGATCGGCTCTTTGTATATTCTACGTGGAATGTCTGAATTCTATACAATAATTAATTGTTGTTTGAACATCCACACCAAACATAAATTATATACTGCTATTATTATTTATACTTTCAATGTTCCAACAATTCTCCAAATATTTATCATGTATCCACATAAATAACTTTTGTTTAAATAAACATCTATTATTGAAATTCAGTTTGATTATTGAATATAGGTTCGGAAATGTACGTGAAAACTAAGTATATATTGAAAGTTTCATAATAATCGTACACCATTGTGTGGTAGATTATACAATATGCATCGACATGAATTTCCATAAATTGATAAACTACTGAAATATGTTCAAACTCGAAACGTTTATAATGACTTCTGCATAATTTCAATCAAATTATAATTTTCTTTGTTTCCAATAAATTATCAGTTGACAACATTTAGTTCGCTGCAGTTTTTAAGAATTCTCTTTTAATATGTATGCAATTGATCATGATAATTATTATTCGAGTCGATAACATTTCAGTTGGGAACCATAATTGAATTTCGGTTAAAGAGATATACCGACATTGAACTTCAATTTGATATAAAAGAGAAAAAATCAGGTTTTCCAAATATAACGCTAAGAACTGCATAATATTTGAAATGATTATAATTTGCGATGGGACTATCATTGCTGATTCAACATCCCATATTTTATCAAGTTAATGATTCGCGAAAATATTTTGTTATCATAATGGGATTTCTAGATATATTCACGTCAGAATCGCGCCTCACCTTCTGTACATAGCTTGATATTCGCATAAAATGCAAACAAAAAATATTTATTTATATTTGTTTTTTTTTTCAACGCAAATATAAGTAATCTTAATGCAAATATTGAATGATTCGTGTCCTCAAAATGAATTGTGAAACAATATGTTATATCCATATTATCATTTCATTGGGGCATATTTATAAACCGAGTAGATTTGAATTCGTGTGATATAACATGTGCATTTTGATAAGGAGTTATCGCATTATTTAAGGAGCAACTGAAAGATACCAAAAATATGAAATACGTTGTATACACATTGGACCTACAAAATATAACAACTTCAGCATCTAACTAGAAGTTATTATATTATTAAGATATAGGGTCAATTGAATTTTATAATGAGGCAATTCTTGAGACAACATCATGAAGGGTGATATATTTGTTTGAATCGAATTATATAATGTGAATTCACGATTTCTCACGATATCATTGTCAGAAGATCAATGTATTCCACATGTGAGTATTTCCTCAGATACATTACTAACCTTTTATCAAACAAAATAAATTATTTTGGTATCTATATAAACATACGTATTCATATTTCAACATTATATTCTGAGGGAAATGAAGATTCTCCTGATGCAAAATGAGAATATCGAAGTTATTCCAAGAAACCCATTCATTCAGTTTTCTATTTTTTGCCTTTCTTTTTTGTATAAAAATTTTAGACATGCCAGAAGAATTTTTCATCCCTTCGAAAATTATTTACACATTTTATTATTTCAAATAATATATAGTTATTCTTTAGAGGTTCCGTGGTTTAAAAAATTATATGTACGTGACATGGCTTCCATGAAATTTTAATGTTGAATTTGATTGCTCCACCATATAATTTAGAGGTCAGGTCAAGTTTCGACTGTACAAAAAACAACAATTTTCGAATATTCAACGTGTTTTTATATCAATATTCTAATTTTTGAAGGACAAACTCGAATTATGATTTGAATAGGATGAATTTGTAATTATTACACTTTCAATCTTTTATCAGCATCAAATAATAAAAAATTTAATTGTCATGCAACAACATTATTCACACTTGGGAAAACGTCCTCCCACTATATGGAATAGAAACTCCAGAAACTGGCAGATATATCAAAGGATCGAAAATATCTTGAGTTTGAGTCGAATAATGGAGATAATAGTCTGATGCTACCTCCACGAATCGAATGATGAGAATGAATTTCACGAAATTTCGAAACTGTGTTGCTCTTTGACAAAGTTCGATATATTTTTGAATTAATACAATCATGAAATCATTTCGAATAGAAAACAATGCAATTGAAACAACTCCGAAAGGTGCATGGTATTTTTTTTTTCAATTCATTGAAGTCATCAGTAAAATTCCAAATAGGTATTATATTCATATTTATTTAATTTATTGAATCGAAATACTCAATCCAAACGATCACTAGATGTTGAATATTCCTTAAAAGGAATAAAAATAATATTCCTAGAAGTCCTCAAAGAACCCAATGAATATGCTTTTTGAAAAAATGAATGATTCTGGAGTAACTAAAAACGTGTTGACCGGCTGATAAATAACCTCAAAATAGCGACATACCTGGGCGAAGGATGCCAGCATTCGAGTTTCGCAGTACTTCATCGGTGCTGGTAAACACAACACTCACAGAACAACACCTAAACACAACTAAACACATAAACGGTAACAGCCTCTATTAATTATTTCTTTTTCGCTAGAAAGAACAAGAGTTAGCTGTGTTGTTGCGCAAAAGGGTCATTGAAGTCGGCGAGATGCTAGGACGAATTCGTAGGCGGTCCGACGCCGCGCGTCGAGATGCGCCGCCGCCTCCGACGCCGCCACCGCTGCACTTTGTGTTGTTTGTATGTGTGTATATATCTATGCGGGAGGCGGCAGGCGGTCGTAGCTGGCTCCGCGCAATCCTGACAGCTCCACTTCGCCTTGCCGGTTGCCTCCTCCCAGTGGTCCACGTCTTTCGCATGCTGCACCCCGAACCCCAGGTCTCTCTCCTCGTTCCCTCGTTCCACACCTCGTAATAAACCGACAAATACGCTGGCACGACGAGCGAAAACCACTTCGGAAGAACGGCCTTCGCGTTTTATCTCTTCGGGAATTACTAAATGTACAGGAAACATCTCGATGCACATGGAAATTATTTCGTACATTCATTCCGACGAGGATGATTTAAATGGATTCTCATCCTGAAACCTCGAGTTACTTCACCAACAAGAAAAATGATTATCTGAATCTACTGGGAGACGAAATCAACAAATAAAACGGCTCACTGAGTTTACACTAGAAATTTTTTTGAAAGAGTAGGAAATATGGAGGTTGAGAATGTTAGCCTCAAAGTCATGTACTCATTAAGCGAACTGTTTCTCCATTCTGTCCATACAAAGATTGAAGGTAAGTAAAATTTTTTGGGCTCACCTTTTTCCTCAACAGGCTTGGTATTTATACACAGAACAAATTGATGAATTATACAAGGCTTTGGATTTACGCCAACAGGACTAATAACTTGATCATTCATCAAGTTCAAGAATTGAATATTTGATAGTATAGTTACAATCTGAGAAACAGTAATACGTATATGCATATTTCTGGAATGATGAGCAATATCTGATCAAAACTCAATAGCAGCTTGGACATTGTTTGAGTATTTCAAGAAAAAAGTTTGCAGCAAAATCACATGTAATATTATATATTTTGAAAAAGCGAAATGAAAACAACCATCACCCACCAATGGGATCTTGTATACCTCGAGAGATATGAAGGTGGATGGAATGATAATTTTAAAGCGATAAGGGACATTTAGATTGATTCTTTTTTCCATGAATTGAATATATTAATCGGGTCTTGAGTAATTATTGTTCAAACTCCAAAGGATGCTTTCCACCATTGGACATATCTTGTTCTCAACATTCAGATATGGTTTAGGATGTTTGAAAGGTATAATGCTGTGATAGATGCTCTCCATCTCTGGTCACTTACTTCTCCGAAGATTTCATTGATCTCCCTTGACACCCCTCAACAAAATTCATCGAGAACACTAACCTCGACTATTTTAACCCTAAGTTTAGGGTGTAGAGTATGGGGGCGAGGCACAAAGGGGACGCGAATACGATGCGAAGAAGGAAGACATTTCGACCTCGTAATAATTGCCTATTATGTGAATTCAGGCCAATAAATCAAATAGGAAATATGCGCTTTTTTAAATTGCTCTTTAAATTCATATTGGAAGGTTTTTCGTATTTCACGCTAATTTTAAAGCTATTTAAGAGAGTCGAAAGTGTTTATAGGGATATGAATCTCCTTAGAAACGCTATCAAGAATACTTTATTCACCTCGAATGGTTAGGTACAGGGTCTCCCGCATAGTATGGGCAACCCCCTTTCTACCTAGTAGAAATACAAAAACTACGATGCTCATTTTATGCACAGTGACTTCAACTATCTTTTTCGAATGCTATTATTATTCAGGTTGATCCATTTTTCTGTGGCACAACAAATTTTCCATCTAGTCCAAGTACTGTGAAAACTTTGTGAAAATATATTTTGATGCGCAGTTGCATGAATATGGCCCACGTCATCATTTTCAATCAATGTCGATTAAATTGAATGTATAGACATTGTTGCCAAGATCACCCATACCTTGAATGGTGAATGGTGAATGGTGAATTGGTGAATTAGTTGTCATTTGTTTAAAATATTACGATAAAATGGAAATTTTTATATATCCTTCATGTCCTACAATACTCATATCAATCTCGATGTCGAATGAAAAAATCAGTAACTGGTTGCATATTACGATATTCTCATAACTCAACTAACTCAATTTTCCATAAGTGGAGACTTGTGCCATACACTTCTCTATAGTGCAATCCGAACTACTCCTGGGGCGAAAATGCATTCGCCTGAGGTGGAATTCTTACCATCGATATAGTCGTTGTAGGCTCAAAAATATTATTTTCATGTGGTGCCGAGATGACTTTTCGAAAAACATATTTTATATGTTTTCCATTGAACTGACAATTTCAAAATTGCTTGAAAAATTATGACTTTCGAATTAAAAAATCAATATTGCAAACTGCATGCAAACTCTCTAGTGAAAGGAGTATCGTAACGTTACTCGATGACAACAGGTACTCAAGTACTTTATTTTTAGTAATACTAGAATATTCACTTTATCTCTGATGATTCATAATAAATTCGAATTGCCATATTCAATAAACTCACTGATTTTTTTTATGTTATCGAAATAATCATTGAAAATACGGCAGCAGCTTCACAGGATTTTATTGGTACGTTATGAACGCCCAATGTATATTAATTTCGATCGTTTCGATCGATATATCGTAGCATTTCTCAAAAAAAATTAATGAGATTAAATATCAACTGAATATGTGCATTGAGATTTTCGTTACTGTATTAGGATAAGGGTTGAATATTCATCCTGATCCTTATGTTTATATGCGCGCCGGTCAATATAAAACAAGCACACGATCCCCCTCCGATATCCATCCATAAAAAGGGCTTCAGAATGATGCGTTTTGACAGAATTCAATAACATCTAGAAGTTACGATTTAACGGGCTGCAACCTATATTCCATAAAATAACATAAAACTGAAGCTCCACACTTTTTACTTTGCAGACAGAATAAGACTGGGACCGACTTCTGGAATATATTTACGTCATAAATATAGAATGGGACACTTTCATAATAGATATTTTTAAATTATCGATGAGAACGAAATGCTTATAACGAATAAATTCGAATATTGAAGAAGGGAGCAATTTTATCGGGTGTATATGAATAGCAGCGGTTGAGATTGATATTTTATCAATATTTGACAATATTCAATTACTCGTCTGTACAAAAACGAGGACAATTGATGATCGTATATCATCCTACATATGAATTTCTCTACTAGTTTTAGAAAGAAGAGTTCACCATAAGATTCGTTTTCACGAATGTCATCACTAACATATTGATTTTGGTGAATATCTGCTTCTAATCGAGTTCCGTTTTTGTAGTTGCAGCTGAGACTCACTAAGTCGATCTTGCATGACATATCCAATGCGCATGCGTCAAGTGATTAAGTAGTATGCATAAACTACCTATAGTCTCAACTTTTCATCTTCTAGCTTTTGGAAATTAACTGCAGACTCTTCAAATTCAATATGAGGAATATTGAAATTGGGACTGGAAAGCTACAAACATCTTGATAAATAGCCGAATATTATTCTAGTCACGAGAGTGGGTTTTTATTCCACTGTGAATACTTGGTGAATTTGAAATCCATATGTTCGAAATACTCCCTTTCAGTGGTTATGGCTTGATCTTCGCTTTAAATGTAAAAGTCCATCCATCATGTCGTATTTATCGTTTGAAATCGGAGTTTACCTAGAGATTCCAGAACTGTTGCCGGAAGGATAGGCATCCTCAAGAACGGTATTTTATATGGTTGAAACTCGAGAAGAATAAATATCCCGGGAATCGAAACATCCATTTATCTAGATAAAGGAAATCCAGTATACCCGTTTATAGTCGCTGTATCTAGAACAGCATTACACCTCACTTAGAATGAGAGGCTATTAGCTGCTACACTATCTTGAGAAAGCTCTTAAGCCCGCTTATACAGCGATTGAAATGTCGTTAAATAAAGCGAAATACGATAGAAAATGGTGAGGTATTACTTTAGGGTATTTTCTCATGCAAATGACAACCGTATTTTGTTTTTCGACTCCTGATAAAATATACTTACTTTTTAGAAACTGTCTGCTCAATTCAAACTTGGTACCTAGAGGTGGTTTCAATATATTCGATTCGATATCTTCGATTGGTTTATAATATTATAACCATAATCTCTATGCATACTAGTTAATCTACTTGGAATGAGTTAATCTATAAATTGAGTTTTCTGTCGATGTCTCCTTTCGTGAGGAGTTTTATATAAAAAAAATTCATGTTTAAAAATCAACTATCATCAATATTTGTTTTGTACTAATAATCTTCAAAAAGTTATAAACCAATTCTATCTGCTTTTTTATTTACAGATATGCAAGAATGTTCGATTTACGAACATATTCTCGTTACTTTCCTATGTCGGTCCTTCCTACTTAGGAATCAATTTATCACATTAATCATTGAAAACAAACGAAATAAAACGCTATCATTCTGAAGCAACCCTAAAATAACTTGGCGAGCACTGCAAACGAAACGTTATTCAAGTTTCCTGCTTAGCTGCCCCTGCTAGGACAACGAATTCTCGCATATCGAATGCTTCAGCCACACTTTCAGTAAACAATACCCTATTTAATTGCTTTTACAGTCTCCTGCACTCATGAGCGTCCGCTGATTTCTACTGCGAGAGAAAACGAGAAATAATTTTTCCGTTGCATTTCTGTTCGTACATTGAATATGGAGTCATATAGGCGGTTCAATATTTGTTGAGCCAAAATTCCCAGAAGTACCATACCCCACTTTCTCGAAATTGAGCGCATTCGACATATTCATTCGCCATATATTCATTCCTGTATCTCTAACTTTATTTTCTGTAGTAAAATCAACGTAAATGAAGTTGATTAATTTTTTTACCAGAAATTGTATTTTGAAGATTCAAAAAATACGGGGCTGTAGTCGATTATTGAAGTCGAAAAATAGTCAATGTGATGACACCTTTATGGTTAGTAATATAACTTATCAGATTTTTTTTTCATACTTTTTACAGCGATACTGAGAAGGATGCACGATATATTTATTTGGTGGATATGATTTATACATCGAACAGCAACTATGATTCCTGAAGATATGGAGTTATGAATTTTTACTGTCTCCAGGAAATATACCGAGTAATCTTCGAAATATATTGAATATGTATTAAATATATCGAATTATGCGAATACAAATATGTTCGTTGAAGAGCCCATTGAAAACCGATCAAGATCAATTACAAATATGATATTTCGACGAATTTCATGAAATGCATAGATAAAAAGTGACACATTTTCAGAATTGTAGGATCTTAGATTCGATGCCTGATTTTTTCTCATCATTCACGATGATCCAGGCATGAGGATATACATAAAAAAGCACCTCAAATTCCCCAATCACTCTCCCATTCTTCCCTCTTCATATATTCCAGCTGCAAGGATTTTATACTTGACTGAGTCATGTGTGTCACCTTTTAATACTCTGAAAATATATGATCGACTCGCACCGAACGTAGGTAGGAGAAGCCATTACTGAATGACAAGAGATTTTTGTCGAGAGCAGAAAATTGCTAATACCAACAAGGATTTAGCCAATATTGCTTTCGAGCACATCTCCAGCTATTTTTCTTTACACGTCCTCTCGCTTTCTCATAACCGTTCGGGAATTTAATGGTTCTCGATATCGCGATAGCTTTATTTAAACAGGAGCAATATATGGCTTCGGTACATGCAAAAGGTGTTACTTATGCAGGAGCTGGAAATTTTTGATTTTATCCTAGATGAATTCACGATCATGACTGATTCGGAATATTCGCCTATGAATTAAATTATTTTTTGTATTTATTTTTCCCCTGTTCATTATTGTACCATCAAAATTATTATTATATTGTATGTTGTGTTTTGATGAACTTACGAGTTTGATTAATCAATTGAAATAACTTTTTTCTCTGATTATGACACCTTCTGTACGCGACAATATATAGTGTTTAATCAGAACGATTGATTATATGCCATCAATCATATGAATGCATTGAAATAAAGATACATTATACTCCTCACTTACAAGGAGTCACCCAAAAAACATCTTCATTGCGCAATTACATCCACCGAATGATTGGGAACTTTCCAGTCAGAACTTTGGAGTCAAACATTGAGAAAAAAAATGAAGAAGGCTATTATTATGCAATCATAAAAACACCTACGGAAGAACATACCAATACGGTTCATCCTTTCCGAATGGGCTTTGAGAACACTTTTGAAACCATATGATCAGCATTAAAAATGAGATGAGTATACTCTGATAATAATAATGATTTGACTAAATTCATGGTTCGTGTCACAAGAAATCAGCTTTCAATCTATCACAAATAAACATCATGGTGAAGTGGTGTTGAACGGTGATGAAAAAATATTTTAAATTTTCGCTAGTGTGATTTGATAACAAATTGGCTCGCGCTGTGAAAATATTATTGAAAAAATAACGGTCTCGTCTCTTTTCGATTCGAACTTGAAAAGCAGGAGCGAGGAATAAGAGGACAGAAAGAGAAACGATTGATAATGAGTAAGCGTAACGTTTGTTTCTCACAAACGGATTAGTCCAAGCTCCACATTTCCCCGTAACCGCGCAACTCAACTCAGCCCGGCTTGTTTGTATTTGGGTTTCGGGATCCATCTGTAAAACAAATACTGCTGTCAGCCCACGCTCTTATTGTCTTTTTGTTATAGAAATAAACCACTGCGGAGAAGGCGGCCATTTTAATTTTCAGCTCGCTAAATAAGAGCCTTATCCGGTTATCCTAAAAAAATTCGATTACGTTTATTTTCATTAGATCCAGACTTTAAAAATCTTCTGACTTCATATAAATTCACCTTGAGTCCTCAGCTATAACTGATTGTAAGATATGAATATGCATCAAACCAGGGCGGTTATGGATCGGTTTTCAATATATATTTTTCGATTATATCGATATATTGGAATCCTTGATGTTTTTGAAATTATGATGCCTTAGCGAAAATGATCAGCGTGAATATGAGAGTAATGTATGAAATGCTCAAATTTCTATATAAAGTTTTCAATGAATTGTCTGAAACACCGACAATTTCACTAGAAAACATTGAGATTCAACTCACACCTGGATGAAGCATCGATTTTCAATGGAAACAGTAGTTTGGTCACTTCCCATATGCTTCGAAGCGACAGAAAGGTCAATACACTCGATCCGAGAACTTCATTTCCACTCCCCCACTGATCGAACTCATCACATCAATTACATCAAACATTATCAATTCGGTCCGTCCAAAGTCGTCTTGCAAATAAGGGTAGATTGCAGTGACGTGACAGAAAGAATGGAGGACCCCAACAGTTAGTCGTATCTCGGTTGAATCGAAGTTGAAAAGTGTTCGGTATTGCGTAATGGTCAGCGGACGGCCGTTAGCGTTGATTGCCGTCCTTCGTCAGACGTCAGCGACTAAGATTACCGCAGCCTTACTATAACACGGCTGGTGTTGGGAAAAAAAGATAAAGAAAAAGAGCGCCAATAAAACAGGAGGGTTAGCTGACGACGCAGGCACTACTCGAGGTGAAAAAGTTCGCAGATTATCATCTGATTAACATGTTCTGAAAACATCAATAACTGGTTTAGGTCCTAGTCATTTTTTCCATTCAAAACCAGAAGGCATGACAATATTTTCGAGAGTAAATTTGAACCGTATAGAAGAAAGAAAAATATACGGTAGGTTTTGTATTTATAGAATGAATTCCTTAGTACTTGTGTTAAGATCTGCATTGGGTCGATTTCTACTATCAATTCTACAATTGATGATATGAAAATAATCTTTTTCTTCTTGCACCCCCGAAAACAGGATTCAAATGAGAGTTCATGGTGCATCATAGCTGCTTAAAATCAAAATCTCATAATATTACGAATCAAATTCAGAGGTTATGTTGATTTCTTCCGTTATCCCAAATTTTGAAGTTGCAATATTATCTCGTCTATGAAAATATATTTTTGATTTTTGAATAACTCCTTGGGAAGTATTTGAGGGAAGGCAGTTTTGGGAACCTAGGACACCTTCGAATTATTCTTCGAGTCTTTTAATCCATCTCAAAACTCGAAAAATCATTTATGTACTGTTTCAGATTTCTCTGAACCTTCATCAGGTAGAGAAAAAAGTTATAGCAAAATTATTTAATCGTAAACTGTAATCTGGTAATCACTTAACAATACCGTGACTGTTAAGGAATCATTATTCTTTTTTAAAATATAAATAATAATCATCAGATATGGTTTGTTGGGAGATCATATCCTGTGGTGTTTCTGATGATATGATGGACACGTTTCCTAATGATATGAATTATCATTTGTAGTGTTTCTGCGAATTTTCTTTATATCCTGAATTTGTCACTGTTTTCTGGAATGAATGATCGTTTCCACGATATGTTTGATGACAAGAGTAAAACTTGAAATCTTTCCCATGTTTCTTGAGAATTCAACATCACAATATATTACATGAGAATTCATTCTCATCGCATGTAACATTATATCTTTTGCTAGTGTTCGGAACAGGGCAAGAAGAAACCACATGCGACAATTAAATCTTGGTACCCGGTGGTGTTAATTTAGAATAGTCCAGTGATGGCATTCAAATTATTTCCCATTAAAGTGCGCTGACGTTTCTTTGCAACATCGGCATTTGGTCGGTGTTTTTGCCATCCTTAACAATTTAGTCGGGGCGGAATAAGTGGCACCCGCTGAGCCATTATCGTAGAACGCTGTCCATTTGGCCAGCTACGAGCAACGTCAGCAGTCTGTCCTATCTCCCTCCGATCGGCAGGCCACGGAGAACGGACCACAGACGCGGTCTTTGAAACGCCCCTCATTATCATATCCACTTCTGGACCACGGCTACAATTGCGATCGCGATACGTCCATTAAGGCGTCCTCCCACTCCACTCATTTTCTACAACCGTAAATAGCACATAAATCTTCGACAGTATATTTGCTGCCATTTCACTCTTCTCAAGTGGTCGATACTTTAGTAATACCATAGATAGTATATTTATATTCTTTGGATGTGCTTGAAAGAACTTGAATCTCATTGAAACAATAATACTTGTACCTATCCATAAAGTCGACTTCAATGTTGGAAATTATCGATAGCTAGGTTATGTTTTGACCAGCAGCGGCGTTTATTGAATTTTAACGATAAAATGTCATTACTTGCTAAAAACTATATATTTTTGCACAATTCAAATCTTTCAATGACATTTCATTACCTATTCAAGTAATCTTAGTTCTAACTTATTGTTATTAACGTTTTGGTGATGTGATATTCAGTTAGTTACATACTAGGTATGTCCCAAAAGAGTACTGTTGGTACAAGAATATGAACAGGACATCCTTGGAATATCGATCGGTACATTCCAGTAATGTCCTTTTCATGTCCCTGTATATCTCAAATGTTATTACGTTATGATTCATAGACAACAACATATATCGATTGGAAAAATAATTTTGTCACCAGAGTCTGAGTGCTGTTGAAGCTACCCATCTAAGTCACTCGCACTCGTGCTCAATTAATTTGCGCAGCTTATTATAGAAACTAAATAGGAAAAGTTTCTCACATTAGGTTCGACTTTTCTACCCATTCAGTGATAAAAGAGAATATTTCTCGCTCACGGAGTTTCCAAAGAACGATTGACATAACCGTTATTTATGCAAGGGGTATATCGCGATCTTTATATAGATTTAATTGATGAAACTGTTCTTCAAAATTTCAAAAACCATGATGGAATTTTCTAGTATTCGATGAGTCAACTAAATAAAATGATAGTATAAAATAGCTTTCTGAAACCACTCGGAAAATCTGAGATGAAAATATTGGTATCTGGTGGAAAGGTCAGGTAGACTTTCATTGTTGACGATAAAAAAATTATATCAGAAGGGACGAAGATTATGACATTCAAAACGAGGAGTGGAAACGACCAAAACATGACAGAAAGGAATAGGGACTCGAGAATGGAAGTCATGCCATAACCACAAATTTGCATGAATATCCATCTGGTTTCAAACTGTGTAGAATATGAAAGTATATTCAGAATTAGTTGCAGTATGTACAAAACATTTTAATAATTTACCTGTATCAAATAAATCGATTAAAATTATCGTGAATAGTTTATGTGTTGGTTGTTGGTTTTGGTAGTGACGATCAAATTTAATCTTACTATCATCCTTACATCTGAATCAGTTAATAATTGGAACGTTTCATTTTACAGACAAAGCAACTGCTATCGAGTTCAATCTGGTCGTTTTCCAGTTACATGGAGTGAAAATTCGGTACAAAGCTCCGATGATATCTTGCCTAGCTTTTCCTGAAATGAATCCACCAATTATCCTTCACAAAGCGGCTTGAAGCTGTCCTAGCATTGTCTAGAACTACAGGACATCCACCATATAATAGACTTCGTGATATAATGGAAAAATAATAGAAAAAGATTTTGAGAACATCATAAATTTCAATGCCATAGTTTTTGTAACCACCATTTCTATGCTGATGTTAGACTATTATATTTTGGATTCAATCTGGATTATATTCAACAGTCGAAAAAACAAATATACAAGATCTGATAAAAGACGAAAAAAATTTTATTCATCATTGCGTGACTAAACTTATTTTTTTTTTATTCTGAAATGAAACACATTTTTCCTTTTCAGTAAGACTCCTTTTCGTACATTTTCGATTGTGGAACTTATTTGGTCTCTCTGAAGCGTCCAATAGTAGTCAGCCATCAATGGGACTCTCCTGAAATTTTTTCTATCTCTTTAATATCTGGATTCAATCGTTCACTTAGCTCTTCAATATGAATGTAAAATGTCTGAGAAGTCGAGGAAAAAATCGAAAAACTGTACTCAAATTCATTTGGCAACCTGAAGCTTGAAGTGCTCCCAATATTTTTTGTCAATTTAGTAGTAAGGGACTTTGTTATTGCCTGAGAATTGCTCAATGACTTTTTAAAAGCGTTTCATCCTCGTCTATGGAGATCCGCCATGGATGCAAGGATTTGTGGATCGGCCATGAGCTGTCTGGTTCAACTTTCCTTCATTTTTGTCCACAAGAAGATGCCTATAAACTTTGATATCGACTATTTCCATCTAATAAAAGGGACTTCACTGATTCCCTCATCAATTCCAGTTTTACATGGAGCAGTTACTTTGAATAATCCCAAAAAATAACTCGTATATAATATAATTCGACAAAATAACCTGACGTTCTTGTTTGAGTTATTCTTCAGTTACCAGAAGACTTCAGAAATCGGTTGGAAACATCCTCACCGTTTTTTTGTTGCAGTCCTTCGTTATCTGAATGCATTGGGCTATGAGGGACAATAAGATGGGACCAAAAGTCCAGCAGGAGCGACATATGCGGGTCGTAACTCATATATCCCTAATATTCACGAGCTACTGGCCCAACGAATAATCGACACCGGTGTCAACTCGAAATAAAAGCAATTTCGCAGATACAATCTCCTCATTTTTCTCCAGCGAGCGCTCCTATCAGATACGCATACGACGGGAGGGAAATCTTGCAAGGCAATCTTCGGTCAGACAGGTGCTTCGCAAGTTTCCAGGGCCGAATGGTTTTTCTAACTGGCTGGACAGCGACAAAATATTGCAATTCGTAGAACGATACATTTATCTCTCTTCAAAGATGAATTGTTCTTATTCGATGATAGTTACTCAGATTACAAAGACACTTTGTATGCGAAAATCATGTACGAACATTTAGTAGCAGGTATAGCAGTTGAATTCATGTTTGAGGTGCTGTTTGAATCAGATTGCATCATAAAAGAAATGCGCCCTCTTGCGGCGATTATATGATACTAATCGGAATTACAGTGATGCCAGATGACTTGGCGATAGAACAATCTATATCATGTTTATAACACCAATTGAGACTATGTTGGTGTTACATGCCTAGGTCATAAAAAATTCCATATGCAGTGTGCTCAAGTTGCACATTATGGAGAAGTTGCTAATGATCATCCGTGGTAAGGAGATTTTCTGAACCTCATATTATAGAGGTAGAAGAATACACTGAGATAGTTCCTTCGGTTTGCCTTTACCTTCTCAAACGAATTCAGAAAAAAATGGGACCGAATCACCAAATTCAGTTTTGTCAATATAGATTTATCGACCTTCTGATTGCACAACTTGTTGTCTATTTTACTTACTGTATAATATCTAACATATCCATGTTGTTCTTTCATAGATGTGTATGTAATGATAGATGTCAGAAAGTTTTTTCATTGACATTGAAATGTTTCCTTTGATAATTGCGTTTTTCCGTAATATTTTTTATGAACAACAATTTTCACTTCAGTCGTCACGAACAACGTTTCGTACTGCTCGTATTGCCTTCGCGATCTTATATCACGTGTATTCTCAATGAAATGACATTCTAATAGACTGTACCTTAGAGGGATGAGTAGAAGTTTTTCAATCCAATCTAGAAGAAAGATACCCTCAGAATCCTAAGTATATTTTTTGATTGTGGTGGTTCAATAGTCACTATGATATTGCATACCAAGAATAAATGAGCGTATTATGGATATACATACAAAGTAGAATATAGGGTGTTCCAAAAAACGTGCAATATATTCTGAACTGAACATAAGAGTATGCCGATTGAATCGAAGTTATTTCACTGATTCGACTACAATTGTGTTTTATCTGATAAGATCTCATTCCCAACTGTTCAGATGGAATGTATTGCAACATTAAACGAGATCGAGCGGAACGCTCCAGTATATGTATCGGAAGTTGCGATGCGGTGATTTTTCTTCCGGTCACCGTCTCTTATTATTTCGGTTAAACATTTCCCATTGCTCTGGGTGGCGCCCGCTCCACGAATACTAAATAAACACAAGTTTTAATTGAAGAATCTCGTCGTATCTCGGAGCGATGTGGTCGAAGCGGCATCGCTCTCTCCCGCTCCCCAGAGTTATTATTAGATCGCTACAAGCTGATGCAAATAGAGATTATAAAGATCGACCAGATGAAAAATGAGATACGGCATTCGCATTGTCTTATGTTATGACAATGGCGGTTCGTAGCGCGACCGTGCCCAAATATTTGTCTTCCACCGTAATGCTGCCGGTATGCGCGCCAAGCTTCGCCTGCATATTTATCATAACTACTGTTTATATACCTTTACCCTCACGTGGCGTCGCGGCGTTCTGTACGCCCGATATTCTAGTTACGTATGCACTTGTAAGCACGAAACGGCGCGCCAATAATATTAAAATTTGATTCTCGTACCGGCAGCCTCATTTATTCCGTCACGATCGATGAAAGTCGCGAGATGTGTTGCTGAGGATTCCGGATAGGACCGCAGCTCGAAAACCGCCGAGAAAATTTGCACCCTATGGCAGTTTTTTCACTCTCGTCACTAGAAATCTTGGCTATAACAATTTTTGAGTGAGAGAACAATTTTGCTGAGAATTGGGTTCCTTTGCAAAAGAAGAAATCGTCTACTAGTTAAGAAATAGTCTAGCGAGTATCATTCCATTTTGAAAACCTTATTGAAGCTCCAACATTCAATGTTACTTGCCAAACTAGTGTAGTACATTTTTCCCTCAGTACACTGGGACAAAGTTGTGCAGAATTTTGTTTCTGAATCAAAACTCAAGAATTGGGGTGAAAAAACTGGCACAGGGAGCAAATAATTACACATTGATTTCTGGGACAACCTGTATACATATAGTGAATCAATTTCAACTCCATACGTATTGGGAATCATTTCTAGTCATTCCAGATATTTCTTTTATCTTGAGAACTCTAGACAATGCGCATTTTCTCAGAACTATCAGTACCTAACACGTTGTTTATTTTTGACTCCTACAGACAAGGTACTCCTGGCTTTTTGACAAAAAAACATGGAAATATCACCCGTTGCAGACTTGGTTCAAGCTGAACCTTGAAATATTGTCCTCGTAACATATTCAGTTTTTTAACCGAATAAGAATTCGTATTGGTAGCTCATAAATATATTTTGTTTATTGTGAATAGTAATTAGTATTTTGCATTTGTACGAAGAGTTAATTCCTTTCCAAGGATTAGTTCAGAGATAATTTATCATGTATACAAAGACATTATATGCTCGAGTCAGCAGAACCATCTGAATTATGATGTTTCTATCAGTGATGACGTGATTCACCAGGAGGGTAGAAGTAGACTAGTAAACAAATAAATAATCTCCACCCTGGTGTGGTCACTCCACGTATTTACGAAATTGGACGGTATTTATCCTATCCAGTCGTACATTCCTCCAATTAGTATGAGAGGGGAATGATAATGAACGAGAAACTAGTGGAAATAGTCATTGGGGATACGAAGATTGGTCGTTATGATAACCTATTGAGTTTTTCTCTGGTCCATGCTGGCTCAAACAGGATTGGACTGACTCATTCTCCCTCATAGATCACTACTACCTTCATAATACTCAGCAATTTCAATTTCATGTTGTTTCTAAACCCATTCCAATCAAAGATTTTTTTAGTTCGTGTTTTGATGCCCCTTTGATTGACTGTACCTGAAAAAGGCCTATTGTAATAAAACAACGCATCTTCCAAAAATATAGAATCCATGTATCTAATTATTTTGAGCTATACTGAGTGTTGAAAAATTTCGTGATGAAGTATTGGTACTCCCTATCAACTATTATTTATAGTTCAGTTGCAGCGGTATTGGGGCTCTCTGGAATCGGGATCATTTATTCATATAATTCGTTAATTTTGCTAGAAGATCATTCAACTAATGATAGAAGTAGGGAAACGTATACAGGGCGATCCACCTAATTCATTAGAAGTTTGTGGAGAACTAAGAGAGATATCAACTTGAATTTTTTGTGGCAACAACGGCTCAAAGTGATATATTTCCCTTAGATATTTTCAATACGTTGTTACTTCCGGTTCAACCGGAAATTATATCAACTTTGTTTCTTTAAATAGAACATCCTATTTATTTTTACATTTCCTTATTCTACGTGAAATTCTGTTGCATCGTTTGCATTTTGATAATGAATATTATTCCAATAATTATTGAAAGCTACGGAATTTGTTTCTTGGCATCAAGAGTAAAGGCATGAAGATTTCACCATTTCAACGTTTACTGCTAACATTCAGAGGATATCCAACCTGAAACAATTTCAGCAGACGGAGAATATTAACAATATAAATGAATAATTTTATCAGAAGATAAATTTGATATTGTGAAGGAACTGAGCTGAATTTGGTCGAACGTAACCCTTGAGTGCATTGAGGCAAAACAGAAAAGAATATTGGATTTCTGGTCAACGTACTTATATTTGCATTATTTCATCACGAGTTTTTCGGATCAGTTGAAAAATTCTCAGCTCTTAAGGTTGTTTGCATTATTATTATATTGATATATGGTGCCCTTGTATATCGACAATTATTATTAATTTTGGTGGAACCACAAAACTGTGATTCCATAATTGCAACGAAGAATAGGGCAACGAAAAGTCTAACGACTCCATACTTAGTACTCCATCCGCGTCTTCTCTCACTAGGTATAAATTAAAGCGGAGCTTTCCACTTGATAGATGTGTTCGATAAAGTTTTTCGCCGTTCGAAATTAAGATATTCGACTTGTATAATTAGAAATGAAGCTAATTTTGCATTCTTTGTTTTCGGCTCTAGCTCTCCTTCTTTAATTAAGGACTTATACAGATGCCAGGTGGCTCCTTTTCTCTTTGCACCTCCGTTTCTTAGTGTCAAAATTAAAAAGCAGTTCCAAATATAATTCAATGTGAATTCGGTGAACTCCCTCCATCGGTTTACTGTCGCCACCGTTTTATATTGGGAATAGAAAGTTCCCTTATTGAATGTCATTTTTCTTGAAGTTAATATCTACTGTTGTTCAGGACCGTTACTCACCAGCAGTTATCCGAAAAAGCGAAAGATTATTGAATTTCTTTCCTGTAGTAATTATAAATGAATGAAAATTCGAAGAAATAATCTTGATTGAATCTACATGTGAAACTAAAATGCAACCCTCTGAGATACAGGGTGTCAAAAGTACGAAAAAAAATTAAGATCAAAAAATTCTGGAGAAAAATAAATTCAACTTGGTACACCTATCAAGGTTATCAACATGATGTTTTCTATTGATAATTTTCAATTTTCGTAAACCAGTGGCGTAGTTACGGTCGTATGTGGCCATACTTTTCTTGTATTTCCTTTAGATGAGTTAATGTGTGTTTGGTATCAGTTACACTCATCAATTTCCAACCTTAGACTCATAACATTCCAAATGCCTGAAAGTGAAGATTCCTGAGATATTTTCGAAAAAAAAACTGAATAAATGACGTGACAACATACATGAATGATTGTCAACCTCCTGAACATTTTTCAATGTTGGAAATATTCAAAACAGAATTTAGTATTTTTTTATGTACTTTTGACAACCCGCATCTCAGAGGGAGTCCTCACAAACCTCATCAAAAGTGTTTCTCTGATGAATTTGCATCGAAAATCAAATACCGGAATTTCGTAATTACACAATACATTTTAAAAATGAAATGTGTCCTCATCGAAGTCCCCTCTCCCTCATCCCAAACTTTTCCTTCTCCCCCTTATCTTTTCTAATCCACTTCGAATTGAAAGTAAGCAAATCATTTTGAACACGTTGCATTTTTGACCCTTTCTGTTTTCTTTCGTCGATGTCTTTCGATTTCCGCCAACATCGACCGAATGTCTTCAATAAAAAAATGACGAAAATATACAAATATAAGGTTTGCCACAGGCGAAAGAACAATATGATGTTTGCTCCCAGTAACGGAGAGCAGGGGTGTGTTCAGATGGATTCCTGGACATCGACTTTTCAGCAAGTGGGTTGCTTATGATGAAAGAAACAAGAATGATGTTTTTTTTTGTAGGGTAATGATATGGTAATTAACCACTATGTTCTGGGTTGGCTTTGTGACTAGCTTCATATACCACTTCAAAAGTAGATGGTAGATGTCCATTCCGCATTTTTCTTGTTTAATAGTCAATGTCTCTGAAATCAACTACAAGTTAATAATGACATTAATCTAGTCCTGATTATGTTATTGGTTTGCATAACATGAAAAAAGTCAGATTTGATTATTTCAGTGTATTCCTATGATAGTGAGCATAGACAGAATAACAAAAATTCTCCAACAATTGTTTTGTTCATTATTCTGGAGCATTCAAAAATCAATGCCACGTAAAACTCAACTTGTTTGCAAAATTTGTGCTATTGTCTATTTATTTGTGCAAGATTGTTGTGACAGCTTGCCAAAAGTGCGGTGTTGCTGCTTGTTGTTTTTTCAACGATGCCCCGAAACAGAAAGTTAGTTGAAGTTTATCGAATAATTTTGAGGAATATTTCATAATTTTTGACTGTGGATAACCGTCGTATATATATATATTTTTCAATATATGTTACTAGATTTCGACTAGAAGTCACAAACTTTATTATTGGATCAAAGATTTTCCTAACTATGTTTCAACCACTTCAGTGGTCAGCTAGAAAGTATTTATTTTGCAATAATGATATCGAAAGATAACCAAATCTATCAGAACTATATTCATTAGATAGACTAAATAGACTATACATCTGATTCAGAAAGAGAATAGTCTTTATTGAAAAAATGGAATACTTGTAGGATGCCCTTTCAATATTTATCCCAATGACAATGAAATTCAGTATAGCAACTGAAGAATGGATGAAAGAGAAAATCAGCTTTTATGGAAATTTGAACTATTAAATATTGTTCAGTATTTCGACCTGCTATCAATTCGGTGACTTTTTGCTTTCAATACCTTGATACTTGCTTACAATTTGAGCCGAGTTCGTTCCTGCGTTGAATTTCGACGTTTGAACGTTCAGCTCCGAGGTGGCTTCCGCGTAAGTTGGATCTTAGCCGACGTCCGGCGTCGGTGTTGACGTTTTGCGATATAGCCGCATGCAAAGACCAAATTGAATTTGGGACTGGTCGGCCTGTTTGGATTCCAGGATGGTTGTTTAGTTTGCCGGAACAAAGAAAACAGCCGTGTGTTTATTCTGCTTGAAATAGCAAGCCACTCCCCGGCCGGTTCTCTCGGAAGGACGATGTAAACACCTCGACGATATATTGCCGCCTAGCGGTCTTCGTTGCGGTCACACGCTGTACATTGTAGTGTACAGTGCACAAGGTACACACGCGCTCACCTGGATGTTCAATTATTGTTCACCGCTGCGGTTATGCTGCTGCCACGATATTTATGCAACATAAACGCAACCAGGAAACATTAATCTAGGTCAGTTTTCACTAACAGGGGAGCAAATTCAGGCGACAGGTGGATTCAGCTAACACAACGTAAGTTTTTTCGTGAGGACAAATTTCAGCACTCTGAATTATAATCAGATTTTTTATTGGGATCTCTATTTCAGGACCAATTCAAGTTAACACTGATTATTCTGATGGAATCGTTTATACATATATTATAGTTATGGCCTCGAAAATATCCAAGTTTAAATGATTATGCTTATATTTGAAACAACGTTCTTTTGTCAATTGAAACTTCGCAAATTCATGTGTGCTATATTTCGCAAGTTTTATTGATTTCATTCAGCTTTTCTCCAAGAATACACTTACAAAAAGTATTGGCTTCTCTATAGGCATATCATATTCTTTTTACTCTGAACAATTCTTCTAGAGTACAATCGTTATAGTAATTTAAGTTTATGATTATGATACATAAATAGGCCTTAACATCGTTTTTTCGAGATTCCCTACAATTGTTGAATGTTGGAAGATCGGAGATCTGAGATATCAAGAAATTAAAGATGAAATTTTCAATTGGGTAGTGAAATGAAAATAGCATAAACATTCAAAATTTCTTCACAAAATTATAGAACACGGAAATAAACCCCCAAACATGAATATTGTGAAAAGTGATACTATACATACTTCAGTTAGTGAATCGATTTATAGATAGATTTTTATGGGAAAAAAGGATGTTACAGAAATATATCATTATAGAGGAGGGCTGCGAAATACAACTTCAGTTGGACCAGAAGTGAGAAAGTATTAAAAATGTATCTCCCTCCATAAACCTTAACGAACCAGGTGAATTGCCCTATATACAATATAAAACAGATTCGATATATTTTTGGGAAATGGTAACGATGATTTAAAAATGACTTCAATGAAATATTCCAGGTGAAATTGCCTGTCGATATTCTTTATTTGATTCTGTGAGAGCAGATCCTGCTAGTTCTGTTCGAAAGTCTATCTCATCCTACAAACGACTGCCGTTCTCCATCTCACTCCATATTGGAGACATCTGGCTCAAACTCTTTCAATTAAGATGAAAAATCCAAATGCATTAGTGTAAAGAGGATAGGGAAGGGGAAGCGAGAGGGTGTGAAAGGCGGCCAGGGGGTAGGAACGGGGTGGCGGCACCCAGACAGCCCGCAGGTCTTGATTACAACGGACAGCGGTGTCTCTGATCAACCCCCAATACGCCAATCTCTCGGTTTTACCGATGTATTTATTCACAAGGATTCTACGATACTCGTATGCATCGTTAGATAATATCAAGAACAGATAATGTTAACCGTTTTTTGGATAGTAATGTTTTTTTTTCTACTTGAAAGTTTCAGCTGTTAAGTGGATAAGGTTGATTTTTAATGCCATGAACGTGAAATTCGGCAAAACTCATGAAATAAAAGGCTACATGAATTTACAGTGTGAATGAATGATATGATGAGGTAATTTTTCCTAATGTTGTCACTCGCACATTCTTTTCGATTTGTGCTAACTCTGGAAGCTCGACTTTTATTGAATTGTCCATATTACGTGAAAAAATACTCAGCGCGGATAACCAGTACGTGAAATTAACATGAATTGCCGCCATAACACAATAAATATAGTCTAAGATCCGAACCTAAGTCGACCTTCACCGAGCTGATAATAGAACGAAATATATTTTATCATGAATTTAGTATATTAGAAAACACATTGAAAATGGGTTTGCTAAAAAAATCCTGGGCAGACTATTTTCAATTATTTTTCAAAAAATGATTTTTAATTAAATGTTGCAACATCAGGATAATAAAAAAAAATTGTCCTGACTGAAAGTATAAAACGTATAGAATGTGCAGCCGTTGGGTTGTCTACTATTTACCTGGGCGAACTACTGGGTTGTCAGGTGAACACGGGTATATCGATGCCAGTTACTTTCATTGGATTGATAATTGAAAAAATTTTATATCATCATAAGCGCTGTTTAATTGCGAAAACGTTGATATAGGGTTGTCTGCGAAAATTCCGGTCCAATTAGGGGTTTGCGAATTTTAAAGATTTTAATTTCAACGCGCGTGAAAGTGTGTGACAGAGAGATCCGAGGTAATTATACTGTGTAATAATAAAGGACCCAACATCGCAGTCGCTTGTGATGGGACGAATTCACGAAAATAGCATAATAACTGACATTTCTCATTCTTATGAACGCTTATCAACTGAATATTTTCATTAACGATACGAAATTTAATACCTGAATATTCATTTCTATGCAGAAGGAAGCATGTTTCTAACTTTGATTTCTAGAAGCACTACCAGAACGGAAATATTATTTCAATACATTATTTTCACTGAATCACCAAACTTTCAATTCACCAAATAATATTCTTCCGAAATCTCATTTCTGAATCATTTGTTTTCATTTTCATATAAAAATCTTCTCCTGTATTTTGTTCGGAATTTTATTTTCAATCTAGATTATATTTGAATAACTGAATATTTGTCTCGAGTACTCACCGATTCGACATCTTCTAGATGAACAGTTTCATTTGGAGTTGTTGCAGCTGAAGGTCTTTGGGATGTTGACAAGTTGATCGCACCATCTTCGTCTATGTCCTGGTCCATAGTTCCATCGTCCTGTAACAAGAATAACTGATATCAGTCTTGCCTATCATAAACACAGTTTCAATCGAATGAATCATTGTTGAATGGGGCAAAATACACATAACGAATTGTTGAAAGTAATACTTGTTTCATAATGAAAATCGAAGAAGCATTATAAAGTAAAAAAAAATGTGTGACAGATCTCAAGTATTTTTTGGGATGGATCATTTATACTTTTCTCAGTATTCTTCATTTTTTGTGTTTGCCTACTGAGTATCGAAGTAGTCACAATATATATATTTTTTTTCAGTAAAAGTTACATGAATTACTAAATTTCTAAAGCAGCACAAGCATCGCCTGGAAGTTTCATACATCTCAGATTTTTCAAAACAGTACCTGATTCGACTCGTCTCATTCATTGCTGAGATGCTGTGTATGTTCTCTTTTTTCCAATTTTTACCACTTATTTTGACACTGGAATTTTTCGAATATGTTTTATACTTTGGCGTTATTGAACATAATGTGACGTTCATGTTCTTTGTATCGTGCTGTGGTATTGAATCAAAGCATTATCCCAAATTCCTTTGGGTAACTTCCAGTTTCACCATAGTAAACACTTCGATTGATCCTTGTGAAAGGAGCTTGTATTTTCTACATATTCAGCTAACTTGATGCATGGTCTAGCAAATCTGCTTGCTTTCTTCAGCCATAAATCAATTTTTGGCCCCTCAGCTCTCATTACGAACATTGGAAGTGAGAACAGAAACATTCTCTCTTTCCTTTCCTTCGTTTATATTTTTCGCATTCCCGCAGTTTTTCCACTAGATATTATTTTATAGCGTCAGATACGTTCACACACGGGCTGAACTGTTAAATCCCACTGGACGAGACACAGAGACTTGATTTTATCGCTCTCAAGACACTCGTCCATTTAGGATAAAACATTCTCGCAATCCTCAGCCGAACTCTCACTTTTTACGGTTATTAGGTGCGTCGGATTATCCGGAAGAGGAAGTCGAATGAGTTGAATCCTGGACTATCTTCTTAGGTATTTTTTCGTCCGGGTTTCTGACGGAAAATAAAATTTTACTATCGGTTTGTATGCAGTCACAAAAATAGGATATTCGTTGTGATAAGTGATTCTCTCTCTAGAGTCTAGAATATATGTGAGTGCAACGAGCATAGAGAAACTTGAACATTTGGTCAGTCTGACATGAAGAACATATTTAAAGAACACTGTTGTTCGTTCTCTCGTTCTGTTTCGAGCAAATAATAAATATCCCACTTTCACTCAAAAACAATGTTTCAGCTGAGCAAGCAATCTGAATGGATAATTCATCGTTCCTTTTCGGAAAAAAAACCATTCACTTCAAATAAACTTTGATTTACATAACAAAATCACACTGTATATACCGAATAGCTTGGTTATTCATTCTATTCCATGCAATGTCAAATGAAAAAATAAAAACTCGCGTGTGAAACCAATTAAAATGAAACACCTATTTATGCAAAGGAAGTGGATAAGGTAGCAGAGAAAAGGTCTGGCTATCCCTTCGTGGTCATTTATTTCGTTTAGAGGATAATCTGGATAATAGGTCCCCAGTTATCTTCTCCACGCTACAGCTTTATATGATCCACTGTATTATATCGGGACAGAGATTTGTTCTTTCATTTTTCTGTTGGACATATAGCACCTCGTGAGCAGAACTGGTATACCTGCTCAAAAAATTCTATAATTAAGCATTATTCTCTCTCAATAACACAATGTGATGATGAAAATTACATGTTTGGTATTCTCCAATTCTTCGTTCAGGAAAAAAATCATATGGAAGACATAAATTCCACATTCCTAAACAAATTGAGAAGTAGTTGTTCGAATCATTTTCCATTAACTTCTAGACAATGAGTTTCTGATGATTTTGTAGCATAACAGGTCGTTCTGCAGTTCCTTTAGTATTCGGTGTTGTCAAATGCTAGTGTGGACTTTACATTTCAAATAACCCAATACAACAAATCCAGATGGATTGAGATCTAGTGGTCCATTCCCTCCTCTAGATAAATTGATGTGGAAATGTTCTGTCTAAGAATTGGCGCACAATTGTAGTAAAATATTGCGAAGCTATCTTGTTGAGATCATATTCTGCGTTTTGAAGTGTTGGCAATTAATGAATTTATTTTTTACATTATTAACGCACTGTATTGAAATGAGTCATTTGTAGCAAATAATTATCGAGGCATCTTTTCGTAAAAGTTGATAGAAAACGTTATAGATTGACATATGTATAATGAATATATGAATTGATATATGTATAATTTTTAGACAATTGGATACCAATTTCAACTAACTTTCATCTTGAAAAAATAGATCATTTTTTCCAATCGAAAATTTGTCACCAGTTTCCCAACACCTCATTAATTTGATTTCCTTTCAAATTCCAACAAAAATGCCTCACTGATTGCCCCATTTGGTCTGTTTAAAATTTCATCGTGGTGCTGCTCCGAATAAAATCGATAAACACGTATACTAATACAAGGAATGAACTCGCTTAGTTATTCAAATCACGTGGTCAATATTTTTCTAAAGAATGCGCCGTTATTTTTCGGTGAAAATCGGTATAATCATACCAGCAACCTCGAATTTACGCTCTTTTTCATACCCTCTTTCAAGATACTAGCCTAACTTATTTGAAAAATCGAGATTCATTTCGATGTTATTGGTAAACGTATCAGAATTTTTCTCCATTCTCATTGAACCCACCTAAATTTTTATAATCTATACATTTTTCATGTCTACCTGTCTGTTCCATTGAATCTATATTATTTTCGATAAAAAGATGAGATTTGTATGTCATGAGCCGAACATATAGCATACAATGATGCATTCAAGACTGATTCGAGACAAGTGATAATATTCACAACATTTTTGTGTAGTGTTTGTTTTTTATTTACATCACCCTAGTTTTGTAGTTGATGTGAAACATATACAACGATAAGTTTCTTCGAGGGCTTTTCATTTGATGAGAATGTATCCTCACAACTTTTTGGATTGAGATTGTTTTACATCAATACAATGATTTCTTCGATTATGAATTATATCATACACATACCACTTCGCATTGTTTGAAGGTTGTTAACAATGTTTCGTGTTGTACGTGGTTCAAAATAATATCTTGAATCCCATATAGGTTAATATCCTAAATAAGATTGATGAAAATTAACCAAAAATAAGTTTGAGGATATATAAAGAGTAAATCAAATAAAGGAAAAAAGATATGTATGTACAATTGGAATCCTTTTTCAGTCATAATTTTCAATTAACGACATTCGTATACTGGGAGTTGTGGTGGTACCACGTATTCAATATCAAATATCCCTAGTATGATGTGATGCATTTTCACAAATGAATCTATTGAGCACATGATGATGAATCACATTTGATTGGTAACAAAATATACAGATAACATTTAGCCAATCAAATGATTATCATTCACGAACATTTTTGGTGTCTACGGGTAAATTTAGACTTTTACAAATTGTTTCCATTGAGTCGAATACCCTAAAATTTTTTTTACGAATTAATCAAGCATATTTGTAGAACTCTGAATTTGAGAAATAGCCCAGTCGATCATCCTGACAACAACTCAGCAGCATCAGATGATTTTTGATAAATATACCTGTTTCATTTCCGTTCCTTTCTGAAATAATTTTGCTCTACTCCGTCAAATGTAAGAGTTTGGAGTTTTTCATGTTTGTTCCCGTTTTCTGATTGACCTGAACTCTTCTAATGTTCAACGCTATATCAATAGTGGGGTGAAGGAATCTTTGAAATTTCACTTCCACAACCAATCTTTGATTCGTTGTCGTGTTGTTGATCATGAAATGGTTATCAGTGCCTTTACCCAAACGGTTGTATTGGACAGATTTTAGTAGGCAGCAGACAATGGATATGCATAGGTATATGGACGAATATGAGGTGTTTTCTGTTTGCGTTGGATACTATAATACGATTACATCAAATAAGAATCTAGAGCGGAAACTAACGATGAAATCACATTCCACTCGAGGTGAATGATTGAAATCATTCTACACCAGAAAACAGGGTATACTTCTTGGTTGAAAAGAAGACAGGCGTTTCCTTTTTTGTTTTAAAACTTCAATATTGCGGAGTAGTGTAAACAGAATGTTCGTGACTGATGTGACAATCAGACTTGAATAAACTTCGTTCCTTGGGACCATTGTTGTTCTTTCTCTTCTCCCGAACCTTACACCGGGAAATAGAAAAACTTTTCTGTTATTGTGGATTCTCGAATAAGAGAATCAGATAACAAACAATGTGGAATCTTCTCAAAATGACTATACTCTACTGATTTCATTGTGATTAGAAATTTTCATGTTTCACATTACGAGATTCAATTGGTTCGATGAATCGAAATTTTCTATGTTCCATATGTAACAGAGATATATGATCTGATTTGATATATTTCTCGTATCAAAAGAATGATGATGATGATGTCATCAATGGGACAACAAAATTCATAATGAAGATTCAATATCAAAATCATCTTTATCCATATGACGAGAAGTGGAAGCTTACTGAAATGATACATGGGTAATAATGGATAATATCAAATCACGATGCATTGTATATATCAAAAACATACAGTAATTCACGTATCATTTTCGTGAGTCGAAACTTGTGCGGCGTGGAGAGAAGCGGACCTTACAGTCTATAGTGGAATCCGAACCACTTCTGGGGGAGGGGGCATATCATTTGCATATCTAAATAGTTCAAGCATGAGGTAATTTGCTGATTTACCATTGAAAAAAAATCAATACAATAATTAAATCTTGATCGATTGCATCGAATCAAAATTCTAGACATAACCTTAAAAGCTGTCATAGAGAGTAAATGAACCAGCATTTGATTTTCAAAAAGTATTCATTTACTGGCCCAAATAACAAAATGAGTAAATATTATAATAACTTCAACATTGAATATCTATCACAGCAATACATTTTGCTATTCAGTGGATTTTATTTTCTCTTTGTAAATGTACTGGACGTGTCTAAGAGTAAAACATTCTGATAATTTCTGATCCTGAACAGTGGCTGAACGGAAGTTAACTGTATCTTCATCGAGATATGACAGGAGAAACATCGAAAAGAAATCTGTGCTAGAAATTGTACAAGCGAGACTTTCTGAATTTTTATCCCGATTTGGAAAATAGAAAGAATCAAATCTTGAATGTTCAGTTCTGAGCTCCTATTGTTTCAAAATAAAGAAACTTTCTCAAAAGACGTAATTCTGTTGAAATGTTATTCTATTACAGAATACTTTCTTCGAACTCATTACTTACTGCTGTTTTTTTCAAATTCAATGTTTCCACTCCCGACCAGCCGATACAAAAAATATCACCCTTGGCACGGAAATATCATATTAATAATGACAAATGTAGCGGAATGAAAATGTGTTTTTTATATCGGTCGCAAGTTTCCACTTTTAGTGCGAAAGCCTAAACAAGAGAGAGTCGTTAGAGACATTCGTCGGCAATTTGAAACCCGGCAAAATCCCGGAAAGTGGGATCTCACCCCCCATTGTTGACCGATGACGTGAAGTAGGGTCTATTTCGTCGATTTGAAATTGTAAATAAGAGCTTAGTGGGCCACTCAAATAGGTCATCCACTTTATTTGACAGTTGAAAGCAGCAAGGAGAGAGAAGAAGGCGATATCAACTCGAAACACTAAGCGTTGTGAAAAATGAGGATACTTGCCTGCAGGAACACTTTGTATCTGATAACGTGATTGTGATTTATAAGAAGTCGGGATTTAATTTTCGATGATCACTCTTTTCGATAGGTTTCAGTGAATTTTCATCGCCCACTAACTGTCGAAATGATCTCACGAAAAATTGAGAACATTCCTGATGGTTCAATTTTCGCCACTGAGACATTTAAACAGAAATTCGAAAACTGATAATTTTGGAAATTAGATCTGAATTTTGAAAAATCTTTTCTTAGTACTGAAATTGCATGATCCTACGTCCATTAGTTCAGGTTGTTTGGTTTTCGATGATTGAAATTGGAGTTCATATATCTGAAATTTTAAAAATTATTGGTGAAATGTACTTTGATATCGACGAATCAGTGCGAACACGTCAAAAAGGTAGATGAAATCGATCATCATTACAGAGAAAGATTAAAGCACACTTTTTCAACTCTCATATTCTCGGATTATTGCTTTTTTCTCGATAAATTTTGCATGCCTCCAATCTACTTTATTCTTCACCCTCTCGACCTCTCTGTCCCAGATATTCCAGATATACGAGTAGTCTGCCAGACAGGATATATCGATTAGCAGACTTTTTAATTTTGTTTTTGTTCTTCTCACCTCAGCATCTGCAGGGTGTGGTGGATTTTGTCGAGTAGAGATCGTCGATATTGACATTGAATAACGTTTTTCATTCGCAGATATCATTGGAATTATACGAAAACTGGCACACAGGCAGTTTTCTTTCATTGATCAGTCGATCAGGTATGTTCTTGTAAGTTGATGATAAGACGAGAACAAGAGTATACAATAGAAATGAATTTCATAAAAATTTATATGCATATAGGGTGAGATAAAATTGTATACCAAACTTCCTGAGGATGCATAGTTTGATGATTAAACTCTTGGTCCAAAATGCATTCTAAGCAAGATATATCCTTCCAAAGTTGAAAACCATAATAATCAGACTATACAACAAATTATTCTCGTTCGCGAAGATCAATCAAATCAATAGACGCACATGTATTCGACATAAAGTTCAAATTTCTTTACTAAAATGCATGAATTCTTTTCACATCATATTTGTCTTACAAGAAAACATACTTGCACCTATATTACCTAATTCTGTATTTCAAACTGATATTAGGCCAAATCTGAGACGTATTCAGGTACTTAGGTTATACAATACGGGTCCTCGTTAATAATGGCTCACAATTTTTTCCTGAAACAAAACAACGTTATCGGTAGAAGTTCAGTTAGTAGCGAGATGGTATATATAATTCAGGACAAACAAATGAATAGGGCAGGCCAGACGCTTAGAGAGTTCCTTGCCTGAGGTTATAGCCTCCTTACTCCTTTACAACGCATTATACCCTTACTTAATCAATATAAAGTTCGTAATGTTGTTAAGGAACTTGACAAATTATGATTCACAGGGAACAAAACAACTGCTGATTTATCAGGCAATGTCAAGATTTTGGCATGATTTAGGTATATCTGTTTTTCGACAATGTTAATTTGGAAAATTACTGGTTCTGGGAAGAAAATAATCCACTCGATAATAAGTGTTGATGGATTCAAAATAGGAAATAATTTCTTTGGATCAGAATTTTGAAAAGAAAGATAGAAGACAATTCGTCCAAGAATATGTTGATCCGAACCAGTATACATTTGATAATGTTGGGTTGATAAGAATGTAAACATATTTGCGATGAAAATAAGTTGCTAGATTGAGATTGAAATCAATGAATCAAGAAAAATGTCCAGAAAAATTTAAATGATGCAATAAATTTATAAAATTGTTTGCTCATCACTTGATCGCAACAGATTTGCATATCTGTAAGATTAATGAACTTATTGAGGTGCTAAGGTTTACTTATCTGACTAGTGCACTGATTTTCTCTACTTTGTTATTGCTCTGTTTTTGAAGCTTTTGTTCCTGACATTGCTATTAGGTAATTCAAATTATTATATTATACTGTATTTATATATATTGATTGTCCTGTAAATGGTTTCTACTGTTGGACAAATAAAGCTATTATTATTATTATTAACTTGATTGTCAGAATATTTGTGAACTACCTCATGTTGTCTTGGCCTCAGATGAAAGTGACAAATTCGAAAATTGTTTCAAATGTTCAAAGAAATTAGTTATGATGAAGATGATGATAAAACCAAAAACACTGAATTCAATTCCGAATGGCATTATAAAAAAACTTCAGAAGTTTCAAGGTGAGGGAAAGAATAACATTTAGTAGCACTATTCATATTTAATCGACAAAATCAACTCAAAATCAAACAACTTCCAAATTTAATTATTTTTGAAATGTTTCACCTGCAGTTTTCAATTTTGTACATTCGAGTTCATTTCAGCAAAGTTCAAGGGACAACCCTGTCAAAAGAGAATATCACCCAAGAGCTTCCACCCGCCAGAATCAGTTATTCAAAATCCGTTCATTCTAAGATCAATTAAAACAATTTGGCGAAGTTCCTCCGGATAAAACAAATCGAAGAAGAAAATATCCAGACAGTTGGGTAGCTGTAAGGAAGTCCCGATAGCATCAGCCAATTCGTATTTCCCAATCAGAGATTCTCATCGGGAATATAGAGAATTACAAATTAGAATGCAAAAAGCATCGATTCTGGTGGGGTGTTTTTTTCTGTAAAACATAATTAAAACAAGTATTTTTTATGTAAATCGATGAAGATATTTCGTGGAGGTGACGCAAGTCCTATCTTTATCGTTTTTCATAAATAAGAGCATGAGCCAAATGGGATTTATATGCCTCAGAAAAACTCGCATAAAAAAAATTTCAGCTGCATCTCCAATATCAGAAACGTTGGTCATACTAGTGAAATCTCATTCGTATAGAAGTAGCGAAATAGGAAAAAGAGAAACATTGTATTTTGATATCATTATCACTATCATATGAGGCAAATGCCGAATGAAATTTCTGTCAATAGCGAATTCGAACCAGTTTAGGAAATATTGAAATATTCAGTTGTTCCATGATTTAAACTTCCACACTGCGTACTTCCACTATGAAACATAAGAGAACATTAAAAAGATACAGAAAACGGAGATGAAAAAATAGAAGAGTTCCTAATTTACCTTTAATCACTTGAGAAGATAATTGAATCAGGTGAATTTGATTCTCACATCTGTCAACACATAAAATAAAAAAAATATAGGAGATGTTATTCGCAATACATGACTGAACATAAACAGTCAAACCCACGATCATAAATATTAGTCTGGAATCTACGGCATTTTTGAGTGGTGGGGGGTGGCACCATTTTTGAAGAAAAAGTTGCTATAACTATCCGCTAGGAGGATTTAGGGGTATAATCACGTGATTAATCTTTGACAGTTCGTATTGTAAACAAAACAAACGGTTAGGACTTGAATGGTAAATAAAATCAATGACAGAAATATTATATCTTGCAAAATTCTCTCGAATAAATAAAAATGTGATTGGCTGACGAAGTGACAATAGAGGACAGCGCTGCAGGTGGCAAAACATGAGAACCACAAAAATTTCCTCAATGTTTGGGTCACCCCCCACCATACGAGTTGCCAGACCTATGTATACGATCGTGCCCTTAACTGACCTTACCTAACCTAACCTAACAGAGATAATGATTCCACACCGCTGATACCCAAAACTTCACCCCGCTACAAGTATTGGTAGAAAGAAAGTGAAATGGTTCTCTTGGTCACCCGATCTCAAATTATTAGACTGTCCGAATCAGGTTATCGGTTGAAATCTGCTATGATACGAAATTTCGAATACGAATTCATCAGGTCAAGTCATTGTTCAGTGGATAATGGAGGATAAATTGAACACTTCGGTTTGTTTTTGAGAGTGTACGTTTATTCTTCATCAATTGTTCCGTAAGCAATATAACACGTAATGATTTTTACATTTTTTTACATCTTATCATTTAAATCAACTTGTGGTGTATGAAAATTGGAAAGAGGGGGATATTGTTTGTGAAAAAACCGTTAATGAAAGACGATGATTGATTTTTTAGGAAATAGAAAACTGAAATGAAAAAAAATCTAGCTTCAAATGGACTCTGTATGATAATTCCAATTTATGGCAACATATGAATGCAAATATATTATTTGGTTGCAATTCCTGAATCGAGAGCATTCATTTCGAGTCACGAGAAAAAAAATTAAACCTAAATCATATATCATCACAGTTTCCTGTAGATGATTGATGTATTATTGTATATTTTCTCACGGCAGAATCAGATACTGTTGATATACACATACATGCGAAGTTTCATATATTTTACAGTATCTTATCAAATGTAAATTTCGAATATCAATTGTCGATCGAATCACTTGAACCACTCAATAATATATGGATAATATCGGAAATTGTTCAGAAGATTTTTTGTTGTTGTTGAGAAACGTACATCGAATACTCGACTTCACTAACGAGACATGCTGATGGTGTCAGATAAAATGATACATAGAGCTTACATGTCGTTTCATTATAAGAATACATCAAATCACAGACTATGCATGTTCGAAATATTTTCCTCAGTGGGGAATCCTCCTGAAAAAAATATAAGAAGGACATGGTATTTGCATTACAGTAACAAAGATGATACTTTAATACATAGGTAGAAAATTGAAATATGGATGGTGAAAAGAAGGTAACGTCATCCATTGCATGTGTCGAATATCTTCGTGTCCAACAAGCCGGCTCCGAATCCGTCATGGCGTAGAAGAAACCGATGCAATTTCAGTTCTGTACTTCGTTTTTGGACAGGGTGTTGAGTCTAGCATTGGTCTGGCCGTATCGGGGCCGTCCTTTGGACAGGCGCGCGCTTCCAGGTCAAGATACACAAGGCACCACAGCAGCTGCAGCATCGTCTCGGGATTTTATTTTGTTGTTTTGTAGACAAGAAATAGAATAAATGTGTTGTGTATAGAGCCGCGCCCGTCGTGAGCGGATTCGCAACTGGGCGGACCGTCGTTCTCCTCGTGCCAACCAGGTGGCGTGTGCGCGATCTTCTACCACGCCCCCGCGTTCCTGCAGCGGTCAGCAGGCGTTGGACCGCTTCCCAAGACACACGTGCCCCGTGCCCTTATCCTGATCTACGTCCGCTCCTCAGACGACAGAACAGAACTTCCTGATGCGGATCGCAGCTCCACTGACACACTGTAGAGCTCGTTCTCTTATCTGTATGCTTTCTGTTGGGGTGACGGTTTCGCTCTTATCGCTGCACATCTTACTTTGTAATTGAGGAAATCGATAGGGGAGATTGCCGATTGCCATCGTCTTTGGATTTTCTCAGCACTGGTCATTGGCGGCGAATCGAATACAGAATGGGGACGTAATACCTTCTATTCTCGATCACAAATTAGGTTAGAGAATCTCGGAAATCCGATACCAATTGCTTTATTATGACCTCAACAATGATACCTATTGATATGAATGCTTTCGACAGTCAAGTGAAAGAACATTTTTTTCAGATGTTTACTTGAATTTCGTTCTTTGTCTTTTCCACAAAACGTGTTTATTTTGTGTGTATATGAAGATACAATAAGGACGATATTCATTACTACTATTATATTTACAAAAAATACAGGATGCTTTGTAAATGCAAAAAATTAGTGAGGCAGTTCATGATATTATGAAATGTCATGGAGAATTTCTGATTCTTTGTTTGAGCTACTCTATTATATTAGAACGAACTCTGGTATCATCTGATGACTTATTATTACCATTTTGGAATTTAGTTAAAATCATTGCCAAGTCTCAAAAATATTTCTCTATGAGTTAAACATTGACCACAGCGTAGATATTGGAAGTGAGGATGAATCTTCTCCAAATATCATAATGAGAACGATAATGCTACCATACTGGTCTACTTTCAATATTTCAGGGTGGCCCAACGAAAACGTACCGGAAGGATTTCAATAAAGAAGAATTCTTGACATACAAAAACACGATAATTTTTCACTCAATGAAAACTACCAACTAGCTGAAATCAACAAAAACAGAAAAAAAAGCGAAATGTTTTCAGGAAAATATTATCAACCTTTACTTTATGATAACGGTAAGTTTTTAAGCGAAATCGATTTACTTTTCGTATTTTTTGAGAAATGCACTAGCGACATTTCGAAGGTCCATATCTTTGCAACGAGTGGTCGGAATTTGAAAAATAAAGAAGCAATGTATAGGAAATTGAAAGGGCATTTCAACGAGGTATTATTCGACCTCCATTTCTATTTGAAAAAATTTAGGGGATGCTAGCCCCACTTAGGAGGGTGAAGTTTGGGCTATACTTTTTGCATCAAGAGTTGTCCCCCTCATATACAAACTTCCTGGGATGTGTTCGTTGGGCCACCCTGTATATAAAACTGACATTACTTCACCATTCAGAAATATGAACTACATATTCCGAACGTATGTTCTTGATTTATTTCCTGATAGTCTAGGATATCATATTCAGAAGAATTAGTGAGCTTCTGATGGAAGATAATGGATTCACTTCGTGCGAATTCGATACTTTCGTTATTTAAAAAAGTGTATTTCAAAAAATCTAATCCAAGTACAAAAAATTCTAGAGAATTAATATTCACAATAGAACAGAGAAGAGCTTCACGTCAATATTGAAAGACAGATACAAAAACATAATCTAGAAAATTATAATGGCGTATTCAATGTGAAATGCATCATTGAATGACAGTTTCAGGATATTTCTTTAATAAAACATGCTTTTCAGCATATCTTCAGCAGCAAGATAATGGACAAAAATGAAAATTATTATACAAGTTTGAATATTCATCTTAGGTCTTCATATTTGGGAACTTTGTTCGAGGAGAAGCTATGAAGTACCTCAAAACTCATCTGGTGAAGGTTCAGAATCCAATTATGAAAATGATTTATGGAAAAAGGTACGTACTCAACTGATGTTCTATTCACTGAAACTAAATTGACACACTCGGTTATTTTGTAAGATTCTGTTGTTGAAATTATATGACAATCAAGCAAAATTCAATCAAACATCTCTATCTCCTACCACAAGATGAATACAAAGATTAATTTCTATTGTTAAGTCGATATTCTGTGAAAAATTGGTTGTTTGATCGAGAATGTGGATATTGCACAATTTCACTTTCCCAAGTTGGTCCTATCCAGTGTGTCCGATATTAAATTTTAATGCAATAATTTATAATTACAATAAACATTTTCAACAAACTGCATCATTCATTATCAACAATATTAGTTATAATCAGATAGTCAATGAATAAACCTTCTGGTTGAAATATATGTTCATCAACTATCGATGACGTCACCACAAAAATTGCAGATGACGTGCGAAATTCGTGTATCAATCAGAAGATCTTAATTTGAATATCAAAGTCAATCTTTCCTTTTGTAGATTTGCGTTACAAAAAAAAATACTTCGGCATTGTATATATGGATATTAAGCAATCCTTAGAATTTGATGATGAGTTATCCAGTTATCCACTTTTCAGTTGAAATATTATGTAGGTATCCACACAGATGTCGTGCCATATAGAAATTAAGCGACTACTGTATGGATATTAGAAATTATTTCCAACAATATCTGTCGGCATATAAATAATCGCCAAGGAAATATGACGTATGAGGGAAATTTATAATATATAAATAAACAGATCTGAAAATAATTTCGATGAGAAGAAGTTTTGTTTATTTTGGATGTTCTGTCGTCTCGTTCGGGAATCTGAGATAGCTGAAATGAGATTCATTTCTTGTTGTATACAAAATCGAAAAAAATAAACGTTTTATTGATGGGTTTGTTTACGTTCTGATAATGCATTTAGGCATGACTAGGTGCATTTACGCCGTCCCTTTCTCCTGCTACTTCGTAAACAACGATGATGTTACACTTTTCGGGTCTTCTTCGAACCACCAACCAAAATAAAAATGCAATTATGCTTCTAGCATGATAATAACGCCGGGGAGGGTATGTTTATAATCAGGGATATACGTACAATATTGAACAGACTTCATTCTTGGTTAGGATTTATTCAAATGAATATCACTAGACAGGATCGTGAATAAACTCTAAAGAAGAAAAACACACACTGACAGAAAAATGAAATAGTGATATGATAAGTATACTGTACAAAATTAACAAACCTGATAACTTTGCATACAAACAATCTTTGAAATGGCCTGGATGATTCCATATATTATGACATGAGAATACTTTTGCACAAATATCCTAATATTGATGAACATAATTTTTCTCAACCTGTTTAACTCATGACTCGAACTTCAAATAATAATTCCCTATCTCATGGCAAATACATAAGAAAATCAAAATATAATAACATCATCCGTTTTTCTGTGTCACCCTTGGAAATATACAAATTGTATGTATTATGCAGGAAGATAGTATTCAACTCAAAAATTATCCGCTGAACATTCGAATAATCAGCTATACCAAATGGAAAGTAATAATTATTTGAATGTATAGTAAAATTTCACGTTTTGTATTTGAATATAGGATATGGCTTGTGAAATAATACATGGATAAAATGTTAATAGTAACACATTTAATCGATGGAATATTATATTACTCATATATTTTATTTAAATGATCACATTTTTTTCTGAGAGGAATTGGATACGTAAATAATGCATCACTTTATATTTCATACTTCATACACAAATATTATTAATGATAAGCCCTGTTGGGGCTTCTTCTGCATTTGAAATAGATTTGAACAGAATATAATTTGAAGTTTTATTTGATATTTCTGTGAGTATCGAAACAAGGGAATGCTTCAAGAAGTATAAAATTGCATTATATTAATACACTGGAGATTATTCTCCTTCCGAATTATATTCTTTCTCATCCAATGAATTTATTGAATCAATAAAAATAAGTAAATACCATAAAAAATTTGCGAATTTTACAGCGAAGTTTGTAGTTCGTTCGATGACTAGAGAATTTGGTGAATTCTCGAAAATCTAATTTATGGTGAATGCACGTATGGAAGGGAAAAGTACATTGCATCAAAAGATTCCCTTTATATCACTATGTAAGCTCACATATTTTCATGATGCAGTTATTCAGCAATGGCATCGTATATTCTGAACGTTCATTTTTGATAAGACAATATTTCTGAGTTGATAGTATTTTGTTAGTATACTTTATTTGTTCATTCATCGTTATGCATTTTCAAATGTTTGATAGCTAATGGATCAATGTATTCAATATCATTTATATCTAAAAAGATTTTTCAAAAATATTGAAATTTTGGATAACGTTGATTTGTCTACATTTTTCAATATAACAATAGTTTTATGAGCTATGTACGATTGTACCTCATACCATTTGAATGCTAGGAATGCGAAAATTTTGACAGTAAAACAAAGCATTCAATTCATTATCTGCCCATAGAAACTATTTCGCGAGATATGCAAATGTCATAGAAAAAAATGTGATTCATCAGCAACTAGAAAAACAACAACAATAACAACCAACACATATATATATACATATATAGTGTGTTCTAGTGAAAACGTTCACACCGATATCTTGATGATGGTGGAGTTCATCGATGTTATCTGCACATTGAACATTGCGAACATACTTTTTTCAACGAAACATTCTCTTTCAGAGGGTATTTTAAGCAATTCATCGGTTCTTTATAAAAAATTCAGAAGCAATTAAAGAACAAAAATACGAGGGTTACTTCCAACAGTATCGATTGATCTTTATTTCCCATTCTTGCATTGTTTTGAGTAAATTTCGACGAAAGAGTCTGCAAAAAATACAAAAGTCTCCAGTGACCTGTGAAATTGCAATCAAATCAGAAATGAACAGCGCCAGATGGGGAAATAGTGGTTCGCCAAGAGCTTTAGGTGATTTTCTTGAAGCTTTTGTCTCCCTTTCTGCTTAGCCTTCGAAAGCGGATTTAAAAGTGATAATTAAAAACTCTTCCCTGTCAAAGTGCAGTCTTCATTATTTCAAAAATTAACTTCAATCGATAATTGTCTTTGTTAGAGATGAAATGCTGTGGAGTTTTTAATTTTTTCTCCTTCGACACTTAATCAATTTCTTGTGTACTCTCGTGAAATTGCGTGCCTTTCTATTTTTCCCCTTTGGTAATTAATTTCACTGAGAAATTAATTGCATCAAACAAAAAATATTCGAACCTATTCGAGATATTGATGATTTCATGCGGAAATGAATTTTTTCGTCAATATCAATTTGATATGAGTAACTTATTATAATCGACCTTCATAGGATTAAAAGCGCATAAATACGAAACCCTTATTGTCTAAAATATATTGCGTTATCGATAATGACACATTTGAAGTGAATCATAATGATTAGAAGAATCAATAATCATCATTTGTATCTAGGCTTGAAATAGATAAGTTTGAATCAATAACAGAGGAGAAGAATCCAACCAAATATATTGGTGAACATCCATTCAACAAATGAAAATTTGAAATGAGTTATAAAAACATATTCCATATGAGATCGTTTTTTATATATCAGGAATAAGCTCAGAATTGATTCGCCACTGATAATACCAATCAAAATTATGTGTTTTTAATTATACAGATTCTATTCTGATCTAGTTGTAATCTGATTATAAATATTCCAATACTATCTAGGAGGTGATTTTCACTTTGTATTGTGATGGTTCTATAGATTTTTTTTAACTCGATAACAACCAAGCAATTTTGTCTATTGTTACTATTTGAATACCTTCATAATGACTTTGAACTTCGTTACATTTGACAGGCTTGTGCACCCACGTTCCACTTATTTTTTTTTTTCAAATGGTACCCCCTATACATTGTCATTGAAAATTGCGTGTTATTTTTATTATTCTATTCGACATAAAACGATACAACATACTTGTTATTTTTTTATAATTAACAACAATTAGGTCATCGATTAACTACACTAGATAGTGTTTAACAACATCTGAAGGTATTTTTTGACATCGGCATCCTTTTTTGACAACAAAAATCAATGTAGTTTTTTTCAATTACATTTTTATAACCATAAGGAGAGGCAATTTATAATTTCATTAAGGATAATCAGAATAAATGAAAAAGTCTGAAATGTTGATTTTTTGTTATTTATTACGAAAAAGCAACAAGTATGTTGGGGTACCATTTCCAAATAAAAAGTAACGAGTATGTGCACAAGCCTGTCTAACGCAATAAGTTTTTTTCCTAAGTCATCATAAAAGTACTTTAATGTCATCCAAAGCAGTTTTTAAATTATCCCGTCAAATGAGCGAGATATAGTATGTATACGATAATTTGGGACACCCGGTATATCGATTCACAAAATTCATCTCAGATACTGTAATATATTTGATTTCCTTAGATTTCGACAATTTTTCTGATTGCTGTGATTTTCGAAGTCTTCTGATAAGTACAGTTCAATTTTCTGATGAATTGTTTGATACTTCCATGCAGTGTGGCTGAAATTATTCTCCAAGAAAACAGTTGTCTATGAAAGTCACATTGTCATTTTATTGCACTCATTTAGCATATTCTGAAACATCAATATGAAGATCAGGATAAACGGTTTTTCTTTTTCAATTCATTTCGAAGAAATATAAAGAGAATTATTCTCTTATTCTCATCCAATCATCTGATTTCCGTTATTATTCTAACTCTGATGAATCAATCGTCCATAAAAAATGTACTGTTTGTGAAGTATTCGAGTTATTTTTGTGCCAAATGCAGCCTATAGAACAAACGCCATAATCATGAATCATTACTAGTAGAGTTAATTCCAAAAGTAAAATGAGATTTGAAGGAATTGAAAATTTAATAAATTCTCATTTATATGTTATACTTGAACTCGACCATCGATGTCATATGTTGAAATTTCAATGATATTTCTGTTTATTGTGATATAATTATTAATAAACTATCAGATATCATTTCTAGCATTGCTTAACTTTGTTTCAGTGTGTTTTTTGTTTTCCTCGGCCTGTTCATATGTTCATTCATATATCACCTCATACAGGGTGGCCCAACGAAAACGTACTGGAAGGTATAACTACCAGGAAGAGATTCTATCGAGATAACCTGAAACACGTCAACTTTGTATATGAGGGGGACATCTTTTGACGCAAAAAGTATTGCCCATACTCAACCCCCCTAAGCGGGGGTAGCATCCACTCAATTTTTTCAAACGGGAATGGGGGTCAAATGATACCTCGTTGAAAACACTTACTGATTCTCTATATACATTGCGTTTTTATTTTTGAAAGTCCGTCTACTCGTTGCAAAAATATGAACCTCTGGAATGTCGCTAGTGCATTTCTCAAAAAATACAAAGAATAAATCGATTTCGCCTATGGTTGAAATATTTCAATTGAATTATTCTCTATCTGTATTGCCAGAATCATATTACATCTATTTTCATGTGAATTCATAGTTGAACCCTCTGTATATCCAAACTCTATACGAAATGAAAATCATAATATCGAATGTTCCGAGATTTAAAAAAGTGGATCGAAAGATACTATGCACAATATCTCAATTTGTCGTTTCGAATTCGAATAACGATTTTCTTCTTTCCATCCATATTGCGTCCTATTTATAAAGATTTTGATCCCACAGGAAGAGACTTGGAGTGTTTAGATAAGGCGAGCTGATGAGAAGTATTTAGTTTGTTCATGTAAAGTAGGATCGTAGGATTGTACGACTGTACGCATTCATTAACTCCCGTCTGGTTTACTGAAACGAATATTAAACAATACAAACAACGTCTAAAATATTGTTATCCTTCTGAAGCGAACTGCGAACCTTAAACCAAATATGCGTTACACCCTACACCAGATGATAAATCTGCATAATGTGGAAATGGGTAGCGAAATGTTGTCAATGTATGAACGGATCGTATTTATATTTAGCTTTCACAGGGTGATTCAAAATATTTCCCGAAATACATAATATAAATGATGATATAATACTTTTCTACTTACAATATCATTCAATACGCATTTATATTCAAATATCTGTACCTCTAGAAAGCAGAAAGCCATACTACTACAGGATATATTATAGAATTTTGAGAAAGAAGGATGAAAAGTTAGAGATATGGAGAACATACAAATGAGAAAATAAAAAAATTGACGATCAAATTGAAACAAGGTTAGGTTAATCATTAGTTTGTTAACATATCTATAAACTGTTAACTAAAGTACGACATTGTATGAAAGTGTCATGTCGGTGTTTCACCTTGAAATGAACTTAAAAATGAATTATCAGGAGTAACCATTCAGATTATTTAAGAAGATTGTAATATTGTAGATGAACGATTCATTCTCTTTTCTATACACTTTACTGAAAGATTGAGGTGTCACATACTGAGAATGTGTTGTCCATTTTTCAGTTTAATGATGTCGTGCCTCAAGATCATCGTTTTTCATGCTACTGACCAATCTCACACATGATTACTTTTTTTTTATATATAAAACTTCTCACGAAAGGAGACATACTGTAATGTTCAGAGAACATCGTGAGAAGCAAGGGAAAGGAGGTAGGAATTGGTGTTCTTTTTAAATTTCTGAAGGTCATATGCCTCGGGGAACACCTCCCTAGGCAATGTGTTCCAGAGCCTCGCTGTTCGTTGGATGAAAAGAGCTGTTTTGCAGGTCACCAAATTAACCACAAAGGGGTGTGAAGACTGGACTTGACGGGTAACCTCGAAGAGACCGCCAAAGGAGGAACGATTGTTGATATCTCAGAAGAGCACCGCCCATGAAAATATCTATAGAATAGAGATAGATCGCCAACCCTTCTACGGTGTTCCAGAGAAGTAAGCGAGTTAGTAAGCGAAGCATCACCGACGAGACGAATTGCCCTTTTTTGGACAGAATCCAACAGCTTCAGGATGTGTTTAGGTGCTGCACTCCAAATATGGGAACAGTATTCCAGGACAGGTCGGATTTGTGCCTTATAGATCGTGAGCAGCTGACTGGAAGTGAAATAGCTCCTGGCACGAAACAGAAAACCAAGTTTTTGGGATGCATTATTAGCAATTGATCTCACATGACTTTCCCAAGAAAGGTTATTGCTGATAGTTATACCAAGCATCGAGATAGATGACTTCAAAGGTATGGTCACCTCTGACAAGCTTATGTTGGGCATTGTGAGGTCGGCTTTTTTGGAGAATAACACTGTCCATTCCGATACGAAATCTCTCTTTTCAAATAAATTTTTCATTAGAAAGACAAACGGAAATCTTTCGAATTTGAGAAACCGTTCAGAGAGGTTCAAGAATTCATTCATTCAATGATTTTCTTCGAATGAAAATGAAAAGAAGAATTGGATTGCCTACCAAGCTATTTTGATATTCCTTGACTCTATTTCTTATAAGTATCGAGTTATCTACTTTAAATTATTCGATCAGATGCTTGAAGAAGCATAACTATTTTCACATAGTCAGCCATTAAAAGGAGCAAAGATAATCGAATCGATATTCGATGAATCAATTTTGTATTCATGGAGAATATGCAATAGAATGAACGTTTTCCAATATCGAGAAAAAATCATCGCAAATGTCAGACATGGATATCTTATTCTATCCAAGTAAGTGAAATGCTTCAGTATCCATGCTATCAGGACAAGTAATAGTACAAATGATTTGTAGGGATCAACCTTGAGCCAAGCTCATTGAAAACACATAAATACCTCGAGGAAAATATATGAGTACCTACTTTAGGACTGAAGAATAGTGGCAAACAAAGGAAATGCGGTTTCGAAGAAATATTTAACAAACATTTGTTTTGTGTATATTGATATAAATCTGAAAGCGGCATCGTTTGGGTTTTCACATTACCTAGTTAGTTTTTTGTTTAAGCCTCGACTATGTTTGAACAAAGATGACTATGTTGAAAACAAATACTTATGAAGAAGAAATGCTATTAATGATATGTCACTTCAGAATTTCTTTATAGTAATTTTGTCATGAGTTAACAAATATTGTCGATAAATAAACACATTTATTTAGACACTCGTTGTTGAAAGTTAATCTTCATCATGAGAGAATATCCCGTATTGAAATTGTTTACTTATGTGAGAGGACATCTGAGAACATCATAGACAGAGTAAATCAAGAGAAACACAGATTTCAGGAAGATAAATACATTTTCGGATTCTTAAAAAAATATTCTGGCTCACATGTGAAATACAATAATAATGTCACCCCGTTATTATCAGTGATAATCTAGAATGTTCAGTTTCCATAGACAATTCCACAATCATTCATATCTAATTTTCAAAATTTTAAACATACGGGTTAGGAGAGTATTTCATAATGTGAACCAAATCTTAGTTACTTATATATCTGCAATGGGATTCAATTCGATATTTTGACACATCCATGTCAAATATAAGTTCTGATTATCGAATATTTTCTGATTTCTAATGAAGAATGATTCAATCAATCAGTTGGAACTTCACTCTAATGAAAAGCTTGATTTTCAAATGGAAAAAGTAATGTCCAGAAAGTAATAAAAACATAATTGAATCATAGTAAAAACTAGTTGTTTCCTGTTCCAACTATTTGAAATGATAAAACTTTTTCACGAAAATCAATTTTTCGATTGCTGATTTCACATTGTAACTGAACAACTGCATTCCGATCAATTTATGTGCAATATAAGTGCTTCAATGAACATTTTTTACATATAGGTACTAATAAAACAATTGGATGAATAAAAAACACACGTGTATGGTGTATGGTAATGTTTGTTATGTTGATTTCAAGATAATTTAAGGTAAATAATAACACCATATTTGTTCTGCAGATAAGTTTGTTTGAATAATAATTTTGGTACAATATAATATTTACAATAGCTAGTCGTATGACAGCATAATTGAAGGAAAACAATAGGTTCCAACCTTGAATAATTATTTTTTACATTACTAAAGATTCATTCTATTATTCAAGAATGGCCGAAGTATAAGATAATAAATATAATTTTGATAGTTCGCGAAGCAAATAACGAAATTTTACTAATGTCATGTTTTTCATGATGTATCAATCTGATTATTAATATTTGTCATATAGAATAGATTTTGAAATAATTCACTAGATATCATTTTAGAAAAAAAATTCCCTGAATTATTTTTGATAAAATATTCCACGAATTATTGGAAAAGTCACATCAAATCGAGCTATTGAAATATCTAAGACATTGTCTTATCTTATTAATGAAGACATATATGTCCATTTATTCTCGACATCTTCATTTATTGTTATTTCCATTTGTATTCGTATCTACATTCATCAGGAATTGATTCTCAAATGAAATGGACAAACACTATGATAAGTGCACTTAGATATTCTCTCAAAAGTCCATTGTTCATCGAATTAATAATTTTGATACGAACAAACAATTCTTAGCAATTATTGAAACCCATGACACATTGGAATCAATTTTCAGATTACATAACAAAATATCCTCTTTACGTGTGATCACGTCTCTGGCGAATGGCTGGAAGATATTAATCTTATACCAAAAAACCATTCGACCTAAATATCCCTTGTAACCTCTTGCTGATTATATTATGATCGTTATTGTTTACATTATATCATGATATGTTTGTCGCTAGATAATTTGTTTACTTCTATGACACTATGTTAATAATTATTGACTGATATAAGCATACAAAACAACAGATAGAATATCAGGGGCTTACCAAGACCATAGATAGTATGGTTCACTTATCCCAAATGATGATGCCTCCAAAGAGGAATATACGCATTACATTTTGGAGGATAACCAAGAGAATGCAATTTTCATAAGACAATTTTGAGAACTTTTCTCGAAACTACAATAACATTTACTGAACATGAACTCATTTCGGAAAACTGAAGAATCTTCTTCATTGGTAACGCTGGGAAGACGAATCAAGTGAACTCATCTCCATATTTCACATCTGCTAATTCAAATAAGAATAATGGCTCGAGTTTTGATCGAATAACAATGTTTCTCAAATGTTATAATATCAAAATTCGAATATAATTTCAGAATATCTTATGGTTTATTGAATATTACTTGAAGTGAATGGTGAAACTTGAAAATATATGGATATAATATTTTTTTCTCAAAAATAACTATTATGATGATGCAACTATCAACCTTAATAGCTATAATAAGATAATTTCTGCGCCTTGGTGAAATGAATTAAGGAACCGATGTTACGCCACTGTGAAGAAAAATATTTCGTTAAACATGAGACAGCCAAGAATGTAACATAACCAGTTAACACTGTGAGATGAAAAAGGACAGAACATTCATCGTTCCCAACTCTTGATGATTGTATTATAAACATCTTTTATCTTCACATCGTGTTTATTTGTTTATTATAACTTGACGTCACTTGTTTATTCTATATGACAAAATTAGAATTATTGGAAGGTTATAATTTTTCATGTACTGGTATTGAGCGAGATCTTCTCGAACACAAATGAATGTTTATTGTTTATTATATAGGTGATTTATTGCCGTTCGATTCAATGATTAGAAGTGATAAACATCATTAATTTATTATTAGAATTGCAACTCTGTAGATACTTCGAGATTATAGAATGTTGAATTAAACTATCATAAATATGAGTAATGGAACCAAGAACATGTTGATCACAAAAAGCTTCGAAATATTCTATAATTGAAAACGAACTACCTATTAATTTATAATAAGGATGTTTCCAGTAGATGATCATTGATTCGTCAGTAATTATTTCTGATTGCGTACACGATTATTTTGACAGTTATTGCCTTATATTTCTCATTTGTTAGAGATTTCACACTGGAACACTGGACAGTTCTGATTCGATGAAGACAGTTCTACTCAGTTCACTCATAATCATTTCGATTTTATTCACCTAAAAGAATCATAAGAATCAGTGATTTTTGAGCATATCGTGGATTTCAATCAGTTTACGATTCTGTTGTCTAAGACAAATGAGTAGTTTGAATCTTAAATTGAAACTGCTAGGAACCATTAGCTAAAACTTCTGCTAGAACTATATGATCAATACGTAAATATTCGATTATTCTTCCAGGTATGATTTGATTGATGCTTGTTGATTTGGCCTCGTTGACTGACTGACTGGCACAAAACTAATTAAATCTCGGTTTTTTAGTTTGTTCCAGTTCATCACACATACACCAATTTATCTCGAAACGTCAGTATACTTGTAGCTGTTGACACGACTGTGAAGTAAGCTCTAGTCCAGATAATTTTTCAGCATGTCATTTTTTCACAATCTTATTGAAATTTCGTGATATTGTAATTCATGGGAAATGACTACAGTAATCCCCACGAGAACCTTCTTGGAGAAATTCAATTCTCATCAACTTGTCGGTACGGACAGTTATAGTCCTCATGCAATTTGAATATCACCTAAAATAAAAAATAAATAGATAAATAATTCCTTCTATACACTTATATATTGTGAACATTTCATGAAATAAAGTCTCATATTTCCAGTATTATTTTTGTCAATATCGTATTTTAGAAGAAATCATTTTTCAACTTCTTCTCAACGGTAATTCAATATGTAATGATGGATGATTGATGATGATGATTTCTTGTGATGGAAATTTTTTTTCTCTGATATGAATTACATCCTTCTTCAATATCCTAAATCATATTTTTTTTTCAAGATTTGTATGGATAGAACGTGACAATATTTGTTATGCAGTCAGAGTAAATATACGTTTCCAAAAATATCCATGTGCTGTAATAATGTGTTAAAGCAACTGATCATTATTCAGAAAATTTGTTAGTATGTGATAACTTGACTACTTGCCAGAAGTTTATTTGTAGATTTGTTTATAATTGAAGAATACGTACACATGCCTGATATTTTCTCAAAAATAGTACGAGAAAGTGAAATCAGTCGAACACCATGAATATGAAAAACCTTCGTTCAAACTCAGTATTTTTTTAATGTACCAAATCAATTCAATTATTTGCTATCGTTATGAATCGAAATAAATAATGTTGCATATTTTTATCCTCTTCTGGTTCATTCCTGGAAAAATATCAATAATTATTTTTTTTAAGATTCCGGTACCTAAATCTCACCTTTACCATTTGCATAAAAGTTATTCGGATCTTTTCTTCATACTTTGACATTTTACCCTTCAACATTTCTCCTAAGTACCGTTTATGAACTTACAACGAAAAGTATTAATTTGAGAGCAAGTACGTCAAACTCATTTTATGACTCGCTTTCCTCATCGACACTGCAAAATCTCTAAATGCATTATGGAATTGTCACATATTTTGTAATTCTCCCGGTACAATACTTATAATCAGAGAAATATTGTTTTCAAACTACTCAAATCTAACGAAACACTATCAGCTTAGACTAGTTTGAAAAATATTGTATGTAAACATTCAATAGGTTGTTGTTCTCTACCTGATATCGCGCTTGCATGGAAGCAATAATTCCAATAATTGTTTGTCGAACAAACAAATTTTGCAAATGGAATAGCAGAATGAAAAAGTAGATTATTATGCAGATTGGTTCGGCTATCCTCATTACCTATTTAGAGTTCAAACAGTTAAATTATATAACCGATTTTGAAACGAATTTTGTATTGTTGTTGAGTCGGGTATGTGTACAGAGTAATCGATATATCGAAGTTCATCTACCGAATTATTCAGATGCAGATCTAGACGAATTGAAAATATAGACGTTGTCAGGTTGCTATGTTCAATGTTTGAATATTAGCTAGTTGATGAGTTCAATATAATTTGTATTTGAAATATTATATGCATTTTATGTATTCGATTATCACAATTAGAATTATTCTAGTGATTTATCTCAACATTTATCTCACAGCAAATGTGAAAAAATATTTCCAATAAAAGCTTTTAAATGTAGCTAGCTCAGGGTTCTTTGAAACAACATGATATAATAAATAAGTATCAAAATAACAGTCATGAAATATCAATATATAGAACTCAATATTCAACACAGGTAATATGAAGAAGCATTGAATTTTGAAACGAAAACGAGTACCGTCGTGATAAAATCCCAAGTATATGAAGTTTGAATGGAAGTCTCCTATTGATCAATATTAGTAAGTAAATGAGTGTGAGGTGTACGAAACCCTCATGATATCACATTTTTTGCATATCAACTATCTATGTATCTACAAATGGAAAAAAAGGCAAGAATTCAAAATTTGGGTAAAAATTGTGACGAATAGAATTGAAGAATGAAATAGACTACTGGGTATGCTGTTGAAGATGGAAACCTTCCAGATTAATCACTAGCAGAGTGGCGAAAACATTTCAAATTCTTCGTATTCTTGCTATTTTTATAAATATCGATCGTCTCAACTCATGAATGAATTTCCTGTATTTATTGCTAATGATAACAACGAACTCATAAATAATAATCAACAAGAAGCTAATCTTTTGAATGATTATTCCATAATGAGCAGTAATATGGCAAATAAAATAACTGTAGAAATTTGGTTACGATTATATTGATACTGATTTGTGTCGAGTCGAATATTTGTATTAGTATAATAAATCACAGGTATCGAAGCTAAGATACTGATTTTGCATCTAATACAGACAAATTGACTACTAAGATGATCAAAAATATACATCAATATTTGATCCTTCTTTTCTATATTATTTACTGTGAAACGATTAGATTAACTTCTGATTACTTCTCACATTTAGTTTATTCATTATTCTTCATCACTAATAGGAAATATTCAAGGAAAAAGTCGAATGGTTTTATCTGAACTAGTCGTATTGGTTCATGTAGAAGTCTAGTACTGAACATGCATAGGTAGTCAGTGATCTGGCTTTGGATACTGTCTCCCATCAAGTCTTGCTGAGCGAGATGAAAAATTATTGTGGATTAACAGTGGCATTCAACCTTATGAAAAACCAGATCAAGTCAATATTATGTAGTAAATTGGGTACCACAGGTAACAGACTTGAATTCATTATGATTTATTGTTCACATGAATGATATCACGAAGACAATCTCTAGTTATATTATTATATTAGCGATATTGATATAATTTCCATTAAGAATGAATGGGGAAACAGTGAACACACGTGTAATGTGATACAACTGATCTCGTTTTCCATAACATTATTCTCTCTGAACTGTGTATCAATTATTTCTCCTAGGTTCATTACTGATGAAGTTTCAATAAAATACGAATGTATCATTTGGTAGATAGAACATATTACTTAGCTGAGTGAATAATTGAGAGGCTTATTGCATGAATTGTGTGAATGAAAAGACATTCTCTACAAGAAGAAAATATAAATTACATATGATTGGTTGAATTCGTATATTGGAAGGCGGAGGAACTTGAAAAGAGGGTTTTGATCAATACTATGGTTCATTATTGATTCTTATAGCGCTCATTAAGCTGTCACAATTCTATTTTTTCAATAAATGGATAATAAATCACCCACCATGAACTATTTTGTGAATTACATTCAAAATTAATTAAACGTCGAATCAATATTCATTATTCAGTAGTCAACAGAAAAGAAAGAATAATAACAAATTATTCGAATTGATGAGTTGAGAATATAAGAATATTCTTGATTCTGAATGTAATCAGAAATTGTGAGGAATATTCATGCAATTATTTTTTTTTATTGGTGTCCCATTTTACTCATTTAAAGTACGCTTGAGCGTGTTTAAATCGAACTTAAAGAAACGCGCGTTTTTTAAAGTAACCATGGCAATATCAACGAAGGAACGAGAAACGTGAAGTCTAAATGACAAATTTTTGATTATTGATCTGACAGGAGTATCTTGTGAATGTCAAATAAAATATAACTGACAGATGCAAAATTTTATTCTAACGTAGAATGTGGCACCAATAAAAAAAAAATAGTGTAAAGTATTCGTGTATTTTTATCCACTTATACTTTAATATACTATTTTGTGAAGATTTCACGAAATATCTATGGAACAAATCATACACATTGAATTGAATATGATTCAGTCAATGTGAACCATGAAAACAGAAGAACACTGAAGCAAGGCTCATTATACAGAGACCATTCAGGAATATAACAATCATAGGTATGTCGGTTCAGCTGAAGATTCCTGGAATTCAAAAATGAAATGATGTAATTAAATATTCCCTCGAAATATACGAAATCGAAATAGTCCCGAGCAATGCGAGTATTGTAGCAGCGGGACGGAAACTACCCGGAAAATATCTAATTAAAGAAGTTTCTCGAGGAAAAGCTGTCGGAAAACAAATTTATCAAGACCACAAAGATGCGGATGCAATTTTTGGGTTGAAGTGTTTACGGTACGCATTATGAGCATTTGCTCGAGTCCTCTTCTCTCGTAATTCTCCTGAGTCTTAGGACTCGACAATAAGAATTGAATCTTGAGTGCGACTCAAAACAGTGTTTACTTAAAATTATAAACCATTCTTCAATTTGCTACTGCCTGCGGCCATCAAACCGCAGAACAAGTTCAGATAAATCCTAATTACACAAGGGGTCTTCACCACAGAACCATATATGAATGTAGTCGTTCAATCTGAACTCTTTCTTGATTGAATGAATAATATGCTTCTAAATTCGGCGAGATTGCTCAATAATATATTCAAGAAAAGCTATCCCTCGCGTGATATTTTTATATATTTATTGATTACATGCGTAAACACCCTTTTGTGAAAATACTATTAGCTGAATCAATTTCAATAAATACTTAAACCTTGGAAAATACACTGAATGACACAAGATATATTGATATATTGAATTCATGTGCATCTCTCCATTAGATTCATTTCAAACTGAACAATTGAAGCTCCAATATAAGCTTCGTAGGTTGTTAAGAGTTATTTTGGGTGAAAATGTCTCTGCCAAATCAAGTTTTTCCACACTGGATGTCACGAAGAGGCCTGTAAAAACACTTTTTAGATTGTTTCTTCTGGATATTATTCACATCATAATATTATAACCACAGCTCATACCTATTCTAGATATAGTTGGTTCACTGCACTTTTTATGTATGTTCAAATTTGAACTGCACATGATAACTGTGAGTCGGTTGAATTAAGGCAGGGCAGGCGTTTTGTATTTTGACCACGTTTCGAGACGTACGAGAGAAGCTGTTACAGTGATAGATTGATAAATGTACATCATCGTTATATTATAATTGAATATTGATTGATGTTATTTTTTTGGAAAACAATATTTTTATATCGATTCAATTCGTAGTGCTTACTATTTTGTGAAGCTGGACCTGGTGGCATTTTAATTCGTAAAAATTTGACATTGGCGGGAAAGCTCATCATTGGTTGAACAGAACGATGACTCACAGATCTACGCAAGGGTGAAAGCGCAGTTGTGTTATAAAAAATGAACTTATGACCACCAATATCAAAGGGGCCGACAGCAAGTGACACTACTGTATGTTTACTTATACTGTGTTATAACTATGAGATTGATGTTCTTGAAATCGAAAAAACATGGTATGCTTATGCCTGAGATTAGATATTCGTAGCGACCCCTACCATTAACTAACATTTCAATTACTCCCTCAAATATTCTTCTTTCTCAAAGTCCATTCGATACAGGATATTTATTAGGATATTGCCTGTACATACAAGTTTCCCATAAATGAGATTTTTCCATAACTCCAGAATAAAAATGTAAACGAAAGTGGTGCCTTCATTTGTTATATTCAACTATAGTGTGCAATGGCAGTTGAGAATGATTGATCAATTCAAAGACTCATTGAAGAGCACAAGGTAAAAATATTGGTGGTTTTGTGACATGACTTAAGATACTACATTTTCTTCCATCATTTCAAACTCCAAATTGTGTCATTTTATGGATGAAATTCTCCTCTATATGAATTCGATTATTTCAAAAATTCATGAATTATTTGAATGATTACAATTGGATAGGTGATGAAGTGAATATCATAACTTTCGCATAGTATACTTCATTGACAATTTGATCAAACCGAATATTATTGTTTTTTTTTTCTGAAATAAGATGACACCAAATGGTTTAGACTAGTTGGAAATTCAGATTTGTTTATTAGCCGATTAGGAAGAATACCATGGTTCGATGAATAAATTTTAGATACAAAACAGCTAGATATGTGCCCACTACCCACAATACTTTTTATCACCGTCATTTATTTGTTTGGAGTTTGGAAAAGTTAGTGAAAAAGTACACAAACTGCGTTATCTGGAGGACAGATTTTGTGTGTGATAATTTAACGCATAGGTACAGAATTTGTTTTCTGAACAATTCAAACAATCGAACATCAAGGTGAAAAATGTATTTAACGACTTTAACGATAAATACATTCACAAGTATACCAGTACATATTGGACAAGATACAATTATTATTGTCTACTGATAAGTATCGAATCAAAATATAGCACAGTGAATAATGTTCAAATTTCGCATACAATGGCAAGTCGAATATTAATTCTAAGTATCTTATTGAATGTAGTCAGCTCTCTACTATCAAACGAAATACTTCCTTATGTATTGAATGTATGACTTGATTTTTTTGATACCCATAGAGCACATAATATTCTATCAATATTATGACAAGTTTCATAACGTTCTGGGAATATTTTCATACTGAAAGAAATATTTTTCGAACGTTCATTTCGAAATGTACCTGAAATATCCTACTCAAATATGTTGAGACTGTCTTCATATTATTTGACTCGATCTATCTTTCAACTGATAACTGTTGAAAATAAAGAATGAAGAATTTCGTTAATAATGGATGAGTTAGCTTGATTTAGGATGTATGCTATGATATATTTCAATCTGGAACATATTTCTTGAATTTGATAGGAAAATTCGAGATCGTTGAAGGATCTGTAGAATGTCCCAGAATATTTCGATATTATATTGTGGAAATATTTTCTTATTTGTGTATATACTTTCCATTTGAGCATGGAAATCAACAATATCTGGGAGTTTAATGTGAAATTTCACAGAAAAGTGTGGAAATAAATCGAACGCTATCATTTTCTACTTTCATATTATGAATCCATGATGTTTTTACAACCAACAGGTTTTGTACGATATCATAATGAGCGACCTTGAATTGTTTATAAATATTTATCGAAAATAAACAACAATTGTTAAATGTGAATAATGTCCTTACCAGACTTTTTCAACTGCCTAATGAAGGCGTTTATCAGTTCCAAGCCTGACATATCACCTTCACTAAAATACTTACCTTTCGAAATCAGTAGCCTAGTTCAGAAACAGTTATCAGTAGATTTATATAAGATAGCATAAATGCATCAATTCGATAATAGACTGAAATGAGTCAATTTGTGAACACAAATTTTGAGTCATAATACTATTCAAAATTATCATTGAAAACAGAAGTTTTCGTATATTCTTGATAACTGAAGAATCAGCATACCTACATCACAAAAGAGCTGTGACTTACTTCCAAAACTCAGAATGTATGAAATATAATCCTACTCTATAAAATAATCGATATTGGGTTGGAGATATCCTGTAATGTTCAGAGAACATCGTGAGAATCAAGGAAAAGGTAGGTATTGGTGTTCTTTTTAAATTTCTGAAGGTTATATGCATTGGGGAACACTTTCCTGGGCAATGTGTTCCAGAGCCTCGCTGTTATCAGAATATGTCAGCGCTTTTTATATTCGTGATCATTTCTATTCACGTTTTTCAATAGTTATAATGAATATCAACACGCAGGACAAAATTTAAAAAGCTTAATTCTTTATTCATTATCTATCCATGAAAACTACGAGAGTATTCGATTAGTATGGAAATCAAGGCCGGAGAAAAAACGTATAAGAGGTCAGCAAATTGTCGGATTTGAAATAAAGATTCGGAAAAATATTCAAACACATCGTTTTCCAGTTATATTCATTTTGAAAGCTTCAAATAGCAGTGAATTATTTTCTAGTTTCAGTATAGAAAAAGGGTCTGAGTATTATACATCTGCTATCTGTTTGAACTATATATGCTACGCCGTCTATGATCACAAATTATGGTTACTGACATGTTGACATCTTGTATCTCCATTTATATGTAATATATCATGTTTTCAGAAGTGTTTCAAGAAGTTTGGTTGAGAGATGATGTATGGGTGAAAGTGAAATTGGAAACAAAATATTACATGTACAGTCTATTTCCAAAATTTCAAGAAGCTATTATGTCTAAACTTTGACTCCAAATAGAAAAAAACATGAACTGGAAAGTTTCCATTTGCTCACCCTGTATATTCATCCACTCGAAATATAAAAAATTTAAGAATATTCTCATAGAAATGCATTGAATTACATGATACAACTACTCGGATATTTATTCATGTATTGTATTTTTCTTCAGATGATGATGGAAAAAATATGTTTCAAACCCATCACTCGAAATTTTATTCTAAATTCAGAAGCAACACTCCATATTTTTCAATACGTGAAAATAAACAAAAAATTATCATAATCTTTCATGTTTAGATTTAGTCAAGTGTAAACATTCTCCTTCTTTCTTCAACTTCATGATCTCATAAAATATTCTGCTCGAAGTTGCGAGAGAGTTTCCGCGTGGAAATTTTAGGACAGAAAAAACTTCAGAATAATGGTGTTATTCTGAATTCCATGTTTTTTGTACTTCGTTCTGAATCAGATAATATATTGTCATCTTTCTGTTCATTTGTTTTTCTTCAACGGAAACACGTTTGTTTTCAGTTGATGACAAGTATCAAATGCTGAGGACACGTAACATTACTGCAAATTCCTATTTTACTACGAAATGCAAAAACTACTCACTGACGAATAAACAAATTACTATAAGCCAATTTCAATAAACCGTTTCAATTGGCTGGAAAAAGATCTTATAACTTACAGGAAAAATCGAAATGGCAGTTTGAAAAATCTGCTTGTCAAACATTATTCTTCTAAACGCGCGAAAAGGAAAGATCATTCAGGCTATGCTAGAGAAGGGTCCAGAAAATTAGATTCTAATGTTCTATGAATGTTTCATTTAAATTTCTTGGAGCCATCAAGGCACTCACACTTTATATCAAGCCCACTGTTGAATATTGTGTCTCCATGTGTTTCCATGGATCCACTTGGCTGTGAAACATCGTAAAATATAAAACAAGTTACTCACACTGTATCTGGAATATCTGATTGCTCCTGGCCAAGAACTAGTAGCAGTGGAAAAATTATTTTTTGATGACCAGCCAACAGCACTCTCAAATGGAACGTCTCCGATATGCCCCTAAAAAAATCACATGTAAGTTTGGAAAAAAAAAAAATATTTTTTCGTGAGCTTAAATTGGAGTTATAGTTGATATATGCCCCTACAACGGTGAAATATCCTTCCAACAATCAAGAAGAGTTGATATAGGAAACAAAATGAAATGAGGTACTCATTTTTCGATTCATTCGAACCTAAAATGATTATTTGTGGTCAACCTTTTTTGTCAGAATTCATGTGTATAAAGTGATCATGAGAGTGTATCTACTTTCCATTCAGAATTCTCTATAATTTTTAGACGATCAGATTAACAAAACAGTATTTGTTTTCCCATAATGTTCATTATCGTTTTGTTCAATGTATCAATTTTGTTTATATTCATTGGGCTCATCAATGACAAAATAATGGAAAGCGACAAACTGAAATACGTTGTTTGAGTGTTACAATATATAAATTTATATCAAATTATTATTACTAGATATGCGATTCACTTTCACTGGACGCAGTGACGCACTAGTTTATTCTGACTTTCAATCTCAACTGGGGTATATTTTAGGTTTATGGTTACGTCACATCTGGTGAATACGAAGTTCCACCACTGGACTACAAAAATTACCCCCTTTTATCAATGCATTTAACTCATCCCAATACTTCAACAGTTGGAAACACTTCAAAAGGATCCTTAAATGTATTTGGTATTTTACAAACGATTTCCTTGCGATTAGCTGATCAATTGGTACTGTTTATTTTCTATCATTTGATAAAAAATCACTTATATGGATTCAGTTAATCATTGAAGACTTGAAATAGTTGAGTTTTGAACTAGTACATTGTTGAATTGTGAGGTTGAATGTGGTTTCATGAGTTTTTGTGAGATTTCCTCGCAGATCATATGGACAACATAAAACAGGAACCATCGTTTTCATGAATTTTTCAGAGATATTCTCATACATATCATTTTATCATTGTTCATCTGTAACTGGTGACATTTGTGAAATGATATGAGATCGATATTGCAATGTTAATCAGGTTAGAATATTCAATTCTTTTATTACAAATTTATTTCATTCAGATATATGATTGAATTAGAATCAAGCAACATTGCATATGTCCTTAGGAAAGTTAATTGTCATATGAATGTTTTCAAAAAAAAAGAACAATAAATTCGTACTTATTCAATATCACTGAAAAAGGTATTGAAGACTCAGGTTACCTAAAATAACAATAGATCTGAAATAGTACAGATTCCTTGTTAATATTGCTTATCTTTTGATGGCGCAATTCATTTTTATTCGACCTAGTCCGTATCACAAGTAGATTAGGAAATACTCGTACTCATATCGACAATTTGTATACATTTTGCAAAAAACTATACCATATACAACAATAGATTCCTCATGAATGGTTCCTATCTTCCACTCGAATTTTAATGATGAATAATTTCCACATTTCTCCATATCTTAAGCGATACCTTGAAAATAATAGGTGACTATCTCAAACATTTTTCGAATTGTGCCCAATACACGATGTAATTGGAAATTGGAGTTATATATTCTCAAAAATATAAAAGATCCAAACATTTTACAAATTATTATACTCATCTGGTCACTATGGATGAACATAAAATCTACAATATTATTGTCAATATTTTGGCCAACTATAAGCCATCAAAAAATTTCCTCTCTGCCCATTTATAGAAATGTGGACGTTGTCTAAATATCATATTCCTCAGATTCCGTCATCAGTCATGAGTTCCATCAATTTGATACTTATTGATAAATATTGAATGTTATCATTCAAGAACAACCAGATACGACGGTTATTGAGATGTTATAGAACTACACACCGGTATTGAATACGGTTCTGCTAATTCATACGACAAATATATTGTCGCAAATAATGATATTTTTATAGATCATTACTTTGTTGAAATGAGGATTCAATTGATTTCACGTTCCTTGAAATATGGTTCATGAATTCACATTTCGAACTGATTTCTTTTAACGAGTTAACTCAGATCATATAATTGTTAATTGAAATTGGTTACATATATCCCGTTGTAATTAGTTAGACCTAGGTATGTAATGCCATTAATACCAAATTCAATGGAGATGTATATAATTCATGGTCGATATAGATGTAGTCATTGATAAACTTTTGGGTGAGAATGGAATATTGAAATGCCATGATCGAATAATCTTATTAGTGCAGATATACAGTGTGTCCCAGCTAAAACTTGTGACCCCCCTAATCTCCGAACTCGTGAAAAGAATAGAAAGTCGCTCAGACCTGTCGATTTTTATTTCAAGGGGGAATACTTGTACCAAATACATCATCATTATGTTGTCAGCCCCCTCATCCCCACCACCCCCTACTTCAAAATTTTCAATGGGACTACTATATTCGTAATACATTATTTTGAAGGAAATTCAATCCCAAATACATCGGTGTACTGAAATTGATGATCGATCAAGTGTTGTCGAAGATTTAATGAAAACAAAATTTTATCAAGATATTTTTATTTTTCATCACCTAAAATATGTTATCACCGTGAGAAAGGTTCAACATGTGAACCATTCAGTTCCATACAGAAGTATAAACGATTTTTGAAATGTCGCACATTGCTCAACATATCTGGAATCACTGACGACACCACACAAAACAATAAATTCTCCTGCGTAGATCATCAAGACGAGTTGGGTATGTAATATAAACTTTGGATATCAAATGACCTCATAAAAAGAAGTCTGGTGGTGATGAATCAGGAGATCTAGCCGGCTATTCTATTGATCCTCGCCTTCCAATCCATCTCCCTGTGGAATTGTCATCTAAAAATTGACGTACAGGCGCAACAAAATGTGGAGGAGCTCCATCTTGTTGAAAGGTGAGCTGACATTCAAGAAGCCTATCATCGTCTTCAAGTAACTGAGTGATCCTGGGGTTCACAGTTGACTCAAGAAGTTCAAGATACCTTTGTCCGTTGAGGTTACCATCAATAAAATATTGACCTACGATATGGTCTCCCAGAATTCCAGCCCAAACATTCAATTTCTGGGGAGTTTGTGCATGAGTTTTTCTGTACCAATGAGGATTTACGTCACTCCAGTATATGCAGTTGTGCCTGATCACATGTCCATGCAAATAAAAAAAAGATTCGTCAGAAAAGCACACGTTGTAGATGTGATTATTATCACCAATAAATAACTTACTCATGATTTCACAAAACTCTGTACGTCAGGATCATCTTCATTTAATTCTTGTACATACTGCATCCAAGGATGGAATTTTGCTTCTTTCAGAATTCGATGTACGCTGCTTTTAGAAACTCCAGGAATAGTCTCAAGTTGTGTTAAAGATTGAATGTTGTCCATCACTGCAACAGCGACCCCTTCATTTCTCATAGGCTTCTCTCGTTCATGTTTTTTATTCAGCACTGATCCCGACTCCATGAACTTATTCATCAATTGAAGCACCTACTGATATGATGTGGTTTCTTCTGGATGAATTTCATTGAAAATTCGAGCCGTAGCTCTAGCACATGGTCCATTTTAAAAAAAAGCAGCTACAATGGATGTTCTCTCCCGTAAAGATTGAACCATTTTAAAAAGTTTCCAAATTGTTGATTGAAGTGGACTATAATAACTATAGAAGTCGGCTAGATCTCCTGATTTTTCACCACTAGACTTCTTTTTATGGGGTCATTTGAAATCCAAAGTTTATATTACACAGTCAACTCGTCTTGATGATCTACGCAGGAGAATTGTTGTGGAGTTTCATGCAGTGACTCCAGAAATGTTGAGCAATGTGCGAAGACATTTCGAAAATCGTTTAAACTGTATGGAACTGAATGGTTCACATGTTGAATCTTTCTTACGATGATAACATTTTAGGTGATGAAAAATTAAAATGTCCTGATGAGACTCAATTTTCATTAAAACTTCAACAACACTTTATCGATCCTCAATTTTAGTACACCGATGTATTTGAGATTGAATTCCCTTCAAAATGATGTATCACAAGTATAATTAGTCCCATTGAAAATGCTGAAGTAGGGGGTGCTGGGATGAGGGGGTTGACAACACAATGATGATGTATTTGGTGAAAGTATTCCCCCTTGAAATAAAAATCGACGGCTCTGAGCAATTTTCCATTTTCTTCACGAGTTCGGTGATTAGGGAGGTGACAAGTTTTAGCTGAAACACACTGTATAGTTTAACAATATAATCAGATGAATAATTAAATTCTCATATTTGAAGGAATATCGATTAGTATATTATTTTCTTTGCTATTTATTGTTAATAGAGATCCCGATATCAGAGGTGAACGTGTAAATTTTGAAGGATTGTGTGCATATTTTTCGTATATAATTCGGCTAAGGACACTTCACACCCATACCAAGTGTTTTCAATATTGTTGATGCGATTTCTTCTTCATCAACTGATATCTGCTGTTTTCTGCAATACCTCTCTTCATCAAATAAGTGCGGTACAAAGAAAAAAAAATCCTTCTTTTATAAACCCATTTTCGGATTACAAATTGATATTTCTCGAATACGTATATTCATTTGAAAGATCTTATCGGAGTAAATGAATATTCGAAAAAATTTAAAATCATCTAATCATGAAAGCTGGAGTTAGTAATTGTCATGTTTTCATTGCACTTGAGATGGACTATAATAACTATAGAATTTCTATTGACACAACAGATGAATTACGGACAGAATCATGGTTTCCATAATATCTCGTAGTATATACAATAATTTTTTATAGGTCACAAAATATAGGGTTTTCAAATATATGGTAAAACAATCGAATCTCGAAATATATTTCATCGAGTAAGTTGGTTCACCAGTAATTTCCGAAATTCTTGATTGAATAGATTGGAGTCCTGAGTTCCTTTTTCTGAATACTATACACTACACTATTAGTTTGTCGATCTTTTTGCAGTAATCATAGTTTGCGGAAAACAAGTGCTCCTAGCATATCACCGCTATGGCGATAGTCAACAGGTAAATATAGCGGCATTTATTGATAATAAACGTCACTTACAGAATCATAATTAACACAAGCTGTTTAACAATTCGCTATACATGGCTTTAAGGTGAATTATCGCTAATCGGCATTGAAATTGGACATAACCCAATGGAGTCAACATGACTATTTTCCTTTTGTATTATTGTATTATTGTGGATAATCATTAAAAAAAAAACAATCGATGAAATGGAGATGAATTATATGAATTGTGATTGTAACATTTGATCGTTGGTTTTAGTATGCTCACTCTGACAAATCAAATATTTCTTTTCTGCGCCAATGATTCATTCATTCAAAAGTTCTTGATACTCCACAGATTTTTTTGTCTATACCAAGTGTCTGGGTGGAAGTTTAAAATCTTTCGAATCCATATAAGGTAGAAGAAATTATCGAACAAAATTCTGAAAAATATTTGCCTACAGACACATTCAGATATCAGCTTCTAGAGGAAGTCACTAGAAAATTGATTTTCTTGAATGATTGTGGAATGAAAAAATATCATATAACGTCCTTGAAACGAATTTGATCGTTTCATGTATGATCTTCAGAGAAATATGTCATTCGAGAATGAAGGAGTATTTCCAATTGAAACCAAGATCATTCGTTTTTGTTTTTAGACCAAGAAATGAAATAGAAATGGAGGAAAAATGGAGTTATTAATTTTTTTATTATTTTGCATTTTTCACTATTCATTTTTTGTCTCGAATAATCTGAATGATACAGGTTTGAGACATATTTCATTTCCAGATAACAATGGAGCATGTTGAGAATTTGGATCCTCACTAGTTTCTATATGAAAACTCCATCTAATGATATCAATTCATTCACAAGTATCTGCAGGAAAACTGATAACTATCAGCATCTTTTAGGAGTGGAGTACAATCCTTAGAAGGGCAGGTAGGTAACAATTCCATCGGAATTTTGTCCAGGTTCTAATCCCTAAGATTGAAATCACTATAACTTTTGAGATGCTGTATACGGATTTTGGTTAATGAGTGGTCATTTTTAGTGAATTGAAAAGAAATAAGCCTGGTCTCTCATTCCTGTTCAGAATTCAATACCAAAGCATCCTTACACTCTGTACAGTCTGAAGTATAATAAATACAAGACATCTTATGTGTCGACATTTCCATGACTTTGTTTGAAAATACTTCACCATCAGGGTTATAAATGTTTTGAAAGACATTTCAAAACAAGTGATTTAACTTATAAGTGATTCACTTTTCAGACAATGGGTTGAGTCGGTTTTGGCAACAGTTGTAGCAATAATTTTACTTCTGTAAAACACCTAGAAGTGTTGGTTTATCATTATTTCACTATTGACGTGTGAAAAATCCGTAAATATTGTTGCTGCTGGTTCGAGATGTATGAACATTTTTTATAGTAATGGTGAGACAATGATGCAATGAAAATATTATTGGAAATTATGCTGTGCCAATTAGTTTTGGTTTCGATGTCTTCATCATTTTGATAACCTCGATCGCCAACGATGGAAGAAAATGGAAATAGAAAGGTACATGAATACTTGTTTCTTGGTGGAATAGGTTATATCGAAAGACTTTTCAAAAAGACGTAGTTCTTAAACTTTTTCAGATGAGTCTCATCCCATAAGTTTATTCATTTATAGGGAAGAGCGAATTGTTCAGTATAGCCAGCAGAAATGAGCCCGTTAAAAGCAGCGGAGCAATATTTTGCTTTTATTTTCCTATTATGAGGGGATTAAGCAACCCCTATTGACCTTGGTAGCGAGCATCGGAGTTTAGAAACTGCGGAAATCTGCCGGAATTGTTTGGTCACTTTTTGATCTCCCCGCAATTTTCTCCGGCTCTTGCCAATAAGAAAAAACGCCTAATGTTTTCCGTCTGATCCACCCCTTTGCTGATTAAGTATGTCGGGGGTGGTTTTTCGCGGCTTCACAGAGATCTTTGTCGTCGTCAGCGTTTTGGTGTAATGAGATACGGAGAAACGATTCACAATAAATGGGAGTTATACGCTGTCAGTCATCAGGGTTTCTCTTTTTCCGTGTTTGCCAACTGGATATCGACGTTGCCATATCGTATCCAATCAACTGCTACTAGTAAACTGCTCATGGAAATATTCAGGATGATACATTTTCCTTCCTAATCTTCTAAGCTATGAATTGTTAATTGTTCAGGAAATATTTACATCCCACTGCTGATCATTTGTTAGTTATAGATATGGAGTTATTTTCAATCATCAATTTGTGAGATTCGAGATTCTGAGAGTTAATGAGACATATTCTTTGGTTGTTCTTGATTTTCTTTGATATTATTCATTCAAATCTCCGAGATACATGATTTGTGTAGAAATCTGTATTTTATCTACAGCCAGATTTTAGGCCATTTCGGTCCTTGAACTTTCAGCCATTTATTCATAAACTACAAATGTTTCTTATGAAACATTGAGTCAAAAAGATAAACAATCAAAATTTCTAATAGTTTGAAATTATTGGTCGAAAACTACACAAGAAATTCGGCTCATTAATATATCTTTGATATTGAGCCTTCTCACTTGGATTTCAACGAATCTTGATATTCAATTGATAGGCAACTGAACTTATCTCGATTCCTTTTTTGACTAGTTTTACGATATAACGTGAATACATCTCCGAAGAGTTTACTGATGAAAGTAATGATGAAAAATGATTTCCACTGCTTTAAAATGTAATGATAAAGATAATTCAGATAGAAGGAAGTTTGACAGCTGTCTAACTTTATGAAAAAATGGTGACCACTCCTGCTGGAATAATATTGGGAACAAGCAATTCCGCAAGATGTTAAAAACATGACCTCAACATGACCAAACCATACAACTCATACCGTTTGGAAAAGTTACTGTACGCATTGAAAGAAAATGGAAAAAAATGGGTGGATGACAGAATTTAAATTGAGAGTCTTACCAGTACAGTCAAAAATCATTTTTTATAATTACTCACTCGAATTCACGAAAGTGGTATAACTGAATCGAAGGTGTTCCTGAAACCTGATATTTCAGAACTGTTTCTCTTAGAAAAAATAATTGATTAGACTACTATTGATATCTGTGAATGATATTTCTAAGTATCTGATAGGAAATTAAACTTGCTCTTGGATAATATGGAGATCACCTTTCCTATGCAAATTTCTTTGATTCCAGAGGTGTATTTGAAATATGGAATTATCAAAGTTGGAGTCTTTCAGAATGAAGAATGGATCGTAGTAAAATATTTTTGATTCAAATCATTGTAGACATGCATAACATTTAGGTTTATCAATTGTCTGATAATTCTTTGAAAATGTTTAATTCCCTCCTCAGAAATTAATGTGAATTATTGTTCTTTTGGATAAAATTTGATTGTGGTATTGAACTTTTATTCCAATTCGAGTTTTCTAACTCCTTGTTCTGAATATGTGTATCTTTTTCATCTCTAACCCATTCAGAGAGTAACCCAAGATACGAATAATAATAAAAAAATTGAAACTACTATGGATATTTTTAATTCCAGTTGCAGAAATAATCGCCAGCTAATTGAAAAAAAGAGGAGGTTGGATGAAAATGAAAGCCAGTGAGGTCATAAATGTAAATCACAGAATCAATTTATCTTTAGATTCAATGAATTCACGAGTCATTTTTGTGATGATGACAGATCGAATTTGTGTATCGTCTGATTTTGTCTCTATTTCTGTTATATAAAAAATTCATCGAATAAAAAACATATATCAGGATTTCCAATCATTTCTTCTTCTATCAAAGAAAAAGATCAGAGAATATTGCAAAACTCTGTAAAAATAAAAATATATTGTAAATATTAACCTGAAGACCTTTACAAGATCATTTTGATTTTTTTTTTGATCGATCGATCATTGATGTATCATTTCCTGAATAAAACAGATAATTGTCAAATTATTACGAAATGAGTAGATAGGAACTAATGTATTGTTGTGGACACATTTATTCGAAGGCATGGCCTGGCAGAGCTAATATTTGTTTCAGACAAGCAAACGAAAATTTCTTCCGTGCAACTTATGAACGTTTATTGTCCATTAAACAGAAAATAAGGTCTTGGATGATAAATAAACTTTCCGTCCGTTTGAAATAAACTACTATTATTTTTAACATGTTTCACAAATAAACTTCAGCTAATGTTTCGCAATGACACAAAAAAATACAGGATGTGTGCTCAGAATCGGAAAAAAATCATCAACAAATATTTTGACCGAAAGAAAATATTGAATGAGGTCAGGTGATATGGAATAATGCTCAGAAGAATCTTACCCTCATGATTATGAAGGTTCATGGAGGTTCAACTGGAATAATAATAGTATCGAGATGAATATGAATATCGAATGATACCAAGAAAATATTCGTATTCGCCCAAATAAGGTATATGAGAGATATACGTGTTCATGGATATAAAGCAGCCACACAAAGATAAACAGTAGCAGAAGAATTTTCCTGATTCAGCATTGCTGATATAGCTCAAAATGTGTTCATAATAAGACTGAATTTGTTTGATTATTTAACCCACTTCCATGGCACCAGAAACTAAATACTGCGAAGAAACGTGATTTTTCTCCTCAAGACATTGTATTTGTATTGATGAGATTTTTTTATTTTTTCTCACAACATAAATAGGACGTGTCAGTCAGTAGTTGCATGTCTGTTGAACACGATGTTTATACAAAACAATTATATCGTATTACGTTCACTAACTGAGAATGTCTTCCGTTGTTTTTTCATCAATGCTAAATGATTACTCCACATATATGAATGTACACATTGTATCACTATTTCATTAAAAATAATAATCCTCGATATGTTCTACCGATGATGCGAAAATCTAAACCTGCAGAACCAAATGAGTAGGTCCTCTTTCTATGAGATTTCTGTTTCATATTTGATGCAACCTCGACATGATACACTAAGAGAATCAAGAACCAATAGAATACTCCACAGTTTTGGAAGAAGTATTTCTGGAATACCTATAGGCAGAAATCTAGTATAACAGTAACAAGAAAAGTAACTATATTATAATGCCACAGTCAAAAAATGTGAAACGCTTATTTCTAATCCTACCAATTGGTGAATTCAATGCATACCGACAGCCCTTTGAACCATTCGAAGAGAGCTTAAAATATAATATTAAGCAGACAATTCTCTTCATTCTCATCGAATCATGATGATGTAGATCAATTATTTCCGAAACTATTTGGTGATTGTAACATGAAATATACTGAACCAGATTCAAAGTGCACATTGCTCTTTACAGATATAATCGCTTCAACTAATTGACTAATGCATCATTTGTTACAATTTCCTTACGAGTTTCCATTTTTCAGGCTCTCATAGAACTAAGCTGAGTTTGAGTTATGATTATTTAGCTAAATTATAGAATGCAGCTGGCAAGTTTACTAAGAAATAATGTTCCAGTCGATTCCAGACGGGTATAAAAGTTATTATGTTTACTGAAGTTCGCTAGACCTGTTAAGCTGTCTTAGCCCCACATATGGAATGTCTAATATCGACTACGTATTCAATTCATGAGTAATATGGGCTATACTTATAGATTTCAAATGACGTGAAGAACGAGTTGAATTGGGAATACTGGTATAAGCTACCAAGCCATGTTGAAGGATGAAGTTATTCCTAACCTTATTCAAGATTTACCACGCAATGAATAGTTGTGCTCTCAATGAATTGGAAGTTTTCTTTTTCTTTTTTTTAGCATCTGAATTCGTCCAATTTCAAAAAAGGGAAAAAGTTGTTGATTATCTTCTTATTTCGAATCAGAAATTGAATTAATGGTTTTCTACCACGTCTCTATCGGAATTCATGAAGAAATAAATGGAAATAAATCGATAAATATTCTCCTTTTTCGTTCGATGAAATTACCAATGATCAGTATGATATAAATATCAATGAAACACATCTTCTCCTGAATAATGTGTAGTGATTACCGAAAATTATTGTTCATATTATTTGAATTGAGTTAAGTACCATCGAGTAGAAGATACATATGTACGTACACAGCGAGAAGAAATATATGGTCTTCGAATCCTAGGACGCTCTGTATATACTTCTGTGATTTGTTTATTTTGTTATTTATAAATGGAGATAGGGTTCTGTTGGACGGATTCAATGTATTATTTAGAGTAAGCAGCATTAAACATGTTTCAAAATAAATGTACAATGGCGTAGTATAGTCAAATAAAAGAAGTGGGTAGCCACAGGAATAAAACCAGAATTCAATTGAAAAATCATGGAATATTTCTCGTTACCTTATTTCAAATTTTATGATGAAATGTCTTGTCACCCAGAATAATGAACGAAAATTATTAAATAACCCTTAACAAAAAAAAAATCAATTAACATATCATTTTTGAAACGAAAATTTCAATGGCCTACCTGTATATATCTTATGTATCATTGATTAATTTCCGAGGGAAAAAAATTATCGATGAAATATGACATGATAATTTTTCGACATATTGATTCAACAGTAGTCATTTAACATCGAAGGAGATACGCCACTGGTGATGTCGACACATACTCGTGATTTAATAGAAGAAGAATGATAATATGTATATTAAGAACTGTCAAAAATCAAATCATCTGTAATGCTGAACCCAAAAATATTGTATTGTTCTATGCTGGAAAAATTTGGATCCATTACTAGGTTTTCTGTATATTTTATTAACAAGCTGAATCGTCAAATCTTCATCACATCTGCTGAATTACCTCATTCTATTGTAATGAACAGTAAACAATATTTCAATCTGATTTATTGTGAATTCACCAAGAAAGAAATCAGTTTATTTTTATTTTATTATAATGGTCTACAAATACACAGAAAAAATAGTTTATGTTGGAACGTATATGAAGGAAAACAGATTTGTTTGGCAGTGAGAACTTTTGCTTGGATGTATAACTTCAAATTTCTAACAAAGTAAATATTGAGAGTAAGCAAATTGCGTCCGTTGCATAAATTTGTAAATAAACCACGCAAAAAGTTAGATATTTCAAAATCATAAACGGAGTGTTTATATTAGCTACTGTGGAATAATCTGTGAAAGAAATCTTATCAATAATCATTGATTGAAAGATCTACGGCTGAAGGATATTACCAAAACCTCTTTCCGGCAAATGAAATATTCCCGGAATTACGTCAGTTGAAAAGAAGCAAATATAATCCATCGGAACATCGGAACTACTTTCTTGAAGAGCATGATAAAGTTAATGAATGTATTTCAATCAGAAATCATGTTACAAAGCAAAATCGAAAACATTTAAATAAGAAGTTTAAGCAATAATGTCATCCTGAATTGAATGAAAATTTTTCATCGAAAAAGAATACATCATATTTTTCTACAACACTGAATAATTCAAAATACTAAACTTACAAAAGTTCATTCATCCATACCTAATACCAAATCACTCTGTATATATTATTACGTTCTTCCCTTTTCATCTCCCTACAATCTGAAATCTTCGATGAAAATCACATTTCACATTTGATTCCTCATGTAACCAGCCTACCAAATAGTAACGGATATCTTATTATCATCATAACCTACTTATAAAGTTTTCAATAACGAAAATGTTAACGAAATACGAAAGATGATGTTCCATGTATATCTAGTTATAATAAGGTGTTATTATTATAAGCATCAAACAAAAAACATTAACAAACAGAAATTAATGATAACATTATAATAGGATATTGACTTTCATTGTTGAAGGAATAGTAATTCATGAACAAATATAACTAATAATAAATATTTCTCTGGGGCAATCGAATGAAAATTGATTGCATGAGCAATATTTGGAAGAGAAATATATTCGATAGGAACTTTTGATATGAAAATTTGTTTACAAATTCATGAAAATAGTCAGTATGAACTTAGTGAGTTGATAAAAGTCATTAGGATGGCCTATTTCCTATTTTCATAATAATAATACAATTACAATAATAACACAACCTTTTTACTATCAAGCGAATGCCTGTAACTACGAAACAAATTATATTTAATCAACAAGTTACTTCAATGTACCTTATATTTTCTCCATTTTGATTCTTTATAATCTAGTATTGTAGATTCTTCGAAAGATTTCTATTAACATTGAGTAAACCATATCGAAACATTTATTTCATTTTATCTTCGTATGGAAGTTCATAACCGTAGACATACGAATTCATAAGACATTCGTTGTATCGAAGAAGTTAGTCACAGTTATTTCGAAAAATGGTGGAGAAATATTCATAATATATCCACTTATTCTCCATGTTACTCGAACAATTGAACAGATATCATTTCAATTTCAGAATACAGCGACTAATAATTGAAATTCTCAAATTCAGTTACATAACGTTAAGATTCACATTCAATCCTAAATAACCACTGGTTTCTTCAACTTAAGGAAGTTTGAGGAATCTATCTTGTATAAATACGTACAGTTTCAGTTGATTCAATAGGAAAAGAGTTTATCGATAGTCCATTACTTTCGTATTATTTTCTGTATATTCAATTGCAATCTGTGAATCTGCTACGAATGTTTCAGTCAATATTATCATTACAATTTTTTATCAAAATGAAGAATGTCAGAGAAGTATAATCGAGTTGAGTAACTTTCATTAACATATTTCTTTTGTTCATATACAGAGTATAACTAAATAAGTATGAAACATTTGAGGGGGTGATTCCTCATCGAAAAATATAGAATCTTTCATATAAAGAAACTTCATTGAAGCATCCCTTGTTAAGATACAGCCCCTTGAAGGGGGTACATAAAATTTGTTCAACAATTTTCACAAGCACTAAAGAAGTATTGAAATCAACCGGACATTTTCTACTACCAAAAAGACACTTAGCCAGTAATTTATTCGGTTTACCCAATGGTTGTAAGGGGTGGAAAACGTAACTTCTCGAATTTATTTCCAATGTAACTATTTGTCTTATAATTTGTTCACCATCTAAAAAATTATTTAGCATGTTAAATTCTAAACAAAAAATGTCCCTTGATTTTTGTTTCCCAAAATAAATCAATTCGCAGCAAGAAATCATTTTACTACCTGCAATAAATGATCGAAGGGGAAAAACAAAACTGATTCATCAAAAACAAAACAAACAACATGTAGAAAACATAGTCAATGTTCAATATGTCTACCTTCAAACATTGCGCCACGTATTCGCTCAAATAAAGGGGCTGTATCTTAACATGGGATGCTGATGAAGCTTCTTTATATGAAAGATCCTATCTTTTTTCAATGAGGTATCACCCCCTCAAATGTCTTACACTCATTTAGTTACCCCCTGTATATGTGCCCAAGTTTGAATTATTATTATGTATGTGATCAAGAATATGGGTTGGGAGAACAATATCCAGGATTGGACTCGCCAAATATATAATTTCTAGATTAAACTTCCCAAATTCGTATAATGATACACATGGCGGAATTTTCAAAAGATACTAGCGATGAATAGTATTATTCTCTTGAGAATTGAAATATTTTGAGGCCAGTTTACATTTCTTACTCATATGTAATTGTGTGAGACTAAGCTGTCATATTAGTATTGATAGAATAGTAGATGATCAAGTTATCTGAAAAAAAATATTAAAATCAATATTTTTGAACTGTAATTGGGATGCTATAAAAATATTCCATACATTATATATGCACTCAAAAAAAGGAGAAGTCATAAAATCTCTCATGAAAAAAATAAATGTCGATATCTTTGAGTTATTTGTGCTGAAATCTCGAATGTTTACTCAGTTTTCTTTAATTATTATTGGAAAATTAACTCCTTTCGAAGATTCGTGTTGTTTTTTCTAATGTGTTTGGTAATTGATTCCACAGTCCAAGTATAAGTAGTTGAGAACATAATTCGATCTCCTTATTTCATTCTTTATAAATTTTTATGCTTTCAGTCGAATCGAAATCAATTTCCGTAAACACATATTTTCATTGGAATCAACCAGTCCTTGTGTCCTGGCACGAGCAAAAGATGGAACGTAATAAGTAATGAGTTACTTTTGGCATTGTGGCAAGTCGAATAATAGTTCAAATAGGATCCAATTCACGTGTATCATTGATGTCCACTAATGAGTTGTAAAATTTCCGCAGCAAACTTCTCTTCACTCATCCAGTCAACAGGTGAATGGAGTTCAACGTGGGTCAGTGTTGGGAAACTCAAACAGGTATATGTTGTTGATACGTAAACAATGACAAGCATATCACCGAAACGTCTCCCAACGAATCCGCAATCTGAGTTCGAAATGTTTCAAGCAAAGCATTGTGGTGGGTACCTCTTCTATCCTAAAACTCCCCTGAACCGTCCAGCAACCATCGGCATCCTCATCACCAACTCCAATCACAAAGCACGCACTAACTCTCGATCTATCCTATCGAACACTTCGTTACGTAACCGGTTACGTGCGGCGGGAATTTCGAACACCGAACAGATTCAACGATTGAACAGCCGGCTCGCTTAGGAGACGCGATACGAAATATGGCCAGAAACATACTGAGTGTAGGCATACGTTTTGTGCGGCACACTGAGTGCTGTGTTGTTTACTGTTTACTTGTCTGCCGACTCGCCCGTATGAGAGATGTTGTTTACACAGTTTTATATTTAGAGTTTAGAGAAATGCAAAGGCAAACTAAATACACCTGCCTTCGTCGGGAATATCAACAGGGGCGGATTTTGCTGGTGTTTCCATCGAAAGGGATCGCTTCGATTTCCGATGCTGCGTGGCACTGGCCAGGACGCTAGATATGACGATTTATCACGTTGACGTGATGTCTCTAGGACGTGTCTTATGTGACGTGAAGACTACGTTATTATTACTTCATTTGGATTCATAAGATCATGAGAATCGCTAGCTTCATCTCACTTCATCACACCGAATATGGACACCTTTGTGTTCACATGTTTTTGTCTCGATCTCTGTTTTGTTTGTGATAATGATGATTATTATGAAGTCAAGATAAATCGAACACACAGAAATATTATATAGGTATCAATCAAGATAGTCTGATCCCTATTCAATTCGGTCTATAAACTGTTTCAATAAACATTAAAGGAAAATGTTAGGGGATATACATGTTACGATATCATTGTGAATACGGATTCAAGACAAAAATTGGTAAATATTGGCGATATTTATTAGTATTCCATGAAATACTACACAACGAAGCCTCCTACCCATAGATTGGTCGTCAATTTTCGTCAGGACAATTGAGGATTACCTAGTATCATAGAATATATACAGAGCATCTAGAAAATGTGAGAAATGTCACAGATTGAAATTGGTATCCTCGAATAAAGAAGACAATTTCCTGATAATTTTTGTCCACTGCGCCTCTGGAAATTTACAGCAAAGAACCCCTTGGAATGGTGTTTATCAGAGGTGGACTAAGTTGACATTCAATCCTAAGATATTTCTATATATTGAATGATGTGATATATTACATTTGGTTAGCATGAAAGATTCGAGAAGAAGAGTCAGTCGAGAACGAATAAATAGTCATTTTATTCCTGATGAACAGGATCACTCGTGATTTTCTGTGTTTTTTACGCTGAAAGACTCCGTAGGCAAGAAATTTAAAGAAACTTGCATTTGTCCAGAATACCAATATGAATGAGATATCAATAGTCCCTATCGATCTAACATATATGAACTAAGAAATTGTTCAAAGTGAAAGTTCGCAAATATAGGTTTGTGTTAGCGAGTGTTGTCATAAAAATATATCAGATTGTAATTGTATATTATGCGATTATCTATTGGAATTGATTGTTATCAACGTGAGTTTGAAAAAATTTAAAAAGTAGCAAACGTTCCACGCCACTGACTCATTGTATTTGGCGCCGTTCATTCAACATAATTCCGCTGATAGCCCTATTTCACGATCTATTGTGATCCTTTTCGATTCGATACTATTCAATAACAAAAAATAGTACCATCGGAAATCATGAGTGTTGTTCTTGTTCTTTTCCATATTCTTCTTCTTGTTCTACTACTTCTCATTCCTGCTACGCAGAAAAATGTCCTAACAGTGATGAATCAGATGTCTCTACGCTAATATCCCACCAACTCTTCTGACTTGTATATGCTAATGAAAACAACAATTCATCTTTTTTGTGGTCGCATTCAGCATTACGCCCTTTCTACAATAGAAAAAGAATGTATTGAGAAGTTCATTTCGTGTAGGTGGAAATGAAGTCTGGAAAATGAAACTTTCCGATTCGTTATATTGCAGAAACGGCGACTTTCAGCAGGAACTCAATAATAATTAATTTTTGACCAATTTTAGATATTCAATTCTAGATCGATCTGATTTTATGGTTAACTCACAAACTTAGTGTTCGACTAGAAATGCAAAGAACTATCTATGCGAATATCTGCAACCTCATCTCTATTTTTTCAGTCAACTTCCAATTGGTTCAATTTCACACTCAATGGATAAAGTATTTTTCAACATTTGAAGATATTTGTCGAGATCACATGACAGTAGCTGACCCCATTTACAGTTACAGCTCATGGAAATTATCCAGGCACCCACTTTCTTGGAAAGAAATCATATATGATTGGAACTGTGGGCACATACAGATGTGTGTTAATTTGTTGAATGGGATTGATCATTTTCAAACAGGATTCTAAGAGTGACAGTTAATTTGATATGAAATGCGAGTTGGTTTTATTAGGAAAGCTGTTCGAAGATGTTTCACAGATGAGCGATCGCGAGTCAGTATCAAGGGTCTCGTAATACAGGCTTTTCTCAGATACACCCTCATAATAAGTTTGCACCTTTGCGGCTCGAGGGGGCCAGATCCGAGGCGGCAGTTAATATGAATACTGATTTCTTTTACCCAAAGGAACGCCGGGGCTATCAATAGGGGTTTTATCACTTTTTGTATTTGTTCCGACCTATTTGAAATTCAAGAACCATAAATTAAATTTATATCGCTTACGTTGCTCGTTTTTGGAAACTGTTATGTATTCTTCTCGCATCGATAGTATTTCGCACTGGTGTCTCTCCTATCAGCTCTAAAGTGGAGCTTGAAATTCAAACCGAATATAGATTCCTCATACAATTCCGAAAACGCGTGAATTTTCTCTTGAATCCTATAGGATCAAAATTATTATTTATAATTCTTCTGAAAAACGTTATATCAAGGTATATTACTTGCAAGTTCAACATTGATGAAAGATTGTAAGCTTTATCTGAGATTTATGTTCAATCTTTTTTCAACTGAAACTTCTAGAATCCTGACAGCCTGCTTTTTCGAAATCAATAGAATTCAACACTTGAATTAAATAGACACTAGCGGCGTCGAATAGTTTCACGAGTTTTCCTTAGCAGCTTGCAGTCTTGTTGAAAGATTATAACAAATCATTATATTGAAATAGAAAATATAAAATTATGGAACTTGAGAGATTGCAAAGATTTTCCAAACTGTTTGTAAATATCAAGTCGTTGCCGATCGATGTATGTACACCATATTCCTGCACTATGATCCCAAAGAAGATAAAATCAATTTATTCAAGGAAAATAGCTTCAGCTATCTTTCAATAGCATTGGAGCAAAATAAAAAACAACCACTGGAGATCTGATTGGTTGAGACATAGAATTCGAATTGATTTCACAATGATGCTAAATTTATCTGGGGTGAAATCTTTAATCCGCTGATTAAGTTTGCTACTTCTAATCGATTTTTTTACAAACGTTGAAAATAACCGTTCAACGGTTATTCACAGTAAATGTCCATCCAATTTTGGTGTAAACATTTCACTTAAAAAAAATCAATCATAAACTTCACCTAACTTTCTGTTTTGGAGTATTGTTCGAAGAAAAGACAAACAGCAACTCCGCACTTTCTAGAGAGTTGTCACAACTATGATTAAATATACTATACCTTATCTCAAAGTGAAGTGATAAGTCTGTAATCAAATTCTCAATCAATATTTTTTTTTTACACTAAGAAGTTGCTGATGATGATAAATCATGAAATTGTGCCTAATAGCGCCAATTACGCATTGTCTGTGTCCGAAAACGTATCATGGTGCGATGAAACTCATCAATTCTAGAGTGGAAATCATCATGAATGTCTTTGTACCTCCATTCCTCAAATCAATATGGATTAGAACAGTTTTTCCAATTATCATTCAACGCAATCTCATATTCACTTTGTAAAATCACAATCAAGTTGAATGTTGATTGTATTCTCCTAGTTCTTCTTGAAAAAGACAATAAAATATGTTCATCTCATTATAGATCGAATATATAATTGATTTCATACTCTGAAATCTCATTGGATCATCAAATATCTGAGAAATCTCTATAAAAATAAATTCAAAAGAACAGTGCAGAAGCTTTGAAATGGTGCAAAGTTGGGAATAAATTATCCTTCGGTACTATATGGTTTCAAATGGCTCCAATATATGTTTAATTGATCGTGACTGCTTCTCTAATTCTAAGACAAAAACTGTTGATGTTTCATCGCTGCATCGTGAAATTTTCAAAATTTGATATATGCCTGATTTCGTTGCCAACATCGAATAAAAACGAATGTTTGTTTTGTGACACGAGAAACAATGCCATTCATAAATCTAGATGAATTATTTGTTTTGACTTTAGAATAATTGTACATAAGTGTCTCGTTTTACATAGTACATTTGACGTATGAAAATGACTAATCACTGCTACAAATAAAGCTAAATAACATAACTCGAGATTAGAGAAATTAAAAGTATCCTTGGAATTTTGTACAAGTAACAATACAGATTGATGATTTGAAAGCGATTTGGAAATATTGCTAGCAATCAATCGCATTCTTTTTTCTCCTTGTTTGATGAATAACAATTGATTCAAAAAAGAAAATGCCAATATAATCATAGACAGGAAAAGTTGTAACGTTGATTTTATGTGAATTATTCTGACTCTTTCCTGAATTTTTTTTCATTGTTGGGAAGATATGAATTGTATTTTCCAGAACGAGAATGAGAAACAAGCAACAATAAATTAATATTATTCCCATTATTATTTTTATTTTTTGTTTTCTTAATGAAAGATATTGGATTCAAGCCGATTCAATTTCATCAAAAATGAAGTATTCGTCACCACTAGGTACATCTCGATCCAAATAGGAACATTAGCAAGTATGAGAACAATAAGAAGAATCAAATATTTGATATTTGATTCTGAGTTAGAAACAAAACCAAAAAACATACAAATTCATAAATTCGTATTATCTAATAAAAATTTCTTACCAACAATGAGTTTCATGTTTTGCGAAGGTTTGATATGAGTTTCAATAATTTTCTCACCAAGTAACAAGTTTTTCTTCAACTTCAGATAAATGCAAAATTGCAGGTAGTTTTTGTAACATGTTTTTTTGTTATTTCTTTCGTATAAATCAATCAATATTTTGGCAACAAAGGAATTCATTGTAAACATTGGAACAACCTCACCTGAATAAAAAAAGGGAATGAAGGACATTAATGAGGAGAATAATTCTGATTGGAAATATATTAGTTGTATCAATCTCAAAGTGACACACATTTTTTTAGTACGAGTGTTATTTGGATATGTGAAAATGAATTGGTATTCAGAGTTTATTCTCACTCTTGAAAGTTTATTGACATCGAGTTTATATGAAGATATTGCGCGAAAATTCGAATAGGAAATAAAAAGGTATTAGTCGATTGAAAAAAGTCTTTGAATATGACGTTCTTTATATTGAGGGCGAATACTCTACAATACCTGTATTTCTTTGTTTGAATCGATTTTTTATGTGAAAGGAAGAAATATATCGGCTATGTTCAATAAAGCTAGTCGAAATGAGACAAAAGACGGGGACGTTTATAATACGATTATTATTATTTCGTCTCGATAACCGTTGTTTATCACGACAGGACTCTGACACTACTTTACAAATATTGTCACTATTGGCTATCAAAAACGAAAGTCAACATTCAGAATAGTACATATGGACTTGAAATTCGAATCATTGGAATATCTGATATCAAGACTCAGCATCTTTTTTTATGAAGATTTGCAGAATATAAGATGATCGATAACATGATTTACACCCAATTGTTATGATTTTTCACTTCATATTTTCAAGGATGATTTTTCACTTCATAATCATTATGTTGCGACCTTGTGATCTGCAGCTTTGGAGAGTTGAGGAAATTCCCTTTCAAAATATTGTATTCCAATCCATAAAATTTCAGTAAGTATATTTCAGAAACAGAAATAACTTTTTTTCCAAATTGACGGTGATGTTTTCCACTACTAATGAGTTGAGAATCCGACCACACATTATAGTATACATCTTTATTATTCCTAGTGAGGTATTATATTCCACTAAGTTTATCTACCGACGAATCAAACACCTTGTATATACATCCATGAGTTTTTCTATATGAATTATTCCGTTCTACTGAATTGTATGAATCTCAACATTTTCAAAAATTTACACTTTGACTGAAACGATAGCACAATCCCTTGAAGACAATCCCATTGTGCTCCAACTATCAGTTTCGTTTCAACACATGATGACGATCAAAGTTATATTACGTGATCTCAACAAAGAATTTGTTTTTTTGTCGGAATGCGTGCATCGTTATCTTTTTAAAATGGTTGGGAATTATATTTTTGTTTGTGATTCTTCTTCTCGAACTTTATTTACCCAAGATAAAATGAAGGCCATGCATCCATTATTAATATGTTGTATTATTTATCAAACAGAGATAGCGCACAGTAAATAAAACAATGTAATTCATGATTTCAGTGAAATCGACCTTGTTGGTACTCGAAAAGCTTGAACATTGAGAAATAAAAATTGGAATATAGCCATATCACACTTTTATCCATTGTCATTTTCAGTTTATCCACTATCAGATCATCCTAATTTGGCTTATCTTGAACAAATCGATATGAATAATCGAATACCACTCTTTATGGTTTCAGATTGCATTTCGAATTATATACAGGGTGATTCACCTAACTGATTCATAAGGGGTTTATTACTCAATAACAAAAGACGAGAGCCAATTTTTGTTTCCGCCAAAAAAACTCAATTCGGAAAAAGAAATCGAGGATGCTACTTCCATTTTTTCGTATTTCCTATAGTTATCGAGTTACCCTATACAAACGTCTAAATTGGCCCACCCTGTATAATTGATGTGATGTTAGACCATGACTTATTTGAGCTAATTTCAAATCCTGTAGATAGTCCATTTGATTCCAGATGATTCACATATAAATATCAGGTAACTTATGTCCTATGATTCCCCAATACGTAGTCTATTTTGACTAATTTTCCAATCCTCCTCAACTGATATGGTTCGAATCATTTCCTCTAATTATTCTTCCCTTTTTCATGATCTACATCACAATAATCATGAGACTTTGGATGGATGCATTTTTGAAAGTATTTTCAAGGAGTAGGTACAAAGATGAACATGTACTATAAGATTCTTCCAACTCTATAACTCATGTGCTGTTTTTTTTTTACGAAATAGACAAATATAAGTATCGATTGATTTGAGTTGCTCCTCTTCTAAAATGAACTCAAGCTCGCGAATGAAACATGGAATAGTTTCAATATCTGGTCACAATAATGAGAGAATTATATACAAAAAGAGTCAGATAAAAGCTATTTTCCGAATTATTAGAACCTTTTACGTACGCCACTGACATCAAAGATTGAATTCCACATGAATTTTGCATCTCTGCACGTAAGGATGGGTTTTATTGACAAAATCAACATGCGACAAGAATCTAAAATTCCATAATCCTAACTCAAAAGGTGTGAACCAGAAGTTGACAAACAGACCCAAAGCTGATGAGCGCATTCATGCGTTTTGACAAGCTAGCCGTTTCCCCCTTTTCGAGTAGTTGGACCCGGATGTCCACCAATTCGTCATAACTCATACATTGGCCATATAACGCCGGCATTTTCAAGACGAATATTTCACGTGTGAGTGATTGAAACCACCCTTTTAGCTAGTGCCTGGTTGGCAATTTGTTGGTTATCGCTTCAGATCAGAAATCCTGTCATGATGGTCAGTGGCGATCACTCAGTCAATTGGAGCAAAAAATTTGCTCACATGATTCCACGAGTGATTCTGTATTATATAAAAGTTGTCAAACTAGCAACATAGCTAGTTATTTCAAATTGTCGAGAGTTATTCGATTATGATGATGATGATTAAGTGAATTTTATGACAATGAGCGACTGGACTAGTATTTAATTTTCAATTACCGATCACTACACCATCTAATTATAGAGCTGCAAGAATTCTTGCATTTTTGGGGTGGATAACTTCAATATGTTCGAAGTCAATTCCTATAGTAGTAATGGTAGTGACATAATGAACTGATATTGACGTATTCTTAAGAAATATCTGATTGGGAATTGATAAAAAATCATTCTAGGAATTGAAATTGAAAAGTTGATAGAGTGTCCCATTGGATGAATTTAAGAGTTGCTCGAAAACTTTTATAAAAAACGTTTAGAAATTGTGACTAGATATAGAAAAACGGACTACCGTGTCCAGCGCATCTCAGATAGCTAATATACGAGTTTGAGGGCTCTGTCTTCCACTGTATATCATCACTCTTTCTACTTGTTTCGGCATAATTCTTTTATCGTACTGCATAGTGAGGTTTTTCCTGATGTCTGAATTCTTAAAACGAGTTCCAGTATCTCCCAGAATGTTTCGTCATCGTATCTGATAAACTGTAAAAATAGTACTAGGTAGTATTACAAGTTACTACCTACTACTTGAAACCATATCTCAAATTAAAGTTCAAAGGAAATGAAATGTTATAGGAAGATAAATGTATTGTTTGAGCACACCTACAAAACTCTCGATACCACATTAGCAACGTAATGAAGGTTTCGTCCAAGACTACAAAAAATAATTTGATTACTCGAACCGTCATAGAACGAGAATAATGATAAAGAATGAAATTCGAGTCCCTGGAAGGTATTGAGATGTGGATTAGCTCAATAGATCAGGAATGGTCTGATAGCAGATCATGTCTGGACAAACCAATGATTGATAATGATGATTCAATCTCAACAGTGATATTTCTTCGACATCATATAACACGCATCATGATATATGAATTCAAATAACAGTTCTACTGTTGTTATAGTGGGGTTGAGCTGAAATTTTGTGGAAGATGAACTGTAACTACAAATATAAGGCAGCACTCAAACTTTACGCAGTAGTAACTTCTGACTTTTATTCGATCGCTTCGAATTTAGCCGCATACCTGAACAACTTATTTAATAAGACATTTCAAGTTCCTTCGTAGTTTCTTGCTATTACTACACAATTAGCCGAGGCCTAAGGGAACAATCAAGTCATAACTTAGAGCACAATCTCTCTCGGAGAACGAGAGGGTTATGGCCACCGTCTAAATTAACGACATGTATATTGAAAGCCGTTTACTTACACGACTCCACAACTTTGGGAAAACTTGTGTTCAAGTATGTAATACAGGGTTGGAACCAGTTCATGCTATCGACAGTTTTAAGAATGTTTAAAAAATGTAACATCTTCTGAGAAACTCATGCATATAGACATATTTCAAGATTTTGAAAGTTGATGCTATACAAATCGACAGTCGCTGATTTCAACTACGTTTTTTTGTTAACATGATGTTACATCAATTGCTGTGATATAGATAGAGAACTTTTCTCATACTCTGTTCTCTTGACTGACTTCATTATTGGATTCGAGTACTTCCTGAAAAATAATTTTTATTTGTGATTCTTGCAGTTGGTTAATTTTATGAATCATTTCTTGTTACATAATTGATAAAAACAACCCATAATTGTAATTTCCAATCAGCTCAATATATCGACGAAATTTTTCTTCAGATTAGATTCTATTATTTCAAAATTTCTAATTTATACTAAATCAAAGAAAACGAACCCCTAATCGCTGACAGTAATTATCGAAACTATTGAAAATAAAATCACTATTTCCTGTTAAGTCATGCCAGTAAGCTCTTTGATCATGTGAATTCATTCAATAAGTAGTACTTGTACTTACATAAAATTATACATATATCATCATACATACATGAAAATATTTCGAAATATCATATTTGAAATTTTTGAGAAATTTATGTCGGTGGAGATTCACTTGTTCGACTCTTGAATAGCCAAGAATTCAATACTAGTGAATTTCCTGCGTATAGGAATTCAGTATTTGCATTAGTGTTGACTCCGCCCCTGGATTTCCGTCTTTATCAACCTCCTTGCTCTTCCTTGAAACAATGTATGTACATTCGTCTCTCGAGGGACCCCGCCATTGTATTTGTACTTTTACATCACTAACTAACCACTTCGCTGTTAAAGTCAAGTTAGCTTTAAGTTTGCTGACTTGTCATATTACTTGGTCTAACCTGGCCCCCTGTGCCCCTTGATGGTTGTACGGCGTCACATGTAGCGAAACTCAGATTTCAGTTTAATTTCATGGAAAACATCCTTCGCATTGCCCTACTTATGATATTGTTTCAGAAACCATTGAAATGGATGGTACATAGCGAAAGTGAATGGATGAGAAATGAAAGTAGGGGGTTTCCTGGATTTGATGATCGATGCCATTTCGAATGGTCAGAATTTTGGAAACTGGAGTTTTGAATAACAATTTGTTCTACTGTTAATTGAAGCTTTTTCAATTGAGATGTTTCCCTGTAATTGAGAGCATTCCAAATTCAGTTGAAATAATATGTTCTGGTAGAGATTCAAGTGACCATGTCGGCAGATTGTTGAAAACGTCATCAATAAATATTGGAGCTTGGCACCTCCATTTTCTGTAAGGATTTATCGAAATCGAAATACATACAGATGAGAATATTGAAAAGAAAAAGTGAAGAGATGGAATGAAATGAATGGAAACAAATGAACTGAATAAGAAAGAGTTCAATGGTGCTTTATTGGCACACTGGAATTTTCATATCATGCTAAATGCTGTATCATTTAAATTAAAGAATATGAAACTCATTTGAAGGCAGTGAAGACCATGAAATAGTTTCATCATTTTGAAATTTGGTCATATATTTTCCACAATTCAATTATGTTTATAGGGACCTGTCCTATGTCATAATGTATTATCTTGATTGAATGAAGATAGGCAGAGATCGAGTTGAGTCCTATGTTATTTATCTCCCTACAAAATTTAGTTTCCTTTAACGGAAGCAGGTGTGATAATCAAAAGTAGATATTTTGCTTACAACACCATATTGTATCATTAAGTAGTCAAAAATTCTAAACATTAAATAATAATAATAAATGTTCTTTATTGAATCCAAACAAAATTAAACAGATTCGAAGGGTTATTGACCGAGGTCCTTCTACCCATGATTACAATAATTATTTTATTAGGACATAAATAGTTGAAAATTAATCTAAGTTTACAGAAAAAAAAACATTCTCGATTCTATTCCTCTCCTGCCATTTGTTTTTACTTTTCCAGGATGCTTGTAGAAGTCACGGATATTTGGGTCTCTTACTCAACAATATCTTCTTATAATTTCCAGGTTGCCTTCTTTCTTCGAAAATCTTTCTGCCATTTCCAGAATTCTGCCTTCTATGGGAAGTATATTGAGAGTCAGATATAGAGGAGCTGGTTTGGAGGATTGTGTAGAGGATTGTTAGGATGCCGTATGTGGGAAATTTTCCTCATGGATATTGTTTCTGCCACTTCGAGTTTGTGGATAGCTTGTCGCTTACAATTTAGAAACAGAATACTTCCGTAGTCTATCATTGGTCGACATATGGTTTTATAAATTCTGCTAGCTGATTTGGTGTCAATACCTTTACCGTGATAGATTAAACAGCTAAAGTGTTTTGCTCTTGATATAATTTTTTTTTCATATTGGTATGTTCGTTAAAGTTCATGTTGATATCGAAGGTGATTCCAAGGTATTTTATGCTGGCTTTCGGATGAAGGATGTGTTGATCTAGCACAACAGCTGGAGATGTATTTTTGAGTCTATGATGGAAAAGGATCAGTTGTGATTTGTTTGGGTTCTGAACATCATATTTTCATCATTTAATATTTAGCAGTAGATAATTGACGCTCAAATGTGTTCTTGTACTGGAAAACCCTGCGGATATCTTCTTCTCCAATTCCAAGACTAACCCCATCGATTTTCAAGAAATTGATGATAATTGCGTCGATTTCAACCATCGAATCAATATTCTGTCATTTCTTTGGATATTTCAAAAATGAAATATATGTTATGTGTAATTGCAAGTCTCAGAAGCAATTTACACGATGATCGTCAGTGTGAAATGAATTCAACATTGTAGTTGTCTAAGAATATTAATAATTGATACAGGTATTTTTCATGCTGCACTTGTGGCACGAATATAATATAACCCAATCGTGATTGTGAGATCTATAATTACCAGTAAATAAAACGCAGGCAACTGTATGGCGGGCAGCTCCGTTTCAAATTAACTGTCATTAGAGCCGATAAAGTGCCGTCCTTTGAGAGGACGATTAGTTGAACCCGAGAGATGAGCAGCTTGATCCTTGGCTATGTACACAAATGACATTGCTATTATACCAGCTAGGAATATTTCCCTACCACGACATACCGAATTCCAGTCGTAAATTTTAATGTCCCAGAATCTTCTGCTGGAGTTATCGCGATAATTTTAGACCGCCATAAACGTTTAATTAGAACAACACCACGGATAGAAGTTTTAATGGAAACTGTTTTTTAAACACAATAACAATTTTGTTTTATATTTCTCTCTTTCGGGTGATTCTAATAGGAATTGTTTTGTTAGAGATACCAGAGTCGTACTCAACAAATATAGATATTCTGCCCTCAATATTATTTATTTCATGTACAATACAGATTCAAATGAATGTGGAGAGTTGTGTCTGTAATCGTAGATGTACAAAATACTTTCAAAAAAGTATTTAAGCACAAACAGTTTTTCAATTTACTATTGCGAATACAAAAAACTTTTGCTGTTTGTATCTGAATATTGATAACAAGTATAGAAGAAAGCAGATCTTTTAAAAATACTTTATTCAAATAAAATACTTTCAAAAGGAATCACTGGTTTTCTTTCTTTACTTAAGATTTTAACAAAACAACTAATAAAGTAACCAACATAAAAACTGTAGAATCCTTTATCTTCAACCTCATTTTTAAGATAAGAAATGACCTGCAAAACCCTGTATATTCAACCTCACCCAAATAGAATGCAGTAGAACAAAATTTTATATGGTAATATTTCCTTGGTACTGATGATAGTATCTCCAACTTCTTCTACAGTCTACAAATTAGTTCAGGAGTGGATATGAAATCAAAACGGGATATCTGATTGTGGCAATTCAGGAATACCAAGTTGCGATGCATTTTTAGCAGAAAGTTCTTATTGTAATCTTTGTGTAGATTGTTATTGCTGCGACGGGAGAAAATAACGTTTTAACCCCAGGCGGATGGCATAACAGCGATTAAGTCCTCCCAACCCTAATGAACTAACCATCGCTAAAACTTTCCAGCGCGTTTTAATGTTCTTTCGTGTTTTTATAATGACACGCTCCGTCGATGATGTCTGCCACCGAAGTTTCTGCGTGGAAAATGAAGGAAATTCCTTGCCAGACCGCAACTGAACAGGCTCGCGTTGAAGTGTTCCAATAAAATTCCATCGATTCCCAGCCAATAACCCCAAATTTTCGCGCTGGAAAGCTCCCCTTGTCGCTTGAAAAAATTACGTGATGATTTGGGGTATTTGTGATGACTGGGAGGTATACAGTGTGTGTATCATTTATAAGGTAACTAAGAAAGGCTGAAAAATAATATGATAAGTTTCAATGATAATATTTTCTACAGACACTCCATATGAAGACATAGAATCGATATAATTCAACAGAAATTCAACATCAAAAACGATGCTCAGGATTCCTTAGAACATATTCACGTCCTTCAGTCCATCAGAGGTAAACTAAGTTCTATCTTCAGGACTGAAATGTACAACACTTCGTATAATAAAAAAACTGAAATGATCAATTTGGTCAGAATGAACCTAAAATCACAAAAAAATCAAACTTGTTTATTGTCGATAAAATAGACCGCTTTAAAGGAAAGTAATGATGAAATAATCAACACAATTAATTTTTAAGGAAATTTGAGATACTCTTGCACATAAGAAGTTGAAAACTACTATACTTGTCGTCTCTGAAGACGATGCTGATACAAAAAATATGCATCTATTGATCGGCATCAAGAATGTGAGAATTCGAGGACACATCTTGGCATCTATTGTAATTTTTTAGGTGCAAAGTACGCACATTGATTTCAGATCATCATCATAGAAAATGTATTTCATAGCAAAATTCTTCAGAATTCTACGTCTTTATAAGAAGCCTGTAGGAATTATTTTTCATGAGAAGTGGTAATCTTATTATTCATCAGAATTGTTATTTGTAATGTAGAAATGGTGTATTTTATAAATGAATTGTGGTACAAATTCGTTGATTCATTTGATCTAATTTATAGGTTTTTGACGAAATCAATTTTTACAACGTACTATCTAATTATTGTTCTGGAGCTTTTTTGAAAGGTCATAGTAGATAAAAGATTACTTCAATGACCTTGACAACTGAAGTTACCTTTTTAAAAGATTCGTCATGATTCGGACTTACGATTGTATGCATATGCAATTCTGATTTTTCCCTTCTTGTCCCAAATAAGGTTTTGTATTTTCTAGATTTTATTCGCTCATTCTTCCAGAAATTCATTTGGTTTCGAGGAACGAATTTGTAACAACCTGTATATGTATGATACAAAATATGTTATTCAGTAAGTTGTTCGTGGCTACTTATTTATGATGAAATATTGACGCATTTTTATATGTTGACTATTGAAAATGTAAACCGAATCATCGATAACTTGGTAAATCCACCACTGGTTTCTATAAAGTTTTTTACATCTTTGTTTTGGAAACTACAATGAAACGAAATTCCGAAACTATCGTAATGTGAATCCAGCAGACTCTCAACCGATCTTTATTGGTAAAGCAGATATCGACTATCCATAAAAGTCTGCATGAAAACAAAACTTGCATTGTTCACAGCACAACAGGAAGGGAGAACGTCCGTTGTTCCTATTTCTATATTGCTTTCAATTGCCGTTTTGTATTAAATAAATATTGAAAACAATAACGATGATAAGGAATTGGCCAAGTTGAAATTGTTAGCTCAAATGTATTATTCGAAAGTATATCGGCGAAAGAGACTAGGGGAACTTTCAAAAGAGGATAAACAGGCGGAGTAAGCTGCCAGCTCTGCCGATAATAAAGGATTTGCTTTTATCGGTTTGTTTTTATTGTCTTCTCTTGAGTGCTACCTTATTCTATTATGGACAAATTGTAGCATACAGTGAAATTATTTAGATATTGTACAGGGAGATCATCCAATATTTCTAAAATTTTCTATTACAATTAACTACGTGAATCGATTTTCAATAATTTCATATGTGTTAGGGTATCTTTCAACATCTTCAAGAATCAGAAGGTTCTTCCTATATCATCTATCAGAATTGGTGGAAAAGTATGGACTGAATCAGCTGAAAGTTTCTACATGTTTCAACTTGTGTTTTCTCCGTTGGCACATTTTCGTGAGAGAAAATAGAAATGCTTTCGTTAATATTATGTCCGGAATCAGCTAAAGGAATAGTCTGTACCTGCAAACTATCACTTAAAATGAACAGTTGATTGAATCTCTCATGAAATTACTGTTTTGCAATATTGATTCAGGAAAGTTGTGTATAAATTAGTGGAACTATCATTCACCATTGTGATTCTCATCAAGTAAAGACAAAATATATTGCATGCTGTTATTGAATAGTTAAACGTTAACACTGATTTGAATTATTTTATATCCATTGCATGACTCCATCTGAGTTTAATTATCAATCCAAAAACAATCACCATATGTAGGATAATAGTAACTTACAAATTCTGGCATCTCGTACCAGCTACATCCAGATTATGAAATTCACAAAAACTTTCCTGTTTCATATCAATTCCACCAAAACACGAATATGTTTCAAACACCCACTATGTATATGCCCTAGATCTAGCCAATTCCATTTCAGTTCGATCGTTGACAAGCTTCAGTCAGTTAAACTTTTGACGATATTCGAATCCTATCAGCGAATCTCCTTTATTTTTCTAATGAATTGCGTGGAGCGCGTGTAGAACGAAATAATGTTTGTCCACAACTGTAGTGTATTTCCTTACATACACAGTACTGTTTGCTAGGGATGGGGTAAATAAATCAATACTGTAGTATATTTGTACTAAAGCAAGAAGACCGGTGGAGTAAGGGGTTGGCATGCATGTTGTTTACAGGGGAAGAAAAACAAACAAAAAATGTTAGCTAGTTGTGAGCTGAAGCGGGTAGGTATTAAAACGGATACAGTGGCGTCGGAATGCGTGATATGTATGATGAGATTCTTTGAATTAGATAATCTTTGAAGGTATTGGGAAATACTATCGAAGCGAAAACTGAGTCAGGCTGATGTGAATTACCAATTACCATAGGAACACTCTCCGAAGGTAGGTATGACTTTTTTTCTGAAAAATAGACATGTTTCGAATATGAGCCCCTGCCTTAGATTCTTTTTTGGTGGTTAATCACTCCGTTTCTTTCTTTTATTTCACAACTAACTACGTCACTTTGCTTTTTCATCTATTGTGTGCCAATTCATCTCAACGATTCGAATTATTCCTCAATTACTATGTCATCTCGTCTTTAGTTCTCTAGTTTTTAGTCTCCATTTCCATATTTTATTCAATTCTCACTTTCTCATTCAATCATTCTTCTGTGTTCTCTAACCTCTACTTTCATTCTTCTTCTCAGAATCCTCTGTTGTAATATGTTCTTTTCTCTATGTGATTTCATCCATCCGTTAACATCTTATTCAGATCAACTGACATTTTTTAGAATTTTCAGGAATTCTTAGTGAATAACGATTGACTCACGATCTTGAGAATATTGAACTGTAGAAGAAAGATTCATCCACTAAATCGTTGATTATTAACTTGAAGATGCGTGAGCACTAGCCACGAGATGACATAAGTTGACCATCAATTTGACATCTGTAGCCATCATTTGCAACAGTCACATAGGACAATGCAATCAAGAAAGCATTCATAGTTCTTCAAGATAATTCTTAGTTTAAGTTACGAAGATTTCGATTATGAAACATGCAGAAGTATATTCCAATTCGGCGCTCATGGATCAGTGTAGACGTACGAACATGTTGTGGTCCTCGCTGACGTCGTGTGACGCACGTCTTTTATTATTTGTTGCGTTCATTACCTGCCTCGCGAGTTTCGACTTCTAATCATTATCGATTTATGCCATTTGTATGCCCATGGTTGGTATTTCGTATTATGTGTGTTATTACTGTGTTTTTATTCGATTATTTCTACGTGTCTATGGAATGTATGAATTCTGCATTTATTATACAGTGAGGACCAAAAGTCCGTCGCCCCCCCTGTAACTTCTTCATTCTACATATTACAAAAAAATGTTAAATACATAAGTTGTAGGGTTTCATTCGTTCTCCTCAATGGTTTTAGTTTCATTCATACAGAGTGTCTCAAATAAGCACGGTGACTTGGAAGTTAATTTTTTTAAACGGGACACCCTATATTCCATTGCATTTTTACATTCTACGTTGAATTCTGAACAAGTTTGATAAACGGTTTTCTATTAAAAAAGTTGATAGTTTTGGACTTATGAACACTTGTAAATAATTATTTCGACTACTTTTGCGCCAGTTCAATGAGAAAATCGTAACAAATGGATCACAATGTATTCCACTTCCCTATCCTAACTTTTTGAAAGCTATCCAATGTTGCGAACTGCTGATGGCACTATGTGTAACTTACCTCGTCGTACCATTTTACAATTGTTAGAGTTGTTGAATCTCACGAAAAACTAGTACAAATGAAGTTGAAACATTTTATTAACAAATAAGGTCGTCCATAAATACAGATCAAGAATCATTAGAAACTGAAGAGATATTTTAATTTATAACTAAATACGGTGAGTTTTCATCTATTTCAAAAGATGTTCGACCATGCATTTCTATAATATATAAATAATTATTTACAAGTGTTCATAAGTCCAAAACTATTAACTTTTTTGATAGAAAACCATTCATCAAACTTGTTCAGAATTCAACATAGAATGTAAAGATGCAATGAAATATAGGGTGTCCCATTTAAAAAAATTAACTTCCAAGTCACCGTGCTTATTTGAGAGACTCTGTATAAATGAAACTCAAACCATTGAGGAGATCGAATGAAACCCTACAACTTATGTATTTAACATTTTTTTTACATATGTAGAATAAAGAAGTTTCAGGGGGGGCGACGGACTTTTGGTCGTCATTGTATAATTATTTTCCTATGAAACATTTGCATCATATATTCAATTCAATTTTCATAAGAATAATGGTGGATGAAGTGAAATATGAAATGATTAGACACAATTCATAAGTGTAAATAATATACAATGATTTTTATTCAATCTCCATGAATTCAATAATTTCAATTTCAGGAACTATTATTTAGTATTTTCTCATCATCCATTTCATATTTCATTTCAAATAATCCATGAATAATTTGAATTCTATAAATAAAAAATCTTACTCATACAATCTTCAATATTGCCAAGTCCTCCTAAATCCTCTCCTCATTTATCACTACCTGATTGAAAGATCCTACATTCCAATCAGTAGAGCATAAATAATTGAATAGAACTAAACACTCGATTAATCCCAGTCTGATTTCTGGGGAGGCAGAGCTAGACCATAACGAAAGTGAAAAGCTCTGCGAAGATAATTAGATATTCAAAATGTTTTTCGCGAAGCCGAGTCAAGATTTATTAGTATCTGATATAATCGTGTACAGCTTCCCATTAAAAAATCTAATGAGAATTTTTGCTCCGCTGAAAAACCCTTTTCATCAAACTTTTTGCGGAGCTGATACCAACCAATCGATAATTTATCGAATTAGACAGGAAAATGAACAGAGGGACGTGAAAGAATAGCTATTAATTTGCCTACGATGCGCAAAGGATTTAGAAAATTTCGGCTGACTCAAATTCATTATGAACGAGACAAGGGAATCGACGACTAGTCCGTCACTACATTTTTAATACATGGACATGCTGAATTGTAGATGGAAAGACAATAGTTTCTTACATTACATTGTCATCTGAAATAGTCACACCGTTGAATCTTCAAGGATAAAAAAAGCAGAATCCATTGATCAGTGGGGCCGAAACGGACTTTTTTCTAGAAAATATTGGATATAAGGAATATTTTTCCATTTGACTAGAAATAAAATCCTCATATGCCCAATTCCTACTACCCAAACTGTTCAGGTAATTTCCCTTCATTATGACGACCATTTCTTCCAGTTTACCCATACATCTTTGATTTTTTTTTTCAAATGGCCCAACATTGTTGAATCGAACAATCTCCTAATGTAATCACTTCTTTTCAATTTGAGTTTCATTATTTTTTCTGTCACATACATTCAAACAATATGATTGAACGACGAATGGTCTATATTCTTTCAATCGACATATCTGCAGAAGAAAATATATTTATGTGTGGTAAATAGTTGTAGAATTTGTTCAAAGACTTTCCAATGAAACAGAGGATGTAGTGGTGTTTCTGAACATCACAAAATAAATGTGCAGGAATATGCCGATGACAAATTCAATGTAGCTCAGTTCTTTGGCATTCGAGATCACCAGATAATACAAAGAAATTTTACCCAAAACAATATCGAGCTTAGGCTTCAGTGATAATGCCATGGAACATTACTTCTCTCAATCGCTATTTCTGTTTCAGATATCAAAAAATATTTTAATTTCTCGCTCTCGATCAAAATATACAGGAACTTTTTGTTCTTCTAAACATTCTGAATGATTGAATCAATTCCCAGATATTCTAGAATAAGAGCGATTTGAATGAAGTTCCTTGGCGATTCCGTAACGACAAAATGGATTCAAAAACTGGTGCAAAATTCTGTGTAGCTAAATGTAAATATGCAAGGAACCCATTACTAACTCAAACAATATATATTAAGATCATGAAAATAATATCATATTCCCATTCAATAATGCTCTGAACTCAAAATTCTCGCTTCTTGTTTATACCTAACCTACTGAATCCGCTCATTCAGTTAATAGTTGCGACAAACTTCATCATACGTTACGAGAGTAGCTCATTCTGGTTTGGTGAGTATATATTTCGTAGTTGGACAAATTGAACTCCGTGTGAACCCGAAACTTCAGGGGAGTTAACATTGATGGTCTCTCTTACGCACATGTGAAGCGATGCTCACAACAAAACAACCACCTGTTGGAATGTTCCGATAGGAACATATAAACGATAAAGTACACAGATTACACTTGAAACGGAAATTTACTCTGTTCGCTGTTCACAGTTTAGAAAAAATATATATCTGGGGGTATGAACAGAAAGAAGAAAAACAAGTGTATTATGATCCCACCTGATCAAGTGAGACGTAACTCTATTCTCCTTCTGCTATTAGTCTACCTACCGTCAAGTGATCATGTCACAGCCAATTACAGGGTTAGTTTCAATGTTGTTACGTGTTTTTACTTCACTGAATGTGATATAACTATCAACCAGAGATGAATGCATATAATATTCCTCATACACATTAATAGAATCATACTTGAAAGTTGGTTGAAGTATGACGACATTTTTCACATCTTCATGTTTGTCATGCCGGATCTCACATTGAATATTTTCGTATCCTAAGTATTCACAATTCTCAGAACCAAACTGGAGCAATGTGTTATTTTTTTAGAGAGAATGGATTAAATAAACAAATCGGGTGTTTACAAACTTGATCTAAATATACGCATCAGTTTATGTTGTCATGATTCCGAAAATAAAGATCACAGCTTCTAAAAAATCACTTTTACGGTTGTCTATGATTCTTCGATTATAAGTTATATGCAACTATAGATTCTTATTCGAGAGAAAGAAAACCTAATAGCATACGAAATCATAATCAATTTGATATTCAAAAATAAATATCAAGAAATTGCGAATGTTCCTTACGCTACTTCAAATAAATACTAGTGAACTAATCTTTCTGTTGAAACATAATATTGTTATTGTATATTTTGCAATCTAAGTAAAAAAAGGGTTATCAATCGATAAATATTTTGGCACCTTGCATTCCGAAATATTATAGAATTGTGTATCTGCATTAATATAGCATCTTTTATTTGAAAAATTTTTTAGTATCCGCATTCCCGAGTAAGTTAATCTTCTTCTCTAATGGGCCACCATGTATATTTATATAAAAACCAACAAATGTCAATTTCTTTCCAGTAGAAATATGAAATCTTCATATGCAAATGCTATACAGAGTGTCACAAAAAAATAAGTGTCTGAGTTTTGATTCCTCAAACACAGTGTCTTTTTCATTTCAGTATAAACTTGCAAGAGGTCCTTCAATATTCTCCAAACCTTTCTTTTATATCCTCCCTAAGATATATCAAGTAACATAGTATCGAATTGAAATTTGTATTCGACTCAGTAGTTCATTTTAAATCGCTGCATCATCGTTATCGTTCAAGTGTGGATCGTCAATTAGAATTTCGGCGTTTTAACAAATATACTAACATTAACATAAACAAACTTAAAGAATAGTCCATCATTGTAGTAGTTTATTCTCATCATGACCCTACTATCGCAGTAGATGCTCATAATAATTAATATGTTTTTACTTCGATTCAGAGTTAATATTTTTGTGAAAATTTTATGCATTCTATAGCGACACACAGTATAGTGGCATTCTCATTACTCATTTATATCTTTGTTATGATTGGTGAAAGAGTATTAAATGTCAAGTCAAGTTTTGATGACCAATACTAATTGTGAACTAACTGTTCATTGAAGAACCGCATATTCAAGAATTACCTCGTAGGTAATATGGGCACATTTTCTAGGAGTTTTATATAATAATTTCATTGTCGACTTGCCTTTTTTCTGTTCTCTAAACAAGGTAATTTGTTCAACAGTTTATAAATAAATAAACATCAGCTAATTATGGTACTAGTATGTCATGCTGAAAATAAGTCACACGAGAAGTCAAGACGAACATACATCTATCCAACAAGTGGAAGAAATCGTTATTCTTGAAATAATAATATAATCAATAGACTTTGTGATCAAATGAAAGCTACTTGCATCTCAGTACCCTATAAATGTGACTTGATAATGACCTTTTTGCAGCACTGCCAGCAGCTGTACCGATATGGGTCTGATTCCAATGAACTAATAAATTCAACAATGACTTCAAATTCGAATGAACCTACTAGTAGTATTAATGATTAAATAAATATGAAACTACTTCGATATATTGAAATGACAATAATAATGACAACAATATATAGGGAATGAATAAGTGAAGAGAAAAAAGGTCCAATTGTAGCGGCTCAATATATGAAATCACAGACACAGATGAAGAACATAGCAGGTAGAAGTATCACCCTAGCAGGTTTTCGCACGCGCCAAAATTCTCTGCTCACGTTCCACGAGATTATCGTTGCTGATACTCCCAATATAATATATAATAACCGTTTGCCTTTAAATTCTCATTGAGACAGTGCCATTTGCCGCCTGAAAGGAGAAAGGGCTCCTCGGGGAGTCAAACGAGCAAAAGAGATAGAAGTTTTTGTCTCCGGCTACGAAATAAACCGTTTTCGTTTATTATCTCGCACAATTATACTCACCTACCATTAGGGGCAAATTACAAACTAGTATAAAGATTCTCGTTCTGTGTCGTGCTCGGATTCCTAAGTTTCCCTATTATCACACACCGATACAATGTAGCTTATGTTATCCGAAATACCCGTCCGCGTACGGTTGGTGGCTTCTATTTTGAAATGCTTTCACATATTGCTTCGAGGGAGTGTAGCCAGAAAATGTTCAAGATTGAATTTTAAATTGTCTCTCGTAAAGCGTATAGGGTAATTTCTCTGGGTATGGCTTTGGTTTTGAATTGTTGATTTTTCGCTGTGGACTCCCAAATCGTTCGCTTTCTCTTGTTTGTTCGTGATAATTATGTATAGGGATATTCAAATGTGGAGAGAACGCTCTAAAGACAACTGAAAACTTTCGGCAAGCTGTTCCGAAATTCACAATATTCTGAAGAGTTTATTAGTAGGTTTACATTAGATCACATTCGCAGGAGAATCATCAATTTGAATTTGAACTCATCAACAGTATGTACTTCCATTTATGTTTTTGTACTCGAGTGAATATCAAATTACTTCTCACATAGGTTCACTCCGATATTTCTGCTGTTATTATTAATGGTTTTCGAGAGGGAAATGTATGTATATATGCAAGGTTATTCACGTCAAACGACACGGAATATTGTGGATAAACCAATCGATCTTTCCAGAGTTTTCATTTTGAAACAGATGAAGATCTGTTGACGGTATGAAGGTATTTTGGGGACACAGGATATTCTAACAACATTGAAAACATCGAAATTGTGGTTTTCCAAAAGTGATCGTCATGAGCATAATCTCATTTTTGATTCCAAAGATACGAATAAAGGTAATCCGTTAGTATTCAGTGAATTTCAAACGTTAAAGTTTTTAAGATGTTTCATGTTTCTGAAGATAACATTATCATCTTTTTTATATCGAATTCAATCCGAATATAACTTTATCATATTCTCATATTTGAAAGTCTGCGTCGTAAGTTTTTTCAAATTCGAATTTGTTTGGCTATCCCCATTGTAATTATGCACCCGTTCATAACGAAAATAATTATGAAGATAAACTCAATTGGTCTATTCGACACAAAAATCGAATCAGTCTTTCATTACAGGACACCTAACTGCTCACTCACCCAGTGTATATTCAACAGTCTCATAGCTAACAGATGAGATAAACTGATCCAAATGTACTGTTGGTTTCAGTGTTTCTTAACTTTCATATTTCTCAATTTTTTTTATATAAAACTTCAACCGGAACTCACTCAATTATTTCTGAAATTCTCTTATCCGGATGTTGAATGAATGAAAGATCGTGTTGAAGAGCCAAAATATATGGACTAGAAATATAAGTTGTCTGCCACAGACCTTTGAGGTTCAGGGCCCCCTGTTTACACATTTTATCGATCGAATGTGAGTAAATAAGTATTTCGAAAAGTAATGCGTTCCGCATACAATTCAGATATTTATGTGCGTCCTGCTATACAACACCCACGAATCGATTTCAGTCCATAATCCCGAAATGGAATTCCCTCCTCACATGGACTTGTCAACAATAAAAGCTTTTCATTCATGAGTTTTCCAGAAGATAACTCGAATATCGATGGACAATGATGATTATGACCTAGCTGATGTTGAAAATAAAATTGGCATTGCCATCAGTGTTTTCGAGGTCTGCATTTTCAGAACAATGTTCTCTATGTTTTCATTATTATGTATATAGGCTTATTTCAATATAAATATCGTTACCCCTTCATTCTTGGATTTGTTGGATAGAACGGTTTTTTTTATTCTACACTTCACTTTATTCTTCACACTTCACACGAAGCTTATAACTAGATATCCTGATCGGTACATCCGATAGAATGTCCCTGCAAGGAGGTTCATGAGATATTTCGATTATCAATTCAAGTATACACGTTGCCAATTCGAACATTTCCGCATTACTTACCTATTACCTTACCACATCTTCGAAAAAATATAGGTAGATTATCGCTAACGTATAAATGAGAGATCAATCTAACTGCACCGATTGTTAACGTCAGGGTACAAAAAAGTGTCTCATCCTGTCAGGAAAATAGACAAAAGACGAATTTGAACCGTCATTTGTCAAAAATCACGGGGTTAGATTGGTTAGGAACCACAGTCATCGTTAGGCATAAGAATGTCGTTTTCAATTTTGGTTGTTCTGTTGTTTTATCGTTTTATTACGAATCGCAGGTAAGTTTGTGTGTTATTTTTGAATATATTGTCAGATATATTCCATTAAGAAAAAATGTTCTAATATCTGTTGGTAAAGTTATGAAGTGGTATTGTAAGGAATCCAAAATGAATTTTAGTCCTCGGAGGGAATCCTGAGGATGTCCTGAAAGATTTTTTCAAGGATATCATGAACAGAGATGTCTATTTAATCCACAAGTGAAACATTTGTACGTCGCGTGAGTCCTGATGTCGGAGGTCCATTGGAGAGAATACCATTGTGGTATTAGGAATATTTTCGATAGTCATCCAAAAAGTAGGTGAAAAAATAATATGATCACATTCATTTCCTTATCGATAAAATGGACAACCTAAGGGCAATGAGTCAATGAGAACTTATTTATCACCATATACAAACAATTTTATTCTTAGTTTTTTTTTATATTAAACTTCCCACGAAAGGAGACATCCTGTAATGTTCAGAGAACATCGTGAGAACTAAGAGAAAGGGGGTAGGAATTGGTGTTCTTTTTGCATTTTTGAAGGTCATATGCCTCGGGGAACACCTCCCTGGGCAATGTGTTCCAGAGCCTCGCTGTTCGTTGGATGAACGAGTCTATGAAAAGAGATGTTCTCCAGGTCACCAAATTAACCACAAAGGGGTGTGAAGACTTGACGGGTTAACCTCGAAACCGCCAAAAGAGGCACGATTGTTGATATTTCAACTGAAAGAAGCAAAAACTTGAAATGAACGCTTTGTTTGGGAAGATTATTAAGCTCCCCCTCACTTGTGACGTCAAGACTTAGGCTGTCAATAGTGAACAACCCTTGTTCAATATTTTTATGCAGATCAAGAAACAATGATAGGAGCACTCAATATTTCGAGAACATATTCAGGATATATCGATTTCATAGGATTATCCATACAGTTATTCCACAATGAAAGACTAAAAATAAGTAACTGAATGATATTCCTCTGAAAATCTTCTCTCAAACCCTATCTGTACACAACACATAAATTTCATTGTCAGCGTAGCAAAACATTCGCGATCAGACGTAGAGGAGCAACCCTTTTCAGATTATCGCACCCCAACATGAATCACTATGTACATTTATATCCTTGTTTTCTGTTTATAATTCTATACGAACTTCTTCCCTTTAGCCAGGAAGATAAAAATTTCTATTAGCCTTACGGTAATCGCAATTGCTATATTTATTTGTTGGACTAATGAAATATTCATCACAGATACTGCACAGTGCCGACGTATAGTAGGGACTCGAGTTATTTTCAGCTATAACATCTATTTTCAAGTAGCTTACTGAATCAGGTTGATTTTTAATTCGTCATATTCTTGTGAAAGTATAAACATAATCGGTATTTGTTATGTAACAAAAAATAATCGACAAAAAATGTTGTTTATTTTATTATTTTTCGTGAAGGTACCTGAAAATACAAAACGTAAGTTATACTCAAATATAATGCGTTAATTCATAACAATGATTACTACCTGGATATACTGATGATGTTGAAAATAAACTTATTTAAGTTGCAAATCCAACTAACACTCAATTTGAGTACATCGAGTGTATTTTCAATTATGTTCCAATGAATCTACGGAGTTCCATTTTAGATGTTCTCACAAAAAAATTGGTGTTGCTCTTTAAAAACATTTTTCAGTTATAGCAAAAAATTACAGCTCATTCAAAAAATCCAATCTTGATACTGCGTGAAGAAATTAAGTAGAGAACTTAATTTTTTTCTATAAATTGGGAGGGGTCCTAGAATGTAATATTTTCAGATTTTCTTTGTATCTTGAAAATGCAGCGGGCTTTGGGAATTTTGTTTATAGTATCGCGGATTCCGCAGAAAAGTAGCAATTTCTTACAATAATAGAGATTCTGAAAAGACATCGAAACGGGATAGACTCTACTCATACGATGAATACACTTATAATGAATATTATTTGTGATATCTGAATTGACAATAATTGATTCGAACTCCCTAATAAATGACAATAGAGTGAGAGGTCGGTCAGTTGAGATGACAATGGAATCATGAGATATTTCTATTCTATAAGAGCAATTTTCAATCATAAATTTTCAATGAACTTTACAAAAAGTGGATCGGCATATTACGATTTCGTTCATTAATTGATATTCAGAAGATAACTTAAAAACTAAATGTTTCAAGTGAGTTTCATTGCGATTAATGTTCAACTCAAGAATTGAACTTGGAAGATGATACCATAAATTTATTGACTTATTTAGAAACGGCATTGAATATTTTCAAACGAAGACGTTTCGTACAGGAAACGAATGATTCGTATAAAATGAATTCAATGAATCCTGAAGCTGTAGTACTTTGAAAGAATCAAAATACAATACTTTCTTATCCATAATAGTGTTTCAGATACCGTCTGGGATTTTCTGAAAACTAAAACTACTATAAATTTCTTGGGGTGCGCGGTTGTTCAAAGTAATTGATGTAGTCAAGACTGAAACGGGACAAAAACTCCATAATACGAACCATTTAAAAGTTTGAAAACATTTCAAGACGCCCCTTCAAGTAAAAAATCGTTTAGCTGAACTTTTCTCACATAAACCATTGCCATAGTTATTTCAGTCGGGCGTATACTAACGCTCTACATGAACGAAAGAAGGGTCTAAAGACTGTAATAAATATAAATACCAAAACGTGAGCATCAACTTATAACAGTGGAAAAGTCATGGAGACAAATAATAAAGGAGAACCGGATGACCATTTTCAGAGAATTTCACACATTTCGAACTGAACTGAATGGTGTACATTATTCAATATAACAATAAGTATGAGTGAAGTCACACAAAAACTTACTTCTTACCTCATATCTCCATATTTCTATCATCTTGTGATATTCTAATGAAATGATTGATTCGAAGATTTTATGGTGATGACATTCGAAGTGGATTTTGGTAAAAAATTTCATTTACAATTCATGATAATGATACAAGATAATTCTCGACTGATTCAGCCTGAATTGAGTTGAGCAGCTATTTACTAATTTGTAATCAGAAGTTTGATATTGAAAGTTCTGCTTGAATACAGCATAATTTACTATTTCAGTTACATTCATTTATATAAGAGGAAATTCTTGAAAACATACTCTTGTACTAAATTCGTATTATCATATCATTCATTTCAGCTATATTCCTGAATAATACGTTAAGGCTAAGGATCGGTAGTATCCTCGATATTTACCTTTCCCAGTCATGTTGAGAATACATCGTCTCAATTGAATTCATGTTATTTTTCTTAATTATGTTTCACTTCCATCAATTCATATTCATCATTGCTGCCTCATGGTTTCATTTCTCAGTTTCATATTTTCAGTCAATTTCTAATTCTAATTTCTAAAATCTTGTACCACCGATATAATTATCTTTGAATTTCATAATTTCGAAAACTGTCTATGTTTTTCGTCACGATTTCATCTTTACCTTTAGACGAATTAGTACAATCGTTGTACATCCAGAACAGTACTGGTATAGTTGTGACAGCTCTCCAAAAAATGTGGTGTTGCTGCTTGTTTTTGTTTACGGTACTGATGATTATTTCATTGAATCTGTTCATTGATTCCCAAATCTCCTTTCTACTGGAATATGTTATCTGGATTAATCGAAGAGCCATTGCAACGCCTTTCATCTGTAGCCGATGTATTGTCTGTCCGCGAGTTAGATAAGTCTCCGACTGGTCACTCGCTATCCGCTATCGCTTCACACTCCATTTAGCGGGCCACAATGATCCGACGCCGGACAATACAAATACGATGCACGCAAGTGCCCATAGTGTCCATCGAAATTGACCGCCTTATCTGCCAAGGAGTCATTATTCGTATGACAAAGGCCGCCACGCCATTTCTCACTGGTCCATTGACAAGACATTTCCTAGCTCCAGCACGTTTATCTTCGTTAATTCAGATTCGGAAAACCCGAATTTGCTGGTTTGTTGTGTAAGCGATTGTTTTTGATAAATCGCCTTGGAAGGGGTCCTAGCTCCGAAAGATCGAATTCTCATTTGCCTACGACTCCAAGTCCCCTTTTCCATTCATGGACTGGACCAGAATTTCAACATTTTGATGAGTTCACAGGAGTATCACTAAACAATAAGTCGGATTCTTTCATAAAATTATTGAGGTCATTTTATCCACCGTCCGAAACGGAAATTTGGTGAACAGGAGTTGAATGGAAATTTTTATTCAATCGGAAATGAGGCATGACTTTGTGATATCGAAAAGAATATAACTATTGTGAATCAAAAATGAATTTCGATGATGTTCAGTCAATGTTTGAAAATGACATTGCATATTCAGTGATTCCCAAAATAGCGGAGAGAGACCTGTCAACTTTGGATTTACCCATGTACGTCATCTTCAATTTCAATATTTTCCGATATCATTTTTAATTATCTTTACAATAATGTATTACTGAGGATGGTTTGTTATCACGGTTTTATCAAAAATCTTACTCTTCATTTTTTGCGAGAAGTGCTTTGGAAAAAACATTGTACTCCTGTTGTCAACAACATTTCGACAGTTTGATTAGATTCTGAATTATATTATATACATAATAAAATTTTACCACATTTCGCATCGAAAAATTGGCCAGCGATCACCTGACATTTCTCCTTTTTGGCTATTTTAAATCAACCTCAAAGAACTTCGACGAATAATCGTCACCACTCTCAGACTTGGTAGGAAAAGAGATGTGTCGAGAGTAATAGCATATCTTCAGAGGATTGCATTGTGCTTAGAATCAGGAAGTAGGCAATTCGAATACATGTTATAATGTTACAGTCGTTAATATCATTATGTATGCGTTTTTATCGTATTTCGTTCTGCTTTAGTTGAAAATTGTTAATAAAACTCATTTAGAATGTCAAAACTGCCGAAAATATGGAAACTTCACATAGTATGTCAAAATAAAAGAATTTTCAAGATATCCTCAAAATTATCAGATTCATTTCAGATTATTATTCGATTATATAAACCTTACTCCAATTCAACCAACTTTATATCTCTTAATAAGCGAAATCCCCATAGTGGCATTTGACGAACAGGTAGCCTGTATATATATTTTACATTTCTATACCCAGAATATTTTCATCTCATCCTCATTTTCCCGTCACGATTATATTCAAATCAATTATAAATAAATGATAGTTTGGTGTTGCCTGGCTGTCTATTCGAAACTAATCATCCTATGCAAATCCAGCTTCTTATACCTACACTATCACTGTAAGACTGCTTAAACATCTTAACTTCGTCTCCGATGCTCTGATAGTCCTAGCACCTAACCCTTCTGCCTGTCCGATTGAAATTAATTCAAAATCCAGTATTAATGGAGAATATACGCAGATTTCGGGTCGCAGTATCTGCGAGAAACATGTTACGCGATCGGGGCAAAATAGTACGGGATACTTGAATCAACTTCAAAGTGAAACCGAATCCAGATTGATGTATACATACAGGGTTCTTTACCTTTTGGTTATGTTTATTGGAAGAAGTGATTTTCAAAACTATGAATTTCGAGTATAGATAAATGCACAATTAGGACTGATTTTCGAAGTACATTTGAATTATGGCCTGAAAAACTAGGGTTTCTATAGTCTATTTATTTAAGCGAGATAGTTGCGATAACTCGCCAGAAAGTGCAATGTTGTGTTGTTTATTCTTTATTTATAATCTTCATCTACCTTTCCTACCATTCCTGAAATCAAATGGAAGTGAAGGGCTTTAGACTTCCTGTTTTTGTACAAAATTTGTGATAAACAATATGCGACTATTTTCTGGTCATATCCAGTAAATGCTTTCGTTATTGAGATTGTCATCGGAATATTGAAATAGTTCTCAAAATAATAAATGAACAAACTCCATTAGCAGATCAATGATTCCTCTCCAAATAAATTAGGCATCGTTGTGAAGTCACAGTGAAGTGTTGCCATAATTATTGATGAATGTTCCCAGCTATGGCTTAACCAATTTGCAGTTTAGTTGTTAGATGGACACTTTCATTTCACACTGATGGCATCGAAAGATAACCAAATCTATCTTCAGTATTATTTATCAATTAATATTTATAAAACATGGATATTTCTGATCATGTGATTGATTATAAGTATCTCACTTGTTCTAGAAATACGGAAGTGAAATTAGGACAAATCCACATAATTTCGTGCTGAATGGAAATCTGGTGTGGAGTTTGAAATATCTTTAATTGGTTTGAAGATAACACAAATCTTGATTTTCCTTATACATATATCGAGTTCTCATTTCATATTGAAATAAGACAGAATCTTATAGTGATACTTGCAGAAATGGACATTGAATAACATGTGAATGGACATCCATAAATCGCTAATCAGTCTGTTTCATCTTTGCAGCTCAAGACACATTCTTCGTTCAGTTCTACTTCTCATGCGGAATCATGGAATTTCAAACGATTATTTTAGTATTACAATCAGTCCAATTTCATCACATAGAATTTCAATTGAAAAACTCAATAGATGCTCAACACTTCAACAATACATACATTTTGTTTTCCACATTCATATATCAAGAATAAAGTTGAAACATATGTGACTCATCAATATCATTTTGATTATTATGATTTTCCTCATTTTCAGTTTATCACCCCTGCCTATACTCATATATACGAGTTTTGCAAGTTAGACAACGCAACGTGCTTCTCCTTACCAAGAAAATATCGCTTAGTTCACCCTATTCGGTTGGTGAGGACTACGACGATCTTTGCATAGAAATTAGAGGAAATGCCCGTCTGTACACCAGTGGTGTAACGAATGGGAAATACCCATGACTTCCCCTAAAGAGAGGAACAAAGTTCATAGATAAATAATTCATTAAAACATAGTTTGTGTTTTTCTCATTTTCTTAAAGTTTAAATATCCAAATTCTGATTCCGAAAGTGAACCAACTTTTGATATGATGTTAATGAAACGATCACTTCAATCCTCTAAATGAAGAAAATTTCATTTTGAAGCTTTCGATATATGAATTTTTCGAAATTCTCACTTAATCAGTATCTAGTAATATGTGTGTCTTGGTGCATACAATATACAGATAATACTGCATCATTCAAAGAGTCAATTATGTGATGATAATGATTTCTCAATCATTCAAAGATACCATTTGCTTCAAAAAAGTAATAGCATTGGCTGTGGATCATCTTATGTCGTGATAACAACGTGAAAAGAACATATCTGACGAACATCACTGCTACTACCTACTATTCTATCATTCGGTGATTGAAAGTTAATATAAGGCGAATAACCTGGTTATTACCTTTTCTCGAATTGACACGGATAATGCTCGATTAAAATGCACCTCTCGTAAGGGAAAACGCAATAAACCACCGATAATCTTAAACAAATCAAGCTGATTCGAAAACCTGTCTAGTCCTTTGGAAAAAGGAATGCAGAATCAGACAGTTGGGCGGTTAAAAGGGCATGATTATTTTATAAATAGGTGTCTGAGCAAATTTATATCGGTGTCAGAGGAGCGCTAAGTCGAATCCCAAGGGAAAGAATCAGTGGCGTGGAAGGAGTTTATATACAGTTCAAATGTAAAGGAGAAATTAAGCTCTCTCTGAGTATATATTCCACAATTCTCCAGATAATTCGCATCATTCATTCTGTTATAATTTAATTGAAGCAATATAATTTGCGAATGAGATAATATAATTATAATATAATACCCGGTATTCTCAAAATATACATGTTATCTAAAAAAGCACTTATATGGATTTATTCATTCAAAATTTCATTGTGCCCACTCACTTGCATCTATGTTTCGTTGTTAAGATTTAATAATTAGGTGTATTCCACATAATATAATTCCTGTAGATATAATGAAGTAATTCTTTCAAATATCCTATGACAATATCTTTCTCTTCAAAATTCAAAGATAAACAACATTGAGTATACGACAATTGGCAATTACATTCTGTTTCAACAGAAGAAGCATTCAGATATTGAAAAACCTCAAATTACATCCCCACAAAATATGTCTGATACAAAAACTTGACGAGAACGATTTCAATAGGCAATTACTGTTCAATTTGTCTCTTTTTTCATCTGACATTCATCAACGCAACATTACAAATACTCATTTTTCATTTTTCAAATGTGATATTTCTGGTTGGTTATGATACTTTCAATTATTTTCAACTTTGTTTTTAATGAAAATTCACTATTGAAATCTATTGTAACAATGGTGAAAATGCAGAAGATTAAAAAAATATATTATCGGACAACCCTTTACCTCAAAAAATGTAAGAAAAACAATAAGCCGCACTAGATAGTACGAAAAATATACAGAGTTCATGTTTCAAAACCTCCAGGAAATTCAACAAAGAAAAATATTTCATCTCTTTTCATTTTCAAGGTAGTTTTGATACCCGTGCTCAATATTCCTAGGGATACTACATTAGGGTAAATCAGATATTTGTCAAAACAGGAAAATATATTTGACGCAGATAAATGAAGATCGATAGACAAAATTATATAAAAACTCAACTTCAAAGTGCTACTAGATGAAACATATTTCAAAACATAACGAATTATTGGAATCTATGATGAATTAGTTTTATTTATAGTTTTGAAGGATGTTTACTGGAAATGAAAGGTTGCGAATTGTATGTGAACAATGATTGTAAGATAAATGACTGCTCAAAATATAGCACGGATTAAATCGTGGGGACCGAATTTCACTGCCTGATAATACACCAGAAAGGAATGTACGTATAGGCAGCTCTTTTCCTTCCGATAACATCCATTTTTCACGGTCGCAACACAAGCAAAAGTGTTGATTATGAGTCCGGGCTCTTTCGCTTTCAAGGAGGGTGATCCTGTGCTAAATTCCGTCCGAGAGCGTTTGGGACAATGTCCCATCTTTTTGTGAGCGAGAAAAAACTTTTAATTATTAGGGTCGTTTATTTATGACAAAGATAAAACTCGGTGAATTATGACTGCAAAAATATTCTTTTAGTGAATATTGGATTTTTTAATTATAGCACCGGCAATTTATTGAAATTCATATCTTCTCTGCCATAGATCGTCGTCTGGAATATGGGCAACATTCTTTTCGTCATTTCGAACGAGGAAATAATTGGGAAAATCTCACGTCTTCAGCAAAATTTAATCTATCACAATGAATCGTTTTCAGGAATAAGTGTGGGGTTTCAACTCTACCGTCAAATTGTTGATTGAATTAGAACGATTCGATATAAAACTATTGAACATTGAATATCTCGTTCAGAAGTTTCGTTTCTCAATTACTGTGCGTGCATAAAATGCGGAAATATCTGACCTATTTTGAAGAATATATGTGATAGATGCTTTTTTTCAAATAATCTTGATCAAAATAATCTCATCGGTATAACAAAACAGAAAATTGTACATATACTGGTTAACCATTTTGAGAACAATATTTCATTTGTCCAAGATAACCAAAATTTGTTATTAGATCTCACAGAATATATATTTTTATACCTTACGCACAGACTGATAATGAATAAATAAATAAAGTTACTGTGCCGTTCGAAAAAAAAAATAACAAACGATAACATTATTCGAAATCAAAATAAATGTTTCTGATTCTCATTAACCGATTGAGTAAGTAGTAATTTCTAGAAAACTATAACCAGTTGGATGTTTAAATTTCTCAATATCGACACAAGATTTCAATGTTTTAGTTGCATCTTTGAATACATAATTGATTTGACGAAATTCATTTTCAAAATGTGATATATTTATCCTATACTATGAGTTCAAGTGTTTATTAGATACTATGAATATAATGTCAAGAATAACTTGATTAATTTCTTCTGCATTCGGAATTTATTTACTAACGAAATGAGGATGACTTAATATGAGATTGTCCATTTAAAAAATTTGGAGTTTTCAAAAAATTACCAAGTGATATTTTTTTACGCCTCGATGTAATTGACAGTTTTTGGTTCAATCGATTATTGTTGAATATTTGTAATCGAGATTTATAAGCACAAGCATTATTTAGATTTATTCGTTATCTAATGGGAAATCAGACAAAATTCCATCAAGTATTTCCTGAAGGAATATAAACAAAGGAAACTCATTGTGAAATATTTTCAAGTCGATAAGGAACATTCTCAATTATAAATAATCAAAATGTCCTCTTTGAACTTCCAAACAGTTTTTATAAGATTGCCTAGAAAGTATCCTAATCTTTTCTTGGCAATCCTCAATGATAATAAATTAATGTTATTCGAAAAAAGGAGACATGTTCAAAAATTTCATTCTCCAAAGAATATATCTAGTCAGTTCGTTATGAAACACCCGGATATACTAAATGTTTCCAGTCCATTCGAAAACACAATATACAATATCTCTACTCAAAACTAGATGGCTCTAACAATCAACCATCGAGAAGACACCGACTGATTTGAAATTCCCTTTTCACCAGGAACTTGAGTCAAGGAATATAATTGCGCAACATTTCCGAATTCAGTTCTCATTCCAATGCATTTCCCCAACTCATTACTTCAACAGTTCATCATGGCGACAGGCTTACCTGTACTTCGTTACTTCGAATGACTGTTCTGTGACGAGAACATAAGAATTATGGTCTGTTCCTACGTGATGTTCACTCCTAACGTTCGTTGGTGCCGACTTCGAATTCATCTACATAGTTGTCACAGCTGTCGCAATTTATATAATGTTTATATACATTGTCTAGCAGGGGATTCATTTCTGCACACTCATCTATTTCCGATATATTCCAAGACAGTTCAAGAATGTGAAAGTTCATCAGTTCATGACTGTAGATACAATGAAAGTTGTGTTATGCCTCTTATCAAATGCATATTAAAATATGGATAATATTCAGTTAATATCTAGTCAACCCCGAATTTATTAATCATGTCACTGCAATTATCAATTGAAATGAAAGAAAACAGGCCTATGAAGGTATTCAATATAAAGTTCACCTGGGAGAAATCAACAGCTTGTGCATTGTATGATGAATCCTTGTGTTCTTGTATCTAATTATACAGGACGTCAATTTGAAAACTTGCAATACAAATATCTCTTAACAATACTCAACCTAATTTCGATATTTATGTCTCGTTGAAATATTATAGAATTTAGTTAAAATGTATAGTCGACTATTTATACTAGCCTTAACTGAACCCAGCTCATTCGCCAAATCTAACGATTTTATTTTCATTTGGACTTGAACTTTAAACACTGTCAAATGATAATACAGAGATATCAAAACAGTTACCGAGAGAGCCTCAAATAACTGGCTATCGTTAGAAGCTGTTTCATGTAACACTTTTTCAGAAACTTCATAATTTGTACTATGTGTTGTTCGTTATCACTTTTATTTATCTAATTGAGGGACATATTCATTTAAGTATTTTCAGAAGTATTCATTCGACAGTTGGATCGACTTTTCAGAATGAATTGAAAGTTTCGTAAAACATTTTGTAGCACCTCGGAGTTAATGCCGTTGATTGCTTTCGTTATCATAACTTCTGAAACTGTTACTATCATCAAATGATTTTCAACTTCCCTTCAGGACAGATAGAATAATATCGAATCGGTGTATTCAGGAGGCTATTCAATCGTTAGAAACCCTGAATTTGTCACATGAGTACGTCGTAGGACAATTTGTTCAAGCAGAATAACAGAAACTTTATCAATGTAATCAATATTTAACGGTTTCACATATTGTGAAACAGAATATCGAGTGAACTTATTATTTTTGATGCCGAATCTCGACGTTGAAGGAAGCTTATCATCATCAAATGTATATATTTCCTTATGTATAATCCTACTACGACTCTGGTTTTGTAAAGTGGGCGATCAAACTCCTACCCGAACAACATTCCTGCACACAAAACTTCCAGAACTTATATTGACGCAGATAAAAACAAGAACCCCATAGATTTTATAAGTAGGAACAGTCACAGTTGCTGTGGAGCACCAAACTTGATCGATTGAACTTTTAACAAAACAACTCTCAATTGACTAATTCCGATAAATACAATTCCCGATTTCATTTGCTGGGTTGGCGTGAACCCGTATTCGAAGCGATATTCGGGGTAATGAATCAAGAAAGCAATAAATCGGTGTCTCGTGAGCTTCACCAGCATAATACAAGTTGAGTGAAATGTGAAAATGCCTTTTCCGATTATTCTTACCCAACAATTTTGTTTCTTAACGCTCACGATCACTGAAGTTTATTTATTAAAATTTCCTTTTGCCTTCTGTTTCCTCTCAATACTCATTGATTGACAGAGTTAATATTTATATTAAATGGTTGAAAATATGATGCCATGCGGAATCGAGAAAGTCATGTTTGTATTGATGGCAGACTCATCAATTATGAAGTTCCGCAAGGAATGGTCTTGTGACCTATTATTTCCACAATCCACTCATCACAACAACATAGCTCACTCCAGCTCAGAAGATGAGTTTTGTTGCCGATACGGAGATATTTCATAAAATCATATAAACTATTTACCTACATAACTGGTATAAACTTCTGAAGATGAACACTGCAAAACATCAAAAAATTTCCAATTTATCCAAGTTGAGGATACATAATATATTTTTCTTTGTTTTTTTTTTTCCATCAAATTGAGAGTTGAAGCGAAGATGATATGTTGTTGAAATTACCTGAAAATACTATTGAAATTATCAAATAAAATCATTGTGTGGTGAATTTTATGAAGACAATTATCAGAATCAATATAATAAACTTATTAATTCAAACACTATATTCACTGAAGCTTCAAGAACCTAGAATTGATGTTATAATTGAATTTTCTAGTGGGTTTAGATGACTGGAAATACACAAGAGTAAACGAAAAAGTTCAGTCAGTTGTCTGAGAAGAGAATATGGAAAATGGGTACTGAGATAGCTTAACATTTTGTTTTCTACAAATTAAAAATGAGTTATCTGCGAATATCCAATCATCTTGTATTGTCATATATTACGTCCAGAAAATGTGAATATTGGACGTTCTATAAAAGATCAACTTATGCATATTCGTAGACAAGCTATGATTCGTGTTCTATGCACAATCACGTCTTCATCAGAAGAGCACTCAAGAGTTCATAAATAAAGTGGATCATCAAATGGGAATTAAATGCTAATAGTGTTTGTCATTTATACATCAAGCGAGATAATGTGTGGCATACTGAACTAGAGCTAGACGAACTAGATGACTAGACTATACATGCGAGTAGACCCCTATGGGTTAATCTCTGGCTAAATTCTGCTAAGTAATTTGCATTCGTTCTTGTTTGCGCTCGGTTTGAGATGAGACTCGAGACATATAACATCTCCGTTAATTCCAAGCAACATTTTACGCTCGAGACGAGACGATATCCCCCCCTCCATCAACCCTTTCCTCTGCGCTATTTGTTACTTCAATTTAATCCTAGCCCCTCAAGTTGCAATTATCCACTTTATTTGTAAGATATTTTTGTTTGTGTGTTCCGTAGAGGAAGTGATGCCATATAAGGGGTTATTACACTACCTCAGGGATACGTTCTGCTGTACGAGTAGCTGTTGAGTTTATTGGTGATTCCCATGTGAGGTGAAGAATTTTAGAGTTTCGAGCTGATATAAACTGGTGGAGAGATTCAAACTTGTCTTGTAGACGAAGTAAGTGGCTAGAATAAAGTGGAAATCATAGATGGCCTGTATTCCTAGAGGTGAATAAAACGAACGAAAAACAACAAAAACAGCAAGGGAATCAATCATTCAATCAATCAAATGAAGATAGTGATGAGATCCATTGCAAATTTCACTAAGTATAGTATGAAATTATCGACTTGTTGAATTTCCTGTTGGTGTAAAACACTTATTGAAGTAGAAGTTTGACTTACTCAAAAATAATAGAGAACTCTTCAAAGCAACAGGAATATTACACAAGGGAATTAATTATAAATTTACTTACATTCATCGGAGGAAACGTTATAGGAAAAACAGGCATTCTGAACCAAGATGATCCAAAGAATTCATCAACTATCACTGCTTGAAAAGCTAGAGTTTCTCAATACCATTCATTTCATTGAATTCCAATTTTCCAAAGAAATTATCCCGAATAAGCATGACATGAAATGTGGAAAATCATGAGTTCGAATCCATATATCAAGAAAATTGTTACTGGATAATTCTTGAGGCATTCGAATATTCTCAATGTTCGATATTTATTTATGCGATTGAATATCCCACTATTTATAAATGATGTTTCATCCATAAAATAGCATTTTCAAACGATAAATAATTGATCAATCAACGTTCTAATCACAAAACGTAAGTCAACGCTCTGAATATCCCTAGAGAAATGTTAGGCAATTCAAATCAATATTCATGGTATTTCTGTTTTTTGAAAATAATCTGGACCGTCGACGTACTGATTCCAAATTGGCTGACAATTGATGAACATTCAGGATTCATGTTTAGCATCCATTTATAGTGCACGTTTCTCACAGTATACCGGGGTTAACAGGATCATGGTACACCCCCCATATATCCGTTAGTTTTGAAGGTGATAGATTGAAATTTGAAATATCCCATATAGCTTAGTAGCAATTTTTGATCTACAAATATTTTTTTTCACTTTCGGTTTCGCTAGAAGTGATACCAACTTTTGATTTTTAAATGGGACATCCTGTATATTATTACATTTATGAAATCTGCATAATTTTCTGAATCCAATGATACCACATGAGTGACATTTCAGACGTCGAAATTTTTTAAAATTTAATTTTTAGTTTTTCATTTAAGTGTGTCATGATGGTTCCGATTTTTTCCAATTGGCCTGTACTCCGTCAAAAATACTAAATTGCGTTTTTTATGAGCAAATAAACTTCATCGTAATCGCTTTTGCGTTGAAAATCATTTTTTTCAAATGGAACCATATTGGTACCGTGGTACCATTTATTAGTACTATTAATAGAGAATGTATCCATACCTGGTAATGAAATGGGCGATCGATAAAATCGAGATTACAGCTAGAAGAAAATAGGAAAATACATGCAATTATTTTGTTCTACTTAATATTAGGAAAATACTAAGGTGGCTTTGAAATACAAACAATTAACACATAACGTCACAACAATTGTTCGAAATGCTGTCCATTAACCTCAATGCACTTATGAACTCGCATAGCTGTTTCTTGAAGAACGTTTGCTAATTGCTGGGTTGTAAAACTATTAATTGCGCGTCATTTGCCATTTCAAAATGGAATGATACAACCAATACGAGTATTCAGAAAACTTACAGGCATGAAAACATGTTCTTTCTCAGAAGGAGCACACTCTGTGATTCGGAAATTCACGAATTATTAAAATATTCTTCGATTCTTCTACACGAATCTTCAGAAGCAATATTTTCATAAGATTAAATAATCATCCATTGTTTGTCTTTGGCGAAGAAATTGTGAAATACTGTTCCAACATCCCTATTTCAAATACTAATTATCAAATCATGTTAATTCCATATTTGCTTTCCGCCAATAAATCTCTTCAAATTAGTTTACTATACAAAACATTCCTGTTGACTAATCTGTCATGATTAATAGTTAATTCATACGAATTGCTGTAGCCACAGCGTCAAAAACGTGTATGACGTTCACAGTAAAATGTGTCCCACACAATCTGTTTCTGAAGTGCAAACAACATAATGGGGTAGTAAACTCGGAAATACACTATGTGAACGATCTGTCGCTCTCTGAAGCAGCTTCCGACTGACAATATTGTGCTTTTATAATCGTGGTTGACATCAGTAGAATTGCGTAATAAAGAGGACAACGATGTTTATCAACTATAACGAATGTATATAGCATTTCTGAAGCATTTCAAAGGTTCGTAGTATTTCTGACATTACCACCCTGTTAGAAAAAGATATCATAGAAATATGACGACCTTCTTATGCTTTATACATTATGTACCTTTCATGATTTCATTCTCGAGGCACCATGTTTTCGTTATAATTTGTGGTGGTATAATAGATATTTTTCGTGAGCATCGTTAAAACGATCGCAGCAGGATTTCAAGAGTAGGTCACCGCAAGAACAAAAATACACAAGAAAATGTATTGTAGGCTATTTAAGAATTGTATATCTTGAATATCATTATGGAAAATGAAGTTTGCAAAAATCCCAACATCAACCAATAAATGAGCTATAGAAAAGGGAACCTGTAGAACTCTATATGAAATCACTCATCACATAAGCTAGTGATATATTACTTCGAAAAAGTGTTTGTTATAATAAAAATAAATGAGTTCGTCTTTCAGTTTCATTTTCACTGACGAATAAATTCACTATATTTCCTGAACTACCTTTATCTAGAGACAAAAATTTCATTATGTTCGATTGATTTATTCAATATTTTCAGTATGATATTTTCCAATACAACTCATAAAATATTTCCCAATGAAAACATAAGCTTCATGCAAATCACGATGAGCACAATTCCATTCCATATACTACTATTCATGAACAACTGACCAACTAGCGAGCTTGTTTACTTTTTTAACATATGGCGAATGATGTTTGGCTTTTAATAAGTTACATTGTGTACCCGATCATAAACGATCTCATGCATTTTTAAATGAACATATGTCCACGAGCATCGGGTACTCACATGAAAAAATCCATACTAACATTATCAGGGATAACTCCGAAGAAGAAGACTGAACACCTACGAATATCAATGGAATATCTGACTATAGTGGTTTAATAATAGAATTTTGAAAATATAAGATGAGGAATGATGTGATATAAATCAGATGGAAGATGTTTTACACCCTCATGTAATCCAAATCGGTGATTTATTGATGGAATATGCTAAAACTCAAGAGTGGGATTATCACGTATATCAATCTTTACGTGGTATCAAAGATGTGTCGTTTCACCAAATATCTGATATTCCACACTACCTAGTCAACATTCCTCGAAACATTTCCAATAAGCAATATAGAACAATCCCGTTCTATTTTCCCTCAAATTTATGTTATTTTTATGGATTGCAGCCGTTACCGTTAGGCGAGAAAAACAATCGGCATTCGCACAACTGAAAAGTAATGTGTCGTGTCGTTGAATATCAATATTATGTAGATCCAAGCTTGATAACAGAAATAAAGTAGGGACAGAAATGTCGCCTCTTGAACGAAAACATTCTCTTGGGACATATAAGGCGACCAGGGCGATTGGAAATAGACGTGCTGCACTCCCAAATCCATGTTGAGTCCACGTTAACAGTTCAAGAAGTCCATATAAATGTGACGGCATTACTCGAACATATAGGGGATGTTACACTGTGGATGTTTCGCAATGTCTGTTATACATCATGGAGTTGAAATACCTTCCGTTTCAGTTTCAGGAGGATATGGACATTTCTTTTCGTTACACGAATAATGTGGGTGTCAGTGGCGGCTCGTACCCAATGACCTCGTGTTTTCCTAACGTCTTTTCAATCTCAAGACACGTTACATAATATATAATTCATTAAATTTCAACGTTACATTTTTTTCCTCTAGATCTTCAAAACATCACAATTCATAGTATGATAATCCCGTGATTAAAATCAGATACAACTTCGATAATTACACTATTGAACAACTCGAAGCATTCAACATTTCTATCTATTATTCTCTACCATGTCCGATATCCACATTTATAATTCCAATTCTGATCGTGAACAATATATTTGGTTCCAATACGAGACTTTCCATTGTCTGAATGATTGGTTGAAGTACCACTAGTATGGGTGTCAGAGTATTTTTCCTTTTCTTTCATTGACAATGTTCACTATTTGGAAATATTGTTCATAATGAATGTGTGTCAATTATCAACATCTGTCTTACATGGGTGATTGATTTATACACAAATTAGGGATTATATTATTGACATTCTATTATCACACAATTTCCTAGACACATCCGCGTTTCAACGATATATTCTAGTAGAATTCTATGGACGATACCTTCATAATCACAAATTGAAAAACATTTAACGGGGAACGTTTTCTCATTCCTACAAGGTAGGATTTCTAGCCGATCGCTGTTTAAACTGAAACTACTTCAACTCGGTTTTTCGAATTTCGATTCACAATTGACCTCGAAAGTATCAATATATGACAGAGCTCATGAAATATTTGCTAGATAATGCGCGCACATCAGCGCATTTATAGAGAAAAGTATCTTTCAGGTAATAGCTCAAAATATCACCTTATAAAGACAAATGCGATCATGAAAGTGGAAGCACGCATCAGAGCTCGACATTTATTTCTCCCTAATTCTCTCCCCCATGTTGTTTATTATTCTAGCTGTATTTTTTCAGGAAAAGGGCTGAGTGTGCAGAGTTATTGACGTTGCAATTAGAGGTGTTTATGAACGTGTAATAAATAGCAGTTTTTGTCGCTTCTCACCGTACACAGGCGAATAATAGACGGAGAGAATTGGATGTAGAAGAGGGGACAATCTAGTGGCACTATCCGGTTTTTTGCTTCTATCAATTAATTAATCAGAAGTGTGGATCGTGCAGAATACGAAGTTTCTTTAGCAGAAACAGTGGCGCGTAACATGCAGAATAAAAGACATAATAGAATATACCTCTTCGTACTGAGTTTTCTCCGTAGATTCATAGTTGGTGTGGATACTATTCTGAGGTAATGACGTCATTTATCAAATTGTCTCTTTACTGGTCCATTTGAGATTTAACTGTTCAACAAATATGGAGGTTAGATTTCTCATCTACTTTTTGTTTGCATACTCGGAATTGTGGTGGTGCCACACCAGCGATATCAAATATCCGTATTATGATTTGATGCATATTCGACGATTAATTACATTTATTATGCGCATGAAGTTGAAATAAAAGTTGATTGAAAACAAAATCATGGCTTTTATGAGGTATGCTTATATCAATACTGATTATGCCAAATCAGATCGACGATTTCCATTTCCAAACAATTCTTAGTGTTTGCAGACGAATTTTGGCATTTGGCAACCATGTAACGATGCCGATCAGTCAATATTCGCTGGAAAATATCGGAACGTTTGAAAGAAGATCCAACTTTGATGACATATTGTGGCTTTGAAGTCCTCCAAGAAATTGAAATTCAATCTGAATTAAAAAAAAATTCCAATCGCCAGTTGTAGACAATGTTGATTCATAGTAACTGGTTACTTTTTTTATTGCGTAAGCAAGTTGCATTAACAGCAAAGTACATTAATTCACGAATATTATGATAAATAAGCAGTGCTGCCACTGCGAGACACCAGACAGATTCAGCATCCAGCCGAATATAGATATTGAATTTCAGCGAGCCACGTCTTGCATTTTCAAGTTTGTTAAGTTCCCAGATATAGATGAATATTTAATCGCACACCTTAATTATCACAGCTAATGTCTCGGAGTTCTGTCGCAAGGCAGAGGGAAACTCCGTCTGTAACATTCCGAATTACCTTACTTGAAATTATTGTGCCGGGAGAATTTAGGAAACAAGAAAACGTCTAATCATTGTGACTGAATCGCTGCTAGCGAATTGAATGAAATACATGTTGATTTAAAATTCAATGTGTATTGATATTTCAGGATTAATTTTTGGGATAAATATCAGTCTTGTGCTCTGAAATGCATCGACACCTTCATGTCATGACACAGAATTATGATAATTTCTCTTCGAGGAAACTTCACCAAATAAATATATGTCGATTTTACCAACTTTACAAATTCCGTCGGATAGGATTCACTTAATTTTTAAAGCAAGAAATGAACAGTTTTCAGAGAAATGTATTCTGTATCATAATCACAATTTTGAATTATAATTTTTTCATAATTATAATTAATAAATTTATTTTGATGTAAATTTTTGTAACGAAATAAAATGAAATATCTAGATTGAATTTTTCACCAACATCGATAATTTGGGACAATCGGAGAAGAATATACAGGATGTCAGTTTCGAAAATCACAATGAGTTATACCTAGTAAAATATGCCAAAATCATTCCTGAGATAGCAATGGGAAATTGAAATAATATAAGAGAACGCAATTTCATGAACGGGCGGAGTGGTAAATAAAAAAGAAGGAGTTATCGGCGAAGTAAATTACATTCGAGTCTTTAGAACATTTGAAGTAGATCCTGATATATCAACTCGTTAATCTTGTCAAGAATTGTGTGATGATCATCCAGACCAAAAGACCAAAATATTCGATTTTATGAATGAATAATGAACCCAGGATCTCAAAATATATCTGGTTCAATAATTTTTTATCCCAATGAAAATACAAATCAACGAAATTGTAGACAAAAACTCAACATTCATCAACAGAGGCTATGCCGTGAACAATTCAACCTCATTATCATCACTTCTTGATTTTCCTTTCTGAATAGACATCTACTGCCCTACATCAGGAATGAATTTCCAGAAAAATCCATCATGAAGCTATTAATTTCCAAAATCAATTCCTTAAATTAGCAGTACCAAAAATCGTCGATTTCTAAAAATGGCAATATCGAAAATCGTTATTCAGTCACTGTGGAAACAATTCATCAATATAAAAATAACATCTCCCGTTCGTTCAGAATGTTGATGAATTCCACTGTGAATTCCAAAACCAAAATCGCAACCCTTCTTTAGTTTTATTCGAACATTATATGTATGACCATTTTTCCACCTCTTAAACAAACAATAGTCAGTGTTGAACACCAAACTATTCGGCAAAAGTCAACTTGAAATGATCAATAACCTATTATCAATTTATTCGCTTCATAGGGACATTCATTATTTTCTCCAATCTTCCCGAGAAACTTGCCGAAGTATGCAGTAAAATACATTTCATAGTGAAACAAATAAGAGGTAGACCGTATAGACCTCCTCCTTAATATTTCTATAATGATTTATAGTGGCGTTTAAGGTAGCACAGTCCCTTAATTATAAGGCGGAAACTATCCAAGAAGTGACATTCGGTATTTGCTAATATATATTCCGGTAAAGTCTTAGATGTTCCCGCGACAATATAGCACAAACTAATGCTTTTCTGACCGAAGTACATAAATAATCTGCAAAGGGCAATTAAGATAAGGACGTGTTTAATATTTCAATGTGCTTATAGGAGTAGATATTAGGGACTGCGGTATATATTGCTGAGGTGTTAAGACTATTGTAAATCCCCACCACTTTAATTAATTCTGAATGTTCCCTTATTGCCTCTACTCGTACACAACTCGATATAAATTTTCATTGGCGCAGAGAATAGATAATACACGTTTGGTTGATAATCACGTGGGATATATTACTGATTGCAGTTGGCTTCAAATACAATTGCAGATTTCAGACAAGATAAGATATGTCCCGTACAGAAGTACATTTTTCAAGATTGTATTTGATATAATGATAATGTTACTGAATGAGGAGGTTGTGCTGAAAATATTAAATATCGAACAAAACTCCAACTGAAAGAAATTTGCCAATACCATTGATTTGAAGTTGACTAGACTGAAACATCTCGAGATATGCATTATCGATAGCTGAAACTTTCTGAGAGACGTGAAACGTACCTGTAATATTCGAAGAATGTGAATATTAACCTGTTATATTTTGAAAATGTTTCAAATATATGTAGAACGTTTCCAGAAATATGCCATGAACGTTTTATCGTGGTAAATGAATATAAGTAATATTGACTTTGGAAATGCTCGAGTTATAGGACTTCCTCAACTCGAGCACTCTTCCTGTGTGTCGTTGTTCCGTAGCAGTATTACGACGTGGAAAAATACTCTATTGTAATGTGAGATGGCTATTCATTGAAAATACGGTTTCAGACTTTTGCATATTTCACATCATCCAGATTGAAACCCTTTCCTAATGGGAACAGGGATACTCACCCAAGAATAGAATTTCGATAAATTCCAACCTTAATCTACCCGAAAACACTGAATGGGTATCACTTTTCACACTATCCTAATCCTCGTTTTATAGTCTAGGTAGGGATTGTAAACAAGCTCAGCTCTGGTATCGGACCAATAATGTACCTCTGCAAATAGTGTTATCATTACTTGATACGGATTATGGTAATCTCATTACCTCATTTATGTGTTAAATCTATTTACTCGCGAGTATGATCACCTACACATGCAAATTTTGGTACAGATAGGACAAAAAAGGCACAGTCAGTAACTACTGTGTAGTTTATCTTAGTTAAAATTATACTTAAGGAGTCTAATGGGTATGAGAATAGGACGATACAACCTAGAAACGTCAAAACGCTATTTGCATGCACGAAACATATTTAGATTGATGTAGTATTGTTATAAGGTACAATAATCAGAACATGTTATTTCGATATGACAGTCATTGTAAAGACAATTTATCATCAATACGGAGTGGATTTTGGTATGTATTCAGGACATCGAAATACAAGAGGTTCATGCTCATCGATCTATAGCATTAGGAGTAGATTCGAACAGAACCACTGAAGATTATACAGACTTGACTGTGGTAGCCAAATAGTCTACGGCGTACACTATACTTAAAATCGCCAAAAATCATTGCAAATATGTCAGTGGTTTGAATCCTGTTGAAACGAATGCACGTTTCATTTAAATGTTGGATTAATGATATTATTCCTATTGGTATATGGTTCGGATTCCATTATGGACTGTAGGTCCCGCTCATCTCTACCCGCACGAGTTTCGAGTTTTGATTAAAAAACAACTTTCAAGAAATGATTGAAAAAGGACACTGTTATATTATCTTACGAGATTTTCGTCTTGGTACTTCCAATATGGTATATCATGCATATCAATCCATCATAAGTATTAGTAGTAGTAGTAGTAGTAGTAGTAGTTAGCGGAAAGAACCTTACACATAAGGTGTACTGGGTAATACTTTGTAATCATGGAGGACACTCTGAAGATTTAATTTCAGAAAGAACGAGAGAGGCATTATACGATCCCAACATTACTTCAGAGACCCCTTTATTGAGGGAGCCAAATACCTGCCTGAATTTTTCCTAGACTACCCTTGACCAGTCAGTATCGAATACTGGCCATTTGAGAAGGTCAGGAAGGCGACTCCAGGACCAAATAGGCATATTTGAAGAAGCAAGAAGTGAGACTCCTTCAAAGGTTGTCCATTTCTCTGCTTTTGGTGAAGTGGATGTTGTTCATGAAACACATGTACGCATGAAAGTAGTAGTGGCAATAGTAGCACTACTACTTCACCAAACTTTGTTAGACGTTTAGTCTTGGATCTACTCAACCTCGATAACTTGATCTAACTGGCATGTTCAGCACAGTCTTCTTTTGCGTACAAATCTTTCACAAATTTAGGCTACTCAGCCTGTCCATCAGTATATCGAAAACAACACCGTAAAGGCTCATAACAGCCCTTGGAACTCCACGCTGTACAATACTGGTATTCTAATATTTCCCAATATCACCATTGTTGCTCAACACGAATGATAATCAACTGAAAATTGTCAAACAAGAATAAAGTAGCAATATATTGCAACAATTAACTCCATGACTTCTGATATGGAAGATGGGAATTGATCTCTATAACTTGATTGTTTACTCGAAGAGGTAATGAATTCCAATACGTGATAGAAACGATTGAACTATGATGAATTAAGGTGTAGCTAATTTATCAAATAGGGAAGCCATAACAATTAACGTTGTTTATTTCAGTCTGAATGAGAAACGGCACGCAATAATTAGTTTGTAGCTGCTAATACAGCTAAACACCAGTTAAGTGATACCGCGTTGGGAAAGGCAGAAAGGGAACCGAGCACCATCGACGACAATCCAGTGGAGTACACAATTAATCTCAATAAATATAATCTGTATCCAGAAACAGGAATGATAGTCTTCATTCTGGAACTTACTTCTATAGATAACCACAGTAACACAAAGTAAATTACAGTTTTCAACTGTTACATGCATAAACTTATAGCAACGAGGTTGTTACTTCCAGTTGTTATTTCTGATGGCTTCTGATTTTGTGCACTTGAAGTGAGCGTTACACTCAAGAATAACGAATTCTTATGACAAACAGATGTTAGATATAAGATGTTCCAGTGCATTTCAAACTCGTTATGACCCCCACATTCGTGGTTTTTGGTGAGTAATCAGAATAAATATGAGTGAACAGAAGAGCTGTCTTTATCAAATCAGAATCGTCTAGGGATCCAACGTAAAATCTTTGCCAAATGAGAAACTGTTCGAATATACACATGCAAATTCAAAAAATCAGATATAATCACAGATGAAGCCATGATTATTTACTGGGAACATCCCTATAACTTTTCAAGTCATTAGTAAATCACTTATTATTGTCAATTATGGAAATCTGAGACTATTCCATTTTTAAAAATGCAACAGCCATCCGGTATAGCATCCCGTATTTTTCAGGAATCCATATTGATCATGTTTCGCTGAAAACGTATTAGTTGGACGGTTACACGTGCGGTATGTATATTATGTCGTTGAGCCGATTCAATTCATGAATGGAATGAAGTCAATTTACATTTATTAGTTAGTGGAAATGTATTCTGCTTATCGGTTTCCCAATAACTGTGACGCCAATGCAAAAGGCGGTAACACGTTGGCGGTGGGATTTTCACTTTCTGCTAACGACTAAACAATATAATGTTGTTTGCACGGATGTAGTCGGTTGTTTTGACGAAGGATGGAAGCAGCAAGAAGATAATTCACAGAATTAGATATACGGTTGATATCGTCGGAGACAAAATAAGTAAATATCAGGAATTAGAGAGCAACATAGACAGTTATTGAATTAGTCAAGAAAAGTAATACTTCGTGTAAAATTTATTAAATAATATTACAAAGCGCTTTCGGCTATTATGCCATCATCAGTGCCATACTCGTCAGGTATATACAGGAATCTCCAAATCTTTTTTTCTTGACTATCCAGTAACGTGTACACAGCTTCAAGAAAATTCACCTCAGTTATTGAATTATTCCTCAGATGAATCCGGATCAACTATTTGCATATTTTCAAGAATTGACATATACTTCAGATACAACCAACCACGTTTTGAATTAGATTCATAGAATGCAATCGATGTGTTGTGTTCATTGCGGTTCAACTTATTTTTCAGTGCTCTCCACCCTTTCTATTACACCCTACAGTGAAAATCACCCTTATACAATCCCTATCGTTCTCGGCTCGTAACCTAATTTCATTCTCCAGAACTGGGTCACTAGGAAAAAGACATTTATATGATAGGAACTTATATTCGAATCTGATATACGATGATCAGATGATACTCTTCTTTTTATTTAAAATAAAATTATCAAATAAGGATACTATAGAAATCGAAATATATGAAAATGTTTATTCGTTAGGTTGAATGCAGTTTGTTACAAAATTAGACCTATAACAGTAATCACGTAATTTGAAATGGAATGAGATCGTTGAGAATAATGATTTATCAAATGTCACATTCGATGAAGCCTTCAGTTGAAGAAACATTACAAACACTTTATAATTCCAGAGAGAATTGAACTCATCATCTTAAATTTTAACGAAGTCATGAAAATTGTCAGGAGATAAAAAACAGTTTAGTATATGATGATATGCCTGAATTTCATTGGTCCATGTTTCCAGACAACCTCAAAAGTAGAGGCATCGGTATGATTTGAATGAAATCAATAATCATTTATTCGCATGGTTACACGTTGAACGTGATCAGTCGCAATTTTTTTCACCAATAATGAAATAGTATCTGAATGGTCCAGTGGAAACCATATGTCGATATTTTATTCTTGGCTTCATATATCATAACATAACCCAAAGACGCTACTACACTGGTGATTTTCCGTATTTATGTTTTTCTCATAATCTCAAAGTTTATGATTTCTTGGAGAATATGATCCTCAATTCGAAAAATGAAACATTTTGGGAGATAATGAACAATGCATTTGATATTCAGGGGCAAGGTAAAAAGAGCACATTTATAATAATACAAGCCCTTCATTACATTTTTAAAATATTGAAATCGAATGTAACGTTACTATATGAAAATATGAAATAGAAGGTAGAGTACAATTGTTCTTTATTCAAAGTATCATTGCGTCGAAAACGAATGAATTGAATGAATTATATCACACGAACTGTACCTCAATGTGTTTCTGTGATTCGACTATTTATTTACATTTCGTAATCATTTAATTCGAATTCACATGTTGTATAAACATATCATTATTATCATAATTTTAGCACACTACAAATATAATATAACCGAATGGATTCGAGCTGAACCTACTAATGAAGAGTGAAACGAATATATTCTCATCTCTCTCTCAGAATTATCATGATAATCCAATTGTTTTGTAAACCCAAAACACTAAGCTGAACATAACCCTTAACTTAAAGATAAATTATTTACGTTTCATCATGAACATGGCATATGGTGCTGTCGAATCGATCTGATCAATCATTAGTTTTCCTGTCCATCATGGGTTCCTGCGAATTGATTTCATATTACCCTTGGTGGCTCGGCATAAATCAAGAGAATATTCCGTATTCTCCTCTCGAAGATAATGCAAGACAAAATAAGTCTGTGATTTGTGACCGACCAAGTATAAAGTACGAACGTCAACCATTGCCTTGCTACCGTCTGCGAGGAAGACAGACAATACGACCACGAAAAAAAACATCGAACGAGAGAGCGCGGGAATTAAAAATTGCGGGCGTCGGACAAATGATAAATAAAAGAGCGAGCCCGATGAGCCAGCCGTGGGGGATGGGGAAATAGGGGGGAAGCGAGAGATGATCGCGGAGTCTGAGGCGAGCGTGGGCGGCCGATTGGGGGAGGAGCTGCGAGAAGCGAAGAAGAGATCCTCCTTGGAGGTCGGGCGTCGGCAGCTCCCCTTCCACTTGCCTTCCCCACCGAACGAGATTGTTGTACCTGGTAAAGAGTTAGGATACCTAGGAGAGGATAGAACTTGCATCCCAGTAGACATTTCGATAGCGATAGTTATGAAACAAATTCTTCTGCATCATGTAATCGATGGGGATCCACCAGAATTGATCCAGGACTTATCATCATTCAACTCTCGCTGGTTAAATTATGTTTCTTGGAAATATGAAGAATTCGTCGAACTGGCAAATGTTATATTGGCAATACTCCATTGTGACCTGTATTTGAGTTTTCTCGAATATTCTCTGCTTCTTCATTAATGACATATGCTGTGTCCCTTGTTTGAAGAAAAAGTTTGAGCTGTTGTCCCAACTTGAACGTTGAATTTTGACATTATTTTTGGTACTCGACTATAAATAACTGAACTGCCAACTTCGCTACTGTTACTGGTCTGAAAGACGTGTGAAGATAATAAAGCGCAAAATATCCTGAACTGGATTCATGAAAGAATGATATCATCAAAGGGAAAGTAATGATCAAGTGATGACGTGTGTAGTCATGTGAAAGGGTGAGGGGGTATATACCACATGTCGGTATGCGCAGCAACGGAATCTCCGCCACGTGGCAGAGGGTAGACCGGTAATTTTACCTGTATGGGCCTCCAGCACGGCTCCAGCATACTCTCGAGCGACAGAAGAAGACGCAAGCTTCGACGACACGTGACCCACGGCGTGAATGAAGGGCAGCAGTGGCGGTACACGGCGATCCCGTAGCTGATGTTAGACTGTGGACGCCTACAACAGCGGCCGCCGTTCGGATCCGTGGCGGCGGCGCACTCTACGATCCGACGGTGGCGAAACACATGCCAATCATGCACAATAAGGGACGACGGACGTAGCCCGTCCGTGGACTGCAATGAAATGTGAAGCGTTTAAGCAGGAATACCATCCCAATCTACTTGTTTACTCGCCTCTGCTGATCAATAACGTTGTTTGCTATCAGCCGTATACGTGTATACGTTCGGACTGTTCTGCCAGGACTTCAGAGAGCTGGCTGAGGAGGATAAATACCACAACGGCTGCCGACGATTCCAACACTAGGTCTCCTGCTACGGAGTTTCGTCTTTGCAGCACGATAGGGAAACCTTCATAGGAACTTTTTCCTGTGTATAAATCATTTCGTTCATTGTTTCTCTTCTCAATCAATATATCCCATTGATTTTGGAAGTCTCGTTCAAATACTTGATATTTTTAAGTTCTAGAAATAGTATGAACACCAAAGTATTGTATATTAACAATGGTTATTAAACTTTCCTTCGGTTAATGTTTATTTGTAGATGAAACAATTTTGAATTCAACGTCAATTATCTATTATTTTTGTGAACTACTAAATCGATTGTTCGAATCAACTCGGAAAAAATGTCGATGCTTTGACGTATACTAGCCGTAGACGAATCCTGAAAGTCGAAAAAAAAACATTTTCCGGCGTATTGCATGCAATATTTTTTCGGTGACCGTGTAGAATATCATATCATATAACATATCAATGAATTGCGATAAAAAACGTGCTGCAAACTCTTGACGACTAATTTCATACTGATCAGAATGATCAACTGCATGTATCAAAACCATATCTACCAATATTTTCATATTCACAATAACAACAACGACCTGATTCTTTCCGGCCTAGCCCTGAAAGTACGTAACCAAAATTTGCCATAGATATGAAAGAATCTAGAATGAACCCCATTTCAAATACCGGACCACCACTGTTTTTTTTTTCCACTCGAAGTGGCAAATAACAAATAAGTAAACATAAGACTAGGAAATGAATTATTCCCTCTTAAAAAACCATTAAAAACGAACGAATAGGTGGTTTTGGCGGGAGGATAATTAATAAGCTAACCCATTGTGAAAGTGCATCCTCAAGTTGAGAAAAATGGTGAGTTGTCAGAAACAGACCCAGATTTGCGTGGATAGAAAATGAAAAGATTTCGATCCCATAAAATAACAGGTGAATGAATGAATATATTATACAGTATGTCAAATTAAAAAGTGTCTTCATTCATAGAAAGTTGTTCAACCAAGGAAAATCTAGTGATAATTAGTGAACCTAATTAATCAATTGAATTTAAGTTTATCAATAAGGTTTTGTGCTGAGTAATCTCAGTAATGCAATTCTGACCTCAAGAATGTTAATGCCTGTATTTGATGGGTGGTTTCGTTAACACGTTAATTGCCACGATAATATCAGAAAAATTTTCACATAGGTAGGCCATGGTAACTTTATTGAATAATTTAGTCAAAAATGTATCAAGGAAACTTAATGTATCACAGAGATTTTTTTTGGCAAAATTTCTGGAAAACAGAATAAAAATTATTGAAATGTATTCTTTCAACTGGAACAATATACCATTATATACCTATGTTTATTTCATTTTATTGATTGTAGTAATAAGCCAAGGACTCCTCAGGTTTTGTTACTGATAGGCCAAGCTTTTGAAACATAATGCAAATGTATCGTTTGCGTCGGACATCTGTGATTGACGTGGCCTTCTACCAAATCGCGTATGTCAGACATATATGTCTGACATGGTTCATGTAGTACTTCTTAGCGTCAGACACATATGACTGACATGGCGTAACGATACTGTTGAATATCATCTTGTCCAAACATAATAGAAGTCTTATCAATTGAAAAAAGTTATCCAAAAGAGTTGAAAATATTAGAAATATAGTGAAGACGGTCTCTTCGAGGTTAACCCGTCAAGTCCAGTCTTCACACCCCTTTGTGGTTAATTTGGTGACCTGGAGAACATCTTTTTTCAAAGACTCGTTCATCCAACGATCAGAGAGGCTCTGGAACACAGGGAGGTGTTCCCCGAGGCATAGAACACCAATTCCTACCTCCTTTCCCTTGCTTCTCACGATGTTCTCCTAACATTGCAGGATGTCTCCTTCCGTGAGAAGTTTTATATAAAAAAAAAACTTGTTCACTTGCCTCTATTAATGTCTACAATATTCAATAACTGGATTGAAATCAATGAATGAACAATCATTTCAGAGAGGAACTCAATACCAAAACAGTTGCAAATCTTGGGACAATGTTATATGATATAAATATAAAGTAAAGATCAACTACTACCGGAAAACTTCACAATTGAGCAACTATTTGCTCTTAATCATCAGCAATTCAAACAAGCGACTTCCCAAGTGAAAAATAATTGTATCGATTATCGTGTTCAGAAGTACGTGAGACTACCACTCTCATTTTGGAAAACGTATTTTTCAAGAGGAAACTGAAGAAATTCTGCATCTCCTCTGCAATATCGATATTTCATCTTGTTTTTCTGATGGTTTATCGATTTTTTAAATACGCTATCCAAAGTTCTCAATGTCATGATGTTTGCTTATGTTTCTCCTAGGGATAATATGGGGAGGGTAGAAGGACGGCGATAGCATTAGGAAAACAGCTGGCCCTAATGCCTGGATGACGAAGGGTGTGGAGGGAGATTTCAGAACGTGACCTTGAACAAATTATGAATAAGTTTCCGCGTAACTTACGTGTAAGTGGAAGCAACGGCATGTGCCATATACGAGAGTTTTCTGTTTGTTTTTGTTGGTCCCAATAAGATCAAATAAATCAAGTATGCTTATGCTTCTGGGATACACGTGTTTCAGCATTACGGTGCATAATTTGGAAAAAAAAACAACCTGAGGCACCTCAAGAAATAGTTTCATTTCAAACCTAGATTGCTGAGCAGATATATGGAACTATATTGAGTCGATTGAAAGTCAATTAAGGATAGGGAATGTTTCAAATTATTATAATAGTTCATTCATTCATCAGAAATAAATTATTGAATTCCTAACATTTCATTTTTTGTTATTACTACAGGGGTCCAAAGGATATGCTGCAGCCGGAGGCTTATTGTATTTCCCATATCATTCCGATACCCTAAAAGATATTGGTCTCTTTGACTATTTTGCAAAGGTCACTAGGTTTCACATTCTCTAGGTTTTAATCAGGTTCCCCTAGTTGCACTACTCTTCTATAGTTTAGTGCCCCACAATAGCACAAAATGTGTGTTCTAAGCCGCACAATCACTACAGTCTGGTCACCTTGATATAGGTGATGATGTGATGTAGGTGTGATCTAACAGCAGCATGTCCTGTAGGAGACCTGTTACTAGTCTTAACTTAACATTTCATAAACTATAAATGTTCAAAATTTCAGAAAATGTTATCTTGGGCAATGGAAAACTATAATGATATCAAAGTTGTCTCTTTACTATATCAACCGTAGATTTTTGATGAGTTGTGTGGTAAACTTTATTGAACTCCTTTGTATTCACTTCTCAGTGCAAAATTACACAAGAGATATTGATGTTTATGTGATCAATTAGACTAAGAAGACACATATCTTTACCTCAATGACTGAAAAATAATAATAGATCAGGTTCATCACAAATCCTAAGAATAGGGATTACCTCTTCCTGCCTAATACTCGAATCCAGTTATATTATTGTTGCAGTATGTTATTTTAAAAATGGTCGAACTCTCACACAATGAAAACTGATCAAGATTCTGAAAATTCAGAAAAGCAATGAATAAACATTCAAGTTTTAACCCTACTCTCCTACTCTAAAGAAATTTCATTTTTTATTCCCGATTGAAAATAGATTCTATGACTTTTCCATTAATATGTAGGTACTGGCTACTTGAATAAACGAAATTCCGGGGGTCGAATAAAACATCGATTCATCCGAATATTTCGTGCGATTTTCTTCTTTCATTTTCCATCCAAATGAAGTACTGATCTTTTTCATTTAGGGTCAGTGATTAAGGCAGATGCCACCAAGTTATTTCAGATATTTAATTACAATTAGAATCTGTCTGAATTATTTAAAATTTTCACGAAATTACTTTTTATTAATATTATGAATACGCTGTGACTTCTGGAAGGTAATTCGGAAATAATTAGAATCTAATAAAGAGGACGGAGAAAGACGGGAGGAGGAATTGCAGAAAAGTTTTCAACTCCCACGTGTAAAGTATACTTTTTAAATTATGATTAAAGACAAATCCGTCCGGAGTTTTTAATTTAGACTGATGGATTTGTCAATTAATTGTCGGCTTATGAACAGAGGGTTATATCGTTCTGCTATACGAGGTGACAGAAAGAATTCATAATGCCGAATTTATAACAGCAAATTTATTGACAGCCTGCTTAGGCATTTTCAATTGAATTCTACTTTTCTATCATTCAGTCACCCCAAAACTTCGGTATATTTCTCAAAAAAAAAACTTACTCATCAATAGTATAAATAATTGTAGTTGGCAGTTGCATAATCATGACGGCAAGTGCGATGATGCCAGTTTTTTGTAAATTACTATGTATTCTTTGAAATGAAAAATATCAATAATCTATTCGAGATGTTTATTTTTATGTATTATGACTACATATTATTTTCATACATCAGCGATGACAGTAGAAGCAGAAAATTTTTAATGATATTTCACATATGACAGGCATTGAGTGAACAAGATACAGATTTTCGGACATACTGTACAAACAAATGGCATTGTGGAATTGATACAGGAATGAACATTTCGTGTTTCATTCCATTTATTCGAGATACCAGGCAAATAGGGTTTTCGCGTTCAGTGAAGAATCAGCATGTTCCAACTTTATTTTTCCGGAAAACTGATTGATTCCGGAAACTGCAGCCGAGCTTTCTCTCACTCAATGTTCCAACAGATCTGGAACAACAATAAAAGAATGGAAAACAATCAAGCGTTTCCTGTGTTATACGCTTAATAACGAAGTTAGGAAGATACGTTTATTTTAATACACAGCGAACAACAGGCCTCGCTGTTGATTTTAATTAATTTAATTGATTTCAGAGGCATTTGTCTATAGACTCGGCAGCTGCTGATGCAGCGTTCTGTCGATATACTCTGTTGAAGTCTCAGAGGAATATAAGATAATGAAAAACTCTTATCTCGTTATTTGGTTCCATCTTTTTCAAATATCCTCTTCTGAGTGAGTGGTTTCACAGAACTAAATATCAAAGAGGAAGACTAATGATTTAACGATTCACCCATTATTTGAAGTATGACATATACAGGGTGTCCCAGGACGAAATAACGCCATTGAATTCTCGGAAATTCAATGGGATTCCTGATTCTGAAATTATGCATGAATATATCTCGATTAAATATTTCTTGGGCAGTTTTTTCAGATTTGAAGACTTCAAAATTGCTATCAAAGTCAGAGCTACTTTCAAATTATCCTTCATTTTCACGCGAAAAGTAAATGACGTTACAATTTTATAAGGAGAAATCTTCAATTCCATTATTATTGTATTCCCAAATTCATCCACAGAAAAGTATCGATCTGAATAAATATTGTATTGATATAAACATGCATAACCCATGGAATTCCTGATTTTATACTATTTCCATAATGGATTTTTGGGAAGGACATATTCCAGACGAAGAACCACCATAGCTACGAGCATACAAACTCCGTGAAGTAAACAAGAAACCTAACCTCAATATTCGATTGATACCTCTTGACACCTTATATACATAAATTGAAAAACAATTCAACAAGTGACTTTAGTACTCAGACTCAAGAATTAGATAAAATGGGTAAATTCCTTTAGCTCCCGAATTCAGAGATTTTGGAAATTTACTCAATCTATATAAATAGAGAATACAATCATCGATTTTTGGTGTGCTATTGAAAAATCGAACTATTGTGAACTATTCCATGATACTTCTGATACAACATTTTTTAAGGAATATGACATCTAAGTGAACAAAATGTTTTCAAACGTCACCACATCTGATATATGTTTCCTGATTATATGATCTTCGCTATTCATTTATTCATGCATTTTCATCGCATACAAAGAACCGTTCTCGTGATATGCATCTTCACTGGTGTTGGATATGTCATCGAGTCGGACCCTGAGGACATGCGGGTTCTGCTCTAACGGTTATCAAAGACCACCACTGCTTCAGTGACAAAGCTACCCTTGATTACTAGCTCACAGTAGTCGGACTCATTGCGTATCATCCCGCATTGATATTTCTTGCCGCTCAATCTCGATACAGACAAAATGAATTGGAAACTTTCAGAGTGCTTGGTTACATGAATGGAGGAAACTGAGAAGATAGGAATCTTATAATGTCGACAAAAACATTATAAAGTTCCGGAAAAATATATCTGGGGTATAGGCAAAACTCTACAGGTAATAAGGCGTGCATAATATAGAGAGATTGGATTAGAATGACACATATACTTCTGGAAGGCTCCATAAAGCGACTTTCACATATCTGTTGTGTACAATCAGGGGAGATAGTTTTGCGACATTCTTATCCAACCATGAAATGTTGCCCTGAACTTTCCATTCATTTATATATGTTCATAATTCATTGTTATAAGGGATAATGCTCAAAAGAAATTTCAAATCATACCGACGACGTTTATCAATATGTATTTCCTGAAAGGCCTGAACTCTACAGACTGAAATGTATCCAGATCATTATACATATTATATCAACAGGATATCAAATTCAAATGAATGAAATCGATAAGTGTTATGATCATTCAATTTATGTGTATACGGGTATTATACTCTGTTTTTCCCATTTGTATTTTCAAGGAAATTTCATATTCTGTTGTTTATTGAACGAATTAATTAATGTATTCCATTGAACGCGTTCTGTTTTTTAAATTCAACTGACTGTTACAATGCTTTTAAAATCGTTTATAAAATTCATCAACTGAATTGCAACTGAATTATTAATAGGATAAGTTGTTTAGTTATTGCTATATTGTCGAGGTAGTTTACAGTTTATGGAGCATTTTATATGGACTATATTTTGACAAAACAAACACAACTTTGTTGACTGAACGCGATACACGATATTGATGAAAATATTCATATTCACACAAACTCAGAAAATGAGTGAAACTTTATTCTGAAGTGATCTGAAGTCTGAAATTGAAATATTGAAATAGTAGTAATGACCCTAATTGAGATATGATTCGTCAACCCCACTCATACTTTCTCCACGGTTGGAGTATACAGGTTTTTCAAATTGAAAGGTCTATTGAAATTTACGTATATTTATTTCTTGCCAGTTGATTTCATAACTCAAGAATACATAATTACAATATGCTCCATATGATCAAATTATGTGCCGTATGGTTAACAATCAATGCTAACATTGGCTAATTTCGGAGAACCATAAGTGCACAATTCCAAATGGAACCTACTTTCATTCAGTTTTTTTATCGATGATCATTTGATTTTTTTGCCCTATAAGTCGGTGGATAGGGCGTCGTGGTCAATTATCCTGAAAGAATAAAATTCAATAGAATTAAAAGGAGTATCTGTACACTCTCAAGTTGGTCATTCGTCAATATTTTTCAATATATAATTTCAAGGATGATGAAATCAATTACGCTACAACAGAGTCTTATTTTCTTGTAGTATTATGGATGACATAAAAACTGATCGGATACTTATACAGGGCGCTCTATCCGAAATTCGATTTTTCTTAAGTATTTGAAGTTAGTTCAAATTGATATTGCATAGTAACCATCGCGTCAATAATTCGACTAGACTAAGTGGAGCCCATGGAGAGGTGAGTAATTTCTTTTATTAATCTAAATAACATTTCTCTCATTTAATTTCTGAATCATCTTCATTATCATTTTACCGAAGGGGTCCAAAGTATACATCGCAGCCAAATGCTTATCGTATTTCCCTTTCCTTTTGAGTAATTTACCAAGGTCACTTAGTTTCAAAGTTCCTCTCACAGGTACATGGCTTCTAAAGACACCTGTAACTTATCTTATCTAATCTCTACTTAGCTCAAACAGCTCGTCAGTTAGTTTTCACGTGTTACTGTTTGTATTATTTTGATCTGTCTTTAGATGCAGCTCTTAGAAGCACCAACAGCTGGTTCCGGAAAAAAGTAGAGTGTAGATGTGCTTTTCGTAGCTAGTTCATCAGCTCTTTTAATGCCTTCTATTCCACTGTGTCCAGTTACCCAGATCAGTTCAAATCTATTTGACTTTCAGAGTGTCAGAAATTCGGAACTCACATATGTTTTTTATTATAAACGTGTAACAAGTTTCTCAATTTGGAATACCGTGTATATTTCAGCTAAAAAATATCATCTAGTCATCATCAACATTCGGATCTGTCGCCTTGGGGAGCAATGGGTATTGTTTGATGAAAGTTCTGGTTTGGCAAGCATTATTATTCTGAATATATTTATATGGGATCACCCTCGAAAGCACACAACAAAGATTAATATCAATTATACAGGGACAATATATAAATTCAATAGAACTGGTGAGCATAATTTTTACGGGCGATAAATCTTGGCGGGACTTTTCTTTCTGCCAACGTTCGGGATGGCAAAGGGGAAAAGAAAGGCAGGCAAATGCGCGAAAACGTGCATGTCGGCTAGAGATAACTGGGTCCTACTTTATCTTTCTGGACCCTTGTTGCTACTGTTAGCTGGCCAGCTCATATCTCCCATCTTAAATTCTTTTATCCGACGAGAAAGCACGGAGACCATTTGTTTTATATATTGCGAGGTAATATATATTTTATAACTACCTATGAATGCCGCTATTTATCTGAAACTTTGGCAGCACAATGCGGGCCATTTTGAAAAAAACCGTGAAAGTTGGGGTGGGATATCGCTCTATATTGTAGCCGAATGGGCAATCCTCCGCATCAACTTTACCTTTTAAAAGAGGCTATACATATTGGACGTGTCATTCCGAAGCTCAGGGTTGGAAATTTTTTGCTCTGTCGCCCTTGAATCAATGTGACGGATACTGAACATCAACGGTGAATAGATAATTCGGGGAGGTCTATAAAACAATCACTTTTTTCTCCACAAGAGCCACACAGTGAAGCTATTCCTTCATTTCAACACCATACATTTTTCAATCGTCTGCTCGAAGTCTAATTGATGAACAGAAATTATTGAAGGACCACTAGAAGGCAAGTTTGTATTGTATGCAATTCCACAGTATCTCGGTGTCAAAATGGTCAATGCATATTTGAGATGATAGACGAAAGCAAATCGATAGTGGATAATGAGAGCAAAGGAATACGTATTCTATTCACAATTTTCTCTCAAAAATCGATGATAGTTCATTAATAATAAGTTTTCAAACATTTTCATCCTAATGAGGAGTTGTAAAATATTCCAATTCTTTAGCCTCGTATACATAATGATGACGGATACCATCGACTACTACAGTTTCTATGAGAATCATTATGTTCCCTGTCAAACAATAATGCCAGTTATCATTCCTTAATGTAATAATATGCACGCACTGATTTCGACATTTTCTTATTTGTACGAAATTTTACGCTGGAACCCTAGACAATTCACCAAAAACCACAAAAAACGATGTTTCATCGTTTAAACGCTCGAAGAAAATCAATAGGTAAAACATCCAAACATTTCAAAGTTGCTTAGTAAGTTTCGAATTGGAATGCTCACTGCCCATGTAGTCACTATCTGGAATTATCAGGAACCATCACGGATTTCTAGTAGGAAGAACCCTAATTCGAAATTGAGGCATCGTGGATTGCGACGAAAGTATATTGATATCAAGCATATTAAGGCCCTTAATTGAGTGGAATTTATGAGTGATAAAATGTATAATGTTATTATTTCATATTTATTTACATTACTTTTGGTTTTCCAATTCATTGAATTACTCAATCAAAATCTCAATTAATAGGTGAGCATCATTCATTTATACTTTCACACGATAGTGTCGATACGATCAAATCATATATCGAAGGTAAACCAATTGGCATTGTGTATACTACGGTGTATCCTTCCTAGAATTGCATTTATACAGGAAAGAATTATGATAAAATAGTTTATTATGGTTATCCTATTGTCATGAGTTCATTTCATTAATATAGTTCATTCTATACAGTTGAAATTACTTAAATTTTCACCATTATGTATCAGAACTCAATCAAGACAACATAATTATAATTATCATATATTCATAATGAATGAAAACTTATCGATACATTGCACAGCAAAATTTTGTTCCAGGGAAAGAGGCACGTCACAAATCGATGTTTACCTACTGGAAAAAATGCTCAGTCGACTGTAGAAACAAAAGAACGAATCAAGACATTGCTTGATTTCTTATTTATGAGCCTCGATGCAGTTCGGTAAAAAGCCCTGCTATAAAGGAAAAGATCAATTTAAGATTGAGGAATTACAAGTTCGTATTCTCCGAATATTCAAATGGAATCGGGGTGTCGATTAAAATTCAGGATACCCAGTTCCATTCGGTGAAAAAATCACAAATTTCATTTCACTCGAATGAGTCTGGAATAATGATTAAGACAGAACCCCAACTTTTATATTTCTAAATTTTCCCCGCACAAGAAACAAACAGTCTATATAAAGTGGTGAAATCGATAGGCATAAATTTATTTTTAAATTAAAATTTTTGCGTTAAATAAAAACTTCGTTAACTCGCACTCGAACACCAAAAAGTTGATTCTATTCTTATTCAGTAGGAATATTTTCATGGGTATGATGAGATTATTGTCACCCCATGCAAATCTCGAAACTCAAGCACAAAGTATATTTTAAATTATTACAATTGGACTACACTTGAGTCAGTGCGATATTGCCAGCTTTCCGAAAGTTTTTAATATTTTTATTTTTAATATATAATCTTGCGATTGATGAGTCTATTTTCATAATGGAATGACATATGCAAAAGTCTCATTTTGAAATAATATTGATGTTTCTGAAGATTATAAGTAAAAAAAACTAATCTATTCAATCCAGTATGGTAAAGTAATATCTCATTCTGATATTCTCCATATGTATATGCATGGCCGAATATTCATGATTACTTGAAACAATACTTTTCAGAGTATTCCATCTTGATTATATCCAGATATCCACTGAAATTTCATTAATTAATTTCAACATATTATGTTCATTATTAACATGAATTAATGGAATTCCAATTATCGTAAAGATCTGAGATAATTGAATATTGAATATTTTTCAAGTGATGGTGAAAATTATTTGCCAACTATGAAGCAGCGTATTCATCGTGTGGAAAATTATTACATAGTTTGAAAAAATCATTATATCATCTGGAATTTAACGCAAAAACGGATACAACTTGCTCTCATTCATGTTACAGTACATTAAATAATATCCGATACTAATTTATACTTTATAGTTTACTGATTCGAAATGAATGCATACGAATTAGTTCTCAACTCTCAGAACATCAAGATATTAAACCGAGTATGTTCAATTTGTGACTTTGTAACGTGATTCATAATCAGTTTGACTGGCATACCAAAGTACCTTTCTCTAATCTGACCATCTCGAGAGATCAACCTTGTTATGACAATTCAAGAACTTTTGAACCTAGCTTATGTTCAGAGGATTAAGGAAAATCGAGAGGACCCAAAGCGTATCCACATGAAACGATCACTAATAAGCAAATAATACCTGACGATGACTAAAAAACGTGCAATTATTCCTTTCTTCACATTATAATCATTTCTGATGAGGACTGAAGTCTTATCAATCATATTTCTGCAAGGAGCACTCCTTAAGTTCACGTACCATGAAAGTAAAATGGTAGTAAAAGAAAAATAATGATATGAAGAAAATTGAATGAAAAACATAATTGTATTGGTTATTGCAAAGGTTTTGCATTCCAATAATGTAATTCTAAGATGTCACTCAGAAATGTATGTTTGATTTACTACGAATCTCACCGAAAATACGTTGCATGGAGTTTCCATACACGATGTAAGTTATGGAAAATGCATCCATGAATTCACTCAAAACAGTACAATGAAAATTTAGTAGCAAATTTATTTCCTGAGGTGTCCAAACAGTGGCATTCGGCCAGAATAGCAATGCACCGTCCCCTTTCTATAGGCTCACTGCCAAACCAGAGAAATTGAGTTTGAATTTCTAAATTTCCAGACGTCACACTCGATTTCTTTTCGTACAAGTTGAAAGATATGTCTTCACAATATATTCATAGATTATTCAAAGCCATGTATCCAATCAATGGGTATACAGGGTGATTCATTGGGAAATGGGCGTACTGTAAGGGTAGGTAGAGGTCGCCTAGCTGGATCTGAAAAACTCCCATATGATGGGTCTAGCCCTCTGTATAAGCGAGATACAGAGTGTTTTATGTATACCCCCTATTTCTTCAATGGCTCATAACTTACGATCCGCATTGTATATTTCATTAATTTTCAAAACATAAACTCATTATCCTGTATGCTACCGAATTCCGAATGATTGAAACTAATAATCCAGGTACGGACTCAAAAAATCAAATGAACTTCATTAGTTCAATAAAACACCCTGTATGAAGAAATTTCGAAAATTCGTTTGCAGATATGAAAAGAGCAGAAAAAAATATTCCTTAACAAATGAGTTTGGTACTTCCGGAATAGATAAAATTTATTCTCAATCTTGGTTCTTTTTCAAATGGATACAATTTTCCAAAATTTGTGTTTTTTATAAAAAGTTTTTCGGAATGTGATTTCTTCTAATTCAACCATTTGTAGCATAGATATTTCATAAAATGTTGGACACAAATTCGAGAGAGCTAGAGCTTCTCGATTGGATGATGAAAATGTTTATGTTCTTTCTTTCTTTCTCGAATTACAAAATCTTTAAATATCAGTTTCTAGGCTGACTAATCGAACATGGTATGAGAATCAGGGTGCACAAGGCGTATATCATTGGATTTGCCAAAAATTCTCGAAACTCTTTCAGAAATCACGCCCCCTTTTTTTAATCCTAATCTCGATTATTGTAGTACTTCATGATTTACTCCTTGCTCATTTGGTTGATTTTCTAAATATACCATCGGCGCACTACAAAAATATTCTGCCCTACAGTGAAATCTGTAGGTATTGTTGAAATAACTTACTGAATCTCAAATTGTCAATACTCTCAAAATTTGGAAACTAACGAGATTCAAAAATGTGTTATGGAATATCCTGTATTGTTATATCCATTTTAATAGTTGTGGGGAGTTCATGAAAGTATGTGCGAATCCAGAATGATATCAGGACCTTTTTATCAATATATCAAGATGGATCAATAAAATGTTACCGCGTTTCAAATTCTTGAATATATTCAAAAAGACCAGAAAAAGCTAAAATGTTCAGTATCTCAATAACTCTGCTACACCAAAAATCTCGCAGGAGTTCCATTTTCATTGAGAATCCTATTTGTGCAGCATTGAATTTATTTCCCTGGAATAGACTGAGAGCGATATAGGTGAAAAACGTATAAATGAGAATTGCTAACTGTAGTAGTCTGCTTCCACCTAAGCCTCCCCGATTTGAATAAAATCCAAGTATCTTTGGCGGGAGGTGGGTAGAGCAGTTTATCAGGCACATCCGTTCAATCAGGAAGGCTGCGAACGCACCCTACGATCTTCAGTCGTTTCGCGTCGCATCAAACGCTGCCAACAGAGACGGAAAATGGTGTCAGCAGTGGGATTGAACTCGCGCCAGTCCATCTGCCTGCTTTTTCTTCCATCTCAATGACTCCGAATGCTTCTAAACGCCCGCCAAACGGCGAAAATCATTGCGGATAATGACATTAAACTCATTAAATCAGAATAAGGCGCTCGATGCCTTTTACCGGCTTTATAAGCTTCACTGGATATCTGAGTAGTTTCGCGAAAAATGCGAACGGATGGAGAATAAAATAACCGCCAATCGGGTGAGATACTAATTCCTGAATTATACTATCACGTATCGTCGCGAGGGGAACGACATGATGGATCCAACTCGATTTGCCCTGATGGAGGTTTGGGGTTGATAGTGCGTATCAATGATCCTCTTGATTTGGTAATATCTTCTCGATCGTGATGAAACTGTACTATATAAATGTATCATAAACTATGATGATGTAAACAAAGATGGAATCGATAGTTCCCAAGAAGTTTCAAAATTTTTCTCCGCAACGAAACCTCAAAGAAATCATAACAACAAGGGAAAATGGGGAAAACACCCCTAATATTCAATGAATACTATTCGAAAATTGTGCAAAATTGCAGAAAAGAAAAACGTGCTATCGAATATAACTTTTATACTATGGTATACAGTTTCGGAATCTGGTGTATGAGTAGGAGTCTATAACGGTAACAAGGAGAACAAGTGTATCGCAATCACGGTCATATACGTAAGGTCTGGAATCTACGGCAATTTTGAGTGGTGGGGGGTGGCACCAGTTTTGAAGAAAACGTTTCCATAATTATCCGCTAGGAGGACATAAGGGTATAATCACGTGATTAATCTCTGACAAAAAAACAAACGGTTAGGACTCAAATGGTAAATAAAATCAATGACAGGAATATTATATCTTGCAAAATTCTCTCGAATAAATAAAAATCATTCTTACTTTCAAAAAGCTGATCGGATCTGATTTGTGATTGGCTGACAAAGTGACAATAGAGGACAGCGCTGCAGGTGGCGAAACATGAGAACCACGAAAATTTCCTCAATGTTTGGGTCACCCCCCACCACCCGAGTTGCAAGACCTATGTATACGATCGTGATCGCAATACTACATAATCAAGACCATGTCAAATGACCACGTCACGTCACAGCCTATCACAGAGCATCACGATATACATAGGTCTGGCAACTCGTATGGTGGAGGGTGGCCCAAACATTGGGAAAATTTTTGTGGTTCTCATGTTTTGCCACCTGCAGCGCTGTCCTCCATTGTCACTCAGTCAGCCAATCACAAATCAGATCCGATCAGCTTTTTGAAAGTAGGAATGATTTTTATTTATTCGAGAGAATTTTGCACGATATAATATTTCTGTCATTGATTCTATTTACCATACCGTTTATTTTGTTGTCGAAGATTAATCACGTGATTATACCCCTGAATCCTTCTAGCGGATAGTTATGGCAACTTTTTCTTCAAAAATGGTGCTACCTCCCACCCCTCAAAAATGCCGTAGATACCAGACTTATGTATATGATCGTGCTGAGTATACACATTAGATAAAAAATCTTTGTTTCGAATTGTTCAGTTTGATGAATCAAATTAATCTGAAGAGGGAGTACCAGTTGTCTTTATGTAAATGAAAAAAAAATACTCATTCCATATTATTTTATTTTTCAATAATCTCCAGTAGCTTTTTTGTGATTCTGGAAATTATTGTATTTGTTTATTTCAGTGTTCTAGAAGTTTCAGTAACTATGATCGTTTGAACAAAAACATTACTAATTGCCTATCAAAACAATGAATGAATTAGGGAATCTAGAAAATTCTGATGGGGTTGGGCATTCTGGATCCCAATTTCCTTGTACACCCTGTATATTTAAGTTCGAAAATTTCATCAGAAGGCAATAGATATTCGAGTGAATAGTGAACGAAACCTAACGAATATTTTTATTTCTTGATAAATCAGTTAGGGCTTGTATTGTTTTCGATTTCACCCAAGTTGTTGTCCTCCGTCGACGTTCCCAAGAGCAAAAACTTTGCCAGCCAATTCGGTTAGGTAGTTAATTTGTTGGCATGTTTTATAGTTTCCTCAGTCGATTTCGATGAATGAGCTGTAAAAGGACACATCAGAGTGACCGAGAACCCCGAAGGGCCTTAGGGCCGAACAGAAAACACAAACGGTCTCGTTAAAGGAATTGCCCTATTGATGACCACAGATTTGATCGGGGCGGTTTTTCTTTTTGCACTCGACTTCGCTTCGCTGCTGATACCATCACACTAAATACATAACATACTGTTTGGCAGAAGAAATCGATTTCGAGGGATTTGGACCAGGGGCGGGGACAGGAAAGCTGATAAATCAGAGGAAGCCACAAAAGTCTCCTTTGGGAAAACAATCAGTATTTTGTCGCCAGATGCTAGCATTTTCAAGCGAAAATTACTCATGCTCCTCCTACTAATCAATTACTTCTGTTCTAGAAATCATTCTCGATAACTTTTTCAAGATCCTTGAAAATGTAAATCCACACATCTGAGCTCGTTGACATGGGATGTTTGTGACAGCATATCATGACCTTGTAAAAAAGAGCTAAAGATCATGGAATGATAATGTTCCGTATTTCGGGATTCTGGCATTAAATCAGCAAAAATATTCATTAAAGTAAAATTCATGCGTTGCGAGATCTTCGAACTGATATATTCAATAATGGTTGAGAGAGATACATCAAAGAGTCTAGCTTCAATCGACGATTTGAGTCAATTTCGGCATCCCAATTTCTTTAAATTATTGTATCTACCATCAAAAATAAGTTCTTGAAAGAATGGATATTCGACTATTGTAGGTATGAAAAATTCATAGATATTAACTAACCGCAGAGAAATCGTATAGAAAATGGTTAAGAAATTGATTTGTCCTTGAAATAATGTCCTCAAAGCCTATGTGGTTTTGACTGTTCCTGAAATGTTCCGCAACCTTCTGCAAATAAATATACTGAACAAGCATCTATTACACTTTGCCGCTGAAATATTGCCGCAGTGATTGCAGAAATTCGAGAAACTGTGGATGAAAAATAATTGGATGAAATCATAGAACTATGTCAAGTTTTGCCAATAAATAGTACAAGAAATAACAATCTTTGGAGATAAATTGAGGAAGGAGAAATATTTAGAGTTGAACTATATTCCAATGAGAATTAGGAGTTTCAGATCCTTTCACTCCCAAAATTCAAGTTTTATGCTGTTTGTTATCAATTCTGAAATAGCGTATTACGGATTTTATCACCTGGAAATCGTTTCTATTTCCAATCAGACTGGTTTTATTTGTACTTACAATTCTCATCGTTTTTTGCCGATAATCCTAGAACGGGCAATCCTATAAAAATCTGCGCTAACTGTAATTCGGGAACTCGCATACCATGTCCCATCGATTTATATCTATATTTATTTTCTTGATTGAAATTCTGTTCACTGGAATATTCTGCATGCTATTGAATAATTCGAGGCATGGATAAAAAGCAGGATTTACAGAAGAGATTCAAAATGTAAATGCAAACTCGCCGGAAAAACCGCGCTAATTAAAACAACTTCAAGGTGACTAGAACACTGCGAGAGGATAGCTCGGAAATATGGTCAATACGCAAAACACGCTTCTATAAAATCTACCTCATCTACATCTGAAACCTGTATCTGCAATTTCCACAAATTTTTAATAATAATGTCAAGTGGAAAAACGGCAGTACTGCAATCAAATCTTCTCTTTCTCACTCACTTTTTCGATACCAAAAATTCCATGAAGTGTCATTCCTCATCGAACAAGTGATGAATCAATTATATCATATTAATAAAAATTGCTTTCGAAAAAGATCAACTTTTGTTGAATATGGCCGAATATTTGGATTTTTGATCCAGGGCCACAAAACCAATCTATAATTACAATAGAGATATTCGAGTCACTTCTATTTATTTTACACTGGCGATACACAAAAGCTTTTCTAAAAACATGTTGGCTACAGCATGTCATCAGAAATGAAGACTTGAGTAATCTTACAGATCATTCATCCATGGGCCCTTCGAAAAAAGTGCTCTTTGGATCAATGGGACCTCAGACGTGTGATTGAAATTGACATGATTCCAACTGAGTAGTTGACAATTACTAAAACCTTGAAAATTATGGGAACCACGAGATTCTCATCGCATGGCTCTCTTCCATCGCCAAACGAGCATCTAGTAGTAGTATTTACTCGAATCAAAAACTACAAAATCCGAAACTGAACCAAATATTTCATGAGGTATTCGTTCTTTCCCTCACACATTATGTCGATATCGTGTATAGTCCAAATTCAACTGTGAGTGGAATACACAAATTACAAAATTCTCACCTACGACTTACTTGAAGAATTAATTGGTTGCATAAGAGAGCCATCTATTTATGTAAGATCAGATCAAGAAGAATTTGAACCTGAGTTTCTAAATCAGCCCACCATATCAACCCATGAATCCTCTATATTATATATACCGTGGTTCATTTTCGTATAACACTGCTAAGCTTCTCTCTCAAACGGTTATCAAATGATCTGAAAGCTCTTGTCTTCAACGAGATTTAAGAAACAGTTTTTCAATCTCATTAATGATGATCGCCCATACACTGTAAGTTGAATTTGAGTTTCTTTCTTGAGCATTGTGTATTGCAACCTTTAGTGATGAATAATAGAACAGCTTTATTAACAAGTTTTGGACGATGTACGCTGAATCTGAATTTTACGTTCTGATAAGTATAATATGATATGTTCTACTGATAGTACATCGTTTTTAAGTAGATAATGCTTTACTCATCAATAAAATCATTATCATTATCATTATATTAACCCCGGATCGAACAAATAAGCATCAAATACGTGAAAGTTGCAATTTCGACGTATAAAGGATAATAAATTCGAAAGGCAAAGTAACGAGTCCTCCTCGAGGGATAATGTTGTTTGTCGAGGCAGACCTAGACGGTGAGATATTTATATATTTGTCGGTTCGACGCCCGGGGAAGTTCGAAAGTGTGTATTTTCTCCCTAAAGACACATCCACGACGTGATTTGTCAGAATAGTAGCTTATACTTTCTACAGGGTGGCTGCTATTAAGAGATATTCCTCACTTTATTTGGAGTCAAAGTCAGTATCTCCTTGAAAAACAAATTGTCAGCCAGGATGTTCATAAAATAATGCAAAAATGAGTCAGTTTCAAGGAATATATCAGAAATCTAAAACTACCTAGCAGACGATGAAAAGAATATTAGACAAGAACAATTGTACATCTGTTGATGATTAATCGAAGATCCATATCCTAGCTCAACTAATAACTGAGCTATAGAAAACGAAAGCTGAGCTGTATGACCCTGTGTGAAACTGACTAGTTAGCATCAAACCGTTATCTCGAATTCACAGGAAGAATAACTAGTCAGAAATATCCCAATTTTAACTAGCTATTAAAGTTACATGCAGCGAAAACTCAACCACTTTGTTCATTTAAGATTGTGAATTGTGACAACTTATCTTAATTCACTCTTTTCGCTTTTTTTTTATTGATAATCTGAAAAACAAAGTATGATTATGCATAGTGCATATATGAATAAGTTCAATTGACTTTTAATGATTATGAATGTCTTTTCAGAAACTATTGATTGATGATGAATCATTGATAAGACATTGTTGTGAAGTGTTGCCAACTCAATTGGTGCCTAAAAAGTGCTAAAGATTATAACTTTGCTATTGAATACGTCCATTGTGCACCTGTGGTATTGAAAATTAACCAAATTTGTCTTTTTCAAGTATCTTTCTCACTTCAATAAGGCTATTGTCTATAATACAATTATTACCCAATACTTTATTCTGTATTTAAACACCATAAAAAGTCAAGATAATCAACTTGAATTCAATTCGCCCAGACAGACAGATGAACATTGTTAACCAAATGAGCTATCTAAGGAATTTATAAATGTCACCTTATTCGTTTAATAGATCACTTTGATTTTCAATAAAACTAGAGAATTCGATTAATTAGTAAAATCATTTTTATGACTGTCAAACATTTCTGTAATCATTCTGGTATATAAGGAGAATTTAATGAAAAATAGAGGAGAAATGAGGCTCTGAATTCGCTTTTCTGTTGGTCGTGAATGAACTCGGCTGCAATTTATAAAGTTTTCATGAGAAGGAATTTGTAATTTGCGCTTATCCGACTAGACGAGAATATATAAGAGACTTTTGTACCTACTTTAGTCGATTCAACATGGAGATTAATAGTGATTGAAATTCAAATTTGCACGAATTCCTCAACAGTCTGAAATCTATTCCATCTCAACTGTGATCAATCGGATTTATCAAATAATAATATAGATTGGTTAATCGAATGTATCACATGGAGATTGAAATATTCGATGAAACCAGTGGTAGAGAGGAACATTGATTTTATGGTTGAGAGTTGATCTCACTACTAGTCAGTAGTGTCAAGTGTATTGAAGAAAAAAATACGAAGTTCTAACGGAACAGCGGTCGGCAGAACCATCAATTTCAGCAATTACTCTTTTGAGTCATACCTAGAGATTCACGGCTTGAATTGATTTTTAAACTACTTGACTTGAACTTGACTTGATTTCAAGTCAAGTAGTAGTTTTTGATATCAAGTCAAGTTCAAGTATGTATTCATCAAGTACTTGAAAAATCAAGTACTTCTATCAAGCTACTTGATTTTCAGCAGTTTAATTGTGTTTCAATAAATGATGAAATGAGAATGGAAGTTGCGGAAAAAACTTCAGTTTACGGAACTTATTATATAAAAAACCAGAAATATAAACAATTCAAGTAATGAATATCCCAAATCAAGTCAAGTCAAGTATATAAATTTCCACGAACTTGATTTTCAAGTCAAGTAGTTTCTCAAAATATCAAGTTACTTGACTTGATGAATTTCTAGTCATACCAGTACCCAGTATATTTCTCAGATATTTGATGGCACATTTGAAAGGTACTTTTCTTCTTGATATAAAAAATTTCAGGAAATCAACACGTTCCACACAATCAAGAAAAACCAAATTTTCATCAAGTCGCAATAAGACCCCATAAGAAAAAGTCGGGTAGGATTGAATCTAGAGAACTAACTAGTACTCTATGAAGGTGTTTTGTTAACGTAATGAAAAAGAATGTTTGGCATGCAAAAACACAAAAATTTTTTACCCAATAAAAACTAACTGGAATCAACAAAACAGAAAAAAAAGAATTGGATTTAGGGAAATATTCTCAACAATTACTTTGACAAAACGGTAAGTTTTTAAGCAAAATTGATTTACTTTTACTATTTTTTGAAAAATGCACTAGCGTCATTTCAAAGGTCCATATCTTCGCAACGAGTAGACGGAATTTCGAAAATAAAAAAGCAATGTATGGGGATTCAAAAAGGCTCATTTGAACCCTATTCTCATTTGAAAGAAATTAGGGGATGCTACTCCTGCTGAGGAGGGTGAAGTTGGGCTATACTTTTTGCGTCAAAAATTGTTCCCCTCATATACAAACTTCCTGGTAGTTATACCTTCCGGTATGTTTTCGTTGGGTCACCCTGTATATTAACCCAATCGAATTTATTCATATGTATGAGTAGGAAAACCTTGAAATCTCAACTTGTAAACATAAGATCGATATCGATGAATTATTTTTCTGTGTTAACAGTAAATGATGCTAAAGTGATGGAATCTTAGATGTACAGTTAGTATACACTTCACTGTAAATTATAGGTGGTAAAATTGGCAATTCCGGGGATGTAAAATTTATCCGTTCGAGTTTCCCCTTTCGGGTTAATTTTGCGGCAAGAGCGAAAAGTTATTCTGAAGAAATAGGAGGAACATAACATAAAAATTAACGTATACATAAGTACTTTTCTGAAGTTAGTGTTTAAATGAGAATGATTGCGGGCAAATCGTACACAAGGGTGCAATAGCATAACGGCGCGACGCGTGAGTACAAAGCCGACGCCTCGAAAGCTCGATTGAAGAACTTTGGCACGCAACGATCCGCTACGTTTGTTACTCGCTCCCCGATATGGCCCCCGTCGAATTACGAGCACCTGCAACCTCAGGACCATCGAATTCACAACTTTTCACCCGCGGGGGGTGATGCCTCTTCAAAAAGTCATTTGCGATATACCACCATCGAAATACAGAGTGTTTTCTTCTCAGAACGATATTTTGGATTGTGACAGGTTCAATCAGGATTTGATGAAATTAGACAATACCTATTCTCAATGAAAATCATTGATTTATTTCTTGAATTTACTAAATAACATCCTAGTTATCCATGACAACGCGCAGATATGCTCATCGTAGAATTCTCAAATTATTCTATTCAGAAAAAAAACATTTAGAAAATTAGAGATAGCTGAAATGCCTGATTCAGGAGATCTCAACTAGCAAAAACTCATTTTTTTCCTACAAATGTAACACCTATTATTCCATTACGTAGGTACTCTTTAAAATTCGTATTTAAAAAAATTGAATTTTCAATTTATAATTCAAAATATTTCATATTTCCAATCAAACCAGTGGAACTCTCTTATGCTATTAAATGACCTTTTGCGACTCTGTGATTTGGAGCGGTGCTACTCGGCAGCAAACATATGATAATTTAGAATAATACACTGGATTTTATGGGATTTCGTTCAATTCAACACGAACAGTTGATGTAGGATAATCGCCTGGTATGTAAAATTCCCGGTTGGGCCTGAAGTTGATTTCAAATTACTTGTCGATTGAACTACGATATTAATTTCATCAGTATGTCCGTTCCCCACCGAAAAACTCATTTCCACGTCGCTGTAATGGGAATTTGAAAAGTTGAGATCGGCCACTGTTTCAGAAATATTTCAATATAAAAATAAATTTCGTAGACCTCAACGTTACTACTGATTCCTTCTATATAAGAAGGATCAATATTCGATAGAATTGGTCTTCTTGTAGGAAATATGTAGTCGACTAAACTTTGTTTGAATTTCGGGAGTTAATTCACTCGTAAAGTGAGAGAACATTGTTCTGATGGTACTTCCCAATTTTGATGATATAAAAAATTATGGTACCTTCGTGTATGAAGTTGTCAATAAAATTGAATCAGTGTTCTGAAATATACGACTTCAAGATTTTTTTATTGAGATTATATGACAGATAATTACGATAAATTGATACAATCAATCTGAATTACCACCAGAATCATAGCATTTCTGGTTGAATTGGAAGTGGACACAATCATTCTCATTTCGAATTTATTTCTTTCTTTATTCATATTCATACATATACATTTATGGATGTGGTAATAATAATTTCGTTAGTACATTTTTTACAAGAATGCACCTAGGTGAGTGAACACCAGTGTGTGCAATTGCATACCTATCCCGTATTTTATCACATTATTGCAATTGCAAGTATCATCAAGAACGTCAAAATCATAACATAAAATTAGTGATATTCCAGAAGTTTGTTATATTCGAAAATTATTGAAACTAAGAATGAATCTTCTTCGATGATAATATATTATAATCATATGCATTGAATTTCGTAATTTAGTCCAAAATCAAATTATCTCATATCTGTCACGAGTTTCAATGTATTGATGATGTAGGTGTATGATCAAATTGGCAATATCCAAACATTGAATCAATAAACATTTTCAACAAATGAATCGACATCAAAATGCATAATTTTTTTATGAATTTCAAAATCAAAGGTTGTCATAAAATGTTTCCTGTTTTCTTAAACTTCATGGTCAATATCATCGGCTTGCATGCTGCATCAACAATGAAAATTTGTGAAATTAACTTGAAATGGTCCCATTTGAAAATAAACATATTGTTTATATATTCCAGAAACTGTATATTTTCATTATTGAAATCATAATCATAAGCAAAAATTTCCTTGTATCTTCCATACTCATGTGAAATTCAGAAAATCCACGTGATGAATCAAATGATAATTTCTCAACCCTCAACCCTTTCTCCCTGTATCCATTCATAACTACGGCAAATAATTATTCGATCACTCTTAGGATTCGACTCGTACTGTGATTGCCTTGCACCACCTGCTACAGCTGTTGATAGCATCTACAAAGAACAGTTAAATTAATCGTTGCTTACATATCTGTCATTATACAATTCTGTGAGCTACCCTAATTACGGAACTCTAAACGTCCATGTGTTTATTAAGAAATCCTCATCCCTTCACAAATGTTACATGTGGTTAACTTGCTGGAAACACCAATTATGATTAGCTGGAAATACTGTTTTTCCAGACGTAATTATAACATCGACTTCCCGTCGAAATATGAACGAATAATCAGATTTTCAAAAACATCAATTGAGAGAGAATACTTTGAAATCACTTCCATTGGCTGAAATTGAGATGTCTCTTCAATTTATACCATAAGTATCAACCTCAATAAACCAGAATAAAAGGAAAATATTTCGACAACTAAAAACTTCCTTCCCCACCTTCTCACAGAATCAAATGACTGTTATTCGAATCATGATCATTTAAAAGATAGTTCCTTCTACTGTGTTGTTTGTTTCCTTCATCTAGCTAGAGTCAGTATTCCAACTCAAAAAACTCCTTGATTTTGATTTTATATTGGAATGAAGTGTAATCACAACTGGAATATATCACGTAATATGAGTTCTTGATTTTTAGAAAAGTCGATATTCGGCCTTATTTCTATACTAAACGCTAAGAAAACAGTATTAAGAATCTGGACAAATGAACACGCAAAAAGCCACACAAAAGTTCGTAGTGAAAAACATCAACTTTAATATCATTGTTCTGAGAGTTCCACTTCGTTTCTGGCATTAGTCCATAAATTTTACTTTATTTCTACTCGTCAGCCGTCAATTCATCATAATTTTTATTGTGGGAAATAATTTCGAATCGAAATCATCTAACAACATGCAGCTTTTATAGGATCTTGGTTTTATAATGTTGGTTTAATTTAATACCTGAGCTAATTTCCATTTGGCAAGATTTACTTCCGGGAAAGCGCCTACAAAATTATGCAGCAAAAATAATTTATACAACATTAAACGTTGTAATGATAAATACATTAGCGAAGGGAAGATTGCAAATCGTATTTGTCAGTGGTATCTTTATGCAAATAAGGATCGTTAACAATGGTATTTTTCCTCCTAAATACGCCCTTAAGTTGTGAAACATCATCTTAAAATGCGAAGAACTCCGAGGAGTCGTTGTATTTTTCACCGGAAAATTGTAGAATCAAGGAACACTTTTATTCTAATTCTTAATACACTCCTTCCGCTTTGATCATCACAATGCCTTGAGGAGATTCTGAATATTACTGGATAACTCGGCATTCAGATGCATGGTAACAAAAGAAAACATTCTTTCTTTTTCGTTAAGAATATTGTACGAATAGGGAAATATGGACAGTTTCCTTTTCCGAAAACATACAGTGCATATAAAATGCAATGTATCGTAATTGAATCTGAGCAAGTATAGTATACAGGGTTCTAGTGTGACAAAATTCGATAATTTACTCATTTCATTGAATTAAGAAAAATCTACTCACAAGATAATCGGTGAACTCAAGGATACATTCTGAAATCATTTCACGTATGCAGGATGATTCGTTTTACTGGGTCGAACTAAAATACTCCTTAAACTGGAACACCCTGTATGTTATTGAATTTTCAGTTTTCTCGAATTAGTTGTGATGGTTTCCAATTGTTTCTTCATTTCTGAAATTGATAACTTTCGGGTAGTTTATACTTCTTTAACTTTTGGAAATTACACTCATGCATTCAAGAATGTAGATTTGAAATTCATGGAAGTTTATGTCGATGCGATGAAAATGTTTGTTACAGGGTGTTTATGAATCAAATGGAGAAATGTAGATGAACAGTGAAAACCAAGAGATGATGACTTTGGAGTTTGGAAAAATAGTTTATAGAAGTAAGAAAGATAATAAGAGGACATAATGTGAAGAACTATACAGAATATCCGTTTTTCGAGGGCCACCATGGGGACCTCGTTATTCTGGGAGATACGAAGCTAGTTGAATTGGGACAAAGTTGCGTATCATTTTCGAATGATAACCTGAAGAGAATTTCAAAATATCTCCAAAAGTTGAAGATAACGCGAAAAAACCGGAAGTTAGGATTTTAGGATAAACTAATCGTACTAGACATTTTCAACTAGAACCTCATTGGGTGGTTTTTCATGGAGTTTTTGAGTATAGCATTGCCTTTTGATTCCCAGAATGACAGAGAAACACCTGCCAACTTTTTTTCCCATGATAATCATTTTGAATTTCGATATTTCCAGTTACCTTTCCACTATCTTCACAATGATGTATCACGCAGAGTCGTTCCACTATCGAAGTAGAACACATAAACTTCTGGGATATGTTGTCGATGGAATTATCTGAAATGTAATCGACACTAACTGGATAGCTGTTCTAAGTATACTGTGAACTGAATTGTCAGTATCTAGTTGATTGAACGAAGCAAACTAAGACGAACCCCTAGATGACAGCCCTGGTGAGACACAAGTCCCCCATGCTAACGTGTCACCGCTATCGCACCCCATCTTACTCTGAATGCCGTCACTGAGAATTCGTACTGTTTTTAATTTAGCGGAACAGAGAAGGGCTTGTCCCATGTCCTTTAGGGTCCGCAATTCATTTTCTCCCGATCGGCAAATTCGGGCATGCATAGTGTTGACGTGAGCAGTGTCCAGTGTGAAACACAGAAAGTATCCGAAGACAGCATAACGAACGGCTTGTTTACAGTTTGCCTCGGGCTAGGCGATTTACCGCAAGCCATTGTTCTGTCCCGATCCCGATCTATCCCTGTCCGAAGGGGCTGTTCGGGGTAACCAATCCATGGGCGGCGGCGATGATGATGGGCGAAAAGTACGAAATCACCTCGTACTAACAGTGTGAAGCAGATATAACTCATCTGCTAAGACCAAAGAGCAGGAATATGGCACTGGTCGGTAGCTGCCCATCCATGCTGAATCTTTTCGGCCAATACAGGGTGGCCCACGAGGTTTTGGCCAGTATATATCTCGAAAGCTATTTGGAGAACTATATTGAAATTTGACAGTTATAAAAGCATTTTGAGCAAGCTACAACGTTGTTACAACGTCACATTTCGTATCACATGGTATCATTTTTGGAATTTTTAATGTGAGTAATTACTTTGTGATTTTTTTCATATTTTTAATCTGTCGCTGTTTTGTGAAGAAAACATCTTTTCCAAATGATAATATTTCAGTCCGAAGCCGTTTTGAATAATCCTTTATAAATCAAGAATTGGAAAAAATCATTCAAAACGTGGACATCTAATGAAGGTTATTCCATGCTCATACTTATGTATGGCAGTGACTGCTTAATACTTTATGCATTTACTGTAAATTAATCATCAAAATCAAACTTCACAATTTGAAATACAGAACAGTTCAAATGTCTTGCCAAGAGAAAGTCATAAGAAAATATATAGTGAATGGTGTCATGGTTGAATTCCTTGCATAAGTATTCCTGAATAAAACTTCAAGAGTTGATCATTAAATTCGATACTCTTGCCAGGAATCTTCGAGAGACACAATTTTGGTGGTACGAATTCTAATGATTCTAAGTATGGAACATGAAGGTCGATGTAGTCCGAAAAGTATAACCGTGCAAGTCAACTTTATCAACTCTTTTCTAATTCGTATCCCCATCTCATAACATCAAGAATTAAATAACTAGGAGATAAGTAACAAGACTTAAGAATTTTTTTGTCAAGTACAATGAAAAAAATCTAAGTTGGTTGAGAGAAATGATTTCTCATGAATCCTAGAGAATATCAATGTGGGATTTTGGTAAATTTTCAGGACCTGAACTTTTTTGCAGAGCCTCAGAGATAGAAAAGCTTTCAACAGCTATTATTAAGAAAAAAGTGCGAATATATATTATATCAAAATCTGTTTTCATGTGAATCTTTGAATTCATTAATGATTTGGGTAATATAATTGTAATAATTTTATAAAGAACGTATATGATTATATCAGTCCAGTTCGATGAATTGGTGAGCTTTTCTAGATTTCTTCCCCATTTTGAATACTGTTTACCTACGCCTATGTTTAGTAGGGCTTCATATAAAACTGTGAACGCCTTGCTGACGAAGCACTAGGTATAATTGCTCATGAAAAGACACACATTATTACTCTGCAAGCTTAGTTATATTTCATGTTTCTTGATCATACATCTTTCCATGTAGAATGATGTGAAATTTCAAAAGAATAGACGTATCGAATAAAAGAATGAAATTGAATGAACCATTTGATCTAAAATATTCCTCAATCATTTTTCGAAATAAAATCGGTTATTTATTATTATCACTTCTCGATATCTTCAATGTTGTGGTGAAAACTCAGTTTGTCTGAGTGATAATATTAATATCATTAATGCATTCTTTGATTGAATTCATGAAAGCTTTGGAGTAAACTCAAACTATCGTCAGTGAGCTCATGAGTGCATCCTATAGTATTTTGAGCGGTATTTCACTGATTGGTATTCCATAGACACTGTGCCGTCACAGAACAGTCAAGTTGTTTTGTTCGCTAAAATGTTTCCATCCGTAATATATTTTCTTTCCGGACAAAACTTTCTCGGTTCCATCGGTAAATTAGTATAGGTTAAATGAGATGTAATTCAAGTCCAGAGAAACAAAGGGGAAGTAATAACATATTCTCCCCTGTACAAATTGCCGTCTTATATCAGGAGCGTACCCAACAAAGGAAGAGGAGGTCATCCAAAATGAGAATTAGGTAATGTAGGTCATAGAAATACCTTATTCAATTCGAAAAATAAAAAGTATTCACCCAAATTCATGATATTCTTTGAATTGATTGACTTCAATAACCAGATGTTATTTTCAGTGAATCTGATGAAAAATTATCTTTCGAGATATTATTCAAAAGTAACTCTCATGGAGACAAACTGCGTATCTGTTTCGGAAATGTATAATGATTCAGAATTATATAACGCATCTCTGTACATCGCCAATTGTCATAGATGGTTTAATACCCCGTATGAAAGAAAAATCGACGTATCCGAGCGTTGTTCAATTTTGTCTCCAGTAACTGGGTTTGAAGGAGGACGAGACTACAAAATTTTACATAGAGATTGGAATATTAAGGAGAGTTGTAATATGTGAAAAAAGTACTCAGAAGCTCAAGCAATATTACAAATCACATTCGATAAATCCTTTCGAAAATCTTCTTCTGTTGTTAATAACATAAAATATCAATGGACTTAAAAAAACATGTTGAAATCAGGAAATGACCTTCAAACTAGCGAACAAAAATATGAAGATGATATATTATATGGCCATGTTTCTGGAAGGATTAGTTGTCACATTGAGAACGAATACAAATGATGGAAATATGGTTCACTTAGATTGTCTGTGCTGAATTTGAAACCAATTTTTTTCAATGTTTTCCATGAAGATTCATGATATGTTTCATATTTCTCTAGAATAAATAGAATTCATCGACTAGATCATATGATATACCTATAAACTAATTGTTTTGACTTTACCATAATCAAATCTACGATAGAAATCGGACATAATACCTCATTTTTCAGTTTTATTCTTCATAACATTCGTTGGATGTGGTGAGTCGTTATTACATTTTCGAAATAATCGAATCCACGACCATTTTGTTGGTACGCTTATTTATATTCAATTGACTGATTTTCGATAATCAATGAAATATCGTTACAACTTAAAAGTTTGCCAAGATCACGTGATCGAATAGAACTACGAAAAATAAAAGATAAATTCGAATTTGGTGTGAAGTTTTGTCAACTGTTCTGAAGTTGAAAACAATTAAATGAAATATTTCTGCGAATTGATATCTCTCTTAAAACGTTATTTTGAGTCGACAAACATTAACATCCTTGCAAGCAGCTTTGAAGGGTATAATCTCACCATCAATATCACATGCGTATTATTTCGTGTTTGATAATGATAAAGATCATTGAGGTCTTCGATTCGTTATGATGTTTCTCGATTAAATTCAGGAATGACGTGAAGTACAGTATTTACGTGCTTATCGGGCTTCCGATATTTAGGTTCCAGTATTGTGCACAAAGTATTTTTTGAGTAAGTGTGATGCAACTATAAACTTCAATAAATAAGATATAGTAGTATAATGACTCTAATCAGAATGATGCACATACTTTGTGAACATGCCTATAATTATATTTGGGGGCATTTTCTTCCCCCAAAACAAGCTCAACTCTTTCAATGATATGCAATCAAAAACAAAAATTTATCGGCTTCATGGTCATTACTTTCACGTAGAGCCATGATGATGAGGATATCAGGTGACATTCCTAATGAGAGGATAATGAGAGAATAATGATCAATACTAGTGGATGCATTCTAGAACGAGACAGGCCTTTCACAAATTTCCTTTGGGAGCCCATGCATTCTAATGCTATTAGAGAAGAATCCATAAAGCAGTCAAGATTTGTCGGAAACAGTGCGAGCGTTCGGTTCATCTAATAAATATTTGACGGAAAACAGTCGCTTGTCTTGGTTACCAATTACGCGAAATGTATAGTTATCTCTGTTTTAATACGTTCATCTGACGGTTAATAGCGGAAGTCTGGTTACAACTTTGACGGTTCCTTCGTGTACAAGATGACGCCTTGTTAATCGTTATCTTGCTGATAATCGGAGGTAGCTCTGTAGTTTATACATCAACTAGAAGACAAATAATAAAACACGCCGTGGTGATAACATTTCGATTTCCTGACAAAATATTGCGTTGAAACATATAGATAGACTCTTCATATCTTTTATTTCATATCACATTCCATCGAATATAGTGGATTTTCGAAATCACAAGTGCAAAATGAGAGATATCTAGTTTTTTATGCCAATATTCTTGGAGCAATTTTTCTTCGATCAACTCTTCTCTCGGTATAGTCGATTCTTGACGAGATTTAAAAAATCATCGGAAAGTTGATCTTTCTAGAAATTATTTTCATAGTACAGATAATGTTGATGAATATATTCAAAATGTATATCATGGTTGTTGTTTTGATCACCAATTGAGTATATTTTTTGAAAAGCTAAGATAACTCTCTCAAATATAGTATTGGCATCACTTGGCTTATATCGAAAGGTTTCAGTTACAAAAATCCATAGGCGTCACAAATTCTTCGATAGTTTATATTGATATAATTGACAATAGTTTATCCATTTGAGGAAGAGACTTAAATTAGTTATTTTTCAGTATACCACAAGTGTAAAATATAAGTATCATTCGAAACCAAATTAATATTTGAATTTTCAAAATAATTCAATATTTCAAGTTCAAATTATTACAGTTATTAAAATTTTCTGAATATATCTCGATATCGTATACATTCATCAAACTACATATTTTACATTCCATATTTTATCATCTTCCCCAAATGAATTGATCGTGGAAACAGCTTCTCATGTAAAAGTAAAGTGGTAAATTTGAGAAAAATTTTCAACGCATTTGAAATGAAACCATTTGAAGTGGGATACATCTGCCTTTGAAAAAAAAACTGCAATACTTGATTGATAACTTTTCCGAGATCATCTGTACCACCATTAATTGATTTTTACTATTTACTCAGTAAATTATCTCTTCACTAGTGAGAAACCCAGAATATGGAAGAATTTATTTCTATTGGTAAATTTCGTAATTTCTTAGAATTGATGTTGAAGCTGCTTGTGGAATAAATTAATTTTTCGAACAAAAAAATCGTGTCTTCCATCATGAAAAAATAGATAATTTACCCAAGACGAATATTTTTTTATATGGCTGCTAGTTATTTTCCTTCCAGAACAATAGGAAATAAGACAGGTAATGACTTTGAATTCATGATTGAAACAGTTGTTTTTGTCGAAGAAATACACCTACTAGTTCAGCTACCAAAAGAGATTTACAAAGATTCAACCTTTGGTAATGTATCATTGAATAAATCCATATTTTTAGGTTAGGTTAGTAAACATTGTGCTCACATAGCGTGGGGGGAAACAGCATAAAACCGAACAAGATTTCCTCGAGGCAGTCATTTTTTATCAGATCTTTTCTTCTAGAAAATAATAAATCGACAATGATAGTTTGCTCTACGCGATTATTTTCTCTGGAAAGAATCAGGGGATCTTCATTTTATTGCCGAATATTGGCGATAAAAGAAGAATACACGTCATGTCTATGGGAAGGATACTTATTAACGACGTCAATTGTGAATTTTTTGTACAGTATTGTTCATGATTAAAATCGTAGGCCCCAAAATACATATGATTTGATATCATTCATTCATATCTATCTGATCACTTTACACAGGCAAAAGTCATGTGAAGCTTCATAGATTACTACTACACGAACACACATCGTATTTCCAGAAGAAGATTAAGTGTTTATTTCTGATGAAAGTCAATTCGGCAGAGATCACCCAGTTGTTCTGAAAACACTCTATTGCCTTCGAATATTTCTAATCAATAAAGAGATCAACTCAGTGGACCAAATAATTTACGCGAAGGGCTTCCGAAAATTATGATATGTGAAAGAATAGTGAGCTTCATTGACAACTTCAATTGTCTTTTTTGTATTCTTGTCATAAACTTCTGAGGTAATAGTTAATACTTTGAGGAACTTCCTGATGAAACATCAACTAGAATCAATGATATTATCAGTAGTATCAGTTTTTTTGATTGATTCTTGTATAGGATTCAGTAGTAGCAGATCGAACATAGTCTCCTATTTCATTGAACAACGGAATAATCTCCTTGTATACATCTGCAACATATCAAGGATGTCTTTTTAGCGAAGATCTTGGTAAAAGCTCTCGTCAAGAGCACATAAGATTAATAGTAGGCTTTGTTTATCCTATGTAAATGCTGTTAGCGCATTTACTGCGCCTTAGTCTGTGCTCCAGCATTTATTTGCTACAACACGGTACCCAAATACTGAGTGATTGATTATACATTGTTACACGAGACTTATCTCATCTCCATTCAATCCCAAATGCTGCAGAAAAACACCTCCATGTTTTATTTCGACACGTTAGGTAGCTGAAATAGATGAATGAAATTAAGGACTGAGCAATTGAGAATAGTTGATAACAACGTTGATGATATTGAAGAATTACCCGATATCCCAATGTCTCATATCACGAATTGGAATACGTGATATACTTTCTTTCGAATACATAAAAATCTGAACCAGTCAAATCTGGAGTGGGTGTCGAGTAGAACTGGATCAAGTATTCGAAAATCTTGGAATTATCATAAAAAAGTGATATTTCCTGAGCTGCCATTTTTTAGCAGAAGTAAACATTTAGAATGAAAGAATGTGACTTCAATTCCGTAGATGACGATCAAATGTTCAATGAAAGATTTCTAAATTCGAAATTCAATGGTTTCGTATAAATTGACTGATATTCTTGTGAGAAGTTGTTTTGGAAATATTTCGTTTCTTGAGCTCATGAATTATCAAGATATGCCAACGAATAATTTATTGTATTGATTTGGCAAGTGGTAGTGATATTTTGTATTTACAGAATAAAATTATTAGCGAATTCTCTCCAGAAATCATTGTTTTCTGAATTCTTCTATTCATCATGATGATGCACAAAACTATTATAGGTATTAGGAAACAATTTTCCGTTGGTGAAGTATAGGTCTTCATAATTGCACGAAATTTGTATTTTGAGTTTATATAGTATATGGTTTCCTCACTCTTTTTCAGCATAAGAAATCCCAGTCCAATTTTTTTTTCCTGAAACGTATCAACTAGCTTCGAATATTTAATGTTCTTTACAATTCCATGGCTGCCATAAAATGTTCAAATATTTGTTGAATATTTTCATTGGTCAACTGAGAGTTTTCGTTTTTGTATCGTTATTATCATTCTTTGGAGACGCATTTTTGCAAGAGCATTATCGAAACTTTAAATTTTTCGCAAATCAGAGTTCGTTTTTGATCATGAATACAGCATGCTAGCTAAATTTTCCATTGCAGATGAAATACAACACACATTTTGAAGTATTGTTTAGTTGAAAATACATTGAACTTCCAAATGAGATTTTCAATTATTTAACCCTCAAACCTTTTAGAAGTTGAAATTTCAGGAGGAGACTTTCTACGAAGTTGATAATGAGGAATTACAGGCTAATGAATTTATTCCAGCTATACCTCTAACCATCATAATATTTATGAACAGTCAACATACTTTTATTTTTCATTCAATAACCAACTCGATATGTCATTTACGGGAATAATAGTTCACTTGTTTACATTTCATGTTAATATATGCGTGGAATTCTCAAAAAATGCACTTCAAGTACCATTTGCTCTATCATCGAAATCCATTTCAACCTATTCTGCCCAGAATGGTTTCCATACTAATTATCATGCATAAATTTCATTGGCCAAAACTAAAATCACGTTTTTATGCAAACAAAATCCTGGACCAATCAGAGACTAGCCTGACGGTGCAAACAACTCATTTATAGAAGCGGAAAATAAAAAATAATCTTCCATTCAGGACGTCAAAATGTTACACGCGGTAAACATCATCCCTGGCAGAGAGCACTTCTTTGCCGCTTTACGTGATTTATTATTGCGTTCACCACACATCAAAGGGGTTTATAAACCGGGTTTGTTGAGCGCCAGCCTATTTATTTTGGAGATGTTATTCAGGATGAGAGCTCACTTCATGCACTACATTTCATATCACGGAGATTTTGTAAAATGGTGGAAAGGTATGGGTATATAAGTTATAAAAAAAAATACCCACATTTCAACATCGAGCGTAATTTATTATTGAATGAATAACACGTGACACGTATTTTTCAAGATCAAAGATTTGGATCATTTTGAAAATTCGTGAACATTTCAAGGGCCGATGGCAATACAGTGGTTATCACATAATTTCCTCCATATGTCCTGACTGAGACCATCATTTGAGAATAGTCACTGACACTTCGATCTATAGATTAATAAATTTATAGGTATAACTTCAATTGTACTGAACATATTAGCTCTGTCAAAATAATCATGAAATCAAAAATTGATTTCAACTCAACTCAATAATTTTGATTTATCTTATCATATAGTTAGTGACATCGGTTAGTAATTTTTGGTCATAGAATACATCGTCTCTTAGAGCTGACGTCATACCAAGAAAAATTTCAAGAAACATTTCATGTATTTGATGGAATAATCGTAACTAAATAAAATCAATTTCAATTTCAGATTTCAACCTCGTGGATAATATCGTCAGAGATACTTATTGAAGGTCGTTAACAAGTCATCACATCTTCAAATTGAAACCTCAGCGTGAATAGTTTGTTAGTTATTAGTATATTGAGTAATTATATTAGTGTGGTGTTGGTTTTTGGAACAGTCTGATGATAATCCGTAGAAAAATGTGGACTTCTGAAAGGATAAGGGATTGGCGGAGGTAAATCTCGAGGGCCAAAAGGGTAAAGCTCATCAGTCCGAGGTGTCTGCGAGACGAGAAAATCTGTGCGAAGACAAAATGAGCGTTGTTTTTAATTATTGCCGGGAGATTAAAACTTGCAGCCAAAATGCAAAAGGATATTACCTCATTTATAATGTTATAAAGCAAGAAAACTTTCTCTCGAGACAACCCCATACATTCCGCTTGGTCATCAGACAAGAATTATAATCTTGTTTCAGTGTAATTACACCTATCAAGAAAGTCCTAAGGAGTTAGATGGAATCAACCTTTCTGTATTTTGTCTTCTGCCTCGAGCAAGGATGTTATAAGGGATTATTTAATATTCGGAAAAACGGATTCTCAATCACTAACCAACTCTCAGTAGAGCGAGATCGTATGGCACTTTTTCATTTCAAATCCCTTTCAGGTTCGATATCTGATAAAATTTCTTGCGTCGATTGTTGTAAAAAGTTCAACATAATTTTTCAATATATCATGTTTCAATTGATTCGAATCCTCAACAGAAATGAAAACTTCTTGAAAATAGGCAGTTTCAAGGAACTTAGGAGTTATGTTATTAATTTCTTTTATCTTGACTCTAATCTGAAATTATGTCAGACTTCAGAAATTTCACATTACCAAAATAATTTGTTTCACTCATTATTAATGTGAAAAACTTGATTTTGCTGAATGAAGGATGATAATCCCTCCTTCATAGAGAGTTGTGTGAAATATGCCACAAAATGCTGGAACGGTTATTCACAATACATTTCACTAATGCAGTCATATTGCGATATTGTCAACTGTCAAATTGACAATGAAAATCGATCATTTTCACATTTTTAGATATTTTCACATACATGATAATGCTAATAGTTAATTCATTTCACATCTACAGTGTTGTAAATAGCCCTCTTACATTTTCTTATGAAAATTTTACATTTTGGAGGACATTCCTATTTCTCTTCATTATTTGTTTTCATAATGACAGCAGTCGTGGTAAGAAAAAATCAACGAAAAATTATAACTCTTTTACAGCCTTTCTAAAAGATGCTAAAGATGAATTAAACAGTTCAAGTTTGTTGTTGTGAGTGTTTGCTGATCTCATTATTTTATTGAGTGACTCATTTGAACCATAATTGGTTCTGCAAAAAGGAACCTTGAAAATATCACTATTTCTATTTCTTCTTACGTTTACGGAGGGAGGAGTGAGTTCAACAATTTCAGGACAATCAATACTACCATTGATTATTTTATGAAGAAATACCAGACTGATTTCCAGTCTTCTATGCGTTAAAGTATTCAAATTGAGCCTTTAATAATTGTGGGTAATTGTACGTATCTCTATTAATTCCCAGATGATAGCCACAATATCTTAAGAATTTATTTTGGATACTCTCCAAGAGATCGATATCAACCTTGTAGAATGGCGACCATATGATAGAGTTGTATTCGAGTATAGATCTCACCTGAGAACAACAAATAATCCTGATAGCGACTACAGACAGTCCCTTTGCTGAACGAAGAGAGAATCCTAATATTTTTCGAGCACGAGATGAGGTTTCTGATAGGTGATATTTGAAAGTCATTTTTGTGTCAACTATATAACCCCAAAATCTTTGATTTTGTTGCTCTCCAATAAGTTTGTGTCGTTAATTTGATAAGTATAATCAAAAGCCTCGTTATTGCATGAGATAATAAATTAATAAATTAATGTTACACCATCTTGAAAGGTTATTTAAATCAGATTGTAAACTCTCAGCATCAGACATGGATTGGATTGAACTGTTCTGAACATCTTCAAATCATCGGCAAACAATAGAAAGGGACTACTAGTGATAATATTGGGAAGATCATTGACAAATATACTGGTCCAATGTGAGATCCCTGTGGTACTTCTGAAGGAACTTTAATTGGATCTGATACTGAACTCCCATACTTTACATATTGAACTCTACCACCAAGATAGGATTTGATCCACTCTAAAACATTTCCTTCAAATCCCAGAGATTCAAGCTTAGCAAGTAATAAACAGTGATTAACTCCATCAAAGGCTTTGGAAAACTCTGTGTAAATGGAGTCGACCTGAAGTCTATTCTCGAGAGCGTTGATAATATAATTTTGGTAAAGCAACAAATTTGTGAATGTGGATCTACCTCTACAGAAACCATGTTGCTCACCGATTATAACGCTTTTGAGGTCTCATGATAGTTTTTTTGAAATCAAACAGTCAGCATTTTTGGTAACTCTGATTGATTACAAATACCTCTGTAGTTATTAATATCATCACGTGTTCCACTCTTATGGATGGGTTTTATAAAACTGTGTTTTCAGAAGTTGGGAAATGTCACTTTCTCAAGAGATAAATTGAATATGGAGTGAATTGGTTTGGTTAAAGTGTGAATGAAATTTTTTATCAAATGCAAAGGGATCTCATCAGTGCCAGTTGATAGTTCGCATGGTAGAGAGAGTACCAAATCTATAATTTCTTCAATATCTATAGTATAAGAGCATATGTCAACAGTGTTACCAAAGATATAATATGGGATTTGATTGACTATGGTATCATTATAATAAAAATAGTCTGAAAAGAGATTCACTATTTCATCGCGATTTTCACTAGAGTTATTGTTATAAGCCATACGAGATGGAAGATTGTATGACTTTTTCTTATCATTGATGAACTTCCAAAAATGACGAGGATTGGCAGATAGGTTGTTTTCAGTTTTCAAAATTTAATTGCGATAACAGTCATCACATTGAATTCTGCATCCAATCCTTTTTTCATAAAATGCGACTGGAGCACTGTGTTGCCAATAAGACATGAGCTATAATCATCAGTACATTATGTGGACATTATTTGAAGGCATGAAATGAATCTAAAAGATGGTGAAATAATGTACTGAGTATTCAATATGAGATTATCGTCAATTTGAAAGTTTTTTTTGCTCCAGATTTATAATGCCACATTTTATGGGAAAATAAGTGTATACTCATACAAGTTGAGTGAGTTATTCTACTTCTATAGACTAATGAGTCAACCTGTAATACAGTGATTATCTCATTGCCTTGTACGTGAGAGACAATATTCAGAAGGTTAGAGACGCATATCCTGAATGCTGTTACTAGAAAAGAGTTTCATCTTGATTTTTTTTTATTTCATTTCGTATGAATTCGTTATGGGCAAGGAAGCACTGCTGAACTTTTTCTCGCTATCCAGCCACCCTACCTGATGTAGGAGGTGAATGGTGGCAATATTTCATTCGTGATCGGCATGCGATACACTCAATGGCTATGAAATCTCGGATGTCCCGAATCGAAGTGGTGCAGTGGAGATCGGAATAAAGTGATCTCTCGGATTGATAAGTGGTTTTGGTTGTAGTTGCGTCCATTTGAGCGGTTTGACCGGTGAAAGGAACGAGGCGGATGCCATCAATGGACCATGAAAGGCTTAGAGCTGTTTCCTTCGCTAACGCATATCGGCTGGTATTCATAAATCTACTTAATTTCGAAGAATAACATTGATGTTGGGGCTGCTTCACTGTTAAGTGGCGTTACATCCCTACTGAGTTGTTTGATTAAATATTTTCTCACCAATCAATTGCAAAAGAAGTAAGAGTGACTAGAATAATTAGAATTTTTCAGAAAAATTCACTTTATTTTTTCAGGCAGACACTCATATTGAATTAATTAAATGTTTTTGTTGCTGAAATATTTCCACCCACACATTCACAAATAATAATTTTCAAGTTTCATCAGATTTTCGAACCATTTTAACGAGTTCGAGTATGTAACTCCTAGATGATATACTCATGGGTCTAGATATTGAAAACATTCAAATTAAAACCTTCTATAACAGTTTCAACCACGATTTCAAATATATTTCTTTTAGGAGAGTCGAAAATTGTTCATTGGTCCAGTGTAACAGGTAAGTTTGTATTATAATCATTTCGTATTGTTTATCGAATTTGATAGTCTGAAAAAAACAAAAAACGAATGATTGATAAGACTTGCACCTGTTTGTGAGGATAATAGACACTAAGACTAATTATACGACTATGATTACATATATACAATGTAAAACATATAGTAGAGAATCATATTGACTTTGATGATGGTATATAAACGGGGTTGAAATTTTAAGAAAATAAAATTGCTATTTAAGGTTTTGCCATTCAGAATTGTACAAGCTAAATTATTTTCTATAATGTAAAAAAACTGTTGTAAAGATAAAATGTTCATTCTTGAGACTAATTACAAGGATGAGATTTTGAGGTTTTGAAATAAGTAAGTAGATGATACCATTTGAAATTATACATACGGGTACTTATTACTTACTCATGGATAACTGAAAAGAGGAATCGAACTCGAGCTATTGAGTAGGTTAATGATATTCCATTACTTTTTCATCCAACTTTATTCATAGTAAGTAATGTGACTACTCGAAATTTGACCTCCAGTTCATCGTCAGACATCCTAAGTACAGGATTGTTCAGTAGAACAACTCTTATTTCAACAATATCAAGTATGAAGTATTATAGCACCACTCCTGAATCTGATAGTTTCATACTCATATACGACAGAGAAGGTGATAATAAAATCTATTCAATAATCATTATTTCAAATCATCATCAAAAAACGTACGTTGTATGAAAAACCTCGAAGATTCACCAAACTTGACATAGTGGAAACAATCATTCATGCAACAAAGGAAAACGAGTGACACAAAACGCGACGACTATGTCCTCATAATTTCACCACATAACGGATAATGAAACAACAATTATTGTGATGTACATATAAATCCTCAGATCCCGAGACCCTTTGCCCAAATCTCAGCTTCTTGATTACAAGAAACAAGTAATAACAGTCGAGCCATTATGGAATAAGTGCATCTCCAACTAATGTAACACAGAAGTAACATTTCGGCATTGATGTTTGCCAGTTTCTTCGAATGGGCTTCAGCTTAGTCGGAATTGCGGCGTGCTGGGGTTATATTCAATTGGGCCCAAACAGCTACCCTAATTAACACAATGTAATTAAATCAATTAAAGCCACAGCGTCCTCTACGCTGTGAGGAATTAATCTGAATTCCCTCTCAAGATGTTAACCTCTCCAGATGGATACTGCAGGCAATTTTCTTTGATAAAGCAAAACACCGGATACGAACGAATAACACTATTGAAAAATGCTTTCATGATCGACATAAAATCAAGCAATTCGATAATTTGATGAGGATTTATAAACCAGTTACTGCCATACCCGCTGAAAACTACAATCATCTAAATGGACAGTAAAAAAAGATATAATACTCAGATTAGTTGTGAAATGGCGTCTGTGAGAATCTAACGATCATTTTATATTGTCATAATGCATTTTCCTGTTCTTGAATGTCGTCAGGGAAATATTTACCATGGTTGTTGAATACCTTGGTGAGGATATTTATATTCGATCATGAGGAATGATACCCACAACGTTCAGAATATTCATTATAACCTACTGAAGTGTGGAATTTTCAATATTTTTCCAATGCAGAATCCACCTGAATCTTCGAAATTATGGCCTCTCTATCAAAATTCATCATACGACGACATTGTTAATAGTTATTCAGGAATGTGCTTATGTGCTAAAAATCTCTACTTTGCGATTTCAACAGGTCTATTCCGTGTGCCCTTGAGTTATATTGGAGAGTTCCTTGTCTAGGCTAATCCTTCGTAACCAGACTCTACTTCTTCCATGTACTGGAAAGGTTGTGATTTTTTCCCCAGCCCTGTTGGTGGAACCTTCAAATAGTTGTGTTTGCCAGTCCGATGTTATTGATACGTTTGTTGACACAAGCCCTGATCCTAATTTCTCGCCTCTTGTGATTAATCGTGATACACCATTGACGAGATGGCTCTTCCACACCATTTGAAGATTCTGAAACTTGTGCTCCTTCTCTGGCTAGTGGATCAGACTCTTCATTGACCCTGTAATCTGTGCGTGGTATCTCTAGTCCAATTCTGTACGGGATGCAAGCAGACAAGTTTGGAATTGATTTGTCTGGAACTCTTAGCTTAGTAACTCTACTGTACAGTAAGGTATTGCCTAAATATCGTCACGTCTTTTCTCAAATTCAGTGGGAATCTTATTTCCGACTTATCCTTCATACACTTTCCAATCGAGCCCTTTCATGCATTCCTGCCTGTTGTAACTATTCATTATTTTCTTCCTGAATCTAAATTATGTTGTCGCTACCATCGACGTCGATTCACAACTTTTTGTATAGCTTGTTGGGCATCTCTCTGTACACTCTATTTATGGGCATTTGCCCTCCAATCAACATATCGAGGCCTGACAGTTCCTCGAAAGGATGATTACCCCACAGTAGTTATCGAATGAATTGTTCCTTAATCACCTTACATCACAACAATGGTTGACGAATCATATAGCAGAATTGGTTGGTATATCTATTAAAGTTGGAAAATTGGTAGTGTAGTATACATTGAAAGATCTCAATGGGTGAAATCGCAATGAGACAGTACAAAAGTTTTCAGAATTCAAATTCAATTCGTAATCGTCTTAGACATTTATTAATTTGTGATAAAATAAAGTTACATGAGAGTTTCCATGAAATCCAGCTACATCAGTAGCTCTCCTATATCTTTGATAATTCATCATATTTTTTGTTAGGGCAATGGAAGTTCCTTAAACATTCAACACATCATCATCAACGCAATTTTCGACGAATATAAAGGTTCTCGTACTCACACTCTGTATATCATAAAATGAATGCGGTTTTGAGTGGTGTACATGATTATTTAACAATAAATAAACTTAAATTGGATGTTTCCAAACCTAAAAGAATGTTTTCAACAACTAAATATTAATATATCAATATCGATATCAACAGTATCAACTTACACCTGACTAATGAAAAAATAGAAATAGTTTCGTCAGTAAAATACCTGGGTTTCCAGTTGGATAGCTTCCTAACTTTTGATACTCATTTCGAATATATGCACAAAAAAAATTCAAAGAAATTATTCTTTTTTTCCAGAATTGCACAAACGCTCTCAACTGAAGCCAAAATAACGGTCTTTAACACAATTATTCAGCCCCATTTTGATTACTGCTCATCATTACTATTTTCCCTTGACCTGAATGAGATAAATCAACTTCAGAAGCTGCAAAACCGTGGGATGAGAATCATTTTGAAAACTAATAGACATACACCTATTGTTGCTATGCTCAATACGTTGAGATGGTTTTCCGTCTCACAAAGAATTTACTATCTCTCTATCATTTTCATTTTCGAGATACTGAATAATTTGGCACCAACATATTTCCAAAATCACTTGATTCTACATAAATATGTACATACCCACTTCACTAGAAACCGTGATAATTTATACATCCCCAGATCAAATCGAAAGAGCACAATGAAATCTTTGTTTTTCAAAGGATTCCATGAGTTCAACCAGTTGCCTGCTTCAGTGAAAAATAGTTCTTCCCTGTATAGTTTCAAGATTGATCTTGAGAGTTTCATAGTGAATCAGTGATTTCACTTAGTTGTGAAGATATGTACTTAGGTGAGCATATTTGATGTAATCATTTTCGATTTTATTTGATGTAATCATTTTCGATTTTGTAATTTTTACTAAGCGATTCATGTAGGAATATATGAACCTGTTTATTTGTTTGTTTGTGAATATACTCACTTCTAATTACTTTGTAAATGTCAGTAATGAATATTGTCTTATTTCAGATTGTACTATGTATGTGGTTTATTTGTTTTATTTATACTTAAGAATGTTTCTAGCGAATGTGTATATTAGGATTTCCTATTTCAATAAAGATCTATCTATCTATCGCATATATGCAAACTACCTAAATAAAGAATCATGTAAGGAGTGCCAGAGCAGACGATATACCAAATCCAGAATACTAATAGTCCGTATGTTCATGTTCTATGTTACTCGGGTCATCTTCATCTGTATGTAATTTGGATGGAAATTTAGGGGACGTCGGCTATCCTCTACGATTGAAAATGTTCCTGACAAGGGAGTTCGATTAGGTAAATGAAGATGAGGAAATTCGAAGAAAACCAGTGGCCGCCTTTAACTTGTAAGCGCTCGTCCCTCGAGAAACAAATGATCTCTGCAACGCCCACTATAATACCCTGATATAGTTTAGGTATTATTTTTGGTTATAGATTGTGAAAGCTTGCACTGAAGTCACTCTCATAAAGAGACAATGTTATAAATTGTTCCAGAAGCTATAGAAACCAATTCCACTAAAGCATTAATGAGTCAATTTAATATTCAACTTTGTTGGTTAGTGAATGAAATGAATTGTAAAAAAGTTAATGAACAGAAACTCATTCAAAATAAGCACCATATGATGTAAATAATCTAAAAATAACATCATGAAATACGCTAAAAAAGGTGGATTTATATACAAAAATTCAATTGTGGAATACAAAAAAAATACTTATATATTAAATACTATATGTGAATTGATCTTTCATACTTTTGATCCATTAATTTTTGCCAAGGTTTAGTAAATCACAGTGATCACGATGATTCACAGTATATCTGAACGTGAGATGAATTTTTTGATTCAATGGGGTTTGTAGACAGCGAACATGTTTGTTAAACATTTTGATTCACGATTCCAGTGGCAAAATAATGAAATAATGCCCGAAGAGTACACGATGAAATAATAAAATGAATAAAAATTGAAGATCTTGCTCAATTTCAAATAAATCCTACTATATGAACTCGCCTGCGATAGAAGGACATCATTGTGAGTCAGTACGAATAGTTTCGAAACTCCATTATTTTCATCCCTAAAAACTATAATTTTTGTAAGAATTGTGCCCTGACTGCAAGCTAACCAGAAATTCGTTTCGAGGAGGGTTCAAGGACGAAAATCACTCAAAAATTAGGTTGAATATTAAATTATCTATTGTGCAAGAAAAAGACGCAGTATAAGGTGTACAATAAACATAATTTTGGGAGGCTCGGGCCCCTCCCCTGTATACGTGACTGAATCCAACAAATTCAATTTGATGAAATTGTGAATAATATTTGAACGTTATCCTACGAAAATGCATGCTATCAAGAAATTCAATCAGTGATCCAGGAAGTATGAATTATGAGCTATACAATCGGAGAACACTATCGAACATTCAATCATTCGAGAAAAAATTGAAAATCCAGGACTATTGCAATCTGGATTTACATTGGAATTCGTTGAACAATACCCTCTTTTACGCTGCTACTTAGTGATGACAAAATAATTATTTCAAAGAATTTATTATAATGATTGGTCTCATCCACTATTTCAAGATTCAAAAGTTCTACGAGTCTGAAAAATAATTGAATGTCATTACTTTGGGTGACATCTATAAAACGACTCCAAAACTAGCTTTGTCTCCGAAGATAGCGTCACAATGCATGTGAAAAGGAATTGATTATTTTTTAACGCCACCTAGCGAAATCATATTCATTTATAAGTGCGGTCTGTCAGTACAAATTGAGAATTGAGAAAAGGATCTGCACAGAAGTCTGTAATGATTACCAATGAGGAAGCTGCATCGGTTGCGTATCGGCATAGATTAACAAGACCATGGTATTGTAATCTATGGTACCGATAATCGATAGTTGGAAAGTTCCTTTAGAGGTCGCAGATTTCAAATAATAGACTTTGAACTTCGGAATATTTTCCATTTCATCACGAAAACTGATTTCTATGTGAATTTGATATATTTGCTCTGATTCGAATGTAATGTCGCATTATAAAACAAACATAAAAAACCTGATCGAAATAATTGCAAGTAAACATAGCAATATTGAAATATACCCTTTTTTATGTAAATTTGTAAAATGTTTTGTTTTGCAGTGACTCACATAGATAACAACTGCCGGTAGTCTCTGGTATATTCAGGCTGATGACTTGATGACTTTGACGATAGACACAAAAATGGTGAAAAATGCATTTTTTCAAATGGGATACCCTGTATATTATTCAATATTCTGAAAGACAACTGGAGTTCCTTTCAAATGATTCATTATGTTCCTCTATACCTAAATAGTCAGGTAATAGTAAGTTCATACATATATATGTATAAAAAGAACTGTATATACCCTGTATATATTGTTTCTCATATTATATTTCAGAGATATATAATGTAAAGAAATAGTCATCATTTAATTCATTTCAAAAAGTTATTATACAATATCATAACTAACAAATGATATATGATATTTGATTTATATATAAGTACAACAAAAACGAATCGTACCTAAATGTAACAGTAACATGTTAACACGGTTAACACCAAGGGTGCGTTCCATTAAGTGTTCACAACGCCCAAAACACTCATTCAGACGTTCCACATGGCGACCACGATCGTTGGGGTCGTGGCGAAAATGTCATGAATGACGTCATGATTTATGCTCACGACGACCTATCCCAAGAGGTGGGTCGGCGTGAGCGTTCTGAGAAATTGCATGCAATTGTCAAGCACATGGTCAAGTACTAAACAGCAAATATGGCGACGACTGAGATTCCACATTCCACTTGAGTTTATTTTTATGACGCAGAGAACCAAGTGGAACGACAAAATTCGTGGCCGTGAGCGTGATCGTTGTGAACGCTTAATGGAACGCACCCCAAATGTGTGCCATAAGCCGCCACATTGTTTCTTCGATTTAACAGATCGCTGGATTGCCTAATTTGTATGCTCTCATCTTCAATTCAGAGCAGAGCGATCACATCTTCAGGTTCACTCTGACAATAAACGAAAACGGAGCAGATTGAACAGAGAAATGAGATCTGATTTATCGAACGCTTGCCGAGCTGATAGAGGGAATCGAGCTAACTGATATGTAATAATAACCGAACGCACCTGGTCTGATTTCATTGAAGTAGATGAGGTAATCTGGTCTATCTGAAATATTACAATTTGACAGCTGAGCCGGAGATGGCAGTGCGGTGCAGTCAGTCAGTGACAAACAAAATAATTCGATTCTGACAACAACATAAAAACATTAGAAAATGTATCAGGCACAACATTCATTTTTGATGGAGCATTCAGAAGAAAATTATTCAACAAATAATTACACTATGGAGGCATCTTACTGCCTTTGTGGTCAACCGTATGACTCTAATATTTTTATGATACAGTGTGACGCTTGTAAAGATTGGTATCATAGCACGTAAGTTGATACTATAATTTTTTTCAATGGTCTATTGCTATTTCTACTTCTAGGTGCTGCAATTTTCCGGAATATACTGCTATTGAAATTGATAAGTATCATTGCCCAAGATGTGTTCCAACTTTTGGCCCGTCCATTAGTAAGATATGTAAAATCTAAAGTTTTCCCTATTGACTAGAAAATAATTTCAGATAAACCTATTTGTAACTTGCACCGTCATGATTTCTGGGACGGCGATGCAATAAGTAAGCCCGTGCAAACTGGCACTCTAGTTTTTATTAGAGAATTATGTGCTAGGCATTTTGCTTCTGAAGAAGATGTTGTCTTACATACGAGAGGACAGCAACTCACAGAAAACTTCTTGAAAACCAATGGTTTCAATGTCCCAATAGCTATAGACAGTAAAGATGGATTGGATCTGACTTTGCCTCCTGATAATTTCAGTGTTTATGATGTGGAGTCTTATGTTGGTAGTGACAAAGAAATTGATGTTATTGATGTTACTCGACAAAGTAATATCAAAATGAAGCTTAGAGATTTCGTCAGTTATTTTAATAGTTTGAATCGTACTAGAGTATTCAATGTTGTTAGTCTAGAATTCTCTGACACTGGGTAAGTTGAGAATTTGAATAATATGTTCTTCATGGTTATATAATTATTAAAACAAAGAAATATATCTTCCTAGTTTTCTTGATTGATATAAACTTCATTCTTACAGTTTATCATCATTAGTTGAAGCTCCCTATGTAGCTAGAAATCTTGACTGGGTAAATTATGTCTGGCCACCAGATTATCCTGGTAAACCACGAGTTCAAAAATACTGTTTGATGAGTGTCAAGGATTCCTATACAGATTTCCATATAGATTTTGGTGGTACAAGTGTATGGTATCATGTTTTGAGAGGTGAAAAAATTTTTTATTTCGTCAAACCAACTCCTGCCAATTTAACTCTTTACTCTCAGTGGATGACATCTACTAACCAGAGTGAAACATTTTTTGGAGATCAGGTAAGAGAGGTTATTTAAAAAATATCATGAATTTTGTACAGAGTTGCTCAGGTTTGAATAGCTTGATTTCACTTACAACAAGATTTCCCATTTTAAATGAATTTTACTAAATCGTAGTAGATTCAATCTCATACATTCGGGTTCATAAGAACTTCATTTTCCAAAATGTCTACTATAAAAACTTCAGAAACTCTGTACATTCCAAAGTATTGAAAATAATGTGATTCGTCATATTTTTCTTCAATAGTTGATTATATACGGATAAACAATCAACAGAGATCACCTAATCAGGGAAAATCGTCTCAAAAAGATGTAAATTTGGCTATGGTATGCATCAAAATACATTCAATTTACTAAATAAGCTAATTTCAGGTAGATCAATGCATAAAATGTGTTCTGAGGCAAGGACAAACAATGCTTATTCCTACTGGATGGATTCATGCAGTATATACCCCTGTTGACTCTCTTGTGTTCGGTGGAAATTTTCTACACAGCCTTAATATTGGTATGCAGTTGAAGTGAGTAATTGAGTTGTATAATTTTATTTTAATTTATGTAATGTTTCAAACCGCTTCTTAGATATTCACGGAAACGTAATATGTGAAATTTGTGACAATTTTTTCCATGGATAGTGTGATTCTTTTTTAACGTGTATTTGGGGTCTCGGTTCAGACATTCCTAATCTCTCTACGTGATATCCATCCTAATTTTGGAGACAGAGATTTGCGGTCTTCTCGAACGTTGCCTATTTTTTTGTAAAATACTACAAACAGAAATTCCAAAGCTCACTTCATTCACCTGAGACATGGCAATTTTGATGACAAGGCATGTTGAGACACCCCTTATAACTCAGTTATCTTCAATTTCATAGAAGTAGTGAAATATATAAATAGAACAGAATAGTGCTAACCGGATTACTCAATTTTTCATTGATTCATTCAATTTTTCTCATTGTTCTGGAAGTAACTTGGTATATTTTGCAATTGAAGAATTTTATTTTTGTCATTTTTGTCATCGTACTATTGGCGAATGAACATGAAGCGATACGCCACCAGGTGGCACTAAAAACAACTAGAAATCTTGACATACCTCTTCTCCAATCCATGAGTTTTGTATTGTGTTTTGTTGATTTTATACTAAATTTGAATATTTGAAAAGTTGTAATCCTATGAATAAAATACGATAAAAAAAGTTTCAATATTAATTTCCATGCTTTTCTCAAGCTGGTGATAAATATCGTGAATAGATAGATGAAATTCTGTTTACATTAAAGGTCACAGTCAAGCGTGGTATTGTTCAGGTATCAACAAAATTGAAACAAGATCTCACATATATGACATTTTCTATTTTATTTGGCACTTGCCAAAAATGGTCTCAAAGGTACATTTACGCAATGCTACCTATCCTGAGTTTCGTGTTCGTTAGATAATGCGTTAGGATAATGCTTGATTATACAGAAATTGTTATACAAAAACCAAAATGCCTCTGTTGTAGAATCAAGTTTTATTCTCAGTATAAATATAATAATACAGTTAAATTTATGACAGGTATTTCTCCTAGAGGTTTAATCACTTTTATTAGTGAACCCCATAGTGGAAGTGTATCTTATAAAACTATCTTCCATTCACGTGACTTGATTTTGAAGTTTCAAAGACCACAGGATGCTATTATGGTGCATAAAGGATTTTTGATAGATGATATTTGTAATCGGTCCTCAAACTCTTCAAGATTTTCCCTGAAAGAAAAGAATCAGAATCAAAAGATCAGAACATACATTCTGATTGAACTATTCACATTCACAGCAGTATTCTAACCTCGGATTATTTTCGATATGATACGATGAATGATCATTCGCCAATTAATTGAAATGAAAGTATCGTTCGGTTAGAAATCAGTCCTTCCAGAAACCTGTCTCTAGGAATTTTCACAATGAAAAATGAGTCACGTATTCTCAGAATTCGAATATTTCCTGCCCCTGTTAGAACGATACTTAATAATTTCATATTATGATCTATACTCAAAAGCAATTGTTGATCGAGTGCAACTGACAATTATATCACGATATAATTTTTAGTATTTATGAAATAGAAAAAAAATCCAAAACTATTGAGAAATTTATGTACCCGAATTTTGAGATGATAAACTGGTTCGCGGGAAAATACCTACTGGAACAACTAATAGAAATGAATCTACAAGAGAGCAGATGTCCTGACATATTTTTGACGGGAATGAAAGCTCTACTTCAAGCCTTGAAACATTGGAACACAGAAAAAGATGTAAATATATTTTTTCATTACCTGTGTGATGTGTGCTTTATGGACCTTTCAATGACACATATTTAATTTCTCCAATCTAACTCATGCTATTATAATTTACATCACCTAATTGATTCTAGGAAAAAATTCTATTCTTCATAATGAATGGCCTTATGACATAATCTTGACTTTGCTTATATTTCGTAACCTAATTGAGTTCGATGGTTATAATCGTCAGTAATTTATATGTTTTAATATTTTCCTATCAATTCTTCGACTTATTTGTGCCTCATGTCAGTAATCTCAAGTTGTTTCACTTTGCTTCACCATTTTCCTTTCTTCAACCTAACCGACTAATCAAAGTAGTCAAAATCAATAGATATAGATTTATACTAATCTCAGTTTTCACCTATGAAGTATGATGTTATTTGTTCTACCTAATCATCACTCATCAAGCGATTGTATTGAATTATTCAAAATGAAGCAGTTTCATGCCTTCCATATCATTTTGTTATATACACATATAATATAGATTTGAGTATCGGAAGATTATACTGAATTTTTGTGTATATAACTGAATCGACAGGAACATGTGTATTCAGAAAATATCTCTATATATATATATAGGGTATTCGTTGCTCACTAGATAGGATAACTAGTAAATATTGGGGTGTGCAGCAAAAGAAAAAGTGTACTTACATCTTTAGAAACTAAGAATTGAGTTAACTAATTCCATTTTGGTCCTAAGTAATATTTATGTAATATTCTTCATTGTAGTATCCCTGAAGATGGAAAATATTAATCTTTCCGAAAGCTTGGACAAACTTCAAAGAGTACACTTTTCCTTTTGCTGCACACCCGAATATTTACTAGTTATACTTTTATTTATATATCTTTGAACACTTTATCCTCTCATTACTAAGGCCTACAAAATCATACTCCACTTCACGTTGTGAACGTTTTTGTGATATAGCAAATTGCATGGAACTTTCATAATTAATTATTGTGAATGCATTTTCGTTTTCAGTACAATATGACAGTTAGAGATCAAATACCCTTCACGATAAATGTAGCTAAGCTCTTAAAAGATATTGGCAGAGAAATCCGACATGCAGAAAGGTATATAAACCAACTCAACCCACCTAAACCTGAACGAGAATCAAAGAGGAAACGGAAAAAGCCAGTTAATAAGGATTTTGTCGATTATTCTTTGTTATCTAAGGGAGCAAATCCAGATGTGAGTTTAAATTGCGATATTTAATTTAATCATTATTTCTTTACTGAACAACAACGAACATGTATTTCATTGTTATAATTCATGTTTTCAATATTTCCCAAAGTAAAATACAGAGAACTGCTGCAACTCCGTTAGAAAACATTCGATTATCGTGTCAATAATTTAATTATACAATTGTACCGTCGGTTTTTTTTATAGTTCATGCCTATACATGATGATCCACCCGTTGTCAAATACCCAACACAGGTACCGCTCAAACTTACTCTTCCAAAGCCTGCTATGTATCCTTATGACAATATGAACAGTTCTTCGGAGCAAAGCTCGAGAATAGGTAATATTAGCGGCTTACAACAACCTCAGTGGCTTAATTCGGCTTATGATAGGCCACAAGAAACAGTAGCAATACATAGAGGTGGGACCGTTTTGAAATTCAAACTTGGGTAAGAATTCATAGATTTCTAAGTCTCATATACTCCTGATATAATCAAATCTCAGATTATAGTGACAGTTGAATCTGGTTAATTAATTTTGCGATGCGCCACCTAGTGACACTAGAGGGTAACTAGAAATCTTGACAACCGTTCTTTTCAATGAGACACCCATTCTTTTTTTCCACCTTCAACCGAGAGTAAAATAGCAATACTCTCATAAATAATATGAATCATATTATCAACCAGATAGATAATTGATCCTCACTTTTTTTGTAGATCAAAAGATATTTTGCCACCTCCTATTGTATCAGATCTGCCGCACCCACAGAGTGAATTTGTGTTCAATGACGATATGATGGGCAATTCACAAGATATCTATGATTTTCACGATGATAGTGATAGAGATGAAGACTGCTTTAATTTTACTATAGATGAAGTACCACAGAAGAAACAAAATAGATCGGGTATAAAAATACGCCTTCCTGGTGAGTATAATATGAATGTGTAGATGACTGTAAAAGGTATATTAAATTGAAAAAAGAAATCAAACATATCATCGAATGAAAGAAATTCTACCAACCAACTATTCATTGTATTTTCAGTTAAAAAACAGAATAGAAATGATGAAATAGAAGGATCCAATGGAATTGAAACTCTGATACAGGCTTCTGCATTATCTGTACCGTGAGTAATTCTTTTGATTTAATTTTGATTATGTGGCAGAGACTGACATAATCCATGGTCTATATAATATATCATTTGCAAATCATACGTTTTTGCCATATTCTACACTCAAAGTTCAATATCTGCAATGTGTAACTTTTATTATCATGGCGTCTTATTAGATCTGTCTAAAGAAGCAGCCAATATTGCATACTCTGTCAAAACCAGAAAGAGCAGGAAATCTCTACTCAGACCAGAACATGCTAACAGTAGCAATAATTTTACACCAGTGATGATTCTGAGGAATCTATATATAATTAAAAAATTCAAAAAATATCGAATGTGGTGGTGTCATTCTATTATTCATCATGCAACGGATATGTGCCCGAAACATACTGTTGAAACACATTGATGGGATTCCTATTTTCGCAGCATTTTTTCAATTCATAACTTAGAGGAACATATTTTTTCTTCACTGTTGATTAAACTTCTCTTTTGCAAAATGAAATGAAGGATGTTTTCAGGCCCATCGATGGCGGTGCTTCGCCTTCAACGCAAGAGGCAATTGCTGGTATGCTCTCTATTAGCCAAAATTGGCCGCCCACAAAATCTCCAAAGAAAAGGTATAACCACAGCTCTATGGAAGATGATGCCAAAAACGTACATCAAGACGAAGATTATGGTGAGTAGAGGATTTTACATTGATATTCACCGAAATCTGTATAACTTGTGAAGTTGTGAATCCGTGAATCAAAAATTCAATAGCATGTAAATACAGACAAGAATCTCATGTGTAAATTCAATTTACCATGTAAATTAAATCTAGATCTTTCTTGGGCATATGTATCAAAATATATCGTTTTTGACAGTATATCCATCTCTAGACAATTCTGACGACGAAGATATTCATATCTTCAAACCACGGGGCAGATCTAAAGTCGACGAAGCGTGGAATCCTAAGGCGAGAGTCGGTCCCTTGCTACCGAAAATGAATCGGCCTGCACGAGAAGGAACGAAAAAACAGTCTGTAGAAAAGGTCTTGGAAGCGGCAGCGGCTAGAAGAGTCCATGATTCGCCTGAAAAACTCAACAATAAGGTTAGTAAAGTTTCTTTTCTGACTGCTAATTTTTATCAGTTGGTAGAACGAAATATCCAAGGCTCTGGTGTTGTCACTAATTCTGTTGAATAAACAAATAATTTTCTCATGCTTTGGCCGCATTAAATGAATTCGATATGACCAACGAATGCTTTTGAATTGCACGTCACACCGTCCAATGAGAATCTAGCAGGAAATTATCAACACTCATCAATAATCAATGATTTAGTATTTTGTAAAATATTCAAGAAGAAACAATTCCTGAAATTATTATTGAAAGAGAAAATTTAACGCCATTCAACTGATCATAGAAAATGGGATGCCCACTATAAACTGTAGGGGCCGCCCTTCTTCACCCCGCACAAGTTTCGACTTATGGGGAGTTGTTTGAAAAACAAACTTTGAAGGGGTTATTGAAAAAATTAATATCGCAATTCTTGATACATTGAAATGATGAAAAAATGCGTGATGTCGAATGTTGAAAATTGAAAATAGGATCAATTGTATTTCATTCTCATATTCAATTAATAAAATTTATTCATTTAATTCTATCCATTATTTTACATGGCATTTTAACTGTTTCTTATTACGTGTTGAGTACGATGAATGGGAGAAAGTATAATATTTCTATTAATTTCATCTGATTTATTATTGAAGAGTCCAAAGAGGCAGTATCGACGTAAAAAGTTGAAACCAAAAGTAGACACTCGAAGCCCCTCTGCTAGTGCTAGCCCAATGCCTAGTACTTCTTCTATTCCAACATCTACAGTTAATAATAGCGGAGGAAATACACCGAAACCCAGAAAAGGAATGAAAACTGTCAAACAACGATTAGGAAAAATATTAAAAATACATAAAATGATACATTAATATTAGCCGTAAATTTATAGAATATTTAGCAAACAAACTTGTGTTCTCAAAAATATTCAGAACTTACCCACTGCTATTTAATACCCAGAATGAATTTTTCACTATCAATAAAATTTGAGCAATTGTAGGTACTACAAGAAGTAAAGTATGTAGAATGCAATGGACTTCAATATTTGAAAAAATACATCTGATTGGATGTTTCATTTCCCCAATTTAGTACTTTTAACATAATTTCCTGATTGTATTATTCGAATTCAGAAAATATTTATATAATATGAATAGATATATTGTTGAATGAGACAATCAGAGGATGACGTCAAGATAGCCATGAGGTGTCTGCTATACTACACTCAACCATGTTGAGTAATTAAGGATAATTTTTCGGCTCATATGACAACATAGAAAGTGTATAACTTATCAGGTCAATTCCGTTCGTTGTCTGACAATCTGTAATATTACTCACTTACAGACATCTCAGTTTATATATTTCACATCAAATCATTTGAGATATCTCATCATGATGGTATTGGCTTTTTTTATTTCTGAAAGTTGACTATGCTATGGTAGTTGCATCATTCAATCAATAACTACAATTTCAACAATACATAATTCAAAAACTTGTTGATCACATAGCAATGAAGAGAAGGCCAAATCAAGAGGTGAAATAGAAAAGAATTGAACATAATCAAAGTACACAAACATGTAATTGGTTACAAATATTAAAAATGAACTGAATATAACCTGTTATGCATTTACTATCATGAATTGTACGTCTTTCATAATAACAAAACGAGTGTAATCTAAGAGAACGATTGGTTATCCGCTGTATCAACCAGGTGCATAAGAATTTGGTGAAAATATTATCTATAAACGCTTCCATTGAAATTATATGTAGTTTTAACATGACAATTGTGAGACTTCAATCATGATGAATTGATTGGCCGTTCATATATTGACAATACTGCAATTGAACTATAATGGGTAATTTATGTTTATTTTTATGAACACTCGTTCGCCTTGAATGTATTTTGTTTCACTTCTTTACACCATCAGCTTCTCAATTCTGGAAGATAGAATATACTCACCCACAATGTTCATCTAGACTATACAATCAACGCTGATGCGGATACGGAAAGGTATATATTCCTGTATCACTGTGATGCTTTTGAAAACGAAGAAGCTATTTTTCATTTTCAAAAATAGTTTTTGACATTCCAAACTTGGAGTGAAATTCTCACCATGAAATAGCTGATTGAACAAGATATGCATGTGAATTCAACAGGTTTACATATTGTCATATCTCAAGGTGTATGAAGTAATGACTGAATCAGAATTCCTTCCAAAAATCTGTTTAGTACATGGTGTAAAACTGTTGAATTTGGGTAATTCTCGGAACATTATTTCGGTTGGAATTTTATCATTACAAATATTTCTTATTAAATTATTACAAATGATTAGGTTGAAAGGTATAAAATATAAAAGGTTATGAATATTGATTACTTAGTTTTATAAGACCATTGTCATCGTGAATCTACTAATAATAATTTGTTATTGATAGAATTATTGTTAAATTTTTTTATAGGTAAGGATCGTTGTAAATTTTTCTTGTACATTTATTCGAAGTTGATTGACATGCATGCTATATATTTACGTAGTGTGGAATTGAAACCATTTCATAATAAGGTATAGAAAATTATTTTTTCGTTGTAAATTTCAAATATCTCTATTCTAATTTATTCGTGTATTTATTCATAATGATCTGTATGAAGATTTTATTAATTAAGTGAAGCTATAAAAGACTGAGAATTCATTAGTGTATCAATGAATATAATTTCCATAGGTGAAGGATATCTTTCAGGTAGATATTGTAATTTGATTGTATTCTCTATGACGTCTTACCATCGAACTAAATTTCACAGTTTCACCATTTCATCCAAAATTGACATTTCTGTCTGACTATACGGGTCTATATTATTCCATGCCGAAAATGTGTAAAACTCTGTCTATCATTAATTATTCAAAAACGGATTTTTTTTTTCATCATTTATTGGATTTTCACTATTTCTTATTATGTATTTGTAGTTGGCATGGATTAATTCATAATAATCACTGTTGAAATTGTATTAAGTTTATTTCTGTTACTCAGTAATAGATTTTATTTGTGTGAAATTCTACTAACTTTCAGCCGAATATATTTTATACCTCATCAGGTATATGATCTTGAATATAATTCAGTTTTCAATTTTCATCCAATGTATGATATGTATATTAAAAATTATAGGGTATGATATTCAGGGAAATTTTGAATTTGACTATCATGTAATTATTGTAAATAAAAATTGTTCATATATACCCAGGAGACTTGAAACTTGGATGATGAAAAAATTCACCAGATGCTTTATCGCAAGAATCATATAATTTATAACAATAATTATTCATAATCTAAATGAATGGTGAACTTTTTCAATCCATGTAATGAAAATCATCATAGGAATTTCTGTGATCTTGCAAAATAAAATTTTGCATATAGTATAATTTTTAATAATTGTTGACTACATAATTAAAAACACTATTTGACTGTCTATTCACTTTTCAATATCCATTTGCTAAATTTCTCTCTATAATTTTGAAGGTAGTGAATATGTCAGTACAAACATGAGTTTTAGTCATGGAATATCCAAGTGATTATTTCTTATTGTATATATATTTCATATATTATCATGCGAGATCTCCAATGTTCAGTGATAGTATGGCAAAAATTTTCACGAATCCAAATTTATATAAAATATGCAGTCGCAACAAAATTGTTTCATTTATTACCCTTTTTATGTTGATGTACTGGTTACTTATTTAAATTACTTGCAAAATTCCCTTGGAAACAAAATACTGTCGAAACCATTTTCTTGATTCATTTTCTAACCGGTTTGAACTGCAACAAGTGTTAACATATTCCTATTCACAGTGATTTCGTATCCAAGTTTCGAACTAACTTTATACTGAATTGATAGCTAATCTTTATGAATTAAGACTGATGCGATACTGGCCAAACAACACGACATACACATATAGTCATCTCTCCTACATTATCTCGAATCCCAGTCCATACATAAACATACAGTCAAACACTGTCTGGAGAGAAACGTGTGGCGCATTTTGCGTCGTATTTATTAAGAACAACAGAATACTAAAGTTTAAACCACCTCATCAATCAAAACCAAGAGTAAGGGCAAATATGGTCCTTTTTATTTATAGAAAAAAACGAGTGCTACTCACCAAAGGTTGTTTTGCATGTTCTGAATAAATGTATATATATACTAACAGTAGTCTGATGAAGAATCTTTGCATAAATCATAATCGATGAAGAATATTTCCAACTAAATAAGTCGAAAGAATTTAAACAATGTCGAGTGGGGTCAGTACCATATTAAACGCCTATTGCACAGTATATGCCCTCTATCCTCTTTACCCATACAGCACACGACGTCCATTGAACGTCCAGTTCAGGTCCGAATTACGTGCATGGACCTAATATGGACATCCATTATTGTACGAATTCGTACATCTATAGGTTGTACATGGCTGGACCCTATTTGTACGTACAAGTATTGTACGTTCATTTACGTCCACTGGACGTAAAATATTAGCACAGCACCATTCGCTTTGTCCCGTAGTGACGCTACAGGTTCAGGCTAAGATTCAAGGTTAGAATCAACAGTTGCCGTTCGAACTTTGAATTGTCCAAAGGCATTATGAAATTCAGGAGAAAAGAAAAACAACGAACATCCAAACTGCAAGTTACAATGGGGGAGACCACTAATTTTTCAAAACAGCATAATCGTGTTCTATATATACAAAAACTACCATTCATTATTTTCTTTTATTTTTTATTCGGACTATATATCATGAATTAAATAATAAAATAAACGGAATTGATTTCAAACGTACAATTTCATGCGCCATTTTCAAAGGTTGCTCTCATTGGTGTAACGCAGTGTGACGTGCTAGCCCTACAAGCTCATCGACCTTGAGCAGACCAATCATAGATAATTGTTCCATGGTAAATCTTGCTGTGTTGCCGCACCAAAATACCGAAACTTATTCTCGGGATAAAAGATGTGAAAGAATACAATATAAATGATATTTTTCCACAAATTATCGTGAAATGATAAAGATTTCACTTATCGATACGTTTTTAAGAAAATATCTCGAAGGAATAAGTAGTCATCCATAAGTAAACTTGACAACATTAGCAAAAGATATATGGAAACAGACAAAGATAGAGTTAGGGTGTAGCACGTCATGAGCTCATAGCACCGCCCACTTATTCCTGGCGTTTTTAAATTTTGAATGAAAATGCTGATTTAAAAACGCCGTAGAATCTCTTCGCTTTGATTTTGATATTGGATATACACTGAACCAATATCATGATTCATCGATTAGGAGAGGTTTGAAAGGATTTCATCACTTTAGTGGTCTTCCCCATTGAACTACTGTGAAATAATAGTGTGGTGTGTATGAAGAGGTGAGTAGAATAATTCTGTTGATGCTCGAGGTAAAGACATTTCATCATTATTTACAGAAGCTGCTCTTCAGTGTTGTGAGAGAAATCAAAAAGACATTGAACAGGTCTAATCAAAAAGTCTCAGAAGAGCAAACGAAAAGAAAGGAATTCAATGTCTTTTGAATTAGTTTTTTTATTTGTTTGTTATCCTTTATTTTGGTTTGTTCTACAATAATCATATCATTCATTCTTTATGTTTATTTGCCATTGCTATTTTCCATGTTTTTGTTTAATAAATACATTTTATATAGGTCAAGTTTTTTTTAATTCAAAATTTTTTGAAGACCATCCATTGTACATCCTGTGTCAGAGATATTCTGGACATATCTGTCATCCCTGATGTCCATTTTGTACGTCCAATGTACATTCAATGGATGTATACATCAAATTGGACAACCATTTACTGAATAGATTTCATTATTATTCCCAAAAACGTTTATAAACACCCGACTTTTTGAATTGGTAGTAATTGGATTTACATATACTGACTGAAAAAAACGAATAAATGAAAAATAAAAACAAATACATCATGATCATTTTTCTTTATTTGGTTTCATTTTGTTCAAATTCACCACAGCATCTATCTCATCTCTAGATATCACATTGAAATCAACAATTGACAGTGCTGGTTCTGGTAGAACGACATATGTCGTTGGAGGTGGAGAATCGCTCCTGAAAATCACTTTCTGCGAATGCCCTCTGGCAGTCGATTTCTGATGGTCAACCATTCTCTGAGAGCTTGAATTACGGTAACTATAAGAACAGTCTTCGAATTCGGTCCCACTGTCGTAGATATTGAGATTCTGTAAATGTAGCTGAGCCAGAGTTCGACTAGTCATCGGTCTCTGGTAATATTTTCTGTTCCTCCGTCTTATCTGATTCGTTCTTGGTCGCCTTTTCTTATTAGCTATCTCGGATCCAATTTCGATAGGAATGGCTCCGATGTTTTGGTAATATTCTAGGAAAGTGCGAACTAAATTTCGACCACATCTCATATCTTTAAGGAAGTCAAGAAATATCTTTCAAAACCCAGATAGCACTCGACGTCCCGGGGACGTCCATTTAATGTCCATTTTAGGTCCGAACGTCCAGGGCCCTAGTTTGGACGTTTTGGGGACGTACATGCGTGGACGTTCCCAGGACGTCCAGACCGGACGTTTTAAAAACGTACTCATTCTGACTGAGAATGTCGTGAGTATGTCGACATTGCTATGCGTAGTGAAAATTCGTTTTTTTTAAGATGATAATTCAATATTCCAATAAAAATTAAATATTGTCGATATCAGAGGTTGGTATCGTTTTTCTCATTTTATTATCACTTCTCATTCATGTAAAGTTTCCAACATCGAAGTAGCGATTTGGCTTTCTGATTCACCTTGTATATGTTTTTTTGTCTCGTTCTGTATATGTTCTTCGCTGCAGCCTTATCAGCGAAACGGATCTACTGCTATGATTGTAACTGTTTGAATTTTCCCGCCATCTAACTACTCAGCTGTATCTGAATCGTCTATCCTAAACTCAGGTAAATCTAGACTAAACTCATGGCCCCATAGCAGTATCACTACAATAAACCATTTACCTTTCATTTGAAAGTGAGCTCGATGTGTCCAGGTGTTTCACCTTACGTTCCTCAAAATTTGAATAATATTTCTCATTCAAAAGATGGGCCAATGAGACGCTGAAATTCGCGTGAGGATAGTTCTGATTGGTGCAGGCGGATCGCATATACGTCGGTGGTGTCGTTCGAAATATAATTGTGAATAATGAATAACTTTTAAGAAAGGATACAACTATCTTCGGTATACGGGATGGTAATCTTAGTTCCTTTGAGTTCATAACCAAAAATCGACACCTCAAACGAATAGCAGTTCACTCTATCGCTCAAAATGGAGCAGAGGTATCTCCTTGATGTGCCTATTTTATTCACATCGGAGTTAAACATAGTATTTTCTGGAATGTAGTCATTGGATGTATTTGCCAGCAGTTTTGGAAAGAGAATGTGCCTTTCGTACCTATAAATAATAATTAACAACATATTAGAATATCAACTTTTGTCGAATATTTCGTAAAGTACAAAATCATTTTCTATTGAAGTAAAATGACGAAATTGGGTATTGAACATATTTTTCTTATTCACCAACGTATATTATGTTGGAAAAAACAAACAGAAAATATATTTATACTTCCAGGTATAGTCTGATTTCTTACTATAGTTTACCGCAACTTCATCGATATTCACTTTTCATTCACATCTCAATGTTTCCAAAGACTCTAATCTGGACTGAATCGTTACTATTGAAACTGAAGAAATGTGGCCTTATTAAGGAGCTGCATATACGGGGTCCATACGCGGTAACGCTTAATCTGTTATAGGTAGGGGTTGGCAACGAAGAAATATAATATTGAAGTTTCTATATTTTTAGAATATTAGAGATCAGAGAAGGAATCTTCTCCTTTTCTGATCTTCATGTCGTTTCACTATTATAATTTCATTATTTTATATTGGAACGTTGATGATGACGACACTGACTGAGCTTCACACACCAAAAATACATACAATCAGCATACCTGTAAACATCTTCATATGTGTTGCCGTAAACAAAACATCCTTTCAGACTCGAATGAGCATGTATATCAACCACAAAGTCCAACTGAAATTCCTGAAAACGTCCATATTAAAGTGTTACATACTGCAAATCAACGAATTAACGCGATCTATGCATGACGAATTGAAGCTCTCGTTATTGAATTCTTTAGATTAGATTTACTTGCATTTATACCCTGTCCATTTTTAGGAAAACTCAAACATATTGGTCTATACGCCTATTGACAGTGATTCAATCAAAATTTCTGACGGTTAGATTAATAAGTATTCTCCACTTAGCAGTGGACAAGTGGAACACAGAGTGCGCAAAACCAGAAAATCGATTGATTTTGTGGAATAAGAGACTGGATGCAGATTTCAAAGCTGAATTCAAGCTGAAGAATATACAGGGCGTACCATTGAAAAAATATTGAAGTTGAACACCCTATATATCTCATAATATGCAAATACAACAACTTTTATTCGGAACACGTTTTTCTATTCCCATTCAAAAATACAAGGTATATACAGGGTGATTCACCTAACTGGTTCATTAGAGGTTTATGGAGAACTGGAAAAGATATCAACTTGAAATTCTGGTGGATGCTACTACTCAATGTGTTCTGTTGAACCGGAAGTGATATCAACTTTGTTTTTTCAAATGGAACACCCTGTTTATTTTTACATTTTCGAATTCTACGTAGAATTCTAGCCCTTTTGCATTTTGAATTTTCTTCCTATCGTAATTTGTTTTCAAGATATTCCATTTTTTCGAAAAATTTTGACAGATGGACTGATCAACTAAAATGTCCATATCATCTTCAATTTTCAAGATTTGAGGTTCAATCTTCGTATACACATAAATAAAAGAGTGTTCTATCAGGTATCCCAGGAATGTTCCAAAATATTCAACAGGGTGTTTGATATTACAGTTTACTTTTTGTAAATTTCAAATCGCAATAACTTTCTTATTTCAAATAGAATGAACATGAAATTTTCACACTATCCGACGCAAAATTCAATTTCCTATCGATTTGCATGAGCATAGCATATTGCTAAAATGGGTATTCACAGAGATATCAACAAAAATGTGAAAATACGCTCATTCGTCTCATGTGTATTTTCACAAGTGTGCTTTGGATGGTTCTAAATTTCATATTTGACGAATAATATGAACATCAATCCATTAGGAAGTGACTACCTCCACTTCGTCTATGGATATACTTATGCAAACCTATCACGAAACAAATAATATGGCATTAATGATATTCTGATATACGGAAAAAACAAAACCAGTAATTGTTCAAAATGTCCATGTTGTTCACGACACATAATAATTCTTTTCCGGACACCTTCAGTAGTCGACCTTTCAATTTCTTATGACAATTTTAAGAAAGCCAGGCGCAATTTTTGGACTCTAGGAAATCTATAGAGTAATCAGCCTTTTTGAAAACTCTATTTTTTCTGAAACCCCGAGACACGTCAAGTCACGTGACCTCGTAGGCAATTACCATGGTCCACCCTTGCCGAATCCATCAATCATCAATTTCTGTATAATGTTTCTAACACCATATGATGATGCACCATATTTGTTTCTTTTTTTGTTAGGAATCAATTAATATTCATATTTTTCGTCGAATATGAAATTTAGAACCATCCAAAACACACTTGTGAAAATACACATGAGACGAATGAGCGTATTTTCATATTTTTGTTGATATCTCTGTAAATATTCATTTAAGCAATATGGTATGCTTATGCATATCGATAGGAAATTAAATTTTGCGTCGGATAGTGTGAAAATTTCATGTTCATTCTATTTGAAATAAGAAAATTATTGCGATTTGAAATTTACAAAAAGTAAACTGTAATATCAAACACCCTGTTGAATATTTTGGAACACTCCTGGGGATACCTGATAGAAAACTCTTTCATTCATGTGTATACGAAGATTGAACCTCAAATCTTGAAAATTGAAGATGATATGGACATTTTAGTTGATCAGTCCATCTGTCAAAATTTTTCGAAAAAATGGAATATCTTGAAAACAAATTACGATAGGAAGAAAATTCAAAATGCAAAAGGGCTAGAATTTCACGTAGAATTCTAAAATGTAAAAATAAACATGGTGTTCCATTTGAAAAAACAAAGTTGATATCACTTCCGGTTTAACCGGAAGTGACAGCATATTGAAAATATTTTAGGAAAATAGAACACATTGAGTAGTAGCATCCACCAAAATTTCAAGTTGATATCTTTTCCAGTTCTCCATACCTAAACCTCTAATGAACCAGTTAGGTGAATCACCCTGTATATACAGGGTCAATCACGGTCAATGGTAGGTTAGACGTATATGAATAACGGGACGGAGGATTATTCTGATAATTTGGTTTCTCGAGTTATCAGTTTTGTTCTATCGATCTAAAATATTTTCAGCTTTGCGGCGTTGCCGCTTCTATCGAAAAATAGCAACAACTTTGTTATTTCAAATGAAAAACCCCGTATATTATTCCATTTTTCGTTTCTCTAATACTTCTCAATTATATTCGTATGATACTTTCCTATACCTATCTCAAAAGGTTTTCGATAAATTAATTGACTTCCTTATTTTCATGCTGAACCTAACTTCAATTGAATGTTTATTGCTGCGGTATTTGAATACGTAGGATGCTGAAATTTTGGGTGTAGTTTACCAATATTCTGTATATCAATTATGTCTAAGGAAATTCGTTCTCCATTGTACAGGGCCGTTCTAATTTGATGACTTTGACGATAGACACAAAAATGGTGGAAAGTGCATTTTTTTCAAATGGGATACCCTGTATATCATTCAATATTCTGAAAGACAATTGGAGTTCCTTTCAAATGATTTATTATGTTCCTATACCTAAATAGTAAGTTCATACAGATGTATAAAAATAACTGTATAAATATGTATATACCCTGTATATATTGTTTCTCATATTATATTCTAGTCCAATAAAATTTAGAAAAGTTCGCATTGTCGCGATAAAGGTTAATTTTTTGATATATTGTTTGGGAAGACGTTATAAACAAATTCCCAAAGCAGCGAATCGATATTTTTGCACGGGGGTCGCAAATCGCAAAAACAGCCCCTCATTGCTGGTTTTTGGGCTTTTACCCAAAAACTAGAGCTTTTTTCCGCGTACTTTGATATCAAGTTTGTTCGATTTGGATTGTACGAGTCATTTTCTATGGGCTCGAAAAGACGCGTGTAGGGGAAGGCATATACCACATTCTTACATACTCAAAATAAGTAAGCTATTTTTTGTCTACAGTAGAAATTACTTAAAAATTATTTATATGGCAAAACAACGTTTGCCGGGTCAGCTAGTATCTTATAAATGAGTACAACAAAAACGAATCGATCAATATGAAATTCATATTCACTCTAATATGTGCTAATTTGTACATTGGTGACATCAAATTAATATTTCCAATCATAATAAATATAACTCATGAATTCAAATAATGATTATAATCTAGCAGATAGCAGTGATTGTGAAATAATATCCAATCCTAATGGAAATAATGGTTTCGATTGATTGAAAATGATTTTGAACGGATTTCTCACTTTGTTTCTGTCCATTGTAGCCAACATATTTGCCACAGCCTTTATGGTGGGATGGCACCAAGAATTAGCGATATGCCATGATCTGTTTAGGTCTGTACCCATCACAGTACTTCGGTAGTTTCCCAGAAAAACCCCATCAGGATTCATCATGGGAATCACTTTGAATATGACGTGTTGTCTAAGAATAGAAGCTACTGAGTTAGAGCTAACTAATAATTCCAAGAGTCCTGCAAGGGAGAAATTTTCAACTATCACTAGCAGCTGGCGTCTAATATGACGACTGACAAAGATTATATGAAGTACATCTTTCTTAGTATGCTTTTTGGGCATACATTTCTTTTATGTACCATCAACCTCAGAAAGCTTAGTACATATTTTTGACTCACTCTGTATATATTTGTATTTCTCATATATCAGTATACACGGTTTTGTCTTAATTTTAGATATACCTGTTTATTGTTCAGATATATATGAATATTACGTACGTATGTTGATAAATTTTGTAGGTCGTAATTACCTTGACAAACAAAACTTGCAGGAGACTCTCCAGGATGAACTCTTGCCATAATTGCAATAACTCTTCTCTTAGTTTTCGGTCGAGTTTTATCCAACGATCCTATCGTTATCAAATCCAACCTCCTTTTTTGCTGAAAACTGAAATTCAATTCAACACTTATTTAAAAATCCAGAAACAATATTTTTATCATTCGTTTCGGCTCATCCAAATTGAGCGTTCGTTATTAGTAAATTCTATAGGATTCTACTATGACTTCTAGTGACTAGTAGTGAATTATTAGCATTACTTTCGTCAATTAAAATTATAAGTGGCTTTCATATAACATACTGTGAACCAGTGTTTTCAATCTTAATATTTTCGTATCCCCCTAGGGGTAAAACAAAAAATTATAATTTACAAAGTATCAATGTTTTCAAAGAGTCACAAAGAGCCGTGCTTCACATCCAGAGAGCTGCATTCGATTCGCGAGCTGCAAGTTGTCGATCCCTGCCCTAGACAAATGAGATAATGAAAAAATCTTTAGATTTTTTACATCGATGGTATCAGTGATCTCTACTTTACTGAATAACTTCAATTAGAAAACTTCTTGGTCGTCTATTCTAATATTTCCTTGATACATTCTGAACTTTGAGACTACTTCTACTAAATTGATCTTAAAACGAACAATATTTTCTTACCACACTATTGTCGAGCGATTCTCTCTTGAAATGTTCGCTAAGGTGTGCAGCTTTCTTTTCTAAGACACTCAAAAATGTTTGAAGTCTAGTATAACTATAAGGGGGCGCCAATGTAAAGTGAAAAACATCGTCTTCTTTGTCGAATCCAAATGCGAAGCTCAAAACGTAATGGCCTTGATGGTAAGTAGATCTATGGTAATATACGTATCGCTTAGGTATTCGTTGCCTTGAAGAAAATGTCCATTATATTATGAATATTGATATTCAAATGTACATTTCAGTTATTTGTATTCCTTAATATACAAATGCGTCGTTTTGATGAGGAGGTATGAAGAAGTTTAATGTACGAGCACATTTTTATGACCATCTAAAATATCTGAAGAAATCCATCCGATATATTGCCGAAATTATCCCAAAAATCTGATAACAAAATTCTCTCGGATAATAATAATGATAATAATGTTTATTTCACACTAAAAATCAATATTACAAAGTTACTAGCAATAAACAAAATACCCACAAAGCCGAAGCTGTCCGTGGTTATGTAGTAAATGACAGTATTACTAGCAGCTGGTAAAACAGTTGTTACAGTTATTTGCATTACTTATTTATATAATATGTGACCTGAATATTCTATACTACTTAATAATCAATACATTACAACAATTATCCTATTATGCTTATATAAATTCAAACAATTGGGATATTTCACTCCTATTTCTAGAAATTACATATTTTTTCACACTTTTCTTGAAATAATTTAATGAAAACTCAGTACTGACTCAAAGTTATATCTAATAAGTCTAGATTTTTAGATAAGCTCCTAATATTTTGATGAATTATTCTAAAGGTGGGACTTATATTGTTGTTCTTCTGATTGTAATCATAAACATCTTTCAATATTGTAGTTGGAAATTTTATATAGTTGTAATCGCGAATGAATTGATTCATTATTTCAAGTTATATTTTGGAAACGATATGAAAAGAGGAATGAATGAAACGGGCGATTAAGAAATTATCATAAAACTATATAAGGATTATTTTTTTTTCTTTCTTTATGATTGTTTTTACCTCTGGTAGGTTGATCTGGTTTTAATTAGCTCTTCTACTTTCTTTTCTATCGGTTTCTTGATAGGTTCTGCTGCTCTTATGGATTTTGGTGTTGCAGTGTTATCTTCTTCCAGGATCAGACTTGGTTTCACAGTTTTTTCCGCAGGGGGTATAATATCATTTGTTATCGAAGGGGTTTGTGGTGCACTTATTGAGATTTTTTCTTCTTCCGCATCCAATAGTTCCTCCAACGTGTATCTTTTGTTATCCAAGACTAGCTTTCCTCCTTGAATATAACACTTAGTGTATTTTCCAGATCTTCTTTGTTTTGTCAGATGTGGTAATAGGTATTTATATTCTTCCCGCTCACTGGGTGATAGATCTTCTGAAATTGCTATGCCGGTTCCTTTTAGTCTTCTGCAGTTTTTTAGGATGCTTTTTTTCTTTAGATGCGATATCAATTCTATTTTTATTGGCGATGTCTCTTTTTTGCCAAGACTATAAAGATTGTTCGCTGGGAATGAAGTTTATATCTAGATCTCCTTTCGATCTTTTTATTCCAAAAATGACGATGTTATTTTCTCTATCCGGTTTCTCGAGTTTATCGATTTTTTCTTTCAGAAAAGAGTTTTCTTGTTCGGGTTCCCTAACTTTTTGGCTCTGCTCTTCTATTTTCATGAGTAGCCCACTCTCGCATGCGTAAATTGCAGATTTGAGTTCGTTCTTGCTTTTTGTTGATCTTCTCAAGAATTTTCTCGGAAGATTCTTCGAAAAATCTTCTCAAAGTTGTTTCGTTCATATTCTTTGTGTGCGTACACCTGCTGGCAGCTATTCCGTGAAAAACGTCGGTATAATCCAAAGTAGTATATCCTCACTATCCGTGATCGATTCACAATCGCACTTGCTTTTGTTTATATTCCGCTTTTTGTCTCGACACGACACTTTTTCGCCACGACCGACCGACCTCGCTCTACTTTTACTACATCTTTCACATTCACGTGTAGATTTAGTTGTCTAGTTGTCGAAATACATATATTTTGTTATTTGGTATGATAATGTGTTGATTAGGTCAAGAAGATACAGGACAAATCGACTAATACAAGATACTTGAATGGTACATTATTTCAAAAAACCCAACCATATTTGATGACTACGATATGAAAGTTCCAATTTCGATTTTCATGAAATGTTTGGATGAATTTCATCGAGATATTAAAATTTGAATTCAGTAAATTTTCGATAACTTGTTTATTTTTTGCTTTCCATTCGGAATTTATCATATGAAATCTCAATATGATTTTTTAGCACTTTTTTTCTGCGGTATACACGGACACATATGCGTTTCGATAGAAGAGCTTATATTCCATAATATTGATCTGTTATAGAGATTAGTTTATTGAATATCTTAGGGCTATGTGTGAAAGAATGCTCACAGTTGAAACAGAGGTTGCCCATTAAGTGGATATTTCGAAAATGGAGCGCAAAGTTAAGGGAACATATTACTTACCATAACGGTCTACTGGAAGATCTCACCAAAGGTGTCATATTGTCCATGAATACATTCCTCTCTTTGCTTATATTCACTATGTTGAATAAAACTCTCTGTAACAAATTTATTGAAAGTGTTCGAAATTGTTGATCTGTATTAGTCACAGAGGTAAGGAACATTTCTAGGACCAACCTGATCTTGTTTAACATTATCCACAGTGAAATTGAACCAGAATCTCAGTTTTGGGTTACAAGTATCCGGTCTTATGAATAAATCGTACTCGTATTCGTTCACAAGATCAACTCTACCCAAATTTCCAGTTTCAAATGAAGCGTCGAAACATAAGTGGCCCTTTTTTGCTTTGCCGCTATGACCAGCCGGTCTCATGATTATCCTGCTGACATTTCCCATACCTCCTTCCCCATCACTATCTTCAGAATCTGAAAGACAACATGCTGGTTGATGAAAGCAATACTACAGAAATTGTCGCCATTTTAGCATATACTGAATTCCTCATTTCCAGATTAACGATTTTCTAGAAGCGTCACAACACAGATATTATCAAAAAATTCGGTCGAACAATTAAATCAGATGGCATATTACACATAATTCAAAAAATAATATTATATCAACCAAACTGTCTCGGATTTACCAGCATGCTGAGTATAGGGTAAAACCTAGGGCGGCAAATTCGAAGGGGCAGCATAAAAACATTAATATTCACACAAAACACGAATTTTGAATAGTGCAGAGAAGTTAAAATTATGAGGTTGATATTCCATTGACAGAAAATGTAATCGATATGATTGTGAGCTAGGATATCAAAATTCAGGAGCAGCAAATCTGTAAATCCGCCTGTGCAGCCAAATAATGAAGATTATAAATTTAGGAATTTACAATAATCTACATCCCGATCATTTTTTGAATTATCGATGGCTCAATAGTGTTCTGTAAAATATCCAGCTACATTTTTGCTTCTGAATTTTCCGACATAAACGAACAACCAATCATAGAAATTTCTAAGCATTAATATTCTCAGTATACTGCGAATGTGTTTTTTGTAAATGGGTAATTGAAATACTTCAGAAGAGTTTGATTATTCGATTTCGTATTTTCCCATGTCATTATGAGTTCGAAGACAACATGAATACCCTCCCTAATTTTTATGATCAAATCGACCATCGAGGTAGTATCTCAACAGATATTACTAAAAAATCAAGATGAGCTCGAGAAATATATCAAGGACAATGTGAAGAAAAATCAGATGAGTTTCACCTTCTACTTTACCTTCTCTTTTCGAATAAATACTAGTATGTTGCAATGACTCCAGGTCCATGTCGATTATCTTTTCGAAGCGAATTAGCCAAATAATAAAATTCATTAATTTCATGAAATTACACTCATTTCACATAACCTGGTGTGAAGTTACTCTGCAACTGACCCACAAGTTTCAGAAAGCTTGCTGAACGTTCTGCGTGAATTGCTATCAGAAATAGAATCAGCGGAAAAGATACAGTGCCGGATTAAAAAGCCTAGCCATCGCTTGAATGCCTAATTATGATGAATTTTTCATCTTACATTCCTATTCAGGGGCGATTATTCATTAGTGAGGCTCATAATTCGTAAGCTAGCATAGAAAAGAAAATTATAGAATTTGACTCATTATGCAATACAGTTGCTTTCAAGGACGATGCAATTATTACAATATTCATGCAATTTTCATAGTATGTTTTGTTAGTTTCGGCGATAACTTTTTCATCGGTGTAAATAATCTGTCCAACGAGCATTCTCGATATTCGAGAACAGGAAAAAGTAGGTGGGGCCAGATCCGGAGAACACGGTGTATGAAGTCCAATTCATGAAATTTTGCGAACGGTGTCTTTATGTGATCTCGCGCGTCACCAAATTTGAACAGAATTTTCGTATACCCAAATATTGATTCAATTAATTTGTCCCTGATATTTTTGGGATCCCCAATCAACTTTACTTCATTTTGTAGATTCTTTCGTGTTTTCGACGGCAACAGTCTCTTGCAGTCCTCGGTGCTAATTTCCCCTCATTCACAAAGTTGCTTCACTCAAAAAGCTATAACTCACAAAGTATTACTCGTCGAATTTATACACGTGTCTTTCGTAAATAGGGCTTATTAAATATCACGTAGATTTAATACCCACCTTTTCTGGATCTAGTATCCCTATTTGGGAATATACGTTTTGGAATGTTACCTTTGTATCAGAACATCATAATTTTCAACGTATGTGACCATGCATGGTTCATAGTAAAGGTAATATTGATAATATCGGTATGAATTTGATAATGTGATCCTAGTAACATTTTCAGAAATTCAGCATATCACAAAATTATCCAGCCTTCTGACGAAAAATACCCTCATCCGGCACTGTATATTGAATTTTCAAACGTAGCACAACTCTAAAACTAATAATGTACCTTGTTACCTACATTCGAAGTTCTCGATTAGGTGCTTTTCCGGCGTCATAGGAAATACCTACATAGGCGTACTAATTACATAGTGATAGCGATGCCAGAATAGTTCATTAGGCTCTGTAAAACATATCCATTTTTATTGATTTCAAGTGCGCTGTTATTTCCCGGATGAAAATAAAGCTGGGCAAATTTCATTTTATCATCAAATAACTGCTTTGGTGTGAATGGGGTGCAATTCTGAACATTTATAGGAATGTTTCCAGTGAATAACCTTGAATTAGAATACCGACGCGCTGATTGCATTTAAGAGATGTTTAGAATATTTACAGTGATTTCATGCTCTTCGACCTGTTGGCTGTTTCGTTTGTGAATGGGCGGATAGCTATGATAAGATTCAATATTGGGTCAGGAGAAAATAACTGAAAAGATAAAATATTAAACCAGGCACCAAGAATGTGATGGGGACCAGTTTAGTGAATTCAAATACTACTGTTACCTGCATAAAAAGCAGCTAGTTAATGGTAATCGTTTCAAATATATGTCCAAAATGTGTCCATGTGAGGCCAAGTTGAAAATCAGATTTAGAAATTAGGACTAGAATAACAACAAATGGAAAAATTGCACTGTCTTCTTCGAGGATGTCGTCAGTAAATTTATGAGAAATTACAGATTCTGATGCAAACTGCTGGGCAAATTTTGAATATTTCACTACTCTATGTGTCATGATTCATTTCCTTCATTCACATATACACAAACTTATACTTTTCCCTGCAAATTCACTAATAGCGAATAACAAGATGAAAGGTTACAATAAGACATCGAAAACATGGAGCGCCACACGCAAGACAACTACATTGAAAATTTATTTCTATGAAGAAATAATAATGAATATCAATAAATTTTCCTTTCTCATTGACTAAATGTATCCTGAATACAAATACAATATTTACCACTGTTATTCAACCATTCATTTTATGTGAGTTACATCTATAAAAACAAATTGAAAGAGTAAATTGGCGTATTTCTTATAGAAACTCCGCCATAATTGATGTAAAAAGTCATACTCGACGAGGCAGTTAATTTTAAATCTATAGAATTAAATGATGGGAAATTAATTGGTTTCACAAAGAATCAATTCGTTCACAAATAATTGTTCTTCATAATACCTCATCAAATATAATAACATTTCATCAAAATTGATTGATGATTGATTGATTGACTTATCGAAATAGATTTTTCAATAAAGTCTGACTTGATGAGATGAAGTGGAGGTCATTTTCAAAATCAGTACATTGAATAAAATGAAAATTTGCTTGTTAAATCCCAGGATTGTGTTCCTATATAAGATTCAGAAATAATTCTTCTAAAGTATTATTACAATGAGTGAAATCACCAATTTTTAGAAGATATATCACGGTACCAGAACGTTCAGAAATGTACCCAGTGTTTTTTTAATTTTTGTTCTCGCAATGATTTCGCCAGAATAAATTCCCAAGTTAGGGTGCGTTTAGAAATCATGCTCAGAACTTCAGAAGTACTCACTACTCCCGTACATCATATTTCACATCATCACCAGACCGGAAAATCCCATAAACCCACCTATAATTTTCACAACCCTAAAATATGGGCTTTTTATTTCAGTGAGAACTTACATGATAGTTTCAAAATTTCCGTGGAAAAAAACTGAATAAAATATCTGCAGAAGTCCCAAAATTGTAGTACAACTGGCAACTCTGACAGCCGCCAAGCATTAGTACAGCTGACGAAACAGGAGCGTTGTTTTTGAAGTCTCGCCGAAAATAGGGATTTTAGAGTGGAGTTTTTTAGGATATTACTTAATATTTTCCAGAGAACTGTCATATACACTTCTTTTCATTATTATATTTCATCTTGAACCAGGTTTGAAGTAAATTTATGATTTCGCCGATTAATCCTCAAATAGCTCGAAAAGGGGCCATCTATACGCTCTGTAATTGGCTGTCACTCGACGAATTGGTATTATAATACACTTGGGTTCTTTTTTATTTTTATAGATTTCGCCTTTACCACAGATATATTTTTCTGAGATTGTTTGAATCGATTATCAACTGATACCCAGTATGTAGGTCTTTGAAAGAATACATATTTTCACTGATTTCACATTATCCTACTTGTTGCGATAATATCGAATTCCACGAAAATTATGGAAATGTATGGTAACGGAAATATAAAACTATGCGATTTAATTTCATCATAATATTGATTTCAATCACAATTTTCACAAACATATTCTTTCAGAAACCATCTCTACTCGATTTATTTAATCGTGTCTGAGCTACGAATACATACATATAACTATAAATGTTCACAAATGTTCATAAATCACTCCAGAGTCTGGCGCATATCACAGCATTCTCATTCGATCACGAGTAGAGTTGCACGAGACTCTCGAAATTTCGAGAATTCTCGTCTCGTCTCGAATTCGAATTCTTTTTATTTCGAGACGAGATCGAGAAAAAAATTTCGAGATTTTTCGAGATCGAGAATTCATTTCAAGATTTCTCGATCTCGAAAAACTATACCAGGTGATTCTACAAGGTGGCTCACCCCTATAACTTTTTTATTATTGGAAATAGAAAAACGAAGTTTGGGGGTTGTGTATTATAGTTCGATTGACATGTTTACTTGCTTTGTAGTACTTCCGGTTTGACCAGAAATTACCCCAACCTTCGATTTTTAAATGTATATTGTGTATTTTCACTTATTTCGATTGGGAATGAAATTTTATATCCAACAACACTTCGTTAGTAAATATTTGATATAAAATAATCTTCATGGTAGATATAGTGATTTATAATGATCATGATGTTTTGATTGTAAATGCCTTTTCAATCCGGATGTGTTCGATTTAGTCATTTTTATTTCCATATTACACAATTTGCATACACCTTGCTTATCGTTATTAGCTTTGTTTATACAAGTAATGATAAAGTACTTTCCAGGTCCAGTTCCACTAATTTTTTCAGAGACCTCGGAATCTGCCGCTGGTAGTGCTGATGTCTTCTGAACTTCAGAAGGTTGTTTTCTTTTGCCTTTGCGAGAGGTAGACACCTGGTTTGCGATGTTTTTCGTGAATCTTTTTCTCTTTCTCTGATTAGGTGATGCATCAGATGATACATCAGAATTATTATCACTACACTCACTAATCGAGTCATTGCTACTAACAATAAATTCACTCCCACTATCGTTAAATAGGTTTTCCTGTTCTTCGGAATTACTAATTTTATGAGAAGGTCCCGGAGTATCCATAACCTTTCAATTATTGTAAATCTGCATATAAGTCACGTATTAGCACGAAAATAAATGTAGGAAAAATAAAGCATACCTAGCAATATTTCAGATGAACGAATCTATCTATACGACTTAACCAATAGTTTATTTTGCGAAAAATGTCAAAGCGCACCGCTTCTTTAGAACACAGTGGACAGTCTGACGGGCTCGATAAGCATTATTTCAAATTCAAAGAAAACAAACCTCCTGCACCCCGCAACTCCCGGACACATATCGTGATATGGCCACAGAGTATGCCAGTACGAAACATAGTGTGAAATTCTCAAGGACATTCAACGTTTTCTCGTCAATTCTGGTCTATGTGTACTTACTGGTTGGCTTGAAAAATTATATTCGTGATTTCGTACTAAGTAAATTTTGATTGCATGGATGAAAGATTGCATTGAAAAATAAAGCATTCATTATGATTTTTACTCTTTTCAAAGCCATATTTTTTCTAATGTTTTTATCCAAATCCTGCGTTTATTTGTTGTTATACTTAGGTGACTTTTAAATAGCAGAATTTATACAGACACAATTTGTATCTACATGATTTGTTAATTGCAACAATCAGTAAACTATTTTCGAGGCTCTCGAATTCTCGAGAATCTCGAATCGAGATCCAGAAATTTTTTTCGAGAAAAAATCGAGGCAAGAGTTTTTTGATTCCTCGTCTCATCTCGATTTTCGAGACGAGAAATAGCCTTCGAGACGAGAATTCTCTAATCACGAGCAATTTAAGGGGTTATACGCAGTTGCGAGGCTCAAAAATAACGTTTTTTTACGATTTTTTTGTGGTAACAGCTTTTATTCATTGAGTGCAAGTGATAGTAATTCTGAAAGAGCACACTTTGAAGAATATATTTGTGTATTACTCGTGTCAAAATATTGATGTGTACCGCCTCTGCAGATGATGTCCCGAACGACCTCCAAAAAAAGGCGCTCGGTGGTGAGCACGATTTCGTCGGTTTGGATTATTTGAAATAAAAAAAAGGTGAATTCTTTCAAAGGATAGATAAATGCAGGTATTGAACGAAGGAATAAACTAAATTTTCATTTTTGACAAAATGGCGGCAATTTGAAAAAAATTTTTAGTTTTCGATGAAAATTTTCGCTCTAAAATGTCAAAAAAATAGTAAAAAAATTTTTACATCGTATTCCTTCGTTCAATACCTGAAGAATGTATCTAAAAAGATTGTGTTAAAATTTCAGCCCGATTAGTTGAGCCATCTCTGAGAAATCTTGCTCACCGACTCTGAAATGACAGTTTTGAGATAAACGCGTTTAAAGTTTCAGAAGTAGTTTACACATAGGTAATTTTTTTTTAAACTTACATGGTGTCATCAAGTATTTATCGGACTAACTTCAAATTTTCAGAGAATGTACTCAAATATATGTACATTCCGAAAATGAAAAACAAAAAAAAAAAGATTTTTTGAAAAATCTAACTGCGTATAACTCCTTTAACTCCATAACTATGGTCGATGTTACAAAAATTTAGGAAGGTAAACTTCGAATTAAGACGTGTAAATGAAATATGAATACTTATTCCAAAAACATATGTCAGAGTCTTAAGAAATTAGAAGTTAAGAAAGTAAAAATACTTTTCAGAACATTCAGTTGAGCTTTTTGTAATGTCTTCTATAACCACCTGAAATATTAATATAATTGCTCAAATTATTTTATCACTCGTGAAAGAAATGTGTTTCGGGAGACTACTAGAATCACGAAAATACATCATATCATCACGAATTTCACCTGCTGTTGTTGACGTAATTTTAAAACCTATAACGCCGTCTATGCCTGAATCGATAATCAATCAAGAAAGTTTTGATGGAAATCTTGAAAAGTTTTGAACTTCCATTATTGAGAGGTTCCTTTTAAATACGCGCGAACCTTGTGACTTATTTCAGACGTGACGATTTCTTCTATGGTACGTCAGATAACAGCTAACAAATCCTTGAATGAAATATACTAATCAATAAATTCCTGACTTCAAACTATTGTTGCTTCAATTGCGCTCTTAAAATATTTTTTTTTGTTACTTTCTGAAAAAATTAATGTTCTGAAATATGTATTGTAAATGAAAGATATCTATTTATTTTTTCTTCACTGACTGTTCAAAAACTAACTCTTTTATTATAAAATTATAATTTTCATGCCAAAACATTAATTCAAAATCTTCAAATACATATCATCCGAAATTACGAGTTGTCTGTATGTACTAAATATTTCAAAGGGTTGAATTACTTCGAGAGGGGTTATCATTTTCTCCTTTCATTCATCCCTTATACACACTTTTGCCGGCGGTATTGTTATCATTTTAGGACTCCACCCATGGCACAATATCAGTTCGATCTCTCCGAATAATTCGACTTATATCATTAAAAAAAAAAGGAAAATGATCCGAATCGAAGGACCATCATTGCTAACTTTGTTTTGATCGGAAATTGGAATACTTATCCGAATAAGCTTCAAGGTAGAAAAATGATGTCTTAAGAATAGGAATAAAAGCCACATTCTAGGTTCAAAAAAGTGGATCAAAAAACGTTTAAACATCACAATGATGTAACAATTCAATTTTTCATTTGATTAAATATCCTCTAAGAATACTTAACTCTTGTATGTTATAGAAAATATATTTTAGTATACAGGGTGGCCCAATGAAAACGTACCGAAAGGTATAACTAGCAGGAAGAGATTTTATCGACAAAAACCTGGAACACGTCAACTTTATATACGAGAGGATAACTTTTCCCTCCTTAGCAGGGGTGGCATCTCCTAAATTTTTTCAAATTTGAATTGGGGTAAAATAATACCTCACTAGCGCACTAGCGACATTTCAAAGGTCCATATCCGTGCAACGAGTAGACGGAATTTCAAAAATAAAAAGCAATGTATAGGGAATCGAAAAGGCTCTTCAACGAGATATCATCTGACACTCATTCCCATTTGAAAAAAATTGGGGGATGCTACCTCCGCTTAGGAGGGTAAAGTTGGGGCTATACTTTTTGCGTGAAAAGTTATTCACCTCATATACAAAGTTGAGGTGTTTCACTCGTGTTTTTCTCGATAAAATCTCTTCCTGGTAGTTATACCTTCCGGTACGATTTTGTTGGGCCACCCTGTATAACAATATTTCTCTCAATTTCATTACTTCTGAAAACAATCGTTGAAATATTGAAGAAATTAAATAACTCATATTTTATATCTAACGATTTGTTACTTCCTTGCTTTGATAAAAGTTTATCCTGCAACTGAGACCAGCATAGTGCAAAAGCTGCTAAATGAAGAATATCTTGTTCAAATTTCCATTCAAGCTCCTTGTTCGGCAAACTTATTCAACATTTATGGGGATATTTCACTCCTCTTCGAATTTTTTATTCTTGCTGAAATGCCCACAATCTTTGAAATTCATTTTTTTAGATAGTGCAGTGGATGTGACTAATTCACCACGTTAAAAAAAACTTGAGTGTACCGCCATCGAATGTTGAAGGGAAATATATAAGGGAACATACTTGAAAATTATCAATGGCTTCCAAAATATAAATGGAAGTAGCAAAATTGATTTATCACAGCTTAAAAAACGCCACACTGTACTGTAAACTCTGTACCGCCGTGGTTTTTTCGACAGGCATCACATACCTTCTCCAAAATCACCCATGACTTCAATCCACTGCAGCTGTCAAAGCAACACACGCAAACATATGAACTGGAAGCAAACTTAGCAGACGAGCAACGAACGTGAAAAGTTCTAATCTGAAGTCGACCAACATTTATGGAAAACTGAGTACGGGTATTGGTCGTGTCAATGTTGACATTTTTTCTCGACATGTTTGATCAATATTCCCTACGTTGCATGTCTTGGTTGGTGGTTTCATTCCTTGGTAATTAGGACAGTATTACAAGATTATAGTCAGTCGGAATTTTAGTGCAAGTTCCTAGGTTCATTTTGTAGGGTTCGAAATATAGGAATGGGGTCACGTTGTGGTTGAACGGGGTTGTACTCACGTATATCTCACTTTTACATGAATATGTGTATATTATGATTCCCAGATAAAAACTGATTTATGCCACAGTTTTCCTTTATAATTACTTCATTTATGTAAATATAACATTGGTATTTCCAGGGTTAATTTTTGTTTTAACTTATAGCTAGTTCTTACGACTCAACGAATAATATATTGAATTTAATTGGTGCATTCTCATTTCATTTCATTCCTTATTTGCTGTTCAAACAAATCAGGTAATCTCGTTTTTTTTACTCTTGTTTATTCATCATTAGAATGTTCAACAATTTTGTATTATATTAAAGATTACCACAATATATTCCATTTCAATTGAACAGGGTAGGCAAATTTTGATGTTTGTTTAGGGTAAATCGATGACTATAGACAAAATGGAAGTCGCATCCTCGATCTCTTTTTTTGAGTTAACTTCAATAGCGAATACACAAATCGTCTTTTGTTTTCGAGTTATGAACAAAAGTTGGATTTTCCGACTTTTCCACACATACATGTTTTTTTAGTGATGAGATAATAATTTTTACATTCTTGGGGCACTTTTTTCCATTCAATCCATAGGAAATTCCAAAGGAACTGTTCAATTTCGAGTTACGATCTGAAATTATGTTTGGAAAGGATAATTTTTTCTTTTCCGAGTCACCATATACAAACATTGAAATTTGCCCACCACACACAGTAATTGAACAAAACAATTGTGAAAAATATTTCGAAACAACCAAAAGAATATTTCTGTATCTTTTCTTTTAATATTTCTGTTCTCAAGAATTCTCATTGGAAACATCAGTGAAAAAAATAAATGAATGAAATTTTTATAATCAAACACTAATGTTACACCAATATTTGAAATAACACGTTTCTCTAAGAACAAATTTGTACATATATAAGTCTAGGAATCATTATCAGCCAATCGTCTATAAATTGAAATATGTACGGTTGAATCCATACAATAATAAGATACACAAAAAACTCATTCGCTTGAGAATTCATGTGAAATAATTGAGTGATCTGTTTTCAATAAGGAAATCTTATGGAATGAAATTATGAGTTATCACAACAATTGTTTCCTATATGGTCTATTGGAACAGATATTTCATTAACATTTGTAAAAAATAAAGGCTTCAGTTAATAATTGAAATGCTAATTAAATGTGAACATTTGGACATGGTAACTGTGAAATTTCTACTCGAACATAATCCAGCAAACATTTTTGATATAATCATCCAAAGGTATAATCAGCATGTTCCTTCAGAGATAATAGATGAATGTGATACTCGAACCGTACTTATTCTTCCTCAAAACTATCCGGTATACATTTCTGGATCAATCTCTCATAATAATGAGCTATTTTGAGAGTAGGCAGAGAACGTCAACCCCAGGTCAAATACAACCTTGAAAGCCCTGTAAACCCTGTCGGTGTTCAGTTTCCTGCATATTTTGAGTGGGCAGGAATATGGAGCAGGTTGGCACGTAGGCCGAGGGTGGCTGTATAGCAAGGGGTAGAGGGGTGGCGTCGGAACGAAAAAAAAAAATGCTCCGGCAAATCATGAATGGGGCGGCGTCTCGAGGAGCGTCGGTAGCGTCGATCCGGGGTGAACAGCGCGCGCACCCTATCGACCCGATCGCAACCCCAGGGACGACACCCTTCTTCTTAACGCCATGCAACACCATTTAGTTATTGCACTCTCTGAATAACACTTGTGTTACGTTTGGTAGTGTACGTTATGTAATAATATCATTCCTTGCATAATTATAATTATTAATAATAATTCCTGATACTATTGTCTATATATTTAATCAATAGTAATAATATATAAATTATTTAAACTAATTTATTGAAACGGTTTTTCGTAGTTCGGTTCATTCTCGTAATCTAGGTTGGCTTAATAACCTTGTATCGTTACTATTCATTATATCAATCGTCTTTTAAAAAATAAGTGCAATCCTTTTTTGAAGATATTTTTCGTTAGAAGAACACTCGTCACTCGTTCTAGTCATTGTACAATACCTACTCATTTCTTGGATCAACTGGTAGTGGAAACGTATACAGTTCCGGAACTCCACTTCATTGGGATTCTCGAAAAAATCTAAACGGTAAGTCCATTTCTCACTCATTTTACACCCTGGACGCTATTCCCTATAATCTATAAAGCTGTCGTCAAATAATTCCCAACAAACCACGGGTAGTTTCGATAGTGGTTGTACATGTATGAATATATTTGCAAGTTGATAACACCCATACATGAAATTCATATATCTACGTTCATCTATATACAGTAGACATACATGAAAATATGCATCGTGTGTCACGACAAGCAAATAGTAATGCTGGATTCGCGGGTTGGTGCGGGGTGACCGCCGCAATCGTGGATCAATACTGGAGCCAGCCAGGCCAGAGCCCAGTAGTATTTCCCGAATTGTTCCCACAAGTTTCAAGGGTATTTTTTCGGATATCTTCATAGTGGGAGCATTTATGAAAAGGTTCAGGTTGATAATTGATTGCTCACATGATGGATTCTCGAATCTACTTGATATCAATTCGAGGCAACTTTTGAGCGTCACAGGCCGTTGTCAAAGAAATCACCAATTTTTACTTGATAGGGTGAATGTGCCGGTTGTGCAACCACTGCTCGGCCTTTTTCATAAATGAAAAAAGTTAGAATCTAAATATCCATGCTGTAGTATGTATTCGTTTCCGACAACTATGGTTTATGGAACATAAAACGATTCATTGCAGCCAAAGATATTTTAGCAGAAAAATCATCTAGTGCCGTTACAAGCGAAGTAGTGCACGCCATTTTTCAAAAAAAACACCACGTACAAAATGTCAGTTGGAACATAAATCACAAATCAATATATTTAATTAGGTAATTCAGAGGATAAGACCTATGACCTTTTTTATAATAATAATAATAATAATAATAATAATATTGGAATGGAATACTGGAATAATGGAATACATTTTATAATTATCAAATATCAAATCAAAATGGGGGATTAGAATGAATATAATGTCATCAACGAATATGAAATCTGACTTATATCAGGTTTCTAAGAATCAAATTGAATAATTCCTATCTCATGACCTTGAACAGTTCAACGATAATGTAAGGAAGAGACACTATTTGACCCATAGTTATTCATTGGACTAAGCTCGTAGTACAAGTAATACAAGTTCAAAATTGTTTCGAGTCCATTCACAATTTATTCATGAGCAGAGAGGTGGACAGGTGAAACTCCATGTTATGACGTAGCCTGTAGATTAGGTTCTCAAATTACTATCAACTGAATCAATAATTTATCATCAGTAGTGTCACTATTGTTATGATATTTTTTAATTTTCTGTTCACTTTTCTGCTTGTCAATCTTCCTTTTGGATTTCGGATAGACTTCACTACCTAAAATATTCGGTAATAAGTTCTCCAAAGAGATTTTTGTCTGATTTCCAGATTCTCAACTCAGAAGCTTTGATCGTAATCAAATTGAAAAATATGAAACGATTCGTCAAATGAAGATTATTGCTATTCACCGTTATATGAAGCAGTAGATTTTGTAGAAGATTGGCATAAATCCTGGTAGCCTAGTAGCATAGTAAAAATAATCAACATGTCAATAATTGATTAGAATGGTGCAGAAATATTTTTTGGAGAATGAAATATAACAGACCAGAAATGTTTCTCTGAATTGATCGAGCAGGCACAAATTCATTAGGATTATGTTTGTATCTATAGTCGGTGTTTCTGTTTTCATTGTGAATCAGTTATACCCGATGAAAGCAAAAAAAAATGCTTTTCGTAGATTTCAGTACATATACATTTTTTTGATTTACATCAATTTTTTATTCAAAATCTTCAGCAGATTACAGCAGAATTGATTCGATTTATAAAAATTGTGATATATTATCTTTCAATATCGAATCAAGAGTTAAATGACTTTGTAACAGTGATTTTTTTATATTAAAGAATCCATTTCATGAGTCGGCATTTCAAGATTATCTAATTCGAAACGGAACCGTAATGTTATGAGGGTATCTGGAAGTATTGTCATGAAAGTATAACGCAGACTGATCAATTTTCGATTGACTCTCGTTTCTACATTTCGAGTGATGAACTACTGATATGGACTAAAGCATCTATAGCAATATTTTTTCAAGAATTATAATATAGCATAAAATGACCTTCATATTCCTTCCATACACACTACTAACGATAATACATTCAAGTAATTGGTATTTTATTGAATTGTTATTGTATATATTTCTGTAATACAAATATTTTATGAAAGGTATGACTACGAAGAATTTAACAATTCAAGTGATGGATTGTTACTCGATATATCGATTCCATCTAAATAAGACAAATTTTAACAGTACTGGATTAAAAGTAACGTAACGTTGAGAAAGTTAATATCTTTAAATTCGATAGTAATAAATGTTCAAATAATAACTATAATAATAAATACATATTATTATATAATTATAATAATTATCTTTTTTGTATATTTATCCGTTCTTCCAGGCAATTTTTCTTAGTTCTGTGATTATGATTATAATGCATAAGTTGTTCCTCAGTATATTTCGAATTCATTGTGAGAATATTAATCCCACAACTTCTGAAAAATTAGACCAACTCATGATTAATCATGTATTAATTTGATACAAGAACCATTTCATTAATGTAGAATGAACCACGTGAAAACCTTCTCAGTCCACTGCTTAGTGTAATCGTAATTATTCTAGAATGAATCTAAAATACTGATGTCAAAATTTGATAAAACTGGTTTCACTATAATTGAATATGCAATCTAGTATTCCAATATCGCACGTGTGGCATATGGTCATTTCAACCCCTCTTCTAGCACACGTCACGGACTCACCCCAAAATGGAACCGGATCTTCCTGTACTACATGTTTGAATACGAACGCGATTAATAATGAAAGATCGAACTGCCTCAAAAACATTACTATTGCACATGCATATTTGAATATTCTCTACCCTTTCCAAAGTAGCCTTCATATGCGTAGATAACCAGCGTCGTAGCTAGATATACGGTTCAAAGGATCGACTGCCAAGAAGAAAAAAAATTATCGTGAAATATTGGAGATCAATGAAAATATAAGGCATATAAGGCTTATTGGTGAATATAAATGCTCTTGTTCTGGATAATCTAAGCTATACAAACTTTTAGTGTTCCCATTTTTGATTCTTTCTTGAATTATCACTAAGGCTATACCTTCCTAAGTGAACGAGATTATGTTTCCAAGCACACACTTTCTAATGATATGCACGTCTTCTTTCCTTCTAAACTTTTTACCATCAATCATATTTTTCACTTATCTTAATGCTTATAGAGGCAATTAGCCCACTAGCTGTCAACATATTTGATGTCTATGGTCGAATTTTTCCACTGCGCAACTAGGAATTGCTCCCCACGCGCACGAAGGCCGGACTTTTAATCATCTGCGGCGCGCCACAAAATGGGCGTGTCTCTTCGGTCTGTTGGTAAAACAACTTGTATCGTGTTTGTTGGATGTTCAAGTTGATAATTTGTATTCTGTTTCTCACTGGTAGAAAATTGAATGTGAAAATTTATCGAATTGAGAAAAGCATTTCTTACACAATGACACATTGTTTTAGTAATTATTTTTACACCAATCCCTTTGACATTAGATTGATGGTATTGGCTGTAATAAGCTGTGACGTCAGGTGCAGATGCTCTTTACTCATGGTATATCTAACAAATGTTTATATAAACCGTTTGATTCTCTGTGCATCCTCAAATTGTTCACTAGCAATGAAGGAGAGAGATTAAAGTTGGAACACGCGAAAGTAAATGTTTAACTGTGTTTGCAGTAATGATTTTCATTAATCAATGTAAACCTTTTCGGAATTTGAGTCCGCCCCTGGTGAATGGTCAATTGTCCATATTGTCTCTCCGCCAATGCGTTCTAGCTGCACGTCATATACACCTTCTTTATCGGTGCGTGAAGTCAGAAGCGTGCAGGGAACCCCGCTAATGGTTGAGTGAGAACAGCTGATGAATACAAAAGGGCCGAGCACACTTTAGGGTCTGCGTTCCACGTCCCCCTCCTTTTTTGTATGTCTAGCTGGGAAAGGAACGCGGAACTAGGCACTAGAAAATAGTACAGAGGACATTCAACTTTTCGCCATCCTTTCAATACTCCTACTAGTTCTCCAAAAAATCTTCTCTCAGGATAAAAATTAGGGCAAGGGTAAACTGATTGCGAGACTAGGGACTAGCATTTCTGACGGGGGAAACTGATTAGATGTTTTCGGACATATAAGACATGAAAAAATCAAAAACGAATAATTTTGACATACTCATAAACATCGAATGTTAATAGAATGTACGAAAAACTGTATGATCTGAAATTTCAAAAGAAAATGTTAGATCCGAGCCTTGAAAATGGTCACGAGCTATATCAAGAACTTACCAAAATTATTATTGTTTCGTGCCCTAAATTGATATTCAAATTGATATATCATTTCGTGATCATTTTTTCTTTCAATCACTCCATCGAAGTTAGATTCCCACCAGCAATACTTGTGCGTGGCGAAGAAGAGCAGGCCCTACAGTTTATAGTAGAATCCGAACCATTTTTGGGGGAAACTTCAAATTGAGTATAGGAACAGTTTCTTGTTTGATGTTTTGTCATATTATTTTATACCTATTAAGTCAGATCCGGAAATATGTTTCTAGAAGTATTCAGTATGGAATCTTAGTGAATCTATATTTACTTCAACTCAAAGATATGGATAGACAATTCCATCAACACAAAATCAGGAAAGATTATTCTATGATTTGGTTTATGGAATTTTGTTTTCCCTAGTCATAATTTTTACTATCCAAACTTTGGTATCTTCAAATCACTCGAAAGAGACTCACATAGTAGAGTAGAAGTTAACGGCAAAGTTCTTATCGACAAAAAAACATGAAAAAAATGGTCATCGATTGCTTCAAACAGTCTCAATCTTCAATCTAGTCAATCCTAACAGCAACTGGGTTAATTCTCATACATGCAAAAATCTGAACGATTTAGTTCATCACATATCATTACTGTTTAGTCACGTTGTATATCTCTAGGTAATATTTGTTGTCGAAAAACACAGCCCAAAAATTGGCTATACCAATTTAATACGACCCTTTTTGTCTACGGACTAGTGCAGCTCATAGTTCGAGGGCATTAACCTCACCCTTCGTAAACTTTAAACTTCACCCTCTATTGGTTCGCGTTAGGCAGAACCAATCTTTTCAGCGTTGGTCTTTTGTTGCAATTTTTTATGTTTGATTTGTGAGCATTAATAATATACTCAAGCTGGATTATTGGAAAATGAATTTTTTTCATTCAACACTTTTTCATTCCATTATTTAATACACAAATACATTTTATCAACGCCTGTTTAGCTATGAATTGATTTGAAAAATATATATTCGAAACTGAATATATTGATATGATTTCGAACGAAACGTTTTTGAATCTGGAAAAATCTGAATCGACGGATCTGAATGAAAATATCGAAAAGACATTTATGAGTTATCAATCCATCAAATATCTAATCATATGAACTCTTCGTACTCATAAGATTAACATTATAACGTTAATGTTAAAATGTTAACTATTCCCTACTTATACAGAATTTAAGGAATTGTCAATAACCTACTTAACTATTCATAGATTTTTAATAAACCGTACAAAAATTCGACACATATCTGTTGGCCGAATCTCACTCATTGTATCTAATATTTCACGAGTTGTGTTAATATTATCGATTCGTAGACAACTTTATTCAATAATTTTTAGTGGCAAAAAACATTGCATTTTTTGCGTCTAAAAAGTAGACACCTTAAATGAATAAAAATTATTTCAAAAATGAAGTGAATCCCATTCGATTCGAATTCGATAGAACATTTAAAAAAATGTTGGACCAATTGGAATACTAGATTATGCTTTTTCTCCCCTACCACGCATGTCGGCTAGGAAACCCTCTTCTCTGTTTCCTGTCGCGCGTGTTTCAGTTTAGACGTCAGTACGAATCTGAACGTGACTGCTGTGGGTTTCGGTTTTTATTTTTTTAATTTTTTTTTTCTTTTCGTTCGTTCTTTTGTTTTCGCTTTCATGGTAGAGTTTATGTTGATATAATTATTAGTTTGGTAAAAACTATTGTGACCAGACGCATGTGTCAATTTGCGAAAATAGGTAAGTTTTATTACTCAATTCGAACGTTATTCGTTATTATAGGTATTTTTGTGTTCAAAATAATCGATAACTTATTATCATTCCCCAAATTGATGGTTTATATGACATTTTGCTGGAACCAATATAGAGTCTATAAATTCAGAAGCATTAATATTATATGAATTGTAATTTCTTTTCCAGGGAGATAGATATATTATTAGATTTCACATACATATAACCTATAAGGTGTAAATTATATTGAAATATTGCAATAGACAACATTCACTTCAAACATGCAATTATTATCGGATGTTAAACGCACGTGTCATAAAACCATCCTTTTTATCATAATTGGGATGGTATAGTTTTGCCTTCTTTGATGCAAGTTAATTCATGTATATACCTACCTATATCATATCTCTGCATTCAAATGTTGAGACAATATCGAATTATTTACGTGTACCAAGATATACTCATCTAATTGATGATTTTTAGTGATATTGAATCAAGCGATAATTGTTTTTTAATTCACTTCCACCTATATTTTCTCTTGAATATTTTGTGGAAGATATTTATTATGCTTTATCCAAAAATAACTCTACGGCATCTAAAAATATCTGAAATGAAAATTCATGCTTCTTCGATGTAGGAAATAACTTATAATTCGATATCATTCAAGTAGGTAGGAATGTAGGTAGATAGATGTCGATATCAATTATTGTGCAGCCACTATGTAAGCCTTATTATTCTCTGTCAATGTATAATTGATATACGGAAATAATTCACCTCAGTTTTTATACGCAGACGGTGCCAGCCAAACAGCTCACAGACAGATGCTTTTATCGTCCTTCTTCCATCTCTTTCTAATATTACGTGGCAAATGTTTCGTTGGGGATCGTTCACCCTTGCAAAGAGACCCCTAGTTTCGCTTTTCCTCTTCGTTTATCTGATAATCTCGTTGATGGAAATGAAATGCAAAATGAATCTAATGGGGGAACGTATGACATGCAATAAAAATGTGTAAAATTATGTAGGAAAGAACTAGAGCTCTGATCGAAAATATCAAATGGAAATAATAGCGTTCTAATTATTACTGTGTATGGTTTATGTATACAGAGCTTCATACATCCACATATATCTGCAAATAATTTCGAAAGTGATCCAATATTCAGTCCCAAAATATTTAAATAGTAAAATATTGAAATCCTCTTGGATTAAAATAAGAACTAACTAAAATTAAGAATGCAAAATGATTCAACCTTCAGTGATACTATTTCATGGGGAAATTGTTTGAAGAACTACATATTTTGCAAGTTGTAGTACTACCACAAAAATTATTATTACGATAACAACACATCATTCAAATTCCAATGTTCTGTTTTCTTCTATTTACGATTTTACCTCAGTTTTCACCATATATAGGTCTAGTCTCATGACATTAATTTTTTTTGTGTATTTCATGTGATTATTTTCACGAATTTCAAAATGGTAATAGAATTTAGATTTATTTATTCCAATTATCCAAATTATTGCAGTCATTGTCAACAAAGTTTTCATTAACATGTTTTGGCCCTGTATGTGAGCAGACATTGGTAGCAAGGCACGATACAAATGTCATTCGCAGTGGCATGGGATGTAGCACCCCTCGTCTAGGGGTGGGCCACCCTTCTATGGGGCACACGAATCATTTCAAACGATTCATTTCTGAACGATCGGTGTTTTTTATTGGGATTATGTGATCTAGTCTTGTGTTTTAATACGCAGTTCTTGATAAAAAGATTTTTCTTCGAAAAAATTGCGAGAAAGAAAAAAAACACTCTCACTTCTATCTACGAGGTGAATATGGATCTATTGTACAATAAATATTTTTGGAACATTAATTTCTCAACAAAACCATATCGATTAATGAATAAACGTAAGGTTAGGAACTGACTCAACGTGATCACTATTGATTGAATAAATCCCCATTGATATAAAACGTGTAAGCGGTTATCAAAATATCCAATGTATTATATCATATATATTATTAATCTGGGAATAAGTGTACTATTTTATATGACTTCAGAATTAAGGAGAGAAAAATTAATATTGAATAATCGAGGTCACTCTAAGCGTAATTTTCCGAAGAGTTTCTAAACATTTATGTACTTCTTTTTCACAGATGTAGCACAAATTCTATTCAGTGAATGAACCTTTTTCTGGTTATAACCGGTTATAGGTCCTGTTCAACATACATTTTTCATATTGTTTTCAAATCAACATTCCTTCTTTGGAAGAATACGATAACCAACCATAAAAGCCAAATGACAATTTGAATGAAATGTGCATTAGAGTATAAAAATTAATTATTGCAAAATATTATTTATCTCTGGATGATTATTATATAACCAGAATGAGTTATGTATATAAAGTGAAGTTTTATTCGTTAAGAACTATGTACATGGTGGGTATAGTACTCCCGTGTCATGATATCAACAGTTTAGTATTGCAATAATGAATACTCAAGGCCATTCTCTGTATGGCTCATTTTCTGCAATATTCCTAAACAATTAACTAGTTATTATTTTGCTGATAAAGAACAAATAACCTATGTTTGTTTTCAGTTGTTTGATTCTTTCGTCTAGGAGGAAAACAACTATTCGTGTTACCATTGGAATTATTATTTTAAAATTGATATATTTGTGCATTACAATCCTCATCACAAATCATATAGATATTCGTATTTTCTGAAGTCACACACCCTAATGATGAAAAGAAATACTGAATCATTGCAATGTTTAATGCAGCTGCGATCCTCATCGATGTACAATAATCATATCAAGATTTTTGAAGAGATATTTTCGGAATTATAAGGCAAAAAATCGGTTAGAATATAAATATACATTTGGCATCGATGTAAAGGATTGATGCCTAACTGCAAGTGTGAGTTGGGAATTTTGGCGGTACAACTCATTCACAAAATGTTACGCAACTGTCAATCTCAATTTAATAGTCCATATACAATAGAAAACATAATGGTATTTTTGTTTCAGATTATAGATAGGGGTAAATTTCGCCCTACAAAAACGAAAAACTAGGTACCAATTCTTCGAATACAAGAAAAGAAAACAATCTACGAAACAAAGAAGAAACACCAAGTAAATCATAAGTGTACAGCATAAGTTATTTCTCCAAGATAGAAGAGTTATTTGGAAACATAACCATTTCACCTTTTAATTTGAGTGACGAAAATCCAACCATGATGTCCAATGGTTTAGATTCAGGAGTCGTCGGACAACAAAACGGCAGCAGCGGCAATAATAGTGGTGGTGGACAAGAAGAGTCGAAAACTAACCTGATTGTCAACTACTTACCTCAGACTATGACTCAAGAGGAAATCAGATCTCTGTTCTCGAGCATTGGTGAAGTCGAAAGTTGTAAACTGATCAGGGACAAAGTCACAGGTAATTTTGAATAATTCACATATTGAACAAGGTTTGTGCAAAAAATAACTCTCATATAAGTCTCGTCGCTTGGCAGATTCACAGTACTCGACTTCCACAGAACTGAAAGATTATACTTTCGGTGTCATCTGATTCATTTCATTTAGAAAAAACCATTGTAGAATCGGTACATAGTTATTTATGAGTCAATGTTTCAACTCTATATTTATTCGATGGAATTCTATGTTTGGATTCATATTGAAATGATCATTTTCAATTTGTTCACATTACTTACTGCTGGAATTTAAGTAAAAAACTCAAGTGTAATAGAAATATAAAACTTTAAAATTTAGTGTTCAACCTTCATGATAATAAAACCTAAGTAAAACGATGACCAGATTATATAACGGTAATAGCCATTTGTTACAGGATTTTGTACTTAAGTACAAGAATAGAAAATGTCAAAAAAAACGAAATAATTTGGCATATTCGCATTTCATCTTGGAAAAACAGTTCAATTTTGTTTATTGTATGCTCTCTCTCCCAGCCTCACAATAAATTGAGGTCGTCGTTGTACGTTGTTGACCAACTCTATGCCAATCGGTTCTGATTGCCATACAAAAATGACTGCATAAATGAATGAATATAGTTAGGATAGCATAAATGAAATACAATCGAGGTTTTATGTAATGACTATGAATCTAATGAGATATAAATGATGATACTATTACCGTTTCTTTCGTCAGTTTTCACTGCGTACGAAAAGGATCAAATCGTCTGAGATCCATATTCTCATTAGAGATTCAACGGAGGTTGATTCATCGGAATCGAATTCAAAAACGGAGTTATTAATTTGGTTTGTGGGAACCAAAATCGGAGATTAAGGACAGGATTATTGAAATGAAATTACGAACATTATTCAATGCCCTTGTGTATTACGTATAGAGTATGTTTTTATTGTTAACAAGAAACAAACGAAAAAATAATCGACAGAAAGCACAAGAGACTCATCATCAACCCGCGATGAGTATCAACTTATTTCTCAAGTTTTTGTCGGCGCCGCGGCTTATCTTTGATCGGCATCAGAAGTTCCGCCCTTTTAGAATCGGAATGGACGATCCTTAACATCCCTGGTTCCAAGTTCAATCTAAAGTGATATTGAAAGCATTTTTTCATGAAAAATTCCTTGAACTGTACATTTATGACTTTCTAGTGAATAAGAATCAATAGAAATATGTTCAAAACGTCGAACTGAGTAAGACTTTCGAATAAATACAATGTTTTTCTAGATATTCATATTATCACATTCTTGATAAAATGTGTTCTGTGTCCTCGTGAGAAGTATATGTTATAATAATCTAAATTTTATAAATTCTTGATTAACTGCATAACATGAGAAGCCTCGTATATTTTCGAATTGAAAACTTCCAAATAGTTCCAGAATCTACATCTCTGAATATTGAAAAAGTTGAAAAAAAAACACGTATTGGTCAGTTTTTAAACATACCGTGTATAAAAGAAATATAACTGAACCTGATATTTTTATATTTTTCTAACCAATTCATTAATATTCATTAGTATTCGATCATTTTTGATTAATGTTGAGTACTGTGGATCGTCTTCGCCAAGCTAAATATTTGAAGCGTTTCCTGCAATAGATGAATTATGAATGGAAAGATTCTGTAGGCCAAAAACGAATTCAGTAACACAAAAAATCGGAAAAAAATCCAATTTCTTTGCCCGATTTTTTCGTGTGCTATTCGAAAATGCTTTCTATCCAATGTGAACAGTGGTACTCAAGAATTTCAAAATACTCAAAACAAAATATTTTGGTCTACAGATTCTATCACTGATAAAGTGTTATATTGCCAATATCGTCGTCGCAATAAGATATAGGTCACTCCCAGGTAGGTATGAATTTAGATGAAGCGAATTTTGAATATATTCTCTTTTTCACATCCCCATTCCCAAATATTCAGAAGAACGATGTCAGAACTGGATATCACCACTTTGCTTCTTCACTTTCTACAAAATAGTTAATGAGCCAACAAAAAACCCATGTCGAATCTAAAATGGTTATTATGAAGCAAAAGGTGACTAAATTTTGGATTGTTGAAAATTGGTTAATGTCGATTATGGAAAAATGAAAGAAATATGGGAGTGACCATTTCGAAATATACTCGAGTATACTATGTGGCATCGAGATTCTTTGATTTACATTTATTTTGATTGCATTTGCATTTATTTTTTTCTTGGTTTGATATAAATTCGAAAAGTTGTTCAGCTCTCAAAGTTTGGCCATGATGATTTTTTATACGTTATTTCACATTTTCATTATCTACCTTTAGAATAAGGTACAAGTGAAATAATCGTTGTTGTATGTACAAGTTGTTCATTTTTATACGTGTACATAATAAGAGTTCCAGTTTTACAACATAGTTGTTGATCGAAATCGGGACGTGTTTAATTAGCGTTACCTTGATCATATTCTCAGATCGCTCCTTGTTTGATTTTATTTCGTCAATTTTTCAATAGTATACAGTTCCTATGCTTTCTTCAGATACAAAATCTAATAAATTTATTTCGAAAAAAACAATACTTACGCCTTCAATATCTCATCTGGAGTGCAGTCATATTTCAAATTGTAGTTTGTTACGTGTGATGGTTTTCTCGAATGGATTGGGAATGAACTCGGAAACTATCTAAATTTTGAAAAATTCATCCAATTATGAACTAGTTGATCTTTAATGTAATCAATGTTGCATCATAATACTGTTTTTCTAAACAAATTGATCAACTTTCATTCACGTTATCATCATAATGTCGACAACTTGAATGTTCCATTTTTGAGTATAAAACCGTTGTATGGATGAAACTAATCTCCATTTCCTGTTTCCGCTGCATCAAAATACATTCATTGTCATTGTCACGTATAAGCGGTATTACAATATGGGACAGAAGCCTTACATAATTGGTTTATCAGTTCACGAAGTATACATCCGATGCGGACCTTAAGTCTGATACTGGCTCACTTGAAAAGTAGAAATCTGTAAAATCTTGCGAACAGAATAGTGGATATAACTATCGGTACAAGAGTAAAGTGAAACACAAAATATCAAGTTCAGCTAATCTTTGTTAATTGCTTTTGTTTTCAAAAATGTTTGCAAGCATTGAAATCGCATTCTTTTGAGAAATACACCATAGTAAGGTAAAGCAATTATTTCCTCGATAACGATAATAATTTTTTGTCAGATACTGCATATTGTGAAGTGTCTAGATGTTCGTACTGTTAAGTTACTTTGTGTCCCATATTTATTCGATATCCGAGAGAATATCACGAAGTTTCAAAGAAATAAATAATGTATAAACATTTTTCCAAATTTGAAAGCAATCCAACCACACTCACGAGTATGTCATGTCACAAAAAATGTATTTTTTCAATAATAATGACTCTTTACTTCTGTGCTGGCTAATAAATTTGGTATTGGATATTGGTTTTGACCGATTTGAAATATGGAAAACCAAATGAGATATTTGATAATGATTAATCTTATTGCTTATAGGTCTGACAAACAAGATATTCTAGAGTATGATCTAAACGAACTATTGATCTATTCCAATATCTCAAGATTCTACTTATAGTAAACGTAGGTTTGGTTCAGTTTTGCTTAAGGATATTATTAATAGATTTTATATTTGTGCTATCGCCAGTTGTTGCGGTAGCTGTATTGACTACGAATCTAATTATTATGAACTCATCTGTAGGTATATGAATAATCATACTATGTAGATGATGAAAATAGTGGAGATTTGATTCATGGCCCACTTTGAGAATGAAAAGTTCAATAGACTAGGAAGTAATTGAAAATATTACAAAAATCACCATTTTTCATTATCAATGATGCATGAATGAGAAAGAACTACATATTTATGGTGCCATATACAGGGTGATCCTAAATTCATAAGTTTCACAGTAAATGATTGATTGGTAACATTACAATACAATACGGTAAATCGAGGTTATTTATTTGCAGATAAAATTTCACCTTTAAAACTGGCCCCAGGCGAAGAAGGTATAAAATGGATAAAAAACTTGAAAAATAACCAATTAATACTGGGTGATGAACTAATCTATGTCCGGGGTCGGGAATTGCAAGCTTTGTTGATGTATAACGTCTCTTGTGTTGTCAAATTTCTTGTGATACAACCATCACCACTCGGAAGTTATTCAACAAAAACAAACCAAAAATAAATAGTGAAAATGGCATTCGACACTCGAGCACCCTGTATATGATTTCTGAATACCCAACCTTGTACTATATAAAATGTGCGAATATAGCAATATAAAGCACATCTGATAGTTGCTATTTGCAAAAAATGGCATAGTTGTTTACTAAACAAATGAAGATTTATTAAATAATAAATTTTGGAAGAGATAATGTTTTGTAATAACATCAAAATGTATACTGTAAAATGCACACCACTGCTCTATCTGCTATAATGTATGTAATGCTAACATATCGGCACTTCCTGTACTCGATAATTGTGAACAATGTTTAAATGCACGATCACTACCTACAGCTCTATTCATTCTAACAATGAACAAATATACAAGGTATCCTACAAATAACTCAATGAATACTAGAAATTTCAAAGTATGTATGTAAAAAAGGATCTAGTGTTTGAAGGCTCATAAAATTGCGAGCTATCATTACATCAGGGGATGAATTATTTCGGCAGATCGTCTAGAGTTAGAGATGTTCATCACTATGTATAAAAATAAAAGAGACGGTGACTCGACATGACTAATTATGGATGGAGCTTTCAAGTAAATCATCACACGTGCTCTACAGATTTACAGGCACGCTTTTTATCTCCTTATGCTCAGCTTCCAGGTGTGAAAAAACGAAATGTTTATGATTCGCTCTACAACTCGCATTGTTTCCTATCGAAGTATAAATACAAAGTTCAGTATAAACTATAGAGTCGTGAATAGGTAGATACTATGAAGAATGTAATGTTTTATCTATAATACAAGGATAATTTGGAAATTGTGTTAGCCTCTAACTGAAAATTGATTCAATAAATCGAAGACAGATTTTTTTTTTATTGATAAATATTTAAATTTCGTTAGAAAATAACTTATTTTACTATTTTTCGAATGATGTTTCAAGTTCATTTTAATTTTCAAAATGTCGCCATTCAACTAACATGAACAATATAATAAAAGGAACTTGAATTTGTGTCATTAAAAATAGGATAACCGTTCGAAAATTGTCGAAGACATTATATATTTAATTGAAGAGATGCTGTTGAATATGATATCATATGTTTATAATGTGCCATTTTCAGAAGGAAATATTCATGATCAATTCAAAATTCGAAAAGCAAAAAATTTAGTGCTTTTTTATTATACAGATAAAAATGGCATTTCAAATGAAAATTAAATTTGTCATCATAATCAATTATTTTACAAATGAGATAAAATAAACAGCTTCCTGATGTAATGTGGAAAAGTATCTGCTGTCATATCACAATCTGTGCGGGTGAGACAATGAAAATGTTTTAAGGAAAACAAGAGACATTCAATGATGCATAAATTGGCCCTGATTTGTAGAGACAAAATTTCTTACGGCTATCTAAGTTCAATAATACGGACTAGATAATTTTTTCAATATAGGTAGAATATTTATTATTTTTTATATCGATATTTTTATCGAAACTAAGTAGAAAACAATTATGAAGGGCGGCATGGCATGTATTCCGTACGTCCATCATTCGAAAGCCGGCGAAAAACATATTTCAGTAATCCTCCCAGCTTGATTCCGATGATACCATAGTAACTAGGCAATCTCAACAATGTTAGACTCGAAATAGTTCAGCTAAAAATAATTCGAAATGTTTATTGGACTTTTTAGGTCAGCTACAGATGCAGGAAAATGCGCAAATTTCGGTAAAATATTAGGCTGTGATTGCTCATTTGATTATTGAATTTTTGTTGAACTGTGATCAATCACTAGAGATTTGGGAATTCATACCCTTCAACATTTTTAAAAAATATCCTTTCTGAAATGATTAAAATAAGATTAATTCACACGTGATTCTCTCAAAAGGATATTTTTATTTTTAACAAAAATTTGAAGAAATGATACAAACGAAGTGCAACTACCTTCTGTGTATATGAATTACCTCTACGCCCGCATTCGAGGTATGATGAAATATTTTAACTCACATACAAAATGTCAGGTGAAAAGATTCAACTTAATGTAAAATTAGTAACGTAGAGTAGTTATAATTCTCAATAGCATCAGCATGAATGGTGATTGATCATGGTGGTGCAAAAAAAAGAGTTGATGAATATAAATATTTTATTTTGACTTCGTACGTCACTTATTCCTGAATTATAAGCCATGAAAATACGTATGTATTATCATTGAGGCCCGACGTGAGGTAATTCCTTTGCAATGTATGGTGATAATGGTAATATTGCTACGTGGAATTATTAGAAAAAGCTAAACTTTTTCATATGATTCATTTCCAACGTATAATCTGTATATACATATCACTCCAATCTTGTTATTATTACACCCATACTGCCATCAAAAGCTTCCTAAAAATAATTCAGGAATTTTACCGAAACCTAAAAATGTTTATTATCGTTTTCAAGGTAAAAATCTCTGATCAGGGTGTGCATTTTACGGTAATCTACAAATCACTGAAGATTCTCCAATAATTTTATGCAAGAACAATGCTTCGCTTTTCGTAAAGTGCTGACGAAATCATCAACCTTTTTACGTCTTTGCTTTGTTATTTTGCTAGTGGTAGGAAGAGCTGAAATATTTTCACTATTTATTTACTGAGTTGAACTAATCCATTAACGTTAATATCAAAGAAAAGTATTCTGATGATACTAGTGGTCTGTAGTAATGTTGTTTTCTATCATATATCATCGACCATTCCTCAGTGCATCAGAGTGTTTTCTTCAAAGCACTTGTTCTATTAGCTTTATATTAATTTGATTTTGTATTTTCTTTTGGTTTGTTTTTGTGTTATTAACATTGGTTTTTTCGGAATTTTTGATTTCCGCAGTTCCCGGGGTTCTGACTAGTCCATTGCTTACAGGGCAATCGTTGGGCTACGGATTCGTAAATTATCATCGGCCAGAAGATGCAGAAAAGGCTATCAACACTCTGAATGGACTCAGATTACAAAATAAAACAATAAAGGTAAGGCGTTCTGCATATGCATGTGGTGATCGCCGCATAAAATAGCCGAATTAGCTGATGAATGCTGTAGAATTTAGTTAGGGTGTTGAGTTTTGTCATTTGTATTCAATATTTGAACTCGATGGCACACCGTCCATTGTAAATTGTGTTTCCATAGCATGAAGTGATAATAATATTATTATTAGGCTTCGGCACTTTGTAGGTAGGTACGTTTAGATCAATTTTATGGTTGTTTAGGTTTCTTGCGAAGAAGTCGTCTCCCGAGATGATGAGAATGAAAATTCCCCTTTCTGAAGGTTCATTGTTCTTTTTGAAAAGGCTTGACTCATTTATTTCATCGAATAAAGTTCAATCATCCCTTACAAAATAAATGCTATACATTTGTCTACACAATAACTTATTCAAAACACAATTCTATGTATTCAATTCGATATTTTCTGAAATTACAAAAAAAAAAACATATTGACGCGGTCAACGAAAAACTCACATTTTCGAAATCAATCCAGCTTCTAGAGTTATTTATAGCGCATCGGTGAATCGTTCTTTCTGTTGGTCATTATTATTTGATATAAAATGTGATTTTTTACATTTTTGTAATATATCTTCTATAATTTGTACACAAGACCTATATCATGTCTCGGCACTGAAAATGATTTCGATGTCAGAAAATATCTAAATGTTTTTCATTCTGACCATATCACTTTAAAAGAAAACATGAGGGTGCTGTAAAATTTTGATATTTTTCCATTGTTTTCCTGATCAGCACGAAGTAAACAAAGATTGATTCATATCACTCACATTTTTTCTCTGTATTAGTCCCATTGCAACCTAAATTTTAGAATATTGTTTTTACTAGATTCATATCATTTGAAACATCGAATAATGCCATTCCAAAATATAATGAATGACAAATATTTCATTTGCTTTTTGATTTCTCTGTGACTGTTCATCGATTTTGTAATGTACTTTAGAATTTTCTCCGCTCGAAAAGCAAAACTTCCAAAGACTGAATATAATACCCTGTACATTTTAGACTCTTAATTGAAGTGAAAGCCGCCTGCCTCTCCCAGATGATGCAGACAAGCTTTTCCGCATTTTCTCGCACCCTCCACGGCTTCTCTACGCACGCGTCTCTTCAACATGTTGCCAAATTTTCACGTTCAAGTTGGATCAATGACTTTTCCGCGTACGCTATCCGGGCCCCCTGGTTTTGCACCACTGAAAATCTGTCGATAAAAGGCAAATATCTATTATGCGCATGCGAGTGCTATACCAAGCCCCCAGTACATATCACAGGATATCGAACGATGTTCATTACTGGGTGGCTCAAAACCTCCTATTTATACATTTCGAAATGCGTATATGTTTGAGGTACAAAAAATTACCCGTCTCTATTTTTTCAGAAAATATTTCTTGCGTCTACAATGGTCTTTCATTCATCTGTCTTTGGATACGTAATTATCGTGGTTGTTTGTAAACTTTTCGCACTATAAATCGGCACAACTGTCATGAAATTTGTAAATTTTGGTTACTTCTGATTGACGCCTCAACTCAAGTTGTGTCGAATGCGTTGCATATATTCTGGTAACTGTAAATTATGACAAATGAGGCCTCGAATACCTTAATCAACATCAAGTTTTCATCATACAGCTTTAGTTTATTTCATCATCATTAATTATCTTGAATTATATGCGATCGACAGTAACAAATCGATACTACTTTTTCAAAGCTTACTTACTGATGTATATTCATTTAAACAGCATATTTTTTCGTGTTTACCTACCGTACGAACTTGTGTTGCAAACGACAAAACCCAGTTATTTTCAACTCAGAATGATTTTATGTATGACTATCAAATTAGATCATATTGTTTTTATACCCTTGCTGAAAGTTGTTAATTATTCTTAATTTAGGTAACAGAAAAAATTATAAAATATTCTATCGTATGGTTTTACTCTACTATAGGTAAGACTATTTCACAGCAGTTTCATGGCTTGAAATGTTGAAATTTGAAAACTATTGAACGATTACTATTATATAAAAAAACTGTGGTTCGATTAAAATGATTCTAGATCGAAACTGATTAGAATAGATAGGATGGTTCGGATATTTTATTTGACCTGTACTTGGCACGATGTATTCAATATTGCTATCCTGGAACATAGTCATTTGGAAGTATTTATTCATTAATCGTCGTTGAAAATTGAACTGATATTGAAATGTATAGAATGACTCAATTGTGTGCATGCAGTTCGTTCATTTAAATTAGATCTGTTGAGTTGTGAATGATATGTGGAGAATTCGAATCTTCTTCCAAGTAAATCAGTTATTTTAAAAAATCTTCATTGCTTAATTGAAATTCCATTCAAGTAAAATATTCCAATAAATTGAATTCGATGTTATTTAATTGAATGAAATGAGTAACCAGCTAAAATGTATGACAATTTCACGTTGTATTCTATATGGCTATAGGAATCGTTTCAAACTTCAAAACATACTCGAAATCAAAAATGACATAAAGTGAAAATGTTACGTTATATGTATAAACAGGCAATCATCCCGGTATAATCTTCCAGTATTCTAGTTACATATTTCATTTATAAAAAGAATGTATCGAGGATCATTATTCTGTTATAATTAAATATAATATTATACAGAAAATAAAGAGCATTTCATATCAGATAAAATTTAGCTACGCCTATGTGAGTACTTGGCTCAAGTTTTTTCGTGAAACCATGTGGCAGGCAAATGTCTAAAGGTGAAGTCAATTGACGTAAATAAATTAGCCAAAAATTATTCTACAATTCCAAGATATTGCGATTCGATTTTAAATTAGAATATTTTGATAATTCATCTGGTGATACGGAAATTTGGAATGAAATAATTTCGAGTCCAGTTTCTTCAGCACTGAGACGTGTTTGAAATTGAGACATTCTAAATGTTCTATGATCTGTAAATGGAGGCATTTCCGAAGATAAAAAGTCACTACGTATCTAGTATTGTTCAGATATGTTCAATGTCAATATCAAGATCTTCCTGCTATTTTATGAATAAGGTTAGATTTTCATTATGGTCTTGTACCTTGTCCCTTCTATCCGTCCTGTGATATATCTGTTATTGAAGAAATGAGAAATATTATTTTTCCACTGCTTAAAATTTCTAATGTAATTTCGATAGACATCTTTTTGTGAGGATTATTTTTTGACGAGCCCAACAAATGTGAATGATTTTGAAGAGATGATCCAAGAGAAGTGTATGCCATAACTCCGATGAATATTAAGATCGTGCCTGTGATATTGTGAAGCCACAGAAGACCAACTCATCCAACATTTTATTTGATTTTGGATTTTTCACATTCAATTTAGTTTCAATTGATAAAAAATTTAATTCATATTTCATGGTTAAACTTCTTTCAGGTGTCGTATGCCAGACCTAGTTCGGAAGCCATTAAAGGTGCCAACCTGTATGTATCCGGACTCCCGAAGAACATGACCCAACAAGACCTCGAGGCCCTTTTCAGTCCATTTGGTCGAATAATAACATCGCGTATACTGTGTGATAACATCACTGGTGAGAATGAACATTCTTCCACATCTGCAATAACGATAGATGAGAATAGTATCGACATACTCGAATTGAAAACAAATGGTTCTTTGTCGCAAATAGCCTAACAATTATTTTGGGTATTACTTCTGTTCTCCTAATGTTCTACATACTCGTTATCTCAACTGGAATGAAAAAATAAAAACCAAAATATCGTGTGTGCTACTTGTGAATAATTCACTATAACCTGAGTATGTTTGTACTAGTCAAGAAACGACATCTTGATCATGTCAAGATTGAGGTTAACCATTGAAGATACTTGGTCCGATATATTCGATACTATCATGAACATGGATTCGATATTTGAATTATAGGAAATACAGAAGATCTTGATGATAATCTTGTGATCATTATCGGTGATTCTCAGTATTTAATATCAAATAATACATTAAATAACCGTTCAGTTTTCAGAATTTTCGAATTTTGTTTTATTCACGAATCCATTATGAGAACCATGATATAAGTTAAGTTTAAGGCATACTTATCTTACTCAAATTTTGATTCATAATCAAGAATCGTCAATTTTACTCATACTTATCTTCAAAATGGACAATTGATACATTCGTGACCAAAAAATATTTCATGACCTGATATACAATACACGTGTTATGTTATGCTATGAGCGATGACTTTTTTCGTGATGATCATAAACATATAAAAATAATAACCAATAAGAAATTACTACTCTTCATATTTATGGATGTGATACTTTAAATAGCACACAACATCACCATTCGAATAATAATTTTATATGTCTAGCGAAAGATACGGTTTCTGCCAATTGTATGTATTATCTCGGGCCAAGTATCTGACATATGCCACAGTCACAGTAACATACATACAAAATACATCAACATACTAGCAGTTTATTTATTGATTGATCAGTCAGTGAATATTTATTTTTTTATTATTTTACTGGATGTCCGTAGCTTGATTTGATTATATGATTTTATGATCAGAGTTACTGTTGAAATTTGGCTTTTAATATTTTAGCGGTGGCTGTTCTCGGCCTCAAACGCCGAGGACTCCTTCAATTCACATTGATTTTGTCTTACTGTACCTATATTTTGCGTTTTTTTCTTCTCTTCCCTAGTACGTCAATTTGTCTCGGGGGCCGGAGAAAATTTGCCTGGTACGTACCTTTCTCTTAACCATAACACCCAAAACACCCACCACTACCACCGCCCACTTTTTGGTTGTTCTGTTATACGGTCCGCGAATAAGTTTAGCTTCATCATGACTAAATTTTTACTGTCAGTCATTCATTCAACTTTCTGACTACTTGTTAATGCAACTTCATTGGCAATATTTTACTGAACTCATCCATCAGCTAAACGATGCAGATGCACCCATCCCCCTAATCAATTGACGAACACTCGTTCAAAGAATTCAGTTGATAATTTTATATTATTTATCTTGACCTATTTAAGGCTTTGGTTGAGATTTATGTTTTTTATATTTATTTTGCATCGTGGCATGATAATTCTGTTTTTTTAATAATTTTTGGCTCGTTTACGTTTTTTTACAATAGTAAAGTAAAAGAGCAGAGCAATCACTACCACACACACACAACACATAATTCATTCACATTTTTATTTTCGATAAACTATGAACCTACTACCACTATTTGTGAATAAAGTTGTAGTTTGTTAGTACACCTTACACGAAGGCTTGTCAGTGTAATGTAGTAATTGAATTGAACTAAACACTAATATATTTCAACACTGCAATATGGTTCTTCATTCAATATTTCTCCTTGTTACCTGAAGGTCTGTGTTTGGTGGAAGGGACGAAGGCGAGTTTTGCAGAATCTATAATTTGTCACTTTCTTCAAAGCTCGTTTTTCGTTCCCGACTGAGTGCTCACTAACATTTGAAATTCTTCAACTTAGGTCTGTCAAAAGGTGTAGGTTTCATCAGATTTGACCAGCGCTTAGAAGCGGAAAGAGCCATCCAGGAATTGAACGGGACAATTCCTAAAGGATCTACGGAACCCATAACTGTAAAGTTCGCCAATAACCCGAGCAACAACAACAAAGCTATACCGCCATTGGCAGCTTACCTCACTCCACAAGCAACAAGAAGATTTGCTGGTCCGATTCATCACCCGACCGGACGCTTCAGGTGAATTATATGAAATACTAACATTTTAGGCTTTTGGCTATTTTTGAACAGTAGAATGAAAAATCCTCATCAAGCTCGGCGATTGCTTGTTTGGCGGAAGAACTCTGTATTGAAACAGACATTTCGTGCTTCATCGAATTACAATTTTTCCCGTTCGCATATATGCATCAGAAAAACTATCTTCCAGGTCATCTGATCTCGAAAACCTTCCTAACTGTTCGGTCTTCCTAATTTTTCCCTAAATTTGCTTTCGTACCTTCATTCCTGTTCTCTCACGAATTAATAAATTATCTAGTCACAAAACCGATGTTTGTTCAGGTCAATACAGATATAGAAATGAATATGCATGTGTTGGTGATTTTTCCTGTAGTCAATTATGGTCCGGAAGCAATAAAATATTGTTTGTATATTTCAGGTATTCTCCGCTGGCCGGAGACCTGCTGGCCAACTCGATGCTGCCAGGCAACGCAATGAACGGCTCAGGCTGGTGCATCTTCGTGTACAATCTCGCTCCGGAGACCGAGGAAAACGTTCTCTGGCAGCTGTTTGGGCCATTCGGTGCCGTCCAAAGCGTCAAGGTAATTCGCGACCTGCAAACCAACAAATGCAAGGGCTTCGGCTTCGTTACGATGACCAATTACGACGAAGCCGTAGTCGCCATTCAGTCGCTAAATGGCTACACATTGGGCAACCGCGTCCTGCAGGTCAGCTTCAAAACGAACAAGAGCAAAACCACATAGAGCGACGAGAACTCGCAGACACCATCGCGTTCGCTACCATCGACTTAATCGACTAAATCTGGACTTCGGATATCGCTATCTCCCTGCTGACCAAGGATCAGTTTTTGTCGGTCGTTTTGATGGCCTGCGTCCTGCACCGCGAACGCCAGTATTATTCATTATTGCTCGTTCATGCCGGCAAATTCGTCGCAAGTTATTAGGTAAATTGACGCGTTTGAAGGTGCAGAATGCGGCGAACACGAGGGTGCACTGCCCACCTGAAGCGCACCCCCTCATATTTAATATATTATAGTACTTAATGAAAATACGAAGCTAGTCAGAAGTGCATTCGCGTTTCCTATAGCAAACCTTTCTGTGGTCTGATTTTTTTTTTGTATTGAAAACACTAATTGTGCCATTGCCCATATAAGTTGGGGCATGACCCAAAGATTCATAGCTGAACTATATATATATTTACAGATAGTATTTATTATATTATTTCATAAGATTCATTTGATGTCTTGAGTAGATTAATTCATGTATTTATGTAGTATTTTCGTGTATTCTTTGGAATCAGACTAGTCAGTCGCTAAGCAACGTCGCGACAGAGCAGCCTTACCATAACCAGATTATGGTATTTGTTTTGTAGCGTTGCGTAATCGTATTTGTGTTTGGGAGAATCGGCGGTAGCAAGGGCTTCATCTCGCTTGTGATAGATAGTCAGTCTAGATGAATTGAACAGGATGTGTGTCCTTGCTGCTGAAGAGCTCCTTCTTCTTTTTTGTGTGTTGTGTTAAGTTCACTGATTTTTCTTCTAACATTCTCAGCTTTTTCCTCGAATTGAGTGGTTTTGCTTGAAATGCCATCAGTTATGCGACGGCAATGCTTAGCGAGACCACAACATCTAATTTATTATTTTTGTTCATTTTTAATTTTGAGTTTAATTTTCAGCGACAGCCATTATTCTATCTGAATCTACTCTTTAGTTCATACCTAATTTATTTGATTTGTTAATTTACACTACTTATTCATTTTGGTTTACTGTTTGATTTTTTGTGACAGATTAAAGTTTATTTATTATTTTACTTTTATTCATTTTTTCTTTAGTTTCCCTCCTTGTTGTGTCTTGCACTGCGTTTGCTGACGTAAATTCAAGAATAAGGAAAAACGCGCTATGCACAATTGGCGTATTTGGCGTTTCAAAGCCAGACACGGCCATCTATATAACCACCCACAGACTAACCAGCCACTTCCCAAAAGTCACTTTATTTTTATAATCACTCATACCTTGAGATTGGTATAAAATAATGATATCTCTAGAGAATTTTAGATTAACTCATGACAGACTGACCGACTGCATTTGAAGGAAATAATCGGGATACTGCACTTTATTCTATATTTATTCGTCAATAACTGTTGAGCTAAATGTGGATTGGCGAAACGCACACGTTTGAAGGAGATCGGAAAATATAAATTTGTACATAAATAATGTAATGTTGATCAAATTAGGAGAATGAGCACAGTTACTTGAGGTCAGTGATTATTTCATGGTGGCGGTGGGAATTCTGGGTAGTCGTATGCTTGATTCTTTTTTGATCAAACCACCGTCACCTTCATCCTCGATGTCATCAGTCTTTACTAACGTTGATAGAATGGTACATGATTCAAGAAAACGGTTTCGGTAACTCAAAGGAAACATACATATTCATATATATTTCCGAAAAAAGTTATGGTTGAAGAAATAAATGAAAACTGGTTGGCCGAAAAAAGTTAATCAGAAAATAAATATGTAATTCAATACCATCATACTAATATCCAAGTGGATACTCAATCTTGTAGCTGAGGACTAGCCGCAGTCTTTGTATTTACACGGGTTTATTTAAAACTAGAATACGTGCAGTTCTACCTAAAAGGGTTAGCTATCATTATTGACATCACCCTAGCCAATTACGACAATAGGTGAAAAATTTCATACTCAAATTCTTTGTGATCTAAAACTCATCAGTCGCACACAAACAAATATGTACCTGATGGAGAAAAATCATGTGTATCTCGTGTACGATAACGGACCAGGACAATCAAATATACAGAAAACGAGAATGAAACAGAAATTGATTACTATCAGAGAATATCATTGCTGTCTTAACAGAAGAAAAGAACTAGTTTCTTTTACCACCCAATAAGTGGTTGTGTGAATGATGCATTACTTTGGAAAATATATGGATATGACTACATGACATACAACTGATTTTTCTTCACTTGATACTTGTATCTCTAGGCCAATTCTTCGAATACTATTTGCATTACAATAAGCACATTGAACTGAATAATGGTGGTTAGTATATCAAATGTTTCTAGAGAGTCTGAATATACCATTGTTGAAAATACTCGTAATTTCGATAACAATTGTTCCATATCAAGGATTTTCTCATCAATAATTTCCAGTTGATGATTGCATACCTAACTCACATGTATAAAAATAGAATATGACAATTTCTTAGCCAAATTACTATAATATATACGATCAGCGCAAATAATTCGATTAGAATAATAACTAAAAGAGAATTACCAAAATGTACAAAATATCTTATATTTGAAAATACTCATTGTACGAGATAGAACATTGTATAAAGCGATGAATATAATGAACATACATCCCTACTAGAATTCACCTAGGTATATAACAAAGAAAAAGTTCAGAGAAGTTATCAAATGGTATTATATCACTGAAATAATACCACAAAGAAAAGAGGAGTTTGAATAAACGACATTCAAAGGGGATTGTATGACATAATTTATATGCGAAATTCTTTGTAGTCACTTTTTATGGAACAAATCGATTAAATTCTGATATACGACATGTATAACATGAATATATTCCCAATAAGTATTTAAAATTGTTAACAGATACCCTGTGATTATGTCATAAAACATGTGTTCTAGTAACAGTAATCTAATTGTATTGAACAAAAAGATTACATGTGTAATACGCTTGCGGATGAAATATCAAATTTTCTAGTTTTGGTATAACCATTGTAACTATAACGACGTAATGACTAGAGCGTTTTTGATTTCAATTTTCGGCAGGAGAAAAAATAAGTCACATACTTGAAAATCAAATTATGTGTGATGAAATTCGAATTCGACAATCACCATTAGAATCTTGAGAAGAGATATGGATATTCATCACTCTAAATCACCTGAGTAATTTCTATATGGAAAAGTGAAAAGTATTTTCTTTCAGTTTTATTTCAAAAATAGTTATAGGTATATTTCAAAAATTCACTTCATACTAGATCGAATCATAGTATAATTTTTCTGTTCTCGAGGCATATAATGATGGGTTATCAAATTCGAATAATCCTGTAATGTTGATAAATAACGACAAAATATTACCACGTATTTCCGCTAGTGATTCCTTATAAGAAAAAGCTGTGATCTTAATTTAATTTCAAGGTGAAAAGTTCGATGTAGGTTAGATATACAGAGGAAGTTATAGGGAGTATGTGCCCGAGAGCAGCTAATGGACATATCGATGTAGCCAACATATTCGACAGATTTGTCCTCGCTTGTGATACAGTCGCGTGCGCCACAAACAGCCAAAATTTTCAATGGGTGACCCAAATTAAATACTTTCACAATCAGAAACAGTCCCAGGATAAAAAAGTGAGTAAAACATTGAATCATGAAAAATGAAAGAAAATATTCGAATAGTAATGATGGAAATTCTATAGCAAGATGAGATCAGTCCCGCCTGATAACAGTAGAGCGATCAATTGAGAGTTTTTCAATACTTGGTGATTACAAAAAAATGAAAAATTTCATAAAATATCACAAAAAGTTGATTCTTCAGTAACAGTCATTCCAGAGTTTCAAAATCTTTAAATAACATGAGCTGTCTGTCATACCTGAAAAGCCATTATGAATGGAATATTTCATCGTTACGTAATTTTCTTTCTTCATATAATCACGTCAGCATGTTGAATGAATCATTATTTGATAAATACAAGGGTCTTGCAAAAAATTTTTAAAACTGAAAATCGCACGGGTCATAGATGTACAATCTTAAAATTTTAAGTCGGTAAATACTTAGAATAGTATTCCGAGCACAAAACTAGAGACGTAGGTGATGTTATTGGTTACTCTGGCCTAAATCGAAACTCGTTTAGACTAATTCCATATACAGAACAACGATATATTTCAAATGATATTATATATGTCTGTCAACATTGCTTATTTCCATTCTCAGCTTCTATTTGACTAGCATTTGCCATATGTATGTATATACCACTCTTGTATACATATATACACATATATATCTGCTTGAAAATCTTCATTATTATTGATGGTTGGTTATTAATTGATTATTATCGATTATGTATTGCAGTAATGCGTACATATCGTATCTGTATTTACATTAAGGGTTATCTCTTTGTGTGTTGTGTAGATCTCTAGTATAAGTGTAATATAGTCATTACATATTCCTATTGGTTATTTTCTCTATATGTGTAGCTGTTGTGTTGGCCGCGGGTGTTCCGACGCTTGGACGCGCGAGCGTTTGAACATCCGTTAATGCCAAGCCGGTGAGACCGGTCATTAGCCCCCTTAAACTTACAATTAAAGGGGCTTATAGCTCAAAACATTGTTGTGACGAGACGCATTCCATCATTTAAAAAATACCACTAATTGATATATAAATATATACATATATTATATATAATTACTCATGCCTATATTCTATCTGTTTTGATAAAATTGTGGTTATTATTACAAATAATATCGGGTGCAGAAGTTATATGTACAGAGGTTATATATTAGGAAGTACAGTACCTCATAACTGTAATTCATGCAATAACTTATTATAAGAAAGTTCTTATTACAATATACTTTAGCTTTAGTAGAAATAAGAAGCGAGGTTTGTGAGATCTCTTTTACCCATGACCTCTCAAATAAGACTCTACAAGTGAACACAACATCCTCCACCAGAAAATTGTAAATGTCTATATTCAGATTCATTGATTAGACGATTCTTATTTCGGAGGCCATGTTTTTTATTCATATAGACGAAAGGTCGACCCGTCGGGGCGTGTCGATCAGTCGTTTTTGCCCCAACCCCTACGCCTCTGCCATCTTCCAGAAAGAAGACTGATGACTAGATTCAACACAAAACCTCAATCATGATTATCGGCAACGTGAACGAAAAGGAATTTTTGGCGGAAAATTGAGTACATGAATGGAACAATTTTCCTTCAAAAAGACAGATAGATAGAAAGATGAAAGAATATATATATAGACATACAATTCTTCTGAATATACACCGTTTCCAAAAGTATTTCTTGGGAAAAACTTATTCCAACTTACACACAGCGAATCTGACCACAGTTACATACGTATATATTTGAGTCGAATATTATGTTATACCAAGGATCAAAGATTGTAGATACTTCTATAACAAAGTGTTGCATCTACGTTATCGGTCCAAGAATGTTCAAGGTGTCGGGGATGAGGTGGATGACATATCAGCCGTAACCACCGCTTCAACGACTCCATTCTCCAAGAGTCTCGACCGGTGCACCAAGCAACCCCGCTGATTAGTCTTCATCATCGACCTTTCACTTATAGACTCTATTGAATACTAGTGACGATTATAACGTATTTGATTAAGACGTTGCAAAAGCTTTTTCAACCCCAAGGAGTTTCTTTAAAATATTACTTACTTAAAATTAATTCGAACTTCATGTCATGAATATACTGGATAGAGAAGTATAAAAATATCGGTAATAGCGCAATACTAGATGTTCTATGAATTCTGGGAAGTTGCATATATAAAGAATCACGTAGTCAACTTGTGGAAGTAGGTCGAATTACGAATAACAATAGCTGTCTTTAACACAATCAATTATGGGTTATGCAACATCGTCAAAACTTTAGAAGTTTATCATAAAATAGCTTGAGTCTATATTATGCAAGGTCGATGGAATTGAACCTTATCCAACCCTGTGCATTAGAAAATCCTAAATGATTCCTCCGATATGCCTCTTGATATGCCAAATGATTTTACACATGTACACTTCATTACCCAAAAGTTGACTGACTTAACGAATTGTCTCAGACTTTCACCTTCCACGCAATTTCATGATCAATTCGTTGTAGTCTCTAGCAACTTCTCTTATATTATTCCCGCTATCGAATGCAGAATGGCGAGTTAGCGCTCGACTATTTTTGATACTGAAGAAATGTCTGGAGGTGGTATCTGAGTAGCTGAAGAGCGGCACAGGGTTCGAATTGGGTTATTGACTAGATGGAACTGAACTGATTCACTCATTACCCATAACTATATGATAATTAAGACTATCTAAGTTTAAATGTGCTAATAACAAGCGAAACGTTCAACCGTACGACGTTGTCATCTATGCTCTGACAAAATTACGATATTGTCTCTGGTGTATTTATATTTTTTACCATAACAGAAAACAAAATCTACAGATGGAATTTTTTGAGAAAGTAGGCCATAATAAAATCTAGTTTTCACTGACAAACTATACCAGAATAAAAGGTAGCAATACAAAATTGTCGAATGAATTATATTCGAAGAATAGTGATTTGATTGAGAGCTTTCAGTAAAAAATAATCACCGAAGACAAAATCTGCATGTCAGCAAGGTAACGACGACACTGTTAGTTTCTAACTCTTTAGTTCAATTATTTTAGTATCAATCATAATATATGCTTTACGTTAGTTCTATAATTAACTATTACTTGTCTTTAATTGCTTACTGTCCAGTGTCACATGCTGCATTTATGTGTATTCTTGTCATTTGATGGTTATTTGTATCTTGATATATCTATTCATTAATTGTATCAGTACTGATATTAGTATTAGTTGAGTCGTTTAGATATTTGTGTAGTGTACGGGACTGCGAACGCAAAGCAGAAGGTGTTTTATTCTCATTGACTGAGTCATCATCAAATGAATGATGTTTCGAGTTCGGTTCAGATTCGCATAATGGGTTTCATTTCGAGAAGGGCTGTGTAAAGCTGGGAACCAGGTCAGATATATACGGATAGGACTTAGGAAAACTGAGCTATAAAGTACACTGGACACAAGCAAAATGCTAATATTGGATGTAACCGCAATAATTTACGTTGCGTGTTGCATCAAGGTCAACTATATAGTTCTACACACGAAGAAAAATTGTGTATTCCAGGCTAGAAGTCGGTGTAATGCAATATTTGTACTTTTCCATGTTGACAAAACTCAGTACAATAAAGTATGAAAGCTAAAATAATTTCGTGTTTCTTTTCTACACATCTATTCGTACTTCATACTTCGAAAAAATATATGTATTCATACACTGAGAAGAAGAAAAAGTGTCTAATGGTTCATAAATCAGGATTTATTCAATATATCAACAAAAATTTCACAGCCTAAATATGGTAAATCAACAACTAAAATGCATGCGATAGTTGTCAAATAAGCTAAGACATTATAGTCACTGTTATTTGCTTTTAAGCATTACATATATTCAATATTGACTAAGGTAAAGTGGGATAATCAATAAATAATATAAGTAGTTGAAAAGTTAAGCTAATCAGCAAAAAAAAAACAAATTCATAATACATCGAAGTTATTCTAAGGAGGTAATATTCATAAGTGTATATGTATATATATATTTGTTTTGAATGATAGATATTTAAATTTATGGTGTAAATGTACACTCAATTTGCATTAATTTTTTTATCTGAATTAATGTTCATTATCATTGTTGCACAATATATCATCTCTAGAAAAATCTCTAAAAAATCATTTATGAAGTTATTTATCCAAATAGGTGGTTATTAAAATTATGCAAACTGCCTTTATGAAGTCACAAAGTAATGAGATGAATATTTGACTAGAATTATTTCACACAGAATACGTGAATCAGATTCTAATCATTTTAAAAATGCGAAACAGAAACACATATTTTACGGAAAAAAAAGTAATTCAGTTCGTTTTCAATTCTAGATAATGTATGTATATTCAACTTCCTTTTTTTTTCAACTTTGTATAGATCCAGAGATATGTTTCTTTTGCTTCCCAGTTCAAAAAGTGTTATAAATATTGTGTATTATCAAATTATATATTGAACTCGAAGAACCAGTGTGAGGAAGGTTGAAAATTAATTAAAGTCATAATTGAGATAATGGAATTCAACAAGTCGTGAATTAGTCTGAAAAAGTTCAATATCTCTCTCATATCATTAAATTGACAACTGTTCTTTCATGAGATGATAAAGTTACTCAACACATTTTAGAACTATTTCAAAGTATTCAGGATGTTTCGTTTTTGGAAGGTGAACTCAACATAATGTTTGTATCATATGCTTTCTGTCTCTTGATCCACATATCACATATAGTAACAAGTTCTGAATGACTATTCTCGGAAATATACAATAATGATGTGAAATGAAGTACATATCTTTGAGTTCCTGTCTAATTGAGTCACAATAAACGTGAAAGTAATAGAAAACATACCCAGAAAATTGAACATCTTGACTTTTTAGAATCACCTTAATGGATATTTTTGAATTCGATAAAATTAGGAGATATCGAACTTCGCCAAACTAATTGGTCATCCTATATTATTGTAAATCATTTATATTAACATTCAGCTTTTTAGCTGTTTTGGCACAAATTCAAGGAGTATACAAGAAACAATTCATCGAGAATTCAAGAACTAATTAGATATGTTGTCCGCCAAGAAAATGATTTAAAAATTAATATATTCAAGCATAATATCCCAAGGTCAAAATATCACCATTTTATTATTAGAAATATGAGTAGAAACAAGGCTTAATTATGTCAGTTTTGAATAAAATGGGTTTTAGAAATTTATAATCATCCCTGCAAGTTTTAGGTGAACACTTTGTTAAAACTGCATTTTTACTACTCAGAGTAGAGGGAAGGAATGTACCTCAGAGAAGGTTATTCGTCCTCCTCAAAAATCATAAATACAGTTCATTAACTCGAATTCTATGAACTATGTACATAATTTATCAACAAACTTGCCATTTTCAGCAAACCTGATATACAATATTCTGAAAATCACTGAAAAGTCTCTTATTTTTTTATTTTCCTTAGAGTTTCACTTAAGAACCATGAATACGTATATAGTTTTCATTATTTTGATCTCGTATGATTTGAATAGAATGTTTCATTTCTAAATTAATTTTCAGTTCTTATCCATACATTTGCGTTTTATCATCATAAGAAATAATTCCTTTTCTTGACGAGACATTTTCATAAAATCAAATTAATACCAATTGAAATCTGTAACATAACAGATTAGGCATAACTGTTGAAACGAAAAAAAAAAAACGTAGTAAACAGAATTTGGATATTCACAGTATTGACAATGATTAAACAGCAATAACACTCACTTGAACAGCCTCAAACTTGATGTCCACTAATAGAATTTATTCGCTGAAAAGAAAACAAAAAATATTTCAACACCTTTATTTATATTGCAAACAACATAAATCAGTGAAAAACAACACAGTAACAAAAACAAACAAAGATCTAAGGAATCACACAATCATCGTACGATAAAAATTGCTGGCCATGCAATAACTACTTTTCAGAAAGTCTCGTTTGGAAAGTTTGAAAAATCGTAGAAAAAGCTCAGCATTATCAACGGACAACACAAACATGAAAGGCAAGAACAGAATCACAAATGATAAGGCACATTACGTTCGTCTACAACTACAGTAGGAATTCGCATGAGAAGTGCAGAACCTAAGGAATCTAAAAAGGGGAAAAAACTGATTTATGGTATGGACTGAAGTCAAATTATTACTTACTCTATGCGAATTAGATCTCAAATTTTCATTACTAGCAAAATCATTATCTTCTATGCAGAGATCAGAGTCAGAATCACGAGTCGCTATATTTATTCCTTCCTAAAAAATATATTTATTTCACGGTGTTTCATATTCAACTGATATATTTATTCTAGATGGCTTCAAAATTGAGCATTAGAGTTTCAGTTTCCAGTTGCACTTCTAGTATTGAAAAATCAACAAATATGTCACAATTCCTTTAATAAATACACAGTAAGCCTACAAATACTAGGTGTTGGATTGGATAATCAAACAAAATGATAACCATATGCCCGTATAATGCTAGTCAACTGAATCCTATCTATGTTTTGTAATAGCAATCGATAGACAATTGCGTTTATTTTCGTTGATGAACATTTTCCCCTCGACTTCATTTTATAATCGTTGCAATTCAACTCTTGATCAGTTTTCAGTTTAGTTCATCGTGAAGCATTTAATTCTCCTCCCCATTTCATAACATCTAATTACTATGATTCACTTTGTTCATTTTATTTTATCTTTTTTTTTACTTCATTTGTTCATTTTCTATAAAATCAGAATATCTTCAACTTTCAAACAAACAATGAAACTATGTACAAACAAGAAACGAATAATAGGTGAATAGTTGATTACCAAATCTAAAATAATTTTGCAAAGGTTCCATCGTACTAATCCAGTTCCAACGAAGTTAGTCCGTTACGAAAAGTTACTCTTGATCCTAAACCATTATGGGACTGTATGCAGAAGAAATTTTTTAAATTAATTTATGTATATGATATCAATGATCCCCATTTCTTAGTATACTTGTTATAATTCTAACCGAAAAGTCCAAAAAATGGACAATTTTTGAGAATTCGATAGCATAACTTCTTCCATTATCAAATGAAAAAATATTGAGATTAGAAAAACACAAATTGGTTCATGAATTTCTTCAATTATATAATTTGCAAATGATCACAGTCGGTATTTTGGTTATGCATGTAGTGTAAAACGTGATACTTCATACCATAACAATATGAGCCATTGAATTCGACATATTAACCTACCGACCTTGATAGTCCAAAAAATATATCCTCCAGTTTACTTACTTGAGTCATCTGTTCTGTAGTAGTGAGTATCCTAGCTAGTGGATTGCAGCAAACTGGCAACGTTTCTAGTAAGGTGGGTCTAGAATGTGTAAGTAATGGCTTCATATAGTGAGAATCAAAAGATCCCCAGATCCTGGCCAAGAATGCCTTTTCATTTTGCCTGGGTAATTCTGTTCCAGTATTTTCACTCCAATCTATTCTACTAGTTGAATGGTCCTGATGGAGTCACAAATAAAATGCATTGCAATTTTTGACCTAGTAATATTCACTTATTTCATTCGTCAAATTTTAGTGCCCAGTTAAAAAAATTAGTGAGACTATTTTGTATTTGAATGGTTATTGATTCAAAACAAGCACATTATGTGTTGCAGGCAATCACCTATAGACTGAACATTTTTAAATGATTCAATTTTAAGGGATTTCCATGATTCAAAAATGTTATACAAAGTATCCCAATAACACACCGACACACTTAAAATGGTACGAAATATTCATATTCATCTACTAAAATAGAATATGTCGGTATGTTATATGTATGAATCCAATATGTTGAATTGAAAACAATTTCGTTGAAAGACATTTTATAACGACTCCCCATATATGTGTTTTAGGCACATTTCTCCAACACAAGACAACATATGTCTAAAATATGTCTAAAATTTCGATGGTTTCAATTGTTAATATTTTATTTGAGATTCAAACTATAAATCAAAAATTGTTCAAAGACAAATAAAATAATACTACGAATTCTTGACGTTGAATACTCGAAAGCCATCAAAGTTTTGGTACATAACAACAATATATACATATATATATCAGAATTATACCTACCCCTGCGTTTTCCATCGAATTGTATACCTAACCATAAAAATATTATGTTAATGTAATATTCAGAAAAAATAATTCAGTGTGGACATGATTTTTATATATTATTTTTTAACAGGATGTACTATGTGTATTGTGGTTAAAAACATTTCCTGAAACAAAATTTACAACGAGAGCTAATCAAATTAAACATAGTGGGCCACGGTGGATGGTACCTCAGACGTATATGGAAACCGAGACGAGGAATATTCCTAAACATTTTGAAATATTTTTAGCGATGCAACGTTGCCGCTTCTACAGAAAATTAGCACTATCTTTTTTATTTTAAGAGGGATAATCTACATTGAAGCATTTTTTACTTGTGATATCTTTCTGAAAATTTCTGCTCGATACTTCCCCATACAATTTGACGTGCTGTAAACCGATGTGTAAAATAGCCAAATGAAGTATATTCTATTCCTATTCCATTCGCATAAAATTCACAATTCTACTAGTAGATACGATATGTATATGTATATCATCAAAATATCTGAATGATAATCAGTTGAAATAAAATGAATATTCATAAAAGTTACAATTATTTCGACAATGAAGTTATTTACAGGGCGTAAATAACCCGAATTTATTATTATTTGGTTTGACAAAGTTTACTCACATTTCGAATACCTTGGCTATTAGATAAGGCCTCTGTTTCATCATCTACACCCACTCTGGAATAAAAAAAAATTACATGTTACCCTACAAAATCACTAATGATTTAATAAACGTGAATTATGAATAAATATATTAGAACAAGGATTGTATAACAAAGGTTAGTGTAATAGACTAATGCTTCATTCATTTCAACTTATTATTAGTACTATTAGTTCAAACCCTTCGAAAAATCCATCTACTCACGGAATCTGAAACCAGTTCAGGAGATTCATTGTGGCTCCTCCTTGAATAATTACAGTTATTATCACAATTAAAGAAGTTGTGGTCAACATGGCTTGGCGTGCTTCTGACAGGGTATTGCGTATAGCTAAAGCAAAAGACATGGCACCTCTCAAGCCTGCAAAGTTACATAATTTAAATTTGTTTGATAAAGTGTATCATTAAATTCTAAATTACCTGCGAAAAATAGCATATGCTGGAAATTTGATGGAATCTTCGGTTTTCTGCCTAGATTAAGTATAAATGAAAGAGGATAGATGTTTGCTGCTCGACCAATAGCTGCACATATCTGATGATATGTTAAGAAATCACAACGTTACTCAGTACCAATCCGTTTTAGCGAATTTATATTACAGTGTATCATACTGTGAAAGTCACGTAGTTCGTCCTATTCCAAATTGCAATTATTATTAAATTATTTCTGCGACTTTTTTAAACATTATACTAGCTAACTATGAATCTGATCGACGATTTTTAATTTTGAACGTTGACTATATGTGAAATGATGAGCATAACGCAATATTGAAAGGATACAAATCCAGCTAATATGAAAAGAGGATCAAAGTGATGTTTCGGAAAAGTAAACATCGAGACACCAATATATGAGAAAATAAAATTCTCTGCCAGAAAATTCAGTAGCTCAAACATCTGCTTGGTTCTGTGCCTCGAGTCTTCGGAGAGATTGTTATAAGTATAGTGAGCTTGGCAAATACCACAAAATAACACAGACACCACACCTACAACAAATAGAATATGAGACCACATTCTAAAATTACGTTTATATTATTCCCACTCAGAATTATTTGATGAATACATTTCCATTCAAGTCTTTATAAGAATTGGAATCAAAATGTATCCGAAGAAAAAAATGTACGGAAGTTCTCTCAAATATAAAAGTGTTTAATATTTCAATTTATCAAGCTCTGCACAGATTCCGTTATAGATTGATCATCTTCATTGAAATCAGGCATGCATGATCATCAGACTCAACAGAAAGCAGAATTGAATTAAAATATAAAAAAATTTTAATACTTTACGATTGCCATATTACGGTTTGATAGCTCTCAATATGGCTGACAATAAATAGGGCATCTACAGTGTGGAACAGCCAAATGGAATAAATTCGATAACGAATAAATGAGAGCGTGTTGGGAAAAACGCTTGGACACGTCGATTTGTATTTTTAGACCAAAAAACATGTAGTAGATGTTCAAAATGTTTTTGTACATTATTTGTGAAATAAAACAATTTTCTTTTTTCAATGTTAATTTTTGTAATACATCTGAAAACACTTGATATTTCCGAAACAGTTGAAGATAGGTATGGGACATTTGTACATGAATTATGTCAAGAATTTTCTGAAGAATTCAAAAAAACTAATAATATACAAGGGGTTGTATTTAAAATAAGAAAGTTGGTATAGGCCACTGTCACATGACACACCCTATATCTAAAAAATACAAATCGACGTGTCCAAGCGTTTTTCCCAACACGCTCTCATTTATTCGTTATCAATTTTATTCCATTTGGCTGTTCCACACTGTATAAAATTAACTCAATGAAACACTAACCTGTGAGTTCCGAGGCTTCTGCAATCAAAAAAGTGCTATATGACATCAAAACAAATAAAGCCGATTCCAAGAGAGGAAAGTCTTTAACTCTCGTGAATTTTGTCATGTAACTCTTATTAAGGAAAAATCAGAATATAAGTAGTACTATTCTCGTTCTAGAAGTTACACTGGTCATAACTGAAAGTATCAGAAATAAATTATCTTGGGTATCGTGATTGAAATAGAGCTCGAAGAATAGCATCACAATTTCTCCTCAAATAATTCGAAGATCGAGTTCTGTAACTGGCTGTGACATGGTCACGAATTACGTTCCTTGTTATTCTTATACAGTGAGCACGTAAAGGTTGAAACAAATTCTCATATTTATGATGACGTTATCTATCACTGTTCGAGTTATGACGTCATTGCCATTTTCTTATACAACTTTTCGTACAAACATGTCTCAATAACATTAATTCGGCTTCACAATAATAGTTAGCTATCATGGCCTGTTTGAGTGAAACGCAACTCATAGAGATTTCGATGATGATAGGTTACGGAAATAAGACCCGTACCAGAGGCACCAGAGAACCCCCACTGGGCGATAGAAGGGCACTAATTCCCGCACTTGCGGCTCTGTACCCACATCATCAGAATCCTCAGCTACCAGACAATTCACTATGGTTCCAGCAAGATGGAGCACCACCGCATTACGCACGACATGTACCTGAATATCTAAATAATATTTTCCCAATAGATGGATTGGCAGACGAGGATTTTCAGAGAGGCCAGCTAGATCCCCTGATCTAACCCCGCTAGATTTTTTTTGTGAGGATACCTCAAATCAAAAGTTTAAGTTAACAGACTTAATACAATTGAATAATGAACTAGAAGAAAGAATTAGGGTCGAAATTAATTTAATTAACGCTGATACTCTCAATAATATTTTGCAGTAGTTTCGAAATCGCCTTGCATATTACCAAGAAGCAAATGGCTTACAATTTGAGCACTTATTTTAATAGTTTGTTATTTTGTCATTCTTATAACTAACATTATTATCAATGAAATATCTTATTTCTCGAACATACGGTTATGTAACATGAGAAATAATATTACAACCATACACAGAAAAATGCGTTCTCTCCGAAGATTTCATCGAAATAGGGTATTGTCATTTGAGAAAAAAGATTATGACGCCATCAAAAATATGAAAACCTCAAAAAATGTGGAACTAAAAAAGAAAATTGAAGTGTATGAGCTATGTTTGCTTTCTTTTCCCAATGGCCGACTCAAGCTTCCAACGAATTTATTCCAACCGTCACGTGCTCACTGTAGAATTTTGTCTGCAAGATATATTATTTCCGATACTGTATTGATTTTGATTCTAAATTTATAACAGCTTTCAATCTCTCCATCGAGTAAACTACTGAAACTATTGTTTCTTTGAAAGGATATCAATGCCGTGACACATCCCATCACAGCTCCTATAAGTAAGGACAACATAAATATTCCAAAAAAATCTCCGACTGCTTTGAAAAATGCTTTTGTTTCAAAACCACCAGTGCCCGATTGATAGCGTTGCCCATAATTTTGGATCGAGCTGCAATATAAAAATATACATTTGAGAACTTGGAGATAATTAGAATAAGAAATGGATATGACAAAATGAAGACGAAGGTTATATGTGATTGAAACTATGTGTATATCTGAAGAATAAATAGATTTAGTACTTATCTCGTTGAAATTGATAATCATAATCAACAATGAACTTCAAAATGTTTCATAAGTCAAAACAATGTTAATGAAAATTTAATTCTAATGCGTTAAATTAAAAATTGTATGTATGTATTATGATAATCAATCACATGTTTGCTCAACAGATCCTTCTATCATGTAAGCTAATGATGAACAACATGAAAATTTTGAGATCGAAACATAATGTATTATATAATAATGTGGTATCCTTCGTATAATGTGGATATCAATTCACAGCACATCACAACTGTCGAATTGATTATTTCAAAGGTGAATTCAATTGGAATAATTAATACTGAGAGTATTTTTTTATTGTATCAATTACGGTCAACGAGTAAAATACAAATATGTATAATGTAGATGTGCTCTTTGATTTTCTTCTGAAAACTTCGTGATTGTTCTATAGGTTTATATGCAATTTTTTGTGTATTATATTTGGTTCTGTTATTTTAGTCATCCTAAAATTATTATTTGGAATGGTGCATATGTGAGACTGTTAAATATTTTCTAAAAATGAACAATGCCGTGAATGAATGAATTCAACATCAAAATAGTGAAATAACCTTATCATTGTATTATCGTTGGCATTGGATTTTTAAATCTCGCTCAAATTATATGAAATATTCTTGATCTAACGACGCTGCTATCCTATATAGTTTCAAATTATTGAATTGTTCACCTCTTCTACCGCCCCCGTTTCTAAAATCTGTTGAGCGTGATCTACTTGCATTAAATTTGATAGCTATAATTAACCCAAGGTGTTTCTAGAAATTATTTTTCAAAGCTTGATAATTAGCAACGACAGGGTAGTCTCCATTATTGATCAACAAAAAAAGAATGTTAACTAATAATGACGGACACTTTTATCTTGGCTACCCTATAACAAAAAAGAGACAAGAAACAAAAACAATCAACTGTATTGCGTTATTCAATGAAGATAAGTATTTCTCAATCGCGAGTCAAAACATTAGAGAATAACTTACCCGCTGAGGACGATAGCGACAGCATCATTGAGTACACTTTCACCAAATACTAAAGCATACAGATTAACGTCTACGTTGAGGTCGTTAAAAATAGCAAGGATTGTCAGTGGGTCAGTGGAGGATATAAGGGCTCCGAAATAGAGAGTGTCCAAAAATGTGAAACTAGTTGCTAATCTTGCAGGCATCAACTGGACACAGCCATACATTAGCGATCCAACCACAAAGGATGATACTGTCGTGCCTATTATTGCGAAGGTTAGTATTGCGCCCAAGTTACGAAAGAAATATTTCTGGAATATTAACAAACGGTGTTAATGATAGATAGGGGGCTGCATGGTTCAAAAATTAATCTAAGGTTTAAGCATTTCACACATATTAATTCATTATATTACAACTGTATCAATTAGGATGACATTATATATGTGAGGCTATCCAGAGTTTAGACACTTTGGATGGAATAAAAGCTACAAAATATGCTGAAGAGATAATGTCATATATATGAATGCATTTAAAATTTATTTCTGTACATGGATTAATTGAAAACAAAATTAGGCAAGTGCAGTCCAGGAAGCAGATATGATATCAATTAGTCGCATATTGAATTGAATAAAATATTACATATTTGAAAATAGCAATAACAATTTTATTTTTCTACAGATTCCTACTTGTTCAGTGAAGAACGTTTCATGCGAATTATATTATTATATACAATTTACTAGGCCAGTTCATGCGATAGTTAAGAAATTTTGAGATTAGATTAGGATGCGAACTTTTGACAATATACACAACATTATTGATGTGAACTGCGAAGCTGGAAAATTTCTCTTTCGGTATAAGAAATATTTCACCTCAAAGAAGCAGACTTCATTATCAAATCATTATAAGAAATATTTCCATACATACTAATACAAAACTTAACAATTCACTTGATTTATTTCATATCAAGTTTGAATTCATTTTATTTTATTCAATGTTCATTATTCAATTTTCACTGATAATTTTACTTTTCTATTTTTGTTCGGATTTTGAATATTCAAGTCAACAAAACTGCTATCATTCAATTTTGCAGATCAAATATTGTAAACAACTTTTTAACAACAGCATGCTGATAATCAGGGAGTAATCTTTTGGGTTTCTTTCAATATACCAATATACCAAAGTAATATTGAAAAAATGTTTCTTGTTAAAACTTTGACACTCTGATATTCGAAATTCAAAAAACCTCAAATCATTGACCATAATCATAGATTTTAGTTTATGAATTGGAAAATATCAAGTATCATATCAAAAACTTTACTTCAATTTAGATACATTATACAGGGTGGCCCAACGAAAACGTACCGGAAGGTAAAAACCTGAAACACGTCAACTTCGTATATGAGGGGGACAACTTTTGACGCAAAAAGTATAGCTCAAACTTTGCCCTCCTAAGCGGAGGTAGCATTCCCTAAATTTATTCAAATGGGGATCAAGCTTACCAACTCGCTACAAATGATCGAAAAAGACTCTTGATTATTCATTTCAAAAATAAGTTGAAAGGGAAAGCATCTATTTAAGTCAATTCAAAAAACCCAAATTCATTCAGAGAAATAAAAACATTATTATATACAGATTTCGGCGATTCAAGAGATTTGAATTCTTCAATACAAGACCTACAGAGAATGAAACAAATCAATCATGAAAATCCGATAACATTTCATTCGCGTATCCAAAAACATAATTTATTCACAAAACGGTAAGTTATACCTTCCGGTATATACACATATTTTAAATATATATATATATATATATAAGAGGAGGTATTTGCTGACCAGTATGAATGGAACTGCGAATATTGGGGTGTGCAGCAATACGTAAAGGAGTACTCTCATAAGTTATTCCAAGCTTTCGGAAATGTTAATTTCCTTCTTCAGGGAGAATCTTAAGTGAGAATATTTAAAATGTTGTTAGTCAATATATAAAATTTGTACATAGTGATAAAATACTAAAAGACGTCGACGGTTAAAACATGATTCACAAAAAACATGCATGTAATTGATTACTCATGGAAAATATAACTTTCGTTCAATAATTGTAAGAACATTTTCTTTGTTTTTTTTTTGAATCAATTACATGTATGTTGTTTGTGAATCATGTTCTAACCGTCGACGTCTTTTAGTATTTTATCACTATCTACAAATTTTATATATTGACTAACAACATTGTAAATACCGGGTGTTTCACGGTGGATGGAACATTAAACGTATCTGGAGAACAGAAAGACAGATCATTTCAAAAATTTGTGAGCGAGTATAATCAAACTTGCTCTATCCGTCTAAAATATTTTCATCAATACAGTGTTGCCGCTTGTATAAGAAAGTAGTAGCTACTTTGTTATTTCAAATGGAACACCTCGTATTTTATATCATTTTTGGAATCCTCATGAGATTCCTCACAACTTTCCCACATGATTTCCTATACCTATCTGTGACGATTTCCGAGATAAAAATTATTTTGTCAAATTTTCGTGCAAAACCTGACCATTGAAAAATATCAATTTTTTCCCAATGCAAATTCACAAAATATTGCAATTTGGGTTATAGCTGCATAAGACCATAAAGTATTTTGTCGATGAACTGGATCTCAGTTTCAACATACAGTGAGTGTCATCCGGGCACTCATGAAAATGACTGAAACTCCGTTTTTTCAAATGGAACACCTTGTATATCATTACTTATTCGAAAAGCTATAACGTTTTCCATTTTAATTGAGTATACTTTCCCTATACCTATCTCGTACAGTTTGTTAGTTATGATCACTTATGTTATGAATTCGCCTTCAATAAAATAAATACTGGAAAGTGCTTTAAGTGCTATGAACTTCATTCTGACAGAGAACTAACATGTTATTTCTTCATTGTTATCCAATATTCGAGATGCATGGGTGTAAAAATACTATGGCAGAAAATAATTACTTGAATGCGGTTTAGATGTATTTATTCATCATTTATGGTCAATGTAACAAGAATATCAGTAGAACATGCAGAGAGTTTGAAGAAAAGTATGTTGATTTACCTCGAACGAATTCGAGAAAATTCATTACATTGAAGAGAAATTTTGAAATGCTTATATCATCATGAAAAGCTAAAAGTATCAAAGTCTAACATGTGTATTAATCACGATCGTATACATAGGTCTGGCAACTCGTATGGTGAGGGGTGACCCAAACATTGAGGAAATTTTTGTGGTTCTCATGTTTCGTCACCTGCAGCGCTGTCCTCTATTGTCACTTTGTCAGCCAATCACAAATCAGATCCGATCAGCTTTTTGAAAGTAGGAATGATTTTCATTTATTCGAGAGAATTTTGCAAGATATAATATTTCTGTCATTGATTTTATTTACCATTCAAGTCCTAACCGTTTGTTTTGTTGCCAAAGATTAATCACGTAATTATACCCCTATGTCCTCCTAGCGGATAATTATGGCAACTTTTTCTTCACAACTGGTGCCACCCCCCACCACTCAAAAATGCCGTAGTCTCCAGACCAATGTGTATGACCGTGGTATTAATGAATCTAGAAAGATTTTAAAAACATTTCAAAATTACTTTTCAATCTTATGAATTTCCTAGGATTCATCCGAGGTAAGTCACTTTATGCTTTTTATTAAACTCATGTTCTACTGATATTCTTGTAACATTGACCATAAATGATGACTAAATCCATCTGAACCGCATTCAAGTAATTATTTTCTGCCATAGTATTATTACATCCATGCATTTTGAATACATGATAACAATGAAGGAATAACATGTTAGTTCTCTGTCAGAATGAAGTTCATAGCACTTAAAGCACTTTCCAATACATATTTATTTTATTGAGAACGAATTCATAACATAAGTGATCATAACTAACAAACTGTACGACATAGGTATAGGGAAAGTATACTCAATTAAAATGGAAAATGTTATAGCTTTTCGAATAAGTGATAATATACAGGGTGTTCCATTAAAAAAAACGGAGTTTCAGTCATTTTGATGAGTGCCCGGATGACACTCACTTCTGAGCCTCCCTGTATGCTGAAACTGAGATCCAGTGTTTCGACAGAATACTTGATGGTCTTATCTCGGAAATCGTCACAGATAGGTATAGGGAATTATGTAGGAAAGTTGTGAGGAATCTCATGAGGATTCCAAAAATGATATAACATACGAGGTGTTCAATTTGAAATAACAAAGTAGCTACTACTTTCTTATACAAGCGACAACACTGTATTGATGAAAATATTTTAGACGGATAGGGCGAGTTTGATTATCCACGCTCACAAATTTTCGAAATGATCTGTCTTTCTGTTCTCCAGATACGTTTAATGTTCCATCCACTGTGAAACACCCTGTATTCTCACTTAAGATTCTCCCTGAAGACGGAAATCAACATTTTCGAAAGCTTGGAATAACTTATTACTTCTTTACATATTGCTGCACACCCCAATATTCGCAGTTCCATATACAGGGTTATGATAAAGTAATGCACAAAATTCATAAAACGTACAACGATCACTTTAGAAAAAAATGCAAAAACACGTCAAACTGATCTTTTTATTCTGCATCTTTTGACATAAGTTACAAAAATAACTCGTCAAAGTTGCCAAAGTTATGACGTCATCAACAATTTTTTTCAATGGGAAGCTAAGATTTTTATCACATTATGTGATAGAGCTTGTGTTTTTACACACGCGAAAAATAGTTCCACCTTCTATCATTAGAATTTCTATCCTTTCTCTTTCGGTTAAACGAGCCATAATAATAAAACTGTGGTGACACGAATTCTCCTTCAGACGATAATGAAGTATTTTTCATGATATATCTTTAAAACGTCGCATTTAAAATTTATCATTTCAACCTTTTTCCTAAAAAAAATATTTCGAGTACTTAAAAAACAAAAATAAATATGGGAATTTGAAGTTTAAAGTGCTTTGTTTCTAATTCACCATTTGGCAACATCGACTGCGGATTACAGTGATAAAAAAGGACAACAAATTCTTTACGTTGATTAGGTAAACAAAGATGGCTAGATTTTAATTAGATTAGAAACCCATTCTGCTTATTTCTATTCCATGAGTCATGACGTTCCATGCATCGCAAAGGAGGCAACGACCAAGTTGGAGAGAGAACTCAGGTTTTAAGGTTATGTTTAAGTTTGGCGTGGTTTGGCTTCTATGTAAGGTTGTTGTTCGGGTTGGACTATTATATTGATGTATAATATTGTATCAAATAACTCAAAAACAATTCAATCAAGTATTCTTTACCAGCCACAAAGTATAAACAAAAAGTTAGGTTATGACAACCGACAAATTTTGACACTAGATTGTAAATGTACAGACAACAAAGAACAAATATATGTTGTTCTTTTTCTAGCTTACTAGGCGCTGTTGCCAATTTGTGAACTAGAAACGATGCGATTTAAAACCCCATATTTGAAAAATTATTTTAGATAGTTTCTGCAAAGAGTTTGGAATTTTCATGAATGAAACTCATAATCATTAACTTTAAACTTGCATTTCCCGTAATAACCAAATTGAGGAGAATTCCTCATTGTACGACTGACACTGACAAACCGTTGTTTTAGTAAAACAATTGAAAAAATTCATAGGAACAAATGTTTTTACTAGATAAGTGTAAATTTGACCTCTTTTTATAATTGGTTATGTTATTTAGTTTTTTATTCCTTTTCTCGTTTTTTTTCCTATGTGAGCCCTACTGCAACTATTTTTCCCGTGTGTAAAAACACAAGCTCTATCACTTAATGTGATAAAAATCTTAGCTTCCCATTAAAAAAATTTGTTGATGACGTCATAACTTTGACAACTTTGACGAGTTATTTTTGTAACTTATGTCAAAAGATGCGGAATAAAAAGAACAGTTTGACGTGTTTTTGCATTTTTTTCTAAAGTGATCGTTGTACGTTTTATGAATTTTGTGCATTACTTTATCATAACCCTGTATATATAAAGATATTTAGATATATTGTCTCTTTTTTTAATATTTTCGAAGGTAATTTATAGAGAAACAGAGTCACTCTATAATATATTATATTATATGAAAATAAAAAAAGGACATTTTGAGGTGAAGTCACGACAGATTACCGGTAGGGCACACAAAACGTTCCTGTCATTGTACACAATAGAGAAGATCGATTAATTGAGTGTGAATTACGTAAATTGCCATCATTTTGTTCTGTTGTGGGGTGTTCTAAAGGGGCAGAAAGGGATCAAACTAAAAACTGCAGTTAACAATGTTTCTAATGGCCCTAGCATGCCCTACCGACAAAATGGCCGCCTCTGTCAAAGGTGACGTCACTCAAAATGATCTATATACCTTTCATACTTTTTTATCAATAATTGATTGTGAATTATTCACATAAATCATTATACATTTTCAATTCCAGCTATATTTGTGCAATATCAATATTTTAGTACAATGCTCAAGATTGTTATCATAATGAATTTGAGATAACATTTTTGTAATTCTCATTGTTTTCATGAGTAACAAAAACATTTGTTTTGAACATAGGTTTGAGAAAATTATGAAAAACTGATTTTTATGTAATGAAATGTTTCAATGTATCGACTACAAAAATATCAGGTTCCGTAATGTGAATAAAAAAACATAGTACTGGATGTTATTGAGTTAGATGATTCAAATATCTCCAATTAATACATTCCTCAAATTTTCGGAATAATAATTCAATAATTTTGTTTGCTCTATATGATATTCAGCAACAGATTATATAAACACTGCTTAAAATATTGAAATGTTTGTATTAGATGGTAAGATAAGAAATTATGGTTGTATTACTCATGTAATGACTAAGTAATTCAACCACACAGTTTATCACTGAGACATGGGTTGATTCGAATGTCAAATTATAACTTACCCTCTTCAAAGAATATCCTGCATGGAAGATAATAGGTGGTAAAATTATATTGAAAAATATTTCAGGATCAAATGTAGCTTTCAGATCAATTTCATTTTCTCTCAGATCTACAATTTCTTCTCGGAATATATACTGGAATGTTTTATTCGTTAAACCAATGTGTTCCTTAATTGGGAAATGTAAAGATAAGGTATCAGGAGGCACAGTAGAGTTATACTGTGGATCATTAACAAAAACTTGCATATTCAGTACTTGGGATGAACTCCCTGAATACCTTATGATGGCCCCGACAATGAGACCTAGAAACAGAAGATTTGTGTCTGCAAATTATTTGTGGAAAGTATTAACCTACCATATATAACAGCCAGACCAGTTTCATGTAAAAAACTAACCCTACGATGTTTAAACAGCCAGATGGTAAGTACAGTCAAAATCAAAAGAAATGTATAGGATAATAAATTCAAACTATCTAGCCTATGAGTAGATTGTGCTTTGGCATCTAATTGTATATCGGAGGCTGCTCCATCACTATAGGACATATAACATATGAGATATAAAAACACTACAGATAACCTAGTGATGAAAAATTTTGTCGACATGATTATCTACATATAGTGATGATGAACTTATTTATCTTTTCAACAACTGTATACAATTATCAATTCACTTATTGATGAATTACAGAATCAGTACACAAGTCACAAACAGAAACTTTTGTTTATTTTGAATGCTATGTTAAGTATGAGTATTGAGTGTATGACTATGACATGACTATGACAAATGTTAGAAAATTGACATGTGGAGTAGCGATCTCTGGTGATGTATGAGAACTCATAATCACCAGATTTTCAAAACGGCGATTCGCGTAGACCAATCAAAACAATCGATGGGATCCCTGCGTCTGGAGTTAAAACAACTTCTAACGTTTTTATTTTATTAATTTGTATTCTGTTTGTGAAACAGTTTGGAGGTGAACCATAAATCAAACAATAGCTCATTGTGTAGATATTCTAAATGTTTACTTATACTGTGCGTGTGCGAAACACAAGACGAATCATCAATTACAACGTTTATGTATCGTACTATCAATGAATGCATAAATTACTGTTTCATATTTAAACCATACATTTATTCATGTCTACAGATATCTACATGAAAGGAGCATCTGCGGTGCATCACAAAATGGGCGTGTCGTTCTTACCTGGAGGATAAATTTTTCTGTATTTGTCAGGTATATTTGTGTTTGTTAGACAAACAATTTGATAGTTCATATCGTGTTTCTGAAGTGCTGGTTCATGATTATCCACACAATCTTCATCCTCTATCATATATTTTTATGATACGAACACTTCATTAGGTGCGTTCCATTTAGCGTTCACAACGATCACGCTCACGACCACGAATTTTGTCGTTCCACTTGGTTCTGTGCGTCATCGAAACGCTCACGCCGACCCACCTATTGAGATGGGTCGTCGTGTGCATGAATCATGACGTCATTCATGACATTTTCGCCACCACCCCAACGATCGTGGTCGCCATGTGGAACGTCTGAATGAGTGTTTTGAGCGTTGTGAGCGCTTAATGAAACGCACCCTGAATGAGTGTTTTGGGCGTTGTGAACGCTTAATGGAACGCACCCATATCAATTCTTTGTTGTGACAACTGACAGAATCTATGTTCTATAATTATAATTCATATCCATTTTGTTTTGGTATGTAAATAAACGTTGAGGCAGTTTGGTCGGGCTTATGTATATTTTAAAAATTCAATTTCAGTCAATTGAAAATAAACTTGAGATTGACCATATAATTATTCGGGAGTCAAGTCACCTATGAATTCAAATTCATATTGAAATCAAATAATTGTGGTTTGAAAGATAATTTGGCGGGTACCAAGGGAAAATGTTTGTCTCAGCAAGCCTGAAGCAGCAACATTCATAGAAGGTATCGAAAACCCAATTATTTTCAGTTCTCACAATAAACACCGAGATGAATTCTAAAAAGAATAACAAGTATATAGATAATACTGAAATTGATGAAAGTATAGCCAATACAGCGATTGTGAAGAAAGTGAAAAAAAAGAAAGATACTTCTTGTACTGAGAATGAAAACGTAAAAATTAAAGGGAAAAAAAGAAAGCTCTCTGAAGATGAGAATCAGTCACCCAAAAAACATAAAAAATCACAAAAAGAGATAATAGAATCACTGACTAGTCAAGATACAACTCAGAATAATTCTAAGGATTATCATAACGAAGTTGATAAAATTTCAATGAAAAAGAAGAAAAAACACAAACAAGATGGGAACTATTCTGAGTTGAATCCTAAAGATATCCAAAACTCCTTGAACAATAATATACCAGTGGTTAAACATGAATTGAATATTATTGATATTGATAATGCAGCAGTGACTGAAGGCATTGAAAATGTGGTGACCATATCTATTAAAGATATAGGTCATGATTCTGAATGGGATGCCAATGATCTTCTCAAACAACTTGAAAAAAAGGTGGATGAACCTAAAGAAGACATGAAGGGTGAGTAATGGATTTTTTTGAATTGTTTCATTTTCATTATTCAAAAACTTTGTGCAAAGAATCCAACTGAAGTATTGATTTTCAGTTCGTAAAGCTATTCCAAAGTGGCCTGAAGAAGATTTGAATGAGTTGATCAATCGTGTGGATGCTTCCATTCCAGAAAATGATTGCCTGAATTACACGAAGAGGGTTGAAGTGTTGGAATGGGATAAGGTATTTTATATATATATACTGGCCTCCTACCATATCTGTATGTTAATGAAGATAACATAATGAATTAAGTTCCAAAGATTTCAACATTGAAAATATGTGTGATCAAATACAGTCAAACTTCTTCATCTTGAAGTAAAAATGATGACAAGTACAAAAATTACATGTATTTCTTACGAAATTCCATAATTCGATGTTTTTTTCGGGCACATCACACTTTGACACAATAAAAATGCTGCAAAGACAAAGTTTCAAGTACTTTCATTCATCTAGATGCTATGTCATCATATACTCATTACATAAAATCTAAAATAATCAAGTTTGATAACCTAATGAATTGAACGCATGTCTAAAAGGACATTTTTGTGGAACATATATTTATATATTTCAGATTGCCTTCAAGAATTACACAGTTGATGATTGTAAGAAAACGTGGTCCTATGTACTGAACAAAGTCCGCAAATATCGGTATTTAAGAGAAGTTCTAGAAGATGTTAAGCAATGGGTTGCAAATCCAAAACCAAAATCAGGAAAGGCTCAGAGACATCCAGATCAACCAAGGAGACCTCTAAGTGCATTCTTCATCTACTATATACAGGAAAAGGATAAGCTTCAAGCTGAACATCCTGGCATGGATGCTGTATGAAACTTCATTTTTAATACCAATTTGTATCCATATTGTACTATCGTATTTTTAGACTGAATTGGCTAAACTATGCAGCCAGGACTTCAAGCAGCTTCCCCCAGAGGAGAAAGAAATTTATGAAAAAATGGCGGCAGACAACAGAAAAGAGTATGATAAGAAACTCAAGCAGTTTTAGTAAGTTCTATAAGGATATAAATTATCATTCATGAAATTATTCAAATTATATACAAGGCTTCTAACATGACATGGGCCATCCCCTTGTCTAGAAAATCTTGTGATCAGTTATTCGAATTGGTATTGCCTTATTCTTGATTATTCGATGTGATCCATTATTCCGTGACACACCAATAATGATTTTTTTTTCAATGAAACACTACAGTATTTTGTTATATTTTTTATCTCAAAAAATTTAAGGAAGTGAATATATATATATATATATATATATATATTTAGTAGAACTTTCGTGGAGTAACATTTTGTAGCACAGTGTTCGCTATAGATTCACAAATATGATTTTAAATTATAATTAGTGTCAGTATGTTTTCTAAACTTGTCTTTTTTTTTCTGGATAGCCCTATTATTAACTTACCTATATATAATGTATGTATGTTTGATTGTGAAGGCTTCAAAGACTCAAGAAATTCTGCTCAGACTGAGCTCAATTTGTATCATGATATTAATTTCTAAATTTTGATTTTTTGAGAAAAGAGATGGTCCATGTTCTGTGGAACATCCTGTATAAGCTGTAATTCAATTCATCATAAATATTATAGCAAAATTACAATGTCCATTATTTTCAGTGAGGAACATCCAGAAGAATTGAAAGTCAGACCAGAAAAACCACCAAAACCTTTGAAAACAACAAAATCGGAGAAGGAGAAATCAGGAAAAGTTCCAAAATCACCAAAGGAATCAAAAATCGCTAAAGAGAAGCCCTTGCCGAAAGAGAAAGTACCAAAGAGAGCACTGCCACCATTCCAATATTTTTGCATCTCTGAAACAGAGAAAGAAAATGTAGAAGACAAAGGAGCGTTCAGAGAAGTGTGCAAAGAAAAATGGAAGCAAATGCCAGATAATCAAAAAATTGAATGGATCAACTATGCAGAGTCTGAGAATTACAAATATGAAGTGAGTAACAAATACGACGTATTTTGTTTGCAATCCATTGATCAGGGTCAGTCTTTTGCTTTTTGAACGGAATTATGGCTCATTTATGACGTACAAAAATTAACCTGAACAATATTTCTTCACTATTTGAAAGTCTTAGTGGTTTTAAAGTTTATCTAAGTTTTTTGAGTGCATGATATTTTTGGATTCTGAACGCATCACCCTGTGTATGATTGACATGATTTTTCCTTATTCAATAACCAGGTCAGTGGGATCATCACATACGGACATTTTTTTTGCAAGAAGCCCAATACCTAAATTGAAATAAAAATTCTTTCATGCGTCAAATATTCACAAACAAAGTTTTGTTGGATAGATAATGTCATCCTCGATCGAAATAAGTAAAAACATATTGGGTGTTCCATTTGAAAATCGAAAGTTGAGGTCATTTCCGGTCAAACCGGAAGTACTGCAAAGCAAGTGAATACGTCAAATAATGCGAATTGACATATGATACACAACCCCCGAATTTTGTTCTTCTATCTCCAATAATAAAAACGTTATAGGGGCGAGCCACCTTGAAGAATCACCCGGTATATTCCATTATTAATGAACATCAATATCTTCAATCAGTTTTTCAGCACACCCAATTTCAAAATTCTTTCTCTCAGCTCATAATATATCTTTATTATTTAGGAAGAAATGAAGAAGTACACAAAAAATCATCCAGAATACGTCGTTCAAAAAATATCGCTTTCTAAAGAAAATCAATTGGTTAAAGAACGGTTAGCGGGGAAGCCTACTAAACCACCATCTTCACCATACAACATTTTCGTCGGCAGATTATTGCAGAGTGAAGAAATAAAAGATGTTCCTTCGAGAGATAGGCTGACATTTGTTTCCGACCAATGGAAAGCCTGCAGCGAGGAGGAAAAGAAAGAATATAAAAACTTGTATGACAAGGTGAGTTCACTATATTTTTATTTGGTTAATTTGATGTCACCAACTTTATACGATTTTTCTGGGGCGCCTGGTCGTGCGATGCATCTGAAACAGTGGAACAAATTTTTTTTTCTTTTTAGTTTTTATAAGTTCCTGTTCTATATGAACCATAAAAATACCGAAGAAATGACGAAATTCCAAATTTTTTCAAAGTTTGAAAAAAAATCACTTTTTTGAAGGAAAAAATTCACTTCAAGTTGCAAAACAAGTAATTTAAATAGTACCTTTGTCCAACTTTTTTAGTTCAAATAGAAAATAATTCAATACTGAAGCTAGATCACTTTGGTTTTTTTCGATCGGACATATATTGTGTTTACTATCGCCGGCACCGTTTTCCAAAACTTGTGAAAATGAAAACTCGAGAAAACGGGCTGTAAAGTTTTCGGTTCAAAAAAATTTAAGTTTTTGGATACTTACACTAATTAGATGTTAATCGGCTATCTCCGGGCCATACAATAATCCTTCCTCTTCTTCAAAAAACTCATTTTGGCGAAGGCTTTCCGATCTTCGAGCTGTACAAGCCTCCTTGCTGGAAAGTGATGCGCGCCGGTTCTCCCGCGTTATGTGCTCAGCATCGACGGTGTCAGCTAAATTTTTGCATTGCTGCCCGATGACAATATCGAGGAGCTGCATGGTAGAAAGTACAGCTGAATAGCCTTCGTTAAAAATGTCTGTAGCCATATTTGCTGCTATTTCGACGATTTTATAGCCGGAATTTACGTGTTTCGGATTTAGGCGCCACACAATCGAATTGAACGATTCGTTCGAATTTTGAGTGTCACCGCGTCAATAAATCGTCATTTGAAAGATCTTCGTAAATTGGACGAATGTGCTTCTCTACATTATCATTAACTAATCTTGCCGTGTGTTCTAAAGATTCCAGATTATTCGCCGCTTTAGCCTTGCGCCATTCGCACCAACTCTCCGGGCCTTCTGGACAATTTTTATGCCGAGGATTTTTATCGGTGGAACAATAATGGTCTAATGTTGCCATAATAGCTCTCTTCATACCTTCAACTGAGGTCACGTTTCCACGAATTGCCAGACCGTAGTAAATCGTCAATTTCTCTATGAGACTCTCCGTTAGCCCGTTCTTTCCTCCAAGTTTCTCGGTTTTTCTTTTCTTCCTTAAACGAGTACCCATACGCTTTTGCACGTGTCCAACACACTCATTTTTCGTCACTGTGCACTCGTCCCCGTAAGGATTGCTATTTAATATTCCAGTAAAAGTTTCGCCGATATAATTACTGTACATAACTCCGAATTTCTCGACGGGTCTGCCCGAGCATTCGCACCTGCTCGACGCTCGGCCACTAAAACTGATCTACCTTCGAAAATATGTCGAATTGGCCTCTAAAATGTTGAACACATATTCTTGGATAGTTTTGGAATAGATTTAAGACGAAAACGAAAAATTGATTTTTTGAAGCCTGTAAAGCAGACGACTGCCTTAAGTACTAATTATGCCACACGCATTAATTTGTCACAATGCGTAATTCTGTAATTGGAACTAATGTTCTATTGAATTACCTATAATGAATGAAATAATAAAATAAACGAAATTGATTTCAAACATACAATTTCATGCGACCTCGAGCTGTCCAATCATAGATAATTGTTCCATGGTAAATCTTGCTGTCGCCACACCAAAATATCACAACTTATCTCGGAATAAAAGATGTAAAATGAAATATGAATGATATTTTCTCCACAAATTATCATGAAATGATATAGTTATCACTCATCGATACGTTTTTGAGAAATAAAGAGTGATCCACAAGTAAACGTGACAACATTACAGTGGTGAGAGCAAAAGATATATACATATGAATATATATATATATATATATATATATATAAATCGGCTGAACTCTCGTTTATTCAAAGTACTTGAGGAGCAACATTTGAATGTCATTTTATTATGATTTCAAAACGCCGAGCGAAAAGCTTTTCAATATTTTCCAAGTAATACCACAACCATTTTCTAATAGAATTAATTGTTTGATTATAAATGTCATAATTGAAAATACTCTTTGATATAGTTGGTATACACGATGCTTTTCATTCAATTCTATTTACAATCCATGAATTTTCCCAACTAGTTGACCGAGAAATACAAATTAGATTATGCCGCTTACCTGGAATCCTTGCCAGAGGAGGAGAGACAATTGGAACTGCAGAAATCTGCTCCAAAGAGGAGAAAATCTGATGAAACCAAGAAGGAAGTGAAAAGTAAGAAAACTAAACAAGCTTCTGATTCGAATCTAACTGCAACCGACAAGAAAATGACAGAAAAGAAGTCGAAAAAAATGGTTGAACCTGAACAACCGCCAATGTGAGTATTATATATTTATTCTATTTTCATATAAACACACATCAAATATTTATACAGCTCAGTCAATGCTTAAAGAACAATAATAATAAGATTTATATAAAAAAAAATAATAATAATTCTCTCCGAATCGTTATATTCAATTCAATAATTTTCAACGTGAATAATCTACTCGAATGTTTAGTGTGCAAAAATGATGATTCTCCTAACTTGAAAATGAATCTGAAATTTCAATATTTTTTCCAGCTCTCCCTACAAATATTTCCTCAGTGTGTATCAAGGTGAAGAACCTGGTAAAGCCTGGAAATCTCTCACTTCTGCACAAAAAAAAACATACGAGGAAGAGCTTGTTAAAAAGAAGAAAGCTTATATTGTGGCATTCGAAAAATTTCTCAAGAGTATGTCTAAAGAAGAGTTGGAAGCATTCTCAAATGCCAGGAGAAAAGTCAAACAAGACCCTCTAGATGACGAGGACATGGTGAGATGAAGTTCATGTTAACGTCACTTATGTTGATAAAACTTCACTTGACACTACCTATTTTTAGGATAGTTCTGGTGAGTCCGATTCTGACAATTCTGATGATTCCGAAGAAAGTGAGGATTGATTTTTGTTTGAAATGCCAGTGTAACAAAATTCTTTTCAGTTTATATATATTTTGTATAAGTTTTGTAAATAAATTGATTTGTGTTATTCAGCAAAATTTATCTTCCATTAATAGGTAGTTGAATGGACAATACAGATTTTCAAATGCACAGGACTGCAATCACGAATGATTATACTAGCACTAACATAATATTTAGGAATATGAACACAAATCACAGAAAAAAGTCGATGTTCATTTGTTTTTGATGATTTTTCAATGACATAAATATATCATTCTTGAATAAATAGACCCTGACAGTTCTTCCATGGTGTTAAAGAATGGACATAAAATTCAAGTGGCTATCTCAGAGAAGATGCATTGCAGAACAGTTGTTGATATCGGAATTTTCATTTGTGACCAACGTGCTGCATACGTGCTAGGCTACCAGAAAGGACGTTGAAATGAAAATAATAAGACATAATGTTGGCGAAGGGGCAGGTATTTGTGATGTCACTGCCAGAACAAGTTCTTTAGCATTATACTGTGGTCAGACTATTCATAGAGTTTATTGCGCTCTCTCTTTCCACACGCGCAGAGCACTTTACCGGTCCATTCTATCTGTATATGTTGATGGCAATGATCTATTCTATTAGATGGACTGTAGAGAGAGAGGTATCGAATCCAACATGGGTGCGTTCCATTAAGCGCTCACAACGCCAAAAACACTCATTCCGACGTTCCACATGGCGACCACGATCGTTGGGGTCGTGGCGAAAATGTCATGAATGACGTCATGATTCATGCTCACGACGACCCATCTCAATAGGTGGGTCGGCGTGAGCGTTTCGATGACGCACAGAACCAAGTGGAACGACAAAATTCGTGGTCGTGAGCGTGATCGTTGTGAGCGCTTAATGGAACGCACCCATAATGTTGTGATTCTGAACTGTGATAGTGAATGTCAAAACAATTGAAAGTGGAAATTGAAAATGGTGGAGAGTGATTATTTCAATGATGAACAAACCGAAACGCAAGTTGGAGGAGACACTAATACAGAAAAAATGGAACGAGAAGAATATATGCAAAAACTGAAAAAGTGGCTTGATGATGCTAGGTTATGGCATTACAATATTTGTGCACGACTTCCAAATAACAGTGATGAATACAATATACACATTCAACAAGTACCAAATTTATATGATCACATTTCACATCAGAATTTATGGAACCTTAATGCACATAATGTATTTCAACAAATATTATTAAATACTGATAATAGGAATTTACAAAATATTTTTCAAACAGGTAACATCTAATTTCAAACATGATCAAAGTTATTGAACTTTTCTTCATTACAGGTGCTCATATATTTCAACAAAATCGCCCAACTAGTACTTATGAATTTGTGATACCACCATTATGGAAAAGAGCTATTGCAGAACTAATGGATTTCTTACTTCTCTTTTTATTCAAAATGGCTTTAACTTTTGTACTTTTGGAAAGTTTTGATATAATGTAGGTGCTAATGCTTCGTTACTGTACCTAAACTGGTGAATCTTTCCAGTACAGATCTATAGTACTGGTAAAAAATGTGACTATTGAGGATATGACTTTTCTTACAGAGGCATGGGATATTTTGGTTTTGATTTATTCCAAAAAAACTTGGAGAATCCTGATGTGGCAATGCCAATGGCTATGGAATTATTAGCTTTAGAATTATTTCACCGCATAGTTGTTTGTGCTTTTGAGGTAATTGATTTTTACTCTGAAGTATTGAATAAGGATATAATATTTTTTGAAGGAATGATTTCTGGATAAGTAAAGAACAATTACAGTTGACAATCATCATTTAGATATGTGAAATTGTAATGATAAAATACTATGTAGAAATTTCATTAACAATATAATATAACATAATATAAAAACATTATAATCAATTTCAGGTATATATTGCAAATTGATAATTTTAGTTCACATAACCATTAATCTTTTCATTATTATATTTAGTAGGATATCTGGAATCATTAATTCAATATCAACTATTTTTCAAACACAATGTTATTCGACAGGGTTTAATAAAAATGGACAATTTCAGACATATTTTCTCCAAGGACGATTCTTTGCTACTCCAGGAAAGAGGTACATGGGATTGATGGTCATAACTGTTGAAAGCATAACACCTGTACCCAGTAGATTGGCAGAAACTATTTTAGCTACTGGCGCAGCTCCTTTGGGATGGCATAAATCACTTATTCGATCTACCTTGAAGAACATGTTGGTGGGATTATTTTTACCCATGTGTGTAGCATTTTATATTTTTCCTTATAATCGTACTGGATATGATATGATGTCCAACAGTGTTGTGGTTGAATACCATCAGGACTTTATGTTATCTCACGCTAATTAAATTGTTGATATGGCCGAAATATATACGAAATGTTAATCAAAATGTTTAATTTCATCTATTAGCAAATATTCCCTGCATCATTGGAAAAGCTGCACCCAGTAATTGTTTGCTTGCTTAATTTCATGTTACGATTAACCACTATTTCATTTGGTTACAGTTGTATTATCGAGTACGGCACTGTAAAATAATAAAATAAATTCATTAGTTTATGAAATGAGTGGAGAATTTTGTTACAAATATAAATTTATTTAAATAGAAATGGGGAGTTTTACATTATGGAAAACCCTGAATAACTCACGGTCTGAGTGACAAACAATTAATTTACAAAATTAAAATTCTGGCCAAAACAAGCGGTCATTATAAGGATATTACACATTCACTAACAATTCACAACTAATATTACAAATATTAATAAACTACTTCGAGTAACCTGCTCAATATTTAGTAAGGATGCTGGAAATTACGTGGAGTACAAAATTCAGTCTAATGCTCTAACTTCGAATTGCACAAATGAGATAATAACATATGAAAAACACTTGATACTGCAATTTCATTACCTGAATTATTTCAGAATTAATTAAAATTATATTTATGCCGTACATACACAGTCAAATTCCTTATCACGACAAACTGTGAGGTAGATTTCTACAATGATTATTTGAGTACAATTTTGGAGAGTATCAAAAAATATACAATTCATCACAAATCACAGTATGGAATTCACAGTACTTCATACATCATGACAAAAAACATCTTCATCTCAACATCCAGCAACATTTTAATTCCTTGACCAGGAATGGTAATTGAAATGATTTTATTGTTCTATCTACAATTTGGCGAGAAAAAGAAAAGAAAACATTTGCTCAAACTTACGTCCTATTTCACCTAATTTTATTTCAACCTCTGTGAAGGTTAGAGTTCGGCAATATGACCATTTCTAATGCAACTATACGTAAAAGTGAATTTGTCTAGAGAGACATAAAGCATTTAATTGTACACCAATGTAGTAAAGATAAGCATCCGTGGTGGTATTCTTTACTGCAAGGTTATAATGCCAATATTTACTTCAAAAACTCATAGTTCGTAGGATAAAATGAAAGAATAATGCATTTTTTCCACGAATCACATGATCGAAACAACGCTTTTGGAAGTCCATTCATTAGCGGAAGTGTTTCATAAAAGATTTTTGATCTACACTGAAACACTGCTATGTATACATTGCTTTAGTTATTTTCAAATAATCTGTATGTGTGAGTGTAATCATGACGGTGTAATGGCATAAACATGTACCGAATTTGTGTATATACAATTTTGTGAGCAAAATCCACTACACTGACATGTTTTAACGTTCTCGTCCCGTTTGTATGAAGCACGGACTCAATATGAATGGAGACATTGTATACGTATTGAAAATGTGAAAAAAAACGTTAATATACCTACCAAACTTAGGGCGCCCAACCCCAGATATTCGAATCAACAAATGAATATTTTTCAATCTACCTTAGTTTATTCAATATTTTATTCACTGCAAGCCCCTTGAAAAATGTGGTTATTTATAATGAGATGATTTAATTATCCTATTATGCCATAATTGTTGAATTTGAAAAAGTGTGGGGCTCGTAGTAAAGAATATATTAAAAAATCAGTATGTAAAGGATAGCCAGTAATATTGAATTTTATATCTATGGAGCTAGTGATGTTGATATGCTATCAACCAGATTTCAAACAGTTTGTCCAAATAAAGACCCACGATTGATTCTGAGTATGTACAGTCGATTCATATCATTTTCACAATTCTTATGATCCCAAGCTTTAATCGGAAAAAATTAGAAAACATCTACTTCTCATATTAAGGCATCATTTATTCAATTGAATTACGGTGGAAGCTGTTGAGTCAATCAATCTATATGAGATATGTTGATACTCATGAAAGGCGAGGGAAAAGATTTTACAGGAATAACTTCGGAAGTAAGATGGATCCGTAACGAGAATGATTAATTGAAAATACTGTCCGTATGTTTTTTTCACATTTCGTCAAATGTCACGTAATAACAATCTTCACAGCATAATTTCAGAATTTGAAACAGGCCAACTCAAAAGTAGGTGATAACAAAAATGAATGTGACATAATTACCTTCAATGGGATTCAGAGAAGTATTATTTTAAAGCATGAATCTCAACCAAATGTGATGCACTTTATCTATGGAGAATGACCTATAATTCAGTGGAAATTCTTGTGCTCTGAATATTGTGAAACTATAATTTTTTGAATGTTTTGATAATGAAATATTTGTGAAAATCAGTAGTTTTTAATGTGATCTTTGGAAGTGCAAAATCTTTTATTTTTATTCTCTTTTTTGAGAGCATATTCTTCTAATTCTTTAATTTCCTAAATATCTTTGAAAAAAAGTACATCGAACAAATATAAAATTTACAGAAGTAATAATGGATAACTATTTGACTCAATTTCTATAAGTAAAAAAACGATGAGAACATACAAGAGACCAAGACAGGATGAAAAATGTATATTCGATAGGAGAAGATGCAACATAAAAATGTAAACATTTCGTATGCACACGTGATTGATCAAAACGTTTGCATTTGCATTCGATTGATTCAAACACGATGTTTATTCGATTGATAAATTGATTTGGCACCGATGAGCAAAAGTGAATTAACGACACTTTGGAAGAATGTACGCAATTGCCTGATTTTTTGATACATCCATTCAATAATATTAATAATGATGACAATGTACAAAAATGGTACGTAAATAATCATAAGAATAGCACGATCGTTTGGGATTTTTTTCCGAATTTTAGGCCATTCTCTTCAAACGAACAAATTCATAAAATTATGCATAATTGCTGAATGTGATCTGTTAATGAATAATAAATAGAAATATGAAATGCTAGTCCATTTTTCCTGAATGTAATATCAGGTTTTCATCAGAACAGGAATAAATATGTGACATATGCAAAACAAATCAGATTACAAACTGATGAATCTATTCCAGGAATTCAAGAGAACCTGAATTTTATCTTGACCTGCGATATATCCCTGACTCGATAAAATACACCTGCAGAGCAAAAGAATAACAGATTTGTATCTAGCCGAATAATTGCTGAAGGTATTATTATTTTTATATAATCCCCTGGATTTACAATAAAAAAATGCATAATAAAACTATACAAAAAGTTTGTAGAGAATCTCACATGCAATATTTCTCTATCATATTTATAATAAAATTATGTGAAAATCTCTGCAAATCGAAACAAAAAAGAACAAATCACCACATTTGTAGAAGAAAGAAATTTAAATGTTCACAGTCCATTTACAGTTGAAAGTGCGTTACTACATCATACAAAATTCCTTTTAAAATTCTTTTGTTTATAAAACCTCATTTTATAAACTTTGTTCAATTTCGCAGATGATTAACTAAAACTCACTGTACAGTTTGAACAGTATCACCTGTTCAAATGGGCGCATGGCTAGGCCAAGAAGTCCGGATCACTATAATCGTTTTCACTTTCATCACCAGACGAACTCACGAACTTTCTCCGCTTCTTTTTGTGTTTATGCTTTTTCGCTTTTTCCACTGACTTTTGAGTTCGCGGAGTACGTTTCGTATCACTATCAAACCTTCTATTAGATATCACCAATTTGGGCACTTTTGGTTGAGAGTCCTGGAAGAAAATTAATAATTTCAAAGTAAATTTGAATCTCTTCTATTATAAGAAATGATCTATTTATGCGGTGGACTGGCATCCAAAAAATATGTTGAAGTTAATGGATATAAAGATAAATGTTGAGATTTCTCAAATGATCGTTCAGCTTTGAAATAAGTGACGTTACAAGAAATGTTGGGTGAAATTTTGTGAAAATGTCATAAATGTAATATAACATTCCCTGCACTAATAATAAATTCCCCTAATCGTTGACCATTACATTTCCGATCTCCATAATTTCTTCACCACATTGCTCACCTTATAATTGTCAAGTACAACTTGGTCAGTCTCAGTGAGTATTGATGAGGGTGCTCCTGCTTGATTCGTTTGAGGATTTACGTGGGTACTGGCCAGTGCTGTCAAGACCTTTGGGGCATTTTCATCATCATCTGGGTCTTCGGGGTCCAGTTGTAACATCAATTGTTTGAACTAAAACGAAACGAAATCGAGTACCAACATATATCAAATCAAGTCATGCTGAATATTTGCATGGTACTCACATCTATATATTGACGAATGAGATCCCGCCTTCCTTCTTCATCAAGATACTCTGCAGGATTACCTTGCTTGAGTTTTAGTAAAGTTGCCTTGGGGTTAAAGAGAGCATTTGATCTCCGCTGTATCGCTTTTTCATACACCTTGGCAGGTTCCGATGGTGAATATTGCTGAATTTTCCTGAAATATACGAATAAAGATAATTTGCACGATAACGTCGGAAGAACTAATGAATATCATTGTGAAAAGAATACAAAACCTGATGTAAAGGACACATGATCTCTATGGACACAGCAGGGCCATGTTGTCAATTGAAAATCATTGTCAGTGAAACAAAATGTATTTTTCTCAAATGATCCTTCTGCCCGTGTAAGAAATGGTAACTGATCAATATTGTTTGCACCTATACTGCTGGCACTGACGTGTGAAATAATGTACTCACCCGTCACTGAGACCATATACATCCTTTATATGCTGTTTTAACATAAGCAGTAACAGGCAACCTTGAGCTGCTGTTATGCATGCCTGCAGTTGAGTTGTGTCTTCAGGTACACGGGATAGAAGAAGATCTTCATCCTCGTCATCTTCATCTAGAGCTGATACCATATTCAACGCCTCACCATTTTCGCTGTCGAGAATTTTACTTTGACCCTCAGTCATTATCAAACCCTACACGAAGCAGAAAATAATACAATTAGTTCAAACGATCCGACTTCATGGCAGACAGAAACGTTAATTCGTGCCAAAAATATTCAGTTCAAAGTTGAAATTTCAATTCGCTGGGGCTGATGCAAAATTAATATTCCACTTTATATGATTTCAGATTGAATATTGAAGTTTCTTCAGACATACCTCTCGAAATAATTGGAGTAAATTTGTTCCAGAAACTGAGATCATGATATCGACGTGATGAACGATGAAAAGGGGTTCATCTTGGACTTGATACGGGAAATAAGCCAAGTTATCTGCCAGGTACAACATGTAAGATAAAGTTGTACGCTGAAAAAAAAACTATTTGTCATCAAAAGTGTTTTCATTGATGGTTGTTGTTATATACTAACAGAGAAATGAGAATATCAATTGAAAAGGAATATGGTACTCACAGCTTGTTCGTCAAATTGTTTCAATATATTAAGTATTAAGGCACGTCTTTGTTGTCTGGAACTACGAAGAATAGAGTACAAGTAAGCATTCAGCGCACTGGGATATTCGCCTTGTTCCTTCACTCTGAACCCTCTCACTACCCCCTCCGGTTGCATTATCCTCTGTAGCTGGTAGGACAATCTTATACCCAACGAAGACTTGGTGTGAATGAAACCAGGATACTTTTTCTCAATATCGATCAACTGTTTATCCGCACTATGCGACACCAATTTCTCGCAGTCTGTACTCATGCATATCAGGTATGGAACTATCTGTACTGGATGCACTAAGCCCTGTTGCAGGACGAGCTGTATCACTCTCAGAGCGGGTTTCCTTACTTGAAGATCATGATGTAAATAGGAGTGCATGATTTCTTTCAGATACAGCTGGATTACCGTACTGGCCATTCCTGAAGAAACGTCGCCCATCTCTTTGAGATTCTCTTTCTTTGATTGCTTCGACCCTTCAATGCGTCAAGAGGAAATTAAACCATTATTTTCTCAGAAAACAAAATATAACTAATTTTTGTGTAACAAAATGAAGGCATATACTATTATTTTCACATCACTTGAGTGAATAACGTTTACCATTTCATCTTGAATTCAACATTTCATAACTTTATACTATTGAAATATACTCGTGTAAACTACAGCGATGGGTATACTGGATTTCAATTTGAAAGTTGATATATCATAATTTTTAGAAAATACTTCATAAAAAGAAAGGTTTCGCAAGTTCTTCGTTCAATAGAAAAATCGAAACGATATGTAGAAGTTTGGCGTTGAATTGAAAATATATATTCTAAACGAACACCTTTTGTTGCAGTAAATCACATAACGAAAGTTTCTTTAATGAAGTATGATGGCACAATTGACGTTTCTCGTTGGATCAACAGTATGGTGGGTATATATAGAATTAATCTATCTAAAGTAAATGAATTCAAATTCCATTTGTAAATTCTGTTGAATTATTGTATGTATATAAGGATTTTTTCCTACTCAATAAAGATTCATTCATTCAAAATTCGACACGTCTTTTATATTTTAATTGATATTTGGTTACGTCAACGATACTTTTTCTAGTGTCTATCTGACTGTAGCTCAAATTAGGAAAACGGAATATATGACGGAAAACTTTATTCGACAAGTATAATACAGATACACAGCAGTTAGTGCTGTAGCTATGATAAGAAATCTTACGTATACGTATCAGGTTAACGTCGCATCAATACAATCATATCCAAACTTAGCTTTTGCGTTCATTAATGTTACGCCCCTGGCATCGACGAAATGTCAGACAAGAATTTTACGATGTTTCCCGAATTTTGCAGAGACGGCGTTACATAGAGCAGTTGGTTACTACAGTCGAATGCGAAACAAGGTGTAGTGAGTATAGAGATGTTGATAGTTGATATTGTATTGGAGAAGTTTAATAAATAGTAAAAAGTTAATACAAAGTGTTATGCAGTTAACAGTTTAACAGTATCTATCAACTAGATGCAATGTGATAACGAAATCGATCCATGAAATGATAAAATCTACCTTGCGATGAAGCGTCATTTATTAGTCTTATTATAGTTCTTCCATTATCAATTGCAGAACACAGTTATGCGAGGAGTAATCAATATTTAATATACGCCCTATATAAACGCATGGCACTCACGCCAAATTAAGAAACAAAAATAATGATTAGTACTCGTACGAAGTCAAAGAAGCCGCCAGGGTCAACGTGGATTCGAGTTATGTGTCAACATCCCTTTCAACCAATGAAAACAGTGAATCAGGCAAGCATTGGCATTTTATTGGTCGAACACTCGAAAGCCATAAATCATCTTTTTTACTCAACAGAATGGATTGTCTGGATATCAGTGGTGTAGTGTGGTGTGTTGAATTTAGAAATTTTATTAAATACCTCGAAATGTGGCGTTTTGGAGACCATGGGCGAATGAAAATAATTGAGTGCTAAACAACGGCGTAATATTGATTCGATTGCCGTTTTAGTAAAACTTTCTCGCATATGATTTTAAAATAATAAATTCATAAAATAAGGTATCCCTGCCTATGACAGATCAAACAAAATTGTCGGTAAGGGTTCGGAATGAGTTTTTATATTCTGCAATTGATAATGGAAGAACTATATGTACCTACTAAATGGTGTATCCATAAAATAACTCTATACACATGATCACTTACATTCCAAATCTTGTTGAATCATGCGGTTCTCTTCCTCTACCAGATAATTTTCAATGTTGATTAGTACTTCAACCTTCATTCTCAAAGGGGCATCGTCTCCTGTCAATTGGGTATGGTAAAAATTCTTGAGTTCATTCTCCAACATGAATTCATAATGCCTGATGCATATAGAGCCTATTGCTTTCAAAGTGTTAGCTTGCATGTCAATATCGTCTCTTTGTAGAAAAAATGTCATAGTTTGGTACACCTCAGTTTTAGTTTCAGGCTGAAAAAACATTGTCTGTAATCTACCTACTTGGGTATTGGTTATTCACATTTATATCGTACATCAATAGTTGAGTTAGTTGCCAATTAATGTACGCGTTGCATAATATATTTTTCAATGTTTGAAAAGAATTGATCTTTGAAAATGTATAGACCTGAAAGCCTAGAAGCAAAAATTTGAATTCTTACTGCCAAATTAATATTCCACTTTTTATGATTCTTGTATAGATTTTGTTGAAAATTATGAAGTTTGTTTGAATTGTTCTGAAAAATTTTGTTACTATTTCTTCGAATATCGCTGAAATGAAAAGACGAGCAACAGCACAAGCTGTCACTATTCTACGGTTCTTTATTATACTAGGTTAATTTCACTCACCGATAGATCTCCAATGACTTCAGGATTCTTGAAATCAAAATGCCTCAGTAACAAACCAACTATGAATAATGCTCGCCTGAAAAGACCTCTGTACTTCACTTCCTGACAAGTCCTGTAGTCCATCTCAACCCAGTTCTTATATCTGAGTAGGTATTCATAGTATTTCTTGAAACAATCCCTGATTAGCTTGTAGTTACGAGTTACTTTATTTATGATAGATCCTAAGCATGACAGACAACTGCTAACTATGGGTCTGTTGTGCTGCAGAACTAACTTCATCGCGTCTTCTTCGAGTTGTGCCAGGAAAGAATCACTAGGATGTTCCATCAGCGGAACTACCAACTCCAGCATCCGAGCAACACTGCTTATTATTTGTATATCTCCAGCAGATTGACATTTCAGGCCGAGATATGGCTGCAATGTGCTGGCATGCTTGACTAGTAGTTGAGGTCTAATTTTTGCGAACAAATGGAGGGTGGTGAGACACGCTACAAGCCGTTGAGAGGAACCACTGTTATCAGTGGTTTCTTCGAGGCTCAATACATTTTCGATGAGACAATCCACGATTTGACGGCAAGCCAAAAGTAATGCCTTCGGAGGTTCCGTAGCTATTTTTGTTGAGTCATCTTTGTCTTCTTTTGGTTTGAATAACTGTAAAAATTATTATCGTTATATATTTTTATTTTCATGAGTAATCCTCGTTGAACAGGGTGTGTTACTGGTGCGTTTGAGAGCTTCAACACAAAAATTCTTGGATCCGCTTGAATCTCTCGAACACTTTGGCATCTGAATGGTGTTCCAAATTCACTTTTTACAAGCATCTTAGAGACTTAACGAAACGTAAATTGAAACTGTGTTCTCCCAAGTATATGTACCAAAGAAAATTACAAGTTCAGAGAAGGGTTGTGCACATCAAGATTGAATTATTGTGGACACCATTACACTCTTACACTGATGATAATTTTGGATTTATAGTCTCTCCAACAAATTCAGATGTTTTCTTCTAAGAAGAATATAATATTAGGAATTATCAACCGTACTCTCTGGAATTTATTTGAACGTTCCAGTAGAATCCGTTCAATTGAATGACAAAGTATGGGATAAACGCGATCAAATTGACATCTGAAGTTCAACTCTTGCATCCCGTGCAAGGAATTGAAATATGTTGATTTTGATTTCTTCTATATATTGTGTTTTCATCATTTTGTTGTTGTTAAATTAGCTCCAAGTGCTTGAATACACAGTATATATTTATATGTATACCAATTTAGTGATATTGAGTGTACTCGTGAAAAATTGATGAATAAACATGGAATATATTTCGGAATACTCACGCTGACCAATAGTTGTTCGAACCATTCCAAACCGATTTCTTTCGAAGAAGCAACAACATCAGTGATGTTCATCACTTTCCTCAACAATGAAGTGTCCTTGGTGGGTGTGAACCACATATTTTGGAATACTTCCATGACTAGTTTCTTGATTCCTTCCTCATCGTTCACCCTTCGGATCATTTTTACACAAATTTCGGGTATTTTTGGAAACTCAGGACATTCTATACAAATATCTTTCAATATTTTTATCACTCTTTTTCTTACACTGACACCAGTGTCCAATATTCGAGCAGATAACATTTCATAATACTTGCTTATCAGTTCGGGACGGCTCAAAACAAATTTCCCTACTAAATCTACAGCTGCCTCTCTCACAGAAGTTGAATGGTCGAGAAAAGAGTGGTTAACACCCATTTGCATATCATGTCGTCCCAGGACTGATGGGTCAGCTTCCACGATCATTGTTAGACATTTCATCGCCTTCGTTCTTATGGCTATGGACGTTTCTTTAAGTACAATGAGTATCTGAAAACAAAATATATATTGATCAGCAACTATTGACTAGATACAATAACATATACTATACAAATTCGGTATTTTTATTTCAGAACATTATATTATATAAACCGTTAGCTCATTCGATGGGAGTTACCCACGCGCATGAAAGTCGAAGCTTTGAATACTTGTAATACACCGAGTACGAATAAAAATCGCTTGATTTCCTGCGCGCTTGGAATTGGTTTTCCAGTAATGGAAAAGAGACAAAAAATGAAACATGCAAACCGACAAAATGAGCCACATGTCATGTTATGTTTCAATTTATGCGTAATTCTACATTGTTTCCTGTGTTCTTCGGAATTTGAAGTTTTTCATTCGATAATGTACGTTATATACAGGGTTATGATAAAGTAATGCACAAAATTCATAAAAAGTACAACGATCACTTTTGAAAAAAATGCAAAAACACGTCAAACTGTTCTTTTTATTCCTCATCTTTTGACATGAGTTACAAAAATAACACGTCAAAGTTGTCCAAGTTATGACGTCATCAACAATTTTTTTCAATGGGAAGCTAAGATTTTTATCACATTATGTGATAGAGCTTGTGTTTTTACACACGGGAAAAATAGTTGCTCACATAGGAAAAAAAACGAGAAAAGGAATAAAAATCTTAATAAACGTAAGTTTCATAATAACTTGTCAATTAACTAAACAGTCCATTAAACAAAAATTATTTCTCATAGGAATTGTCCCGTTTACTAACTGACATAGGCCAAGACGATGGTAGACCGCATTTATAGTGTTTTCGATCAACTGCGGAGTAATACGAGTCATTTCGTGTCTAATTCGTTCCATTGAGTTTTCTAAATTGTCTGGCCGGTTGATGTAGACCCGACTTTTCAAATGTCCCCATAGAAAAAAATCAAGGGGGGTTAAATCAGGTGACCTAGGTGGCCACTCCATTGGTCCACGTCTTCCAATCCACCGTGCTTCAAACTGGTTATCCAGAAACCTTCGAACAGTATGACCATAATGTGGTGGTGCGCCATCTTGTTGGAACCAAATACTGGGATCCAAGTTGTCCCCATTATTTGGATCCGGAAATGCCGCAAGTAGGTCCGGAAGCACTGCCATACGAAGATGTTCCAAATATCGTTCAGCTGTTAAATTCCCGCGAAAGTAATAAGGACCAATAAATCTTTCCCGGACGATTCCTACCCAAACATTAATTTTTTGGGGACGCTGGGTGTGTTTTGTTTTCGTCACAATGCCGCATGAAGATTTCACAAAATCTGTCCGGATCATCTTCTGAGAGTTCGTGAACAAGATGAACTTTGTATGGGTGTAGTTTTTCTTTTTTTGACATCTTGACTACAAACGACTGACTAACATTTTCTTGTAAGGCAAGTTCTGTTGTAGTTGCGTGAGGGTGTTCTTCTACTGACAGCAAAATATCTAACTTCACATCGTCGCTTATTCCTGGTCGTCCAGATTTTGGAGCATCCCTCACGCTTCCCGTTTCATCAAATTTTGCAACAATTCTGCTCACTGTGCTTCTAGCAATTGGAGGTCTGTCAAAATGTGTTGCGTTAAATAAAGCACATGCTTCCTCATGACTTCGAAGGCGATCGCCGTAACCTACCATCATTAGAATTTCTATCCTTTCTCTTTCGGTTAAACGAGCCATAATAATGAAACTGTGGTGACACGAATTGTACCACTGACACTGACAAACCGTTGTTTTAGTAAAACAATTGAAAAAATTTATAAGAACAAATGTTCTTACTAGATAAGTTTGAGTTTGACCTCTTTTTATAATTGGTTATGTTATTTAGTTTTTTATTCCTTTTCTCGTTTTTTTTTTCCATGTTAGCCCTACTGCAACTATTTTTCCCGTGTGTAAAAACATAAGCTCTATCACATAATGTGATAAAAATCTTAGCTTCCCATTAAAAAAATTTGTTGATGACGTCATAACTTCGACAACTTTGACGTGTTATTTTTGTAACTTATGTCAAAAGATGCGGAATAAAAAGAACTGTTTGACGTGTTTTTGCATTTCTTTGAAAAGTGATCGTTGTACGTTTTATGAATTTTGTGCATTACTTTATCATAACCCTGTATATTTAAGCGTGGAAGTCTGAGTACACGAGTATAGGTACAAATAATAAGATGTATTGAGTTGTAATGTTAAGATGAGAAAATTTTCGTTTCTATAAATATTGGTCAATAAAATATCCAGGTCTGTTCATTCCTGGTGACGAATACTTACTGCTTTTAAATACTGATCGAAGCTCTGGGAGAAATATCTCTTCGAAGCCAGAAATTGTGCGACGAGTTCAGCGCTACTATAATCGATGTAGGTCTGATAAACTTGTACGCGATTTCCAGATGAAATGGCCTCCTGAAAAGGTTGTATTTTATTCAACAGAAACTTTTTCTTATCCTCGATCTGTTGAAATTTTTCGGCAAATTCTTGATCAGCAGAAGCTTTTTTGTTTTTCTTCTCTCGCTCTTCATCAGACTCGTCGCTTTCGTCTTCATCTTCTTCTTCAAATTTCTTTGATCTATGATTGTTCTTCTTTTCACCAGTTGCTAATTGAGTTTTCTCATTGACACAGTCTTTATACCATTGAGTTATATAAAAATGCCTAGCATATTTATAAGCTTCATCATTTTGAGCATTCACTGATAGAAAGTCTAAGAGAACACGCTGCAGAAATTGGCTCCTCTCCTCATCTGAGTTCGTGCTATTATTTTTCTTCTGAAATATGGTTTTTCCATCATTCAATGAATTTCTTGTGAAAATAATACGTTACCTTTACCTTAGACGTCGGTTCTTCGTTGTCTTTCATTTCTTCCTGTTTGATATCCTTTATCATCTGATCGATTGTATTCAGTTTACATCTTGACAATACACTGTCCCTCCTCAGTTTAGCGGCTACTACACCCAGATAATCTAAACTGGCGACACGCAAAGACATATCGGTTCCTTTATTAGAAAAATTCTTGACTAACATTTTCCCTAGTAAACATAGCAACAGCTCGGTAGCTGGCCACTCTGGTTTATTTACTGTGGAAAGCAAATCCTGAACGAAATTTTCAAATAAAGGACGATAGTCGATGTCTTCCTGTTTGTTACCGCACTTATTCAAGAAGACAGTTAGAAACGTACCAGCTGTAGACGTTGCTTTCTCGAATTTATTACACATGAAAACGTCAGTGTCCACCTAAAATATATCCGAAGAGTTATATCTGTTTCAAGACTATGATGTGAGGAACATCTGTCATTAATTTCTTGTCGATACATCCTAGTATCTCAAGGATTTTTGTTTCATTTCATTTTTAATAACAACACCAATATTTCATGAGTCATCGAAACTTTTAGAAAAGCGGGATTTTAGAATTAGCATCCTTTACCTGAGGTATTTTTTCGGTGGTCGAATTCTTATCTTTCCCATCTTTACCCATGAAATTATCGGGTAAACAAACAACACATTGTATCAGCTGCAACACTAGAGCAGTGAGCATTTGTATGTGTTCCTCACTGTTCAATCGATAAGTACGTAAACTTCGTTTGGTACTTGGAAGACGGGCAATCGACGCCAAAATGTCATCTAACAAAAGCCTTCGATGTGTTTCGTATTTTGTAAATATCTGAAATACAATCATTTTATCAATGGATCAGAACATTTCAACATCTACTTACCGTTGTTACAAGTTTAAGACATGCCAATTGTAATTCACTAACATTCTCAGCAAAGAATGGGGATACACCCATGGAAGAAGCATGAAGAACTGATGTGTCAGTTAAAATTTGTATATTCATCAATTCAGCTAATAAATTGACCAATTCTGATAATTTCGTGTATAACACTAGAATGCCTTTTTCTGAAACTTGGGCGGTTTTCTTCCGCCTCCCATCTTTTTTCTTGTTATCTAATCTATAGGTGGAGTCAAACGATGGAAATATAGTATTATGTAGTTGATATTTGATATAGAGAACTACTCGATCTATCACTTCCTCAAGGTAGACCCTTTTTGACATGTTACGGGATGTCATTATATACATGCACACAAGACAAGCATCTGCTGCTCCCATCACTCTTTCCATTGCCGTTTCAAGCCATAACTGACGAATACTCTCGTTATCCTCCTGGAAAGGCACATTAGAAAATTCCAAATCGTACAAATCAGTATTTCTTACATCAGAAATAGGTGACACTCTATCTCCTCCCCTGATATTCAACTCTAAGACGTTCAGAAGCCTAGTCAGCTTTTCAGTTGGTATCATTTCCATAGCGCCCAGTATTTTCAGTTTAGCTGCTTCAGTGCATAACTCCTGCATTACATTTCTGCTCAAGAGGTACTCTTCTTGAATCATTCCGTCTTCCGCTGAAAGTTTTTGAATTATAAAGTGTTGCTCGTGACTAAACACTTTTATATGCCAGTCAAGAATATACTTCCAAAGATACAAATGAGAGATCAATAGCAAATGTATGCATTCATTATATATTTGTTGGAGAATAATCCGAATAATCTTTCGAAACCATACAACTAAAGCCTTGAAAAGCTGCTGATTATACGTTAATCGGAAATAGTAAATGAAGTAAGTATGTTGATATTTGAAAGATTACTGATGTCTCTTTCCACTACTGCCTCATTATTTAAAAGCTAATGGAAAAAATGATACAGTGCGAACAAACTTAGATGTTGTCCAAGGATGCTTTATTATGATGAAAAAATAACAAACGATTATTCTTTTCAGAAATATGTTGGTTGATTTATATATTGCTGAGGAAAAGTAGGGCCCGCTTTTTGACCTAAGCTCACATATTTGTTGATATTGATAGTTTTTTATTCGAAGCTCTTATTCGCTAGAGTGTTCATGATGAAATATAATAGTAGATTTCGTGTACTTACCAATTTCAGTAACATCAATATCTTCCCCAGATCTTAAAACATGCTCAACAGACTTATTGAACCTATGATAAGTGTTAGTCTCCATGAGTTCTTCCTGAGACAACTTGGCAAGCACCGGAACAAACTTCTTTTCCACTCTTCTAAGTTTAGGTTTGACGATGACAGGCTCTTGAACATCTTCCTTGGCAACTTTCCTTTTTTTACCTACTAAAGCTGAAAAAGTGTCTGGCTGGTACTCTTCCTCACCACTGTCTGAATGCTTTCTTTTAGTACGTTGACGTTTAGAGCCTATCTCCTCATCTGAATCGGACTCATGTTCATCTTTCACATCGATTCCGAGCTCTTTTGCGAGCTTGGGTTTCATCTCGACGAATTCTTTCAGGCTCCTCTGCATAAGCGACTGGTCTGCTTCAGACAGCCTACTCAGTTTTATCACCGGTTGTTTAATAGAGTTGGGATCAGTTGATCCTTCAATTTCTTCAACTTCAGATTTGAAATCTTCTATCATGTCCGTTGATTCATCAACCGTCAACTTTGATTTGATGAAACTATCTGAATTTTCTTTTGCATCGCCAATCAAAACAGGCGATACTTTTTCAGTCTTGGTCGGTTCTCTTGACATTGATGCATCCGTTGATGTAGTTTGTTGTACTAGAAATATATATAATTATAAGCAAGCATTACTTTTATTTTATTATGGTCAAATTAAGTCAAGATTGATAAACGGTATTTTAATTTGGGGTAACTCGTCTTCTATGAAAGATATTTTTATAACACAGAAAAGAATATTGCGAAACATTGCTAGTGTATCAACAAGAATTTCCTGTCGAGGACTATTCAGAAGGTATAATATTCTTACGGTTTATGGTTTATTTATCGTTGAACTATTGATGGTATATACACAGAAATCGAGACATGTTCATGAAAAATGAGTCGGTACATCATTACAATACGAGAATAAAAAACGATCTACATATTTCAAGACATCGTACATCATTGTACCAAAAATCATACCAGATGGTGGGCCTTAGACTGTATAATGTATTGCCTGATGAATATAAAAGATTCACCAAGTTACACCATTTCAAAAATAATATCAAGGAGCTTATGTTAAATATAAGTCCTTACAATATAGATGAGTTCACTAATTATTTTTGATAGAGTCGTTTTTGTTGTGTCCTCAAATTTTTGAATTTTCTTAAGCGAGCAGTATGTATGTATTGTATGCAATTGAATTGTGGAAAGAAGTTTATTATCATTATATTATTATTGTATTATGTGTGTGTATATATTAGTATATTATATGTTTTTGTTTGTATATTTTATGTTGAATTTATAAAAGTGACAAATTTGTATATTTTTACTTATAAGTTTTTTTTTCATGACTTGTCCCATAACTTGTAAAAGTTCTCTTAAATGGACCAATAAAGATCTGTCTATCTATCTATTGACAATTGTTTAAAACTCAATTCGAATTTGAAATGAACCCACGTTGTATTCGAAATGAAAAAATGTTGACTATTTATCAAATATCCTTCAAATCTAAGTCGAATTATTTAATTTTATTGGACTTATAGAATATTGATCGGATAAAAATGTCATTTTCAGGAAACGAGTTTATAAATGACACTAAAGCTAATAATTGATGAAAGGAATATGATTACTTTTGATTTGCTCACCTCTTGTTGGAATCCGCCTCAACTGTCTCAACTCACTAGTTAACGATTGTGTCGGTAGCGCAGAAGTCGCTGTAGGGGTAGGCAGTACTACTTTAGAAGTAGGTTGTCCTGTTATAGGAGTAGAAGGATTCGGAGAAGGCTGCTTCGAAGTAGAGACTATACTAGGGGCAACTGTAGCTGGCTGTGCCATTTGTGTTTGTAAGGAAACCTCAGGTACTCTACCATTATTACAATTCATAACAGACATCATTTGAACATCATCTTTCTGGGGTAATCCAATGGGCATGTTTATTTTTTGATCTGCCACAGTTTGAATGACGCTAGGTATTACGGGATGAGATTGTTGATATTTTTGTTGACCTGAAATTCGATTCATTTCATCAATTAAATGAGCGATGACGATAGATACAATCAAGACAATGAAGGTAGTTTGAACAAGAAAAAAAACAGAGAAGTTAGGAAACATAATAATAATAATATAATAATAATATAAGACCTGAAGGGTAATGAAAGCTTGTAATGAAAAGAGATTAGTAGTAATTGAACTAAGTAACAACCCTGTTTATACTTGTGTGAAATGTGCTCCTAAAAAGGCGTTCGAATCATACTAATGTTTTTTAATCTAATTTGTCTTTTTCTCTGCATGTAAGATCTATGATCCACGGTAACACAGAAGATATAAAGTAAAACTTATTTTATTCATCATTTTCACTATCATCAATTGTCATTGTTAGGTTTCCCGAAACATTTTCGTGAACAGAGTACATGTTTTAATTTAAGTTTCCTATGTTATCCTAATCCCATCTATAAGTATGGTAGACCATCAAGTTGATAACCACTAGTTCACTTACCGATCTGTTGATTCATTACATGACTATGATCTTGAATATCAAGACTCTGACTCAAACCCATCAGACTAGAACTTGCATGAGAGGAACCTTGTATAACACCATGAGGATCCAGCATTTGCTGGTTTATTGCTTGAAGACCAATCACCGCTTGCTGATTCACATGAGACTGGTTGGAATTAGGTAACTGAATTTGCTTATCCATTTCATTTCCATGAAATACCTACATAATAATGTGATTTAAATACAACGTGGGGAGATAGTAACTGAATCAGAAGATATTGATATAGATCACTCAGAAATTTGGCTTTTGGCTGAAAATAGTTCTACCTGCACAGTTGGTTGAGCAGTATGATTCCAGTGTTGTTGTTGCTGCTCCAGATGATGCTGTTTTTGGGTTGGTTGGAGTGACTGTGTTACATGCTGTTGCTGTGCATGAACCGTCTGGAGCTGAGGCTGATGTTGAACTTGGTTCATGGACATTTGAACTTGCTGCATCATTTGTTGTGAAGCATGAGCTGCAAAGTAAATAACGAAGACATGAGTTGTACACGTTGATACTCCTGTGGTAAAATTACCTTTGTTGCCACTGAAGACATTGGGATTTGCCTCTAGAAGTGCTCTTAGAAGTTCTGGCATGGATTCCTGCTGTTCTAATCTTGAATCTGAACCAGCATAATTATCTTTTACTTCTCTGTGGACATAACATATATTTCAATGGTTGATATATTATATTTCTAGGTGAAAGAATATAATTCTATAGGTTTAGGTGGGCTAAGGAAATATCTTTCCACCATTAACCACAAAATTATTCATTTATTATTATTTTCTTCCAAATATATATACACTAAGATGATATTTTCATTAAGGTATTAGCTGAAGTGCTTTTCCGGTCATAATGAAAAATTTTCAAGCTTACATGTGCTCAGCAGATGTCTTCTCCAATGACTGTGCCAATTGTGGTACAAGCATCTCATCTCTTACACCGAGTAAATTTTGTGCCTCTTCTGCCACCCTTGGATGGAAAAGCAGTGATTTATTACTCAATGTCTGAGGTGACGGGGTAGGGAGGGGCATCTCAGGGAGCACTATAAAAGAGAAAAAATAATTGATAAAATTCTTGATGAATAAAAGATATTATCTTCTGGTTTTGATAATATAAATGATATGAGAAATAATAAAACATATAGATAATTCTTGATTATATATATATATATATACATACATTTCATAGTTTTTTCATTTAATGTCACATATGAATGTTTAAGCAGTATATAACTTTTCTAATGATGATGTTATACAATTTCTTTCCATTTTCTGGTGTATTCTTGATTGAGAATACATAATAATTTAAAAATATTATGGGTACCACATATGGGATAGAATGATTATATAGTTAGGCATTCTCTCATTGAATAATGGGAATAATGATGATACAAAATTTGGAAGAAGTGTTTTTGATAAACCAATATTACCAATTCTGGAAAACAAAATTACAAGAATGTCTATTTCTGATATAAGTCATATATTGTGATTTCTAAACTGAATACAAGGATTGGAAAAAATGTAAACAAAGATATGTTACAAAACAATAACAATGAAACATGTGGGACTGTATTCTTTTGAAAACTTATTGAACAAGTAATTTTCAACTGATTTTATAATGAATTATGACTAGTGTGATGATCTCGTTCTTTGAAATTTTCCAGATATGATACTCACAGTCAGTAAGACTTGATACACCTGCTAAAGTGGTGATGGGAACACTTGGGACTCCTGAATCCATCTCCACTCAATAGAAGTACTTTTCACCCGAAAACCATGACTGAATACTTTATAATCATACTATTGAAATTATGTCACAGTTTCACATGAGAATTTGTAGTTTGCTGTCCACAGCAGGCATCATCTACCTTAGCACTTCAATCAATGGATTAACTTAATAGTAATTAATATAAATTACACTTAACTGATTCGATATCACTCAAAACATTATAAATTCTCAAGATATAAACAACATAAACGTTCTTTTTTGCAGGAAAACAATTGTAAGTGACATGACATAACTGTCAACACTATTGTAGGTGACATCTGACGTAAATTTCATTAGAAAATAATCAACAAACTGCATTTTTTGTTCATTTCCGAGCTTCTAGAGTTATTTTTCTTGTTCATATCAACTCTTCATTCATTATGAGAACATTGTTGAAGTGGTTAAGTTTGTTTTCAGATGCATTTACTGCTATTCCATCCAATCTGTAGGTATTGGCCTCCGCTCGATCTGAATGCATTGCATATAATATAATCATGGTTGTTTAATATTTGCTGCCATACTATTCAGTTCACATATTATCAAATTGATATTTTGTTGTCTTCAAATTGGTATAGAAGAATGGCGACGTTTTTTCCAAACAGACAGTTGACTGGGGAGGCAAACTACAGTTACTTCACTTCACTTTTCGGGGACTCCAGCCATAGGACTCAAAGAATTCGCATGAATCTTGTCGTGACATTTGACAAAGAAGTTTTCAGTTCTATTTCATACTAGCGTTCACGGATATTGTATGTAGAGGAAGAACATTCCGTTTGACCTACTTCGTATTCACTTCGTACTCAAGAAGGACAAGGATAGTTATACAATTTATTTCAGTTTGCTATATGAAAGGTAAGGTATCAGACATCATACATGAGGATATGAATGAAATTAGTGAATCTATAATCACAGAGTATACAGAGGGCGCACTTACCGTATCTATGAATGAGATGGTAAATTTGTAAAGTTAGCCTCCAAATGGAACTCCGTCACGCCATTCATAAAATCATTTCTGTAGCCACGATCATATACACAGGTCTGGAATTTACGGCATATATATATATATATATATATATATATGTGTCTCCTTTCGTGAGAAGTTCAATATAAAAAAAATCATGTACAAGTATACCTATTATAATGTTGTTCACAAAACAAGATTGGTATATTTGGATATTCTATTCCACAGAGAATAAATATGTCATCAAATGTCTTTAAGGTGATATAAAATTTCTTTTTTCATTCGAAATATTGCAGGTGAATATATATAGTTTTGTAATCAATGGACTACCTAAGTACGACGTCAATATGGGCGGAGCCCATAAAACCTTTCCAAACAAAGAAATATTTGCATTGTTTTCTCAAGAATTTTTATGAGAATGGGTAAATGGGAACTTAATATCACCATATACAAACAATTTTATTCTTAGTTTCAGCTGAAAGAAGCAAAAACATGAAATGAACGCTTTTTTTGGAAAGGTTTTTAAGCTTGTGACGTCAAGACTTAGGATATCCATTTGCACGAAAGCATTTGTCAACAAGTCGTAGTAATGTATCAAGGTCAATTTCAGAATGTTAGGTGCGTTCGGTTTAGCTCGATTCCCTTTATCAGCTCGGCAAGCGTTCGATAAATCAGATATTAGAGAGTTGAAGTAATCACAGTACGTGAGCAGTCCTAGACACGGTAACGTAAGAAATATGACGCTGATATGACGTTCCTGATATACATCCAAAATGGTGTTGAAGTATCTCATCACGTTAGCACAGAACTAGTCTAGGCAGGGAATGTTAAATAATGTTAATACCCTTAACTTCCATGCTGTTTTATGTAGTTTAACTGTATGTCCTGTGACGTTCGCAAGTTATCGTCCTCGTTTCGTGAGATTTCGGTTAGCGTACGTTCCCTCTTTTAGCACCCGTTAGAATGCGTGAGTCTCACACGTACACCCGTAGACCCACAAAATACGAAAACGTGAAAACTTGTGCAATGCGCATGCCCAGATGTCAGAATGAATCCTAACGTTACCGTGGAACCACTTCGGCTCTTGTGATCGCTCTGCTCTGAATTGAAGATGAGAGCCACGGAGTATAGATATAAGGAGTCCGAACGTAATGTTAAATAAATGGTATCATTTTATGGGACAAAATGTTTTGCCGGTAGAGCGCGCGCGCGTTTGTGTGAACTCGTTTAAATCCTTACGCGGGTAATGTTGTTGATATACTGACAGCTCGGAAAATATTATTTCGAAAAATGTGAAATGAAATTTAAGTTTCAGGAAATTTTTAGGAACTTCAAGCACTTTCATTCCAACGTTACCGATAGTATGAAGGGATAATCTGCAAAGTTAAAAATGTGTGATATTAGGAAATGAATAAGTACAATATTAGTCAGCAGCAAACATTTTCCTAGATTTATCGAAGGCATATGACTCGTTGAATCAAGAATATCTGTTGGAAAAACTTGAAACTTATGGAAACCGAGGAAAAGCACACAACTGGTTTCGATCGTACCTATCTTGAAGAGCCCAAAGGGTAACAATCACAAAGGGTGGGGTTACAGAAATATCAGATTTGTTGATTAACACAACAGGAATCGCACAGGGGAGTGTAAAGGGGCCGATTTTATTCATAATTTACTTGAATGATGTATATGCACACATGAATGAAAAAACTGTGAAAATTCTGTACCATGCAAATTTTGAGTCAGTGTTGAAATACGGAATTATGTTCTGGGGAACAGAACCTAATCTACAAAAAATATTCATTGCACAAAAAAGAGTTCTGAGAACTATCTACAAAATGCCCTTCAGACAATCCTGTAGAGGTGTATTCAAATAAAAACAAATTTTAACAGTCTCTGCACTATATTTATTCCAATGTCTAACATTTTTACATAAGCACAAGGAGGTTTTCACAGAAAATTACATGAATCCCAACTATAATACACAAACACTTAATATTAACTTCCCTATACACAGACTAACACTCACAGAAAAAAATCCCTCATATATTTGCATCAGAATATTTAATAAATTACCGAACAGTCCTAAGTCTATCACGACACATAGTGTCTTCAAAAATAAAGTGAAACAACTTCTGTTGAATCTGGAACCATATTGAAAGAATATTTTGAAGAAAATTTCTCAGGCTCACTCGTTGCTTCAGGCTCACTCGTTGCTACAGGCTCACTCTTTGTCTCAGTCTCATTGATTGTCTCAGTCTCATTGATTATCTCAGGCCCAATTACTTCATTTGATAATTCATTAACAATACTTGTCTCCATAGCATGTAAGCTACAGTCACTAACTTCATCTTCATTAATCATATCAGAAGTATTCAGAGACATATCATCTGATAGCAAGCTGTAATTATTAGTTCTGTTGATCTTCAGGGGTTCAGCTTATTCTTTTCGTAAATGAATTTTCTCATACTCATACACGTATATACTATACCATTCCTTGAAATCTCCCGATTACTTTTAATCACATCTGCAGGATTGAAATGCAATTCGCATATGTAACTAGTAGTTTTTTAAATTTTTATCCACAGCAATGCTCCATTTCTTACGTGTTCCATCATCCTAAAAACAAATAAATACCTTTCAACTTCACAAGATACATAAAATAATAATATTTTTCCAATTATATTTGAATGCAACTCAAATTTATAAATACAATATTTATTAACAACACTGATGTTTCATATTATTTTTAGGTTACTCACTTTCGACACTTTGAATATACCGACTTTCGTCACATTTCCACTTGCCTTTCGGCCACTGAGGCAACCATGAACAGCACAACACTTTCCCATTTTTTATCAAGACTATTTTCAAGCAATTACATTAATATTCGAACCAGCGCGTATTTACGTGTCATAATAATAATAACATTAATTCGCCATGATTCAGGACTCCCGAATCTTCGCGCAGCTAGTGGCAGAAAAGAGAACTATGATCTTGGGTTAATTTTGTATACCACGAATTCTGCAGAAAAGCCTATACCGTTCGGACTCCTTATATCTATACTCCGTGATGAGAGCACACAGATTTGATGGCTTGTCAGTTGCCATTCTTGAGTCTTGGATACTTTTTAGTTTTCTTTTGTGGTGTTTACCATTTAAAATTGTGGATTTATAACTCATCAAGTGTAGCAACTCAAGATTTAGGTTGAGTGGGTGTTTTTTTTTCAATTAACATTTGACGGAAAGGTAACAGACTAACAGTACTCTGCACTACAGCTGACACCGTGGTCCATGACACCAAGATCGATGAGGATGAGCTTTCGTTGAATAACCTTCGCTCGATCGGCTCAGTGTTCACGTGATACAAAATCTGCATCTGCTCGCTCCGCTTAGATTTTCCAAAACCGAACGCACCTATAATATATAATCTGTACTCAGAACATAAAGTTTGTTATTATTTGTACAGTGATATTCGTATACTTTGTGACAGTGATATGTATTTGCTGAATGTTATACTGAATTGAGATCCTGGTGAAAGATTTGAATTCGTCATCCTCAGGTTCAATTTCTCCAAGATAAGTCTCCAAGTCGTGTATTTTGGTCTAAGATGAATAAGAATTAACAAAACTATTCCAACTTATTATATGAAATCAAACAAATATCATATCATATATTTTACAACATACCAAATGCACTCAACTGTAAATTTCAAGTCTCTATATGTTTATCGATAATATCTGAACTGTACAGTTCAATTGCAATTGCACCACACAATATACATTTGTGTCCGGTGTATAGATGACTTTTGACTTCAAGAGATCGAACTAAATTATTAAAATCTTCATTGTTGAAATATTTGTCTTATGAAATTTTACAGAGTATAATCTGGTATAAGGAACCATACAATTCTTAAACATACTCGAGGTCATTGCATAGGTGACGCCTATCATGTGATCTACCACTTTTCAAATCACACAGAATTTGTAGTTTACATTGGGAGTGGCAAATAGGTCTTGTAGGACTGTCTCTGTAGTAGTTTCTGTAACGAAAACTCTTATAGTTTGCTAATATATTGTGATGAGTATATTGAATAATACTTCTGCCTTAGTTCCATCAGAAATTTAAACGTCCGTAGATATATCAGATATACTTTGTAATAATAATTGTAAGGTGATAAAGATACATGGCCTGAATACTTGCCTATAAAATGTCTCCCATAGGTCGTTATCATTCGACATTCTTTCTATTAAATTGTTCCACTCATTAGGTCTCAGCGAGGACATAGCATAAATGTCTTTAGCAGAATATATTTTGTACCACAGAGGATTGTTATTGTCTTTATTGGCTGAGTATAAATCCATTGTCCATGTTTCGTGATCTACAACTTCCTGAAAAATAATATCACCCATCAGAATACTCAGCTTTATGTCTTTTTTTTCAAACGGTGTACATGTTCATCGTATTCATCATATAGTGCGGTGGACAACTAATCAAAACTCCTAGGACTCATCCTAGTGCGTGTGTAAAGAAACCTTTTATCTCAATACATAATTTTTGGCCACTTTATGAGACAATAAAACTGATTCATGATCAATAGTGAAGCCATTCACATACACTCTGGGATGGAACAAGTGTTACCCCACTTTCAATCTCCGTTACTGAAGACAAAATTGAAAAACGCTTGAATAAGTCAATTTTTATTTCTAACGAGGAGTTTTTCAACAAAAAGAGAATGTTCACCCTCCTCTTAACAGTTACCGCCTCAATTTGTTTAAATAGCAAAAATAAATCATTTGCAGGAGGTGTTATCTCCATTTACTTCCTGGCAGAATCGAGTTGTCAATAAGAATAATTTGTCCAGTTGATTCATTCTTGAAGATTTAATCGAATAGCATTTGTTTCGTTTGAATGTTTATCTAAAAAATTTAATCATGATTTTTTAATTCTACTTTTATAATCCTTTTCAACGATGTATCGCACTGTCCCCTTTGCTATTTAAAAAAATTTAGGGGGTAACTGTCAAGGGCTGTTAAAGAGCTGACAACTCCTTTTTTGTTAAAAAAAACCTCGTTAGAAATAAAAACTGACGTGTCCAAGCATTTTTCAATTTTGTCTTAAGAAACGGAAATTCATGGGGGGTAACACTTGTTTCATCACAGTGTATGTGAATGGCTTCACTATTGATCATGGCTCATGAAGTGGGCAAACTGAGAAATAATGTATTGAGATGAAAGGTTTCTTCATACACGCACTAGGTTGGGTCCTAGGAGTTTTGGTTAGTTGTCAAGAATTGAGCAACACCGAATAGTGCTGCTTCCTAGCAATCTTCCGAAGTGATCCGACTCACCCTCGTAGAATTGTCACGATCTCCATCGACGTAGTAAATCCTGTAAGCGGGATTGAAATTTTCGTAGGTCGTGACTGAAGGGCCCAGATAAGCCACAGCTATCGGCATACCTGTAAATTTCAACAGTCCCTTATCTTGAAACTTGATCGACCACCACCTCTTGAGCAATGCGCTTTTCTTACTGTATTCGGTGGTCTCGTAGAATAACTCGAACTCATCTGCGTGACTGTGTCCGTAAAATTGAGCCGCTATGGTGTCTCGGAAGCGATCTACGATGGCGTAATAGTTTCTTGACCAGGTTTTCATGCAGTCTGAACTGCCAGGAGGGATGTGTCCTAATGTACATATTATGTCATTATTTTGGAAAAATGAAAGCACACCATTTTATTCAAGGTATAACGCGAAATAGGCAACTGTACTATAGTATTGAATTACCAACGATTAATAACTTCATAATGTACTTAGTTATAGCCTTAAGAGAATTTTTGCATTTTGCTCACACTGAACGTATTTGAAAGCATATTTGTAGCGAGTTACATGAATATACTTTCTTCAAAATCTCTGAATTCTAGAGCATATTTCAAACGTATCTCTCATTGGTCTATTCAAGATATCTACAAATATCAAAAACATATTGAGGTTATTTTTAATTATAATAATGAGTCAACATATGAGTGTGAGAATCCAAAAATCAATATCAATGTCTATATAACTAGAAAAAAAGCTGATATGATTTTTTTGTTAGTCTGAAGGGTAGCCTGAAAGATATCAAAAATGTAATTATGTATTTTTCTTTCTCTCTATTTTGGAGAATACAAAAAAAAATATCAACCTATGTTCCACCCATTACAGAGAGGAAGTTTTCCTAAGATCATTAAACTAATTTGAAGATGAACAAGAAGCAGACGAACTAGCAAGGAATGAGTTTGGAAGATCAGTCATTAATAGGCACAGTATTTTGACTGACATGAGTTGTCCCAAGTTATTCCTACTTGTTCTACGAACTAATCATCGAATGTGCATCTCAAATTATTATGCAAACAAATAAAACACGTTCTTCCTTTCAGATGCAGCTTCAGTAATAAAGAGTGAAATAAATTTTTTTTTCAAATTAATACTAACCGATTATGTGTACTTTCTCTCCATTGATCTCTGCAAATTTCAGTTCATGTACCAACCATTTTAGTTCTTTGGCTGGATCAGTGCTGTTCACCAACAACCACCTGAAAAATCATTTCACTCTATCAAAAATATCTGGCAATGAATGCCTACCTAAGGATGTGAATTTTCTTCGAAAAACAACTTCAGACGCGCAAACTCGTGATTCCAAACATTTTCTCACCAGCTAAGTGTATGGCAATAATTCGTGTTCAGTGATATCAATCTGAATCCTGGCCTGAGAAGGATCGAGTAGAAACCTCCATGCAATATGGTATTTCCGGATGTTGTGGGTAACCATCTTCTCCATTGATCTGCAAGAGTGGTATATAGCCAGTTGATAGAATGGCTGTCATCATTCATCCATGGAGGAGCAAAACTGGAAGGAAAAATGATGGTTAGTTCATTGGATCATACAAAAATCTCACTCACCTGCCGGCGGGAACAGCCTCATGATTTCCAATTGCTGGAAATATTGGCGTGTTCGGAAAATATTCGAACATTTGTTGCACTGTTTCTTTGATTATATCCAGATTACTCTTTTTAGTTTGGTTCCAAATATCATGTGGGGGCAGATCTCCTGTCCAGATTATATAGTCTATATCCTACAAATACTCCGTTAACCAACAAGTCTATCTTGATCTATCATCAAAAAAATACCGAATGTTCTAGAGCTATGTGATTCAACATATTGTCGATCAGAATCTTTGGTGAATCGCATTTATTATAGGCACCCCAACTGAAAAAATGAAAATCATCCAAATTCGACGTATAGTAGTTATGAACCTGAAATTCCATACCGTCCTGATAATATTGTAGCTTCTTTTTTAGTTGGAGTGCTGTATTTTCGACAACAAAGTGGTTCTTCACAGTTTGCGGGAGTTCCAGATTCATATTCAGGATCCAGGTGGTTATCTGATATGTGTAGAACCTTGAAAGTTGGAAGATTCATCTGAAATCAAATGTACAGTGGAGTTTTTCACCATAAAATAGTTTGAAGTACACGTAATAATGATGGTCTACCACCTCGTCGACTAGCTCGAAGAACGGCTTTGGAATTGTGAATTTAGTAATTCACATTAGTTCTGTTCTGGACTCGTACGCATATTGTCTATTCTCTCTGTTACACCAAACAACAGAAAAAACTTCTTTACTATAAAAATCCTAGTTTATCAACGTGTTGTGTAGTAAATACAATGTGTTTCTTTTTCATCTACCATCAAGTTACTATGGGTTTATGAAATGCGTTACCGTTGCCACTTACAAAAATAATGAATTAAGTTGAACTGATTTTCGTTTCATGTGTAATATCGTATTTTATTAATAGTTAATAAACAATAGTTACTAATTTCAAAACACGCGACGATAAATCAATTCAATCTAATTTGGCTTAAACCTTCATCAGACTAGTAAGGATAGGTGGGCCACTCTGTGTATGTATATTTACCTTTGGAATTTCGTTGTCAACAGGTGTGGTATTGGGTTTTGCGGGTAGTTCAATATCCCACTCATGAATTGCATCATCGACATGTCCACAAGTTTCCCCGAATATAAGAGCGCAAGTTTGAGATGGTGCTAGAATGAAACATAATAAGGATTGGTTCTGAAATCAAAGAACATTAAAACGCTGTGAATATAATATACACTGTGTCCGTAAAGTATGGAACAAATTCATTTTTAGCTAAACAGGTCATTTTAAGAAATAATCCTGAAACACGTCGATTTTTGATTTTAATTTACCGTATTTTAAAATAATAATGTAATATACAGGGTGAATTACGTTGGAGTAATGACGTCACCGTAATTTTTTTTCAATGGAACACCCCCATTTTGTCTCAATATTCGGATTACTCAAGCTGAGCTGATTTCAAAAATGTATCACATGTTGATTCCAATTGGTACAGGGTGGACAAAAATACAATAGTTTTGTGTGTGCTCATAAAGTAACGCGTAACATTCTTTATTAGGTAAATTAACAATATTATCAAAAATACTTATTATCTAGCGGCAATTGGTTTAAATGTAACACCCCGTAGTTTGCTACATGTTTAGAGTAATAAAAATGAGCTGTTTCCAAACATGTTTGGTACTTGTAATCTAGCAGACAGAATATGAAATCAACATTGGAATCAACATGTGATACATTTTTGGAATCAGCTCAGCTAGAGTAATCCGAATATTGAGACAAAATGGGGGTGTTCCATTAAAAAAAAATGACGGTGACGTCATTACTCGAACGTAATTCACCCTGTATATTACATTATTATTTCAAAATACGGTAAATTAAAATCAAAAATCGACGTGTTTCAGGATTATTTCTTAAAATGACCTGTTTAGCTAAAAATGAATTTGTTCCATACTTTACGGACACAGTGTATAATAGCAAATAGTAGTGAAAATTCTATCTTTGCAAAAAATTCACATGCCTAGATAAGTTGACACAACTGAAATGCATTTTGACTCTAGTACTTTGACCTTATTGTTCATTAATATTTTGTCAACTGTTTCTAGGAGCTCATATACATCTTATCATACATTATATCGTATTACAAAAACCATCAACGAAAAAAATAACCAACGTATATTTCTCAGAATAAAACTGTTACTTTTGAAAATGATACTGATGACAGTTTCATGAAATGTTACCTAATTTAGATGCGGTATATGCTGGGAGTAGTTCTGGTCCGAATACGTCGAAAAATCCTGAGCACACGAGCTCACTTTCTATTTTGAAAGTGACGCATAGGGATACGAATTTTCGCTTGATATCTCCGAAAGAAGTTCCTTTTCGAACTTCTGTTTCTAATAGTCCAACACCTACAAAAAATAAATTAGCGATTTCACCAATCCATGACAAGTCTCTTTTGAGAAAAAAATAAATGAAAAGTGTCAGTCCGCGTCGTTGGTTTCGTTATATCAATGAAATCTTAAATATATAGATGATGTTGATTGAACTGAAAAGGAAGAACTTTTGAACAATTACTAAATTATGATATATTGTTCTCATTTCTCGCGAAAATCGACCTGGAACATGTGGATTAGTTTTTTCTAACTCGGTCAGAAATCGTCATTTCCCATTAATAGTGTACGATTTTGACCATCCTGTATACTAATATAAAAACTCCACTAGATTATCAGTAATAACTTTGAGTTTATGTGTCACGATGAATTTTCAACTGGGAACAGGGACATTTTTCTACAATTTCAGTGCACAGTATTGTAACACTTTTCATAGTTGTCGCTATTCATAATTATTATAAACTCTGTAGGTGACCTAATGCTCACCTATTTTACATATTCCACATGGTATTTTTTGTCTCACAACATCTCCGCCAATTTTTTTAGGACCCCTCGATCTCAGTCTATCATCTGAATTGTCCAAAGAAAGAACATCCAAATCCTAAAAGAAATAAAGTGAGTTTCACAATGAATGTCGTTTATTCTCCTTTATTTCGAATTTTGTTCCTTCACGCATTCAAAGTATTTTCACTTGAGGGGGAAATAAACACTGCTTGATTCAAAGGAAATTCATATAAAGTTAAATTCATTGATTGAAAGTGGTTTCATTAAATTTTTTCCATCAAAAGGAATTCCCCATATAAAATCAATATTGACCTTCGTCTCAAGATTTTGGAAAAATCCCTGTTTTAAATATACGAACTGTTTCAACTGGGTTACCCTGTATAATAGAATAGTATCAAGATTTATTTCTTCAAGTTGAAAGGAAATATCGGCCAAACATTTCTGATAAACATTATGAACTGAAATAAAAAAGCTCATATATTCTATCTTCATCTAAAAATGAGTGTTTATAGGAGTGCGTTCTCATTAAGCTAGCTGATTTCCCAGAGATTTTATTCTGTAGAATATTGATTCTGTGATCTCAAAGACACAAAGGGAGTTCTGTATCATTTCTATCGTTTCTTTCACAGAGAAGTAGGAAAGAAATGGAAATTCAAGAACGATAATTTTTAATTTTCAAAGACAACTGAAATAATTCAAGATAGCACCAAAAATATTAACAAATCAGTTAAATTACGGAAACATGAAAAATACTATCTGATTACTTGTTCATATTCGTATGTCGCAGGAAGAATATGCTTTTCTCTGCGTTCATTTAAAAATGGCACATTATGAGGTTGTATTTTATAGTTCCAGTTATCCTCGAAGCTTATTATCTCTTTCACAGGAACCGGGCCTAGAACAAATAAAATATAATAAAATTTTAACGAAGGTCAGAAATGCATGACAGTGCAATATCATTTTCTCCAATTATTATCGATTATACAACATAGTAATTGAATGGGACACCCGCATTTTTGTAAAACATAAGTTTCTTTAATATTTTCGTCCTAACGATATTGGGCTGTATGACTGACTCTACGCTAATGTAATATAAGATAAGAATACATGCAACTTCAAGGTCCGTTAATTATTCAAATCGTTTGGAGACAAAGGATTATTGAATGAGATATTCGCATAGGACCAAATCTTTTTTCATTTCACCAAGTAAACGAAAACTTGGACTCATATTCCGCTCCATAAAATATGTACATTTTATGCTTGTCTACAAGAAAACATACGTGGTATAGAAAAATTTGACACCCTGTGGAATGAGCATGGCATATTCGATAATGATATGGAATGACATTTAATTATCACGTAAACTTGTGTAATTCTAGAGATGATTGTCCAATTATAATTAAATACCAATCGTTGGAAAAAACATGACGGAATCCTTGTCCTTGCTAGAAAAAAACATTATCATATTTGTAGTAGAATTTGTTTACGAAGGATTCACATCAATGATGCAAGGTACGCCTGTAAATACAAAGCAGGTAGGAAATAAAAACACAATAATGATGCGGATGGACCATGAAAAGAAAGAATGCAATTTTTACTCACCACAACTACCTTTACCGAATGACCCCAAGCGCTAGTCCGCGGCTATAATTTTGTATACAGGGTGAAAACTATTAAAGAAATGAATTTATTCATCACATAAGTGGAACATTATACATTTAAATTGAAGTTTATCTCACCTTCTTCAACAATTTTCTAGAAAATTGCCTGAAATTATTACATTTTTGATTAGCTTCCGCAATCTTTAAATACCAATCCCAGAACGGGTGTCCCATGAGTTGCAGTACAGAGCGGACAAATTTCAATGTTTGTTTGCAAGGTTACCTACCATAGGTCGGCGTATTCTCGATCTCTTATTTTTCCTTGACAAATTCAGCGTTTGTTGTTTTTTGGTTAGGAATAAAACTTCGATTATCGATGTTTAATGGTAAAGTTAATAAACAATTACTCTCACATTCTCATTGTGCATTTTTGAGTTTCATTTAGAGGCAACGAGAGAATAAAAAAGACGCAAGACTTATGGCCTAAAGTTATATTTTTTACCTATGAGTACGTCATGGTTGGCTATCTTCGAATTTTTACAGCGTATCATATGTCGGGTCGCTTTTGATGCGTTGAAGTTACAGATTCAAATTTGAATTTTAGATATATCTGCTAATTCAATCCTAACTATCAAAAAGGTTCGACTTGTTTTTTTTTTCGAAAATTTGACCTTAACTCATTTTACATTCCGATCAGTAAAAGAGTTATTGAACAGACAGAAATATAAATAACAAATATTACCTTTTCTCAAATTTTTCATAATTCATTATTGTATACTTTTTAGTGCATTCAAGTGTTGAAAATTAAAATTTTACTTCCAATGAAAACTCTTGAAAACAACAAAAAATTTTCTGCAAAGAGGAATAGAAATTTCAAGATTAGTGGATCTTTTCATGAATAACCAATTTTGCATACATTTCTGATAAGGAATCCAAAACAAGGAAATTGAAAAATCCTAATATTCTGACGTATTTTCTTCGCATGAATTCTCATTCAAAAGTTGACGGATAATACATATGCAATAACTTTGCATTTCAAAATAAAACAATCGTTTACGGATTCCAAAGTATAACCTTTGAAACAGCCAATTCCAAATATTTCATGAGAAGTAATGAAATTCTAATAATTTTCGATACAATTGGTACATTACACAATTACATGTGGGCGAAAGCAGTAATTTGGTCTTTATAACTGGTGATTGAAGACGATGGCGTAAGGTAACTTACTCTTAAGTGACAATAATGACAAGTTTCTTCATTTCGTCGGTGATATATGTACTCAAATTTAAATTAAAAATTGAAATGAAGTTGTGAAATAACCGATTCAAACCGCATTAGCATGCAAAGCTGGAGAATTTCAATATACTAGAATATATGTATACCTATATGAATTACATATTATTATTAATCTGCTTTTGTTCATTATGAAATGTTATAAGAATAAATTTTCAAAAAGACACCATATATGCATTTGAAATACACGAATACTTCACCGATTTAATGTAAAAGAAATATGTATAATTTATACATTATACCCATGAAATAGATAAGGAATACTTCAACCAAGTTTCGATTCTTCCCATTTGAATTTTGCAGCATTCACAAACCGATTCATGTTGGAAAATATCCAATACCGATTATTCCAACATTTTGATTATTTATTTTATTAAATTTTCAATACAACATAATAAAGTACACAATACATGAGTTGAAAAAATTAAACCATTGTTAAACGATTCGCGCCTATAGTAACCCAAGCTTATATAATACACTCACACCGTATTCAGCGTAACTGTTGAATATTAAAGCAAATATTGATTTCTCGGGGAATAATTCATTATCGAAATGAAATTTTCAAAAATTTTTCCCATTATATACAGGATAATCCAGAAAGGCGCATGAGTTATGCTACAATCCTCAATTAATGAAACATGAATTCACAATTGCTATATTGGTTCAATTATTGCACTCCTATTGAAGGAAAGGAGCGGTTCAGCATATTTCCTTCATTATTTCTGTCAATAAACCATTTATAGTTACTTGGCAAAATACTTTGCGAGTTTAAAAAACGATAGTAGATTGTGGACTTTAGATGATATATCATGAATCTAAATGCAATAAATTATGTCTACTAGTAGTAGATTTTGGATATATCAATATAAAATTGATGCTTTTGTATTTCATTAATTAGGAAAGAGCAGTTTGATTTAACAATTATCCATCCCTGATATTGGCCACTTTGAAAAAATGATGATACTTGAATTAGTTCATCATATTTAAAAAAAAATCAATTGATTTCACAGACTGCAATTTTGAAAAAACGTTAGTCCAAATTGTATCGAGGAATAAGCTGGTGTATCAAAAATTGAATTCATTAATATCACAAAGTATATGGCGATATAAGTTGAATATCCGGTTTTCGAGCATCTATAAATATAATATTCAATTTCTAAACTCACCTGCCGAATTGAAATTGTGAACTAAGCAAAACAACACTATCGACCCACAACTAATGTGTACCTAGAACAACAAATTTTCAATAACTCGGTCACAAAATTCGCAGTTGCATGTTCTTTACACTCACCACCATGGTTCTCTAAGGGTCACCGCACGTGAATTAAAAATAACAAACCGCTCGTTTTGAGTGATTCAACTTCCAAGGCTGTCAAGTGGAAATGATCCACACATGAGCAAACCAATGTATATATTTAAATGAAATCCGTCGTTATACAATAAAATAATAAACAATTGAACAAACATGCATCGCCTGCTGTACTATACAGGTATTAACAATCAACTACTATTGATTAGGAACCAATATGTATCAGAATTATCATTGAATCATGATTTGAAAATTCCAAAAATAATTGTTTGGATTTCATAAAAAACCGCATGCGAAGGAAATACTTAACATACGTCATAACTTTTTGTTTCCTGTATAAAAGATCACCTGTTTAGACTTCTGGTGGGTATCTCTAGCATCGACTGCTCATTATGCATGTCGATGTATTCACATTCGAAATTGACAGTGATTTCTTAAATATTATTATTCATTACATGAATAACTATTCTATCCACAATTTGTTGAGTTCAGTTCATGAGAAGATAATTAGTCGAATTAAAACTGGAATATATGTTGAATTTGAGAAAATCTCCGTGTTTTCAACATCTAATGTGCACCTCAAATACTGTATGCAGTAATATATGCAGTGTATGTCGTTAACGATCAAATGATAAGCTCAGACCAATTAAAGTCACCCGAACCTTTCTTTCCTTTTCACGATGCAATTATGCTTGTTGAAACTGAGTTGCACAAACTCATAATTAATCAGTTGATATTATTCGTAATCATTCAGCACATCAAAATCGATGAGAACGACTAAAATTATTTTGAAATGATTACACTTCAAGTTATACAAGAAGTTGATTCCAACACTCTTTATATTATTTCGATTTCTGATTCTACAGAGGATTGCATATTCAAGTCATTTATCTACACGTTTCTAACGAAAAAGCAAATCTGCTGACTGAAACGTTCGGCTCTTATTCAACCCTCAACACCATAATGAGAAACAACCCACAACGGGTGCGTTCCATTAAGCGCTCACAACGATCACGCTCACGACCACGAATTTTGTCGTTCCACTTGGTTCTGTGCGTCATCGAAACGCTCACGCCGACCCACCTATTGAGATGGGTCGTCGTGAGCATGAATCATGACGTCATTCATGACATTTTCGCCACGACCCCAACGATCGTGGTCGCCATGTGGAACGTCTGAATGAGTGTTTTGGGCGTTGTGAGCGCTTAATGGAACGCACCCAACGATACCTAAATCGTTGCTTAACTATCTATCAATGTCTAAGGTTGAATTTCGCCATCGCATTCTACTTTGAATATTGCAAAATCTGGACTGTAATATAAGGCAATGGAACTCGGATAATTGTGTTTATGAGAGCTCATTCCAGTTCTATGCAGACTTCAGACTTTTCAAGTCTTCATACATTAAGGGCATTTTGCCGTCTATGTGGAAAAACTCCAGGAAATAATCGTCCAATTGCCTCACTTGGTGATATCCACATGGTTGGTGAAAAGTTCATCACGTTGATTCCAGATTTTGCACGAATAGAATAGAAGATATTATATTTATGATCTCCATCAGTCAGTGTTCAACTATTCAGTAGAGCTCAATTGTATCTGTTAAGGAATGGATAAGAAATATGTGGCTGTGCAGGCTGCAATCTTGCTATTCATAAAATATAATTAAACAATTTTCAGGAAGTGAACCTCAAATGATCATCATCAAAATTATTACATCCGCAACAACCCTTGCTTTATATTCATTTACCTGACCTACCATTAGGCATTAGTCAATAGAATCGAAAACATTCCTTATCAACAATTCTTTAACTGATAAAATCTATGATATTTTTGAATACCATATAATTTCACGGTTGAAACTATCTTATTAATGGTATCTGCTCATTTTGTCAATGAAAAAAAAAATGAATTGTCCACTTTGATGCCTATTTGTAAAATAAAATGCTGTAAGTGCCATGCTATTATGGACTACGTTTTTCAATGTACTGGAAATAAACAATCAAATCGTATTTTTCCATTGACTGATAATCAACTCATGTTAGCAAAAAAAAGGAAATTATCAGAGGTTTGTCTACACGTATATATATAGGGTGACCCAACGAAAACGTACCGGAAGGTATAACTACCAGGAAGAGATGTTATCGAGAATAACTATACCTGGAATCAACAAAAACAGAAAAAAGCGAAGCGAAGCGAAGCGAAGCGAGTTTTTGGGAAAATATTCTCAACATTTACTTTAACAAAACGGTAAGTTTTTAAGCGATACCGATTATCTTTTTGTTTTTTTTTTTGAGAAATGCACTAGCGACATTTCAAAGGTCCATATCTTTGGAACGAGTAGACGGAATTTCAAAAATAAAAAAGCAATGTATGGGGAATCAAGGTATCATTTGACCCCCATTCCAATTTCAAAAAAATATATAGGGAATGCTACCCCGGCTTAGGAGGGTAGAGTTTGGGCTATACTTTTTGCGTCAAAAGTTGTCCCCCTCAAATACAAAGTTGACGTGTTTCAGTGTTTTCTCGATAAAATCTCTTCCTGGTAGTTATACTTTCCGGTACGTTTTCGTTGGGCCACCCTGTTTTGAATGAAAATCATATATGTCATTCCTTAGTCAGACAGGTTAAAGGCTTATTCCCATAATATGTCTTATGAGCGGAAGAATATGGAATGATACCTTCGCCTGTGCCTTCGCCATCTCTTGGGAGGTACAGTTGTTTCCATGTTGTTCCAATTCGGAATACACATACATGTCCACTCGTGACTTATACAGAGTGGGCCATTGAAAACGAAACAGCGGCTCTGTAGGTCGGCAGAACCGAGTTATTTAAAAACACGCTCGGACACGTCAACAACATTTTCGAGGCGGACATCGTTCACCCGAAATACATAACATCTCTCGGCTGTGACCGCCACCCCTAAAATTTGATATGGCAACATATGGCAAGTGATACCTCTGGTATTTTCCTTCTCAATCTCAGACAACAAAAATAAATTAATTCTATCGATTTGTTTTCGAGATAAAGGAACTTGAATTTGGGTGACAAGAAAATCGTTTTCACTATAGGATTCTACATCGAAATCTTCATCTCATCTCTGACAAGATTTTCATCGACGCACATCTTCAGGTTCCGATTATACAGAGGTTTCAATTTTTAGTATTACGAAATGGAAAATTCGTTTTCTGGAAAACCGTGTGGGTGACAAGGAAATTGTTTTCGGCATAGTATTCTACATCGAAATCTACATCTCTGACATGATTTTCATCGAGGCACATCTTCAGGTTCTGATTATACAGGGGTTTCAATTTTTAGTATTACTAAATGGAAAATTCGGTTTCTGGAAAACCGTTTGAGCAACTAGAAAATCACTATGACTTTAGTATCCCACAAAATAATTTCCATTCGTCATATAATTTTCATAGATGCATTCAAAATGTGTATGCGCATATATCTTGGTCACATATTTTAGTCCGTGTGCTAATTAATTCGCGTACCAGCCACAGATTTGAAATTCTCTCACGTCAGAATCTGTGGATAACTTCACACTAATGAATTTTTGTCGAATGAGGAGTCGACGTTTTGTTCAACGCCCAGAAAATACAATACCTTTTCTAAGACAGACAACTACAACAATGATGATTTCATTATTATTCAATTTGTTGATTCCATTTCGATTTTGAGAGCCATAGGCTAATTTGTCTCGACATGTTGCCAACTTCGCAAATTCAACAAGCCAGAGACCAAGTTATTTTACAATGGTGGAAAGTAAGTAATTCAACTGCTCATCACGTACAACCCCACACATGGAATTCAGCGTCAAAGCATTATCTAGGGGTGCGTTCCATTAAGCGCTCACAACGCCCAAAACACTCATTCAGACGTTCCACATGGCGACCACGATCGTTGGGGTGGTGGCGAAAATGTCATGAATGACGTCATGATTCATGCTCACGACGACCCATCTCAATAGGTGGGTCGGCGTGAGCGTTTCGATGACGCACAGAACCAAGTGGAACGACAAAATTCGTGGTTGTGGGCGGGATCGTTGTGAACGCTTAATGGAACTCACCCTTGGTCTATTTATGACAATTTACACTTATGTTTTCAATTTAGAAATCATGTCATCATTGTGTAGGGTTGCCAATATAATTGGTGTCTAAATAAAGTTTACAATTGTTATGAATAAACTAATTAGAACACTATTTGGCGGTTTGCAGTATTATTTATGAAGAAATACAACTGAGAGAAGGTCGCAAATACGATATTCAGATTGTTTGATGAACGCGAGTGAATTTGAGAAAGAGATAGGTGATCATGTTCTTTCTTGGATTATCTACAGGTTCGAAAATAAATGAATGGATAATTACTAATTTGGTTTAATACTAATCTCACATATTTCACTGAGTACAATAGGTTTTGGAGATACTAAATTAATGTTGTTGCTATATCAGACTATTCATTTAAAATAAATATTAGAGTTCGATTAACATAAGATAAAGGATAAAATACTGTATAATTACCTAATGATTCGAGAATACTTAGTATATACTGGTGAAAATTCTAAAGTATTTAAAGCTGAGATGGATGAATACAAAGTGTTAGCATATTGAAGTTTCAAACATTGTCTACATTGCTTTTTGTTTTTAAATCTTTTCAAGAGGTTCCAATGCCAATTGCTACTCCAGCGACAAAAGATATAACAAAAATATGAACTTCTTTCAGGTGGCAGTCATTTCCCATAAAACCCGAATACCAATTCTTAGCTTTTCTCTGACCTTTCTTGATCCCATCTTCTGCTTTCTCAATTTTTCTGTCGACAAATCTTTCTGCCTGTGGAAATATAATGAATAACAGATCTATTTTACTAGTGAACATATTTATTAATATAATAGAATAAATTCTGAATTGAGTGAAAACATGTATTAATATAATAGAATTATTCCTGAATTGATCAAAACTTCTTAAACCTTGGTATACCAATTACTTCAGTGGAAGAATTATCATATTTTCTTCAGTGAGATGCTAAGCCAATCAAAAAGCCACCAACAAAGCCAGAAGTGAAAGGGGTATTATTTTGTGCAAATAGTAGTACCTAAAATGGAGTAGCCTATAAAAATTTATCAGAATTATGAATTAATATCAGTCTCCAAATTAACTTCTGAATTATTCAGTATTCAAAATTATAGAATAAACATATACTAACAGTCAATGCAAAATGTAAATTCTAGTTTAGGGGTATTCAAATCTGACTTTGTTTTTTCTTAAATCAGAAATTAACACAGGAGGTTACTTATTTCATGATCTTAAATAGACAAAACATATAATTGGGATAACCAAATGAAAAATTGTGAAACAACTGCAAAACCAGCCTTAGAAACTTCATTGCAAAATTTACCTTTTCCATCCATGTTGGTCCTTGTCCAGTTATTTTTTCTTCTACTTTATCTGTCACTTTGTCCAATTTTTGATTGACTTTATCCCAGTTTATATTGATATACCCTTTATCATTTGCAACTTGAAGTAAAATAATTCCTCCCCCCATTGCAAGAGCTGCAGTTTTTCCAACTCTCATTGCCAAGAATCCTGTTACCCTAAAATTTTGAAAACTTTCAATCAACAAAACTCACAAATAAAATATATATACACTCACCATCCAGAGGATGCTCCTAAAACTATTTGTTTTGATGCAGATGTTTTACTGATATCTCCTAGAATTCTTTGTAAATAGGATTTAGCTTCATTTCCAAAATCACCCATTGTGACTAAATCTTTGTTTGTTTTATCTTTTGCTGACTTTGAAGATTTTACCAAAGGCATAGTATATACATCTATCAATAGCTAAAACATTAAAAATGAATTGCTATCTCGAATTGAATACACAACTGTTAGCCTTACTTTTTAATTATTATCGATTATTAGTAAAAATTAGTGACAGCACAATAATTTATTTGCGAATGTATCACAAGATTTTAAACGGAGAATGACCTCACCTCTTTAAAAATAATATATAAATCAAACTTGACGTCTCCTTTTTATGAAACCTATATATACAAATGACGCAGAAATAAGATATATGTAATAGAGCATCTGCGGCGCGTCCCAAAATGGGCGTGTTTTTTTCATATGTAGGGTAAACAACACCAAACGTTTCTGTAATGTTGATCTCTATATATCTTTGTATATCTTGTATTGTGTTTTTGAACGTTTTCGTATTGTGTTCCGCACTGCGAGTGTATTGAATGTTTGAAAAAAGCATTCTTCACACAATGAACTATTATTTACTTTCCAAACCGTTTCCTCTGACGTCAGGTGCAGTTTCTTCATAGAAAAAAAACCCATTTGGTGTCAAAACTGTCGATGCTTTGTACTGCACCATCGAGAAATCTGATGGTATCTATTATATACCTGGTACATACATATACCTCGGTATATACTTTCAGATCATTGCTTATTTTTGTTTCTGTTATCACGAAACGCCTAAGGTGCCAGGTGCCATTCTGAATTCTGCCAAAAAAACATACATAAAATAGGTATATTTTTGTATATACTCTGTGTCATAAATTTTGTGTTAATCAATGGTAGTAATGGTACAAGTCGGTGCAAGTGTCCAAGAGAATTAGGGAGCGTGTTACATATTTGGGAGCTACTTTGTTATAATACTATTAATGCTACACCACTCACCTGGTTACATTACTGAAAAGGAGGAGATGCAACTTTTTCTGGACTAGTTGTTGGATTTTCATTGATAGACATCCTCAAACCCTCCCATTGATTTTGAATTTATCAAGTTGTTCAATACCGAGGATCTATTTCTTCAACTGTGAAAGGTAACTTGTGAAATGTCATTCGTTTTCTTTGGACGACAAAACAAGTAATATTTGTCCGTCAACATGGCGGACGTTGCAAGAAATACTGTTCTGGAAAGATATTGTATCCAGTAAGTATTCTAAACAAATTCATCGCAGATTACCCAGAAGAGCTTCCAGTATTCGCAGTTTCGTTTCCTTAGTTCAGACTGCATGTATTGAAAACTTTTGACTGTCTGATATTCGCCTGTTAGTTTGTTTGCTGAACATAATATACATTCCCAAAAGCAATTTGATAATATATTCTTGTGATGGTTATATTTAATTAAGTACTACTTGAAAACACTGTGTCAGTAACTATCGTTATGTTTAGAAACAGTTATTGTCCGTTAATTTCGTAGTTTTTGTCATGGTGTATTTCTCTCAATGAAGTCAATTTTTAGTTGAAACTCAATATATATTAACACTATTATGATTGTTGTCTGTGTTATAGGAATGCAATGTCAATGTTGTTATGAGTATTATTTTTATGTTGAGGTATTCAAATAAGTAATTTGTGACCTTAAATAAATTCCTTCTATTGTAGTTATTTTGATACAAGAAATTGTCCTCTTGGAGATAGATGCTTGTACCAACATAGGGCTCGTTTTGAAGTTGAAAAAGTCGAACATGTTGATGGCCTTGAGTTCTTTCTTGGTAGACTGCGCACTAATCAAAGAATCTGTCGTTTTTACCTGAGAGGTAATTGCATTCATCAGCAAAACTGTCATTATCGTCACGAAAATAATACTGCAATGCCCAATTCTTCGAGAAATAATTCTGATGAATCTGCTTGCCCTACTAGAAATTCTTCAAAGTAAGTTCCTAGTTATCATTTTCTAAATCAATTCCACTCAATTTCACTATTTTGTTTCTGTCCATTGCAGCGATTTCCTTATGAAACATTATTCAATCATACCTGTTTAGATTCCCTCAGAATATCACCAGCATTGTTTGCTGGAACCAAGTATTTAGTATGATACAGGCCTAAATATATTCATTTTATGAGATGTGCAAATATTCATTATGTATTGAGAATTTCACTTCAATAATATAAATGTATTACAGTTAATTATTTTGAAACATCAACAAAATAAGAGAGTAATCTGGAAATATACAAATAGTATATGATTCTTTGTAAACATTTCTTGAAATTGAAGACAATAGTGAAGATTAGTGAAAAATCAGATCAGAAATAATTGAAAAAAAACAGTAATACATCATTTTATTTTCAAAGTTATATTGCATCGATTGTTTGGAGTTTATTATGATGTATACTTTTTTGTAGCTCTAATCCCCCATCAACCTCCCAAAATGTAGATATAACAAATGCAAATCCCATAGATATTACAGAAATGAAGAATAATGAAGAGGAAATAAATTCGTGGTGAGTAAGAAATGTGCAATTGAAAAATTTTGTGGAATACATGGTGAATCTAAAAAAATGAATTGTTATAGACTTTGACAGCAATCATTTATTAGTGAAAATGATATCAATTTAATGTCTTCATTCCCATCTGTATTCAATTTGTACAATAATTCAGATCTGTCCATGTACAAAATCCGAGGCATTAGATTGTCATATTTTAGTTTTAGGAATTTGCGGTAGCTGATCAATAATTACACTCAGGACATGAGAAATGCTCTGAATTTCGAGTATGATTCAAAAAAGTACGAATATACATAGTGTTCTTTTTGACAACAAATGTATGTTCATTGTTAACTCAAAAACGTGATCAATCATATTTCTATTTTCACTGTAATCAGTTAAAAGGGTGCTAATTCAACTGCTGTTGTTCCAAAGTTAACAATGAACACTTGATTTGGATAACCCTGTAAGCATCGAGTAGTTACACAGCAAAATTACGATGAACAAAAAATATTGGAATACTAATTTTGCACAAATATGTATCTTGAAATGCATTTAAACATGCCATAGAGCAGCTGTTCCTGACGTCACAGCCAATCACAGCAATCTAATGTCAAACGGTTTTGAGGTAAAGAATAACTGAAAGAGAAAGATTTATAATTGGAGTCGTTGTGGATTGTATTCATGTATTTCCAAATATTTTGATTATGCGCTCCTATAGAATGAGATATCGCTTTCAAGTTAGCTAAACATTCTACTATAAATCTACTTTAGCATGATAGTTGTGACAGTTCGCCAGATTGTGCCATGATGCAACATGTTTTTTCAGCGATGCTTCGAATAAAAACAGTTAGGTTAGGTTGACGATTTGCTATGTTTTTAAAATGTTTTCGATTGATGAAATATTTACACCATATTTGGATTACTATCGATTGTGGATAACCGTTGAATGGTTTAAATAAAATATTCGAAGGAAGTACATAGTGACTACATAATGAAATTTAAAAAATTCATATTGCAGTATCGGCAGTTTTATTTCGAATTAATGGGGAACGTTATCCGGATTAATTTCTCCATGGTAAACTTTGTTAGAAGTTTCAGAGACAAAAGTAATTCTGCTCCAAGAATAAATCCATCTGAACAATCTAATAGACAATATCAATCCAATACATCATGTACCCGATATGCAAATACCTTGAATCTCAAACTTCATTTTTCCACATTTTTAACACTAAAATCATGCCAAGGATGTCCTAGAGTTCCATTCTGGAAGATCCAGGTCTCATCAAAGTAAACAACTTGCCTCAAACCTTCATTTAACTACTGAATGTACTGTTGGAGAAATGTAATATGTTTCATAGTAATGTTAGGTAACATATCCTTATATCAATCGCAGAAGCCGAGTGTTTTATTAAACACACTCCTGTTATCGAATTTATTCCATTTGGTTGCCACACACTGCATGATGGTAATGGCATTTTCAGAAAGTTTCATTTACTTCCGATGCTCTTGGTCTATTATCTTCCTACGAAAAACTTATGTTGATATGGAAACCAAACTGTTTATTTCATTCTGTTTGAATATTTCATTATTTTAGCCATGGAGAAAATGACAATGAGTCACAAAAAGAGGAGGGTGCTTGTGCTTCCCCGTCATTGACTAGTAGTAGCATAAATGAATCTTGGGTGAATGCCCCTGAATTTGTGCCAAAAAACATACGACCAAGAAGTTACGCAGAAGCACTCAATCCAGAGGCTATTGCCGAAAGAAATGCGAATAGAAAGTTGTGTCCTTATGTTAATAAGGATGGTATATGTAGAAATTTGACTGATTGTACATATTTACATGGAGATATGTGTGATATGTGTGAAAGACTAATCTTACATCCTTATAATCAGGATCAAAGAAAAAAACACCGTCAGGTGAGTCTCGAATGAAATATTATGAAAACATTAGCGAGATGATGAATTTGATTCAGGAATGTTTGAAACAACACGAGAAAAACATGGAATTGTCCTTTGCCATAGCGCGATCAAAAGAGAGAACCTGCGGTGTTTGCTTCGAGATTATCATGGAGAAGGCTAATGGCGAACAAAGATTTGGCATTCTGCCAAATTGTAATCACTGTTTTTGTTTAAGTTGTATCCGGAAATGGCGACAAGCACGTCAATTTGAAAATAAGATTATAAGGTTAGCAAATACCTGTTTTTTTAATTATTTTGATATCCTTTGAACCTACTCGACCTGTAGATAGATTTAGGTTCACCTGTACGAGTGTCATATCTGGTTTTGAAATTCCCGAAATTTTCTCAACACAACTTGAATTATCTAATGAGTGACTGAATAAAAATATATTTACATGTTCAATGAAAGCAACAGATATTTTTATTATCAGAATGGGAGGCAGGTTTAATTCTCAGACGTCTTTCGGAATAAATCAATAAATTAACTTAGTTACACGATACTATACAGGCTGTCAAAAGACGACGTCAAGCTGGAATCGGTCCAAGTTATAATAGTCATTCAACTGGTATAGTACTTTTTTTTGCAATACTTAGTCAAAGTTGGGCGAAATGTTGATTATAAATATTTGATTGGGGAAAAAGTGATATTTTCTCCCAAGCTGGACAAGTTAGCTTTACATTTTAATGGTTAGTTTATACAGCAAATAAGAACAAGATGAAATAAAGATGCACAAATGAAACATGACATGTCATGTCGAATCGTAACAAATATGTGATTTCATTTGTGCATTCTTATTTCATGTTATTCTTATTTGCTGTATAAACCAACCATAAGAGTTTACATACACATTATTCAGCACCCTATAACAAAAAAAAATTAAAAGTTGAAATTTGTAGCAACAGTAGTGAAAAACTGTGATGGGTGCAAATTTTCTAGATTTTTTTTTCAAATGTCCGTATTTTTGAAAATACCCAACTAAGATTTTTTTTTTCAATTTTCTGCTAACTATTGTAACTTGTCCTATTGCTCGATTCCATTTTGACGTCGACTTATGGGATACCCTGTATATCCATTATGATGTTCCACTAATTGATATTGAATATTTCCAGAGCGTGTCCAGAATGTAGGGTCACTTCCGATTTTGTTTGTCCTAGCATGTACTGGGTAGAGACCAAAGAGGACAAAGACAAATTGATCGATGATTACAAGAATGCTTTATCAAGAAAAGACTGTAAATATTTTAGAAAGGGGCAAGGAAAATGCCCATTTGGTAACAAATGCTTCTACTTGCACGCCTTTCCTGATGGAAGTACATGTGATGTTGGTCCACCTGTGAGACAAAGACGACCCAGAAATGTTGATAACGAAATAGATGTCTTACAGGTAAAATTATTGAATTATTTTCATTTGTAATTCTTGTCTAACAATTTCAAATGTTGATTTTAGCTTTAGTGTCTGTTATGCATGTGTTGATATAATGCTACTCAAAATTAGAGTTTCAGCCGAGTAATATATTATTTTTTGACTGAAAATCATCCTTGATGGAATCTCTGCTCACATTTCCCACTGATCCGATACTAGCAAATACAATAGAAACCTCTTACTATAAATAAGGTAGATGGAGTTTGGTCGATATTTCAAGTCAATATGTATTGGGTATGGTGAGCGACAAATTATGAGAGTAATTAAAGAATTCAGTTGATTTATTTTAACGGTTTTGTTAGTGTTGCTGGTGTTCCTTTGACGCTGTGTATTGTATAGCATTTCTAACAATAGGTGTCGGGATCATTATTGAGAACTTTGTGGACGGTTCAATTTCTAACTATCATTGACACTACACATTATTTGTGATGGCAAATATGAAGTTGGTGTAAAAGGATTATATTTTTTGCAGCAGGTGATGTTGTGGGACTTTCTTGATGAGCGGGACTTTCCATGGCAGTCTTTGGCAGATGATTTGGAGGATTTAGTATCTTTTTTTACAGATTCCGATGAATCAGATTGGTCAGATTATGAGGTATTTTTTGATTAGTCTTCGCATATACTGATCCGAGTATACCCAAGATATTTTGATTACTTCATAAGATTCTACTTTGAAGTTTTTCGCTGCACCGATTGAGAACAATGGATATGAAAAATCAATTACTGATAATATTGATTTCGTTCATATTTGTAGTAAAATATTTGTATATACTTATTAAGAATTTTCTGAGCAATGTCGTTTTCGTTACATTTTATTCATATATATATATATATATAAATATATATACGTGTATATATTTATCTATATAATGGGTGAGGTATTCTCACAGAAATTGCTCCGTTATAAATGACCATGTCGATTCCCAAAAGTTTTGAACTTTTAAGACTTTTTGTAAGGGTTTTTCGAAATATTTGGTGAAGATTTTATAAGAATTGTTACTTACAATAATGGTGTTCACCGTGAATATTATAAACTGTAAATTATACAGGTTGTTCAGTAGGACAACAACAACATAACCAATTTCAAATATGTATATATTTTTTCTTACCAATGCCACCATCAATTTCCGTAATTAAAAATATCACCAAAATAATAAAAAGGAACTTTGTAAAAGAGTATCGAGTGAAACTACCGAAACTTATATCCTGTATATACGTAAGGTTGATTCCCACAGAATTACAATCAGGGACTAATACACCACATCAGCTTAAAGTGGATTGAACATACGGAATAGTAATTCGTATACCATTCATTTCCTATGGATGAAATGAAGACAACATAAGTATAAAATTCTGATACTAAATTCCTAAGATCTTTGGTAAACATGGCATTCCAGGTCTCTTCTAAAAAAATGAATAACCTGAACATAAATTTCTACCTCATACTAAAGTTCTATCCATTTAAAATATACTTCTAAGCCAAACACAATGATTCAATATCAGAAAACTCTTTTGTAACCCAAGGAAACGTTCTCGGACCACTTATCTTCGTTCGGTACACTTGTGACATGCCGTTTGCAGATAATGTCGCTGAAAGGGGATACAGTTCGGTAAATTCACATGATCCAATTGAATACCAGGTGTAAAAAATTGAGAATCAAAAATCAACAAAAGTTAATCTATTCAAGCGACTTTCAATATCTGCCACAACAAAGGCCTACTTTTCTAGTTTTACATGTTTCATGCCAAGTGGGGTTAAAGCTGCTTCGAGGTATGGTTAAGAGTTGAGTTCTGAAGTTGCGGCAATCGTAAGTGCCTGTGACAGACTCTATTCTGAGTATGAATGTTACGACACCTATTTCCGCTATCATGAAAGTATCATTCCTCAGTTACTATCAATGGTTTCCAATACCTAACAAAGTAACGTTGAGTATCTGGGCCCGCTAGATCGAAAATTGACCTGCGAGAAACATACAAACTAAAAGAATGAAATGTGCTGATTGAACGAAAATCAAAATTTGACTTTCAATCTAAAACAGATTGCTGCTGCATACAGTAATACCAAAGTCCATTTCGATGTCAGCGTGCAATTGTGCGATTTTTTCTGAATTGAAATAATGCGAAGATTTCCTTGACGTATAATTCTATTTCACAGAAGAAATACAAATACAATTACCTATCACCAAATACGACAGAATGACCAGGGAAATGGCAAAATAGGAAATATCAACAAATCAACTTCTTCCAGCAACGTTAAGAGTAATAATTGATACTATTTTAAGTGAAAATGCCAATTGCCATTTCACTTCCAAACTTGAAAACATGCTTTTGCTTCATTGAATACTCTTTTGAAGTAATGGCGATAAATGTTATGAATAATACAGTTTTGCCCATGGGATGTTGGTAGGATTGACTAAGAACTTCTTTGATTATGATTCATTTCAGGACGGGACCATGTTTTACAACTATGGTCACGTGCAATTGGCCAACTTTTTGCGCGGCCCGCCAAAGCACCAATATAATGTTATTTTCAGTTTATTGGTGTAATAATATATTTTTTATTATCTTAGGAAATATGAATGGGGTACCAAAGAAAAGTTGAATTAATGAGGAAAACCTTGATTCCAATGAAAGGTTCATTCTGATTATTATATTAGTGCCATTGCACTGAAAGATGATTCTATTGTTTTTCACTGCTTGACAAGTTTTTATTCGATGTTCTTGGTTTTTGTGATTTTGATTATGAGTTATCTATACATCCGTGTAAGCAATTTCAATTGAGTTGTATTTCAATTATGTAGTTTTACTAACGTTAAGCATTGTAGCTCCATGATTTAAAGTACTCCGATAGCTTGGAACTTGACCTTTTACTTGCTGCAATCCCAAATATATCTACTTTGGTGTTTAATTGGTTAGCAACTAACGCATTTTTGAGAAAATACGATTTCGATTCATTACATTCACTAATGTTTGTTTGAAGTTGATGATAAATGTTTCCACCGTCGTCCTTGAATTTTATTCATTTGCCTTTTCCACTCGTCGTTATATAGTCAGAAGTTGAACCTGTTTGGCATCCAAGATTGTTTTCGGGGGAAGAAAGCAATCCTATAGCATGTTCATCAGTAGGTAATTATTTCGTAATTTAAAAATCAAATGGATCATAAAATTAGCTATTTTTATTCACTTTGAACGTTGATAACTATTTCCCCGTAAATCAAAACCTTTGCGATGTGGAAAAAATCGGTACCTACAGTTAATAGAGACATATGGATCACTTCTTCAAGTTCTTGATAACAATTACCAGAAAATCTTCACCTAATAGTTCGAAATGTGAGATAGGTAGTTCTACTAATGAAAATGAACAAAATACACTAAACGCTGCAACAGGAATTCCAAAATAATCGACGAGCAGCCAAAAAACAGCGAATTCGACCTGAAGGGTATTTCTTTTAAAAAATACAAAGTTTTTTTGGCAATGCTGCAATAATGTGCTACGAAAATAATTTTAGAAAATGGTCTTGAGGGACCGATAGTCATTCCCAACGGAGATATTGAGTATATTAGTTGATCTCCACAATTGGTTACATCTTCTTTTCATGCACGGTGATAATTGAAATGTGAATTCACTTCTTCATTTGCAGCGATTATATGAGATTTTATCAGTATTAGTGCTGGTTATGACTCAGTTCCTTGATTACTACGCGTGAAATATTTTAGTTTCTATGAATTTTTCATGGTAAATTTCTTCTAACTACTAAATAGAACTTATAACAGAAGTATTTTAATTTCGTTCATTCAAAACTTCAATTATTCCTACTTAGAGGCTTAGCATTGAATAAATCAATTTTGTTCACCTTACTGCTTCATTTTATCATTTCTCCCGAAGACTTGTTGAATAAAGTTTGAAAAATTATATTTTCTCTTTGTAAATTCTTGATAAAATCAAGTTGAAATTTAGTTATGTTATTTGGTCAGTTGGTAATGTGTATGAAATTTCACACATTTCTCGAATCGACTAGAAGTTAAGAAACGTTAAAGTAAACATTATCGTCAGTATGTATATAATTCCGTGGAAAAGTCTATGAGAAAATTGTTAAGGACCACAATTATCAATTATGAATTACTATTCTATCATTCATCGAAATGCATTGAACTTGACAGTTTCACAAACTTAATGATGGTCAGTATGGGTAAAGAAACAAATGTTAATGGATTCTCCTCCGAATATCCTGTTTTCCAATTGTCTTTCGGAAACATAATTTTACAAAAAAATCTATACGCACGCAATCCGAAGGTCCACCAGGTCGATATGGCACGTTGTTTCTGATATCCTCATACTGGATTTTTTGCGTTTATTCACAGATATGTTTCCATATCCTGTAAATGGAGATTTCGAACATATTGTTCTGATTATATTTTTATATAAATGAAAGTTGCTATTTATTCCTATGTCTTTATTCTTATATTCTATTTTATTTGGTGGAAAACTCGTTTTCTTATTCTACCAAAATGTTCTAGTGAAGAAATATGTATATTTGTTTCATTGATGAGACATAATTTCAACTCAAATTGATAAAATTTGAATAATTACGAGATGATTTACTGATTTCAAGCATTTCAGATATCTAACAAACGTACCGAGATATACCCCTTCGTTTTTTTCAGATATGATTTCAACTATTTCAATGCAGTATTGGAAATAAACTATCTTGGGTAATGTGATTTGATGAAAGTGTTGAAATTGCTTTCTGAATATTGAGAGCTGAACATTGAGTGGATATTAATATGCTCTTTAGCTGGCTGTGAAATGGTTAGTTGAGTTGGTAGTAAACAGTAGGGGGAACATAGCGTTCTCTTATTCATCTAGATTTTCAACCGTTGATAAGATTGGGCGTACCCAAGATATAGTTTTCCTGATGCTATATAATTCTTAGTTTTAATTCAAACAAACGTACTATCCCATCAAGATGTTTTCGTGAACTGACCAAATCATTCATTTTGTTGATCAATCAGGAGTTTCATGAACGATTAATGATGTATATTTTCTTATTGAACTGCGGCACTTGAGTAATATTGGACCTTGAATTGATTCTAATGCATGACCTGCGTTCATAGTCAAGTATATCATTGTACATATCATTCAATTCTTTGGTATTCTTAGGGTTATGTTTTCAATTTTGTTATTTGTTGTTGACCAATCATAGATTTTTCCAATACCTGCTTTATGACCGGTAATAAATAAAACTTTTCAAAATAATTCAGTCTATATCAATGGTACACATAGTTTTTTTTTACTTTCTTGTATGAGTGATATATAGTTGTTCAAACAATGTTCAGAGTCATCCAGGACCGTTTCTAATAGAGAGTTTTATGTTATTTTTGTGGAGTTGATTATCCCGTTATGTCAATTTCAACTATAATATTGCTGACCTGAATGTATTTGAAAGCGGAAGATCCCTAAAAATGAACAATAATTCAGTTGTTCGCAAATTCTATCAAATTTTCAGATCATCAAGTTTTCAGATGCTTATATTCTACTTGCATATACCATAAAAATGCTATTAATGATGAATAATAGAAATAAACTTTACTTTTTTGTCTATTCGATCCGAATACAATATTAATTTTTGCAACCTCTACAGTCCAATCTTTACTTGAGTGAACTATGAAAATCTTGGGATTTTCCTGTTTGTCAATGTATCTTATACTGAAATATTGTGTCATTTTTCAACTTGGTAATTTATCTTGGAAAAATTTAATATCTGATGTTATCGATATTAATACTGTTAGGTTAAGTTTGATGTTGCATTAATTATTTCCAATCATGGAGGAAACTACAATCAGTCAATTTTTAATGCACTGTGCGTAATTTTCGATCATTTTGATAAGTTGAATACTCAAATATGAACTGTGAAAGTAATCTTTATATCCTAAATGTGACTGTTGCTTTTCATGTTAGAGTAATTGCACCACAAAAATGAATGTATGATTATTTTTTTGTATCCAAGAACTTCTGTTATATTCAACATTTAGTCACATATCAGGTCTTGAACAATTTCAAGAGCATTCACTAATAGATACTTCCTATAAATTAAACCTCTTTTAATATCCTCTTCTGAAGTATATTGAATTATTTGTTTATCACAATTAATGGATAGCTAGTCTTCCTTTCCCCTAAATATATTTTCATTTATATAAAAAATACAGGGTGGGTCATTGCATCATGTACATGAAATGTTTATACTTGATACATTTACTTTAGCCTCATTCACTCTATGAGTTGAAAAGCAACTTATTTTCTGTATGTCTTGAACAGTTTGCTACATAGGCTGATTTATTCAATACTAACTTTGTGGTGCTAGGACAGATAAACTGGAAACGGGCATAAATGCCATGTTGAAAAGGTCTGTGATTGTTAGCTTATTAGGTGACTACTATTGAAATAAAATAATTAGTAGATCAACGTTTTTTTCTGCATTCCCTCATAATTTTCTCCCTATGGTTTCTCGAAAAAACTGATATAACTGGAAACAAAAATATTCATTGAATTGTTTCAGTTCTCCACAAGGATCTGTGAAATGAATCAACTATTACAAATTTCAAGATAAACCCATTTTGCAAAGAATTGGAGAAATGGTACAGCACTACAGCCAGCAAATTCATGACATTTCAAATTGATTTCTTCAGAGTTTAATTTTATATTCAATCTTGGTTTTGAATTCCTATGTGTATTATAATTTTTGAAAGATTGTAGTTCTGGGATGACCATAAATATGATTTCTTTGTTCAATATTTTTTACATTCTGCAATGTATTTTCAGTTAATAACACCATGATAGTTCTTAATATCTTTATTTTCTAAAGCAGAGACAAGTGCGAGCTCCTGTTTCTGTTTTATTAATTTTATTGCATTCTCAAATTCTTCCTTTTTTTCTTTAGATTCAGGAGGGTACATTTCTCTTTTCTTTTGAACAACCCATTCCTCAAAATATGCTGGTTGATTGAAGTAGTGGAATAAAGCCACAGGAAATGATACATAAATTGCCATTTTCGCAACTTCTAAATGCCATGTCCCCATGATCTGAAAGAGAATTGTCATGAGGCAAATTAGTTGGGTTTCATGACAACATCAAGTTATAAAAACAATATTTATAAACTCAAAAACACTTTTTAAATGGACATATCAGGATAAAATTCTTAAAAATCATTGATGTTCGATCAGGTATAGAATTCACTAGTTCAATAGCGAGATTCAAAGTTTACTCGATTGAAGAAGCGTTCTCTGATAAACAAAAAAAATTACCTACGATATCGCTCAGGAACTCAAGCAGCACAAAACTTAATGATTTTGTTATAAAACGAAAAATAATTTCAACAAAATTTTTATTTACTCAAATTTCCATAGCCAAAGTCAGAAAGTCACGAAGTAAACATCAATGATATAACATTAACCAAGTTCTTCTTTTTTATTTTTAACTTTGGTCATGTCATTTTTTATTGTAGTCTGGGTCTACTATTCTCTTCTACAAAAAAACTCTACGGATATATTTTGTAAATGAATCACTACTGACTCCTATCATTAATGAGATTTCAAATCGGCCTATTTAACTCAAATCAGTGCTGCTAGACTGCTAGAAAATCACCAGATCATAAACTTTTTATATGACTCAAGAGTGATATGTCTTCAATCTTCATGGATCTCTGGTAATTCATGTAGTTTTGTGTTCTACGAATCACAAACTGGCAAATCAAAGTTGTCAATGATCGAATCATAGACATTCTTAGGATCGAATAGCGAATAAAGTTGAATTAAATATATACAGTGATAGATTTATACAATCACAGAAATCATTGAAAATAATTGTGCACCAATAATTTTTCGCCAATTTGATATCCAAAAGAAACTGTTGGAGGTCGATAATGAGCTCTGAAAACAGATATTTTTCATGGGAATAATTGGTGTGTTAACCTAAGATATCAAGAATGAAGTGTATATAAATAATTATATTCGATTTATTTTTTGTACTTGAATATTGTGAATAATTTTCTGTCGATTTGTGAACGAAGGCCTGATATATCTACAAGTATGGCAAGTGTTTCCTATCAAATTGCAAATTTACTGGAGAAGGTAGGTAGTTTGAAACAAAAGTTAAACGTTGACATTGTCATTAAAAAATAATTCAAGATGAATGTTTGTAAATTATTTACGTTTCTCGATGAATTACAGATGACTTCTTCAGATAAAGACTTTCGATTTATGGCCACTAATGATTTAATGAGTGAATTGCAAAAAGATAGTATCAAACTAGATGATGACTCGGAGAGAAAAGTAGTGAGAATGTTACTCAAATTACTTGAAGACAAGAACGGTGAAGTCCAAAATCTTGCAGTTAAATGGTATATTTTTGTATTCTTGTAGCATCAAGATATAACTAATTTTTTTTACAGCTTAGGACCTCTCGTGAACAAAGTTAAAGAATATCAAGTAGAAACTATTGTTGAATCTCTTTGCACAAATATGGTATCAGATAAAGAACAGCTACGAGATATTTCTAGTATTGGTTTGAAGACAGTTATAGCTGAGCTTCCTCAAGCTCCAGGAGGATTATCTGGAAATATTTGCAAAAGAATAACAGGTCGCTTGACAACTGCAATAGAAAGGGTGAGCAGATGATTTAATCATTGATTTGGTTTATTTCATTCATTTTCAGCAAGAGGATGTATCAGTGCAATTAGAAGCTTTAGACATCATAACAGATCTCTTATTGAGATTTGGTCCTGTGCTTCAGTCGTTCCACTGTTCAATTTTAGCAGCACTTCTCCCTCAGTTATGCTCTCAACGTCAAGCAGTGAGAAAGCGTACTATTGGGGCATGTAGTAACTTGGTACTCTCTTGTAATAATACTCTTTATAGCAAACTCATTGATCATTTGTATGATGGTTTATGCTCAGATAAAAACAATTCACAGATTCGTACCTATGTTCAGTGCATTGCAGCTGTTTGGTGAGTAATACATTTGAGAAAATATATGAGAGTATACATATTTGAAAATGTTTGATTTTAGCCGACAGTCTGGTCATAAATTTGGAGAAAATATTGACAAATTTATACCTCTGATTTTGCAATGTAGTCAAGTTGATGATGATGAATTGAGAGAATTTTGTTTGCAAGCTTTCGAGAGCTTTATCAATAGATGCCCTAAGGAAATAACAAAAAATATACCAGCGGTGTGTTGAAATTTTGCTTTGTAAGTCTTGTGAAAGGCCATAATTTCATAAATTTCAGATAACTGACCTCTGCTTGAAATATATGGTCTATGATCCCAATTATAATTATGATGAAGATGAAGGTGGTAATGATCAAAATGATCCATATGATGATGATGAAGAAGATGAAGAAAATGATGAGTATAGTGATGATGACGATATGAGCTGGAAAGTGAGGAGATCTGCTGCTAAGTGTCTTGAAGCAATCATATCAACAAGACATGAGTTACTCTCAGAATTTTACAAGGTTTTGTCCCCTGCACTTATCTCTCGATTCAAGGGTGAGTTGGAATTCATCATTTATCATGAATACTTTCACACCATTCATGAATGATATCCCATTAATAATATTTTTAGAGCGTGAAGAAAATGTCAAATCTGATATCTTTCATGCCTATATTGCTTTGCTGAAACAAACTCGTTCTACTGTCAATACAAATATAGACCCCAATGCTATGGTCATGGATGATGAAGAAGAAACTCCCATGTCCCTTCTTCAACAGCAAATTGAATTGTTAGTTAAAGGTGTACAAGGTCAAATGCGTGAGAAGAGTATGAAAACCAGACAGGATTGCTTCCAATTGCTGAAAGAAGTATGCAGCGTTTTACCTGGAGCTTTGAGTACTCATATTGGAGAGTTGATTCCGGGCATTTTGTACTCACTCAGTGAAAAGAATGCAAGCAGCAACATGAAAATAGATGCACTATCATTTATTTTTTGTCTATTAACCAGCCACCAACCTCAAGTGTTCCACCAACACATTAACATTCTCTTACCCCCAGTTATAGCTGCTGTTGGTGATAATTTCTACAAGATAACAGCAGAGGCTTTAAATGTTCTTCAAGAATTGGTTAAAGTTATAAGACCACTAAATGTTAACTCAGGATTTGATTTCACACCATTTACCAAAGATATTTATAGCTGTACCCTAGTGAGGTTGAGAACAGCAGATATTGATCAGGAGGTTAAGGAGAAAGCTATCTCTACAATGGGACAAGTTATTTGTAATTTAGGTGATCACCTGAAAAGAGAACTGCCATACTGCTTACCTTTGTTCTTGGATAGATTGAAAAATGAAATAACTAGACTGACGACTGTCAAGGCCCTCACTAAAATTGCTGGATCACCACTTAGTAAGCTGAAAATTATTTCTTGATTATTGTCCCAAATAGCCTTTCCTTCATTCTCTAGGTATTGAGTTGCCAATTTTACCAGAAGCGATGCCAATTTTGGGGTTGTTCCTCAGAAAAAATCAGCGCGCGTTAAAACTCAGCACCCTCCAGTTGATAGATTGTTTGATAAAAAATTACCACAAAAATTTGAATGATTCTCTGCTGCAACCAGTGATTGTTGAAATACCACCTTTGTTAGACGAAGCTGATTTACATATTGCTCAGTGGACTCTTATTATTCTCAAGTCTGTAGCTACCTATCATCCTAAAGCGTTGAAGGATTTGAACAATACCATTATGCCACAGATTCTTGTGCTAGTCAAGTCGCCGTTACTACAGGGTAAGATTTCGTATAATAATAAAATGAGTGAACAGAATTCCAACTACCTTAACCATACTTGCTTTCTAGATATGCCAGTTTACGATGATACGGCAATTTTCCTGGTCACGCGACTTAGAAAATTGAAAATATAATTTTTCCAGTTCCCATTCTCCCCATCCTGTTTTCCTGTTCATATTTTTCTCGTTCGTTGAGTACAAAACTTTTTTCGGTGCTTACTGATATTTTCAACTGACATTGAATTTTTTTTCAGGGACTGCCTTGCATTCAATGTTAGATTTTTTCAAGTCCTTAGTCAAGTGCAATCTACCAGGATTGAACTATGATTCTTTGTTGAGACAACTACTTATGCCTGTTTCAAGCCTTGCTACAGGACAAACAACAACATTACACAAACAGGCCTTTTATTCTTTGGCAAAATGTGTCGCTGCAATAACTGTCACATGTCATTCACATGCCCTTCCAGTCATACCTCAGTTTATAAATGAAATACAGTCTTCGTCAACGGATTCACAACAAATTTTTGCTCTGCTTGTTGTTGGAGAAATAGGAAGAGAAATGTATGTATCAATATTGTTCATTTTATTACACTACATATGGATGTTTATCTTCAGTGATTTGACTCCTATCCCGAATTTGAAACAAGTAATTTTGAACTCGTTTTCCGCTGTATCCGAGGAGGTCAAGTCTGCAGCAAGCTATGCACTTGGTAGCATTTGTATTGGAAATTTACAAGAATACTTACCGTTTATTCTCAATGAGAGCCAGGATCAGCCCAAAAGACAATATCTCCTGCTACATTCTCTCAAAGAAGTAAGTTAATACCAGACAACTTCTTTTTCCACTTTTTTCCAGAATGATTTGGGAACATGTTTTGTTGGGGTATTCTTACCAAAATCATGTTTTTATTTCAGGATATGGCTGAACCAGATCAGATGTTGAATATCAAGTTTTTCCTTTCTTATTATGCATGGGGAATTTTGGCTAATAAATGTGTTACATTAACTTCTTGGTGGATTTCTTAATGTTGTTGAGGTGGTTCACCTGAAAACAATATTCTGTAATTTCAGTTTTGATTATCCAGAAGGAAATTCATTTCCAATCGAAACCTGATTCAATCTTCAAGTACAACATACTGAAATATTCGATTTTGTTCAAAAAAATTTTATGCATTCGTTTCTTTTTCAAACAGAATTCATAAATATTCTATCCGTTTTTGACCTAAAAAAAAAATATTTACAATCTTACAGTATTATTTGTAAATCAAGGATTAATATTCGAAATGCGAGTAAAATCTATCATTTCTCAATTCAATGTTATTCCTGAAAATATCAAGTTATATAGGTCGGTTCCAATCAGAGTAAAGCACTAATATAATATTTCGTTGAAACAGTATTTCAAGAACAAATAATGAAATCACGATCGGGCAGTACAAGATATGTATGTTCCCTCATTTTATTTTAGATAAATTCTCTCCGAGATTTCGTCAATGAAGTATCACAGCAAAACATATTTTTTTTGTAGGTCATTACTTGCCTGTCTCAAACACCAGAAGGAATTCAACAACTTCTTCCATTTGTTCCGGCTATTTGGCAACAGCTTTATAGGCACTGTGAATGTACTGAAGAAGGTACCAGAAATGTTTTCGCAGAATGTTTAGGCAAACTCACCCTAATTGATCCAACGAATTTACTCCCCAAACTAAAACGTTCGTTGAATTCTCCTTCTCCGCTTATGAGAACTACAGTTGTCACAGCTGTTAAATTCACCATCTCTGATCAGGTAAAGTGTTATATTTTCTACAAGTCTATCCGTTTTCGAAAAAAACGCTACATGAGGGACATCTCGAACATGGGTCGCTATACAAGTCTGGCGAGACAAATCTACCACTAGCGAAAGCAATATTGCAATGGATACTCATGTGTGGTTTTATCCATAGTTTTCACATATTCTTTGATATTCATTTATTTTAAGATGACTTATTCTTATAAACATTCTTCAGTATTATGAAATAAAATGACGAACTCATCATTTTTAATCTTCAAATTATCCGTTTATCTAACCACGATGGGTAGTTATCTATGTCATACTCATTGTTGATAAACTCATAAAATGAACTAATACTAGACGAAAATGGGTGAAGCTCTGTAATCAATCAATAGGCAGCTTTTTTTTAAATCGAATTGTATGCCTGAAAGTTCAACTATAAATTTATAATCTCGTCAAATCTGACAATTTTATGAAACGTGCGACCAGAATATACTTTTTTGTTCACGCCATGAAAGATCAACGATTAAAGAACATTATCAATGATATGATATATTTATAACACGAAATGTGATGTGAATATAGACGACCACATCATATGACAACGTCGTTAATATTTCTTTCTTTATTCACAAGCTAATCCCATGGGTAGGTTTGTTTCGTGAGATATATACAGTGTTCTCCAATTGTGCCCCTCTATACAGGAATCTCGGCTTCAAATAGAGAAAAAGTAGGAATGGGAAAAGCTCGTTTGTTGAATTGTTCAAGTTTAGTATTCCTACAGAAATAAACTAGCTAGAAGGGAGTTGAATGAGCGAGCTCACCAATTTTTAGAAAATATACCAAAAAATCTAGAACATTGAGAAATGTACCCAGGTTTTATGATTTCGCCAAAATAAACTTCCAAAGTAGGGATGCGTTTAGAAATCACGCAGGGAACACAATACGTTTAAACGTGACCAGTATTCCCGTACATAATATAATCGTTGGACTTGCTGCCAGACGCTAGCAGAATGATATTTCACAGCGTTGCCAGCGTTATTTATTATATTTCTTCACATCGTCAGCAGACAGGCAAAATAACGACAATTCATAGCCCCGCGTATATTTTCCACTGGTAACTGAATCTATAATAACCATAAAATATGGGGTTTCATTTGAATACATACTTGGAACTGAATAAAATATCTGCAAAAGCCCCAAAAGTAGTAAAACTGGCAACTCTAACAAGTACCAAGTAATACTACAGCTGACGTAACGAGGATCGTTGGTTCTGAAATCTCACCGAATATAGGGGTTATAGAGAGCAGTTTTTTCGGTTATTACGTAATATTTTTGAGGGAAATTTCATATTTACTATTTTTTACTCTTTAAATTTATCATTTTATGATATCGCCTATTGCATATGAATTGATCAAAATAATAGTATTCAGAAGTTAATGGCAATACCCGTGATAATTTGGACGTGTTCCGTGTATAGAGCAGTGAATGTGAGACGCACTGTATGACGATAATCATTTAAGTAGCTACTTCATAATATTTTCAGCCCGCATCAATCGATCCATTGCTGAGACAATGCATCGGCGAATTCTTGAACACTTTGCAAGACCCTGACTTGAACGTGCGAAGAGTTGCGTTGGTTGCCTTCAATTCAGCGGCTCATAACAAACCGTCTTTGATTAGAGATTTGCTCGATACCACATTACCGCAGCTTTATGGAGAAACAATAATTAAGGTAAATTAAGAATTTGTTCAGGTAAGAATTTAATATCTTCAATTATTCAGAGGGATTTGATACGCGAAGTGGAGATGGGTCCTTTCAAACATACCGTAGATGATGGATTGGATATTAGAAAAGCAGCCTATGAGTGCATGTATACCTTGCTCGATTCGTGTCTGGATAAAGTTGATATATTCGAGTTCATCAGTCATGTAGAAACTGGTCTTAAAGACCACTATGATATCAAGATGCTCACTTATTTGATGGTGGCAAGGCTGTCACAAATCTGTCCGGGTGCAGTTTTCCAAAGTGAGTAATTCCATGTGAAATACCTTCGATGTAATTTCAAATATAACTTTGTAGTGTTGGATAAACTTGTTGAACCATTACGGACTACTTTAACCATGAAAGTGAAAGCCAATTCTGTGAAACAGGAGTATGAAAAACAGGATGAACTGAAGAGATCTGCAATGAGAGCTGTAGCTGCTTTATTGAATATACCCGATGCAGGTAATATAATTAGGTCTTGTAAAAGAATAATGAACTGATTTTGTTTTTTTCCAGACAAGAATCCCCATCTCAATGAATTTGTTAGTCAAATAAAAAATACTGTCGATTTAGCTCCCATATTCGAATCGGTTCAGAAGGATTCATCTAATTCACATAGCGATTGTCTTCTTATGGATCAAAGTTGAATTCATTAATTTATTGAGGAGATTGAATTATAATCTAGAATTTATTAAGTGCTATTATTGTTTTACACTCATCATATTCAATAAAATAATTTCATCAATTATGAATTGTTGCGTTTTAATATTCTTTAGTGAAACCAATTGAATGCCATTGATATTCACATTGGGGTGACCAGCCAGATTTTAAAAACATTGCATTGTACACGAGTATCTCCTTCCACATTACTACAGGTATAACATACATGGAAATGCCGTAGTTCTGTATTTATTTTATCGAAATTTTCTCATATATAATTTAAGTTTTGAGTACGTATTGATTGGTTCATTAATTTTTGTAAGCTGCAATTCGATTGAGGGCACTGAATAGTTTAGCGAGGTATCGTGAGATTCGAATGTTGAACGACGGCAATGCTTTTTTATTCTCCAAAATTATTTTATCAAAAGCTTAATAGAGAACAGTTCTCAGTTGAATGTTTTCGCCTACATTATCTAAAAAATGATAATAATCCTCGAAAAAAGTATTGCCTTAATGGTTCCAGTCAATTAGTATTTCGATGGTAAACTATAGAGGTACTTCTCATTTTACATTAATGGTATTGAAAGATAACCAAAGCTGTCTCTTCCTTGAATACGTAGACTATAGAATAAATTATAGTACAAAAAATGGAATGAGGAAAACCAAAATTGAAAAAATTCCACATTGAGCTGTTAAATCGTATCGATTTTGTATACCTACGTTCGATTCAGGTATGAACTTCTTTCTATGATGTGATGTCTTCTGTCAATTTCATGTAAATTTTTTTACTTTTTACTCAATATTGATTTGATCTGGAGTATACTATGAAAATGTGACTTATTTTTCTGCATAATTGAGGTGGTGAGTTCAGTATCAATATTCATGCAGAATCTGAGAATACAATTTTGCAACAAGTTGTTTCATTAAAAATAATGCTCCATCTACTCACAGGAAAATAGTAACAATTGTCAGCAATGCGGAACTATCAACTACCCATTTAAACCGGTAAACGGTATTTAGGATATTTGATTGTCTTTCTACTCTCATCGAATTAAGACAATGTATTACAATTAAAAATAAGAAAGATTCAATACAGCACATGTACATCCATTGAATGTAGATTGGACGTACAAATGGGACGTCCATTGTACGTACAGTTACGTACAATGATATGTCCAGAATATGTCCGACCCTCACTGGATTCAACATCTTATGGACGTACATACAGGACGTACAATAGACGTACATAGAGGAAATACAATGGACGTACAATGGATGTTCTTTAAAAAATTTGGAAATTTGGAATTTAAAAAATAAACTCGACTTATATAAAAAATATTTATTGAACAAAGACATGAAAATAGCAATCCCAAATAAATATGAAGAATAAATGATATAATTATTGTAGAATAACTAGAAAAATTAAATGAATTGAAAAACAATGAAATCGTAACTGATTTATGATAATAATAAAACTCAAAATATCAAACAAACTAAACACTAAAGTCCTTTTTTTTTCGATTGTCTTCCGACACATTTTTATATGGCCTGTTCAATGTCTTTTTAATTTCTCTCACCACACTGAAGAGTAGCTCCTCTAAATAATAATAATATAAAATATGCCTTTGCCTCGAGCTAAACAGAATTATTCTACTCACATCTCCATACAGACCACACTATTATTTCGTAGTAGTTCAATTGTAACTTACATTTTGGATTTGTTTTCGTTGTTCAAAAAACTTCTCTTCTGAATTTCACAATGCCTTCTTTACAACTTCGAACGAATACGTACAATAATGGATGTCCGAGCAGTTCCAATATTTTACGTCCAATGGACGTATACGGGTATATGTATGTATATATGTACGGGCAAGTAGGATCCAGCCATGTACATCCATTGGATGTCCATATTAGATTAGACGTCCATGGACGTTTGGACGTGATTTGGACCTAAACTGGACGTCGTGTGCTGTATGGGATAATTAATATATGAGAATATTGAGTCTGTCACATGGCCTTCAATACAAAAATCTGTGCAATCGAAGTTAATATTGGCTCTATGTTATCCGAGCAAAAACAACCAGAGAATACCCTCCAACATTTCTGGTAGCATTCCTGAGAAAGGCGTAAAAAACGCCTATAGCAGAGAGAGCAGAACAACTTTGAGGACTCGTGTTGTGTATATATTAATACAACTTCTTTATATTCAACATTTGTTTCGGCCGTAACTAACCTAACCTAACTGATGGCAATAAAAAAAAAATTGTCTGTGGTAAGGAATAATTTGTTCGTAATATTTTTGAGAAACAACCAAAATTCTATTTTACAGGTTTTCTGTTTCTACCTGAACGGGTGAGATTATATTTTCGAATTTATTTAGAGGATTTCAACATATGGCAAATTCGAGATTTTTCGAAATTCCCATCAACTCAATATTTTCATTAAATTTGTAATGGTATCTTCTATCGAAATCATTGCTTGATATAAATTCACTATACAGAGGTGTACACAAAAATCGGCCAGAGCTGTAACTTCTGAATCATTCGAGAGCGAAATTTGAAATTTGGTGGGTAGCAACTATATGATATTGTTAATTTTAATAAGAGAAAAATTGTATTCCATCCCTTCCGGTCTGACTGGAAGTGACCCCAACTGATTGATTTTCAAATGGAACCCCCTGTATATTTTTCCATTTTCAGCTTCATAGGGTATCATTTTACATACACCAGTAGTTTTCCGGATCATTTTGTGTGAAACAGAAAGAACAACCAAATGAACTCCACATCAATCTTTATTATTTTCAGTAGCATAGAAAGAGGGGCGATAGAAACCTAATTACAACAAATACTCAAATTGACCCCATTTTGTACAATGCATTGCTGACACCTTCTAGCTACACTAAAAGTTGCGTTGTGTAACAATGCCTGGGGTTTATTGCGGCAAGCCTCTAATATTCGATACCTAAGGATTTCTATATTCTCTGGCTGAAATAGATAAACTTGATCCTTCAAGTCACCCCAAGAAAGAAATCCATGACTGTCGAATCTGGACTGCGAGCTGGCCACCGAATCGGTCCATTTTTTCCTATCCACCTTTCTCCAAAGTGTGTATTCAAATGAGTCACATTCAAAGGAGTATTGTGTGGCGGTGCTCCATCTTGTTCGAAAATGACTTCATAACGATTGGCGAGGGGAAGTTAGTCCAGAAAATTTTCGATATAACCAGTAAGCAATTCAAAATACTTATACTGGTCTGAAGAACCGTCAATGAAAAACGGGCCTACCAACCTATCATCAAGAATTCCGCACCATACATTCAGCCTAAATCTTGTTTGGAAGTTGGTTTCTACATTACAATGGGGATTTTCTTGAGACCAATATATCTGTGATTTCGTCTATTAAAAAAACCATTTCGCCCCAATGTGCATTCATCTGACCACATTATTTATGTATGTATGCTTCAGATAGACGGAATATTTCTTTATAATCTTCATGATTCATATTGCTCAGTATGGAAATGTTTCCTCGGGATGCCCACAGGGTTATGCTATGCTATGTTAAGCTATGCAAAGAGCAAAAGACATCCTCTCAGAAGGGAAATACAAGAAGAAGAAACCGGAGATCATGATACAAGGAGGCATCTCCGAAATGCCCATTGACAAGATAATCACGAGGTACCTCTTTGATAAAAAATACCGCATCAGTCTCACAAGTAAAATTGAGTGGATTGAAAAACGGGCGAAATTACCTACCAGTGGAGACATCTGGTACACGGTTGGCTCCAAGGCAGGAGACGAAACAGGTGCCGGAGTGTATCGTCGCCGAGGAGGGGAGAAGCACATCTTTCCGCTCGGGAGCCATACCACGGTTCTACAAACCGAACTGGTGGCAGTGCTGAACAGTGCGCTACAGGCATTGGATGTCAGAAGCTAGGAGCACCTGTACATCTGCACGGACAGCAAGAGCGCTTCAGAAGTTCTTGGAGGGTACACCACAACATCAAAACTGGTGTACGATTGTTATCAAACCTTAAATCGCCTGGCCGAAGTCGGACCTGTAACCTTGATGTGGCTGCCGGGTCACAAAGGGATTAAGGGCAACGAGATCGCAGACGAACTGGCCAGACTAGCGCGATTAGAGAGTTTATAGGACCAGAACCGGCAACTGGAATTTGCAACACAGTCATCAGGAAGAAGATTGATGAGTGGACTGCGGCAAAGCACAGGGAGGCATGGAGAAATGCCCCTGGGTGCAGAATAGCCAAGATCTTCATTAGACCAGATCTACCCACACTGAGTAGGAAAAACGCAAAAGTGATCATCGGTATTCTGACCGATCACGGTACTCTGCGGAAGCACAGACACAGAATGGGATTGGAAGAAAACCCATTATGTAGATTCTGTGAACTAGAAGATGAAACCTCACTGCATATCATCTTCCAATGCCCTGCATTAATGGAGAAGAGGCGCCTTTACCTAGGCGACCCAGATCCACAGGGATTCCAATGCGAGGAAGGCACTATCAGGAATATCCTGACCTTTTGGGGGGAGATCTTTGATTAGAGCCACCAGCTATCTGAGGGACGTCAAGGGATTACCCATACGTCTGGAGGCGCTATACGTGCCCCAACTCCACAGTCGACACTCGAGGTCGATAATAATAATAATATTGCTCAGTAACATTGTATCTCAAATCATCGATCACATGCTAAACGAAAGTGATTGTGATGATGAAAAATGTTACTCCATCTTCGATTATATATTTTCAAAATGAAGATTCTCATCGAAACGAAGTTTAGTTTTCATTTCAATAATAATGCATCTCTCACTAATTTTCTTCAATTAGTTGGAAGATTGAAACCGTGCCCGAGATCGGAATGTAAATGAAGCTTATCCTAGAGAAATGCTAGTTACAACTGAAGGGAATATATACTCCTGTAGGTTAATTAGAAATCAGATATCGGATAAAAATAATGCTTGTCCTGGAGTTATGCTAAGTATACGTGCAGGAGTATCAATTCTTGCAGGTTAATTAGAAATCGAATATCTGTTGATTTCTGTAAAATAACTGTTTATTCGTTTTCCCCTTTCACATTTTTTACTCATTTTATGCCATCACGTTACTTTGAAGATGATTTGGTGAACATGGTGTTATGCCATTGTGTTCACAAAATAATTCCAATCCGCTTCATAGAAATTCCGAAACAATCTTTATTGGTAAAAACATAACGGATATGACTACTTGAAAAATGATTAATTTTTTTGCTTACATCAAATATAACCAATAACAACAACATATCATTTCACTTCCTTAATGATTGAGTCATGAGTATCCATTTAACTAAATTTGAAATAATTTTTTTTTCTATAGAATATGCTTTCGAAGTCTTATATTCAACAAAATTCAGGAAAATTTCAATCCAGGACTCTGGATTGCGAATATCTTTTTTATATTACAGGATATCTCATCAGAATTTGAGGAACATGTTTTACTAGACTGGAAGAATATAAAGAATCTCAAAGTTTTGTACATTTGCGTTGGCTAGGTATAAAATTTAATTTTATTATCATACTTGTTAATTGATCACGATATAGTTCAACGACTTCCTCGTGCTAATACTTTTTATCATTGGTTATTTACTGACTGGTGATCTGTTCAAGAAAATGGATTCCGTATCATAATTATATTTGTGTCTTCAATGTGAAAATTGAAGCTTAATTCTGCAGATAGGATGGGAGTTACTATTTTGAACATTCATGAAAAGGGCAAATCTATTGTGCGGGGAGAGAGATGATTAAGGACTATTTCTTTGGAGAGTTGAAAATTTAAGTTCTTTGGGAAAACTGAATTAGGAAGTTCGTTTCATTCCCTGGCAGCTCTGCAGAAGAAAAATTGTCCTAGTTGATTTCACCTTTCACCTCGAGATTTTTTTTCGTTCTGAAACCACTAAAGACGAACACTGCCTTAGAAGACGTATCACATCTGCTAACGAATGATTCAAGTTAGTTATACGACATTATACATTACGATAGTCTGAAAGTTGGCAACATAGAATGTCCTGAATTCCCCACGATGTGCGTCAATCAATCATTATCAAACTGAAGTTGATATCAAATTATCAAAGAACAAGATCGGCTATGATTTTTGTCTATCTCGAACAACTGAACTGACTGAAGTCGTCTTCTGCTATGGATGATATAATTAATAAATTTACCGAAAAGGCGAGGAAAGTTTTTATTTGATCTCAATAGAGTAATTCCATTAACGTAAAAATTTTTCTTCCCTAGTGTCGTATATCGTTAGAGTTCTGATGATGATGGAAATATTATGTTGGCGATATAATGAATGAGGACTTCGTTTACTTTTCTTGAGTTTATTTTATCTTTGAATTTGTGATTGAATGATTTTTTCTATTATATTTGGCACATATAGTCTGTCTCTACCTAGCCAGAAATAGGCATAACAGTTTATACCTCGAGTAAGACTACTATCTGCAAAAATATTCGACATGTTGAGCATTATCTTATTCCTTCTGATGAGCTTTTGAAATATTTGCTGATTGTTGCTGTTCTAGATCAATCGAATGATTCATCATGAATATCTATACAAATTGAGAATATTGGAACTGAACGGAGGTGCAGAATATGATTGGCTAATGATACAAATTATCTCTTCAATCTATATTTTTCGTTGCCTCACCGAGAATGAATTCAAATTATCCAAGTAATACAAATGAATTTTGGCAAAATAAGATGTATTTTTTCATACCAACGTTTTTTTAATGAAAATATCATTGGAGGTGTACTTTGCCCAACATTGGCCTATTAAATACATACATCTGTTGACGCTGCGAAATTTAATTAGAAGAGTTAAAACTTCGGCGAGTTATTGAAGGAAGTTTTTTCTCTGCTGATTTCAATACTCTAAGATGATTATGCTGTGGAGTTTCGAACTTATTGCAATACGTTTTTATCGTTTCAAAGTATAACCAATATTATTTTGGGTGGCATATAGCTCACCGCAGTGTTGCCGATGCTTGTGTTTTTATGAGAATCCACGAAATATAGGAAAGCTTATAATTATAACACATTTGTATTTGCACGATTTGAAATATATAGTGAGTTACCAGAGTGATTGACTGATATTCCAATTGCCATTTGAATTATTGCTCATCGAGTATCTCAGGTGCTTCCTTTTTTCGATGTTCAATATCTTCATATCTTCAATATATTTTAATTTATACCACTTGTTCTATAACATTATTTGAATCTGAATATATTACTATAGCAATACGCAAGATTGAACAATAGGAATAAACGATAATCCTGCTAGAAGGAATAGTCCATTGCAGTCAAACAACAAATTTACAAATCATGGTGACATTATATAGTGTATCCCTGAAGTATGGTATTAATCACTATTCTCTGAAATGGAGAAATTACAAAAATACGATTTTTGAGTGGCGAATGCTGTGACCGATAGCTCAACATATAATTGGATAATTAAGCCTTACTGTGAGTACTATTCAACATAATGTCTTTGATTAAACTTTGAAAACTCCAAAATGGAGGAGTTATTTTGAGATGCAATTGTTATACATACATCAAGCAAATATCGAATATACAGAAGAGGATAAGGACCAGATAATGGCTGGCATGTTTTCCAGATAATTGTTGTATTAGGGTATATATGTATGTATAACGATGAATCGATAATACATTTTGTGAAAATCGTATGAGTTTTTGAATCCAATGTGTAGGATAAATAATGTTTCAATAATCAACCAAGCTTCATCGAAGAGGTTACTGACATGAAAGTATTCAAGAGTAAATTATTCGAATATTTGTAATTCTAGTATAAATGAATAGGGGTGCGTGTGAGGGTTATTCGTATTTTTGTTTATTTATATTTATTTTGTTTATTTATATTTCATATATATATATATATATATATATATTATACATAGCAACAATAAAAACATTGAACCAAAAATAAACCTAAGAAGGTATATATTATATCCAATTTCTTCAAAAGTATATCAGTTCCATTACGGGGAGGTAAATAGCGGAGAAAACGGCGCGATTGCATTTGCGATGCTTAGTCGAGACCGCTCTCCCAGTATATTGTTCTACAAAGTTCGTTCGACTGCAGTGCAGCACTATCCGGAATTCCGTATACAGACAATTCTCGATCTTCTCGCTGGATGGCGTTCCTTGGTCTCATTCGGCGTATTATTCGGATCCAGTGAGTTCTGGCTAGCCGGTGAACGACGAAAGGGGTGAGGTCACCGCAAAAACAAAACACCGCGTCGCCCACGAACCAACATGTTCAAGTGAAGACGACTGTTTTTTCGAAAACCGCGTCGGTAATGGTAGTGAGAACATGAGAGCAAGGGAGCCTGCTTGTTATGGATCAGACACTATACTGTCCTGGTAAGGATGCCGAAAACACATGATCCTGAAGCGTATTCAACGTGCTCACTATTTTATCAGCATCGCTCGGTCGGTTGTCAGTGGCAACACCATTTCAAATTGAGTTCGTATTCGCTCAATTATGATAACGATTCCAACGGGCGCTAATGCAGTTTTTCCGTTAATCGTTGTTGGCGGGATCTAAATTGAAATTGATATTGTTTAGGATAAATAGCTGGCGGTTAGCCACGCCTAGCTGCGATCGATATGTTGATAACTTTAGGTTAGTAGACCTTTGATGGAACAGATTAGAGATCGTTCAACTGATCAACTGTGTGCACCATGATATGTATTACTAGTTTACTCACTATACTAGAGTTTCAGATGAATGTTGTCGATTGGTTTCACAACTGTTGGCAAACTTTTCCTTTGAAATTTAGTTCCGTTTGCAATTAATACAAATACTCAAGAAGGTATTGTAGTGGAGTGAAGTTGGCAGTAATAAGTTAAAAGTCGTGTATTTTTGTTTCCACCAAATTACTATTGCTCAAAATTATACGGAGTATAGTAAAGATTCTTCAAATGATCAATAGTTTTTGAATTGGAAGATCAAAGAAACAGAGAGGGGTTACAGCCCCGTTAGTACCACTTTGTATAATGTGGAATTTGCTACAACGATCTTATGCAGACCCAATTTCACACAAAAAATTACTCTTATTTTTTTTGGATATTCTCAGGTCATTGACCTCCAATTCAATTCCATTTTTTATACATAAAGATATCTTCTAGATTGCATTGTTATATCCGAAGATATTGAAGATTCTGAATGTAAAGATCGAAGAATTATTGTGAAATATGTATCAACAAAAAAAATAAACAGCAAACAAAAAAACGCAAGGTAATGAAAGTTGATGAAATATTGATATTCAATAATTTCTCATAAACCCTAAAATTCGAATATGGGTGAATTATGAATGGATTATGTACTTTTTATCTCCATCTCTTTCAATTATATTCGAAATTCATATTTGATGATTGAATAATCTGGATTGTTAAGTTGCATCGACGCTTATTCAACCGTATTAACAAAAAATCAGGTAATGGTGGAAAAGTATAAAGGTGTAAGAAATAACATTTATTTATTATTTCCTGATGCTTATTCTAATAAAAATCTGTGGCAAACGTTTCACTCAATGCCAATCACACACACACACACACACACACATGATGCTTATTCGTTGAGATAGAGCTAGAGTATCAACTGATATATTTTTATATATTTTTTGTGTCATTTAGTAGTTTCAACAATTTCTTTAGGTGGTACTTAGTATATCACAATTCAATATCAGTTTCAGTAATCAGTTTTTTTTTCATTAAAATCAGCTAGATTGGTTCGAATTTCTTCATCCGATGAATCCATATCAGTCTGATCATATCATTTAGTTCGATTGAAGTAGTGGTCGGCTGATAATTTAGTAATTTAGGACAGCTATATACTTGCGCAAAGCTGACTAAATTATCGGTTCATAAAAAATCTGTATTTTGCGGGTGCTCTGAACAGATTGTTAGTTGATTTCTTGATTAAACAAACATATCGGAATATAGTAAAGTTACCTATCGGAATGCTATAATACGAGAATCTTTATTAGGTTTGATTCTATCCCAAAAATCATGTTGACTGTCAGCATACCAGATCTAACAAAGGATGTTTTCAAGAATGTCAAAATTGATACAAACTAAACTGGAACCATTTTGAATTGAATGAGTTGATTTTTAGCTTACAAATTTCCGACAACATTTCATTTGGAATGTAAATGAAACAATCATTTAGGTCGAACTATTTTTGAGCATATCAGCTGCATGCTGTATAGTTATATAAATATAGCAACAGAGTTGTATCAAATATTTGACAACAGAAACTTTTTCATTGAATCACAAAATACTTTTCCCATCAAACTGGAAAGTAATTGATAATAACGATTGTCGAGAAAAAATGTATGCAACTTTATTTTTAATAATGAAATCTCAGTGCTTCATTGAATATAGTCTTATCAGAATACAATCCGGACTTACTCATTTAATCTTAGCCTGATTGAAAATCATGAAATAATCTAGGAATTATCTCGAAATTCACAGTATCGTACAACCATCAGGTTTAGTATATCCTGTACATCGTGATAACGTATGATGTACACTTCTCAAATTTTGCAGCATTATTCATAAAATAAGAGATTTTCTAAAAAATACAATTGCCACAGAAATCATATCTCTCCTAAAAATTTTTCTTGATATATATGTCATTCAGAATAGAATGAAATTTCACACTATGTTGGAGAGAAGGTTAACCTAAAAGTTTAGACAGCCGCAGCGTTGGGAATGAGATAGGAAGCGGATTCAGTGGAGCGGTCTTCACGAGAGTTTTTATATTTGACATTGGTTGCTAGTACTCCAGTTTTCAGTTTAATCTTCTTTCGAGTCACCCGTGAAAATGTAGAAGCATTAGGCTGCGCTTTCACGAACTTTACGTTTTGCTTAAGTTTCTTCTTCTGGTTGCTGAGGTGAAATTAGGAATTCAATTGACGCAATCTTATGTTTTCATCGATAACACGTTTGTTAGTGATTTTTTTTCATTTATATCAACGATATATTATTTAATGAATCACTAACTCGTAGCAGAGTATGCCTGATGAAATTTTACACAGAATTTTTTAGTATAATCGATTTTGCAGCCAAATCAAAAATGCATGAACTCTAAAAAATTTATAATATTTTCAATTTTTAGTATTTATTACGAGTTCCGGATCTTCAGAAAACATTGAAGAACATTTTGACTCGAAACTCTCCCATTTGCAGCTCCATCACTGAATAAAAATCATTTAAAGAATTTGCATGGCGAATAACGCATTCGGAGGTTTTTTCCTCATTTCATATAGTTTGAGTTTTATTTTGTTTTGATCTCTGAATTTGCTATTCGACAAATTGTCCCTTGTTATTATCGTCGATAAAATGTAATATAATTATTCAGATATTGTTCAATTGAAATCACATCAGTTGTCATTAATGACTACGTATAGAAACCATAATCTGTTATATTTTAGGATTCCGAGACTCGGAATTATCTGTTTCGATTTAATAGACATTCGGAACATTGTCACCAAGATATTTTCATTTATTCGTGATATTATAATCATCAAACATTAAAGATGGTCGGTATTATTACTCAAGTGAAAGGATTATGTCAGATAGTGGTGATTAAAAATATTTGAATTTGTTACGTTTCTTTCCTTTAACTAGACTTTTCATGTTGAACTTGTGAACAAAACTGTCACCACTCTCACCCTCGAATAAATAGAACAAATGAATAAGTGTCGAATAAAATACCGTGTTGACACTTATCCTAATTGGGCAGGAAAGTGAGGCATATTTAGTCTGTGAACCCAAGTAATACAATTTCAAAGAGTCTGGTGGATATTTTACAATCAGCATTATTATTATCCATCCTTCTATTGAAGTAAAATATTAGATGAGACTTCCATTGATTATAACCAAAGAATAAAACATAACAATATACTTTTACGGCGGCTTCAATTCGATTTGGAAGTTTCAAAAGTGATGTCATTGTTGAGCAAACAGCGATTACGTGTGTGAGTGATCCTTCTTCGAATTGAAATGGCAGCAGTTTTTATGAGAGTATTTCACATTGAATTTGAATGCATTAAAACGTTATTGGTTCTGAAGTTGTGTTTTCCGGGCTCGACAATATTTCCCCATCATTCTGAAAATAACACGCTTTTTTGTCAAGGATATTGCTCACCTTTTTCTGTAAGCTATGTGCAGGATCTGGCATTTCTTATATATGTAGTATATTCCTGCCTTCAATTTCATTGTGAATTTCTGTCGAGTATACATCCAAATCAATATTCTATTTTCGATTGTGAGATAGAATTTCAGGAACATCAAAAACAATGCACTCTCTATACCAGCAGCGCAGAGATGAGGAGAGTAGAGGAAATACAGGGTGGCCCGCGAGGTTTTGGGCAGTATATATAAACTATTTGGAGTACGATATTGAAATTCGGCAGTTGTAAACCGTTGATAATATTACGCATTTTAAGCAAACTACAACGTTGTTACAAATGAAAAACCTACATGAAAATTTGTTCATCGTTTCGGAGTACTTATCTACAGAAAAAATAGAAATTAAGTTTTTTCTTTATATTATATGGCTGAATGAGCAAGAAAAGGACCTTCCCAACAGTGAAAAATATATAGGATGTCCCATTGAAAATTCCAAAGATGATACCAGGTGATCCAAAATGAGACGTTGTAACAACGTTGTAGTTTGCTTGAAATGCTTAATATTACCAACGGTTCATGACTGCCATATCTCAATATCGTACTCCAAATAGTTTTCGAGATATATAGTGCCCAAAACCTCGTGGGCCACCCTGTATTTCATGTCAATCGTTGGGTCCCAGCAAAAAATTAAACGAAACGAGATAATTTGAAGGAAACACCTAAAAACACTTAATATTTTTCAACCCCCAAATAGCGAGCACATATAGAATCAACTTTTTGAAAACAATGACAGTGTGAGTGGAAAGTGGACAGTGGAACCTCACTTATCCTTCAAAAATTGATGAATACTTTTATATCTGTTGATATAAAAGTTGATGCAAAAAATAAGCCAAAATATGATTGAAATTTGAAATTCTGTTTTTTTGGAGATTTTTATAAGAAAATGATATGTGATTTGATGCATTCTCATCTCTTCTTCTCTGTTCTCATCTAATTTCGTTTCTTATTTCCTTTTAGTAGCTGAATGAACTATACTTCAGTATATCCCAGTCCTAAGACTAAACTCACATGAGATATGAAGCAAATTATTTATCCTATACATTTGGTGAAGATTTCCATGGTGATCTTATTTATACAAACATTTATTATACTCCTTCTTGACTATGAAATTATTTTTCATGAACTGTTATCTTGAATCTGAGATATTATCTTGATTTCAAAATTATTTAATGCGGCAACTTCCCTGGCCATAGATTTATAATGTACTCCAGGGATCTATTTGTAGGCTCTCACCATCAGCATTACTTATATGCAGATAATGATGATATACCATGAAATTACCACGAGGAAAGACTCAACTCTCTCTCGAGAAACAAGTCTTAAGGTTTCCGTAGAATATGTGTGTTTTGAAATTTGGCCTAATTGAAGTAAAAAAGCAAAAAGATCGTCAATAATTTCAAAAAGTTCAGCTAATTCATTTGCATTCATAATTACGTAGAAATTGAATTTATCCGTTACTTTAGAACCTCACTGTATAACTAATATAAGAGAGTAGTGAGAACTTAACAAAATGGGTTATATACAGCATATTTTTGTTGGAAATTGTCTACATTAATTAGTATTTGGCAAATTTCCCAATTATTGCGTTGATGAGAACTTTCTTGTAGTTTGACCAACAGCAACCTAATGAACTGATTCCTTCGATCTTATCATCACTTTTCCTTTCTGCGTTCAACGGATTATTAGGTTCAAATTACGTTTCTGATGTGTACTGACCGACGATGATCATTTATCAACCACCTGTCGTGGATTTGGCGAAGGCTTTCAATATTGGACTCAACATATTTTTTCCTACTGCATATATGTTCGGAATATAACTTCTGCCCCTTAAATTTGGCACCTGCGTGTGCATATACATATTCACCATGAATATCTAGTCACATACATATTTCATAATGTCTCTGGGGAGAGTCTGTAAACAGTTTTTCACCATACGAATATTGTAATTGATACTGTGTTCAACTTTTCCCCAAGTTACTCATGTAGACGATAATTCATTTCATACAAAATTCTATGCTCATACATTTTGAGTGTCTTCGGTTCGAATATGAAATATTAAACGGATAACTTCTATCTCATAATAATATAGATTCGATATTTTTATAACCACATCAAGAACAGCATTTGACAACTTGAGCTGTTTCAAATTTTCTTGTACGAATTGTAATTACCAATTTTATTTGAAATTTAATTCTATGCAATTTTATCTTCCGGAGATTTGACAAGTGTCTGTCATGCTGTTCGCCGATGAATTAGTTCTTACCTAATTGTGAATGTACTTTTCTTCGCATTCGGAATAACGTTTATCTTAGGTCGATACAAAAGACTGCGCATTCAATTGAGTTGTCATTTGCAGAGTTGGAAAGGACTTGTCTAGATAAACAGATCTTCTACAACGAACGATTTGAGAAGACTAATCTACCTATACGTGAATGGTGCATAATTATTCAATTCTCTTTGTATGTGGAGTATCGACTTTTATGCTTATTAGTCAATGTGTTTCTTTCTCTGATATAGTGATTTATCTTATATATAGTATATGCTATATATGCGACACAATTTTTATATTCACGGCTAATGATCTCCTTGTTCGTGGATCTAATCGGACATCGGTACGTACATACATATTGATGAAAAGTATTCGAATCCTTTTTGAACGCGTTGTCAATTGACTGCGAAAAATGGCGGAGAATCTGGGTAAATCACACATTACCGAAATTGCGAATGGAGTAGGAAGTTATGGGTTCAAATAGATGGAGACAAGTGACATTCAGGAGTTACTTGGATCTCAAGATGAATTCACTGGGACTGGAAATTTTGAATTCACAATCCATTGAAGAAGAGGTTTCGACCAGCACTGAGAATTTGGAAAAATCTTGGGAAAATGAAGGTTTGAGACTGGCAAATGAGTATAAAAATGACCCGTCCATGGATCGAAGTCTTATTTTCAAGAGACGAATTGCCGATGCGTCTATCGAATATCAGTCAGAATAAAAGGAGCTTTTGAAAACTGCCAAGCAACTGTCAATTCCTTAAACTGTTGCGAGAGGGTGTCACAACCCTAAAATTTCAAATGGAAAGTGGGGTCGAGTGATATATCATTTGAACGGGTACGAAATTATGAGTTTTGGTTATTGAGAATAACTACAATCATTTCTAAATTACTTCATTTTACCGAAAGCAACATTTCAATGTAAATTTTTTATCACAAAAAATCCTCATTTATCGTTTGCGTTGTCTAGGAAACAAAATGTAGATAAGTGTGTGAATAGAATGTAGACAAACTTTTATTTTAGTCCCTTCATTGATTCAGTCTGGTTGCTTTTGAAGTTATTTGAATTTCACTGTACATTTTATTTGAATGGAGCTATGAATAGGCATAATTGCCGTTACTGGGATGACAGTAACATTTATTCCGTGAGGTTCATACCCAATACCCTCAAAAAATAAACGTCTGAAGTGGCATATTCGGAACCACTTTTCATTCCTGGAAATTTAACTAGTGAAGTCTACCTAAACATGCTTGACGATGCAATTGATCCTTCCATAACACAGATAATAGAAGACGACCAAAATTATGATGCTGATCGGCTTCATTTCCAGCAAGATGGAGCACATCCGCACTATGCTGCTCCTGTAAGAGAATTTTTAGATAACCGGTATCCCGGACAATGGATTGGAAGGAGAGACCCAATTGAATGGCCTGCCAGGTCACCTGATTTATCGCTTTTGGACTTTTTTCTATGGGGATACTTGAAAAATAAATGTTTTGCTACTAAGCCCGAGTCCATAGAAGAACTTTGCCAACGGATTACAGCACAACGCAGAAGCATAACACCTGATATGCTACAAAATGTTAGAAATAGATTTGAACAAAATCTGTATTATTGTATGGGAGCAAGTGGGTCACATTTTGAACACTTGTTGAAGTAACGTTTTATTAAATCGATTTAATAGCTTGTTTACTTTTTTGACAAAGCACTGTTACTTGTTACAAAGATTGAAACGTAAGTACTACTAATTGTAAATGTTTTGATTCCTAATAACCAAAACTTATTTATATTTTTCATTAATACCAAAATTATCGGGTTGATGTTCTTAAAGCCGTTCTCGCATGAACTGTTCGAATAAGTTTCAATAAGTAGGGTATCATTAGAAAGATAATTTTGTGCCCGTTCAAATAATTATCACTCGACCCCACTTTCCATTTGAAATTTTAGGGTTGTGATACCCCCTCGCTAGGGCGTTAATGGCACAGGTTGAAAAATATGTCTAAAATGTGTCCCCCTCAAAAGCGAACTCTACGTGTCCGAGCATTTTTGGTTTCAATTCTAAACAAAGGAGAAAAGCTAGGTGCATACTTTTCGTTGGACCACTCTGTATAAAATCACTATTCCATATTCACGGTTTTTCTATTCGCGGCAAATTCACGGAACATATACCCCACGAATAAAGTGCTTTCACTATACCTTTATTATATTATTATATACACTTATATATACACTGTGTCCGTAAAGTATGGAACAAATTCATTTTTAGCTAAACAGGTCATTTTAGGAAATAATCCTGCAACACGTCGATTTTTGATTTTAATTTACCGTTCTTTAAAATAATAATGTAATATACAAGGTGAATTACGTTCGAGTAATGACGTCACCGTCATTATTTTTCAATGGAACACCCCCATTTTCGGATTACTCAAGCTGAGCTGATTTCAAAAATGTATCACATGTTGATTCCAATTGGTACAGGGTGGACAAAAATACAATAGTTTTGTGTGTGCTCATAAAGTAACGCGTAACATTCTTCATTGGGTAAATTAACAATATTATCAAAAATAATTATTATCTAGCGGCAATTGGTTCAAATATAACACCCCGTAGTTTGCTACATGTTTAGAGTAATAAAAATGAGCTGTTTCCAAACATGTTTGTTACTTGTAGTCTAGCAGACAGAATATGAAATCAACATTGGAATCAACAAGTGATACATTTTTGGAATCAGCTCAGCTTGAGTAATCCGAATATTGAGACAAAATGGGGGTGTTTCATTAAAAAAAATGACGGTGACGTCTTTACTCGAACGTAATTCACCCTGTATATTACATTATTATTTTAAAATACGGTAAATTAAAATCAAAAATCGACGTGTTTCAGGTTTATTTCTTAAAATGACCTGTTTAGCTAAAAATGAATTTGTTCCATACTTTACGGACACAGTGTATATACTTTTATATTGTACGTTTCGTATTGAAACAATGTTCGGAACAATACCCTTCACTTCGTATTTCATCAGTTGAGTGAACCTGAATGGAATAGAGAAAACTTCTCAGTAAGTTACTTCTAAGACTCACTTTCATTTACAATTTCTGAATGATTTTCTTGGGATATTGAAGAGTTTGTGGATATTTTTAATTTCCCAGACCACTAAAAAAGCTATCAAAAATTCATAATCACACTTTCTTCAGTTAATTAGAAATGGGTCAGGAATGTATGAAATTATCAATATGCATGAAGTTATGTACGAAGTTATTAATATGTATGTATTTATAGAGTGGGTATCAGTCCAATGAAATGAATTTGGTAATGAGAAAACGGGGGTGCATTCATTTCAACAAAAACTTTCAACAATTGTCAACACCAAATTTCATTCGAACATCCTGAATTCCTGAGGTCAGCATAATTTTTTCCTGATTTGAAAAAACCTTGTGCAAAGTGATGTCTGACTTCAAGACAGTAGTTGTCGGGGATAGTCGTTTTAGTTTTCTTGACGCTTATTTCACAAAAAAATGCCTTATCCATAACAGACAATTTATAAAAAAATTCACGTAGAGCAGATTAAGAAAACACCTGCCAATGCAATAAGCTATAATTTCAAATGGGATATTATGCTCGAGTTTGAAGCCCCAGTGTTCGATGTTAGCCATTCATCGATTAGTCGAACTTTAATACAAAATAAAATGCATTCCCATGAAATTATACCAATTCAAAAGCTCATGGAAAACGAGAACGTATTTTTGTGAACAAATGTTGGACTTGATAGCAGTGTGATCTGATTGGTTTTTTACGATTGCATTTTTACATTTTGCGGTTATGTTAATCCTTGAAATGACTCTATTGGAGATAAGGGCATACTCAAGACCCTGAAAAGATTGATGTTTGGGCAATAATTGTTGGAGAGGTCAATTTTGAAAACTTTGTTTTGTATTCAGCAAATCAATATTTAGCAGTACTTCACCGAATATATCCACATCGGTGGATTTATATAGGAAGATGATTGATGGACTGACCAGCACGATCTCCTGATTTGTGCCTATTATATTTTAATTTATGTGTGTATGTCAACAATATTGTATACCAAACTGAACCCTTTGACTTTGACTATTCAATGAATATTGAAACCCTCTTATCCATTCTAACATTGTCGCGCAGACGCCGACAATACGCCAAGATTTTCGAAAAAAATATTTCGTCTGGTCGGCTTATGTCTGTACGTGTCTGTGGCTACTTGCCGGTCAATGCCAATAGAGTATCGGGACCCTTCAGAGGTTTGTCGTTTTTGGATAACGATGATGTCTTTGATGTGTTTGCTACGGCACGTGTCTGGAACACTGAAGTAACTTTCAGATGAAAGGGAGGCATTGAAAGCCTTGCATTGCATTGAAGATGTGGATACTGCTCAGATTTTGCCATTGGTATCATTGTTTTTCGTACTCTTTACATTATCCAGACATGAACTTGGTTTGTTTTGAGTGTGTTGTGACGAATTTCAACAACCAAATAATTGTATTCGGGTTTCGTTTAGAGTTGCAGTTGCAATGAGAAAGTTGGTATTAGTCACTGTTAGAAGACAATTTTTTGTAGAAAACAATTTGTTTTGAAAACATCAATTAACGTGTCCGATCGTATACACGAACACACTCCTGTTCACTAATCAAATTCTTTTGGTTAATATACAGGGTGTTAGTGAATAAGTGCGACAAACTTTAGGGGGTGATTCTTTGTCATATTTCATGAAAAAAAGTTCATGTAAACGTGTGTCCTAACTTGCTTCATTTCCGAGTAACGGGGTGTTAAAGTTTTCTCTTAAAAACTGACTATTTATTTATTTCTCTGTAACCGGTCGAGTTATGCAAATGAAATTTGGTAGGTTCCAAGAGGTAGTTATTGCGCATTTTTTGACATGAAATTAAGAATTTTATGTTCATCATTGGCGTGCATATGCGTAATGATCTCAATTTTTTTAAAGAAAAAAATGGTACGCCACTGAGATATTCCAAACTTAAATTCAATTTTGAATGTCTCGTTCAATTTGCGACAAAAAGTCTCTCATGCCTTTTTTTCGTGAAGGGCGCTGTTTTTATGCAAAAAATGAAACAACTCAATGCGTATTTTTCATTTCTTTAATCCATTATCTAGTAGCGACGCAAGTAGGCTACTGTCAACATTCCTGTCAAATACGATTAGCGTCCCTTCATTTTTGAGCTTTCAGTTTGTTATAACATTGTTTTTTATGAGTACCTAATTAATTTTTCTTTTATCGAAAAGGATGGAAAATTATACAAATGCGGAAATGTCAGACATGCATTTTGTCTATGGTCGAAGTAATGGAAATGGTCGGCAAGCTCGACGATTGTATGCTGAGTTTCATCCAGAACGTAGGGTACCCCATCACACAATATTTGCTCGTCTTCACCAACGTTTGCGCGAAAATGGTACATTTAAGAAACAGACAGCTGACTGCGGGCGCCCTCGAGAAGTACGAACTGTGCAACTAGAAGAAGCAGTTCTCGAGTTAATTGCGGAGTCACCTGAAACGAGTACTCGAAAGATTGCCAACATATTGAATGTAAGCAACTTCAGTGTATTTAAAATTCTTAAAGAACAGCAATTGTATCCGTTTCATATTCAACGTGTGCAAGCTCTACTACCTAGAGACTTTTTTCCGCGCCTAGTCTTTTGCCATTGGATTCTTCATCAAATCGTTCAAATTCCTAATTTTTTAAATGGCGTTTTGTTTACTGACGAGGCTAATTTTGGACGACAGTGTATACAAAATTTCCATAACAATCACCTCTGGGCCGAGGAAAATCCACATGGAATCTTCGAAGCTCATTTTCAGCATCAGTTTTCAGTAAATGTATGGCTTGGAGTACTTCATGATCATTTAATCGGTCCATATTTCCTCCCACAACGACTAACAGGTGACTCTTACCTCAATTTCCTACAGGAAGAGTTACGTGTTCTTCTTGAAGAAATTCCTCTACAGATGAGACAACATTTCTGGTTCATGCATGATGGTGCACCAGCCCATTTTAGCATCAATGTACGTAATCACTTAGATAGAGTATATCCAAATCGTTGGATAGGTAGGGGAGGTACGGAACATTGGCCTGCTCGATCGCCGGATTTAAATCCTCTAGACTTTTGCATATGGGGTTTTCTTAAGTCATTGGTTTATTCCACGCCCGTCGAAAATGTTGAACACCTGAGGAATCGAATTATAGCCGGCTGCGAGACAATAAGAAATACACCAGGAATATTTGCGCGAGTACGACAATCAATGAGGCGAAGAGTTGAATCTTGTATCACGTCTGAAGGTGGTCATTTTGAACATTTGTTGTAGCTTTGCGCCTTATTCATCCTTTAGTGTTATTTTTTGTTATTGTTCTGGTTTAATTTTATTGTGTAAGATAGTTCTTGATAATGTATTAAATAAATGAAAAATACGCATTACCTACGATGTTTTATTTTTTGCATAAAAACGGCGCCCTTCACGAAAAAAAGGCATGAGAGACTTTTTGTCGCAAATTGAACGAGACATTCAAAATTGAATTTAAGTTTGGAATATCTCAGTGGCGTACCATTTTTTTCTTTAAAAAAATTGAGATCATTACGCATATGCACGCCAATGATGAACATAAAATTCTTAATTTCATGTCAAAAAATGCGCAATAACTACCTCTTGGAACCTACCAAATTTCATTTGCATAACTCGACCGGTTACAGAGAAATAAATAAATAGTCAGTTTTTAAGAGAAAACTTTAACACCCCGTTACTCGGAAATAAAGCAAGTTAGGACACACGTTTACATGAACTTTTTTTCATAAAAAATGACAAAGAATCACCCCCTGTAGTTTGTCGCACTTATTCACTAACACCCTGTATATGATATAAAATGCGAAATCAGTTCAAATTAATAAAAATATGGACAAATCATACACGATGTCGAGTATCGATCGGCTCGTTTGCTAACAAATCAGGAACGTGAAGCCGCTCTATCAGTAATCATCTTTCCCATCGGATTCATTGGGAACCGCGCGAAACGGGAAAAGCGGAACGCCAAATTGAATTTCGGTTGGACGGTCGAGATCCGGCAACACCGCATCCTGGGCGCATGCCCGACAATTACGCAAGCCTGCCAAGCGACGTCGTTCCGACGACGCCAAATAAGCGTGTCAGTCTGGCGTCGAGACGCGGTGCAAAGCTTACAGTCGATCGTCCTGCTCGGTTCACGCAGTCGATGTGTAATTTTTTCGGTAGTGTTGAGCTGTAGCCCTCGACAGAGGTGAGTTCGAAATTTCCCCATTTTCTTTTCGGAAGTTTATATTGTAAGGATTAGCAAGGCTGTAGCAGATAGTCGAGGCTATGATTTATGCGTTGCTTTATACTCTAGCAAAGAATTGATGTATACGATATTGTTCATTAAACTTATTTCATGGAAATCTCGGTTATGAGATGTAAGAATTACAGCGGCGGGTTCAGGAAATTGGCCAGGGGGTTGAAAATAAACTTCGTGAATGATGATTATGATGTATTCCCATATGGATATGGAAACAAGATCAACTTTTCAACTGAATAATGACTATTCGACTATAATTAAGGTGAACAAGCCAAAATTACACTTCTGTAAGTAATAACAAGTCTGCTAATTTGGGCATTTATTGCAATGTTCGAGGTAATGTGTATATGACAGAAATAATTTTTATGATTTATTTAGTTTTAATAATTGGTTTATGTTAATTATATGAGCAAATGAAGATTCAGTGATTTCTTTGAATTTAAATATGTACTAGTAAAAGACGCTACATCTTCAAGTGTATTTTATTCTGATGGAATGTTATTTCACGAGTATTTACTCTTTCATGAGGATAACTTAAAATAAGCTTGGGTTCAGAATTCCGGCTAGCCTAAATTACGAGGGTTGTTTAATAGAAGTTTTACTCGCCAACTAAGTAAATCGCGTTTTTATATATGTATAAAAATAGCACCAGGTTCATTGTGTGAAACTTCAACGAGAAAAATTTAATAACTGGTTCAATGCACAAATAGATTGTCTTTGATTGAACAACCGGCCCTAGGAGTAACGTCTTTGAGTATACATGTGCGTAGGAGTGGAGTGTTGTGGTTTTTTCAATTCATAATACCTATGTAAATGCCTTTTAATTTTATCTGATCTAATCCAGATTGTTTCCTTTGGGTATTTGCAGTTGGTGAAATTGAATGGTCTCAGAGTTCATGGAAGAGACTGTGATAATTTTTTTCTATTGAGATATTGATGATCAGAGGAAATAAAGGGTAAATAGTAATAACTTTGTTTAAAAAACAAGAAATTAATTTTATTGGTAACCATATAACGATCGAAGTCAATTATAGAATAGAAAATTATACAGCAACATACTCAAGAGAAAAAAAGTTGGATCAGTTATAGTCCATTCATCTGAGTGAGTTGGGATAGCCTATCAGAATATGCTTTGTTGCTACCTATCTTTTCTTTAGCAATATTCTGGAAAAAAGTTCATGATTCGAATAATGATCTTCTTATTCTACATTTGTCAAAAAATCTAGAATACGAACATTTTTTGTGAATGGTTTAAGGAGTACTAAAATATACACTGTGGTCTATAGGTATACGTTTATTTTCAACGTTAATATGTCAACGTCAACTGCTATCGTCAATGTAACAATTTACAGTGTGACAATATTACCACTTCCTGTTTCTTGAGTGATATGTTTCAAATTCAATTTAATCATTTCTATTTCTCGTCTATCGTATTTTTAATAAATCCTCCATAATATAGAGCAAGCCAGTTATAGAAATGTAATTCTTCCTAAACTTGTTCGAAAACGAAGCGCGAGTTCACATTCGAAGTGCTTACCTGAAAATACATTCATTTGTAGTTTTTAATAGCAGCGAATTGTTCTCCGCAGTGCTGAACTGAAGCTTAACCCCCGTCAGGAATATGTATTGAGCTTTTATACGAGTTATTGTCCACACTAGCTTTTAGTTTTTGGATGAGAACTCGACGGCGTTGATTTGTTCAAATTCAAGGATTGGCGGCCAGATCGTCATAGACTGTGTCTGCTCGTTTCGACCATATAAAACAGGGAGCTGTCATTCGACTTCCTAATGACTACATAAGACATTAGTGTTCGCTCCATTTTTACTGTAATTTAATAGGAAAAAAGTAGTTCCAACCATTTAAAACTTGCCGAATCAGGAATACAAATTACTACGAAAACGACGTTGCTCAAAAAAATTTAGCGAATTCCACCTATCTTGAATCACATGTCGCTACATTCATATTTTCGGATATCACCTGACGCTTTAACCATTTTCATTCGTTTGTTCATGACACATTATTCCCTCGCAACCAGATATAAAACGAAGAGGAAAACTATTACGTTACTATGTTACTCTGAGAGTTAAAAATAGATTCAATGGTCATGAATACATACTGGTTAGTGGTTAGTATTGTATGAACGAGATGAGGTATCTATTATTCTCTGGCTCTGTGATGGTGAAACCATTTCGGACGCGTCGACGAAGAGGAGAAAACAGAACAAACAGTCCTGTTCGCGTCAATGCAAAGACGTCCTTGTCATAGATAGTATACAGTGTGCATCACAATGTTGCTTAAAAATGGGTGATAATATGAAAATTTCAAAACTGTTTCAAGGATCAATACAACATACCGAAAACAGAGAATTGATTCCGTAAACTCTGATACAGCGATAGTTTTTCAAAATACATAACAAATGGCACACATTCTCTCTTCAGCTTATTCGAATTTTAAAATATATTATAAGAAACTGTTACTGTAGTCTTCGTTGAATTGTGAACTGTGAATTTTGTGAAAACGAGAAAAGCTCACACACATTGAAAATCACTAGTACAATACTTTGGAACGATAGGCATAACTTACCCTATACATCGATTGGTTTTACCAGAGATAAGTCCCTTATATGTGTATCAAACTTTCAAATCAATTTGAATTAGTAAGAGTCAGGAAGTATTCACGTCAGGAATCGAGAATATGTTATATATATATATATATATAGTTTATTGAATTAAGGAAGTTATTCCTGACAGATATGGATATCTTGTAGTATCTAGCTAACCACTGAACTTCTATTTGGCTGAGACATTAGGCATCAATAATTATGGTAACCCTTCACAGTGACTTCACAACGATGCCAAATTTGTTTGAAGGAATCTTCTACCTGCTTATTAAATTCGTTAATTTCAGTAGGAATTTTTGAAAAAATATAAAAAAAAACTGTTCAACGGTTGTTGTTATTAAATTTCGGTGTATATGCATATATAAATCGAAAATAGTTTCCAAAACAGGTTGAATGATGAACTCAAATTTACTCTCTCTTTTGGAGTATCGTGAAAAAAGACAAGCACCACCACACTTTCTGGCGAGCTGTCACAATCTTGCTTAATAGACTATCATTAGAACAGTACAGTTTAGAGAAAGTTCTGCGAATGTCAATAGATATGTTTTTTGACGTCATTTAAAATATAACATAATTTGAAATCATGGAGATAATTATTATATAAATTATTAATTATTGAATTATTAGTGTAAATTTTTGACAACATTGTATTTATTATAAAAATTTCAACAAAGTTCACTGAAGTATGTCCTTCTTCATAAGAAGACTAATTGCAAGTGAATGCATGATGAATCGATAGTTATATTGAAGTGTGCAAATGTTATTTTTGACACGAAATTCCAAAATTGAATTTCGAACATAAATTATGTCTGGATTTCAGATATTATCTGAAAATGAACTGTATAACCGAGAGTGTCATCATGAAAATATTGTAGTCAAGTTGACATCGATTTGATGATCTGTCAAATCTATAGGGTTCATTTTCTGACGAAAATCGATTACGTCTGTTCATTCCTGTATGTATTGAAGGAAGGAGACGTTGTTACCGAAAACTATGGAAGAAGATATAGAATTGACAACTTCCTCGTATAAATGTCCGTAAACGTCTAGTTTTTACTGTGATAAAAGGCCATTAAAGCTCTTTGTGAATTGTAAATGTGCTTATACAGTTCTATGCCTAACATAATAACCACCTCAAGCTGTGTACTCTACAGATTCGTATATATGATCTTCATGAGAATATGTCAAATTACTATCATTTATTCAAATATACTATCCATATCACTCCTGTGGGATAAAATTTGCATGAGAATAATACGTGGCCATTATTCAACATTCAACAGCAGGGAATAATTTCTTAATCCCTCGGGCTTCTGGTGTTTTCATAAGCTCGATTATGATCTTTACTATGTAAATGAAAATTGTACTCATAGCTTATCGTTATTGTGACTATGAAAATTTAAGTCGGCCTCAAATTGACGTATGTGAAGTGGTGAATATTCAATCGGGAAATATTTCACTTGTCACATCAAGTTATGGATTGAATTCATCATTGCAAATGAATGATCTTATACTTCGAACTCAAGTTTATGTTCTCAACAAGAATTCAACCAATGTCAATCACCAGTGCAAACCTGGTCTGTAGAATTATCGATAAGGAATAAGATTTTGCTATAGTCAATTCATTTAAGTAAGATAGTTCTGACTGATTTGGTTATCTTCCAATACTATTAGTGCAGAATAAAAAATATCGAGTCGACCACTGTACTTCTAATTGGTTGAGACATAGCATTTAGGCATCAATAATTATTAATAAATGCTTTTGGAGAGAAATCTTTGATAGGTAAATGAAGTTTATTAATTCTAGTCGAAATTTTTACCAATATTGAAAAAACTGTTCAACGTTTATCCAAGTGTATATATTTAATAAATCGATAGAATTTTTTAAAACAGTTCGAATGATAAACCTGCCCTTCTATTTCGGAATATAGTTGAAAAAAAGTAGCAATACAGTACGTTTAGATGGGAAATTCTGAAGAAAATTGATTTATTGTGTTAACCTGAACCATTTTGTATGCTATAATGCAAATTTGGTTTCTCTAGAAAATATTTTTGGATTCAGGAAACTATAACACAAACTTTTTGAAGTTGAAATGGAATGATTTCCATGATGCTTTATTTGAAATAACGAAATTGTATCAAAAAGACTAATTTGGACGGATGACCGTGAATCACCTTGTATAGATACTTTGATATTTTCCATCACCCAATAAAGTTGACGCCTTCGTATCAAATATTTTTTTTTACGGTTAGTGATGATAGTACGCTCATAAAAGTAGTTCGGTAGAACGATAGATTTAATATCATTCATTAAACTTCGATGTTTATGAATGTCATTTATCTAGATTGCCTGAAATTATTGACAGCAAAGGAAAATTGAATATAAATATTGAGTATCGATATAATCATTACCTATTTTATCTGTTGCTGATTCATGGTATACTAAAATATGATATTTTTAATCACACTGGATATTCCTGTGATTCTCCATGAATATATAGACTGAATGGAATATTTGTTCGATAATCGGAAATACGATACGCTCTTACATTGTATCAAAATTGGAATATTTCCTGTGAAATTTATAGTATTTGTCAGAAATAGGCAGAGTTTATATACTATTTGTACACGGCGAAATAACCATAGAAAAAACATTGCGTTTCAGAGTTGTAGTGAAAAAAGGCTAGGGTCGATTCCGCCCATGAGAATATGAAGAAAAGTATATGTCAACATTAATTCCTCATTTTCAAGATATAGTTTGTTGAGGTTTCATGGAGATAATCTTCTCGCTAATCTGCTAAACCACGGTAGATATTCATCTGAAATTGAGAGCCGTTTTCCTATAAACAACTTTTTTTAATCACAACAGTAACGTTCGTAAGGAAATTCCGTATATTTTGTCGATAAAAAATAGTTCTTCACAAGTAGTCATTATTTTTGGAATTTTTGTCTATTTTGGAGCAAACCTGATGATTCAACTTTTTTGTACTCTACTCAATTTTTGCTCGAAAAAAATCACTCTAATGGCGAGATCACTTAATATTCATTGGTAATCTAGTTCTAATCTCATCGATCCGCTATATTTCTGATAAAACCTTTCTCGATGAAACATAAACCAATATCAGCAGTGACTCAGAAAATATAATAAAAAATGATTCCCACTGAACCACTCTGTATTTTGAAGACAAGGCGTTATTAAATACCTTACATGATCCTCTTATATTTTCAACAGAGTGTGAATTTCCACCGGAAACGCTTGATAAGGTAGCTCTTGGTTGAATAATGAGGTAGCAACGTGAGGCTAATATTATTTGTTTATACGATGATTTTATTCCACTCAAACTTCATACATGGATCAATATATGGGAGACGAAAAAGTATTCCCATGTTTGACACCCCGTTGGATATAATAACATTTTGTTGAAATAAATCAGTTGGATCAATGATTTTAAATTAAATGTTATCAACTTTGCCAAATGTACAATTTTGAAAACCCTGAAACATTATTCATTGTAATCATTTATTACATAAAGAAAAAATCTTGTACTGATAAAAATTAGATCGGTTTCAATTCGTTCGAACAAGTAGGCTTAATTGTCAATCGGCACGTGAAAATAGACTCACCAGCGATAAAAATCGAATACCATGATATCATTAAATTCCAGTATATTTTATTCACGACATTATTTATAGGACACGAATGAATACACGAAGAGGCATGGGGAATGTTTAATGACAAGAATGACGACAGAGCTCTAGTAGCACGTGTTGCTGTATCAAACATAATTCATAAAGTTGCAACTGAATATCACATCAGTCAAACAATTGTTAATAAATATTCAAGAAATTATTCTCCAGTTGAATGGCACAACGAAAAGAAAGCAGGTACTGGTCAGTCGGAAACCGTCTGGGTGGTGAAGGCACATAATTTCTTTCCCGATGATATAAAACCTCTTCTCGCGAATAGATGAATTTGGATTCAGTGAAAAGTATTTTCTAATATTCTAAGAGGTGTCTGTGAGTTTATCTAGGTAAATTATTTCCGAATCGTCGGATTGGATGAAGTAAGGGAACAACGCTGATTTCTCCGAAAATTATCAAAGAAGTGTTGGATGAATGCAATCTCGATTACAGAATAAATATAATATAATAATATATATTAAATGCAGCATCGGTAACGAATAAAATAAAATATTCGACTTGTTTTATTCAAGAGAAATCTGTGGTACATGTACTTTCGACAACGTCCAAATTTTGAAATCGATGGTCCATCTGATATACATAACCTGAATTTCGTTATTGTGTCTTACATGGTGTCAGAGTTATTTACATGTTTCCATACTTTGTGTATTCCAAATTCGATGATTTTTAATATTCAATCCTAAAGTTTTTATATTTATACAGCCAATGAATTATGAAATTACACCCCAGATATAAATTTCTCCTCACATGAGGAAATTCAGCAGCTATTATGAAAAATATATTTTATTCCTCAATATCAGTACCCTGTATTCCAAGAACTGATAGTATTGGGTGTTTTTATAAATCATTCGAGTACGAAATTAACCTCATGTGAAATGTTGCCAAATTTTGAAATACCCAGTATACAGTCGTTTTATTCTTTTTCAGATCTTCCGATTATTTTTGGATATGGCAATTACAATTCACTCCATCTCTGTTCTTTTTCTATCATATAGAGATACCTTTATAGTTCTCAGTACCAAATATGAATGAATGATTATTTCAGTAGTACAAGCAAAAAACGTATCAATTGTAATTAGAGACTGTCTAATAATTCACAAATATATTTATTCACTGAATTTCAATTGATTAATGAAATGACAAAGATAACAAAGGAAAGTTATTGAATGCCAATTCATATTTCATACTGAGCCTGGAATTATTTGACCATCACAGATCTGGCTTTTCATGATCAGTCGTCATCGGTCAACAGTTAGTCGGTGATAAAATGAAAATATTGACCATTGAAATGTAGGAAGTAGGGAGATTGCTGGGAAAAATAACGTCGAGGTTATATTTATATTCGAATTTGCAATGGGGATATCTTTATTAAAATTATTCACTTGGGATATTATCATAACTAACAGTAACAAATACTTGTCATTTTCCATATTTGAGAATTTCACCAACAGAACTAGATCTATTTTCAAGACCATGGAATTCAGATTATCCAAAAAATAACTGCCCGCAGTACTAGGCACCGTTATTTGGTAAATTTTGGTCTTTGACTGTAACATACAAGATTTTTCTTGTCTGGTAGAATTTACTTGTACAGTCGTGTTCTTGACAATGCCAGCGATGTTGAAAATGCTTTGCACTCCATTCAATCATTATTTTCGATGGTCAGCATTTCATTTTCCAATATTCTGCTAAAGAATAGTCATGAAATTATACGTATTGTGTACAGAGGAATAGCCTAATTTCAAATAAATATCGATAACGTCATAGCTATGACACAACTATGACATTATCTGGAAAGTTTCAAAATGAAAATTGATTTATTCGAAAAATTTCTCTCTTTTGGCCTGTGAAGATTCCGGAAACAGATTACAACTTTATCAAAGTGTTCACAATATATGTTTTCATTTGAATAACAGGAAAATTTCCTCTGAATGATACATAAAATCAACTGTCAACAAAAAATAGATGCAGTTTTCTGGTTTGTTGATGTTTTTACTAGTTCTATAATTCTACTTGATCTTGTCCATCTTTCAGATTATATTACACTATTTTAAGAATTTCTTCAAATGATTGGTCTCACCTTATCCACAGATTTCCAGTCACACATTCCGACGTGGAAGAAATTTCGAATATGTGGCTGGCATACGAATTTATCAGCGTCCGGACTAGAAATCATATAATATGAGCTCTGGAAGCCTGCAATTGATGAAATGAAATTTTGAAATGCTTTGATAAAATATCTATACCTATCAACTATTTAAGGAATATTAATGTTTTGGAAAACGTCCTCTTGTGGGGATGGGAACCAAAATTGTGCAAAAAATTCGAGAACCTAGTTTAGGTAGAAATCTATATAAAAATTTTCACTCAATCACATTGATTTCACGAACACAAATCTTGAGGTTTCGGATTGACATGGGGTCAAAATAATTGATTTATAACTTCTTCCTAAAGTAGTTGATAGTCGTAAATGGTTTGTAAACCAATGATACAATTTCATAACATCAAGAGGAATTGCATAACTCATATAAGTAGGATCTCCCTCGCTGAAGATTTTGATCGGCCACAGATTAAAAATTTCCTCAATGTCAGATTACATTGCTGAAAATCTTTGGTCATTCTTTCGTCAACATATATCACAACTATTGGATAAAATTTAGATTCGAATTGTATTATATTATATTATTAATATTGTTGAAGTATTTGATGTGATAGTAGAATAACCAGAAGAAAATTCGATCACTTTTTAGCGCTAGACATTATTACATCAGTACGATTCTTCATGTTACTAACGACATGTTCCGGCAATCGATAACTCACTATGTACAACCTTAATTATGCTCGAGTTTCAGCATAGCTTTCGACACTGTTCGACAGGATAAACTGCTAACTATACTGAAGTCGAGTGGTATTTGTTCAGACTCACTTCCAACTTCTTCACTCTTATCTCACAGATCGCCGGAGATGACATATTTGTTGCTAAAAATTTCGTAAGGTGTACCACAAAGTTCAGTCTTTGGATCTTCTCTTTCTTCAATTGATGGAAATCATTTCAGAAACTATAAGTAAGCCGAACGAAAAGAGACATCTTTCAGGACATATGGCAACAGCCGTGTAGTATAAAAATATTCGATAAGTTTAGGAATGGTGGTATAATTATCATTATTTTTCTGCGGATTGCCAATCAGAACATTTTTATAGCTTCAAGTTAACAACATTATTCCGATATTACTTTTTATTCTTGCATTGCAATTTCAACAAGTATTTGTGAACATGAAGGTAATTTTTTAGCAATATTACTTAAAAACTAATAATAACTGATGAATCATTGTTGAAAATAGCTTCATTGGGACTTCTGACAAGTTGAAGTAGTAACACAATAACAATAACAGTAATTGAAATAACTTGGATAACTAGAAAAAATACATCTTACTGCATGCAGAAAGTTGTTTAAAGATATTCTATTGTATTTATTTTTCATTGTACTTGAATATTGTTTGTTCCTGTTTACATGGAATCTGAAAATAAAAAAATTTATGGGATTTTTTTCTTATCTAGAATCTATGTAATTATGTATTTTTCGTAATGCTGTATTGGCACGAAAAATCATGTACCTTGTACTTATCACTCTAAATCATTTTTTGAACAATGATTCAAATTAGTCCAGATATTATATCAATGGTTCTCAATATGTGTAAAATGAATTTTTCGTAATGCTGTTTTGGCACGAAAAATCACATACATTAATTTATTATGTTTGATGTTCACATATACATATACTGTGAGAACAAGTCAGGTATAACGAGAAAGAAGTAGAGTGAAGAAATGAATGATTTCTCTCGATATTAGCAGGAAATCGATGAATTCAAATGAATCGTTCTGAAGAAGAAATTATTTTATATATCTTCATATGTATTTCAATCTCTTCGAAAGAGAACAATTTTTGAATTAGAAATCATAATGTTATCAAATTCATTTTGGATCCATTTCTTTCCTTTCGATGTGAGACCAATGGGATCAAAAAATTATTATCGTGAACAGATTGTGAATTGATGCGGAAAACATTCTTTACACATCAGTTCACTTCTGAGTTATGATGAAATGATCAAAAGGAAATCTTTTTTGTTTCTATTGGAGAGAAAATCAATGTCTTCCGAATATTAGATTATCATTCTAATATATTGTGAATCAATTCAGAAAGATGATAGGAAATATTAAATATTATATTCGGGAAATTGGTATTTTTGGTCGTTTTCAAGTATTTCTTTCTCACCTGAATCTATTTGTCAATGTTTTCCCATTATTGTAAAATTCATTCTTCATGTGATGTCGACTAAAGAAAAAAATCAAAGCTCAATGTGGCAGCTTATATTTCCTCTGTATACCTCTACTTCCTTTATTAAGCGCCGGTCGGACATCCTCGGCTAATTTACCACCAAATCTGGCTGTTCTTTACACACTGATGAATATAACTGCCAATCAATCGTGGTTTGCACTCTACCATAGATTGTTCTGAAAAAAAAAGCTTTTCTTGTTCGGAACGAATGAAGAATTTCATGAGATATTTGGCTCATTTATACAGGGAAGGCCAATGGAAACATTCTACCCCATGACGCGTCAATTTTTGATTCGAGGCAGCAGGGCAATTTCTAGTCTTTTTTACCCTTATTTTCTTGATTCTGTACCTTGGAGATGTACCACAACTTCTGAAGATCTCATCAAGTTCTTCATTACACTACAATTCCACGTCTTTCTATTTTCATCAACAATGAAAGGCTTGGAAAAGCCGATAGTTTTTCCAAATTTTGTCCTAGATCTGGGGTGGAAAGTTTCAATTGGCCCACCCTGTGTATACGAAGCTGAAGATGATGAAGACTATATAACATGTATCAACTTTGAAACGAAATAAGGGGTACAGTTATGAAAAACAAAGACGATGAAAGATAATGTTTTATCTTTTTTTAGAATGACTGTTGATGAATGATATTTTGATGTCAATGTTTATCGCAGTATTATTAAATGATCAACTATTCTATTCGTAGCTTTGAAGACAGGCGTATCAAATGAGGAAACGTATACCTTTCTCTTAAAAAGTCTTCCGAAAAAATGTGGGAAGAAGATTTTGTCATCGACTCATGTACTAAGGCACTTCCGATGAAGATGAATTCCGTTTTTCTGAAACTAATTTCGAAATGATTCATGTAGTTTCATGGAAATTTTATGTGAGAAGCTCATATAGGAATCCTTGGGAATAATGTTCTTGAATCATTATATATGAATTTGTAAAGAAATCAACAGTTTAGCTCAATAGTATCAGTAGTATCTAGATCTTTACAAAATTATCAAAAAAATATCGAACGTTAATTTTTTTTCCTAATTTTCAACTGTTTTCTTTTACTAATCAAATGAACTTTCGGTGGTTGACATCTGATCTCTTTCTGTTTATCATTAATTCATTCAATGTTTCTGTTTACTTTCGAAAACGGTTGATTTCATCGGTAATAACCAAGATTTCCTTTTTGCAGCTTAAAGTTTCAGAAGATCACATTTTAATAGGAAGTGCCTTTAGGCAAGCATAGCCAGTTAATTTTTTCGAGCTTCTATTTGAATGCGATTTCCATATTTACTAGATGGTGACAGAACACCTGAACACTGACGTCAAAATAATTTCATAATCAATCTAGAAAACATGAAATAACAAATATTGAAACTCCATTGAATTTCATTATTATCCTTCGTTCGTTCAAAGAAACATTATGGAGAGATAGTTCTTGTCAACTTTGTGAAGGTAAATATTTGGGATAGATGGGAATATTATCGCCCCAGCAGTCGATAGGGAGACAAATAGAAAAAAACGATGTGGAATTTCATGGGCAATTTTATGGTCAATTTTATAAATTGAAGAAAATATATACATTTCCACCTATTAGATTGTGTTATGGATATATATATCTGAAAATTTTGAAACCATCAACAATTAATGATAAATTTGTACGATATACGGGGTATTCCATTTGAAATATTCAACTATTAGTTACTATATCAAGCAAACGATATAATTTTTTGAACCACTTTGTATTGAAGTTACTTGAATTTGGGTTAAGAATAAGTGAGTATCGATTTCCTATAAATATGAAACTATTAGTCATGATTAAGAAAAAAATTCAAAGCTACAATTTGGAAACAGTGATATATAGAAATATTTTTGAAAAATGAATGGAGAATAATATGATGATTTGGTATGAAATAGATCTCTTTACGTCTTCACAATGAAAAATCAACCTAGATTTTCATTTTCACTAAAATTTGTGGCAAAATTGCACATCGTTTTATCGCAAACGGCATCGTCAGTCTGCCTATCAGATGTTTCATGGTCGCTATGTGACGTCACTGCTTGTACGTTACATTTGTATTTGATAATATGGAATAAGAAATCCTACATCCGAATTCGATTCCTTATATCTCGGAAACAATAATATATACGAAGTCGGTAAGATGGACTTAAAGTTGCGTAATTTTGTGCTGAATGACTACTTCTATACGGAAAGAGAACACTCAGCTAGTTTCTTTTTTGTTTCCTGATTGAAGCTACGAAGATATAGTATCTCATTTCTACCTTTTCTTCTCTAGAAAGTTTTGCCTACTGAATTTTCTTCAGTAAAGTCCCTTGATGTTTTTTTCAAGTGAGGATTTGTTCCTTCTTCTCGTTCGTTGCAAAGTGGCTCGGATTTTCTCAGGCATAATACAACTTCAGCATGGACCAATTGAAAGAAATCATGATGATAATATTATGTGGAATTTGGACAATCTTCTCAACTATTCATGTCTTGAATGCTCAAAGGGGAATCAATATAAGTTCGTTATTGAATCCTTACAAGAACTTCATTCAGTTCTCTTTATTGCCTCATTTTCAGTCTGTAATATCACAACCACAACGAAAGAAAAAATATGGTCTTTGTATAATGAGACACTTTTATGTCACTTGCATATCAGTGCCATGGGCGTAGGTCACGGAGTTGAACGATGTTCAGAATCAACAAAATGCGGGAGAAATCTGAACACCGATTTCGATCGACCCTCAATTCATATTTTGAAATTGTAACTCGAAATACCAATGTTTAGTTTGATTATGTCGAATTCCGATTGACAATTCCATTTATGGATAAATGAATATGTGGAATAACGGTCGAATTAACAATTGAGAAATTCTTGGAATTATGGAATATCAGTTATAAAGTGTTAGTATATATAGCTATAAATATAAATAACTCGCATCATCAGTTCAAATAGCATATTTTGAAACAGAGATAATTACGAAAATAAATGCAGTACGGGGGTAACTGATGTGTCGCAATAAAACAGTATTGAAAGAAGATACGTATAATGTGAAACCTCTTTTGAAATTGAGGAATAAATAATCTGAATTTTATAGTATAGTATAGTAGTACTACCACTACTATTTACGATAACAAACATTGTTTTATTTTTTGAAAGAAGTAGTTCCGAACATATATTCGTAGGACCTTTTTTCATATTTTAAGGCCCTCTATCGCGTGGCACTATGCATAGTACTTTTTTCCTTGACACCCTGTATATAAAGGGGCTGAGTATTATGTGGCCAATAATGATGCATAGATTGATGGAAATTCAGAATAGGGAAAATACCATATTTTCAGAAAATTAACTAGTGATGTCAGATATCGGTGAAACAATGCTGTCTTGCAGAATATAATAAATGCGTTGTGTCGATTTCAAAGAATTTAATTTCTTTATTGAAACTAGGTCACCATTTCGAAGGTGTCACTAATCAAAACTAGAATGAATATGAAACTCAAACCAATGAGTTGAAATTATATCAATCCGGTAAGGACGTGTAAGCAAAAAACTAAGAAAAGAAAAAACGGCAACCCTCACCGCAAGTAAAATCTTGCCGAACAGTATTTTCTTTGGTCTTTTTCCATCGATAGCCAACAGCATTGACAGTCTCGAAAAACTAATGATTCGTCTGCACAATTTTACACAATTCCTGATATTCTTGATTGATGTTGTATCTATTTTTTTTTGTTTAAATTCTTACATCGATTTCATTTCTGTGAGTTTTGCATAAATTCGCCTCACAAAATTTGATTTAAGCTCCAAGTTTAGTTCTCTGCACGAACGCCCTCATTGCATTACCAACATAATCATGATTCATTATTTTCAACATTTTATGTATATGGACGGCAAATTCTGATATTCAATAGCTAGTTACAAAGGAATTGAGATAGCTTTCTTGATGTCTTTCTCGATACAAATTCAATGGCGAAACAAAGTTTACTATTGTTTTTTGCTTTCGAGTTATAAACGAATATTCAATCTTGCGACTTTAAAAGGTATGTTCCTGTGAAGTATGTTATTGTGAAATTACGAAATAATAATCGTTAATTTCAAGGCAATACTTCATACATGTAATGGCGTTATTGTTCAAATTTGTATTCTGCGGAAGGTAAATCATGGTTGGCTATAGTTTGATTGGAATGTAATCGGGTAATTTCCAATATGTCTCAATTGCAGGAATAACGTATCATTAGAATATTACGACAGTGAAAGTGATGATGTACAAAAATATGACGAATATGTTATGGGAAATCTTCATTCAAAGATTCCATGATTGTAATATTGCATTCGACGACTTGAAATGTGGGAATATACAATCTTCTGATTACAGATTGGCCAGTTTCTTCAGAATTTTCAATGTAATAATTTTTTATCTTCACTAGTTGAATCATGTGTTTAGTCTGACGACTCGAACCTTCCGCAATTAATACGGATTTCTTTTCACCCCTTTAATAGCTTCATTACGTTTCGTTTCTGCTGGATAGCAATTGAAATATTTTCCGAGAGGAATATCACATTTATTATCACTTTGAATGAAGCTTTATGACATCCTATTCATTGTAATGCTCGTTCGCTAAGGCAGTTAAATAAGTTACGGAACACCCAACAACTTGAAATGAATGTATAAAATACGAAAGTTAACTGGTAGAATATTATTTTCGCTATTAGACACATCTGACAAATTCGTTCCAACCAAATCATAGCCAAAACTATGAATCACATTCGCAAAAATTTTACCATTACTCATATTTTCTCGACACCATCGGATAATACACAAAAAGTACATTGAGAATGTCGAAGATATTGAGGTTGTTCCTACAGGGGTTCGTTCCACTTATATTTGAATAAAGAGGTTTTGATGAAATTTGTGAGTGATATCATTAAGATTTATTAATTATTGGTTGACCGAAAACTTAGACTCCGTATTATTGATAACGATGATTCAATTATTCGTTATTGAGATGAAGAATTCAAAAGTCATTTCAGGTCACTCAATACACTGCATATTTTGTAACCAATTATCTCTTCAAGGGTCCCACTCACTAGGAAGAAAGAATGCACAGTTAATTATATGAATGTCGGCTGTAAAGTAAACGTGTACTCTCATATTTCCCACACACAGACACTTTTGCTTGTTGAGGATGTGTGACAAGCGTGACATGACGTGTGTAGTTATTAAGGAACAGTGTATCATTAATCGAAAACCTCAGTCAAAATGAGTGAAGTCTTGGTTACAAAAACGGGCTACATATTCTCATATCAATATATTAGAGGAATTGCGACTGGATCCCTCAGATTGGCATAATTACTTGAAAATAAATCGAGAAATGTTATTTGAATTATTATCTCTAGTAGCTCCTTTAATACAAAAAGAAAACACTCGTATATGCAGTATCCTCGCATTGTATTTATTTTCCTCACCACAATTTCCTTGGTCTCATAAGGGTCGACTTCTCTCATTTTTTCAATAAGTTCCGCATATGCTGCAGTTTTTTTGTTGCGATCACTGTTTTCTTCATTTTGTATGTGCCATAAACAGGTAAAACTAAGTTCTAGAAATTCAGTCATCTCTCGACATTACTCGTAGATCACTCATTTTTTGGAAAAAATGTCCAATATATAAATACTGAACCCGACACAGTACTGGTTGAAATATATGAAACGTACACAGACTTTCCCCGTACAATGGGCAGTGCACACCCTAAAAATCAAAACTATCCGACCATGCGGATTGCGCATTCCAAACTTCGAATGGCGGATCGCCATACACACACTATTTTTTTACTATACCCTGTACCACACGCATTCAAGCCTTCGCGCTTCCTTCCTAGTGAGTGGGTCTCTGTAGACAAGATGTACAATTAATATACAAGAAAATGTAGTTCTGATAAGTGGCACAATGAAGCGATATCGTAGTTGTCGCTATGTTTGCTGCTGCGCGCAATTTCTCAAAACCCTCAAGAGATGGGTCGTCGTGGGCATGAGTAATGCCATCATTGATGACGTTTTTGTTGTAACGAATACGATCGTAGTCGCCATGTGGAACCCCTCAATGAGTATTTTAGGTGTTGTGAACGCTCAGTGGAAGGCACCTTAGAAAACTGTGATATTTTGTGATGGTTCCTGACATCCGGATTGTGCAGTCTTGTGAAACGAACTCAATCACTGATTCTTACGAAAAACAGGTTTTACAGAGGATTTCAAACTCATTAGCAACTAGTCAGAAGAATTTGTGGATTTCATCGAAATCCTTATCACGAACTTGCACACTTCGTTTCAATTGTTGTCAGTGTTGCTTGTGATTTTATTTAAACATCGTAACACCATCTTCATTAATTTCCGACGAATAAGACAATGTCAAAATTATCATGTGCACATTCTTACAATCAATTCAATCAATCAATTACTGAGAACATCCCCAATATTTTGTAACTTCACGAGCAATCAGATATTTACATGCGAGTTGGAAAAGTTAACTGTTGTTTATACCTCGAAAACGAAAGACGATAGCAAACTTTTGCTTTGCCAGCGAATTCGTTTCAGAAAAGATCGAAATTTGCCAACCCTGTACACGGATCATTTTTTTTTCAGGGCTGCAGTATGAACTTCGTCGTCCGCCGTCCAGCCGCTTCTGGTCCGTGCCGGCGGTCTCCTGTCCGACGGGGGGCGCATGGCACGGCCCGCTTAGTGCGACCGCCGCCGCCGCGATGAGCAACGCGGGGGCGGGCGCCGGCGCCGTCCGGACGGCCGCTACGGCGCCGCCCAAACGGCCCGTGCGCAGGGCCGGCAAGGCGCCACCGGACCGCCCGCAGCGTGCCCTCTTCTGCCTCTATCTCAAGAATCCTGTTAGGAAGATGTGCATCGACGTCGTCGAGTGGAAGTATCCTTTTCAATACGATTATTCGAAAGAGAACGGGATTTTTTTTGGGCACATTTCTGGGAATGGGGATGTTTTTCAATGCAGTGAAATATCCATTCCTCACTTTTCTTCTCGTGAACGCTGCTATTGTGAAGTCGTAGAGATTCTGCGATGGTAAACCCGCTCTGTTCCATATACAAGAATTCCTACTTTGATCACGATATTTTCAATATTGCGATAATAATAGTCTCTTTCTGAACCCGTCCAAGTGTTTTGCCATAACATATTCAAGAAATAGAAATCTCATCCAGCACATCTACAAAATTAACAATTCCAACCTTGAATATATCAGTGAAATTAAAGATCTAGGCGTCACACTGGACACAAAATGGACTTTTAACAATCATATAGACAAGTTGATCAACGGGACAAACAGGATAGTTGGGCTCATAAGAAGAAACGGAAGGTGTTTTCATGATTCGGGTACCATCATCTCTCTGTATTATGCATTCGTCAACAGCAAGCTTTCTTTTGCGTCAGTTATTTGGAGTCCTCAATAGGCCGTACACTCAAAAAGGATAGAAAGTGTTCAAAATAAATTGTTAAGATTCCTAGCCTTTCAAAACAAGATCTGCTTGTAGGACCACAATTATCAGCCGATCCGAAAACAATTTAGAATTTTGCCACTTAGTAAAAGACGTACTATGTCAGACTTATCTATTCTTTTCAAATTTGTTAGACATGAAATCGATTGCCCATATCTACTCGGAAAAATAAATTTCAACGTTCCCAGTAGAAACAATCTTCGATATTATATTCCAATCAATATACCTTACTGTAGAACCAATCTGGGACAAAACTCTCCACTATAGTTCGGATGCAAAAAGCATTCAATACATATTGTCATGATCCCAATACATCTGTAGACATTTTCTCGATGTCTCTGCCTCGATTCAAATTTTTTTTGAAGAGAATGTTTCTCAACTTAGACGAATAGTTAAAAATGGTTCCTCATTCCTCGTACTTGTTCTATTATGATCTATCATTTATGACTATATTATTAATATAAAAACATTTCACACCATATTTTCAAATCATATTTGTATTACTGCCAGATAATTTTATACCGATAAGTAATGTTTATGTATAATTTCGGAAATAGCTTAGAATAATTCTTATATAGTGGATGCTGTTCTCTGGAACTCTGTTCTGTTAGCAACCTAAACTGGTAAATAAATGAATAAATATCTTTGAGCTTCCCTATCTCAGATTCCTTTCTTCAAGATAAATTTCGAATCCTTCAATTTCCGTGATTGCTTCGTTTTTTCGTTATCGCAAAATTTCTGTTCGTTATCTGAGGAGGAATCTCTCTATAAAGTAGTTCTCTGCCTTGCTGAGCCACAATCTACGCCGAAACCTGAACTGTGATCCTTTCTCCTTTTTTTGCTGAGCATTAATTTTGCTCTACTGGAGTGTGGTTTCGTCATCACAAGTTGCAGTTGCGCCAAAATCACTCCACATCGACTAATGTAATGTTCACGTAACGTGCTTTTCTTGAAATTTGTCAAAACGAAGCTGCCATGTCAACTCTCTTTAATTATTTGCTTCATGCATACTTCATTGTATTTGAGAATGTTTACGTTCAGGCTAGTGCCTAGTAAAAACCAAAGACAAATCGTGAACACAAAAAATAACGTCTTTCTTGGCTTACCATCGGGGGCAGATGATATAAAAATATTTAACAGCAACACAGGCAATGGCATCGTTAAAAAATTTTAATGATGACTTCTACATTGTAAAATTTTTCCTTCAAAAATAAATGCACTTTTAAATACTTGGGAAGGCACTTAATCCGAAGCCATTCACAATTAGAAGTCTGTTATATTTATTAGCCTATAAATGTCCGAATGCTATGTCAGGACAGGCCGCTCGCTAACTCTCACTAGAGGTTTATCTCCCAAGAGACGAAATACAGGGATGAATGAAACGTCATTTCTAATTCGTATATCAAATCAAAACTCATCAACAGGTATCTCTCATTATCTCGTGATTTCATAAGTGCTTCCGACCTTTAGGCTATCGAGATGCGTATTGGTGCTCATATAGAATTTGAATTTCTTTATGCTTGCTATCAAGGACCGGTTGTTCGCCGTTTTGCTGATTGAGTAAAAATAGTTAACAATCGAACGATAGATTGAAGTAGTATGTACTTTCCAAATCGAAATTAACTATGTTGATTGTTTTCATTTGTTAGCAACGAGTATTCGGATCATATTTGTACTCATTCTGCGTGTTACGGTGTGACAATTCGAGTCATTGCCCCCTGGTGGCCGCTGCAGCGATTCATCATGACGGTGACCACATGAGCATTTGGGGGCGATGAATAACTGTGATGGGGTCGTGAAAAGGTTGATGATATATTAAGATATTTACAAAAATTGATTAGCACAAAGAGATGAAGATATGATTTCTCCCAAGTCATCACTTGATCGTTCTCCGTTTAGACGATTTGATGATATTCTGAATATGTGCATACCATATAGAATATTGGATCCTTTTGAATGCAAATTCAGAATATAAGCGTCGTTTAATTGATTCGATCTCTATAGTACGGGAAATGTATTTTGGGTAATGTGATTCAATGTAACAGTGTAAGTAATAGCATGAATATTTAGAGAACGTAAGAATTTCTCTACGAATAGCTCAAATAGGGATATCCGAGACTGGCTGTGACGTGGTCACTTGACGAGTTGGTAGGGTAACAGGAAAAAGATAAAAAGCATTGCGTCTTTCCTGATTATGTGGTAATATAATATAACTACATTCCTTCTTACTCTTCTGATAGGTTTATACCCCGGATATATTTTTCCATACTGTATGACCCATGTGACGGATTCCAAATTATATATTTTCAAATTCTGGTAAATGATATTAGGTGGCATGGACTTTGATGAAAACTTCAACAAATTCATCGAAATCCATGCCGCCCAATATCTAGATATTTACCCTAGTTGCGATCTAACATTCAACATGTACTTTAAAATTTAATTATTTTCTTATGTGATAAGGTACTTGTGACCTGTTTGAGAAATAAACAAATGAATAAATAAATAAATAAATAAATAAATAAATAAATAAATAAATAAATAATCATCAAATGTTTTTGAAGTGGCTGTGAATCAGAAGAATATTACAAGATTCGTGTTATGGATCCGTATATTTTGTTTACGGCAGACAGGCGACACAAATGAGAGTTTCGTGTCGAATATTACACAGAGATCAGTGAATTGATGGCCGTTTAAAACATCGATAATTCAATGAATAAGTCATAAACCCAGATAAGTTCTATCAATCGTTTTTTCTAACAGGAATTCTTACGAATTTGTTATTCACTCATATCTGATAGTACAGTGGATATGAATTGCGATTTCAAAATACCAATCAACGGATCCAAGATTAGTGATTTGTTGTTAGGAAAAATGTTTTTAAAATATATATATTATACTCGGAAACTCTACGCACGTGGCCATATTTAACATAAATTGCTCGTGTTGATCCACATTTTTAGAATTTTACTCGAATGGTAATATCTAAGACTTCAAACGGGTTACTTGAATAAACCTGTCATCGCTCACAGTATAACTATTCCATCCACGTTTCATTATATTCAATACAATCATAATGTGATTTCCACCTAATAATATCGACTCATGCCAATGTCGAATATGAAACTGCCACATATTTCATTATTGTGTTGTGGGCATAAAAATGTTAACGACGAAATCAAGAAATTATACCCTGTATAGTTGCCAGATGTATTTCTGTTTATCTGTTTTCGCAACTGTGATTTCGATTTTTAGAGGCGAAATGAATTTCAGTGACTTGCGGCATGATCCACTTATTTATATTTAGAGGCGGATACTTGAATTCAACACGACTTCATCAATAACGAGAATAATAAATTCAGATGACTACGTATCTATGACTCGTGAAACAGTTACGTACCTATTACATTCGATATCATTGTTTGACTTCATGTCAATATTGATTAAAAACAAATTCTTCAACTAATTCTTATGTTCAATTACACCAAAATGAGCGTCTGTTTGACTCATAAGTCACAACTACAACTGATATAAAAATGGCACGCCTTCTACTTATAGCTAGTTAACATCCTGAAAACTCTTTTTTCTACTCCCCCTACAGAAAATGACGAAATTTGTACAACTCGCCAATTATGTAACTGTGTTTACCGTAAAAAGAGAGCACGATCAACAATCAATACGGTAGCATCTGTAAAGTAAATCGCAAGACTTATAACCAATAAGATAGAACCTAAATAGATTCCATACGTTCGTGTCAATCCTACTGTGTCCTTTTTATGCTACTTCCTGCTTCAGTTCTTGAAAATTCATCATTAATAGGTGTAATCCAGGAGATTCCTAGTCTTTTCTTAAACATGTAACTTCACAAACCCATTCACTTGAATATTCCTATAACAATTCAAAAGTTTCAGTTTAATTTTTAACAATGAATGAATACCTGTCAGTTTCCTCACTATGTATAACACAGTTCCTTTTTTGCCCAGCCAAGCCTCAATTATCTGATATAAATAGAATTGACGTGATACCTACTTGTTTTTGGGTATATGTCAAACCATTCCACGAAAACTATTACTGACCCTTATATATACCAATCATTCTGGACTACCTAAATATACAAGGTACTTCTGAATTGAAGTGATGAAATTCCTAGGGAAATACATTTATGAATATATAGGAAAAAATCAATTGAACATATGTCACTAGGGTCGTTCTAGACATATACGAATCTAATTTTTGGTCGTAGTATCTATTACCAAGTACATCTATTTTTTAGTGAAGTGAATTTGTGTCGTTCATAATGAAACTCAATTCATTATCATTGTAACGTGAAAATTTCCAGAATATATTGCTTCTTATACATATTTCAATCGATTTCTATTTTACAACCTCCTACCACTGAACAATTCCGAAACTATTCAATGAATCAAAATTTGCCTACAGACATTTGTTTTTGGCAACATGCTGTCTTGAACTATTCATCCACTTAGCTCTCAACAACTATGACTTAAAAATCTTGAATAAAAAATTTCCACTTGATACATCGTAGGTATTGCAAGTTATGAACAGAACTGGAATGATTACATGAATGATATCAAATGCTATAATAATCACTATCGATGCTTAGAGCGACCATTAGGTTTTGTCCTTTTGCTATATTGAATGAAACATTCAATTTCACGACAACTAATTGAATATTTACAATTCTTCTTCGTATACCAATAAGTCGGCAATCAAATTCTTTGCGAACTGTTTATATCGTGATAACTCTGCACTCAGCTGTTATCATGTAACAATTATATTATTTTGTTCTCGAGTTCAATTGCAATCCAAAGTTCCTTGTTTCAACTTCTAGATTCATTTGAATATCTTAGTTGTTTGAAAGTAAAGAGGTAATAAGTTTCACATTTTTAGGATACATTTTTATATAATTCAATGCCTTCGAGAAGATTTGGAAATAGGTTAAATTTCGATCCACACCGCAAGGTTGCTTATTCAGAGGAAGTATCTTATAACTACACAATGAAATTCAAAAATGTTCCTCTTTCAGTATCATATCTAGTATCATATATGTTCTTTCATTCTCATTTAATGGTTCTATATTTCAAAACCAATTATTGTCCAACTCTAATAGGTGTGTAAATGAATATTCATTTAGATTCTTCACTTACCTTTCCAACAGAATTCAATGAAAGTAAGGGGCAATCATTTTAGGGGCATCTCCACCAAATACTTTCAGCATTTCAATAATATTGTGAATGCAGAATGAAAATAGGCTCCTGGGAGAAGAATTTTCAAAAACCACCAGATATAAACAACGCATGTTCTACAATGAACTTCGTGAATAAAATTGTACAATAATATAAGAAGTATTTTCCTTAACAGACAATTCACAGGCCCTTCGAATGGTTAATCTTATTAACCATCTTTGCGAACTGTGTTGCCTTAGCTGTATTCACACCTTTTCCTAATAGTGACTCGAATACAACAAACACTTATTTGGTAAGTCCAAAAGCTTTTCGATTACAGTTTTCTGATATACATATTTTTATCTTGAAGAACAGAGTACGGTCGATATACTTTATATTTTTATCTTGATACCTACGTGAACTATGGAAATAAGTCATTTATTTTTATTTCTATCTTTGAAATAAACGATATCTATACAACAGGTTTCAGGAAATAAAGGGCTCAAGAAAGAGGTTTATTTTAGGAAAATATCAAAGATTACTTCGAGTCTGAAATATATCTCCATCAGTATTGTTCGTCATATCATTGTTGACTCGAATTTTATATTCTCTTTCATCTTCCAGGAAAACATCGAGTACATTTTCCTGGTAATTTTCATTGTTGAATGTGTTATGAAAATATTAGCGTACGGTTTTTTGATGCACATGGGAGCGTATCTTCGGAATGGATGGAATTTACTCGATTTCACCATAGTAGTCATAGGGTAAGTATCATTTTATTTATGAGCATTTTTGTGAATGTGTTCTATTTATGATGACAAACGTTTCTGAGAATTGCTGAGATATGCAAAGGTCACCAACTCTATTCATCAAGAATATCTTTGTAGTTGTTGTTCTTGGGTATTCCATTGGAAATTACGTCGATGATAAGATAGCATCGAAGATCAATTCACCAACTGGAAAAGTGTCATTCCTATTATCTTCACTGTTCTGTCGTTTTCGGATAATGTTCATTAGTTGAATTATAAATCACTCATCGTATGAGATAGATCCGACATTTTTCTTGACATTCAACAGAATATATAACTGAGCATCATGTGTAGGACTAATGGATTCAATGTATCATTGAACGATAGTGCCCTCCTGTGTGATTTTATTTCGCCTTGCAATTGATCAACCCAATCTTATAAATTTTCATCATTTGCTTCATTAATGAGAATTTACCTATTCTGGTTCTGAATATGCTTACAAACAGTGTTAATTTTCAGATTGATAAGTACTGTGTTAACAAACCTCACCAAAGACACTTTCGATGTCAAAGCTCTTCGGGCTTTTAGAGTTCTTCGACCATTGAGGTTGGTTTCTGGTGTACCAAGTGAGTATAAACATTTTGGAAGATAGTAAGAATTTATATATCGATAATAACCAATTTACTTTCTGCTAGTGTTGTGTACTATTATCACTGAACCATTTTCCGTTTTCGATTGATGTTTTTGAGTTACGTACTTTGTGTTTGTCGAAGGCTAAATAACACTACAGGAAGAGAATACATGTTACTTCTAATGTAGTTCAACATTTCGGTGGCTATTAATCTCGGAAAATACAGGGTGTTTCTTAAAGACATGCTGATATTTGAAGGTGTTATTCTTTGACACATTTTCCTATAAACGTATGTCCTACAAGTCTTAACTTTTGAGATACAGGGTGATAAAGTTTTGAAATAAGTGAGAGAATATTCTAGACATTTCTTATAAAATTTGGTACATGTCTTCTATGCATCAAGGTTCATTTTGTGATGTACGAAATTTTTAATTTTCTGTACCAGTGGCGTCCGTACGGGTTTTGCATTGAATATTTATGGAGAAAAATAAACTACGTCAGTGCTTATTTCCAAGATAAAAATTACTTTTAAGATTCCCATTCATTATTGAGTAAATTCAATCTCATGTATTTTCTTTGTCTGACGCATGGTTTCCGCTTAAACACATAAAAATCGTTATACTTCAGGTTCCATTCCTCAAAAATCTGATACAGCTTGAAAATGTTTGTGCATCGACTGAAAACAAGTCAAGAGATCAGATTCATTCCAAAATGGATAGGAATCCGAAAAAATATATTTTTCTTGTCAGATGCTCAATTCTCAATTGAAATAATTAAATTGAATTAAAGGTGTTCCCGGAGGAATATGACCTTCAGAAATTTAAAAAGAACACCAATTCCTACCTCCTTTCCCTTGGTTCTCACGATGTTCTCTGAACATTACTGGATGTCCCCTTTCGTGGGAAGTTTTATAAAAAAAAGTACCCACCGTTTAATAATCTATATCGCCCTGTATCTCAAAAGTTAAGACTTTCAGAACATATTTTTATAGGAAGTTTTTTTCTCAAAAAAGAATTACCCCTTCATATATTGGCATGTCTTTAAGGAACACCCTGTATAAGAACACGTAAAATATTAAAACGGTAAGTATAGAATTAATATGTATAATATGAGGAATATGGAAAGTGATACTGGTAGGATAATGCACGAAAACAATATTCGAGAGTACTTCATTGCTTGGGGAAAAGTTTGGCCAGTAGAAGAGACATTGAAATATGCTAAATGGAAAACCTCTTACAGCGTTATCGGTTTTTTCCTTTCAAGTATATAAGGAAGCTTAGCTTACTCAGCACATAACAAAACCAGGATAGTATACTGGATGTTTATTTTATAATCTCCCCAGTTTGACACATACAAAATATCACAATGTTTGAATTCATTTCCTTCGTGAGAGAAATTCCATATGCATATTCTGTGATATACCTACCTCGAGGATAGAGGTAGTCAATATTTTGGGTGCTCTTTTGTGCGTCTATATACAGCTAGCTATTTCACAGTTGAATGGAAATACACGATTCAGTAAGCATGTTGACACAATCAACCCGAAATCTGATTTCTGTTCCCATTGATTGAAACTATGGCACTGAATAATATGAGATTAGGATTATCTGTGACTATACTCTCTAATAATGAATGAACAATATAGAAAACCCATCCGTGAGTAATTATTCGAAGTTACATTCACGGGAGTTTTCTTTCTATATTCAACATTTTTCCATGAAGTACAAGTCTATTCGATGAAAGTACCAAGAAGTTATTTTTCATCAGATCGGATCCACATTTTGGAGGCAGCTTTATATTGATTAGCTTTTTAAAAAATAATGTCAGTTATCATATTGTCTACCATTACGCTTGTTTTCCTTAGATGGAAGTATGCGGTTGAAAAGTAGTGAAAGATTATTGAATAGCATCAGTCAAACTATCGGAACATGCATCACATTCAATTATCCAGATAGAGGGTTTGAAAAGTTTATCAATTCGTCAAATAATTCAGTTATATTTCCTGCTATTGTTAGAGGTGGCATTGGATTTGAAATCTGAACGAAAGATTTAACTTTTTGTATCTTCACTCTCATTCATAAACTGGGTATTCTTTCTATAATCTCCAGAATAATTGGGTCACCTGTAAAATGACAACATTTTTTTCAGGTTTGCAAGTTGTGTTAAACTCGATTCTACGTGCCATGGTGCCTTTATTGCATATAGCTCTTTTAGTATTATTTGTTATTATAATTTATGCAATTATTGGATTGGAGTTATTCTCAGGAAAATTACATATGACTTGTTTTGAGAATAAAACATCAGGTGAGTCACTATGAAGTATTTTATTTTCATTCTAGATTTTAGGAAGAGATTCTGGCAATGTCATCACCCATTCCTGAATAATAAAAATAAAACCACAAAAATCTTCAATGAAATAATCTCATATTGAGTAATGCTTAAGCTGGGAATGTTTCATGAATATCATCAGAAATTTATGAGATTAATTTAATATTTGGATAGAATATTTAATATCATTGCTCTGTTTTTTGTATCTTCAGGAATCCGAATATTGAGGTAGTCAATGAATGTTTTTTAGGGCCCACAATGATGGATAACCCTCATCCATGTGGAACAGATGTCGGATTCAATTGTAGCCAGTTAGGAGAAGGCATGTATTGCAAAGATGGTTGGGATGGACCAAACAACGGTATTACCAATTTTGACAACTTCGGGTTATCGATGTTGACTGTGTTCCAGTGTATAACCCTAGAAGGCTGGACAGACGTTTTGTATAATGTAAGAGAGTAAATCACAATCATACCTCACCACACGAAATAATTCTTAAAGTGTAGAAGTAGAAGTGTAATATCCCGACGAATTTGAAATATGTATTTGGGCGAATTTCAGATCCAAGATGCATTAGGCAGAACATGGCAGTGGTTGTATTTTGTTTCAATGGTTATATTAGGAGCCTTTTTTGTTATGAACCTAATTCTTGGTGTCTTGAGCGGGTGAGTAATATCGAATATGGTTATCATTCGTCGAGAATGAGATCTTCAATTATCTGGTGGTTCATAATGGTTGTTACTACCAAACAATGATGATGTTTCTGAGGTCTCAAATTGTAGAGAGTTTTCCAAAGAAAGAGAGAAGGCGAAAGCCAGAGGCGATTTTCACAAGCTCAGAGAAAAGCAACAGTTAGAAGAAGATTTGAGAGGTTACTTAGATTGGATAACCCAGGCTGAAGACATTGAACCAGAAGGTGAAGATCATCAAAACCAAGACAATAGGATAATGACAAAAAATGAAATGGAATCGACCGACCACATCGGAGAAGAGGAAATTCAACAAGAATCATGGTTCAAAAAGAAAAAGAAAGAGTTTGAGCGGGTAAATCGAAGAATAAGGAGGTCTTGTCGCAAAGGTGTCAAGTCCCAATCCTTCTACTGGCTCATTATTGTTTTAGTATTTTTAAATACCGGCGTTTTAGCTACGGAGCATTACAATCAACCGCATTGGTTAGATGATTTTCAAGGTGATACACAACAACCCAACACATCTTGTCTTATAATCAAATATGTTTTTTTTTCAGAATATACTAATATGTTTTTCATCGCATTGTTTACGATGGAAATGTTGTTAAAGATGTATAGTCTAGGATTTCAAGTGAGTATCTAGTTTCATATTGAAATATGTATTAAAAGTTTAAATAATCTGTACTGCATATGCGGATTTATTGCAAAACATTTAATATACCTACTTCGAAATATCTCTACTCTCTGAATATCCTGAAATTCGCATTGTTATTATTTCAAAATCATAAAATAACAGGATGCCAGGAGCTAGTAAAAATAGCAATGTATGTATATAGGAAGTGAGTAAGACGCGAAAGAATGTGGCAATTCATCTGATTAAAAACTACATTTCACACAGATATTGTATCCAATTCTGTATTCATTACTAATGAAAAATGGAGGTATAATATCTCTAATTGAATTCTTATTGAACAGTCTTTTATTTCGAATTTGATGGCGTCTACGAGAGAATCACTATTTATAGGATTTCATTATGGTTTCATCCAGTTTTTGTACAAATCTGACACTTTTGATAGGAGACACCAGTTTCTATATGAGTAAAAAAATAACTAACCTAATACGTGTTATCATCTCATGTTACCTATATTATTAGTGTTATTATTAAATATTTCGAATGGTCTTTTTCAATCTCTTAATTTAAACGACACACTTTTCGTTCATCAAAGTTTCATGATGCACCAGTGATGTGATGTTGGTGAAAACATGTAGATTGATGAATAATAGTATAATTTATATTTCTGATACCTATTATATTTTTTATATTCACCATACTTTTTATTCTAGGGATATTTTGTATCGTTATTCAATAGATTCGATTGTTTTGTTGTTATTGGAAGTATTATGGAGATGATTTTGACAAATAGCAAAGTGATGCCTCCTCTAGGAATATCTGTGTTACGTTGTGTTAGATTGTTGAGAGTATTCAAAGTTACAAAGTGAGTATGGGTCAATTTTTCAATTTCACGTACCTGAATTACACGTATTTTCCAGATATTGGCGATCGTTATCGAATTTAGTTGCCTCTTTGTTGAATTCCATTCAATCTATAGCATCATTGTTGCTTCTACTTTTCTTGTTTATTGTTATTTTCGCATTACTTGGGATGCAAGTTTTCGGTGGGAGATTCAATAAAGATACTGAAGAAAAAACTAGATCGAATTTTGACAGTTTTTGGCAGAGCCTGTTGACAGTATTTCAGGTAATAATATCACAATGTATTTTCAAGTTCAATGTGTCTATAAAACATATTCAGTACAAGAAATAAAGATTGAACAAGAAACGAACACTGGAATAACTTTATATTTGAAAGCATAAATACATATAGCATGTATAGAAATTTCATGTTGGTGAGGAAACTTCTCTTTCATTTTTAGGTATAATTTTGTATATAGTTGAAAATATAATACAATTCAAAAAAGAAACTTTATTGATTAAAATCAGGTTTTATATTTGTATTGCTTTGTGATGACATAGACAATGACAATCCAATGATTTTGAACTCCGTTGTTGAAAGTTGAATATATTCTGACAGAATCGTGTGAACCTAACTGGTCTGTCTGATTTTAGATATTGACAGGTGAAGATTGGAATGCAGTTATGTACGAAGGCATAGCAGCATATGGAGGAGTGCAATCGATTGGGGTACTATCTTGTATATATTTCATTATTCTCTTCATCTGCGGTAATTGTATCCTTTTTATTGAAATCGACATTCTTTCCACTTTGTCACGTGATTTTACCTTGACAGTCATCGTTAGATATACTACTCAATGTGTTCTTGGCCATCGCTGTTGATAACTTAGCAGATGCTGAATCATTGACTGCAATCGAAAAGGAAGAAGAGGAGGAAGAAAAGAAGGAGAAAAGTCCGACCTTGCAAGAGGAAGAGGAGATGGTAGAAGAAGAGCATAGCCAGGAAGAAGAAGAGGAAGAAACTGATGGGCAGTACTCCGAAAGGTAAATAGTATCAATCAATCAATGAATACCTTCGTTGAATAAACTCTTATTGGCGACCAGATGCTACAGACATAATGATGAATATTCGACTATTTTCGTTTCTCATCACTATTTTATGTCCAACGAATTTCTATATCGATGATTTTAGAATATCTGTTCTCGGGTAGTATAAATAATGAAAATATATATTTTCGTGTCATTGTGAGTCTGGTAAAATGAATCATCTAGCGCCATTCAATCTCGACCTGTTATTCTTTATTCAGTTGAAAACTGTTTTCACATCTATCGAATCAATCAGTTAATATAATTATTCGCTCTAGCAGAAGTATTTATCGAAGAATTTATATGGAATATTAGTTGTATTTGCATTGTTTTATTGGCCTGAAATATCTCGAGTAAATCGACTACGATTTGGAGTATAGTCGTTTCCTCAACTTTTTATTCCTTTCGGCAGGAAACAAATTAAAAGCTGCTATTAATAGCTCAATTGATTAAGACTGTTCACAACAGTTATTGAGTTGATGATTTTGCTCAATTAATATTAATATTGCTTAAAGCTAGTATCTAAATTCACCCATTCAGCCATTTGACTTATGTATCTTCATTCACGATCGAGATAATTGCGTAAAATAAATTGATATGGAATCACATTTTGTGGTTATTGATCATGCGGTTGTATTTCAAATTAGCTTGTGGAGTGTAAACAATTGGAGCAAATTTCCATTGACATTTTCCGATAATCGAAATAAAACCGAAACACTGTTAATGACAAGTGAGGTCACCAACTGAGCCAACATCACTATTTTCGCAATTATCATGAATATATGTCACAAAACGCTTTCATAGTAGCGTTGGTAGACATACTAGGTTTCCCGTTTGTTTGTAGTGCCATTCAAGTTTTCTTTGTTGTTACACATACTTCCGTCTGTCTTCACATAATGGATGGAATAAAATACTAACAGAGTGTTTGGAATAGAATAGATCTACTGAATAACGTACTGGAGTTTATATATTTCTGTTTCACTATAATGTTTCGGTCTTCTTCGGCAACAGGAAAAAGATTGATGAACTCCTCTCAACTATACTTTTTCATAAATCTATCGTAACTTTGTTCATCCATTTATCTTCTTCATAGATCTGAGCACGATGAAGATGTAGGATCGCAAACAAAAATAGCAGATGAAGGGGACTTTGACGAGGAACAAGTCGAAGGTAAGTATTCAGAATCAAAGAATGCAATAAAAATGAGCCGTGCTTTCGTTCACACAACCGATCGTAACCTTGGAGAAGAAAATGACAATGATTTTCAGAGGACGATATAGATCTTCATATTGATGACGATGAACTGGTGGTTGTCACAAAAGATTCCGCAAGACCTCGTCGATTGTCAGAGGTTACCATTGTAAAGAAAATTCGTCCTATTCCCAAAGGCAGTGCCTTCTTTATATTTTCGTATAAGAACAGGTAGGCCCCCCAAAATAGGACATAGCTGCGGAAGTATTCAATCGACGTGAACGACTTCAGTAACTAATTTGAATCTGTCTCACATTTGGTGAATAAATCGAAATCTATGATTGACAAACAGCAAACCATATTTAAAAAATCATATTAATTATTATTAATTATATATTATGAGATATTGCAGTTGAATGACAAGCCATTTTGAACACTAATGAACATTTAGATCGATATAAGATATTATTGAAAAATAATTCAATTTCACAACTAATTAATAGAAAATGATTCAAGGATCAATTAGTAGAAACATATTTCATGAACGTTGTATGAATCATTTTCAATAATTTCAAATCACTCGCAAGTCAGATTAAATATTTGATGGTGTTATTGGCAATTCAGGAAATTATAAAAATATTCCTTCAATATTTCAAGTTGATATTGGGATTCGTTCAGTATACTCAATTTATAATTTTCACTTATAAATCACTTCTGAACCCGACTCGGGTTGATGTGTATGGAAAACTCGACTTTGAACAGACGAGTGATCAAGCAATGCAGTGAGAAAGAATGAAAAACCATTAACAAATGAAATGGAATTTCAGCGCTTCTATAATATAATGTTATGGCAGGTGACCTTCTCTTTTGGCTTCTATGGAAATAGCACAAGTTCATATTTATGATAATTGAGTGCATTCGACTGAATCAGTAGGAGGTCGCTAAAAATAGTATTCAATTTATACTGAATCACAGTCTCACAATAACCAAGGAAGAGTCTATTCCACTGAAAGATAATGATTCAATATATTCGCATCATGATCTGAAAGGAATTTGTGACAGATTCAAATTGTAACCAACAATTTATATGATTATCTTTGGAGTTTTTTTTCTGTAACTAAACAAACTTCCAGCAGCTATGTTGGTGAAAACAAAGTAGTATTAAGTGTGCTGTGTGGAATTGCAGATGGAGATGATGTTGAGGCGGGCAACGAGGTTGGGGCGAGACCACGCCGAATATCTGAAATAAAACAAAACACACAGACGTTGCCAATACCGTCAGCGTCATCTTTCTTCATTTTTTCTTCTACAAACAGGTGAAATGTGGTAGACGATGGTACTTTGGAGTCTTTTGAAACAGGGTTCCCATCATTTTCATCTTCAGCATCATCAGTGACACTCGCACCAAAAAATAAGTGAGGGTACTCTACAACTCAGTTCTTATTTTTCATGAACATTTATATCGGGTGTTCCAGAAGTTAAGGACACGCTGTAATACCAGTTGTTTACAGAATAAAAAAACGAAAACAATTTTAGTGTCGTAGGAAATGGAAAACGAAAAATCACCTCTAACTACTGTTATTCAAATTGTCTTGATTACTGAACTTTTCTCAACCGTTATAGATTCTCATCAATGTTTGCCCAATGTTAGAATACGTTTTTAATAATCAAAAGTTCGTCCTATGAATAAAAAACGATATTGAAATGACCTTGGGAATTACAAAACGATTTCGATTATTTGTACTGCAAAGTCTTCGATAGCCTATCCTATTACACCAAATACAAGAAATAATTTCTCTTCGCCCATAAGGATCCATGGAAAGTCATTCAACAGTTACCTACACATTTGATGGATGTTACTTTTTTTAGAGTATATTGATTATGGATAGATGAAAACATGTCGCTTACTTCGACCTTTCCAAGTTCTTCGACTTTTTCAAGTTATTTGACAGACTTGATCATATCTTGATCGATAACCTGAAATTATTATATCAGGAATACAATTTTCCAAGAAATTTTGATATTGGTAGCCCGTGATATTGAGGGCCACTCTGTCGTCACTTCACAAGATCGAGAAAGTTGTGATTGTCATGGAACAAAACTGAGCAATTAATTCCATTGGCATTCCAAATTCTTTAGGTCTGAGTGCAAGTATATTACGAAGAAAAGATACCTGTTAAGTTTGAAATTATTTCTCAAAGACTACCTAGTCCTAATCTCCACCGCCAATGCACCAATCGAATATGAGGTGCTTCGCTGTGAGTCCACACATGTTTACAAATTTGTCTTATTTTGCAGAGGAGTGAAATGCTCTTGATGTATTTTTCTTGTAAATTGTCCCGTTTTTATTAGACTTTCTAGATGCGAAAACAAATTGCGACCTAATTGTTGATAATCTTGAAAATGCTGCACATACAGCATACACATATTTTTAACATTCACCAGAAATCGTAGCACATCAACGGATCTATTGGGAATGAAGATGAAAGACATTTCAATGTTCGCCAACAATTTCATGACAGATCACCATTTGTCAACGAGATACCAAAGGAATGAAATACAATTCAAGAAAGTCTAATATTTCATTGACATCAACTCATTCTATCTTCACAACATAGAATATCATTGAATGATGCATAAAACGGGATGTGAGCCGAATAGCAACCAACATGGGGGTGTATTTTGAACAACAAAAGATTAAGATTGTTTCTCAAAGATAGTTTGCGACAGAGTGAATCATGTCATGATGCATGAAAGTATTCAGTCTCCTATGACACGTCATGTTTCTCGTAAACTTTCCCAAATAACCCAAATATCTACTGATTTAAAGCTCTGAGACACCCGATACAGAACGAGAGGTACCTTTTAAACAAATAATGTCAATTCTTTCGAAATATTCAATTTTGTATTTGCCCGTGGTGCGAGGGTATAATGAAACATAAACATAGTTTTTGTAGTGTTTATTCATTCTGCTTATTTCCTTTCTTGACTGAATTGAATTATCCATGATATTAATCTTAAAATCCCAGAAATGAAACCACCAGTAAACAGGGTAGTACTCTGGACGTGGTTGGGCTAACTAATTAAATAATCTAGCCGGGAACCCTGTGATAGAAAGTGTGTTGCGCTTGCAACCCATTCTAGCACGAAGTGTGGTCCTACACTGGTTTGTCTTGTAGTGCTACGACCCTTGAAACCCAAGTAGTACCCGCATTGAGCCTGTAGTAAAAACCAGTTGTCTCAGAAGTGGCGGAATATCGTGAAAAAATGTTTTTTCTTCAATGAAACATGTACGAGCGAGATGAAACGGCGTTATACTCATATGATCTCCATAGGCCTCAAAGATTTGTTGTTGTTTCTGATCATTCGAAACGAAGGTCATGAAGGTTAGTTGCATAAAATACTACTTCAATTCCATTGTTGCTTCTTTATTCTGAAATTATCAAGAATACGTTCAGTGAAAAGTTATTTGGTTTGGATATTCATGATATAATGAGAATATTCGGGAAATTTGCATGTGAAATTTTCTATTATTATTTTACGTGACTGTGTTTAATACCCTTCTGAATATAATGTTCAGAAAATGTATACTTCATTGCAATGAGTATAGGAAGTCTCATTTATGAAATTGAATCATTCTGGCATATGGTGTTCCTGAAATATCCAAGAACCTCTTTCAAAAAGTTCGTAGCTCGTCATTTTTCAATTTATGTTCCTATTTTCATTAGGAAAAGCCACCGGTGAAATTGACAGGCTAATTTATAAAGGTAGTCGATTTCAATGCTCTTCAGACTGAAGAGTAGGGCTTAACAAACAATCGGTTTTATGAACAAATTAGAATATAAATGGTTGTTTTATGTGAAATTTACTCATATTTTAATCATTCATGGTCTCTAGCTCAACGTGAAAGAAGTTGGAATGTGGTATTGACTAGAATCGATGTTTAATTCTCTCTGATACTAATATAGGTACCTAACCTTTATGATATGTGATAACGATACCCGAAGAAGATTCATTAGTTAACATTGCCATCGAATGATCAGAATGGCATGTACCGTGAATGGTGAACTTATCTGTTGTTGCATTGTGATTTAGAATACGGTGGTAGAGTAGAACGTGGTTATTCAGGAAAGAGACTTTCAATTCCATGTGCGCATGACATCAGCGATAATATATCATAATAAAGTCCATCAACCAATGCTTTTTTCACCATACAATAATTCATTAATGTGGTGCAAGGTATTTTGCTGAAAAATCTGAGACAACTGGGTGAGATAGAACCCCGCACAAGTACGATTAGGAAATACATGTGTGACTGTATAGATAGTGTTGGGGCAAATGCACAAGCGACTTAATCTAATTTTTTGTTTCAAGATTTCGTGTTTTCTGTCACTGGCTATGTAACCACAGCTATTTCGGCAATTTGATTCTGGTGTGTATCATGGTGTCGTCAGCTTTACTCGCAGTGGAGGATCCGATCGATGCTAATTCCGAAACTAATAAGGTACATTGGGTGTTTTCCGAATATATAATAGATTATAGGACGATACTAAAACGTTATCATTGAGACGTAAACGTATAACAAGGCAGCACTCGGATATAGAAATATCAACAGCATGTTTACGTGTTTACTGCTCACCCGTTTGCCATTGAATTCTGTTTTTGAGATATGATATATCGAGTCATATTTCTGCGTGAATCATAGATGTATAAAGTGAAAATAGTCATAATGAATCCTCAGCTAGACTTTTCTTCTCAAATTGATCATTTATGTATTGCAGGATCTTGATAAAACCTATTCAAAAAAATATTGCAGAATTGTGTCCTACGTTCTATGTCATTATCGTGCTGCAAGGCGACTACTTATGTTTTTTTCAAAATGGAAAGAACTGTTTTTCGTGACGTACCAAAAACATTCGCAATCTCAGTTGTAGATGTCCTGTGCGTTTCTTGTACACGGAGTAAACATTCAATTCCAAATCTGCATCAAACTCTTGCTGTTGTTTATTTAGTTTTTTGAAACTACCAAATTGACGTGGATTAGCTTTCAATCTGCCAAATTTCTGATGGCTAGGATGATTTCTATTCGGATATTTGTTTCTATAAACACGAGCAGCATCGTGCGAATTTTTCAAACATTCAAAATAAACTTGTAACATATCGATTAACTCGTTATTATTCATGTTTATGAAATAGAAAATATCATCACCTGTATTGAAACTTATTATTGGATGTTACTATCACATTGAAATTGACTTACAAGGCTACCTCGATTTTGATTACTATTACCAATTAATGGGCACACTGTTGAAATATTAAAACATATTAAGGAAATTTTTCTGACATTTTGATTCGGAAAAACTACTGGTGTATGTGAAATGATACCCTGAATCTGAAAATGGAAAAATATACAGGGGGTTCCATTTGATAATCAAAAGTTGGAATACAAGTTTTCTCTTCAAAGAATGAACAATATCATATAGTTGCTATAAACCAAATCGAATGATTCAGAAGTTACAGCTCTGGGCTATTTTTGTGAACACCTTTGTATATCCTTTTGCATTTTGGAAATAAGACCACTAGGTGGAATTCATTTCGTTCTGTTGTTCTGGAATACAAGTTACACTTACTTGGCTTCGAAGATTTTTGTACGATGAAAATGAATTTTTATCGCGAAATTAAGGAAACGCCACCTGCTGGAGCTATAATTGGTGCAATGTTATAACGAAATAGAGCCATCATTTGTGTATTATCAAAAAAGCGGCAAACTGTATCGCTTCCTCAGAACTTTCGAAACAGTTGAATCACAAATTGTATTTTCCCAAGCTAATAATATCCTGCAAACTGAACTGTCCATTATCCCATGTTCTGTATGGTATGCAACAAGAATTCGTATTATATCTACTATTTTATAGGCTATACACTATATAAATTTCACCAATGTGGTTAAGTACGTCAACTATCACCATTATGCTGACAGAAGTTTATTTATCTTGCAAATGATGCTGTTGATGCTAATAATACGAGTTCTGACTTAGATACTTCGTACATGTTCATCGAAACAACTGCTCAAAATTTATCTTATCAATTGTACATTGATTTCTTGTTCTGATATTCTGACATCCTGTCAAAATTTGAAAACTTTCATTGTATATGGAAAAGAAAACATCAACTTAGTTTCTGGAAATTCACTGTATCACAAAGCTATTTCATAATTATATCTGATCATCGAAATCTATGTCGTAGCTACTTAGTTATGAATCTTTTAATTCGTTCTTCTAGGTGCTGTCAACGTTCGACGTTGTTTTCACAGTGATATTTTCTGTAGAGCTTATGCTTAAAACCACTGCATATGGATGCATCTTACACGAAGGTGCCTTCTTACGCTCGGCCTTCAATATGTTGGATTTATTGGTTGTTTGTGTGTCGCTAGTATCAATATACAACAGGTGAGTGCGGCATATTACAACTATTTGATTTGGAAAATTGACAAGTTTTTCATTATAGTCAGGGAGCCATGAACGTCGTGAAAATTCTTAGGGTTTTGAGGGTGCTTCGACCGCTGAGAGCAATCAACCGGGCCAAAGGTCTTAAGGTATGTAATTAGCAATAATGAAATGTGTTGTATTCCAATCGGTGAAGACACGAGGTGGTAGTTATGTTACATAAATTTTCGCAGAAATTACTCAATACTTCATATACAATAAGATGATTATGATTGATGATGATCGTTTCAAAATATTATTATAAGCGAGTATTCCACTCAGTAGATAAATCTCAGGCATATCCCAATATGTATACTCACTTATTTCATTTAGTTCTTTGATATTTACACCCAACCTGTTTCACTAATACATATTGTAGCAAGCTTCTTCTTGGGAGTTGATATGGTACTTTTATTGTTCATCCTTGATAAATACCGTGCCTAATATAATTTCAGGAAAGTGTTCTCGATTTGAATGGTATAATCAATAGAAAAACTAATTTCGAGAATAGAATTGGCCGTTGTATCAAAACAATCGCCAAAATGTTGGATGATTAGAAGAACCGAATATATTCAGTGGATCCAAATTTCTGTTGCGGAGTTAAAGAGTATTTTTTGGAAATTCCACGAATATTTTGTTTTCGTTTTCCACAATAAAGCTCTAATCTGCATTTGTTTTTTGACGGTTACAAGATCATATATTTTGAAGATTGATCGCTCCAGGTTGAATGATATACATACTGTGATGATGATGCATGAATTTGCTTTTAGTTAAAATATAACTAAGTAGCATTCGGTTCTAGAATCGAATAACACGTACTGGTAAGTAAGGAAATGAAAGAAAACCAATGACTGACATATATCACTCATTGAGTGGAAGGAGTGATCAAATAACAGTCTCTTGAAGAAGCATGAAGGAGAAAACACTCCACAGTTTTTCCTCAGAATCGGTGAGACAGTAAATATATCCCATGTAATATTATTATATATTCAACATCTGAGTGATTTCTGTGGAAATTTTATTGCATTATGACGATCTTGAATTAGGGCATGTCAACAAACTTGTCTGCCGGCGGGATAAATGGAGTCGTGAACCCACTGTCAGCTGAAGATTTGACGAATATATTTATCTCTAGCACGTAGTCCAGTGTGTGATAGTCGCGGTTAAGACCATCGGCAACATAGTGTTGGTCACTTGCCTCCTTCAGTTCATGTTCGCGGTAATAGGAGTCCAGTTGTTCAAGGTAGGCACCAGCAGTCCGTTGTTGTTCAAGCAAATGCACCTATGGGTTCCCCCTACTGTCAGCCCTTGCCAAACATTAACCCCGTACGTGTGGTGGGAGCGGGCCGGACATGGTCCATTAGGCCTATTAACCCGCATGCCCTCCCAGCTGTATTTGCGTGTGTTTGCAGCTGCGGGCCACGGCCAGACAGTCCGTCTGCCGTCCATTGTTTTTCTTGCCTTTACAGTGTCTCGATTCATCGACAGTCGCACTTGTAGTCATATCTAGGGTAGGGCACCACCGCCGCTGAAGTCCCTCTTTAGATACCCTGGGTGCATTTGACGTTCCGGCTGGCCGGACGCCTTCCAATTTTCATCATGTATTTTTTTTACCATGTGTTACATTTATATCTGACTTGTCTGACTGGTACGGGTAGCGAAGGAAGTTGGTTGTCCAAGAGGGAGGATAACGTGGATAATGAATTATTATAAGGTCCTCGTACCTACTCTCTCTCTTTCAGTTCTGTAATTCTCCGAGAGTTCTTCTGTTTTTTAGGATATTCATTGCGGATGTACATTGCGAATTGTAATTCACTTAAAACGTTATCATGTATCTATTTGAAAAACAGGGAACAGTTTAGACGCATCTAATATATTCGCCCGTGCCTTATCAGAAATGAAGGCAGCGTATCGCCCGACATTGCATCAGAATTCTTATTATGTCATCACATAGAAAGTTTTATCGGTTTGAATTCAGAGGTGCCTTCCCAATTGAATATTTAGGACAAATCTGAATTTTAGAACAAATCCTGAAATATTGTATCGAATATAATATTGAAATAATGAAGATTCCATGGAATAGTTGATCCTTAGGTGAGCCACACTAGAAATAATCTCATTACATGTTCACATATTCAGGAAATAATCTGATCTAATCTACTTGATAGGATAAACTTCTTGAATGAATGTTGATTTCGAATTGAACCATAATGAAACTAGCTCCAATCCAAAAATTATTTTTGAAAAAAAAACATAATTCAATTAGCAAACTTGTTTCAGTGGGTTATTCGAGACGATAAAAAAGTGAAATGAGGGTTTTACAGAAGTTACATTCGCTGCGACTGCGAACGGGATGCAGTAACTAAATTGTCACGACCGCATTTTTTTCTCAGCATTCCTAGTCGTCAGTCGTCGTTGTATAAACTTTCTGTTATTTCATGAATATCTATTTTTTGTGACTTTATGTCTTGCGGTTGCTATAAAGTCAGTTATTGTAATGCGACTAACCAAGTCGACTGAAAAAATTTCAGACGATGAAACGTTAGACCTTATCCATAGGATTTCAGATACGGTTTGAAGAATGAAATAGGAATAAAACTTAATCAAACGTAATGAAATATCATGATGCTAGTTGATGGTGAAAGAGTGAAATCGCCTGATTAATGGAAAAAAGAAATATTCCATATCATCAGATTCTTGTTCGATTATTCATTATAAGTTTACGTTTGCGTAGTCATTGCTAGTTAATAACGTTTCACCGTCAGAAGGGTGTTACCAATAAGAGAACTTTTCCGAACATGCATCACGGGATCTTACCGACGCCTGACCGTTGGGACGTCATTTACGTTACTGACTGTTTTATTTTTTTATTTTTCCATGCCGAATCTTCGTATGGCTAGTATGTAGTGAAATGCGTGATAGTAGCCATTAAGACGATCGGCAATATCATGCTGGTTACCTACCTTCTGCAGTTCATGTTCGCTGTGATAGGAGTACAACTGTTCAAGGTAAATTCCCGAGCTTCCTAGCTGCACAGTGATGGTGTAGATCTGCATGTTCTCTGGCTGCAGTTTGGTCGGATAGCGGCATGCGTAGAAGTTGCGCCGCGTTTCGCTCACAGATCACGCTCAGTTAAATACTGTTGTCTGTCTGGCTGATGCCCAACCGCAAATGTGTCTATGGTCTATGTGGCCGCTGTCATTGTGATGCGACTTCTGTCATTTCGATTCCGATGTCGATTTGGAGCGCGTGTGCAGATGCGATGTTGGTAAGCTTCTGAAGTAGTCCTTCGTACGGCTCTGCTTTTATGGTGAACTTTAGTCATTTTCATTTCACCTGGTCACGATGCGAACGACTCTCGAATAATCAGCTGAATTAACACTCGACAATATTATGCTATAGTCTATTTATTTAAGGAAAAGAGTTGTGACAGCTTGTCCGAATATGTGTCGTTGTAAGATCTGTAGAAATGATCTGATGATATATAATTCCTCACTGTCAATCTATAAGTTATTTCTTATTTGCGTATATATTCTGCCTTCACGCAGTAGTGATACTCTTTCAAAGCAGCATTCACAATCATTATTGATCAATAGTCATACTGAGATTGTTCTTATTCAATCATCATCAGAAATCAATTCACAGCAAATACACAAAATATATCTCCACTTTCCCTATGGCATCCAATGGAAGTCCATGTTCTCTACATTCTGTAAGTTGTTGAAAGAAAATGTTTCCAGCGATTCACAGAGATCAGCTTATCGAAGAGAAGGTGACTCTTAAATTCAATATCAAACTGATAGATACTTTTCATCTTGACATTGTGTTTCTAAATATTTCGAAATTTGTCACAATTCTCTGCTTTCAATAAATAGACATATCAGATGCGCTTTCACTATAAGGTCCTACTCTTCCGGTCTTTACGATAACGGTTTGATGGATTGATTCAAAAAATCTGCAGTCAGTGTCATGAATTTCTTCAAGAAATCCATCAGAAATATATTATTTGATTTCTAAATTCCAGTTGACCACAGCAAGAAATAACTACCAAGTTTTGATTTGAATTCCTTTTACACTGGTGAATTTCACCGTCCAGAAGTTACGTGGAAGAAAAATTTCAATTTTATCAACTTTGGAAGGTTATATCTTCCTTAATATGCATTATGGGTCAGCAAGTTCAGTATAAATTTCTTATCATGATTCGAAAATATTGGGAAGGAGTTAGTTACCTTCATACTAATAAATATAAAAATACAGTGCAAATCTCTAACTAAGAATAAATTCAGTCAATCAAGGATGATATTCTCGTTTCGAAATATGCTCAGACAGATCCATTGGTTTTTTTATTTAATTTGATTTTAATATGGTATTATTGTAATTTTTTCAAGTTAGTCCGTTATTCTTCATATATTTTATGAAAAGTAATTCGAAGATACAAATCTGATCAACTGATCTATTAGCGATTCAAATATGTTCCTTCAATGAATGCTCACAATATTTCTGTACCTCGGAGGGATACAACACTATGTCCATTTTCATAACTTTACAGGAGAGGAGTTTTGAACTTTTTTTCAACAAAAAGTGTTATTGGCACAGCTATTTATTGAGATGTTGAAACAATATTTTACCAGAACATTCTATTCATTGTTATTTACATGTTCCTCTAAGAAATATGAGAAAAGCTGATTGTAACTCTGTAATAATGTCAATATGGAAACAAATGGACATAGTGTTGTATCCCTCCGATGTACAGATTTGTCTATTAACCAATATATAATATTCAAAATTTGTTCACAACATTTCTGATCACTTCTGATTCATTCGATTTTATAACTTCCTGATGTTTCCAAGTTTGTTTTGAAAACTTTTTATAAGTACCTCCTGCGAATTAGTCCATTCAACATATTCGTATATACAAAGGCTTCTGCTTTTGTTTGTTAAATATCTTCTAAATGACAAGGAATAAGTCTTCGATATTTGGCACTCTTATGAAAAGTTATGTCTCCTTTGGAAATATTCATAGAAATTGATTTTCCATTTGGAAGATATAGTTGACTATATCATACCTCAAATTAGGGACATATCGAAAATACTAATCGACCTGTCGCAACCTATTTCTATATTTCATTCAATTGATTTATTCAAATTCAAAAACTGCTGTTGTATAAGTTTGTATAAGTCATGGTGATGAAAAAAGTTTCTTTACTCTGTAGCATCGCGAACTGCTTTATCAAAAATTATCTATCAATATTTCGTCAGTCAACCAAAAAAATAAATCTGTATGGAATAACTCCATTGACTTCAATTCGTTCAATGTTCTGTGATCACTAAAATATTGTTTTTTAGGATATAAAATAAATATAGTAGTGATGAACAAAGTGATCAAAAACTTTTGGCGTGCTTGTATTTTTTTTCTTCGAAATGTCTGTAAAAATATCGTTGTTATATAATTATTGCCATGTTATGTAACACGTTGCAGACATTTGGAACACTATTTCACCTAATACCTACAGATCGATGTTACTTTTAAGGCCTCACGCACTGACTCCCCATTCTAATAGATTATTCGTTCTCATTCATCTGAGGTAGTTCGCCTGCAACTGTCAACGAATAATTCGTGAAGAAAATGATAACCGCACCCTATATATATTATATGACAATCACAGTTCACCATATCAAGCAAGAATTGAGGGATTGGTTTCACAATCTTTCTTTAATTTCTGGTTACCATAAAATTGATTGATACGAAACTGTGATGGCAAGAATATGTTGAGGAAAACTGTCTCCACATGCTAGTTGAGTGAGCGTATTTTCTTCAGTTTTTTTGTATGATATCATCAGCATTAAAACTGAATTTCCGTCGTTGGCGTGATGTTTCCACTCATAAATTCGCATATTTCTGATCTTCATCTCATCGATACGATTCCTAATGAACTATATGATTTGTGAATGATTCCGTTCTGGTGCTTCGAGTTCAATTGTTTCAGTTATCATATTTCAATAATATCGATCAATTTGTTACTGCGGGAAAAATGTGGGAGAAATAATATTCGTTTAACTACGCACCGTTTTCAACAATGATGGTGTTCAATACAAAATGACAGATACGGTTATCATAAATACTCGTCAAGTTATGAGGCGATCTGAAACCAATTTTGAGGCAAGCAATCAGAATTGAAGCGTACATCATATATTTCTGATATTATTCTGTGTGTAACACATACTGTGCTAGTATCAGTATCCAATTAAGGATTCTGTAATTTCGAATAGCAATAGGTTCGACACTACTAGTGAATCACTACCTATTATAAATAATCCGTATTATTGGTGTGAATTCAATTACTGTTGGTTTATTCTGAATGGTGCAACACAATGTTTACTTGCTTCAGGATTTCATATCTTATTTCATTCCTTCTCAAACTTATATCTTTTGTTTGCTAATATTCTTATTATAAATATATCTTTTGCATGCCCATATGCATCCTAATTTCGATTGGGTATTGTAGATATGGTGTTCTTTGTTTGTTCACACATATTTGAATTGACCAATTTAATCTATTTGAAGTTTTACTAATAGTAGTTGCATTGAATTTTTTTATCTCATCTTCGAATTTAGTAGTGAATCTAGTAGATTAGTAGCTGATTCTAGTTCACTGGTCATCATGAAGTTATTTATTTAATACATTGGCAGATGCAGATGAATCGATTCACCTCCATCACAGTTTCTATGGAAATTATTCGATAGTTTCGTGAACTAAATAATGAAGGCACAAAAACTGTGGTTGGTAGCTATAAAATCAAAAAATTGTGATCAAATTATTGGGGTCAGTGATTTTATCGATTGTGAAACTGAGCCAATACCCACACCGTCATCGGCTATCAACATGGTACAACATAACCGTTTCTTCTGGCTAAGGCTTTCAGGATATGGCATCAGGCGGTTGTTAACGAGTTTTGTCGTCCACACACTTTTAACCTTTAGAGTATACAGGAGTATTCTATCAGTTTTTATGTCTCCTTGGTAATCTTACTATTACTAGTTATGACTACAAGTGATCGCATTTGCCAAATTTATTTGATAGAGTTATAATTGCACGACACCATTCGCACGATGTCTGTCTCTAACACCTTGCTTCTCGTCTCTATTCATTTGTTAGTCGTGCATGAAATCCACACCTGCGTTGGTTGAACAATCGTATACTTTCAATGATAATAAATATGTTTTCTAATGAATCTAGGGAAAATTGTCGCACTGTACTGATCGCTCCAAGATGACAGCTGCAGAATGCAAGTAAGATCAAACGGAGATATATTGAAATATGTAACTATAACAACGACGTTTTTTAGTGGTACTTATTTGGTCTACGTGGATGGTGATATCAACAGACCAGAGATGAAAGAGAGAAGTTGGGATCCGAACAGATTCCACTTCGATAACGTACTGAAAGCTATGCTCACACTGTTCACCGTATCCACTTTTGAAGGATGGCCAAATTTACTGTACGTGTCAATAGACTCAAACGAAGAAAACAAAGGACCAATCCATAACTTCCGCCCCATTGTAGCAGCATATTATATAATATACATTATAATCATAGCATTTTTCATGGTGAACATATTCGTTGGTTTCGTAATCGTTACGTTTCAAAATGAAGGGGAACAAGAATATAAGAATTGCGAGTTGGACAAGAACCAGCGTAACTGCATTGAATTCGCCTTGAAAGCCAAACCGATACGTCGATACATTCCCAAACATCGTATACAATACAAGGTATGGTGGTTCGTTACGTCCAGACCGTTCGAATACGCCATATTCACCCTTATTCTCACGAACACCATAACGCTCGGCATGAAATTCCATCATGCAACGGAGGAGTATAAAGTTTACGAGAAAGTCTTGGATTACCTCAACATGATATTCACGGCTGTGTTTGCCATGGAATTCGTTTTCAAGCTGGCAGCCTTCCGTGTCAAGGTATCGATACCACAATCTCATCTCTCTAGGATCTATTTACTCATTCGATTGTTTTAGAATTACTTCGGGGACGCCTGGAATGTATTCGATTTCATAATTGTCCTTGGAAGCTTCGTTGACATCGTCTATCAGGATGTCAATGTGAGTTAGTTACTTGTGGGATGAATAAATCATATTGTTAACAAAAGTGGAATGGGTCATTTAGGTCATTTTGTAAGCGTTAGTTGAACTGAATGTTGCATTCTGAATGATGGAATTCTGAGATATTATTATAATTTCTGATGAATTATTCTCGATGAAAATTAAGTTTCTGTTGCGAATAAAACGAATAATTATCCTTGACATGAACTCGTTGAGACAAATTATGAACTTTCTGTGAATAAAGAACTTAAAATTTTCGATATATTCTCTCAACGTATCAATGTGGATCAAGAATCACAAACTGTAGATAATGTTCTGCAATTCAGAATCCAAATGAGCAGTTTCATCAGTTAAACAATATACACTAGAGAAAATGTTCAGAATTTGACAGAATATTCAATTGATAAAAATATGTTTCAGCCTGGATCCAAATTTCAATTATCTGGTAACTTTTTCCGGTTATTTCGTGTCATGAGACTCATCAAACTTTTGAGCAGAGGTGAAGGCATAAGAACCTTACTGTGGACATTCTTGAAGTCTTTTCAAGCACTACCCTACGTTGCTCTATTGATAGTTATGCTGTTTTTTATTTATGCAGTAATCGGAATGCAGGTAACTATATATCTTCAATTTATCCAGAGATGCTAATGAAGTTAAAAAAGTATTCTCGATTTTGCGTTCCTGTCAAACTTTAATGTACTGAAAATTATATATTATTGATTATTCGGAATATCGGCATGAATTTTCAGAAGAAGATTCAGTAAAATTGTTGGTAACTCTGTTATAATTCTTATCTTCGATCACAGAAAAAGTAATTGAACTTGTTTTCTAGATGTTTGGAAAAATAGAGTATGATGATTTGACATCTTCCTCTTCTATAAACAGAAACAATAATTTCGCTACATTTTTCCAAGCGGTGTTGATTTTATTTCGATCAGCGACAGGTGAGACAATTTCTTCGACATTAGTAGAAATGTCAAGTTACTAATATGTTTTTATCTTCCGAAGGGGAAGCTTGGCAAGAGATAATGATGGATTGTGCAGACACTCCGGCTGCTAAATGCCATAGAAACGTCACAACTACTGACCCAACATGCGGTTCTGATGTGGCATATCCATATTTTATTTCTTTTTATGTACTCTGTTCATTTTTGGTAAGTTGATGTTGATTCTCCTATTTGTCGGACTTTTTTATCATAATGATAAATATTATCAGGATTCTACTACCATAGTCATGAGACATCTGCCATGTGTCCCACAAAATAATTGGATTAATCATTGTCGCTTTTTCAGATCATCAATTTATTCGTAGCCGTTATCATGGACAACTTCGACTATCTAACAAGAGACTGGTCGATCCTTGGACCACACCATTTAGACGAATTCATAAGGTTGTGGAGCGAGTACGATCCTGATGCCAAAGGCAGGATAAAACATTTGGATGTGGTTACTTTACTGCGAAAAATATCTCCTCCACTTGGATTCGGCAAGCTCTGTCCGCACCGTGTGGCTTGTAAGCGGCTGGTATCCATGAACATGCCCTTAAACAGCGATGGCACGGTGTTGTTCAACGCCACTCTGTTCGCTGTCGTGAGAACCTCTCTCCGCATTAAAACTGAGGGCAACATCGACGATGCCAATGCCGAACTGAGGGCTGTCATCAAGAAAATCTGGAAGCGGACCAGTCCCAGATTGCTGGACCAGGTGGTGCCACCGCCCGGAGTCGATGACGAAGTGACTGTCGGAAAATTCTATGCGACGTTCCTCATCCAGGACTACTTCAGACGATTCAAGAAGCGCAAGGAACAGGAGCTTAAGGAGGGCGACAAAGACGTCCATAATACTGTTACTCTGCAGGCAGGATTGCGTACGTTGCATGAGGCCGGGCCCGAGTTGAAACGAGCTATATCCGGTAATTTGGATGAACTGATTGACGACAATCCGGAGCCGATGCATCGTGTAAGTGCCCAGAAAATGTTTCATGGTACAAAAGCTGTTAACATCCGAGTTTCTTTTAAGTTGGTCATTATGCAATCTCAATCACAAGACAAAAATAAAAATACCGTAGATTGCATTTATAATTCAGTTGAAAAAATAAGATTCGCAATAAAATGTACACGGTATCAGGAAAAAAAGAGAAATATGAGATGCGACATTTTTTGACCTGAATAGGTTTTGTTCATGTACGAATTCCAATCGACTGAAAGTTCCAAATATGATAAATGATACAAATAAATCTGTATTAAATACGTACATGTTCTATTTTGGAAATATTTTGGGGACATTGATTCTTGGTAGAGGTTTTTTCGGTGAAGGATAACGAAAGTTTGGTTAAGCCAACAGTTCAGGATCAAACAAGCGTGTAATATGTTTGTCTATTTTCCACAGATATATATAAATATGAAAACCTGTTGAGTGAACCGTTTTGCCCAAATCCTGAACTGGATATACTTCATTCATTTCAAAGACCATGATTTTATAAAAATTGTGATATTGGAGCTAATGTACGTTATATATTGGTTATCGGAATCATATTACAGACAGAGTCTATCATTTCAATTCACAAAGTGATACAAGAATTACTTGCTGCATTCTCAGAAAATTGGTCCCAGTATTCTATTGGCAGATGACATGCAGTAAAAGGTGAAACTGAATTTTGGGCTAAATATCATTCCTAGTTGATGCAATAATCAAACTTTGTATTATCTGATTTCAGAAAATATTCAATGAATATATATTTCTAAATATTGAATGGTAGCTCATCATTTTGCAAAGTTCAGCAATATGTTATAGTTTCGAGGTCTACACTACATATTTTCAGATCAGCAAAATATAGTGCTGGAGATTTTTTGATTTGAAAAATCAAATAATTGGTTAGGCTTTGAAATTTGAACAGCTTATTGAACATAATCGGAACAGAAAAAATTACGGCAGGTAACAAGCTCAAATAGAATTCTGTTTTTGGAGATTTGAATTCTTTTGTTCATCATCAGCTCTCAAGGTCTAGCAGTATATTCGGGTCATATGACTAATGGGGATATTTCAGCTATGCTTTTGTGAAATTTGTTTATTTTCACGACGTAAGCATTATTAGTACTCACAAAATCATGATTTATTACTGAATTTAATTCAATTCTGTAATCATGGATGTAATGTTCTGAATTGTTCTCAACTCTATAAGTGATATTATGCAAAACTAAAACCTCATTTTTTCCTTACAGAGAAATCATTCACTTTTTGGAAGCGTTTGGTCGTCGATGAGACGGGGCCATACTTTTAATCGCGCCAAATCTTTGAAACTGAACTCGACTCAAATCAAAATAACACCAGCTTCCAGTGTCGAATATCTTCCATATAACTCTATCAGAAATGCTGTGACAGAAGGAATGAACCATATAACCTCTATGACGAAAAACGTACAGAACAGGTCCAGCGTCATATCATTGAACAATCAAGAAGTTGCCAAAGATGAAGAAATCCCACTGCGAGCACTGAGTAACCTACACAACGGAGATGACAAAAATAATTATACTGTTATCGAGTGAGTTCTCTTGTTATTCCACTGCCATTTTCAGTTTCATCATATATCGGATATAGATCATTAATTTATTACTATTCCTTCATCAGGTACCTAATCATTCAATGATCAAAGCTTAATTTCGTTAAAATGGAGAATACTGTTTTGGATTAAATCACACACTTTATTTTATGCGCAATATTATTTTTTTTGTGCTTATTTAAAGGCTTGGGAATCCTTCCATTATCTCAGAAAGCTTCCATTCACTTGACTGCCTCCGTGCTTTTTGTGCTCTCGTTAGCGATTTCACAGGAAAAATGAACGTGTTCACCTACATAATTGAATAAATTAGAAAAATATATTCGAGTATAGACTGTGAATTTGACACAATGCTTTGTTTGCTTGTACTTGTGACAGACACTATAGCTTTCAAATTTGCTTCGCTTCTTATTCCTAGACAGTAATCTAGGTTATTATCTTTCCCAGCAAAAAATTCAGTCGGAGAATTTATTATTTTCGAAAATTCTCGTAGACTGCTAGGTACTGCAGAAAATGACGCCATATACCAAATCTGGGACCATTACTGTCCAGTTGGTAATACTAGAATGACGTTATAATTTCGTTGATATGGTGGTAATATTGGAGTTATTGTAGAATCAGTCTATCCAATAGTCTTGTAATCAACTGAGACAGTCGAAGAGTAGGTCATTTGGTGGGAATTATGCTGGTAATTAATAACTCTGAAATCCAATACTGTCTATTTCAACCATGAAAGCCTTTTTTTGCGCAGTTCCAACTGTTCTTCTCTTTTGCTTCAAGCGCATGGATATTACAACCGCCCATTTCACTGATTTTACTTCAGTTTCTCAGCAAACAAGTTGATTTTTCTACTTGCAGCTTATCTGCAATGGTCATGGATGTATCATTCTTCATAGATTATAATCACGGGCAAGAATATCATCCCCTTTTCATGAAGTTACAGTTCCACTGTCAAGTTTTGACTTTATTTACATGGATTTGTTATATCCTTATCAATGGAGGCGAATAACTCTGAGATAATGAAAGTTCATTAAAGATTTTTACAACTGACAGCAATCTCCTTAAAGTAATTATAATTTTTCAGTAGATCTGGCTTCCTGCACCCTAACTACAAGGGTAAGCGATAGCTGGTGTGATTTTTTGCCTGACGTTTTGATTTCGTTTTCATAACCTGAAGTTTTGAGTTCCGATTGAATCGCTAACCGGTTTTGGTTATGTTAATTCAGTCGGTAGACACATCCGGATAACGATGGCGTGATGTGGCATAGATTATCGCAGCAATTGTGCAAATACTCAAGGAAGTATGCAAATATGAAGGAATTTCAAATGAGACACTATATGTTTATTCAAATAGATCAACGTCAGGTCTATAGTGAAAAATATCATTCAGTCAAACATTCGGCATTCATCTGTTTCAAAACTCAACTTCGTTGTTGAAATCAGAATTATAATCTTTTTGAACAATGGAGGGCTGAACCTATTACTACTACCCCAAGGTAGTCTGTACAAAGTCAGATGAACCACCGATTTCTTTTTGGTTGTCGACGTTCTAGGGGTATTATAAAATCTATAAACTCTCCAGAAACGAAAACATCTCAACTGGAATCGTAGAAATTAGAAATTAGAACGTCTGTTTCGGTTGGGATCATACTCACACAACCAACTATCCGCATATCAAGAGATCTGTTCGTAATTCGAATCCATGTCGCATCACGTTCTTTCGAATGAGGTAGCTCGCCTTCCGGACTAGACTGGACGTGTGTGTTTGCTAGTCTGCAGGGTGACGACACGGAGCTGATGCCGCCGACGCCGCCGCCACGGCGTTCGCGGCTTGGCTTGGGCAACATCGGAGGCGCGTGCGTGGTTTCTTTGGCACCGACGCCAACGTCCGCGCCTGCGCCGCTGGCAGCCGGCTTCGGTCGCATAGCGAGCGGTCTGAAATTGGCGCAGGCGCAAGCGATGGCCGTGGCGGGTTTTCTACCGCAACCACTGCTTGCCGATTGGTCTTCTGATACTGGCAGGACACAGTTGCTTCCGACTGTCGCGCATTCTTCCGGAGACAGCCGACACCCTCCTTGCACGCTCCTCAATCACAGGGCTTCTTATCACGGCAGAGGTTAGCCACATATTTTATACAATAATTTTATCGGGTATCACTAACCTCGAAACTCGATATCAGTATTTTAGAGTCGAGAACACAAATATTTCATTTGTTTCCTAGTAATTACTGACGAATTTGCGGAATTCAGAACATAATAGAAGCAAAGTGGAGCAACCTGAGTAAAAATTTTGCATTCACGGGACAAAAGCTTTTTCAGTGTCTACCTGGAAATATACTTGCTCGACAAACTAATCTCAAAGGTCAGACATTCTTCATTGATTAAATTTAGTTTATCAATATAAACATCCATTCCGTACCACAGTAGCTATTGTACCATTCACACTGGAATGTAAAGGACGTAATATTCTTGTGGCTGCCTCTTGTATCCGCAGTAATGTGTCATGACATGTTTTAAAATGTTCACAATTTCGAGTTAATTTCCTTTCTTGACCTTCAATGAATTTTTTTAACAATAATTCCTTTATCTATGTGAATCAGTATCCATAGTATCTTCTTTCTCTTGATTTTCCTCGCAATCCTTCTATCCTCCTAATATTATAGAACTAACAAACAACGTGTTCTGCAGGTTAGTCATAGAGAATACTTCTTTTTGTGCCCTGTCATTTTCTTCTGGGCCCTGCATTGATTCTCGTGACATTGATATAGTTACATATGTAGGTTATTTTTTTTTGTTATTTCCAGTGATTCTGAATTCAAATGTATATCGTCCTTCTAGTAATCATCTTCAAACAATGTAATTTTAAAATTTATATTGTAAAAAATCAACTATCCGCAGGTATAGCCCATAATCTGTGTCGTTTGCAGACCTATCAACGCTGTATAACAAAACAAATCATTTCCATTTGCGCTTTCATTCAATTCGATTGCATTTCGACTCATTGAGGCTTCACATGCTATTGCTTTGGCCGCTTTTGGTGCTCTCAGTATTTCTATGCACAAATACATTTCACAACTGAGATTCCTAATGCTGCTTAAATCTGTTAGGATATCTGGTAAGTGATCAGGTAGGTAACACATTTCTGTGACGACAACTTTTATTATGTTTGATCCATTAAAAGTATTCTTTATGTTTGAAAAAATAATAAATGATTGAAATAACGATAATAACAGATGCACGAGAAGATTGTGAGTTAGATGAAATCGAAACTAATCCATAAGATTGTTTATTCACAATATTTGCAAGTGTTTTGTTTTCGAATAACTTAAATGATGTTTCAATTGAAAAATCCGCTTGCAACCGTGAAACCAAACAATAATTGTATAATTGTTCTTAACGGTCTCAAGAAACTGTTTTTGTTGTGTGATACGTACGAAATTATCTGCAGATGAACAAAATCGAAACAACAAACAAATCAACAAAATACGAGCAGTGCAAATTGAATTCAGGAAATACGTTTGCTACAGAAAATTTGTAATCCCAACCTCGTGGGATTATACATATAAGAAAGTTTTGACTGACTTTTGAAAAGGTTTGATGTTGCTGTTATGTTATGTCAGGGATAAGATCAATAAATTGTGGACTCAGATACACAAATGACTTCTGCCATAAAGTTTTTTTAGCGGTAGAAACTTCAAGTTCAACTTTTCCTCTGTATCTTGAGGAATATGGAAAAAATATATCAACTAGCGACCTATCCCGAAATATCCGTTCGAAATACTACGACTATTAGTATAGACGCCAACGTTTTATTTGAATGAATACGTGGTTGAAAGGTGTATCACCATGGTCTGGTATCTGTTTGCAGTGGCGCCAGGTGAGCCTAACGGCCATGCGGGCAATGAGCGACTGACCCATTCACTGCCAGGCAGTCCTGCCGATCGCCGACCCGCGTCCTTCGAGGTAATAGGCTCGGCCGAAAGCCTAGTCGGCCGCATTCTGGTCGAGCAGGGCCTCGGCAAGTACTGCGATCCGGACTTCGTGCGCTACACGTCGAAGGAGATGCAGGAAGCGCTCGACATGACACAGGAAGAGATGGACCGTGCCGCGCACCACATTCTGTTGCAGGAGAAGACAGGTCCCTCGGCTGTAGCATTCGGAGATCCTCAGCAGCGACAGGAATCATAGCGAGGCACCGACGTACTACCACTCCAAGGTGGATGAAGTAAAAGAGGTGGTTTCATAGCTTACAGTCGATACTTGATAATGACTTCGTCCAGCTTGCGTTGGTCTGTCAGTCGATTCATCGTAATCTTAGATATTTATTGTATATAATTATTTCGGAACGTGAATTCCCTGTTCGCTATGTACTTTTTGTGTTTCGAGATTTGCGTGCCCATATCAGCAGCAAATTTCAAGGATTTACCATTTTTATGGTTGAATTTAAAGATAATATCGAGAATATACGTGTTGTACTTTGTTGAGTGGAAAGTGCTTTGAGTTTGTAGGGTCATATCTTAAATCAGCAGAGTATGATTTTGATGAATTTCTCTGCATATTTCTTGTTGCTTCTCTAAGATTTGAATCAATTGATTCACAATCAGATTTCGATTGTAGTTTTATCCAGTTCATTTGAGTGTCGAACGATGAAGAACTCTTCAGTACTGTGTTGTGAAAATCAAACTTTTTAGTCATATCTTCTAAGACTATATTATATTCTTGCTTAATTTGAATGACACTATGGAGTATATATAATATGATTTCTGTGGTTGAAATGGTATGTTCATATGTTGACTTTCTACTTCTCACCGATAACTCTCGTGCAAAGTTCCAGGTTGATTGAACCTAAAAATAACCTTGAAAATTTCAAACTGCTATTTAATTGGATTGGTATTAGATGTGGAAAAAAACATGGTGAAATAATGGTTCATTATATTTCTAAAAGGTTTGATGAGAATTAGAAGAATAAATTAGGTATCTTACGAGTTTTCTTAGTTTTTCAATTTGGCTAACAAATATTCTTCATGTTTTTGTGGATTCTACAAAAAAATACTTGTTATGATATTGAATTATATATTTTAATATATTTATTTATTTCCTCATGCTTTCTCAACTGCCGTCGTTCATTATTGTTGCAATTTTCTAATGTAGTCATGTACATTTCTTCTGTAATCTTTTGTGAAGCGAAAGCTGTCACTTGAACGCACCATTTGAAACAATTATTCAAAATAGCTTTGAATTTCTTGATGTTTCATTCGATATCATGAATGGAGTGTTGAAGTTTTTTATGATGGAATTGACGAACGGGTTGTAAAAATATTTGTCACTACAAAAATGATGACCCGTAGAATAGAATTTCAAATTTCCATGAATCATATATGTCTATATGAAGTATAACATTATCAATACTAGCATGTATGACAGAATTCACATTTTGATTTCGATTATTCACTAGGTAGCAATTTGTATAAATAATACATTCGCACAAAAAAAAATACGTCTAAATAATGAGAAAATTCAGAGTTCTAGTTATTTAAGCATAATGGTATTATGTGAACGAGGCACAGTGATGTTAAGGCCTTTTAGTTTCGAAAAGTTATGATATCACCTCTCTTACCTTATCAACCTTGGCCTCGCTCCATACCCGCCGTTACCCTACCAAGTGCCTAAATGATTTCTTCTGGTCCAAAGAAGACTTATAAATGATAAGGTGTAGTTTTTTAATCCGGGTTTTACCGAACGGGATTGTTTCTCCAGTTATAAAATCTTGTACAGGGTGTGAAAGTAAGAACTGTAATTACCACGATTTACGATTTTCTAATATCATGAAATGTGTCAAATAATAACAATAAATACTAATTTTCTTTTATTCTTCTATTTTATTCAACATCGTCCTCAGAATAATTCGTAAATCAAAAGTGCTATAAGAAATAATTCAATATCGATGATTCCAATAATTCAACTAACGTATGTGTGGTGATGAGTGTAGTTGAAGGTTGGATTTTATTTTTGTATGGCGATTTTATAAAAAATACATATATTCATCGATTATAGCATATATTACATTTTTGATTTTACACATCACTGTTACTCAAAAAGTAAGTGTTCTCCAGCTTCAGCTTATAACTGGAAGAGCGTTCAGATGTGGATGACTTTGCTTTAATGGGGTTTATGCTTTCAGCATTTCTACAGTGCCTAAAAAACTATATTTTTTCCAAATTTTAGTTCTTTATAACCTCTTGTCTATTGTCTCCGACTTGAGGTTATGAAGTGGTACATTTATCACATATTGAACACACATTTTTTTATAATATAACAGATCAACGGAAAGAATCAATTCATAAAAACATTGATTCGATGTGAAAAATCCTACAATTTGTAAAAAACACACAAAATTTCATGAATAACTCATTTTGAACACTCCTGAGAGCTTCTTCTTGTAACCCCCTCTTAAATCGAAAGACTGCACTAATCGTTTCAATTTTGTAGTAGTTTCACAATCTGATAAAGCACCGGTATATATTTTTTATTTTTGCAAATTGAAGTAACTTCATTTTCGACCATGGTAGAAGTTATCATATCATGATTATCATTTTATGTTGGAGCCCCTCATGCAGAAGACAGGAATATATTTATTTGGAAACCTGATTGCTGTACAACTTCCAACATATATTCACTGATTTTTCGATTAGAGTGTTGTTAGGGCTTTGTGAATGAAGTCCAGAAGTGGATTATTTCTTCCTAGGTTGCAGCGATGGTTTATTCAACGGTTTCGGTTTAGTAATCATTGGGGGCTTTCTTCCAAGTTGGGGAATCGTTTTAATTGCCTTTTGGTGGTCAGTTGGTAATAATTGGTCATAAGTACTGTCGTTATCACTATCTTCAACAAATGAATTATCAGTATCTTTCGACGATGTATTCCACATTTTATTTAAATTCGCTCCTTTTTTCATATAACTGCCTAGTGCAACTTTGGGTATAGCGTGACACATGGAAGAAGATTGTCGTTTAGGTAAGGGTGGTGGAGGTTTCTTTAGGCTTGGTTTGTGTTTCAAGGTAATCGGTTTCGTTAAACTTCCTAATGAAACATGTTCCTCCCGAGAGGTGAATTGACTAGGAATGACCATGTTGGCCACCGATACGTTATTCTCTTGCTGTAACTGCCTTTTATTCGTCGCACTACTCAGATGATTGACTTTTTCTTGCACGTCTATGAATTGCTCGTATATGGAATCTTCATTTTCATCAGAAAATGAGTCGCTTCGAAAATCTTTGAAGCTTCTCGTCGAAGAGGTATTCGACATGTTTTCCAATATTTCTATTTCATGGTATGACCGTTGATCTTCTTCCGAGGAGTGATCTATCACATCATCTTTGATTACTGGTGGAAGAACTCTTATTGGTTTCTTCAGCTTATTATTCAGCGTTGATTTCACCGACGATAAAGATGCATTTCTTGTCAATGATATATTGGTAGATTCTTCAGGTTCATCATCTCTGCAAATACAATTGAAATGTCATATCTATCGACGGTTTTATGATCACTAGTATCGAATACTGAGAGTAAAGAAAATCAAAAAATATATGAAGAATATTATATGATGATGCATCACCGACTATGTATTATATAGTACCTAACTTCTGAATAATCGACTGATTACAAATACAACAGTAACAAGGACTGCAATTATATTACGATACCACAAGTTTTGGTATATTCTCTAATGTCATTAATGTCATCTTACTCACGTTTTCAATGTTTCATATGTGCTATCTGTATCGTCATCACTTCCTTCATATCGAATACTATTTTCTGGATCCGAAGATTGAGTATAATATCCAGTTATTTTATTTTTCTTCAAAGAATTATTGTGATATTTATTAATCTGAGTCACCCACTGCTTCATATCTTTTTGTGTCAGTGCTTCAAACTAAAATATGTATGTAATGAAACTTCACATATATGGCCCAACTGACATTTATCGTACTATAATATTCATCAATTGAATGTACCCTATATAAATGGTTATTCACATCATTCGACCCGAAGCCTTACGGCTAATGCATTTGGATTTTATTAGTTATTTATGTATCAAGGGCGTAAAATAGGCTTTTACGGACCGTAGCGTGTAAGTAATAGCCTGAGCGATAGCGAGGGCTATTAACACGCCTAGGCCCATAAACGCATATTACGCCCGAAATACATACAACATTTTATGCACGACCAGTATATTTTATTGTAAATACATCTTCACTTCTCAAGCATGATAGGAATACATCACCGATGACGTGAGGTTCAGATTATATCGGGAAAATGAATCAAGAAGTGATGGAATCCACGTTACCATGGTTACTCAGTCAATATAGATTTCCGTTGCTATGACAGTGAAATTCAGTTGAGCACTTGCTCAACTAATTTATTGCCAAGCGGGCGGTAAAGTGCTACTTTACGTCCGCATATCCGGGCGATAATGTGCCATTTTACGCCCGGTCGTGCATAAAGATATTTTCGTCTTGTACTAGATCTGCCAAATCGTGCAGATTGTAGGATCGGAATCAAATCATTGCAGGAGGCTTCTAAATCAAACAACTCACAATTTTCAACCGGCAATAACTTGCTGAATACAAATATATTTCATGTCAATCGAAGATGTCAAACCTATCCTTATTTTTCAAGTAAGAAGCACATTTTCATTATCCAAACTAATCCAAAAGTTTCTAATTCATCAAGATATTCAAATTCAAATCGACCTATTGTTGGTAGCGGTATTTTATGATTTTGTCAGTATTATATATTGTTATTGTTCGGTATGTAGGAAAATCATCCCTTATCAATCATAAGTTGGGCTTGCCATGACGTCATATATTTGAATCCGATGACGTCACAAGACGATGCAGACCTTGTCAAAATTTGTTCAATATGAAAGTAAGGGTGCAGTGCCCAAGCGATTCATTGATATTATTCTGAATTCCTTCACATTTTTCATTATCCACCTACGTGATATACTTTTTTTCCTGGTAATACGCCTATCAACTGGAAGTCCGTTTTATCGCCTTCAGATTGTTTTGCTGTATAGTTCTTCAAATTGAACGTGCATATTGGTTGTGCATCTTTGTCCGTGAAATATATCAAGAGCCAACCGTTGTGTATACTCCCATAAACACGTTTCATTTTTTCGAATCCCAGCAGAAATCTTCGTTTCATCAACATATACCCATATTTGATATCTTTAGAAGCGTCTCTAGCCATCAGACCTGAAAAAAGATAAATAATCAACATTACTATCATGTTTTCAATGTCTCTAGTTGATTAATAACATTAAATTTCCAGATAAATGACGAGGATCGTTATTCATTTCCATGCACTGGAATTATTTAGAGAGGTCATACGATCCAGAATTCCAGTTTCCTGATATATTCTTGTTTTGAACGATATTGGATCATTGATCAAAAGATTCCATGAAAATATAAAACATAATATACGTACCTTCGTATGGATATATTTTTTCATCCGTAATTTTATCATCAACTTTCTTGAAATCATAATCTACAGAAGAATAAATGTTAGTTTTGTCTTCTTGGATTACTAAAACTGATCAGAAATATTTATATTCTCAAAGTGTTCTGCTGTACACCTCTGTGTGGAAATTGTAATTCAAGCAATTGTTCGACATACCTATGCACATACGTATTAGTCCCTGGTTAGATTGTATCCTTTCGATGAATGAGTTATATGAAATATGACACAAATTTCTACGTCATAAATTTATGTTAGTTTCGCTAACCACAGAACCAATGATAATTATTGTTATTTTGTCAGTACCTAGTATCCTTATTTTCAGTTAGTTCAGAAGAATATATACAGGGTGGGTAAATTTCGATGTTGGTATAGGGTAACCCAGTAACTATATGAGATACGAAAAAATAGAGGCCGCGTCCTCATCTGTTTTTTCGAGTTGAGTTCACTGGCGAAAACAAAGATGGGCTATCGTCTTCCGTTTTCGAGTTATAAACAAAAGCTCGATATTTCGACACATACGTACATCGTTGTTGTTATTGAGGTTAGGGAAAAACAACTCCTACATTCTTGAGGCACTTTTGTTCAGCTTATTCAAGTTGCGTAGAGAAAATTCTCAAGAGACTGTTCAATTTCGAGTTTTGACCTAAAGTTGTATCTTTTCAAATATAACGCATAGTTGGTTATAATTTAGTTGTAAATGATTTTCATTTATTTTCCAACCATGTACCACATGTTGGCTCGCTTTCGAAGTGGAAGTTTCAATAGCGAAATGATACTTTAGATAATTTATCCTCGTGTGTTTTCATTGTGGCATTATGGCGAAATACTTTTATACTATAAGTATACTATATACAGTCTGAGGGAATTTGATTAAACTACTTCTTACAGGTGCGATATTGAAAAAATGCATGCTTTTCGAACACATTTTAAAAGCTGACGATATCTATGGGTGACGCCGACTGTTAGTCCATATAATCATAGCCAAAACACTTTGAAAATTATACCATCAGTAGGTATCGATTCACTAACCTTTACTTTCCATAACCATATACTCTTCATTGTTCTGGTTCAGGTTCTGTTGGATCTTGGAAATTTCTTGAAGTTGTTTTTTGGATCTGATGATCAGTGATTCAGCAAGATGCTGATCCTTTGAGGACAAACATGCCAGTTTATCTCCAGAAAAAAAATGACAAATATCTACAAACATATTTCATAAATGAATTACATCATCATATCGATTCACAAAATTATCAAATAATATCGAATATAACTTATACTTTATATTTCCAATCAATTGCAAAAATGGAATCAACCACAGACAATGTTTTTCAACGTAATAATATAAGCTGAAGTTGATTCATAAAGAAAATGGAGTACAAATAAGTCATAGTGTACCTATAAATAATGATAGTACTCGATAAGATCTTCATAATTAGGTATCGCAACACCTCTCGTCCCTATTCAAAATCAGGGGGTTGTGCTAAACCTCGTTAGGGAAGTAAAGTTACGGTGCTGAAAAAATTTTGTTTCCCTCGAAAGTCGCAGTCCGAGTGATTTATCGTATTTTAAAATTGGAAAATCAAGGTGTTGAGTTTTCGTTGAACCACCCTGTAAATTAAATATGTTTCAAGCATTTGAAACTTCTCCGCATCAGAATTAATTATTCTTCAATCAATATCCCGTACACAATACTTATATTACGTTAAGAATCAATGTAATTCTAATAAAACAAAAACGATTCTCTGTTAATACACGAAACAGTTAAAATATGATAATGAAGCATTATTATCATTATTATCTTATACAGTGCGTCCATAAAGTAACGCATAAATTCATTATTGGCTAAATGAACAATAAAACAGGTCGATTTTTGATTTCAATTTACTATTGTTTCAAATCATAATTTAATATACAGGGTGAACCACTTTCGTGTAATGACGTCATCACCATTTTTTTCAAATGAAACCACCCCCTTTTTTCTAAATTGCCTTTGCTGAGCTGATTCCAAAAATGTATAATATGTTGCTTCAAATTGGTACAGGGTGGGCAAAAATGCAAAAATTTACTTACAAAGTAATGAAAATAACGAATAAACGTAATAAACACATTAAATGAAATAACGTATTGTAATACTACTACTTTGATAAACTATCAAGAACATACAGCATTATTCTTAATAATTGTATCTTACAGCTTTTATTAGTGATCCAAGCCCCTGGACTATAAAAATCTTTTTGTTTGGCATTATCTTTTACCATTTTTTTTTTATTTGACAACACTGTCAAAAACATTGAAGCACAGTTTCGTATTGTTAACGCTTTAGAGAAGGTACGTTCGTGAACTTTTTTTACAACATGCCTTTAACCGAAAGTGACAGGATTAAAATATTAATGATGATTGGTATTGGCGATAAGATGCGGACTCAACAAGAGGTATGCCGATTATTGCATGAAATGCACCCAGATCGTGAACCTATTTCACAATCTACGGTAAGTAGAATAGAGCGAAAATACAGAGAATCAGGACATGTGAGGGATGCAGCAAGGCAAGGTAGATCAAAAATTGATGAGAATATTCAACAAGACATACTTTTGTCAGCTGTAGAAAATCCACACTGTACAGTGCGAGGATTATCTAGGGATTTTGGTATTGGAAAGTCTTCAGAATCAAACATTTCCAAAAAGGTAAAATACCATCCTTATAAAGTACGTCTCATCCATGAATTGGCTGAAGACGACTTTGACCGAAGAACTGAATTCTGCGAGTATATGATGAACCAAAATAACAATTTCATTGATAACGTTTTATTTTCGGACGAGGCAACGTTTTATTTGAACGGTCATGTTAACCGGCAAAACACCCGTTATTGGTCGGATGGAAATCCACACTGGATGCAAGAGTACCATACGCAAAGACCACAAAACACTAACGTATGGGCTGGTATTGTGAGAAATACAATTATTGGTCCATATTCTTTCGATGAAAACTTAACAGGAGCATTATATCTGGATTTCCTACAAAATACATTAATTCCTGATCTGATCCACCTTTTTCTGATATTCAAATGCCCACTGATGTAGACCACAGAATCTGGTTTCAACAGGATGGCGCACCGCCACATTTCGCAGTAACTGTGCGCGATTTTTTAAAAACAACTTTTCCACAAAGGTGGATAGGAAGAAGGGGATCAGTGGAATGGCCTGCTAGATCACCTGATCTGAGCCCATTTGACTTCTTTTTATGGGGTTATTCAAAATCTAAAGTCTACTTAAACAGACCTGGAAATAACCCTCAACTACAAGACCGAATCAGACAAGAAATACAGAGCATAACACCCGCTATGCTACAGAATGTTAGAGACGAAAGTAATGCCCGATTCAGTCATTGTCTAACGGTCAATGGAGAACAATTTGAACATTTATTGTAAATTTTCGTTCGTTTGTTTGTTTTTGGAAGTGTATCACATTAATTGCATAACTTTTAATTCCATTTAATTTGTTTTTACATTCAGTAACGTATTACTTTCCATAAACAATTTTCATACTTTTTTTTGCATTTTTGCCCACCCTGTACCAATTTGAAGCAACATATCATACATGTTTGGAATCAGCTCAGCAAAGGCAATTTGGAAATTGAAAAAAAAGGGAGGGTCCATTTGAAAAAAATGGTGATGACGTCATTACACGAAAGTGGTTCACCCTGTATATTAGATTATGATTTGAAACAATAGTAAATTGAAATCAAAATTCGACCTATATTAGATTATGATTTGAAACAATAGTAAATTGAAATCAAAATTCGACCTATTTTGGGAATTCCTAATTTTATTGTACATTTAGCCAATAATAAATTTATGCGTTACTTTATGGACGCACTGTTTATTATAAATTAGTGGTTAATAAATGAAATACTAATTTGTATTCAATAATACACTTACCTTGCAGAAGTTCATTGAGGTCTAGATACATTTGTCTTAGATCGGTGCACATGTTGGTCAGTTGACTGCAGAATACCGTCTGAAATAATTGTTAATTGATCCTGATTCACCTCATTAAAGACAACTCCACGAATATAAACAGAAATGTTTTGAAAATTTGTCCGTCTTGAACATCTGTGCTCGCACTAGTCACCTACAATGGATTTAAAAATGTGTGACTTCCATGCATGTTCAAAATTAGCTCTTATTGCTAAGCAGGAGATGCTCTATCTCCTAGATTAATCATCATTTTTGTTTTCACGCCCAGAAAGAGGGATACGCATTGCCACAATGAAACTATATGTTGTCATTTTATGTTATCGGTTCTCGCAGGAAATGTATGTTCTGATATATAGATATATATAGTATTTATATAATATTATTTGCGAAGTACCCTGACAATTATCATTGGCAGATTTATGGATTTGTCGCTTCTAGGCTATTAAATTTTCACCAACTATAAATTTTGATACACAATAATATCAATATCCCGAAGATAATTAGGTACATGAAGAAGGAATCACTGAATTTCAATAGAAATATATCGAATCGCCATTGCAATATTCTATGAATTCGTGATCATTGATAAGGTACATATTTTACGAAGCGATAGAAATATTTAGTATTCAGTTATAGTTTTGTGTGTAACAGGATCATGGTATATCCCACTTTCCTCCTTTAGTTTTCAAACTGAAAATTTTAAACTTGGGGTATCCTTCACATATGATAAACAACAACATTTGACATCCAAATGATTTTTTTCCACTTCTAATGGTTTCGCCGGAAGTACCTGTTAATTTCGATTTTTAAAAGGGACACCCTGTATTTTATTTATTTATTTATTTATTAACGGCTTTGCCTATTTTTTACAATAAATTTGAAAAATCACACATATGTATCAGTATAAGTAATAACAAGAAACAGCAACAGAAAAAGAACAAGAAAAAATAATAATTACAATGTTTTCACAATCTTTTTAAATGATGAACCAAAAAGTTCTAAATCTATATTATATCTATTTGCAAGTTTTAACATTCTACCTATAGACTCGTTTTGGCCATAGTTGGTACGATGAAAACGAACTTTGAACAATTCTGCATTTCTTGTTCTTTTCGATTTTACATTTTTATTATATTTGTCGGATTCTGTACAATTTTCTGAACTCATCAGTAACATTTTGAATGTCAATATATTATTTGAATAATTGTTTTATTTCTCTTTCTAGGTGTGCCTTATTGAAGTTTCCGATTTATTAAAAATAACACATAGGAAATTCTGAATATCGAAAATACTGGATTACATGATTCATGATCGAAGCAATGTTATGAAAATAGTTTTCGGATCAAAACTCAATCTTTTCAAATGGATTTTCTTTTAGCTTTAGGTTTGATTGTATTTATCGCACAACGTAATAAGGTGTATTAATTAATATTGACGTTTTTGAGGGTACCAATATGGTTCCATATCTGAAAAACCTGAGTTTTGGTCCAAAAACTATTTTCAATTGACATTTTTTAATTTCATGAAAACCGTATAATTGGAACCTTCCTGAACAATCATAAATATTCTGGACTATGCGGAAGTGTTGCCGATTATAATTGAAAATTGCTACTTCTTAGAATCGGGTGTATCAATGAAGCACCCAATATATTATAATATATTTCTAATGACTTTATGTAATCGTATCCGGGGTAATATATACTGAATACTGGCGAATGTAATATCACCGATTTTTTTTTTTTTCTAATTTTGGAGGTGTAACAGATTCAACTAACATCGTGGGTGGCTGTGACCACAGGCTGTGACTAATGCCACTAATGCTATGCCATATATAAGATATAGAAGATATTAGCTCATTCCATATACTATCCCTTCAATTGACTTCTGCTGCACCTGACTTGCTCAAGTATAAAGTTCATCGTTGTATTATAGGAAATGGGGATATCGATTGACACCGTTTGTTCTCTAAAAGTTCAATATACGGAAAAATTTTATTCATTGTGCTTTTCGAAATCATCGTGGAACAGAGCATCTGCGGTGCTTCACAATGTGGGTGTGTCTTTCAGGACCGGAGGTAAAACAACTCCAAACATTTTTGTTCTGTTATCTTTTATATGTATTCGTCAGACGTTCAAGTTGATAATGCGTATATCGTGGTTCGTTATTCTGACGTCAGGTGCATACGCTCCATTCAGCACAGTCTGGTTCTGAGCTCTGACAACGTACAGACATTTCAGTTGTCATTTCGTAATTGTGAGTAACGTGGAGTGTGTAGCACAGGTGTGTAGAGACTGTGGTATAGATAAACGAATAATAAATATAAATATTATGAATGAATGTTGTTCTTACCTTCATCAAATATGTGGCTTTTCTTAATAGCTGTCGCTTTATTTCATACTTCCATAGTGACCAGTATAGACATTCCTTATTTGCCATATTGTCCTGATAATACAGAACCAGGGTATGTTATTGTTTATTGTTATTGTTCATTGAATGATTCACACAACGTTTTAAATTTGGAGTTACTGTTGGTTTGAACCTTCTACCTTATCAGATTGAGTTTATTTTGAAAAATTACACAAAATTGTAAATGAAAAATTCAATTTTACATTGATGGTTTTTGAAAAGATGTTTCATTGTAAAATATTATTTTTCCTCATAATTGTATCAAAGAATCTGATGAGAGATCTCTATATTCGCTAGGATGATATTACAAATCATCGTTCATAAATTTTGTCAAAAAATGCTCAGAATTAAGCTTGAAATGTCACTAAGACATATCTAAAAAATTACTTTTAGTGATTGGAAAAATCATTATTACAACTTCTTCATTGAAACAATACAATAAAATCTTATCCATCATATTTAACAATATTGTGATGTATTACAGGTTACTTATTGTCAGTACATTAGATGGAAAAGTATCAGTTTTAAATTCTACTGGAAATTTAGTTTGGGTTACAGATACAGGACCTGGTCCATTATTATTGTCCAATATACATAAGATGGAGGTAAATGAATAGAATATGAAAATTTTGTTTTACTGCTATTCTAATTGTGTATTTTCAGCTTACTAATGTAGGAGAATGGGTGAGAATAATTCCATCTCTCTCTGGAACTTTGTATAAGTTTGATGGAGTCACTGTTGATCCAATTCCAATAACTGTGGAGAATCTCCTCAAATCGTCATTTCGCTATTCTGATGATTTGGTAATAGCAGGTAAATTGGGAGACTTATTTTTCAAGTCTGCTAATATATAAATAGAATAAAAATAAACAATAGAATTTATATGTTACAAAAATACAGCTACAAATATATATAGTGATCAAATTTTGAACACAAAACCAGTTTTGCTGAAAAATTTATTCCTTGCCAGATATTGGAATGAAGCCCGAATTTTTCCAGAGTTATGTTTTGTATAGTTTTTCATAAAGATAATATGATTTTTCAAGTAGTTGATGGTTCAGAAGTTTCAATGAAGATATAAATAGGAACATATATCACAATGATTTTGCTAAAGCATTGCAAAAAATCCTTCATACATCTCTCTGAATAATTTATAAAACTTCCTTCCCAAAAATCAGTTTATATATCTATAAATTAATCCTTGAAACTTTGTCAGCCTACATAATTATCAATGTGGAACACATTTGTTGTTAGAACGTATTTTTTAATATTTTTACTTGAGATAGGTGGAATTGAAATAAGAACATATGGAGTAGGATTCCATTCAGGATCTCTAATTTATGAGTGTAACTCCTTAAAATGTTCCAATAGTGGTGAAGAAGAAGTTGATGATGTGTTATTGATAGAAAGAAGCACTCATACTATAAGAGCAATAGAACCAAGAACAGGATATGAAAGGTAATTCATAGTTTCTACATTAGAATTTCATGATAAACACCTACTCTTCATAGATGGAACTTCAGTGTGGGGTTACATAACATCAAACTGCCCAAGATTAGTTGTATAAATCCACAGATGCAGTCATATGATTGGAATATAATGGCAGTATTACCAGAAGGAAAGCTCAAAACATCCATTACACATGACAATATTGAAACAAATTGGACTTACTCATTTCCTTCTCCTATAGTAAGAGTTTGGAAATGGAATGGGAAAAACATTTCTGAAATTGATCTTTTTGGTACCGAAAATGTACCACAAGTGGTCTCAAGGAATTTTCCATGGCCTTCTATTTATATTGGAATGCATAATAAACAGGTAACAATTTCTGTAAAGTTAAAGGAACCAATTTACAGTTGAATTTAAATGAAGTAATTTGTCTTTCAAGTTATACATTCATGAATCTGCCAACTACAAACAAAACACCTTACGAGGTATAACAAATTCTGAAGTGGAACTATCAGAAAAAGTAAGCATTGTGAAAATACCTTGGAAACCAATTCCAGCTTCTACAGAGACTACTGAAGATGATTCTACAGCATTGTCTGTTTTGAATGCATCAGAATATGTCAATGGTAGACGTTTTCAATAGAAAGAGTTATCCCGTGTTGATTTATTCATCATTTTAGGACTCGGATTTTATCTTTATTTAGATTCTGAATCTGATTCCCCTTTATGTAAGACAAATCGCACTACCACAGATGAGCCTAGGACTTTGCCAGACGAAACTCGTCTTTCAGCCGGGCTTTATAATTTGTTGAAGTGGTGGCGTGAAATGACTCTACTGGTAGTCAATGTTATCATTTTTCGAGTTTTATTTCAAGTTTACACTCGCAAAAAACATGAAAGGGAAATAATCTTGATCGATAAGACGGTAGAAGCTAATCAATCAACAGATAGGAGGATTTCAGAAAGAGAAGGTGACATCTTCGTTTCACGCTACATAAACGATTTTGACACATTGAGGTGTCTCGGTAAAGGAGGGTTTGGTGTCGTTTTCGAAGTAAAACAGAAAATTGACGAGTGCTATTATGCCATAAAGCGAATCACTCTTCCTGATGAGTAAGTTTCAAAACACTGTGTTGATACCAGATTTCTACATTAATTACTTACAGAAACAAGTCTAGAGAAAGAGTAATGAGAGAAGTGAAAGCCCTAGCTAAACTGGAACATCAAAATATCGTGAGATACTTTTGCTCTTGGGTTGAACACCCCCCGATAGGATGGCAGCAGGAATATGATCTGAAATGGATAGGGTAAAATTTACATGTTCATCAAAATTTTTTTTCCCTAATCATCATTTGTTTTTGCGCACAGACAATATGGGAACCAGGATATTTCATTTTCTTCTACAACCACAAACAAGCACTTAGCAAACCAGCATGTTTCGTTATCTTCAACGTCCAACGTGAAACAACGCAGCAAATCCGTGTCCATAAGTGTAGATTTTCCCATCCAGCCTTCTTTCGGGGTTACAGACGAAATTCCATCAATTGTTGGCGAAAACGATATGGACGATGATTCCTTCATCGTTTTCGAAAACTCAAAGGACTCCAAATCTAACAACACAGACACAGTGACGACTGAAGGGACAACAGAACGTTCGTCCGATCTCACTGGCGGTGAAAATGTTTCTAATGATTCTTTCATTGTTTTCGAAAACTCAAAATCTAAAAACATAAACACAGCGACCACCGAGGAAACAACAGAACATTCGTCTAATATTGATGGTTGTGAAAATTTATCCGAACATTTGAGGAAAAAAATTGACTGGAAAAGACCAGGACGAAAACATCACTCTTTGGATTTGGTGGAGAGTGATTGTGTAAAAGCTTTAGATCCTCCAATTTTTTTGTACATACAGATGCAATTGTGCAAGAAAGAAAGCTTGAAAGACTGGCTCGCCACTAATATTGACAGGGAACAGAAATTTATTCTGAAAGTATTTTCTCAAATACTTGACGCTGTTGAATACGTCCATTTGAGAGGTCTGATTCATAGAGATTTGAAGGTGAAGTCTTACTCCATACTGAATTTTATTGGAATATATTTTGAACGTTATCTTACTTTCAGCCCGGCAACATATTTTTCTCTTTAGAAGGGCAGATCAAAGTAGGAGATTTTGGTTTAGTTAAAGATATGGAAGATGCATTCGACATGGAACTGAAAAAAGGGTCGTTGCCATCGTACCGGGGACATACAGTTGAAGTTGGTGAGTTTGATCTTTTCAACCAATGTATGATCTTGAGACTTCAGCACTAATTTCAATCGTTGATTTGCTGAAAAAATATCAGTTCATTCATGTTATGAATATTCATTCCGCACAGTTATGTCTATGACATACATATCTGAATGTAGCAATTTATCCAAATACATAAATGTATCGCAATGTTTTCCAGTAACTAATAAAACCTATGTATCAGAGAATTAAATTACATCTTGGCTTGGTTACAGGTACACACTTGTATATGAGTCCAGAACAATCTAGAAGTCGAATTTATGATTATAAAGTGGACATTTATTCATTGGGACTGATTTTCTTCGAATTATTGGTTCCATTTTCCACAGAAATGGAAAGGATAAAAATGTTGACAAATGCTAAGAAAAATATATTTCCTAGCGATTTCAAAGTGCGCTATCCAGATGAGGTGGGTATTAGATGTATTTCAATAAACATCCTGAATCAATATGTATTTGCTCTATATATTTTCGAACGCAGATTTTTTTCGAGATGAAAAAAACTTTATCAATCAATCATATCAACAATTTATCATCATGAATTTTCAGCATAAGCTCATACAAAATATGCTTAGTGAAAATCCAAATAAGCGTTTAACAACAATTGGAATTAAAGCAAGGCCACCATTCAACAATGAAGATTCTGGATTCAGTGAAGAGTTCCATTATCGATTGAACGATTTCCAGAAGACTTGATGTATTATGAATGCATTTCAGAATCTGTGATTTTACATGAATTTTTAGACCGGTCTTATACACGACTTTCGGAAGTCGTTTCAAGAGGATATTGATTCGTATAGTTTCCTGTCGGAGATATATCCATTTTAGATAATTACACATCATTCCTGAATACGCCTCATTATAAGAATAATTTTTGTCTATATTATGAGGATTATCAATGAATAAACTTTATTTCAAAAGTTGCCCTTTTATTCCAAAAACAAACTTACGCTTACACATATTTTTTATTTCAGATTAAAAAACATCTTTACAAAATTACACTACTATGATTTTCAGAAATGTGAAACACAGTTAATGCAAACATTTGGCACATCCACTAAAATTAGGCACATTTTGAACTAATTTTTGTCGGTCCTAACAAAAACTATTCTAGAACTAAAATGAACGGAGCTTTACCAATAAGCTATCCCTGCATATACCAAATTATTCTGTTCCGAAAGTATATTTTTCGGAATGTGAGTTTGAAAAGATATTGGGCCCATATTTTCAATACAAACTGTCTATAATGGTCTGAAAGAGAGTATTCAAACTTGCTTTATTATTTATCATTTGGCAACTTGAATTCAGTGGTTGATGTAAGTTTGACTCATATGGTTTGCCAAGAACGTGTTTGAGACATGGAAAATAGAACACAAATCCACTTTATGTATTATATATACAGTGAGGTCCTAAAGTAACGGATACATTCATTTTCTACGTAATTATGAATGCAAATGAAAAATTGTGAAACAGGTCAATTTTTATATATAAAACTACACTTTCTGAATAAAATTATTCATTGCCCCTTCAATCCTCTAGGGGTAATAACAACCCCCATAAAAATTTTGAATGAAAAGGGGTAGCTTGTGATACCGCGTTTAAAGGGGGTTTCAATTATCTATTTAGCAGTACAGCACGTTTTGATTTTTGGACGTGGACTTAAGATTATATTAATAATGAAATGAACGAATAATAACTAAAAATTATCAACGACGTCTAGCGAACTAAAATAAATTTTAAATATGTCTGATATTGTTGTGTAAAAGGCTCAAAATGATCCGATTTTACTTTTTTGTCAAAAATAACTAATAGAGTAGTCAATCGTGACTGATATTTGACTCGAGTGCTACTTGTTTGTATGAAATATAATTACTTTTTTCCTGAAGTCCAAGAATCAAATGTGCTATATTGCTGAATAGAGAATTGAAAACCTCTTTGAACGCGGTATCACAAGCTACCCTTCTCATTTTAATTTTTTGTAGGGGTAGCTATTACCCCTAGAGGGTTGAAGGGGCAAGTGGATAATTTTATACAGAAAGTGTAGTTTTATATATAAAAAGTTCCACAATTTTTTATTTGCATTCATAATCACGTAGAAAATGAATTTATCTGTACTGTTATTTTACTGTAGGACCTCACTGTATATATTTTACTGAAATTGGGATTTCCTAGAGAATTGTTGAAATATACATCGAAATGATAAAAGTACACTGATATGTCCATTTAATCCTACTTGGGATGGGTATGTACCATAATTTTCATTTCCATTTTGCGAACTTCAATAAACAGAGACATCACTTACCAATTGAAATCGATAAGAATTCAATTAATTTGGCACAAAGCAAGTCGACAGCAATGTAACATAAATCAGTGATTTTTTTGTGACTTCATCGATAATATATTAAAATCTGACTGGATGAAAAAAGGTATAGGGTTGTTATCAATGGCGGATAATCAAAAGTGCGAATGTCCACGATCCTCTATTTGGCTCACATTATAGATCCATTTAAAAAATGTGAAGAGACGTCAGAGGTGAAACTTGTATTCAAAGTGTTTTTGTGGTACTATTTCATCAATGAAATCTGAAGAATTTTGAAAGAAAGAAATATTCCAGTAATCGCAATATCTTTTGTTTTATATATATTCAAGGGTACTGATCATGCGCAATGATTATCAAAAACATATTTTCGTTTAACCGGATTGAAATTCTACACTAAACATATGATTTAATATACCCTAAACTAATAACTCTCAAGAAATCTGAAAATTCTCCATAAAAACCGGAGAATTTCATTAACAATAGAACACATATTATAATCGTTGAAGCTTTCAGTTTAATATCTGACAAGCTGGTAAAATCATTCTTTATTCCATGACAAAAAAATATAGCAGCCTGAATGAAGATGTCACTCATTAGTTAACTTCAAAATATCATTTATACGAATAACATAATTATCTATTCGGTCTTGTTACTTTCCAACGTAATATAAACCTAAAAAAAATCAACGTTCCGATAATAGGAAGATTTGAATAAGGGTGATTGATGATTGTTTAAGGCAATGACATCGACAGTCGAACAACCACTGTTGACCACTGAGTAAGTATATTTATACCCAGTACTGGTTTCTACGTAACATAATATTTTTGGTGGGGCATGGAGGAGCATCTGACGCATCTAAACTGCTCCAATCGTCTGTTTGTTCGTCTACTCCGTAGGGGTAGCAAGCATGCAAAGAAGGAGATTCTAACTCGACTGTTCTATTCAGTGGTGTCACCTTGCATTGAGGCAAAGACGCCGAATTGGAATTGGAAAGACCGCCACCGTCCAGAGACGGTGGTTTAAGAGACGGCGATGATGTCATCAGTCTGTCCGGTGGACGTGGCAAAGGAATTGGTTGGGCACACTGTTCTTCTTTATTCATTTGAGCGTCTAACGAACGACATTTTATCACTACTATCATTGTTACCCCTAGTACTACCACTCCTACTACCATACTCACTGGAACAGAGAAAGAACAATTCACATTTAAAACATCAATCAATATGTTCTATTATTATTCTCTTTTTTTTTCAATATGCATAACAATCATACGGACAAAAATTTTGAATATATCTTCACACTCATGATGAGAAATTTCTGTATATCAAATATATTCTTGAAAATCTATTTTCTCTACAGCATACAGTGAAAGTGATGAGCGTCCATCTTGTTCAAATCAATTATGCGATCATTTTGTGGATATCTACGTTGAATATTGTTCGTGTTTTGAACACAGTTCATTTTCTGCATTGGCCAAACTAGCATATCAAATAAGTTGAGATGTTCAACGGTTCTAATTTCCACGATAATAAATAAATAAACAGATCAGTCGTTCAAAGAGAAATATCCTTAAAATGTAGTCATCAGTGTAACGTCAACTCAATTGGGGCCTGCGAAACACAATCTTAATGGTGATGGTGATATGTCACAAGTATATTTCTTATTGAAACTAGAAGTGAAGCATTTCGTTGAAAAATGCATCATTATCATAGTTACACATACTGTGATTAAGACTATGATTATGATGAATAAATTGTTCTTGAAACTGATTCACAGGAATGAATTTCTAATTGCATCATGTATAAACATAACATTGCCATATCTGAATCTCGATTTGAGATACCGTATTTACCTATTAACAAGTAGTCTTTGGTCATAGTGGGGCTAGCCAGATGTAGACCGCCTTCGTGGCTAGCGGGATCGCTAGGACCCGGCAACGTGGAAGACACGTCGTTGTAAGCAGCAAGAGGTTTAATGTGGATATCCAGTTCGCCCACTGCAGGTTGGAATAAGCTCGCTGCCAGCGAGAATTCTAGCCGATCTTTGATGCCTTCCCATGGTACCTCGACATCTTTAACCGCCATGAAGATGAGGCCGCTCTGAACGTCTTCATGGGTGAAAGTATGTACGACAGCATTCAGGACGTTTCTATTCTCGCCTGAACTGCGAATCATTTTACGAATGTCGCCGTTCACCGGTGGCCTGACAATCGTATAGCGCGGATTGCTGTTAGTCAGTTTGGCTAACGGATTGGCGTCCAACACGCGAACAGTTATCCGATTTGTCTCGCCAGCTTTAACAGTCAGATTGTGTATGTGCATAAACGGCTTCACTCTCACCGCCACTTCGACTTCACCTCCGAACGAAGCATTGCCCGAAATCAATTCTGCTACCAATCGGAAACTGTCGTTAGCGGTTGTCATGTCCGTCTGTAGGTACATCACTTTTTTATCTATCAAGTCTTTATAGGTGAATGCGGTCATCGGTTGGTCCTTGTGGAAATGAAATTGATTTATCGCATTATCCTTGTGTAGCATACCGTGTCTTGGAGCCCTCTTCACGATGAAGCGAATCTTGTTTTTGTCGGCATTCGTGTGTATATAGAATTGTTTTTCCGTCAGGAAAACGACATCGGACCCTTGTAATAAGTGAGCAGGCATTCCCGTTGATATACTAATGTTTATGGGTGTGACTATCACATTGAACAAACTGAATTCGGGTGGGAACTTTTCATCCCATATTCGAAAATGAAATGAGTCTTTCATAATAGACCCCTCGTGTATATAAACAAGCCTGTTATTATCAATGTCTGCTTGTGAAAAATATGAGACTGGTGAGAATTCTGGCAAAAGTACCAGTTTGCCATGAGAAGGTCCAGATATGAGATCATATTTGAGTTTGGCAGGGGGCGTATCGGCGTCCTCCGTAGCCAATTCGTGCCTGGTTATCGTACAATTTTCGCCCTGTACGACTACAAGACTGGGTGCAGGGGTAACGAGGTTGAAGGGTTGATCGTTGATAGGATTTACTGTCACTGGGACGGTTACATTGCATAAAATCACATATCCAGGAATCAGATACAACGAGAAGTGAACGTTATCCCCTAAAGAATCCGAATGATCGTGTTCGTAATACACTTGTCCAGTCTCCAATTGGGATTGGGTGAAGGTAGTTAAATTCTTGTCATGATGAAGAAAGACTTGGCCGTGCAGAGGTCGTGAGGCTGTAGCGTGTATTATAGGTAACCGAAGACCTGCGTGGTCTTCCAGAAAGGACACAACGCCTGACAAATTGAGTTGTATCGTGGTCGTACCTCCTTCGTCGACAAAAACTTTAGGAATGTTCACATAAGCATCCAATCCACCAGATGACACGGAAATGTCTATTTTCAACATCTGTAAAAAATTACTTCTTTACCATCTATCATTCACCACAAACAGAACATTTTGTTTCTATTCATACTCTATGAAAGTCACATTATTAAGTTGAAAAAACAGCGATTATCATAAATTTTCGCAAGATGTGATCCACACCAAATTTAAATAATGCAATGAAAAATGACATACGTACACGTCACGAGCTGAAAGAATTATTTCAATAACTAAATTGATACTTTCAGGGTGTCAAAAGTGGTAAAACTCTCGTTTTCAGAAAAAAAAAGATGACAAGCCCTCCTAATAGAAATGTGGAGCTTACCTCAAAGTTGGATTAACATAATGTTTGATATGAATGACAAAATTGTAAATTCCAAGTTGACAGTTGACACTTTTCAGTTTTATCCCCAACGAAGTGTAATTTCAACCATAGGAAATAATCATTCGAAACTGTTTGAAAAAATGAATAAATAGTTGAAATAAAATTGTATAAATTTGTCATATTCCATCCGAACACTACACATTAACCGGATACCCTGTAGATTACATATTTTCACTTCGGGATATTGATTCATATATTTGAGGTATGTTTCGTTTTAAAAGAAGAATATTTTCTTACCTGTTTGCTCAGTTTAGCGGCCAAATTTGCTCTGACATTGAATACGAACGAATCGTTCGCATACAAATCGGAGAATTGATGTGTATGCTCATAGAAAATTTTACTCTCGTTCAGATCATTCTGAGTGAAACTAGACACGACCTTGAATATGCCAGCTTTCTCAGATTCCATCATGAGCCTCCCTAAACTAGGCGCCTTGATGACATCATAGTGTACGATTCTTTGCGGATCTGATATAGTTACGAGAAGGTGATTGTAAGTGAGATATTTTTTTTGAAATGGGAAGATATGTAGAGGACGGCTAATCAGATCCATTTTTACTGGTTTCGTTTTAATGTGGAACAAATAGTCCTTTGTTGTGTGAAGACCATCGCTGATGTTGAATTTGAATCTTGCTTCGGTTCCATCTGAAAACCAATAGCTTAAGTGATTGAATTCATGGAATATATTTTCTATACGCACTGTAATGTCTGAAGACTACCATTTTTTTATCTATAAATTCTTGTGTGAAATAATTGAGAGGTCCTACATCAGATATCAAAGAAACGGTGCCCCACCAACAAGTCTGAACTTGATACTTCAGAGTATCTTTTGGTATATCATCATCAACCGCAGCTGAAAACAAACATCATTTCTCAAGATAAAGTCTACTATTCCAAAATCGATCGTTACCTAACATTTCATTTGTGATAACGGAAACTCCTCCTTCCCACATAACCATTCCGGTATTATTCACTAGTTTCGGCTGCTGATCATTCACAGGTAAAACGACGATCTTCAGTTTAACGGGGTAACTTTTTTTCTGTCCGGCTTCTCCGATGAGAATCAGTTCATCTTCTGAATGCTCACTTCCATCATGGGAATACTGAACAACGCCAGATTGAAGTTCCTTTTGCGTGAAAGTATTCGATTTCAGACATCGTTTATATACCTGAATGCAACCATGTCTTGTGCCTTCTGTGATTGTATAAACGGTGATTTTGTGTTTATAATAGTCAGTAAGTACGAATAAATGTGCTGCATTTATAACTGCCACACCCCCTTCATTGACTATCAGATCAGTGCTTGCTAAATATAATCTCTCCGGTATTATTTCAATATCGAGTTGAATGTCTTTTCGCCATATAATGCCGTTGGTGACATTAAATATTACTTTGTCCCTCGTTTGGTTTGTCCCAGATTGGATATATAAAACTTCATTAACGTTTATTTGATCTTGCGTGAAGGATAGAACGTTTTTTGGTTGGTAGCCACTGTTAGAGTCTCCCAAGAGACTTATGTAACCATATTCGGGAATTTCTACAATATGGTACACGATAGCAGATGAAGGAACATTCGCTTGAAATACCTGCAAAATAGTCATATCACGTCATTACTATATGTCTTCAATTAACCTCATTACCTCTAGATCCTTTCTTGTTATCAACACACTAGTCGATTCCTCAACAGATAATTTCTTTAGATTTTTAGGTTCTATGGGCTCCCAATAGTTCGATGGTAGCATCCAAATACCTAATTGTGCAACATTAACTGCATCTCTACAAGTCACTTTGATTCCAACCTCATCTGCATTCATTGCAGTATTCTCATTTTGATAACTGACGTGTCCCTCATTGATTTCTTGTTGCGTGAAATTTTTTATCATCTAGAATATTAATGTCAAGTTGGAAAGAATAAAACAGAGGAATTGACATAAGAAAATTATCTTCTCAGTTATATACCTTCAGAGTTTTCGACGAAACCACTTTGCCGAAATTGGGTTTATTAGTAACCTCATAGATAATGTCGTTATCGTAAGCATATAAATTTGTGGAATAGGAAAGGTGTTCGTTAGATATGACGACAATTTTTCCATGTTCCACAATAATTTTCCTCTGCATAATTATGTGAATGAAAGGAGCAGAAGCTTGGATTTCCAAAATACCGTTCAAATGAAATTGGCCATCAGTTACCCATAGCCTCACTTTGCCATATTCTGTTCCTTTATGTTTGAAAATTATTCTGTTTTTATCCAAATCCTCCTGAGTGAATCCTGTTATTTTCGTATTCAAATTATTCACGTTATAAAAAAACCCGTTAGATGAATCTCTGCATGTATAAACGATCATTGAAGTAGGTGTGCCCAAATCTTTGTCGATATATTTCAGGTCTTTGCCTGTCAACAATCTATCACCACCTACTACGACATGGAATACTTTATCGACTGCACGGATTGGGCTGTTATCATTCTTCAGTTCGATTCTTATATTCACCTCCCCTACAAACTCAAAACTCTCGTCGCCTCTTGATAAAGCCATGAAAGTGAAAGAGTCAAATTGCGTTTCTGATCCATCATGAATATAGTGGAGCCGATTGTTCTTAACATCATCGGATGTGAATTGATCTGTATTATTCTTAATGAAATCGCTCTTGATGAGTTGCAAGATGCCGTGTTGTGTTTGACTGGTTACATTGTATACCAAATCCAATGGAAATTCAGCTTGTAGCGATAAAATCGTCTGATCTATGACTGTAGAATAGCCTTCGTCCACTTGAAGACGATTTAAATTAACTTTCACTTTATCTTTATCAATGATTGATGGATAATAATCCAGTGACAGATTTGCTGTTATATTATTACAACCAGGAGACAGTACAACGAAAGTGAAGCCATCATGAATATGAGAATAACCCTTCTGGTGCAATCTATATTTGATATTCCCAGAAACAACATCTTCTTGTGTGAAAGTGTCACAAGATCTCAAACGATAATTCGATTTTGGAGAGAAAAGGAACCCGTATTGAGGAGGTTTGGCGATCACGTAATGTATCGAAGTTAGAGCTTTCGCCGGTTTAGTGCCAAACGATAATTTTTCTGTTGATAAAACTATTTCCCACTGGTTTCTCAATTCCATGTCTTTTATTATCAACTTGAACAATGTGCATTTAGCAAATGTCAATCTGAATGTGTATAATTGACTCTTATCTAGCGTACGAAACTGGAATTAAAATAGGTATTACGTCAGCTGGCAGATCCACTGACTTGGAGCTAGACCCTTACCTGGAATTCATCAAAATCTGGTTTGCCACTGACATGCTTATACCGTACTCTGTGTTGTTTCAGATCACTTCCGGTGAAACTATCCGATATTTCCCAGGTATTCGCGGTTCTTTCCACCTCTATCATTCCATACATTGGTCGTTTTTCTATGCTGAAATGTGTGGAATAATCTGGAATAGCGACATTCGAAGTGAAACTCAAATTGTTTGGAGTAATTATAGAAAAAGATTGGTGCAGCACAACAAGACCAGTATTCTTTTCCAATCTCCAGTATTGGGGAGCAATAGATATTCTCAATTTGTAAACTGGACTAGTCAACATTCCATCTGAAACCTGCATTGATATGTACGAGCTATTTATGCCCGAACTACGATCGAAAAATAAAATGTTTCCCTCATCAATATCTTCTTGGGTGAAAGTGATTATCTTGACGCCTGGTTTGATGGAATTTTCGAAATAACCACTGTCCGACTCAAGTATAGTATAAATCAACTCTCTAGGTGAGTTATCTGCATCAATCGCATTGAATATTTCTGACGATATGAACTTTTTCGTTCCCTGAAAAAGATTGTTATTCATATTATATGTATATATTTTTTATGTAACCTGTTAGAAATTTTCAATGTTCTGATTCAAACAATATTGTGCAAACTCAGGACAATTACATAAGCCAACACGTACAATCGACGTAGAAAATAGTCAGCGGCTCATCATTTTCAAACAAACCGGAACTCTTTTTCAATTTCAAGATATTCTAGATATATTGTTATCATTTAAAATTCAACTGTTTTTGAAATATCGCTGTTAACATGTTCTTTATGAAAAAAACATTATCCCATTGAAATTACTTTCCTCGTAGAAATAAAGGTTACTTTATTGAAAACATTTCATTTTTTTATTTAAAAACACAGAATGATGAGAAATTTACATTCAAAAAATCAAATCAGTTATTTCAAACGGTAAAGGTCTATTTGGAAGATTTCATCAAGTTTTGAAAGTGGGGAACATCAAAAACATCTAGGGTTACGAAATAAATCCTGTATTTGGATCGTAACACTTAAACATAAAAAATTACTCACCTGGTTCGTTTAATATGCTAGTCATGCCATAAAACAATGCACATTCAAGTGAAACTAAAAAATGAATAAAACTAAGTTAGCCAATGTCTATTCAAAAATAATTAATCTCTTAGTAAAGCGAAACAATGTTAAACATCGAGTAGGAGGAGCAAATCTTATCGCATTAAATACATGGTATTTTAGAAAAAGAGAAAGTTAACAATAACACATTTGAAAATGACAGTATTTCCAGAAATCAGAATATTTCCCTAATCAAACAAGGTTGAATTATTGTTTCATTTCGAATTGTCTGGTGATAAATTGTTTTTTTCATTCAGACTCTTCTTTTTGTATTATATTTGAATACAAAATATTTGTTTTCGTTGAAGTAGGTAGAAAAAGGATTTGTGTATGCAAGGCATCATATTACAAATTAATTTATCAGTCTTGCATTCTATAAAATTGCTGATCAATTTCAGAGCTATTAAAAGTAATTCATGCTTATCTATCATACCTCCAGAGATGAGCTAATAAATGATACTGTGAGCATATAATATTGAAAAACATTTTATCGACGTATGGTTTTCGGTATCTAATTTACTTTATTTTCTCCAGGAACCAATGTTTTCGCAGTTTTTTGAATAGGAAACTAAGTAAATTTTTTCAAGAGGAATATTCTGATATAGCAGATGCTTTCAAAACTATTAATATAAAATCTCAAGTAATGTACTAGGATTAAGCAAGCGATTTAATGGCTTGCGACAAAATATAATAATTCTTGCAGCACATGATAGTTGATTATTCTACGGGGTATAGAGAAAGTTCACTCGCTCATACATGGAACATATTTTTTGACAGATGTTTCAACCTGTTCACCATTTTGATAATATATCGGTTATTGGCACATATTTTTGTTCGTTTCAGATATTTTTTTTAATCATAATAATCATAATCATAATTTATTATTATGGAATGAAGATACTCAGACAACTTCTGATCTCATTGAACAGAAATAGTGTTTCAGTATCTTGTTTGTTTGCTTTCCCAATGAAATATCAGATGAAGAACAGAAAGTTCAGGAAAATTTGCGATTTGAAAATTTTCGTCACTAGCTTGGATGATTAGCCACTGAAGCGGAAATGCGTAAATATTTAATCCTAAAATAAAGAGGAGCCACAAGTTTGCATATTCTGATAGGCTATAATTTTTTTTTTCTTGAATTAGAAGACTATAGACTATATATTTTCATTGTCAAGTGAACTTCTCTTAAAATTAGAAATACATTCCGAAAATCATGCTCTAAAGAGTGTTATTCGTTATACTTTACCTGAACAGTTCTGAAAACTGTGGCATTAGAAATATCCAGTATTGGAGGATCATTTGTGGAAACCACGTTTATTGATAAGCCGAAACGGAATTTTCCTTGTAAATAGGCTGGCAACGTGAAGGTATCGGCAGTGGAAAATTCAACCTCGAGAACGATAGTATCGTGACCATCTTCAGAACCCTCATGAACATAATGGACCTTATCTCTAACAACGTCAATTAACTTGAAGGAATTTTTGTCATGTGGCCAAATATCAATGGTGATACTTCCATGCTCAGGACCTTTAACGATGAAGAAAGTTATCCCAGAGTCTGTGATCCCATATTTTGGATAATCCAAAATCATATGCAGATTTTTTGTTGTTATAATCTCAGTCCCACTTTCGAGAACTTGCAGAGGTTCCACAGCTAAAAGCTCTAGTTCGGTAGCTAAATTACTTTTTGAAAATACTTTATAGCCTTCCGTGTAATTGAAGTTTACACAGAGGTCTTCTTGGCACTGACATTGAAAAGAATCCAGGCCCTGTTGTATGCAAAATCCATTATTGTTGCATGGATTCTGGAGACATGGATAGTGCCACACACAACCTGGTAGAAGGCCTTCTGTCACATAGGCGTCTGGAAGTCCTTTGTTCACTTCAAAAAGAGATAAGTGTCTCAGGCAACCTTTGAAACTGCTATCACAAGATTTTCCGCAACCTTTTTGAGAGGCTCGAAAACGTTTGCTCATCTCTAGGCCCCCAACATAGGAGAGATCACTCAGTTGGAACAAGTGCCCGTGAATGTTTTTTTCACTACTTATTTTTTCATCTACACTTAGTTCAATCACAGAGGAAGTTTTTCTGAAGGAGACTCTGTGCCATTCACCATCAGAAATCTTCATATTCTTACTTACTAATTTTGATATCTTATCGCCAATTTTGATGAGAACTTTCAAAGAATAATTGTTCAGTTCAATCAAAAAATAATCCTGTTTCATTTTATGTCCCTGGTTATAAAAAAGCAACCCATCTTTACTAATAGTTTTAACTTCAAAATGAATTCTAAATTCTTTGTAGTGTAGCTTATGAGATAATATCATATAGGCATCATCCTCTATAAAGCTAATAGGTTGGTCAGTGGTTGCTTCAAATTCAGCAGCACAGTTCCACGTGATTCCTTGGACACTGGACTGTGATTGTCTGAGTCTGGCATGTTCCAGAATTTTCATATCATTATATTTCAACTGGAAAAATATCCATTTATTCCGGAATTCACCTTGATATTAATATCACTTACATTAGAGATGCATCCTCTGAATTTCTCTACATGACCGAAGAATATATCTGTATTGTTTTTGTTTTTGTTATCACCAACAAATAAGCCATAATGGATATTCAACTCGAAGAATTTTCCAGGCAGGTGCTTTCTGCAATATTTAAAAATATTCATTGAGTACTTGGATTCATTTCAGATTAAAGCTTATGTGCATAGGTAATGAGTCTAAACTAAGAAAATGTATTCGTAAAATATAAGAACAACTAGGCACTAAAATATATTTCAAAAATATCAATTATAATCAATTTACATTGTGTCAAATTTATGTGTGTAGAAATAGTGAAATTGATATTTTATGAGGAAGTTTGGAATTTAGTATAATACAATTGATCTTTCTAACTTCAAAACAAATGTATTGAATTGTTTCAACACTATAGTTCTAAGACTATCTATAGACTGTCTTTACAGATAGCAGTAAAACAAAGATTCATTCTGATGTCAATTCACACATAAAATGTTAATTTTATATTTTTGATGAGACAAATGATGCAAATTTTTATGAAAGGTCATAAAAAAAATCATTTCTACAATCACTTCCTAGATTGTGAGATGTAGAGGAAGATATGTGGTTTTGTTTCCCCATTAGCAATGTCATTGTTGCATATAAATGTGGGCTCTTTCCTGTTCAAGTAACACTTCAAATTACTCACTGTACTTTATGAATATTATCAACCACCATTGATAAATTAGCTTCATTCCGATCAATAACAATTCCATGCCATTTCATATCATTCAATTTTAATCCTGGTGGTGATATTACTTCAGATTCCCCAGCTCCAAGGTTTATATTAACTTTTATTCTCCCCTTTTCTAACTCCACAATACAGTAGTCAGTTACACCAGCAACTAGTAATATTAGAGCATTGGGAAGATGAGTTTTGAATCGAAACTGAATGTTTGTGGCACTCTTCGCTTCTTTAAATGGCACAGATATATAGCTGTTGCCATAAAACGATGCTAAAATAATAAAATGTTTCCAAATCGCACTGTTATGATATATTACAATACCTTGATCTATACTCTGGCATATTTTCAATAACCAGCAAAGTATATATACAATAAATAATTTATACTCCATTTTTCCAAATCATAACAATATATTTTCCTCAATAAACATATTCTCATCTGTCATCTATTAACGTTCATAATTCTTCATTTACAATTAGAGTGAATATTCTCGTTTCACGAAACCCTGACAAACATTTATTTTTACGATAATATTGTTAAAATGATCTAAACAAAGCTGCCCTTTAATATCTGCCAGAACCACAACTTGAAGTGACAGAGACAGTAGACGAATTCGAGAATCGGTAAATTTCAGATCGACCTCAGCTATAAGGAAAAGCAGATATGCTGTGTTCATATTCTTACCCTGAGAGGAGGCTGTGATATTTACGAGAGTATTTTCACATGACTTATTTTTCGATTCTTTGAATTCAAGTTGGTCTCTGGGTGTCGACAGATTTTAGATATAAAATATTATAGATTTATAACTCCATTTATACATATACATATTTGCTCGAAAATACCATATCTTATACTTTTCCACCTTGTCACGATTATTCAATATAACAGATGTAGTTGTTTGAAATGAAAAGAATATTGATAATTGTTGAATGTTAAAACTATTTTCATAGACAACATTTCTAAAGAAATAACTTGTTGCCATATTATTATGATTTTACTCTTAGGAAGTGAATCCGGAATTTACTTAAGCACCCATCAATGAATCATGAAATTCGCATCTCAGATTCCTCAACTGTACCCTCCTGTATATTATATTTTTTGATATCATCAAGGGTGTACATTTCATGAAGCGGTGTTGTCAGATTTCTTATTTCTCAACACTTTTCATTCAATGCCATTTATCAATACTCAATATAGAGGATCTGAACCGAAGATTAAACGGCGTATAGCCATCAATAATTCATCTCATCAATTGAAAATAGTGATGATGAAAACGTTTCATAGAAGAGTCCAGTGAGATGGGCAATAATGATGAAAAATGCATTTCAATTAATTAGCTGAATATTTTTTTACTGAAATATCACATCTTTATACGGAAATATTATTCGATTCAGAAAGAAATAAGTATTGCAATACATTGTACCCACTGATAAATTACTAAAAAATTTTCAAGAATAATAGTGTAACAAAGTTTGAAATAGGGTTATAACAAATAAACGGGGATTGATTGACGAGCGCAATGCAGGTAAGCAATCCGTTCTTGGAAATGAACTATTCAATGATTATATTCAGGTAACGTATATCTAATTGGTTTGGTAACTGATTAATCTTCACTTTGTTTCAGTTGAAATCATACATCAGGTTCATTCTGCTGTTAATCTCTCTTATAGAAGTTTTCAATTCCATCAAGTTATCAAAATTACTTGGCAACTATGTAAATAATAGGGGATGTTTCTTGCTATTGAAAAGCCCTGCGCATGCCAACTCAAACGAGACTGGATGGGACTACGGAAATAGGATTTCCCTAGGTTTTTCCTTCTGATTTTCCAAATAGAAAGTAGCAGAAGAGTTGAATTCGTTTTGGTTTCAAATGTTATAGGGTGAAATTAAAATGAGGAGCAGTAGTTCGGAACTGCTCCTGGATCAACAAGAAGAGCTTAGGAAACGAAAAATCAAGGTATGGTCGAGATTCTTGTATGCCATTATTAGAGAGATAAATAATATTCGTAGCTGAATAGATTTTGAGTAGGTATACCTTAATTTAGGTGCCAATATTTGTTTGGTTTCAGGAAATTGCTGCAGCAAAAAAAGCCAAGGTGGTACCTGGTAGAACATGCCGAGAACAAGCATTATTTTATGCCACTAGTCTTCTAGCTGTGATGGCAATGTCAGCTGGATCATCCCTATTATTTCTAGTGCCTCTTTATGTAGATCCAGCCATATCAACTCTGGCTTCAAACTTTGTCACAGAGCCTGTTACCTGTGTTACAACAAGAATAGAAGAATTAATGGGGCTAGCAAATTGTTCATGGAGCTCCTGTCGTGAAGGATGTACCAGTGATGCATATCACTGCACACATATTTATGTTAGTTATAATGATAGTAAGGTGAGTCAGAATCTTCTAGAGTATATAAACTTTGGACAGCTTATCCTTCTCATGAATAGTGAGTTTCAATGACTCTGTGTTCTTTTTTGATTGATACATTCAGTTCATTATTTCATATTTGACCTTTCTAGTGGCATTCACGGAAATATCCTGTGTAATTCCAAAAAACACCTATTCTGAATGTATAAAAAGAATAGTTTAATTGGAATAGAATGAAGCTCTTGTGAAGTATTTGTTTCAGTTTTGACATTTAACGAGAGATGGCTGTAATATGGGCATATAAAATGTAATTAATAATTACAGTTTTCTGATGATTATCTGAAAGGCTTGGTGTGCCTAGCTACTAATGAATAAATGATTATAATATTTCACTTAGGCAACACACATTCATGTATAATCAGATATGGTTTTATCCATGTATGTTTGTATACAAGGTGACCCTATCGAAGATCATATTATTTTGTTTGCGGCAGACATTTTTTCGGATGTGAGTTTCACCTGAATGGATGAGATTACATATATTCTTTGGAAATATACCATGACATACAGAACGTTGAGAATGGACCCAGGTTTTTTTTTATTTTTCTGCAATAGTTTCGCCAAAATTTGGGTCGTTTAGATATCACAAGTATTCCTGTATATATTGGCGTTGGACTTGCCGCTAGCAACAGAGTAATATTTTACAGTGTTGGCAAGCATTATTCATCACACCAGACCGGAAAAATAAGGACAATTCATAGCCCCACGTATATTTTTCCCTGGTAACTGTAATCTATAACACCATAAAATATGGGGTATGAGGTAACTGGCAACTCTGACAGGCGCCGAGTATTGATACAGCTGACGTAACGAGGATCGTTGGTTTTGAAGTATCGGGGAACATAGGGGTTTTAAAATGAAGTTTATTCGGATATCACATAATATTATTCAGTGAAATTTCATGTACACTATTTTTCATCATTATATTTGATCTTGGGGCCGGTTTGAAGCAAACTCGTAATTTTGTGATCTCACCTATTGCAAGGTTTCTCCGTTCATTGAAGTTTATAAATTTCAGGGAGATGCGTATAACCAAACTGATGATGCTGTGCTCCTAGTGAATATAAAAGGATGTGGATATCCGCCCAATGTTTTATGCTTGAATTTCACCGAGACATATGGAGTAGAAGGAACAGAATTCCCATGTTATCATTCTCGTGAAAACCGCACGGTTGTTTTAACGCACTACAAAAGAGATGAACAGATAGCTATCATAATACACTACTTTGCAGTGCCATTTGTGATCACTTTAGCTACATCGGTGGCACTATGTGTGATGCACTGTGATTGTCGTTGTCGTCCTACTACTCATCGTAAACGTTCTAGAAGACCTCGAATCCAAGATTTGAGTGACGGTTCTATTAGCATTGGAGTCGACCTCAGACACAATACGAGCTATCATTCTGATCTAGTAGCAATTAGGCCCACATAGAATAACCTTTGTTCTTGTGTGTCCATATCCTGAAGTACGAGATTATTCTGGGAAATTTTCGAAAAAAAAAATCCATGTCATATTTCTCGCATTCGGATAATTTGCTAAAATATGGTATATTAGTCGCGCACTAGTTTCATATCGTTTCGATCAGTACAGCCGAATATATTCGACACTTTTTTAAGTCTGCATTGAATTTTTATAGATTCTAGAAATACACACTACTATGTTTTTTTAATATCAACACGTTTTTGACATGTTCAAGAATTTTCCAGATTAGCGGTTTAAAAAATAAATGATACAATAATGTTCGATTGTAATAATTCATGTATTATGTGTTTCGTAGAAATAGTGTATGGGCGTCACTGATTGTAGTGACATACTCCCAGAAAAATATCCTTTTCAAGGTTGTCTGACTAATTCTGTTTCGAAGGAAATACGTTTCAGCATTTCTTTGGTTATATGTTAACAATGAATTTGAAAGAATTTCATATTTTCAATAAGAATGATTCATAATCGAAACTTATACTATTAGTTAGTTATATGATTCCAGTGATACTTTTTGTGACAGAATTTCATAAATTTTATTTATATAGTTTAAATAGAATATCGTACTTTGTAAGTAAAATTGTATTTTCATAAGGTATGAGTTTTTTTGAGGAACCATCTTGAATTGAAGAAAACCCAAATAATATAATTTTTTATTCATTCAACAGGTAGATATAGGTTGATATGTAGGCATTGGCAACTGTTTACATTCATGATACAGGTGATGCATATTATAATTTTAATATTCAACGAATCAAGTCTAAAGTACTGGCCTCAAGTAATCTGGTGAACGAATTAATTCAAATTGCCTTTCTACTTACGAATTGAAATAGGTTTCAAGTAAAATGTGGCAAATTGGTTCTACAATAATTGTTTATTTATATAACCATATAACAAGTTTAGTTGAATGATTTGTGACTAGCATTTCAACTCGAGAAGACTGTCGCATCCATTTGTCTTCAATGTCAATATCTATCGTAAGTAATGTTATCAACGACTATGAATTCCAACTTAACATGAATATCTGACCAGAAATCGTAGTGAGTTGATTTCAGTATAAAATAAAATGAATGGATAGTAGTAACGTGCATTTCACCAACAAATATTCCAAAAGTACTCATGTACCTACTTACATCTATAAAAATATAATATTGAGATATTTTCCATTATAAAAATATAAACATTTCGAAAGTGTGATGTGATGTAATAAGAGCATAACTACCTAGGTATATTAATATTTACAATTACTTAGAATACTCCTTAAAAATCTTTGGTTTATATATCTATACTTTACTTTCAGGACCTCTGGTATTTTGATAAAAAGAATTTTGTATATTCGAGAGAAAAATTGCACATAAATGCCCATAGTTTTTCTGGTACCACTCCGGAGTCCTGCCCCTGGAAAACAAAAAAAAACAAACTGTTAAAACCATTTCTGACAAACAATATAGTAATGAATAATACCCGAGAGTTTTGCATCGCGGGTTATTTCTAATACGTACATAGTGTCTACTCTAGAGAAATGCATCAGTCTGGACTTTCCGGATCCACAGGGTTCTATAAGATATCTGGATGCTAAAATTACGGCCCTCGATGTATTGGGAACGGGAAAAGCATCGGGATACTCCACCGAGGTTTCAACTATGATACAGGCGTCTTTCGGTAAATCTGACCTCCACGTTCGCAGTAAACAGTACTCTTCGTTTGGCAACGGAACGATGCTTCTGCGAACGAACTGAAATATCTCCGTTCGGTGGTCCAACTGAGCGACTATTTTTGCCGATTGCAAGTCATTATCCCAAATGTGCCTTTCTCTCAATATCCGACGAAGTACTTCTGAAGGAGGAGCTTCTACTTCAGTAGAAATCCTCCACCATTTTAGAGGCAGTCCATCGGCCACTTTCCTATAGGAAATGTCCACTTTTGGATTATGCGAATTGATCGGTATCCAGCCGCGACTTTTGTCTTTCGCTTCCCTCAGCAAGTTACTTTGACATTCATTTAGGTATTCCCTCCAACCACCCATTTCCGTACCCAGGTCCGATAGGAATTTTGCTTTAGTGTCCCATATCTCGCACGAATTACACTGGTTTATGAAATCTTGTGGTATCTGGAAATCGAACGAAATCATCATGAGTGTTGAATTTATATCATAAATTTCCAGTCTGTACCCGAAATAAGTGATGATAATTGTTGAGGAAAAACAACAAGCACATGTGGCCTGCTTTATTTTCCGCGAGTTCTTTTGGATGCGGAGAACCCAAATTCTGTTTGAGGACTTGTGAATAGTGAAACAACGTCGGTGCAAAGCACATCGCCAAATTGTTTTCGTTCATCTGATTCACCTGAGAATTTTTCGCAATCACAAGTAAGAAATGCAACAAGGATTGTAGAACTTCCATGTGTTCGTCTGGGAGTAGCAAAATTGCACATAGAACTGCTTCTCTTTGCAACTTCACAGGTACATCTGGAAATTAATAGCTAATAAAGAATACTAGGACTATAATGCATGGACTTACATTGAAAGATCATTATAAATGTTTCAGAGAGTTTATTCGTCAGTAAGACTTCCGGCAACTCTCGATAATACTGTTTCACCATATCGGCTACATCATAACATTGCTGATCACTGTAATCTATTCCAATGTTGGATTCCACCTTATCATGCAAATTTTGTATTCGAGATTTCACTCCAGGTTTCCTAAAAATTCCCACTTCATCTGCAGCATTTTCTTGCAGCCAACGCATAGCTTCTTCGATCTGCCTAGGCAAAACTTGTCCGGTCCTTTGGAACGTTATTGTTAGAGGCACTCCAAAAATATTTTTATCTGTTGAATGATGCAACTGATTACTTATACTTGACTCCAATTATTTCGGTAATAACTGACCTTTGTAGGCTGGAGATTTTATTTTTCGAATGAATTTTGGCAAATCCCAATTCCAACCAGTCCGATGAGTGGGACAATATTTTTCCATGTGAGAAGTAAGTTTTAGTAGAGCTAACTTTCGCAGAACTTGAAGCTGAGTTGCGGATAGGGATGAAATATGCGGCCCGTCATTGTCGAAGACAGACTCCTTGTCTTCAGGTACAAGAAACGTTTGCTCTGGTAATTTATGCCATATCACCCTTGAAAAGACGAGCCGAAATTGAAACCAGCATTCTTTACAAAATATCCGTCATTGATGAATGTCAAGGTGTTCAAACATCAAAAAATGGAAAAATATATCCTACCTTTCAGTTATATCTTGATGTTGGTGAGTCCAAGCTTCGGTTTTGTCGAATGATTTCGTCCTGGACCTCCAGAAATGTTTCGGCGTAACTTCAGAATCCGAAACATGATTTCTATCAGATTTCAAGTCATTCAACTTTTGAGTGAGAGTGTCCAAGATGTTCTCTTTTTCACTGAAAAAAACGCCATCTCTGCGTCGTCGTGATTTCGTGGTTCCTGTTCTGCGTAGTCTGTCTTTTGGAAGGTCAGTTGATTTGTCATAAATTATTTCCTCATTTTTTGACGGACCTTCTTGTCTAACAGTTTCGCCAGCAGAGCCTACAAATCGAAATTTCTCAAATATTCTGCATTTGAAGATTCGTGAAAATGATGACTTACGAAATGGAATTCGATGGGTCGTTCTCGACCACCTTCTGATGTCGCTTTGATACGTCCAATTGTCAGAAAGAGCACAACATTCATCTTCAGATTCGTCAGTGTGTGTCCTTTGCTGATGCAAGTGAGCACAGCGATTGAGAATATGCAGTCGCCTAAAGAGTGAATTTAGCACGTCGGCTTCCAAGAGAGGATGATCTTGGGCTGCGGTTGCTATATCAATCGGAAACTGGTTATCTGAAAACAACATTGTCTCTCATATTCTTTAACTTCTCATTTGTCTGATCGAAGGAATTTGTTAACGATCAAAAATATAACTCACCCTCGTATAATTGGGCGTATTGAGGAAATCCTGTAGCTCGAAGCCATTTGCAAGCTTCTGCTGCTTCGATTTCTGAGAAAAATTCAATTTGAGTATGTATATTTTCCTTTTTTCAACTGTTTACTCAATAAATTTCGATAAAACTAACATTATTTTGTTATCTATTTATTTCGAAACAGTGGTTCGCCTATTTCTCAGTAGTCGAATGAATATGTATGATTAATTTGTTTTTTGAGTGTGTATTGATATTACGAAGACTGAACATTCATTTATTTACAGCATTCAAAAAACACTTAATTTTTCAGGATGAAAGTAAAAATGACTGGCTATACTCTTTATATAAGATGTTTTTGAGCATCATCGTCTTCGACATTCGTCACGAGTTTGAACAAAAAGCGTAGTGGTGATTGTCATTTTATTTTATTGTATCCAACGAATTCTGATATTTCGAGAATAAAAATATAATAATCGTTTTACCATGTAGCTTATCAATATTGTTCATATGATGAATAACGAAATAAATATTATTCATTTCAACGCCTCAATTTCATGTAAATTGAAGTCAACACTTCTCAGAAAAGGTCCACTTATTATGATTTCACCCCAGGATGACGTCTATCTTGTTTATTGCAGGCATGTGTTACAGAACAGAACAACAAAGTAGTTCAAAATGAAATACTATTATTCATTGTCAGTACTAAATATGGTAATAACTCAGAGATTTCTCGTTTACTCAAGATTTTTTGGGGGCGGGGATATGCAAGGTCATATCACGTGTGTCAATATTAGCTTTAAAAACCGCATTCTCACATTCAAATTTGATGTAGTTCACATCACAGATACTGTTTACTGATTACTGATTATGTTTCATTTTCTACAAAATAGTTCACACTTTGGATTCCCATGTCAAAAAATTTAATTGAAATTATGTAACTCCTGTGTGCTATTTTTGATATTTCCATTAATTTTACATACATACATACATAATCAAATTTTATAAGCATCAATATACAGTGAAGACCAAAAGTCCGTCGCCCCCCTGTAACTTCTTTATTCTACATATTACAAAAAAATGTTGAATACATAAGTTGTAGGGTTTCATTCGATCTCCTCAATGGTTTGAGTTTCATTTATACAGAGTGTCTCAAATAAGCACGGTGACTTGGAAGTTAATTTTTTTAAATGGGACACCCTATATTTTATTGCATTTTTACATTCTACGTTGAATTCTGAACAAATTTGATAAATGGTTTTCTATGAAAAAAGTAAATAGTTTTGGACTTATGAACACTTGTAAATAATGATTTCGACTACTTTTGCGCCAGTTCACGAATAAATTTATGAGGTAGGCTATGCACGCTAGGCGCGTTTATTTTATCCATGACTACGAAAAAAAAACCCTTGCTTATTTGAGACACTCTGTATAAATTAAACTCAAATCATTGAGGAGATCGAATGAAACCCTACAACTTATGTATTTAACATTTTTTTGTAATATGTAGAATAAAGAAGTTACAGGGGGGGCGACGGACTTTTGGTCCTCACTGTATAATATATAGTTCTTTTCCAATGGGAACATCGAAAACTTTTAACGAACAGATTACAGGAATAACCCTGTATAAATATTATTTCATAACAAAGTTCTGATGAGGAAAATACTAGTACTTTTGAAATTTGTATATCGAAACATTTTCCTTTTTACGACAGTTCTTACACCAGATCATCTTTTCCAATATTTTTCCAAAAATATGTTTTTACAGTTCTAGTGAGATTTCTGTTATTGCAATCTATTTATTTTGGGATAAATTGCAATATTCTTTATGCCGATTGAATGAATACACGTCTGATGAACCAAAAATAGACAATTTCTCGATGAATAGGAAAAGAAAAAACGGCTGGAATTTCATAGTAGGGATAATAAAATATCAATGTACAAATTTTAGATTACTACTACTCTTTTACAGGAAAATGGTGAAAGTAGATTATTAATACCTAATGACATTTCAAAAATTCGACAATAACAAAAGAGTGAGGAAATTAGAAGAAAGTTGAAATCAATCACTACGTTCACACCCAAAAAGGTTGAGATCGTCACAGGTACGTATGTTTTAAAGACCCAATTCACAAAAATATTATAACCCTGATAGAGGAGTCCTTTTCATGAAATAATCTGACCTGATATGGTCATGAATCGCATGGGAACATTTTTTTGTGGGATCATTACCATAATCTGTCCACTTTTGAGGATTATAACAGCTTGAAATAGCTAGAACCTGAATTGTCAAGAGGCCGAACCTGCAATAAGTCAAAAAGGACAGAGCTACAGGTAAATGGAAGATAAATTATGATTCCCAAGGAATGTTGGGGGTCTGAAGTGAATGAGGTGTTTTTATTTTTGAAGAAAACATTCTGTTTTCAGTAGATTTAATCTCCTTTCATCTTTATGTGGCGTAGCGACAATAGAAGACAACACGATATGTGCCACAGACCCAGTAGCGCTTTATAACATGAATTTGTTTGATGATTATCAATTTTTTGGATGATAGATGAGCAGCTGGAATTAAATACCCTACAAACATATGCAAAACTATCCGTATCACATTGAACGCCTGGTATAATACATAAGGACAAGGGAAATATGGGGCTAACAATGTGGAGGTTTAGAGGGATTCCCAGAACGAACCTGCAATTTTGTGCGTTCTCATTTGGCGCCATAGCTGTTCAGCTTTTCTGACTGGCCAATTATCATTTACTTTAACACTCAAACTTCGGAAGAACTTGTATTCCTTAACGCGGATAGACATGTTATGAATGTGATCATGTACTCACCAGCTAGGTGTCTGTCGGACTGGGAACGGCACTGCTTATTCACCTGAAATTACATGATCAATTATGCATGGTCGCCCATCCGGATAACTTGCTGAAGTTCAAAGGAGTTAACTTGATTACGCGATTAACCGAGAAAACTCAACTGAGATCTCCACCACATTTTATGTTACGTCAAATTCGTATCAGATTACATACAGAAACGTTATCGAAGAGCTTCTCTTATGGACATATTTTAAATCATGGAAGAAGGAAACTCAATAAATATCGCTTTTCCAAAAAAAAACTAATTGAGTTTAATTTTCGATAAAACGTCACCATCATGTGTCACATAGTTTTTCAATTTATACTGTAGTTGATCGTGTTCGTGATATCAAGTTACTCTACTATGTGAAATACGCCAGCGATAGCTGTCGAGAAATTGGAACGAAATACTTTTCAAGGTTTCAATTGATGCATTGTTCTATCGATCGAACAATTTTACAGAGTAAATTATTTCCCTTCTCAATAATGATATTGTGAAATCAAGCGAATCCGGATTTTCCATCAGAAAAAGTACCGTAGGATCTTGAATATTCGTGACGTCAGAAACCATTATGAAAAATCTGACAAGTACTATATCTTTCGGAATGATGAATGTATCTCAACTGAAAAGTATTTTTTTAATGAACTGAATCGAAGATATTGATATCGTTTATATCTAGTTCGAATTAATAAAGAGTTTCCATTACAGGTGTTTCTCTTGTGATATTTGTCCATCTATAGAATAGATCTGCAGGGCATTAACATTTTTCAATTAATCCATAGTGCTCGTAAATAATAACATTCGATGAAAAAGTTCCCAGCATGTTTTTCCATGAGTTAATTTCAGGTGTTACAAATTCGATGTTTAGCAGTTTAGAGTAATTTATAAGATATACAGGGTATACCTTAACTATAAATAAGAACATCCGCAAAATTGATTATTATTTTCTCTCGGGTTCACAAGACTGAAAATATCTGCTGCTTGTAGATTTATGGATACGATTGAATCAAATGAATGAATAAGTTTTTCATTAAAGTTTTCAAAGAATAATGTGAACTGTCAGTGAAATACGCTCCCACATATATAAACTATATTCTTAATGATTTTCTCGATTGTCCCTCTGGAACTCACGAAATAAAGGTCATAGTTTCTGCCCACTGAGGGAAAATATGGGTTGACTTCTTTCTAGTATGGAATTGCTACTTTAAAACGAATTTAACTTTCGTATTTCAAATGGACCACCCTATTCTCATTACTAGTATTTATTTATCACCGATATATCTACTTCTTTATATATCCAGTATACTTTACTTCTTGATTGTTATAAAAACTTTGACCTTGAATCTTGATCCACTTAATCCTCAAAAAGATAAAGTTATATAAAATAGATTTTTTTAAGAAAACACAACATTCATCAATATGGAAAAATGTAAATGCAAATCATCAATATATACCCTGTATTCAGCAGAATGATCGGATGGTCGCTAATAATTGGGAGAAATTTCATCATAGCTTGAAATGAAAATACAACGTCAAACGAGACATCTTTATCATGTAACATTAAAACTTGTGGAATACTTGAAATTTGATATTACCTTATAATGTCCTGTTTTCAGTATAGGCGTGGATGATGACTTCGATCCCAAAATTTGTTGTCTTTGCAATTTAGTTTCTGGAATCACATTGAATGTGGTTTTTCTGGAAGATGTTGATTGGGTGTCGTCTTCCAAAAATTCACTATCAGATGTCGATGTTAAACATGGAGACGAAGAACTATCGGAAGGCCAAGTTAGATGCGTAGAGCTAGGAGAAATTGACGGTGATCTTTGAGAAGCTGCATCAATCACTTTGTGATCGGTTTCATCAATTATCTACGATACATTTATTATTTTCAAAGTGTGCTTTCAAAATAAAACATCTCAAATAAGAATGCGTTTATGGTGGTGAAATTGTTAATGCAGCACATATCTCTATGGATATAAAAATATGCGACGTGGAGAAGGTTATATTTGGGATATGATGGAAATAGGAAGCCCGAAAAAAAGAAGGTTTCAACAATTCGATTAACTCATCAGTTGATATTTTTCGAATGACTTTTCCATTACTTTATTTATGAATGGATGGATCTTTTCCGGACATTTTCATCGAATACTCTTATATGACGTAATGTATGAATAATGTAAATTAGCTTATGTCCACCTGTTATTTGTATATCTGATGTTCTTTTTATTCATAACCATTTCGAAGATGACTTTCTTCACCACCATACATTCATGATAGTGATTATAGATATAAATTATCATAAGATCTATAATGTGGCTGTACCACACCTGTGGACTGTATCATTTATTATTTGATTCTGTATATTTATATTTCCGAATATTCCAAATTTAAATGTATACATCATTACATGTAATGAATTCAGATATGGCTGTGGAAACAATGACGTCACAAATGAGGAGTGTTTGAATTTACATGTACCTACTGAAACAGCGTTTCAAATATTGAATAATAAATCAGGTTTTCAATATTTGGAGTTAACAAATATTAACAGTTATTCATGTCATGTGAAATGAAGTGCAAATTTAACGATTCTGAATATGCCATCAGCTAAACAATAGTCAACCTAGTACAAATATTCGTCCAATAGGATATAAGCTATATACATAGTAAAATTGATGAACTGAAATCATTAGTCTAAATTAAAGTGTGATAAATTCCTCAAGATGTATTTATGTGAATTGAGAAAGTTTGTGATGATTCTCAGTACTATTCGGAACACATATCAAACGTGTTTTCAATTGATCTTTATGAAGAAGATAAATGGGTAGACGGAAATGAAAACGTTTGCCATTCAGGCAATTGGTGATGATACGGGTTTTCTGATTCACCTGAAATCGAGGTTGACCTACTAGAATTGAATATAATCTTGCAACGATCGACATTTCGAGTTCAGGTTCTCAGGTTTCTTTTCGGAAATCGAATTTCATTTATATATACTTACTGTCGGTTTTGAGAATGGGTAAACATCCAACGGTACAACTATTTTATTGAAATTATTACTGAGAGACCTTTGAAGAATGTCCAATCCATTTTCTTCATGGTCTCTTGTATTTAGACCGTTCGAATATACATAATCATTTCTCATTTGTTGTTCTAAATAGTTATCATACAAAGAATTTTCCATATATTCATTTTTCGCCCATAGCTCTGATACGTCGGATTCAATTTTCTCTATGATAGAATTTATCTCTATATCATCCTGTTCCTGACTTATATCAACTAGTTTTTTTGAAATTTCAGTTTTTTCCTTTTCCTTGATCTTCTGGTGGCTGTTTTGCATAGAATCTTTTTCAAATACCTTTGCAATTTCATTCTGTAACAAAACAAAAATTTCGGATACCCTAGGAATAATAGATTTTTCATTAACTATAGTGTATGAGGACAGCTATATGAGCAGAGAAATCAGTACTTAATATTATTCAACACTCGTATGATAATTATCAGATCTTGTGATTTTCAACGATTGAATAATCATGTCATCATCGTCTTATATAGATTGATATACTCTATAGCAAGTATTGGAGATGCTGAGAAAATTCATTGGTATACAAGGTGTTGCAGATTCAAATCAATATACGATACCAGTATATACCGAGGTAGTTTCCGATCACTTTCCATAGATAGGTTACGCCTTTTATTACAAAGATATAAGGCAAAATACTTGAACTGGAAAACAGTTCAATCACGATTGGTTTCAGTGATTCACCCAAAATACCCTTTATTGCAAAAATTTGGTAGCCTGTATCGATATTCGAAAAAAGTTTTCGAATCACCAAAAACAAATTACAAATTCAAATTAACAGACGCATGCTTCAATGGACACCATCTTATGATTATAGAATACTGCGAAGGATACAAACTAATGAAATCCTCAAAATCGCAACGGTTTTGTTGAAAAAAAGCGGAATCAAATCTGGTAGTCTGGCCCCTTCGGGCTAATATGATTCTGGTGGTTTTCATCACCTCTTTTCGAATATTGGAACGGATCTGCAAAGTTTGGTATTGAAAATGTTATTTTTTGAATTGAATAAATTCTGAATTTTTTCCGAAGACCAAAGTGAATTCTGAATCACATTTATATTAATTTATTACATGTGAATATCTGATATTAGACCGTACGGACCATGTAAAGATGTTTCCGAAATGAATCTAACCCAATGCCCAATAAAAACCGATAGACAATTTAATGGAGAGTAATTTGAAACTACTGAAGTTTCCTCATCCACAGGTATGTATGTATTTGAAGCTTAATCATCATGTCTATCTACGGAATATTACCAATAAAACAAAATAAACAGTTATGTTTCCATATAAATTTTAATTATTTTCATATTTTCTCCTACTGCAACGGTAGCTGTGGGGCATAAAATTAATTCCCCATGTGTAGATGATTGGGGATTGGATTTAGTGGTACACATTCCATTTGGAATATAAACAAGAGAAAAGACGTTGATAAACTCCCTTATTCCCGTTTCTAATCCCTTTTGACCTCTGGCCATTACAATTTTTCTGCTCCAGAGACCGTAACATACTGTATTTAAGGATCAGATTTTTCGATTCAGACGCAGTATCATAAGTTTCGTTTTCCGGGAGAAGTTGAAATGACCGGGCTTTTGAAATGGATACTCCTTCTTACTGTTGGAAGTGTTCAAGTAAGTGACAATGTATATAAAAAATGAAATATACCCGAACGTTCTTAGTAATTACTGAATAATTTCACGAAGTGGATGTCTCATTTTTGATTTGAATCTATTGACACAGTAAGGGTTTTTAGGAAAGACCATATCCTATTCGGAATTTGTTCTGCAACTAAGATAACCAGGTTTTATGGTCGTGATTACTCAATAGAATGCGTGGAACATTTTGGGAAACTCATATTTTTCTGAAAACGATTGTATGATCATGATGAAATTCCAAGTTTCGTTCGCGCTCCTAATAATATTTTCATGAAATGATTTCGTTCAACGTTTTGAAATGATTTTTTTTCTCATGATATTCGTAATAATTTAAAAAATTTCTCAATGTGTATTTTTGGTACTTCTTGCTTCACTTCAATTTGACTTTGTATTTTATCTACGTATATTGGGTCTCTCATTTTAAAAATGGAATGGTGATATTGATCATTATTCCAACACGTAATCATTATTGAATAATTATTTTTTCATTTATCTAGGTTACTCATTTTGTCAATTGTATAGAAATTCATTGAATTGGTCGGTTTTGATTTCGAACAGTTCCACTTTTCACATTTGTACACAGATAGTACGGTCACGACATTATTCCAATTAGGATTGAATGTTTTTCTCAAATTCGTGAAACGAACAGATCACAGAAACCTACTAAACCGCACGGCTCGTGTATGTATTTTCCACAACGAGAAACGACGATTTCTTTACCATTATCGCTAATAATAATCGATGTGGTTTCTTTTCCCCTAGATGCCTTCGTCCGTGTATGGAATTTTATTTTTCGAAATTAACATTTCTTTCAATGTGTTTGTATCCATTCACCTCGAATCACATCGCAAGGTATTTCCAATCATTATTGTTAAACTTGTTGAATGATGACAGTAGGTATGGTATATCCAGTTTCTCCATTCAATTCGATTTATACGTGGATTTTTTTTCGTTTGTCTGATGGTCGTCCGCAGATCGAATTACAAAAAATATCGTTACGTCAATTTATATTCAGTAAACTTGTTCGCCGAGATTCCTCGATGAATATTTGTCTTTGCAAACAGAATCTTTAAGATGACGCAAGTTGTAAATTAGACTTCGAATTATTTGTTCATTGTCTTTTGTCTTGGGTGGGTATCATATATTATCGAAGTGAAAAGCCATGAGCTATTTTTGCTGTTATGTCATTGGATATACCAACATATAAAAGTAATGGAGGAATCGAACATAATTTAATTCGCGGTGTTTGCTAGATGTTGAACCTTGAACCTCGAAGCCATCTATTTTCGGTTTCACCTTCGCGAACATTTATTACAAACAGATACACGAATTTATTAGTATATTTCAATGAAACGAAAATAGTGACGATTCTCTGACAGAATTCGTTTTTTCTCGCAGGCGCATGATATTCGGAGGCGAACGGTCCATCAAGTTTTCTCCCCAATAGACGATCCCAGATTGAGGGATGATAGAATTGTAGGATGTTCTGAGCACCAGTGCATCGTCAATAAGCGATCTTCAACGGGCCAAGATGAGATGGGACCTTTTTGGGCAAATCGAGGTAAAAAAGACCCGATTTACCTGCGGGAGCCTTTCTATGTGGAAGAACCCTATTGGGTGATTGTGGGAAGGAATGACCAATTCCAGGAAGAGCCATTTTTCATTTCGAGAGGAAAAAAGGAAGCAGGACCGTCATCGAATCTCAGAGATAGACGTGAATTACCGATAGAAGTTGATTCTCCATTTTTTGCGGCGAGAGGCAGAAGAAACCAAGTGAACAATTAATTTATCCTTCTGAAGATTGCTAGTCTCGGTATATCTAGTTGAATTATTATGAATAAAAACTGAATTCTACGTGTTATCATTTTTACCATATCAACGTTTTTTTTCTCTGCCCGAATTCAATGTCATCATGACTTGCAAACACCCCTTCTTACAAAACATTCGAACACTCTCACTTATCCGATTGACTTATCAGTTCTATAATGATTTCTGGTATTCTTTGGCATTCTCCATTATACATTATATGTATATACAGTCGAGGAAGAAAGTTTTCATATATTTGCTTATTTTTCAACAACAATAGTGCAACATTTATATATAGTTCCCCTTTGAAATTTCAATTGACTGATTATCTAGACATCAATTGTTGTGGAGATTCTTCACAACGATGACAAATCAATATTTCAATTCATTTTGTTGATACGTCAATCGTCAGTCTTTAATTTGAATTGAACAATTGAAATTTCCAAGAATATTTTTCAATGTTGTATAAGTTTTTCAGTCCCATCAGGATTATGAATATAGAAAACTTGTTTCTCGAGATGATCAGTGGAGAATACGACGAGGAGTAACTTATTTGCATATTCGGATATAAGCTGTCACAACTTTATTTGATTATATCTTTATGTATCACATTTCTATCGAACTTGTTATTATCAGTATCGATAGTTTCAACACAAGATATGTGCATTTTCAAGATAGTATGAGTAGTATTTTTTTTCAGCAATTGACGATATTTTAGAATTTCTGATTACCTCAAGTTTATCATACTAAAAAATGTATAGGAAATAGAATAATGAGTAGGCCTGCTCCATCTTTTTGTAATTTATAACTTCTATACTAGCTTGTTATCAGTAACACGATATCGTTTTTTCTTTGGTATACTTTCTCCTATCCAACAAATTTGAATTTCATATAACCGTCAAATAAAAGTTCTGTTTCTATTTCGGAAATAATAGATCTTGGATTATTGACCATTATGACTGTCAGTCTAGAAATTATTCGACGAATGGTGGATCCTAAATATTAAACGGATATGTACTTATCATCAAAAAAGCGGTACCTATACTTAATAGCATTTCAACAGAGAACCAGCTAGAGTCTCCGATTTGTAGGTTGAATATTGAAATATGTTTATATGGAAACAATAATATATTTGAATAAAATTCCAGTATATTCTACTTTACATATTTCATTCATAATTCATTGGTTGTATTGAAACATACCAAGTAGAACTTCACCATACAATCTAAATGAAAATAATCATCATCAATGAATCGTGGGAGCAATAACCATCAAGTATCTATATCTATAGTCAGTAGCGTAGTTTGAAATTATTTTTATTGCCAGATGCATATTGGTGTAATTAGTAGCAAATCAACAAATTTTTCGAGACAAATGATTGCACAGATCAATATACCCAAAAATTTTCTTTCAAGGAATCAACATTTTTCTTAAATTGGAAAACAGTAGAATAGAAAGTGTTATTAAAAATTTGACCCCTACGCCTGAGTGAATAAACCGAAACAATTGTTCGTCGGACCGACAATTAACTATATTATATAATTGATGGAATTCTCTGCAACTATGTTGAATTTGTGAAGTATACAATATAATTATCAACCCGCATAATATTTACATGCATATTGTCGTATACGTCTAAATATGTAACCGGACCTTACACTCTGGATTATATCTATATCTATATGAAGACAGATGACAGAATTGGAGGTCATATAATATCTCTATTATTTCTCATGTTTTCGTAACGATATCATAGGCAGAAGGCTTGGGAAATAGCAATTGCGATTTCAGATTTTCATGAAAAGTACCTATTATGCTATCAAAAAAGTTCAAACTTACCTGACTTTCTTTTAAATAAACAAAAGCCTCTTGATAAGCACTATCGCTTGTCATTTTCTTGAATTACCTGCACAAATTTCGTCGCCAATCCATGCTACCAACGAACCTGAAGATGAATGAACATTTTGTCAACACACATCCTAAATATCTATTTTTTTAAACATTGCGAACCATTCCCAGCAAGATAAGCAGAGGTTATTGTAAATATAGAGCTATAACATATATTTATGGCATTATTATTTTGAGATTCGAATTGATTGCGTTGATATAATTATTGAACAGCGAATTGATAATAGTATTCTTGAAAACTTGAAAAAATCCTGGGGTAATTATCGTATTGCAAACATATCTTCTGGAAATCCATGGGATATAATGTAATTGAATAAATTGAAATTGAATTCATTGTGCAAAGTTCGTTTTGTTTCACAAAAAACTCGCGTTGTTCAGGAGGATGCGATATCAGAAAGCTTCGTTGTGTTGGATAGTTTTGGTGTTTGCTTATATTACAACAATAAAAAGCCTGTGTTCGTTTGATCATTCGGTCTAGTAACGACAGCTGCCCCGCAAGTGTTTCTATTTCCCTCAATGGAATGGTTCACATGAACAGCAGATAGTTAATAGGAATGTTGCCAACAAAAAATGAATGTATATTTCTATGAAACCGAAGTAATTAAGTATGCATTAACGTAAAGAAACACACGCCTTATTATTATGAATTATACAGGCTGTTGGGAAATATTCTGTAGTTCCTATAAGCGTGATGAAGAGTGTTTATTGGATTCATTCACTGTGTAAGTATCGATGTAACTAATATATTTTCGAATATACTTAACCATAGGCGTAACGAGGGGGTGGAGGTTATTGGGGTCGTAATTCCCCCATTGCTCAGAAGAAATAAAAAAAAATTGCAAGTAATAATTTGGAAAAATAAAAATTTGAGTTAGTGCGGTTGACTGGTGGGGGTCGACCCCCCCATTAGTCAACTCTAGTTACGCCAATGTACTTGACAAATAACAAATAAAACTATTGTTTGAATCATTAACTTGATAACTCATAACCATAACAATTAACTTTATTTTCGAGAGAGAAACAACTTTTGATGTAATTACGATAAATTAGTTTTTAAGTGATCTTACCATCTATTTTCTATACGAATAAACAAAATTCGAATAATAAAGCGCTCTAGTGAACCAAAAACCAATTGAATGAATTCAAAGGATGACATCTCAATTAACTCAGTGAGATGACGTTTGTGCATCAATTTTAGAATTGAAAATTGTGCTTCTCTGTTTTTTTAATGGGTCATTTGTTTAGGTTCTCTGTATTGTTTATGTATTTTTGTCGTATAATTCTCAAGTCACCCTATACCGGGTGTCCCAAATTATCGTATACATACCATATCTCCCTTATTTGTCAAAATAATTTAAAAACTGTTCTGAATGGCACTAAAGTGCCTTCATAAAGATTTATAAAAAACTTTATTTAATTTGACAGGCAATTTATAATTTTATAAGGATAATAAGGTAATATAAAAAAGTCTGATATGTATTTTTTTGATAATAATAAAAGAAACAACAAGTATGTTGTATCGTTGTATTCCAAATAGAATAACAAATAATTTTCAATGACAGTAGCGTTTTAAAATAAAAAGTGACAGATAGGTGCACAGGCCTGTCAAATGCAATTTAGTTTTTTCATAAGTCTTCATAAAATTAGTTTAGTGCCATTCAAACAGACTTTTGATTTTTAAATCATCTTGTCGAATAAGCAAGGTATTGTATGTATATACGATAATTTGGGACACCCGGTATGTACATAAATATTTTACTTCAATGTATACGGTTTTATCTGTATTCAGATGAACTAAACAAAGATGATGTTTATATTACGATAAGAAAACTATATTCATGATGTTAATTCCTGGCATATTTGGGAACCTGAGTAAACCTATCTTCCTACCTGATGTATAGTGCCTACTCACCTATATAATCTATATACTCTTATGATGATGAGTTTTGTTTGAATGTTGTAAGGTTATAGTTTACAACAATCCAAAAAAGAATATATTTTCAAATGAACTATTCATCTTTTTTTGTAGTATAAAAATTGGTTCTCAAACTTTTCCAAAACGTGCTCTCATAATATGAAATGAATGAAATGCAGCGAATAAAAACAGTTTCACTAGTATATGATCACATACTGTGAACCTGTAAGGATTTTCGAATTGAAAACTATTTATCTTGAGATGACTGAACATCAAAGGGAACCGTATAATTGACTCATCTTATATTTTCAGTGGTCCACTTATTGATGACCGATAATCTTAGATATCGCATGTTTCAATATCTGAAAAGTACCAAAATGTTTTAAATGGATACCGAATTATTTCAGTCATTGCCTGTGCCTTTCATCATGTTTTCAAATATATCTCCCAGTTCAATCTGTATTCGGAAAAGATCAATTCGAATTGTACAGGATATCAAGAGGCTATAAATACATGAAAAGTTTATTATTTTTCGCTCTAGTCGGGAACGTGTGTAATTGCTTTCGGGCTGTTTAATGTGTGGTTTTATTAGGAATCCCACTGTTTTCAAGAGTTCAATTAAATTAGATACACAATTGAAATTTGTGCCCCAGCAATAAAGCATTCGCAATGACGTCACATAGTGACCAGCTGAAAGGGAGACAAAAAAACTAATTGACCATTGTGAATTTTATACTAGAAATTAACATCTGAGAGTATGGTCACTCAATTAAGTATGCATATCTTTTCTCAAGCGAATGAAATAGTCAGAAGTTATTAATTTTTCAGTTCCAAACGACATTGTTACGTATTCATTACGAGTTGTTTCATTTCAGACGTATAATTTTGTTTCGTAACGAGGAATGGTATATTTTTTAAATCTTCTCGATATTGAAAAGCACAGAGGTAATATTCATGTGTTTATCTAAAGATCAATAATGGAAAAATCGAATGATATCATTATTACGATCATAATGATGTTTAATAGCTTCAATAGCACCCAGCGGCCTCTGATTTTGTGAACATTTTACAGTGCAACCTTTCATCACTATTTCTGCGATTATCACTTCATAAGCATATTTGAACATCAATTATTAGTGGAGGATTCTTGTACTTTGAACTATTGATTATATAGAAAACGAACAATAGTTGTCACATTGATCTTCTGATGATGCTTTAAGGCTTTAATTTTTCATTTGCCCTTCTCTAATATCACAAATATATAGGTACATAATATTTATGAAGATGTGTAGTAGATCAATACTGAACATATTTCAATTTGGATAGACAAAATTTCGTAATATAATAAATACACTGAAACTAATCCCTTGTTCACATCAGAATCCTAGATGAATCATTTTAAACTCCATCTCTTCACACTCGAACTTCAACAGTAATGACAAGATATTAACAACTGATAAGATGATTAAATTGACGAAGAAGTTCTAGATCTTTAATATAAATAGCTGTCATGTTGTAACATCAGTTCCTGTTGCTTCGATCAATTCATAAAATTGATGGAAGAGAATATAATCCCAATGTCCTAAAAATACATTCATGAACTACTCACAAGAAAGTCGTGTGCATAATTTACCTTGAATTTAAAATAAATACCTCTTGAAAATTTTGCTTTTCATAAGCATCATACGATTTGTTTATGTATGTTTATCTTCCTCAAATGTTACAAAATTTGTAGAATAGCTCTTCTTGTATTAGGAGTTTTTCGAAATTTTCAATTGATATTACCAATATAGAAATGTCAATCATTTTGAAATAGTTGATTATGGACTCATACGATTTCGGATTAAAAGTGTGAATAGAATAGAATTATCCGCGTCGATTTGAAGCATATAAAGATTTTTCAATGGACATTTGAGGAGATTAGTCAAATTTAAAATAATAATTTGTATAATCTATGAGACACATGTTTTTTATACCTTTGATTCAATAAATAACCTGATATTTCAAAGATACTCACATTTCAATTCACGATAGTTTCAATGAAATATCTATGCAAAGTGTCACGCACCTAATAGGCAATGAGAAAAATATTTTTCAAATCGTTCATCTCGAATCTATCATTACATAAAGTGAAATATTAGTTGGAATACTGAGCATAACCTTGTGCATATATTACGTATTATTGAATGAAAAAATGGTAAACTTTATCTATATCGATACGAAAGATATCTATCTAAATCTACTGTATATGGTAATATTCCATTGAAGGTGAAGCCGAGGTGAATTCTACCTACTGATATTTTGCGCGCTTCAAAAAATCTTAATATCCGACAGAGTTTCGAAAGACTCAAAAATCATTCAGGCTCAGAAGAAATTTCTGAAAAATTATAGATGGTAACTGTTGTTGATGAATTTGATGAAATTGAAGGTATTATTTATATATTATCTGAATCCAAACAAAAAGGTGATGTAATAATGATGCATGTATAACTAGTTTCGGAAACAACTTTTGAGAATAGGTGTGTCGGCCAATCTTATTCGCCGACGCAAAACTTGAACGAATGTTTTATCACGATACATAATTTTTCAAGTACGTATACATAACATTTACTAAGGTAGATAAAACTGATACGCACCAATTTCGATAAGTCAAAATCATCAACGAAGTTCTCATACTTCTCCTGTCCTGGCTGCACGCACGTGGGATTTCGATTAAAAAATAAACCACTCGACGAGCATTTCGTCAAAATAAACGCGCACTCTTGAACTGTGTAACAGCTTGACCAACACTGAAAAGTGACTAAGCCAACAAACAAGGAACAACTGCTAGCTCGCATTTAGAGAATAGAGGTAAGGCTATGCGTCGAATGTAAGCCACATGCAATAACGTTTCGGTTGACTGTCAACTGGCTCGTATCAGTGTGTTGTACTAACATACCAGCTTCTACACGATATTTTAGTCAATGGTATCATTATACGTATAACACCATAGTATACACAAACACATGCACCCACATAGTACGCGCTGTGGGGATCTCCGATCGACGCATGGATGTAAAGGCCCTCATTCAATTGTGAATGACAATTGGTATGGGATTGATGGGGCACGTTGGAACGCTTCTGGAATTTTGATTTTTCTAGGTGTAAACGACAAGCGAACGGAGCATCGTTCAAACTATTCATTGTTTCGATTCGAACGATTTCCCGAAGAATTTTCATACTAGACGAGTCGACATGTTCAGTAAATTTGAAATATCGTCACCGGTGAACTACTTCCGTTTCAACGGGAAGTGAATAACAATAATTACGAACTCAGTATTTCGTATGGGAGGGGAGCGACAAGGGAAATAATTACTTCAAATTCAAAATGAACATATTTCAGTAGAGCGAAAAAACATTTAATTCACTGCGTTCACTGTAATTTTCGATATTTCAGGTATTGTATGAATTATTGCAAAGCGGTTATACGTCAACTTCTATTTCAATATCTCTATTGTTCTTTACGTGACAATTGGTATGAAATTAAATGAAGAGGTGTGCTAAAACGCCATTCGAATTTTGATTTTTGTGGGTGTAATCGTAGGCGCATAGCCCAACCATGGAAATTGTTCAATGTTTCAAAATTTGGAATAAAGATGAAAATAGAAGAGTTAGTATATTCAGTATATTTGGGATATTGTTAGTAGTGAATCTGAAGTTCAACTAGAACAATTTTTTTATTCGTATGGCAAAACAAATATAACATTTCTTGATGATTGAATATGGGTACAGATACAGAAGCTTTGACATCGTCTACCAAAATGCATGATGATCTTATAAAATATATTACATCATGAATTATAAAAGAGGATTCAACGTTCTCAGTACTTCATTTCGAATAAAAGAACGGAAAAGAAATAACTACGTCTGTGTACAATTTCTCATTTATGACTCTTTCTGCCATGGTTTCGTTCACAGCTTCATGATATTTCTGAAAGCGAAATAGTAGAACACAAAAGCTATAGTTCATATAATTATTGTTATTATATATGTATGTATATTTGGCATATACCCATTGATGTGAACAATCCATTGTGCTATAAACCAAGTGCTCCTGATCAGTAGAATGCAATAAAAGTGCATATAGACAGTTACAATTAATTTTATAAATATCCAAATCAGGTTCATTTTCCATAGTTTCTTTATCATTTGCAATAAAAACTTTCCCCCAATATAAAAACACTGAACTGAACACCTATTGATTTAAAAATCGCAAAAAAGTCGTTGATCTACTTTGGATTTCTTATTGAGAATTTGCTTATAGTCCGGGTGGTTGAAGAATTATTTACTTTATTCATAAACACATAATTATGGAATGCGTAAGCTGTAAGCTCAAATCTGGAGAGCCTACATTATTATGCGACAGCTGTCAAAGGTCAACACATAGAGAATGCTCAGGACTAAACGCTAGCGAAATGAAAGTCATGGACCTGAAAGGGAAAAGTGTCCTCAAATTCCTTTGCGAAGAGTGTCAAAATGGAGTTCGACTGATTCCCAAACTCCTGGTCAAAATAGATAACATGGAAGCCGACTTGGATAAACTAAAAAGTAGAGTTGAATCGGGAACCTCTTGTGCAATGGAAGATAGACAATACTGGATAGGCGAAATGGTAGAGAGGCAGATTCGTGCTTCAAATATTATTATTCTTAATGTCAACGAATCAAATCTGAAATGCCAACAAGAAAGAGTTTTCGAAGACAACTTAGCTGTGAAAACTGTACTGAAAAACTTTAGGAATATAGATAAAAGTGATATGAGAATGTTCAGATTAGGAAAATATGTCCCAAATAAGATTCGACCTATTAAAGTTATTCTTAAATCCTCTTGTGATGCAAAATTTGTTTTGAAAAACAAACATATGTGTGATATTCCTAGCATTAGAATATTTAGTGATCAAACCAAGATCCAGCGCGACTATCTTCAGCTTGTCAGGGATAAACTGAAAAATCTCATTGATAATGGATGTAGTGATGAAACAATTAGATTTATAAATAATAAACCCGCAATCGTTGATAAACAAGACCAAAAAAATGTGCAGTGGGCCCTGATATACCGTATAATCCAAATATAATTTATCTTAATGCTCAAAGTATTGTAAAAAACCGGGATCAAGTTCAAGAAAGCATTACTTGTTACAATCCAAAGCTCATTTTGCTCAGTGAAACCAGAACAACATCAGATATTGAAGAAACTGAAATTGAACTCGAAAAATATAATCATGTGAGATGTGATTCAAATAGTAGGCACACGGGAGGGGTTGTATTGTATTGTATTGTATTGACTATAATTTTTCTGAATTCAAAACTTTCAAATTAAATGGCAACTATTGGTGTAAGTTACTGAGAGTTGATTTTATAACGAAATTCTGCTTGGTTGGCTGTCTATATCACTCACCATCAAGCTCTGATTCAAAATTTATTGAAGAATTTGAAATTATTTGTGAGGTTTTATCGTCATGTGAAAATCAATGTGTTCTAGTTGGTGACTTTGATATAAACCTATTGTCAGATTCTTTTTACACAGTATGAAAATGAAGAATCTGTTATCAACATATGGAATTGAGCAGTGTGTAACGGAACCAACTCGTATTGCTGATAGCAGTTCAACATTAGTTGATTATGTTTTAAGTAATCACAGCCATCTGAGGGTTGTTGTACATGATTGTCCAAAAATAACTGACCACTCCGTTATATCAGACAATTTATACAATATTGTTAAACCATACGATAACTCAAAAAAATATAGAAATCTCAATATTGAAAACTTAAGGAAGATTAAAACAGAATTATTAATACAGAACTTCAATTTAGACTCAGTTGATGTTGAAGTTATTTATCGAGAAATTTGGGAAAAATGTGAACTTGTTATTGATGATATTGCACCCATAGTGAAAAACAAATAAAATGGCAAAATTTCAAGATACTCAGGAATGATGTAGTAAATCTCCTAAAACAAAAAAAACAGTATTATATTGAAAAGATAGACAGGTTCAGAAATAATCCCAGAGAAATGTGGAAAACCTTGAAAAGAATAGTTAATGATAATAATCATTATCCTCCACCAAGTATTAGTTTTGTAACTGCTGATGGACAAACAATATTGAAAGATAATATGGAGATAGCACACAGTTTCAATGAATATTTTATTAGTATTCAGAAGTATTCAGGATGTCATCCAGGGTATGGATAATAGTGAATCTTGGATTAATGCTAACAGTAATCTATACTTGGAGTTTGATAAGTTTGAGTTACTTTCTATGAAGGACTTACGTAAAATAGTTGGTAGTTTGAACAATAAGTTTTCTCTATTTGATACGTTGAACTGCAAAATGTTGAAGGAAGTATTTGAAACCATTGGCCATGTAATTTTGAACTTCATAAATACGTCTCTAACTACAGATAAAATTCCACAGAGTCTAAAAATCAGTAACATTATACCAATTCAAGAAATAACACATACCATCAAATGAGAAGAATTCCGCCCAATAAATACTTTACCACCAATTGAGAAAAATCTAGAAACAACTGTTTATGAACAATTACTACATCACGTTTCAGAAAATTCAATATTGATGAATAATCAATCTGGATTTCGAAAAAAGCATTCTTGTGAATCAGCATTGCAACTTACCCTATGCTATATTAAAACCCAATTAGACATCAATAAATATGTTGTTGCGGTTTTCCTAGACCTGAAAAGAGCCTTTGAGACAATCGACAGGGAAATATTACTTTCCAAACTCGAACAATATGGTATTGGGGGTAAAGTACTTGATTGGCTAAGTGACTACCTTTCAAACCGTAAGCAACGGGTACGTTTTAAAGACCAAATATCTTATATATGAATAATCTTGAGCTTTTTGTGGAATGTGAATTCATTAACTTGTTTGCTGATGACTCCTTAATTGCCTGTAGTGATGTTAACATTGAAAGCGCCATTGAAAAAATGAACTCCATCTGCTTGTTATCAATAAATAAATATCTGACTCTGAATAAACTAAAACTTAATGTAACCAAAACCCAGGCGATGGTCTTCACAACTACTTATAGGTATGATTTTCTTTATGTTGATAATATTCACCTGAACATTAATAATGAGGGAATTCAGGTTGTGTCGAATGTCAAGTATCTGGGATTTTTTCTGGACAATGTTTTGAATTTCAATATTCATTTTGATTATACTTATAAAAAGATTTCGAAAAAACTATTTTTTTTTCTCTCGAATATCTCATCAACACTTATCAATTGAGACTAAAATCACTGTGTATAATTCAATCATTCAGCCACATTTTGATTATTGCTCATCGATTTTATATCTATTTAATCTCAATAAGTTGAATATGCTCCAGAAGTTTCAAAATCGTGGAATGAGAATAATACTGAAAACAAATCGCCTAACCCCTGTAAGATCAATGTTGATGACCCTCAATTGGTTTTCAGTTGAAACCAGATTGTTCTATTTCACTATGATTTTAATATATAAAATAATAAACCACTTGGCACCTGATTACTTTCAGAAATACATAACTTATAATAAGAATATTCATAATTATAACACACGTTGCAAAAATGACTAGAATATTCATACGGTACTCATACGATATTGTAATATAGTTCTATGCATAGACGAATCAACAGTAAAATATGTTGGGTTACTCAAAATTGTAATTTCTCAGAAAAGAGATTTTAATATAACGATTCCAATTACTTTCATTTCTGGTTTGAGTATTGTTGAATAATTCATGGATCCAACAATTCCTTGGGCTCCATACAAATTTTTGGAGCTCCTTTTTTCACAATGTCAATATATGAAGAATTCGTAAGAAGACAAAAAATCTAGATGACGATCGAAATTTGTAATGAATAAATTGAATATAAGAAATTGGAAAACTTCTTTAAAAATTATCTTCACCATAATAACACAAAAATTACAAAGTAATTTCAATCCACATTTGATAGATAGATTCAACAGCGATTGCAGTTGATGATTTGAAGGTAAAATTGGAGAACTATAATACCTCCTAATATCAGTATAGCTATTATACATGTAAAAGGACCATCGGAAACAAAACAACGGATCCGTAGGTAACAAAATCGCTCGGACATGTCAAACACATTTTCAAGACAGTTCGAATCGATCATTGTCAATCCAAACTGATGTCTATCACCGGCTTTCATATAATGATACAAATTCTGTCAACTGAAAGAGAAAATAATGAAATCGCATGATATTCATTGATAATGATGAATACATCTCTTTAATAATAATCTTGTTTTTATTGATTCAATATATATAATGACAGATTGGCAGACAGAGATATAGGTAATGACATCAACCTATTTCTTTCCATATGTATATGAAATGTCATGGGTAGTAGCAGATGTCTCCTTTGGAAATATAAAGTGTGCGTTTGCGAGATATTTGCAAAAATCCGGTTCTGAATGACCTACAGAGGTGTTTTCAATAATTCACTATTATTTTCATCAATAGATAATACAACAAAATGATATTCAAATAATTATATTTGTTCGAATAACACTGCTCTCACCTATATTGCGACCAAGAACTTATAGGGAAGGAATAAAAAAGTAAATATTGAAAACCGTGATATAAAATATACACATGAATATCGAATCAATTTTTTGATTGGATGCTAGCTGTTTATTTGAACATTACCTACTTAGTTATCTCAAAGAGTAAGCTCTTAATATGATTTTTTCCTCAAGGAGGATACAAAATATCCACAATGAAATGATATAAATGAACATATTTCAGTGATATTAGTATACAATAAACATATCTACTTCATCATTAATATTCTAATTTATCCAAACCATTTTTTTTTGACAGCGCAACAATGAGAAATTCAGATTATATCACTAATGTGATGAGTGATAACAGTGCATATTCAGACATACTATAGACTATAGTGACAGTTATTTAACCCTTATCAGGCATATTGGTTTCTCCAACATAGTTGAGGTAGCAGCAAAAAGGTTTGATTTCTCTTTTGACACAGAATTCGTTTTCACCACTAACAGAGTAGGGGGAATCTTCATTCCAAATCCAATTCAATAGCGTATTGAGTACATTAATGTTGTGAAAATTTCAGAGTTGATGTATCAAACAATACAGAATGAATACTCATAACATTCTTCTGTTGATAGTTTTTGATATTCTATTTTCGGGTACCATCTTGCTGAATAAAATTTGACCATATGTTTTTGTACTGAAAGTTGGTCCCTTATTCAAAACTAAATTCCAGATGTTTACCGTAAACCATCATGTTATTGGGGTAGGTTATTTGTCCGTTTTCTGCAAAAACAAATGGGATTCGAAATCTTGAACAGTCAAAGAATCTTCCATAAACATCCGATTTGGTTTCACGTCTCAAGATATTTCGTGGCTTCCCGAGCGATTTCTTGAGAGTTTCGGTTTCTAGAAAGATGAAGAATAAGGACCACTTTCGTGTATGATATACTGAACTTATCTATTAGGAAAACATTAAATGTAACGAAAAGCTGTCTCTTCAAATGGAATGTTTTCTTTGAGAATTTATTTTCGGATTCTACAATGTGTATAAAGGTAGGTAATTTTCATTATATTTTTACGTTGAGACTTCCGAGATATTCTTAATTGTTCGAAAATAGTTATTGAATTTTTTAACCTACTTGATTTGGTAATTAATCATACTTTGACGACTATTTCAATATTCAACAAACGTTATACTACCTATTATTTGTTGCTGTCAAATTTAGGAAGTTGTGCTTTCACGATAATTGTCTTGCAGTAGAAGTATAGTATTTTTCGACTTTACTATTCGTGATAAGAGTCCATTATGATAATCCCAACAAAGCAGATTGTTAGCTAAACGAACTGGAATTATCATTTTCGAAAAATCAAGACTAGAAAATTGGTATTCGATGAAGTCGAATCGGCAGTTTTTCTGTCTATACGCGAGAATTATATATTAATATGCAAAAAAATATATGCAATTTTTATAATTAAATATATAGCATCATTAGTTTGAAAATTTTTCCTCATTAATCAAAACACCAGAGGTAATTTGATAACTCTGTTTGATAACATTGAAATACTTCGAAGTGATTTGTAGTTCTGAAAATGAGGTATTTTCATGAAAAGTTAATTATAGAGAAGAACATTATTTTTACGAGTGGGATGAAATACATGTTCCATTCGAAGTAGAAACATTATATTCGTAATAAGAAAGTGTAGCGATAATTTCGTGTCAGTTTTTTACTGTCTTATTTGTTCTAGTTTTCGAAAATATGACACAAAATTCAATTTATTAATCATTAGCACTCAGTGTATCTCACATTTGATGTTGAAATCACAATTTATATTCTTAAAACTACAGATAATCAAGACCTTTAAGCAGCTTGGAATTATACAATGAACTAACGAAAATCAGGCACTAAACTATGCAACCAACAATACAAGTTAAGACCTATATAGCCTCTAACAAATTCAGCAATTCATATGGTTTCAACTAAATTTTACTCAATTTAACCTAGTCAGCAACATCATTCAAGTTCGATGTATACGTGGAGATCTTAATTATTTCCATATCATCACTTTGACATTTAAAATATTTGGGAAACTGAAGAGCATGAGGCAAACTGAACGTTTTCCTATTGAACATACTCAGATGCGTAACTATAGAGTTGCAGGGCTGGCCTAATGCCATGGACCCCAGAGTTCAGAAAAAATATGTTATCAAGGTTAGTTTGTACAGCAAATAAGAATAAAATAAAAATGCACCAATTTAATCACATATATTTGTTACGAATTGACGACTCGTAATTTCATTGGTGCATTCTTATTTGCTATAAAAACTAACCATTAGTGTCGGAAAAAATGTATACGATGTTACGTGATAAAGTTTACTGATAGGGCGTCGTCTAAAAAATTTGCCACGGGCCAGGAGACACGCCTGTGTCGTAACTCATCAGATTTGCTTTTGTTCAAGAACTTATAAACAGCTAGGGGTACGGTGAGAATTATCGTTTTTGTAATAATTTCGATTATTCAAAAGTAGGTATTTTTTTTTTCGTTTTCTCTTTTTGAAATGAAACGAAGAGTATTTTTTTTTCTTTATATTTTCAACACAAATAAAACCCAACGTATAGATCTGTAGAACACTACAATAAACATGTAACCAGGAAACATATATTTATATTGATACAATGAGTTCTATAATGTAAAGAATTGAGACACAAACAATGGACAAAAATATAGTTCATCTACTACTGACATTAAAAAATCATAAATACACACATATCTGGACAAAAGTATGGTTCTTTCTCATTATTATTCAACAGTGCGATAAAAAATTGAGAACATTGAGAACACAGTATCAAAAAATAAAACTTGAAAATACTAACGAAATTTCACATTTTGAAAGAGCATAAAATAACAGTATGTCCAGTAGTAATTCATAACATTTAAAAAAACACTGACTGGAATTTGAAGGTCCATAGTAGGTTCCATCGGATTGAAATAGATGTAGATAACATTCTCGTAATTATCGGATGTTTATACTTTCTTGAAAAAATAATGAAACTAGAAAAACATTCAGTTCTTGGCTTACATTGGAGAATTAATGTTGTCTTTGTATCGCCAATTGCTTACTCATAACTTACAAAGCCAGATGGACGGATCCTACTCTATCGGAAATAAGCTACATTTACACACACATCAGTACCTATATATTTTTTGAATAAACATTGAAAGGTAGCCAACAGATGAATAAAATTGCTAAATGAATTTAGACCGTCGGTTTTCGATTAGTCTGATGAATGCATAAAAACGAATATAAAACATGAGATACAAAAAAATATTCGAAAATCATTTGAATTTTCAGAGTAATATTGGGTACGAACATTCAGTTTCTATTATCTTACACTGATCTACTAGACATAATACATCTATTATGTTTATGTAGTTTGATTATTTATACATCTATATCAATATATTCTATAGAATAAGTCTGAATTCATAATTCTCAAAAAGCAATTGAAAGTTAAAAAAACGTAAAATCAACGAAATAAAAAATGTATTTACATCAACTGTTCGTTTTCAATATAATTTTGAAGCAGAATACTCTCAAATCTCGAAACGGACATCAATTTTCAAGAAAATAAAACCACCAATTTCTACTCAACATGTAATTCTGAATTCAGAAAGCGATGCTGGACTATGTACAACGTCAGTCGAATGGGTAAAACGTAGGTATCCTTCAAATATTCGCCCACGTTTCTAATATTTTTTTTTGCTGAAATATTATCTTTTGTAACCCTAGTTACACACACAAACAATTACATAGCTATAGGTAAGTGTATTACATATTATAGATACCTAATGATACTTTTTATTATACACATATGACTACATTATAATACATCAGAGAGTTTAGTTGAAATCATTCAATATCACCGGCAATTCAAAGTAATCAATAGTAAATGCTATTAATTTTCAGTCTATAAAATTTCAGAGTCGATTAATAATCGTTCAGAACAGCATTTACTCAGTCCTAATTCCAAACTCTCATCTTCTACGACTACAAAATTTCATTATCATCTATTTTCACAGCATAAGAAAATATCTAATGGTGAGTTGAAGCATTGTGATATACAAAAATGAATAGACAGTTATGCATATAATTTCAGCTGATAGTAAAAAAAATCTGTCTAGCTGATCGCTGTTTATTTTTTTTATTGATGAAGTTTTGTTCGTCTATATAGCGAGTATAACGTTTTTACCTGAAACACTTAACAACTATGGGTATTCAATATTTTTACAATCACAGATTTTATTCACATGCTACTAAAGCACAGATTCATGTATGTACATATTCAATGCATCACTTGGAGATTATCCACACGAGATGCTTGAAACAAATTACCATTTTAATTCTGCATTGGCTATACAAAAGTCGATGATAGTAACATTCAAAAAATGTTCATGTTCAGAGTCCGATTTGAAACAATGGCATGGACCAGTTTCAGATAGAGTCTCATTTGTGAATTGAAACAAGAGGAATGTAATTATTTCATTGATTCTATAATTTTTGCAACAATAATTGCAAAGAGAGATTAGTTATTTAACGTTTCAAATGGGACAGTTCAAATGGGGAAGTATATTCATCCAGTGAACATAAAATGAATACCACATTTAATGATATTCCTCCTTACAATCGAGATGTCATTATTCTCATTTCCAATAATTCTGAAAGGAGAAAAAATATTTGATAATCGAAAATCACAGCATTTTCAAATAATTTGTGTAGCTACAGAAACTTGACATTTTTGGAAGCACAAAATATGTATTACAGTTTCGAATATGTTTTCAATTGATATTTAAAACTATCAAAAATTAATAAGTTGAATAAAGTCAACCCACTAGGCAAAAGTGGAAGCAATTATTTTCAGCATAGTTTAATATTCTCAGAAAATATAATCATCTCGGAACTATGAAAATAATTTTCTGAAAATATTTCAACTCATACTTTTATATTTCCTATTTTTCTAATGTATACCTGTTTGTAACATGAAATACTATTATTTCTGTTCATTATTCAAAAGATCCATGGTTACAAGGGGAGTTTCTGTAAATGAAATAAAAACGTATATAAAATTAGAAAGAAAGAAGGTGTAACAAAATTGCAATGGCAGGTAGTAATCATTAAATAGATGAGCTGAAAGCACGGCTAACATGTATGCAATGAGTATAATTGGTTATACTTAGAGCTGCAATTTCACTAGAAAAAAAAATACTACACATTCAATGTTACTGCTAAACATTTCAAGAGGGCTTTATTATATTAGAGATGATTTTTTGCGATGTCGACCTTTGCTTACTATACTAGCCATAAACAACTTACGAGTCAATAGCATCCTCAAAAACAAAAACTCGTTGAAAGTCAGTTCTTACCTATGTCAGATTGGAAAGTTGTATTGAAACAGATCAGCCTCTTTCCATAATGATGATGTTGAGTGATTATTATTGTCAGGTATGAAGACTGAAGGCTCAAAGATGACGAAACGAATGAACATGTTGATGACAAATACATTCACAGTACAAATATTTTGAAGACGAGGAGAAAGCATTTAAAGAGCAGAAGTATCTGCTTCCATACCTTCTGGAGGTACTCGAATACAATCCGTTGATATGGATCCATTATTGACCGTTCCGTTAGTCATGGCGTACAAATCTGGTGTTACTTCCTGTAACTTGGGCTCCGGTGGGTTACACAAAGTCTGCACGCACAGATGCAGCTTCATGTAGTCGTCGCTAGATATCCATATGCCTGGTCTCTTATTGTGATATAGTTTAGTGTACATGTAAACGTCTACTTTGTTGTCGTAAATCAGGTGTTTCTTCAGTGTGGATAGGGCACAAAATGTGGCGGCTTCAGTGCCTCCAAATCTAAATGAAAAAATATATAAATTGCTATTTCCAATCGGTATTGAGCATCTGAGTGCTGCTTAATATGTTGTCTAACTCTATTAAGAAAGGGGTTAATCTCATTTCTATTTTACCATCCCCTGGTTCTCTTTGATATGTTTTTTGCAACTCTATCACTCATATCCTTGTACCTAATTGGTCAATGGATATAACGACTTGAATTGCAATATTTTTATTCACAAATATTAGACACTCAAGGTAAAGCAAATGCTTGAATGTATCTATGCGACGTATCCCCGATACGAGCACGTATCTCCCCGCTTCTGAAACGAGAGTTGGGGCAACATAAATATGGAAATATTTCTTATCTATATATAGCGTATACCTAGTTTCAATTCGATAGTTAGATTAATGAAGTCGTTCAATTTTTCATTATTCAATAATTTATTGTTGCAGCACTTATTCAGTGATTTTAATAAGCTTATTGTATTGTTATCGAATAAAAAAACAGTGTTTCCGTGATATATGTCAATGCATTTTATTTTCATTTCTGTGTACACCTAAAAATATTGAAAAAAATCACAACTGTTAAATAGCAAAATTATGCATTTTCAGCAAGCTTTTCGATTTACACGGTTTTAACTTAAAAATTTTTCATTTTCGATTTACACGTTTTTCTCAGTAACCGTGTAAATCGGAGGGTAGGTGTACTTTCCATTTCCATTTTGACTGTCGTGGAGACGCCATTTGAACTCAATTCGCAGTCTTATTACAATGATAATCAGCAGAATGGCAATTGCTTCCAATTTGGTTGGTTATATGTCCATTATTATCAGCTGCCATATTTTATAGTCTAGCTGTGGTCGGTTTCTATCTAAGCGATACCGTATCTCGTAACGTGGAGAAAATCAAAACAACGCATGCTTAGCAGTCAAAGAAACGTTCACGTATGTTTTCAACATGCAGCCTAAGTGTCTTGACTTACCGATCAACGACGATGATGGGCCCATTCTGAATTTTCTGCATGTCCAGTATAAAATTCGGTAAATGATACATTTCCGAAAGAGATGCGACCTGATGAGGCCAGTTGAGGCATTGCAACATCTTGACCGGAATCTCATAGTCGTCCTGCACAGATTTCATGAGGAACTCTTTGACAATGTAAGCTGAAGTGCTGTTTTCATTGGTCTTTTTGCAAATGTAAGTGTCAGTTTCGATAGTGTCTTCGCCTTCTGGCCAGAAGACTTCGTATTCGGAATTATCGATGGAGCTGATCATAACGATGAGCTGAGCACTGTGGTCCCATACCATTTGCCAGAAATCTTGGACGGTATGCTTGAAAGGGTGCTGAGTGATGATGAATTCCCGAAGGCTATGGAAGCCCTGAAGCCAGCTGGCGTTTATGTAATCGGATCCATCTTCGCCAGGTTTTGGAGTTAGGTGGACACGCGAGCTCTCTACCGGTAAAATAACAGCACACCTATTCTTTGATTGGTTCACTGGTTTGTTGGCTGATACCAAGTTGAAATCTCTGCACACGAAGCTGGTGACTAGCTGCAAACGGTACATTTCATGATGTATTGAAATATCCTCCCATTATTTTGACATTGAAAATCGTGTGTAGGGTATTGGAAAAGAAACAGTTGAATCTGTTAGGAAATCAAACGATCATTTCCTGAATTTACAGTTACAATGAATTTTGTCAGAATGGAGAATCCAAGTCATTCAATACTGAATAGAGCACTAGAAACTGACGTCACAACAAAATGTGGCAGTGTGTCGAGCTGTCTATGACGATAACGATCTGTGAAATGTGGAGCATGGCTTATCAAAGTCAGTGATTACATATGTCTAATCATATAACAAAGTAAATTAAGGGTAAATTTTCCTTTCACCATTCAATGACGTACTTTTCAGTTTTTTTTATATATGAAACTTCCCACGAAAGGAGACATCCTGTAATGTTCAGAGAACATCGTGAGAACCAAGGGAAAGGAGGTAGAAATTGGTGTTCTTTTTAAATTTTTGAAGGTTATATGCCTCGGGGAACACCTCCCTGTGCAATGTGTTCCAGAGTCTTGCTGTTCGTTGGATGAACGAGTCTTTGAAAAGAGATGTTCTGCAGGTCACCAAATTAACCACAAAGGGGTGTGAAGACTGGACTTGACGGGTTAACCTCGAAGAGACCGCCAAAGGAGGAACGATTGTTGATATTTATAGTAGATGAGTATGCTGGTCTGGAAATAGTTGATCTTTCTTGGAGGAATTCAATTACAGAATTTATTATTAGTATGAAGATAATTTAGAACCCCATTTCCAACATGAAAGTCACATCATAATTGAATATGGGAAATCAGCTGATTCATAGTTGCCACGTGACAACAGTACTGGCGCTTTATCAGAACATCCAATAATTTCAGAGGCAAATTGTAAAACACATAAGCGAAACATCTAACAATAATTGAGTTGAATGGTTTAAAGAAAGCATTGTTCAAGAATTACCCTTAAACGATTTCAAAAAGATATTTGAAGAATAATGGAGTTATACCTACAAAGCAGGTCCACTGGGGATAATTTATTCAAATCACTTACTCTAAACTGAACATCCAAAGGTTTCCAAAGTTCATTTCCATCTTCAAGATTAGGATTTTGCAATACCGAAACATATCTGGGGAATTTTTCACGACAAATATTTGTATCACCACATTCAATTGCTTCCACCAATGAATCATGAATGAATATGTACTGTTCCTCAGTCTGCACTAAGAAATTACGTTGGGCCCTAATGTGCTTTAGGAAACCAAAAATGTTCACTTCGGCCCTCGCTCGAATTTGCTTCAGCATGGCATCCAACACTATGTAGGTTCCCGTTCGACCCACTCCAGCACTGAAAACAAAAGAATCGACTCAATGATAATTTTGTCATATATTGATAATATGAATACTTTTTTATTGAAATGGATATTACTAGATAAAAATAATTTCAAGGGTTTTCAATTTCTCCAACTTTGGAATGACAAATTTTTTACATCAAAATTTTACACCACACATCCAGAAACCAAATTGATATGGCCATGGATTATAACACTTTTTGCCAAGTTCACGTCATCTTGAAAATGGCAAATGAACCGCTTTCAATACCAATATTTCCGTTGATCATGATGTCTCCTTTCGTGAGAAGTTTTATATAAAAAAAAAATACTACGGAAAATTTTTGAAAGAGCAGATTCAAACTGAAACTAATCATAAGGCAGGTTGTTTTCGTCAGTTCATATTTAATAATTCCAGCATCCTATGATTTATTCATCATTTCCTGATTTCCTATATTTTCATATTCTTCATAACTTTATAGATACGTTCTATCACTTCCTGCCACATTACTCTGATAAATTTGTAAAAAAGTGTCGAATGTAATAACAGCGGCTATCTTCGAAATTAGTGATAGTGTTAGTGATAAACTGATTGACTTCTCGGTTGGTGAATGTGTGTGGTGTGTAAAGAGCTCCGAAAATGTCTTACAAGTGTTGTAAAACCAAATCAATAAGTTACTATGTATGCAATACATGTTCAGGTATTCATCATGAAAGTTGTCTGACAAAAATTAAAGGAAAAGTTCGCTTTTTGAAAGATAATATAATAAACTGCTGCAAAGACGATTCTGCTTCAAATATAGATACGGAAGATATTAGCGTTTTAGAAAAAACTATCAGTGACTTGAATGAGGATAGTCACATCAAAGAAAAATACCTAAAAAAATTGAAAGACGAGCATGCATTATTTATTCAAGAGGCACTGAAAACAGAACAAGATATGAATCTTCTAATAGACCAACAAAAACTTATAATATGCCAATTAAGAGAAAAAATCAGTAAACTGCAGAAGAACCTTGACAAAACCTATCCAGAAACAAAAAACCGCTATACACAAACAAATGAAGAAACTAATCTCAAGGATACATATACGACAAATGATTCATTAAGAGAATATTCCAGTGGCGTAGACAAGAAGGTATATAAGCATATTTTCACACAAACTGAACGTGACATCAGTTATAACATACAATCGGAGAAGAAAAATCACCTAGTGGAGTCCACAATGGAAAGAAGAAAAAGAAGAATTGTCCTTATCTCAGGTCATAATGGAAGAAATATGGCAGAATATCTAAAACGGCAGGCAAAAGACCACGTATCCATTCAATCCATACTAAAACCTAACTGCCGCTTCAACGAGTTGATTACAACTACTCTTGAAACCATGAAACTTCATAATAAAAATGACATAGTCATTTTATGGTCCAATGAATATGACAAAAAAATTAATGAATTAGTCACAGATCTGAGAGAAACTCCCCAACTCATTTTAATTACACAACCATTCAGATATGACAGAGGGAATATCAACGAACAACAACTTAGCACTAAAGAAACGTTTTCACGAAGCTAACAAATCTATTAGTATACTGGAATGCAACGGGATAATCCAGAGAAGAAATTACAACAGAGATGGTCGTCAACTGAAGAAATGGGCAAAATGGTTCATATGTAAGGGCATTTTGAATCACATTGAAACATACCTTGATGCAGCGCAAATAACTCCTACCACAAACGACCAACACAATACACACAATGGAACACATAACAAATCGTCAACTCCCAAATGTATCCAAAACATGCAAAGTATTATACCAAACCAGCCGTCATCTTGTGAAGATGGAAAAAGTTATCTTTATCATAGACTGTCGCAACTTACACCCTAACTGGACCATCCTACGAGCTCCACCGCTGACCATGGGTACGTAATACCAATTGCCCAAGAAATTCAAGAAGCCGAAAATAATAGGAATTTGATCAACCAAAATGTAAATAGGGATTTTTTATACACACGAATACTTCAGAGCGAACTGAAGCACACATAGTTTTACCAGCGGAGAGGAAACGTAGAATCAAAACACAAAGCGCCAATAACAAAACTGCCCTATCTTCGTTATTACTCAATATCCGATCAGTAAGAAGCAAAACTGATGAACTTTTGATTTTCCTTGAAACACAGAATATGCCAGATTTCGTTCTTCTTACTGAACACTGGCTAAGGGATGACGAACCGTGTTATATTCCAAATTATGTCATAGTAGCCAAATATTGCAGAAGTAACTCGGCATATGATGGAACTATGATTCTAGCCAATGAAAAAATACTCAATGACCTTATATTACTGAATATTGATAAGTATGACTTTCTTTTAGCAGAAAATGAATTTGAATTCTCTTTGGTACATGAAAAAAAGAACAATATCTATATAATTTGCGCTTACCGATCGCCAAATTCCAGTGTTGAAAACTTTTTGAGTAAACTTGAAATTCTTCTATCAAACCTACCAATTAACGCAAAGGTTGTACTCACAGGTGATCTTAATATTAATTATGATGATGAAGAGTGTTTGGTAAAACTCGATCTACATAACTTATTGACCTCTCTAAACTTAACCATGCATGTTAATGAACCTACAAGAATAACCATGTATTCAGCTACTATCATTGACTATATCTGCTCAAATTTGGAGAAACAGAATATTAGCTGTAAAACTGTTCCCGCAGGCCTTTCAGACCATGAAGCTCTTATCTTCGAAATGTCGCTCCAAACAATAAATGAAAGAAGTAAATTTAGATACGGAAGAATATATAGCAAGACGAATTACGAATCATTTAGGAACGTATGTAATATAACACCATGGGCTGAAGTGTTGAACTCTGATGATTCAATCAACATGTTCCAAAACTACCTAAGAGATATATTCGAGAAGTGTTTTCCAATAAAAAAGATCAAAATCAAAAATAAAAAGCCCTGGATAACTCAAGGTATAAAAAAATCGGCAACAAACTTGAGATCACTACATACTATTAAAAAATTCATAACTGAGGGATTTTTCATATCATATCAGTTAAAATTTTAGAAAATCTCTCAGAATACGCTTTAAATATTCTTGTGGAGGCCATCAATAAATCATTTCGTTCTGGCAGATTTCCTTCATGTCTGAAACTAGCAATAGTCATTCCGCTTCATAAAGGTGGCGAAATGAATGATCCATCAAACTTCCGGCCTATATCATTGCTTCCAACAATCTCAAAAATAATTGAAAAGCTTGTTAAAAAGAGAATATTGAACTTCTTAAGTCATCATAACATCCTATGCGAATCTCAATATGGATTCCAAAGCTATAAAAACACAGGCGATGCAATCTTCTCTTTTCTGGAAGATGTGTATATTGGTTTAAATAATAACGAAGCTTTTGGGGCAGTGTTTTGCGATTTCTCTAAGGCGTTCGACTGCGTGAACCATGAAACACTGTTATTTAAACTACAGAGCTATGGCTTTAGAGGATTGTCATATAACTGGATTTCCAGTTATCTAACAGACAGGAAACAAGTAGTAAAACTCAAAGGAAATAAATCGCACATGGAGAATATCACAACAGGTGTACCACAAGGCTCGGTTTTGGGTCCTATTCTTTTTCTGCTTTATCTGAATGATCTGGTAACCGTTGACATCAGGGGGAAGTTTACATTTTTTGCAGACGATACCAACATCCTTTGGCGTGGGACAAATGAAGATAATCTCAGAGAAAACATAACTTTTGATCTCTATAAAATTAAACAATGGTGTGATTCAAACTCCTTATGTTTCAACACAAATAAAACAAACATAGTCTGCTTCAGGTTCAATTTCGACGACTTACTTTTAGAAAATCACGCTATAGTGAACAAAACTCATACAAAGTTTTTAGGGGTAGTTATAGATGAAAAATTAAAATTTGATAAGCATGTAGAGAACTTATGCAAAAAATAGCATCTGGCTGTTATGCAGTTCGAGTTGTTTCGAATGAACTCAATCAATCCTCAGCCAGAATTGTGTACTTTTCCTTGATCGAATCCCATTTGAGATATGGAATTGCCTTTTGGGGCTTATGTAGTCAGCAACTACTAAATTCAGTATTCGTTTTACAAAAAAGGGCTGTCAGATGCATTTGTAAAGCAAAATCACAAGATCACTGCAAGCCACTTTTCATCAGTCAGAAAATTCTAACTTTACCTTGTATGTTCCTTTTGGAAACCGTGTGTCTAATACACAAAAAGTATTCAAATACAGCAGTGAATAATGACAGACGATACCATACAAGAGGAAGTCGGGATCTACCCCTGCCAATACCAAAATTAGCAATTACAAAATTTTCTTTAATATATGAGAGCAAGAAAATATATAACCATCTCCCAATGTACTACAGGGAAATAACAAATTTAAAAAAGTTCAGGAAATCAGTTAAAGAGGTATTTCTGCAAAGGGCCTACTATGACTTGAGGGAATATTACATTGATGAATTTTGAAGCTTAATACTTCCGTTGCTTACTTATCTGGATTGCGTTATTTATTTATTTATCTGTAATGTTTGATATATTTTCTGTAATGTTTTATTTATATTCGTTTAGGTACACATGTTTTAACTCTATAATGATTGTTCATTATATTTCATATAATATTATAAATTTAATATTTCTGACATAAAATTACACTTACTTTGTCAATAAGAATAACTTCTTGGACAATAAAGCATGATTGATTGATTGATTGAACTTTCAGAAACATCCACTTTAATTGGATGAAACATAATAATCTTATTTGTACATTTTTTCACTTCCACATAGTGTTCATTAATATCTACCAAAAAGTTTATAATCGAGATTTTAGAAAGTTTCAACTCTCGTTGCAACAAAGAGGAAATGAGTACGTTTGAGTTCATGTCGCAGCAGGGAATCTGATATTTCGATATTTATAGTTATCCATAAATTGCTCAAGACAACAATGTATGTAATTGAACTTTCATACTGCATTCCTCAAAGAATGTTTCTCGAAAGAGTAGTAATTTCTCCAGGAGAAAATGAGTCGACAGAAGTAAATTTTTAGTAAATCAAAATTGAATAATACTAACCTGCAATGAACGACTATGGGACCACTATCTGCAGGGTTAGCTGCTGAGGATTTTTTGATGAAATGAATAACTGGCAAAGGGTGATCTGGGGTACCATGATCAGGCCAATTAGTGTAATGATACTGATAAACAGTCTTCTCAGCTAATGCTGCTTTCTTTTTACTCTTAACCTAGAAATAAAAATATTGAAGCGAAATGTTTCAGGAATTTACACAGACACTCACACTAACTCTAAGATGCCTAATAGATAAAGTCCTGACAGTATAGGTGGCCATAACATCTTCTTTGACTAGTCTGACTTGAATCACCCCATACGTTTCAGTCCCTTCTTTAGGCCAATACATATCACATTTTCTCTGAAATGACAACGGATGATCAATGAAGATTACCGATTGCACGTTTCCTGCACTCACCCGACCCCTCTCAACTAAATTAGTAATCATCACAATGATGGTTACCCTTTGTTCCCAGACCATTCGCCAAAAACAATCAAAGGTAGAAGGTAGGGGACCTTGAGTGCCAATATATGCTTTATTCATTTGAAAACCAGCAATATAATTGGCGTTGATATAAGTTGAGACCTTTTGACCACGCATTGTCAACAAATGGACTCTCGAATGGTCATCTGGAAACATTCAATGAATCATAGTAATATTTTTTTAAATAATCATCTTTTTGGCATTCATTTATATCTACAAGCTACCAACTCAATTTGTCCCAATTCGAATAAAACCTCCTATTGAAAAATATATGAAACTAGATTACAAGCTGTATATTTCAGTTTCATCATATTGGTTAGTAGTGAAAGATGATGATGTTTTCATTAGTCATTATATATAATGGTCACTTACAGGCTATAATATTCAGATATCTATTCTTAGGTTTATTCTCAGGATTTTGGGAATGTTCTGAACTATTCACTTCATTGACAGCATCATTCTGAATGGCTTCATACTCTTTGCTGAAGCCAATATCACCATCAGCATGGAGCTCTTGGACATGCCTGGCAAAAAGAGCTACTGGAATTGGTCCAGTATGATCAGCATCTGGTTCGGGGACAGTGTTCCAGTCAAGTGCAGCTGTAGAGCACTGAGGATTATCTAGATAGTAATAGGGTGCTCTAAAGCACTTTCTGAAAACAATAATGAGATATGAAGGAATCAGTCATTGAAATTTTACTCACGTTAATCATCTCTTCAATAGAAACTTTTGACATTGTCAAAATCAAAATGATGTTGAGGGTCATATCAGCATCTCAAATAACAAGAAAAACTAATATCTACTAACCTCCATAATAGAAATCCTAGCCCGGAAAGTATAAGAGCTAGAGCTGCACATATTACACCTGCAATAATTCCAGCACTCAGCTCGCTGGTGGTGTGAGACATATAATCAATTTTCTCACAGTTACGAGAAGTTGATTCAGGGGACATTTGCCCCATGATCAACCTGTGAGTGCGGTTACTTCTAGTGGAAGCTTGTATCTGAACTTTGTAGTCTGCATCTGGGGTGACGTTCTTTAGGTCGTACTGAAAAATGTTCACCATGTTGGAAAATCGTTTCGAATCATAGGGCATGCCTTTTGATATATCAATCAATACAATGAAAAATTGATGAACATCATCACCATGTATGTCTCCTATTACACAAAATGGCTTGTTAATGCAATTATAAAAGCAACCAAGAAAAATGAGCTACATCCACAGCATAAACGTAGTCATAAAAACAAAGTATATGAGACTGAGATAGCATGATGCATGTATGTTGAAGAATGCTCTTGAATTGTACACTTACTGTTGTTTCAAGATGTTCCTTTGTGGTAGGAATTGTAATGTTCTCATACAAACGATTTCCAAGTTTGATATATACATAGTAATAATCTATGGAATAGTAGAAATTTGCTGGTCTTTCCCATTGTATATGAATTGTTTCATTAGATTGACAAGACAAATTGAGCACTTTGGGAGCTGTAGGGCCACTAATATCGGTTGTAGCAATAACAGAATCTGATGGATAACCTTCATTTTTGTGTGTGAATGCTTTCACAAATATTGTATAATCAGTTTTAGGCTCTGCAATTCGAAAATAAGGAAAGAAAGTAATGATATCAGCAATACTCACTCAGTCTAGTTAGATTATAGCAAATCAGTGGTTCATCATAGGGTATTTTATCAGGTTGTACTTCAGTGAAGTTGTTATTCATGTAGTACACACGATATCCTTGTATGTCACCATTTTTATTCTCAGGATTAGCCCACTGCAAGTAGATGCTGAACGAAGTGAAGTCCAGAATCGTAAGATTCCTAGGTTTTGCTGGAACTATAGGTGTGTCAGTTGTAGATGAGTGTTTCTTAAAATCAAGATTTGAATCATAAGGAATAGTGGTAGTCTCCGGAATAGTGTCTTGAGCAACTATTTCAAAAATAGCAATGGATAAAAACAAAACAAAATCATGACCCATCTTCGTCATTATTAATGACAATCATCGGAGAAGAGCCGGATCGTTAATTATCCCGTAAGAATCATTTGGCACTCTAAATTATTTGATCCATTAGAGCATTTTCAACTTCACAAGTTGATTGTAATGATGGCTTATATCGATTCATTAAAATCCAACTACACAAGAAAACAGCAAAATGTTTATTGTGATGAGCACCACCCAACAAATACCATGATTCCGTCAAGAGAACGAACGGGGCGGGCACAGTACATACAAGAATTCGGAATGACCGTGTTTCGAGGTCTACTATTCGTAAAGACCAATCGGAATGGAGCAAGGCGGCATTTTCAAATAATTAGGTGTTGATATTGAAATGGGTGATGGATTATTATATGAGTCACCTTAAAATTCGTGTGTGTACGTATACCCGTGTTCTTCAGCATGTCAGGATATAAATTGAGTTTATTGAATGTATCGCTATGAGAATAAAATTTTGCGAACGGCAAATGACATGATCCATATATATATGTATTATTGGTTTGTCTGAACGATTCGAAGTAAAGATTTGGATTGACCAATAGCGCATGTACATCATCACCACAATTCACCAATGATTTGCAAACGCCGTGTGAATAGATTTGATCTGATTATTATAGAAGGAAGAGTTGTTGTTGAAATGTGACATATGACCATATCTTGATGCTGCTATGCTATCCTTCTAACTGACGTCACGTCACTTTCAGCATATCTTCATGATATAAACAAGGATAAAAACAGCACAAGGCATATATGGATTGAAAATGTTTCAATGTTTGATGTGTATAAATTTTATCCCATTTGAAATGAATTATTACCTTTCAGGCAATTGATAAAATTTTCATTTACGAAATTCCAAACAATTGGAACATTTTTAGTGATGTTAATTGGGAAAACTCCAAAAAGTGAGTTCAAGCTGTGAGACTAATGCGATGTTTGAGTGTCAGAAGTTTTCAATTCTGAATGGAACTCTGTAGAACAACCCTTACGAATGGACTGCTTTTCACTATATTATTGTCGGGATTGGAATAATGACATTTTCCCAAAATATTATCAATGCTTGACTCTTACTGAACATCATCTTTAATTGGTTTGACCAAGCCTGGAGCTGCCATTAGCTGCCCATTATTTGATATGGATTCATTAGTGGGTAATTCTTCACGAATCAAATAATTTTTACTGTTCATCAATTCAAACACTTCTCGCTCTTTGATGCACCCTGACGTCACAACGCAAACAATGATGATGTCTTTAAAAAACGCGCAACTACAAAAGAAAATCGTGTCTAAGTTTTATTTTCCCAACGGCCGAATCAAGCTCATTGCATGAATCATAACTGTTGGCAACATGCCTAAGATTCTTAAGCACATTTCTTCTAGCAAGGAATGTATTCGCCTGTTGCAGAACTTGCTAAATCTTGAAAATTCGTATAGGTACTGTTAACAGGTCAACCTTGAGTATTTCTATTCAGACATTATATGTACATGATTTAATTGATAATAACATAGACTGTTCTAAATTATTATGTATATCGAATTTTTACTTTCCCAGATTTTCTTCCTGTTCTGCATTTTGTTCATTTTCTTTATTTCTTTCGTTTTGTTCCTCCTATTTTGTGAATGGGTTATCCTGAAGAACAGTGTAGATAAATAGATGAGTGAATAAAGAATTTTTGTCTAATCCAAGACAAATCTATCATGTCCGCGTCAGTGGATTGAAAATGATTGAAATGTAGAAATAGTAAGAAATCTAAAAAATCGTTGACGAGAGTGATCCTTGACAAAATATATGTGTCATAACTTTTTGAAATATTTTCAAATATTGTCTTTTGAAATCTGCCACTATGAGAACAATAAATGTTTTGATGTTCAAATATAGGAGCGTCTTAGGTATAGTTTGATTATTCTGTTTTCGAGCACCTCTGTAGTCTGAATATCAAAGGAACCATGTGGTTAGAATTCATGATATAATCACAAAAATTCGAAACGTGTAATGTGATCATTCACAGCTGCCTTATCAAAGAGAAACTCTAGTTAGAAATCTATTAGGTAAACTTATTAATTACGGCGAAGTAGAGTTCGCCAAAGTTGTGAGCTCGCTCACATGAACAGTAAAACTACTAACTACGGCTGACTGGCTGGCTGGGTAGTTGACGTGGAATTGATACTTGTCTGTAATTCCGGGATATCGACCATTTACCTCACGTCTTTTCACACAATCCCAATGAAATTCCACTCCCCACTGCTATTATTCGTACTCACGTATCGATCACCCTAATACGGTGGTTTTTATACAGTGAGGTCGTAGTTTAATTCAATATTTTTTTATTCAAATCTATCAAAAAGGGGTTGCACTCTTTGATATTTATTTCAAACTGCTCATTGGACGCAAATTTAATGTACAAACTACGTCTACGATTTTTATGAAATAGAACTTACATATTGGACCTCTTTTATAGACAATTAGGAAGGTATAAAATACTTTTGGTTCGGAATCATTCCAGACAAATGTTAAATTGAAGATTTTGTGTTGAATTGCTAACCGTCTGAGTAATTTCCCACAAAACAAACACTATAGGTAGTTTTCAATTGAAGAATAGAATACTTTGCATTATTTGTCTCATCATTTGCTTCGGTGGTTTTCTCAGTAAAATAAGTCTTTATCCTGTTAAGGGCTATTATTTATCCTATGGTCATTTGATGTTCGACAGTTTAACTATGCATGATATTTTGAAATATTTCAGTGTCATCAGTTTGTTATAACAGTTATAATAAAACTAAAAAACGACGCGACTATACAAAACCTTCTCGATGATTTCCAACGGCATTAGTTTGAAATGGAACTCGAAATACTTCGATGTGAATTGTGTGATAATCAGAACCACATACGATTGGTGTATTATGTATACATTTGCATGTCATAACCGCGAAATAAAATCAACGTCCACTAGGAGGTTAATGGCAGGAGACTTGTGATATGTTGAGTGGTAACAAACAGCAAGTGAACAATATTGGCAGTGATATAACTTGCTACACACCTCGTGATGATTATTGTGATCATGGGAATTAATCCAATAGGGCCAAACTATCGTGTAAGCTTGGATATTGATTTCGTTATAAAATGATTGGTGATAGGATGATAATTGTTATTTTCAGTCGTATGACAATAATTACTTGAATTTTGATTTATATGGAGGATTATCAAATTGATAGCTAACCCGATCAGAACAATGATTGATGATTAATAATTTCATTCTGCATAATGACATTTCACGAATGTTAGAAAATAAATATGAATCGTACAACCATAATTCTCAACTTTGTTGGTGAATGAAATTAAAGAAACTCAATATCAGGAGCTTATTATTGAAACAATTACACATGATGTAGCTTTCGAAAATCCTTCAACAACAATATGTTTTAATCCCATTTTATGAGCTTTAGTGGAATTTTTGATCTCACTTCAATAAAGATCATGAATACGAGTTCTGGTGAATATTTGAAAGATTCATTTTTGATTTACCATAAGTGCTACGCCCCTGGCGATATTTGAAATCAATTTTTGGTGTTCACTAAGAAGATGTTCTAAAAGTATTTCGTAATAAGCCGTACGAAGTATATGGTCTGAAAATTGTTAGAAGGAATATTTGTTGATGTTTTGATTATAGAACACTACATTTAAATTATAAGTCATGATCAATAGTTGACTTATGACTTATTGATTGATATAAGTCATTTGTGGTGGCTTTTATGTGTCAAGATTTCATTTTCATTTTTAATCTACTTTGAAATGTATTGAATAATTCACATTGGTATATGTGTGTTTTGTTTGCAAAAATACAGATCTAGAGTCAAAAAAATCGCCATCAATATTTACCACATTTTCCTTTACTTTACAGTAATACAGGGTGTAACTAAATAAGTGAATTACATTTGAGGGGGTGATTCCTCATCGAAAAAAAGGTTGGATCTTTCATACAACTTCATTGGAGTATCCCATGTTAAGATACAGCCCCTTTATTTGAGCGAATACGTGGAATATTGAACATTTACTATGATTTCTACTTGTTGTATGTTTTGTTATCAATAAATTCGTTTTGTTTATTCCCCTTTGATCAGTTAATGCAGGTGAAATTATTTTTTGCTGCGAACTGGTTTATTTTTGGGCAAAAAATTCAGGGGACATTTTTTGTTTAGAATGAAATATTATAGCGGAAAGAAATTTTAAATGGTGAATAAACAAAAAGACGAAAACTTACATCGGAAATGAATTCGAGGGGTTGCGTTTTCCACCCCTTGCAACCATGGGGTAAACCAAATAAATTACTGGCTAAGTGTCTTTTTTGTAGTAGAAAATGTCAGGTGAATTTCAATACTGTAACTTTTTTAGTGCTTGTTGAAAAAATTTTATGTACCCCCTTCAAGGGGCTGTATCTTAACATGGGATGCTCCAATGGAGTTTCTTTATGTTAAATATCCTATATTATTTTCTATAAGGAATTACCCCCTCAAATGTTTCACACTTATTCAGTTACATCCTGTATAACTGTATTAGAAGTAATATTCCTTTGTTTGATCGGTTGAGACACATTTCGCAATGGAGTTCATATGGGAACGTATGATAATGCGATTTTAATACACTATCTTGTCTGTTTTGTTCATTCCTCTGACCTGCAATAATCTTTGTTATTGATATACTACGACGCATCCACCATAATTTCAATGTCAAATCCACCATATTATGAAAGTATGTTGGGATTATGTTATGAAACTGTCAGGATTGATCTATTGATTATGATGTGAGATTGCTTAGGTTGAATCTCGAATTTAGATCCGAATCTCAGTTTCATGAGGCGAATAGTAGGTACATTTAGAAAGAATCCAAAGTGGATTTTTGATAGTATGTTCATTCGAAGCCAAATTAACCATCAACTGGAATATCTCATCATTTACAGTCGAATACTTCGAAAATTAGAGAAACCATTATTGTCCTTTGGACTTTCGAAATCACTGATTGATATGATGAAAATTTCCAATACTTTGGATTCACATTTCGAGGAATATCATATCCTGAATGTTTCTTTTATTTCGGAATCAGGCTGGGTTGAGATACCATTGAGTTCCCGCCATCTGGATGTCTTGTTTTGCACATGACATTTTTGTGTCATCTCACGTAGAGAAGTAGTGGAGATGAAACAGTGGAGCACAGCAGAAAAACGTGAAGCGATTCTATGCAGCGCGCCATTTTCTCTCTTGCTCGAGCTGGCATAGAAAGTCGAGTCATGAGTAAACTTCTTTGTTCTTCAACGCCACCTACTACTTTGAAGCCATTGTTGCTGTTCACCCTCCCCATCGACGACGGTGAAAAGTCTGGGGCATTTTCCCAGTAGCGCCTTACGCAGCAGAAATGAGGTGGATTCTGATGATGCCTAAATCATAGTACTGTTCCGCCAATGAAGTATAGAAGGCTTTTTCTACAGGTCGGTTGGAATTTAAGAATTTTCAAATGAGTATCGTTTCATTTTCAGATATTCGAATTTACGGAAATGAATATATCCATGAAATTCATATATACATGAAAAAGGAATGTAGATGTTATGTGAATTATTGATCAGTTTTGAATGATTTGGGTTTAGTGATGCTAAAGAGAGATTTGCTAATCGATTGTCGATTGTGTGATTCTCATTGAAAAGATGAAAATACAAATATGTTGATATATAGAAAAGATTAACTCAAAAAGAAATGCTCAAAATTGATAAATGCGATCAAGAAAATTATTCAGTTTCAATAACTCATTCAGTTCGATTTGGTGATGTAAAACATTTTCATCGTATTATTATTTTCAGTCGATTTCTGTTAATGTTTGATATCGAGGAATACATGAAAGAATATCATTTGATTATAGTAATTTTTCGGTTCAACTTGATGATGCTATCTTCCTCATTGTATTTTTATGTTCAGTCCAATTTTGGTGGATGTAGCAATTGACAAATGGAAACAAGGAAGTTACTTAATTTCAGTGATTCTTTCAGTTCCCCTATTTGATATTATAGCCTATTTATTTGTCCAAAAAAGTTTTTTTTGGCTCAAACATTTTGTCATTCGGCCAGTCACAAGAGGAGTATTATTTTAACCACTACATATAGAGGGTGTGTTTTGCTATTCACACTGTGTTCTGGGTGGGCTTTGTTACTAACTCCATACGCCACCTAGTAGTAGTGCTGCTAATTTGAACGCAACAGCGAATCGTAGGGGACTTTCCTCGAACTGAGATATTGAAAAATCTCTATCTCGACCAGCACTCTTCCACTGCGCTACTCCCCCCCAGCAAGATAGTTGTAACATCTCGTCAGAAAGTGCGGTGTTGATGCTTGTCTTTTTCTTTCAACGATACTCCAAAACAGAAAGTTAGGTTAACTAACTAATCTAGATGCTAGATGCTTTTTATTTTGCACTAATGATATTGAAAAATAATCAAATATGCCAGAACTATCTTCCTTAAAGGAATAGACGCTACCTGTCCTCATTCTACTTTTCAGTTCGATTATTTTCTATAGAGATTCAATCTATAAGGGAAGATATTGCCGAGTCTAACAAACTTTCATTGATAGTTATTTTGGGGTACCTGTACCCGTTCCATCCAATTTACTACTTGGTTGCCTGTAAAACCACCATAACATCACCACGTTTCTGTGCATGATGCAAATCGATGTTCATGTCTGCTTTTATACCAATAATTTGTTTGCTGTTTATCTGCTTACTGCTCTTTGCTTGGTTTGCTCATTTGGTCTTTGCTTCGCATACTCTGTCAGTGATGTTGAATTAGATAATCCGAGGCTTGTGAGTTATATAGGTACCTAGAACGATGATGATGTTTGCTGAACTACCGAATTGAACTCAGATAAGCTACATGATATGTTTTTTCCACTATAAGTTTATGAAGTGATCTCATTCGCTTGAAACACGATGAGTATTTGATTAATAATAATTATGCTAGTGATATCGGGGTTTGATATTGTTGTCGAATCGATTATCGAAGTAATAATCGAAACCACATTTTGATATAATGTTGACCAGAATTATTGAACCACGGTCAGTCTTAATCAAATCAATTATGAATACATTGTACAGATTATACTAGATTATCCATCCTTTGTTCCTATCATTATGGGAAAAGGTATTTGCTTATTAACTTCATTTTGTCGTTGACAGCACCGATTTAAGGTAATTTGCCACCGAGTGCTACAACAAACAACAGACATACCGACCTTTAGAATCTTAGAACCCATTAATGTTCCTGATCTTTATTCTCGGCAGAATATCACACCTGGTAACTTAAACTTGAACTTCTTCTTGTTATACAGGGTGTTCCGTTGGTAAACGGAAATATGTCAACCCACATGGAATTCACCGAGACTGTTTGGAAAATACCATCTCAGGAGTTTTATAAGCGAGATATAGGGTGCAGATTTCACCGATTCCTCTTTGAGGTTAAAATTAACAAAACTCCTAGTATATTTCCTATATATTCAATATACACGTTCTCTTGATTTCACTAAATCCACTGACCCATAAATAGTAGGGAATAGTAGGTCCAGTCTAACAAAAATTGTACATTTTCATGGTTCATCAATAAACACGCTGAATATTCGATTTTTCGAAATCTGATCGATTGATGGAAACTGCACTGAACTGTGTTTTTTCATAAAGTGTGGTTTTTACATTTGAACTTCAGATTCATGTATCAAAAGGGTTCAAAATGGAATATTGAGTCTCAAAGAAACAAAAGTACCACTCATTTATCAAAGTGTCTTTCGTATTATTTCATACAATCTGACAGTGGCATAATTATAGGCTGGCAGCAAAATTTAACGGGCCCCCGAAAGGATACGAGTCTAAAAAATGAAATATTTGTTAGTGCTGGATAAAAACACAAGTGGTTTATTGAATTTGAACTGAGTTCAATGTAGAGATTTTGACTGGTTGGGTCCCTTCAAAATAGTTGGTCACGAGCCCCGTGATTCATGTATTGAGAAAATAATAGCACTTTTATTAGATATTGTAATTTCGTTTAATTATTATGAAATGACTTAGCAAAACGCTGAAATTAAACTATTTCATGATGAATCAAAATTTTCTGAACGATATGCATTATTCTAATGAAGATAAATTGCTGTTTTGGCCGTATTCTCATTGTGATGTAGGTATGTATATCAATCTTTAAGTCACAGGGTATACATACTTTGTCATAGATGACCTATTGTTGTATTAACCTAACACTAATACATTGAATTTTTATTGTATTCTCTCTGTAGCGCCAAAATATCTAGTAGTATATCTATGCTATATCAATGGTGTACTATTTCTACAGGTTTGTATATAGTCGCGGAGAATGCTTAGTTTCGTGAGAAAACAACAGATGGCGCTATATAGCTTGTATTCGCTGCCACTAAATTCCAATTCGCGTAGCATCGATTTTATTTTCTGAATAACAACCATGGCCTCAAAGGGTAATTGAGTTCTTTGAACGGTATAAATAACAAAATTGTCAGTCAATTTCCATAAAATTCATATTTTCTTCGGAATCAGAGTAGTAGAAATACCTGCGGCTGGAATTTAAGGGAAAATTTGCGAGATGTGGGAAGGAATTCTGCAATAAATCGGTTTATTCCGAATGGGGAGGTAGAATTAATGAATCAGATTATATCATATAGATAGAAATCATCGTTGTGGGACAGTATAGTACTTTGTAGATTCCCTGAGCAAATTTGACACTGGATAAAGTGAAATCTCAACAGTTGAACATTGAATCATTTAAATGAATGAGGTCGAGTTCATTGTATTTCTGAATTCCATTTTTGAAGTGGGTGAAGATGTGTCTTTCTGAGTTTCATACGGAGCAAATTCTTTCGGTTTTATGCATATTCCAAAAGCGCACTTTGATTCGGCTTCCATGACGATGAGTGGTTTCGGAAAAAAACTGTATTTCTCTCACAGTTCACAGTTGTCAGACAGTGGCATGAGATGAACCAACATAAGAAAGAAGACATATAAGAATGGCAATGACATTCATTAAAATATGTGGATGCATTTTTTATCGATTTGACTTCGAAGCAATTTGTGTTTCCATAAACGACAGCTGTTGCCCTCATCATTGATGTTGGTTTATGGATTTATTTCGAATTCTCCTACCAACTAATACAAAATCGCAACATCAGGTTTTGGCAAGCGAGGAAACTGACTGGTCGTGTTTGAGATCGAGTCACGTATTCAATATGACTCAAATATATTCATCTGAATATTTCGAAATCAGATGGAATTTCATTTCTTGTTGTTCTTACCACTGGAAATCGAAACAAATTGGATGAATTGATATGCAGATTGATAGCACTATATGGTCAGCTTGAATTCGATTCTAATTCCGGAACCACATTTCCAGGATTTGAACCAAAAATATTCTGCTCGTTGTGTATAATTGAGTTGGATGACTTTTGCAGGGTGAAGCGAACACAATTGTATAAACACACAGGGTGGGTCAACAAAATTGTCACTGCCCAAATTCAAGTATTTCTAAATGAAAATAGAGAATGTAACTCGACTGATCTTCTTCTTCATTAACATGACTTCAACTTTCATAATATTTTCCAATTTTTTTTCTTAGGCTCATGGATTTGTTCAGTTTCTATTATTGGTACTTAATCGCTTTTCTCTATTGTGATGGTACATCATTTGTTGTTATTATTCCCCAGTCCCAGCACACTTTGTGGTATTGATTCTCAATAATTCTGGTGTGTATTTATGGTATCCTTATTCTAAATTGTATTTGTGGAATGGATTCTTGTGGAGAATTTGTGCTGCAAGATTATATATTTATGTATTCTGTCTGGACTGGAAGGTCATGTGATTTGTTGAATTCGGTTTGTTGTTGTTCTATCTAATTTGTTGATAGCTGATAGTTTTTGTTGAAATCGCGTATAAATCTTTATCTTTTATTGTTAGATACACACATTTAGTTTATCTGCTTTTTCGATGATACACACGTCTTATTATTATACCTACTCATTTTACCTTGATCAGACTACTTCCACCGTATTATACAGTGCGGTCCAAGGATATAGTTTGAAATTTTTCAAGGCGTTATTGTTCAACAGAAACCTTCATATTCATTGACAAAACGTTAAAGTTCAAGAGAAAAATTTACACCGCAGATGTGATTACTTTATGATGACTGAAATAAATGATTTAGAATACTTTTCAGGTTGTTTGTTGATTTATTGATTTTCCAGTTTAATCAAGTATTCAAAATGACTTTGATCCTGGAATTCTTGAATAATATTTTGTAGGATCTCGAAGGCTTTATTGTTCACTGGCCCTTTGATATATACTTTCGATTTTGTCTAACAAAACAAGCACTCACCCAGAAGTCTTGTAGAACATTATTTTTCATTGACAGTTGTACCAAATTTGAAAAATTCAATATTACTGTACAAGCATTTGATTCTGAGGAGTTGCAAGAAGGGGTAGTAGTTTTGGAAAATAAATGTCATATTGAATAAATTCATAATGGAATCGATTGATTGCATTCCTACGGATCGCACTGTATTACGAAGACTTGAAGCCTTACAATATCCGAAGTTGTATAAAAAGTTACTGTCGTGAATTCTAACAAAAATTACCATATCTCCGTTGATATCAAATACTTTCTGGTTGAACTTACAAACTTTTTATAACACCCCATCACTGAAAGTAGGAAGAAACCTAATTCAGAACACAAATCAGATGAGCTCTTAGAATGTGTAGGGAAAGTTCAAATCGGTTCACACTTCCGAATTATTTTTTGAATATTGGCGACGGCGAAAAACTTCGATCGTTTTTCTGATCGGGAACAGATTTCGACAATTCGCACTTACTGAATTGGGATTGACAAATCTGGTTTGTCATTTCTTATCCAAAATATGAATTGTTAACTGTTTTTATGTTTTTCTGAAGAATATTACCTGTGATATTGTGTAGATTGAAATATTCTTTTTTACCTATGCTGATGTTGTCCATTGAACGAATTCGTGAATAAAGAAGTTACTACTGTTGAAATCAGAACGGAATGTCCCAATTCATCATTTCTAGTTTTGACCATTTTGATGGCACTGGATTTTGTCCCATTTGAGAGCGAGAGTCAGGAGAGAAATATTAACCGAACCGATGCGAAGAAGGATCTCGTTTCATTTAAAATGCACGGACGATTAAGTGGACTTTTTCGCATGGTTGGTGTAATATTTTTTTATTATCGAAAAGGCACGTCGCTGCTATAATATTTCCAGATGTCGTTTCCTTGTTTGAACACCATTAATACTGATCAATTTCTTACGTTTTCTCCGTTGATCTGGAGATAAAAGTCGACAGGATTCTTTTGTAGTTGGATTCTTCAAAACTGTACAAACCCGAACAGAGGAAATGGAAAATACTTTCCGCATAAACAAACATTCCCATATCCTTGTGATATTTCCATAAATAAGAATGAATCTTCACAAAAATAATTGGCTGTATTGTATGTAGTATCATATCAAATGTGATGTTTGAAATGAAATTCTTTTATATTCCTTTAAGAAATTAATGTTCAGAAAATCTAATCTATGTATGTATCCATTCACTCAATATACTGGAAAATAAGATTAAAATAAATTCATCATTTACTAGTGTGATAAAAATATCATCTCACAGTAACGGAAGAATATAAAAAAATTAAAGAGTGTTCCATAAGTAACTAGTGAATTTTACTTTTTTTATTCAAATAGTTGAGCCAAATCCTAGCGAACACTTACGTATAACAAAAATTCGCATGGTATCAACATTTTTGAAATACCATAAGATTATATTTTCGATAGCGCTGTGTATGACAATCGAAGTATTCCGTTTCTATTCGATATGTCCATACGTCACTAGTAAATGGCATGCAATCCCAAAATTTCCCCTCTAAATGACAACGTTGGCAGAATCCAAGCCGATGTGAGATAGCATTATTGCTATGAAATTTCACATGTATCTATTTGTTTGATACCTATGAAGGTGACTTACTCATGATTAAATTCAGCAAGATCTCCTATGGTACGAGGATGTCAGGAAAATATTCGAAATGATGCGAAGATAGAGAAGAAGGTGGAGCAAGAAAATTTCGGAAGTCCCGAAAACCCAACGATTTTGATGAATCGGCTGGAAAGAAACTGCTTTAATAGCTTTACCTCATTTCCCGCATTTCCTTTATCGATCGAGGTTTCGCTATATGACAGTTTAAACGTTTTCACGCACTTTGCACGCTCGGAATTTCATTGCGATATTGCCAGGCGTTCTCTTGTATTGTCTCTTATTTCCCGGAATTATTCCACCTGGCAATTCAACTGAGGTAGGTACGTATTTTCCGTCTGGGAAACACTCGACTTCGGTTTCAAATTTGCTGTTAGTAATCTAATTGTGATTTCAATTGTTATACCACCGACGGATGGAACTGTTAATCAAATTTCATTTTCTATTTCTACCTACTACGTTGTAGTTCCTGTTATTCGCCATCTCGTTTCGTTTCCCAATGCTACAAGATATTATTCCCAAACCATACTAACTTGAACCTCAAACTCGGATTTGGAGCTTGACACTGGAATATTGAATTTACTCACCGCCTTCATCTGTCATGATTAGCACTGTAGTGTTGGGCCCAAGTCCCTCCGGATTGAATACCTGAACAGTGACGTAGTACTGAGTCCATGGTTCCAATTGGGTGAGAAGATGATTCTGAAACGGAATAGTCGAACTAAGCAATCTTGAGAAGTTACGGTTTCTATGAAGTTTGGTTAGATATTGTTAGGCGAACGAGAATCCAATAAAATACATATTTCTCGCGAAATATCACTGAGGGATATTTCAGAGTTACAGAAACCATGCACACTGATGATAATTTTGAACTTTGCTTGAGTCAAGAGTAACGACACTTGACTAAGTCGCACTGGGAATTATTATCGTTTCATTTGAAACGTTCAAACTTTTTGCAGGATTTATAATCACTTTCAGTTTTTACTGCACAAATTGAGGATTATATTTCAAGATCTTTCATATTTCGATGAGTGTAGTGCTCTCTGATTTTGAAAGTTAGAGAAACTGAAGGATGTTGGTGGTAGGTCTAATTAGGCTAATAGAGCTTACGTTTATTGCATTTCCAAGCAATTAGTTTCACTTCGATGAATTAATTTGTTATACTCGGAAATAAATAGGATTCGAAGAATATGGAATCTTAGAAAATTGATGTGTTTCTGAGGAAACTCTACTACGACGATCTTTGAGGATGTAAAGAAGGATGGCAGAAAGATACAGTCTGAACCATCATTTCGGTATAGTAATATTACTAGATATGTGAATTTATATATTTTCTTTCTTCAACAAAATGGGAAGATTTGATGTTTGATGGGAATTCCGGATGAAATTTTGAGATTATGAGGATAGAGTAATAAGAATCTGCTTCCTTCCTAGTTTTTTAGCATATCTTGTTACATTTGTAGTCTTCCCAAAATTTCACGAAACAATACTTATAACATTCGAAATCCTGCGATATGAGGACTATTATTCTTTTTGAATTTCAGTACTTTCAGTAAGGTTGGAGATCTTGAGAATCATTATAAAATATAGATTTACAGAAAGACTAGATACTGCTTATACAGTATGTATTTATTGTCACAAATGAGCTACCGTTTTATAGAGGCTCATTCTGCGACTTGGCAAACATCATTATATATTTCACTATAATTGGTCCCTGGATAACGACCGCAGTATGTCACGTATGCAACCCTTCAATTGAACGACATAACTTAACTGGCCCTTAAGGAGTTATCGATCTTATAAAAGGAAACTCTATATCTTCTTATCGAACTATCTTAAATCTATCTTCTCAATGTATCTAACGATATTATCTGCTGTAGAGAATGATTGATATGAATATATAAATTAATCGATGAATCATTTAAACGAGAAAAAAATTACTATTTTTGAAATGCTTGATTCATCTGAGAATATCTTTTGCCTTGATTTCAGCATTGAAAAGAATTGGAAACATATAATTTTGGCGGTAGTATATGATGATCGATTGTAACATAGTTCGGTCATCGAAATTAAAAACATTATTCGAAAACTTCGATGCATTAACTATACGAATCTGCTTATGGTAATACACATGCCGACCAAACGGTTGTAAAAAGAAGTTACAATATTCTGGGTGTACGAACATTTTCAAATATTCATAGTAGGTTGTTTCAAAAGGCAAGGTTCATTCCAGACCATCATTAAACATGAAAAAAAGAAAACGTAATGTATAAATACCAGGCATTGAAGTTACGGCTTTGAATTCACTTCGAGGAAGATCTCGGATTAGGTACACGAAAAACTAGAAACAATTCGAATTTAAATTATATTCCTGCCATATCCAACGGATTCAGACGCTAATTCGTCGGGTTTTTTCATTACTGATGAATTTCTGCCAATTGTCTCTTCGAAAGTGTATGGAAATCCATCTGGCGAGCGAAAATTTAATTATTTGGAAATCATAAAAACATGCGAAATCTTCTTGAAGATGTACGTTAATCCATGAGGAATAAAAGTATACATATTCGTAGATAGGTCGCATTTTCAGCATTTGATGATTCACTTTCTGAGATTTTTCACCGAATACATTTTCGTCGTCTGCACATCAAAGAAAATTATACTTGCTCAGGAAGAAATGAGGATTTACTATTTTGATTGCGAAACGAAGCAGTGGAGTATTCCTCTATTCAATGTGAACGCTTGTGATAAGAATAAACCATCAAATTGTATAGCAAAAATGACTTCCGATTTATAGACAGTTCACAAAAATTCAAGGTGATGTCTGGGTCAAAATAAAACACAATTCCCTTCTCCCAACCTTGCTGTGATGAATGAGTTGGGAATCTTGGGATGACGTTTTTTTTCAGTCTCCATTCAGAACATGGTGTTCATCAATTATTCTCAAGTTACACAGCCACAGGCAGATATAATAGATGCGTGACAAGAATTAGAGGAATTGCATAACTGACACGTTTTTTAAGATGAAATATTCAACATAAAGAGAATAATGATAGATTGACGACTTGACTGATCGATCTCAAAAAAAAACTATAATTGAAATTGATTTGAACTACAAAGAAAGAACTTCTAGTGCTAATCAACACATATCATATTCCAATTCGAAGAAAAGTGTTGTCGTCAACAAAAATACTACACTTGAATGACCCTGCAGATTAGAAGCGTTATTGAATGTCATTTCGACGCTAGATTTTTTGTCGTTGCCTCGATGTGTCACTGCAGGAGCGTTCGAATGAAATAGGTAGATATATCACCAACTTCGTGATAAGCTTCGAGTTTGCATTCAAAAAACAATGGAACAATGGTGTTGCTGGCACCCACATTGTGGTCTGTTAAGAAGTGTATTGAACGAATCGAATATTCGGATAATGAAGTTCCACACAAAGCATTTCATTCAATTTTCGTAGTCGTATAGTGTTCCTTCATGATTTGGGGTGATCTATTCGTTTAGACCGTCTGACCATGCTGGATTCTCCAGAAGTAGCAGCGTCTTTATTTCTTGTTGAGGTGGTTTTGATAATCCTCTTATGACTTTGATACGAATATATGGATCATTACTCTTCCATAACTAACTGCTTTTTGGGTTGTACCAATTTTGATGCTGATTGAAACTGAAGAACTGAAGATTGAATGAACACAAAGTGATCACATTTTCTTAATCATAAGAAGGGTGTACTGAAAAGTGTATTGAGGATGCCGATGTGAATAAATTTTTCGAAGAACTTACAATAATTGGATTAGTATGATTCCTTCAAACAACGATCTTTATAGATCTAGCTTGTTACGATTCAGGAGATACTTTTTGAATTTTGGCAATGGTTCTTTGGAGAACAATTCGGCCTGTTCCATTCCCAGCGTATTGTCTCATTACAAGATTTCTTGTTCATTCAAGTACAGTTGGATGTTATTCTCATGCATCAAAAGAATTCTGGAGATATTTGGTAACTCAATGTGATTTTCGTGTCATTATTTTTGTAAAGACTTTATTTCTCAACGCATTTTCTTCATTTATTCGACATTTCATCATTAATTTTGAATATTAGTGTATTGTATCACGTTCATGGTGATTAGTTTTACGTATTCCAACTTTGCTTCTCTCATGGATAGTGAATAAACAAATCGATATATGATATCTCTATATATAATTTTGATAACAAATTGAACGTAACATTACGACACATTCCACTAACAGTTATACATTTTAGTTTCGGTTAGTAGAATCAGATCAGAATGATACATACAATAATAATAGTAAAAAAGGTTATTTGATGATAATCTGTTCAGAATGCCACCATTCCAGCAGAGATCAACCAGATTTTCCCAAACCGAAAACGACACTGAGGGAAGCGTGAGTTGAGCAGAATTCTCGAATGTCTTTGGAGAGATTATCATAACAATTTGGTGTACCCCTGGGTATGTCCCTTTAAGTACTAAGGAGGAGGATAAAAATCATTATGATATTGCTACCTTACGGCGATTCAAACTAATTCACGGAGTGATTCACGTATATGGAATATTTGGAATACACAAAACAAATTACTTCATGCATTTGTATACTTCGAAGATCGTAGGAACTGTATATTTTCAGTGACACCTTATTATCGTTTCTACATGATTCAGTTTTAACTCCGTTATGTCGAATATGATGAATTTATTTTATGTTTTGAATTTACTGTGAATAATGATCAATTGTGTATATTGATCCTATGGTTTTATATGGACTTGTTCAAGAGATGAACATTGATTTACAGAATATAATAGAAATATAACAACAAATTATTGTTAGTGTTGGTATATTATTTATTCAAAATTTCGCCTCTAGGATCATCCTGAATTGATGTAGGTATCATATATTCAGAATAAGTCGACATAATGATCCTTTGGATTACGTTCCCAGAATGCGATGAATTGAAAATATATAGGGTCAGTCAAAAATAAGTACCAAGCTTTCCTAGGTGATAGTACATTGAAAAAAAAAATACTTTTCTGAATAAACTCATGGTTCAAAATGCATACGAAGGAAGATAAATGTTTTTGAAGTTGATGACATTAAAATAATTTCTCCACATGACTTCTAAACGGTGAAAGCTATCATATTGAAATTTCCTGCATGTATTTTTCTACATTTCTGATATTGCTGTAAAGTGTGTTTTTAGATGGAACGACTCATTTCTCCTTCACCAAAAAATAACAGCGATAGAGGAAAGAAAATTACATAAGAAAGATACCCTAGTCAAATCACAAAAAAATTGTCTGTTTCTGAGATATTTGGGTTTTTGTAGTCACATGATGTCAGCAGATCAATTAATCACAAGATTCACCGGTAACGATATTTTAGAAGGCCATGAGCATTTTTGACGTTGATGTTAACGACGGTGTTATAGTAATTTTTTTAGTGTGGCTCGTCTGCTTAGTTATTTTACTACGATTTTCAACCGAGGTTTTGAGAAATGGTAGGATATGTCTTTCTTAGTATGCATTTTGGCCCATATGTTCATTCAAAAAACTACACTTTTTTCTTCAATGTACTGTCATGGAACCCTACAATGTCATGATGGATGAATCGGAGAATTGGCGAAATTGATTAATCCCCCTGTATCACATTTTTCCACCTAGGTCTCGATTGTTTTGGAAGCTCTGAATATTCTGCAATAGAAGAAGATGGAAGATCCTGTGAGCAGTCTGACAGAGAGAGATGGGAAGAAGAAAACAAATATCGAGCTTCCAAACAACGTTGGAGAGAGTTGAAGAATAGAACGCGACCGATAAACAGCGTTGTTAATATAAATTGTTGGAATGAATAGTGTTCTTTAGTATTTGTGCGTGGAAATAAATAACTTATCAGTCAGAAATAAGTCACTTTTTCAATGGAACTCACGAATAACGTAACAATACTATTACCCTCAGAAAGTTCGATACACATTTCTGACTCATCTTGTATATCAATGACCCTAAGAGAAGCGTCACTGTGAATAGACAAATTATGAATAGGTTGAAGTAAGCGTATACATATTAATCCAATCCCTACCACAGTGCCAGTCAAATTATCATTTCAAATCATTTTGAAACATCCAAGATGTCAATGAAGCACACTGATCAGATATTCTTTCAGGATTTTGAACTGTGCTTGTACAATTTTCGATTGGACAGAAAGCTCTTGAAAGATAAAAATTTGCCTGGACCTGGATAGAGATATTCCCACAAAAAGTCAGTATACAATGGAGCTGGCATTGCAGTTACAATCGATAGTGATTATTATCGCAATATGATGAGACTTGTGATCTCTGCATCAGTCAGTATGAATCTAGCCGACATGTGGCTTCAGCAAGACGAAGCAGCTGTCACCCTGTGATAGAAACAATCCACTTATTCCAAGAGAGATTTCCGGAACTCGAACTGTTATCTTTAAACATGGTCCCTGAGATTTTTCTTATCACCCAACCATAAATGAACTGGAAGGACATTGGAGTGATGTATCATCGAATGCGTGAATCGTTCTCTCACGAGAGGAGTATTCAATTCACTCAATATAATCAGAGTCTAGTCATAAATGCATTTTCAATGTTTATTACACCCGGCAAGTGAATCAATGTATTGATACATTTCACGACGAAATATGCTATGATAATTTTCTATGTATTTGGAGAGCCAGATACAAAATATTCGATTGTGTATGACGAAAGAATGAAACTCTCCAATGAAAATACCTAGAAATTGAATTCTCCTCAGCATTATATTATGGTGTACTATAGGGTGGCTCATTAGTAAGTGGAAGTGGAATAACTCAGGAATAAGAATGGAAAAACAATGTTTCGAATGGAAGTTATTGAATTCTTGAAGATACACAGTCATGAAAGACAAAAAAACATACAGGGTGTTCAGTTTAGGCCAGAGAACATTAAGTTTTACTGCTTTCAAAAATAACAACCTATATATTCTCTCACTATCGAATTTAGTGTTAAATTTTGCATCCAGGCCCATCTTTATTATTTTCATAAAATGAGACGTTGTCAAAGTAGAGCAAAAAAAAGTTTCAAGGAAATTGGTACACTATAAATGCTGCCAAAAATGTTATTAGTGATAATTAAGTCAATCCATGTGGTGAGTACGAAGGTAAAGGATAGTTGAAAAGTGTCGATATATATGTGGACGTATAAGTCTCGTTGTATATACATGGTGTTATCTGTATAAACATAACTTCAGAGAATTTCAATTAGCGAAAACTTCATTTCCTTAGATGAAACACCAGTATATTGAATCATTATCTTGTAGAATTTTGTCCCTATAATATGCTCACTGGAACTGTTAGTGTTTGAGAGCATTTTCAGTTCACGATTCGAAATTTCACATGTAATAAGCAAGCTATGAATGTGACTTCAGAAATAGCTCCGGAATTATCATTCGTCGTGAAAAATCAAACAATTAATTTTCTACCAGTGGAAACTATGAATAATGAAATCAATCGAGTGGCTACTCGAAAGAAACAAACTGAATAGAAGTCAATAGCCTTAAATAAGAAGGAATAATTTTTTGTATTCTTATTCCTGAGTTATTCTACTCTCACACCCTGCATAAAAACAACTAATCGAATACAAAAAACTTACCTTCTATGAATTTTTCCGGAAATTACATTGAAATCATGGGATTCATAAAATCAACAGGAATACACAGTTCAATTATAATTCGTCGGCACGAATCTATCATAAAGTTATTAGCAAATCGCAATATAATCCTTGAATTCCAATACAAATATTGGAACGCAAAATCGAAGTAATTACCGTTACATCCAATGAACTACGTGATCACCGCTACGAACAACTAGGGCAGATGTCTTGTCCCTCAATAGGCCTCTTGATATCTCTGGCTTGGTTCACCATGATGTATTCATTAAATTATGTTTGGTTCTAATTTGTATAATCAGAACATATTTTTTCAGCTGAGTAGAGAACACCCTCCTTAATGTTCATTATTCTGATTTGAATAAATGTTGAATTATATGAAAATTTATGTATCAGGCTGTAAATCATCTCATACAATCAAAGGGGAAGTGGCCATATACATCAAATTCACATTACGTCACCAGTATTGAAATAAAGTAATTGAATGTTATTTTGGAATTAATTTGAAGGGTCTCGAATCGTTCATCAAGCAATCGTCATTGGAATATCTATTTCTGCTAATAAATTTGTTTATTGTTCTGAGATAAGAATGAAAAATGTATAGAATACTGCAGAGAGAAAGCTTGATTACGAATTCTTCCATAACGTTATAACCTTCAGAAATTTAAAAAGAACACCAATTCCTACCTCCTTTCCCTTGCTTCTCACGATGTTCACGATGTTCTCTAAACATTACAGGATGTCTCCTTTCGTGAGAAGTTTTATATATATATATATATATATATATATATATATATATATATATAAAGTACTCCAGAGGTTATTTGTTCAATATTCACTTCGATTCTTCAACTTTTTTATGTTTTTTGTCCGATTTGATAAACTTCACTCTCAAAGGATCCTCGTTAAATATCTGATGGAATCAGATCTGGAGACTTGGAAAGACATTTGTCGTATAATAGTGGCGTAGTATGGGCGTTTCGCCGTGAATTACAAAATTATTTTTTGGAAATTAGTCAATTTGGCTGCGGCAATAGACAGTTTTGGCAAAAGATAATCGCAGACTTGTATTATTCTATCGACAATATCTTCATACAGCTCTTGGAGCAGATATATTTTGTGACGATTGCACATTTTGGTAATCTGAATTAGTGATTCAGTTGATTTTTTTGCGTTCACACCTGGAATGATATTCTCAACAAGGTCTGTGTTTGAAAACTTGACGTTGCTGATTGTTGATTCACAAACAGATTTTCTGTGGGAGTTGGAGTATTTTGCATTAAATAGATTATGAACTTTTGCTTCCTAACTCTCTACCACAAATCATCATCAGTTTGAGTTCTGTCAGCTTCATCGCTAGATTGAATTGATTCAGATATTTTCGTCGAAATAAGCTAAAACATTCGACCGTGACGTCGAGTTACATTTTTGTAATTATTTAATTTTACAAAACTGAGATACCCGAGAAAAGGTGAATCGATATGTATATGGAAAATTCCGAAATAGGAATTCCCCCTGTTGAATGAATATTTTCATGGTCTATTATTCTACTGCGAGCGGTTCTGAACAGGCAGACTGTCCACCTTTTCATTGTCGACGAACAGAATTCATTACCTACAGAAAGAAATGCTTCTGCCTATAATCTCCAGACTTCCGGAAAGAATTCCAATACCTGTCTATAACTTCTTCCAATGTTCTCCTTTTGGCTTGCAAGATGGTCCACGAACACTGTATAGGATGACCGAGTATATGTGATAATTATCTTAATCCTATAATATGACAAGTGATCAATAAAAATTTGCATATACAATTCCCACTATTGGATATGATGAGGATCTTAAACATTGATTTCTTATTCATAAACCGTTCAAGAGTAGAATAGAAATGAACGAATTTGCAGTTCATTTATGAAAAATCAACTTAATACCTGTTGTCCTTTTCTTAGACAATATAAGGCAATGCAGATGACAGAAAATTCATTCAATAGAAAAAAACGATCTCTTCAATTCTGTACTTGCCAATACTTCGTAATACATCTTTCCTATGTTTTGAATCATACTTCGTTGCCGATAAAATAAGAAAACAATCAAGTTTTTTGTTTTTATTCATTACTCTTTTGTCTGTAGACGATTCTCCTTATCGACAAGACATCAACAAGATAATTTACTTCATTTATGCTTATTTAATTCGAAGAACTAGATGTATTCGAAAAGCATTATTTTGATGAGTTCATTGGATTGTCGCAATTGCCTGAAAGAAAATTTGGAGTGGAGTACGTACTTTCATGGACATATCAAGAATATTTGAGGGTCAAAATTTTACAACTACTTGTCATCCTATCATTTCTGATTCCACGAGATTCCCAGAGACTTTCATGAAATAAAATAAAATTACAGCCTTAGCATCATGTCGATGAGGACGAATCATGTCCGAGACTTAATCTTCCATATTGTTTACTTCGATGTATCGTGTTGTATCAAAGTAAATAATCTTACCGTAACTGTGGGGTCCCTGAGATAAATCTCTTTGTTGTCCTCCGGTCTGGTTCTCGGCTTGTACGAAATCCGGTATCCGAGAAATTCACCGAATATCGTATCTGGAGCGGGGGCTAACCAGCTGAAGTACACCGAGCTGGCAGACTCATTTTTAGCATTTGTTATAGTAACATGTCCGGCTGGAACTGTAAATAAAAATAATTACGATTGGATAAATTGTTATGATTCTTCCCTTCATGATTACATACTATATTGTGAAGCCATAAATATGGAGTCTCAATATCCTATGTAGGTGATGAACTGAAATTGTGACTCTGGAAGCCGTAAAAATTGTTTGCGAGAATGAACGAAATGAAATACAGATTTGAAACTACTATTTTTGGAACTATTGGCCAATTAGTTGGATCGTGTTTATATTACGTCCAAATGTCTACTTCTTTCACCTATCAAAAGTGCCCTCAAGGTTATCAAGAGTTGGACTCCACTTAGATTATTTATAGGGATAGGAATATTGAACTATTCTTGCGTTACGCTTTGATTTGGGACCAGTTGCGACTATAGAACCAGATGAATATCTACAAAGTAGTGAATACAGAAGAGGTTTATTCAAAATCACGATCAGAAGTTTCGTAAAGAGTCACTCAGTATTCGAATTAGTTCAGAATGTACAAATCCCGAATAACAAGCCTTCATGAATATACAAGATGTTCCATTCGGATTGATAATGTTGAGAGTATTTCTTCGACAAAAGATAAGCACTTTACCCCTTTGCTGAATGAAACGAATATTTTTCGTTTCGATTCAAAAATATTCACTTGGATACATACCATACGAATACGTTTTTTCAGGGACAGTAATTCCTGAAACGATACAATTTCCATGGACTTGAAAATTATTGATATAGGTTCATGTCTATCATTCGTAGTTATATTTTATTGGGACAATCATCAGAAAGTTCATGAAAATGGTCATTAGTGCAAAAAATCAATACAAACATAATTTTGTGACGCATTTCTATTTCAATAATTCCGTTATGCGTTTGGAACACTCAATGGCAGGTCTCACAATCAAAACTACATGAAATCAAATCAAACGTGGGACCGTGGCAAAATAAACTAACGAGAAGGAGAGAAAAGGTGAAAATGACCCGACTTCGTTTAGGACACACCAAGCTCACTCACGAATTCCTGCTGTCTGGAGAAGATCAACCAACTTGTGAAATTTGTGAAGTTCAACAGTGAAACATATTATAGTGCAATGCCCCTTATTCCAAATTCAGAGATACACATTCAACATATCTTCTTTCTTGAAAGAAATGTTAGAACATGACAAGAATATCATTTCATTTCTACATACCTTAGATTTTCTTGGCAAATCATTAGTGTAATTTATCAACTCCTCTGCAATGATCCAAAGGGTTGATGCGGCTTTTTTCGAAAAAAAATCTAGAGAGAATCTAACAGTGATTGACGAACTCTCACTAGTGAGATATCTGGGGTCTAATAAAATTCTAAAAATCTTTGAGAATTCGAAACATTTGTCTGAACCCATAGATATAAGGGAGAAAAAAATGTAAATTTTGTTTGATTACTGATTCCATTTGAAGGCATGTGCAAGTTCTTCACGAAAATCAATAATGATTTCATATGAATAGAACAACTTCATTCCAAAAATATAATAAAATAATACATAATCTTTCCGTAAAACCGGGACTGATGAAAGAGCGGAATTCTCCTTGGTATATCTAGGTGTAATCAAGATATACACAAAAAAATAAAGATGTTTATCATTATCATTATTATTATTATTTCATTAGAAATAGTTTCACAGTCAATTTCAGAGAGAATATGTAATCATGCTTCGATTGTAGCCTTTTTGGTACACACTGTATGATATTTTTATAATGTATGTCATTTCTTCTCAATTATAGAAAACAAACTCCGGGTCATAATTATTCGCTAATGGCTTTTGAGTATTCTTGTGTTCACGAAACAAATGATGTAAAATAAGTGCTTTCAAGCAGACTGATTCCTGGAACAAGAAAACGCCTCTGGACTCAATCATTATGTAGTTCTTTGTTCGTTATTTGTGTTTGTATTAGATTCAACAGTTTTTTCAAGAGGTGGTAACGAAAACATCCTTTCTCATAATAAAATATAGATTCCATTTACGGAGATATTATAACAAGATCACGTTCTATACTCTGAACACAAATAAGAATTATGAGTACGTATCAATGAGTATTTGTTAAAATAATTATGTATTTCACGGATCAAACACTTTGTTGGAGCTGTCACTTTTCGCATTTTATTACAACTTCAATGCTGTCAGTATAAACCAGAGAGCTCCACAGGGTGTACAAATTCCCAGGATAAGTATTTATGAGTTGTGAATAATATGGAGATCGTCTGAGATACATTGAATACCAAATAACCGGATTTTAGGAATATAATAGCTGAAAACAAAACTGCTTGAAGGGATATACTTCTTAATGTGAGATTGGGATTTCAATGCGCAATCGTATAATTATTGTATGTATGTATGTATGTATTGACTATTGAGCAAACATATGTTTCGATAACCATCCATTTTTTCGTATTATACTGCATCACACTATAAACTAAAACTTTCAAACAAAATAAATACAATATCACGCATCTTTCAGGAGACACTGGTTCATGATGTTTCTTACAAAACTACACGGTGTTGTACATCAGATATTGATTTATTTATTTATTTACGGATATATCAATACAGTAATACATGAAATCAGGATAGGAAACAGTATAATAATAAAAATTAAGTTTTTTTATTCCAGTAGAATGTCAGATGTTTGATATAGCTGGATATAGCCTATATAAATATACTTAACTCTACTTATATCTACTTCTACTATCTAATCATGTCGTGCAGTAAATTGTTACAGAGGGTATCCATCGAGTGTACATGCTCGAAATGTTTTTTTTTCTCAGTATTCTTTTTTAATGAAGATGAAGATGAATCGAATAGGTCAATATCACTCTGATAAATATTAGAAGTGCTTCGAAGTCTAGTCATAGGCTCATTGCACCTGTAGTTTGTTGAATGAAATAGCACTTGGAACAATTCAGGATTTCGTATTCTTCTATAATTTACATTAGACTTACTGATTTTATTAACTGCTGAGAGTTAATCATTCCATTTAGTAATTTGTAGAAGAACTTCAACTTTACGACATTCAAGCGACCTAAGACCCATATTCGATAGTGATACATTATAATCATAATTACTTCTTGGGATACCCATTTTGAAGACAACATAACTCAAGAGTTTTTTCTGAACTCTTTCTATTGCATCTTTATCGTTTTCATACCGAGGGTACCATATAATTGAGTTATATTCTAGGTTGGAGCGAACAATTGAGCCGTATAATGATTTTAATACTTTTGGCGAAAAATCCTTTGATGATCTTTATGCAAAGCCTGATAATTTGAAAGCTTTAGATACAATGGAGGTTACATGTGGTTTGAATGTTAGTCTACTATTAAATAACACAGCCAAGTCCTCATTGGCTAACACTTCTCGATAATTTTATTTGGAAGCATTTTTTGTATTTAAATTCAGTGAATTTATGTCGCACCATCTTACAAGGTGGTTCAGGTCATCTTATAGTAGTTCAGCTTCTTCACTGTTAACCACACTCCGAAATAATCTGAGGTCGTCAGCGAACATCAAGAGTTCACTGTTCTGTATTACTTCTTGATTCCGATGAAATTTCCCTGTCTCTGCATCTGTCTAGTCCTAAACCAACTATTTCATCAGATTCATCGGCTTCCGAATTCTGGCGACAATAAATCACGAGCATGTAATAAATAAAGAGTTCACACATGTGGAGTTTCCCAAACAAGGCGAGTTCCCAACTCAGTACGCAACTGAGTGAAAATTTACTAGCGTCCTATGAATCCACCCCCAACGTTAATCTAGGAACAGACATTGCCACTGAAGTAGGGCTGTCTCCACCCCAGATGTGAACTATTTTTGGAAGAAATACTGGGTTTGACAAACCCACTATCATATTTGACACCATTGAAAAATAGGTATCTTTGGATCAGAGTATGTACTTCTGAACTATATTTGCGATCGAGAGTTATCTACTGGAAATTTATTTATCAATCCTCAATGAGAAATTCATTGATTCTACATGTCGAAATATTTTGATAGACCATCAGTTATCAGAAAAATGTCTCTATCAATTGAAAATTGCAATACATGATAATATATAATTGTGAAAAGAGGTTCAATGAAAATATCAAGTTTTCCATCGAATTTTGCATGTCCAGTGACGATGAATATTTTTCTGATCGATTTGAATTCATTTTACTATTGTCTATTGATAATTGTCCAATGAATATAACACAACCTTGCTCTTTAAGTGATGCCCAAAGTTCGTATTGTTTAAGATTCACTTTCTATTGAATCACAATTGCGGATGATAGATTTGAGCTGGGCTCTCTTCAAAGCTCTGCGTACTTGTTTGAAACGGATTCTCAAATATACATTATTCCACGAATAATTCATAAACCACTTTCTTTCGAGTAGGTCGTGCAAAATAAATGATATATCATCGAAAATCTGGATGTCTTTTCGAAATCTGACTCAATTATTGCATATAGAGGAATTGAAAGAATCAACTCAAAAATAAATCCTTATGGAAAGGTACATCGCATGTCACATGACTTGAAACGGAACACCAAATTTTTTAATTGTTCAAATTCAAATGTTTCCAGAATCCATTTCTCCAATTCAACCTTCTGAGATGTGAATCTGGGATACACTGTATATTTGTTTTCTAAAGCACTCTGGAATCCAGAGATACATGCGTAGATTAGTGAAAGCATTTTCTGAATAAGTATATGAAATAACATAGACCACGTTTGTTTCTGGATTTTCACTCATGGAAATATTAGTAGTTCAATTCGGAACAGAAAGCAGATGTCACTTGCTTTATTTGTTTCCATTCGAAGGTACGCTTGATGGCGCTAAATATTCAATCAATCAATCAATCAATTCTTTTATTGGTGCTACACGGATCTTTACACAAGTCAGTCAAGATTATTTATGAGTATTGATAAATATTGATAATTCGAATCGAATAAGTTAATTATTTCCCTTCCTTCCTATTATGTTCATCATCAACTGTATTGATAGATTTCTCATTCAATCCAATTCAAGTTTTTTGAATGCGGATTAATTTTTTCCATAGATTTTGTCAATAGGACAAGAAACCTGAATTCTGATATCGAAATGTTTCTATATGTTTCTATAGATTTCTACACTGATGTGAAGAGCTCCATTCGTAGATATTGGATCCTCTTGTCTATGTCTTCTTTTAATATCGGAATCTTCTATTCCATCTGTGTGAAGCCAGTAATTTTCAACGTGCCAGCTAATTATACTTTGAGCAATGCCACTATTCTCTGGCACCAGAAAAACATTCCCCACTGTGGAACTACTACGGTGTTGAGATTCATTAACGAATTTTCACAAATCACTTTGGAAATAGTGAATAGAAGTGGATTCAACTTTCTTGTGCTATTCCATGATCACTACCGATTTTATTGAATTAATGCTATGATTGCGTCTTATATTCCATACGATTCGATTTTGAAAATCTGCCATTGATTGTTCCACACTGGAGATCGTGAACAGGTTTTTTCTGATAAATACAACCTATTGATGGTTGAATGATGGTTTATTATAATTATTCATGGCTGACTAGGGTTGTGGTTTTCGAAATTCCTTAGGTTGATTAATTGTATTCCTTCCATAAGAGTCGGAGTCAGAAAAACCCATTCATTGTCCTCTATAGAGTTGGTGAATTTAGAATGGTCGACACGACGTGGACAAATGTGTAGCGCACCCTTCTTAGGTGATAATCTGTCGAGAAAATCCTAACCAGGGTGATAATATCCCATTACAGATCGGACACCTACGGAGGGACAACGTACTGGAGCGTATTTGCGATGTTTTCTCTGAAGCCGCGTACATACCAGAGGTTTGGCGTTGGAAGGAAATGTGTACCAAAATTTTGCTTCGAGTCAGGGTTTGGTATGACTTTATTTTTGATTAGAGAAGAAATGTAGAGCAGCAAGAAATAAGTTTTCATTTTGAATTATGTGATTAAATACAAACAGGCGCGATATTTATTTACAGTTTCACAGGATCACTCAATTACGAAACAGGTGAAACAAAGCAGGAGATAGAATGATGAAGAAAATTGAGGAGAATTGGCAAATAGACAACAATAATGAATGTTTATTCCTAATATAAGATTAGATATGTTGCAATGATCCAGTGAAACATCCAATTCTCTACCCGAAGCATTGCAATGACGATACGTTAGATGCAAAGGAGATAACTTTACGATATTCGTGTTGTGAGTTTATGAAAAGTTATATGGAAACAAGAACACTTGGACTGTTAAAATTCAATATACATAAAAATTCAGAACGGTCTATCTTATTATTTGATTTCATCAAATGATGTACTAATGTTTTGATTACACATCCTCCTACCACAAAGACTTTCAACAGTAAGACGCTCAAGAAACCGATCATGAAGTGGATGAATATGATCAATTTTGAAACTTCAGAAATTGTCGCTGCACTTACTCAAGTCTGTCGATATGAAACTGATAACTTGGACACCAGACCACCGAAGCGTATTCAAGTTTTGATCACACCAATGCATAATATGCGATTAGAGTTCTTTACCAGTACGTCCAATGAAGCCATACATTTTGTAAGCCGAGGAAATCACTTCATTTTTATGAGATACAAATGTCAAGTGTAGTTCAGAAGTAACCCCCAGATCAGTCGAGCCAGAATAGTATCATCAATTTTGTAATCCCTTTTTCATATAGTTTGACATCAAAGTGAAAGATATCACCTCACATTTAGAAATATTCAAGGCTAATCTGTTCACAGTACACCAATTTTCAACATTCAGGTAGTTCTGCATTCTCGCTAGGAGAATTGTTCTCCTCATATTATATTGAGAGTCATAGGGGAAGAATGAAAATCATTAGATGACGAAGAATTACTTCAGGATAACAAGCAGGTAACAAGTCCAAACCATAACGAGCATTCCTTTGATGTACCATCCAGAAAAAGAACGCAATCGAAGGTCCAAGTCCAGTTCCTATTCTTCCACGTCTATCTACATTTTGATTCAGTGGAGCCTATGAACAAATATGGGAATAGTGGAAAACCAACCTATTTATAACGTTTTATAAATTGATGATCGAATTTTTGTCCATTTATTCAAAGAAGAGAGTTGTGACAGATTTTGACACAACAAGAAAACAATTTCGTTTTCTGGAACAATTAATTTTTGATGAATACTGTTTCACTCTGGACCTTTTCCATTACTGAAAAGGAATATATTTATGAACCTGAAATCAATAAGATTCAACTGGCTCAACAGATTCTCAATCGACATCCAGCCAATCCAACAGATTTCGAGTAAACGTAACAGATCTTTAAATAGTTCTACTCGAGTAAATACAGAAGCATCTTGACTCGATAGTTTGATTAACGAGATTTCAGAATTGAATTACACTTCTAATAGTATCGAAGGTAATGATTAAAATAATGAGATGAATTCATGAAGCAAATAATGAATGAACGATGCCAAACAGTGACTTAACCTGAACACGAGATGTTGATATTTCATCTATTTTATCCAACGAAAAATGAGAGCTTTAAATTGATAATACATGAGAAACTTCACAGTAACTTTGAAGTGGTGATCTCATCAGCTGAAACATAGGAATTCAAACAAACTATTATAATAATGTTGATTTGCTTGAATGAAACATTGTACAATGAATTGAATGAATAATGAACAGAAATTGAAATTGAATGGATAATGAACAGAAATTGAAATTGAACCAAAATTTTGAGCTGTTCCAGTTTCATGATTACTTGCATCAAAACTTTGTCCCCATTATTATACTCAATATGATTATTATTGTTAGGGAATAAATTTATTATTATTTCAATTATTATTATCACAATCGATATGGAGCAATATAATATGGAACATAATAGATAATAGCAATCAACATAATGGGATTCTTCACGATGCCATATTCCAAAATCGACGTGTTTCAGAATTATTTATTAAAATGACCTGTTCAGCTGAAAATGAATTTGTTCCATACTTTACGAACACAGTCTATAGACTACTTGAAAGAGGGTTACATTACATGATTTTTTTCTGGTATTGATTTGTAAGTCATTGATGAAGTACGTAGGAACTCTGTAGTGATTTTGAATGATATGTTGACATTTTATAAAATATAACAGCAACTCTTTGCCCTATCTTGTGATATATACATATATTTGTATTTTGTAGCATGAACTCTTTTGAAATTCATTCCATCAATACAAGACATAAAATGACTTCCATGTGCCATTTTCAAGGACTAATCTTTTATATAGATCACCCACTATAAATGGGCAAAGGTTGTATAATAAATTTCCGACCGAAATTAAAACATGTGAAACGTTGAAAGCATTCAAACAATGTCTTAAGAAATACCTGCTGATTATTATTATTATCGCATATTGCAATCGGAAACTCTAGCTAGTGTATGATATTATATTTCTGTTGTAAATCCCTCAGATATTTGAATTTATGTAATAATCCCCTAACTCATTTCATATCATGATAGATTAGTTGGTCCCAACGCAGATGGTGATATATTATAATCTCGAAATTTCATGTAATTGCTTTGGAATCTTATAGTTCTTCCTTATATTTTCTTGATACATAGTAGACCTGTGGCATAGAACTAAGATCACAAGTATTTCGTTTTGTCACAATTCATTGTAAGCTTGTGACTATTTCTTTAGTCACTGAAAGTCATCTTCTACATCTGAGACGTCTTTGAAACCAAGAACATTCCATCTAGTTTTCATCTTTGTGGACCGATTAAGTCAACTCTAAATAGTAGCCTCAGCACTGCTTCCTACGGAACTTCGTAGGATACATTTTTAGTACCAATCACCGTTCCATCACTTCTCATCCGTTGTTTTTTATTAGATATACAATTTTTCAGCAAATCGTACACTTATAAATATTTCCTGCAGTTCAATAGTTCCTATACGAACCTCTAGTTGTCACTTGTTTTCATCCTCAACAATTATTATTGTCGTGAACCAATAGGATACGTGGTGTGTGTTTGTATACGTCATGAGGTTTTAGAAACAACAAAGATCACCGTCTGTATACCTGAGATGTAGAGCCTGCAATATGATAATAGTCTCTGTTAGCCAAACGAACGGGGCTCGAATAGAGCTGCTTGTCTAGAAATGAAACACGCGCGGAATTAAGTTGGAACATATTTGTAAAATAAAAGAACGCGATGATTAATGGTTTCAGAAGGGTATCTCAACAGTTCCATAAATAAGGAATGCGCCCTCACACCCAAGTAAACAATGGCATCAGCTTCTTCCCTCGAAGAGCTATACGCTTTTATTCTTCGTCGTGCTATAACAAGATTAATACCCCTTCTTGTCTTGTGCGGGTTGAGAATTGATTTATCGCCAATTTCTGGTCGCTTGTCTTGGTTCACGTGTTTCTTCCATTTCCTAACCTGAATGTCCTGTGTCGAAATGTAAATTCCATAGATATATCAGGATATATTCCAACATGCAGAGTCCGTGATATTTATTCGCATTCAAACTTTCAGCAAACATACAAATGAGCTTATCTTTGTCATGTCCACATGTGAAGTGAGTCACCTCTGTCGCCAAATGGAAAAATTCTCCTATGAATGATGTGTAGTGTAGTTGAAATGTGTTGTATACAGAAGGAAATTTGTCGTTTTGATTTCATTTATAATCTTTGCATCCTGGAATTACCGTGTCAGTATTATTATCGATTGGTAGAAATCTTTTACCCAAATAGACAGATATGTGAATCTCAAGACGAAGTGGGATACCGAAAATCTCTGAGATTCCGAATAGAAACTATAGCAGGCAATACCTCATTTGTTTCCAGAATATTGGGTATCACTGTATATTATTCAATAAATGAAAGAAATATATGGAACCTTCACATTCAGCTTTTTATTTTTCATTTCATAAAAACTGTATTCTTGACGTTACACGACAAAAATGAATTGTTGTGATGACATTATTCATTGAATAGTATATCTTTTTGTTACTCGTACAAACGAGGAGTGCTTTTCCAACTTCAACACTGAATATCTCGTAAATGAATTGACTCCTCCTCTAAGTAGATTCATTTTCTCAACTGATACTCTTATGAAACGATGACAAATGACAAAAGGTGCGACCACCATAAAAGAAGGATATAAGTTACTGTGGTTATTTATGTTGTATCCAGACTTCCTGAAACGTAGGAAAGTGACACTATCAAATTCAGAAATGATCCCTAATGATGAGGTTGCTGATAGAATACATGTTGACCTCACGAAAACAGGGAAAACACGGAGAAGATACTACCACCTACTTCATGCTATACTACGACTAACGTTAAAACTATACTACAAATTCGAAGACCAACTATTTTTTCAGTCACCTCAATGTTATACTTAGGATTCAAATTCTGAGTTATGTAGTTAATGCAAGTTGAAACCATCTTCATTATACGGAACGTTGTGAGCCATCTAAAAAATATGACCATGTTTATTTTACGAAATTTTTGTGGACCGATAATGTTAAATTGCCAACTTTGTTCCATTATCTGTGGATATTTTCCAAACCACAAAATCGAACTCCACGACAATCACCAATGGAATTTTAAATACAATGAACGGTTGAGTGGCACCTCATTTGAAAAGTTATTAGAGTCCTTTTCCAAAGCTTTATCATTCTTGGAATACGTTCGAGGATCTCGTATTAAATCGTGCTAACAACACAAAAAGTTGAATAAACGGAATAAAAAGTGAGTATAATAAACACATCAACTGAGGTGATTGAGTAATTTGCTGAATTGTCCGCATCAAATCAACCAGACGGTTTTTGGAGATAGAAAATTAATGGTGGATTGTTTTCAAATTATAGAGGACGGTAGGACACAGGACATAATGTGAAGTCATGATTTCTTATCACAATTGATACCCTCTCGATGTTAAGACGCACTATTGAGTGTATAATGGATAACTATTAGGTATAAGACGCCAATGGTGTGCTTGAAACTTTAGTCTCAGAATAATTCTTGATCACGTGCGACGTCACGTGCGATATAGTATAGCTAACAATATGTCGTGTGCAAGGACATAAAATGTCAGACAATTGGCAAGAGGTACAGGAATATGTAGCAATAGTGTTGAAGTTATATAAATTTCATTCTCATAAACTTCTACCTGGTGCAAACTGTATGAAGATGATTACGATAAACGTTCTGCGAATGGCTGACTGGAATTCTTGATGTCGATACACGTCTTGGTGAATTTTTTCTTCGGATCAGTGTAGATTTCTTCAAAAGGTTGTCAACTGATCGAATGTCGCTGCTAGTGTTATGTCAATGTCAATCCTATCCACTTCAGTGATGTTTCTACCACAGCACACTGAGAAGATCTTCGGCGAGTTCCTTGTTTGTTATTATCGAATGGAAATTCAAATGAAGGAATGTAAATGGATCTTCTTGAAGAGAGTGCTTCTAGTGGAAACGATATAATCGACGTGAATCTTCTCGTTTCTCAACAAGATGGAGCTTATTTAACGTTTAGAAGCTATCAGAGCAGTATTTTGATAGCCCAAATTCGCAAACAAATGTTAATAGTATTGGGAAGAGGCTTTCGAATGAGGTTCCGCTCAGTTAATCACTTCATTCAAGATGTTTGACTATTTCCACTCTTTTCACTGATAGTACCTTCAACTAAATAATTCGATCCCAAGAAATAACAGCTAAGTGACCAATAGAAATCAGTAAAGAAATACGAACGATTTGGAAAATGGAGGAAGTTTCTCCAGTACTGAGAGCCATCTGCATATCAATGAAAGCCATAGCAAACATCTATCAATCAGTAATTTAAGAAACATGCCGAATAGTTAGGAAATGACTGAAATGAAACTTCTTACTGCAATGCATGTCCAAGAAATGCAGTAACAAAAATAATGGTAATGATGATTTGGTTCAGTTATTTCGTCAGAGACGACATAGAACAGGATGATTCGCCAATAAATAAAAAGATGAAGAAATAAAACAAATGCAATTCACGAAGCTTGTATACACTTATACTGGAGGATAAATGGAATAATTGATCGTCTGATTTTATTATCATCGCCAATTCATAATTTGTTTTATGGATGTATAGCTTTCAAGGAATTTAGTAAGTATTTTTGCTCACAATTCATACCGATTACTCCTATTCGTAGAAGCTGTTGAGAGATAATGAAATGCCATTGTATTTGTCCTAATCGTTTTATTCCGATTCGGTTTGGTCATTTTCATTGAATTATATGTCGTTGATCCAGTTTTAATATCATAGGCAGACTAACAGAATAATTTCATATTCGATAAAGACGTCATTCGTAATCACTTTGATTACACTCTGATGGCTTATTTTCATTGAATGCATTCGATTCACTGTCATTTCTCATTAGACTTTATTTCATATTAATGACAATAATTCACTTTGGATTATCTACATCGAAACATGTCATTCTCCAGGCAAATTAGTGTATCAGCAAGAATGATGAAAGATGACATCATGAGATGAACATCCACTTCAACAACGTCACATTTTCATTTCAATAAATTCGTTTTAATAATTTTTGTTCGGAACATTCTGCAATTATAGCTTCTTTATCGCCTATTAACTGTCAGCCTTTGAAGTATCATCCTCGGGTGCGAAGTCATCTCCTTCATTAGATACAGTTCATGCTTCGCATTTTTATTCGCTGGAAGGCATTTTTTTGCGTCTATTCCACATAATTCCTTTCGCGATTTGCTATTGTGATTCTGTTGTGAATTGGGGAATGTCATCCAGTTGATTTGGCAGATTCCTAAACGAATTGGATGCAGTAATTGTACCATAGTATATCAATTCTCAGTCGAAATCATATAAGCTATAGGCAAATGAGTAGACGTGAGTTTCGCTAGTTGAATAGTGAATGTTAAAGGCCTGGGCCTCATCGCCCATAATTTAATACACCTAATCGATGTAAATGTAAGAAAATTAAAGTACGTAATATGTAATGAGTGGGTTTATGAGAATGAAAATGATAATAATAATAATAATAAACGTCCTACTTATGAATCAAGATATACAATTCACGTAACACAATAATAATATTAATGATTTGTAGTAGTGATATTGAATAACCAGCAATTTTTTCTTCCACTCAACCTTCTTAACCTTTGTCTAAATTTAGTTTCATGCACATGTCTGATACCCTGAAAAACAAAAAAAAAACGAAGCAGAATCTCCTAAACATTCACACATTGCCGTTCGAATAAAAATTTCCTATAGTTTACTTTGAATTTAAGCACATCCCCAACTCTCATCACCTGCGGAACAGAGTTATATATTTTGCATATTCGATATGAAATGGAGCAAATTTTGTGCGGATAATGTAGATTTAGGACGGTTATTACGTCGTCGGCGTATTTTGCATGTATACTACATAGAAAAATTGTTTACATGTCGGTCATTAGCGTTCGTACAAAACCCTTGATTCAAAGGATACGTGTTTCGCCGGTATTAATAATGATGTGTACTTTCGTAATACCACCAAACACTGAACACACTATCATAGATACATAACATTCAAACACCACAAATTATTTCGTAACCTGGTTTTCAGTCGATGATGAATGAACTTGTGTATTCTGTCTTTCCATAACGTTAATGGTTGTTCACACAACCTTTCATATACAACTTTTATTTATTTATGTCATTTAATCGATTTATTTCAAGAAAGTGAATGATTCAGATGAGTGGATTATTTTTAAGTAAAATCATTGTAATTTACTAATTTTTATCTTGAAATGTACCAAGAAGCTTCAAATCAGGCGGATGCTACCGCCGTGTATATTTTTGAGCGTATTTTATGATTGAATTGTCGGATAGATAATTATATTAACGAAACTATGATGAGTATATATCGAACATAGGGTGAGTTGAAAATGTGTATCGAGCTTTCTGTCTGAGGGTGATATTACATTGAGGTGGAAGAATAGTTCGATGAATAAACCAAAATGTCCAAAATGCACACTAACAAAGATATATTCTTCTCGACCGACATTCCTTGAAATCTTGGTTAAAAATCGCACTGATATGACTAAACAAAAAAACCACACGAAAAAATTTCAAAACGTTGAAATTCATAACAAAATTGTCAATGGTCTTCTGGAATATCGTTACAGATGAATATCGCGACGAATTGATCTGCTCTCATTGTGTGACTAGGAAAACTCAAATATCTCGAGAAAGATCCAGATTTCATATTCAGACAAAAGCATAATTTTCTTGTAGTTTTCTTCCCCCTATCAAATGCTTCTATTTTTTGGTCATAACAATTATAAGAAAATTATGTCTTTCAAAAGTCACAACTCACCCTACAAAATTACCCTTTATAGCATTATTCGAAATGTAGAAGTGTCTTGAAAACAATGTATTTTGACAATAAAAATGCGAGCAGAAAATTTGAACCTGGTGAATTTCACCGTTAGAAAGTTACGTGGGAAAAATTATGTTAATTTTATCATCTGTGGGAGGATATACCTTCCTCAGTATGCCTTATGGGCCATAAGTTTATTCATCACTTTTTTATCAATGTACTATCACCCCCAAAAAGCTCGGTACACATTTTTGACTCAATCTGTATAGTGTGCTTTATATTGTATCATGATTTATTCTTATCATGGAAAAATTGATGTCAATATGTAGAATGATATATCTGACGATACCACTCATGAATCACATGCCAACAGAGGTATACTTGGTGAATATGAGCTGTACATTTTGGAAAATGCAATTACGATACTGGATGTGGACATGTTGATAAAGATAACGATCACATATCTAAGAGGCCCTACAACAAATTATCCAGCCCGTTTAGAAAAACATATTCAGCGATTGCTGTCAAGTCTTCAATATCAATGTTGTGTGTTACAATGTACCAAACTCTGGGATACTATGATCATAGGCAAGGTGTATAGTTGAAACTGCTCCTTAGAACATTTCGATAAATCATTTCACATATTAGACTCCAAAACCATGCTTCCATAAATTCAACATCTGAATATCATGAAATAGAAGTGTATTTTTTTCTTTCATGGATATTCGTGAAATTATTGTGATGTATTTGTGTTCTATGAGGAATAGCAGATAAATTATTTTTATTATTATTGATTCTGCGAAGTTCAGTGTCATCAAGTGATGTTCGATAGACATCATAGCCAACTTTAGTTTACACAAGTCAATATTATAGTCGTTAGCAGTTGAAAGTCACTCTGCCGTCGATCAGTTGAATTCAAATTCATAAGTTCCCTAGGAATCTGTGGAACTGTATCATTAATCCTGACCTACCTATCAAGTACTTGAGTCTCGCTCAAGTTATGTATCCAGAGAATCAATTTGATCACAGCCTTGGGATGTATTTGTTTGTGTGGAAGCAAAACGTATATTTCCACTTCCATATACGTGAAACCGAAGTCGAAACCCAAGTTAATTGCGCCCGGGTGATTGTGGAAACATTACAATCCGAATCCGTAGTGCTATTCTCGATTTCTGTATACGGGAGTGAAATTCGCTCGTACACACTGGGTATCCAAATCCCGAATGGAAACAAAAAACAAACAACGCATATAGGGAGTCCTATTTAGGATGATTCACTGCTATTTATATTGATTAAACGTTTTTTCTCCATTGAAAAACATGATTTCATAAACGGTGTCCAGAAAATTAATACAACCTGAAATAATGACAGATCTATAGGCACTTCTATCCCTCGAAATAATTGAAGCTTTTCCAATTTTCCAGACGTGGACTTATTTTTATACTTTGATGTTGGAAATTTCAACATACCATACGAGGAAAAGTAATCTGAACCTTAATCCAAAAAGAAGAGTTATCTTTTTATTGTCGATAAAAGGAGCTGTTTTGGAGCAAAATGGCGTTAATTATGTTTCATGGTTAATAAACAGGAATATAAAGTCTGATCCAAACCACGGGAAATTTTGATTAAGAATTTTTGAAAAAACAATCTGAAATAAACTAAACAACTGCATTATCAATAATTCAGTTGAGATTTCTCCTACACCTCAGCCTGATTTTTTCCGGTTTTTGGTATTGCGAGAAAACAAATAAAGTTCGTTTCGATTGAAATAGAACATTAATTTGTTCATTACTCTGTTCCTCGTGAACAGTTCATTACGTTGACAATAAACACGTTATTTACAGCTCAAGGTTAAAGCTTGCTGACCCTATTATTTCAGATTCTCAACACACAGAATGCTCAACTGTCTACCATTACAAATGGATCTATTGTAACAGTTCCCAATTCTCAGATGAACTGAACTATGAATCCACATTTGAAGATAATAGTACAACACGTGAAATTGCACGAAATCAAATATCATTCACAGAATTCACATATTCTGAGGAAGCGCATCAACTAATTGCTGTTTATTCCATTGTTATTGAATTGATATTTTTTATTTGCTGATTATGAATATTTGGGTGTTCAATAATATTTCGGGTGAAGTCACGTTGATTTATTCGTAAAATTCGAATTTGAATATCAGTGATTTATAATAACCATCGTGGCTTCTCATCCTCGGTAGGTTATCTAGACAAACCGTTCGCCAATAAAGAAAATAAAGGTGAATTCAAGCTACCCTCACCTCAGATGTTTCGCCCTTGATTTATGCTGTTCTGAATTAATTGAATTCGGCCGTGGGATTCGCAGGAGAGTTCTTATTTTAATGGCCTTTTTATAACCGACTGGTGTTGCGTCACGTTATGCCCGATATAATAAATCTCTTATTCTTTTACATTGTTTTATCAGTGGAAACGACAGTGTATCTATCTCTTTTGAAATATTTCATACCGAAAAACTTTCTGATTCTCAATGTCACCTCCAGTCCTCCAATATTCGCGATTTCAATGTTAGTTTCTTCGGTGAATAATCTGCTCACTCATGGTATGTATATTAGTTTAAATAAGATTCGGTTGTTATAACTCAAATTCAAAGAGTTACATCCGTGACTTTCGTTTGCCATTTTTTACTCCACTCTACTCAAAGCATTGGGTTGATAATTTTTTGAATTCATTCTGAATTATTCATGATACTGAATCCTGAGAGATTTATAGGATCGCTGAAAAAATACATAACCGATTCTGATGGAATACCCATGAAAACAACATTCATATCGGTCATCATACCAAAGTATATTCTCGAATATTGCCATAAAATACAAAAATGCGGTTAGAGTTTATAACCCCATATCTGTTCCTGTTGAAAATTCTATCGAATGCTAGTCATATATGAAATCTCATCGGGTTTACCGAAAACAATGAAAACAGATTTGATCTATAGGAATAAAACATACACGAGGAAGAACTCGTGTTTCATGAAACACTGAATTGATTTTCAAGCAATAAGATTACCGAATTATAACTATTTCAGAAGTGAATTCCATGATTTATTTTGGAAGGGGCTCGCGTTACGGATATGAATCCCAAGTCTCATCTGCGATGCCATTTCGATTGACAATTTATACACGTTTCCTCATGTTTTATCGGTTATTGGAAGGTAATACAGTGAGACAAATGCTGAGTACGTCAGTGCTATCTAGTAAAAATGTTAGAGGGGAATGAAGTAGGATGTATGAATATCATAATCGCAACATATGTGATATTTGTTTCAGTATAATAATGAGAATGAACAGTAACCGAAAGAATCGGAGGCACTCCGACAAATGAGTTATTCGGCTCGCTGGGCATTAGAAAGTATTATGAATCAAATATTTTGACAACATTGGATAATCATTCTTCTGAAGAAGATGAAGACCATGAGAGAATTCTGCTAGTATAAAGTTGACCAGCATAGTGATAAAAATCTCCTTGGGACAATACATATTCAACTTGACGGCTTGGAAAATGTGGAATACGCATTTAAAGTTATTTTTTTTATTGGAATTCGACAGGTGAATTGTATCTGAGTTGATGTCTGTTAGGGCCTAGGATGAATTGAAGTACTAGTTTTTCAGGAAAGTCAACTCCCTAAACAATTTTATCACTACGTCTGTAGAGAGCTACATCTCGAATCGACTCTTCTGAATTTGAGTAGTGTTGGTGGAGAGGAACTTGACATACTAATTAATGTCATCCACTCACTATAATAATAATTATTATAATAATGATATTCATTTACCAATCAATTTGGAATATACAATGATTTTAGTTAATGATAAATTAATATAGAATTCCCACAGAAGGATGAACCTGTGCGTGGGTTATACCATAGTAGAATTATATACAGATATTACCCATAGCAAATACAAAAAAATACATTTTTGAAATAAAACAATCGTATAGGATCACAATGAATGAAACTATAGAAATAAAGAAGAACTATATACAGATTTTTTTTTATATAAAACTTCCCACGAAAGGAGACATCCTGTAATGTTCAGAGAACATCGTAAGAACTAAGGGAAAGGAGGTAGGAATTGGTGTTATTTTTAAATTTCTGAAGGTCATATGCCTCGGGGAACACCTCCCTGGGCAATGTGTTCCAGATATAACTTATACACTTATACATTACGTATAGATAATACAAAAAAAGAAAATACTATATTTTAAATAGAACAATCGCAATCGGGTTATAATGAGTAAAGTTGTAGAAAGTGAGAGTAAAAAAAAAGCACAGGAAGAATTATATATATAGATATCACATTCAAAATAAGTTATAGATAATGTTAAGGAAAAAAAAACATCAATGAGACATAACAATGGGGAAATTGACCTCAACAAACATTTACACACCAAAGTAATATGTATTTTTCATATCCACATATTGGTAAATCTGTACTCTGGGCAAACCCAAGATCCAAACTTTGAGCTTGATTTTGAATAAATTATTACTAGCGATAGTTTCGGTATCTGCAGGGATCAGATTATACAGCCGGGGAGCTGAGTATCACATATTTGTAAGATGTTTTTCTGTGATTTTGGCACAAAGGTTGAGTTAATTTTGTGGCGAGTTGCATAATGGTGTTCAATTTTTTTAAGTTCATATTCATTTTTGTGTTGCCCTATAACAGTTTTGAAGAAGTTGTCTTTTGTCTAGAATCAATGTTTTCTTCATATAGCGCTTCTGTAGGGTGAGTTATTTTTTTAAAAGTGATTATTTTCAAAGTTAATTTTTGTATTTGTTCTAGATTTTTTATATGAGAAGCATTTGCTGCTTCTCAGGCAACTATCCCATAGGAGAGGTTGGTTTCGTATAGAGTACAGTAGAGCATGCGCATCTGAGCTATATCTAGGTAGGGTTTCATGTATTTCATGTATTTCATGTATTTCATTCTGTAATTTTTTCACCAGATAATCAATATGTGCATCCCATTCACTTAGAGATAGTGAGATTCACATTATCGTATTTTATAAGTAGTGATTTGAAACTTGGTGAATTGTAAGCATAAGATGTAAAGGTAATGTTGTATGTCTTGTAATACTCAGCAGTTTACTTTCAAACCATTGAACTATAGTTGCGAAATTTTTTTCAACTTTTTTTTTTTAGAGAGCTTCATGTTTCAGATTTGTAAATAACTACTGTGTCATCTGCAGAGCTCATTATGTCCCCTCCCACATCTAGTGCAAAGAGGTCATTCAAGTAGATGTTAAACAAGATTGGCCCCAAAACTGTTCCCTGGGGTACACCATATTGGACTACTCGAGATTTACTGAACGTGTCTTTGATTTTCACACATTGATTCCTCTCATGGAGATAACTATAGAGAAGTTGGCGGGATATTCCTCTGAATGACCAGTTTATTAGGTATGTCAATGGTGTTTTCAGTTCTTTTGCTATCAGTTCAATAGTTTCGCCTCTAAGAGTGTCAATTCCGGGAGATGTTTTTTAAGGTCTGAATAACTTGCAAAACTTCACATTCATCAGTTTTTTCTAGAAAAAAGGAGTTCATGATATTGGTTTTCGGTTTATTTTTTTGAAAATTTGGTCTTTTTTTTATTCCATTCGCCAGGATCACACCAACTTCATACTTTCAAGGCTGACATTGTCATAATTATTATCTATCAAAAATCGTTCATCTCCAAGGAGGCATCGAAATAAAACAAGCTTCGTGATTCAATTTTTCTAGAGGACTTTAAACGACAGCTCTTCATGGTAGATAAAATTTATTTTTGAGGAACTAGTTTATTTGAATTGAATATTACTTACGATTAATCCATGTCTTGCCATCTCGAATCAGAAGTGTACTTCGATAGGCATGACAATATAGAATATTCGAGACAGAGAATTCGTGAACTCATTTACCCTCAAGCATTAATTAGAGTGCTGAAGGAATTCATGAATCGTCTTGGATAATACCAGGAGGTCAACGGCATGCGCTTCGAATATTCAATCAAATTTCTAAATATGTTTCGTTAATTATTTCGAATAATGGTACATAATGAGCATTTTCCAATATTAGACAAATGAGAATAAGCAATCAAATTTGAGAGCATTTCAAAGAAGATACACTTCTCTATCTCACATTTTCTGATTTGAACACAAAAAATTCATTCAGGATTTCAAGATTATCATCATGAATGGTTACTGGATAATATACACTCTTGTCAATAATATCGAACCTTGTGACAAACAGCATATTTCATTTAAGTATCTTGATGAAGTTGTGTTTGTTTCTGTGTTCTACCTGCTATCAACTAGGCTCAATCACGGCAATGGAAGGTGTCCCCGAGTGATCGGAATCGCCTACAAAGTACGTACTGAAGGAGAAGAGATGAAGTTTTGATGGTGCGGATTTCTTATCTGGACGGCTTAGAAACAGTGGCATTTAGCAGAATTAGACGAGCGGCCGTGTGTGCGGGAGAGATCACTTCAACAGTGTTTTGCGACAAGATGGCTTTAATTCGATCCGATAACTTAGATAGGGTTTCTTAGTGGGATCGTAGCTGGTAGCTGCAGATCCGGGGCCGAATGAAATAAAGTTCTCGGCATTTCTGACATTCACCGCTGACCGTGTTATGGCTCGCATTAGGGCCGTAAGGTCGGTTTCAGCTAGGGCCGTTCGGCAAAAAACAACGGGAAATTTGTCAGGAACAGAATGGCCAGCCTCCAGCGACGTGGTGAGATGATGCAATTAGTATTGAATTCTCTATTATATACTGACCCGACCACAAGAGTTGAGGCATATTTACCAGTTCGGCTATTCTTTCACCACACTATGGGATCTCATGACGTCATGTACAATTAAAACTTTAATTGATAGTTGGGTGATTTAAATTCGACGTAGATAGTGTTAGGAAACGAATGAATTCAATTTTACAAGAGAAAAAGGTCAAATTTAATTGAGATATCTGATTCTTTCTGACCTCGTGAAATTGAACAGTAGTTCCAAGTTTTCGGGAGCCCAACTAGTAGTTGCATAGGAAAGTGACACAGCTTCTATTATATTGATGGCTCTGGAATCAATCTACAAATCATCTGTGGCATGAGGAAACAAAGAAAAATAAGCTATAGCAATGTTCTTCGGATCAATTCCTTCTATTACCCACTAAATTGCCTCATCTTGTCAAATATGAGTTCAAAAGGAAATAATTACTCCTAAAATAATGAGGATATACTTCAACATTGAATAAAATACAATTTGAAAGCAATCATGATTCAATTCATGACAACTATGAAGTGGAAATAATATCTCCTCCCACCTAGATTCGTGACCCCATCATCCTAGAAATTTGTGTTCATCAACTATGCAATAAAGTAGTTAGTGATATAAACGAACTATCTATGTACGCTTCAATCACATTATCTAATACATGAGGCTCATATATTTTTATGGGTAATAAAGTTTCATTCACCAGTTATCAGTACAATCTGTATGCTAGACATCCATATATGTATAATGTGTTGTATCAGAAGGTTCTTTTTGTGGACCAAACAAACGGATGTTTGTTATGTTCATTCTTCATCGATGAAATGAATAATCATAATTTAAAGTCTATTCGACTACATTATTGGATCGAGTCAAATACTCGAAGAGATTGACATCGGTGCTCAATAATTACGAGTTTCCATACTAATATAGTTCGTATTTTGCACTGGTGGTGTTAGATATACATCGCAACTATCACAACGGTATTTATCGAATACATAAAATATACAGGGTGGCCAAACGAGAACGTATCGGAAGGTATAACTATCAACTTCCAGGGTCTAGCTGATAACCAAGCCACACAATATTGAGTTTTGACCAAGACAAGCTGATTGTACTTGTTTTTTACTTTTGGTGTTTTTAACGAAACATGCATAACTATAATTATCTAAGCAGGTAGTTTTTAAGGAGCTCCGTACATAGAAAGAAGAATGCGAATGCCGTTAGTATTAATTTCTTGTCGAGTGGAATTACTATTTTTAAAAACTTCAGCATATATCTGGCGTACTCATGCGTATTATGACGATTACAATTCTTTGAATCGTTATATCTCAAAAACGGTGATCAATGATTTTTTTATTGATCGGATGTGTATTACGCTCTTTGAAGATAGCTGTTTGATCTGATTTTGTGTACGTTGAATTGCAATTAATTATTTTGATGGAATTCAAGTAGTACCGAATCGATGAGAAAATTTGTAAATATTGCGTTGTCATTCAGCTCTAGTAACTGTATTCTGAAGATAAATTCGAGTTGAGTTTGAATCGATTATAAACTTCGTTTTGAACGGACGAACAAACAAACAAACAGGAGAAAAATGAGTTAAAAATATCAGGCTATGTCATTGTTTTCGTTGTGTTTGAAATCATTCTGCTTTCTAGATTTCGATTTGAATAAGACTCATTACTGAATTCATACATTCAGCTTGATAAATAAATTCACTTTTTTACTCCATTTTTAATTTATGGCTCTCGTGTGATATATGTAAAGATGCTTTATATGGAAGTTAGGAAGACCGGAAGTTTAATCTAGAGTTGGGGTCAGAGTAAGTTGAATTGATCCTTATCTGAAATATAGCTCATAAATGTCGTTGTAGATATCGAACGAATATGTATACGACCTTTTTATGAGCGCATATACGATGGATTTTTTCTTTGGTGATAACAATGATAATATAATGTTTATCACGATATTCACCATCTAATGGTTTCCTGTTAATTCAATATCCAAATGGAATACATGATGGAATTGTTTACCACTATTGAAAAAAATCACTAAAATAAAAGTCACCTAATCAATCCCAAGAACTTTCATGTCATAATTTCTGAGTATCACAAAACTAGCATTAACATAAAAAACTTCCTTATCTATTCATTCATTCATTCATTCACTGCATTCAATTCATGAAGATGATGCCGGAAATTGATACTTAAATACCTCAATTTTCAGGAAATTGTTATGATTTTAGTGAACCTGTGAATGAAATGATACCTTAGATGAGAAGAGATATATCCTCAAATATTGATATCGGATTCAAAAAACGATTTCGAGGTATAATATGCAACAGAATTTTTATCAAACATGTCGAAATTATTCAACATTGTTTCACATAATACATTGAAAATGAACACATTTTTATACTTCTCAGAAACTGTATTCTACGTGAGTCTTGTATATGCAATTCAATATGAATGGACGAATAGAATTGGGATTCCAGAATACCGAAACATCACTTGCTAACGCCATCTTATTCATTCATTCAATAAAGGTCATCATCTGTTGAGAGTCCTCATGGTATTTCAGTAGTAAAATTCCATGTTGCCAACTTATTTGACACCTCTAATTTGTATGATAGATCGAGAAGCCCGTTGGGCATTTTTCTTCATGCCCATTCCGAGGATTCTGTGTCAATTTGTCATGAAATATTTCTATTTCCATGACTGTTCCGGACAGGGTGTAAATATTTTATTTCAATAGAGCGAGTGTACGACATATAGGGTCCACATTTTACTTTGTTAGAAGTTCAGTAGTTTTGTTCCGCGTTGGTCTCCAGGCACTATATTGAGATACTGAAGTGGAACAGTCAGCTAATAGTACAGCTAAAGAATCGGGAAACTCCGACACAATGGATTTGCTTCGTTTCTACATCAACGGATATAATGATCCTGATTAATCACACATTCTATTCGACTATCGATCCAAGTGATGATATTTTGAATTGTGATATTTTCGAAATTATATGATTCAAGGTTTCGGTTTGATATTGTGACAATTCAGACAAACTTTTTCGAATATTGACCAATACATTCGACTTGAGAGACTATTTTCATAGTGGCAATGATTTTTCTGTCATTGATAATCTACGGATATCTGAAATGATATATAAGTGATGATAACATCTAAAACCACTACAGAGTTGTACGATTACATCACGAAAAATAAAGCTGAGAAACTCTTGAATCATAAAAAACTGCTAGTCGAAATACGAAGGATGTGAAAATAAGAGCTAGGTACATTTTCTACAGGAGTCATACTTCATGTTGACATGACGGAGGACCTTCCAAGGAAGTACAATTTCCAATTGATGCAAGAGCAAGTGATCTCGAGTATTGCTTCATAAGAATAAAAGAAAACTCAAATTATCAATAATTATGAGGAACACCCTAGGTGTACAAAATATACTCTGTGTGACTACGAAGACAAGTTTATGTAATATGCTCTCAAAGAATGAAATACAAGGAAATAATAATCCCAATTCAAGACGATTTGAAATATCAATACATTCATATACAAAATTCAATTCAAAAATAAGAAATTGGTTTTGAAAGCAAATCTATTCGTTATAGATTTTTTTGTAAATAATGAAGAATAGAAAAAATGAGGAGTGCACAATTGAATTCAATATCTTCATACAGTTATTGAGAACCATGCTTTGATCAATTCAATTGTTAATCACGACCAACTTATTTTTTCGAAAATACGTATAATTTCTCTCATGTCATTATTATCATATTCTTCTGTATTCTATCGTTTTTGAAAATATATCATGTTTATAATTTCGATTCCATCTTGAATATAGCTGTGTCACCGAGAGCTTATGAAAAATAATCTGAATATAATGTATTTTTAGAGTATTCTGTATATGTAGAGTTGGTTACGACATTTTATGTCGTGATATTTCATGCACGCAATAAAAACGTAAATTAACTGCTTTGGGTTTGGAATTCCTCTTTCGAAGCAAAATTCCATGGAAGAGCACTTGAAGTTGTCACAAATGCTGTACACCGATATTCGTGAATGTTAGATTTGTGAGAGTCATTCAGGTTAATGCTTTCGAGAAATCTCACTCGCACCACTGTCACCAGTAGAAATCAGTAGAAAATAGTTGTCAATTTGGGAATATTTTGAGAAATCATTGGGTTCTCTGAACAATGGTGTACAAATTTGTTTAATTGAGATGAACATATTGAGTGTTGAGTTAAAATCACTATATAATGGCATCTCTTACTTTTATTTGATGATGAAGATTTTGCTGGGAAAGTTCCCTTATATTCTGGAGCGATATTCGTTAGTAATCAGTCTCCGTAAATCTTCAGGTGGAGTAGATGGAAAGAAATCTGAGGGCAGATCTAGTCACGTTGGTAATTGAACCTCGAACGAATCCAGTAATCCAGGAAGTTTTGATCTAAATATTGCCGATCAGTCGGAAACAGTGCGGAGTCAATTTACAATAAATAATTCAATGCAGCCGCAGTATGAATTTTGTAACAGATAATCCTGCATCAGTATTTGGAATTCAAGTTGACAGATTCAATACATTCTCAGCTAGAGATAAACGGACCCTTGATATGGAATAGTTTGCGAAATTATAAGCGATATATTTTCAGTTTTATAGGACTTTCTTGAATTTCATGAAACTTTGCGAAAATAACCTTCTCGATTCTCGGCTGTCACTTCCCCCAGGGTCACTTCATCATCTGAGTATCTGAGCTTCTTCTAGATACTTCTATTTTTTTAGTATTTTATTCGACATATATCATGCAAGATCCAATTATAGCGAAGGAATGTGCAGCAAAATTTTGATTGTATTTATTGAAACGAATTGTAAGAGAGTCTAGTTCTTCATGAAGGTGACACTGCTACAGAACATCTTGATGGTATCATTCATATTATCATATGTAGAGCACATATAAGTAAGTTTATTATTAATATAGGTATCCTAATATACAATATATGAAAATAAATGTTACAACATAAATGTAACATCTTAACAATGATAACATTGTGGTAAATTATTCTCCAAGCAAGAATATGCAATGATATTAGAAAAAAAGAGAATTGATGATAATTATATTATTTTACATATCTTATAGTCCTAAACAAATGAAATGGTGCGAATATGGTAAATAAACATTAAACTGATTCAAATATATTTTGATTTCAGGTAACCTATAAGTAATTTTTTGAAATGTACTATAGAACCATAGAATATTCTATGAGACCACGGTGAAATAGTGAATTCATTGATCCTGTAAAATTTGTTCTTGTCACATAAAAATTCATGTTACCTCTTGTAGGGTAATCATGAATTTCATTTTGATAAATGATGAATTGATTAAAGTAGGTTGGTAGTTTTCCTGATATTATTTCGAGAATAAAAATCATAGAATAATAAAACTGTCCTTAACTGATAGCCAATCAAGAACCTGCAGCATATATATTATCTGTTACATTTCAACAATAGTCTCATTCCTCTATTTTGCAGTTTCTGCAATGATGAGATACAGTTTGAGTTGAGAAGAAATAATAAGGAAGGACAGTAATCAAAGTGAGGTTTGATTATCGTATTATAAACTGTTAAGGAGGTTTGAAATATCTGCTGATTCGTGTGGAAAAAAATATTTTTGTTACAATTTTTTTGTCAATATATGAGTGTTTTTTTTTGGGTTTAGTGTAGTTGTCTATCATGAATTCAAGATATTTAAATTCTTCTACCAATTCAATTGTTTCATCAAAGATTTCAATTTTTATCAAGTTTTTATCTAATGAATCTCATGATAGGTTGAAGGTTTCATTCATTCTGGAAATGCGTCCAGAAATATAAAAGTTTCACAATTTACAAATTCTGCTATTCTCAATTGTCTGGAACAAAATAACCTCCTCTGTTGGTAATTTTATGGTTCATTCCTAGAATCATCTTGATATATACACATTACTGATTGTAACAGAGACAATTATATAATTGATGAAAATCTCAAATAAGATGAATACGAACGACACATGGTAACTACTGGCGCATGTCAGCAAGAATTCTATGAATGAATTCTTGAAATCTGTAAAGCTGAAGGATGTAAGTTTTGGTATTGGTTTGGAAATCAACAGTTTCTGGAGAATGCTTTCATGGTCATGCTTATTCAATACCTTCTCTGAGTTCGTGTGAATTCACATCACATCAGGAACCTTCATTGATAGTATTGTATACAATATTGTGTGAAACAAACTGAAACTATTACAATCACTTCCTGTTCAAGAAGTCATTGAAGATGGTCCAGAATCAATATGCGAGTGAATAACAAGATAACGAAGGATTTTGAAATAATTCATTAGAAATTATTTACGGCATTGAATGTCTAAATTATTGGTCCGATCACAGAACATACTATTCAAGAAGATTCATTGATGGGGAGCTGACGAAAGATTATTGAAAAGAGGTCGATTGTACTCATACTTTTCTTTTGGAGAAGGTCATCAGCAGTTGGATTCATACTTCTTATGCATAATAGTATATTTTGCACGTTATGTGAACTTCTGTAACACTCCTCTCGTTAACCAGTAGAATCATGAACTTAATTCGATTCCGAACTTGAAATTTGATCTATTGGATCGATTGGTCTGCTCTAAATTCGATGAATGGAATCACAATCTCCTATCCATGATCTGATATATTCTTGATACCATATCCTGGTAGTGATGATCATTAATTATTGTACAGCTTGTATAAAAAACGTATTGATATAACAATCGGTATATGGATGAAAACAACATACAAATCGAATTTTCTACCCAATGAAACAACAATTCTGAAACTGATAAAAAGTATATGTTCATAAACAAATTATGTTTTATAGTGGGAAGAATAATATTTTATAATCAATCACTGAATTTGTTTGTCATTTCTGAAATAATAATCAAAACGTTGCATGATTGTATCCATTAATCACAAATAGAAATGACTGTACTGATATAATATCTGCGAGAATAATATTCTGGAATAAATGAATTTCAAATTCATTGGACATTATTCTTGTCGACTAAAAACAACAATTCCATGTACTATGTTGATATTGTTATAGAGCTACAGATCTGGAATGGAAATTGGCAGATAACGATAGTAGCATTTTCTCTCAGTTATTTTGTTCTTATTTCTATATATTGTGAAAGCAAATTTTACTAAATCCACATTCGATAATTGACTCATTCACAACCTCTAGTACACATTACTTCGTTTTCTTTCATTAACTCTGTCAGAGTTCATTGGTGGGCTTATCGATAAAGAAAAGAGTAGCTCTTTCGACTTGATCTTACGTTATTGTTGTCAATCGATAACTGATTCGATGATTGTATTCGATTGAAATAAGTGTGATTTCGTTCTCCTTAACACTCGGCTCCTATTATATACATTCCATCTCTCAATGGATAGGTGGTTGCAGCCTTGTCAAACGTCCTAAAGAAGATCTAGTCCTTCTTTTGAGTAATTTGGACAGATTTTCATAATCACTTTTGTGGTCATACCTCATCCGAAATTCAGTGCCTCTCAGACATTCATATGATTTTTGACGTTTGATGGTATATTGGGGAGTGAATATGAATTAATAGAGGAACGACCCTTAGTCATTCTCATTGACGTTGCTTAGGGCATATTAACGACACCCTTTTTTCTCACATACCTATCCTACTACTCATTTTTTCTGTTTGATTTGATTTTTTACATTTTCTGCTGTCTACTTCATGAATTGTAATTCAATACTTAGATAAGGGTTCGGTTAACTAGTCATCAGTTGATAAAAACACTACTCACCTTCGCGCAGGGTCACCATGTAATAGGACGGTTTGCTTGGTTGACTCAATCCCATGGCATTCATGGCCATCACTCGAAAACTGTAGACGGTGTAGGGCTGTAGCGCCCCCACCTGATATGTTGTCTCATTGTTTGGAGTGCGAATGTCTGTGTCGTCCCACTCGCCATCTTCACCAACTCTGTAAACATCCAACATATATATTTCTGTATGTTAAACTTAACCAGGACAACATTAATATTAGTAATACTACTAGTACATTATACATATGATAGATGTAAAAGATAGCCCCAACAAGGGTATGTAGAAGGTAGAGGGGTGTTATTCTACTTTCCTTGTGAATGTGTGACCCGTAGGAATCTTTGGATTATATATGCTCCAGCGGAATGATTAAAATCTCATGAAGATTCGAAAGGATAATGGGGATGATCAGAAGAGAATAAGTACAAATAATGAGGTGAGTAGATGTTGGCATAAATGACCCATGAAAGATCTCAATGCTGGCAACATTGCCCTCTAAGCAATAACATACATGTTTTGGAAACGGTGCTTGAGGTTATGTCAAATAGTTCGGAATAAAGTTATTATACTTCATAAGGAATCGACGGTGCATCGAATGTGAGTATTGTTACATCATAGAGAAAATATCTGGAGAATCTTCTGATATGTCCTTGAAATTTACTGAAAGTTTTTACTTCGTTGATGGCGTCATATTTCTGTAAAAACTATCCAAATACCTTCGTTTTGAGATTAGTAACGTTGATCTTTGCTAGGTATGATGAACATGCATTGTACTCTTCATCAATTACGTTTAGTTGAACTATGTTATTTGCTAATTATTTCCACACCGATTTGCGGTTAGATCAATTAATTAATATATTCATATAGTACCAAAACAGACAGTTATGTGATGAATTCCATAGAAAATATGTGAGATTAAATAAATGTTAACGTCGAAATCAATTATTTCACGACCCCAATTATCTTTCTATACAAATGTTGTGAGTGTAGACTGTCAACAGATTTACGATGTCGTTCAGATATAGTCAGTCATAAAATGTTTATTTCGTAGATTCATTAATAAGAATCCAATCATTTTGATATTCTTATTATCCAAGAGAAATTTGAAAATGCCAAATTCATCGATAATTTTGTCACTTGAATAAAAATTGATTGTAATAGCTATATGAATATTCGAATTCAAACTTTAGATTGAATTATTGAAACAGAAAACAATTTTGCATTCTTTCGATGGAGAATATTTGTGTTGACAATTTCTGAATCGATACTTTCGTAGTTGTTTTGGGTGTTATTTCTTCTGGCTTACTGCCAAATGAATACAGAAAATGTTCGGGTTAATCCCGTGCACTATAAAACTACGAATTTCATATCTCATTGGTGATTATTTGACCATGACTCAGCTGATGATATACTGTTGATATTGATGATTTAATTGAAATATAACTTTCACTCGATAATAACGAATCATTATCACAAGCACCTAAGAACCAAGAGATTTATGAAGTTGTTATTGCGAGATTGTGATAGCATAAGCCATTCAAATGAATCGGTTTATGTTGGAACGAGTAGATCCGCTTTGCCAACGTTCATATGAAGATGTAGAATGTCTCATTTCATTTTGAAGGGTCACGATTTGATTGAATGTCGAATTCAATGAAGACCAACTCTATGTTCTATAAACAGGATGATACCAAATGACTTATATGGACCAGTTATGAATTATACCAGGACGAAATTGTATCTTTCATGATTTTTGAATCGCAACAATGCATGTTTCATAAATATCACCGAACCGAATCTTATAAATGGAGTATGCAGCTTAACACAAGAAATAGCAAACCAAGCAACAAAATAAATGAAATGTCATCCAAAATAACGTCACACAAACTTGGGACACTCTGTACAATTGAAAACATTTCCTGATATGTGAAATAAACAATATCCTTACTCAATTGACAACTGAGCTATAATAGACGTAAAGTGTGGTGCAGAACCCTGTATAAAATCATTTCTTTTTTTTTCACCGTTCCTATAACTTTCGTAAACAAGCTCACATTGATGTTTTGAAACATTCTTTTCATTCTTTGATAAATGTATGTAGTTTCTTGGGAAATAAAATTTTTCTGTCTGTCTGTAATATCTTGAACGATCTGGAATATTTCAGTCGCAAGCATTTTCAGACATTCAGAGGAAAGTATCGAATGAAATTTGGTAGTGCTATATTCAAAATGCCGTTTTCCATTCCAAACCAAAGATTCGAAGAATAACCAATTCTATATTCATGACATTACAATGAAACACGAATCATTTTCATATTCAAACAGTGATTGGTTCAGTAACTAGTTTAATATTGTTACAGAATGAATAGAATGCGTCCTATGTATTCTAATTTGGGTAATTAACAAACTTCGCTCATCAAAAGTTATATTATTCGGCCTCATTTCTGGTGAGGGATTTTTTCTGAATTTGATATGCGCAACTGCCTAATTTTAATTGTGGAAATAAAATGTCAGCCGCAAGACAACCATTTGTTTCTGTGTTCAGTTGAATAATATATACAATAGAGATAACAGTGGTAGTTATTCATACTCCTGATTTGTTTTATTTGTTGGATTCCTCTTTTTTTGTTGGTAAAAGCATTTGCTGTTGGCCTGATGTCTGACAAATTTTATGAATGAAAAGTTTCGCGTCAAAAGGATAGCTTTTTTTCGTACAAATAACAAATAGGTGGAGTGAATTTATAAAGGTAGGTAATTTAAAATTTGTTTTTCGGTGAGCTGCACCCGTTTTGTCATGCGTAATGAATTTTGTTGTTCGATAAACTTCTTCACTTCTTTTATAGAAGAACTCGAATATGTCGCCACTGTTACTTCCTTGAACTAAAAGCATCACTGAAGTATATTTCTCGAAAATACACATTCAGGATTTGTTTTAACATAGCTGACAATGTATATGAGTCGTTTTAGACTCCAATTGTCCATGAAAACCTTGAGAGAAAAGTTGAATAATACATACCAAGGGAAATTCAACAATACATTTTGAGAATTGGGAGATGAGCGTAATTGAAGAATTTGACTTCTACCAATTTTTCCGAAAAAAATGCTTTGTAACATACTACACCCAATAATTAAATGTGCGATATCATATATCTTGAGAGGAGAATATGTTTCGTTTGCGTTATGGATACTGACTAATAATAATAATAATAATAATTTATTTGCTATCAACATATATGAAAATTTACACGTACAAAAATTCAATCAATCAATGAAACGTTGGAAAGTCTTAAATATAAAATGTGAAAATGTAAATATCAAAAAATGTAAAAATACAAAATGTATAAATATAAAATGTATAAATGCAAAATGGTGATATCAAAAGATGTAAAAATATAAAATTCAAATGTAAAAATACAGAATGTTGATATCTAGTATGAAATTTTGAGTGTTGAAGCGCAAATTTGTGAGATGTGAAAAGAAAAAGAAATCATGAACATGTGCACTATGCAATACTGTGCAATATGCGTAAACTGAAGAGATATGAGTGTGAAATTATATCTTGACCCAATAAGTACATAATATATAACATAAAAAAATTACAAATGAGCAAATACAACAACAAACGAACAAATAAAGTATGCATTCAATATTGCTTGGACCCACGTACACCTCTCATATGACTAATGGAATGATTTTGAAAATAGAATAGTTTCTATAGTTCTATCCAATGGATTTCGAGCAAGAGCATAATTTTTTATTTACAATCTAAATTTAAATTTTTCCAATGTGGTCTGTCTCAATACCCAACTTACTGTGCGAGGTAATTATTCAGTATATCCTTGAAGCCACTTTTTGATATTTTTTTTGAACATTTGCTGATTACGGGTATGAAATGAAGAATGAAGAAATCGAAATATGCCATTTTGGTATCACACCGTTGGTAGGACTTGCCATTTATTTTAGTCGCTCAGTGATATGCAGTATCGATCAGTATTGAAAAAATATCAAAATAAAATCAATACTTGAATATATCTTCCTTTATTCCAGACTCCAATGACTCGACAAGCATATTCCTGAAAAACTATTCCATTAAAAAACTCATCAATTGGAAGGAAAACAATAATGAAGTTATGAATAATTTTTAATTCAACTAATTCAATACCTGGACTTCAAACGATGCTAAGAGCTACAGTTTTATCTTCAAATCCATAGCACAGCTTTTTCATCATCAAAATGTTCAATTATATCAACCAAATATACTGAATTCACGAAAGCAGGATATGTTCTAATTCAAAAAGTATTCGATGCAGACTATATTCTCTATTCAAAATAGACCGCGAAAACCATTGAAAAATCTGTAGTGCTCCGAATTAATATAAATTTACTCTCCAAATCCTAGAAGAAAAATTAATTATCGATTCATGAAGTTGCATCCAGCTAATGAGGAATGATTAATGGAAGATTGATGACTGGGTGAAACATAGTAATAGGAACTTTGCGAATAATCGCGTTTGCTATTTCCGAGAAGCTTGTCTTAACGAACTAATTGAAACGACCCTCTCAGATATTTAATTAAAGTAATAAGGAATTGAGGAGGCCAGTCTCAAGTCCAATATTGCATGATTATACATACAGTGTGTGTACAATTAATATGATATGAATACTGACTGGAAGAGCATCAAGACATCATCTTTATTCACATCCATGTCTCCTCATACGTCTAAATTCTACTGTGAGAGAAACATTGAATATATTCAATGAGCTTGAAAATACGATGATATGAATATGGGCCAGATACTCTATTTTTTATTTTTGAACTATTGGATTATCTCAATAAGGTATATTTCTTCAGATAATGCCCCATTACTGACCCATTTATATATCATTTATATCCAAATATCTGTTAATATGTGAAGGAGATGGACTACACAAGTCATTTTGAATAATTGAAAGAGTGTAGACTCTCTATGGACATACTCTTCAACTGAATCCAATGAATCTTCACCAATCTTCACGAAAATTGATATAATTTCAGGTTTTGGATATGGTCGTATACACCCCATGAAGTCCTTAATAAATCACACGGTTATTTGCATATAGACCATAAGAATATATGTGTCCGGTCATAATTAAGACTGGGTCGGTAGATCGAGGGTTGCTTGGAACCGCATTTTCTTGGTGTATGGCTGCGAATATGCTAATTAATGGTCGGCCGGGTGAGAATATTGCGTAATAGCTTAATCTAAGGAAAAGAGGTTAAGACAATTGTGTATGCATGAAGGGACTGCCTATATTGCGAGATGATGAGGGTGGGAACGAGATAGGGCATAATAGACTTATGCAAGCCAGCGATTACAACTTCTTGAGCCCATCACTTTTCCATCTACTTTTGTTAAACTTGAGACTTTCCCAAAATCCATCGAACCGGTTCTGATAAGTTTATAAACTCAAAATGAACTCGTCGCTTTTGATTATATAGGCAAGTGTCTCTCTGGAGACTATAGAAAAACGACAGTGGTGGTCCTCTACAAATCGAATAGTACAGTTCCAATGACCAAATGTTCCATCGATATCACATATTATTGTGATCGACTCCAATTGGCGTAACGGAAAATAAATGAAGAACTATATGATCCTGTTCGAAAAATGAACGTTGATGTTACGTACAACAAAATGATGACATCTTTTACATGTAGCATACCATGTGCTGTTGAAAACAAAAATAAATACCTATGATACATTTACATCGTCTATTGACGATAGGGCAGAAATGTCACTGATAATATTTATTACACCTGAATCATTCTGCACGTATAGTTTTCATGAATGTACTCTCACTTATCGAAAGAAATGTCAAAAATGTCTTCAGAGGTAATCGAAGGAATGAATGAATTCTCTCAATAATCAAATAATTGACAGGTCATCAAATTGGTAGGACAACAAAAAAAACATGAACCGATTGTGCTAGTGTGATAGCTATGGCATTGTATTTAATTGGCAATTTGGTGGTAGCAAGAATATATTGGTATTGTCCACTTTAATCAGTATTGTGGAAATATATAAAGCTTTGCATTCACTATATCGATTCTATGAACAATCTGACTTTCAAATGAGTGAATTAAAACCCACAAAAATGAACCTGGATTGATATTTCCGGATACTGTTTCTATAATGAAGCACTATGGCGGTGGTTATAACGCCTTTGCGGATAAATGCTCCAGAGCTAATGGCTTCTTTAACATAAAGTACATCTAGTTTGGAATGTAAATCGCTACAATAAACTTTCTAAAATATCAGCCGGCTAATATAATGAAACAAGTGATAAACTAATAGCAGAATATTCTGATTTATATGATAATATTATAATATTTTTATTTTATTGCATCATTTCAGTTTCAGGGAATGATGTACGTTGTATGGAAATAGAGCAACACAAAACCGATAGCAACGTGTTTTTCAATGTGAGATTGAATTCACGTTGAAATTTTGCATAGATTAATCTCATAATGAGTTTATGCAGAGATAATCCTACCTTTATCGAATAAAAAAAGTAACGTAGGTGCTGCTTGAATATTCAACGGGAACGAAATCCGTTGGAAATAAAACATTGCATTTGGCTGTAAAAACCGTTCCTTCGAACACGTTTAATTAAAAACGTAATTAATATGATATTCGAAACAGTGCCTAATCTCTATATCGTACGGATATACTTTCTAGGCCTAAAATTCTCTTTCATCTGATGCAGGATTTAATGAAATACTTCACTTAGCTAGAATATCAAGAGTGAAGTGTTGCCAGTGTACATGAGCTTATATGTATGGTTGATGACGGAAAAAGTATTTTGTGTTGTCAACCTCTACGCTTGATATTCTAAACTATCTGGTCATGATCCTGATTACTTGTTCGATTATCCTGAGATTATGTCACTTTCACTCTTCTTGTTTTAGAATGCACATCAAAGTTAGTTTGCAGCAGCTAGTAGGTAGCAGGGTGAATTTGCATTTATAGCTCGCCTCAAGTTTTGCTACGATTTTTGTGGAACTTTCGTAAAAAAGACGAAATTGGCAACATTATTGTGAAGAAATTAATAATTTTCGAGATATTCCACTTCAGAATTGAATTTCATCATTTGACCTTCAGAAATTCAAAAAGAACACCAATTCCTATCTCCTTTCCCTTGCTTCTCACGATGTTCTCTGAACATTACAGGATGTCTCCTTTCGTGAGAAGTTTTATATAAGAAAAAAGCAGGTCGATTTGAATGATGTGGGTGTTGAGTGAATTGCATTAAGTTTAAAAAAATCAGATTGATGATTTCAATCTAGAGTTGATTCGTGGAGGATAATCATAATCATGTCTCCGTCTTGATGCACAAATCATAAATACATGCAATACATTCAAGACTATAATAGAGGTGGTGAATTGAGTTGATATTTGAGTTGATTATGGCATTGATTTGCTTCAAGAATAGATCAACCAGTAACGTAGTCGGAATCACATTGTTTATGATTAAGTTTTTGAGTTTGAAGTACTCTTGGAGAATGTTGCGATATAATTTTTTTCCGAATATATCTCTAAATACCCAGTTGTGAAAAGATTTTATTCAATGAAGAGTGTCAAACATTCTTGGTCAGAAATCAATCTTCTACATTTTAACTTCAGATACGTTTCTATTCGACTTTCTGTGGATATAGCATGGATAAACCAGTGAGTTCACATCAAGCAGATCTCATCACAAACACGTTGATTTGCAGACATCTGTTCTGAGAAATTCTAAATGACAATTCCATACAATGTGTTTTGTTGAAACAAGAAAATAGGTTAACATTCGGTAGGATTCATTGAGGCAGTTCTGAATAACCGAGATGAAGGATAATTTTCAAAATTGACTGATTTCACTTCTTAGTTTTTCTTTTCATTTGCTCTGAATAGAAATATCGAATTGTTGGAACTAAACGATACTTATAGTATAGTTAATATTCATATTTGTGGAATATGCAAGTGTTATTTCACACGTGTGTGTTTATTTATCAAAGACATTTTCTCATGTGCATCCATTCAGGTATCATTATCGTTTGATATGTGAATTTCTGATTTATATATCAATGGAGGTTATTATAACATGGTGAATTTAACACAACTGAATTGATTCATATTTTCAGTAACGAAGGATCTCGATGATACATTATGTTATGAGATTATGATATCTTTTTTAATATACCCATTATACGGAATAAACATTGAAATATATTATTTCTCTTGTGATATATGAGAAGTATTTGAAGGGGTAAAATTAATTTCAGACAAGACAGAAACTGCTGTATAACAATCCGAATCTTTGAAAATCGCTAACAAACACACTCATTATAAGTCTTATTTTTAATTGAAGTTTACTCAGTTGGTATGAGCCCGGCACATCGAAAATAAGTTTCAGACCATGCAATGTTCAATAATTGGTTGATCATCGATTTATTTCAGCTATATTCTAATCACATAATGGTATGGTTGATGAATGTGTTCTAATTGCAGAAGATAACGATTCAATACATCATGGCCATATTGGCATAGCGAATGCAATGTGACTATTTCATTCAGTGAATATGGAAGAATGATAGAGATCCCATTCTATTTGGAAATGAGACATGATTCTGATTCGACTATTATTCGTGTCGATCACATTGGGCACTGGAACTGAATAAAAGGAATTATATCAAAGTGATGCGAACCATTACTTGTATCCTTTGGCGAATGTCCCATCTAGCCACCAACCTCAAACGTCCTTTGTCACCGAAGGGAAATGGAATCCGTTCTACATCTCGAGTGAATTGAATATACAGCGAAAACGTCGTAGACGGAGATGAAAATGATTGATCATAACTCTATGTTAGCTATGAAATACGGGGCAGATTTCTGATTTCTAATGACGATGCCATAGTTGGTCTTTGGTTGAAAATCACATTCAACACTCAATTTATATCTGGACCAAAGAAATAATGTTGTCAGTTGAAATAAGTCAAACTTGGTAGGTACTGAAGAAAAAAAAAATAATTAGTTCTAAACACCCTCCCGCGAGTATTGCAAGCTTGTTCAAAGAATTATTATAGGTGAGATAGTGAGAGACAGCTATAATGAAAATTTCTTGGTGAATGGAATTCATAAAAACTGTCGAAGCTATTAAGAAATTTGCACATGAAATTTTAACTTTGAACGCACTGTATCTTTCAACCATCAACATTTGTATAAGCGATGTTGCGTTCAATCGCCATATTTTGGTCCTCTCTATTCTCAGTTTAATTTTTACTGTATTGAGGAAACACCCTATATAATCATCCAAAAATAAATATGATAATCCTGTATTCACAAATTCTCGCAAGTATATAAAAAAATATATACAGGGTGGAGCACCACATACGACACGGTCTCTGTAAACCAAACCATGGCTCAAAAAAGTGTAAGTTGGATTTTTTTAAATGGAACACCCGGTATTTTGTTACGGTTTTGGATAGTTCAGGAAAAAATGATACGATTTCATGAAAGGCACCATGTACCTAACTATAACCGTTTTCGAGTTATTGTTTTCTTTTTGAAAATGCAGGGTTCAATTGGAGACTGAATAACATCGGAATGTATGGAAACCATCCCTTCCAATTCTGACCAAGCATTAAAGAGGTTTCAGGCTATTGATTCCGATAGAACTCGTTTCCCAATATTATACAGGACGTTTGGAATTCATTGTCACTTTTTTATAATTTCAAACGCAGATAACTTTGTTATTTTGAATGGAATACCCTATATTTTTTCAATCTGAACAATACAAAATACGATTATCTTTAATTTTATATCAGGGTTCCCTATACCTAGCTTGAATAGTTTTCAAGATATTGGCAGTTTCAAATAGTAGTTATCATTTCAATGCATTCTTTGAATCGAGAGAGCTGTGAAACGACATTAATTTGATTTGGTAACAGAATTCTCATTGACAGTTATTGTACTTCACTTCATCGAACATTTCACTGTTATTTAGATCCACTGCCCGACAGTTTTTGAATATGTGCTTTCCGCAAAGGTGGATTGGTAGGAGAGGACCACGAAATTGGCCAGCGAGATCGCCAGACTAGACTTGCCTTGATTTTTTTCATGGAGATATTTGAAAAATGGGTTTGACGACACTCCTTCAACCACATTGGAAAATATGAAGGAGAGAATAAGGGCTGATTTTCGAAGAGTGTTGCCTCAAATGTTATTAAATGTTAGGCAGTTTTCTATAGAAAGAGTAGCTCTTTGTAGTCATCATTTCGAGCACCTAGTTTGAATTGAATACAGTTGTAGTTCATGTTTTGTTGAAGTTTTTCAGTTGAATAATAAAAAAAATTGTCTGTTGAATGAACTACTGTCGGAGTATGGATCTGAATAAAAACTTTATTTCAGTGAATAGTAAAAGTTCGATGAAGTGAAGTATAATGACTGTCTCAATGAGAATTCTGTAACCAAATCAAAATTCAGAATAGGAAGGGATGGTTTCCATACATTTCGATGTTATTCAGTCTCCAATTGAGCCCTGTATTTTCAAAAAGAAAACAATAACTCGAAAACGGTTATAGTTAGGTTCATGGTACCTTTCATGAAATCGTATTATTTTTCCTTGAACTATCCAAAACTGCAACAGAATACCGGGTGTTCCATTTAAAAAAACCCAACTTTTATATCTCACACTTTTTTGAGCCACCCTGTTTACTTCAAAATAATTTCCTCTTGCAGCTCCAATGAATATACAAATGATGAAAAGAAGAAATTTCCGAAATATTCAATGATTTGGTTTACAGAGACCGTGTCGTATGTGGTGCCCCACCCTGTATTGTGTGAAATTCAATCGAAGAAATTGAAACAATATAATATAGACATGCCTCAAAATTTCGATTTGATGACAGAGCATCAACATAGGGTCCTCGTTTAAATGAAACTATTGAGTTGAATCCTGGCAGTAAGGGATCATGGTGACGGGATCCGAGAGGATCATCCTATCACCGCAGCTAGTACCTAAGTATTGTTTGAGAAAATCTCTTGTACACCTTGTATTCAAATGCGAGGATTATCCTTCGCCTTCGCGTGTATATCCAACCCGAAATATTGCCATAACATGTTTTCTTTTTGCTTTTTCTCGAAGCACGATTCCCGATATATTTCATTGCGAATTGCTGAAAGGGAGAACGCTTCCTAAAAGGAAAAGTATCATTAGTAGAAATGGAACGTGTTAATCTTCTGGGAGGAGTATGAGAATTTTGTTGGCGTTAAAAATATTATTACCATTCACAGTTAGATCGTAATGAGAATAGTGTGAAAACATTGTTTTCCCGTTAATATCTCAAGTTGTCACGTACGTATCTACAATTTTTGAGAGTGTCAAAAACACGGCATATGCTCGTTTTCGGTGGGTATCGAAGCTGACTGTAAGTCTCTGTAGACAATCGATGCGTAAGATTTGTCTGAATTGGCACTGAACACGAAACATGAGAATCATGGAAGTGTTTTTCAGTTGGTGAATTCATGAAACATCCTTCGTGTGAAATAATGTGACGTTTAAGGTAACCAGCCATTCGCTCTCAAGACATGACACGAACCTTAATACATCACTGTTTCCACTGTGCGAAAGGATTGTCTGACTGATTTATAGGATCGCACTAGGCGAGATTACAATGGCAGTTTAATTTTGTATGTCGAACGAGGATTTAAGAGGTAATGGTTCTCGTTTCACGAAATAATTACCTCCCAGACTGATGAAAAAATAGTGAGAGGCACTCAATGAACAAGGAATCTTAGTTCAATAGCATACTCGCCCATTGGACCTATGCTTCTTCTCAAAGAGCGAACTTAACTGCACTCAACCCTCTGTCAAGGACGTTTTTGTGTTTTTTGAATACCTCAGAAGATATTGGTACCTTTTAGTAATTTACAGAGCTCACTAGGTTTCAATATTCCCAGGTTCTCTAGGTTCGAATCAGATTTCTCTAGTAACTATTCTGTAGCTTACTGCCTCACAATTGCACAAAATGTCATCAGTAGTCTCAGGTTTCAAGCCGCATAATCTACAAGTTTGGCCACCCTGTCAAATCCCAATATTCTACTTAACTTATCTGAACTCTACTTGATCTAAGTATCTCGTTTTTCACTTGTTATCTGTAACAAGTACACTATATTCTTGTTCTGTAGTGTTTATCTCAGGTTACCCTCAGTAGTTTGAACCCGTCCTTTGATGCAACTCCTGAGTGTGTTTGGGTACTCCCAGAGCTGGTTCCGGATCAAAAAGGTGTAGCTGACTCTTTCCGAGTTAGTTTATCAGCTATTGCATTGCTTTTAATTCCACTGTGTACAGGTACCCAGAAAAATTCAATTCTATTTGACCTTGTCAGTATCAGAATTGATACATTCCTAGATAAGTCTGGAAATGTACCCTGTGAGAGCTTTCAGGCTAGCCTGACTATCCGAATAAATATAGATTACCTTTCTCTTGAGAGCCTTCTTATCACGAATCATTCTGATTAGATATGGAAATCGATTGAGGATAATGGATCAAACATACCAGAATCCAATCCATCTCATAAAATATTCTGCTTGTCTGAAAGTTTTTGTTAACGATGAACTAGCATCAAATTCCATCACAGAAAATTAATTTCTGATTGGAACAAGCACGAAAACTTACTTCAGAAGTTTTGGTGAAACTGCTACTAGCCCCTATTTCTTCGCCAATAAAAGCTTACATCAATAATTACATCATTTATGGACATTACAAATATTTTATCCTCGATAGCTCTCGATATTTAGGAGCTATAAAGATTTTTCTGCAACTTTTTTTCTCCTCGTTGGCTCATTTCAAATATTATACTAAACGTGAGCAATATAATTGAAGATCGTGTCTTTTTATACAGTTGAATAGATTTTCTAGTTCTGTTTCACTTCGATCATTATGATACGGTTTATGAGTCTTTTATAAGAGGAACGAATGCGTACTGTATTCCAAAGGGCGACATTTCATACAAACTACAGGGAATGGGTAGGTTGAGTATGTACAGAATGATTCAGTAAGGGTGAAGACGTACTGTATCTCAGGAACTAATTATCGTAGAGACTGGCAGTGAAAAATTTTATCATCAAAGTGGCCAGGAGAAAACCATAGATACTATTTTCATGATTGCAGAATGGCCCTCAGAAGACGTAATCTTTATCTGTCTAATATATCTTGTAAACTTATCGAATACATGTATTCATCCTTGAGTTGACCTTCATCGGAGCAATTTTGGTTATACACTTCTTGGCAGATTTATTGAAACGAAATGTTGGGGAGTGTTTCAAAGTTCTTCCAAATGAATAGCTCTAACTTCTAAATTACAAATAAATGGCTGAATACTCTGGAAAATCAAATGCAACGCTATGACTTTATTTCCATGAAAATGTAGTGAAACAATAGCCAAATGATCTAGAGAAAATCGAATCTCGATATCTCATTCCTAGTCCAAAATATCGAGGAATCCACCAAAAATATCTAGAAGAATTCAGAGTCAACGATAATGATTTCTATGGTGTTTATTACATCAGAATATGGCTTAAAAACTGTGTTTGGAATAGGGTGATCTACCAATTATTGAATCATACTGGACGATTCAGTTGCAACTTTTCGCAATCTTTAATTTATTTTCTATAATACTGTTTTCTCTCTATACCAATAAAATCATTTCAACACAACGGAACAAACAGATATGACATCAATTTTTCGCTGCAATTACAAACGATAAAATATGTACAAAGTTGTTCAGAGAAAGACAGAGACAGAAACTTCTGAAATCACACATCACTTCAAAGATAATGCACGTTGAGAAAGGAATCAGAACCAACGTTGCTGATGAGTGGCTACTGACTGGTCCCGAAGAGATCGATCTCGTAGAATGGACGGCATTTGAAATGGTGTTTGGCAGAGCGTGGAGCGGACCATTTTGTTTCAGAGCACGTACCTCTATCTTATCATCGTATAATTCATCATTCGAGAGATACGGGCAGCTGGCCAAGGTGTCAAGCGGAGTTATATTATTTTTATTGGTCTAATGTTCCTCTATTCAGTTATTGATTCCCTGCAGGAATGGTATTCACAAAATAAGTTGTATCTTAATATACAAAAATGCAAATTTGCGACTCTCACGACCACGAACTGAGCTTTAATTCGCACATTAACAAAATAACATCATCGGAAAAAAAATCTAAACTTCATTAAATTATCTGATTGACTGTCCTGAGCTATTATCATAGTTAAATTTCCATGTACCTCGAATTGATAGCAGAAATTGATTTTTTTTCCATTTTCCTACACCTAGAACGAACATTTTTGTCAAATCATCAATATATGCAATATGTAACAAATTCAACAAGAACAAGAACCGATGTTTTCAACGAACCTATGAATACATTCAAGAATGAATAAATTCTGTATAACAAAAATAATGAGGGGAGTACACGCTAATCATATCATTTATCTCTTAGATAAGTAGGGACGTAATATGAACACCTATTGTAGACACATAAAATATAACAATGATTATGTAATTAAATTGAATTTATTCAAAATATTTTTCAAATTTATAATATTTTATAGCACATCTGTTACCATTATGTATCGCTGTCCTGTAATTGGGACTAGACTCTGTTTGGACAATAAACATCTTTTTTTTCAGAGATTGGAAATGCGACCCATTGTGTGCAGAGAAGACGACCCTTCCCGTATACAAATCTTAAACGCATATTCTTCAAAGCTCCTTTCTTCTTCCTATTTTTACTCCTCTCGAAGTTTCGCGTACTTTCGTTTTTATCTGGAGAATGCAAGAAGCATTTGCTTATACATTACGTGCCTACTCAGATCCGGATCACATATCCATTTCACTTATGAAAAAAAGATCGATGCGTTATAAAATACGGGCGATATTTTTATTATCCCTTTCGGGAGCTGAAAAGACAGGTATCCAAAAGCACAAGTATCAAAAATAGGATCAACTAGATAGAATGCCGACAAAGCAATAATAATTTCATCAACCCAACAATACTGTTATTTGGTAGTCTGTCTATTTGTGCAAAATGGTTGTGTTTCAGATCGACTCTTTTTAATAATACTTCGAAACAGAATTTTAAGTTGAGTTAATTATTCATATTGTTTCGAAAAATGTTTTCGACTTATTGATGCCTAAATGTTCCAGCTATGCCTCAACCAGTTACAAGTTCAGTGTTTAGCTTGATCGTTTTCATTTTGCACTGATGGTATTAAAAGTTAACCAAATCCATCAGAACTATCTCTCTTGAATAAATGGACCATAATTCTTAGATGCCATCGATAGATGAATACATACAACATTAGAAATGAACATCGCCTTCGAAATAAGATATATCATATTATGTCACTAATTTGATATGGAATTGATGATGATGAACATATTTCGAAGTGAACGAAACACGAAGATGTTGGTGTGCTGTACTGAACAAAATATTCACTTTCGAACCTACATGTTTGCGATATGTGATTATAATTAATATTTTAGAAGCTGTATTTTTCATCTTTAATTTCCGCCACCTCACCCTTCATTCTCACGTTGATGTATGAGATACTTCCAATATTGCTTATACTTAGTATGAATCATCTTATATCATTGCTGTGATTCAAATACCTTCACTCCACAAATTCTCATTCTCATTGAAGAAATCACACAATGAAGTTAAGTTGAAATGTGTATTAATGAGTAGGTTTCTTAATGTTGAACGAATCATAAGTTTAATAGACCATTGGCGACCAATTGTTATATAACTTTGATGCATATTTCATTTGACCTTTTATTCGAAGCAATTATCGAATAGCTGTCTGAAAATTCTTCGATCTTGAATTTTCCGTTGATGGTGAAAAATTAGCCTTTTCAATTTTCGTGTGCAAGATGAAAAACACAGATAATCAAATTATGAGTTCAGAATTAATTTAATGGGCTCATTTTTCCGTTTCGCAAACATCTCAAATAATCACTCAACTTAATTCTCCTTTTGGAAGGTATTTTATTTTTTTGTGTAAATAAAGTAGGCAATTTGAATAGGAAATCTCCAGGAATAATATGAAAGCAAACAGAAAATCAGAATGTATTCAATTGCGAGTAACAATCACGAAATTCAAGCACGGAAATACTTGAGGTATCGTACAGAGAAATTATTGCTAATTATATTTTGGTTTGCCATAAGTGGTGATTATCGATCATTTGTGTGAACAGGAAACGTTATATTCATTATCCATATTAGGCAAATTGATATCAAATGACAAGTCCATACATGAATACATTGAATGATAATACCACGATCGTATACATAGGTCTTGCAACTCGTTTGGTGGGGGGTGGCCCAAACACTGAGGAAACTTTTTACGGTTCTCATGTTCCGCCACCTGCGGCGCTGTCCTCTATTGTCACTTTGTCAGCCAATCACAAATCAGATCCAATCATCCTTTTGAAAGTAGGAATGATTTTTATTTATTCGAAAGAATTTTGCAAGATATAATATTTCTGTCATTGATTTCATTCACCATTCAAGTCCTAACCGTTTGTTTTTTTGTCAAAGATTAATCACGTGATTATACCCCTATGTCCTCCTAGCGGATAATTATGGAAACGTTTTCTTCAAAACTGGTGCCACCCCCTACCACTCAAAATTGCCGTAGATTCCAGACCTTATGTGTAAGACCGTGGATAATACAATAATGTATGTATTACTATTATATTATTTTAAATCATGATATGGTGCATACTTAGAGACATTATTGTAGGAGACATCTCGATATTTTTTCTGATAGAATCGAATTTTAGATGATATTAAACCAAGAAAGCAGAATACCAGGTGGTTTCTATGTAGGCCTCCAAGTTTGACCAGTTATGCAGACAAAAAAATACTCCCGAAGAGTATTTTCCGTACTATCACTGCTGGACACTTCTTGAAGATGCAGGTAGCTTATTCCTCTCCTTCTGAAAATTATTTGCATTTGGCGCTACTTACATGATGTTCAGATGGTTGTTAAGAAAACAGTGTCTTGTGAAAAGCTCCACCACTAGTATCTTCACAGCTCGATCCAAGCAGGTTTTTGCTTCCCTTAGTAGAGAGACCTCCCTCCTCCTTTCCGTTCCCTTCTGGCCAGCTCAATGTAAGTAGGTCTCTGCTTCTCTTGATACTGATATATTTGAAGTGAAGTGGATGCTGGGTGTTCTCTCTCTCTCTCTCAACAGCTAAGGTCCAATTACCGCGGGTCTTATACTTTTGCTGACAAAATAGTCTGCCCTTTCATTAACTGGAATCCTGGTGACCAAGGTTACTCACTATAGATCAACTATTCATTACGACACCAGCCACGAATTCACTCTGAATTATGTGAGAGTCTTCAATTAATGAGGGTCATCGTCATTTTCAATACAGTAATCATTGGAGGAATTCGAAGATATACTTATATTTCGACGAATGAAAATATAGTATTCTCCTTGGGACATACTTTCCTTGTTTAAATTTTATATTTGTTCTTCCATAGTAATAATAAACCCTGTGTTGGACATTCAATATCATTCGTTTATTCGAATCAGCAATTAATTTTTTATACAGAAAATGAATTCATTCACACACATTCTGAATGCTAGGTAAATATTTGAAAACATCATCGACGCAATATACACTGCTATTCCAAAACAGTTCATTCTGAACTAATGATCTACTGTTGATGGTACATTCAATAACTTCCTTTGTGAATGCAATGAAATAATGGATCGGTTTGAATTATAATTTGATAAAATGATTCATAAGCTCTTTAAATAAATGAAAGATATACCAAGATTGCCTATATTTTTTGTGCAGTTTGTGACATTTAACTAACGTGACTTATGCACACAACTTTTAATGGACGCATTTTGGGAACGATAAAAATATTGATTTGGGTTTGATTTGATTCAATTTCAACACCTGGTATGATGAAATTATGTGCCTTTTTTAAAAAGCACACAGTTGAAATTAAAGTTTGCATTCGCAAATATGCAATCACTCTGTTCAACTACCATTCAGTATTGGATTAGGAGATAATCAAGTGGAATTTTCATCAGCCGATATTGCAGAGACCGACAATTTTTGATAGGCATCCGACCACAATCGATTCGTTGAGCGTTCACAGATGATATCTTGATACAGCCAGTTTGGCACTATCATAAATAATGGAGCGTGAGAAAGTAGATAAATTCGTGCTGTCACATGAAACACTTTGTAGGGCAAAATGAATTGAGTAGACTTATCGTTCAGTTCATCCATCTAATCGAGTGAACTTATGAGTGAATAGCTCGACGATTAATCTTTATTGCCCATATATAAGCTGCTCAACTTCCAATAAGCAGAATTTCTAGATGCAAGAACTCATTTCGAAACTCTTTTTCTATATTACCTGAATACCGCGTAGGCCTGAGTTGAAATCATGTGATAAATCGTTCATCATAACTTTTTACCAAAAATATAATACAAGTATAAACTGTCACATTTTGCTGCTCATAGGTGATATGACATTAATTATGACATATGATCTCTATACCACGATGGAAAGTAAGAGTCTATTATACTGGGTCAAACAATATAGATTATGATGATAATATTCTTCAACTCTAGTTTAGCTCAACTGAATTTGAAAACTGTATTCAAAAATTTGAGTTTGATTGAATCAATAATTGGATAACACATTTCAGAAATCATTTGAGGTGAGCAAAACATGTTTCTCTATCTTCCCATACTTTCTTTCAGTTTCATGGGGGAAATTCCATCAAACTCATACAGAGTGGTCCAACGATAGGGATACTCTTAGCTTTTCTCCTTCGTTCAGAATTGAAAGCAGAAATATTTCTCATCAATATCTTAATTATCGGGTTAATGTTCTCAAAGCCATTTTCGCATGAACTGTTCGAATAAATTTCAATAAATAGGGTATCATTAGAAAGATAATTTTGCGCCCGTTCCAATGATATATCACTCGAGCCCACTTTCCATTTGAAATTTCAGGGTTGTGACACCCCTACGCTGTGGCGTTGAAGGCACAGGTTGAAAAATATATATAAAATGTGTTCCCCTCAAAAGTAAACTCTACGTGTTCAAGCATTTTTGCTTTCAATTCTAAACAAAGGAGAAAAGCTAGGTGCATACTTTTCGTTGGACCACTCTGTATATAATCATCAGATTATTAGCCGAATATGACTGATGAATGAAAATTAGTATTGAATAGTACAATATATCCGTGATTCACCACTATTCTACCTCGTCTGATGATACAGAACACTAAACAAGACAGCACGATCAGGCTATCTATGGATGAACGGATAATAATTCATGTATTGAACAGTACGATGACACATTTCATAATTATGTGCCAATGAGTGTGATTCACCTATATCTGTCATAACATTCCAGGATGAATAAAAGCACAATAGAACAAAAAATGCGAATGAGGATTAATCAGTAAAAGATGCCACAAAAACTCTTCATCAAATTATGCACTACTACCGAAACAAATATGCATTTCCAGCTTTTTGTTATTTTTTTCTCACTTCATTGAACTCTCATGAATTTTTCTTCATTTTGAATAAACTCACTGATCTCAACGTTTTGAAAATTCTGCAGCATATTTATAAACATTTGAAATTGAAGTGAGAGTGAGAGTTACAAAGAAATGAAAAATTCATTCCATTGAATTATGATATCGGTCGATATCACATTAGAAAATTAATCTGGAGAGAATTCATCCATAGATTATTCATTCTTGTGTAAAAGAGGGGAGTTGACATCAGGAAACCCATACATCATACACGTAAACCGTAGGCATTGGACAGACCAGAATGTATATTAGATGAATGAAGTTGACATTCAACGTTTACATTTCCGAACAAGATGGGAATCCTCCATACATATGTAGAAGAAACTTTCCGGAGGAATGAATTATCCCATTGGCCAGCTAGGTTTTACGATATGACATCGTTTGACTTGAAAAAGTCCGTCATGACTGATCTTCTATACCTTATTGTAGTATCATATTGTTATATCCTGGAAAATTGTGACCTTTCGTGTCTATGTCATTTTTTTACATATACCCAGTATACCTCCATATATTATTTTCTCAAGATATACTTTCACTTAGGTTGATTTTTCTGTTTTCTATCCACTAATATTTCAAATTCGACGACTAATAAATATTTCGAAAAATTATAAATGAAAAAAATATTTCTCTTTTCTGCCCTCTTCGGAAGATTTCCACTATGAAGAGGTTGTCACATGTCCTTTTTTATCATTCGTCAACTCACTCCTTGATTTGTGTCGCTCTCATTCCAAATCATTTGAAATGATTGTTGAATATAGGCTATTTATTCTGGGTAGATAGTTTCTGTCAAATCGCCAGATGAGCCGTGTTGCCAGATGTTTTTCACTTTTTCAGCGTTGCTCCGAATTATGTCCGAATATATATAACTGGGTATAAAATCATATTTCATAAAAACTATTGAACCATTGTGAGATCGTGGTGAATAAATATTCATGAAGATTCTTTACTTACCTTTCGAATAAAATCCAATGAAAGTGAGGGGCTCCTGTTATCCATTTCGTGTTTAAGGATTCGCTCCACAATTTGGCATCGTTCACTTCACAACGATGCCAAATTGTTCGGACTGTTCGGAGCGAATCCCTACAATGGTTTGTTTACATTCGAATTGTGCTTTTCTTTCGATTTTTTTAAATTTGTTCTTTTGAGAGCTTAATTTCATCGTATTCTTATGAAAATGCCGAGAGGATTGAGTAGAGATGCCCAGAAAATGGTTGCATCTTTATTAGAACATTTTTAACGAGGAAGGGATAACAGGGAGACCCTTACTTTCATTGGATTTTATTGGAAGGTAAGTGAAGAATCTTCATGAATATTCATTCACCACGATCTTAAAATGGTTCAATAGTTTTTATGAAATATGATTATTACAGAGAGTGATTGCTGCTTTAAATGTAGGAATTGAACTGTGTAGGGAATATCTGCACACTATCACAGAAGGTAAGCTAAGAACTAAACTGTCCTAGGACTTCTACAGAACTACACAACGGAAGAAACCAATTGTGGATATTGATCAACCTCAACAATATCAGATAGGGAACTGTACTTAGGTACAATATGTACCCAAGAACAGTGAGTATTTAGTGCATATCACATATTATCAGCTGATGAACATTCTTCATTGCAGAGGAACACATAACATTGAAGTCATTGAAATGAAAGCTTGCTCAACATTTGCCTCACATCTTAATGGAAAACATTGATGGAGTTACCTAATATTGCTATGAAATTGCATTTCTCCAACAGAACGTTCTGTTGAAAAGTGAAGGTTTGAGGTAATTGTTTTCATTAATGAGATCTGCATATTTCAGAATGGAACTCTACTACATTCTTGGCAAGATTCTAGTGTCAAAAGTGTGAAAATACAAAGAATATGAGATTCAAGGTATTTAGAATTTGTATATGAGTTAGATGGTGTATTGAAATTATGTTGTCTATTAGATTCATTGTTTTGCATGGTGGTTGTTCAGATGGATTCATTACTGGGACAAAATTTGTTTTAATCCCTGAAACTGCTAAAGAAGTTTACCATGGAGAAATTAACCAGGATAACTTTCTCCACTGATTCGATACACAACTGCTGCCAAAATTAAAAAATCCTTCCACAATTGTTATGTACGGATAATGCTACTTATCACAGCACAGTCATTAACAAAGTTTCCACCTCTGCTTTTAATAAGGCAGCAATTCAAGAATGACTTACCAACAATGTAATTTATTTTGATTATGGAATGTTGAAGCTGCAGTAACTAACTAATTTAGTATGATTGTAGGCCATAGACTTTATGATACATGTAATATATTTTTTGATTTTCAGAAACAAACCAGCCCTAAGAAATGATAGCAGAAAGATATGGATATCAAGATCTTTGACTCCCACTTTACATTTGTGTTTTTTATCCAATTGAGTTGATGTGAGATGTAATGACATGGGTACATAGTGAATTGAGAGACATTTGAATCTGTTTTGTAATTTTTGTTGAAATGTAATGATGTGTAGCGTTTACAAAATGAGCACATGATGCACCACTATTTTTGTTCCACAAATAAATTAATCTATAACTTCTGGATTTTTTCTAAAACACACCTAATAGAGTTGGACAGTTATTGGTTTTGAAATATAGAACCATCAAATGAGAAAGAACAGATTTGATATTGAAAGATGAACATTTTTAGATATCATTATGTAGTTATTATGTACTTCCTTTGAATATTCGATTCTTAGCATGTGAACAGTCCATTATATCATTCGAACCATTCAATGGTTATCCACAATCAATAGTAATCCAAATATAATTAATATATTTCATCAGCCGAAAACACTTTTTTAAAACAAAACAAACGGGCAACCTAACTCAAGTTTTTATTCGAAGTTAACTCGGAGCATCGCTGAAAAAGTGAAAAACATGTGGCAACACGGCTCAATCTGGCGATTTGACAGAAACTATCTACCCAGAATAAATAGCCTATATGTAGCTTTCTGATAATGCCGACGATGCTCAGAAAAACTCACTGTTATAAATCGGACAAGAGGAAAATATTGATTGTTTTCTCTTCAAAAGCATGGATAGAATTGTTCTTCAGATATATTTCCTTTGCAATGTGAAAATCTAACCCAGACAATTCATATTGTGATTCATTGAGTAGGTGAGTGGCCAGTTAAACACCTTTTGTCACGTCAATTATAACCAAATCGAATCCTTGAACTGGCTTAGATTTTTCACCATATTTTTTTAACCAAATATAGATGTTCAACATTCCTCTGTCTCTCTCTCTCTTGATGAGTGTTGTTTATGAGAACTATTCCCGACTTTGGCATTGAAATCCTCGATCTCGAATATCTCAGTTATTATTGCCTCATTACGGCTCTCTCGTAGTCTGCTCAGGTGAATGAGACTTATTCCCCCAGAGAGCAGTTGAAACGGCATCAAATAATGACTTATGAATGATCGCGTTTAGTAGAGGGATAACGGATGTTTGACCATGTGTCCACTTGGACCCATAGTGCATGTGTAATGAATCAATTGACGCATGCATTTCCCTAATGGAAATCAAATTGATACCAAACATATCAGACATCTTTGCAATAATTGATTTGAAATTTGATTTGTTGATTATCCAATAAATTACTTGAAAAAACAAGTTTCATGATTTATCTCGGCTCTCACATTTGCTAATCGAGACTTTTATTTGTTCATACCCTTTGAAGGAACACGGATGGAGATACTAGAATATTTTGATTCACTATCAAACACATACCGATGTGAAAGTTCGACCATGATCAACATTTAGGCTTTTTGTTTATTACTCGTAAATCAAAGAGCCTCAACATGACGGCATCTTTTTTTTTAGGTACACAAACCTTTCCATACTAACAAACGGATTTGAAAACAATGCGGTTATTTCGCATTGCTCGAATTAGTTCAAAAAATTGAACTTCTATGATATACCATTGAGAAATGTAACCAGCTCAGTTACCCCACCTTCCAAATTTGAATGGTCAGTTTAGTTCGCTAATTATTCCTTAGCCATAAATATCTTCGAATTGAATCAAAATATCGTGAAAAGCATTGAGTCATCATCGTCTCGATATAATTGTGGACAGTTCATATGCTGTATTGCGAAATTGTTGAAATATAAGTCTTTAAATCATATTGTGAAAGGTAGTGTGTTTTGTGAAAGCTGTTAAATCTCCTAACTTCGTGATATAATGTTCTCATAATTTCCAATGTATAGTTATCATCCGATCCAAAGGTATACTCGAGGAAAATTAGTGACACTAGGGACATGATTTTATTTCTTCAGTAGCTTCATCAGCATCTACCACGTCATCCATTTATTATTATATTACTATGCCCAATCTATTGTGAATAGAACTGTCGTATGAGTCCATTATAAATATTTTCATGATAAGATCATAGTTGTTATTATAAAACAAGTTTCATCATGGTTGCGGAGAAATGGTATCATTTTAGGCCAAACAAGTTCTGAATTATCGAGAATTGGTTTGGTTTCAAGGAATGGTAAAATAAACGAGTTGGATGAAATATTATTTGAAGCTCATCAATGATCATATAACACCAATTTGTAGATTTCGATATGTCTACGATTGATTCAGTAGTCGAGACCAAATTTTTGGCGAAATGTTTTTCTCTCGTTTGAATTATGACTTGGTTTCTTGTTGAGAGTTACAATTTCCGTTCGTTCTTGAAGATGTGTCGAGTGCTTACCCTTCAATGCCCTGTTGTTTTCGATAGGTAATAATGCGAATATCTATAAAGCGGAAACACTTGGAAGCCGATCTCAAGCGGATCGCAAGAATCGATATTCTTGAATCGAGTCTGAGAACAAAGAGGATCTAAGGAACTGTTTAATTTTATCTTCACCATAACGCCAGGGGCGTGCAAAATATGGAAATGCGGTGAGTTGTAAATTCACTCTATGCCTTTCTTCATGTCAAGTCAACCTCGCGTGTTACTGTTGAACACCCGTCAATAGGTGAATTGGAATTGGCATCAGCAATCCCATACATACATGTGTTTATTTTCAAAATCAGAATTTCATCTTTTGTTTCAGCGGCACAATGAAATTCATCCAATTGTTTAACTATTGATTTCTTGCTGGTTTGAGGAAACAAAGAATCATAAAAGTGTGCATGTATCGGAAGGAAATATTTCATGTAGCAAAGTTCAACAGCATATCGACAGAATGCTTACCATAAAATAAGAGACATTTTTTGATTCTTCCTCATACGTTATGCTTCGAATCGAAGAACATTTTTCGGAATAGTGAAGTATTGTACGATACCAGAAGCCAATCTGAGGAAATATCAGATTCAGATCGTATTGATAATAAGACCTTAGTGTTCCGATTTCGATCAGAAACTGTAGGTGAAATACGGTTCATGATAGCTCCATCTGAAATCACCTGATACAATTCATTGGCAAGGCAATCAACCAATAATAAAATAATCAGGAATGGCTTTCTGATATGCATGAAGAATAAAATGACAAGATGAAATATAAGTGTAGTAATAAATTGAAGGACAAGTTTGTTTGGATATTCGGTGAGTTGATGATCTTCATTTTATACGAACTCAAAATTGTTGAGGAACATAAAATTGAGTCTGTATCCCATTCAATGAAAAACGTTGCTCGCTCCAAAATAGCGTTTACGAATCTGATACGAGATTATCTGTCTTTCCATATTTGCATGTGCGGTTTTTCGACATGATGATCATATTCTTTGTTTCTCAAATATGACATTCTACGAAGATGGTATCGTAAGTATCAATCGTTCTGATTGGAAATGTATCCTGAATCCTATTGTTTACAAAGTTCACAAGTACTTTTATCCTATTGGGTTAATATCATTTCTGTACTTGATATATGGCTTCATTGGAAGCAATTCAATACATCGATAATAGGAGATCAAATTAATATTTCCACTCCACAAGATACATGCAGAACTTTATTGAAATATAGATAGGCTGGACCGTAATCCGAAGAAATTTTCAACATCTCAAATTATCGAGAATATTTCATTTCCATTAGTCATATCGAAACATTAATAAACGACAAATTTTGTTGTATCCTTGATATTATTTATTTAAAAATAACTGGAAACTATTCATTTCAATAACTTGCACTGGACATGACAATATTGATATAACATGAAAGTTCATTGATTCTGTTATTTTTTTCTTTGAAAAGTTTGTTCTCGTCGACTTGAGCTGGTGAAATCCAATATGTGAAGGCCTAGAGGGCCCAACTCATGTTTGATGTGTTTGCTATCTGATGTAATATCTGTATTATATCTAGGATTCCAAAATACGAATAAACATCAACATAATTATTGAGTCTTGAAACATTTTGATTCTGCTACGCTATGTAGGGAGTCACAGAGCTGTGACCTAGCGGAAACAAAAATTCGCTTCCTCAGAGAAAAAATGTCGCTATGGAAATTGTCCTTGTCAGGTTTCTTCGTGCCGATCTTTCATGCTTGCGATAGAATGATTACACATCAGGCTGGTGTCCTAAAAGTTGAAATATCCAGAAAATCATGGGGAGACAACACGACCGGAGTAGAAAAACACGTCGATTAGGGGTCGAGAACGGTAGGAAAAGTCTCCTAAGATATTCCACGATAAATCATGGTGTCGACAGACGTGAAAGAGGACCGTTTGCGGAAAGCAAGCACGAAATTGTAGAGACCATAATGTAATTAAAGGGTGAGTGCATCGAGCGACAATATTTTGTGGACTTTTCCGCCATCAATTAATGCCACCATAAATAGTCATTCTAACCGGCCGCCTTAATCTTGTGTTTAATAATTATAGCGATATATTTTCCCGAGTAGAACTTTGATATTCCTTGAATGAGATTTTCAGCCGCCAACAACAGATTTCCTCCGATAAATACGTCGAGCTAATCGATAATTCAAAGATGAATTAACGAACCCACTTTGAAATACATATTCAGATTCCTTGAGATATTTGAGCACAAAGGCTCTCGAAATTTTGTATTTATCGCATTGAGATCATTTATTTCTCGAACTCGATTATTTCAATCTCAAATCAGTTGAATAAATTCGTTTCTTCTCAACATGAATTAAATGAGAAATAATACGGTTTTCATTCCAAGAATAGACGATTGATGTTCTGATTTTCAACTTCGGCAGTTCAGCATAGGGTTTTTCCGATTATGCTCTGTTCATCGGATTCATTGGGCAATTTCAATTATGTTTAGGTTCCAGAACCCACACAAGATGCTACCATTTCCTCGATGTTGTGGATGTTAGATCAATCCAAAACATTATTTTGCAGTGATATTATCAAACTCTTCTGTGGTACCCAGGTCACTGTTAGGGTGGACAAGTTATCGATAAGTGAAATCACGAGTTCACTTCCTGTGTAATAGGCATCAGGCGAGATTCCATTTTTTCAAGATGCGAGATACAGGAGGAAACTCCAATCTATGTGCTGACCGAGCCTGTCATATATGAAAGTTTTAATATCAAAAAGGACAGAACTGGTTTGTTCTGCACTCTTAAGTCCTCTATACACAATAAAGCGCTATTCGTATGACTACATAACTGAGCGCCCGGTTCGATGCAAATTTAATTCGAATTCACGGTTTTCTGGCCATCGGACATGAACTGAAGTGGTTTATATGATGCTATTTCTGATAGAGATTATTCTCCGAGAACAATGTCATCTGATTTTATGGAGCTCAACTAGATTATTTAGATTGTTGCAACAAAAACCAAGAGAAAAACATATTTTGGAAACTGGTAGATCGTCGAATGTAAATCAGAACTAATCAGAATGTTGAATAAGTTAATTGGGAAAGAAATGTATAGGCAATCAGTAGTAACAGGAAAATTTGAATGCTTCAGTTGAAACACTGCAGCATGACAATGGTCCATTTTTATCTTATCCGGACAAGAGACTTAGTCGAACACATTTAGAGAATGGGGTATTCTCCTTAATTGCATGTTCAACTTTTCAAATGGGTAGCAGAAATTCACAAAACATGAACAAAAAACGAAGACGTTATCATAGATCACATTTAATCCTTCGATATCCAGATTTTTCAGGCAATAGTAAGGGTATCTTTCTGGGGCAAGTATCGATATAATTTTCATCAAAAAATTCAGTCTAAATATCTGTTTAATCCATATTTGAGATGCCATCATTGGATTCGTTATTTTGCTTTCCAGTCGAAGAAACATCTCCAGAACAGAATATTTCTGGAAATTATCATCCATGAAGATGTAGGAAAAAATAATCATCGACTAGGTACTATACAATGTGTACAGGATGAGAAAATGCAGTAAGAGTATTTTCCGCAAATGGCTAGGAAATTTTGACATTCCTGCAAAATTTCTTGAAGAAAAAGTCAGGATTTCCGTACTGTGAAAATGATATTTCTGTACAGTTGTTAGTGTTCTACATGTGTTGCTAAGTCTCGGCTTGCGCCTCGAATCTTCACAGTCGCCCATGAATGTTAAGCTTTTCCTACCCGGTAAACAATGTACTATTCCTGAATTATTGTTTGTCATAAGAAATATGGACTTGATCGAATGATAACACGGACTTTCGAGCACCATCAATTTACTAATGTTTTAGTACGAACAATCATGAATCTATTTTCCAATAACGTCATAATGTTCTTTTTACTTGAATTCAACGACTGTATTATCAATTGTTCCACTTATGGCTTTGTTATCGTCATTTATTGTCTGTTGATAATATTTCGATAATGGTACAATGATTTTTCTTTTTAGTTTTCTCTTTCCTTGGAAACTTATCAATGATGAGAATATAATATGAAGTGGGGACTGCAATTCTTAACGAGGAAACATTTCCAGTTTTTTTTTTGAGTTCCACAGATCATAATTACCAATGCTATGAATCTTTTCTCGTGAAATACCTTCGGTCAATCAACCTTTGACTTCCATTTGAGTTGATTGGATAGGAAACGTAACATTTAGAATAATATTTTCAATCATCCTCCAAATGCAACAGTCGAATCAATGAATATGTCTAGTTAACCGATCATTCATGAATGATATTCTACATCACAAGAATGAATATGTTCAAAGGAGTATGATATCCAGAATGAAAAGTGGCAGGATATCCAGCATCATTCAAATATTTCCACGAAGCGAATCATTCACTTCAATTATTTGTTCAATCCAAAACCGAATTGATTTATGCAGATTTAGCATTCAAAGTATTTGAATGGATATAGATGATGATCATGTGTTTGAAGTAATTCATAAAATGCTCTCATGAATCTGAAACGATAAAGTTATTCGATTATTTTGGTTATCGGTTAACGATTCTGTCAAGAACTGGATGTATGGAAAATATTCTTTCTCGGATAATGAATTGAATTGATCGGGTTATTAGATTATTTTTGAAGAATTTGTTGCGTATTACTCTGGAATATACTTTGCTCCTCTTGATATTTGTGTTAACCTACAGGGTAATCTTCTGATATAACTCGATGGAAGAAATGATTCAGTTATCGAATTTAATTGAATGCCTATTTCTAACCAATATTCAATGAAAACCTACAGTATTCAGAATACCTTCGTGTTAATCCTCGAATTTTCTGTTATTATTATTGATTGATATTTTGACAGGAAATCTATGATCCCGATATATTTTTATGATGATTCATTGTGTATTACCATATCTTTCAGAATTTATCCAAACGGGTAAAAATTGGAATTTGTTGGGAGTCATAGATCTTTGAGTTGTCTGGGAGCAGTCTATTGAATGAACAAACATCCAAATCTGAATTACAGGAAATAGGTTCTGGATAACGAAGCGAAGAATTCCAAATTTGAAATCAGTTTTTTGATTCCACGACTATGCAAGTGACAACCCATCTCTTATATGAGAAATGGAACAATGGAATACCTATGAAATAGCATATTGCAGAACCATATGTTCCGGAATGTTGATACAAGTTCCCCACGAAATTTGTTGAAAGTGAGTAAATCTCAGATTTTATTGTATAACTATGTTCTCACAGAACTGGGCTGGTACATCCCAGTGTATATAATGCATTATCAGGAGAGAAGCCATAAATCAGGTTTGTTTGTAGGCATATTCACGAGTTCGCGCATAAATTTGTTACGGTTTGTACACTTTCACAATTCTCGATTGTTCGTAGAATACGTTAGGCGTTTTCGCGAAACGGGATCTTTAATTGTTCATGTAAAATTCCATTCGATTTTGCCGGTTAAGCTGAGCGAAATATTCCGCGAAATTTTAAAACGTTATATCTCGTTTTTCCGTTTAATTATAAAGTTTGGCGCACTCCCTGAAAATGAATTTCAACATTTTTATAGCGTCGAGGAAATTCAGACTGGTTCCCGTCGTAAAGGGTTTCAGACGTAAACGGTGTTTCGTTTTCATTCCAGCCTTATTAAAGTGAAGGATGAAGTCAAATTGCGAGTATGCTATGAAAATCCGGTAGACCAACTTCTACGTCCTATTCAATGCACTTGAAGTAAATGTAAATGTTTTCACCCCTTCAAAGTTCGTTTTTTCAACCAACTCCCCATAAGTCGAAACTTGTGCGGGGTGAAGAAGGGTGGGCCCTACAGTTTATAGTAGAATCCGAACCATTTCGGGGAAACGGACATACCAGTAGAATTAATACCATGAATCCAACACTTAAGTGCGTTCGCCTCAGCGGGATTCGAACCAATGATATATCCGCTATGGATTTTGGCTATTAGGTATAGTGTACGCCACAGACTACTTGGCAACCACGGCCCACGGTTATCACGTCATAGGAAAAGGTGGAATATCAGGGCCACCTAATGACTTTTTTGTGAAATCAGCAAGTATTATTGTGATCGAGTTACATGAACTGTCATCATCATCCAATTTCAGTTTCCAGAAAAACCAATCGAATATAATTAGAGACGCTTGAAATAACAGTAATTCGTGGATGCAATGAAGGGTTCATTTATTTGTTTGTGCAATGCTTTCTCATCGGATCATTAGTACGAAAACAAACCTGGATACACGAATAATCATATATTGACTGTGGAATGATTACAGCCTTCGGTAAAACGAAACCAAATTTTCGGTTTTATCTGTTTTGTCGATGGTCGTAACACTACCGTTATCATGTATATATTTTTTCAAGGAACGAAAAACGAATATCTCAATTTCATGACATCCAAATCATGAGAGATTCATCATTATTTGGATCCAACATGTTGCGGAAAATATAGCGGTTTCCAATTAATTCCATGCCAATATAGTTTTTCGATACAATCATATCTGAATTGGTTTCAATTTCATAATATAAACAGATGATTCGATTTTTTCTTACTTCAGTATACTTCCATAAATTTCGTTTGAAAATAGACTTTTATTCCTTCAAAGGATGGAATATTGCATGTATAATGATGCATTGAACGAATTGTTCAGTTGACTATTAATATTCTACCAGTTTCGTTAGCAATTATTCATGTATGTTGATATCCATAATCATCAAAAGGATATTTTTTCTGGGGGATCTTTATAACAGAAATAGCCCGTGTACATTACATTATTTTTCAGAGTTACCTGACATACGTTGCACTGATTTGTTCGCTTGTGCAGTTTTGTATTGTAGTATTGTACCGTCAAAATGTACAGGTTAATACTAATTAGTTGCATATGAGGACCATCAATAACAGCAACGATAATTTATGATTTGAAATACCATCACAACAATACGTGACACGAATAATATGTCTATTGTCTTGTAGCAATATGTTTGTGATCTGACACAAAGCAAATTTCCTCTTGTTTAGTGATACAAAGTGAGCAATTGGAAACGAAGCAGCAGGTCCGTAAGTTGAGAGAACCGGATAATGCAAAAGTGCTGGGATACGTTGACTTCATTTTCCAGAGGAAAATCATTCGCATTAAGCCCACCTGAAATATCTGCTTTGATAGTGAGGTATTTACCAACGATGAAAAATTGAATGATATCAATTATCAATGGGGTTGTATCTGGAAATTCCGGTGGCCAGTCCAAGGATTCCTCATCAAGACCCAACTTTTTAGTTACGCCTCATCTTACTGATCTTGAAGTGATATTGTTGGACACCATCGTCATTCTCAAAGATTATGATGATCATAGATACAAAAGCCTATCAAGCAAACATAGTTGAGATTCTCCTAAGCTAAATTCCAACGAATACTAATGATGATGAGAATTGAATTCGAAAATGATTGGGACCAGATATAGGAAGAGATGTACAAAGAAAACCATATCATCTATTCTTGCAGGAAAACACTAATTTCTTGTTCGATCATAATCATCTTCATTCAATTGAGAAGAAACTGATTTTTCAACTTCAAGATTGAATATATCGAAGATCAAATCACATAATGAGTTGTATTCGGTGTCTGATGTTGCAAAAACGAATTCCGTTCGAATGAATCAATCGTCATATGTTACCATTTGAAACTTTTGGGGATGACAGAGCACCGAAGGATGGAATGTATTTCAAGTATCACCGCGGTATCACTCTCGAAAAAGTAATCGACGTGTCCAAGTGTTTTTATAAAATACAGTTTTGTTAACACCCATAACTACTCTATCTGTTCATTGTTTCATCACATGATGATAAATTTGATGAATTGATATAATTTTCTTCTTCTGAAGTGACCATTGTGGAATTTCTTTATATATTTTGAAATACTCATAATATTTTTCTGATACTTCATGGACATATTGAATTCTTGCGAACTTCACAGAGTTCACCATTTATGAATTACTATGGTGTGAGAATTCTCTCAGCTTTACAGAAGTGAGTCTGAAGGACTGAACATATTTTATTTTCCACATTTCATAATTTCCTGATTTGATCTTCCCCACTACACACCGAAAATAATTATCGATCAAACATCAAATTCATGATAAATAATAAATATTACACCATCCTATCGAATCAAAATATCACCTAACGTACCTGAAATTCCTATGTTGTACACTGCAGACTATAACCATAAAGTAAGTCGACATAAAAGCAATGTTTTGCGGTCGTATATCCTATTACTTATGTATATAAAATTATTGCAATGTATTCAGATAAAAACGTTTTACCGCTCTGGAAGCATAATGATGAACAAATCTTGCTAGCAGCTTGTTGTTCCCTTTGCGTCGTTTCATTTCTTGTGTCACCAAAGACAAATATTCGATGTTAAGTTCCACACTACTAGTATAATAAAGTGAGTGCTTTCAGAACGTATTATTACTCCACTATCTCGCTCGAAAATGAGACATCATCACCATGAAACATGTACATCTACGATGAACACACAACTGGAAATTTCATCTTGTTTGTGGAAGATCGTCGATAAATAATTTCGCGTTGTACTTTGTTAGTGTATCATTATTGCTTTGCAGAATTCTGGAGAATATTTTTTTGTCGAGAAAACGCGAAGATTTCGAGACTATCACTGAATTGGCCTCATACATGAACCTTTTATGAAGTGAGACCGTTAGCTGAAAAGTTCTAGTTTATATTTTCATAAAATCCTTTGAGATTGTGCTCTCCGGTTTCCCAAGGAAACAGGTATTCAGTTACTATTGAATGTGATTCTCCATCCATTTATCCAGATGCAATATTGAATTTGTATGTAAAATGACAGCACAATATTTAGTTCGACTACGGCAAGTGAATTGTCGATATGTTTTTTTTATGTATCCATTGATAAAACGTCGAATACATCGAAAAAGTCCAAATTTCAGCTATATTTCGCCTATGATATACCAAAGGTTTTACATATGCAATGACTGTTTGAGTTTTGGTACAGAATTTTTGTATGGCTGATATATTCATCAGCGATGATTGATTCATTTATGATCACAGGTTGAAATAACGAGTTTATGAGAGTTAGATCAGTCATTATAGTTTGAATAATAAAATGGGGATGAAAATAGGACGTATATGTTCAAAAGAGCAATAAACCGTAACGCATACGATTTCCGAGACGAATAAATAATTCATATGCGGTTTGGAATCAATATATTCTTGTTTCAATAATAATCCTCGACGTAGAACTCGAATGTGAGACATTATTGGTTTTGGAAGTCCTCAGACTCTCACGGCGTCTTATCTAATCTGACGACTCGAAGTCATAACACCGGATTCGTAAGCTGGCACGGAAGAAACAAATGCAACGGAATTTCTGAAGTTTTGATCCTATATTGGAAAATGGAATGAATTATCCAACAAGGAAATAATTTTCGTGATGGCAGCAAAAGACTGAAATCTGACATTTTGTGGATCAAGATGATGATGAGGAGTCACATTCATCCGGACCCAGCTGGTAGAAAAAGGAAATCATGACAAACGGAAAAAATAGCTTCTTGATTCATTTTGTCTATTCCTCGGCAAAATTGAATTATCGATATTTTTATTAAAAAATTATCTGCATGATACTATGAGGTTTTCGAACAAATAAATGGTTTACTATCAAGATTGTCCAGACATCTCTTCATGATATATCATATTCAATCAATTTCTTCCTGATAAGGTAAGAATGAACGTTAATGGATATGCTAAAGCAGGATAATATCGAAGTATGGTAATGTTAGCTCCTTGGGGAATCAAACTTCCATGCTTTGTCGTTATGTTCATTCCCCAATTGCTATTTCAAACTGAGGTATTGAATGTATGAAAGTTAAACATATCTTCTGATGAATTTTATGCATAATTCAATGGTCGCGGAATCTTAGAAAAGAAGATGGTTCGCTCTTCAAATTTTTTCTCACGTGCGATAGCAAATAAAAAGTTCTGGCTTGCCGTTCAGAAAGAAACACATATCAGATGTGTATGCTCAAAAAGTTCGGAAAATGTTAAGTAGTTGTGAGACTAGTAACCTCGAATTTCCGTCAGCATATTCTCGAGTACTGCCACTGATAATAGAGTTATATCTTCTGTTGCATGGGTAATACCTGGTCGAAGATATGTGATTTCATGAGTAGTCTACTTCCTTACTTTTTCATGAGGAGGAAGCACCCAAAAGTAATTATTCACTCATTCAATAAACTGAGACATGAAAAAATGAATTCGTGCCCATATTGACTAACGCTGTCAAAGATTTCCTGAATAAAATGATCATTAAATATTCTGTGTAGTCTCTGATAGGTTTTCATGAGATGTTTTTCAGTATGTCAGTGAGACAAATTTCAACATCATTATTAGTTATATTTTTAGCTCTTATTCTCGAGGTACTTTTCATTTGCTTGGGTATAGCATAATATGCAAATGATGGTGGATATTTAGAGAACGCTTTTAGTATTTTTGAACGCTGACAACCGTATAACATTCATTTGAATACGTCGAGTGGCATGAAAGCCAGATTATGGTACGGAACATGAGCACATAAAAACAACAATTAAAGTAAAATGATGCTCACCAATTCATGATTTCAGAAATTGTAACTATTTTCTATTATGACTAACTACGAGTTTTATGCTTATTCCAGTGATTTTCGATTTATCGAGTGCATTCTGATGTTCGATATAATGTATTTGAAGCGTGGAGATTTCAGTTTATACAACAAATGAGGAATAACACGAAATAAGAAGGCACCAATGGAATCACTGATTTTTTCCGACTCGTAGGAAATATGTGATTTCATTGGTGCATTCTTATTTCATTTTGTTTTGATGTATAAACTTACCATTATAAATGAAATATCCAAAATCGATACGATGTCCTGCATGTTAATCAAGATCAAGCATCGAGTTGAAAAAGTTCATGTTACAAACTGAGAAACACCTTTTGTGCAATTTTCACTTCGAGATTCAAATTCTTAAATAACTTTGGAATTGACTGCATTTGAGATAAACATACTGGTGGTGATTTCAATTACTACTGGAAGGATTTTCTTGCATTGCTCACTAAATGTGAATGAACGCGAAATCATCCACTTCAACGATTGCAAATTCGTTCCCGTAAAATTTTACACCTTGTAGATCTTCGTGTTCTCGTGGATATCTACTGTTTCCTTATGCCTTGGAAAAAATTGTATAACGAAGGGAATATTCCGAATGAGAAATAAATAACCCAAAATGTCTGGTTGTAACATATGGAAATATGAATCTTTGGCAACAGACGGACCTCCTGCGGCATCAAATTCGAATCAGAGTGGAAACCATATTACATCATCAAAGATAAAGAGTTGCTTCTAAGAAACCAGCACCGGAATTATTTTCCAACTTTTCACATTTCGAACGTATCGTCTATGGAAGAAAATATCGTTTACAGTTGCGTTGAGAAATCGAAGTTCGGTGGTCCATACATTGAATGAGCTCTTTCTTTATGTTGTTTCTTGTTCTGATTATTGAGTTTTCCCTCTCATGTTGAAATAGGATAAAATTCTCGAAATATTCCATTCAACTTCGATAAACCCCATATACACGTATGCATGATGCAAGATATAATATATTTATTTATTTAATAGATTGGTATTCAACGATTTGCACCATGCACGAATTGTTCCCGATAAATGGCCATTTCCATTTCAATGAACATACACTCATGGTTTAACGAACAATTTGAAATACATTTTTCAATTTGTAAACCATAAATTCAATGGTTATTTTCTGACCAGAATCATCCTAAACGTGATAATATGGATTGAGTTGGAATTATTATTCATGAGCGATTACAAAATTGCCCTGTGTATTTTTTTTCAATTTATTTATAAGGGCTTGCTGGACAAGAAGTTATTCATGTTGGTACAGGTGTCGAGAATGGTGAAGCGCAAACACAAAATCTCGGCAGAATTAGTTGCACACATTCACGGTAGCTATTAACGACCTCTTCACGAGACCGCAATGATTGTTCTTCATCCTGGAAACATTTTGTGCAAAGAACACTATATTCTGTCTTACAACACCGTTCTACTATAATTAGTTTTTTATGTCGCCGAGCCTAGATGAACGGGAATTCCGCACGAGAAGTATCTTTTGTGTAAACACTCCGAAACTAGGACTAAATGAACATTTCATAGCAAAAACCCATCCAAAAAATATATTGGAGTTTGAAAGTGTTGAAAACATGCACATTGCAAAACTCATACCGTCAATTTTCTACCTGAAGAGTTTCGGAAAGGAGAAAGTGACCAGATTTAATGGACTTGAAAAATATCGATATCGACAAGGAATGTGAAAAACTGAAACGCATATACCTCTTCAACTATTGATTTTCAGTTTCCAATGAACCTGATAATTGGATATCGTATGTCATTGACCACTGTCTGATTAGGCTTTGGTTTATGAAGAACCCTGGTGCTAATTCTAAATCCGTGATATCAATTGATCAATTATTCATAAACATTTTTATTGGCGTTGATGATAACTGCCATGTAGGTGAACTTTTCGATTCTAAATATTCAGCAAGTCAACATCGTATCAAACTTAGAGAAATCATGTGATTTCATTAGGTTTGTTCAGTGAATTCACTGTGGTTCACTATAGATATACGATCAGTTATTTCAGAAGAGCTCTATTTTCGGTACTGTTCATTTTGAGAAAGAAAAGTTTTTCTCATCGATTCAAATGATGTTTCGAATGGAATTCAACATATTCGTTCGTCATGAAATGGCATATGACCATCTCGATTACAGTTACTCTAATCTCAGCTATTATAATAAATTCACTTCGGGATGGAGGACAAAAATGAGAGTCTCACGTCCCACATCAATACGACTTCTCACTCAGGACTGAGCTTTCTTGCATTGACTTCAATTTATTTACGATATACACCTCCATGAATAAAACCACATACACGAAACTAACAAATCAGAATTCATGTTCAGTTCACTATTCCGTATCAGGTTGGCATGAGAATATTCCGAGAAATCAATTTCATCCAGGAACATTTCATAGATGAGTTCTAATTGATGTTTAGATTTATAGCGTCTGAACATTTCATCAAATTTTACTCAATGAAGAGTATATGCTTCGTATATCAAAGTATTTCAATATCAAGTTGTCATCACGGAACATGCGCCTATGATTTCTATTACATTTGCAAATGTCAAATGAGATATTTGGCTAGAGTATTGTACCCATGTTCATATTCTAACTGAAAGTAGATTTACACAAGACCAATTTCTGAATTGAGTAAAAACAGGCAATTTTATTCAGTCAATACATTTCCAGTCTGAAAAAATCCATTACAGAAAATGAAAATTAAGTATACAGAGTTAGTGGAGAAGTCTTGAAGAAATAAAGTTGATTCTTTCCTGAAAGAACATTCCATATATTATTCCATATTTGAAATATGCTTGAAATTCAGAACAAAATTATTATAGCAATTATTTCCTAAACTCAACCGTCTTTGAGATATTGAATTTTGGAAATAACTTTTTAGTGCTCTCGAATTTATTGAAGGATAATGCATAATGCATGGACTATGCATGGAATGTACTAAAATATTTTTGGAAAATACATTAGAGAGTTATTTTCAAAAGATTGATGACTGGACAGCGGCAAAGCACAGGGAGGCATTGAGAAATGCCCCAGGGTGCAGAATAGCCAAGATCTTCATTAGACCAGATCGAATGAAGAAATGGGAATAACAACTATTTGCACTGAGTAGGAAAACGAATAGTAATCATCGGTATTATGACCGATCATGGTAATACAGTCAAAGAGTAGAATTCGAAGAAAACCCAATATGTAGATTCTGTGAACTAGGAGATGAAACCTAACTGCACATCATCTTCCAATGCCCTGTACGAATGGAAAAGAGGCGCTATTACTTGGGCGACCCGGATACACTGGGATTCCAATGCGAGGAAGGCGTCATCAGGAATATCCTATCCTTTTGGGGGGAGATCTTCGATTAGAACCACCAGCTTTCTGGAGGACGTCGAGTGATTACCCATACGTCTGGAGACACTACGTGCTCCAACTCCAGACAATAGACAATAATAATAATAATATTTTCAAAATTCGATATTTCGAAAACGGTTGAATTTAGGAAATGATGTGCTATAACAATGTTGTTGGGAGTTTGAATATGGAATGAAATTTCGACTAATCCAGTTTAACTCTGAAATTTTTGTATCCCTACATTTTCCGCTAGCTATCTTACTTTAGGAAATGATCGACCGTTTCCATACATATTATTGATATAGGTACTAGTTTTTTATTACTTTAATAGACATGTTTATCGTGATCTAATGATGAATTCACTATCAAAACGTCTTTTGGTTGGGTGAAAGACGGATCGAAAGAATATAGTCAAGAGTTTAAACTCAACTCTATAAAAAATAAAAAGCCTCAAAATAAAATATAAGTTCGACCTCCATCTGCAGTAATCTTTTAGTATTCGATGTTCCTCGATGTAGTATATTTATTGTGTTCAATTCTGATCTTTGAAATGCTCCGGATTTTCCCGACTTATGGTCCATTAAATTCTGAAAATACCTGATAACAGAAGTTCACAAAATGACTATTTCCAGGTCTCTGGTGAATACAGACCTCTATCCGATCCTTCTTATATTTTCTGAAAGATCTATAACATATATAGAAAGTTTTACAATGGTTGTCTTGGTGCTAAGCGTGATTCCCGCTATATTTTCTATTTCGACTTGTTTCTCAATCTGGAAAAAATTGTTTTCCACTATAAATAGCTGTTTTGTTGGACGTTACTCTTGATATTACGTAGCAAACTTTGAAATATCCGACATGTTCTGCCTGGAACTATAGGTAATGGAAAATTGGGCTACATAAACTACTTCTCGTTGGATGTCCTGCTACTGAGCATTATTGAAACTGAAACGAAATGATTGTTATAATGAATATTCGAAAGATATCAACATGCCTTTGGGGTGAGGATAACATGACATATGAAGTGTGGATTTACCTGTTAGAAGGTTTTTTTAACTCAATACTTTGTAGAACATGATAAGGAATAATAGTCGAAGTTTTTTCGGAATGTATAATTTTTCGAGAAATGTATCGAATTTTGATTATTCTGTATGTGCACATCTCGTTGATTCCATTGGTGAAAGTCGAAAATTTGACCTCTTTGCTTTCCACTGTCCTTACTTCTTCTATTCTATTTTTGTATAATTCTGCAACCATGACATTCAAGAATCCATTGATGAAATCCTCGTGGTTCTATATTCCAGAAGCTTTGAAAATATTTCATTCGACTGGACCATCAAGCTAACGCCTTTGCCTTTTGGATTCGACACTGTGAGTATCAAGTAAATGGGAACGTATTTTCTCTCTACTTCTCCCAGTACCCCGGAAGAGATGAATTGACTGTTCATTATTTTTCTAACCGCATTCGGAAAGCAAAACATCGTAAAACGCTTTCAGCCTGAGTACAATCGTACACTACAGCTTTCGTTGGTAGTTATTTAAATTTCAGAGCGATTTTTCTTTGGTAGCATTTTGTTAAGTTCGCCAAACAACTTTTCTTCGGGCTGAGCCAACATAACCCTAGGAAAATTGAATAAACAAGCAGACTTAATAACTAAATCCTGATATTCAATTCATTCGAATAGTTGTGAAGGGTCGCTTCATGATATTGATATTGTAATGGAATCCAGCAATGTCGTGATGGGTGCATTGGGGAACTGGCGAACTTGAATAATCCCCCTGTAGAAAGCTCTCGAATATTCTGGAATAGAAGAAGATGGCAGATCCTGTGAGCAGTCTGACGAAGAGAGATGAGAAGATGTGACAAAAGACTTACAGTTCTAGTGCATTCCAGAACAAATATTGAGACATATAAATATCGAGCTTCCAAACAACGTTAGTGGGTTGAAGAATAGAACGCGACCGAGTAACATCGTTATCAATATAAATAGTTGAAATAAATAGTGTTCTTTGGTGTTTATACGTGAAAATAAACATTGTGTCTAGTACATAAAAACAAAACATCATATGAGGTAACTGTTGGTATCACTCGACAAAGTAACAATTTGGGACTACCTATTCCGTCTTCAAATTTAACGAAGAATTCTCCGATTTATAGTGCGATTAAACTATACAATCATCTCCCTTCCACCTTCAAGCACATAGTTTTGCCATCTGATTTCAGGAGATCTGTCAAGCGATTACTCATCGATGAAGTGTTTTATGAAGTCCAAGAGTTTCTTGACAAGGATTGAAATAGTTGATATTTATATGTATGTGAAATTTCATTTTACCATTTAGGAATTGTTATCATAATCATTGGTCAATTCATTCAAGTCTGTTTGTTCCCTTTTTTGTTATTTTTCCTTGTGTTCACGTGAATACATATGTATTTATTATAATTGTGACAATGCCATAGTACCTGATCTATACCATTTATTTATATATACTTATTTATTCTACATTTATTATGAATTTATCAATGTGATGAAAATCTTCCGATAATATAAGTATATTTTGATTGATTGATTGATTTCATGAGTTAGAAATCAGTCTGTTCTTTACTGGAACCCACGAATAACGTAACAATAATAAATAATTATCATGTCACCATATCACAACTCCTTTTCTTTGAAATGTATATTTCCGAATATATTCTTCAGATGCACTCAGTTCATTGAAACTGTAAAATCTTTAGATTTTCCAGGCATATGAATCGCATGCACAGAAGATATTCTGAAAAAATATAATCATATGTAAATGTTGATACGCCACTGGTCAACAGATTTTGGCGAAACAAATCAAATCACATTGATCAACTCGAAAAGTGTACAAAGTTTGGATTTTTTCCTGGAATTCTTGAGGAGACAAATTAGTATTTATATACATTTAAATTCCTAGGAACTTTTCATCTCGAGTTTCTAGTGAGTCCTCAGCTCTCCATTAGTTCATCTGCATACAAGATCCATTTACCTTATCTTTATCATTAAAGGATCAAGAACGAGATACATTCTGAATCATCCGTTGCATGCTATTGTTGCATTAGCTTATAACTTTATAATATCTTTCTTATAGAACCCCTTCGTTTAAACAGTTTTTTTGGCATGAATACATGTAGCTATTAGTCCAAGTAGGGATGTGAGAGTCAATTCCAATTATATTGAATTTTCTTCATGAGCTTGTTTTATATTATATTCATCGATCATGCGTCTCGATACTTATAATCAGTATCTACTGCCACAATTGAATAACTACGCAAGATTTCATAGGTATCATTAAAACTTCCTGGACGTTATCGAATTTTTTGCTCGCCAGACTACTAACCAGATAAAACTAAGAATAGTTCCTGTGCGAATAGACACATAAAGCATACTCGTGGGAGCAATCTTTATTCAACCGTTTGTGCTCCAAATAAATGAGGTCTCTCCGAAAATATACCACAGAAAAGTCAGCAGAAAATAACCAGCGTAGGTGACTGGGGTTGCCAAAAATTTTGAATCAGGTATTTTGCACTGATGACTTGAGATATCAATCGAGCAGTGGATGAAATAAAAGTCATTCAAGTTCTGAAATTAGTCATATACTTCTTGTTGACATATTAGCGACAAAATGAAAATTGATTTGAAACTTTGCTACTCATAATCAATATATCTAAATGATGATATAACTTTGAACTCATCCAGATCTCGAAGGAGTCCATCTTTATAACAAGACTTCATTTGGTCATAATCATCTTCAAACAATGGATAATTTTTCAGATTTGGAAATGCATCAAAAAATTAATCGATTTGACCAAAAAATCATATTATATAAAATGGTATGCATGTATATTTGATAAAAAATTTAAGACTATAATGAATTATAGTGTTTTATTCCAAATATAGCAGGTCTGCAAAAAGCAGTAATATTTTGTTATTATTGCAAGTGGTTCAGATTTTCGGATATGTCTTGAAGTATAGTATGTTATGGAAATTTACTCGAATTTTTCACGTACAGTAGTTATCGTTATAGATACTTCTTATAGTTTTATGAAAATACATAGGTTTCTGCGATAAACGATCTATTTACAAGAAATCGATAAAGCGGAAGATAAGTCGAGATTATTCAGAATATATGCAGTGCATCACCGTCTCGTGTGTCTGAAAAAATTCGATTCGTATCTCTCGAGATTCCAACCCCCTTTTGGTGAAAACGTCCTTGGAAAGAATTTACAAAATGTAAATCGGAGAAGTGGTTCAAGTGTGGAATCGCACAACGGCGTAGGAGCAATTTTTATTTCTTACTATTGTTGGCCTGCCCTCATTACGTAACGTAATTTAGTATTCTCTAGTGGTTGAACCTACCAGGGGACGTGCCAGAGGATCCGATATTCCGAGTACCTCACTCTCGTGTGATGCACACTCTCCTCTAGTCAGCATATCTGCTCACAATGTCTTCAAACATCGCCTCGTTTTTTTTTTCATCATATAATATGCGTGTTGTATAGACCATATTATGAATTCCGCGTGTTGAAATGTTTGACATTTCATTATGATCATCAACGAAGCTCAAAATAACGTTATGAGGCAACCGTTTTCACACTCCGCCGACGACAATGTAATACTCGCATATTTTCGTTTCGAATGCGCTGCTCTCAGTAGTGAATGATAATATGTCATATACAGGGTGTTTTACAGAAGCTATCGAATTGAAAGTATGAGTATGTTGAGACATATTATTCTCAAATAAACAATCAATCGCACTAGGTTCATTCACACGATATATATATATTTACACGATATATATATATATATTTCTATAGATATATAGATATTTTTTTTAATTCGGGTATGCAGTCAACAAGGGGATGGAAAATAAAGTGCACTCTTTTTTCTATTCAAGCTTTCGAACCATATATTTGCTCTTCTTCAGGAACTCTACAATGAATTAAAAATGAATAATTAATTGATGTGAAAAAACATTTTTGCTATGTGTGTACTTACGAAAGTGAGGTTTGAAATCTCTTTCACTTGCCGTAATTCATAAAATTATGTAACAAGGCACAAACAAACTTGGTATAATACAATACAGCTAAAAATTTTTTTATTAAAATTTTTATAAAAATTATTCATTTTTAATTCATTGTGGAGTTCCTGAAAAAGAGCAAATATATGGCTCGAAAGCTTGAATAGAAAAAAGAGTGCACTTTATTTTCCATCCCCTTGTTGACTGCATACCCGAATTAAAAAAATATCCTTCTTTAACTTAGACAGTCGTCTAAATTTCACACCTCTATATATATATATATATATATATAAAAACTATTGATTTGGAATAACTTCTTAGAAAGGATATTCCTTGGGGTTGCAGTCAAAATTGGCCGGTAAGAGAAGAAAAACTCTTTCTTAATTAGTCGAGCTTTCGAAAAATTTTATTTTCTTTATCAAGACATTAAGTTGAGGTTATGTGTGAAAACAGCAGAAACTCCTCATGTACTTGTTGTAAAATTCACAAGATTGAAAAACACAATGTCACTACATCTAACATAGCCAAGAGATTGATAATTAGTGAAACTGTAATACATTCTAAAAATGTGGGAACTAACAATCCACATGGTTCTGGCTAGAGTCTAGACAGAACCTACTTCCAAATCCCAGAAATTGCTGATGACGGTTAAATAATGATATGCATGTCTTATGGGTTCCATGTCGAAAATCTGGATGAACTTGTCTACTGATATACAGGGTGTTTCAAAATTGAGGTGACATGTAATCCATTCCTATGCATGAATATTATTTCATTATTCCACACCTTCATCAGATTCGATTTTCATATGGAATGAAAATAGTACGCTACTGCTTTTTGTTAAAGCGATAATCTTTTTTCAATTCCTCGTTCATTTTAGAGTAAATGTGATGCTTTTCGCTTGGAAAAATGAAATCCACTTTCACGTATAGCTGAAATTTAATTGTTAATTCACGTTAATCTGTATCGAATCTAATATACTTGCCAGGTGTCTGTCAGTAATTATTTAAATAAACAAATATCTATACTGGTAGCAGGTATATTATAATCGATTTACTCCATTGAACTTTATCTTGAAAATTTGAAATATCATGATTATATGCAATCACCATCTAGTTGTTACATCAACATTATTATCAAGATTGATTCAATATAACTTTTAGCCATTTGACGTTGAGATAAATATTAACTTTTAATAAATGTAATTGGATGTGCTACCATATCGAAGATATCTTCAATATACTGGATCCAGTCTATGAAACTTTTTAAATTAGTGTAATTTTTAGAATTCTTAATACTTTCGATTCGATGTAGTATTTTTTTATTATCTGAGTTATATTTTATAATCCTGATCACCTAGTTTTGCTTTTCTGAACCTGAATAGCGATGGTGAATACTTTGTCTTGTTCTCTGCATACATTCATTCTCACGTATATTGAATATATTATTGGACACTCCACCGTTTCATAAATACCTATGTAAGAATTATAACTAGAATTTCAATCTTTCATTACTAATGTTCATTTGGAACAGAAAGCTATCAGCACGAAGCCCTTTCCGTTATCCACTATTGAATGCGAGATACCACTTTTCACTTTCTTGTAATAACATTTGATTTATCGACGGTTCCGACGTTTTCAATTTTTGGTGTGAAATAATTCGTTCTATGGAAGCGTTGAAACGCTTTCGGCAGTAAAACGGACTGGATAACGTAGTAGGGCCTAATTCGGAAGAAAAACGATGACTATGAGGGGGTGAACTTCAGTCTCAACAAAAACACGGTTAGTGTTTATGTAAGGAGGGACTCTTTTCTTTGTTTGCACTCCCCTACAAATTCTCGAGCACTGTACACGGAAAGTGGTAAGAACAATTATACCTCGTCTTGTTTTCGTTTCTTCACTGATTCAATGTTACATGGGGAGCAGTATCGGAACTCTTTTGGCGCTATTTGACACTATATACCGAAGCACTCGAGTTTATGCTGGATCGCACATTTTCACTGGACACTCCATTTCATTATGAGTACTTAGTTTCGCTCCATTCGCTTAATTTCCCGCTTCAATTGGTAGTGATCTTCATAATATATCGTTGAACAGATGTCAACACAAATGTGAAACCTTCAATGCAATGTGCTGTTCAAATAGGAATACTGAAATTTTGATGTTTTTATCGAGTTACTCAATGTTTGGAGAAGAGAAGTCATCATCTTTTGTTATCAAGTTACCAAAAAGTTCGATTCTTGGACTTTGATACACATGTGAATAAGGTGATTTTTATGTCTTGTCTTTATGCGATCATTGGAATCTACCCACTGTATATAACTGAAATCGTTCTATTTGATTGTATACGGAGTTTTTCATTGAAAGAGTAAAGCCTCAGATATTTATCCCAGAAACATAAAAGACGCTTTCCTTTGATACTTTCTTTGGAAGTCTTCCTCGCTTATATGCGATCAATAGTACGTTATGCGTTGTTGAAGCAGTTCGGTGATATCAGTATCATCTGTGAGTGTAACAGAGCATGAAAACTTAACCAGTGGAAATATTATATGTGGTTGGGGAAATATGAAGTATTCGTATGCTCATAACAAAGATGAGCAGGATTTTGTTTCAATCGCCAGAATATTTTTTATATATTGAATACATTTCCATACTTTTCTATTGTATTGAGAGGCTTCACTGAATCCGTCACTGGAAAATGAGATTCGGTAGTCGGATACTGACTCTGCGGCTAGCACTCAGTGAGAGATAAGGCAATTCAATAATTTCAAACCCATTCAAGTAGGATATGAGCTCATATGTAATCACAAACTAATTTCAATATCAAACATTTACGTACCTAGAAGGTTGGTTGAAAAGTTGGGTCATTAATATTATCTGTTATGACTTATAATCTATAGGGGTACATAATATTTGAGAAGATGAATTCAGATTAAACATCATCTGAACTGAAATTCAGTCGGTGGTATAACAGAAACGAAATGCATGTGACGTCGTTAGGAGAAAATTTAAATTTCTATCGATTTATTGAAAAACTGCGTGATAAGTACCTGAGAGATTGAACCCGAATGATCAATTAGAATGCAAAAATTCTCAAACTTTTCCCAAACATCAAACGTACGGATAATTTGGGACCAGAACAAATGCAACAAATGCTAGTTTAATTTCATATCAATATATTGACAGCATAATTGGAATATTTGAATCCGCCTACATATGAAGATAATTTGGAGGATGTGTGAAATAAAAAATTAAATTGATTTCAGACTATTGACATTTCTGTTCAACACCAATGATCGTTGTTTATGATACGATTTTTCGATTTAAGTTAATCGCAAAGCGAAACGTGAACTGAGCAATAACTGTTATTTGTACGTACATTGCCAATTTTCACTCTTTCCTTAAAGCATGTGATTGTAATTCGAGCGGGATAATTGATGGCAAATATTGGAAATCTGGTTGCAAGGCACGTCCTTGGAGATTTTATTTGCCAGGGTAGACGATGATATTCCTCTCACGAAAGCCAGCATTCGTCTTGCAAATGTCCAGTTATACGCGATTGCGTTCAACAAGAAAAGAAGATCAGCGCTTTCTATTCTTCAGACGAAGAGCAACACTCTAGCCTAAGCTCTCCTATTATCTCTTTTTCGTATGGCAAATGTGTGAGTAAATACTTCGAAACTTTCTGTATTTCATATTTCATAAGTCCATTTTATTTTCCTCAACACAAAAGTCGATACACGAATGTAAATGTATCAGCTTCGATATATACAATGAAAATAAGCAGATACTGAAATAAAGCGAGACTCTCTCTATTCTGAAGATTCAACGAATCATATAATATCATTTTTTTCACTTAAACAGACGAATCGGAGTACGTATAGATCATTTCAAGATAATAAGATAGTTACCTGTCTCAAGACGTCCTTCCATTTAGTCTATTTGGTTTCTCAATTCCTTGGCATCTATAGATTTTTGATACAACAATCAAAAAGGCATATTATATATTTCTTGCATATAAAAACCGTGAGGAATTATTTAAAAAAGTATCTCCTTCGCCTATGTACTTGTCTGAATCATGGAAGATATTCTCAATATTTCGGAGTTGTCCTCGTCAACGATGGAAAAATAGTTATTCATTTCTTGGAATGGCATATGGATTTTTTGTTGTATATAGGTGTCCAAGTCTTTTTTCATGTCTTTGAATGGAACATAGATTTCAAGTTGTACCTAAGATTGTGGATATCTTCAGTATATATTGCTAGCACTAGTCATCCACTAGACGAAGACTCATAACACTCGAAAATATTGCACAAAGTATCAATAAATCCCATTTCTATAATCTATTTCTACGAAAGTTATTATTCTCATGATGACATGTCCGTTCGAAATAAAAGAAGCTTGTTGTGAATTGTTTGAACTACGTCGAGTCGAACTTTTCTGATGATTAATTTCATATACTCATAAGAATCGTCGGATGCAGGAGATTTGTACGGGAGGATCAAACAACATGAAAACTGTAAACATGCAATTTGTTTATTTCATCCATATTTTGCCATGAAGCTTATGTGGAAAACTGGACATGCATTTATTATTTTTTTTGTCATTGTCCCTCAGGTGGAACCTGAGAATATCATTCGTTAAGAGTTTTGAGTTCTGCAATATTCGCCACTCCACCGAACATGTCCAGCCAATGGTAGGTTTGATTGGAAAATAATCCTTCTAGATGTCTATTATAGCAGAGTCTTCACTACTCAAATGTCAGCTGATGTTATATTTTCCAGATGGAGCTCTGATGAGATGAAGGTAGATATAATAGAAGAAAAAGCATCCATACGGATACCTATATAGGGTGATTTTTGTTCAGGACATCAATGATAAACGGTACAATCTTTGAATATACAGGGTAGATCAACAAGATTCTTTCAGTCAATTGGCCCATAGTGAGCGATTTGTCGAATATTCTTTGTCTCAAGGTTATTGAAAAAACACATTACAAAAGATTCATTGAGGAACTTATTTTTATTGTTGTTTCTCAAAGAATCGCTTCGTGAATTCTTCCAATACTAGTACAGTAATGTATTAAAATCTGAAGGTATACTCGTTCACTTATTCCAAATTTAATTCACGATAAATATAGAAAGGCAGCATCTGGAGAAAACAGTTTGATTTTTTTTCTCTCTCGTTAATACCAATTTAATTAGCTGATTATCACGTCGATAACATGAAATAGATTGTAAGTAATTAATTCCAGAGAAAAAGGAGAGTTTGAGATTTTTTATTGGGAGCTATTGATCAGTGCAATAATGGTAATTAACGCATTATGGAACAGATAACCATTATTGAGATAAATAATCCAAGAAGTGAACTGACAATGCGGAAAGAAGAATTGAAGAACTGAAGAATAATGACATAGATCCTAGGATCGATAAGAACACACAAAAAAAAGTCGGTTCATTATTGAACTGAACAATTTTCCATCGAATTAGTCGAAGAAAAAATTAAATGAAATAGTATGGATATCTTGATGGACGAGAACCAGAACAAATCAATATACGAGTGTGGAGAATACAAGACGAAAAACCATAGAATTACAAAAAGTTTTATACAATTAGTGCAAAATAGAAAGCATCTAGCTAACTAATCATCTCCTGATTGTTTGAGACAGCTGAGAACATTTGGACATCAATAAATATGGCAACACTTCACAGTGAATTTACAGCGATGCCAAATGCATTCGTACAGAAATCCTTAATTTACTAATAGAATGTCAATTATAGTCGGAATTTTTACAAATATTGAAAAAATTGTTCAACGGTTATTCACAGTCACTAGTTATCAAATTTTGGTGTATATATTTACTTTATATGATTTACTCAACCTAACGTTCAGTTCCAGAGTATCGTTAAAAAAAAAAAGACAACACTGCACTTTCTGGCGATATGCCAATACTGTCTTACTTAAATAAATAGACTATAGCACAAGTGACACCAGGACCATTTATACCACGCAAAACGACATCTGACTGAATCAATGGAATGTTTTGATTGTTATCAATAATTTTATCATAATCGACTGAATGAATCTTTCGTCTCATATGGTATCCGATATTTCATCGAACATTTTCTCACATGCATGATTATCTCAACGAAGGATAACCGTTCAGTAGTCTGCGTAGCGGTTAATGATCAGAATGAATTATTGGGTGCTAAACGTGTGTAATATTTCGACAGGGCAGATCGTGACATAGCCCAACATCACCTATTAGTATTTCGTTTAATCGTAATCGAGCAGCAAATCAGCACGACCGTGCCTGCCTCGGGGAGTGTCTCTTTCCGCTTCTAGTCCCTCTATCCGATCTAAAATCAGGATTCGACCATCAATTATGATACTCTCTCACACGACGAAAATATGTTTATCAAGTTTTAATTAATAGCGGAGCCTCGATAAACGATATGGCCGCCATCTGGGAAAAGCGGAAGTTGTAACTGGAGTTTCGCTGCCTTCTTTCTTTAACTTTCCCAACTTATAATCTCGAAAGTTAATAAAAACTTCTCAGAATAGTTCCTGACACTATATCAAGGAGATATGTTAGAAAAACATATTGAATGAATATTTTTCAAACTTTCCGAATTGATCTTGTTAGTGGTGAACAATAAAAGTGGTTACCGTACCGCGGATAATCCACGCTCATTATCCACATGGGAACCAGCCTGAACTCAACCAGGGAGGGCGAATAATTATATTAGGTCTGTATAATATTAATTTTCTCAACTTAAAAGTGCCGACCGATGGGAATAATTTCGTTATTGTAATGTTTCGCGGAAGTTGTAGCCTCAATGAAGTGATTTTGACCATTAAGATATACAACAGAATATGTAAGTAGAACATAATTAACAATGATTCGATAATTTTAACGAGGATTTTAGTTGCCCATGAGAATTTTCCTCAGATCGACTTTTTTATGTAAGGAACTTAGAGTTGCTCATTGAATTCATTCGTTTTGAAAGCTTATTATACTGAAAACTGAAAATAGAAATGTTGACTCATCTGTCGATTTCTCGAATATAAGTGAGATTTTTCTTCTGTTTTTACCGTTGTTATATGACTATATATGTATGTATGTTCAAAAAGTCCCATTGTGTTTGATGAATTGTATTGTTTTTGATTTCACTGCTTTGTCGGTAAGATTTGATATTCTTCTGACAATGAAGTGATTCTTCATCTCATTTTTATTTTATTTGATGTATTAACCGATATTTTCGTTGACAAGCAGTTCAACTGAATTTGTGCTATATGAATTCATTTATTTTTCTGTTAATCGGCACCAATTAGATATTGACAGATACGTATCGTAATCCGAGTTGCATCGATAACCGTAATTCCGAATTTCATTTCAAATGGCGAATAGAGTACGTATCGACAGTTTATAATCCGCCTACTGAACAATCGAATATGGTGGATCGAAGGCCAATATCACGAAGTGGAGAGTGATTGATGTATTAGAAATGAGCTAGACTCTTTGTCAAGTGGAACTGAAATTACCTCGAAGATACAGGTGATAGCGTTCGGCTAAACTGGGACAGCGTGGGTAATTGATGTTTTAACATTCAATACGTCTCGAAACTTTTGTCATCATATACCATCATCCATCCTTCCAACCAATCTTAACTTTTTTGACACATTTTCGAAATCTGTAGATCGGAAATAATGGACTCTAACCGTTTCGCGGAGTCAGTTAATCGTTTTCTATTCAGATTTATCCTCACCGTTTTGTTCAGAGCTTTCTCCTCGATAGATTCTATCTCATTTCCAGACACGTTCACATCACACGGAAATCATTAACATTTCGCAGTGTTTCTATTATGTCTCCTTTGGGAACGCGTGTGTCAGTGTCGCATTCGAAATGATATGGCCTACTGACTTTCAATGGAAAATGGACAGAATTCATTTTCTCCTTCATCCCGACATACATCTATCATTCTAACCTCCAAGCTGTGTTCGATGAATAGCCTTGGATCTCCACTGAAGTACTTATTTTTTGGGTTCAGGAAGCCAAGTTTATTTTCCCTTTCAACTTCATTAATTCAAACCGATGGCTGTTTCTTACTTTCCGTTGCAAAGATCTTCTAATCACATTATGAATATTTTACGGTCACTGCTTTTTCCATTTCCTCGAAGGCTTCTAGTGATATAAGACGTTACTGATTCTCCTTATTCAGAATATGATTATGCGTATCCATAAACCTATTACTGATATTGCGCGAAGATGCCTCTTTCTTATTTAAGGTTATCCCTGCGACATATTTTTCTGAATATCTAAATATACAGTGGCATCCATAACCAAAAAAATAACGGGTTAGACCATAAGTAAGTAAATTCCAATATATCATTAAAAAAGAGTAGAATGCAGTACAGCTCAGCTATTGTGATCATTCATCATTTATATTTCTACAGTTATCTTATTATCTTATTCAAATGCGAAGATTCAGAAGAGATGAAGATATTTCTATTGCCACCAGATAATATGATTTCCATATGATTTTCAAAAAATGATGAACATATCAAATATGTTCAGCATGTATTCTCAAGTATTTGAAACCTACATCATATCGTTGAATTGTGAAAATTTTCTGTCTACAGCTTTCTCATCGATCAAGAATTACCAATGTATAATTCTTCTCATGACAGTAATGTTTTCAGAACAGATGAAATACAGTTAAAATAAATCAGTTTCTGTATAGAGAAACTTTGAATTCAAGAAGAAAAATATATTTGTTCGGTTCTTCCGTTCATTCAGATTCAAAGAACATGGACTTTATGTTTTTCCATATGGAAAAATCCAATGGTATCCAGATAGTATTTTGACTGTTGTGGGAAAAACCCCTGTTTAATGAAATTCGAGCGATTCACAACTACCTACCTAACGATTCATTCGAATGTATTGAAATGAGCTCGGAAATGGTTAGTGATCTGAAATTGATAGGATTTTCTATCGGCCATTGATAGAATAGGTAATCAACATCCAACGTATCGAGGTTGTATCACATATATACAGTATTTATGTATGTTGAACCTACATGTTCATTGATGATTCATGAAGCAGTGGATGTTCCCATTTGAATCAAATTATTGCAAGTATCGCACGATTTAAGTGTATTTTTTGTGTATACATGATTTTCTGAAACCACCTGCTATATGGTATAATGATTCATTCATTCATATTCATATAATTGAAAACCATGGTTAACTGTTATTAATTATTCGTGTGAAACATATAACTCTGATAATAGTGAACTTTAAAAAAATCTGCTCTATTTTTCGCTCCCAAAAATTCTCATTCTCAGCAACTTTCCGAGTTGGAATGGCGGTGGAGGTTGAATTAAGTGACCTGCTAAGTATCTTGATCGTTCCTTGACTCAATTTCTTATGGGCCATTTGAATTCTCAAGTTATGGAGAGACGCAAAACTGTAAAAACGTCGAACGATAACTGCCATTGTGTTGCACATAATGCTTGAGAGAATCGATTTCCTTATTGCAGGAGGCAGACAATTTTAACATTTTTTGAGATAGATTTGAGTTTACACCTCTTTATCCTATATTCTTATCGAAAAGGTTTTGACATTTTCCTGTCGATCAAAATAACAAGGTGGTCTAATTTTCTCTATTCAAATATCAACACTCAGCTACATGTTTGAGTTTTGATGGTGAAACAAGCTGAATCTTCCCCAAATGAAATAATTCACGTTCCTTTGCATATTTCCAAATCATGGACATCAAATTCTGAATCATTTCTATGATAACATTCCATTCATGAGCTCCTAATTGACATATCTGAAGACCTGAATGACTGGAGAGTTTGAAATAATGTTATGTTAGTTTTTTGAAAGATATATCTCCCCATTTTCATGGATATGGAATCAAAACTATCGAATTTTACCGAAAAACAATAGCTATTTTCTTCACACTAACTTAACATGAAGTGATACTGAAGTTTGATATGGTATTCAGATTTTGAGGAATATCTCATTCTGGAGTTAACTCGAAAATATAACGTCACAAAATTTATAACTCTCGATAGAGAAACGTCTGAGAGAAAAAATATTTAGGACTGTAGATCACAGAAAAAATATAAATTCATATACTCGAATATAATCAGGATAATCAATTCAGACTCGATATTTCGATTATATTTCAAGAGATATGGATAAATGAGCCAATCGAATTCGTCATGAAATGTATCATTCAATACATAGTACGAGTATACACATAACTGAGAAAACGCACTTGTAAAATTGGTGGTGAAATAGTTCCTTGATAGGATTATGCCCTTCAATTACCTTCAATGACAATCAGCGTTGTATCTACTAGTACAGTGGCAGAATATATTTGTGATTTGTCAGATTTGGAACAGTTTAACTCAAATATTCCATCAATATGAAGGAAATATTGAAACGTGTCTCCAGAATTTGACAGTTTTCCGAGATGATTTAGTATATTCATTTGTATTCAACCCACAGTTGAAATCTCAGTAAACTGATTATTTTCAAGTTGATCTATAAGCTGAGTTTCTCATTTTATCCATCGAAATTCATATTGTTGATGGAGATTTTGTTCTGACATGAGTATAACAACTCTGTGTTTCATTATGTTACACCTACTACCTCCTACTGTGTACACCTTTTCATAAAATGATGGTATCTCATTTTCAAAGGTGTACAGTTACACACATTCGGGTGAAACTGCCTTTCATAGCGCACCCTAGGAATCATTATAACCATGTAGATTCATTATCAAGGTATATCTTCCATTATATATTTATGACCGTCGATTGGTACGTCCAATCAGATCGCCCGTTCGTGTTTGATAACGTGATTAACAGACCGTGTTATTATGATTCTAATCTAAATATTCAACGTGTTCAAATGTCAGCTTAATCGATTCATGTTCGGATTGTTTTGCTTCGTTAATTATGCATCTCTTATGATCTAAGAGTAACTGAAACAATCACACATACATGCGACAATTACCTAATGGATTTCAATTCATGAATGATTCGTGCAATTGAAATATGTAGCTCCCACCCACTTGTTGTCCTTTATGATTCTCACAGCTTTGAAAGCTCAGCCTTTTCTTTCTACATGTACTTTCAATTAAATGGTGCTCTTCAGTAGTAGATCTAAGATGAAATTATTTCCAAACCAATCACTACGAAATAAGATACGAAAAGTGCTCAGGAATGTATCCTACCAAATAGTCAACAGTATCTCAATTCAGTTGACTACTAATATACCTCATTTAAAAAAATCATCGGGTTGTTTGTGCATCAACTTTTTCTTACCACCGTATTCGATACGTTATCTTCTAACAGTTTCCTTGGTATTTTTCAATAGCAACTTTAACATTTTAGTCCGATGTTCATTCGTGAATATTTTCTTGGAGATATTTCCGATGATAATGCCAAGTTCATTGCTTTCACGTTTGAGATTTTCTGTTACAGTCAGAATAGAGTTTTTTTTTTTGAAAAAATGATTCTGATGTCAAGTGAGATACTCCATTGGTCCGACTTTGTTTATGTATGATTTCATAATTTTCATCGTAGCTGTTTTGAAAGAACCGATCACTACAAAAGACAGTAACAGTTATTAACGTCGTTTATTATCAATTTCGTGTAATTCTAAACTCGCTCTTCAAGATATCTAGTAGCATGTTAGGGATCATCAATTTTGTATCGTGGAAAAAATATTGCTAATGAAAGCTATTGGTAAGTATTGAGTAATGTTACAGAAACGCTTGGATCTGATAGGAGCTACGGAGGATTTCACACACAAGATATGTCTACGTTAGGAAATGGGAATGAACAATGCTAAATGTTCCGCACGGGAGTATTAGGTCTCTGTTTACAGCAGACGCTTCCTGGGCCATTCATCAGATTAAACCTGATAAGTTTCCAGAGCAGGTGCATAAGCTGAAACTTTTCAAACTTAAACTTGTTTGTTGAATTTCCTCGGTACGAGGCAATTCGTCCTCATTTGGTGTTTTATTTATACCACTAATTTGGAGATACTCGGAAGGAACTGAAGAGATTTCCTTCTTCGTTTTCTATGAATTATTTCAAAATAGAAGGATTCAGAATGAAATTACCAATAACTATCCATGTGCTAACACATCCAGCAGCTGTCGTATTAAACTCACAAATCACACCGGAAGTTTAAATTATTAATTTAATGTTTCACGCACAGCAGGATTTAATGTCAGAAGTTTTCTCGTGACGCTCATTTTTAAAACACACAGGCCAACACCTGTAATCTGAAAATCATCAGTTATTGAATGAAAAATATTGCATTTCAATATTAACGATATGATGGTGTGCAATGGATCAGATTATATTGTATATTGGTGAATGGTCCTGAATTATTTAATCCCCATTTATATTGGTCTATTTAAAAGCTTCATTTATTTTATATGCATGTGCAACTTATAGAGTATAATACTTTGTTATACTATAATAACCTGTCAATTTGTATGAAAACATTTGAATCCAATAGTGAATTGGAAATGGTTGCTGGAGTTTATACACAGGGTGCTCTAGAAGGAAATTACAAAATCGATTGCATATATTTATATATAGATATTGATAAAATTTCTCGACTATTACACTGTATTAATTCATTAGCAAAATTTTGATCTGCATTACACACTCTTCCATAGGAAATAATATAAGATTCCACCATTTTCCGAAGTTGCTCCTAACGGTTAAAAATGCTTAGAGTTTTATATGTATTTGATGAAGAAACAGATAAAAGCGATGATAACGTTTCACCTGATGTGTAAATTGTCTGACAATTTTAAATTTTATTCAATGATCGGTTTCAACTACTAACATATCCGTGGCAAAAATTCCAATTGAATTATAGAAAAAAAATCATCCACATTTTGGAGAATGATTGGCATCATTTTTTACGCCGAGGTTAATATCACATTCTGATTGTTGTTACTTTCTATCATGACTCCCAAGTGATCTATCGAAAGGCAATGAAATATTCCTGCAGAGTTGTCTATAACCAACGTCAATTCGTTTTTTCTTTTGAAAATCGCCTCACCACTTAATGTGATCGAAATGTGCTCGAAAGAGGTAATATTATTTCTAATTCATTTTGCCAGATATTTTTCAGAAAAAACTGATGAATTCTATAGCAGCTTCGTATTTGATCTTTAATTATTGTAGGAAAATATCCATAGTTTTCAGAGTTTGAATTGTTTCATTTTCAGTTTCAGTCAATTTATGAAGTTATTGTGAAACATGGAGTCGTGGTAGCTAAGTAGATAGTAAATAGTAGACAGCGGACATATCAGTGGTTCAAATCTCGCTGAGCCAAACGCAATTTTCATCAAGTGTTGGATTCGTGGTATTAATCCTACTGGTATGTCCGTTCCCCCGAAGTGGTTCGGATTCCACTATAAACTGTAGGGCCCGCCCTTCTTCACCCCGCACAAGTTCCGACTTGAACTTTGAAGAGGTGAGAACTTCTATAGTTACATAAGTACATAGAAGAATGTTAGTTCTTTATATCAAAATGTCTAATGTGTAACCGTTGGAAAGTTCTCATTACATTAGAAGGATCAGACTGCTCGACTCCATGATGTTATCCTTCAAAAATTCAATTCATAATAGAAATTCCTCACAAGAAAAGAATGTTCACGACAGGAAATATACTAAAGGGGAAACTTTTTTGATATTATATCTTCCTTTGTGCGATGACAATTATTCTCCACGATTCCAATAAATCATTATGTTGCTCTTAGTAGTCAACGAAAACTCCAATGTTGTTAATTTTGCATTCACAAAGACACTGAGATATGTTTTGAAACCACAATGCATTTCCGAATCGGTTGACTTTTCGACAAATTTGTATTCTGATATTGTCAGTATTGTCACATACAGTAAGGGCGCAAATACCAACAAGACATGGTCCGAGAATAATAATCACTCACTATAACCAAACAAACTCATGTTCGACCCCACTATGTGCGGTTATGTTGATATGACCCGAATGTGAGTTATTTCAAGTTCATTATCAAACGTTTTTTACGATACGTGAATAGTCACGTTGAACTCACTAAGTTATGTTCGCAGAGCAAGCGAAACGAATAAAAGTAATTGAAGACAGGATCTTAAGGAATTCTTGACTTAGTTTTCAGATAATCCTGAGTTAGTCCAGAATGGTAGGTAGGGGTAGTTCGGACGCCTAGCTACAATTCTTCTTGATTACCCCCATTTCTCCTGAAGACTGGTTTTCCAGCATTATTGTGTATTCATGGGTAAGCAATTGTATTTTCTTGTTTGTGTCATTGAATCTTTCTTGAAGAATGTACCATCAAAATGATTATTGAATTATATGTTTCGTTCGTATTTTATTTTGTAATTGGAATATTTATATTTATATTCCTGAGTACGACCGAAGCGACTGGGATGACCCCCAAAAACACCCCCTGTACGCGACAATATGAATACAGAACTTTATAATGATATATCAATGGAATATTCTTGAAAATTCAAAGAATTAATTGATATTCAATTGCGGTTATATCAATGGGTTTGATTTTATTTTATGGAAAATGAGTTTTAAGAACTGTTCGAGACCTTGTCATCATGAGAATCAAGTCGGCATACATTCTCTTTCCGAAGAAAGTTGTCATCCTGTTGAAAAATATATAGAAAGCAAATTATGGAATGACTGACTAGTAGAACATTTGATTAAACTGATTGTATTGCCCAAAAAGCTCCAATTTTCAAGTTGTTTTGCGAGTATATCCACATCGTTGGAGTCTTTCAATCAAATGAAATATTTCAAACCGTTTGCATTAATATCCTCTCTCTGATTCACTATGTCTCTGACAATTTCTTTCGGTAAGCTAGAAAGATAAATAGGTTAGTCAGAATTATGTCAGTTTGAAAAATGTTGCATGAAATAATTAGGGAAGAAAAATGCCCCAATTTGGTAATGTAATTTTCTAGAGACAACTCATGATTTTTTATGGTTATTATACGTATTCCAGATGAGATTTTTTTATATATATAAGTCTATGTAAATTTGATATTGACAGGAACGTGGATTATTCGAATTCTAATATAGGTACGACGTGTAATCACTAACCGTGCACCAGAAAGAACAGTCGAATTATCTAAAAATTTCTGAGAACGAAGCTCCTTGGTAAACAGAAGATTTAAAATATATTATAAAAAGATAAAGATTTAGTAAAACCTAGAAGTAAATCAGTACACCTATCGGAATTATAACATATTTGGGAACTTGACAAGTGAAACAATTATTCTGGAAAAGGTTTAGCTAGAGTTCAGTGGATATATGGAGAAGAATGAGAGATTTTCTTGAGAAAAGTTATTCCGTACCCTTTATCAGAGGTTAATACTACCATTACTCCTGGTGAAATTATTGAATTTTTTGATCAGAATAGAAAGTAGGATTGTATCCAAGCTACTAAACATATGGAGATATACGAGGCCATATTGAGTATCCAATCTGACACAGTTGGTCCGGACAAATTGAGTATAGAAATGTTGTTATCCTGCTGTTCCCACATTTTTTTAATCAATCACCATTTCCGATCATTGTCTTGAATACAACGTATTCTGTGAGTGCCGCAGGGGTCAGTGCTTGGTCCACTGCTCTTTTTGCTGTACGCTGGTGACTTTTCGGGGTATCTGGAAGATTGCCACCTTAGTATGTTTGCGGACGATACCACCGCCACTGTTTCGGAGGTAAACAATGATATACTGCTCGGTAAGGTATCATACATAATTGCCAGTTTCAGCTCCTGGTGTCAGCGAAATTAATTGGTGTAAAACTCCAATAAAACAGTGAAAGTGAATTTCCATAATAGAAAAAATAATTATTCATCAAAATTAGTAGTGAGGTAAAGTTTTTGGGAACCTATTTGGATGAAAGTTTGTCATGGGATCCGCAAATGAAAGATGTATGCAAGAAACTAAACAAGGCATTCTTTGCTTTGAGGCATATAAAATCATGCATGAACGCAACAGGTCTTCTTGAAATCTATTTTGCTATGACATATTCACATATATCGCTCAATATCATAATGTGGGGTTGCGGTAATGATTTCAACAGAGTATTCGTAGCACAAAAACGCATTAGTAGATTGATATTCAACATGGAACACAGAGACAGCTGTAAACCAGTTTTCATTAGGGAAAACTTATTATCGGCTCCCTCCATATATATTCTGAGATGTATAGGTTTTGCTAGATCAAACATCCAAAAACTAGAAACTAATGCAACGGCGCACGGTGATCTTTTGCGTATTCCCAGTCACAGGACAACAAAATATAAAAGGTCTCCCTTGTATAATGCGATAACTCTATATAATAAATCACCAGTAGAGATGAAGAAAATTACCTCTGACATAGTGTTTCATGGCAGAGTGAAGCAATTGCTGTTGCAACAATGTTACTATGGTTGTGCTGAATTCCTCGATGATGATTTCCGATGAGCTCGTATTTTTGTTTTGTTTTTTTTTGCTTTTGTTCTGAATGCTTTCAGACCTGTGTACAACGTCTGTTTTATATTGTTTTACTATGTAGCTTATATGTACGACTCTTATACATTGAGCAATACCTTATATCTACCTATTTTATTTGAATTTACCCTATTATTATATTCTATAGATTATTGACATACCATATGTACATACTGTACCACAGTGGCAAATAAATGAATAAATAAATATCTGGGTATTTTAAAACGTGCACTCATTCTGCATACATAATTCAGAGATTTCAAGTGATCTTAGACCTATGAGTACCTATAATTTGTGTTATATCTGACGTTTCCGAAAAGATAACTAAAATGCAAATGAGATTTTACCTTATGAAAAAAGGTATGCCACTTTTTGCCAAACTGGCTTCAGGTCAAATCACAATTGTACTACTGTGAAAATTTGTTGAAGTTGTTAGTTTATCCATATAGTTTATCCAAACTATCATCGAACTAGATTTCACGATCGATTTCTCCAACGAAGTTTTGTATAGATGAAATTCTCACAGTTCGTGTATTTTCAGTATGTTAAATCCTTCAACTCGTCTAACATATCGTTTAACGAATTTCCTCAGATCCTCACGCGTACTGGTAATTTATTCTTCAGTAAATCCATGACCTATGTAGGTGCAGTCCAAAATGATATGAATTTTATTGAAAAGAAAAATAACATGCATCTGCATGACGGTGAGATTATCAACAATATCATTGATAGACAATATGCAGAATGTGGGTCCAAGGTTAGACCACTGGGGGACACCCTATAAAAAAAGTGTTTTTGTTTGCAATTATTGACCTATGATTTTCATTCATTTATTCATTTTCCATTTTTTCTTATTCCTCTTTCTTTGGATTAGATGATTGATAAATAATTTGATGGTCTTCAAGGTTCAGAGTGAAATTGTAATATGAAATGATATGGAGATAAAGCAACAAAGATTCATGATTTATCATGTAGGCACGATTTTTCTTCATTGCAGGAGATGTACCTGAACATTCTTCGTGAACTATGTTTCCTCAGGATTCAATCGATCGTTCCTATTCAGAATTGTCATTTTGTCAGAATTTCATCACAAACAGTGAAACTGTTTCTAGCATTAACTGCAACGCAAGCTCTCGTCGAAGGAACTGACTTTATTATTGTGCTAGATAGAATTCCTCACTTACCGACTGTGAATGATGTAGAATTTGATGGGACTGTAGTGTGTATTTTGAGGCGATGCCCATGAGAGATCGGCTGTTCTGGACGTGAAGCTAACAATGAGAGGTCGACCTGGTGGATCCGATACGTCTGCAAAGTCAAATTGAAATCAATTGCTAGCCAATAAAGTGTATAGTGAACTAAATGCATATTATAGAATACATCATTATCTCCATGATTGAAAAAATACACGAAACACCATCTATCCGTGAAATACCATAACGCGTGCAGTCTGCAGTCAGTAGCAGGATCCGAATGGGAAAACATTGATACTGATATCAGTTGTATTATGGAATATTTGGAAATATCTCTGGAGTCGTTGATTCCAAAATCTGCGAAAGTATGGTTGTGAATCAATAAAATAATTTCTCTGACTATTGAATCTTCAACAACTGATGATTTTTACCGCTCTCAACGAAAAATCGATATATTCAGTTCATATTAATATTATATATGAATTCGTTCTATCTAGGATGGGGATTTTGTAGTTGAATTATCACTGGATAGAAAATGAAAAGTAGAACTTCGAGCGGAGTCGTCAATTCCGAAGAGATTAAAACGAACTTTCATTGGTTGAATATTCAAATCTTTCATTTCTCTATCACATTACGTTGGTGAGTATCATCACTAAATTATCCATATCTGATTAAAATTCCAAGCCAACCTTCACGGTTATTCGGTATCCCAGAAAAAAAATATAGCGTGCAGCGTTTCTATCTGTGTTCGTGTGTTCCGATTTCCGCTAGGTATTTCTGGGATTAGAGCAAAAACAAACGTTGCAAAAGATTGAAACTCATTCGATTTCTTTTTCGTAACATTAAACAGTTTGTTACATTAGATATCACTTCTTCCGTCTGTAATTGGAGCAATCTCTTTTTCTTTGCCATTACTAGCACCCAAATATGTTCACGAACCTCTTTTAATTCAATTCAGGACATTGTTTCTTATCTCATTTCACCACATAAGAAGTCATATGGAATTCTGAGTTGGCAGATGGTGAGGTGACAGTCAAGTTCACGCTAACTGAACTGATCTTCTGAAGAAGTTAATGTATCTCTCATGGAGATATGGAGTTGTTGATAATTGTATTCTTGCTTTCGTGTGATGATAAACTGATATCCATAATTGCTGCATCGGGATCATATTTTGATAGAGTATGAACTGTATGAAATCATAGTCTCATCGCTAGTCCAGTATCTTCCAATCTAGTGAAAATCTAAATTTTTTTCAGGATTCCTGTAGTCATCATATGCTTAGTCTTCTGGTTAACATTGCAGTAGATTGAATATTATGAATTTCTCAACGTCAATTATCTGTAGCGTTTCGAATTGTCACGTATCGATCAGATTTTTTATTATCTCCTTTCAAATAATAAAATCTTCATCATAATTGATATAAAATTCAAAACAAAAGATAAACTGAACACTCATGCTAGGTCGGTCGACTGTTCGGTGGCCATGTCCACAACATCATTAATATCTAGAGAGTTTTTGAGCTGTTGATAATTGTTCATTAGTGAAAAGCTTGTGAGGTACCCAAGCGTTCATAATCATGAACATGTTAACACGATCAGACCAAAGGTAGTGGACATGAAAGGGTACATCGTATTCGCAATAAATATCAAGAGGGCGTTGTCATACAGACTCTGCTAAATCGTGAAAGTCTTGAACTCGAACAACCATTGAGCTCGATGCGCAATTACACTTCGAGCTATGGGAAAGCATCGTTGAGCCCAACAATACCTGCGAATACAAAATCCGATGCGTAACGAGTACCTATAGAGGGGATCAAATGAACTGAACATTATAACCTGGAAATCTCGTTCTCCAAATCTGGCCACACACACAGAGTGCCGTGAACTCAAGAATGGACTTCTTTGCTGTCGATTTATAACATTTTCGATGTCTTCATATGCATATCAATTGAACTATGAAACATTAAGGCGAACCTAAATGGATGGACTCTGTTATGCAGATTCTCCAATCTTGTGCAATTATTTAATCAACTATGTGAACCATTTCAAAAGATTCAATGAAAAGGAATGGGACTTTACCAATGAAAAATGAGCTATTCTTATTTTATTTTGCCTGTTTCTTCGTGAATAACTATTCTCAACTATACTCTAATGAGATGATGTTAATTCATTTATTGATTGGGAAAAAAAATTGATAAATCAGCGTCTGATTTGATATACCAGATTTAAGAACGAAGCCTTGACGAACATAAAACTAAATAACATATAATCTTGTTCATGCATATGCTTTAACCATAATCTATGTGTTGCTTGAGCTGTAAATTTTTTTTGCCATGTTTCATGATTCACAGTTCACACTGTTGAATAATTCGAATGAATCACAGAATGCTGAATTTCCAAGAGGATTCTTACAGAATAATGCAAAGGTCAACACTTGTCGAATGAGTTCCAAATGATCAGTAGTTATTGCAGATATGGTAAAGAGATTTCGGAATTCATTTCGAGATGGAGATGAAAATATCGAAATCAATTATATGGTTTCTATACTCAAGAAGAGGTAAATTCGATCATAGTAATCCTGTTAGGAGATGAAATCTTTCGAAATCAAAGTGGGTTTTCTTGAATCTCTTAAACCATAAAGAAACAACAACATACCTGCGCTATGTGTTTTAATCAAATGTCAACTCACCAATCTGCGGGATTTGGATAAGCTCTTCAATTTCTCTAGCTCCAACAACTACGCTACTTATGAACATTATTTCACAAAGTCTGAGAAACGGGTGGTGTTGAGGGAACAAATTAATCAGTTTGTCGAGATCACATTGAGAGGAAAGCCAGCCCTAGTGTCCACTTTATCACACGGTTCAGGATCTGTTATAAAGGCCACAATTCGTTTGATAATTAGTCATTGCAACAAAGTGAATTCATTATATATTTCGAAACACATTTTTCAATTCCTCTGTTTCTCACAACATTTTGCCTTATCGTGTCCTCTTCTAATTCCACTCTATTTTTCAGTCTTCGAGTATGTTTGTATTGAAAATTCAATTATGCGAGACAATTCCATTAAGTCTTTCCTTCAGGCAGAAATTTTTCACAACTTTGATGGTGCTGAAAACTCTGATTAATCAAATCATGTCTAAGAGGTGTAAAAGTTTGGTCGACGGCGTACTTCTAGTATTCTGTAATTATATAGTACGTTCGTTTGGAAAGTGTACAACTTTGATATCTTCAGAACTATTACGTGTTGCAGACTGCTATAAGGAATGTGTATTCAGATTATGTAGTGGGCACTTGAGAATAATTCACCAACTTCAAATTCAGATTCACACATCAAAATCAGACGAATAGTTTTTGGAAATATCATGTGTTCACAATGATCTTCGAAATTCGGATGGAAATGAGAAAATTGTAGTTGGCAAACTTTGTAAAGATGACAAACAAAACATTATTCTTGATTCAAGATACAATTTAATATATTGATTTGAATTTTCAGTTTCACCATAGTTTCACTTTCACAAATTCCGTTTAATGTTGCATTTTTTAATTCTACGTGAAGCTGTGATGCCGTATGTTTTTCATATTATTATTATTTTTTAAATTGCAAGGAGTTATTTCTGGTAAATACGACGAAGAAGTGCCCAATCTAAACTACTTCAAACGATAGAATGATACAATTTCACTAGTATTTACGTGGGCTTGTGTCTTTTTCCAGTTTTCAATGTTCATGATGTGGCTGAAATTAAATTCATAAAGATAAGATAACATGAATTCTATGTTCGACAATTTCAAGTAGGATTCAATATCATAATCACGAATTGAGTGATTCATTCGAAAGACTAGAAAAAAGTTGAAAAATATTGTGGATAGGTGGATTATATCGCACTCAACCAAAATTTCAGATTGATGCATATTGGTCGCCTTCAAACCTACTCTTTCAGAATATTCAGGTGAGATGGATTCTTCGACTACCAAAATATCCCTGAATCATCATAAATATTAGGGAATTAATGTTAATTGCAGCTGCCTATCACCATACAATTCAACAAAATTCATTATCCCTCCATGAGGAATAAATTAGAAATCACCAGCCTGCTCACACCTCTCTGGCGGAGACTACTAATAAATGCAACGTAGGGCCACATGGCTGAGTTCATTACCTTTCCCAAGTGTGTCTCAAGAATGTGAGTCTCGAAGATGAAGAAATCACATTTACTTCCAATTGGAAATTATTGTTGGGATATATATAATAAAAATAATATGATAATAATAAAGCGTATTCATTCACTATGAGGAAACTAAGTAATTACATATAGCCGAGAAAGAAATATAGTGAATGGGCAGAGTGTCATCTTTCACTGTTTTTAAACTCAACCTTGAACCTTAGGGCCAGTAGATACTTTTTCGATTCTGCTGTTGACGATGATTTCAATCATTTTCACCTATACATAGATAGGTAGTATTGAGGTATTGGAGTATATGCGACAATTGGATTAGTTTTCTATTATTCTGAGAATAATTCCTTCTCTCGATGGACTTTTTTCTTATTTCACATTGTATTCGAAAACATTATTTAGGAAATTTCACATTTCCCAATGCGTGGATTTTCATTTCTGGGAGTCAGTGAATTAATTGAGAAGTTACAAAGCCTATATATATCGCTCAAAAAATGCATGAATTCAAAGGATGACACGCTCGTTCTGGAGGGTGAAGTTCGGGCTATAATTATTTCATCAAAAGTTGTTCCCCTCACAAACAAACTTGACGGGTTTCGAATCATTTTTTTGAAGGAAATAAAGTCCATGAATAAGATATTCCAGACTGGAAATAATTCGGATAATTTTGTTTCAAAAGAAATCAGACGAAACTGAAAAGACAAAATCAAAATCATAGATTCCTCAGCATAATCTAGAGAAACCTTTTATATTCAGAGATTTATGAAGTTCTAGGCAGGGTAAACATGTCTCGGAAGGCGCTACTAAGCTCGGCATTATTTCATGATACGTTCAGGGATTTCAGTTACGTCTAATTACATTTTGTGTTTCGTTTCTTGTAACCCTTTTTGCCTGAGGTGTTTCGGTTGATTAATGATTGTGATTGAAAACATTTCCGTTAACCATAATTCATTTTTGCCGCTGACGAAATCACAAATTGCATCTTCAATTTGATCAACGTACCCAAGCTCTTGATAAATAAAAAATACAATTCTAATCGAATGATTTCATTACTCTTGTGGAGAAGTGGGTGGATTCTTCGATTATGAATGAATAAATAGTTCCCAGTTGCTGTTTATGAAATGTATGATTCTCTATTTTCTGGTCATGGTATTTTGAATAATTGTTTTCTTCTCAATATTATTGTTTGAGAGGAATATACAATGAATCGATAAGTTGGCTAATTCAGTAGCACAACAATCACCCATTTTCAGCATACAGTGAATGTAAGAATTCAGTCTATTCCTATTCCAAAAAGGTAATGTACTTATAAGTAATATATTGGGGTTTTGTGCTCGTTTATTTTTTTGTTCTTGGAAAACTGAAATAATCCTAAGTACAATACCAACTGTTTCATTATCGTATTCAAGGATTTGTATAATCGGTACAAAAGTCCAAGTATATTCTATAATATAAATCACATTTTGTAGAGATTTTTTGAATACTTTGATGGATAATCATATATTGTGTGATCATATACAATTCGAATCCTTTTGGTCGTCAAGGATTGAACATTAAACAAAAATATCATTATGGTGTATGATATAAGTATCCACATTATACAAACTTTGTAATGTATGTTTTCAGGGGAACTCTCGTGTTTATGTCGAAAGTTGAAGTCACAGTCCTTGGAGTTGGTAATTTATACTTCGCCTAAACGTTTACATGATATGAATACACTTGGAATTACTCAGGCATAGATTTAAACGAAATAGTATAACGTATACTTTGTGTCACGAAGACTACTCCCAGATGTTGCTCATTCGATTAGCAAGTCAATTCGAGTTTCCCATGTGTATAATCCCTTCGAATTCACTCATATCTCCATTATTCATGTTAAAATATCGAATCAATCATAGTATGTTTCAAATACCAAAACAGTTGACGATACCGTGGAACACTAGATGAAAGAATACACCATTGAAAAAAAAATTATCCAATCCAATTCAAATCAGTAGTAAATCGAGTTTTGTTTGATGAAGACTCAAAACAATGAAGAATATATTATTGTAGGGTTCTTATCAATGGTGAGTTGGATTGGTCAAACCACGTCACTACAACATCATTCACTAAATGAATGCTTTTCGAGCCAAGATCCCATGCAATGCGAATGATTTTGTATGCATCCTAGCCGTAGATATTGCATTAAATGATAAAAACAGAATAATAATTGTATTTCTGAATATATCACGAAGGTTCGCGAAATACCTGTGGAAAACATACAACAGTGTTTGGATGAATAAGCAATTTTATGAATAGTGGAAAAGGGCGCCGAGAATCGAACCAAAGAGTTCATCAAAGAACAATCGTTAATATTCTGAGAGTACCTACTGGACCTCAATAGGCGAACAATCAGAATCATGGTTGGGCTCCTGACAGGGTACTGAGGTCTTAACACATAAATAACATCGGAATCTCAAACACAGTCATTTGTAGGCTCTATCGAGAAGACGAGGAAACCTCAGCACACATTCTGTCCTACTGCGAAGTTTTATCAAGGCAAAGGTTTTCTATACTAGGAGAAAATGGCTACAAAATTAGGCCTAGAACCTAAAACGAGAGGGTGTGCACGATAGATCTGTGAAGGTCGCAGTGTGGAGGCTCCTAGAAGCACATAGGCCCCTCTCTAATCCAATTCAATAGGGAATTAGTCTGGAAATGTATGTTTTGTGAAACCTACGTTGTGTTGAAAATTAAAAAATAACAAATTATCCTAATTTTCACGGACTACGAAAATAATTATTAGTTATTTTTGGATTCATTTTCCTTGTATAATCTTATATATAGTACAATCGAATGCCTACTAAATGAAACTTGTTGCTTACAAATATCTAAACACAGCTGCTAAAGACAAAAGAACGCTTTCATATACGTTTATCAAACGATTACTAATCTGAAGGCTATATTTATTTACGTTACGCAGTTTCAATATTCATTTGAAGATGATGAGCTCTTCGAACTATGTCAGAGAACAGCAACTAGCTTGGTACATGGATTTTAAAGTACCGCTTTTTATATTATATCATATACTACAGGACACATAGCAGTCACTCGCAAAGTTGTGTGCATATTCTACTGGTGTTCAACAACATTTGTTGAAAACCATCCAATGTAGAGCGATAAACACATATGTATATACAGGGTGGCCAACGAAAACGTACCGGAAGGTATAACTACCAGAAAGAGATTTCATCGAAGAAAACCTGAAACACGACAAATTTGTATATGAGGGGGACAACTTTTGACGCAAAAACTATAACCCAAACTTCACCCTCCTAAGCGGGGGTAGCATCTCCTTCACTTTTTCGTTGAGAAGCCCTTTCAATTCCCTATACATTCCTTTTTTATTTTTGAAATTCCGCCTACTCGTTGCAAAGATGTGGACCTTTGAAATGTCGCTAGTGCATTTCTCAAAAAATACAAAAATTAAATCGATTTCGCTTAAAAACTCACCGTTTTGTTGAAGTAAATGTCGAGAATATTTTCCTCAAAACAATTTTTCTGTTCTTGTTCATTCCAGCTATTTGGTAGTTTTTATTGAGTAAAAAATTATCATATTTTTGCATACCAAAAATTCTTTTCATCAAAATACTCAGTAGTTCCTATCTGTCTTGCACCTTGTGTTTAAGTGCTTCAAAATTTTATTCAAATCTATAAATCATGGTGTACACTATTCCAGAAAGAGTGAAAATTATTGAACTCTATTTTAAGAATAATAGTGTGAGTAATGAGTGGAATAATGGAATTGGTGGCAAAATTTCGCGAATCTGGTTCTGTTCGAAATAAAAGAGGCAGGGTGATAATCCAGTATTGAATGGACCTGTAGAAGAAACAGTGTTGGGGCAAGTTGCAAGGGACTGTACTATGAGTACAAGACAACTGGCTGGTGGAACGGGTGTTAGTCGTACAAGTGTCCATAGAATATTGAAAAAGTACAAGTTCCATCCGTATAAGATTCAATTATTGCAGGAACTGAATGAAGATTACTTTGACCGTCGCTTGCAATTTTGCGAAATCATAACTGAACGAGCAAACCATAAATCCTAGAATATTTTACAAGGTTCATACGCAAAATCCTCAAAAATTAAATGTATGAGCTGGTTTTTCTAGAAATTTCCTTGTTGGTCTTTTTTTCCTTCCTGGAAATTTGATAGGTGAAATGTTCCTCGATTTGCTGGAAAATCACATTGATCCAGCTCTAACTAATATCATAGAGAACAATCCTACATACATTGAAGAGGAACTGATATTCTAACAGGATGGAGTCTATTGGTGCAACTAGTTCACAATGAATTAGGGAGTACTCAGAGATGACGTATTCTACATAAAGTGAACCAGTGATGCATCTGATCGGACAACACATGCATAAATCATTAATTATTGGGAAGTATCCTTTAATACAATTGGGAATTATAATAGACAACACTCTATTATGCTTCGATTGTATGGCTTCTCATTATGATCATAACCTGAAGGTTTCACTTCATCACGTTGTATGGAAATTTAATCACAATATTTGGTTACTCCGAATAAATGTGATACGGCGAACACAAATTTCACTCCATGTTCGAAAATTGGAATGTCACGAAAATATGAAATTAAAATAACAACATTATTCCTTAATTGCGTCAATCACAACTTGCAATCTCATCAGTATCTATTTGCGAGAAAATGCATTATTCTAGAATCTCAAATAGAAATTTTCAAGTTGATCTATGTTGGTATTGCATACGAAACATTGAATTTTATCACTCATTTATAACCACTTATCAGAATCAGTTCATGATATCGTGAATTCTCTTATTTCTCGATCTCTGATATCAGTAAAAATCGAATCTTGAAGTTTTCCTGAGGTATTGAAGTTTTCAATATGATGAAATGGATAACTCAATTTCGTGAAGTTCTGAATCAGTTAAATTCCCAAATAAACTTCAAACTTATGAGACCGTTCAAACCGAACGATACTGATATGTGACTCAGAATTGTCGAACAAACTTTCCATGCGTTGTAATATAATTGTTCACCCAAAAGAATATCGCATTCTGCTTTATAAATAGCAGGTTTTGGAGCTGCTACCAAAAGGAAATTGAATCTGAGATTTTCAGACTCGGTGGAAGAATATGATCGAAAGGATTTTAAGGAGGACCATTCAACATTCACTCCGTTTTGAGGGCTCCAGCTTTCAGAATTCATATGTTCGTGTTGTCCTGACGCTCAACAACTCCAATCCATATGCTTGTATATTTGTGTGGAAAGTATAGGGCAACAAGATTTTCTCACGCAACCTCTCCGTTATGAATTGTTACTTCAAGTCCTCATATTATTTTTCATCAGAACAGTTTAGTCTATCTTCTAGAAGTATTTCTTTTTCATTCGATCATCAATTCATATATCGATAAGGAAATCAATTATTTTCAAATAACAAAATACAATTTATTAGGGATCACTTTTTGTTTTCATGTAGCCTTCACTAGTTTCTGTTTTATAAACCTTCTCAACTTTCAACTCTGTGCTTTCCATTCAACATATTCAACAATCATCCTAATTGTTTTGATACTGGTGGCTGTCTTCTTATGCGAATACAATAATTGTGGTAGCGCTATTGCAGAGTGATATATTTTTTTCTTCTAGAGAATGAAAAGCCGCTGTAATATATCTAGGGATTTTGAAACACCCCACGTCCAAATAAATTCCAGAAGAGCCGTAACTCATGCATGAAAATAACAATGCTACAAATTGTCTCTGTGAGGAGCTTCGCCATAATGTATTCCCTGAATATTTAGGGAGTCAATTGACCCATAGGAATGTATTCATTTCATTAGAATATTGGACGTCAACTGGGATATATTGGTGAGCAATATTATTATCTCAATAACGAACCGTGCTAACTGACAGAATACATGGCCAATGAACGTTTGATGTATAGTACCCGTTTCCTCAGAAGGTCTTTCAAGATTGATCTTTGCTATTCATCACATCGCACAATCAGTAAGTGATCAGAGTTCTGGTATGTTTTATGTATATTCATAATTTTCATGGACTTCCACTATAGGTCACTTGATGAACTTTCGTCGTTTTTTCGTCGAAATGTTCACCACAATGAATGTTGCCTTTTGTTTTTGAAAATTCATATGCAACTATGGGTAGGTTTGAAAAACAATGAAGCTAAAACATCAGAAATCATGAATTGAATTGAAGATTCGAATTCCTTGCAGCATGATGAAATCAATTCATTTAGGAAAGATATTTCTGACAGATTTGGTTATCTTACAATAACATGAGTGCAAAAGAAAAAATATCACGCTGACCAGTGAACTTCTAATTGGTCGAGACATAGCTGGGAACATTTAGACATCAATAAATATGGCAACACCTAATAGTAACTACACAACGATACCAAATCTAGTTGGCGGAAAATTTTTGATCCACTTATGAAGTTTCTTACTTTCAGTCGAAATTTTTGCAAATATTGAGAAAACCTGTTCAGTAGTTATCCATATTTGATAGGTATTCAATTAATTTCGTTGTTTATATTTTATAAATCTGAAATATTTTTCAAACCAATTTCAATGATGAACTCAACCCGACTATCTGTTTCGGAGTATCGTTAAAAACTAGCAGCTACACCGCACTTTCTGGCAAGCAAAATTATCTTGCTCGAATAAACAGATAACGCTTGCTTTCATCTTGAATAATCGGCATTGTCGTGAGCTTCAAATGGAATGTGATATTTTCTGGTCACCAGAATTGAATAATGAATGTATCGATACAAAAACGTTTTTCCCGTACAACTCACCGAGAACTCTCAGTTGGATGACCCCATCAGGCTCAGGTCGGCCGTTGATGAGGCAAATGTAATCTCCTGTATCGGTGGCCAGCACTGGGTGTATGGTCAGAGCGTAATCTTTGGCTAATGATATGCGATGTTGCTCGGTGTAAACGGTCAGAGAGCTTCTCGAATATTCGAGAATCTTTTTGTCTTGTGCCAGCGAGAGCCATTGTAAGCTGTTCACCAATGAGTGTTCGTTTGCTCCAGCACACGGTAGAGACTGATTGTGGTAAGCCTTCACGAAGATCTGTTCCACTGGGGTCGTAGAAACATCTGAAAATATGAATATATCAGTGATAGTGCATATGGTATATGACTATGAGTCAGATACGGTAGAATATCTTAAACAATTGAGTGGGTATGGTTTTGAGTTCAATGAGTACTTCTTGATTTCAGTTTTGAAAATCTTCTCGACTAAATTTTTTTTATTCAAAGGGGTAGTTTGTTGAAGCATTTTATGCACATGTAATATGCACTTCTACTCGTAAACGTGAAAAGGTGGATGGGGGAGTTTAAATTCCATGTCAAGATTGACTTATTACTGAATAGAAAAATATGCTCTGAACATATTCCTACAGGAGTCTTTATATTTCATATGAATATTGTGATATTGATTTCAAACAGTATTGAATAGCATTTGTAACTTAGAACGTACCTGATTCCTGAATAACAGGTATTATTTGAAGATTATTCAGTAGTGTCAGTTCTATAATATCGAACATTGGATCACTCTTTCTTTATTCTCATCAAAATGATATTTAATCATGCAACTATCAATTGAAAAAGCATAGCATTAAACCTCTCTTATATAACGTATTATGGCTTGGTAGACAGTTTGGGTGAATTATTGTCAATTCAAACTGTCTACCACCAGCTTTCACACAATAATACAACTCCTGTGTTGATGCACTGAATGAATAAAGAACACTTTTTCAATTCCAACATTGAATATTTCAAAAACGAATCGACATGATCCAATTCTCTTCACTGTTCCATATTCAGATATTAACTTCCAAATGAAGTATTCATTGTCACATATGACAAATTTCAAGAGAAAGGGAAATAAAACCCAGAAATATTTTTCAGTTTTATCGCGAGTCGTAGTTTTTGAAATCTGGTTTAAATCCCCAAGAGGGCCCTTCCTTTGTTTTCAATAACTTCCTATGTATATCGATAGATTATTCATCACAAAATTCCAATTATAAACTAGATTGACATGTCAAAGGAACGAATATTTACAATTCAGAATTCCATGAAATGAAATACCCATGACGATAAAATATATTATAAATATGGTGGGAACAACATAGATTTACAATGAGCAAGGTTTTCATGAGTATCAAAATGAACGTTAACATTATGAATGAATTTCACGCATCAAGATAAACGAAAATTTCAACTTGAAATATTTAAATCGAAAGACAAAAGCGTACTTCATTTTGATTTATTTTTGGTTGAGAATTTTAATTTATGATATTTATAGTTCAAATTTTTGAACAACTCATGAATCTCAGCGATTTTTTGTTTCGATGGCATTATAATTGATAGAAAAATGGTTAATTTCAATGAAAATACACGAATACACTTCTGTCATGTATATGTATAGACATTTTTAGACCCAGTTGAGTTTTTCTCTGACTTCAGATCATGGACTTCATTCACAAATTTCAGTGAATTCTGAGATATCCTTGTCTAGTTTAGTATTTTGCCGCGTCCTGGAGATACCAAATGAAATTAATTCAAACTTGAGACCAAGAAATACACTAAGCAAGATTTCCTTCTCCTCAATCTCGAACACAACCTTCTGTCAGAGTTTCTGTCATTTTTCTCAGAAATCGTAATGTTCCAGGTGTCAAAATTTGGTGATCTCCGTAGAAGGTGCTTCATTCAATACCTCAGATGGAGTATTTGATGTCTATACCAATTCATCAACGTGTATGATGAAAAGTTGTAGACATTTCTGATTATATCGAATGGTACAATTCAATTATCAGGTGTTGAGTTCCATTTCGATCCAGTTAAGTCATCGAGTCCACTTTTCACACTTACAGATCATGACCAAATGCGTTCGATAGGAACTCAAGGGAAATAACGTCAATTATCCGATAGCGTGATTCTAGGCTCTCAAGGCTTGATTAAAAAATTGTTGGTTCATGATATACAACAGATATCATTCTTTAATATAATGAACTTATGAAAGTGCCCTAATTAACCGTTATAATTGAGATTATTAAGCTAAAACTACGTTGTGTGTACGAGTCCATTACCCATATAACCTCTATCAGTGGATTGTATAAGTATCAATAATAATGAAATTGTGATCGAATATACTCGTGAAAACATTTTAATTTTGGTTTGTTGGTCTTTGACAACAACTTCCTGACTTCCTGTTTATCGATGCTGATTTTTTTTTTATATAAAACTCCTCACGAAAGGAGACATCCTGTAATGTTCAGAGAACATCGTGAGAAGCAAGGGAAATAAGGTAGGAATTGGTGTTCTTTTTAAATTTCTAAAGGTCGTATGCCTCGGGGAACACCTCCCTGGGCAATGTGTTCCAGAGCCTCGCTGTTCGTTGGATGAACGAGTCTTTGAAATGATGATAATGATGATAATTTTTTAAGTCATAAGTTTGTGGACCTGGCATATGTATAGGAAATATTGAAACCGTCGTTAGAATAACCGATGCATGAATAATTTGCTGGTATCTTGAAAAAATGGAATATCAAGTGTTTGCAATCCTTGGGTGTATATTTAGAATCTCTGAGAGATTAATCTACATTTCTACATACTCCAGTCATGCCTTGTAGGAATATGACTACAGATAATCACGACTTCTGACATGTATTGTCATAAATAGTTCTTTTGAAGAAAACGTTTCGAACGAAACTAATTAAAAGGTGTGACATATAGTACCAGTTTTATGTATTTCTGAAACAATCACGCTCTTTCTCTCTCGTTTTCATGTTCCTTTCAATTACAAACACTAGCAGACTGTTTAGAATGCTACGACTTTGAAGTCGCATTCTAATTAACGGATGAATGAGTGTAGAAATCACGCGATGAAATCTTAAATTATAATACAAAGTGTAAATTTTATCTCAGTTGAAAGAGGTGAGCACAATTTTTATTCCGTCATTATTCCTGAGTTTTCACTTTTCGAAATGTTGTCTGATCATGCTACGTAACGAAAACAATGAATTCCATACTAATGACAATGAGAAATGTCTCTTCAGAATCCGTTTTCCCTCCACCTTATCAGGGTTCAAAACTTCAGCCCCGTCGCATGGCACAGAGAGATAACATTAAACAAGGTGACGAAAATGAAGGAAACCTGACGTTTATGCGTAGCTAAATCGATTCGCCCCATCAACAATATAATCAAAACACACGTATCATACGTGCCTTTCAAGTAACAGAATAATAGAAACTATTGTTCCATAGATGTACATGGTTGGTTTCATTGTAGTTGCTAAAATTCTATCTGAAAAGTGTTCCTTGCCTTTGAACTTCTAAAAGGCTATTCGGATTTTGATTAATGTGATAAGTCATGTTCATTTTCGAGAGGAGAGTTTCATATTTAGAATTTACTCTTGTGAATTCTCATTGGATCCATATTAATTGATTGAAGTGAGGGTTTTGTCACATCCAAAGAATAATAAAGCAAGTACAATAAATATAAAATTCGGATGGATATATTATATATAAACAATGGAAACTACAATTACCATCACAAAATGAACAAATGTCCTACGGTGATTGAAGAAATTTTATGATTGAGTGAACAAAAATGTATCTATGTCAGGACAGATTTTTCATTTCCAATTCAATTGAGGCTTTATATTGATAAATTTTTGCCCTCTAGTTTTTTCATGGTGACATCCTTTCAGCAGTCCAACTTTAGTACTATGAGGTGGGATGGATCAAGATCTCTTTTTTAATAACTAATTGGTAAAATGTCTCAGATCTTTCGATGAATACATGATGAGGATTAGGATGAATTTATGATATATATTGTCGTGTACAGGGGGTGTCTTTGGGGGTCAATCAAGCATAATTCAAAACTAACTCAGGACTTCCTCAGGACTAACTCAAGACTTGGTCTTCAATCACTTTTATCAAATCGCATTAGTGATTCAGTTCTTGTGATGACACATTTTTCTTGACATGATTTATACTGAACTACTTTCATCATGAACTTGTAGACAGAAGTGCTTTGTTTATAATAATAATGGAATCATACTTGGTGTTTCACTGAATTGGATTTCGAAAAATGTATATCTCGACAGGATGAAGAGGTATATTGAGTTTTCTGAGGTTTTTCATCTCATCATACTCAATTCATACTAGTAATCATAGTTACCACAATATTTTTTCAAAAAAATGCTGATAAAACACATTGATATGTCCGACATATCATCACAAGACATATCCCTATCAGAGAGATTGACTAAATGCTAATTTTCGAATAACTGATGAAATGATGAAATCTTTATTGGTAGGATACATCCTGATATACAATACAATAATTATTTCTTTGAGCTTGATCATAAAAGACGAATGAATAAATGAATTAATGAATATAAACAACTTCCAGGTTATATGAAACAATAATAATGATATAATATCAAAAATATAATAATAATCATAATAACATGCAAAAACAATTTGAATTCAGCAACTTATGTATCACACAACAACAAAAACCAATTAGATAATCAAAGAATATATATATATATATAATATTAATAATGAGAAAAATAGACAATATTGATCAAATGATGACATAAAATCATTTCCCAGTATAATAGTAAGAATCAGTTTTGATATTTGAAATTAAGTAATTCTCAAATTCGTTCACTGATTTCGATTCTTTGATGGAGGTTGTTAATTTATTGAATTCATTGATGCCTTTATAAAAAAGTGATTTCATAGAAGAGGGCATATTCTGCATTTGTATGTGGAGATTATTGATACCTCTTTTATAATGATTATATATAGCAGAATCGTATGTAATGAATTCCTCGAAATATGCAGGTAGATGATTATTCAATATTTTATAAAAAATTAGCATTGAACGCAGGTAGAGTCGTTGCTTTTCAGTCAGCCACTGTAATGTTTCAAGCATCAGGGATATATTGGTCAGACGATTACACCCAACGATGATACGCATTCCACGATTCTGAAATTTTTGTAGTGATGATACCTAATTTGCATCAAATAAATACAGGATACTTGCACAATAATCGAAGTTTGGTGGTATTATGGAATTGTATACTGTTATTCTCGAATGCATTGACAATCGTTGGGAAATTCTTGAAAAGAAGTATAATTTTTTTGCTATTTTTTAGGACATATAGTCAAAGTGAGCTTCAAATGATTAGTTATTATCCAACATGAATCCTAGACATTTGAACTCGGTGACAAATTCAATTTGGCTATTGTCAATAGTTATAATGTGATGATTGCGGTTGATGTTTTAATATCTGTATGAGGTTGTAAGGATCATTGCCTTAGTTTTGTCAAAATTAAGTTTAAGTTTATTAGCGTTCAAGTAAATCTGAATCTGCTGTGGTGAGTAATTCATTTTGTTTAGGTCATCATCCAAGTTGTTGCTAGAAATTGACAACAGAGTATCATCTGCGAATAGATTGACAAAATCACAGGAACGAAACTGATTTATATCGTTGATGTGAATTAAAAACAAAAAAACACTCCCTTGAGGTACCCCATAATCATTTGCAATGAGTGGAGATGAAACTTCATTGATTTTAGTAATTTGTTTCCGTTCACTCAAATAATGTATAAGCCAATCCAAGACTGTACCATCAATGCCAATTATCAATTCTTAGGTAGGTACAAGTATATTTGACTCCAGTTTGTTGGGGAATTTTCTATACGTCAGAGAAATATTGATTAGATGCAGTAGAACATGACCAATCACACCATATGTATGTTTGATGAATTCACTATCTATTATTTTGCTAGATGACTTATTATCCACAGCATTTATTATTTATGTGATGTCCATCAGTTCGATTTGCTTGAACTCTAAATGTCGGTTTGTTGCGTTTGTTGCCAGTCATCAATATAGTGACATTCTCTATAGTACTCATTATATTCCTAATGCTATCCACATAATAATTATTGAAATATTCAGCAATTTCATCATCCTTTCTCACTACCCTCAAGGTATTGATAAAAAGTATATAATATAATCCTAAAATGAATACCATTTATAAAACATGATTTTGTACTCACCAAGGTTTTTAAGGTTTTTCAAATTGAATAAGGATTATTTTTATTCACATCTATTCAGTCATGATAATATTGTTTTTCCTTATTCTTCAATAAGCTTACCGCGAAATCTTGTATGCCTCCCAATCTCCCTCACTTTTACTATTTTTAAATAATTTATGAGCTGAATCTCTTTCTCTTCCTTTAATTTTAAGTTCTAGATCGTACCATGGGACACTATTTTCTTTACATCGAAACGTTCTTTCAGGTGCTACTATGTTGACAATTTGTTCACATTTGTTCTTTAAATCTTCATGAAATATATCCACATCTACACAATCTAATCTAGTTCATTTCTTCGTGTTCGTATCTGTGTTAATGTCTTTCATGAACCTGTGTATACGTATTTATACTTCATGTCGATTTTATTTATTTCACCATTTTTAAACATAGAAAGCTACCTTAAATTGTCCTGAAGATGAAACAATAAGGTTTCGGAACGTCGACAATCTAACAATTGGTTTTCTTCAACATTTCGACCGAATTCCCGCTAACCTAACACCAGATTTCATATTCAACGGTCGCCATTCTATTCAACTAATCTAGAGTTACATGATATTAATTCAAGATTCATTTTATTCATATTGGCAACACCTAGATTTCTATACCTTTTTGACTTCAACCAACATCATGCACTTTTGTTGAAACGTCAAAATTAGTGAGTACATAATCGATAAGAGTTAAAGTACTAGCAGTATATCGTGTAGGCTCAGTAACACTTTTTTAATAGAAATTGTTAACCAGCAGAATCAAATTTGCATCCCCAACTAGAATAACTTTAACAACATCTCCAAATAAAACATAACAGATATCTTCGAATAAACTGAGAGTGGCTGGAGCTTGATGAGTAATACAAACATCCCACCAACATTTTTGTTCCATTTGGATTCATTTTAATTACTTTGCAGCAGTAATTTTTTTCGAGTACAAACGATTTGTAGATTGAAAAGCCTACATCACATCTAATATATAATAATACCCCTCCAGTATGTCTGGAAGCTGAGTTAGACCTTATTGAGTTATAGTTTGGAATAGATATTTCTGTATTCTCGATATCGTCAGTTATACGGCTTTCACTGAACAGCATTATTTCAGGATTATAAGGTACTATACTGATCAGAACCTGAGCTTTATTGGCAATGAAATTTCGTATGTTACTGTATATCAAATCAAAATTGAAATTTGAAATAATATTAGGACGACTTACATGTTTTTGTCTGTTTAGTGTTTCGCTTACTCTTTTAGGAATACTATTAACGAATCTAATTGTTTTATAATTATCTCTAGATCATCTAACCTGCTTTTCACCAACAAATAGTATTCTCTCTGCTTAATTGTTTGATCACCAAATATGCGAATTCCTCTAGCAACTTTTCCTCTATTCTTCAGCACTTCTATAGTGGAGTCCCTGTTGAGCAATACCACTTTCAATACTCGTATCTTATTTGGCTGTACTTTGCCTACTCTGAAGACTTTTATGTTGGCCATATCGATATTGAAATCCTTTTGACATTCTCCGTATCCTCTTCCTTGTGCTTCTGCACATTACCATGTACAGATTCCTCGACATTTGCTAACAAAACATTGGATTCTTTTTCTTTGCCTTTATCATTTCTACCACGATTTCTTCATAACTTTAATCCCCTGTTTGCTGCCTATTGTTCTGACTGCTGTTACTAGTTTTAGTGTCATTTAGAAAAACTTTATGAAGTTTGGATTCAAAGTCACCTGATCTATTTTCCAGGAATCCAATTTTCTTTCGCATGACTGGAAGTATTCGCAACCCTTCTCGACACCACTCACAGAAAAATTTTAGAGTTCGCTTGGATGTCAGCTGAATACATCTTATTTTGGATGCAGTTAGATCTGCGCAGCTCAAGTGTAGTTGTTTTCTGCACCCATCACATTCACAGAATTGATCATTTGTAATTTTTTCATCACACTTGAAGCACAACTTTTTTTCCTTATCGCCCGTACGCCACTGGCAATAAGAAATTAATCTTCCGATCACCTCATCTACACCCTATCAGAACGGACTTTTTTTGCACTTTTTCTTGTACCTCAGGTATTAGTTGCATTAATCATTATTGATTTGCATTATTACACCTGAGATTTAAGTCAGAAACAAATAACACTTAGTCAGATTATAGCTTAGAATATTTCACGCAACTACATATAAATTTCATCTTTCAATTCGACTCATTTATCAAGAACTTTTCCTTTAACGTGGGTGATAAACCGCACTTCTTATCACTATCAATCTCGATCAAATGAAATTCATATAGCATATTGGTTGTACATATATTGTTTCTGATATTCGACTGAAACGAATTATGTTATTGCATCAGACATAAACATATCGATTCATCTAATTTTTAGAAGAGTAGTTTGGTATTCCATATTTAAAAAAAAGTCTCTGAAGCTATCGTGTGCACCTTAGCCAGTTAATCATGAAAATTCGTGTCAATTACATAATAAGTCCAGTTCTTGAAAATGTTAATTGTTGTACTCGATTAGTAGTCCTGACGCAATGATTTTTTCTTCTTATACACCAGGTAAGTCTTCCACCTGTAACACTTCGCAATCTATAGGCTAAAGTAATGAACCAGATATGATAGCCTTCTGCATTGCAGCATCTGGGATGTGCGCCTTTTGAAAGTGAGCTACCATCTGGTACATTAATTCTAATGAAATCTGCGTTCATGAAAAATATGTTTTCACTGTATTGTTATACGCATGAGAATTAATCACAACATGAAACATCGATTAACCATTCACGTGAAAGACATCGTTATTTCATTTTCCCATCATATATTTCCTCTAAGTAGGATTTAGAGGAAAAAAATACCATAAATATGCATGAACATTCGAAAAATGTCAACACCCTTATCCAGAAATGAATATAAATCAAAGAAACCGTTTACCCGAAACTAAGGGGATTTTTTGCTGAATCAGTATATTTATCTGTCGAAATGGCCCGATAGTCTGGAATATTTCCGAAGATGGTCAGCGGATTACCTGCTGGATTTCCACAGAGTGTCCAAATCTCAATGGATCCAATAAAGTGTTTTCATTATTGGTAAATATGAAAATGGCGATTCACACGTCCATGATAAGGATTCGGTTGAGAAATCATTATAGGTGAATTGAATTGGTTTTCTGTTATGTATTTGAATACTATTTCCTATATCACAGAAGCTGATAGTATATACTATATAATATATGAATAGTGCACAACACAAGTAGAAAACCATGATGAGATTCTGAGAAAAGTGATTTTGAATAATGCATGACGATGATGATTTCTTTAAGACTATGTGAAATACTTGCTTCTTTGTGAGTCGGGAAAATGACAAGGTGAAGAAACTGTATGATCTTATCATCCCAGATAGCCAGGGATGAAACCAAATGTCGAAGATGATATATTCATTGAAGTCTATCGATTGTTATATCACGTCATAGAGAACGTTAGCCGGTATCTACCAGAGCAATAAGTTATGAATCAGCTTGAATATCTGCGAGGTATTGGGGATTGAACCATTCGAAACATTCCTTACAACCGAGTTCAATGATTTAATTTCATTTCCGGAATATTGAAATTTCAAATGTTTGCGTTCTCGTGGTCATTTAATTAGTTCTTCTGATTAATTGGGTTGCTTAAACGGAATTCTGGAATGGAATCGTTTTACGAGTGTTGAAATGAAATTGGTGGGCCATCTCAGAAGTGATGTTTCTCGGTTTTATTAATGCTGCCTATAAATGATGGTAACACATGTAGAAAATTATTCCTTCCGTAATTTTCTGACGGAAGATCTTATAGTTGCATATAATTGCACAATCTAGCTCAATAAGGTGTGCTTCAATCTCGAAGAAATAATTTGGCAATATCCTATTTCCTTTGCGAAAGGTAATTTCGAGCATTTGCATCAAACGAAAGAATATAAATATTTTGAAAGGAGATCAAATCAAGATTGTGAATAATCGTCACGTTGTAGGATAATTCGTTGAATCTCTAATGTCATCTAAAGTTCTGATAGTGCATGTATTTTTCCCAACTGAGAAATCCTGTACCTAAGGTTCAATGGAAAATATATTCGGCTGATTGGGCAGTGTTATGCATTATTTGACCGAGACCGAGCAGTTTCAACCTTTCATTGTCATTTGACGATAGAGGTATGACTGGGGGTTTTGATTTGTCCTGAAAAATGTGTCCTTCCAGCGAGTCATGAATAACTTGTTCAATCGACGACAGGAATAGGAAGTTTCAATAATTCCAGCACCTCCGATTCTCCACAACGGATGTGATATGTCCTGAGGCATAGGATAGCACTGAAACCTCGTCCATACCGTATTTATACTACTTCAAATAGTAATAAAGCAGTCGTTGTTGCCATATTGTATCTGTGGAAATTCACTATGCATACTGACAGCAGGTATATCAGCATCTCGGATGACCTGCGGCAGGCATTGCAATTTACATACCCATGACTCGACTTCGTTAAGACAGCGTGTTCAATATGCCATTTTGATGGCTTAGCATAAAGAACCCTTCTATTTCAACTCTCAGCATGATTGAACTGATCTCCGACATTGTTTTTGAAATTGAGACAACGTAGACGTAGGAATGAGTCCAGTGATTGAGTCTATAGAAGGAGAGAAAGTCATTCGTCTGCTTGTTATTTCAGAACTTACTTAATGATCGACATTTTCGAACATCTTAGAATAGTTACTGAGATCGGATACGAAATATATCATTCAATCACAAGCGATATTCGGCAGACAGACAAAACGGTTCCAGGCTGGACCCCATTTCATTGTCAGGCTCAAGATCTATCAAACTTCTCTTCAACAGAATTCTTTTTACCATCGGTGAAGTTTTGGAACTCATCACTCAGGGCATTTCCCGATACCTATAACCTCGAGAGTTTCATGGAATATTCCAATACCTTCGTTCTTCGCCAATATTTCTTACCGAATCGCACGATGTTCCAGAAGCGTTATAGTATTGCCTTTCGTGTAGCGAAAAGAAAAAGAAATATTATTGCTCTTATCACATGTCTGGCTGAAATTGTCTTTGGTGAATAATCTTAGCTAACTAGCTCCACATTATATATTACTCCAATTTCGAAGACATTCCCTGAAGGAAGTCATCTCCATGATGAATGTCACTATACCACAACATCTTCCGACAGCAGGCGTTAGACGCTCGAGTATATCTCATCAGAAAATATCTCCCATATTTAGCTAGCTGTACATTAATTGATTGTAGCCTGGAATTTCATTTAGCATAGCGATTGCTTTAGCTTCACCGACGGCTTCATGTCTTCCGAGCGAAATGCTCAATTATTCGTTCTGCGTGATGAGACAACTGGCAAGCAGGCAGGCAGACAAGCAATGATCGTGAAGGTACGCTCTTCCTCAATCTCATACTTCGGGTCGTAATTGAGGATATACCAATTCATTTGGCCATCACTTATTCATGTATTCCATAGACTTTTTATATACCTCACATTGAGATTCCTACCTAACCTTCCCATTATTTTCAACTGTTCAGTGTTCGTTGTGATGCCATCTAAGTGAGTATTGAATAGTTGATGACATTTTGATACTGTGAAAGCTGTAAATTGATTGCAACCTTAGGAAAATATTCATGATGGAATGTAGGAGTTCTGAAAACTCAGATATTCCCCGTGTTCTTGGATTCTAATGAATGAAAATCACTTTTTTGACGTCTATGTATCTATGTATTTGAATCAAAATAGACTAGCTAGTGACATTGTCGAGTGATGCAACGATATTTGCCATTTTTTTGATTGTATAGTTGATGCAGTACACATCAAATATATAAGGTGATCAACGGTCGAGTAATGACGTCTGTGACAATTTTTTCAAATAGATATTGTTTTCTCGTAGATATTATGGAATCTTTGGAATTTTGATTGAAAGACGAACAGAAGAAATGATCACTTCTTTTTTCGTACACGAACCATTCTCTAAATCGTTACCATTTGGAAAAAAAAATCGACAGTTTGGAGGAAGCATTTTTTCCGAAAATGATTCATTTCATTCATGAGGAAATTATCCATATCACGAATTCAACGGACTCATTGTTGAAGTAGCCAATGTGTGATATATTTCTAACGAACATTTTCCATTGATATGTTTGCTTTCAATAGAATAATCTTCATGAGATTGAATTGGAATTCATATCAACAGTATAATGGCGAAAAAACTACAAGATGAGGAAATTTCTTGTTAGGAAAAATGATTATTTCCATTGGAAAATATGATTTGCAATTACGTTCAACGTGAAGATTTCACTATATAATTTAGAATTCTTATATGTTCATCAAATATCAGTCGATGGGTTTCTAATTGAAATTCTGGAATATCCATTCTGAATTTTGAAATGTATATTCAGTTGAATAACTATTCAAAAGGAACCACTTCAGCTAGAATTGTAATAATATATTTAATCCCCAAAGATTTTTATGCTACAATCGCAATCTATGTCGCATGCATGCTTTTCAATACGTTATTTTCGTGATATAAAACATTCATTTGAGACAATTTTGATATGTGAATACCATAGGAGAACGTAAATTGTCGCGAACTAAAATTGATATTACTAATATATATTTCCTGTGTTCATATGCGTATTATATATCGTAGGAGTTTGTTTATTTTATTCATATCATCTCTATTGATGTGACATGGATGACCTCCTGGCAATCTATTCAAATCTATTCAAATCATGTGAAACTGGTCATTCCGATGGAATACTTCCATGGTAGGATTACGTAGAAAATGCTGCTCTCAGAACTTCAAACAATACTAGCTGGCCATCAAAGGAAAACGTTTTAGCTGGGGCAATGCAGGAGGCTATAATACTCAGTTAATTGAGTCTGTTCAAGGCATAGGATTTCTGATTCCAGTAATCGTGTCACGGTATGAGTGAGTGATCACAGGTTCCTTTCGAGCCAAATTTCACGGGGTGTTACAATGATAATACCATACCAGTAATGAAATACCCAGAATACCTGAATTTTCTTTTATCATTGGTGAATTTGGGAACGTTATCGAATTTATGAAAAACATGAGATTATAATGAGAGGCATTCCTAAGGGCTTAGACGTTTAGTGCTACTTTGTTTATTGATAGTTTCACTTCCGCTATGGATCTGAATTTTATATCGATTATAATATCACCTTATTATTCAACCTTCTATTTTTATGCGGATATATATTCGTATATGAAATAAATGATATTGAAATTTGAATACTATCCGGTGGTTCCTCAACAAAGATGATTTATTGGTGATGAAAAATGACAAATCGATAAGCTTGGATCAAACTGTTTCAATTCATTCAGTAGAATGTCGAATGTTATTATGCCTTTGAAACGTGAATAGGAACAGATCTATATTTCATGATATTGAAGATCAAATTTGGTATTTCTTCTTGAGAAGTCATGATTTGTCCACATTCGTTGATTATTATAATGATACCATTCTGATAAATTGATTAATCGCATAATTCAATCCATTAATATCTTGTGCTGTGTAATATAATGTATTTTCATTTCGCCCGTAACTTCCAAGTTCGTGACTGTTACAGTTGATGTTTTTGTTCGAAGGTTTCTGATAATAGTCAGTGAGATCTCAATTCTTCAATTAACACGATCTATAATTCTATTCTCTCCTCTTATGTTCCATTTAATTCCAACTGTATATTCATTCATATCACTTTCTCGTTGTATTTCATTTCTACTCTATTACTCAATTTGATTTATATAATCTTCCTTATAATTCGAAAACTTTGAATCAATTCCAGAGAGTACGATATTTATATTAATTATTGCATGATCGTCCTATGAAATCGATTGTTATATTCGAAATAACGTGAATGATGTAGTGGACGGCAAATGAAAAGTGTTCCATTAATTTTTCTTACATACTGTATTTGGAGACTCATAACTTATACTTCCGAAAGCAGAAGAACACAAAATTTTTCAAGATGAGTCAATTTTGAGTTGAAGGGTGACCTTTGAATTTGAAATGAGAATTTCAAATTGCCAGTCGAAATTATGATACTCAGGGTTGTTCATGTTGAAGTCAATATACATAAACAATAATCATTATCTTACTAAGAACTTCCAATTTTTGATGTCAGAGTTTAAATGCAATGAAAATGGAAATTCAATCCCTACCGAACAGTTGAAATGGAAAAATTCGCCTAATTCGATTCATAAATCATATAAAATGGACTATCCTATCAAATTGGTATCGTTGTGAACTAGTGCACACATACTCTTAGCGTGAAATAGAATTTCAATGTTGCAGTAGATACTCTCATGGTATCCGAATCAATCACAACTCACTGCTCTGAGTGAATCGACCATATCTTTATAATCATATTTCGGAAGTCGGAATTCTGAATTGCAAGTATATGGATCTTGAATATCTCATGCCTTCGAAGTTTCGATCATATTCATTGTATGGTTGCAATATTAATTATTCAGAGAGAATAAAATTGGACTCCGTCAGAATCTGAGTTTTCTTTTGTGAAATGATATACGTTACATTCATCTGGAGAGAATTTTTCATGTTATCCTTCATTCTCTTCAAGAAAAACACAACCCTGATGCATTTATCATATGTGTGAATGATTCAACGAGAGTGATAGGTGTTGCATGATTTATAAATTACAATATAGTATTTCACAATTTGTCGTGATCCTTTTATTTATAAATGTTCTATTCATTTTCAATATCCTGTAGATTGAAATGACAATTCCAACTGTTTTCAGTATTTCTGTGGCAAATGGATTCTCCGATGCCAACTCTCTCTTTCACACACACACACACACACTGTTTTCAAATTTCCAGAGAATACTAGTGGAAGCCATTTCTCACTGTAGATGAATATTCATTCCTCAAGTGAGAAACTTACTACCGAGAAATGCTAAAATCGTGATTGGGTTTAAATGCCATTTAGGAAAGCGGAGCATGTAGAGTCAGAAATACCCGCTGCTCAAAAAGCTAATCTGCAGAGTAACCTATCCGAACAGCTACCAAACTTTCTACTAATCTCCTCCTAATGGACTGAGTCATATTGGGAGTATGACCTACGAATGGAATTTCGCATATGAATTGAGATAGATGATGTTATTTTATTGAACCGCTTGAGACATGAGAATTAGATCGACTCTTTCAATTAATGAAAACCGAAACAACAAAACAATTAAAGTGATTATTCATCGTGGATTAACAATTTGACCTATGAAAAGTCAAAAATACGATGGAACAATATTGTGACATAGAAATCGTATTCAAATTTGGGACAATACAGAAATGACAAGGCCAATATTCTTCGAATTCTCCTGCCAGTTCTGATCCAGGTGAAATGGTTACACGAAACACCGTATGAGTGCGAATTCCATTCTGTGACGAAAATAATTGATAAGCGAGTGGAGTTCGCGAGAATGATGGTGCAAAGGATTTATTGTGGCTGTTTTTGTCAAGTTTCAAAGAGGCGAACTCCTGCGAGCTTTTTTAATTTTCGTCGCACAATGAAGGAAGCGGGCGCACCGACTGGGTTTTTGTTCACGAAATCAAAAAGATGACGCCTGCCGTCGAGCAATGATGAAAATTGTGGCCCTGGAGGAATCGCTCATCGAAGGTTGCGATCGAACTCACCGAAGTTTCTGCGGAAGAAATCGTTTTGATTTATTGCCGAAAGGCGGGATACGAAAGCCAGGAGCGACCAGCACCAGCAGCAGCAGCGGCAGAATAAAAGGTTCATCGTGCTGTCGGCTACCTGCGTGGTCGTGGACCGATTACATATCAACGAGTTGTAAACTCCACTGGAGCACTGAAGAAGCACTGCGAACACCGAGAGTGGACACACATGGGTAGTTCGGGGGTGCGCGCTGACTCAAGCCTTCGGTCGCGTGTGCATTATCATTTCCTACGAGGCTTCCAGGCAGTGCGATTGCCGCGCAGGGATGTTGCCGACTAAATATCATCGCCAGAGGTTTTTGCCGCCCCTGTCGGTGTTCTCCCTTCTGAGAAGACGGCGAGTTGCGCTGTGAGAGCGGAACTGTGCGCAGTCGTTAGGCCCGCATCACCCGTGGAAATTTCGCTTTAACAAATCCATGTTTCGGCAACTAACTTATATATAGGTACATGAAATCGTTTATCGGGAAACCTCATAAGTAACACGTCGAGATAACCCAGCTTGAGGTCCATTGTGTACAACTCTGTAGGATGCACGCATTTTCCTTCAAGGTTCACTCTGATGATGCGCGATGAAATATAGGTACTACTATCCCGAATTCCAACTCGACGCTTCGAAATGTTCAATTTCGTTCTTTTTATCTGGCTGGCAAATGCATCAAAATGATTTATTTGAAACGTGCGTCCAATAATAGCTCCCAGCTTGTTCATCTGTGTTTATGCGATGCTTCGCCTAGCGAAGACGGAGGGTTGTCTGGAGAACGCTGGAATCAGAAACATTTTTATTCCTCTACTCTAGGGAGAAATTAAATAAACTCGGAAAAGCTCCTCAAGCATATCCGAGATATTTAAACTCCAATAGGTACCCTACTTTCCGACGAATATTGGCGGGAGAATGTCCACCGCTGGGAATACCAACTGATAAACCGCCTCGGTAAATTAAACGTTGATACGTCATGTCTCATGCACCGATAAATATACTCCATCGACTCACTCTAATGATACGCCCCTGCCTTTTTATTCGCACCATTGGATTGCCATATTCCACAACAATTTAACGAAACGTACTGGAAGTTGTGTACCTTTTTTTATATTATCGGCACGACAAATATATCTTCGTGTGACCCACTTCGAAAAAAAGCACCGTTATTTGATCAGTATCTTTCAAGCATTTCCAACAATGTTCTTCGGTGACATAGAAAATCTGAAGTGGAAGTGAGATCTAGAATGGTTATTTCACTATTAGATTCGGACGTCCCCATCCAAAGAACTCCATTAGAATTCAATGTGGCACGTCCCAGTAGCATCAAAGATTTCATTACAGAAGTTGAATTCTTGTTGATGTATGATGAGTGAGAATGAAAAAATTGTTCAGGTAATACTATCAAGTTCAATTAGTTTCTGTCTATATTCATGTCAGTTGAACTTTCTCAATTTAAAGTAGTCCCCATCGTATAGGTAGGTATTTCATTTCAATTCCAAACTCTCAACAAAATCTGAAGTCACTTACGCGATAGACTTTATACCCGACACCATTCGTTTCTGAGATCATTTTGATTCCTTTCAAATAGAAGTTTGGATAGAAATGAGATAATCATCAGAATGATAATTCCTAAAGAACATTCCACTGGGATATTTTTTCGTTTATTTGATTTGGTTGTAGATAGATCGACGATATATTCCTTGTGGAATATGCATAGACCTATTCTAACTATGCATTGTTTCGTTTTTATCATATATACATATATTCATTAGTGTGATGAAATGAAATTACAATGATGAATAAATTGATCGACTTGGTGTTCTGAACACTGATTTGCATTCACTTCAACCCAAGTATTCATATCGTATAAATATTTACAGCATGCGAAAGAAATAATTTCAATTATATGACATCTGGCTTCGCGAAACATTTATCACTCGAGAGAAGCAAAAGAAAGGCAGAGGATCGAGATCGAAAAGTGAAACGAGAAAGCTCCGTTGTAAGGTTGTGAGCGATTATAGAATGATAATATGTCAGTACAGGGTAACTGATTTTCGAGAATGATACTTTCTTGGTCGGGGTCTGCCATTTTGGAGTTTCCCGTTTGGGGAAACGATAGCTCGGCTCCGACTAATAGATTTAATAGATTTAAGATGAGAACGGTGGCATACCGCGCCTTCTTGATGTCGATGGAATCGGGATGATCCGCTAGGAAAGGTCACTTAGATCGATGAAGTTAACACACCGTTATCCTCACCGTCAATGAGCTGATATAAAGTTGAGAATCCACAAAACCACATCAATTCTTCTTCTCTTGTTAAGAGATGATGATTTTGAATTTGAAATATACATTTCGATGTCAAGATCTCATGATCTTCTTTTCGAACAGTCGCTTTCTCATCTCAACAACTTGTATCAATAATAATTGTATCAGGAGCTCACATTGATCACAACAAATTTCAGGACACAGGTTGGATATATCGATCTTGATTCATTCCAGAAACCCCTATGGACGATTGCAATTGAAAAAATAACAGAAGACATAATCATCAAGTTTAAGAAATAATCGTATGTTGCACTTGCAATAAAATCCCGATACTTCTTATTTGAGGTTATTCAGAAAGGAAAACTTGTGTGTTCAATATTTTTCATTGATTCATCAATGAATTCATAAGAAATATTGATCTGTGATCTCACAGAAAATAGGCGGGCGGTGATAAATCAAGAGAACGGGTTGGCTTCTCTATACAAGTTTCACTTTATCATCTCATCTGATGAATAACAATTTCATCAGTAAAATTTTACCATATACTAAACGATAACTTTTTTCTACGTGAATATCTGTTTTGAATAAGATGTTGACTTATGACATACTGACAATGGCTATTGAAAGATAATAGATACTAGCTCAATAACGAACCTTGTATACACCAGAGTCAATAATATCAAATTTGTCGATTGAGATAGTTTCGTTAATTCTGCTCAAACAAATGAAATGGTGCGGCAATCGTCGTTATATATGTTTAATGTGATTGTGATGGAAGAGAACAAACTACAATATCCAATTAGAGTTTCTTCCGTCACAATGAGTATTCATTCGAGCTCTTTGAAAATGAATCACTGCACCAAGGGATACACAGTTCGATGCCAACATGAAGGCTAGACGTACTGTAGAAACATTCTGATTTTATTCAATTGTTTGTTTTAGTGTTCGAAGTGTTATTTTGTCGTTATCGGTGTGCGACGGAGTTCACTTCGGCACTTTATATTTTATTGCCAACAAACAAACATTATGGAAGTTGTTCGCACATGCATTCGGTCCCGAACACAAATGTCTGAATTTATGAAAAAATCAATTTTCAGGAGGAATCGTAAAATTCAATTGAAACGGAATCGGAAACTGGCAGATTTCATCACATTATTTCAATAAACGCAATGGACATATTATATTGTATATCATGGAAATACGATGTTTATTCAATTCATTGCAAGATACATTTTCACATTCTTCCTTTGTTTGACAGATGAAAAACTTGAATTGATCTTCTCGTGAATTCATTTCAGAATTTGAAATGATATGCCCCTCAATGTGCTACAACCTTTTTTTAGCGAACTATCATTGGACCAGTGTACGTGACTGTACATGTGACTGTGATGTAACGATACCTCTGGCTCCTCACTCAACCTGTACTCGATTGAAATTTTCAAATTGGTCTATTTGTGGGCCGATTCTCAATAATATACGGCTTTTTATGAACCAGCTGAGAATGTTTGCTGGATTTGTATTATTTTGTCAACAATCATTCGTTATGAAAAAATATACAATTTTTCAAGACGAATCAGTTTGTTGAACTGAACAGACAGAAAATATAAACAATTGCGATTTTCACTTATATTCAGGTCAGTTATAACTGATTAATTTTATCGTTTCAGAAGCAGGGACATGTGAATTTCATTCAAATTTGGTAAAGATGAGTTCATTTTTCTATGCAGGTTCTTCGAAATCCTTGAATACACAAACCAATGGAGATTTCACAGATGATAAATACAGTACTGATTTACAACTGAAGCAGTAGATACTCCTTGTGATATAACCCAATAGTAGGAAGATGTTCTTGTAAAAAAATCTGAAATGATAATTATGAAATTGAAATTCTGTAAGGAGTATGTTATGATCAATGCAAAAGCGAACTGGAGAACTAAATGCAATGAAATTATGAGGAAATGGAAAGGATCAAGTGAATGATGTAAATGAAATGAAATGAACGGGAGTGAAAGTGTAGAATAAAATGAATCACGATTGATTGAAGTGAAACTGAATAAAGGTTTCGAACTGATTTGTCATCAAATATCGTAGCAGATGAAACAAAACGATTCTTCATTAACTTTCTTCGCAGCCTCCAATGAGAGTGAAGGATCTTCGTGAATCCGTTTTTTTTTCTATATTTCATCACTGGTGTGACCATTCACAGAGTATCTGCAATGAACGTTCGTAGCATTTTGAGCATAGTTCGTTTCTCATTAATACAAGTATGTATATGAAAATGGTCGAATAATTGAAGAAAAAGAAAAATCAACTAATGCTGAGTGTTATAAAACATTCATTAAATCTGTCACGAATTTTTTTTTAAGAAATGGATTGGAATGGATTGAAGTTATGAATGAAATTTTGATTTTTTTCTTCGTCCATTGTCTGTTGTTTCCAGGCGTAACAACTTTCGTCTTAACACAATATAGCGATTTGGTTTTTATGTATTCCTTCAGAGTAGGATCTGCGAACGAAGTATCAACTTCGAGGTAGAGCTGCATTCCCAACATCAGTAAGAAAAGTCGAATGTGATCGCTACTTCGAAATATTTCGGTCGAATAATGGCCTGCCAGTTGACCGAAACGAATCTCAGATTTGTCCTGTAGTTGGCCGTGTCATCTGTTCGTTCGCATCACGATGTAATGTGTATGTGCCCATCAAAATGATTAGTTAACGTTGAAATAGTAGTTGATCCGCTGGCCAGATTAATGACGCACATGGTGGATGAGCACCTGCCCGCAATATGCGCGACAAACCGTTAACAAAAATTAATTCTGTTCGATGACAAAGATGATGATGAATGGTCGGTCAGCTAATCCGAAATGGACCAACGATGAGTAGATACAGCTTGATTACTTCTGCAATCAAAACTATTTTTGCATTATGTGGGGCAAATTACCAATATTGTTGTTCGCGAGTCAATTCACATTGGGATGTTTTCAATTTAACAATATTGACAGTGATAGATATTTTGTGGGTGTCTGCTTATGAATACAACGAGTATTCGAAGTTTGTCAAAGTTGTTCGAAGTATATCATCAGATGACCAACGAATCGAAATGATAATAATGATAACAATAATAATTATGATAACAATAATAATAATAATAACAATAATAATAATAATAAGGGTTCGAATTATTTCGAGGATGAAATGGAGAACCGATATCAAACTGCGAATCATTACCAATACCTAAAAGCCAGCAGTGACAATTCAATCGATAAATGAAGTATTAAATGAGAATATCGTTATAAATTGAACCTAGGGACATGATTCATATGAAATCTGGAGAAAAACAATGACAATATCAAAACAACGATTACAAACTCAACTCATTGCAGAAGAGTACTGGAGGCAATGCTAAATGTTCGTGAAATCATTCTTTATAGTTGCCTTCTGTCATTGCACCGATGTGAATAATTCATTTTGAGGAAAGGAATACCGATTGGTATTACCAGTATTTATTTTTTCCTCCGTTGTACGGAAGATGCGGTTATGGCCCTATGGTTGACTAGAAATGGATAAATTATTCCGCCTAAGATGTATTAGCCCAGGCCAAAAGCATGAGGGATTTCAAATTACCATTTTATATGCGGTGTTATACTTGCTAGAATTTTCCGGTTACATTCGGTAGTGAATATTAGTTTATCGTGTATGTATACAAGGTGCTAACTCTCTCTAACCTCTAGGAACTGCAAAGAAGAACAAGATTTTGTAGATCATCAAACTATAATATATCAAAAACTTACCATATAATAAAACTTAATTTCAGCTGCTGAATGCGAAGCACCATTCCTTGATCACTGATTTCGAGAAAATTGAAATTGAAATTCAAGTTTGAAACGAAAAGATTGATCTTGAAGATGAACAATTCAAAAAATCACCCGTTTTGATTATTTATCTTTTTCAGACTAGTTTTTATGAAAATGTACCTACACAAAACTCATCAACAAATCTGAAAACTTTCGAATACCTGAAAGTGGAAAATAGGAACAATATTAACTAGAACTGTCATGTCATCTACGTTATTAATTGCAGTTCAACGTGGATTTCATTTATCAATAGATTTCGAATGACCTGTACTTGAGCAATTTTTATTGTTTCCATTCGCATAAAGTTCTGGAAATTCGATAACATATAGGATAACATGAATAATGAACCGTGAGGACCGTTGAACTAGAAATCTCGCTATTCGAAAAGAAGAAAAACTCTGTTTCTCATCGAAGTTTTGGAATCTATGTATTGTTCTGTAGAAAAATAAATATGGATCTATCTCTTCACATTAGGGAAAAACTGTTGTTGAGAGATACAGTCATCCTGCTGCTAGGTTGCAGCTTGTTTCTATGCTAATGACGTATATTCTACGTATAATTTTATCTTATCTAAACGAACTATTGACGTCGCTTGTTTATACAAAAATAGTTTTGGGTAAGGTTTAGAATTTTTCACAGGTGAAACTCATGGTTGAATTATATATATGTTGAGGCGACAGTGATTTTCAAGCGTTTGGAATTATCACGATTTTACTGAAAAAATCTGGATTGGCAGTTTTATCGAAAACGAATCTTCCATATTTTCAATAAAGATAGTATACGTCATGATTTTCGATCGAGAGAATATGAAGTAAGAATATCTAGTTAAAATCCCACTGATTTTTCAGAACATATTTTTTCTCTTACTACTATCAAAAACTTTCAACGAACTGGTTTTGTGATACCCTGTATATTCCAAAATGAAATATGCAATAACCGGTGGTGAAGGGCTCAACATGCATATATGCAAATATATTGTATGCCCCAATCTCTAGTGATAGTAGTGATTTATCACTTCAGACGTTACCTACTGTTTTCCTCAAAAATCATAGTTTATCATCTTTCCCTCTAGGATTATGATGATTCAATTAATTCGTCCAACTTATATGAACATTTCATAAGCGTTGATGAGAATATGTATATAAAACTATTTGAATCATGTTTGATCTCGAGTAGCGGTAGCTCATTATCAATGAACTCAGAATTATACAATAAAATCATCGAAACATTCGTGGTGTCCGATGTTTTGACAAAAAACGACGAATAGTCTCCGCTCGGTTAATCGCATAAATTCCTTCAAATAAATTCAGTCAGATTCAATTTATAGGTGGATGTCCAGCTCAGCAATAAAGGACAACTTCCTGTGGAATCAAAGCTCGTTGCCATGCAAAAGGTTGTTTCGTTTATTCCCATTGGGCTCGACTTTCGACCTTATACCAAGGTTTGCACGAACTCCTCCACCGGAATACTAATACTCTTTTTTTTGAATTCCAGTACAGAAATCGAGAAAGCATGTACGATGCTTGATTTGTATCTTCAGTCACATGATCTTTGCTTCTTGTATGTGAAGGATACTATGTTTGGAATTGGAAATGGAGAGAGATCATATAATATTCATACAGTTGTTTCAGAGAATACGACTATAACATCTAGACATATTTCCTTGAATGGAAAATCAATCTGGAATGTTCAGTGTGAGGAATCTGTTCTAAAGTAGCTACCAAGATTTTTATATCAGAAAATATTCATAGTAAAACCTACTAGTGGTACTTCATCGAACTACCTGCGAACTGTTTAGAAGGCTACCAACGTAGGTCACTCATGAACTAGTATTCTTTTCATGGTAAGATCTATATTCCTGACCAATTGATCAATAATGAACTCAGTAACTGTATACAGGGTTAGTCAAAAATGTGTACTGAGCTTTCTGTGGGTGAGAGTATAAAAAAAGCATAGTACGATGAATAAACTAGTGGCCCAAAAATGCACATTGAGAAATATATATTCCTCCAATCCTGTCATTCCTTGAAAACTAAATTGAGAATTGCAGTAATAGTACCTGCAACAATATTGTTGACATAAACAGAAGAATCCAGAACAAAATTGGTGATGACCTGAAATATCGTTACCGATAATTATCGCGATGAATTGATCTGCTGACATCGAGCGACTGAAAAAACTCTATCTTGATTCGATTTTTATGTATTGCTCTCCCCTATCGAATTCTGTTATTTTTTGACCATTACCAAACAAGAAAATCAGTTGTCTCAAAAGAATCACCACACACCCTCAATAGCAAGATCAGGAATGTGTAAGTTTATTTTATTCAAGAATGTATCTCAACAACAAACAGTTTTTTCCGTTCAGAACTTACGTGCAGAAATTGTTTAAATTTTGGAAGGAGAATGCTTCCTTAGTATACACTTTGGGTCATGTTTATTGATAAAACTATATTTTTCTCAATGCACCATCACCACATTTTTGACTCACCCAGTATATCTACATTTCCCTTTTCGATCCAATGGATGCTCACTACTCCTCTGAGAAGTGAATGGGACACCTGCTATCAGTACTTACTTCATCTATCCAACTTTATACGTCAATTATTCCGTTCCTGAATTTGATTGATTAGATTGTCTGAAATCTCCAAAATAACGAAAACGGTAAGTGCATCTTATTCTGAGACTCGAGCGGAACCTGACAGTGATGTATACACGAATAATTCTGTTGATGTATAATATAATAAATAACTAGGGTTGTCAGTTCGGATATTAAATGTTGTTAGTTTGCTTTAATATACATACATCGTATTTCTCAATTCCTGATTGTATACTGTACAATAAAATACACATGCATTGCTTCTATACTGCTTAGTTTGACAGTATGGCCAATGAATTTTTGATGAAACATCAACAGCTATTCCAGAACATTATGCATAATCATGATTATAAGGAGGACAGGAAGATATTTTCAGTAAAGAACCTGTAGATGGAGAATTGTATATATACAGAGTAATCTATTTTATCACAAAGTTCTTGCACTTGCACATTTCTAATATTGTCGAAATTTGAAAATATATACTATACTATAATACTATACAGGGTCACTCACTGCGTATGGTAGGTAGACGTATATGGGGAACGGGACGTAGGATCATTCTTGAAATTGGGTTTCTTGGATAATCAGTTTTGTTCTATCGATCTGAAAAATTTTCAGCGATGCGGCGTTGCCGCTTCTGTCGGAAGGTAGCAACAACTTTGTTATTTCAAATAGCACACCCTGTATTTTATTCCATTTTTCGTTTTTCTATTACTTTTCAATTATTATTATTTTTGTTCATACATGTGTATGAAAATCGAATTATTTTGCCATATTTTTTATCAGATAGCTATGAAATGTCATGGAAACATGTCATCATTGAGATTGAAAACGTTTGAGCGTTTATTTACGATAATCTAAAAATTTCAAGAATTCAATGAGTATCATGACCTCGTGAGGTTGATGATATGTTTTGGGTACTACTTTTTGGTGGCGAATTTTCGAATTCAATGATTACTGTTATGCTGAAATTGTCATTTCGTCATTGTCAATTGTATTTATCATCGATCATGAGAAACATTGCAAATAAAAACGAGATATTTATTTAAGATTCATGAATATTTACAAAATTATCTATAGTTTCATGGATATTTTGTTTGAAGTACAAGATCTAAATAGTAAATCCATCGAATAGTGTCATCTCATCGTCATCTTGACCAACCATCTGCAAAAAATGATGTCATTTATTTTCCTGATCACTTTCGTGGTATATCTGGGAATTATTATACCAGATTCTTTTATATCTGCTGATAATGATGACTTATTTATCGAAAAGCCTGGTTTCGATATCAGCTCATTTGTTTTCTCAAATTTTTATATACTTCGAAACAAGTAGTACGTATAGGTGATGAAGTTGACGAATATAACCACCAGAAATGGAAGAGTCACGAAAAAACGATATTTTTATTGTGAATCACAATGCTGAAAGGAAATTATGATATGTGCATACACGAATCTTTTTACGATATTGACATAAGAAAATGATAAAAAACTTTACATAAAAGCCCCTGAGAGAAATATCGAATGATGATATCTTTTGATTTGATTTGATATCATGGAATCCAGCGTAAATGGAGAATTCGCAAGTTTGGTCGATATCTTCAAATATCTTGATCCAACATTACTCTTGAAAATTATTTACAAAATTTCTCCCCTGAATTGAAGATAATTTATCCTTTTTCTATGTGTTTCATAGTACCTCAAGATTGTGTATTGTGAAGTCTGTCATGGTGCAGGTGAAACATTCCATGTACGAAATCCCTGTATCACCTGAGGTACATTCACAGTCGATACACGAAGGGGGTATCGCTGATCTAGCTAGACTCTTGGCGAAAACTGTCGATACTTTTTTAGCATTTTTCTTCTCCTCTTCTAAATATTTCGCGCTGAAAACTGTGCCTGTATAGAAAAGTGAAAAATCGCATTAGAAAAAGTTGGGAATAGCTTGCGAGCTAACTATCAGCATTCACACATTCACCTCTTCCTTTATTCATTCATGAATTCCATTCCATTCCTATAATTGGTCTCGGCTATTGGATAATATATAATGAATGAATAAATAAATAATTGATTGATTATCTATTCATTCATTTATTCATTCATCATTCGAACGGTGAAGCCAATTCACAAAACTTATTATAAATAATTCACAAAACACTAGGTTGAGTTTGGATGAAAATCATGATGAATGTCTATAATTAATATCTTCATTTTTATAAGGTGAAGTAAACCCGACAATCTCGTGAAATAACACAGCAAAGCAAATATTCAGGATCGTTAAAACCACTTTCACTTACATCTCAAAAGTTGAGGTGACACATTGAAAATTATTTTTGAACGTAATCGATTATTCAACCTCATAAAAAATTGGACTGTTCAAAGCATGATTTGTTCAGAAAAAAAACCCACATGAAAAACCTAAGAACTTTTTTTTAGTAAGGAAGGTTATTAATTGTAGTAGTTCTGAAGGGTTGATTATATCATTTATTATTTTGAGAAGGATATTCGAGTTCATATAAATTAAAATTCTGCTATGATTTCGAATTCAATCTGGTTAGGATTTGACTGAATTTGTCCGAATAATTGCCTGATGGACTGAGCCTGTTTGATGATCGCAACACAACTACACTGATTACATGGAGTTTGTCTTCCAGTTGGATCGATGTTCTACTGTGTGTGAGTCAATCAGGGATCAATGCATACACACAATACACTCTTAATATGTCAACCTAACGTTGGACAGTTAATGCCTACACGATTATGGAATACGTTAGCTCATAAACCGTGGATTGAATCTGCCGAAATGGCCGATAAAATGGTATTTCTGTTTGACTCACCATTAGTGCCAAGGGCAAGTGATAAGCAAGGACCCAAGGTAGATTTAGGGAGAATTATTGACTTTCGCAGGGGTTGATCTCCCACCAGACTTCTTATATCTTTTCTTGTATAGGCATACCGTCTATCAATTCCTGAAATGAATAAAAATATTTTCCATTGGTTATGCACTGATACAACAAATATCGAGAAGAAAATGGAGGCTGTCTATCCCACGAAGTGCTGCCATTCACAAACCAAATATCTCATCACATAATCAGTCAACATATCGAGAGTGAAATATACCAAAAGTTGTACGACAACAATTAAATTATTGAAACTGACTTCACCAGGTAGAATTTCATAGTTGTTCTTTTATGAATGATACATCCATCTGACAGTCGATATAATTATTTCTTACTTTTGAAGCCAAAGTCCCCTCATGGTTGTTTTATACAAGAAATGAACATGTTGGTGATTAATCGATCAATAACGATTGAATCCTCACTGTAACTGATTCATTATTTCGAAATGATACACTTTCGTATCTCTGGAACTCTAGCCCGTAAATATTACCAAATGAAATACTCAACATACCCAATTCTCAGAAGGAGATAAGGAGTGAACGTAACATTTTAGTCAAACAATTGAAAACTGAATAGATGAAGAACGTGATCTCTTTTCATGGATCAAGATTTCAATATGATGAAGAAGAACGGAACTTACAGTTTATAATGAAATAATCTGAACCATTTCTGGGAAAACGCACATGTGAGTTTATATTGAAACAAATATTGAAGTGAAAGTATTACAGAATTAATTGCTCCCGTATAACTTTGAGGATAATGTCCATGATCTACGAATAATACGAGCTTTGAAATCAAAGTTATTCTCATTAACGAACACGATACTACAGAGTATCGACCAGTATCTCACAGCCGCTATAAGCAAGTTGTATTTTGAACAACGGCCATTTGATGTTGCTCTCATTTAACTAGAATTTGGATAAGCTTTCATGAATTCCTTGGTCAATAGATCCGATTGTTGCGTGGAAATATAAGATACAAATTGATATAATCTCATGTGAACTGATTCAGCATCATAACTGTTGAAAAGGCTATATTGACTGACCTCTCATAAACAATAATTCGTTTATTCAGAGAGGTCGAAATTTAGATGGTGAATTCCACATTGTATGAATTTGCAGGATGCAGATAATCATGGCTGAGTTGTGTGTGATTCAAGAGAAATAGCTGTGAAAGCATAGTTTGCATAGTATGAATCCACTGAGCCAGATTTATGCGGCTTGTACATAATATTTTATAGTAGGAATAATATCGAATCGAATCGCTTTTTCATTTACAAATGAATACTCAGCTTGCTCTTTCATTGTTTCGGTAGATTCGTGCTCTTTCTAATCTGCATTCTGAACAAATTCGATAATTGGATCTAGTTCTCAACGAGATATCTGTGAGATCCCTGACAGTATTTGATGCGTGATGTTAATTGACGACTTCAAAAAGGGGAAGACGTCATCGTTCTCGCAGAGGGGTCTTCACGCTTGAAATAATGAATCCGATTATCCTTATGTGAACCAATCGTCTTAGTGAGATAGATGGAGCGATTCTGTTCCCCAGAGAATTCTACTTTGTATATTCAATAATTTTGGAATTTATTACGCGTGCTATACTCACCGAATGGCACTTTAACTTCTCGGTTTTGAACAGCGAAACGGTCACTCATCAGAATATGGAGTGAAATAGCGCTCTCTGAAAGGAGTTGCTGAACAGTTGCATGGTCATACTGAAAAACAATTGAATTTCAACCAACTATCCAAATGAAAACTCGAGTCCCTCTATATTAGCAGAGACAAATTTTATATCAATCAATTTAATCAATCAATTTATTTTTCCTTCAACGACAGTGTACATCTGTATAGGAATAGTCAACATTTAAGACTTAACCTAACTTAACCTAAACTTAAAACCTTGAAAGCAAAACATCAGGGCGCCCTGTCAAAAAATTCCTGTAGAGTATAAAATCTATTTTCTGTTAAAAATTTCTTAATTGCTACCTTAAAATATTTTTCATTATCACAGTTCTTAATATCGAATGGAAGGTTTCTCTAACCCTCTTCACGATAATCAATTCATTTCATCAATCAAATACTACCATATAGAATCGTCTATGTGTATTTCTTCCTCTATCAAAAGCGAATAGAAAGATAAAAGTCAACTGCCGTCTCATTATTATTTCATGAATATCAACACCTGAACCTGAAATGATTACGAAATTTTCCGATGTAACTACAAAAATATCCATATCAGATCGAAACGATAATTCATATTCGATTTCTCAAGAGTTCCTGATCCAAATTGGTTCAATCATAACGCATAAACAATTTACATATCATTCGAAGATTCCTCTAGTCGTCAAACGTACATAAGGCCGATACAGTACGTGTTGAATTGGCTTAGGAATGTACATCTTGTCTATTTTCTTTTCTTTTTTTGGCCTGAAATCGTAGGCCCGGCTAAAAAATGTTTTTTCCGTAGTTGAAATTTCTCATTCAATATAGATCAACGTGACCGTCTCTCTGTAAAACTATAGTAGTATCATCTAGCTCTTCATTCCTATATGATTTTGCCTTATTATGTTCATTGATTGTAGATAGGCATTGAATTGGGGGTCGTTTTCAATTACTTCGAGGATATTTCGAGATATGGAAGATACTAATCGATATTCAATTATCCAATATAGTTGAACAAATTTGTAGGTTAATGAATTTGTATACTATCTCACAATCCTCTTCATTCGGCATGTCAAACAGCACCATTTTTGTTTCATGCCGATAAATATATTGATAGTGAAGAAATATTCACGGAGAAGAACCGAACACCTTTCCGTATAATCGAATAACCCTACTCAATATATTATCGGAACATTCGTAAATTACTCTTTGGACATTGGATTCTCTTTCCGCTATAGATGGAGGTAAACTGTGACTGATTCGGTTAGGGTCCGAGTGGCTAGAAGGGTGTTCTATCGCAAGTTTCGGCAGATAAAGACTTTTCTAAATAAAAAACGTCGGTGAAGCGGGATCCTATTCGAAGGCTTCCTTATTCTGAAACGTAAAACTCTTCTGAAACAAATGTGACATATCGAATCACATGAATCTATACGTTTCAGGTACCTATCTGATCAAAAGAAGAGCAACGGGAGAGATAGAGTCTAGAGGATCGGAAAGGCATTTCTCAGGGAAGGGCACACGTGAGAGATTATATCAACATTTTTATAGAGGTTATAAAAAAATGAGAGCATCTAGAAGAATCGGAATGTCACATCAATATTTGTCTAGTATCAACACAGTCTTCAATGATTTAGAAATCAGCAAGAAGAATATTACTCGCATTATTGGTTGAGATACTCACTATCATATTGTTATGGTTACATTCTGAGCAAGGTATCAATACAAAGTTCTTCGACACTGCAGTTCGGAATATGAGATCGTACGCATACATGATCCCATTGAAGATATCAGCACTTCCGTTTCCTGAAATAGTTTGGGTTGTTAGACAAATTTGTAATTACAATCATCGCTATGTATACCTGTTGGTATTTTGTTGAAGTATGCAATGATGGATTTTGAGTTAGTAAATGGTGTTCCATCGATTACAATACTTCTGGGTTCATCAAAAACTCCATCCCCTCCAAAAGTAACAACAGCGTATTTGTTATCTTTCATATTCAAATCCTTCAATTCTTTTTCTATCAATTCGACTACCATTTCAAAATTCCGACGCTTTAAGATATCTTCATTACACTTTTTGGCTTCTATTATGAAAACGACATCAGCCGTTCTTGGCACATCGCTACCGCGTAATCGAATGAAATCGCCTTCTTGTTTTTCAGTTCCATTTAGTAAATTACACCTAGAATGAGGAAAGTTAATTGCAAAAACATAAAAAACTTCTGAATCATGACCGACATTATCAACTATTACATTTCAATTCCTGCCAGGCTACTCATTTTTTGCGCTGAGGTCGTTGTGAAATGTTCTCTACAAAGGATCTACATTTTTTAACAATGTTTGAGGATGCTTTATGTTTATTGATTTATGTTTCAAGACAATGGGCCTTTTCAGTCATTCGGAGTAGGAGAATATCCAGAAACAATGAATCGATGCAGAAGTTACTTATGTTTTCTCTCTCTCTATAGTATCGCGTGAAATATTATGTAGAAATAACCTACTGCATTCAAACTACCAGGCGAGGTGGGTAAGTGATAGGTTACAGCGCAAATCATTAGGATTGATTGTATAAAAGATATCCAAATAATAATGAAAAATGTGATCAAACTCAAGTGGTAATTGAATAAATTGAGTGTTTCTCTCATTTTTTGCTCGACACTTGGTGAGGAATCTGATTCGATAATCTATGATATTTTGTATATTTAGTTGATCTTTCATTTCTTACTGTCTGCTACAATTTATAATTGTGAACGTATTGATTGGAACATGTGAATTGTGGTGAGGCAAATTATCAACTAACACATGTGTGATTCCAATATTTCATCAACCCAACTCATATTTCATGCATATGAATTGATTATTTGAGAACATTAAAATCATCTTCATGATCCTCCTTTCGTTTGTTCAAGTTCGAAATGGGTAAAAAATCGAATACAGAAATAGGAAAGACAAAATCGATCAATTTTATATTTAAGTCTACATTTATAAATGTCATACAAGGTTACATCAGGAGTTATATTGCAGACACTGAATATTATTTAGAGTGAATACATCAAGTTGGGGTAGTGATGTTACAACATGGTTATAGTTCTTATATGAAAAATATCACGATATCTGAATATATTCATGAGGACAGATGTAACAGAATGTGCTGTTTCTCATCTTCAAATATTCGAATATTTATAGTGGATTCAGGATTATCATTAATTGTAATATAGTTCGATTTATCATTATACGAATGGGATTCGGAGATGTGAGGAAGGCTTTGTAACTGCGACATATCTCAGTCATCCAGTGGGAGTCATCACAAACTTCAGCTTATCGTATCACATACAGACATTGACATATCGTCATGTTTAATTTTAAAATTCTAATACTAATAATGAATAATGAATGATTTCTTATACTGAATATTATGAGGTATGGTACTTCATGTTCAAAACAGAACTTTCAGAATACTAGAATTGCCTATGACCAATGAATTTCTCACAATAATATCGCTCGTTGGAGATATTGAGCGAATTCTGGAAGTAATGGGACAACAAAAACTGAATCTTCGAATCGTTCATTCCTTTTTTTTTTTTCATTTCAAATGTGACTTCAATAATCAGGTAAAGCCAGGATATTGATAATTCTCAAGAGATATGGTTCAGAAAATTTTACATCCTTGTTTACATCATCATTTGGGTATCTATTAGCAAATTGGAAACAAATTTTCCATATATTGTTAAAAACCATTTGCTTAGTGTAGTCGCCCGATACGGTTATGAATAACAGAAAATAGAAACATTTGTGTGATTGATTCTGATCCGTATACAGTATCCGTATTTCAATAATTCAATAGTATCATGAAAATTTAACTCATTTTTTATGTGACGGGTTCAATCCCGATGAATTCAGATTTGAATTTAATGAAAGATGAATTGATTCTGTGTAAATGGTATTTCAAACACAAAATTTACGGCATCTAAAAACAATCAGATCGGGACAATTGCTGCAAACATGCCTAGGATTTTACGAGATGAGATGTAGGGTTTTTTGTTTGAAATCAGCAAGTTCATATTGTTGTTGATATTGCAATTTGGACTATTGATGTGAAAAAAAGAGTCGTATCTTGGGAATGTTTCAGTCGAGTTGGTTCAATCAATTTCAGTGATTTGCCAAATTTTTCATAGTCTATGTTCCGAGAAATCGATTGCGTCAGTTGATCGTGGGACACCGTGCATATGTTTTCGTTACCGAGTCGATGTCGGATGTGGAGTAGAATACGAAACATTACTGGACCCATCGAAGTCAGCTGATTCAATTCCACATATCGATATTCTATTATGGTAATCGATACTTACTGTACACATTTGTCTGGTATTCTCAGTGGCATATTAGCATACGAACATAGGTTGATGTAGGACACAGCCGACATGCAGGCCTCCTGCTTGCTACGACTGTTTTGGCACATCAACAGGAAATGATCCACAGCGATTTTCGGGAAGCAGGTGCCCAACTGGGATATTTTGCTGGTGAAGAACTCATCACAAAGAGCTGATATTTCAGGTGAAATCAATATCTGCGATTGGTTTCTTGGTGGAGATTCACTTTTGCAACTCTTTTCTAAAGCCCACCTGTCCCCAAATTCTGTCAAACTGGGATTCGTCGCTCTTTTTAGGTTAGGCGTTAGTAGATCGTCTGATGGTTCGTTATTGAAGGTTCCTAACAGTCCTGCTGTCTTTCCATAGTACCATCCTTGAATAAAGTCGTTGTAAGTATGTCTCACAGAGGAAGCATATTTGGGAGGCTTCCATTTCTATGATTTGTTAACCCAACATGAAATGGGCAAAACTAATATCAGGAATCATTCATTCTATAATCAGGTCAGCATAACAAATCATAAATCTTCCACAAGAGTGCACCAAGAAGAGGTAATTGAATTAGAAACAATAGCAGGAAGAGTCATTCATTTCAATTTATCGATATTCGGATTTTGCAACATTCTACTCTCGATTTCAATATACAGTGCTTCTCAAAAGTCCCTTCCCCCTTCTTATTTGTTTACCAAAAAAAATATTTATTTACCAATCAATCGATTTGAAATATACAATGATATTAGTTGACGATAAACAAATATCTTTGGAACGATTATACATAAACAAGTGAAATTTGGAAACTGAATATTAAAGGTTGTAAACTGCCCTACTAGGGATCATAGACGACGAAATCGTCAAAGATGACGTTACAAGGCCATTGTGACCAATAATTTTGAATGGAACCCTACGGCAAGCGACACCTCTTCTAAAAGGTATCAAAGAAACTTATTCAATTATACTAATTTTGTTTGTGTTTATGGCAGTTTTGTCAACTCGCTTTTGAAATTTTGGAATTTAATCCAGATAAATTCGGCAATTTGGATATAACATTCCAACAGGATGGTGCTCCTCCACACTTTTACGGTGCAGTAAGACGGTATTTGGATGAGGAGTATCGAGGTAGATGGATTGGACGACGAGGTTTACGTTACTGAACCTGACAATATTGACGTTTTAAAAAAACGTATTGTTGCAGATTGTGAGTCTGTTTCCGCAGACACATTTGCAAAAGTACGAGAAGAGTTTAAAGATAGGATGTTTTACTGTCAGGGAGTAAATGGAGGTCACTTCGAGCAATTTCTTTGAGTAGATACTGATTCTTGAATCTGTAATTAATATCATACTGAATGGAATCAAAATTTGAATGTTTACTAATGAGCCATTGAGACTGCCATAAACACAAACAAAATTAGTATCATTGAATAGGTTTTTTCGATACCTTTTAAAAGAGGTGTCGCTTGCCGTAGGGTTCCATTCAAAATTATTGGTCACAATGGCCTTGTGACGTCATCTTTGACGATTTCGTCATCTATCATCCCTAGTAGGGCAGTTTACAACCTTTATTATTCAATTTCCAAATTTCACTTGTTTATGTATAATCGTTCCAAAGATAAGAGGGGGGGAGGGGACTTTTGAGAAGCACTGTATATATAATTTTGAATACTGTCAGTAATCATCATTATAATTTGAGGTAATTGAAATAACTTCGAAATGTATATTCGTTTCCGATTTCTTTGTGGTTAATAAACAACGTTTAATTTAACGCTTTATTTCTCCACATCATGAACGAGTTCACACCCGTTCATTTCCCCCTAGGCGAGTCGTAACAATACCGACATTTCAATTTCTTCAATTCTGATCTGGGATTACACGTTGAACTCTGAATAAAATTAGGGAAAATATCTGGAGCATGTCAAGTAATAAATTAATATCACAGGCTATTGAAAATATATGTAATCCGAAAATATTTATTACCGGAAATCTCGAAGGTGCATGTGTGGAATTTCATATTGCATTCAAGGTTAAATCCTAGGGTACTCTCCACTTTGAATAATCCACTATCTCTGAAAAGATATGTCTCGCCAATCTGTGCTGGCAGCGATTCTAACTTGGCATCATCGATGATAACTCTCTAAAATATATTAAATTCATTCAGATTCATCTCGAGAATGAGATTTATACATTTACATTTTTGTATAAGTTAATGTGTACTATGTGTTTTCCGAGTATCATAGTTAGCTCATTCGTTTGGCCTACTTCATTATATGACCCCAATAGAGTGAAATTTCGATCGGCATAATCAGTCGCCAGCAAATAGGTGCATTTGCCTCTGAAATGATAATATCTTTTGTCGAATGTGACAAAATAACTAGACCCCGTAACCATAGCATGCCCTGAAATATACATAAAGTTTCACGGAAAATATTTTTACTTGATCGAGGATCGCCTACCTGTAAATGGTGGGAACCATTTAGAAGGGTCCGTGATAGGCTGGAACTCGCTATAGATATCCCAGAACGATCGTTTAGCAGTATCCAAGTAATGTAAAACATTATAAAATCTCTTGATTTCGGGAATTTCCTGCGAAGCAAAGAATTATCATTTATACACATCTGAATATTTTCACCTTACTCTGAAATTAGGTGTTTCGTTGAATGCATGCCAGGACATAGGCAACTTTTGTTCCCAGACCATAACGCCATCGTTAGGGTCAAAAATAAATTTCGTTTTGGGTCTCCTGTGTCTGAAAATCATATATTGAGTATCACCTCTCGATTTCATTTCGATAAAAAAAATACCTGTTATCATATTCCAAAGCAGTCATTGAATAATCATTAATTTTAGTATAAACGATTATGAAGATTTTGTGGATTCTTGTGTCCATATCAAAATAGACGTAATAATAACGTAAGTATTCGTAGGATTCGTAACATTTATCGATCAAGAATTTGATCGATGGTATCTCTCCAATTTGCTTCAATTCAGTCAGAATCTCATTGAATATATCCATGAGTTCTTTTCCAAAAGGAATTGTATTGATGTACTTCTCCTTGAGGAAATTCCAGCCCAGTTCCGAATACTTGTAAATACTCACTATCGTATTATTTCCCGTTATATCCTTATAGAATGTGTCGATATCCCGAGAAAATTTCGCTATCTTTGCAAAATAGGGAGATTCGATAATTTGATTTTTTCGCTGATACAGAAAATCTGGAAAAAATAATTGGATATCCGAATTCCGCCTCGAATGAAAGCAAATAAATTACCTAAAAATCCTTTCACTGTATCCCATCCAATTGATTCCAGGTAATGTATCAATTTCAAAAATGTTGGCTCTAAATTCGCCAAACTTTTGTGCCAATAGTCCACTATCAGAGTGGAAATATGAGACCACCAGTTCTCCATATATTCTATTACGGCCACATGTAGATTTTTGATGAATCTATCGTATTTTTCAACTAATTTGTCAATACTTATAGAGAGATGTTCGATTGGATCACCAGTAATCAACTCATGAATGAATTCGGTGGTTTCTTTGTAGTAGAGTTTAATCTTTAATAAAAACATGACAAATATAAAATAAATTCGATTCATATTATCCGATAATTTGATGGAAGTAATGGAATAATGACATGAAAACATATATGGATTATAATGATCTCGATTGACTTTCTATATTTTGAGAAATTCTAGATTAATATGCATTTTTCCGAACGATAATAATGATAGTAAAGATTTGTATAATATTTCCAATGAATAAGTGGCATGATACTGAAGATTTTTGTAGACATTGAAGTGTATAAAAAATGATATATTTATTCTTTGATAATTCATTATATTATCAACAGAAAACAATTATCGTGTTTCTTTCCATTTTCCTAATCTTATATGATGATAATCAATAACGAAGTCGAGAAATGCAAACCTTTTCTAACACCCATGTTATACTCTTCTTTATCTTTTGACCAGAATCGCCCATGACAGACCAAATTTCCTGGACGATCTTTGGCAAGGACTGGAATCGTGATTTTAATGCGAGTTCATCAAACATGGAATTTAAAGTCGTTAATATATCCTTCATGTAGAATTCGTTAGCTTCGTAGGATTGATTCAAGAATATTTTCAAATCTTCGATATCGCTTTCAATAACTGTAATATTTCTGAGATCGTCCAAGAAATATTGTATATTCGGTTTGGCTTCCAACCAAATGCCGTTTATCGTGTCCAGTGTTTCTGCTTTCACGTACTGCTTTGTGTTGTTGATGCTTTCGAGGGTGTCAAGGTAGAATTTCATAATTGCTCCACGGATGTCTCTCTACAAAAGAATAAAATATTCATTTATACCAAAATATCTCCAATTATCACTGAAAATTTTGTCGAGATTACTTATATCTTTAAAAAACGGAATATATTATATATTTTCAAGATATTGTAGTGGAAAATATAGTATTTTCCTAAAACGAATGCTAAATGAATATGAATGAAAATATCGAAGATGAGTAATTAAAACCAGTTTTTACGAATTCCACTTTTTTGTCATTCACTATTCATACTATTCTACTATTCATACACAATTCAATCAATTAGTCGCGAATCATGGAAACCAAGAGAAAATAATGAATCAAATCACGTTTTGTAAGAAAAATTATTGAACCCTACGCTGCTGTGTCTCGAGAATTAAAAAAAATCATTCACCTCAGCACTAGTGTCAGATATATACTCTGAAATTATGTCTCTTTCTCAGATGAGATCATAAGGGGTATATTTCATTATGCCAAAGATCAAAAGTTCCGTTTCGACAAGTCTTCTCTTCAATATTGACATTAAGGTGAAATATATGCGACAATATCCACAATAAATCATGAAAACAAGATACAGATAACATACGCGTTGCATTCTGTACAATATATCATTGATTTATTTACAGGGAAGTCATGAAAGTTGACATACTCTTCCATCAAAACGATAAGTCACTGGAAGTGAGCAATATTTTGGATGGAACTTATAGCATTTTCATCCCAAAAATTCTTCAGAGTAACATTAGGAAATTATTTTGGAGTATACAGGGTGGCTCATAAAAGTGTGACATATGAAAGTTGTTTTTTTTTGAATGGAACACCCGGTATTTCGTTGCAGTTTTGGATAGTTCAGGAGAAAATAATACGATTTTATATGAGGTACCATGTACCTAACTATAACCGTTTTCGAGTTATTGTTTCCTTTTTGAAAATGCAGGGTGCAATTGAAGACTGAATAACATCGAAATGTATGGAAACCATCCCTTCCAATTCTGACCAAACATTGAAGAGGTTTCAGGCTATTGATTTCGATAGAACCCGTTTCCCAATATTATACAGGACGTTCAAAATTCATTGTCACTTTTTTATAATTTCAAACGCAGATAACTTCGTTATTTCAAATAGAACACCCTGTTTTTTTTTCAATCTGAACAATACAAAATTCGATTATCTTTCATTTTATATGAAGGTTTCCTATACCTGATTTGAATCGTTTTCAAGATATTGGCATTTTCAAAAAGTAGTTATCATTTCAATGCATTCTTTGAATCATTGACAGTTATTATACTTCACTTGATCGAACATTTCAGTGTTATTTAGATCCATATTCATTCAAAATTCACTGTCCGACAGTTTTTGAATATGTGCTTTCCGCAAAAGTAGATTGGTAGGGGAGGACCACGAAATTGGCCAGCGATATCGCCAGATTTGACTTGCCTTGATTTTTTTCATGGAGATATTTGAAAAATGGGATTGACGACACTCCTCCAACCACATTGGAGAATATGAAGAAGAGAATAAGGGCTGCTTTTCGAAGAGTGTCGCCTCAAATGTTATTAAATGTTGGGCAGATTTCCATAGAAAGAGAAGCTCTTTGTAGTCATCATTTCGAGCACCTAGTTTGAATTGAATACATTTGTATTTCATGTTTTGTTGAAGTTTTTCAGTTGAATAATAAAAAAATTGTCTGTTCGATGAACTACTGTCGGAGTATGGATCTGAATAAAAAATTTCATTTCAGTGAAATATAATATCTGTCAATTAGAATTCTGTTACCCAATCAAATGAATGTCGTTTCACAGCTCTCTCGATTCAGAGGATGCATTGAAATGACAACTACTATTTGATAATGCCAATATCTTGAAAACTATTCAAGCTAGGTATATGGAACCTCGATATAAAATGAAAGATAATCGAATTTTGTATTGTTCAGATTGAAAAAATACAGGGTGTTCTATTTGAAATAACGAAGTTATCTGCGTTTGAAATTATAAAAAAGTGACAATGAATTTTGAACGTCCTGTATAATATTAGGAAACGGGTTCTATCGGAATCAATAGCCTGAAACCTCTTTAATGCTTGGTCAGAATTGGAAGGGATGGTTTCCATACATTTCGATGTTATTCAGTCTCCAATTGTACCCTGCATTTTCAAAAAGGATACAATAATTCGAAAACTGTTATAGTTAGGTACATGATACCTCACATGAAATCGTATTATTTTTTCGTGAACTATCCAAAACTGCAAAGAAATACCGGGTGTTTCATTTGAAAAAACCCAACTTTGATATGTCACACTTTTTTGGGCCACTCTGTATACTTCAAAATAATTTCCTCTTGTAGCCTCAATAAATATACAAATGATGAAGAGGAGAAATTTTCGAAATATTAAATGGTTTGGTTTACAGAGACCGTGTCGTATGTGGTGTCCCACCCTGTATATATATATATATATATATATAGTATTCAGCTTATTCTGTTGTTAATAACAATATAAAATAATGATACATCTATTCTCCGATGGAAAACTTATGAAAGATTGACTATAATACATATTTGGTTCTACAGCAAGGATATATGATCGATCATACATACCTGAAGGTCAGCTATCAGCTCTGGTCGCCATTGTAAGCTAGACGTTATCAGTCTCGAGTGATTGAGTTTCAGATAATAGGCAACATCAGAGATCCTCTTGTCCTCGTATTCACGCCAGATATCAAACACGGCGCTCCGGGCGTCCGGAATGACGCCATGCATGCGAAGGCTCTGACTTCCGTCTGTGGATATTACGAATAAGAAAATGCTTTTTCCCGAGTAACGAATATCAACAATGAAATCTCAGCACAGATGAAACATGTTCACTATATTGCTTCAGATCCGGACATCTCCGTTCGTTTTCATAAGTGTTGGATTGTTTTTTTTTATTTCTCACTGAGAACCTTAGAGGTATCCAGTGTTATGGAAAAATAAATAAACTCGAAGCATATACTAGTATATATACATATTTGAAGTCCTTTCAATGGTATTTTCAATAGCAGAGATGAAATATTTTAAATGTCACTTGAATGCTTTGTAGCGAGTATTTGACAATCGATAGAAGATCTTTTGTGAGAATCAACACCAGTTACCTCATGTGACATTCAATGGCCATAGAATGCATTGATAACAAATTTATATTCTTGTTATCGTGGATTCATCTCCTTCTTCATATTCTGTGATAGAACTCAATTTGAGAAACTTTCAATGAGTGGATTATTTTATATATCGTCACCCGAAATCTACATGGAAAGATTCCATAATTGTTCGAACAATTATCGAAGTCATGGAAACTTGATGTATTTATTTTACCTTCTGTGAAATTGACGTTCGAATACAGTAACTTCTGTTTGAAGTTGATGTAAAATTCTCCATTGGTGTCACTTGTATCATAGGAAGCTGACATGTTTGTAGTGTAAACAGGATATTCTCCATTGTATCTTCCCCAGAGATAAGATTTTCCACTGGCAACATTATCTTTCTGCAACAAATTCTTTCGTTCAGATTCAAAGGTCTTCTGCGTTTCGTCATTGAAGTGCGAAAATTATTAGGGCATAATTTTATTGTGTGCTTCACATTTGTCGAATCAAATACAGTCATTTGTTTCGAGTTGTGAGTCAAAGTGTTCTCTCGAGGAGAAAGAAACAATTTTTGACTCGATTATGGCTTGGAGAAAGAAAATTTCATATGCAGGTTGTATAGCTCATTTCCATTTTACCCGATTTTATCCCACCCTTCGCCTAAATTCAGCCAGAAAATCTTCTTTTAAATCTGCATGAAAAAATAAGTTCTCACCTTGAATTCAATTTCATTAGAATCCATATTTATTCTAGCCGAGGTTTCAGATACAGATAGCGGCAAATACGATCTCTGGTAATTTGTTATGTGTTTAGTACCGAGAGCAATCATATCCCAATGTAAATCGCCTCTAGAATTGAGATTTAGGTTTGTTGCATTGTGTTCTGCCCAGGCACTATATGTATAGTTATAAGTTCCAACGTCAGAATAATCGTTCATTATTCCACCCAAAGTTAGTCTCTGATCTGGATCTATCGAATAATCCATTACTATATTTCCGTCGATGGCTGATTTATTATATCCATATTCACTCAAGATGGAAACATCCTGCAAAGTAACATTTTGAACAATAATAAGTGACAGGTAGGTGTACGAGCCTGTCAAATGCAATGAAGTTTTTATGAAGGTACTTCAGTGTCATTCAAAACAGTTTTTTAATTTTCGAATCATCTTCTCAAATAAGCGAGATATTGTATGTGTATGGATAGTTTGGATAAAGATATGAAATATATATATAAAATATCTTCAGGCAGAATGAATATTCTTTAATTGTCGAGGTGAGTCAAAAATATGTGAAACATTGAGAAAAAATATAGATCGATAGACTTATGGTCCAGAATGCACTAAAAAGGTATATCCTTCTGAAGTTGTTAAACTCAAAATGATTTCTCCCCGTAACTTCTAAATGGTGAAAGTCACCAAATTGAAATTTTCTACATAAATGTATGTTGTTGAAATACATTTCTCGAATACACTATACTACATTCCTGATATTGCTATAAAGGGTCTTCTCAAAGGTAGAGTTCGAAAAATGTCTTGTATATTATCACTCAAAAATGGACTACCCTGTATAATAGGGTTTATTATAAATTTGACGAATATAGAAAGAAATCGACTTATTCTAGATTTCTCAGAGCTGTCTCAGAATGAATCAATTCCATACTCTACGGATGCACTGTATGAAGTCGTTCATGAATTAGTTCAACTATAATCCATACCCGTTCGAAAGAAGGGTGTTTGATTTGAAGTGATAACTGTTCACGGTGGAGCGAAGCTCGTCTCCAATCCAGACCCGCTTGCACCGTTTTGTTGTCCTTGTCCCATACGAGAGACACATCGCTTGTCACAATTGAATCACTTATATTGTAGAAACCCTGGGCTGTAAAGCTGCGACGAGGGTAGGTCACGTTGATTACAACTTGCTGAGCATCGAACTTCTCATCCTGAAATGAGAACGGGATTCTTTAACTGGTCTACTCATTACGATTGGGGCAATCGTGTATTGAAAATAATGGTGTTCTGCTGTTGCAGTTATTTTTTACCTTCGCTTTAACCAAAAGGCTCAAGTCGTATTCTATCCAGTGGGAGGGGCTCAGTTCCAAACGAGAATTCTGTCTATATTCTTTATCTGAGGAACCATAGGAACTTTTCAGTTTCACAGTTCTATTCGAATGGTTGATACTGAGGGAATAGTTTTGATCGTTCAAAGATGTTTCCATATCCAATTCTCCCTTTATATTCAGCTTCAATAGATCTTGCAAATGGTAAAGATGCAACTGTTTGTTTTCCTGCGGAACTCAAATTATAGTCATTGTATCCAAGAAATAAAATAAGAGTTTGCTTGAGCTCCAAAATGAACTATTGCCAAGTGATCAAAAAAAGGAACAGATTTGTTGAATATTCATTCATTCAAAATAATATGATCGAGAAATTTCATCACTTCATGGAAGTTTGAGTTAGATAGAATTAATTATTTGACGTGATTTGTTTACGGGCTGTATTATGAATGCAATGAAGCGTATATTGATCGATTCATCAAATCTTTTTGGTCAAATAACGGCCATGTGTACACATCTGAATACGTTATCATCAATGCAATAATAAAATCGATTCTCTATCTCTTCTTCAACTCTCCCAATATTTCGGTAGTAATTTTCTTGTCGATAAAAATAATAAAGTGAAATTATAGGGTTATAAAAACTCAATGTGACCTTTAAAACGAGGATTCCTTTTACCTATTGAAATTCAAGCGAAGCTCGCCCTTCAGCAAGCAATGAGATCTAAACCATAAAAGGTGAAAAATTCCTCGTTTATTTCGAAAACGTTTCAATTGACCCACCTAATAGATTTCATGAGGATACGACTAGTGAATGACAGTCATGGAATCATGTTGTAACCGTATAAGGGTAATCATTTGAAACACGCTGAATTATGACCTTTATTTTCAAAGTGACAAGAGAGATCGGCAGTTTAGTTGTGACGAGCGTACAATAAATCGTAAAGAATGGAATGAGGCATAAATCTCTGCGGGAGAATAGTCCATTTCGGTAAAAAGTTAGCGACGTAGGAAAGTTTGAATTGGTGATAATTTATTTTTGTGCGGATTACGAAGAAATCGCAATGTGCCACTAGTAAAGCGTGCTCATGAGTTGTGTCCAGGGAACGTTTGTTTTTCTCCACTGGCCCATATTTCTTGAAAAGATCGCCCCCACGGCAGACATGCATCATTCACGATGTATCTATACAAGATGTTCTAAATTCAAGCGTCCTGTCATATCAGGAAATGAATTAAATGAAAAATTCACATACAGACGAATATCATACACTTATAGTAATGGAGATGTCTTTCGAAATTTCGAGAATAATTTCATTGGTGAAATTGAAAGAAAAAACTTGAATGACTGAACAATCGGATATTCTCAGAAATGAGGTATGATTCCAAGTTTTCTTCCATTGCTTTCAACGAGGGGATATTTATTAAATATGTATCCTCGAATACAGGAGTTAACATACTCCAGGGTGCAATATCTATGATTTTGGATATTTGTTACTGTAGGTATCTTCCTGATGGTCGACTAATTGCTAAACATTTACAGCGATGACAAGTAAGGATTTAATTCCATATGCTTTCTGATTGAGAAGAGATAGGCTAATTCTTTCCTCCGAACTCAGCAATCTTTCAATCGTATATTTCATCAATCAAACCATAGAGTCTTCCTTCAATTCGAAAAACAAAAAGTCACAACTTGTTTCGATGAAAACAGGCAATAACAGTATATATTCTGACTAGCTATCGAGTTTTTCTCTGCGAATAAGTACACCCCATCAATAGTTTTTTCTGATGTTATTTTCTAATACTATCAATTGTGTGTGTAATATCTAGAAATAAGCTCTGAAACAGCTCAAGTCGAGAGATAGAGAGCTGGTAGAGAGCACAATAATAGAAAATTAAAAGCATTCCTCGGAGTTCCGAAAGGTTGTTGCTTGAAGTATGTAAGGCATTGGCAGAGTACTGCTGCGGGAACCCCACTACATATTAGGCTGAGTTTTATAGGGACCTCACTGATTTATTACTTTCCCGGTTGTCGCGTGACTTTGGCCAAACAGCTCACAGTCAAGATAAAGGTAGTAAATGAGATATTATTGATTCTATCATATAATGAATAAGAAACAATGTTTTTTCGGAGGAATCGGTTCCGTGCAATATATCACCGACAAAGGAGAATCAAAAAACTGTAATGCTTTGCTTGTATTTCGTTATGAGGAATCATATGTTTCTATCACGAAATATTTTTAGACAGGTGGCTTCATACAAATGATTGAAACTTTGCATTACAAAATATTCTTTTACACTAAGACTCCAAAATATGACTTTCTGATTGAACTGTAGATTTGATGATGGAGTCGAATCAATTATAACATAATTTCTTCAGTTTACCAAACCACGATGATCATGAGGATTGTGAGATATAGCGAAGTTATAGGATGGATAACCCATATTTTGAATATTAATACTCACTAATGTTGAAGGAAAGTTATTCTTGCGAACCATATTGACGTAATCGGCACCAACGGGGAACAAAATGTTGTTCAATTCCACATGGATAATATCTTTGTTTGAGTGTTTCAGTGATTCTGAGGAGCAAGTATATTTACCAACGAGTACTTTTTCCCCATTGTAATTCAGTGTAGCATTTCCTGTACTATTTTGTGCATTTTTCTGAAAACATATCTTTTTATTGATATCGATTATTTGATATTGTGTAAAGGGCGATAAAAATAAATTCATGGATAAAATATAAATAAAAAATAATTATCTTCATTCAGAATTATTTGTATATCAGAGAATAAAAATTGTCGATAGATGCAAATAGTTGGTGCATGAGTCTTTCATTGAAGATCTGATTTGATTCATGTGAGAGGACATGACATGATGAGATGCCCCTAGGTTTTAGTTAGGTGAATTCTCTACTCATCAATCCGCCTACGGAGAATATGGATTATTTTATGCTCGTAGAGTTGACAGTGATTAACAGTAGAACTAATTGATTTTGGTGGAGTTTAACCCGGGATTTTGTTCACTACATAATATTTCATTATTGTGCAATACTCGACAAGAAGCGATTCACAGGGTGACGAAAATGAAGATATATGACACAAATTCCTAGATTCCAAGGAAGTAATACCGTATAAGATTATGTTCGCATATTACAGTTTTTCAGTACTTTTTTTCAAGAAACATGAAAATGAAAAGTTTTGCTACGTCTTAACTCAAATCTGAGTTCACGTGAAATGAGCTTTTTCAAAATGCAAAAACAATCTATTCGGCATATGTGTTTTTCCTGATTTGAAAACTGAAGTAATGTCTTTTTGATGAACTATTAGTTAATACACAGATACCATGTTATGATATGGACATCATAATCCATATCAAATCTGACATACTCAAACTGTAATGGTAGCGTATCTGTAGTTGAAAAGTAACGAGGATTTCTGATGATGAATCTCAAGGATCTACGAGATCTATTGCTGATGTTATTTATGTGTGCAAAAAAAGTCTATTACCAGAAGATATGTTCATTAAAGTCACGAATGGAATTGGATAGAGGGAGCACTATCATTAGAATGATAAAAAGTTATCAAGAATGAGTTATTATGCTCTAAACAGAATCAAAAACATAAGAAGCAATTCGCTATACACCAAGTATTTACTTCTGAGGGCTATCAGTTAAGTAGTATAATCAGTGATAGTGGTTATCCCTTTAGATAACTTCACATCATTGGCATTTATAAGAAAGTGAAATCACAGTGATCAAGACATAAACGAGAATGAATTTGATTTGAATAAATGAACTCCCTTTATTTTATATATTTCGTTATAGAAGCCTTTCAGGTGGAACACCCGTCATCAGCCTGAATTATTGCTTTGAAATTCCTTGAATGAAAGACTCATACACCATTTCTTCATACGCAGTCTGTTATCAATCACCCTGTATATCAATTATGGTTGATGTGAGAATGAGTTTCATTATAGCCCAGCTCGGTTGGTCAGCAAGTAATGGTTGTAATTTGAATAAAAAAACACATACATCATACACGTAGTTCACCAAGGCAATATGCCGCGTTGAAAGGGGTATCTCGATTATTAATTCACCCTCTGATTGACGATCAAACAAAGAAGGTCCATTTTTTATATGGCATTTGTTGTTTATAACTGCTTCATCACCCTGCCAGAAAACCTTTATGTATCTATTGTGTACATCGCTGAAAATAAGATATTTTTGATATTATAGTCCATACGTCATTCGGTATCATGCAATGAAATTGAATTGGAAGCACACCACTCAGAGATGTATAGTCATTTCCTAGATTTTAAATGCGAAAGAAATTCCCATTCGATATTTTCACCCACCTGTTCGTTTCAGTTTTGAAATAGACACCAGTATAATTCATGGATTTATGTGGGTTAGTAAAATTCAATTTTCCATTCATATTGTCTAATTCTTTATAATCTACTGTAGCATATGCAACTGATTGATCTCCAGGATAGAATGCTTCACATCTGGAATGAATTTGACATTGAAATAAAGTATATACTTATATTTCCCAATAAACTCCGGATGAATCAATACAAAGTTGAAGGTTTGTTTTTTGAATTGATTCATCAAAGAACTGACGAGATACTGATTCCCATTCAGTTTCATGACACATTTTGTAAGATTTCGTACTGAAACTTAGTGCTCTGGTATGTTTCCATTGTGTATAGAAACAACACGTGATCAGACACCTGATAACCGATCTTTCTATTTCAATACACCAATATCATTGATGGAAACTCCCACTTACGTCAAGTTGTGGTGATCCCCCAAGTATTTATAATTGATTTCTGTGACAAAAAATTTCTTGTCTTTGAACCTGGGAGTTTTCAATTCGTAAATGAGATATAAAATATCTTCTGATTTTTTTAGGTTTGCGAAATTATCGAACCGTTTTCCTTCCCATTCCAATTCGATATTTCCCGATAAATTTCCTTTGTCTTGTGTGAACATCTACGGAAAAATAGTTCATTGATCTGATACTCCACCACATTACCACATCGAATTAGTACATACCTTTCCACAGATTCCATACTTCTTGAGAGAACGGCTTGTTCTGTACTTCAATAAATACTCTATATTCTTTATGTTCTCCGCATATCCCAAATTAGCAAACAGACTATGGACTTCATTGGTCCGATCAGGTGTTTTTATGTGCGCCTGTAGACCTATACCTTTTTCCGGAGGTAATGATAGGGTGATATTAGCCCCAGATCTAAAAGCAAGGGGAGGGTAAGAAAAAAATCACACCCAGTCATTAAACACTCTCACCCCCAGAATGTATCAATCTGGATATCTCCTCCAACTTTCAGTGAATGGAAAGATTTCTCAGGATTTTTATAGAACGCCTCAACAAATGATTCACTGCTATAATCTTTATTCTCGAAACGACCAACAGCTTGCACGAACATATTTTCTAGGAATATCCATATCAAACTCAAACTAGCATTGCCTTTGGCATCTGTTACTTCGAAGAAACCATGAATATCGTGTTGAAGTTCTTTGGACCTATAATGAGATTCAAATTGATTGATAAAATACCTCAACTATACTTTTCACAATCCGGGATATCCATATATCGCGCTTCTTTTTTTTATTACTACATGTTGTTCTGCACCAAATGTTCATTTGTTCTTATCGGTATGTCAACAATTGCCTCGTATTCCCTCACTACCATGCGAAGTTGGGTATAACGTCTAACGGATAAGCGGTGATAAGTGAGCTTGCTGTAGTTCGGAAGCCCCGAGCAGAAAGGATTATTCGAATCAATCAACTTTTTTTCAGCGAGCTGAACGACAAATGTGTAGTGTGAACTAAGCTTCGTGGAGGCACTGACTGGAAATCTCGTATATTCATCAACAATTGATCAAGTGTTCCAGGGTGATGGAATATTTCATTATAGTTTGATATTATTAACGTCAGGAATATATTCAATGTTTTCGATATATCTTCAAATAATTGGATTATTATAATGATTAAACCAGAATGCATGAAAATATTTCGATAATGAATCATGTCCAAAAAAACGAAAATATGGAGTGGGGAAACCCAGAAAATTGTTGCATCATTAGTCGAACATTGTGAATATAAACGGGATAACGACGGGATAACAAATTATCTTTAATCGCATTGAATATTATAGGGAAAGTAAGTGAATTATCGCCTAATGAAATGATTATTGTCTATTACAAAGAGTGGCTGCTATCAAAATGAGAATATCACCACTGTTTTGAGCCCAATCTCAATTCGGAATCTATGTACGTTTTTTTATGATAATTGGATGATTTCGAATGCTTACTCCTATTCTGAAGAAATAAACCTATAATATCGAACGCATTACATTCATTTACTTACGAGTAGATTGCTCCTAACTTGGAATTTTCTAATTTCAGTATTGGCGTGTGACCTATTACGTCTAGCTTGATGGTGTTGTCATCTGAAACGGCTGTAGTATCAACAGTGAACCTGTCATTGTTGGATGTATCAGCCTGCAACATTGTGTTTCTATAGTTAGTTGTATGTCCAGATTCGATCCTCTCATATATGATGTCGGTAACTATGGGAAGTAGAGACAGAAAGAGAGAGAGAGAACAAAGTTATAGCAAACTCGAAGGTGAATTCTAGCCAGGTGAAGTAATGTTCGAGTTCGTTCGAGAAAATTTCAAGTGGAATCTATGGAAACTATGCATAGAAAAAGTATTCCAGTGAATGAAATAGTCAGTCTGTTCGCAAAAAATTTTCAGAAGTAGAAAAAAAAAACCGAATGACAAGTGATTGATATCTACTAAGCTTGAAAGCATTATAGTCCCACTTTTCAAGAATTCTAAGATCATTATTATAAATTGATTTTCAATTTAACGCACCTGTAGATGGAGATCCCAGTTGAATTTGTTTGTCAGAGATAGATTGGCGTCGATCCGTGTGAATTTCTCTGAATACCTTATGTTTCCCAATACTGCATATTTACCTAGAGCGATTATATTCAATTGGTAGTCCAGTAAAACAGGAGGACTATCATCATGAGGATTGAGTTTCAACGAAACTCTCGATGGCAAGGTGCCTATCAAATCTGCATCTCCTGTTATTGTGAATAACTTATCTTTAAATGTCATATCGCCTCGGAATTCTCGTCTATCTTTCGATGGTTTCATGATTTTACAGACGATTTCTACCGGAAACCTAATAAAAGGAATAAACTGCTCATAACTGATATTTAAGAAATGGATTTCGAGTGGAACGATACTGAAACCTCTTTCCATTGACGATAGTTTCTGAGGTTGCTGTCAAAACATCTTTCTGCAAAGTGGCATTCAAGTCGATATCTATCGGATTCATCCGGATCACAGTCGAAACGGAAGATTTCACGTTCGATATGTATACGTCTAAGCCAGCCGTTGTATTTTCCAGGCCCACATAAGGGGTTTCTAACTGTATCATCGTTCGGAACTGGTTGCGAGATCTTATGAGCCATGTCGTTTTGAAATATATCTGAGACAAAGAAATCAAAGCATTCAGGATGTCTGGATGATCTCATATAGAAAAAAATAATTTTACTCACATCGCTCTCAAGCATTTCTGGTATCTTCAAATTGGCTTCGATTTGATTATTATCGATTGAAAACAATTTCACGAATCTCAAATGGCATGGTGGAATATGTATGGATGGTGTCATAACATGAAAATCTGATGTGAAATCTAACACGTCATTCTCGATCTGAAAATGAAACACAGCATACAATATTTCAGATGAAATCCAAACAGTAGGTTTATGAATTCCATAGTTTTCAACTAATAATGAGTTCCTGAAAACATTCCGAAGTCATCGGATTTGCCAGAAATCGTCTTTACAAGCAAGAATTTTACTGTTACAGTGATTGATAAGTTATCATAAATATATTGTGCAATCAAACATTTTTTCAAGTATTGGAAACAATCATTTTCGGGTCGACGAGATTCCAGTTATTTATTTCACTCGATACTGCATTTCATACTTCAATTGTTCGTTATATTACCAAATACATGTCCCCAACCAGTCACTTCACTGGTAGATTGAATATGTAGTTGGAAAGAAAACCCTAATTGATCCTGAATTCAGGAAGAGTATATTGAAAATAGAAAGGTGATATTCGTGAGACCCAGTTAATGATTTCTCAGGGTGATGGAACCTGAAAAATGCATCAAAAAATTCCAAAACGAAAGAAAAGGATGAAAAAAAATGTACGAGAAAAAAAAATGGAAATGGATTGTTCCTTGTGCGGGCATGGTTGAGGGAATGCTATGGACCCAACTAACCCACAGGGAAACATTCAACTGTCTACAGTGATAACTAGCATCACCTTACTGGGTGATAATATATTGGAGGTGGCGAAAGACAGTCATGGTTATACTCCGCTCTACCTACACCGTGGCCGTTTCCTTTGTCAACATGAGTTCTTACTACCGCGTATTCAATACATCGTTGATTTGCTTCTTTCAGTGGATGGTATACATCTCTCATTGTTTTGATAGAAATTGTGGAAGTACGGAGAAAGTTTTCACAACCAAAGTTCCTATCTATATAACAGACGCTTCGGTTTTTTTTATCCTGTATCCAACGGTATAAATGAAACTTACAGATCTCAACATAGCTATCGATTTCTCTTGTAATAAATCATTCATGGTCCATTCTAAATGAGTATTCTCGTAGAGAATATACGTTGGTGAACTTCTAATTTACTGATACAACCAATAATAACGCATTAGTTTCAATTTATTGTATACATATTCATAGAGGTATAAGTACCATAAATGAAATAAATATCAAAACATCGATGAATTCATCTTAATTGAATGAGATTTCTTTACAGCTCCGTATATTCAGTTTCGATACATGATACCTCACCATTTCCTGCTGAAATGATTGCAAAGTATTGAATCACTTCCGAAAATAGAGCAATGTTGAGATGAAACGGAAAGATCATCTAATTGTGTTATTGGATATTGTATTTACCTCAGTAGTAGTGTCCATCGATATCTCTCTTCCGATCGTATTGAAAAGTAGTTTCGTTTGATAAAAATTACTTTCCGCCTCGATTGCACCTACAAAATCCAATTTAGGAAGAGCCTTGAAGGGTGTTCTGATTCCTAGAGTGACGTTATACATCCTTTCCTCATTTCCTTTCCTAATTACCAGATATTTGGCAATCACGCCGTTCTACGAGTAATGTGATGAATGATATCAGTTTGAAAAATATCAATTGCACTTACCTCAATGAGTTCAGTTCCATTTTGATAATTGAAATTGATATCGAATGAGTATCTCTGTCCAGAGATTATGTTCAAGTCCATTTTTGATGTTATTCGCTTGAAAGATTGATACGGAGTGGTAATTTCCAAGGTATTTTTCATCTCAAGTAAACCCTAGAAATATAAAGAGCTTCTTGGATCTGTCTAAAACTAGTTCGCCTTCTTTATCAATTTGTCAATTCCCTATTAAAAAATTTTCTCAACGAGTATAATGGAAAGGAACAATATAATCTAGGATTTATCAGTTTCATTTCATTGAAATTACCACTATTATATTCGATATTCTGTTATTGTATGATCCAATCAATATTTTGCTCGAACTCAGCTATACTATCTGACATGTAAGATGTTGATTAAAAAAAAAACTAAAATATTTCAATTCGAAATATACTGGATAGCGCAAACTTCAAACTTCTCGAGTATCGACAGAGTATAAAAAATACTATTTTAACATGGAAATATATCCACGCAATTTGATGCATTTGTTAGTAATTATTACTAATATCTACCGCACAAGCATAACGTCATTCTGGAAAAGTTTTTTGTTTATAATGGTTTCCTTGTTTCGTTACAATGATGTTTCCGAACATAACGAGCATAGTAACGTAAATGTGAAACTGATAAGCAGTAATGAAAAATGTACATACTGTTGAATTCAATGTTGAAATATCTTTTGAATCAGACCTCACGGCAACTACCTTTCCATTAATTTCTCCAGCAAATGAGGTCACGCTTGTGCAGATGACGTCATAACGAGTATTAGTATGCCAACGGTGGATCTTCATTCATACACGCACTAAATAACTCACAGCGTAATCGAACTCGTCAAAGATATTGGCAACTCCTTGTGGCATGGTGAGTTTAGAATGTAAAATGTACACAGTTCCTTTTCGTTCGACCTCCAAATGACCTTTCATCGTGGAATAGATGATGATATCCAGTTCTACTATGCCCTCCCAGTGGAGAGTTGTGGAGTCATCCTTCTCCTTTGTTATTGGCTGCTTATTGTCAATATTCTTCAGGTGTATCTCTAACGCCTCTAAAGGCTTCGACTTGGGTTGACAATAAAGTTTGATGCCAAGCTGAAAATATCAATTCATATCCCTTTGAATTCAATGCCGATGAAAATGGAGCAGATTAACAGTGCGATCCAGGGGCATGAAGCAAATTCATGAGTTTTGAAAATGTATATTGTCAAAATTTATTCTGGAATTCAATAGGTAGGTTAATTTGTATCGCAAGAAATTATTGGAATGATTCGTCTTGATGGGTGCGAGGAAATTATTCGAAATTGAGAAAATTTATTGAAAAATCAGGATATAACGTCATATTGCGACTTGAATAGTGATCGTTTCAACTTATACAAATGAATTATACTTTCATCAATTTACATCGAATATCAAGATTTCACATTTTCAATAAAAAAATTTCCAGTTCTGTTTTCTTTTCATCTGTCAAGTAGTACCTCATATTGCTATACAAATATTTGTATTTCCTTCATGCGTTATGAATACTATTCGATTATCTGTATCCAGTAGGCTTTGATTTGTCAGACGTGACAGGAAAAATTTTACTATCGAGTTGATGATCGTCAATAAATGAAGCTATCGATATTGGAGTAAGAAACATCCCCATTGCATGCTGGGAAACAACACTCGAGATCCCAGGAGAGTAAATATTTGGACTCGGATTATTGAATTATATTTCTGTATGAAACATTGAAGAAATTGAACAAATTATTTCAAAACCATCAGAAAAACATAATGACTCATCATAAATTTGTATGTATGTACCACGGTCATACACATAGGTCTGGAGACTACGGCATTTTTGAGTGATGGGGGGTGGCACCAGTTTTGAAGAAAAAGTTGCCATAATTTTCCGCTAGGAGGACATAGTGGTATAATCACTTGATTAATCTTCGACAACAAAACAAGGTTAGGACTTGAATGGTAAATAAAATCATTGACAGAAATATTGTATCTTGCAAAATTCTCTAGAATGAATAAAAATCATTCCTACTTTCAAAAAGCTGATCGGATCTGATTTGTGATTGGCTGACAAAGTGACAATAGAGGACAGCGCTGCAGGTGACGAAAAATGAGAACCACAAAAATTTCCTCAATGTTTGGGTCACCCCCCACCATACGAGTTGCCAGACCTATGTATACGATCGTGGTATGTACATGTTCGTAACAATGATTTCATAATCTAATTTAAAAAATCAATGAAGCTGAGTAGTACTAGTTCTAAAATACTATGAAACATAGTGAACTTTATCAGTATGATGATATTCAATTTGAATATTTCTATCGTGAGAATATGATGGGGAAGTTTTTTGTTTGTCAAATTTGATTGATTTCGTTATCCACTTTATATATCAAATGGATAGACATACAAAGTGTCCGATCACAATACTTAAATTTCATCTCCTCAACTCAAGCCAGAACACGTACTTCTGATTCTCTCTCTCTCTCTCTCTCTTGTTATTTTCATCACCTAATGTTCCATATGAATCGTGTATACGATATGACTCGTGACTGACTGACTGACTGACATAAGGAAACCTTTGTTATTTGGTACGTAATACAATTTGTATCCCATTGATGTTCCCTATCTTCCGAAATGCAAAGCGAATCAGCATTTATTTACTATGCTCTCGATTCACGATTCACTCCATGTGTTTCTGTAAATTCTTTCAATGATTAGATGAAATCGAAAATATTTCACGGGCATAAGAATTCATTCAAACCAATCAGGCATGTATCATGCAGTCTACATTGTTTTCTGTGAGGTCGCTCTGAACAAGTATGTTCAATAGTCAAGAAAACAATGGAGCTGGCCATTTTAGAACAAAGGTATGGAAATGGCGAGGTTTAATTGAAAAATACCCTGTTTAACACAGTTATGGAATTTGCAATAACAATATCAGATGCGTTGAATAATAAACGTATGTTACAATTGAGTAATATTGATTAAATGGACTATATAAATTCCAAACTGATGAAATATGTACGATTTCTAGGAATCATTACCTAAATAATACACAACAGAGAAACAGATTTTTTTTCTTCACATCATTTGTTATCATCATATGGCATAAAAAACTGGTATTTTGAGATTCCCATGTAGATTTTCAATTGGAAACCACGTTAAATGTTCTTCTTCAATTCGAACTTTCATTCATTCATTCATTTGATTTCGTATGATTGTTTCTGTATCATTCGTAGTTTAACAAGGATCACCTTATATATAGTGGAAGAGGAAGTCATTGCTGTTTAATTGAATATATATACATACATATATACATATATATATATATATATATATATAATATATATACGAACCTTATAAATAGATAATTTGGCGGAAACTTCCAAGTCCAAGCCTTCCTTAAGTACGAGTTTACCAACGACGCTATTCTCTTCAAAATTTCCGATAGGAGTGTAAATCTTGTAGGAATATTGGAAATCTGTGACGTTAGCATAATGCCATATTCCGGAGAATCCAACCACAAGAAAGTTCCAGCCTCCTCGGAAATCTGCCTGAAAGTTTGTTTCTATGAATGAGGAATAAAGCAACGGATATTTCAGATACAACGCAATAGTTGGGAGAAGTTGCGTTGTCACTAAATCTTTATTTTTTCAATCGTCATTTCTGCTACAAGAAGATTGCGTTTGTATGCTGGTTTATCAATTTTACAAACAGAATTCTGCAGATTGAAAAAAGACTTGATTATCACTCTATTATTCAATATCATACGACTTTGGGATGTGATTAAATGACTCCTGGGAGTTTTATTATTTACTAAAGAGATAATTTGATTTTGAGTTGTACACTATATCTCAAATTCGCTACCAATACAGTGATTCTGGCTACAATTATATCTAGTGCAATAGTCAATAGAATATAGTTTCAGAGATCGATTTCAGATTCCCGATAATCGAATGATTTTGGAGAAATGATCGAGACACTGTCGAATGAGACAACGTGGTTATATCTCGAATCGTTCGTTGTTTTTTGTCAACTCTCATTTCTCTCGTGACCCTATGGAAACACAAATGATTCATTGATGTGATATGAATTTCATAAATATATGATAAAATATCTAAAGAGAATAAAATAATTCAGTAATTCGGGTCAATTTTTTTTTGTATATTAGTTTTCTTGTTGTTCCAGGATATATTTTAGGAATCACATATCTATTAGAATCAGCTTATATGGAATTCATGCGAACAGTTTTCATTCGAAGACACAGTCCTTCTTCATCACCTTCATTTATAATTTTTTATTCAGTTTTTTTCACACCAACATTCAATTATTCTTCCAACTTTTTTTCATAACGTTATTATAGAGAATCGTGCAAACTCTCCGCAGCCATGGTCAGAAATTCATAATTCGATGAAATGAAAATCGAATTAAAAACTTTTGTTCTGGCTGACACTCGAACTCGGATCTATGCTAACCACTGCGTCATGATCTGACCTTTATACCTATAGTATAGAAATTCGTACCTCCTCCGGTTTCAATTTGGCCACGATAATTATGTCCTGCAGAAACGCCAGTGGGGTTGCCAGAATGAATTTCGTATCGAAATTAGTGATGCTATTTAACGATAACATGACTTCAGTACCGACTCTGCCAGATGGATAAGATACCATTGCTACCAGTTGTCGTTCCTCAGTCGATACGATGAATCGTGAAAGGTAATGATCATCGATTGTGGTTGCTTTCACTGTTAGTCTGCAGTTTGTTAGTTTCTTGAAGTAACCCTCAATATCAACATCGATTTTATTATGATCGACGTCCAATTGGGCCGCCCCTCTCAAATAATTTCCATCCTTCAAGACAATTTTACTGGTGAGAACACCTCGATTGAAACCTTCGAATGGAGTGTGAGTATTGAGGGTTCCCGTCAGGTTCGTGAAGTTTGGGCTGATCTCCAATCTCCATCTACTTCCTGCCGCAATCAAAAAATCAGGATTATACTGTAAATCAAGATTAGAATGAATATCATCATAATTTTTACGCAGGAGTGTCTGTACCATTAAATGCAAATCGGTGTCAAAATTCGTCTCGTTTTGCATGTGTCGTATAGTAGTATTGATACTTGGAATCCGGTCGATGGTACTGGATAGGAAACAGCTGTATTTGCAGCTGAAATATGGGTCTCTTGATGTATAATCCCCGAATATACCGAGAGCTATCATTTGTTGTCTTTCCCATGAAACTACTCCATGCAAATCATATTTATTGTTTTCATGTTCGAATCTAAAACAAACGATTATATTTGTTGTATATACTTCTTTTTATCGTTCCCCGCAGGTTTTATATATATAAATATTTGAATAACAATTTACACTGGGGAAATTACTTACTCTCCATTCAATATCATGCGCTTCCAATCCTCAAAAGGTGTATGCAATTCTGCTTCAATTTTCAAATAAATTTGCTTTATATATTCGTAGTTAGCATCAACTTTTATTTCAAACCTTTTTCCTTCGTCCCAACCTAAGCTCGTTAAGAGGTCCACATGTTGCCCTAAAACTCATTGAATCCTCAAATGTTCGAAAGGATGTATTGATTTAGAACCAAATTAAAGTTGTGTCTTGATATCTCACTCACTTTCCAATAGGAATTTATAGTATCCTTTTATTTTACGACCTGGATAACTGACAATAAAATCGGCAGTATAATCGAACGGAGCATCTTTTCTGTAATTTGCTGAAATCATCAGTTTTTGATTCGGGTCCCTGTTAGTATCCCAGTTCAAGTCAAATCCAAGAGATTTATTGTCATCTTTATTGAGGATATACACTGAAAAGGCGATGTCTCTAAGCCTACAAATAATGAACGTATGATCGAATAATAAATAATCCAACACCCTACTACTCACTCGGCTAAATATATTTCTGCGTTGATTTTCTTATAGTCTCCATCATAAACAGAATCATGATAACTATATTCTTTGTGTTTATACTTGATTCTAGCTTGGTTTTTGGACATGAACTCCGTGACATTTTGGTGGTTGACGAAAAGTTCATATGTATCGATGTTATTATATAATCCCTGTAATGAATAAATCAATCAATGTTTTACCATGCTTCCCCTACTGCCAACAGGCAAAGCAAAATTTCGAAGGATTTGCGAGATATGCTAGTTTGATTATGAATTTAGATTTCGAAACGAGAGAAGCCGAATTATGTTTCGATAATAGGAATGGGATAATTGGGCAAAATCGACATGCAACAAACCGAGTTAGCCGAAGTAGAACAAAAGAGACGGTAAGACCGAGCACAATAGTTTGTTTCTGGTATAATACGGAAGCAGTGAACTGCCAACCTCCGTAGCAATCAAGAGTCTACACGCGTGAAGAACGTAGACCAGATATACAGAGTTGCTGTCATATAATTTACCCATTGATAAATTTCATTGAAATGTGATTTCAATAGCTTAGGGTCTCCAAAATTATGAATGGTTCTTCTCTGGATATAAATTGTAAAATCACTTTGGTGATCTAAATGAAGGGTACGATTAAACCACTCAACTATGTCCCTACTATACTTATATCTTGTATTAGTATTCTGATTCGATATTCACGTTAGAAACCCCAATAGCATTCTACTGGGGTAGTGACAATCGATGATCGTAACTTCTTGAGATCGAAGCAACTGTTACTTGCCTATCATTAATCGATGAGCCATAGCTCAGAGTGACTGATGGAATGATGACCTTGAGTGAGACCTTGATTTGGTGATGAAGGTCATACACATGTATCGTTGAAAGTTTGTAGAAGAAAGATTTTCCAATAATATTTTGCTACATTATTATCACATTACAGTATTATTCGATACTACTACTCAGAAGCAAAACTCCAAAAATGTGAAAGTGAAAGTGAAAATTCAGTATTCATATGTGAATCAACTATTCAGGCAAAGTTGCCAATTCTATTAGAAATGTGATTTTTCATTGAGCTCACTTTCAGATCGACCCTAAATACGCCATTGTCGCGATAGAACTGGAAATCGATGGTAGTCTCCTCGAAGCTAGGTGATCTCAGTAACAATTTCAATCGATGACTAGAAGAGAGTGAAGTACTGTTATCCACATAGATGCCCGCCGCTGAAATACTGTGGCCACTAAACCACACACCCCTGAAGTCTATCTGTGAACAAATTCATACATAATTTTATTTCCTGCTCCATTAGTCTCGAAGCCATTGCTCACCGTGAAGTCATTAGCAAACTTCTCTTCCACGTCTAGTTTGATGACCATTGGCGTGAATGAGGGAATCGTGATATTAATATGCGTGTGGAATTGCTCGAGTGTAGATCTAGGATGTGACCAATAAATTGTCGTCGAAATTTCTTTGTTTTTTCCATAGCTAACTATCGCTGCAATATTCACATCGTACTTGAACGTTTCACAAATAAATTCGCCTTTCAATGCCAGATTGCTCGATTTCCTATTCAAAGACGTAACTGCTTTGAAAATTCGTTTATTGTCGATGAATGATTTATACGATAGCAACAGATCGAAATTAAGCGTTCTCCTATCCGCGTCTGGATGATTCGGTGTCAAAGGATTCTGTTGCAACTTCATTCTCAGATCCATGTGATTACCACTTTTCTAAAACCAAAGAAACATACGAGTGTTGATCAACCCCGTTAATAATGGTAAAAACTGAGGAATCAATTTGCTCACCTGGAATGTAGCATTTGCAGCAACATTGATATTGGGATAAGCAGTGGAGACAACATTGTAGGAACCATCAAATACGTCTAAGTTCCTTCTAGATCTATTAGCTGCGCTGAATTCTATACTGACACGTTGCTCCTTTGTATGTTGGAATTTGTAATCGTTGAATAGATTTGCTCGTATGGATGTTCCACTGGTCATTATGTACCCATTCAGTTTAGAATAGAATCTTTTTGTCTCGAATTTTAATCCAACAGTATACTGTGATACACCTTTTTTACTCATCAGATCCACGTTACCTTAAATTCCAAATAGAACCTCAATCACCCTGAGGAAACCACACTCAGAAGAATTGGTTAGCGAATTTTTCAATTCATTTCGATGATTCGTCAACCTTAATACGAGTGTAGTTGATTTGCCTTACAAATTGAGAGAATGCCTCACCTGAAAACCTGAAAACTTGATCACCGTTTACCCCCAAATAGATATTTGGGCTGTAGGATAATCCGTTTCTGATGTTGCTGATCTTAATAGAAGCACTGGCATCGAAATGTTTCCTGTCATTAATATCCAGCACCACTTGTACTGATTTCTCACCCGGTGTATTCTTATATTTTCCACGAGCTAACACTTTACCAGCTGAAGATTCTAATGAGAGCGTAAGATTCTGACTCTGTCTATCGATTGTCAAGATAACGCTCATGAGTCTTTTCACTTTGGACCCGGGTGTGTCAAAACTTAGGCTAACAATATTCGAATCATTCCTCTGGTCCATTTTGTATTCGAAAAGGTAAATGTTTGCTGTCGGGTCTGATTTATGTAGGAAAGTTCTGAGTCCAACAGGACCGGTCATTAGGACATAGGGAATATTATCCATTCTGCTGACGCCAACGTAATTGTATTCCGCACATAATTTCAAGCCTACTGCCTGGTCTATCACCGGCCAAGAACATGCTGCCTTCGAAATAATGTTTTCCGATATGCCTTTCTGGACTTCCTCAACTCCACGCCGTTTCACCAATAGCTCTGACCTGAAAATATCAATTCTGAATACAGAACTGTTTGGGAAACCTAACATGAGTGAATATGCGTATATCAAGTTGACTCACTTTATACTTATAATTTCATTTTTCTTCCTGGGCAAGCTGAATTTGATGCTAGCCAACTTGGTTCCTCTAACCTTAACTATAGCTTGTACTGCACTATCCGTATAAATATTCGCCTTGAGCTTTATGCCAACGTTGGCAAAATAAGCATCAACTGACATTTCCCCAGTTAAGTCGATGGAGACAGTTGGTTGAACGTCAGCTGTTAGATCGACTTCAAGTTCTTTATCTTCGGAAATGCCTGCTGCCCCCAAAGACCCATATAATTTAATGTTTATTGAAGCTGTTCCCGTAGTAGTTAGCGAGAGGGGTAAGCCTGCCCCGCTGGGAACAACGTACTTTCCATCCAAAAACATGGCAGCTTTGTTATAATTGATTTCCTGTTGCGAGAGTAATTAAATGAGCCATCAGAAACTATGTAGCACCTTCCGACCATCAATATTTCATTGAACGTTGGAAAAGAGTACACATACACAAGGTATTGCTATTCTTGTCAGGAGAGGTTATGAGTTGTTTTAGCTTCGGATTTTACACTAAAAATATCTATAAACAATGACTCTGCTGACTAAGACGTTGATACCCCATTGAAATATCTCTATGACTCTATTTAAAATTATGAGTAAAGAATATCGAATTCGTATTTTTCTTTTATCAACAGATAGATTTGTCATACTTTGCCTGATAAGATTCTCTTCAAATTGAAGATAGGATCAAGATTCTGTACAGCATCCCGAATCTCATCGTCTCCTCTGAATGAAGAAAATTCCACATCATTACCAAATATTTTGTATCCAACTATCAACTGCAATATAAAAATGAGTAATTGAAAGTGTTTTTCATGTAATGTGTACCAACCTTGGGGTCTTTGTCTGTATTACTAAGTAAATTGGGCAACTTTTCTACTTGGCTTCTGATGATCTCATTCTTGCTGATGCTTCTTGAAAATCTCAGCTTATCCATGAGATCTTCCTTGAGAGTCTTTGAAGACCCTGTCGGGCCAAAAAATGATTCCAGATAATGTTCGAAGCCTTCAGCTCGTCCATAAACCTGAAAAACTAAGATTTGAATATCATTCCAAACTTGCTCCGACTTATCATTACTTCAAAGATATTGACAGCTTCTCCAAATAGATCAACTGTTAGATTCAACATGGCCGATCTGGGTATGTATGAGGATGTTGAGAATATAACATTACTCTCATAATTGCCGCCTACAACATAAATGAGGAGTAAAACTGGATAATGAATGTTTCAATATGACTGCTCACCCATATTATATTCGTCAAAAAAAATAGATCCTTCAAAATTCCTTGAGAACTTCCTTACGTCAGTATCAAACTTCTTCGTCAAATCAGTATCTGATAAAATACTCTGAAGTTCTAGTTTACTAGGGTTTGCTGTTTTCAGCAAGTTTTTCAGATGTGTCCAAACGAAAGATCCAACTGAAACACATATTTTATAAACTATTTGATGGAAATTATCAATTCTTCTCTACCTTGATTAACTTCTTCTGTCCTTAGAGTATTTCGAATTTTCCGCATCAGTAAATAGTTTGGACATGTCATCATTCGTAAATAGGAAGCAATCCTGACTTCTGATTCGACATTTCGATCGGTGAATATTTGTTCGAAAAAGGTTTTGATATCTTCGCACGAATATCGCCGGAAAGTCTCAACTGCAGCGAGTCGTAAACCAACGTCCTCTGAAGAATCTGCTATCATTTCGAGAAGTTTCTGCTTGAATTCTTGCGATATTACTCCAATGTTGGACAAAGCTTTGAGCGTCACCATTATCTGAATGAAACGAAACAGGATAATGTATGTATTTATTTAATCATGAATTCCTGAAATTCTTTTAGATTCCTAGTACTAGTTATCGAATGCTAATTTTGAATAATTGAAGAAAATACATCTCTCCTCAACAAAGTCCAGGAGGACTATTTTTTTCACTCTGAATTCATCATATAACATTGTAAACGTTATCTGTAAATTAGAAAGTTTCTTTGTTGTGTTCATATTGAAAGTTTTGACATTGAGAAAATATCACACAATCTTCAATATTTATCATTGAGAATCACTTTGGTGATTCGAATTAACGATAATTGTTATATTTCAACAGATTCATCAACTGATTCAAATGATATTTCCTAGGAGAGGTACTCTATATTAATCACCATTTTCAATCAAGTTCCGGTCCCAATAACTTTTCCAGAAAAAGATTTTATCCACAATTTTCATTGAATTTATGGAATATTCTATTTGGTATGTCCCTATGAGTCGAGTCGAGTCACACACCCTATAACAGATAGGTAGCTTTCAACTCGAGTGAAAATGCGAGGATAATTTGCTTAACTTTAAATTGATTACGAAAAATGTTCATTACAACGACTGGATTGTTACAGGCTTTCCGCATCGAATATGACGACCATATAGTGAAGGATGAAGGGTTTAATGAAGGATTGCCACTATATGCATCATATCCAATTCAAATTGGAAGTGAATCATAAGATTCCTATGATGCCTGCCAATCTAATATTATTCAGGCAAGTGAATCATTTACATCGTTCCTTCGTTACTCAACAAAAATGTGCTTATATGATGAATACAGTTTCTACAATATTCGAGAGTAGAGTTAATTTTCATGAAGATATTAGAAATTAACACGCTACATTCAAGTGTCACTAGGAAACACTTACCTCGTCGTTTGAGTATCTGGTGGTATTATGTTTTTCATGCAACCGTAGGAAATTATTTTCCAGATAGTTTACAATCGAATCAACTCCAATGTTGCGTTCACAATTGGAGTGCTGGATGCAATAGGTATGAGATAACGATGAAATACTCAATGCGAAAGTCGATGAGAAGCTGTTTTCTTTCAAAATGTTCGATGCAACTCTCATTACTTCTTCATCTGGATTCGCTATAGTGCCTATCGAATATACCCATCGGTGGACCGTGCCCTCTGGTATTGCCTTTCTATTGATGATCTCTCTCATGACGCTAATAGATGCAGAATTAGTCACGAAGGGAAGTGCATCTAACAGATGTTTTCTGAAATGGATTGATATGTTGAAAACTTTTCCGAAAATCACTTCACTGTGGAGCAGGGACATTCTCATAAATGAACTCGGAGAAGAGATTCCTTGCATTATAAAATAAACATACCTTCCTTTTTGACATATCTTGCCCGATTGCTCGTATAAATCGATCAAAGCGGCATATGAAAGTGATCGTAAGTCGAGAATGAGCTTCGTGAATAAATCAGCCAAATCCGACCGATCTGACAGTTCATCATGTAGGCACAATTGATGAATTAAATCTTTCGATTTCGTAGAGTCGTCGCTCATCAATTTTGATGCGATGCTGTGATCGAAATTGATTGGAACTCTTCTTTCTATTTCACTCTTCTCGATGTCAGTTGTGGGTGCTTCCTGGATTAAATATAGTTGTTGTATCACTGTAGTAGTGGCTCCCTTGCCATTGTTGGAAAAGCCTTGGAGTATGTAGTTTTCTTCGCAAGTAATCTCCTTGTAGATATTATGGTCTATTGAAAGGGTACAGGAACTCGACGATTTCAGGACATTATCTCTATTTGTATTCTAGAATCATAGTGTAGAAGATAATTCATGATACAAGAATCCGTTCCAACATTATTATCTGATAAGGAAGAAATCCTCAGAAGTATCAAAATAACCAATCGATATATAACAAAAAGCATCATATTCCTCCACCTGACATTATATTTTCAATTAATAAAAGTATACTTGGTAAGACTCTTCAATAAGGTGAATGTTGTACTTGCTTTATACTAAGAAAAAAATATTGGATGGAAAGTAAGGATTTCGAAGTTGGTACATGATGAGAATAAAATTTTAATTTTTTGATTCAACATGAGTTTCCCACCAAGTTCATGAGATTCGAATTCGTCCAGAAAAATTGGAACTACTCAACAAATATAGAATGCAGATAGATGCATTTGAACTATTACCCAAGTACGTTTTATATCGAGAATCATATGATGAACTGAAAAACAACGAAAGGCATCGAATTGAACGACAAATATCAGAAACATTTTATGTGGGTCAGAAAACAACTCATTTTGCCCATCCCCGTACGACGAAAAAGCAATTTTCATGAATCCAATGACATGGCTCCTCTTGATATCAAAATACCAACCGGCCACATGAACATCTTCTTACCATTTGAAATATGGGAATTGATTGAATCGGAGACTGCAATTTTGAATTCCAACGACAACGGTCTAAATGTTTCCTCTTTTCTATAATTAAAGTGGTCTCTTTAGCACCAATGACCCTGTAGTCAGTGGGACACGTTCCTCTGACATCCTCTTCATCTGTCGAATAATCCAAATCGAGCCTTTTCATTGAGTTTTGCAACATGCTGAGGATTCCTCTCTTGAAATTCAAAACCCACTCTTGCTCCGCCTGTTTTGGACACAGTTCGGTAATGATGCCGTCTTTGAAAGCGAACCTCAAGGTATTCGAATCCATCATGTTAGCGAACAATTTGCTCTGATCTGTATCTTCTCCTGTATCTTCGCGTGTGTTTTCTCTTAAATTGAAATCCGATAGAGCCAAGAGGCCATCGCAGGGGGTGAGAAACGATAAAGATACCGTTCCATCGATGAAAAGACTAGACTCATTTCGGCTAGTTCCATTAAATAGAGTTTTTACTTCTACTGAATACTTGTAGTCTCGTTGCATATCCGCGTCGTATTTGAATTTCTTGATACCATCTGAAATGATAGATTGGTTAGGAGATTGTAATTCAAAAAAACATATTCCAAAGGAATTCCTCTTTCTGATTCTTTGTTACTTCTTGTCAATGCGGTATTTCCTAATTGAAAAAATCAACATATAATAATACGTATCACAGTTAGATAAGAAGGTTTCTGAACAAAGAATATTGATAGTTATGTTGAGACCTACTATCATAGCTAACATATGGTTTTGAATATCTGAAAAGCAATCAGATTTACGAATAGGATCTCTTTCATCAACTTGAATCTCGAAAACGAAAGAAACGAAGTGAATATTCATCAAAAATAGCAAGTTATTTCGAAAAGATTTCAACAATTGATTTCTAGATTGGTATGCGGAATTCACCTGAATTCAATGAAAATTTAGATTATATTGTATCGTATATTATATTTTATATCGTATATTATATTTTATATACCTGTATTATCTGTCCATTCGTCAGGCAGATGAAGATGTACGAATCTTAAGATACAGGGTGTTTGGTAGCTGGGTGCAAACCTTTAAGGGGGTGATACACTAGCCCATGTAGAACATATTCATACAAACATTTTTATTTTCTAGCGCGTTTTTGATTTTTGATTTTGTTCAGTTTTCTCTTCTTTTTTTTTTGTTGGTTATTGGCATTAGCACTCAGTCTTTTTGCCACAGAATGGTTTCTCTTCTTTTAAGTTGGGCTAAGTTTCTTATTATCCCATGTAAGTCTAAAAATAATATCGCATATTGCTTTAGGATTTCAGTTTGAAGGTTTTCGAGCTAAAATTCATTTAAATTACATTTTTTTAATTTTTCAAATATCTATATTTACGACCTTTAACTGGTTTAGGTACCCTAATTGAAAAAGTTTAGGACTTAGCTAGATAAATGATACCTCAAACGAAAGAGCAATAACTACGCATGTTTTTAAAAGTGTCTGAACACCTGTATGTATTTTATTTATTTTTTTAATTGGCATCAAAGGTCGGATTTTTTATTTTCTTTCTTTTTTTGTAAAGTTTAAATGCTCTGTACATAACTTTTTTGGATACAATGGTGCTTCAAACTACTTTAGTACGATTGGGGACACATAAGACTACTAAAATAAATGAAAAAAACCGGACATTTCTGTCAAGATTAGAAGTTATTAGCATTTAATTGACCAATTTTGAGTTTTTGTACTAAAAATCGTAAAAGTTCCCTCAAAAATCAAAAACGCGCTAGAAAATAAAAATGTATGAATATGTTCTACATGGGCTAGTGTATCACCCCCTTGAAAGTTTGCACCCAGCTACCAAACACCCTGTATATCGAGATGATTGAATGGATAAAAATCACATTCTGAAGTATTCTGAAGATACGGCAAAAAAACAAAAAACGGGCTATTTGGTTCCATTCTCTTAAGATTTCAGCGCCACTTTTTATACTATGCAAGAAAAACTTGAAGTTTTCATTAAAAAAACATCATTGATTTCAGTTATGTATGTATCAATTAAGAAAAAGTGAGTAATAAAAAATATTCCATTATTAGGATTCTTCAATATATGGCAACAATTGATTTATGATACAATGAAAAATATTCCATCTCAAACACTATTTTCGATTGAATCTGAAATGCTTGTTTAGTACTTTGTAGTGTTTTTCCTCGAATGGAGTCATTTCAAACGAATTCTCGAAACTGCTTATTGTATTGAATTGAAACTGTAGTATGCACGAATAATTCGGAAGGAGTCCTTCACCAAACTATGAGATCAAATTATCATGAAAAATCTTGAGAAGAATTCTACATAATATTGATATCAAAGGAAATTTCGAGTAACTTGGATGAAATATAGTCGAATTTTTAGCTTGGAGACGTATTGATTTTCATCATAATGTCCTACTTCAAGTACATCTGAAATATGTATGTTCAAGTTGAATAATGGATTCTAGTAATCTGTTACAGGGCCTGAAAGAACTTCGAAGGAATCGAAAAACAAAAATACGGTGATATGTATCTGAATGAGAACAAATAAAATAATTAGAGCATGTTTCCCATTTTCCGTGAATCTCTGAAAGTCGGCAAATCCGAATTTCATTGTTTAGAAAAAACTTCATTTCGTATTATGATAATTGGACATACAGGGTGGCCCACGAGGTTTTGGCCAGTATATAACTCGAAAACTATTTGGATTACGATATTGAAATTTGGCAGTTATAAACCGTTGGTGATATTAAGCATATAAAGCAAGCTGCAACGTTGTTACGTCACATTACGGATTACATGATATCATTTTTTAATTTGATACCCTGTATATTTTTCACTGCTGTAAAGGTCCCTCTTATGCTCATTCAGCCATAACTTTCTTTTTTTTTGAGGTAAGTACTTCGGAACGATGAACAAATTCTTATGTAGGTTTTTCATTTGAAAAGAGAAGATAGCTAAGAAACAAAAAAACGTATCCAGCTATTGTAGTTGTAAGAAGCCGTCAGTGTTAGTGAACAATCGTTCACGGTATTATTGTTGTTAAGAGTTTTATGACTCAAAACTCATCATGCCTTCAAGTTTCACTTACGACAAGTATATGTGTTGATACGTTGATCATTTATGGAGAATGTTGTAAAAACAGCAGACGTGCTACATTGAACGACAGAAAGAGGGACCTTCACAGCAGTGAAAAATAGACAGGTTGTCCCATTAAAAAATCCAAAAATGAAACCACTCGATCCGAAAGGTGGCGTTGTAACAACGTTGCAGCTTGCTTGAAATGTGTAATATTACCAACGGTTCATAACTGCCAAATTTCAATATAGTACTCCAAATAGTTTTCGAGATATGTACTGGCTAAAATTTCATTTTTTTTCATTAAACTTCCCACGAAAGGAGACATCCTATAATGTTCAGAGAACATCGTGAGAAGCAAGGGAAAGGAGGTAGGAATTGGTGTTCTTTAAAAATTTCTGAAGGTCATATGCCTCATCCCACGAATGCCTTATACATATTTCAATATTATTAATCTCCTAATTATTTCAATATTATTTTTTGCCATTTTCATTGGTTTTCTATTGAATCAATTGTATTGATTGCATATAATGAGAGTGTACTAACATTCACTCAGATTTCTTTATTATCGTTCATCCAAGTGGAAAAAGTATTACTTCCTAAGTGAACACAAATTGGTCGTTAACTCACCATGACAAACCGGCAAACCACATATATAGGGATCTTCCAGAGGATCTAGAGAAAAATTCATTATTTCAATTATCGGTGATATAAAAAAGTGATATATGTAAAAATTCAAAACTGGTGAAGGCATTTTTATCCTGGTATGTTAATATAATCTCACGCTTGGTCATCAACTTTGGAATTAGCTATGAGATATGATACAATAATAACATTCTCGTCATGATAAAGTTATCTTCTGCCCATTCATCAATGTTTTTATAGTTTGTTATCGAATGTTAAATACTATTTGTTTAGATACATGTGAACCATTTCTCCAAATATATTTTATCAACAAGAAGATGACTACCACCCTACAACTTCGATAAATAGTGTATTGTTAACCATTCGCCATGAAAAACAGAATGATGCAAACGCTCGATGATGATTCTAATAAACCATATAATGTGAATAAATGAAATAATATTACTAATTTTCTAAGGCAAACAAAGGTGAGAACAAAGTACCTCAGTTATGAGATCTCAGAAAAGTCTATTCTACAATGTGATTATCACAAAAGTCATTTCCATACGGTGAACAGAGCTTTTCGTACAATAAAATACAATCCTAATCAAAAATATAATAAAATTATGACTGTTGAAACTGACAAGTTTCAGCAATGAGAGAGCTGGGTAGTTCATTTGTCCGAAACGTTTTCGAAAATAGGATTATTCGTACCATCTCTGTCCATATTTAGAATTATTTGATGAATTCAACTCATCAAGTATTTTCATGAGATTAATTCGATGAGGTTACATCTTCAACATTAGAAACAGTGAGTTCGAATGTTCATTTTCTTCTATGGTATTTTTCATTTGATTGATTTCAATAAACAAACAGTTTGGCAAAAATTGTAGAAATAAATATTTCGATGATTACATCGCCAAGTTGCATTTGAAAATATCAAAAGTTATTCATTGAGACTACACAAGAATAAATTGATTCATAAAAAATAAACAAAAAATAAAAACAGAGAATATTATGCAGATATACGCAATTTCGAAATCATCTATGATTATAGTTCATTCACTGTAAATCACTCTGGAACGTATAAATATCGTGTTTTCTGTAGGTACTCACTGTATTGTGAAGAAGCCAATGTTGCGAAGAAAAGAATTCCTACGATTTGGCGGAAACGACCCATCATCGAATCATCTGCTTCGATATTCCTGTTCGATATCTCAAAATGAAAATGATGCACTTAACGACATGAAGTTGCACGGCTGACTATAAACTACCAACAAGTAAATTAGTCTATGTATGCTCCAGAATAACTGCCATTAGTGGGTCCCAAAATCATCATACGCTGATAAGAAGTTGAAGAGGTCGAGTGTTGTTATTGGCTGGCTGCTGTTCTATCAGTGAATTGTTTACCATCTCCTCTAATGCAATTTTCTCAGAAATCTCTTTATATTTCGAGATAAGCTCTTGATTTATCGAGAAGTTATTAACTTAGAATTTGTGTAGCGAATAATCATAGCATCTGAGTGAATATGTGATATAGGAAATCGATTTAATAAAGTCAGTGGCGTGACCAGAATTGAAAATCACTTTTTGTATACAAACCATTCAATTATGGATTTCTGAGAGCAATCACTATAAATTTTCTACAGTTATAATATACACACCATATGAATTAATGTATTTTGAATATCAAAAAATTAATTCTGACTCGAATTAACAGGTACAAGAATGGCAAGCGGAGTGGCAAACTCATTTGTTGATGCATATTTTTTTCTGCTCTTTTCATATCTGCAAACGAATTTTCGAAGTTTCGTCATACAGGGTGTTGTATTGAACTGATGAAGTTCCTTCAATTCTTTCGAGTCCGTACCTGGATTATTAGTTTCATCCATTCGGAATTCGGTAGCATACAGGATAATGAGTTTATGCTGTGAAAATGAATAAAATAAACGATGCGGATCGTAAGTTATGAGCCATTGGAGAAATAGCAGAAATACCTAAAACACTCTGTACCTCGCTTATTTCCCAATGAATCACCCTGTATTATGAGATGTTTTATAATGATAATCCTTATCTCTATCAGATGTTTCTCTTTAAAAAAAATTATTGTCGTCAAGAATAGTGTTGTAGAAATGCTTTTTTAATATATACATCGCCATTCGCCATCGCCTTCGCAACATAAGGAATATAATAACGTTTTCCAACTGTCTTTTAACTGCCTTGTTCAGATACAGGAAATACACCAAGGGAGTATCCTTATTTTTCATAAGATTTATATTTGCTTCGCACCTAAGAGTTATAGGTTACAAAACATCGATGAACAATTCCTTCCGCAAATTGAATGCGAAGAAATCAGTTCTCCTGGTCTAAATGAAATCTCAACGAAGTTTCCTCAAATATACTATAGTCACATACATATATCAGTAATAATATAACATTCAAATTATCAATATGATAACGGATTCCATGTTAACGTACATTCACCTCTAGTGAAACAATACAATGTTTCATGGTTTTCCATTTCAATATTTCAGAAACTGGTAGATTGTTGCAATTCTACTAGGAACAACTAGGGAATTCAAGTTTCTTCAAGTATTGATCGATTTCATGTTCTCATCTGCCGTTATCCGTGACATACCTACAATGTGGATGGTGACCTGGATCGCTGTCACTTCAACATTGACAAATAGGGCAGAATCACTTTGTTTGGGTTCGGATGATGGGATTTGATATTCTGAATAATATTATCGTTTTCCTTCAAAGCTCAGCCGGATTGGTGTATTTTCAACAGTGATACATAAACCTCCCTATCTACCCCAGCAAACATGAATGAGCGGTAAACAGACGGGCCGTTGCCGTTAACAGCGGAAAATCATCGGCAGCGGCATACTGACATCGGCAAAATGTTAGAATGACATCAGTCCTGCCGCTTCGGCTGGACGTTCGCATTTTTATGTCGGATGTCCGTAATTTTGCCAGAAATTACCCGTTAAAAAATTTCTGACAATCGCGCCGATGTAGTTTTGACGCTGAGAACCACCACAGAATTAAATACGTGGTGATATCTATTGGTATTACTGACAGTCATCACATTGGTATCACTGCTGTTGTGTGGTTATGTTAAGGATTTAGAAACAACAAAAATATTCGTTTTCTTATATTCTTTGTGAAATTGTTTTCATGCATTCTTCTGGAGCTGACTTAGCAGATGATGGCCGATAAGTGAGTATAATTTTCCGTTCTTAATGATAATATAATATCATATGATCTCGTGTAACATGTAATCCACTAGAAGCACTCGTCAGAAAAACCATGTTGCAAGAAATATGGTCAATAGAGACTGAGGTCCTTTTGAACAATATTTCCAGTAGAAATCATAATGATATTGATGTCAATAATGTACCTGGCCCCAGTATTGCAAAACGACCTAGAAATGAAAGATTTTGAAGACCATCAATCCATGAAAATTGATTATGATGTTGAATGTTTGGAAAATGAGTTGACTGTTATAAAAGATGCTTTCTTGAACAATCTCAGTGAATCTGATACTAATATAATACATCATAGCTTAGATGAAACTGGAAGTGATTCTGAACCTGAAGTTGTTAACAATAATTGTTGTGATACATCAACATTTCTTAGAAAATGGACACTGAGAAAACAATATACTAAATACAACTGTTTCACAGCTACTTAAATGGCTGAACACCCAACCCAACTTGTCAAATATCCCTCTCAATGCTAGAACATTGTTGAAAACCTTATCTGAAAACTGCTTGAGACAAATGGGCGTTGGAAGCTTTTATTATTTTGGTAATACCAATATAAATGTACTACTTTTAATCTAGATCTCAATATAAATGGCCTTTCAATACATAAAAGCACTGAGATATCTTTTTTGAGCTACTGGCCAGTAGAGTTCAATCGGAAACCAAGAACAAGAATTTTCTATCACTTTGAATACTTTCGAATATGTTTCAGATATCTTGATTTCACAAATATTTCAAATATGGTGTAATATTTTGTAAGAGATGTTTTCCCCTCAATATTCCATTGTTTTTTTTTTCAGAATTGCTCACAGAAATTCTGAGGCAATTGAAGATAATTAAAGAGGATTCCAGTTATCTGATTGAATTGTACATATATTGATGATACTAAGAAACAAGTATTGAGCAAAACACAACTTTATGCGACTCTAGCGGCCATAATGTGAACTTCCCGAAACGCGTATTGCATCTTTGTTTTGTTTCGCTATCGTGTGTGATTTGTATAGTTATTTCGATTTCAAATCCAATTATAAAATGTCTGAAGGAAATATAAATAAAAACGCCAATTGTTGTGATATTGCTTGCTACAGAAAATGAAAATGAAGTATATGTAACCAACAAAATGGGAAATATCGATGAAATTGATGAACGAAAGGCATGTGATAATAATTTATTGTGCTTGGTTTTATACATATTGATGTTTATTTATAATAGCATAACCATAGAGCTAACAAAAATCCTGAAACCCAGACCCAAAACTAAACAATAAATTTGATACTAGGATCAGTAAAATTGCCAGGGCACGATAATTCGCCACTTGAGTATTGTAGTAAATACAACCTTGCACAGTTCAATAATAATGCTGAAATATGCTTGTAAATTTCAGATAAGCCTGATTTGCACTCCATCTTGGTGATTTTCAAATCTTCATTTTTAGAAAATGTACCCTCGATCTGATGGGGCTGTCCTTATAGAGCAGACATTTGTAGACAAATACCTGCAATATTAATACTGTCCTTCATACTCGATTTCTTACCACATCAAATTAAGTGATTGACATGAAGAATTTGCTCTTCCTTCACAATACATCCGTTGTCGGGTGTTGCTTGTAAATATTTGAAAATTTCTGATAGTGTTTTAGGAACATCTTGCTATTGCTAGATGATCTAAAATATGAAATAATATGGCTTGATTATGCTTAAAAGTATCTTATTTCTGTTCTTACATAAGACGTCCAAGTACTGAAAAAAAATCCACCACAAAAAAGCCTTTTCACACCAAATTTCGAATATTAACAACCACTATAAACACGTAAGAACCATATGAAACTGCTGAACAATACGCGTTTCGGGAACAGCTGATGCAACGAGTGCAGCGCCACCATCGGTAAATATTTTGCTCAATCTTCTGGGAAGGCAGCCAAAATTTATAGTTTTGAAGAGTTATCCATATTGAATGATGATTTGTCAAATAAAACTAAATTTGCTGAATGGGTATGTTGTCTCAAATTATAATATTATTATTTTTTGAAATACTAATTGGTTGAAATTAATTTCAGTGTTGTGAGCTGCAATATATTGGGAGGAAAATGAATATGAACTTTTATAACAAATGACTTGGCAAGGAAATCAAACTGGACAGGGAGGAATGAGAAGACAGGTTTTAAAGATTTAAAAAATGTGATTCAATTATTACATGGTAAGTTGCTTTCAGGCTTAGTATTTCTTTATATGTATATAATATTTTTACCTTGAAAATGTTTCCAATAATTTGGACCTAACAGCCGTTATTATTTTCACAATTCATATTTATTTTTACTATTTCTGTGTAGCTGCTGCCCAAAGGATATATATTTTTTGTTTATTTTCTAATATCATTGTGATGTTATTTTCTCATTATATTATCTTATATTTTACTCGTTGTATTTTATTGAGATACCTAAAACCTCTAGTTGAACTATGGTGTAAAGCCATCATCCCACCTCAATCTGTAAGATGCAATACCAATGCATCAGAACTTCAAATACCCGCTAAAGTGCCGCTATCTAGACAGGGCGGCTGATAGTCTGGTGGCCTACTAGCGGCCGCCGGGACGCGGGCTAGCCGGGCCGACGGCGTATCACGATTAAGGGCCGCTGATGTCGGCATCGGCAGTTTTTAAAGTACCTCAAGCGGCCCGTATTTACTATGTTTGCTGGGACAGATGCTCTACCTATCAAAACTCAACTTCGGAGATACATTCAGAGGTTAATCATTGGTCAATATTCTTGATCTGGCAAACTGTCAAGAAAGATTGAAGTATCTGCAATGTCACATGATTCGATAAAATGGTAAGAATAATATTCTGCTATTTTTTCTTTAAATAAAACTTCTCACGAAAGGAGAAATTACTTGGAAATCACTTTATTTCATTGGTCAAGAAAACGATAACGTCGATAAAATATCTGATATCTTATGAAAGAGAAACTAAATGTTGTAGTAAAAAAATATTTAGTCCGACGCTGCCCTACACTAATCAGACAGTACTCTAAAACAGTGAGCGGATATAACAATTTATAAAATTTCACCCATCATCTATACTTGTGTAATGATCTTGAATCGTTTCAATCAACTACTAACGGTGTTTTGATTTTTCTACATTTGAACGCATCCATTTCATGGTTCAAATCAGATTATTCATGAGTAACTCCATAACTCGATTATGATTTGGAGAATATCGATGAAATTTGTGAATTTTGAAGGAGAGACGACTCATCCGCCACCTTGTGATGGGACGACAAAGGTTAATTTCCTCAGGTCAGAATGGGATGTAGTAGATTGCTGTACATATAATACTCCAGATGGCGATGTCAGAAATCTAAACGATATCTAGTGGTGAAACTGTGAACTTGCCAAACGTTATGTATGTGCATCTTGATGCATTTTTGAAGACATATTCAGTGGTCAAATTCATATCAATTTGAATGAATCGGTTGTACTAATTTTATGCTATACATCAAGCGATTGAAACCAGATGATAGTTGTATGTAAAGGATCAGTAAGATCCGAAAAAACGTCATCAAAATTATTAATAGATCAAAAATTCACTTCCTTTTTCATCCATAATTATTCCTCAAGATGAAATAAACCACTCGGAATCAAATGTGTACTTTTCAGCACTTTTCAGCTGAAAACAGATGTCATTACACATACTAAATAACAAACTAACATTTAAAGAAGTGAATCACAATTGAATCTTATACGTTCGTTAAACGTTTACTTGTAAGACGTCATATTTTATTCGCAGTTCCTTCTACGGTATTCAGAATAGCCATTATCAAGCAGGACTGTGAATATTTCAATCCGTGGAAGCGCAAATTGATTCGGGAACACTCGCCACCGACTATTTAGTATTTTCGAAACTCTTGCAATATTCAAGAAGTGGTTCTTCTGCAGATATTTCATCAGTAGAGTGAATGTAAAGGACAATGCATAGTTCAATGTTCCAGATCGTTCTGGATTGGGAAAAATGACTGTGATAAACTCTTCCTCTATAAATTTGAACATAGACAAATTTCCACAGCTATGCTAAATGTACCCGAATATATCTGGATAATCTGTGACCTTTCACCATGGAAACACCAATAACCAAGAATTTTGTTTCCTGTATCTGCACCACCTGTTAAAGATCAAACCAACTAAGCTTCTGCATATCCATCAGAATTATTTGAGGATCAGGATTTTGACTATTACTGATGTAAGGAATAATTCCTGAGGACCTCTTCCGAAAAATTCTACGTAGCTTTACAGGCACGGTAACATTAATATGTACGTTACGCTGCACGCTGGGTTTTGATGTCCTGAGATTAGGAGACTCTTGACATCAACCAGGCGAATGTCTCCTCGAATTGACTTGCGTGGGGTTAGTTTTTCATCCCCATTTTCACCGATCTACTTGTTGCTCAAATTATCATGATTAGGTGAGCTACGGCCCTATCGATCTCAACTTCAGTGTCAGTCAGCTCGAGCAACAAGTACGCTTGCGCATCATCTCTTGATTTCTCGCTCGTATGGGGAATTCTTGGGGCAGTTTTCAGTCGATTCGTATCACGCGGGTCCCGGGGTTGCATATCCTTTCGTTTTCGTCACATGAACATGGATACTGGGACGGTTTTTGTGGCGAAAGACCTTTCAGAATCGTGAGCACAATTACCTTTTTTCAAAAAATCATCATCTTCATTCATGGTATCGTCTCAAATACCTAGATAATTGTCGATTGTATACAACAAGTGTGCTCTGGATATTTGAAATACTCTCTCCTGCAGTGAAATCATTCAAGGTATTGTAACTACTGGAATTCATGTATGTAAAAACTCTTCAATTCGTACAAGATCTCTTATGAAAAGTATTTAGTTGATTCCATTATAAACTCGAATGAGATGAAAGTGAATCCCACTACTTGTTGATACTGTTTTATGTCGTTTTGACACACATCATCAGCTGTATATGATCTCTCCTTTGCAGAATCGCAAAGATGTTGAGCCCCAAGATGCAAAGAACTATTCGCGTGAACGACAATCAGTTGATTATGTTATCAGAGAGGGCTCATTATGATAATTCTCAGACTGGTTATTTACACAAGAGATCAGGGGATAGCAATAAGTGGCAACTACGGTGGTTCGTGTTATATCAGGTAGATTAATTTTCCACAAGTTTCTACTGCCTCCATAATTCTCGGCAAATGAAATATCAAATTATTTCAGTTTGGAGAAAATTTTGTTTCAGAATTCATGAATCTTGAAAAGGGCGATATTGTGTTTTCCTCTCGAAAATAGTTATTGAATGTAATACGAGATATTTTCTTCCGTGTTTTATCTTCTTGATAGCGGTAATGATATTAAATATCAAAAAATGTTCACATGAAGACAAGTGATATTGATTCAGATTCATCCAAAATCTCAACTGTGAACAGTCCAATTTTTTATCATTTCATTCGTCCTTCTAGAACCTCCTTTTTTATTACGACTCCGAAAACTGCCACAGACCTTCTGGAATGTTAATGTTGGAAGGATGTTACTGTGAACGTCTGATTACTCCAGGGAGTGCGTCGAAACACAAAGATGGTACAGAACGTCAGGTAAAAGTTTGATGAGTTTTGGTTCGCAATAATATGTCTATATTGCTTTTTCCTTCTATCCTTCCAGTTTTGTTTCGCAATATCTTACAGACGAGAGAATATTCGGCAATATGAACTACGGGCTTTGAATGAAACAGATTGCATCAATTGGATTGAAGCTATCAGAGAAGCAAGGTGAAAATGAATCGAATAATTTTGCATTTGTTTCGGAATTTCGGAGTATCTTTTATTGATTTCCTTTCATTTTCAGCTTCAACAAACTACTCTTACAGAAAGAAGAGTTAGAACAAAAACATTTGCACCTCTTACAAGTGATTGAGTCGGAGAAAACGGCTAAATGGCAATATACACAACAGTGTGAAGAACTTGTAACAGAAATAAAGAAACTGAGAGCAGAGGTAATGAATGTAATTCATGATAACAAAATGAGCACAATCTAGAATGGTTTTCAAATATACATTTATCGCCAAATGTGCTTTCAGTGAAAGTGTTTTGCGTTTTACGTCGTCCCCTTTTTATGTGATATTTTTCCCAATTCGTCCATATTTTCGAATTCTATATGAGATAACATAATCCAATAGTTCAATCGAGAAGATGTGTAAATCCCAGAACTTCGAAGCATCACCGAAAATATTCGAAAGAATTGTGGAAAAAAAAAAGTTTGGTGTGATCTACACAAAACGGTTTTCTCATCGAACATTAAGAGATAATCCCCTGAGAACTCAGTAAAGGCATTCTCGGATATACTGAAAATAGACGTTTATTATTCCGAAAATATAAACATCTTCAAATATTTGGTGGATTTGCATGTGAGTTAATAACAAGAAATTAATCTCAACCTATTATTGATATTTCGTATGAATTGGGTATCGAAACATCCACGATATAAGGAGCAAAATCTGGATGATATGAATTGCGTCTTGTAACTAGTGTCAACCCTATATCTCATTCCGATTATTTCAGCTTGAGTGTTCATATGTGCTAGTGGGTAGGGTATAACAAGGCCATTTACTGTGACACCCACTCACGTCTATTCGAATTACACCAAAGAATACTATACTGATGAACGTTGTTATGTTGACGATTGTTGTATGACTCTATTTTCGCCTTTGCCGCTTCATCCTAGCATCATGCATTATCAGGACATCTTTTCAGGATACTGAGATAGTTCTATTCCTAGTAGAGAAACATACAGACGACAATAATCCATTCGATCTGACCACAATAAAGTTATGATATTATAATTTCCATCTCAGTGTTAATTTGGCAAACTCAGATGGAATATCGATAACTGTGATGTTTTCGGATTCAATCTGTTGAGTTATCAATTCACCAACTTCGTGAAGAATTGCGTTTCCGTAGTTATGCTAACATTTTCAAAACAACCTTCAGCTTTTCGCCCTGAAAAAAGAATGGAAACCGGTTCCACAACATCAATCAAGTGGCAGCTTATCATCCACCCAGGGATCCTGTAGCTCGGGAGTGAGCGGTCAGTTCGCTAACTTGGAGCAAGATTCTATTGAAATCCGCAAGATCAAGAAGGTGCAAAGTTTCTTCCGAGGCTGGTTGTGTAGACGCAGATGGAAGCAGATAGTCGAACAATACATCAAGAGTCCTCATGCTGAGAGCATGCGTAAGAGAAATAGTCTAGTCTTTAGGATGGTGGAAAATGAAGAAGAGTACATGGAACAAATGGAAGTTTTGGTTACTTGTTTCTTGAGGCCATTCAAGATGGCGGCTTCATCTAAGAAGCCACCTTGTTCGCATGAGGATGTCAGCTCAATTTTTCTGAACAGTGAAACAGTTTTATTTCTTCACCAGATATTTCTGAAAGGTCTTACGTCACGATTAGAGAATTGGCCAACCCTGGTTCTGGGTAAGATTTATCGTGAAATTTGGCACGATCATTTTTAGTTATCAGTGAATTCCTCACAGGAGATTTGTTTTCTATGCTGCTACCAATGTTGAGCATTTATCAGGAATACGTCCGTAATCATCATTATTCCTTACAAGTATTGACAGAATGTAAACAGTCCCCACAGTTCTCTGCTTTACTGAAAAGACTGGAAGGCAAACCGGCTTGTCGTGGTAGATGTTTGGAAACATTCCTGACTTACCCAATGCACCAGGTAGCTAAACTCATTCCTATCATGGGCAAGAATTAACGAGTCCTAATTTGCAGGTGCCCAGATATATCATAACTCTTCACGAATTATTAGCTCATACTCCTCATGATCATGTCGAGAGAAAGAGTCTACAAAACGCCAGACAACAACTCGAAGATTTGTCGCGCCTTATGCATGACGAGGTATTTATTTCGAATTTCTTGTATATTTTAGTAGTGAAACCAGAGAATCCTCATTGTTTATAGGTATCTGAAACTGAAAATCTCCGAAAGAATCTCGCTGTCGAAAGGATGATTGTCGAAGGGTGTGACATTCTCTTAGACGTCAACCAAGTATTCGTGAGACAAGGATCACTGGTTCAAATCCCAACGGAGAAAACGCCTAGAAGTAAGCTAGGTTTCAAAACCGAGAAAGAAGCAGTAAGACAGTGTTTTCTATTTTCGAATCACCTTATTATTGCAACAAGGTGAGTCGCGCTTCAACTCATTCAAATCAGTTGGAGTTCTAGGATTATAACATTCCAGATCATCCAGTGGTAAACTACATTTGGTACCAGATGTTGGTAAAATATCCCTAGCAGATGCATTGCTGATCGAAGATCCTACTGAAAATACTGATGATGATGGTAAGAAGTGCAATGCTATTTTATTCCGCTATAATTCACTTTCTTCAAACAGAATCTTCAATTTGTTCAGTGTCCAGTCAGTCGACAGCCAGTGATGCTTCGGGAATATCGGGATTCCATAACAGGGATTTTAAAATAATTATTGAAATGAAGAGCATCACACAACCTGGGCAGGTGAGTATACTGTTAAAAACCGAAAGTGGATTCATTATTCGGATAAACTGAATCGTAGGTATGCGTCCATTTGGTAGCATCATCAATGCAAGAAAAGGCAGCGTGGATATCAGATATCATTCAGTGTTTGGATAATGTTCAGTTCAATGATATGATGCGACCTACGATAGCTGATAGTAGCTCGATAAGTTTACCGCAATCGTTGAAAAATGACCCGAAGCTATTCAAGGATGAAGCAGACATACGTTTCAGTCGTACCCTCAATTCTTGTAAAGTTCCACAAATCCGATACGCAACCCCAGAGAGACTCCTCCAGCGTTTGACTGGTAAAAATATCTCAATCAAAAAACTATATAATCTATAATGTTTCCTTCCAGATTTAAGATTTCTCTCCATTGATTTCCTCAACACATTTCTACTCACATATAGAGTATTTACCGATGGTGTGACAGTATTAGAAGCCCTCAAAAATGTGTTCTACACGATCGAAATGGAACCGCAAGGTTCTGTTATGTCTCTCGAAGGTATCCAAGCTAAAGACGATAACACTTTACATCTATTCGATGAACGAAGAAGAAGTAGTTTTTCGCCTAGACGAACTAGCGGTGCTAGTTCGGTATCTGGATACGGATCAGAAATGAGTGATAGGGACAGATCACACAGTTATGATTCACAAGGTCATAGGGTTTGGAAAGCTACATTACAGAAATGTAAGTCAGTTACGATTTGCAGGTAATTCTAATACCTTATTTCATCCACGAATATACTGTTGTCAATTCATGAATATTGAATAAGACAAAATGTTTTCTGAGTTAATAAAGGAAATATGATCACCTGAACACTAATTATTTCATTTCATTGATCAGATGAAGAAGAATCTCATGACCAAACACAACCCAAAATAATGAAATACAGCCCTACACATCCCCAAAAATCGGGAGATACACTAGCTCCTCCTTCAGCGAAGGCAGTTTCGATAAGAGTGGAAAGTGCCAAGGACACTCCACAAGAAACAACGCATCTTACCATTCCAAAGGTTGCCGCATCCAGTAGCAGCGAAACTCTGACAGGTTGAGCGAATCTCTATATTTTATCGATGGTCTCATAACTTTTGAATTTCTCTCACAGACATCGCATGCGAGGCGAACTCGATATCAAGAAATCATTTATCGTATCGTAATTATTCCTATCTTGATATCAAAAGTTAGTTAGCTCTTTTTCATGAACTTTGATGAATCGATTGTGTATGAGCAACAAAAATATTTTGGCTCCTTTCTTGCCTTTCAAAGATGAATTCCTATTGTCCTAGATTCTACCTTGATATGACAAAATATTGAATCAATGTAAAAATTAAAAGGGGCAAAAATTTCGTAGACGTAACTGTGTCCAGTGCTCCGTGCTCTCCCAGTAACTTGAGCTCGGTGACGCTAGTGTCCTCGTCCCCTTCCGACAATGGGAGTTTTCCATGCAAACCATCTTCGCCAAAGCATCCGTCCCCACCTCCACCTCCCAGGAAATCTTCTTCGCCAAAGCCGCAAACTGCGAAAACGTCACCAACCAGATCCTACAAGAAGACTCTATCTCCCACGAAAGATCCTACGGTTAGTGGCAAGTCGGTGCCAGAACAACCTCAGAAGAGGTCGTCATTCACTAAGCAAGACCCTCACGAAAAACCTATTCTGAGGGGCACGTCCATGGAGTCAGAGGAGCAAGTTGAGGAGCAACCTCCCACCGTGAACAGTCATCGAGCTTCTTGCAGTTCGTCCAGGTCGGCCAGCATATCAACCCCATCTGGAGTGCTGCAAGTGAGAGTTTCCCGCTGAACTATCATCAATGACTGGAAAGAACGTGGGGTAATTGGTATTTGAACGCTGAGAGAGTGTTTCAGTCGTTGGTTTTGGTTCAGTGAATATTTGGGAGTTTACTCCCTACACGTCTTGTGGTCCACTGGTTAGTACTTTTTCCAGAGCTATTACGGCTCTAGGCGGTCCATGCAGACAGAAGGTGACTCATCGACGGCTCGATCAAGCTTTCAACATGAATCTCCGCAGAAACATAGCAGAGCTGGGGTAGTGATCACGTCATTTCGGCAATCCAAGCGAAGGTAAATTTTTCACACCTACCTAGATGGAAAGATCGATCTCGAATATTACTATGTGGCAAAACGAATCATTCTATCATCATGCATCATCACAGATTCTTCGAGAGCTCTCAACCACACCCTTCATTGTATTCACGAAAATATCAATTGCAAACAGTACTATGAATAGTTTTTTTATTAGAAGCAGTACATCTACTTCTGCGGCTGCATTTGCAATAGCCACGTCAGGCTCGAGCAATCCTCGAGATATTTCGCCAAGCCGAGAGCAAGAAGAACTTGAACGGACCAGGCACAAGGAATCTGTCATGTCTACAGCTTGCACGATGAGAGTGCTCAATGTATTGAGGCATTGGATTTCGAAGCACTCACAAGATTTTGAAAACGATTCCCGTCTCAAGAATTTAACCATTGAGTTTCTGGACGATATCATTTACAGTCCAAATTTGTTACCGGCTGAACATAAAGCTGCTTCTCAATTGTTGAGATTGCTCACCAAAGAGGAACCAGAAAGTTCGAAGATAGACATAGTCAAGTTACTGACACCACCTAAGGTAATTCAAAGGTTCATATCTCTAGATTGGGATTATTATCATTATTAAAAATTGGATTAAAATAAATCTCTGGTTTCACTATAAATTGTATTTATTGTATTCTAGATTCCTAGCAAAGAATCGATAGAAACGTTATCTGCATTAGAAATAGCGGAACAGCTAACTTATATCGACCATCAAATCTTTATAGCAATATCCAGCGAGTGAGTATCATCCTGATTTACTTCTTACCTTGAATACCAATACCTCAAATTCGAATCCAAATCATAGGGAGTTCCTTGGTCAAGCTTGGATGAAAGCAGATAAGGAGAAGAAGGCTCCGCACATAATAATGATGACCAAGAGATTCAACGATGTCTCCAGATTAGTTGCATCCGAAATTCTGCGTCGGAAGTCGATCGCAACAAGAGTAGCAGCCATTGAAAAATGGGCAGCTGTTGCAGATATTTGCAGATGTCTACACAATTTCAACGGTGTCCTGGAAATCTGCTCTGCCCTCACCAATACATCTATTTTTCGTCTAAAGAAAACTTGGGAAAAAGTATCGAAAACTGTACGTATTTCTATTGTTTTCTTGCTAATGAAATATTCTCTAGGCACTGAGCAAGTAGCTCGATAATATAAGTTGAAATCTTCGCCTCACGATATATTCCAATTGTTGAGGTATTTATTTCTCATCGTAAAGAACTTTTGGAGTGTTGCATAGTTGGGTAGATATTCAACTGAAAATCATCATGTTTTCAATAATCAACCATATACAGATTCCATAATTAATACGAAACTATCAGTAAAGTATTCATTGAAATCAGCTCACTTAAGAAAATGCATGGATAGATAGATAGATATATATACTTATTGTAATTTTCTGAATGGATCTTCTGAGTCACACACTTGACTAGTGCTACGTCTATTTATTCCTACCTACATGACTTGAAATACCTATTCCTACTAAAATGTATTGATCCCTGTAAATTATGATATATTTGATTTTCAGACGAAACAAACGATCGAGAAGTTGCAAGTTGTCGTTTCGTCAGACGGAAGATTCAGATCGTTGAGAGATGCTCTGCATCGCTGTGATCCACCCTGCATACCGTATCTCGGAATATACCTCACAGATTTATCTTTCATAGAAGAGGGAACTCCTAACTTCACTGCTGATGGTTTACTAAACTTCTCGAAAATGAGAATGGTGAGTACATTATTTCAAAAACTCCAAATCTAAAAGATTAATACTTGAGTCTCGCGTCAAGAATCACCAGACCCACACAATTCTAGAAGTAATTATATCATTACAATACATGAATATAATATACTATATTTTCGAATATAATGAATGAGTCGAGATAAATAATTGAGGAATCTGTTCATGAAGTTTACTGCCTCACTTCGTAATCTCAATTGAGATGACAAGTCTTTACCATCTGGGATCTAACTTAAGTTTACTCGAATCTTCGCTTTTCAGAAAGATTGATCCATCGATGATAATATGTTTGATTTCAGATTGCCCACGTAATTCGTGAGATCCGACATTTCCAGCAAACACCCTACAAAATCGAACTGATCGAAAGAGTGGCAAACTACCTGTTGGACTCCAATTTGATTATGGAGGACGATGAACTATACAACACATCTCTGGGTCTGGAACCAAGAACTTCTCGTCTGGTATCACAATCCTCGACAACTACTATCAAATAAACAATTGATATGATCAATTATTGATTCTTATGTAGACGACAATCGCATCAATACATTCAACAAATCTTAAGGAAGCACTAACAATCATATCATAAATATAGTAAATATGACTTTTATATTGGTCCAGAAGTTCGAGACAGATACTAGTAACATTTTTATATCTTCCACTATCTTACCTTGACTGCATATCTATTCGAAATCTCGTACTTTCAAGCCATATCTAAATAAAATAGTTCGTATACAGGTAAGCACACACGAGTTAAGTGTAGTACTGTTGTACTATGGTTATGTCGATATTCCTTATATTCTCAGAATGCCTACTTCTGCGAGTGATGCAGACTTTGAAAGAGTCCCATCTATCAACAAAAGTAGATGGTTCGCTTTTTTCCTAGCGTAAAATCTGAGCAGAATTTGAGAGAACTGGAATTTTCGGAAAGAATATTTAATTCAATGTTAACGAATATTTATTTTTATGAACACATTAACGTCAATTGTCTGTGATTAATTCTATTTTCTCTTCGATCTTCTACACATTTACCATTGTTGTTTATATCACAAGAATTTTGGTCCTATAGATGCACCTCTGATCAGATCGATTTTTTCGCTCCGCCCCTTATTAAAGTTCATATGATATATAGGAACAAAATACTTACATATATACCTGATGTTATTCATTGTTAGTATTTTTACATCTTCGTGTTGAAAAACTTGGATATATATTAATATGTACATACAGGTTATCCCAGATAGAAATGCACTGAGAATATATCAAGCATATATATTGAAAGGTAAAAATACCACGAATGTCTCATGAGGGCCTAACTTTTTCAATATCAAGTTTGAAAATATGTCGCCTCGAAGCTTTTCAGTGCATATTAGGTCTTGGAACTCCTGTATATATATCTCGTTATATTGTATATATTCAATATTGTGTATATTCAATATTGTGATAAATTCATGTCAAATTTGAAGCGGATTCATTGAAAACGATTCGTGTAATAATCAAATGAATTTGGAAGGGAAACTAGATTGACTGACTAGTCTAACTTCTCAAATTTTCGGCTATACACGAATCAAAATGCCCATTGACATAATATTTATGATACTGAGCAAATTAATCTGCTTCAATTTATTCACAATGAAACAAATCTGCATGTTCAATTCATATAATAATCTTTGCGACAATAGAATATGTCAGAGTAGTTCCAAATAATTTGTGAATTTATTCTATCGTAGTCGTGAATATTCAAATTGCGATGAACCAGTACATCCGGAATTATTCGATTCAGCTTGAGGATTTTGTCCAAATGCACATTTTTAATGCACTTTCAATCTAGATGATCCCTAAAGTGTTTTACTGTAAATGTGTCCGATGTTCTATTATTTCGTAGCATATTTTAGTTCATTTTTTTTTCTGACCAATTGAGAACGGAATATCATCACGATAATTGTAGATAGTTAATCATTTCAAAAGTTCACGTACCCTCTGTATGAGTTGAATTAACATACCTCCATAGTTTCATTGTGTAGCATTCACTTTCTTCTAGTAAATAAGCAGAATACAATATTAACCGCGGATAAAAGTCAACTACAGTGGAGCGTCGATTATCCGAACTAATTGGGGGACGTGGGTGTTCGGAAAACCGGTATTTTCGGATAATCGAACTACCTATTGTATGTACATACATATATTGATTCAGCCATACATATTTACGTACAGGTATGTAAATTAAAACCCTATTATTTACATTTATATCTTCAATGACAAATGGGAAATGAACAAAATAAAAGTGCAGAAAATCTTGTTGTAAAACTTGTCTTCACTAGTTACAATTAACGCTTAAAAAAATCTTGAATCTTCGTCTGCGCGTTACTACTGTTCGGATAAGTGGTCGTTCGGTTAAGCGACGTTCGGATAATCGACGCTCCACTGTATGTCAAATGTCAAAATAAGAATATTATTATGATTTGTTTACTGAGAATGGACATCCATAGAAGTAAAGTGAAATAAGTTGAAATCTCCCAAGATGTCTTGAAAATAAATAGAAAACATTTTTCATAGCTCAGTTCATTGAAAAAAAAAAAAAACGAAAGGAGAAGACAACTGCAATACGTTGCGAAAGTGTCATGATGAGACCAATGTAGGAAGTTCAAACTTCAATAGGAATTCCTGAGTTCATCCAGTTTATTTTCATTGTAGAAACTTCGAATAAATTCGTGGAATGAAAGTCTTATGATATAAATACAAACTAATTCAATTTGGGAATTTTAACAGGTATATATTAGCTTTAAAATTTTGTAGTGAATTCAGGAATCATTATATGCATGAAAGACGCATTACTAATACTATTCAGTGCAATTGAAACTTCAAAGTACCTTGAATATAAGCAACAAATTCACTGGCATTCTGAAACAAGAATTATTCCATGGCTATTGAGAGCTTTCGAGGTTAGTTGAGAATGAAAAGCAGTCTCAGTAAGGGATGTCGTACATGATTTGGTATAGTCTATGCAGTTATATTCTTCTTTGACGTTTCTACAGAATTCTAGAGTGATAAAAGTTTCGCATTGATTCAAGGAATTTTGAAAATATAGTTGATATCATATATCAATTTGGTTATAAATATTCGAATTTGAATTTGAAATTTGAAGGTTCATTTTTCAGAAGAAAGTCCGAACTCACTCATCAACTTCAATTGTTAACGTAGTTTAATTGATGGTAAATTTGTGTATACAGCTTAGTCCAAAGAGTTACGACCACCAACCTTATTCATCAAATACCTCATTATTGCATCTTATGACTCTAAGTATATCTCATGTTTTGTTATTATTTCATAGAATCCTAGAAATATTTCTTTCTGATTCAAATACTCGCATGATAGTGTCACAATATTCTTATAATGTTATATTCCATGAAATGAGGAAATTTTATTCAAAGCCTGAACTAGTAACTGTGAGGAATAATATGTAGCTCCACACTTGTCAGAGGTCAGTTACTTTTGTGTAAGTTGTCTTTAATTCTTATGATTATCGGAGTATCGTCCTTGAGAAGATTTTCTCATTATTTTCAGTTGAGACTGTGGTACTCGAGAAATATGGTATCTTGTACTCATAGCCTATCAATGAACATAGTAAGTTAGGACTAGTAAGACTAATAATGCATCAGAATTTGACAACATTTCTTCAGTTCACCATTACAAAAATGCAAGTACAAACTAGCCCAAAGTACTTGGACAGTTAAGATGATTTCTAAGCAGCTGATTTCATGTTGTTATTGTAATTTTCTAATACTGTTTTCGTGTCACATATCATCAACCCATTTAATATGGAGACATACTATAGTTTTATTGAAATAACTACACATTATTCTACAGCAAGGACATCACAAAAGTGAAAACATATAAAAGTAAAATATTCCCAAAATGTCTCAGTTCATTGGTTTATTTCCATAAACTGATTAATGAGTGGCACGTTGAAAATATGCTTCAGTGCCAAACTTGAATTAAGGGATGATTTTGATTTAGTTTCTGTTCAGGCTTTGAATTCTCATTTCAAAAGTTGTATCATGGATTACAATAAACCACTCTTGATTAACAACTCCAATGTCTTTTATTCCTCTGTAAACCTTATAGTAGGTACTTCAAAATTGATAGAGAGAACATAATGTTTTGTACAGATTGAATGTTACAGAAATTGTTATCAAATTCCCAAATGAAAATCAATACAATTGAAAATATTAGAAACCGTTACCAACATTTTACAAGCCTTATAATATTTTCGATGTTTTCCAACCATCGACATATGGACAGGCAATGTGCTTCTGTACATTGGAATCGGTGTAGAAAGAGAGCGCAATAAACTTTATGAATAATCGACATTGTGTTTGCATCGGTCGCACGATACGACAGTTATGCTGTTGATTTGTTTTCAAAAATAAATGGAAATGAAATCTATGACGCGTACCACTTGCCATGTGTGCAAAAAAGAACAATGAAAGAAAAAAGAATATTTCACTCTCAAGTTTATAGTGGATTCAATTCACTTGAAATAATATGAAATGAAAATGAATAGTTCAATGAATATACAGAAATATAATATATAGTCGAGGTTGATAAAAGTTTATCCAAATTCGATTATATATCAACAATTTGTTGGTATTCGCTTTTTCCAGTCTCTCGAAGCAAATAAACACCAATTTCTATAATAATCCCTGGCCGAAAATCATCGAGCGAAGCTGGTTGTGTTCAAAAATTTCACAGATCAGTTTGAATATTTATTATACTTTCGTTTAACCCAAAGCGGAATGCATTTTGAGCATCTTATTGAATAAAATAGCACTTTATAAAACGGATATATCATTATATCCTATATATTATTTATACCAATTTATTACCATTTATAGTAAAACGGACGTTATGGTTTTTACCATAAAATATAAATGAAACAGCACAATGAAATGGTATCACGAGGCAATTCTGAAACCCAGGCTCATGTACGCCTCTGTAGTCTGGTGTGATAGAACGAAGCTAAAAACGGCGGCGAAACAATTGGAGAGGTTGAGAGGTCTGGTGGCGAGGTGCGCTGTGGGCGCAAGTGGATCAAGCCCTTGGGGCAGCCCTGGGAATAGGACCGGTACAACTGGACATTGAAGCTGCTGCCGCCAAAGCGATGCAAAGAGCAAAAGACATCCTCTCAGAAGGGAAATAGGAGAAGAAACCGGAGATCATGAGACAGGAAGGCATCTTCGAAATGCCCACTGACAAGATGATCACAAGGTACCTCTTTGATAAAAAATACCTCAACAGTCTCACAAGTATGACTGAACGGATTGAAAGACAAGCGAAACTACCTACCAGTGGAGACATCTGGTACACGGATGGTTCCAAGGCAGGAGACGAAACAGGCGCCGGAGTGTATCGGCGCCGAGGACGGGAGAAGCACATCTTTCCGCTCGGGAGCCATACCACGCTCACAGATGAATAACTCATCTGTGCCACGGTTCTACAGACCGAAATGGTGGCAGTGCTGAACAGCGCGCTTCGGGCATTAGAAGTCAGAAGCCAGGAGCACTTGTACATCTGCACGGACAGCAAGAGCGCTTTAAAAGTTCTCGAAGGGTACACCACACCATAAAAACTAGTGCACGATTGTTATCAAACCTTTAATCGCCTGGCCGAAGTCGGACCTGTAACCTTGATGTGGCTGCCGGGTCACAAAGGGATAAAGGGCAACGAGATCGCAGAAAAACTGACCAGACAAGCGCGATAAGAGAGGTTCATAGGACCAGAACCGGCAACTGCCATTTGCAACACAGTCATCAGGAAGGAGATTGATGACTGGACTGCGGCAAAGCACAGGGAGGCATGGAGAAACGCCCCAGGGTACAGAATAGCCAGAATAGATCTTCATTAGACCAGATCAAATGGAGAACTGGGAAGAACAAATACTCACACTGAGTAGGAAGAACGCTAAAGTGATCATCGGTATTCTGACCGATCACGGTTCGGAGGCGACTTCACCTAGGCGACCCAGATTCACAGGGATTCCAATGCCATCAGGAATATCCTGACCTTCTGGGAGGGAGGTCTTCGATTAGAGCCACCAGCTGTCTGGGGGACGTCAAGGGATTGCCCATACGTCTGGAGGCGCTACGTGCCCCAACCCACAGTCGACACAATAATAATAATGTATACACGAATGATGTATACGAAAACGGTATTTCAATAGTACATTTTGAACCTACGACAAAAATTCTGTCCTTCAAAAAAGTTTCTGTAGATTTATAAAGTTTATTGCGCTCTCTTTCTACACCGTTTCCATGCGCACGGAGCACATTGCCGGTCCATGCCGATGCCGACAACTTATCAATAGTTGTAAACGTCAGTTATTGTGCGCAGATATCTGTATAGAAGGTACAAACATAAGTTGATTAACTAAATATCTAGATTTTCGACGGAAGATGACGCTGCAGTCGCAAATTACATTTCTTTTCAACCAGTACAGGATGCTACATCCAAGTAACTCTGCGAAACTTTGAAATCGCGCTATCGCGCTAGATGGCTCTTAAGATTTCAATATCTATGCGGATTGATAAAATTTTGAAGGAAATGAAAAAATCTAGTTCGATTAATGTAAATTTATTTGGTGGTCTTGATATAAATAACGAATTCCTGATATGTACTCTAGAAACTGTTTCATAATCCTTCAGCAACGATGAAAATCTAGGAAAGAAGGAATGAATAAAACGAACATTGATTGGTACATTCATATATTTACTCAACTTATCCATAGGAGTCCATAAAAGGTAGATACAGGTACAATTCATTATAAGAAACATTTTATTAAACGTTCAACAGGCTAAAATCTAACTGTCTCTGGAGAAAATTCAGAGCATAAAATCAAGCTATCATAATCAATCATTTTCAGTAGTATCGCTTTCATTTCTACCTATGAAAACTTCAACCCAGTCTTCACTAGGTGATATATTGGATATCAATATCTCTGTCATACGGAGGGCAAATGAAACTGGTCACATTTACACAGACCTAGAATACTCAAAGATATTGGCTATAAGAAATTAATAGAATTCAAAAAAGCAATATATATAAGAATAAACAACTCCAATCAACTCAGTTCGAAGTTTTTCCCACAGTTATCATTCCAATTTTTTATTACTATCTCCATGTGATTCAAATTCACTGTGTTCCTTTTATTTTTCCTGTATAACGAATAACAAGTTGGGAATTTCAGTCCTGCCTTGATTACTAAACGCAAGAATGTTTGGTAAAACAATGTCTCGTTGTATAAATAATAGAGCATGGTTCAAGATGATCGGAATAGAATTATTCGTTTAGAATTTCGAAATTGTAACTACTCTGATAAAAACAGCACATTGTGGAACGTTTGGTTGTGTGAAGAAGATTTCGTGATGCGTTGTTTGATTTTACAAAAACATCTAATATGTAGTAAAAGTATTCTAAGTCTGCATTATCAAGTCTTCGCTCAGAAACAAGGTGTAGAAATTCAAGAAGGATGAACATTGATTTTATATATCACATCTGGTGTCTATACAAACGTAATCAGCTAAATTAGATCTCTACAGAGGATGTTGTTAGGCCGATATCAAATCTGGATTATTATTGTTCACGTAATACAAAAGGAAGTCTGGACAAGATACAAACTATGAAAGAAAATTAGTGTTCCTCAGTTACTTCCGTTTTTTGACATCTCTCATACATCGCTCCTTGTTTCCAAGAAAAAAGATTCGCATACTGAATTCAATCACGAACAATGACTTGAATTTCGTCCAGAGTGTTTCAATACGTCATCAATTAGTCAATGGAACAATTTGAAGAAACACTATCAATATAATAATGTCACAAAATCCATCATCATTGTATTCTGATATCCACCTTTCCGAAGATTAGTGAATGAGTATTGCATAACCGTCGAAACAATTCAACGTTTATAATTTGAATTTCAGGTTTCATCAATTCGGAAACCTATCGATGGAATGAATAGATTGGATTTGATGAATATGTTTTTTTTTTTCCTGAATGAAGATTCAACCAGGAAAATCAAAAACGGAAGTATAAATTCCAAAAATACTTTTGTTCAATTGTTTACATCAATTTTCTTCAAGATAGATTCACAATCTCGAAGGAACTAATCCATTCCTCCATTTTTCATGTTGATCGTCAATCAACAATTCAAGCAAACAATACAGCTTGAACTTTTCAGACAAAGTGTACATTTTTGCTCTCAGAATCAAGCAAAACATTCAAGGCCTAGTCTCTAGGATGGACAATTCAAGATTTTGTCAGAATTTAAATTTTCCTAATCAATATAGAGCATTGGCCTGTTCATTGTCCAAACCTAAGTCATACAATTTCTTCTTTGTAGCAGTTCAAAAAGAAAATAGTCAATGAATTCAAAAACAGGCTCACATTTTGTCAGGAATAGAGTTTTTTCTTCGAGTATTCTCAGTATTTTGTTTATCGATTTCTTCTGATTTCGAAGACACAGGAATAACCATTCTCATTGATTTGAAAAAAAAACGTTAATGAAATTTGTGCATGTACGTTTTGATAATATAATGTTATTACTGTCACCATTTTTGTGATTAAGAAATTCCTCAAAAATTATTGAAGATCACAGTAGTCTCAAACCAATACAAAGAAATTGAAATCTCTGTCGCCTTATATAAAAATCATGAATTGAGAATACTTCACTCCTTCACAGATATAATCGAAATAAATTCCTATGCCATTCAGCAGAGTCCTTACGTATAAAGACTTAGGACGTTATTATTGAGTGGCGCTGTATAATTCTCAGAGAAAAGCGGTTTCCTTTCACCGGAAGGAGAAAAGTGCCCTCCTTCCTAGAGGAAACTGAAAAAGAGAAATGGAAACGATATGAAGTAGTCGGAAATTCAAACAGGCGGAATTCTGCAACAATTACGCTATTATCAGATCGGGCACGGTATAATGAAATATGCAGAAAGTGCTTCGAACTTCTCTTTCGAACATCTAAGAATTAAATTTGTCTAGATGATTCCACAAGGAACATCCAACAGCAATTAGAATTCAGAAACCGTAGCGGAAATGATTTCCAAGTATATTATTTTTTCACTATTAGTTCGAAATAATATTCAAAAACTCATAGCATGCAGCATGCACAATAACTTTCAATTTGGCCTACTACTAGAATTATTGTTAGAAAAATTAAAGGAGGTAAAGAGTACCTCCACTTGATAATCTGACTTCACCAATAAATTAAAGCAAAACGTACATTTTTTAACGGAAAGAACACTTTTCTTATAGTTTGCAGTAATTTGTTCGCTGACACAATCGTTTCTTCAGTCCAATCTGGATGTAGTCTATTCAATAAACGAAGAGAGTTGTGACAGCCGGTCAAAATTTGCACTGTGGTCATTCACTTCATAACAAATCCAAAAATTCTTTGAAATATCTATTGAGTATTGTTGTGTTGTGTCACTCATTTGATGTCCGAATGGTCCTGAAGAATTTCAATGGTGAAGTTGATTCTTCTTTCACTTGAATGAATATACTATATTGAATTCTTATAAAAACTGTACGAAAACTCATCGAAAAATTGATCTTGACATTTTAGATCATCAAAATTGATGGGTTCATTGAAGTGTTTTTCTATAACCTGATGAGGAAGATTCATAAGAAGGAATCAATAGCACAAATTTCAACAAAAAAATGATTCTACTCGGATATAGCATATACATAAAATAAGAAACAATAGGGTTCAACCAGAAGCATCATCATCAAAAAAATATAGAAATAGTTAGAGTTGCTACAATTGAATTTGGATAGCTGCCGAATGTTGAAATTTTTCTGCTCAATCACAATAATTCATCGTCGGACACTTTGCATGGAATCAAATGAATAATTTAATTTTCACAAAATGTGAGAGATGTAAGCAGATTCTGAATTTTTGTGACATTATTCATCTTTCGGAAATACACATCATGAGTATATTAAGATATATAATCACATATATCGAAAACCACAAAACGATTTCAACACAGAAAACAACAAGATACAGCATTTGTTTTCGAATATTTGTGTGAATTTTCAGGTCTGATGAGTGAGTTTCATTCACACAGCTACCTACTCACATGATTTGAGCTTACTGAGTTACAATAAAGCTTTACGATTATGTATTGTATTGAGAAATAATACACGATCGAGAAAATAGAAGATCTATATATCGGGAAATTATGAATATCAAATGAATACATATAATTAACCAACATCTGATATTACAAGTGATCAACAATCCCGAAAGAAAAAGATGTGCATAGATATTCAATGATTTCGATTTCATTCTGAATTCTGAGGGTAACTTCGGTTATCCTGTATATTATATTCAAACAAAGTCTTCGTCATACCCAAACATTAATATTTGAAAATTTTCACAAATTCTCGATGTTTCTATGAAAAAACATGATCGAACACCCAAAACAACGTTCAACATTGATTTATTCAAGACAGAAAATAGTGACACAAAAAGATAAATTCATCTGGCAAATTTTATGTTTATGAATTGGTGGTCGAATCATATACTTTATATAGGATTCCAGAAGTCATTGATGAAATTGAAATAGAAAATGGAGTAGATGATTCATATGAACAATACCTGTTCAATGCACAGTAGCTAAATCAACTGATGTAATGAACATTTATCAAAATAGGTCTTCCTCAAATGGAAAAACAATCTTGACGTGATTCAATTCTTTGATAATATCATAATTCAATTTTCATTTAGTTTTCAACATAATTTGAAATGAACGGATAAAATCTTTCGAAAAATTCACGAGATTAGTGAAAATTCGAAAACGGTAAAGAACACATTCATCAGTCTCTATGAATTCTTTTCATCTGGAAACCAAGAAATATCTTTTCAATGATGAAATATTGGAATTGTTAAAGTATCATGTTGATGAATGAATTGTTCGACTGTATAGTTCATCAGCTGATATACTAGGCCACTTTTTGTAGAGTTATATCCACGTCAACAGATTTTTGTCAAAGGTAATTTGTAGTACTCATTCTCAACATATACGAGTATATTTTGAAGGAAACACTGAGTATCTAATACTGATAAAAACGAGAAATATCAATATCAAACAGTTATTCAAGCTTGATAACCTAATGTGTTATTCACAATCTATTTTTTGAATATATTTATATTGATGAGTAGCTCTGTATGAGTATCTTAACAAGGTATATTTTTACCTTGAATTATAACATATCGTTCAACTCATCACATTTTATCAGACTTTTTTGTGGAATCTTCATAATGCAAGCAGTATCCAATAGTACAGAATTTCGTATTTCTTCAATACCTATCGTATCTGCAGATAGAAAGATTTACTCGGAATAATTCATTCTAAAAAATCTAGCACACAGCTTCATCGAAAATAAGTAGGTGATATCAAGATTTTTGTTGTTGAATCTAAAAATTTTTCAATATAAACAATTTAGCTAATTATTCCTCGGAATTCTTATCTTCCATAGTCAGTGATTCTACATTGAAATCCTTTCTACTTACATATTATTATCTAACATATTATTTCCAACTCAACAATATATAAAATTATTAACATGACAAGGGCGTATGCGAATGAAAACAATAGAGCAGACAAAAATCATTCAGATTCATTAACATTAAGATCTAAATTATCAGCAATATATCACAATTTGCACATATATGTTGAATACAAATTTTCCACCTCGTTTTTCATTTATATCATTAAAATCAACAGTAAAATATCTAAAAAGCACACTATACAGTATACTGCATAATTATGGAATAATATCAAATTTCCAGGAACATGCCGAATAGGATATAGTCTAAATAGGTGATTTTTATATAATTTTTTGTTCGGTTTCATTTTATAAATTTTTAATCAAATTCTCATTTCTTCTTGTATGTTGAGTATAATGTAGTTGTCATATGAACTTATCGAATCAAAACGTAATAGAATTCGAATCGTTGCTATATACATCAGTACCTCGAAAAATTCTGCAACAAAGATTTAGTAGGAAGTATTTAGTATGGAGCAGTTATATGAAAGACATCTTCATAGACGTCGAACGAAAAAGCTATGCCATATTCGCTACTTTGAATAAGAATCATTTGAATGAAAATTCGAAAAAAGTAAAAACACCACAAAGTCATTTGGAATTTACAATTCATAAATTTTCTTATCGTTAAGAAACCATTGAATTGCATTATAAACAATCGATTCAAATAAAAAACGACTTCAGTTTATAGACTTCGAGAATTTCGCTATAAAAAGACACCTGCACTATCCAATTTGAACTTCACATAATACCTATTTCTGCTTAAGATTGATTGATTATGTTATTGGGACAACATCGGTAATTCATAATTTCTTCCATGTTCTTGATGATAGAACTCTTGCTTTTTCCAGAAACCGATTTATTCCATAATTTCTTGATGGCCGTAAACACATTTTTCCAGAAATTCAACATACATTGACGTCAACAACACATCGATTGCTATACTACTATTTCAATAAAAAGGAATGATATGTTTCATGAATTGATTTGGATAGATCCTCACAGACGTATTTCAGATAGAAATAACGATAGTGTGCAGTTACTAACAACTAAAATCACATCACATTTAGTTGTAAAGCAAATCTAAAAATACGCAATATATATGACCAACATATCTTCATCGATAATGGTTGGATTGCGTTTGTTAGGATCTATCCATCGTCCAGTAACGGATAGTATATTGTCAATAGTATACGTCTCGCATAACGATTCATAATTTATTCGAACCACAACCCTTGGGAGATAACTCCTCTAAACATTTATACACTCTAATCTATCAACATTGAATATATTTTCTCAAAACGGAAAACGCGTTCTAACGATGCACTTATAGCGATACATTCAAGGGATTTTTTTGGAAGGTGGTATTTAATTTCCGCAATTGCATTGAAATACATAATTTTCTTCTCACAAGGTAAAGCATAACATCTCAGAAATTCGTACAGATTTAGCTACCAGGAATCTATAATCTACGTCAATCTATGAATCTATTATATAAATCGAGTATCTAGTGTTTTTGCTAAATAATTTTATGAAATAAAACCGAGAAAACTAAGAATATCTAAGAAATGAACACAACTGAAATATCACAACGCTCGAAGCTTATTTCTTTCAGTTCTTTTCAGTACATAATATCATATTCAATATTCTCTCGAAGATAAAAAAAAATGTTACAACACCAACCAATGACAATTATATCAAGAACACTCCTACCGTTAATATGGTATCCGCGACTTTTTCCATCTGAAAATTCTTTATTTTTCTTTACGTCTCCTATTCCCGAATCCAGTGTGATGTATAATTGAGTAATGGAACTTTCGATAATATGAATTATTTGTTCTATGACAGTCTATATCAGTTCAGTGGTATGTTGATATGAGATGGAATTTTCTGATGGAATCTTCCCTGTAAGTGGTACACTTATTTCAAATTACATGTAAAGGAAACGGTTTAATTGACCAAATAAATATTGACATCTATTCATTGATAATTTGATGACTTGTGGGTGAGAGAGAGAGAAACACAATAAATTTTAGGAAGTCAATGAAATTATTGATGTGTTAACATGAGAGTCGTAGTAGAGTTGTTTTGTCCAATAAGTGTTTCCTGAAATAAAAAATGGGACATACGTAAGAATGGAGATATTGATTACAAATTATATGCATCTACTTCATGTTTGTCGATTCATTCTGATTTTTAGAATGTGAAGGATCTCAACCACGGTTCAACCAAAAAATATTGGAGATATCGGAACCAAAATAAACATGGTATGATGGAAGTACAGAATGTGTTCCTACTCAGTTAGTATAATGCTTGCGTTCAGGCATTATCATTTATTAAGCACTCTGGGATCTGCTGCTTCTCGTAAGTCATATTGAAATAAAATTATTGAATCTCCACCAGTTATTCATATTTTCATTAAAAAATAAAATAAATAAAATGTTTATTAATCCTTTCAACCATCGATAATAATAGATAGGAGTCAACGTACAATTTTAAAAGTAGTGAAGAACAGTTATAACAGGGTTTCAATGACAAACAAGACGAAATAAAGAATTACAAAGATGACTGACATAAACTGTGAAATACTTCCATATTATCTCAAAATTGAAAAGGAGGATACGAATTTCTCAACAGTATTGAAACATTCTCTCACTAGGAGTTCCTTCAGTCTAGACTTGAAGACAGCCGGGGATACCGCGGTTTTTATTTCATTTGGCAGACAGTTTAAAAAACGGCAGCCTGCATTAATGGGAGATTTTTTGTAGTACGAGTGTCTGGGCTTGTTTAGTTTTATATGATTTTTGTTCCTGGTGTTGTGGGAGTGTGAATCACTGTTTATGGGGAATGGATGTTTCCTATTGAAAATATAGGTTGAGAGTTTCATCAGATAAATTGATGTTACCGTGAGGATTCCTTTCGTTTTGAATACCTGTCTGCACGAATGGCGACTACTAATATTGAAAATGATGCGTTTTTGTGCAACAAATATCCTTGTTATATCTGATGCCTGACCCCATACTATAATGTTGTATGAGATTGTAGAATACACCAATGCATGTAAACCTGTAGTAATGAATCTGTGTTCAAGATATCTTTCAATGTTACCAGTATGTAAAAGCTTTTGTTCAGTTTTTTACAAACGATTTGTAAACGACCTTTTTGATACAATACTTCCGTTTTTGCGGTCTACAGTTATTCATTCAGAACAAGAATTTCAATGATCAACAATAGGATGGGAACAATAGAAAGAAAACATATTATGTGTTCGATGTGTACAGTGCTTCTCAAAAATCCCCTCCCCCCCTCTTATCATCGGAACGATTATACATAAACAAGTGAAATTTGGAAGCTGCCCTACTAGGGATGATAGATGACGAAATCGTCAAAGATGACGTCACAAGGCCATTGTGACCAATAATTTTAAATGGAACCCTACGGCAAGCGACACCTCTTTTAAAAGGTATCGAAAAAACCTATTCAATGATACTTACTTTGTTTGTGTTTATGGCAGTTTTAATGGCTCATTAGTGAACATTAAAATTTTAATTCCATTCAGTATGGTATTGATTACAGATCTAAGAATCAGTATCTACTCAGAGAAATTGCTCGAAGTGACCTCCATTTACTTCCTGACAGTAAAACATCCTATTTTTAAACTATTCTCGTACCTTTGCAAATGTGTCTGCCTCACATTCTGCAACAATACGTTGTTATAAAACGTCAATATTGTCAGGTTCAGTAACGTGAACCTTCGATTTAAGATAACCCCATAGAAAAAATCCAAAGGTGTGAGATCCGGTGATCGAGGTGGCCATTCCGTTGAACCTCGTCGTCCAATCCATCTACCCCTATACTCCTCATCCAAATACCGTCTTACTGCACCGTAAAAGTGCGGAGGAGCACCATCCTGTTGGAATGTTATTTCCAAATTGCCGAATTCATCTGGATTATCTTCCAAAATTTCAAAAGCGAGTTGCCAAAACTGCCATAAACACGAACAAAATTAGTATCATTGAATAGGTTTTTTCGATACCTTTCAAAAGAGGTGTCGCTTGCCGTATGGTTCCATTTAAAATTATTGGTCACAATGGCCTTGTGACGTCATCTATCATACCTAGTAGGGCAGTTTACAACCTTTAATATTCAGTTTCCAAATTTCACTTGTTTATGTATAATCGTTCTAAAGATAAGAGGGGGGGGAGGGGACTTTTGAGAAGCATTGTATGTTGATACCCCTCTTAATATTTACAGCTCTTCTGATATTGCACTTTCTCAGTGACCTGGATGAATTGGACATGCGCCTCCTGAGTTCATCTGGCGTATTCACTTGTTCTCCATATACTCCATTATTCATGTTTTCTATCGGAGTATTCGTGTCTCAATCTTGGTTTCCCCAACGTGTACTCTGGATGAATCAACCCAGTATTCAGACTACCGAAATTAAAACCTAGGAAACTAAGGTTTTTGCAATAACTATCGTCAACTACCTGATTCCCAAACTTGTTGAACAGTTCTAGTCTTACTATGCTATTTTTGTGGAAAACCCTCGAGAGCTACAGCCATTACTTTGGAGTTAATTTCAAAGACTTTTCTGAAAATATTTATGAATTTCAATCCGTTCTTGACAACTCCTTTCTGATCAAGCTAAATGGGAGCCACATCTTGATAACGTGACAACAAAATGTTTTCTCATATGACACATACGACACCCGATGACACATGTAGTAATTATCCGGTACTTTAATTTGAAATATTTAGTTCACCAATTGAGTTGGCGACTCTTTGCTTCACTTGATGGATCTTCGATCTTTGACTTATTTATAACTGCTGGGATCCACAAAATCATCATAAACCATTTCAGGAGGATAATGAAATATAGTCAAGATGCTGAAAACATCCAAATCCGAATAATGGTTGCATTATAGATATATCTGTATATCGACCTAGCAACGGCACATTTCCTGACAAGCTGTCACATGTCTATTCGTGAATAAATAGACTATACTCCATTATCCATTGGAAAGTAATCAGCACTGTAACACTTGGAACATTATAATAAATATTATTCATCCACGATTCTGTAGAATCCGTAAGGAGTAAAAACGATATTGTGGATTACGGCCATCCTGTGCGAGCTTGATCACAATGCTTCCCATTGGAAAATTAAAAATGAATCATTTCATCCCCATGCGCTATCAATTTCACATTTTGCATGGTAAACTATAATCAGTCAGATCCAAACTTGCCACTAAGCTCACTTATTCGATTGATGTTCACAATAATCTGCTCACATGGATTTAATCAATGAATTTTCTCCGAGTCACGATCCAATTTTCAATAAGGTGAATACACTCTCATCCTCATTAGTGACAGCTACCTTTGTGTATGCAAAATATCCTACATCAGTTGTGGGGATTGCTACATTTGAAGTGAAATGAGAATGAAATTCTAGATGTTCAGTATGAGAAAAACGTCCCTGTCACTTATCGAATCGAATAAATAATCCCTCGCACGATATTCAGTTCCATCCGAATCAATTATTCGTTTTATACAGAACATCTCTTTTCAAAGACTCGTTCATCCAACGAACAGCGAGGCTCTGGAACACATTGCCCAGGGAGGTGTTCCCGAGGCATATGACCTTCAGAAATTTAAAAAGAACACCAATTCCTACCTCCTTTCTCTTGCTCCTCACGATGTTCTCTGAACATTACAGGATGTCTCCTTTCGTGAGAAGTTTTATAAAAAAAAAAACATGAAAATGCTGTTTGAAGAGTGTGATTCTCGTAGAATATCAGAAGAAACATAAAATAAATGGTAATGAGAATCCAGTTCGGCGAACGTAATCACCATTACTGTGGAGCGATGTCCAAATAACTGGAATGAATGTAGCGTTCGAGTTTTTGCCGTTCAACAGGATCAAGAAAGCAGTGCATCCAGTAGTTATTTTTCATTACAGTCACGAAAGAGAAGTGGCCGAGAGTAAATAACAAAGGATTCGTGCCTTCCAAAAGGGCAAGATCGGAGATTCTCGCAAAGCGCGATATCTGTACCAGATACTGCTGCTGTCAGAAAATAATTAATTACCTACTACATCTATTGTTAGTGAGACGGAAAGAGCAGACCTGTTTGTAGAGTCTGTCTTCTCCATACATGAAACTAGGTACTGAATAATCTGTTATCCACTTTTCAGCTCCGACATTTTCTGGATCTGTTGATCATTGTCGAGGAAAACTATTACTTACTCAAGAAATGAACCCTAATAACTGAATGATGATTCGTTATTCCAGACCATTGCTCCGTGTTTCCATATATCAGGCTTTGTATTACAGAACAACGATTACATCGATACATCTGACAAGGCGAAAATAATGATCTGAAGGAATGCTGGAGGAAATGGTTTCACTTTCGCGAAATATTCATGAAGACTGTTGATCGCCTCCACTTCATTGCAAAAAAATTGTTTCAAAACATTCTACACACATATGAAATAGTATCGAGAAGGATTTAATAATCGAATTGTCTAATGAACATCACAGGGTAATATCCACTTCTCTTAAGAGTCTTGTTAAACTTTGTCAATTATCTCAACCCCAACCAATTCTGGAGAACAAAATGTGTGAAATACTATTCCTTCTTTCTCCTGAGTGAAGTATTGACAACGATATTTCGTCTGATTCCTATCGAATTATTCCGACATCATATTTTTAAATTGATATTTTTCAAATTGAAATTTTTCAATCTCAAAACTTTTTGGACTATATATGAATTGAACAGTATTTCAGTTGTTCTTATAACCTCTATGTGTCTCAGGCACGGTCAGTTTGTTTAGTCTCAAACTAGTTTAAAGTTACATGCATTGGGTCAACTGCTTCAATAGCCTCTAAGCCTTTTCAAATTTCTGTCCATAAGGTTCTCCTAATTCAGTGGTTCGTTCGTATTTTCTTGAAGATTTTGATGACCATCAATAATCATGAAGTCAACAGGTCAAAAGTTGATGAAAAACCAAATGTAATGTAATGAGAGCATCAAGGAACAGGAGAGTTTAATTCATCAGAAATCGGAAGAATCCTCTGACATTTCTGAATCCATGTTTGAATAAACAGTCAAAGATAGTTCGGAAAATAATCTGAAATCCGAATGTTGTTGAAGAGGTATTCAACAAATCGATTCGAAGAAATGAGATCTACTGCTATCGATGAGTGATCAAACGCCAATGGGCAATAATAATCTGGTTCCAATTGACGCTTTGTAAAGCAATATGCAAAAATTTCCAGTGACGGTAATGTTGCGAAGCTCATGAAGTGGACCTGCAGTGCAATAATCAGCGAATGATTACTGGAAATGAAGAGAAAATTGAGAGAATGACAACCGGCAATATTCAATTTCGACTTGCTAATAGCATGAGCGCAGTAGCGAGGGAAATATTTGCCTAGCAATAACACCCACTTTTTATAGCTCCATGAGGGTTCGATTTTCAATTCCTTAAATTGACGGAATTGTGCAAGGTATACTTACTCTTCGATCAGGAATTCACAATAAAGCGATGTTGTCCATTGGTTCAGCATTGATTCCTGCACATGAGGTTCTAGGTGGAGTGTTGGGTCCAACACGTTGCATCAATATCGTTTCAGTTCCTTCAGAGCTAGCTGAAAAACGGAGTAAATTCAGGACTAGCCTCGAACTTCAAAAATCGATTGATGATGATGAATGTAATAACTGTAATGATTGATGTCATGCATCAAATCGTACTAAAGATAATTGATATTATAGACTTGTCTGTCAACACCATAACTTCGGGTATGCAAATGTGATTTTCAATAAAGCATATCGATATATCGATGATATAAGCTACAAACTGATTGAGGTGAGTGCAGAAACTCTTTTAGAGTTGTAACTATGTGGAGCAGAGATTAACTGTTGAAAATTCAATACTAATCCAGTCGTCCTTTAGAGTCGGATGGTCTAATGGACTCTATGGCGAGACGAACTTGCCAAGAAACTACTCATAATTTCCTCGTTATAATGCACGGATTAGGCTTCTAGAATTGTCACTGTTCACTAACCTTTTTGTGCAGTGCAAGGGGCAGCGCCAGTGGTAGATGTAGGAGCCGATCCAGAGTTGTATTTCTTATACGCTGCGCTATTCATCGTCAGTTTTCGCACATTCTTGTCAGGATGTAGCACGATAATGTACACTTTGGGTGAGTAGAGACATACTAGGGCTACGGTTGCGTTCATGCTCGTTGCTATACACAGTGTTGTTAGCTGAGTCTGCAACAAGATTGATGTTTCGCAATTTTCGCCTTTTCAAAGTACATAACCGTAGTCAGATTATACGATTGGAGATGATTGAGATGATTATCTGGCTATTGAATTCGGCATGAAAGTTGATGAGATCGTATCTATACCACTCGTTCATCGAAGAAACGCGTCTTGATGAAAAAAACTATTCTTCCTCGTATTGAAAATATAATATTGAAATCAAAATATCCAAGGAAATAAATATCTGTACATTTTCATAGTGAAGTTTTCTCACACTACAAACTACTGTAGAATTTGATATGAAAAAAAAAAAATAAATATTATTTCATAAGATCGACTGTGATAGACCATCAAGTGGAGAAAGGTGAAATAAAAACTGCCATCAAGACTTCACAATCCAAAACTTTGAATCGAAAGTTTCAATAGAATGAAAGATTCTGTTCAGACGATAATTAGCAAGAAGTTTTTACACAGTGATGCGATTATACGAAGGATAATCCAGTTCAATTATCACGCTGCTTAATGGGTACTCACGAACCGAAATGAGAGGTAATAGCTCAATTGAGCACCGCCATACCCCATTAACCACGGTTTTTTGATGTATTCCTCATGATGAAATTGGCCTTGAAGTTGGTCGTTTCGGTTGAATCTATTTTAGTGATGCAAAAACTCACCTCATCCCTTGCTAATATGGAACTATTTCAAATAAAATGAACAATATTGTTCTATTCATGAAATTTTCGCTGAAGCAAGTGTGAACCCATTACTGTATGGAGAAAATGTGATTCTAGAAATATCATTTTTTATTGGTATTTGTAAAACGTTGAAAGAATATGACAGCATGTATTTCCAACAATCCGAAAGCAATCATAATATGCTTGCAGTCTTCAGACTGTTTCGAATCAATCAATAACACAAACACCACATATCATGACAGTCCAATGTGACAGAGAATAAAAAGAAGGAAAATGTAATTATTCTACTGAATCCGTTGTTTCTTTGATAATTTATTGAGTGGAATGAAAGCGGCTGAAAAACAAAACGATGAGAAAAAAGAGTAAAATATCATAATGGTGTTCTAATTATTTTTAAATTTTTCGATTGTTGATATTCTGATGTTCGCGAATTCGTTCGTAAATGGTCAATCATCTTGTTGAAGGAAGATAACTAGCAAAAACTGTGAACTGTCGGATTTCTTTAAATTTATTTCAATCAAAGAAAATGAGGTATACTGGGTCACACGAAAAGTTATCCTTTTTTCTCCCATAAAGCACCCTTTATATTATTCAATTCCCATTTTTGATGTGTTTATCGTAAGCTCATAAAATCTCCAATTATCATAGAATATGGTGTTAGAAGGAATTATTATGGCCAAATAGAGGATATTCTGAATGAACAACATATCGAAACCTGCAGCGTCAAATGAAACGAATAACTGAGTGTGTCAATTAGACTCTAGCTGATAAATTAAAAAACACTAACCAAAACATACCATTCTCACATAATATCGAGCTGAATGATAAATCACTATTCATAAGGCCAACAGATTCGAGTGAAATTCTTGACATTGTTAGGAGTTTCAAGAACAAGATGAGTGGGGGCATTGATGAATAACCACCAAAAATACTTAAGTGTTGCATTATACACATCATAAATCCACTTGTTCATATTATCAATAATATCAGTATGGAATATTTCCCAGTCTTCTAAAAACAGCTTTAGTAAAACCTATATTGAAAAAAGGAGGTCCCTCTGAATTGGAAAACTTCAGGCCAATAAGCTTACTATCCCCTTTCTCGAAAATCTTTGAAGTAGCCATGTGTAACAGATCTTTCTTGACAAATTGTAATATACTGAATAAATTTCAACATGGTTATCAAAAAGGGAGATCAACTCAAACAGCTATATTTAATTTCATGCTTGATATTCTTCAGTCATTAGAAGATAAAGAACTCGTGCTAGGACTATTTCTCGATTTGTCAAAAGCATTCGATTGCTTAAATCACGAACACTTGTGTGACAAACTTTATGCTTATGGTATTCGGGGACCTCCACTCAAATGGTTTAGATCGTACTTAAGCAATCGCAAACAAAAAGTAGTTGTAAATCAAACAGGTGCAACGGGTTACTCAGAGTCGACACCTATCGAAATGGGAATCCCACGAGGAAGTGTTGCAGGTCCTTTTCTGTTTATAATTTATCTAAATGATGCTGAAGAAATAGGCAAAAATAATTTGGAAATAATCAATTATGCGGATGACTCTGACTTACTAATAAAAGCAAAAGATTTTCCCAACCTAATACTCAATACTAATAATGGGCTTAACAGAGCAAAAGAGTGGTTCGCTAGAAACAAATTGATCTTGAACGAACAAAAAACAAGTACAATACTTTTTACCACCACCCATCCTGGTTTTGAACCTCCTACTGAAATTGCAAAGATGCAACTAAATTTTTAGATATCTTTATTGATTGCACTTTATCATCTCACTCGCACATAAATAATGTAGTCAGCAAGTTGAACACAGTAACATACTCGATCAGAGTTATTAGAGACTATTAAGATATGAATACTATTAAAATAGTGTATTACGCAAATTTCGAAGCTGTATTTAGGTATGGAATTATATTTTATGGGAGTAGTGGGGAAATACATCAGGTTTTTACTTGTCAGAAAAGGGCCTCAAGAGCCATGCTTTAAATGAAATTTAGAGAGTCTTGCAGAGGAAAATTCAAAAGTCATTCAATACTTACTGTCATGGCAGTATATATACAAGAAGTACTACTATTTTTTTTTAAACAAAACAATGTTTGATGACTATACATCAAAAAATATATATACCCATCACGATCACTTGATTATACTTATCCAAGGCATCGGCTGAGTGTTTTTGAGAAAGGACCATTGTATAAGGGCCTGAAATTTTATAATAAGCTTCCAAACTCGATCAAGCTGTTAACTGATTTAAATAAATTCAAAAAAGCAGTACATACAGTTCTAATGGAAATGGAACCTTATGAAATAGATGACTACCTAGAAAGTTCGCCCAATTTTAGGATATATTTGTACTTGCACGTACTTTATTTTGTTTTTCATTTTAAGCAGTTGTTCCAATTTTTCTTATGAAACTATTTTGTTTGCTCTTACTATGTTGAACAGTGTATTGTGGGATCCCTCAAAATAAAGATGATTATTATTATTATTATTATTATTATTATTATTATTATTATTATTATTATTATTATTTTATTTTTATTTCACAGTAGCTTAGTTACCGGTGTGCTCAACCAGGGCGGGATTCTGTTGAATCAACGACCTAGTTGCGGGCTATGACAGTTCGAACAATGGCACATGTAGATAGTATAGTCGATTTTTGCATTTCTGTTATGATTTGCTTGGGCTTTGCAACACCACACTTTTCCAGATTATTATTATTATTATTATTATTATTATTATTATTATTATTATTATTATTATTATTATTATTATTATTATTATTATTATTATTATTATTATTATTATTATTATTATTATTATTATTATTATTATTATTATTATTATTATTATTATTATTATTATTATTATTATTATTATTATTATTATTATTATTATTATTATTATTATTATTATTATTATTATCATTATTATTATTATTATTATTATTATTATTATTATTATTATTATTATTAATTATGACATGTGTAGATCCATTCATTTCAATTGATAGTTTACACTCATGAACCGAACTAACAATCTTCTTCACTACCCATCATGATACAAGGTTGAAAGAGGAATGAAACGGGCTCTGAGTTGAACAGCAACAAACATGAGGGCGCAATTCCAAAATCAAAAGTTTGAGATGGTTTTTCAGGGATAGTTTGCGACAGACTGGATTTTGTTATGCTGGCATCGAAACGGTGGTCTCAAATGACACATATTTTTTTTCCTGGTCTGAGCTCTGAGATACACGTGACAGTTATTTTATGCTCATTCGAGAGATAATCAACGCCAAATATGAGCTACCCTGTATAAATGGTGAATATTGTATGACAAGTAACGAATCTTTTATTTACCATCATCGTGCAGTGAAGTCACTCTATTCGGTTACTGTATGGAATATTATACTCGATTGATTTGGTGAAATTCCGTATATTTCCTCAACATTGTTTTCGTCGGTTTTCGTCCATTCTCAATATGTCAATCAGATGTGATGAACTAGACGTATATGGAAATATTAGTTCTTATTATAAGTTAATATTAGTTCTTGATAAAAATATTTTGCAAGCTTTTCAGTTGATATTCAATGAAGTTATATTAATTTGATGAATGTGAGATGAGCCAAAGTGTTATTATATTTTATACACTCTGTAGAACGTGAGCAAATACTCCCGTGGCACAATTCCTCGTTAGAATCCATGTTTGGGTCAACTAATTCCCTAAAGGCGTCTATCTACTCTTCCAAGTCGAAGTTCGGAAAGTCAGAGATCAGTTTTGAGTTCAATCCTCAGATTTCAATTGATTTCGAGATTGCGTAGGAGACTATTGAATGGAAATTGCGGAGTTCAGAAGCGCTATATTGCTGAAAGGGCAGGTAATATTTACTTTCATAATCATGACCTGTACTGTAGAACGTAAATCATCATCTGAGTATAATTTGATACAGGGACGCGGATTACACCAGACATATAATGAGATGAACAAGACATGTCTACACAAAATGTTCATGTAATGAAAGTGTTCCAGGGTAAACAAAAAGTGGATGTTTATTCCTCAACAAAAAATCACAATCTGAAGTCTCACGATCCCAAAAAGTTGTACAAAATGAATTCATCCATCAGTTGTGAATAATTATCATATGAAATTAAGTAGTTACGTTTTGATGGATATATTTCGGATATTTCAGGGTTTTCTCCAAATTATGGATGGAATATCATGGTCGAATCGCGACCAGTGATATAGAAATATATAGAAAAAGATAATCTCGAAGGATACAACTATTTCATTATACATATATTCCAACAGATCACGAGGATGATCAATTCAGAAATCAATATTCACGGATTCATTGAATACTCTTATACTAGATTTATACACCAAATTCGTTATTTCAAAGGGAAAGTTATACTATTCATTCCTTTTCAGATTCATCATATTTTTTCAGGGTGATCTTCATGAATAGTTCCTTCACCTGAGTCTTATCCTTTTGAGGATATGAACGCATCTACCTCTTTGAAATTCAGTGATATTGAAAAATTTTAATGCGTCATAATTGATCTCGAGACTGAATTAGGACAACAGGTTTTTTGGGCATATTCATGACTATGAATATCATGGTTATGATCAGATAATCCTGATATACTCTGTATAACGGTTAAATGTCCACTTAGTTCAAACTATAACATAACGTGAGTTTCCAACTAGTGATTGTTTCCATTGTCTGAGTTTGGTAGCTCATTATGGATGATCAATATCTCGAATAAAATTCGGTATTTTCCCGAGGCATCTGTATGTGTATAATGTGAAAGTAATCGTCATGTATGGATATTGTTAGGTCTCTGATCTATTCACTATTCAACACACAAAAAGGGGCCTGATTATGTGCCATTTCTGTATGGCATTCAACAACAATCACTAACGATGTTGTCATTTATTCATCGATTCAGACGTTAACGCGTAAATATATACAAGGCGTTTATAAAGTACCTCATACACTTATCATTAGCTGAATGAACGAAACTTTGTACCAATAATTTGTATAACCCTTATTTCAAAATGACTGAAGGGTCGTTTTTTTTTTTCAATTTGAGGAAATTGCCATAAAGATATGATATTCATTCCATCATTACATTTTGATATACTCCGAAGTATAAAATGAACTATATACAGATCAGAATCAGGAAGAACGAAGAAGTTCATCAAAAAAACTACCACTGAAGTCATTTTCCACTACCTCACTTTGTATATTGAGATAATTTCAGTACTGTACATAAACTCACCTCATAAGCATTGCCAGTACCGAAGTAAATTGGGATAAATGCCAACCATATAATACATGTTGTGTACATAGTAAAACCGATGAATTTGGACTCGTTGAAGTTCTCTGGTATTTTGCGAGTTTTCACCGCATAAACTGTACATGTTGTGATCAGGACCATGTTGTAGAGTTGGCTGAATAGGAACGACATATCCTGGATTTTGCATTTCAGGATAACCTGTAACGAACAAGGATGCAGCGCCAATATTTCAGTATTTTCCAGGCTAAAAAATATGTCTGAAATTACTTTAGGTCATGTGTGAAATTGTGAATCTTCAGATGATAAAATAGTAGTGAAATCTTTTGCTCATCTTGCATGAAGGCTGTCTAGCTCGAACTCGTCGTAGATTACTTTGCATTATCCAAGAATACTGAATACTTGCACGAAAGTTCATGAAATTGATGTAGAACTCATTATTAATCACCTTTCGTGGGAAGTTTTATATAAAAAAATACTTAGTTCACAAATCATCTGAACCTGGAGATTCTAATTAGAATCACGATGTAATTAAAAACTAACGTATAAACATAGAGTTCACATATCTTCATCACATTGCTCACTGTGAATTCATTGAATTGGCACGTGCAGCAATATGTATTTTTTTTAATATTGATCGAACAATTCATTCACAATCCAAAACATCTTGGTATAACTTATGGAAAGTGATCCGAAATTGCTAAAAATATAACCTCATAATTGGAAGAATAATAACATCAAATGATGATCCGATTATGTGAAGTTACCAAAATGATTGATATAATACTATCCTACCTCTCCCTCCTATACTCATACCAACTGAGACTGATCAAATGATTTTTATATCTTCACAACTCTGTTCGTTTACAGTTTTCTTATGTTGTAATTATTAAAATAATCCCAAAAATGTAGACTCATCTTCTCTACCATCAGATTTTTGAAAATATTCTCAATCGTCAGACTACAATATAGTTCCTATGAAGGAATGTACTTATTTTTTCACTATTCACTGAGACGAATACTAGTTGATGAGTTTATTTTCAAGCAAAATGCTGAGACTTATCTGTCTAATCAGGGCTTAGAAAACAACAACAACAATTAAGACACTTCTGAAATTACCAATGCATACGAAAGATATGGAATAATAATATAGAAGTAACATCTGAGCGAGTATGAGATCGCACAGGAGAACGTTCAACTATGGTAAATCCGAAGAGCCAGTACCGTGTTTTCGTCATGAGAAACCATTTGAAACGCCGTAATTTTGGAATCATCCAGACCCTTATTTTTTGGAGCTATTTCCAACTCTATGGAATTAAAATGAGAACAAGATAATCGAATCAAATCAGACAGTATTGTGCGCCACTGTGTGTTTGAAAGGTTGACAATTGTTCAAAAACTGTAGGGTCTGAATAATTCCAATGTTTTCTTATGATAAATACATTATGAATCCTGTCCTCGGATATAACGTGTCAGGTTAAAGAAATCATTCAAAGAGCTATACAATCTTTCCCAAAAAAAACATGAACAAGGTGAAATTTCAATTGTGAAGTGAAATATTTCGAAGAGGAATAATATCTCAACTATAATTCCATGAAATCCGTGTGCTTTACCAAAACACGTGGGTTCCAACAAAAATTTCCATCAAAATCGGGGTCACATGGTGAGTGCAATTTTATCTCATTTTGACACGAATGATGACCTATCAATTTTTATATGCCAATTCAGATGATGGCTAGACCCAACGATTCGGCACCACATATATTCAGCATGTTTTTCTCCACATTATCGGATATGTGACATAACAGCTACGTTGTTATAATATTTTAACAAGATTACTCAAATATTCACCTGACTTCTGGTCGGATAGTAGAACCTGGTACCGGGCGGCTCAACGATCATCCAAACTAACGTGATCATGATCTGCACTGCAATGAGCGAGCAAGTGATGATCAACTGCGATTTTGGGCTGATATAGCTGGGCCTCTGAGCTGATTTCGAAGCAGAGTCGAATATTCTCGAGATGCGATTGGTTTTGGTAAGGAGAGCGCCATATATGATAGAGAATCCCACACCGATACCGAAACGTTGCGTCACACATATCTCTGTGGTGGGCTTGGCCAATAGAGCAAAGGTATTGAGATAGCATAGTAGTATCCCGAAAAGCAGCATGTAGCTGAGCTCTCTACCAGAGGCCCTCACCAGAGGAGTGTCGTTATGCTTGACGAATAAGGCGATGACGGCGAAAGTAACGAGTATACCAAGACATGAAAATGCAGTTGGGACGAAAGCATATGGGGTGTTCCATCTCATATATTGTTCTTCTAACTTGTAGCAGGAAAGTTTATCTTCGAAAGGCCATTTACCGGAGCCGCAGTCCTTGCAGGTGAACTCATCGAATACGTATTCATATTCTTCACATTTATCGCAAATCCAACAGCATGTGTCTCCCTGGAAAACAGGATCATTGATGAATCCAACAGAGTTAAAATTCATTAGGTTTTCCAACAGATTCATAAAATTTTTCCTCAATATCTGATAAAATGGGTCACTCAACGAACATTAGGTAATATTCTGTGCCTTCATGAAAAATCATAATTGATTCTCTTCTATCTATATTTTCATTCTATAGTCTATTCATTTCAGCAAGATAGTAGAGACAGCTCGCCAAAGAGTTCAGTGTTCCTGCATTTTTTCAACGATACTCCGAAACAAAAAGTTATGTCAATTTCATCGTTCGAATCGTTCGGAAAAATGTTTTCGATCCACAAAAAATAAACACTTGAATTTGATACATATTGACTGTGGATAACAGCTTAACAGTTTTTCAATATTTGCAAAAATTTCGACTAGAATTGACAAACTTCATCAGCGGATCAAAGATCTCTCTCCGAATGAATTTGACATCGTTCTGAAGTCACTGTGGAGTGATGCCATAATTATTGATGAATAAAAGATAGCCAAATATGTCAGAACTATCTTCCTAGATTAGATGATCCAGTATTTCTTCTCTCTACTATCAATCTGAATCACTTATGACGATGGTCCAAGAATTTCATAGTTCAGAGTCCCTATTTACAAAACTGTTCTTGAGAACTTTCAGTATTACCTCTTATCGTTGATTCAAAAATTTTACTTTATCTTAAATAGAGTGTGGAGATTTGAAACCATCATTTTTCCACATTTTCAAAGAGATAGACAGCATGCTTCAGAAAGGAAATTTTTAGCAAGTTCATCATTCCATGGCTTTAACAATCCGTTATATGCTTTGAAATCCCAATTGTTTTTATATATTTCGTAGATAAAATTTCTGATTAAATTATTTCGAATGGTCATAACAATCTCGGCATAAACGACCAATCCACTAAGAAATCGACTCAATATAGTTGGCATCGATGCTATTGAAACACGTTCTCCTGAAGAATGTATAATATATGACTAGTTTACAGTATTTCAGTTCATCAGTAAATGTTCATCGACACTCTTGCTTTTCTCAATTCCCACTTCGTATAAAACATGTATCTACCACATTTCATCGTTATAAAAATGAGATGAATAAAAGTTCCCATATTTCATGTTATTTCAAAAAAACAGAACAAAAAATGGCAGTATATTTCCGTTAGCGTACTCTCGTTATTCTAGACTTCGTGTTGTCAGTTCTGTGGATTGAATATACGTATGAAAAAATCTCGCATCCGACTCGTGAAAATATTTACATTCCAACTTCCCATTTCAATAAAAATACTTTCATTTCCATATATTCACACGGGATAGGATATTTCAGCTATCCATATTCGCGGTCATTTCGATTATGAGTTATTCGGAATTGCATGAATTCAGGGTAAAATGAAAATACTGTATTTTCTTTAATGTTTTTATCAACCATCATCAGAATTTCAACGGAAAGCGACCAATCAATTGGGTAGAATTGAATTTGTCGAAGTTCGTGACATGAATCAGACAGACAATAGGGAGTGTTTCCGTGATATCAGTTATAGGAAACCGCATTGAATTCCTATTCGATACAAACCTGATTATCATCAATTGCGATGAAATCAATTCAAACAGAGTCACCTTCAGAGTTGAAATAAAGTTTGTCCTTCGATTAATCATCGTCTCACCTGTTGTTTTTTTATCATTCCAGCTTCGCATGGTAGAGAACAAGCAGATGTAGGTGTTATGGTCTGATTATGGTCGAATACCAGGTATTGGGAGTCCAGTTGAAGGGAGTTGAACCACCTCCCAACTTTCTGCAACAAGAGTTGAATGCACCATGGAAAGATTTCAACTAAAAGGAACTGATTAGGATGGAAAACTTTTCAGAAAATATTCAAGACACATCAACGTTTCAATGTATTCACTTCATTGTCTATCGCAAATATCTACCAGCTTCTCAGTGAGTGAGAGATCATAGCAAAATGGAATATATATTCATTAAACATTTCATTTGAGAGAATATTCCAAACCCTAAACAGAAGAAAATATCTGAAATATAACAAAAACATAAAAACTGTTCTACATTCAAGACATCAATTGAGATATTGTTCATTCTTGAAGATTTGTGTGATTTAGTCATTCGCTTATAATATATTATATGAATATACTCATTTGAAGAAAACTCTCGAAGATGGAGTCTTAGAAATATGTTTTTGATTGCTTCTGTACGAAACAGCTCTCAATTCGAATTGAATCTAGATTGAGACCTAATGATTTTATAGATGTAACCTATTTTTAGGAATGCATGAGTTGATTTTTTTCATGTTCTCATGAAAACATACAATGTTCAGGTAATCAGACTCAGCAAATTATTTTCATTTCAAACTGAATATCAAAATGAATGTTTTATTGTAATTATTCGTACAGAAAAATGTTCTTTTCGCCCAGAAAATGTATTTATCATTTTATTCAACCTTGTACATGTTCATTCCATATTCAGATACATGCAGATTGGTAATGTGTAGTGGCCAGTTATGTCAGTTTGAATGAAACAATGTGGATATTATTTCTCAAAATCATTTAAATTTTCTTCCAGGAACCGGTAATCGATACAGCTCACAGCACCATTGATGAAGGATAGATTATCAATATATCGATTGTATATGCAAATAGTTGATTATTATTTAATTAGTCTCGTCGATATCATTTTGATATATTCATATATATGGAATTGAATTGACATACAAATAGAGACTGGAAAATTTGTCTCATTTGGAGATATGTCACAGAATTCTGATTATGTCACTGGAAGAAATTTCGAAATAATGAGCTGTGATTTCGACTTTATTTACGAAGTTGTATCGTAATCTTCCATCTTTCTTGAGAAATGATTTTTTCCTCAACAGCATTCCGAATGAAAGAAAATAACTATATTCGGAATTTTGTACCATCTAGGAGATATGCGATGCCTAGAATAAGCGCTTTTCCCCACATAATATTTTTTCGTCATTCTCACATTCTCGAATAACCAGAAAATCATGTCACGAATATACAGGCTTTCCGTTTCTTGTGTGCTACTTTTTTTCCATAAACTAATCGAGATTTCTCAGATTATTAATTGGCACGAAAATGTGAAACCGCCTGTTTAATTTTGTGTAGAATGTATGGTGCTAGTGTGGTAATTTTTCTTGTCACCCACATACTACGGTAACTCATTTCAGAATCCAGTTTTCCTTCCATCCATTTCCATTTGAAGAAGTTTCACAGAAAATTCAAAAACACAAGTCATTGTTTTTCCAACGTAACCTGAAATATACAGTGCTTCTCAAAAGTCCCCTCCCCCCCTCTTATCTTTGGAACGATTATACATAAACAAGTGAAATTTGGAAACTGAATATCAAAGGTTGTAAACTGCCCTACTAGGGATGATAGATGACGAAATCGTCGAAAAAACCTATTCAATGATACTAATTTTGTTTGTGTTTATGACAGTTATGGTAACCAATATTGACGATTGACGACAACGTATTGTTGCAGAATGTGAGGCTGAAACGGTTGAGTGCAAAATAGACCCTCGACAAGGCAGGGTAGACAATTCATAACCTTTCAAAACAAAGAAATATTTCGTGTTCTAGAACATTCTCGAATCGGGAATCGACGTTGTTATAGACCAGATGCCCGAAAAACCTGACCTTCTCCTTGTTTTCTTGTTCGAAAGTACAACTATCTGACGCCTAAAATATATTCAAAAACCCAAACTTGTACATGAATATTATGTTATATATGTAGAATTGAGTATGTGTAGATCACTATTTTGACAACGATTTTCTCATCAGTCTTTCTTGCGAAACGTTAATAGTTACACGGTACACCAGCTGCAGATTCAAAATATCCCTCATTTCAAAATTTTCAGATGGGAATCTATGTATAAGTTAACACCAATCTGTAATTCTGCTCATTATCTTGGATGTCTGATATTTTTATGACATAATATAAATGTACTCCAGGTATTTCTTGACACCAGATAGATACTCGATTGGTTCTGATGCACATCGTTTCCTTAAGAAGAAAGCTTTATCAACATGATGAAATGATTGAAGATTCTTTAGTGGTTTTACCTATTTTTTCTGAATGTTATCGCAGCGCTAATCTCAAGTGTTCGAAACTTACCATTCCGAGCATGACGTAGGGATAATGGAATGGTTAGTTGAGATTCATGAATCGACCCCAAATTATAATTTTCATCACAAAATGTTTGAGGGGATTACGTAGATAATCGAGTCGTTGACCCTTTTGCTCTCGAAAGGGTCGCCAGTTAAATCGCACTTTCTGTACGATCGCTCAGAACGCCAATATTTCACAAAAGATCTCCATCAAACCCAATAATTCAAAATATCAATTTGAACTCTACTGAACAGAAAAAAATCAGTTATCGTAAGGTTCTTTCATGAAAAAAAAAACATCCAGTAGGTTTATAAGATAATCTCCAGATTGTTCCAAACAAAACTCAATGTAAGAAAAAAAATTCCCGTTATGATGAAATTATTACACGAAATCATAAACAGGCCGATTCACACAATTTCAAATATTTTTACTCGCATATGCTTTGTATTTTTCACGTTTGTTTTTCTCTTATTTCACCATACTCACTATTTTACTTTCATTATTATCATACTTTATCAACTCGTTCATTTCTCAATCTGTTCTTATGTATCTTCTTCGTTCATAGAGTTTATTGCACCTTTATTATTAATTCGAAATAACTCAACCTAGATATATTCCTTTGAAAATGCGGGAGTTCACAATGGGAGATTAATCGATCAATTAGTATTCATCTTCAAACAATGTATTCTTGATGTTTTTACAATATTTCAAGTGTATCTGGTTGCCGTCAAATGTGCATCGTATATTCTGATCACAAGTGACAGCGAATGGCTACACAATTTGAGGTATTCCAATTTCGGATAGTAATATCACAGTAATCATGTACAGGCGCTATATATGTACAAATTATGCTTGCATTGTAGAATCATTTTAGGGAGCATACGAATCACTTTCGTTTTGCCGTCAATTCAATCATTGGCTCAATGATGGGCGATGTCGATTGTTCGAGAAAACTCGGCATGTTGCCTTCTTCATTCATTGATACTCAGCTGATAGGTAGATAGTTTCCTTCAATTGAACTAACAATAAGTCTAGTTGAATAAGCTAGCTATCACATATTTCAGTTAGTACCTACCTAATACCAGCAAGTCACCATTTATTTCTGAAAACGTAATAGGAGTTACTTCGAATAACCGTCACAGTTGAAGTGTGGTTGGAAAATCCAATTGAATGCACATTAGGATATATTTTTGTGAAGTGTATGATACCCCAAGAAAACAATCGTGAAAATAACGTGTTTGTATTTCTTTAATGCATATTCTGAATACAATTTTTATTCATCATAATCACTTTTCAATATTGTAGATAAATAACATCAACATCACTGGAGTTTTTTTCCTATCGGTTATATTTTTTGTTATGTGGCGCTGTATAGCATTCGTTGAAATAAATATTGATTTTCCACGCTCATGAAAACAAATTTAGATTATCATCTTCCTCAATTTCCACAACTGTCATCCAGATAAGATCGAACCACTTTTGATGGTCATTTAGATTTGCCAAACAAACCTACAGATATAGGCGAAATCAGTTTCAGCAGAGGGACTGAATAACATGACATAATAATCATGTCTTTCTTGAGAATTAAGTATCTACGATTCATGGTTACACTCAATAATAATTCTACCTCTGACAAAAAAGTCTTGAAACTATTATAACGCCCTTATACAAAAGAGATTCAATTTAATTTTATTTCCTTTTCTCATCGAATTTTGAGAGAATTGTGTATTTATGTTTGGGAATGAATAAATTATTATTATTATTCGTTATACAAGATTGTTTGTTTTGAACGAATACTAGTATATGTACATAAAGACTATCTCAGAAACCCATCCACTTCATTTCAAGTCTGCAGAAACAGGATTGATCTACTATGAAACCGTTCCACCCCTAACGTTTATATCGGTAACAGAAACTGTTAATTTTGCGCGCATTGAAGGTGTATTGTGTGAAGAGTATTTTGGATTCAGAAAACATATTGCAGCTTCGGGGTAAACAAAATAAAAGTCAATCCGAACTCTCTGTGTATACGTGCATCAAAAAGTTGGTGTGGAATGACCCGATTTCCCGAAAATCCAGCTAAATCGATTTGCTTAGAGAAACCCGGATCGGAATCGACAGTCGACACACAGCAACAAAGTCCAAATTTTCTTGTTACAATATCAGATTCGAAGCGATCAGAGCGAAACGAAGCAAATTGCCCATTCGACCACAAGACATTAACGTTACGTAAACGATTCTTTCTTCATCAGTATGGGGAAATATCAGAGAAACATTATCCAAGGGGAGACATATATTTATATCCATTCTCATATTCAGGTACTACTTGGCAAAATTCACTCCTGTTCTTTGACGAGTCTGAATGATAAATCAATGGATAATGAACATAAACGACCATCAGAACCCAATATTGTTAGTTAGCATTCCTTATACCACTGGTTTCCAGAATGTAAGTGGTCCCTAGAGTCTCAATGGCAATAATGACATAATGATTCCATTTTTTACACGAATTTCCTTCAATAAAAATACGATAAAACCGTGGAAACGTCCAAAGCAGTCGCTCTACGTTAATCGCGGTTTTTCTTTCTATATTCGAATTCATTTCACTGGCAGAGTCTGAAAGAGATCGCTTATTACTTTTTCCTACCTCTTCCCATTTTCTAACTCGGTAAGTAATATAAGAATCTGGAATACGTCTTCAATCGATGGAGATCAGTGTTTCTGTGTTCTGAAGCAGCGAATTTCCAATTTGAATACAGCTGACTACGCCATTTTTTTCATAACTAATTTCAGAAATTTACCCTGTGATGAATTATTTATGATAGTTTTCATTCATGAGGCTTTTTCGCTTGATCAATGTAAACAAGCCAATAAAATCCCCTACAAACAGTTTCACTATCATTTCTGTATAGTATATTCGCCGTTTATTAGCTTTGAGACTAATCCATCATAATTGACCTTCTATCAAGTGATGAAATAGTGAAGCTGGAAAGTGTAAGAATCGTACCAGATAATGCCGATGTGAGAAAACTCCATCATTTCTAAACAAAATTTGAGTATAGTCAAAAAATATTTTGACGTGCATCACCTAAAATGTGTGCATGAAAAGTTACTGAGTATGGTATAATATTCAGGGATAATGAAAAACACAATATTGAGATTAGGTCTTCAGACTATCGAATAGACCGATATTCTCAACAATAATAACCAGCTACAGATATCCGTCTGGTAAATGCTGATCAATCGAATGAAATGGTAAGAATGAACCAAAAGTTCAGTTCTTCACTTCAGATAGTGACTGTTCGCCAATACCATATTCACCATGAGGAATTATTAACAATCAACAAACAAACATATTGATGGGATCATAACGAAGAAATTTCAAATCACCTCACTCCCAAAAACTAGTGGAAGTGGATAGAGAGTCGGCCAATTGACCCACCAAACAATATTATACAGCTAATCATCGATCCAATGGCCTAGCGTATATTCGTAACTCATGGATGGACATCGATCTAACGTAGCATTTTTTCAATTCTCGATTTTCATTTCTGTTATCGTTTACCCATCAGGTGGCTTATTGGTCAAAAACTATTATTGAATCGTCAGATCTTCACAGGAGACAACGATTTGCTTTATGTGTGATATTTCATACTCATGAATGTTAACTAGGGAAGTTCCTATTCAATCTTTCAGTTATCATTCATGTCAGAAAACTTCTAATGAATAGATACTATCGAAGAGATAAGACATTATTCTGTCCAACTGAAACAGTTGGTATTGTTTCACTGACTCATTACCAAGCCGATGACTATAGTAATGGTTGAATGAGAGTGACTCGCTTGCAAGCCAAAATGAATTTATAGATCCAGATATGATCACATTATTTGACAAAAGTCATCGGTTATGAGAATAGGAAGAGATCTTCAGTATACAGCATGAACATGTTCGTATCTGAAAGTGGTTTGAATCGAATTTAAACTGAGTATAAAATTTTAACTGATCAAATGAATGAACTCACAGACAGATAGGGTGAAAAAGTGAATAAACGCATTCGAATAATAAGAAACAATAGTTTTGCTTCGATATTCGTTAAAATTTCAGCGGGTGAATATTCACGGGATCGGGAAAATTACGCACTGAATCGGAACACAAATAAACGCACAACCTGCAATGTGTTTGAACGTTTTCCAATTTTTTGAGAAAGTAGTTTTCCGCTTTTTTTCTGGGTGCGCTTTTAATTGTATTGAATTTATTCAACTCCAACAATGATTCAAGGCAAACGCAATACTGGAAATCCCTAATCAGTGAGATTTACCGTTTCACTATATCACGGTATTACAGCAACTATTAAGAAACATACTATTTTAAATGCGAATAATGAATCAATACTATGATTCCAATAAACAACATAAACTCATAGCTAATTTTGGTGTAAATTAAAATCTTTTCTATACCAAAAACCTATCCATCAAAAAATTGTATCACTTCGTACATCTCACAAACGCCTCTTTGTGCTAATTGAATCTGTGGTAGCTCTACCTTTTTCAGAGTAATGACTCCTTTCGTCAGTGATTTCGACGCTTCAAAGTAATCGTAATTCTCAAGTATTCGCAGAATACTCAAATGTTCTATTCGAATGTCGCAAATATTCAATAAATTCACCGATCTGATTCAGGAATGATGTCTGTAATAAGAATAGAGGAATAATGGTTCGGAGTTGGAGTTTGTGAATTGTTCATTTTCCCAATTCACTCATTAAACATATACATAACAGGATGAACTGAAGTATGAATTTATAATTTGAGAATACTTACAATTTCATTTAAGAATTCCACAACACATCAAACTTGTAGAAGAGAAGAAGAGATAAAATCATGGACTACACATTTCGAGCACATGTTACATCGACAATAAATCGAATCCAATAATTTTATGGAAACGTAAAATAATATCAGAAAGCTTGACCCTCTTTCCATCATTCTTTTCATTGAAAGGTCATAAGCCATATGGTTACAATTGGAACAAAGTGTTGTTTCTGCTTCTCCTTGAAGGAATATTCTCAATAATTAATGTGGATGAATGCAAGTAATGTTACGTTGCGATCAAGGCATTGACCTGGTAGTCATCGTAAGTCTACAAGATAATTGCTCTCACGACATACGTTTCATTCCAATTTTGAAGCAATCTCGTTTTAGATTCTATAATGTTCATGAATAATTATAAATAAATATTTTTCGAAAAGTAACCTTGATCAGGAGGTTATTCAAGATACATTGAAAAATTGACGTTGTTTGAGAATTCTACGACCTCAGCTCTCAGTCAAAGTCTCCACTCCTTCCTCAACTACACTTCGGAGGAAGAGTTCATTGTTTTATTGCACCAAGAAACATACTTGCCATGTAGCGTTGAGAAATAAATATATCTATCTAATAAAGGCGCTGCTGAAACTCTCCCAAAACACCTCCTATCGTTTCCAGGGTGATTTCATTGATTCCTTGTCTCAATGAGTCTTTCAAATCAGTGAACTTATTTGGTCCATTGAAATGAATATGGCATTCATAATATACGAAAGAAAATTAAGCAGATTCATATCCAGAAAGAGACAAGGCGTTGTAAAAATATTCCACAAGTATCGATATTCAACGAAAACCACAGAAAGAAACATAAAATCGATAAAAAGAAGTCAGCTTAGACAAATATCCACTTCATAGTCATAGTTGTGGATAAACAGAGAGCTCCCTTACGGATGAATTCATGTACTACGTGGGAAGAACCTGAAATACAACGGTATGTGTTTTGGAAAGACAAGGAATCAATTTACCCCATTCAACTCCCTTGATCACCCCTTAATTCGCGTATTCAATATACTTCTTTTTTTATTCATGTACCAACTGTTGTTTGTCACTTCATATTAGACTAATGACGTGTTCTCCGTGAACTGGTAAAAATACAGTTTGTCTGGAACAAAAATCATGACGAGGGGTTTTCCTAGAGAATGGCTAGTCACATTTTCTGCTTACTATGTTATCGATTGAATATATTGAAAAATCATCTTGAAATGAGAAGGTTCCATAACACTGAGAAGGAATAAAAAAACCGTTTCAGTATCAGATCTATCAAAAAATCTAATGGACATTAAAAATGGGAAATAATTGTTTGTAGGAACATTCTAACTAAGATAAATTATAACGTATATATGCACTCACCCTATAATGGTATCCAGATGAATTGTGGAGTTTTTGGTAGTTGAGAATATCATATCTGGCTAGGCCGTCTCCACTACTATCGAATTTAACGGGACTGCCAGCCAAGTCTGAAACAAACAAAAGGGATTTGATAATTTATATGAATGGCTTATATAGATCCTTTGAACCATAAAGCTTGTCCATTCAAGATGGGAAAATTTCACTGTTTGTGACAGTTATTGAAGATCTTGACCAAATTCCGAATCTGGAAACGATTTTTTTGTGCTTCGATACTGAGCTTCATGACGTTAACTCATTTCAAGAACTAATTTAACGATCAACTTGGTCTACAGATAGTGGAAAAACGAAACGTGGTAATTGAAGTGCATTACTTCAAAAACGATCTGATTAAGTACATTTTCAAAAGGATAATATATGTAATAAATTGAAAATAAACCAAAGCAAAAACTCATTTGAAAAATCATTGAATGTGATCTACTAAATAAAAATTAAGTGAGAATATTCTATATCTGAATATTTCTAATAGTTGACATACACAAATTGTTTTTCAACCTACATAATTCTGGCATAACATGTATTGATAAGAATTCTTCGAAAACCTTTTCACACAAAAAAAAAACTCTAACAGTTGGATACCGATCCAAGCAAAAGCTATCTCGAAATTCAAACCCACAGTATGCACGTATGCACTGTCTACAGCCGTTCGAATCTTCCACAGACCCCGAGTTTTATCAATAGTGTGTCAAGTTGATCATATCACGTCACTGCAACAACTCACAAAACAAACAAAATCAATCCTACTATGAGCAAGTGTATCAAGACCCATCCTATTCAATACCTTCATCTTCCTTCAAAAACGACAAAAGGACAAAAAGTTTGTGGAGTCGTTTCCTGAAGCTGAAACATGAGAGGTTTTATAATCTACAGAGACGACGATTCTTGTTAACATTTTGTTTGACTGACTTCTTCAGTATATTGTCAGATATTTGTTCTCATCCAAAATTATACGGTTATGTACTCACAAGACATTGTTTATGAGATATACTAGGTGAACCCTTTCGCATTCATTTTTTAATCATTGAAATATATGATATAACGAAAAGAATTGTCAATTCAGAACATAGAATGCTTTTCGTATGCCTTTTGCATTTCTGATACGAATTTTGATATGGTTTTCGAAACAGAAAATGGTAAGATGAAGATGATGTGAAATTTAAAAATTGAAATGTCGCTACTTATCTTCTGTAATGAAATAAAAACTGACTGATGTGTGAGAAGAAACTCAGAAATAAGCATGTCTATATGAAAAATACAAGATAGTGAAATTGTTAAACAGATGAAGACCTCCGATTTCATATTTCGATGACAATAGAAAATGGCAGTCATAGAGTGCCTTCTATATTGGTGATAATATTTTCTTGTCATTGTAATGTCATTTGGTTTTGATTACATGATATTTCAGGCTCGGGCCCATGTGGTAACATTTTCTTGCTTTGTATATTGGCATCCGAATGGTGAGAATTTGATCTTATCTTCCATATGACCTTCATGAATTCAAAAAGAACACCAATTCCTACCTCCTTTCCCTTGCTTCCCACGATGTTCTCTGAACATTACAGGATGTCTCCTTTCGTGAAAAGTTTTATATAAAAAAAGAAACAGAAAGTGGGATAGAATAGGGGTTATCAAATATCTCAAACATCCATTGATGTAACTGTTTGAACAATTTGGTGGAGAATTATATCGTATTCTGCGTATGGTAATATCGAAAATATATATTTCAGTGAAAGAATAGAAAATCATCAGGTAAAATTGTAAATACTTTCTTGAAAAGTATTGGGTAACTAATTCGTTAGAGAATTGGAATTGATTCAACCTAAAATACCATTTTGAAAATTTCTCATCGAAATATCAGGCATCATAATGATCAGTTGTTGAAGAAACTTGGTTATAACTATACGAAACGAAACACATTGTGTTCAGCAACGAATCGCGGAACTTTGTTTATCTTACTGTTTATGAGCTCCCAATTATGAGGTTCGGAATTCAGTCAACCTGTACACTAATTTCCTGGAGGAATTCCACAAATTTGTGACATGACCGTTACGGCCTGATGCTATTCGAACAGGCATTGGTTAGTATTTCGGTGAATTAGGGCGGCGTTCATATGAGATATGAATGTCCAGAATACATGATTACTGACATAAATTGTGATGGCGTATTGTCAACCAGAATACAGCGTTTACAGCTACATTAGTCCGGAATATTGATGGGACCCTTAGACGTTACATTATGCACTCTGGAAATGAAGCTAGTCAGCATATATCAACTTCAATACTATCAGTATTTATTATTATTCTATTATGTATTGTTGTGAAATATACCATTAGTCCTGAGAAGAAAGCAAAATATGACCTTGAATATTTGTTCGTTCCTTCGACGATAATTATCATTTACATGTCAATTCAGAAAATTTTCTATAACATTTGAAATTTTTGCTCGCATAAATAGATTTATGTGATTGTGAGGTGAATCTACAATTCTTATTTATTGTCCAAATCAAAATAATTGAAATGAGGAACTTGAAATTTTATGCCTGCTTTATCGCGATCATCAATTTTCACCATGAACAAAAATGTTTCAATTAGCCTACTGTGGCTGTAGATCTGAAGGGTGCATTCCGGGACATTTGAATCGATACCAAGAGCTTATACTCATTCCAACAAAACCTCTACCAAATATATTCATCGGATCATGAATTACCCTATATGTTATATTCGTCAATATACAAATAATAATTAATATAGTGCGGTCCGTAACTTCAGGATGAATTCATTTGAAGCGTCTATTATTCATTGGCTGCTAAACAAGTAAGTTAAATGATCTTGGGAATTTTTGAATCTGTACCGATCATTTGAAGTATAGGGGTGCAAAGCTAGTTCGCCTCCTCGTGGTGCACCCTGGGTAACGCTAAATGAACTAGCAAAGAACTGGCGGTCAGACAAACCAAGAAGGTTCTCCTGACCACACGAGAGACAAACACATCACAGATGAATGTCCTAGAATAGCCCGAGGGGACATCCGAAGATTTCCTGATCAATTACATATAAACTCTTTAGATGTATATTTATAAAACAAATTAATGTGTCTTTGTGCCATACGCTAAATAAATAAATAAATTTGAAGTATACATACTCCTGATTTCAAATCAGAATAATTTCGTTTTAGGTAAAATAGCTGAATAGAATTTAAAGAAAATCTTTCGAAGTTCCTCTCAAACATGTTGCCACACCATTTTCACAAATTTTCAGGAAAACTCATATTTCTGACGAAGGTCAGAAATATAAAAATCGGCATTTTTAAGTTTTCAAAACGAATGAATTCTGTTGCTAAAATTGAATATAATTCAATCATATGCCGCGCAGTTTGTAATTTCTTTGTTGAAGGTGATTCAGAATCCGTTTATGAGCAGTTATTCCATCGAAAATAAATCATATCATGATTTGGAAAGGTATGAGTCTCTCAGAGAAGTTCTGAGACAACTCCATCACTTCATGCATATGTTGATTCATTTTTAATACTTCAATTGATAATAAGTTTTATGAAATATATGAAACTCCTTTCTTTCTCATTTACACACTTCTCTTGTTGAGCTCGCTTCGTAAGACAAACTTGAATCATATGCTTCTCACCTTTAATTTCACCATTCGCGATTTTCCATATTGACATGAGCAGAAGTCTGGCATTCACTGCACATTTTTCCGAATAGATTGTCATTCCACGAAGACAGGAGGTGTTGTTTATAATAACAATATTATCTTATCTATTCTGTGCTGTCCTAATCACATTGTGAAGTAAGAATGGTTTTCATTATATTACTCGATCGTTCATATCTCATATTCCATAGGAAATCGTTCGGAAACACCTTGGAAATATGTTACGTATTTTTATCGCTGAGTGATTTTCCCTATTTCACGGTCCTGGATAAATTCAATTTGAATCAATACCAGGGGTATTCAGAGATCTCTGGAAAATTCCATGTGTCTCCCGACTGTTATGCTATGAAAATAAAGAATACAAAATCCCAACATCAATGTTTTTCTTCTATCAGACTTTGACGAATCATCACCAACAGATGTTTGGATTCCAGTAAAAAAACGCAATCTCATTCCAAAAAACGGAAACTACCAAAAAATCCAGATCAGATAATCGTCTTCCGATAGCTGGTCTTGTAATATCTTTCGACCAAATGGCCTTTTGTATTTTGCTACGCTTGTTCGTTCTTGGCAAACATCCCATTCCCAGGATAAAGTGCCTCCTGCATATCGGTGTATCCTTATGGATACCTTCACGATGCAAATGGTGCCTTCGGTGTCCGTGTCTTGGAGATATGAGCACTTGAGTAGGTGAAAATATAGCCATAAAAGTCATCAACAGTTTTGGTGTTCTCAGGACGCATAGCCTCAAATTTAGGAATTATGACGAAATTCATAATCACAGGTCCTTTTTTCGTATCGTATGATAATTTCAACAAACAATGCTTATTTATAATTCAATTTCAATTCACAACTGAAAAATCAAGGATTCTTTTATTTGTTTAACGAATCTGTAGCTGAGATCATTTGGCCCAATTATGGTAAATTTTATTGCAAGCGAAAGTTATCGTGTATATCTTGGTAATATCATCCTATTTGTATTAACACAAATAGATTTTTTTATTTTCATCTATCATAATATTGATTTCCACTGAATGTACAAATATATTTTAGCTTTTTAAAATCATTTCAATTCATTTAGATTGTTCTATATTGAAACTAGTCTGGTCCTATCACTCTACACCAAAAAGGTTCTTTAATGAAACAATGATTTCATCCATTTGAAGACTGTATTAGGATAATCTTCAGTTTAATACTATATATTATATCGATTGATTGCACGGAGCTCACATAATATGATAATCTTCAACTATTGCAGGGCCCTGGTCCATCGCAATTCTTCATTGATAAAAACTTCTGGTACCATTCTGGCAATTTTTCCCAACTCTCCTTTACATCGACGGCTTCCGGTCTGCTGTTTCCCGAAGTTTTTTTCTGGTCAATTAGGTCCGACGAAAGCGCATTATTCTCTTCTTTCTCAGGTATTTGGAACCGGACACGACGTTTACGTTTTGGACTACTCGATAGGGTTTTTTGTTCATTTACACTCGCCATTTCGATTCGTTACAATTCTTCAATCACAAAAGAACACACCTTTCTTGTATCAAAGTCAGGTGAATAAGAGATATCAGTGAAGATACAAATGAGAATGAGTGTATTGTTATCGAAAATTCAATGGATTTGTTTAGTTAGAAACGTCACTTTATTATAATGTCCTATTGTATGATTCTTGTCAACAGTATTACAAAGTGGAAATAGAAAGGAATGTCTCTACTTACCCGTGAAAGAGACATTGAGAAGGTAATTCTTGTAGAAGTCGCCACCATCGTACAGAGTCATTGCCGGACACAAGCCAGATTGATTGTAGTCCTTGCAGAGATCGTCATGGAGGTTATGTAGGGCTAATGCGAACGCGTATACAGCATCCACGACGAACTGAACTTTGCTTTCTTGCTCGTACCTTCAACGAAAAATTTTAAAATTATATATAGGATGCAGAAGTCATCCATTTATTTGAATTGAATCAACACTCATCTAAGTTCTTGTATCACTATATATCTTTTCTCAATTAACTCATATGAATATACGGGGTTGGCGGAAGGGCAAATTCTTGAGATTCCGGAATGAAATTTGCAAAAACACTCGAAATTTCGATGACAAATACGAGAGGTAGATCAAAGGCGCATATTGGAATTCTTGTCGCTGAAATTATTTTAATACCTTGTCTTTTCTTCAAAATGACGTCTGAAAAGGCAATGCGATTTCATTATTGCATACAGCTCATAGTTTCTCTGTCTACTGAAACAATAATTAGTTTCCAAGATATGTTTTATCCTTATCAGGATTTCAAGAGCTGAAGCTATGGTTCTTTAAAAAGCTGAGTTCAAGCATTTTGTCAGTTTGATTTCCTTCGGAATGTCTCGGAAGAAAGCTGTCGGTGGCTTATGTGAATAATCAATAATACAAATTAGAGAGAACTCAAATCTCCGATTCAGTAAATAGTAGCGTACTATACCCATCTATATTTTTTGCAAAAACATAGGCAGTTGTGTGGATTTATTTTCTGATTTGACATTGACTGGTTAGAAAATATAATTTAGTATGGAAGGAATTGAATGACATCCGACATTATACAGTACCAGTGAAACATAAGTTCATACAAATTGTTCTCTTTCTTCGTTTTTCTCAAAAGGATAACGATAGTATGAACATTAATTATGTAATATCAAAAAAAAGGGTATACTCTCGAAGCGAGGGCCATCAGGTAGTTTTGAGTTTACTTGTAATTTCAGTTGTGAGATGTGCTATGTACGAGTGTGAGAGAGAAATAACGAGAGTATGTACGGGGGTACGCAGGTATGATTCTGAGGGATGCGAGGGTAGGTATGAGGAGTGGGAGAAGGGATGATGTGGGGGGTCAGTTGACCAGAGTGTGAGAGTTAGTTCTTAAGCAGCATTCAACAAATACGTGTCATTTATCTATCACTATATTGAATAAACCTACTATACTAGAAAATAGAACTTTTTATCCTATCCAATCCAAAGGATATCACAATTATAAGCCTATGTTTTATTTATTCATTTGTTTATTTATTATCATTACATGGGATCGCCCTGTTAATAATAGTACAAGCAACAAAACATATGAAAATTATGAATAAACAGTTGAAAAGTAAGACTTAAAATCGAAGATAATGTGAAGAAATAAGACTCAAGTAAACTCAAGCATGTGAAAATGAGCAAAAGCAATAAGATAAATAGAACAACATATAATATAATCCAAAATACAGAGATTAATGACGAGTAGAACATAAGGGATACATATAAGTATTAAGTCCCTCCAATAAGACATTTGAATTTCGACAGGATCATACCAGTAATCTCCAGATGGTTTTCATTGAACGATCAATAGGAGAATGCATTCCATAGTTTTTATATTATGATGGCAGGAAATGCAAAACAGATCATCATCTCTGAGAGTTCTCTTTGACACATGTAAGTGTATCATCCCAAGAAGTTCGGGCATGAACAATGCCATTGTTTTATACTCCCAACATTACATGTACATTGGATATATTGAATGGTTTTTCGCATTCATTCATTCGGAAGTGAATTTTTTGGGCCCATTTGGCATATTCATATGCTTGATACCGAATAAGTCGATAAGGACTGAATTTGAAATGAATTGCATTTTAACAACGTTTATCCGCAGCTGAAAACGTGTCAGGCTGACATTGATTAATTACCAATGAGGTAGGTATTGATGTTAATAATGAGATTGATTAAATGATAATGTGAATATTCACGATGAATTCAATTTAAGTTCAGGAATAATTATTGAAACAGTTATTTGCTTGATTGCTTGCTCAATTATCCGAAAGTTTATGCATTTCAGTTTTATTCAAGTAGTTATCGAATATATTGCATAGCTCAGCTATGCCATTATATTCAGTATTAGGCATCATTGGTTCAATTTATCATTTTCGGCCGCATTATAATAGATTACCTCATTCATGACGTTCGGTGGAAACTGCAATATCAACATCCACGAATCGATATCAAGAATGAATCTGAAGCTTTCTGCGAGAGGTTCTGAGAACTTCTGATGGAGAAAATTACCCGTTAACCGCTGACATTTGGCTAGAATATTCAGGAGTTGAGAAATTGGGAGTAGCCAAAACTGAAGATACATTTAATTCAATAAGTTACAGGTTATGCATGCTGTTAAATGTTCAAACGCGTTCGGAACATCCGGATACCTGTAGTATCCATCCATAAATAAATAAGGTCCACCCTGAGGGCCACGAAATAATCGTTCGAACAATTGAATTACTCGCTCGAATCGAATCCGCTCACAACGTTTTGAGATGAGTAGCCATATTTAAGGCGACTCTGAGAAAATATATAACGTGAGATTTCATCTGGGCCTTCGGTACACTATCTCATCTCCAACTATAAGTGAAATGCTTCTAATAACTGATATCGATATATTTTCATCATTGAGAGGATCTTCTCAATTTCGTTCAAATCTGAATCAGTCCATTTCACGGTTATACCAATCAACAAACCATCGAAGCTGTGAACTCGCAATAGTCTTGGAAAATGCCTGTGAAGTTACTAGGAGTTCTGTTCCTCATCTGTAGATGGTCAAGAGAAGAATTCTTTCCACAGCAGCACGGTGATGAGCCAATGAGCTCGCACAGATTTTTCATTTCAAACGGAGAGCTCGATTATATTCGAACAACTGAAGGAACTATCAAGTTCAACAAGTCCTTGGACATGCGCTATGAAACAGGTGAATTCAAATTTGGATTTTTATCATGAAATGTAAAGAGAACATTCTCAACATAGTCCATCAACGAAGCTGAGTTGTGAGTATTGAGATTCACTATTTAAGGATGCAGATTGTGAGCAAGTTCTCGATATCAACTGAACCTATGTTAAAATTGTCAAGAAAAAAACAGAGATACCATCGAGACCTCGTTGAACTCTGCGAACTTCACTAATATCTTCCTCTCAAACTAATTATCCTGATAATAAACTCTCTCGACATTCTTGTCATTTTCTGATGGCACACAGAGAGATCCCTGGTTTGTATTCAGCTTCACTGTTCCTGACGTCTGAGACCACATAGTCATAACTAGAGTTGGTTGAAATCAGATTAATGAGATTCAAAGTAATCAATCAATCACTGGTCAAATTATTCAACTCAAAATAGTATAATTCAATAAGTGTCAATAATACTCTCTACAGAATCAAGAGGAATGGACATCAGTGGATCGGATGTATCCAGAGTAGACTTTGTGATTTCAATAATTTCCTTCACTCTATTAGTTGAAAATTTTGCATTTCGATATACATCATCCGACCAAACCGGAGTTGGTTTCTGAATTCACTTATTGATCAGATCTATCCCACCTAACAGTACTGTAAGTTGCTTTAATGCCGAGATATTTCGGGGGCTATGACATATCTCATTTTTATCCGACCATATAATAGCTTTCGTGAGGCAAACGGCGGATTGCCAGAGCAGTCGCCAAATTGCATTTTAATAGAATTTGCTTTCCGCATCCAAATTAGATGGAAGATGCATGGCCTAGCAGGTTGAACATGTATTCGTTGTATCTATCATCATTCGGTATCAATTCCATTTCATTCCATTTATTCCTGAGATTTTTTCAATGTTTTCAATACAAGAAATCAAATGATTGGATGATTCAAACATCTTAAGTTTATGTCATCTACTTTATATGTATTGCCATACATTTCCTCTGTTTTTATGAAAACAATACTGTGACACTGTCCTGGGATATTCTAGACTCCAAAATACTACCATTGTTCACACGTCCCATAATGAATTTATCATATGGTATTAAATAGCTTAGTTTGTAGAAGATTAGAGCAGCAAAGGGTTCCCAACCATGGAATTCAGGAGAAATATCTCCTTGTATTATTATATTCGGTATCAAAATTTTATTCATATAGCTTCTTTGTTCCTAATATCCAGTATTCAGAAATTAAATGGAATAGATTATACTAATATTCATGACATTAAACTTGTCGCAGATGTTTCGAATTAGACGTGGTACATTGCACGGTATGGCAAGCATAAATAATCAAATTTGAACCGCAAGTAGCATCTTCTCTATACAGTTGGAGTATAATTCTCATATTTTATACATAATCAATAAGTAAGCTGAGGTAAACTTAGATGATATCAACTAATACTGTATTTCTTGGGACGAAATATCTCAGTAAAACTAATACTGCTTTATGAGATTTTGTATAGCTACATTTCACGAAGAGTTAATTTGAAGTGATGGAAAATTATTTCTCAATGGGAACACCAGCATGATTGATTTATACCATTCAACATAATCGGATACAGGAAATATATTTGATAAAGTAGTAAATCGCAATAGGCAATAAATCAAATTCAACATTCGATTTTTCAAGAGTGTCTTGATTTTTAAACGCAAATATTATTCTCTATAATACCTGATGGATATATCAATAGTCGGACAAAGAATAATGTTTCGTACCAAATTGTAATTGTCAAATATTATGTTACAGTTCGAAGGAGTTGCTACGAAATATGATTCAGCACAGCAATAAAATTAGAAACCATTTTGAACTTCTATTCTCTGAGATGTTTGAATGAAATGTGACTGCTGATATTGAAAGGGTCGACTTGAAAGGTTTATCTATGATTTGTTGTGTTTGCCCTTCTCACACCTCCGCAAGAAAAAAGTTCTCACATCCTGGCTTTGTCTTTGTCACTGAAATTACATGGGATAGGAGATCAGCACATATTTTCCCTGGAAAAAATCAAAAACAGACATACTTTCAAGAAAATGAACATAGGAAAGCTCTTCGTCCAGATAGATTCTGACACAGACTCATATAAACTGAAAAATATTTACTTTGTTCCTAACATGTAGAGGAAATTATTTGAGTTCATGTCTCAAATTGATCATCATTAAATCATTCAAATTGTGTATTGAAATGGCCATTTTGGTATATCAATTATTATGTACCAAGATTTGGAGCGTTATTAGTTATTTTCATGCTCTGACAATTCTGTTTCGTGTCTACAACACATTTTAACGTTAATTATTGGGGCTTCAGGATTGCTTCACTATCACTTCAGTAGAAGTATAGATTTGTTGTCAAGAGTAAATTCTCGAAGCTCTTATCGCTAGTGAATTCGATTCATTTCTCAATGTCACTCATAGTCTTCTATATTGTTTCCCTTATGTATTTCATTCATTGAATTATCATCATTATCATCAGTATTTCATTGACCCAAGATCAATTCCCAAACTATACAATAATTTGACGTAAATGGGTAAGTAACGTATTTCTCATGATATTCCGCAAATCCATATCCAATCTAATAGCTATGCTAAAAAGAGACTCTTGAATTCGATTCTGATATATTCAAATACAAGAAAGGAAGAATTGGAACTGATAAAAAAATCAACATATCCCTAAAATAGTTCAATTAAGTTATAGGGAGAAATAACAAAGAATCTAGAAATATTTTCATTTCTCCGATTATATATAATCAACATTTAGAAAAGCACAAATGGACTGAATTCAATTATACGGTGGATAATAACATCTGAGGAACCATAATATCCACTCACTTTACCCCATAACAATTCATTCAGCATTCTCCAACTTTAAAACGCTGACAAATTATATTATGGGATTTAACCAGCAGCTTGTTCCCGGAATGCTTTTTTCCGTCGTCTACTTCATTCTCTGTTCATATTATCATACGAAGTAGGAGTGCGTTATTATAATTTCACATACCCAACGCTCTGCGAAAGTCTCAAATCGGGGCTGCAGACATTGAAGGTGTGATTGGTCTCTAGCGGAATGTTCTTCTCTAACATGCATCCAAAGGTGTCCTCCCAATACTGCTCGAACCAAGGGTTCCTTACGTTCCTCTCGGGTGTCAAAGAAACCATGTAATCATCGAATCCTGGAATGCTATTGGACTGCAACTCGACTGTTATAGCCCCCTCTGCCACCTCCTCTACTCCTTCGACAAGTTTCTGCTGTTTTCCCCATCCATCGCTCGCTACCCAATAGAAAGTATGGCTAGCATTGAGTCTCTTGGCCGCCTGAAGGATCCGTCTGCAAGCATAATGAAATTCATACATTTTCATCTCCATTTGTGTATTATGACAAGAATATCCGGAAGTATTCAAAAAAAAACAAATCAACGTGTGAATTCATGAAATGGGCCTGTTGATGTCATTCAATTTTTGGAATATTTATGAAGGCAAGATATACATTTTTTAGAATCCAATTCAGGAAAAAACCAAGTATAATTCTATTCTGAATTCAATTTCATTATTGTTATAAACAAATCACATATTTGCAAGTCCATGATTAAAGAAGGCCAGTAGAAATTATATTATGAAAAGTGTGTTATCACAAGCAAGAGAATAACGAATGCAATACTGCTGATGTTGCTGATTTATAATCATAGATTTGATAGATGGTTTTTTTAGAGAGTCTTCGGTGGGTCTCCTTCTGAAGACTGAGTTGTCGACATTTTTGTGTATCTTAGAGAGAGTAAGAGAGATGTTTTGTTTTGTATTCAATTTTGTAATTAAAATCATTCAATTAATATTTCCTGATATATGACCCAAGCGACAGGGGTAACCCCCAAAAAACACCCCCTGTACGCGACAGTATGATTATGTGCAAAACTGAACCCATTGACTTATTTGACGTAAGAAGACGAATGACGCTAGCGGTTTCATCAGTCAGGTCCAAGATGTTGAATAACGTTGGGAATAATTTTTATTCAAGATTACGATGCATTAACAGTTTGATATCAACACATCCATATCCAAAACTATTGAATAGCAGGCAATATGCATTATATATGTTTTCAAATTCATCCCATTTGGCTGATTAACACGGTACATTTGAGCTCTCGCATAAATAAGTTGAAGTGGAATCAAAAAATTAAAATATTCATGTATTCGTAATTTGATATTCCAACAAAACAATGTGTCATCAATCAAATGACTCGAATTAAACTACCTGATGATAACATTTAATTTTTTTTTCCAACGATAATGAAATATACCGAATATAAAAATTCAAAGTTCAAGCATTATATTCTCAATTATAACAAAAAGCATAATTTTATGCATGGACAATTAAATTTCCATTTAATGCTTCTATAATCTATGCGTCATCAGAAGAAGACTACAACACAGGTCCCGAGAAAAACAATAATCCGAAGAAACCAATTCTTGTTCAGTGTAGGATCATGAGCATAAAGCAGAAAAATTAATCTGGTGATGATGTTGTGACGCATCATCCAATAGCCCAGCGAATATTTATAAATTTATCCATATGGGATGTGTATCGGATTCACTACTTCAAACAGAGATCTCCGCTTTCAAAGATGAAATGAGGAAAGTTTCAGAGATTGATTAGAGCATTCGATAATAAACTTCAGATTCACGATCACTTAATGGTTTTTGAAAAAATCAGTAAGGCGTATGTACGATTTATTCATTATTTTTCACATGAGATTTTATTATTGTCATCGAATGATCTGATATTAAGCTTTTGGAGGCAAATAAATGAGTAATTATAACCTAATCGCTGTTCGCACAGGCTAGAGAGGGAAATGATCTGAAACCTCATCTTCATTATGAAATTCATATTGAATTAGTATGTCGTCTAACGGATAATAGGTAAGATCAGCTCATTCGGAATGACATCACTACTTGAGCACTTGTGACTGCTGATATTGAAAGATAACCAAATATGTTTCAATTATTTTCGTTGAATACGTTGCAAATCCATCGGAATGAACTTTTTTTGAGGAGTCACTTGCACCTTTAAAATTTCCTGGAACAATAATTATTCCTCACTCACTCTCATTTTTCCTATACTATCGTCAAGACAACAATGTAAACAATATGGTCTGAAAACAATACGTAAAATATGATGAATAACATATCCTCATATCTCCTACTGCTTTGTCTATACATACCACACATTTGATCCTCGTTCTATCGAACAACCCAATCCAATTAATGCCTCTTGAAAGTTCATTCCACAATATAATAAGGGAAGTGAATGTATATAGATGAACATAAACAACATGTGATTACAGCAGTACCGTAATGGGAGAAAATTAATCACGATAACGTCCCGATCCTAACAACATATATATACATACACTCAAATTCATCTCAACCCTTGTAACGCCCTGAAACTCATCACTCACGGAGACAGTGTATTTGATTTGTCTTCCATCCGGTTTGTTTCACTGCTCGAAGCCAATAGGGCGTGTGGAGTGGATTTCTTGCCGTTTTATATTCTATACGGCCCATTTGGGACAAATCTAAAAAGGCAACTCAATCACTGAATGCACGCACTACAAATTATCAAAGATTCAAGCCAAATACAGCAATAATTCGTTGAAACGATGTCCGAAGGAATGTTTGATGCAAAAGAAATCATCACCACACAGAACAGAACATACAAGAACTGGTTGAGCTCAACTTGAGTACAATTGGAGCAGGTGGAGTTGTAATACGAAATGTGAAGATGGAAATATAAAACAGAGGTGAGAACCTAAAACTGGAGTCTGAACTCTATGAGCTGAGAATGTAACAGAAGAGGGAGAACGTCCTCATTAACGAATCAGGAATGGAAAATGGCATTTCACAATATTTCAACTGCTATAGACAGCCAGGAGGTTAATATCGGACATGATAATCAATAGGATATAAAAGGAAGAACCTAATTGATATTCATTCAATGATACTTTCAGTTCCAATCGTAACTGTGTCCATTTCTCCGAAGTGGTTCGGATTTCGCTATAAACTATAGGGTCCACTCTCTTTCCCGCGCAAGTTATGACTCATAGGAGTCGATATTTTCGAATGAGTGGTGACAATAAAATATTGTAAGATAGATAAAATTGTGTTGAAATGATAGTTCAAATGTGTTGTCGGTGTGTGTTTTCTTTGGTGAAACTGAAAAATGACACAAGAAGATAATATAGATGATCATAGAAATGGGAGATAAACATTCCAAAATCACTTCACTGAATCCATTCATCACCTTTTCAGTGCTAGTTTTCTATCACCCTAAACTATAAACTCATTTTTTGACATTCAGTCCAAATATTCTACCAAATACCTACCCCTATTTTTTTGAAGAATAGGATGACACAGGTTATATGAAAAACCCTGTGCAACAACGAGTTCAATCAATCTCTTAGATCCGTATGTTTTGAGCATCCAATCTGAGAAATTGTTTTCCATCGACATGGAAAAGACTCATTCACATCGAATGGAAATATATATTCAATGAAACTATTCTCCGAAGATGAAATTGGATAATTGCTTTGATCTTGTCTGAATTAACTATACCAAATTATTTGCATAGAATAACTAATAAGCAGAGTTGGGAAACAATATATTGCTGCACTATAATTTTCATATTCGGTTGGAAATAGGGGTGCATCTGTAATATGGGTTTATATTGCAATATTGATTGCATTGAAATGTGGTTCCTTGAGTAGGTCTCATTCCATTGACTATACCATCGAATTCCTAAATCTAATATATAGTCTATTTATTCTGGGTTGATAGTTGTGTCAGATCGCCAGATTGAGCCGTGATGCCACTCGTTTTTCACTTTTTTAGCGATGCTCCAAATGTAAACTTGGGTAAGGTTGACCGTTTGTTTTGTTTTGAAAGTGTTTTCGATTGATACATTATATTTGTAGTACAATTAATTGTGGATAACCGTTGAATGGTTCAAATTAAATAATGGACTATTCTCATGTTAGGAATCATGTCGAAAATCCAAAGGAAGTACATAACTACATAATGATATTTAAAAACGTTTATCTTTCAGTATCATATCTGTTTTTTCTTTCTCATTCGATTGTTCTATATTTCAAAACCAATCACTGTCCAACTCTAATAGGTGTGTTTCAGAAAAAATCCAGAAGTTATAGATTTATTTATTTGTGGGACAAAAATAGTTGTGCATTTGCTGATTATGTAAACGCTACACATCATTACATTTCAACAAAAATTACAATTATTATTCCACATCAACTCAATTGGATAAAAAAACACAAATGTAAGATCTTGATATCCATATAATATATTTCTGCTAATATATCTATCTGCCTTATTTATTAGGGCTGGTTTGTTTCTGAGAATCAAAGAACATATTACATGTATCATAAAGTCTATGGCCTACAATTGTACTGAATCAGTTAGGAATTGCAGCTTCAATATTCCATAATCAAAATAAATTAGATTGTCAGTAAATCATTCCTGAATTGCTGCCTTATTAATAGCTGAGGTGTTAATAACTGTGCTGTGATATTTAGCATTATCCATGTATAACAATTGTGGATTGAAGGATTTTCAAATTTTGGCAGCAGCTGTGTATCGAATCAGTGGAGAATGTTATCCTGGTTCATTTCTCCATGGTAAACTTTGTAAGCAGTTTCAGGTATTAAAACAAATTATGTCCCAAGAATGAATCCATCCGAACAGCATGCAAAACAATGAATCTAATAGACAACATAATTCCAATACACCATCTAACTGATATACAAATTCTCAATACCTTGAATCTCATATTCTTTGTATTTTCACACTTTTGACACTAGAATCTTGCCAAGAATGTCCTAGAGTTCTATTCTCAAATATCCAGGTCACATCAAGGAAAACAAATTGTCTCAAACCTTCATTTTTCAACCGAATGTACTGTTGGAGGAATGTAATACGTTTCATACGTATTAGGTAGGCAACTCCATCAATGTTTTCCATAAATATGTGTGGCTAATCTTGAGCAAGCTAAAATACACAATGCATTCCTCTGCAATAAAGAATGTTTATCAACTGATAAAATGTGATATGCACTAAATTATCACTGTTCTTGTAGATATTCTGAATACAGTTCCTTATTTGATATTGTTGAGGTTGATCAACTGGTTTTTTCCGTTGTGCAGTTCTGTAGAAGTCCTAGGACGGTTTAGTTCTTAGCTTACCTTATGTGAAAGTATTCAGATATTTCCCACACAGTTCAATTCCTACATTCAAAGCAGCAATCTCTGTAATAATTATATTTCATAAATACAATTGAACCATTGTAAGATCGTGGTGAATGAATATTCATGAACATTCTTCACTTACCTTTCAACAAAATCCAATGAAAGGGGCTCCTGTTATCCCTTTCTTGTTGAAAATGTTCTAATAAAGATACAATTCTGGGCATCTTCACTCAATCCTCTCGGCATTTTGATAAGAATTCGACGAAATTAAGTTCTCAACAGAACAAATTCACAAAAAGCTCAAGAAAAGAACAATTCGCATGTAAACGAACGATTGTAAGGAGTCATCCCAACAATTTGGCATCGTTGTGAAGTGACAGTGAAGTATTGCCATAATTGTTGATGCTTTGATGTTCCCAGCTAATGTATGAACCTATTGAGACGTCTGTCATTGCTAGATACTTTTTGTTTCGCACTAATGGCATTGAAGAGTCATCAAATCTGACAGACACAACCATCAACCCCGAATAAATAGACTATAGTTATCATATGTTCCCTTGCAATGTTATTGTGGTCATGTTCGATGGTTATGTCTCCGAAATTGATAAAATTAGTTCTTCAATCAGTTTCAATGCATGTTGCAAATACTTATATTCGATCAGAGCTCTAGTTCAATTCAAAAGGCTTGTTTTCACGCCTACACACGATCAATAACTAAATCAATTTATTATGGGAGTAATGGGTCTACTTCAACATTTATACCATGGCAGAAACTCTGAACATAGACTGTCACCGATAGACATGTCAGAATTGAGAATTCCACATATCATGATGATTTCGCAATTTTTTCGATAGAACGACGATGACATCCTGATCTTTATCTTACCTACTTGATCACCAATTCCCAGTATCATCAACATCGACAAATAAGTGTGTGGAATTGAATCAAAAATAAATGGTTGTGTCATGATGACATGATACAAATATGATAAGATGACATGACAGAAATATGATGAGATGACATGACAGAAATATGATAATATGTTATGAATCTTCACACACAATAGAAAAACGAAGCACAAATCCCGATTCTCAAAAGCTATAAGTATTCCCAAAAGGGCCACTTATAAGAAAGAAGTTTGAGAAGCACGTCTTAGCAGAATGAATTACAGGAGGATTATTTAAATTTGAAGAACGCATCCTTCCTGAATTTCTTGAAATATTGAGTTTTCAAAATCACAAGAATTGATTACTTGGGTTGAAATCTCATTTGAGAATAAACTTGAGAATTGAATTGTATATCAATCATCGCAGCATCCATGGCTTATTCATGATACTGTTTTCCCTAACAATGTCGCATTAAATGGTGATTTAGTACAATACAATACATCCAATCGTCGTGAACAACTGTTATTGAATCATGACGTTATATAAGAGAAGCATTTTTCTCTGAAATCAGTGAAAATGTATTTCCAGAAAATCCGTCTGTTCATTCGTGAAACTTCAAACAGGAAGGAATTTCGACCTCTACTTTTGATTGTTTTCTATTCGGTATGCCGGCGGCACATAGAAACAGTTTCAATGGATATCACAGGATATCCTGTTGATGAGTGTTTAATCACGATATTTTCAGATGGGAATTAGTTACCCGTCAATGCAATCACTGGAAATCATTTCTGGAACAGAATGATTGGTTCAACAAATCACATTGAACAAAATTCATCAATTAGTGGAGATTAATTTGTATTAGGTACAGGAGAATATTCTCCAGTTGGAAATGATAATAATAATTATTCATCGACTGAATGTGCACAATGAACAAGAGTTCAATCGAATAATTTAATTTCACTAATAATGTTAACGAATAGTAACTGTCAGTATACTCACCATTTTATTCCAAACTAAACTGGGATTTGTGGAAATAATCAACAGCAGAACACGGATAACTAGATTTGGTCATGCGTAAAACTACATCGAAGGATTTTCAATAAACAATCGAATAGTTACTAGAGCTTAATATTCTGATGGAAATTTCCCTAAACAGGTTTTTCGTATACGTTGAGACTTACATACAATGAAATATTTTGTCTTTCCGAATCGAACAAAATATTAAGTTTAAGGATACATTATTCTTCACTATGAATATCTGCAAGTCAGGGCCCCGAAATAATTAGTAATAAAATATAGATTGTTCGATGCATTAACTGCGATATATTTCTTCTTACCCCACAAATAGCGCTGAAAGAATGTGAATTTCTATTTGCAAGATGTTTGAAATTCCGGGATTCACTTATGAGGATATCATCAAACAATTGAAGCACCCTTCGCTTCATTTGCTGTTTTTTTTTTCAGTTAATATCCACTTTCCATCAGAATAGATAACTGATATTAATTCAGTTGCTTAGTTCTCTAGATTTTTGATATGAATATAAAACTGCCGTGGACCATTCTAATAGCATCATATATTTCCCCTATACAGATGCAATTAAAATGATATAGGAGAGCTCTTACTAACAAGCGATGGTCTGTAGATAAATCTTTCGATTCGTTTTCAGATGTTGGTATATTGTGTGTTCGCTTGAGAATAGGACTGCTGAAAATTATAATGTTTCACGAAGTTTGCTCGTCTGCCTCTGACAGCTATAAAGTCCTGGATAAGGATGCATATCCACATTTTATTCATATACTCGCGAATATTTATCATAAGCTTCATACACATAGATCTCGGGCTACTTGGATATGTTTCGAATTTCCTCCACATTTCATCTCATATTGGAATATACAGGGTTATGATAAAGTAATGCACAAAATTCATAAAACGTACAACGATCACTTTCGAGAAAAATGCAAAAACACGTGAAACTGTTCTTTTTATTCCGCATCTTTTGACATAAGTTACAAAAATAACACGTCAAAGTTGTCAAAGTTATGACGTCATCAACGAATTTTTTTAATTGGAAGCTAAGATTTTTATCACATTATGTGATAGTGCTTGTGTTTCTACACACGGGAAAAATAGTTGCAGTAGGGCTCACATAGGAAAAAAACGAGAAAAAGAATAAAAAACGAAATAACATAACCAATTATAAAAAGAGGTCAAACTTACACTCATCTAGTAAGAACATTCGTTCTTATAAATTTTTTCAATTGTTTTACTAAAACAACGGTTTGTCAGTGTCAGTCGTACAATTCGTGTCACCACAGTTTTATTATTATGGATCGTTTAACCGAAAGAGAAAGGATTATTTATTATTTATTTTATTCCTTTTCTCGTTTTTTTTTCCTATGTGAGCCCTACTGCAACTATTTTTCCCGTGTGTAAAAACACAAGCTCTATCACATAATGTGATAAAAATCTTAGCTTCCCATTAAAAAAAATTGTTGATGACGTCATAACTTTGACAACTTCGACGTGTTATTTTTGTAACTTAGGTCAAAAGATGCGGAATAAAAGGAACAGTTTGACGTGTTTTCGCATTTTTTTCAAAAGTGATCGTTGTACGTTTTATGAATTTTGTGCATTACTTTATCATAACCCTGTATAAGGAAGAAATATTCAAAGTAGATATGCAGTGAAAATCAATTTCCACACGGAATCCCGTCTAATACAGAGGATTCATAACATAGCTCACCTCGCGTCTTCTGCTCTGGTAAAAAGAACCACGCCTTTGGCATTACTCTTTTTCTTCAGCTTTAGAATGATGTTATCGAACTCCTTGTCATCAGCTGCACTGGGAACTTTTTCAGCTGTAGCAATGCAAACATTTCTCTCTTGAGCCTCTCTGTGGAACACCTCGATGCCATACTCTCCATATGATCCTTCAGAGTAGATGGTGGACACGTAAGACCAATTAACGCTTTTCACGATATCCACCAGGGCGCTAGACTGGAAAGTATCTGGAGGTACTGTCCTCGCGAAGTATTTGAATCTTGATTTGTCGCTAAGAGCTTTGGCTGTCGAAGCTGGAGATATTTGAGGTATCCGGAAGAGCCCGAGTAGGTTAGCAACTTGTAGGGAAACTGAGCTATAGGAGCCCCCTACAACGCCAAAAACTGGACCGGAATAGTTGTTCTTTGGTCGAGGGGACTGAAACAAAAAATGAGGTTGAAGGTCAAGAATTGAGAATCGATAGAAATATTCCCAATTTGCTCTTATGACAACAACGGAGCACATAGCGTTACGACTGCCGTGAGATTATTTTCATGAGTTGGTTACACTAGAGGAAAACTCATATTCGTGTAACATCGTATGAGTCAGCTGGGAGTTATAAGCATCAGGAAAGAACCCAATGGCTGATGAGTTCTACAACTTTGTTGATCGATAAAAAAATATGGTAGGTAGAAGTTTGGTAGGTCTCAAGCGTGACAATGAAATTGTGGCCAGATGTTCGTGTTGATATTAGATTATTAGATTTCAAATTCCTAGCTGTAGTGTCGACCTGTCTCTGCCTTGCACCTCTGCATGGATTCGAGATAATATGGACAAAAAAGAAGATGAATTATACTATCATCCGCATATAGCTGTGGACAGAATAAGATATCATATATTCATATCTTTAAAAGATTGACCCCATAGTAGTACCAATTTTCTGTAAAAAATGGGATCTTCCTAACTTGATTAATCAATCAAAACATTTCGTTATATTTCTATCATACTCCTGTATAAAATCTTGAGAAGATTTCGTCTGAAATACATTGGAGTTTGTAGACGACAATATCATTAGGATAACTCATCAAGCATAGTCATTCGTTTTCGCGAAAGGCGAAATGACAAAATCATAAATTTGACTCAAAACTGCTTCAAGGTCGGATGTAATGATGAAAAATAGTGTATATAAAATTTCTCTGAGAAATATTATGTAATATCCGAGAAAATTTCACTTTCAATCTGTGTCCGCGAAAATGGTCGTATAAGTATTGTGCAAGTAAGTACTGAGATGAAACCCCCATATTTTAGGTACTAGTGAAAATCATACGTGGGGCAATGAAATGTCCTCATTTTTCTGGTCTGCTGATGATGTGAAGAAATACGATTTATAACGCATGGCAACGCTGTAAAATATTATTCTGTCATTAGCGGCTGGAAGCGAGTTCAACGCTTACATTTACGAAAGTACTGGAGATGTATCAACAGCGTGCATTCTCAACGTGATTTTGCACACTAACTTTGGTTTTTCATTCTGGCAAAACTGTCGCAAGAAGAAAATGGGTACATTTCTCAACATTCTATATGTCGTTGTTTATTTTCAAAAAATTAGTGATTCCACCTATTGAATGAGTAGAACACCTATAAGACTATATATTTTTTGATGAGAAAAGTATTGAATCATTTCAGCTCATAGGTTTCGAATTATATTCATGAAGCCAAGCAAGCACCATAAATGTCGAATAATTGCGAAACGAATAGTATTTATTATACATATAAATAGGATTTCCTGCCCTAAAATCTACAATTATGCAGAGACCGTGTCTGCAGGAGAAGTGAGAGGAAATAGTGAAGAACTGAGGGGTGATAGAGGAGAACTATCTTTTCGAACGCTTATTCACCACCAAATGAGTTGAAATCATGTAACGATTGTTATGTTCAACAGTGAAAAAGTATCGACTTGTCAATTGGATTATTAAAATTTGTCCTACTGGCATACGATATTATTCATTCAGAAGATATATATATTTCGGTCGACAAAACTGGCCATGTATCCACGTCACCTACTCACCGACTGATCTGCACATTCGAACGCCGACGTATCGATGTTGTTCAGAGAAGCCCTCACGAATTGCAAACTCTGGTTGAGAGCGAACGTGTCGCGAGAGCACGTGTCCAGGATGTGGACGCCCAAAGTGACGTTGGGCAAAAGGTCCGGATTGTTGTTGATCGCGTCGACGGCGTACATCATCGCCTCGAGGCGTTGCACTCCACGGTGGTAGATCTGCGATCCGCATGCCGCTTTCTCGCCTTTCGTGTGGACGGGAAAAAGACCACCGAGAATGATATCTCCCGGCACACTGACCGCCACCTGCTGATGGTCGAACTGGATGGCGTCGGTGGCATCGAACACTAACAGAGACAGGGAGTAGATCAGCAGAACGGTGATCATTCCCGTATCTCTCGTCCTCTACGCTGCATCCGTTTATCTGCAACAAATGGACATTCTACATTTCATTTCACGGTCTCAAAGACAAAAAACAATACTCGGACAATAAATTATAATATAACTTATTTCATTCGTTCATTCGATTCAAATTCACAATAAATCAACAATCTAATTGGAGATTTATGAAGAAATGAAGAAGGCAACTGATAATTCAGATTCAATATAAACTGATATGGAATCCAATTATTTGAATAGAATATTCATTGCATTTCAGAATTATCCTAAGGATTTTTACATTGTTGTATTTCTAATTGTTGTTTCATTCTCATGAGATTTGAAATCAGATATGAAGTGAATAAGATATCAGTATATTTTCGTGTCGTCGCATATAAATTCATCGAAATATGGTATTATTCACCGAAATACATATATCGTCATTCATGTTAATTATTCGAGTCATAGCCTTCTAAACTTCTGATTCATTTTATAGAACTTCATGACAGCTTCACCTCAAAAAAATTGATGAGACTATGCCTGAGTTCAGTGATTCGAATGCACCATCAACAATTCAAATGAACTAAAATGGAATTTATATATTTATAATCAAAAAAATAGATTCACAAAAATTTTCGAAAATCTTTCGTGAATGTCAGTAGCTACTTCCATACCAGTTCACAGTGGAAGAATGACATTGAATTCGTAGAAATATTGTTTCATAATTAGTAAAAATGCTGTGTAAGCATTGATATCGAAATCATGTTTCATGTTTTTTGTATCGATCATTCTATCATCAATAATAAGTTCAAATAGTCATGCCCATCGTATAATATCATGAATAAAAATCGATCATGATTTTCTGAGTTGTTTGCGCTGCCATTTTTTGAACTCCAATTTTCGTCCCAATCCTGAAACAAGTATCCAATACTCACACCAATGTGTCTCTGAATAATTGTCACAAGTCATTTCACTAGCATCAATAATTCAATATATTCTTGGTCCCCTGTCAACCACCTTCTCTTCTGGACTTTAGATAAGGGCTGAACACGCTATCTTGTTTCACTATATCATCCCTTCATTACTTTCATAAACAATGGGGTCTCTTTATTGTAGTCGTAATCTGTTCTACGTTTATCATTATTGAATTACTGAATGGCAGATACACGCAAGTAATATTAGTTTACGGTTCAATTTGAATTTCAACAATCAATAAATGAATTAGCAAACAGCCGTTCATGAGTAGAATAAAAATTGACGGGCGATGATTAATGGAACGCAAATATCGCAACTACCCAACTACCCAGAGATCATAGCAAAATATAATTTTTATTTGCGATATCAATTCCCTAACTGTCGAATGAATGTTTCCTGTCTTCCACCGTTTCAATCATATGAAATAGAAATGGAATTCGTTTGCAGAACCCAACGTTATGTTATAATGTATGTGATTAACCCAAATATCCCAATAAAATATATCGAACAAACAAGTCCCCTCCATTCATTGGACGAAAGCTCATAAATATAATGCATAAAACAAAACTATTATAACCTATGCGAATATTACGAAAATTGCGGGGAATGGGAATGTCATAGGATGTCTTATCCTCTCAATATACTTTCTATAGGACATTTGAGGTTGATTAAAATTGATGATGCAATTTTGGCTAGACCTGAATCTTTCAATACAGTGATTTCTTCGGCTTATAAAATGTATGACTTGATTGTACATACGGGTGTAAAATGTATCTACTCAAAAACATGCAATTGTACCTATTGGTTTTCCTGATAATGAGGTAGACTGTTCCAAATTATTATGTATGGGGAATTTTCATAATTCCTTGCCTTTCCGATGTAACTTTCATTTACCTACAGCATGAACAGAAAGTGTTAAATTACTCTCCTTTGTATGTGTGGTCTTTGCAATACGTTAGGTAGAGGTTTTATTATATTTAAGTGTTCATTGCGGCATATTGCATCTTGTGTTAGGAATGAGCATTTGTGACTATTGTTGATTTGCCTTTTCTGTATATTTTTTTATTGTTCTCTCAATATTTCTGTTTTTTTTTCATGCTCCTATTTCGTAATCGGGTTATACTGTAACAGTGTAGATGAATGATTAAATAATTGAATTGATGAAATGGATAATTATGGTTATAATCAATATACCCCAGTTCATCTCTAAAGCTATTCAAATCTGGAAGATTTCACTTCCTGCTATCGGTTTTATTCACGAAAACGATCTTTGCAAAAGTTTCTACATCCCCTACAAAAGTACATCATATCAATATCAGAAGTGAACAAAAACACCACAGGATGTTTATCGACGTGGAACGTTTGGTTTTTGAGAACACAAATATTTGATAGTGCGTTACTCTTTCGGATAAGCAAGAAAGCATCGATATCGGTTTCTCCATTAATGTTATCTAGAACATCGATTTTTTAGGAATTTCGAACAACAATGAACGTACATACTGTTTCTCGTTCTTTCGTTGATATTGCCATGGTAAACGCGCGTTTTTTAAAGTTCGATTCAAACACTTTAAATGGTTGAAATGGGGCACCGATAAAAAAAAATATGTATTATTTTTCCTCAAATTTTTATCCAGAGTGCGGAAAATGTGATCTCGAATGTTTCCTCATTAAACATGCATATAAATAATATTCATCCAAATTATCAGCCTGACGTGACAAAATAGTTAGGCCAGCTTCTAAAACAGTTTTTTTTTTCATGTGTCGAACTGACCTCAGCAAATTAGAACACTCATCGGTATTCTAGGAGAGGTGAAATTAAAAAACGTCGCGAACGGAAAATCTAGCGTCCACCTTCAACGGTTTATTATCGACTTTCCAGCAATTTCCAGCAAGCGAGGGTGGTTTTCTATTAAATTTCTATCAGGGAATCGTCGGCGAACCGATCGTTTGGGCAAATGTCTGAAACGCTCACGACACATTCGAAACAACTTCCTTCGTAGGAGACAGCACTCCCTTCATACCACTTGCGCCATTCCCGAATGAATACTTGTAGCTAAGTGCCTCCAGATGGAATTCTATATATTACCGGTGGTCGTTTTTCCACGAAAAACACTCGAGATTACTTCATTCCAGAACTTGCCTCCAGATTATTTGACTTGGCCCAGACATTCCCTGATGCTAGGATTCTCCCATCAGGACCACATGATACATGATACAGGGTGTATCAGATATCGTGAACTACTCATATCACATATACAATCGGTTTCAACACAGCCTGAATACTATTATAAATATAATTCATTGTCGTTTTTCGACATCTATAGAAAGGACACCAAACCATATCTCAATTTTGAATATAAGAGTATACCCATAGTTTATTTATTCTGAAGTAAAATTCCTGGGAATTCCTTTAGATGAAACCAGGTAGTGATGAGGTTGATTTTGTTTTGTTGATTTATGGAAAAATCGGCTAACAGATCCTCAAAAAATTGTCTGATAGAATATCAATTTCTCTTACCCAGTTCGAGTTTCTCATCCATTATTTGCCGGTAGTAGTGAAAAACATTTAGTGTGTAGCAATATAGCTGTAAAGTTTATAGATATAGATACAAAAGCTATATTTCGCGTATTATTCAGTTCCCTGTTATGGGTGGTTCTTCAAGATGCCGTACGAGTGTACAACACAAGTTTTGAAATAACATAGGTTTCCAGTGACATTGAACTTAGGTATTTATAGCAATATCAGAAATAAAGAAACGCAATCAAAAAAATGTTCCCAACAACAAACATTTATGCGGAAAATTTCAATCTGGTGGAAAACGTAGGAAAATTATTTCAATGTCAACTATAGAATGATATATCTTCTTCAGTATGGGATGAGTTCATTTATGTATATTTCTCCTTTTTTTCCATTTCATTCTCAGTCCAATAACGGATTTAGATTCCGAGAATAACAATATTTACGAGACGTTCTATTCGAAACTTCGAGTTGCTACTTCTTCTTGGTAGAAGTACCAACACTTGGGAATAATATAACAGAAACAATAACTCATTATAATCAAGAAATATTTGTCGTCAAACTATATGCATGAAAGACGAATTTCAGAGATTTGTATGCAATGCTCTAGTCCATTCTGGACATCATCAAGCAAGTTCATATAACATCGCTTAATCAGCTTTCGTGTCAGGGACGTCAAACCAAACACGCACCAGCTAGAATCCGATAGCGTTAGAGAATCCGGATTGCATTTGAGAAAGGTTGAGAGTCAATCCAGAAAAACGAAATGACCTCGAGAATCCATTACATTGTATTCAGTTGATTGCATCTGAAAGGATCGGTGAACTTTTCAACAGTACATATTTCCTATTGGTTTATTAGTTACTTCAATTTGAACTTCCCCAGTTGGAATTATCAAACTAGTTACCATAACAACAAATGACGGTTCTTAGCAGAACTTTTTTAGTGGTTATCAAATTAGTGTTGGTAATTATATGTCGAATATATACATTATATATTTCGAATCCGACATGATGCACTTATTGACATTTTAGTATTCTTTTTTCCTTGTATATTCAATGATGTTTACAAATTCACTAATTGTCCAAATGAATAACATTATTATTATCACTATTATCATTATGAATGACACTGAAGTGTAACTACTTCACCTTTTGTTCCTATTTCATCTGGCGATATTCCGAGAATACCACAATATTAGCTTTTGTATCTATCATAACACAGTTTTACACACGTCCGTTCAATACCACAACTGTAAACTTATTATATTCATCTGAATCGCAATATAGAAGACTCAATGATAGTAATATCCTTCATAAGGAAATCTCATTTCATATTCTGTAATCGAAGCCTCTATATAAAAAGGAACTTGGGAATGAAATCGGCAGGTTAGTCAATTTATTATTCTTTGAGTATCGACAAGTTGAATCATGAAAATCTCTCGACCAAAAATAAGTTTCAAAGGATTCGAAGTTTCAAGTTCTACGACTACTTTCGACTTTATACTTCTGCATCTTCACTATCTGTTTTGTGTTTGTAACTCTGAAAAGTTACCGGAAGAAATAATTTGATTCGCTTTTCCATAGGCGGAGACTATAGAGAATCGGTGAATATTCATTACCACGAGTTCCAAAAGTATCTGGTTTACCCCTTGAATTCAGAATTCGTGGACACCGATCAAACTGATTCTAACAATCATTTCATTTCTCCTCTCAAGATGTATTTATGATGGTACAAGAAATTTCAATGATGAACAATATCTAAGTGACGAAAACATTATGGAAAGATGAAGAAAGTCACATCAGAAATATCAGCATAATTATTGTATATGGTAAGTTTGGTGATCCAAAAATTATATTCTTCAATTGGTATTGGTGGGACTGGGATCAATATCGTTAAAGAAAAACTATTGTTTCTTTGCCAACGTTTCGAATTTCAATAAATTCATCATCAGGGCTCTGTTACAATGGGTATTGCGTTAATAGCTTTGAATATAACTAAAAATGAGGTACGAGAATGCCAACAACAATACTGGAACATATCAAGTGAATCAAAACCTTAATAATTTTTTTTTATATAATAAAAATATTTGGTAAGTCTATAGTTCTGAAAGTGAATGTTGGTATTAGGAAACCTTATATTATTTTATTTGAATCTTGATCAGGGGGAAATAAAACGAATTATATTATCAATCTGACTGAATTGAGAGTTTGTTTGGTTTCGTGTAATAAAATAAATTCAAAATCGCTCCACAAATTCGAGCTGGAATAAAACGAATAGGGTAATTTGATTATTCCGTTTCTGTACGCTTTGAATGCAGTTTATACAGTTCCAGTGCGAGATGTCAGTCTTTTTGCTAGGACGAATGTACATAGTTTCGGAATGTTGTCTGATGAAATGACCTACTTGACAAATTATCTGTAATTCCTTCTCGTCGGTTTTCCAAAAGTTCCGTCTCATCTCAGTGCACATTGACCACTCCCATTAGTTTTACATTTCATGAAAATTCATGCGGAAAAAACTTACTACCCTTCGTGGAAGAAACGACTTTTGAATTAAGTCACATTGAATGAATTCATACTGATGTTATGGAGATTCCGGTTTCCTTTCGTAATACCGGAAATAGATGTCATTCGAATGGTTCCATATTATATCTTCCAATTCCCTGTTAAATTAAAGTATAACTTTCTGAAATGTTTCAAAACGTGAGACGTCAGAACATATTTCGAGATGAAAAATTCCAGTGAGAAATCTCATTCCTCCACAAATTATTTAAGTTCAATCTGTTACGAATAAACAAATGATCTGTTCCCTATAAGATGAATTATAATAGTTGATTTATTGCCTGCCAAATTTCAGTACAAATGTTCATTGACGTTGTTGGTAGACGGTCCATCTCTATTTCGATAACAAATTCAATAATTACTGAAACTTTCATGATATGGCCTCCATTGAGGAACGGATGACATCAGCCTATTTGAGTATTGAGGGTGAGTATGAAAGAATGTGCAGAGCAATCACTTTCACTATCAAAACCAAATCTAAAACAAGGTAGAAAAATTTGTGTTGGAGTATTCATCAAGGATTAGGTTCTTGTACGGTTTATGATATTGATTGATAATACTCTTACATTTTCTGTAATACATTCATGAATGTTATCATGTTGTGAAAATATGATATTTCTATAACAGAATGTATAGCAAAGTCATGTTGGGATTTCCGATCAAATATTTTTCATTGATTCATTGAAGGCTTCCACGAAGAGATGATGATAAATAACTGGAAATCGGGAACGTTATTGATGCTCGCTTCCATCAAGGCACTACGTGAGTGAACCCATCAATGATGGTCCAGTCTGACAGGGCTTGTTTGCGTGAATCACGACTAATTGCCGCGAAGAATATACGATGAGAATTGAAAACATCGAACCACTATTCAAGGGAGAATTTGAAATATGACCGAAATTCCGAACTAATATATAACATTTTTTTCAATGACTTGGAAAGATTTTCCAAAGAGCAATTATTTATTCCTTGAATGCTGGCGAACATCGAGCGAAAAATTATAAATGGGCTAAAGAATATGCTGATGAAATCCGAGAGTAATCGACCGAATCGAAAGGTTTGTTGTTCACGCTCCAACAGAGAAGTATTTATTAACTTTGAAACTATAAGCGAATACGGTTATTCTACTGGAAGTTTACTCGAGATTAGCACTTTCTCAGTTTCCATTCGAAAGAGATTACAGGTCATTTCTCAATGGAAACCAAACGGGTGTTAACTGATTATATTGCTTTTGTTGTATTGAATGGTTCATCAAAAAAGAACTGAACAAATATATTACATACTAACTCCGTACTAGGTGGTACACAGTCAATATCTATTCAGAAAATAGATTATGGTAACAAAATAAAATATACCCTCAGCCGAGGGAAATAATGTTTCATGAATATTCATAATCTTTGAAATTTTATTACTATTACAGTTATCAATTAATAAGTATTATATTCTCTGATAGAAAATCTCACCTTGATATTCGAATTCACGAAAAAAAAACGAGAAAACGATTAACATTCTTACAAAATACAGAAAAAGACTACTGCCATTTATTCTGACAGCCAAGCGGCTATCAAAGCGATCAGCTCCAGCCAAATTAGCTACAATTTTGTCTGAGATCAATCAAAAACCCTCCCAGAGCTGGGCAGTCTCTAGCCTGGTACCCAAGCCACACAGGGCATAAAGGCAACGAATAGGCTGACGCGCTAGCCCGAGAAAAAGCAAGAGGTGTCCTGATTGGTCCGGAACATTTTTGTGATATAGCGAAAGCACTGGGGAAAACATCTAACAGTGCTTGGATCGAAGAGCGATCTAGAAAATGGTGAAAAAGAAAGTTGGGAATAAAACAGGCAAAATATTGCATCAAAGAACCATCGCCAAAGTACCTACTAGATTACAACAGGCGAACAATCTGAACTATGCTTTCTGACAGGGCATTGTAGGTTCAATAAACACATGAAGAATATCGGAGTTAGGTATACAATCATTTGTAGGTTCTTTCAAGAAGACAAGAAAACTTCATCACACACGTTGTCTTATTACGAAGGTACAAAACTATACTCCGAGATGTGCTTCCCGTACTGCTACCACTTCATGTGAATAGAATAGCTGACTCCTCTTCTTGCAAGCACCATAGGCAATCTGCGCTTTTGACTACGCCCAAAATGTTAAGATGTTTCCATAGTTTTTTCTTCATGGCTGAAGAGCACCATGATATAGGAACACCTAGCCATGTTTTTCCTACGTCCATAATATTCCTTCTGAAATGAAGTTCGTTAGTGCTACTTTTGTCAATTTGAAATACGATCTGAATTTCAGAAACCCCTCACAAAACTGTTCATCTAAGAAACTATGATATAATCAATTATCCATTCTTTGTTTTCTGTTGAGTATATTAGAAGTTATGTCGTTGCTTTTTCCAAAGTAATTGGCTTTGTGCCTATAACTAGACTCTCAATTTGAAGGAGCTGAAATAAGATCTGAACGTTTCCTAAATATATCGGATTTCATGTTATCAATTCAGAGAGCTCTACCTGTTGTGAACAATTAAATAATTTATTGGATTTCATTAACAGTAACTGATTAAATGAATATTGAGTCAGGGGTTGCTAGGAATACCGATAATTGAATTTCACTTCTTCAGCTTACCTAAGCTAATTATGTGTTGCACTATCACCCTGCTAGGTATAATCAATTAGATCAAAATTGATAGTTGCATCATCATAACAACAACTGTTTTGTAACCAGCTTTTCGGAAATAACTCATCCTCAGGTATTAGAATATCTCTTGGGATTATAGTGTATGTATTCTTTCAGCGATTGACTGAAAAAAAATGCAGGAGAATACATTTTTCTATTTGGAAATGTTGGGTCCACGCTATTAATCCTAACAACAACTGAATGAATTGAAATTAACCAAACAAAACAAAAAAACTAAAACAAAATATACGATTAATAGAATATATAAGCGTATTCAAGTGTCAAGGTTGCTCAATATTGAAAGATTGATATAGTTCAAAATTATGAGTGATCAATATAGTGAGAAGTAGCTAAGCAATTTCTATGGAAATGAAATAAACTGTCGAAAATAACTTCCTCATTTGGAATAATAATCATGTTTCTTCAGTCTAATTCACGAAATCTCTTTTATATCAACAGGAACAGCAGTTTCGTAGTACGAAAGATCTCTTCTATCAAGCCTTCAACACCTCATTTTCCTGTTTTTCTGGAAAATGTAATTAGGGCTGATGAAAGCACTCCTAAGGAGTGATATTCAATGCAAACAACGAATACATTCGACGTATAAACAACCCCAGGCAATTCAGAGAAATTCGACCGCAAGTGAGACCCAATACGAACAGTGATATATAGAAATAGACTCTTGGATTTCCATTTATTTGTCGAAACTCTGAATGGGAAAGTTCATGACCAGTTCCCAGAATAGTATTTTAAAGATCTTCCTACGTTTATGACGCGGTGATGTTCCTTTTAGGATTCTTCGAAGATTTGTTTGAGACAGCATATTTCTCAGTTGTCCATTAGATTCGTTTTTTTTTTTGTTATGCAATGAACTTTCCATCACTGAACTTCAAAGAGTTTTTTGGATCAAACACTTTTCAGCTGAATTATTATTATAACAATGCCATCAAATCACATCATTATTGGACGTACACTGAATTGAGCAAGTAATGAGGAAGCAATGATGCTCAACAGATTCCATTTCGAATATAATCACTCGTCAACAGGAAAAATATAATGTTATCGAAAGGATACAATTGAAGGAATTTGCCCAGAAGAATGTATTTTCGATGTAAAAAGAATTTACCGTCCTGTGATATTTACATAATGCACATTCAGCTTGTTGCATAGGTGATGGAATGAGGGATCGCAGGAAAATATACCAGAAATCGATCATAAATTACTTATTCCAAGAGTAAAAGGAAATAGCCAATTTCATAGATGTGACAGTTTTATATACTTGGTGGTCTTTGGATAGCTATCTCTTCAACTGATAACATACACATTTTATGATCACGTCATTTTCAATATTGAGGATGACAACATTCGTGAAATTGGATACTTTCCCAACAGAAATTAGTAGCTCATCTGAGGTTGCTATTCAAAGTTGCTTTGAAAGTGAAAATTGAATATAACAACGAATAGCTCGAACGTTATGTTACTTGTTGTGTTTCACAATTTTCGATGAAGGAGAATATGTTGTCCTATACCACAAAGAATTAATTAAAGAAATTAGTATTAGTTACGCCACATAATAGTAATTGATAGGTCATGATATATCACTAGAAATTTGATTGGTCTTGAAATATCATGAGCATTCAAAAAGCTCATTGCGGCAGAAGCCTTGGTTCCTTTGAAAAGTTGTCGATAAACAATATGTATAATGAATATGGAATAAAAATCGATATTTCAGAAAAGTTTGTTTTGGTATCAACAACAAAGGTAAGTGTTCTATGGTTCCGGACATATATTTCAGTTTCCAATCATCTAGAATTATTCAATATAATATTTGAATCACCATTCTTCTTTACCTTTTGTTTCTTTTCCTATACCACGCATGAGCTGAAAATTCCAGTTCTTTTGCAACAATATGTCAACTGGAAATCATTCTTTCCATGTTAAAAATAACCCTACGAAAACTCCTAATCCAATAGAATTCCTCCACTATGTGATTTTCTATCTGCGAATTCCTTCATAGAAAGTTTTCACTTCCACAGGGAATCCACCGCCAAAAATATCTATTGTTGAATAATGAAATGAAAGTTTTCTTTAAAGCATGCCCATTGTTGAGGAATAAAAATGAGACGGACATTCCTCAGATTTGCGAGATGAAGTATCCCATGGGGACTCGAAGAATTTCACATAGGAAACAGTACAGAAGTTCTTTCAAAGAAAAAACAAAGGAGTTACCACTGTCTCCGTTGTGGACAATGGAAACATTGCCTAAATATATAAGTAAACTAGAAAAATGCGAAATGGCGTCGTCAAAAAACATCTCAGAACTTCTGGGAGTTGTCTTGTTAACATTGCGAGAAAGAGTATAGAATCGTATACAATTGCTGGCAAATTTACTGTGGATGTGACATCCGCTGGCTTTCTCCCTTTCTCTATTAATCTACAAGAAATTCTCCACATATCACACCGAAATCCACTTCAATTAGCCAACAGGAACAATACTGTATTGAACATTTTATTGGAAAAAGTAATACTCGATAATTTATTTTGATGACAATATCATAACATTGGCTGTATAGATTCTATTTCATCATGTTATTCATTGTTATAAATTTATGACGAATTCACGATGACATAGTTGGGGAAAAGTGTTGTGACAGCTCGTCGGGATATGCACTGTTTTTGCTTAATTTCCTACGATACTGAAATATATACATAAAAATGTATTTTCTATAAACAAAAAGACTGTGTACCAACTCTAATGATTCCTTCGCTTCGGTGGATAGGATCCATGAATAATATTATAAAGTCGTCTTATTTTCAAGAAGCATATTGTCATTCTCAACCAAACATATATCATTTATTTATGAAGCATCAAATCTCACGTGCACCCGAAAGATACCTCTGAAAATGATATTGGTTGAATAAGGAAGGAGAAGAGTTATATTTTTTCATTATTTCTAGGTAATTGCGTGGTATTGAATAACCAACTTATCTGTGGAGGAAGAAACGCCTGCTCTTTGTTTGGTAACTGACTCTCAGTTCATTCCAGTAAATCCTCAGTTTGTTTATGGGACATTTGAATACGGATCCCTATCCGGCGGAGGAATGCGATAAACATTGCTTCTAATAGCGCTGGAAAAGGAAACAACCCTATTAAATAACCCTCTATAGAAGGGGTAACAAATAAAGATGCTGACAAGCCAAATGAAGCGGCTCAATAGGATTTTGAATATAATACAAACCTTGATAGGGCATGAAGCTCAATTATGAATTTGAGTCCACAGGGAGTTATGGAAATAGCAGTATACAACTTTATTTCTGTTGTTACTTTGAACGCATTTCATTTACTCAGACCTGATCATTATCGAATTTATGCAGTGGTAGCTGTATCGATTAACTGAATCGTTGCCAATCATGTTCTTCATTTGGGAAAAACATATCGTTAAATCATACTTAATACTTTTCCTATGAAAATGATAGCAATATATAAAATATAAATGAAGGTATAACCGTTCAGTTCATCATCTGAAAAGGCATTCGAATTTGGATAAAAACGAAAATTTGAAGAAGAAAAACATATTCTTTTTCATTACGTTATGGGTTTCATTCGATGTTCAACCCGAATTAGAATTCTTACACATTGTGTGATCATAATTTTTGTAAATCATGGAACAGGTAGCTGATTGTTTTTTCACGGGTATACCGAAGAGAATCACTTAGTCGCCGAAATCTTGTCCTATAAAGTTTGCATAAAAGAGATTACTTTAAATAACATATTTGCAAAACATAAGCAACACTGAAGATGTATTAAATTCCAATTATCCCGTTATGGACTATGCCTTCCAGTCCTGTTTCAAGATGAAGGATACTTGTATAATGATGATCAAAGAATGCACTGAAAGATATCTCAACGATACAATATCCACGTTACTTATATTTCAAAGAGTAATGTGCAAAATAATTATTCAGTTTTATTAATTGTCAAAGGAAACTTTTGGAGTTATGTCGAAATTGAACAATGCAGCTCATATTCGTGAAACTGGAAAGAATAGAAAATCAAATTAATATCCTTCAGAAATATGATCGATAAAATCAGAAATGTAAGAGCAAACTACCGGCCTCTCATCGAGTGAGAACGTTCGACAAGCTCTAGATTGCAGACTGTGTTTACATTCGTCTTGAAATCCCAACGGAGTTTTGTTTGCCCTTCATCCATCTCTGGTTATGCTAAATATATTCTACTACTTTATATCACTAGAAATAAATGGGACGGACCAACTTCTAATAAGTACTCACACGAGAAAAAGTGATTGAATATCTTATCAGGCCATTTTTCAAACAATTATTCTATAAATAATTGATGAACATTCAGAATATTCAAATATCGATATCAGATCAGTTTAAGCTATCAATTCTCAGAATAAACAGATTGACTATCAATTCAAACTTGGTGATATTGAAAAGCAATGGCTGGAACAACCAGCGGTGTGAAAAATTGTATTGAAGCATTCAAAACTTTGTGATTATTGATAATAAAATAACGATGCTAATCGAAGCAAAAAAATGATGAATTGAAATTTTCATGAGTGTCTAGATAAGAGAGGAAAAGAAACAAAATATGGGAAAAACGGCGAAATTAATGTTTGCCGTGACATGTCAGTTTCCCAATAACATTCGACATATTTTTACCCTTTCTCAATTGACTCGAATATTTCAAATCTCTGGAATGAATCAACATATCAATACTTATCCTACCACAGTCTTTGCTCAGATACGTAATTCTTCAAGGAACAAAATCATGTCAGATACTACTAAATAACAATCAATATGTACCTGTAACTGTACCAACGCTTTTCAATGAGTCGAATACTTATTTGAAATTGATATCACAATCGAAAACTAATGAGTTTCCTAGCAAAACACAATCAAATTTACTTTACAAGACTTCTTCGAATCCGGAAAACAAACCGCATCTGATTCATTTTCCAAGGAGTCGAAGACAAAAATTTTCCCCTTCCAATTCCAAAACTACACAAGGTCGATATTCACCCTTGAATTCTCGAGTTTAATGAGTGGTTGGGCGATACCTCATCAGAAGCTTTCATCCAATAATGTGAAATTGTGTGGAACTGCGGCATGGAAAATATTTCATCAAGATCCTGCTGAACACGAACAGCATTATGTGATAAAGCTCCGTCTTTGAAAACGAAGACATTTTCGTCATTGGCTTTTTCGTTATCAATTGTCTTGGTTGAGTAGGGATTTATGATTACAGATATACAGAGGTATGCACAAAAAACGGTTAGATCATTCGAGATCGAAATTTGGAGTTTGGTGGGTAGCATTTTTTGACGAGAAAAATTGTATTCCATCACTTTCGGTCTAATCGGAAATGACCCCAACTTTTGATTCTCAAATGGAACCCTTGTATATTTTTCCATTTTCCTTCTAACTACACTAAAATTTGCCTTGTCAAAAAATGCTTGGGGTATAAATTAATGGGCACACTGTTTAAACATAAGAACATATTGAGGGAATCTGTTTGACATTTCGATCCAGAAAAACTACTGGTGTATGTAAAATGATACCAAGAATCTGAGATTCCATCACTTCCCGTTAGACCGGAAGTGATGGAATACAATTTTTTTCTTCAAAAAATGATTAATATCATATAGTTGCTACCCACCAAATTTCAAATTTCGATCTCGAATGATTCATAAGTTACAGCTCTGGCCGATTTTTGTGCACACCTCTATATGTTCCCATCTCGTAATCGAATCCTAAATGTGCTGATAATGTTCAGAGATTTATGAATTCAAACAACAAATGCATTTCATTCATCTGGTTGCATGTTCAATGGGTAATGCATCATATCAAAGTCCAATACATATCGACTGGCTCATTTTATTTTCTCCTTATGTTTATATTAACAAATAAGGATGTCCATCCTAATTATTTGAAATTAGTTGAAAGTCCCATTCAAAAATGAGTAAATAGTTTGTATATCTCTTGAACAAACATATTTCGAAACGTCAAGAATATAAACGACTTATCCACTTTATCTTTATAGCCAAACTCAACTCAATTTACTCTATTATATTCTGAAGAGTGTTAAAAATATTATCGTGTTTCCTTATTTTACGGACGTATCGTATATATACTCCTTCCATAGTAAGTGATAGAAAATAGTCCTCAAGGATTCAAGAGTAACATTTGTCACCCTTTTAGTTCTAACCACAGATGCTATTCGATTTCGAAGTCTCACAATCTTCCCTAACCGATGCAAATCACGTCTGCTCGATAGAAGCAGGTCGAAAATCGTTGTCCCCCACATCAACTGTCACGTAAAAAAGATTACAATGCGGATGGGACGAACAACACGTTCATTGGGTGACCTGTTGAAAAATTACTATCAAGATAATGGAACGTTCAATCAATATTAGTATTCAATCTCTACCTCAATGCTGCCACAACGTGAAATTAGGAATTGTTTGATTATAGAATATGAATCTTGAAACGGAATCAAATCAATAATCCCACTGCAAAAAACAAAGAATCACTTTAGAATAATGGAATCTATTGAAACAATTGGATGCCAGCTTCGATTGTTGAATTAGTAAAATGATTATATATGGTCAGTTATATTTAGTCGTTCAAGGAAAAGAGCTCATTTGTTGGCAATATTGCTAGCATTATGGAAATGACGATAGACCAGCCATCTTGAGAAAGATATTTCCAGTACTATGGCCATCGGATATAATATTTTCCCTTCTTGTAGATATTTTGCAACATTGTTGAGATACTCAGATTGAAAATTCATCATCTTCATTTTCCGGAATGTATTTTTGTGAAGAAATATCTGTTAATGATATCATAGCAGAAAAAAACCAGTGTAAAATACTCATCAACATGCCCGAATATATTTTCATCTGAAATACTGTGATTGTTTTATTGAGTTCATTGCTATTCAGAGACTCGCACTCGTTCTGTCCATTTTAGTTGATGATAAAACATTGTAATATAAATACTCGAGCCAAATTGAATGTCAAATATTGAGAAGCTTTTTTGAATGCAATTTTATCATCAACACCCAATATTCACTCTGGAAGTGTCATGGTTAGCAACAAGGTATACATGTATATCACTATAAAATAGAAGAAAGTGTTTAATTTACACTGGAAGCTATTTCGTATTGAAATAACAGTACTGAAGGTCGAGTGATTGAATACAATCTGATTTTGCTTGAATCAGTTTCATTAGCTCCCTGAGCTAGTACTTTATGCATAGTAAACTCGATGGCTACAGTGTTCTATTGATAAAACTGTTCTGGTTTAGATGAAGCTACACATATTTCTGTGTTTAGAAAGAATAAACCGTTCATTCTTCATCTTCTGGAGGAATTATTCTGTTCGGAGTACACTGACCAAGTCCAGAAGAACGTCATCACATCGGACTCATGGCATTTGTCTGAACTAATTTTAATATCCGTGATAATACAAATTAGTATGAGATAAAATTATTTGGGAGTCATGTTACTGTCGTGAAATTGAGCTGGATCAATTCCCAATGTGTATTACTCTCTCTTTATCAATTATGAAGGAATAATTATTCACCGCAGAGCATTATTTCTCCCCATTGAAATCTGAGGAGAACACTCCATCACATACGATTAACTGGCATTTCATTTCTCATCATATCTCTATGATTCCGTCATTACAATCGTTATTATCGAATTGTTAATCCATCTTTTGAGATTATGAGTAAGTTGATTTCAGACTGACTGAAATAATGGTAAGGAAGTCATTCAATGAACTGTTTGTAGTATCTCACAAGAAAATACATGCAATACTGACAATTCTCATTGACTTAAAAATTATAGAGGTATGACTGGCTTCTGGACAATGTCTTCAATTCGTTATGAATGTTTAGATCATTAACCATTCTTTTTTTTATATACAAAACTTCCCACGAAAGGAGGCATCCTGTAATGTTCAGAGAACATCGTGAGAACTAAGGGAAAGGAGGTAGGCATTGGTGTTCTTTTTAAATTTCTGAAGGTCATATGCCTCGGGGAACACCTCCTTGGGCAATGTGTTCCAGAGCCTCGCTCTTCGTTGGATGGACGAATCTTTGAGAATAGATATTCAGCAGTTCACCAAATTAACCACGAAGGGGTGTGAAGACTGGACTTGACGGGTTAACCTCGAAGAGGCCGCCAAAGGAGGAACGATTGTTGATATTTCAGAAGATAATATTGAAATCGAATGAAGAAATCCTGGACTGAAATATTGGTAATCAATGAAATACTGTTTGAAACGCAAAAACAAAAAACATGATATAATATCCAAAGAATTGAAACACCCGAACAGACAAATTCCAAACAGATAGTCGGAATACTTTATTAATCACAACAACCTATCGCTTCATCTGTGAAAGCAGCTAAAGGAGAAACCTTTCTCTGTTGCCTAATGGCTTAATGGCCCATGCACTGACACCCATGCAATCACACAATCGCGAAATATAGCATGGCCATAATTGATCCCACACCGAGTGGACAACAAAACTGGTCCACATCTTAGAACTATTCGAACAAAAAATATTTTTCCATTCCGAAATCTGATATTTTATAACAGAATGATTGTTATCATCATGCCATCCACAGAACGACGGTAAATATCGAAGCTGTACGATAGATTACGCAGTTATTTATCTGGATTCTCGGTTATTTGCGGACGGACAAGCTCATACATATAGCGCAAAAGGTCAGTAAATGGTATTCAAATAGGAGATTTTCGGTAAATTCCATGTAATAATGTGTTAGATTGAATAAATAGCTCATATAAACATGAACGGAATAAATTCATTGCCACAAAGAGAATATACTAGGGCTCTTTATTGTAATTTGTGATGGATGCTCTAATTATTATAATCTATTATCATTAATTCTTTGTGGCACTATATCCTCAAATGAACTAGACCACCTTAGTCAAGTCGTATATCAGATGGAAGTGGTGATCATGACGTCCATTTCAATTGTTTCCAAACTGATATTATTAGAACTTGAAAGCATTTATAGTTAATACAAGGTTTTAATGCATATTGGAGATGTGCGAGTGATATTATAATTATATATTCCGATAAAAAGTAGGATGCGATAGAGATATATCTTCAAGGGAAATATGTTATCCATATAGATCGATTTCGAGAGGAAGGCATAAAATATTCTTCAATTTATTCTTCCCCTTCCTAACACCCTCCAGAATACAATTTGGAAAGGAAAGCAGTAAACAGGATATACCGGCGATAATGAAACAAGTTAATTTGAACCCATTTCTTGCTTTAAATTCAAAAAACAGTTAGGTATGTTTTCGAGGGAATAATTATTTGCCAAACTCGAATAGACACAGGGGTAATACCTTCACAATTCACAATACTATTCGATGATACCTCATTTGAATGTTCATCAGAGTTTCTCCTTCTTGATGGAATCTTATTTCTCAGTTGAAAGTGTTATTTTACACAAATCATTTATACCTAATTAATCAGTTCCATGGTGCCCGAGAACTCAATACTGAACAATAAGAAAAATATATTCTGGATCAGCTTTCAAAAATTGCTCGTATGAGTTTTCAATTCATGAACGAATCAGGCAATAACTTTGCTCTGGAAAGAGCGATAGGATAGATATGATGGATGATAATAGGCATTCAACCCTCAGCACACTTCTGACAAGGGTTGAAATTATCGGAAAGAAAAGCAACTCAAACAGCAGACCATATATCATTTAACTCCTAGAAACCAGTTCACTGAAATTCAAACGAGCACAAATTTCATCCATTAAACTTTGAAAATAATCAAATCCAATTAACTACCAGTTGGATATTTTGTTTCTCAATGTGAAACTGTTTTCGAATCGATCATCATCCATGATCCGATACCTTATTTTTTCCAAAATATCTCACCTGTATGCATTGATTATATATGGCGAGTTATTGAGATTCTATGCAGTTCTACTCATTTGGTACGACAGATTCAAGGAGTGGACAATTTCAAATTCATTACTAGCGTTCAGAATTAGTGGACCATGGTCCAGAAGTCAAATTCGGTTCGGAATGTAATTGGTATATTTAGATGGATCAGGGATTATCTTTCATTTCACTTGAATGCGAAGATCTGAACGGAAATTCAAAGTATTGGTTACCGAGGTTGAAGGTGATACCTGATGAGAGAATTCGATTCAGGAATATTCATCGGAATACTATACTCCCAGGGACATTCGCGAAAATCTATCGGAAGTACGATTTCCATAAGAAAATGCCTATCTGAAGGAAGAATACTTAGTGATACATGAAGATAATTATAAACTAGTAAACTTCAATATCGTCATGAACTCAACACTAATTACATGAGTTCATTCAAGTTTCCAAATTAAATTCACATTAATAAATTCCACGATCACAAAGTTTATCAATTCGACAATGTATTCCAGACGAACAGTAGTAGTCATTAGTTTATTTTGGTAATCGATACAGGAGTTGGAGTAGGAAAATTGTTTCGTTTGTCATGCCAAATAATTAAAGCAATTGAGAATAGGAACGTGACACCCGAATATGTTATCCACATCCCAGCAGTTTCACCGAATAGTCAATTATATAATGATAAACATAACACAATCAAAGTGCTCCAGAACATATGATGGGGTTCATTCTTTGATTTCTAGGTTTATACAGAGGTAAATTTATTATTCCCTTCGTATTTATTGCCTTTCCTCCAGTGTTATTCATTTCCACTTTTATCGTCTCTATCTTCTTCTTCACTTCTATAAAGATTTTATGACAAGACAGCTGTGTCTCCCAAAGCAAAAGCGAGTCTGTTGGCCAAAATATTCAGTTATAATTCAACCCTCTAACCATACCGAGAATAAATACATCAATTACGGTCTATTCGTTATTATCAAATATCCAGAAGAACTTCAGATTCAACACATGTCAGATCTGGACAAACACTGATCGGAGATTTTCATGCAGTAGCTTTTGAAATATCCAAAGCCTTCGATCGCATCTGGTACCAGACATTGTCTGCCTGAAGTATTTCAACAACATTCACTTTTTTCATTCATCAACGATATCTCAAAGAATGCCATGGATCCCATACACAATTCTGCAGAAGCCACACTTGTCTCGACATTGACATTCGTATCACATCAATCACTCTTGATTAATGATACAAATAGATTCAGGTAGGAAGAGAAGGGAAAATCGACGATTGTTAATTTCAATGTCCAAACATTTCAATATTCTACGTTTTTCAGAAGAATCAATTTCCAAAATTATTTAGATATTATGGCCATAAATACCCTTGAAGAGAGGAGGAAACGAGGTCACTACATGTGATACGTCGTTGAGGTGCCGATAGATTATTTCGAACGGTCATCATTTCATGATCAAAAATAGTGTAAGAATAAAGCAGGAAAGGTACAGCTCATTGTAAGTTTGAATTGACACCCTGGAGGGCCATTCGGTTCATGAAAAATCTCATCCTCAATGACTGAATCATAGACAGAGAGTTCAAGACCTAACAGTATTCTATAAATAGTTCCAGGGACATTACTAACTAGAAATCATTTCGACTTGTTATCTAGAAATATACTATGAAATTACATCGCTTGGAGCTAGTCAGGGCAGAATTCGAATAGAAAATTCCCAAAGATCTCTGATGCATATACAAAATAGAGAATATAAGGGATTAGATGAATCTCTCAAAATATATGGTATAAAAGGAGAAGCACGCCCACATACAAGGTCACTTATGCCTTTGAAACGTGAAATCACTCACGACACAAGCGGTTTAGAATGCTCTTGAAACTGGAATGATTTGTAGAAGCTTTGAAACGGTTTCCTCAAATCCTTCTACTCTACCCCCGCTTTGCTGTAATAGAAAGTGGATAAAATTGATTCGTGAAATGTCAACTTTATCAAAACAAAGTACAGGGATCAAAGATGTAGGAAAGTTACCTACGCTGCATTTTACCAAAAAAAATATTTTTCAAGGATCTTTTCAGTAGAAAAATGTAACTAATGAACAAAGTTTCAACGTATAAAAGGTAAAATAATCATCATGATGATTTTCAGTTTGTATAAAATAACTCTTTCATATAAAACTCAATTATGAAAATTTCCATTAATAGAAGTGGATTGAATTGATATCGGTATACTGTGGATTTAATGCCATCCATTTTATGATGTGATAAAATGAAAATGTGCCAACAATTTCCAATTTGAATCAAATTCATCAATTCAGCAATTCGAGTCGTTTTTACAGCTATGTTATATTGTTGAATCACTTGTTTCCATTTCCTTATTTTCTGACTGACGCCTATGATTCTATGAGAATCCCAAATAGATCTCATTTCATTGATATACATAACAGTAGCTATATACAGTGTGTCCCAGTTAAAACTTGCCCCCCCCCCTAATCTCCGAACTCGTGAAGGAAATTGAAAATCGCTCAGACCCGTCGATCTTTATTTCAAGGGGAAAGATTTTAACCAAATACATCATCATTGTGTTGTCAACCCCCTCATCCCCAGCACCCCCTACTTCAGAATTTTCAATGGGACTAATTATACTTGTGATACATCATTTTGGAAGGATTTCAATCTCAAATACATCGGGGTACTAAAATTGAGGATCGATAAAGTGGTGTTGAAGTTTCGATGAAAATTAAGTTTCATCAAGATATTTTTATCATCGTAAGAAAGGTTCACTGTGGGTACGCCACTGTATTGAAAAATAATATGCTGTCAGAAATAATAGTTTAGAAGGTGAGACAGAAGTTTTTATGAAAAAAAAAAAGATATCGCCATGTGCATTTGTATACGCATATCTTTGTTTACGGATTGGTATATTGATGTATTCGAGATACTTCAATCAACAATTTAAAAACTTTTGAAAATGGTTTATACTATACAAGAGAGAATATCCATTGTAGCTGCGTATCGTGAAAATGGACGATGTGCTAGAACTACGGCTCGAATTTTCAATGAAATTCATCCAGAAAAAACCACATCATATCAGTAGGTGCTCCAATTGATGAATAAGTTCATGGAGTCGGGATTAGTGCTGAATAAAACACATGAACGAGAGAAGCCTATGAGAAATGAAGGGGTCGCTGTTGCTGTTGTAGGACATGCAGTGATGGACAACATTCAATCTTTGAGACAACTTGAGACTATTTCTGGAGTTTCTGAAAGCAGCGTTTATCGAATTCTGAAAAAAGCAAAATTCCATCCTTATAAAATGCAGAATGTACAAGAAATAAATGAAGATGATCCTGACAGACGAACAGAGTTTTGTGAAATCATGAGTCAATTATTGATTGATGATAATAATTACCTCTACAATGTGTGCTTTTCTGACGAATCTTCTTTTTATTTTCTTGGACAGCCACAACTGCAGATACTGGAGTGACGTAAATCCCCATTGGTATAAAGAAACTCATGCACAAACTCCCCAGAAATTGAATGTTTGGGCTGGTATTCTGGGAGACCATATTGTAGGTCTATATTTTATTGATGGTAACCTCAACGGACAAAGGTATCTTGAACTTCTTCAATTCTACAGGGAGATGTATTGGAAGGCGAGGACCAATAGAATGGCCGGCTAGATCTCCTGATTTATCACCATTAAACTCCTTTTTATGGGGTCATTTGAAATCCAAAGTTTATATTACACAGCCAACTTGTCTTGATGATCTAGGCAGGAGAATTGTTGTAGAGTGTCGTGCAGTGACTCCAGAAATGTTGAGCAATGTACGAAGACATTTTGAAAATCGTTTATAATTCTGTATGGAACTGAATGGTTCACATGTTGAACCTTTCTTACGGTGATAACATCTTGGGTGATGAAAAATAGAAATATTTAGTTTTCATTAAATCTTCAACAACAATTGATCGATCCTCAATTTCAGTACACCGATGTATTTGGGATTGAATTCCCTTCAAAATGATGTATCACAAGTATAATTAGTCCCATTGAAAATTCTGAAGTAGGGGGTGCTGGGGATGAGGGGGTTGACAACACAATGATGATGTATTTAAAAGGGTTCCCTCTTGAAATAACAATCGACCGGTCTGAGCGATTTTCCAATTTTTCACACGAGTCCGGAGATTAGGGGAGTAACAAGTTTTAACTGGGACACACTCTATATAAGTGTTTTCTAAATAAGACCATATGAGTGACGAATACAATTTATAAAATAATTTATCGTCAAAAAGCCAAGAAATATCGCACCAGTAAGTTCCATCACTATCAAACAAATACATCTTTGATGCATGATGAAATTCTGTTACTACGCACTTAATTTCCACGCCAGGAAAATGATTCTCGCTCCAAATCACCATCTGTTTACGACCTTTACTAATTGTACTTGTACATCGAGCATGACTGAGCAATGAGATTTTTTGCATGAATTTTCAAAGAATACTGAACAAAGAATATGTATATCGTGATATCGTGGAATATCTTGATTGGTTATTATTATACATAATAAATAATAATAAATAAATTTATTTGCCTAAAATAATTTTACAATAATTTCAACAACAGATAAATATAAAGTGCACAAAAAAAATTATATAAACTCGAAATCGAAACTAAATAATGAAAGGTTTATTAGAATGAATGAAAGGTACATCAACATAATCAGCAGCACGATCGTATACATAGGTCTTGCAACTCGTGTGGTGGGGGGTGACCCAAACATTGAGGAAATTTTTGTGGTTCTCATGTTTCGTCACCTGCAGCGCTGTCCTCTTTTGTCACTTTCTCAGCCAATCACGAATCAGATCCGATCAGCTTTTTGAAAGTAGGAATGATTTTTATTTATTCGAGAGAATTTTGCAAGATATAATATTTCTGTCATTGATTTTATTAACCATTCAAGTCCTAACCGTTTGTTTTGTTGTCAAAGATCAATCACGTGATTATACCCCTATGTCCTCCTAGCGGATAATTATGGCAAATTTTTCTTCAAAACTGGTGCCACCCCCCACCACTCAAAAATGCCGTAGTCTCCAGACCTTATGTGTATGACCGTGATCAGCAGTAAATAAACATATGAAATCCAGATGAGTATATATTTGATGAGGTATGTCAGAATATGAGGAAAGCATCAGGTTTTCCTGAATGGCATGATAAGTCAATAAGACTGTGAATTGTTGTTCTGGGCAATGAGAAAATATACAATTTCAGGTTATACTTGAATGTAGTTGGTCTTGAAATATTTTGAATTTCAGCTGGGAGACATTGGTATAGTTTGGGACTCAAATATGTCAGACTTTTTTGTCCTTTTGACTTTCTCATGAAAGTTGTCAAGTATGTGAGTTGTCTGTTTCTTGTATTGTATTGATGTTCCGGGTTCTTCAAATCGTGCTTAGAATTATGTTGTTTGATGTTGCTATGTGAAAAGAATAATTGCCTTGGATCCATAATATTAATTTCTTTGAATAATCTATCCGATGGATATTTTATATCTTTATTGAATATAATCTTAATTAGGCGCTTTTGAACAATGACTAATTTTTCCACACCAGGAGACTTACTTAAACCTCCCCATGCTAATATTCCATACACAATGTGTGGTTCCACCAATGCCTGATATAGCGTTCTCATTGCTCTGAACTCTAGAATATATTTAACATTTTTAAGTTTATAAATCAAAAACTGTATTTTCTTAGTGACGTATTCGATTTGTTTATTCCATTTCAGGCTATTGTCCATCATAACACCAAGATATTTGATTTTATTACAGCTGCATATTGAGACATTGAGAATCGAATAATTTTTTTTGAATATCTTGTTAACGTTATTGCTTTCAGTCAACGTTCAGAAAATTATTTGCTGCATTTTTGAAGCTTTTATTTTCTCATCTCAGCCGCCGACTTGACTTGGCTTATAATATATTTGAAGCGAAAATATCGTTAACTGAAACAATTATCTACAAGCTAAATCAATTCGCCAATGTATAATTATACAATTCATATGCCGTTTATTATTTTTACAATACATTTATTTCCACTCTCACTATCTTATACACTATTCTACATCACTTTCATGGATTTGTCGAATGTATTTGTTATTTTCACTGCAAGATGCTATGAAATAATGAGAAAAGAGCTTCATGTACTGTCCATCAGTAAGGTAGCATGGTCATATCGATTACAGAGATTAGATCAATAAATGAAGGTAGTCCATTTCCAACAGAACGCATAGATGAGGAAGGTGCATCTTAGGCTTAGATGTAAGGAAGCCAAATCGACCAGGAATAACTCTTACAGACCGAGAATTTGTTGATATTCAGGTATTTCTATTATAAAATATCTAAGGTAAAATGAATCATCTCGTATGCTACTATTCTATTTTCGAATAATTTTTTCAAAGCTATAATGGTTGGAGCTAGATGTAGTAATTAATGATGTTGAGAGCATGTTTAATTGTATTAGTGGTTGTTTGGCCGTGGAAGGAACTACGACGATTCTTATTGGAAATTAAAGCATCATACCTTCCTTTGGCGAATGGAACGTTTTCTGCATAATAGTATATTACGCACGACTAGAAAAAGTAATTGTCTTACAACTCGAGTTGTGTACTATACTTTTTCTACGACCGCATTCATTCTCATAAAAAATTTGGATTCCATTAAGTGAAAATATGTTTTCCTACAACTGCTATAAAAAGTAGCGTATTTTTCGTAACAGTTATGAAACGACAGAATGTTATCGGCGACGCGCCTTATTATTCGTTTCCATGGCAACTACTGAAGGCTCTATCTTATTGGTTATATTTATGTCGTGCGATTTACAGATGCCACCGTATTGGTTGTTGATCGTGCTCTCTCTTTACGGAAAAGTTGAATCGTACAATTTTACGTCGCCCAGTGCTTTAAATAGACAGTTACATAGTTGGCGAGTTGTACAAATCTCGTCATTTTCTGAAGGGGGAATAGAAAAACGTATTTTTTGTGTTAGGATTTCATCACTTTCTTCAAAAACTTCTATAATCTGGCAAAAACTTCAACGGGTCATTGTAACTCAAGGTTTTGAATAAAGATAATCCAGTTTTTGTCAACATCAATTCATCAAGAACAACAAGAAAACCATGACCAACCTGTCTCGCGTGAAATTGATGGGTACATCTTTACCAAAGAAAATTTCCACCGCAAAATGCGAATGCGGAGAAGATATAGAAATGTGATTATCCGAAGTTGTGTACGAACAATAAGTGGTAACATTATTCATTCGAACGGGACGTTATAAAGGCTCGGGAGAAAATCTAATATTTTCCGCACAATTTGATCGAATGTTTCGATCAGAAACTTTCATTATTGCAATCAGAATTGAATCGTTTCGTTCTGATTCCTATACGCCATGCTGTGAATTTTTATTGAAACATAGAAAGAGGCACAGATTGTGTATTTCATCAGGAAAAACACAAATTTCTGAAGGCGTTGATACTCTAGAGTGATGATGGATACTACCACCAGTTGGATTCTCGTTATTCTCTGGCATTTTAATAACATATCCTGACAAAACAAATATGTAACGATACAACCAGATACTGTTTCTATCCTATACCTTTCCAATTTCTATTTGCAATCATCGGGATATTTCATTTACTGGACAACTCGACATCATGCAAATTCTAAATGGATTAACGTCGAAGTCCGTGCAACGGACACATGGCAATCATTCTGGCTCGACAATCGAGTTTTCGCAGAAAACTTCCCATCTTCCGGTGAAAGAGCAATCACCTACAGAGCATGAAATACAATTTCCTACCTGATATATAAATGGAATTCTCTTTGTATGAAATAACATCAAATGTTGCACTTACCAAAGATGTGAAAATTCTATGTCAACTTGCGCGTGGTCCAGATGTCCTACAACAATTCAGTATAATATTATATAAAGTAGATTCATCATAGTGATATTTTAACGATGGTCAACAACATGAATGGTTGAATAAGAAGTCCGCATATGAAATGAAATTTCCAATTTCTAATCAACAGTTCCTTTCTATTTCTCAGATCCAATAGAAAAAAATCCATTCGAGTTCACAGTATTTACAGCAATACAACCTCAATTTGGATTCTTCAGATTTGTCATTTGCGAGAGCTCCATGCTAATTTAAGGAGTCTAATAACGTACCATCAATTGTTCAGCTATTATCATTTTGTGAATTTGCCCCTATAATTATCGATTAAGAAATCTTGCCCATCAAATTCAATTTCAACATATTGTAGGACGAAGAATTCCGATGGAAAAATTCCGGGTGAATCCAGTTTCAATTTCCAACGACGGAGCTGTCATTTTCACATTTTTATTGAAATATCATCTCGCTCGAATAGCTATTGTTCATTTAGTACGGCCTATATTATGTTGACTCTACTATCAAGAGAAGGAGAGATACTTGCGGGCTTCGTGTTGATGAATTTCAAAGTTCGAATAATAAACTCTTTGTGAAAATAAACAATGCAGTTCGAGTTGAAAACTGGGAAAACTTGTCATTAGCTCTTGGAATATATTTGATATGTACGCATTCTGCAGCATGCACCGTTGTTTACTTTCAGTTAATAAAATGATACACCTAGCATATATTTTTGAAATTCATATGAATGTATAAATATCATTATGGGTATAATTCACAAAATATGAATTGATCAATATACTATAATTCTCCACATAAACATAATGGGTTAAATTCAGAACAAAGTAGCGTCTGATATTTTGGACAACATCCATTCATCCAGATAAAAATAACTGCAATGATTACAGAGGTAATTGAAACTGAAGAAACACTATAAGAATCAGCACTATGAAATAGCGGATTCGAATTTGAACATAGAATATCATTTCGATATAGTTTATTGAAATTCTCAATCTCATCATCGTTAAGTACATGAACTATCGTTATACTTCAACTTTTATGAATACTTATATGAGAGAGTTTCCCAATTCCACACGCCCGCCTCTCTTTCATTGGTCCAAAACTCCAAAGTTCGATTACAATAATCCCCAGAATTTCAGAGTAGATATCTACTCAGATGTATTCGTTAAATAAAGATAAGAAGCGGCAACCCGAATATGAAATGAGCGAAGTTGGTAAGGCATCCTAAAAGAATAATACCAGTTCGGATGAAGAGAGCTAAAACTTCATAGTTGCCAAAGGTATTACGCTGAAGGCCGTGTCACGAAAAAGCGAGCAGATAATATAAATTGGAAATCGACTCACCTCACATTTTTGGTAGTTGCGGGAATCACCAGTGAAGGCTATCCTGTGAAAGAAAAAGCGGTGAATAAAATTCCCATATCTAATGTTAGGTAATCGAGAAGTATTCGAAGAATAGCAATGAGCATGCATGGAAAGCGTTCAAAGCAGCAGGATTAATGTGAAAACGCCCACATCAATTCCATGAAGCCAGAAAATCGAATCTACAGGTAATTTATTGCGTGTTTGAATATGTACCGATGAGTTTTTCACGCCAAGGGGCACACAACCGAGATCATTTCGATTCGTAGAGAATAAAAATTATGTTAGCATCCATGCATAGCTTCATCTAATCACTTCCTCCAATCAACAAATTTCCGTCATTTGCTTTCATCAGATGCATGCTCAAATAACCTGTAGAAATTCAGTGAATAAAGACGTACTGGTATTATGACCTCCTTCAGTAGTGATCTTCCTCATACGGAACATATAAAAATATCTGATTATGCACCCTAAGCTCGGAAAAGTGATATCACTACTTGCCAGGGGCAGGAATGAGGTCAATTGTTTCAAAACTGTAATTCGTTCCAGGGAGAGCACTATGAACTTCGAGAAGATTCAGAATCCAGTTGGATCGAATCCAGTTAGTTATACAGTAAACAGTTGTGGGTACTTTATCCTTGCACCGTACGCCTTGAAAATACAGAGCGATACATAAATGATGGCCACGATTGTTGTTATTGAAATATAGTATGAGTGTTTTTGTGTGCTCTTCGAGACAATCTCATATTGTCCGAAGTCTGAAGTAGAATGCATGATTCACAGAATAGATCTAGGCAGAAACAAAGCACACATGGATCCTCGGCATCAGAAATATATTTTAATGAAAAGTTTTGGTGCACGAATATGACAATATTGTGAACCCAGTTGATTGATAATCCTCCATATATCATTGGTACCTATTGATACCTTGTTCAGCTTTCAAAGAGTTCATAATACTATGAGATACTTCGTATGTCAATATTAGGTTAACAACTAAGAAATCATTGCTCTGCATCGCATCGAATCTGTGCTGCATAAATCCCTCCTGTGGTTGTTTCAAGTGAACTGTCAACACTTATCATCGATCTAAATACAATGTAAACATCGAACCAAATACGTTCATGAAACATACTTCTGATCATCGGTATTCGTTTACTTTCCGCAGCTACCTCAACGGTAGTTGAAATCACAAATACTCGTGAATGTCTTGATATCATATGTAGTTCGCATACCCTGAAGATAATTAACATTGAATAATAATGATAAAAATACTTCCACATTATATTATGGAGCTGGGTTCTGGTGCGGAATTTCATTGTCCCCTCTTGTAGAAGAAACACTTCTTTGTGCTAGATGTTCTAGTGATCCAGACAGGAATTTTTTCGAAAATATGAAATTAGAAGGCACTCACGGGAAAATCAATCCATATTCATTCGGATAGTCAGGATAGACTGAAACCTCATGCAGTCCATGTAAGTACAGATTCATCTGGGAATGTATCAACAAATTTCTGACACTGTCAAGGTCGAATAGAGTTGACCTAATCTGGAAACCTAGACACAGTGGAATAGATGGCAATGAAATAGCCAATGAACTAGCTAGAGAGAGCTCTACCCTACCCTACCTGGGTCCGGCTTGTGACAACATATTCACAATGGTGCTCTCTAACAAGGTGCACACTTATTTTACAATGTGCAAAAATATGCAATGAGAAGGCCTTCAATAGGAAAGGAATCCATATTTATTCGGATAGTCAGGCCAGCCTAAAAGCCCTTGCAGGTTATAAGGTAAAGTCCAGACTCATCTGGGAATGTATCAACGGACTTCTGACGCTGGCAAGGTCAAACAGAGTTAAACTGATCTGGGTACCTGGGCACAGTGGAATAGAAGGCAACGAAATAGCTGACGAACTAGCTAGGGAGGGGTCAGCTACACCTTACTTTGACCCGGAACCAGTACTTGGAGTACCCAAGAAACTACTTGATAACTCCATTAAAAGACGAGCCAAAGAATCACAAAGAATAGCCTGGGATAACACACCAGGACAAGAATATAGTCAACTTGTTATTCAGATAACAAGTGAAAAACGAACTGATGAGATACTTAGATTAAGTAGAGATCAGATAAGACTAGTAACAAGTCTCCTTACAGGACATGCTCCTGTCAGAATACACCTACAAAAGATGGGGCTATATCAAGGTGACCCGACTTGTAGATTGTGCGGCTTAGAACCTGAGACTATTGAACACATTTTGTGCTATTGTGAGGCACTAAACTATAGAAGAGTAGTATAACTAGGGGAACCTGATTTGAACCTAGAGAATGTGGGAACCCTGAAACCTAGTGAGCTTTGCAAGATAGTCAGAGGGACCAATGTGTTTCAGGGTATTGGAATGATAGGGAAAATACAATAAGCCTCCGGCTGCAGTATATCCTTTGGACCCCTGTAATAATAAAAAAAAGGTGCACACTTTTGTAGATAGTGCTCTAAGCCGCACAGACTATTAAATACATTATTTGAAATTGTGAGGCACCAAACTACAGGAGAGTAATGCAAGTAGGAGAATCTGAGAAGTCCTACAGAACGTAGGAACCTAGAAACCTAGTATCCTTCGTAAATTACTCAAAGGGACTAATGTATTCCAAGGTATCAGTAATATAAGGGTATCACAATGAGTATTTGGTTGCAGTGCATCCTTTGGACCCTGTGTCCTTCTGATGGCCATTGTGAGATAATGAATGTTTTATGGACTCAAATGGTTAGAATGTCACATTGAATGAAAAAGTGGTGAACTGAATAATTCTCTGATTCCTCCGCATGTCTGCCAATTATTCATACACAGTTCTAGCATGTAATCCTAGTATACAGTTCTCCGATAAAAAATCTGGTTCTATTTTATCACTTTCAGCTCTAACGAATCCATATTTCATTGACAATTTTTAAGAGATTTCCAATACTCTATTTGATATGAGTTGAATACCAGTTAACTGATAGAAGTCAGTAAGTTAGTACTCTCAATGCCTATTTTCCCCTCTTCCCTGAAGACGTTCGGTCTAACTGGTGGATGACAACATCGATTTGGTTTGGTTTAGTCGGTTCCTTATGCAAGATCGATTACAAGGATTAATCATAGGGGGCTGCAATTTCGTCAACGTATCCAGCTCTGATGCGCGTTGCTACTGCCTCAATAAACTGCTGGATCAACACCTCAATACAAATGTGTTTTCGTTATTCATCATCAACATAGAATCTCCAAGGGCATATGACATTATAATAATTCAGGTAGGAATGCTGAAAATTACATGACACTTTTGGGCGTTATTAAACTATGCGGAAAATGGAAAATGCGAACTAAGGGGCTCGTCAATATAATGAGTGTTTTCATTAAATGAAAAAATTAATTATCTCTTATGTGTACCGAGCTGCGTAAGGACTCAATAAAGTTTTCTCAGAGCTGAAGGAGAGAGAAATTATCGATATTACATGGTTGTTATATACTCTATATTGCCTTTCCCGAATCAAATATGGAGTATATATTTTCTGACAATGAAAGAAGCTTCGTGACGTTGTTCACCATGGAGTTCATGTATGTTTCTGTTGGATGAAAATAGAAAATGCATCATCGATCACGTAATAATTAGGTTTATAGAGAAATGTTAGAATGAAAGAAAAGTACGTAGAGTACAAACAAGAAGTAGATGCATAATCAGGTAGAATTAGATGTGGAATAGATTTTGGATATGATAACTGCTACACTTCAAAACAATAAATTATGAATGGCAAATCTTATGAGTATTCCTTCGTAATAGCTTTAATAACAAACAATTCTTTCAATTAAGATCATTTCTGATTACTCTTCAAAAATATTGGAGAATTTCGTTCAGTGGACAACTTCATCATAAACTCCTAATTATCTTCTTTGTTTACATCAAATATTTTTTCGAAGCTACCAAGACAGAAGATTGAAAATAAACGGACTAGTCTCCATAATTTCCAAATAATCTCTCCCTATTGAAATGGGTTCAGTAATTTCAAAATTCTCAAAATGCCATAAATCGTTAAAATGGTAAATACATGAATTCAATTCACTTGATAAATCATGATATCATATGAGTTTTCTCCATTCGCCATTTTCATAATTTCTGCTGGCCAATAGGAATATGTTTTTGGTCAACCGCCATATATCGTATCGATGAGATTGAAAACTGAATCTGACATATCATTTCTATCGGAATAACATAATTCGTGTATTTATGGTAACCTCGATTTTTTATTATTTACACGATATATCTCTTTCGATATTCTGAAAAATGAGGCATCCATTCAAATATTTTATGTCGATAACCCAATATCGTATCATGATATATGATGGTTTCCATATTTCCCTTGTCAACGTGATGCTAACGTTGTGTGCAGAAATAGATTGCTTATATTTTTAATCAAATGAGTATTTCAATATTCAACAATATATCCTCAATTCCACCAGAAATTATGCTTCCTTCTTTTGGAGAGTGTGACAGATTTGCCTATTTTATATAGAATGTAGAGTTCAGAGTATTATCATTCCCAGAATTATCATCAAGTGGTAGCAGTCTCAATTGATTAAAATATGTATCGTATCTTGTCGAATATCAATTATATCAAGTAAACATAGAATTAATGAATTCTGGTCCTATTGTCATCTCAAGTTTATCAACTATTGTTTCGATCGAATCGCACAAATGGATAAGATGCATCATCATGTTGAAGATGGTGCTCTTATCGGATAGATCAGTCTAATCTAGTCTCAAATCAAGACTACTGGTCTCACTTATCGCGTATCTTTTTTTGTGTGGTTGTCTAGGTGGTGGTCACTCGATGGAACTCCTCCATTCAGTCCACCCATCAAAGTTATTATTGTAGAAGTATTTCTCAACTGCTCTATTATTCATAGCTAGATTCCTATCGGTTCTTGTTTTATAAGCCATTTGAAGATCAATAGTATTCTCCAGCATATTCATGTTGGATATTACTCTTTGAATTTCATGCTGTACACATGTAGCAATCATAGAATATCTTATTATTCCTGCCGAGCATTTATTATATTTTATCTCTGAGTGAGTTTGGATCACCCGAAATAATGAGTTGATAACCGATTTTCTATTTCGAAACAGTTATTAGTTTCATTATAGTTTTTGGGAGTCAGGAACTTCAAATATGAAGATGTAATACTGTACAGGAAAAATCGAGGAAATATCAAAAGTAGCGACATGAATCTGAAAACATTGGAAGTTCCTGAAATTACTGAGAGATATTCAAAAATCAAAATATAAAAGCAGCCATCAGATAAGTAGCCATCTATCGAGTAAATAAAAAAAACTACTGAAAGAGGAAGAAAAGATTAAGAATATCAGAGAAAAAAATATGAACAAATTCTGGGAAGAATACGAACAGTAGGAAAAAAAGAAAACTGAAGAATAAAACAATAATTAGAAGGGGAGGATAGTCAAGACACGAAGATTGAAATGATACAGACATCTAGACAAGATCCTAGAGAAATTATTAGAAGAGTGATGTGAGAATGATAATTGCCATTGTAAAAACCATTATGAAGACCAAACAATATTGAAAGGTTAGAAGTATGAATGCTGTGAGAATTAAAGACTGGAGACAACTTATAAGATCTAGAGATTTAGCACAAAATAACAAGATATGCGAAGAGGCAGGAAACCCTCTGAAAAGAAACAAAGGAAGGAGATCAGCAGAATGATTCACCGGAGTAAAATTGAATTTAAGCGGCTCTCATTCCAAAGGAATATTATAGTTCCAATGATGCACTTATATCATTGCACGACTTAGCATTTCTACAGACTTTTAAATTTGCACGTCAATTGGGAGTTTCTCTTTTAAAAATATGTCATCCAAAGTCATGAAAAAATTCAACAAATCATTGACAAACACAAATATAAGAGATTCAGCATTCTCAGATTGTATTCATCCCAGGTATTGATGTAAGTTAATTAATTATCAAGTAACTTTGAGCTTGAAATACCGCTCCTATCGAACGGAAAATTGTGTATAATTGAGTCGCCCACTCTATTCCTGTTATTAATTGATATAGCAGAGATGAAAAATGGCACAGAAATACTCTTGTTTCCATTGAAAATTTTTTCACTTCGTTGTGTGACATAAATTGGTAGGATTAGTCGTGGAATTGCATGAATAATTCATCACGATTCTGCTGTCAAAAATGTGCGCTAAAATCATTAATTGGACATAAGCTCCGGGATTGTGAACAGAAACGTTCCTAGGAAGGCTCATCATTATCGATTTCGTTGCATTCAAATAGAAATATTGCGAATAATTTCCTCGGAAATTCAAACAATGAGGAACTGCAACGCATCATCAACCACAAGCTATTCAAAAAATTCACGTTCTTTTCGACCTAGAAACGACGGAATACTGCGGCAACAAATAGAATATTCGATTATTTAACTTTTTTCATCCTCAATTACGAAATAGTGGATAGATTATATACATTTGTTACGAAAATCAAAAGGCATTCAGAATGTGGACGGATTTACAATAATTCTATCGTTTCACTATCATGATCTCGCCTACCCAATCGGTGGGGAATTTGAACTTGCATTATACACTAGAATTAACATCAACATCACTCCTATATGATTTTTCAATACCTGGCAAAGAAATAGCTGTCATATAATTATCGTGGCACCACTACAACTCCGAGTATACAAACGTCATAATGTAAACAAATAACTCTACCCTAATACCCGTAATATGTAATAGCTTAAGACATCTTGAATATACCAACAAGAGAACATTTGAAATAATGAGCTCTGGAATTCAGTGATTTTGAACGAAGCGTATTAATGTTCCATACCAAAAAATTTAATTCAGATAGGAGTAGTGAACAATTGTTAAAAATCAAATTCTAATTCAGTCACCCATTAAGTGGTCGTTGGACGATTGGTGAAAAATCTCAATAGATACCAAATCAATTGTTTAGGTTTATACGAGATACAAGAGTATCAAAATTTTTGCCGTTGTTCACTAATGAATAAAGCGACAGAACTAGAACAGCAACCTCTTTTCAAGAATAAAGTAGGTAATTGACTCACATTACTTTGAAAATATATGTGATCGTGAAATGATTTCCACACGATACCATTCATGAAAATCGAATCAAATAAAGTTCATTGAATGTCAAAACAAGGGTATTAATCATGAATAAAAAATGCTAGTAATAAGTAGGTGAGTGATACGTGACGTACTAGCCTCAAAATTGTTACTATCATTCTGTAGAGTTAAAGGTGGTTTGCGAACTTTCCTCTGGCTTAGTATTTTCTTCAATAACGTGTTGACTAGTGATGACAAGTGATGACAAAATAATACTACAATAGAATCAGTCGTAGTAAAAATAATTGTACATATGTAATCCTCTGTTTTCGAAAGAGGTTGGTTTGTTTAGATGTGGTCCTACTATTATTGTTGGAATATCATCTATCATTTCTGTTGAGTCAAAGAAGTCAGAGATATGAGATAAAAAATGGAAAATATGTGCAATATTGTTTTTTCCAAAATTAAACCCATATGATATAGTCGTTTTCAGGTATAATCTTCATGTTGATGTTTCAAAAATGAGTAGTCTTCCCCAGTATCTACTCCCACTTTTCTTGTCTCTCTCTTCAAGAGCTTCAACTCATTTGTGCAGGGGCGCGTTTTTTGTTAGCCAGACGAGAACATCTCGTGATCGATATCGAATTTTATGGCAGAGAAATTCAAATTTGCTGGGTCAATCCATCGACTAATAGGTCTTGGGGCATCAAACTTCAAATTCCATGGGCAATTTCCTTTTTTCGTGGCGGTTGATCGCATTTCAAAAATCGATATTGGCATCAACTAAGCCACTGCACTTATCAGAGACTACCTGGGTCTGAAATTTAGTTTCATACGTCGATGAAAATTATTTCCTATCGTTGTTCTTTATAGAACCCATGTTCTAAAATGAATGATCAGTTATATTGATCCTGTACAAAAAGAGTTTCTTGAATTGTTTTGTTCAAAGAGGTATACTTTCTCCAACAAATGTTCAATTAATCTAATCTTAAAGTTTTCAATTCCGTATCACTGAAAAAATCATCACCAACTTCATAGTCACCTGTTTTGATTTTCGTCGAAAATCGTCAGGAACATAAATGAAGTTTCATAATCCTTTTCTCATTTGATTGTCCATTGAGTTATATGTGCAGGAACTATAAAAGCTCATAACAAATTGGTGTGTCTTTTTTCAATTTCACAGTTCATATTGTTATTATGTGATGATGTCTGCAGACACTTCATGTATTAATCTACATATCCCAAAAATAAAAATAAATGGTGGCTTGAACTAAATGAAACACATTCAAATCACCTCATGTAATAGATGTTTGTATTCAGAAGGGAAAAAAGTTTCTTGAAAATTGGAAAGTTAAAAAAAACAGTAAATGATTGAGCAATGAAATGAAATGTCACATAGAGAAATCATAACTATCCTATGGATTGATCAAGAATAAAATGAATCGTGAATAAAAATTGATATTCCAACTGATGTAGCCCATTGGGTATAACATTTCCCTGATGATATGTGTGAAGATGAGGTGGCTGCAGCTATTTCAGATGTCTATAGGAATATGCTTAACCTCCCTAGGTAAAATGTAGTTCGTACAACTAACAGAGCAATATATAATTCATCGTTTTGGCATAGTTGATTATAACTTGACCATTTGTTAATGAGAAAATAACTGCAAGTGATACTTTGATGAGTATACGTAGGAAAATTCTGTATATACCCCATTACTGGCTTCGAAACTGTGGGGAATTCTCCTTCAGACGATAATGAAGTATTTTTTATGATATATCTTCAAAACGTCGCATTTCAAATTTATCATTTCAACCTTCTTCCTATAAAAAATATTTCAAGTACTTAAAAACCAAAATAAATATGGGAATTTAAAGTTTAAAGTGCTTTGTTTCTAATTCAACATTTGGCAACATCGACTGCGGATTACAGTGATAATAAAGGACAACAAATTCGTTACGTTGATTAGGTAAACAAAGATGGCTAGATTTCAATCAGATCGGAAACCCATTCTGCTTATTTCTATTCCATGACGTTCCATGCATCGCAAAGAAGGCAACGACCAAGTTAGAGAGAGAACTCAGGTTTTAAGGTTATGTTTAAGTTTGGCGTGGTTTGGCTTCTAAGTAAGGTTGTTGGTTGGGTTACACTATTATATTGATGTATAATATTGTATCAAATAACTTAAAAACAATTCAATCAAATATTCTTTACCAGCCACAAAGTATAAACAAAAAGTTGGGTTATGACAACCGACAAATTTTGACACTAGATTGTAAATGTACAAAGAACAAATATATGTTGTTCTTTTTCTAGCTTACTAGGCGCTGTTGCCAATTTGTCAACTAGAAACAAAGCGATTTAAAATTTAAAACCCCATATTTGAAAAACTATTTTAGATAGTTTCTGCAGAGAGTTTGGAATATTCATGAATGAAACTCATAATCATTAACTTAAACTTGCATTTCCAGTAATAACCTAAATTGTGGAGAATTCCTCATTCGGGAATTGTCGTGCTGTTGATATGTTGGCGACTGAGTTTGTAGAATGTTTTCCCGTATACACAAAATTAGTCAGTAGTCCCCAAATAAAGATAAATGAAAATTCTGGTGAATCAAATTTCGTTGATGCTGGACAAAAAGGTGATTTCATGTGCTGAATGATCTGGAAATCAATCCAGAATATCTTCGATAGATTTGAAAATCCACACGATTGACGTTCAAATTGAATTACAATTCACCTAGAATCAAAATTTCAGTCATATAAAACACAATTATTTCACCTTCACATAACATGCGATATTACGTGCACCAAAGAATTGATAAATATCTTGCATTTCAAACAATCACCAATACACCTCGGGATAGATAGAACTATGCAAACGGCAACTGAACTTTTGTCTATGTATTCTGTCCCGAACGGTCAATTTCGAATGCATCAATATATTTCAGCCATTAGGAGAAACGGAAAGCTTTCACTGCGAACCGTTTATATTTCGATATATATTTGATACATATGTGGAATTCCCTTTTCGCTATAATTTCTGCGATTCGGAGTCCCCATAGAATACGACATTTGCTTTACGCTCCCACTTCATGGTTGAATACACAAAAGAGCGAAAACATGTTTTCTATAAGAGTACAACACAAGTATGTAAATTTGAATGCGCTTTCCTCAAAGGTGCTGAGAATCATCTTCGCCAATTCTGAAACAATGCTAATTCATCACGAGCTGTCAAGTTCGCTTTATTCTTGTTGAATCAAGTCACAAAATCCAATTAGAAAGTTTTGATTCACGACAAGATAGATGACTCATCTAATATTTCAAAAAGGTCGTTTTAAAATTACAAATAAGCTAACGTTAAGAAAAATTCCGGTATGCACGCCTAATCAGCAAAGAAACAGAAAATGGAACATCATCAGTTTCGAGTCGAAACAATGATATATTAAACAATCAATCAGTTTTATAGAAGCCAAACGTTGAATGGGCTCCTAACATCTGTAACTTTTACTGTTCAATAAAGCCTCGACTCTGGATATAGCTATATTGCGTTGAAATATCAAAAAACAGGAACATTACTGACAGAAAGAATGTCATCATGTGAAACTTTGTTATTGCTATAGCAAGAATCCGGAACATTTTGATATTTCATCATGTTTCTGTGGTCATTTTCACTCCACTCCACATCGTTTCATTCGTATCAGTGAAAAATATAACAATAATCTTACAATATCACTTTTATCTACTATCTAGCAACATGATCTATGAATCGAATATGAAACACACAATCCACTTATTATATGGATAACATCTATGGAAATGGAAATACGAAGGCAATAACTTTACATATTGACATTAATCGAACCACGTTTTTATCAACTGAAATATCGTATAATTTCACCAAGTGTTTCATCACCTAACAATTATATTCATAAGTCTCATTTCATGTAAATTCAATAATGAGTTCATCAATATATCTATGATTTGTAATTTGTCGAATTGAGACGAATTTCAGCTACAAATCTTTCGACTTCAAGATATGGAGAAACGATCTAAAAACTTGATGATAAATTACGACGGATTCATAAGGTGCATTTATAAATGACTGAAAAATGTAAATCAGATTTCCGAACCACGGAGCGGAAAGAAATTAATCCATCTAGGTACGACACGTTCTGATACCGGGATTTGCGATTTTTATGGTCATACTTTAAAAATACTCAGAACAAGTATTTATCAATTTTTTGTATCCACATAGTTTGGATTGATGTTTTAGGAACTCAACAAGCGTGATTTCATACCATCAAGGGTAAATTTTATTGAAACGCTCAATATCGTGATAAATCATAACCGTTCGATCTCCTTGTACCACTAGAGACGGTAAATAATTCGATTTTATTTCAATTCCGATTCACAATATCATGGGAAATTCATTCATGTATTCAGAATGAATTTAAAGTTCCCCTCCATAAAAATAGAATGAATCAATTCATTATGTATTTATTGAAAAAGCCTAAAACAGGTCCAATGCAGTTGTCAATTAAACTTGGTATAGTACAAACAACACAACCATTTTTGCACGCCCTCTGAATTATTAGTGGCCAACAAAATCGTCAAATGTGCTTCGGAAGAGATTACCACCTTCTTTTAACAAATTGAATCGAGTTTCTTATGATTCCAATCATCCAAGCTCTATGATTATATGAATTTGTCGACAACAATATGGAACCCACATACATATTGTAATAGATTATTGAGACGTTCTGTTTTGTTGCTAGTAGGTGGCACTTGTACCAAACATCTGTATTCCACTGTCAGACGCTACATTGGTAGCTTTCTTAAGTGAGCCGATTCGTGGGTGGTTTGTTTGCTGGCCTAGTGCAACTGATGAGGCTTGGCGAGCCGAAACAGATCTGTATTGCACCGGTACACATTCCACACACGAATCGAGATTAACCTACAACCCTTTATTATTATATTCTCTACGTGTTCATACACGCTAACTCTAGCTCTATTATAGTTTCTATTCGGAAAGATTTACAATAAGATTTGAAATGTTTCCCATCAAGCATTCTGTACACCCACCTCATCTTTAGTACACACTAAGAAAAATTCAGTGAATCGTTGTGTGATGGCCTCAAATCTTTTCATTTTCAATCAGATACGCATATCTTCGTGAATTAGATTAACTATCTGAAAAATGGTACTTGTCAGTATTCATTCGAATTCTATCATATACTACATACTACTTTCACTCTTCTATGCACCTATTCACCTAACTGGTTCAATAGAGGTTCATGGAGAATGGGAAGAGATATATCATATTAATTTTGTTCAATGTGTTCCATGTTCCTAAAATATTTACAATATGCTCTTACTTCCGGTTAAACCAGAAGTGACATCAACTTTGTTTTTTTCAAATGGAACATCCCGTTCATTTTTAGATTTTCAAATTCTACGAAAAATTCTGGACCTGTTGCATTTTGAATTTTCTTCCTATCAATTTTCAAGATATTCCATTTTTTCGAAAAATGTCCATATCATCTTCAATTTTCAAGGTTCAAGGTTCAATCTCCGTACACACATGAAAGAGTGTTCTATTAGGTATATTTCGAAGTGTTCCAAAATATTGGGGTGTTTGATATTCTAGTTTACTTTTTCGAATGTTCAAATCACAATAACTTCCTTATTCCAGATAAAATGACCATAGAATTTTCACACTATCCGATACAGAATTTGATTTCTTATCGATTTGCATGAACATACCATATTGCTAAAATGGATGTTCACAGAGATATCAACAAAAATGTGGAAATACGCTCATTCGTCCCATGTGTATTTTCACAAGTGTACTTTGGATGGTTCTGAATTTGATTTTGATGAATAATTATGAATATCAATTGATTCCAAACATAAAAAGAAACAAGTATGGTGCACCATTATATGGTGTTAGAAACATTACACAAAAATTTATAACTGATGGATCTTGAAAACAAATCACGAGGAAGAAGATTCGAAATGCAACATGTCCAGACTTTCTCGTAGAATTCGAAAATCTGAAAATAAACAAGGTATTCCATTTGAAAAAACAAAGTTGATATAGTTTCCGGTTTGACCGGAAGAAAGTATTGAAATATTCTAGAAAGACAGAACACGTTTAGTAGTAGCATTCACCAAAAGTTGATATATCTTTCAGTTTTTCATAAACCACTAATGAACCAGTTGGGTGAATCACCCTGTATATAGATCGTGTTTCAGAGATAATGAATACTGTCATCAGATATAAAAAACAACTAGACATTAATGTGAACACTATTCTCAAGGTGATTTTGTATATGAAAAACAACTTTCTTATCATTTCACATACGTTTAATTTCCTCGTCTCTCATTTATATTACATTTACTTTCCAGTTAATTCAGAAACATTCAACTATGTGAGTGTTTGCTCGTCTTCTCAGGCTCTGTAACTCCAAACGAATTTATAACCCGGTCTAAAAGGAAATAATGAAAATAATGAAAATGTTGTGTAGTCCACAAATAATGAGTGTACAGGCTGTTATTAGGATCAAACCAAATATAAATTTTCACATGATCAATTGTTTCATCAGAGTTATTTTTTTTTCGAAAAATTAAACCTCTGTCTCCTCTTAAAAATCCAAGATTATTTCAAGATTTATTTATCACAAAAGAATACAGTAATCATCATTAGCACCATCCTCATGTTTAGAACAGATTATTTCGTATGAGGAATCCAAAATGTGTCTTCATAAAAAATAGTATATCTGTTCATAAAGAAAGGCGTCCACGTAATTAGTTTACAATCACCATCTCGTATCTGATATCTAGAAGCATCAGTTTGAAAGCTGAACGTTTGATGAACGTTTCTCAGTCACTCAGGTGAATAACATTTCGGGTGTTTGACATTTCTCCCATTCCTTTTTTATGTTTAGACTTTCTACTATTTGTATAACACCCACCTTAAATTGTCTTGAGGTGGAATTGTCCATATCTCAATATGTTATTGATCCAAGGATTCAAGTATAATTCGAGAACTCAGAACTCAAAAATTCTGGATTAAAATAAAAGAATGCCATAAAAACAAAACGATGGAAAATCAATGACAAGATCCTCACATTCCTCAGTTTTACAAATATGTAGCTACTATTTTCGTGTATCCACTCAAAATTGAATACAAAATATTAACGAACGAACGAGGACTATGATCACAAGAAAAAATTCATCCGATTTTCTACTCACAAGTTCATTCTCAAATTCAAATTTCCGCGAACTGCAGTTGAAGCCCTTACATTTTGTAATAGAAAGTAAGGGATTGTGTTGGGTACTCGATAGGTATATCGGCTAAATCTGAGAATCCCACACTACTACAAAGGGCTTGGTCTCTTGTGGTCTCTATTAAAGATTCCAACAACCTTATCTTTCGAGATATATTTTAGTTCAGCCATTCAAAATGTTATACTATCGGAATCGAAGAATATGTTGGATATGAAAATGATAAATTAAGGCAATATAGCAAACTACGGAAAATTAGTTTTCTTTCTTCTAACTTCTGGAAGAATTTCTGAAAGGAATACTCAATCATATCGTTATTTTCTCTTTGTTACGTAAAGGTGTTTTCAAGCTGTCTACACGACGTTTCTATGATTCTATTATCACTGCTTTCATAGTGTGTCACAAGATATCATCTTTCAAAAACGTGATTTTATCGAGGGAATTATCATAATGATAAGAATTCTCAATTTCGTATTCCGACATCGATAAATATAATTAAAGTGATTCATAAATAGACAACACTATTGATGGTTTTTCAAGATATTTTTATTCGACTCATAATAGTCCTTATTTCCAATACTGTCCAGTTGTATTGAATCTTCAATACTTAATCATAACAGTAAATAATTATAACACGAATAATTGTTTTATGATACACTGCTAAAAGTCATCTTCGAATTATCTGATTTCTGAATCATCAAAAGATTTCGGTATTCCGAAAATTATTCTTCGATGACTAATGATGATCAAAGGACAGAAAATCACCTTGTGTTATAAATAAACGAAAATCAAATTGGTGGTCTTGGTTACAATTGTTTAAACAACTCCATGATATAGCACTAACTGTAAAGGAGAGTTGGGTCGAATACAGGAAAAAAGTATCCGAATACCGAATACCGAATACCGAATACGGATACTTCCAATGTATCCAGATACTTTGAAAAAAAATAGATAATTTTGGATAACAGATATCGTTGAAATGATGATAGAACTTAGGGAAAAAGCATATCGTAGATACAAAAAAACAAAAAACATAGATCACTGGAACCATTATAAACAGCTGAGGAATCAGGTAAATATTGCCATACGAAACGAGAAAAAGAGTTATTTAGAATTTTGTGCTAGGAACAATAATAACAGTAAAGTAATGTGGAAAAAATTACAGAATTTGAATGTTTACAACAAAAAAGGTGCTATCTCCCTACCAGCCTGTCTTGATAATCCATCCAGAATAAACCATCACTTTTCACAGCCTTCATTGAATAAGTCAGAACCTGATCTATTGAATCTATTGAATAATTATAATCAGAATACAAGGTGTCATTTTGAGGAACTCTTTGAATTCAAAACTATTACCATGGAAGAAGTCCATGTATCTTTATCAGAAGTGAAGTTATTAGCTACAGGTCCCGACTTGATCAATTTAGAAATGATATTACTTTGTTGCCCGACAATTCTACCTGTTTTGACTAATATTGTAAATACTTGCCTGCTAGAAAATCTATTCCCCGATATCTGGAAAGTTTCAAGAATAATGGCGTTGCCCAAAAAAAGTGAAGTATTGAGTTACAATGATCTCCGACCAGTTGGTATATTGGCATGTATGTCGAAAGTAATCGAGAAAATAATGAACAATCAGATAAAACTTCATCTGGAAAAATATTCCATATTACCAACTATACAATCAGGGTTCAGAATCAGGATTCAGTTGTACGACAGCTTTACTTAATATTGTCGATGACATCTTAAGGGCTACAGATGCAGGAAAAACAACAGTGCTGATACTTTTAGATTACTCTAAGGCGTTCGATACTATGAATCACCAGGTTTTGCTTTCCATTCTTCATTTTGTAGGCTTTTCGGCCAATGCAATCCAACTCATGGCTAATTATATACAAAATAAGTGCCAATTCGTGGAAACAACTGTCGGACAATCTACAAGGGAAGTTGTGACTAGTGGTGTTCCCCAGGAATCTATCCTAGGCCCATTGCTGTTCAGTATATACACTAGTAACTTTTTATCTAGTATAAAACTTGCAAATCTCACTTTTATGCTCATGATACACAGCTGTATCACACATTCATTCCTGATGATTGGTTTTTGGCGCAACAAGCAATTACAGAAGACTTGGATCAGCTAGTGAGGCTGTCTACATTGCATTACTTACAAAATCAATGCGATCAAATCAAATGTCATGATTTTTGGGAAGAACAAACAACACATCAAATCTGTTATGGATATACATATCCAAGGTGAACAATTGTCTTTTGTTGAAAATGTGAAAAATTTGGGTTTGTATCTGGACACAGATCTTCGTTTCGAAAAGCATATTGGTACTTGTATCCAGAAAGCATATTGTTCCTTGATAATGCTTTATCCTCATAGACACTTGCTTTCAACTACAACCAAAAGGATGTTGAGTGATACGCTGGTCTTGAGTCATTTTAATTTTTGCGATACACTATACGGACCTTATCTGCTTAGAAGGGATATTGATCGTGTGGAGAAAGTGCAGAAATCCTGTCTCAGATTCATCTATGGTATCCGCAAATATGATCCAGTATCGCACATGTTCAAACCTTCAAAGTGGTTGAAAATGCAAGATCGGCGGAAACTCAATTTTCTAGTTCTGTCACACTCAATAATTCATGAACAGAGTCCTCCATACCTTTACAATAAAATAACATATAGGACTGATGTTCACAATGTGAATTTACGGCATAGGGGTCGCATCACTCCTCCATCATATAGAACCACCATATTTCAAAGAAGCTTCTCGTACAATATTTACAAAATGTCTAATGGCATTTGAAAAGAAAATCAGAGAAAATATTTTGGCTACATATATGTGACTCTTTTCACGCACAGCAGTAATTATTTTGTTAGTTATCCCGTTTATAAGTTAACGAACAATTTAGAATATAAGTTTTCTTATTTTGGGGCTGAACTAGAACTTTTCCAAATTGTTCTCAGCTCCATTTTGCATGATTATATTCAACCTTGTTGTTGTAAATGTTATTTTTGTAATGCAAATACATATTATTATTATACGACAGATTCTGATTCAACGAGATTGATTGGTACTTGCTATCTGTAACCCCGTAAACGGACCAAAAAATATATAAATACATGAGGCCCTCTAATAACAAAGTGCTAAAATTGTATTTCACCGTTTCCGATGATGCCCGACAACATGCGACAAGACACGCCTGCATAAGATGGGGCTGTTTGGTCTGGTTCTTATTCATCGAATAATTTAAAAGTATCCAAAGATCGAAAAAAGTATCCGGCATTCGGATACTTACAAATTTGGCCACGGATGGGGATACTGGATACAAAATTTAAAAAATATCTGAATACAGCTTTCGGATACATACAGAAGTATTACCCAACTCTACTGTAAAGCCATGATGACAATAGTTTTCTTGAATATTTCAGAGAAGAAGATCAATGTTATTGGAAATTGCTAATCTTTCCCGATAATTCATAAATGATCCTGATGAAATCATTGATACAGGTTCGAGTGCTTAAAAGTGACTTGTTCATTAATTCAAATGATTGGTATAATTTTATCAATGAATTAATCTGTGATGAAACAGATTACGATGACTCCACAAAATTTCATCTCCATGGTTTACTTATACCGTGTGAACTTGTGAAGTTATACATGAATTAATTCATTCTTTTTTCTCAGATGTTTCAAATAGACGAACTATATTTTGGTTAAACCTGGTATTTCATGATTCATCTGATAAACTTGGACCTTATGTACAGTGTTGAATCGGGGATCGATTGAGCGAAACAGAAAACGAGAAGATTAATAACAGTTTGTGTTTCAAAGAGCAGAATTTTCGCGAATTCTATTTCAAATATAGATCTGGTTATGAAAAAGACACAATAACATAAAATTGTGAAATTGGTGGAAATATTGGCTACAAATTCCGAGTGTTACTAAAATATCCAGAAAAAAATCAATTATTTCATCATGACATAAATAAACTAATGATATTTTGGGGTTAGTTTGTATTGGATTAGAATTGTTTGTCTTTACACTAGACATCATTCTCACTTTGAGCAGTTCTAGTATGTTTTTGAATTTTCAAATTTCAACCTTACTGAAGAAAAAATCCGAAAATCAATAGCAGCTCAGTATGTTCATGTCTTATCCTGCAATATCAGATCGCCGATGACTTTGATATGAGTCATCGATGAATCGAAATATTCCAGTCATCGATATGGATCATCTTCAAGTAGATCCAAAACTGTTGAATATCATAAATGTTTTTTCATGTTGTTTAATTATAATGTTATTATGACGGACTACTTGACTTGTCGGAGTGATTCCATATCGTACACCACAAAACAACCACATAGTCGAATAAAATCCAGATCTTTGATGATTCAACAACTTCAATGATGAATTATTTTTACCAATTAACAGAAACATTGTATCTAATTCAGAATACGACATATCACTGAATTCTTCTTCGCAGCTGTGCAGAGCCGAAAATAACAAATAGCAGTGGTGATTACCAAGCATTTTTTGTGGTTTCGAAAATAAAAATTAGTGTTTGGTACTCGGAAAGTTTTTTCACTGGTAGTCATTGTAGGGTTTTTAACATATTTGTTGCTATTGGTGTTTTCCTCGAACACTGGCGGCATTTGCATAACATTGATTTCAGCTATGCCGGATTCGTGGAATACAAAAAAATAATTGAAGACTAAACTTTCCATAAAGGGTCTGTTAAGAAATAACACTGGATTCATTGTGAAGAATTCGTATTGATTATGCATATCCACTCATGATTTCAATTTGAATTCGTATTCGTACATTAGCAATTCGTCTCGGTTATAAAGTTAATTCACGGAAAGATTTCATGAAAGATTCAGTACAACTATCTTTACTCCAAAGTGATTCTTCCAATACATTTTCTATCATACTATTCAAATACGATTTGAGATAATACTACTGTACTGTTTCGCTACTGATATTGATCTCATGAATGAAATATTTGATGGATTCTATAAATCAGATCTATATCCAGATCACTATTTCGAGTTATCTAGTATACTTTGTTGAAATCAAGATAATCATAATCGATGTTTTAACATAAAGATCGCCGTCATGATAGTGGGGTTTATTTTGAGATTTTGAGACCACTAATCACATATAAATAGGACAAAATTCAACATCGATATCATTAACTACGTTTACATCGTGGTGTTCATAGTAAGTGAAAGAAATTGAATTCATCTATTTCAGTTTACTCGTGAGGTTAAGTGACGCAAAATGTAAGCAATCCATTGATAAAAAAATCTTATATCTATATAATCAATTTTCAGCTAAAAAAATGGCCAATCCTTTGCTCTCTACGTTAACAAACAATGGCATGAAACATGCTTCCTTCTTGGTAAAAATGTATGGAAATCAATGTGCGATGATTTCTCGAAATGTTCATGATATGGCAATCAAAGCCGACATCAATAACGAAGGTAAAATTTCAATAATGTATCCTTACTCTGCTCATTTTTAATGATAGTTTATCAACAATTAAGAAGTAACGCGTTACATTTTCTAGGTGTCTTCGCATATGACCATTTTTTTCATGAACAGATAATGAAAAAGAAGAATGAACATTCCTATAGAGTATTCAAGAAAGTGAATAGACTAGCTGGACTAGGTGATTTTCCAAAGGCACTAGAATATTCATGGGGAGAAAAACCCATAACTGTATGGTGCTCAAACGATTATTTAGGCATGTCTTGTCATCCCGAAGTCAAAGCGGCTGTGAGAGAAGCATTAGAAAAATATGGATCTGGAGCAGGTGGAACAAGGAACATCTCAGGAAACTCAACAATGCATGAAAAACTTGAGAAAAAATTGGCCGAATTACATCAAAAGGAAGCTGCTTTACTTTTCTCTTCGTGCTTCGTTGCCAATGATTCTACACTCTTCACTTTAGCCAAGGCACTACCAGGATGCCATATCTTTTCAGATGCTGGCAACCATGCATCTATGATCCAGGGAATCCGAAATAGCAGTGTTCCAAAGCATATATTCAGACATAACGATCCTAGACATTTGGAAGAATTACTACAGACACTTGATAGGAGCATTCCCAAAATTGTAGCCTTCGAAACAGTGCATAGCATGTCAGGAGCTATAAGTCCTCTAGAGGTAAATACCTGAATAAAACCATCATTTTCATTCTCCGATACCATACCATCAGTATCACCCACTGCTCTATCTCATGAAAAAAATTTTCTAGGAATTATGTGATATATCCCATGAATATGGAGCCTTGACTTTCGTTGATGAAGTCCATGCTGTTGGTTTATATGGTCAAAATGGTGGGGGAATCGGAGATAGAGAGAACGTCATGCACAAAATGGATATGATTTCAGGAACTCTAGGGAAAGCATACGGAAACGTAGGAGGCTATGTAGGTTAGTAAAAAACTGAATGTCAGTTGGTTTTTCTATAAAGATTGAGAAAACGTCATTTTCTTTTCAGCTGCCAATGGATTATTGATCGATATGGTTCGGTCATATGCAGCTGGCTTTATCTTCACGACATCATTGCCACCAACTGTCTTAGAAGGTGCCTACAAAGCAGTCGATATCTTAGCTTCAGACGAAGGTCGAAAATTAAGAGAAAAACACCAACATAATGTGAAATACCTGAAAAACTCTTTGTTGAGGCATGGTTTTCCAGTTGAACATACACCTAGTCACATAATTCCAATCAAGATAGGTAGTCCGGAATATTGCGGTGCTGTTTGTGACACTTTGTTGAAGGAAAAGGGGCACTATATTCAAGCCATTAACTATCCCACTGTGGCGAGAGGACAAGAAAAATTGAGGTTAGCCCCCACTCCTCATCACACCAAAGAACTCATGGACAAACTCGTTGATGATTTGAAGGAAGTATGGAATGATCTGAAATTACCTTTCACCAATGTGAAGTGAATGGTAGGAGTATGAAGAAAATGTGTATATGGTGATTTTTCGGTATCTACTGTGAGAAAATGGAGAGGCTCCAAAGTTTCTTAGTGATGAAATCATCGAACTTACTCAGTGGTGTATTATATTATGGTTTCGAACTTTTCGTGTCAAAGTAACGCATATCGATTTCTCATTAATTTATTAATTTGTTCAATATTATTATTATATTTATAGTTGGTGTATATTCAGCAGTGATAAAAAACTTTCGAACTCTGAGTTGGTTCTCAAATCACAATGAAGTAGTGGGGAGGAATAAGGTTGCGATGATGAGTTTATGTTGCACTATACTTAAAAAATTTATAGGAATTCATAAAATAATACTTCGAACTGTGACCGGTTCCAGCCGATAAATATCAATGATATCAGGTCTTCTATTCCATTTCAAATAACATAATACTCTACTCACTCCCGAGTTGAGATGAAAATATTCATAACACCGGCAAATTCCTAATGATATCATTTTATGATAGCTCAACTGTACATTCTAATTCATCCGCCTGAAAAGTGCGAATTAAATTGTATGCTTGAAATGCAGCTTCAAAGCATTTTCGGTGCACAACTATGGTTCATGATTTTTTTCTAAATTGCATGGCATGGTTCTCTATAAGTGTTTATGTATGTATGTTGAAGTATCAATAGATATATTTGTCCTTTCTATTCTTGGATCTTTAAAATATTATTATATTCAACCCAATTCAATCTCTATCATCATTGGACTGACAATAAATTGTATATATATATTATTTTTGTTTTGTCATTTGCTCTATTATATTTCCTTTTTATCTATCCGGTTTCTAGAATTTCAATGTGCTCATGATAATACGATCGATTCTTCATTTCAGAACGAATGATAAATAATTTTTCTTCGAAGCATTGTGTGATACATGGGTTATGAAACGAATTTTTGAACATAATTCACGAGTATTCAATCTCATGTAAGTTGTTTATGTATCGTAACGAATCATCTTTCGAAATTGTAATCCGGAAATATATTCAATGGTCCGATTTGTGAATAATGATAATAATGAACAAAGTGACTCCATTCCTATCAACTGTGAATATACCTCATATCGTGAATAAGATTGAAGTTGTATTTCTGATCACTATATTTTGAACAATCATTTTCAAATAGGGAATAATTGTTGCTTTCTAATGGCATAATTGTTAAAACATACTGAATAATGAATGTATTTTATGAATGTATATATTTCAATCAATTCACTCATGTAATGAACTCAATATTATTCTCAGTTGAAACATATACTTTTGAATTCATTCATGACACATACAGGTGCTATCACCTAGGTGTCTGAATTATGAATACTAGTACATAGGTTTTTAGTAATAATAATGTAATTTGTGAATTTGTCAATCATGAATATACACCATTATTATATCTTATCTTATATCTCATTTATGTTCGTTGCTGTAAAATGGGATTTAATCATAATAATAAAATATTAGAGTGGCGAATTTGCAGTCCCAGTCGCCCTTTGCGAAATGATCAAGAAGTTCACAGAAATATGACATTCTCGAGATTATCGATTGCTCCAGAAATATTTTTAATATAAATTGAAGTATTGATGGCGGTAAACAAAATAATCACGAGAAGATGTACCGTCTATTCATACGGAAACGAAATACAAACGGAGTTTAGTTAACCAATCATAGTGCTCAGAACTGGCAATCAATTTGGCTTTGCAGCAGTCCAAGTAGAAAAGTTCGCCGAGCGCATTTTTTCCACTTGTCCGAAGACATGAATTGGAACTGGTTGAGAGGGTATGGTTAGCTTCCCCAGTTGAATAGATATCATAACTTTTTTAATGCATGAATTCCTTCCGTACTTCTTCAATTGAGCACCTTCAAAATACTGAGGGCTTTAGGTGATTCAACTTGGATCTGTCGAAGGAAAAGAAGAATATTTTGCATGCTCAAGAAGCTTTCAGTCATCAGAAGCATTATATTGTGAAGAAATATCAGATTTCCTTCCGCTTAAGTCATAAAAATGGTTGAATTCATGTTTGAGTGATTTGTAGATACGCATCTTATTTATGGCGAGAACCGAGAAGGAACGGTAGAGAGACTGTAGAGTGTTTTTCGAATAGCTGAAAGACATTTCCGGCAATTCATCGTCGGTTAAGCGAAAAAGGCAACACTGTACTAACAGTGGCTTTTGAGGAAGTTTTATATCGAACTGATACACAACCAACACGCATGCTATAGCACATCCTCCACATATTTAAAAAGATGTACCACAGGCTTATTAACCAAGAATAAGTGCTTCAATAATCATAACAACCACGTGTGAAATTATCACTTTTCTGACACCTCATATATCTACAATATTTGAGGTTGCACATCAAAAACATACTCAAATCGATCTTATGAGAGCTCAACATGTGCGGTTTTGATTTTCTTCACCCTACATGACGATTTATGCGTACACTCAAGACGCGATATTGTTTCGATAGAAGGGGAGGACTCCTGATATGTATTGACCAAATTTAATTATGAAAATCTCTTTCAATCATCCATAATATGGCGAATTCACCAAATTCCATACTCTTCCATGTATTTCAACAATTCTTCAACTAATCAGCTATAAAAATTAGGAATTCAATATGAAATTGTTCGAGAAATTGAAGCAACAGAATCTGAGGAGATCCAATCATGAAATTACTCCATTTAAACAATCGAAGAAGTCCTACAAAATCTTCAAACATTATGGAAAATATAACAGAATGAAATCACAGACGAATGTGAAAGAAAAAATATTGATGTCATAAAGTCATTTCAGCATACTAATTGAATCCATGAGCACATTACCAAACACCGTATTCCATCTATACTTTGATCAAAGAAGCTGGTCGTATAACCAGCATAGGCCTGATCCAACTTTGTTGAGTTTCTTCCTGTAAGATTGAAACCCTTATAGCTATAAAAGTTGATATATCTTTCAGTTCTTCATAAACCACTAATGATAACCAGTTGGGTGAATCACCTTGTATATAGATCGTGTTTCAGAGATAATGAATACTGTCATCAGATATAAAAAACAACTAGACATTAATGTGAACACTATTCTCAGGGTGATTTTGTATATGAAAAAGCAACTTCCTTATTATTTCACATACGTTTAATTTCCTCGTCTCTCATTTATAATACATTTACTTTCTAGTTAATTCAGAAACATTCAACAATGTGAGTGTTTGCTCATTTTCTCAGGTTCTGTAACTCCAAACGAATTTATAACCCTATCTAAAAGGAAATAATGAAAATAATGAAAATGTTGTGTAGTCCACAAATAATGAGTGTACAGGCTGTTATTAGGATCAAACCAAATATAAATTTTCACATAATCAATTGTTTCATCAGAGTTATTTTTTCTCGAAAAATTTAACCTCTGTCTCCTCTTAAAAATCCAAGATTATTTCAAGATTTATTTATCACAAAAGAATACAGTAATCATCATTAGCACCATCCTCATGTTTAGAACAGATTATTTCGTATGAGGAATCTAAAATGTGTCTTCATAAAAAATAGTATAATTGTTCATGGAGAAAGGCGTCCATGTAATTAGTTTACTATCACCATCTCGGATCTGATATCTAGAAGCATCAGTTTGAAAGCTGAACGTTTGATGACGTTTCTCAGTCACTCAGGTGAATAACATTTCGGGTGTTTGACATTTCTCCCATCCCTTTTTTATCTTTAGATTTTCTACTATTTTTATAACACCCTCCTTGAATTGCCTTGAGGTGGAATTGTCCATATCTCAATATGTTATTGATCCAAGGTTTCAAGTATAATTCAAGAACTCAGAACTCAAAAATTCTGGATTAAAATAAAAGAATGCCTTAAAAACAAAACGATGGGAAATCAATGACAAGATCCTCACATTCCTCAGTCTTACAAATATGTAGCTACTATTTTCGTGTATCCACTCAAAATTGAATACAAAATATTAACGAACGAACGAGGACTATGATCACAAGAAAAAATTCATCCGATTTTCTACTCACAAGTTCATTCTCAAATTCAAATTTCCGCGAACTGCAGTTGAAGCCCTTACATTTTGTAATAGAAAGTAAGGGATTGTGTTGGGTACTCGATAGGTATATCGGCTAAATCTGAGAATCCCACACTACTACAAAGGGCTTGGTCTCTTGTGGTGTCTATAAAAGATTCCAACAACCTTATCTTTCGAGATATATTTTGGTTCAGCCATTCAAAATGTTATACTATCGGAATCGAAGAATATGTTGGATATGAAAATGATAAATTAAAGCAATATAGCAAACTAGGGAAAATTATTTTTCTTTCCTCTAACTTCTGGAAGAATTTCTGAAAGGAATACTCAATCATATCGTTATTTTCTCTTTGTTACGTAAAGGTGTTTTCAAGCTGTCTACACGACGTTTCTATGATTCTATTATCACTGCTTTCATAGTGTGTCACAAGATATCATCTTTCGAAAACGTGATTTTATCGAGGGAATTATCATAATGATAAGAATTCTCAATTTCGTATTCCGACATCGATAAATATAATTAAAGTGATTCATAAATAGACAACACTATTAATAGTTTTTCAAGTTATTTTTATTCGACTCATAATAGTCCTTATTTCCAATACTGTCCAGTTGTATTGAATCTTCCATACTTAATCATAACAGTAAATAATTATAACACGAATAATTGTTTTATGATACACTGCTAAAAGTCTTCTTCGAATTATCTGATTTCCGAATCATCAAAAGATTTCGATATTCCGAAAATTATTTTTCGATGACTAATGATGATCAAAGGACAGAAAATCACCTTGTGTTATAAATAAACGAAAATCAAATTGGTGGTCTTGGTTACAATTGTATAAACAACTCCATGATATACTCCTGTATACTCCTATACTCCTATACTCCTGTAAAGGAGAGTTGGGTCGAATACAGGAAAAAAGTATCCGAATACCGAATACGGATAATAATAATAATAATAATAATAATAATAATAATAATAATAATAATAATAATAACGTTTATTCAATAAACCATTTCACAGAAGATAAATTATAACAATGATTTGTGAATAAACGGGGAGACCACAGAAACTGAAATTTTCAGCTTGTGCGTGGTATAGGTAATAGGTTATGTAATAAGAGGTTGATTATAAAATTAACACAGATTAAAATTAACATCAATTTGAGAACGAGGTACAAAACAATTAATTAAAAATACAATATTAAAAAGATACAATAAAATTTGTGAACATGGTAAGGATATAACAATATAATTTATAATTCATTACAATATTGAAAGCTCATTTACACATCATGTTACAATAAGAGTACAGAATTGTTAAAGAACAATACAATCAAAACTATAAATATGGAAAAATATAAAAATATAAAAATATAAATATAGAATTTTATCTTACGGAATCAGTAGTTATTTATTATTTTGTGAAAGAACTGGCGCTTTTTTTCTAGTATCCATTTCCTGGTTTTCGTTTTAAATTCTTTATATGTTCTACTATCTCTTATGCTGGTAGGTAACTCATTATAGAGTTTGCTACTCAAGTAAATATAACTACGTTGCCCAATGGTTTTTTTACATCGTATAGAACAATATTTTAAATTTCTTTGCCTTGTTTCATGAGTATGAGATGGTATATAGAGAGGCATTTTTTTTTTGAAAACACTGGTTATGATATTCAAGCTGTAAAGCTGCCTAATGTCGTATATTTGGGCTTCAATGAATAGATCATTGCTGGGATATTCCCGAGGTTTTGTTAAGATAATTTTTAAAATCCACTTTTGTAGTACATTTAATTTTTCAAGGTATATATCATTTACTCCTCCCCATCCCAAAATTCCGTAGGAAAGAAGAGACTGCACTAACGAATAGTATATTATTTTGAGTTGGGGTATGTCCAAGAATTTTTTTAGATACTTGAACCTTGATAATAATCCTCTGATTTTCACCACGTTGTTATTTATTTGAAGGTCCCATCGGAAATGTCTGTCAACTATAATGCCTAGGTATTTTATTGATTCAGCTTCAAAAATTTCAGTAACATCATCAATTTTTATGTTTCCTAAATTCGGTAAATTATTCGCATACGAGACAAAAGGCAAATACTTAGTTTTTTCCGCATTCAAGGTGAGTTTGTTCAATTGGAACCATTTTTTTATCATTTTCATGTTTCTTTCCGCTAGGATTTTCAGTTCATCCCATTTTTCCGCTCTGTATATTATGGCAGTGTCATCGGCAAAACTGATGATTTTTCCTTCATTTTTCATTGTCAATAAACTATTCAAATATATTGTAAATAGTAGGGGACCCAACACAGTTCCTTGTGGTACACCGTAAGTAACAATACGAGGTTCGCTGACAACACCATCTATGTTTACCTGTTGCTGACGGTCAGAGAGATAATTTTTCATTAGTTTAAATGCATTACCCCTCATCCCATATGCTTCCAATTTTTCCATCAATCCTTCATGACACACAGTATCGAATGCTTTCGAGAGGTCGATAAAGATGCAGAGGGTAGGTATTTTTTTATCAAGTGCTTCATATATTTGTGCAACAAAAGTTTGTATAGCATCTTCAGTAGATCTTCCTTCCCTAAAACCAAACTGATTGTCTGACAATACTGCGTTTTTTTTTAAAAAAATTCGTTATACGGCGTTTTATGATTTTTTCTACAATTTTGGCTATGTTTGAAATCAAGGTAATTGGTCTATAACTGACAGTTTTGGATTTGGATCCATTTTTGTAGAGTGGCTTTATGATGCCCTTTTTTAATGCCATTGGAAAGTGTCCGTTATCAAAACACTTGTTAATCATGAAAGAGAGATGTGGTGCAATTTCATGAGAAATTTCTTTCAATACCTCCGCTCGTATACCATCATAACCTGGAGATTTTTTATTTTTTAATTCTGCTATGACATTTTTCACCTCATTGGGATCAGTTGGAAATATATACATACTTTCCCCTATCGGTTCAAGATCTTGTTTGAAATTTTCAGGATCCTCTATTAATTCTGCATATTTTTTTCCCAAATCGCTATAATACTCATTAAAACTATTGCATATTTTTTCCTTATTTGTTATTTCTTCCTGATCTACAATAATTTTTTCAATTTTTGTTTTAGGTTTGTTTTTGTTGCAGATCACGTTTACACATTTCCAGAGATTTGAGGAGTTATCTTTAGATTTTTCAATTGATTTCTTTGCGTACTCTCTGCGAGATTTATCAATAAGTTTTTTTAATTTGTTTTTATAATTTGTGTATATCCCTAATAAGTTTTGGTCTGTTCTATCATTTCGTACTTGTTCATATAATTTCTCTTTTTTCTTTATAGACGTAAGTAGTCCTTTCGTTATCCAAGGTTTTTTGGGTGTACAAGATTTTTTTTGAATTCTAATCTTTTTTGTATTTTTATCTATGCAGTATTTCAATATATTAATGAAAGTTTCAGCCATTTTATCTAAGTTTTCTTCAATGTAAAACGAATACCAGATGTCCTTTTTTAAATCAATGCGCAAGCCTTTGTAGTCTGTATAGTATTTGTATATAGGTGTATTTAGTTCACAATTTATATTGGTTTCGGTTTTTTTCAGCATGATGACTATGGGTGAGTGATCCGTTATGTCGTAGTCTATGATGTAAGAGTCTATGTTTTCGTTTATGTGATACTCGTGCTTTATAAAGAAATGATCTAAACATGTTTTACTTTCTGGTCGTGTGTAATTGTTTATATAGGAAATGTATCCAGATGTATTTAGAATATTTTCATATTCTTCTGTAACGTCGGAGTTATTCATTAAATCAATATTCATATCACCAGTGATGACATGGAATTTATATTGGTTGAATTTTTTAAGGTATTCTTCAAGAATTTGGTTGAAATATTTTGGGCAAGTACTAGGAAGTCTATATACAGCAGTGACAGGATATATTTCTTTTGAGATCTTTAGGTATAGTTCTATTGATTTGAGTTCGCCTATATTTATTATACTGTGTGTGAATTCTAAACTGTTTTTGATGTATATAATTATACCATCATTTTTGTTGTAGTTTCCTTTGCTATATATTACATTATAACCCCCCAGCTCAAATAGTTCTAACTCAGTAATTTGAAATGTTTCTGTAAGTATCAATATATCAAAAAGAAATTCAAATTGACAAAGAAAAAGGCAAAACTCATCAAAATTTTTGTTAAGACTTCTAATATTGAGATGTAGTATGCTTAAATCTTCTATATTACTTTTTTTTAAGCTAGCTGGAGAAGATATCACTTTGGTGGAGACCGGTTCGTTTTTATAATCCTTGATAAAGTTATCCATAATTTACCATAGAAAGTTATTTCACAATTTTAATATAATAAAGAGGCATAACAATACATACAAACTAGAGAATGTTTTCGATTTCTTGTGTCACTTTTTTTTCTTGATTGTGTTGTAGATATATTGGACCGAAGCTTGATGGTAGTTGGATTTTCTAGGTGTAGTTTCCTTTTTGGGTAATCTTTCGGCAACTTTGGATGATCTCTTTCTTCAGTATCCTCCAATTCATCTGCTGTGTCATGTTCTCTAATGAGAGTTTGTGTTGGAGTTGCTGGTAGGCTATTGCCTTTAACTGTTTGAGTTCTTTCTATTTCCGTTTCTTCTAACTCATTCACCGAATATGCAGTTCCATCAATTATCAGTTTATCACTTCTTATATAACAGTTTATTCCGTTTTGTTTCTGATACGCTTGATGGTGTTTGAGTATTTTTAAGTTCTCTCGTTGTTTAAGAGTTAAATCATTAGATATAGCAATTTTAGTTCCTTTCAATTTTGTGGTATTTTTCAATATCAACTTTTTTTTCAGCTGAGAGATCAGTTCCACTTTAACTGGACAATTTCTAGTCTTTCCGAGGCAGTATACGTTATTGATATCCCTTTCGGAGATTTCAATCTCCAATAATCCTCTGAGGTCCCTGACTATCGAATCTGCTTGCACTTCTTCTGTTGTTTTATTTAGTCCAAAAATGACAATATTATTGAGTTTACTTCCTCTTTCTAATTGCTCTAACTTATTTTTTAGATCACTGTTCTCCTTTTCTAAGTATGAAATCTTGTTATTCAGACTTTCAACTTTTAGTTGTAGACGCGTTTCACTCGCTATTATTGTGTTTTTAAGTTCATCTTTACTTTTATGTATCTCTTCTAAGATTTGTTCAATTGCAGTATCATTCATTCTTCAGATTTAGCGTTTCCTTGAAGAGTGTGTGGATTGCTTTATCTTCTGTACTGTTTATGTTTCTTATCAGGCGACGAGCACTTTTTTGTGGTGCTCACCGACTTGTTTGACACTATGTGAACTTCAAGTTTGCCAAGCAACCCGTTTACTATTGTTTTATTCTACTATGACTATATACGTAAGAGCATATCAATGACTTACAGGTAGAAGTCCATATTTTTTAAGCGCAATTAACCTAGTACTATCACTACATTTGCTGAGCACTACTTTCTGACAATGTTTATCATAAAGCTACCATACACTACTTCCAATGTATCCAGATACTTTGAAAAAAAATAGATAATTTTGGATAACAGATATCGTTGAAATGATGATAGAACTTAGGGAAAAAGCATATCGTAGATACAAAAAAACAAAAAACATAGATCACTGGAACCATTATAAACAGCTGAGGAATCAGGTAAATATTGCCATACGAAACGAGAAAAAGAGTTATTTAGAATTTTGTGCTAGGAACAATAATAACAGTAAAGTAATTTGGAAAAGATCACAGAATTTGAATGTTTACAACAAAAAAGGTGCTATCTCCCTACCAGCGTGTCTTGATAATCCATCCAGAATAAACCATCACTTTTCACAGCCTTCATTGAATGAGTCAGAACCTGATCTATTGAATCTATTGAATAATTATAATCAGAATACGAGGTGTCATTTTGAGGAACTCTTTGAATTCAAAACTATTACCATGGAAGAAGTCCATGTATCTTTATCAGAAGTGAAGTCATTAGCTACAGGTCCCGACTTGATCAATTTAGAAATGATATTACTTTGTTGCCCGACAATTCTACCTGTTTTGACTAATATTGTAAATACTTGCCTGCTAGAAAATCTATTCCCCGATATCTGGAAAGTTTCAAGAATAATGGCGTTGCCCAAAAAAAGTGAAGTATTGAGTTACAATGATCTCCGACCAGTTGGTATATTGGCATGTATGTCGAAAGTAATCGAGAAAATAATGAACAATCAGATAAAACTTCATCTGGAAAAATATTCCATATTACCAACTGTACAATCAGGGTTCAGAATCAGGATTCAGTTGTACGACAGCTTTACTTAATATTGTCGATGACATCTTAAGGGCTACAGATGCAGGAAAAACAACAGTGCTGATACTTTTAGATTACTCTAAGGCGTTCGATACTATGAATCACCAGGTTTTGCTTTCCATTCTTCATTTTGTAGGCTTTTCGGCCAATGCAATCCAACTCATGGCTAATTATATACAAAATAAGTGCCAATTCGTGGAAACAACTGTCGGACAATCTACAAGGGAAGTTGTGACTAGTGGTGTTCCCCAGGAATCTATCCTAGGCCCATTGCTGTTCAGTATATACACTAGTTACTTTTTATCTAGTATAAAAACTTGCAAATCTCACTTTTATGCTGATGATACACAGCTGTATCACACATTCATTCCTGATGATTGGTTTTTGGCGCAACAAGCAATTACAGAAGACTTGGATCAGCTAGTGAGGCTGTCTACATTGCATTACTTACAAAATCAATGCGATCAAATCAAATGTCATGATTTTTGGGAAGAACAAACAACACATCAAATCTGTTATGGATATACATATCCAAGGTGAACAATTGTCTTTTGTTGAAAATGTGAAAAATTTGGGTTTGTATCTGGACACAGATCTTCGTTTCGAAAAGCATATTGGTACTTGTATCCAGAAAGCATATTATTCCTTGATAATGCTTTATCCTCATAGACACTTGCTTTCAACTACAACCAAAAGGATGTTGAGTGATACGCTGGTCTTGAGTCATTTTAATTTTTGCGATACACTATACGGACCTTATCTGCTTAGAAGGGATATTGATCGTGTGGAGAAAGTGCAGAAATCCTGTCTCAGATTCATCTATGGTATCCGCAAATATGATCCAGTATCGCACATGTTCAAACCTTCAAAGTGGTTGAAAATGCAAGATCGGCGGAAACTCAATTTTCTAGTTCTGTCACACTCAATAATTCATGAACAGAGTCCTCCATACCTTTACAATAAAATAACATATAGGACTGATGTTCACAATGTGAATTTACGGCATAGGGGTCGCATCACTCCTCCATCATATAGAACCACCATATTTCAAAGAAGCTTCTCGTACAATATTTACAAAATGTCTAATGGCATTTAAAAAGAAAATCAGAGAAAATATTTTGGCTACATATATGTGACTCTTTTCACGCACAGCAGTAATTATTTTGTTAGTTATCCCGTTTATAAGTTAACGAACAATTTAGAATATAAGTTTTCTTATTTTGGGGCTGAACTAGAACTTTTCCAAATTGTTCTCAGCTCCATTTTGCATGATTATATTCAACCTTGTTGTTGTAAATGTTATTTTTGTAATGCAAATACATATTATTATTATACGACAGATTCTGATTCAACGAGATTGATTGGTACTTGCTATCTGTAACCCCGTAAACGGACCAAAAAATATATAAATACATGAGGCCCTCTAATAACAAAGTGCTAAAATTGTATTTCACCGTTTCCGATGATGCCCGACAACATGCGACAAGACACGCCTGCATAAGATGGGGCTGTTTGGTCTGGTTCTTATTCATCGAATAATTTAAAAGTATCCAAAGATCGAAAAAAGTATCCGGCATTCGGATACTTACAAATTTGGCCACGGATGGGGATACTGGATACAAAATTTAAAAAATATCTGAATACAGCTTTCGGATACATACAGAAGTATTACCCAACTCTACTGTAAAGCCATGATGACAATAGTTTTCTTGAATATTTCAGAGAAGAAGATCAATGTTATTGGAAATTGCTAATCTTTCCCGATAATTCATAAATGATCCTGATGAAATCATTGATACAGGTTCGAGTGCTTAAAAGTGACTTGTTCATTAATTCAAATGATTGGTATAATTTTATCAATGAATTAATCTGTGATGAAACAGATTACGATGACTCCACAAAATTTCATCTCCATGGTTTACTTATACCGTGTGAACTTGTGAAGTTATACATGAATTAATTCATTCTTTTTTCTCAGATGTTTCAAATAGACGAACTATATTTTGGTTAAACCTGGTATTTCATGATTCATCTGATAAACTTGGACCTTATGTACAGTGTTGAATCGGGGATCGATTGAGCGAAACAGAAAACGAGAAGATTAATAACAGTTTGTGTTTCAAAGAGCAGAATTTTCGCGAATTCTATTTCAAATATAGATCTGGTTATGAAAAAGACACAATAACATAAAATTGTGAAATTGGTGGAAATATTGGCTACAAATTCCGAGTGTTACTAAAATATCCAGAAAAAAATCAATTATTTCATCATGACATAAATAAACTAATGATATTTTGGGGTTAGTTTGTATTGGATTAGAATTGTTTGTCTTTACACTAGACATCATTCTCACTTTGAGCAGTTCTAGTATGTTTTTGAATTTTCAAATTTCAACCTTACTGAAGAAAAAATCCGAAAATCAATAGCAGCTCAGTATGTTCATGTCTTATCCTGCAATATCAGATCGCCGATGACTTTGATATGAGTCATCGATGAATCGAAATATTCCAGTCATCGATATGGATCATCTTCAAGTAGATCCAAAACTGTTGAATATCATAAATGTTTTTCCATGTTGTTCAATTATAATGTTATTATGACGGACTACTTGACTTGTCGGAGTGATTCCATATCGTACACCACAAAACAACCACATAGTCGAATAAAATCCAGATCTTTGATGATTCAACAACTTCAATGATGAATTATTTTTACCAATTAACAGAAACATTGTATCTAATTCAGAATACGACATATCACTGAATTCTTCTTCGCAGCTGTGCAGAGCCGAAAATAACAAATAGCAGTGGTGATTACCAAGCATTTTTTGTGGGGATATCAATGGATGAAGTGTCATATCCCGATACTGAACAGCATGAATCTTTCCACATTGAAAATGAATCGAATTTGAGAAATGAAATGTTTGGATGTATCTATCGAATTTCCTGTGGGAGGTTATTGAAACAATCTACTCCTTTATGAAATAAAGAATTATATACACTGTTTTTTTTATATTTCTGAACTTTCATATTGTTTCTGATTATAAAGTTAATTCACGGAAAGATTCCATGAAAGATTCAGTACAACTATCTTTACTCCAAAGTGATTCTTCCAATACATTTTCTATCATACTATTCAAATACGATTTGAGATAATACTACTGTACTGTTTCGCTACTGATATTGATCTCATGAATGAAATATTTGATGGATTCTATAAATCAGATCTATATCCAGATCACTATTTCGAGTTATCTAGTATACTTTGTTGAAATCAAGGTAATCATAATCGATGTTTTAACATAAAGATCGCCGTCATGATAGTGGGGTTTATTTTGAGATTTTGAGACCACTAATCACATATAAATAGGACAAAATTCAACGTCGATATCATTAACTACGTTTACATCGTGGTGTTCATAGTAAGTGAAAGAAATTGAATTCATCTATTTCAGTTTACTTTTGAGGTTAAGTGACGCAAAATGTAAGCAATCCATTGATAAAAAAATCTTATATCTATATATAATCAATTTTCAGCTAAAAAATGGCCAATCCTTTGCTCTCTACGTTGACAAACAATGGCATGAAACATGCTTCCTTCTTGGTGAAAATGTATGGAAATCAATGTGCGATGATTTCTCGAAATGTTCATGATATAGCAATCAAAGCCGACATCAATAACGAAGGTAAAATTTCAATATTGTATCCTTACTCTGCTCATTTTTAATGATAGTTTATCAACAATTAAGAAGTAACGCGTTACATTTTCTAGGTGTCTTCGCATATGACCATTTTTTTCATGAACAGATAATGAAAAAGAAGAATGAACATTCCTATAGAGTATTCAAGAAAGTGAATAGACTAGCTGGACTAGGTGATTTTCCAAAGGCACTAGAATATTCATGGGGAGAAAAACCCATAACTGTATGGTGCTCCAACGATTATTTAGGCATGTCTTGTCATCCCGAAGTCAAAGCGGCTGTGAGAGAAGCATTAGAAAAATATGGATCTGGAGCAGGTGGAACAAGGAACATCTCAGGAAACTCAACAATGCATGAAAAACTTGAGAAAAAATTGGCCGAATTACATCAAAAGGAAGCTGCTTTACTTTTCTCTTCGTGCTTCGTTGCCAATGATTCTACACTCTTCACTTTAGCCAAGGCACTACCAGGATGCCATATCTTTTCAGATGCTGGCAACCATGCATCTATGATCCAGGGAATCCGAAATAGCAGTGTTCCAAAGCATATATTCAGACATAACGATCCTAGACATTTGGAAGAATTACTACAGACACTTGATAGGAGCATTCCCAAAATTGTAGCCTTCGAAACAGTGCATAGCATGTCAGGAGCTATAAGTCCTCTAGAGGTAAATACCTGAATAAAACCATCATTTTCATTCTCCGATACCATACCATCAGTATCACCCACTGCTCTATCTCATGAAAAAAATTTTCTAGGAATTATGTGATATATCCCATGAATATGGAGCCTTGACTTTCGTTGATGAAGTCCATGCTGTTGGTTTATATGGTCAAAATGGTGGGGGAATCGGAGATAGAGAGAACGTCATGCACAAAATGGATATGATTTCAGGAACTCTAGGGAAAGCATACGGAAACGTAGGAGGCTATGTAGGTTAGTAAAAAACTGAATGTCAGTTGGTTTTTCTATAAAGATTGAGAAAACGTCATTTTCTTTTCAGCTGCCAATGGATTATTGATCGATATGGTTCGGTCATATGCAGCTGGCTTTATCTTCACGACATCATTGCCACCAACTGTCTTAGAAGGTGCCTACAAAGCAGTCGATATCTTAGCTTCAGACGAAGGTCGAAAATTAAGAGAAAAACACCAACATAATGTGAAATACCTGAAAAACTCTTTGTTGAGGCATGGTTTTCCAGTTGAACATACACCTAGTCACATAATTCCAATCAAGATAGGTAGTCCGGAATATTGCGGTGCTGTTTGTGACACTTTGTTGAAGGAAAAGGGGCACTATATTCAAGCCATTAACTATCCCACTGTGGCGAGAGGACAAGAAAAATTGAGGTTAGCCCCCACTCCTCATCACACCAAAGAACTCATGGACAAACTCGTTGATGATTTGAAGGAAGTATGGAATGATCTGAAATTACCTTTCACCAATGTGAAGTGAATGGTAGGAGTATGAAGAAAATGTGTATATGGTGATTTTTCGGTATCTACTGTGAGAAAATGGAGAGGCTCCAAAGTTTCTTAGTGATGAAATCATCGAACTTACTCAGTGGTGTATTATATTATGGTTTCGAACTTTTCGTGTCAAAGTAACGCATATCGATTTCTCATTAATTTATTAATTTGTTCAATATTATTATTATATTTATAGTTGGTGTATATTCAGCAGTGATAAAAAACTTTCGAACTCTGAGTTGGTTCTCAAATCACAATGAAGTAGTGGGGAGGAATAAGGTTGCGATGATGAGTTTATGTTGCACTATACTTAAAAAATTTATAGGAATTCATAAAATAATACTTCGAACTGTGACCGGTTCCAGCCGATAAATATCAATGATATCAGGTCTTCTATTCCATTTCAAATAACATAATACTCTACTCACTCCCGAGTTGAGATGAAAATATTCATAACACCGGCAAATTCCTAATGATATCATTTTATGATAGCTCAACTGTACATTCTAATTCATCCGCCTGAAAAGTGCGAATTAAATTGTATGCTTGAAATGCAGCTTCAAAGCATTTTCGGTGCACAACTATGGTTCATGATTTTTTTCTAAATTGCATGGCATGGTTCTCTATAAGTGTTTATGTATGTATGTTGAAGTATCAATAGATATATTTGTCCTTTCTATTCTTGGATCTTTAAAATATTATTATATTCAACCCAATTCAATCTCTATCATCATTGGACTGACAATAAATTGTATATATATATATATTATTTTTGTTTTGTCATTTGCTCTATTATATTTCCTTTTTATCTATCCGGTTTCTAGAATTTCAATGTGCTCATGATAATACGATCGATTCTTCATTTCAGAACGAATGATAAATAATTTTTCTTCGAAGCATTGTGTGATACATGGGTTATGAAACGAATTTTTGAACATAATTCACGAGTATTCAATCTCATGTAAGTTGTTTATGTATCGTAACGAATCATCTTTCGAAATTGTAATCCGGAAATATATTCAATGGTCCGATTTGTGAATAATGATAATAATGAACAAAGTGACTTCATTCCTATCAACTGTGAATATACCTCATATCGTGAATAAGATTGAAGTTGTATTTCTGATCACTATATTTTGAACAATCATTTTCAAATAGGGAATAATTGTTGCTTTCTAATGGCATAATTGTTAAAACATACTGAATAATGAATGTATTTTATGAATGTATATATTTCAATCAATTCACTCATGTAATGAACTCAATATTATTCTCAGTTGAAACATATACTTTTGAATTCATTCATGACACATACAGGTGCTATCACCTAGGTGTCTGAATTATGAATACTAGTACATAGGTTTTTAGTAATAATAATGTAATTTGTGAATTTGTCAATCATGAATATACACCATTATTATATCTTATCTTATATCTCATTTATGTTCGTTGCTGTAAAATGGGATTTAATCATAATAATAAAATATTAGAGTGGCGAATTCGCAGTCCCAGTCGCCCTTTGCGAAATGATCAAGAAGTTTACAGAAATATGACATTCTCGAGATTATGGATTGCTCCAGAAATATTTTTAATATAAATTGAAGTATTGATGGCGGTAAACAAAAGAATCATGAGAAGATGTGCTGTCTATTCATACGGAAACGAAATACAGAGTTTAGTTAACCAATCATATTGCTCAGAACTGGCAATCAATTTGGCTTTGCAGCAGTTCAAGTAGAAAAGTTCGCCGAGCGCATTTTTTCCACTTGTCCGAAGAGATGAATTGGAACTGGTTGATATGGTATGGTTAGCTTCCCCAGTTGAATAGATATCATGATTTTTTCAATGCATGAATTCCTTTCGTACTTCTTCAATTGAGCACCTTCAAAATACTGAGGGCTTTAGGTGATTCAACTTGGATCTGTCGAAGGAAAAGAAGAATATTTTACATGCTCAAGAAGCTTTCAGTCATCAGAAGCAATTATATTGTGGGGAAATATCAGATTTCCTTCCGCTTAAGTCATAAAAATGGTTGAATTCATGTTTGAGTAATTTGTAGATACGCATCTTATTCATGGCGAGAACCGAGAAGGAACGGTAGAGAGACTGTAGAGTGTTTTTCGAATAGCTGAAAGACATTTCCGGCAATTCATCGCCGGTTAAGCGAAAAAGGCAACACTGTACTGACAATGGCTTTTGGGGAAGTTTTATATCTAACTGATACACAACCAACACGCATGCTATAGCTCATCCTCCACATCTTTAAAAAGATGTACCACAGGCTTATTAACCAAGAATAAGTGCTTCAATAATCATAACAACCACGTGTGAAATTATCACTTTTCTGACACCTCATATATCTACAATATTTGAGGTTGCACATCAACAACATACTCAAATCAATCTTATGAGAGCTCAACATGTGCGGTTTTGATTTTCTTCACCCTACATGACGATTATGCGTACACTCAAGACGCGATATTGTTCCGATAGAAGGGGAGGACTCCTGATATGTATTGACCAAATTTAATTATGAGAATCTCTTTCAATCATCCATAATATGGCGAATTCACCAAATTCCATACTCTTCCATGTATTTCAACAATTCTTCAACTATTCAGCTATAAGAATTAGGAATTCAATATGAAATTGTTCGAGAAATTGTAGCAACAGAATCTGAGGAGATCCAATCATGAAATTACTCCATATAAACAATCGAAGAAGTCCTACAAAATCTTCAAACATCATGGAAAATATAACAGAATGAAATCACAGACGAATGTGAAAGAAAAAATATTGATGTCATAAAGGCATTGCAGCATACTAATTGAATCCATGAGCACATTACCAAACACCGTATTCCATCTATACTTTGATCAAAGAAGCTGGTCGTATATCTTCCTGTAAGATTGAAACCCTTATAGCTACCTGAAAGAAGCTGTTGGTAATAGTTTCCTGTTTAAAAAACACATTATTTTACAACAGGTGTGTATTCTCGCAATCCAACACTGGACATTTGAACATTTTGACAGTCATTCAGATATTGGTAGCAGAGACGTCCATTTTCACCTACTCAAGTTTATGTATGATACAATTGACCTATATGCTGATGGAATGTTGCTGTTCTCAGTAAAACGCCCAAGATCAATGTGTTCCACCTCTTCGTTTGTTATTTTCTTGACTATCAGTTCCTCTCAAGCTCCACGCATCTCAGATCTCCTAGCTAGGTAATTTATAGCTGGAGGTTAATGACATACATTATGCATTATATGCGCCACCTCATTTACATTTTCCGGAAAGGAATGACACCCTCCTAGTCTCAGAAATAGGAGTTATTGGGAGACAGCTATCGATCTGTATCGGGATGGAGAAAATATTGCGTTTGCATATGGAAAATAGAGTGAGAAGTTCTTAGAAAGTTTCGAAATAAAGGAAATCACGCAATTCAGTGCGTTCTCATAAACATCACTCTTTATATGAATTTTTACATCACAAGAGAATATAGAAGAGCAAAATAAACACTTCATTTATGGATTGATTATGAATTGAATCCGACCCAGATTAATTTTTTTTGTCTTTTTCATAATCAGAAGGTTTTTTCCTTGTATTAAAATTTGGTCTGATTAGATATGGTTCTTCTGAATTCAAAGTAGTAATCAGTAATTTGCACGAACCATGGTTGAAGTTGTGAAATGTAGTATTTTTAAAGAAATTATTCCAGATGGCTGAAGTTACCCCAATAAAATGGAAATTCAAGATGCAAATTCTCCATATACGTCCGAAAATATTTATCGAAAAATGAGTCAAATTATACTTTTTCCACTCTCTTATCGATTAGCTGTTTATAGTTCTTCAGAATCTTTACGATCCACTTACATCAAAATCATGAGAAATACATTCATATGATCAATTGCAAGTTTGAAACTTGACTGTACTCACGGAACATATTATATATGGCAGATTCGCAAGTTGATTTAGGAAGGATAAGGCTGTCTTAGGATGTGTATCATAAAGCATCACTCGAATTTCTGAAAGCGTGAAATCCGATAATACCCTAGAAAGCTGATGGGAAAGGTCCGAGAGTCAACAATTCACCCAACACATATGGATCCATATTTCGGACATTTTGAACAACTGTAACGACAGATTCAACCTTGAAACTCATGTATCTCTGAAGAAACGTAATAACATGAAAAATGTTCGAAATTGTTTTTATGAATGACATACATTTCTGTATGGAAGACATGAGTTGAGAAGACAGAAGAATTTCATTCTGAATCATATTCATAAAGTACATTCAGAGAAACCAGCATTATATTACTATCAAAAATAAAACGTAATATAAGTCATATAATCCTCCCAATATTGCAGATATCGCAGATATTGAGGAGAATAGTAACAGGAAGTGAATATTACATGTATGTTATGGGGCAATCTCGGATTCTTTTTCGTTGCCAATATGAAGACAGTAATCGAGTTCCCTAATTCAATTGAGCTTCTTTATTGGCTGAGTAGGGGCCAATCGATCATATAATAAATCACAGTTTCTATTTGAAATATATATCACTTCAATGGAAGAGTTTACACATATCAGTCATAATCATATGACTTGAATTCAGATTTCAACTTCCATGCTTCATTTCGACAAATAATCAAATTTCTGCATACTTGTTCGTTTCCCCAGATCAAACTGAATCACACTAGTCTTATCGAAGTTTCTTCAAGAGAACATACTCATTCCATGTTCTATATTTCGTATTCAATGTAAAAAAAAGTTTGGTTAGTCACTTGTCATATCACGATTTTTGGGTTCATTGTTATTGCTATGATCGATTTCAAATATATAATTTTCCATTATGAAATAATAAGGATAACTACAGAGAAACTTCAATACTAATTCCATCCGGATCATGATACGTGTCAGGAGGTCTGATTCTAGCTCTATCATCATCACAGTCATCATATCGATTGAATTATTGTTAGCATACGACATGACACATGACACATTCATCGTTCATCTTTTATTCAGTTTCCATAGGATCATAAAATCATCACGAAAAAATTTCGTATGAAACTACTAATGCCGTGAACTGAATGAAACGAAATCAATATAAATTTATAGTTTCACAAAAGCGAATAATCATGTTTGCAATATATAAATATTAACTCAATCTGAAGTGATAGTCGGTTTTAGTTGCCACATTTGCGTTGAGCCCCTGGACACTGAAATAAAATAATAAGAATCATATCTGTCTATACGGATAACAAAAAATCACATACATGTATCGTGATTTAAGGTTATTATTCTATTATTTCAAATGTGCTGTTGAATTATACAATGAAATCCGATTCTCAAATCCATTCCTATTGTACTCCAACCAAATAACTTCAATTCAATTTCAAAAGGACGAGAACGTGAACTTTCAATGAGATAGAATACCTATTTAAATCGAAGTGGATGGATCATTCGAAGAAAGATTTATTTAAGTCATTAACGTTACTAATATCAGGATTCTTTATTAGATTCAAACCGATATAAAAGTAAAATAAAGAAATCATTCAAAAAAGATTTCACGCGATTTTTCGAAAAATCAATTGCTTAGAGTAGTTGAATTGAATACAAGCAAGACCGTTCACATACGAGGATGGATAAAACAGTTTCCGAAATGGACAACGCCACGAATGCTTATTTCGCAGAGTTTCCGAAGTCATATTTTTCGTGTATCGCCCTGCAAGAAGACTAAATCTTGTCCAATTACTGCGCTTTCTTGCTCTTTTCGGAAACTTTTCAATATACCCTCTTTTCTATTTGTATAAGGACAAAACAATTCATGTTTCCTTGTTAGTGATTCTTCTTTCGGAATATGATAGTAGTAGTATGAAATTATAGAAAAAGGAACTGTCTTTTCGCATGAAAACCATTACGTTATATGTGTTATATTCCTTTTTGTTTGCGAAATCTCTGAAAATTAGAGATTCTTAAAAATTTTCAATGCACCTTTGTTTCCAGCTACCAAAATAAATGAGAAGTAGTAATCGAATATAAAGAATTCAATCTACATATATTCTTGATATTATCAAATCATAATTTTGAAATTCATCGGCAAAATTTGATGTTTTCGTCAATTTATCTTTTTTTCATATATTCAGTTCCGATTCGAAATTGAAGAGTCGTTGATATTAATCCTTTAGTTTGAGGAAAAACATGTTTTCAAAGAATCAAAAATAATACACCAGATTCCCAAAATTCTCTTATGAATATGAGATATATTTGGAGAAGTTTCACGGGTTCTATGTTTTTTCAGTTTCAATAATACATTCGAAATTGAGTCACATAAAACCATAAATGTTCAATCCCCTCTTTGTAATGAAACAGCAAAATTTTGCCTTCTTCTTTTATAATATTTCTGAAGCTTTAATAAGAATCAATTCAGAGTTGGAGATCGAAGAAAAAATCGTTTCTTCTCTATTGGGCACATTCCCATTTCCAAAAAAAAAAATAACTTTCATTCATTCATCCAATTCTGAGATCCCTCAAGAAAAAGCAATACTTTCGAAAAAATCGCACAAATATTACTCACGTGTCAAACGTCGCAATCGCTGAGCGGGACAGGTGAGAGGACTCTTCCCGCCGACGTCGGTAAGGAATTCACGTTTGCGGACGACTGACTGGCTGGATGATGGGGATCGGTGATGAACGAAATCAGTCGGTGGCGGACTCGCGCTGCTCGTCGCCGCGACGGCCTGGTCGCGTCCCGACGCTCGCTTCCGCTTGCCGCCAGCGCCGGCCGGATTCTGCGCGCATTCCCACCCATCCCGTTCATTTCGCGAGAGATATGCATTCGATGGGGATGCGGAAATTATTGCTTCCTCTCTCCCAGTAGCTTGCTTGCCCGCGAAATAAACGGAAAGACCATATAGATGTATTGCTGATTCCAACCTAAGATTCGGGTTCCGTATATTTTCGCATTTATCGAATAGAAACAACGCTTGAAACATTTTAGTTTTTTTTTTCAGGAAAGTCGCTTATGGAAATGAAAGAGTTTCCTCTCATGCTCACTTTTGACAATGGGGAAAAATTGAAACACGGTTAATCATTCTAGAAAAATAAACACTAGTTGTTTGCATTCCTCTGATGAGGATGAACGAAATAACACCACCAATATTATCTCCTCAATTCCCAGACTTTCTTTTCCTATTCTTTCCAGACTAATTCAATCAACACTGTCAAAGTTGCATGAAGATCAAAAACTTGTCCGATAGTCTTCTCCCAAACAGATTTGTAGTACTATAATAGAATACAATTTGATGAATAAACTTATGGTCCAAAATACTTACCAAGATAGATATTATATCCTTCAAATCCTGCCATTCCTCAAAATCTTGATTAAAAATCACACTAATATAACCAAACAAAAAAACATGCAGCAATGTCGTTGACATAAACGACAAAATTCAGAACAAAATTGGCGCCATAGCCTTTCAAAATATCGTAATCGTTTAATTTAGCGACAAATTGATCTGCTGGCATCATGTGACTACAAAAACTCAAGTATCTAAATTTTTTGTATTTTGACAAGAATATCGTCCTATTTTTTGACCATAACGAATACAAGGAAATAAGGTGTTCCAAGAATCACAACCCGCCCTCTAAAAACACATTTCATAGCAATATCATGAATGTATAAGTGTATTCAAGTAGCCTTTATAATACACATCGCTCAGAATTTCTAAATAAATTAATCATCCAAGGTGTCCAGCTTCCAACAAATATCATAACTCTATTACGTACATTTAAAGAAGGTATTTATAGAACATTTGTTGAATTTTTTATTGAAGAACATATCACAGTTAGATTGTATAGTATAGTAATAAAATGTGTATGTATGTACAAATATTAAAAAAATCTGTGGCAAAAAAACTTCGGTTTAATGCCAAACTCCAAAATAAAAGTGTATTCAAAAATTGTGTTTCAACAACAGACATTCATGCAGAAAATATCAATCAGGTGGCTCTCACCGTTCAGAAGTTACGTGGAAAAGCTATTTCAGTTTTATCAACTTTGGATGGATATATTTTCCTAAGTAGGCATTTTGGGCTATAAATTAATTCATCAAATTGTAGTTTTTTCACCCACCGAAAACTCGGTACACATTTCTGACTCAGCCTATATGTTTTGATGCAAATTCCGATAGTACAATACTTTCCGAAATATTTCGTGTTGAGGTTGAAAATTTTTACAGTCAAGATTATACGGATTCGTCTTGTCTCTATAATAAGATATTGAAGATGCAGTGTTTCTAAAAATTTTCCAAATCCACTGTCAGATTTCCCTCTTAGTCAGAACCTGGCAACCTTGCTAGACGATCGCTCAGATTTGATTCGATTTCATTCATTCATTGAAATTAATGCTTTCGTTCAATTTAAATATTTTCAACTTCATTCATATAATTCAATTCATTTCAATTTCATCTATTGTTCCATGCCTACTCTTCGTGGTGTGATGCTGAAAAACCGACAACAGGCAGTTTTGTGGGCGACCAGCTATTAATTTTTTCCTGCTCTCATCCAGGCCGGCCAACACATAATTGTATTGAGTATTGTAGGGGATTTCTGCTGTTAAATCACATTTAATAAACAAATATTTATATGATTCGAAAGTAAATCAAAAATTTTATATCAGCACATAATCTGTAAGAATAGTGATTACAATTTTCAGACGTTTGATCATCGCTAAAATCAGTAGTTGTTTTATTTTATAGAATCTCAGTAATTCGACAAATACAAATGTGTCACGTTATCGAAAATAAAAATTCAATATAGCTGTACAATATTGACAGAAAAAGAAAACAAATGGAAATTTTGAACTCTATAATGTATTCTTGTTTATGGGACAAATTACATAAGTATTAACGAACATTTTCATCAATATAGATCGCATGAGAAGCGTAGAATTATCAAGAACATAAATACTAGGCATATATTTATCTTTCATCTTTGAGCCACTTTCCTTTCTGTACTATTTGAGATTATTGAAGGAGTGATCACCTCGTTCAGGGGGCTCATACATGAATTTATGGTCAAAAAAGTCACAATAAGTAGAAGTTTCAGTTGGACCATCCTGTATAAATTTTCATGGACGACGCTCATCGTAAATAACGTCTCCTTTAATATCCGACTGAATACTGTATGCCTACCTATCATTCGAACGAATACCGAATATATTATCATGAAAAAACAGCACGTATTCTCTGAACCAGTGATCGTCAATTTGTCGATGTCGAACTGTCTGTAGTTCGCAGGACATCATTGGTAGCTCACAAACATATTTAAAATTTAAGAAATTCAAATGTATTGTAATCAGAGGCAACATTCTGATGAGCAATCTGTTGAAGCCGTCAACTGAAATCAACCAATATTCTGGTATTAGAAAACGATATGGGTTGATTTGAGTGGGATGTAAAACACAGAATTCTAGATAACTAATGGAGCGATGACTATGCAAACGCTATGTTAGATTTGCATTCACTACATGATTTTCCTCCAAATCATGATGTCGCCATTCAAATAGATTCACCAGGACCTTCTAAATGACAAAGGGAATATGGCAAATCAATAAACCAACTCGGTTTTGTTCAATTACATTAGAAAGCAACAATTAATAGGACTGACAAGAATGAGAAGAAAATTTTCAAGAAATGATTTCGACTACAAAAGTCTATTATACTACAAAAATATGTGAATGTCCGCACGTATGGCACAGTCTGTGGGAATTATCCAACTTTTGCGAATTATGTATCGATGATATTCTGTTTTTATTAAGGATAAAGAAAGACACAATGATAACTTGATATATGTTAAATTATGTACCAAACATATCCTATCAATATGGCGTCTGATTAGCAAACAATTGAGTATTACGTTTGTTTACTTCAGACGTATTCTGAATTCTGGAATATATCTTGGAGTAGAAGAGTGCAATTATTCTCTTACTGATATGTGAGAAGTTTTTCATTGAAACATGTCAGTATAGTATACCTGATGCGGATAAATATTTCCAGATTCAGGTACATTGATAAACATATTATCTGTCGTAATTCTTCCACAATTTTCAGCTCACATTTCAAATTTCAAATTCCAATATTTACAGGTTACAAGCAAATGTTTTTTATAGCTGATTTTATTTCTTCTATCATCTGGTACATGTTTCGAATGATTATGCATTCGTCTTTCGTATAATCTCTAAAAATTGTGAACGTATTTTACTATTCGATTTTCGATACCGAAGTACCTATCGAATTCAATGGATGTCCAAAGCATTGTATTGTTTCACCCTAACTATGAGAATGAATACCTTCAGGTGTGTTATCCTTTGATCTACATTCTCCTTCGGTTTGACGTGGTCTTTACGGGACACCCTGTATTCACAATGCTTTCTTTGGGAATTCTAGATATAGGAGTAATGTGTTCCAACCAAAAGCCACCATACCAATGCCCGTTATTTCTGCTGTAGGGACGACAGGCACAAAGCCACTACCTCAATTCATGAAACTGATCTGTTTGCATATTCAGCACCGCTGTGACAACAAATGTCAGTTCAACCTAGCATACTTGAATTAAAATCAAACCGTTCATAAACCATAGGGTGATACTACACCAAGTATCAAGTGACTTACCACTAGCTCTTCAGGTGATTGTTGCAGCGCCTAAGTGGGCAGTCACAGAACTATGAATATTGACAATGAAGTGTAACTTTATAATAAAGATAATGAAATTTCAGACTTCTGCAGCAAACTATGGCGTTAATGTTTATGTATTTTCACTTTTCTAAGTGGTAAGCCTTATCGTTTGTTTAATTCGTCGTATTATATTGAAAATAATCCGAAGTTAGAATACTCTGTTGTGAATGTGAATGGTTCATCAGAATGTATACATGATTATGATAACTTATTTTGTTTTTAAATTCGAATGGCAAGATTCAGTTTGGGGTACCTTGAAGGCACACAGCACTTTCAGAAGTGTTCATGAAGGTGAAGAAGTTATGAATGCTGGACATGTATTATCATGAAGAAAGTTTAATTTTTCCACTGTAGACAAGATTATGGTTTATGTTATGCAATGAATCATGAGTTCATTGTGTTTATTTTTTCTGCTGTTTTCCTTTTATTTGAGGAGAAATCTTGAAGAGTTTGAGAACCGGTTACAAATATTGTCTATTTGAAACCGATTATAATAATAATAATACGTTTATTCACCATAAGAACATCCTGTGGACATTCTAACTTCAAATCAAATCACTTGCATGGATGATGGTTTTATCAAATACACTTCCACCATGAGGTTCATTATAAAAGTGATTGAACCTCCAGGAGAAACACCTGTCATAAATTCAACTGTTTTATATTTATACTGAGAATAAAACCTGATTAAACAATAAAGGCATTTTGGTTTTTGTATAACAATTTCTGTATAATCAAGCACTATCCTAACATAAAAAGCTTTCAAAACATCTCGGCATATTTTTCTGTATTCCAGAAGAACCTAGAAATCTAATAGTACAACACGAAACTCTACTCAGGATAGGTAGCATTGCGTAAATGTACCTTCAAGGCAATTTCCAGGAAGTGCTAAATAAAATAGATAATGTCATATATGTGAGATCTCGTTTCAATTCTGTTGATACCTGAACAATACGTTGCTTGACTGAGACCTTAAATGTAAACAGAATTTCATCTATCTACTCTCGACATTCATCACCAGCTTGAGGAAAAGATTGCTTGTCAAGATTCCTAGTTACTTTAAGTGCGACCAGGTAGATACGCATTTCTCAAATACTTTGAGATATACAGGTGTACAGCCTTAGCGAATTTTCAAAAACTGTGATAAAATAAATAGAATATTTACAAAAACAAAAGGTCTGGAATATAAATTTGTTTTCAACAAAATATTGTACCATATGACTCAAATTGCACAAAAGAAATACCATTGAAAAAGAGAAATAATGAATTGAGGACTGTTAAAGTTGCAGATCAGTTCTCTGCAAACTTCAAGAATTGTGAAGATTCAACTTTAGTGGTTCTTATGTCGCAAAGATGAAATAATTCCTTAATTTCAGAACCAAGGCCGATGAAATCGACTGTTGAAATGAGAGCTACTTCTCCACTCTGAAGACCGACGCGTAGGTAGAAAACGAGTGCTGAAAAGTTCCAATTATGTTCTATCTGCCATTGTTCAATTTTTCAAACAACGCGACAAAACGATTCCAGATCTGGATAACTTAATTTGCAGCTCCAAGAGAGAGACAATAAACAGCGGAAATGATTTTTGATGTGAAAGCATTTATGAAAAAGGTCGACTTTTCAGTACAAAATCATATCAACTGTGATGCCAAGCATTTCACAGCAAATATAAAGTAGATTAACTCAAACTTTGGCAAAGACGTTGCAGAAATGAACATGATTTGATTTTGAAACTGTTCACCTCAAGTATGAAACAAAAATAATAGGTTTTCAATGAACGCATATTAGAGCTGTCTCTATTATATACATTATTTTAAAATCTTGTATAAATGTATAGCGATAGGAGTATTCTTGTTTTCTCATTTTTTATGAATCTAAGCACATCAAATAACAAATCATTGTGTACTACGAGAATATCCGAATCAAAAAGTGATTCCATAATGTTTCGATATTTCAGAAATACCAGCACATGTACATCCATTGAATGTACATTGGACGTACAACATGGACATCAAGGACGTCCATTGTACGTACAGTTACGTACAATGATATGTCCAGAATACGTCCGACCCTCACTGATGGATTTAACATCTTATGGACGTACATACGGGATGTACAATGGACGTACAGACATACAGACAGAATGTACAATGGACGTACAGACAGGATGTACAATCGACGCACATAATGTTCTTTAAAAAAAATGGGCAATTGGAATTCAAAATAAACTCACCTCATATAAAATGTATTTATTCAACAAAAATATGAAAAGAGCCAAATAAACAAACATAACAAATAAATAATATAATTATCGAAAAACGAAACTCGAAAGAAAAAAACAAAATATTCAAAAAAATATTATTGAAGGTCTTGCTGAATGTAGGATAACATTATTACTAACTGATGAGTTTTCTGAAAGTCCACCATATTGTGAGCTAATATGCTAAAGTATAATTCGAGTTACATTTTATTATCTTGAAGTACTTGGATACTAACCTTGAAATGATATTGAAATTCCTAGGCACAAATCACAGCAGCTTCCCACTATATGCATATAACCATTTAATTCATACATGCTTCTTGCTTGCCAGACTCCTCTACCGCAGAATAAATAGGGAGAAAGGAAAAGCGGGAAATTTCGAATTCTGGTTATTTACTTTATGGATCGTGACCTCTGTTGTCAATGCCAATTTTCATTTAATGGTAGTTTCACGAAGTATTGAATATATGTCAGAGTCAGATTACAAAATATTTTTTTCAATCGCTATACCTATGTTGTTGCCTATGAATTAGAATATAACATAAAATAACATATAAGATATACAGGAACAAGAGAAGAGCATCCTTGGAATGTACCGATCGGTATATCCCTTGGACATACTTACCGGGACATGTACCGACAGTACACTTTTGGGACATCCTCAGGATGTCCCGGTAGGTACGTCCAAGGGATATACCGATCGGTACATTCCGGATGTCCCATTCATGTTGTTGTACCGACAGTACACATCCAGGACTAAATGGGACGTACCTAGTATGTCCTTGTGTTGTTAGGGATTCTATGCATAGAAGACATGTACCAAATTTTCTAAAGATGTCTAAAATATTATCTCAGTTATTATAAAAACTGTTTTTTTTTTTCAAAATTCTATCACACTGTACCTCAAAAGTTAAGACTTTTAGTCCAATGGACGTACATATACGAACAATTCTTATACGTACAAAGTCCAGCTATGTACGTCCATTGGATGTCCATATTAGGTCCATAGACGTTTGGACGTAATTTGGACGTAAACTGGACGTTCATTGTACGTACTCTGCTGTATGGGTATAGATTTCGCATCCTAGTATGAATTATAAAATGATCTAAATTGTTTCCGGTTCCTTTATGGTATCACTGTGAAACAAAGACTATCGGTACACTAAGAATGTGATATCTGCTTCCACAAATAATCACTTACAATACATAAATCAATGCCTAACACTCTACAAATACAATGCCAATCTCAAATGCTGTTGTGCATTCAGTGATCACCTTATCACTGCCTGGTAACCTATTTTGCATATTTTGTGTGCCATCATTAATACCACTTCATGAATCACAACTTATTTTTAAAGAATTCAAAGAAGTGTTTAGTTGTTTAGTTTACCTCTCTACGTTCACGAGATTATTTGTTTATTTCAGTAATCTCTCAATGTGAATCAAGAAAATCACCAACCAGATATTCATAATCATAATTCATAAATAAAAATTCGCAGAATACTCGATGGTGTATTACTTCGTGATATGTCTCGGTACGTACCGAGCAGATAATATTAGTATTATTTTCAGTTAAGAAAGAAAACTAATCCTCTTAGAAATCAAACCTAACCGATTTCATTTGCTTCCTTGATCGATACTTGGGAAGTAATTTTATTCTCCTTTCATGCATTACACTAGATTTATTCAAAGATTATTTGAAAAACAGAATGCGAACAAGAGTAAGTAAGCATAGTTCAGAACAAACAGTACAGATAGAAGTCTCCCAAGGAACAATTCTAGGGCCCATTCTATTTTTAATATATATTCACAGCATTGCCAAAATAAAAAACTTCGAGTGAAAATTTATTAGTTACGCTGACGATACCGCGATTGTCTTTACGGGTGAAAACTGGAGTGAAGTCCACAGAGAAACAGAAACAAACCTAAAATACATTAAACTTTGGCTGAATCACAACCTATTGAGCCTGAACATTAATAAAACCAAATATATCACATTTTCGCCCACAAAAACCGATCAGCCCACCCTTAACATTAAACTGCATAACCCCAAATGTAATTCCCCCGAATGTGATTGCCCATCTACAGAGTGTGTAAAAGTCATCAAATATTTAGGTATCATGATTGACCAGCATATTAGATGATCGGATAAAATAGTTTTTCTTACCAAAAGGGTAAGCTACATAATGCATAAATTTTACAGCATCAGAGATATTTTATCTAGAAAAATTCTATTAATGATATATAGGTCATTGGTAGAATCTATATTAAGCTACTGTATAACCATTTGGGGGGGAACGTTCTCAACCACAATACAAAACTTGCAAACGGCTCAAAATACCTCAATTAAAATAATATTTAAAAAAGACAGAAAGTTTTCAACTACAATACTCTACGAAGAAACCAATTTGTTTAAAATCAGACAAATATATACGTCTATCAGTGTCTCCAAAAATTTTTTTCTGAGCAGGATAAATATCCAAAAATAACCTCCACCACAAGATCAGCCACAGGGCAGAATATACAAATAAACGTATTTATAAAAACTCTCACACAAAAAACCTATTTTTACTATGGACCCAAGCTATTCAACTCATTGCCCGTTAACATAAAACAAATTTACAAAAAACCTAAATCCAAAGAAGAAATAAAAAAAATTGCTCTTACAGTGCCCTGAGAAATTTGATATATATTTCATTAATACCTATTTAATTACTATTATTACTACCACCGCAAATCGTAAAAATAAACTGCCATAATCAATTAATCAACACCATAAGTTTCGTTTCTATTCCTGCCGTTCGTTCATTCGTCCGTTCACTCTTGGATGGGGAAAAATTGAAATAAAGCTCAATTTACTAAATGTACCTAGGTTGTATCCTCCCAGCAGAATCATCACTTGAAAAAGATAATTTACTTTTACTTATATATTAAACTTAATTATGCAATTATGTAAAAATAAATTATATGTATGGGTGTAAGAATAAATTTTGATTTGATTTGATTTTGATTTGATTCGATATCCAATGAAAATCCAGGTGCTTGAAGTATCTACAAAATCGATCAATGTGTTGGTTTGAATTAATTCATCCAATTAATTTATATCCATACACATTTGTATCAACGTCAATTGGATGTGATCTCAAAAATTTCCACTAAACATTTCTCCAATCTATCATATAATTGCTACAATTGGTACAAGAAAATGTATCGATATTTTCAATATAACCTTTGTGATCTTTCGGATCATCAATTCAAACTAGAAGGAATAGGAATTTCAATTGCAAAAAATGCATGTCCCAACTATTCTACCACATACTACACACTTCTTTTGTATCCAATTCCACAGGTTATTTCCATGGGTGAAGCAAATCACCTTCGATCAATTTTTGTTCAACAACTAATGAAAAAATCCACATTGGAGCTGATTTTACCGAAAAATTGTCGTTATATTATTTTTTCTACCTCGATGATACTAACTGAGACAATTTCTCAGATGTTTCCCTTTGTACAAAATAATAGCATTTCGCTGAATGGACCTGCCAGAACTTGCCACAAGAGGAAGAAGAAGAACTAAAGAGTAATTTCCACAGAATGAAAGGTAATTTTTCCTATCCTTTCCGAAGTGATGAGAAATGGTGAAAACTGAGGAACCGTATTCACTAGGAAAACAATATTTGGTAGAAGGGCGTGACTGAGCTAGGATACATGTATGACAAAATTGTTGCTAGAAACATTCGTTTGATTGTCCTTGAAATTATTGTACGAAAGAACTTTACTATTTCTGAATTGGATATTGAATTTAACAACCCATAAAAATTTTGAAAAAGGCTGGATTCACTTTGTTCATTGTTGATAACATTTCAATTCATCGTCAACTGAACGCAAGGTAAATTCAGCCACTTCAATCATTCGAATCGTAAAATCATTGACATATATTTCAATTGAATCTTGAATTCACAAATTTTGAAACAGTCAATAGGACCACTTTCCAAGATCAACAGTCAAGATTTTTTCATTTCCTGTCTTAACATCGTTTTCTTTCTACAAATAACTACTAACATCAAGTCATGTAACTTTGATTCACTATTTCTATGTTAATGGTAGGTATTAAACTCAAGAAATTTTCAATTCATGTCTGTGGGATTCTGATTCTAAAAATAATGCTTAGAACTGAAGTAATTACTAGTGCAAACTGGATTTCACCTGTTGAATCATTCAACCTAATAACCCTTGAATACCCAGAGAACCCTCGAGATTACTCATTTATGATATATTCTGCGCCGAATATCAAAAGGCATTCTCACTGTGAATTTGACATGGAAAAATTTGTATCAAGCGAGCATCATTGTAATAATATTTTCGAAAATGATGACAATTGTGAAGTTGAAATACTTTGAAAAACCTACTAGATAGTCATTTCTAGTTAAAATATCATTATGAATCAACTGCATTGCAAACATGTAATGATTATCTTTCTCCAAATGGTCTCGAATTTGATATTTATGGTACACATTTTCATGCTATAAAAATCTTTATGCTTCTTCTACCTTCTCATAAGATCGATACAATAATAGCAAGGACGTCATGCAGTGGCCGTTAAACAACTGAAAGGGGAACGTAAAAATTGGATCATGGGTAAAAGAAAAACTCCAGTTTAAAATGGTGTCGGTGCTATAACAGTGCAATAGTTTATTCATTTGAGTTCCGAAAAATTTTTAGATTTTTTGATACCTCACGTGCAAAGTACAAAATAATCTGTAAGTCACTTGACGGCATATTTGGTTCCTTCAAACGCTTCTCTTTGATTGTAGATCTGATTTGTACCATTGCATTGGAGACGACTGTTACTTTTGCTACTGCGATGTCAAAGATTTTAATTCGAAAATGAATATTCTATTCAGTACCCTGATGTACTGTCTGTTAAAAGACCTGTCACTTTTCCAGGAAAAAAGTTATGCCTGTGTAAATGTAAAAGTGAGGTTAAGATCGAGAAATTGCAATTAGGCAATCCAAACCAATTTCAGAATACAACTAACACAAGGTATCGCATTGTGTGCCCTAAGCCGCCACATTGAATGTCACGTGTTTTGGATTGCCTAATTCGGAGCGTATTTCCCGGCTACAAGGATTCTCTATAATCCTACAAATTCGATAGTTCGTCGAGTGTCCACATACTGTAATTCATGCAAAAAGTCATGCATATTAAATCCCAAGAATAAATATCTGAATCCGTAATATCACAATGGTAAATTTGAAAATTGTTTAATTGTGCAAAAAGCTCAAAGTACAATTGTATTCTTATTCGAGACGTTCCTTTTGACATGCTCTCACTTGACTGAAGAACTGATATATCCTGTGTCCTGATTGCCGTGGCACACCGTGATTCACCCGTTTCGAATCATCCATTTATTGCCAGATATCTGTTTACTACTATATACCACGTATGGAAAAATGCATTCAAAGAAATCGCAGAGTATACAGGGTGATTCACCTAACTGGTTCATTAGAGGTTCATGGGGAACTGGAAATGATATCAACTCGAAATTCTGGTGGATGCTACTACTCAATGTGCTTTATTTTCCTAAAATATTTTCAATACGCTGTTACTTCCGGTTGAACCGGAAGTGATATCTACCTTGTTTTTTCAAATGGAACACCCTGTTTATTTTCAGATTTTCGAATTCAGGACGTGTTACATTTTGAATTTTTTTCCTGTCGTAATTTGTTTTCAAAATATTCCATTTTTTCGAAAAATTTTTACAGATGGACTGACTTACTAAAATGTCCGTATTATCTACAATTTTCATGATAAAAAGTTCAAACTCCGTGTACACATTATTAAAAGAGTGTTCTATCAGGCACTCCTAACAGTTTCACGAAATATTCAACAAGGTGTTCGATATTTCACTTCACATTTTGGAAATATCAAATACCAATAACTTCCTTATTTCAAATGGAATGACCATGAAATTTTCACACTATCCGACGCAAAATTTCATTTCCTATCGATTTGCATAAGCAAACCATATTGTTATGTATATGGATATTCACAGAGATATCAACAAAAATGTGGAAATACGCTCATTCGTCTCAGGTGTATTTTCACAAGTGTGCTTTGGATGGTTCTAAATTTCATATTTGACGAATAATATGAACATCAATCCATTAGGAAATGACTATCTCGACTTCGTCTATGGATATATTTATGCAAACCTATCACGAAACAAATAATATGGCATTAAAAATGATATTCTGCTAAACGGATAAACCAAAACAAGTAATTGTTCAAAATGTCGTCCATGTTGTTCACAACACATAATTATTCTTCTCCGGACACCTTCAGTAGTCGACCTTTCAATTTCTTGTTACAATTTTGCGGAAGCCAGGCGCAAATTTTTGGCTCTCGGGAATTTTTAGAGTAATTAGAGTAATTAGTTTTTGAAAACTCTATCAGAGATAGAAATCGAGAGACCAATTACCATGGTCCACCCTTGCCGAATCCATCAGTCATCAATTTCTGTATAATGTTTCTAACACCATATGATGGTGCATCATATTTGTTTTTTTTTATTTATATTCATATTATTCGTCAAATATGAAATTTAGAACCATCCAAAGCACACTTGTGAAAATACACACGAGACGAATGAGCGTATTTTGACATTTTTGTTGATATCTCTGTAAATATCCATTTTAGCAAAATGTTATACCGATACAAATCAATAGGAAATTGAATTTTGCGTCGGATAGTGTGAAAATTTTATGGTCGTCCTATTTGAAATAAGGAAGTTATAGGTATTTGAAATTTACAAAAAGTAAACTGAAATATCAAACACCCTATTGAATATTTTGGAACACTTCGAAGGAAACATGATAGAACACTCTTTCATTTATGTGTATACGGAGATTGAACCTCAAATCTTGAAAATTGAAGATGATATGGACATTTTAGTTAATCAGTCCATCTATCAAAATTTCTCGAAAAAATGGAATATCTTGAAAACGAATTACGAAGAATATTCAAAATGCAACATATCTGGAATCTCACGTAGAATTCGAAAATGTAAAAATAAACAGGGTGTTACATTTGAAAAAAACAAAGTTGATATCACTTCCGGTTCAACCGTCTTGTGACATGCTATCAGTTGGACTGCCGATGAAGAACTGATATGCCCTGATTGCCATGACACACCATTATAAAAATAAGGTAATTTCAACTCGAATCAATATACATGGGAAAAGCAATATATTGATTTTCAAATATAGACTCTTCAGCATCCAACGACACCCTAATCCATACGTAGATGATTCAATCGTCAATATTCCTGTCAGCAGCCTTATTAAATATCACTCCTCCATGTTCCAATTGCACGTAAGACGCAAAAATATTCCAGTATTGATCTCCGTTCAAGCTGTGCCGTGAATATCGCCAAGTAGTTTTGCATGATCGAGATTCGCGAAAATATTTAAAAATTCAAATACGCTATTTCATATTTCAAACTCTAGTGTTTCAATACGACATATATCTCGTGCTCGCATTATAATGATGAAGGGATGAATGGAGAATCTGAATGAAGAAAAAAAAATAATTTCCAAAATAGACTTGCCATCACAAACAAAAAACAATGTCTTTATTTCTGCTTCACGAATCATCCTGTATGTATCAGAAGAATACCGAGCGGTTTTTCTGAAAATCATTCCCTAATACAACTTCATCTACTACTTAATGAGAGCACTGGATTCAGACACGGTGTATCTAAATCCTTCATGTGTAACGAGTCACTTTCCCATGGAGATTCCAAAAATTCTAGGGTATTCCATTTAGACAAATTTTTGTGGAAATTATTGCCAGAATATTTGACACCCGGTTTATCGATTTCTTTCATAAATGTGGTGAATTGACAATGAAAATAAAATTAAGTGCTTTGGGCACTGTACATTACATACAGTGTGTAACGAAGGTATGCAAAATATCTCGTAACTTTCATAAAAATTATTATTAAGTTGACTCAACTTGTGTTTCTGTCTGCATGTTTTTTGTTTTTATATTAACTTTTACAGTGTGCCGTCTTCATTTTTAATGTGTACGTATTATGTATTTTTTATCTTAGATTTAAGAAGCTTTGTCAACAAAATCTTTATTTTTAAGACAATAAAGCATTTCTCTCTCTCTCTCTCTCTCTCTCTCTCTATTTCAAAACACGGTAAATTAACATCAAAAATCGATGTGTTTCAGGATCATTTCTTAAAATGACCTGTTTAGCTGAAAATGAATATGTTCCATACTTTACAGACACAGTGTATGTATTTTTTTTATATATATATATATAAAACTTCCCACGAAAGGAGGCATCCTATAATGTTCAGAGAAGATCGTGTGTTTCGTATTGATGGTTGTGCCAAAAAGGTTTATTAAATATCATACTTTTGCTATCGCGCGTAACCAAGCACAGGGTGCTGTCTGCCACTCTGGGTGTCACGTGATGACGAGACCACGGCAAGCTCACTTATTCTCGAAGCTTCGCCACGATAGTGCGTTTAAAATAAATGAATTTAATTCTTTATCCTGTCCTTTTTGTGTGAGGTTGATACCTCTATTTCAAAAACGATAAACTGTATTATATTTGTGAGTGGTGTGTGGGATACATTTTCTGAACCTGAACTGTCATCAAGAGGCGGTACCGCCGGTTGCCTTTGGACGGCCACGGACGTTATCCACGGAGACGGCGGTAAGTGGTTGACATATCCTGTGCTGCCGATAAAAGTTGTATAAAAGTAATTTCTCGCATACAGTCCACTTCTCCACCAATTGATCATCGTGAGAACCAAGAAAAATGAGATAGGAATAGACCGCATTGGTGATGACGTCACAAATATGCAACCAACATTACACTGAGTCCTGAATCGTTTGGTGCGAAAAGATATGCTTTATACTCGACCTTAAATACAGATGACATAAGAACGATAATGGAAGTATCGTAACAGGCCCTTTTGTTTTACGCTCTCACATGAAATAAGTTGATATTCAAGGAATTGCGTCTAAGGGACCTTGGATATGAAGGATGGAAGTAACGATATTTTCGTAAAACGATTTTCGGAATTTATTCAAAAGTATTTGAGAAAACTTTCTTTACGATACCCATTCCATACGACGTATTCATTATTTTTCTATCGAATTCAAACAGATACATTTCTCAAATATTGCTTATAACAGCGAAATAATTCAATAAATAACATCATAATTCTAACCACAGATTCTGAACCTTAGATAATGGTTACTTAAGGTTCATATTAGCGCATCTTCGTTCAGAAATATTTCGTTGTGACTCAATGCACTGTTGGTTGCATACATTCTGTGCTATTGGTGTTCTTTTTAAACTTCTGAAGGTCATATGCCTCGGGGAACACCTCCCTGGGCAATGTGTTCCAGAGCCTCGCTGTTCGTTAGATTAACGAGTCTTTGAAAAGAGATGTTCTGCGGGTCACTGAAGACTGAACTTGACGGGTTAACCTCGAAGAGACCGCCAAAGGAGGAACGATTGTTGATATTTCAGAAGAGCATCGCCCATGAAAATATCTATAGAATAGAGATAGATCGCTAACCCTTCTACGTTGTTCCAGAGAAGTAAGCGAGATAGAAAGCGAAGCATCACCGACGAGACGAACTGCCCTTTTCTGGACAGAATCCAACAGCTTCAGGATATGTTTAGGTGCCGCACTCCAAATATGGGAACAGTATTCCAGGACAGGTCAGATTTGTGCCTTATAGATCGTAAGCGACTGACTGGAAGTGAAATAGCTCCTGGCACGAAACAGAAAACCAAGTTTTTGGGATGCACTTTCAGCAATTGATCTCACGTGATTTTCCCAAGAAAGGTTATTGCTGATAGTTATATCAAGCATCGAGATGGATGACTTCAAAGGTATGGTCACCTCTGACAAGCTTATGTTGGGCATTGTGAGGTCGGCTTTTTTGGAGAAAAGACATGCTTGTGTTTTCTTTGCATTGAAATCCACTAAGTTTTTGGATACCCATTTGAGAATTGTTGCCAAATCCATATTTATGTTGTTAACATTTCTTGTTCAACAATCCATAACTCTACCCCTATGCTGTGAGTCTACTAACCAGCGAACGGATTACTTTCATTTTGACGTTACTATAATTGATGGTCCAGTCACATCTTATACCTATTCTAGATACAGTTGGTTCACTGTACTTTTTATGTATGTCTAAATTTAAACTGCGCATGATAACCGCGCGTCGGTTGAATTTAGGCAGGGCAGGCCTTTTGTATTTTGACCACGTTTCGAGTCGTACGAGAGGAGCTGTTGCAGTGATAGATTGATAAATGTACATTATATATATAATTAGATATTTATCAAAATTAATTCTTCGGAAAACAGTATTTTCATATCGATTCAATTCGTAAGGCTTACTATTTTGTGAAGCCGGACCTGGTGGCATTTGAATTCGTAAAAATTTTACATTGGCGGTAAAGCCATTGGTTGAACAGAACGATGACTCACAGATCTGCGCAAGGGTGAGAGCGCAGTGGTGTCATGAAAAATAAACTTATGACCACCAACATCAAAGGGGCCGACAGCAAGTGACACTACTGTATGTGCTGTGGTTCAGTGATGGGCTTTATCCCTGTCACACAATGTCATGTCAAATAGGCCAAGCCTGGCCATCTATCGGCAATTTTATATACTAGGGTCGAAATTCCGATAGATGACTCGGAATGTCCTGAACATCATATGCTGTGATCATATTGTGTGATATATAATGGACTACCTGAGTGTGACGTCAAAATGGGCGGAGCCCAAAAAACCTTTCCAAACAAAGCAATATTGCATTGTTTTCTCCATAAGACTTTTTATAAGAATGACTTTTAGAAGAACTTAATATCACCATATACAAACAATTTTATTCTAAGTTTCAACTGACAGAAGCAAAAACGTAAAATAAACGCTTTGTTTGGAAAGGTTTTTAAGCTTGTGACGTCAAGACTTAGGCTGTCCATTGGCGAATGAACATAAGCCATACGCCACCTGGTGGCACTAAAAATAACTAGAAATCTTGACCTACTTCTCCAATCCATTCGTTTTGTATTGTGCTGTTTTTAAACTGAATTTGAATATTCGAAAGATTGTGAAACTATGAATCGGAAAAAACAAAATTCACTGTCATATCAACGGAAATCTATATTGACTGAGTAACCATGGTAACGTGGATTCCATCACTTCTTGATTTATTTTTCCGATATAATCTGAACCTCACTGCATCGGTGATGTATTGCTATCATGCTTGAGAAGTGAAGGTGTATTTACAATGAAATATACTGGTCGTGCATAAAATGTTGTATGTAATTCGGGCGTAATTTTTTTTATGTACCTAGGCGTGTTAATACTTACACGCTATGGTCCATAAAAGCCTGTTTTACGCCCTTGATACATAAATAACTATTACATTCTTCAAGCATCTTTTTCCGTTCAATCCATTGGCGTACAGGAAATTCGAAAAAAAAAACTTCCTTTCCTTTTCAACCATGTAAAATATGTTGGGTCGCTGTCAATGTCTTCAAAAGCGAAAATAATATTCAGCTATTTCAATTGCACATTTAATAAAAACAACAAAAGTAACAGATCTTTCAAAACAGTAATTAAAACTAGAAAAACAAACTTGGAATGACTAGATATGGAAAACAGATTATATATTAGGTGAAAACATCTTTGATATTCTGGAACTGTCTGATAGCCAGATCAACTGGCAATTGAAATTTATATCCAGATAGAGTGTCCAAACTTCGTAAGCTATCTTGAAACCCTAAAAATATTCAAAAACGTGTGATGAATATCATAGACCATGGATATATGAGAAATTTTTGATCGGCTTATAATCAAATTCTAATCAACATTTGTACCTGTAGGTGTACTACAGGAAATAATTTGAAAGATAAGAAACTGAATAACTTGCCTGTTTTTGCAACATAGCTCCAAGGTTGATAGTAGGTTTTCACAAGTTGGTTACAGGTGAATATCAGGGTCAGCCAAGGTACAAGTTTATTAGCACTGAAAATGAAATATCAATTACAACAAAATGCGTCTTCAACCAATTGTTACACAAAGATCATACTAACTTCAATGCTGCACATATAAAAGCTTTGAAATGTGAATCAGAGCTTCGCTTGTATGGAGTATGAGTTGAAATAATACTGCCAATGCAACAGAGCATGTTCTGTTTGTTAGATGATGGAGAAGAACCAGCAATATCCAAATTAAAACTCTGAGACAGCTTCCTAGCTGGTGTAGAATTATATTTCTCTCCATTTTTCATCTTATAATACTCCAAGATAATCTCCCAAGCATGAACCTGAGAATTAGTAACTGATGCCCTGCGTGGAAAACACCCTATCATAGGAACAAGACTGGTACTTTGCATGGAGCAAGTTCCATGCTGCATAAGGTCTCGAATGCATGCAGCGAGGTATTTCCTCACAGCTGTTGTCAATTGTACATTACATGAAACTGTCTGGGACTCTGAATCACTGCTATATTCGCCTTCCTGGTCCTTGTATTCGCTTTGCATGGCAAGGTCTTTCACTCTAACAATAGACATCTCAAGTTTTGCTCTCAAGTCGCTGAAATTGAATAAGAATGATTTATCAAAGGATTTCAATTATTACTTCACATTTCGAGTTCACAACTACTTCTCAAAATATTCAATCAATTCAAAGCATTAATTCTTCAAAAATGTTCGAATATGACCATGAATTCAATTCAATTTCAAGTTAACTTTCTTCATACCAACTATGGATGGAATGTTATGAATTTTAAATTATTTATATTTGAAGCTTTTTTATTCTAATATTGAGAACAACGGGAAATATATTTTTTTGAATATATACCACGACTTCCAGAACGTTGAGATATGTACCTAGGTTTCTTTTAAAATTATTCATGTAATAATTTCGCCAGAATAAATTTTCAAACTTAGGGTGCGTTCAGAAATCAGGCGGAGAACGCACAGCACTGATACATCACAAGTACTCCCATACATATAAGCGTTGAATTTGCCGCCGGCCGCTAGCGACATAATGATATTTTACAGCTTTGCCAAGCGTTATTCATCATATTTCTACACATTGTCAGCAGACCGGAAAAATAAGGCCCATAAAATATGGGGTTTTCATTTCAGTACATACTTACACAATACTAGCATAATCGTGTTTGGTATGTCCAAAAACTACCATTCATTATTTTATAAATTTTAATTCAGTCAATATCATGAATAAAATAATAAAATTGGAATTGATTTCAAACATACAATTTCATGCCCCATTCACACAGGTTGCTCTCATTGGTGTAACACAGTGTGACATGCTCAAACCTACAAGCTTGAATGAAAATGCTAATTTCAAAACGCTGTAGAATCTATTTGCTTTGATTTTGATCCTTGATATTGGATGTACACTGAACCAATATCATTATTCATTGATTAAGAGAGGTTTGGAAGGATTTCATCACTTAGTGGTCTTCCCCATTCTGACATGCGCTAAGTACAGCTAACGAAATAAGTCTCGGCGAATATAGGGGTTTTCAAGTGAAGTTTTTGCGGATATTTCATTTTTCAGAGAAATTTCATATACACAACATTTCATCATTATATTCAATCTTAAAGCAGGTTTAGAGCAAATTATGATTTTGTGATCTCGTCTATTGTGAAAATGATGTAATCATTTCATCTACATTATCTTCTTCTGTCTTGTGATCACTCAACAGTTTATTATTATTACACATTAGTTAATAATGTATCTATTCATAATGCGGTTTGAATTGAATGAAACATTTTATTTGTGAAATTTCATTAGAAATTATTAATTAGGTACATTTACTCACCCCCAATGATTGGCTTTCATAGTGTTTTTGAGATCATTTTTTCTGAAATGATGAGAACCACATCCCAACTGAAGAACAGCAAACATTTGTAGAATAGTAGCTGTTCTTTGAATCAATCCTAATGTAGTCTCACTTTTATAGGGTTGTTTTAGAGTATGATATGAACAACCACATGAACACTTGGTATGTTTTGTATCAGCCTGTAGATAACCTATGAAACGTTCCAAGTCTGCAATCTGGGTTTTCAACTGGCCCACAAGATGTTCTTTCACACGTAAAGGGCTCACAAGTTGATCAAAAGCCATATTGATTTGCTTACTGACATCATCTTGGGTCATCTGAGAAAAAACCATGTATTGACAGAACATATATATAAACCAAGAGATTTACCTGATGAAAACTATGCTCATCGAGTTCTAAGTTCATTCTTGTCTTCAGTTCATTCAAAATTACTCTCTGTCTGTCTAGTAATACATCTTGTGGTATACCAGCTTCCCCACTCTCAAAAGCATATTGTTCTAATTCCCTCAATTGTGATTTCAGCCTCTCAATCAGTTCTTTTTGCTGACTACGTCTCAGTCTCACAGCTTCTGCAAGACTAGCTTCATCCATTTTCTCTTTAACAAATCCTACATCTGGTATACCACGAAAAGCAAATTCTTCAAGAGATTTTAGTAATTCCTCCTTATCTTCTGAAGGAGCATTAACAACTTGTCTTAACCGAAACTGAACTTGAGCAAAATGAGTTGTCAAAGCAAAAAGTGATGAATTGAGGAGTTCCTGTTCTTCCTCCATGCTCCTAAGCTTTTCCAATCCATATCTAGAATAGACATGGATATAATAGATGTTTATTCATCAAATTGGACTTACGAATTGTGGTGGTCACAGTTGTATTCGTATTTGATATCTGAATCATTTCCTTCATCATTAGGTGCTCCAAGTGGGTCCCATCGTTCGCCTGTTGGTTGTTCCTCTGACAAATATTCAGGTGTTGTTCCTCTTTCCATTCTACTAATTCTTAGTTGTAATTTGTGTCTAATAAATAATGGATATTTGCTTTGAAATGTTCACAACATTATCCTACATTCTATAATGTATCAATGAAGAATTACGTAGAGATAGTGCAGAAGACGAATAAGTTTCACTTATTTTGATAACATTCTCATAAATTATTGCAACAAATTATCAACTTAAATTACTCGTCTGTTACTGTAATGTAATATCACTGACTGAGCACTGATATCCACAGCTGATATCAGTGAGATATCACATCACAGAGTAGTCTATGGCCTATGCCTGTCACATGTCACAGACCCCATATCCTGTGGCTGTGGTTTATAATAGCCACACCGTGATAGCCACAGGGTTATATCACAGAGAGTGCGTTCCATTAAGCGCTCACAACGCCCAAAACACTCATTCAGACGTTCCACATGGCGACCACGATCGTTGGGATCGTGGCGAAAATGTCATGAATGACGTCATGATTCATGCTCACGACGACCCATCTCAATAGGTGGGTCGGCGTGAGCGTTTCGCTGACGCACAGAACCAAGTGGAACGACAAAATTCGTGGTCGTGAGCGTGATCGTTGTGAGCGCTTAATGGAACGCACCCTATGTATACTCTGTGGTATACATCTGGTGTATACGAATCGCGAGTTCGTCGAAGAGAGTTCTAATTTCAGGCTTCCTTCTGCATGAATACAGGAATACTCTCTCATTGCAAAACATAATTCAAATTTAGTGGTAGTTCCGTAGTATATATACCTCCTCAACTCTGTGGTAGTTCCACAGTATTTCCACAGAGGGTGCGTTCCATTGAGCGCTCACAACGCCCAAAACACTCATTCAGACGTTCCACATGGCGACCACGATCGTTGGGGTCGTGGCGAAAATGTCATGAATGACGTCATGATTCATGCTCAAGACGACCCATCTCAATAGGTGGGTCAGCGTGAGCATTTCGATGACGCACAGAACCAAGTGGAACGACAAAATTCGTGGTCGTGAGCGTGATCGTTGTGAGCGCTTAATGGAACGCACCCAGAGTATTGTTCACATATACTATGTGGTATTTCATTGGAGCTTAAATGAAATCATCTTATATATGTATATATACTCTGTGGCACGATCGTATACATAGGTCTTGCAACTCGGGTGGTGGGGGGTGACCCAAACATTGAGGAAATTTTCGTGGTTCTCATGTTTCGCCACCTGCAGCGCTGTCCTCTATTGTCACTTTGTCAGCCAATCACAAATCAGATCCGATCAGCTTTTTGGAAGTAGGAATGATTTCTATTCGTTCGAGAGAATTTTGCAAGATATAATATTTCTGTCATTGACTTTATTTACCATTCGAGTCCGAACCGTTTGTTTTGTTGTCAAAGATTAATCACGTGATTATACCCCTATGTCCTCCTAGCGGATAATTATGGAAACTTTTTCTTCAAAACTGGTGCCACCCCCCACCACTCAAAATTGCCGTAGATATGACCGTGCTCTGTGGTGATGTGATCATAAGTCAAAGTCAGTGGATGTTGCCAACTGTTCTACAAATAATATTAGATTCGTAGTTCTATAAAACATTATATTTATAAGGTGATATAATTAGGCAATCCAAACCACGTGACATTCAATGTGGCGGCTTAGGGCACACAATGCGATACCTTGGCTAGTAAACAGTGAATTTTATTTATTTTCGGAGTTTTTTGGTGTTTCGAAACGGTATTCAGATGGAGAGTGAATATTTGAAGACATTGATGTTGAATAGCAGAGACGTTGGTGAAAAGTATGCTGGGAACTATTCATTCAGTTCATTCTTGCAGGGATAAGCTATAACTTATTGTAACTTATCTCTGATTCTTGTCACAGCATTCGTTTTCGATATTAAATGAAGTTGGGACTAATTAATAATCTAGATCATCTCACATTGGATACTGATGTCGATTTAGATCATTCAATTGATGCTGTTCTTGTAATATTCTGGTAAAAAAAATGTCTACTGCAGACTCTCTGATAAATCAGTTTGGAATCAGTGAGATCATATCTCTTGATCGCAGCTAACCATAGGGCCCTTCGCTTCCTACTTAAATCGTTCTTACTCTATAACTGCTCTATAAGAACCTGTGATTAGTAACCATAGAAACCGATTACATGACGACTTTATTTCGGTTAGTACGAGATCTACAGCCAACCACAATGCATGTGATAGGCCTTTTCTTCAGTAAACGAGTTTTTAATTAGCCACAATTAAAAAAACACATAAAAAACGCACTAGAGATAACTAAATGTAACAGTTTTCAACTCAAGTCACATATGTAAACACCAAATGTGTGCCCCAAGCCGCCACATTGGTTTTTCGCTATCGCTGGATTGCCTAATTCAGAAGAATAACCACTAACCCTAATATCATTTTTTTTTAGGCAAAATCACTGAGTATAGGGCCTACTCTGTGGAAGAATGTCTCAATGTCACAAAAAATGTTCACAGGGAGATTAATCAATGGTTTTTAACTATTAATTATTGAAAAATGATTTATACATTAGCAAAATGAATGAATACAAGTTTCATAAAGCATCAAGCTTAATGTGCCCAGATAAATATTACTTTATGGAGAAAAATTTACACATCCAGGCAACTGTACAGACTATTGGAAGGGTTGTTTTCACATGTGAGAACATCTTACTGGAACCTTTGGATGGTAATGGAAAAATATATTTAAATGTGGAGACTAAAGATATACCAAGACAGGAAGCATGTATCTATTTGTTTGGAAGACTCAGTTATTTTCAAAACCTAAAACAACATATAAGTTATGATTTTGGAAATCCTTCTGATTATTTTCTGGTTGTATTAAATACATCTATATGGAATGAAATAGATGAAGAGGAAGCTGTAGTACTAGAGAAATCGATATTGTACATCAATTCTATTTGTTAATATTTAATTTTGAATGAATAAACAACATATTATATTATACCTAAAGTAGTGCTGAATGTCAACTAGTTCTGTAGGTTTACATTGAATTTTCAAATTGCCCATGCATTTTATTCTGCATTATTATCAAATTACCTTGCCAAAATGGACATATATCTGGAGAGTCTTCAAAATATGAATCGTTCAAAGTGATAATTGGTCAATAGATTTTGCTTCACCTTATCTTTGTTGAATCCCTAGAAGAAGATATAGATTCATAATTATCTATCTACGCCAACTTAAATTTCCTATTTATAACTGATATTCATCAAACGTAACAATGGCTGTGGTGGTTGTGACAATGTCACAGAACAGCAATTCTTGAGTGTTTTAGATGAAGTATCGGGACCACGATCGTATACATAGGTCTTGCAACTCGGGTGGTGGGGGGTGACCCAAACATTGAGGAAATTTTCGTGGTTCTCATGTTTCGCAACCTGCAGCGCTGTCCACTATTGTCACTTTGTCAGCCAATCACAAATCAGATCCGATCAGCTTTTCGAAAGTAAGAATGATTTTTATTTATTCGAGAGAATTTTGCAAGATATAATATTTCTGTCATTGATTTTATTTACCATTCGAGTCCGAACCGTTTGTTTTGTTGTCAAAGATTAATCACGTGATTATACCCCTATGTCCTCCTAGCGGCCAATTATGGAAACTTTTTCTTCACAACTGGTGCCACCCCCCACCACTCAAAGTTGCCGTAGATTCCAGACCTTCTATGTATGACCGTGATCGGGACTGTCGTTGTTTCTATATATTTTAAGCATTAAAACGCAGATTAAACCACGGATAAAACTGTGGTATCGGTTTTATCAATGACGTATGGGTGGCGTCAAAGAATGAACTGATATCTGTGAACTGATACTTTTTATAACAGTCTAAGTGTTTATATCTTTGGCAGTCTTTGGTTTATATCAAGATCTTGAGCTGATTAATGACATCCTAATGAATGTCTACCATTTCAACTCAAGTCACAAGTCAAATCATTTCGTAAATCTGTGACTTTAGCTTTGATTAGTTTCATTGAATGTCACTATTGTCATTAGCTATCATTAATGAAACAATGAGTATGCGCACCATTAATACCTTGTAAACATCCCAAATAATCTTCCTCTCTTGTTCTATCCATTTTTACCTCATCACTGACTTTTTAAATTTTCAAGTAATTTTGTTTCTTTAACTTCTTAAGAAATGTGTTATGTATGGTTAATCTAGTTGAACGTGCTGAAGATTTGATTTTGTGCTGAAATTCACACATGAAAATCTCTGGAGTTAACCACATCATTGGCATCAAACGGTAAAATCATTTGTATATCAATGACAAATTTTCAGGAGCATTCCCCAGTTCCCATCGATTCATCCAGAATTCATTCCATTTAAATTTTCATAATCAGAACAATTGAAGTTGTGGTCATTTGATAGAGGTTTTCTTTACATTTTATTTACATTGGTAAAAGCAACGGTAGGTTTTTTATTATAATCATCACCTTAAGAATTATTGAAATATTGTGTAATAAGCAAACATGTAATTTTTAAGGGAATTGTTATTTTTCGTATTAAAATGAGTAAAGACATGAGAGAAAGTATAAGGATTCCAAAGAAAACACCTATAACTGATGACTATGAGATAACCAAGCAAGTATTAGGACTTGGAATCAATGGTAAAGTTGTTGAATGTTTCAATCGTGCCAGCAGAGAAAAGTTTGCATTGAAGGTAAGAAAATAAATTTATTGTTCTTCCATAATCTCTGCTTTCATATCTAGATACTTATAGACAGCGTGAAAGCTAAAAGAGAAGTAGACCTGCATTGGAGAGCCAGTGGATGTCGGCATATTGTGAATATCATTGATGTGTATGAAAATAAGTATCATAACAACACATGTCTTCTTGTTGTGATGGAATGGTAATTATCTATAACTAGAATATCATATTAGATGCTTATTCTTTATTATTTCAGTATGGAGGGAGGAGAACTTTTTCAGAGAATACAAGATAGACCAGATGGTGCTTTTACTGAGAGAGGTAAGTTTGGGTAATGGAAATACAAAGATTCTGATAGTATATGATGCTTTTCAGAGGCAGCTCAAGTAATGCATGAGATATGTATAGCTGTAAAGTACCTTCATGATAATGACATTGCACATAGAGATTTAAAGCCTGAAAATTTGCTTTACTCTAAAAAAGGGAATTTTGGTGTACTTAAGTTAACTGATTTTGGATTTGCTAAAGAAACTTTAGTGAAAGACACACTGCAGACACCTTGCTACACTCCTTATTATGTTGGTATGTTTATAAGTACAATTATAGTGACAGTCATAATATTTACTTCTATATTCCAGCACCTGAAGTTCTTGGACCAGAAAAATATGACAAGAGCTGTGATATTTGGTCTTTGGGTGTAATAATGTATATTTTGTAAGTATAAATTATGGATAACATGTTCAGTTGAAAATATGTTAAATGAGCATTATGTTTGACTCATTTTAATCCTGACAAAGAACATAGTTCATTTGTATATGTTTCATTGAGTCATCATGTCTTGATACTCACATAAACAATTCCTTTCCCAACTTCAAGAGGAAGTAATGTGTATGTGAAAATGGATCTCTGATGATATGATAGTGGCCAGCCCATACTGTGTTCAAACCTGACATCTCTTTTTCAGACTTTGTGGATTTCCTCCTTTCTATAGTAATCATGGGTTGGCAATATCTCCAGGAATGAAAAAAAGAATCAGAATGGGACAGTATACATTTCCAAACCCTGAGTGGCAAAATGTAAGTCAAGATGCCAAAGATCTTATTAATGGTATGCTCAACATAGACCCCACAAAAAGATTCAATATTGACCAAGTAATGAGCAACAGATGGATTGCCGTAAGTAGTCAGTGTTCATTAAGACATAATTATTCTAGATATACCACACCTACCTAATATCGTTTATGCAAATTAAAATTAATGTTTGAAATGTGACTCCCTTCGATATGGGTTATCAAAATAGTTCACGGTGAGTAGGAACAGGTGCAACTTTACTAATTACAATCAAAATCCTTTGTGAACATTCCAAATATACATAGGGAATGGTAAAACTGAATTTGCTAACGATAATATAATTTTCATTCAAAATTATTATTTCTACATACCATAATGACGATAGTAGATTAAAGGAAAATTTTATCAAAAAAAAGGAAGAAATCATTGTCACCCTTTCGAGAATGTTTTTGAGCTATTCGATTTTTTTTTAATTCATGATACCTGTTTCAACTTTATATTTGAGAACAATATGGTGAATGTGTGATACAAAGATATATTTGATAGTAGGTTGAGGGAAAATTTTATCTAAATAAAATAATTTCATTTTGTCACCCTTTCGAGAATTTTTTGGAATTCAATAATACTTGTTTGAGCCTAGTGCCGGTAACATTAAGACTCTAATGTTATTGTTATTGCCGGCACTTTGATAATGTGATTATTTTATGAATTTGACTGACTCTATGTTTTCCTTCTCCTGATGAAGTTAATAAAGAATTAACGAAATATTGAGAATGGTGAAAAACGAATGAGTTTTTATTAGTCACAGACCGCATACTGAAACCTCACCTGTTCCTCAATATGTATATATACATAAACATATGATGTTGAAATTGGGAGCCCCCGCCTGCCCGACAGTGTTCTAATTAGTTCAGTCGTATTGTTCGTCATAGTGTTTCTGGCATACTGTGATGATTATTCGAGATACTAAACATGTTCATTAAATTCAAAGAAATCTTATGTACAAAAAAATCATGGGAAGTGAAAAACGATGAACAGCACCAGAATTATTTTAAACAATGAAACTACTGGTTTTGCCAGGCCCTGAATGATAACAATCTTTATTAAAATCTGGAAGATCAAATTCTGTTCAACATATTCCTGAAACTAATCACTATTTTTTAATCATAAGTTTCTTATACATATAAGGATTTGACCTTGCCGCCAGACGCTAGCGATATAATAACATTTTACAGCACTGCCAAGCGTTATTCATCGTATTTCATACCCACGTATATTTTTTACTGGTTACTGAATCTATAACAACCATTAAATGTGGTGTTTTTATTTCAGTACATACTTGCACAATACTTGTATAATTTTTGTGAACGAAACTGAATGAAATATCTACAGAAGCCCCAAAAGTGGTACAACTGGCAACTTTGACAGGCGCCAAGCATTAATACAGCTGACGTAACGAGCATCGATGTTTTTAAAGTTTCGGATAATACATAATATTTTTCTGAAAATTCTTATACACCATTCGTCGTTATTATAATTGATCTTGAAGCAAGCAGGTTCTAAGCAAATTCATGATTTTTTGAACTCTTCTATTGTGATTGTGATATGCTTCTTCGTTGATATATTCATGTTCATAAAACAAATTGAATGAAGTAATAACCTCACAAACCATAAAACTAGTGTGAAAAGCTTTTCTCATTTTCATGAAATTTAAACGAGTCTATGTCATCTGTCATGATTTTGTATTTCTTTTTAGCAATACACGGCCGTCCCACAAACTCCACTACACACCAACAAGATGTTGAAAGAAGGTGTGGAAATGTGGCCAGAGGTTCAAGAGGAAATGACTCGTTCATTAGCAACCATGAGAGTGGATTATGATCAAGTGCAAATAAAAACTTTAGAAAACTCCAATAATCCTCTGTTGAATAAAAGGCGTAAGAAAATGGCAGGGACTGATAAAGAAATATGAGTTGGGAGTGTGTCGTGAGAGAGGACTCTCGTTCGTTTCAAAGTGATGTGATTGAAAATATCCTAAAATCTCTAATGTCCAAACTGATTCCACTAATTCATGCGAGCAGCTATATAGTTTCGTAGTGCTCGCAAAAGGAATTACTTTAAATTTGAGATCACTAACCTAAACATCCTTTTCAAAGTTGTCGAACAATAATTTGAAAATGACTGAGATGGAATTCTCATAAATAATGTTTGGGGGCAACTATTTTGGTCATTCAGGCATTGTTTACTTGATTAAGTAATAAATAAATAGTTTCATCAACTCCAACATTGAACTTTCATTAAAACTTCTTTATTGAATTCTTATCATTACTGGATTTAGAATGATAAAATGATAGTAGAAGGGAATAGAAAACAATCTTGAGTGATCAAAGGATTTTTTTTTCAATCAATTATAGACGATAGTTTGAAAGAAAAATATAAATCATTCTAATCACATCACATTCATTGGAGTCCTGCTTTTTTATGAGCACTCGCTATAATAGTTGATTATCGTTCAGCTATTCCATACATCTATAAAGAGGTTACTAAAATCTAGAATGAAGTTCTGGAGAGACCATGTAACCATGTATTAATTACTATATAAGCCTGGAAAAGTGTGCCTTGAATTATATTTGTATTAATTTGTTTGTTATTTAATGCAATTTTTTTGCTCCTCACTTCAGAAGATTATTGAATCTTGGGTTGTAATATCATCGGCCTATAGTAATATTCCAGAAGCAATAAAATACCCAAGGGATTTCACAAAAACAAGTCTGAACTTGAATATTTATGGTAATATAATCCCTATGATGTTATAATTTTGACATCTTTCAATGTGCAGTTTAAGAAATTGTCATAATTGATTAACTATAGCATATATTAGTCAGGTAATTTTTCATCGAAGAATTGGATTCCTATAAGAAACACTCGTTATATTCGTTTCTTGCAAGTTTTATGAATCCTTTTTCTACGGCTTGCCACTATTATATACGAATATCAAGTGTGTGACTATTGTCCATATGTTCTTGCAAACAGAGCCTTAGAAAAACGTATGGTAATTCATTCATCTTGCAGTTTCTAAGTCATATATTAATTTCATTGAAAGGAGATAGTGGACAAATGCCAATGGCAAAACATTATTTTATATTAGTAACAAGTTGTTTGTGAACAGTGTTATTATATTTTCATATTGAAATGGATTGACTTAAGGTAACATTTAAACGAATAATATAAGTATTTCATATTCAGTTATTTATACAGGCTTTTTATTCTTTGTGTCGTGACGCTATTGGCTTTTGGAAAACAAAATAAACAAAATCTAAAATCGTATTAGAAAATCTAGATGCCAGTAGTAGTACGACCTAAAAATTATAGTATTTATAGCTAGTGCTGTTATTTGAATCGAGTATTCAAATTAATACAATTAAAAATGCAGAACTATTTGTTGAAATAAAAATATTTAACATGATAAATGCTCATCATTTCAGCAATCACTTTATCAAAGAAACTTGCGAGATTATATTTAGGGCTATATTGGCGACAAATCTATTGCTAATTATTAAACCATCGGAAGACAAAATGTAAATAATTTGGTTTTATGTCACCTTTTCTTTGTTTATAAATGAATGAATGGTGTATTTCATGAAATATACAAGGTGACCCACGAGGTTTTGGCCAGTATATATCTCGAAAACTATTTGGATTACGATATTGAAATTTGGCAGTTATAAACCGTTGGTATTGTTGTTATAACGTCACATTTCGGATCAGGTGGTATCATTTTTGGAATTTTTAATCGGAAACCCTGTATATTTTTTACTGCTGTGAAGGTCCCTCCTATGCTCATTCAGCCATAACTTTTTTTTATGTAAGTACTTCGGAACGATCAACAAATTTTTACGTAGGTTTTTTATTTGAAAAACAATGATAACACAAAAAACGCATTCTAGCAACAGCTATTGTAGTTGTTAAAAGCCGTGAGTGTTAGTGAACAATCATTCACTGTATTATGACTTGAATGATGAGTTTTAGGATTCAAGTTTCACTTACGACAAGTATGTTATTGATATGCTGATCATTTATGGAGACTGTGGAAAAAACAGCAGACGTGCTACAGTGAACGACTGTTTATTTTAACACTGACTGCTTTTGACAACTACAATAGCTATTGCTAGGATACGTTTTTTGTTTCTGAGCTGTCTTAGTTTTTCAAATGAAAGACCTACATACATTTTTTTTATCGTTTCGAAGTACTTATCTCCATAAAAAGTAAAAATAAAATTATGGCTGAATGAGCATAAGAGGGACCTTAACAGCAGTGAAAAAATATACTGGGTGTCCTATTGAAAATTCCAAGAATGATACCAAGTGATCTGAAAGGTGACGTTGTAACAACGTTGCAGCTTGCTTAAAATGCGTTATATTACCAACGGTTTATAACTGCCAAATTTCAATATCGTACTCCAAATAGTTTTCGGGATATAAACTGGACAAAACCTCGTGGGTCACCCTGTATATTTCTTGACCACACAGCGCAGCTATCATGTTCCAACTATTAACGAATATAACACTGAAAAACATGACTTCGGTTTCGAGTATTAACAGATGATTTCAAGAATATGACTATGTCTCGAGATATGCAATTTGTACTTTTTCTATAAACTGTAAAATAACTGAAATACAAAGGGGTCCCAAAACGTGAAATTTTTTGATTTTGTCCGATTCTCAAAACGGTATAGACTATGGAAATTTTATTGGATATCGTGAGTTCCATGAATAAGTGAAAATCACAAATCTGCTCACGAAGAAGAAAAGAGAATATCAAAAATGGTACGAACTGTACATAGACATAATATACGTGTTATAGTACCCTTATTGCACAAATGCATTCCATGAAACCACTTTCAATATTATATATAGCAGGATATGAATTGATGTGAAAAATATACAAAAAAGTCAGAATCATGCGTGATGGTGAAAATTACCTACTTTCAATATTCATATCAAAGGAATCACATAACGTTATTGAGGTCAAAGGTGAAGTTCTCTCTATTTATGTAATTGATGTCATATGCTGATCGGATAGTGGAAATCAATAGTGTCGAAAATACAGGATGATCCGATTTCATTGAATCAAGTAACCTTTATACATTTCAACATATTCTTGACCTCTTTCACATCTTCACTTAAAAATTCCTCAAAATTTCTGGATATTCAGATATGTCTAACCAAATCCTGTCGTAATAAATCTAATCGAGGTTGAGTATTTTGACAGTGCCATATTAATATAAATATATATATTTCCTATACAACTTTGGATTTATTTTGAATCCTGTACGACGTTATACCTCTAAAAATTACGTTTTACCGCTACCAGCCGCTACTAATGACATTTGAATTTGTAAAATCATGTTGTTGAGTTTGACGTTTTCAAAATAATCAATATGAATGCCTATTCAACGGTAATGAAGATATTTACAATGTTAATTACAGGATCTTTACAGAAACAATACCACTAGATAATATTATGAGTAGTTTCCTTGGGTATGCCGATAGCAGTTCATGCAATACAGTTCATCGATTAGTCAGGAAAATTTCGTAAGTTGATTCCAAGCTTATTTGGGATTGGGAGTATTATAAAACACATAAAATTGAAGAGGGTACTCATTTGCCAACTGACATTTATCATTATTAGTTGGCAGGCGAACATGAACAGCTGATTTCTAGAAGTTCATAGCTACTACAAGTGACCTACTATTGAATAAAAAAAGATTGTGAAAACAGTTTGCTGATTATTACTTTCATTAATATCATCTTTAGAGAGAAACTGTTGTTTCCATAGAATTAACACAAAGTAAGTTGTAAATATTGAGATTATTACATAACTTCGAATAATTAAATTTTGGTAATTTTTTTCTTGTGATTTCAGATGTCTTGTCCTTTCCTGACCCGGTTGAGTAATAATTATGTAAAAAACTATGCATCTGTTTTGATCAAGACGTATGGAAATCAATGTCCAGTTATTTCTCGAAGTTTGAATAATGTAGCAAGTAATGCTGACTTCAATAGTAAAGGTAACACATATGTTAATTATATTTCATGGCTAAATATTGTCTAATTCTTTTCAAGATATCACTAGTGAAACACCTTGTCCTTTCTTGAATGAGGTACCATCAGTACTGAGAGAAGTGAACCAAGATGATACAATTGAGTACATCTTGAAAAATGAAAATCAGAATGCTGATCAGGGTAATTATTTTTCATTCAAATTGACTTCTGTGAAGTGATAAGAATTGTGAAAGTAACAATTTTCATATTTCAGGTGTATTTGCTTATGACCAATTCTTTCATCAACAGATCCTGAAAAAAAAGAAGGAACATTCTTATAGAATCTTCAAAAAAGTTAATAGATTAGCTGGTCCAGGAGATTTTCCAAGGGCACTAGAATATTCATGGGGAGAAAAACCCATAACTGTTTGGTGCTCAAATGATTATTTGGGGATGTCATGTCACCCAGACGTTAAAGCTGCTGTCAGAGAAGCATTGGAAAAATATGGATCTGGTGCTGGTGGAACCAGAAATATTTCAGGAAATTCTACTCTGCATGAAAAACTTGAAAGGAAATTGGCTGACTTACATAAAAAGGAAGCAGCATTGCTATTCACTTCTTGCTTTGTTGCCAATGATTCTACTCTTTTTACTCTAGCCAAGGCACTGCCAGGATGCCATATCTTTTCAGATGCTGGCAACCATGCCTCTATGATTCAGGGAATTCGCAATAGCAATGTTCCTAAGCATATATTCAGACACAATGATCCTACGCATCTAGAGGAACTGCTCCAGAAATTTGACAAGAGCATTCCCAAAATTGTAGCCTTTGAGACTGTTCACAGCATGTCAGGAGCTGTATGTCCTCTAGAGGTGAATACATGGAAGATGTTATAATTTCTTCTCATATAATAATACTATATAATGAATAATTTTTTCTGACTTTTATTCTTCTAGGAACTATGTGATATAGCACATAAATATGGAGCCTTAACTTTTGTGGATGAGGTCCATGCTGTTGGTTTATATGGTCAAAATGGTGGAGGAATAGGTGAAAGAGACAATGTGATGCATAAAATGGATATGATTTCTGGAACTCTGGGAAAGGCTTTTGGAAACATTGGAGGCTATGTGGGTAAGCTGCAAAAACAATTTCCAACTCTTTTATGGATGTTAGGGTGGAAAATTGTAATTATTTTCTTGTGAAACCTGTTTTGATATTTTAGCTGGCAATGGAATATTGATTGACATGGTCCGTTCATATGCAGCTGGATTTATTTTCACAACATCACTGCCACCAACTGTCCTAGCAGGGGCCTACAAGGCAGTTGAAGTTTTGGGTTCGGAAGAGGGTCGACAATTGAGAGAAAAACACCAATTGAACGTTAAGTACCTCAGAAATTCTCTTTTGCGTAATGGTTTTCCAGTTGAACACACACCTAGTCATATAATTCCAATCAAGATTGGTAGCCCTGTTCATTGTGGGGCCGTGTGTGATACTTTGTTGAAGGAGAAGGGACACTATATTCAAGCCATCAATTATCCTACTGTTGCGAAAGGACAAGAGAAATTGAGGTTGGCTCCCACTCCCCATCATACTGAAGAGCTCATGGACAAACTTGTTAATGATTTGAAGGAAGTATGGAATGACCTAAAATTGCCTTCAACTGGCCAACAGTGTGAACAGGTAGGGATTTATTAGGAATATGATCAGTACTCCAGTAACAACTTGAGAAGTCTTTACCAAAATAAAAGATATATGCCTAAAAGATATATTGAGATATAAGGCAGTTGCTAGGGAAAGAGACTGTTGATGTTGAAAAGTATGTTATTGGAAAATGGTTTCTGCAGTAAAAGAATCATATTGTTGAATTTTACTCACGTTATGAAGTTCTTCAAGAGAATACATAGCCGTTCAATAGAAATTGTGTCGACCGATGACACATTTTTTCAGTTGTACTTCTTTCAATATATAGTATAATAGTATGTCATATCAACATAGATTATGTAGCTTTTTGGATTCAAATACACACGATGACGAAGTTGGTTCGTGTCCCTAGACAACACCTATGTTATATTGTTGAATGGGATATGGTAGAGAACTTCGTCTGATAATAAATTACTTCATTTTTAATATCTCAATTTTTAGACACGTTAAATTATATTAATTCCTCGTACTTTTTCAGGAATGTCAGTTTTGTCAGAAACCCATCTTGTTTGACTTCCATGAATCGAGGAAAAATCGCAGTTTTGTTAAGGACATTCAGTGCAGTATTCCAAATTGTCCACAGCTTGTTGCTATGCCAGCATAGGATTCTCAGTGAATGCCAATGAAATTTGTGTTGGTAATTTCAATGAAAGCTTGATTAATAAATTTATTTGTAATTGCTATCATAATTGGTTGGCGGTGCAATGGCTGTTTCAGCAATTTCGTTCTAGATTGGTTTTATCGTGGAAGCATATTAAGAGTTATTATATAAAAGACTATTTCTCATTTTTTCAAATCTCAATCATAAATACCACCTTCACCTTATGAAACCTCTTGGAAAAGCAATAATATATCCTGCCTTTCCCCCACCAAATTTCCCCATTCGCTTCATTCTAGATCATGTTCTAGATTCTGCTTCCTCAATTATTAGTGAGCGAAAATTTGGTTGTGAACCTTGCTTAAGGAATATTGGTTCTGAGAAATAAATAAGCTTTCAAGTCAAGAATTGGATTGGCAATGTTTGTGGTCGAACTAATTGCGAACGATTTGATACTCGTATCTGCAAGAACTATCATTATATATGTATATACTCTGTGATTTTGGGTTCGCTTTAAAATCTAAAAAAATAACAAATTTCCCAAGATAATTATACTTTTCTCTGCTGTGTGAGTGACTGACCGAAATCCACACTCTTCGATCAAAGCCTAGTCATTTTATAATATATATCATAAATTTAATAAATCGCCACAAAAAAAGACGTTTGGATTTTCAAGAATAGAAGAATCGGATCATATATCGAAAAATAATTTCTCAAATGTATACATGAATTTCACATGTCTGTATTCGAATGAGTGTACGTAAAAAAACATAGCTATACGTCGGACGTATCTTGTAACGTGTCATAAGATATATGTTAACGTATGTTATTTAGTGCAGCCTGCCTGAAGCACGGAGTATAGATATCTATACTCCGTGGCCTGAAGACTCGTTCACACGATAGATTTTGTCTGTCGCAAAAAGATTGAACAAAAAGAGCGCTCTGTTTGAATAAGTTTTTTTTTTAAGAAAACGTGATAGTGACTTCATAGCAGCAGGGTTTTTTTTTTGAAGTTTGGCATTGAACCAAAGTTTTTTTGCCACAGACTTTTTTTAATATTTGTATATACATACACATTTTATCACTATACTATACAATCAAATTGTGATGTTCTTTAATCAAAAATTCAACAACTGTTCTATAAATACCTTCTTTAAATGTACGTAATAGAGTTATGATATTTGTTGGAAGCTGGACACCTTGGATGATTAATTTATTTAGAAATTCCGAGCAATGTGTATTATGAAGGCTGCAGCAGGGTTCAAAACAACGAGAACGTACCGTTATTCACGTTTTCTTCGAAAACAAAATCAAGAGGCGATTCTACTAAGTACACACAGGTAAGACATTGCGGATAGTCCTTCAAAGTTTTATTTGCAGAATTACTCAAAAAATCATTTGAGTTGGCCATACTATTACGCAATACCCTGTAGAGAACAAGTGTATAGTTTTGTAGGAAATCAAATTAAATTTTCGAACCCTCAATAGAAGTTTTGAATGTTGTCAGAAATTCGAGAAGACTAAGCGTCGAGGTAAGCGTTAACTACAGTCCGTTGTACATATATTTCAAAATCAGAGCGTACTGTAAGCGCTTTTCAGTATAAAACCTTCTTTTGCGCTCTCATATAACTCGGCCAATGGAACCTAATATGCAATAGGTTCAAAGAGTAAGTCGAGAAGCGAGAACAGGTGTGTAAAGGCTCCATAACGCCTACGCCACTGATTGAAAGGTTTCGTATTCATTCCAACTTTCGTTTAAATATTGGGAAAGTAAAAGCACTACAGATGTGACAAAACGTATTCATAGACCATTCATCAATCACACTCTAGTAGTGTGCATCGAAACATCATAATATCTCGTCTTCAAAATTCTGTTCATATATAAGAAATGTTGAACAGTGCTCTCCAGTGGCATAGGTGACCATAGAATAAATGTTCCATGCTCCACGATTGAGGTTTGGTTTCGTCTTCGCATTTGTTTTCTAGTGCGCATTCGCATTAAGTAGGACTAGGTAAAATTGTTAGGGTCGTTGCCTCAATAGTAGTTCGTACAATAAGTCATAATAATTGAAGTGTTTCTATAAAACATGTGTGGAAATTAATAACATAAATACACAGTTGAGTGAAAAGTGTCGCGATTTCGATAAAACATCGTATTTTTGAACAAAGGAAGCACTGAAGCAGAGCAAAGCGTAGTCATTTTATAACGGGACACGGGAGGCATACGGCAAACTCAACGCATGCTCTATGGTCGATATACTGGTGATGATTTCGTGTAGCGGCGTCGAATAACAATTTGATTTGACGTGTTGTGGTCCTGAAACTTCTTTCATGATTGTTCATCATGATAGTCGCCAAACTAATTGTACAAAAAGTGTGCGAAAAATGCTGCATGTTGTGATGTGAATTTTCCAGTGTTAGTCCAGATAATGCAATGAACCGCAACTTCTATCATGTAGAACCAGCGTGTTCAATCAGATGAAAAGAGTTCCGAAACAGAACATTATAATAATTTCAATGCATGTAGGTTACGTTCATTAAACAAATTCGTTTGAAAATGTATGCAAAAGGAAAAGGATCATCTGTGCCGTCTGATGCCCAAGCAAGGGAAAAGTAAGTGATATAGTGTATAGTTTTTAATGGGCATTCTATTTTCTGCATTCTCCATGTTTTAAAAATAATTGAAGCAAATAGTGAAACTATGATGCGACTTGAGATTCCGGTGTATTTTTGTTCGAAATTATCTCCCACGAGTGCTTGATTTGAATTACCTGAACAATTTGTATTTGTAATGATTTCATGGGTTTAGATTTCGCAAGACCAAAAAATATACCTTATAGTTTGTTTACATTCAGTATTGATGTAATATTTACTATTTACACTACAATGTGGGTCGGTACAAGATTTATCTATCATTTTATCAATCGGAGTAATTATTCAAAGTAAACGTAAACTTTTTCTACAGGTTGGCACTGTATGTGTACGAATATTTATTGCACGTTGGTGCTCAAAAAGCTGCACAAACATTTCTTTCAGAGGTGAGTTTTACTCTCCAAAACCATTAGGACTTTTAGTATAACAGTTCAATTCATTGTAGATTCGATGGGAGAAGAATATTACTTTAGGAGAGCCTCCAGGATTTTTGCACTCCTGGTGGTGGTATGTTGACATTTCCTATGATTTTTTGAATATGCTAATATTTGATATTCCAGCGTGTTTTGGGATTTGTATTGTGCTGCCCCTGAAAGAAGGGATACTTGTGAACATTCGTCTGAAGCAAAAGCTTTTCATGATTATGTGAGTATTTTTTACTTGTTCAGTGCGATCAATACTTCGTGGTTTGAAATGTGGCAACGCTGCGAGAGTATACGCGTTTGACCAGGTACAGTTGCCCAGCTCGCAACTCGGCATTGAGACTGGTTGGGTTTTTTTGTTGACTTTTTTCTACCTGCTTTGAATCACTGTTACAATGAAAATGTACTCATTTCCAGGAGTTCGGATGACAATAAAAATTACATCCGAACACGATTATATATAGTTTCAGTGTAGAAATTACATATTATATTGTTTACCTTGTGTTGATTTGGTTAACTTTATTTTTTTTCTGATAGCTCAAGTAAAGAACCTTGAATTTTTATCTATACCGACCAAGTTACAATGCAAAAGCGACTTCGGTCGACTATAGTTTTCATCATAGATAGGTTTTTATATTGGTTTATGGATTGAAGGCTATTTTGTATATATTTTCATATACTTGAGTTTTGTGATGCTACTTCCTACTATTTTTTTTTCGTTATTTTGTTTGTCCTAGCCATAATTGAAAAAAATTATAGACGCATTTGTTTCAATTACTTGATCAATCATACTCTGTTATTCCAGGGTGATGAGATCCAAGTTTTAATCCTTCTTCTTTTTCCTCCACAGATTGAGTGGTATTACTGTTATCATTAATGGAGGAATCATTTCATTGCTATAAATGGCATCCTTCACATTATATAAATTCAAGTCAATAAAGGCAGTTATGAAATGTTGCATGCATAGGATGAAAATTTTATGAAATGGTGATACAAAGTCAACTGGATTCAGTAAAATCATAATATAATACTTATTGATTTTCGATGACACTAATGTAAGGAATCGGTGTTAGGTTGAAAGTTGTCATTTTATCATTATTTTCGAACATCTGTGCAATTATTGAAACTTCGGACTAGATTTGATTACATTATGGATGGTTTATCGGTGATGTCTTTCTCTAATTGACGATTCGTCCTAATTCTAATTTTCGAAACGATAATCCAAATGGTAACTGAGAAACCTTATTTTTAGTTTTTCAAGTATAAGTCAACTAAAATGTGTTCACATTATTCTTATTCATGTATTATTATTAATTCTAAGATTGGTTTTGAAATTTTCAGGGGTTTGTAAATTCTGGATATGGGGTGAATGGTATAGCACATGTAAGTTGAAGAATAACATATTTCTATCGAATTCATTCAAATATACAATGTTTCAGAATACTGGGCCTGCGCCTAGCCCCTTAGGTCAAATGCCCCCTTCAGATGGAATGCCCAGTGGTCCTATGCCCCCAGGATTCTTTCCGGTAAGATTTTTTTTTCTTCTGTGCATCAGCTTATGGATTATTTATTCAATCACAACAGCCAAACTCCGTCTCTTGTAACAAACGGTTATATTATTATAGACACATGCAACATGCTTTCGATTAAACTATTAGATGTGTAGGTGTATACTTCAATGTCTGATGTTCATTGGGATATTGGTTGGTAATATATTGTATATTCTGAATTCGAATTTTTGTGTTTTCCAGAATTCAACATTGCGTCCCTCTCCCCCCACACACCCTTCAAGCCAGCCTTCGCCTCATTCTCAACCCCCTCCACCACACTCGCAGATAATGACGTCACAACCCTTCATGGGTCCCCGTTACCCTGCGGGTCCTCGTCCTGGTGTGAGAATGCCTCAAATTGGAAGTGATTTCAATGGGGTAAATATAAAGTTGTTGAATATTTTGTGTTGATTAATTTTCTTATTGAAACTCATCTAGATGTCGCTAGGCTAGGTAGTAATTTGCTATGGTTTATTGTTGAGAGAAAATTATTAACTATTATTCCTAACTAAGAATAGAATTTTTCGAATGCTGAGCTGCATTTTATCGTGGATAAACCTTGTATTTCATTAATTCTCTTTATTTTCACATCTTGAATAATTATATCAAGGCCACCTGGTATTGAAGACCATTACCGCCTATCATGTTCTCTTTCAACATTGACATTCTGGGCAACATTTTGATGTCCTTGTGCTTTCAATAAACCAAAATTGTGGGTGGTGACTACCAAAACAAGCTTTGTAAACAATTCGTATAAACAATATGACATCATATTATTTAGAATTTCCTCAAATAAAAACATCTTTAGGAAAAATAAGTATGGTTTATCTAAGTTGGTTTAGACTACTATATCTATGGACTCAGTTTCTTACATTAAAGTTGCGAAAGTATTCCATATATAATACACCTCAATATGCTAGAATGATTCAACTCATTCATCAAGAACATCAGATGAATGTTTGTAAATTTCATCAGAATGCTTTCATCCAGATATTATATAAATAATTGATGAGAGACACCAATTTCTAATAATAGAACTGTCATTATTCTTATTCATTCTTCATGAAATGTAATGAATTATCGAGTTTCTATTTCAAATACGCATTTATGCGATTTGATGATGTTGTTGATGAGATTATATCTTCAATTGAAAAAAAAAACAAAATCCTAACAAATAATCAATAAAACTTAACAGTATAGATAACTGTCCCAATACTAATGAGACTTTGTATTTTTTTCAAGCCTCCTGGACAGCCCCTGATGCCGAATAATATGGACCCCACAAGACAAGGTAAAAAATGCAAAGTAACTTTGTTTCCCTTATGATTTGATTGATTTTTTCACAGTGCCTCCACCCACAGCAACAAAGTCTGCATTATAATTTAATGAACGACGAAAGGACTTATTTAAGTCTATTATTGATATAAATTTGATTCGACTGTTTTTCAATATTTTGAAATGCATCCCTTTGTTTGACTTTTTTGTTGTGAAGTGAAGAAAACATATTAATCAATTAATGGTATTCATTTCAATTAATATGGATTATAACAAAGAAGATTGGCACGAGCATGAAGCGGTTTCATGAAAAAAAAAAAACTGCACTAAATTAAATTAGGATATTTTTTTCAACAAAACAACATAACACTAAAGGTACTGACAAACTGTTAGATTGGGAGATAATTGAGTATAAGAACAAAAACATTGTAGTTTGCTTGTGGTTTAGAAATCGGTTGATTGGAAGAAATCTCAGAATAATTAATAGCAGAGATATAGCATCTATTAATTCAATTTCAACTCGATACAGCTACTTTTTGAATTCTAATTGATCTTTTATGGTCATCTTCAAAAATTTTCTGTATATTCACTACAGTAATACAACAAAAACCAGGAAGTGAAAGCCTTGAGTCGAAGTTCCTACCACAACAAAACAATTATTCAAATCAAATAATTTCGAAAACAAAATCGGTGTTCCAGAAATTTCCCATGTTTTTTTATATCTCATATAACTGATATGTATATTGGTCCCCAAGCTCCCATTTGATCAATTGTATTGATATGTCAACAGAGGTTTTGTTGAAAATATTTTGCATCACTGTACCCAATTAGGAAGATAGTTTTTTTATTGTTCTTAGTAAGAACTCATTCAACATGATGATCGATAACGAATTTCGTCAACAAGTATTCCTTAAGAATGTACTTGAGACTACCAAACCTTGTAGATTATGAAAAAATTGTATTTGTAGGAGGGCGCTGAATATTAAAGACGTATCTTTAAAAAGGTACCAATGAATCCATTGTCGATGTGTATCCCAATTTAATTTTGAGCAGTATATGCCTCATGTAATGCATCTATTTCTGTCTCCAGGTGAAGGCGGAGAGTTTGTAGGTTGGCAAGGTAGGCAAATGCGCTCCTTCACCCTCACACATACCCATAGAATTATGCACCCTTATTCTGCCGTTGATAGAAAATTGCTGATGTCCAGTAGTGATAGTTTATAGAAGTTTCACTAGTTTGGGTATTTTTCAATTCGCCTTCATCAAGTACTCACAAACTAGCATTCTTCAAATAACTTTATTTTCCATATCAGCCTTTTTCTTAGGTACGGCAGAGTGGCTTGCTTTGCTTATAAACATTTGAACCTATCACAATTTGGTATAAAAAATCATTCATAATTGTAGGAAATCTTGAAGTTCAAATTTCGTTGCAAATAACAAAATGAACATTTGGTATTTATTTTCGAGGTAAACGATTCAAGTGAAGTATAAGAAGTTGCTTGGAAAAAATATTCTAATAAAATTATGTTGATCATCAAAATCTATGTACTTACTGATACTACTCATTATTCGGATGAAATGTCAAGTCAGTATATTTTTTCTTGAATTTCCATTCTTGGATATTATTTCTACATTGGTAGAGAGTTAAAGTTTTTCTTTTTTGTTTGGGTTAGGTTATGTTCCCGTTATCATACTCATGATAGATAATTTTGTATCAACGGTAAAATATACGTTGTAGTTGAACAACATTCAGTATTGTGTCTACGAATTCTTGGAACTAGTGCAAAATCTAAGTTAGCGACGCTCTTCATCTCTAGTAATTGATATTGTACAATTCTTGGTTATAGTAGCTATGTGCGTGTTCGAAAAATAACTTGTAAGAAACAAAAAATTATTACATAACATTGGTCATCTTTGATGCAAAAATGAGTATTCCAATTTATTTGACCATCCTTCAAGATCAAATGCAGCAGTGCTCTCGTCTTAAATGTTTTGTGTATTTTGAAGTTGACCTCAAAAATAAATGCACAATAAAAATCAACTCAACTTTTCAAAATTTTGTCCTGCTTACACACTGTCTGAATCCCATATGGAATCCTTGGTGCTGGCATGCGGTTTCGTTGGTTCTGTTTTCTCTATTTACCACATGACACCTGGAAGTGACGTGAAATTTCGCTACTCTAGGCCCTCCCACAGCGATGAACAGAATGAACCCGCCGAGAGGACCTTCCATGGGCCCGCTGGGTCCCGGCAACTACGGCCCCGGATTGAGGGGGCCGCCACCCAACAGTAGCTTAGGCCCCGGTGGGCCCATGCCACCTATGACCATGACAGGCCCCGGAGGTAGACCTCAGTGGCAGCCCAACTCATCAACGGTAAGATGAAACTGACTGATACTGAAGTAGATAAACAACAGTGTTTAGTTCACAGCATCCTCATGTGAAATATCCCGATAAAGAGTTGAATGACGACTTCTTCGACTACCGCATGTGAAAAGTGATATGATTTTGTAGTTTAGTATATAAGAGTGAAATGTTTGAAATGAAAATTTCCTATTGAAATAAACAACTGATCCAAAAACGTTGAATTAAGGAAGATAGTCAAGCCCGTTGATTTCATCATCCCGAATGTGTGACGTCAGTGTATGCAGGTATATTTCATGTTCTGTGAAAGTACACTCATAAGGTAATTGGTCAGCAGCATGATCATTCCAAAATGATTACAATACGTTCAAATTGATAGATTCATCCTATTTCAATAACGAAGTAGCAAACTGAAACAAGAACAACCTTGACATATCTATGGGAATGATCAATGAAGATCATCAACAAAGTTATACAAACTATAACTGAAGTAACAAAGTTGATGTCCTTTTATGATATAACTGAAGCTGTTGCCATTTAAAAATGTTTTTATTGAACAGTCGTGACTAAATCTAAAGGAATTTTCCATGCATTGTCATAATCAGACTCCAAACACGCGTAATGTATGTTTTAGACGGAACAGCATGATAAGCGGAAGATTGTCCTCTCTGTTAGTAATATGACACAACTATTCTAGGAGTATATTTTTATTTTTGCAGCCGATGAACTACTCGTCGTCGTCTCCAGGCACGTACGGTGGGCCGCCCGGCTCGGCGGGTCCAGCCGGACCTGGCACGCCTATAATGCCCAGTCCGCAGGACTCGAGCAACTCGGGCGGCGAGAACATGTACACGCTGATGAAGCCCGCCGTGGGCGGTAACATGCCCGGTGACTTCCAGATGGGCGGCGGACCAGACGGCTCCGGTCCCATGGGGCCGATGGGGCCCAACTCGATGGGGCCGGTGCTAAATGGCGACGGCATGGACGGAATGAAAAATTCGCCTGCCAATGGAGGTCCGGGTACTCCACGAGAGGATAGCGGAAGCGGCATGGGCGATTATAACATAGGCTTCGGAGGACCTGGAGAAAACGTGAGTGGGGGTCAGGTGATTGGTGCTTTTGGCTTTCAGGGGTCCCACTAAAATTAATATTCCTCTAAGAAGTAATTTTTTGTCCTATCACAGTAACTTGGTTGACTTCATTTTGGTTTATTCAAGATAGTTATATGCATATTATTGGAGAAACTCGCCATTTAGAATGCGAACTTTTTATGTCTCAAAAACACATTATTGGAATGAAAATTAGTTATTTGAATACTGGTATTCGATCGCCAAATTATAATTAGATTAATTTTCACGTAATCAAAATTTTCCTCAAAAATGTATGGATTTTCGAAACATTCAAAATTCCCAACTCCAAACGTATTTGTTGAATTTGAAATCATCAAACTAATTATGTGTATTTGAAGCAAAAAACCGCTCCTCTATTTTGCATTTTTTTTTTTCAATGATTTTCATTGTATTTCATATGCTCGCGTGTCAACTGAGGTTAATGATATCTGGGTAATATGTTGGTTATTATTGGGAAAAGTATTCAATATCGATTTAGAGTTTCACAAACCTTTTCGTAGCAGTAGTTGAACCAACAAATCCAATGGATACCCAATATGGAATAACAAAATTTACATCAGAAAAGGTTAATTGGATTCAACCATGCGAAGAAAAATGTTCTTGAGAGCTTAGTGAATATATTTAAATCAGCCTTAAAACATTTAGGTAATTTTCACTATCACTATTTGATAACGAAGCGGGCATGTACTTTTCGTCGCTTTGAATTCTTTGAATAACGAATGCTTTTTCTGGACTAAACATAAAACTTCATTAGTATACTTACTTCGCCTTCACTAGATGAAATAATTTTCTTTGATCGATTAGAATATATTTTCTTTCGCATGGTGGAACTATTAAAAGTAGACTGTTATTTGATAAAGTAGGTTAGTTGGGGTATTTTTTATTAGGGGTTAGTTGAGAAGGTGTCAGAGGCAGTCCAGAGTGACAATGGTAACAGGCTGTTAGTGAAATTCATTTTTTTTTCGACGGTCCCAAACACATCGACGTTCATTGAATTCATGTCATTCACGGCTCGAAATTATTAAATGAGCTCTCCTTGATCAAAAGAACCGAAATCATTAAATATATTTTTCGGTATGTTCCTAATTCTCTCAAAGGAATGAAAAAATGAGTGAAAACTTCATCACTATTACGATACCGAAAGTTTGAGTCACAGTTTTTTTCTAAGTTGATTTTTATGAGAGATCCTTTTAAAAATTCGGTAATAATGACGACTTTGATAAAAAAGTGTATTACGAAGATCTACACTACACAATGGAAAGAGTAAACCAATCCGGTAACTTCCGATAATGTTCAATGTACTTGTTTCGTTACATGAGGAAACAGCTTTGTAGGCGTTTTCTTTCAATAGGAATATGAAGAGAAATGAAATGGAATTTTGCTTCTTTTGTGATAGAGATTGCAATGGTGACGACATGGTCCGAGGCTCGTGAACCCTGGTCGGTGAATTAATTTATGATCTGGGGCCCCTGTGCTTAGTAGTCTGACACTTACCCACTAAAGGTCGCTTTCCTTGCAGGACCAAACGGAATCAGCCGCTATTTTGAAAATAAAAGAGAGCATGCAAGAGGAGGCCAAGAGGTTTGAGAAAGACTCGGACCACCCTGAGTATTTTATGCAATAACTCCCTCGCCTTGCCTCTTTGGCTGGTGGACGCCTCTACTTCCTTCCTAACCTGTACTAACACGGGCGGTGGTGTGCTCAATACTCAGCTCCTCCCTACTCAAACACTTGGTTAGTCATGAGTGTTCTGTTCTGTTTGCAGATATTCCTCTGAGGCTGAGCTGAGAGAGAGCAGGACAGACACCACGGTCTTTGGATTCACTGTGCGCCCCATGGTTATGGTTCCTCAACCCCCCACCACTACTATTTATCACAACAGACACCACAAGACCATCACCCAAAGTCCACCAGCCTAGGCAAGGTTGGATGTTTTTACACAAACCGGTTTGTGTTTCCTTTGTCTAACCCCATTTGAATGTTGTCATGGAATCTTTTGAACTGAATGCTTTCCATAGCATGCTTCAAGATTTCTCAAGTACTTCAACCTGAACATCTCAGTCATAGGAATTATTCGATATTCATTTCTCAGCATTCTTTAACAGAAACAAAACTTGGTTGGTCTTGTTCTTCTCAGGGTTTCTAATAATATTACAATGTTGTGTCTGCCCGTATGGTTTTATTCTCCGACAGAAAAAAATTGGAATGTTTGTCTTATTCGAAACCTATGCTATATTTAGCAACATATTTTTGGACGGACAAATTTTGAATTTGAATATTTTATAAATTGAGAAACAGGCAAACAATGTTGAATGAAGTGTTAGGCTGTATACACGTGTCTAGGTAATAGTGGAAGGAAATATAAGAATATTTCCTTTCACTAAATAATTTTGATGCCTTAGTGTAACTCGAATCTTTCAAGATTTACTTGCATCAATCAAATTCACATCACAATTCAACCTTTTTGTACATAGAAAAGTCGATTTTGAACTTCTGACGTCGGTTAGGAGGTGCATATATTCGCACCTCGATTTCGTATTTTTACTTTTTTGAATGATACAGTTCATAGTTGTATGAAAAGTGACAACTAACGAGTAGTATTTACTTCGTTGGAAGTTGGAGAGGTTCTCAACATTTTTGGTCTTTTTGCTGTAGGGTCTCGAAAAAAAAAGTAGATTGACTGATTCGAGAGGGGCTGCTTTTATCTGTATGGAAGAATGTTTCAGCTTTCCTGAGGTCAATTATTCGAATTCAATCCAAACCTTTCTTCTATACTAAAATAATCTATGTTGTTCATTTTTCGTGTAATTTTTATTGTTGAATCTTCAACTCTTATATTTTAATTGTGTTTTGTTTTTTAATTTCATGAGCTATTTTATGAATTTTATGAAAAATCTCGTAGTTTTAAATACATATTTCTTATATACATACACGCAAGACAAATATACAAACTTCTTCTGATGATTTCCTTACAGTTTTCTGGAACCGCCTAACAGCAGTCTAAATATTTATTAGTTGATTCATATCAACAACTTTCATTGCTATGCAATGAAATCTCTAATGGGTTATATAACAGTTGAATCTTCAGGTTTGAAAGGATTTCTTCCTATCATAGCCCGAAAATAAGATCCGTAGATCCTGAACAGGAATTTTCCAACTATCTCAATGTCAAGTGCTGTGAGATGCTTGAAGGCCACTGATAGGAAGGGTGTATTTTTTTTTTATACAACACATGATGCAAATCATGATTTCCTCAACTACCTTCTATTTTCTTCATTTGGTGTTATTAAATGAAAGTAGATGAAAGACTAGTTTGGCTCTGTGGATCTGAGAAGTTTTCCATTGACCTTGTCTTCACCAAAAAAGGGTGAGTGAATTATAGTGCATTTATTCTTCCATATATTCGACGGAAGAAGGAGGTTACTCGGAAATATCCTAAACGACGTTCAAGTGGGGTCACTTCGGTTGGATATGGTTTTTTTGCATGTGTCTACATTCCTCTCGTGGGTAGATTAGGGTCGGCCCACCCCACATCCCTGAACCGCTACTAAACATCACTCCACTTTTGTATGACTTTTAAAGGTAGGAAGGATGAACCTGCCCCGATCACCCCAAACCATCATTTCTCACCTAAATGTGTACATGCAAAGGGCAAATTCAGTTCTTAACCCCCTACCTGTAATTATTATGGAATATGAATTTTATATATTTTTTTTTTGGTTCTTTGTACCTTTCCACCTGACTATCGAGCCCTTTTTGTTTGTTCTTATGTCCTACTTAATTTTATTTCACGATCTTGGAGCGTCATTAGAGTAAGAAAAAGTCGTTTATTTATAAATACTTTCTTTCAAAATATATACTTAAAATCAGTTGTTAGAGTATTAATTTTATGGGTGTGTCTGTATGAATGTGCGGATTGATATGTGATATGAAATTTTTGCGAAAACTTATGGATTCATTTACTATTTGTTTTCTTTTTTGTATGGATAATAAATCTGAAAGTTGAGTCAGTTGTCTACATCAATCCCATCCTCCATCTATATGTTTACAAATGACAGCTCCATATATCTTTTCCATAAAAAATACAGTTCAAATTGCTTATAGGCTGTATTATATGACTGATACCGATTAGCTAACAATCGTTTTCATTTAATTATTATCCGCAAATATAAGAATTACTTAGTGCCATGTTTATTTCACGAGACTAACACAATCCGGTTTGCATCGATGCCCTTTGTTTTTCATGTTTCCTATTGGTCCTTTTACATGGAAACAGCAGATCGTATATTAATATTTTTATACGCATGTAGTATATTTGGAAAATGAAATGTTAGGCGATATCTAAAAATCCTAAATTTGTTTCAAAGCTACTTTAAGATGAGATATAATGATGAAATATAGTGCATTACAAATTTCTATTAGTGTAAAATGTAATGTAAAATATGTAATATCCAAAAAAACTTCATTTCCAAACCCCTATATTCGGCAAGACTTTTTATTTGAATATCAATCAATTTATAAGACATCTACATTTGACACTACCTAATTAAGCGATTCACCGCCAATATAAATTATGTACTTCCTGTAAATGGGTTTAACCTGCTGGATGTAATAAAATAAATAAATAAAGACTTCAAACCCAACAAACGGTAAAGTATTATGACGGCGTTTGTCAGAATTGCCAGTATTGGGCCTTCTGCAGATAATTTATTGTTGTTATAGATACAGATATCAGTGAAAAATGTACGTGAGGTTTACGAATTTTTCTTGTTTTTCCGGTCTGCAGACGATGTTTATAATAACGCTTGGCAACGAGGTATTTTGTAGCTAGTGTTCTCTGCGGGATTTCTAAGCACACCCTAACGTTGGGATTTGTTTTGGCGAAACTATTGCAAGAAAAATAAAAAAAAATTTGTACATTTTTCAATTTTCCTGATGTAAATTTTCAAAACATTTGTGAGCTCGCCCATTCATATCCAAATACTCACTTGACAAATTTAAAAACCTACACTTGGGTAGAAAAATTATTTTGCCATCGAAAATGATTGCGAATTGTATTTGAAACGTGAAGTCAGTTGACTGTACCCTCTACTGTACAAAATATAAAGAGTAGCATTGTAAAATCCAGACTTTGAGCTCATCTAGTTTCACTCCCAAGTGGTTGCGAATTTTAATAAGAATTCAATTGGAATTAATAGATAATCTGAAATTTCAAATTATAATTTATTACAAACAATATTAAAATTGACCATGGTATGTTGGGATAGTGACATCTTAGAAAAAAAAAACTTGGAAAATATCAAGTCATAAAATATAATAAAAAAAACAATGACTTTATTACAACTAATAGTTTTATAATATAATTTAAGTATGTTTCGTATAATAAATTCATTTGAAATAACTACAATAAAACAAAAATAAATTGTTTATATAAAAAAAATTAGATGCAAATCAATATATACAGGCAATTTCACTTGAAGCTCATCACAGTAAACCACAAACTAAATATTACATATTTAATATGAATCAGTGCATTATATATCCGAACATGCGACAGAACATTGATATATAACAGGGGGTACGTATGGTTGGAGGCATTAGACCCACGAGTCCTTCCCGGCTGGCAGACTAGTCAGAGGCGCCTGCTTCAGACCTTGCCCTTGCCCCTCTCCCATTCCTAAATGATTCAGGCTGGCATTGCCCAAGCTGGGCTGGCGATTGCGCTTTTTCTCCAAGTTCACCTGGGCATACAGGGGTTCCTGCAAATTTTAAATCACTCTCATCCGCCACTCAGATGTTTTCCCCAAAAGTCAACAAGTGCTTGCAATCACTACCTTGCTAGAAATTAATTGATCGATGTTTCTTTTTCGATGGTTGCCTGTCAATCATTGCAGTTAAGGTAACGAAAAATGATGTTGATATGATGATATTTGAACTATACTTTTAGTTATGAACCACTGTCGCCAATGTTATGTATATCATGACATATTCACCAATGGAGGTTCATTATTCATTATCGACAAAAAATGTTATGGTAAATAGATATAAAATAAAAATTTTAGTAATACAAATAAACAGCTAAGCTCTCCCAAAAAGCATATGAGCTTATTCTTTTGAAGCGCTGCTAATACAAATGCCACACAATAAACATATGTTAATATCAAATTACTGACCTGTTAATTTCTATATTTACTGCCCAAAATTAGTGTTCATTCAGGGATTAGTCCACAGCAGACAAAATAATATCAGCCAAATTATAACATTGAATACGCTTAATCGACATTATTATCGTTTGTAAAATAGTCGTATACCAGTAGTCTGGCAACACCCGAACCATGACATCGGTGCCATTGAACGTCAAATTGTTATTTTTTACAAAACCCAATTGAATTATTACTCAAAAAATCATTTCAACAACGCCATGGCCTGGGGCATTGAGAGTCCCTCTGCGTACCTTGACGGAAACAGCATTTAGGATAGGATAACGTAGGTGAACAGGAAGAAATACAAATGAGTTAAAGACGTCGGAGACAACAGAACATCGAATATGCAAGCACTTGTCGCTGAGGTTGGGGGCATTCCGGAGCTGAACAGGGCCTGTCGGCAGCCTGTGGCGGCCAACGAAGGCCCTGAGCAGCTGCGAGCCAGCCTTACCTGGGCCTCTGATCGGTTGGCGCGGCCACCAAACTACCAGCTACTGCTGCCAGGGTCTTCGCTCACCGCCCACGACGAGCGCCCACCCGCCCGTACGCCCAATTGCCCGACCCGACACAATACACACCTCGCATCAATCATCAATTTACTACATTCGCTACAGGCTAAGTTCTTGTTATATTAGATAGTAACAGTATGTTCTCCAAACAACAGGTCAGTGACAGAGATTCCATTGTTGAATGATATATACATACATAGGTTTACATCAGAATCGATCATTCATCAACATCATTGAGTTTGTCTCAACTTACTGAATATATATATATGAGATATGAGAAAAATTTACCATTATTACTATCAAAATATCATCCATCAAAAATTCTATCTCGGCCTCTGAGATGGGCAAACAAAAGGGTAATGCGTAAATCTCAGACTAATGTCAATAGAGTGAAAAATCTCTAATGGTGTACTTGTGCTTCGAATAGTCAAAGGAGTAGAGACAAAACTGATAGGTAGTAATATGTAAGTAATATAATCAGTTACTCAAGTTTACTTAAAATGAGTATAAGAAATTAATTAAGGATTATCATCAATATTTGTATTATAGATGTCCTCAATGTGTCTCGAGACATTTGAGATTGCTTGGTAAAAAAATAATTCCCATTTAGGGAACATAAAAAGTTGTCATTTTCCTGTTGTTCAGGGAATACCCTGTATTTGATACAGACACAGCTAGATAAGATACAGAGGAAGACCTACAGCATCTGGAACTGCTAATACGGAAAACACAAAGGAAGTAATATAGAGCACACATCCCGACCTGATAAAATTAGTATAAATGTAAAAACGTATTCGTTACATTCTAAGAAAAAACATTACAATCCTACATAGATGAGGCAGTTTATTCGTTAGTATACTAGAATGTATGATAGGTACAACGCGAATGCCATATTGCTAATTTGAGCAAGTCACCAATCGAATACACGACAAATTGACACGGATGTGTAGGGTTGTGCAAGTGGGCTTATTAGTGACTTACTGGTGGCGGGTTCTGACTGGGGCCAGAGGTGTACCCTGTGACGCCCTGGCTTTCGTTGTACATCATGTCGCCCATTGGAATGTCGTCACCCTAAAACAAATTATAATAGAACAATCCATACTCCAGTTATTCAATGCTTATGTTTCAATGGAAAGATTGTATATTTATTCTAGCTCAAGACAACTCTGTTGTTCCAAAGAATTGATGAATATATTCAAATAAATCGGCAATCGGATCACAATCCCATTGATTATATACTTGATAGATATTCTAAAAAAAATCGCCAACATCGTATATAGTACATGAAATACGTCTATAATTTTCCGAACAATTCAATATTTCAATAAAATCACCTATAAACGATTTGATTCAACAAATTCTTACCCTTTGGAAGACTCCGGTACTTCTAGAGCCTGGAGTACCTCGTTTCATGGTTCTATCCTCATACCTGGTTCCACTCTGCGATGCCATGGGGCGATTCAGCGTGCTGTTTGCGTTATTGGGAGAATTTGGGCCTGCATTACGAGCGGCGACGGTTTTCGTTACGAAGTCTTGCTCTTTCCAACCATGTTTCTTGTAAACATCCCTCAAATCTTGGTGCTGCCACATCGTGAACAGAACCTGTCTCACAAAAGTACAACGTTCAGCAATGGGGAATTCTCCTTCAGACGATAATGAAGTATTTTTTATGGTATATCTTTAACACGTCGCATTTCAAATTTATCATTTCAACCTTTCTCCAAAAAAAAATATTTCAAGTAACTTAAAAAACAAAAATAATTATGGGAATTTAAAGTTTAAAGTGCTTTGTTTCTAATTCACCATTTGGCAACATCGACTGCGGATTACAGTGATAAAAAAGGACAACAAATTCGTTAAGTTGATTAGGTAAACAAAGATGGCTAGATTTTAATCAGATTAGAAACCCATTCTGCTTATTTCTATTCCATGACGTTTCATGCATCGCAAAGGAGGCAACGACCAAGTTAGAAAGAGAACTCAGGTTTTAAGGTTATGTTTAAGTTTGGCGTGGTTTGGCTTCTAAGTAAGGTTGGGTTGGACTATCATAATGATGTATAATATGGTATCAAATAACTTGAAAACAATTCAATCAAGTATTCTTTACCAGCCACAAAGTATAAACAAAAAGTTGAGTTATGACAACCGACAAATTTTGACACCAGATTGTAAATGTACGGACAACAAAGAACAAATATATGTTGTTCTTTTTCCAGCTTACTAGGCGCTGTTGCCAATTTGTCAACTAGAAACAAAGCGATTTAAAATTTAAAACCCCATATTTGAAAAATTATTTTAGATAGTTTCTGCAGAGAGTTTGGAATATTCATGAATGAAACTCATAATTATTAACTTTAAACTTGCATTTCCAGTAATAACCCAAATCGAGGAGAATTCCTCATTTGAACCACACTACAGTTTAATGAATCAGTACGGGAGGGTCGGTAATCTTTCGAAAAGGAGTCAAAAACTACAATTTACAAAATTTCAAAGTCTTACCAATAGTACCCCCTACATGTATCTGATCTATTTATCATCAAATCTAAGTGTTTTTCGGGCAAGTATTGTGAAAAAATATTAAAAATTAACTTGCTACATTCATCAACGATCTGCAGTCTCGAATTTTTTCCAAGGAGTAGTGATCTTTCAGTATAAAATAATCAACATCAATTCATATTCACGTAATCCAAGCTTCTAAACCATAAATGGGATATTCTCTTATGTATGAATTACTCCACAATAAACTGTAGGCATGTAAAATAAATAAATCAATATCTTGAAAACAGAATTAACTGAAGTTTAGTCAACTAATAGAAAAGAGAAAGAATTACCTGGCCGGCGAATTTGAGCACTCTTGGGGTATATTTTTGTCGTTGTCTCGTGATAGTCATCAGTCTTTCAACGCCGCCGGCTTCCAAGAGGGACCGCGAGAACTCAGCATTCTTTTTGATGACTTCGTTGAGCGTTGCCAGCACGGCGGCAATGGTGTCATCGGAGGTGCCTTGGTCGTGCTGCGGGTTGCCAGAGGGTAGTTTCTGAACCAGGTCACGCATCGCATACTTTCCTATCAGCTCTTTGTTGCGCTGATCGATCGCGAGATTCCGAAGAGCAGTGGCCACCGCGCACACTACCCTGTCCACTTCCATTCTCAACAGTTCTACCAGAATAGGCAAACCTGAAAAAAACATTACAATTGAAGCATATAAAGTGATTTTGAATGAGAACGCATGCGCCAATTGTACAAGCCACATCAAATCCTTCAAGAAAAAATGAGTCATATCCTACCAAACGACCCAGTATAATGTTTGTTGATATGAAAAATGAACCTCAACAGTTTTTTCGTGTGAGAAATTGCATATGACCTCAAGTTTTATCGTTACCTATGATAGAAAGGTAAAACGAGAAAATACAATCAAATGTATGTATGTATTAAGCAATCACTGAATTGTTGGCTGGTATTACCTTTTTCCTTGCGTACAGCTGCACGTATTTCTATGCTAGGCTGCCAATAACAAGCTGCCAAATTTTGTAGGGCACCAGCAGCCGCTTCGAGAGTTTCGGGATTCGAACAGCTCTGTAAGAGCGCTAAATAAGATTGCACAACTTCTGGTTGCCAGAGGAGCTCCATGCCTCGCACAGGCTCGCCCCTAGCTGCCGTGCTAGAAGTTCCTCCACTCGTGCCAGAGGAAAAGTTGCCCTCTTTCACATCAGATTGGGATTCTTTCTTTTTCTTGCTGCCACCGAAACAACCCAAGTTTTCACCTAGAAATGAATCGACGTATAAACCGCTGTATGAATTTGTAACGCTTATCAAATGGCATTCTGCTAGAATATATATTACAATGGTAGTTTAAACAAGTGTTCGAAATTCCGAAAAACCAAGTATCTCGGAAATTGGTGAGAATGAAAATTTATAATCATCAATCAAAAATGAAATATAGCAGCCGTATAAATAAAACTCAGGATGCTCGATTTTGGATATTTTCACTTTGTCATAATACACATAGTGTTTATAATTTTATTTAATCTGATGTTTTGGGACCATTTAGAGCAATGAACCCATGTGAATCTTCGTGAACTTTCTTTCGAATTATGTTAGATCTATTTATGTTATATTTCGATACCATTTATGTAAAATAAAAAAGTATCTAGCTAACCACCAACGATGCCTCTTTATTGGAAAAGAAATCTTTGATTCGCTGATGAAGTTTGTTTATATCAGTCCGAATTTTCACAAATATTTGAATTGGAAACTTATTTTAATTCTAATATTTCGATGACAATTTAATTTAGACGAAAGCACTCAGAGGAGATGACCACAAAACGGTCGCAAGTTGTTGATCGAACTAACAATTATTTTATTCAAACTGTTATACGCAGTTAATAGTTATCCAATTTCGGTATATATTTCATTAGCTGAGAGCATTTTTCAAAACAAATTAAATGATACCCTCAACTCAGCTTTCTGTTTCACAATATCTTTGGAAAATAGGTAAGCAACACCACACTTTCTGGCGAGCTATCAACTACATTGCTCAAGTAAATGGACTATAGCATAAATATTTACATATTGAAAAAATGGAATGACTTGTTCTGTGTTGATTTAAATCACGTAATATTTTCAAGTGTTGAAATTTGTATCATTGAAATATTTATATAGATAACTCATCAAACAACACCGGAAACTCACCTTTCGAAGAATTAGCTGCTACCCTACTTTGTGTAGGCAAGGGATTCTTATCGTAATTTGGATCCTCCACTTCCTGGCATCGATATGATAAATTCCGCAGGATACATACACAATTCTCGACAATCTTATTGCCTATGTTGGATTTATCTATGGCGCAACGTACAACAAACAAGAATGCGTCGACTAAGCCCTCGCATTCCCTCAATTTTTTCCTCGCGTACTCTCCCGCGGAACTGACATTTCGGAGAACGCCCGAAGCGTTTCTGAATACCGTCGACCAGCATGTTTCCCCGTGATTGCCTTGTGGGTCCCAACCTGCAATAACAACAGTTTGTTTTTTCCGTTTTAAAGTTCGAGATTGGATTAGTTTACCAGAATGCGGAATGATTATGTAAGTGACAACTGTCATAACACCATCGTCGATGATATTGCGTTTCAAATCCTCACAAGATGACATATTCCAAATGACACCCGTAACGAGTTCTTTGATTTCCGCTTCACTTGAGCGACGTAGTAGATTGATCAGAGCCGGTATACCTCCAGCAGAGTTTATAGCTCTTTTGTTTTCGTCATTTTGTCTGCCATAAGACAAATTTCTGAGTGCTCCGCAAGCGTTCCTGAACACTAAACAGAAAATTCAAATTGAAATAGTTTGAAATACATTTGAACACTGTAAAATGGACGTTGAAGATAAAAAAAATACCTTCTATACTATCGTGATTCAGTAGTTTCACTAGTGGCGGTATACCGCCCAAAGCTCTCGTTTTCTGCTTATTTGGATCATCCATATAACAGAGATGTTGTAGGTAAGCTGCCGCATTTGCTTTGATAACGTTATTGGGATTATTGAGGAACCCAATAACTTCAGTTAGGTTAGGATCTCTCCAGCGCATTCCTCTTTGATCATCATCCCCCACAATGCTTCCTGGTGATGCCATATGCTGCGCTCTAGAACAAATAGGTATGCCATCGAAATTCAGTATGATATATTAACTGATGACACCGCAGCATCAAGCAATTATACCATTTTATCAATGTATTTCCCAATTTGATACAGTTGGCAACACTTCCATTCGATTAGTTGTTCTCTATTTCTCAAGTTTTTTTGTAATTAGCTGCAAATTCATTCCTTCCAGAATTCATCTTATAGTGAATATGAATACAGGACATACCAAGATAAATGAGAATATTAAAAAAAATGTAAACGAATGTTATGACGACTCATTTCTGAGAACTTGCATGAAAAATAGGTGAATAATTATTAAAAAATATAACATGGTTTAATTTTCTATAAAATATTTTCTAACTGATATTAAAAAATGACATTTGAAGGTTAGGTACGTTGGAAATCTCTGAATAGAAGTTTTTGTGTACATCAGGAATCACATGTAGTATATTAAATAAATCAATTCAATCTGTATTTTGTTATCAATATGATATATTTGTTTCTAAAATATCCAATTATCCATAAAATGAATCAAAATTGGATATTAGAATGTTGTTTCAAAGAATTGCTGGAACATTAATATGACCGACAATTCCACTACAAGACATTCAACTCATCACCAATTTGCACAAATTTGGCAACATCATATTTGTTGTAATGATGACGTAATCATCAAGCTCAAATAGAATATAACACACACCTGTCGTGTGGAAGGCCGACGCTGTGTCCATGAAGCGACATTTTGCTGATGTGCTTCTGAAGATCTTCATCTTCGAACATTCTCATTGATCCGCCAACAGGGACAGGGCCGTTGATGCTGTCAACGTAGGGTCGAGACAAACTAGGCGCCGTACCATAAGGAGAGGGAGACACGTAGCCGTAGACCACTGCGGGGTCATCTTGATACGGGTCCAATCCGATGGGTCCGCCAGGAGATGGAGTTACTCTGAATATTATGAATTCTTTTATTCGAAAATTCTCATTTTCCAAATAAGGATTACACACTGCGGTTATTTTATCCACTTTGTAAGATAGATTTCGCTCTGATGTTCACACTCTGAATATCAAACATAATGGTACTTTGACTACTATGGTCAGATAAGATATACAACTCTGTTCCGCGAGTGATGAAATGAGATTTGTTCAAATTCAATTTCAAAAGGTTTCCTTTCGATCAGCAGTGTGAATAGATGAAGGTAATTATTCCTATCATACCGTTCCTCTCCTCCTGCTAGTTCAGGCGATCCTCTTTTAGTTTTGTCAGGGTATCAGATATATGGGCATGAATTCATTTAGGGAAATTGGCTAAGACACATCAAGGTTGAGTTGAAGACCAAATTGATTTGCTATCACCATCTAACTTTAATTTCGCCTTTTACTACAAATCTTACATTTTTTCAATAAATTTTCTGTTTAACGAAAGAAATATTCTGGTTTGTGGGTAATGAAGACGTTGATTATTAGTATTATATAGCGAAGAAATATTTGTACCAGGTCTTTTTTCAGTAATCAATAAAATTGATTGTTTGTCGTGGACTTTTTGATATTTTAATTTTTAAAATGTATAATGGTTAGGTTATACAGGAAACAAGGAAAAGAACAAAACAAGAAGTCTTACCTGTAATGTTCGGGCATTTCGTCATACCCTGATCCCAAATAGGGTGCATTGGACTGCGAAGTGAGAGGTAGGGGTGAGGGGTCCCCACTATGTTCGCTAGGACTGGGAGGTGTTGGAGGCCGTTCCGCCCCCGCCGGATACCCCATGTAAGCCCCATAGGGGTTAGGATAATGATCGTAATCCTGAAAATAGTTTTACGAATATTTATACCGGTTGGCATAGTGGTCACTAAGAGTACCATTCGCTATACAAAACGAGTTTTTTGCTATTGCCACACGTACAACAGATGATATTCAATATCAAGTAGTGGTGAGCCAACTAATGTCAAACTATATGTTGATATTTTATATATATGAGCCAAGATTATGAAAAATCACTGATACCCTCATTAAATTTCTGACAAAGAACAAGGATAACCAACCTGATAGTGAGGATGCTGGTGATACTGTGAGTACATGTGGTGAGCAGGCTGCTCAATGTAGTCAACGTACTGAGAGGGATGAGAATATGAGCTCAAAGGTACAGGAATGTACTCGCCCGACTGATCGCCAAGCTGCTGGACTTCGCGAACCACCTTGGTCACCGTGGTCACTTGCTGCGTGGTCTGCTGTTTTTTGGTCCGCACTAAGGGCTCATCGCTGTGCACCGACATGTGGCTCGAGTTAGGGGAATGTTCCGAATGGCCATTACTGTGAGGGTGGTACACGCTCTCGTTCATAGAGCTGGATACATCAGGGCCCCTGTGTCGAAGGAATCAAACAATTAGTTCGTTTATTTTGCACATATCATATGATCAATAAATTGACGATAATTTCTATTTTAACCTACATAATCTGATCATGAGATCATAATGTTATCTCAAAAGTTTTCAATCAATGTTGAAGTTGATACAGGGTGATTCATTGGGAAATGGGCATACTGTAAGGGTAGGTAGAGGTCGCCTAGCTGGTTGTATCTGTATCTCGCTTATACAGGGCGCTAGACCCATCATATGGAGTGTTTTCAGAACTAGCTAGGCGACATCTACGTACCCTTACAGTATGCCCTTTCCCAATGAATCACCCTGTATAAGCATTATTCGGATATTATTTTAATTTCTTCAATGAATGATCATGAGAAATGTTCATTATTGTGGAAACTTCAAAATAATTCAAAAAAATGCCATACTTTATCTTCTATAGATAAAATGTGTGATGAACCACCATTTCATTTCAGATGAAATGTAAAACTAGCCATTTAAATATACACATGTATTCTGTCCAGTAATAGAAAAAAAAATTCAGTTCGTTCACAGTCTTGACCAAAAACTAACGAGGCAAAGAAGGTGAGATTAGAATTTTCAGGTATAATATTCATCTAAATATGAACATAAATGTGCAAAATTACCAAAACTTTTCAACCATATTTTGTTAAGTAGCAGATTCCTTCGTCTTTATACTAGAGTATTCTTTTAAAAAATTGCCTTTATTTACATGTTGCTTATATATGTATGACTTGTACATGTACTATACTTTCATGAAATCTAGAATTTGAGATGTTTGAAACTTTTGGGTGCCTTATCAAGAGTTCTGTATTGAGTATCAGAAGCTATCGTTAAATAACGGTATAATTTTAAAAACCAAGTAATGAATGTATGATTCATCAGAAATTAGTTCAACTGAATTTTTCATTGCTGGACTTTGAACTGTTAGCATGTGCTTTTTGAGATTGCAAAGTTGATAAAATTGATGATGAGAGAACGAGAGATAATACATTATTTGTCCACTGGTTGTATCAGTACATATCCTATAGATAATATGGTGTATGAAAAATAGCTCAATATGACATGAATAATCCTAACAACAATTTTGCCACCAGTACCCACCGTGTTATTATTTCGCGGTCAAGTACCTTTTACTTACTTGTAATGCTGCATGTCAGGGTCTTGCAATACTCTCCTAGAAATAACAGATTATGAATATGATACATTGCCTCCCGAATGTAATAGTGATAATCATCATTAATCCCAACGGAACAAAGAATGGAATTATTTTGCTAAACCATTTAAAGACTACACCATTCATATCTTAACGTGAGATGTAACAGATTGATTTGTAATACAGCCCTTCATATCAGAAATAGAAAGCGGTAAAAACAAATTGATGATTTTTCCATTACCGAGTATGCTGTGAATTCTTCGAAAACCCACAGCCTTAACCTCCCTTTTACAAATGGACAGCCTAAGTGTACATAAACAAAGAAATATTTGCAGTTTTCTCCATAAGAATGAGTCAATGAGAACTTAATATCACCATATACAAACAATTTTATTCTCAGTTTCAACTGAAAGAAGCAAAAACGTGAAATGAACGCTTTGTTTGGAAAGGTTTTTAAGCTTGTGACGTCAAGACTTAGGCTGTCCATTGGTGGTATATAATATTATAGGATCGTGTATCCACTTTACATATTTTATGATCTCAGACTTTTTCCATTTCCGACATGATCTACTGATCTGCGTGTACCAATGAAATTGCGAATGGAATGAATGAAAGGATTCCTACCTTTGAGTGATTTCTGTGTGTGTGATGCTGTGTTCTTGTCTTTGTTCCACTCTCCTATTGACCAGGCTGCCATTGCAAAAGCATAAAAAGTTTTAGCCAAGCCACCATTGTGTGAAAAACATGCATACCACATACCCACAAGACTCACTAACCTTTAGCAAATTTAATATTAGAGCCAACAAAATCAACAAAACACACAAATATTCATGAACATTCCTCAGTTTCAGTTCTTGATATGACAAGATCAATTATAGGGAATAAAAAACTTCTGCTTCATTTAATGTGACTTTTAGTAACAGATAGCCATTTTGATGATTTTGCTGGATACCACTCCCAATTGTGTGAAATGTATTCTTCTAGAAATTATGTATAGTTGAGACTCAAGTGGGAGTTTTTTAAACAGTTTATACTGATTTAAAAAACTTTATTTTGAATGTATTGATCAATTTCAACAGGAAAACATTAAATTTATGAGAAATCAAATATCAATGACGATGAAACCTTCAATCAAATTCACTGAAGGTGATAGGGAAATAATGAATTAACAGTCCATCATTTACTTACACACAAGAATCCAAGAGTTGACTAGCAGACATGTTGAAGCTGTGTTATTATTAATAAACCCTGTGACACAACATGCGAACATTTATTAGTCATAAGCATTTTGATATATGGGATGAAACTACAGTAAAAATTTCTCAATAAAATTTTATGTTTCCAAAGCATGACATTTACCAAAAATTTTTAAATATTTTAAAAACTTCTTCATTATAAGAGGGTGAAGATATCTCATGCATTGAATAAAATAAGGAAGTTTACGATTCACCCTGTATATTATTCTTATATAAAAGATTCAAATGAATACTGTAATTCCATAATATAGTGCAGAATAGTAGAGAGCACTAACAATAATGGATAATCTATCTAGTGTTAGCTGATAGTGTTATCATCATATATTACAAAAACATGTTATACATACTTCAGCTGACTCAAAGGTACATTGACATTTATCGAACTTGAAGAATTTGGAAAATATTCAGGTGACTGCCATGCATCAGTAGCATTTCTGAAACAACAAAAATCATTTCATTGTATATATAATTGAAATATGTAGAAATTAGTAATAGTATAAGTTTGTGATTAATGAAGGAACTGTAATTATTATAATGAATAGAAAGAGAATAATAATGATAGTACTACCTTGCTGAATAAAGAAATGAGAAATATTATACAATAACATTTCCAAATGAAATATAGTTGAAGTAACTGATTATTTCATGGGTAGAATTAATATACTTTCACATAAAATCTATAAAAATGGACAAGCGATAATACATGGTATTATTTGTTGAACATATAGGAAATGCTTATCTACAACTTATCTTATTTGCTATGTGTCATAAAGATGTAGTGTAGGGTTTGTCAATAATTTCCACACCCAAGTAATTTTATTAAATTCTCAAAAACAACTCACAACTCAAGATAATAATTCAGTCACATCATTTTTAAATATATGCTATCCATCATTAATTTTCTTGAGTTTTTGATGAAAATAGTGACTGATTGTTACCTCAAACATTTCAGCGTTTTTTTGCTTTGGTGAATAAGTCTCTATTCTATGGGAACACTACGATTTTATGAAAATTACTGGTGATGAATTATTTTGGGGAAATGTTATATCATATTTATTTGTTATTTCAAGTCACTATGGCTAAGAGATAATTTTGGTCACTCACCTATGTGGAATGGATACTAAAACACATTGAAACTAACAAATTAAGGAGATATCTGAATTATTTCTGTGGAAGTAGTATATTTCTGATATGTTGTGGGTTAGGGTATAATTGACAATGTAGCAAGATAAAACTATTTCAACCAGTTGAAAAGGCAACATTTGTATCCTGTATACATAATACAAAGTGACTGGAACTTCCAAAATGATAGAAATGAATTGATCAACCAAACATATTTCACAATGTGTCTTATTTTATGGTATGAGAACCTACATGTTATGAAATGAATAGTAACTCCTTTAATCTTTTAACCAGTTTCATTTTGTTGCAAGATCTTGTCCAGAGAACATTTTTTCTTAGGCAAATGGTATTGAATGATTTTATAGGAATAACACATTAAAGTTGCTGAAAAATTTTGATAATTCAATATGCATTTAAGAGACACTATTCATGGTAATTTGAGATCATGATCATATGATAATTAGCAGTTTCAGATGAGTAATTATCAACATAGACATTTCAGTTATTTGTTTGAAGGACTTCAAGATAGAAATGGTATTTCAAAATGAAAATAAGCAGTGGAAAACACCCAATAGGTACCATTAAAATTTTCAACTGGTTGAATCACTTAATTTTTCACACCCATTAAAAAAATAAAAATGGCAACAATTGAGACTTCACTAGCATTTCAAAATGAAGAAATCTATAACTTTCGTAAAAATGAACTTCTTGTATTCAAGAATATTTGATATTGAAATTATGTAAGGCAACAAATGAATTTGAATAAGAACCATACATCATTACAATCAACTGGTTGTTAGCAGGAAAGCATTGGATTTCCTGGCTCATTGGAGCAATCAGTGACAAAAATATTCATCTCAATGCTAAGGATGTAGGATCCGAGAGAAACGAATAATAGCAATGGTCCTAAAACTGTCATAATTTCAGGACTAAAGGAAAATTCATTATTCTCGAAAAACAAACATTTTCGTTGGTTAAAACTATATATAAATGAAAAATATCAGACTTTGATAGTGGGGCGGGGCTAAAAGTGTTTACATTCTTGGCTGAAACTGTACAAATGCCCTTACACTTAGACACTAAAAACATAGGTATATGTATGTTCGTAATAAAGTAGGATACATGATATACTGAATAATAAAACTTTACGGTACTTCATTTTACGATGTAACTTTATACATAAACACACATACAAACCTATCATGTTTTTGATTTAAGCCTTGCAAGGTCGAGGCAGAGGCACAGGTACAATGGAGACTACGTCACCAGCAGTCACTACCTAGCCAAACCGCCACTAAAACACTGCCTGTTTTCCTCCTACTACAAAAGATGTCACATATCTGTGACGAAAAACTCGTGGAGGCTTTTATTAAAATTGGTGTGTGACACTTAAAACTCTATAATTTTCACAATAATTTATCTTTCATACAGTTCAACTTTAGCACAACCACTACCTTTCGCCAGACATATCGCTCCCACTCAAAAGTGCTTGACGGATGCTCTAAGGCCCAAAATGACATGTTTTAATTGTTTTGTGCAAAAGCCAATATTATTTTCGTGCGCAGTCCTATTGAATGGTAAAATAATCACAATTTGCCGATCATTTCGATATTTTGAGATTTTTTCACTTAGTATTAACAAGAAAATTACAACTGTTCATAAAGGCAAAATTTGAATTCTCCGCGCTGTCAATATAGTGACACAAAATTACGAATAAGATATCTGCAGTATCTGTGCCTGACGTCACATCACTGCATCGAATGTTGAAAACTTGGAGGTAAAGCAATAACTGAGAACAATAGCTTATTGTGTAGAGAAAGCTTCATCAATACATCAAATGAAGGAATAGGACTGTCTGAAAATGTTCCATACCTGAAAGACACGCCCATTTTGTGACGCATCGAAGAGGCTCTAAGGACTCTATATGAGGTCAACCCTCCTCCAACACACAAACTCCATACCCTAATACAATCTGTTCATATGACGTCATGTGTTTGTACTCAATGTTTGTACATGAAAAAAAAAAGGAAATCAGAGGATAAATATTCTATTTCTGTCAGCTACATAATATGATGTATCGGAGTGGAATTATAAATCAGGCAGATCTGGCTATTTCAACGATCTCGAATTGAACAAAATCAAATTGCTCTTTTTGTATGAGATATGAGAAGAAGTTTATGAATTTCATTCATTGTTTCATCCATGATATTCGATCAGTGGTCGCAGTCTTGGGACGTACTTTTGTTTTGTAACACGGTTTTGTAAGAAAAATAAACGCAGTCTCCTAAATTTCATTTTGTTTGGCATGGAAATTCTGGTTTCGTAGCTAATCAACAGATGGCGCTACTTATCATAAAAATACTTCGATTTTGGTTAGCTTGAGCTGTGGCTTGAGTCAAACTCAACCATTTCATTTGATGTGTTTGTTTTTTGAGATGAGATCATTGAAATGACATATATAAAAATTGATACGCTAGTATTGCAAAGAACCCAATCATAAACTTTTGGAACGTGAAAATGTGAAAATTAGGCAGGTGATCTCTTGTCCTTGAAATTCGAGGCTCGTGCTCGAGCCTCGAGAAAACGACCAATAAAAGTAATGTCACGTGACAATGGCAGGCAAATATTTTATATTTGAGGTTACATTTTTGCTGTTGTGCCATAATTTTATTTTGAGTAGGTAGTGGTAGTGGTGACTTTTCCTTTATTCATATCAATTCAAGTATTCTTATAAAACAAAATGTGATATTTTGATTCGATATTCGAATTACATTTACCAATGATGGATGGATGAAGAAATTCAAATTCTGAGATAAGGTTTGCCGCAATTTTTCAAAGTATATTGTAGGATTTTTCAATTGTATGAAACGTTGCCCATCAGTTAGATATTTTCAAATGCTAGGTTGATAATTATTCGATAAAGACAATTCATCGGACTTGAAACAGGAATCAATTAAGGATTATTATTTACATCCGCACTGTCGTTCAATTCATTTGCTGGTAGATATGATGATGTAAAAATAAGCTGTTCAGAAACAACAAGAAATTTGAATTTGTCCAATAGAAAAAGGAATGACAAATTGAGGTGAGCAATTTATTTTAATCGATAAAAGTATTTTCATATATCTGCTTCATTACAAAAGAAAATGGGACAATAATATCTGGAATGGTTATTCATTGTGTTCAGATACTATCACGGATCTCTAGTTGGAGATCCACGCCGAGTGAACCAACTAACGATTTTGTTCATAGATATAAATTGCCTGATTCACATTTTGAGATCAAATTGAATATATGATGACATTTTCCAATCACGAATTTCAATGCAGCAAGCAATACTGACCAAATTTTGTTTTATTTCAATTTATATATGTATTTTGGCACTCCTATTAGTTACCTATGTCATAACAATTCGAATTTATGTGCAACACAATGAACCTGTTTTCATAAAAGTAAGATTTCATCAGTGTAGTATTGTGAAATATACTGAAACAGGGTAAAATTAATCATGAATTATCATATAATCCACTTTCAAGACTCAAGAAATGGGGTTGAATTCCAAAATTCTTCTCATCTCCGACCATGAAAATTATTTTTTATTATTGAATTGAACTTTATTACATAACATCATCTTGTATTAGTTATTGTAGAAAACTATGAAATTGAAAGGATTGATAATTCCTCTCATATCATTAACATCGATAGTTCCTGAAGCTCATTTACGGAAAAAAGTTTTTTGATTGTGAAATTTTTGATAGTATAATCGAATTTATGAAAATGAAAGTTATTGAAAAGTCCGAAATAATAAATACAAGGACACTCACTATAAGTTATCATATTTAATGATTGTTTTAATTTCAAATTGAGAATCTTTTGACGCTAAGTATTTATTTCAATTTTTCTCCGTCTATAATTAATTTAGGCATACCTAGGTATATGCGTCATAACAAATCCATTGACGATCGTCCAAAAAAAGTTGACTGACTCTACATAACATATGGTGTTATTTATATAATGTATGAAGTTATTTTGGACAGTTGGTTGATTTTCTATCCGTTAAAAAATATTTGGATATCCACGTATCCTACTCATAAAAATGCGTGATAAGAATAAAATCGCCAGTAACGTTGTATTTCCAGTTGAACGATAAGTGAGCATAAACTTTCTTTTCAAATTTAATGTGAAAATCTTTATTATTTCATTGCTTTTTCGAATAATAATCTGAAATAATCCATAAGTTTTATATTGTTATATTATGAGTTTATACCTATTTTCATTTTCATCATATATTTTTTTGTGAGACGTTTCATATACCGGGTGTAACAGGATCATGGTACACCCCCCGTATCTTCGTTAGTTTTGAAAGTAATAGATTGATGTGATATACCATATACATAATAAGCGGTACTTTTTGATCTATGAATAATTTTTTCCATTTCCGTTTTCGCCGGAAATGATACCAACTTTCGATTTTTGAATAGAAGAACCTGTATATTATTACATTTCTGAAATCTGCATAATTTTCTGAATCCAATGATACTATATGTGTAACATTTGAAACGTCGAAATTTTTTATGATTTAATTTTCAGTTTTGAACCGTCTATGCTAGAAATTCCATCAAAAATATTATACTAAATTGCGGTTTTTATGAGCAAATACAGTTCATTGTAATAGTTTTTGGGAAAAAACTAAATTTTTTCTAATGGAACCATATTAGTACCGTGGTACCATTCATTAGCAAAGAACAAAAAAATTGGATTTCTTATTTTCTTTCAGGTGTAGTTTTGATTGTATTGATGGCACATTTCATTACCAGGTATGGATAAATTCCTCATTCATAGTACTAATAAATGGTACCATGGTACCAATATGGTTCCATTTGACCAAATTGAGATTTACCCCAAAAACGATTACGATGAACTTCATTTACCCATGAAAACAGCAATTTAGTATTTTTGACGAAAATTCGATTTTTCTAGTATTAGACGGGTTGATTGAAATTAATCGGAACTATCATGGCCCACTCAAATGGAAAACTAAAAGTTGAATCATAAAACATTTCCACGTTTGAAAAGTAATAATATACAGGAAGTGAAAAAAAATCTTTAAAGATCAAGAATTGCCGCTCATTATGTATATCCTTAATTTCAATCACCTTCAAAACTAACGGAGATATGGGGGGTGTACCATGATCTTGTTACACCCGGTATATGCAAGTTGTCGAATGTATATATCTCTCGGTTTTCAGTCGTTTCTGAATGAACGATAAATGATTCTATAACTTATTCTTTATGTAAAAAGTATTTCTACGCTTCTCTACAATTTATCTTTTGTTTCATCAATAATATTATTTATTTGGGGCAAGTGCAGAATTTATGCAGAGGAAATGCAAATTCTTTCCACTAATTTTTAGTTTTACAGTTGTTATTTTTGCTTGGTATTTGCCATTGCGAAATAACGGTGCAATTCATCAACCATTTATAATGCAATGTCATCAATCGCATTATTATTCCTATTATTTAGCACCATATTTACAAGCTTTGTTTTTGATTGGTTCTCGAACAATAACTTTTACCCTCGATTGTTTTAGTCTAATCAGTCAAACTGTTACGTAATATTTAATCTAATAGGTGTGGAATATAATTAGTTGAGTATGTCCAGTTACAATGAGGTGATAAAGTGAAACCAGTAGCAGAAAGTAGTGCAAATGTTTAAAATCCAAACTGTGAGTGAAAAGATTTATTTGAATTCCAATACAGAGTGTCTACGAGGTCGAGGGTACGTAGATTTTAATGTTAGTCACAGGATAACTCATATCACTCACGTGTTTGCCCTTTCTTCAAAGTTCCGAAAATAAAATTATGCCATTGTTTTTTGTTTTCGACAAATCAACTAGTTTCCTTTTAATGTTTTTCAAATCTATTTCGAGTTGACAGATGTCATCTTCAAGTTTCAAGAAAACCTAACAACTGATATTTTTGAAAATTTGATGAAAAACATTATCGGATTTTCTCAACACTACTGAAGTGAGATGTGGCCGCTTTTTAATAGAAGGTACTTTATTATATCTTCAGAATCTTTATCCATTTTCAAACAACTTCTGCTGATACCACCTTGTCATCCATAACAATTTTCAAAAACGAATTATTTTTTTTCTTCCAAATTATCAATAACATACGCGGTTATTCTAATTGAAATTATTGTATAGGACATGACTGAACAGAAACATGCGTATTTCATTGAATTGCAATGGGTAAGGGTAAGGGATAAGCAAATCTAATTTTCATGAAGAGCAATAAGATTCCGCAGTTCATGCCTAGTTATTCGATGAAAACATCGGATATGACCAATTATAATTTGCAAACCAAAAAAAAAATTCATTTATTCATTTATTTTACTGACAACAGTGTATGATCCAAATTTATTCAAAGATCCGTTAACGTTTTTCATAAAATTTTCAGAATGATTCGTAGCTTAGTTCTCCAACCAGAAACATTTGCTGTGTATAGTTTTATTAGGATTGGTTTGCAGAGGGCAGAGCAAAAGAATGTTTTTCTGAAAGCCAAATGTTCAGTATAGGCATAAGTCTGACCGTGATTCTACATATTGTAAATAAATATTGAGTTTATCGGTAAACATTAATTTCTTATCAGTTATCTTTCGTGATTATGGTTCGCCAAATTGCACTATTGCGTCATGTTTTTCTACGCTACTGAAAAGTTGATACTATCTTCAAATTTCAGTTTTCAGAGTGTTGGTAATGAAATTTTGAATACTAAGGAGTTGTTAGCTAAGGTATGACCAATTTGAACTTCAATTAGTTATTTATAGATAATATATTAAATTATGGACACTCTTTATAGTATACAGTATACTCTATGAATATGAGAAAGCGGTTTAGATGAATATCGATTTTTTGATCATTTTTCCTTGTTCCATGAAGGAACGTAAGAAAAAGAAAATAAGGAAGCTATCAATGATATGAGAAACATGTGAACAAAACTATATTGATTTAAGGCATAGAAAGGCCGATGAGAATCCTTGAAAAGTATCGAAATAAAGTTGATCCTCATTTCTGATCACACCGGTTAGATATGGAGGATGGTTGACCTTCAATTTTTTTTTCAACACACGTTAACGAAAATTTAATCATTAGTTCAGTATTCTACAACCAGTATCCCAGGCAGGTTGAATCGTTGGGTATGTGAAATTTCATTTTTACATCTTTTAGCAGGTAGTGTGAAAAATAGAATACATATGAGCTTATCTACGCTACAGATTGAGAAAATTGGAGAGGATCATTTTTGTGAGCAGATGATTCGGAGAAATGTTTTTTCATACATTCGTAAATTAAAGGAGCGAACATTTCGATAGCTTATTTGTTTAATCAAATCATCTTTTCAATTGCAAATAGGATAGAATTCAATCATGTGAAAGCTGCTGCCTGTTTTGCCAATGCCTGCTCTCCATAAGTCGTTCTCTTCGAACCCACGTGACCCTCTGATGAATGTCAGTCAACTCAAAATTGACAGTCTCTTTTCGTTGGGACGCACCAAATAATTTCAATAATTGTCTTCCATACTACAGAGAATGTAATGATTACCACCGAGATCATTTCAGAAATGACACGAAAAACGAGTCCTTGATATTTTACGATTACGATCCGTTTGACAATTATCTTCATTCTAAAAACTAGGGAAAATTGCGACTACTCAAAGAAAAGCGGATTTCCAAGATTATATTATTATCATAAGATATATTTTACGTTATTTTACAATTTGCTGTGAAATTCTCACAATCAGACCATCGTTGATTAGGATTATAGGCGTCAGTTGTTGGCACTCAGCGTCATGAGAATGGATTGACTAATCCAAGCTCGTGCCTGTCCATTTATTCAAATACATTACCACTTTTACTTCCTCCTCACGGCCATCTCTACTATTTCATTCATAGATAGGGCAAGTAATACTTCAATAATACTACAGTTTGAAACTTATAGAAGCAGTTGGCTCACTTTCTGTTTGCACCTTTAATGTCGGTGGTAAAATGTTTCCACTGCGCAACCTGATTTTTTAGCTGACGCGCATAAAGGCGGTGCTAGTGATACATTACTCGACATTCCTGCGCATCCTAAATCGGAGTACTACGAGTGGAGAAGAGAGAGACTAAAGTAACAACACGAAATTTGGCGGAGTGATCTAACAGCTTCTGTAAACTCTGGACTGTGCATATATTCAGTATACTTTGTGACCATACGCACTTTCGCTTGTTGATGTTTTTTGCCCTTCACCCTAAAATAATGGGACTACTCGAGGTGCCATCTTGTTGAACGAGACATTAGGCAACAGCAGACAACATAGGGCATTCCAATGACCTGTCAAAATGGCGGGAGTAGGCAAACAAAGCTTTGTTCACATATTTTTATGTTATAAATTGATCTGAAAGTTGTGAGATTTTTGTTTTCGTGACTGCATCAAATGATTTTTTATTTTGTTTAGAGCTTATTAGTTGTATTCTCACTAAAAAATGCCTGTTACATGCCTTTTAGTCAACTGCGGAAGTCGTTTTAGTGCCTGCGGTTTTAAACCACAGGTTTCTAACGGATAAAAACGAATTGTCTGAAAGGCTATGGATAGCAGCAATTAAGAGGGACGATCTTACTGAATCGATACTAAAAAATCAGAGAGTCTGCAGTAAACATTTTATAACTTTTATTGTATTTACATTGTATATTTTATTCAGCTGCAAATAAAAGTGCACCCACATGACTGCAAACTTCACTGTGTCCAGCCATTCATGGGCAATGTGCTGTTAATACACTTTCATCTTTGGCCACAATGCACCAATGGTTTCTCATTCACTCTCTGAGAATGTTTGACCTAAAAAAATTGCCGAATAAACAAAAGTCAATAGAGATGAACACAATGTTCTTAACACGTTAAGCACTTTGTGCATAAATGCCATACACATTCGACTGGTCCCCAGCTCTGTGTAAAAAGATAGTACTCATGGTCCATGTTTCTGTTTGTTTTGTGGGAATATTCCAGGATCACCCTGTATTTCTTTTCGCCACCCATAGAAAAAAAAAGTGACATACAGACAGATGTGAAAGATATTGATGTACTTAATATATGGAATATAACAAAATCGCTTAAAAATTACTGTGAAGAGCACAAACAACACATGACTATGAAATTATATCTGATCATACAGTTCTAAGAAGAATTTACCTTTCCCACTACAATGTAGACACCATTCACCACTTTTGTCCCCACATTCACAACAAAACCCGACTCGTTTGCTCTTTGGTGTGATAGCTACGGGTGAGCACAAATATGAAACAATATCTATGCTTGAAATATGTGGAATTCCATGAATTGAACTATCTAATTCCTGAATGTTCAATGTAAAAGGGTCTACATCATTTTCTAACTTCAGCTTCATTTGATATCTGTAAATAAACATTCCATTTCACATATAGGAAATTGGATTTTTCAGCTTATCTTTTACCAATATCTGGATTTTCCAACAATAATGCCTTTAAATTCACACTCTGCATCTAAAAAAGTCTATCATCAACAACAAACGCACACAGCTTTGGAGATAATGCCGTTTAAATGATTTATTCACAACGAACCCAATGATTTATGACACTTCAAACAGCTGTTTGCCTATTCTCGCCATATTGAATGTCACGTGATTTGGAATGCCAAACTGGCATGTGCTGCACTATTCTGTAGTGTCTATTGCAGCGCGGCAATGGGGGAGACCGCTTATTTTTCAAATCGGCGTAATCGTGTTCTGTATGTTCAAAAAGTATCATTTTCGAAGTTTGCTCTCATTGGTGTAACGCAGTGTGACGTGCTAGCCCTACAAGCTCATCAACCTTGAGCTATAGATAATTGTTCCATGGTAAATCTTGCTGTGTTGCCGCACTTGAATACCACAACTTATTCTCGGAATGAAAGATCTAAAAGAATGGAATACAAATGATATTTTGCCACAAATTATCAAGAAATTAAATAGTTATCACTAATCGATACGTTTTCGAGAGAATATATAAAAGGAATAAGGAGTCATCCACAAGTAAACTTGACAACATTACACATAGTGTGAGGAAAAGATATATGGAAACAGACAAAGATAGACTTAGGGTGTAGCACGTCATACGCTCATAGCACCGGCCACTTATTTCTGGCGTTTTTAAATTTTGAATGAAAATGCTGATGTAAAATCTATTTGCTTTGATTTTGATCCTTGATATTGGATATAAACTGAACCAATGCCATTATTCATCGATTAAGAGAGGTTTGGAAGGATCACTTAATGGTCCCATTACAGTCGTACATCCGACTCGGTCTCATAGAAATACACTATTAAGTAGTGCTGTCTGCCGTTGCAGTGCCGTCTGCAGTTGCTGACTGTCGCGTTTTTCGGAATGCCACCTTAACGGTTTCTGCCATCTTCTGGGCCTGATAGCCCGATTATGAAGTCTTGCCTTGAACTGCCTGCAACCGGTTGTGTTTTGCCAATATTCGCACCGTCTGTGTCCTGTCCGCCCATTGATTGAGAACGGGCATTGTCATGATGTATTCATATAAAACACTTTCCTCGCGACATTTTATCGATTTTTCCTCAAATCGCTTTCAACTATTTTATCGCGTCCAGAACTTCCTGTTCCGTTCACAGTTGCATGAGTCTCGCATCCTTAGGTGGGGAACCATTGTTTTCCACCTAATAGATTTATATTTCTGATGTTGCCTTTTGCGTTGTCCTTGCTCTCGTTTTCGCTACCCAGCCCCAGATCAAGCACACAGCTGATTCATATTGGTTTCTTGGCCTTACAACCATTGTATGAAACCAGTCGTTGTCTGTGGGTTGATAACCTAGGAAGCACAGCCTAATTTCTACAGATGCAGTTGTGTCACTTGTCACTTGTCACGATGCTATCGGTCCTTTTGATGTTGGTGTCCACAAGCTTCATTCGAGTGCGCATACAGCCTTGCACAGATCTGCGAGTCATCGCTCTGTTCAACCAATGATGAGCTCTCCCGCCAATTTCAAATTTTTACGGAATTAATTGCGACCAGGTCCGGTTTCAATATAATAGAGAGTTGATGTGGTTTCACGAACGGTAAAGTTAGGATTCATTCTGACATCTGGGCATGTGCATTCCACAAGTTTTCATGTTTTCGTATTTTGTGGGTCTACGGGTGTACGTAGACTCACGCTATTTAACGGGTGGTAAAAAAGGGAACGTATGCTAACCGAAATCTTACGAAACGAGGACGATAACTTGCGAACGGCACAGGACATACAGTTGAACTACATAAAATATTGAAATTATTCAACATTCTCTGCCTAGGCGAGTTCTATGCTAACGTGATGAGATACTTCAACACCATTTTAGGTGTATATCATGAACGTCATATTTCTTACGTTACCGTGTCTAGGACTGCTTACGTACTGTGATTACTTCAACTCTCTATTAACCCCTATTAAATATCCGACATTGAATCGAGACAAGAATACTGTTTTCCGAATAATTTAAACTGATATTCAATTACATAGAGAACTCTGGTTGCATTCAAAGAATTTCATAGTTTTCACGTTTTATTTGACATTCACAACGTAGTCAAAACACAAAGAGCCTGCCCTGCTCACTGCGCACATAACTCACGAGTGGACATGCGCACAACAAATTTCAGGATACGAAAATTGCTGAGTATATCCAACTGTATCTATAATAGATATAAGCTGTAGTTATAATGTGGTATTACATCATATCACGAGAAAGTGTGTTCTGGTCGATTTTTCACTTTGACAAACTTATTTTGCTTAGACTGTTTCTTCTAATTCATGTTGTATCGATACCGCCACTTTCAAGATTATTCTCGAGTGCCTATTGGCAAATGAACATAAGCGATACGCCACCTGGTGGCACTAAAAATAACTAGAAATGTTGACATAGTTCTTGTGTTTGGTATTATGTTTTGTTGATTTCATGATGAATTTGAATATTTGAAAGATTGTGAAACTATGAATTGGTAAAATCAAACTCCCAATAATAATTCCCATGCTTTTCCTCAAGCTGGTGGTATAAATATCGTGATTAGATAGATGAAATTCTGTTTACATTAAAGATCACAGTCGATGATAGTATTGTTCAGGTATCAACAAAATTGAAACGAGATCTCACATTATCTATTTTGTTTGGCACTTCCCAGAAAAACAGCAGAGAAAACAAATACTATTAAGTCATAATTCATTTCATTACATAAACCATTATCTTGTCAGCAGTGGAAGAATTCAATTTTCTTCATGATCTAACATGTCCAGCATTCAAAACTTCTTCACCTTCATGAACACTTCTGAAAGTGTTTGTGCCTTCCAAGTACCCTAAACTAAATATTGCCATTTGAGTCTGAAAACAAAACAAATTATAAGAATCCTGTTTTGATCGAACCTTCCACATTCACAACAGTATTCTGACCTCGTATTATTTCCAATATAATACAATGAATAAAACAAATGATAATGCTTACCACTTTCAGAAAATACATACATATTGACGCCCTTGCTCTCTGCAAAAGTTTGAAATGTCTTTATTTTCATTATAAACTCACACTTCATTGACGGAAAAAACACATAACCTAATGCAATGAAACTATTCAATGTCAACATTTATGGTTACACTTATTTTTCTCCAATGGGTAACATGCCTTTTCGAACATACATGTATAAACCTCTACCAGACCACATACACGTTCACATACAATTGCATAATATTGCAATCGTTGATTACATTGATTCTATTGTTGAAGACTCATTATTTCCATGCAATTCACTTCATGAAATAGGTATTGATGTAGTGTTTGGAAATTTAGATGTTGAAAAAAATAAGAGTATATTTAGAATGTTGGGAAGTTGTTTCTGACACATGATGCAAATTATTGGGTGTTCTCATTCGAATAAAATTCTTGAAATTCGAGACATTAACACGAACACTCCATATTTCATATCTAGTTTTTACGTACGTTTTGCAGCCTGCAAACTTCAACATAACTTTTGATTTCTCCTATATAAATTCCATAGTATTTGTTTTTTTTTTTCATAAAAGAACTTGTACTTCATTGAACTAAGCTGAAATCTTGATCATCATAACTTAGATATTGGCTTCAAGAAAATTGAGTATTTTTTTTAAAGCATCCTCATATGGACATGTTTTTATGTAAGTATTTAAACTTCGGAAACGTCGTCCTTGAAATACTCGCATTCTGAAAAGATTTTCAATTGTCTTCCATAGTAGTGGTTGAGAGAGAAATAACTGATACACAAGAAATCGATTTTTTCAGCCCAAATAGATATTCGATTAAAGTTCATTGAAAATCATTAAAATGAATTATAAATGTTATTTCTAAATTGTATGTGGAAACGGATTCATCAGCATAACCAAATTTTCAAAATAATCCCTTCTGACAATTCGATGATAAAATTGAAAATACTTGGTAATTTTGTTCAACTAGTGAAATGGTTCTTCGATTTTGAGACACCCAGTATTAAGCTTCACCGTTGAAATGTATTACGAAACAAGAAATCGGATATAATCATTCTTGCAAATCATTTTGAGGCTGACAAGAATCGAGGACACGTTATGAAACAGCAATTAAAAATATTATCTACTGAGAATTATTTGGATCATTCCGGATTTATAATCATTCATGCTTCATAATCATTCAATTATGAATATTGATTTCGAAGGCAACCAATAAAGAAACTTTAATCATTCAACAATACGCAATATATCTTTTTCGATAAACGTCACAGCATCACTGACTTCTTGATTCAGGGATATTTCTACTTGAACTAACCTTACGGTTGCGTATTGTTAAATTTTTTCACACAAATAATCAGCGTTCTTTTATTATACTTTACTACGTATTTGTTTTTGCTAAGTTCGTGAGATTCACAATTGGAATACATTAGAATGAAAAGCTAGAATAGTATTTTCATCTAACACAACTACTATAGATACAGGATGTTTCAGCAAAAACAAGGAATGCATTTATACAAAAAAAAGAACTGAAGGGCAAGTTTGTTGTTTTTATAGCAGATACAAAAAATGAAGGTTGTATTCTCAAGTTTTCTCGGGCAAAATTCACTAGTAAGAAATTCTATCGTTTATCTATCGAATCATAACCAAAATTCTATTTTTCAACTTCTAGACACTTATGAATATTATGTATTTTGTTAGTTTTTACGTTATCAAGACACTTTCTGTTTACGATATGATTGAAATTTCAAATTATGACCGGAAGTTGAATTATAGCGAACTTCTATCGTTTGATTGGTACCACGATCGTACACACAGGTCTGGAAACTGGTAGGGTGGGGGATTGTTCAAACATTGAGGAAATTTCGGTGGTTCTCGTGTTTCGCCACTCGTGGCGCTGCCCTCTCTTTGTCACTTTGTCAGCCAATCCCAAATGAGATATAATCACCTTTGTGAAAATACGAATGATTTTTGATTTATTCGAGAGAATTTTGCAAGATGTAAACCTTCTGTCATTGATTTCATTCACCATTCAACTCCTAACGGTTAGTTTTGTTTACAATACGAACTGTCAAAGAATTATCACGTGATCATACCCCTAGACACATACGCTCCTAGCGGATAAGTATGGCGAATTATTCTTCAAAAATGGTGACACTCCCCACCACTCAAAAGTGCCGTAGTTTCCAGACCTCTATGTAGGACCGTGGTTGGTACGAATGTTTTCCTCTTCAGTTCATGTCGGTATTCCATTAAAAAGAATAGTTATGGGTGCTTGAATAATTTCCTCGATTTCCCAATGTTGAAAGATTCATAATTTGTTTTTCCTTTCTTGAATGTACCACAAGAATATTACTTTCTGGATGGATTCTCGAAAATGATCCAGATATCAAAAAATGACAGCCGTCGAAAACGTTCAAAGTAAAAAACAAACTAATGAAGATTATCTTGGAATAACATAACGAATCTGAGAAAGTTAGCTGTCCATCTATGGTATAAAGGAACTGATACCCACTTCCTGTTTAACAACCTGGAAATTTCACCACATAGAGAATATTTTCATTGGATAGGACAAATTTATGTAACAAATATTTACGTCTTATGTGCGGTTTAGAAATGGTCAGCATACAGGTAGTCTATAAATAACTGTTTTGTGACAGGATATACAAAACATGAATGCAACAATAAAAGAAATCATTACAATTAAAACTGGAATGTAGTTTGAAACATGAATTCACCATCAAAAATAAGCCAATAAATTAGTTTGTTCCATCAGAATCACAATCAATTGAATTGCTATATGATTTTCGACCTTCAATAAATCTATGATGCATGACAATTCCATATCATTCATTTAAAATACTTCGTTGAAATTATGAATGTGCATCTGCAGTATGAAAGAATTCCATTCAAAGTGGTTCATTCTGTGAAATCAATATCTTTCAATCTGACAAATCCTATATTATTCAAATTGAATCAGATGAATACAACATTCACATGAAAATCTTTCCTTATCATCGATGGTTACTAAACGCTATAGGGACCAGTTTACTACTTTATGAGGGATTTTTATATATGTACTTTTCAACTCTCCTTATCTTCTGGTGGTACAAGGTTAAGTATCTTTGAAAATTTGAAGAAAATTGATTTCAAATGAAGGTAAATATAATCTATTTTCAATGTAAAATTAAATCCTCTTCTGATTTCCGAAAATGTTTATACTCCATCGAGCATAATGTGATCAATGAGGCAGATTTATGATAAGTATATGTATTGTTATCGTCTATTTCTAATTTATGGTTGGAATTTTCCACTATGGTGTCGTGGAAAGTTGAATACCTCGTGATTGTTTAAAATGGAGTAAACCACATAATGTCATGATTTATGTTGAAAGATATGAGAGATTCACTACCAAAAAACTTTGGAAGGTTTTTAATAAACGATTCTCTCAGGAAATTGAAAATTGTTTTCGAATCATTCAATTTTCAGTGATAGTAATTTCATGACAATATTATCGAATTGCATTTATAAATACTAGAAGATTCAGTGGTGACTACAAATTCCAAGGAACAGTTGATGAACGCTCCTTCAATCTCGACCAATCGAATGAGAGGCTCGTCTCGCCGTCACAATCTTGCACAATAATAATAAACCAGTCGACGCTGAAAATGTATCAGTCACGAGATCGAACGCGAGCTCGCAGATTCCGCCTGACCGCGCATCACAGCAGCTATTCAAGTAATTTCGCGCCACCTTCAATTCAAACTGTTATTCTTGTCCGCAGGAGTATCGTGCCATTTGTATCGAAATGGTTTCTGGAAATTTCACCAGAAACCTAGTGATAGGCTGTGTTATCCTCATGAGCTTCGCTTACGAGGTCTGCACATCCAATGAAATTCTACCGCCACCATGCTTCAGGTAAGATTTTTTTGCTGTATCTGATCAGTCCTGACCAACTTATATTTACAGTGAAATATATTGTCATGGTCGTCTGCTAGACACAATCCAAAGGGCTAAAATTCATAAAGACTCGAAGACGTTCGTTGATATGAAATTGAAACATTATCCTAACGAGACGCTTGATCTGTTCGATAAATTCATGGCAAAATTTCACCAGAAACCTAGCATGGCCGATGTTGAAAACTTCGTTCAAGACAATTTTGAACCAGCTGGTATGGAATTTGAAGACTGGGATCCTAAAGACTGGATTCCACATCCTAAATTCGTTGATTCAATCAAAGATCCCGAATTCAAAGAATGGGGAATATCCTTGAATAATATTTGGAAAAACCTTGGACGCAAGATAAAACCAGACATCAAAGACGATAAGGATTTTTACAGTATCATTTGGGTTCCAAATCCCGTGATAGTCCCTGGAGGTAGATTCAGAGAGTTCTACTACTGGGACTCATATTGGATCATCCAAGGATTACTACTTTCCGAAATGAAGGACACAGTTAAAGGAATGCTACAGAATTTCCTCTACATGGTTGACCACTATGGTCACATCCCAAATGGCGGAAGAATCTACTATCTAGCTAGATCTCAGCCGCCTATGCTGCTACCCATGATCAAATTATATCTGGAATATACCGGCGATGTTGATTTCCTCAAGACAAACATAGGCATCATGGATAAAGAATTCAGTTTTTGGATGAAAAATCATACTAGATTGATTAATGTCGATGGAGTGAATTACACTCTGGCGTTTTACGGGGACAGGTCCAGTGGACCAAGGCCAGAATCTTACTCGGAGGATATAGAGAGTGGTGCTTTCTTCGAGGATCCGGTTAAAAAGGAATTATTCTATTCGGAATTGAAAGCTGGAGCAGAATCTGGTTGGGATTTCTCTAGTCGCTGGTTCATCACAGACGCTACGAATAAAGGTAAGCTGTCTCCGAGGCAGTCTAGATAGTATTATTATATTTTTCCCGTTCTAGGTAACCTGACCAATATTAAGACAAGATCCATAGTCCCTGTAGATTTGAATGCAATCATATACTGGAATGCTGCATTGCTGTCTGAATTTCACGAGTTGGTTGGCAACGAAGAAAAAGCTCAACATTACAGAGATATAGCTACTAGCTGGATGGAAGCTGTTGAAGCTGTTCTCTGGCATGAAGAAATTGGTACTTGGTTGGATTACGACACCCTCAACCAAGTGAAGAGAGACTTTTTCCATCCAACAAATATCGCTCCCCTTTGGACCGGGTGCTATAGGGCTGATAGAAAAGAAAATATAGTGAGGAGTGTGCTCAAGTACCTTCAGAACAAAAACGTTCTCTACCCTGGTGGTATTCCTACAACAGTAGAACACACAGGAGAACAATGGGACTTTCCAAATGCCTGGCCCCCACTCCAACATATGATAATAATCGGTCTTAATAATACAGGGAACGAACACGCTATGAGACTGGCCTACGAAATTGCCGAAAAATGGGTGAGGTCCAACTTCAAGGCCTTCAAGGAATCCGGTGCTATGTATGAAAAGGTACGTTGATGTCGATGACCGATCCGTTGCGAAAAAAACTCGTATATATTTGCCTTGTGGCGGCATCAACATTATCTTACTCTTCGTCTGCGTAGATTGTGTGTTCAAACTAAATTGTTTTTTTTCAGTACGATGCAACAGTCAGTGGTGGTCATGGAGGAGGTGGAGAATACGAACTTCAGCAAGGTTTCGGGTGGACCAATGGGGTAATAATGGATCTGATATATCGATATGCAGCAAATTTAACTGCTGAGGATCCTGAACCTTCAGAAACGTCTTATAATCAGCAGATAAATGGTTCAGCTCCATCCAGCATAACTTCCATAACAACGGCTTTGATAGCTTTGTTAGTATCTCTGACAGCAGGATTCATAGGGTGAGGTAGGATTACTTTGGATTTTTTTGGTAAAATATGGTACTTCATGCTTTTTTCTGTTTCAGGATCTTTATGCAAATTGAAGGAAAAACACGTCATAAAATGAATCTCTTTTAAATATTCTCGATTATTTTGGGGTGTATCCCTGGTGAAGTCACTAAACAGTATTACTCTGTACATCATCAATCCAATTAATTTTTTATTTTTGGCACATTGAATGTTGCCAAATGTTCATTATCTTTCTAGACCCTCTTCCAAGTATAGAATATAGATCTTATCATTTCTAAATGTCGATTATCATCGGAATTCATCAGTGTGGATTTCGAGTATTCATGTGATAATTTATGTAGAAACATTACTACATATGCACTTGCAAAGTATTATAGAATGTGATGTATTTTTTATATTTATGTGATGTTATTTTTGTCATCAATTTGTACCTGCAAATGCTTGGAGCATGTTTAATTCTTCACTAATATATAGTTCATTAAATGAGATGGAGTATATGTGATTAATAAATAATGTGTATTTTAATAGGTGTGTGTTGCTTGTCCAATCTTTCAGGTAGGTATGAAACCCTTTATTGTAATCTAATTCCTTTTTAAATCATCAACAGTACAAATTGTATATCCACTATAAAAAAGAATCCTGTTAACATAATAACGTATACTTGATGATGAAAGTTGTTTGACTTTAATTGTTATAATTATCCCTCATTAGAATACTATTTTCATAAAGTCGTTGAAAATATAAAATCAGGTTTTTATATGTGTCGATACTAGATAATAAATGCGAGAATGTGGTTTTTGAATTCACAAAAAAAAATTACGATTAATTTTATTCGTTTCAACCATTCCATACTTCGAATAATATATACTCTGATGTAATTGATAGACTTCATTGGGATTTGATGATGATGTAAAATATCAGTGCATAAAATTTCTGATTCTGAATACAAGATTCCAGTATATTTAGAAGATGTTCTAATTGGAAGCCATGTGAATTAGAAATTTCCAACGATACATAAATTGTGTTCACCTCAAGAGCATAATCAAGACATACTATTTGTTGTGTAGATTTCGAAAAACCATATCAAGAGGATAAGCACATTTTGAAACTACGATATTTCAGAAAGTATTATCACATATGATGATTGTTTTACAGAAACTGTCATAACGAGAGTTACTGGAGATATATCTGTAACAATTTTGATCATTAGAAAACATAGTATGCTGATTAACTTATCAGAAAAAAAAGCACTACTAGTGATTAAGTGAATATATAAAGTTATTAATACTTCGATTTATTGGGTACATTTTTATTAGACTATAGGGTACAATTCTGAAAGATTATTACCATTCATCATCAAGGTGTTTTTTAATTCATTAATTTTCTAACAGAAAACCCAGTCTTTTTCGTTTTGATCAGTTGAGGTTAATTTGAGTGGTTTCAAGCTCTTTGGTGGGACATTAACACGAATTAAAGAATATTATCTATCTTTGGTCTGATTATTCAACTTTGTAATCTCTTGTTGAAAAATTAACCATGAAATTATTTTGAAATTTCTTCTGAATAGAAGTTTTCATCACAAAATTTCTCTTGAATGCGTTATCTATGGTACCTGATGATTCACTGAAAGCATGAAATGCAGGTGATATCTAGAAAATTATCAGTAACCTTATTTGACAAGCAACACCCGCCAATTTGATAACATTTCATATATAATTTTCATGTTATTTTTATTTCCACAGGGTACTCATTTATAAAAAAAGAACACAAACATCTGCTGCTCTTTTGGATAAAAGGAGGCCATCTAGTGCTAAATACACTGAACTCAGAAATATGCCTAAGAATAATAAAAGCTTCAGGTAAATTGAATCAGTTAATGAATACATTTAGTGCCATAAGTGAAACTATAAGATAATATTTAGCAGGGACGGATTCAAAAAAATACATTAAGAAAATGTGATAGTAAATGGAATTATTGTCGTAGAATTAAGAAACTTATTGTTATGGAAACGTACTGACATGAATCCGACTTGAGATATTGGCTTTAAAAAATAATTGGATTTCTACAAATTTCTAATGAAATTGAATTTTATCTGCTAGGTGGTAGGTCATACCTTTGGTCAAAGGCAATGAAAATTTAACGGTGACTGATGATTTTTAAGGCGTTGCTTAGGGGGCAGTCCAATTTGTTTTATTATATATTTTGTCGGCTTACATTTTGAATAGAGTGAAACAAACTAATTTCTTATATTTATTACTTCATTCACTTCTCCCTAACTTTCATACTACGTGTAAATTTTTGTTTCTGAAATCTAATAACGAATGAAACATATTTTCAATAAAAGATTGAATGTGAACTTGAAAGTACTGAATATTTAAGAATATCGATGTACAATGAATCTGTTTCAAAATATTTATTATATATTATTTGACGTGAGTATAGTAGTGGATATATTTTCAGTACACAGAAAACCTAACTTTTTTCTGATCTCATTAGGATAACTGACATTTAATATTATCCATCAACACCACATAGGTCTGGTATCTACGGCAGGCTATCTTTGAAGAAAAAGTTCCCATAACTATCCGCTGGAGGATTTAGGGGTATAATCACGTGATTTTTCTTTGACAACAAAACAAAAGGTTAGGACTTGAATGGTAAATGAAATATTATATCTTGCAAAATTCTCTCGAATGAATAAAAATCATTCCTACTTTCAAAAAGCTGATCGGATCTGATTTGTGATTGGCTGACAAAGTGACAATAGAGGACAGCGCTGCAGGTGGCGAAACATGAGAACCACAAAAATTTCCTCAATGTTTGGCCACCCCCCACCATACGGGTTACCAGACCTATGTATATGATCGTGATCAACACTATCTGATTTTTTTTCTGGAGCATGCTGTCAGTTTAATATTTATTTCTTTATTATTTTTATTCTGATTAATAAATATTCTGTATGTGTTCATTTTGAAAAAAATACTTATTTATTCGTGGGTCTATTTGTATGAATTATTTGATAAAATTTGTGAAAGCACAAACGCAGAGTAATAAACTGGTGGTAAAAATAAAAAAAAAATTAGGTGGGTACAAGATCAGCTTTATGCATGAAAATGTTTCTAGTTTTGTGATTATGTTCAATGACATTTTTATATTGATATGTCTCTTGCATATATTCTATTCTCAGGAGAATTGAAATAATTTCACGGTGACAGTTGCTTGTTTGCGTGATATAAACCGTTTTCGTGAAATTTCGGTAATATTCCTTGTACCTACCTAGAAGAAATTTTATGTCATTTATAAGAATAAATGTGTGATATAAGAAGAGCTGAGCCTATAGATAAAGAATGAAGTGCCTATAATTAATGTTCATGAATCATACATTCTTAATTGTAATTTGTTAATCATCGGAATTACGATACTTGTTCAGTGATATCTTAATTGGATACTATTATTTTTGTTTGATGAAAATTTTGTGATATTTTCCTTTTTTGTTATTTATTTTTTCCTATTATGTTTCGATTTAGGCCGTTTCGAAAATATATTTCCATGAGAAACATTCGTTTTATTTCAATTGCCATAGCAGTGAAATTATGATTGTAATGATTTCCAATCAGGTCCACGTCCAAATAAAATTCCACCTGAATCTCCTTTCAGAATACCAACAAAAAAATAATATTTATATTGAGTTTATTTCATCCAACTAGATAATTATCCCAGTTTGTGCTAGTTAAATAATGCTAATTTCAAATGGGTTTTGAAAAAATGAAACCGCTGAATTAAATCAATAATATATATTTAATATTCAACTCACGCACTTATAAAAATGAATGATATAAAAAACCGATGAGGGATCACCTCAAATTTTCATCAACCCTTGGGCAGCTACCACAATATGCTTGGCGGAAATCCCGTACTTCTCCAAAAGTACTGTGGGAGGGCCAGATCGAGGTATCTCTCCTACAGCGAGGTGTTTGATGACCGTATTTCGTTCCAACGAAGCCGCAGCTATTACTGCCTCGCCCAAACCACCTTCATAGTAATGGTCTTCGACCACGACGGCCCTACCACCACATTCCTTGATGTTGTTGACGATCGTGTCCCTATCTAGAGGCTTCACAGTGAAGGGGTCGATTACTCTAGCCGAGATGCCAGCCTTGGCTAGTTCGGCAGAGGCGGTCATAGCTTCATGGAGGGTCACACCACCACCGATCAAGACGATTTGGTCTTTGTCAGACTTCTTCACTACATGAGCTTTGCCAACCTAAAGGTATAAACATTTCGTTGGTGACAGGAAGTTCAGTGTAGTTCAAAAATTGAATGAAACAGGATGTTCAGTTCGAGGAATTCGCTGTGAAACTCTTCTCACAGTCAAGAGAATGAAGAATTTCGTGTATAGTAATTCATATACAGGGTGGCTATTAGTTAATGGAAGTAGAATAACTCACAAGAGATCATCGAATATAGAAGTATTTTAAACGTCACATTCACAGCTTGCTTGTGGAAACATGAAAATTTGTGAGGACATAATTTGATGGCAAATAATAGTTCCATAAAATGATGAAATAATATACTAGATGTTCCATTAAAAAAAAATTGTTGCTAATTAAAATATCCCGAATTCATGCTTATCCACAGAGAAGAAGTCTCATTTTGTACACAGGGTGTACTCAATTCAGACATTTCGGCTATCCTTTACCTTCGTACCCACTTAATGGAAAAAGTAAAGGTAGGGCTGGATGCAGAATTTAACGCTGAATTCGATGGTGAAAGAATATACAGGGTTTTCCATAAAAAGTCGACACCCTGTATATCTCATAATATTTCTAGATTGTGTATCTGCGCAAATATGACATATTTTATTCGATTTTTTTTGTACTCATTACCAAATGACTTCCACGCACAAATTGACCACCCTGTATTCAATGAACTGATTTTCATCTGAATCCATATGTAAAGAGTGATACTAGAAAATCTGATATTTCCAGACATTTCGTTTGTGAATTACCAATCGATGCAAGACAAACTGTTACACAAATACGTGACTATGTATAGTGGATACTCAATATGGTTGCAATGAAAAAGCTAGGTAAAAGAGGGTTCCACACTTACAGCAAAAACTTGATCATTCTGATAGATCACAGGAGTATTGGGTCTGTTGGTTCGGATGAAAGTAATGCCCTTGGTATTGGCAGCAAGTTCAACTGCACGTTCTGTTGACACAGCATCGGATGGATAAAACACGGTACAGCCGGGTATAGATCTGAATAAAGCCAAGTCTTCAAGACCCATTTGGCTAGGCCCATCCTCTCCAATACTGACTCCGCAGTGAGAACCAACGAAATTGACATTGCTTTGAGATATCGCTCCCATACGAATCTACAATTAATTAAATTGAATTTTATTCGGGAAAACAGGTAGTTTGAAATCCACTGACCTGATCGAAAGCTCTGGTGAAGAAAGTGGCGAAAGTTGAGACGAATGCCACAGTGCGGTCTCGGCAAGCAGCACCAATTGCAGTACCAACAAGGCTTTGCTCAGCAATGAAACACTCGATGTGTCTGGTAGGATCGTATTTCTTTAGATTCTCAGAAAAAGTTGAGTTCTTCATGTCACCATCCAATGCAATGACTCTTGGGTTATTTTTCGCGATCTTCACGAGCGCTGTTCCATACGCAACTCTTGTAGCAATAGATTGACCAAGTTTATACTCGGGTGGGGAACTCAGCTTAATGTTAGTGATGTCAATAGTTGGTGCATCGTCTTTGAGAGGTTTCTGGGGATGAACTTGTAGCGGTCCATTGTTTTTAATCAAGCCTTTCAAGTGTTCAATGACTTTTTCGGCGCTGTCTCCCAATGCTTTGCCATGCCAGTTATCCAGGTTCTCAATTTTAGGGAAGTTCTTGCCTTTGAAGGTCTTAGCAACAATGGCCGTCGGTTTACCTTTGGTAGTTGCGGCGGTATGGAAAGCTTTTATAAGCTCCTCTACGTCATGTCCATCTACTACGATTGCGTGGACTCCAAATGCTTCTAGACGTTTGCGGTAGTTCTCTACATCGTGACCTAGGGAAGTTTCTTCGCTCTGTCCGAGGCGGTTCACGTCGAAAATAACCACCAAATTGTCCAGTTTATAGTGCCCAGCAAAATGTACTGATTCCCAGATTGAGCCCTCAGCACTTTCACCATCTCCGACGAGGCAGTACACCCTGCAATATACACGATCAGACATTTAAGTTCCAAAACGGTTTTTCGAAACTTGCCTGTAGTTGGCTTTGTCGTAATTTTTGCCAACGTATGCCATTCCTCCTGCGATAGCCAGACCTTGTCCAAGAGATCCAGTTCCGACATCAATGAAATTCAGTCTAGGAGTGGGATGTCCCTCAAGATCAGAATTGATTTTTCTCAAATTCTGGAGATCAGCTACTGGGAAAAGTCCAGCTTCAGCCCAAGCGGCATAAAGGGCAGGGGCAGCATGTCCTTTGGAAAGGATGAATCGATCGTTGGAAGGATCTTTGGGAGCGGATACCTTGTAGCGCATGGTGTTGAAAAAGAGGACTGATAGGATTTCGGCTATGGAAGAACATGATGTTGGGTGTCTGAAAAATAAATAATTGCGTAAAATATTGTTTTTTAGTTTAAACAAGATGTATTCATTTCAAAAATCAAAATGAATAGCTGATATTCTCATTTTTTCTCATGTCAGGTTAGACTTTTTAAAATTGATTGATTTCTAGTGAAGTAATAAACAATTATTCATCATGTGATTTTCAAGTAAAATTTTTTATTCTTAATTCAGTTTGATATTTGAAAATGGTTTCGTCCATTAGTAATTATCAAATAGTAATTGCAATCTGGTTTTGGTAGATTAAAAATAAATGATATTTAATCTGTACCTGAATATTTACCATCTGATAATTCAACCGAAGATATTTACTACATATTAAGACATTGACATTGTTTCAATAATAAGCAGTTATTTCATTACTTCGTTTGTATTTTATTCAATTATAACGAAACATCAACTAAAAATACTAATGTTTATTTTCCCAACCGATCTTATCTTCGAATATTCTTGTTTGTCTGATGATGAACTATTGAATTAATGTTAAAATTCTTAGATGTATTTTTATACACTATGTTTATTTGAAATATTTGAATATTGAAACTTTTCAGAAAATCAACATCGAAAAGTACTTAGAATTATAGTATGTACGTGCTAATTCAACGTTAATGTGAGTTCAGTGTTCAAAAATCAAATGCCGGTAGATAAAGAATAAGTGATAAGATATCAAATAGGTAATAGATCTTACAAGTTAACAAATCGTGACAGAAAAAATATGTATCTCAGAACAGAACCGATCCTGAGATCCGAATTACTGTATTTTGTAATTTTTTCTCTTCTTTTCGGCAATGGATTATTACCAGTATCAATTAATATCATTGTTTATATATTGTCACCGATGAATAATTTGGCAGCGACGCATTAACACGCCGTCAATGTTCGACTACTAACATCGTTCACGATACTCACCCTGATTTCGCTGCTTGAGTAGAATTGATGGAATGAATTCTTATTTTGTTGGCGATATCTTTTAGTTCTTGCACAACTTTAGCCTCTGATTTGTGATAGTTTGCCATGATATTTACGAATTTCGAACGTACAAAAAAAACAAGGAACCGGCGCACTACAAACTATTAAGACAACCTTTTTCTATATAAATATATATATAGCACCACTGGAAATCAGCGATTTCTAGCGAAGCAATACCGCTAAACTGTGCTGGAGAAACACGAACGTGGCCGAAACAACATAGTCTAGGTGACGCTACACTTTTAGCGTCCTTGAATGTACGTAAGCTTAGGCGTACCGGGAGTCGGGAAATTGGGCTATGTCTTATTCACCAATGAAATTTTCAATTAATTCCATTGATGATATGCCTTTTCTCTCTACTATTGGTTATTGAAGAGGATCCTATTGCAACTACCTAGTTTAATATATTTCCCATTCGTTTGAATTTTTTGATAAAAAATTTGCTACATTTTCGCATATGATTCGAATCGTTGAAAATCTGAATTATGAATACTGTTTTGGTGCATACTCCACAGGATTGGAGTGTGTATTGAACTACATAATGTTGACCATTCATTGTAATTATTATTTTGTAAATCATTCGATCCGAATTAAATTTTCTCCATCTCAACTGCACTTTCTTATTGTTCGCAGTATAAAATTGCATTCCAAAACAATTGTAATTTATAAATTTCGACGAAATATAACATGTTACGGCAATGGACAACTCTATTAGCTACGCCAGATTACTTGTGCTCAAGTCACTATGCTAGTTATCGATGACCTTTGAGAAAGCGAGCACCGGTCTATTCAGATTCAACATTTTTAAAATTTGATGCCCACATGTTGCAAGAGATAATTTTCAAAAGAATATTACCAGGATATCTACTTGGTCAATCTAATTATTGAAATAAAGTCTCAATAAGAAAAATAGGTATATGAGAATTGTACATTCTTGCGATGAAAACATATATATCAAATTGTTGTATGTATATTATCTAGAGATTGTAATATTTCTTTGGTATATATATATTTAAACCTATATTCAAGTCGTTTAGAAATGGAATTATCATTCGGTACTGACCTTTAATTAAAATCTGTCAATTAAACGCCCATTCACCAAGACCACTGGACTTTTTATTGCTCTATAAAGGTTCCCGTTTTGCCCTCAACTATGTCCGCAATGTAAATAAATCATCAATAAGTCAGCTGAGCATGAGCCATGATAAAACAATATAATATTATAATGTGCCGCCTATGTCGAACATTCCAGTTATTGATTGCTTCGTTGTTAAAAAAATCCTATGATCTTCGGAATCACCGTTGTTTTCTGATGATTCAACTTCTATGGAAGGTAACTGCAATCCATTCGATGGACTCTTTACCAGCTTCACAAGACGTTCATAGATGGCACCACAAGGAACAGTCTAGTGCTGCCAAGTTCATATAAATTATATTGATTATCCATTGCCATCCATATTTCAATGAAAACGTAGGCGAAATACGAAGGAAGTTCAGGAATAGATAATACATTTTTGTAATGTCTTCATGCCGGTAGGCTTCTTCATTATGAAATAAAATACATTCCTGTCTTCAGAAGGCGACACGATGGATTAATTACAATGAAAACATTCGATTTTTGGGGAAATGATCCTTCATCATCATCATCAATTAGAGAACCATTCAATGTTGGCTTGGATTTCGAAATGTTGGTGGGAATTGTGATTGTTGGAGGTTTTTTATGGGTCTGCTCATTCATTCAAGTCGGGACAAGTCGGACCTTGTGAAATGGATGCTCTAGCCGACTACCCACTCATCAACATTCTCGCTCACTATTCTCGGTGTCACAAAGTGTATATGATTGTAGACGCCCATTTATATCATCTACAATAGGTCGGTGCTTTCATGAACTTTTATCCGATGAAATGAACCTAACCAGCGATGTTCATTTGTTCTGTATTTGGTTGGTAGTGCCGAAAAGTGAAAGTATTGGAAATCAAATATTTTCACAGGATTTTACGAGATATTCACTGAGAATTGTTTACCTCAATTAGTGTTATATATCCACTAATTCCTAACGAATATGTTTGCTTGAACCTGCATATTATAATCTAAAAAGCACGAATCCAATAATTCTATCGTGAACATACCAATAGTTTCCAAGATAATCAGAATTCACGTTCTTTCTTTTTTTCTGGACATACTATACAGTATGTGTCCGTGACGTGTGGAATAAATTCAATATGTCTTGATTTTTCTTTGTATCATATTTTATGTGGAACCATCTAAAGAATGTTGTTTATAAAACGAAACCAGTAAATATTGAAGGATTAAAAGAGAAGGATTTCGAACAAAAATAAATATTTTTCAAGACACCATAAACAGTACATCAAGTTTGGGTTATTATATAAGAACAGTTCGCACAAGTTTATTTTTAAAATTCTGTCTACTAGATTTCTGTCAAAAAATATTGTCGATGACGTTTTCAGCTTTATGCGTATTATCCTATATAATGTAGTTTTGTTGTAAAATATTGATATTGAAGATCGTCATGTTTCCATTTTCGAGGCTTTTAGACCAGGTAATATTAAATTCATTCAATAGTTTTCGACCTTACTGCATTATAAACCTATTTGGGTGCCAACTTGATTTGAAGAGATCACGAGACGGAACCCTAAGATATATTCTCGGGGTATCAAGGTTTGGTAAACGAACGAGGGTTATGAATCGTGTCAGCCGGAGTAGTTGTCCGAAAAGGTCTATTGATAGTGAGACAAAGAAACGACAGAACCTTTCATTTTGGGTCTATTTAATATGGCCTTCCTTTTCTTTTCAATTCAATTTAGAAGGAGAAGAGAAATCAATCAGTATTCAAATACTCTCTGACTGAAAACGGAAGATGATGGAATTTAAATGAAATCGAGAATTTGGCATGCACTCAAAACCTACGTAACAAATGTCACTGCCAATGATTATTTATCTGGGATGGATATCGTGAATCATTTCGCTTCGTTAAATGACCCTAGTTTAGTTGGTCTCTTTTTATTTGAAATATAGTATTTCTACTTTTTTGCCGATTGATTGGTGAATCATTCTCAAAAAGTGTGTATACTAATAGCAGTGAATTGTCACAAATTTCACATTGTTTTGTGAAAGTTTGCGAGTAGAAAAAGGTGACATTTCGATTTCTGACGTAGCTTCCCTCGAGAAGTGTTGGTTTGTTTATGATATGAAATATTTAGATCAAAATACGTAGATGCAGAAAAAATGTTGCAATGATAATCAAACTACAAGCTTACCCTGCCTACTAACAGCGCAGGATTGTTTTGTTTCGTACTCGGGTACGGCTGAGGCGTGACATACAGGGAGGTAGTTCTACAATATACAAGGACGTTTCTTTATTTTTATGGCCGATGAATGAAAGTTGGTTACAATTATTCTTTTAATTTGCACAATTGAGGAATAGGTTCTGAAAGAAAAGTAAATCGACACATAACGAAAACAATTTTTACATCGATTTGTCATCGTCAACATAGGATTCGAAATTAGAAATCAAATTCCCATTATCAGCTCAGTCGAAAATGCAACGTCACTAGCGTTATTTGGAATTCAATACATTGATAGAAAACTTTCGATAAACGAGACACGTTGAAACTATTTTATCAAATACAAAGTGTGCAATTCAAAGCGAAACAGATGTACGTATATCCTTCGAAGAAGAGACTTCTTACAGCTTGTCAGAATATACGCTGTTGCCAGTTCTCTAGAAACGAGTCAACGTCTACAATGTATCTCCTCACTGTACGATTTTGGGACCTTCTTATTTATCACTGCAGCAGATGACAATCTTCGGAATTACCATCAGAAATCACAACAAAGTGATACTTTAATTTCTTTCCCTGTAGCATTCGATAGAAATTGAAGGGCCTTTGTTATCCAGTAGACTTTTAATGATCATGAGTACTTCGGCTAGAATGAATAATTCAGAAAGCCCAGCTGATCGAAAAGAAATCCCGTCAACAGTTAATAAATTTGAAATCTGTACGACGTGTTGTTAACTCAATAAGTAAATCGCCAAAAAAAATTGAACTTTCTTTATTACAATTTAAATAATTTTTTGATTTGTGCACAATTCTGCTTTGTGTCTGTGCCGTTGTCGTTGACATCAACGTACTCGAGTAAACTTTGGTTCTTCTTCTGTTGTGTTTCTTGGTTTTTCGACTCCGTAGGGTGCCATTTCACCAGATCAGGTAGGGTTTGTATTTGTGGTATATGGTAGGGTAAAATGGTAATATTAAATCCCGTTAATTAGTGGGGTGGGTTTTGTTATTACATTCATGGATTTCCCAAAAGACTACACACATCTACAAAAAAAAATAATCAGTATAGATAAGATCAAGCAGGTGGTTACATAAAGAATTTTTATTCATACTTTATCAGAATTGGATATTCAATCTTTTCAAATGATGATATTGCTTTTTTCAATAAAGTCACTTAATATTTTAATTTTTCCATGGTTTAGGTCTCCTAAAAACTTATGGTTGAAAACATAAATAATTCTGACTTTTTAAATTGAACGAATAAACAGTTATTTTCCAAAATTAATATTCGAAAAATGCCTTCTATAAATGCAGTTTTGTTCCCGTCTTATTTATACATTATTTTGTTTTTTAATTGACATCGATGTCATGGAAAACAGAATATCTTGAAAATACATAAATGATTTCGATGACTGGTTTTTCCACAACAAACAAATTCATCTATGCCTTTCTTCCTTCAACTTTTTTGTTGCAATTTCGGAAAAGTGTAACTTTTCTTTATGATTGCTCGACGAACAATTATGAACAATACAGTTGTATTTCGATTTCTGTACTTGTCTTTATCTATTGTTATATCCCTTCGTAGATTTCTGATCTGAGTATGATTTTTTAGAAGATTATTGGATTTTCTTTACATATCATTGTAGAACGTTTATACCAATATACTTACTCTATGATTAACTGTTGAGTTATATTTTGAAAAAAAAACATAATACACACAATCACAATTTCGCCACCAACAGGTATTGTCGAGATTTTTGAATTCCCCAATACACCATTTAACATTTAAAGGCCACAGCAGCACCCAGGTATAAAATGCATTTCGAGTGCGTTTCATCCCTCCCGAAAATATAGTTTTTTTAGAACCTGGTTCTGTTAACCAGTTTCGTTTTCAATGGCCCACTCCATGCGTACATATATCACCATCATTTGTGAAGCTGTATACACCGTTTACCGATAAAGAGGAGAACTGTTTCGTATAATTTGAAATGCTATGTTAGACACTAGAATAGTTATTGTGACATTGAATTATTAGAAGAAAAAACAGCAAGTATAAACTCACCATCAGGCATTGTCATACATAATTCGGGCTGTGAGACGTGTTCAGTCTCATCATGTTCGTATATCTCTCGTTGAAAACGCAGAAAACATACTACATACACATTAACCCTCGAAAATATGAAAAACCAATTTTCCCGGGCTTGATATATGCTTGAGAACGCAACGGAGGCAAGCTTGGTAATTTAACTACACAACTCCCACTCTTATTTACTACCTTCGTATTTAATGAGGTAGCTCATCCCTGTTTTATTGGCCCCAGGTTTCATCTTGTTCATTATTTCAATATTGGAAACAGTAAGCTCCCGTTTTTCTCTGTTAGAGAGTTTTACGTGGAATTTTTTTGATGATCAAGAATTTGACAAAGCAGGGTGATATTAAGTACATCTTATATCTAACCATCCTGCAGGTCGAATTCGAAGCATCTTATAAACACCTACGTCACCGCGAACTGTATTTTTTTCATGGAATATTGTGACGATCTATAAGAATCTACGAAAATAACTCAATATTCAGGTATATTCCGATTCTTGAACAAAAACAAAGGTTCATTTAATTACCAAAACTTGACAATCTTCGAGATGGAATACGAAAATCTGACGCTTTTAGCCAATTTATTTCAATTTTACAATAAAAAGTGTCCTATAGTTATGACCTTGTGAATTGAAATTAGTTTTTTGTTTCTCTATCACAATTATAAGCTAGGATTAATTCGAAATTTTCATGCTGCCAGTTCATTAAATACATACTGTATATCGATAGAAATGGGTTGATTTGAGGAAATGCATACCACTCATTGAACTAGGTGAACGTGAAGAGCCGACTCAATTTAACCATAATTTGCTAGTTGAACAGAAAGATTTATAGAGGAAGAAGATAGTTCGATTAGCTCAGGCTCAGACTCAGGCAACGATATCTCTTTCTTCACAAATTACCAGATTTATACATTGACCTCCCCTGAGGATGGATCGTTGGAAATTCAATAGAATAATTCCACAAACTGAGAAGCGTTTCATCACCTATTTTATAGAAACTCAGTTCCGAAAATATGTTTTCTAGCGATTGACACAACAATTAAAATTAGAAGGTTACAAATTGATGATTCCCAAAAGGATTCATCGACGTTTATCATCTGCTAATGTTCGCGGATTGTTGCGTATTATAGATTCATCTTTTTGCCAGCAGATAAATTGATTTAAATTTATGATTTTGAAGGAAGGCGTAGAGGACAACCATCCATTATGTATGAGAATTCTGACAAGTTACTCGAAATACCGATTTGTAACCTCGAATTCCAAACTTGAAGTTAGTATTTTGGGTTTAGAGTTCATTTCTGGTTATTCGGTATATTTAAATAGTATTTTTGGCTGACTTATCAAAAGTCTGGGATGTCTTTTTCAAGAAATATAGGTATAGTACTTTCCCTATTTAAATAGTTTGAATGATAGTGACAAAAAGGTAGTGGGAGGTACAAAGATCGGGGTAACGATAGAAATATGTCTCTCCCGGCGTCTTTTTGCGTTTCTTCCACAATGCATGTGTCGTAGTGTAATTCGATTTCTTTTGTTTTCATTGCTTTCCCTGTATACATGTGTTATCGTTTCGAATTTGATAACGTTCCTAGTTTGTTATAAACACATCCACTTTATTCCTTTAATTTTCTTCATATGAGTATAAAATTTTTGACACAGATGACACTAGTCAAACTAACTGCTAATTTCAGGAGGTCTGAATGTTGGAACTTGAAGTTTCTACTTATGCTTGATCATTATTTGTGGCTTTCCAACAATCAAAAGTTTTGTTTTGGATTATCATTCAAATGGAATTGATATATCGTACACAAGGTATGTTATTTAATTGAAAATGTTTCTGTACCTATAATTGTTTGAGTGTACAACATTTATTCATTCGCTGCGTGTGTAAATTCTTCCGAAAGTATGAAATTATTTCTGTGAATTTTTAGGTAGGTGATAGTCACGTTCGTATGCCATCTATTTTTCCATTTCAAATATTAATCTAATTAAATTGATTGAATATGTAGCAGAATTTGTTGTTTGTAATGTTGATGCGTAATGAAATTGTTTGCTAAACTACCAATACCAAATAGTTGATTAGTGTTCGCTTGAATGCACATGATTTATAGAGGAACGCTTAAAAACAACTAATTATAATCATTAGCATAACATGGTATATTTTGGTATTACAATGGCATTTTACGAATTCTCTCGATGTTGGAACGAGTAGATTGTAGCGAATTGTACGAATTTCTAATTGGAGAAATTTCAATTCATCCTGTTGTAATTCAGTATATTTTTTATTTAGTTAAAAAGCGTTTCATACCCGAAATAAAATATTGCAAATTTTTGTTGACATACAGGGTTTTAGATTCAAATGAACCTATGAAACTTTTTATATAACATCTACTTTATAGTTTAGTTTATTTATATTTCATGTACAAGTCGACTCGATGTACTTATTCATGAAATAAATCAGATAAAAATTTTGATTTGCTTCCCATTTCTATCTAGGTACCTTGAGTCTGAGAGCAACTTCATACTGCATATACTCTACATGAAAATTTAATGAAAACAACTATCTTGCAGAGAGTAGACTCCCTTGTAGGAAAGTAAATGTAAGGAAAGATAGATTATATTTTAGTTTCTTTTTTAGTTCTTGAATAAATATATTGATATGCATGTACTGAGAAAGGTAACGGATTTGAGAGGAAGAGAATTCCATTTGTCACTGAAAATATTTCGCTTTCTGTAGTGAAGTACTTTTTCTTTTGCTTATATAAACATGGATGGAATAGAAACAATGAATACTTTCTATCTACCAAATGATACATAAGGAACACCTAGATTTCATGACACTCATTACACTTCAATAAAAATATTCATTTTTAGAATTATGTATACTTTTTTGTCTGTAACAGTTAATTACTTATTATCGAATGAAAATTTGCACCCCTTTGCATTATAAACATGCCCTCAATAATTTCGGATGAGAAGGAAGATCGTGTTTGAGTTTGTTCGAAAATACTTTTCTCTTTCAATCAATAATCAAATTTGGTTTGTTTCTACGTAAATTGGGAACAAAATATATCGTGTTGGGGAAGTATTCCTGAATTAATTTATTTCACGGTTGACATCACTTCTGCCTATAAACTAGGCAATCTTGGAATTCTCTCAGATCATTTTGTAGACCTTCAGGAGAGACCCTAAGAGAAAATGTGTAAAGCACTGAAGATCCATCTTATTAGTTCAATAAATCTATTGCATTTGAACACATCATTTCCGATTTAGGATGTTAAAAATTCAACTTAACCGTGCTTTCAAAAAATGAGGTCCAATAATTCACATTTTCAATATATATTTTCCAAATGAGAACGCACAATAGCAGAACTCAATACTGTTGAAAAGAGACTCACTCCTTGTACTGTAAATTATCACGTTAATAATAGAAATCAAGCTCATCTTTCAATATATTCCTCTAGCATAAAGAAGATTCATCGTCTAAGAATCAGTTATATGCATTGAAATTCTCACTGTACACAATATATTTCGCATATAATTCCTCATTCATGTTCTATTATAATTGTCTTGACACACCAGCTACAGTTTACGAATTGATAAAATGATGCAATTGACGTTGTCCTTAATTTGGAGCATCGTTATGTAAATGTAAGCTTCGAATACAGGGAACCAGACTAATGGCATATAATAGATCATTGAATAACACTTTTTGGAGTAATTTGGTCTTAATCCTGTACCTAATCGAAAATATGAGTGAGTACACCTGGGTCTTCTACTAACCATTTCAGAATGAATGTTTGGAGTGCTCCATAAATCTATACCCGTCACTGAAAGTTTGAGGTTCGAACGTCTATTGCCATTGATAAGAAAGTTAACTCATTTGAAAATGAAGAATGAAAAAGAAATTATGCCGAGAAAGGCAAATTATGATGGCAAAATGATTCAATACAATCTTTAGAAGAGAACTACTTCTGAAAGTCTCCTATACTGAAAGTTGGTTAATGATAAGGATATTATTCTAAATGAAATCTGTGATTAACGAAACTTTTGCTCATTTCATCTATCAATGCTCGTAGTGTCACCAGTTATACAATGAACCAACATTTTTCATAGTGTAGGTATTCTCAGTCCATTTTGGAGCATCGATTTTATTGAAATCCGTTCGATACATGAATGAATCATTTTGGCAGAGTAAGGTCCTACAAGCGATATAAATTACGCCATTCATACACATCGCATGGTATATTTCGACTTTGGAAGTTATTTTTCTGCAATATTCGCTAGATGGAGGCCATTAAAATTGCGAATATGGCATGAAAAACAACTGAACGCGACACGAAGTCATATACTTTTGCGGGGGCAATCAAAAACGATTAAGTTGTTTATTTGAGATACGCCGATACAATACGATAAAACAATCCTGAATGCATTAGAGTAATAAAATACGGAATGGATTGCTTCGATTGGAATTCGCACCTGGAACCTCAATTTCTTGATAAAATGGTCTACCAAGCGAACAAAAGATCTGATGAGTACAATGCAGCATCCAGACATATGAAATTCCGATACATTTATCTGTATATATGAAAGCAGATAATATTCTGGAATGACTTTTGAAATATTAACATCAGAGATCGTTTTCCACATCGTTTATTTTCAAGGAGCTTGATTCCCTATAGAGCTAGCAATACCTGTCAGTTCAAAACGCATATACTCTTCATGGCAGGAAATGTGAATATGTTTATATTTTACAGGCGACGTATTAAGAAGCATTCGAAGCTGTTTCAAGACAAAACGTTCGAATTAGAATTCTCTGTCACACAAGGTGGCCTCGAAAAAACACAGATACATTTGTGGAAAAAAAAATGTAACAATGAAAGATTCATTATTCGAATCGTTTCAACATCATGAACGTGTACAACCAATACTATTTATTATTTCCGAGTTTCATTATGGTTTGAATTATTGAAATATTCTTGAATCTATGAAGTAATAGGTAAATCCTATATTATCTCAGTTAAGTGGAATTTTGAAAACAATTCTTCGGGTACAATCTCTATTTAACCGAACAAAGAGATATAAGACGTATCTTATGTTTTCTGAAGGATATTATACCTTGAAAAATAGAAAAGTTTATGGAAGTAAGACGAGATGGAGATACACCGAAAATGTTGATTTTGAAGATAGTGTACACTTCGTATTCAACATTCAATATATTTATTTTTTAGAACACAGCTAATAATGCCCCTGGCTTCGCTTTTCACTTTGCCTTCCTGTATAAAAGATATGTCGCTGGCATTTGTGTAACTTTGAATCGAACCTATTCCTAGTGAAATATGATTATAAAGAGAGGTAGGGAATATACAATAGGGAGAAAATATGCTAGGGGAACGCGCCATGCCATGATTGTATGAGATAAATTTTATCGATGTCATTTCTCGATGTCCGACATCTTCCGGCAATCTTTATTGCTTGGGTGCTCATTTAAGCCTTTGGCATATTTATTTTCTCAATTCATTAAAGGAAATAATGATCAAGTTACTAGTGATTTTTCCATAGTATCCATTTTAGTATAGAATGAATAATCTTCATACTCAAGAAAATATATTTATTCATAGAGAGAGGACAAACTGAATTTCTAAACTATCATTTCGTTTTAATAATGGACATCATGGGTGCGTTCCATTAAGCGCTCACAACGATCACGCTCACGACCACGAATTTTGTCGTTCCACTTGGTTCTGTGCGACATCGAAACGCTCACGCCGACCCACCTATTGAGATGGGTCGTCGTGAGCATGAATCATGACGTCATTCATGACATTTTCGCCACCACCCCAACGATCGTGGTCGCCATGTGGAACGTCTGAATGAGTGTTTTGGGCGTTGTGAGCGCTTAATGGAACGCACCCCATATTGTATGATTTGTGAGGTTTAATACTTCCAATGATGCGATCATCGTTTTCTCGACTATTTTGCTCCATTTAAACGTGTCTTCTAGTGAAGCGTGGAAAATTGGGAAACACAATTATAAGTTTTGGGAAAGGAAATAGATCGAATTTCCGAATCCCAACATTCTTGTTGTCGAGTGTTGGTATTGTCACCCTTTCTTGAGAGTTTGCCAATAATAAATATCCGCGAAGAATTTGCAATCATATTTTCACTAAAGAGTGAGAAATTGTCTCCAGATATAGACAACTACTATATTTGTATACCGGGTTGTTTCAAATTCGATCCACACATGTTGTGTATATCTATTAATAATGCGTGAAAATTGCCCTTATTAGCCGACATTTTCGTAGGCACCTACGTACTTTGGTCCAAAAAACACGAATTTGGTAATATTTCCGTGCGGAAATAAATACTTTCAGAGATATTCTAATTCAAAGTTGATATTTCACCTTCTTTTCCATGTCACCTTTTGAACAAGATTGTACAGCTTCCTGGCAAATTTCCCGAATAACGTGACACATAACATATTGAGAGAGGTATCTTATATTCATCCTGAGAAAACATCGAAAATGCAGTATTTTTGGAATATTTAGAGTTGACATAATCATTTCGTCAACCATAAGTTGTTGATTGACTGTGAAACCATAGTGCATGTTTATAATATGAAAAATACTGCATTTCTAATATTTATCTGGGAGTGAATGCATGGTAAATCCTTTGTTAATGAGTAATGTATTTCGTTAATGTAGAAATTTGCAATGAAGCTGTAAAATTTTGTTCGGAAACAATATATAAGAGAAGTTGATATTTCGGACTTCAAAATATCAATTTCCCCACGATAATATTACCAAATTTTTTCTAAAAGTTTTCTGGATCATAATACTCATGTAAAAACAAAATATTTTTTCAAAATTTCAGTCGGACGATAAGTGCAATTTTACCAAAAATACCGCTGAAGACATTCCGGAAATACCAAAGTTTTTGAAAATATTTTTTGATTCTTTGTCTTCCTTTGGGAGAGAAATTGGAAGTTTTCAACATTCTGCCACTTTTTCTCTTATTGAGTTTTTTCATTATAACTTTTTTAGATTTGAAGTCATATGAACATTTGAAATGGCGAATTGTCATATGAGTCGACAATGAGGTATAATTCTGTAGAAATTTTAAGTAACAAGTCCACTATACATGATTGAATTAATTGGAGGTTAGTTGAAAGAAATGGACAAAGAACTGGACACTCGTTTATTCTTCCAGTTGAGAAAACGACTCGAATTTGATTCAATAGCAGGAAAGAGATATAGCTTTTTCTGAGTTCAACCAAAGTATTCTTTATTTTTATGAGAGGCGAACATAGAAATTGTGTTACGGCGAAATGCCTGAAAAAAGAAAATTTTATTTGATGTCTAAAAGAAGAGATTTCATTGTACATACTTTTTGTATCAAGAACGTTGTCGCTATGTTGAGCTAAGAGGTATTGATTTCCATGCAAAATAAGAATTATACACTTCGTTAAATATACAAAAGCCTTTCAGAAATATAAAAAGTAGTATTATTGTTCTCATTAATGAAACTGAATCAGTGCAGCTAATGTTTCGTAACATGTGTGTATATATATATATATATATATATATATATATATATAATATATATAAAATAACTACTGGAACAGTTAGTAATATCTATTTGTTGAAAACGGATTAATTGTCGGAAAAAGTAATACAAGGTAACACGGCATCCGGTTATGACTAACAAGCTATCCTTTCTTCTCGGTTCGGAAATTACTACTATGTATACTGACTGACATGCGATATTCAACATTCAACTGCTACAGCTGGAACGTTTACTCTTGATGACAGGTTGGTAGATCCTGAATTTGTTTACCATGGAGAGAATTTATATTTCTCTATAGAACCAAACAGATTCGAAAAATCAACCACATAATTTCAGCTTATTGGTCTGGCTATGTGGTTTCAATAATACCATAGATAAAGAAGACTCATTTCCCTTGAATGATTCAAAATCTTGAAGCGTAGGGTACATTCAGCCTTGGGGTCCCGTCTGTATCATGAAAGTATTTCGAATGACAATAAAACATGGGTTGAATTTCATCTATTTTGGAATATCTATTGATCGAATTACGAGGCGCATTTGATCTATAGTTGATCTAGGTTTTGAATTTTATTCATGCCATATTGGTATTAGAAACGTATCTGATTTGATAAGTATTTAAATGTTCAACATTACAGAATTCTGAACTTTTGGGAACTACATTTTGATGAATTAATCTCTTTTACTAGTTGAAATTTCCTCTCACATATTCTCTATAACTATACAAGTGATATATGGATATTTATATCTACTGGTTTTGGTCTTGGTTTCGATTTTTGATTGAATATTCTTTTGACTTTTCAATAAATCAATATTTGAAATGTAGACAAACTGAATCGAATCTAAAAACATATTTTTCTTGTTTATATCCTCACCAACATATTGTTGTAGTAATATATCAACTGTTTAATACTTATGTCATCGAAACGATATTATCGAGACAGTGTTCAATGATTGGTTCAATTGATAGTAGTGCCGAATAGTGTCAAAGCTTTGAGTTTTATTTTTCTACTTATTATAACTTGTCTATTTCAATTGACAATGTATATTGTGATTCGTTATCCAATATTTAGCCCTTGTGTACCCTCCCGCACGCCCATGATCGTTAGGGCATTTCCGTGATTCTGGCAGCTTTGTTCTGGACCATCTTTATACCTCACTGAAATTTCTTATCTTTGTTGTGCTCACGTTATGACAAAAATCATTTATTTAAGAACTAATGGACGATTTATCAGTTTATTATGCGAACGTATCATGAAAGTTATTCATTATTTAATTCATTCTGTTCTTTATCACAACACACTTGTGTATTGACTACGACTTGCCAGATATACGTAAGTCGATGCATAAACATCACGATGTTCTACAGGGTTATTCCGAATTTTCTTACTGGAAACTATACAGGGAGGAGCAGCTTATTCGACATGGAGTTTCTCTTTTTCAGTTTGCTAGATGTAGAATCTCTGTTACCAATTTGAAACAAATTCATGTCATACAGGGCGACTTCATCATTGCGAATTCTCTTCCTTCAGATTTGCCCGTGACAATTTTGTTTGTATTATGCATGGTATACAGTGAAAAATTATACAGGATGATTCATAAATATGGGAAAATTTATATATTCAAAGATTATCAATTTCGGTATTTATCATTATTCATTCTGACGTATCATGTCGTTTGAGCTGCCTAATGATCTAAATCAGTGGTTCTCAACCTAGGGGGCGTGAGAGAATTACAGGGGAGGCGTAAGAGTACAAAGATTTGATTTTTTGATTATTCTTTTTTCTCAAATAAATAAACAAAGTTTAATGAGATATCAAATAAACTTTCGTATTTAAATATAACTGGATTTTTATTTTGCATCCCAGCTTTTGCTAACGTAGAGTTAGCATTGTCAGTGTCATAATTTCACTGTTTTAACTTGAACCAACCAATTATTCACTGGAGGTGAGGCGTGAGCTATCTTCAGTGTTCAAAGGGGGCGCCAGTGCTAAAAGGTTGAGAACCGCTGATCTAAATGATATAATAATCAAAATTCACAACGAAACTCATAAAATGAGAATTCATATCGAAGGGTCGTGCCTAAACTGAGTAACGGTAAAACTGAAAATATTGGTGAAGAATTGCACCTTCGGTTTCAAGTTAAGTATGTATCCTGAAACGTTTGATGGACCATCAGACACGTATAATATGAGAGGGAGGATGATGTAGTTATGGTAACTCCCTTCCTTGAAAGGGAGAAAAATTATTCAAAGAAATTATAAATCCCAACTGAATCTAAAAGTGGAATGAAATGGTCAGGATGAAAAGAATCGTTGAAGAATAAGAACGGCGAGGATGGATTTTGTCTGAATCTTGTCCCTTTGATTAATTAAACCATTAAAAGTTGTTGGGATGACTTAAATCTTTCCTTCTCTTCAACATGATTTTTACATGTATTTATCCTCATCTTTGATACACACGGTCTCTGTATTCACTCAGACGATGTCTTGAGTTTCTTGTTAAAAATATAAAATATAATGCCTCGAGTGAAATTTGTAGAGAATATCCTCAGAGGAGAATTACTCTAGTATATTTCGTATATCTTAATAAGTACTCAGATACAGGTATTTTCAACTGATACCAGATCGCAATACTACCCATCTCGTATTGATTTGCATCAAATAATTGAAATATCTCACAGCTGATGGATTCAATTTATGTACCGAATTTGAGATTCAGATAAACAAGCATGCAGAGTAACTTCAAATATGTTTATACTAAACGTTCATATTACAAAAGTCGATTGATAAATAACAAAAACATTTACTACCACTGACTATATATTACTACTACAATTGAGGTTGTTCGAAATGTTTCGAATATATTGTGGGTGATGTTTTCTCATTTTAAATCAGAACTGTATCTAGTGTAATTCATAACGAGAAATTGACTTCGCTGAAATTAGCTCAATTTCGAACCTTGAGTTTTTTCACTTCACTTCGATAGCTATCTCAAAATGTGAACCAATGAAGTAATCTTTCCAGCGATATAAATTTGTTCTGTTTTTTTTACAATTCAAAACTGACAGTTTTGAGTTGAAATGATGTAATATACTGAGGGTGTTCGAACAGAAAAGTAAGAAAGAAAGGCATAGATTGGACATTTCAAAAGTGGCAACTTTCAACTAAGAAATATTTTCTTCCATAAACTTGTAACAACGCATGCGTAAAGTCTGAGATCTTGCCGATCGGCTTCGTTCCATCGAAGTTGCTTATTTCGTATCTCTTTGAATCCGAGTTCCCATCTCAATGATGATCTCGAGACTGAATGCGAATAACCCTGTATAAAATAATTGTTGGTGTATTCACTGCATCTAAACTCGACCGTACGTACAACACAGTGCGCTGACTGCGTTCACAACATTTTGAAACTGTAGGTCCATGGCATGACAGGTAGGCGCTTGCGTCATGTTAGGGTGGGGTAGACAACACTGCTCGAAGTGGCTCGAATAATATCCTCCAGTCTGTATTCGGTACTCGGTTTGGTTTGGTGGAGTGCACGACGTTCTCAATTAGAATAATACATGTTTGTTGAACATCATTGTCACTATAGAACAATATATAATTTTCCTTGAGTGATAAACGTGCACATTCAGTCAATCACAGGCGTCGTTTCAGCCCTGCGCCGACAAAGCAAGAAAGAAGTGCGTCTGGTGAATCCTAACCTCTACGAACTGAACGTTGTGACAGAATGGGAGATTCGATTCGGGGTGATAGATAGTTTCTAGTGAATGCGGCTTGAATCGTGGCAAGACACTAACTGCTAGATAATTCTTGATCGTCGCTTCAGAAATTGTTGACATATCAGACTGCTAAACACGAAAACCTAACCACTTTGCTGAAGAAACTACGAGTGATATGAAAGTAAACAGAAAGTAGGCGAGTTATAAAGGTAAATTGGAGTTTTCAATGTGCAGAATGTGTATGTGTTTGTAGCTTATGTCTTCGGTGTTTGTGCTGCAATTATAACGAGTGTTTATGGCTAGCTCGAAGTTTGTCAACAGTGGCTTCTGTAGGAGCTTCTGGCAGACGGTTTCTTGCATACCTATCGATTTTTAGACCGAATTAACCAAACAGATTATTTTTCGATGGACACCTTCGCAAAAATACTCATATGTAGGTGTCAGAGTATTATTACCGAAGTGGCTGAGTGCCGACCTTGTCCGTGGGAAAGTGGGAAGCACGTTTCTGGGTGTGTTGATGTTAGCATACCTTGTCGCGTTCTCGTCTGAAAGCGAGGTTCTCGCTATCCCGTTTGTTTTAGGATCGAAAATGTGTGAGAAAGTGTGGTGCTCGAAATTTACAATATTCTGAAAAATGTTTATAGATACGTTTCACCACAGAAAACGCAATTTATGCTTTAGTATGATGCTTCCTTTGTTGACTCTACTAACGAGTCAGCAGATTGTTTTAAATACATTCATCATTATGACCATGTTTATGCCGTATGCTGTGTGCTTACCCATTTGATATGTTTACCAAATTGCTTGACTAACGATGAACGATGTCTGATGTTCAAGGTTTGAAATTTTACTTCGAATAATACATAATATAGATATAGTACTGAAACATTCTTGATTCGATAGTCCGTTGCATTTTGGGAACGTGTCGTGGTTCAATTTTCTTTCATTGTCGAGGTCAGATTCATGATTTTTGAACCCTCGGTATGAAATAACCAAACTTGGTTTCATTTGGGAATCAATTGCATAGCCCATTTCAGATGATTTCTAAATTCAAAACATCTTGATCTTAATTTCTCAATTTTTCATAGATCAACGTAAATATTTTTCATTACGAATTGAATTAAGAACAATCAGAAACTGTTTGAAAAACAGATAATCTGTTTCTTGAATAATTGACTGTACCTTCGAATGATTCATGAGTATATAAATCTGAATAACTTTATTTCGTTAATATTATTTATATGTTTCGTTTTATCTACCTAATGAGGTGTTTGACATACATTCATTTGTTTATAAGACGACTATTAATATGCCGGTGATAAATATGCATTACCTATTTGTCTGATCCCGAATAAAGACGTTCAAATGGGGGGTAATAACATTGCCCCGCAGCTCATACTGTATGCGACGAACGTAACATTTGAGCAATTTTTTGTTTTACTGTCGGGACAAAATTGCGGATTTTATAACCAGTCATTTGCCGAGTTCAGGGGCCTCTATATCATTTTAAGTTTGGTATGACGAATATCTATAATCGAGAACAATTATTCAAGAATTTATCAGAATATACATTATACTTATTCAACACCATTTTTTTTTACACAAACCGTATGAGCTGAGAAATGTTGCTGTCGGAGAATAATTATTGAATACTGGACGGTATTTATTTGTTTGTGCTGAAATAAGTTTAAAATAATCTACCAGTTTCTTATAATCTGTCATATTTCAATAGCAATAACAAATAATTGGTATTCTCTATTTTTCTTGGTTTCGTATTTCATTCTCTAGATAAATGGGTTTTTAATGATGAAATAGTTCACGTTCAGTGCATGTTGAAACTTCCTACAAACGTGGATTCTTTAGAATTCTCGAACCTAGAGTTTTTCTACTAGATAGGTTAAGGCAAAGGTATGCTGCTTGCTTGACCCCAAGTTTGACCCCTCTTTCTTTCTTACATTTACTGGAAATTATCGTACTCGATAGCAGCATCTCTATATACCTAATTACATATGAGCTGATATTTTTGCTGTGCTGTGTTTTGCTGAGAACGACACGAATTTATGGTTATTGTCTGAATTCCGATGATGAATTTAATTACTGCACAGTCATTCTAATTGTCACATCACGTTCAAGATGCGGCTATCTTCAGATTTATTATTCATGTTGTTGTTTCATGACAGCATATTGTAGTATAATCATTATCGAAAGACGAGTTGATATTCTGGTTTAATTGAGTTTCCTTATAGCTAATTTTTCAAATTGTGCTAAAGGCTCAAATAGCTGGCATAGTCCAAAAATTTTGTAGACATTTCATTTGATGATGGTTATCCAAGGAATTCAGAGGTCTAGAAATGAAACTGAATAGAGAATATTCTTTCAAGTGGATTTTGGTACCCATATTATTGGTTCTAGACGATCCAACACTGACATAAGAGAAACAGAGACCATTAGCTATTGAAAATCTGTTTAGATGACTGGCTCTTGAAAAATGTTTCGAAAATAAACCGGGAGGTTGAAGTGCTGCTCTCTGGAAGGTACTCTGTTGAATAAAAATAAACAGTGTTATCGGAACGTGGTAAAGTCACGAATAAAATTCTCCGGCGAGCAGAACCAGAATTCAGCGCGTCGCAACATTTGTAACATTATTCAAAATCACAAAAACCCAGCTGTCCTGATAAACTAAAACTCGCAGTTGTTCCACTGGTCGACATTATTCACGTCGTTACTCATAAACAGAAATAAATCGCACCGTAAATGATTTGTCATTTATACATACGGATTGTATTCCTTCAGAAAATCTTTTAATTAATTTGGGAATGATTCATCGAATATCATTGGATTTGCATAAAGTAAACTATGCTCGTCGTAATATACCGGTATTCGGTTGAAAGAATGTTTATGGAAAATGTAAACTGGAACCTGAGACCAGCCTTGTAGTATGCAGACGGAGAAAAAGAAGAAACAAAATAATAGGATTAACTTTTGATTGCTTCAAAGGCGTTTTAATTTTATTTATAAACCACCCGACATAATTAAAATTAATTAAATTACTGAAAAAGTCCTCGCAACATTTCTACATATTATACTGAGTTTAGTTATTTAATTAATTGAAATCTCGATTAAATGTTTGTGATTCTTAAAATAACCACCGGTAGTGATGTTGTTTATACCCTTATTCCGGGCAGAAGTGCATGTAGACAAAGTCATGAATTGTAATCGTGGCGAAGTCTAATTATGTTCTTGTTCTTTTAATTCAGACGAGTGTTTCCAGATAAATAGGGGAAACAGATTATTATTATCGTATAATTAACAACGTATTGTTTAATGGTGAATTCGACAACATAGCAATCAAAAACGTACAGTAGGATCCCTGAAAGCTAAAGAATGTCGACCAATATGTCACTCAAAGATCAACCAAAATTTCGAAAAGTTTGTTCATTTCATTATAATATCATGATATCCCAGAAAACAATGAATTTTTAAGAAACAGACAGCGGATGTTGACTTTGATGATTTGAATGGACACTTTGTATATGTTCACAAATTTGTATAGAACATTCTTTACAGAATGAGTATGTTCGATGTAACTCCAAAGGTGGATCGTCGAAACACCAGTTTGAACTCAAATAAAACTGGAATAAGTTGAAGTCATGCAGGATGAGAGATATTCAGTAATTATTCGTTCTAACTTTCACAATTAAGTTTTCTGCATTCAAAGTTGAAAACACGAAATGACACTTTACGTACACTGACAGCTTGGGCAGATGATTGATGATGCATGAACCCTATCAATTTATAAGTGTGAATTCTTATACTTGATATATGTTGCATGAATCCTTCTCAAATTTGGTTCATCTCTTATAGACAGTTCTGAATCGTTCGGAATTGTCGAAGGATTCGGAGATTTGGGTATTATTTCATTTTTTACAGTATTTTGACTGAATCTCGCTTATGGAATAAAATTATATTTTTCGTTTTAAAAAAGAATGTTGGAATATGCTAGATGTAGTTTTTAAAATATTTTCCTATGACAATGTCGGCGAACAATCGTGTACGTTGGAACAAAAAAACCGTCATGAAATTTCCAAGTCAACTTACTTATTGCTCGATATACCATAAAGGGTATTCTTTGCAACCCTCGGGATCATGTGCTTAATTAAATGGTTACTTTTTGTGTTGAAGGCTCGTGAGATTGTTCGTTCTCATTTCGAGATTAAGTTAACGTGTTGAACATTTTTTACTCGATTCAAATACCTTTTCAATCAATATAGAATTCAAACACGAAACTGCTATGTGGAGTGTACCACGCAAACCGTTCAGCTGCTCAATAATATCCAGCAATAACACATGTTTCCCTGGTGTCAACCACCAGCGAGTCGTCGATAATATTCTTCTGCCTTGAGAACGAACATCTCACACTCCAATATCATTAGTGAACCGTTAACTTCTAATTTATTACAGACCAAATTTACTAGGAGAATGGCATGACAACACAATTTCAAAAAAATTACTTTATCGTTGAAAAGTTTCAATTTCATGTGGACACACGATCGAAAATGAACATGGCCCAATTTGTTTCCAATCTAAATCACATCACGTAATATTTAATCAATCATTCGAAATAAAATTCAAATCGAATTTTTAATAGGTTAATCCATTTCGCTGGAAGAAATATTAATACAATCAAACATCGAAGTGAGTGAGCGGAGAAATGCCCATACATACCGGGTATCCCAAGGTTTAGTATCTATTTTCAAATGGTACCCCCTGTATATTATCATTGGAAATTGCATGTCGTTTAGTAAGAAAACAACGATAGCAAATACATTTCAATTTTAAATATCAAGTATGTACCATCGTTGTATTCTAAATTTCAATGCCAATATACAGAGGGACCGCCATTGAAAAGTGAGGCTAACTTCCACAGGTCTGTCAAATGTAAAACAACTCAATATATTTTTTTAAGTATTGACTGTATACTACTCACTCAGGACACCCAGTATACATCATGAACTGACTATTTTAAATCAATAGTATGTTTATAATGACACAATTATGCTAAATATACCAATTGTGGTAGTGATTTATCCTCTCTTAGTCAGCAAAACTAGCTCGACATTTTTTGAAGTTTATTTGACCATAATTTACAGTTAATTTATTACTCTACTGATCGTTTAATGTCAAAAGAACTGTAGGTTCTTCTAAGTCGACTTTGAAATCCAAAACCACCATGAAACATAGATTTCACAACATATGATTACATCATAATTTAGCCGGTTGTTGATTCTTTGGCTTCTGTAAAAAGGTTATATGTCGAAAAATAGTGACTCGATAACAGAAGATAATAGTCAATTTTTGTTTTGTTCAGTGAACTCAACTCGAAAAAAGGTATCTCTAATAGTTATCGAGTTAACCTATATAAACATCGAAATTTGACCACCCTGTTAGAGAAAAAAAATTCTCATTCAATTCAATTTTTATTGAAATTAATTCAACTTTGTTCCAATTTCTATAATTATCAACTTTTCGTGTCAATAATAATCAACTTTTCGTGTCGATAAAATATCGGTGTGTCTTTGATATGCAATTCTTCTTCATATCATCCAGATTCCATTTCATTTTCCTAATGGTCGTTGGATATTTCTGTCACTCGAGGAATAAGGCACTATAATTATTCCTGATACTGGTAATCAGAATTCCACTGCTTCTACTACTTCAGCATCTTCGTTGTCGACGACACCTCGAATATAATAGTCTTATGTTTGCCTTAGATGAAATGGGAATGTTACGTAAACATGAATGGTTTATTGCCGAACTTTAGATATACTGAAAATGCTTTTGATGTAATTCAGATATCGCTTGGAGATTGACATCAATACTTTCCATATACAATTGAAAACTTTTAGGTGCGCTTCAGTATTACAATATAAAAAAAACTTCAATTCCGCTGGGTATGATGATTCAATTAATAATTAAATATTGAAGACGGTATTTATCCAAAAATTATTCAATCAACCTTTTTTGCTTTCAAGTCTAGTTCCGCATCAAGTGTGCAAATGTATATGAAGCTGAAAATTAAAGAGACAGATAATCTGAAAATACCGCAATCCAATGCTTTTAAATGCCTTCAATGTAGCCAATCGCCTAATTTTATAGAAATCATATTTTTGACGATGAATCAACAGGGTAGATAAAAAATGACAATAAATTTCAGGCACATCCATAACAATAATGTGATTTTTTATCTAAGGAACTTGAAAGATAATGTGTAGCAAATATTTATTCGAGATATTCAGGTTTTCTTGTGATTGAATTGAGGTCTTTTCACGTCCATTGATTTATGATTTCCCATAATTTTTCATGTTGTCATATTCAAACACCTGATTAAATAAACGGTCATTAGTTTGTAAAATTAATTTTTTCATTCTTGTAGTTGTTCTTCAAAATTGCAATTACTTCTATAAAGTGTAAACGAAATGAAACATCCACGAATCGATGAAGAGAATTAATTAAAGTCCATGAAATTATATTAAGAAACATTTCGAGAGCAATAAATGTAAAAGGAAATCTCCATCTCGCTTCATGAGACCTCAGCTCTGGCTCCGATTCTGTGTTGGTTCATGCAATCCTAAAGGTTAAGCTGTGAAAAAGTAATGCGGGATTATCAAATTCATGTTTCCCTGGATGACGAGAACATCGAGCATTAAAAACTGCTCAACGCTGCAGATGTAAATCTTCGATTGTAGTATGCTTATTAAACCGGGGAGCAATAGAATTTGAATCGGAAATTCGAATGAACGAACATTTATTTTGAAACTTACTAAGAAACTGCATCGAAAGTATAAACAGAATATTGTCTACAAATTATATTCATGCCAGTAGATTGTTGGGCAAGTATTCGAACTTTTATTTCATATTAGTTTAGTACTAAAAGTATATTAGGAGAAACAAACGACTCGAGTCCAGTTACGTCCAGTAAATCATGATTCTGAATTCCGACTTTCTTTTCCAAATATAACGGTTCTTGTCTCATAACGACAGGATGTAATGTTTATGTTTGTATTAGTCAGTTGAAGACGGAGCTTTGTTTAGTAGAATTCTCAACAGATGATAAGTGACGTCAAAATAACGGATTGAAACTTCGAACTCTTATTTAATTTTGTGGCGCCTTTTTATTGTCAGTTGGTTCTCCCCGCCACTGAACAAAGAGAGCGATGGTGAAGACTTTTATTCTTATATTTGCACTTGGGAATATGTAGAAACCGTATGGTAATGTGAGTTTTACTTCGTTGAAGCACCTACCTACCTCTCTCGACGTAAAAGATGGATCAGTAAAAACTGGAATCTGCTCACTGAGAACTGAAGGAATGTAGCGAGAATGTTAATGGGCAGAAAAATTCTCAAGAGGAACAATAAACTGAAACATGCAGACAATAATGCACATGACCATGCCTGAAACTTTGCCATATCGCACAAAAAACTATTTCTGTCCACTGCTTACATGATACATGAGTCATTGAGCAATTATTTCGCTACAAGATTTCTCTCATGGAATCAAGTACCACAGAAAAAAAGACAAATCAATTTTTCGTAGGCCTGATGAGTTGTATATTATGTTGAAAAACATCGATCTATTCATCACACTACAAACAGCAGCAATATATACAGAATTTGAAAACAAGCCTCAATTTCTATAAGGAGGGCAATTCCAATTGAACAATGAACTTTTTTATACAAGATGAATCAATAATTCTTTAAATGTCATTTTTGTTAATGGAAATAAATATTCAACATTAATTATAAGATATAATTTTACGTAGAATAATTTATAGGAAGTGCCATTCACAATTAGCGGGTCGGCATCAACTTCCGGTTTAACCTAAAATGCTACGCCTGTGGCGATATTTCACTGGTGCATTTCCAGAATTTCATTAAAATGAGATTTTCTAAAACTTCTAACGAACGGGTATTTTTCGTTAATGGATGTGATATGTTTATATCTCAATTTATGGAGGCGTGCGGGTCATGAATTTTTTAATTTAATTTTCTTGTATATATCCGGTGTCACTATACCTGACGATACCGGATAATGGAATATCAATCAACCTTCACTTCTATACCAAAATCTTTGAAACATTAGAAATAATGGATTCATCTTCATCGTTAATACAGAGCAGTTCTAGTTGACGGATAGGCATTTCGATTAAAATGATAATTCAGCATGAAGGTTCGAGAAGCACACAAGTCTCGAAAATAAAAATATGCATGTTGATTACCATATGCATAATTTCCTTCCCTTATTTACTCGTTGATTAGACACTGAAACATAACTATCAAATTCGAGTTGTCTGATACTTATTTACAGAGTTTGATAACCATTGACCTACGTGTTATTTAAATAGCAATCGTATAAACAATAATAACGTTTAATTGTTAGTATTCATCAATTCTTTCCCCTCAAATTCAAATATATCTGCTCGATATAAGCATGGGTGAGTACCTGTCATTGATCTTCATCTTGGCTGATATTTTTTTTGTAATAATCGTATTATATCTTCGAATATATCCATGCTGGCCCAACGAAAACGTACCGGAAGGTATAAATACCAGGAAGAGATTTTATCGAGAAAAACCTGAAATACGTCAAGTTTGTATATGAGGGGGACAACTTTTGACGCAAAAAATATAGCTCAAACTTCATCCTTCTATGCGGGGGTAGCATCCCCTAGATTTTTTCAAATGGGAATTAAGGTCAAATGATACCTCGTTGAAATGCCCGTTTGATTCCCTATATATTGCTTTTTTATTTTTATAATTCCGTCTACTCGTTGCAAAGACATGGACCTTTGAAATGTCGCTAGTGCATTTCTCAAAAAATACAAAAAGTAAATCGATTTCGCTGGAAAACTTACAGTTTTGTTGACGTAAATGTTGAGAATATTTTCCTAAAAACAATTCTTTTTTTTCTCTGTTTTTGTTAATTCCAGCTAGTTTCTCGATAAAATCTCTTCCTGGTAGTTATACCTTCCGGTTCGTTTTCGTTGAACCACCCTGTATTAAACTATTGAAGTACTCAATGTTTTATATAATCTTGGAAATATGTATGTTGATATGCTGAACGGGTTTCTTCAGTCAGCAAAAACTTTCGAGTTTTTTCAGAAGAAGGAATTTTAAATTCTATAGTAAATTTTTTTAAGAAAATACTGATAGCTTGCCAGAGTATGCGATCTACTAATTATTACTATTATTAATTGTATATAGTGGTTTCGTACTATGTTTCATTTTCTTGTCATATCACGTGGGTGACTAAAACATCTCCAGAATTGGACATCCAAATGCACTATTATATCTTTGTATACGCGTCACATAATTTGAGGGGCTAATGTTTATTGCTTCCTATAGTCATATTCAATCTCGGCATCAATGACGGAATTTATAGTAGTTTGGACTTATGAAACTCAGTGGGAAAACGTTTTCAATTCATTTGAAGGAATTCTATAATGAATCGAGAGCTTTATTTGATTAACAATTGAACTAGGACCGTAAGAACATTGGATTGGATATGTTCTCAGATATTCGCTATAACCTGCGATTTTTCTTGAATTTATAAGCCTAACAGAATTCTGGAATAAACGCAAAATCCTTCTCGAGTTCATTAACAAACTGTTTCACAAAAACAAATACAAAGAAAACCGCTAGTTTATTATCAGTTTAGCATTTCATTTTAGCTTATTACCAGATTTTTGGTTCTTCAGTTATTACAAAAAATATGAAATATTCTTTAGAAATTCAAGCTAACTTAAAAAGTCCCATTATAATATGATAACAATCGTTTGGGCCTTCTTTATTCCAAAGACTTGTTTGTTTTGCTAGCAGAACTCACAATTTTTTTATATTAAACAAAGAGCAAAATTTCGGAAATCAAACTTTAATTCGCCTCAAATTATGACCAACAAGATTTCAAAGAAACGAACTGGCTGCAAATTCAATGGAGCTACGTATGTGTTGATTTAATGCTCGTACATTTGTGTCAACAAGCTCGATTGATGCTTTTTCTGGCTTGTGCAAGTGATTTCATTAATAAATTCTCTGCGCAACTTGACATGCACAAGTCTGCATACATTCCGAGTGGTTTTGCTGGCTTGATGAAGGTATTTGTAGTAACCATACGAATTCCTAAAATTTCTCATACCTACTCCAAAATACCCACTCAGAACACTCTTCGATGAGATTCACTCGGAAAACGGAAAACAAAGAATCTATAAACATCGAGGATACCTCGCATAAAGCGTGGATAATGATATCTGACCCCAACTATATATAAATATAAATAGATTATATGACCCTCCTCTCGGAGTTCATACATTTTCTACAAGACTAATAAAATAATATGGCTTCAGGCTTCCTTCGCTTTCCCTATATCTCGATGGGCGAACGCAAAGGCCGACAATAACCGTGGGGAAGACGAAAAGTGTTTTTTTTTCCTTTCGACGATGTCCTGCCGAACGGGAATTTCAATTCACCATCCACCTCCGTAGATATATGAGGACAATGGCTAGGGGACAATATTCTATTATATTGAATATCGAAATTATGCATTGCCGTCCGTTTTTATCTTGTCGTGTCTGTGTCTATTCGGACGTACAGCGTGTCCAATTTCGCGAGACATCTCACTTTATTTGTAGAGAGTGACGATTAACATATCAAGGCTCATTCATAAAATATATAGATACAAAATGAAATTGAAGGTTATCTATTGAATCTACAAAAAAATATACAGGATGCCCTATTGTTTAAAGTAATGAAAAAAATGCGACACTACACGATAATATATACAAGATTGTCTAAGAGTGTTGATTTTTAATTTCACCCTGTACCACAAATGAGACTCGTGACAGTTTCACAAAAAAGTTCAACAGTTCTATCTCCAAAAATAACGGAGATATTTCATATTCTTTCATATTTCGTAAAATAGTTAATCTCTTAAAGACTAGCAGGTACCAAATCCCAAAGTGAAAACGTCCTTTATAATACGCATTTTTTGAAATGGTTCACTAAATGTTTTGGTCTCAGCTATATTTCCGTTGTAATGCTTGATATACAGGATGTATGAATTTCGATGTAAGTTAATGTGAACTCAGTAACTCTAAGAGATGGAAAAAATCTGATGGATATCGCATGATTCTGAAGTCATGAGGAATTGACTTACTTATTCCCAAAAAACGAATCGTGAAATTTTTTTAAAAATGTAGCGCTTTCGAGTGCGACTCAAATTTATATTTATTCGATCAACATGTGAATCGTTGTTGAAGCAATGTTTTGAATTTTTTTAACCTTGTATTATGTCAGGTCGCTTTAGGTGTGTAGGCAAGGCTTAATCGTGAAAATAATCTACTTTTTGCCTCATCTAATACCTGTTTGTTTCCATCATAATATTCAATAACTCATCAAATCGTGAAAGTGATAAATATCCCACGAAAATTACTAGGAGATACATTTTAATCGCCATCAATAAATGAGCCAACCCAATGAAGCCATTTTGAAGGGGATGAAACAAAATCTTGTTAATTACCAACAACAATCCCACCACTGAAATATATCTCAGATGCAGAACACAATTGTTATCACTTGAATGAATAAAGCATTGATATTTCTCATAACGACATCTCCACTTTTACAATTAAATGAGTTAATTGGAATTATGGCGGAAACTACCAGACAAACAGCCGTTGATAACACCCGCCTACTTGGAATGAATATAAACAAACGGAAGAAAATGAAATAACAGTATTTTCGTTATCAAAAAGCGCTTAACATATAAAATAAGGTTAGAAATATTTAATATGGACCTGGAAATTGCACATCTTCTCTTGAATTTTCTCGACACTGTGAAATACACAGAAAAATATATGCATTCCGAAAGTGATTCACTCTTCTGTTAATTCACGAACAATAACGATATTCACACTCAAAATCCACGTGTTTGAAGGGTATGGAGTTCTGAGTTGCAGAGCATTGAAAATATGGTGAGTGGGTAGTGGTATCAAGAATAAGAAAGTGTTATCCTTCTGAAAACTAGAATTTCTTACACATAATAGTATATTAGACTATTAGAGTATGAGTGGATAAAAAAGTCTTCAAAACTCGCGCGAAATAGAGCAAGTGTTTTTAAGGGGTTATACGCAGTTAGATTTTTCAAAAAATCTTTTTTTTTTTCATTTTCGGAATGTACATATATTTGAGTATATTCTCTGAAAATTTTAAGTCAATCCGATAAATACTTGATGATACCATGTAAGTTTAAAAAAAAATTAACTATGTGTATACTACTTCTGAAACATTCATTTCAGAGTCGGTGAGCAAGATTTCTCAGAGATGGCTCAACTAATCGGGCTGAAATTTTAACAAAATCTTTTTAGATACATTCTTCAGCTATTGAACGAAGGAATACGATGTAAAAAATTTGTTACTATTTTTTTTTTGACAATTTAGAGCGAAAATTTTCATCGAAAACTAAAAATTTTTTTCAAATTGCCGCCATTTTGTCAAAAATGAAAATTTTGTTCATTGCTTCGTTCAATACCCTCATTTATCTATCCTTTAAAAGAATTCACCTTTTTTTTATTTCAAATAATCCAAACCGACGAAATCGTGCTCACCACCGAGCGCCTTTTTTTGGAGGTCGTTCGGGACATCATCTGCAGAGGCGGTGCACATCAATATTTTGACACGAGTAATACACAATTATATTCTTCAAAGTGTGCTCTTTCAGAATTACTATCACTTGTACTTGATAAATGAAAGCTGTTACCACAAAAAAATCGTGAAAAAACTTTATTTTTGAGCCTCGCAACTGCGTATAACCCCTTAGGACCAGATTCACGAATACTTTACGCTATTTTTGTTGGTGCTCCATTTTACGTTTAAAAAAAGTTTTGCATTTGTCAGTTATATCTTATTTGACGTTTACAAGGTACTCCTGTCAGATCATTAATCAAAAATTTGCCATTTAGACTTCACGTTTCTCGTTTCTTCGTTATGTTGCCATGGTAACTTGAAAAAACGCGCGGTAAAATGGGGCACCAATAAGAAAATGGAATATTATAACAATGAATCAATAAAAAAATGGTTGATGGGTAAAATATTTCTTATCAAGAACTCCTTGAAGATTGTTTTCATTACTGAGACTTGTGACCTTATACATATATTCCTTATCAGAACTTACTCAGTACGTTTCCGAGTAACAGCGTGATAGAAGCGTGCTATATATTTTTTTTATAATTGCCCTTTTCTGGATAGTCTATGGATGAAAAAAGTTCAACTTTGATTATTTCAATTCCCTTCAGTTACCAAGTTTCCATACAGTAGTTTCAGCTTAGTTTCATCTATTTCATACCAACCGAACTATAACGGTGGACATCTTGAATATTCCTGAATCTCGATGTTGTCAGTGCAAATTCATGCACCTGGTTGCTTTATCCGCATTCGGTATTCAATTATCGATGGTTCTCGTAATACTAATTGTAAGTAGCACGATAAGAATGTTTCTCTCTTTATCTAGCATATAATTCATTACTTTATCATGTTGAATCACTGAGTTGAGTCAGCGAATTTTTAATGATAAATTGTCAATGTTTATATTTTTATTAGTTCTTATCTGTTATTATAGCAGGAGAAAGCCTTCAGATAAGGGGGAAAGCCTATCAGTAAGATATTTTTTGTTGTCTTATTAAATGGACATTTCGCAGAACTCGATTATCAAATTACTAGAACGAAACATTTTTGTCATGAACCTTTTGACGAAGAATCAAAAACATTATTAGGAACCGATTATAGTCTCGATTTATGAATTTGGATCAGTGACGGGTCACATCATATTTATCAAACGGCCTTAAAGAAACCATTATTTCTTTCGGCCCTCTTTTACAAAGATAAAGTCGAATCTTTAACCTTCAATGAACTTATCTGGGATTGATTACAAAAGAAAAAAATAGAATGATGTACACAAGCTTTCTGAACCTTAATGGGAAATAATGTGAAAACAGTGTTTTCTCAAGACATTTCGGCGTTTTACTAGCGTTTTCATTTTTGAATGCGTACTGTTGTTTTTGACGGTAATAACATTCCGATTGGCAAACTGAGATTATAGAGAATAGTTGTGACGGGAAAATGGACAACCCATTTATTCGAACCGGGTCAAGTGAAAAAAAAAGAGTTCATTATGGAAATCACAACTTGAATTCACAATGAAAATTAAAATTATACTACAATGATAATGATAACGCGCAAACATGTTAAATCTATTTCATCAGACGATCAACTCATTTTTCAATTAAAATTTGGAAGAATCGTTTCGTAACCCTTTGTTTACAGTCGAATTTGTGGTACATAGTTTAGGTCGCCAACTTTTTGCCATTCCGAATTAGATTCGAAGTGAATGAGTTATCATACTAACCGTTTCATTTAATAACTAAGAAGAGAAATTTGAATTTAGATTGGTTGGCTAGGAGAGAATTAATATTCTAACTCGATTTTTTTCATGAATTCCATAATATGGATTCGGGGAATCGAAGAGATGATGAAAATTCTTGTCTTGCATCGAGAGTACTCTGGAATTGCTTTCTGAGCATCGAATCATATTATTTGATGGAATACGAGATTTGATAGGATGGAATACGGTGTCATGACAATTAGAATTCATAGTATCCAGGTAGTCGGAAGGATGTGAGATTCCACGTAGTTTTCGCTGATTGCTATCTTCTACACACTCGGGTAAGGTACAAGTGGCTTTATATACAGTGTGTCCAAGTTAAGGATGCACACTGCATCGGAAATCCACATAGGACAGGATATACGAAATCAGTTGATAGGGCGAAAACGTTGAAGGACAATCCAAAAATCAATTATTCGCCAGTGTGTAGATAAAACGGCAGCCGCGACAGAAACGAAATATCCGACCTGGCTTGCTTGTCGTATTCACGAATCAACTTACGATAAAATGTACTCTCCTGTACTGTCTACACAGGGTTGGGCAAAATTACCGGAACACCTGAATCATGTTTTTTCAGTGGTATTCATCGTTTTTTGGTTCATGTCATATTCTTTGAGTCAAGATGTATATTTCGGTAAATAATAATAGCAGCTTCAATAATAAAATTCGATGATACATTTTCATTTGGAACAAACTAAAAGTTTCGTATTTTCTTTCAATTTGTGTGTGTGTATTGGCCACAGAAAATTTGATCATACAAGTAATTAAGTACATTTGGAATCGATTGAGGTCAAAGAAAAAATCAACTCTAGTTCTAGTTGTCAAGGTAAATCTAACGAAACTGTCATTAACGGATTTATTATTTGTAGCTATGAGTGATGTGATATTAATTGACAGTTTAACCTGTTGATCAAGTAAATTATTATACAACATTGTTGTGTGTGCTGCATTTATGTGATATTCTAGGAATATGTGATTAATATCAGAGGCATAGTTATACCTGCAGTGTTTGCAATATTGAGATTCGAGTATACCAATTTTGTACAAATGTGCAGGGAAACGTCCATGGTTAAATTTCAATTTGGTTAGTATCGGATGTAAACTAAATTGCAATTGCTTCTTATATCCTTTTTGAATAGACCAATAAGATCTTTGTAACATGGACATAGCATAGTATTAACTGATAATAACGTGAATTCAGAAAATGAAATAATACAAACTGCGACACTCTCATACGCCTGTTTCGCCATCTTCCGTGAATCGTCCTATAATATAAAGGTAAATTGAACGGCCTTTATAACCGTGAAAGCTGCTAACCGTCCTGATGGCTACATCTCAACTCGGCTGTAGGCCTTTATATGCGTCAGAGAAATGAATATATTCAGTTCAGTGGAATGTTCCGGCGATACCAAAAAGAATCTTACCTGTTTGGACATGTCTTGCCGAGGCGTTTCATTTGTATTCATTGGAGTCGCTGAAAGGGAAAGTCGAATTGATTCGAGAGATTTTTAATTTTCTCTTCCCATTGATAGTAACACCCGGTTTGAATAGCACGTCAGACTTAGTGGTGGTTCAATTTGAACTTGTATTCTTCAGAGATAATGATGTGACTCGTTCAAATATTCTACCAAACGATTACATATTCACACAATTCTTCGCATTTATGGATTTCTGTTCACGATTAATTTCATTAGTATTAGAAAATATACAGGGTGTTTCATTAATATGGTAAAAAATTAAACTGAGAGTAGAGAGGACCAAAATATGACGATTGAGCGCAACATCGCTTATAGCATAGCATTTTCAACCGAAATTCTCATTGAAGTAAAAAAAAATTCAGGAGTACATATGCCCCATTCCGTTTTCCGAATACTTTTAAGGTACCATTTCGAAATTTCTTGTTGTTATCAAACTTACCAGGAAATTGATTAGTATTCCAGTGATATCGTTATCACTGTTCGCAAATTGTTATTTTCGAGGGCTTTGCTCGGAACCTACACTCATTACAGCATGTCCCCATTCCATAATAATTTCTAATATCTGTTCTTACGAATTACCATTTTTTATTTGCATCGTCACATTCATTAGACAGGTACTTATTCACTCCTAATCTATGAAATTGTGAAAGTTCTTTTTTGTTCACGAGCTAATGAGAACAGAAACAATTGATGTTGGTATTCGTGAAGCAGTGCACTCGAGTTATTCGAGTTAGTTCAGCTTCATTTCGTGAACTTTCACAGAAAATTTATACAAGCTTTTGTCACCGAAACTCATTTGCACAATAATTAACCTGATACAGATCCTAAGAAAACGTATATAATACGTCTTGTTTTGTTACTTGAACCATCTCTCACCCTTTGTGATTCAAATACTGCACCAACATTGTGCTCATCCCAGTACCGTATTTGTTCGAATAGGTGCCTGAGTGCAGAAAAAATTACAGCGAAATATCGATGAAAAATGAATATTAACATAGGGATCGGATAACGAGTTATACTATACATTACATAAATGAATTGTTAAATTTTATCGGCCATAAAAATAAAAGTAAACCGTAAAATTTTGAGTGCATCGAATGAATGTAAATTACACTAACGTGATCAAAATATGCATACTAATTTCAACTCAATATCGATTTTTCTGGTATTGTAATGGCGAAATACGCTTCTCTATTATAGCACCGCTATTATTTGTAATATGCAGTGATGCGTACAATTTCATTCTCTTTTTGCAGAGTGTATGGTGTGTTTCACCTGGAATTGAAACTAAACGGTCCTAAATACGTTTTACAAGGTGTCCCAGAAGTGCACTTTAAACTGGAATTGGGCATTAGCCCAGTTATAATAGTTATCAGAAAACTATAGGAAAAATATAAGTTGCGTATTTAAAAAAATACGAACATCTGACAAAAATCATTTTTTGTCAATGCAGTCAAAGTTGGGCGAAATGATGATTTTGAATATTTGGTTGGGTTGAAAGTGATCCTTTCTTCCAAGCCGGACTAGTTGGCTTCACATTTTTGGGAAAACTTTACACACATTATTCAGCATCTCGTAACAAAAAAAATTTTTGAAAAGTTGAGATTTGCAGCGACAGGATTCTTTACAATACTCAACTTAGATTCTTTTGTATACTTGGCTTATTGCCCGGTTCCAACTTGACGTCGATTACTGGACACCCTGTATGTACTTAAGTTTCTTCATCGAATTACTTCCGTCACTGACATTTCAAATTCCGAACGATATTCAACCCCTTTCTACCTCCCAAATCAATATTCACGAAGTTCGGCACTTTGCTTATTATTATAATCGCATTCTTCTTCGTAGCGGGATTTGTGTACCGAAACGAAGCAAGACTTGGTGGATGAAATTGTAGCATGGGAAAGGGGTGCAAATGGCGGCTGAAGATAACAAGATGATGCGACAGAGCATTTGCATTGTAAGGGAAGACGTTAGTTACCTTGGAGACAAAGAGTGATGTCGGTGGTTGATGAACTCGTACGGAAAAACACGGAGTGGGAATTAATCTCACAATTTACAAGGAGAGCCAAAAATCTGTACCGAGTTTTCTGAGAGTGATACTACATTGACAAAAAAAGGTAGTTTGATGGATGAACTATGGCTCAAAATATATACAAAGGAAAATATATCTTTCAAAAGTTTATGAAATCGAAATGAAAGCCACCAGATTGAAATTTTCTGCATAAATGTTTGTTGTTACGTTTTCAAATGCACTTTTCTGATATCGCTATAAAATGTGTTTTCAGAGATTGAGTTGTAATGTGAAATAGATTCATTCGATAGGGAAGAAAATTACATGAAAAATATTCTCGGGTCAATATACAAAAAATTGAATCATTATTGAGTGTTTGTAGTCGCATGATTTCAGCAGATCAATTCATTGCGGAATTTATCGGTAACGATAGTTTAGAAGACCATGACCAATTTTGTTCTCAATTTTGGCGACAAAACTATTGTATTCAATTTCTTCGTATGGTTTTTCTACTGTTGTATTGCTGCGATTTTCAATTTAGAGTTCATGGATGGCAGAAATTGGAAGGATATATCTTTCGTAGTATGCATTTCGGGTCATAAGTTAATCCATCAGACTATATTTTTTTCGAAGTACTATCCCCTCAGAAAGCTCGGTGCACTTTTTCGACTCACCCTGTATATGGTGATAGGAGAGGTCATTGATTTTTGTAAACAGCATAATTGTAGGCCTTGAAACTACTCACAAAATATACAGCATGGAATAAAATCACCTCTGAGAAAATTCCATTTTTTCAATCTAATCATGAATATTTTGGATCATTTGTTTTTCCTTCACTATCACTTTTGTCATTATTCTGCTATATTCGCCTTTCCGAAAACTCCTTGTTGTCCACAGGCAAACAAAATTTTCGGAAATTATCAAATAATTGTTATCTGCAAGAGCTCATTTAACATCTGCCAAAAATACGATTTTAACAAAATAACACAATAATTTAATGACATTTGTACTATTTTTCGTTTAGAAATGATGTACCGGTTTGTTTAATGTTGATTCGTTAGTGGTCTTTCACGTAGTTGTTCAGACGATAGTAGTTTTACATAGAATGAAATATTTCTGTCTAGAAATGACCCATTTCATCATAAAAAATCTGGTATTGTTAGAAATGGTTAACTCAAAGAATTTTTTGAATGCCCTTTCACAACTATGTTTTTCAATATTAGATTTGCTTCCATGTCAGTTGCATCTTTGTTCTGTTCTCCAACAATACTCTTGGATCTAATTAACGTAACTGAAAATTCCCCGTATTCGCTGTGTTCCCTGCATTTCACTTCCTCATTTTTTTTTCACTGCTCGAGGAAAATACATTTCGTACGTGTCACATAGGCGTTCATTGTGAAAACCCGACATTGACAACATGAAAATCTCTCCGTTCGCATCATCCACGTCGAATACCAACAATATCCTTTGACGGGGTGCTTCGTTTTAATCCCTTTCTGAATGGGGTCTCTCCCGTGTTCGATCTTACCTTGATGGGAAATTCACTCTGTCACATTATTTCCGTGGTTGGTAACAAAAGTATGTGGCTCGGTTCGTTCACCTAATGTTGGATATTGACTGGTTGTACGTTTAATTTCTGCAACAGCTTGTCATAAACGCTCTCACCCCCCCTTGTTTTTCATCTTGGCCGCTTCACCCTCTTGATCGTCGTTGCCAAACGTGTATTTCGAATTTGTTCTGGCGTAATAACGGGCTCAAGAATCATTCGGGCAGGATAAATTTCGAGTACGAACAGGAATTATACAGGGTGTTCCGTCGGGAAACAGAAACAAGTTAAAACCAGATATGTGAGGTCTCAGAAGTTTTATGAGGGAGATATAATGTTTCATGATTTTATTTTTTGGGTCATAACTAGCAAAATATTCATTATATTCCTTAGAAACTTATGACAGTTTTCGACTATATTTCAATACCACAAGCAGAAATTGAAGAGTTCATCATCAAAATTATATTTTACTTTCGATATTCCTTTTTATTATTCCTGGATTGAAATCAATATCGTTCAATTATTTTAATCAAAACTAGTGATTTGTGTGTTTATATTTAATGTCCATTGAGAAAATAGACTGAAGCATTTGTACGAAGATACGTCATTGCTCGCAAATATCAAGCCATTGTCGACCATCGATTTCAAAGCAGAACCTCATCGGCGTTCATATTTCATTGAATTCTGGCCCAACAAATATTGGACTGAACAATTATGTTTCAAATACTTTGTCATTACAATCAAATTATTCTATGTTGTGATTTTGGCAAGTTATAAACCAGGAGATTGTTTTTTTTTTACTTTCACAAGCTGCAATCTTCAGTTGACAGAGCAGCTGATAATCTAACCGCTTTTATATAAGGGGAAACTATTATTATTATGACACTTTCCCTTACTATGAACGGCTAGTGTTGCTAGAGTGAGACACTATTATCGATCAGGGATATTGAACGTTGACTAGCTCAGGTAATGTTTGGTCAAATTTCGAATCCTCCCGAATCCGACTATCGATTATGTGAATAATATTTCTGATAACGTTCAACATGGGGAATGACATAAATTGTAGTGGTGGTTTTCTACTCATAGTAATTTATAACAGGGATAACCGTTATAAAGTATGTTTTTCGCATTGCAAAAAATAACCCATCTGGTAAATGGTCTGTTGGTTATAAAAATCAATCGAAAACGACAGGAAATTATCGTCGTTTCGACGATAAATCGGCCATTCTTGCAACCTCGCCTATAACTTACGAACGAGGAATATATCCGTTGTGGCTCGTACTCTGTTACGACGTGCTTCAACATGTACAAATACTCATAATTTTTGTCCATCCACAGGGTGTTTTCACCTCAATTTTTGTTTGATTTTTCAGAAACAAGACTGATGGTTTTATTCAGAATTACTCCAACTTAGAATTCATGACACGGTTGATAAAAAATACATTGAATTCAAGCTATTTCTGATAGTGACGTATTAAGCATGGAAAGTCAAAAAGCGTAAAAACAATTGGTCACTAATGTGTAGTCGATTTTTTTAAGGAAATGATCATTCGGAATAGCACATCATCTGAATAGATTTCGATCCGAAGGGAGCGTGAAATTTTTGTTGGCGAACCTTCCTACACGTACCATTGTTGCAGGAGTCACTTCCACCCTTTCATTTGGGGGAAACATCCCGGGGTGATTTGGAAGTGCACCTGAGCCCGGCGCATATACAGGCAACGTCCTTAACAACCGTTCTTTCATTAATGTCTTATTGGTCTTGTTTCCGAAAAATTGCTTGTTCCGCGGAAGAGAATTTGCGGCGAGTTCGCGTTGCAGAAGTTAATCAAGCATTGTTTGTTCCGAACAGACTATCCGAATTGTAAAGAAAATATCGGAATGAGTGCGTTCTTCCGGCGGTGTTCGAGAACATTTCCAAAGAGAAGTTTTCCTAACGAGAAACTCTTTTCCGCCAAAAGGAAAACGATGATTGAACGTGCCACAAGTCAGAGCCAGGTTCGCTTCCTACAAACTACCTGTTATCTCTTCATCATCGAACTTTTACAACGCGGAGAAATAAGTTATATAATTAGATATGCTTTTTCTGCGATTCCGTCCGAAATATACAGGCAAATCACTTTCATAAAACTCAGAAAAGTCCCTTTTCTTCATATTTAGGTAACTTTTTTATGAACTGTCACCACGACAAATCAACAAAAAAAAAAACTGAAGGAGATACTACATTCTCATGTCTATATAGTTAGCCGATATTTTATTACTATTGAGATGTTCATGGAACAAAGTTGAAAAAAAAATCTAAGGTTTAGGCATCATATATCTCATACATTGAATGTCTCCCGGCGGATTCTGCGAGAATTATACAATGGCGACTTGAGGATTTAAATTGAACTTCAAGGTCACCGGATCTAACTGTACCATATTTTTTTCGGCGTGTCTATTTGAAGGCGAAATCCGACGAATAGATCAAGTTTGCTGCATCGTGCTCAATCTTGAAAATTGCATTGAAGTTAATGAGGGTCACTTGAAAAGTCAGGATTACAGTAAATCCCAAAGAGTAGATTGTAATTGAGTGTGATGAAATGTCCCACCAGGATCGAACACGCTTGACCTGCATGCTATTGGCCGTTCAGTTTGAGGTTATATGTCGTTGCAGCTTGGCATACTCCACACAAATGTCGATTATAAAGGCATAATCAGAGCCCTTTCCGTTTGTTTTCAGGTCCAAATGACGTGAGAGCAGCTGGTCCCGGTGCCGTCATGAAGCGGGCGTTCCCTTTGTTGGCGTTAGCAGCGACATTGCTGGCCGCCGCGACGCAGGGGGCGGTCCCCAAGGAAATAGTGAAAACGTTCTCTGATTCGAAGGTGCTGGCGTTCAATCACCTCGTTGTCGACAAGAACACTGGACGCGTCTATGTCGGCGCTGTCAACAGACTCTACCAGCTGTCACCGGACCTGGACCTCGTCATAGCGGAGGTCACAGGGCCCAAAATGGACTCGGATGACTGCTCGGTCTTGGAGTGTAACACCTCCACCAATAAGAAACTCACAGGTATTGGTTTAAACCAACGAAGACCACAATTATATATTGATTGTCAAAACTAACACGAAACTTCAATTCGACAATAAAATTCATACTTCCACGTCACGACTAACATAAGCTCTAATATCTATTCAAGTTGTTGCTTGTATGTTGACATTAATACATATCCAATTCGCTATGGTTTCTGAGCTGAGTTCGAAGTTCGAATACAATCTCGTAGATCAACAGGGTTTTATTTCACACAAACAAAGTAACAACAAAACCAACAGAACTCTCTTTTGAATTCGAAACGACAAGAAGCTCCGTGAATATCTCGACAATGTCAGTGTTAATAGACTGAATATATTCGATGAAAACGGTTGCATTCGATTTGACATATCCAGAAAAAGAGGTATGAAGTTGGATTTTCCATTCATCATCACCATGCTCGAAGGAGTCTAGCAACAGTAAGATAAAAGGAATTGAACAGGAACAATGTTTTCCTTCTAGTTTCTTTGGGTGGTGATCTTGAACTACACTTTTCCTCCAGCTAAAGGCTAATAAGGATGACATAACTTGAATATAATTGATAATCGTCACGCTGTGTCCTCCACACCCCAGGCCATTTTGAGGCAGTAATTTCCGAGCACGTACATGTGTGTAACGCTTCGCCTCCTTCCAGAAAACTACAACAAGGCCCTCGTGATAGATTACACCACCACGCGACTGATATCTTGCGGCAGCCTCTCCCAGGGGATATGTTCGGTGCGCAACCTACACAACATCTCCGACGGCACTCTGGAAGTCCGCGAGGCAGTCGTGGCGAACAATGTGTCCGCCTCCACGGTGGCGTTCATAGCCCCGGGTCCGCCGAACCCACCCGTCTCGCAGGTCATGTACGTGGGGGTGACTTTCACCCTCGGCTCGCCCTACAGGTCCGAAGTGCCAGCGGTCAGCAGTAGGTCGCTGGATAAGGAGAAGATGTTCGCTATCGCACAGACGGCAGTCACTACAGGCACCAGGATGTTCGTCAATTCGCTTGCCAGGGAGCGTTATCCCATCACCTACGTCTATGGATTCGCGTCGGAAGGGTTCAGCTACTTTCTCACCACGCAAATGAAGCATACCTCATCCAGCGTATATATAAGGTGAGTTTTATCAACATGATGGGAAATGGTACTGTTGTCAATAGCGAATAATCTTGTCTGTCATTTGAAGTAGTCTTTGCTTTGCCTACGTTTGTAATGTACGAGTGATTCAAATAGAGTTCATGCACTCGTAATGCCGCTTTGTGTGATTGCTCTATGGCATAACTTGCATCCAATATCAGAGATTCCTATTGCCATGACAGACTAGGATAAAATTTTTCGCTTTTCAGTGACTGTAAGCGTACAAAAGACTAGTACGAGTATAATCTAGACGTCAATAAAACTGGCACAGCCGTTTGGCACAACCAAACGAATAGCATGCAGTATTCAATAACTATTTATCAACTATTTTCTAACACAAAAAAAAAATCTGACTCACGGTTTTCGAAAAATCGGGATAACGTAAAGCTGGCACAGCCGCGTTGTAACTTTTTACTCAAAGTAGCTATGAAGTTGATTCAAATGCTCAGTTTTTTTTAATTTGATTGCGAAAAAATTCTTCCTTCGGAATGTTACAATCAAAAATACTGTACTACGTTAGTTTCCATCATAATGAATCGCAATCTTGCCAAAATAAGTGATTGTGCTGGAGATAAAAAATATCAGAAGACGAAAACGCTTATCGTATGGTCTGTTTATCATGTTTCGTGAAGAAAAAAAATGTTTCTTTCGAAAAATTTCGATCGCGTCTTATGAGAGAACGTATTACTGAGATTTCATGGAATGTATGCAAGTCCGGCCCCCGCAGAATCTTCAGATTTGTTCGAAATAAATTTTGTATATACCAGTCGAGAGTTATCAAAAATTTAGAAAAGTTTTACGTTAAGCTGGCACAACCCCGTTTTTTCGATAACCGTTTGAAGTTTTTTGTGTGTTAGAAAATAGTTATTGAATACTGCATGATTTTCATTTGGTTTCATGGACATCTAATCTAGCTCAGTGACAGAATTTTGGCATTAATCGCGTTCATAACAAATTACACGACAATTCGCAAAAGAGATCTGTTGTAAAGAATCATTCGGAAGATACCAAGTTCTTAGCGGTCGGTTTTTGCAGCAAGCTAGTGCGAGTCTGTCACGACGACGAGAACTATTATTCGTACACGGAGATCCCGATGGACTGCATAAGCGAGAACGGCCGCCGCTACAATCTGGTGCAGGCCGCCTACGTGGGCAAAGCTGGCAGCGATCTCGCTTCAGACTTGGGCATAACTGCTCAGGACGACGTTTTGTTCGCCGTCTTCAGCGAGAGCGACGCTGCTGTCGCAAATAAGCCGTCGGACATGTCGGCGCTCTGCGTTTATTCGTTGAAGGCCATCCGCAGGAAGTTCATGCAGAACATCAAGCACTGCTTCAGTGGGAAGGGACAACGGGGCTTGGACTTCATCTCGCCCAGCCATCAGTGCGTGCCAACGGTGAGTTTTTTTTGTCAGTATTTTTGCAATTGTTTGTGGAAGCATGGGCGTCGGAAAACGTTATCGATATTCGAAATATCGGACTTCTATAATCGAACTAGGGAGAACAGATAAATCTTGACAGGAATACACTTTTTTTCACTTACCTCACAAGATGTAACTGAAACTCTGTTTTTTCTGCACCACCATTATATATTTCTATCTTCTACGAGCATTGTAGCATTCGTGGAAGTTTATACAGAGTAACTATTGATTGAGCTGCGTGTTTGGATTCGTTAGTTCACAGTAAAATTGTCGTCGATGTGATCAAACGAGTTAGTATGCTTGTTATACTCTAGAGGAAACTTGTGAGTGTACAATTTACATATTGGGTAGTCATTTTTATTTCTTTTTGATTTATTTTGATTTGACTTCAGTACAATTCTCAACACCATTAAAAGCAGACTATTTATATTTTCGCAGTATATCACAGATGTATGTGTATGTGGAGATTACATCAGAAAATTTAACCATGTTTAGAGTTGATGTTATATCACGTGTAACGCCAAAAATGGCGGCCAGTCTTGGGTAATTCTCATACTCTAATGAATAATAAATGTATATTTATTTTTATAGAAACTGAATTGAGTAATAGATTTCTTGAGGTGTTGGTTAGTACCCCCGAGAACATTTTTGAAATAATAATAATGTAGTATAATGGCCTCATTCTAACTGGGCCAACTGGGACGGTGTGAACTGAAAACAATAAAATAATAATGCGTTAAGTTTTCCAAAAGGACGCCTATGTTTTCTTCCAAATACAGACTTGCACATTCCAACAACTTTACTGAAATACGGATAGGTGTTGAAAGGACCGTACGGTACAGTCAAATTGGACTAGCATTATATTCCCCTATGAGATTTATGTGATGAAGTAGGTACAGTGATTAAACTGTTAAAAAGCAACAACTCGCTAATTCACCTCCTGACACCATTTTTCATAAGCACCTCGTACTCGTACGACTCGCTTTAATCCAGATGTATTTGAAAGAATCAGTAGAAAATAGAAATGTAGTTTCATTAAAATCATGAAATCATTAAAATAATCGTCAAAATACAATTTTTTTATGATCATTCGATTGCGTTGGTGAAAATTCCGAAACCCCATTACATATATGAATGAATACGTAAAAGATTTACCACCTTCACATACATTATTTTTTGACAATAAGAAAATAATTTTTCTCAAGGAATGCTATCGGTGGGATGACAATTTATGCACACTAATTGATGGTTTGAATTCGAAAGCAGTTTGAACTCGACGTTGAGTGTCTCATTTCATGCCTATTCAGTATGAAAATGGTACATTCTAAAATTTTCATCACGATATCCAGCTATCTCTATGACCCGTGTACAAAAGCTCCACATATATTTTCCACAGTTACCGGAAATCTAATAAACCTGTTAAAATTATTCAGTGTATTTCCGAGGAACTGGAGTTTATTTCGAGTATCAGAATAAGCAAAATGATTATTTTCGAGGAAGCTTATTGTGATTCACATTACTGGACCTTTTTCCATCTCTGGGTATTTCAAGCAATATAACGTTAGGAGTGGTGAACATTCTTACTCGAATTCATGTGCCATATTTAGACGAAAATATACTATATTGAGTTTATACTAGGACCCCATTCTCATTCGATCCAGGAATTTATGAAAATACCATTTCTGTTATCGAACTTTTAGCTCCAATATATCTACTATCTATCCTACATTTAATCATTTTTATTATGATACTTGTTGATGATTAAAACATAAAAAAGTTATATCACGACGAAGTATTTCTGATACATATTAATAGTTGAAAAAAGTAAATTTTTGATCCCTTCCAAGAAATGTAAAAGTTGAACTACTGAATGAGTTACAGAAATGATTTCACTATTTATTCCTCGAATCTGAGAAATAATATCTCGAAAATACTCGTACATTGGCATAGGAGGATATGTCGCGTTGTACGAATATACAAGGTGTTTGATAATGCTTTTTTAATTGATAATCAGAAAACTTGTGTGTTCTTTTTTCTGTTGTTACCCATGTCCAGTGGAAAAAATGTCAATCCTTTGCTAGTTTCATCAACGATTCATTTCATGAAATCTATAAATTACGAAGTCGATGTCCAGCGCTCACCCTGTACACGGAATAGAGGTCCTAGATGAGATGGATATCATCTCCATTAATTGTGATCCAAATTGTTGAAGAGGAATATTATTAGCCGTAGTCTTCGGATAAGAGGTTGCATAATTCGTACTGTTCCGGCCTGTTGGGTAAATTACAAGCGATAATGTGTTATTATTGAGGAAAGTTTGATTTCGGGATTCCGCTTGGTTCATCAGTGAGTCTGCTACACATACGCCAAAGCAATATTGATTGGCGAATCAGGTGCCAGCTCACGATATTGGGCATTAACCTGAAACCAATAATACCTGAATAATGCAAATAAAGATCCACCATATTGATTAGATTGTATTATGTGAACTGAGTAAAAGCTCTCGAGAGTTATTTACATTTCATAATCTGTAACTATTGTAATGCGATAGTATTTTTTCTCGTTGACAAATTAGAGTTTATTTGTCCACACAAGCCGTCAAATATAAATATCGAGTTTCGGTATAATGAGCGAAAAGGACGATAGTAAATTTTCCTATTGAAAAATAGTTATTTATTTATTTATTTATTTATACGGGCAAGCCAAATTAAAGATATTACAAGATATTCAATATGTGAGTAATACAGCAACAGACACAACATATATGATAACTGATAATAATGAAGACATTTGAAAGATAAATGAAGAGTAAAAGTACAAGCTATATGATGGTTTTCGAACGTTTTTTTTTTGTATGCATAAAAATGAGAATTTTGTGAAGAAAAGGAGATATAAAGTATGTATTCATTCTAGAAACAAACAGGCAAAAGGTGCCAAATTATAAATTCAAAATGAATCGCTAGATGGGTATTTCACATCTATTGTTTCTGACATATATCGTTCCAATTTTCATTCGAATGGAAACATCGAAAAGTTTCAATAAAAATATCACGTGAATAATGTATCGCTAAAAATAAAATTCAAATAGGACCGGTTCAATGAAATCGTAATAAATTTATCAAAAAACCTCGTGGATTGCAAAATTTCACCTCAATAAAAATCTGTTTACAGTGTGCCGTGTCAGTACAATATCACTGTCGGTGAAAAATGAAATATTGTTGCCCTGGTCTCGAATGAAACTGTTCAAACAAGTCTGGCGCATTGAAGTATTTCGCTGTAAGGACTGCTTTAGTGACCGTTTGGTGATTTTTATTGAAGACGGCAATATGATGATATTTTGTGTTTTTCATTGACGTCTCACCCGACTTTTCAGGTTCATTCGAGACTAAGGCAATGACACTTTATTTTTTTCTGACACCCATACTGAACTGACATGGCACTGATGTAGGTAAATAGACCTTTATCCGGTATTTGAATGAATCACGTACAGCAGTTTCATAAAGTAAGGATCAAATCCGTTATCAATGAAACAAACAATTGTCAGCAAAAGTTCCCCAAGCAATTTAATTTTTCAGTTGTTAATAGAAATAATAAAAATAATCCACTATACAGATTGAACTACCTCCATGTGGTGATTTTATATATTTTTTTTTCAATGGAGCATAACACATTCCTCACATTTTTGGGATTTTCTTACCTTGCTGGGCTGATTTCTTTAGTTGTGGATTAAACTCGAATGCAAAAAATTGATGTCGTTATTCTGTATAGAAAGTATAAAACATTCACCTGATTTTGACATGTTTTTTGTTTGACATATCTCTCAATCTTATTCAGAGATCTCAAAAATTTCTCAAAATTCAACCCCCATGATATAACTTTTCAGTAAATATAAGAAAACTCAGTTATCTGTACTTTTTCAGAGATCCTTTCTGATAATTTTGTGAATAATTTCTATGCAGACACTTTTATTGTTATATGAATATTTGTCAAATATACTTCACGTATATAAAAACATCTTCGAATCCCAAGTAAGCCATATAAACCAAGAAGTGGCTGTAAAATCGTAATATCGTAAATGTTGATCTATTTCTATACGATTGAATATACTGATTCTGAAAAGACTTTGTAGAATTAATAAATTCTCGTGTGTTCCTATTTATCTGGGAATACAGTCATGTACAAGAAGGAGATATACATCATTCGGAATTGGTATTGCAATTAAATCTTTCCGGTGTCCTGAAAATTGAATGGAATTTCATTTTGTAGCGACTGGATACAAAGGTCAAAGGGATAAATAGAAAGATATTGCAATTTCCAGGATGCCATTTTATTCTCATCAAATACAACTCTGGTGATACATCACACGGTACTTCATTATTGGTAGGGGAGGTGAGAGTATTCAGAATTCGCCAATCTCGGCAATTTTGGGAACAAGAAAAACGTGATGATTTCCAATTTCCAATTGCTATGAACTTGTAGATAGTATTGGAAAGTCTCCTTTCAATTAGAACATGATTGAATATAAATCATCCCAAAAATGGAGATAACGTTGGGCTTCGATGCAGAGTGTAGGGAACTTAATCAACTCAAATACAGATTATTTTTCTGCCTGTGGTGATGGCGCACATTATTCACTGAATGTGACGGCACTACCACCAACTCTTGCTAAAGAGAGATGAAGTTGTAAGGAAGGTCTGAAAAAGCAGATCGTCGTTCCAGCCAGTGAATGGCTTCCCACCAAACTCGAATTTGCTGGAGATATCGCAATATGTGCATATCCGAGTGAATTATACGTATGGAAAATGTCTGAAATAGTTGGAATATCTTTGGGAGAGACACACTTCCCGTTGGGAATAGTTGATTTCGTGGTTGATTTAATTCCACACAGACAGAACTGCTGCAAACAAAACAGAGATGATTGTGCAAACCGTATTTCATAAGAGAGGAGTTGTGGTTTCGCTGTTTCGAACTCCATAATTATTTAATTAATGGCAATATTCAGCAAAGTTGAGATGAAGTACAGGAAATTGCAACCCTTGTGTCAAGACCACCAGGTTTACGAGACAATGGCTTATGTTTTCGCATAAGATACCTGTTCCTCCAATCAGAAATGGAAATTTTCAATTATTCAGGTCTTTTTTAGGTAAACCATCGTAAGCGCGAGCTCAAATATAATTTTCCAGGGGATTAAAAACGTCTCCGCATTTTCTTAGATTGGTGTCACGAAAATTAGTTAACGTTCTGTCTCTTGTCGATCCTTTGAAATTCACCCTTCCATCGTAATATTTGACGTCTCCGTGGAGGGAAAACTTTCGGTTCTCACTCTCGAAGATAATCAGAGTTCTGTTGGAAAATCTTTAAACAGCGAATTTGGGGTTTCGACGATCTCTCTTCGCAATTTTCAACTTTTCCCCTGGATTTTTCCTCAAAACTCTTTCTCTTCGCTAGAAGTCTTTTTCCCAGAGGCGTGATCTATGAAAGTAGTGGCTTCTCGACGGAATCCCATTCCATTCATTAAGTAGATAAAGTTGAACCAATCAAGATGCAAAATGTCAATTTCAACTTGCCGAACTTCCAATGAAGATACTATCGTCTTCGAAAACTTTCCCACTGCTATAAATACTTCTTGATTTATTCATACATATAGAAAATAGTTACCAACAAAACTGGGAGACAATGTGATATATATGGCTTATCCAGGAGCTAGGTTGAGTTTCCTATAATTTTACTAGTTCGTGAAATTGAATACATGAATTTCATTTTCGGTTCAACTGGAAGTGAACTTCAAAATGACACTATATAAGTTTTCAATTGGAATTTTATCGAATTTGTCATTGAACGAATATAGATATACGGTTTTCTTCGATGAACAATAGACATTTAAAAATATTCATGCACGTTAATTTACTCCGTTGAACGGTGGTGTTATAAAGAGTGTAATAACAAAACATAAAAAAGTATTCGGAAACGCGAGTATCGAATAACTTCGCGTTGAAGAGCTCACAATGATGCATCTAGACTATTGAAAAATATTTGCATTGGTGATGAGTGTATTATTCATCTCCAATGGTAATGTAACTAAATAAAACTGTCGTTTATGGGGTAATGCCATTCCACCTATTCACTTAGTGGCCGGAAGATGAAAGTTGTTTATCTCTTGGAGTATATTTAGTGAAAGTGAAAAGTTAATTTGTATGCATAAATGACCAAATCATAAATATTGGGTTCAAACATTTCCGGTGAAATAGATTATTGAGTATAGTGAAACGGAATATTTAGGGAATCGTTAATTTTTTATTCATTTTTTTTTCACAGATAAGTTCCTACGAGATTATCATTATTTTTATTTCATTCCTTCTTTATATGTTGACTTGTACCAACCCCTTTTTCAAATGTTACGTTGCTGAATAAATTTGTCTCTCAACCACCTGTATCCAGTGGTGAATCCACCGTTGTAATTCTCAATGAATACTTTTTGTAACATCAGATGTTTATGGTCATCGAAAGTTCTAATCCCGCTGTCGCCTTTGATTCATGGTTTGTCTCGCGTCAATGTGTTTGCTTTGTGAGCCTAGAGTGGGTACACCTGATTCTCTGTGGCGGTTCATTCGGTTTCTTTTGTTGCCGGTCTATTAAAACGAAGAATCAGGGAGAGATAATACTGTACTATTAAATATTGCTTCTTGTCCGAGAAAAAAATTATAGATCTTCAGGGCTTTGTTGAAGGTAACACTGAATTTTGTTCGCAGGATCAGCGCTATTTTCTCAAGTATTCCCTACTCCATTAATAATGTTTTACGATGACGTTATTGTTACGCGAGTAATTAGTCGTTTGGATGTATAGGAGGGCATAGGTGGTGACATATTTTGTTATCTTTCAATACCACAAGAGTAAGATGTACAGCACATACATTTATAACATTGAAAAACTGTATGTACGTATGTATATGAATGTGGACTATATTCAAGACACTGAATAATAGAACTGTATTTTTGTACAGGATCGGTTCAGTGTTTTATAGGCTGATTTCCTTCAAATTAAACACCCTTTATATTTATATCCATCACGTTGTTACATGGGTTGATCGCTCTCTTTTAGAAATTGAAATTATGTTGCGGCGTTGCCAGATTCTTTGAAATAACCCATTTTGTAGGCTTTCATTTGAGTAGTGTGGAATAGATTGACATTTCGAAATATTTCATGAATATTTTCTGAGAATTAATACTTCAATAAATTCACCCTGAATACTACGAAGTTGGAGTCGATTATACGGAATGTTCAGTAGAATAACACCAGAATGTTTTTTTCATACGATTTCTCGTAATTCTTCAATGCAGCACCCTGTATTTTCCGATCAGTTTCAACTTACTATTGATGACAATATTTTTTATACTTATTATTCCCAACTCAATAGAAATATAACATTTATTGTTATCCAAAGCAAAAATGGTGAAATGTTCAATGCTTCTTTCACTATAATGTATAATTATATCGCGAATGTTCCGATAATCGTTCACTTTACGTGTGGAGTAGTATATTTTTAGAGATTGATAATTTGTAGCTCATCCGCAAACAGAATTGTGGTTTGAACGTGAGAAAACCTAATCAGTGTTCGAGAACCAGTCGTATAATAATGCTAATGAATCAACACTCAATGAATGATTCAACACATCGGTCATGTGAATTTTCAGATTTATCATTCTCCATTCGATATAATAACGAGAAACATTTCTACGAAGTGAGTAATAACATCATACTAAGTATCTACGTATTCGCTTTGTATTAATTGGTGGAAATATCAGTCTTAAGGCCTACAAGGTCGACTAGTTCTTTGTAGAGGAGTTGACTTATTATGGAGCATATGGGATACTCGAGATTCATGTTACCTATACTGTGTGAACACAAAATGCTTATGCCTGTTCAATTGATAGAACAAATTTCTTACCGATTCCATCTCAAATTCATGTTATGAAATGCTCAGCCTTTATTGATGTGAATCACGTTGTATACCAGACCACGAGAAAAATTAAATTAGTTCAATGATTTCCCTCAAACCTATACGGGTAGAGGAAATCGATATTGAGCAAGCGTCTCGTTCGTTAAGCCCCATTTACAGTAGTCGGTTTCTTGCCTTTCTATCGTCAAATGTGGAAATGATTCGTATTCATGACTTTAATTATAGTTCCTAAACACTTGCATTCTAAGATTGTTCAAATTCGCGTATTCATGAGGATTTTCATTTCTTATTTCAATTGTAAGAATACTGTAGTTGAGAAAAATGTATGTCGGCAACTTGTTGAAATACAGTTGAAGAACACAGATACAGCAAATAAATCCAGATGAATTTACAGATTACAACTTATATTCTGTGATCACTTTTCCTCAAACTTCGCCAGAAAACAATATTCACAATGATAATTCACATTCAATGAATGCCAGCACAAAATTAAATTTGATTGTACAGTGGATGTGGAGGATGAATTAGCTTTATTCAAAATGCCGAAATAATGTAACTCAAAATATCATTTATCAAACATATTGAACAAGAATGACATAAGTGAAAAATCAATATTGTTGATGGTTCAGAAGATAAGATTAGAAAAATCTATGATGTAATGCATGGGATCCCAAGTATCTTTGTCACAATTCTCACCCACAAATGAATAGATTATAGTTCTGTAAGATGCATAGACCCATATGAAACGGTTCGATGTGAATTGAGCTTTAGCGGAACGCCTTTCTAGGAAATCGTAAATGATTTCCAGAAGCTCATGAGAAATCCACGATACGCTAACACCTCTGGATAAACTGATGCATGTTAAGCGTACCACAGAACAACTAACAATCTAACGAACATAGCTAATCAACGTAATTGGTTCGAGATTGTTCAAGGGTGCGCCTAGAAACTTATTGAATGAGTGAATGGATTGGCTGGACTAGAAATAGCGATTCCATTTGAAGAGCCGGTAGGGTAAACAATGATCTTCGCTTGATATAATCAATTCCCCAGTACATCTTCTTTGAAGTTTGCTGTTATGGCATATTTGGAGTATTTCTGTATTTTCACTCAATGCTCGAGGTATCTTCAATTCGACTAAACAGAGGTGGTCTAAGTTTTGTATTGTAATCTTCTACTTCATGGAAAGAAGGCCATTGGTTGTTTTCATGAAATCAATCATTTTTCAAGTGGGGACAGGAATATTTTGGTCGTTTTGCATGTATTTGATATTACAGGACAAATTGTTCAATCCGGAATCTCAGAGTTGTGAATGATATGATTGAATTTTTTTCAATGATTCCAGAAAAGTTGGTCTGAATGCAATCTATTGATGAAAAAATAATGAGAATCATGCTCGTTTGAGTAAGCGGCTCATGAACATGTTCCAAGGACACGCTCAATGAATTCTCATCTTCATTTTCACTTTATTATATCACTCATTGAATTTATATTTTTAGAAAACCGATTTCATCACTAAATTGTTTGTAAATTCAACAAAATTTCTATTTTAGTTTGAAATACCTGCCCTGGCAGACCTTAATATTGTCAACTTCACCATAATTTCAAAACGCCATATCTCCTGTTGTGAAGCGATTTCACCCAGTTATATTTTGGCGTCTTGCCCGAATTGTTCTGCTTGCACCAATAACCCTAAAATGGAACTTCATCGTTTTCTGCCTTGGCTCTTCAATTTCGATGGGAATTGCGCCAAAATAGATAGAAGCAACATTGAACAAAATATATACTACTAGAACGGTTCACGGATTAATTGAATTTTTTGTCAAATTTGCATTTAGATGGCCACAGTTTAGATGCATACGATTATTTCCAGAAAGTTTCTAAGCACTCAGAAGATGAGGCTTTGTGAGGATGATAATAATCGATATTCAACGACTGTCAACTATTTTTATCCCTTCGATAGATATGGATGTGGATTCCAACAGAGCACTAATAACCTGTCACTTTTGGGATAAGCAGAAGAATAAACAGTAGCCGAGCAAGTTAAACGTAGCGTGGAAGTTGTCGGATTCTGATAAAATACGTTTTGATGAAGTCCGGTCTCATGAGGTACGCTTCATTGAGTTACTATTGATAAATTATCTCTTTCATTAGGATGGAAACATATCACTATCATTACCAAGTAAGGAATCAAATTAATTTGGAATTCAAAAGAAACAGATGATTGGCTGTCATTTAACAAATTACCTAAGAACTGTCTGAATTCATAAAAAATTCATATTTATATTCCGGGAATTCGAAAACTGTGGATCATACACACCCAGTGTGAGCATATAATTGTAGGAGAAATCGTAGTGGCATAATCGAAATTCGTATTGAACGTCGAGCTGTAAATTTTCTAGAAACGAATTAAAATTCCTAACGGAGTTCGTTCTGAAATGGTTCTCGGGATAAAGTTATATTCTCATTTCGATAGCTGCAAATAATTTTTCATGAAAGTAACCACTACGTGTCTGAGTTTGACATCAAAGAGAACAAGTTTTTGAAGTTGACGACGAGAATCCAATCTGGATTCATACAGCGGCATTTCTTGTATTCAAATCTTCATCGTTGCCGTCTGAACCAAATTCTCAAATATCTGACGGAAACAAAATATCACACACACGATTGAGTTATAACTGGAAACTTCAATATTTCAACTCATTTGAATTTAACTACGAATATTTGTATAATCAAGCACATTCCACTTTGGAATATTTATTTTTGTGAATATTTAGCAGCTTTCAAACTGACGAATATAGGCAGCAATGTCTTTCTAGTATGACAATAGAATATGTAATCAGAAGCACGTTATGAATAATGTGTAACCTGTCACACGTGATACGCACACATCTTGATTGTTTTCGGTATTAGTAATCTCAATGGAATTCTTTCTCTGAACATGCCCAGTACCAGACAATGGAGGACAAATTTGTAAGGGCCTGATAATGAATCGCATTGAGGATGTTTCCGAATATAATCTTGTTCAATTTGGAATACACCACGCTCTGTCATTAGCTCCAATTCATTCATCAATGCCGGTGTCTCGTAGGAGTGGGTTATACAATTAAAGAACAATCCTTGTACCATGTACCCACAGCTTGATTTCATTATATTCATGCACAAACGAAATTTACATTCTATAATAAAGGATATATTCCGCGATGCATTCTTTGATGGCCAAACTTCAGCCAACATAGAGATGTTTCGCAAACTCATTAGTGATGTTTTGTTTTCTTTCGTGGCTTAGAACTTGTTGCTGGATAATAAGACTACTCGGAAGCATCAGGATTTCTTTTGGTGTTTCTTCAACGCTAATGTACAAGTAAATATTTTTTTGAAATTTCCCTTGCCGAACAATTAATTCTAACAAAGTAGATCTGGAGTTTGTTTTAGATGTACCGATCAACAGTATCAGATCATTGATGCAATTATTCGAAAAAAAAGAATATCAAGGCATGCGCAAAATCCTTTCGATTACATTCGAATATTTCTAGATTTTTTTGACAATAACATTCTTGCAATTGAATGCCGGCTAATTCAATTTGGACGTTGGTTATTCCGGTTGGATATAAAGAAAAACCGAAAATACCATCTAATGAAGTTTAATTACTCAATTAGACATGAGTTGATCAACTATGCAGCGTCTTGAAGATAGGACTTGAGAATATTTACTTGGTCATCTGTACAGAGTAAGGAAATCTCCACTAGAATTGAACATATCAAGATTCGGAAATAATCCAAAAATTTGAGGATTATAAATGTTTCAAAATGTCGAGCCAGTCGAAAAATTGATATACATGACGGAGAACTGTTTTCAATATTTTGTTAACCTGCTGCTGACATTGTCAAAGAATAAATAATTCGTGGAGCAGTCTATTGGAAAGAATCAAACATCGAAAAGCTAAAATTCACATTTCGATTTTGAATTTTTTTTGAATCTGTATAGAGAACAATATCGCCTTATATATAATCTACTTGGAACTAGAGAACACACGAATGAAAGAGATATTCGTATATTTTCATGGTAGCGATGTAATATATTTGAATTTATTTTTGTACTCCAATTTATGTTTTGTCAGGCGGTGATATATTTCCAAGTATAATAATGGTAGATAGCTATTCTTCTCTGGAAGTGCCAGAATAACGTTTAATTATGCCTCTCGAATTGAAATAATTCCAACAGCAGGCATTTGGAATATTTCATTCAATAGCTGACTCCATACATCAAGAAGATATTTCAAATTTGTAATAATCCCGATTTTCACCTGCTCTCCCATTGTTATATTTCTGGCGGAAAAGTATACTCGCGGCTACAAAGAGCAAATTACCGGAGAAAATTTCCTTTGTCGACATGATTATTGTCATCCTTCATAGAATAAACAAAATACGAGTACACCAAATTTCTTTCTTCCGAAAAGTTACGATCCTTTGTTAGAATGCCTTGTATGTAGTTATCGGAGTTTTTAATGACGTCTCAAGTTGAACGTGTTTGCGCAAATGGTAGGTTGTGTTCTCTGCAACTTCTCGCTATACTCTTTTATGCTTGCGGATAGAGAAAATGTTCGTATAGAATATCTCTGCAAGAAAGCACCCTCGTTCCACACGAATACGCCACTTCGCCGAAATTGAAAATAAGAATACCATACACACCACCTCATCACCCTTCCTCTCCAGTTGTCCTGCTAGTCACCATCATCAGCGTTATCAATCAGTAACAGCCATTATTTAGTGCCTAGAGATAGTTCAGGCAAGATAATTTTCAACCAAGACAAATGGATGAAGTTTATGAGCAATATAACATTGGAGATGGATGTTCTAGCTCTTGAATTTGTTTACTTTCCCTAACAACCCTAACTCATGTGAAGTAGTTTATCCGTAAAATGTTCCCCAACCCCGAAGAAACAGTCGTTTCGTAGGAATAATTGCTAGAGACTTGGATTCCGAGATTTTATGTATTCATGGGAGTCTGGAGAACGATTTTTGAAAGGGTGAAATATAAAACATCCAGGGTAGGAAAGAACGATTTAGGAATTCAACTAACGTTCGTTACCATCGTTACTAGAGCTTTCACAAAGTAGTGTGAGCAACGATCAACTCACTTTATCAAAGAGCCAAACTTTGAGAGAAAGTAAGGTTATGGAGTACAAATTCATATCCTCCCGAAGAAATCACTGAATCTAGATTAGTTTGAAGTTTGGACACTAATTAGAATTTGGCTCATTTTTGATTCGTGTTTCATGAATCCAGCCCATATTAATTCACAACTCGAAGATTCACAAGAAAAATACCGTTTCTGTTTTTTTATGTGTCATTCAATCAAGTTTGATGGTTGCGGGTGTTTTAAAATACACTTTCAGGAAGTAACTTTTCATGTCATGAAAATAAGGGTTAAAAAGAGTAACTCAACTCCTGAATCTCAAGGACTAACTTATAAAAAAAATTAGGGTTCAAGAATAGCAATATTACAACCTTCCTGAAATACTGATTGAAACAAATTAATCCGTTTTTTGGAGGCATTACATTAACGAAAAATATTTTCTAAGAATTATCCATGGACTCGCAATCTTTATTTCCCAACTGATCAGCTGGCACTTCCATAGATTTGTATCTCGAGAATACGTAGGTACGTCCTACTGGTTAGTGTGCTGTCTATGATGTCGATAAGTGCAAGGACCTTGGGCAATGTCATCGGAGAACTATCGTTGAATACCGTTGAAATGTCCACTCGACCCGCCTATCTGATGAGAACAGATCAAGAATGCAGTTTCTCAATAGCCCGTCTCTCTGATGGCAAAGTAGCGCTAAAAATCGAATTAAAAACTTTTGTTCCGTTTACTTGTGATCGCCATTCTCGAATGAAATGAGGAATGGATTCGGCCTTCACGTAACACGACCGAAGATGTGAAAGTAATGATCGTTTTATTTATCATGCAAATTGGTTTTCGTTCTTATTCAGACCGAGAATGAAATTTATCTTTGGTGTACCACGTGGAGACATTATTCAACGTCTCTCCTAGTATTCTTGTCATTTGATAACCCAGTATATTATTTTCATACTTTACTATCTTATTGGAAGGAACTATTTGATTCAAATTCCCACCAAAAGCCTACATATTGAGATTCTCACGGGTTATTGCATATTTGACCTAAAATTTATTCACGATGCATCTTTTCGTTAACCAGTGATACCGTTTTTCTACATTTCATGGTTATCAGAAATTTAAACTCCCAAACTGTGTATTTTTCAATAAGCACAGCGAAAGACCTAAGTATCCAAGTATAATAAGTAGATCTTCAAAATCGGTTGTAGAATGCTTTATTGTCTCACTGATTTACTAATTTATCTTGAGATATTCCAATTATAATGATTTATGATGTACAAATCAAATTCATTCCTTGATGAAGTTTCATTTCATTTTCCAATTGTTTGCGAATATCTCAGAAACGAGAAGCCATGAAGAATGTCCTCATATTTCGCCACTTCTCTCCTATTTATCCGTATCTCTAACCGTTGTCAAGATATCCATGCCTCTATTTGGTGTAATATAGTAATAAATGATTCTGATAGTGCAAAGTTTGACAGTTGGCAACCTTTTAACGATTGTTATACATGAAAAAAACGTGGCTGTGATTCCATTCAATTTTTTCAACATACCTGTGAGTTTCAGAAAGCTTAAAACTCAATCAGTTAATGGATGCATTCGCTAAACGAACTCCGCATTGTCAGAGGTATTCCCGCTGTTAAACTTTAAACAATAACTCAGGCTTTGAACCTTTATGTCGAATTTATAGTTTCATTAATGGAACGGGTGAACTTTTGCTAAAGCCAATAAAAGCCACCAAATTCAAATGCTCCCCTCCAATGTGAAACGGTTTCTGTCTAGTTACTATTGTTAACGATCGAGATGTTGAATATTTTTTGTTTATTGAATGAAACAATTTGATTTCGCCAATATTGTATTGAGATGAGTTTGCCTCAAACGAATTGTCTTCTGGTCGGTTCTGAAGATTCTTTGGGAAAACTCAGGTTTTCAATTTTAATCGAGCATGGTAATCAAATATTAATAAGAGAAAATTCACATCAATTATACAAAAAATAGTTGTGATCGTATTCGAATCTTATTGTGATTTTCACTGAAAATATCAAGTTCTACGCCCATGAAATGATATCCATGATTATGATATGGGTTTTATTATCCTATAAAGCTATGCCAACGTACCAAATTTGAATCGCATTGGCCGTTTCAAAGTCATAAAGTGTGTCTGTTGGATAGAAGAATTATATGCAAAATCAAAAATTTTCCGAAAAATCCTATCATTTTTTTATTTCATTCAATTCTGAGACATGAGAATTTATTAGTAATTATCATTATCCTTTCGTGGGAAATTTAATATAAAAAAAATAACTGTTGATTTTTGTTGTTTTATTTGCGACGGTACCGAAAATGTTCCGCTCCGTACCTACCTGAAAAATTTCAATTAATTTTTCTGTGAGCGACTGTGACATACACATATGAAGTATCGTTGGGAATGCGTGCATAGATACACTCAATTATTCAATGAGTTATTTGAAGTAACGAATTTGAGAGAGTGCAGGAAAATCTTTCACCAACCGTATCTAGCGATTGTAAGATTATTCGGATTCCTTTCTGCCAGAAGACAAGATTTTAATAAAGGATAAAGTGTAATATAGAGTTTGCAGGTAGGCATCGGCCGCCTCAAGAAATGTCGATTATGAAATTCCACGGATTCGTCATCAGGGAAAAACTAATATTCGCGAATTAATGAGTTCGAGCCTTCTCGAGTTCCAGTCTGCTACATCCCCGTTTAATTCGAATTGTCAATGAGGTGGAGACTGCTGAAACATGGGGGATGATTGTATCGAGGTTGGCGATTGTTGTCGAACAAACACCCCCTCGCAAATTATATGTAAAGGGCGGGAAGATTTCATCCGGAAAGTGACAATCGCAAAATGTATAATTATGTACCTCATTCTATAGACGTATCAAGTATCCTGAGATACATGATCGGCACTGGAAATTCAGTATACAGATAAATTTGAACATACGTCGACAACAGTTTATTTTTTCAATTGGTACATAACTCATTGAACTTTTACTATTATCATTGACGTCACCAGTAAACAATGAATCTGATGGGAGGACGAACAAACTAATCTAAAATCCACAATATACAATTTTAATGTAGATGAAATGATTAAAATAAGTTTTTCCTCAAGTTTTGTGATGAGTGAACAGTTCAGTAAATGAGTTATTTCCCAATTTGAAGAGACAGCTTTCCGTGATTCAATTAAAATCTTGGTGATATCCACGGATCTGATTTACTCATGAATAGTTTCACTGCAATGATAATTCATGAAACCAAAGTGGTTATTTTCTGAAGATCTGAATAAAATATTCCTGGAATAGATTACACCTTTGATATCAACTGAATTTCCATCATACAAATATGATTCAGGACTTTACAAATTGTTCAGAACGTTAATAAAATATTCAGAGGGTTCATCGATAGTGGAATTTTTCCATTATATCATGAAAGCAAACTTGAACATCTCTCTACTGGAAACTCTTTTGTTAAATCTCCAATGTTACTTCATAAAGAGAATCACAGAGAGGAGTATTGAAAAAGGTCCTTCGGCTATGCACTAATTACAACTCGAATCACATTATTTGGTAGCCTTACATTGTAACTGGTCTAACAATACAAAAACAACAAAAATCGTCGAGACAATACCAACAAGGGATGAACAACTGCCAAGCAAAAATACAATACAAACGTCGAGTATACTCAGAAGATAAAGCCATAGACCTTTCCTGAAATTTACTCCCGGACTATATAAAAGTTTTCTTTATTTTCAGTGACAAGCTTCGAACTTTTTATCTATAAAGAAGGATGTAACTGAAACTCTCAATAGGCATATGCACGGATGCACTCGCGATAATTAAATGTCGAGAATGATTATATGTTTCCTTCAGTTTCGACAAAATGTAGGCTCCACAAGCGAAGACTGGACGACAGGCATCAGAAAATTTATATAAATTATCAGGAGTTGAAGTGGCTAGTCAATCTGAAATCTACTAATATTGATTGAATGAAAATACGTTGTGATGTGTTAGGCAAAAGATAACCCCATAACACATAACACGATAATCTAACTCCAACTTCATCCATGAATTGAATGGGATTAGTACGGGATTAAATTGTTAACTTCCTTTCACAGACCAAGCTTCCACTAATATTTTCTCAATGTATGCAAAATCACTGTTTTCTCTGTCGAGGGGACGAAAACCATAGCCCAATCCAGTTACTAATTGTACAAATCCGGGATTAACATAAGAAAGTTGTTTATACAGCTCCATCAAAAATGCGTCACAGAACGACTGGATATTCTATTCTCACTCATTCCGAAATTTCATCTCGTGAATACATCCACCCTGAAAATATAAAAATCCTGTATAACCCAGAACTTTCCTCGTAGAACTTTGGAAATTGTTTCAACGTGTATTATAGCTAATATCCTGGACTATTCTGACATGGGGTAACACCATTTTATGACATCTCCCGATAGAAGTATCATGCTTGTACCAGAAAATATGGCACGCCAACATTTTATCCCTTTCCGACTGCAGATGAGACAACCTAACGTAACTTGGAACCATAACTACGCCATGATTTATAGCAAATACGAAGTGAAGCTCCAAGTTGGCACCAGTGTGTTGCTTTTTGTCTCAGAAGCCCCAATTTCTTGCCTAAAACAAGTAGTTGAAATCCTGAGAATGAATTCTGAAGTAGCTCCTTACTTCGAAACGGCATTCGAAGAATCAACCATTCAACTTCAATATTGACAGATGGTCTTGGTAGAATTATCCCTTTCAAGTAACTTCTCCGTCGGAAGTTTTTTAACAATCGAGCTATCACGGAACGGGTGGAAATAGTGAATCTCGAGAACAATTTCGAACTCGAAGTTGGCTCTGGAGATCGTTTCGTTGTAGTTCGCTTTCACTTTGTACACCCTTCGATGGTATAATCTGCGTTCTGTAATGATGTTATGGAAAACCCAATTTCCATTAAACCTCGAATATGCCCCTCCCGCTGGAATTTTCGCGGGCGCTCATGTGTATAATGTGGATCGCTTGAGAGTATTTACGAGTGGCAAGCGTGCACTAGGTAGGCTACTACCTATGGAATGGAACGGAATGGAATGAAACGGGCATAGAAAGCCCTCTTACACCCTGCTTGCGTTGTTGCCACGTTCATGGATTCGCGGTGCTGGGATTGTTTCCCGAATGGATATGAGGGAATCAGTCGTGTTTATGGGCTGCATTCTCCTCCGTCTCGGTATTCCTTTGTTATACTCAATGCAAGTTTATATTCGTCGTTTGTTTTGTTCAATGCCGTTTCTCTCTTAGCTTTCGCGTTCCCGATCGATTCCGATAATTGTCAACAGGAATTTGAAGGAAGAGCTTCACTGTCAGTGACAAGAATTTACCTTTTCACGATATTTCATTCCACCGTGATCTACTATAGGTAATGGTTGACAGCCATTTCACGCCAATTCCCTTATCAATCCCATGCACCTGTTCAAAAATTTCATCCGAAAAGCTGAAAGTAATAATAGGATTATTCTCATCTCCAGAAGACCATAAAACATCACAAATTGACATCGTATTTATCGAATTCGCCATTGAAGCCTTCGATTGAAATTTATATCGAGAACCGTCAGTCAGTATTTTCAAAGAGTTCAAAGAGTTTAGTCTGTTTTCATTTGCAAAGCGCTTTATTGTTTCACATGAAACAGAAATGAAATATATGAATACAAAAAGCATATACAGTCAACTTCAAATTTCTAGTTGGATGCATCATGGTAGAATTTTTCAGTAGAATATGGTAATTTTGAATGACTGGAAATTTCATAGCTGCGATATAACAGCTGCATGAAGAAAATATCAGTGATAATGAAAAAAATACCGAGTCAACTCCCAGGGTCACATTTTGAAGACCACAATATGATTATCAGTATGAATATTGTTCGAGATTTCCTCCAATTATGTACAGAATTTCTGAAGCCTCTGAGTTGATGTATGAAACGGCATCTGTGCCGTCCCAACCAACCAGTACGGCTCTATTGCCCACGTTATTGATCCGGTCAGGATTGGATCAGGCCCGCCATTTTCAGCCGTTCCAGCAGCAGAATCTCTTAGCATACTACTAGAGGTGACTGTATTGATGATGACAATAAGTATCGATGATTGTAATTGTTTCATTTTGAGGTTTTCGCATTGAGCTCGGTCGTTGAATTTTTCTGAAATGACATTTATATTCTCAGAGGACTATAGCAGGTGCTCAGCTCCATTTCCTTTGGAATGATGGATCCTAAATTTTGATGGTGCATCCTTCATTTTCCTCCCATCGTTTCGATCCGCATTATGATTATCAATTGCAATGGAAAGTTTACACAATTCCTCAAATCATATCTCCAATCATAAAATACCAATATCCGGCTTTTACGCTCATGATTAGACAAGCGACCACAAAAAACACTAGTTTATGATTATTCCTTCTTTGAAGAGATTCGTCTTTCAATATCATCATTGCAAACTGAAACTACAGAAATTGCAATTGGCTGATACCATTTAGGCACTGAGTAGTCAGTATTTGATTTTACATAATTTCTTAATGGAAAACAGTCAATTCTGTCGATATTCCGACAAGCTGTCACAACTCTCTTTCTCAATTTAATAACTTTTTTATGCTTTGTTCGTTTTATTGCATATAATACTCCTGCTACTACCCTCGTGATGTTTTAGCGAAAATAATGCTATGAAAAATTATATGATAGCATATATCAATAGAACAGTAATACTCTATTCAGTTTGTGACAATCAATTATTTTTTTCCATTGAAATCACGGCGTGTTCGATTAGGGCTGTTATTTTCCCGAACTATCGATGTTAACTATCGATAGTTGGTCTTCTCAAGCTAGATTCTTGTGTATTTCGTGACTCCCTCCGCCCGTTCAACCGGTGTCTCTCTTATTCCCGTCGCGGGGTCGCGACGCCTGCCGTCCATTCAGGAAAATCCGGCGTCCATTGAGCCACCGTTGCCATTCGACCGAACAGAATTCCGACCGGGAAATACTCTGCGGTATTATATTCATTCATTCACTGTTGATTATTTAGAATCAAGTTACTGTTATGAAACTAGTAGTTTTCTGTTTATTATTTATATTTTACATAGTATACAGGTTATATAACCAAAAAGTATATAGCGGTCGTTTTCAACGAGTAATGCATTAGTTTGATGGAATTTTTGAATTGGCGTGAAAAAATTTTGACCTCACGAAACTAGCACATTTTCCATTCTCGAAAATTAATTGAATGAATCTGGAATCGATTATTTCAATATTCAACCCATTTCTGGGCGCCTGTTACTCGTAATCTCGAAGCATCCTGTATAACTTACAATCTGGTGGTTCTTTGAGGTAGCTATAGTTTATCTTATTTTTTTATATTTTTGGATATCGTTTCTCTGAATCAGGGTTACTTTGAATATATTTCATTTATTTCACTCTATATACTATTATTATTTCAATCGAGCGCAGCCTCTCTGCACATATTCATCTGATTGCTGATGCCTACAGTTAAATCATAATACTATTATACCACTACATGGAATGAATTATTCAACAGAGCTGGTATTCTGTTTTTGTTTCTCATTTTTCATAGGCGTCACTCCAATGTTATATCAGTTTTTTCGGTGTAGTTTATCGAAACAACACGTGTTGCTTTATAGGGACGTAGATTCAGACTGTGACGTTGATATCTGTCACCGAAATGGGAATTCGATATAGCGACAGCACGTTTTTGAATGCATAATTCTGTCGAAAAGCTCCGCTTTGTTTTCTCCTGCTGCTGTGCAGGACCAAATTTCCTGTGTTATTTGTCCGTTAACGGAGCACTATCTAGAAAGTTAACGGGTACTTTTACGAACTTCGATATCATAGATGAATGCAATTCCGATCCTCACTCTGACATGTCCCAATTTCTAATCAAAGAGTTTTTCTATTATACAGCTCTCATTTCCGTTCATCGTATTGTTCATACTATCATTCTCCATTTCTGTCATAGTTCGTTAGCTCATTCTACTCATCATTTCATTCTGTATTCTTTCAGTTTTTTGTTGTTCACCTGGAAACAAGTTTAGATATTTCCGTTTTATAACCTGAATTCAATTTCATTTAAACGTGAATAGTTGCACTTGAAATATTATGAAATATAAATGCGGTGAGTGTGGAATAAATATTCTGCTTTTAACGTTCAAGTGGAATACTTCAATTGCCCAGCAGTTTAGTTGCTATTTAATCAAGCACCCTACAACTTTGATTCGAGTTTCGAATTTGAACTTTAAATAACATTACTATATGATTACCACTACAGCTTAACATTCATCCAAATGAAATTTTGTGCTCGGAAATATATAGCTTCGAACAAGCACCTAATCGTTCTAAAATCGATGAGAATTCAATTTCTCTTATGCTTCGCAGCAAGGTGGAATCAGAACGCACAGTTTTCAATAAGGAATATATCTTCAGAGTATACTCACGAAACAAAAGTTTTAATTCCGTCTACCAAAGCAGTCGATCAACTACACTTGACAGGATGCTGAGATCAAATACTATGATAACATTTTTTTTCACAGTTCGTGTGCAGAAATGTGCATTTACAGAAGTGATTAGGAATACTACATTGGATTGGATTAGTATGGAGTTTATGTGCTTTCAGAAGAATCTACACCGCGAACTTTACAGATCTATTGTGTATGTGTCCTCACGTCAGGCCCTCGTCGGGTCCTCTATGTTTTGAAATGTTAGTTTTTCCTTTCTTATCGTGGAAAACCTCAGCCTTGACAGATCTTCGCATTGTTTCCTCGTCTTTTTGGCAGAACCTACGAATGGCTGTTCAATTATCATTTTGATTCTTCACATGTTCCTAGCGCATTTTTTCACCATTCAAGAATGTGCTTCATTTTATAATCAATATGAGGTTAAATGTTCAGCCTAGCCTTTCTGGATTTTTTTTCTGTACCACAGAAAGATTCTGTTGATATTATGTACTTGCTGAAAGAGACAAAATTATGAGTTTCTTATTTTCTATATTCAACCAATTGGTCACAGGCTGGTTTGATGAAATATATTCCAGTGCATAATGATTTTGTTCTAATATATATAATTCATGGACTCAGAATACAAGCTTTGGCACCTGCGAAAGTCTAGTTTTCAAACAGCTGCGTTCTTCGAAGAAAGTAGGGAGAAGAGCCCCTTCCTTCAGCGTCCGCTAATTGCAATGAAATTTACTGGGGAGGAAATTGGGAATCCAGTTGATACCCCTCACACATACTCAGGTAATAACAAGCTATGGGTATATACGTTGCCGGGCTGGAATTCCTCTAGTTAAAGCTGTGAGTGTGTTTTATGGCTCCGGCAAAATAAGCCGAAATTAACTCGACCTCAAACAAATTCCAGTCTAGGTACAGTCTCGGAGATAGATGTTGATCGTTGTGAGAATCCCTATTACAAGATCAGGATTGATCGCATTGTTAATGAAATTAACCACAAATTGACTCCTTGAACTAGGATAATTAGTGATATCACATAATAGTAATTACTACGGTGCTCAACAGAGTAATGATGAATTATCCATTATAGAAACCTTTGAATGCGTTGAGTGAATACACATTCCAATGGATAATTCGGATTTGATCAAATTAACTTTGTCCGGGTCTAGATTTTTGTACAGGCATGTGACTGAAATGTCATTCCGCATACATGTTCATGTGCATGGTGCTAAATGCCGTATTTGAACAAGTCACGGTTGAAGGATCCTGGTCGAATGTGCAAGTAAATATTTTCACGGCCGTCAATGTTCAAACCACCGTTGACTTGCCAGCTACTATGGAGTTTAAATATCGCATCACATCAAATTCGTGCGCGTTTCGAAGGTTTCTCATTTGAAGGTTCCCATCAACCTAAATGAATCCAGAAATTATGTAAATATTTTGATGTTATTCATTCCTCAACCTCTCCAGTATGGTGCAAAAGTATGGAATAAATTTATTTTTTACCAAGATTAAGCGATGTTTCATCTGAAAATGAAGAACCATGCTTTTCTAACAGGTTTTTTTCTGTTCTAAAGGAACTGGCTCATCGCTGGGGGCTACAGATTGAAATTCTATCGACAACGAAATTATTCAGTTGCATTTCTACGAAGGATCTGGTGGAAGTGATATTTCTTTCTGCGTATAGGAATGAGGCACGTGTTTGGGGATGAAGTAAAAATAGGCGAGTGCCGAATCAAACGAACAAAGCAAAACCAAGAGAGCACATACACACATCTCCACGGTGTTAAAACTCGATCGGAACGTGCTTTTATTTCATCCACACAGCTTTCGCATTGTTTGCTCAAGTTTTTTTTCTGCACTTCGTCTGTTTTCCTGAGCCGGTTCCAATATTACGCCAAGTAAATATTGGATAATCGAAGTCCATATTCTTCCGGATTATTGGATTTTCCCGGACGATGAAAATTATCAAATATTGTTCCGCCTATCTCTGCCCTCTCTCGCATTTTCCCTCTAGAATGAATTTCGATGCGCCATAGTCTTCGGGGGATTGAGTAAATCAAAAACCACGACTCGACGTTCGGGGTTGTTTGAATATCTAATTAATCTCGGCGAGTCTGTAAAATCATGTGATAACTCACTTGCAAGCCCTGATATCGGGAACCTCCTTCCTCCCAGCTTCCCGAATATACCTTTTCATCGGAGCTCTAGAACAAAAAACGCAAATTCCCCACTTTCCTAATTAACCAATTGATTTAATTAATCTATCGATCACCTTCTCGTTCTGACTTTGAAACTATCATTTAGTTAAATGAAATGCTTTTTCATTCCACAGTACATTTTTGTCAAATCAAGAAAATATCAAGTTGAATCATGGTTGTATTTATATGCGAGATCTTTTCGAGTGAATTTTCGAAATCAAGTTGAGCAAACTTCAATGCATATTCATCGATTGTTTCTTCAATCTTTTCTATTATCCTTATGTTTGCAATTTTATCCCGAGAGAATAGTAAGGTGAATAATTCTCAAACACTCTCCTTAACTAGTCTGCGAGAACGAAGGAGGAGAAAAAATCAAAGACACGTTCAGGAATGAACACTTACAATTGCCGCAATAAATTTTCTCCGAACTAACTGATGGCGGCTGCTCGGAGAAAAACTACCAGAAATTCGAGAAAAGACGATTCAATTCTCCATTACGGCCAGAATAAAATCAGTAAAGTTTAATTAGATGCCTAAAATAAAGGTTGGATAATTAAAAGTGCAGTTTAATTTATATTTCGATTAAATATTCGAATATACGCGCCGTTTTAAGGTTGACATCTGGAATTCGAGGAATCGCTCCTCGAGAAGGGTAGTAGAAGGGTCTGGCATGGTATATGTTATCTGACGGGGGAAGTAGGAAAGAAAATTAGTTTGAGAAATAGCTGAGAGGTAGTAGGGTGAGCATGAGAGTTGATGAAGCTAAAAAGATGTGTCAAGATAGAGAAGACTAATAGTAGCTAAGATCACTCCTTTTATTGTCGTATAAAAGTTTTCATTTAAAAGCAATTTGGTATCTTGCAAAATACTACAATGGAAATGGAGAGTTACTATATTAGAAATTGAAGGGAAGAGGATTAGGCTGCTGGAAATAAGCCCCAAAGTATCGATCCTTATTCCTCTATGAGAAGTGAGTGACTCATGTATCGAGTGTGTGCTTTTTCATGTAGGTTATCCTTACCATTCCCATTATGACGCAGATTCTTATCGGAACGTTGGTTTTCAAAGGAACACAATGAAAAAACAGTTTTTTACGTGTTATCGATTTCTTGTATGTCCAACATTTTAATTGCTGCTCGTCATTCCATACGTCTCGGAGATCGGAAATGATTCTAGTTTATCCGTTTTTGATGGTCTACTATTATACGAACGGAGTTCATCAATTGTAGTTTCCCCTCGGCCAATATGATGAGATGCTATCGCTGGCCAGTAGCATTAGTTATTGGTCGTTTCCATTGATTAGACAAAAATATCCTAATAATAATGTTCATCAATTCATTCATATCGTTATTAGTAGTGTTAATACTGTAGGATATAACACCAAACTATTTTCGAATCGACTTACTGATTGTGATAACCTATTAGCTTGATTATAAAATAATATACCATTGCAAGTACATGGATCTGTTTTTGTTTAAAGAATTACCTGTTTAAATGAAACTAGCATTATTTGTTGTTTTATTCGATATTCTACGAACAAAGTTCAATTTCAACAAAATAATCTCTTTCAACAGTGGCTCTAGTTGAGTTTCAGTACACAGATAAATACCTCCAAGGCAAAACATTGTTCGTCGTTCACTGACTAATTAACTATCCGTCTCTTCGCAGAAATATTTTGCATTCAATGATTCATTAGGCTATATTTCTGAGAACCGATGAGCACTTCTCCTAATGAAGGAAAGCTAAGAAAATACAATACTTGGACTTCATCCTACGAATCGATTTCTCAAAGTTTCGCGATAATGTTGTTTTTTATTACATTGAAACATGTCTTTTATCATGTTCTGCAAAGTAACCCTTGTGAACTTACTCCATGACGACCCTTCACGTATTCACTTTGAACCTATATTAATTCTTGTGGCTGATTTCTGTTCATAGGCTTGGAAAAGGTCGGATAATGGATTTTAGCGTACTAACGTCGACCCTTCTGTGAGTTCTAGCAGCATAAAAGATTCAAATAAGCGGTAATCTTTGACGATTCCATTTTCATTTTTTGCTCTCGAGATTTCACGTTATTGACATTGCCCCATAGAGAAAACGTTGACCGTCAGTCATCTCACATTCACTTCATGAAATGGAAATACCGTTGCTTTGATATAATTCAGCTGGATGGGGAAATTCCACGAGAAGACTGTCGTAAACAGGACAATCTGTCTGAGTTCAGAGTGGAGTGTTTGATTTACGAAAAGGAGTTATCACTCAATCAGGGAGGGTGACTAACGTCAAACAGATATTTACTGCGAACGACAGCACTTCAACTTTTTATTTGCCCTAACACTCGATGAAGTTACGCCTATGTACAGTAGGACTTCCAGATATGCAGTGGGAGTTTTTTCACGTCAAACTTATCAGATTTGCATACAATGACACGCGTTCAGATTGGATTTGATGAAATACAACTGATATTGGAGTCGCTAGGGTAAAATAAGATTTGTTGTATCAACAAATCAGAATCTCTATTTCTATTAATGATGGAACATTATTTATTCACCCGCTTTTTGATCCCATTGAAATTTTTTCTGTTGTTTCCGTATCCTTAATTTCATTCTGATTAGAAAATATTCGTGACACGTTTCTTCTTAATCAGACACTTACCGAGTCTTACCCGAAATAAAAAATCGAACAACATTTACTCTTGAGAGGTTTCTCATTTCCTGCATTATATATCAGAGTCGATATTAGAGTTGAGTGGTTTTTTACCGCCTTATAATTCCATCATGTACCTAAAACGTTATACTTTTCCCACAATTTATGTAGAGAAAATTATACTTGCATATTGCAAATTGTTCTGGATAATATTCTGTGCAAGAGGAGCGAGACCCACGGCATTTTCAGTTACTCCTTGCCCACTGAAAATGAACCAAGAACCAAATAAATAGTGGACATTATTTTTGGAGAGCAATGCCAACACTAATTCACGGAAGCTCCTAAGTGGCGAGCGGATGATAATATTTACAGTCCACTCTCGAATTTTTTTCATCAATCCTTTTTCATATTATATAAAAGCCTCATGTGAACGAGACTAGGCAGGCCATTGTGGAGTGAAGATAAAACTCTGCGATAATTCGTAACCCGAGCACGTCTATCAGGAATACATTTCATTTACATAGGAGAAATTCTGTAGTAGTTATTGAAAGTTTGGCTTTTCTCTTTTCGCTTTGCTGAGAACAATGAAGAGCGTTGTCAAATAATCCACTCGGTGTTATCTCTCGTGTCGAAATGTTCACGACCGAAGACTATGAGCGAGTTAAGTAGTATTTTTGCAGTACATCGATGGCTGTGAAATCATTTAATTTTCGGCGATATGTCGTATTAAATTGTGATTGATCGATTGGAATATTCACGTCGGGCCCCGCCTACTTGTCCATGCAGAAGTATAAACGATTCTCCAAATGCGTTCGTACATTTCTCAACATCTCAGGAGTCACTGTATGCAGACAGGCAATATATTTTCAGCTATAACTCGGAAGTTTCTCCCGAGTCCGTTTTCTATACACCGAGGACGTATAGGTTGGGGTAAACTCATTTTTGTTTTTGTCTAGAAGTATTTTAACAAAACGCTAGCATACCTCCATTCTTATTTCCAACCGTGCCTCGCAAACTTCAAGCGTTTATGACGTCACTGCTTTCCTGTATATGACTTCATACTCAGAGAATTGAACAGAATATTTCAATTCTCGAATTTCCTCCTAATAGACAATTACAAAAATGTAAAAAATCCTAGACTGTCCCTTGAATGCAACTATGGGGATCACACAAAATCGAAATCAATTCCTATTTCAATTCTAGAGGAAATTTATAATATTCACGAGGAGTGAGACATCGCAGATGTTCGTTTAAAAATGAAAATTGACCTTGCAGGTCATTCAGAAAAGAAAGTCATGAGTTTTCTTTTCACCCAATACGTCTTTACTGTACACAGGTTATGGTAGTGTCTACGCCTATGTTTTGGCGTTTTTTGAATTCAAACGCATGACCGAACAGCAGTTAGAAATTGATCGTGATGCATCGTATATGGTAGTGTTCTCATGATGCTAGCAACGGACTTCCTTTATCTGTGATGGACCCAGCATTTCTTCTCTTGAGTGTTTGGGAAACATGTGGAGACTCATTATATTCCGATCGTCATATTCGGTAATTAAACGGTATCTAATAAGTGGGTAGAACATCGGAATAATCACGACTCGCTATAAATTTTCGAGTGTAACGGAATATGATGTGAGAACAATAGTATAACTTGGGAGTGCTCTCTGCTTCTTCGAATGTATCAGCTTCACATCTCTATAGCGAAATACGATCATGATTTCACTGAATGTTCACCCTGTACGCCAGGAATCAATGGAAAAGTCGTGGGAGGAATTACTTCACGGATTTGTTTGGATCTGAAATATTTGTTCAGCTCTCACTGAACTAATATTGCGTATTTTCATTGGCGAATCTAAACAGACTTGGGACAAAATCAAGTGTACTAGAGTAGGGCGGCTAACAAACGCCAACTTCAGACCGACAGTTAAGGGTTCGGTAATAAGGTTATACCTGGAATGAACTTTGACTGTTCTCCGGGCTGGGTTCAAACGGAATAGCATTATCATTGTTAACCATATTGTTTCTGTGAGGTAGGCAGGTATGCACAATAGCGGTACTTATACTCTCCTCAATCAATGGCCCGCTGGACCAGTATTGAATTTTCCACAATTAATCACTATGGCATGTTGTTTCAGGTTTATAACAATTTGCACCAATATGCTTTGTTAAAAATCTCGCATATTTCAACCGAAGCCATACCCTCTACCACGATTTCCATTCGACAAGCAGATCCAAGTTTAACCTAATTACAGAGGATGAGATATAGATCCGGAATTTTCTCGATGATTGCATGGATTCACAAATACCTCACCATATTCCTCGGATATGGATATACTGACTTAGAATTGTCTTTGTCGTAGAAGCGATTCACGTATTTTTGCTGACATAGCTCAACTTGTCAAGAAATTCGACATTATAGAAGATCGCCCAAAATCCTTGCCAGACATATAGGGAATCAATTTTCAGCAGATTACAGACAGGATTTCTCGGGACGTTCGAAATGTAACACTGTTAAAGAAAGAACATCATTTTTCTGGTGACAACGAAATACTTCTTTTATGAATCATCCAAGGTGCTGATCTGAAATGAATTGAAGAGATTTCCTCTCTTCATTTTTCTTTCTGATATAAAGGTATAACAAATCTTCAGAGTAATAAAGCATGTCATAATAAACGCGATAATTTTTTTAACATAAAATTACCCCCATAGATAGATTTACCTCCTTTTAATTGAAGGATCGCTTGATCAAATTGTTTGGGAACAATATTTCTGGCAGTGTTTCACGTAATAAATCAAGTGGGCCAAGGCATTTCGAGATAGCAATTCTTAGTTGAAAGAATTTGTGGTAGGGTCATAAACTTCCCACCTCGTGTACTGTTACTGAACCATCCTCAGACTAACAGAGTCGTAATATTAAAATTACCAGAGAGAGTTCTCTCACCTCTATGTTTCGGTAAGCCATAATTTTTCGAGCAGATATAGTTCATCAGATGTTTCTTTATTTATTGATTGATATACTCTTGAAGTGAAGCGATGAAATATTCAGTTTTTTATGAATATCAACTATCAAGGCTGTATGATGCCTATATATCGAATTTATCTCAGATTTGTAGTGGGATACCAACTTATCTGGGAATGATTTATAGGTGGCTCCAATTTATCCGTTTGATTTATCTAGGGATCCCATATTTGAGATATCAACCCATTTCCTGAAAAATCATGAATTGCCAATTTTCACGAATTTGAATATTCTTCGGGAGAAAGTTAGAATCAATAAATGGTGTTATGGTCTACGAATTATCTCAGAAATTGAATGTGACAGATTCTCAGTTGATTAAATGATTTTTCAAATATTGAAGACTACATTTCGAAATCCCTAGAATTATATCAATATTTGTTTTACTGTTCATTCACTATTCATTTATAAAAAAAATCAGTTTCTCCATCTTTCATAACTGGATCTGTAGTATCAGATACCAGTAATAAATGTGTGTTGCCCTAAAAATATGAATTCAAATGAACAAAATGATGTTGACTACATAAAATGTCGTGAGACAAAGATGAAGAATAAGACACTGAATCGGTTAAAAATGATGCAGATAAGGTTTTTAGAACTCAACACTTGTTAACACAATGGATAGTTTCCACCTATCAAATTTCATAGCCATCTCTGAGGAATTCTCGTTTCGTATACAATGGACTTCACCCACGTGTTCAGTTCTCAGTAATAGTTCATGAAAGTGTTGCTCTTCAATCTACGCTCCGGTCAAAAAAAAACTTCAATGACGTCACGTGCATGTAAAAATAAATAAGGCAACCAAATCCATACATAAAAGTCGTTGTTATGTTTCATTCACCACATTTACTGCTGAAATGAATTGTGAATGGTCAATTAGATTCATTTTGCACCTGTACTATTGAATACTCGTTCACTCACCTATCTCTTGCTCAATTAGATTATTATCGTTGTAGGGATGTGCTATGAGCATCATTATCAATCTGGGTTAGATCAGGTCCGTCCCTGGACACGTTAGGCGATCACGGATCACGACTTTTCCGTAATCGGTACGGGTGAAGGCATGCTGACAATTTCAACTTGGCCTATGTGGCTCACGTTCAATACAGAGACGGTTGCCTACTAACTCCTGGCAAATGAGAACAGAACATCTGATAATATCACAAGTATACTGGAATATACACGTCGAGCAAGAGAAATTTTGTCATGTCAATGAAGCCAGAACTCTATGGACGACTGGACTATTATCGAATTTTAAACGATCAAACACTACACCATATAGTTATGGTCGTGCGTTTTTTTTGCACTCATCTAAATGCATTTTCGTGACTTATTTCGAAATCGCTGAATTTCAAACCAAGTCACCCACTCCACCACAGTAGTGACGTTAGAAATTTAATTGTTATCTTATTGGTGTATTTGAGATATCCACAACTATCTGACAAATACTAAGACTATCTTTATTTACTTAATGACGTTTGCATAGTACTAGTAGTAATGGTACCACGTCTGCAATATGTCCTTAGGATAATTTGATGTATATTTAACAACCCATTTTATCACACACAAGATGAAGAAAAATCAAATTGATTTTAACAGAATCAGGAATATCTTGATTCCGGATCATTTATCAATACTGAAAATATTGAATGAAATCAATGATTTTCATTTCAAAACAGGGTCTCGTGTTTGCATATGAATTTTTTTATGTGGCAACTATGTAATAACAGATTTTTTCTCATGAAGTCATGTAGTCAGTTAGTATTCGCAGAAAAACTTCAGAGTATCTCCCAAAGTAGCTCTAAATAACCTTCGATTATTCACTGGCTGGTTGTGATATTTCCCTTTCAACTCATCACACTATCTGGTGATAACTGATATCATAGTTTCATCGTTGTGTGGACGCTGAACAGGAATTCCCGATGATCATAGGTAATCAAACGAGCAAACAATTCCTTGTGTGTTTAACGGCGGCCATATTCGACAGCGCACTGATCACGTGTTCTGGACAGGTCTATTCAACTTGGTCGTTGTGGCTGGCCTAGCTGGCGCGTATTGTATCGCATATCGAAGGCTCGGTATTTGTTACGTAGGCCGACAAGAGCCAAAGCGAGTGATCCACTGGCAGTGTGGGGGCCCCCAGCGTCGCCTGGGGACCTTCTGTTATCCATGCGTCTACTCGAATGTGACACATAAAGATGGACCATTTCTTTTTCTTGTCTTGGAAGACACGAAATGGCTCCTTCAACAACGAGAATTCTCGAAAAAGGCGTCCAGAAAATTTCCTTTCTTTTCCACCAATCATCTATTTTTCAGCTTCCTCGTAGGTATTGTCCGAATCATTTTCACAGCGACGTCAATCAGAATAAGCTTCATTGTCTGTAGAAATGTACCCTTTTACACAAAACTCAGTTGTGAACATATTTCACTTCGGAGGATATTGTTAATAGCATGAAAGCATTTTCATTCTGATATAAGCAGATTTTTTTTTCATGATAAAAAATTTTTGGCCTAGGATTTCTTTGAAAAAATTAATTGCACATAATCTTCATTCTGCGGAAACTTTCGGTAACCTGTAACTAGTAAAAGATGAAATAACTTTTTCTCGATATTAATAGAATTCCAGTGCGTTTTATTCTCCAATGCAGAATAAATTTATCGAATCTCGGATTGAGTATACTTGCTCATTTTCATGCTGTTACGGATACTTGAATAAATTTGAATGATTGCTAATTGTTTTCCCAATCTATAATACACTATGAAAATATCAGATATTTTTCTTATCGATTCCCGAAAATGATTCTGATGAATTGATTCTCGAAAATGAAGAAGATCAAATCAATCAGTTCACTTCGAAAACGGCAGTTAGACATCGGGAGGACTAATGAAGGTCGTCTTAGAATGACATAAAGAACCTTAGAAGAGGATGAACATAAGGCTTTGCATTAAAAAATAACGAAATCGATATCGCGATGAAACACAAATCCGGCAAGATACGAATTCGACAGATCATTTTCTTTAGTACGTTGATTGTTTTTTTCTTTTTATATCACCATTCTTATATTCATATGGATATTTTTCGTCTACGAATGTGCACTGTAATTGATGGTTATGTTGTAGGTGTGGTTTTGGTGAACACCCTGTGAAGAATTCCACTTCGCAATCCGAATCGCCAACCAAAGATTCATATCGATCGACGTCCGTTAGGAAAGGTCGAATGGATCGGACTGGTTTTTTTGTTTGTGTTTCACGATGGAACTGGTTCGATTATACTTTCTCGTTTAATGAAAAGACAAATGTGGGAGTTTCGTATTACGGAATGTGAAACAGATATTCATCTTGTGCATGAGCATTTCCCGACTGTACAGGGTAATCTATATTCAGTGCGGAATTCTCCATTGAGTCGGTCGGATGGGTAGGAAATATTTCTTGAATGAAAAGATGGATGTGTATAATTTGCCGACTGGCCTGAAATACTGTGAAATTGGTATTTTTGGTGAAAAAATCGTTTCTATTATTGCATTATCTGAATTTATCTTGTGGAGCTACAGGATATAAAATATTTTCCACCACTTGCCGTAATACTCATCATTATTTACTCCCTTCAGGGCTTATTGTTTGAGTAGTTTTCCTAGTGCGGGACAGTTTTTTCCTCTCTATTGATTGTAGTTTCCCGAACCACTGCAACCTCCACATAATCATAACACAATAATCTTTATTTATGGAAAAACAAAACCTGATATCATGCTCCATAATTCTGAAAACAATAACATTTTTTGTTAGTGCAGTGGTAAAATAACAAAATTTCTTGTTGCGTGAACCGATCAAATATGCAACAAAAACAAACAAGGCTACCAGAAAAATGTGAAACATCTCTCGAAATCAGATGTAACCTAGAAAAAAAGATGATAGATCCCTAGAAAATATTTGTTTGTCCACTAACGGACATTAAGACATTATATAAAAAAAACTAGTGACGACTTCTTAACTATATCTATTGGTTGTTGGCAGATGATGAAAACAATAATTCTTTTTGAGATTTCACACTTCTTGGCCCTGACAACAAAATTGATATAACATTTTCCATCGTTATATTTGTTGAGGTGACATAATTGTCCAAACATTCTTGATTCAAGAATGGAAATGTCTCTCGACAAATAATATTTTAATTCGAGAATAGAACGGTAGACTATTTTGAAGGTGTAGCTAACTAAAATCGTGATGATGGATTATCTCAGGTATTCCAATAATTTCGAACAAGCTGACAAAATCGATTTGTGGAAGCATCCGGTTAGCTGTGCAATATTCTTACTATAAAATAGCGCTCTAACTACCCAGTGTGGTGGGAGATAATCAATTTTCAAGGTATGCGCTGTAATTATATCTTGTGTGGAACAATGCGTAGACGGAAATTGGAGCACAGATCGGTAATATTCGAGATGGAAGAAGAAAATCGGCCAATCGCTGCTAATCCCGAACATGCAATTTCTGTGACATAATATGACAAATTCAGTAGCCGAATATGTTGCTTCATCGGCCGCGTTATAGAGTTTGCAGCGTTACTTTGTGTTCACGTCATATTCTACATGCATTGATCATTATTCAATAGCCAAAAAGTCACTATTACTGCCGGAATAGGCGGATTTCCATTTACTCACAAGTAATCCGATTACCCGGTGCCCAATGTGAATTTACTGAATTTCAGTAACCGTTCATTTTATTTGATGAACAATATCAGACCTTATTACACCTGGAAAACGATAAATTCGGAAAATCAACATGCTGATGTAATCGAATTGTTGATTATGATAATAATAATAATAGAATTTTTGAACGTGCATTTTTCGAGTAATTTTTAGTTTCCTGAAAAGTTTCCTTTATCACGTTTGAATTTTAGTATGTGCGTATCTTCTATTTCGATATCATATAATTCCTTTTTTTCTATTGTGACTCTGAATGAAAATCACCAGCTTAGTTTTATCGTCGTTGAAAATGTTGGAATCACTTTTTTGTTTTCATGATAGCAGATGAATCAATAGTTGAATAATTTTTCAAATAATTTTTATCGACAATGTTAAATCAATGGTATTCGTTATAGAAAACCGAATTCGATGAATGTTATTGAACATGAACATGATGTCTGATTGATTGGACATCCATAAAAAACGAAGACGCATATTTACTAACAAATTCCTTATACGTTATGCGACAGTTTCCATTATGTTCAAGTCAAATTTACTGTAATGAGATTATAGTAATGCCATTACAGAGACTTATGTTTTTTATAATGAGTATGTACTCTATTTTAGATGCTGAATATCATCCAGAGATGAATATTCCGTTTCTCGTTTTCAGAATAAGTTTTGACTTCCTGATATTGTTATGAAATTAATTTGAATTGTTGAAGCGAAAATGAAATAACTGTAAAGGAGAGTAAATGCTAAAAATGTTTCTCGAGAATTTAACTAAGTTCATTATTGGTATTGATCATTCTCAGATTCTTGAAGCTTCTCATCTTAATTTTTCATGGTTACCGAATTCCCGAGTGTTGTGACTGACAATCATCAGTACAATCATGTTCATTAAAAGTGTTTGGGAGAAACGGTAGCTGAATATTCGTTATGCGTACTGATTAATCTTGCTTATAGAATGAAGAAACAACTTGAGTTGTTAATGAATGAACGTGTCCCTGCTCCTGGGATACATACACTTAACGCTACAACCTAGAGGATGTGATAGTCTCGTATATACCCCCATCGTTCAACAACCTACTCTTGTGCAAATCTTCACTCAAGAGACTTCAAGCAGGAAGTGAAATTCTGTCGTGATGTGGGTCGATTAAAATTAGATATTCGGTGACAAACAGTCCATTAAGAATTCATTGCCAAGTCGTGTGCATCTTGTTGGAAATTGATTCACATCCACAAAAACACGTTGAAATACAGAATCGATCATCTCTTGAGCCACCATAATCTTACTGGAATCCACTAATACAATTCCTGGTTTAAATCTGCCGGTTCTCCATCCATCTGTTCGGTTATTACACAGTCTGCTCGGGCTGATATAACGAATCATGGTATAAATCATAAAACCATAATGAGAAGGATCCAAAGAAATAAACGTCGAAAACCAACGTGGATTCTTGAAACGCTCGTAAAACTAAATTAAAAGGATGTTTCCAGTCTTGGGAACGGCAAAGATCTCGTAGGGTTAGATATTCGGTCATTACAGGGAGCTTCAGATGTGTAGAATTCGCCGAATGATTGAGCAAAGGCGTGTGATATAACAGAAGATTTTCAAATTTTTCGGGATCAGCAGCAATCAACTTCCATCTCACGTATTTTCTAAACCGTTTATTCACCTCATGGAGCATTGGACACCAAAAGTTCCTAGTTTGTTCGACAAGTTGTTACACCTCATCTTCGCTTGCTACACCACTGTTTTTTGAGAGAGGGCGGAAGGAAGTATTGGAAAGTGAAAGGCGTTCCTGGCGACAAGGGGTGGTGGTATTCGATATAATAAATAAGATGATGTGGGATGCAACCTAATAGGAGAACACATCCCAGGACCGTACTGTAGCTGAATCCAAATTACGGACCTATGCGAATGGCAATTTGCTTCAGGTTGATGTTATCTAGCTGTGGTAACCACAAAAAACTGAGTATTCGAATGAAAAGATTTGTTTATTTCAATCACGTATCCTTCGTGCTCATAACATCGAGTGGGGTTTCTCTTTTTCAGTTCTTCGAGCATATCTTCCTACATAGATCGGCTAGAGTTGAATTCAGACATGTTAATATTTGGTTCGTGGAATAATATCGTTTACTTTGCGCACAAAGAAACAAACCTCACTTGGACATCATTGGTTTACGATATTTCCTATGCTGTCGAATGAAAACAACATATAGTTATGGACTGTACTATGCCTGATTCAAATTTATTATGCAAGAAGAGACACTTTCTTCTAGAGTTCCGAAGAGAATGGTGTCCTTATTTTCATCTTGTTCGGGTTGTAATTACAGTTTCCTGAAGTCGAAGGAATAGTGCCGTTAATAAGTTTCAAGCGTTCAGAAATAGACGAACGGACATTTTGCAAGCTGCAAAATTCCATGTTGAATTTCATTTCTAACGTTGAAATTAGCTGTACTGAAAATCCCGAACGTGTGGTCCCGCTGTATTACAAAATGAGAAAGACTGATACGATCTCCCCTTTTTTACACTTTGCCTGGACATTTAATATTTGATGACGAAAATTCCTGCCCTAAGGGTCACGGAATCGGTCCAACATTTTATTGCTTTCTAAAGGGAGCCATTCCATGAATGAAGTTCCTGAAATACTGATGTATTTTTTAAGCAACATTTGAGTCCAAATGTATTCATCCACTTCACGTAACGATTAACTATGTTCGATATATTATAAGATTACCTACATTAAAACTCAATAATTTTGTAGAAAATCGAAAGCGATTGCTTCTGCTCAGAATTTCCTTTTTTTATTCAAGCAATCTCATCTATATCGAGCATTATTTCGATTTCCTCAGCTTAATATTTAGACTTTTTCGAATGAAACATTTTGCCACTGAGTCTTAGCGATGCAACAGTACATATTGTTGAAAACAAATCAGCATGATTTTTTAGGTTTTCAAAATCAATTGAAAAGTCCAAGGTACCTTCTCCGTCGTCCTTTATAAGAAAAAAGAAATATAACAAGCAACACGATGTCGGACAGGAAATCTGAACGACTTTGTTCGCCAACATCTTGAGCACAGAAATGGTAAACTGAATAGAAGGGTATTCTAACTTCTGAGAAATATTTATGATCCGTTTCGAAACGCATGCAGGCAAATGGGCCTACTTCGTAGAATGTTTACGATCGTCTAAATGTACCCCTCCCTATACGGTTGCCAAATTCGTATAGATGAAGGATGCATGAACTAATAATAGCTTCGACAATCTGTTGAATGAACCGATTTCATGGTTATATTTCCAAAATCGATGGCGGTGAACAGTTTAGCTTGCCGTATTGCGATTGAATTGAACGACTTCCTAGGATGCTAATAGATAACAAACTGGAAAATACTGTACCTATATTGATTGTCGATTTTTATGTCATGGGAAATACTTTGAGCGATCATTATTTATTATCATCGAACTTATGTTACATTTTTATGGTCCGCAACGCAATCGATCAGTAATTTATTTCGTACAACGTAACTGATGAAAATTATCAATTGTTGAATAAATACAGATTCCCCAGAATAGATATTTTACGTTGTGGAAAATATTATTTAATATTTTGAAATTAATAAATACGATCACGATGAATAAAACATTGTTTGTTCAGTAGTTGGAAAGTAGATGAATATTTTACATAGATTTTATACCTATTCAAACTCAGAGATTTGGGCGTATTAAACTTTAATAATTAATAATTTTCAAAAAATACTATAATAAAAAATACTATTCTTACTGCTATGAATCAGACAATTTACTTCTTCCGTGCTCGAGAAACTTAACAGATTATCTGTGAAAACGTAGAAAATCAGGTGGAACCTATGATGATATTTTTTTGTTTCAACACTCTCCAAACAGGCGCCGCTAGAAATCAATTTTTTCTTGAATAACTTTCGAATTCATTGATATAAGTCAGTCAGTGGACATGGGTACATACGGACACTAGGTGAGGTCTATCAAAATATTATCTTTGAAACAGATTTAGTATTCATATTTCACCAGAGTTGGAGTGAAAACTTCGTAGTGCTTCAATTCTTAACATTCTGAATAACGGAAAATTGAATTTTGTTTATTGATGATGAAATGAACTGTTTACGAAAATAAGGTTACATAAATATTGTTTCATTCTAAATAGAAACGAACATTGATTCTTTTACCCAATAACTAAGTAGAATCCAAAAAACATATAAATTCACTTCGAGATCTTGAATCCAAGAAAGAATATGCGAAATATACATATTTCGAGAACAATAGATCGAGAGTTTCTTTCATAAAATGTTCATCATTCCTTGAATAGTTGATGTTAACTGTTGAAATCAATTTTATGCAAGAGAAAAACGGTTCATGTTGTTATGCTGTGATATTTTCTATAATGCTTTTTTTGCTGTTCCATTTAATAATGTGTCAACTTCCTGACGCTATGCGAAGTCTATTCCCACATCATATCAGTAACCGTTCAGATATTTCGTTTCACACATGAGATACTCGGTATAACAAATCGCCGTCGTTCTATCGATCTATTACTTATTCTACGTCCCCGAAAGTTGAACCCGCTTCATTCACTTTCCACTCTGGCTCGTTTTCCTTGCTGCAAATACCTTCGGGATAGAAAAATAAAGACTTTCCCAGATTGAACGAAGGCGCCTAATGAACCTATTTTGATCAGTCGAAATGTGGGGTTCTATGCTCGGATACCGAGATTACATGTAGCAGTTCTAATGTTTCCGTAATAGCATGTATGTGGGTAAAGGACAAACCCTCCCAGATGACGAAAAGCTTGAATAGAACCAAATTGCTAGCGCTAATACGTTCGAGGCGCCAGAGCATAGACGGGGAGAAATCTCATTGACTAGAAGGATTACTTACTTCAATGACAATTTCTCTTGTCACAACAGTGAACTGTGTATGTCATTATCGGTAATGAAATGTTCGTTATAAATATTCATCATTCACATTCTCAAAGCATCTTATACAGGGTGAGTCATAAATGTGTACCGAGAAGTCTGAGGATGATAGTACATTGAAAAAGAAAGTATAGTTTCATGAATGAACTTATGGCAAATCGCAGTGATATAACTAAGCAGAAAAACCACACGAAGAAATTAACTGCATCAATCTTGTTTACATAATCGTCAAAATTAGGAATTTCTAAAATTTCATTACCAATTAATTGATCTGCTATCATCATGTGGGTACAAAAACTCAAATATGTCGAAAACGGTAACATTTTTTATAATTTGACCAAAGCACCTTTTCCATGTAATTTTCGAATTATATGGTATAATTCTATTTTCAACTCACCCGCTGAAAACACCCTTATAACAATCAGAAATATAGTGAATTGGACAAATGTATTTTAACAACAAACATTTACGCAGAAGATTTCAATCTAGTGGTTTTCACATTTATGTGGGGAATTTATTTCAATATTTCAACTTTGAAAGGATATATCGTCTTCAGTATGCATTTTGGGCCCTGAGTTTATTGACCAAACTATACTTTTTTTTCAACGTACTATTATCCTCTGAGAGCTTGGTCCACACTATTAACTCACCCTGTATGTGCCAAATTTTTCGTCACATATTTCATTCGATGAATGACTTGACTGCTGAAATGTAAAGAAATTGTTTTCCACGCTCAAAATGTTTTTTGAGATGATTGTTTTATATATAAAACTTCCCACGAAAGGAGACATCCTGTAATGTTCAGAGAACATCGTGAGAACTAAGGGAAAGGAGGTAGGAATTGGTGTTCTTTTTAAATTTCTGAAGGTCATATGCCTCGGGGAACACCTCCCTGGGCAATGTGTTCCAGAGCCTCGCTGTTCGTTAGATGAATGAATCTTTGAAAATAGATGTTCTGCAGGTCACCAAATTAATTATTAATTAATTAATTGGACCCGATGGAGTATGGTTTTTATGTATTTGAAGTTATTCGACTAGTACACCCTCAGGATTTATAAAAGATACAAAGAAATGGCACATTATCATAAGAAATTTTAGTTATTCGCACCTTACACTCTCTTCAAATCAATCGAGTATGATTATCCTGTCTTTCAGTGAACATTTTTGAAAGGAAAAAGATGAGCCGTCCAGTCAGTGCTTTTTTGACATAAATTTTTCTCGAGGTTCTATCGAGATATCAAAATTTTACAAACTGTTTGAAATTATAGAAACATAATGTTTTGTGGGAAGAGTTTGCCATTTAATTTCTCATTTCCAGAAAATCGTTACGAAACGTGAATGTTCGTAATAATTATTTCAGAGGGCGATGTAGGTAATGGAAGTAGTGTGTTCATCCCACATTGAAAGACGTCCCACACAATAATATCTCAAGTCGCCACTGTGTAGTTGAAGTTCTTCTCGGATTCATAAAGCTTCATGAAGCCATGGAGAATATAAAACTCATTATCGAACGAATCCCATTTCGGAAATTCATACAAATATCAGATGGTATCTTATTTTTCAATAAATTTAAAAACGACTCCTTCTCTAGTAAAATTAATTATATGACGTCCATATGTATTATGACATTTTTAAATCTCAGAAAGGCTTCTCATATAGTCAAATTGCTGAACACTTGTCTCTGATTTTTCATCATCTAATATCAGATTTTATTATTCAAATACATCATGGTTTTTTCTTCAATATACTTTGATATGTAAATGTACAATTAACATGCGAAACCTACTTTGTATTTGAATTTCAAATCCATCAGAAACCGTCATATTACCTTACTAATTTTTTGATTATATTGTGAAATTATCTTTTTTCAAGAATTTTCCAAACATTCGTACTTGAAAATATTCACAGTCATGGTTATAGCTCGAGTATTTTTTATGTAATGTTGGTACTGTGAACGTTATTGACTTAATGTTGGTATCAGAATCCATCATTCTGTTGAAATTGTTTACAGAGTTGCAAAAACTACTAAATAGTTATTTTTAATTATGTTATTTTTACTTCGCAAGATCTCATTCAATGGCAACTTTTTGGTAAACTCAACTGAATAGCACTACAAATTGTTGTCTTCAACATACACGGTTACTTCCTCGGTGAATGAAGAGTGATGAAACGACTACGTATTTCCAATGCCATATAAATAAATTCAATGAGTTGAGAAAAGGGGGTGCAGCTAACCCATAAACCCTGTGGGGACGCCCCCAGACCCGAATAGTCTCAGCTCACCGCAGCACTAGATTGTGGGCATTTATACGTTGCATTTGAATTACAAATGGCTAGTGGGGCGATATTTCATTTCACCAATCGTATCGCGAGATAAGTGCGAATGTGACGTCATAAATTCTCACGGCCGTCACTTTTCACTTGTCACTAGCACGGCCGTGTCCGGCAAATAGTTTGGGCTGGCGAAATTTATCCAGGAAACGCTACAAGGAAAACGTCTTATATGGACGTATACCGAATGAAAATCACGTCCGTTGTGACACCCTAGAAAAGTGAAATTGTGTTTCGTCTCTGTGAGAGATGGCCGGTAAGTAATTTCTTGGATTTTGTGTGGCTGCCGCTGCGCCAATAGACTCCTTGTATACACCATAGGAAATTGCAAAATCGGAAATTGAAATGGGGGAAATATCCAATTCCGCTCGTGATCTTTATAAAGCGTTATCGTGACATTTACATTTCCAACATTTTTTCAGCACTCCGGTCGTACTGGACTCAATTATAAATGCTCGGTCAGATCTCCTTAAGATTCATACGGACTCGAACATCTCGCCGAAAAGCAAGAACAACACATACCGAATGACAATCGGAATACTAATTTTGTAACAGTTTGAAGCTTTCCCAGCACTTTCCGGTTTCCCTTAACATCAAAGAAAATGCGCGCTGATACGTTTGCAGTTTGGTACGGACAGGGGAAAATGACATACAGTTTTTTCTTACTGAATTCTATACAACAAATGGATCGAGAAACCACGAATTGACGAATTCTTTTTCATCATTTTCAAACTTCTAGGAAGCCATATTCTTTCACTTATCAACAGTTTTCATTAGATTTGGGTAGTCTCATTCTGCTGGCCAATAGAAGACGTTCTCAAATTTGAGAAAAATATTTTTTCCGAAATTATGGGAATGAACCCATTTCAAACATTGCATCTCATAATTTCACTGCGGTCAATAGGTTTTCGGAAGACTTCTTATACTTTTTCGGACACACTGTAAATGTTTGTGCTGATTCTCGTAGCACAAGAAGCTTCAGAAACTTGGGGTTAATATGAATTGGAAATTAAACTCATACATAATTTCACAGCGAAACTAAATACAGATCAGATAAACTGTCACTTACACGTTCAACAGAGGAACGGCAAAACAAATAGAAACCTTTGTTGTGTGGGCTTCCACTCGATTAGATCTTGACGAAACTTTAAGGCATTTTCCGCCTTATTTCAATACATCAGCTATGTTCATTAATAATTTCATGAGCATAATGAGATATCTTTAACAAGCTTTCGCAACTAGAAGTATCAAGGCAAACAGGAATAATTAACTATCAGGCATCCGGTTACAAGCTTGCAGTTTCCAGATCTCTGCCCTTCATAGGACATCCATGTTTTCAATGCTATTACTACTAATTTGATACATCATACATTTTTTTCTTCCGTGAAGTGATTACATTACTGGTTAATATACGTTGTCTTGTCGACATATTTCTGGCCAATAGTTATTGATGTAGACATAAACTTCAATTTAATCGATTTTTCCTTTATTATTCTAAAATGACCTTTATTGGTCTGCCCTGTACTTTCATCTAACTGGTATGTATGCCCATTTTCGGATATGACGGTAGTGGAAGTTCGTTATATCAAATTGAAACCTGAATTTTTATAATACTTTCGAATTCTTATTTTCTTATTACTAAAAATATCCCCATCAGTAAGTGAGTTAAACCGTTTTCAATATATGCAAAAATTAGTAGTTCTCTAATTTTTCAAGCAACTTCCACACTTTATTGAAAATAAATTGTGGATCAACTCATTTTTTGAAAAAATACATTTCACCGCAATCGCATTGGTGCATTTATGAAATTCTCAGGATTGCCTGTTCTATAAAAATCACGTAGATATACAATTCTTGATTTCCGATTGTTTATTATCATCAATATCTACAAAGCTTATTTGTATAGATACACATTCAGAGCAACAACCATCAACTGATAATAAGAATGAGATTTTTCAGAGTTAACCTTCAAACTCTTTCACTCGGTTTCATTGTATGTGTTATGCATTCTGAATATTCATGTTTATTGTACTCAAATATAATACTTTTTTGAATTGCGCATTATGGACCATAGAAATAAAACCGTAGAGAAGAGAACGTACTTGTTGCTGTCAATTACACACATAATATTTGTTGGATGAAATCTGAAACCGATATTCCAACTCAGAGTGTAGCTCCCGAATGCAATCGGTTTGATTCAAACTTTTTCTACCGGTGGCGCAGGATGTGAGGAAAAATCACCCGCATGCCTTTAAAGAGGTTTCGAACATGCAATCATGCGAACGATATTCGAGATTAGGCGGGGAAAAACCTTTGCGCTCAGCACAAAAATTATTTTTGTCGACGTTTTCTTTGATGATGAAGTAATCGTAATAATGAATTATAACTTTGCTGAGGAGACATGCGCATGGTTGGTTCTCACGGAATTATTGCCAAAACCACGAACATTCGCAAGAGAAAATTCAAGAGTGTCTTATCAGAACTCAGTGGGTATGTTTTCTTTTTCTTTCTTGGTCCAGAGTGCAATCAACGTCAGTAGTTTTATAGATCTCATCAATGTTGAAACGCAGCTATTTAATTCAGTAACCGTGCAATAGAAATTCTTGACGCTTGGGGCCACAGAACTTTCAATTTTTCATCGACACTGCTGGCATTGGGGTTTTTCCAACTCTCCTTGGGGACTTTCTTCATCCTCCTCCTCGCTCTTCCTCCTTTTGCCTGTCGGTTTCGGTCAGTTAAAATATATCGCTAGCAGCAGCCATTAAGGAGCTGGATAGTATTTCAGGAGCGAATGTCTTATTGTTTCTAATCCATACACCTGCTACTCCGAATGACTTTATTTGTTACCCAGCTCCACATCGCCCAGTAAGAATTAATGTGTCTACTACTTCAGCAAATTCGGCACTCAGAGAGAGAATTCACGTCAAATTAACCCCCACTGATTTTGGCTTTCTGATAACGGCCATTAATCAATTATGGTTGCGGAATTTGATGGAAAATGACGGAGAGAAAAACAGATTTCGAAGAACCGTTGTTATGTTCGATGATCGCTCGTTTAAAATGTTTTCATGAGCTCGTGTCAATATTCGCGAAATTATGTCATCAGGTCATACCAACGTAAACAAATTGATTGATTAGATTTTGATTGAAGCACAACTATACTTCGTATATGGATATATTCGATGAGAAGAATGAATTGATATTCGTCAAGAAAATTGTCTGTCGATTTTTTGAGACTCAATAAAAAAAAGTTGAATACAGCGAATATTTCAGTATCTCTAGCATTTTTTTCCAGCCGAGTACAGAATAAATAATTGCTAATTAAGCTCAATTCGACCAAGATTCTTGTTGAATTCTAACAGAAGAATATCCATATCCATGTAGATAAGTTGACTTCGCCGAGGTATCAGTGCCACACTGTATATCGAACATGAATATGAAATAGGATTTCTGCATTGAGAGAATTTCATATGGAAAGGAAACATGGTGAAAATACTACCCCAGCCTTATTTTCAGCTGTAAAAATCTCATGGATCGATTTAGGCTCAGCTCCGCGTAACACAATATGATAATTTCGATTTAAAATTCTATCTTAGAAGTTCTCACTCTGGAATAGAAGTCGTTCCATTCTCGGCGAGTGTCTGTATAAAAATGTTTGTTTTACGGGCAATATTAAAAAAGTTCAGATTACAATTGGCTTTCATTCCAAGTAGCTAGGTATATAAATTGTGAAGTTCCCTTTTCCTTTGATCCTTCGATCTTTTCTCACTGCTGCATCTATTAAGATTGAGAAAATCAAATATTCTTCTTCTAGATACCTCTCAAGAAAAAAAAAAACGAAATCACAACCGGAATCTTTATTCTCTCTGGGAAGAGTTCTTTCACATTATAGGCAGATACGAAATTATTTCATCACACAATGTTGTTCATTTGCAAAACAATTGGGTAAGTTTTTATATTTCACTGCCCTAAAATTTTAATACAATCAATGATTTAAAAAGCACTGAATTCATAGCATTTTTTCCGAATTACGTTTTCCGAAACCACCTACATTCAATGCTGAATGAAATCTACATCTCTTTTGTCTCTCACGAGATCATTCAATAGATAAATGATAACAGTAAACTGCAGATAATATCTGAAATAGTCAATCTGCCAATCATCACGTCCTGGTGATGTTGTTTTTCCCACACTTGTATCATTTCGGGATTGCAACGTTCGAAAAAAAAAATCGATTTGTATTAATGATCGACGGTTCTTCCAGTTCGAAGAAGCATTTGGCCTGGACTTGCAGGAGTATCGGGACAGGGCCAGTTCCTGAAATGTTCGTCGAAATAGCTGCGCAAAGCGATAAATCAAAATGTTTTATTTGTGAGGAGCATTTTGCACCAAGTCGTGCTGTAGGTTAGGCCGTTAGGCTATAAAAGTAAATTGAAAACGGTTTATTTTGTAGTTAATCTGTTCGACTGAAAGCCATATTCATACCGATACCGGTTATTTGGAATATCGAGTATTACATAACGGCGGTGGAGATCAAAGGAAACTTTAATGAATGGAGTTGGTTTAATATTGGACCTCATCAAAATTATGTTATTGAGTATAATGTGAATCAGAAATATATTGATAGAGAGGTCTACCCTTGAAAAATATACTCGAAAATAAATTACTATTGCGCTGGAAATTCTTAGATCGATTTGATTCGAAAATATTTGTAGCTCTATATCACTTGTTGAATCTTGAAACACAACAAGTGAATTTTGAGGAGATTTGAGGTCTATTCAAAATTGTGACGATTCTCTCCGCTATTACGAATTAAAAACACAACAAAATAATGAGTAGGTGAGTTCATTTTTGAGGAAACCAAATTTCACCAAATTCTAACAACCGGGTATTTTCTTGGTCGGAAATTTCGAACACAAGTGAATCAATATCGACAATACAGACACAATAGTCCAAAAACAGTGTCAATCTTGGATCTTAACAGATTTAATACGAAAATTACAATAGCAGATTAGTGGCTTCCTTATAAAGTGTAAGTGACGATGAAAAGATTACAAATTGGGATAATCGTGAACAAGAAAGAGAAAGCATGATCATTGCTTTTGTTCGACCTTGAACTGACATCACCACTTAAAAATCAGTTATCTATGCCCACCGACCCATATATCACCAGAACCATATAACAAAGGAAACTGTGGGTGTTCGTATCTTTTGTTTTCTACTCAATTTGTTATAACAATTCAGCAGGATCAGTCCTAATGTCTTGAATGAAGTCATCAGATCAGTTCGTATTCATTTGAATTCCAATAGAATGAACTGTTTTATGTTCGCAATAGAAATATTTGATTTGCAGTATTGAATCCTTGAAAAAGTTTTCATTACATTGTATTTTATATAGGAAGCAGAAAGGCTTCATGAGATAAGAACACTCAGTTATCCACTGAACTAGAGTTCATGACAGATACATCAACCATTTTTTCTGACAGGTCAAATTACTCGCCTGAGACCGTATCAATCTTGAAGGCAGACATTTCTGGTACACTCAATTTTATCAGCGTAGCTGTACATTTTTGTTCATACAGAACATACAGTAAACAGTGCTCTCGGAAGCGATATCCAAATTCAGTTGAAATCTGAAGATTTTTTTTTGATAAACTCTCATCATGAGTTTTCATATTAGTGTGGTTGGCGCGACCTATTTTTCTTCTATTGAATATATCATATTCTTTTACAGTTTTCAAATGTTTGTCGTCTATGGCTTAACAATATTTAAGACGATCAATGAACTTTTTTCACAGATTTTTGACATGTACCTACTTGAACCTCTCCTGATTGTTTAAAAAATCAATGTTTTGATCCATGAAACAAGGGTTTTTGAATCGATGACTTCTATTTCGTTTCATGACGAAACACCTTGATGACTAATTAATTTATAGAATTTTTTTCATCTCTTATATCATGTATTTTGTATTGTTTTTAGTACGCCGAATATATATATATATATATATATATATATATATATATTTATCAGCTATCGGATCTTCCGTTCATCCTCTTGTTTTCATGAAAATGTTGATGGCGGATAATCCTCATGGAAGCCTTGTGGCATACATTTTCCAATAATGTTCTACTCTTTAATTTTCCATTCATATTCTTCCGGTAACCGTACAGCTCACATGCTTTTATTTGCATACGTGAATTATAAAAAAATCTCGTTCATTTGAATTAAAAATGGCTATCAACGATCCGATAAGGAAAGATAACGTCAAATTAAACTCAGCTTCAGTGCTTTGAAATGAAATTATAGCCACCCTGAATAAATTCGACATACTTATTTTCGCACCGAACATGACAAGCTCTTTATTAACTGAATTCAATTTATGAGTATTTTAAAGCTCTTTGAACTTTTAATTCACTCATTTTTTTGTCTGAGTATATAGATATACCCACATATAGGAGATTATATTGAACAATATTTGTTTCAATAATAACTACCCTGAATTTTTGGAAATATTTACGTGGTAGTTTTTCTTAGGAAGCTTTTGCAGATGTTTAGTTCACAAAAAATACGATCCCTATTGATATAGTTCTTCTCTGGCTATGGATCCATTTTGGTCCATACTGTTCGACTATTTTGTAGAACAAAACGTTTCGATAGTCATTAAATTCGGAAGGCAGTCAGCCAGACGTCCAAGAAAAGTGTTTTCCTCGTTGGCGCTCGAATTGTGGTTGAATTAATATGGATGACGTTCCTTGGGTCTATTCGAGGGGTGTATAATTAAGTTCATTAAGTTGTCACTTCAACAGAGTATTACTTTATCGCAAAGACCACAGGCTTTATACCAAAGTGTCAGAAATGAGAGAAACAACCGGACACTGAAAATGACTTTTCAGATGCGGTTTTATGAAATGTATTGATATACTATATTTTCAGGAACCCGAAGCTCTTCTTCAAATATAAATCATAGATTTTGCTAGCTTTAACAGAACTAAGAATTTATGAAAAAGCAGTATACATATCATGACATGAGATTTTAGTAGCGCTACTATCAGCATTTTAACGCTTTAAATCATTTGTTAGTAGGTGGTAGAAAATAGGTTCGGTAGCTACATTTACTATTTCACAGTACATACTGTGACATAATCATCTGTTTGATTTTTGTGAAAATAATAAACACAAATCGTGCATCTCGATGATTGTCATGACCAAAAACTACTTATAGTTTATTCTATAAATTAATGAAATACCTAAGTATAATAAAGATATTGCTGATTGTCGAAACAGTCATTTAGTTTTGAAATCTTTGGATTCGAGTCATCCTCATCAGAACAAAGTTGGACGAATCTAGGAGATTGTCGGTTTTCTTTTGTTGTTTCAGGCCAGGAATTTTTGAAATGAACACACTGTGTGAAAATATCCTCAATAGGAGGGGTGGCACCACCGACTTTCTGTCGCCGGTCGTTCATTAAACGCTAATACATGCTTCAATCTTCATTAGTTTCCCTTCAGAGTGGAAATCTGCTAAAGGCATACTTTCTCGAATGGAAAAATAAATTTCTACCATAAAATAACATCTAAAGCAGATTTCATCTACTCCCTGATGATTAATTTCGGTTACGTCACTGATAAGCTTCGATTTCTAGTTGGGTAGTATCTTTCCTTGTTAAATTCGGAAAGGGCTCGATATAGTGATTAGTGTTATTAACTGTGTTTCTCCTTATTAGAATATGGAGCCTTTGCGTTGAATATGTATGGAAGGTATTTGTAATAAAACAGACTATCCCTAATATTCCCTGTATATTATTATAAAGCGTGTATTTCTACATAGTTTCATAAATGAGAAGAATTTGAAGGGGAATGTGATATTCCCTAGTATTCAGAATAAATATTCAGAATTATCAGGCAATAAAACCCTTGTGACGCAATATATAGAGGATAATAATTAACCGTTTTATAGGTTACTAATAAACTGTTTCCACACTTGATTAATGTTGGAAATACTGATTAAATCATTGACTTATTTTAATAAATGTATTGATAAGAGACTAAAAAAGTCGAAACCGAAGTTTTTCGTATCACATTACAGTAATGAAAATATCACATCATTCTGTCTGAGACAACACCATTAAAAGATGCGACATGAAACACTTCTGAAACATTTACTGCATTGATAAAACGAGATAGTATGAATCATCATTTTCCATTAGTTGAAGCTGAGTTTAATTTGGTAGAATATATAATATTATCACTCAAACAAACACAGTGATTATAGAAAGTTTGTTTTTGCTTAATATTGTGAAGTTTTCGTGACTCTGTTGTTTTCAATAATTTAACTTTGTACAGTATTGTTCCGGAATAAAAATTCGATTGGCTTTACCAATTGTAGTTTCGTAGCCATATCATCTTTTTTATCTTCAGAAATATTGAAAATCCATTTGGATACAAAGGGAAATCGCGAGTCGCCGTTTTCTGATTATTGTTCACAATATCCTCCCTACTATTATAAATGAGAAATTCGTGACCAAGAGGAGGAATTACGCTCCTCTGTTCTGAAATTTCTCAACATAAGCTCGACATGATTTCCATCTTTAACATCACGCCCGTTTCAGAAGTTTTATCGGTTTAATCTAAGTTCAAATTACAGTAAACATTAGACAGATGAATATTTTATAATATAATGACGTTTCTGAATGGAAATCATAATGGATCGATGGGATATCATCAAAGGTATATACCTATATATACAGGGTGGCCCAACGAAAACGTACCGGAAGGTATTACTTCCAGGAAGAGATTTTATCGAGAAACTAGCAGGAATAAACAAAAACAGAAAAAAGGGAATTGTTTGCCGGGAAATATTCTCAACATTTGCTTCAACAAAACGGCAAGTTTTTAAGCGAAATAAATTTACTTTTTGTATTTTTTGAGAAATGCACTAGCGACATTTCAAAGGTCCATACTTTTGCAACGAGTAGACGGAATTTCAAAAATGAAAAAACAATGTATAGGGAATCAAAAGGGCTTTTCAACGACCTAATTCCCATTTGAAAAAATTTTTGAGATACTACTCTCGCTTAGGAGGGTAAAGTTTGGGCTATACTTTTCGCGTCAAAAGTTATCCTCCTCATACACAAAGTTGACGTGTTTCAGGGTTTTCTCTTCCTTGTAATTATACCTTCCAGCACGTTTTCGTTGGGCCAGCCTGTATATACCTACGAGTTGACTCTCTGAATTTCTGGAATGAGGTGAACATTTGGAGTAATGTTCAATAATCAAACAGTCCTTATTGATCTTGTAGTACCTGATGGCCAACGACTTGCAATGCTTGAATTTAGAATATCTTCCATATTGAATACGAATTAATTTGTTGTTGTCGTCAGAAAAAATGTATTTCGATCAACCAGGGAACAATGCGACGCCATAGGTATTTTTCTACATTAGGTAAAACAGTTGATGATAGATATAATAAATATAATGAAAACTCTATCGAAAAACCAATTTTATTGTGACATTTTGCTTATGAACGCTGTTTATAAAGCAACTAATGTATCGAACAGTGAAAACTACATTTCGATATTCCATCTCGATGAGGAGTTCTTGAAGACCACGGAATTCATCATGAAAATGTGAAGTTGCGTTGCATTTTGTCCACACTTTAAATGTCTCCAAGCAAATGTCGGATTGAAAGAACACTTATCCGCCTTTTTCGATTGAAATCGCGAATAATGTCATTCAAAAAGATACGGATGGGATCGGAATCGGAGTCGACTCTGCATTGTCGAATTTCTTCCTCTATTCCCTTTCGACATCATCCGCCGAAGAGTGTAGCTTCAAGGAAACCGAATATTCCCACAATAAACTGGTATCTTCGGGATGAATCATAAACGAAAATACCATTCAAATTGTGCACATCCGACACCGATCGTCCCTGAAATCTGAATAAAGTTCAGTATCCATACAAATTCAATTTTCCAGTGAAAATATCTTAAATGAGTGGACGACATTTTTGTATACTACGATAGAAAATGATAAACTGAAAAGAAATCAATTTCTATATAGGAATGAACCGTATTATAATCATGAGCGATGGAAAATGGTTTTTCTAGAGTGTCTGAATATTTCAAATGATACCACTCTGATAATTTACTACAGTGCGCGAAAGATATGATATCAATTTGTTGTTCTGTGAAACTTCATAAGAAATTATTCAACTGTGTTTATTTCCACTGAAACCGCGAATTCGCATTATTCAAGAGCGATGGCGCCACTGAAGCGCTGTCACGACATTCTGCTAGAAGCTTATAAATACTGAATTTGATATTCAGTCCTTACTCATTTAATAATTGATGCATCCGTGTGAATCAATATTACGCAAATATAAGGTTTCTACGTTAGTCCCTTGACAAGCGAACCAATTAAAAAACCATACTTGAAATAAAAACACGCTTCAACTTCAATGCAAATTAAAATAAAAGTTAAGGATCATTTTCAACATGACACTTGACGTTTATAATCTTGTTACTGGATATTTCACTCTATCTACAGTTGCCTCTGCATACATTTTGTTCTTGATACTTCAACAGATTACATACTTGAATCATTACCTTGAAATTAAATTGATTTATTCCAAAAACTTTAATTTAGATTTTCCGAAATATACTACCTAGATAGACCTATCATGATGTCATTTATTTTTATGTAAATGTGTTCTGTTAACTTTGAGACATTATCTAGAGTTGATAGATATTCTATCGATCATCGGAAACGACGATGAGTAATAAATATTCAGGCGATATTTCTTTTATGAGCTATCGCGTTGACCCTGTTCCTCTCCAAATACGCTACTGACACTGACATCACAGGTCGATATTATATTTCACCCTGGAAAGTTGTGCACAGGGAACGATACATGTTAACTGTTTACACGACAGGATGATTATTTTTTCTTCTCTTCGACACCGGAAGTCTAATGGGTGCGTTTTTGTAACACATCATCATAGTACAACATTCAGAGTTGCTAAAATAACGAAATCAGTATACAGATTTCATTTGGTGGATTGAAAGTTGTCGATGAAGTGTCCAACTTTCTCATGATCCATAAACGAATGATTTATAATTTATGGTTATGTCCAACTTATGGAACCTCTATTTTAATCAATCAATTCCCAACTTTTTCAACCCCTCAACTCAATCCGTTCTGAATTTTATAGCTGTAGAGTTTTAATTAGTCAGTTTCGTCAATTTAAATGCAAAAATTATTTATCTGACGTTTTTTTGATCCGACTGTTTTTTTTTGGGAAATTCGATGGGAATAATGAAACGATTGTTAACTGACTACAAGAACGTCTAAAAAATGACACCTTGGTCTGTATTATTTCGCAACCTGGTATATTTCCTAGTGATTAGGATACAGTCTACATTATTACACAGTATTAACGATTAACATAACTAATGATATCCATTTTAGGCTAATTCAGATACATAGATAATGCGTTCGTTCAACGGATATAGGAAATGATTTTTCTGTGCCTCAGTTCACTATTCAACCTACCAGTTCATCGCTTTATTTTGACAAGCAACAATAACATTTCTACTACTGGAAGGCATTGATGGAACCGTTGCCATAACACACGAAATAAAAAGGATAGTTTTGTGGAATACGGTATACGTTTATATCAGATTTCAATGAATAGGATGGATGGATATGAACAATAATAGCTACCTATTAATGGTAAATGTAACAATCTAACTTTAATGTAGTCGTATCGTTTTACTTCCCCATTCGATTCAGTAATTCGAGTATGAATATCTCATATTGTAATTCACCAACCACATTTTTCATGTTCGATATGATATACAACCAAATTTTAGTCACAATAATCTGTTTAAAGATTTTATATTCCATTGAATTAGAATTGAAAATGACGATACTTAAGACAATTAAGTTGGTTTGCCATCTGAAAGGAATATCTCTGATATATATTCGCCCATTTGCATCACCCTGCATAAATTGTTTCTTTTCACAAAATGTTTCGTAGCAAAGGAAAATATTCCACAACATTGTATTCACAAGAATTCAGTAGATATTCGGCATAACAGAATAAAGTCTCCGTCTGACTGTAATCAAACAAAGTCTGAGTGACTAATCTCGACCTGCTACCCACTTAAGAGGCTGAGCATACCCGAAATCCAGTCGGAGCAGCTTTTTTTTTCACACAACCTAATCTGGCAAACAGAGGTTTATTATACTCAATGGCCCTTTAAATAGCTTCCCACCGATGTTGTTAGTCCGTGTATATACTCACCTACAATAATATCCTATCAATATTCAAATTAACGGGATGGGGATTTTATACTAATGTTATAAAACTAGGTAATGCTATTGGATTGAATGGTCCAATCATTCGAGAGTATTCTGCGTAATACATAATCAACATATCGAATGGTCCAACTGAGACGAACTAACTTGTTTTCCATACATACATAACCAGCGGAGTGTTTTGATGAATTCAAGTAGATTGATTTTCTGAATCAGTGCCGAAATAATGAAAACGCAGTTATTATATGAACAAGCTATTTACATTATCTACTCTTCACTTCGACAAACCACATATTATAGAAACGGTGCATCACAATTGACAAAGATGGAAACAAGTGCCATCTGAAGCTATTTGAAACCTCTTAAACATTTTGATAACGTTTACATCATATACAGATAAACAAAAAAAATCGTTTGGTGAAAAAGACAATATATCTATAGTTCTTGTAGAAAAATCTCTATTTAGTTCAATTTATTGAATTTTTTTTGCATGGATTAGGACAGCGGTCGGCAGCCTTTTGACAGACAAGGGCACATAGTGACAAAATGAGATAGGGGCCGCACTTGTTCATAATTTTGATAATCAGTAGCTATCTATCTATATTCTATATAGCCCCCGATATAGGTATTATAGGTGATATTGAAAACTCAAAGAAAATTGATTTGAATTTCATTAACAGTTGAGTAGGAACGATAATTGATGAAAAAAGATTGAACTAAAACTTCAATGTATATAGTATAGTAATACAAAATTCAGTGTGACGTTTGAAGCAATATTTGGGTGGCTATTCATTGCACATATGCTGTCATGTTAGTGGTTGAAATTTTCAGAATGACTCTCAAATGCTCATCTGTGAGACGAGAAACATCCGGAATATCTGCACAGGAGAGTCACACATAGAACTGATGTCCACAGTCTGAATTTGAGAAGGAAGAATCTGATCGATATTCCCAAATATAATAAAGAAATATATAAATATTCCTTTTCATATCAGATCGCATCGGAAAGTAATTCACTAGATATACCAAAATTCTCCCTATCTCTGAACTCCTATAAAAAAAAACAGAAAATCGAATTGCTCACACATCAATGATATCTGCTTCAATTGTCTCATTTTCTAATTGGATATGCACTGATTTAAATGTTTCCATTTACTGTTTTATTTCTATGTCTATTTATATGTAATTGGTCAGGGTTTAAATAGAATATTTGTGTTTATTTAAAATTTTTCAGGAGAGTGTGGAAGAATTGGTCATCAGACTCCACCTTTTGTTTGCCATAATTATTGTGAAATGGTGAATTTATGTATTATTTTGAGGCAGACAATAAAATTATAATCCTATAATTTGAAATTGAAAAAGTTTGTTCGCATATGTAAGTACTGCCAAATTTTGTTATCAAATGCTGATGCAATCGCGGGCCACGCGTTGCCGACCGCTGGATTAGGATATTGATGGAGGAATCATTGTTTCATAGAGTTGAACAAACGATTATTTATTCGTACGAATTGTAAAAATTTTTCGATTCATTTCTATCAATTCCAATTCCTTCGCTGCATCTATCCATATATTTTCACAATCAGTAATCTTTAAACTCTATGAAAATGAAGCACAGAAACTAATGGCACACCTCATGTGTCATACAATAAATATCAATCTACAGATAGTCCTCTCAAAATGTGTATCGGTACTAAAAAAAACAGTAACACAAGACATTCCTGTGATTATATGATGTGTGATTCATGTATATTTAGATACTAGATATCAGTTTATTCACTAAATAAATAATTCGGTAACCGTTCGCATTTGTTCTCGTCCAGGAAAAACCATTTCTTATCAACCAGTACTCGAATTTTGTCCAATCTAATCGAAATATGACTGCAAATGTATGATCGAATATCTAATTCCTTTTTTCAATATTCGTTATTTACGTCTGATTTAGTGAACCTCCATGGCATCGCATTGGAAAATGAACTCATTTATTGGCGTAGAATTAAATTCTAGGTTGAAAGTATTTTTATTTATTTTTTCTCATTCTCTATTTATGAAAAACGGGAACTGTTCACTTTTACAGTTACAGTTACTTCGCGATGTGATTATAAATATAGCTAATCGAATCGGCTCCTGAATCCGTAGATGCGGAATATTGCCGTATATTGGATTTCCATCGAGAGAAATGACAGAAAAATCAAGATAAATTTGTAGGGAATAGAGTCCCAACCAACAACCCAGTCTTTGGTTCCGCTTTGTAAACTTCCGCAAATTGGCAGCATTCCAAGATCATCGACGGGCACCCGCAAAATTGAATCACAAATAGTAATTATGAATCGAGATGGAAATTCTGATATAATTACAATTTGATTTATTGTCTGGATGAGATTTCATTTTCTAGCTGAATAGGTACTTAGAACGTTTGCAATTTCAAATCGTTCATTGTTTTATGTGAAGCCTAAATGGTAGGTACTTATTGTGGCGTGTTCGCAAATAACGAAACAGGGAGAGTAATAATTATCACCGAAATCGAAGGCAGTGACTCATTTCGAGCGTCGATTGTTTTGATTACGTCATATCTGTAACAAATTAGCCGTGACTTTCCAAATTACAGTCCGGTCCTCGTTTATCTTATTCGTGAATGGTGGGAATCAACATGGAATGCGATACATCTACTTATCATTATTGATCGGTAAGTAAACATTCAGTCCGACCAACTTCTTGCCTCCGGTAATTCCAAAGTATGAGCACGTACTTGGCGACACAGGGGCGTAGGCCAAATTAGGTTTTCGTGAGATTTTAAAATGTATGGAAAGCTTCCTACTATATCTTATGAATTTACAAGGTGATTCTCAGAGATTTTGCATGAAATTGACTTACGCTCCCCCAAAGATTGATGTTGTTGCCCTAAGTAAAGTATGACGCCAAATATGCAAAAGTTTCCAGTTTATACCTAGATTAATGCTACAGGGATTTTCCAGTTATTTCCAGGAAAATATACTTCGAAACAATGCTGTTTCATTGAGTGGCAATAATCTACTGAATTCAAGGAATCAGAAGAGTCGGGAATCGTGTTACGTCATTGCCCAAATGATAAATGGTTGTATCCGTGATATCCTAATCAATGAAATAAATGATTGAATGACAATGATTGAACACGAAAATTTTTATACGGAATGGGTGAAAGAGGGATTCAATTCGGAAATTGAAAATATTTTCAATTGATTATGCTATAAAAATTGCCGATAATAGATGAAAATTCCTAATTTGTATCAAACATTCATTATTCAAAATCAGCACAATATATTCTCGAGATTATTTTTTCGTGTTTTCTAATTTGAAAGGTGAAGTGATATTTTAATTTGAAAGCACGAATATGTACTCACACCTGTTTTTTAAAATGTACAGTTCTGATTCATTTACATTCGCAACGTACAAAATAATAATAATCTGTCGATAAGGATTTGAAGTTGAAAATCTACTGATCATGATCACCAATTCTGATATCGAACAGGTAAAAATATCTAAAAAAAGTGTGAACAATCCTGTACAAAAAGCATATATCAATTCAAGACATGTTTATACGTTCTAAGACATTTTCTGTATATTACATTATGAATATTCTTATTCTGTTGAATCATTTCGACTTTTTATATGAGTGGTCTCTATCAAAAGCGAGCAGAAATATTCAACGAGCAGTGATTAGGTTCAATTAATAGTATTCTCAGTTCACTATATATTGAATTATAGGTGAAAACATTGTTAAATCAATCACTATAACACTTTATTACGTGATTTAGAAAAATTATTACCCATGACTCGACGTTTATATTCTTCTCCGATATCGTAATTTAAATATTCGTTTTGTTCCAGAAATTGCAAACTATCGGCGAAGATTTTTGCGGCTTGGACGTAAACACACCCCTGGGCGGCGAGCAACCTGTATCTGCGGTGCCTGTTCTTCTTTTTGACACTCAACTGACAGCCGTCGTGGCCACCTCGACTGGCGATTTCACTGTGGTCTTCATCGGAACGGCCAAGGGCCATTTGAAAAAGGTATGTGTTGATAGTTACCGTGTAATTTCAATCCGGACTCTTTCGCCACTGGCCGAAAATATTCGAAATGCCAATGTAGTTGAATAATTTTGGAGTTGCTCGAATAATTGGGCACCGTATTGTATTGTCAAACTAGGCGGTTTCAAGATATTACCCACGAGAGTTGTGTCTGTTTTCAAATCCTCATTTAATTAGTAAATATTAATAAATCAGGTGGAAAATCTATTGTGATTCATCAGTATGATGAGAATATACTGAATAAGTTAGTCATATTTGTCAAAACCTGATACAGTAAGGTGGCATAGGGAATTCAAATCCCTTTCAACTGAGCTATTACAACACCCTCGTTCGTCTGGTTATTGTCACTCCAAAGTTGTTGAAAAGGAAAGTATATCGAGAATCAAGTTGTTTCTATATTCTATTTATACTTTTTGAAAAATATACATGATTAAAATTATCCGCTACTAATAGACCACACTGTTTATACTACTTCCATTCAGAAAAATTATTACACTGTTATATTTTAATACAAAAGCAAAGTCAATGAACGGCTTATATATCTCATTTTTCATTCATATCCATTAACTCATGTCATATTCTGTAATATTTTGAACTAATTTGATTGCTGATAATATATTGTTAGCTAAGCGTTGGACTCACCTTTTATCTATTTTTATGGAATGATGAATTACTTTTTATTTATTTATATATTTATTATGATTACCTTTCATTTTCTTCATTCAATTATTTCAATTTGAAAGATATTCCTTTTTTGTTGGTATCATAAAAATTCAAATAACTATCAAGAATGAACTATCCAATTTTTCAAAACCAACTAATGATACTCCCGAAATGTGAAAAAAAAATATTTGCATCAGACATCCCGGAATTACACAAATATCTAATCATTTCGAATCTAGAGTAATTGTTGCTCAAAAACAAAATGACAGACAGTGTGCCTGTTTACTCCGTATAACGCTACAAGACACCCTGTAAGTTCCTCAGCTTGCCACCTCGTATCAGAATTCTTTGTATGTTATGAATTAATAATACTCACAATTTGAGAACAATTTAGCAGACATTAAATATTGATGATTTCTTTTGTGCTTCGACATAAACGCAGTGTCGATGATTTATGATAACATGAATTCGAAAAGTGGTTTCTTCAGACTCACTGTTTACTTATTCACTGATTGATTTTGAATTGAAGTCGAAATAAATTCGAATGTTTACCGCATATAAACACTCGTTCTTTACTTTGTGCTCATAATTTGACTCCATAGAATCATGAAATGGGAAAATATTTCTACGCCATAATCTACATTGATCTCTCAGATTTGTGATTCGATGCAATCAGAAATCGTGCGTTCAATTTTCAATTAATCAAACTGATGCGATAATCATTGAACAAAATGTTCTCGTTTCTGATTTATTTTCAATTCGAGGTCAAACTCACTTGAACATTTTAATTCGAAGTATTTTCAGTAAGTTCCCTAGAATTGCAAATTATCGAAAGAGCTTGAATTCTTTCTCGTTAGAATTTAAATTGGTGATAATTATTGATTGAATTCTTATAATTTGGACTTCATCTGAAAATAAAACATTTCTAAATACTATATCTTCAATCACCATCGATTTTTCTTCCTCTTTATTTCCAGCTAGTCTCCCAACACTCGATCAATCAATATATAAGCTTTATTGTCTTGAGAATACATCTCAAGAAACAAGAATAAATTCAAGATATAGAATAAGTTTGTTTGATTGATCATGGTGGAATTCTTCAACAAAATAATAGGCCCTCAATATCAATACCATTTTCACCTCATCCCAAATATGCACATTCAGATTCATTCATTCATTCATTTAATTTCTGTAGGTAGGTGAAGATACAGGACGAGGTCTTTATCAGTCACCACAGCTTGGGTTTATTTTTATAATTTTGTATAGATGGCACTGTCATAGAAATAAATGCTGAAGACGAAAAATTTTGCATTGATCGGCACTGTGAAAGGAACTGTGTTCAAATATATTCGTTATTTGTCTTGCATGCTCCGAATGTGATTCAAAAACACGAAAAAATGCCGACTGGTGAATTCTTTCAGATGTTTTTGAAATTGGTTTCGGATAAAAAGAGAGGAGGGTGAGATTTGTCAATTTTTGGTAGGGATTATTGTGAAGGAAAAAGAAATAACTTTGTTCGGTTATTCGCCTTCTTCTGATCGAGTATGTGAGGTGAAGCTGATTTGACGCGTGGGAACTTCAGACGAACAGGAAAATAGAGCGGTGAATTGATTTGGTTGTTCGATTGTCTGTTGATTGGAGCGATGGGCGGGTTTGATCGCTATTTTCGGCACTTCGAGTGTTGTGTCCTATACGTGATCCCCCGAATACTGCGATAACGCCCGAAATCCATCTAGCTCGAGGCGTTTGCAGTTCCATCGAGTTTAATTCAAATATTTTATCGAATCGATCACGGACGTTTTTCACTGAAATTGGTAAACCGATCCAGAATACCGAATGAGCGGAACTTTTTTCTTAATTGCGTGTTATATTAGACAGTCCAATCTCGTCTGAGAACTTATTCCTCACAGTTCCTGGTCCAATATTTACGGAGGTCTCAGATGACGGCCTAACCAATCACGGAGTGTCCCTTCTGAAGCATCCGGAAAAGAGTCACTAAATGGGAATATCCACTTTATCCGTTTCTGTGACATGCTAAACTCTTTCAATTAGTGGTTTCTTTATCGTGTATTCCAAATGAAACTATTCTTCCCAAGGAATAGACTAAACAGATTACTGTATTTCAAATAATAACGACGTTTCATCAACTATCCAGTAATAGTGTGAATTTGATTTTTCTCGAAGGTTTATCAAATATTAGTAACCGGCGAATCTTTAATATAACAATCATCAACGTTCTCTTCTATATTTGAATTCAATACCCATGTTTAGGTACTCATGCGACTTCATGATCTCTTGCTATCTTTCGATGAACTTCATAGTTTACATTGTATTGTTCAGCAATCTTTCATTTTACTTTATCAAATGGTAGAGAACCAGCAGTGGCTGCTCAACCAGCTCATTCGCCCTATCTATTATGATTTGAATGAGAAGAACATGATGTAACAGTGGTCGGACTCCACTAACTTATACTGGTGGAGCCATTCAACGTTTCTATAGGTTCTTGAATGTTGTTTTCGCAGCTACGATGAAAAGTTACAGCTTGTTACTCATTTTGTATATGTTTTTTCGACTTCGTCCATACAGGTACTTCGTTTAGCAGAGTCCCTTCATTATAAACTTCTACTACTACAGTAAACTATTTGAATAGGAAAATATTCGAATGCCTTTTCATTCGTTCTGTATTAACGAGACCTTCATAAAATTCCACAGCCGTCCTCGTCGAGTGTCATTCAGAATGGTAGGATGCTCCCAACTACCGAGTTTTATATTATAGATGTGTGTACCTACCTCAGAAATTTCACATCTGTATTCCGCTCGGAAATCATTTCTACATGACAATTGATTCGGAAATTTCATACACATGCTGAACAGTACTTCCCGAGGGCAATAACGATATTTTATTATCGAGCATACCGATAATTTTATGGAGTCTGAAGATATCCACTTTTTATATCTCAGATATTAAAGGAATTTTATATTCCCATCGCTCGTGCTTGTGGCTCATAGATTATATATCATTACTAGTTGCTTTGAGCACTTTGTTTCACCAAATGCTTTATAAACAAGGTTTATTCCAGAATCAAATGAAGTGGAAAATAAAACTCGAATTCATTCAATACTTGATCTTACGTGTTTTTTTTTTATTTTTCAGGTTGTTGTTGAATCTTCAACGTCTGCTTTGGAATATGGCGATTTGGTGGTAGAGGAAAATTCCCCAGTGAATCCTGATCTCCACTTTGACTCTCAGTCTATGCATCTTTATGTGATGACCAAGAACAAGGTATGTTAATCAATCCCACTTTTCACTCGAAGTAGTATATGATGTTTCCCCATATACATATCATAAATATACTTAATATTATAATACTTCCTCATGAAATCATTTCAAAACTTTTTTTCTGTGTAATCAAATTTCGACATTTTTTGACAATTTCCAGCAGGCGAACTAAATACAAAATGAAATTAACATTATTTCGATACGCTAATCACATTTTCGGAAACGACAGAAGTGTAAGGATTACACTATAACATATTGAACAGAACCTTAGAATAGCTAAGTTGACTGTGGTTTCACATACTATCTCCTAATCCCCCTTTGATATATGTGTAAAGGATGGTTTGGTGAGCTTTCGAAGGAAATTTATACTGAAATGAAGTTATCGCACTGGATACATTCCTTACCTACTTTTCATCGGCGATTTGAATAATCGATAGAGACCTGCCGCTTCGGGTTTGTCCATTAATTATTTCCCATCTCAAAATTATTTGAACTATTCTGAGTAAATCAGTAGGCAAGTGGGTTTCGGCTAATCAGATCATGTCTGTGTGTTATGTGAATAATAGAATTTTATACAAAAAACATCTTGCACGTAATCGCGAAGTTATAACCCCAGAGGGCATTCACAGATGGCCTATTTACATTCAACGAGAAAAGTACCATCGAATGCACGGATGCTCTAGATATTTCAGCATTATCATCACTCTGCCAATGGGTGGACGATAAGATAGGGATTGGTGGCGACTGAATATTAATGAAAGAGTAAAGAATCTAATTATACAACGCTATCTAATGAATAGGGTGGTCTTCATTTTATTCAAATGATCCTTTGATAATTCTTCCCTGATCTGATGAAAATGAATGAATTGGATTTTTTTATTCAACAATATGTTTTATTTTCAGGTATCCAAAGTCAAAGTTCAGGAATGTACTGTATACAGAAATTGTCTGGATTGTTTAGGTGTGAAAGATCCATATTGTGGTTGGTGTTCCTTGGAAAATAAGTGAGTTATTGCAACCTGTACCGTGAACAATTAAGATCTAATGAAAAATGTTGTTTCCTCAGGTGTAGCCTGCGTTCAGACTGTCAAGATGCTGCCAAAGATCCCTTGTATTGGATAAGTTATAAGAGCGGGAGATGCACAACCATAACTTCAGTAATTCCCAATCAATTACAAAGGACTACAGCTCGAACGGTACACACAACTTCATTTTATCAACATTTCATATTCAATCACGAATTATTAATCGGTTTAATCAGATGTATGTTTCTATTAGAAGGAAAGATTATCATCGAAAAGCAATCAATTAATCAAATCCCACCAGTATTTCATTAATAAATTTCTTACATAATACATTTTGAGGAATCTAGACTATCGATGTTAGAGAATGATGAAGAATTTTTGGTTCCAGCTGGACTTGGTCATAGATAATTTACCAACATTGCAAGGCCATTTTCTATGCGCCTTCACAGCCCTAGATAAGACCCTGATAACGAACGCTACCCGGAAAGGTTCTGGAGTGAATTGCACCACACCCAGAACTGACGCTCTACCATCAATACCGCCAGGCCAACGTAAGTGAATAAAACTGTTGAAATGTCTAGTTTGAGATTTAGTTTGAGTTCCTTTTTTTTTTACTCGATGAACATTAATTTCGTTAAAAATATTCAAACATTGACCGGGTGTCCCAAATTATTCAGGCACTAACTCATGCAGCCTTTATGACAAGATTATTTAGGAATAAAACATTGGTCTGAATAGCATTCATGACTTCAAAGGGGTATATTAAAATTTATTTTTGGTTATTTTAAAACAAAGAGTCTGAACTTTTTTCTCTAATGACCATATCAAGCTTTCAATGAATTCATTCCAACCTTTATGAACTATAAATTCACCTGTATACGATAACCTGGGACATCTGGACGGTATGTGATCGATATAAAATTGTATTTCTTTTTAGATCATTTTACTGCCAAGCTCTCAGTTCGTACAACGTTCGGACCAGATTTTGTAGCTACAAATTTCACATTCTTCGACTGTAATACATACAGTTCCTGTACCCAATGTGTTTCTTCGTCATTTCCCTGCGACTGGTGTGTGGATGGACATCGATGTACTCACGACACCGCAGAAAATTGCAGGAATGATATACTCGTGACGGGTGTTAGCGTAAGTGTCTCGAAATTGGGATATTAAACAGTAATTGTGCAGTTTTTGTACCGTCCAGTTTAACTATACCTCTTAAAAATATTGGAAAATTCACCATTTGAAATAAATTGAAAGTGTAATGAAACTTGATACGCTATAAAATCCTTATTTGTAGAAATTCGTAAAAGTTTTATGACTATTCCAAAGATAAAATGTGGCAATATAAAACGCCAAGATTTTGCCGTAAACGTATATTCAGCCATGAAGGTGTGCAGATAATATTTCCAACAAATGACTCGCATGAGCTCGATATTCATTATATATCATTTGTATTTCAGCGAGCCGGCCCCAGCTATAGGTCTGGTCCAGCGTTCTGTCCTACGATAAATGCCACTGTGGGCAATTCCCCGGAAATCCTTGTAGCTTCTGGAATCAAGAAGGCTATCAAAGTGAAAGTTCACATAATCGGGCAGTTCATCGTTCAGACTAGATTCGTGTGTCAATTCAACATCGAAGGACGTGTCACTAGCGTTAACGCTCAACTGCATGGTGACACCATCTACTGTGATCCGATGGAATTCTCCTATACCTCAAGGGCTCCGAATATAACCGCCACTTTTGCAGTCATATGGGGTGGGTCCAAACCTCTGGACAACCCCTACAACATTCACAGTGAGTTTGCAGTTCTCTAACAAAATTTCCTTCATCAATTTTTATCAATTCCTTTCAGTTGTGATTTACCGATGTAGAGATATGGCCGACAACTGCGGAATATGCTTAGCGCTAGCGGAAAAGTACGATTGCGGTTGGTGCCAGAGTTCGGATCGGTGCGAAGTGAAAGACCAATGCGAGAAAGGTTCAGCCGTATGGTTGAACAGGAGTCAAACGTGTCCGAACCCTGAAGTGACGTCATTCAGTCCGGAACTGGGACCATGGGAAGGTGGCACCAACATAACAATTCAAGGGATCAACTTGGGCAAAAATTTTCAGGACATCTATTCCGGGATCAGCATTGCAGGTATCAACTGTCAACCGTACGAACATCTGTATATCGAGACCAAACAGATCGTATGTCAGGTATGGACAAATGATATATCGTAGAAGACTCTCTCTGAAGTTGATGTTTAGGTCGATGGTCCGGGAACGAAAGAACTTCGCCAAGGTCCGGTAACCGTTAAAGTTGAGGACTATCGCGGAGAGTCGAAAACACACTATCGGTTCGTGAATCCCAATATCACTGGCATATCACCAAAGTGGGGCCCTAAGTCTGGAGGCACCATGCTGCAGATCACCGGAGAATTTATGAATGCTGGTAGCAATATCCAAGCATTTTTGGGTGATGACGCGTGTAGGATAGTTTCGTGAGTTAATTTCCTTTCCTTACGATACATCTATTTAGAACATGGCTCAAATTTTCGGAAGTACCTCTCAAACTTCCGCAATATACGTAGATGAAATCCAACAACTTAAATCCTATAACTCTGAAACAATTTGTGAAGGTTTATATTCTTACATTTCATTACTTGCAGCGGAGTTCAGATGAGATAATCATTTCATTGGTATTATTAACAATTTATATTTCCTCTACGAAAAAGAGAAACTTTGATAGCAAATGAGAGTTTGAACGATAAATGATTTGATCAAAAAAAAAACATTCGCGAATACTGAAGTCTTTCATCGATTCCCTTAACCATTGTTATATTGAAATTTCAGTACCGATCAGAACCAGGCATTATGTATCACAAGTTCATCGAATGCAACTATGAAAAAAACACTGAGAATGAAGTTCGACAAGGGCGACAGATATTTGGAGAATATGATGTTTGAATACGTAGAAGATCCGGTCATCGAATCTGCAGAATCAGGAGTAGCCAGTCAAATAAAAGTTCCTAAAGGAATTCCTGCTGGTGGTATAAAGATCTCTGTTACAGGAAAAAATCTAGCTTTCATTCAAAAACCACAAATGTATGTTTTCTACGAACAAAAAATGTTCATAAGTGTAAGTGCTACTGGATTGATTTGAAAATATTTTTAAATTAAATTACATGTTTTTTCTTTATAGGAATGTACTGTTTTGAGTAACACCAGTATGACTTGTAATAGTCCAATAATAGATGCAGCTGAAGAAGTCAAGTTGGATGCTGATAATCCTCTCAAATTGGAATATGGATTCCGTATGGATAACGTAACTGGAGTACAGAATTTAACGGTGAAAAAGGAATTCAATCCATTCCTCTTGTACCCAAATCCAGTTTTCATAAAGTTCGAGAAGGAAGTTAAATATTATAAATCGGATTATTTGAACATAAACGTGAGTTAACCCTACACCATTGTCAAAATTAACATTTGATATTAAGTTTAGGGTGATTATTGTTTCAGTCGAATATTTTCACAATTCTAATTCGAGATGAAATGCAACCCTTTGAAAACACATTCACATCTGGATTATCTTACTCTAATAGAATTAAGTCCACTCATAGTTGTTAACATACAGAATGGAATTGAGAAGAGCTATAAAGTTTCTTAATCTGTTGGAATAAAAATTCACCAACAAGCTCTATGGTGTTGACATGCAAATATGGAATATGAATAATATAGGTGCTTTTTCTCTTTCTAATAGATGACCTGATATGACGTTTCATTTTCTTCGTTTTCATGCATTTGGCAACTAATTGAAATTATGTCATCATTGCTGATTACGTTGGTGATGTTTATGTCAAGTGGTTCTTCTGAGAACTTGAGTTCCCTACTGTCCAAAGATTATTATACAGATCACGAAAGCGATTTGTCTAAACTCGATTTATTACTGACCATGTCTGATGATCATCATCTTCTCATGGCTTGTTCATTTTTCCAGATATACAGGTTCGGGGCTCCTCCATATCTGCACCGTAAACTGTCATATACAACTGAAATACACAATTTCAATACTCGACGACTGAATCTTCAATGCCTATAATACCTAACCAACATTTTCATTAATGATTTAGCTATTCGTGATAATTCACTCTTCAATTCATCTATAAATACTTTCAGAATAAAATATAATTCATGTACTCTATGTAATGTTCACTTTACTCTTTGTTCCAGTTTGGCTAAATTAGTTATAGTTCTTTTTTTCCTTTCGTGTTTTTCATCCCGCTTTTTCTCATCTTTTGTATTCAATTCTTTCATTTTTCATACGTTTTTTTTCTTCCAATTCATCTCGTTATCATTTCACATCATACACACATTCGCTTGTATTTTTTCATATTCTGGATCAGAGCAGCCTTTTGTCAAGCCAACTGTTTTTGATACTTGATATACTAAATTATTATATATATCTGGTGAACAATAAATGAATCATTATTATTTCAGGGCCAAAATATCGATCGCGCGTGCCAAGAATCGGACGTGAAAGTGTTGATAGGCAAAAGTACCTGCAACGTGACCTCACTCTCTCGTCAACAGCTGACATGCCGTCCTCCAGAAAGCCAGCCACAACCTTCAGAAGATCAAGGTCTACCTAATGGTGAGGCCCTTCCCGAAGTGGTAGTAATCGTTGGAGGTTCGCTGAAGTTTAAGATAGGAGTTCTATCGTATTCGTCACCCCAAGGCCTGAACGGGCCCATCACAAAGCCGACGCTGTACGGCATCATCGGTGTCGGTGTTGGGATACTGATTGTCTTCGTGTTGTTCCTCATTGCTTACAGGAGAAAATCGACAGAGAGCAACAGAGTTCTGAAGAATATGCAGGAACAGATGGATATCTTGGAGCTGAGAGTAGCAGCTGAGTGTAAAGAGGCATTTGCTGAACTGCAAACCGAAATGACTGATTTGACAGGCGACTTGACGTCTGGTGGGATACCATTCCTCGATTACCGCACGTATGCTATGAAGATTCTCTTTCCCAACGTCGACGATCACATAGTTTTGCAATGGGAACGGCCTGAACTACTGTGCAAAGAGAAGGGCTTGCGCCTCTTCGGCCAGCTCATTATGAACAAGACGTTCTTGCTCCTGTTCATTCGCACTCTGGAGAGCAATAGGTACTTCTCGATGAGGGACAGAGTGAACGTTGCTAGCCTGATCATGGTGACGTTGCAAAGCAAGATGGAGTACTGCACGGACATCTTGAAGACCCTACTCGCAGAATTGATCGAAAAATGCATGGAGGGGAAGAGTCATCCCAAGTTATTGCTTCGCAGGACTGAGAGCGTAGCAGAGAAGATGCTCAGCGCATGGTTCACATTTTTGCTGTACAAATTCCTGAGGGAATGTGCGGGTGAGCCGTTGTTTATGTTGTTCAGAGCTGTCAAACAACAAGTCGATAAAGGCCCCGTGGACGCTATTACTTCGGAGGCGAGATATTCGCTCAGCGAAGAGAAACTCATCAGACAATCGATAGATTTCAAACCTATGGTGAGTGTTAGACTAGATCATCAGTTGGCAGAAGGAATGTGAAAACAGTTAGTTCTCCACTGTTGAGCAATCCAAACGATCAATATCAAGAAATGTATTAAATCGATAAAAATGTGTTTTTTTTTTCAGACCGTGTATGTTTCAATTTCTCAACAACCTATTTTTGGAGGAGGTATCGACCACAATACAGATAATGTACCAGTGAAGGTTTTGGATTGTGATACTATTAGTCAGGTGAAAGAAAAATCTCTGGATACCATCTACAGAGCCACCCCTCACTCTCAAAGACCAAGGAAAGATGATTTGGATCTGGGTTAGTTATTTTATCAATTCTCACTGCATTCGCACTGCGAGAAATTTCACTTTTGGCCTCCAGTTGCGATTTTTGTTTATATTTCGATTATATACAACGAATTCAAATGATATGTTCGGAAATTTGAATTTTTAATTCGCAAATATTTATATTTGTAACTTGGAATCAATCAATGATATTTCAAGTATATGGTGATGTAATTGTGAATCGTGTGTAACTCATGTATCTTAATACATTTTCAGCTGTCCAAAGATATATTCAATGATTCAATTATTGGGCTTTTGGAAATTAACGAAAAATGCATTTATATCACCAGCTAATGTATGCCTTTGAGTGATATAAATAAGATTTGAGTTGTTTTTGTATATACGTAACAATGGTATGGGAGGGACAGTCAATAATCTTCCGAAATCCACAAAGAGATAGATCAAAGTGGTTACAGAAAAAACTAGTTTGCATATGACATAAAACTAATGTATGTATTTATAATTGTACGTCTGATAAAAATAAATTCCATTTGGGACAATATAATAAAATTATTTTTTTATATGAAAGGTGTGATTCGTTTTTTCTCCTCCGAAATGAAGGTTCCTTTTTCAGAATGGCGTACTGGTACATCCGGCAGACTGATTCTTTACGACGAAGACAGCACTACGAAGGTAGAGGGCGACTGGAAGAGGCGCAACACCTTGCAACACTATCGAGTACCTGACGGCGGCTGCTTGAACCTCGTATCCAAACAAAGCTCCATCTACAACCTGAGCATTTTCTCCGAGAAAAACGATAAATCTCACAAATACGAAACGCTCAACCTGAGCAAGTTCAGCTCAGTGAGCCCACCTCTAAGCCGAGCTACAAGCCCTCTGAACCACGACCATGATCAAGGCCTGAAAGTTTGGCACTTAGTGAAGCATCACGACAACGACAACCAGAAGGAAGGCGAACGGGGTAACAAAATGGTCTCCGAAATCTACCTGACTAGGCTGCTAGCGACCAAGGGTACTCTACAGAAGTTTGTCGACGATCTCTTCGAGACCATCTTCAGTACCGCCCATCGAGGTTCAGCTCTGCCACTGGCCATCAAGTACATGTTCGATTTTCTGGATGATCAGGCGCTGCAGCATGGAATCTCCGATCCGGAGGTTGTCCATACCTGGAAGAGCAACTCTCTACCCCTCAGGTTTTGGGTCAACCTCATCAAGAACCCCAATTTTGTGTTCGACATTCATAAGTCGAACATAGTCGATTCCTGTCTATCCGTTGTTGCTCAAACATTCATGGATTCCTGTTCGACTTCCGATCACAGATTAGGTGAGAAAACTTTTTCATTGATTAAGTTTTCAGATACAGTTGATGGACATTCCAAGAATACTTTATACAGAAGATGATTGTGAATTGAAAACATGAATTTACACAAATACAAAGAATAGAAAATTTCTGACATCAAAAACAAATTCACTATTTTAGTTTATATTTTGTCAAATTCTCTAAATTATTTTTGCTTGAAAAGTGCATTTATTATTAGAATCAATTTCAAACACAAACAATTTGATATATTTTTCAATCAAGCGATAACTTTCTGATTTTTATTGCCAGTTATTACATGTTAAGTTAGTTCGAACATAAATAGAAATTGGATATCTAGCTAAATAATCTATCTAGATATTTTTATTTTTAACTTTATACCTCATAAAATAACGGAATTTATGTTTATTTCAAATGAGGTCAGCTATTCATTGTCAATGCTACAATGAAATAACCCAATATATGAAAAGAATGGTGTCAGCAACTTCTGTTTACGACCATAAACTAGAAACTGGTGGCTGATTGAACAAGAATCCAATAATTATGGATCTAGTATAAAAAAAACTTGATCTCATTACAAGAATGAATAGAAAGTTTATGAAAATTGACAACTATAAATAGTTATTCGGACAGTGGTTCCATTAATGTTTCAAAATAGTTTTCATCATTGTAGATATGTTCAATCAGTTTGTTACCGATTTTACATACTACTGTATTGAAAAGTTTTATTTGTCTACATCATTAGGATACATTCGACATTGAAAATTGTTTTGATTTCTTTTCGAGAAAAATGGTCCACTACACAATACATATTATTCTTCTCTATATCGATTCTAAATTAATATTCTGAATATTTGCATTTCCAGGAAAAGATTCTCCCAGTTCGAAACTATTGTATGCTAAAGATATTCCTTGTTACAAAGAGTGGGTGGAGAGATATTATTCAGATATCAAGATGATGCCTGCCATATCGGACCAGGATATGAATGCTATGTTAGCAGAAGACTCCAGAGTAAGTGTATTGCCCTCTTTATTATTAATGCTTTCGATAGCGACATGCCGAGAGAATATTCGATACTGTCTATATACCACTTTTTATTGGTCAAGAATTTTAATGCTACTTTCTATCCCAAGAATAGTGCTAGTTAATTTGCAACTATACTCTTTTATATATGAACATGTGAAACATGCCAATAACCTTTTATAGAAACAGGATAAACTAATTAGAGCTACTTTCATTAGAAACCATATAGACGATGTAGGTGTTTTGCTCTAATACTAATTTTCACTCAGTCTTGTACATGAGATATAGTAATTTGATAATTTATTTTTACTACTGATTAATGAAACGCTTTTGATCTGAACGAATTGATAAAATGTGAAGATGTCATATTTATCTATTATATTATTTTATTGCAACCGATAAAGCGTCTAAACAGTCCAATTTGAAGGACATTCCTGATATTAGGAAGTGATATGTTTCCTTGCCGTAGGCTAATGAATATCTTTAGTCGAAAGTGAGTTTCTGAAATTCGTGGATTATTCAGTGTTGCATCGCGAGTGAAATATTGTAGACTCAATATTTGATATCCTCACCAACATTCATGTCTTATCAACTATATTTATTTTATGGAAGAGGGTTGTGGCAATTTGCCAGAGCATATACTGACTATCGTAATAAAAATATCTCCAGTACTGTGACCGTCGACTGTCTGTCATTAGCGACACTTTGACTCTATGGTGGTTTATAATTTATTATTGAAGTGTAAAATACAGAAACATTGATTACGTTAACTTCCGATTAATTTTGCGACCATTTTTTGGCTACATATTTGGCTTTTTAGTAGTCAGTCCTCATAATAACAATTTTTTTAATCAATTGAAATTACGTCCAGATACGAGCTAATAAGAGAAATCCTATTGAAAATGTTCATAAGTAAATATTGCATTATGTAAAGTGTCGCTTGATAATTGGTATTTTTTCCTCAGTATTCATGGAATTCTCATCCTTGGATGAGATAACGTATGTTTGCGATGTTGGACATTATGTTTTCGGTATTTTTCCAGCTGCACACGACAGAGTTCAATACGAATTGTGCGTTGCACGAGCTGTACACGTACGCCATGAAATACAACGAGCAATTGACAGTGACCCTGGAAGAAGACGAATTCTCTCAGAAGCAACGATTGGCCTACAAGTTGGAGCAGGTCCACAACATAATGGCAGAGCAAGGGCAGCCGTGATACTGGCCTGACCTGACGTGCCCTCTTGCGCCCCCGCTGTCTCCTATCATCCCCTCGGCACCTCAGGAATTGGCCTGCTGATAAACGTTCCATGCCAAATATACATATCCATCTCGTCTCGGACTATTTCTCTGTGTGTTGCGAATTGCTGTTGTGCAATTACCTAATTGTTCAGTGTATGTGGTGGGGCGTGCTCACTCAGGGACTTCAAAGTGCCTCTGGTAGATTGAGTGATGCGTGCTCTCGCTCCCCGAATCAATGTACTATATTTTTATGATAACACTTTAGATTTATGCTTTGCCGTGCTGAAGTTCAGCGTTAGTCCATATGTCGATAGTCGATATTCACAGAAATATCCGCTCTAACAATGCTTTTTTGATATTTGTAATATGATCGTACCTTTATACAGTTTAATATTTTTGTATTTAGTTGAATGCAATCATGATGATTGTCTTCCGCGATGAAGGAAGCACCAGGGTGTAGTATTTAATTGCGACCTTTCAATCAATCGATGTGTTTCAAATCTCTTCATTACATACCTACATATTAAGCACGGGATTGTATCAATGTGGTTTGTGTACGTGTAATAAGGCTGTGTACATTATTCTCGTTTGTTTGTTTGTTCGTCATTTGTAACCAAACCAGGGATTGCTTCAATTTCCAACCGTTTCTCACACTTCTCTTTTGCTGTCTCATTCGTTTCCCTGCTATCTACAGACGGGCTAGATGGGCTCGATCTGATATCCTCTTTTTCGTATTTTCCATTTACCTATTACCATTTTTGTACCTATGTTATGTGCAATTTTAAAGTCATAAATATTTTAAGCTCCCTCATGTTTACCTAACCGTTGTGTGCTGAATGTTCCACTGCCTTGGATGTTTTTTTTTTTTCAATACAAAAACGACATTTCGATATCAGATTTGATACGTTTTTTGGTTCAACAGAATCTTCTAGTCTTCAATATCTGAAATGTTGTTTGAATGTTCATCAATAATCTGATACATTCCTGTTGAGTGAGAATTATGATATTTTAACTAGTTCTGAGTGTAACATTCAGTAGTTCCATATAAATATTGATATTTTAACGATTTTATTGAAATTATTTTGTAATCTTATATTTTGGGTATGCCATATATCTTGAGAGTGGATTCAATGTTGTAAGTGTTTCAATATTTATTTGTTACTCTGCCAAGTTCCTATATGGATTTTTCATAAATTTCCTGTTTCATCTGGCTAGTTTTAGTTTCAATTCTGTTCATTTCATTGGCATCGTCACTATTCATTCCTAATATATTGTAAAACTGCATTATCTCCAAAATATTAAGCACAAAAAATAAAGTTTTCTGAGATAATGAAAATACCATGGGAACAAAAGTTTGAAATATATTCTTATTGCGAGAAGAAGGAAAAACATCTATTCTAGTGGTTGTAGTGGTAATTATTGAATTATTCCTAATTACGAATACCTGATAGTATACTCTTTTACTTGATAATGAAATATTATAGTCGATTTACTATTCCACCTCCAATTAGTTCTCAATTTTCCATATTGTACGTTTTTCCTTCTTCTTCAGTAGACATTTGAGTTCGGATACATTGTCACCGTCCTGGGATTCTTGAAGTAGCTTTCTGACAAACGCGCATAACGAATATTTATATTGTTGCTGTATTCTGTCCTGATTTGAATCTCAAAATGTCTGCCTTTATTTTTAATCGTTTGAGTTTTGTATATAAAATTTTATGCCAAAAATGCTTCTGGACAATTGCATAGGAAGATTTGTAAATAATAAATGTGTGCATATGTGTGTACAGATGAATGCATTATTGTTTGTATGTGTGTACGCATGATACATATTTATAGTAATGTGTGTACATTCGATTGCATCTGCAATAATATGGATGGTAATGTACTACTATATGTTATTATAAAAGACTGAATGGAGTTACTAAAATACTTAATAGAAAAAAAATCATCTCAAAAATTGTTTTATTTCCTCTGAGAAATCGACAATACTTTGTTTGAAAACATCTGTCCTATGAATAATGAAGGGAAAATTCAATGTACCCATTATACATGCAATTGTATTCAACAGAATTCATAGAAATATAGATCCTACATTCCATTAGTAATAACCTTTTTGTACTTCTGTGATCCTGATGTGATATTGGTTCATTTGCGAAATTCAGATGAATATGTGGAGGAAATAAATATATTCCCACTGTCACTATTTATTTACTCTACTGATATTTTGATTTACTCATCCAATATCAGTGGACTACTAAGGAAATGAATTTCTTGTAATTTCGAATGATGGTCACAGGAAAGATACAAAGTTACGTATCTTTCTTTCGAACAGTTACAGTACTAGAAATAGATTCTATGAAATTATTATGAAGTAATTTATATATATTCGAAACTGATTAATCAATTGAAATCATAAAACTGAGTCATTATGCTGACTACAGCTTTCAGATCAGTAATTACGAGTGAGTGGAAGGTATAAACACAGTTAAACTTATGTTATTTGATGTTTTTGAAGGTAATTTTTTTTTTCAAAATCTGAAGAAGTTGGTACTATGCGATTTAATTTCGTTTTGGAATCAATGGTATTCTGTATCACATGATTTCTCCCTTCCATACGATCATTTCGTAGTTCAACGGGTGATATTTATATTTAATTTTAGTGTCATGATTCACGATTCATGTTTTACATTTTGTTTTCTTTAACGGTTAACGGGAAAAATAAAAAACAATTCATCGTTGAAAGTTTATTCCATAATAACAAACAGGACAAATTTCTCTTATTTGGTAACAATTTTTTAAAAAATTTTCTCCTTTTTATTATATACAAAACTTTCATTTCATTTGTTAACAGGGTCGTCATGAGTTGCACACTCGTTATTATTTCACTCAATTTTAGATAAGTTGGAGAAATCTACGACTAGAATTAATTGAAACTGCCATATAGATTGTTCATAAGATAATGAATTGAGTATACTGGATATTGCGAGAATATAATTATTTTCAATTAATGTTGAAAATGAGCGATAAGATCAGGAATGTGAAATCAAAAATGATCCCGATATTTTGTACCATCTTAGTAAAACAATTTTATTTTCATTATTGATTGATAATAACCAATTGAAATCCTTGAAAAATAATGAAATTTTTTCAAGTAATGATTGTGAACTCGTTTGCAGTTTTCTGGGACTTGGAATATGGTGACTACAAATCATATCATTTTGTCATTGTGTATTGCTAGATGTACAATGAATCAATCAACGAAAGTCTGTAATCACGTTGAAATAGTAATGTTGATTCATTATACGATGAATCAGAAATTGAATCGGAAGTTGTCCGATTAATATGTAAGAAAATAACAACCACAAAATTTCTTGAAATAATAATGGTCCACATTATTTTTCACTGAGATGGTACATACCTATACATTCTCCAAATAAATAAATAAATATAACTTCGTGCAATTTTTGGTTTGATTCTCTACACATACATATTATAAATTATTAACACTAATGATTTGATTGATCCAACCAATAAATGAAGAAACCTTAACGTAAACACCTGGAACGTCCAGTCGACCACAACCGAATCCCCACGATACCAGACCAGCCAGTTCATAAAAGCCATCATCCTGACATACCAATGGACCGCCGCCATCTCCTTGGCAAGCGTCATTGCCCTCTTCACCTCCAGCACAGAAACTGCTCGCAGGAAGAATGAAGATTTTTTCAGTGACTGCATTTACTTTTCTTATACACTCCGCGTCACTGACTATTGGAATCTCAGCCTCTCGTACTCTCAATGGGATAGGACCAGCTAAAAAACAAAGAACACTTTCAGAGCAAATATAACATATTTAAAAATGATGAGATTATCAACAATATACTCGAAGTGTGTTGCTGCCACTGCTGGGCACTCCTTCTGAGTACTATCTGCATTCTGAATTATCAGTCCTGTCCATAATTTTGGGGTACTTGTTTGAAAAGCAGTAGCCCGTGAGAAGCGCTACTACTATTTTAATATTTTTGTTCTGCTCGAACTGAGCAGGTCTTTAGTTCTCTTATTGAAATAATTGTAAATGTGCTCTCTCCCGTGCATTCCAGAATTTTACGGTCGAGGAGTATCATGATTCAATTTCATTCCCTTCAATTTCACAAGCAGAAAAAAAAATGTTAGAGTGTGAAAAATATGAACAGGAACATCGCTCCACTTGAGTCACAAGCGATATAAACTTGTAGGAATAGAAACCCGCAATAAATGAGAAAGAAGTAGTAACAAAAAATTTGCTACAACGTAGGGATATGTATGAAACATTACTGATCCTACCTTCGCCCATATATCCATATCCAGTGACAGTACATCTTTTTCCAGCCGCATGGCTGACACCTCTGGCCGGTAAGCACACCAGACATACCCCTTCTTTCAATTCAGCTTGGCCATGCAATTTCAGTAAAGCAATGTCGTTATCCAAGGTCTGACTGTTGTGATTGTGATGAATGTAGGTGGTGGCTACCCGAAGCGTTTGAGCTCCCGGACTACCATATTTCCTTGTCAGATCATGGTCTCCCACACGTACATAGATCGCATCTCCAGATCTCACAATACTGAAACAATTGGTCAATAAGTGATGAAGAGTAGAACGAATTTTTTTTCAAAAGGCCCTAGTGTTCAAGATCGTTTATTGACGGAATAATCATTCTTTCGACTGTTTTTATGGATCTTGGTTGAGTTTCTAATCTCGTGAAGTATGGTTTGTTCACCAAAAACTGTACTGTACGTGCAACTGAACACTCAAAAAATAGTTCAATATGGATTCCATGATATTCTGCCGCGAAATTATTCTTGAAATATACTAACTTCGTAACACAATGTGCAGCTGTCAGAACCCACTGGGTTCCGATGAGGGCAGCTCCGCATAGGTATTGGTTCAAGGAGTTGATAAGGGCCACCTGCCAACACCATTCTGCCTGGTCGCCATCTTCTCCACCAACTACCCTGCCTGTCCGAGCAGTTCCCTTAACGCCACAAACGTATTTACTATAGACAGGGGTACGTGAAGTGGTCGATAGCAATTTGGTGAATTCCGATGCTGGAATGATAGATTTATTGTCAGCGGACGAATTCAATGCGGTCATTATAGAAAAAACATGAAATGAGTTTCAATTGCAATTATGTTTAATTCAAGAAATCTTTTTACGATTCAGATTATACGCAAAAAGTTGAAAGATAGAAAGAGGGCCACAAAATGCATTATCTTCAAAAATAAAACAGATATCCCGAAAGGATATCGAAAATGGGGCAGATAGAAAGGAAACAGATTTCTTACTTGGTGATTGAGCCAATGTCACCGAAGACGGGGTAGTATATGGAAGACTTATTGACATGGTCGTTTCTTTAGATTGATCTTCTTCACTTTGTCCAGTAGCTTCCTTGATCAGAGTTTTTGGAGCGCAACATTGAGTACCAGCTTTTCTGCATTTGAAGATTCCAGTCATTTCAGCATTTCCTAAAACACGGGAATGTTTCAAAATCAATGATACAGTATACGGTGCTTAGTCACTATCATAGCACAGTATAACGGTTTCAGAAATAACAATTAGAAATTGAATTTTTTTCCACTAAAATATTCATTTTCAGGATTTCTGAAACACGAACGTATAGGATGATGCAGTTGTACCTGACCTTGACTATTCGAATATGTTTTCGAATGGTTGAATCACTTTGATTTATGATTAAAAACAAGTCATTAGGTGAAAGCATATATATCACTCTCTATCCAATACTTATTGGGCCAGCATTATGTGAAGAAATGAAGAAAACAAAGGAAACTTTTTTCTGAATTCGATTGTATCAAATTTTTGCAAGTAATGCGATAGATATTTGGTAGAAAGTATTCGCAAGGAATATATTGTTATTATTTCATAACAATTTGTAATCACCTCAAGTAGTAGAATTCAGAAATGAATGGAAATGCAATCAAACGGATATGGGAGGTGACAACAAAAGAAAATCGGGAAAATCTTGAGGGACAAGGGAGAGACATGGAAGAAAATAGAAGGAAACGGACGAAATGTGTGAATACAAAACATTAATTGATTCAAAAACAACCTTACACCCGAACGGGTTACAAATGATTTTTTGATTAGACAAACGTTTGACTGTAAGTTGCTTGATGAGAACTGAAATTTTCTGCAATGCCTCTATTTCCGAAAAAATGAGAATGAGATTCAACAAATATTGAACATATACCGTTTACCTAGTAAAGTTGTCCACAATATTCGTTTAGCTACTGTCAGATAGTCAACATTTTAGAATTCGAACATCTTATTTGAACTTAATAAAGTTTTTGAGATACCAAAAATCTATAATGATATATGTCTCGTCTGCATTGCACTATGTAGATGTGACAGATTGGAGTTGAAAATCTCTACTTACTGAAGCACGTGAAGCTCAGATAGGAAACGATACACGATCCAGGGCACTCAGGTCTCGGATCGACAGTAGTAGTAGTGGTTGTGGTGACAGGGTAATGCGGTTTAGGTCTGGGTCTCACAGTGGTCGATCTGGTGTTGTCGCAGCACACCGATCCTCTTTGACAGTTGGAAGTGTGCGGTATAAGTACAGACGGTGTATTGCAGAATCCTGCCATGATGTTCAGGAGGCACAGGCCGGGACATATTGGACCTGGAGCTCGAGTTGCTGGGGCTTGAGTTGTTGTTCTGATCGGTCGAGGTGAAGGAGGAGGTTCTTCGCTGGACTATAAGAAGTAGAACAGTATAAAAGCAGTTGGACAAACAATATTCAGTCCGAGTATAATTATGAGGCAAAAGAAAGAACCATGTTGTAATATATTCGTTGTGAAGTGATTTCTAATGATGATTCCGAAGGTCACAAGAATCTGAGTATCAATAATGTGTGAATATCTGATCTCAAAATATACACTTTGCCAATTGAAGTATAAAACGGATATGAAATAATTTTAATTGACATTTTGAAGAAGTTAAGAATGAAAACGGTTTAGTGCTTGAATTCGTTTGATATACTTCAATTATTATTATAGAAAACAGGAACAATGTAATGAATAGTTTTACTTCATATTTTATTATAATCGCTCATTTGTTTTCCAACCAACGAAACTCTCGCAGGGTGACGAATAGCGGGTCCTTCAGTTTATACAAGAATCAGAAACATGAAACCAACCTCTTTGAATGAAAAATGATTCGCCTCAGTAGGATTAAGTCCATTGATATATCCGCTGTGGATCTGATGATTTGGGTAAAGGTATGTGATGAGAAGTTCTTTGGAGAATAATTCCCCACGATAAAACTTACTGCTTGCGTTGTGATACAGCAACTTCCTTCATTGGGACAGTCCGCTTCTGAGTCGATGTCATCACAGAAAAGCGCGAACAGACTGCTGACGCATTCGCCATTGCACTCTTTGAAGAGCTGAGGACGGTAAGTGGAAGCAACCGCAGTTGTTTTTTGTAGAGCCAAGCTGGTTGTTGTGACTGGTTTCGGAGTAGATCGTGTTTCGATGAGCGTGTAATTCGTTTTGGTCTTGTTGGGATAAATTAGATTGGGAGGGATTTTGTCACCGAAAATGTCACTCGAAACACAACACCGTAAACCTCGTTTGCACAAGTCCTGAGTGTCCAAAATTGCTTCACAGTAGTCTGCTATTCTTTCAGTCACGCATACTCCTTTGTTCTGGCTATTATTGCAAGCGTACTCTAAAAATGTGGTTTTTAGTGAATTGAATAGTTCGGATTGGAGGATGAAAAGTACCTTGATCATTCACCAGAGTTATGTTTGATTGCTTCTCTGCTGCTATCTACAAAAGAATAATTCATTATTATTAATACAAGAGCATCTTGGAGCAATTTGAAGGAAATATTCTTATTCTATACGATTTTACATCAGAACTTCATACCAAAACTGTTCTTCGGAATGAACATTACAGGATGCCTCCTTTCGTGGGAAGTTTAATATAAAAAATATATATATTCCTATTATTATCTACTTGAGTACGATGAAAGTTGATTGTCAGATTGTATTACTCTTTTCGACTTATGATGCAAGAACACAGTTCAATATTACAGATACAGTTGTTTCACTCAGTACTTTTCGTGTCCCACAATTTAGAGTGAGTGGACACGTCATGCAGGGCAGGTTCATCATGTTCTAACACGTTTTGAAATGGTATGAAAAACGGTGTGTAGTGTATGCAGTTCATCCTGCGCTTTCTTGTTAATTGTGATTCTGTTAACTTCTTTCTTTTCTTTTCTGTCGGATATTGAGTGATGGTTATTATTTGTTGAAGCCAGACTTGGTAGCATTTGATTCCGTAAAAATTTTACATTGGCGGGATATCTCACCATTGGTTGAACAAAGCGGTAACTCGCAGGTCTGTGCGAGGTTCCCTGCGTAGTCGTCTTATAAAAAATTGAGAATGTCGACACCAACATCAAAAAGACTCAACTGTACCTATGGTATTAGATGATTGGGATATTTGAAAATAATGAGAATGCGCAAAAATTCGGATGTCGTCAATTTCTAGTTGGTGAGAAATTATATTCATCAACATCATAATGTCGAAATGAGACATACATTTTGGAATTAATAAAAGATCATAGTCGAGTATACTAGTTTTGCTTTTACTGTGCATACAGAAATAAAACAATAAACAACAAGATACACTTTTTGGTTCGATGTAAACCGGCTCATATCACAAGATTCCTCTCCTGAACATTCTCTCTCGTTGGTAGTATTCGAAGCAATTGATTTAATATTATTTTTTTGTACTTATGACACCCTATATTTCAGAGGGGTGCATTTTAGGGCATTCTTTTATAGAAACTTTTTACCTCAAAATGAGGTGCGGATTCTGAATCAATCATTCTGTATACCAAAACATGGTTATTTGGTTCAGATTATGAATATGCAAGACATATGACTCGACGAAAAATTCCTGGGAGTTATGATATTTTACTCATAGTATATAGTATTGTTGTCCCAGTATGTACCTGATTTGAGGTAGTAGTAGACTCAGTCGTTGTAGTAATTGTAGTTGTTGTTGTTGCAGGGGTTGTAGTGGGTCTAGTTGTGGTCGTTTCAGCTCTCGTTGTCGTTTCCGGTGGATCGATTTTGGAACTATTTTCAGGTACTTCCACACAACATTTCATAGAAGGTGAGGGGCAGGTGACATCTTCTAATACGTCTGAGCAGATCAGTGTTGCTAAAGCATGTACGCATACGCCAGGACAGTCTTTAGACTCTGCCGTGCTCGTTATTGTATCCAGAAGACCTAGATGATTAGTGGATCAAGATATATAAATGCTTATGATTGCGTATCTTTTGTAGAACATATTAGCAAGTGTAATAAATAAAATGTCAGATTTTTTCGATAGATACTTTGTTACATAAAAAAAATCCTAGGATCTAATGGATCATTTTTATTATTAATAATGAGTAAATGTCACCGATTCAGGAACTCAATTATGATGGTTCAAGAATTGAGACACTCACTTTTGTTTCACTTCATGAATTTATGTATATATGTTGGATGGATAACCCTGTGAATAAATGAATGAATCGTTCGATAAATCAAGGAATGGATAGCAGATTTGAAATAAACGTCATTATCAATGTCTTATTAAAAACTAATACGGAAACAAATTAGGAATGGAATTCGAGTTGAGTTCATGACTTATTGTTAGTGATGGTATTGACCCAAATATCATCGATTCATTGGCATCAAATTACAATCACTTCAGACCATTTTTTTGGTTTTGCATGAAATTATTTTTGATATCCAAGAGATAAGTGGACGAAAAGGTTGAGAAGCGGATATGGAGTTCCTGCGGCAGAATTTAAAATGCTGTCAATAAAGAGAAATCTTCCGCGTCGTTATAGGTATTTCTGAACCTCACCGTCAGATGGAGAAAGGTGTATAATTTTCACAACAGGATATTCAGATTGGATACTTGAACAGTTTAAACCAAATTCGATGGGATAGGACTTGCTTTTGGTGAAAAAGCATTCAGGTGAACTGCTATTTTTCTTTTTTGAATTCTACAGATACTGCCTTCTAAAGGTACTCTTTGAGACACATTGATAACTCATAATAGGAAAATTTCTCCACAATTCTAGTTATGCGAATTTCACTTCTGTTATTTCGAATGAAACATCTGACTTCACCACACCCTTTCAGAAATTTGGTTCAACACAATTTCAGAGAACACCATAATGTTATCAAGATTGTTTCACCCTGTATAAATGAGATGAGATTATTCATGAGTTTGTTATTGTTTCAAACTGTTTCAGTGCCTCAGGTTATTTTGGTGATTGATCCATCATCTTCATAATCCTAATTGATTCATTGATGGTTAAAGTTATTGTGTATTGAAAGAGTTCATTTATTATTCAAAATTGATTTGAAAATTTAGTAATCTAGATAGTCAGTTTCATCATTAATGACGTTTATACACTTTCTACCATATATTGATAACAATAACTCTTCCTACAAATCTTGAAAACAATTTCGTAAATAAGTGAAAAAAATAATGTGGGTATGACGAACAATATTTTCCATCATTTATTGATTCAATGGTAATTATGTTAGTTAGGAAAATGAGGATCTATATCATTCACGATATATTGTTTAATAATTAGCTATTACTGACTATTGTATTTCTCTTCATTATTTCCGTATAATTGAGATATTTCTGTGCGTATGCTCTACTTGCAAACTTATCTAACTGAATAGGTGAAACCACTGACTTTGTTTTCGTTCGATCAGGGCGCTCTTATAGTTCTAAAAAAACGTTCACATAATTCTGGTGAGATTTTTTCTGGTATTCACTAGCGGAATATGGAAGATGTTTGTGCTTTACATAGAACATGCACTAATATTATATCTCAAAAAATAATTCTAAACAAATTCAACGAATCGAATGACATCGACAAATATCCAATATTATTTCATTTTGACGTTGGGATTTCAGTTAGAAACGGTTTGTCATTGAGGTTTCTTTTACACGAAAAATATAAAGAGCCTTCAGATTCTGGGCTGAATTGCGAATAATGAAGAAATATTAACCTTCCCAATTGGAAGGGATTATTTATGAGCGCAACACTGACATGCCCAGTTGTCAAGAATCAATACTACGTATTGTTTTTTCACCGATATCCTCGTAACCTTAGAATTAGCGAAGCGAATGAGCTCAGGAGAGTCGAATGAATAACAAAGTCGAAGATTTCTCCCGTTATTTTTATCTATTAATGCGTTCAGCAGTTTTCGCAGAATTTATTGGCCCTTGGGGACGGATAAGTTAACAGTCCTGAAGGTGACTTACTACGAACAGCTAGAAACAACGCGTGTTTCTCTGAATATATAGGTCTGTAGAATCTATCCGACTATATTTTGGGGAATTGAAAGAGAAAAGTGTCCCCGGTAGGTATATTCGCGGTTTATTTTCTTACGCTCCTTTTCCGTCTAATACAAACGTATCCATATAACCCACTAATGAAAACCAAATTTGAATAATTCCAAATGGTTACCGTTATATATTTAACATAATTTATATTATTTTGAGCGTTCCGATCCACTCTCAGAGTGAGGTCAAGGATATATTCTCTAGTGGGTCTGCATAGAAAATATCACAACGATGTATGTTGCGACAGGGAGTAAAATTAGAGTAGCTAGGGCAATCAAAAGGCGAATTTCCGATGGTACTAGATACTTCTAACCTTGATGAGCATTTGTTCTTTATTTGAGAATCACATTTTGTTACATATCTAGGTCTCGTATAATTTTTTATTCTGATTGTTAAATATCGAATTTTCTCTGTGAACTTTTTATTTCTAGGCCACTTGGACATATCGTGGAGTATACTTCAGTTCTAACCTAACGCGAATACCTACTCATATCATCACTGAATCGAAGTCGTAGCAACCTGTTAATGAGGTTATAAGGGAGATTGAAAGTGGAACTGTATTCAATGATTATTGATTTATATTATTTATAACTGCTCCTTTTAACACGTAATACATTTATAAAAATGTTAATTCGGACCATCAACATGGCGACGCCAATATACCAATACCAATAAACCATTGCTGATAAAATTGAATTAACATGTTATATACCTACTCAGAATACAATATCATCGGATGCATGTTGACGTGCAAAATATATCATCGAATATATAGTGCATTTTCAATATCAATTATTCTATGCAAATCAAGGAAAATTGAAACAGACCTGTTAATATGAATAAATGAAGTATTTTTCAGCTAGATTACACATCGGTGATTCTCGATTCTTTATTGGATTTATATGCAATACCGCAGATAAATCACCATCAAAATCACGATAACTCCTCTCAAATGTCCCTTTTAAACTCAGATGCAGGCCATTTGGCCATTTTCATAAATATCAGTCTAACCTCATCTAAGCAAACCTTATATTAACATTATTATCGTGAAACTGATAAATACTCGTATTTACTCCCTGTTCTTGATGCACATCTGTCCAGATGGATGATTCCTGGTTTATTCAAATGATGCTCAGAATTGAATAGGTAATAAACATTGATAAAACGAGTATTACGATATTTGGTCTTTTATATCATAATTTACAGTTCTGGTTGTATTCCTTTTTTTCAGGAATCTTGATATTTTGATTTATTTCGCCGTAGATATCTCCATAGATTCTAGTCATCATCATCGAACACAATGTGCGCTACTTAACCAAAAAAGAACATTGTCGATGTGTTAGATTGGAATTTTTCACAGTGAGGAAATATTTTCAATCAATCGAAATTTGGAATGAATTGAAATGATCGATGGCCGAGAAGATTCGGAACATTCTGAAAGGTGACCTAAAAAACGGAGACAGATCGCGTATGGGTAGAAAGCAGTCAGTTATAACAGTAAATAAAAAGAGTACCGTTGGTATCTGCGATGGCAGGAAGGAAGACGAGAGATATTGGTGTGGGTGTGTGCGTGTGAGAGATGACAGCGGACGTACCTGAGAGGAAGCTGCCAGCCAGGGAGTCATCTTGCGCCTGCACCCCCAACAAGAAGACGACCAACAGAAGAACGTCCCCTGTCCACATATTAATTCGTCTTGAAGAGAGGAGCGCGCACTGAACGAACAACACGCCGTCGTGCCCGACTATTTCATTGATATGCGCCACAAATTAACTGGTGTGCAATACGGAATTACTTCCAGAATTTACCGTTGCGGAGACCACACCACGCTGAATAATTGCTTGCGCCTTGTGCTGTGTGCTGTTCTTCTCGATAAAATCGTTCGCTTACTGAACTGAAGAGCGTGTGTGTGTGGTGTGCATGTGGAGAATACCATGGCCGGCATGCCCATGCCATACCATACCTTACCATGCCATACCATGCCATCGGCGACCACCCGAACCTGTCGGTCTCTCGGTGTCAGAGTGTTTTGCTGGTGGTACCCGCACCGCACAGTTATTATCTCGATCATCCAGAACGAAACGATCGAGATCAACGACATGAGCGCGACTCGAGGGGCTCAACTCCCGACGGAAGGGCTAGCAGGAGAAGGGTGGACAGTTTCTTCGGGGTTTATGCTTCATTAAAAATAATCAAATATAATACAGAAATCACAGAAATTATTGTTTCTCGTTTGTACTTGCCCAATTGAAATCTACATGGGAAATCATCATTATGTGGAGGTTATTCCTTCGACGTCTTACGCATGAATTGAAACATGAGGTTGAATAATAATCATAATAGTATATGAGAAAACGATCTGCAGATTTATTCAAATGAGGGAGGTGTGACGGATTTGGTTGGGCAAAATCTAGAGTTGTGATTCCCTAGAGGTTTCTAGGGTTTTGGGCACAGTAATTAATTTTTAATCGTATGTATTTCTTCATATTGTGTACATCGAATTGCACATTCTTCATTTCGATTTGAATATAAATTATGATAGCTTGTTTTTACACATTATTGCTGAAGAACAAGGCAACAACAAAGCATATTCTGATACGCTCTTACATCTATCCTGCTCGAATGAGTATACTATATTATTCTTTACAACTTTGATTTTGATCAATAATATATGTGAGAAATGCACAGGCTTTTCCTTTTTCATTTCTATTATTATTCACCATTGATTTTTGTAAAAACTGTGATAATAATTTTCTATTCTGCTCTTCTTCTTTCAGTCACTTGTTTGTTCTACATTCTATTTAATCCTAATTACTTTGTAATCTCTTATAAATTTTGTTATCTAGTGATTCAAGTGAAGAGACAAGGCGAAACATAATCCATAGAATTCTGTCGAAAACTAATTTATGATATTTAAATGAGTAGGTGGAATATTTCAACCTTCACATGTATTTTATACTCAGAAACACTTCGTCTAATTCATAAATGAAATAAATTTCCCAACCTCACGTTTACACTGAATCAGAAATTACTCATTGATTAAAGTGTAGAAATGTACAGTAGCCTCTCTGACGCAATAAAATAAATACACAGTATGCTCCAATTCATAAAATATGTGGAAAAGCTTTTAGTCTCTGGGATCTTTTGTTCTACGAAGAAATTCTAGGAAAGATTCATTTTATTGAAATATTGAAATTTCACAAACTGATATTGTTCACTTCTTATAAGTTTTTGGGGAAAGATCTCTTAATGACGCTATTTCAAGAAGAAAATAGATGATTCTTTTTAAAATATATATTCGTATACCAGACGAATTTATTCAATAATATCTGGAAAATGATTTTGCAGTTGATGAAGGAGAACTTTGATTCAATAAGCTTTTCCATTTTTCGGAAGCATATCAATTTGAAAAGTTCATTTTGAAAATCAATTGATTGGATGAATCTAGATGTGAAGTGTTACTATGCAAATCAATATTCATCTTATTGAAAACCGATGATAATATTTTTCGTTGGAATACAGTTCGTTTATATGAAGTTATAACGATAAATATGGATTTAAGAATCTCCTACTAATTTCTGTTGAGTTCATTGAAAAAATTTTTTTTTTGAGTTGAGGGATCTCAATATCTATTACATGTCAAATGAAGTCCAATGAGAGTCTCTATATTGTTGTGAAAATTTACTTATTTTTGATACGAGTTAATTCGGGGGAGAATTTGCTGCATCAGCAATCAATATCAATATCATTTTTTTTTCTTTCTCAATTCCATTTGTGTTCGAAATATAAAAACCACGAATCAAATTATGAAAGATTAAAAAGTATATACTGGATCAAAGAAGATTAGGTACTTCGACAGTTGTCAAAGTCAACTTCATCTACGTGACAATTGGTTTTTACTCAAATCGAATAGTGAGTATATAATAATTTGTTTATGAGAGAAGAATAATCATGAAAATGTGGTGAACGCGAATGTTATGGCGTTTTTTGTAACTGAATTTCAGTATCTGATATGACAATAAATCTAGATTTCTTTCATTCATGTTCTCGTAATATTTTTATTTCAACTACTGCACACACTCGGGAGATATAAAAGGAATGCTATATATTTCAAAATATTGAATAGAAATGACATATTAACATGATATGTTGGTGAGAAAAGCTCATTGAAGGAAGATAATTGATGACTTCCATTCCACCAGTGACACGATCGTATAGAAGTAATGAAAATATTCTTACGAGCCCTCGACATATCTGCAAATTTTCATGTTGATAAGACTTCCCAAATCTATAAACGTAAAACACATATATGATATTCAAACAGGCCGAGTTCATAAAGCCGTGTTATGAAGGGGAAAATCCCATATGCCGCCAAGTTTCGCCCATGACGAAGAACGAGGTCCTGGCCTTGACATGATGGTCATCGACCTCCGCATCACCTTGCTTTTCTTCTCTTCGACGGCTCATCCTCAACACTCCTACGCAGTGCTACTGGCACTGCTTACACTTGAAGCAGGGCCTTACACGAGGTACACTTATCAGAACATTCAGTATACGATTCATTCTCAATTGAGCGATAGAAATGAGGATTCATAATCTACATAGCATACAATTCACAAAAATTAAACAATTTTTAATTTCGAATCTCCGTGATAACAGCCCCAATGAAGCTTCTGAATAGAATGAGGGTGCTTAAATTAAACCAGCAATATGATGATATAGATGTTTTGAACGTTTCGAAGGTAACAAAAGAACTGGAATACTTTTGTGATTTCTTGGGCCATTGTGGTTCTTTGAAGCGGTATCGTAATTTGGTTTCTTGAAGTGAATGGATATTAAAATTACTATGAGAAATAACTGTTATTTTACAATACATATGTAGCGAGTAACTGAAATTGAACGAAACATTTTTTGATATTCATCAAAGGTCATCGATTTATTGTATTTGATTAATTGTTCATTCACTTCTCTGAACTACCATGATTGATATGATGATGAACTGGATAAACTATGTTGAAAATGTGTTATCGGTCTTGTGAACGACTATCCATTCATCTCATTTCTTTGTTTCCGTTTTTGATCTGAAGGACATGTATTAATTCCTAAAACATTTCTCCTTTGAAATATGATATAACTCAGGAATATTACACTATTTGAGGTGATTTTTCTATGGCGTTTATTGAAGATTCTCATCTTTTATTTATTGTTCGTTATTAAAATTTCATCATCACCATGGGATTGTACAGGAAAAATTATCCCTGGGAATGGAAAAGTTATTGTCAAACAAAGATAGCGAATTGTTTCCGTCATTTTATATCATCATGCTAATGGTATAAATAACATTGATATTTGTTATCCCTATACGTTATAGAGGATACACACATTTCTTGTTTTCTGCCTCCGCTCATTCGTGTTATGTAGTGTTGGAGTATAAATATGCCATCGTAATATGTAATCAAAAATCATTATAAAATCCAATATGTGCTTCAATTTTATTAACGTTCTATCATTTCAGATGTTTATGATCATAAAAGTTTTATGGTTGTATATTTTATAACTCTTGATGTAGCTTGCCATTCCATCATTGTACGTTTTAACTATTACTTCTGGGCTATAAAGGTAGTGTTTCGTTACAATTTCCTAATGTGATGGGAATTTCCGTATCTAGAAGAATACAGTAGATTAGTAGGATGTCATTGTGTATTTCATTAATATATCAGAGAATTTTCAAGTTATATACATAATCTGTTTCTAGAGAAAATTGACAGTGTGAACTCATCTATTTCAATTTGTATTAACTCTTGTTGGGAAATTTTCTAATAAAAATTTCCTGATACTGAGAATTGGTTTTGAATCAGAAAAACAAATGGTCAGTAAAAAATTTCCCTGACTGGTCAGGTGTGTGTAGTTTTGATTCACTTTGTGAAGTCACACTATAAAGTATAAAGCATGGGGTGTATATAAGGGAGTAAGAAAACTTCGTGTGGAGTATAGATAGGTTTATATCTGCTACCAACTGGATATTGCAATGTATATTCCCAGAGCCCGATATTTATAGCTCGCGATAAGCGAGTGGTAAGCAGTTACCCTCTCTCTCCATCCCTAATACCAATAATACTGAGGCATTACTAGTAAACGTGGTATGTTTTCACTGGTCAAGTCACAAATCAATACCAATTCTTCTGTTTTCAGTGAAGATACCAGGTAAGAACGAACTACGAGGGCTGTTTGGTCAGTCAAGATTGTCGCGGACTTCAAATGCAGCACTGTTTCTGTCAAATGTCATCTATACGAAGACTACTGTCAAATTTGGGAGGTGCAATATGGTCCATGTTTGACTGGGGGTGGAAGCAGAATTGGATACTGCCATTGCTCACACTTGACCATAATAAACCGTGTGACTACTTCGAAGAAGTGTTCAAATATTGTCAATTGCAGTTCTGTTTTTGAATTGGTAAAAACTGCTGGGAAGTAAGAGGATCGAGTTGAATATGAATAGGTCATCATTGAAACAAGATCATCTTCAAAAACTCACTCATTCTCAAATCACCCTGGTATCACGTACCTATATTGGAAGAAGTCTTCTGTGGAAATGGAAATATTTTGGGGTATCTTTAAATGATCATTTCCTTCAACTTTAAAATTTATTATATTGTAAATTACACCCTACACATTTTTGAATTGAGAGATACAGTTACATATTTTTAGAAACATTTAGTGGATTTACTCATCTGAAAAAGTAAAATGTATTTTCAACGATGTAAATGACGCGAATCTGAAAAATGAATGTCAACACTTCGACAGCACTCCACAATAGTGAACACTAAGTCCACATTATTGTCAAATATTCCACTGCAAACAAGGAAACGTGAAATTATCACGCCTGACAGATTGTTTACTGATGATATGGAACATCGAAATAATCAGGTTATATTCAACGAACAATTTTGTAGTGTTGAGCACATACAATGGAATCATTAAATCCACAATTACTGTAGCTGCATTGAATAGAACAGATAGTTTTTATATTATTTACACATATATCCGCAAATAAATATATTGACAGCTGACAGCAGTACGACTTAACTTTCTTCGCACAACTCTATAAACCGTGATGAACAACTTAGATTTTCTATACAAGAAAAAGTTTCTCATGTCTTAACATTTACCTATATACAACATTTTTACATGTTTTTTTATAGACATTTCCAATTAGTTTGATTAATTAGTATGTCGATAATGATGTGGCTGCTAAGGTGAGTAATAGCTAGCTTTCTTTTATGAAAAAATACATACCCGAAACATTTTCAAGATTGTATGAATAACAATGAATTCACATTTACCATTACATTTACGATTTCAATGTCAATACAAGGAAATATAAATAAATATAGAATTCAAATAATGTCACTTCACACTTTCTTGTTTCACCCTTCAGAGACGTGGAGAGGTCATTTCTTTTTTTTTGAAAATCAGACCTGCCTCTCGGAATCATGATTTTCGAGTTTTTGTTAAAATCTATCTACAGGGTACGGCACCGAAAACGAAACGGACCGAAAATGCAAAAACTCGTCAATTTTTATAACTAAAGGGGATGTTTTTCTAATATTACATCCTCTGTCATAAATCTCTTTATAGTTCTTATTCACTGCCACAGACACAATCGAAGAAAATTGTAAAAGAGATAGGTATAGGTATGTATTAGTGTTTCGAGATATCACCTTGAAGAAATTTCGTTTACAGATAGATGATATTTGGCAGTTTTTCACATCAAATCTCAGACTGAAAGTTGAATTATTTTTTTGTGAAATACCCTGTTTATTATTATTCAAGATTCAGAAAGCTGCTGAGATCTGCCTTTCATGTACATGTATATCGACTGATCGAGTTCGATATTCATTAACAATTTGTCGACTATTCGTGAGAATGTGCCTTTCAAATGCTTCAGTGAGAGAATCTTTATGACCATTTTCATACACCGAATTCAATACGAATATTCTAGAAAATCAAGATTCCGAATTCGGAAATAAAAAATATTTAATTTATGGTGAATTTCTTACGCCTCTTCCTATTACGTGAAGCAGTGTGAGATAATAAAAAAACTAGTAGGATTTACCTGAAAATAAATCGTGTAAGCAGATATCAATTATTCGTCATACATAGACGAAGTAACATTATTTATTGATGGATCTAAATATACAACATGATCGATATTTTCAGAAACATAGTGTCTCCTCCCTAAGAAAAATAAAATTCTAATGTTCCCAACGATCCCATCAAATATTCGACAATTATTTTGAAGTATCCAAGTGGATAGTAGGAGACGTTGAGATAAGGTCTGTACCACGGTCGTACATACAGGTCTGGTAACTCGTATGGTGGAGGGTGGCCCAAACATTAAGGGAATTTTTGTTGTTCTCATGTTTCGCCACCTGCAGCGCTGTCCTCTATTGTCACTTTGTCAGCCAATCCCAAATCAGCTTTTTGAAAGACGGAATGATTTTTATTTATTCGAGAGAATTTTCGAGATATAATATTTCTGTCATTGGTTTCATTTACCATTCAAGTCCTAACCGTTTTTTTTGTTTACAATACGAACTGTCAAAGATTAATCACGTGATTATACCCCCAAATACCTCCTAGCGGATAATAATTACAACTTTTTCTTCAAAAATTGTGCCACTCCCTACCACTCAGAAATGCCGTAGATTCCAGACCTGTGTATATGATCGCGATCTGTACTGATATCGAACGGAAAAAGGTGCATTTTTCTCTCATTTTAATTTTCTCCAGTACAATGAAATATGGCATTTGGAATGGGAAAAGGGCATATTCTCCTTTCGTGGGAAGTTTAACATAAAAAAGGTAGATCACCTGTTTATTCGTTTTCATAGATCTATTTGAAGAATTCCCATTGAATTAGTTTATCTGAACATGGTTTTACCACCTTATGGACGTATAGTCGAATGTGATACACATATAATCGTTGATCTTTTTGATAGTGTAATTGTGATCTTCAGGACATCGGATAACCTATAATCTCAGTCGGCTTTTCGAAAATTTGATTTTGAATCTGGAATATTGAGTTGAAAATTTTTCATTAGTCCACCCTGCGAATAATATGTTCGTGTATGACCACGATCTCTGGGTCTTCTACTATATCCATATATTGGATGTAAGGGGATTATGGTACACCCTCTTATCCCTTTTGTTTTGCAGATGAATTATTCGATTCTATCAGCGGAATTCAATGAGTAAATCACTGTATTCTATAAGAGATATATGAAAAGGACCGAATGATACGATTTAATATTTAAGTTGTGGAATGAAATTGTTGTCATTCAATCATTTCATAATGAGATTAGAAACACGTGTTGATAATTATTTTATCAAACTTGGAATAGATCTTTTCGTACTATTCGAATATTTCAGAATGTGCTCACCATTATGTCTTTAGGACTACTAGGGTGAATTGGGTGTACCACGAAACAACGTTCTAAATTAATTCACCATCAACATCGCCAATACAATATTGTTGTTCTGTTTGTACCAAACAACTTCTGAAATAAAATATATCCATAGTTCTTACCAACAATAAACATCAATTGAATGTTAGTGTTCTGCTATCTGCATTATCTTTTTGATTATACTTTCAGAAATGCTGAAGGATAGCCGTCCGACTCGAGTCGATTATATTTCTGGAAACAACAATTCCTGTAAAATGAAACTTTCTTCAATCAACCAATGGCCGATCCGATTTCTCCACATTCACAAATCATTCGCCAGCAGATAGCTACCTTGAAGATGCCACAGTCGGATCGAAGTTGCTGAAGTAGCACGAAGTGTAGAGATAGGAGATGATTATGAGAGCTAGAATGTTCAACGAACTATTGGACAACCCTGCCGATCCAGTTTGCATAGCAGCTGGTCTCTCGCCTGAAAAAAAAGTGACGATGAGAAATACACTCGACGACACTGATCTGCGATCTTCTTCCGGATGACTGACATCGACAAAACAGTTTTACTGCACTATCTGAGAGGACGGAATTCAGTTGTGGATTCGAGACTTCTTACGGGGGACGTAGAATGACTGTATTTCGTTACTACTGGATACCGGAAGAGTATCAACTTTCAGACTGATGAAAATTTGTTTTTCTCAAGAGCTTAGACAAACTCGCCTTTCGATATTGACTTTATGATAATAATGGACAGGTTCATTGATCAAAAAAGAGATAAACAAGTATCACTTTGCTTATTCATACCCCGATGAAATATTACGAATCGGTTCATGATGAATAACTTTTTACTAAATAAGCAAATGAATATTTCGTCAAGTCAGTTGAGAGTTTAATGAGGAAATATAATTGATGAAACTCATGAAGTGTTCATGACTTAGATTAGTACTACATGACAAGTACTCATGATTTAGATTTTTTCCTAAAAACCTGTTTTGTTTTGTCAATTTTGCATCGATGTATTCTCTGCATCCACCTTGAGTTGTTTTCATTTCGATTTACTGACTGGGTATTCCTGACTATTTACAATGGTTTCACAAAAGAAGCTAGAATTTCGACGGTCAGATGAAGTAGGCATTGAACTATCACGATGGAAAGTTTTATGCTTCAGTAGGTCATAATTTTCATTTCTAACTATTTTTATAGTTGTGTTATATAATATGATTTTGTTTATATTCAGATATGTATTCAATTAACTCCATTTTCATTCCTCAATTTTATATCCTTCAAGATTTCTACAGAATATGAATCAGCGAGGAAGAATAAGAGACAACAATATATATACAGTATGTATTTGATTATATTTTGAATTCAGAATGTGCAAAGAAACTATTATAACATGTACAGAGATTTCTGAATTTTTATAAACTGAAAAAATATGTAACATGTTATTAATAAAACATCAAATCCAGAATTGGTTTCACAGATGCGATTAGGGTGAGGTAATTATCTCTTATAGCACCGCTCCTGGATCAAAGAGTTTTAGGGTTTCACGACGGAAGATGCGAATGTATCGATTGAGTTTCGCTAGAAGCTTTGAATCGCTTCACTAGTTGATCTTGTGTCCGCATCATTTACCCTAAGACACCTCTCCATCTTCATATCCTTTTATTCTCATTCATATGTGAGTAGACTTCAACCGTAATGTATTTCACTATGTTAGTTGCGTCCGCAATGGAATTTCCACTCAATCTGCAATTCTCAAACAGAAGAGAAAAAAATGATTTATATGGATTTGTTTTTTTTTTCTCTGAATTATCTAGAAAACTTTATGGAATCCTAATTCAAACTTGATTAAGGAATAAGTAATCTTGAAAACATTTATCGTTAGTTGGGTAATATGAAACTGAAAATCCGAATTTTTGTTACTAGGTTGAATGAATCAATTCACTCTCTTATCATTCAGTTGACCTTGAAGATGAACTAGGAATCGGCATATTTCACCTTACTTCTGTTCTCATTTATTTGTAACACAGCACTGGATTACAATTGCTTTTCGCTTTACTTCGCTTGGTTTACTCACACTTGAAACTCATTTGGTTCTCTGCTACTTCTTTGTATACATACAGAGGGTACAGCGGAACAACGTATTTTCTTCCTCATATAATTTCATAATTAGTTCGAATTCAATTCTTCCCAAGATTCTATCACTTAAAAATGAAATTAATCTCAAGAATTAACAATACAAGAATAATATGAATGACAAAGCAATTCATAATACCTACTTCAAGAATATTACTGGACAGTGATGATAGTTTAGTTATTCGTAACACGTGAGATGAGAAGTTATTCTGAAACATTATTCAGCGAGTTATTTCTTACGTTCTCATTGGATATCAAAACCCAAGAAGATTTTTGTTTTACATTTTTTTTTCCTTTCTAGAGGTTAGATTTCACACATTGCCACAAAACAAGTTTGGAAGAAAATTTGAGAATTATATACGATATCGAATATTCTATTAGAATGTTTTGAGCCAATTGGTTATAAGGATTATGCCTTCCCAATGAGAAGTTCCAACGTTCCAATAATTTTCCTTCCTGAAACTCTATCATAATTTCTGAGATATTCCCAATCGAAGACCTCGTACATTAGATTTACCAGGAGATTCTGGAATTTCGGTCTGCAGTTTTCGTTAGAGTGGAGTTAATTTCACAGGTCGATTGCTGCTACGACGTCGGTAGATATCACGTTTTCCTGCATCCTCTCTGCCAACTATTATTTAATTCTACTGATTGTTTTCCTCGGATCGGGAATTGGAAAGAGTTGGAATGCGATTGCCTGCGCACTGCAAGGGTCCACATCTCTTTCAACTCATTAATTGAATCTGATGAGAGTTGAGCTAGACCATGCAATTGTTTGGTGTGGCATACGAGAGCGGAATGAGTTTATTCACAGCCACCTCAAAGTGATTGATCGTTTTGGGATGGGGGATATCTGTTGCCGAACCGATACGATTATTTTCAGAATTCCCGTAGCATTTCAATGATATTATTGAGAGGGCACATTTTCTGATGTCTCAGCTAATACGCAAAATTTGCAAGTTTCTCGAGTTGGATCTATTTTTATAGTATAATGATGAATGGGGAACATAACACAACTAGAAATGACAAAAAGAGACAAACTAGAATGTGAAGAAAGTGATACTTCGTTTATTGAATGAAAACGGACTATGAAAGTAATGAAACCACTAGAAGAGCAAATTATAAAGAATATAAGGAGGAGAAGTAACAATACAACGATACTGTAGTATGAAGTATTCAAGATCACATTGTAAGAAAAATTAATACACAAAATGGGATTCTGATACTCATGAATAAAAAATCATATAAAAGTGTGCGTAGGATTTGGTTATGGCAAAATATACATTGTGCTTCATTAGTACCTGGTGGTAGGAACACTCAGGAATGAGAATACAAAAAATGATTCGAATAAGAGTTTTCGCAGATACACAATCCTAAAATATACTCAATTGCATTTTTATGACTTGATGTTTATCCAGAAAACACCATGTATACAAAACGAGACTACTTACCTATCAAATGGGTTCATTCAATTACGAACCACATAAAATTTTTCTTTGCAGCATGTATAGTGCACAAATTTTCTTCAAATCTTCGTTTTTTCTGTTCTAGTTTGACAACGTCACATTTTATGGAAAAAAAATAAGCTCTGAATGCAGAAGTTTATGCCGAATTCGATGATGAATGAATATAAAGGTTGTCCCTTCATGAAAAAGTGAACTCAATTTTGTCTCGCCTACCCCTCTTTGTATTTTCTTTCACATACTAATGCACCACCCTGTATATTAGTGATGAGGGTCGAAAGTAATCTGTGACTGACTTGAGAAAAACTAGCATGAATATTCTTGAGGTTGCAGTCATACTTCTTCGCAATAAATGTACAGATGATCATATAGATAACATTTTTGAAAAGAGAATTAAGAAACCTCTTCGACGATTCATCAAAGCCCCTCATCCCTGTCGGAGAAATGGTGGTTGTTACTATCGATTACTGTTTTTCCTAAATTTTTCTACGAATATGTATAGTTAATAAATGAATGTATTTCTTACTAACTTTTCCACATGGTATTAAGAAGATAATCGAGAGAATATCACGCACCAATGAAGTTTTTTGACCACTTTCAGCATTTCATGAATTCTTGAAAATGGGTCTCCTTGCGTTGATTTCTTTTGCGAGGTACAAATTCTCAAGGAATTCACCAAGGGTTGCCGTTGTTAATGATGAAAGACTATTATTAACCTCACTCCGGACACCTCATTACTTTTGATCCGGAAATTCTTTGTCGAATAATAAGGCATGTGCCCCAGTTAATCTCGGGTTCTTTGTGGGGAAATATTGTTGATTTCGTACATATAAATCATATTCAATCAACCGGCTACAAAATTCTATGGCAGATCGTTGAAAGACGTTTTGTGGTGGGGTTATATCGAACAGCGAGTCCTAATTTATGAAATATTTCTGTTGACGAATGCATTCATCCAACGTTAGAATTCGACGACTTATTCACTGTCATACAATGAAATTGAGATTGAACAATCGAAATCATACCAAATATGGAGGACATAATTTGGAGAATCATTTATAACCGAATAGGTTATGTGCCCAGAAAATCACGTGCGCTGCCATCGTATGGTTGCATGGCACAGCAAAACAGAATGAAATGCCAATAAACAAGGTAAAAAAGCACATGGAGCAGAGAAGAAATCAGATTAGTAATAAGTCTCCTTATATGCTACACGGAGAATACACTTCGGGAGCATTAATATCATGAAACTCGGGAAGATGTGTCCGAGCATCTGTGAGTAAAACGTTCGAAATCGCTTTATAGAGAATGTCAATTGTCACGAATCCAAACTGGGGTTATTGTTTCAAGCTTCATTTCGTTATACTGGTTCATCATTCAGACATGCCAAGGTGAATGAATTCAACATACTTTTTCAAATTTGTTATAAAAACGATAATGAACGCAAATACAGATCATTAACTTTGTAGGAAGAATACTTTAACAGTCAGAATATACATTACTCTATTCAGAAATAGGGTGTGCATATTTTACTTTAAGAATTCTCCACACCTCATATTGCTATATCAAGTTTACCAACTTTAGAGTGAACTTAGAGTGAGTTAATGAACGCAGGCTAAGAAGGCAAGTTGACAAAAGCACATCGGGGCATATACAGGGTGTGTACCGAGAATGATAGGGCATTGAAGGAAAGTATGGTTTAATGATTAAATTTGAGGCCCAAAATGCATACTGAGGAAGACATATCCTTCCAAAGTTGGTACAACTACGTATTTTCTGAACGGTGAAAGCCACCAGATTGAAAATTCGTTTTCAAACACACTTCTACAATTTTTGATATTGCTATAAAGGGTGTTTTTAGAGGATGAGTTTTTCATTTTTTGAGGAAAACTCATTTTATTGCATTCGCAAGATTCATTGGTAACGATATTTTATGGCCATAACCAGTTTTGTTCTGAATTTTGACTTTTATGTCAAGAACATTGTTGCAGTTAATTCCTTTGTGTGGTTTTCTGATTATTGCATTTTTCAACGGAGATTTCTAGGAATGGCAGAAATAGAAGAGAATATCTTCATTGGTAGGTATTTTGGGCCATAAGTTCATTCAATTACAACTCTTCTATACTTTTTCTGTTCAATGTATTATCACCCTCAGAAAGGTCGGTACGCATTTTCGACTCACCTTGTAGATTGAGGTATGCTTCGTTCACATAAACAAAAGTACTTCAACGATGATAAATAGATAGTTGGAAGACGCCATACAAATGTTTTGTCTCATTGGGACATTTTTATACCAGTAACCATCAATCTGCCATAATTAATTCCGTGTCTAATTACAATAACCATGTTATTATCTAAAGCCCAATCTGCGTTACCAGCTTAGGCCACCGATAAAATATAATACTTTATGGAATGCTGCCTAACCGAAAAACAGTTTTTTACGAAAGCTCAGTTCATCCAATTCCAGCGCAAGTTGTTTACTCCGGTGCGCTTGTGTTTATCTTATGGGTCAGTTGGGCTGATATTCCTACGGAGCTGTTTGAAATGCATACTGTTTATCTATAGGTATGTTTGAATAACGAAAATGTGTTTGCGAAAGCTTACTGTTAGTAAATCAAAATTTTACGAAGACTTCCGAGTCCCGGATTCCGTCGGATTAAAATAACCGTTTTAGTCGAAAGAATGGCGAAGTGTCGAACAGACTGGCTTATCTGGCGGGAGATTTTCGTCGAAGGCGATTTCATGTCACACACTCATTCGAGGGAGCCAAGGTGGAAGAAAAGGAAACGAACTTTCAGAATGGAGTCAAACTTAGGGAAGTCGATGTTGATAATAGTAGTCTGCATTTCCTTTTGTACGTAACTGGTAAACTTCTCCCTGATCGGTTTACTATCCGAAGTTGAGTAATTGAAGGTGCACAGCATATATTCATGAACTGGAATTTGTTCCCACAATCGGAACAACACCAAATTCGGGATTCCATATCCAGAAGAAACAAATCGTGATGTAGCTAATTCATTCTACTTTAGGAATTGGATATGTCAAAAGTTCCCAATATGAAATAGCAGATATAGTTTCTTGATCAGTTAATTTGACATCAGAAGGCTATAGAAATCGGTACAGTTATTTTGACTTCATAATCTCGAATGGATATGGATGCTGTAATTTGGTGTATGACAATTTTTCCATTGTGTAACCACTAAGACACAACATGGACTAAGAAATCGAGATCGTTCTCTTTTTAATTATCTCAAAATATACTCAATTGATTGTGGGAATATAGTATAGGTGAGTTGGCAGTTCGGTTAGGTTATAGTTGATATTTCTACTCTTTCTCTTAACGGACTGAATATCAGTATCTTGTCTTCGAAGTACAATTTTTAATCATCTCTATCCTGACTCGGTTTGGATGGTCAACCTTGTTATTGATAGGATTTCATGAAAGCAGTATTCGATTATTCCTTCTCAAATAAATAATTGTACCGTACAATATTACAACGATATAATTCGAATCTATTTAACTCGAAATCATGCTTACCATAACAAATTGTGTGTACAAGGATTTTATATTTATGTATACAATGGAGGCGTTATTCAACCATGATGTTTTCACATGTAACCCCAAATTCGAATGAAACGTGTTGCTGATAGTTCCACCTGCATGAAAATATCAATATTTACCCTTCGAAGAATCCTTTTATTCGAATTTTTGATTTTTAATTTACAGAGCGATATAGCGAATACTACACTTTCATCATCAGACATTCCGTTTGAACTTGAAAAAATACGAATATCACCAATAAAGATCAATATCCACGGAAACTGAGGTATTATAGGACAGTTGGAAAAACACAGGAACTTGTCCAAAGCACTGAAATAACAATTATTAATCAAGGATCACGGAGCACCAAAGCATGCCAATATTAGCGCCACAATTTCGACATCAAAATCGATTCGCATATACGTTGGGAGTTGTTATCACTTTGAATGATTAAAATTCAATAAATCTCGACCGTAATCGGCCAATATACAGCATCACCTTGTCACGGTCATATACGTTCGAATCTCGCTAATTTTCACCAGCTAAATTCGCCCTTTAATTCAATGACATTCGAGATACAAATTGCTTGGATAGGCTATCAGTTTGGAATTTATATAGTTATACAAGGATCATACGCATAATTCTGTTTAGATTTAGGTACATGTCTTGTGTCAGACATGCTCAGTTTATATATACTGATCTGAATATGATTAGCAGCCCTCATTTTCTAGCTTTCTCATTTATATACTATTACATATTACATGTAGTTTGTATTGGAAAAAGCAATCTCAATTTCCTGAACCCTAAAAATACGTTACGTTTATATTAATTACCCAACAGGAATCACCATTCATCGATGTTTCCTGTCATTCAACTTGTGCACGTAATTACTTCGTGATTGATTTGCACGTTTCCTATTTCCACTGCTTTCCGTTTCCTGAAACGCCATTTGCATGCTATATAGGGAGAATAACCCTTCATATCTGGACCAAGCCGAATCTATAACGAAATATAGCTGTCTCTTTCAATTTTGAATCGTCTAAATGTGAACGTCACAAGTTCCAAACTCCAGATTGAGTAATTAGACTTTTGATAGGCATGAAACACTTTGTATATCATTCAATTCGGAGTTGGAGTTATTGGAAATTCGAAGAGTAGAAAACGTCGCTGTATGTACGATGAGTTCATAAAGCTTTTATTTTACATTACTGACGGTTTCAATTTTTCCTCTTTGATGTATTGATGCCCCTATGAGGAAATTACCAATGGTATATTTATATATAATATCCTGATTGCTTGTGATTACTTGAAAACTAAGAATGATATTTCTCGTGTCAATAACCAACTGATGCTCATTTTTAACCTTTAATAAATTGGAGTTGCCATGAATGATTGAGTGTATGATGAATCGAAGTTATATTGAATAGAAACTCCAAATTTTCGATGATTGGAATATGATCTCGAAGAATTTTCTCAAATAATCTGCAATGAATGGGGCAACTCTCTCCATCAATATGTCCGTTAATTATATGACTCCAGACAATTCGATGTATTAACGGAACGTTGCTTCTTTTTGTCTACAATCCAGAAGTTTCTACCAGCACGAGCATAATGACAATAAAGATGGAAGTACTTGTCCATTATCTGTTAGTGACGAAAAACCACATGTACTGAATTCAATGTCAACAGTGGTGACAGCCAATGTTTACAATTCGATGTTCAAAGCCCAATCGCTTCTCATCGACATCCAATTATGAAGTGATATGTGTTTCCTGAGAAATTTCATCGAAACAGGAAAAACTCGTCGACTGTGAACTGAATATCTCTCTATATAAAAATGAATGAACCTCTGTTCGTTGATTTTGTATTGTTCAGTCTTTGGATTAACATTTTTAATGTAACCTATATATATCTCTGATTGTCACGAAGTCTAAAGGTAATGCGAATTCATTTTGTAAATCTATCCTTTTTACTGAAAATGTGACCTACTCACGCATTGTGAAACCTAATTCACTCATATACGCACCAAACGACAAACTTCCGAAGGCAACGCATTCAGGTTGGTGTGAAACAAAACTGGTGCGTTTGTTGATGTCTAGCGATCTCTCTTAAGCACGCCATCTGCTCTTATCTCATCTGGAACTGAGTATGGATGCCGAGAAGAGAAAAAAATATATAGTTAAGCAAACACCTCACAAGTTCAACAAGTGTTCTTGTTGAAAATGTTGGATACACAATGGAAGTAGACTGGTATGCGTATCTTCCCTACCACAAACAGTTGCCGCAAGGGCTAGACGCGATTCCAATAAAGCTGTCCTATCATGGATGTTTAACTGCATAGGTTGGCTCAATTTACTGGATTTGTGTATCCAAACGTGAAGTTGAAGCGTGTGTGAAATTATTGAAGTCCAATTCTCCCGTTCCATTGATTTCATATCGAGTTCTTGATTTGTTATTTGTATTGCATTTTCGTGGTCGATATACATTTGTAATCTATTGTCTATTTCTTTTCCCAATATCACCTCACTGGCTTGTACGACGTTCCACGAATAATATAGGTCTTTTCGTGTCGTGTAAACATGAGAATTTATTGTTCAAAATCCATCACATGATTTGTACAATAATTCCTCAGACAAAAATTAATTATTTATGACGAAGTTATGCATTTCAACTCTTCTAATCACTGTTGAAATATTACTCTACGTTGGTACTCATTATTTACCACTGTTCGAAGAATCTTCAACAACCATTCTTCACAGAAGGTTATCTTTCTCCTCCTCCAGAATCACCACTGTCACATCTTCCTTATTCTTTCTCACACGAAGCTACTGAGAGGACGGTAGATTGATCAGAAGAGCTTTTCGTGAGTTCAGCACGCGTACAGTAACGTCAGACACAGCGATGGCTCCACAAAATCGAAGATAGATCATACCGAGACAGCACAAGTTATATTTTTCGATATGGGAGGAACATTTGTCCATATATGCCAATTAGAAAGGGAGAGAAGCTGTGTTATCAACTATCACAAGATGGATCTATGATATGCAAACGATTAAGCTTCAAAAGTAGCTCTAGTCAGTGGAGTCCCTTCTGTTATGGTGTTTAGTAGTGGCTGCTCATTTTATGTCGAAGGCAACATGGGGTATCTGCGATGAACTTTCAGTCAAGTACTAGAAGGGTATACTGGACTTGAGTTGAATTGCTCTGGAAAGACACATACGTCAAGCCATCCTTGTAATCAACGGCAAGGCCAGGAATATTTTTTTTCTATAAAACTCCTGGCGTTTTTCGAATATGATAATCAGATGGTGAAATATTGTTCATATCTTGGGATACCATTAGATAATTCAATAGTTCGAAATAAAAAGTGGAAATATATAACGCTCAGATATTCCAAACATTAGTATTCAACAGTTTTGCCTGTGTAAGAGAAGATTTGAACAAAGATGGGATACATGGACAATCAGGAAGCAAATGATGAGAAATTACTTTTAATTCTAGGTAGAATTGGAATACCTTCAAAGAAATGACAAGAAGAGAAGCGATTTGATCAGAATCAACAATGGCAGTATCGACATGTATCACATCCATATTCAAGATGATAGAAAGGAACTGACTATTCGAATAAAATTCCTGCTCATTATTTATTACTGACCAAATGTAATAAGCCTCTTCACAGATCAAGAAACCATGTGTGGAACGAGGTAAAGTCAGTTGACAGTAGATTTTGAGCCATCCTATTGTTGAACTTCTAGGTTCGCTTTCAAATTACTACTCACCGTTCAAAACGTGCACTCTGACGCTGGCGACATCTGCGTTGGAAGGGCTGCAGGAATATTTACCGGAGTCCGATATGTCGGCATGTTGGATCAGCAAGAAACTCGTAGTCACGTCACCCTTCTCTGTTATGACGCTCACACCACCTCGGCTCGAGTCGTAGCTTATCACCTGCAAGAAGGTAACAACACAGAATTCTATTTGCATATATTAGAACTGAAAAGAACATATTAGGTATAGTGTAGAACGAATGGATGGGATGACTCTTGAGTGATACAAGAATATTTGTCAATAAGCCCATGTTCTATTCATCGTGTATACGAAGAGCACGGGTCGATTCAATTTGCATTTTATGGCCTGCTCAGAGTCTTAAAGGTGCAATGAACGGGCGATAAATTGCGTTAGCAGGAATTCTTCCTGAATCACATGTAAATAAGATGAAAGGAAATTACTGAATTACCGAGTATTCATGGAAAATTACGAATATTCGTTCAAAATGTGGTTACTTTCAATACCGTTTCGAATGAAATTTCTGACCGACCAAATTCCACGAAATATTCAAGGATTCTTGAACTTTGGACTCTTTAGTTAATCTTCTCCACACATGTCATAGTTCTTTTCTGCTTTCGGTGGAGATTTAGAGCTAATTTCATCAAATCATAGTTATTACCATAATCATTCGACTACGATATGTCTTTGAAACAGAAACAGTAACAAACAATATATTTCTTATTTTGATTTGAATTATGAATGATAACGATTTCAAAATATCGCCGAAAAAAAAAAACGAGCAACGATGCGGCTCATTCTTATGAGCTATGGAATATATGAATATTATGATTTTTTATAGGAAAGTATCCGAAAGAAACACAAAAGGTCGTTACTAGTGGACTCTCAATCGAAATATTCGAAGCCTCTCAAGGTAAACTGATTTTTTCAAAGAATTTTTTTCATCAATCCAGGATTCCTACGAGAAATTCCTATGAAATTCCCCGACCTTTCGAACACAGTCGTCCTCACCGAACTGATGGTAGAGTTCGAGTTAGTCGAGATGGAATTCATGTCTTTCAGCGCCCCCTGTAATGACAGTCTTGGAATTCCAGTTAACAATCTAAGTAGAGGTATTCACAAAGTTGGCTGTAGGGAAACCTTTCTCAAAACTCCCATTGAATTGGCTTCATGTCTGACTACACCCTACTTTCTTCTGGGGTGCGACTAATCGAGGCTTTTGGTTTATTGAAATCTTGGAAATCAATGTACAAGATCCATTTAATTATTGTCCCATTTTTGGTATCAGAATATCCCTCTCATGTTTAGAGATAGAGATTGATAGTCTTCGCGAACGTTGGAACTTCTTTGTGAGATTCACGATACCAGAAACAACATAATTTGAATAGGATGATCGTTTTTGACATACAGGACAAATTTCAATTTCAAGACAATCTTTGTTTCTAAGCATCCCACCACTTACGAAATGAGTGAAACAGAAAGTCATATTCAGAAAATAATATATCATTCCAAAAATCTAAATGCGCCAATGGATTTCATGTGTATAATTTATTCATTTCAGCTAGATGAGGTTTATGAAAAAGTTGCCTAATTTTGCTCTCTCACTGAACTTACACAGATATGTCATGAGGACATTGAAAATGGGGTAGACTGTACATAGGAGAACAAACTCACATTCATATATTACAAATTGTGAAACAGTAAGTACCAATCAGAACTTTGTAGATTAATTTGTCATTAGAAATTTAGGAGGCTTCCCTGAAGTGGGAGTGTTATTAATTACTTCCAATCCAGAAAACATTCGTTTTCTGAATGTGAATTAATTGAACTGAGAAATACACTGTATAAATATGAACAACAAATGAAGTTTCCTGAGCTTCGATTGAAATAAATGTAAAACACGAGAAGTATATCAATCCTCACAGAGTGAAGCAGAGGTTATTCTATATTAATTGGAACAATAATTAATTCATCTTTGTGGTATCTCACTATCGAGCGGAGTTACATAATTTATAGCTAGGCAAAGAAAATTATGAGAAGGAAGTTTTCCCTCTGCATCGCAGAAACTATTGTAAAAGTTTTTGCTTTATTTGGACAGGAGCACTATGTGGTTTCAGGAAAAGCTGTCTAAATTGAGGTGTTTAAATATAAATTTTGACTGTAGCTATTACCGAGTGTAAGGTGTCACTCGGATATGACTGCTCGCTTTTCAGGCAGGCTCTTTTTACGAGCTAATCAGGAAAATAACGTACCGTCGTTCACTACACGAAACACTGCCAACTTTCTCGCAATTACTCCTCGACACAACTAAGAAGATCAGTTCTCATCTTCGTGTCATGAATACGTGTTGTACTCCATTGCCATTAAGATTAAGCTGCATGAAGTAAGATGGGATGGATAATGAATGCCACTCAGAGCGTAGAAATATTGTTTTGTTGTATGTGGTAAATAAGCTCTGTAGCCACAAATTGTATACAAGCTTTTTAAATTCTCAGATCTGATTTTTTTATGAATTTTGAGTTCAGATACGAGATATAGTAAGAAAAACATACATGAAACCTATCTCAGTAGACGTCTTTTTGAAAAATTCACATCGAGTGGAATCAACCGAACATTTCATAAAAAACACTTCACCTTTCTTCATTACAAAGTACATGAAATTCTATTTAGTTCTTGAGTTGAAGCTGTGATCTCACATGAATCTTCTTACAGATTGGTTGTGAGAACGAAGTTTGTACTGAGACCATTTCAATCAATAACAGGAAAGAGTAATCCAAGGAAATTGGATTGTGAACAACATATATGTAGTGAATATTACGAACTTCTTGTGAGTGATCGATGAAAAACTAGAGGAGACCATCTGTACAAATGGATTCATGCCCTACATGCATGTATGCATGTAACCCTATTGTTGACCAGAGTGTATTGACGAAGCTTGACGAGCTTCATGTGAATAGTATATATTGATCTCAAATATACAAGGTGATCTACCAAAAACTCGACGGATAATAATATAGTCGGTTTCTGTCTCGAGGGGGGCATTTTGTGTACTACTTACAAGTTATTGGAACCTTCAAGCATTCGAGTAGTGGAGTGAATAACCCCTAAAATTCCAAATTGAACAAATGTGATAAATTTTTTTGATTGGGAAAACTGTTTTGTTCATAAACGGTGATACGGGTAACAACAGTGCATGGATAAATAAGCAAACTTCTAAATAATGACAAAGGGCGCCGGAAATTTAGACAGGCCAAAGAGTTCGTCAAAGAACCATCGCCAAAATTACCTTCTAAGCCACAGTAGGCGAACAATCAACCGCGGCACACGTTCTGTTCTATTACGAAGGTCTGTCCGGGGCAAAACCGCAACCTTCTCGGTACATGAGGGACATAAGGTCTGACTTGTGGAGTATTGTTATAAGGATAGGCTTAGATCCAGAACTTCAACATAACGAGAGGGCTTACACAATAGATCTGAAAAGGTTGCAGTGTCGAGGCTCCCAGAAGCACATAGGCCTCGTTCTAATCTGATCTAATCTACGGGTAAAATGACAAAATGCTGTCTCGAAATTGAAATGGATATAACTGAGCATTTGTCCGAATCTACTATAGCGAAACTTCCACGTCAAACTTCCAATGGTCACCCTGTGTATAATCGGAAGCCGTAGCCGAGTGGTCTAGGCGTACACTTCGCTAAATCTACAGCGGATATATTGGTGGTTCGAATCCCGCCATAGGCATTCAAAGAGAATGTTGGGTTAACAATATCAATCCAGGATCTCCAGTTCCCACAGAGTTTCGAATTCCACTTTGACCTACAGGTGCAGCTTTTGTTCAACCGAACAGTTATCAAATTCGAAATGAGTGTGAAGACAATTGAATCCGTACGTGAAGTTGGGGATATCAGAAAAACGATTAGGTGAGGTTTGAAATCCACTGTCCTATTCTCAGATTTGATATCTGAGCGATCTCAAAGCATCGATGTGTCTGTGAATGATGAGATGCTCAGGCAGCCTCGTAGCGAAACTGGACCAATCGTAATTGCCATTATAACATAATATGCACATCGTACTGCCCTTGTTCTTGATCGATTGGCACAATTGGTCTACTATACCAATTGAAATTCAACCAGATGCATATGTGGCTCAAGAATGGATACACGATCGAATCGAATGACATCAATCAGTTTGGACAAATTATTTGTCGCTTCACAGAATGAAAAACTCGATATATGATCGATTCATTATTGATATCAGAAATCAAATCTCATACTCTGCCATAATCAAACTTGAAAACATTTCTGAGTACCAGTGAAAATTGCTGAATTGCTCTACTCAAAATAATGTACAATTCGAAATGACACACTTCGAAAACCCACTTTAAATTCTTGATGACTCATCTCGGAAGACTTATAATTTCTCATATTCAAACAATATTATATCATGAGCTTGAAACAATACTCACTTCACATAGCAATCTGCCTATTTTGTTTCTGATTCAATTTGATGCAGTGTGAATTTTCTTGAATAATGAATCGATGAGAATTCTATGATTATTGTAGGAATGCATATACGCAGAGCAATGCATGTACGTAAGCTTTCATAGAGACGCCAACGTACGACGTATAACATTCGAGGGGTAAATCTAATTGTGAGTGGAATTTGCTTGAACAGTTTAGGTTGTGTACGCCAATGTTGATACAATATTTTCGTCGCCTCACAAATCAGGTTATGTATTTGTGCATGATTCCACTTCATGTTATGTGCTTATCGTTTTTACTCTAGATTCCGGTAACGTACGTTACTTTTTTTAACACCCCTTGAAGAACGTGAGTTCTACGCACCACCGTAGGCGGTGTTGACGTACATGTCAGATTGTATCGTCCCGTTAACGTACATCGCATCACTCCAACTCTCTAATGGCAACTTCATTGGAATTCAATGAAGATATATGTATTTTCCAATCTGGGATACGATACTGTTGAGGTAATTAGATCAGAATGGCCTTTGAAGAATGCAAATCGTCAACTCATGGATTCATGCAACTGGGTATTCATATTTTATATATCATACAGAAGATAGGTTTTTGCCAAAAATAGATTGAAATAGTAACCAAAAGTCAGACACTGCACTTGTTTATTTCGAGTGATGTTTCAGCACCACTGAGAAGAATTTCCAAAGAACTTTCCAGTCAGACTTAGCGAGTTATCATTTGAACTTTTGAATGCTGAACTGATGAATTTATTTTGGTCCTAATATTTGCTTCGAATCTGATTCCTTCATACCTAAATCAAAGTTTCTGGCAGAAACTCTTTTGAATATGTTATTGATATCGATATGTAATATATGTTGAAGGCCATTTATTTTATTTGAAACTTATCATTTCGGATGAAGACATGGTATGTGATTCAATGTATGTATTTTTGATTCTCTGTGTGAATTCACAGAATAATGCTACGGCTAGTTCTTCATATTTCTCAATGCTATAGGTGCAATTATTATTTTTTGTTGTGTCTTGGTAGAACTGGAGTCTTGATTTGAACTTCAATTGAAATATTTATGAATGAAGTATGAATAGGAAAATAGATAAACGAACTCTGAGTGCTGTGATGAATCAAGCAATTACACTGCCAGAATAAAGATTCGCACGAAACATTACATGACATATATTGCTTTGAATTCACCTACTCAGAGACGTGACAACGAGTAGTAATGATGTTATTATTTTCGATACGGAACAGAGAGTTTGATTTACTGTTCTATCAGTAATAAGTTTGTACCAGATGATTAGAGTCAATAGCTAAAATACGCTAATGGAGTAGTGCATTTTCGATGGCAATCGAATTATTTGATATTGTTCCATGGTAAATCTTGCTGTATTGCTGCACCAAAAACCACAACTGATTACCAGAATAAAAGATGTAAAAGAATACAAAATAAATGATATCGTTTCTACAAATTATCATGAAATGATATAGTTATCACTTATTGATACATTTTTGAGAAGATATATCAAAGAAATTAAGAGTCATCCACAAATACCTTGACAATATTATAGTGGTGTGAGCAAAAGATATATAATGGAAACAGACAGACTCAGGGTGTAGCACGTCATACGCTCATAGCACCACCCACTTATTTCTGGCGTTTTTAAATTTTGAATGAAAATGCTGATTTCAAAACGCTATGAAATCTATTTGCTTTGATTCTGATCTTTGATATTGGATGTACACTGGACCAATATCATTATTCATCGATTAAGAGAGGTTTGGAAGGATTTCATCACTTAGTGGTCTTCCCCGTTGGATTTTCGTTGTGATCACAATAATTAACGAGGACTAAAGTTGATACTCTGCTAAACGGTGACGTAGTTTGGAAATTATGGAAATAACTGATAATACACAATTTGCATACTTGAACAACATATGACCTTCAGAAATTTCAAAATAACACCAATTCCTACCTCCTTTCCCTTGCTTCTCACGATGTTCTCTGAACATTACAGGATGTCTCCTTTCGTGGGAAGTTTTATATGAAAAAATATCCATTCGAGAAATAAGCACAATCATAACAATATTGATAATACTGAAAGAAATCATTCAAGAATGCAAGAATTTAGTAACTAACTTCTCTCGTAAAATTTCGTGGTTTACGTTCACATACCCATTCTGAAAATATCAACTTTCGCTAGCCTGAGCCAGCAGAAGTCGCAGGACATAATTCCATTGTCACTAAATCATCGTCTCTTCTGCTTACGGCATTTTTCTGAGAGGATAGGCTCGCTCAAACATCTATTACAGACTTGAGATTTCGGATTATATACGAGCCCGGATATATTGTCTCGAGATTTTAAAATTTAATATGTCTTTTCATATTCTTTCCGCCCTTTGTCTCCCCATTTCTCACTCAATTATCATGAATTATTCGCCTCGAGTCTGCGACATGTGATTGACTGATATCTTTTATGAATGCATGAAAAACTCTTGCATGAAATTGGTGATCTTGGAGGAAAAGAGTTCATTTTGATATGTATTTGATCAGGAGAAATGTCAATTTATTTTGTTCTCCGACTGTAATTCCAAATATTGGAAGACTATCAACTTATTTCTTTATCATGTAATGAATTTCATATTTCAAAAACAGTTGAAATTGAGAATAAATATACAGGAGATATATTTTTCGCAGAGCATATTTTTTTATATTTCGAATTGAAATGACAATTTATAGTTCGAATGACAGAATATTGGAATACTGTTGAATAGTTCGACTGAAAGAACCGTCCCATAATATGTCTATGCAGTTTAGGAAGATAATCTTTGATGCTTCAACAAGAGCGCATTTTATTTTCGCCAAATCAGGCGAATATGGCGGTTGCCGAACGATATGAGTCGAGTTTTTGACAAAATTCAAGGAAAGGAGTGTTGATTCAAAACGTGATTCATCCTCATCCTTTCTCGGTCCTCTTCGAAATAATTGTACCATTTTTTTGTGATAATTGAGACAGTTGCACCTTCTAAGAAACAGACGCTTTGCGATATTGAAGACAGTCCTAACAACTTAGGAAAAATTTCCTGCTTTTATAATGCCCGGGAGTGTCAAAGGACAATTTCACCTTACTTTTTGATCACATTGGTTTGTTAGCAAATCGAAAACTATACAGAATGGAATGACAATGTGCTTTAGTATGGAGTATTGTTAGTAAATGAATGATTTTTATTCTGTTTTCTGCATTCTGATTCGAAAAATAACCTAGATTCAGATGTTTCCATGCAAAACTAAACATTGCAGCGTTCCTCGAATTCATATTTCAATATTTATAGAATATCTGCAATGTAACTTAATGAGGAGCACACCAGTTTCTCGTCTGTCCACAGAGTTAATTAAAATCGAACAGACGGTCCGCAATGGATTCCCCAAACGTACATAATAAATATACTCGAATGTTACTCACGTCGTCATGGTGATACCAAAAGATGTACGCTGGAGGCTCTGGGCTGAATCTTATGGAGCAGGTCAGGTTGATGGTGCTGCCCTTGTCCACATGGAGATCGGGGCCCCCGAGAATTTGGGCGGTCGGCACTAGAACGTAGAAGTGAAATTACTGTAGCCGTTGGGAGTACCCATGATCGAGAATGCTTTGAAATGCATTAGAAACGAAATTACGTCTCGGTCAGGTGATGATTGAAGCTATGTACGGGGTGACCCATTCAAAGCTTCGTTTTTCTACCAGGTATTCCAAGTTATCGTATATAGTCAATATCTGGATTATTTAATAAGTAAATGGAAATATGTTTTCAATGGCAATACCGTACCGTGAGTCATTAGAAATGTATTCATTGCCACCTTGTATATTCTTTCCTGGTATATATTTCCTATCTGTGAAAAAAATCATACAAATTCGACTTGATTTCGAATTAATCGAAAAAAATATTTCATTTTAATGGAACTGATCGAATATACTTTCTTGTCTGTTATCTGCTTATAAAATTCGTTGAATTAAATTTTGATATGATGAGGATTCTCGAGGAAATATCTTTAAAAAATGTCTTTCCTGTGTGGAGATCAGTCGTAGTTCAAATATCTTGGATTTCTTTCACAAATGTCTGTTTGTAACGATGAAATTAAAGTAACATCCAGATACTGTATCGTGTAATTTAAATTTATTGAGAGAGTTGCCAATAACGAAATAACGATCAGTGATGTCCTTCAAAAGTAATCAAGCTATATAGGCATTTTCAGGAGGAATAAAAAAATTGCAGATAACACCCTGTATAGAATAACGTGAATACAATAGCAGAATGGCAACAGAAAAGCGGCAAGTTGAGGATCTTCGTTAGTTCAGATGATTGATCGGATTATGGACAAGTATGGAAATTTATTATCAAACGAAATGCATTCAGGCCAAATCAATGTATCCATTTTAATTTTTTCAGAGCAATCATCATTCCTTGCTCAGTACTCATCTGGATTTCTTGAAATTTATGATTGTTGCGATACATCATGAGAATTAGAAGAGTTGCGAAAGAACTGGGTTCAGGATACTATTTGAATATATTTCGCAGAAATTTTTTCACCCTGTCAGGCATTGATGAGTAACTACTAGATGATGGATCTCAAAATGCTTACAATGGAAAAATTAAAGTTGATTCTAATCCAATTTGATATCTTTCGGCATATTTCAAAATCTCTAAACTTCGAGGATATATATTGTTTTCATGATTAAAAAGATAACAAAAATGAGGCTAGATTCACAGTGGCTTTATGCATGAACATATCATCGAGGTTCAGGATTGATCAATTTTCATCTTGGATCATCTAAGTTATGGTTCCCAAAACTAAAATTCCATCAATATATACTTATAATTTCTACTACAGAAACCAAATGTGTTTATCGAACTTCTTGAATGTAGTAATCAGATGGAAATATTACTTCTCAACGAGTCGGAAACTTCATAACTTCAACATTCGTTTATACCATTCATAGATCTTTCTTTCTGAAATAAGCTCATGTCCATGAAATTGATTGCTATCTCATTTATGAAACGATTATTTATGTAAATGCGAGTAAAACAAGTCTAGAAATTATGGAATTGATTTAACGGGTATGCAAAGTGATCACATTACCGCATAAAAAGTTTTCAAAAAAGTAGGTACATTTCTGGAATGGAAAGAAATTACACTGATCTCACTTGAATGGTGAATTTCATATGATAGTGGAATAATGAAAGTTTTATAAACGAATGTGAAGAATACTCAGAAATGACCAATTCTGAAACAAAAGATTTCCCAAGATGATTCAGCTATCGAAAGGAATGCAATGGGGAATTCTCCTTCAGACGATAATGAAGTATTTTTCATGATATATCTTTAAAACGTCGCATTTCAAATTTATCATTTCAACCTTCTTCCTAAAAAAAATATTTCAAGTACTTAGAAAACAAAAATAAATATGTGAATTTAAAGTTTAAAGTGCTTTGTTTCTAATTCACCATTTGGCAACATCGACTGCGGATTACAGTGATAAAAAAGGACAACAAATTCGTAACGTTGATTAGGTAAACAAAGATGGCTAGATTTTGATTAGATCATAAACCCATTCTGCTTATTTCTATTCCATGAATCATGACGTTCCATGCATCGCAAAGGAGGCAACGACAAAGTTAGAGAGAAAACTCAGGTTTTAAGGTTATGTTTAAGTTTGGCGTGGTTTGGCTTCTAAGTAAGGTTGTTGTTTGGGTTGGACTATTATATTGATGTATAATATTGTATCAAATAACTTAAAAACAATTCAATCAAGTATTCTTTACCAGCCACAAAGTATAAACAAAAAGTTAGGTTATGACAACCGACAAATTTTGACACTAGATTGTAAATGTACAGACAACAAAGAACAAATATATGTTGTTCTTTTTCTAGCTTACTAGGCGCTGTTGCCAATTTGTGAACTAGAAACAAAGCGATTTGAAATTTAAAAACCCATATTTGAAATAGTATTTTAGATAGTTTCTGCAGAGAGTTTGGAATATTCATGAATGAAACTCATAATCATCAACTTCAAACTTGCATTTCCCGTAATTACCCAAATTGAGGAGAATTCCTCATTCCCCGCGATATATTGTACTCGATCATTATTTTTCTTGGATTCGAAAACAATAATGTGTATCTCCGATTCATAAATTACTGTTCTAGAAAACATATTTCACTGAAGAGTTGAAACTATATTTCAAAATTTGAAAAATTGTTAGGAGTTACTTGTTAATATGCAGTCACAAAACACCGTTAGTGTATTATTTGGGACATAAAAATAACCTGTAACCTGGACCATCAAGTTTCTGTTTTCGCTGTTTACAACTACAATTACATTTGACATCCTCATCCTTAGCAGGTTCATCTCCAGCGATTTCGTCTGTAAAAAAACCATCGAATATTTCACTTTCGATTCGAACAATAAATAGACGGTCGTAGTCATTATTCTTTGACAAATCACCCAACATTACTTATCGCCTCGTACATAAAATGATTGATAACCACAAATCCACAAATGAGGTAGTCGATCACGATAGTGTCCGAAAAATGTTGACAATATCGTCAGGACTGATTTGAGATAAGAGTGTGTTCGTTCTAAAGAAGACATTAGGAATGTCAATTATGTCCTAATGGTCGGCACGGTTTCCGGATGAAGCCATTTCAGTGGCCAGAAAGAAAAATTGGCTGTTTAGTTTTGTCACGTAACCTGGATGTGATATATCATCAGCTTCTGATTTAATAGGACGATTTGATTTTAATGTTTTATACAACACAGCCAGTAGAGATTCGAACAGAAACAAAACATTTCGACCGGCGAAAAAAATATTGATAGCACTTCTGTTCAGATTCACAATTCTACGCATGGAAATGTCATGTTATCCAACAAAAACGTGTCGACACATCATCGAAAGGTCGTTCTACAACGTTATTCGAATTCGAGAAAATAACAATAGTCTGTATTGGATTTCACAGCCCAATTTATCCGTTTGTTCTTCCATGCAGTTCATTTCAATTCATACACATTTCTCATGCCAAAGAATGGTATTTTGGTGGAAAACTCAGTACAATTTCAGATATCATTTTCGAGATGACTAGCCTTTAGAATTTGTAAAACTGAAGCAGACAGAGCTAACAGATCTAATCACTTTGCAAGTTCGAGGTATTGTTGAAATATTACTGAAAAGGAATGATAACCGCAGGCATAAAGATGGAAATATCATTTCCATATTTTGATATTGATGTTAACGAATAATTTTCATCCACCCAATATAAATTCCAAAACCGGCAGAATGAGAAGAATAAAAATATATTTTATCAGTATTAAAAAAAACTATGATGGTGAGAGCACAGAATGAGGTGAATTTAAAGAGAACAAGTTTCCTGGGCTAACCTTGAAGACTTCATTCGCTTTATATGAGAATATCTACTCTACATTTCTGCGAATATAATTTACATAAAAATCCAGATTCAAGAGCAATATCTATCTTCGGTTCTTTTCTTATTTAAAAACGTCTATATAATATAACCCTGCTGCATTCATAAAAAAACTCCATGTCAAATAGTTCCGCTTGGTGCAGAAAAAATCTTTTGAGTTCGTTCAGTTGGCCGAGCGAATGAATAGCAAAATATTTGGCAAACACTCTTCTTGATTTCCTGCGATTTCCTATAATCAATGTTCTGATGAAGGCAGTGCTCCTATAAATAGCATAGCGCCATGAATTAATTGTCCAAATTGAACTGTCAACCAATTTTAAACATTCATATGGAAATTCTCATACTGTGGTAAATCCGTGCATACTTCATCAGGATATAACGACAGAAACTTTACTAGTATATCGAGATTTCGTGATAAAGGTTACGGAGACAGCCGACTTCAAATTTATGTTTCTGTTTTCAACTGTGCAGTTTCACCGCAACATCTTTTTTGAATCAATCAATGACCAAAATTTACATATAAGATATATCACAGATACTAAAGTTGAGTATTTGTACAATGCAATTTGAGAGCAACACATGGATTCTTCGCAAATGTTGGCAAACATATTGGTGAAACTTACTGTATTCCATTTTGCTTTTGACGTTGGTGAGAGTGATGAATGGAAAATAATGAAAAATAATAGAATAAAATGGAATAGAATGGAATGGAAGAGAATGAAATAGAATGGAATAGAATGAAATAAAACGAAATGGAATGGAATGAAATGGAAGGTTTGCAATATAATATTACAAGTCTTCAATCGTAATCATGAAACATTTGGAAATCATTTTTGACTCTTGATGAGTGTTAAACGTGTTTTTTTTGTAGTATTAAAAGAGAATCAAATTGTCTTTTTTCATCTGGAGTCGGTGGACGTCAGACATAGGGCTTATCTCGTACGTGTCTGCGATCCCGTAATTAGTTTTCAATTCGATTGCTGTTGATTGTGTTATTGAAGAAAGGTTTGGGTTAGTTTCATTAAACAAACCCAATCATCATCAGAACCTCGATTCCTTTGGTTACGTTCTATTTTCATTCTTATTTCTTGAACCGTAAGTATTGACCCAATTGTGACCCAAGTGTGAGTGAAAAATGTTCTTACGAAATTATTGTAGTGTTTGAAACGACACATGCTGTAAACATCCTATTATTATATTCTCACGAATGACAAGTAATTGACGGTCCTGAATATTTTTCCTTAATTCACTCGTCAACAATTCCATAAAAGCCTGTTTTTTTGGAAAACACTGCATGACCCAAATATTACGTATTTTATGCACTTCATTTCAGGGTAGTTGGGTTCATTCTATTAATATTCATATAGTTTACCTAGTAGTGATAGGATGTTGTTATCTTTCCGTGAACCAGTTAAGAATGCTAATCCTATCAGTATATAAAATTTAAAGACTCTCTTAACTTTAATATGCAATATCAGTTGTCTTATCTGAAATTGGAAACTTTTCTTGTAACTTCAGTTTATATTCCTCTGAAATTGAAGGCTCCACACTCAAACTTCTCTGGTGCTCAGCTGCGGAAAGATTTCCATATCTTTATTTCATCAATTCGTGTAGGTTTCTCATTAGCCAGGAACAATTCCATCGATTTCGAATAATGTAACTGGAAGTTTGGGAACTCAGTGAGTCGTAGTTTTAAAGAAATAAAATGCATGAGGAATTTGGAGAGAGATCTCAGGAATGTAATGACCAGTCATCACCTGTTTTTATTTCCTCAATAAAAAATAGGAATGATTTGATCACCTTTTTCACGAAAACATAATGATTTTCATTCGTGAAATATTGCATTATATAAACATATAAATAAAATATAATTGGAAAAATAGACATATTCGCGAATAATTTGAACTCTTCAAGTACTATACTTGTTTCGAGAATAAATATAATTGTGAAACAAACAATGACGCATACTGGAATGAGAAAACGAATGGAAATCAAACAAAACAAAAAAAAATACACACTATGTTTACAAGCTGATAACCTGAATTGTGGCTCTCGAAATATATGTCTCTTTGTAGAGTTTCCCAATTTCCAATGTATTCAATCACAAAAAGAGACGATTTCAGTATCCGTTTTCAGGGTATACTTCATTTAATTCATTACTGTTATATTCAACAAAATTTAAATAAACTCAACCGTGGCGAATAATGACTGGTGTCGAATTAATTCTACAAGAGGCATATGCTTCACATTCAGACTCTCTGTATATGAAATCTTTTGTTCACACTAAGCTATTATCGATGTACGGAAATCGGTTCCGACTAACAATAAGATTTGAAAAATATACAGAATCCGATTCATCAATTTACATTAGATGGCTTCTAGAATGCAGAACCACTGAATTATCAATAAATGCGGAATTTCATTCTAGATTGAAATTGAACTCAAAGAAGAGATTCTCTCTTATTAAAGCGACCTTTGACATCTTGCCGTTTCTTTTGAGATTTCAATGAAAAGCATCGACAAATTCACCAGCTTGGTTTCTTGTGATTCGTGCCAAAGCGCTTCTTTTTCTTTCATATTCAAACATCATCTCGGCATAACGAGAAGTGAACATCAAGTCTGAATAGAAATTCTGACCAGTATATTTCGAGCTTCGGGATTCGTGATCTCATTGGGATAAGGAGCAGACATTCAAAAGAATCCTGACTGAATAAGTGGCGAGTGGAAGAAGGTCGTCTACGCAAGTGAGTTGGAAATACTAATCTATTCGAAAATATTGTACTGACCAAATTCGATGATATATAGGAGTTTTTCTTATATGCGGAAGGTCTACAAGCTACACAAGTGATTTTTTTTCTGAATCTGAATTTTATACCGTTCCCTAAAAAGATGTAGATTTTTTAGGAATCATCGTAAAATGAGTTCTCACACATAAATTCGGGAATGTGTCCCATCCATCTGCATTAATTAAGTTCAACATATTGAACACTGTTTGTTTAAGCAGGATGTGAATTTGACGAAAAAGAGAGTATGTACATAATCATTACTCATGTAATATGTATATTCGTTGGTTCGCATCCTACATAAAACTTTATGCTCTAACAGTTATTTGGTAATTTGTTTTTTGGAATGAATTTTTGGAATTGAAGAACTATTTGTTTCAAAACGAAAGAAAAATACTATTAAATTACTTATGTTCATGTACAAATGTCTGCTACATTTTTTCTTCATTTCATAGAGTTTATTCTCACGCTGCTCAAATGAAATATTATTAATAAATACGAGCCAACTTGTCTGTGAATGGCTTCATGTGTACTATTTTCAGAGTTATATAATATAGTCTATTTATTTAAATAAGATAGTTGTGACAGCTCGCCAGAAGTCTTGTGTTGCTGCTTGTCTTTTTTTCAACCATATTACGAAACAGAATGTTAGGGTTAGTTTATCATTCAAATCGTTTTGAAAAATGTTTTTTTTCAACATATACACCAAAATTGAATAACTTTTGACTGTGGATAAATAGTTTTCCAATATTTGTGAAAATTTCGAATAGAATTAACAAATTTTGTTAACGGATGAAAGATTTATCTCCGAATGAATTTGGCAGTGTTGTGGAGTCACTGTTAAGTGTCACACTAGTTGTTGGATTTCGAATGTATGGGGATAGGTATAATAAGAATACTGAATGGACAATAACCTCAAAGCACTAACAGTTTGGCGATTAGGAGGGCACTAATGTGATCTACTTCTTCCACGAAAAGTACGTCGGGACAAAATTCGGTTTTAGGAATATTCAAATCGATTTTTTGGGGCATCAATACCCGAAATATGTCGTGAACTTACCCACAACGTTGAGACTAACGAAATAACTCCGCACAGGCTGGGTACTGATTTGGCATTCGTAGATCCCAGCATCCCTTTTTTGTGCCCATTTGACCTGCAGAGTCCATTCATCGGTCTCTGGGTGATGATTGGCTTGAAAACGTTGATCGCTCGTATAAGTGTAACTGCCGACCGTTAGGATGTGAATGTCTCTATGCCGGATCCAAGATACCTGAAAAATAAAAAAAAAATCATTAAGCAAATCGCTATACAACAAATGATTGAATAGAAATAAAACAATATAATATCATTACGATTCCGTGTACCAATTCAATGAATTCCAGTGAAAATATTTCATCTTTTTACAAATATACTGCGGCAACATTTCATATTTTTTTAACAAGATCTCATATACACCTAACATGATTTTTCGTTCGACAGATAACATACATGTCCCCTTAGGCATTTCTACAATTGGTATTCATAACATTCATTCATTTGAACATTCCTGATGCGCCGCCGTAATGTCATTATATAACATTGATTTTGTACTCATAGATAATTCACCACTTATTCTTGCCATGGAATCCATCTCTTGAAAGATTTTTTTCATTATATAATCAGCTTGTTCGTAGAAGTTCACATAACAATTGAGTATTTGATTCGCTTCTCCTGTACAATTCTCTCGGTTTACTTTTTTCTAATCACAATCTCGAGTCCGTGAATGAGATCAATTCCACACAGATGAATCATCGTATCATCAGCAAACAACTTCATTTCACAATTGTTGACAGCAATGGCTAATCATACAATATAAAAAATAAACGGCCTAGTACAGTTTCCTGTGGTATTCTTTACTCTACTTGTGAGGACTTATTTTTGAACTTGACCTTTTGTTGTCTGTAATGTCTGTAATGTCTGATATGATTTTGTATTTTTTGTGTGATGCCAATTCTCTTAAATTTTTGGATGGAAATATTTTTCCCCTCAATTCATGGACCACTGCCCTTATCTCCTTCGAGGAATGTTGATAACCATAAACTGACAGGGATGTCTCTCCCGAAAATTTCACACAATGTATTTTTTAATTATTTTTTATACTGAGTTGACCTACCCAAAATCATTCAGTTATATGAAGAGGAGGATCTGATGATCTATCATTTTGATATAAGTATGAATAGCAAAAGAGTCCATACGCATACCCTTTTTTTCCAACATTATCAGGTGGACACCGCCTTTTCATGTAAGCCTTTGTCGAACATTAATTTTCCCCAGAATACATCCAGATCAACCTTTTCTTTCAGAAACTGAAAACCTCGTTAGGCAACTCTTCCGATTCATTGATATTGAAAGACAAATAGAACTCGTTCTTATCACCTTACATATGAACATATTGCCGCAGCTATACGAATATCCAATTTGTGGTATTTTCTGAGAAACTTCAATCGACCGTTCGTGGGCAACCAGCTTCCAATTCAGATTTCGATCGTAGTAGGTTAACCCAAGAAGCTACCACCACGAGATTTTGAATGCACTTTGGAAAATATAAGGAATATCTGAGAGTTCACTTAATGTCAGTATATTTCTTCACTTCTCTTATGACACCATTCTTTGAGATCGAACAGTTTGTACGGTGAGAAGATATGGGAAATGGGAATGATAATTCATGATACAGCAATCAACCAAGGAAATCTCGTGACTCATTCTGTATAGTTGAATTTTGTGCGCACTGAACTCTAAATATTATAGTCGAAATCGTTTCAAAGTATCGCTGTCAGAATTGTCTACATAAAATAAATAGACAATACAATTATTATCATGAGAAACTCCACTATTACAAAGTCTTGTGGAAATGTGGAACTGTTCAACTTATTAATCTAATAAATACTTCCAACTGTTTTCATCTGATTCGATAAGCTTATGTTCAAGCTCTCTGCTCTCAAGGATGCTCTCCACTGATGAGAGAGTTACTGTTTATAGCCATCCTTCATCAGAAGAAAATTCTGGATTGAAAGCCTTAAGTTTCCCCTAAGTAAACAGTAACTGGCATCAAGGTGCCTGATATGGATGTCTGGAATTGTATTTACATGCACAACGAATCTGTCCCTATCTGTTTTCAGCCGTTTATCTCAACAAAGTTGTAAATCCTTTCGTAAAGCATAATAATATAATCGTGCTTAGTGCGATTTGTGCAGGATCACATCCTGAGAGCTGGAAAAGCACATAATGTCAGGTACCTACTTTGCAAAGCATCCCCATTTCCTGCTTCGCAAAAAACTCATACAATCTCAAAGTAGGAATAACTCGAGTATTCATCATGCACGACCAACGTTCACATTGGCGTAACTGAATCACAAAAACTTCAATATGCGTTTTCCACATCTTCAGGGACAAAGAACTCGGTTTTCCCGATTGGATGAATTTGGATTTTTTTATATTCCCAGAAAAACTTGAAATAGCTCGTAATCTTCCACGATATTCATGCTTACTTAACCTTCTATTAAATTGCTTTTGTCATCCTTGTTTATTACTGTCGGGTTATTTCATGTTGAAATAAGAATGGAGAACGTAATAAAATATGCTAAGTTATAAAAATGTCGTTGATATACAGGGTGGTTTACGATGTTTTGGCCACTATATATCTCGAAAACTATTTGGAGTAGGATATTGAAATTTGGCAGTTATGAACCTTTGGTAATATTATGCATTTCAAGCAAGCTGCAAAGTCATAACACCGTCGTATTTCTGATCATGTAGTATCATTTTTAGGTTTCTTAACCCTGTATATTTTTTCATTACTGTAAAGGTCCCTCTTATACTCATGCGCCATAACATCACAATTTGTTTTTGGTAGGTAAGTAGTTCGAAACGATGAACAAATTTTTATATGGGTTTTTTATTTGAAAAAATGAAGATAGCTCAGAAACAAAAAACGTATCCTAGCAACAGCTATAGTTGTCATAAGCCGTCAGTGTTAGTTAACAATCGTTCAGTGTAGCACGTCCGCCGTTTTTTCCACCTTCTCCATAAATGATCAGCATATCAACATACTCGTCGTAACTGAAACTTGAAGGCATGATAAGTTTTGAGTCATAAAACTTTAAACAACAATTATACAACTTTTGGGAGGAATTCTATCAGGATTTGGATTCAGTCAATGCCAAAATCTTTATATTGTTCCATATTTCTTCATAAGACAGTTGAACATAGAGATAATGAAAAAAATGGATTATCTAGAAAGGAGAGAAAATTATTTCAACATCTATTCCACTTCTTTCATGATACCGATTCAGAACAACTTTCCTTTAGAGTTGAACATATTGAAGTTGGGTACTTCATGAAAATTGATAATATACGAAATCCACAAGAAGTGACGATACTCCAACTGAATAATTAGAATTAAACGTACGGATACAAATTGGTTATACCTTGTGTGCCAGTTCCATTAATCCATACAGGGATCTTCGCTCCTGTTATAGCTACAACAAAGGTTGAATGAATGAAGTTTGAAAGGACTCTCCGAACATTCGATACTATTCGTTTTAGATTCACGATTATTCGAGTGGTTTGAAAAAATCAAAGAATACCGAACATTATGTATATTTATTGTTAATCCCAAATTTGAATTATTGGGATAAAAAACATTTTTGACTCGACTCTTAGTTTCAAGTTCTAGGACTGATGTGTTCGAGAACTACTTTATAGTCATTGAAAACATGATCCATTTTGATATTCCTAGGATTTTTTCATCATAGTCCACGGAATATTGATCCTATCGAATCGGAACCACTATTCAGTTGTAAAACGAACAATCGATACCATGTAACGTTTCTTTCTGTCTATTCCAATGGGAGTTTGTTGAAGGAATGATTTCGTGGAGAGCAGTATTGAAGCGAGGTAATCTCGACGATTCCAAAATTGGGTATTTGAGGAATTGAATTTCTATACTTACTGTATGATGTAAAAAAATACTTGGAATACACATAGAATAACAATCACAGCTTCCATGAGATCTTTATCCCAACGTACTAGTTCAAATGGGGGGATGGCTTCAGACCACATCTATTAGCCACAGAAAATTATTTATTCAATTATGCGATGAATATAATTCATTATATTTATGAATACATATACGAACATTCAGAATACTTTCATGGGAATTTCCACATGCCAAAAGCTTACCATTTTGAGTGGCGTGATTCGAAAAGTCAGGAGATTTGATCCCATTTGGGAATTATGAATTGTAGGCAGTGTTGTTTATTCCACAATCAGATATTATTTCATGTAAAGAACGTGTTTCAGCAGTGAAAAACAAGTAGTTCTCATTTGATTCATTGAGAACACTCGTTTTGTCAGAAATTACCTCCTACCTTAATGAATACATATTATACCGATACATCTTGAGAAAAGGGAAATTTATTTTCATAGTAAGGGAGATAATAGGTTTACTGCTCCTCGTCTGGGCTTGAAAGACGTGATTCACAGGAAATTTGTCCAGATTTTTGATATATCCATCATCGCTGAAGTATTGACCTGACTAACGGTTATGTCTCATGTAAAAAGCTTTTAGAATATCAATGAACGGGTACCCTATAGCCGATTATAAAAAAAAACGCAGGTATACTTATGAAAGTAATCTGCAGTGAAGAGTGAGTGATCTCTAGTTGTTACACTTTTCCAGCCGTTTTGAAATATTCGAGGCACTCTCTGTTTAGCTGAATCAAATATGAAATTAAAAGAAACATTGATGCTTCGGAATATTATATTCGGAGTTGTGAGCTACTTTCAAATGAATAATTGATCATAATCCATTCGAAACTGAAGGATGAATTGAGCTTGACTGCATAATTGTCCCAAATAAGCTGATAATTGAATGGAGGAAACTTTTTTATCTTCGGTAAATATCCCTCGTAGTGCATTATAATGCTTTTACTTCCTGTCATGATTACATGTTATCATTCAGAATTGAAGAGTCACCTTCTGAATTATGAGAAGTCTGACACATCTTGGGAAAGTTTCAGCTTATTCAGTGCGAATGTTGAATCGTACCTTTTTTATTCGATGGATAATGAACTCTCGAAGAAAGTTAAGGCACTTCTCAGACCCAGGTTCTCTTCGGTTCATTATCGAATTACAGAATTATTCGAGGAGAGTGAAACCATCTCGGGACTTGAGTTTCTTTAAGAATACCACAATATTTAAGGGTGGACAGGCCTAGAATGATTGAAGGTAGACATCTTATGATGAGCCCGTAGTGTAAGTGAATCAATTATTTAACAACGAAGACTCTTGATTGATCATATTTTTGGATTGGATTAGGAAATTTGGGATGATTAGTTCTGGTCCACTACATATTCTCAACTTCATATCACTGTTATGGGAATTTGATGAAATCGTAAAATTTCGATAGGTACGAATAACGTAACAAGCAAGTGGATGATATAAGAAGAAAGAAGTTGTTGCAAGTAAGTTTATGAAAATATTCAGTGTTTAGGGTTGAACCATTAAACATCAAAATTGGAGAATGAAGATTTGAAACTCTTACAACTGATACAATTGAAACATTCGACATGCGTCTGAAATTTTGGTTTCGGAAATGTGATGAAAAATGTCGAAAGTTCAATTGGCCAGTTTCCAACAAATTATGTACTTCTCAAGTCATTTGTTCCAGATTGTTATATATTATATGATCATGTTATCTGGAAAAGGGTATACTTCAGTCCACTACGAAGATATATTCTTTATCGAAACGTCAAATGAAATTCAATTTATGGCGAGTTGATATTTTGGTGGATGTTCGAGTTCACAATTTTGATGGATGCTTTGATCATGAGAATATTGTATTAAACAAATAAAGGGTAAGGAAAAGAGGATAAATATCATATTATACTTTGGTTCCAAGCAATTTTTTCCGAGTGAGTAGAATAATTTTTCTATTCAGTTCACCACAAACTGTGGAAATATTAATCAGGGAATGATGGTAAAAAGGGAAAAAGAGAATGAATATATCCTATCTTTCATATATATTTTATACTGAAAGAAAACAAAAAAGAGAATAAGAACATGCACTTCGCACAGATGAATATGTTTTTGAATGATATCCATGCCTCCATGTATAAGTATTTATCGTAGCTTTGAAATCTCATTATAAGCTTTTTTGTGAACATTGCAGATATGGTATTTTATATTTCGAAATTAATCAGACTGTTCTTTACTGTTTGAGAATAACTGACATGTTGATGAAAGGCAAAGGAAACTTTATAGCTCTTGCACTACGGTTTAAATAGTATACTTGCGAATTTGCCATTGAGCAAGTCTGAAGTGGAGTAATTTCGCTTCCTAACTTGCTGAAAGCCGCAACTTTCGAAGATTAATCACGTGAAAATGAAAAAACTTCATCAATTGTATTCATAAACAATCCAAAGAGCAGATGGCAATACCTAGTAAGTAGAATGTCCCACTTTGTTATTAAGATACGAGGCAGATTCGAAAGTACTGTATATTAGGACTTTTATTATATCCAGTTATATTTCGATTCTCAGGAAAAATAAAAAGGGTCTAAGGTAAAATCAAGATTTTCTGATGAGCTGTTATTCTTCAGATATAACTCGAAGTTACTTGCATATTTTTCAGAATTTGAAACTGGATTGCTTGGTGCTTCTCCAAAATATATAATAATGAAAATTAACCTTGAACATGTACATGAAGAAAGTAATCAAGTCGGCAAGACTAGAGGTCAAACTTCAGAAAAGAACTCCAAAAATACTTATGATAGACCAATTGCATGTTTCTGACAACAGAAAAATATAGTATGGAAAGGAGTATCAGTGGAAGCAGGAACATGAATGTATAGTAAAAATTTGAGCATAGATAAGAAAAAACCTTCCTTTAACATATTGTTTGATGAAGGAAACTGATATATATACACATGAACGCTCGCTAACTAATGTTGTGAATTCTATACCTAGTTAGGAGTTTGTTCCTATTTTTATTTACTTCTCAGAGCACAATATACCTATGCTTTGATTTTTCTCTGATGAAATGCTCGAAGTAATTCTTCTTTGGTTTATCTCTTGACCATGGTATTTTTCTTTTTGAGTTATCTCTCTCCTATTATCTTCATGATGGAAAAGTGAACCACTCTCTCAGGAACTTCTGAAATATTGTATAAAAAAATGTACGAGAGAGCCATCTTTACATCGATTTGGAATAATTGAAATAAAACTCCATATTCTATCGTCATTCCAAACAAAGTTGCGAAATCGATTTCAACGAAATGAGCTGGTTCTTTCTCGAATCAAATAGATACCCAAAGGATTTCGCTTCCAAAGTGAAACAGTTACTGGAGAATATGAATGTATAAGGGTGGCTCGTGCAAACTTCACCCGTACTTCAAGAGTAATCACACTTACATCCCCGAATTTCAATTTAGCTAGGACTTACCGCGAACTCCTGAAGAAGAGATTATCACACATTAGACTAATTGTGCAAAATAGTACTCTGAGAAAGTAGCACCTAGTTTCAGTTGATATCTTCCGGTTGAAACTAGAATAATCCATGTTGATTCCGTTCGCATTGAAGTGGTAATGAAATATTTTCTGAGCGAGTTGAAGGACTCCCCTGCATTAAAAACTCCAACATTAGAATCAACAAAGGAACTTATAAAGATGTTCAATTGACGACGAAATCTCCAGTTCATTTGTTGACTTGCTTCCAACATTATCGCTCTATCCTATCATAGATGAGTTGGGGTGATATTGAAAAAGTGAGATAGATAGACACTCGCGTCAAAAGTTCAGAATCTACTATTCAAAATCGTGGAAAGATACATATTCTCAAACATATGGATGTGAAGGTACTGCTAGAAAACTTATTTGTTTCCTTCATGTCGTTACACTCTTCATTCACATGTTTGAAACTCCTGAATGTCTAGTCCAGTTGAATTTCGAAAGAATGTCTGGACAAGTACATTTCATAGCAGGAAGTTGCATAGCGAGAGTCTTCCGTTCTTGTCTGCGATTTTGTACATGATATATTCCTGGCGTTGGGCATAACTGATATTGAACGAATTCATTGGAATCATATTATACAGATGCATCTTCTTCTTCCATCGATTTCTCTTGAGAAGGTGAAATACTGAGTGACTCTGGATAGGAGGTCTTGTTTTGATTCATTTATTTAATCATCGAAACAAGCCTACTGTCCTAGAATCAATTCGCCAGTCGAAGTGAGATTGTAAGAGGTGATTCATTAGAAATATGGAAGATAGGCGGAGAGCGAAAGTTTCTGCACAATCAATATTGTTATCAATGTTGTGCAAGAAATCCATACTTGCCAAGTTACATGTTTGATCCAAAGACGATATGAAAATGGAGTGAAGAGTGATGAAAATCCTTGGTCTAACTGAAGCATTATACAAATTTATGGATACTGAGAATCCCATGCACCGATGAACATTTTATATCTACCTGAAACGGAGTTTGTTTCAGATATTATTATATTGAGTATTTTTCTCGAAATACACATGAGAATACAACAACAAAACGGTTATCAGTTTTGAAATAAAGAATGAGATGAACAAGTTTCACAAGCTCGTGAAGTTAAAGTACAAGAAGAATGCATAAAAACAAGAATTCGCTATGAAGTTTTCAGCAGGAATAAGCGAAATCTTCGGCATGAGGGTTAGTGTTTGACTATAAAAGTGTGAGATTACAAATTCAACAGAGTAAGTGAACTTATGAAAAGATAGTTTGAAGGTTATTATTTCTACATGAATGACAAAATGGAGTTGTAAAGAAAATATAGCCGACCTCCCTAGCAACTGCAGACATGTAAATGATGCCATGATTTCATGCATCAATTCGTTTGCTGCTCAGACAGTTTCAGATATTGGCGGAATCTTATATTTTTCAACTTATATATATTCAAGAAGAGTTGAAATGATTCCTCTGAGATATGAAAAGATGAGGAAGAGGTTCTTCATGGAATTTGATATTTATTTAAATAATTTCCATTTCTGATTGAGAATTTTGATGATCATTATTTATTATAAAATAAACCCTGTATAAGGGATCCAATTATTGTAACTTCAATTAACACAAGTCGAGATTCATTGAGACAGGAGACTTCTCAGTCTTCTTTTTCAATACTCCAGAATAATTAATTTAATGTTCCATATATTACTGAACGTATATTTTTATTTTTGTTGAAATTCAATTTAACAATTTCGAAAATGAATAATCTTTCGTAATCTCAATTGGAAATTTTTCATCAATTTCATGCTGTGAGTGTTTAAGTACCACATTACCAGACGTTCTTGCTTCAGAAACAACTTCGCATACATGCAGATATCGAATATAGACATGATATAGTTTCCATATTTCGATCGCATCCAAGACGATCTGTTTACATCTTTTCTTAATATCGCAAATGCTGAATAAGCTCCATCCAATGTATCGTTCTACTGGAAACACTTCGGCAGTTTTGAAATCCTAAAAATGGAATGATTTCTCTCAGCTATTTTTCATACGTTCGACACCGAACCATGAATAAAGATATATAGGGTGTAAACATGTTTATGTCGTCTTTTCTGTCGAGATGGTCGTACAATTTTATCTACTCACAAACTGGAAAATATAGTGGTAGTGGTATGAGTTCTCCACTTTTATTCGAATTTTATAAGGATAAGCATCGCGACTTGAATTCTATACTCAAATGAGATTTCATTCGAGCACTGCGCATGTTGAGAATCGATCTACAAATTATCCGATAAGGTCGATTAATTCGATCTGTAAAAAGTTTGTCGTTGCGAAACACCTGGTAAAGGCAGAGTATCAAAATCTTATTGTACGTATTGAATGTATAAATGGAATGTTCATGACAGGAATGAACGAAAATGAAAAACTGAATATAATAACTAATAATTTTTCAAGGAGAGGTTGGTAGTATGATGAATACAAATATAAAAAAATCACTTCTTCAAAGTGAATCACAGGTTATCCGTACCTTTTCAAACAATACTGTATAAACTATACTGAACCGAGTAAGGAGAAAGAAACTAAAGAGGGTGTAGGTACACCTCAAAAGTAACAAAATGTTCATGAAATGTAGGCTCTTATTCTTAGCCCAACTTAAATAATTTTTTACTTATTTGATCTCTTCCAAAACAAATTCTTCTTTCACGCCATAACTATTGTTTTAACGATTTCACGGTTTGCACCATTGCAAAGCTCAAGGGATTTCCTTTGGAAATTTTCCATCTCTACATTTATCTTTTCAGTAAATCCATTCTGAAAACAAACCTTCAGTTTCTCTCGAATTGAGCAAACATTTTTTCACCATTCGAATAAGTTGAGAATCTTACCACACCTCATTTCAACTTTTAAGATCTCCTATCACTTTGAAAATTTATTCATAGACGAATCAAACATCCTGTATACTATAAACATACTATCATGAAATCAATAGTTGGTATGACCTTCCGCTATTGATGTATCATATCAATATAGTCTATTGTCCAGATAATGCATGGTTCAATTCGTATTCTTGGATGAATTACCCAAAGATTGGATGATTGGATTCAATGATGATGTATACACAAATCTTATAGAATGCCGTGAACATGAGTTTGATTTTTTCCATGAATGATTCACGAACATTTCCATTTCATGGAAATATGCAAAGGTTTTCATTCTCAACGAAATATATTTATTATGGTGGTGATGTATGTCCCCAATATCAAGCTGAATTAATTTATTTTATGTATTAGCATTCTTATTGCAAGAGCTTATCAAACCTCGTCTCGAAATTAAATAATTCCATGAATGTTGAGTCTTTCGTATTTTCACTCGAGTCGTTATTTACTTGTTGTGTTCTAGCGAATAGAAGATGAACTGTATAAGCTAATATACTTTCTGATGAATTATTTTTCCACATACTTTCCTTTTTCTTTTTTCACAAGCTTTCTCAAATCCAGAAAATTTATTCACTCTGTTTTTCTTTGTCTTTATATTTTTACTTTTTTACATTGAATATATTTTTGTATTTGTCCAAATCGAAAATATCGACATTATAGATAGCTTATTTGCAGTTGATAAATGAAGTTAAATTCGATATTGAAATGCCCACTTTTCATAATCTCACATTCAATATCTTGGACCTGATATCTCATCCGATGTCATTATCAATTTGTTAATCGAAAATTATTATTTTGTCTCACACAAGTATTGGAACAAAACTATGGCAATGTAGTGGATACTACAACTGTGTACGAAAAATGCACTAGGTCGATTGATTCTCTTTCTTTTCACAAAATACGCAACTAAAGTTCATTTGATGCAAATATAGTGAAAAAAATTTCATTCGCCTACCTTTTCGCAGTAGCTAGTAAGTGAAGTGAAAAGAGTCGAATTAAAAGGTGGAAGAGAGTCAAAAAAGAAAAAAAACGATGATATGTAGGTGGAACGCTACTTCATCGTGCTGTTGAAAAGCTTGTGATACGATTCAGCTAATTAATTAAGTTCAAATTCCATTCGTAATGTAAGGAATAGAAAGGGGAGATAAAATGTTTCTGACTCCAATGACAGAAATTCGTCCACGAACCCCTTAGAATGCTGGATTTGTCACTCTCGTTACCGAAAGGCGTAACTGAAGTAAATGTGAATATCACTCAGTCCTCATTTTGACAACAATTTATATTGCTTTCATGTCGCCAATAGACACCACTGGAAATACTATTTCTCTGATATCTCATAATTTTAGTCAAAGGGTAATCTGTCATAAATCACAATGATCCTGGCTGCACACAAACTTGTCAATATCGAATTGCAGAAATCTATTTCTTATGAAATAATAAGAAGAGCTGGGAGTGATAAGAAGTAGAAGAAACAAGATGGAATAACTGAAATATGAAATGTGATATCAATTTGCATGGCCGTTCACGAATAATAATTGCCCAGCAACAATTAGAGTTTCTTGACTGTTGAATCATTATTGATGACGTCTTTCTGGTCGCAATTATTCAAAATTATTCCGGAAACATCACTCGAATAACCAGCGGTTTATAATTCCTAAATTGAATTTTTAGACCATCGATAACTTTCAATTGATCGAAATATATTGAATAGTACTGATGATGTTCAGGCAAGTACCGAGAAACAGATCCGTTTCAATAATTCTCACTTTCATTATCAGCTGGCAGGAACATAACACATTGAACTTCTGAAGGCTCTTGCAGCATGTTGTCATCATGGACTTACTTCTGAAAACCTTTCATGATTGAGTAACATTCATCGATATTAGTAAACTTCAGACCTGAAATAAAAATTCTACATTCTACACCACAAGTTCAATAATTAAACCGATTGAAAATTTCAGATACGCCTCTTGGTAACAGAAGCGACGAATTGATCTCGTATACCGGTAGCAGCATATGTTGGAAATTCGAAATGTCACCCAGAGAAAATATTACGGTGCTTATTTTTAAAATCTATACGGCGCCAAGTAATCATATCCAGCGTAAAACTGGAAGAGCGTCGCGATGTCTACGTTGCGATGGCGCGGCTAGGGTTTTTCGCATTCGCTCCTGCTCTCCACTTTTCGCTCGTTGCTTTTCACACAATTTTCATTAAATAAAACACGTAACCAAACGACATGTTCTATCAGGTATAGATGGACCTTCGTTCAGCCCAGCGACCGATATTGAAGAGTTTGAATAACGCATCAGATGAAGAAAATGGCTCATAAACACGGCGGAATGGTTTCTTAGACCTATTCTCAAGTTGGGATAACCGTATTCATAACAATAATATAGCACCATACCGTTTATATATCATTATCCATAGTTTCGAGAATATTGAATTCGAAGTTTTGATGTGTTGGGAAAAATTTAATTATGATCTAGACGTCTCGTTGTTAAAGACATTTTCATTTCATTCCCGTTTAGTTGCGATAATTGATGAGCTATACAAATAGATCAGTGCAATTTTTTTCCATGAAAAACATGTTAAATTGAAATCAATATCAATCTGATAATCATACTCTAATTCTGCTGTCAGTCTGATTCCATGGGGTTCGGGTCTTTTTGTATACAGGAAAATACTGTTTCCATTTTGATGAACTGCTTTCAAAATTTCTCCTTGTAGAATCAATGCATTTATGGCGACACAAATACATATGTATTCATCATTATCCTCAATTTTTTTCAACATTTTACACATTTCACACATTTTTTCACTTCTATACATCATTTGTGTTGCTTTGAAGTTTTTAACATCATGAATGAAATCACGAGGACACTGTGATGATCAACAAAATATATACAAAGCATAGATCTTGGAATTCTTTTCATCGATTCCCTATACGAAAGAACCGAACAAGACATTCATCAACATTTTGTAGTGAGTGTTGTTTATCTGGCTTTCTTACTGGATTTGAGACCTGTTGAAGTGGTATTTTATAGTTGTAGTATGATAATACTCATTCATGCCTCCACCATTGGTCGTGAGAGAGTGTTGTCACGCTGTTCCACGTTTCCAAATATGTGTGATTTCGCATAGCAATCAACGCGTTTGGACTGTGATCATTTCATTCCTTATGTGCTGAATGGGGAGTTATGTTTGGTTGAATCGATAATCTATAATTCTATATGGCAACTATCTCATCGAAATTATAATTACCCATTTACCCTCTATGCTTCCTTTGGAGAATCAAATTTCTGTTTCAGTTTGATCTGGGTATGGAGTGTGGGTATGGTATAGCATGCGAACGTGTTCAACAGTGAAATGAAGTGGATTGTCAGGAATATCAGATGTCAGTGGCAGCAGCGGGTTTGATTCGATGAAAAAATTGCGTTTGATGTTCGTTATTGTTTCCTGTCTGCTGGTAGCGTTGGTTATTTCAGCAGGGCCCGTGAAATTTCTGATATCGTAACGGAAACCCTATCAACTCGAATTATATGATTGACAGAATTTGATTACATTTCCTGATTTATAATTTGAAATAAACATTGATACCCTCATGATACATCGGATTGATAAATGAGGATGATTATGTTTTCATTGGTATTTCAAAAACTCCCAAATATCGATCACATGATGATTAAACTACATTAAATGGCTGAGTATTTAATGAATGTTTTGATTTTTGTCAGGCCTCTAGTCAATTCCGCGTTGTTTGATAAATCAAATGAAATGCTAACTAGATGAGCGAACTCAATATTATTTTGTTTCGAATTTTGGTTTCGGAAAAAAGGATTCTTTGAGCATGAGTTATATAAAAATCCAAGTACCAAGCATTGATAGGATTAGCGACATATATTTGTTCACAATAAATCTGTTGAAGAGAAAAACGGAAATGATATTGTTTTTGACTTTTTGTTAATTCTTATCAAGACTCGTTTTTGTTTTCAACAAGCGAATATGAACTCTATCATTTCTGAATCTATTCATCAACAAGTTTGTTGGACATTACTCCGTTCCCAATGCTTATCACAAGGCTATTTCGAGAATGATTTGTAACTGACAAGAACGAAGCCATATACAGAAATTAATATTCGGCTGAACTATTCGAAAAAAGTTCCATGGTAGAACTATTCTTGACTACTGCTTTTTGCAAATACATGTCATATATGCCACCATAAATGATCCCACTCACAATAAAATTCACATCTTGAAATATCAGAACATGAATAAACTGAATCATCGACGTTTGTGAATGTTTTAATAATCCAATAAACTACTCACTTTTACTAACCGAAAAATAATCTCATCATCTCCACTCTTTCGTAAAGTTTAATAAGCGGAATCATACTCAAGACAAAGTGCAATTACGATTCAAAAGGGATAAAACGAATCCTGTTATATTTGAATGAACAGACATTGGGGTTCGGAAAATGCTCTCATTATGGCAAGAAAATGATTATACCTATTACATCGACGTTTCGAGCCAATTCAACGTGAACAAGTAGATGAAAATGATTTGTATGGGCTATTTTTGGAAATGCACATCTCTTCGGATTTTTTTTCGTAATAGAATATGCGTTTTGATGAACAGCCTCCGTCCTGTTTTTATGTAGATACGTTTTTTATAAGCGAACATATCTCATTCATTCATAATTATTTCTTGTTTGTATACAACCATTCTTGAAAATTAGTAGTGTATTTTGTTTTTTTTTCGTAAGAATTGGTTTATATATATATATATATATATATATATTCGCAAACTATTTTTCAATTCCTGAATTTCTAATTGTGAGAGATTCTATGACTAATAGTTCATATTAACAAGAGTTCGATAGTTATCAATCAAAGGTTGCCATTTCCAAAAGAAATAGTTTTTTCTAAAAAATCATCATATCTACTGGTATTCCAGAAGATATTTTCGATTCTAATTTGGTGAAAAGACTTCATCATATTGTCGCATGCACATGTAATGAATAATGCGATTTTCAAGTTTTTTTATACACAAAGCAAGATATGTAAAACATGTCGAAAATTGGAATTTGAATTTGCAGTTGTTTGATGCAATATATTTGACTTGTTATGTTCGGAAAACAAAACAGACCAACTTCAGTTACCATCTAGTATTCTGAAACAATCTTGAATTTTTTCATTCAAATGAACTTTGATTCGTTAGTTTTGTTTTCGAGTTTGCCTTTTTTTTGTCTCAATCTTCATTTTAATAATTTCTTTGACTGGAGAAAAAATATCGGTTCAATTCAATTCTGGAATGAACATATCAAAATATTGTTAACTGACAAACATGAATAATGATTACGAAATGAAAGTTGAAATAAATTTATCATTCATTTTATTCGATGAATAATTATAATTATTCATGATCATTCGGAAGAATTGATGGTAATTAGAAATTATATGTATTTCTTTATTTCTTATAGTACAACTCACCGTCTTATTCCCCAAATTCCTTACTCGGCACGAGAGATAAGCTGATTTCCCAACAAGGGCTGTTACATTACGTGGAGTCATTGCATCGAAATAAGGTTCAAAGCGATTCTGTGGTATGGCTGGTGGTCCCATAGGCAGAGGAGGGAGGGTTTCGCTCTCAGATAGAGAGTTAAAATTCGTCCCAGAACTTGCCATTTCGCCGTTCACCAACAGCGAACCTGTAGAAAGAAAAAGAAATCAAATAATAAATAACAAACACGCAGAGAAGACTTTCCGCCCTAAACCAATAAGAATTCCCTCGAAATATTCGGTGTTGTTTCAGCATCATCCACTTTTTCTTCATTTTATAGCCACGAGGTGATACTTCAATCTCTTTATCCCACCTCCTGTTGCAAGTTGGCATCGTGATATAAAAATAATGTTTTTTATTGGAGAAAAAATTTTGATTCAACCCCAAACCTACACGCAGTATTATTCGAAGAAATATTTTGTTGTCTTAGTAGGATTTTCATTTTATGTTTGATAATGTTTATAAGTTGGAGGTAGGAACTTCAATCATATACAATGATAGTTGAGAGCAAGAGATACAACCAGAAGTGAATGTGGATTTCGAACTGAACTAATATCCAGATATTTTGGTTTTGTGCCTTGTCATTGAGGGAGTATAAGTCAAGATTCTATTTGCAGATGTCTTCAGCTTCTATCATAACGAAGAGAATATATTCACTGAAGTGAAAGATATAATGAGTAAACTCCAACATGAATATGGATACTGAGATGAATTGGTCGATGGAAAGCTGTTTCAATTATTTCTGTGCTATCCCTTTCAAGGAATTGAAGAAAATCAGATCTGGATGAAATATCACGAAATTCTAATATCCGAAAAATAAATCCAAAATGGCTCCCTGAAATGAGAAACTTTCAGTTATCTCATTACAGACATTCAAAATGTCCCTCAATCACTGATCAATCGAATGGAACAGTTACATCTCACTGAACTGGAGTTTTCTTCCTGAACGTATCCCCGTCATTTGCAAGTTCTCACCTGTTATAATAATTGAGATCAAAATCTCCATCGAGCTTTAGTTTAGTTCATTGAAACTCAGTATTTCAGACATATAAAAACCGCACCTTCGATTTTCAACCAAGAATACAAAAAATACTATGCGATGAATAATGTCGAAATAAACCTCAGATTTCAGATTCAGTTTCACACGCGAACACTACGAATAGTAGTCCTATAACGATTGAATATAAAATAATATTTTCATTTCTGGAATGAACAGAACCGGAGAGATTTTACAGGTTTCCAAGTTGAAGTCTATAAACAAAGTATGGAGCTGATTAATTGAAGAGGTGAAAATACAGGCAAATTTAAATGAGTGCTGGTGTGGAAATCACTTTTATGAAGACTCAAAAACCAGAAAGAATGATTCGATTGGTGGATTGATAAAGTCTATCTTGAGAACATTCATGAACATCGACCATGAAAATATTCATGAAAACGGTAGCTTTTGCTCACTGCTCTGAAGCATTCTAGCTAGATCAGTGGGCGTAGAATCGCCTCAGGTTACTTTATCTTGCTCTCGCTATGCAAAGGTCTGACAGTCTTTGTATTTTATTCCGGAAGTCTTTATAGTTGTAGCTGGCTTATCTACTAACGAATCATTTCATTCTCAGAATATTTGGGAATATAATGGAATAAGAAACCTTGTATGTACTGCTTGATGATGAGCTGATCTAATCCAATGTTGAAATAGGCTGTGTAACTCTGTCTTGTCCCAATTTAGTTTTCGTGCTTCATAAAATATATAATACTCGATGGGTAAACAAAGACATTTGCTACAACATTTCAAAGGAAAACCCAGTTATGATAGCGAGTTACTGTTTCACAGCTGGTGAAAAGCTTGTGATACGATTCAGCTAATTAATTAAATTCAAATTCCAGTCAGTCGCATTGTAATAAATAGAAAGGGGAGATGAAATGTTTCCGACTCCGATGTGCAAATCCGTCCATGAATTTCGACCCTACAGAATGCTAAATTGATCTCATATATCGGTAGCAGCATATGTTCAAAATATGGAATGTCACCAAGAGAAGATATCACGGAATTCATTTTTGAAATCCGAACGGTGACAATACGGTTACGGTGGCGAATTATGAGATTCCAATATTCTCACTCATTTATCCATTTCTGTTACTGTTTCTGTTTTTGAATTGTTCAAAGGTAATATCAGAAAAGTAGTTCAATGAATCTGAGGAAATGTGAATTCTATATTTGTATTCCAATGCAATAATACCTCCATCAGTCAAATTAGGGAGATAATATAAATCCTGGATTAACATAACACTGCACTTTTTGAGGAAAGCATTATTTTATTTCGTGATCAATAAGTGTCGACTATACAAAAGATCGCAATGAATGACTACGGCAATTGCAGGTGGAAAAATGATTCATCTTCGTTAGTCCTAATCAATGCCTATACAAAAGATAAAAATGATTATCTACCTGTGCATAGCATAACATGAGAATCGAAAATTCCTTCCAGAAAAATGACTCTAATGAGGTTGAAGCCGGATCGACTAAAGAAAAAACAGCCGCTAATGATTTCAACAAGGAAATGACGTTGAATAATAAGGGCCTGCTTTATCATTGGGATTCAGAAGGTAGTTCATGCTAAATAAAACGAAAATGATGACGAGGATATCAGATTCTGTCCTATACTGAGTGGATTTCATCATGAAATTATCCATGGTAGGATTTGTGCAAATTTATGTAACAATTCTGTAAGGATTTGAAGCACAACTCAAAATATCGATATAAATTACGAGAAAAGTTCTGAAGATTACACTCGAGGCGAATTTGAATTTCGTGAAAAATTGCAAAATATATGAAAATTAGAACGATTCAAACATTTTCGAATATTTTTATGGCATTGCGAATTCAATGTGTAGGGTACAATAGAAATAATATCAAATGAATTCATAATATCATATATGCAATGATGATGTGATTCAATCATTCATTTATTCATTTATATATTTATTCATTTTCCATCTAGGTAAGCGCCTAATATACCAAATAACAGTTCACGAATGTATGAATATTTACTAGTACATTCAGAATAGAATCATTTGAACAATAGGTTGAATCAACTGACGAGAAAAGTTTAAAAACAGAGAAAGAATGAAAATTCATAGAAAACTCCGATGGATAGTCACCATTGAGTATTCAAAGCTTTTGCAGATATTACTATTTGATTGCTTGAGAATATCTCAATCTAGGAATATTTCAATATGAGTTATCTAGATACTTAATGATGATGACAACAAGATTTACTCGAATGAAATAGTTTATTATCACGATTGGGAATAATTGTTATTGAAGCTCGTAGTCTTACTCAGTTACCATTAAGAACTTACTGGAATTTTCGCATTTAGGGTGGTATTCTTGAAGTTGAGTACTATGAGGCTGTCGGTACTTATACCATTCTGATTTTATTCCTGGTCAGAGTTCTGATCTTTCTAGATCTAGATCATAATTGAAATCTTTTATGATCATGAAATTTTTAGATCTTTCAGGATCACATAGTCAGACTCTACTTTTCAGAGTAATCTTGTATAATTAGAAAACCAAAGTGATAATTGGGTTTGATACCAGTAGTGAACTAACACCTTACTTTGTGCAAGCCTTCGTTCTCCACTGGCTTTAATAGGCTCTGAGCTTTCTCTGTCAAGAAAGGTGAAAACTCTTGTTCTGAAATAATGTGTGGAAATTCCCCAATGCGTAATATAACTATACTTTCCGAGATTATCTCTATACCCCGGCCTATATACCAGCCTAACTTCCATCATATACCAACATATTCATCTAGCACATGTATTCTTGGCATCATTTACTTAATTTGGAAGCAACAGTTTTCTTCAGGTTATATTTATCCAAACTATATTCCTACATTGTTTCGATGTTTCCAATGCAGTAGACGATATCGAGATGCAGCGATATATGCCAGGAATGGAATTTGATTTTGGAACGAATAGCGATTCTAGCATACAATCGAGACTTTGGATCTTTCTTATCTTGATTTGTATCACAATAACATAAAAGAGCGCTATCAAATTGTCACTAAGAAATAACTCGAACTCGACATCTTCCGCCTGATCCGAATACTTTGGGTCAAAAGGAATAAAGTATCGACTGACACATCACAGCAAGATCGAATTTTAACTTTGAATCTTTGACACAGATTCTTGTATAACTTATTCATGCTACGAGATTTCGAATGACTCTGAACTGTAGGATGCTATCTATTTCCTTCATTTTGAGGTTGAAATGGGAACAACTAGATAAAAAAATTTTAGAGACCGTAATCCGAATACTAAAATACGAAAGAATATCAACACTAAAACACAATGATATTCTGGAAGCCAGACACTCATTTTGACAACTCATTGAATCTCATAGCAATATGAAGATCAGCTGACTACTCAGCATCCCCTAAGGGTATTATCTTGTATCCAAGAATTCATTAACAGTTCAGAGTGAGTCAACACATACTAACGGTCTTTAGATTATGTTCGATGAGTTGATTAATTCAATCAACAAAAATACAAACTATACTATTCAATTCGTTAGTAGTTGACACAGGTTCCAGAAAATTTTTATCAGGAAATAGAAATATCACTATCAGCAATTTGGAGACCATCATACTAGAAAGGTCCATCGATTATGTGAAATACAAATGATGAACCACTCAAATTCAAATTTGACCCATTATAATTTCTTGCGAATTCATCGAGAATAATCTACCATATTAGAATAATCTGAAAATTCGGGTACTTTGTGCCGTTAGTGAGCAAGTCAATAGTTGTACACGATTTTCCTCCAATTTTTTCTTGATTATTTGTTGAGACTTGAACGAATATTTCCTCCAGATTATATATCACTAGGATTTTGACAATGTATCATTTCGTAGTTGATGGAAATAATAAGGCAAAATCGAATAGTTATTCGATGGGACCTACAGAAGAGTTACTTCAGCTACAGGGTTCAAAGCATGGTGTTGTGGAATTTTCAAAATGATTTCTTCTTATATAAAGGAGAAATCGGCGTGTTCAAACAGTCTTTTAAATGAGGTGGAGGTGGCCTTCTCAATATTTCACATTCAGTGTATTTATTCTTGTCTGTAGCTCTATTATTTTTTTGCATTATTCTATGATTTCCTGAATTTTACTCTATATCAGCATCTTTATTATGAGAGATTTGTATGGGTATCCAACATCTCTGAATACATTTCCCTTTGATGCATCAACTGAAACCACAATAAATGCTGTCATGAAGAAAATATTTCAGGTGCATGAGTCCGTAAAAAGAGATAAGATTCTCTTTGTATAGGATGCATTCTTATAAATAGCTTGTGGCTGTCGAGAGTTGAAGTGCATATAACGTTGATGAATTGTTATCAAATCTCATCATGACATAAATGAAATGTTATCCATGAAAGCTGTTACAATTTGGGACATTCATTCGATTCTTTACTCTTCAGAATATATCAGATGATCATTCGAACAATTCCAGCGAGTACACAAAAGCATTACAGGAAATGAGTCGGTATTAGACAACACGGAATAAAATTGATATCTAGAACTTCTGAGAATCGTTTTTTTAGTTCGCATCATCCAAACTGGAAGACAATTATAATAGCGGGATAGCTTTCGTGGGACGTCCTTGGAGGTGAAATCGTATAAGCTAAAAACTCATTCTTCGAGAAGTTTTCACTGAGATGGGAAATTGTGTCTGCCTTGATTGAGATCTTTTGTTTCCAAGAGTTTAGAGCAGAGGCGATGAATGGTGATGAAAAATTGCTTCAACTCTCAAGGTGACTCGAACAAAACTTCTGCAAGTCATAAACTCAACAGATCGATATGCAATATACCATCCAGTTTTATTCATTGATTCGCTACACGAATTCAATTATATCCTCACATGATTAGTCACGAGTATTCACCAACTTTGTTGCTATACTTGTTAGCATTTTATGTCCACTCCATAACTTCGGGATATTCATTACCAAATTGAGTTCCCACAGTTTTGTCATCGGTTTTCGATAAAATCAAGATCTGGGACTTTTTGGCTCACCTGTTACCATTAGGATTAGAGTAAATTGCCTAATGAAAAACCCAACATTCCAGTCAATCAATGGTATCGTTGAACTAAAAATTCACGATGCAAATCAATTTGGATATCGAAAGAGTCGATATGAACAATACGATCCCGTATTGGTTCATATCTGGAACAACTACAGTTCAGGATTCCTGCGAAAGTTCAGTGGCTTCCCTTTTCAAGCGTACTTGCAGAGAAAACATAAATCTCAGTCTATCACTTGAAGGGCCTCAGAGTTTTCATGGAATTCACAGTTTTAAGAGCCCAGATAAGAAAATACATTTGACTTCCTAAATTGTAGATTGAAAAATTAATGACAAGAAAACTTTCTTCGACTTTCAAATTTCTAAACTTATCTGATTCAACATATCTCATATAAGCGATAATTTGGGGTAGATATGAGAATTGGAATCATATTGAACTCTGGATTATTATTTGTCCAGATAGATTATTCTCATACTGAAACACGGATATTTTATTTCATTTTATTTCGTTATTACTTTACCCAACAGGAGGAAAACAGAAAAATATAAAAGAAACAAAACTACATGAACTGACAATTGAAGTGATACACTAATCAATGTGTCCACACAAAACAGCAGCATATGAAACTTCATTGCGATGGAATTTTTCAGTTGAATAGAAAAGGATGCAGATATTGATGAATGCATTCATCAATTAAAATTACGAAATAGGAGATGATGAATGATTAAAAATGTCCCGTTAGAGTCCTGTCATATTGAAACAATCCAAAGAAGAGATAAATGTATGGTAAATTAAACGAAATATTGTGCTCTACTTTTATTTATATTCTTTTAATAATAATAAAACACAAAATATAAAATCTTAGATCTTCCTTAAAATCACTTCTCACCGTGTTAATAAAATAGTGGGAGATAGTTTAAGGAGGTATTCTGGTATAGGAAATTTAAAAAATCATTTTTTTGCATATTTTCAAAGCTTAGACTTTCAAAAATATGTTCTCAAAAGGATTTTTCAAAATTCAAATTATTTTGAGAGATACAGTGGATTTTGTGTCGCGGCACTTAAACTGGCCGAGCGGAGTGATCACACAATGCATGGCAGATGTTTTCCAGGAATTCTTTTGGGTGCGTTCCATTAAGCGCTCACAACGCCCAAAACACTCATTCAGACGTTCCACATGGCGACCACGATCGTTGGGGTCGTGGCGAAAATGTCATGAATGACGTCATGATTCATGCTCGCGACGACCCATCTCAATAGGTGGGTCGGCGTGAGCGTTTCGATGACGCACAGAACCAAGTGGAACGACAAAATTCGTGGTCGTGAGCGTGATCGTTGTGAGCGCTTAATGGAACGCACCCCTTGTATCCTACTTGAGCTCGTAGTCCCTTTTAAGTTTTTATATATACCTGACTACCAGTACGGTCCAATGTATGGATATGGGATCGCCGATTAATCCAAAGTGAGTATTAAACATAATTATCTGAGTTATTTAACTGGAAATCTTTCTCAAACTTCAAACGCGTTTTTCGCAAAACTTCTTTTGTTGATGTGGTTGACACGATATCTCATCGATATCTGACCGATTCCTTTGAAATTTAGTGAGAATCTTCTTCATACATCTATTTATCACTGGAGCTAAGGATTCTGAAAAATTTTAATTTGAAATGTTTTAAAAAAATTCGTAAAGGTCGAAAAACAGGGGTAAAAAATTTTTTTTTTCAAGTAGACGCCGTTTTGTGAATTTTTTTTGTTTTTTTTTGGCCGAAGTTCAAGATGTAGCGACATCTTTACTAATTTCAAGATTTTTGTTTGTTTGTTCGATTTCTACCAGGGAGCACTGTTTGACTAGCAACCCCCACTTCACTGGATGAATTTTTGACTTTTTTTTCATAATTTTTTTTTGTATACTTTAAAGATCAATAAATATTATATAAAAAAATGGAGATTTAAAATGTTGTTAATTTTTTTTTCATCCTAGTTTTAAAAATATCCAAAAAGTAGGGCTCTAGACCAGAATACCCCCCTGAGTGAAGAGTGTGGAATAAATCACATTTAATTTTGTAGACTATGTTTATCATATACTCTTCAATTTTTCCCCATTGTTTCAGCATTGACAATGGGGAATTGACAATCAGGCGTAGAGAGGATGCATTCTGTGACAATAATTTGAAACCGCTCCAATAAATATTGGAAATTATGCGCTTTGTCAACTATAGATTTTTTTGCATGTTGAAACAATCGTTATATGTTACTTTGTATTCAACCGAACAATTATTTCTTGTTGTCACAAAATGTTGAATATTGTCGCGAAATGAAAACTATGGAGTGAATGAATATGGTTTAAATGAAAATATCAGAGTTATTGGATCGAAATTGATTTTCCTCATATGGTGCACTGGGAAATATGCATACAAAATACATTTTTTTGTTGATAGCTGTGTAGTTGGATTGATGTATACAGAATGTTGGTGTCGATTGAATCAGGTATTAGGAACGCATCAAGTCAAATATGAGTATATGTTGTTTTGACACATTATTGAATTTTTTTCAAGTGAAAATTCGCCCTGCATACATCCATTCAACGTCTAGTCATAACTGTATCTTTCCAAACTAGTGATGGGAATGAGGGCACATGAAGTCATTTGTATACTTGTGTGGTATCCTCAGACCGACAAATAATAATCGTATTTGCAAAGGATCACTCTGGAGTTGAGGTTATGTTATGAAAAAATACAAATAAAATACAGGACAGCTGGATTCTAGGAAATGTTAGCACTGTGCAAAGTTCTGAAATCAAAATTCGATCAAGACGCTGAAACAATGTGAATTGATCCAGCTCAATAACCCCCGCAGAATTTATGAAAACTGGATTCCAAATAACCAAAATTGGCAATACGTAGACGCTAGATTTCATCCCATAGCAATAGGGCATATGTCCTTTTTCCTGATAGTGCTATGAAATATATTCAGGCTTATCACTCGTTATCTCAACCCATTCGAAGTACTGAGAATGAGGACGGATATCTACTTTGTTAAAATGAATTGATTTGACTATATATATCTGTACTTTTCCAGCTTATTTCCATTATCATTCTGGACCTTCCTCGTGAAATGTGGGCTTTTTTAATTTGTATGTAGAATCAATTGATCTCATATTTGAATATATGGGGTTTCAGATCTACTAAAAAATAGTAGATACAAAAAATATAAGAAATCTGTCTGATCCAGAACCAAAAGTCAATTCGAATAAAAAATTCGGTCCTTTCATTTCTTCATCATCATTATTATTCAACGTGACACTTTTATCTGAGAAAACAGGAAGAATAAATATGAATGAAAACATGAACACTCTTTTCTAACATATATAAAATGACAATATAGGTAACCATATACACCTAAGCCAATTCAGAAATTGAAAACAAATACCGAATTCGAAATGGTGTATTTCCGTCTGCCTGTCAATATCATTTTAATCATATCGAATCAGTTCAAAGTATGGAATTGATGCTGTCTACCTTCTATTTGGCACGTCTCAATTCGATTTGCACATCGGCATGAACTCTTTAGAATAAAAAAAGTCACAACAACATCACCTCAAGCGATAACACGCCATTGAAATAATATAGAAGACTCGTTTTCATATTTATAAATGAAATTCTGAACTTCAGTCACCTTGTTTTTGAATGTATATTTTGAAGAATTTTTTTATACTTTTTTATACTTTGTAAGTGTTCAGAATATTTCACTCGGAAACTCATGAAATAATGTTTTTTTGTTAGGTGATTGTAGAAAATCGATTACTATTCTCACCAATTACCCTGTGAGCTGCCTTAACTTATACACACACTTATAACACAAGGCTGTGGCACAAATTCATGGGACAATTATAGTACTATTAAATAGAAGGTGAATTGTTGAAACGACCTGAGCAAGCGACTCTAATGATTTCATTGCTTTCTTAGTAGCACAGTTTCTATAATTCATCGACAACGACAATTCGAAAGAGAAATGAACATTTTCATTTTGAGCTCGTTTCCAGAAAATAAAAGGTTACTTATATGTTCTGGTACATGATTGTTATTACTGAAAAACTCCAAGCGAGCTTCATAGGTATTTCGAATGGTTCATACGAAAAAGTCACTTAAGTTGCGGAGCTTATAGTTGCAACAACCACTACGGTTACCCACGAAACATAAAAACAACTGTCATAGAATAATGAACAATCACAGAAAAGGTTACTTCGACGAAAGTACTTGGACTATACTTTCAACAATGCAGGGGTTTATGGGTATATTTCGATCAGAATCTGGTGTTTTCGTTGGTGAAGTGAGTTTTTTCATCGCTTAATTTTCCCAAGTTCTGTTTCTCGAGGTACTCCATCGGAACAATCAGAACTTATAAACAACAGTCTGAGATCGGTCTCATATCTAGTAATGAATTTTTGTTTTCAATTATAGACAGATTTACTTATTTTTATGACATATATATGCCATAATTTTTGCCAATTCACTCATTTCGGGCAACATTGAATTAGATATCCAGAAATTTTATGAGATATTTATATCTCATAAAATGATGGAGAAAAAAAATTTGATGTTCGATCATCTTACACGTTATTGACGAACTACAATCGGAATATTGATTAGAATATATCTATGTTATCAATGAAATATTTACCACCTATGTTTTGGAATACCCCGAATCACTGAAGCTAAGCGACATATCAGGATTTGTATTTAACTGTGATATGTAGAGAACCTAAGTTTCGACTTTGGTGAAGAGGTTTTCAAAAATAAAGCTCTGCAGATAGAGATTTCATCTCCTCGAACCAGACTAAATATTTCATATTTAACGAACAGTGCATGTGTTTCAGCGCTTGCTGTTTCATTTTGTATTGTACGTATTAGGCCTACGTATAATGGGGTCACACGAACAAAGCAGATCCCACTCTTTGTTTAATAGAGGAAACGTATCTCTCTCATAAAGGGTCGAATATAATGGGGAAAATGAACTGAGTCCTATACTTAAAGACACGACAAGATGAGGCATTACTCTAAATTACCTATTAACTTTGCAACCTATCAAGAATTTTCCTTTCAGGCTTAAATTTCAAGTATGACGCAGACATTTGGAGTATTTAGGTACAAAATATAGAATAGTTTTTTTTTTTGTATTTTAAATACCAGTATTCCGAATAACTCTGAAAATAAAATGCACGATATCGGATCCATGAGCGTATGTGACAAGCTCAATGTTATAATCAACTGTATACAAATTTCCGGGTGAATTCTGTGAGCATGAGTATGAATGAAAATGACGGAATATAAGGAAGGGTTGTAGGTGAATTAATGAAACAGTTGATTCGGCTGCAGCATAAATCTGCTTATCCGCTGGCGTTTCGTGCGGTTATATAAAGGCGAGAGGTTGGGTCAAAAGTTGGTATTAACTGTCCAGCAGGTGTCACGCAGCTTACGGTTAAAGTCGTTAAGCTTTCAGCCGCGCGATGACCACAAACCCCAGACCTGTTTCGCCATATTGGGATCGCATTTCATGCAGTTCACTTTTTCACGGGAAATTAGCTTTCTCATAACCATGATTCCTCCAGTAGATACATTATATCATAGATAACACCCTTTCAACAGGGTTATGGGATATGTTGATGCGAGAATGGATGATAATAATAACGTTTATTCAAAAGAAATGTAGAAAACAATATTATTTTACAAAAAGCAATTTACATTGAACAAACAATAGTTGCCCTTTTAAGACCTTAGAGGGTTGCGCATGGGCAGATGAGTGTGCTCAGATTATAAATATAACGAATGTTATATCCAGTGAGGGAGAACGAATATTCCAGGATCATTTTCAGTTTCTATTTTATTATTCTTGGTTCCTGAGATATACCTATCAAACTTGCTGAAATGAATTTGCTTGAATTTCCGGAAAATTATGTTTCTAGTATCATGTTGAATATTTCCTCGCCCTTTCAATGTCCCTGCTACCTATGTTACATACATATTGAGAAATATATCTAGAGAAACGTTTGTGATATATTCCTGAAGGTTCGAAGGTTTCATGCTGCAGATCCCCATCTTAATAATTCACAGAGAAACTGGTACATATTATAGTCTCACCAGGAGTTCTATTGCTACTCAAAGTATCTAGATTTATGTAAAATAGTTTGAAGTTTTCAAGTCATATTTTCAATGTAAACGGTATCAGACTGAAAGAGATTCATATTATTATTACCAATCAAAAATCTTTCAACACAAATTCTGCATGTTCAATACTTAACAGTGGTGAGTTATAATGAATGAAAACAATATATTGATAACCCTCATCTCAATAAAGCATACCTCGTTTCAAGAATGTGGGTAAACTGAGTACTGTAAAAAATTATGAGATAACTTTACTGTTATTCCGTTTATCACCTATGTTATAGACAAGACAAGAGAATTATATACCCAGGCTTCATCAATAATATTCGATTTTTGTATGAAGCTTTCAAAGCTATCATAAACGAGGAGCTTTCTTCGTGTGAGGAACAAGTAGCAGAGTGGATCAATGTTTCTAAAGCTTTTCTATCCATTTCGTGGAGTAAGCTGAAACTTATCCAAATGTTAGGTTGAAAATTCTAGTTCTGGAGTTTTGTCAGTCGATGTACCAATGAGTTATTTCTGTATCAGTAAGTAATTTTCATCATACGAATAGCCATGTTGTCGATACTTACAAAGTATTTCGAAATTGTTTTTTTTGCCCAAATAACTTTGATACATATTCACAGACGGGCAGGAGAAGATAGTTTCATGAATTAGACTCGACTGTTACGACTACTAAGGAGTTGATGATTGATGCCTCCATTCCAAATGAGTAATATCTTGAAAATTATGACATTTCACCGAAGAGTAATTTTTCGTGTACTTCATTCAAAGATTTCATTAATTCAGTGATAGCAGCCTAATCTATTTCAGCATTAAAAATTTCTGAACTTCACCTAGATTTTCCTAATATTTCAGACGAACGTGATTATTCACAGCTTGACATGGTAAAATAGTTCGTAGAATGTTGAAAGCTTATGAAATCTGAATGAGTGGAACGGGACCAGTGGAATGGAAAGTCAAAGTCATTTTCTTTCTCAATTATCTCGGTTGAGCAGGAATTCATGGCGTTTCCCAGAAGATCTTGATATACAGGCTGATGGCATATTAACTCGAGAACCGACCAACTGATCTCTTTCAGAATTCGATAAGGAGAAAATCGAATTTTCTTCAGACAATCAAAATATTTTGAATATTGCCAGTTCCATACCAGTTCTCTTACAATTTCTCCATACCTATATATCTTCATTCTCGGGATACAAATTAAACTGAATCGCATTCAAGAATGTATTTCATATGTTTGAAAGTTTTTGTTTTCAAAACCAAAAATTGTTTACTTTCGCTGGGACACCTCACATTTGTTCACTAACGTATGAAATTTTTATTCATAAAATGACGAACATGCAAATTATTACTTTAATTTTAATCAGAGTAACTCTCATTTCTATTCAGATTCAAGTGTAGATGTTCTTTCGAGCTCTTCAATTTGTGTAAATGATTTCTGTTTCGCTGACCAGAAGCTGGTAATCGCATCTGACATTTATTGAATCGTTTTCGAACAATTTTCATTGAATGGAACGGTACAGTTCGTTGTGAATGAAGAATACCCAACAGTGGTCCAAACGTGTCCATCACCTCAGATTGACGTGAATATGACATGAATCAATATATGTCCACGAAAGAAGACCGATGCCCATATTTGCCATACTGGTTGCCAGAGTGATAACATTTACCAGTGAAACGAATGTATACCATGTGCTCTGTTTACTCATTGTATTCGATTTGTTGAATCCAATTGCAATTGTGAATCGGTGGTCAATCGTCCGTAACTTGTTAGCGTTCATATGTTATAGAGTCGGGTCGCTCGGACAGGTTCACTAAGCCCAATGCGTTTTGGTGCTCAAAAATACCGTGAACATTCGGAAAATCATGTCCAATTCATTTTATTCATTTCTTCATGGTGGATGATATAATTATATTGGTAGTATTATAATGTCCTGATATGAAATGTCAGAAGAATCAATATTCATTGAAATATATACAAATGGAGATTATTTCTGACAGATCGTTGAATTGATTGGATGGTTTATCCCGATGAAGGATGCTCCAGAATATTCAGAAAGATATCGTTCTATCCCGAAGTACCTATTGTATATGTCTCACCATACATTTCGGAAGATTCGAAGTTCTGTTTGATGTAGATTCAATATATTATGCGTACTGATGCCAGATACTTTTCTGAGTGAAGCGAATATGATTTTTGATATTGGAGAGCTGAAAGTTTCGAACTGTCATTTGCATTTCGTTGATATGAACTTGAGCGGACTAGAAGAGTTTAGATGTTATTAAACGAGAGATTGGACTGGGTTGGCTTATTTTTCAGGTAATTATGGTCGTGTAATGGTTTCAGTTATGCTAGATTGAATTATTGCGAACCAGGTGATTGAATCATAGAATTGAGAGAGAAGTTATGAATATTATTATTATGAATAATCATTTCTCATAGCCTACAGCAGCTTACGAAACAGATAACGAAGACAAGGAAAGAAGTGGCGACTTGAAAGGAATTAAACCGAATAGATAAAAAATATTTACTTTCGGTTTATTTTTCAATAATTTCCTGTACAAGAAGTGCAAGCGTGCCATCCAATTTCGAACACTCGGTTCTTCTCAGTTGATTTATTGATTAGAGTTCAGTAGTGTTATTATATACCAGATCGCGTTTTCATTATGAATTGAGTGAGTATAGTTAAGTCGCAGAGCTGTGTTGATCCACTGAATTCCCTATTCCCTAGCATTGCTCCCCTATGTTTCTATAATGTAATCTGTTTCGAATATTGCGACACATACGACAATTCAATATGCGCAGTTTGACATGTGACAGTCACTATGATTCGATATGTTTACCATATGTCTGACAGAAGGGAAGAAGCGTTGAATTTTCGCACGGAATTTGATATAGAATAAAACTGATTTGTAGTGATCATTAGCTACCATGACATCTGGAATAAAAAAAGAAGAGATTATATGTATATATGAACAATATTATCACCATTAACATGTTCTTTGACTGTTGCAACTTCCATCTGAACTGAACTATTGCTAACCATCAATCATAATTTATGAAGGGAGATGAAGAAAAATTAATAATAATATTTGTACCCTCAATATAATAATAATATAAAAATAATGTCGATATGTTGAAGTCAATAAAATTATGTCTTATATTTGAATGAAGAAAGATTGAATCTCTCGACAATGAATCGGTGAACTGTCTCAGATTGAACAGGTGCATTTTTTGCAATATAATGAAAGTTTTATCAATATTCAGAAGTAGGTTCGTAATCTCACACTACATCTGTATATCGTTCAAGTATTCTATATTCTAGATAGAATCCAATACTTTCAGGTTATCGACAAGATACTCGAATATTTCCAATTATTTGAAGAGTAAAACCATTCAACGAATCAACAATTAACACATCATTCATGTGAAACCAAAATCATGGAAAATTTGATGGAAAAACTCTTTCGATATTTTCAATTCGTATAATTGTCAGATTCATGAATATATATGAAGCCAACTAACCAAATAACACTGAATGATCGAAAAATTTTTCAGTGGTCATATATATATGATTTGACCAGAAATACGAAGACCCAATGTTGTTTTCCTCTCCCCACATATCAGTACACTTTTGAGATAAATTATTTGCGATACTGAATAAACCAAATGATCATTACATTAATTTTATATTTCAGAATACCTCCTTGTATCTCTCGTGATGAAAATGAAAACAAAAAAAAAACAAGGAGAACATAGATGAGATTAATATGATTAGGTAAATGCGTATGAGTGGCTTTTCGTAGGCATAATCTGGCGGAAATACCGCGAGCTGAGGAAGCGGAACATCCTTCCAAATTCCGGTCTTGGTCCTACAATGCAGGATGCGAGAGATGCGAGAGACTCACCAACTACTTTCCAACTTCCACTGATTCTCTCACTAAATGCTTGGTCACATGATCATAGTCCAATTCGCCATTTGTCGGTGTTACGCCATGTTTTCCGGAATATAGAAGCAGATATGAATCGAGATGAAAAATCAAGTTCATTCCCTGTCGTTTCAATTTCAAGAAACATAGACGAAATCGTGTTGTTGACTACGGTCCTGAATTAATATTGAGAAGTGAATGTTGTTAAGACGGATTTAGTTCAGACATGCTTCGGCAGCTGAATTCCGAAAATTTCACAACCATTCCGAAGTCAATGTATAAATCTCGCACAAGGGGAGGGCACGACCTTGGGATTTTATTTTGGGAGAGACCTCGTTTAATAATTCTACTCCTTCAGGATACTTATCCCTCACAATAGTAACGCTCAATAGATTTGAAAAAAAAAATAGGTTTAAGAATTCGAAATCAGCTTATATACTAGTGAAATTTAGAGATGGGCAACGGCTAAATAGCCTAGTCAGTCACTTCTCTGCTCACCGCTTGGGCGCTCGTGGTGCGAATCCTACGTTCAACTTTCTCATTTTTATGTAATTATTTTCACAATAAAATTAACTGATTATTCAATAATATGTACTTTTGGATAAGAATAATATTACGAACATCGTTACCATTTACAAAAATTTCTCTATCTTCAGAAAGGTTAGCAGCGTACCAACCAAATCGAATCATTTTATAAAAAATTTGTTGATGATAATTGATGATCACCAATTGATTGAATTTTAATGCAATCTTCTCGTGAATTTATTTCTCGATTTTGTTCGATTGAATACGCCGTATTGTAAATGTTTTATGAGATTTTTAACCTGTCTATGAAAATAAACGTAGAATAATTACTATGATAAAATTATGATTAAAAAGTCAAGGAATCTTTTTCGCGGACATTGAAATATTGTTTCATTTTTTTTTATAAAAAGTAGATATTATCGAATAATGAATTCTTTTTATTGTGAAAATAAAAAAAGGACGTTGAACGTACGATTCGAACCCTGAGCCGGAGTTGGTCGGAGAAAAATCTTACTGGTATATAAGCTGAGTTTGAATTTTCAAACCTAATTTTTTTCCTGAAGAAGTAGAATTATCACACGAAGTCTCATCCCAAAATAAAATCCCAAGGTCGTGCCTTCCCTTGTCAGATGGAATCAATTCAGAGTGAAGTAATAAATTGGATTATTATCAGTTGTGAATATCTTGGAGATAAGAAATTGGGATCAAAATCATCTCTAAAATTATCCATAAAAGGACAAGGAGTGTTCCATTGATGATACTGATACTGAATCTCAAAGTGACGTTTCTCAGATAGTTGAGTCACATCCACGTACCAAAATAAGGAAATATATTCAATGATGGCTCAATGAAAGATATATGAAGATATTGTTTCACAATAATATTGGTATTCAGTTCTCATCATTCAATTCTGAAGATTTCCTATTTTACTCTGAAGGTCAATATATATCTGAAATGCGGTATTGAAAAATTTCGAAACAAGTGTTATTTCGGTCTTGAAGTTCCTTTATTTTCATAATAATCAAGATGAACTGCTCCAATAGAATCAGAAAATTTCATTCAAAAAGTTACGACTTCCAGAACACCCTGCATGATGTATGAGCTCTGCTTCCTCTCCTACTCAATTTTGTCGTTGATATAAATAATATCCGCAAAGAATTTCAATATCTCTTGGAATTCAAAGATATACGTTAAGAACATCTTGATGAATTCAGCAGAAATTCGGAGTTGGCCCTTGTCTAATTAGGGCTTATTCCTATTCCACAGGAGCTCAAAACTTCGTGTTTTGTGTTAATAAGTGCTTTCAGGCCTTCTTTATCGAGTGTTCTTAACAAGGTTTCCAACTTTTTCGTTACCCGATATCAACCCAATAAAACCGACAATATTAAGGAAATGGTCAGGAAAGTGGTAAAATGAATTTTACTGTTAACCACTGTTTGAAATTTCAAGTGATCTAGAATTTATTTTACCGATTCAATGATCCACATCATAATTGTCCATTTCAATAAAAAATTCAATCTTGAAAACAATAAGAAACTGTAAACACAATTCTCAGGGAAATGAATTCAAATGATAATCATTGATAAACGCGGTTATACATTATCATCCCATGAAATGAATGTGTGAGATCTCGTGAATTTTTTGACGAAACAAACGAATCGGCGTGTCGAGAAGTTCGCAGTAGGAAAACTCCAGAGTTGTTGTCGGTACAGAAATGGATATGCCCTTGAATGCATTCGAATACGTGACATTTTGCGATCTAGACTGGAGAATATTTCCAAGTTTTATTCGACATATTTTCAAATATTTGTAATAGGACAAACTTCAATCGAATAATTTTAAAAAATTCAAGGAACATTCATCATTCCAGTGAAATTATTGATAGTTATCGAAAGAGAACCTGCAACCTGCAATATTTTCTCTTTGTCAAGATTTATGATGGAATAATCAGTCGTTCTCCACAACAGGGTAGGATATTCTAGATGATATCATCCGTCTAATTTATGAATGGAACAATTACAGGTAGGTACTAATTAGAATTCTCGTTTATGTTGCTCCCAGATTCCAATTGAACCCAATCAACACAATAACGAAATACGGATATACACAAATATAGAAGGTAACGAATCAATATACCTAATAATATAACTGAATAGATAGATAGATAGATAGATAGGCATTTCTGATTGTTTGAATGCGCACGTGCTAATTTTCATAGTTGAATGATTCTAGTTTGATAAAGACAGCCTAACTATGTTCGCTCATACCCATTTCAATTACTCGATTCCAAATATTCTATTTGCTTCATCATTATTTTGTATTGCCTTCAAGACTCGAATTCTGCTTGAAGAATATTATATTTTTGTCGTTCGCTTTGGAATTAGCATATCTATCGGTTACATCGTATTGAAATAAGGAGTACAGGGTGTTCTTCATTCTGAGGAAAAAACTTCCTATGAATACTTATATGTATGTCCTGAAAGTATCAACTTTTGAGAAACAGAAAACGATTTAACATGAATTACAATATTTATAAACTTCATAATTGATTCGCATGTATGGATTTGATTTGTCCATATACTTGAACTCCAATTGATGAATATGTATCCCATGTTCTCTATTCAGTCTTGAAGATAGAATGCCGAATTGTGTTGAATTGATCAGCATAAATCTGATGTGCTATTGTTGGATCGATGGCTTCTGATCGGATTAACCGAATTCAAATTTTATGGTGGTCCTTTATTTCGATAACAATCGAGTTTAATCTATACTGTCACAGATCCTTGCATGAGAACAGGATTTGGTACAATCGACTTCTGAAAGTTTTTATACGTTCAGCCTGAATAGTTCGTTGATACCAGTGGTAAAACTGAATATTGCTGAGAATCTATATAATTAGATTGATGGTTCTAGTCCGAATGTTCCCATATTTTTCTGTGTAGAATCATTCAAAAGTTGTTGACAGTAATGGTATCACTTTCATGAACTATTCCGAAAGAAATCATGTATGCACGGCAAATTATTATGGAATATCGTAGTTCTTTCTGTTTTGATAATAACCTTTTATTAATAATCATGACTGATATAGAGTTACGAGATGTTTCTGAGAATCAATTTGAATGATTCGTTTCTATAGATATGATTATCTGAGGAAAAATATATACCAGAAATTTTATATATTCGCAGATATTTCACGAATAATACTCTCATATCTCAGAAAGTAAATAAGATTTGACCTCTCCTAGCGGTAAACATACGAATATAACGATATTTTTAGTAATGTTTCCCAATTTTCTACGTCTATGAGTTCCTGAGATACATTACCTTGTCAACCGTATTGAATCACCTAGTATAACCAAAAATACTCCAATCTTGAGTATATTCCAGCTGAATTTCCTTCATCGACTTCAGTGAACATCCAAATTTTCAAAAGTTTCGAAAGTATACTCGCGGTTAAAATGAGCGTGTCAGTTAGTCGTGAAGTGGTTGAAAATTTGCAGCAACTTGAAGTTCTCGAAACATTCGAATAATAAATGGCGTAATGGTGGCATTTTACACGGCTAAATGGAACTGACAAGTCGATAGGCCGCAATCCGCTATAATGAAATAGTGTTCTGAATAGGCCACTTGGACACGTTTGATTAATGCGGAATTTATTGTCTTGTATTTTTTAATGTAAAATCACTCCACACCTCTTCAATATTTTGAAAGTCATCCAGATTCCCAAACACTGAGTGTAGGTGTGTGTCTATACATTGTTAAACAGTAAGTAGTTGTAACAACAAAAATGAGTACGTGCAGATAAATTTTGTGTAGATTAACTCAGTGACTGTCGTATAAAGATGATATTCTTGATCTCCACATTCTGAATAGTGAATATACAAATCTATGGCTCCTTCTTCCATGACTTCCAGACACATATAAATATGTACAGAATCTATTGATTTTTGAATCCAACTATTCAACGAATAGAATATACAGTTTCAGAATAGGAATATGCATATAATATTAACATTACTTTGAATTATCATGGAGGTCACAGTGCAGTACGAAATGTCAATTGTTTCATTCATTTGCTCATATATGGAGCACAATCTATAAGGGTATATAGTTCAATATTTGTGTTACATTGCGATAGGAGGAATCACAGAGTATCTGTTTATTGAAACAATATTCAAATTACAATATGGTTTGTTTATTGTAAACTCCTGCACTGAAAACGCAGGTAACCTAATCAATTCAAGTAAAATATCATACGAATCTTCATGATGAACATCATCTCAGAATAATTCAATTTCATTCATGTTTTATGTTGAATAGTAATATTTCATAAATTGGAGATGAATATGCATCAAACATGCTCCATGTATTTCGCCTAATTACTTCTCTGGACTGTCATATATTACGTCGAATGATACTTTTATGGAATTTCATTTCTTATATTTTGTACCTACCTTCAAAAATTCAATCTGGTTTCTGAATTAAAAACAGTCACTATACTTTTCGTATATATTTATTCGTATCGACAAGGAAAAGAAAGGGTTTGTTTCATCAATGAATTTCTAATGATTTCAAATAAACCTATGCATGTTCATTGTCACACCAATTTGAGATTAATATCTAGTAGAAGATTTATTCAGAGTTTACTGTAGATGTAATGATCATCTATCTTTTTCGATCATTCAAAACGTTATAAAAAATGGAGAAAATAACACTTTATCTAAATAAATACTTTCATGTATGCTGAGTTTTCATGATACTGTGAATGAAGTCTCAAAAAAAGTAAATTTGTATTTTCAGGTCTATCAAAGCGAGCTATGCTTCAAACCGGAAATCATTACAAAATGTCCCGGAACACTTCGACGAGCTGAATTTTGTTATCGCTAAAACTCTTGATGAGTATTTGAATATGCGATAATTTATACATAACAATGCGCTCACTCCATACGATTTGAAACTGATAAAATCTCTACTAGAACAAGTTTATATTTGACGGTCGAAGCACCAGACACATCTTCATTAGGAAGATTAGTGTATTAGAAAAGTTAGCAACAGCGCATATTCTGACAGGCTGTCAGACCTCAGAGCAATGACTAGTAGACGTTTACCTATTCAATTTCATTCTCAATTCGCTCTTGGAACGTAAATTGTTGTCACAGATCAATATAGAAAACATCGACAAGAAAAATCTGCTCAGTTGACCTACATAAATAGGTGGATGGTTATTTGTAGTGATTGTGGCACATTCCAATCAATCTGATACACATAACAAATTAACAAAGCTAACCGGTTGAGACTGATTACAGCATATAAATTATCTAATATATCGATGTCAGGTATATAAACAACTACCTAGATATATTGTACAGTAGGAAAACTAATGAATCACCATATCCCGCCCACTTTCATTCGAATAGTAAGGGATCCTCCATCTGCGTTTACAAATTTATGTCTTGTTCAAACGTAAACTCCTGAACGAGCCTAAATAATGGCTCCAAGCCACTTATTAGGCGATCCTTTGATATTTCCACCGGGAATGCTATAGAAATTGATCTTGAAAATAGATATTGTAACCGCTTCTTTGACGATTATACCATGATAGCAACAAAGGCTCGGCAACTCGTACTTCGTCCATATGGTCCCAAGAAATTATTTACGATTAAAATGTTCAAAAATGAATCAATTCCTCGATAAATTTTTTCAAGAAGTCATCGTCGGTTGTATGGCATTGATGTAACTCTTCCTCTCTACAGTTGCTGAATCTCCTTCCTTAATATCGCGGATAATATTGAAATAATAATGATTCCACTCATCTACATCTGCTTTCAGATAACTGTATACTCATAACTATCAGATGCCAATCTCTACAGTGCTTCTCAAAAGTCCCCTTCCCCCTCTTATCTTCGGAACGATTATACATAAACAAGTGGAATTTGGAAACTGAATATTAATGGTTTTAAACTGCCCTACTAGGGATGATAGATGACGAAATCGTCAAAGATGACGTCACAAGGCCATTGCGACCAATAATTTTAGATGGAACCCTACGGCAAGCGACACCTCTTTCAAAAGGTATCGAAAAAACCTATTCAATGATACTAATTTTGTTTGTGTTTATGGCACTGAACCTGACAATATTGACGTTTCAAAACAACGTATTATTGCAGAATGTGAGGCTGTTTCCGCAGACACATTTGCAAAAGTACGAGAAGAGTTTAAAAATAGGATATTTTACTGTCAGGAAGTAAATGGAGGTCACTTCGAGCAATTTCTTTGAGTAGATACTGATTCTTGAATCTGTAATTAATATCATACTGAATCGAATTAAAATTTTAATGTTTACTAATGAGCCATCAAAACTGCCATAAACACAAACAAAATTAGTATCATTGAATAGGTTTTTTCGACGATTTCGTCATCTATCATCCCTAGTAGGGCATTTTACAACCTTTAATATTCAGTTTCCAAATTTCACTTGTTCATGTATAATCGTTCCAAAGATAAAAGGGGGGAGGGGACTTTTGAGAAGCACTGTATGTATATCCACATAGAAACTTTCGGAAAATTTGATTTTAATCAGATGGTTGGATCACTTCCAACGTGAGGTCATGTGTTCTGGGAAATCAAAGGTCTGCGTGTCTAACCCGGTCTCCGGATTCAACTTCACTTGACTTGTTTCTATCAAAACTATTGAAAAACATGATTTGGAATGCTTGTGTTTCAAAACAGAAACACTTTGAGGTTTCATTCATCATATTGTATCGTTCGAAATTTCAACCTCAAAAATTCAAAATATTCAATCGTTTTTCTTTCAGTTCTGTCGAGATAGAGAGCCGCTTATATTCGATGATTTCCTCTGTATAACCCACACCTGAACATTTCATACGTTTATTTAAATCATGTGATCCTTCTCAAGTATATGAATTTAAATAGTCGGATGAAATGATGATGAATGAAAGTAATTCGGATAATATTGTCCACTGTAAATTCCTACTCATATGTCATCGCAAATTGTCAGAGTTTTAGTTGAATGGCCTGTCCAAAACTCTAAATGAATGTGTTACGTAAACAACCTAGAATACTCATTTGGAATTTCGCTGAAAATAATTGTATTAGGTGCCTTCAGGGTGTCGATGCATGGATCATTTGTGTTAGATTCTTTCTTTTAAAATATTTATAATCCAATATTTTTCAGGAATTTCATTCAGTTCGCGTGTTCTTTCGGTATATACAGCCAACCATACACAAAAACTGATATTGAAAGGATATTCCAGAGAAAATACGCGAACGGGAGGTTTGTGACTGATTTATCACGTGGAAGAAAGAGCTGGGAATCTCATTGGACAACGAATAAATCTGGAGAATTGTTAGAAAGATTGTGATTCATCGCATGTGGATCTAGAAAAATTTCACCATTATTCAAATATGGAGAATAGGCATTATTCTTATTCTTCCCTCTTTACTCAAGGAAAACACTAGGCAGCTGTGGCCTTGACATGATCTTTGGAATCATCAATGACTCCGAGTGAGGTAGTTGTGATGTGAATATTGCAAAGGCCACAGGACAGCATTATTTCAAACAACCACTAGGAATTTTGTTCCCTTTTCACACCGTTTCGATACTTCGAGTATCGATAACTAATGGAAATACCTTGTCTGCGAAAGAGGCTGAAAAATATTCGTGACTCGAGAGGAATCTTGTTTGTCTGAAACAAGGACTATCTCGGGTCGCACATCTAAAAAAATAAAGTCCTACTCGTAACCTCATGCATACCATTATTCATTTTTGAGAACGGTATTGGAAAGCTAGATGGGTAAAAATATGATTCAATATTTCCAGGTTATTTTCATATGTATAAAAAAAGGATTATATTTCAAAATCTGAATGAATAAGAGTTGAATATGAATGAACAATTGAATATCCTGAGATCTGTACAAAACTGTCAATATAGAAACTTGGAGTTTTTCGATAGATAATCTCAATTAACAACTGGCGAAAGAAATGTCTATGATCTGAGGATATTTGTTTTGGTACCCTGACTTGTCGCTACGAACTATAGTATAATTATCTGAGAAAGGGGCGCATTTGTTTGATTTTCCATATAGACAGTTAGTTTGAAACTATGATCGATCCATCGAGCACATGTGAAAGTTCCATAATACAAAAGTGTTAAACGTCAAAAATGACACCTATAATGCCATGTTACAAATGTTGTGTTTTCGAACATTTTCATTCCAGTCATTCAATTCTAATATTTTATACTACATTCAAAATGGACGATTTATACGACCCTCGAAGAATAACCCAATACATAAAATGACTAGCACTGTGGTAAACACATCACGTATGTAAATTTCGATAAAATTATGCTGGTCACTATTCGTGATCCTCATTGTCGAGAGATCATACTGACCCTTCATAGTCTAGACGTCTCGACGAGATTATTCTTTAGAGCAATTGTTAGTACATACCTCTCAGAACATATTTCTCTTGCCGGAAATTGGGAAAATGGCTGAAACGAGTCAATAAACTTATTCTCTCTCAAACTACCAATAACATTCGTCTATTTGCATTATGTTTCGTTTAGATGAAAATGAAGATTCATTCTTCTCACATCTGACGTACATATCAGAACATTGAAACAATAGTTCTTGGAGAGCTTGCAGAAGAAAACTCGGTCAAAAAACACCGGGTCAAGGAACACTCTCTATGAAATATTTCTGTCTGAAAATATATTTGAATAGATAGAATAATCAAGTTCTCAATAACGTCACTTATTTTGTGTTTATAACTTCATTGTGGTTTTTACAACTATCTCTAATTAATTATGATTTCCATCAGTTCGAAAAACCAATGAAATACATTTGGATATTGAATTATACGTACAAAGTGCATGTTGACGTCTTCACATAACCAAGATGGTTTATAAATTTCTCCAACACTCTGGTTTATGTTTCCGAGCGAATGTGTCTCACCCTATTATGAATTCTCTCTTCGATATCTGTGACACTATACGTTCTACTGAAATAGATTTGAAATAATACAATTTCGAACTAGAAATTATGAAATAATATATTTCGTTCGATTGTGAATATCTAATGTTCCTCAGAATGTATACCACTATGCTATATATAAAATCAAGAAGAATATTACTATCAGTATTCGTTCTTTTTTTCATCTTCAACTAGATGACTGAGGAAATCCGAAACGAGTGATGCAAGTTCTGATTGCATATTACAGTTGTATGAAATCATACAACGAAGAGAAATAAATACCTAAAACTAGAAGGAACATTAATTTCAGTTGGAAGTTGAAACGTTCGTTTTGCTACTTCTGAAACAAATCCGAGATACAAGAATAAAAACTTCAAAAAATGATGAATCGTAGAGATGACTGCGATCCAGCTCTTCATAAGAATTGAACAATCGTAATGGACCGAGTCTCGTAAGTGTTGTTATTCCTCGAAATGAGAAAGGGAAAACTTTGATGTTGCCATAAATACCTCCTGCTGTGGAACATTATTTATTTCGAATCGATATTTTTTTAGTGTGATTTTCCAATCCATATGAAAACAATTAATCGTTCACAACATGATCGATACGCAGAGTCCCTGGAGCGATGGAAAAGAACATATTTTCTCATGGTGTAAGCAATCTTTCTGGGTGTCTTCGATTCGACATTTTATTTATTATTATATGCTACGCGCACCATGTTGTCTACTACGTACAGTGAAAGGATAACGTATATCAGGGTACCACACCTAAGGAAGACTGACTAGCACACGATGCTATGGTGAAGTTGTTGAGAGGGCCAAAATGGGTAAATTTTTTACAGTACAAAAAATGCTACTTGTTATCGAATACTTGTTAAGAACACCATTTATTTCAAAGTCACAAGCGTAAAATAAGCCACATATTTGTTCACTTAATTGCGTGTTTAGGATATGGAAAGACATGTCTTCACGTATATAATTTCAATGGAGTGCAATTTCTTGATCAGGATCACCCAGTATTTATAAAAAATATTGTTATCTGTCCGATGCAAATGCTTGGTCACCGCTAGTCGAGAATTAACGGTTTTCATGCTCGGCCAATGTTTGAACAGTCCACCCACCTATGAATTTCCTAACGCTTGCTGAAATGTCAGCTCAGTATTCAAACCAAGCTAGCGCCTGTAAAATCTCGCTGATATAATCGTTCATTCCGAGGTATTAAATGGATTTTTTAAGCAAATTCATACGTGTTAACTTCTCAACTCAACATTGTTTTTCATTCGTAGCGAAACGACCACAATGGGGTGGTTGTTCAACAACGATTTTGTAATATACGTCAACCTGTATTGTAAAAACTGTTGATCTCATAAGAAGGAAATGAAAAATGTCCCAAATGCATATCGATCTGAAATATATTTAGCGCTGCAGCTTTGCCATATACAAGGTGAAAATATCTTCAGAAAATTTATGATAGGATGCATCTCGTGAAAGAATGACTTTTTGAAATCGTTTCTAGGGTGAAGTCTCCAGACCAACCTTTCAAATCTATTACAGAAGGCTTGCCAACTGCCAACAGTATGAGTTTTAATCATTGAGGATCTGATAATAAACCAGGATGCTTCATTTGGGAACACAACGAGTTGGTTTTTATTATTTTGTGAACGATGACACAATATTGAGAGTTGAATCATGCTAGGACAGAGAGAGGCATTCTTTCGAAAAGAAGTTACTTTTTTTCTGCTTTATGAGGAAATATAAGATAATCGCGAAGATGGCCCGGATCAACGATCGAAATTTCGCAATTTTGACAATTCATAATGATTGAAACCATTTATCTTCGAAGTTCTTATCACACTAAACTATTTTCACATCAAATATGCATGAAAATCGCGAAAATCGTCTCCATTAGACTCTAAGAAACCCCTCTTGGATCAGAAATCTTTTTACAGCTGAAGTCAACTCAATAATGAAGAATGCTGATTGGATAATTTCATTTTCTCTGTCAACAGCTGGAATTTTTCTGATTCCTTGTGATCATATATAGTCATACTTCATCAGGAAGGTAGGAAGAGGTAGAACTGAGTAGCCTGCAAGGTTTCTGCAAGATTTATTTTCGTGGAATCATTTCCAAAATATAGTAAAAATTCCAGAGCCTAATAACATAGCAGACTTCTATGTAATGAAATTCGAAATAATATTTGGAATTTATGCAATCCCGAAGCTAACATGTGATCGATAGGTTGAATCCTTCTTTCTACTACATTTCCAATTAGAGTTGCAGCTGAAAAAACATGGAAAGTGGTGAGTCACACGATAGTCAATCATTCTTGACTGCTCAAAATTGTACAATAAGAAAAAAATTATCATGAATAATATAGGGAGATGGGAGAGTCCCATCTGAAATAACAAAGTTGTAGCTACGCAGTGTTGAGAATGGTTTAGATCAATAAAGGCGAACCCGTTATTTTGGAGTAATCTACTATCCCGTACCCCTTAAACGTCCAACCTATCATCATCGACCTTGTATATTCATGTCAACAATAAATATTTTCGTCCCTGAGGTTGAGATCAAACTTCGCTCCGCTGTAGGTATACCATGATGATAAATACCCAATTCAAATTACTTACCTCATTTCACTTCATATAAATTGTCTTGCGTTACTTGCTAGACATTCGAGTTCGAAGTATGAAAAATTGCCAATACGAACTCTTTATTTCTACTCCTTTTTTATTCCACTCTAGTCTACACTAGATAGTGGATGACTTAGCATTCTGAAACATAAAGTTTCTTATCACCGCACTTTACGGCATTGGTAATGGAATTTATGGATAACCTTTTTTAAGAAAGATATATACGGGGTGGTGAATATTCCGATGTCCGGATCTTGGAATTGGGAGAAGTTACGAGTTCTTTTTTTATATCCCAATATTCGCCAAGAGAACAAGCTTCATCAACATAGACCAAGGATTGAAGACAGATATTGGGAAGAAGGAATTCAAAGATCCTCTTTTCATTGCATTGGTCAGGGTTAGGAGACTAAATTATAAATATCACTGTACTAACAAAATACTTGTTCCATCTATGTGAGATTCATCAAATTCGGCGATGACATCATAATTCTTACCATCAACGAATGTGGAACATAAACGAAAATTTATTGAGAATCGAATATAACTGATGAACCATTTGATATTTTCAGCTGTTTATTACTCACAAAATTTTATTGAAACATTGCCATTGTGCTGGAAACCAATAAGCTCGAAAAGGAGACACTTTGATCTACAGTCGGAGAAAATTGAATTTTCATAAAGATGAATGTTAGGAATGGGCAATAAAATATTCCGAATTGAATATTCAACGGCTTCTCTTTGCCGTTTGGAAATGGGCTTCGAAAACCGCAAAAGATTTTTTTCGGTGATCCTATTAATTATAAAGCAATCAACATCTGTTTCGGATTCCAATGTTCCATACGTACCCAGGATCATCCAATATCAGGGTTACGAGATGAATCAGAACATGATATAATCGTTAGGTAACCTCAAAGGAGACTCGGGCAGAAGCAAGTAATAAGCCCTTTACAGGCGAGCCGTGAATTGTCCCGTTGAAATGTCTCTGCCCTTTAATTTTATGTAAATAGTAGGGTAGAGGTGGTTCATTATTTATTCTACTATTAGGCAATGTGATTACTTAAATAAATTTGAAACAGATAATGATATTCTTGAAGTAGACAAGATAACCATAACGAAAAATCGTTAATTTAACTTCAAAAGGATCTGCTTCGAAAAATTTGTTATAATGGAGGGAGGAGCTGATATGAGGCAGGAATTCAGATATATTCTCGCAAACAATCAATTCCAAATTGAAAACGCAACTTATGCAGTATGTTCAATATGAGAAGAAAAACTAATTCCTCGGAAATAAAGAACATTAGCTTGATCGAATGAATACATTGTGAAATCGTGAACGTAAGATGCAATATTTCAGTTTCGAGAAACTTATTATATATTTTCTAATGAAAAGAAACTAATTCTGATGACTTTTACTTCATAATTTTTTATATTCATTCAGATACAGTTCTATTTAATGATTTAATGAAAATATGAAATGACGCGATTCATAACATCTTCTAGGATGAAAAGTGCATTTCCTTGACCTAATGAAACTTCTATGTCATTCAAAAACATGAAGTAGTTGAATTCAAGAGATATGTGATGCTATTTTGAAATCAATTTATGGTCGCTGTGAACATATTCCTTCCAATTCTTCTCAACTATATATAATTCCTACTATTTCCTGAACCGCTTGAAGATACAAGAATCACCTCCAAACGATTGTTCGTGAATTAGCAGTCGACCGTGAGAGCTGGACATTAGGCTGACTGAGCAACATAACCTTTCCCATGAATAAAGCATGAGGCTCTTCGGAGAGTATCGTGCATTTGCCCTGTCACAACGCGTATATGTCGCTATACATAAATTATATTTTATGCGGCTTTCTCACAATATTAGTATTTTCGCGCGGTAGTGATGAACGTATTGGTGAGTACATTAGACCAGACGAAACTGGTCAAGCTGATTACAAAAAAAAATATATGAAGGTGTCGTCATGGCCTTCACATGGCATAGTAACCGGAATTCGGATTGAGGCCTTCGTATTGCTGCAGGAGGCCAACTGTCCATATTCTGATAATATGTGTAATTTCATTTTTGAATTCGTTCATCCTAATCAAGTTTTGAGATATATTGAAAGCATCTCTTCGTCCCGATGTTTTTATGATCCCCAACAGTGTGGAACACTATACGATGTTTACATATTTACTACATAAAAAATGATACAAGAGTGCATTATAAATGGTGAAAAAAAAAAACTCAGAACAAAAGTGTTTGAAAACAAGTTAACCATGATATCAAATTCCCCATTTGGTAAAAGCTACAAATGTTTTTTTTTTCAACGTGTTTGTTGAGAGCTTTCCTGAAGCGGTTCATGTTTTCAATGGATTTCATTTCACGAAGCGTTTGATTGAACCGAACTAAGCTTTCAACTTTCAACATATTCATTGATAATCGATCTACTAGCACCATAACTATGAACCATAGATCACATTAGATAGATATACCAGTCTATTAAGTAAATACATACTTCAAGCACCGATTAAACGTTCCAAATGCTCTTTCGAGATCGATGAACACTGTACTGATACTAACTTCAGTTCTATCAAGAATTCGTTTCAGATCTAGACATTATTTGTTATCAGACACAGTTTCACAAGAATGAGAATTCCTGAAACCAGACTGATATTGATATCTGCCTGAAGAACAATCTTCAATATCTTTCCACGAAACAGTAGCAAATTGGATGAAATTCCTAGACTTTACATATCTGATATCTCCTCTTGCTAAATTTTGATTGCACTATATCCTCAATGATATGTAACTGCAATGAAACGGTATCATACAAAGTAAAAATGTTGAAGTGTTCACTCGAACGTTGAAATCTCTGAAATTATGTACATGTACCAATTCAATTTCAAAACCTTAAATCTCTTTCCTCTTTCGGTTTCCAAGCAGACTCGTTTTTTATTAGCTACTGAAAGTAAATGAAAATCGTATTCAGACATTCTCTTTGCTGCGTACTTTGAAGATCTGAACTACATTGATTTTTCATATTCGAAGGATTTGAATTACAAATGCATACGACAACTTGAACGAAAAAAGACCTACAAGGTATTCTGGATTAGTATTTCAACAGTTTGGAACATGAATTTCAGGTTAACGACTTGGAAATAACGAATACACATGATTTTGAATAATGCAGAATGCGATGTATAGATAGCAACGAAGTTTTAATAGATATCATCTGGGAAATCAACTACTAGTCAATTTGAATTAGCATATTACTATATTATGATCGATATTGGATTAGTGTGCATGTCAAAATTCTAATTTATCATTTGTGAATAACAGGAACTTAGAATACAACATATGCTACTAAATGAAACAGGCTGACACTAAGAATATCTAGGTAGACAATTGAAATTACACAAGATGTAACTGGACTATGTTCATTCACTCGAAAGTCACAACATTTTTTCAAGTTGTTTTACTGAATTATCATTGAATTCTTGTATAAAGCATATTCGTCGTTGAATTGTTCAGTATTTTATTCTATCCTAAAGTAAATCAATGACTGTAGATTGAAGTAAAGCAGAACGAGATGTAACCTTAGGAGTATGTTTCTGTAGTTCAAAGTTCGTTATTTCTCCCATTTTTGTTTTCTTGTAGTTTCCGTTGTTGTTCTCTCAACATTCATTTCTATCTTCCTTGTTTAGCTTCGATTCTTAAGGATTGAAATTCCGAAAGGAATAAAAATCACAACGATTGCTTTCTCCGTTACAAATGCGTGGATAGAAAGAATTCCCAAAAATATTGAAATGGAAAGTTGGAAATGGGGGCGGTGATGATATAATATGAACTCTATACACTGTGGAACAAAAGTCTGGAAACGCTCAATTATCTCACAAATGGGTAGTTCGAATTGTAGAAAATTTTGGATAAGTATATTTTGTGATACGAAGATTCCAGATTTGACATCTGCAATGTTGCCAGATCTACCGTTTTTCTGATATTATAACTAACTTTGGTTTTTTAAATAGATCACCTCGTATATTTTATCATTATTGGAATGTCCCCTCAAGTACGAGTTCCACCATATGTAACACTGAATATTTGTTAAAGTCAGGAACTTTTGTTCCACTCTGTATATGAATCCGGATTAAAAGATGTGGGTGGTCAGATTTGCCAGATAATCAAGATTATTGCCATTTTGAGTACGTTAGGTTTACATTCCCATTCATTATTAATATTGTAGTCCCAAGTGTTTGTATGCAATTTCATTAAAACGAATACCATTTAAATTAACAATGCTTCCATTATATTGTGCCTCTAGACTTTGCTGTTGGCAATTATATAAGCTGTTCTCCAAAAGGCAGTTCTGAAAATTACTACATTAATCCATTAGGTATGCTTCTGTCTGCATAGAAAATCCGCTTTCAAATATTTGTTGAAAATTGTTCATTATTCATGAGCAATTCTCCATTCCATTGGCTCATCACGGTGATTATTGAATTCGAACATTTATTTTTTCCATTCCATAGTTTTCTAGGTATTGAATAGGTCGATTTTGGGAATCAATTCCTGTAATAACATGAATGGAAATGCCAATAATTTGTCATAGAGTAGAAATATCTAATCAATTTTTGGAATTCCGAAGTGATAAATTTTTTGAGAAGAAGCGAAAAATTCTTCCATATTCTTAATCTACCTCTTTTTTCGCTGCAACTTCCCTATTTTCATGACTGCCATAATGGATACTTAATAAAAGCGTAGAATCTCTAGTCTAGTGATGTCTTAAAATTGCTTTAAAAATCTGAGTATCATCGAAATATTACCCTTCGTTAAATGAAGTCTTTGGTTTTTCCGGAGAGAATATTATTCTTTCATAGGAAAATTAGTTTTATAATAACATATCTAAGAGGGCTTGAACTGGATGGGATGGGATGTTCCAACATTTCCTCTCGAAAAATATCATAAATCTGATGAAAAAAATGATCTGTTGAGATTGGCTATTAGGCTAGACTTGTGAAATATTTATGGAATCCAAAAATTCAATATAGCGATTATAGGAGAAGTTGACGGATTCCAGGTAAAGGTTTTTGGGGCTGGTCACATATTTTTCCCTATTTGTCTTAAGGGACTGTTCACATAATGTCACATTTTGACAGCTGTCAGATCGACACTTTCGCATTCACTGGCGTAGAACAAAATCAACCAGTTTTTGTTTCACAGTCATTCATTACTGTCAAAACTGATTGACAGATGAAATAAATGAGATTTTATAATAATTCATATCACCCATGTATATTCGTTTCATTACATACTCAGAATAATCGGGAATACAAGAAAAAAGCACTTCAAAATACGATTATGGATAATGGATTCCATTAAAAAAGAACAGTTGTTAATTCTATAGGTATAACGATTTAAAATTCATCAGTTGAAAATTAGATTGAAAACCAGTGGCCCGAAAGCTCACCCGATATTGATCGTAGCGTAGGCGTTTCAACAAATGTTTCCAAACTAAGAACTGAACAAGAACTCTTTCTACAACAAAACAAGCCTGCCTTTCAACAACTGTTGGAAATGAATTCAACCCAATGTAAAGTGAGTGAATATATTTGAATGGTTAAATTGAACTCTGCATATTGCCTGAATTACAATGGAAAATTCAATTGCTTGGCGGACATGTTCGGAAAACCACTAACAAGTCATTTGATAGAAATATATCTCTCCGAACTGCAAACAATATGAAACTCTGTCAGATAACCTAGATAAACTAGAAAAATGAACGAGTTTTCTGATAGAATTTTTCTGTATTCACAATTTCTTGAATTAATCTTCCTATAATTTTCGATATAGCGTATGAAACACTCGAAACTATAAACAGATCATTAACAAGACCATGAATGGAGTTGTGTAAATTTCAAACTCGAAAGTTTAGACCTACTGGCAACATAACATCGAAATTGTATATTTGGTAAGAGACAAGATGTTCAAAAACCCTCAATACAAGAATGTAAAAAATTCGAACTCCCAAAATCACAACTTTGCTATCCGTGCGAACAAAACTAACCCACTAGATTTTTTTCTATTCAATTTATAGACGATCCTTCATGTTCAATGATCCATTCATGAAGAAACTATCGCTAGAACAGGCACACCATCAAATATAAAAAAGTTCAATACGTATTACTAAAACAAGAAATTTTGTCCCAGTAAATTTTTATGAAGAAGAAAGGGACTGCATGTTTCACAATTTCAAAAATTACATTTATTTCAGTTTCAATCAGTACCTCGTACTATAAGCAGATATTGAGAGAATTCTAGCTTTAATATAGGATATTTGTTAAATGAGTGGTGGAGTCGAATCCACAACAAAGATGATCAGAATCTTAATATATCTCTGAATCAGGAATTCGAAATCTAATGAACCAGAATTCCTATCGGTCGATGGGCGATCAGAAATTCTCATCATCCCTTGAGAACTACTTAACATTTCAATGAATCAGTCAATGGATCGAAATTCAGTCGACCTCAAAGCAGCAATTATTAATATTACAAGCACTGGGAACACGTATACAGTAGATATATCCCCAGTAGTATTCACCACTTATGTTAACTATAGTTCTATATCCGACGAAATGTCTTATCAATTGCCTCAACAGCTGGAACGTTCTGGTTCACAAAGCAATATTTCTTGACCGAAGTAGTTTGTTTCACATCAATGAACAGTACATTCAGGTTCATACATAGGGTGAATCAACAAGACTATTCAGGTCTTCTACTCTATCATAGACTTCTTTCAATATTTTGAAAATGTTTATCAAAGTTCATCTTCTTCAAATTGAATTATCGTTCCTTTGTTCTATGATACGTTTTACGAGAATGATTCACAAAATAAACTCATTGAAACAGTTATACATATGTAAGAGAGGTACGTGAATAACAATTGATATCTGAAACACCATTAAAATGATCTGTTTTTGGGTGAAATTTTCATAAACAAATCAAAAGTGTTCAGAATTTTTCATGAAGCGAAAATAAAAATAGGTCACTTTATTGAATTTTTGTCGAACGAAGCTGTATACGAAGAAGTTGATAAAAGAAAAAGCAAGAATGAATACTCTATTCTCTATCGTTGAAAAAAAAACAGTTACAGGCCCCATGTGTGTATGTTCTGAATCAAATGTCTACTATTTCTCGCACTCAACAGAGTTTCTGCTACGATATGTTCTCTCCAAATAGCTGAACACAGTTGAATTAATAATACCTTCTCGTTTTTCCATGACCTCACCATTGATACACACAATGAATAAATGAAAAATTAGAAACACAACCAGATTGAATCACAATGGAATCACATACGTTGGTAAAATATTCACCCGATTTTCATCATATTTGTAAACGTATTGCTGGGCTTCCAATTATAGTTAGAATCGCCAAAATTGTCAGTAATTATAGTCGGATGAATGCATGATCATCATTTACATTCATGCCATAAACATGGTCTTGTGGAAATAACCCTTTCTATACAAATATATCATGGATGGTAACATTTTTTCAATGATACTCTATTCTCTCGCATGTCTTCTCGGAAATTTATGACTGTTCATGTTGGACATTTACAAAAATCCTGTCCAGAACGTAGTGTTATGAAGAATCGAAATAAGCCCTAATAATAACTAAAGATCCTTTCAGTTTATTTTTTATAACTGAGTTCCGAATCATATGTCACGTTGCAAATATATATCCAAAAATTACGAGGACAAGGGAGACTATCAACAAATGAAAACAAATACAATCATACTTGTCGCATACATCTGCGATATGTTCGTGTACATTGAAGATTGTAGGATACAATGATTATATCCTCCAGATCGAGAGCTGCACTCTATTTACGGAATGCTGACATAGTAACGATTCGTCGAATCGGCAAAACGCTGGTTCTCGAGAGAACGAAAATGTCTCCTCTATAAGGAGTGTGTCCTAAATATTTAAAATTCGATTAAACTCGTAATGAAATTTCCAGCAATATCCTTAGTTCTCGCCCTGAATAAAAATAGATACTGTTCTGAATTCCTCAGCGATACGCGAGCTAACAAAATTTCTATCAGCTTTCCAATACTCTGATATCATATATATTTTCCATGACCTACAGAAGAACTTCTTGTAGCCCAAACTTTTCCAACTGACTAGGAATGTGTCGTATAAATAGCATGAGATAGGTTTCTTTCTTCGCGCAAACTTCTGATACAGATCAATTTACAAGATTTCATCTGTTGTGGTTAATAATATTATCAGCTCGTTTTTCCATTCATTATTGAAATTGAAATTGAAAATTATTTCTACTAACAGAATTCCACCGATTCCTATAGAAAAGTCTGAAAGATGAAATGTGGAAATTGGGATTGAGTTATTATCAAAATCATGAAAATTATTTACAGGGTGTTCCAATCTTCAACGGCAGAGCTCAATATATGAAGTTGCTATTATAAAAATTACTCAATCCTACGAAATGAAATGGAAATGTGAAAAAAACTCAAATTTCAAAATAATGGGATTTTTGGAAATAGTGTATAAATTTGATCGCTTGAAAAAATCCAAAATTTGAGGAATGACAGGATGGAGATCAAATACGAAAATCACCGGTGGAGTGAGCGTGTTATTATATTTTTTCTACACTGCTGATTTGACAACTATCAACGATATTTTTGTTTTCGATATAGTCCAGATTCTCCCGGGTAGTGTTAGGTCGTTGACAAATTTGATTTGAATTCCACAAAGTAGATATCTTTTAAAAGGTTGACGTTTATGCCGATTTCAAGCTTTTTAATTTCGAACAGTCATTTTCATGTTGTTTTCACATTGAATTTTGTTTCAGATGAACAATCAATCATCTCTTTCGTGTGCTTATTTTTTTTCAATGGTCAGAAAGAAAGTCTTCGACGAAGTTATTTTCGAAATTTGGTGATGACTTCATATTCCGATATTTTTTTCATGAGTCGATTTTTTTGCATGATATCAAAACCAATATATCTTCGATCACTGAAATTCATTGAATTATCTGAATGAATACACAAATTGAACAACTCAAAACTAACATTTCATCATATTGATACAACATATACAGAAGCAATTTATCCCAACTGATCACATCTCTAATGAGTGTTACAACAATAGATATCTGACTAGTGTGTGTGAGAAAGGGAGAGTATTTTTGACAATGAATTCGAATCAATATTCCGAATACGTTAATTAACGAAATTGATATAATGCTCAGACGGAAATATTCTTATAGGCTTTCTCTGGAACCTAAAACAACATCAATCTAGTCTTCCCATAGTACAATGCCATACAAAAGATTGAAAAAACTTTGCTATTCTGAACTTGTTATGAATTTGTCAACCGGTGAATAAAAAGACATCGTTCCACTTCAATGAAATGAAAATGTATTTCAGCAAATTGATTATTCGAATTAATCAGTTCCAGTGTATTTTCTATATTCAATTTTGATTGAATATCAGTTGTCTATCAGCGAAGAGGATGCAAATATTGCACGGTGGAACGAAATCAAATCATGAATCTGAACCGAAAATAAATAAACAAAGAGCAGAAAGGACCTAAAGTGATTATAATGAATATCTTGTCAGTCATCGTGGTCGGTTTCTGTAAACACCGATTAGGTACACCTCAACTCAGTATATAGTAATTGAAGATTCGTTGAAACCATTGGATAATACTAATAAGTTAAAAGGAAATAAGATTCATTCACTGAACCAGTGGACTTTTCCAAATCTCATCTGTATGGTAATTCAAGTATAAGATCGTAAACAATTTCCAAGGACTCTCCAACTGAAGGTACCCCCCTAAGAGAATTGCGTGTATATAGCCCTATATGCTGTCATATGTAAATCAACCTCGCAGTTTAGTTGAGTTGGAGTCGAGTACACTGACTAAAAATAAAGTCAACATATTTATTATTCACCCTATGAATATCATTAAGCATTACCTAGAAGAATAATGAGGTCTCACAGTAGTTGTGGTTGGCTTTAAAAATATACAATGTGTTCATTAAAGAATACATTTATTCATTACATTAGGTAAATTGACGATACTATGAGAACATGCGACGGGTCGATTTTTCATTCGAATGCACTGTTCCTGGAAATTCTGTTTGGGTATTATGTATGTTGAGAATTGTGATCAGCCGATTATTTTTCAGGGATAGGGGAGTAGAAATGGGATTCATTCCTGGAGTATAATTGAATTATAAAATGGAAAAATTGGTAACCCATTTGAAAATATTTTGTTATGCAATGTTTCTCATTCACACATTGAATCGATTTTTCGTACACCCTGTGGATACTTTAGGGAATGTGATTATTGCAAGATGTTCATTTAACCTTCAATATTCCTGGATCGATTAATGCTTATGTATAATTGTTATCCACATGGAAATGTTTTATGTTCAACTCAGAAATGGTTAATCTTATAAATATATAACGAAGAATCTTTATTGAATTCGGGTATGCAGTCAAACAAGGGGATGGAAATTAAAGTGCACTCTCTCTTCTATTCAAGCTTTCGAGTATATATTTACTCTTCTTGAGGAACTCCCGTAATTAGATGCATGAAACCTATCCAGAAATATGTGTACTTACGAAAGTGAGGTTAGTAAGTACACATAGAAATAGAATTGACAACCATGTTGTTCATTTTCGAATATGCATCCCAGCAGAATTCTGCGGGCTATAGAAAAAAAAAACTCAAGAAGTTTATATAAGAGTGTCTCGAAATTATAGTAGAGCAGCCCTGCCGTGCAACTTCAGTTTGCCAGCTTTCCAGCGGTTGCTTAATGTTCTGTTAAACCGTATACATAATCCGACAAAAATGTACCGGTACGGTTGGTTTTCACTGACAATGTATGTACCACTTCACGGCTTTTCCATTCGCTTCTAGGAAACATTTATTATTCAGTTCATGTGAGTCTATAAATAAGGATTCGTATTGAAGACGAAAACATTCACTAGCATTTCTTTGCTCAATCTCCAATAGAATTGAAACCCTATTTATAGTTATGTACATTTAAAGCTCCGCTCACCCCTCGAATGTTTGGTCAATCAGGACCTTCCTGAGACACGTTTCGCGTCCATGAAACATGAAACTAAAGAAACATCAAATATAATGAGACGCCATGAAACGTCAACATCAACGTGATATCTGAGCGAGGAGACAAGCAACTGATAGTTGAATGCGAACCAATCAACGCATATTCGGATAACTTCATCAACTTTTTTCTCGATACAAACTCATAAGATGAATGTCAACTGCAGAACAGACATGAAGGCAAGAATAACATGATATTCAGTATATTAATTATCATATAGTGAATGCATGAAAACCGGTTTTTCAATGATTTCGTAACGGTATCTTCTGGACATTTTTCAAATACGTAGTCCAATCGAGATCATAGTCAACCTCAATCAAAGGGAGAGATTCGAAAACTATAAATTTGAGTATTTGATGTGCGATTAATTAAAATATCTTGTGCTACCCGAATGGTATTCGAATAGTAATTAACAGGGCATTCACAGATATAAATTAACGCAATCTAAGAAAGCAAACATGTGAAACTCCATCGACTGATATCGGCTAAATTATCGTTACAGCTGAAGTTTGGCGTTATCAGGGAAAGGTAATATTGGAGTTCGAGTTTTATTTGTTTATCGGATAAATTTGTTTATGTACTTACCTATCTACGTATTTAGACGTTAGGAATTTGCCTAGCGGCAACCAATTTCTTTGGTGGTAGGAGAATATCAAAAGTTTGATAATTTCGTATTAGCCAAGCGAGACGAGGCGCTCCAAGTAGTTTCGAATGGAGATAAACTCATTTTCGTTTTGTTTGCTCAATGTTCATTTTTCAAGGAAGGGAAAGCAAAACGAATAATTTTTGCTTGAATTATCTCCGTTTATTACGGAGAATTTTTTGCGCCATTATGTGAATATTTAACCTCATATATTTCAATTAGAAGTTGATGAACGAACTCTTTTCGTGATTCTGTTAACCTGTTATCGAGGTAGCCGGCAATAATTTTTCCAATTGTTCCGATCGATGGCATAGCCCTGGCAATATTTGATACCGAAAACAAGTTATACCTACTCAATACTCTCATTGCACTGGAGAATCAGTATATTAAGAAGAAGAGTAATTCCAAAAATAGACAATTTTGATATTTCTTATTTCTATTTTCGAATAACCGAAATCATCATCTTCGAAATCGAATAGTATGTCTACTAGAATTGACCTATAGTATGAATCGGTCAAGTGCAATAAATTGACATCATTCATTGGATGTAGTCGATTGATGATGATGATTCGTAATTTGAATATTGATACGACTGCATTGATTTGATTATATATATTATCAGTGTGTTATCTGTGTGCGATCTTTCGTTTCATGGTAAGAGTCGAAATTTGTAACAAAAACACAATTATATTGAAACATATAGGTTGTTTGATTTAGTACTCATACGAAACTATGGCATTTTCAGGCAATCCTATGACTTTAGTGAACATCAATTTATTCGAACTTGTTCAAGAAGGCAGTTATCCTGTATCCAGTTAGATTTGAGATATCGCAAAAAAATCTCCACCAAATTATCATTCTCAAAGCAATATGAAAACAACAATTTAAAACACATAAAAAACTCAATGTATACAAATACTATCCCAACAATGATGAAGGAATTTTCAGTCTTGTGAAAAGTTACCGAACAATCGATTCATATAATATTCTCAACATGTTACTGCAAGGAAAGTTTCAGTCTTCATAATTATTGTCTATTGAGAATTTTCCGAAAGTTTATGTCAAACAATTCACACAAAGTTTTTCAGAGAGGAACATTCGACATTGACAAATTTCTATAAAAGTTATTTTATTGACAATTGGAAATAATGATAATAGTAATAATGATGATAATGAATAAATTGTATTCCCAGGAATATCATAACATAAAGATGTATATAACAGACAACATAAGATAACATTAACAGAAACAATCGTCAAGTACATTTGATATTACTATTATATTGATAGATATATTGTAATGCAGACAATCATTTATTGAGTACGGCTCGATTTCCAGAAGTAATTCATTTTTTTTTCTTGAATAGAGTCAGTTTTCCTATATTTCTTATGATAGCTGGTAATTTGTTATAAAATTTTATGCAGTTGTAGAGAGCACCTTTTTCAGTAGATGCAAGTTTATGTTGAGGATAGCTGTAGGCAGTATTCCTTGTGCTATAGTTGGACTGTGGTTTTAGGTATTCAATACCTATCCGTATCAAACACATATTCATATGAGTATGAATATTTCTTTTGATTGTGTTTGTATGACGTCTAACGAACGCTGTGTTAATTTGTAAACTGTATAATCTAATATAGTGAATTACCGAAGGAAGGGAGAAACACTCAGAAAGATTTTCAACTGTAGAGGGTAGCTCAATTTGTTGAAGAGATCACAGAATACTCTTTCTCTTGAGATGTCTGAAGTGATAAGTCAAATTTATGGAGTGAAAATAATTCAGAAGCAGACCATAAAGAAGAATGAGTACCACAAATAGTTTTCATTTGAAGCCCTTATCTCTCAATTTATTCCACTGTTTATTTGAGTTTTGTTATAATGACATCAACTGCAGAATCCACAATTTTATATCTGATACTTTTTTTCCATCCGACAGCTGTTTATCTCTGTATCTAATTAGGAATTACAAATTCATCGACGTTATTTTTTATAATTCAATAGTCGACAATGGCTTTATATGCATGCGGTGACTGTGTTCATTGCACGGAAAGCGCAACGCATAGCATGACAAGAGCGAAAGTTCTCTTGATCAGTGGAAAACCATCCTGGGTTCGATATGATCGGTACATAACTAACTATATGGTCCTGAGCAGCCTCAAGCAACTGGCAAATCGGGCTAATTTCCAAATTAGCGAATAGTTCCGCAGAAATAGCGTTTATCTTCATTTCACCGGGATGCATCTGTTCAGTCAGTTGGCAGAAATTTCGATATGAGCCCGGCTAACACGACAGTTCAATTGAATAATTGAACAATCATGTATAATTTCGATTGGATATGGATTGGCTCAGAGAATTCAATTATATCCCGTTCTAAGGATATATTTACAAAAAAGTTCAGGAGTAGTCTCGCACAGACGTCCTATTTTTCATTTGTTGTTCTGCGGGAATCTGGTCCTTAAGGATGGAAAACGAATTCGTGGAAACAAAACAAAAACTGTATCTATATGGCAGGCGTCTGAAGTTTTGGAAACCCAAATTTCTAGCAATATAACGAATGAACAGTTGTGCGCTTGCCGTATCACTGTAGCAATCCTAGCAGACGCGGGAAGTGAGAGAAGTGAGGATATCCTCAGGGAGAGAATAAGAAAATTGAAACTTTTATTCAATAATATGAACTCTATCGACACAGTAAACTGTATGAAACTTGAGGAAAATAATCCAGATTTCATAACTTTCGACGAGTTTTCCTGAGCGTTGTTTGAATATCTTTTGTACGAATAATAACTTTTGCTGATTACGGAATTGAATTCTTTGGGTTAAGTATACAAGATTATCGTTCCCTAATCACAAGTTACAAGGTGCACAAATGAAGTGGATCCCTTCAAATTCAACTGATTTCTATAAAACCATCCCAGTTGATCAGATGAAAGCAAATATGTCTTTAGTAACTGACATATACATAGCGTCCATTTCAGATTCAAAACAGTCTCATCTTCATGACCTACTACTTATATAATGCTACTTCATCGTATTATTGCAGAAGGTCCTTCTTAGGGGACAATTCTTTGAATTTCTGCAGTCACTATGATGTCAAAGATTGTTGTTTGTTTTTTGTTGTGTTACAGAGTACAATAACTTATAAACTAACATCTCCAGATCAGTTTGAGACTTGGAGAAATTGTTTGAAGGTTCCCAGTTCCCATATCAGTAATTTTTGTTTGTTGTTGAATATTCGCTAATATTGTTCATTCGATTCTATAATTTTGATTCAATTTACTAATGACCATGGATTATTGACCCCTGGAACACTTTTTCAACAAAGTGAGAAGTTTTTTTCGGGGAATGTCAATTTACCAACATATCAGAATAACTATTTATCGAATTGAGGACTGTGACAGCACGCGAAAATGAATATGTCATTCCAAAATTGAAGAAATCACAATTACGATTTATAATTGATGATTATCATTCAGTCTTTTCAAAAAGTTAATACTAATTTTAAAGTCGGTAAAATATTCATGTCCATTACATTTTCAGAAAGGAGTACTCTCATTTCTTAATTAAATGTCTGATTCCCGTTTGGATAAATCATTCTATTACTATAAACACTGTTACGGTCGTTTCAGATGATATGGCAAATTCATCAAACTGAGTAATAAACACGTTCATTGTTAGATAAGATAATTATATTTTCTAGGCCAACAGTAGAGAAAAAAGAGAGACGATATGATGGGTCATTTGTTCCAGAATTCTTTCGTGGAAGTTTCTTCTTAGTCTAATTAAAATTCGTTATCTCAAAGAAAACGGAATTACGCTACTCTGGAGTTTGATCTTCATTCTGGATACGTAACAAGCGTAATTAAGAAATCCAGCCATGACTGACATTATCTCACGCTGCGTTGAACTTGTCATGTGATATTATGACATAATTTGCAGCATAAACAGACTTTCGACTGGATTATCTCTCCGAATATACATCTCAGCAAGTAGAGTGCGGAAAAGTATCAACCTATAACTGATCGCTTATTACTTTTGCGAGGAGGTTTGAACAAGACAGGGTACGTAGGAGGATGATTCGCTTAGAAAGTCCTGGGATGAGGAATTGTTTGCTAATATACTTGCAAAGAGAGTCTTTCAATCTCGGTAACTTCGTGAAGAAGGCGTCTTCGAAATATTCTTCCACATCAAAAATTACATTTCGTGGTCGGTAATTGAGTTTCATATACTTGAGGAATTGTGCAATAAAAAAAGCACAGTATGAATTTAATAAAGGGATTATAAAGTCTCCTGATATTCATCTGGAATATATTTCGTATACCTCACAGATAGTAAACATAATAAAATCGTCGTATGTTCTGGGGCGATGGTCTACACACGGAGTTTTATTCAACAAAGCCCGGTGCGAGAAAATGATACCGCGGCCTAAAATATTCTCAGCTAGTGTATTTCTAATGCGTTCTGTGGATACGGTGCACATTCAACTTATCTTCTGGAAGTTGAATCATTTGCCAGCCTAGTCGATAAAATATGAGGGAGGAGAGGGAAAGGAAACGGAATGATAACGAGGAACCCCGTTATTGTCTCCTAGAACTTTATTTCACGTCGAGCTCGCCTCTCTGAACGTTGAAATGGAATTTTCGGATTATATATCGCATTATTCTATATACGAACTATTCCTGCTGTTTTTTATTTGGGATAAACTCGTTGGCTATCAATCACAATACACAGGGACACGAAAAACCCTAGTCACCGAATGTTCCCGCATACACAAGTAGCAAGTTCTTTTGGATTTATGTAGGCTTTATAAACGTCACTTTCGATGGATCCACTTCAACTGACACCCATTTGTCACGCAGTATATTTTTAGCACCATCACTGCTACATTTATCATAAAGCTTTGAAATTCTGAAATTTTGACTCCAGAAACTTTGCTGTTGAAAGAAGTTAGGTTTCTAATCTAGTCTACCTGAAATCGTTCACTAGTGAGAATTGGTGAAATTCAAATGAAACAGAAAAAATAGTTCCACACACCAATAAAATGAACGAAGATTAGAGCGATTGCTGACGTACTCGAAAAAAATTAAATTGAACTACCACATGGGTTAAAATGAATACTTTGTGATTCCAACAATTCGAAAGGAGCATGTGCATTTTTATGTCATTAATTTCATGTCAATCTGAGTTAGGACAAAGTCTTTGTGCCATCCTGTTCAGCAGACTTTTATTGATTCTCGATAACAAATGAGGTTCTGAAAATTTTTCAATGATTTTCATACTCCCTTGTAATATATATATTTTTTTCAATGATGGTAGTTTGTACGATTTCTGCCAAATTCTTGAAATATAGCTTTGGAAACAACAGAATGATAAATCATTATTTGAAGCTCTTGTATTGATAATCTGTTTACCTCTGTTTACCTCTATAGAAAACTCTTGTATATAATAACGTGTTCAATATTCGATAGAAGATAGATTCCATTGTTGAATTTGCACTAATCAACATGGTAGAGTGATTTCAGAAATTTTCAATTCTAGCAACATTACCCAAATATTCTCATAACCACAATCAATTACTATCGATTAGTCGGGATAAGCGTATATTCAACCGAAATGGCCGTATTATTGTTCTCTCGAATAGCCCTTTTTACGTTATATCAATATGTCTGATCCAGAAATAGACATTCACCCCATAGAGCGGTGGTTCATAATGAAATTTCACCTCCTGGACTGAAATTACGTCGATTCCATGTTCATGTTTCGATTTTTCTGAAAACACAGAAATACTCATACTCATTTCAATCTTCAAGATCTCACATTCAATTAAAGTCTGTATCTTTACTGTTTCTGAAAAAACTTTTATGCTGGGACGAGTGAATCGATTTTTTTTACTTTATACATTCATCCCCTCAAGATTTTTACTAAGCCCACTCTATATCGTCTAAAAAAAAATTCATGTGACAAATGGAATATTGAACTGAGTGGGAGTCGGAGAAGAAATTATTTGCAAACAGACTCTTTCAAATTATTGTTTCGAGTGTTCTTTGGTTTCCTGTTCGAAAGGTTTGTAGAAAGCTTCATGCTCGTAGGTCAACATGAAATTTACTTGAAATATCTTTTATATGTCGGTTCTTTGACTGTCATCTTTCTCACTTTTGGCATGTGAATCAATCAATGTTAGTAACTCTAGCTGACTTCCTGGTGACCTTTTCGAAACAATTTCAGTCCTCGACGGATGTTCACGTTCTTAGTACGGCTTCTTGTTGGATACTGATACACTTTCCAATTCGAGAACGTATTTTCTACAAAAAAAATATATGGATTCGTTTCGTTGGATGAAATCATTATTTCAAACTATTTAGCTAGCAAAATATGGAAGTGAGATTGATTTAGTTTCGAGTTGAGAATGGCAACCCTCAGATGTCTTATCGACTCTAATTTTTATCATTTGAATAGATATAATTGAAATAACTATGTTATTCGTATTCAAAATATACCTTTCGAATGGGGTATGAACTGTAATAATCAAATTCCAAATTAGAATCATTGATACACAGCTTCAGCCATCAGATTTGTGAAATCTATGAAATTGTATCTGGATACCTGAGAAAAAAAATCGATTATGTTGTAGTGAAACTGATTTCTTGCTATACGAATTATACTTTTCATTAAATAAATTTTTTGATTTTTGAGCAATTCGCATATTCAAGAGGCTATCATCAATATTATTTTTATTGACTGTTTTGGTGGGTTTCATCGCGTCCCTCTGCAAAATGTAGCTGGTTTGTCCCATCCTTTATTGGAAAATGGATTCAAAGCCAGCCACTGTTTCATTTTTAATAGCCCTTTTGCAATAGTACACTTGATGAGAGTTTTCAATCAAAATCTTTAAACTCCAGATGAACAACTTTCACCTGGGAATATTTGAGGTCAGAGTACAAGCGTTTGATCACCATTAAGGAAAATAATGGTTGATGAATAATTTGAAGAGGTACTGAATTCTTGCTGAATGAGCTAAGAACAGCGTTCGATGCTATATTTTAAGAATACAGAAATAATCGGATATCTCTCCAAGGTCATGATACAGATTAGAACAATGAATTGATAGGGGTATAGAAATTAGAACAACTTCCAAAGGAAGTTTTGACCAAAGTAATTTGTTGAACAACTTCACATTTATATAAACCGTTTCTATCGATTATGGTATTCCCTTATCTCGAGAACAAATTGAGTGGCGAACAAAAATAACGGAGGTACGATCACAATAAATGTTGGATGACCTTCGGCTCTGTACCGCGATTATCGGGCTCAACTTCAGATTTCATTCTTCTACTTTCACTATCTCTCTCCATATATATATTTATCGTAGTTAGTAAATACGTTTCGAGTGATTAATTTCGCATTATTGAAAACTAGCTGATCACTTGAGTGTCTCCTAATTCCCTTTGAGGAAATTAAAATGTAAGCCATATGAAGTAATGGAACAACATTAAGAGCTGAATCACCCAAGGGATTGATTTTATTACACGACAATAAAATATCTAGTAATGTGTTCAGATGTTAAGATTCTTCTCATCTTAATTAAACTGAAACCGATAAGGCAATATGTAGCAGAGTTCTTGTCATGAATTTCAGGACAAAATGTGGATGAAAAGGTTCGATAGATTTTCCCCAACTGTAGGATTGCAACATAAATGTCTTGAAAATATTCCGAGAATAAAATACGATAGAGTCGTTTTGGTTTCGTTACGTTGCAGGAAGAGGTTGTCAAACATGATTGAATTTCCTTTAACAAAATGTTTCATGATAATCTTTTCAAATGAATTGCGTTGCCTTATCCACCTCAAACATTTATAGATGACAGTGATGGAGATACCGTTTCAGCAAATATGAGTAAGTGACTGGAAATAGTGTATGGCTTTCGCGTACTTACAATGTTATCATGTATCGTATTACTAGCCTAACCTAATTTGCCTGAGATATATACCCCGATAACCTTGGAGAAGGAAATATACAGATTACAAACGTAATACCATTAGCAATTGGATGTTTCTTGACATGATCGTTTATCAATTAAGCACTTTTCCTAAGGTTTCTTCGAGCGTGTATAACTATAGAATTGAATAACATAGTCTATTCATTTGGGAAAGAGAGTTTTGAAAGCCTGTCATTATATGCGATGTTATCATCCTGCATAATTTTAATTGAAGTGGAAACGTGAAGTTTGTTTAACACAAGTATATACACAAGAAATTCTAAATTTATCTCTTCGTGTTTGTGGTCAGAGACAAATGGATATTGAAGAAGAAAACTACTATATAGATATAGTTATTGTTTGTCTATCCACTGTGTTTTTATAATCATACTGCACACCTTTATGAATATCAATGGGATAAATGATTTATTCACAAATCTATGGCTGGACTTGACTTATTTAGTTATTCTTACTTTTTCTTCTATATATTGAATCTCGAATTCAAACTTCCTTTTTCTAGAATCTGATCGATTGTTTCAAACGTTACACCCTCAGATTGAAAAGCAGATTTCCTTTTCGTGTATGTATATATGTATGTATGTATGTATGTAACTCTTGATCGAATTGAAGGGTTTCTCGCAATCGCACTGATCTAATCGACTAATAACCGACATTCAAAAAAGTCACATGCGTTACTGTCTTATCAACGCTTCAAGGAGTAATGACAAAGGTCAATGAATCTACCACATAGAAGTGTCCGAACGATCCGTTGCTTACATGCGAATTGTTTTTAACAGTGATACTAAACAGTAACAGTGATAGTAAATCCTGTCATTTGAAGTTGGACCATTGGCCATGCAAGTAAAGGCGCAAGTTTTAGTCAACACGAATCGTCTGAGTCTTCAGGCGTGGGTTCCAATCCCGTCCATCGCCAAAAAGAAAGAATACAAAAATGAAAAATAAAAATAGTTTGTGAAAACTAAGGAACATGTATCAATGTTGAACTAAAAGGCGAGAATAATTGTCAATATAGGTGCTACAAAGATCAGATTTTATGAAGATCCCCAGACTTTTTCCACAATGAGAATGTTTATATTAATTTTTTCCAAATCTTTGAAGACATCAACAATTTCATATCCACAAATCGAGATGATGCTTTAAGGAAATAAACCTCCATACGTGCTTATGCAATCACTCTTGGTGATTAGTTCGTGGAGTTTAGTGGAGCAAACACATCTCGATGTTTTTCAATCGAACTGTTAGCGACACTCGGAGAGCGAGTGACAAATAGTCTTGTCGAGCGTATTTGTTGAACGTACGTTATTGGTACACCTGGACAGGGTGATGCATTGTCTAGTGGTTCGCCGTGCGGATGCCGAATGCTAACCAAATATCGGTCGGAAGCTCTTGGGACCCAGCTGACGCAAAATACTTTTTTAACGTTCGTTTTTCCGATCGACGAATATCTCTGGAGTCCATATTTTCGGAATAAGAAAGGGTCGTGCCTGAGAAAAAAAACTATTCGGAATATGTTCGGGGGAACGAAACTGGACTTGAGTGGATTTGTCTTTGATCTAGAACAACATGAAATCGAGGAGCAGGGATAGCAGTCGAATTTAATATGTGGATTCCTATTCCCAACTCCAAGTATCTTATTTATGAGATCAATTGGATTACAAGTAACAGGAACTTTCGTCGGTGTAAACCTGTTCTTCTGTAATTCAATATATCCACTAGAAGACCAAATACTATGAATGAAAGATGTAGAAATGCATTCTTACCACAATTGGGATATTCCTAGACAAATATATATATATATATATATATATATATATATATATATTAACTTATCATTCTACCGAGACATCTACTTCGGCCAATAAATGGCCTATGGGACAAGAAATCTGAGTAGACGAAAATTAAACAAGTTATCCCTGAATGATAGATTCTGTATGAATTAATATAATCATAATCTTGTCTTCATGTATGGTTGTTAACTCATCTTGTATATTCACCTCCGAGTGATATATTCATTCAATGATATTGATTGAGGTTGATAATTGTTCGATATAAGAGTACTGATATCGAGATGATTCAGTATTTCTAACTGTAACTCCGGTGAATTTATGATAATTATAATAATGATTCCAACGTTTTTTTATTAAATAAAATGCTAGTTGGCTACCATGCTAGCAAATTTCTCAGTTACACTTTCTCCCTGGCAATTTTTCGAGTGAGACAATCTGAGAGATTGCATGCTACAATTCTGAGAATCCATTCTCTGTTGCCGAAGCTATTCCAAAAAAGGAATCCATTTCCTACGAAGAAAAACCAATACTTTCTATCTTGACGTAAAAAACCCTAGCTGACTTTGTCGAATCACGAAACATCTGCGACAAAATCGCAAATGGAAATATCCCACCGCTGATGAATGAGGATGAGTCGGTGTTGGATGTAAGAGAAGGAGCTACTATTTTCTGAACTCTAGATTCAAGGGGAAAATATTCCTTCACAATGCCCAATATTCCTACCTCGTTATCAGGAGTCTTTCAGCAACGTTCAGTGAGACGCATTCCAACAAAACCACGGGGAAGTTTTACACAGCTTTAATGAATAAGGAAATCAGGAATTCCCATTATGCATCAATTCTAATAAGTCTCTTCTGATTCAATGAAAACTCGTGAAATCCAAGACTGATCGATCATACCATTCTGTCAAACTATTCATTAATATATTGCTTTTTCGAATGAACATGAACCTTTCATGAATTGCTTGATTGGAAAGAATGCACTGTACCTTGTAATTACATGTTGCATTATTAGTAACCTGAATAGTGGCAAATTGAGTAGTGCAAATTGAACATTAATTATTGATACGGACAACGATATACTATATCCTCATGAAACAGAAATACGATATAGATTTTAGACAATTGAACAGCTCGTTCCGATTTGAATCACTAATATTCATTGGTTTTTTTGTTTCACTACAGCTGTGGTGAGCCCAGTGCGTGTTAAATTATTACTCGTCCGAACAACGTTGATGTGTATTCACAAAGCCAAGTATTATATAGAGGGTGTCTGGAAGATATAGGTTTCATGGATTCAGATAGAACTTTGAAAAACGATGATAAATTCGTTCTTTCAACAGAGCAATGGGCCGCCGTTTTCATTCCGTAACTGTTGTTGATACATTATGATAATACATGATATTCTTTAAAAATATGCAGCTTCCACAAATCTGCAGATTTGTATTTCAGTACTGAAAACTCGACCATACTCAGTATTGAAAATATGAGAAAATTTAATATGGGTAGCTTTGAAAGCTCACCTAAACTGAAACAGAAGTACTCATGTTTATTGTCGTTTAAATTAACCTTTGTCCTGGAAAACAGTAATCATAATAAATTGAAGCTTTTCTAATTTAATTCTGTGATATTTTTCACGGTAGTGGAATTCATGGGGGAGTTTCATTTCAGATTATCACATTTGAACAAAATGAATTTGAAAAAAATACAGGTTGGGATTTCGTAGTAAGTCCACATTCCTCAATTTGTTTGATATGCTTTTCCTTTCAAACATTTCATCTATAACAAACAGAAGAGCTCCTGATTTTTTCTTATATTATTGATACGAAACAAGGTGATGAATCTTGACAAAAATGTCAACGTACCAGTGCTCTAGTTCATTTCAAGAATAAAAGGGTCACAAAAATTAATCCGGTCACACTCAACTTCAAGACGCTCAAATTTTTCTAGTATGTTAACTCAGTCTATTTCGGTTAAACTTCAATTCTGTCTGCCACCCTCTGCGTGCAAAAATCCGCTTGATATGGAATATCTGGAGAGTTGTCAAAGTCGTTTCATGATCTGCGGAGTGACGAAGAAGTTAATTTTCTGAAACTATCGTGATCGATAAGTTTGCAAATTGATCTTTATTGTATTTGCGGGGTCATGAAGGTAAATATCATCTATCAAGTTGCGAAGTGAAAATAAAGTAAATTATACTCTAAGAGGTCTGTGGAGGTGGCTCACAGGTATACTGCTGTTTTATTGGCGCTAATTAATTAATAAAGAAAGAGGCGTAACGGTGTTTTATGAATTAATTATTGCATGATAGAGAGCTACGACTGAATTTTAATTAGTTTGGAATCTCGACATCAGCTGGTTTCAGTACACAGCAGTTTATTTCCTCAAAGTATACGGATTGAGCTAGGCTACTATCAGACAATAGCGTTACGTGACCAAACAGAACACAAATTGTATACAGTCGACCAGATTTGACCAATTTCGACACATCTGTTGATAGCATTATGTGATCTACAATTACCGATTCAAAATTTGACACTTCCATATCCCACAATTGGAGAGTTCATTATCATAATTATTGAACTGTGTAATTAATTATCTAGATGTTTCTATCGTGTGTTCTATTCGTCTATACAAGGTCGTTCACGATCAGCGTACGTTCAACAATTTGTCTTTTTGAAATGGTGATTTTAAAAATATTCATGACGTCTGACGAATTTTCGTTATATTAAAAATAACGAGTTATTTCAAAACATCCGCTAACATCCAACGTATTGTAGGACACGAGAAAGTATTGAAGATTGTTTTCTGTTCAAAATACTGAGTTCAATATTCGCCATCTTGGAAATATCTCCAATTCCCAGGGATTCCATATACGACTAAACTGTTTCAAAATCGAATTTTCGAAATTTCTCGATACTCTTGATCAATAATGAATAACTCTTGTCAGAATTCTCATAATTCATTGATTTTCATCATCACATATCAGTGTTAATTTGTTTACCTACTGTGACTAATCATCAATTATATTTCGTAACTAGGTTTATAGGGAAATAAGTTCATGAGTTGCTGCTTCGTAGCCATGAATATTCAAATTTTGCATCCACACCGGATCGAGTTTTTTTGACTTCCAAATCTACATCTAGCAGCCTTGTACACATTTCGACGACCATAATTATTTGATGTGGAGGAATGTGTTTACTTTTCATAATTCTCAAAATATTGGAAAGAAGTGGTTCACATGTTTGAAGGTGATCTGGAGTTGTAAAATGAGATCTAATTATATCCGGTGATTCAATATCAATGACAGATTATTATTCATCAGTGTTTTGTAGAAACCGGGAAAGCCAATTCAAGATTCATGGAATAATCAAAAAAATTGATATTCAGAAAGTGTTTGCATTTGTGATGATAAAGTGATTCCACATCGAACAATATTTGGAAAATTAATGATATTCAATTTCAAACAGACATTTTTCAGTATTATTATATTAGTAGTTGATCCACTCTTGTTGAAATTCGTCCCTCTGGAGGTACATATTGTACAATGTACTGCCATTCCCAAATAAGCGTTATGCTTTGGTATCTTTATAGACAAAATAACAAATCGAGAACATCTATAACTTTAACAAAACTTTGCCGAAATCCATTGCGAGTACAGTTACTGCTGTCGTAACTTTCCTCTTTTCAATTATTCAACAAAGTTTTAATGCTCTCAATCTATCATCAGAAATTTTTTCATCATCAAAATTTCGCTATAAATTATCCTGAAAAGATATATCGATGACAGTTACAATTATATTACTATCGACAGAACACAAATTGTGTTTCGGAGATGATATTGTCCAAGTTCTAGTCATACCTAGAAAGTGCACGCCAAACTATATTGTTATTGTATACAATGAACAATGTTAATCATGCTTCCAATCTTCATTGGGAAGATTAGTAGAGTAGGATAATGGTGTTGTGTATGTCACGCTTAAATAATGTATGGGAATCTGGTGCTTCCTTGCTTGCTTGAATATAGCTTTTTGTGTATTTGACGAACACAATGCACAATGTATTCCTCCAAAAACCGATGCATCTATCATTGATATTCCGAAAGCACATCAGCAACGGTCTGACCACGATCATATACATAGGTCTGGCAACTCGTATGGTGGGGGGTGACCCAAACATTGAGGAAACTTTTATGGTTCTCATGTTTCGTCACCTGCAGCGCTGTCCTCTATTGTCATTTTGTCAGCCAATCACAAATCAGATCCGATCAGCTTTTTGAAAGTAGGCATGATTTTTATTTATTCGAGAGAATTTTGCAAGATATAATATTTCTGTCATCAATTTTATTCACCATTCAAGTCCTAACCGTTCGTTTTGTTGTCAAAGATTAATCACGTGATTATACCCCTATGTCCTCCTAGCGGATAATTATGGCAACTTTTTCTTCAAAACTGCCACTCAAAAATGCCGTAGTCTCCAGACCTATGTGTATGACCGTGGGTCTGACTAATGCATTACGTGTCAAATGATTGGAGTTACAGGACCGTAGTGGGAAATGATAATCACCTATTTCGAATTATCTTATTGTATACTATAAAATATGATGAAGTCAAAAAATGAATGCTTGAGAAGCGTGGTTCGAATTGAAAAATCGATAGCAATACCGAATCAAGAAATTATCGGAAGGAATCTGATTTTTTTGTATTGTTGATATGATCCCAGGAATTGAAGACTTTCCATTTTCCATTTTCCATAATCTTAGGAACAAACAATGTCGGTAGATAACTGAAATATATATTTTTAATGAGTGAATCTTCAGTAATAAAGTAGAGAGCTAATGATGGTTCTGAAAAATTAAATTACCATTGAAGTGAATGAATTAGGAATCGGAAACATACTTTTTTGTCGAAATACTTCTCCATCAACAAAAAAAAAAAAAATATAATATATATGAATATAATACGAATATTAATTCGATATAACAAACCGGTAAAACGTTCTTCTAGTGAATCAGAGTGTGGTCTCACTTCACCAGTGATGTTCCCCAACGAGAAAATGCATGAAAAACTATTCAAACTCTCATTTCTGCTAATGGATGGGACTGAGAAACAATGTGGCCACCAGAGATTGTGGGGAGCTTTACAGAATAATAATATTCGGTGCTCCTCAATCTAAGGGCCTCCCTATGTCACCCTTCAGAAGAGACGTCAACCAAACGGTTAACCACAAGTTCGTGATGACTCAACTGTCAGCTTTGAATCATTATGTGCTTGCATTAAGTCGAGTTTGTACAGCAAACAGAGTAATGTTTAGCACAAAATAGAATAAAACAAGAAAGGTCAAGTTACATTTATTATATAAGTTGATATTTTCTGTCAGAATCCATGAATGGATTATATAAATAATAATTATTCCCATTATCTGAGTCCTTTTTTCATGAAATTGGAGTCAACTTCAAAAGATCTGTGATATGATCATTCCATTTTATTCTCTTTTTTCCCATTTGTTCGCTGTTTGAATTCTTCTTGAATCTGATTTTGAGAAAAAATGGTTTGCTTTTTGTCTCTGACCTGATGTTATTGTATTTTTTTCATAGAGGGCAATTTCTATTTTCTTTTGTTACATGGTAGATGCATCTCTCTGTATTATATTTATTCATCTATTTCTGTATCAGTCTTTCATTTGGACATGAATATAGTTGGTTGAATTACATCTCGTACAGACCAAACGAGATTCGAATTGAAAACATTGAATGAATAATTTCATTGAATAGTTTCTTCGAATTGTTTTGGCATATGGTATACCTACACAAGAAATCAATTAAATTGCTAATATCACCTGAAGCATGACTGGAGCATTAGATCAAAATGAATTGATTCCCCGTGAACAATGCAACGAATCCAATTGACAATCCTCAACTTCCTGTGTGTATTTTCCTCTCGAAAGAGATATATGATGAAAATTCATGAACCTCATTCGTTTGACACTAATTCTTGTCTGATGATCTGAAGAGCTCGAGTCGGAAGAGGCTTCTTTGATCTCCAGGAATCCGTTAAATCGAAGTAATCTACATTTTCCTGCAATCATGATGAAAAGGGCCACAAAGTCAACTTCCGGAACAATTCCTTGAAAATTGAAGGGATCTGATGCGATTCAAGCCACGACAAAGATATTTCATGAGAGGTCATCTAAACACACTTCCTAATCACTTGCTTCCAATCAAATCATCGAAGCCAGAGCGAATTGGAACTTCTATTGTTCCAGTCGTGATTGCGGTCGATTGAAATCCTCAACTTGTCGAAAATATCCTGATACTTGACTAATTTCGGAATAGTTCCACAGAGCGAGCTGCGAGATGCCTGGCAATAGTCGCGAATACGATTAGCGTTATCCTGCCTTTCCATATCACTTCCTTCGAAAAAACACATCGACTGGGACACGCAGAACGAATTCAATCAGTCTCTAAGCATTCGAGAGCTATTATAAAGCAGTTCCTGATGACGAGCGAAAGAGAAATCAAGTGATTCACTTCAATAAACCGATTGGGATGAATAGAAATCGAATTTCAATTTCGAGGATATGTCTCGCAGTGATATTGAAGTAGATTAATTGTAATCAGAGACCTCTGTTGCAGAAATACCCAACAATGTAGGTAGATTATAACATCGATTTTTCATCAATTATAATTGTCTTCCATTCGAAGGTAAAGCGAGGATTATTGTTCTTCACCTCAACGACGAGACTGTGAAACTCAACTGCCTTGAATTCCACGAGAGTATTTCAATCGTCACAGAATACCTTCCAAGTACGATCGAAAATTCTAGGAACGTTAAATGGATATATGGATGAATATTAAATATATTTCGAGTAATTTTTTTGAAGAATATGGACTTATTTCGATAGATAGACTTTTTCACAATTGATACATAAATAATATGATATTTCATGCCCATTATTATTATGCCAATATTGACAATTAGAACCACCAATGAATGCTACAAGTTTTCTGTCATATACAAAATATCTCCACATCCACTGGTAACTTGTTTATTTCAATTCCTTTGTCGACTAAGCCTAAAGAAGTATCGATTGAGTGGAATGTCATCAGTGGTAAGGTAAGGTACTATTTGTCATGTCCTTCATTTCGTGATTACACAATCGTAATTGATTGAAGAGGAAACAAGAGATGCATACCTGCAGTGAAAACATGTTTTGGGTACTTTCCAGAAAGAAGATAATATTCAATAAAACATGAATTCCGAAAGTCCATAAGGAATTCATCAAGAATGACAAGTCGAGAGCTAATTACCATAAAAGCAATTGGAATCGATATTCTAGTCCTAGATACAATAAGTGATTATATTTTCATTTTCACAAATGGAAAACTGAACATCAATCATTCACTATTGCGATATACAGGGCTTGTATATTCTTTTCATATGTTTGTGAAGATGTTTTCTATGTTTCGAACTACTTTTGAATAATAAGGGATCATCTCAGATGTTTGTAATTTGATTTGATGAAATCCGTTTTCGGAAGAAATTTATCATTGAGAATCAGAACGAATAATTCACCAGAATTCATTGAGAAATCAATAGACCATGAAAGAATCAATGGATTCTCGATCTGCTATACAGAAATATTTTGGTGGAATTCCTGTCATTTGATTTCTTTTCTTTCATTTTCTACGATCATGATGAATGAACAGTTCAGAAATGTTTTGTCTCTTATTCAGACCTTCTAAATAATGGTAATGTATATTCGCACGTAGAGGCTATTACATTGATTGTAAACGGGATTTTTCGAGGTTTCCTTTCGATCCCGATATTCCGTGATAAAGTGATTCGAAGTGCTACTGGAAATTGAACGTGCTTGAAGCGTTCAAAACAAAGAAAGCAGCTTCGACGGCTCAGCTTCACTTTCCTGCCAAAACAAGCGATCGTGCGTTGTTTTTCGTTCTCATTCCCGTTGTTATGATCTATAAATTCTTGTGAGCTCCGTTAATTTTCTGATTATAATGGATTCTGTAGGCCAGAAGCGTACCCTCGCAAAATAGAAATACCTCCGAATCTTGGGCGAATAGCTCAACTTACCAGCAAATTATATTTCCGAGATGAATTGAGATAATAATCCAGCTGATCGATCTAGGCACAAACAGTATTCGTTAGAAGTTGAGTGGAATAAAATGAATGAAGAAATCAGTTGTTTCAGAATTGACAGAAGTCCAATATAATGAATTGTTCTGTTTACAGAGTAACAACTGAGGATAGGAATCGTCAAAAACTAGGCGATTTTCGATGATTGCAAGATGATTTAATTTCAAAACGCATCGACGACACGGAAGGAACTAACTCTTGAGAAATAGATGATATAATCATTGATGGAGTGACAAAATAACAGCAGCTTTTACGGACATCAATGGCCGCAAATGGTTGGTCATATACATATTGCTTGGCTTGATGTGAGAACCCATAGATCAACCCATAGAATGAAGAATTGAATCCAGATAATACAAAATACGGAAGTTCCTAGATGCGAACACTATTCGAAGCGAAGTTCTTCTATTTTATTTCCTGGTATTGTCTGAATGCCGTTTCACCGTCCATCAGGAATTTCATCATATTGGCGAATCGAAATGTTCGCTCGACATTACATACTGTACAAAAAAACGTACAAGCCAAAATCGAAATATAATTTACATGCAAATGGCCGAAACGTGAGCGAACACGTCAGAGTTTGTAGCGCCATTCCGTACACATTTAGCAAACACAAAGCCGTGTCAAAAGGCCAGTATTGAATTAGCTGTTGGGTTATCGATATCAATCCCCATCATCTCAAATGGTTCTGGGGACGATTGCCTGCATAAGATGCTATATCTTCTACTTCTTCAGACAGTACCATTGAAGTTCAATTGATGTTTTCTGACAAGTTAGGAATATCAGTGTTGGGGGATTGCTAACTTCGTATTGTAGCACTTATCATCCCATTGATTCAGAATTCATAGTTTACCCCCGTAGAATATTATTAGTCACAAAATCTTTCGAAATGTAAAATTGGTGATCATCCACTAACAAGTCCACAAAAGAGGTATTCTTTAAATAACTGAACGATGACGAAATATAATTCTGATATAATAGACAAACTGCGGGTTGATAATGAAGAGAAGGATCAATGAAGAATACCTGAATATATTAATTTCATTTTGGAAAAAAACAACTTTAATCGCTTCAACGATGCAGGAGATGAACAAGTTCGATCAAAATATACCTCGGGTATAGGCTGAGCTCTACAAAGTAACAAGAAATGCAATCATATCATGTTTTTTCATAATCGAAAGGGAATTAATGCTATTTTCTTTTCGCTGTTACCATACCAACTCGTCAAGTGACCACTTCACAGCCAATTATAGAACATATCGATAGCCCTTCTCAGAGTTACTCTCGCTTCTATTGAACAATTCTGTATATAATTATTTCCAATACTGTATATCTATTTCCTTGACAGCAACGAACAATTCCTTCTGTTCTATTGTGTTCAGCGGCTCACGAATATTTCTAGGTTGTCGTTCCCGAAAACACCACGTCAATCTCCTGACATTCGCTCGTGAATATTCCTGTTGCCGATTTCGAGGCGCAATTTAACAAATTGCACTCCAATTCATCACCAGTTGGTAGCGTCGCCTTGTCCTCGTCTATAAAAGCAGACGGTGGATTCAAACAACTCAGCAAAGCTTGGGATGGACACCTGGAAATGGACTGCGAACGATTAAATGAAGTAAGCAAACACCTGAACCATACAGCATTGACAGCTAAAATAACTGTAATCAAGCACTTCCACTCGAATGATTCTGTACAGGTTTACAGTGTGTCAATGGGATATCCTGAAATAACGTTTGAGCAAACATCCATATTTTCGCGTCATGACGTCCACTTGAAAAGTAGGAAGTTCTTTGGAAATGCTTTCTATTACTTAGTGTTCCGATTTGTTAGCTTCAACTAGCATTCTATTTTTAGCAACTATTTTTCATGGAGTAACCTTTCGTTCAGTGGATCCCAATATATTTCAGCTCGTTGTGCACTCTGAAATTTTGTAATTCATAGAAGAAAAAGATACCTCCCATATTGATAGCTTCACATCCATAACTAGGTACACACAAATGCTTCTGGTTTTAGATGATAATAGAGGATCGACTTACGGTGCTCCAGGCCACCGGCGCCGCGAAGAACACTTCAGTAGTTCCTTAGTAGAGTTGTGGTAGAGTGAAATTAATACTCTTAGCCGAATTCACTCAGAAATATGTCAGAGGAGATGATCCACTAGTTTTTTACTATCTAAAGAATTTTTCGAATGCCCTCTGCATAAGACGAATATACAATAACTTTGACACAGCGGATATGTTATATTTTTCATTTCAAGTTAACAATTCAATCAGGTTATTTTCATTCATAATTAATCATTCAGTTATATTTCACGTGATACCTAGTGACTGTGTTACACGTGTAACTAGTGATCCTATGTGGTGGCCAAACTTCAGAAGACGATTCATGAAGGATTGCACAAAAATGGCACATGAATTTCCTATTCTAAAAACTGTCCATGAGATTCCATAGCAATCTAACTTGATTTATCTTGATGCATCGAGCTCCAAAGTAATTGCCGTTGGAATAAAATGATGTTATCCTCAATTGGAATTTGATCTTCAAACTCAATCTCATTCCTGATAACTCATTATAAACATATTGTGTTGTACTCGAAACAAAATTCAAATCTTTAGGAAGTTTTTTTAAGTAAACAAAACCATAGTTGATTTCAACTACATAAACTTGCAGAACGTTGTTGTGATTGAACGAATCGTGAGCAACATTGAGGTGATTCTGGGATCTATGGAATAGCCTTCACGATTACTAGAACTGTCACTACTGGACTCCTTAGAATTATTCAAGAATCAAAATTCGTGCTGATCTACCGGCTCCACTTGAAGATTCACTCACGGCAGCAAATCGCAAGTGAAGTCGCCAAATTACTTCAGAAATGCTCCAAAATGAAAAAATGAAATTGAATCGAATCAATGTAGAATTGATTCAATACTCAATTGAAAAAACTGTACATTGTTGTTTGGATTCCAAAGGCTTTCAAACGATGTGCCACTCGACCCTTATTCCCTATTCAAATTTTAGGAGTTCACCCCATTGCTCGAAGGATGGTGGAAAAGCAGAAAAGCAGAACCCTCTATGTCGTTGAATGTAGGAAGCTCAATCGATGGAGACAGAAGAATGAAGTTAACCGTCATTCTGTCGATGGTTTAAACCTAACCTTCAATTCGATTATTTTCCTCTTGTCATGTTGGTTCACACCTCATTATACTGTATTTGTAATTTTAGTATCTTGGCTATTGAAAATTGTGTCCCGAAAAAATCTTGCCAGATTTGGTCATCCTGTCACTATTCAGCAGTGATTCTAGAGTTAGAGCTCATCAACCAATTTCAAATATTTGTATTAATAATACTCCAAAAGTGGAAACTGTTATATTGCTCACATTAACCAAGTCTACAAACTATTTTGGATATTCTCTAATACTCTTTTTCATTTTAAAGATATTCTACTGGTAACTTTTTACTCGTACCAGACTCGATCTTTGGCATCCAATAGTTTCCCAACTCTTGTGAATTATGCAACGGAATTTGAATCATTATTCGATGTAGTCAACCGACTCGACTCTTCACTTCCCCGGTGTAATCGATAGTGACACTTTCGGGACATCGATAACAGGAGATGCTTTAGACATTATCCAATTTCTGCGACGACTAAAGAAAGTGATGACATTGCCAATGATTGATTACATTAGTTGCGTGTATAGTTTACTAGGTTTTGTTGAAGTTTTCATCAGACTACCATATCACCTGGCAAATCTTAGTTTTACCGATGAAATAGTCGGTAAACATTATTCACAATGTAAGTGTATTCTCATGTGCAAGTCACCATCGGATGATCAAATTGTAGATATACTGTGCGACGAAAACATGGAAGAAATGTATTTTCGATGTTGAAACACTAAATTCCGAAATAGGTTATCTCCATATCGATTATGAAGAGAAATTAGGAAACGAATTGATTGTTAATTTTTGATGAAAATGATAATGTTTCTTGTTCTCTCAACAAGGAAGTATGGTTCGAACCAATCAAATTGTTCAGTCATGAATAATCTGAAAAACATTAGTCCCCAAGATGATAGAAATGTTTATCGAAAATTTGATGCACACAATAATGATTCTATATCTAACCTTATTTCATCATAGGACACTATCAACCCACGTTTAAAGTAATAATACTCAGATTTGCATTAATATTCAATTTATTCCTCATCTAATTGTTCACATAAATGTGTACTTTATCTTCTTATTTGATTGAATGATAAATCAAAATTGTTTCTCTGTAATGACGAAGACATTTTAAAATTTTATAAAAAATAAAATATTTGAATAGTACCTACTCATCCTGAAGAAAATCCTTCCTGTAATAACATGGAATAACATTCGACGTTATTATTTACTTGAATATGATTCACTCAATGAATCTTGTAATTCATGATAACTCCTTTGATTTTGTAATATTATTCGTCTATCAATTCAATAACAATATATAGGGCCATTTTAAACGTTAAACATATTATGAGTTGTTCTTCAGAAAAATATGAGAATATTCAATTGTGATAATGATTACGATTGAGAAAATAGTCGCAATATCAAAATGAATTGGCGTCAAAAACACGTGAACGTGATGCATTCAACAATCCTAAGGCGATCCTAGCAAATTCAATTTGCGCTAGGAGATCCGGAACAGTACTTCAAACGACTCTCAGAAATGTAGCGCGAACAATAGATCCTTTTTAATTGCTTCACCAAAAAGACTAGACATCGAAATCATTATGGAGTGAAAACTCTGTGATGAATATCTTAATGTGATCTTAGTCTAACTGATGAATTGACAAAATACTCTTCATCTACAACATTATTCATTTTCAATCCTCGGAAAACATTGTTACGTGTTGATTTATTCCAATATGTCGATCATTCGACAGCTTCTATCGGTGTTTATTGTAGTCACAAATCTCCAGCTTTGAAAATTCATAGGTGAGTAGAAATAATTGAAAAATCACTACAAACTTCACACTTTCATCGAAAACTGTTATAATTCTGGTAACTGTATTCAAGATTTAATACATAAATATATACATATATATCTTTCTTTATGATATTTCACGTTGCAATAAGCCAAAGTTATTTTGTCTTGCTAACCCTTATCTTCAGGTAAGACAGAGAAATGAAATTTTGACGATGATCCAATTTTATCGACTAGTGACCTATATGATAGTGTCGATTATTTATTACTGGTGTTCGTTCATTGATATCAGTCATTTCATTATGAAATTGTGGATTTGAATCATACATATGGTTGCAGAACCTGAGGAAAGAGTTACTTATTACTGAAAATTCGTTTCGAAATATTTCGTAGTTTCGCTTCAATTTAACGATTCTAAAATATACTCGTGTAGTAATGATGTTCAAGAATGTTCAAACTACATCATCACGTGATAGTTGAAGCTGAATCTTTCGTCATGGCATCCTGCCGATACAATTTTTTTATAATAAAATGATGTTTCCTACACATCTTCTCGTCAATAAATTATTTGAGCGGATCTGGAACTACATACGCTGTCGAGCTTCCATGAATTCCTAAATCTCAGTTAATCTTTCCTTCCCATCGTATCATTTCTGAGAACAATCCCCACATTCGTTTCCAATAACTTCAGTTCTTCTCCATCCATAATACTCATCGACTGACACCTATGCCACGGTTGGTTACTTCTCGAAAATAAAGAGGAAGAGCTCTAACGGCACCCTTCACTCGAATTGAATATCAAAATGGAAATATTCTGACAGAAAAAAGGGACGACCATAATCTCCCTAATGGATTTGTGAATCCCATTTCCCATATAGTCAAATGATCAACTAGGCCGACTACGTTTGATTATGGAGGGATTATATTCCATTTCCAGCAATGGATGATAGATATGAAAACTAAAATTACCGTTTCATGAGTGTGGTAAAAGTTATTGTTTCTGAATGTTGGGTTGGTAGCATAGCATTACATTCTGAAAGGATTGGATCATCATCAAGCATATAGGGTGTTTCAAATTCAATTATTCAAATTCAATTCCGCAAAAAATTACTGGAGGCTGATAAACAATGAGTATGATTTCGAATTTATTCGGTTGCTATACTTTAATTCAATTGAATTAATTTCATTGAATTCCGTAGGATTGAGGTTTCAGTAGTTGACTGAGAAGAATATACCTCAGAAATATCCAATTTCCAGTAGAATTATAAATCAAAGTATACAAAATAGCAACCATTCAATCTGCGGAATGAGCTCAAGTTTTCTTAATATGTTAGTTTCATTGACTCTTTCCTGAAAGTTTGAGCAACTGGTAGTGTTCAATCAATTCTGACGAATTTCTCATTGAATTCGTGTCATGAAATATACATATAATCAACTGTCTCAATTTCCTGCACCCACAACAAGGTGAACTTTTGGATATTAAGGCAAGCTATGGAGTGAATATACATATTTCCTTCATCATATTGAAAATAATCTCATTCTTATAGAAGACCTTCAAGGTGTTATTGACAAAACTTCTAATCGTAAAGGTAGTGATAGTAGATGATTGGGTCCGTAACTATGACATTCCGTTTTCTGCTCATAAATATATCCGTACATACCAAATACATGTGACGATGAATAATGGTGTGTAAGATTGCAAAAGGTTGGAATGATAACGATGCAGATCCAACATTAAGTATTAACTAACTAACGTTTTAAATATTGAATTCATTGACAATAGTAAATTCGAATGACATTCACAGATCTTTCCATTTCTTATGGAATTTCTTAATATACATGAAGCAATTCTCAAAATGGAGATAAACATCTGGAATCAAGTGTTCGCCATAAAACCATTCATTCATTTATTTATAAAAAGTGTCCAGAAGTGCTTCCATAATACTCTCTACCAGCTATCTACAAAATTAATGCTATGAACAATTGATATCTTCAAAAAGAACATTTCCCTTGACTATTATATTTAATTGTACCAATCATCGATTTCATTGTGTATGCTGTGTTTATAAAATGTATTTTCTTTATTATTGGAACAGTTTATAGATCGATTCAAATGAACTACAAATGATAGATGATGAGAAAGATTTGAATTGGTGAAATTCAGATGGAAATTAAATAAACAGAACGAAAAACTGTAACATTGCAAATTATTGGGAATGAATAAAGGTGGAACATGAATATGCCATTATTGGAGATTAATTATTGACTTCCCATTTATGTAGATCAACTGTTAACACATTCAGTAATTTCAATTAGTTATTCGATAACAGAAGAGAACACAATGAAATAGTTTGAATCGCAATTGAACACTCTATTGCATGGTGTATTAGACTTTTTTATGGATGATATAATACGTGTTATAACGTTAGGGCAATTATGTATCGTATCGTTGTTTTCATCTCTACAGGATTTCATATATGGATTCAATATTTTCAATTGTTGTGGCAATCCTATAGAGATTAGGAAATATTTCGTGAGATAGGTAAGAAATGAAAATATTCTTGAAGGAGTCTATATATATACGACAATAAATTATGTTCAGGTGATTTCGAGAAAACCGTTTAGTTTTTTTCTTTTTACATTATCTGTTCGAGCTGAAGAGTATTACACATAATTGAAAGTAAAGGGATGCAGTGGTTCTATAAGTAAACTAAACTAGATTATGAAAAACTCACAAACATTCGTCTTCTGGGTATCGAGCACTGAAGAAAATTGGATTATATCGTCCAAGACCTAGAGTTCGAAAATCAAGAAACCAAATTACAACTGTCCTCCTCGAAAACATACAATTTCAGTACACCTCTGCATTTAATTCTCATTTGGTTGACAGAACTAAATTCGTATGATTAATCGATTTCGTAAAAAATCATACGTCATGAAGAGTTCAGTTTTATGTGATACTCGTAGAATCGAAGTTCGAGACTTGTTGTATGAGAACAACTAGTAAGTATTCCATCAGAGATACGTTTCATACATAACTAGTAGAAACATAAGTTCTCTTGAAACTCCGGGAATCGACGTTCATAGCGGGTTGGATTATCAGTTAATGTTGGATTGAGCTAGATACATACGTTCGGCTTAGGATTCATGGAAGCATATTTCCTGGAGTAGGAGAATTCATAATAAGTAACTTCAGTTAATGATAGCTGCTGATCAATAGTCCTCGAAAGTGTATGGAAATAATAAAGATATGAACTTCTATAATAGTATCTGATAATGAAGATACTCATTATCATCAATTTATGATCGTGATATTACGAGTACAACAGACCACAGATTACGGACACCTATACATTTGATAAGGATATCAGAATTATGGAGTTCAAAATCTTCCATTGGCATTTCTATAAACGGGAGAAATACAGAAATATGCAAATTCATTCCAACGTACAGGGAAGTAATCTTAGCAAGCATACGTGGCATTGAACAGGATTGAAGGTACTGTGCTGGGACTAATGTTATTCATATTGTGAACGTATTCACTCTTCATATTGCTTATCCAGGGTGGAATAAGAGCTTTTGCTGATGATACTGATTTGTTGATTGATAAAAACTGGAACAAACTGAAGTGCTCAATCATTGAAATATTTGGAAATTGTACAGAATAGACACTTGAAATGGAACGAGCCTCATCCTCATAATACACTCTTCAAGAAAGAGCCTGTTCTTTTTCCAAAAACTTACTGAACAATTGGAAATAGGTGTCATGTATTCCTTGCTCCAAGGCTATACAATAACTTACCTATATATGAGAAACTCAATCACTCCGATCCCAATTTCAAATTACAAATATCTAGATCTGGAATTGAGCTTCAAATTAACGAAAAGAAAGATCAAAAGTTTTATGGTCCTGCAGGTCCATACGGGAAAGTGTCTATGTGGAAGGATTGGTGTATTTATTCATTTATATTTCATACATATTCGTATGTTGTAGTTTTCAGGTAGATTGGTAGCAGTTATTACCCAAACGTTACGTCTTTTGAATTTTTAATTCAACTCACGAAATCATTATTTCTACTCGTATGTGGTGCATCATAAGTTGTCTGTTTCTTGAATAATGAAGCCATTCCACACATTTGCCTTTTACTGTTGATGGTGCATAGCGATTTCCAAGGCGCGGGGTGTTACTTATACACGTAGTCACACAATGACTTCAGTCCACGTAGTGAGAGACTGCTATGGAGAGAGGTGCGGATATCATGGAACACTGTCGAGCTGTGATATTGGCCCCGGGAGAGCTCTCGCTACCGGGATTGCCTCGGCTTGAATCGCGAGGATTGCCGTCACAGTGTCGTTTTTTCTTGGAGGACAGAGGCGGCCCAGATTATAACCCCGAGGATTTTCTAGGTCCCCATTCCCACACTCGTCCCTCTGCCCTCACGTACCTGTCTAGACGGAATGGAATCGATTACTCACACACTTGAAGTACTTCGATGCGTATATTTAAGAGGATCTTCGTATATGTTACGACGGGAAGTAAATATGGCTTTCGTGGTTATCTAACTCGATAGCGGAGGTTTTCACGTAGATTGAGAAATAATACTATAGACTCAATATTGATAAAGGCGTTCGAATTCAAGAACCCTCCATGACACTCCAAAAATGTCGATAAATGGCCATTCTATAACTTTTCAGATGAACGTGTTCAGAATCGCGATAATCGCAAAGCTCTATAATATCGTTGTATTCAAACAGGTTAGAATTAATGTTTACAGTGTACTTCAATCATTGAAACATTCTTTGATCTCTCTGAGGTTGACTCATTTATAATATTGGTATACTTCTTACTCACATTGCTCTATTTGAGTTCCTCTTCCGGTAAATATTTCCTCATTATTGCTTGTTTTCAGTCATAATAATTATGCACATTGAATCATTTCGAAAAGAAATACAAATCAATACACGTATAGAATTGATTTGTAAAATTGTACAAACGCACTAGTTATTGCCCCATGAATATATGTATAGCGTGTTTGATATAACTCATATAACTGCTAATAAAGACGATTTATTATTATTATTATTATTATTATTATTATAGAATTGAATGAACTCAAAATTGTACCCATAGGTAATTATAGAATTTTCAATCAATATTTTCTTCAGTAGGTTTAATCATCGAATCCGATACAATATTATGCATCATATTCAATATAACTTGAACAAATATCCTTCGAAGAGAAGGTATTTGCTGACCAGTATGAATGGAACTGCGAATATTGGGGTGTGCAGCAATAAGTAAAAGAGTACTCTTATAAGTTATTCCAAGCTTTCGGAAATGTTCATTTCCTTCTTTAGGAAGATTACAAAAACATATCATTGGCGAATTATGGTTGACATTATTTTTACAACACAAACTTACATCTTAAGTGAGAATATTTACAATGTTGTTAGTCAATATATAAAATTTGTACATAGTGATAAAAAACTAAGAGACGTCAACGGTTGAAACATGATTCACAAACAACATACATGTAATTGATTACTCATTGAAAATTCTTTCGTTCAATAATTGTAAGAACATTTTCTCTGTTTTTCTTGGAATTACTCCTCTTCTTCTCCAAAATCTCTTCAGGTGTCAACGTCATTCCCTCTGGAGGATGGTGTGTTTTTGGTCTTAGACTATAGTGATTAGGTTATCCTAACCAACAAGAATTCAAAATACTTGATAAAACCGGAAAACCACATGACAAAACCAAAATTATGCCCCCATTTGATCAGGATTCTCAACACCTGCCCGAGACCCACCATCAACTGTTAAGTGGTAAGAATATATCTCTATATATATATATATATAATTCAGTTCAATGTAGATCATTACAGTACCTCCTCGAAGAAAATGTATCCACAGTGAGTTCCATTCAGAAAATCACTCATCAAGTAAACAGAAATCATGAATCCTGATGAATTGAGATAGCCATCTCCTCCTTGAAATATAACACGCTCAATATCAGCCTATTAATATTTCAGCACGAAATTAACTCAGCTCTCACGCAATTTCTCACAACTTCATCTCAGCTTTTCAGAGGCGAAGTAGAAGATCAAAACTGGTATACATAATATCCCGTGTAGTTGACGTCAAACTCTGCCCAAGAGGTACACTAACTCTGTGGCTTTTCCTCAAAGAGGAATTCCCAGCTTTCCTTTGACTTCACAGTTTCTTGTTTTCCGAGAGTTTCTAAACTTCCTTGGTCTTTCCAACTTCTGTATAAACTAACTCTCATGAATTAGTTTGATAGGAATTGATCTATTTGTTTTTTCGCAAAGAAAATAGGAATCTATGAGATCTTCAAATCACACATATAATTATTGAACAATACGAATCGATTGAGATGCTTCGTCTTACGTTTACTTCCAGTTTGCAAGATATGCCCTGAAAATTCAATAAATGCGTTCAATATCGCAGAGTTATAAGACCTGAAGAATTTTCCGCACTCAGGCGTATTTGGAGTATCCATCTGCGCCTTATTTGAAAATCATTTACCCATGTAACATATACGTAGGAGGCATATATGGGGAGGATAGAATCATTTAAGTATCAATACAGGTACTCTCCAGTCATGAGGAAATTTTGTGGATAAATACTGTCGCGTACAGGGGTGTTTTTTGGGGGTCACCCCTGTCGCTTGGGTCGTACTCAGGAAATATAAATTAAATGATTTCAATTACAAAATTAAATACAAAACAAAGCATATAATTTAATGATAATTTTGATGGTACATTATTCAAGAGAGATTTTATGATACAAAGAAATACAAAGAAATATAAATGCTTACCCTAAGATACACGAAAATGTTGAGAACTCAGTCTTCAGGAGGAGACCCCCCGAAGACTCCCCGGAAAGCACGTCTTCAAATACTTTTATCAAATCTATGATCATAAATCCGCAACATCAGCAAAATTGCATTAGTTATTCTCTTGCTTGTGATAACATACTTTTCATAATATAATTTCTACTGACCTACTTCAATCATGGACTTGTAAATATGTGATTTGTTTATAACAATAATGAAATTGAATTTAGAATAGAATTATACTTGGTGTTTTACTGAATTGGATTTTGAAAAATGTATATCTTGACAATACTTCTGATAGAAATCAATATTGCATATAAAGATGAAATGATAAAATAACACATTTGAACACGAATTATATTCCAAGAATGAAAATGTGGACACCCATAACTTTTTCGATGAATTCAATTGGAATTGAATATGGAACCAATTTTGGGCATGGATAGAAAATATAAAAAAGGATATATGTCATTGAACCACATTATCCAAACATACTCATGCTGTTCACGTCACAGTTATATAGCTTATTAATATCCTTTTCACGAGCTATTTGAAGAGAAATAGTAATGTTCTTTCGAAAGCTATCCTTTACGCTTCCATCAAATCACAATACCCAGTATAAATTATTTACGATAAAGAATACTCTATAAACTAGCCAAGCGTATGAATGATTTTTCAGAGTAGATATTTTCACTCATTGTTGAATTCTATGAAAATTTCAAATGTTCCACACGTTAACTTGCCACCAACAATGTGAATTTAGATTTATTATCCCAAAACTGGATTATATAATCTCTAAACATGTATAAGATTACTTGAAGATACAATAATAGGTCCAAATATACACTCAATTTCAAAGTATCTTCTGTTGACAATTTGAATTGGATGTTTGAGGAAATATGCCAACCACTATATATCATCCGAAATATATTCCAAGGTCAACGAAAAATATAAAACTGTGGTCAATTCCAGGAAGACATAATTGTTATTCTCATGTATAAGATTCAGAAGACATTGAAGCTAGCGATCGAATTCAGTGTGTGACGTTGTGGGAGAAAATATACTCCATTTAATGGGAATACTCCCAATCTATGTATGCAATGAAGTGCAGAGAGACACATGTGTACCTTCTACTATACGTACTCCATTGGGAGAACTTTATGGAGACATATTTCTCCTATAAACTCACCGGGAGAAAACGACTTTCCGTACTTCCTTCAATGATTCTGGAGGGTACATATGTCACATTCGATATGGCCCAGAGGAGGAAGGCTTTTTTTCGAACCGAAGAAAAAATGGAAGCACTCTCAGTTGGGAGGACGTTCATGGAAGAAGTGTGTCGCTATTGTTTCTGATTTTTGTACAACTTTATTGTGGAATAATGATGAGTCAATCTTCTATTGCATTATATTTCACCACTATAATGCTTTGCAAGAAACTCATCTCAATCATTCATCGTTACATATAGGTATCGCCATCGAAATAGACACTTCAGAATCATCAATATGTGGGATTGAGATTCGATGAATACGAATGAGGTCTAACTCAATTCGAAATGTTACGAGATTTCCAGTGTAGTTGAGTGTATTGCACAGAGGAATGAAGCCAATGTCCAGGTATACTCATTAGTTTCATGGACTCTGGTCATAACTCATCTCCATGTAACCAAGTTTCAACTTACGAGTTCCACTGTGACTGCACACTTACCTAGAAGAAAAAAATAGCATGAAAGGAACAATCGGATCCTCGAGAAAATCATTTCAATGACCAACAATTTACTGAATTTGAGTCGATTGTCCAGTCCGTGAAGAGAAAGTTATCAAACCTCGTATTTTGAGAATAATTATTCATGATATTTCAAAAGGTATTAACTAAACTAGCATTATGGAGTAATGTGCTATAAACAAAATTCGTTAAAGCTGACTTGTTTGTCGATTCTAAGGAAAACAAATTTTCAGCGACTAATTAGAGCCACTACATTTTGCGGAGAATACGAAGAAAAGAGAAAATCCTTTGACTATGTGCCACGCTGCGGCGCCGTAAATGGATCTGAATGTGTTTCTCGCTTTCACAGTTATTCGTAAATAATAAACTAATCTGAGGTTGGCATATTTCATTGTGAACATTTCACCGATTCAAAAAAATGCATTGGGAACTGCTCTAATTTTTCATTAACTGTTAAAAGACAACAAAATTGGAATGGACAAATTCCTGTGGGTAGATTTACCTGGCAGCCAATTTTCAGCTCGATTTTTTCAAAATCTATAGGATGGGTGAGAATTGATTACCATGAGAACTTCGCTTTCTCAACTTTCTGACATCACTTCCAATGGTTCGTTGTTGTTAAAAAAGAAAACTTCAAAATGCAATTATCTTGCGAGCATTATTCTGAATGACAGTAGCAGCAAAATTTTCATATTATCTGTTTTTTCTTCGAAAACTTCAATATCATACACGACACAATATATGGTATCTATTTCAAAAAATAAGAAATATTGCGATATGCGATAACCTTAACATAACATTATACTACTTCGTGCCTTAACTCGAGGTTATACCATTGTTCTAATTATTTTCAAACCAATTATTCATACAGAAACAATCAATGTGAAACAATCACATGGTTCTGAAAGACAGAAAATCGAACTTCTGTTTATAACTCGAAACCAAAGATTCGGTTCGACTGGTGCTGAAAATTTGATCACGAACTTTGTTTGGTTTGAGGACCAAGAAGAACAAGGTTAAGTTTTCTAGGTATGTGCCTGACAGCGAGTAAAAATATAAAATTAATTCCTGAAATTGTTGAATTCTGTTAGGACTACAAGAGTCCCGTCCATCATATAATGATAAACATTATTATTTTCATCATCGTCATTATTTATACCCAACATGTTTTCATCGTTCAATCAGTCCATCATAGGTGCAGTTATGTCAATATAGAGCTCTTCACAGGTTGATGTGATTACAAAAATACTAATGGGTAAAAACCGATGAGGATTACTATCTATGAAACGTTTTATTAATGGGTACTCATTGGGGCAAGATCTTTACTTTAAATTAACCTCCCCGACATTTACTACTAACTCAAATAACATTTCGAAATAGAACTCTGGAAATCTGTGATACTAATGTCTAATTCGGGATGAAGTTTATTGTCCGAAAGAATTAAATTTGGTTACATTCTCATACAAGCGACATAGCTCCGAGATTACTGCGTTAATTTATGATATTATTAAAATGTCACTGAAGCGTGCATTTACAGATTTCTCCATAATAATCAAGTACAGTGCAGGTATTGTTGAAATAGTATTGAGTTATTTGCCCCGCTATCGCATACTACTTCGTTATATACAGGATAGAAATAGTTTCACGATTTCTCATTTTGGGGGTATTCTGGTCTAGAGCCCTACTTTTTGGGTATTGTTCAAACTAGGATGAAAAAAATTTAGAACATTTTCACTATCAATTTTTTATATAATGTTTATTGATCCTTTATGTATGTAGAAAAGAATTCAGAAGAAATAAATGTCAAAAATTCGTCAAATGACAGGCCGGTGAAGTGGGGGCTGCCAATCAAACAGGGCTCCCTGGTTGACATGATTCCAACCCTTGTAGTCATCTAAATCGAACAAACACAAAAAATGCTTAATTAGTAAAGATGTCGCTACATCTTGAACTACGGCCGAAATAAAAAATTAACAAAATGGCTTCTACTTGAAAAAAAAAACATTCATTTTTACCCCTGTTTTTCGACCTTTACGAAATATATAAAAATACTTCAAATTAAAATTTTTCAAAATCCTTAGTTCCAGCGATATGTATGAAGAAGATTCTTACAAAATTTCAAAGGAATCGGTCAGATAGAACTTGAGATATCGTGTCAACCACCTCAACAATAGTAGTTTTGAGAAAAACGCGTTTGAAGTTTGAGAAAGATTTCCAGTTTCGTGTCTACTTAGCTCCAAGATCGAGACTAAACTGAACAGTTTCAGGTATATTGGGTACGTACTGGTAGTCAGGTATATATAAAAACTTAGATAAAAAGGGTATACAACGAGCTCAAGTCGGATACAAAAGAATTCCTGGAAAACATCTGCCATTCATTGTGTGATCACTCCGCTCGGCCGGTTTAAGTGCCGCGTCACAAAATCCATAGCATGAGAGCATTTTTTTGAAAGTCTAAGCTTTGAAAATATGCAAAAAAAATTATTTTTTCAATTTTCTAGACCAGAATACCCCCTTTGATGGAAACTGGAAGAATACAAGAAGAATCCTTCATTCACTTTCAACTATTGTGATTGTGAGCATAATAAGATTGACAATAGTTGTCAAATGTAGTAGAAAATCTTCGACGGTTTCCTTATGTGGAGATGAAATTTTGTTACATCCTATATATATGTAACTTGGTTCGATGACTATATAATGTGGATAACAGATTATAGTTCTGATTTTCTCATGTGTGCATCCTTGGGCATTATGCAGGAAATTGTTTAAGCGAACTATTGATTCTTGATGCTTCTAGAGTTTCTGATAAGTCATGAAAGCTGAACATCCTCCATTGAGTGCTATTCGACTATACAATCCATCCAACATATAAGCCAATGGATATTTTCACGATTCATTCAGTTGAAATAATGACGAATCGACAAAAAAAAACAGATTCAATTATTATGTCGCATTCATGTTTGTGTGCCAAATGATCGGTTTTCAATGTGTGTGTTTGTGAATTCATGAACTAGAAATTCGATAATGTTTTTATATTTTATTTGTAACAGACAGATAATTATTTGGTTCAGAGTACGTTGAGTAATCATGAGTGTTTTATTGGATGAAGTTTATTCGTTTCTAATTCGAAACAGAATGGGTATATTCAAGCTGGCGATCAATCATTGTAATTGGACGTAGGTGTAAAATATTTTGACCCACCGCCATGATGAATCATCACATGAATTCGTGAAACGATAATTGAAAAGTATAACTGTAATTAATGACAAATTATGAAATGTGGGGACAAATAAATACGGATAACACACACCTAAATTAGTATCAAATATATCACACTAGCGTTTTCACACATCCAATTGTTGATTTTTTACATGTCGATATTCCACCATTGCACCTAATATTGTCCTGAATAGATTGTTCTATATTATATCGAAGCACTTTAGAATGTCCGTAGCCATTTAGTTGGACCATATTGAATTCCTTGGGGCATTCGAACTTAACAGAATTTAATCTTCCAATAGTATACATAAAACGATGATATATAATATTTAATAAACGTATATCCCTTGACCCGTTCGCTGTCCTTAATTGGAATAGTTTCACGGTCAAAAATGCTGGAATATGATAGGATCTTCTCAAGACCATGTAGTTATTGCACCATGGGAGGAGAGCTTTGGGTGATTGGCGAAGCCAAAGACAATTGATAGACCTGCGTTCTCGGTTTTGAATCTTGAAAGTACAAGATAGAGAAGACATAACCTCATATATCTTTCAATCTTCAGCTGTATTTTCATCGTACATTTTTTTCATTGGATTACGAACAATATTCATTTTATTATAGAGAATCTTATATTACACCATTTCGAATTGGGATAGAGTGAAAGAAATGTTGGCCTCTCAATGAAGATCTGAAGAGCAGTGAAAATAATTCTGGTGTCCCGAAGACATTATTTCGGTTCAATTATTCAACTACACTTTCATCCAAATGAAACAATTTTTCTAATACGAGCTTAATCGATATATATTGTCAGCGATCAGTATAACTGTGAGTCACAAGCGGATCCCTAACTATCTTTAACTTTTCCTAATTTCAGTGACATCTGCTCGAAGTATCGATTTCGTCGAATGAAACCATGAGTGTTTCATCAAGATAATCGAATACTCGACCCATTTGTACATTGATCAGATATAACGAATACGGTTTGGGGATCAAATTCTTCTGATTTCGTTTTCTTTCTGCATTTTCCTTAGGGAATTCCTCTATCTAAGGTACCACCACTTGTCGTATTTTATAAGTTTTCAAACTGAAAACTGAAACTCTAGCTTCCAGGTTTATGAATCCTAGTATTTATCCGTTTGCTGCAACTAAATTTCTCCATTGAATATGATATGATGATAAGGCCTAGTATCCTACGATTAACGAGTAGAATATAATTGCCATGGTAGAATTCAAAGAAGGAATCCTTAGTACCCAAAATACATAGAATGTCAGTAGTGTAATATCTCGATTCCTGGGGAAGATTTGGAATTGAATATGTTTTCATTCTTCAAGTTTTTCTCAGACATTATAGGACGAGTAAGAAAGGCATCGGAGGGAATGTAACGTTCCGTATCTTATTATTTATAACAAACAAGCAGTTGAATTTCTGAAAGGAATAACGTGAAGTGTGCTATGAAAACGTTTGTAAATATTTATTCCTTATTTTGAGACCTCATTATTCTTAGTGGTTCTGTGAATTGAAAGAATTGTTATTCAATAATCAATGGTCATTGAAAAATGTTCGCATTTATTCAACAAAAAACATTTCATTCTGAAGAATTGGAATATGTTTTTTGTGATCGAGATAATAGGAGACAATCATGACTTCGTCCTGATTTGACAAAATTCACATCAAAGATTATAGGGTTCGAGGAGTAATTATCATGTTCCTCGTTTTTTTCATCCATCTCAAGTTGGAAGTCTATCGAGCCCATACCAAATCGAATTTGTTGGCGTTGATTATATTGTCGAGGATATTCATATTGAAATTTGGATTTTTCTCAAAATAATCAAAGGTATAACAGATATTCGAAGATTTTCGAGGATTGTTTGTTGAACTGTTGTTTTCTTCATCAGGGTGTTCTCGAGATGAATTCACTTCTATGAACGTATCATGTGAAACTACTGAAGATGTCAGAATATCAATCATCCAGTTCTACAAGTGAGTGATTTGGTATTGTATTGTTTCTACATCAGAACACCCGAGTATCGTTCGCGAAATATCAACAGGAAAACTGGTGCCCATAACAGATATTGAAATATTTCATCTCACGCATCAAGTGGATTCTGGATGTGCATGACATACCGCATCATTTGTATTCCAAAGGTATGGGAATCGCAGAAGCATCTCATCAAACAGATGCATCTACTCAACTTGGTCTATCACTAAGGTGATCAAAAGGCACCTCGCAAGGCGTATGGGTCGATATACACGAGATGACGTATCTGACATGTAGATAACAGTCGTCTTTTAGTACTAATATGGATTTTGAGGCGAATTTGAACAGCGAATGAGGAATAGAAAAGAAGAGGATTAAAAAAACCTTCATGCAATCTTTATGCAAACGTTTTATCTTTATCTTTTCTTTATCCATTCTAAACTGAAATTTTGATTCAATCTTGATATTTTCTTAGCTCAACTTACGATGTACCCATGTATCTAGCTGTTACATGGAAGGTGCATTATTATTTTATTCTAGGCATCTGCATAAACTGATTTTTCTTACCCTTCATCTGAGAAAGTTCACAGTTCTGAAAAAATGTTCCATCAATATTTAAGAGTTCAATTTGTTTCTATATGGTGGAACAAGTGGATCAATTCTGAATCTTCTTCAGAAGTATGGAAAAGTATCAAATCTAATCAATAATTCCGATATGAATCTTCAGATGATGCTGATTTCCAGGTTCATCAATTAGCATTGTCGTGAACCGTCTGTAGAATACGTGGTGTGTGGTTTCTGTGCGTTATTTGAATACAAATACATTTGTCTCCAGGTGAATGGCTTTCTGCTCACAACGACCAATTACGTTTGATTCAATAACATTCACCCTTGTACTTATCAACACCAGAACGTTGCACATCAACGGTGTTTACAATCGACTATTGTCGATTGTTATTCAAATCGCAATGGAGTCTCAAGGATACTATAGAAGGTACATAAGCTTACCAACAAGAAGATGTTGAATTCGATTCGAAGCGATCAATACATCCAACTACCGAGTTTTTAACACGCTTTATTGCATTTTTAGCCAACAACACCAAACAGATTAAGATTCCTTCATAACCCTGAAATACTGTTATCGACCTCACTCATGAATTCTGCAATTTCTGAATTCCGAACTTGTTTTTGTTAAGTGAATTCGGTTCATTATAACTGAGTGATTTGTATGTTGAAGAACAAACTTCTCACTATAACTCTGGTGGCTATGATCCTGTCTGTTATAATCGAAATTATAAGAGTGATAATGATGAGTAGCCTTTATTAAACGAAAGAATAGCTACAAAATGTTATTCCTATCATTTGATGAATTCATGATACTAATAATAATGAAGAAGTAGTTTGAATTCATTGTTCTTTTTCTATATTGAAAAAACTCATAACCATTCTCTTGGATCAACTTTTCTGTTCGAATGAAGTGTTTGTTCTTCTCCTGTCTATCATATTAGTTATTGAAACTTCGCGTTTCTAATTTTCTGAATATCTTATGTATTCAGATAACTCCAGGGGGACATTAAGGGTGACTGTAAATAATGATCCAGAGCAATTTCCGGTGAAAGCGGAAATGAGCAGAAAGTGAAGAATGTGCATAAATGTTCATCTCCACATACCATACACATTGAATTTCATATCGATACAGCTAATACTCTAGAATTCAACATAACCAATGAATTCTTTGACACCCTGAATAGTAATATATCCATTGATCATCTCAGATAGTTTTCCATGGTTGGTATGGTATTTATTTTCGAGGTAAAAAAGGAAATGCCTTTTGGTCTCATTGAGTTCGTCATATATAGTTTCCAACCTGAAATTGACCGTTTTGATAACATTTGTGTTTCAGTTATTGCATATGTCTCTGGCCCACTTGTCCAATTCCAACCAGATGTCACAATACCCACAACTTCATTACTAACTTCCGCACGATACTCGTGGAGTATGTATATGTACCTTTTCACCCTCTTCTACATGTTTCTGTCTCCCATTACTGATACCGCATATATACGCTGTCAACTTTCTGAAACTTTTTTCCTCATTTTATGCAGAAAAAATTCCGCAAACAAAGCTTCAATAAGCTTACTATATAAGAATGCGAAAGAAATTTCACGTCAAAATTTTACTTCTACTTCTGAAACATATGAGATGGAATACGTAGGACTATAATTTGCGTTTTTCGAACGTCTAAGAGCGAACCATTCTGGATTCTTTCAAATGGCAACCTACATCGAGTGATGGTGTAACGAAGACCTAATTTTTTCATCCATTCTTACATCAGTGATCCATCATTTTCCTGAAACCATAATTATAAAATATCGGTTTTATCAAAAGGATTATACTCTGTCGATGATTTTCCACCACTGACATGAAAGAAAGTCGACCTGCTCTGAATTTCCTCAAACGGGATACGGACAATACAAAATATATTTCGATTCGATCTTCATTTATGAATTCATGAATCTGTCAGATATAAATCATTCCTGACAATTTACTCTCACTCAACATAATCAAAAATGTTTATGATGTTTCTTGTCACGATATCAATCGATTGGCAAGTGAATGAAAGCTCATTACTTAATTGATTGTTAGTCGTATAGTCGTCTTATTTTTGAATATTCGAACGTTTCAATCAGATTTTGATAATGTATATGTCATAGCTATAATTCAATAATAATGTTTTATACAGGATATAATATAATGAGTGTGAAACATCTCACGAGGTGATTCCTCATCGAAAAAGAGATCATCGGATCATCCCTCGTTACATCGAATTTGTTTTACATTTAATCTGAAGAACTCACGAAACTGAATTCAAGGTGGCATTTTCTACTATCGAAAAGACACTTAGCTAGTTATTTATTTGGTTCACCCGATGTTTGTGAAGGGTGGAAAACGCAAGCCCCAAAAATTGTTAAAAATTATTTCTAATGTAACTTTTTGTTTTGGAATTTCATTATCATTTGGAATGCATTTCCAATAGCTCATTCCATTATAAACAAAGAATGTATCTTGAAATGTTGGCCCAAAATTAACCAGTTCGCAGCAAAACTTTATTTTACGAACAACCTCAGAGATAAATGCGAACCCAATTAGTATTGTTATTTTATAGTTACTTTGCATCAAAATATGACAGCAGAAAATTTCACGGTGATTTTGATTTCGTAAAGTTTTTTGTATTTGTCTTTGAGTGATGCTCCAATAAAGTTTCTTATGAAATACCCTATCTCTGATCATATCATCTCATCTAACATCACATGATTGAAGTCCCAATCGAAAAGATCGATGAGATATTGCTCAGGAAAAACTACAGGTAGCATGACATGACAACCAGAAGTAATTCTTTGGCTGTTGTTGGAATGCAGTAGTATCACGGGAACTGCAATGGTAAGATAACCTTTTCGAGGTTAACCCAGTCTGATTTTTACTGTCATCTGCCAAACAACATTGACATTTCAATGGTATATGACGTCTCCATGACGTTCGCTGTTTTCATGAGTTTTCACATTAAAATAGTATAATATTCCTTTTATTTCCATCTCAAAAAGTTTGGGCATATCTTAATCGCTTTCAATTCGACACACTGTACAACCCTTGCAGATTCGATGAATTCAAAAGAATATTTTCTCAGCTCTGAATTCACGTTATCCGCAAATATTGCGAATTTCGAGAAACTCCTTACCCCTCATGTACATTCGAGTGATTCAGATTTGAATTTCGAGGAATCTGATACAACATTAATCATCCCAATGATCCGTGCATAACAAACGGACAAAAATTGAATCCATTTCAACGGTATTTCGGTTGTGATTTCGTGTTCGGATGTTTGGGGAGGCAACTTGAGATAGATGCTCCTGGTTCTTCCTCGATTTGAATGAAGCAGCTGCAATAACAAACTTCCCAATGTGCGTTTCTCATGACCACGACTGACAAAGCCGTGTTGCATTACCGAGGAAGTTTGGAAGCAAACGAATTATCAAGTATACAAACTTCAATTACAGTATTCGACAAAATTCCAGGAGAATCGTTGATGTTGGGAAATGAAGGCGTTAGACAGTATCCTCTAATAGTTTCATGCTATGAAAACAAGTGGGAAACACGCTCGGGTCATTCTATTAACTATTGGACACGGAAAGTTGTCCAAATGGACGATGATGCTGGGCACAATTCGTCATTCGTTTAATCAATGGAGTACGCAAGTTCCAATTCAGAACTGGAGATTGGATAAAGATAGATTCTGTGGAGCACAAGGAAACGTGAACATAAGTCTAGTTCCTCCAGCGAGAAATGACATCACAATCATCTGAATTAATCGCAGCGCAGCAGCTATGCGATAACATTAAAAGAGGATATTCCGCACATTTCTCCATCAGGATTCCACAGATTGCGACTTCTCCTTCCTGATTCCCACTTATTTCAAATTCCTCGCAGTCACCCAGATGAGGTCAATCTCGACTGTCCCTCGCTCGAGACTTGTAGAGTCGTGAAACTTCATTACTTTAGCGCCACAAAGGGTTTAGTTTTTTTCATCCCTTCGTTAAAATCGTCCTCTCGATTCTTCGGATACCATCAGAGAGGTTTCGATAGAAACTAACCGACCAGACAAAGCACAAAGATTTCCAGAAGAACTGACAAGTCGACAAATCAAAGTTTTGCTTCGCTGAAGATTGATGAACGTAACAGTCAATTTTCTGTGCTTTCTTTTCCGATGAACTATTACACCGTGAAAATTGTGTCGGCGATGTGGGAGGTTTCAACAATAAATTCGCTCGTACTGAGGAGAATGATTTTTCAAAAATGGTCATCAACTTTTGTTTATGTTTTTGTCCCTTCAGGGGTAGCTGAAATAAACTTCAATGCCAATCTGTGTCTTGTGACAAATCTGGTGGTGGTAAGAGGAATTGAGCTGTTCCAGGTGGTTACATATAATATGAGCGTAGTTTCAAATAACACTTTCAATGTGAAAATTGCCCATTCTGTGATGTTTTCACCTAGATTTGCTGCTTATGCTAGAAAAAAGTATGATGGTTGTATCTACCAGTGTACGCCCATTTTATACTCTCATATGAAACGATATCAATATCGACAGATCAGTTTGGACGAGAAAAAGCAACCTGGAAACGATTTCTAATAACATTGTGCAACGCTTTGTGACAGGAGATCAAGAGAAGATAGACGCCACCAGAAACTAGATCCAGGATTTATATAGCTTCTGCCAAACCAAACCAAACATGTTATTACAGTGTTTGGATACTGTCGCATTAGATCTATGCTATCAATTCCGAATCGTTGATAGATAGCAGGAATGTTAAGAGACGCATATAATTTGAAGTTATAAATCAAATTCCTGTGAATGCAGATCTATTTATATTCCATATTAGGATGACGGATGTGAAAACCATCGTATGACATAATGTTTGATTGAATGCGTTTTGTCGATGTCACAAGAATGTTGGACCCTAACTAATTTGAGAAACAATTTCGTGAAGGCCTGGCTGACCTTTCGTGTACGATAGTGAGGCTCTTACATTCAATCAACGAAATCCCCGAGTCCATGAAAGTGCCATAAGATTTTTTACCTAGTCGTAACTTCATGCTGGACTATTGTCTTCAGTGTAAAATATTTATACTTGACCCTCGTAATTCCTTTAGCGTGTATCATGAACGCATTCCTCTTTCGTTTCAGCTGATACAACATTCATCTTGTGAATGTTAGGTGTCGAGAATCGGTTTAGCTACCACAAATAGGTAATTTAACCATATCGCCATATCCCCTGATAATCAGGGAAAACAGTCCACTCTGGTGGACCAGAAATCGCTCGTAAGAGATATTCCGCTCATTTTAACTCGCTAATGAGTTATGGTGGGCTATTTGTAGGCTATCTAGTCCAGTCAGCGTTTCCTAGTAATTGTGTGATTTTTGGAGAGAAGTGAATCAATGAAAGATATATATTTTATTATCAGTTCTGATCTGTTTTTTTTCGTCGAGTAGAAAAATATTGAAAATACCTAAATAATATATCAAATTATCAAGTGATCATTCAGTTGGACTCCCGATGACATTATAAGAAAAAATCCAATGATCCAGAGTTATTTCATGTATAAAATAAATGTGTGGAGAGTCTAATTCGAAAATCAAGAATATTTCGTATACTCAGGCAATCAAAATATTGGAATAGCGTTCCTGTACTCACTATCAGTATAAACCAGAGCTTCGAGTTAGGAAAGCATTCATAATTATGAACATATCCACGGAATAGTGCGAATAGTAATGTGCAAGAAATTATCAACTTGGGATCTAACTGAGCATAACTTGGTAGGAAGAATCGAATAACTGTACAAAGCATAGTGAACAGCAATATTTATTCTCATGTAATTTGGCCTCTTCCTATATTGGTCATAGCAAATTAGAAGATTCATATACGGTTGCCACATAATCAGCTATATTTTCAGAAATTACTTCTTCGAATATTGTGTTTTAGTTGACATAATAATGCTGCAACAAAAATACTTATAATATATAGAATATATTATATTTATGAAGAATATAAAGAGCTATCATCTTGTTATTAAACATCATATCTGGTGGTCAATTCATCAATTTCACTCATCCATTAATTTCACTCATTCAAAAATGTCTATCAACCCCATGTTAGTTGAAGCTTGGGCCATACAGTCTATAGCGGAATCCGAACCACTCCTGGGGAAACAAACATATCGGAACCATATACATATAAGGATTCCTTATCTCAAAATATCTTGATCTTTGTAGTGTATTGTGAGTAATCAATACTCTGTGCAATTTTTCATCACACGAATTCATTCTCAATCATTCAAAGCTTCGAAGAGTCATAAGAAACTTCAATCAATCATATTACTTGTCACTTGAGGAGCGTTTGAATTTATAGGTATCAAAATTATATTTTCCGTATTGAATGATGAATCATCAGTTGGTGCAAATCGAAAATACAATATTTCATTCTAGTCAGTTATTATGATGATGGAATACACATTGATTCGGTTATATCCAAAGAACAATTTTTGATGAGATAAACTTGGAATGGCGAAAGGAAAGTTATCATTCTATTATCTGTTTCGTTAACTGATATTTCATGTGATTTCAACAATATTTTTCAGTCATCACTAAGCGAAACCGATTGTTTGTATGGAACAAAAAAGAACAACAATGGTTTCTGTTGACAATCGATTGCGTGACCAGAATGTACCAATGTATAAAAACGATATGTTGAGATCATTAATAAGGAATGGATTAAAAACAAACAACTGTACTGATTCATTAGATAACTTTGCTCATTTAGAAACTTTATGTAGGGATTTGTAAGAAGAAATACCACGACTCACGACCATATTCATTACTCCACATAAAGTGTGGAATCCCAATCGATATCGAATGGAGAGAAACAAAATGGAGCATGCGGGATATAAAAAAGAAATGAATTATTTCTGGAAAAACAAAACCAGTATGGTCTACGTTCCGTATATACTGAGTATATGGATACAATAAATTGTCGCTTAGTTTCTGATATTTGTGTTTGCTGTGCGAAACAACTAATATATTCACACCCCGCAAAGCAGAATTGTTCATGAAGATTTCAGCAATTCAATCCATATATCATCATTGGAAAATTAAATGGATTATGTTCATGCGTTTTTTCTTCATTCCTGAATTCTGCATTTATTATTCTATTCCATTTATTCGTCATCAATGATTCTGGATTCTTAATTCTGGTTGGATTCTGGTGTCTTAAAATTCAGATTAAAATGAAATATGGAAATGTTCATTTTCAATGGTTCGATTCATATGGTCAATATATATACTAACACAGAATTTTATTTATAGTTCACTGTTCAGTGGATATTCAGTATATTTCCTTTTCATAACCGTTATCAATAATAACGGGTCGTTTGTTATTGAAGATATATTAGGGAATGATTGACATTCGTAGACATTTGTGATTTTCATGAAAACAACATGAATAAAATTTAAGGATATTCGTACATTAACGCATCAGTGTTTAGTGAGATGTGAATTACAGTTCTTTCAGAATACGTCCATTGTATGGTTAGGTACCTTTAAATAAAAAAAGAATACTGTCAAAGTGAATTATTCAATAGGAATGGAGCTTCAATATTTATTCAATATGAAACGCATTCATTTCGGAAACTTTTCAATGCATGTATTCAGAATATACGAGTCTTTCGAAAATTTATTGAACGGTCGTACACGCTATCAAACTTTTGAACTAAATGAACATGATATATGGACATTCCCAAACGTGTGGAACTGGGTTGCCTTCCCAACCGATTCATACTTTCCTTGTTTTAATTACGTTTTTAATACCAATATATTACTGATGTGTTACCTACTAACAGAAAAAATCACAAAGAATTGATCCTCAAATATCATATGTAGTTATTCAAATGATCAATAACGAAAACATGTGATAATTGATTACATGGATTATTTATTGGCCAGGGTTTAGTAATGTGCAATACGAAGATGAACAACAACATGATTTCCTCAATAATTCAATAAAGAGTTTTCACAGCTTGACAGAATACGCCCTGTTGCTAGATACAGAGATATGAACAATAGACACACCTTACGATTAAAATATGGGTAGTCTCCAGCGATATTATGAATGAAATATTCAATCAATGTATGTTGGTTCATGATTCGAGTCTTAGAAAAATTCATATTGATATTCATATAATAATGTAGTGTTTATGGACGAATTTGATAACTGTTGAAATAAAGACCCATCTGTTTACAGGGTATTTATGAGAATATGAGGAATGATTGATTATTTGAGTAATTTTGAATCAAAAATGTAATGATACAAAAGGTCCAGTGATCCTGTTTCTTGAAATTTCTCAACCAATTCATTTCTCAATTCGTTTCTCAACTCATTTTGCCACTATACGGTTATTTTATACTGTTGATTGAACCATTCAGCAACCCTTCCCGCATATCTATTGTTTTCATAATACAGTTCAATCAACAGAACTCTCGCTGCAACTGTGTACTCCGTTTTTCTTTTTGGTTTAGAAGTACAACACGTCACACGAATGGAAATCACTATCCATGATCAGCAGAGACGTTCTCTCTGTTATATTGAAGGATGTGAATCAATACAGAGAAAAAATGGGCAATAAACCAACAAATGTTGCAACTAAGTTGTTTAGTAAAATAAATTATTTCTGTCAAGTAAAAAAAAATGCACGGATATTCTAGAGAATTTAATGATTCGTTCACCGTAACTACTCAAAGGTTCGAGTGACGGAGCTGCAATCAAGGCAAAAAATACTCTTTAGGAAACTAAAATCGACCTGTCCAGACGTTTCTTCACATCTACGATACTATCACCCGAAACTCTCTAGTAACGTTTTCGATAAACCACCATGTTTTATACAGTGTTCTGAAAAACTATTGAGTTCCCTTTCCAATAACCGATCATGTTCCCTCAATAGATTAGTTTCGCAAATGAATATGTGCTCTATTTGAAAATTATTTTGGCACATAACAAAGACCTGATCAATAATTGATACAATGTAAATCATGGAACATGAAACAATTGAATCATTCCAATGAAGAAAAAGCTGATGTGAATGAGGACAGTGAAGTTCTGTGCCGTCTAATTATATGTATGTGCTGCAAATTTCATCAAAGAGTCTTTAGATATTGAACTACTCTCTCTAAGAAACCTGGAAACTCGAAAATAATTTTGTACTATACGAAGAGTTTTCATAAAATATTACAAATTCATGACATGCGACGAATATATGATTGAAATGAGCTGTCTCAATATTTTATTGTGATTATTTCCGAAAGAGCGTTGCATTCGTTTCCGGAAAATGAAAGATTTAATCTGGCAATGGCAATGACACAACTTTCAACACGTTGATGTTTTCAAATGATTTATTTCGATTTTCATTGTGGAGAGCAAGTTAGGGTTGAAGGTATTCAATAATGAGATTCCATCTGATGGTTATTTTCCATTGACCAATAGAAGTTGTTGTTTGTGATAGTATGCTGCGTTTGAATATTTTGAACGCAAGCGGGCTCAATTACGTAAATGAATGGCATAGTATGAAGATCAAACGTAAAACTAACTAACCACCATACATGCAGTCGATTCACTCATTAAATTCGCAGAATATTCTGCGTGGTGCAGATTTAATAGGAATTTGATCAAACCAAGTCTGTATAGGCACGACCCGTTCATTATGTGATATAAATTGAAATTGCATTTCTATGAATTGTTTAATTAGCTGCAGTTGTTTCAAATATCACCAGATTCAAATGTGGAAAATTTCAAAAAATCATCAACGAACAAATTATCAATAGTCTCTATTTATATTAGGTATATCTCGTCAGTGAAAAAAAGCGAAAGCAACAATTTGGTTATTTTACAGGAGAGCGTTTTGAAGAAAATGGGTCCTGTTTGGTATTTTTGTTGTCTATTAAATTAACATTGTATGGTGGGTTGAGACACATGCACAGTTTGTCAGATCACAGAGACCACCATATCGAATCGACTGGTGGTCGTAACTTCAAATCGTAAAAAATATCGCTTTCCCCACTTTTTTCTTGTCAGCGACATTCTTATACGTAACGATATTACATGGACATTCCCCTTTTTGATTTTTAACTACATAAGACTGCCTTGTCTGGCAGCGAATAACCGAGAAGCCAGAAGATTCATTCTGCCAAGAGGCTTACAATCTGCGTAAGGCCGAAACACAATCGTTAATTAACAATAACAATAAATTCACTGTCACCATTCTATGGATAGTATATACAATTAACCTATAAACTAATCCTAGTTATTCCAGCTCTAAGATGATTTTCAGAACATTAAAACTTTTTCATTGCATTATTATGATGACATGAGAGGGAATTTCCAAAATGATCAGACTTCTGAAAATTTCTTGCGACATGAATACATGTAAATCGAATTCATAAAAACATGTTGATCAAATAAAAATATCCTGATTCCTCTTTGGAACGATGAAAACTAAAACAATAATAATAAATTGATATTTATTTTTGGAATCACTGCATAGTAATGATGATATTCAGCAGTCATATTCATATGGTGTAAATAACTTGAATTCATGAAATGAATATCGTGCAATCGGCATGATGGACAATACATATTGTGAAAGAATGATGTGAATGCATCACGTTGATGAACAATGTCGATTTAAACCCAAATGAATATTTCGAATTTTTATGGCCAGTAGTAGCAAGATATGCGTGACAACATAACCCTCTTTCGTGATCAGGTCACGATCAACTGAATATGGTAATCAAATACCTTCTAATCTGAAACGGAACAAAATTAATTTTCATCGTTGAATTCCACTTCTCGGCTTTTCATTTATATACTCCGCAAATTGATTGGAATTTTTAATAACGTTTGGGTAGGGCCAATTGAAAGGATAATCGTCGATCCGACATAAAATGCATTGAATACATCAACTGTTTTGTTCCTGATACTTTCACTCGCCAATTCTCATTAAAGTCAATAAGAATGGAAACAAAGGAAACTCTATCATCGTTCCTGATATACTGAACAAAAAAACTGGTGTTTGCCAATCGTTATAAAGTATCGGGATTCTCATCCAGCTATATTAGGTCAGACTTTTCCTTCATAATGGTCGGGAAGGATTTCGTTGTGTAACTTTCGATTCATGTCCTGCCTGAAAAATTATTACATTGTCTAAATGATTATATCGGAAAGGAGACTTCATCGGAGATGTAATAGGCGTAATTGGTGTTGAATTGGTGCACCTTCAATAATCAAAAACTTTATGATTTGATTGAAAGGAAATGATTTATCATACATAGTAATTTATAAAAGTTGAAAGTGGACAGTTTGGACATGTGCTATGGACGTTTTTAGTCGGTTTATGGCATGTTCTCTAATAATTACTATTCAAACAATATCAACAATAATTTATTCAAGTTTTTGTTGCCCCATACATCGAATGAGTTCATGAGGGCTAATATCGATTGAAGAATTTTTGGATGAGATATATTTCAATTTCAAGTATACAAGGTAATTCAATACGAATGGGCAATCTCTGAATTGGAGACAAACACAACAAAATATTGCGATTGAGCTTATGTCTTCTTCAAATGTTGCAGGTTTACGAAATACAGGGTATTTAAATTGGAATTTCTCAATAGTTATTTTGAGCAGCATTGTCTTGAAGATTGTCAAATCCATGTTTTTTGACATGAAAATTTTGAATTATATATTGAATTTAGAACTATTCATACTGGACATTGTCACACCCTGTTACTCAAGTGAATAGCATCTCATTTTGTTTGCCTAATAAGTTATGGGTGCTAAGAGCTTCTGAAAATGTTATGTCAACTGTATATCGTCTTGATGTTTTCATTGAAATATTGATCGACTCCAGAATGTTTCACTGATATTATGTACTATTATCGATATAAAATACACTGATGTATCTGTAAGTTATTTTTGATATTTATATTACTTCTGAATCTCGTGAGTTCCCATTTCAACAAAAGCATGACAGGAATATATGATCAATTATTTTTTTCCAGTAAAAATAATGAGAATATTGTTACTCGGGTAGATGAATCTTTGATATCAACAGAATTATGAAATAAATATACTTCGATCAGGCCAACTCCAACTATTGGGTGTACATGTTGCCGTTTTCATCGATTCACAGGTTCAATCAATTATTCAGAATGTCAGCGAGGCCGGGATTTTCGAATTGTTCGAAAGGCTTACACGTGAAGGACATAAAATATAAATCCTTTTGGGCATGATTGTTCACGACCATTATGCAATGATTGAACTTCAATTCTCCCTCAATATTTTATGTATGTCAGTGATAATAATTTGATTATATACTGTTGATGATTCAAAATATACAAAAATAGACAAAGAAAAAACTTTACACAACCATTATCCTCTATAGCTGAATTTTTCAGAACGGAGTTTTATTTCGCAAAAATATTCCAATGAACAATAAGTGATTCAATTCTTACAATAGATCTTATTTTCTAAACTAGTTGCCTTTTCTTCCAGCAGCTTGGTTAAATTTGAAAATCAAAGATAAATCCTATAACATGAAGTATTTTATTCAGATTATTACACGAATGAACTAAAGAGCTGAACTATTTGAATATTATTGATTGAGATAGTTATAATTAATGCTCATCCAACTATTGGATTTTGCTTTGGAATTTATGTTCGAGTCGCTAAAAAGAAAAAGCCAAGAAAAGTTATGGATATTTTCATTTCTGCATTGCACTCACTTATCACATATCTATATTCACTTATTCACCATATTGATATAAGATATAAGAGAACTATATCTGAAGTACGCAAAAGTAAACTTTCTCGAGACATCTGATAGTGAAAAATAAATTGTAAAACAATACAAAAACAATTTGCCATAAAGTCATGGTTAATTAAACTTTTCAATTTATCTGTGAATAACCCTCGATTAATTCATGTAAATACGAAAGAAAGTTGAAGCAAGTTAGAAATAAAAAGATTTAACTTTGTTTTCACGAGAGCGTAGCCATTCAACTCATCACAACTTTCCAATGGAATTTTGTTTTTCTCGACTTGTTTATGGGTTGGAACGAATTAATCTCTCCTAATTGAGAACATTTATAAAACGCAATCAGAAGAAACAATAAAACTACATAGCTTTCTCTATGTCTTCATCGATACCATACCGAGCTTTATATGCACCATAAGTTGAACACTCTATAGTTATCAAACGTTTATACAGGGTGAATCATAAATGTAAACCGAGCTTTCTGACGGTGACTATAAGAACTCAAATATTTCAGGAACGGTTCAATTTTAGATATTTTGACAAGAGCATCTTTTTCATTTTATATTTTTCCCTTCGGATGCATTCATTTTTCGACCATAACGAATACAGGGATTGAATTTGTCCAAAAAAATCACAACTCACCCTTCAAAAACACCCTCTTCAGCAGTATGAGGAATGTAGAAGTGTATTCGGAAAATGTATTTCAATTAACAACAAATATTCATGCAGAAGATTTCAATTTGGTGAATTTCACCGCTAAGATGTTGCGTCAAAACGAAAAAGGAGCTGAACTTTCAATAGCTGTAGTAGTATTATTGAGCTCTGGTATTTTAACTAAAGACAACAGAGCGTTCGAGTACAATATGGATGGACACGAAAAGGCCTGTCAATGATTTTAATGAATTTGTGGGAGCCTACAACTATTCGCCGTGAGAAATGGCTGAAGGAAATTGCCCCTGGAAATTAATAACCTTTGACCGACTTCAAACGATCTTGGTAATAGATCGATGATCCTACAACCGTTTATACACACAAATGGATCCCGGTAAGTCATTTCCTTTTTCATTCTCATTATTTCACATGATCTAATGAAATGAGAAGGTTCATATCCTGAGAACATTATTGTTCTTTATGATTCAGTGAAAGTTATTACTTGTTTATTGGAAAATAACCTTTCCAGCTCTAGGAATATAGAGTCACTACCTATATGTGCGTGGTATGGGATACAGCTAAGAAAAAGAAGTAAATGATGCATGGGAGTGATAAAACGAAAGAGAAAAGTCAGTTTTATGACGTCGAGATTCTACAGAAATATATGAGGACCTGCAGAAGGGAATCAGGACAACCTCACGTTTTCAACGAAAAGCATGACGAAATAATACTTCACCTCTATTGAAACACATAAAATGTTTTCGACGTGATACATCAGAAATTCGACAGGAGGAAAGGATGGTAGTATGAAGTAATGCTATCAGTACTAATGATGAAATGATACAGGTGAATGTGGGAAATTTTATATAGAGCTGAAGACAAATTGATCCCTCATCAGATTTCAACGAAAAGAATCAAGGCATTCTATACTTACAATAAACAAAAGTACATCGAAGGTTTCAATATAGAAATCTACAACTGTAGATCATAAAAAATAATATAAGACACAATATATCGCCTTCAGAATGCACCAGACTATCACAAATACAATTCACAGAGAATCAATAGCACAAAGTGTACTGGGACCATAGAATTATAACTGATGAAACAAAAAATATACCGGGATACAAGGATTTCCAAGAGGAAACACAATAATGTAGATTATGAAAAAAACTCACAGTGACAGGCTGAAAACCACAAAGTCATTACTGAGCTTATCAGGGTAGCTAAGATTTACTTTTTTTTAAACTTCTCACGATTTTTTGGTTTCGTTTTGTTCTGCTTTATTTTTTGGCTTTTGGCAATTTTTTATCATATCCAATCAATTCGATTCGATTCACTGATTTTTCATATTGATTGAAATGTAAATGGTTTCTTCTGTTGAACGAATAAAGCTATGATCATTATTAGAATCTATGCACATAATAAAAGAAACAATTTACCTCACGATTGAATGAGAACTTACAGAATAGTCAGCAAGGAATGCAAACCTTCATTACTTTTATCCACAAAACAACAGTGTGAGGAGATTGGAAGCATATTCAGGAAAATGTTGTTTTTTATACCATGATATCACAAAATGATATAACTCAAACGCGACATACTGTATAATTACAATTCAACAATTGTATGCGTATATTCAACCAAAGCATTTGACATAACATTATTTCACATTATACGTTATAAAGTTCCAATTTGTCTTTGGTCAGATAAAGATATATATAATATTCGTTTTGTATGAACTGAAAGGCGCAGGAAATTTGGTTAGGAATGAGGGAGTTGTTCGAAGTAGATTGACGTATTCTGTCGAAGGCCAAATTGTTCGGCTAGCGAATTCGCCATAAATCAATTCCAAACAACAGACGAATTTCGAGTACCTTCGCTATGCTTCACTCTATTTGTTCGGACGGGAAAAAATGCCTACCCTAATACATCGAAGAAATTACTTGGTAGCACATAAATAGCTGGGGATTAATCGAATCAATCACGCTTATTCGTCTAATATACCCTTCTGACTTTTCGCAAGGCAATCGTTTTGATTATATTATTAAATATTACACACTAATGAAGTTTTTACTATTTTCTTTCTGTTTAGTTTCTTCTTTCTTGCAACTTGCTGACAGTAGTATTGTCTGAAAATGTTCAATTGCTTCAATTAATTCTATTATGTTACGAATAAAAAGCCAGAATATGTTATCATAATATAAATCACCCTGTATATCTCTGAGGTTTTTGAACACGTGATGTTGATACTGGTTTCATAGAGTTTTTCCAATGAAGTCATATAAAATTAATGGATCACGAAAGGGACAATCTCTTTCAACTTCGAAACATAAATTAATAAGCGAAATGGATATTTGCCTTAAACTAAGAGAGTTGTTTAATATTCAGGATTACCTTTTTTTCCTTTTTTCTTTGAAGAAAGTACATATTTCAGAAATACCACAAAGAATCTTTCAACTCAACTGAAAATAACTCAAGAGAAGATGTTAAAATCAGGAAGTGACGTTTATAAATTCAATAAAATAATGATTATGTATATATTTGTACACATGGTGGTCCATATTGTCGTTGAGAACAAGAAGCAAGCAAGAAATATGTAGAGATTTTCCTGTTTCGTATTGGAGCTACCAAATCACTCGTGACAATTATAGACATTGGAATCGAAGGAATAATGAAACAGTTCACAATTTATACAAATATGCTTAGCCTGTGAACAAATCACCATTCCACTAGGCAAGTTCAAGTACAATTTTAGATTAAAAATTAAACTATTGGATTGAGAAGTTGATAATTTATGATCGATTGGGTTTACTGAAGGATTCCCAATTCCATAACGATGTTTGGATTCATGACGGTATGTATATTCCTAGGAGTAATTTCGATTCACCAATTCCAGAAATCCACTAAAACTTTAGTTAACCCTTCTAACCACACTATTAACGGCCATGTCTTGGTTCATCTGTACATGACAATGTAATTATTTCAAGACATTCGTAAACTTTCGGACAATTTAGAGTTGGCCGAAGTTACCGTTATAAGTTTCCTGCATTATGAATGATCATGATCATGTTATGTTAAAACAAATAATAACAAACACCTCAATAAATAACTGTTCGGTAAAAGGTCATTAATCATATTGTGATAACACTAGACACATATTTGCTTAGCCGCTCATTCATCATCGTCCTAATAATTATATGCCCCAATTACAAATCACTAAAATTAGTCACAGCATTGTTTTGGGTTACGGTTTTTGTTACGAGATTCGATTATGGCAACTTGAATTCAATGAACTCAAATCTCTAATGTACAGCTACTGACAATCTTGAAAGGGTCTCTACTTCTTGGCTCTGCATGCAATTCTTGAAGTCTTATACTCAGAAGTGAATGAAATGAAACTGAAAAGAGGTAAATCTCCTAATATCTTCTTGCTGAAACGTTCAAAAAACAAAAACCAAAAATAAGTTTTTGAAAATCTGTAAATTCTGATATGTTATCAGTATCTCGCTTTACTCAATAATTGATCAGTTGAAAGCAAGCACAAAAAATCAAATTCAATTCTTTCTGATGATTTTGAAGAAAAGAATTCATCAATATTTCTGATCTCATACTCGTCGATAGAAAATGAAAAACGATTTGTTTTCATCCTTTCTTTCTTCGTAATAGAGGAAACCCGAATATAGAATGATCCCAAAGCTGTTTTATGTTCTTCTTGGAAAGAACAGACTATCCTCAGGGACAGATGGATAACTTTCTAAACTGCGAAGGAATTTGCCTGAACAGCACCCAGTGGAGGTCTGGTGAAATATATCTACCGAATTAGCACCTTTGATCATAAAGAAATACTTAGTTCATACCGATGGGGTATTCGAATTAATCTTGCATTAGAAATGGATTGTGACTAGAAGACTTTTCATTCTCAGATTAACATACTGAATGAATTTGAATCTCATTTTTCAATTTCAGTTTATACGACATCAATTTCAACTGTCTTGCCTTTCCTCTGAGTTTCAATATCAGTTGCTATTGATGTTTCTGTCTGAAAAATTCAAGTCTCAATCTGTACCCTTCAATTATTCCGAGAAGAAATTGCTATCGGAGAAAAAAGTTTGGTTCATGGCAAGGATGAATAACCTCCATTCTCTATCAATCACAAACTTCAATCGCATCACATTGTTATGCAACTTTTCCATTCAAAAGTATTTCATATGAACGTATATCCAATATTCTGTTCAGTTCGTGGATTCCAAAATATATTTTTCATTCACAAAATCTGCATATATTGATTGGTTATGTATATATGGTTATAAATGAACTTGTGTTTTCTTCTTCTGTTTGCTCTGAAGTATACTTAATTTCTCGCAATTCCTATGGTGTGTGCATGATTAGTATACTCTTGAATTTCTTCAATTGTATACATTGTTTTCGGATCATGTATGTTTTGGACTTTTGGAAATTTTTCTGGGAATCACTGATGTTTGGATATTTTATCAAACATTTTTTGGTATGAAATAGAAGAGTTTTTTTTTATAAGTATATATCATTTTATCAAACTCAAATATATATTAGAATGCCTCTGAAAATTTGGTCTCTAGTATTTCAAACTAGATCATTATTATTACGAATAAGAGCTAGAGTGTTACAGTACCAGTCAGAAAGGATAACGATTGCTCTCTGTCGGACGCTGTTTTGGAGTTTATGGTAAACAACATCCAATGAAATTTTTATAAAAAATATTAGTGGCCACATTGAAATGTGGTTTTCAGTAAATATCAACTCTGCAGCCAGACCATAGACTATTTTTTTAACGACATGGAATGAAAATACGATATATAGTACTATTTTGTGGCCAGGAAGATAACAAGCGTGTGTTGTTCCTTATAGAAGTTATTATTTTATATGTCACCAGTTTTATCTCGCAAAGTCAACAAGGAAAGAGATTAGACGGAGTTACTCCGTTCAGAAAAGTATAACTTTTGTAGAACCGACAATCCAGCAAATCTTCTCGTACATAATTCTCAGTGATTATATAGGGTAAAAACCTCAAGGAATACATTCACTATGGCTGAAGTTCTCCAAAGCAGATTGATGTTATATATTGCAAGCAAATATAAAAAAATTGTCCTTGAGGGGTAGATAAAATCACTCATTATGTGTTTTCAAACGCATTCCTATAGTTTGTGGTAATTGAAATGGAGTTTAAAAAAATACATGTTATATTTATCATACATGGATATTCTATGGATAGTATTTCCATTACCTCATGCACATTCTTGATAAAGTTTCTTTCACAGTGAGATGTTTATTCAACCTCCAATATTCTCATCATTAATGCATTAAGACTACATATGTCACCTTTGTTTGAGAAGCTCAATCTCACGTTTAAAGCATAAAAAAAGCAAAGATGGTATCATTTCCGAAGGAATTGGAGATATCACAATATGGAAAATATTTTAGCTGAAATCTCCATGTTCCATTCACGGACAAAATAAATATTCAGAACAATATTACTTCTGATCCTTACGATGCTCTAGATCGTAGAAAAGATTCAAACTTTGGACAAGCAAACGATGTACCCGAACGAACTATTCAACTCGCAAACTATTAAGGAATTGTACGACCAGAGCGAAGTGGGTTTTGGAAGACATGAGGTTTCCCTAGCATGAAATCTCGAACAGTCTGAAAGCGAAATTCGGATTGACTAACTGACCATGTTTGTTATCATACCAATTTGGAAATGATTTGGGGCTGAATTAACTGTAGCCATTCTCTTCGTCAGTTTTGTTTTCAGATCCACCAAACTCATACTACTTAGAATAAATGATTATATCTATCTAGGCTCATCTAAATTCATTATTATTTATGACCAAACCTCAGGCTACATAATCTGAAGTTTTGAGCAAGTCTCAGATCAAGAATTCTCACAAAATCGGATTACTGTAAGAGTTTTCAATCCATCGCAAACTAGATTCTGTTGTCATTACAATACGTGACGAATAGTTTGAATCTTGGAATTTACATCACCATGTGCATACTCAATGCTATTCTGAATTGTTCGAACAAATATAACCAGTTCAAAAACGATTTGAGTTTCTGGTCGAGTGGTCTTCTTGAATATATTGCAGTCATGACCACTTTCGAGAATGATCTCTTTTCCATTGGCGATATTTTGTCAGGATAACAGTTCATATGTTTTATGTTTGACCAAATTCTTCAGGGGGTGTTTTGGGGGTCACCTCTGTCGCTTGGGTCGTACTCAGGAAATATAAATATAACTATTTTAATTACAGAGTGAAATACCAAAGAAACATATAATTTATTAACAATTTTGATGGTACATCCTTCAAGAGATATTCAATGATACAAACGAAAACAAATGAGAAAATACAATTGCTTACCCTTAATATACAATAATACTGGAAACCCATTCTTCAGGAGTAATGAGAGTAATCAAGAAGAATTGTAGCATAGGCGTCCGAACTAGGCCTTCGGACGCCTACCTACCCCTCTAGACTAACTCAGGACTCTCTGAAGACCAAGTCAAGAATCTTTTTTCAAGACTATGTCTTCAATTACTTATATTCATTCTGATTGTTATGCGAACATGCCCCAGTGAGTTCAACGTGATTATTTTGCGTATTGTAACAATATGTCTGGTAATGAACTCGTGAACTTGAATTAACTCACATTCGGGTCATGTTGGTTCAAACGCACCTGAGGTCGAACATGGATTGGTTTACATATAGTGAGTGATTATAATTCTTGGACCATGCCTTGTGGTGTTTGTGACAGTATAACAAAACCACAGTTCACACAAACCATACCATATTCGAACTATTTGTAAGAATTTCCATTGTAGGTACTAGGTGTTCGTCTGTGGCAGCTTCAATAGAGCTTCTCTGGACCGTTTTCCTTCAGCCATGTCTAGAATGGACATGGAAATAAGTATGTGTAACATTTTATGCCACGCCAACTCGTCATGCATACTTATGAATACCACCCTTCGAAATGTCACATCCCACAAAATAAATGTGTTTTTTGAAATGTGATACGTCACTCAACTGAACTTTGAAGCGGATTTCATATGGTGTAGTATGATCTGATCTTCTTTTCATTTTGTTTTGTATGAATGAATAAATGAGTAGAAGCATAATAAACTCCCCAACTAATTTGTGATTCCGAACATCTAATCATCATTATAAATGATTGATAAAAAATCAAAGGTTCAATTGAATGTAACAAGTGGGTAAGGAAAATGAGTTTCCAAATTGAATTGTTATCATAACGTTCCGATTATGCGTATTCTTACTTGTTTCCAATTGAGAACTGATAAATTCTGGAGATGCGATTATGTTTATGTGAACAGGGTTTTCTGGTTCAGTGGACCTTGTTTCTTCCAACTAATCAGAAATTTCCAGACATTACAAATTCCTGAACTTATTTCGCTACAAGTGTTATTGGTGGGTTTCAGCACATTTTCTCATCAACTGCAATCCTATCGATTGAATCATAATTTGAATTGAAGACATACTGAATACAACTTTGGGAATTTTGATCTTAGTCATCATGTTCGAGGTTGGAAATTCTTCCCAAAATCTGCTTTTTCTCCTGATTTTTCTTCTGGAACACATCTGAAGCAAGTCAAATCCTAAAGTAGTTTTATTCTAACGGCACAACAAACGCATAAAGCAAAGGAAAAAGTGAGTTCCTCAAGTGACAAATCTGGACCTCCGTCAAGAGGGCTTCTCTGTATGCAGCGGACGAATGCTATTCTGAAAATAAACAACTATAGAATACGGTCTCGAGAGAAACACCAGAGTGCATCTCACACAAATATTTCATGAAAGTTTCATTCATTGTGGAAGAAGATCGATAGTTTTTTCGGTCATATAAGGTGAACGGCTCATCGAAACTGTCTGCCGAAAGTAGAAACACACTAAAAGTTGGTATGTTCCACATTGTTTACTATTTTCAATTGTTCCTGTCGCTATCAGAACTTAATCTGGTGATTCTATGATATTTTTTCACTTCCACATTATTCGTGAAAATCGTTTATCAAACTGTCTTTATTATTTCAAATTCAGACAAATTAACAAGCAGAGTGATCGATATTCCATCTAGATTCTTTTTCTTTATTGAACGGTTATGTTGAACTCATTACCCAGCGAGGTATTTCTTGATGCCTATAATTTCCTAATATTCAAGAAAATTTTCCTCTCAACATTTCTCTGCTGGCTCGCTTACTGGAAATTTATGGAATATCCTTCCATGTAATGGAAATATTCACAGGATATGAGAAAGAAGGCAATTGAAAACTACTGAATTCCTAGAGTATAATTTCAAAGGGCAATTTTTACAAGGTAATCATTACTCTCAAGGTCATCGAAATCCCCTTCTAACGCTGTGAATTCGGGATTCGTAAAAAAACACCAAAAATATTCAATTAATGATTAATACTAACGCTCAATATACTAGAAATGTCAATGTTTGGGTAGGAATTTTGAAACACCAATATTTGAAATATATTCATCAACAAAATATTGAAACATTAATTACATTTAGATTTCTCAACTGATTTTTTTGTTCAAACGCATCTTCTCATAATAATGGTAATATCTGGTATTAGCAATAAGGTGCTATCATATATTTCACAGTTGAAGTATGTATACAGCTAAATGAAGTTTTTCGACTTGAATTGATAGAATAACAATGATTTCGATTGAAATTCAAAGTCGAAGAAGAATAAAACATATCATTTTCGAAATTATTAAAAATGTTGTCGATAACTTTCATCCACAATGGCTTTCAGTTCGATTGTTGGTCTGATACATTACATTCATTTATATATTGATGATGATACTGTTTATTTCATCATGAGGTCCTCATAAAGAAGACCAGTATTGATATTTTGTTGATTTCGATAAAACACCTCCACCATAAAAATTTTCAATTTGTACCCGATTCCACTGAACAATTGCTATCGTCAGTTGTAAAATGGTCACATATGATTGATTGTGGAATAATTTGCTGAAGGGTTTGCTGTGCTACACCAAATAAATAATCTCGATATTTTGTCGACGCTTCAGAATCGATTGTCTCCATTTAATAAATCGTTCACTCACTACCTCACACCCGAGTTGAAAATAAAATAGAGACATTTTCTGCGATGTTGTTTCCCGCAGAACCTTCCTCGTAAGCAGTTCTTTTCTTCTCACTCATTGTCTGCTCCACATGCCCCTAGGATATATACCAATGTATATGCTATATAGGCGGTGGCGTTTTATTGTGCATAGTAAAAGAATGAATCATGTTAAACAAGTAGTACAAGAAAATAGAATAAACGATATTCAGTCCACACATTGCGAAAAATTGAGGAAATTCACATTTACAATTTACATTCTTTGAATCATTCCTAAAATAACCCAGTTCTAATCACTATCAACTGTAACTCATGATATTTCGTGGATTTCCCAAATTGACAAAAAAAGATGATTTTCTTAATCTGAAATCAAATCAAAATTATCAAATTGATTATTATCAAAAGAATTAAATTGTGATTCAGTTGTGTTTTAAGGTCATTTTAAGTTTCATAGTTATTTGTTGCGTGTATTTTTGGTGAAAACATGGTCAATCACGAATTAACTTTACCTGTAACAACTGTGTGTTGCTATTTGGGGGCAACATAGGTAGAAACTTGAGGGAAGAAATGATAACAGTTATCTGTTGATTCATATATTGATTATCCTTTACACACCTTCGTAACTTATTCAGAAATAAAACTATAGTATTTTATTTTATCATATGATGCTAGGCATATATTTACTACTAGGAATAATGCAAACACTTTTTTGATATTCGTACTAAAGAAATAAGCACTGAATATATCTCAACACGTGTTTCCGGAAGTTCACAATTCCTTCACAAGATAGCGTCAACATTTTTGGAATCGCCAAACATTGGATTAACAAATTAACGAGATACTTATGCTAAGTAGAGATCAGATAAGATTAGTAACAGATCTTCTTACATACGCTTCTGAGAATACTTTTACAAAAGATGGCTTGGAACTTGATATTAGTGAATACATTTTGTGCAAACCACAGGAGAGTAACACATCCAAAATAATTCAAATCTAGAGAACGTAGGAACCTTAAAAACTAGTGACCTCCGTGAACTACTCATTGTGACTAATGTCTTTCAAGATATCAGTATAATATGGGAAGTGTAAAAGGCCTTTGACTGTAGTGCATCCTTTGAATACCTCCAGTAAAAAAGGCCATTTTCAGTGTAAACAGGCTTAATATGGAAGTATGAATATCTTGAATTAGATTCGAGATCAGAAGTTTTTATTCTGCAGTGCATCAACATAAGATACATACTATTTGTAGAGTAAAGAGCAAAATGAAGCTGTAATGAAATCAACACTAATTTTTCAAATACTTCGTCTCAGTTTTCTGACCACTTCACTCAGATAACTGAATGAGATAATAAAAAAGCTGGTAAGACTACTAATCCTGCCTTTATGGCCAGGATGCTGCTGGATATCTTGCATACATCTATGCAATCATTTTCGTATCATCCAAGACGAGCTCATTCCTTAACACTCATAATCTCATTAACATTCTGATAATTGTTTCTTGCCCTTGCACGGTGGCGCAACAATCAGATTGAAATTAGTTCCGCATTGCATGGAGGAAGAGGTCATAAGAGATTCAGAACCAACATGTGTGCTTTTCTCTCGACTCGAAACAGTTGGTCTACATGAGTCGGTTTATTTTGATTTAACGTTGATTAGTCTTGATGTATCTCTCTAACTCTCCATTTCATAACAGAATTGAATTAACACAGGGATGAAGAACGATTCACAATTTCCTTTGTCGAAAATACAAGTGGAATTGTTAGTTTCCCAATTTTATTTATAGATTTTCTGGCATGGAAGGATAGAAAATTGAGAAATGTCCTGGAGGAAACAAAATAGATGTGATATCCACTGAAACCCATTTTTGCATGAAAGCATCTCAAAAGACAAGTACTGAGACAGGTCGATGTTGTGAGGTTCAGGGAAATTGCTGGAATAAACATTTCTGGATGAATTTTCATTCATGGAAGATTCTCTCCGAAATACAAATAATTCAACTGAATTAATGGATCATTTTTTCATCAGATGGCGTTTTGAATTCTTGATTGCGATCTACAGAATCTAATAACTATGTGTGAGATGTGAGATTCTTTCTGGTGGTTTGACTATGCCATGGTCAATTAAATAAAAATTACGATGTAATTAAATATATATCACAGATAATGTTCACCCAACTTGCTATATGATTCTTGATATTTTTATAATATGATTCATGATAACTGTTGTGTTATTTCATTATTTTCTTTTCTGAGTGAAAAAACAAACAGTTTCATGATCAATTTCATGAAAATTACACTCTCTGATTAGAGAAATAGCCGTTGTCAATGTTTTTATTGATATTTCGACTCTTCCGACTCAAAATAGAAACGAAATTGAAGATGAACAGTCAGACTACGTGCATCTTGAAATGTCAACAATATGGTGATCCCATTTTTCAATGACGAAACTATATGATCAAGATCTGCTGTCATTGCCTTGTCTGAGTTTTTCGTCAATATCCATGTCTTGGAGTGGTTGTTATATCGTCTGTGTTGATTATGATCAATTTTACTGTATGCATTGACTCATAATGAGAACTAGTTAGAACTAGAGAAGTTATATTGCAGTACGAACTTCATCTAAATTTTTTCATGAGTTTTCTACATTTTTCTCTCAATATTCGTTGAGAAATGTTGGAATATCAGGAATAATATTATGAAGAAGAGAATTGAATTGAAATTCATTATTCGGTCTTTTATATCAGGTTTCCACAAATGTTCCTTCAATATACTAAATGAATCTGAATGGACTATACTTGTGAGAAGTATAAAAACAATCGTGATATCACCTTCTATCGATTGATATTTTTCTTGATTTCCAAGATAAATAAATGTGTGGGACAAGAATATTAATAATAAATAAAGGTTTCCAGATGGGCCGAAAAATATTTATAAAGTGATACCTTTCTAGCAACTTCTTCCTGAGTACTACTGTTTCAGGTACCTGTGGTTGAGTATATACAGTGCGTTCTGATAATAATGCTCAAATCAATTTCACTGTATTAGGAGATGGTTAGGAGATATCTCAGGAATCCCATGTAAATGAGTCCCTCCGTGATCAAATCTTAGTTTTAGATGGGACAACATGCCGTAGTATGTAGGTTCCGAGGCATGGTAAGATTAACACGCTGCCAAGATACCCAGCTAAATAACGTCATCAATCACAATACCGCAAATCCAAATTGGATTTTGCTGCTGGCTGTGTGCCTTTGCAAATGGTAGAACATACAATTTCTACAGCTTTGGCTACTACAGGGCGTAGGTGGACCAGTCTTAATTCGAATTTTCGGAAACAGACATGTAGAGGGGCGACATTAAAAACATACGACATGGAACAACCGTATTTTACACGCTTCATTACTCATTTCATTCGTTTTTAATGGATACTCTGTATTTTGAGAACATTAATTTCAATTTTGAATTAAACGAGTTGGGGCCAACTTCCGGCTCGACCCAATGTTCAGTTGAATTCTTACATTGACTTGACTATGAAATGCTCCATTTCCAAAAGATTCATTTTTTGAAAAATTGAATCACAGCATTCCGTTGCAGATAGGAATTTTATAGTTTCCACAAACGTAGATTAGTTCGTTCAGTAATCATATAAAATTTTCAAAAGTTTCGGATACGATATGTGAATGGATTTGAATGTCGTTTCACAAAAATTAAAAATTGAATTCTTAGCTCTGAACCAAGTTATTATAATGAATGCTATTCTTGAATATACTTATCTAGAAACGAAATGACGAAATTGATATTTTTATATGTTGTCAATTGTCATCAAACACTTGAATGGAAAAAGCGTTCATTGTTTGTCTATCTTCTGAATCTTATAGTGTCTCTGGGTCGATTGAATATTCATATTCAGTAATCTAACATCTTACTTGTATCGATTGTTCATTTTCTCGCATATTACCGCACTGAAGAAACAAAGAGAAGCTCCTTATTTTCTTTCTGAAATAAGTATATTCAGGATGATTCGTTCAGACTTTGTGAGTCGATATGAACAAGCATAAATGGTGAATCTAAGTGCTATTATCCTTGGTTGAAAAGACATACAGACATCGAGTTGGGATTTCAATTCGTTCCAATTACAGCGGAATTTCGTCACCTGCAGATTACGCTAGCAACCTAGTACGGCCATTCTACTGAGATGACTCATTAAAATCTGGAGCTTTTGATGGATCTACTCGGAGCATTTTCAAGAAGCCCCGATAATTATGAAAGAAAAACAGGGCAGCGGATTACTAAGACGAATGATGAATGAAAGTTGAAACATTCCTTGTCGGTAATTATTTCAATCCTTGATTCGGCACAAAATGAGATACAGGATGTTCCATCGAAAACAGAATGCTACAGTTCAAGAGCATTTCTTATAAGATATTGGAAAGCTGTCAAGAAGTTGGAGTATGTTTTCGAAGAGGTATCTTCATTCTCGAAAGAGGATAAGCGATAAATAATAGGATCAGTCATTTTTCAATGAAAATGTGTACACAAATTCAATATATCCTGACCTACATCGTGTATTCACTTGAGAACTATAAGTAACGAAACCAAATATGAAAACAGTCCCTTCATTAGGAGACATCTGAAAGAAATTCCTCGAATATGTCAAACCAAAGATTCAATTGATTGATACCAGTGACTACAAGAAAATGTACACTGCACATGAATATAAATGTAGCAACATACATGGTGAATGGTATTCGAACTTCATCATCGGAATCTTGTTTGAGAGATAAGGGGCTTAATTTTTGTAATGCCTACACTTGAAGCTAGCAAAAACTTTGTTGAAAGATGCAGATAAGCATCAGCAGGAAATAAATTGATAACGATTACACTAAGACGAAATTGGTGAATTCTTTCAATGAACATCGGAATATTTTCGAGAATCATCGTGTTTTGATACCTTGAAACTTACTAGAAGTACCTTCAGAGGAAGATTCATGTGGGAATTGGATTTTCTATGAAATTAGACTGGGCATATGCATACCCAACAACAATTGAAGAAAATAGCATAGAATCGAAAGGTACCCGTATAATTACATGGTATAAGATATACTTCAAAATTTAATCTCTTCATGCATGGGAATTATGATGAATTTGATGATGAAAAAATGTACACTATCAAATATGTCCATCCCATCATACTTTATTTCGAAGAATAACCTTCTCGAAAACGTAATTCCACACATGTTTCCAAAGCAGGTGGTGACGAACTAAGTATACAAATGTCAATGTCAGAAGGCAACGAGAATGGAACATTGAAAGGAGACGAAAATCTAGCTGATGATAAGAGCAAACATCGAAAACAACCAGCCTGATTGATGGTCGCACTCAGGAAATCGCATTTCACGATTTATTTAGTCACCCCCGTGTAACCGCTACCGTCTGAGAGCTGTTGTCGAGACCGTTGCCAATAAACACCATCGAGGTAATAACAAATGAAAGATGCCAAATGCTTGATGACAGCGTGTCTTTTGTGTTTTCTTTGACGACGATATTTACGCCAGCACCGAACTCACTCCACCAATCACTAATTATCGAACGAAGAGGTAGCTCGACTGCCGTCGGTAATGTAGATTGCTGACTTAGTGAATTGTACACTTCGCTGAGGTTTAATGTTGTTTTTGCATCAATGCGAACGTTAGTAACAAATCAACGGTTGGGGACACTAATGGAGAGTAATAGTGTTCGTATGCTGATTCTGCACACAGTGCTACCACTACATGCGACGCTGGCCAAACCTGTAAACAACTCGAAGGGTCCATTATTGATGGTTAACGCTATTGTTGAAGCGCCCATTTACCTCAATGAGTTCCTCCAAAATTGCCGGCGTGAAATTTTAGACGGTTAATTATCGAATTAATAACAGAGCGGATAGTCGTATTGAATGAAGAAAATTGAAATATATCGACTCCTACATCACCACCATTTTTTTTTTATCTGCAATGAATCGGAACCTAAAGAATTCCCAGATATCCTCTACTAGACAGGGTGTCTTTGAAAATTTTGAAATTTCTTGGATTCTGGAGCTTTTCAATGATATCAAAGACAATTGTTTCTTCTCAAATAACGCCTAAATTCATTGAAAGCTGATGTGAGGAACAACAGTAAAGATATGTCAAAATTACATACTTGAAACATACATACAAGGTGTCAGTTGGATGAACGAATGGATGTTTTTTTTTATGAAAACGACTTCCTTCGTTTTCTCGGCAATAATATACGATTCGAAAACATAAAATTTTGTCAATTCAAATCTAAAAAAATAATAAACGACTGAACAAAGTTGGAATCATGAACATTTCCTTCGAATTCTTTTGTCATTTTCGCATTCTCAATTTTTCTTTATTTAATAATTCGAAACTTCCAAGTTGTAACAGTAATATAAAATAATATCATTACAATTTGAAGAGCTACACAGGAATATTCGAATTTTGTGTATTCCTCTAGTTTCGTAGGACCCAAGTTTGTTAAGTTTTGGGGCATCAATGATGTCTCTTTGAGTAAACTTGAGAACTTATTATCCCCAATTTTCTGATTTGCTGCCAACTCGAGTGAATATTTCAAGGGGTCGCGAGAATGTTTGAGAACAATGATGGAGGAACCGTGAACAAATCAGCCAGGATGGTGTCAAAACAAATGTCGAGTAGAGAAGGGGTGTTCGAAATCGAGCCAACGCCAAATAGTGATTATTGAAAACGGTTTCACGGTCGACATTCATTATAGTTTACTAAAACTGGAAAGCGAACCAGCGAATCTCAGATGGAGAGCATCATTCTGGCCGAGTTCCAAAACGTTCCTCGGTCTCGAATGGTTAAAAGACGGCGGCAATCCTAAAATTGGAAATTCAGTTATGATATTTTCAATGAATCACACAATATCTTCAGAAAATGTTATTTTCCTCTTATAATGAATCTGCCTTCCTACATTCCCATGGAAAGTACAAACTGAAAAACAATATCTTTCAATGAATGATCGGAAACTTCCACAACGACCTAAATTACAGTTGATCGTTCTCGAAACGGAAAATGAGGTCACTGCGAACGTTAAGAAGTCATCGAATGCCGGTAGTTGAAGACTCTGAATTTCTTTCTGGTAGGAAGTGAATATTTCTTGGAGTAGGATCAACTCTACGATGAAGATCTAGTATAACATACACCGAATATTCACAATCTTTCTAAAAATTGAGTGGCGAAGAGAGAATCTGATCTTACAATACTGATTACACTTACGAATACATGGCTACCATTTCGAGACGAGGCACATCTATTTGCAGCGATCCACATACCTGCAACAAATAAATTCTGAAATCAAATTCGATCCACAATTTTCAACAGAGCACTCTGGCACAACAGACATTCATCTTAATGATAAACAATGCAGAGTCTCACCCTACCGAGCCGTTCGAAACACACATTTATCTCACCAGATGTCTCTATCATGCGCTACAAATTCCTATTCTCCAAACTTACACTTACAAACGTCCTACTAAATAAAAACGAGATGTTCTTGGCGCAAGCAATGACTCATCTGCCACTGCTTCCTGTAAAATTGAAGAGATTTCGGTGGAGAAATACAGAATTTACCACGGTTTCGGGCTATTATGAAAATGTATTATTCATAAAAACAGCAACTCTGCTATGCTGACAAAACACGGATTCGGATGGAACCTTCTGAATGTTCATGATTTCCTATCTGAAAAGAATAATTAAGAGGCAGATCTTCTACAAGAGTCGATTAACTTGAGGAATTTAGATTGAATTGACTTTTTGACCCAATTCAATAGCTGAAATAGGTTTTGGAATATGAACCAGAAAAACGAAATACTACTCAATGAGAGATATCAAATACCCTTTCTGGTCTGTTGAAAATCACTAGGCTATTTTGCTATAAGTCAATGAATTCGATGATCTTTTTTTAGGGAGGGTTATCCATCGTTCATCTCAAAGCATTCACTGCAAATATTTTTTCTGGTGTATATTTCCAACCCAGTTACGTTATTTCCGATATCTGAGCCAACTGATTTCAATTAGGGAAAGGCTCTCGATATTACTAAAGTTTTGGATAATGATCACAGTTTTCGACAATAACACATAGAATTCGAATAATATCGTTTATTTCTGGACTTATATTGAATTTTGAAGAAATTTCTCAGAAACAGCAAACTTATTCCAAAGCAGTATTTTCCTTGGCTCCAATGTTTTCTCAGGATACAGAAAAAACATTGTTTCAATTCCATACATTGCAGTCATTCTTCTCGTCTACTTATACGGGGTGATATAAAAATGTGTACCGAGCTTTCTAAGGGTGATGGTTTGATTGTATAGTTTGATGTGATATTGTAGCTCAAAATATATAGATATATCCTTCCAATCCTGCTATTCCTTCGATTGAAAATTGCAATAAGATAATTAGATAGGAAAACCACTCTAGAAAATCAACTGCAACAATGTTGTCGACCTAAACGTCAAAATTCAGAACAAAATTGGTTATGACTTTCTAAAATATTTCGGACCACAACGAATACAAGGAAATGAGTTGTCCAAACAAAATCACCATCAGAAAGCTCGGTACATATTTCTGATTCGCCCTGTATATATCTGGTGAATTCAGTAGAGAGGTTTGAAGAGAGAGAAGATATATTATTCTGAAGTGTTAGTAACGGTAATGACCATATCTCAAATAGGTAACTGAATTCGAGAAAAAATAAGGTAATCACTATCAGTCAAATCAGAAGCGGCAACTGATAAGAAATATTTCAATACACGCACTATAAAAATTCAGATGGACATCCCTTTTTATTATCGATCAACCTCTGAGGAATCACTTATTTGAATCATCCTGTATATACAGAATTGAACTATAACGTTTATTTATCGTCGATAACAAATGATCTCAATTTCGTAGAAACTGATAATCCATAATTCAGTTATAATTAATAGGCTAGCGGAAGCAATTATTCTCAAAAACAATTACATTAATTACTGAACATATTTTCGCGAAAAGTACACGAGATATTTTTTCACTCAAAATTGATGAAATTGAATTTTTCAGCTAGTGATTCTTCGATAATGAGTGAATATTTCGTTTAATCAAATGTGTCAATGGGTTTGTCACATAGAAGTGACATGGAACTGAAATTGATAAGTTACGTAATGAAACAGTTCATTGCTGTGCCAGATTAATTGCCTAATTATTACTAAAAGCAGAAATACTATTCATTATTGACATAGGCACTATCACAAATTCTGATAAAATTGTTCGATTTTGTTTGCAAAGTGACATGAATTTATGTCATCAATATATCACTGTTAGTTATTCTTTTTTTATTTCTTCAGGCTTCCAGAGACTTTCACAAGCTTTTTCAACGAATTATTTATGTTTTGTCAATGAAATGGAACGGAGCGAAAAGTGAAAAACTTCTTTGCTTTCCAGCTTGGCCAACTCAAAATAAAACTTCAATTTTGTTCAATATGTTTGTCAGTATGAATGTTTATAAATATATATCCGTTAACTATTTTTTTGATGAAGTTTACAAATCATAAACGATACTTTTCCTGGACAAGGTTCACATTTTCCAAATTTTTTTATCCTAATGCAACACACAGAAAAATAATATTTAGCTACTTTCTTCAGGGACGAAAATATCCTTCAGGAGCGTCTAAAAATAAAATTTAATACGGAGTTTTCATCTCATTTTTCGATGTTCTATTTGAATCTGAGATCGTCCATATTCTTCCAGATACCCTGTAGTTCTAAATGAAACGTGTCCGTGAACTTCTGAAGGAATATGCGAAAAATAAAACAAAGTGAAACTGTTTCAGAAACTTCTGTTACATTTGCGAAGGTAAATTTTCGAACAGTCGCTGAATGGTCTTGATTAACTCAATCAAGTGAAATAAGTGGAATAAATGACGCCTGCCCGAGAACAAAGGATTTCACTAGGATTCACTCGACACAACTGGCTTGATACGGATACAATCCTTCCCCAAGATTTAATAAAATAACGACGAAATGTTCTTCAGCAACGCATTCAAACAAATCAATCCCGCGGGGCAGAAAGGCGATATGTTTCCATTTTTCATACATGCCAGCGGGTATATGTTGAGAGAGAATTCGTCTGGCTCTAATGGACTACACAAAATTGCACACACTGATGATGAAGAAGAGAATAACAAGTCAAAGTCTACAAGCATTCAAGGAAGATATTCATGTAGACATCGAATTGAATTGTGAAATGTGATAGAAACCTTTTTCTCAAATAAATAACAATAATTGACTATATCTTTGTTTGAATAACTGATGATACTTTTTGTCACTAATATCAAATTTTAGGCAAATTCGAAAGTTAATTCTTCCGTTTAGCATTACACTGAGGGGAGAAAAGTGAAAGGAAAGTGGGAATAATACTTTAACATATCAGAGATCATATTTCAATTTCTAAGAGCATTCTAGAAAAGGGATTGGAACATGTATTGCACATAGACTAAGGATGTTCGTTACGGTTCACCAATTTTTTGCAGTTATCGTCTGCCAGGACGTTAATTTTGAATGTATTTTGCAACAATTATTCAAAATGTTTTTCTCCAACCTGAATATACCAATTTAAAAATCATTTCAGCGGACTTGACAAAAAATATGTCACTCGTTTTGAATGATTTTAAATGTTGCCGTAATTCGTCCAATTAAGTCTTGCTCTATGTACAACACACAATCACCGGTAAATTGTTTGAAATCATTGACATTTTGAATACATTTTGAATAATTGTTGTGAAGATATGAATGTGAAAAAGGCGAAAATCAAAAGCAATAAATCCTATTTAGGCAATTCAACGTCTTTCTGAATGTTAACGCGTTATAGGGCCGTAGTGCCGTAGTTACACTTTTCCGGACATGGGACCCACTACTCAAATGTTTTCCACTATTGCACTGAATAACCCCTAGAAGTTTCATACCATAGGTCTCTAATACCCTGTATTGTTTTGTTATTCATTCATATTCAAACGCAAATTATAAGTTCGAATCGAGTTTTCGTCAGCGATGTACACAAAATCAACGTTACCGATTCTCATAAGAATCATGAAATTAGGCACTGAAGCAACCCTGATGGTGAAATACGTCACTGCACCGGATTGGTCCGAACAGGTTTACTTGAGAATGAAGCAACGATATGGCACTGATGTGTTTAAATAGAGCTTTATGCAGGAATTCCGAACACATTATTGGAAGGTTCTTGATCAATGCAGGAACTATATCACCTCGTAGAATTAAGGAACTGGCTCATGTTACTGCAACCTCTTGTACGTTGCAGACAAGTTTGGTATTAAACGTCAAATGTTTCTGCACGGACAGTACAAATTGGTTTCCACTTCGTGTGAATTCACACTCCATCAGTATCAATTCCCACCAAATCATTGATACCGACTAGCAGGATTACGCGACAAGAAAAATCTCACAAATAACGTTCAGCAGAAAATCCAACATGCACATCACGTGCGAAGGAAGCCGTTCGCTATATAAACGACAAATTGATAATTTGTTTCTTTCCAAGTCTACACTCGACTCGCCAGGAAAACATCCTCCGACAGAGCGAACGTAAACAACTTGATATTAGAAGTCGTTTTATCGCAAATGATTTGCCACTTTCCATTGAGAGCTTGACTCAAGAAATCATATTAAAGGAATAAGGGGAAAGCTCGTTACTTTTTCACAATCTCTTCGAGATGATGCCTAATTGCCCATTTAATCATTTCGAGAGTGAGCATCCTTTTTATATTCAGTAGACAGCCTGATTGTATTTTCAGTACGCTAATTATCTGACAACTGTGTTTGATACTCAGAAATTGACTCGTTTCAAAATTACCCCTGACAAATATTCTCAATATTTTTTGTATTTTCTACTATAATTAGACAATTTCCTTTCGTCTGTGTTGGTGAAATAATTCATGTAATAGAACTTAGTTTCTGGTGACTTTTCCAAAACTGATAATATTCCACATTTTATATGGAAGAGAGAGATACTGATCATATCAGCAATTCCGGGAATGTTATCTCATTTTCTGTCTTTCAGTCAACTTGAAAACAGACTGTGGTATCGATTCAGAGAAAAAAGTTTCAAGGTCAAGCAATATTCAACTGACTTAATAGTTGAATGGATTCTTCGACCGAAGGATTATCTATACTATCGACATTTCAATGCGAAAAAATAAATCCACATAACAAATCATCAATCAATGTTCTTATGAACCAGAAATTTTCACGAGAGTTTGGGATATTGTCGAAGATATAACAAGAATTAAATGAATATTGGAGTTTTGAATATTCTATTAGTTACATATCCCTTTCGAAGTTAAATCATTTCCTACACCTCAAACACTCATATAATCAAACAGACAATTTGAGGTCGACATCTCCTCATCGTTCGTGTAGGTATTCATCAATTGAGAAGCTGCTGCTCATATTCTCAGGATTGAAGAACATGGTGAAAGGTAAGTTCAAGCCTGTATTAATTTTAGGGCAAGCTTCGGTGTTGTACTTGAAATGTCAAGAGAGCGTATATGGATTGACAAAAGAATCAATAATGACACAGAATAGACTGTTTCTCTTTTCACGCAATCCTACTATACAGTGCGTCCATAAAGTAACGCATAAATTCATTATTGGCTAAATGAACAATAAAATTAGGAATTCCCAAAACAGGTCGATTTTTGATTTCAATTTAATATTGTTTCGAATCATAATCTAATATACAGGGTCAACCACTTTCGTGTAATGACGTCATCACCATTTTTTTTCAAATGGAACCCCTCCCTTTTTTTTCAATTTCCAAATTGCCTTTGCTGAGCTGATTCCAAAAATGTATAATATGTTGCTTCAAATTGGTAAAGGTGGGCAAAAATGCAGCGCGTCAAAATACGTAAGAATCATTATGTGATTAATAATCCGCGGGACCCGGAATGATCCGGGGGACCCTAATAATCCAGGAGACTTGGAATAATCCGGAAAGGACCCGGAATAATCCGGAAAGGACCCGGAATAATCCGGTAGACCCAGAATGATACGAGGGACCCTAATAATCCGGGGGACCCTAATAATACGGATTATTTTGTAAAAATAATTTGCCGGAAAAGTTCAAATAACCATATTTTCAGAATCATCGCGTCAAAACACGTAAGAATCACTATGAATTGAGGTCGAAAAACCGACTTCGAAATTTTCCGATTGGGTTCTCGCGATTTTCTCAGGTTCCTGATTCTCTACGAGTTCAAATATCCATATTTTCGGAATCAGTGCGTCAAACTACGTATGAATCAATATGTGGTTATATTTATATTTATTATTATTCATTTTTTATTTTCATACTTTTTTTGCATTTTTGCCCACCCTGTACCAATTTGAAGCAACATATTATACATTTTTGGAATCAGCTCAGCATAGGCAATTTGGAAATTGAAAAAAAAAAGGAGGGGGTTCCATTTGAAAAAAATTGTGACGTCATTACACGAAAGTGGTTCACCCTGTATATTAGATTATGATTTGAAACAATATCAAATTGAAATCAAAAATCGACCTGTTTTGGGAATTCCTAATTCAATTGTTCATTTAGCCAATAATGAATTTATGCGTTACTTTATGGACGCACTGTATACTACGTTTGTAACCAAGTCATAGAATTGTGTCTTATATTATCTAGTCCTGTCTTCAAGATCAGTGTATTAATTTTGAGAAGTTTGAATGCATTTGGAAACTTTTTCTAACGACAAGTTCTGTTTACAAACGAATTGAAGTTCAAGTTGTTCTGAAACAATGAGTTCACTAACAGTTTTCTACTTGATGAAGTATACATAATTAAAAAGTATTTCAACGGGGAAACAAATGTACTGTTTGGAGATAATATTTAGAATCTCCACTCATTTGACTGAAATCTCGTTTATTCATCTGGAAGTGAAGTTATTTCTACTCTGATTTCTCAATTCGAAATGCAATTTGAATCTGAGAGAAACACATCAAGATGTACTTCTCTTCAGTGGGTCGAAATGATTTCAATATTTTCAAAATAATAAAGCTTTACTTTGAGAAATACTAGAGTAATGCACGCACATATGGATTCCATACAAAGGAGTGCCTTTCGATTGATCAACCATACGCTGGATTACAGAAGGCCTAATGATATTCTACGAATATTTTCATGGTAGGTGCTTCAGAAAAATAGAAAATCATCAGGCATTCAGTGATAAGATTGTAATACTTGGGAATCTCTCTATCAAATATTTTTCATTTCAAGAGCTTCCACCAAATTGATGATCTCCAATTCATTGTTCATAGATAATCATAACCTGCAGTTCCCCAAAAAAAAAATCCATTATCATCTCTTCCTTTTCTTATTTTTTTTTTTTAATGTCAGCTCTGCGGGCCGCGGGTCGTTTTGCATCTCAATTTGTTTGGATGTACTTATGACATCATCATCACTGATTTCATCCTTCAACACCTCAACAAAAAACTGTCATAAGAATAAGTAAAACTTTCAGTTTGAAATCGATGGTTTTCGGATCGATCAATCTGAAATGTTGTTTGTTATCTCAATTTTGTAAAGTGAAAAAAGAATATCAAAACGGTCTAATGTTCGTTAATCGTACTCCAAGCAGACAGTTAAATCTCATATTTTCTTCGAAAGCCCTGTACGTGAAAGATCATATAATAATGACAATTTCAGGTTTGTCGATTCAGGATCAAACATGTCAATTATACCCAGCTATAGGGATAGAATGTGAAACCTGCAAGATATTCGTTATACTTTGGAAGATAAATATCATACCAGAAATCCAATTACTGAATTCACAGAAGATCCCATGAAACTGGGAAACTTAAAAATTGTACATTCTATACAGGAATTTCAACGATGAGTAATAAATACATAAGAAATATTCGATCTTGAATCATTCTGGAAGTCTGAGCTACAAAAATAGGAGCTTTCAATGAATACATCCAGGATTTCTTGCAGAATTAAAAATTATAATTAAATATAAGAAATTCTATTCGAAAAGTATTCCTCTTTTGAAAGAAAAACGGTAAACCAATCAGCAATATGAATACTTTCGATTATACGAAATTTCATAAAAATCGGTTAAGGCCGTTTCCATTTCTACCCTTGTTATACGCTGTAAATAAGGAGTTCAAACTCTGACCACAAATGAAATATTATCCAGTATGCATACTCAGCATTCCAAATACTATTCCATGAAGGAAAATTCCTCTAAAAGTGAAACTCCGCAGTGTTTGCACTTTTCACAACTTGCAACTTGAACACGTTCCCATTTTATCAAGCTCATCATATACAGAGAGAAAATAGGGCATGTAACTCCCGACTTGGATTTAACAGGAACGATATAACAAACCCTTAAAACTGCCGCCATACATTTTCGTATGAGTACACAGTGAAAACATTCAAAGGTTAGTTTTGAATAGCCACCATTGGGAAAATCGAAATTCGTACTTATATTCTCGAATCTAGTGTGCCTAGATTTCCTTCTATCACACCATTGAATTCCACATCCGACCTGCAGTTACCTGGAATGTTCGTTAATTACCATTAAAATATCTAATTTCAGTTTCCTCAAGTTCTCTCAAATCTCTCTACATATTTTATTTCATAATAATTCGCTACGAAATTCGCAATATACCTTATAATGTTTTCAAGAAGATATGTATCACTGCACTATTAATTCCTGTGAGACTATTGAGAGCCATATCGTTCAAGAAAATGTCACAGGGACTTGAAATGTTTGTAGTGATCATTTGAACTTTAGAGGAGTATTTCATGTGCTTGGTAAACAATTTTCAGTTCCGAAACTTTCTGTCTATCAATCAAAACTTTTCTTCCTAGCCTGGTCTCCATCCATACCCGCTTTTTACAAGAGATGAATAGAAACTCAATGAAGTGATACAATTGAGAAAACGAACAACAACAATTCATAATATTTAAATACCTCTCGATGGAATCAACAACCAGCGTACTTAGCTTTTTAAACTATCACTCATATTCTATATTTTATTCTACAACTCTTTAACTGGGCATATAAGATCGCCTCTCAGAACATTCATGGTGATATACATGTTATATGAAAAAATACAATCATCTCATTCATAAAGAATTACGCAACATTTCACCTTATTTCAAAGTCAAGACGCAGTACCAAGACGCAATTCCCGTAAACAAGAAAACACCGGATACGACTCAGCATCAGTCAAAAACAGTGAGATAACTTATATAAGGCAGAAGAATCCGAAGACATCATGATTGATTTATAATTGATTCAATAGTCAAGAACCAGTCATCATATTATAATATCCAGTGTATTGTACTGAGATAATTCAAGTTTGTAAAATAAAAATTCATTTTCAAAAACATATTCTGGAAAACCAAAATATGAAATACATTTTCGGAAAAAATATGTCTGGAGCATGGGCCGAAATCAATAGGAGTAACAAGGCAAGTGTATTAAAATTCCATATAATAAAGAGAGAGGCAATGCTATTCTTATCCTACCAACCCAAGTAGCCCCGTCAAAGACAATTACATAGCAAAGCAGGCTATTCTTTTCACTTCCATCAAATCACAATACTGTAGACAAATTGTTTCCAGAACTGTGGAAATGTATAAGTACGTATAAGAAATTGAGTATCGAGGAACAATTTATTTTTGGTGAAACTTCGACTACAGCTGAACCCATTTTTTTCCAACAATGCCACGTTCCGGCTGGGTCGCAAAAAGTATTAATCACTGTCTTTTCAAATCAGACGTAGGAGCGCTGAAATGTTGAAACAACAAAGCGCCTGCCTCTGTAAATCTCGAAATGAAAATTTATTCGACGTATACAGTGTGCAATGAAGGTACCTGCATACGTTCATTCAAGCTGAAATGAAACATTATTAGTTTTCGAACCAAATGAATATAATATATCAAACTATATTGTCAGTTCAGGTTGAAAGAGAATCAATGCTTCATTTCGATTGAATAGACTCAGCATAAGTTGACATTGTATTCTCCTTCAAAAGACGAAAATAATAAATATTGTTCATGGACTCGACAATGAATTTGATTAAACATTTTTAACACTTTCCTCATTATTTCTGGAGTGAAACTCTCTTCTAATCTCTCGAAATTGATCCATCAAAGGTTACTTCCCCCAATATTTCTGTAAATCAATTAATTTCAGCACTGGGTATTCGAAATCCTGTAATTGAAAACAGACGAGCACTCCTGAAATTATGTGCATCAACGCTTTATGAAAATTAAAATACGTATTAATTCATCCATCAATTCTATCTGTTAAACGTAGTGTAATCTAATTCATTATAAAGGTACATTGTTGAATTGCCAATTAACTCTACACCAATAAATCTTTCTATATAGCTGAGCATTCTTCGAGTTTTAATTAAATCTCTTCAACATCTCATATTTATTGAGTCTATGCTAACCCATCGGTAATTCAAATAAAAATAATTGTTTTCTATCAGCAGGCCTCCAAAAATTCCAGCTCCCACGATTCCAAACATAGGAAAGTGCGTTTCACAAATTTCCTCTCACTTCGTAACTCTGTGAATTCGATTTCTCATATCTTTTTCAGGCTGAATTTACTCTCCAGATAGTAGGGGTGCAATCCACTTTGTAATCTAAGAATGTGGACATTACAATGGGAAGGAAAATCCTGAAACGAAACTCGAACTCTCATAATTTCATTTCAGCGGATAAACCTTCCAAAATATGGCCCTGAGATGGAAAAGTCACGGAAATTATTCGCTATTTCTTCCTTTGTTAGCAGCTACTCGAGATCCCACGCACGTTCAGTATTATTCATTCAACTGAACTCACAGAAGTCTCTACAATATTTCGATAGCTACAATGATTATGAATAAACATACTCCGAAATGCCTTATTATAGCTCGAAAATGTATCGTGTGAGGACAAAATGAACTCAAATATATGAATAATGACGACACCCATACTTGAGTGTGACCACGATCTTATACACAGGCCTGGAGACTACGGCACTTGTGGTAGGGAGTGTCACCATTTTTTAAGTATAATTCGCCACACATATGATCACGTGATTAATATTTGACAGTTCGTATAGTAAGCAAAACAAACGGTGAGGACTTGAATGGTGTATGAGTTCGATGACAAAAATATTATATCTTGCAAAATTCTCTCGAATGAATCAAAAAAAATTCGTATTGTCACTAAGCTAATCGAATCTGATTTTTGATTGGCTGACAAAGTGACAAAGAAAGGGCAGCGCTACAGATGGCGAGAACACGAGAACCACCAACTTTTCCATGTTTGGGCAACCCCCCACTCTATTAGTTTCCAGACCACTATGTAAGACCGTGAGTGTGACAATAAAATAAAATATGTCAATAAGGAACTGAAACAAAACGTATAGGTACTCGAAGAATTTGGTGTAATAAAATTTGGCTGGTCAGAAATACATGCATGATACCTTGTGAATGTGGTCAATCATACTCCAAGGAAACCAAGAACCGAGAAGAATTCAGCAAACCACGAGCAACAAACGTGATATCAAATGCATTGATGCCCAAGTCATTTATAAGGAAAGACACTGGCTACTGGAAGATCCCAAGGAACTCGTTCAGTCAATGCAGTATAGATATTCGAAATGTCTTCTGCGCAAATCCCCGGATTTTATTAATTCTCATCTGGAAACGAATGTAGATAAATATTCGTTTTCGAATATTTTTTATTTCCATAGCCCGTATCTTCAGAATCCTCAGTGTTAGACATACCTATAATAATATGCTTTCGTCCATATCTTAGTGGAATATATGTGCGAAGGAAATGGAATGTTTAACTACTCTCTACGAACAATTAAAGACATACACAATTGGAAAAAGTTCTGATATACAGTAAATCATTCATTGCTTTCAGCTTGCGAGACTATCGTGATGATATAATATTTTCGATAGGAACTAGTATTTTAAAAAGACTGTTCACCATTACAAATTGATCCGAGTAGTATATAACTATTTCATCTCCAAAAGGAAATGTATCTAAATGATACGGTATATAACATCGATCAATTGAATTGGGATGGAGAAATAAATGCAGTCTGTATTACATTGCAGTATAAGAAAAGGAAATTCATGATTGATTGAAAGACTTCAATGATTTGTAGTCGTTTTGAGAACACTCATGCGTAAATGGATGTATTATATACCATGCTGAGATTTGATATTCTTTTTGTGTTCCTTCATGAAACTAAAACGATCGATTACTGAATCTTCGAACGTCATATGGAATATGGAATTCTCCACTGAGATACATCCAATGGGTGAATAAAGCCATTTGGAGCTTCATTAAGATGCAGACAATCTCATAACCATATTAATTCAAACTGACAAGCTTCCTACAAACAGCGAAATTTCTGGTGCTGTCAAATATCATAACTACATTATTATTGTAATCATAAGCATACCTAAGGATATAGGAATACGTGACGTAATAGGAAACCTTATTTGAATTCTCCAACCACCGAGAGCAATTCTTGAAATCAACAGTTTCCCTCCTTCTGAACTGAAACTACATTGGCGTAGAGTATGAAGAGAATATACACATGAAGAAATCAAAACGTCATCCCATGCTATCACTGATAATTTCAGATTCTCCTGACTGAAACGGAAAATGTTCTTTGTTCATGAAAAATTATGAGGTTCTTGAAAGTGTTTCTAACCATTCCTAGAAAAATGGATCGTTTTTATGAAGAAAACATTGATTTCCCATGAGAGAGACATACAAGGATTGGAAACACTGGACAATGAATTATATAACATGGAAGCTCATATAAAAGTTATGATTTTTCAAAGCCGGTACCTATGTGATTTGCATTAGGACATTGAAATGGAAATAACATGACAATGAATGTTGCATTTTTTATCGAGATTGACACGTATCGGTAAATTCGAAAATTCCTATACACCAGTGAATCATTGCAAAAGATGCAAACACCTACGAAGGAATTTCACTAGATTCATCAGTTATATTCTTGAGATGTCAAAGTCACAATCCAGTTGCGTACTGGCCATAACATTGAGTTTCATCATCTTTGGAACATTGTTCTGTTATTTCCTAAAAACATATATGGTCGTAAAAGTTTCGGATTTCACTTTTGTATATTCTGAATTCGAGCAAACATTTCCTGTAATAGGGATACGCTTATGAGCTCATACATACAGGGAATATTCCTTATTCTCACGAATAACGTTTCGAGAACGTATTTGGTATTCTGTACATTTTCCTATATTGAGCCGTTGCATGTAATCCTAAATGAATGTGAATATATTTATTCTCTTCTTATACTGCAATGTAATACAGACTGCATTCATTTCCCCATCCCAATTCAATTGATCGATGTTATATACTGTATCATTTAGATACATTTCCTTTTGGAGATGAAATGGTTATATACTACTCGTATCAATTTGTGCTCGTGAAATGTTTAATCATTCTATAATTGAATATGACATGTGTTACTCTTTCTGCACTGAATACAATGAAGAAGATCCAGAATGAAAATAGCGATCGATCGATTTCGTTTTTTCAATTACTATATAATTTTAATTACACCAGATTTCCAAATACTTTTATGATTTATTCAACAGGTTGATCATTATATCTCAGCTCACCAACAGCAGTCTCACGAAGAATGCTTGTATGAAAAAAAAGTGATGAAAGTTGGATATTTGATATAACTGAACATTTTTCATATCATTCAGGTCATTTATACGATGAAATAATATCAATACATCACAATATTTGAATATGGTCCTATAGTCAACCAACAACATATCATTTCGGTAATCATTATTTTTTCTACTGATGTAGAATCTAATAAATGCTTTTTGTTAGTTGTTCTTTTTTCCAGAATCCAATTTATATGAAAGCAACGTTTCCAACAGAAGTGGAGCAAACTTTCTCTGTGCGTGAAAATCCTTCACGAAAAGAAAAAAAATCCTGAAGATAATTCAATAAGTTTGTCGGATAAATCAGGAAATAAGTGAACCTAGTTGTTTTCTGTCCTTTCTGACGCACACATTCTTCTTACTCAGAGGCCTCGTGATCGTTCTCAAATTGGAACATCTGTTAAATCAACTGATAGTGATCTCGAATTTCATCGATCACAATATTTTCCACCGGATTCACATGTCGTGTCGCTGATTGAAATATTAATGAAAAAAGGAAAACATACAATACGAATCGTCGATAATGAATACGAATGTGCCCATTTTCTTACTACATTCGATATTCTATTCATACTCACATTCTCGTCAGCACTGGGATTTTATCTGATACTAACCTGGAACAAGAAAGAACAAGCTATCAATGGTCAAATTCAACAGTGTTCCGTAGTTTATTGTCGCGAAACGAATAATCTCCATGTCAATTATTCATAAACTGAATTACGGTTTGTTTGTTTATGTATTCAAAATTTTGTCGATGATTTTTCACTGAACTGGACATCGATCTTTGTGAAACTTAGATCCTTCGATAGAAAACTTGACAATCTTCTGTAGCTATTCCCGATATTGAAGTTTTGTAATACTAAGAAACAAGTGAGAAACTACAAAGTATCACTAGTGGCTATGAAAATTTCATCTATCCTCTTGGATTATTATATCCTCGGATGTGGCGCTGAACTTTCTTAATATAAACTACTGCATAAGCTCGATTCAACTATGTTGAAAATGTCAATATATTCCATGATGGAGGAAAAGTGCCAATAAAAAGTAGGCTGGAACATTCACTAAGAGAGCTATTCTCAGAACGAACATTCCACCCTATCCATGTTATCCTTGAAAATCATCAACATGAAAAGGTTTGCATAAAATAATCAGATCAAAAATAGTTTGTCTCTGATAACAGCTCATAATCAGTGTGAAGCAATAGATCATCATATATTTTTTTAATAATTCACCACAATAATGAGTAATATTTCGATATTCTTGGCTTTATATTTCCATTAAAAATTCAAATGGATCCGAATTACGTCATTGAGCTTGGAGAAAATCTAGCATGATAGCATGAGAACAAATTGCTACATATCTGCAGCTCCACCAGAACCAGCCATTCCTTAAGTTGGTGATGAATAGCATGCTTCGATAGAATTTTACCGAAACTGACTCAGGGGATGAAGGTCACTGATGCAGGGCATAACAACAGCAGGTCACAACAATGTTGCTCAGAACCTTGTTGTGATAGAAGCGGAACGACGGTCAAGGTATCGAATCTTCACTTGCTGTAGGCTTTATGCAGATTAAAATTATCTCGGCGATACACGATAGACACTCATGGCAATCGTGGCTCTTTTAGAAGTACACGATATTTGGTCCCAGCGATCACCAAACTCGCGGTGAGGTGTTCTCCGTTTCATTTTCTCAGCATGACACTACATGGCATCATAGATTGCAGTGTCGTGACTGTAATATACAGGGTAATCTCTGGAAACCTACTATTCCTAATAATTCAAAAGCAACAATAAACAAAACTCCATCAACACATTTTTGCAACATGCTGTTTAGATTTCTCAGTACTCAGAAATGTCTGCTTAAAAAGCTCAGAAAGAACCATAGCACTGTGAAGGCATTGCTAATGCACCGATATCAAATCGCATTATACCGTCATAATCGCAATGTCAAGAGCTTCAAGTTGATGCAACACAATGTTATATTCAGAATTCGCATTTGGAGTTACTAGAAATGTGATTGCATCAAGATGCCATGTTCCTTCTACGAATCAAGATTAATAATAATAATAATAATAATAATAATAATAATAATAATAATATTTTTATTTTCCATGTGACAATTTACAAATTGTGTTAGATTCGTCAATAAAAAAAAATTTAGTAAAATAGAACAAAACCAACCACACAAATAACTTAAGACTAAACAGTTACATCATAATCTAAAAATTGGCATCAAAATACTCGTCCAACAAGTATAATGAGTGCTGTAGTAAGAATTTTTTTGTTTCCCGTTTGAAAATTTTAACATCTGTTACATTTTTCAGAACTTTCGGTAAATGATTATACAGTTTCAATGGCATTATAACACAACTTTCTGCCGTTAGGGTAAGTCTATGTGGGGGTAGTCTAATCACCGACCTAGCTCTCATATTGTAGTTGACAGCTTCAGATGCAATGTAATCAGAGATATTCTTTTTAACAAATATCACACATTTGAAAATGTAAAGTGATGTGACAGTTAAAATGCCTAGTTCTTTAAATATATTTCTGCACGAGTACCTTCGGTCTTTGAACGTCATTGTTCTCAATATTTTCTTTTGTAATATTAAGAGAGACTCGATTTTTTTTTGAGTTTCCCCATATGGTTATTGCATAGGATAATGTAGAATTGACATATGAGTAGTAATATATTAGTAGAATATTTCTGTCAACAAACTTTCTCAGTCTCCATAATACAAAGCAGTGAGATGAAATTTTTTTGGCAACATATTCTATATGTGTGTACCAATTTAAATGTGAATCCATATTTACTCCAAGAAATTTAACAACATTTGATCGACAGAGAGAAGAGTTATCATATCTCACTAGTAAACTGTAGTCCAGATTTGAGGCAGAAAACTGCACTAAATCAGTTTTCAGCGCATTCAGTACAAGGTGATTTTTAGTACTGTATTCATTAGAAGCTCTTATATAGTCTGTTGAAGCCACACAAAGGTTGCTTATGGTGTTTCCAGATGCAGCTACTGAGAGATCATCAGCAAATAGAGTAGGTTGACAATTACTAAAATATTTGGGTAAGTCGTTTATAAAAATAATAAAAAGTAGGGGTCCCAGGATACTTCCCTGCGGGACTCCTGTCTGTATACATTTATTTGTGGAGTAGAAGTTTGCGTCATGAACCCTCAGATGCACCCTCTGGCTCCTGCCCGCTAGGTATGATTCCAACCAGTTACAGGGCTGTCCTCTGATTCCATAGAAGTATAATTTTTTTAGTAGTAATTCGTGATTAACAAGATCGAACGCTCGAGAGAAATCAAAGAACAACCCCGCAACCAGTTGTTTGGTGTCCAGTTTCATGTACACTGTTCTCAGAAAGTGGACAACAGCATCCTCTGTATTCATCTCCCTCCGAAAACCAAACTGTGAGTTAGAGATTATTTTAAATGAGGTCAAAAAGTTAACTAGGAGATTAATTTACTTCAGCAAATATTGGGTATTTTGTGTTGCTCAAATTATTTGAAATGGTTTGTTTTCCAACCATCATACTGTAGAATGAACTCTTGGTCAGCCAATCCAACTTTAAATCGAAGATGGTGAATAGCATTCCATCGATTCGCTGGTGGAACTTCCAGGAAGTCATCGTCCATCCACGTAACACATTAATCGTTTAGGATATGGTCATCAAACCCAAATCAATTAAATTAAGTTACCCAGAAGTTTAATGGAATGTTGTATAGTCTCCCGTCGGGACCTTGTGCCCTTAGCAGAGATACATATGCTCAACAAGACCATTTTGCGGTTTGAGGATATAACGAAACTTGCAGAACGGCCGTATATTCCTGAGGATTAGAAATCAACCCTTCAAGTTCCTTTCGTACGAGGGTTCCAGTCCAACCGCTTGATAAAATGCGGCGATAAAAACTGTTTTTGGGGTTGTGTCCGTCCAATTGTGAGAATTCAAAAATGATAGTTATCCACAGAACATTACCAAGATATAATGTTTTTATTATCTCACTGTGTAGATTGTCGAATTCAGAGTGAACATGTGAATTTTAGACCCTTGATATAGCCATTTGGGGAGAAAACTGTTCGACACGTTACACATTCCAATTGTGCCTTTTTTGTCCACTCCTATTTCCACATTATTTCAATTCGAAGGCATTCTTTTGTGTATGGATTTTACATTCACATTGTGACAAAATGAATGATTTATTATATCTTATCAAAATATCAGCAAGACTGAATCAATCAACAGTCTATTGAATTTAGATAATATTTTTCAGAGTAGCCAACTAAAACTACTGAAGAAATCAACGTTGAGACTGGTGAACTCCAAGCAAGCTTCTTTGAAAATGTCATGGAGTAGGTATTATCAATCAAAACGTTATAATCTATCAAGAAGCGCTACAGAATTTCTCTCAACGAATTTATTATAACTCACACGGGATTGTGATGATTAAATTTCAGAGACAAGCTTTGCTAAAAGAACTAAAAAGTAGCCGAATTGAGAAAAATCACCTGAAATATAGATATATTAATAAATAGAGATTTTTCTACACAAATCCGATTCGATATTTTGTTCGAATCGGTGTGGAAAATGTGCCAAAGGAAATTTTCAAACATTTCCAATAAATTGAATGTTTCAGTTACAACCTTCGATCTAAACTAACCTATTCCATTCAGTAATGATATCTTCTCAATAGTTACGTCAACAGACATAATAGCAGATACTGAAGTGAGTCGGATTATGAGCGAACCGAATTCAAAATATCCAGGAAAGTTTGAAGTATGAAATGGGATTTTCGGAACCGATGATTCTACATACTTGGACTCCCCACAAACCATAAAAAGGTAAAGTATCAAATAATATTGAGCTTACTACTATGATGTATCACTTGATTTTCCATTCCATTCAAGACTCTTTCAGAGAACAGTATGATGATACAATTTCCAAAGCGAAAGTAATAATTGAAAGAACTTTTATTTTTCATAGCCCCGTTAAACCATATTCAACATTTGCAGTAATGTACCGTAATACACACCTTCGCATTTTACGAACCCGTGATCTTGAAAATAAAAGAAGGAACTATTTGGGGCACTCAGTGTGTAAATTGAAATATTTTCGCACAAAAACATATAGATGAAAATATGTTAACTCATATAGAGTTTGAGGGTTTGATTATGCGATTATCAAATAATTCTTGAAAATGTCATCATCAAAAACGCTATCAATATCATTTGAAATTAAGTAACTTCTCTCCATACTTACGGTAATCATAAATCAGAAATAGCGATTATCTGAAAATAATGGATGAGAGAAACTAATTAATCGAATATCTTTCTTCGATATTTCCACAACAGGTACTATCAGTAATATCCGTTACGGTGAATGTTGGTCCAACTCTAATATACGAATTACCATGAAGATGATTGATTGTCGAGAGCTAACAACTAGGAAAGCTATTCAGTTTGCTTTGCAACAACGACAAGTTCAGGGTATCTGAATATACGAATTGCAAGGATGTGATTAATTGGGTCATAATGATTCCATTGAGACCACCGTGGTTTTCATTTTCTGAGACCATCGGAGTAATTGGCTTTTGCTAGAAGGGAAATATAAAGCAGCTATCTGTTTTATTCAGGTATGGAAATCACAAAAATCTGCATATTCATATAGTCAGACCTGGTAATCTGCTTAAACGTAACCACTTCAGAACATTAAAGAGACTTACATAGATAATGAACATTTTTGCAATTAATCGGGGATTTATGCAGATCCACTACAAGGTAAAACGAGATTTATCTTTGTTCCAGAACAGACTGTATGAAAATACTCTATACTCACACAAGTTGATGTGATCGGGATCACCTGATAATGAGAATAAGAGGCTTTCTACTCTCCAAATTGACTTTTTCAACACTGATTCATCCGATTCAGTACATGTTCATATCTCCTGTACTCACTGCTAATCTTCTTTGACGTTTTGTTGCCGATTCAGATAGCTGAATTGATACGACTTTCTGTGAGGGATAAAAGAATGTCGAATGATCTCATATTTATAATTTTTATATAGTATACCGCATAGTAATCGTGAATATGTGCATTGTTTCATGTTCAAAACACCAATATACAAATTGTAATTCCAAATGGTTTATATAAAAGTGAATATTTTCGATTCAGTCTAGATAAAAATCAAGGAGAATATATTTCTCTGAATTTATAATTGAAGGATTCAACTAATGATATATAATTTCACTTGAATTTCCTATTCATAGCTTCTCCATTACATCTTGAATATCGAATTTGTATATCAAATGAGGTTCTTTAGGACTTTCCCTTGTTGAATAATCAAAACGCTATCCATTGAGATCAATAATCATGTGCGTCCATTGTCATTGAAAGTTTGAGGTTTTTTTATTGACATTCTTTTTTTAATGATGACCACAAACTTTGTAGCTATAATACAGTATGAGTAGATATTGTTTTCCCTATAAAACCCTTATTAGACGTAGTCGTAAATCTCAGAATGTCAGTGACCTGAAAATTATTTTACAGGGGTTATCTATTTGATATTATCCAATAAAAACATTTTCGATGTGGCAGCACTCTCGGATATACCAGAATTGGACATCACCTCCATAATTTTAAACAGAAATTTGAATCCTTCATTCCGTTTTGGAATTCTTGATGTTATTTCATTCAATTATCTTCCTCTGTTTTTGAGATACAGTCTACTGACTGTTCATAATGTTTTCCAGCTTTCACGTACCTCTCGGAGAAGGAGTATCTGACTAGAATTGGATATACGTTGGACTGATAATCCTAAAACAATATCAGGAGTGTAGAGAAGAAGTAATGTAAACATGATTTTTCACTCGAAATAATGAAGTTCGTGTCAGTTTTTGCTATAACCTGAAATGCAGCCATATTGGATATGTTTTCATTGGTCAGAATCCAATCTGAAACATATGTGCCTAATATGCATTTCAAATTGAACAGCCTGTATATCGTAGAGTAGATTCAATTTGAGAGTATAAGTATTCATGCACCCCAACTTATTACTCAACCTTTCACCAGGTGGCAAATTCACCATCTGAATTTCCTTCCAATGGAATCTCAGATTAATGCTTCGACCTCAGATGATGGAGCGTGTATTTTATGGGTTGTCAACCGACCTACTAATAAATGGTAAGCGAAACACTGTCTTGCAAAGGTTGACAATCCGTGCCCGCATATATCACAAACAATTGAAAATTCCTGAAATAATTCATGCTCCTGTGGTATCCAGTTGAAATATTTCAAATATAAATGTGAATTAAACAATAATTTTGTAATCAATGTCACTGGTATGTCAAGATTATTTGTCATTCGTGTTTGAATAGTTCTGTGAATGAATATTTTGAAGTGAGGAAGATAAATAAGGATTATTTCAGTTTCGTTATATACAGGGTGAGTCAAAAAATGTGTATCGAGTTTTATGAACGTGTTGTGTTTTTTTTTGGGACAACTTATTTACTTGTATTTGTTATGGTCAAAAAATAAAAGCATTCGATAGAGGGAAGAAAATTTCATGAATAAGAAACTCTTGTTGAGGTACAAAAAGTTTTACCGTTCTCGAGATTTTTTCTCTGCGTTTTTCTGCTTAGTTATATCACTGCGATTTTCAACCAAGATTATAAGAAATGACAGGCTTGGAAGGTTATATCTTCCTTAGTACGCATTTTGTATCATGTATCAAACTATACTTTTCCAATGTACTTTCACCCTCAGAAAGCTTGGTACATATTTTTGACTGCTTGACTGTGACTTGACCGTGTATTCTACCTATAATGTCTATGACCTTGACCAGATAATGGAGGAGGTGTCAGTGGCTGCAAGCTGACAGATGTTAGTCATTTCCAAACAATTGCTAATAACCCAACCTAGGTTCATAAACTATATACTCTACTTCTGAGTATATAGTTAATGAACTCTCTAGAGTAATGTATACAGTTATGACATATTTGGGTTGTGCAAAGTTCATCAAAAAATTATCTACTTAATTGAATAGGTTAGGATCTTACAGGTTCATTTTTGTTTTTGATAAAATTAGCAATCAAGCCAAAAAGCCCTCTCCTTGTTCCCAGTATCCTCGAAGTGAATCGGGGAGTTTCGAACTGAGGAAATGCATTTTCACGACAAAGGAGCAAATTGCATTGGTGCTCCCTTTTTTACCAGGAAGGTCTCTCGAAAACACATACATTTTCCTAACAGGTATCGCTTCCCATGAATGTCCCGTAATTGAATAAGGAATAAGTGAACTGGTACGAAGTGAGTCTCGAGTGTCCATTTCTAGTAGATCCGGAATACATTCGAGATATACATCAGGATAAACGAATAAATGATACGTTCGGAAGAAAGGTGTGAAGACATGTACGAATCGTTAAGACTCCTGGCTTTGAATAATTCGAAAAACTACCTGGAACATATGAACAATTCCACTTTCATTTCGTAATTCGTGTTGATTCATTCATGAACTTTCAATTTCCTTGTTGATTTCGCCAAATTGAAACAAGTAGGTATACACTCTTCACCTCATATTGAATGAGAAAATTCAATTTTAGATTCCACCACCGGTATAGAAAAGGTTAGGGAACTTCTTCACTCTGAGGCGATTGAAAATATGATTCATCTTTTTAAATAACATAACATGGTAATATAGAAAATATCATCCTTCAAACAAATAAAAACAATGAACAGATATATTCTTATCCAATACAATTTTCCAGATATTGATCAGAATGAATCGACCAAAAAACAGTTCAAGATAAGTTCCAGAATTCACTTTCATATTCGAAATGTTTAGGAAGTGAGGATTTGCATAAAAATTCATGTCACACCTTCATTATTATACAATGGAATGAGATCTTTCCGGGAATGGTCGATCCACACATAAGCATTATGCAGAATGAATAGTACATTGTTTTCGTAGTCTCTCGACATGCATCCATTGAAATAACCCAATATCGTTCAATATCGCACTTCGCTTTTGAAGTTGATATATATTTTTACTGAAAAGTTTCTTCACAACTGTGTGAGTACGGAATTCGTACGTACATATGAGGAATTTAATATTGGGAATTATTCAATCGACCTTATTTGTTCCAGAATTCTGATGAAACTCTGAACATTTATGATTCAATCAGCAGTTACATAGCTTTTGGAATCTCTGTTCGACTTTGCCTCTGGCAGAACTCCAGACTGGCGAGACCAGTGAGAGAGCATTAATCTCCAGATGTATATACGAGGTATCCATAGAAGGTGTTTACAAAAACCTACCACTGATTCGAACAATCCAATTCAGACAACACACAGATGAACATCTGAAACATTTGTTGACTGAACCTCCATATTCTATATGTTTATCATTGATTAATGAATATTGACGAAGACCTGAAACTATATCACAGGATAATCAAGAGATTGTGAAATTGTTCCAATCATGCATTATTTCTCTACATGTGCACAAACGAAATTGTGCCAGATTTCCAATTCTCAATGCGAATAGTTAGTCAATAACCAGAATTCTGTGAACTAATGAGAACGAATATAAGTTTTATTTCATTGATATGTTTACGAGCAACCAACAACAAAAAATGACCTAACGCCAGTCCTTGTGGAAGTCCATGAGGAAAGTTTTATGAGAGAAGTTCGGAAGTTGTCCTACGAAATCGAAGCGAGGCACGTTGTTATTCCCACTTCTGCCTAAAAAGTGGAAAATTTCCATGAACTTGCTTCTAGTCTCAAATTACGGCAACAATAATGAATTATTCTCATTTATATACTACTTTGACATAATTAATTTGAACACAGCAAAATGAAAATTATTGAAAATCTATGTCACAATTCCATCTCGAGTCAGCAGACATCTATAGAATTAAGAGTCATTTATTAATTTCGTATTTGAACTTTCGCAAGAGTAGGCATTATTGTGCAAGTAATGAATCAAAATAAATTACCATTATATTTCGAGTGAACCATCAATTATTCTAATCCGATTCCAAATATTGTTCAATAGTCATGAAGAGTCTGAAATTCATTAGCAGTGAACATGGAGAGTTTCTAAAAGACGAACGAAAAATCAAATCTGGTTCTCTTCCTCTCAATTCTTGGATCTCTAATAAGAAGAAACAACAAAAATTATGGAAGAGTAGAATTAGTGTCAGTATGTCAATAACCTTCGAACGTACAAGACGCCTGTTTTTTTTTAACCTCGTGACTCGAACGATATTTCGCAAACCATGTCGTTTTTTTTTTATACGTTACATAAACAGATATGCTGATATAACGTTCAATGCTTTTTCCTTTGATATATCTGAAATATTTCAGTACCTTATTTATAATGAAATGGAATCAATTATTTAGTTTCTTGTATTATGATTCCGAAAATTTAATAAAATACAGGGTCTTCCATTTAAAAATCGAAAGTAACAGGTACTTCCAGCGAAACTGGAGGTGGGAAAAATCATTGAGATGTCAAAAGTTGCTGTTCATTATGTATATAGAATACCCCAAACTTTCAATTTGTTTTTAATAAACGACAAAAGTGGGGAATATCATGATCATGTTACACCCGTTATACACCAAAATTGGATAACTATACACTGTGGATAACCGTTGAACAGTTCATTCAACAACAAACTTAATTAGCTGATCAAAAATATATTTCCAAATGAATTTGGTACCGTTGTTGAGTCACTGTGAAGTGTAATTATAATTATTGATGCCCAAATGTTCCCAGCTATATTTAATAACCAATTAGTGGTTTAGTAGTTAGATAGATACTTCTTATTTTGCACTAATGGTATTGAAAGTTAACTAAATCTGTCGGAACTTCCTTATATAAATAGACTATATAATCAATATTCTCATTATTCAACACTTTCTTGTTAGTCTTCTACTTTCTGACTTGATTCTCCTATGTTAATGCATCCCTGAAGTAAATTCCTTCTTTCTCAAATATTCGTTCAGAGTCATCTTGGCTATTCGCCGATGTCAACATATTTTCCATAATAGAATCCAAAATATTCCTCGAAGACCAGTTTATGACAGACTGTTGCATTGTTCGCTAACAATGATGAGCTTTTTACGACGAAGTGTGTACATTACGATGACATTTTCGTGCACGAAAGTGACTGAAACTCGCTTCTCTCACTCCTTATCACCCTCATCGCTATTCAAAGCGCTTATTCCAGAGAACAGGAGAATAATATCATGGGCAGGCCATGCCAAGCCTACTGAAAACACTTTCGAATGGCATTCTTTTTAAGATATGATAATGAAAGGAATATTCTGTGTACCACTTCCAGACATTTGCATACGTGATACAGAATTTGTAAAGGAAATGAGAAATCCGAATTGAAATATCTCTGAAAATATACGGAATGGTAAATTCGAAATTCAAATAATCAACATACTGATTAATGAAGTATGAAACTCTCATGTTTCATATATACAATGATCTCTGAAAGTGAATATTATATTTGTATATAGGAATGTATTATTAGTAACCATACACAGTCTCCACTTCAATTATCTTCGCAGTATGTGTGGAAAAGATATCAATTATAACAAGAGAAAATCAAATGTTCTTGGATATCTAATCCTGCAATTATCGGAACAAAATACTTTGGAAATATTTTTCAACTTACTCAACTGATATAATAATAATAATTTTTACTACCCATCATCTAATATAAAATACTCTCATTGATAGCAACCTGCTAGTTCTGTATGCAGCGATGTCAATAGAATTTTGTGAAAGTATTAAAAAGTATTCTATGACATTAGAAATTTGAATGAAATCACGAAATGAAAAATTGTTACTTGGTTGAAAATTTCCGACTTTTATTGTCTATCAATATGATGACTATGTTTCCCAAACTAAATATCACGAGTGAATCCGATTCGAGAATTCTGAATATTATTGTATTTAGTTTCTATAGTCTATAGTTCCTATTGTATCCTATTAATAAGAAAGTGAGCAAGAAACCATGCAGCAATAACCGATATAGAACTTTATTAGTTTCAAGTTAATGTTTTTAGTCAAAACGAACTCAAGGCGACAGAGATTCTTAAACATACTCTAAAAAACTGGACAGAAACTATTGCTCGTTCTAGAGCACTCTATGACCTCGCCATATCTGGAGCTCTGAAAACTTATTATTACATCCAATGTGTGACCAGGCCCAATGCAGATAGCCGTGAATGATCGTATCATCACACATCATTATGGACAATTGCAGGATATCCTTGAAAATGATTGAGATAAATCACTTGCTCCATCTTCTAAGTACCTCCAGCCATCATTCTCCGTCTGCGGTTTTGAACCTATTTCAATTTTGATGCTTCTTTTTCTTCTATCTTTTTATTATATATTATATAAAACAACCAATATCAATCTGTAACAACCACGACACAAGCTTAGCTTAGGTGGCTACAGATACTCTAATACTTGGTTCTATGCACGTTCTATGAAAGGATTATTAATTAATTATTATTAATGATAATTAGGATTGTGAATCACAGGGAAATCATATAACTGAATGACATAAATAAAATTACTATCACTATTACTATTACTATATTATCCATCGGCTCGAATATTAATATCAGCTCTCAGGTGGCTCCAAATGGACGCGGTTTCACTTGCAATAAAATATCTGAAGTGGCCTGTAGTTGTCTCCTATCGACATTTCAAAGCTCTGTTCTCAATGTATGTGTATAAAACAGATGTCACTGTTATGCATATTCAACCCATATTTCATTCTTTTAATTTGAAACCACTATGCGAATACCGTTATTGTTACACAGACGATGCATACATTGATGTTTTTTTCCGGCTCTCAAAGCTAGTGATGACGTTAACAGCAGAATGATGAAACGAATATACATTGCACTATTCATGCTAAAACCGAATATGCATTGTTCGTGGTGAAGACGATAAGTTGAGGTATATTGTGGTGAAAGCGACTAGACGTACTTCACATGCTATGAAAGTATATTCTGGAATACCACAAGGGTCGATTCTTTTTCCAATTGGGAATTCTGAATATGTATCTATATCTGAAATATTTTTGCCTCGTGACATGTGACATGTGCCATGATGACAACTTTTCACAAAATGAAATGAAGAGAACCTGACCCACTAGTATCAACTCAAACTGAAGAATTTTCCTTACAAAATCTTTGATAAGCAATTGTCGATGAGATGATAGATTCAGGAAAAATATTTGACTTCAATTTACTATATTGAAGAAATCACAGAAGTAGCTTACAATATAATTTGTCCAAACACTTATGACATGCCCTGGCAACTCCTTTACCATACTGTTAGCATTTTTCAAGTCTTCAAGTGGTTGAAACCAACAAAGTTTTCACAGGATCTTGATTCATCATTCTAAATCATAAACGGCGATCGAAATTCAAAGATTTTATAATTGAATTTTCTGTTTTGTTCATTCAAATGACACCTTAGATATATTTGATTCAATTAATGTATAATCAGTATGCGAACATTGCGTGTCTGTTCATTCCTGTACCTATTCTGAAGCAATTTGAGTTATTCAAGTCCGGAAATTTGAAATGCTGAAAGAAACAATCGACACTGGATTTGATTGAAGGCTCAAAATCATTGAATTGTTACCAAACTATGAAGGATTCTGGTAATTTCCCGTTCTTTACTTTCGTGTCATATCAAATTAAATCCCAAATTCTTTCAGAAAGAGTAGATATAACTGAAACAAGTTGAGGCTGATCGCAGAAATGAATATTAACTTGCAGTTTGTTGTTTTCATAGCGGTAGTGAAGTTAGTGTGTTTTGGCATGCATAAAGCCGAGTTTAATTATGCCTGGAGTTGCTCGACAGCTCCTCTTTGTAAAGCAGATTCAAAGGCTGCGATGTTGTTGGTTTTGTAAAGAGTATTCTTTCTTATCATCCGTCGCGGGGGCCGTTTAATGCTTGGAAAATCTGCTGTGGAAAGTGATGCGGGAGCAACTTGATTAAACGTTTGATGAAACTAGTTTCTATAGTAGTCAAAATTCTGCAACTGCTGTTATTTTTTGCTGCCGCCAGAACATTTCGTGTTTTTAGCACCGTATGATATGCATAGAAAAATAAACCATGTTTCAGATGAAAAGTGATAATAATCCCTCCTCGTTGTCGTATTGCGTTAGATATCTACGTAAATTCAATAATAATTGGAGAATATGCATGTCAGTTCCATATTTGCTGTACAAATGCATATGAAAAGCTCAAACTCAATTATATTCGACACGTTATTATGTAAATTAACCTGGACGAAACTCCACAATATTATATGAAACGAACAGTGCTGAAGCGCTAAAGGATAAACAGTCACAACTGGCTGTCCTCTTTCACTCTATTATATCACTGCTGCATTGAAACTTTCCATATGTAAATAGCATCGAGATGAAGCTCGCTCAGGTAACTCATTTGTTCATCCCGTATAAGACATATGGTTCAAATTCATTGAAAGTGGCAATCTCCTATTATTCACTGTGTACCAGATTCTTTCTGTTCACTTTCAACCTCTTACACTGCTCTTTGCTTTACTTTTTCGTTTTGTTACAGTTCATCACTCATTCAGCAAAATGTCCCACCTTTCATGCAATTATGAATCGAACGTCTTCCTTTTCTATTCCTTTTCCAAGACTTTTTTTCCTGTGGAAACATTGAATAGTTCTTAAAAAACAGCATTTCTGGGTTTTTAGATGACATTCGTAAATTCATCATTTAATCGCTGTTTTTCAGTGCATCCTTTAGTAGCTCTCATTGAGTTCATTTTCCATTATGGTTTTGTTATCCACTCTACACTATACACTCTACTCAAATGCTAATGATTTTGAGATGACTTGATTGTTATTCAGTCGATGTCGTAGGTATTGATTGATAATATTTCAAAATGTTATATTTCCGATCTGAGTTTCAATTGATAACATGAGAAAATTTAAAATTCACTTCGAAATTTCAGCTACATGTCTAATATTCTCGCAGAGAACATCTGGTCGTATCAACTCTATTTTTTCGCTGAATGAATGTAGAAAGATTAACTCAAAAGAATCGTGAAACCGTTTTTTATTAATGCTCACAATGTGAATTGGAAATTACTTCCGTTGGGCATCCTGAATGATGTTCAGAAAGGAAATCCACAAAGAAATGTAATCATCTACTTTCAAAGTTCTTGCATATCACAGCAATGCTGAAAATTAACGCTGGCTTGGAAAAACGTGTCTTCATGAAAATATAAAATAGGTATACTCATACTTACAGTTGATTTTTGTATTGTTCTGCTTGAGCATCATTGAAGATAAAATCTGGCAGTGAATGTTGATGCAGACTCTCCACATAACACTCACCGATATAGTATGTACATTATTGAACCCGTTTCGTATGTACATTTGAGCAATAACCATGAATCATGAACTCTCGACGAACCATTATTTCACGAATAACAATTATTTTGAATTACCTGAAGTTACATACAGATATATAGGACATTTTCAGGACCGTTACCGAAAATTGTATCGTACTACCGTTACGACGATTACTTCGAACATTAGCTGCTGTATTGGAAATTACAATCGTGTATGGTCGAGCTTCATTTTCCCATGTATAATATGGTTCATCCAAAATTTCAAGGATAACTTTTCTCCAAAGTTAACGCAGAAGCATGGGGACTTAATCTCCACACGTTATCTCTGTAATACCAGAGCTTGCCGGTTTTGATAAATCGATCTGAGCTGGCTTGAAACTTACGAACAAAATGCCAGTTTTTTCCTTTGTTGACCAATCTAACCGTCCTCAAAGAGAAATGTTCATACCATGAGTTCACAAGAAATAATACACAGTTTGTCTCTGTCACATAAATACTCTAACATAACTTACTTTCAAAAACTAACTATCTCAAAAAATTCGACAACGATCAAGGCCAAAGCAATCAATAAAAGAGTATGGTATCACTTAACAATCGAAATAATCTGAATTCATACAGAAATATGTATATATTTAGAAAATATTAAATGTAGTGTTATATTTCTTCATGCTCTGGAGTATATTTTACAAAACCAGAGATCGATCCCAAAGCTGTGGAAAACCCCAGACTATTACGTTAGGTGAGAGTATACCTATCAGAACATAATAAATATTCAGAAGCTGATGTTCATTAAACATGCCTTCAAGTTAAATGCATAATGAATAATAAGTATCGATTCTTCTGTAGATATTACATAGCTTTGAGTGGATAATGAACCGTCTAAAAACGTTCCAAGAAATAAAAATTTCATCAGTTGGTCGTGTTTGATATCGAACTTATATCTCAATCATGAAATTGGCCAATGAATTAGCACATTTTGTATTGAAACCCATTGATTTTTCAAATTCTTAGATGCTCATGAGATTTCTATACAAATAGATGGTGGTAATACGTTTCATTACTCTACAATGGATAATTCAACATGGAGAAAAGAATTTCGTAAAACCAACCTTAGTAAAATAGATATAGAAAGCAAAAAGACCGCCTGGTCAAAGTGATCATCCTAGCTAAAAATATCATGATGCAGCTTTCTGGAAACATAGGATTCTAGTACGTCGTTTAAAAACAAGTAGTCGGGGCATTGCTTATCCACAAAAGAAGAAAATCCATTTTTTTGTGCAAAAAACAAGACCAGATTTATCTTTTTGAAAGTCAACGAGGTTTTATATTCACATGAGAACTTTTCTAAAGAGTGCCTCACCAATAATGAGCTCTTAATATACTATATAGAAACACAATCAATACTAACAAGGAACTAATAACGTCGACGGACCGAAACAAAGGAAGATCGATCAGGATCAGTAAGGAATGAGAAATCTAGATTAGTTGTTTGTGGTGTTCATTGGGGATCACCTCCGATAAAATTACTTCAATAAAAACAAACATGATCATTTGCATTGCAATTCAATCGTCTCTCGTCTGATTACCACATCGGAAAGAAGATTTGGGTCCAGTACTAGACACTTATTTATTTATTTGGTATAAACGGGAAAACCTCTGATTCACAACGTTGTAAAATATACATATATAAAAAAAACTTAAAAGCTAAATTAGTTACAAAATTCGTAAAAATGCTGAAACATATATAAAAAGAGAAAAAAAAAAACTTGAACTAAGTGCTAAATAAAACAAATAAGAACAACACTGAGCACTAAACACCAACTAACATACAAGGCATAAATCTATAGATGAAATACATAATTGATTGCAGACTTTTTGAAGGCCTCCAAGGAATTAGTAAAAAAAAAAGATAAGATTCGTCCACAGTCAATTATTCCATATGTATTGGTATAAATTAGGTACAAATGACGAAATTTCAAGTCATCAGACTTACGATAAAAAATATATAATCTTGAGAACAATATATATAACAATATACTCATAAAACTGAAATGAAATACGATACAGAGAGAATGGAATAAAAATAAATAAGCTTGAAAACAGTTGAGTATCATCTAACACCAATTAAAAGTTTCAATTGAATGGAACTAGCTCTAGGATAATTATTTTTTGCTCATATAGGATAAATCGCTCACTCTATCAGAAAATTACCTATTTGAAGCAATATTTTCATGAAATGAGCTGTAGACCAGGCTAGTACATGATTTTTATTAGTATTCATTCAGGTATAAAACAAAATTCATTTAATTGATAAAACTACACGGCAAAAATATGACAATGCAACAAAATGTTTTATTCATTCCTGAAAATTTTCGATATTTCAAATTCTCATACTCGTATTCGAACATTCAGGAATTCAATGATGCTAGATTCATTTCAGTTGATGATTTTTTCAATAGTGAATATTGGTATTTTCAGTATGAATAACTCATCCAATACATATGGATTAATGGAAGCTTTGTTCTCCCATATTCTGTTGGCGATTCTGCATTAAACATTTTCATAGTTCCAATTTTTCGTAACTCCAATGTATACTGCAATATAGTCTGTCCAATATTTGTTGAGCCAACATTTCCAAAATTGACAAAGTCAATGCCGTTCTATTGTCAGAATTCAATGGTTGGTAACGATTCGATATTTGCAGGCAATGGCGTACCTTGAAATATATACTTTTCCAATACACGTATTTCAATTTTGTTGACAATGTTCATTCGTATCTATCACGGCGGTCTATTCAATCCGGGTGTCGAATGAAATTATCTATGAGAATGAAGGGCTACTGAGCGGTTAGTTTAAGAATATATTGGATATTCTGGATATTATGAGGATTAAAGATCGATATTCCTCTGAAGTTCATTGATGTATCACTATCGAGAAGATTAATTCGATCAGATACATTAATGATTCTCTCAAGAGGCAATAGTTTATTGTCCGTTTCAAGGTATAAAATTCAGAGTACGTATCAGTGGAATGGAAGACTCGAAGGCATTTCTAGCAAATGAAATTGATAGTAGCTATAAGCTTACGCATCCTCGGCGATATTTCACGGGTTTTGGTGTTTCAGCTCTCTAATTACTCCAATATAATTAATTATCACTTTCGAATTAAAGCCATTGGGCTCCTTGAATTCGAATGCCGGTTATTTAGTAAAACCAGTTTGTTTCATTCGCTATATCTCCACAATGCTATTATTTTCGGGAATTTCTATCAAGGCCTATTCCACCCTGCAAAATCGTATTTTTATTGAGTTCCGTTTATTTTCATTGCTGGCTGAATTCCTATCGCGGCTAGGCCACAATGTGGTTTGCCGTTTATTTTAGATTCTGGGTTTTCAGATCCTACCTTATAGTCCACTGTGGAAACAGTCTGGGTACACAAAGTTGCGGTGTATTTGCCAATGTAAATCGTACAGTATCCTCGAATGGAAATAAAGCTCCATTCCTCCTTCGAGGATAAGGAAACAAATGTATTTCAATTTTTATGACTTTATACATGTTTCAAGCTGTTCACCGACGGTATAATCTTCAGACTCTTCTTCCTTTCTACCAACCTACATCCAGGAGGGTTATCTTTATGTTGATTATATTTCTGAAATTTTCCTTCTATGATCTGCCTCTTTCATTTCCATTATTATTACCTCACAAAGAAAGACATCATCATGATGGATTTTTACGCCATGTTTATTTTACTGAATACTAATTCGCCTCCGTCAAATATTTTGTTATTTTGAGCCACTTCGTGAGGTTTATGAATTGTTGTAATTCACCATATTGTTTGCATACGCTGCTTGTTTCATCGAAATATTCTACTCAGTAAGCGTTATATTCCATCATGATATGATAACAACCATTGTTTCAACATTTTCGTGATCATTCAAATTACACGGAATAATAATACACTGTTTCAGTAATTGCGCATTTATCCCAGCTTTTATCAATGTATCACGAAGAACTTCTGGAATATACGAATCATTAAATTCCAGAAATACCATTGGCGAAACAGATTAATGTAGAAATAATGTCGGACGGATTCATTCACACAAGAATTGTTAATTAATCCAAACATAAGATCATCAACCGATAAAAAAGTAAAACCTACATGTGGATAACATCATGAGAATAATGATACTGAGAAAGTCGCAAATAATTGGTAATAAGTATTTGTGTAATGTTTTGTAGATGTCTATAAAATCGGGTTTCAACTGAAAAAAATCCAAGAAATCGATTTTGATATTGGAACATGTCTGTCCATGATATTATTCAAGATGAGAAAATTTCATATTCATTAAGTAAAGAAAATTCAACGAACATTCTACTCTCAATCTTTCGTGTGTAACCTATAGAAACTTACATAAACAAAAAACAAAATGTGAATATTGTTGAAATTGGAAATCAGACTCTCAGGTTCTACTATGCATTAATTTAAGATCTATATTTTCACATTCAAATGTACCCCAGCTTACACTGAAAACGGAAATGATAGCCCATGAAGCATCCTGGAGATGAGTACTACTGCATTTAACAAGAATCTTGTATTGTTATTAAAATTATGATTATGAGTACCGGTTGCCTTCCTTTATACCGGAAGTAGATGTTACGAGGGTAAACATTTTTAAAACCAATGCATAATATCAATAGTAGAGAATATCACATGAAGAGATGATAGAATTCGATGGAAGAATTTAAACAAAATAAATGGTATTGAATTCAGAAAATGGAAATCAACTACAACAAATCGTTGAGATATTGAAACTTTTCTGACAAAGCTTTGGGTTATTGTGCTAATTGAACTATACTTCAATATATTTCTGAAAGTCAATCGAATCTGATTAAAATCACTCTAGTGGAAAATAAACGGTTTGAAAATCGAGAAGAATTCATTACATCTACTGCCTCTATGAAGACAAGGAATTCATTGTTATTTTCTTTCCTTGATCCTCCAGTGAAAGGGTTGGCATTGCTGAGTGGATTCCACCATCTGAACCCATCAATCTCATTGATATCAACTGATGAGATAACCAACGAACTTTGTAATTTGAAAACGAACTCTGAGATAAATAATATTCACTAGTGAATTTTGCTGCTTCCGATACTCTATCCGTTTCGGCATCGATTTCCGACCCGAAACGACAAACATTTTTGGCTCTACTCCAGACTGTCCATTTACTTTTCTATATGGCTAAAAATCTTGTTAGATGTAGTATTATTATTCGAGAAAAAGAGTTCTCAGAAATCTTTTGAAAATTTATTACTACAGGTGCAAAATAAAAAGTATCTAGAAATTTGGAATCGTGGATACATTGTATAGTGGATAAATTCACTTGATATTCTCGAGAGAACGTTTTTTCTCTATCATTTTTGATCTCATGAGTTCATTTAAGTTCATAACAGTCAAAAATCAGTACAATCGAAGTTTATAAAGCTGACAGTGTATATTTTAACATAACTTCTTTTTATACCATTCCCCCAATATAACGTGATTCATTGATATCAAAACAACTCGTTATTCTTTCATCGCATGTGCCGACCCGGATATGGAGATTGTTGAACCCTCGCAAATAAATAGGATGCAAGCCGAGTATATCAAAATTGATCCGCAGATTGTGGATCTCTGCGAAAATTAGCTGGAAATGAAAACTCTGGAAACGTGGCGTCATCATATTGCCTATATCTCTGTAGATGGCCGACTGGCGAATCCCGGCAATGTTATTTGGCGGTTGTCCTATATTCGCATTTTTAAAATGCCACCGTCATCAAATTAACGGCGTACATATAGATACAAATCTCTGTTTCAGTGAAACACGTACACGATTTGCTTACATGCTAGTTAATGCAAAAGGTGATATGGACGTTATATCGCTGTGAATCTGGACATTCCTAGCAGCGAAATTTACAACATGATATTTCTCCCAACTTCATTTCAATATCATAAGGTACATGGCCACAATTATATAATTTTCATCATTCTGGAGAAAAATGTGTACTCGAGAATCAAATACAATAGCTTATTTCATTCTGAACAAAAAATGTCAATTGAATTGTTTACCCAATTTATAGCAAAAATTATTTTACGAACAACCATAGAGATCGTCATCGTCATAAATGCGAACTGGATCAGCATTGTTATTTTGTAGTAAACCAAATAAATTACTGGCTAAATGTCTTTTAATAGTAGAAATTGTCAACTTCATTCCAATTTTGTGATTATTTCAGTGTTTGTGGAAAAAGTTGTGGAACAAATTTTACGTGCCCTCTTTAAAGGTCTGTATCTCAATAAGAGGTGATCTAATGGAGTTTCTTCATCTGTTTCGCATTGATTTTGTTGCACTCTGTATAAATAACAATTGTTCAAACAACAATCGCGTACTTCATAAATCGAAATGATTCATCCTATGATTGCATGTATTCTAAATATTCACAGTTACAGCATATATTCAGCAAATAATACCAATCTAATTACTCACATGTTACATACCCAATTAATCCTATTCATGTGAAAAGGTTTTTCGATTTTATTTTTGTCCGAGTTGAAAATGATAAAAAAAGCTGTTATTACGATATGAATTGACAGTCAGTTTTCAGACGAATCCTGAAATAACAAACGTTTTATAAATATCGTAAAATTCTCTACAAATTTCCGCGGCATTAATTGAAAGTATTTCCTGAACGGAGATACTTAATTTGGTTCTACGGTTTGCTATGGGCGAAAAACTCACAAATCAAACACGAACTCACATCACGCCATCTGATAAAACGGTAAAATCAAGTAGGGGTTATAATGTTCAGTTCAACTCTATTTCGTGATTTTATTCACAAGTTTTCATAACGCCACTTCAGATTTGCGAGACCTACAGCCTATAGAGGCATCTGAACCACTTCTATGGAGTCACACATTTGATCAGATACTCACTTTTAACAGGTATATTCGATTAATTTCATAAATTCATCTATAGAGACTGTGTGAAATATTGCGTATTGAAATACTGCCGAGAAGAGCATTTTTCAAGCGATTCTGATTCCTGAATACAACAATAATAATACGGAGGATAGGAATAATACATTCGCCATCTATTGGCACTCCCAGTCTGACCACTCCCTACGATTGCAATACTCCTCGCATCATTAGACACTCAAGGCTGCACATTGACAATATACGTCAACGTATTGCATGACAGCTGAGCATGCGCAGTTTCGATTCTCCCCGTTACTTTGCGAGATACGTCCGACGTATAGATACGGTTTGCTACGTATACTCAAAACGCTGCATTATCGCTTCAATGACCACGGCTTTACTATAATTTTCCATCGAATGATAATGGAAACATAATTTATTTGAAAGCAATTTTTTGATGTCACTGTTCTACTCATTATTATTGTAATACGACTGCGAATACTGACGTGACTATAGTGAGCACTAGCTATAGCGTATTTCAGCTGGGTTGATACCTGTATGAAATCGCCAGATTGAGCCGTGTTGCCATATGTTTTTCACTTTTTCAGTGATGCTCCGAATAAAAACAAAGACTCTGTGATGAAAACTTGGGTTAGGTTGACCGTTTGTTTTATTTTGAAAGTGTTTTCAATAATTTTTTATAATATTTGGATTACTATTGATTGTGGATAACCAATGAATGGTTAAAATGTTATAATGGACTGTTCTCATGCTAGAAATCGAATCGAATATTCAAAGGAAATACACAATAACTAAGTAATGAAGTGATGTTTATCTTTCAACATTATATCTGTTCTACACTCTCATTCTCATTTGATGGTTCTATATTTCAAAACCAATTACTGTCCATCTCTAATAGGTGTGTTTAAGAAAAAATCCAGAAGTTATAGATTAATTTATTTGTGAGACAAAAATATTTGTGCATTTGCTCATTATGTAAACGCTACACATCATTACATTTCAACAAAAATTATAATACAGATTCAAATTCGAATGTCTCTCAATTCACTAAGTACACACATTTTTACATCCCACATCAACTCAATTGGATAAAAAACACAAATGTAAGGTGGGAGTCCATATCCATATCTTTCTGCTAATATATCTGCCTTATTTGTTAGGGCTGGTTTGTTTCTGAAAATCAAAGAATATATTACATGTATCATAAAGTCTATGACCTACAATTTTACTAAATTAGTTAGTAACTGCAGCTTCAACATTTTTCATAATCAAAACAAATCACATTGTTAGTAAGTCAGTCTTGAATTGCTGCCTTATGAAAAGCTGAGGTGGAAACTTTATTATTGACTGTCCTGTGATAAGTAGCATCATCCATACATAACAATTTTGGAAGGATTTTTTAATTCAGGCAGCAGTTGTGTATCGAATCAGAGGAGAACGTTATCCTGGTTAATTTCTCCATGGTAAACTTTGTTAGCAGTTTCAGGAATTCAAACAAATTTTGTCCCAGGAATGAATCCATCAGAATGATCAGCATGCAAAACAATGAATCTAATAGACAACATAATTTCGATACACCATCTAACTATGATATACAAATTCCGAATACCTTGAATCTCATATTCTTTGTATTTTCACACTTTTGACCCTAGAATCTTGCCAAGAATGTTGTAGAGTTCCATCGTGTAATATCCATGTCTCATCAAAGAAAACAAATTGCCTCAAACCTTCATTTTTCAACAGAACGTACTGTTGGAGGAATGTATTACGTTTCATAGCAACATTAGATGTGAGGCAAATGTTGAGCAAGCTTTCATTTTGATGACTTCAATGTTATGTGTTTCTCTGCAATGAAAAATGTTCATCAACTGATAATATATGATATGCACTAAATACTCACTATTCTTGTACATATTGTAAATACAGTTCCTTATTTGTTATTGTTGAGGTTGATCAATATCCAGAACTGATTTCTTCAGTGATTTGTGTAGTTCTGTAGAAGTCCTAGGACGGTTTAGTTCTCAGCTTACCTTCTGTGAAAGTGTGCAGATATTCCCTACATTTAAAGCAGCAATCACTCTCTGTAATAATCATATTTCATAAAAACTATTGAACGTGATCGTGGTGAATAAATATTCATGAAGATTCTTTACTTACCTTTCGAATAAAATCCAATGAAAGTAAGGGGCTCCTGTTATCCATTTCGTGTTCAAAATGTTCTAATAAAGATGCAACCATTTTCTGGGCATCTCCACTCAATCCTCTCGACATTTTGATTAGAATATACGATGATATTCAGCTCTCAAAAGAACAATTTTGAAGAATCGCAATAAAAGAATAATTCGTATGTAAACAAACGATTGTAGGGATTCGCTCCAAACAATTTGGCATCGTTGTGATCACAACGATGCCAAGTTGTGATTAGGACATTTTTAACACAAAATGGATAACAGGAGCCCCTTACTTTCATTGGATTTTTTTCGAAAGGTGAGTAGAGAATCTTCATGATTATCTATTCACCACGATCTCACAATGGTTCAATAGTTTTTATGAAATATGATTAAATACCCAAGTTTTAATTGGGAGTTAATTCGGAGCATCACTGAAAAAGTGAAAAACATGTGGCATCACGGCAAAATCTGGCGACGCGTTACAGGTATCAACCCAGCTGAAATAGGCTGTAAGTGCATTTCATTGAAGAAGACGACTTTTTATCTACTGAGGAAGTGACAAGATGATTAAATTCTCATTCGAATAACGACATGTGGAATTTGTCTTTCAAACATTCGATAAATTAATATATTGAAATTTCTCTAAACATAAATCGATTTTCCATGTTCACTCAATTCTAAAGATTGTGAAAGATTGTGTAAAATTTGTTCAGAATAATGACCATGTCCAAAATGATTTCTATTGATACGACCCAGTATAATTACTGGATAAATACTGATAAAATTATTGAATAACGAAAAATAGAATGGCTTAATTCATCGATCTGTCGAATCCAAAGTAGGTTTAGTGGTTTACGCCATTGAATATATAAGTAATATTTCCAAAATTGAGGTGAATTGGTTCATTTGCAGTATGAAGTCGTTATACTACGATGAACCATTACTTTTCAGACTATGGATGAAAAAATATCCATGTGGTCATTTCAACTTTAATGAGTGTTCAGAGGCTACACGTCACAAAACTCATACAAACGAGAGGAACCTGAACGAATAACACTATGAACTTTAATCACACGGCATATACAAATAAATTATCATTTCACATGTCGTTAGGTATTGAGACGAATATCTTTTATGTTTCTGGAAATGATTAGTCTTACTCAAGTGTTGAGAATAAACTATAAAGGTTGAAGTTTCTCGTGGACAAGTTTCATACTGCTACGTTGAATTCAATACTGTCCGCTGGGTGTGACAATGTTGACCATTATAATCAACTCTCCTTCATATTGAACAATACATTATACTTCAACTGGCCGATTAATTAATCTCATTTCATGTAGCAGAATATATATTTCTTTGTCCAGCAACCAAGCATTGTGTTGAAAATACCGTCTGGAACTTGGAAGTACAGGCTACTATTGTTAAAGGGTACAAAAAAGGGACCGTGAAATAATATGGGACGTGCTGAATTTTTTGTCAGTGTTTATAGAGGCTGAAAGAGATTTCCAGTTAGAGTAAGGCTGGAAGTCATTTCAACAAAGTTGCTCTTACCAAATTGTTTTCGAGGGTAATTTCAATCAGTTTTGATTTCGATGGCCATTACCATACTTCCAGGCCAACAGCAGTGGAAAGGTTTGGAGTAAGCTCCACTTCATGTGTTTACTATGCTAGATATTATACTAATGTTTTGATAATAATATCAAAGGATGGAAAGTATGACATCAATGAACACAAATAGAATAACAAGATATATACACGTTCATATTCGATGAAAATCCACTCTATAAAAGGTAGTATACATCTCAGCGATATATACACCCTTTCACGTGAAGTTATCATCCAGATCACCGCCTTCCTTTCCTGTTATCCCGGTTTATGACAAAAAGGCCACTCGTAAACATACAGCGCAAGTAATGCCAGCCATTTTTTCTCCTCCTGAGGCCATAACAATGAACAGGAAGTAAATAGCATAGTATACGTACAGGATAGGGATAAAAAATTTCAGAAGTGGGAGCAATTTTTCCACGGGACGAGCATTTATTCAGCAACTAAATCAGTTGCTGGACTACCGAAGTGATCGTCCACTGGAAATTTCCAATTATTATTCATACCCATTTCGATGAATCCATCCAGTTGAAAATCATTTTTATAGGATAAAAATAATCTTTATATGCACAACATGAGCAATTTGAGATCCACGACACCCATTTTCGAACTATTTTCGCAGATTTCGTACCATATTGTAGTGACGATTGAAAAGAATCACATTATTTGGACCGAATCACTGTAAGTGGCAACGAAGCCATAGCCTTTCTGAGCCAAGTTCACGCCGAATCATGTCTTAAACTTAGTAACAGGCACAAAAAAGTGTCGTTGTCCGATGAATTTCTTCTTCAGAAACTCTATCCGGAGCAAAAATAGAAGGTGAAATGCTTCTTGCTAACAACCTTCACTGACTCGACGATACTAATCAAACAGATTTCTAGGGTTTCTAACAAGAAAATAGATTCTTCATAAGGTAAGCTGTATGACTACATATAAAGCAATTCCATATTTCATTGTACTTCTTAACGAGCGGAATATTCGAATCTTTCCAGAATCTACCATTCAAACTAATCGATAAATATCCTCATAATCTTAATCAATTTCATCACTAGAGTGATTCGGAAGCAGCAGTTTCGAAAGTAATATCCTGGCATCCCCCTGAACTGGCAAAAATTCGATGATTTTAAAAGGGAATCCAACTCCGAATATCGAAGAAATTGATAATTAGATAATAGAACGGGCGAGGTTTCAATGCTACTTGATCGAAAGCTGCTCCAATTATTTCACATTCGTCAAATTCAAGTCGACTTCGATAAATTCTCACGTCCGTGCTTTCCAACTCCATGAAAATTACAATGAATATCTCTCTTTTTCTTTGACAACAGAAATATCTTCGTCTGTGAGACGTTCTTCGCCAAGTTAGGTTGGTTTCAATAAGTTTCGGAAAATTCAGAGAAAACCAAACTTTTGCAGTGTGCGTTTTCGAACTCAATCTGAATGTGCAACTGAATACCACTATCAAGAATGTCAAATGTTCAGATGCAATAAACTTCGAGATTCCAATTAGGTATGTGGGCGAGTTTCTGCTGAAGAGATTTCACTCCTTTTATATACGATAAACGAAGAACGATTACAGATCTGGAATATCACAAGGATATATTATCTTCCTGACATAATCGGTTTAATCCCGCACTAATGTTGAACTCACTTTTTTAATTATGTCTCGTGTCTGTTCCGTCTGCCTTTTCTGTTCTGCGGGCATACGAAATCATTTTTGTTCCACTCATCTGTTTGTACATTTTTTCATCCTACTGCATATTCATCAGAACAGTGCAGATTACATCAGTTAATATACCTCTCGACGACCGATAATATTTTTTACTTATCTACAGGAACAATAGCTCCAAATGAGGATTCTTGAGGAATATTCCATAAAATAATTCATTTACAATAATTACAATATCCTTCAAAATTATAAAATTCAGTAATTTATTCCTACTACAATCGGGAAGAATGAAATTGTCCACCCTGCTCTATTGATTCGAGCTAGTACGGTATTAGCTTACAGAACTTGAAAATGACGTATTTTAGAGAAGAATTTCTTCAATAAGGCCAAATAATTTCTCTAACCATGACCAAATAGTTGAAACGTTGTGTCATAACTAGAGAACGCATGGGCATACACCACTGAATGAACAAATCAAAAGTTGTTTGGATAAATAGTAATTTTGAAGATTCCTCAATATCAGCGAATTCTTCATATCAACTACCCAAAATTGTGTAGATTAGTAGGCTATGCATTAGTCATGTCCACGATCATATACACAGGTCTGGCAACTCGTATGGTGGGGGGTGGCCCAAACATTGAGGAAATTTTTGTGGTTTTCATGTTTCGCCACCTGCAGCGCTGTCCTCTATTGTCACTTTGTCAGCCAATCACAAATCAGATCCGATCAGCTTTTTGAAAGTAGGAGAGAAAATTTTGCAAGATATAATATTTCTGTCATTGATTCTATTCCTATTTTAGTCCTAACCGTTTGTTTTGTTTACAATACGAACTGTCGAAGATTGATCACGTGATTATACCACTAAATCCTCCTAGCGGCAACTTTTTCTTCAAAAACCCCCACCACTCAAAAATGCCGTAGATTCCAGATATATGTATATGATCGTGGTCATGTCTATCACATCAGCAAGAAAATCTTGATTATTATAATACGCAGCCCAAGCTTTATCGCACTTTTTTTATAAAGAATATGGAAATGTGGGTTTGTAGTTATCATGCACAGCCTACTGGAAACATTAATTGTGACATTTCTCGAAGTGTCCATATTTTCTTTCTATCCTCATGAATTCTCATTCACTTCTAGTTCTGATTGGCAGTCCTCACTGTATAAATCGACTAATTTTAATACTTAGTGATGGTCTCTATCACTGCGTCTGAAATCAAGCTATCACTACCAAAACCTTGTAAAGTTAGACTATTTGAAATAAACATTCTATCTATCGATCTGTTGTTCCTGTAAAGAATGGCATTTTTTAGAGATGTCAATGTTGTTGTCTACCGTACCAGGTAATCCCATATACAAATCTTGAACCGGACTACATGCAAGTTGAAATCCTCTGAGGCTACCTATGCATATACCGGATTAATCTGCATATGTGAATCTTTATTGCGTATAACCTATATTAGACTCGAGCGAACAGGGTCTCACAGGTTTACTTCAGGATGACATGATAAATAAACATGAATGACGAAGGGGTTGAGGATATGATAATGAAAACAATATGGTGGACAACTGAAGAGATGTGCAGAACAGTACCAGAATATTGAAACTTCTAGAGGGTGATATGACAAGAATGGTTTGGTTTCAAGAAACTGTCATGATAATAATTTCAATATACTACAGAATCATGACGAGTAATTGATGATGATGATGATTTCATGATGCCAAAGAAATACTGAATCAGAATTGATGAATCTATCGAGAATATATAGGGTGTCAATTTGAAAAATTTCCATTTTTCATTATTACCAAAATATGGTGGTTGTAGTTCCCCCTACCTGTATAAAATTCGTACCAAATTGCGCTTCTTTGAGATATTTACATTGAAAGTTGTCAAATTGACACCCTGTATAGTTTTTCCAACAAATGAGATGAAAGGGAGAGAGCACTGTTCAACTATTTCAACAGAGGAAATAAATGTTTAGGTATAAGGATAAAATGGTCACTTTTGCCTATAAATCTTCATTTTCCTAATGTGTCTGATTCTGACAAGGTTATCATTTTCTTATTTCACGTTGAATTATTAGGCACTTGAGCTTCTGGATCAGGAAAAAATAAAGACGGATCCGAATTTGCGTTATAGAACTCAGCTTTTGTTGTCAAATCATTTAGCATCAACAGACATTGAATTGATGCTTCGAAGGGAACGCGGAATGAATGGTTGAATTCCAGAAAATAATTTAGGCGTATCCTGTAGGTAACAGAAGGTGTTTAACAGAACCGATGAACCGACAATAGCGGCATCATCAATCAGTAATCTGATATTCGATAATACCAACGATTCGCAGACTCGATATTGGATTCTTCAGAATTATAGTCATAATTTTGTCATACATTTTCCATCATGGGATTGTATATACAGGGTATCAATGTGTTGAAAATGTTCGAGATAAGTTGACAGAGGTATTTTTTACAGAGATATTGACAACGCTGAAAATCAATATGGTTCAATGAGTTGTTTAGTTTTTTGATTCCATCGGGGTGGAGTGAGTTTTCTATTCAGATTCCTAACGTTATCAGGACCAAACAAATGGAAACGGGATTTTTCAACTGTTTGTAGGTGAAATGGAGCATTCTAAAGAAGAATCTAGAAATAATAATGATCCCAAATTGTACAACATTTGTGAAAGCAGAATAAATAAAATAATAGTCGACATTTTCACCATTACTTTTGTGCCTTCTTGACACCGCTCTTTTTTCTCAACTGTTGTTTTTTTATTGAAAAACTTGTAAAGCGTACTTGATTGTCGAGAATGTATCGAAGAATTCTCGTTTTGAATTCTTCCCGTCACAAGTACCGTCTTTAGTTCTAGATCCAAATTATATGAATTAGATGTTTTCAGAAAATTCTAGCATCGAAATAAACGAAACATAGTCTGGTCAGATAAGAAGAGCCAAATCAAAAACAATTTTCATGGAATCAATATAATTAACAATCAATCAAAATGATTTCCCCACAGCATCCATCCGGATTCTAATTCACTACTGAGTTCCTAGAGTCCTTAACCTTATCATTCCAGATTCTATCTGAATCCATGGAATGTTCCACATTTTTCAGGATACCACCATTCATGTGTGAACATCAGATATGCAATGTCTCGAGTTGAGATTGAATATTCAAAATCGAGTGACACCATAACCCACGTAGCGGTTGATATACCCCATCGTGCCCATATCCTTCAACCCTACTTAGTGGTTTTCAGCAATGTTACGCTTGGTAACTCACAACATAGCAATCAAATTTCCAATTTGCAGATCGATTCTCCACATTATTTAATTTTTCTTATAGAATCATGTTTTTATAATAGTTTTGAAAGTGGAATTTTTATTTTAATACTGTATATCCTTGTTGGCGATAAGCCTTATGAATAAAAACACAATTCACGAATATATGAATATCAATCAATTTTTCATTCATAATAAGTATTTCAAAGTACATTCAGACTGAATTGAAGTTTGAATACATAATACCAGATTGATAGGATAAAGGAACCAAAAAGAAAAAGAAAGGCAGAATACCAAGTTTCCTTCTTTATTTAATTGTGCTACTCAATGAGGACCCTTGAAAATAATTGGGCAACGAACCCTTTCGCAAGTCAAATATTATTCGAGTGAGAGCCAATGCAAACAATATAGAATCAATTCAAATTCAACTTCATATCCCCATGCTAATTCATTTTTACCATGTCGGAAAAGTAATTATTTTGATTTGATGTATTCGATTATATTTTGATTCGATATGTGTCAGTGAAAGAAAAATTGTTCATGTGAATTTCAGTTTTTAATTTTTTCCGAAGGTTATTAGTATAATCTTTCTCGACGTTAACGTTCCCGTGAGAAAAAAATACAATGTTCGATAGAATCAATTCAATATGAGTTCCAGAAGGTCACAAGGAATGTAAATATTTTCCAGATTATGCAGAAATGTCGAAAATAGAGGTATTTTTTCTTTGAAAGTAACAAGATGTCTTCGAGAATCGTTTCGTTTTTGTGATTTTCCAACAGCTTCTGTAAGAGTTCATAAATCTATGAAAAAATTGTCACTCGATCATTCTATTTCCCCATTACGAGGCACAATTTGAGTTATTCCAATGAACATATATACAGGATATGTATGATGACTGAACTGATTCGAGAACAATTTTTTTCTTCGAATTAAAAATAAATCAGTTATAAATTGTGCGGGATTAAAAATAGCGGACCCCATAGTTTATAGACCACTCGACTACTACCAAAAAAAGATTGAAGAACATATATTATATAACAGCGGATGTCCGAAATTATCTACAGCTGATGAATGGATAAAATCCCATTTCATTATCATTGCGTGATTTATATAAAAACGAAGTGTTTCGACCATGAATATCTCATTGTATATATTTATATTTTTTGTTCAACCCTCAATCCGCAATTCATTTGAAGAACGCTGTGTATATGAATCATTTCAATTGACAGGAAGTTAAATTTGTCATTCGAAATATTTTCGATTTTATAAACCATATATATCAAAATTTCATGACTATTGATTATGAATATCCGTATAAATTTCCAATATTTGTAAAAATTCAATCTAGAATTAACAATCTTTATAGCGAATCAGAGATTTCTCTCCAGATAAATTTGGTATCGTTATGGAGTGTTGCCATAGTATTGATGTTTCAAGATATGTCTAAGTTCAGTGGTTAGCTAGAAATTTTTTATTCTTGACCATTGGTATTCAAAGATAACCAAATCTGTCAGAACTATTTTCCTTCAACAAATAGACCGTATGTATCGTTTCGCATCAATTTCGATTAATAATCATATGGAAAAGGATAATCCTCGGAATACAAGCGATCATAAACAGCGCAAGTTCAGGTATGTAATCATTTGGTTATTACGATCATTTGAACAATAAATATGTTTGCCGCTGTCTGGCACGCAAACCAATTTAAATTCGGAAAACTCTAGTACTCTCTACCACGACCGCCAACAAAAAATAGCAAAAATAAATCTGGGGATAACAATATCGTTCCCATTATATAATAATACCTGGATTTTTCCTGCAGCTATGTCATGCACATTTTATTCGATTCTTCTGTAATATATTCACATGTATGTGTATACCCTATCCAACATAATGCCTTGAATTCACTCCAGGTGTAATAAAGCGGAAAAACTTGTGGTAATAAAAATAAGTTCATGGCAGTGAGCTAGGTATGCACAATAATGCGTTATTTTATGGAAGATAGTTGGCTTTGATAACAATGGGCAAATTCCGTGCCAATTTTATATACAGGATGTATTTCTCAGGAATGATAAACTCAGATGGCCAACTAGAATATTTTCGTCTTCATTACTCTCAGTGCTTGCTGCTTGGAAAAGTCGATCTATCGTTATTTTGAATTCCATACACTACGTAATAGGAATTTTTTGATGATAATTTTTAATGAAATGAACCAGCTTTACAAGGAATCGTTGCAAGACTAGTTAAAGTAATGGGATAGTAATTATGGCGCAAAATTTTCATAATTCACTCAAGAATAATTTCAATTGTTAAATATAATGGTGCAATTATACAGGGTGTCAATCTGAATGTACATGGATGTACCTCGTGAACGGAAAGAGATATTGAAAAAAATCAAAATCGATCATGAGGTGGAGAGGGGGAACTGAAATGACCCTTACCCCCTCTGCTGATCAATTCGTTAATTTTTGAACTATTTCAATTAATGTATTCATTTTAGGTTATGCAACAATATCAATCAGCTCGTTTGTATTGTTATTTCATTTGGTTACAAATAATTGAATTGGGTTTGAACAAATAATAAATAACATGAAATGATTACTATACAGGGTGGCCCACGAGGTTTCGGCCAGTATATATCTCGAAAACTATTTGGAGTACGATGTTGAAACTTGGCAGTTATAAACCGTTGGTAATATTACGAATTTTAAGCAAGCTGCAACGTTGTCACGTCACATTTTGGATCACGTGGTATCATTTTTGGAATTTTTAATGGGACACCATGTATATTTTTTCGATGCTGTGAAGGTCCCTATCATGCTCATTCAGCCATAACTTGTTTTTTTTTTGAGTTCTTTATCAGGATGAAAAAATTTTTATGTAGGTTTTTTTATTTGAAAAACAAAGAGCTCAGAAACAGAGAACGTATCCTAGCAACAGCTATTGTAGTTGTCAAAAGCCGTTAGTATTAGTGATCAATCGTTCACTGTATTGTTGTTGGCAAGAGTTTCATGACTTAAAACTCATGTCTTCAAGTTTCATTTTCAACGAGTATGTGAGTATGTTGTGGAAAAAACAGCAGACGTCCTACAGTGAACGACTGACGGCTTTTGACAACTACAATACTGTTGCTAGGATACGTTTTTTGTTTCAAAGGTATCTCAGTTTTTCAAATAAAAAACCTATATGAAAATTTTTATCGTTTCAAAGTACCTATCTCAAGAGAAAATGAAAATAAAGTTATGGCTTACTAAGGGAAAACTTCACATCAGTGAAAAATTGTACAGGGTGTCCCATTAAAAACTCCAAAAATGATACTACGTGATCCGAAATGTGACGTTGTAACGACGTTGCAGCTTGCATAAAATGCGTAATACATATCACCAACGATTCAGGACTGCCAAATTTCAATATCATACTCCAGATAGTTTTCGAGATATATACTGGCCAAAACCTCGTGGGTCACCCTGTATAGGAAGAGACTTCTCTAGTAACGTCTTTTGAATGGATATAGTCGATAATATTAAACAAGGTTGAACGATTTATGCTAGACTTGGCTGAGTGCTTTGATGAGCATCACCTCTGAAGTGTTAGTGCCTTTTAACTCAATCTCCACTCGAAGATAGACGTCCTACTCGACGCTCCAACAATATATAGAAGTTCTCCACAACTTTCAACTCAATTGATTCGAAGCTTGGACGGATCATTCGGTTCGAATTAGTGATTTGAATACAAGTCAAACTGAACTTAAGATGAAATTCAGACATTCCAATGTTGATCATTCACTAATGTCCATACAACTAAGGACTATTTGACAAGACACAAATTATAAGGAAGTGGAAAAACCGAATGATTCTTTATGATACGGAATCGGAGAATTCGAGAACTGATTCAGTAAATGGAGTTTTCAAAAACAGCACGAGAGTGCTAAATATCCTGCTGATAAGATCATTTTGATTTAATTCCTTATCTGTTTTCTGATGAAGCCTAAGACAGCTGGAATAATTATCAATACATGAATGTAAATGGCGGTCATTTTGAATAGTTTGTGCGATAAATTTGATGTATACACTTATTGATTATATCCGAAATGTCTCATAATTTTGACGAGATGTCATTCTTCAAATCGAATTAAATGAAATCAAATTTGAATGAAAATACGGAATCAGAAAGTCAGGTTAATACCGACAAGATTGAAGATTGACACACCCCCACTAGATAATTGAATCGATCGATTGGGTTATAGTGTCTAAAGAAATACTGCCCAAAGTACATATATTCTCCATTATAGGATTATATTGATTCCTCCCATCCACCGTGGTAAGCTTCCTACTTTTATATACCTATAGTTTGAGGCAAAATATGAGCTGATCAGCTAATGCCTGATTTTCTCTCCATCCCAGCCAATAAGTGATGTTGCTCGCACGTATACTATTCTATTAAAATTTCGTCCATCTACGTTTCAAATGTCGAGATGAACAATTTCATTATTTCAGATGAAATTATACAGCATTCTCGTGAAATATTGGTAGAAACTACACATTAAAAATTCATAACTGTTCCCTGAATGCGAATTATGTTTATGTGAATAGCCTCATCACAGTCCATGAATAATTCACTAAAAGATTCATAATTCCGTTCATTAGAGGCAGCAATCATGATAGAAGTATGCTACAAAATGGTTGATTCGAAATGTCAAATCAATATGAAAAACATCCGAGAGTTCTTGAGGAATTTGTATCTTCGCTGTTATTACCTGAAGTAGAATTATTTCAGTCTCTCATGAAAATATTCTAAACATGTTGCAGAATCACAATATCAATTATGACAATAATACGACTTAGTTTGCTCTAGCAGTTTTTTCAGAAACCTAATGAAAATTCTCCATCAAAATTATATGAAACATAAAAAATCCATTCAGAATATGCACGCAACTTATATGGAGCACATAATGCTGTGCCATCATTCGTTAATACTGTTGTTTCATAATTCAGAGGCTTCAACGGGATGGATATCTGCTGAAACGAACATCGCCCTAGGTTTAACGGTTAGAACGGATCAGAAGGGCGTCGACCAATGTCTCGAATCGTAGCCCTTTGTTGGACAATAAGTCTTTTTGTGCTCCAAACGACGAGCGAAGCCAAAAAAAGCGCATATCCATAGCCCACATCTCGCCATCACTTACAGGATACACAAAACCCCACAAAAAAACAAATTTCTTTATCCTCAGCATCCGAAATGGGTAATCACGTCAGGCATTTTTCCATTGTCAGATAAAATCGAATTTTCTTGTGACGATTCGTCAATACCCAAATTTCACATTCACCATTTGAAGATAAATGATGTGTCTCTTTCTTTTCCTTTGTAAAATTTACCAAGCGTTTGCTCAACTTAATTCGAGTCGTAAATGATTCATGAAAGTAAGGTTAATAAGTAGTAGTCATATGACAGAAATTCCTGTTATATTCATAGACACAAAAATTTCAAATAGTCGATCTAAAACTACAACCGTAAATATATATAGATCAGTTCAAATTGAAAATTTCATATTATTATGGCTCGCCCGTCTACCGTCTTCCCAATCAAATTCAGTCTGCCGAAATGGTGTTCTGATGAAATTTTTTGTTGTTCTGCCACTGTTGCAAATATTCTTGACATTCTCTAAGAGGACCGTATCGTATTCCTTCACGAAAAGTATCTCAACTCAAGATCATCCAATATTCCCTCTTTCAACTGATATTCTCTTACTTCGTTATAGTCGAAGTTTCATTTTTTGTGGAATCGAGTTTTTTCCATACACTGGGTTCGGATGCCTTTACACTCAAGATCCAATCGAATCAAGAAGTTACATTGACAAAATCGAGTTATCCCGTATGTGTCCATGCTGTTAGGAATGCAAACAAATCCGACAGCATCAACTTGTGAATGTTAACCATCGTGTGGCCAATCAATGTGTCAGATAACAGAGGAGGAAAATTAGTTCTGCTCTGCCACCCAGTCCGATACCCGTAAAATGACTTATTAGTCTGACGTACACCTGTTTCGCAATGTTGGCTGCGAAATAGAAGATGATTTCTGATGCATAATACAAGGGATATACTACAAATTGCATTCGATTCCCATGTGTACCAACTATGGCTACATTCCTACCAATCAATGGAATACTTCTAGTTTATATCAGATTAACTATTTTTTACTCACTGAACTTCGAATATCGCAGTCTATCTTTGTGATTGAAACACGGTCTGTAACCTGGTGGGGGGTTCCCAAACATTGAGGAAATTTTGGTGGTTCTCGTGTTTAGCCACCTGTAGCGCTGCCCTCTTTCCATCACTTTCTCAGCCAGTCACAAATCAGATCAGCTTCGTGAAAATACGAACGTTTTTCGACTCGTTTTGTAAACAATTTCATAAGGCCTAACCGTTTGTTTTGTTCGCAATACGAACTGTCAAAGATTGATCACGTGATCATACCCCAAGACAACTACGCTCCCAGCGGATAAGTATGGCAAATTATCTTCGAAAATAGTGACACCCAACATCACCCAAAAGTGTCATAGTTTCCAGACCTATATGTATGATAGTGTTTTCCATTGAATAAATGAAGTCGATGATATGGTGTGACGGTATGATATGGTATGGTATGGTGTTTAAGTAGCTGAATTTTGAAATTTTTTAAGACAAAAGTTCCATAAAATAGTTTTTGTATGATAGCTCAACAAACATCCTCACATTCACATTGATTCACATCATCTATGCTTCAATCTCAGTTTAATTCTTAAATAATAAGTGAGAAAAAAATCATGAATTCCGGCCAAACAGTCAATTTGTTTGTTGGAATTTGGATTGAAATGAAGCCGTCTGAACAAAAAAGAAAAAAAATGTGTCGAAACCAAACCGATTCTCTCTTGTTGCTGATCATAAATTCGCATTTTTCTACTGTGTTTTCATTCTGTCAATTATTGGTTTGTTCGTTCATATACCATCCAATTGCTGAAGCCAATAATAGTGTGGAAAGTACACAGTAATTTACATATTCTCATGCACCCCCTAATTGATGTAAATTCGAATGAAACTATATGTTTCTGACAGAATTATCTACCGTCATCTGTTAGTTGGAAAATACCCCTTATTGATCCTTAAATACATGTAACGTAAAACATATCTAGAATGTTCGGACAATATTCTAGGGATACTCGAAATCGTTCAATCCCAAAAGATGAAAAGAATATTTTGTGCATTTCCAAATATTCTCTAGTGAAACTCATTTGGCGTCAGTTGTTCTCAATAAGGGTGAATAAATTAATAATGAATACGTATATCAATGTAATAAACCTTAAACGGTACAAGGTAGGTTTTTTCTTCAAAGAAATCCCACCCTCGTATCATAGAAACAACAGTAGGAATCTAATAATAACTAAGGAGACGGCATCTGATGCTATCCAAAGAATAAATAAGTCTCAAGAACAGAACGATTATGTATGGTTGCCATGCTATTAATATGTACATGCAGCTCATAATTATTATTGTTGTCGTCATACCTACCTTTTGAACTCGTTTCAGTTGCGTGTTTCCAACGTATTCACTAAGGTTTTTATTATTGAATTCTCTATATATATTCTTACCTTTTTCGCATTCTATCTGCATCGTATTTAATCACGCCCAAAATAGAATCATGATATTTCACTTCTACAAACAAGATTATAAAACAATACATTATGGAGCAAAAGCTTGAGAGGAATTCATGACTGGATTAATTTCTGATTGAGTGCTACATCAAAATTTGATTTGTAGCTCGAGTAAAAGCTCATTAAAGTTAAATAGAACATAAATAGGTAGCTCAACGCACCTGGAAAATATAACTGAGTAAGATATCGCTCTCCAGCTTTCAGCTCGAAAACTTTACCCATCGCATAAATATTCCTACAGAAACAAGTTATTACAGTGTTAAAATTGGAATTTCAATCACAATTGTACGACCTTCAGATATTATCAATTGTGGGACAAATTCTTCAATTTGTTTACGACATGTTAATGTGAAGAATTCTGGAAATAGATTAGTCCAAATAATTTGATCTTTATGTAAACAAATTCGCCTGTGATTTCCTCGAATGTTTGAAAGCGAGAGTTGTTTTATCTGTCAGTGGAGTGATTCTAATGATTTTACAAGAGAGAAAAAAGGAATTTCAGAAACATCCATTACTGAAATTCATTCTTGATATAAAAACAGAATGATCATGACAACTAGGTCAAATATTTCAAATTGTCAATTGGGAATTCCGTGTGTTTGAATTCTTTCTAGTATGTAGATATATGCTTTTGGTTCAAGTTGTTCTTTCTTAACTTGGCCACACTTTCATTCAATCAACAGCTCTCAGCAAAATGAATGTGAACCACGAATTAGTGATTTCAATAATCTTGACAGTTCCTGATGGTGAATTTGTGATTACTTCCAGAGTGATTTCATAGCTGTGCATAATAAAATGAAAATGAAACAATAATAACGAATAAAATGGTTACATTTATATAAGCAATGATGAAAAGGAAAGTACAATTGAATTTCTTAATTTTTCACACTAGTATGGAAAGAAACATATTTTTGAAAGCAAAGACTAGCCAAGAATCTACTAAGATATTGATAATGATGATATTGAAAGTAAAGAAGAAACACAGCATACACAATTAAACTTGTGTTTTCAATTGAAAAACCAATTTTCGTCAACAACAGAATAAAATGTTCGCTCTTCAATAGGCACCCTGTCAAAATTATTTCCTAAAGAATTGCTCGAGAACACATATTCATGTCCGATAATTGAAACACAAGGCATATTTTCATCACCTAGATTTGTCTGTTAGTAATTTTTGAAATCTGCCAAAGCGACCCCAGTAGGTTCAAAGGGATTTCAGAGATCAATGAAGTAGCGTTTTATAATACAATTTCTTTTCAACCACTCACGATGTTGTCTGAACATTACAGGATGTCTCCTTTCGTGAGAAGTTTTATATAAAAAAAAACGCTCCTTGTAGGATATTCCGACTCATCCAACTTCTCCAATGGAGCTATATTTATATCAGCAAATAATCCAAATGGAACCGAAATTGATAAATATTGCTCCCTATCACTGAAATAAAAAAATGTTTTTGGTGCGTGCAACCGTTGCTTCGTCAATACAATAAATCTATATTAAGCTGGTCATAGCTTTGGGTAGGACCAAATTAATTTATGTTCATTTGTTTTCGATAACTTCTCTCGATTTTGATTATTGTAATCTTCGAATCGAATAGACACAATATTTTTCACGATATACAGTGAGCACGTACAGGTTGGAACAAATTCGTTAAAAGCTTGATTCAGCCGTTGGGGAAATAAAGCTCAGACACGTCGATTTTCTTTTTATTTGCGCATTCTTCGGTGTTCTCATATTTTTTGATGACGTCATCACTGTTTGAGTTATGACGTCATTGTTTTAAAATGCATTTTTCAGTGTATGGTTGTAATATTTTTTTTTATGTTACATAACCGTATGTTCGAGAAATAAAAGATATGGCATTGATGAAAAACACTAAGTTTATAGACCCAATACTATTGATGAACTGAAAGAGAGAATTAACGCAGATAGGTAATAGATAAAAGATATTTTGCAGGCGTTTCAACATCGCCTTGGATATTGTCAAGAAGCAAATGGCTTGCAAGTTGAGCATTCATTTTTATAGTTTGTAAGTTTATTCAGTCCTGTTGTCATTTTTAGAAATCACATTATTATCAACGAACATACGGTTATGTAACATAAGACAAAATATACAACTATATACAGAATAATAATAATAATCCAATATTGAGGTATTGTATTCGTATACACAAGAATTGAGTCACTGGTGAACTGTTAAATCTGTATTCAATCCAGAAATCATATAAAAGGAACTTTAATTTGGCATCGTCATGAAGTATTTTCAATTGGATTGGTGTCAACGTGATTCTGAAAATTAAATTCTCAATGGTGAATACTTTTCATTTTGTACTTATGGTATCGAAAAATGAGCAGAATAAGGCTATAACTAGTTACACCATTAACTAGTTATGACTATAACAATTAGCACACAATTTTATGAAAGATTCTGGAATTCTAGTAAATTCAAAACCTCGCACAAAACAGAAGGTTATGTTAAATTTTTTTGGTTACTTCCATACTACTTTAGCAGAATTAGTATGAAGCCTCGTTCATTTTCCACTTTTATTAAACATGCATATATTTGGAATCGAAAACCGCGTTTCAATTATCAAATGGAATGTATTATCTGAACGAGCCTGTACCAGATTTCACGAGTTCGATTATCCTACAAGTGACAGTGACAACAAACGGAGATTTTGACATTTGTGATACGTAACACTGAACCTCCTTTGTGATATTAATCTATATCTGCTCGGGAATAAATAATGATTGACATTCCAGATCTTTTTGGATTGAACGTTACCATGATGGAAATTGAGTGAGACAAAAGTATGATGAGAACTCCATGAAGCCAAATCACTGCCAACAATTATCGAATGAGTTCGACAATTTCTTGTGAATGAAATTTTTTTCAGATGACAATTCCCTATTTGAAATTTCATTGTGATTCATCGATTTTTCTTGATGTGAGTGATAACTTCGTTCAAGAAAAGCACAAAAAACATTCAGTTCATCAGAAATATACGTAAAATAATCATTCGAAACAGTGAAGTACTACATTTAGTGTTATTTCAACATCCATTTTGCTATACCCTGTATACTCAATAATATTTCATCATTCATCGTCAAGTGTTTTGCCAGTACTTCATGGCATGTGAAACCAAATAATCTCGTTATCGAATTACCATTCCATATTTTATCATGGATCGCATATAAAACAATTCATGATAATAAAATAAACCCGGTAGGATTTTCAATTCCATTTTGAATTGTACATAACAGGGAGGTGCATCAAACATGCATCCTGAAAATGATGAATCATACAAAAGAGCTTTTAATTTTATTACGGTACTAAATAACAAACAACACTCCAATACAAACGATTGACATCACTCAAATTTCGTGAAAATATTTGTCTTTTGTCTTTTAGCAAGAGCATAGTTGCATGTTTTTCATAATGAGAAGTATATTTCGAATATAATCCTAAGAGACAGATCCTAAATACCGAACTAATGGAATCTTTATTTTTAATTTCGTGAGTGAATAATTTTCTTCCATAAATTTCAAACATCACTCTGAAAGCTTTTTAAATAATATATTAATAAATTTCAGTAATCCACGATATCCCGAAGAGCGAGGTGCTAATTTCCAAAGTGTTGTGTCTCCAAACTCCTTCTCGTCCCAGTAAATCATTCGAGTCTATAAATAAATGAGCAGATAAACTTGAGATATGTTCGAGAGCAATCAACATGTATAATCTATTTAGGACTCTTCCGTCAGAAACACCCGCAATGTGTATATTTTCCTTAAATAATTTGACACATTTTTTATTCAACTGACAACATAGAGACAAAGAAGTAATGACATTCAAAACTTCATTCGTCTTTCGAAATTTCGACAGTTTATGAAGCTCCCTTTCAAAATTTCAGCTACTTTATTCTTCATAGTTATATTGAAAGATCTAGTTTCAATGAATGACAACCTAGAAAGGCAATATGCCCTGTTGCCAAGAAGCAAATTTCAATGTACCAAAGAAATGTTCATTTTCCAAAAGTCAAATTTGTTAGGGTTAGGATTTGCATGAATTTGCAGTTTTTATTGTTTTGTATTGTAACACTGTGATTGGCCTCAGCTTTTGTTACATACAGACATACAGATATACAGATATTTTCAAAAGAAGAATCAGACTGTATCAAGATGACAGTCGGCGACTGTATTAATAAAGTATCTATGCCAAGTTCTAATTATACCGAAATATAATCATTATCTGCCATGACAGTGATCCGTAACATATGTCTAAATTGATTTTCAGGTTGTCAGAAAATTATTAACATAGAAAAAAATTTCATGCATCATGAAATCTTGTAGAAACTTTCCAGCAAACTATGAAACGTTGTATTTGTTGGAAGAGTGTATCATCATCCGAAGAAAAAAAAAATTTCAAGTCTGGAAACAAAAGTGTCATGAATATTATCTTACTTATGGATTAGTTTGTTCAATGAAAATCAGAAAAGCTTCATCTCTATTAGATATACTGCAAGAGAATTCTTTTATTGATGAACACATCCCATGCTATTTCTGAAAGCAAAGATAATCAATCATCGTCGCCCAGTCGATAAATTCGGAAAATAAAACAGGAATTGACAGACACGTTCTGTTCTTGTTTCTCAATTCCGCTATAAGTTCACCAATAGGAGATTAATCACAATTATAATAAAATGTCTTTCAATATATTATTCCATTAGATCATACCATAGTTGATTGATATGAATAAATTTGAGTCGGTGTCTTGTCTTGGGTGTCAATCTTGAAACTCACAGTGGGCTATATCTTGTGAACAAAAAAAGATATCAAGAGAATTTTAAAACCGTCTCCAGGGTGAGGAGAAAACGCACCTCTATCATCCCCCTTTGTCTCATTTGATCGAACTGTGCATTTTCTACGGGCATTTTCAATCTCATTATAGTCAATTCTAATAATCGTTCATATTCACCATTCCATAATACATTGAATCCTATTCAAAAACGTTAATAAAAAATAGAAAACATGTGTAGTCTTCGTCTACAAGTAGTTTGAATATCCAAATAATGTATATTTGTCATTAGATATAATAATCAGAAAAGATTTATTTGATTTGATTGATCAATACAATTTTCGTACATCTGCAACGTCAAAGTGAGACTGGATAGAATGTAAATCACATTTGTGAAACGTGTGCACTGCTGTGAATTATAAAGGAAATTGAATCATTCAATTCGTTCACTCTTTACGTCATTAATTAAGTCTGGTAAAACTATATCAACTTCACGTTCCATATACAATCGCTCAGAATGTATGTCTGATGAAGATAAAACTTTGATGAATATTCTGCTCAACAGACAATCTCAAAAAAATGTGATTTGTTGGGCAATTTCGTAACTCCACTAGAAGTTGACGTAGATGCAGGTTACCAGTGAATACACTTTTAATGTCCATCTCTACGAAAGGTAATTCGGTGTTATCCATACTGGTTGAGGGGGTCACTATTAACAGTACCACTGAAGCTATGAAATTCGAAAAAATTTGCTTCTCTGACTGTTTATGCCAATCGAGATACTATTATTTTTCTCTCTTTTTCTCTTTTTATTCGTTCTTCAATCAATTATTCCATCACGATTTTTCATGATACTGAGAATGGATAATTAGATTCTTGTTCCTTATATTAACTTCTTGATCTGATTATAGTTTTCATTCTGTAAAAAAAACTTGTTTTAAATGAGGACTACGCACGGTCAACTGAAGAAGTATCATTTTGTCAACTGTGACACGCTTTCGACACTACTGGTGATCAAATTCTCATTCATAAATCTCTGTTACGCATATTTCTAACCGCTTAGAAAGTGACTACTTATTAAACTGTTTGTTGCGATTGTAAAAGACTGAACCAGCATTTTCTTTGATTCGGCGAAGATAGTTGCAACCCCGAAGAATTAGAAGATTGGACTCCGGAAGCAGATAAGACCAGGTAGGTCCCCATTCAGACGGTTATTTGACAGAACCATCTCCGTCATTTTCTGCTCTCGTATAAACCCTGGCGGACTAAATTGAAAATGTAATAATGTCACTCATCATCCTAGTTCTACTATACCCCCAGAGAGATACTGCTCGAGTGGATCATCAAAAGGTCGACACCTGTACCTACAATGTATTCATTTCAAAGTTGAAAGGCAAATTTCGGTAATTTGTCATCAAAACTTCTCTTGATTCTCTTCCGACAGACTGTTTCCTTTTCAGACAATACATTCTCCCTTCAAACAACAAAGTCGAACGAGATGTTTTTCAGTGAGGTAAAGTAGGAATGGCAGAATTAATTAAAGGCAAATATTTCAATGGTCGGAAATGCGGAATCCCTCTCGAAGAACGGAGTAATATGAAAACCATCTCAAAAAACACACAACGAAGACAATGGTGAACAACAAGAACCGAAACCTCCTGAGAAATACGAGAAATTGGATGAATGATAATTCTCCTCAAATTAGTCAATTGAAATGTTTGAGTTCGTGAATCAATCTTCATGTTATTCTTGTTCCTGCTTCACGAAACGACTATGTGGTAACTGAGCTAATGTTTATTTTATTTGTCACACATATACAGAAATATCTTTTTCTATCTAGCAGCGTATCTTCATTATGGACGGGATCCTCACATCCTTTCTCGTTTCCAAAGTTCTCGGAGTCTCGAATCAGGTAACCTTGCAGTCGAATCCCTAAGCGTTTCAACATATCTCCAAATATTCCTTGTAAGAAGATTCATTTAACACCTAATGATTATATTGAGTATTATATGGAAACACATTCTCAAGTTCAAGTCTTGACAGACGATGGTTTCAGTAGAAGATTAAGAACGTTTATCGATGCTTCATTTGGTTTCTAAATATCCAAATAAAATCGGATTCTCGTCGCCAGAAGCTATCCAATTCAATTTTCACCCTTTAATCGGATGGGACGATAAAATATCAAAAGTATCACTTTATTTTCATACAACACAATTATTCCAGAGAGCAAAACAACATCGAGTGCTTCTAGACGCAAACCGGCTTGAATTCTCGTGATAACTCCAACAAGTAAAAATTATTTCATGTTATTTTTCAATCAGATTCTTCACGAAATAGAATAGACGGAAGAAACAGAAAATGTCTTGAGATCATGCACCCTGAAACTTGACATTTCAGATCAGAAGGTAACAAACAATAGGCCATTGTTAGAAGTGAAACTTCAGAGTATTTCGTCACTCAATAGAAGCCAGAGAAATGGAAACATTCCTCTTCAATTCCCATTTGTTATAGAGTTTTCATAAATATATTCAGGAAATCGTGCTATTATATCAAGAAAATGATTCGAATTCGAACCGATTGTATCATTGCTTAAATGTTATTGCAAGACATTTCAAACAGTTGGTAGGATAAATTCGACGTATATACTCAATGATTATACTCGAAATTTTAAAAATTTGGTGAATTTATACTATTTGAAGAATAGTATCGCTTCGACAATACAAGCTGTCATTCCAATGCCTATACTCTTCGGAAAGGAGTACAGCCCGACTTGTTTTCTCTTTTAAATTCTAAGAATGATTCATGTTTGAACTTTCAACGGGCAATCTTCATTGATTTGATTATATCAGACTCAATTTTATTGTACTGTTTTTTCAATTTTTCTCCATGTGAACTGTACTTTTCTATTAATTCCAGTCTCAATATTAACATTTTATATTTTATAGAATTTGATTGCATCGAAAGACGGCTCAAAATACTACAAAAAGAAGCCTGGGATAACACATCACGACAAGAATATAGTAAACTTGTTATTCAGATAACAGTTGAAAAACGAAGTAATGAGTTACTTATGTTAAGTAGACACCAGATAATTTTAGAAACAGGTCTCCTCGCAGGCAATGAGAACACAATCATTAAAGATGGGACTTGAAGCCTGAGACTATTGAACACATTTTGTGCAATTGTGAGGCAATAAAATACTGGAGAGTAACACAATTAGAGAATCTAGAGGGCGTATGAACCTATTGACCTTAGTAAACTACTCAAAGGGACCAATGTTTGCATCTTCTGGATCTCTTGAGTAAATTGAAAATATAGCAATAAAGAATTCGAATAATTATTTTGTACGAAAAAAGTATGGACTTTGAGTATTCAAGATGCACTTTGTTCAATTCAGAGTCATTATCCAAGTGTGATTGTTGAAGAAACAGCTCAATTATTTGATCATCATGTTTGTCAATTTTCATACATAAAGAATAATGTGTCATCCGATGGAAAAGTTAATTCACCAGAATATTTCCAGATGACAACCACACACATCATCATTAGATTCCGGAAATCCATGATCTCTGAATACCACATGAAGAAATAGAAAATATTGTTCAGTCAAAAGCACTACCATCAATATCACGCATTCTGTCTTGGTTCGAATAATATTGCAAAGCATAAGAATACAGAGAGGGAGAATCGACAAATCGGGCTTCGAAACAGCCCACGTGAACGACTTTCCGGAGAGAGCTTATTCTTGTGCGAGTATACGTTGACGTGAATTTCAGTCGGAAATAATACTTCATTGTTAGGTCAGCAGTATATTTAGTGGAGAAGGTTGATGTAGTTCACCAGCCGAATTTGTAAGTCATAAAACTCTGTAGCCATCCAATTATTTTCGTTGTATCGGAAAGGTCGTAAGAAACAATTCGAAAGCAGGCAGAACTTCCCATCGAGCGTGTATTCGATAGAGAGATACGTTTCATAAAGTTTTCCATCCGACTACAACAGATCAGGATGGCGATAAAAATCGGCGAAACAATTTTCTTGATGAAGGCATCCGTCGGTGGAAATAGCCGATGCTATCTCGCCATAACCATCATATCTCCAGGAGGTGGGGAAATAATCTCGCCGGGAATGCTAATCAGTCGATCTCCACTATTAATGCTTGTATTTTACGAACGCGAAATGTGTTTAAATCATTGAACGCACATGAAACTCCACTAAATTAGATTTGCCTGATCTCCATGAATAACACATTTTCCTACTTTACCTCCATACAGAGAAAGCTGTTCGTCACACTACATTAACTCGACAATGTGTTTCTGCCTTTGTCCACTATCCGTCACCAGAGAATTCCATCAAATATTTTTCAGTCCAATGAAAACAGAAAAAATAAAATATTCCACCTTCATGTTGTTTTATGCATTATAGTTATTGTTGCCAATATCGATAATTCGTAACTTTTCATTTAGTACTGCTCTCAAGTTCATCTTGTTCCCATTTCAATGACGTATTTCAATGTCTAATTCAATATGAACACTATTCTTTTGTAATAATGAAATATCGATGAATTTCGACATATATGTCAAATCCGCTGTACCAAAAAAAATATCGCAGTCAGTCAGTTAATGCATCTCTTTTATGATCAGTTTTGTGTTTCCCTTTATTCCATAACCATCAAAACTTTACGAACATTTTTTGCACTCTATGTAATTGCTCCTTCTCTGAGTCAAAAGATTTCATGATATTTATTTCATGGGCACATTCCGATTTGCAGTTAGTTCACAACACTCCGTGAAATATAACACTTCTGCTTGGATATCGCCATCATACCATGGGAGGAACAAAATCACTTCACATTCAGAATTCTGATGTTGCTACATCTGATGAGAGTAATGATGAACTGTTCATTGAGTATTTCAAAAAGTTGCTCCTGAAATTGTCTCTTCATACAACACTTCCATGATCAACATGATCTTTTCTATACTGAATAAAAATTAACATATCTAGAAGACGCCCATTCACGATGACAATAATAACATCAGGAACTTGCTAAAAGTGTTCAATCAATAATGTACTCTTATGATGAGGGGATTGGCTAAAAAGTCTTATGTTTGCCTGGCGGTAGCCTTGCCAGTATTACTACAATGCCTACACTTAAACTTCAATACTATGAATACTGTGAAGCATTGAAGCATTATTCTGATATTTCTACAGATCCTTTTGACTCGATGCCAAATGATAATCGGTAGCGGTGGATCCATGATGACAACTTCACAACTGATCGAAGCCTCTGGGATAAATCTATCTGGATCTAATCTATCAATTATAGTGTATACGCGCTCGCAGTTCGAAGCATGCATTCGCCCGATACTAATTTCATTAGTTGAGAATAGATAGGCCAGCATTTACAGGTCATTCATATGGAAAGATTGCTCTGGTATGTCATGCAGTTTGTTGAAATGAGAACATTTCTCGAACCAACTGGATCCACAATCTCTCCACCCTATACCACTAGATCTCCTCGACAAACAGAACCAATTTCGATCTCTGATCTCCGCGATCCATTCATTACAAATAACCAATGGATATTCCGTATTTTATTTTGTTTCGAACGTAATTGTCTCAACACAGGTATAGTAAACGTAGTTTATCATATCGATGAACGTATAAAGGAAATGGATTTTCGGGTTAAGAGCTTGCCATTCTGTTTGCTTCCATGTGCTTCAACGTAGTTCGAAAAATATTTTCCGTGCAGGTACAACAAACCACAACGTAAATGGCGAAAAATAAGTTATGGACAATAATCGGGAACAGATAAAACGTGAAATATGCGCTATGACCGGTTAGGCTGTTTTTTTCTCACGCTTATGCGTTCAGCTATCCCTCATCCATTGGAATGTGCCAGCTACTCCAAAACGAACATCAATTACGTTTATTGTTTCAGTTTCACGCTCAGCCTCATAAATTCACCATTGCGAACAAAACATTTGGGCATTCAAAGCCCACAATTGCCAAGAGAAGACATTCTATAGCCCAAAAATGATTTCTTGAAACTGATGAGCAGTTCAAAAGAACCAACAATCGCAATAAGAAATGATGAAATTGAATTTTCAATCATCTGTCTAATATTCAAGTATTCTGTGGAGGATTTATGTTTCCAATTTATATGATGTCTTGCGATATTGTATCATAATTGGAATGCAAATGGAAATTGAATCGACTGTAACTTCACTTGTCAGTTCTGTAGACATCTGAACTGTGCTAATATCCATTCTCCAACTTAGACCTAGTTTGATATTTAGTTGTTTCGCAGTTAGTGACGTAATTTTGGTAGATGTTTCTTCTTTTCTGATGTTGTATATCAAAGGTAGATATCGCCATTTCAGATTTCATTCCACGTTCGGTATGAAATTTGAAATCCATGTTCTCAATTCGTACTACTTCTACCTCCACAACCCATCAAGATTTCATTTTTCAGTTTTAATATTCTGGTTATCTTATTGCCCTTTATTTCTTTCAGCTCTCTCCTTGTCCTTACATTCTGTTCAATAAAAATACTGAATTCTGGCAGATTTCCTCTTTCTAGTGATGAAAGCACCAAAGCCGGAGATTGGGTGGTTAGTTTCTTGACGCTCATTTATTTGCGATGTTGGATGTTCAACCGTATATGAAAGACTCCAAACTTGAGGAAGGGAAAATACGGAGCATACATATAAATCGAAAACACGTCCACAGACCATGTCGTCTAGCATCTCACATAAGAAAGCAGCTTTCCCAATTTCCAGAGTGAAATGTCAAGAAGGTCAACTCGAATGGAAATATCTATAAAAGTGGCCTGCCTCACTATCAAATAACTCTGACGGCAACGAGGATTAGGAACCGATACCTTGAGAATCATAGGCGAAACGAACAGTTCATTTCACAATCGATAGAGAATTGTGGCAGGCTTTTTAATAAAACTTTGCACTCGTACCATATAAATCTCAGAAACGAGAGGGATTTCTAGAGACCATCCATATAGCTGACCACTTCGTGATCGCATTCAGATTATGTGTTCAAAATATCGCCGTCATGAAAAGGGTGCTTTCTAGTATTGTCACGGAAACTAGAATTCAGAAGGCAAATAACTTCACGGAAATCCGAAAAACAGCTCTGATTTATATAAATTGGGAATTTTCCCATCATAGGATTCAGCAATTTTCAGCTCATGGTTCTGATTGTAGCACAATAACATTATATCATCAAAAATGATTATTTCATCATCATTTGATTAAGTAAACTACTTAAAAACTTCTCAGTTTTTCAAAATAGGTGCTCACAAAAGGATATACATTCACAAAAATAATTTCTGTTAATGTATAGTTTCTATGGAAACATGGAAATGAAGAGCCGGGATATCATCCTGTTATTCTTTACATCTGCTGGGATAAGAATCAAAGAATTGCCATGTTCACGTTGATGTATTTTTCTATCGCAGTCGGTCGTGAATATATCATGATAGTTTCATTTTATGAATAATCCAGGCGTCTTTCATAATGTTATGTGCTCAACTTTAACGGTTTTCACGTTTTTTATTTGATCTAAAAATTCTGTTTATAACCTCAATCTAACATTTTTTCGATATGAGAGCATGTATCAATCTGAAGAGGAGGAAGTTCTACAGTGAACGATGGTGGAATTTTAATTTTAAATAAATACAGTATGACTGAAAACTATTGTCAAAAATTCAATTCTAGAACCAGTCGAGAGTTATTTTTTTTAAACAAAAAGATGTTGAAATGGGTGAATTTCTATGATATATCATTTTGGTAAAGCGTGTAAGTATTGTTTAACTATTCACTACCTAATCTCAAGTCTGACTCCTCTGAAGCATCTAAACTGATATTAGTTTCATTCAAATAACTTCGTAGCTCCAATAATAATGAAGTCAACAGTATTGCCTAAACCTCTGAATATAGAACATCACTATTCATTATAATATTCCAATATATGGTGCTTCCCTTTGGGGTTTTGGAATTCGGGCGCCTATGATCACGGGTATTCGCCAACTAACGCTGTTTCCTACAGCCAATTAGGTACTTTGTAGTCAAAGTAATTGTTTCAGATACGTTACACGTAACAGAAGCTGCCGTAACTCAATCATTACTTTGGCATTGCATCAAATCGCGCCTGTTCCTGACTCCTACAGCCAACCTCTTCGTGCGACACCCCAACCGAAACATCATCTGTCACTGAAAAGTAACAAACGCGCCCTCAGAGATTCATCTTTTGTGTCGACAGATCGATTATTTTCCACGCAACAGTTGTTGAATTCTGAGAGGAATATTTGGTATACATCAGAGAGTAATCTGAGAATCTTGTTTAATTTTAAGGGCTCCATATTTCCAAGTACTAGAGAAGAGACTTTGCTCGAAACTTTCGGAGATCAATTTCGCTCATCAGTTTCCATTATCAACTCAAGAGCAATATTTTCATTAGCAAACTTACCAGACGATCATGGCGTACAGTTTTGATTTCAACAATACTAAGAATAAAAACTAATTCTTATACAAGGTACTTCAATTCATCATGACATAACTCTTTCAAATGATATATAAATTGTAATAATGGATGACTGAATGAGTGACAGTTTTCCATTTTCCGAACAATATGATATAAAAATATCGCCTAGCTCAAGGTCCAATAATTACAATTATTCCATGCCTCACAGTTTTTAAACGGTGTATCGTTTCTGTGATGTTTTATATTTTTTCAATAACCGTAGGACTTCCAAAAATCTCAATTATTTTCAGAACATCACCAAAAAGGAAAATGTATGACCATTTTTCCCTTCAAAATCTTTGAAACGAATCATGAGATCACACCATGTGCCAAAATTTTCAAGACACTTTCTAAACGATTAACTTTTTTTATTCAAACGATCTACCTATATCATGAAAATAAAGCTTTATCCTTTATACTCAAAAATAGAAAAGCTTCGATGAATCTTTCGAAAAAAAAATCCTGAGGTTTGACAGTCGAACAACGCAGTACCATTTTGAATGAACTCAAGTGCACCGAAAAATTAATAAAATCAACCAACCTCTCAAAGAATAGTGCACTTATTTATGCTGTACGAAGACCACCTGTAAGTAATACTATATACTGTTCACCGAATAAGAGTCTTCTGACGAATAGCTTGTTCACAGATATAGTCAATTTTTGTTCAATTCCAACCCAAAATTCTGCTGCATCATTGCTATTGTGTTAAGTTATCGCAGTCAATAGTAATGAAATCAATGATGATATGTTATTGAGGTCCTTTTTCCTCAAAGTTTTAAATGGATATTTCAAATTCCCAATCCACAGGCTACATTATAACCGTAGAGCCGAATAATTCAGACGCTTTTCTATAATGCACGAGCCAAAATTCAATGGCTTAGGCGCAGAGAACAAAAGGTGTATTCAGTTGTTTCTAAGAACATAACTCTATCATCATAAAGTGCTGTCGTAGCAGAAAATGAATCTCTTGTATAAGTCTGTCAACCTATTATACATTATACAATAATCCTTCCACTTGAAATTCAGAGATCTACACCAATTCCGAGTTTCACTACTTGTATGACGAAAATGCTATTCACAAACTTCCAGAGTGATATAAGCTTCGGAAACGATTGATCTTATACGGTGTACATGCGAAATTTATTAGTTCAGGTGTTTCATACTCACTCACAATCATGATATCAGACGCACGGAAAATGAAATCACTTCAATAAGCTTTTAATTTCTTTCACATTGTCAACGTGATCGGGGAGATCAAACTCTATCCTCAACGAAGAGTTTAGTTTAAAATTCAAAGTCTCAATTCGATTCGAAATCTTGATGTTCGGGAGATCATGTTCAATGCAGAAATACTGAATAATAGTTCTAATGGAAAACAAACAAATGACATAATCGCAATTCTTGGAAATTTCTTCCATAGTTATTCCAATGTGTATAATGTGATGTAAAAGTTGCCCCCATATTTCTTATTGAGCGATGACAGAGAGTTGTTACAGTTTTTCAGTGAGAGTACAAGACTCTACTGAAACTATTTAAACATCCAATTGTTAACGAGGAATTCGCTTACCAAGCTCATTATGAATCAAAATTGTTGTGCTTGTTTTTTTGAAATATTTGTTATATTAGTCTATTCAATAATTTAGTCCTAATGATATATTACTTCTGGTTCACCATTTTAAGAAACGTGATACTTCGAAAGGTTTTTAAATATAGAAAAAAATAAATAAATAATAATTTCAAGTGCAAGTGCATTTCTATACGAGATCATTAAAGATTATCTGCAAAACATACGATAAAATGTGAGAATCCATATTTGATCCTAAAATGTAGTTGGTAGATAATCCAGACAAGAAGCCTTTTCATGGTAGCTATAATAACATCGACACTATGTCAGTGAAGTAAAATCAAATATTTCCCGCTGATAATATGAATTTGAATCGTCTTCATCGTCAATAATCTTGTGTAATTATCAAAGAAAATTTTGGAAAATTAATTGAACTTGAATAAATATTCTTGACCATGGTCTCTGTTTAGACCAAAACCAGTTACGCAGTATTAGTCAACCATGAAATCAAATAAACTACCATGGTATTTCGGTCGAAAGAAAACTCAAAGTCAGATCGAATTATTCAATGCACATCAGAATAAATCAGCTCTTGTTTACCTGTATTGCAGAAGATGATTACGACAGCAAGGAGCCTGGGCCGCATCATACTCATCCTGCTCAGATGGTGGAAAGTTCTCACAAGAAAGACTCACATTACAATCGACCAATCGACACAATTTCTAGGTACCCAACAACCAAAACAATCCTCGTGAGAAAACCGTCTACTCTTCACCACACCTTGTAGAAAAACAACATGGTACTATTTAAAAGCGAACAGTTCAATCACGAAGTCCTACACACGTGATTCCTACCAGGGCATGAAACGATGTGAAAAATCGGGATCGCGTGTTCGCGAGAGGTGGGAATATCGTGGGAGCGACGCTGACAGAGGCGCGTCGACCGAGAATCCTCGTGATACTGGAGGCGTCGAGATGCTAGTGATTCCTCTCGACGTCGCCGAGACAGCGGCGACCTCTGATGGCGCGCTGTCGCACTGCGCGGTGTGATGTTTTGTATCGACCTCTGCTACGAATTTCAACGGTAACTCGCCAAATCTTTGAGCAGGTACTATTGTTCGCCGTGTCAGTAATGATACCAAGTTGATATCACCGAGAGATATCTCGGAACACTTACTTAGTGATGGTGAATCACGAAACTACAAGCTTGGCATTCTGATCTTCTCGGTATAGAGGTGTGATTCTCTATCAAGCGTGTTCAGTTCGATGTAGCTTTGGTTCAAAGCTTCAGATTTCCAGAATTCTATCTATTCAATCTATCTTGAACCAATACAGAGTATCCTATCGAAAACTTCACTGCGGGATTTTGTATAGGCACAATAATAATTTTTCCATTGTCAATTAGCTTTATTACAACCAGAAATTGAAACACACTCAGTAGCCATTTGACTATATAAAGTTTACAAATAAACTGGCCAATAAATTTTGCACACCCCGTGATGACTCAATGTGTATCTCTTCCATAATGTTATTCACAATAAGATAGTATTGGTGTATAGGTTATTACAAAAAGTACTAAAATATACAACGAAATATATGTCATGTCATTTAAAAAATATATCAATATAGCGTCGTACACCATATGCAATCGAAAATATTTTCTTGGTATGTATCCTATAAGACAGATGGAAATAACGATGTCCTAACTCAACTAATGAGAGAATGTTGTCTATAAAAGACGGAAAGTAACGTCAAAAATGTCTATACGTAAACATATCTGTAGAAATTCATTCATACTTTATGGTTCTTATCAAATCAACGTTTTATTGATTCCCGACTCGACTATTTTCTGATTCTCACCCATCGAATTGTTATGTAATCCAATGGAAAGTTTGATGCATTTCTTTTTAAGGGTCACGTCTTGACCATATATGAGGTAATTCGAATATATCTTTCTAGTACTAGACTAGGAATTTGAATTAAATTTATCTTTGAAAAATATTTCCTCCTCATGTACCTTCTCACAACTTTCCTGAAGCAAATTGATGAGAATTGTTTCCATACAATAATTATATGCAATGGCCAAATTCATTGATACATGCAACTCGGAATCCAATCGTATCTGCATTTGTCAATTCCAGAATTAGCAGTCCTTCGAACAGTCTTCTTCTGGTAAAGCATCCATCAACCTCAATAAAAACTGGATGACTATATCGATGAAGATCAAAGAGAACCTAAATCAATTAGGTAACGTACAGTATGACCATCAGAGATTCACGGCTTGATATTCAAGCTACTTGACTTGAACTTGACTTGATTTCGAGTAGTTTTCTATATCAAGTCAAGTTCAAGTATGTATTTATTGAGTACTTGAAAAAGCAAGTACTTCTATCAAGCTACTTGATTTTCAGCAGTTTCATTGTGTTTCAATAAATGATGAAATGAGAATGGAACTTTTTTTCATGAAGCTCATTATATAAAAAACCAGAAATATAAACTATTTTAAAATGGATTCAGTCAGCTCGGAATCCGGAGATCCCCCGTATTGAGTCTGAGCACGCGCGAGCTCGCAGAAATATAGTCAAGTAATGGATATCTCAAATCAAGTCAAGTATATAAATTTTCACGAGCTTGATTTTCAAGTCAAGTGAAGTAGTTTCTCATAATATCAAGATACTTGACTTGTTGAATCTCCAATGACCATCAATGATTTTGAATAGACATAATGGTAGGAAACGTCCTGGAAAAAAGATCTGTATTCAATAACGATGGATGGTTCAACAAGCATGAGCGACACGGAAAATGGAGTCACACTATCCCATCATGAAGATGGATCATTTAATTTATACCTGAACGACCGCAAGGGACTAGTCCTTTTAGGTGTCCATGAGACATTCAGATCGAAGATATTTTAACCAGAGTGTAGTTGAATGTTGAATGCGAGAGCTTTCTCACGGAGTTACAATAATGAGAAGTTTCTCAATAGACTTTATTATGGATTATGGAATATGCTGCTCTAAGAAGTAGATGAACTATCGAATTATCAACCAGAAAAGAACAAAATATGAATTAGTATCGAAAAAGAGGACTCTGATACCACCTAGTAAGAGTCAGCAATTGTCAATTCTGCAATCTGGAGAATTCGAAATGAAAGCAATCTCATTTTATCATAGACTTGATAAAAACGACCACAATAAAAGAACAACCTGCTCACATTAAACTTTATCACTTCAGTACTTCCTGAACATGCCATGCCAATTCATCATCAGTAGGAGTTCGAGGTCAATATAAAAGATAGCGAATTGAAAAGCAACCTACGTACAGAAAAAGTGCAGAGCGGAATAACTCATGTTTCATTATATGCCAACAGACAATGACATATTGCGAGTTATCCAGTGATCTACCTCCTCTGCAGATCATCAAAAAACATCCATAAAATATTTCCCTAAACAAGTAATATTCTGCACGCTGAGTGGTTGACTGATTCTCAAAGTGACATTGCATGTAAAGTATTTCCACGTGCCGAGCTCGAATAGGAATAAAAAGAATAAACCAATCGGTATTCATAGAAATGAACTATGAACTGCCGTATCTCTGGATGGTTTGGCCGATTCTGTTCCGCACGGGTCGGATTTTGAATCAAATCTCTTTTTCCTATAATCCACTCTCTGGTGGAAATAATGTTTTGTCGGCTATATGCATGGAGGAATGGTTATAAAACCATTTTATACCTACCAATCCTACCATAGGTATGATGAAATATGGATTCTAGTTTTCATGTAGGTGATTAAAATTCTCTTTTATAATCTTCCACTGGACCACTCCATCATCCGCTTAATAGGTAATTAAAACATTAATGAAAGTTTATACAGGGTATGAATCAAAAGCGAAATTCATACTATATCTAATTATTATGTAATGCAGGAGCAGACTTGTCACAACCTTTCCATTGCTCAATTTCACACTCAGCTATACGAAACAGATTTCATATGTGCTCTCGCATATCTATTATGTGATTTGTTGCTCTAAGAAATATGAGAACTTTCCAGATTTCTCTTTGACAATGCCTCAAGACTGCTAGAAGCTTGAAAACGTTGGAAAAAGGATAAAGATCGAGTGATTTCCTATGAAAAGTGAACAACGCAAAATGTATCGGATGGTCATTATTTTCTGGGCATTCTTTCGATAGGTAGTTTTCGAGCCAATTTCATGCGACGACGAAAACAAGAGTAAAACCGAGCAACGACAAAATTAGCGAGCATCGCTAAAAATAAAACTTCCCTTTCCGCCAACCGGTAACAGTAATTAGTGTTTCTGGCTGTGACACTGCCATCATGGCCCCACATTACGAAGATTAAGCGTCAGAGCCTATGTCTTTTCTTATGTGTATACCACGCTAATTTACATACTTGTAGAAATTGTATGAGGCCACGGCCGGCCGGGACTATATTCTTGGGTACGACGACGAGTCCTATTTTTCTTTTTATTCGGTCAGTGAGGCGATCATGTGGATAGAATTTCATAAAAAGGTTTTACAACATGTCCAGGAAGATTGTAGGAAATAATTTTGGCTGTATGGAATCAGTAGGATCAAATTGATATGAAGGGGGTGAGTGCTAACCAAAACTGGTTCACGAAATATTCGATGTCAGTCAGTCTAGTGACATAGAGACATACAATATCTCGAATAGATTTCTTGGCGAAGGAAATGCTCTTTCACCATGAAGCGTTGCCAAAGTTTTTTATCCCGGACTGAACAAAGAAGTAGGTACGCTAGGTACTAAAATAATAAAAAAAAGCTCACTATAGTTGACTTGTGTCAAAGATCTGAGATCCCAGTAGCCAATTTGCTCAAATAATCCTCTATATGTTTTTTCTATCAGAATACTACTAAGCAAAAACGGACAACATACTTTCATCGAGGCATACTTTGGACGAGTTCATGCACGTATTCTTCTGAAAACGACATCAAAAGTTTGTGATGCTTCGAATCATAGGGTCGGTTTTTTCCAAGCATCATCTTCATTCCAGCCCAAACGTTTTGAATTGGATTGGGCGACTGAGACGGCCTTTAGGGTGCGAACACAAAAAAACTGCTTTGAAGCGCGGAAAAATACTCAGATAGAATTGAAAGTTGATTTATTCTCGCAAAGCTCGAAGGACCTTGCTGCCCTCTGTGTGAGAAGAAAAAAACACACCATTCTGCTTTACCAATCGCGAGTAATTATGACCACGCTCTTATGTTACTGTCAAAGTGAGTGGCAGCTTCAAATCTCCATGAATCCTTTCTAGACTAGGCATGTTGATAAAAAACGCAAAAACCCATAACCAAAGTGCAGATTATGCTTCTAATACAATAATTACTGATTGAGTTTTTCAAAGTGTATGAATTTGTGCTAGAATATCGACTTTTCAAAATAATAACTATATCGATTTTCATACTTTTAGTATTTTTACATGTCAACACCTGAAAACGATTGAGGTTCTCACTATTTAGTGGTGAAATTCATCAAAATTAGATTTACTGTAGAAATTTCAATATTATTTATAAGCCACAATATACTGAAAGAGTATCGTTAAAATGTCGAGTTTCGAATGGACGCTACTATAGGTTGATTCAAAAATAGTAATTTACTGTCGACCGGTCAGGATTCGAGATACTGCCTAATTCAGTTACACCTCGAAAAGATTCTTGCACACCTCCCACTTCCTATCATTTCCTGTCATCCCTGATACCTCTTCATCTGCTTTATGTCTTCGTTCGATTCGTATTTTCGCTCTCGATTCCCGCCGAAGATATCTTATCGAATTCCTAGATCTACGTATATATATAAAGTATCTCAGTTATCATGATCACCATAGCCATTTCAAATTTTGGAAGTGGCGGCCATGGCACCGAGGGATGAAATTTTTTTCGAGTGACGTTCATTGCGAACGTCGTCCCGTTCGAAAATGTTCCTGACATGAGTGTTTCCTTATTAGAGAGTTGAAGTAACGCTATGAACGTTAACGTGGAAGCTACGTTCTTATCGGACGTTGAAAAAAGTAACGTTTGTTATCCTAGCGAAATCAGGGCGGCAGAACTCACAAGAGTCTAGCACAAATCGAAACCTAACCTGATAATATGGCGTTTATTTTGTTTCAATGAAAATAGAATGAAGTTGACATTCACAACCTCAGTGGTTCTGGTCTACCCTATACATTGATAGGTGCAAGCTGTTAATTATGAAACAGGGTTTCCTACAAAGCTATGACTAAATCTTTACGAGAAAAGTGGTTGGGAAAACAAGGAAATTCCCAAAACTAAATACATTCACATTCATTATACTTTTCAGGTACTGTTGACTATCCAGTTTGATTCATTCATAAGCATCCGTCTGATTTATGGACGCCCTATATTTTTCGATGTCATGACTTTCTTTATTATTTTATCAATCTAAACATTCAGTAAGTGTTTCGAGTAATATGGCCACTCTTGTTTAAAATGCTCAAAATGAGGGCGCTAGCGAGGATTATACAGGGAAAACAATTCGAAATCATTGGATTTAACGAATATTCAACTCAGAGGGTGAACCAGAATTGGATCAGTTTATTAATTTTGTATAAAGTTTTATTTATAATTCCAATACCTATCCATACCTTTCCTCCAAAACATAGAAAAGATTGAAAGAAATCGAAAAATATGGAACATCCTACGTACATATGGTACTGTTCTAGCTTTGTGTTATGTCGGCAAAACATGCTTCACGCGATTTTTGTTCCTTTAGGAGTTCATGGTGATGTTGATATGATATTCCAAAGTGGAATCTGCTCATCTGTGAAGTTTGCTGATGAATGAAAGAAATCTGATGTTATGTATTGGATGCTTTTTCATCATTTTCTATTTTATTTGGAATTCTACAAGAGAATTCATCGAGTCGTCGAAGGAATTCTGAAAACTCCTCCAGAATTGATCATATGTTTCGAAAATGAGAAGTAACTGCTCAAAAACGATTGAGATGGAATCGAGTAAACCGAAAAATTGTAGAAAAATCTGTCCAATTCTTCACTATGTCAAATAAAAGAACTTGAACGCATACAGAATTCAAATCTGAAAATTATTCATGAAAAAAGCAATTACATAAAAAATTTAGGACAATCAAACCATTAATGGGTGATCAAAAATGAGCATCGAATAATTATCATTGAAATTATTCCATTGATTCCGTAAAATATATTTATAAAGTTCAAATTTGTTCCCATGCTCATTTAATATATTCATAACAGTGTGAAGGAATTTCTTTCCCTCAGAGTAAAAGACCTGGTATTAAGATCATTTTCTTCACTGAATCATAAAATCTACAAAATTATTCCAGAAATTGACTAACAAAGTCAACTAGGTATGTTATTGATGGTAATTTTCAAAATATTACAATTACACAAAGAAAGAAAGAATTCTTCAAAATTATCCGTTGATAATCAAAACTGACTCAAAAGCTGTTTCGATACATAGTTTCCAGTTATAGTGTCAAAAAATTCCTCAAAGTGGTTCATTGAATTATTTTTTCATGGACACAATTTGCCTCATTACATGAGAATTCAAGAATAATCAAAATATTCGCTCTCACGACTTCAAAGGGAGTTTTTCAAATTTGCTTGTTTCAATACCATCAATGTAGTATGTAGTACACAAATGAATTCCAAATTGGCACCAATTGTATTCATTCAATTTCATTTCAACTAATATTAGAATTGAAAATGAAGTAAAAGTACATTCAAATGGTTCAACAGTGATCATTTTTTGTGAACATTCCAATATTTCATTAATCAAACTATACATTCGTCATTCCAATTATAGAATAATGAATAATAACAATTTATTCTCACAGAGTTATGTTGAAACAAAAAAATAACGATTGGCAAAATTGCATACTCTGACGAGCTGGCACAACTTTCCCTGAATAGATACTATTTCGATAACTGTTATGCATTGACCGAGTAATGTTTAAAAATATGAAGACATCTTCGATATCTGTTATATATCATAATGATCAGTGATTTTCAATTTTATATTTTCGACGTCTGAACTGTGCGAATGATATGAATGCAAACTTAATATTCATGGAAGTGCTTCGATTAAAACTGGAAAATAATCAAAGTTCAAGGTATATGCAAGGACAGTACCTCAGGATGGAACCAGTGAAATATCCAACAACAGTTGTATCTACCCTATTCAGAATCATTGCACTACATTGAAACACCGATAATAGATATCAGATAATTATACATTATCCAGGTTGTTACTCTCAAACTATCAAAAACGAAAGCTCGTATTTCATTAATTAAGGAGTTCGGTCCAAGTTGCCAACCTTATTTATTCGTGAAAAAGTCTGCCTTTTTTTTCTCATGATTTTGCGATTTCTAGAAAGATCGTACAATAATTAGTACACCCCAATCATTTTTTTGAGTCCTATCGTAGTTATTTTGATGAAAATAAATAATAATTTTTGATCTGTCATATTTAGTTACTTTTCATTTCTAAGGTTATACACCAACTAGTTCCTTGTGGTTCCGTGCTTTATATTATTATAAACACTTCTCGATGTGTTCTCGATCAGAAATTGAACCACGAACCTTCAAATCCTTCAGAAACATAAGTTATTGCACCACTTGGACAAATACCCACTAAAAATTTCACAGTATTTGAATGTTTATAAGAAGAATATGTGTTTCCCTGTTGTTGGAAGTTTGATGGCATTTGTAAATTTACCTCTGTGACATCAAAAACATTTTGAAATAATTTCCATATTTCTGCCACCTCGAAACATATTTCCCCTTATGCCAATTATCTGGTATAGTACATAAATTGAATCCATGTAAAGAAAATTATGGACATGGATGATTTACTCATTGTAGTAAAATATGATAATTCTTCTGATGTAAAACCTTTTCTCAATCGATCTTTATTATTCATATAATGCTGATTCATATTGTTCCTTATTCTTCCTCATAATTCTTAAATGGATATTTCAATTTATCCATTATAGTCACATCCAGACATTCATACAGAGTTTCAATTACTTATACCTGTGAAGAATTTGAAACGATTTGAAGTTCTTGACAAATTTTCGTAGGAAAAAATATTCTGAGATAGTCCTGAGAAAGTTTGGGTACTACTATCCACAGATTGATTCGAAATTTCTTCACAATCAACATGTTTATCTACTTGGTATTCGGTCTCTATTTTATCTATGGTACCTACTTCTACTTTGATATTATCTGTTTCTGTTATTATTTGTTGAGTATTTGTGAAATTCGAGTTTTGAATTTGGTAACGACTTCTTGCTATACTTTAACAAAAATGTTTATTATATATATATATATAGGTATTTTTAGTGATATTTTCCAATGTTAATTTTCCCACAGCGTTTTATCCATTCAAAACACCTTTTAGGATTACTCATTTTGGGGAAAGGGTAAAATTTCAACTTTTCGAGATTTCCGGAATACCTTGAATCACTCTTACAGTTTTTATAGTGACAGTCATTCTATTAATTTGATTCTAGATATATAAATATTCGTAAATGGCGGGCATTTTTAACCATAGAGTTAGTTTCTAACCTTAGAGAACTAAAAGTAACTAAATATGACAGTTCAAAAATTTTCATCAAAATAACTACGATAGGACTCAAAAAAATGATTGGGGTGTACTAATTATTGCACGATCTTTCTAGAAATCGCAAAATCATGAGGAAAAAAAAGGCAGACTTTTTCACGAATAAATAAGGTTGGCAACTTGGACCGAACTCCTTAATTGCATATTGTTGGTTCATCGATTGCGCAACTGTTCTCCTATTTAAGTGAACACGTTCGATGTAGTTTGACACCTTATAAACCATTACGCGACAGCCAACAAACGAGGTCTTCCAAAGTTGACTCAAATGAGTTCCAATTTTGAAATGAAAGAGTGTGTCATCTTTTGTTCAAAGCGTAAAAAGTGACGGAAGAACTGCCAATGCTCTCAAAGCTCTGAATTTGCGTATGTCCAATTAATATACGTGGTTTTAATTTTTAAAATCCAATCTGGTATTACCGTCGCGTTATCTTTTCCTTGGACACACAAATTGAATTGAATCATCCAATCGGGTTCGAGATTATTCGCGCGAATGTACGTTCTTCAAGTGAAAAACCTTCAGGAGTGAATTCGAGAAAAATACTGCTTCTTGAAATACTAGCATAAAGCAGTAAATTTCTTATCTATGAAATTTATACCGCTGTTTTCTGTCGAAATGATAACGAACTCCTTGCGTTGAAAAGGGTGATATAGTAAAGTTTCCCTCGAAAATATCCGTTCATTACAGTTATTGTCACTAACTTTATACCTGTCGTGAAGCTTGCATTTATTTATTTCCATCGCATGTTTCAAACTTCTTGCTTTGTTACACCGTAAATTGTTAACTTGTTAATTGAACCACCCCAGTGAAACACGATAGAAAACCAGTTTCTACAACTTCCAGTATAGCGTTGCATTGAGCTGTCTCGGTATTTTTTGTCGTCACTTCATCATTCTGGAAAAAGGAGAAGGACTAATTATCTGAATCCCAGCCAGGGCCCTGATGCAGAAATGTTGGACTGGAATGAATTCACAAATAAAAGTATACACTCTGCTCATCTAAAAACGATGCGCAACAAAAAACTCAGAAATGTCTCATTACTTCTCAGGTCCACATCTACTTCATTTCAACTTTCAGATATATATTTCAATGAATAATATAATTTTATGAAAAACGAGTTACACTGGTGACTGTGACCTTAGATCAGATGCAAATTTGTTTTCCTCCTATATATGTGACGCTAAAAGATGTCACAGGAAAACCCCGAACGCAATCTGTTTCTATACAATCTGTATCCTCATCAAAAATTTATCTCATTTGTGGTGGTTTTTGATTTCTAGGAAGATAAATAAATTGAGGATAAAATTTCAAAATTAAGTGTTCATCTTTCGTTAAATCAAAACAAGCCTTGTCCATACATTTTCATTGATTAAACTGAAACTTTCGATACAGTAATTCGTGTAATACTCCTAACAACATTGGAATATAGAAATGAAGGATTTTGTACTATAACTCCAAAACTGATGGAAAAAGACAATCTGAGCTCAGAAGAGATAATCGAATACAGCACCATGTAAAAACTTGAGGAAATATCAAATGATCCTCATATCCAGATAATACATGGAGATATTTCAATATTTTAATGTTTTATCGGGATTAAGTGTGATTCTCGATATTAAAACGTGTAATGAATACTTGGCAATTATTTTCGATGAATATTCGATACCAGAGATTATTGAGCGGAAAAATGGGATGAACTGAAAATCCTAGCGGAAAGAAACATGAAAATGATAAAAAAATGGTTCCAATTGAACAAACTCACCTTGAATGCGGAAAAAACTAAGTATTTGCCTTTTGTCTCGTATGCGAATAATTTACCGAATTTAGGAAACATAAAAATTGATGATGTTACTGAAATTTTTGAAGCTGAATCAATAAAATACCTAGGCATTATAGTTGACAGACATTTCCGATGGGACCTTCAAATAAATAACAACGTGGTGAAAATCAGAGGATTATTATCAAGGTTCAAGTATCTAAAAAAATTCTTGGACATACCCCAACTCAAAATAATATACTATTCGTTAGTGCAGTCTCTTCTTTCCTACGGAATTTTGGGATGGGGAGGAGTAAATGATATATACCTTAAAAATTTAAATGTACTACAAAAGTGGATTTTAAAAATTATCTTAACAAAACCTCGGGAATATCCCAGCAATGATCTATTCATTGAAGCCCAAATATACGACATTAGGCAGCTTTACAGCTTGAATATCATAACCAGTGTTTTCAAAAAAAAAATGCCTCTCTATATACCATCTCATACTCATGAAACAAGGCAAAGAAATTTAAAATATTGTTCTATACGATGTAAAAAAACCATTGGGCAACGTAGTTATATTTACTTGAGTAGCAAACTCTATAATGAGTTACCTACCAGCATAAGAGATAGTAGAACATATAAAGAATTTAAAACGAAAACCAGGAAATGGATACTAGAAAAAAAGCGCCAGTTCTTTCACAAAATAATAAATAACTACTGATTCCGTAAGATAAAATTCTATATTTATATTTTCATATTTTTCCATATTTATAGTTTTGATTGTATTGTTCTTTAACAATTCTGTACTCTTATTGTAACATGATGTGTAAATGAGCTTTCAATATTGTAATGAATTATAAATTATATTGTTATATCCTTACCATGTTCACAAATTTTATTGTATCTTTTCAATATTGTATCTTTAATTAATTGTTTTGTACCTCGTTCTCAAATTGATGTTAATTTTAATCTGTGTTAATTTTATAATCAACCTCTTATTACATAACCTATTACCTATACCACGCACAAGCTGAAAATTTCAGTTTCTGTGGTCTCCCCGTTTATTCACAAATCATTGTTATAATTTATCTTCTGTGAAATGGTTTATTGAATAAACGTTATTATTATTATTATTATTATTAAGCAAATACTGAATAGGAATATATTTGGAAAAAATAATATAAAAAACACCTAATGAGTAGCCACAGATTGGACATACTGTACTGGGTTCACTATCATATAACCCGTGAACATAGTTTGTAATCATTAGTATGGTATTTATTCAAATTTATTCATATGCATATACTTTCATCTATTCTGTTATTCTAGTTTGTGTAATTTTTCATTCTACAATTATATGAATTCAATGAATGTTCATTCTCGAAAAAAATTATTTGCGGATATGTCTATTTTTCCAATTATATTTTATTCATGTATATATTTATATTTGCGATATTTCTTGAATAAATTATTATTATCATTATTATAATCTCTAAGATAAAATAAGAACACCAAATAACAAAAAAGTTGTTTGTTATGCAATATCTGAAAATATTTCATAGAAGCACATTCAAACTGAGGAAAGGAAAATTATTACAATGCACAAAATATACTTGTATGGACTTTCGAAACGATACATGGTGAGACATACAATTACCCAAGCGATAACTCATTCATGGAAACATGTGTTTGCAATGTATTATTATAGAAATTGGATTCGAATAGATCCACCATTGTCTCATCATTTCAAAAATATCTAGAACAGAGTTTCTTACGGACTGTTGAAAAAAGTTTATTTGAAATTGGATTCGAATAGATCCACCATTGTCTCATCATTTCAAAAATATCTAGAACAGAGTTTCTTACGGACTGTTGAAAAAAGTTTATTTGAAAAGCTGAAGTCGATTGAAGCTCACAGCACAGTCTGTTCCGCCCAATAGAAGAAATATCAGTCTATTTTTCTCCCCACGAACATTCACAACATTATTGAGAAAACCCTTCTCATTTGTTTCACCAGTCAGTTTCCCGATACTTCGTGAAGTTCTGCAAACGATTTCACTTTACCTCAGTGCTGGCACAAAAACTGAATCGAATATACTTTCTTTTAACACACACCTACACCTTCTAGACAAACGGCATTTTCTCTCAGATGTTCACATGGCCTAGTTTTATGGATCTCCTGAAAGCCTACTGAATCTGGAAAGTCAGACATTTGCGCTGGCTAACAATTGCTGGCCATCATCATAACAAAATATCGTTCACTATTCCCAAGTCAAATGGTTATAAAATAATTCTTTATTAGTCAATGTAGTTATAAGCGCGTTATCAATAATCTACTGAGCATTATTGTCTACATTGACAACTGTTTTCGTGAAGATTCATCGAGTATAACTTGTACTAGACATTCCATCAAAGCGATATGGAAATGGTAAATGAAGATTATTCAAGACCTCAACGACATGGGGATTCAAGATATGTTTCAACCTTGTCTGTATTATCAAATTCATGTTTTGTGTCAAAATAGGTATGGATAATTTTGAACTTATCATGCCTTCTATATTTTCATGAAAATATTAATTGGTACTTCTGTATTTCGACCCAAAAAACATTAATAATTTTCGAGATGAATCACTATGAAGTTTGTCTTTTTTTTTGATAGTGTGATACATTGTATTTTAAAGAATTTTTTCGTCGTGTATTCGTGCTGAGGTAAAATGGAAAACGAAATATTCTTCAAATTATAAATGAGTCATAAATAATAATGAAAGAACTTTATTGGGGATTAAAACGAACTATGCAACTTATAATAATCAGGTGAATAGTATGACAACATAGTTATTTTCATGTGCTGTGAAATCTAAATAATTTATGATCTGAGAATATTTTATGTAAAATGAAAGATCCATTATCGATCAAAACAAAGCAAACAAAAATACACAACAGAAACAACAACACATGTGCGAAGTAATGATTACAAAAATCTAGGACAAGTCGAGATAAAACAGGTAATGTTTATAAATTATAGCCTCCATTACTGCCATGAAACGTGACCTTGAGACTGAACAAATATCAAATCATATTCCTCAATTTTCTCACATTGTTATTCAACTAGTTTTCTCGTTGTAAATCAACACTGAAAATCAACAATAAGAGACGATCCCACTCAGTATTGTGGCGTCAAAATCCATCAAGCCCATGTAATAAATAGGATCATAGAACTTATGAGAATTGAAATTATGGCTCGATGCTAAACCAGAAGCGCGTGTGATATGTCTATTTCATGCAAGATCTTCGGTCTCAAATAGGTCACATTGTAGGACATAAAATAATAATAGTGCGTGTTATTGCCTCATTTTCGAATTCATAGGGTCCTAATTGTTCGCCTGGCTTACGTTAGCTGGTATATAGGAAACATCCTCGAATCTTAATAACATCTGAAATTTTGACAATGAGACCTTCGCATAAAACATGAGTGTCCCCTCGAAATGAGGTGAACTAATGTGGGGAAAGGAGCAGCTTGTGGAGCATCGCCCATAATTAATATACCAACTGCAAATTTCTAGGCTCAGCTAGATCTCATATGGGGCAAATGTAACTAAGATTAATTAAATAATCAAGATGGCACAGAGATTCTGTGAGCATTGACGTAGATTCAAGAAGTTCAATTTGTGATGAATGTAATAAAAGCTTGTGTATTTAACAAGATGGAAATAGTTTCAACGTTAAAATTATCATGGTCGTTGGTCAAATACACAAAAAATAAATCCCCAGCTTGTATATTAATTTTATTTTATAAATAAATTTCATGTAGCAAATATGTGAATATGTAACTATCACGGATACAAGGTGAAGTCCAGACTTTCCTGGGAATGTATCAACGAACATCTGACACTGTCAGGTCAAATAGAGTTAAACTAATGTGGGTACCTGGACATAGTAGAATAGAAGGCAATGAAATAGCTGATGAACTAGCTAGGGAGAGTTCAGATACACCCTACTTTGGTCTGGAATTAGCTCTTAGTGTGAGTAAAACCACACTTAGAAGCTGCGCGTCATGAGACGGGTTAAAATACTACAAAAAGCAGCTTGGGATAATCCACCAGGATAAGAATATACTGAGTTTGTTATTCAGGTAACGTGTGAGAACACATTTACAAATGATGGGTTTACCAAGGCGACCAAATTCGTAGATTGTGGCTTGGAACCTGAGACTATATCAAGCAAAATAAAAAAAATGTTTCATTGTTATGTTATTTTTTATCAATAAATTGTACCACCAATCATAGTATTTTTCTCAGATACGTCTTGATGCAAAGTGTAGTTATCAATTCTCTGAAAGAATAAACATTATTCCATCGAACAGAGACCTCAAAGTTGAGTATTTGTAAACTCTGAGAGATACGATTAAAATCCCTAATTTGGTTTGCTGGAACCTTAATCAACTAATCATACAAATTAAAAAGAATTTCAAAATTATTTTCTATCAAACAATACGTCTAGACCAATATTTCAAATTCAAAAACGGATCTGTAATTGGCAAATACAAGAGATCTTTAGAGTTGTAATCTTCATATGGTAATTCTTCGGCATTTTAGTAAAATTTCTGATACCATCAGTCAAAATAAAAAAATATTAAAATTTCAATTGTCTGGGACAAGTTAGGTACCAAATGCCAAAAGTTAGCAACATTTCACAACGTTGACATTTTCCACGATGATGTTACTTTCTTTACTCTTTTATTCTGGCTGTTTATCGAATAGACCCTTTCTGAGGAAAACTTGGTTATGCCACTGGCAAAACATTTCGAGCTTTAACTAAGTTCCCGACAATTTAATGAAGATGTTTATGGTTTGCCGGTGTCATATTGGAACACTTGACTCACGTGAGAGATATTCGATACATCAATTATGTTATTTCGAGCATACACCTGTAAACGAGAGATAATCACGTGCATTGACAACTTCTCTGTACAATTCGATCACCGGAAATTGTGTGTCAGTCACTTCATTAATTTTCACGCGTGAGAATCAATATGTCTGTTCTAGCAGTTTGGAACAGTTCGAAATCGTTAGGAGTATGCGCATAGGGTTGAGTATGCGTTGTAGCAGGTTCAATCCAAACTATTAGTCTTAACGCAAAATGTTCTGGTTCATTCGATTCGAGGATGATTTAGTAGTATTGATGACACCAAATTCAATGAACATAACTAAACTGTTTTCGAAATGTAAACATTCAGTAGTATTAATTGCTGTCGGTCCCATTGATGTTGATGTCCACAAACTTCATATTTTATAAGACCAGTGCGCAGCAAACCTTGCACAGACCTGCGAGTCACCGCTCTGTTCAACCAAAAATGAGCTCTCCCGCCAATGTCAAATATTTACGGAAGCAAATGCGACCAGGTCCGGCTTCAAAAAATAACAATCCCTACTCAAATATTCGACATTAAATCGAGATAAACATACTGTTTTCCGAAAAATCAAAATTGATGAATATCTAATAACATAGACTATCTATTGAATTCAGTTACATTTTGCTCTGCCTTACATATTTCACAATTGGAATGCGCACTCAGAATGTTAGAAAACGAAAAGTAATCCAACTGTATCCAGAATAGATTTAACCATAGTATTGATAACCATGAGACTCCATCAGAATTTTTTACTTACTTCAAAAAGAATTCTTCTCTTGTCCTCTTTTTCAATGTGATCTAATTTTCAATGCGATTCATTTTTATTTCGAATGGTAATTTCGTTCCTTAAATTAAAAAAATGTACTCCTCATTCAATGGATGGATGAAACAAATCAGCTCATGAACTAACAATATACTAATACCAGATTCATCTGAGTTTTAACGATGCTATAGAGGATTTCCAACGAATAATGACAAAATAGCTCAGTACGTATCTAGTGGAAAGGGGGGTGATATTAATTATTTCGTCGAATAGTAGGAGCATCCAGTGTATCCGTTAATTTCGAAGCCAGGATTCGCGGAAATAATTAAAAGTGTTGTATCGACCCGCCAGATATTGTGCGAGACCATTGTTGGTCCAAGAATTGAAACTAGCCCATAGTTATGCAAATGACTTCCAGTGGCAAGGAGCTTCAATTAATTGAAGTTGAAGTCTTAGAGAGAATAAGCTATGCAGAAAGGCTCACATCCCCGGAATAACTTGACCGGAATGGACAATAGAAACGTTTGTAATTGCGTTGCTCTTGTTCCAGATTAGCTACGTTGTTCTTAACTCCACGCATTAATCATCACACCGTAAATTCTCGCTATTTCGAAGCTTTTGTCACGTCCCGTTCGGGATGTTTCCCATTCGTATCATTACTGAATTATGTTTACGCCTACATCGCATCATATTCAATGAGTGGGTATAACACACTCTCACAACAGTGGTATCAGAAAACGTTTACTTGAGAAGACTTTTCATCCATCCTCTACTGTTGAACGCAATAAGCTCGTTTTCAAATTGATTTTTATTTTGTCAGACTCTCCTTAGGAAGCCTGTTTCCTCCCTATTGCCCATTTTCGAAGGGCTATCGATTATCCTAGAATTTTGTTAGTCAGATGAAAATTGAATTGATGCCAATCAGCCATAGATAATCATAATTTTGGTTAGGTAATTCTTAGATAGCTTTGAACTATTTAGTAAGGTTCCATCGTTATAAATTCTTATAATCTTGAAATCGTATATGAAGATAACTAGTGAGAACTTCTGAAAATATTTTTTTGTAATATGTTCATATCTCTCAGGGTTCCATCTTCAAGCCTCATTTCAACAACTCGTTATAAGGTATGAAGAAGTAAATTAAACCTAACAACAAAAAAGGGAATCATTGTTCATTTGCTGATAAAATGGTCGTTTCCGTAGGAAATAATAATACACAAAACTATTGTGTTCAATGTGGAAATAGAACAATAATTTGTTCATCAAGACCTACTTTCATCGACAATAAATAAGAGTTTCTCATTTGTTATTTTAGATTACCATATAACCATATAAGGTACATGTAGGTAATATTCATAGAAACCGAACAATTCAAATATTTTTAGATTTCATCGAGATTCCAGAGATTTCCTACATCTCTACGAAAACCCTGTATATCAATGATGAAAAAAAAGACCAGTGTTTTTTTTTTCATGTTTTATGGAAAATTAGTAGTTCATTGAATTATTTCAACCTGAAACTTCATTTGAATAATGGCACTTTCAGTTCACCAGGATCATAATAAAAACTATCAAAATTCTTGTAGCATTTGAAGAGTGTAAAATCAGTATCAAAAACCAAAAATGTATGTCCTTGCATAATTCTGAATTTCAGGACGTATAATTTTTTCACCATTTCCCAAAAAAAAAATTTTTCTTGTCTGTTTACCGATGGGAAATTAGTAGCGAATGTATCTTCCCCAACACATCACATTGTTCACATCCAAATATTTCTATTTCCTTTCGAACATAAAAAACCCATCAACTGATTCCGAATTGAATACACTCTTTTTATTCAAGGAATTACAGTTCCGGTGGATATCCAAAATAAAATAAAAGGTAGCTAGTTTTCCAGTGAAATTCATAGATTGTGAGCACCACTTAAGTTGACAATATTCAACACCGATGCTAAATTCATTAAACTTTCATGAGACGTTTACATTCGTGAATTGTTGACGACGTATGATTTTGGAAATTTGAGGGTCAGGATTCCATCTCTGATAATACTAATTCCTCAAAATGGTAGAAGGTAAAATGATTGAAAATACTTTTTAGTTCATTCTAATCAATCCAATTCATTCTTTCACTTCATCTCATTGTATCTCAGTTCCATCATTCACTTCATTCATCCATTTTCTCCTATCCATTTTTATTTATTGTATTTATTACATTAATTTCGCTGATTTCGTCAAGTTCAATTTTCAATCTTGCTGAAGGGACCTATCGCTCCTTCACCAAATTTGTACATGTGATTCCACCAAAACTTCGATAGTATTTATAAAGCTCATAATTATAATTACAGAAACTTCGTAAGAAAATATCGTCGAATGAAATGAAATTCAGTCTTTCTTTTTGGAATCTGGCAATACTGTCAGTCGACCACTCGGATCAATTCAATAACTACTAGTATAACATTCATGCGAATAAACAATTCGTAGATTTTTTTTATCGCAATCTCGGTCTGCCAGCCCCGAAAGCAATTACCACGAGATTTGGATAAACTTCAGAATACACTGAATAGTATCGGAGAACTCCATATTCTTTAATTTTTTCCATTCAAACCTCATTTTATCGTTCATCGCACTGTATCTTCCTGAGTTAATTTGAACTGAGTTGATCAATTTCATTTTTTTGTTTCAGGTCAAATACCTCACATATAATTCATTCATATGAAAGTGTGAATTTCAGATATCCTCTTTTCGTTAACCACCCTGTATGGTTGAAAGTGAAGCTCTGCTGTGCTTTCATTGTACATTTTCTAACCTGTCTTTCTATAAACAGTCCTGTGTGCATCTTTGTGCAAACTCGTGCATGGTACAAATCACATTAGAGGGTCGTGGAAACGAAGAACAGAGTCATGTTTATTCAAATTTCTTTAGAAATAATACACCACAATGAAATGATTTGTATTTCAAGGATAACAGTCAGCTGTTGCAGCAGTATATCAAGCACAATGAAAATAATATAGAATCACGATTCAAATTCTATGTACCCTTTATGTCATGAGACCATGAATATTCAAGAATCGGTCGTAGGTACGTATTTATTTTCTATTCCTGAATTACAAACAAAATACACACAATTAACTCATTCTCACCCATGGAATCATCTTGACCAATATATTTTCATGAAATTAATGAAAATCAATGAATAATAATCGATTTAATATATTATGAAAATAGAAAAAAAAATTTGCCATTTTCTTTTCCTTTTTTCTCCGAAGAAATGTAACAGTTTCAAGAGTGATTCATATCCTTCATAATTTTCTTGTATCAAATACCCAATCAGGAATTCAATGAGAAAATATCATATCATATCAGAAAGAGATAAGCAAAATTCATTCACGATTATAAGGATGAATTTATGGAGATAATCTTCCTCATATTGTTCTTTGAAGTGTAAGTATTTCATCATTACATTATCCTGTTGAAAATATAATGAAAGCTAGATATGAAAACTTCCACAAAACATTTTGCATCAACTAATTCTCATATCATACCTACTATATTCCAAATGATATCAAGTTCGTACGATGCCTGCAACATTTCTCACTTCTCATCATTTTCATCATATCCTTTTGAGGAAATGAATACGAATCACAATCATTATTTCAATAGGATAAATTTCTCAGTCAAATCGTTGGTGTCACATTTTTCTTTGTACACTTTATTCCTTGATGTACTATGGAAAGAGTGGATAAAAGGCGTCAGTTCAAGCTTGTGACCAATATTTCACGAGAAACAACAATGAAAATTTGCTTATAAATCTCCAACATCATAGGTACGATTTTCGCTATACAGAGTGGGTCTATACTACCAAATATATTTTGTGGATATAATATATCTGAATCTGGAGGATACTTATTTCACATTCGATTAAAATGAAATGAACATGGGGATATGAAATAATATTTCATTTGGTGGTAAAAAGTCGCCCAGTTGATTAATTCAAGATTATGAGATTCAGTTACCAGATCTTCTATTCATTAACCGAATAAGACAAAGTTAACATTTACGAATTATTTCCAAATGAATGCATTTATAGGGAATTCAGAGACAGTCACAGTATCGAGAGATGAAATGTATTTTTTTGTCAGTTTCATAGTGAGAGATGTCTCGTCCGAAAATATAATCCGCTCCTTTTGACCTACAGAGCTGCACTGTTTCATTTTGGAAGGCTACTCTGTATATCGGCGTAGAAGTTTTCCGCTTCATTCATCCGACGCAAATATGTTATTGCCTTCAAAATGACTGGGCAAAATGTGCCCAGAGTTGACAAGCTTTCTTTGCTCTAATATGCCCTGCTGACATTAAGGAATTTTCAAATTCCAGGCAATATTCCGCGTTGAGAGTGAATAACCCGCATTTGCGTCAGATCGCAATATTATAACAACTCCGTTTGAGGGCATAAAACCTTTTATCGGGCCAGCAAAATAATAAAATACACAAAATGTAACATCTGGTATTGGGCACCATACAGTAGACCCACTCTCACGTCCTCAGTCGTTAGACACTCATAAAAATTTTCCAACGGTGCGGTTACAGCTCTGAGAAAATATTCCCGGATAAAAATGATATTTTTCCTTGGTGGACACCAAATTAGATACCATTTCTTATACAGCGTGTTGCGGAGTCGATCCTCACCAATGGAATCTGGGAAACTTGTCGTGTGATCTTTAGTTTCATGATTGATAACATAAATTCGACAACATATTGAAATACTTGCCAAATCATTTAGGATTTTCAATTCTTAACGTATTTATAAGGAATGGACATGACACAAGTTCTTGATTCAAATGTGGAAAGAAAAGAAATGGAAAGTTCCGTCCACAAATGGTGTTTATTTCAAATCACCCTATATAATAGATTGTGATTGTTTGAGCAGGCGGCTATATCGCAAACCACGAATACCTAAAGAAGAAGAGTTAATTAGACACCATATTGATGAGCGAATCGCATGTCGGAAAATACCTTCTCATGTTCATGCTTTTGGAGGATCCCATATCGTGACGATAATAATTGATAAAATAGATTTCCCCATTAAATTATTAATAGTGTAGTGCCTGTAGGAAATCCTGTGTTATAGCTTATATTCTTCAGCACTACGCGAGATGGGGTGATTTCAAAGACATTTTCCAAAAAAATTTACACGCAGAGTGATTCCGATTGGTACATATCCTAACACGCCGAAAATTTCAGATTCTTCTGGAACCCGAAAAAAATAAAATCACTTATTCCTATTGAAGTGTTCTATTCATGCATTCTTTTCGGGGACACGGGGACCTTCGAAGGGAAATATTTTTACATTTTGTATAATGAAGGTAAAGAAAATTAATTTGGATTCTTTGAACCTAAAATATAATTTAAGTACTGCCAAAAAATAACCGTTATCGGGGAAAGTTTTCACAATAATAATAGTCGAAATAATTCGGAGGTCGTGGTTGAATAGTTTGGATTATTCTACAAACTGTAGGGCCCGCTCTTCTTCACTCCGCTGTCGGTTGACAACTGCATGATGAATTAGAGAAATCAATGTTTCTATGATTTGCTACGAAAGTACTTTTCTTCAGTGGTTCAAACTGCCCAAGTTATTTATATCAATAAATACAGTGTATATCTCACCTGAGGAATTTTCTACCCCGTATATCATTTGAATCCTGAATTCGAAGTTATATCACAAATAAGCTTCATCAATGAGTCCATTGAATATGTACATCGAGATTCTCCGCACATAACTCGGTAAATCCCCAATGAACTTTCTTCTTCCCACATCTGCATTATGAATCCCTTTCCTATGTATTGTATTCTTCAACAGTGAATATCGAAATCACACATTAGATAAGAGATATATATTTTATACCCTGTAGTATTCTACGCCATGAAATATCTTCTAAATTCAATCAATCTCCATCACCGCCGTTGTAGCTATGCTCACTGAATTCAGTCAAGGCACATTCAAGTTCACTCCAGAGATTCCCAAACTTTTTTGTTACTAAATTCAGGAATAAATCAAAGTGAGAATGTTGTAAATTCTTCTAATAAAATTATTATGGATGGATCAATCACAAAGCTCTGGCTGTGATATTACCACTTTTATTCGGATAATTTTCCTATTGCTCTGAGAGAATTATACTTGCTAATAAGACTTTCGAATGCCTGACGGACAAAGAAGGTCATAATGTCTCTAATTCTTGGAATAACTGAAAAACTAACCCGAATTGGTATACTTTTGTGGATAGAATGTGCTAGTAAACATGAATGGTACATAAGCATTCTTCAATGGGAAACTTTTATGTCGACGAGACGCAGATATTTATCTTGCCCAGAAACTAATATTCGGAAAATCCAGTCTTTTATTTCAATTTCAATGTTTTTTTTTTAACTTCTGAATCCGGAGAAATCTCCACCACCAAATCTTATAATTTGATTCACTACTACGTTGTATGTAATCGGAAGAAACAGTTGATACAATATTCATAATTTTTTCTACTGATTTTCAAACTCAAATCTCTTAGGTAATGTCATCAGAGCTAACTATATTAATAAAAGCAGGTGAGTCATAAGACACGAAAGGTTGATAATAATTTCAATAATTTTATTGACAAAAGTAAATACATGTTTATAGCACAGCTGCTGAAATCAATATACAAGTAGTAAGCACCAGGTAGGGTATGATTCGTTTTTGTTATAATTCACTATCTTAAGACACTGGAGAAAAAATCAACCCATACAATCATGTATGTACATTTCAAGGCCTCTTATCACGCGTAGAACCACCTCACGTTCTACATTTAAAATATAATATTGATATGTTGATATTGTCATTCAGATACTTCGTAAAGCTACATGTATTATATCTCACAATCTTTACTGTATTTACATAGAACAAACATGAAAAACGTAAACTTTGTATAACATTTCAAAGTGTATATTCACGTTTCGATATATGAATATAAACTGATATTCGAAGCTTCATTACACTAGGAAAACTAAGAGTTATCAAAATGTGATGAATACTGAAAAGTCAGTGAGAACACCAACTTTCTCACTTCTTCATTTTCATCGACGTGTCGACTTGTTAATTACATGAATAGATATTACAAAATGTTCATCCGATATACACAATTAATTGTTTTTTGAAGATAATACGCAAAAAGTTCACGCTATCCCATAAAAGGATGTTACAATCATTAAAAAAATCTTGCAATACAAAACAAAAATTAATATGATAATCTCAATTATGAACTCATGCAAAAAGCATACGAAAATAACATTCTAAAGACTGACAAAATGGATTATGACGAACGAATTAAATTTCAACTAACCCTAGAGTAAAACAATAGTTTCATTGTAATTGAATTTAGAAATAGGTGAATGAGACTTGTGAAAATCAAAATTCGAGTCAATTAACATTCACATCTCTCAAGGTAGTGGAAATACTGAATTCATAAACGAAATATTATAGTGAAAGAAAAATGTTGTTTCTATCAATATGTCCTATTCAATCCTAGACATGTATATCGATTTTATTTCGGTAACTTTACCAGTGAATAAGTACCCCAGTTGGTTTGGTGCTTATTATCTTGATAAACAGAGAAAATAAGTTAAGAAAGGGTAAAAAAGAAGTATTACAGAACATTACATAAAATTGTTCAAAAAATACCATTGTTTAAAACAGCAACGAAGCGCAAAATGTATAAAAATTTCTATAATAATATTTCTATATCATAAAATACTCTGTTTTTAATTTTTACAAATATATCATTCAATTATATAAAAAAATAAAGCATTAAAACGATTTGTCCATGAATCTTACATCAGTGGAGTATACATTATTTGAGATAATGGAAAATTCATGAACTTCAACTAAGACAAAATATCATTCACCTTTGTTGAAGATCTCAACATGAAAAATCTTGAGAACATCAACTGCGCAACACACACATACACTGTATCCCAGCTAGAACGTCTATGTTTATAGATACCATGGATTCGTTAATTTCAAATTAGTTTGCCCTAAATTTTTGTCAACAAATAACATTTTTTCAATGATGACATAGAATGATACTTAATGATTCAATTATATACCAAAAAACCCAAGAACACCTTCATGAAAAGACATCGAAGCTGTGACACGGTGTATTATTAATTATATTACATAAATATAAACTCATTTTGGATATGAAATCGTATGTACAACATCCTTGAAGGAAAAAAGTAATTTGTCCAATTTGTTTCTGACAGAAAGGATTGCAATCATTACCCTAACTGCCGTATATACAGTGCGATGAATAAATAAAATATTTTGGAAAATCTCGCTTAATGAACGAAATGATAAAACAGTGGGGAAAACCGCAAAGGGTATGCATAATGTATCACATGATATTGATTATAATCGAAAATTCAAATATATATATAACACCCATGGAGCCAATGGCACAAATGCATATATATCCTCACAGCCAAATGCTAATTTTTTCTTCAAATACTGACTTTACAAAACATACATTTATTTCAAGAATGTTATCAACTCTAATGGCTTGAATAGGTGCTATATCAGGAAGGAAAATTACGTACAGTTTAAAAATCTGAGATATATACAATATAAATACACTGAACAATTTACAGCTATACAATAAATTCAACGATCTTTGCGGAATCAGTTTAAGAATTTTCGACATTTCCGTGATCCACAAGTACAAGGTATTTTATCCTCTTCAAATGGAAATTTGTAGTCATAAGTGAGTTCCTCCCCACTCAATATCCTTCTCAGTGCGAAAATTATTATATGCTTATGTCCCAAAATTTCAACGACTCTTGAATAGCAATTTGGCTGAAACATTAAATTGAGTGTGAATAAAACAAATCAGCACTAAAATTTACTTTCGAATATTGTTATATTTTTTATTGGGAGACGTAAGACTAGAGATAATTTAAATAAAAAAAAAAATGCGGTATCACACAATAACATAATAAATGAAGTTTACAACCGATAAGTGCTTTCACATTGAAATAAGTTTATTGGATACCCCATTGTCTTACCAAAAACAAGAGAGATATACAAAAAAAAATATTCACTCACATCACAAGAATGATTGATGAACCTAGCAGCATTTCCTTTCATGGTAGCATCGACCACAAAATTATCATCTACACGGAACATATAGCATCCAATATCCTTGGAGTTGTAATACTTTTCCCTTTTGTCCGTTAAAATTGATCTGATCACCTAAAAAAAATCACGCATATACAAATATGAATATGTTTCTCTTGACCTCAAGACGGCATTCGAAACCACTGGTAGATCAATATTGTTGAATTGTTTCAGAATTTCTAATAGAACAAGTGCAACCGCACTTATCGCCAAAACAACTTTATTCGCATTTATATACTGTTTGTAAACTCATTTCTTCTTCTGAATAAAGTTATTATAATTATTATTATTATTATTATTATTATTATTTACCTAGTTATTGTCACTTACCTCTCCTGCATATTCGATGACCATTTCTCCAGCTTCGATATCTCGAAGACAAAATAATCCTCGTCCATGAATCAATGATCTATAAACGCCTACTGAGTATTTTGAAGTGAGCTTCAGTTGCCTAAATTTCATTGCCATTGGCAAATTCACCACTCTCCTAAAAACCAATGAACAATGAGATATGAAATTTGGGATTTGGGACAAATATCGGAGTGCTAGATGAATGATACAATATCAAAACTCACCTTGGCAAGAGTTCCAGGGTATCCAAAGAAATCTCCTCGGGCTGTCTATGCTTAGATGAGAGCCATCCGAACATATCATAAGGCTCACAATTATGTTTATCAAATGGAACACATCTGACAGTTCCTTGGTTGTGATCTTGGACGTATTCATCGTCAATGTCAGCAGGATGTGGTGGAAAATTGAAGACAGATTTGTATTTGGCACATTTGGTAGCTCCTGGCAACTGTTCAATCAGGTATTTCAGGCCATTCGATTTGAACCCCAGAAAATGGACGGAATTCAGAATCATGTGGCTATCTTCTGGTAAAGGTGGCATATTATGAGCAGATCTAGCAATTTGAACAGCATCAATAACCTTAGTCCAAAGATCGGACACTGAAGACGAGGAATATTTTAAGCCATCCTGTGTTTCCATAGTGTACAGTATAGAAGGTGTGTTATCGTTCTCTTTTTTGGCAATTTTGGGTAGTTCTTCAATTTTCTCCTTTTCTTCAAACTGTTCTCGTTCCTTAACTTCTGAATTTGTTTGCACTTGTGAAAAGAGTGGGATTTGGGAATAACCATTGGATTTGATAGGCTTCAGAGGGGCTACTTGTATAGGTTGCTTAGCATTGAAGTTACTTATTACATAAGATCCATCCTGTCCTTGCTTTTGGAATACAAGCTTCAAAGATGTATCGAGCTTAGTATCTTCTGGAATTGAAATTTCAATTGGTTTTAGAGATTGAGGCTCTGTCATTGTTTTCTCGCCGATGACCTTCTGATTGAGATTGTTGTGTGAAGTCTCAATCTTCGGTAACGTCTCTGATGGTTTCAAATCAATGAATTCTTGTTTGAAACACTCCTCTTTCTTAATCTCCGCCACGATATCTTGGATAAGAGTTGGAGGAGCCACTGCTACAAGAGCGGACAAAGCGGGTTTGATGATCTTCGATTCGATTAGTTCTACTTTCTTCGGTTCTATCTTGGTTACAGCAGTTTTTGTAATGGGTTTCATTGGGGGTTTGATAACCTCGAGCTTTATAGTCTGGATTGATTTCTTTTTGTCTTCAATAAAGAACAATTTTTCATCGTCACAGGTTATCTTCTTCATCTCCTTATTGACATTCGTGGGCATAGGAAGCACCCTACTCATAGGTCTACCTTGCGTGACAGGGGGCTTAGGAATGGGAGTCACAATGTTTGTGGGAATACCTTGCTCAGAAGAAACGAAAGGAGCAATAGGAAGGGTAATACTGTGTGCAGACGTAATAGGCGTACATTGCTTGTGTGATGTCAGAGATTGTGCATACTTCATAAGTTGGGGTTGAGATGGTTTCATTTCAGTCGGTCGTGGAGTTCGTATCTCGGACTGAACTGCTGGTGAATTCTGAGGAGCAGGTTGAGGAAACCTTGAAGTTTCCATAGAGTTAACCGGAAGCGGTGTTACCATTGTTTGTGGGATTATAACTGGTTGTGGAGTTATAACTGGTTGTGGAGTTATAACTGGTTGCGGAGTTATAACTGGCTGTGATGTCATAATTGATTGGGAATTAATGACTGGCTGTGATGTAATGACAGGTTGTGAATTAATAAGTGGCTGTGAAGTAATAAGTGGTTGTCCAGTGATGACTGGTTGTGAATTTCCTAAGGGTTGGGTGTTGATATAAGATTGAGAACGCATGATCGGTTGGGCGGTAACTACAGTTTGCTGGTTGAGAACTGGCTGTGATGTTACAATGGGCTGTGAATTAACCATATGCGGATGAATAATAGGCTGTGAATTAACCATATGTTGAGAGCTGTGTGAATTTGCAATGGATTGCGCCAAAGGTTGGGAGTTCACTATGGCACTGGGATTAACCATGGTTTGTGAGTTGACTAATGGCTGTGAATTAACCAACTGTCCTGGATTGACTAATACAAAACTATTTGAAGCTACATCTAATACTGGCTCTAGCTTACTGGTCTGGAATACTTGTGTGGTTGTTGAATAACTGCTATTAGCTGTCAAGACGCCTGGCATGGTAGTCGGTAGGAATTGTTGAGACTGCATCACTGTATTCTGTACGATGGTTTCGAAACCATAATATACTGGTTGTATAGTTTGCTGCTGAGACCAGCCAAGAGTTCCATTAGTATCCATGACTAGCTGATTTTCCACACGGGGTTGCTGTATATACATGCCTTGTTGCAAACCTGGTACGATACTGATGATATTATTTTCCGGTTGTATTTGTACTATTGACTGAGTTGGTACAGTGTTCACCTGAGGTGTAATAGTTGCAACATATTGTAAATTCTGTCCTTGTTGTTGGAAAGCATCCATCAATGTAGGGACATAATTCGTGGACGGAAGGTGTTGCACTATCATCTGTCCAGTAGTACCTTGAGCCGGAAAAATTAATGTTTCTCCTTCATCGAAATGTGGACGTTTTGCAGCTATAGTTCGACTGCGACCTTTGGCTTTGATAGTTTTTTTCGATATTATCGTTGGTTTGGAGACCTGCTTTACCCACTGATTCCCAGGAACATTAACTGTCTGTAACACAGGATTCGTTATGATTTTGCTGAATTGATTCTGAGCCCCAACATTAAGAATAGCATTGTTGTATGGTAGTGATTGGATAGTGACTGACTGGGTTTGATGAAAATCGATCGGCTGTTGGTTGATCTGATTCAAAGTGGAATGAACAGGATTGAGTGTAATAGATCCACTAGGGTTTATGGAAACCATTTGACTACTACCATAATTCGTACTGGGATTAACTTGAATGCTATTTTGTGATACACACATTGGTAAACTCTGATTCACACAGAATGGTGCTTGATTTGGATGGAGCATTGAAGGGTCATTCAACATGTTTGGATGAGTTACACTGAAAGCATCTTCAGTTTGAGAATGTTCCAAAGCAATTGAAGATACAGGTAAAGTTTGTAACAGAGATTTTTGTTCAATCAAATGTGGTATATTCTGAATGACCACATCACCTTGTGCATCAGACGTGGATTTTGACGCAACATAGCTTTGAGTATTGAGAACTGAAGTATGTATCTCACTTTGATATGATTCATAGGAAGATATTACGACTGGGGCTTCATTAATATTTAATAAAACCTGATTATCAACTATGTTCTGAGATGGATTCACATATGTAACAACTGTTTCTTGATCGCCGTTAATTTCTGAATCACTCTCGCTGGTACACAGCATCTCACAAGACTCCAAATGCCTTTTATAACTGGCTTGAGTTCGGTAGGTGGATTGACATTTGTCACAAGTGACTGGTTCTTCAGAAATATAGTTGCCCCATGGATTGGTAGTTATCATGCCTGTAGGTGAACCACATTCGCTAGAGCTGCCTTCATCACAATTTCCATCAACTTGTAGCAGTTGATAAATCATACTATTCTCCCTAGCTGCCGCTATTTTTCGTTTCTTCACTGCAGGAGACATAGAACTGTCCAGCTTACAGCTCAATGTGAGACTGCAAGATCTGTGTGATGCTCTTGACTTGACCAGCGAGTCAATTTTATTATTGCTTCTCTTATTTTTATCCAGATCCATATCTTCTTCCAGCTCAGACTTCTTGCAAGTATCTGAAAAGCTTTCCAAATTGCTCAAATCCGTTTTATAATCCATGTTGATCAAATCGTCGTATGAAAACTTGGGGAATATGTCTTGCACTGAAATGCCATCCAGTAAGTCATGAGGGAGTTCTTCGAGAATTGCATCTGTCAGTTCTGGCGACAATATGTCACCATTTTGCTGTTCTTCATCATCTTCCGATTCTACATCAGAAATTTTGCGATCAACATCTTTTTGCCATGCATTCATTTCCTTCATCATTTTATGCACAGTTGTTTTGTCTAAAGTGTGATCCACCGTGAAATTTCTATCGACAGCTTGAGTGTAGCTACTGCAATTTTGCACAGATGTAGTTATGGTGTAAGGAACGAGTTTCCACGGCTCTACAGTTGACCAAAATAATCTAGTACATACGAACCCTATTGGAACTATAGCATCACAACTGTCTGAAAGTATGGGATCAATTTTCCCTAAATTCTTCACACATAGGGATCCTACCATGAATGTAACCTTATGGATTTCTGAATATTTAGGCTTTTTCCTGTCTACTTCCACATAAACAGATCTATGTACTTCAAAGTCTTTGTCTGATGTTATCACATGACTGTTCCCTAGTACATCATGAACTTTGCAATACACTGTTTTATCGTGCATAAAATTCAACTGGGCTGTTCTGGCACAGATGAAGTGGAAAGTTTCATGACAGCCTTTGTAGCAGCACCCAATGCTAGCACCTTTCTGCTTACATTGTGCACACCTTATCAATCGTCCCCTGTTCAGGGCATTTTGTACATTTTGTAAGGAACCGTCAATTTCTTCATAGACTTCTGATGACCAAAGAGCACAATTGACGTGGACCCAATCGTTTTGACCACAATACAACAATCTGGATTCCTGGTGTTTCAGGCCATCACCTTGACCCTTACAAAATCCGCAAATTCTTAGATCAGGCGAGGATGGCACAATATTCAAGTTGAAATTATCCTCTGCTTCTATATGGGTGTGGGATTCCTCTTGGGGTATGGTTTTTTCGCAGTTCAACTCATCCCTGTCAAGAGATTGCTGATACCAGGGGAAAACATCCTGGAATATGTTCTGATAAATTTTCAGCAACTGTTCACACTTCAGAGTCTTGAGATAATGCTCAACCTCTTTGTTGAATTCTCTGACAGAGCTGTACTCATTTGAATTGAGTTTATTCTTTATATCTACCATAGACACGGTACTTGAACCTTTAGTATATGCTTCCTCATATTTATCATTTTCTTCGAATGAATATATCTTATTCACGTCTTGAATATCCTTGCTTTGATTATTGTTATCCAAGTCAGTTTCTTCATTACAAAATGATATTTTCCTAATATTCGTGATCGTTTTGCTAGATGATGCAGAATTATTCAATGGGCTCCACTTAAGTAAATTTCTAGCTGTTTTGTTTTTACTTAGAAGTCTCAAAATCTGATTGAAGCAAGATCTCAACTCAGTGGTGACTGCTGAACGCCACTGAGGAGTTTTTGATTTGCAGCAACAGGAACAAATGTATTCTATAGATTCTGGAAGAATACCCAACATCTGATATTGTTCTTCTTTCAGGTTCTCACACTTGGCATGTACCCATTTCATACATTGAGCACACTCCATCATCTGAATAAATAAAATCTCTAATCAGTTAGCAGAACTAGCTTTGGTAAAGTGAATTTTTCAAGAGGCTTTAACTTGAAACTAAGTAGGTATGAAAAAAATGTCTTTTTGAATGGTATCACATGAATATTTATAAACATTAATGAATTGACTATTCTACAGAACAGTGAATGTACTGACAAGCTACTTCAAAAACTTACCTTTGAACAACATTCATTTTCATCATAACAATGCTGACATATTGGACAGAAATTTCCCTTCTTTCTTGACTTGAAACATGTGAGGCATAAAGGCAGGTTTCCAATGAACTTGGTTATATTATCAGTTCCACAACTTTTACAATTGAGACATTTAGAACATACCTGAAATTTCATTACATCAAGAATGTTGTCATTTTGATTAAAGATAATCAATTTCAAGAAAAATGTATGTTCATGATTTCAAATAAAAAGATATGCTCAAATGCAATTAACTCACTGTTGGTTTATCTTCACTAGTCCACTTGGTATTGAAACATTCAGGATGGTAAACCTTCAGGCACTTTTGGCAGCTAACCTTTTGTCTGTCAAACTGATTACATTCACTACAAGTCGTACACCTAGGACAAATCCAATTACACTGTCTTGGATTATAGCTAGCTGATACAACTTGGGACTGCTCGAGGCAAAAAGAGTGGTAGGGCTCACAGCAAACAGAACAGTAAAGCATACTTTCCTTTCCGGCACTACCACAAAGGAAACAAATAGCTGACATGGGAAATTGTTCAGATGCAATAATACAGAAACCACTCTGGGATATACTTTCTGGATCATAGCCATCACAAAAGTCTATAGATATCCTATTTTGTGGTTCCAAGAGATTCTTCTTCCTTTCAGATGGTTTAGTCTAAAAAAATACCTATATAAGATCCAGAATACTTTCATTAGCAGTAATGCTATAATGAACATGATAGTTGTTGTGCTTAACGAAACACAAACTTTTAATGCTAGTATTGTATCACAGTATTCAGGTAGTTTCTTACATATTGAAACTTTCATAGATGAACAAATGAAAACATCAATTTTCATATGATAAAGACTAACAACTCACCTCAGGGTAATTCTGGGAGGTGACAGATATATTTCTGTTAACTCTGTCTCGTTTATTCAATGATTCAGAGAAATCATTGAGAGAACATTGTATTCTAGAAGGTCTATCACTACAATTTGATTCTACTTCACTGGTATTACTATCACTTCTAGATGAAACATTTTTAACATCCATTATGTTTTTTTCACTAGGTGTTTTGTCCCCATTAATAGCTTTAATATCATTTGAAAGTTGATCTTGAGTATCACATTTCTTTCCTACTTCTCCAAAAATAGCAATGGGTTGTCCTAACACTATAGAAGCACTACGACACACATGTTTCACTCGAGGTCCTTTAAGGTCAATTTTTTGCCTCTTGATATCTGAATTAGGAACTGAACCACTAGGTACTGGTTGAAGTTTAGAATTCTTATATCTCACGGGTCGTTGTTTCAAATTTGTTGTATCTTGAATTGTTTCTACCAGAAGTTTTGGTGCCATATTGGCCTGCCATAGTAAAGGGGGTAGTGTATTGTTGAAGACAACATCCAAGCCCTGCATATTTTTAGGGAGCATCAAAGTAAGATTTTGCTTCAAGGAAGGAGGCATATGAAATGAGCGAAGGCACATTTTTAACCAACAAGCTGAACATCTTGTTCTGTATGCACATTTATTTTGTTTCCACTGCTGATTTCTCACCACTGGTGGGACATGGCAGGTCCCTTGCCCATTTTTACAAACAAGTGTAGGTTTAGTATTCTTACTGCCACAGGCTTGCCTCTTAATCATTTTTGTTATAAATTTTCTGCAAGACTCACAGCTATAGATATTGAATTTTCTAGCCTGTTTTATGAAACGATAAAATCTCACAGCACCACATACCCCACATGTCACAGTACCAGAAGGGGAACTATTGGACATTGTAGAGAAAGGTCCCTGAGTGCCTATTTGGTTAGGTAATTTCAGTCGAGCCTGTCTCAAGACTACCCTGTGTCCATTAGTAAATGTAGTTTTATCACTTTCACTATTAGAGCTGCCACCAACATTATCCTCTGTATCTATTTTTGATTTAGTCTCATCCTGCTTGAGACAATGTCTCTTACCAATGGCTATCTTTTTCTTCAATGTGATTCCTTCATTCATTTCACTAATGAATCGTTTATTTGGTTTTATCACCCTTGAAGAATGCACACTACGAGTAGGCAATACAAATTTACCCACTAGATTGGAAGGTTCTTTTTTCACTTTATTTCTACATGATGCTGCATAGCTATGCACTGATTTCCTGGTAAGAGGTGTTCTTGACCCTTTGTTAATCTTGGATTTAATGGAAGATTTGTTACACATTTTAGAAAGTAGACTCCTTTTGCTGGCATTTTTATTCCTCAAAACAGATTTCATTCTTCTGGTCAGTATTTTCTTCAATGAAACTCTTCGGGTTATAGCATCTTCAGGTGGTAAACTTTCACCATCGCTTTCATTGACATCTTCCTCCTAAAATCAAAATAAACATGAATAAATGCTTCAATAAAATCTCATCCAAGAACACATTATCACTTGTAGTTAGGAGTTGAATAATTCAATGAAAATATCACTGTTTACCTGTTTGTTTTCTACAACAGAATCAACTGTCACTGAGCTAGAGGATTCTACATTGGATATGTCTCCTGTTGGTGGTAGAACGTTCACCCTCTTTCGATGTATATGTTTAGAGGGTTTTCCAGGAAATTTTGATCGACCCATTATGAATCCTTGGAGGATTACATTTTCTTTATTATTTCATTATTTTACTTTCAACGCATCACGCATTCTTATTGTAAAGAAACAGAGGTATAATACCGATAATACAGAAAACATAAATTGACAATACGTCAGACTGTCCGTTTCTGTCAATGAATCCGTGATGACGTCATGTTAGGATGTTTGACTAGATTGCTCAATCCCTATGCAGAAACACGAACGTGTCATGTTAACAAATAATTAAACGGAATTTTGGATAGGTTGAATGATACTCGATTGAAATAATCACAAATGATAGACAGAATATGAAATGAGTATGTTCAGTTTTTTCAGTTCCATTACAGTGTTATTGCAGGTCGAATAAAATTTTCACTTCAAATTGACGTAATGACATGCCTCGACATTTGAGCACTGACAGTGACACAACCATTCGACTATTTTGATTCGACGTGATTCGACATACACAGAGGGTGCGTTCCATTAAGCGCTCACAACGCCCAAAACACTCATTCAGACGTTCCACATGGCGACCACGATCGTTGGGGTCGTGGCGAAAATGTCATGAATGACGTCATGATTCATGCTCACGACAACCCAACTCAATAGGTCGGCGTGAGCGTTTCGATGACGCACAAAACCAAGTGGAACGACAAAATTCGTGGTCGTGAGCGTGATCGTTGTGAGCGCTTAATGGAACGCACCCAGAGACATACAGCAAAGCAAACAACAGTGCAGAACTGCAGATATTATATATATAGTTTCTGAGTTATCAAGATGGTTAGTTTTCTGTTTTTTTTTTTTAATTAAGGAACATTTACCAATATTTATCGATTTTTGATGGTGATTGAATTCACCTGGATTTCAGAATTATATTTTGATGTTGTTTACCGTGTGCGAGTATGCATATTTATATACATACTCCTATGGTATACTGTACACAGATCTTTTTAATTCAGTTTCATTATAGCCTCCTAAGAAAGATGCTAAATCATCAGCAAAACAACCTCAAAAAACTCAAAAGAAGAAGGAAGGATCCGGTGGTGGCAAAGCCAAGAAGAAGGTTAGTGAATGCATCACTCTACTGTATATAAATTGAATACATTGTTTTTGTAGAAGTGGTCTAAAGGAAAAGTTCGCGATAAGTTGAATAACCAAGTGCTTTTTGATAAGTCTACATATGATAAACTTTACAAGGAAGTTCCCTCATATAAATTGATCACCCCATCAGTAGTATCAGAACGCCTCAAGATTCGAGGTTCTTTAGCAAGGAGAGCACTTATTGAACTACAACAAAAAGGTAGAAAGTAGACCACATAAACTAAAAATATTCATAATCATTCATTGATATTTAATGTCATCAAGTTGGGAATATATTTTGTATTCATCTCATTTTGATTTAGCCAAGTGCCAGAAATGTGAGCTTGAATCAATGGAACAGTCAGTCTTCAGTTCTTTATAATGATGATTTGATTTCATGATATTGATGTGAAGATATTTGTTGTCATATTAAAAACTATTTTATGTTTCAAGGTTTAATCAAACAAGTTGTACAGCATAGGGCACAACTTATCTACACAAGGACCACAAAGGGTGATGACGCAGTAGCATGAGATAATTCTTGAAAAAAAAATAAAAAATAAGTGAAATTGTTTTTTTTATTTCTCCTTAGAATGTTAGTTATTGGAGGAAATCGGTTGAATTACAGGTTGCATTCATGAAAAATATCTATTCAGAATGAAAAAATTTAAATTAGGCAAAGTTTTTTCTGCTTACAGAATTCGCATTTTTTTAGACGTTAATTGCAATTCATTCTTCATGAAGCTGGAGACTCATAACCGGTCTATTACAAAGTTATTAAAGGAATTGATTTTGCTGTGTATCGTAGACGAAAAAGAAGGGCAGTGTGTTTATACAAGTTGGCATAACTATTTTTTTTCTCTGAATTATAGTATTCTATATATTTCAATCGGGAATATTATTCTTATCTACTCTATTCTCATGACGTATTTGAAACGGTTACCTCATATGATATACGTGATATCCTTGTTACAGAGTTGAAAAATTCACCATCCACTTGTAAGTATCTATGAACCAATGATTGTATGATGTACTTTCAACATTTAGTATATCTTCAGATAAAACACATGGTATAGTAAATATCTTAAAATATATGATGGCAGATCATTTAATTAGATAACACCATCAGCATTTCATATATAATACATATATTTATATAGACTTTATTTTCTTTGACTTAGATTACTGCTTTTGCTCTCTTGTTGATCTTCAACATCTTCATTTTCTTCACTGCTACTGCCATCATCACCTTCCATTCCATTTTCTCCATCACCCTCAACATCAGGCACCAAATAATACTGCAAGGGGTTCAACCAGAGATCATCTTTGATAACTTCTGCAATATCATCAGTGTAAGGGTCAACATTGTCATTCAGCCAACCAAAAAATGTTTTCGAAGGCTCATGACGTCTTTTCCTGCTACTACGATTGGAATCTATATTTTGTCCTAGTGTGCAACCTTCTTTCCATACAATTGGAGTACTTTCAGACGTTGGAGTAGCTAAAAATAAAATAGATTAGAAACACTAGCAATCCTTGTTGATATTATTCATTTTGTTGCCTAATATAAAACTTCATTTTGCTGTGCAATTCAAATTCCATACAATTCATCAATAATACGGAATACCTGTGAAGAAATGATTTTCAGCTACAGAGTATCGAATTATTATGGGTTATTTGCATTGAGTGGTCATACTTGTAGAGCATATGACAAGAGCGTCTACACAAACCTTATTGTATTCTATATGAATACAATGAAGTTTTCACCCTCAGCTATCAAATTCTTATTGTTTCTTCCGATATATTGTGCAAAATTTTTTTTAAGGTAGATGTTCCAAATACAATTCTTGAAAATGAATGTGAGTTGACGAAGATTTTTTACCACAACCCAGATGATATTCCTTAGTTATGACAGCATTCTCAAAGTAGGGGTTCTCTTCAAAATAAAACTTAATCCAGTAGCCAGATTTAATATCCTCAAATTCTTCAACTTCCAATTTGGTCAAATGATGCAGACAATCTTCCTCAGAATCATCCAGTAAAGCACTTAAGTCAGGGTGATTCATTATCTACTGAGAGTTGAGAAAAATGTAAATATTTATCCATCCAAGATTTCATAGGTTATGAGTGAAAAAGGATACAGATGTGATCCAGAAATTAGGAATGTTGTTTATGATTTGATTCCTCTTTTCAAAGAATGGTTTCCGAAGCTGGTTATATTTCTGTTCAACTTTCAAAATTTCCTCACTAGCTTTTTCATTTATGCTGTCAATCTCATTCTGACAAATATCAATTTCTTCCAAAGCTTTCTGCGTTGCAGCATCAAATTCTGAACTCCTATCTGACTCAGAAAATCTTTTAACCTTCCTCGACGAAGTATCCCCAGACATATTGGTCGAATATTTGATTTTAAGCAAAGAGGCGTTAGGTACTGGTGTTAATAAGTTCAAAACTAAGATGCCAAAAAACAACACGTCTAAGCGCCATACTAATGTTACATGCGCAAAACGAATGATGTAATTTCAAAATTTCCCGCTAAAGTACTTGAAGATGAGTGTTATGATTTATGATAATGACGAAAATGTTTGCAGCACTTGTGGAATTATATCAACTGGAAATTGTGTCTTGTTTCTTTCATGTAGGTACACATTGATATGATTCGAAAGTTAGTATTAATAGAGAAGTTCACATGAAGGAAATGTTTATGTACACATTATTACAAAAAGTAAATTGATGCATCAATTTAGGTATTGAATAAATACAAAATCATTGATATATACGCGCCTCTCCCTTCGATATAAAATATTGATATCAATTTGCTTTCCATTATTTTTGTTTCTGTATGGAGATCATTGACCTGTTATTAAAGAATGATGTCAAGTGTTATGATCTTGTCCTTGTTCAAAAAACCGGTTCAAGTATCTCGAATATTTTTTTCACATTTCTACAAGGTGTATATCGACAAGTGGTTATTTTTATGAAATTGATAATGAAGAGTGTCTATACTAATGGAGATCAAGATCACAAATTTATCCAGATATGTGGGATCACTACGAGTATCTGCCAACCATCTGCAACTTTTTGAAAGTTTTATGAAATTCGTATTCCATCGCTATATTTTTTACACGATCCCGAATGATAGGAAACTCGATTTTCCATACGCGTTTTTTTGTAACGGACTTAAAAATGTCGATTTCAATTCATAGATGTGATTTTTTTCCTTTGTTTTGATGATACATATTAGTCACCAATCATGAATTCAAAGAGGAGTTATCTCCAGCATTTTGAATGGATCTGATTTTTTCAATAGTTTGGTTGGTTAAATCAAATTTTTTTACTACTGAAGTGTTTTTACTCAGGAAAGGTATGTCGCGTACTTAAATAGAAATTTGTTATCTATTCCATAATTTACAGATAGCAATTTCACGAAATTGAGAATTCTTCATTTCTCTTTAGAATAAATTGTCCTACCCTCAATAATATTTCAAATGATTGAAAATTCGCCATCTGATGTTTTTTTTATTCATTTTGGTTTCCATGGAGTAATCTAGTCTCATTATTTTCGAGAGCATCACGCACAGCATATCTACAATGTTTTAAATAAGTATTACAAAGAAAACAATCATTATTATTACTTGTAATTTTTATCAATAATAAAATTTTGTCTTGCATAAAATTTCAACTTTCATACTCAACTTATGACTAACATCTTATCAATGAGAAGTATAGTATATCATCGTATATTTCATTCGTTTCATTTACTCCAGTATAATACAATTTGTCAATGAGGAATATTTACAAAATTAAATACAAACTTTATATTACTGTAAATTATTTTGTTGACATGTTCGTCTGATTTCATTGAATATGTCATCAAATAATGAGTTATTCCAAAATAGCATAAAATATGAAACAATGTTGTATATATTCAAAAAAGGAAAAATAGATTCTGTTGATATGAGTTTCATGTCATATCGAAGATACGGATATTGATGCACTTGTATAATTAAATAGATAATGGAGGTTGATAGTGAAAGAGAGAGAGGGTATATAATATAGAATTTTATTGTTATCATTTCATTGAATACTCATAAAATGTACAATAAACGAATAACAGATGGATAGAAACAAATGAGCAATAGTGAAACCTCCGTTTTAAAAAGGACCAAGCAAGTCCAACACTTACATTATACTAAGTCTTTCTAGTTGATTTATGGCAAATATACAAATCCAGAATAGCATTTAAGTATTTAGGCAAACTGAGCCTTTGGGTGGGCAGGCAACTTTTTACATGACCCTTAACTGCACTTGAATTCGATGCGTAACACTTCAATGTACAACTAACTCAATCTCTCACATTCATCTCTTCTTATTGCCATATTACTCATTAGTAATATCAAAAATAAAACAAAATACTCTGAATCAATCACACACTCAGCACCATATTCGCTATTTGGGATTGTAATAGGGTGGTTGTTGCATATGTGGTGGTCCAGGTCCTGGACCCATCGCTTGCCCTCCCATTTGACTGCGAGTGCCTGTAGCATACAACTGTTGCTGGAAGTTATGGAACTGCTGAGCATAGTTGGGGTCTGCTGTTGTGGGGCCCATGAATGGCGAATTTTTAAAGCTGTTATTTTGGCCCATCGACGGAGGTAGGGGCTGAGTTGCCTCTGGAGTGCCCATGCCCATTGGGCTTCCCTTCGGTCCACCCACAAACATCTGACCCGAAGGATTGCCCATGTTAGGCCCCGGGTTGAACATGTTATCGGGCACCCCCGGACCACCCGGAGGACCATTGAAGACCATCTGTTGCATCCTCATGCCCATCGGGGGCCTCATGGGGCCTCTCATCATGGGCATCATTCCTGCAGGCATTCCCATGTTGCCGCCCATCGGGCCCATAGGACCACCTCCGTTGCCCAAATGACCACCCATGCTCATGGGTCCCATACCGCCATCTTGCTGCATGGATCCATCCATGTGGCCCATGTGCACCGGGACTGGGGGCATTGGTCCTCCTTGCATTGGACCGTTGGGGTTGGGGCCGCAAGACGGGAAGTATTGCATGTTCTGCATCTTGGACTCCATCATGTTCATTGGGGTGGCGAGACGAGTCAAGAAGTCCAAACTGGGAGGTCCTCTGGGCCCGGGCGCCTGTCCAACTTGCGGCTTAGCTGGCAAATACTGTATAGTGTTGGGGGCGTTAGGTTTCACTTGGACGTTAGCTCCATTGTAGGGGTTCGGTCCGGGAGGCCGTCCCATCATTCTGGGCATCGGCATGTGATTGGGGAAGGCACCTGACAGCTTGGGCGAGAGAGAGCGAATGGGTCCCATGGGGGAATTGGGGTGAAATCCGTGAGGAGGGCCTTGCATCTGCATGCCCATCATATTTGCAGAACCCTGATCCAAATCTCCCATGCCATGACATCCGCCCACTCCCATCTCCATCATGTGCATGGAAGGTGAACCGAAATTCATCATTGGCGGCCCTTGGTTTCCCTGACCATTAAGCGAACTAGCAACGCTGTTCGTCAGTTGTTGGCTCATTTGAGTCAACGAAGAGATCGGATCGAAATGTGATACTTTCGGATTAGACATGGTAGTCGTACAATTAGGGTTCAAAGGTACATTTTCCCCTCTTTGACAGCCATAGTTGGGGAGGTCGATAGGTTTGCCTTGGGGAGAGACGTTAACGAAACCTCCTCCCATCTTAGCACCTGGAGAAGCATTTGGTCCTTGGAACCTAGGGACGTCCATCATGTGCGGGCTGGGTGTGGGAAAAAGATCATTCTTGAGAGGGTCTGAATTCGGTCCAGGAACCGTTTGAGGGCTCAAACCAGGTGCTCCAGAACCAGGAAGCCGCTGAGAAGGTTTGTCTCCTGAAATTGAAAAATAATAGGATTCAAACTATTTTTTTTTAGAATTGCCTCAATTGAATTTTTGGCTGGAATATCCAATAATCTTGTCATACTTAATATCTGTACTTTTTATACTAGATAGGTATGTTTCAATGAATATATAAATTAAGAACAGAAGTAAACCTTTTCAAATTTTACTGACCTTGTGAGGAGGCAGTGGGTGTATGTGGACTGGGTATTTGGAAGCGACACCCCTCCGAAGGGGTAGAAGGAAACCTTGAACCTACATCCATTGATGTAGGTGTATTGGGACCTGAAACCCTTGAGTGTGGAAGATCTGGTGTGTTACCTGGAAAACCACTATCTAATGTGGTAGACAAAATTCTGGAAAAAAAATACATATTATGGCACCATTGACAGCGGAAAGATTAAATCCAATATATCAGTATTATTGGCAGTATTATGATCATCAATTGAATCGGATGGTTATAGAAATATAGAACAGCAAATATTGTTGATATTGAAGATGGTTTCCAATCTAAATGAACAAATATTTTTTATTATAAATGGAAACTACTTTCATTTCTGATCGAATCTTCTTAATTCAATTCAAATAAACTTCAAATGACACACTTTTCTGTCATACTTTCTATGAATTATAACTATATAATTTGTTACAATCACATTTGGACAATGAAAATTTTTTATATTTCACATAATTTTTGTACCAAATTGAAACTCAATATTGCTGAACATGGAATGAAAATCCTATGAGAATGAATGTTATTCAGTTAACGTATTTTGGGGAAAGCTCATAATTCAGAGAGGCCCAGAAAGGATTTTCATACAAATTTACAAAAAATTCGACCTGCTCTAGTTCTTTTAAAACCACCGAAACTGAACTGTGTACAATCTAAATGCGGATTTCATAATAGTTGATTTTATATATATTTATTTACAAAATAGTTATTTCATTATTGATTAAATCCAACAGCATGATAAACTCACCACAACATTGGATGATGGATTGGACGAGATATTTGTTGACAAATTTATGAATTACAAGAAAGCAATGCCAGCTTTTTGATATTTTAATAATCCGGTCAGTGATAGAAAGTTTTGGTATTCTCAACAACTTAATTCAATTTATGCAATCAAATTTGTGGAATAGATTATACATAACATAAAAATTGTGTAGAAAGATATGTTATGTTCTCATGAACATTCATAAAACAATTATTATCAAAAACTTGAATATCTGTAATAAATTTGAGAGAGCACCAAGAAGAACCAGAATAGATTTCAAATAATTCTATTTTAATACACATGTTTAGACTTCAATGTATAAATAGACTAAATTAACTTATAAATTAAACCAATTCTAATTCTCACCTCCCTGATTTTTTCAATAATAAAAGTACAGATATTCTCCTTTATAGTTCATCTGAACATTTGTATCTGATTAACAATATCAAATATACAGAGTGTTTACACACTCATCAATTGAAAATGAGAATTATGGGGGTTTGAATAAACTAGACCAATGAAAGTAAATTAATTCCTACTATTAAAGTAGGGCAAGTTCATAATTGGGAACATGATTCGTTTAGCAAAAAATCTTTGAATGCAAAATTAATAAACATACAACAAAACTATACTTATTCCACAGAATCAAAGATTGCATAGCAATGAATATACTATTCATGCACTTTTTCAAATAATCAAATATCATGTACAATGCAATTCTGTCTCAGTTAATCATAAAAAGATAACTACTTGTTGATCAACATTGAACTTACGGTGGTGATATGATGCTACCATCCTTCAAGCTAGTGTTAGGTTGTTTCTGTATTATCAGTTCTTGACCTTCAAATGTATTGAGGTACTGAATTTGCTGTGGAGAGGGTACAGGCATAAGATTTGGTTCCTTCACAACACCACTTGCTGATGTCGTTGAACATGTTGTTGTTGAGGTGTTCAACTGTTGTTTCTGTTGAGCCATGGATTGAAGAGTTCGTCCAAACATTCCATCTGATAAAATAAAATATTCTATTCAATTGAAATGTCAATGTACAGAATACAAAAATTATTGAATATTCGTTTTACCAAAATAATGAAAATATTTTTTTTTTATTGACAAAGTTCATTGTCAGCTACTTTTGCTTTGAATATGACTTTGAAGTTGCAATTTGTGATTGTAGAGATATATTTCATGAAAAAAATGTGAATCCTTATTAGAAAGTAGTGAATGTATATTTGATGAACAGTATGGAATGTTACATTTACATGATCTGGAGTCAATGATATAATCATGAAAATTGTAGTGAAAGAAAACTGAGCGATATTTCCTGGAATAAATTGATACAAAAAAAAGCATTTACCTGAAGATTGATGAGTTGAAGTAGGTTCTGTGCTGCTGCTAGTTACACTTGGAGAAAGATGGTGTGAAGAAAGAGGTGTGCCAGGGTTGCTGTGATTAAGTCTTGGTGCAGAGGGAGAGTCTTGTGAAGTTGGACTCTGCCCAGTACTCATATGCCTAGTCAAGCCAAATGGTCTGTTAGGGTCAGCAGGAGAATTAAGAGCAGAGGAGGCTCTTGGGGAGGGTAGAGATAAATTAGAAGTGGGGTTATTAGGAGAAGTAGGGTTAGGGCTTTGCAGGGCAATAGGTACACTAGCAGACCTCTGGGTCTGATGGTAAGGAGGAGGAGGCCCTTGCAGCTTTGGTCCTCGGGGCATGCCTACTGGGCCTGACACATTGGCACCCATAGAGGGTCCATTTCCATTACCACCAACAGGGCTTGCAGGAACAACAGGACCAGGTTTCCTCTTAGGATCATCATAAAACTGGTGATGTAACTTCTGCCACTCCATTTGTGGGGCAACAGGGGAAGGCCCCCCAGGAGGCATATTGGGATCAGGAGGTCCTCCTTCCATACTGTGGCTTTCAGGAAGCAACATTTGTTGGATCTTCCTAATGGTAGCCAACTGTTCTTCCCTATGCTGCCGCTGCTGGGGAGTTAGATTCTCATCAGGCACTTTGACACCCTGCAATGAGGGCTGAACATTTGTTAAAGAAGGACTACATGCATCCATATCCGGCACTCCATCAGGTAATCCATTTGATACTGCAGCATCCAAGCCCTCCAAGTGATTACCCTTGGTGTCCCAAGGCTCATCCAGGCCTACCATGTCATCCAGAGGATCAGGTCCCAAAAAATTGTCAAGAGTTGTGGTAGACTTTTGTCCAAGACCCGGACTACGATTACAACTCTTATTCTTCATCATGGCAATGTTGTTGAGCCACTGAGCTGGATTTTGTCTATTAAATTGGGTGACTTTGAGGGGGTTTTTCTCTAAGTACTTTTTTGTACCAGGCTGAGCACAATGATAAGCTATTATGGAAGGATAACGGCCTTGTAGGACTTCATCTGCTCCAGAGTTGGCCAACATGGTAGAGAATACAAATATCTGACTCTGCTGTTGCATGTAGTGAACCTCCATTGAATTTGGTTGTTTGTTTATCACATTGCTGACTAAAGGTTGGACTCCTTCTGAGGGTGGTGGATGTGGGCCACCTCCAGGAGTAGACAGACCCAAACCAAAAGCATCTCCTGTTAAGTCTCCATCGAGGCATTCCTCTTGTTTGAGAGGTAGTGAACTAAGATCTGAGCCCGAAACTATAGACTCCTCAGAATGCAAATCAGGTTTACGATCAAGAGTGGTTTGCATGGATCCAGTATTTGTTGATCCAACAATGCCTCCATTTTTGGTTATGGGACCAGAGCAGGGTTCTTTCTTGACAGAGATATCATCTTCCTTCTTAACTCGAACTTCTGCACCAGCAGTTTCCTTTTCAGAACTGCTAGGCTCATCTTTCGTGGTATCAGAACTCTTTTCGGGTTTTTCCTTGATCATCTCGCACTTTTATCACATAGCCCTCCCTTTCATACTGCACTATCACTACCACCATTCACTTCTCATGTCTTTTTCAGCTATTAGATTCTTAGCCCCTATTGAGATCAACACTATATATTTATAGTCATTTCTCTTATTGCAATACCACTGAATTATGTTTCACATCACATATGTTCTAATGTTTTTATTTGCATTCCATCATTTTTTATTTTCATCTCTTAACCAAATTTCAAGAGACTCATACGGGATATTCTAGGAATCCGTGACATTGCACAGTAATCTAACTCACTAGATTTCAGCTTATTGTTACCAAAACTTTCAAAAGACATCAATGCTTTTGTGAATTTGTCTATTATTTCATTAAAAAAACTTTTAACAAAAATCCTCACATCACAAAATGCCAAACTGTCCACAAACGCTGCTACCAACCGATTACACAGGTCACCAAAATATAAACACGAAAGTTACTATGACAGATTCAAAATAAAAACTGTGAATAATCATAAAACAATAAACTTGGTCATAACTTTGCCAAAAATAGATTTATTTTGTATATGTTATTGTAATTGGGTCTTTTTTCTTAATTTTTAAGTATATAAGTTATTCGAATTGGCCTTTTTTTAAAGAGCATCATACATGTAAGAAAATTGGAGAAATTGAAGATTCATTTGAGATTTGCAAATATGCCGAATAGTCATCGATTTTCTAAAAAAATAACTTAATCAATTTTTCACTTGGGTGGGTCTGAATGTTTTATTTATATGCCATTATGGTTTCCACCAACTGTTTGCTTGTTCGCAAACTGTTTTCATTCAATTATTTTATGTTCTTTCTGTACCGTTCTTTTTGAGATGATCCTTATTCTTATAGTATTTCTTCTCACCGCCAGAAGGAGCTCGATTCTCAATCAGAGGAGTCAATCCACAGAAATATAATTATATATTTTATTTTGGTGAATTTAATATAATGCATTGTGCTATGGCCATAGAAATATATAATATGTAGTTTAGTGGATGTGGTATTACAATATCTGAACTGTAGAAATTTATATCGTCCAGACTTCAATAAAGTCGATCAGAATGAGAGCCGTTCTGTGTTCTGGCAAGGCGGCGAATTCAAATAATGTTGAACATGAATAAGAGATTTTTTTCTATATAACGATCATCAAATTATGAACTTCCCAAAAGGTATAATATTGGTGACTGTTGAGCTTTCGATTCGATTGATCCCCATGAATATACATAACATACCATATCAAGGGCTTACACTGCATTCTCTGCTCTCTACCATTTTGTTTACTTCAAATTAGAGAGTGCATTCATAAACGACTATGGCTCGCAGCCATTTTGTAGGCCTACTGAGGCCTACCAACCATCTACATATTACATACTCTAAAGCTAATCGACTGAAGAGGAGAAAGTATGTATATATTAATATATATATGCGTATGTTGTCTATTATGATTATCAGATTGATTAGAGACAACATATTCACTGCTCCAGAGTAGACAATTGTGAGATCACAGCCCATTATGAGATGTTGCCTTTAGAGTAGTAGGGGTCTGAGTATTTCGAGGTCATGCATTCACAACGTTTTCAGACCCATAGGCAACAATAAACGATAAATGGAATGTATAGTTGGGATTTTTTATTGGTCCGAACAAAAAATATAGTTCCCATTGATAACGTGAAATAAACATGGGCGTAGAAATGGGGCAGTGGAATAATCAAGAGAAGCACAACAAAACGTGTATTTACTAGATTGTACAGACATTATTATAAAATTGTTTCATATATATGTAATCAGTACAAAAGTATCAGATGATTCATTCATTCTTAAGTAGGTATAAGACGATTATTTTCATTCAAACATTGACTTTCATGACTTTGATATCCAGCAATAAATGTAACAACGGATGCCCCATTGCTTCTAAGGTTTTCGAGCTCAAGAATATTCCTCTCTTAGATTCCTCGATATATTTTGATGAAGAGGATGCCAACGAAAATATCGAACTCCTCACACTGAATAATAGAACTTCGTCATGGCTATTTTTTATCTCCACTTGTAGTTCATATTCTCTCGATGATTTGATATCTCCTAGATACCAAACCCATAGCAAAATATCTGAAGGGATCCTAAAAATGCTGTTAATCAGATTACATACTCAAATTCAATATATATACAGAGTGTTCTGAAATGACGTATCATACATTCTATGAAACGAAATATTGATTTGTCATCGTTGTGAAATGTAGCCAATACAAAATAAAATAATTGGCCAATTGGAATTTGATCTGAATAATTATTACCCTGCACTAGTGGTATTTGGATATAACGAAAAATAACAACATAAATGATTCAACTACAAGATAGAATAGATAAGATTTAAGACACGTTATTCTAATACACCCTGTATATGAATGACACTTTTCGAAGGCGAAATTATAATACCCACTATTCAAACAAGAAATCATATAACTTTGAAATTGATTCTGATACTGATTCGTCATCTTATATTATACATAATGAAACTCACGTATTGTGATCATCATCGAGGTTTTGACTTGCTTTGAAGAAAAATATATCGTTATTACTACAAAGAACGTAACACGAATTACGCATTCCATCTAGATCCTTTAAATTAATACAGATGTTTGAAGTAAAATATTGAATTAGTGGCCCATTTGTGTTGTGGGCGATTTTGAAGTGATCGAAAATATTATAACCTAAAAAAATATTATTATAAACTTTGTCGATGAAAGACTTGTTGTTATAGCTTCACGAACCTTTCATTAGAGATGGGCATTCATTGGAGAATGGACAATGGAAAACGGTGGTTTCATTCGAAGAAGTGGACCAATTAGAATGAGCAGAAAGGTGCAAAGAGTCAACTGAGCCATGATAGGATGCTGATTTCATTTCACTATCTCTATTTGAATTCAATGCATTCAGTTCTTTCCTACTCAGTCGATTTATGGACCCACTTCGTGAGACTACAGGGCTTTCATTAATGAAAATTTCGTTGGTGGATAAGGATTTACTCTTCAACTGACCATTTGCAAATCCGTTTTCATTGGTCGCATTATTGGGCAACAATAACTTTGTATTATTAGACGAGAGGTTATCGGCTGATGATGATTTCCCAGTTATTTTGGCAATAAGTTTATTGGTGTAGGATTGGGTGACTTTAATATCAGGAATAGACTGTTTTTTCGTCCGATTTTTGAAAGTCTGTTGAATTTTACTTGCTCTCAGCTCGTCTGAATCATCTTTAAGGTCGAAAGCGTCCACAACAGCGTTGTATACCTGAAATAAAGATATTGTTCTGATTGAGGTTGTTGTGTCTATGTTCAACCATTGTTTTTCACTGTTGAAGAAAATTCAAAAGATATTATATGAAGATATTAAAAACTATCTTCGAGTGACCTTTTAACGTGATGTGTAGTTTTAAGATTATCTGGTATATTGTTCGAAAGGTCTTTACACGAAAATATTATTGTTTTTGAATCAAATGAAATACCTATGAATGTCCATAAATCCCAGTTACGTCACTGTCAGTTCATACTTTGAAAGTGACGTATGCGTATAGGTATTTTACGAATATATGTACAGTCACCGAAATAATGGATTTATTCCGTTGGGTTACTTCCCCCTGTATATTCATTTCATTTTACCTGATCAGCAATCAGTGATCTTCCTCTTTGTAGTCTCAATCGGCATACCGGACACCTCTCTGACTTAGATCTGCATCTTATGCATATCAAATGGCCATTATCGCACTGGAGTAGTTACTCTATGAGAGTTCTGGCTCAAAATGACCTCACCTGACCCAACGTACAGATGACTGTAATGGTGTCTAACCTAACTTGGTAGGATGGTGTGAAGGTGTCTAACCTAACGGACGGTAGATGGCGTACGTGGTCTAACCTAACGAGGGGTGTAGAACTACCCCATGCCACATGGGGGTGTGTTGACAATGTGTCATGGGGGTGGGGGCCTAACCTAACCTAGGGAGCACGATGGGGACCTAACCTAACGTAGGGGGGGCACACGGGGCCTAACCTAGGGAGCACGATGGGGGCCAACGTAGGGGGGCACACGGGGCCTAACATGGGGGTGAGTGACATGGGAGCACGATGGGGGCCTAACCTAACGTAGGGGGCACACGGCATGGGGCACATCACGCACGTTGATGTTTGACATTTGACATTTGACGTTTGACATTTGACGTGTGACGTTTCGACCGATGACGTTTCGGCATGGGGGCACGGGGCACGTTCCAGGGTCGTTTGACGCGTCCTGTGTCGTTTGACTTTGACGTTTCGTGATGTTTACATGTCCCCATGTCCCCATGGGGGCACGGGGCATGCTCCAGGGTCATTTGATGTATGACGTCATTGTTGACGTTTAACATTTGACGTGTGACGTTTGACATGTGATGTTTCGATTGATGACGTTTCGGCATGGGGGCACGCTCCAGGGTCATTTGATGTATGACGTCATTGTTGACGTTTAACATCTGACGTGTGACGTTTGACATGTGATGTTTCGACCGATGACGTTTCGGCATGGGGGCACGCTCCAGGGTCATTTGATATATGACGTCATTGTTGACGTTTAACATTTGACGTGTGACGTTTGACATGTGATGTTTCGACCGATGACGTTTCGGCATGGGGGCACGTGACATGGAGGCATTTCGACCGATGACGTTTCGGCATGGGGGCACGCTCCAGGGTCATTTGATGTATGACGTCATTGTTGACGTTTGACATGTGACGTTTCGACCGATGACGTTTCGTTCGTCGTTTGACATTTGACGTGTGACGTCATTGAAGTGTCGTTTGACGTGTGACGTTTTGTTGTTCGCCGCTTTGTTGTGTGACGTGAATCTGTTCAATCGATGATTCAGTTGTGCATAGGAAATTCCAATGGGTAATTAATTAGGTATTCTGTGGTGAGATGCATAAATACGTCATGTACAGCAGGAGTGCATAGGAAATTCCAATGTGATCGAGGGTAATTAGTCATCAATTTTTGTGGTGAGATGTGTCATGTATAGGGTGATGGTCGGAACTCTTGTTGAAAATAAGGATGAAATGTGTAAAAGTGGAGTATGTAGAAAATAAGGATATAAATCTCATCAAACAATTGTAAATGTATCATTTCAATTCAAATTGCAGCAAAGATGGATGATGAAGTAAAATATTATTGTTGTGGAAAAAAATGTTTTTTAGCACCTAATGATCAAGTAGATGGAATGGCGTGCAGAAAATGCAAGAGTTTCTGTTATTGTAGATGCAGATGTAAATCATATCATAAATACAAAATTGTTGGATGTTTTGTGATAGTTGCTCAATGGATGCAGCAGAGTTTGAATCTCGGTTGGAAAAGTTCCGGAAAAAGATGCAAGAACTCAATGAAACCATAAAACGATATGAAGAAAAGCAGCTGATGATAAGAAATTTCTCAAGAATTACATTATTAGAAGATGTAATCACTAATCGGCGTATATCTTCAACGCTACCTACTACTACTACTACTACTACGAAGAAGAAGATATGGTTATTATGAAATCATCACAAAAAGCATTATTCATATTATTTTACTCTTTGTGTGAGTCCGATAATCATGTACTGTTTAGCTGAAGAAATAAATTCTTTGAATTACTATGTATTTTTACTTCATTACTCACTTATCGCTTGATAATTGTTTCTCGGTATATTATACATATTGTTGTCAAAGAAAAATTTGTGGTTTCCGTCATGTAGCCTTCACATTTCGAATGCAATAAAAGTACAAGTCTCGTACCTACTGAAATCATTGCAGAGCAAAAAGCTGAAGTTGAAAGTACTTGTGTCCTAAGAGAGAATTCATACAAAAACAACAGTAAGTTTTTTTGATATCGTTGAATACAAGTGGTGCTTTTTAACCCCTCTCTCTCTCTTTGTATTCAGATGGATCTTACAAAGCTAAACAAATCATCGGTTTTGGAAAAGAAACCAGTAGTTAAATTGGTTGACCTACCAATTGAAGTACCGTTCAAGATATCACGAGCGAAGTTGGTGAAGGGAAAATTTGGGGATACGATTCTTCTTGACCTTGGAAAAGAGGTTACATTTTTACCTACCCGCTCAACAACTGACTATAAGCCATACTTAGAATATTTTGTTGAAGAAAAATATTCTTTAGTCTTCAAAGGACTGGTAGACACGGGGAAGACGAATCCTGCTGCTTCCTTCGAAATCATTGAGAATTAGGAAACGTGAGTAATATTTTTTTCTCCATTCATTCAATTTCTATTGATACATCAATTATGGAAAAATTTAATAGAACTCTAACTGAAATAGATTCAATTCTCTTGTCAATCAGAAACAACATCAACAATTATACAAAACCATTGGCTGTTTTTGCACTGAAATCCATCAACTCACATATTCGAAAATGTATTTTGGCAATGGAAAGAATCAATTTTTCAATAGGACAGAAGAGAAAAATTCATTCGAAAATTGGTGAATTGAAAAGAATGAGATATTTAATCAAGAAAAAAAATGAATGGTGGGCAATATTATGGTTCTGGTTTGAAACCTTCAGTACGTTGGATTAATGTTGAAGCAATTTTCAATTCGAGAATTCAGACAGGTCTTGTTTTGAATTTGAATCATAAAGAAATCAAATACTTCTTGGCTGATTCTTTCATAATAATAAAAAATAGAATCATGAAAATTTTGAAAGAATTCAAAATGATGAAAATAAATTTTACATTTTGTGGAGATTTTGTTAAACAGTCAATGAATAATGAAGAATTAGTTGATCGCAAATACTTTAATACCCCTAATGCTATCGTAGATGCAGGAACGGATTTGGGTGATTGGTTTCAAATCAAAGCTGTTGATGTAATCTCAAATAAATTGAGTGAATTTGCTGAAAAAGATAGCGGTTGGGCGCTAAGAGAGATAATTTATCTGGAAGTAGCAATAAATAAATACGAAATTGGTTATGGATCATCCTTCATAGAGTTACCAAAACAAATTAATGCAAAACACGCTTGTATCAATATTCAGAATAATGATGAAGCTTGCTTCTTCTGGAGTATAGTCGGTGCTATGTTTCCCGCTAAAAAAAATTCTAACAGAACATCAACATACCCCCATTATACTACAGTTTTGAATACAACAAATCTAGAGATGCCAATGAAACTACATCAAATTACCAAATTTGAAAAACTCAATAACATTTCAGTCAATGTTTATGGTTTGGAATTGATTAAAGAAAATTTTAACGTTGTACCGGTTAGGCTTACCAAACAGAAATCAAATAAACATGTCAATTTGTTATTAGTTCAAAACAAATATTATCCTAAATTGAATGAATATGAAGCACTACCATTACCTACTATCGTTGAAGATGAGAATGTTGAGATAAAATACCATTATTGTTTGATAAGAAACTTATCGCGTTTGGTATCAAGTCAATTGAATAAACACAATGGAAAAAAAATTATTTGTGATAGATGTCTCAACTATTTTCATGGTGAAAAAAAATTTGAAGAACATTATATTTCGTGTGAGAATAAAAATGATTACAAAATTTCATTCCCAAAATACGATTTTGTAGAATTCAAAAATCATGTTTATAAGCAAATGTGTCCTTTTATTATTTATGCTGATTTTGAATCACAACTAGAAAATTGTAATTCGAGAATTAGCCGTACCACTATAAAATATCAACATCATAAAGCATATAGTGCAGGGTATTATTTCAAATGTTCTTTTGATGACTCATTGTCATTTTATAAAAGTCACCGTGGAAGGGACTGCATTGATTGGTTCGCAAATGAAATGACTGAAATTGCTAGGTTTGTTCAATCGAAAATAAAAAATATTATTCCGATGATTGATAAGCCGCATATTAGCAATGCGACTGTTTGTCATATATGTGGAAAGAAGTTCAATGAGAATGACATTGTGGTATCAGATCACAATCATTTTAATGGGTCCTTTAGGGGTTGGGCACACCAAATTTGTAACTTGTCCTTTAAAAAACAGTTTGTTGTACCAATAACGTTCCATAATCTTTCTGGTTACGATTCCCATTTCATAATTCGTGATATTTGTCGACGTGGACGTGTAACTGTACTTCCGATAAATAGGGAGAAATATATTTCTTTTACACAATATGATTCTGGAACAGATATCAAATTCAGATTCATCGATTCTTTCCGTTTCTTGGGAGCAGGTCTCGACGGTTTGGTATCAACTATGGAAGTTCAAGACCTAAAAATTTCAAGACGAGAATTCAATAGTTTACCTGATTCTCAGTTCAAATTATTAACTAGAAAGGGTGTTTTTCCCTATGATTATATCGATAATGAGGAGAAACTGAATGAAGTTGAACTGCCAAGTATTCAAAATTTCTATAATAAATTAAATGATGTAAATATTTCGGAAGATGACTACGCTCATGCTCAAAATGTTTGGAAGACTTTCAATTTACAGACCCTTGGAGAATATAGTGATTTGTACATGCGTACCGATATTCTTCTTCTTGCTGATATTATGGAAAAATTTCGAGAATCATCTTTGAAAACGTATTCTCTCGATCCAGCTTGGTATTATACCATGCCAGGATATACTTGGGATTGTATGCTGAAGTATACAGGATGTAAATTACAAATTTTAAAAGATATCGATATGATAATGTTTGTTGAAAAAGCTATAAGAGGTGGAATATCGATGTGTTGTAAAAGGTACTCCGAAGCCAACAATAAATACATGACTGAATACAATTCTGATAAACCTTCAAAGTACATTTTGTATCTAGACGTGAATAATTTGTATGGAAAAGCTATGAGTGAACCACTACCTTACGAAGGGTTTACTTGGGTTGATGATGTTAACATAGATGTCACTCAAATACCTGACGATAGTCCCGAAGGTTATATCCTTCAAGTTGATCTTGAATATCCTACTACTCTACATGATTCACATAAAGATTTTCCATTTTGTCCTGAACACCGCATTCCACTCGGTTCTAAATTACCAAAATTAATGACAACTCTACATAATAAGGAAGGTTACATTTTGCATTATAGGAATTTGAAGCAGGCTTTGTCACACGGATTGAAATTAACAAAAATTCATAAAATTTTGAAATTCAAACAAAAGCCTTGGTTGAAACCGTATATCGAATTGAATACCAAATTGAGAGCCCAGGCTACAAGTTCTTTCGAAAAAGACTTGCGAAAATTAGCAAATAATGCAGTGTTTGGGAAAACAATGGAAAATATTCGTAATCATCGTGTTGTTAAATTAGTTCAGCATTGGGAGGGACGTCATGGAATCAAAAATTTAATTGCTAGTCCTAGATTTCATCAACGAACTATTTTCGACGAGGATCTTGTGGCTGTCGAATTGAAAAAGTCTGAAGTAATTTTCAATAAACCTCTTTATATTGGCATGGCTATTCTCGATCTATCTAAAACCGTCATGTATGATTTCCATTATAATTTTATGCTTCCTCTCATGACGAGTATAGATGGTGGTCAATGTTCACTATTGTATACGGATACAGATAGTTTTATCTATGAACTATCATGTGAGAATGTATATAAAGAAGTAATTCAAGGGAATATCGAAAGATTTGATACGTCCGACTATGCTCCAGATAATATTTATGGAATACCTCAAGTTAATAAAAAGGTTTTAGGTTTGATGAAAGATGAGACTAACGGTAAACTAATTTCCCATTTTGCTGGATTACGATCTAAGATGTACACTTTTAAATTGTATATGACTGTCGATGATATTGAAAAAGAAACAATGCGTTTAGAGAAGAAGAATCTTGCTAAGGAACGATCAAGTAATGAAGTTAAAAATTTTGGAGTATCTAAAAAATCGAAAGGAGTCAAAAAATGTGTGGTGAAAAATAAATTGACATTTGATGATTATGTAAAATGTTTGAAAACCAAAGAACCCAAGACTGTAACTCAGCAAACAATTCGTTCCTACATGCATAATGTTTTCTCAATCGAACAATCCAAAATCGGATTGAGTCCTGATGATGATAAAAGGAAACTGATTACTAATTCATTTGATACGCTTCCTTGGGGTCATTACACCTTAGACTAATTGATTTTTTCATTCAACACTCGTGTATCAAAATTATCTGTCAGAACTTGATCAATCCCACGAGATTCATCCTTTTTTTTTTCCACCAAAAAGATTGTTATGGTTATTAACGTTTATTGATGTATCGATATAAGTTATGAAAGAGAAAATAATGTTATGATATTGTTGTAGATGTTCTCGTTACGAAATAAAATTTGTTAAATTTCTTCCATTGTTTTATTATGTATTCATATTCACATACATCAAAAAATCATTCATTCATAAAAAGAAATAACTTTGGAAAGTAGAGTTTTCAATTCGAATAAAAGTCCTCTATTTGGACATTGAATACCAAACATATTCCAATTGAAATCACCAGTTTGTACAAGTTTTCTCTGGAATTCGTTGTACTTGAAGTATGTATTTCCTTTGAAGAAATATATATTACCATCTATATAACGAAATGCTGATGTAACATCACTTGGAACATTTGGGAACATATCTTCGATTGGTCCCCTATTGATTAAACGATAATCATCTCCATCTTCAAGGTATTCAATGAATGATGAATTATTCAACAAAATATAAATTTTTCCTGTGTTCGTTTGAAAAGCAGCATTTATTCCATAAGCCACAGGTAAATTGAGATTAATCTCACGCTCAATTTGTAAATTTGGGAAATAACTAGAATAAAATTTATTTCTACTGACAACAAATAAATTTCCAGTCGTTGTTTGAAAGATATGACTCACTGAAGATAATTTATTGGGTAAGTAGTCTTGCAGCTTTTCAGAATGAATCTTTTTGCTCGGGGTTTGTTCATTGATATCAATTTTCCACACAGTATGTCCGGAAATTACATATGCTCGATAGTTGATGAACCCTGGAGCATATGCTAGGAATATAATGTCAGGATGACTCACTTCACATAAATTTCTAGGAGCAACTTCTTCTTCTTCTTCATCTCTCACATTACCAGAAGATGGTTTCATTTTTGATGTGGATTGAGTGGTTGTTGAGGGTTCTGTTTTTGGAATAGAAGCGAAACGTTGTTTCAACCCATATAGTGCTTGAATAGCTGATATGTCATCATCTTGTGGAGGCTTTGTCTCGTGTTGATACCATGGAAACATAATTGCAGACTCATCATCGCTATGGTGTATTCCTAACGCATGTCCAATTTCATGTACGAGTGTCATCAATAAATTGTTATACCCATCTGGTGGTATAGTTTCATCACCAAAATACCATTTTTCATCACTATCAATGTGAATTTCTATGCAAGAATGATCTGATCTGGGGAACTGAGAATGTCCTAGAACAGTGCCAGGTCCATCAAGATTGTACGGACAATTCATACTACCCACACACGTAGCTCGAAATCGGTGACGTCGTTTCACAAATGAGATTGTAATATCTGATTCAACATTTTTGGCATCAACCATGATAAAATTCAGTGTGGATACGTTCCCCCACATATCGAAAGCCTCCTGAACCTTATTTCTGTATATATTATACGTACTAGGTAAATACCATCTGAGATTTGTTTTATTCCATCTACTCTGAACTCTGAATTCATTTTCCCTATGCTCGCAGCGAGGCCTTTCAAGTAATTGTTCAGTTTCTTTGTTGATTGTACCGTCTATTGGTAAATTATAACGTTCTTGGAAAAGTCTAAGAGCATCCTCATAATTTGTTTGTGTATCATTCGCAATATAACCATATTTCTCTAAATATTTCGGAACATCGGTTGAAATCAAGTCAGTTGAAATTGTTCGTATAAACAACAACAACAACAGCTGTGGTATAACGACTGTTTTCATCGTTGATCTGATATGAAATGACTAGACACATTGAGTGATCTTCTTCAAATATTGAAATGGAACAATGATAAACAACAACAACAACAACAATAGTATTAATCAGTTTTTATTTCTTGTTACATCATACATATCAGATTGAATCTTGGAACTATAATAGAATAAATATTCTCGTAAAGCACCAGCATACATACTATCAATAGGTGATGCTTGACATATTCCATCAAAGATATCGGTGAGAGGCAAATCGACCCTCTTTTCACATAACCATGTTTTTGCAATATCGAAAACACATTGATAATATTCATTGAAATTCAAAGCATCTAACATTGCGATTCTATCAGAAACCACACCCATATGAGTATTCAGAATTTTGTTGACGTCATCTTCGAACAGATCCATGCTGGTAATACCCTTGGAAATGGTGATTCGTTTTTTATCGTTTTCAATGGATTGTTGTATATGTATAAAGTCTCCACACTCTCTTGAACAGTCATAATAGTCGTCAGGATAATCCTGCCCCTGATGATATTCGAAAAAGGAAATTTTGATTTTACCCAAAATGTCTATGAGAGAGGTCCACTCATATGTGGTGAATGATATTTTTCGAAAAGATAACTTCTGTTTTAAAATCACACATGTACTGAAGTTTCTTGTAGGACTCAGAGCACATTGGATTTCATAGTAGCAGGACTCCATCAAAGGAAATGTCATCAACAGCAACGGATTTTCATTTTGAGCAATAATTTCATACTGAGCTAATGTCTCATCGACGTCGACGGCACCTTCATCGGGGCAGTCTGGTTGATTTATATTTTTATATGTGTTTATGGCTCGATTGATAGCCTCAATGGTATGATTATAATCATCACTATCACTTTCAAACTCCATGCTGCCGATGCTGCTGCTGCTGCTACCGCTGTAGTTCAGACCACAATCACCAGTCATCGTTTTCGAACAACGAACGAACGAACTCGACTGAATGCTCCTCCGCAAATCCACCAGCATTTATAGTTGATTATTCTTTCGTTTTAATATCAACAGGCTCCTCATTCACTTGAATTTGTTCGTGTTTTCCATTACATACCATACAAAAAGAGAGTGATTTCGAGTTCTTCTGTTATATAATATCGTCTCTTTCGACCCAACTGTTGTGTTTGTTATCTAAGCCCAACCATTTGACGTACATTTTTTTGTCTTTTTTTCTAAGTACCTTCTCCACGAGATATATGTCGGGATTTTCAGTTTTCTGTAATTCTTCCTCATAGAAAGCACCACCGATTGGTGCACCGTGCATGTCTTCGAGTAGATATGTGGTGGGATTTGTTATTTTGACTTTAACAATTTTAAATAGTTCGGTGGTCCAACTTGGGGTATAACCTTTCTCAAAGACATGCTTAGCTTTTGATATGCGAACGATATCGTTAATTTTGAATTTTCGTGGTCCCACAATTTTCAAGTGACTATACGTTTTTTGAAGAATTTGCTTCTCATTTGATTTGTTCACTTGTGATGGTTTTAAACCAGTCGTACTATGACGTGTGACATTGTAGTTATCTGTAATATTAGATAGTACGTCTATCCATTTGTAGGTGCCGTTCAAACTGAAGTATTTGAATAGTTTTTCTTTCAATGTCCTGATGACACGTTCCACTATGGCTGCTTTTTTAACACTATACGTATTATAATGGTTGATGTTATGTGTTTTCATAAGATTCTGAAATTTATTGTTGAAAAATTCAGTTCCTTGGTCTGTTTGTAGATTTTTAGGACAACGTTTAGTTTTCATTAAAATGTCTGCAAACATTTTGGTTATTTCCTCGCCGGTTTTGGTTTTCAATGGACGAGTCCATACATATTTGGAAAAACAATCGATAACAACCATAATCAGTTTGAAATTCCGATTTTTATAAGCAGCATACTGTCGCATTTCAGCTAGATCCATTTGCCATAAATCATCTAGTCCTCTTATAATTGTACGTCGTCTAGGGTAATTTTTACGAGCAGGCTTATGCAGTTCGTTAACAAGTTGAATTTTTTCTTTCGCTGCGGACGACATGATTGTGTATAATAATAAAAACAGATTGATTGCACATAATTTATTGTGAAGTCGTTTGCATTTTTACAATATCATTTTTGTTTATTATTCCATTAATTTCATATTTTAATTGAGTGATAGTCTTTTTCATATCTTTAACAGACAGAGCCGTGTTTTTAGCCAATGTGGATGTTATTTGTATGTTGGAACCATGCTTCTGGAGCTCTTCGTTTGAAATATCCAATTTTGTAGATTGTTCATCAAGTGTCTTGATAATATAGTTCCTTGATTCATCGAGTCTTTTCATAACTTTCCTCCCATAATCTTCGAACGCAATTTTGAAATCATCCTTCAGTTGTGAAATAACATTTTCTACATATTGTTTATTCACAGCATCATTATTTTCAATAGGGATTCGCACGTTACATACCCTCAGATTACCAATATCTATATCTCCACCTGGAGTGTGCATTAAACTACCTGTGGTAGTGGTTACCAATAATTTTCGTTTTCTGTTCGAAGAACTACGACCGAACTTATCGATGGTCATTTTCGGAATGTTTATATCTATATGTATTTATACAGATATAATGTTAGCTTCTGTCAATTCTTCAATGATAGCTATGATTTCATTATCAACGGAAGTGTTTCCAGCATTCTTCGATGCTATTAGTAGCTGCAAACGTTCACACAATTCATTTGGATCATCCCAATAAATATATTCCACGGGCTTAGTATTGTAGGTGAGCATTGTGGTGGTGGTGGTGGTATTGGTGGGTTGCGTAATATTGCGTGCATTCGATGACAAACCATATCCTGTTGTACTGCGACGTTGTGTTGCTGGTCGGAACATTGGTTTAATAATTTCCTTGTACTTGTATCTAGTGCTACCTTTTAATTTTCCGCTAACATTCTGATGAGCATTTGATAATTCTAAAATGTGTTTATATCCTCGTAAATCCTCATCATTATAATTCTCAGGTACATCATAGAATATTAATTCGTATATACCAGGCGTTCCTCTTACTTGTTTTCCCCCAATTTTGATATAACCTGTACGTCTATCGAAATCGATTTCTTCGTATCCAAGTCTCCATTTTGAATTACTAGAATCATAAATAGGTCCATAGACTTTGTCGATTTTATCCCTATTTGTCCAAAATTCTTGTATAAACGGAATACTCATCGCAGGATACTGTTCAATATATGACTCGATAACTGCAGGATCAATACTTTTTTCCCCTTCTTCATCATCATCATCATCATCATCATCCTCGAATATATCATCATCGTTACTTTTACCACTCGTGCTAGCGATATGTTCTAGTTTCTGAAACAGAGGTATTTTCTCCTCCTCGTCCTCCTCCTCCTTCTTCTTCTTTTCGTCGCCTACTTCTTTTTTCACCGATGACAGCGGTTCGCTTCCGATTGTCACTAGTTTTTTGAGTGACGTTGATATGGGTTTGAAGAATTTTTGTAATGTCTCATCCTCCTCAGATTTTCCTAGTTTCAATGCTAAATATTTTTTTCTAATTGCTTTAGCGATTTCATTGATTTTATTCTTGCGAATAACATCGAGCTCTTTGCTTAATGGTTTCATGTTAATAAATACCATACTTCAAATTAACCTCATACTTTTATAAACTTATCAAAACTATTGCGATAACGGCCTGCATTCAAATCAAAGTCCTTAACAATAACCATTGTCCCGTATTTTTGGTTCCAACATTCAGCACACATTCGCTTGAAATCATTGAACGTAACGTCTGGAGAAACATGTTCATCGTACACATGCTTCAAATTCATTTCGTCCTGCTTGAATAGTACAATCAGATTGCAATTATCACGTAACATCTGTTTAGGAGCCTTACTGTACGTCTGACCGATGTATATAGCATCAATACCTCGATGTCGACACATGGAATAATATTCTTGAATTTTCTGTTGGGAATCACATGATATATCATCAAAAATGAATATGGAATTCGACTTAGCTTCGTTAGGTCCTATAATGTCTTCATTTTCTTTGAATGAAAAATAACCAACTCCTTTCACTGTTTTCAATACATCTTCGAGCAATCTGTATTTTGGTTGATATAAAGACTTTGAATATACGTATACATTCTCAAATTTAGCACCATTAGGATGGAACAATAGTGACAGTGCTGCATTTGTCTTTCCACATCCACTAGGTCCACATATGATGGCACGAAATGAATGTGGTAATAGGACACCGTGTTTACCATGCTCAATTACACTACCATTCAGATAGTCTAAATTTTCGATCGGTAACGTCTTTTTCTGTTGAATAACTCTCATGATATGAGTTAATTCATAGAATTTTTCAGGTTTATAAAGGTACATGTTCATCATCATTATCAATCATTTCAAATGCTGACCTATTGCGGAGAGGGTGTAGTTAATACGCTTATCAATAAATTACCATTTGAACTACATTTACCAGGCTATTCGTATTGCGGTCCAGGAACGAAATTGAAAAAGCGTCTAGAACGTGGAGATAAAGGTATAAATCCATTGGATGAGGCTTGTAAAGCTCATGATATCGCATATTCGGAAAATAACTCTCTAGAAGAACGACATAAGGCTGATAAAGTGTTGGAAAATAAGGCTTGGGAACGAGTCAAATCTAGGGACACCAAATTTGGTGAAAAAAGTGCTGCTTTGCTCGTTACCACAAGTATGAAAGCAAAACGTAAACTGGGCATGGGTATGAAGGAGAAACAACACTCGTTTTCAAAAATTGTGAAAAATGTATTGAATGCTTTGAAAAATAGTGGTGGTGGTGATGATACTCAACATCGAGGTAATGGTTTGAAAAAGTCATCTGTAGCAGCTTTACGTGCTGCTCGAATCGCCATAAAAAAAGTTGGAGGTCGAAGGAGAATACGAAAACCTAGAGTGATACCATTACCGACAGCTAAAAGTGGTGGATTTCTACCATTGATTCCGCTGTTTGCGGGTCTTTCCGCTCTAGGATCATTAGCTGGAGGAGCGGGCGCCATTGCAAAGGCTGTAATCGATGCTAAGAATGCAAAAAAGAAATTGGAAGAAGATAAACGTCACAACCAAGCTATGGAACATTTAGGATCAGGTGTTTATCTACGTAAAAACCGAAAAGGTTACGGACTATACTTGAAGAAGAAGCAAGAAAGAAAAGATGGGAATGGATTATACTTGAGAAAGAAACAAAAAAACTCATAAGCAAGCTACCCAATAGAGCACTATATGATGAGGAAATCGTAAAATATGCAAAAAAGCTGAAAATACCATATTTCCGTGGTGTTTTTATGCGAGACACCCTACCTACCACTCGTCGTCCATGGAGGCGTGAGTGTGCAATAATTAATTTAGATTCCTCCAACAATTCTGGAACGCATTGGGTAGCATTCAAAAAACACAATGATATTGCATATTACTTTGATAGTTATGGATATCTGAAGCCTCCTACAGAATTAGTTCGATATTTAGAAGGGGTGAAAATTTTCTACAACCACAAAAGATACCAAAATTATAATCAGAGTAATTGTGGACACTTATGTTTAGAATTTTTATGTAATTTGAAATAATGAAGTATTGTTTAAATTTAACTGTCTCTGTATTTAATCATCAGTCATGTCTGTGATACTAACTCTCAAGAGTCGATCTCCAACACTCTCCATCGATTTTTCACCTCCACTCCAATTGGATTCCGATTCTGAATATGGACTAGCTTTGCTCAGTTTTCATTCCTACAACAGTATACCTAACATCGAGGAAGGTACAGAGTTCTATTATCTTCAGAACGGTGATAAGAGAAAAATAAAAAGTATTCCTATTCCGACTGGAGCTTACGAAATTGAGGATATTGAGAAGTTACTTCGAAAAGAACTAATTGTTAAAGATAATAATCTCATCGCAGCAGCAGCAGCAGCACAAAAGCCTGAAGACATTTTCTATCTGAAACCGAATAATAATACGTTGAAAAGTGAAATATTTTGTAAAAATCACGCAATTGATTTCACCAAAAACAATAGTTTAGCAAACATATTGGGCTTTTCATCGAGGATCTTGAAACAGGGCATTCATCATGTGTCAGATCAATCGGTGAATATTATAAAAGTACGAACAATACATGTAGATAGTAACATTACGTCAGGAGCCTTCTATAACGATAGACCGTCCCACACAATTTACGAATTCGCCGTTGACGCTGATCCTGGATACGCTATTGATGAAACACCTAATCATCTAATCTATCTACCTATTCCTCACGTTAAGGAAATACATAATATCACACTCAAAGTACTCGATCAAAACTTTCAGCTGATCAATTTTCGAAACGAAGAAATCATAATTCGTTTGGAATTGAAGAAATTATGGTACTAAGTATTTATAAGAACAACATATATGTTTCTACTCCTTCAGTCTGTAGGAAGACTTTCATCAACCACACTCGTCGTCATCAGCAACATCGTCGCTGTCAACTAAGTCTGCAGAATATTGAATTTCTCAAGTCTCTCGGCTATCATGTTAACGTCCCAAGTGTTCAACATTTTTCGAAAACCGCACATTGATGAATCCATACAGAAAGTGGAATGGAGAACATACTACCCATATGTTAAGTCTTTTCGAAATAATGATGTTATAGAAATCAACATAAACCAATCTGATGCTTTCGATGCTCTATACGATAGTCTATTATACATCAGTGGAAATGTGAAGAGAACCAAAGGCAATGGACAAGTATCTTTTGTTAATAATGCTGGTGCATACATGTTTCAATCTGCAAGTTATGAACAAAATAGCAAGGAATTAGATTCTGTACGAGAAGTGGGAACTGTTAGTACTGTCAGAGGATATTTGTGTTACAGCGCTGAAGAGTCGAAACACTTGGTTGTAGCAGGTTGGACATATCGGCAAAATGTTAGTGTCCTTAACAAGGATAATTTAACATTCAGTATGCTTATTCCATTGAAGCACTTGCTGAATATTTTCAATGATTACGAGTGTGTCTCCTATGGTAAACATTCCATTCGTTTGGTACGAGCTGGCAGTGATAATAATTGTTTCAAAATAACTGAAGCCAACAATGCAACAGCAGCAGCAGCAGCCTTATCCACGGAAGTAGAATTGAATATTGAGAACATAGAACTCAAAGTTAAGAGGTTGTATCCTAATGACCAAATCAAATTACAACTTTTGAAAGCTATCAAAGCTGATACTCCCATACTGATACCTTTCAGAAAATGGGAAATCCATATGTTGCCTGCTCTTACGACCGGTGCCACCAATGAAATGTGGGCGGTCAAAACTTCGTCTTTTCTCGAAAGTCCTCGATATGCTATCGTTTGCTTTCAGAAAAATCACGAACATAATAAAGTGAATAATGATCCTACGATTTTTGATCACGTAAACATATCAAACATAACATTAACTCTCAACGGAGAAAGTTATCCGAAGGAAAAGATGCATTTAGATTTCAATAAGGGATCAATTCCACAAGCATTCTTTGATTATTCCCAATTTGGATTCAGCTACAAGAATTCTACTCTACATACACCGCTTCTAAGCTATACCGAATTCGCTACCCAACCTATTTTCGTTATAGATTGTTCGCGGCGTGACGAAAGCGTGAAAAGTTCCAGTGTAGATGTAAAACTTGAAATTGAAGCATCCCAAGGATTTCCTGCTAATACTCGAGCCTATTGCATCATCGTTCACGACAATATCGTAGAACACCTCCCACTCAGCGAAATCGTTAAAAAGTGGAACTGAACAGTCATCCATCGCTAGTTTGAGTTTGTACTTCATCATGAGAATAGCGTTTGTAGATATTCAGGGATTTATTGTTGATTTTCAATTCCACCCTAAAGAAATTGCTATCAGAATTGGTATTCAATGTAGTAATTATTTACTGTTACCACAAAAACCGTTTGCCAGTTTGAGCAAACAAGATAAAAATAGTGTGTGCTTTTTGGAGAAGAACATTCATGGACTGAAGTATTCCTCCGGCTTCGTGGAGTTCAACCGATTGGATGATATCCTCAAAGAACACCTGATCAACATCGACATCGTTTACGTCAAAGGGCATCAGAAAAAGGACTTTTTAGAAAAGAAAGTGGTATCGTTTAATGTGCACGTCAAAATAGTGAATTTAGAACAATTGAATAATGAATGGTGGACCAGTCCAAATTTCAACAACAACAACAACAGTGCCCAGACTACATCCTGTATGAATCATGTTCATCGAAACCTTGACATGTGTAGTCAACGAAATGTTGATATTCTGTACAATTGGTTTCAAGATATTATTCCTAAATAATAATAAAAAACATGAAAATAAAAATTGTTTCATTAATTTCAACCACTTTTACATATTTCATCCTTATTTTCAACAAGAGTTCCGACCATCACCCTATACATGACACATCTCACCACAAAAATTGATGACTAATTACCCTCGATCACATTGGAATTTCCTATGCACTCCTGCTGTACATGACGTATTTATGCATCTCACCACAGAATACCTAATTAATTACCCATTGGAATTTCCTATGCACAACTGAATCATCGATTGAACAGATTCACGTCACACAACAAAGCGGCGAACAACAAAACGTCACACGTCAAACGACACTTCAATGACGTCACACGTCAAATGTCAAACGACGAACGAAACGTCATCGGTCGAAACGTCACATGTCAAACGTCAACAATGACGTCATACATCAAATGACCCTGGAGCGTGCCCCCATGCCGAAACGTCATCGGTCGAAATGCCTCCATGTCACGTGCCCCCATGCCGAAACGTCATCGGTCGAAACATCACATGTCAAACGTCACACGTCAAATGTTAAACGTCAACAATGACGTCATATATCAAATGACCCTGGAGCGTGCCCCCATGCCGAAACGTCATCGGTCGAAACATCACATGTCAAACGTCACACGTCAGATGTTAAACGTCAACAATGACGTCATACATCAAATGACCCTGGAGCGTGCCCCCATGCCGAAACGTCATCAATCGAAACATCACATGTCAAACGTCACACGTCAAATGTTAAACGTCAACAATGACGTCATACATCAAATGACCCTGGAGCATGCCCCGTGCCCCCATGGGGACATGGGGACATGTAAACATCACGAAACGTCAAAGTCAAACGACACAGGACGCGTCAAACGACCCTGGAACGTGCCCCGTGCCCCCATGCCGAAACGTCATCGGTCGAAACGTCACACGTCAAATGTCAAACGTCAAATGTCAAATGTCAAACATCAACGTGCGTGATGTGCCCCATGCCGTGTGCCCCCTACGTTAGGTTAGGCCCCCATCGTGCTCCCATGTCACTCACCCCCATGTTAGGCCCCGTGTGCCCCCCTACGTTGGTCCCCATCGTGCTCCCTAGGTTAGGCCCCGTGTGCCCCCCCTACGTTAGGTTAGGTCCCCATCGTGCTCCCTAGGTTAGGTTAGGCCCCCACCCCCATGACACATTGTCAACACACCCCCATGTGGCATGGGGTAGTTCTGCACCCCTCGTTAGGTTAGACCACGTACGCCATCTACCGTCCGTTAGGTTAGACACCTTCACACCATCCTACCAAGTTAGGTTAGACACCATTACAGTCATCTGTACGTTGGGTCAGGTGAGGTCATTTTGAGCCAGAACTCTCATAGAGTAACTACTCACTGGTAAGACGGAGGTATTATTGTATCCAAACACACAGGACATTCCAGAAATGTCAATATTGTTGACATACACGCTGAAAGTCTTTCCAAATTCTTGGGAAGGGGGCCACAGCATAATGCCTGAAAATTTTTCGATGGAAATGCTAATGAAACAGGTGAAAAGACATGAGAAATTTTCAGGTGGCTTTGGAATTTCTGTACAAGGTTGATTATAAAAAACGATAATATGATTATATTTTTTGAATAATTTACACAACTTCATACCCTAGGAAAGTCTGATGAATATAAAGAAGTGAGTATATTGTTTCGATATTGTGTAACCACAATATTGTTTCAGTCCTCATATGAAACACAAATTCCTTTTGTAATTGATAAATCACACAAATCTGATGGATACAATGCCACCAGTAGTGCTCCATAGGAAAGCAACCTACCTCCCCTTCTATTCTTCCTATTCATTAACAACATAGAAGCAAGTATGGATAGTGAAATTCTATTATCTGCTGATGATCTAAAAGTTTTTCGTATTATAGAGTCACCAAGTGACAATCATACAGTGTGGAACTGCCAATTGTAATAAATTCGATAACGAATAAATGAGAGCGTGTTGGGATTTTTGGATGGAAATTATATAGGGTGTGACAGTGGCCGATACCAACTCTCTTATTTTAAATGCGACCTCCTGTATATTATTAGTTTTTTGGATTCTTCAGAAAATTATAGACCCATACCTATCTTCAACTGTTTCGGAAATATTAAGTGTTTTCAGATGTATTACAAAAATTAACATTAAAACAAAAAAATTATTTTATTTCACAAATTCGAACATTTTGAACATCTCTTACATTGAAATTAATGTTTTTTTTTTTGTTTTTTTTTTTTCACATTATTTGTGAAATAAAATTTTCTTCTTTCAATGTTAATTTTTCTAATACACCTGAAAACACTTAATATTTCCAAAACAGTTGAAGATAGGTATGGGATATTGTACATGAATGATGTCTAGAGTTTTCTGAAGAATCCAAACACTTATAATATACAGAGGGTTGTGTTCAAAATAAGAAAGTTGGTATCGGCCACTGTCACATGACACACCCTATATATTTTTTTTTCGAAAAAATGTTTATCTAAAAATACAAATCGACGTGTCCAAGCGTTTTTCCCAACACGCTCTCATTTATTCGTTATCGAATCTATTCCATTTGGCTGTTCCACACTGTATACTACAGAATAATTTGAATAAATTAGCTCTATGGTGTTCTTCAAACAATCTTCCACTCAATTCAAGTAAATGTAAATATATCACCTTTCGTAACAAACATATCACACTCTTGACCATAATTATACTCGATAAATGATTATCTATTGAAAAAACAGTCAACTGCAAAGATCTGGGAGTATTATTTGATACCAAACTTCCATTTGCACTCCACATAGGGAAAAGTGTGGTTGCTGCGAAGGGAATGTTAGGCCTTATATTCAGGAATTGTATATGGAGTTCAGAAACATCGAGAGTTTTATTGCTTTGTCCAACTGTCCAACAATCCCAATTACAGAATAAAATCACATATAACACGATTTTGGGTTATGCAATCAACCAAAGGAAGTTCGAACCATCCTGTGGTATACAGTTATCAACAAACAAAAATATTTATAGAACATAGCAATCAAAAATAATAATACATGTCAGACTATCCAAAGTCACCGAAGTTCACATGTTGGGTTTATACATAAATATTATCATTCTAAGGATGTCACAATCATGTGGGTTTGAATATGGGAATTGAAAATATTCACTGTGACTTTCTATAGACAGACATATTTTAACATTTCCGTTGTTTGTTTCTGTTGGATACTTATGACATCCTCCACTTCTGGCATATGCCATTAAAAATGTCCTGCTCTTTTTAGAATCCACGTCGTATTGTGGGTATATCATAGAATAACATTCGAACAGAATCAAATGTGATAATTAAGTAATTTGTTGACATTCTATTACGATATGTTCGTGAATAACACAAAATCATACGTGTGATATGAAGCACAAGGAGAATTTTATTATGTACAAATACCTACATACCTGAAAGGGTGATTCACCTAGAGGTTTCTTCTGGAAGTGAAAATTTCCGTAGATAATAATAATTATTTGCCGACTATTATATTAGTCCTCTGATATCATATGTTATAACTTCCATGTTTTGTATTATGTCTATAGATATTGTTAGTTATTATCGCATTGGAAAAATTAAACAAATATCATAATTTTGTTTTAGGAACGTGCTTGGCACTTAAGTAGGAACTTTAGGATCATATATTTCCGTATTATTTATTTTTTATCATATTGCTGATTGCCTGACTTGAAAAGATTTTTTTTACTATTTGGTCAAGTTATTCGAAGTATCACCCATGCTTAATGCCTGAAAAAATCTGAGAGCTATATAAGAGTAATTAATATGAGCATATAAATATCCTGCTCTTCCCAAATTCAATAGTTTTCTGGTTTTTAAGTTCTTCACTGTCCTAAATGCATCCTGTATACCAAACAATCACATATTTTAAAACATTTTCAACACGTTAAAAATCGAATACTCTCAACAAAACTCGCAATCAAATCGTCTAAATTCTGTTCGCATTAGAAGAACGATCCTAGAAGAGATAATGTAGATTGGACTCTTGCCCAAAAAGTGATACTGTAATACACCAATGTATAACATTTCAAACCCGTAAGAGAATATATTTTTATTCAAATTAATTTCTTCAATTTCGAGTTGTCAAAATTCACACAAATTTCCAATTATAAATATAACGGAAATAATTATATAACGAATTTTTTTTGCAAATTTTGAGTTGAAATCTACGCAAGTTTTGAGTTGAGTCAAAATCAACCTCAATTCATATGTCGACATTGGCAAATATTATTTCGAGATTCAGGAACAAATATCACTCGCTTAACGCCAAGACACCTTTCAAACATTCCGAATCACCCTGTATTTACTCACCTCAGGTGTACACTGGAGATCAACACCAGCATTCCACAGCAAAAGTGAAACGTGATGTGGGCCGAGCGTCACAATTTCCGCTATCTCCGATATCTTCTTTCCGACGACGTCTTCTCCGTTCACCTCCAAGACGCACTCTCCGGGCACCAGACCAGCCGTGGCCGCCGCCGTCCCTTCGTCCACCCTGCTCACCCAAGGATAAGGATCCCACTTGCTTCTGGTCAGGTGGAACCCGCACTGGCTGCCCTTTCTCTCGATCTGGACCTGCCTCAGGAGCGGACTGTGATTTTCTTCGACGTCTATGTCGGACAACATGTTTTATTCGAATGCTGGCTGCAACAATTTTGTACTAGCTTGCTGCATTTTCACCTCGATGTTAATTTTTTCAAGGCTCGTATTCTCGTTTGCCTCGGATAATTCGCAAGAGAAATTCGTTGATCAATCTCTATTCGGAGGATTTTGAATGATTTCAGCAGTGGCGGGTCTGCTCATTTCAAAAAATGTTATTACATGTGATGGTCAACACAGGACGGCATTGAAGATGATTTGAGGAATGTTGCCACATCACTATAAAAGACATATATATGAAGACTACAGGGAAAAAAGGATGACGGTCAATTTTTCTAAAAAAATTAGGTTAGTCAGGTTAAGTATAAAACAATGGTATAACTGGATTTGAGAAAAAAAATGAGGTTTCAGAGATAAATGCATTTGGAAAACATATGTCCTGGTTAATTTATTGTTTGGATATTCATCCTTCTACCGCTGTTTTTGTGGACATCCATTTTTTCTCCTGTGGTCTTCATATGTCAATAGCTTGAAACATTAAGAAGTCAAGATATTTTTGTTCAACGATTGTTATATTGACGATGGTTAATTTTCATTCGGAACTCCAATAGATCATCGTCACAAAATGGGCGTGTCTTTCTCGCCGGGATAGTGAATATCATTTCTATTTTGTTAATTTTTATTGTGTTCGTTGGACGTTCAAGTCGATGATTCCTATTTCTTACGGTCCTATATTATCGAATTTCTGAAAAAGTATTTTCCACACAATGAGCTTTTGTTTTCAGTCATTGTTTTCCCTCCAAGCGTTTGACATTCGATGCTGTGATTGGCTGTGACTAATATTCCAAACAATAATAGTTGAAAAGATATCCTATCCTCCGCCCCTGTTTCTATCATCAGTTTGCGGTCAAGGTCCCAAATCTAAATATTGAACCATAACTTTTAATTTCAATAATCTCGACCAAATTAGTAACAAGGTAGTACGGACGAAAAGCCTAGCCATTACATATCCATAATATAAAAATATTCATGTATATAATTTCATATGTTTTTGCGGTTGTGGTTGATGAAGCATATACAGATTTTTAGGAACTTGCTTACAGAATTGTTACCATAATGAACGATGATTTCATATTAGCTCCGGGAAACAACATTTTACATAAATAAGAATATCCGAGATCCTGCATTTATTATAGTTGGCACTCAATATGTTTCCATGTTCAACTTTGAATCTCGAAAGTTGAAATCGGAAGTTTTCTCGAACAATATTAAGAAGTACTCTAGTTAGTTATTCCAAACGTTCAAATTCTTATCTGTAGAAGCAGGGCCGGACTGAGACAATATACAGCTTGTAATCAATCGAATTTTATTTGTCTAAAAAATATAGAAGTTTCTGAAAAGATCCTCCAGAGATATTCTGTATAACTAACGTGGTGAATCAGAATTTACCTTATTAAAGGATTGAAATAACTAAATTGAATATTTCATCATCAGACTCGGATCATTCAATCGAATACTTCCATATCGATCTTATGATTCATGCTGTCTAACAATCTGTTTAGGCATGGCTATGTTGCCTACATTGCTCGCACATATTGGGTCAGGAGACAAAGCATTTTCGTCTGTTACATCCCATACAGAGGAGGACCATTCGTTTCATTTAACGATCCAACACTCGTAGATGCTCTTCCTGCGTATGTTCCAGACAAATAAGAGTTTTGAATCTATCACTAATCACATTCGACAGGAGAAGTCGACATGCTGATAACTTGCAACGAGGGGTTCAAATCCTTTCCCTACTCTATCCTCCTCGCATTGTCGACAACATAGGTATGCTATTTTAGAACTTTTAAGTATAAAAACAATCAAGAATGGAATGAGTTGTATTAAATAAAGCAATATTAATAAAAAATAATTCACTGTAGACTAAATTCGGTATATGAAATTATCTTTGGATAGAGTACTCTCGAACAAGTAGGTATTTCATATGGGATAATGCAGAACAACTTTTAGATGTTCTTGACGACCTAGATTATCCATATTAGGCGATGAGACGTAGTTTGATTTAACTGACGATGCTCACGCTTTATTTCATGAAATATTTTGGACTTTTCAAGAAATAAAATCAATTGAAAGTTTAGTTGTACTTCATTCATCAACATAAAATTATTGAATTATTCATCTTTAAACATCACGACAATTGATTTGTTATATCTATTAACAGGAAATTGAAATAATTCAACTTCATTTCCTGAATGAATATAAAGCAAAGTTTGAAGATACTATGGTTGAAAAATCTTCAAATTATCGAGAGATAAACAGAATATAATCAATTTGATAACGCTGAACTACGATTGAATAATATTGCTTCAATTGATTTCTGGAATATCAAAATATTATGTTTCTGTCAAAAACATGATGACAAGTTGAAATTGTACATTTCAATAATACATACATAATAGTCTTATAATTGCGGTCTCAAAATATGACCTTGGAAGTTATCAAAATTCAAATTTGTATGGTTATGATTGAGATGATGTATGATATCGAATCTTTGCACATTCATCATCTATTTTCTCAGACTGAACTTGTTTTAATGTATTAATTTTGATTTGGACTGAATATAGAATACAACAATGATCATATTGAAAATGATGCTTATCTTAGTATGATGTAAAAAAATATTGACATGTTATGTGAAAATCCGCATAGAATGAAATGATGCATGTACTCCATGATAGTGACAGTGATTAATGACTATGATGCATACATTGACCCTATGATTGTGGAAGTGATTCGAGACTATAATTATGATATATGTGGTATAAATTTGATATTACTCATCTAGAAAAAAGGGATCCCGAAGCTTGCATTACGTTGGCTCTAGATAGCTCAATCCGACCCTGATTTTTGATAGTTACTGTAAATAATTAGCATTAGATCAGTTTCGCCATGACGTATCAATTTTCAGCATTCGATGAGCTTACGAATTGGTAGAAAACTGTGGAAAACCAATGTTTATCGGTACGTTTCGAAGTCTGACATCCTGCCGCGTGAAAATAATTATGAATAGAGACCGAGAAAAGGTATTACGAATACGATTAATTAGTTATATAAGCTAGTAGCTAATAATTGCACTGTAGAATCAATACGATGAACCTCTGTACCTGGGAATTTCACCTTCACCTACATTTACTCGAAGGAGAAGGATGTGAGGATGAATGGAATTGATGATAATTCTTTCAATAAAGGTCGAAACAATTATCAGAACACTTAATTCATAAGTTTATGTAATACAGCGTAACAAGTGGAATACTTGTACTGTGAATCAGAATCCAGAAAAACCACGTATTATAGGCATGTCAGTGATTATTAAATATTGAAGAACAATGAACCTAATGTTGAAATGAACGGTAACATTTTTATATAAAATAATAGCAAGTAATATCTATAACGCTGCCAACTTTATTGTCATGAAACAATATTCTTTTATAATTGATCGATTCTTATAGTGGAGTGCTTTAGATCCCAATGAAACTAATTTGGAACATCGAAATTAATTTACTAATTCATTATTTTAGCATTGATATACTGGTGCATCACCCTGTACATATAGCTAATCTGTTTAATTTGTGTTCTTTGTGGATGACGATAAAAATCCATATATACTACTGATAACATTATCAAGGATGTATCACTTATTCATTTATATTCTATACTTTATGTATAAGTAAATTTTTAGTTCGAGATTTGAAAAAAATATGAAAATTTTCCAATGTGGAATTGAAGAAACAGTTTTCGGAATTATCCACGAGATTTCCCACAAATGATGTAACCTTGGTTATTTTGCATTGAATATTCATTATATTTGGAATGAAATGCAACATACAGTATTCTTATCATGAATATGAAGTTTGAACAGGTTTTATCTACATCACTTCCGGATATAGTGAGTGTACAAAAAAAGATCATATTCTGAAAATAATTTTATTTTTATTTCAACTTCAACAAACAACTATGAGATTACTTATTTTTAAAATCTCTACCTGTATATTCACAAAAATAAATGAGAATTCTAGAGGGATCAAAGGAAAAGAAATACATAATTCCTGATGAACAAATAAAATCTGTTGAATAATAATAATAAATTCCAAATATACAATTCAAGTCATTACTGACGAATGAGAAAAAAATACAGTCAAGAGCAAAGTCTCAAAAGGAGTTTTATTGAGGACGATATAGATTATCATCTGGAAACTTTTATTTTACGAAAGGTATTTTAGCAACTATTTTCGACTGTGATGTAACAAAAGTCCGTATATAAAACTGATATTATTGTTTATCCCAATTGCATAAACATATAAACAAAATTAGGGAATCAACCCCAGCAGGTATTGGTAGATGATTAGGGCGCAACCAACCTGACGTCAATAATACAAAAAATGAGTTCCTACCTGTACCTATATTAAACATAATTATAATGACAGTTGCTAACGTACAGTTCCTAGAATCGCTTTCATTCCAGCTAGATATCCTCGCTTTGACGAATACCACAAAATTCAACCATTTTATCCATTACTATCTCGGTATGATTTACAAAATTCCTATGAAACGAGTACGGCACTGTGACTGAAGAAAATTTGAAAGTTATATGAACGGGTCACAATTCAAAAATACACATGTATTGATTTTTCAAAAGAACACTGAAAACTAGATTCATTATCATGCATTTACACACCGATTATTGGTTTGACATCGCATATCTGAATTATTCCTTTTTTTCGGGGTGTTCGTTAACATCCTGGATACCTTTTTGCAATTTGCCTTCTAGTTTCACATAAGAATGAATGAAATGTAACTATTTTTAAATTCCGTTATCGTTACGGTACAGTCCACACTAGGCAATGCCCCACATTTTATTCAGAATTAATATTTATCTTTGAATCTTTCAACAATTGAGGTAAAGTCGCAGAATATTTTAAATATGTTTACTATGTGGGAGATTGACAAACTTTCATTAAATTATCTAAACCCAATCTGGACATCTTGAAAATACGACTCCTTCTATATTCATAAGTCGAAAGGTAACTTTATGAGTTGACTCAATTTGTAAGTGAATCGTTCATATCGATTTCAATAGAGATGTGGAATATTTTCTAGAACGCTGATTCATATGCAAGAAGCGTGCACGTTGTTGATAGGATTTTCACTTTTCTTGTTGACTGGCAAAGCAATTAACGATCATACGTGATGCGAAGTGTACCTATGTGTTTATTTTTAATTTTAATTGCCGTTTTTATGTCGAAGTAAATGGAGGTAATTGTAGGCATATTGGAATGAGTTTTCCATCGTTTATGGACCGCAAGAAATGTTTAAAACTCCTCAAGTATTTGTTAGAACGAATGGCGAAAATATAGGTACGTAGGTAGGTAGTTGAGTCACACTAATAAGAGGCCGTCTTCATCGAAGATCCCTCAGTCTCCTTGGATCGACCATCACTTAAAAACTCTTCAAACTTAACAAACATCAGTCTCCACACGACGCACTAAAGTTTCTGCACAATATCGAACTTCTTCTTGAAATCCATGGCTTCCTTCTTGGGGTCGAACTTCTTCTTGGACGCGAGCTTGGCTCGAAGCTCTGCCGCGGTCATGCTCAGATTCAGTTGCCCGTTTTCCTGGCTCTCCTTGTTCTTGGTCATCTCGTCGTTTTTCTCGGTGTCGTTCTGATGCGGTACCTCAGTCGAGATGATGCCGACATGGCCGACTCCGTCCTCTTCGTCAGCTGGATCAGCCACCAGCAGCTTGGTCTCCCCGAGCTGCGACTTGATCAGCTCCACCACCTGCTTGTGGGTCTTGTTGGCGATGGGTTCGCCGTTCACCTCTAGGATTCGGTCTCCTTGTCGCAGGCCTGCTGCCTCCGCAGGCGAGCCCGAATCCACCTTGCCGATATACTGGCCCGGCTTGCCCTTTTCCGCGTGCAGATTGAAGCCGTACCCGTCGAAGTGGTCCCACTTCTGGATGTGGCACAGCCGCGACTTTTCTTTCGACATCGCCCTAGAACAACAAGAATCTGCGGGTAGTTCGGGCCTCTAGAGTCTAGAACATCGCGTCACACCCGTCGAACAGGTAGTACAACGTCGAACGACGCGATTTGTGACGACCGACCTCGCGATGGAAGGTGCACTGCTTGCTGGTCGTGGTCGGCCACGGCTGTTGGCGAAGCAGAGCTTCCGTCCTAGTCGGTCGTCCTCCTCTACGCCACTCTCCGCTCTGTCTACGTCTACGTCGGTTCGGGTACGGAATTCGGATGGACGTGGTGTGACTATCGTATGCCACTGGCCGACGCTGATGACTTCGCCTCGTGCTACTGCGTGGATACTTTTTTCTTTTCACTTATTATTAACAACAATGTTCGTTTCCATAAAATACCTTCAATTTGTTTTTCTGAGCATAGTCAAATATCAAAGTTCGTCAGTTGATGGTTCTAGATTTCATATGCACCTAAAAAACACAAATAATGGACAAAAACACCATGTATAAAGAAGAAACATTTGAAATGTGGGATCTTTAATTGTTAATGCTACACTTTCACTACATTATGAGAAAATTATCTCAACGGAGTGAGGCTAGCTGTCCACAGTCTCTTCTTCATAAATATATTCGAGCAGTCACATGTTTTTTGGATTTTTTATTCATACAGCTGTAACAACATCGAGGCATGTACTGTGAACGGTGAGACAATACAAGCGAATCACGTAATTGTCAGAATTTTTTGCGATTTACAGAATTATCGAAAATGTTTATTTATTTTGAAACTACGGCATCGGTTAAATCAGGAAACCACCAGCATTTTTTTTCGATGAAAACAGAAAAATACTTTCCGAACTCCCTGTATATTCGCACCTTTTCCAAATTATAATTCTTTTTCATTTGACATACCTTAGCAAGATGGAAAAACGCATCATATTTAGGGTTTGTTTGTATTAGGCTGTGAATAGTTTTTATTACCTATTAATTCCCTGAATGGGATTACTTGTGCTCGCTGATATTTTAGAAAGAAATTAATTATTGAGACAATAAACCAAATTTACGTAAGAACAATTTTGAGGACTTCTCGAGCGAGCAAAAAATGCATTGAGCGACAATAGTACAGATTCTAAAAAGCTGTCACAATTTTCCTCAATAAATACACTATACAACTTAATCTGCATTTTATATTATGATTGAATCTACAATAAATATTCAATTATATATTGTTACTATTCTTATCATTATACAAGATGTTACATCAGAAGATATTTCGAAAGAAAATCTTGAATGTTTACTTCTTATTCTGTTTTCATCATCGTTATGAATGAAAGAATGATAATAGTGTTAATTCAAGGGATATACTTGACGAACACCTAATTTTCACAACCCTGTAGATTTATCGATACCATGAAAATTTGTTTCAGTCATAAAATTAATATTGAATCTATGCTGAGTAACTGATGATGAAATCCAACGTATAAAAAAAGTAGTGGAGTGAAGATTGAGACTTGGATATTTTCTCATCAACAAATTATTACTAGTTGCCTATCTTCAATGTGAACATACTTAACGTTTCATTCGTATGATATGGGCATAGAAAATACAGATTTTCGAGAAATAATACCTGGTGTCGGATTTCTAGATATGCCAACTGAATCATTGAATCTCAATTTCATGTAGGGTAATCGCGGTTAACGAAAAGTGAACAAGTTGCATATCTGGAAATCGATATGGTGCCCAAATAGGTACGAATATTTTGACAGAACAACTTGAAACTTTCAACTTCCGGTGAAAGTGGAAGTGACCTCGGCCTTCATTATTCATATAATACCTTGAATATTTCTTGGTAATCGAATACAATTGTCTTTTCTCTCGAACAGGGTTGACCATGAAAACTGAATCTGAATTAAAAGGTATCGATACTAGATAGAGAAAGCTCAAAGAAAAGATCTCAGAAGTTATATTATCCACATACGATCCATTATATGGTCCATCAGAAACGAAACAAGACAATTTATAAGACTTTCTTGTTTCGAATTCGCAGAACTGTTGATACAACCTGTTATAAGGACCTATTGGTCTCTTACTCAATCGTAATAACATGTTGAAATTGTACATTCCACTACAAGCGGCAGATGACCATATTTCTGACAAATTTAAGAACATCAGACAAAGCTTAGATCAAGACCTGCATTCATGAATGCAAGTGAACAATTGAATTATCCATTTGACATGATTTAAAAAATCGTGCTATATTACTCAATACAATTGTTGGAAAGGTAATGCAATATTTCTTTAAAACACCTGAAATGTTATTTGCTGAAAATAAGAAATGTTTTGAATTGCCTCATTTAATTTTTGCATAAATCTTGTGAGTTATTATTTCGATAAATAAAACCACGTGCACTTCGTCGTCACAAATAGTCGAAGTAGTATAAATAATAGGTTTGTTGTTCTTGGTATACCCATTTTTGTAGTTGGTGGCGAATAAAATATGTAATAAAATTATATTACTGAAAATCATAACACGTCACACGTACATCGCGAAATTAAATACTTCTCAAGTGACATTAAGAAGCTAATATGGAAGAACATATAAATGAGAAGGAATGTGTAACATTATTCAAGGATATCGATGTGCATCTACACATTAAAGACAGGATATATGTTGTGATAACCTATGATCGAAAAAAATCTATTATCTAAAAATGTATGAGCCAGTATAAGGGTAGTTTTCAGGTATTTGAAAGGTTGAAAGTTGTTGCTCTAGACACATTGAGTATGAAAGTCTAGAACTTTCAGTTTTCTTCACGGTTTATAAACTTTGAATAATCGAACTCAAGGGAATGTTTGTCTCCAGTAGAGATATCTTATTATCCTAAGATGTCTGAATTGATGTATGAATTTTTCAACTATGACAGTCTTCTGAAGGGTATTAGGAAATATATATTATATTCCAATTTTGTATCGAACAAGCTTCAGTTCGGAGAAATTATATCAATAGCCAGAATATTTTGATGCCACAAATCATCATGTAAATACAAAATTCAAAATACTCGTTGTGGAAAGTAGACCACTATGTATCTTTTTATATACATATGCTTCTATATAAACAATTATCAGGAAAACCATTATTCGATAATCCTACGATTAGATATGCGAGTATTAATTATATTCATTGATTGCAGATGAAACATCAGTGGAATACCAATTTATGGACCGAGATGAAGAGTCAAAAAATTATCAATAAATATTTTGATTGTTTTTCGATTGATCAAATTATACCGCTGAACTCAAATATCTACAAAACTGAGCAATTTTATAATATATAAACAGCAATAAAATGATGAGAAAATCAAATTATCAGCCTGGTTTATCTAATCGTAGACAGTGTGTTCAACAATCAGAATTTTATGTGAGATCTCATATTACGTTATTTTATTTTATTCCTAAAATATACATAGTGATAAAGAAGCTTCGGAAATAATATTTTTTTACGAGATTGTCAATGTTATTCGAATTTATTTATGCAAATATTAATTATATACATTAGATAAGTCTTATATATCTAGCAATCTTGGAAGCAAATTCCGCATTTGAATAATGACTATAACTTGATTTGAGAAACATTCATTATGACATGCATTATTTATGTCCAACAGACACAAGGTTTTTAATTGAAGAAAAGGTTCAACAATCATATAACCCCTAAAGATTCATTCAAAACCATTATGTTTAATTTTCAAAACATTTTAAGATATTCGTAAAATATACTCCTGAAAGATAGTGAAACTCAATTTACATTTTGGTATTATGAAATTTATACAAATATGAAAGTAGATCGTTGTAAGGAATACAACTATGAATATATAAGTATTTTTTTCGAAAATGATTCGAGGAATGTGATACTCAGTTCACTTTAGAAATATACAAACACATATAGAATATATTAAGTGTATTGTGGATATATTCTGAGAACATTCAAATACTTCATCATTAACCTCTATGAATATTCTACGAATGTACGTGTGCTGTCTGGGTATACGCTCATCTGCATCAGGCATAGCTAACAAGAGAGAAACCGTTTCCAACGAATTTGATTGACCCAAAGAAATCGAATTAACTATGTGTACCTACTGAGTGAGGATCAATAATCGAATTCAACTTCTTCAGATTTTTTAGGCCCTATACAGTATCGGAAATAATATATCTTTGGCATAGACAGAAAAATTAAATAACAATTATATTAAAGTACCATATAATCACATTTTTTTTCTGCAAATCACGGAAATATGTGCTCTGGCTCTGGGACATCTGCTGTATTTTAATTTTGTGATTATGTCAATTCAACCATAGGATAGATTGGAGAATTTTACGCCATGAATATGTGAAATATAATAAAGTATCACCATAATACTCAACCAAACTATGAAAGAATGCTGAAGAGTTTCCATTTATAGGACGTTCGTGTGGGTTGAGCTTCCTCCTCAAATCAAAGTAAACGGAACTAGACGATATACTGGGTGGGCTATTGAAAACGAGACACGGACTCAGTAGGTTCACAGAAATAAAATAATAAGAAAACGTTCGGACACGTTGATACATCATTTCCAGACTTCTGAATAACAAGTATTGGTCATCAAGAATAGATAAAAGTACCCTTTTAGTATCTTTTTAGATTTGAACAACCTAAATCAATATTTAAGGAACCATATGGGATGTTGAAAATTTTGAATATAAATCTCAGTCCACTCCTGATGAACTAAGAAGCATTCTTAATATTGGGTTTTCATTGAATCGTTTAGGGGCCCAAAGATTTCTCAGATTTTCTCAGGCATCCTGTATAGTCCATTTATCCATTTATCACAGGAGGAACGTTAGTAATTTTTCAATGCCAATTCGCTCTAGAACCATGTGGGTACCACTTGTAGACAGGGCAAGAAAAATATGGAGTATCACGGTTTTTTACGCTTGGCTAGACGTTTTATCTTTAATATTTGTGTGTTGAATTTTGAAATATTTTGGGCCATACAGGGTGTTACAAAACAGAAACGTCGAATTTGAATTCTTGCATCAGCCTTGATCTCTCGACATACAAAGTAATTTGAAAATATATCTGATATTCGAAGATGACTGACTGAAACTGATGTTTTCCTTTTATCTGAATCGAATCTGTTGAATACTGCCGTTATTTTCGCAATACTTGACAATATTTTTCTACTAGAAGAAAATTCAGTTGTGAAAAGTGTATTCAGATTATTTCGTATGTGTCAATAGCAACACTTGTGATGTAATATTTTCTTGGAACTCTAGTACGTATATACAGGGTGGGGCACCACATACAACACGGTCTCTGTAAACCAAACCATTGAATATTTCGGGAATTTCTCATTTTCATTATCTTTATATTCATTGAGGCTGCAAAAGGAAATTATTTTGGAGTATACAGGGTGACTCAAGAATGTGACATATCAAAATTGTGTTTTTTTAAATGGAGCACCCGGTATTTTGTTGCAGATTCAGATAGTTCAGTGAAAACTAATACGATTTCATATAAGGTACCATGTACCTAACTATAACCGTTTTCGAGTTATTGTTTTCTTTTTGAAAATGCAGGGTACAATTGGAGACAGAATAACATCGAGATGTATAGAAACCATCCCTTCCAATTCTGACCAAGCATTAAAGAGGTTTTAGGCTATTGATTCTGATAGAACCCGTTTCCCAATATTATACAGGACGTTCAAAATTCATTGTCACTTTTTTATAATTTCAAACGCAGATAACTTTGTTATTTTAAATAGAACACCCTGTATTTTTTCAAACAAAACAAAATTCGATTATTTTTCATTTTATATTGGGGTTTCCTATACCTAGCTTGAATAGTTTTCAAGATATTGGCATTTTCAAATAGTAGTTATCATTTCAATGCATTTTTTGAATCGAGAGAGCTGTGATACCACATTTATTTGATTTGGTAACAGAATTCTCATTGACAGATATTATATTTCACTTTTACTGTTCACTGAAATGAAGTTTTTCATCAGATCCATATTCCGACCCTAGTTCATTAAACAGACAATAATTCAACTGAAAAACTTCAACAAAACACGAAATACAAATGTATTCAATTCAAACTAGGTGCTCGAAATGATGACCAAAAAGAGCTACTCTTTCTATGAAAGACTGTCTAACATAATTTGAGGCACACTCTTTCGAAAAGCAGCCCTTATTCTCTCCTTTATATTTTCCAATGTGGTTGGAGGAGTGTCGTCAATCTCATTCTTCAAATATACCCATGAAAAAAATCAAGGCAAGTCAAATCTGGCGATCTCGCTGGCCAATTTCGTGGTCCTCTTCTACCAATCCAACCTTTGCGGTAAGCACATATTCAAAAACTGTCGAACAGTGAACTTGAGTTGAATATGGATCTGAATAACAGTGAAATGTTCGATGAAGTGAAGTATAATAACTGTCAATGAGAATTCTGTTACCAAATCAAATAAATGTCGTTTCACAGCTCTCTCGATTCCGAGAATGCATTGAAATGATAACTACTATTTGAAAATGCCAATATCTTGAAAACTATTCAAGCTAGGTATAGGAAACCCTAATATAAAATGAAAAATAATCGAATTTTGTATTGTTCAGGTTGAAAAAATACAGGGTGTTCTATTTAAAATAACAAAGTTATCTCCGTTTGAAATTATAAAAAAGTGACAATGAATTTTGAACGTCCTGTATTATATTGGGAAACGGGTTCTATCGGAATCAACAGCCTGAAACCTCTTTAATGCTTGGAAGGGATGGTTTCTATACAATTCGATGTTATTCAGTCTCCAATTGTACCCTGCATTTTCAAAAATAAAACAATAACTCGAAAACGGTTATAGTTAAGTACATGGTACCTCCTATGAAATCATTTTTTTTTCCTGAACTATCCAAAACTGTAACAAAATACCGGGTGTTCCATTAAAAAAACACAACTTTGATATGTCACACTTTTTTGAGCCACCCTGTATACTACAAAATAATCTCCTTTTGCAGCCTCAATGAATATACAGATAATGAAAAGGGGAAATTTCCGAAATAGACAATGGTTTGGTTCACAGAGAACGTGTCATATATGGTGCCCCGCCCTATATATATAAGACTCATTTTGTCAGAGAAACAATTAATATTTGCAACTAAAAAAAATTCATTGATGTATTAACTTATCGGAATTGTAACATTTGTATTCTGGTAATCATTAATGGAACAAAACCAATTATTTATTGTTTTGTTTTCATTAATGATATTTTTATCTTTTGTGCTTATAGAGGATGTAACCATAGTTGAGAGTTGACCATAAATACCATCACAGTACAACATAATGAACCTTTTCTTCTATTACACGAAATATTTCACCGTTTGTTAACTTATCCAAGGTCACTGAATTCTAATATGCAGTGAGCATGCGCAGTAAAATGTTACGTCATTGTTATCTATTTCTAGTGAAATCTTTGTAATTTATATGCTTCTCACGATGAGTAAATCTTTTTCTCAAAAAATATCCTTCCATAAAATTGTTTCCTTGATTTCATTAAAAATGGTTCAGTTCTATCCTAATTCATACCACCCTGTATATTGGAAACTTAAAACAAACTTCTTGTTTATCGATTATAAAACATGTTGAAATAGCGTTATTCTAATGATTTCTTCATTCGTTCAGCTGAATCACAGTCACATGAGTAATCTGTAACATGGTAAACCCCAAGAAAGTCGAATGAAATTCCTAAAGATTCTAGAGACTCGTTTGGTGGGTAAAGATGGGGTATAATTATTCTCAGTTTGTGAAATGTTCTCACGTTATGACCTTGCTATGTTAGGAACCCGTTTTGTTGTTCTCTTCTTTACTCCTATGGCAGAAGAATGCAGTAGCCAGTGGCGTTCTGGACATTATAACTACCTCTATAACTTTCTGTTTTCTTGATCGTAGGTTCTAAGTTTCAATGAAAATGTGGAAAGAAAAGAATAGCCACTTCAAGAACGAATTATACGTGTCCAGCTGCAGCCTTTGATTATATAATTGAAATCATACAGTGTGATTTTTGTTCCTGTATGGATACATTCTTCAGCGAATATAAGTTCTTGTTCGTAATGTTTGTATGAATTTCAGTCCAGAAAGTATCGCACACATTGATTCAAACTCTATGTCATTAACCATTTTCAATTTCAGAATGGCTTCTGACAGAAATTTGATGATAAATAATCAAAATCCATTGATCCACTTTGAATGATCAAGTAACCAAAAGTTCAGATACGTTTTCAGTAAACCTGAAAATACTATAATTTTTAAAAAATCTTCATTAAATATATGTTTCTAATGAACGATAAAAAATCACCCTATATATATATATATATAGGGTGATTTATATATATATATATATATATATATTGTAATGATCTGATCTTTAGTGATCCGCGGTTGATAGATTGAATATTTTATATCTATCTATTTTGGATCTTGTTATGATATGCAACGAAAAAAATATCAAATAAAGAATAAATGGAATACAGATCAAATCAACACAATATATAATTACCAAGCCCCTCGCTAAAAGTGTCCCAGCTGTGACGCCGATGTCGCTTGAATCTTTTTCTTTTCTCAATTTTTATCCACCACAAACTATCTCCAAATTTTCTTTTTTTTAACAAACTTTTCCTTGGCAACCTTCCTCTTTCTTTTTTTTTAATAATCACTTCATTTCATGATGGTTTGTCACTTGACTTCCATGTTCTATTCAACACTTCTTATTTTAATTTCTATTTCTAAATTGATGAATGATGAGAATATTTTTACAATGAAAAATAGTCATTATATAGACATACTCTTGTTGCTCCTTCATTATTCCACCCCGATTTTAAATCCCAAAATTCACTGAATGCTGACATTGATCTGTCATTTCTAAGTTTGTGTCATAAATCATATACAGGATGTTTTTTTATTTCAAATAGATTTTGTGATGGAATTTCGAATAATAGTTCTAAAATGAATTTTAAAAATTTCTAAGTTGAGACGGAGTTTGACATCTCCTGAAATGTCATGCTGAACATGAACAAGCCACACTGACTTCCTTCTGAGCTGTGTAAAACCGATCAAAACTGAAAAAAAATTGCAGATTGCTTAACGAACAAACCAGCAACACAGCAAAAACAATCCAACTAGGAACTTGTATAATATATTGTGATCAATCTTCCATTCTTCTTCATTCCATATTCACTCCTCATATTTCATATCATAACAATATATATATCTTACGTACCAGGAAATGAAAATAACAATACGTGATACAGCAGGTAATGGACATGCTGTATGCAGTTATATTTTAGGAACTTTGGTAAATATATAGGAGATAACAATAAAACACCAACTTTCATATAGGTGGGCACGTTTGCTACATTTATTCAACAATCTGTAGAATGTTTTATAACAATTAGAATACAGAACATGCCTAACACACAAAAGCTACATCCTAAATGCTGTAATACCAACAGTTTTTATGATGCAATATAGATGGATAACTCATCAACAGCAACAATATAACAAAACGTATTTATGTTATAGTTATATTACACTTCTCAAATAATTACAGATACATCAACGAATATATACAGAGAAATACGTTGAAATGCTAAAAATTGCATATACTCAGCAAATCGGCAATGCATCTCCTTATAGGTACTTCAAAGTGGAAGGTGAAGACCCTTGCATTTTCAGCTATCACAAAATAATAAATACCAATACTTCCCAACGAAATTACTCATGACTAGAGAACATAAAATATGTTTGAGAATGAACATATAAAATACATCATAACCCCATTCAAAATACTCATTCGTTTTCTTATGCAACAAATATATTAGGTCGTATTGCATGGATTTCTCAATAGCCATAATAAGCATATCATCGTTTCTTCAATCATTTGTACTTCGTGGTAATTTTTCATTACGAAACTAAGTATATATGTGTCTACTCGTCAGACTCTTTATTAGGCATATGGAATGTAAGATTTAATAATATCGATACTTGATATGAAAAAACCATACTAGAAATATCACAAATAGAAGAAATAGTGAAAAAGTTCGAGAGCAAAGCCAAGAACACCTCATATTCTGATACGATTGCACATGAAAATTGTTAGTTTTTATCGAGACATTGTAAACAGGGTCAACTTCGTATGTCCGAATAGTGATGTGGTAGTCAAGGAATATCCGATTACAAGGATACTTTTCTCTATTTCCAGAACAGTAGAAGAGAAAAACAGAAGATGCTCTAGTACAGTATTAGAATGTGGTCGTCTTCTAAAAGCAAAATAATTTCAGAAACAGCATCATCATCATTTGGACACGCTGCATATCAAATAGCTGTTTTCACTTCACGATGTAGGTGTATAGAAGAAACATCGGCATATAGTTTCATGAAATATCACGAAATCAATTGTAATTAATACAATTGGTCCTGGCAGTCGACATATATTGGGTCAAAAGCATGTTTTCTGATAAAGAACCCACAGAGAATGGTGTCATGATTAGGGTCGGCCCAACTTGATAAGGCACATCGTATTGAACAGGTTTTAGCGAGTTTGTAGACCCAATATCTATGAATTGCCTGAACAGGATAGCAGGATATTAAAGAAAACTATCAACTACCAGGTGAATCACTAGCCACATATCCTACTTTCGTTCTAATAGTTGAAATATTACATCTTATTATAAGCAACTGACAACATTCAGACATTCTCTTCTCATTTTGTCTCTTAAAAGTGACAAACCATGTTCAAACTCGTCAAGAAAAACATAACACAATGGAAATTTTACTTCAGGTCAGCTTCTTCTTGTAAGATTTCTTCAATTTCTTGCTCCCAATTGTCGCTTTTTGAGTTGGTAGACTTCTGTTCACTAACCAACTCATAATCTTGAAGTTCGGCCTCCAATTCTCTCTCCCATTCTTCTTCTATACAAACAGGGATGAGGAATAATAAGGTAGAACGAAAAATAAAATCAATTCGTGTACACAAAACCTTTGAGCAATCTTGCTTTTACCAGATGCTCAGTGTTAGTTTCCTGTTCAGTTTTGCACAACTCATTGTTTAGAGGAAATCTGAGCAACTGGTGGGTCCACACCTTGACATTTAATTCATAGACGAATGAAAAATGACCTTAGTCCCATTTTGTTAATGTGTGGAACCAAAAAATCATGCATGTCAAGAATATAACTTTATGAACTATAAATTTCATACATTCTGATACTACTTGAGTTTTAAAATTAGTATGTTATTATACTATTCCACACATCAACAATTCAATTCAGGGCATTCCCTATATTTTTCATTTGACACGATACTTTTTTATATGATACATACACACTAACAATGCTTTAATATATTAAAATTTTATTGTTGTTTTTAAGCAACTCGATTTGGTCTCAAGCTACAATTTTAGTCACTTTTCTTCACCTATCCATATAGACTAGTATTCCAGCATGCGTAGCGGAAAAGATAATTCATTCCAAATTCGAGTTGCTCAGAAACTATAAAGAATTTGTGCACACATTTCTGAAGATCAAGCAAAACAGTAAAAATTCTGTTTTGTTATCAATACTTGTTAGATTATTTCATCCAGTCTAACATTTATATAAATCCAATCACTGAAATTCAACATTTAAGAAACTTGGCTTCCTCGTAAATTATGTTAAAATATATTTGCCAAAAGTATATATTTTCCAATGAGTTATTATCAAGTCTCAGTCCTTCAAAATCCATCAGGTTCAAAGTATAATATAAATAAAATAATGCTTGCACAAATTCAAAAAACAATTTATCAATGAACAGGGCACTCATAAGACATATAGTTAAGAAAATACAACAACACTGACAATTCCAATGTTTTCAATCACCCAAATTTCAACGTGAAGATATAACACTGTTCTATCACTAATTTAAGTTAGACATTATCAATATTATTATAATTCAATAATTGAGGTGTGAAGCAAGTTGATTGATTAAATTAGGAAATTGTATAGAAAGCAACTAAGTTGAACTGAAATAGATGAATTAGGAATTCGGGTAGGTAAAAAATTAAAAATGGAAAACGGAAGAGTTAACTGGAATTCGGCGATCCTCTTAAGCTGCGACAAAACGAAAACAGGAAACTAACAACTGCTGATATTAAATCTAGAATCACGTGATCAAACAAGTAAAGCATCGTGCAAATTATCGATTTTGAGCATCACACTATCATCCATATTCCATATACAAGAAGGAACCTCATTAGATAGAGGTGATAACCATTTTTATTGAAATATTGTTCCAAAAGAGCCAAGTTTCACCAGATATGGTTGGTAGTGAAATAAACAAAATAATATATAATCCAGTATCGTAAAGACTAGCTTACCATTGTTTTTGGATCCTAAGGCCAATATTTTCATTCCTTCTCGAACCTCAACTAAATCTTCACTACTGGCTTGAAGCGTGTCAGATACAAACTCATGCACTTCTTTTTCTGAACTGTCTACTTGATAAGAGAATATGTTAAACCAAAAAATAAAATAAGGAGCATCCAAACAATATTCGTGAAAAGTGAATATGATATGAAGTGCTGAAAAACTATGATGATGCTGAAAAATTGCTTGGATTCTATGCACAAAGCATGCATTTTTCTCGAAAGATCAATCATAATAGTGTATTTTTCTCAGTGTTATCTCAAATTCATGAAATTGAGGAATAAGATCAGTGAATTCATACAAAAATATTCAAAGATAACTTGCAATTATGTACTCCTAACAGAAACTAATCATGAATTTCTACGATAATATCTAACTTTACAACTACCTTATGAAATGAAAATGAAATGTGTTGTCTTCAGCATTTCTTGGCATATTTAGAGCAAATCACCACTGAGAATAAAGTGTACTCACCTATTAGTTGATCTGAAAGCTCAGTTGCAGTGTGGCTATCTCCTTCCCTTGACATGAAAGACAATTCATTGGCCTGACAAATTAGACTCACACGGTAGAAATAATTCCTCCAGAAGTTCTCCTCTGATATTCTAATGAAAACGAAAATGCATATCAGACGTTGAAATATCACAACACATATTGAAATGATAATGATACTGAATATTTCAAGTGAATGTAAAATTTCTTACACTTTGGGCACAAGATCATAGCGCATCTTCTCAAGGTTAGGATCTTGTTCCATAATAGCCATTGCGATAGGGTAAGTAACTTCATAATCAAATTGAAAATCAACGCCTGTCGGTGGACTACGCACAAAGTTCCTTCTATCAGTAGATAGACTGAGACATTCTTCTTTGAGTGCCTCTTCATTGGCACAGCCAACCCACGGCGGCAATGCAGTGGCTGATCCACCATTCTTTTCTTTCAAAAAAGCTTCTTGCTCTTTGTTGAATTCGCCTAGAATGCTCTACACACAACATAAGATTTTTAATCCTTACACTGTCATATGGTAGGTGGATTGTAAGTTCGTAGGTATATAATCCTGTACTTTCAGTTTCAATAGGTCAGAAATTATGATTATTGTTACATTTGGAAACTGGAAGCATAAGAATAGCTCACTAATTATTCTTTTACTCACGTTTTTCTCAACAGTTTCCTTAATTTTGGCGCTAGCTTCACTCACAGATTTTCCAGCCTTATTCACAGCTGAATACAGAAAACTACCAAAAGACTTAGCTCCAGCTAAAGCCTTACTTTGTACTGAAAATAATATAGTCCATAGCCACCTTAGTTAGAGTTCAAAGTTGTAGTATGAAAACACATCAACAACAGAAACTGTGTAGATGAAATTCAAATGATACAGGAAAAAGATACCTACACCAAGAATAAATAGGTCGTTTGTATTGTTTTATACAACTCATACAACATCGAACAGATGTACATACCATTCACAAATTGACCATCTTTATCTTCAGTAGGGGATTCAGCTGCTGATTGGGGCCCAGAATCAGCTCCTCCGGTAGCACTAAGTTTTCTACATTAAGTTCTGATGTTCCACATATTTATGTTAGGAAAGTAAGGACAGTATTTTGGGAAGATTATGAACATTTGAATCATTTGGAGTTTGAATAACATTTTTGTTTTTCTTATAATAATTAACTACATGATAGAATTAACACAATACAAAAGTTGACTCCCAGCCTTTTTATAAATATTCCGTTGAGTTTTTTTTTGTCAGAAGAAAAATGATTCATTAAGATAGTCATGGATTTTTTTCAACAGTTTTTTATGTGAAACATCAAATGATTGCATAAAGGCTTGGTACCTGATTAGTCCTTATCAACATACACTTTAAGTACACCTAGTATCCCACAGCTTTGAGGACAACAGACATATCAGTTATCTTATTGTTTTTGTTATTGCAGATAACTGAAATTTCTGCTGGCTTAGAAAACTGCACCATAAATCAAATACATTGATTACAATAATTAATGTCCTTTGCTGGGCCAAATTAACATTGATCCAACAGACTATTGAATCCTTCCATCAATAATAATTCATTATTTCATGATGGGAATTCTTAATTTTTCATTCAAGATATACTGCTTACTTTCCCATTCTGATGCAATGTGATAATGAGATTCAACTAATATGTGTGTTTGAGCAGCAATAATATTGACTGTATTGAGCTATTTAATATTCTGTGAAAGTGAATAACATTATAATTGAATCTCATAAAACTCAGTAGAATATCATAAATTTTTACCTGGAATTATCATCTTCATCTTTGATTGGTGCAGATTCTGTAGTTTGAGGTTCAATGTTTTCAGTAGCAACACCTTCCTGATTGTCAGCTAGGCCTTCTGTTTCACCCTTTCGTAATTTAGGAATACTTGATCCCAACCACCCTCCAATTCCTTCTATTTGATTCTTGACATTAGAAAACATCTCCAATTTTCCACCACTGGCCTTTGTTGGGCTAGTAGAATAATGTTTTATTTAGTCCTTGGTGTGAACTATGGCATGGAGTATATTAATGAAAGAAATTGCAGAAGCTTCAAAGAATTTAAAAGTAACAGATGCCATATTTAATAGTTTATTCTCCCATAATATTATAATATTGAAATATTACTAATTTTTCAAACGGGTTGAATATCTTCATATCATAACATTATGAAAACATTATTTGATGAGTACAAGGGCAGTATATAATCAATAAAAAATAGGTCACATTGAAACATACCTTCCTTCCTTCTTTTCAGGGTCTACAAGTACATTAGTACTATCCTCCGTAGGGGTAGGAACTTTTTCCTCTTGATCTCCCTTGACACTTCCCATCCATGATGAAACTTGGTTGGTGAGTCCGGAGAACATTTTTATTGATGTTTTTTTCACAAATTTTCTTTGAAGTATACGCAACTACTTTTATAGTGACAAGAACACAGCTTCTCTTTATCAGTTAGGTGATACACATCAAATACATATGCATATTATTCAACCAATTCAACGTCCAGACTTTTACCTCAGAAAAACACAATTTTCGCAACTGCAACCCACTTACCTACGATCTATCAGATACTTGAGTCATTACGCGCCTGCGTTGTCTTTCTGCGCGTCTACATTTTTCAGATATTTTGACACTATTGGAAAGCCTCAACCAATAGAAAACTAAGAATATGATCATTCAACTGCGCATTTGCGATTGCAGTGAATCCGTGATTTTTGCATTTAGTACAGCAATTTTGAGGTTGAACAAAAAATTTTAAATGTCAATTACACTCTATATCAGACTGATATTTCCATACGATTAAAATTATCATAGTAATGCTTCCGGAAATTTAGCGAATTATATATGAGTTGAATATTTATATAAAATTTCATCAGTACAAATGCATATTATTCCTAAGACAATACTATTGGCTGTGCTATTGGTTTCAGATGAAGGTAATTTCTAGAAAACATTTTTGATTACAATTGAAAAAGAAACTTCATGAATTAAAAAATTAATCTCTAAGGGCTAGCGTGCAAGAGCAACTTTGCCCTGCAACTATATTTTCTCTGTCGCTCTCTCCTGGCCCGGACTTGGAACGATGTGCACACGAAAGCGACAGCAAAGCAACTTTTTCTTTACAGTCCTGCATTCAACAACATGAATTTCGAAGATATACGGTAGTGGTCTTAGAAACCGAAGACGACACAGCGAAAAAGGCAATATTGAGTGCACCAATTATGAAGTGATAGACTGACATTGGGCAAATTTCATCCAATGTTTTTGAAATTAAGAGCATTTCCGAAAAAGATTTTTCGCTTCTTCAGAATAATAAATGAGTATAAAAAGTTTCGATGAACTGTGCAGAATTTTTTACGATCTGTTATCGCTCGTCAAGATACAAATATGAGAATTAATGACGTCTTGCTAAAACTGCGTCGTTAGCGGCCTACCGGCAACTTTTTGTCGCCGTGTGCGCATTTGTATTGAAACCAATAGACGAGGAGACAGTTGCGTCGCCGGCTTATCTCCAATCCCACGGACAAATAAGTCTCACATTTGTCGCGTCGCTACGTGAGCACACTCTCATATAAATTCGTAGACTTGATGTAAGAGACAAATTGGTTGCAGAGACAAAAGTTGCTCTTGCGCGCTAGCCCTAGTTTGGTGTGAGAATGCCGTATGTCAATTCAAAATGCGAGACTCGAAAAAAAGTAAATATTAACGGATTCTCTGTCTTCTCTGTTTTCTTAGAAATCTGAAAATTATTTATATCGTTATTCATCATTTATAGTTAGACAGCCCTAGCAACTCGAATTATCCATTGGTTAAAGAAAGAAGACGTCAAATGTCAAATCTCAAAAACGTCAAAAGTCCGATTTACTAGTGTTTATGCATGCATATGCAGAAATTTTGCATAAATAAGATAAAATTATATCAAATTTGAAATCTACTCCTCCCCTAGTTCTCGTTTTTTAATTTTTTAAAAATACCGCTTTTTAGTTTTTGGACTTTTAATAAAATGTTATGGCTACTACTTCGAAAAAACAAGTGATGAAGCGAAAAAAAAACATTTGTTCTGTTTATTTCTAAAGCCACTAGTCTTGACTACTACAAGCAGTTGAAACTTTCTGACAATATCTTTACTATGTGAAACTGTGATCCTATTTATATATTCTTCCTAACACTATTCTCCTTACTCCAGAGCAATAATCAGAAGAACAAGAAATGTCATAGTGCTTTGAAAAGAAAAGATTGATAGAAAAGCAAAACATCATGCAAGCGAAGAGAAGGTACTTGCTGGTCTGCCTAGCAGCTTTCTTAACGTTCTGCTATTTTGGTGGGTATCATTTACGGCGTGATCAAGATATATTGCTGGATATTGAAGAGTTAGCTAGCTATATAAGTCTTAACACTATAGATACTGGTTATCTAGTAAGAGGAAGGAGGAATTTTAAGGACGATAAGACTAATTGTGGAATGGAAACATGTTTTGACTATAGCAAATGTGGAAAAGACTTCAAAGTATATGTGTATCCTCAGGAGGACAGCAGTATGCCTAGTCCGTCCTATCTTAAACTGCTCAATGTCCTGTTAGAATCCAGATATTATACTGCTGATCCCAAAGAAGCTTGCATTTTTGTATTGAGTATAGACACTCTAGACAGAGATCGCTTGAGTAATGATTATGTCAGGAATATGCAGAGTAAATTACAACGCTTACCTCATTGGAATAATGGCCTTAATCATGTCATATTCAACTTGTATTCTGGTACCTGGCCAAACTATACAGAAAATGATTTGGATTTTGATTATGGGAAAGCTATTTTAGCAAAAGCCAGCATGTCGGAGAACCATGTTAGAGTTGGTTTTGATATAAGCATTCCTCTATTTCACAAAGTGCATCCAGCAAAAGGGGGTGATCCAGGTTCAGCTTCTGCTAGTAACTTTCCATTAGAAAAAACATACTTGTTGGCTTTCAAAGGCAAAAGATATGTACATGGCATAGGATCTGACACTAGAAACTCATTGTACCATCTTCATAATAGAAAAGATATCATCATGGTCACCACTTGTCGTCACGGAAAAAGCTGGAAGGATATGAAAGATGATAGATGTGATGAGGATAATAAAGAATATGACAAGTAAGATTGCCTTCATCTTGATTTGTGTTCTCTAATAAATGGATTTCAATTTCCTTTTTGTTTATGTTGATTATACTGTTATTTCTGTTTAGGTATGACTATGAAACTTTATTGCAAAATTCTACATTCTGCTTGGTTCCTCGTGGTAGAAGATTGGGCTCTTTCAGGTTTCTGGAAGTTCTACAAGCTGGATGCATTCCAGTTTTGTTATCTAATAGCTGGTCGTTACCCTTTTCACAAGTCATTGACTGGAACAAAGCTGCAATATGGGCAGATGAACGTTTGTTATTACAGGTACCTCATTTTTTCATATGTGAAAGAATAACAATTGAAATTGAAACTACTGGAATAAAGATTATTTCAGTCAGAAATTATTTCCAGTTGATCATTATCATTTTGATATGGTGACATTGTGATATTGAAAAATTTGAAGATGGCTATTTTTGTAATTTGGACTATAAAGGCAAATATCTCACTCATGTATAGGAGTTGTATATTATCTTTTATTCTTTGCAAATTATATAATCAGAGATATTATATTCGATTCAACAGAGTTCAAGGTTCTCAATATCATTATTATTACACAATATCCTGACCCTAGTATTTCAAAATTTGATGTCCAAACAGCAATATATTCTATGGTGTAGGAAACAAACAAATCTCAGATTCGGAGCCTATAGTAGAGTCTTCAATAATACATCAATACATTATTGGCATCATATTTTTTTAAATTCTGCTCCTATACGTTATTGGAAGCAAAATGATTTCTTGAACTCAGTAGCAAATATTATATGATACGTCAATAATAAGTCGACTATAAATTGATATGCAAATTGAATTTATTATATTTCGAATTCATACCGTTAAGTTGACTTAATTTTGCCAATTCAATCAATCATTTGATCGTAGGTTCCTCATATAGTTCGTTCTCTGACGCCAAATAGGATATTGCAGTTGAGGCAACAAACTCAAGTTCTTTGGGACAGATATTTTTCTTCCATAGAAAAAATTGTTCATACAACCCTAGAAATAATCCGTGAAAGACTTCCTAAGCAGCCAATCAGAGATGGAACAGTCTGGAATAATTTTCCGGGAGCTCTAGTGACCCTATCTACCTATTCAGACTCTGCCGAAGACTTTCCATTTCATTCACAGAAGTACGAGAGTGTTGGATTCACAGCAGTGATTTATTGTCAACTGGGAAACCCTTTAGCTCCAAACTCACCACTTTATCGGTTGGTCACGCACGTTGGTAAAAGCAAATATGTAGCCAAAATTTTGATAGTTTGGTCCAACGACAAAAGACCTGCCAGTAGAAACAGGTAACAACGATTTTAGTACACATTATAGTATTCTTTGTGATTACTACACTCCTATGCAAATAAAGGAAAACATACATAACTAAGAAGCAAACCAAATAAAAATCTATAGTTACAAACAAGAATTAACTTAAAACGACCTTAGGAAGCTCCACAAATAAAATGAAGCATTTCAACATCAGAAGTTCTATTTCGAGTATCCTTTAGTAGTCGCGGGTGTATTTTTGTATTTTCGTTTTTGACATTATCCTATCTAATCTGGCCTACTCTGCCTATCTATAGTCCAGAAAATTCATTGATCGATTGAGTATGGTGAACTGATAACAATCAATTTCAGATGGTGAATTAAAAAGACATAATTTGAAAGCATGATGAAATAATATACAAGGTGTCCCATTTGAAAAAAACTCAATGTCGTCTCGCCTATGCTGAATACTCCATATATTTCGAAATATTTTAATATTGTGTATCTGTGCAAGTTTTATTCTATTTTTTTTTCGTATTTTCACTCCTAAGTGAGTTATTCTACTTCCACACACTAATGGGTCACCCTGTATATTTTTGACATGAGAATATCATATCATGATGGGAATCTCATTTTCAGGTGGCCTACTTTGCCTTTACATGTTCCTTTACATATAATCCAGGCCAGCGGTAACTCTAACATAGGGAACGAACAGGCCAAGTCGAGCATTTCCCAGAGATTTTACACACACAAAGAGATAGAAAATGAAGCAATATTATCTTTAGATGAAGACACTATACTGACGACTGACGAGATAGATTTCGCATTCACCGTGTGGAAACAGTTTCCTGACAGGATAGTAGGCTATCCGGGACGTTCGCACTACTGGGACGATTCGAAGTCGACTTGGGGCTACACATCTAAGTGGACCAACGATTATTCTATTGTACTAACAGGAGCTGCCTTTTACCACCGTTACTATAACTACCTTTACACTGAATGGCTCAGTCCTCTGCTGCACAAAACGGTGGAGCAGAGCCAGAACTGTGAGGACATTCTGATGAATTTTTTGGTTAGTCATGTGACACGCAGGCCGCCTATCAAAGTTACCCAGAGGAAACAGTACAAGGAACAGCCTAGTGCAGGGAGCTGGTCACCGTGGAATGATCCTGATCATTTCGTTCAAAGACAGACGTGCTTGAATACTTTCGCGGCTGTATTCGGCTACATGCCTTTATTGCGGTCGAACTTGAGGTTAGACCCTGTCTTGTTCAAAGACCCTGTGTCCAATAAGAGAAAAAAGTATCGAAGGATTGAACTGGTGGGCAGTTAGTATTCAATTTATTCCATAGATTTGTAATACTTTATATTGTACTTTTTGTACTATGTGCAAAATCTGAAAACCCCTATTTCTTTCGGTGAAACCATTTTATACATGATTTGAACTAAAAAAATGGGAAATGAAATATGATGAATCCAGACTCAGAGAATTACTTTCAATTTTCGGATGGTAGCCAAAAATAATTGATTTCATTTGATTGTGTCAATTCCTTCGTCTTAATTAATAATTTATAATTTAAATGCAGTGATAAAAATTTATTTCTTTCAATACAATCATCATATCCAAGCCAGCTATAAAATCATTCAATTGAAAATTTTGACAGTGAATAACAAACATTCTATTGTTGCTCACTTAATTCAATTTATATATCATTGCATACATGATGTCAGGGTTTTTGTATTTGAGAGCAAACGCACTGAAAGGAATTCAAATTTTGATGTTACATAATCATTTTATATGAAATATTTATATTCGTGGAAAATATGAATAATATTCTATTCTGAATTGTTCACTAAGTGGTAAGGGCATTTTAATTTATCAAGAGTATATTACTTTGAATTATTTTTTGAAGTAAATTATCTTCTGTTTTTATATAACTAAATATCATGTTTGCCCTTTTCTGTGGCCGAACGGCACAAAAGTAATTTTATGAACATTTTATATAGGTACAAACATATCTATGAAGACTATATCTTTTTACAATAGGAATAATAATTTGTAATATTTTTTGGGTGGTGATTCCTCTAATCATTCGATGTGAAATATTGGTAAATGAAAAAATCTTGATTGTTGCTCCTTGAGCGAATTAACATTATATGAGGCAATACATGACAAATGTGAATTAATTGTTTGAATATAGGATATGGTAAAACACCATAACTATTCAAATGAATAACTTAATTTTATACAAAATAATTTTTTATTACCTGGAATCAACGTATGTCGCCATATACACTTCTTTGTAGTTGATATTTGGGAAATGTTGTGAAATAAAGTGTTCTCTATTTTAGTTACATAATAAAAAGTGTCTCGTAACCTGTTTTAGGATCGATATGATATTTTGGAATTTATGAATTCCATTTGAAAATCATTCTCTAAGTATCATCAAAAAAACTCTTGTTGAAATGTTACAGTAGAAAGTAATGACATTGCTATGGAAGATGAAAATGAGTAATATTCGATGAATCATTTTTAATTTTATATTCCTACGACCCTCGAAAAAACTTATTTATTCATCTCATTTGTTCCTTGTACTCGATTTATTATTGAGAGCTTCATCGTTGCTCTTAAGTTTGAGTCATATGAACCACATCCTATCAAATATTTTCTCATTTTAGCAGGACGTGAAGAAAATGACAACTACGAGAAAAACAAACGATTTTATCATTCACAATTGCCATTATGTTTACTGGATTTCTGATTTTTCATTTCACCTGATTCGGTTCTTTTTTCCTTCACAACACCAGGAGTTAGTTTCTGTTCCTTTTCTGGTTCTGTTTTTTCTCCTGGTTTCATAGAAGCGTTAAAATAAAAAGACGGATTTAACCATTCTCTCCTGAATAACATCATGTTGCATGGTCTTTGGAGTATATAATACAGAGGCATATCAATACCTTATTTATAAACGGTTTATAGAAAGGTGTTTGATGATGGGCTGATTTATTTCAGATATTCTATAAAATTCCCAAACTCATCATACATTTCTCAAATATTGTATACAAAATGTAAAATACAGAATTATCAATTTTACTGTAACATATTACTGATCAGTAATTTATATTTCTCATTTAATATCAAAAATGTTATGCTTATAGTGAGTAAATAATGTATAATATTTTTTACTTTAATATAGGCTTAAATTATTTAAAATCCTCAAAACAAAAAGCCAATTTAGCCTACATTGAAGAAACAGTTTTGTTTTGAATATATTTTTTCTGCAATTTATATTATTATATATGTATGATTGTATCTTATCTATTCGTTATCAGTTTATATACCAATTGTTGATTAACAGTTATCCATAAAAATACAGATTTTATACATTTTTTTTTCATAATCTATTACGAAACCCAATAAATTTTTTTTACATGGGAATGTTTCTCTGTTGATATTTTAATTTTTCTAGATGTGGGTTGATTCCTTCCCGATTTTCTAGCTATCTTGAAAGCTATATGATCACTTTTACTGTATATCTAGAAAACTGCATTTGTTTAAACTTGATACCGTTTTTTTTACATTCCACATTAATCTAGGCCTATGCATACGCCTTTATAAACCTGTACGTTCTCAATGTTTAAAATAGGAGAAATTTAAAATGTTGCTTTACCCTCAAACCATCAAAATATTAGTCGAATTGAGAAAGGATACGAAGTTTTATGAGTTGAATTTAGCGAAGACATTTATTGGACGTTGTACAATGAACAATCCTTCAACAAACTGATCAATAAAAAAATGATGGATTGACACAGAATTACATAGACATCTTGAAAGTACAAGAAAGTAACATCGATAAAAAATATATTGTACTCAGCTTTATGAAATAACGGTCAACAAAATTTTTCAAAAAGTGTAATTGACAAAAAAAAATTACAAAGTTCTTAAAGTAAATTAATAGTTCAAACTTGCAGTAATTTATGAATAATTTTTACAAATATTACAGTTCTATAATTAAAATAAAAGTATCATAATCCAAATATATTTTCAACAGTCAAGACAGATGTGTTGATGGTTATCTAATAAAATTATTAAATTTTAAAAGATGAAAATGAAGGAGTAAATGTATATTCTTATAACAAAACTATCTCAATAGATTAACGCTTTCCAAAAAAAACTACCGACTTAGTAGAAATATAAACAGTAAATTTGCACTTGAGACTTTGGGTCATGAAAGTCGTAAAACTAATTTCGATCTGAATTTTATAACCTCGCGAAACTCGTAGAGTTTATGATGTTGGTTTCGTATTATAAAAATAGGTATGATACTTGTTTCATCCGCAAAAACTATGGTGACGTTTCAACAAAAACTGTATGTACCACTAGCAGGCAATGGCTCGAAAAAAAAAGCCAGAAGGCAAGTCATTGTCTCTAGTTTTCGATACATGCGCAGGGATTGAGGCAATTGACAAACATGATTTCTGCTACTGAAATGAAGCTTTAGTTTGTGACATACAAGGTGATCCTTAAGCTAATGAAGGGCGCTAAATTTTCCAAAAATGGTATAATACATTTTAAAATAAACTTGGAATAGATTTCCAACCTGTGTGGTCGATTGTGATATTTGTTATTGTATTCGATACTACTATGATGAGCTTCCACTTATCTTTATACAATCGTAGTATCATTGAATTTTTCACCAGTATGAGTTCCCTTAGATAACTCATTGTCATTCATTATGGAACCAGCCATACGAACACTCGAATGCAAAATAGGTTTCCTTAATTTGGTATCTCAGTTCATGCTCATCTATTCATAACGAGATATCTTCATAGTGAAACCTGATCCAACATCAGTATATCAATTACATCAATACAACATCGTAGATCATGACATTTAACTTGTGAGAAGTGCAACATTGATTTCTTTCACCATCTTCACTCTGTGGAGCATCTTCTCCAGGGCTTCTTTTGGCAAAGGCATGGTCGAGTACCAAACAGGACTGTCGGGCACACAAGATCGTTCTGGTTGCAAGTAAAACACATCGTTTCTGGTCTTCACACTCTCTGGACTAGAAAAATGTGAGACGTTTCAGCTAATCACCAGATCAGTTATATAAATGGAATGAGTTTATTAGCTTTTGAAGTGTTCCCCGTGAAAGAGCATTGTTGATTCTGATAGCAATCCAACTGGGATTGAGAAAATGACGTCACGGCTAAATTAGCGTCATCTATGCATTATATTCAATGATTCAGATACAAAGCGAATCACAATGTAATTTCGACATGATTCTCTGAAATTGGGTATCCTTGACAAAAAATATAAGGATATAAATAAGGTAAAACGCATTGTAATCAGTCAAAATATGAACGAAACTGCATGTTTATGGTTGCGACACAGAACGATAACAGCACGTGATATTATCGATAAAATTGCCTTAATTTTGATCTTGAACTGCAGATTTGTATCTAGGATAGTTTCAAGCACAAATAACAAACACTTAAAACATTCTAAAATGGTATGAAAAGTTTATTTTTACTTACCACTTGGACAAATAAAATTCGTACAACTTAACAGGACACCTCAATGGATTTTCCTCATTCTCTTGTTGTTCATAAACTTTCTTTTTCCGGGAATTATTTTCTAAAACGTGAAATAGATAGTAAAAATTTCCAAATTAATGCTACTGGCCAACTCACGAATTGCACTTTGAGGAGGATAAAACCTTAACAAGACATTTCTGGACCCCAGCACCTTAGATGCTCCAGCTTGATTCGGATTTCGTTTCCAATGTTTCATTATATGAGAGAAAGACAATTGCATATGTTCATCGACACACTGAAAACGTGGAATTATAAAAATGTTCAGATGTTCACGAATTGACACTTACCGTCAAGTTGAAATGTTTCGTATTGAAAAACATTAAAGTACTGAGAAGTACATGTGGGGAATGAGCACCTAATTGTTTGCTTTCCCACAAGTGCTCCTCTTCTACCCTCGTAACTATATAATGAGAATCATTGTAGAGTACTGAAAATTTTTTGGCTACCTCGTCCAAGCAATCTGTGAACTTTTCGTAGTAGGGATCACAAAATATGTTGTCAATTCGACCGTTTTCAAACAGGTACTGCTGTATACCCAAACAGAGATAGTAAATGGTATCGGGAGCATACTCAGCACCGTTCGGTTTTCGGACTTCTTTGACAAATAGACATAAGGAATAGTTCAACTCGTCTGAGGTCAGCTGCAAAATTTCCGTCTTGAATAATTTCACTCTACGGGAAGACTTTTCCAATTCGGTGTTCTTTGTTGTTACCCACTGTTTCCACGCGTTCACACCAAAAGTATACTAGAAAAATATAAGTATATCAGTTGTGAAACTATATATATATATATATATATATATATATATATATATAAATACGAAGAGGAGGTATTTGCTGACCAGTATGAATGGAACTGCGAATATGTTGAGAATCCTGATCAAATGGGGGCATAATTTAGGTTTTGTCATGTGGTTCTCCGGTTTTATTAAGTGTTAAGTTCCTACTTCTTCTCTTTTTGAATTCTTGTTGGTTAGGATAACCTAATCTATAGTCTAAGACCAAAAACACACTATCCTCCAGAGGGAATGACGTTGAAAAAGTAATTAAAAAAAAGAAGGAAAATGTTCTTACAATTATTGAACGAAAGTTATATTTTCCATAAGTAATCAATTACATGTATGTTGTTTGTGAATCATGTTTTAACCGTCGACGTCTTTTAGTATTTTATCACTATGTACAAATTTTATATATTGACTAACAACATTGTAAATATTCTCACTTAAGATGTAAGTTTGTGTTGTAAAAATAATGTCCACCATAATTCGCCAATTTTATGTTTTTGTAGTCTCCCTGAAGAAGGAAATAAACATTTCCGAAAGCTTGGAATAACTTATAAGAGTACTCTTTTACTTATTGCTGCACACCCCAATATATATGATACAGCAACATCTAACATTATGATTTGGGATTGATATTTTCTGGCACAATTCATGAAATTGCCAGTAATTCCAGACGCTATTTATAAGAAAAATGATTTGACGTGATTATGAGAGTTAATGCACGGTGATCACTTCAACCCTCTTACACAGCTTCAGATAGAATTCATTTGATATATCGGGAAAAATCTATAGGAGTAACGAGAAGAGCAGGTGATTTGATTGATTGATTATAATCACACAAAAACATGAGAGACACACCGCTATTCTCCTGAATTGCTTACTGTCTCCACTCGTCCCTATTTCAGACAAAATACAACGGGTAAGATTGAAGAGATGGTTTTTGATGGATGGTGGTGACAGCATTGAAAATACAATCGCAGAGAAAGTACAAATCGTCAAATAATTTGGATCAACTGTAATCATTCAGTTCTAGTTCGTTTGCAGATACCAGAGCTGAATCGATGAATAAATTTGGTTACTGTTTGGCCCAAATTGGTAGATTGTTCAAGTCTGAGATAAAATAAAAAAATATATTCTTTCGTTTCATAATCTCCTACTAAAATAATTTATATTGCTAATTTCGATGTTAATGTTCAATAATTATCTCTCATATTCGCGGAGACACCTGTGAAACGGATTCGAACTATCCCAAATATTAAATTGAATGAATGATTCAGTTTGATTTGTTCAAATACGTAACCTATGAAATCGTACATTTTTAAAATAATTTTTCGGCTAAGATAAATGTTTTCAAAGCTGTCTGCTAATCAATCGATCTGATACTCTCACCTTGAGACACATATTGGCATCGGGCTTTTCAGTGGGCTCTGGAGGTGGTGGAGGCTGCTGGGTCTGATGGTGCTGCATCATCGGCATATCGACTTGTTGATGAGACATCCTTCTACCGCGTTTGGCACCTCCTCTAGGCTGCCTCAAACCACGCTTCTTGCCTCTGACCGAAGGGCTTCTGTCTATCATCTGGTGGGGGTGCATCGGTTGGGGATCGTCTACGTTTTCATCTTGTTGGGAATGTGGTTCGCCACCTTGAGCGGCTATCAGTAAGCACAATAAGGTCTTGTTGGAAGTGGTCCACAAAAATCACGTGACAAAAGGCAGAAAAAGACTCGACCTACTCCTGAACGTTGTTACAACAGGATTCGTGACCGATTCTTTGTGTATCACCAAATGTTGTTGAAGACCATCGTACGAATTTTTGATGAACCACTTAGTGAAGCATAAAACCACTTATTACCTGTACCTGTGATAGTATTCGCAGTTAGTGCCCCTTCCAGGTCTACAGCAGGTTCATCCAATTCTGTAGCCATTTTGAGGGCCATCTGGAGCATATCATCACCAAAATTGCTAGTGTCAACAGGTTCTGGGCTGTAACTGTCTTCGGGTCCACCTGTATCGTCCACATCACTTTCCGATTCAGTCAAGTCTTCTTTTTTTTCTTCGGCCACCATTTCTGCCATCATCAATAGCTCGGCCTCATATGGATCCGTAGGAATTTTGACTTGAATTTTCTAAAAATATATATCACGATTATTCAATAGCCTTCAAATTTTGAGAACTGAATCTTACTTTGATTTCCTTCATGATGCCAGCAGCAGAATTTCTCGTGGTAGGAATGAAAATGGGAATAGGAATAGCTATCGGCACAGGGAACGGAACAGGTGTTGGTATGCTAAACATATGCATTGGTGTAGGAACGTAAATGGGAACCGGAACGGGAATGAGAATTTTCTTTTGCTCTCTCTCGTCTGTTTGGACTTCTTGATCAACCATAACAGGTTTCATCATAGTCGATTTGTTTGTCTTGCGAGTGTAACACATGGTGCCTACGTTTCTGAAAGTCCATGATAAAAAATTAAGTCGTGTCAGCAGATTAGATAATAGATCAAATATATTCTCTAAATATATGGAATTCTCGAAATGTCCTATAGTAAATTAGAACTCGACTTAAGTTTTGGAATACGAAGAAATATTGATAGAATGAAAGGTTTGAAGTTACAAGTTCTGCAAATTACATTCAATATCTTCATTTTTTCATATAACGGTGGAAATTATAGTGTCAACTTGATACACATTTTGATGGTTGATAACTTATAATTATTCAATTACTAAATTATGCATCATAAAATAGCCTTCATCATGGTATCAGTCATAATCATGTCAAGTTCAAACTCAGGACAATAGCACAAACTCAAACTTTTTCAAGACTTATGATAGTGACGAAGATTAAAGACTATGACTATGTTGCACACATAGGTCTTTAATACTGATCAAGAATACCTACCTTTGGTCTGGCATCGGTGCTGGTCTCACAATAAAATGTTGTTTGATTTGAACTTGGAAAGGCATTTCCGTAAACGAGTTGATGACTTGCGAAGACGAGTTCAAGACTTGGGGAGAATTAGCAGTTTTCGATCTTGTGGAACGCGTGTTTATTGGAGTTAACGTTGGAGGCAGCAGGGCTGGAGAAACAGTCAGGTTACCATTCGTGCTTGCCAGACTTTGGACACTAGATATTATTGGGAGTTGGGCTACATCTGTCAGAGGACCAGCTGTCATCGAAAATATAATAAAACTTTTAAAATCAAAAAGTAATTACGAAATCATGAAGCTTGACAACACTATTCAGGGTGTTTCTTGGTGGAAACATACTATGGTAAAATGAAAACATAATTCCTATTATACCTAAGCCATCACAGGAAGCTTCTCAGTAAACCACCCTACATCATGAAAGTTGAGTTGAAAAAAAAAAACAAACTTCTCAAAAATTACTATAGTTTGAGCTAAATACTTACATTGATCGTGGCCAGGATATGTTCTATTCTTCTTTGGAAGCCCTGTTGGAACGGGAAAAGCTGAATCTTCTGAAGTCATTGTGATAGGTTGCTTGGGAAATTGATTCTGGAAACTCAGAACGCAGTTATAAGAACAAAAATTCCTTATGGTGGCATCTGACATAGTCAAATGATACATAGGATGAGACATTTTCTGGCAAAAGTTGCAGCATGTAGGCCGGGTATTAAGTGCTTCAATGGATACCCTGTAAAGACTGAGACAGTTAACACTGCACATATTGATCATTGGCCCAGACTTGGAGTATCTCCTTATCATATCGAAGTTGTATTTCTTGACTTTGCACCAGCTGCAAGGTACTATTTTTCTGTGTGCTATAATGTAGATATTTTCACAGCTATTGGAACAGAAACTGTGCTGGACGTTATCATAGTACATTGTGTGCTCCTCCAGAATGCTTTTCGGAAAATGTCCCCGACACATGGCACATTTACCTGGTTGTATGTTTTTGACAAAACTAAAAGCAACAAAGCAAGGTTCATTGCAGAAATAATTGGAACTACCTTCAAAGTCAAATTCAATGGTTATTGGCTTCTCTGCCAAGCAAACCGAACATTTTGTGCCTCTAGCTACTTGAGGTGGCTTGTCATTCGTCATAATATCATATTTCTCCATGCAAAGTTTCGAGCAAAAGTCCTTGAACTGGCGACCGACCCGTGCTATGAAACTTGCCGGATCACCGGACATATCTTGCTGACAGTAAGAGCACACTTTCAGACCTTTTTTGTACTTTTCCAGACACAAACTAGTGCAAAACTGTCGAATGTCATTACCGAACCTCACACAGTATTTACCAAGAGAATTCGATTTCACTTCATTCTGACAGCTGGAGCAGTGCGAACCAATTTCTTTCTGGTACTTAGTAAGGCAGAATTCATTACAGAAATCCATTATTTCCCAGGTCAAATTATTTTCAATATCATTGGTAGTTTGTTTACAAGATGCACATTTGCGTATGAACGAAAGTGACGGGGGTTCAATTGAAACTCCGGAAAAGTCTTTCACTCTAAGACTTCCTTCTTCCCAATTGAACACAACTTTGCCTGTGTGGGTGGTTTTGAATGTTGCTAAGCAACTTTCGTTGCAAAGATACTTGGTATCTCCTTCACTAGAGGTGTAATTATACATCACTTTCTGTTGCTGTAAATGAAGAATAGTTCATCAAAAAATTGTTCTCCGAAATCTACCAGAACTTCATATAAATGATGAAACATTGGTAAGCTGAGTGATTGAAGAAATTATATTACAAGTGCATTGATTCTTTCATTATGGTAATAATTAATAATCCTCAATCTCAAAACATCCAAAAATGATATAAAACAGAAAATACTCATGAAAATGTTCAGTTTGAATACTTACCAATTTGCAAACATGACATGATTGTAAATCTTCTTTATCATACTTGAATACTACACTTGGATTTCCTGTAAATAGTTCTGTTGATGAGGATTCTGAATTACTATCAGTTTGAGATGAAGTACTAGCTTCAGTCAGATCCCTAAGAGGTGGAATTGATGAGGCAGCTTCTCTTTCAGCCTAAAACACAATCGAATGAGCATATCACAGAAGTACATTAATTCTATATTTATGAGTGAACATGCTTCAATAAATTTATCTTCCTCAAGATCAAGCATTGATCACTTTCAACAAAGATAAATCAAACAATTTTCAGACAATCAACTCTAGTTGGAGTCATGTTGATATGAATTTGTGCTGTGTGAATATAACTTTTTGAGACATTAAAATGTCAGCAATTCAAATTACCTGAGATATTTCTCTTTCAGTATCAGGTATGATACACAATTCTTCATCTGCCCCTTCCCTATCATCGTTATTTAAAGATTCAAATGCATCAGAAGCAATAGGATCATATTCTATGATTCTACGTGTTGTAGAATCAGTTTCAGATTCTTTCTCACTATCACTATTAACCTGCACAAACTCTGTGTTTTCTCTAGAACTAGATATATCTTTGTTGACATCAGATTCCTTACTATTTGGTTCAGTTGTATCCATACAAATATCCTTATCCTCTGCAGTTACAGTATCTTTACATGAGGAATTGTCATCACATTTATCAATATTTTCCCCAACAGTGCCACTGTCATTACACATCTCAATATCTTCAGTTTCATTATATTTTTTATTACCTCCATCCTGTACTAGTGATGAATCTACCTGAGGTCTTTCTTCTACACTTCCACTCTCTTCCTTCTTGTCACATTCTAGGGTTTTTTCCTCAACATCAGCTTGAGCACTATCATCAACAGGTTTCTCCTCAATAGCTTCCATTTCAGGAAAACTCTCGCTTGGTATTTCTGACAAACATTCTGGAAATTCCAAACTAGCTGATACACTTCTCTGAGAATGCAAGGTATCACTGATTTGGTCTAATGAAACCCCTGAGTTTTCATTGCCTTTGAATTTTTCAGCTGATATATCAGAATCCTCTTCATTTATCACAGGACTATCTTTTGTTTTACTCTCATCTATACTCACAGATTCATCAATACTCACAGATTCTTGCTTATCATCAATTATATCAACTAAAGCAGTATTATGATCTGTTGAAATATTTTCAGTCAAAGATAAATTAGGAGCTATACTTTCTGATGCACTATCATCCCAGTCCATTATATCTCCTAAATCTTTAGTATCGACCTTTTCTATTACTTTCTTCTGATCAACATCACTAGAGTCTTTTATATCTTCTACAACTTCTGAATTTACTACAGTGCCTTGAATGTCAATAGTGGGTAACATATTTGACTCTGATTCAGTTTTGAGCTGATCTGTTTCAATATTAGACCCAGAATCAGCAATATCTGGACTACTTTCCATTGTTTTATCTACTTCATTAGTTTTAGGTATAGGAAAATCCTCATTTTCTGTTTTGCTTTCATTTGAATCACCAGTTGAAATCTCAGCTTCAGTCCGAACAGTTTCTGACTTTTCATTACTCATTTCTTCCATGTTAGTGAATTCAAGCACCCTGAATGTTATTTCCAAATCATTTCAGTGTCTGTCATCAGAATTTTTGTAGTACAGAGTAAATTAAAGCATATTCCAGGAATGCCTAGATTGCTTCTGATATAGAAAATCCCGGCTTCTATTCGATGTTTTGTTGAACGAGCGAAACATCACTTTTACCACACGCCCCTGGAGCATCAAAACATTTATTATATAACTTCCACAATGAGTGACTTCAAAGTTCACCAGAACTTGAAGAATATTATTGAATATTATTGTTTTAATTCTTTACATAATAAAAACGTATTCACTATTCCCAAGCCATATTTAATAATGGTGGACACAAAAATAGTAATGTCAATTGTCATGACAGCCAACCGAAAAGCGAAATACGCATGTCATTTCTGACGTGCACCATATTATTTCTCTGTTTTATTCATGTATTTGTATTCCAAAGAAAACATTTTTATTATATCATTATATCACCATGATATATAATTAATTCATACTGTAAATGTGAAGTGATGCAATCCTGTCAAGACAATAGAACATCTGTGACGCGTCACAAAATAGGAGTGTCTTTCAGATCTGGTAATAATACAACTTCGAACATTTCGGTCTTGTAAATTTGTATTGTGAGAGTATCGCCTGGGACACGTTTGGGATCACTAATTCAACGGATCTATATATATATATATATATATATATATATATATATATATATCTTCCATACATATATACGTTAAATATACGTTAACGTAGGAAATATAACGTTCTGGACGTAAACTTGAATTGTGTTGAAATAGTTCATCACGTTGAAACAAATAAAACACATACAGGAAACGTTGAAGTTCTACTTTATATCCTGAACCGTTCGTAAGTTATGGTCCTTATTTCGTTAGATTTCGGTTAGTTAGCATATATTCATTTTTCTCACAAAATTCATGAATTTAGTTCTGTGTTGAAAGTTCCATTGACTGCAATATGGCAACATAGCCAAGTTGATATGGCACAGAACATCGACATATAGAATGGACCGGCCACCGGCAATGTGCTTCTGCGCATCGATATGGGTGTAGAGAGAGAGAGCGCAATAAACTTTATGAATAATCGACATCGGGTGCGTTCCATTGAGCGCTCACAACGATCACGCTCACGACCACGAATTTTGTCGTTCCACTTGGTTCTGTGCGTCATCGAAACGCTCACGCCGACCCACCTATTGAGATGGGTCCTCGTGAGCATGAATCATGACGTCATTCATGACATTTTCGCCACGACCCCAACGATCGTGGTCGCCATGTGGAACGTCTGAATGAGTGTTTTGGGCGTTGTGAGCGCTTAATGGAACGCACCCATCGTGTTTGCATCGGTTCGCTATGGCCGACGTCAGACTATTCATTTTTATAGCGCTCTCCCTTTACACCGTTTCCACGCGCGCAGAGCACATTGCTGGTCCATTCTGTATGTCGATGGCACAGAGTATTTACATTATGAATGTTTTGATTCAATTATGGTGTTTCGTGGATTGTTATGATGAGAATTGATGAATGCTTTGTGATAATTACCAACAAAAGACGAAGGCACTTTCTTAGTGTTGGATTGTTGGATATCATTTCAGTCTAGGATATATCCTAGAACTTGTGATTGAAATTGAAAGAAAAACGGATATGTCAAAAATTCTTGAATAATCATCATTGTTAGTGAGAAGTGTGATAGTGTCTACATCTAGTCAGGAACAAGAAGTAATTGTATTAAGTCATGACAAGATATTTTTCACAATGCCTAAAAAAACTATGATTGCCAAAATTTGCCCATCTTGTAAAAAACAGGTAATACTAAATAATATTTATAGTGAATTCCTCATAATGAATATTGTAGGTTCCAGTGGCCTGTAAATCATGCCCTTGTGGTCATTTCTTTTACAATGCAAAAAGAATTGCTAGGGAATTTGCTATAGAAGCAGATTTCAGAAGAAGAACAGCAAGAGTTCGAAGAGAGAAGCCCAATTATTATGATGCACTTGAATATGATAAACATATCAAAAAAGTAAGTATGGTAATATTATTATGATGTGTATAACAGTGTTAAGTTGCCATATAAATTGAATGTGGTTGATTCTTTATTGATGTTTTCAGATGAAAAAGAGGATAAGTGAATGTGATAATGAAGATGACGATGACATTAAAAAAGAAAATGGCAAACATAAAAAGAAAAAGTTGAAGAAAGAAGAGGATGATGAAGATGAAGTGATGTCCAAAGTAACTCCTGAAATGCAACAGCATTGCCAGATGATTTTAGATCAGATAAATTTGAAATTAAAAATGGTTACTTGGAAACCATCTTGATTACAGATTCTTGAAAATTCGATCATGAAACATAATGTAGATAGTATATAGAATAAAATTACCTTAGTTCAACACAATTGATTTTATTGAAGAATTTAAGAATATAAATGGTCAAATGAGTTAATCCAAATAATTAATTGTTTGAATATTCACTTTATCAGGAGATTGTTAAATGAATGATGAAACGGACATTTCTCGAGTAAAAAAGCCTATGCATTTTAATACTGTGTGTAATTATTCTATATGATTAGTATGTGACTTCAGATATATATCTCGTTTTTGTGTAAAAAGTACTACGAATCGTCTTTATCCTCGGAAGATTCAGAATATAATACACACATATATAAATGAATATTGATAGTTGAGGTAGTAGCTTTGTCAAGGTAAATAAAATATCATCCAGGAAAAAGATGTAATATATATAATCTTTTTTCAAAATATGAAAATTCTATGAATGAAATTAAATGCATTATTTTTTATTTTATTCATACAAACAAAATATATCAACTAATTATTTCATTCATATTTCTACTTTGTGACCACTAGACCTTGTCGTTTTGGTATTCCAGATTGTTTCTCTTATTTGTTGGTTTCTAAAGTTCTTTCCTCATCCTCATATCATCAATCATTAATAACGAGAGGTAGTACGTCAAAGACATCACGAGTTTTTAGCCAGTATATATCTCGAAAACTATTCGATAGCAGTTATAAATCGTTGGTAATATTACGCATTATAAGCAAGTTGCAACGTTGATACGTCACATTTTGGATCACGTAGAATCATTTTTCAATGGGACACCCTGTATATTTTTTCACTGCTGTAAAGCCCTTCTTATGCTCATTCAGCCATAACTTTATTTATTTTGTAGGTATAAGTACTTCGAAACGATAAACAAATTTTTATGTAGATTTCTTATTTGAAAAACAATGATGGCTTAGAAACATAAAAACGTATACTAGCAACACAACTAGCTATTTTAGTTGTCAAAATCCATACATACTTGTGTGAAACTTGAAGGCATGATAAGTTTCAAGTCATCGTTCGTATGCCTTTGCGAATGGTGATCGAGAATATGATATCGTGCGAGTGCTCGCAAATAGACCATTCGCAATTTTGCTTTTACGCGCAGTTGCGAACGACGTCAATAATAGGAGAATGAATTTAAGATTGCAGCGCCAGAGTGAACAGTCAGACTGTCAGAGACTCAGAGAACCATACGAACAGTCATGGATTTAGGCTGGATCCACATTGATCCGTGATACGCATCCGTTGTGTACCACATGATCAATATGAACCAATGAAATTTTAGGGAATAAAATCACGCACGTTTCAAGGTCGCCACGGATTGAAGTTGGTCAATTTCAACTTTTCATGCGTGATTGAGGTTAGGTTATTGTTGTGGGTTTGGTGGTGGACTGTCCTTTTTTCAAATATTTTTTACTTTCATTAAAAAGTTGAGACAAATGTCGAGCCAAGTCGCGTACTAATGTGCGTACTGCAAAATATTAAAATATTTTAAGGTTGGGTATCAGTAACGAAGGCGTATAAACGTATTAAACGGATTGACCTATGTGGATGATGAACTTTTCGGCTATTCTTGAAACGGACACGCACGTCCGTGATCACGGATCAATGTGGATCCAGCCTTAGGCAATCCAGCGATCTGTCAAATCAGAGATAAGTTACCCACTAAGATATACTTTTCCCATGTTAAAAATGGCCATACTTTTTATGAGCTTCAAGATCTGGAACTTAGATGTCGCTTACATGTTTGAGATCTTCGAACTGAAGTTGGGCCGCGTTGGGTGCATGCTCCAAATTTACGCTGCGATTTTACTCAGTTGTCACGTGTCAATGAATCAATGATAATATGTTCTGTGTGTGACCTGTGGAGTGAACAATGATCTCACGGAGTATAGATATAAGGAGTCCGAACGGTATAGGCTTTTCTGCAGAATTCGTGGTATACAAAATTAACCCAAGATCATAGTTCTCTTTTCTGCCACTAGCTGCGCGAAGATTCGGGAGTCCTGAATCATGACGAATTAATGTTATTATTATTATGACACGTAAATACGCGCTGGTTCGAATATTAATGTAATTGCTTGAAAATAGTCTTGATAAAAAATGGGAAAGTGTTGTGCTGTTCATGGTTGCCTCAGTGGCCGAAATGCAAGTGGAAATGTGACGAAAGTCGGTATATTCAAAGTGCCGAAAGTGAGTAACCTAAAAATAATATGAAACATCAGTGTTGTTAATAAATATTGTATTTATAAATTTGAGTTGCATTCAAATATAATTGGAAAAATATTATTATTTTATGTATCTTGTGAAGTTGAAAGGTATTTATTTGTTTTTAGGATGATGGAACACGTAAGAAATGGAGCATTGCTGTGGATAAAAATTTAAAAAACTACTAGTTACATATGCGAATTGCATTTCAATCCTGCAGATGTGATTAAAAGTAATCGGGAGATTTCAAGGAATGGTATAGTATATACGTGTATGAGTATGAGAAAATTCATTTACGAAAAGAATAAGCTGAACCCCTGAAGATCAACAGAACTAATAATTACAGCTTGCTATCAGATGATATGTCTCTGAATACTTCTGATATGATTAATGAAGATGAAGTTAGTGACTGTAGCTTACATGCTATGGAGACAAGTATTGTTAATGAATTATCAAATGAAGTAATTGGGCCTGAGATAATCAATGAGACTGAGACAACGAGTGAGTCTGAAGCAATGAGTGAGCCTGAAGCAACGAGTGAGCCTGAAGCAACGAGTGAGCCTGAGAAATTTTCTTCAAAATATTCTTTCAATATGGTTCCATATTCAACAGAAGTTGTTTCACTTTATTTTTGAAGACACTATGTGTCGTGATAGACTTAGGACTGTTCGGTAATTTATTAAATATTCTGATGCACATATATGAGGGATTTTTTTCTGTGAGTGTTAGTCTGTGTATAGGGAAGTTAATATTAAGTGTTTGTGTATTATAGTTGGGATTCATGTAATTTTCTGTGAAAACCTCCTTGTGCTTATGTAAAAATGTTAGACATTGGAATAAATATAATGCAGAGACTGTTAAAATTTGTTTTTATTTGAATACACCTCTACAGGATTGTCTGAAGGGCATTTTGTAGATAGTTCTCAAAACTCTTTTTTGTGCAATGAATATTTTTTGTAGATTAGGTTCTGTTCCCTAGAACATAATTCCGTATTTCAACACTGACTCAAAATTTGCATGGTACAGAATTTTCACAGTTTTTTCATTCATGTGTGCATATACATCATTCAAGTAAATTATGAATAAAATCGGCCCCTTTACACTCCCCTGTGCGATTCCTGTTGTGTTAATCAACAAATCTGATATTTCTGTAACCCCACCCTTTGTGATTATTACCCTTTGGGCTCTTCAAGATAGGTACGATCGAAACCAGTTGTGTGCTTTTCCTCGGTTTCCATAAGTTTCAAGTTTTTCCAACAGATATTCTTGATTCAACGAGTCATATGCCTTCGATAAATCTAGGAAAATGTTTGCTGCTGATTAATATTGTACTTATTCATTTCCTAATATCACACATTTTTAACTTTGCAGATTATCCCTTCATACTATCGGTAACGTTGGAATGAAAGTGCTTGAAGTTCCTAAAAATTTCCTGAAACTTAAATTTCATTTCACATTTTTCGAAATAATATTTTCCGAGCTGTCAGTATATCAACAACATTACCCGCGTAAGGATTTAAACGAGTTCACACAAACGCGCGCGCGCTCTACCGGCAAAACATTTTGTCCCATAAAATGATACCATTTATTTAACATTACGTTCGGACTCCTTATATCTATACTCCGTGAATGATCTAATGAGATCCCTTGCGTCGATGTGCTGTGCAAAGCATCGATTCCAACATTAAAGAGAGAAAGAGCTATAGACTATATGTTGAGAGCAACTGAGAAGGGTAGAGATGAGAGGCAAAAAGCAATGATTTTAACATTGCGTTATATGGGAGATACTTTGAATTTTCAAAATTTCGAATAATTATGTGATTCTAATTGAAAATATCCATTGCCTGCCAAGCATTTGTTGACAATTAATTATTTTTGTATGATATTTGATCATTATAGGCTCTCAAATTTGAAAAATATGAGTTTAACTTGCCTCCTTTCTGATGAAGCACCTTTATGTTTGACTTCATGATTTGAATATTCAAAAAAGTTATTAGGTAGGAACTGACGATGAAAAATCGAACAGGTATAAAAATAAAAATTGTTACAATTCAAGTAGGTATACACTTTATTGAGTACAAATAAATATAATGGGGTATACCGTATACCTAAAAATAATTTTCATTCTTTATTTGTACAAAAAGTTGAAGCAGGTGGGCTTTGAAAAATGTTGGCAATATTCCGAATGTACAGGGTGGGCAAATTTTGATGCAATCCTTTCGTGGGAAGTTTTATAAAAAAAAAGTGGACAAAACAATAGAAAGAAAAAAAATAGGAAACCTGCAAAATAAGAATAAGCAAAATAATATGAGGGGCCAAAATAAAAATAAATTCAAACATAAGAAGCAACAAGCTGAAGTATTGAATAACAAACACTCTGGAGTTATTTCTTAGGCATTTTTCAAATGAGATATCAGGTCACATAATGTTTGAATTTTCCTGTTGGATCTTTGAACTTTATTTTGCAAATATTCAATGGTCAGTTTGTCTGTTGGTACAATCATTGCGGCTGAACAAGAAGTCACCATTATGAAATACAGGGTGTTTCACAGTGGATGGAACATTAGACGTATCTGGAGAACAGAAAGACAGATCATTTCGAAAATTTGTAGGCTCGAATAATCAAATTTGCTCTATCCGTCTAAAATATTTTATCAATACAGTGTTGCCGCTTGTATAAGAAAGTAGTAGCTACTTTGTTATTTCAAATGAAACACCTCGTATATTTTATCATTTTTGGAATCCTCATAAGATTCCTCACAACTTTCCCACATAATTTCCTATACCTATCTGTCACGATTCCCGAGATAAAAATTATTTTGTCAAATTTTTGTGGAAAACCTGACCATTGAAAAATATCAATTTTCTCCCAATGCAAATTCATAAAATATTGCAATTTGGCTTATAGCTGCATAAGATCATCAAGTATTCTGTCGATGAACTGGATCCCAGTTTCAGCATACAGGGAGGCTGAGAAGTGAGTGTCATCCAGGCACTCATGAAAATGACTGAAACTCCGTTTTTTTTTAATGGAACACCCTGTATATTATCACTCATTCGAAAAGCTATAACATTTTCCATTTTAATTGAGTATACTCTCCCTATACCTCTATCTCGTACAGTTTGTTATAGTTATGATCACTTATATTATGAATTCGTCTTCAATAAAATAAATATTGGATAGTGCTTAAGATAGTAGGCTATGAACTTCATTCTGACAGAGAACTAACATGTTATTCCTTCATTGTCATCCTATATTCGAGATGCATGGGTGTAAAAATATATGAGAATACATTGACTAGAATGTGTAAATATAAACGTTTTAATAAAATTGGTTTATGGATTTTTCTTTGCTTTGATTTTACCTGAAAAATTCATCTGAATCTGAATTATTTTTTTTATATTATTGAATTTAAATTTCCATAATTTCATTTTAATGTCATATTTTTTCACTTCCGAAACCACTCCCAACCCTCAATATTCATACGCGATGTCGATGATTCGATCGTATTGGAATGCATCAACTCTGGCATCAAATAAAAAACCCATCTGAAACCTATATCCATCTCACTCGAAACAATATGACGTTACAAAATCGAAACGAGTACCAGCTGTATGGCGTGAGCTAATTTCTTGCTGCTCAAATGTCCGGGAATTATAAATATTGCGATAATCTTACTACCAGGGCCATCTAGTATCATCTTGAGGAAATATAATATCTGATGGCCAAATCTCCCATAAGGATTGTTCATCTTATTGGGTAACTTATCTCTGGTCAAATCGAAAAAAACAATGTGGCGGCTTGGGGTACACATTTGTGACTTGAGTTAACTGTTACATTTAGTGATCTCTAGTGCGTTTTTTTATGTGTTTTTTTAATTGTGGTTGGTTATTAACTCTTTTCCTGAAGAAAAATGCCTGTCACGTGCATTGCAGAATACAACTAACACAAGGTATCGCATTGTGTGCCCTAATCCGCCACATTGAATGTCACGTGGTTTGGATTGCCTAATGGTGTGGTTGTGTTTGTTTACATGTGATTTTTTGTTCTTAAAGTGAGTTTATAATGAAAATAAAGACATTTCGGACTTTTGCAGTGAGTTAGGGCGTCAATATGTATGTATTTTCATTTTTCTAAAAGTGTTAAGCATTATCATTTGTTTTATTCATTGTATTGAATTGAAAATAATACAAGGTTAGAATACTGTTGTGAATGTAAAAGATTCTATCAACATGATCGATCAAATACAGGATTATGATGATTTGTTTTGTTTTTAGATTCGAATGGCAAGATTCAGTTTGGGGTACTTTGAAGGCACAAACACTTTCAGAAGTGTTCATGAAGGTGAAGAAGTTTTGAGTGCTGGACATCACATCATGATGACAAGAAAATTGTTTTTGTAATGGAATAAATTATGAGTTTATAGTATTTGTTTTTTCTGATGTTTGATGGTGAGAAGTGCTTAATAAAAGAGGTAATGTGAGATCTCGTTTCAATTTTGTTGATACCTGAACTATACTATACTCGACTGTGTCCTTCAATGTAAACAGAATTTCATCTATTTATTCACGATATTTATATCACCAGCTCGAGGAAAAGCATGGGAATTAGTATTGGAAGTGTTATTTTACTGATTCATAGTTTTACAATCTTTCAAATATCCAAATTCAGTATAAAATCAACAAAACATAATACCAAACACAAGAACTATGACTTATGGTTATGACTGCTCGTAAAGTTATTTTTAATGCCACCAGGTGGCGTATCGCTTATGTTCATTCGCCAATAGCGCCCTGTTTCGATAGAATGTCGATGGGAATTACATCGAATCGTTCTGAGATGGCGACAGAATCGTGCACGGTCGGAACAAGCAGGAAATTCAATTATTATCGAAAACCACAAACTTGAGTGTATTTTATGTTGCTCACTTTTATTTCAACTGATTCCAAGAAAAGTCGCATCAATACGGATTTCAATTTATCATCTATATTATATTTTTCAATATACAACCTTGTTTTTCAATGGAATGTCGAATATAGGAAGTTGATATCACATAAGCCATATAGCAGTTTGTTAATTCTGAGATAACAGGGAATTGGAAGCTGGTCTCATATTTTTAGGCAAAATCATTACAGGTCACAAATGCACCAGATACCTTCCATACTCACTTTTATACAACATATTATAATAAATATAGCATGGTAACCTGAAATAAGTAAAAATTGATTGCTGACCTAGAAGACCCCAAACCTCTGGCGAAATTGATTTTTTTCACTTGGCTACTCATTCACCGTAACCACTGAATAAGGAGAAATTTAGTAAAAACATGCTATTCCATATATAACATCCAAAAAAATTCGAGTCATTATCAAAATATATTTTAATTGATAAAATATATCCTATATCACAATTCATTCTAGTCGTTATATTGTTCGATAAATTACGATATAAAAAATATAAATTCTCATAGTTAAAAATACTAAAATCAAAGGCATTTATTTTCACATACATTCAAGGAAATTATGATGGACTGGAAGTAACTGGCAATATTTAAGTACGAATCGGATCATATTTTTATTTATTTTATTTGGAAAACTGAGATCCAAAAATTGTATAAGACAAAGTTGAAACATGCACATGCGCAAAAAACAGACAATTGAAGGCATTAACAAAATTTTTATAGATAAACTTCATTCCCATACTGATGTAGATATAAAAAAAAATTCATAATTTAACCACTTACAGTGATGTAAATGGAAGTGAACTGTAGAATAATAATCAGTATAATAAAATCAATACCTACATTATATACATTGTGTCCAAGATAAGGATACCATGAAGATATCGAAAGGGACAAGATATAGTGGAAAAAATCATCAATAATCTGAAAGTTAAAAAACAATTCATCAATTCATTTCATTTTTCTGGTGTTATATAATAAGGCAAGAAAACATTTCCTTATGCCAATTTTTCACTGAAAACATCTTTCCGACAGTTACTTCTAATAACTATCACATATATCTTGTCCCAGCAAATCAATCAAAGTCGATGATCCATATTTTATTCGGATCAAAATATGACAGAATATCATGTTACTATAACTTTTTGATGGTTTATTTCAACTAGATTAGATAATTTCGAAGTATATATGTTGAAATATCGTCGGCGGCTTATCACTTCCGGTTGAAACGGAAGTACTTTTATACGACATTATATTCACTTAAAGTATAGTTTCAATTCTAAACGATGTATCTTATAGATTTTCGAATTCTGCCTTCAATTCAAGCCATCACTAGCAAATCCCTAACGGAATAGATACATTCCTCAAACATCGATCGTAATAAGTTCAAATACTTCTTATAGAACTGAAAATAGTATTCCATTCGAAAGAAGGAAGTTCACTTCTATTATCGAATTACGTGTGTGTGCTAAATCTTATTGACGTATAATGGAAGCTTATTGTTTAGATTTGAAATACTCAATATCAAGTAAATATAAAAATGTCTAGAAAGCTTAACAGCAGCTTCACTTTAAACTTTTTCATTTTCGCTATTTTTTTTATTGATACAGGGTACAAAGCTCCATAAGAGCGATCCAGCAGTTAATGAAGCGCCTAGACATATGAAGAGAGATACGTATGAATTCATAGCTTCATACCAGATTCCACAAAGGGGAGGCCCGATCAGTTGGAGAATTCCATTCAAAAATAGTCCCATTCCATAAGTGGACTGCAGACGTTCCTCTCCTAACATATCTGCCATAACAATTGCAGTAATTCCCACATAAGTGCCAGAGGCTAATCCAAATACTGCACAAAATGCAGATATTGCCCAATAGTTGGTAAAAAGTGGCATCAATGCTAAGGATATTCCAGATATGAATAAGCCTCCAACGAAGTAGTAACATTTTGGGAATTTCGTAAGGTCTGACAATGCCGAACCTCCTATTCTACCAACTAAATCCAAAGCAGATACTATAGAGAGTAGAAGCGCACCTTGATCTTTGTCGAAGCTCAAACTTTTGGCATACGAAGGCAAGAGAATGATGAAATTTGTGTAGCCGAGAGCGTTGGTAGCGTTAGAAATCAGAATTATCAAATATATAGGATCTTTGAGCAAGCTGACATCGAAAAGTTTCGGTCGCTTTATTTCATCTTCGTCGCCTTTAGACTTGGCTATGGAGCGCAGGCTGAAAGAACTAGCGAAAGTTTCGGGCTGTAGCGTCAAAGTACTTCCGTGGTAAGCTGTGCTCACATACTGAAAGGAACTCGTACTAGGGCTCCTTTTTGGCGCCGCAGATCGTCTTCTAGTAACTGGCAGTCTGCCCTGAGCATGCAATTCCAAAGTTTGGCCGTCGTTTTCCTTTTCTGGCACAACATGGAGAGTAGAATTACTGCTCAAATTGTGTCCAGCTCTGGCTTTTGTAACTTCCTGTTTACCCATCGGCATACTGATTTTTCGCTCTCGATTTTGAGTTTTCATGTGTTGGACAGCAGCGCTGGACGCACTCCGATTGAAGTGCCCTTCTGAAGACTCTACTTGCTCTAAGAACGAGTCGTTGTGCGACATTTGATGTAAGGAAGGCAAGCTTTCTTCTTGGCTTATAACAAATCTGGCATTGGCCGGTTCCTCTTCCTCTGGTTTGTCTTCTTCTATTGGCTTACGCTTCATGTGCAGCTCGACCTTGTCATAAAATAGCGCTGCCACGAATACGTTCAATGTGATCCCTCCCATTAAGAGACAAGCTCCTCTATAACCGTAATTGACTAGTAACACCCTGAGCAACGGTGGCAGAAGTATCGATCCAAAAGCAGAACCAGATATACAAATACCATTGGCTATACCCCTCAGTCTGACGAAGTAGCTACACACTATATATACTGTCGGTGGAAAAGACAAACCAGCTCCGCATCCCACCAGGATGCCGTAGGTGAAGTAAAGGTAATAGACGGAGTTTGCCCAGAAACTGAGTATCATGCCGGATGCAGCACAAATGCCGCCGAGGACTGTGACCACCCTGTAGGAGTACTTCACGGAAATCATACTGGTTATGGGACCTGCAAGAAGATATACGAATAATAAATATCTCAAAAGATATATTCAAAACCGAGAGTAATACGAATTTTCAGTCAGTTGGAGTCGAAGGACCTTGGATTAAAATAGTTGTATATTGTATATATAGTTGTAATTAGTAATGTTTTTATTTTTCAATGTGATAACATAACTGGTAATGATTTCACCTTGTTTTTTTTGCTTCCGAATCAGAATACACACTAACTTATGAAATGATAATTAACTGGCTCATTTGAGCGAGACAATTACATGAACAACTTGAAAAAAAAACATTGATAATTATTTTTATGCACGACCGGGCGTAAAATGGCACTTTATCGCCCGGATATGTGGGCGTAAAGTAGCACTTAACCGCCCGGCGATAAATTAGTTGAGCAGGCGCTTAACTGAATTTCATCGGAAATCTATATTGACTGAGTAACCATGGTAACGTAAATTCCATCACTTCTTGATTCATTTTTCCGATATAATCTGAACCTCACTTCATCGGTGACGGTGATGTATTTTTATCATGCTTGAGAAGTGAAGATGTATTTACAATAAAATATACTGGTCGTGCATAAAATGTTGTATGTATTTCGGGCGTAATATGCTTTTTGGAAAAATTGCCATTAGTATGACTTGTTCATTTATATGTAATCTGTCTCGTTATGGAATAAAATTGTCAGGTATCAGCTATACAATCTTGGCCGAAAACATTCAAGAAAAATAAGGTGAAATTTCAGACTTCACAGTGAATCATTTCAAGAAATATTAATTCATCTATAACAAATATTTCATTACCTAATGAGCTGTACAAAAAGTAGCACAGAGCAGGTATCCACATTCCCTCTGCAGGCGAAGAATCGAAAGCCTCTAGGAACTCGACGAATAGCACTCCGAAAGATTTTATGGTGCCTGGTACAAGGATGTTGACCATGGTCGCTCCAAACAGTACCAGCCACCCCCATCCTCCGTCCGGTGGTACCAGCTTCCATTTCGGTGATTTTTTGTTGCCATTACTCTTGTTTTCTAGGAGAACTACACCTATAAAAGATGGTACATCGTTCACGTATGCACGGTTGCAATGCTCACCATGGATTAGTTATTCATTTCCTACATCATTTTTGCTTTACATTACAGGATATCTTCTTTCGTGGGAAATCTTATTAAGAAAAAAGTAGAATCTTGACATACTTGTCGCGATTTTTTTGAATTATTTTTATAGGGGGCATGGCATCTTGAATTCCATCCTTCGTATCTTAAAAAACTATGTTTCATCAAATAATATTATGGAAATGCACAAAACTTTCTCATTTACATTACGCGGTAGTGTTATTTACTGTCGGACTCTTTGATGTTGATTTCCACAAGTTTATTCTTTTATAAGACGAGTGCGCAGGGAACCTTGCACAGACCTGCTAGTTACCGCTCTGTTTAACCAAAGATGAGCTCTCCCGCCAATGTAAAACTTTTACGGAGGCAAGCAAATGCAACCAGGTCCGGCATCAAAAAATACTATTCAGAACACAAAGAGCCATCCCTGACACTCACGAGTGTACATGCGCACTCCAAATTTTTGTCAATAAATCAGTTTGGTCTCATTTGAAGTTTTTATTTGAATCTTTCCCTCTGCATGGACACCCGGTTTCCTATGTAAGCATGTCCTTTATCATACCAAGTGTAGTTTGTTCCGATATTACTCACTCATCAAATGATGTTTATTATGCTCAAATAATATAATACAATTCAATAAAACTCGCAATTACTTGTTGATTAGTATTGTTTGACATAGATCTTATCAAATTCACAAATCGGTACTATGATTGAATTTGAATCAACATCATTATTTAGCGTACTGCAAATTAGTGCTAAATGTGTACATATTTGATGCCATGATGTTTCTATTAATTCTGTTTCACAATTCAGTAACTTAGGTGTGAATTTTAATATTTTCAACAAGTGACCTAACCAGTCTTGTTTTCTTACCATAGCTATACCACTTTATTTCTTCAACAAACAAACCATTTTTTTGTAATATCCTAATTCATACTGGGTATTAGGAAATATTTCACCTGCCATAACAAATTTGTTCGATTGAGATTCTAAACTGATACTATATATCACATAATGAGAGGTCTGGGTGTATTGAAACCCGGTAAAACAACTTTGATGAATGAAAGCGTTTTCGAAATAAAATGCCTCAGCCATAATGTGACATGTCAAACAATTTGAATAACCCTTCATGAAAGTCAGACAGATAACATTTTATAAAATTAGATACATTACACCTTACTCGAATGTCTCTCATTGATTTTTTATGACACACAGTACCGAAAGATTTCAAAATGAAGATGAGTATCTTTCATCAAGTGATTCAAAGTGGTCTTTTTTTCATTCGAATAAAAACTTGAGACAATCGACAAGTCAACAACCACGGTGGAATATCGCCAGTTACGTAGTATTTCCGGTAGAACCGAAACGTATATCATGTATAATATTCTACAGGGTGGTTACACGAGGTTTTGGGCAGTATATATCTCGAAAACTATTTGGAGTACGATATTGAAATTTGACAGTTGTAAACCGTTGGTAATATTACGCATTTCAAGCAAGCTGCAAAGTTGTTACAACGTCTCATTTTGAATCACGTGGTATCATCTTTGGAATTTTCAATGAGACACCCTGTATATGTTTTCACTGTCGTAAAGGTCCCCCTTATGCTCATTCAGCCATAACTTTATTTTTAGTTTTTTGGTAGGTAAGTACTCCAAAACTGTAAACAAATTTTTTAGTAGGTTTTTCATTTGAAAAACAAAGATGGCTTAGAAACATTAAAATTTTGGAATAGAATAATACTTTTACAATAGTTTATGCTTCAAGATGTGTATTTCCAAGAAATATGGATTGAGGGAAATGGTACAATACTTTGGCCGGCTCGTTTACCAGATATAACCCCGTTAGATTTTTTCTTTGGGGGTATTCAGATGGATTAGTGTGCTTGCCAATCTGTGATCAGAAATGATTCAAGTAGCATGCACAAGAACTTTACTCAGAAGATTTGAATGCTGCATTACTGTAAATTTGATCTTGTTAGAGATTCGAATTTTGCTGTTGAAAGTTATATCTGCAAGAAAACCATGTTTTCAAATAATCACAGATGAAAAACAGCAAAAGTGCATATTTTGCCAAGTTGTCACAGCTTCTTTCTTCAGATAAATATACCATATCACTGTCATCTTTGATAATCCCTTGAGATTACTGGGCCACTATAAATGTTTCTAAATGAGTGAGGAATAATTATCAAACTAGTGACTCATTTATTTGGTTGATGACTTGAAAAAACATACGAACTATTGCCACTCACCACCACGAGCCTGATAAGTTCCATTAATAGGTCCATTTCGAATTGAATTTGGATGTTCTTGAGGCATGAACAGTGATTGTAAGAAATCTGGATCAGATAATATAGATTCTTCTAAGTATAACTACGAATTACTTGCTTAATAAACGATGTATCTTGTTACAGGTACCGGCACTTTCTTATAGGTTAATCATGTGACAGATTCGTATAACGGTGTTATTTATTCAATAAATTCGATAAACCGACAGTTTATTTTTTAATTAACACCAGAATATAGTAATTTTATACCGGGTACTTCATTCAGTAAACATTTTAATGGAACGATTCATTATAAGAAATATCATAGTTATTATTGTGCATTGAAATTTGAATGCAATACTTATGATTTCAAATATTTCCACGATTATCATGTCCTTGGTCAGTCAATGTCGTCAACATATCAAATTCTGATTTGTCGGCATATCGGGAAGATGTGATATGCAATGATGATGTGAACATTTCGAACGATTAGACTGTAAGTAGCAAATTTGAGAAGTCAGATCAGCTGTAACGAATGAATCTAAAAATTTCCTGAAGGGTATACAGTGTGTTCATTCGAAAATTAACCATCTCAAATGTGATGAAAATTGCTGAAAATTTCGAATTTTTATTCTGTAACCCAAATTTCAAAATCCAAAATACATCCATCCCCTTCATCATGCTTTCGTCTTCAATATTGGTTGACTATTAGTAAAATCATAAATTAATACCTGTTCAATCATGAATAATATAAACCAGATAATAATTACTGGAAGTCAATCTGATAACAAACAACATTTCAAGTATTTCGTTTTTGGATTTCAACAGATTGAGGTCATTGTTGAAAATAAAAGCTCTTAAAAATGATGTAAGATCTATTATTTGAGGAAGAAAATTGTGACAGTTCATCAGAATATCCGCTGTTGCCGCTAATCTCATTTTTGAGCGATACTTCAACTCTGAGAGCAATTCCAGAAGTTTACTATTCAAATTCTGATCAAAATGTATAGTTTGGTATACAATAAGGTGATTTTCTGTTTTTTTTTTTGCAGCTTTAATGATTTTTGGAACGAGGAATTTGAGGTGAACACACTGTATACCCGGTAATTATATAAGCTGACTGTGATGCAAAAAAGATAAGATTGTAGAAATATCACTATAGTGAAAATACGAAATATTCAGAGGTCACAGGAAAGGTCAGCTACATATGTGATAGTGGTATGGTTGCATCATCGATGCTACAATATGAAATGGACAAATTAAATTCGAATGGATGCCAAAAACAAGAAGTTACAATTCAACAATTTGTATGCTATTCGTATGAACAAGAAAAAAATTGCTGTATAAACTAACCAAGTGCATAACTCGCACACGTCATGATTATTTCGCACTTGTAAAATAGTAATCATTGAAAAATATATTGAATGAGTCATATTATTGCCTATTTCTTCAAGACAAGTGTTAGAGCTTGTCAGGAGATGCGTTATTGTCGTTTGCTTTTTTTTCAGCGGTAGCCTAAGGAAAATAATGATTGTTGGAAGTAGAATGAAAAATGTACTGTTCGATTTTAAATCATTTGAATATATACATAAGAATAATTGAATACTGAACAGTTCAAATGTAAGAATCAATTGCAATTAAAGAATACAGTGTGGAACAGCCAAATAGAATAAATTCGATAGCGAATAAATGAGAGCGTGTTGGGAAAAACGCTTGGACACGTCGATTTGTATTCTTCGATGCGCATAAAAAGAAAGATTATATAGGGTGTGTCATGTGACAGTGGCCGATACCAACTTTCTTATTTTAAATACAACCCCCTGTATATTATTAATTTTTTGGATTCTCCAGAAAATTCTAGACATAATTCATGTCCTATACCTATCTTCAACTGTTTCGGTTTCTTTTTACTGATATGAAAAAAAAAACAAAAACAGTTTTGTTTATTTTCGTATAAAACATTTTGAACATCTTTTACATTGAAATTAATGTTTTTTTTTTATTTTTTTACATTATTTGTGAAATAAAATAATATTCCTTTTAGAATTTTCCGAAGAATCCAAAAAGTAATAATATACAGGGAGTTGTATTTAAAATAAGAAAGTTGGTATCGGCCACTGTCACATGACACACCCTATATAATTTTTTTATGCGCATCTAAAAATACAAATCGACGCGTCCAAGCGTTTTTCCCAACACGCTCTCATTTATTCGTTATCGAATTTATTCCATTTGGCTATTCCACACTGTATATATATGTACAGTGGTATTGAATCTGTCAGAACTCTTGAGTAATTGAACTGTATCTACGTTATTCTGTACCGCAGAAGAGGTTACAATGTTTCATACTTCATGTCTACATATCCATAGCCTTACAGTTTTTTCTCACATTATCTGAAGCAGAATTCAATAGACAATAGGTAAACAATGAGTACACGATCTGAAACCTTGACGCAATGCATATTTATTTAGTGATCTTTAGTGCATGTGCATGACAGGTCGTTCAAAATAGAAGATACATACTATTTTATCTACATGTTAGTTTACACAATCTACAGAGTGTTAATTGTAGAATTTACAATCGGAAATACTTCGTAATCGGGAAGGAATAATCAATATATCTTAAAATCGTCGTTGGGAAGTCTATACAAAATGCTTCTCAGTGGTATGAATAATGATTAATAAGAATAATTGATTTCAAACGACGTATAACAAGTAATTGCCATCAGAGTATATATTTGTAAGTGAGATATAATCTCATTTACACAATGCAATAGCACATATCTTGAACCATAGCTTGAACGAATTGATTCATTCGACGGAGATAGTCCATAGCCCAAAGTGAATTGATTCATACTGTGATCTTGGAGTGATATTTACCCGAAGGTTAATAAATGCATTTAATATTCGTGAAATATGATGAAATTATCTTTTTATCAGTTGAATAATATTCGATTATTTCAATAGTTTTATTTGGATAACTGAACAGACAAATATAGTGAATTTTGTTGTTTCTAGGATGTCCCTGTATATTGAACCTCCTATAAATGCGACTTTCTAAATGAAAATTCAACTCCGATAGACCAAGTTAGATGTTTCAATTCGAAGACTCAAGGCTGATTTGAGGAATGCCATGATTTTATAGAATTGATATTATCTGGTACAATGTTCCTCTTACTGAGTTCTGAAGGTTATGGTTTCCGTTCTTTTGTCTTCTTTATCCTATACAAGACTGTACTTCACTGTTATTGCTGTCATAACAATAATTGATTGCTATATGTTGCATATGCAGAGGTTATGGAATAATGGTAGAAAAAATGTAATTATGCCATGCCTTTCGGGTTCTGGAAAAATGAGTGGTTGATTTTGTCGCATTCTCTAATGGGAAATGAAGACGAAATATTTTACGATATATGTTCAACGATGTTTACAGTTTGAAGGATACTATGAAACACTGAAAAATCAATTAGGAGTCGTGATGAGCAAAAGTATAAGGTCTCAAATCAGGACAAACACATTTCAATTGAAACTTGAACTATGTGGTTTAAATTAGGCCGTAAATCAAACGAAAAAAGTGTGAATTCATACAAAGAAGGCTATTTGAAACGAAACAGTGAATTGAATGTAATTTAGGTGAGTTTTTTTGTTTAATTCGGTTTTGTCGACCAATTATACGGCAAAATTTCAACAGTGGAAGAGACAGGAAAGAGCTCTGCCCGTTAGTAGATTTTTTATGTAAAATGTATTCACGAGAATTGAAGTGATTACGGTGAAATTTTTATCAATCACATTGAAGCTTTTGCATATGAAAGTGAACAAAAAAAACTGATGAATGTATGGAGTTTTCATCCTTAGTTCATTTAAAACCAACAGAAATGATTCTAGAGTATTTCTAATGATAAGGTTTGCTCGGTTCAGATATTTTGTCACTAAAATTAAGAATATTTTTCTCTGGTAATGTTTGGTAAAAATTTATGAAATAATTTTGTTTACTAGAAACTTGAAACTGTTGTCAATCATGTATTTATATCTTTATGACCTACAAAAGTTTAGGTGAAAATATTTATTCATGTAGAATCTTGCTTTCGTTTTCATATATCTGGTTTTTCCAAGCAATTTCCATGGCAGTGCAATCGAATGGTTATAATGTGCAAAGTCGACCTACATTCAACCCGTTTCATTCAATTGCATTTATGGAAATAACCGAGTGATATCATGCATCCTTGTTATTATCACTATTGTACATACGCAAACACTCTCTCGAACCGTTCTCATTTATACTGAATGTTATGTGAAAACTTATCGCTTTCATGAGCAATATACATTTTTTCAGAACAGGTGATCATCATAAGAGGGTACGCCAACTCAGATGAGTACATTTGAAGTGTTTCGAAACGGAATGAAAGGTGGACATTATTAAAAAATTCTGAAAATAAATCATCAATGTCGGTTGTAATACGAGAAGTCTAACATTGAAAATGACATTCCAAATGATTAGTTATAATGAAGTGTTATGTATCTGTAACAAATCTTGAGATCCAGAAATTTGTCTTTATATATATTTGATGCATATGAGACATGGCAAAAGGGTACCAATCAAATAACCTCATAATTTGTCAAGGAACAAAGAAAATCGTATAAAAATAACAATTTTACATTTATAAACCATCTATGAATGATATAATGTTCAAATTAGAGACAATTATTCAATGAATATTTGCAAGAAATGACAGTGGAATATTTATATCCTATGTCACACAAGTATTCGTGTTCAATTGTTCAGTTTTATCTCTTGTAAACAATGCTGAGTGTTAATTGAAAAGTCAATTGATGACAGATTACAACGGAGTACCTTTTCACCTGCTATTTCTAATAAAATCATGACTCTAGATAACATGCATTTGACCGATATAAAAAAAATCAATCAAGCAATCATTTCGTATAAAGTAAAAAACATTTCTGAGATTGGCCAATGGACCGGTTAGGGAAATGACCTCGTAAAGTTCATTGATCATTTCTGTAATATTGTTCGATGATATAGTGATCTACATCGTCCTAAGCAAAGTATAGTGGCTTATGTATCAGTATTATTGAACCCCAAATAGGAAATAACCTTATTTGATAAAAGGATTGATGAGAAATGGTTTTTACGCAATTGTTAATTTTATATGTACTTGAGGTAATTACTCTAACAGCCTACTGGGTTCTTCTACAGCCAATTCATTCGGTTTCCACGTTTTTTTTTTCAGTATTCAAAACATAGTCATTGAACTCCTAGAGAACCGCCACTGACAGAAAATGCTGGGCTGTTGAAAGGTAATTGATTCTACAGCAGGTAGTGAAGTTTTAATCTATGGTATAGGTATAAACAACTGCAACGGTGGAGAGTTTCAATTATATCTATAATAAAGAGAAGTGTTCTGTAATTTTCATTTCCTAAATTTTAATAGTGAAATGAACGTAAGAAGTAACGAGAAAGTTTGTTTTCAAATTTTTAGCATTCGTGAAAATGAATAATAAGTAGATGATAGTTGATTGATAACAAATAAGTCGTTCCGTAGAATATTCACCAGTCGTAACCAAATGAAACAGGTACATACGTAATTTGCATAAACATTATAATCTTGCCAGTAGTTCATGACGTTGAAATAAATAATATGATAACATAAAAAGTGGTATAAATACCAGGGAACAAAGTTTTTTCCCTGGTAGGTAAAGTTAGTCGAACTCTGACACTTACTTTTATTTCTTTTAACTGCTGGTTGTGTTTTTTCACCTGGTTTGACTGGGGACAAAGTTCCTATTTTATCCTCCTGGTTTAGCAATGGCTCGCTTGTTTCATTTTCCGTATCTTGATTGGTAGTCATCTCGAATTTCTGCACACCAACATTCAAAAGAACACAACAAGAATACTCGTCACACACGTGTGGCAGAACAGCTGATTTACGAATAAAAACTTATCATTGTCACTGGCGGAAAAAAACTACGCTGATAGTTGCTTCCAATGAAACGCGCCACTATACGAACCATACCAACAGAACTATTAATGAATTGGAATTGTTTCCATAACGCGAAAACAGCTGTTAAGCTTTTGGACAAATCACGACGATACTGGATCGTACACATGCGGCATATCGAAGGCCACAATCATTTATTTGCTGCCTTGTGGTTTGTATTTCACTCTTCTATTGTGTCCCTGTCCCCGGTATTACTGGCATTACACCTATGTGTGCTATAACGTCGCTCGATTCGAAAAATTACGCAAACACGGCTTGTCTTATCTGGAGTTGTGGATTGTTTTCATCAATTAGAAATTATTTACAATGCTGCTCAACTGGAATACTCCGAACGAAATAATTACTCTTCTTGGTGGCGAGATATTCGTGATCAATCATGCCAGATATATTGAAGCAGATGTCCAATTAAGATGTTTTAGTTAGATTGGGTGCATGAACCTAAGAAATTTCAACCGTCATATCATACAATGAGAACATTATTGTACTGTAGATATTTTTCGTAGGAAAAGAAATTCTGACAGATCTTATTTATTCTATTTATGTAAGAAATTTAGTCAATGGCGTGCTAAAAGAATTCAATTATATGATAACTAATTCGAGGCACATCTGTATGATGTCATGACGTATATTTTAGTCATTGTTATTGATAAAGTGGCAGTTCAAATGTCAACGTTATTCATTTCTTTATTTATTCATTTCATAACTGGAGACTTGGAAAGTGGATTATCCTGTAATTTTTTCCGTTACAGAATTTTCAGTTAATCAAATATTTCCTGTTACTAATTTTTACAGCAGAAATAATTATTATGAATGTCAAACACCTATACAAGATCATATAATTCTTTTCATAAGATAAAGCACCATTCATGTGTTTCCTTTATATTTTGAAACGCAATGGCAATATGAATAAAATATGAAGAGTATTCAAGTTTTTCAATACGTAGAATGAATCAGAACAAGAACGATAAACTGTGTAGTCTCTAAGAAGTATATCGAAAGTACGGATAAATTATTGACATACTTTTGTTCAAAACTGAAAATTAAATGTTTGGTATATCATCATATGTAGTTTATCAATTTTTAGTTAGAGTTTACTCGTAAAAACATTTCCAAATTGCTATATTCGAACTGTTTCATCGTTGTGATCCTTTATCCCAATTATTGGCTGTTGTTCAGGATCGACAATTTCATTAAGTTGACTACTAGCACGTCAATAGAGAGTCGTTTGTTAGTAATCAATAATTTGGATGACAATGCACGTTCATCCTTGCACGATTTTGAATTGATTCTAATCGTAATGTGTCAGTTTTGTTTTTCAACAGAAATAATGTGTCTTATTGAAGGAAATAACTATCACGATAAAAATATAAATACCACGAGAAACTCTTCGTACTGCTGTGGATTTTTTGCCACAAAATCCGATTTTGTATTTTTAGGACAATCGGCTATGGGTCCTTTTCAAATTTTACATAATTTAATATAGAACGAAGGGTCAATATAAAATTATGGTATTTCGTAGGTTAGGGTGTGAAGGTGACTTAAGCCATTTTGAAAAATTAGTGATCTTCATAATATATCAATTGAACTTGGAATGGAACTTTGAATTACAGCATACTCGTACAACATGAAATATACCAACTTCAAGATAAATGAAATTTTAAAAATGTTGTCACTTATAAAAATTATCATTTCGATGGTTTTCAGATTGAATCATTAGATATCTGAAAGATCTTATTTATTTTTGGACTCCTTAATCAACAAACTCAGCGATCATATTAAACAATGAGCTGAACAATACAGGGGTTCCAATTGGACCAATAAATACTTTGTGTCCTATTATTAACATTAGGTATATCACAATATGGAAAATTACGATACACTTCCTATAATGAAAAATTAACCACACATATACGCAATCGAAGTATTTATATCGCTACCGAGAATTGGAAACCAACACAAAAAATCGATCAGTAAGATCTACACAGTTTGAATTGAGATCCGGGCCACGCTCTGTCGGGTAGGAATAAAGAAGAGCAATACTTGCATTGGCCAACAAAATATTACACAAATAACGCTCATTAGATATTTTTTTGACATGCTGGAGTCTTAATAAGAAAAACTGACTCATCTGTACAGGATTATTCTTATGTGTACTGGGGAAACAAATTGAAATAACATGTAATGTGTTATATGCTCTATTTCGAACGATTTCATTGGACGGATAACGTTTATTATTCGACGGAAGTTTTTTAGGTACACCTCGTCAAGAATCACACCCTATTGAGCTTGCATATAACACATTTCAAAATGGTGACTGATCCTATTATCAAGGCTTTATTTGAGCTGAACTGAAAGACAGCATTTTAAAAACAATATTTAATAAACATCTCTGAAGTGTGCAATACTTACATATTTTGAGTATACAATATCAAAGTTTAATGCATACAAAAAATACATATGTAACAGTCGTCAATATATTTTCCAAAATAATTTAATGAACACTTAGGAGTTTATAAAAACAAAAGTTTGTTGCCAATAGGCAGACAAGGAAAACATTGCTAATTTGATACTTTCAAATAGTAATATTACAGTGAACAAGGTGGGCTGGTAATCAGGATATGGTATCTCTTATTTTCCAGATAAACTTGCCCATTACTCATGAGGTACCTTAACAGTTCTCCATTTGGAAAATAGAAACTGTACATTAAATCATAAAAATTTATTTTTGAAATTTTGAATAATTCCTCAGTAGCAACTAGCATATTGCATAATTGTTTGAAAACATGAAAATTTATATGTTGAATATAATTTATACAGTTTCACTCTACTTTTTTGGTACCTTTGGGTTTCCATGCTGTTAATAGATTCCATGCAAAATACATGGAAAACAAATGGACCTGAATGGCTAAGAGTATAAATGCATAACACAACATTCCATAGGGATAGCCCTGAAATTGAAAAATCTTATTATCTTCATCAATACTGGGGTCACTTGTGAAGAGTATACCTGCCATAACTGAATTTCTTCCAATTCAACCTCTTCCTCGAATGTTAGATATGTCCACACATCTGGGAAGTAATAGATGACAGCATAGAGTAAAGGTAAAAAACCAAACATTGTGAGGCCAAACATATAGTTTCTCATAGGGGCAACTTTGTTTTTCTTTATGGCATCCAATCCCAAGAATGATAATAGAAGGCTGATGCACCATATGTATTCCCACCATAATGGCTATAAACAATGTAAGTTCAAATGTGTAGTACATTCAAAATTTTCATGACCTCACCTTAGGAATGTCAAGTTCTTCAATCTCTAAAATGAAAATGTCTAGTTTATCTAATATATCAGCAGATAACTTTGCTAGCATTGCAAAAAACAGCAAATAATGAAAGAATATACAGTATTTGAGTCTTGATTTATTTAAAGCACTGAAACAAAAAGTGATTAGCATCTATTGTATATAAAATTAATTTTTTTAAGGTCTTGGCACCAACTCAATGTAGTTGGCAGACAAATTCCATTATTATAGGTTAGAATTTTTACCTTATTTGATAATGACTGGCTACTCGTTGTCTGTGGGCATATTCCGATCCGTCAGTACCAAGTGGGGTATAATACAACCCCTTCGTAGCCATTTTCACTGTAACTTCATAGGAATTTTGAAAAACTTCCAAGCAAGCCAAACTTGACAAAAAATGTCAAGATATTTTTGAATGGAGCCACCGCCGCAATCACCTTGAAAAATTCTGGGAACGTGGAGTTAAATGTCATAAGCACAGAACCACGCTTATTGAAACACTCTTTCACTTTTATGGTTTGTTTGTGGCAATGGCACAGGCAATGGTATCATGCTAATAAACGTCAGCAGATCAATCTAAATGAAAGAAATGATGAAACATCCGTCACTTTTGGTACTTTTAGCTGTACTTTTAGATCTAGGGGCGCGTTCATAAACTTACTCACAGAGTAGAGTAAGAGTACGATCACGTGATTAGAAATATATGTTGATCATTGCTCCTAAATAGTCGTTCGAAAACCCGGCAAAATGGAAAATGTCAAGTGTCAATAGTTATTTATGAAATTGAGGTTTTGTTTGGTTATCTTTCATCAAAAGTTGATTACTTTATAATCAATTGATAATGAATACATTGAATACCATCACCCAATTTTGGGAACTCATGAATGTAAGTAAACGAAATAACGTTAAACGAGATACTACTCCTCACTAATAATTTTAGGAAAGTGAAGAAGAATCCTCATCTGATGAAGAGTTGTTGGGGGCCGTTGCCTTGCATACCTTGCAGACAAGCAGAAGAAAGAAACCACTGAGAATTGAAAATTACATCTCCACAATATCAAACCTTACAGCTGAACAATTCAGAATGCATTTCCGTGTAACACTTGATACATTTGAAAGTATTTTGGCAATTATTGGTCCAAGTTTGATGAGTAATCATTCAGAAGGCAGACCTACTGTTGAACCTAAAAAACAATTGTTGAGTGTAATTTGGCTCTTAGCAACACCTGATTCATACAGGTGATAAACTTCAAATAATGGAATCAAAATAACTATGTGATTCAAAATACATTCAATATGCATGCAACAATTTATAATGTTGTGTTCTCAAAGTTGTGAAATTGAAACTATTTTTTTTTATATAAAACTGAAATAAATTGATGAAGGTTCAATAAACTATGATTATAAGCTAAATAAAATTGTTTCAGATCTGTTAGTGAGAGATTTGATATGGCAAAGTCTACCCTATTTGAATGTTTTGTAAGAGTGATTGATGTACTCAACACCATGGCACCTACCATAATCAGATGGCCATCAGGAAACTATGCAGATGAAGTGAAGGAGGGTTTTTCAAGAACAGGTCTGGATTCATGTCTGGGCATGATAGATGGTAGTTATATCCCAATAAAAGCACCCATAAAACATCCAGAGGTATATATTTGCCGCAAAAAATTTCATGCCGTGACTCTCCAGGCAATATGTGATCACACACTGAAGTTCACAGATTGTTTTGTTGGATATCCATCTTCTGTCAATGACTGCCGAATATTCAAAAATTCAGACATATACAAAAACATAATGTCCAATCCTGTACAATACTTTCCCAATGATGAATATATCATAGGAGATAAAGCTTATCCTATAAAGAGATGGTGCATCTGTCCCTATATCAATAGAGGAGATTTATTGCAGTTGCAAATTAACTTCAATACAAATTTAAGCAAAGTTAGGCAATGCATTGAAAGAAGCTTTGCTTTATTAAAGGGAAGATTCAGGAGATTGAAATATCTGGACATGAATAGAACAGACCTGATACCAGCAACAATACTTGCCTGTTGTGTCATTCATAATATCTGCATATCTGGTGCTGATATAGGTGAAGAGTGGATAGAAGATGGTCATTTAAACAATATTAATATAGCAGATCAAGTACCAGATGATCCACCATTACAGTGAGTATACACAAATACTCCATTGTGTAACATAATGAGATTTTATTTTTTAGAATAGCTGAAATGGTTGATGATGAGGCTGGCATAATGAGAAGAGATATTATTGCTCGGAATCTTTTCTTGCAAAGATAGAAAACTTGAAATGTATCACCTTATTGAAAATAATAAAATTGCATGTAAAAATATGTTTTGTTCCTCAATGTCACATTATAAATTACTGGGTTCTAGTAGGTACTAGGAATAATGAAATCCTTTGAACAAATGTTTTTATTGGATATGGTATATACAACTCAGAAACTGATGGAACATAAATACATAAATAAAAATAGTAACTCTGAAAACTCATAAATAAACTCATATAAACCCTAATAAACTAAATAACATAAACATTCTTATTTAATCAGGTACAAAGGAACTCTGGTATTAAGCTAGCTAAACATTCTCATTGCACTTTGAAGAAGCAGTCACATCTTTCCACTGTGCCATAAATTCTTGCATTAGTTTAATTTTTTCTTTGTGGCGTTTATTACGTCCTTCTTCCTTCTTATTCTCTTTCTCTTCTAAAAACGCTATTAAATCAGACATTTCATCATGTTTTTTCAATTTTTTTTTCTTGGGTTCTTCATCATTACCAACATTTTTGTGTCGGGCTACTGAAGCACCTGAAATGATATGTATATGTAACATGAAAATCTTAACTGACTAAATAGTAAACTACCCTTAGAAGAAGATGCCAGTGCAACTGGCTTAACATTGGGGCGATCTGAAAATATGGCATCAATTTCTTCAAAATATTTGAAATGTTCTGGTGCTTCTCCAGATCCTTTGGTTCCCATATTATCAATTACTTTCATGTATAGTTTCCTAAGATGCTTCCATTTGAAGTCGCATTGTTTTGGGGTGAATGAAAATCCATTATTCACCATTTCTAATGAGATTATCTTCCATACAGCTTCATTTCTTATGGCACTACTTTTGAACTTCAGTTGATTTTCTTTATAGAGCTCAATGAGCTTTTGAGTTGCTACATCAGACCAGGTAGTCTTTGATGCTCCTGATGTTACAGAAATAGGAGTAGTAATACAACTAAGGTTTTCAGTACTAGAACCAGGCAGAAATTCGCTTTCCTGGTTGCACAGGTCTAAAATTTCCTGCGACTTTACAACTTCACAAAGCTCTCTATTTGCTGGAAAAAATATAGTTGAGACTCTTATTATTAGGGATTTAATAAGTGAAATATTGTTCATTACACTTTTCAACATACCTTTATTTTGAAGGATAACAGTATCCTTGCCAATTGACACAATATTGAAATCCATATCAAAAAATTGTCGAAACTTATGTTGCTGGTTATTACTATTTCAATACAAATTACAGATACAAATACAGACCATCAACTAAGTTCCCTGTAATTGCCAATGTCATTACTGTCAGAGTATATGAATACTCTTTTCAAAAGCAGAGTATGTAGAGTTTACTACGAGTAAATTTCTGAACGATTGTCAATGCATACTCTATGAAGCTAGAATACGTTTACGAACGATTCGTAGTAAGCAATCCATACTCTGAGTAAGTTTATGAACGCAACCTAGAAGAATAAGAAGAAAACGAAAAATGTCAATCCGTATTATTTTGTTTTGGAGTTTGCTTTTTTGATTAGTAATGTATTATTTTATTTGTTTTCTACGTTCAGATTAAATTTAGATGTTCGATTCAGAGGCAGAGTTTTTGTTGAAATAGATAGTCTCCTGAAAAGTTTCTATGATGGCAGTGACAGTCCAGGAGATATGTACCAATATCAAACTTGCTAGAGAAATGGGAATGCTTGGCAACTACGAGAATGCTGAAGTATATTATGAAGGTTCCCTACAAATGATTGCGAGATTGATTATGATGATTCCAGAACCAATTAGGAAGAACAAATGGCAACAGGTAAAAAAAAAACTTGATCCATGTCATGATTCATGAGCGCATTTGTAGGTGCAAAAGATTGTGAATACAGAGTATGACCAGATCAAGGTTATGAAGACAATGTTGCAATCACTCAGACTTGAGACCAGTATCGAAGTTCCAATAGGAGCTAGAAGACGAGATGAACCTGTGAGGGACTTTTTGGGTAATTCTATTTTAGATCCATCAGTTCCCAGTGATCCCGATGTATGGCCCCCTCCAACTCCTGTTGATCATAGGTATGTACAAAGAGCAAAAATATATTTGATGTAATGTTTCTTCCATTCAGTATCAATCCAAATAAGCCCAGGATATCAAATGTACGTAAGTCAGATCTGAAAAAGACAACATCAAGAGCTAGCTCTTCAAGTACATCAAGAAGGTCCGAGGTGAATCGCAAGCCAGTTAAGAAAGAGGATAGACCATCTTCTTCAAAATCAGAAAAAAATATAGATACTACCAAAACAGATAAAGATAAAGATTCTGAAGGTGTTGACAAAAGTTCTAAAATTGAAGAGGAAGAAAGAAAATTCGAATGTCATGGAATGGAAAGAGAGTTAGCTGATACTTTAGAAAGAGATATTGTACAAAAAAATCCTAATATTCATTGGGATGATATAGCAGATTTACATGAAGCAAAGAGGTTACTAGAAGAAGCTGTTGTGTTGCCAATGTGGATGCCAGATTTCTTCAAAGGTATTTGTTAATTATTGAATCTAACCTATAAATTGCTTGATATTCTAGGTATAAGAAGACCATGGAAAGGAGTGCTTATGGTTGGTCCTCCTGGTACAGGCAAGACTATGTTAGCTAAAGCAGTTGCTACTGAGTGTGGAACTACTTTCTTCAATGTGTCATCTTCAACATTGACCTCAAAATATAGAGGCGAATCAGAAAAAATGGTCCGGTTACTCTTCGAAATGGTGAGTGATAAGCAATTTAATAAATGGTGTTCTGATAGAGAAATCAATTGATTGAAGTTTTCGCTTGTTGAAATGGTTTTCTTCGTAATATCACCTTTGTACTTCCAGATATGTTATATTCACATATCTGTATTTTCAGGCTCGCTTCTATGCTCCAAGTACAATATTCATAGATGAAATAGATTCTCTGTGTTCTCGACGAGGCTCAGAATCAGAACATGAAGCCTCTAGAAGAGTTAAATCTGAACTTCTCGTCCAAATGGATGGTATCACAGCTAACAATGAAGAACCTGGTAAAGTCGTGATGGTACTGGCAGCTACAAACTTTCCTTGGGATATAGATGAAGCTTTAAGGCGTAGGTTAGAGAAACGAATTTACATCCCATTACCCACGCTAGAGGGTCGTGAAGCTTTGCTAAAAATCAATCTCAGGGAAGTCAAATTAGATCCAGACATAAATCTATCCGGTATAGCAAAAAAACTGGATGGATATTCAGGAGCTGATATCACAAACGTCTGCCGCGATGCTTCTATGATGTCGATGAGGAGGAAAATTTGTGGGCTCAGGCCAGATCAGATAAAACAGCTGCCGAAAGAGGAATTAGATTTACCAGTTACTATGATGGACTTCGAAGAAGCACTTGTGAAAAATAATAAAAGTGTCAGCAAGGAGGATTTGGATAAGTATGTTAAATGGATGAATGAGTTTGGGTCTTCATGATTCGGATTATAGATGTAAAAGATTGGGTGGATGTTCAATGGAAAGACCACAGGAAGATGCATCCTTTCAGTATTAATTGTTGAAGGTGTTCACATAGCAATGAGAAACTGTTTTATTCATTTGTAATATTCTAATTTACAACAACTAGTAGTTGATTTTTTTTTTTTTAAGAAGTTGGTGAAGCTACCAGTTGACATCTTATATGTTGAAATAATATCGATGGACGAAAAAATATAATTAGGTTTTCAATATTCCAACCTGAATATCTCGAACTATTAGAAACAAGAGAAAATATTATAACATTTTACAAAAGGTCTTATTTATCGAATTGGCTTGAAATATATGTTGGTAAAAGTTGGATACCTTGGTAAACATCTTCTTTATTGAGTGTGGATGAAATATATCATAGTCTAGTTGATCAATATAATAATATTTACTTACTACATTAATAATTTCGAACATCCTTTGTTTCATTTTGCTTTATATCGTATAACTTCTACAATATTTTGTTATATATTTTTTTTATTTAATGTGAATATCCGAATTATTTTTTTTACATGATTATACTGAACATTTGAAACTTTTACTAATTTGGTTTGTAATATTAATTTTTACTTCTTGTCCATTGAAAATATTCAATATCAATAGTGGATATTATAATTCCATTATTTGAAATGGAGAGTATCGATTATTCAGAGTTTCAAATTTCTAAATTGTAAATCATCTTATTTTTGAGATATTGATCTTTTGAAGACATGTTATTATATATTTGATTTTGTATGCAGTTCAGAGCAATCCACAATAATATATCAATTTAGATCATTTATTTCATTCATTTGAATATACATAGTGTGTCAGTTTTATGCTTTGTTTTTACATTATTGAATTGTTAAATTATAGAAACATTTGTCACTTGTTGATCATGTTCCAATGTACAAAGTGAATTTCGTATTAGAAACTATGCATTATAATTTTGGTGTCATAATATATTAATTTATTCCTTATGCATGTTATTCACATTGATTTTTATTACTCATTGTTTTCTGAAATAAAACTTTTTTATATATTGTAAAATTTGTATTTATTTCCCAATTCGGTTGATTGATTAGTTGAAAGTTTTTCATATTCTTTCATTTGCAAGAGTTTACCAAAAGGTATTTTTGGGTAAAGTAAAAAGTTATATCACTGAAGGTACTTTCCTTCATTTGAAATCTTTCAAAGGTCTTAGATAATTTTAATATCGTCTTGATATAGTTTGATTACAAATTAATTATAATCACCTATTCATTCATATATCTTCATAACAAAATATCAGATCATCACTTTTGAAGATTTCATCAAGATAAGCATCTTGAGTTCTAAGGTTTTATAAAAAAATCAACTTTCAAATATAAAATTTTCGTATGTACATAAAAAATATGCTGATTACTGAAAATATAAATACCTGATTCCAAAACATATAATGATATTAAATTTGGATTCAAAATGTATTTTCACAAAATGATAGACTTTATGTCAATAAACTCTCAATCTTATCATTTTTATCGTTATATAAATAGATGAATACAAAAATAATTTCACTGACTATAGTTTGCATTTATCTATCATTTTTCGTTCATGACTTATTCTTCTACAAACATAATAAATAATGATTCTAAAATCATCAATACATTCATATCCTTTCGGCTAGGTTACACATATTTGCCATCGAAGTTTACGAAGGAAATGAATGAATATTTTGTGATTCGAAGATTTAAATCTCCCGCCACCACGACCTTCCATGAAAAATACGCGCGATTGCATTTGTTCGCCACGAATCAGCGCCACAGTGGCGTAATATCAAGCAGATGGATAAATAGTTCTCTGAAATTTCAACTTATTTTTCGCGAATTTGTGGCGAAACATGGAAAATAATATATCAAATTGTTGTGTAAAGTGTTGACCAATTTTATAGAAGACGATATGCAAGCATTGTATTGGAGAAATGGCTGTAGTACGAGGTAAAACGTTGGCGTTGGAATCGGACCTCTACCCATAACCGCCATAACCTCCATTCGTGTTATTGGAGTAGATACGGAATTAAGTTGTGTGTCAGATGTGCCTATTATATGGAATGATTCGATAAGTTTTGCGGCGTTTCTTATTTTCAGCGTAAAGAGGACAATCCAGTGAATAATTTATTATGTGTTTGAAAGGACTGGGGTGTAAATTGAGCGACCGAAATGAAGAAAAGCTTCTGTTGTTGATTATAACGGCGGGGTGTTGGCAACGATCGGCCGTGCTGGATCGCAGCCGTTTTTCTTAACATGGCTGCAACGCAAGCCGAAAACCAACAAAATGACGTGAATAGTGAGAAAGTGCAATCGGATCAGCATCTAAATGTGCGGAATTCCTTGTTGCAAAATGGGACCGATAAGAGTGGTGTTCGCGGAGGTGGCAGTGTAGGGCATACAAAGGGAAAAAACCAAAATATTGCTCTTGAAATGAGCCAATACCGACAGGATGGGCCTGGTGGCGGTCCGACGGCGGTACCCGGGCAGACGAACGTTTCGGGCCCGCTCGCGTCCGATCCTCCTCTCGCGTCGACCGACTCCGATCCGTCTTCAGGCTCTTCTGGGCCCACTGTCAATTCGCAAGAATATCCCGGCGATGGTCCTCCTCCACCGCCGGCTCCCGAAGGCCATCCCTACGGATACCCTTACTCCAGAGACCTATCTGTCGCTACCTCCGACGGTGGGATTCATGCGTTCGGTCCGCGCCAGCCGTTCGGGGCTCCCAAACAGCTGCCACCGCCGCCACAGCCTCATCAGCGGTTCGTGGCGACGGGACCGCCGTCTGGCCCCACACCTACCCTCAACCAGCTGCTGCAGAGTAACAACTCAATGCCTCATCGCTACCCGAACAGCTACGGACACCCCGACCAGCCGTACGGGCAGCCTTGGCCACCTCAGAAGCCTATGCAGCAGGGCTATGCGGCCGGCCCCCCTGTAGGTGGTGGGCCGCCTCCTGCGGCCGCTCCGTCCGCTCCAGCTTACAGGACGCAGCCGACGGTAAGTCAAATCTTCGTCTCGAAGGCACGCGAGGGCCGCCTCCTAGACTCCCTGCTTGGCAGGAGGAGGCCACGTGCCCCAGTTTGTTTACCTCGGACAGGGCCGGCCGCAAAAAGTCTGGCCTCTCTGGTGCCCGCGTTTCCCACGTCAATCAGTCACTTTTTCTTTGAGAATTTATCCCTTATCTGTACCAATTTACCCTTCGTTTTAAACCTTGAACCTCCACTTTGTTATTGTGCAATCAGCTGCTTCCTCACATGTGACTATCATTTCCTCTTCCACCTACATCCCACATGCATCCCCTCGCTTACCCGTCACCTATCGCACTCTCCTGTCCTCTCCTTTTTCCACCTGCCACTGCCATCAAGTTCCAAAACATTAGATCATATCACCCTTCACACACTTTTTTATATTTTGACACATAATAGGTATTATAGTAAAACACTTCCCGATTTTCGAAAGCACGGACCATTCAGTTTTAGTTATTTTTAAAAAATGTTCCATGACTATATATTGTCATTCTAACATCTAACATGCTTGTGCTATGATTACATTCATTATCGACATTTTTTTGCTAGATGTTAATGAAAACTTCAGAAATATCCCTCAACTTGAATCAGTGGCGTACTAACAGTACTGGAAGTGAATTATGAAAATATTTTTGAATCATGCTAACGAGTAGAAGACATTGCATAGCTTTACTTCAAGTGATTTTGTTATAATTAGACGATAATTCAAGGTTATTGAAAGTATTGCAAATCTTTTCTGTTGAAAAATCACTTGCATATTTTTGAGTTACAACAATTTTCATATGTGAAAAATATCAAAACAACCTTTTTAAAGGTTGGGTAGAATATATTGCAGTCAACCATTTTATAAATACTAGGAAAGGTAAATTTACTTCAGTTTCATAGGATAGTATACATATTTCTCCAGTTTCCTCCTCCTATTTATGTAGGAACTTGAATTTCAATAACACCTGCATGTGAAGGTCATTATCTTGTTACAGTTGGAGTATCCATGATATAGGGTGAGACCCGTTTTTATTTGTCACTTTTCACGTGGTAATATTTATGACTTCAGCTGAATGATTTCTGAAGTGTCTGGGTAACAATTAAATACGTATAATCTAAACAACAAATGTAAACAGTTCAAAAGACTACAAAATAATTATATCACCACTAGTCTCATTATGATTAGAGGTTAACGGATTCTACTATTAACTTAAATCAAAATAAACACTTTATTTCCAGAGCATTGTAGATTTGTTATGATGATATCAATTATTCACGAAATAATTGTATCATCACAGTGAAGTAGAGTACCGTTGGTAAACATAAATGAATAAATTGGAAAAAAGTATTGAAATATGCTATTATTCCTTTATTAGCCATAGGAATGTAGATTATGTTACAAACTTGAATCTTTCATTCCCACTTATTTTGATATTGTTCTGTCAATGGCTTTTTCACAGATTCCAAATCAATATTACACCGGAATCAGTACGTGGGATGTGCTTATGAACCTATTCAGGATTTTGATTCATTGCGATAGATTTATCGGGCGATAAATTATTCAAAGTAACTATTACTTTTAAGAAGTTATGATAATTCATCCGATATGTGAGGTGAAATTATAAATAGAATAACTTGTCGGTGCATCACAATAATACGAGGTAGGTGAGTTCGAGTTTTTTTTTATTTTTTCTTGCTACTCCAAACAAAACAGTGAAGGACATCGATCGATACTATGCATGAATAGTCGCAGTGAATCCGTCCTACAAAATGTATGAATTAGTGGATCCAATTATGAAAAAATAATGAGCAAATCTGATCTGAAAAGTCAGTATTTTATGTACCACAAATACGGTTTCTCATACTTGTATAAAATTGTTTAGGAATTTCATCCACGAACAAAGCTTTATTTTCAGCCTCTCTTTCCTTTGATTGAACAAAATAAACAGAGTAAATAAAACAATTCAATTGAATTGACCTTGTTAACGGGGCGATAGAATTTCATTCTCGAAGAATATTATTTCAATATCATGGGTAAGGGCTGTGTATATTCTCAAAGTATTATTTGTTCACTCTATAGAATAAAATAATTATATCTCGAGTAAACAACAGATTAGATAGACTAGTGCTAAGTATTCAGCTGACATGTCTTGCTAAAGATTACTAAGTTTGCCGTTAGAAAATGAGCCTTGGATATTGGGGATTTTGTTGACTATTATACCATTATAATTCTCTATTTTCAAAGTGGAATTCAATCGAGCAATTAGATTCTTTCATATTAGACCATTTCACATTAAATTCATCATTGTATTATGATTACTTTCAACGAGGAAATAATATAATCGTTATTCAATTTGATACAAGGCGAGCTACAGAAACACACAACATACAAAACGACATGTTTTGTAATTTTCATTTAGAATCCTCATCACTATTAGGTGTTGTGTGGAAATGATAATCATTATTGAGGTGATTAAAAATCGGAATTAATGTATTTATGCCCTCTAACATATAATATATATTAATGACCAACTCCAATAATAACATTCGGAAATACCAGTTTCACAATCGATGTAGAAACTTTCTCTTACATTATTGTCTCAGGGTATTTCTAGGTAAGTATAGGTACTATAATCTGTTTATTTTGGGAAGAAAGTTGTGACAACTTCTCAGAAGGCGCTGTTGTCAGTCAATAGAAATCAACGCAAGAAATAACTTCCGGTAAAATTTTTTTCTCTGAAATTTATTGAAAAACAAAGGTGGATTGAGTGGAAAAGACTATTCATAAAACTTGGTATGTCTCCTGTTTCATGGTACCCTTAAGTGGACCAATACTCGTTGATACGCAACCAAATTCAAAGAATGGCGTAAATTCGTCGTAGACATGCAATAGGTACATTTATCTTGTTCAGATTTCATACAAATGAAAAATTGTAATTAGGAAGTTACTGCAACATGATTGCCTGTTTCATTGATATCTTTTTAATCGACTTGAATAATGTTGGTATTATAAGAAAACAATTCCTAGTCGATACAAGGCGTTTTATGGACATTATGATGAATTGCAATTGAAATAAAAGAACGCGCCCTATCAATGTAGAAGGGTCAACTCCTGATAAGCCACAATTCTTATGATAAGTCCATAACAGAAAAATCGTATTATAATTGAAGGAAACGCTTATTGTAATATGATGAAAATTTGAAATTCTCTCGAGTAGTTTCGATAACTCAATGAAGGTTAACAATCGGAAAGAACTGAAATCCTTTTGCAGTGATTTTTTTTTTGTTCGCTTATCACGGTCAGGTGAACGAATTCATCATTTTGTCGTATCTATTGTGTTATGTGTGCATCAATATATATTTTTTTTTGTTACCCCACCGACTCACAAACAGATCTCACCGATATATTTTCTTCGAGCTATTCGCGAGTTATAAATGCTGCCCTATGATATTCAATGTGACATTATTAATAACTTTGTTATGAAGTGATTGATCGATGGACTATAGCTCTAAAGTTTCCGGGGGGTCGCTCGAATTCTAACCAAGTCGAATCATTTCTCATGGATCTGAATTCACATTCTATGTTTGAGTTCATTGACTCACTCATTGGTTTCTATGAGCCACTCCCCCGTTTCTCGGTGCGCCATTGGATTTCGTCATTTGCGTTTGCCTCGCGCTGCAAATTGAATTTTCTCGAATGATAACTGAAACGCTTCGTTATGAAGTTTACTTATGAATACCCTTTATGAACTATCATATTGAGGACTGTGCGATTATCGATAAATTGAATAAGTCCGATATTGGTGTAGATTTATATACTCGGTGCCGGGAAAATGTGAGAAATATCTCAGGTCAAGATGGAACCTTGAAAAATGAAATGATGAGCTCCTATGAAAATGTTTCCTATGGGCTTTCCTTGCGGAGACATGGTCCAAAATTTTGAGACAAAACACTTTCAGGTGATCAAGTGAAATTTCAACCGATTTCCAGTGGCGTCCATTGGTGGCCAATTATTAATGAAGTTTTCGTCACAAAATCATCCTTATTTTAATAAAAGGAATTGGTATATCGACATTTGTTGATGCACCAAGTTTTTTTGTATTTAGACATGATAGCAAAATTGACTTCACGTGAATAGCACAGTGGTAAAAATTAAACCTATTATGGATATCGATTTGGAGTTCGAGTTGGAGAATATGATGAAATTTTTTGTTGGACATCTCTCTTAAAATGCTTCATACTCATATCTAGTTTATTGAATTTATATTTTTTCTGAAATATTAAATGACTGTTATACAAGTTATTGTGAAATGGGTATTCTTCTGCTGTGAGGGTATATTTCGTTCAAAAACACAGAATTTCATGATTATAATCAATAACATTTTTATTGGTTGAGATCGATTTTATACAACCATATAGAGCTGTCGATGTGAGACTCACCGTGTATGATTCCCTGGAATAAATTCTATGGTGTCCTTGAAGTATTACTAATGAAAATACAACGTCATTGCCAGACAATTCTATTTCTTGGTTTATTTATATGTGTTGGGTGGAGTGAACGAAAATAAAAATCAAAATACCTAACACTAAAATAATAATAAACTTCTAATTACAACATAATAATGTAGTAAACAAATGAATTATTTTATGTTTTTTTTTTCATTGTTCTTGTGATTTGGGTGACAGTCAATCGAACACAATTAGATTTCTCTTGATGAAAAAATGTATTGTAATTTGATCAATTTTTATTTTATTTTATTTTGAGCATACATTTTCAATATTATGAAAATTTGTTCTATGATTTTGTTAATCCAAATTCAAAATATTTCTGTGCATTAGGATGCCTATTTGAAATGCAAGAATTATTATTATTATAAAAATTGTTAATAACAAAACCTTACATAACTAAAAAAAAGAAACGACACTCAATCTTATCAACAATAATGTTAATTCTTGAATTACAATTATAAAAACAAAATATTTCCCCTCAACTATCTCAAAATTAATTTGTCATGTCGCGGTCCGGATCGATGATATTAGTTGCGCGATAACTGTCCAATCAACATATTTTTAACATGGAAGTTGTCGTGAAATTCGTTATTTCAAATTGGAAGCAATAATTTTAGTACCATCGCTGCCATAACGTTAACAAGATCTCTATGATGAAAATTACTGGATACTATGATCTGTTGAAATTCCGGGAAACAATGTTGGACCAGCATTCCAGGAAATTCAGCGTGGCACAGATCCGTCCATTATGTTTCAGTTGTCTTCGGCGTACGGCTCCGGTTCCTCGTCAAGTCCGGGCGGTTATGGCGACGGCCGTCCAGGTTGGCCTGGCGGTCCTCCGCCACCCGCCCACGGCCCGGGCAGCCCAGGACCGCCCACCCCAGGGGCTGGCCAGCCTGTTCCGGTCAGTCAACCGTCACCGCAGCCTTCACAGCCGCCCAGCCATTCGCCAGGCCCAGGTCCAGGGATGCCACCCAGTCCGCAGCAACAGCACCAGGCGTTCCCGCCCAGGCCGGCGCCGCCCACTACACCCAATGCGCATGCTCCCGACGCAGCGGTAAGTACTTGAACTTTCCAAAATTTTTTATGACTAGGGAGTTCTGCTTGCTCGGTTGGTATAAGGCAAGCGAAAGTATTTCTAAGGCACCATTATCATAGCCAATTTCTTATTGTTGGTATTGAAATAATAATAATAATTTTACTAGCACCGTTAAGACTCATATGAGGCACAAATTGAATATGAACTATGGCCAAATTCGTATGTTTCTACCAATATAAAGAATATTCAGTTCACCCTGTATAGATCCATTCAGACAGATAACCACATAGCCGAATCCACAGGAGTAAGGAACAGGAATTTGACAAGACCTTGGATATAAGCTTCCAAAAGCCTGAATTATGATGTGTTCACGTTGTCATGTTCTAGGTAACTAGCTATTTTTCAGACACATAACAAAACTTCGACAATAAACTAAGATAACAATCTTAAAATGGGATATAATCAGATGTTTTGAAAAATTCACGTTCGAATAGCTAGGTTAATAACCAATCAAGAAAAACCACATTATTTCGAATCGAAGATGAGAAAAAAAAAATGCTGTATGAAAATTGAACGGTATTCATGAATAATCGAGGTAAAATAATACCAGGTGCGTAGCAATTCCAGTTTTACCTCCATGTGACATGATATCTTTGACCACACTGTATAAGTTCTGTTGAAATCCTTGATATCACTTCAATGGTCATCATGAAGCTCTAAAGATGCAATTCAAGAAATTTCTGCAAATTCCAAATTTTCCGCGAAAATTGTTATCTGAAAACGTTTGAGAATTAATAAAGGGACATTCCATTCAAATTCTTTCCATTGTTTCTTAAAAAAGGGTGTTTCTGGTTTAACCGGCAGTGTTACGTCCCTGGCGATATTTTCCATGGATTGTTTAGGATGACTTAAATTCAGAATTTTCGAATGTAAGCATCGAAAACTTCTTACAAATTGGTAACGTTATAAACCCAGTATATCCATTGAAAACTTTAACGTTTTATTCACTATTGAATTCCAAGCCTCCTCTGAAATATTCCGGAGCTGCCCCTGTCATTTTACCGAGAATGGCCATAATCGCACCGGAAAATTGATGTACCGAGAATTCAATAAATTTATTGCTACAATCGAGACTAATCGAGAGTTCATCATCACACTCGAGAATTTATCACCGCATTCAAGGATTTATTAGTGTTAATGAAGTGGTTGTTATAGTCCGTCTTCCTATAAAATTACCCTTGACAATATTATTCATGAATTATTTTGAGAGCAGGCACGTTCAAAACAAGCTGGAACATGGAAGCTAGTTTTTTCTTTTTCTTCCTCTAACTTCACTGTTACTATTATTCTTTCTTGACGTCCTTTGCCTTGGTTTGTTGAGCCATATTATATAACAACGTAATAATTATCTGAATTCAGATGTAACAATTTTTAATTATCAAGAGGTATATGTTAATATGTATTATTCTGATATCGAATTCGATTAACACAAAGGCTACTATAAAAACCAAATTTAATCAGTTGATACACTGATTTTCAGTAATGAATAATTGTCCTGCGATAAACTTGAACTATACGAAAACAAATGTCTCATGAGGGTATGTTTATTCCTGCATCAGCTGATAGCCGTCATGGTGTGACGTCAACAGCTAATACTCCATTGTGCGATTGTTCCATCCAAATAAATGTATTTTCCTATGTCAGTTTTCTTCCTTTGGCGTTCGGCGTTGATATCGCCTTATCATTATTCCATATTAAAATCCGTGAAATGTGAAATCGAGAATGAATGATAAACGGATGTTTTGCCGAATGAAAAGGCACAAGGAGACGAAGAAAAGTGTTTTCGATGCAACAAAGCGTTAGATATAACGGTAAGATTTATTCACAAAGAAGCCCGTGCCTGTAAAATGCAAATGCACCGAGAAGCGTAGTCGGATAGCAAAGAACTTACGTCAACTTCACTAACGGCTGTAAAATCCAGTGGTAGAATAAACTCGATAAACTCGGAATACGGTCGGCCCTGTCTGTCTTTGAATATGTGTGATCGTAATAGACTGTTCATGTGCTGTTGCGTCAGCGACTCATGACATCAGCGTAGAATAGAAAAATCGATGGACACAAATTCGATCAGCTGTATCCTTCAAAATGAAGATATCTAAACTGGCTGGTATCTCGAATTTTACAATTTTAATCGTCTAATTATCATCAGTAAATGGATTTTATCTTAAGCATTCAATATTCTAGCAACTTGAAGCATTTTGTATCTGTTGAATAACTTGAACTTTTTGATTTGTCACATGAATGCGATGTTGTCACTAGAAATCTATCGATATAGATGCTACTAAAATAGTTGCATGTGTATTTTGCAAGGACTTCTTTGGAGAATCGATTGTTAACCAAGGTCAACATATCTCCAAGGAATATAGAATATTTGTTTTCCAATGATACGATCCTACTAAGACACATTTAGTAAAATGAATTAAAAACCTGTTTCTCCATCGAATGTTGAAATAATTTTTGAATCAAGGATCAATTTCTCAGTCCAAGTCATTTTATTTGCTAAAATATAATAATTTAACTTAATTTGAATAGTTCTGACGTTGAACAAGGAAGTTACAAATCTCACAGACGTTTCAAATGATTCAAGTATTATCAATGACTCAACTGAAAAATGGCAAAAGATCGTGAAACTGGCTCCCGGTTATTGCTTCAAAATTTGAAAGTGTTCCACTGATGTTTCAAATCGGCCATAATAGAAGGTATAACATTGAGAGAAGTGCAGTTTTTAAATCACTCCACTTTGTAGTTGAGGAATAATTTTGGAAGATTGCCAAGCGTGTGTATATACTTTTTTTTTTTCATTGAAACCGGAATTTCACGCGAACACAACAAAACGAAAATCTGGAGCAGCCGATCAGCTAGTCTATTATTGTGATTATCAACACCGGCATTACGTAACCCTCTATCTAGCTATGTGTAATTAAAGTGCGATCTTGACCTTTGCCGTTCTGTGTCCCGATTTGTAGACAGCACGTGTTTCGGATGTTTAATATTTTGGTGGGGGATTTCGGAATGCACGCCGAAACTATTGTGTTTCCAGCGAGCAGAAATTTGAATAAATAATGGTTGAGGGGAGGCATACCTGAAATTCCTCACGATCTGACGCGGAGAGGTCGCACAAAGAAATAATTGAAATTTCAACAACGACTTTCGACGTCAATGAGGGAATCCCCCAACTATCCAATTTTCTCATGTTGATTATTTCAATTCCATTGTAGATTCTTGAGTGAAGATAGTTGAATTTCTATAAGATATGAATGGGCGACTGGACTTGTATTGAATTTTCTACAAAGCACTACACCGAGTAGTTATAGCCCTAAACTCATTCTAGTGGAGTATACAACATTTCTGAGGTAGTAACGTCAGTTATTAATTTGTTCTCTTATTGGTCTATTCAAGATGTGTACAACTTGAAAACAAATATTCAATATTAGGATTTTTATTCACTTCACGATGGTGGTGCCATGTCCTTAGTGTGGATACCATGCAAACTTGAAAAATTAATCCATTATGCTCTTGATGAAATAAACGTTGGATTGAAATTCAGGATATGAAGTATATAAAAATAAGGATTGGATAGCATGAATGGAGTGAATTATGCAATGAACAAGGTGCAAAAATAAAATCGTAGAAATGTTAATAATTAAAACGTTGATACACAATCAAACCGTCGTGATAACAATTCAGTTGAATAAAATTATTCAGGTCTAGTTCTGTTCATTGTTTGTATTTGGGATACTTCATTTCATTTCAATTTCATTCTTATCCTTTGTTTCTATAATTCCATTTCCATTAATCACTTTTATCATTCATTCTCCTTCTATTCACTTCGTATATTAGATTTCCTTCTTCTATTAGACGTAATATCTTCCCCATAGTATTCAGAATTCTGAACTATTAGTTTGAACATGATCAAACAACAGTTATCATGGAACACCATCAACAACTTTCAAGAAAATAGGTTTTATTGTCCCATAAATCGCTACGGACTGAATTTCCTAATCATAAAACGGAAACTATTTGGAAATTTTAAGTTCAGACTTCGTCCTGAAGCAAGTTTGCATATCTATAACCATTCATGGCCTCATTCGCTGTAGCCTCGAAAATTTTTTGGTGGAATAGAGAGGCCCCTAGTAGTTTTCAGCGTGAAGGAGACGGCATTCTTACGATCGCCCGGTCGGATGGAACCGGTGAATGTAGAAGTCGCTGGGCTACACTCTTGCCACGTTGCCAGATCCTCGTTAAGCCTATTAGGGTCATTCGGGCTCTGTTGTTGGCTGTGCTGTGCCGATCGTTTCGTTGGCCATTTTTCAATGTTGAGATAGGATTATGTCGAATAAATCACTCTCTCGCCGTTCCTGCCTTCGTTTGTGCATGTCGAGTTGGGTGGTTTCACTTCCAGAGTTTGCTTTGCCGCTCTGTTACTTACTCTACAGCGTGATTCATTATTGCACGAAAGGAATAGAATGTTTATCCCGTCGATTCTATTCAATGAGGCAACCCCCCTTTGTGAGGAGATATTGATTTATAACGAGAAAAAAGTGTTGATCGGTGAATTTCCACTTCTCGTTAATTATTTGCGTACAAGAATAGGAAAGTTTTAATTCAACATTATCTAGCTACCTACTTTCGAGCATACATTGTTACCGGTGTAGATTATTTAGATGGCTGTTACAGCGTGTAATGTTTGTTTTTGTAATACTCCGGTACCTGGTGTTTATATGCCACTCTTTATGATGGTGATAGCAACACAATTATATGATAATTTATGTCTCGTGAAAATACATCAGATCATTCAAATGCATTCTGAATGTTGAGTGAACGTAAATGGGATTATAATCTTCTCTCTTGCTTCGCGTTTTCTGTTGACTAGTTTACGTCGATTAAGTTAACTGTCGAACGTCAGAATTGGTTGGAAAACACTTGCGATGTGGATGTTATAATACCAAGTCCCCTCGTTATGTAAATAGGTCGTAAATAGAGATTACAACAGTGCAGTTTATGCTGATAACTTAGGAAACCCGTTCTTTCCTCATTTTGTTTACATCAACGATGTTATTTAATTCATTCACGACTGAATTTCAGCAATCGAAACATAGGAAGCTTTTTTGCACAATTCTTATGTTGATAGTTTTCATGATAATATGTATTAATTTTTTTATCAGTTTGACTATCAATTATGAAACACCGGATTGTCCATAAAATTGACGATACATTTTCATTAGAATGGTATACCAACATCATTGCTATTGAAAAATTAGGGGTCAAGAAAAAATATTCACAGAAATGATAGACCTCCCTATGGTGGTGTGATTTTTAGCCATTTTCAAAATTTTTTGTTCCAACTTTTGTACACTTTCGAATACAGTATCAGAAGAAAATCTTGAGTATAGGCAGCATTTTACAAAATTAATGAGAAACGTGATTTAATATCGTCTAATCAACGCTGTTCCCTACTTGACTTGTCAATGTCCAGGAAGCTATTTACGCTCTCATTAAATTACAATACCCAAGATTAATTATTTCCGATGCTGTATATAATTCGATACATGTAAAATATCTATCAATGGTGTCACGCAATATTACCGATTTTCAAATAACGATTAAATGAGTTATTGTTGTCGTTCTGATGAATTCTTCTTTGTTTATTTCAAATTCTAATTTACGATAAATCGTGTTCGATTCTCTTGTTTCAATGCAATCATTTCTTACTTTTTACGGTTTAAACTGAATCTAACTGAAATCATCACAGTGGTAAATTATGATTAGTCTAGAAATTGAATAGAGAACAATTATAATCTTACTTTACTTTGCTAATTTTTTTTTTGATTATCAATGGTCAATAGCCTATTTTTTTTAAACGTTTTATTGAAATTGTTTCATGCAATGAAATTTTAATCATTTGTGAACATTTGTTCTAAAACAAATTGGCAACGCTAACGTATTTGTCAGAATTCTGACCTCTGAGAAGATTTGTATTTGATTTGATAGATACAATTTCGCCGTAAGAAATTGATTTTCCTTTTATAGTTTAATGAATTATTTAATTCTAATGAAGCGAACATATTTTCCTGTTAAGGTTAGTTTAGTATGAAATAACACGTGTCATTCCAAGTCAAAACAAATATGTGATATCAATGGTGTATTCTTATGTTATTTTATTCTTATTTGCTGTATAAACGAACTAATACCTATGCTAAAGTTGAAATATATTTTCTTGAATGTTCGTAACGTAATCCAGTATTTGGCATAAGTTTTTTTCCCGAGAAATAAAAACATTTTTCGTCACTTAATTGGTTTCACTAGTACGACTCGTTGAGAATTCCTAGTAGCTAGAGCCACGTTACAATCCGAATTCAGCTGCTGACGCCGTATTAAACCGCAATAAATCCATCGCATAACTGATAAACGTGGCAACGTCGCTGACGTAGCGCGATATCGCTCCGCCGATATTTGAGCTATCGAGGCGAAGTGGCGGCGTTGCCAGATAGCGACGGACCAGAGCCGAGTGGCGGTCGTTATCGATTGGAACGACTAGACCTGGCAATGACGCACACCACATTAAGCTGCACTGCATTTTCGTTTCGGGTACAATGTGTGCGAGCGGAGTTGCCACGCTGTTTTACCGGCTGGCAGCTCGAGTAAGGTTCAAGGGACTCTTTTTCGTTCCGAGGATTCTTAATTTATAGTACGCATTCTATGAAGATTGGCACAAGTTCAATTCCTGTATGATTAACGGTTTCGAAAAAAGTTTGAAAAACAATCCTTGACATAGCAAACAAGGTCTGAAAACTAACATTCACCAAATTAGTTTGGATAATACTTATTTTCTTCTCATAACATCATTTCTGTTGTTGAATTATTCAATTCATCAGAATTCTATCGAGAAAAATGTTATTATTTAAATATCCATAGCTTGATACTGAAGTAGAACTTTTTTTAGCAAAATTTTACAATGCAACGGATTATTCATGCACAAGCATCCAAACGGCCTCGTGGTTAGTAAACAGGTGTCCCTTATAATCGGTAGAATCTCTTCAACTATCGACATATAATCTTGATGGTTCAATTTATAGAAGTATGAAGTTGACAGTGTATGATACGTTGAAAATGTTATGGAAAAATTATCAATCATGATGCCGATGTTTCTCGAAATCGGGAACCACAGAATTGTCGATATGCTCGGCAACATCGTAGGCTGTTCCATGGCTTCTCTTTGGTTTGCTTCAACCTCGTTCGTTGTCGGTCGAAGCGAAACTCTAATGACGTTGTACTATCTACTGAATGCTTGCTGTATAACTTGAGCCTGACGTTTAGTCCCGGAGATAACGCCGAAAAAATATCCAGTCACGTGCACTGGAGGCATTGCTTGGCACGTTGCCAGACAAAGTCCCTCTTTCATATTGTAATAATAGAGGTGGTAGTTCGAAACTGTTGTTTATCGTTAATATCTATTTTCTATATAATCTCCGGGGTAATATCGAAAGTGCATTTTAGTATCGGAAAACCCTGGCGTTTTCATTGGACTTATCACATCGATCGCATCGAATTTATGAAGATTATCTTCTGGAAGTAGTAAGCAATAGTCTAAATAAGTACGTTAACGCTTTATATAAATGTTTCTGTTTTCAATGTTTTTAACTTTATTTTTGGACTTCTGGTTGAAGATAATTATTTCAACCTTGAGGTTTTTTAGAATCGTATGGGAAGGCGGTAATCTGTTGGAGGTTTAAATATCTGGTAATAATTGTTGAATTCTCGTATCAACTTGATTAAAGTATACCAGGTGATGCAAAAAGTAAAGCTATTTACAAACGAATATCACTATTATTTCATCACAAAGAGAGATTGAAATTTAATCTACTTATACTCCCTTCTGAAAATATGTGTTCTGAAAAGTATGACCTATAATTCGACTAAGATTGTATGATACAAACCAACTTAATGGAAAGTAGAACGAATGTTTTTTGATACGTTTCTCAAATGAAATAATACCAAAATGTATCCTAGTAAAATGTTTGTATCTACGAGGAATTCGGGAATTATGTTTAACTGTTCAATTCATCAGCGACATGATTTCAATAATATGGTTATATTGTGTGTGAATATCAACAGAGCCTGTTTTATTCATTTTTTTTTCGTACCGAATATTACGAAAATAGATGTCAACTGGATTGGATAATTTTCGAATATAAGTTCTGACGATGGTATTTATTATTCAATAAAATGAACTAAATTTTGCTGAATGAACAATTGAGGAAACAAAACAATGTTTCATGTTCAAAACATACCCATGAACGGCTACACTCGATTATTCACCCTGAAAAGTAACATTAATTATCAACAGATCATACGTAAGTAGATTCGACAATTCCGCACAATTTGAAAACTTACAGGAAAATCGCATGATGAACAACATAAATTCTATTCGCGTGGCAATTTATTCGCAATAATGAGATACCGCAATACAGAAAGAAACATCTATAATATCATATATTTTGATTTTACGTTCATTGAATGCGTACATTGAATATAACTGAATTTGTATGTATTGATCCTTGAACGAATCCAATACATACGAAGTGTAATTTCTTATATTTTTTCACTGTGTTCACCCTTTCTTATTATTTCACGAAATAATTTCCATTTATACGGGGTGCGTCAAATTCAGACCAGTTCGAATGGGTGATTCATTTCAATAACCACCTTTCTACTGGTGAGGATTTCCTGGAAATTATACGATATATTACCATTTTTCAAACGTCGATATAATGTTTTTTTTTCTAATGTAACACTGAATATTTTGAATAATATCACCTCATTTTTGATGAAATAAATGTTCATAGAAGAGAACAGTGAAACTGAAAATAAACAGTTCGTTCAATCTAAAAAAAAACATAAGAAATTGTCACTCGTAAGGAAGCAATTGATCAGAAGTCTTATTGATTTACCCCATATACAAAGCTGTCAAAAAAATCAATATTACATACTTTTTATTTCATATTGAAATTTCAGAGTCGATTAATGTTTTTTTTTTGTATTATCGCCCGTAGTATGAAATCTGGAACCTTGTTCAAAGCTAGGCTTGGTCAACAACAACAGAATATTCTGTTGTTGTGGTTAAATGCATGTTTCACCATTCAGACACTTAGGTATTTTTTGACGTGAAATACATTCGTAAACAAACGTAATGCCTCCTCTAAAAAACGCACCGAGAAGCAGTTGCGTGTGACGCTGTGAAGCAATTTTTCACATTCGACTTGAGGTCAAAGGAATTTATTTCACTGTTGTATTTTTTTATTGAGAAAGGGATTTGAAGTCCTGCGACTTCGTGTCTGAGAGAATTCGCAGAAATCGACAAAGTCGGTGGAGATTTTCCCTTCTTCGTTTGGAATCGATCGGAATAAAAGATAAATTATGGTTCGCTTTTTTGCTGAATCGCTTGATAGGAATTAGGTCAGTAATTGCAGTTGTAAGAAGATGATTCGTTTCTTTCGTGAAGAGGAGCTCATACGATTTATATTAGGTTCCGAAGTATACAGTTTTATTTTCAACTGAATTATAGTACCATTCTGGTAACGAGGAATTTTGCATCATGACGAATTAATGAATAGATGAACGAAGGTACAGAGGGCTTCGTTTTGGAAAAACGAAGTTCGAAACATTTTATCACTCTGTGATTACCAGTGTCGATCAAACATTGTCAACTACCCTCTCAGTCTTTATTCAACATTCACCAGATACTACCTCGAGTAGGGGTGCAAAATATTTTTTTCCAGTTACATAGGTTTTCGTGAATATCGTTGATTCACTAAAATTCTAAGAATATGATATTACAAGAACTGTCACGTGGTTAGTATTTTGAAATTAATCAATTTTTATATATTGCACAAAACATTACGAACATATACATCTTCAATTAGACTGTATTCCTTTTATGGTTATATTCGTTTCATCTGACGACAGTCAAATAGCGATACCATATATGCAGGGTTATGATAAAGTAATGCACAAAATTCATAAAACGTACAACGATCACTTTTGAAAGAAATGCAAAAACACGTCAAACTTTTCTTTTTATTCCGCATCTTTTGATATAAGTTACAAAAATAACACGTCAAAGTTGTCAAAGTTATGACGTCATCAACAAATTTTTTTAATGGGAAGCTAAGATTTTTATCACATTATGTGATAGAGCTTATGTTTTTACACACGGGAAAAATAGTTCCACCTACCATCATTAGAATTTCTATCCTTTCTCTTTCGGTTAAACGAGCCATAATAATAAAACTGTGGTGACACGAATTGTACGACTGACACTGACAATCTGTTGTTTTAGTAAAACAATTGGAAAAATTCATAAGAATAAATGTTTTTACTAGATAGGTGTAAATTTGACCTCTTTTTATAATTAGTTATGTTATTTAGTTTTTTATTCCTTTTCTCGTTTTTTTTCCTATGTGAGCCCTACTGCAACTATTTTTCCCGTGTGTAAAAACACAAGCTCTGTCACATGATGTGATAAAAATCTTAGCTTCCCATTAAAAAAATTTGTTGATGACGTCATGACTTTGACAACTTTGACGTGTTATTTTTGTAACTTATGTTAAAAGATGCGGAATAAAAAGAACAGTTTGACGTGTTTTTGCATTTTTCTCAAAAGTGATCGTTGTACGTTTTATGAATTTTGTGCATTACTTTATCATAACCCTGTATATACCAAGATAACGTAGTTAATTTCACTTCTTTTATTGATAGATACTTGATAGGAGAAAGCATTTAAGCTCCCATGGTATGATATGTAAATCTATGTTGCAGAATATTCATGATTATTTGATTGCATGCAATTTGTACGTCTGTACGTCGACTCGAAGATGAATGCGGAAGGCAATTTTTCTCAAAAGTCCCATTCGAATCCTGTTGTCAGTGATATAATTTTTGTTCTTTCAACATATCGGTCATCATGCCCTGAGGTAGCTGCTAACTAATTGTGCAGTCGAAATGGTGTTATGAAATAACCATAAACATGTTATTTTAAGAGCTACCTACCTATAGATGAATAGTTATCTCTCCAGGCCAGTCCTAAATAAACGACCCATAGGTTCGATGACTTCCATCAAGGATTTCCATTCATGTAATATTCACAATAACAGTAAATATCCTTCACAGGAATATAACGGGTGAACCGATGAATTCACTCATCAGAACTACGTGGAGTTGGCTGAGACACAATAATTGCCGAAAATTTATGGTCAATGAGAGAAACTTGTCGTGCCTTCATATTTTTTTCATTTGATTCAATTGAAGCTTTAACCCGATCAGAAAACTTTTCACGGATCTACGAAAATTTTATGTTATTATTTCCGTGATACACACAACCTCGGAACTAAGTTTATATTGCACTTGCACTGTTCGCCCTACATTCTGGCAGAATTAGGGTAGGTCTCGGCCATGTCCGTTCAGGACTTTCTAAACTTATCTACACTCGAAACGTGTGACACTATTTTTTCGGTGGTTCAGTCCGTATAGGATTACAAATCAGCTGCCAAAGGCAAAACAATGAATCCTTGTAAGGTTCTTCGAAAGTATTTCGGATGGTTCTTTGTGTAGGGCGTTATCTTGATCTCCTTTAAGCGTTGATCTGTTTATATGACAATCGGCAGCACCTCAAAGGGCAATAAAAAAGCTTCAAATCATTGAAGGAATTTGTCGTTTGTCATCGGTTTCTTTGCCAATTGCTCTTTTATCGAGTGCCTTGGCATGTTTATCAATGAGATATTAACCGTGATCTGTGATTCCAGAACATGCCTTAATGACTTGGATGAAATTTGTGAACTGAAAACTTGGTTGGTTTGAAGTGTACAACAATAATTAAATGTTTGTGTATAATCTTAATTTTGTATAATTCAATTGAAATCAGGAATAATCGCTACTGTAAATGAATACCAAAGCGATTGTAATTCATCTGAAGAAGAATTTTTTGCTTTAAGATTTTTCGTGTGGCCTGCACATTGTACAAAAAAGCCTTGGATGTTGGTTAAGAGCCTGAAATGAATATGCGTTGATGAATGGAAATGCAATATCGTGACTACATTCATTTATCGGAATTTTTTATTTTTATCGAGCAATCTCATTTACAAATGTTCGGAATTTACTATGGGATTGATCTGAACAGCTGGTTTGTTGTCGATCGATTCGACTTTCGTGCATTCACATTCCTTTGACCGGCAAACTATGCAGATGCATGCAAAATGAGATAAAAATATTGGAGGAATCGCTCACAATTCACAATAAAACCAATATCAGTCTCCATCTAAATGGATCAACGATGCTGTGCCGAAACGAATAGATAGTTTCCGATGTTCGAATGATTTCCTGGTCGTGAGAACGGTTTTATTTTATTTGGATTTGATAACTGAATGGAATACGGAATGTGGGATTCACTAAAGCAGTAGCGTAACATGAGATTCAAAAATTTGAAGGAATTGAGGAATTAATAATTAATCGACAACTCTTGAAATGGAACTTTTATAGTGAAAGGTGTATATTTTTTTGTGCTTGAGGAGAATAGAATCAATGAAAGTCAGGAACGCTATAATTCAATTCAACATTTTTTTTTTTATTTTCAACGATATGTAAATCATATTACCGCCGAAGCAAATAACTCATCGGGAGATTAAATAAAAAGGAGATTATTTCACTTGAAACTAAGTATTGTCAAAAATGTATGTGTAAGAATGTCATCAGTCCAAAGTAAATATTCATGAATGAAGAAACACAAGCAGTTTACAACAATAAAAACAGTTTATAGTTTATAATATTGCCTTTATGAATGAATAATTCCAAAAAGTTATCAATGAACCTAAACCTAAAACAAAATATGTGTGTCAATTGTAATTCAGGAAAACTAATTTATCGTCCTTTTCGGTTCCCAGACAATTTTGGACTCTGGAGCGTACTAGACCCAATGTTGAAAAAGCTAGAAGATACTAAAGCTGATAATCTTAAATAATAGTGAGCAGTTTTCAATCCATACTTTGTTGGAATTTCCGACAAGTAGAAGCTCATGTGATTATTCGTATATTATTTTATTTTAACAAGTATTTGAATATGTTGGTCCTGTTATTAAAATAATTTCCTTTTTTGAGGGTGCATATTTTTTGTAGTGGCACGCCATTGGTATTGAGTAAGCTGAACTGAACTGAATAATGAGTTTCATATATGCGACAAGGTCGCATTTGTATATTTATTTTTGGGTCGTTTTACTTTATACTACATCTGTGTTGTATCGATTTTTGGTACAAAGGTACATTAACCTTGCAGAGGGACAATTGAAAATCGTGCTACATTAGCGATGAATTGTGATGCTTGAAAATAATAACTTCTAAGGTCCATAACGATATAAAAAGTCGAAAATATTAATCGAGGTGTTGAAATGAATGAATATGGTATTAGTCTTCTGGTGTATCTTAAAGATTCTTCTGTGTAGGAACTAAAAAGATGGCTATTAAATTCTACGTTAATGTTCTGGTCGATTTCCTCATAGCTTAGTCACCTTTAACTTAATGATAAAGGTTGAAACGTGCCTTTCAGAAAGCTTAATTCTTTTCAATAAGCTATATAAGAATGAAATGGCACCCGGATATACCTCAACGTGAAATTCGAATAAAAATATCATCAGTCAAATTGCATATTTTCGATTCCATGATTTTTTCTTTTTTTATACATGATTAACGAGTTACGTTTCAAAATACATTTCAAGAAATTTCCATAATTTTGTGAATGAACTATGATAATTGTTATATGGGTAACATTTGGGTAAATGTGCTGTGTCTCGTTCACATGAATGGTTCTGAAACGTTACCCATATCTACAAGAAACCTCCTAGAATTTTATATACGTTTCATCGACAGTACATTATGTTAAGTAGATTGCAACCCTTCAATAAAATAATTATTATTTTTGAAGAGTTTAAGTAGTTTCACGAACGTTCACGTTAGGATTCAATCTGACACCTGGGTGTGGCGATTTTTCATGTTTTCACGTTTTCTTGTTTTGTGGATCCACGGGTGTTAAGTAGAGTCGCGTTGTTTTACGGGTGCTAAAAGAGGAAAGTGCGCTTACCGAAATCTCACAAAATAAGGACGATATTTCAAGAATGACACAGGACATGGAACAACATAAAACGTCATGGAAATTAGACGTTGAAATACTTTAACGTTCCCTGCTTAGGCTACCATTTTAAAAAAGTTTAAGAGTGAAAGATGGATCGGTAAACCTACAGTATAGGTAAGCAACTCCGATTTTGATGAAATTTTCACAGAAGCTTCGGAACACTAATACAAACACCCATAAATATATATAAAAATATCTTATTCCAAAGTTTCTCATCATGAATTTTTTTGTGAAATTTGATTCAAGGACATGTTAATAATGTTTTAGTGTAATAAACATTCTCTCAAACCATAACGTGAGTACAATATCAATCAAATTCTTAGGTCTTACCGTGATCGATTTTCAGAAACTTTCCTAAAAAAAAAGTATGTTAGAGGTGTTTCCGCGGAAAAATTTTTATCACTGGATGTTTGTATTAGTGTTCCGAAGCTTCTGTGAAAATTTCATCAAAATCGGAGTTGCTTACCTATACTGTAGGTTTTCCGATGGATCGATTACAAAGGAACAATATACCACGTTTAATTTTGAATTCTCGACCAGGTAGGTTTATAACAAAAAATACAGCATATTATGTCAGTGATCGATTATTGAAGAAATCATAGGAACACATTGTTTTGTGTCATGAGAACCTACTAATCCATGCTCACAACATGTTCAAATTTGATGTAGAATTAACACAACACTGACCTATTTTTTAGGCTTAGCAGTAAGATACAGATTCTAACTAGTTCAATATGCTCGTCTATTCACTGAAAACGGTCGATAACCAACCAGCAGTGGTCGCACAACCGGTACATTCACCCTATTAATATCAAATGACAATAGTAGACAAGTACAAAACACTTGCACTTGGTGCTGCGTATGCAAACTGGTATTGAATTTCATGTCGTTTTATGAAGTTTACCACTCATTTCCTCTGATTAATCTAGTCCCGATAAGATCTAATTAAACTCCTTGTATGAACTTACAATGAAATTCGATAATCATGAATGAAAGTAGATGAAGGATCACTATTTTTCTCTGATTATTATTTATCAGAATGGAAAAATGGTTTCAGTGAAGCGAAGAACGTGAATGAGATTTGCTGACAATGTTTCGAATGTTGTTGTCAGAAAAATAAGGCTGAGTTGAAAATGGATTGTTAAAATCCACACAAATCAAACTCGGTTTTCGGTGACAAACTGTTTGAATCAATCACTGTCAAAGCCAACTGTACACCAGTTTTTATACAATGATACGAGTTTCATTGAATGAGAATTAATCAAAGAACATTTTTTCAACTTGAATATTTCGTCAGTGAATATCCTTAAAACGAATAGATATTATATTCCATTTTTTTGTTGCTTGATACCGAGGAGACAATTGATTACCTTTCAAATAAATCACTCACCATATGTAACAGTTTGCATTTTCAGTGTGGCGAGAATCTCGGTATAACTTCATTTCGATCCACAGTAAATCAGGGATCAGCCATTGAATCTTCATTACCGCGAATACGGAATATACTATACTACGTATTGTGACTCAATCTGATGCTGGATAGGCGAGGGCGTACGACAATAAAAATAATGTGTTTTCTGAATGAGATTTTCCCTTGTCCACGTCAAGGTCGGCAATCCATTGAGAAACGGGTTCCTTTTTAATGAAAGAGGACCTAAAATCGTTGCAAGGTCGGTAGCGTAGCAGACAGACGCATAATAAATAAATTGATGCGAATTGCGATCAGCTGTTGGCTGCTGGAGCCGATCGGGATTTCATAAAGCTGGGATTATATATTACGTACGAACATTTGATAGCTATAGGAAACGATTGGAATGAAGGGTTGTGCTCATAAACTTTCAGTTTTACTATTACTCCAGAGCTCACGAGCGCAGCCTGATAAATGTTCATCGATATTTTTACACCTTGGTTTGACTGGTCATTAGTCCCTGGGGATTTTCCGTTGAACGAGAGCATGCTTATACAAACAACCCTTCGATTGATTAGGATTAAACCATGTCAAACCCTGAAGGAGTCGGGAAACTTATTCAGTGCGTTGATCCCAAATTAATTCGTCAGATAAATGGTTATCTCTAATTGCCTTTGATCGAGAGTGACAAACGTACATTTGCCAATCAAACTAGGGCGTGCTAAATAACGGCATTCCTCAGATCATAGAAAAAAGAGCAGAGGAAATATGGAAGATTCCCGTTACTGTGAAACGGGCTGCGAACACTACATCAGGATTTAACGTCGGATTTGGCCTTAGCGAATACCATATGCTGTCTCGGAGATGATGATTTATGTCCGGAACTTAATACAATGTGGACAAACTGTTACGACGTGATATATGAACAATATTTTATGGGTTCTAAAACTATCCCACACATTCGAATTTCTAAGGAAGATAACTTACTCCATGCAGATTTCTTGAAGTCGAGGACTAATGATTTCTCGTTTGTTTCAGGATCTGAGTGGGGGTAACAGTAATGACAGTTCTGGGGGGCCCGCACCTGGTACACCGAATTCGCAGGGAATGAGGCCAACTCCATCTCCTACAGGGTCTACAGGTTCTCGATCCATGTCACCAGCAGTAGGTCTGTGTTATTTTCGATTCATTATGCTACCTATAGGCATCTTGGAACCCCGATGAGCAGTTTGTAGGCCATGCTTTTATTGAATCCTACCTCAACCGGTGGTGATGACTAAAAATAATATACAACAATAACAACAGTAGATTTAATATTATTTTGTGTATTCAAGATTATGTGAGATTGATTATAATCATTATAATTTATGAATACTCTATTTACTCATTTCTATTTTCATTCACCAATGAAATGACGATGCATTTGATTCAAATATGTATGAAAGTACGAGTACAATGAACCTCATGAATTAATACGGAAATAGAGCAATGACTCATTCTGTTATTGTATTTGACGGTATTTGTCGTATTTATCGTAAAAAAGTGTTTGACTTTGTGATTGACTTATTTGGATTATAACGATATTCATTGAGCTTTGAATGCCTTCATCACCACGTGTAGCCGATCTAAAGGAAAAGCAATGCCTTCTGCTCTTATCGGTATCCAAGAATAGTATATTACTGAACTGTAACGTTTTTTTTATTATTATTTAGTTTGTAACCAAATAGTACGTACTATGCAATTCACTAATCTGAGGTTAGAAAAAACTAAGTTGATTATCGCATTTTGGATAATAAGAGCATTCAACATGATCGAATTGATTTTCAGGCCAAAACATTCCTATGCCACCGAGGCCATCGAGCGGCCAGTCCGACGGAAACGGCCCCAGCCGCATGAGTCACTCCCCCATGGTCACTCAGGGCAGCTACCCTGTCCCACACCCGTCTCCGCATCCCGCGCATGGTTACAAAGGCCACCCGAGTATGGTGTCAGGCAGCTCCGGCAACCAACAAATGCCCCTGTACCAACCTAACCAGTACCCACAAACCGGCTACCCTCCACGACCCTCCTCCAACGTCCAGTACCCTGGCCAGGGTTACGGCCCGCCCGTTTCACAACCGCCCCCACCTCCCAACAACATGCCCCCGCAGCAGTTCGCTCGAGCAGGAGCGGGGGGCGCCCCCAATCATATGCCGAACTCGCAATTCATGCCATACCAGCAATCGTGGCAGCCCTCGATGTCGGCCAACGCTAAGGGGAACGGGCCCAACCCGCCCGCACCTACGCCAGGCTCGCAATCTCCAAGGCCGCCCCACTACCTCAAGCACCACCTGCAGCACAAGATGGGGTTTCAAAATGTACCGGGACACGCGCCGCCTAGTCCGAATTCGCCGCAGAACTACCACATGGGGCCTCCGCCCGGCGGACCGCACCATTCGGGCATGGGGCCGCCACCGTCTATGGGACCGCCGGCTAGCAGCCCCCACCTGCCGAACAACCATCCGCCGCACGAGGGGCCTATGCCTCCACCGAGTAGTACTCCGAATTCGCATTCAATGGGCTCCGAGATGATGGATAACGGCATCACGACGACTGCGCAAGGTGGCATGAATACGCACGTGACGACGGCGTCTGCCGGCTCTGTCACCTCGGTGGTCACCACTGGGCCGGATGGGGCGCCGATTGACGAGGGTTCGCAGCAATCTACCCTGTCGAATGCTTCGGCTGGTAAGTCCTCCAACAAAATACATCCTTGTGAGGTAGGATTGTTCTAAATTTTCTGCTTATGACTAATATATTGATTTCATGCAATATTACGATATATTTCAAAATTATACAGATTCTTTAGGAAGCGTCATGAGGAAATATTCACAAATAATTCACACCCTCAGCGTAACGATGACGTCTCAGTTAATACTCGCTTGAACATTTTCATCACTTGCATGAATCAATAAATGTTGTATCATCTGTCGGAAATGATCGGTATAATTCAATACTAACTTAATTTCTTCAATATAACGTATGTTTCTTTCAGCTTCAGGGGAAGACCCACAATGTACTACACCAAAAACATCCCGTAAAAATGACATGGGACATTACAGTCATCCGACAACACCTCAAGGTCCAGGCCAATCACCTGGGCCAGCCAATATGAATTCGATGCACGAAGAATATGGTGAACTTGGCAGCCCCAACTGGCCGCGTACCCCAGCGAGTCCGGTAAGCATTTTTCTAAAGATATTTTGTAATTGAAATCTTTATTTTTTCGAGTGTGGTTCAGATTGCACAGCACTTTGTGAAGTCATATTATGCCTCTCTTCTTAGTGTTTTTTTATTTGTGTAGAAAATTCTTCCTTATATTCTCACATTTCAAGAAATGTATTAGGAATGCTATATGACATACGTAAAATAAATTTTTTTGCTAGTTAGTAACATCATCAGGTGCAAAGTTGTCAACTAGTGTCATTTAATTTCAAGGTAGAAAGGAACTATTTTTCAGTCGAAAAATTGTTCAAGAATACACAATAGAATAATGAACCAATATTCAAATCCCAAATAAAAAATATAGTATGGCTATTGATTTACAAATAAAATATTTTTTATCGTTAAATTGCTTTTTGATTATATTCATCTTGTGTTTGTTACTGTATTCACTGAGGAAGCTTACAAATGTAACTCGTTTCAACCAACACAAAATCAACCTCCAATTGTTTTCAATAGAAATAATCCAATTTTCTGTGTTGAAGAGTTACTTCATTGGTGTTAGTTGGATTGAGTGTTTTTAAGTCAATTTGAGCTAACTGGCGGGTATTTCCAGGTGTTTAACAGTCATGTGCCTCCCCAGGATACGTATCGCTCAAAGGTTGATATCAAATAATATTATTTTATGTGGTACTTAGAATTTGTTGGGTTTCTATTTTAAGCATGCTTAGCATGTATTGCTTATTCTTGAATAAACACATTTTATTCTGAATATGATCAAAACTATTTATTCAAGAAGTATCAGAAAACTGTTTCATTATGCTCAAGTGAGTTCTGAAAATTTTGTTTCAGAAATCACAAATTTTGTTCTGAATTCACATCCATGAATAATTCGTAATCAATTTGTTAATTTGAAATTTTGAAATTGTTGAACAATTTTCTGATATCATATAGCTGTGCTGTTATTCAATTGTAGAATTATAATCACTGTGTGATTTTGGTAATTCGACGTGTTGCAGAATTATATTAATGATCATATTGAAACCGTACATGCTTGATTAATTCAGTATCGACAACACAAAATAATGAGTATAAATGATTACTTTTCATCATTTCATTTGCACCACTTCATAAAAAATATCTATATATGTCTAACTGATCCATTTCACAAATAATTGGAGTTTTATAATAAGTAATGAACAGCAATATATACGATAATACTATATAAATTTCAATCAATATTGAATATCTGTTATTCTATTTTGATCACTACATCGAAGTACCAAAATCACTTTGTGGTAATGCTTCAACTAATCAATTCAGATTCACCATGTTTTGCTGGATATTCATCATCACAGCTAAGCAAAAATTCGAATGTTGGACATAATGGGAGCGCTCAGTGTACTAGATTACCAATTTTTATTCAGAAATTTGACCCTATCCTATCAATGGTATTTTCGTTAGTTTAATTACAACTATTCTCTTATAATTCAACAAATTGTATATAATATCAATAATAACGAAAACTTCATTTAATGTCATACTTGCTTAATTCATTCATCGAGACATGGTGTAATTTTTGTGGTGGCCGTCCATTTTATTTGTGACCGACGTAGCGTGTGTGTTTTACAGAAAACCGACAGCCTAGGTAAGCTGTATGAGATGGACGATAATCCAGACAGGAAGGCCTGGCTGGACAAACTGCTAGCGTACATGGACGATAGGAGAACGCCTATCACAACATGTCCTACCATCTCCAAGAATCCCCTTGATTTGTTCCGCTTGTATATGTTTGTTAAGGATCGTGGGGGCTTTATGGAGGTTTGTAATTTGGTCTGTCAGTGTTGTGTTCATTTATTTTGTTTTGTCAGGTGCTTCGATTGATGCTCCAGTTCACTCGAATTGAACTAAGTGCATAAGTTTCATGTCACATTCATATTTTCACAAATTATCATTATTTGTCAACGAACCAATTGAATTTATCAATTACACTTCTGCCTGATTTTATTGCCATCGCTCGGTAAAATGTTCATTGGATAAAGAAGAATTCGAAATGAGTTGTTAATATTTTCAAACTTCATGTAGTGTTCAGTATTTGCAGTATCCACTTCCAGAAACCGTTTTTCCAATTATGGTTATATTATTTGATCGGTCGAATCATTTGTGCGTCTATAAACTTCACAGATGTTTTTGTTTTCTTGTGGTGTTTGGCATTTTTCAATTCACCAAACATTTATATTTTGTCGTTTTGAAGAAAATGGAATAATATCATCACTTCTACAATGAACTTACGGAAGTATTATTATGAAGGTAATCTCGAAAATAATCTTGTCCTGTTCTTGAATTATTGAACTTTATATCCTAGGTCTACACTTATTGAACATCAAGTATAAAAATCAACTTATCTTCCTTCACGATCTGTCAAAAAATGTTCACAATCAATGTTGGACCAGAAAAATTTCTATGAGAAAGAGTTGTAAAAATTTGTCGCTCATTTTTTTTTCAACGATACTTTAATAACAAAATTCTGAATAGCTACTATGATGGTTCATTGAATGAAAAATGATAGTTTTCTTTATACAATATTGAAATACTCAAATCTCTATAATGAACCAGATTTGCGTTTTCAAAAGTCACCAAACCTGTTGTAGCTATATACATAACTTTTCCGTTTTCGATCGAACAAAGCGTTAATAAATGTATAGTATTCAGTATTCAATCTATGGAACATTCCACTAATAAATACTCAAATGACCATCAATCGAAGAAATCCATTTATTGTCGATCACCGTCTGACATTTCTTGTGCTTCAAGGTGACGAAAAACAAAACGTGGAAAGACATAGCTGGCATGTTGGGCATCGGCGCATCCTCTTCAGCCGCCTACACCCTCAGGAAGCACTACACAAAGAACCTTCTGGCGTACGAGTGCCAATTTGACCGAGGCGGTATCGATCCTCAGCCCATCATAAACCAGGTAGAGGCGTCGTCTAAGAAAAAGAGTGCTAAGGCGACGTCTGTACCGTCGCCAGGCTCCTCCAATTCGCAGGACTCTTTTCCTACGGGTGGAGGTGGTGGCGGCGCCTCCATGGATGGATACGGGGGCTATGGAGGTTATCCGCCCTCGGGCAACCAGGACTACCCACCGCAAAGGCCGTCTGCGCAGTCGGCTCCTTCTCCTCATGCTGGTAAGTGCAAGTGAGAGGAATTGGTCCTCAACACCTTTTTTGTCTATCGAAAATGTCTAGATCATACTATAGTAATTGATTACTGACTGATGGTATTATCTTATCTAAAGATTTATCACTGATCACTCGTCAATTGGAAGAAAAAAGAAACAATGACTCGGTTTACTTGATATTGAATGACTCATATTTTCCTATTTATTGTCGATGTTTATATTATTGTCAAACTGAATGCTGCATTTAAAAATAATTTCTTCCATTTATCACCAATTTCAAAGAAATTTAGATATGTTTAAATTGATATTTCGTCATATTATTCGTCTTTATTTATGAATAATCCATCATAGGATGTTGAAGATTCATTGTAAGGATGCTATTTGAATAATAGTGTCGAGAGTTTCCAGTGGCGTACTTAAGAAAAAACATATTCATAGTCGATCAATTTCAGAATAATTCAAATATCAATAAACAACTTCTAGAGAAAAAATCCATATCAACATACCTTTCGTTCACAACAACATTTATATCTGCAATAACACAGTCATAACGTTTTCTTTCGGATATAGAATGAATACACCCTGTATATACGTTCTACCGACTCTGGTTTGTAGAGAATTGATTATACTGGGTATGGTAGATATCGTGAAGAATACCTGAGCTCCGTTCTATTCTACGACACTGTTTTGATTTTGCACCTTATCCCGATTAAGGTGGGCTTCACAATAAAAACGCCTGAACGTTTTTTGCGCCACTCATCATTTTACTCGCCACTGTGCTTTCAGTAAGCATGTTTCCTAAATAAGTAGTTGAAAGCTTGCTGTCATAGCGATCGCTTAGTGCATACATTATAGGAATGTATCAAAATTACAGAGATTACGATGTCGATATCTTTTATCGTGAAAGATATTACCACAATAATCCGCATCTTATTCCCGAATGTGACTGTTGTGAACACAGAGGTAAAGTGAATAAGTGATTTAGTTTTATTGTCTACGCTGTTCAACCAAAACAAACATGAGTTTCGAACGCAGAGCTTTACACTGAGAATATTTTATGTTCACTGTTCACACATGCCCAATTAAATAGTAAATGAATATGTTGGGTGAATTTTTTTCATGCATAAATGATTCATTTTGAGTGATTTTCGGCCAGTTAGTCTATATTCTACCAATCAAATATACGGTGTGTGCTAGAGGTATTGAATAAATTGTTATTCCTCCAACATAACAATAAAAGAGTTTTAGAATAAATATGTTGATACGAATACTTTCATTTACCATTGATTTTTACTTTGAATGTTACTGTAGAATTTGAGTCTAAAATCAACTTTCTAGATTGTGATAGGATATAAATTCTTTCAAATCTCAATTTCTGGGTAGAATTTATCACGTTTTTTTTTTCGTCTGCAATAGGAGAGAAAAAAGTAGAAATTGGACTATGTGGCGCTGCGGAAAGGGTTATAAAACATAATTTTATGAATTCTCCGATTGCCTTGGTAGATATCACAAGGAGAAAATCCAGAAAAACATTTCCAATTCTTCTATGAAGTCAGTAGAAAAGGAGAATGATCATGAAAGGACTGATCTGATTTCCATCCTCTCGAAAGAATCCTGTCCTGTTGGTCGCGTGACCTCCCAGGAATGTTGGAATATCGGTGTGTGTTCGTTTCAGGTTCCGGCACGAACCACCTGAACAGCTCGGCACCGGGGGGCCCTAGCCCTGCTGGCGGGGCTGGAGATAACGTGAGTGTCTCGAACCCCTTTGACGACGTATCGCCTAGCGCGCAGGCTTCGAGAGGGGGTCAGTACCCGGGCGGGCAACATGCTTCTTATCCGGCAGCAGGCGCTCCCCCTAGGCCGCCGGGACAGAATTACTCGGGACAACCCGGGTACCAGTATCCTGGGCCCGGACCTGGTTCCGCCGCGCCGCCAGATCAGTATTCGCCATACCCGAGTAGTTCAGGTAAGAAAAATTTTCTGAAAGGCGTTTCGTCAGCACAACCCACTATATTTCTCGAAATCACTACAGAAAAACGGGAATCCTGTCTGAGACAACTCGGAAAACGAGTTCCGAAATGTTTATTGGAAATCGAACATAAATGGTTTTGTATGTAGCATGTAAAAACATCCATACTTGTGAAATAAGTTGAAGGCAATCTCCTCAAAATGATCATCATCGGAGATATGAATGACCTGAAGCAACTCAAAAGAAGGGTCACATCTATGTAGCTTTTCGGCCCCATTCAGCGGAATCCATGACATTATTTGCCATTATATCTCTGGATTGCTAACCATTTATCCATATGATCAATGACACTCCCAATATTTTAGTGTGTATGCATAGCTCAACAGATTTGACTCGCGAACGCAACAGTATATCTTGCACCGGCTCGTGATTCCTAAACGACATCTGTGGTTCATCAACTATCTGTATTGTCTTGTGATTTTCGATAACTTAAATATCGGCTTCGAAATAATTTTCAAATTAACATTACTCCTGCGGTGAACTGGTGAATATTTTCTCATATTTTTGAAACAACTATGAAGATTGGAGTGGAGCTCAGTGTTTTCTTTCCAGAAATTGCTTCAACAGGAATTTGCCTATTATACATATTGTTATCAATTCAACAATAGGTACTTATTATAATCTCTATCATTGTTTTGAAGTGTTGTGGAATGATGATGTTTGATTACGTATAATATAAACATCGAAATTATTGATAATTTACTCATATGTTATGCTATTTATCACCTAGTCATGGCAATATAAATGAATATCTGTGTATGCCAATTCCTAAAAAAATACAAAAATATATCCTATTCTACCTCCGGCGATTTTATATCAACTATATTTTATTTCAGGATATCCTCCAGCCGTAAGACCAGTGTACCCACCGTACTCGGGCGACTCTTCTGCTCCACCAGCTAACCCCAGCAATTCGCAGGGGCCTCCGACAGCGGGCGCGCAAGACCCTTACAGATACAATGCAAATCCGGGCTCCAGCTACAATCCGAGGCCCACTTACGGCCAGGCTCCGAACAGCGGCGGCCCTCCACCATCTCAACCAGCTGGTCCTGGAAATTATCCACCGCATCCCGATTACTATCGTCCAGAACAAGTAAGAAAATCACTCTATTATTCTCTTTTCTTAATTTCACCATTCTGAATCGTGTTTTTATAATAGCAGGGTACTGGTAGTGGAACAGGCTATCAGGGAGGACCCAATGCAAACAAAAATATGCCTCCTCCAGGTCCACAACCACCCAGGAGGCATCCAGACTTTGCCAAAGATCAGCCCTACCCTTACAATCAACCTCGCGCACCTATGTACGGTAAGTGAACCATTCGCAAATCTTTCACCTCAAAAAGATACAAGCCTTACGTTATTTCCTAGGTGGTTGGCCTAACAATAATCAGTACAGACCGCCTCAGTACGGTGGCACTCCTGGAGCTCCTCAAGTCACTCCTCAGCAGTGGAACCAGAGTGGAAGACCTGCGGGTCCCTGGCCGGCCAATCAAGGATACCAACAGCCGGCAACTGGACAGCCCCCTTGGTCTGGGGTTTCACAACCAGCGGCACAAAACGCCAACATGAGGCCTGTGCATAGACCAGGCAAACCATTCCCAAATATGATGCCACCTGGTGGGGGCAAAGGTGGTCAAGTGCAGCCTACCTCGGGCAGCTCGTACAGCCACGGCCAGATGACCAAAAGAGAGATAACATTCCCTCCTGACAGCGTGGAAGCTACAGTGCCTGTGTTGTATCGAAGGAAGAGGTTGTGCAAGGCTGACGTAGGACAGGTTGACGCTTGGCGCATCATCATGTGCCTGCGCTCGGGGCTGTTATCTGAGAGTACTTACGCCCTTGACATGCTTAACGTTCTGCTTTTTGATGACTCTACCGTTGGTTACTTCGGATTGAACCAATGGCCAGGACTTATGGACCTACTCATCGAACATTTCAAACGCAGCCTCTCAGATATGTTCGATGGCCCTTACCCAAGAGAAGAAAAAACAGATGATCATGATATTGATTTAGGAGGAGTTGTAACGCCTGTTGATCCCGACTTCAAAACTGTTGTACTGAACAATACTCCTAATTACTCCATGATATCTAGGAAAGGACACCCGGTGAAGCTTGTCGACAAACCGGAAGACATATTTATACAAGATAATGTTAGAGCTTGGGATATAAAGGGTGATCCTAATAACAAAAATATACTAGCAGAGATTGACACGGATCCATGGCACACGAATGCCGAATATATTTTACCTTCTTTTCAAGCTGAGTTCAAAAAAATCCCCTTTCACATGCGATTGAAGGAAGAGACAATACAGGAGGTCAAGAAGGTTGAGATGATCAAAAAGGAAAGTGAGATAGTAACTAAGGAAGAGCTAGAGGAGGAGGATACCAGGAAAATGGTGGAAAAGAATGACATGGATGTAGACCCGATAGTGAAGTCTCCTCCTCCTGACGAGTCGCCTCCAGATGAGGGTCCGCCCGCTAAAACATGTGAAAAAAGACGTAGGTCTAAGACATTAAGTGATGTGATATCTCGAATTAAGAAGGATTCAGAGGCGCATGAGCTCACCGTGGCCGTGACGGAAGATGATGTGAAGACTGAAATAGTGAGTGAAAAAGCAGACTGTGAGGAGGCAAGTTTAGATCTGAAAATTAGTGTGAATGGCGAGTGCAGTGATAAACCGGAAACAGTTAGGGATATCTCGAGACCCTCGAAGAGACGGCGGATTTTCGATTACGAAGATGAGGCTTATACTCGAGATGAGGCTAGTTTGGTGCTACTTACTGAAAGCCAAGATAATATTGGCAAACGGTGCGTTTGCTTGTCTAACATTCTTAGAAGCCTTACGTTTATTCCTGGGAATGAGATCGAGTTTTCGAGAAGCGCCCCGTTCCTCGCGCTGATTGGAAAGCTGCTGCTGCTCCATCATGAACATCCACCTCGTACACAGAAAACCAGGAATTACGACAGAGAGGTGAGATTTCAAATACTTCATTTTGTGCATATCACATTGCTATTTCGAATTCAATTAAGAAATTAATAACATTTTATGATAATATTCGGATATTGTATTTTCAGGAGGACGCTGATTTCGCCGATTCTTGTAGCAGTTTGCAAGGCGAATGTGAATGGTGGTGGGACTTCCTCATCCAAATACGCGAAAACATTCTTGTATCTTTATCGAATATTGCCGGACAAGTGGACGTGTCAGTGTTCGACGAAGAAGTCGCTAGGCCAATGCTGGACGGGCTACTGCATTGGGCCATATGTCCTTCGGCTGCAGGTCAAGACCCATTCGCTTCGGTGGGACCGACGTCACTACTCTCGCCGCAAAGACTGGCGCTCGAGGCCTTGTGCAAGTTGTGCGTTACTAACAGCAACGTAGACCTGGTGATAGCCACGCCACCGTTCTCTAGACTGGAAAGGTTATGCGCCGTGCTCACTAAGCACTTGTGCAGGTCTGAAGACCAAGTGTTGAGGGAGTTCTCGATCAATCTGCTGCACTATCTGGCCGCTGCGGACAGCAGTATGGCGAGGGTGGTCGCGGCGCAGACTCCGTGCGTATCGTTGCTGGTCGCATTCATTGAGCAAGCCGAACAAAGCGCCATGGGAGTGGCCAATCAACACGGCATTAGCGCGCTGAGAGAGAATCCCGACTCCATGGGCACCAGCCTGGATATGCTTAGGAGAGCCGCGGCGACATTGGTGTTCCTAGCCAGGCATCCGGACAACAAAGCTCTGTTGGTGCAACAGGAGTCCAGGCTGCTTGCGCTGGTCATGAGCCAGATTTTGGATCAACAAGTGGCGCTGCTGCTGTCCAAAGTACTATTCCAGATATCCCGCAGCTAATCCACTGTGGTTCCGTAGAAACGATGCGGCCTTGCAGGTGTACAGATAGACCCGTGTGTAGCGAGGATCCTGTGACTTTTACCACAATGACAGTGTATGCATATGTCTGTGTGTGCGTGGGTATGCAAGTGATGTGATGGTACTTGACATCGAGACTAGATGAGAGAGATAGATAGAGAGAGAGAGAGAGAGAGAGACCCTGCTCTCTGCTAGCCGAACAATTCACATAGTGTAATCCATACTACATAATTGTACCATTTTGTAAATTAAGCGACATACGTCTTTCTGGAAAATGTTAAACATACATCCATGTTACTTATGTTATTTATTATTTGATATACATACAAGTATAAACGTAGATTCCAACTACTCTGGAATAGCCTGATTGGTGCAAAAATGCAAGTGCAGGTGATGTCATCTCCCTTTGGTTTCCTGCACACTCACTTTTCTTATTTCATGTTTGGTATTACTGTGCGAATGCTTTATACATGTCTGATAATGAATTTAATTAAATAAATGTACAAAGGAAGTACCGAAAATGGTGTTTTTATACAAGTTTTAATTTTCTATGTATATTTAGAAATGTTTTATACATCCCATTTTAGCTGTTACATTGAACTCTGTTAATGAACAAGTTTGGACTGTGAAAATTAGAGGAAACAGTCTTCATCTAGAACTCAAATGTAGTTTAAAATATGTGGTGATATTTTTCTGGCTGTAGGTATAATTCATCTTATGTATGATTGCATATTGTAAAATAAGTAAATGCTAAATACATCAACCTATTTTTTAATTTATAACTTCGAACCCTAAATGCAGTTGCTAGATACCGGATTATTTATTGTTTGTTTATCGATATAGTTGAGTTCTGACTACATGTTAAACTGAAAAAACTATGGTCTCGTCTAGCATTATAAGTCTAAACACCACATATAGAGAAGTTACCAGAATGGGAATAGTGAATCATGTCTGTCCTTGAAGTAAAACTAAAACTCGTGGATTCTCACTTAATGCATCAAACATAGCACCTTTTTTGCCAAGATTGTTTGACAAGATTATGTCAATTCAAAATAATGTAGCAATAGGCAGACAAAAGTTGATTTATTTAAATCCATCATGTGAATAATCATTGAAAACTGAATATCTCATGGTTCGTGAATCTTATTACATATTGTAATATATTTTCCATAAAGTCTTAATTCTGAAAGCGAATGAATCAAGGTATACAGAAAATGAAACCATTTTTTTCTGACAATGAGTCAAACATCAATTTCCAAAGAGACTTTGGAAACTTCAGTTTTGGAGTAAGGTTTGAAGAGAAAACGTTGATTCTAGATTCTTCAGTTGTATTTGTTCTGCAGTTTCGAGAGAGATTTTGTCATGAAACAAGTGTGAAATTAAGGTTCACAGTTTATATCACATATCAGCTGAAGAGTTATTCTTTTAATACGTCACTTAAGGGTAGTAATAGAATAACTATGACATTTCCTGATTTAAATACAAATGAAATGAATTCATCTCTTCGTACTCTGAACAGTAATAATTAAAAATTCATTCATTCATTGATTATTCTGTACCATGGCAGCAAATTTCTACAATGCAACACTCGTAAAATTATTCATTACAGGGGTGCGGTGACGTCAGTGAACCTAACGTAATCTTGGAATATAACGTTTTTCAAAAGCATATATATTTATTTTTCATGCCAACTGTAACAGCAAATTTCTTGGATATCGATGGAAGAGGAAAAAAATTCAATTTTGAAAATTTAATTTTCATTTTATTTTGTGATCTGTGATGAAACTGTCAACAATGCCTGTCAACTTCAAGACCCTCCCACCCTGCTGCATGGTGGTTACAACATGGCTGCCGTTTCGTTGTAAACATAAGTTTTGATTTCGGCAAATATTATTAAATTAGTCGAATAATTTGAGTTCTAGTCGTGTAAATGAATTGTGTTATGTGATACAAATATAGACATTAGTACAAATCGCATGGTTTGCCTCACAGATGTCAGCTGTTACACATTCTGTACCAGGTTAGTGCTAGTATTCTAGGTAATTTTTTGAAAAGGTTTTTGTAGTCGTTGTTTTCGTTTATCTGTGTTTATATTCTCTTCTCACAAGGTTGAAGGATAATAAAACCAGAACCAGATTGTATGCTATATTCTGTAGAAGATACAATTAATAAAGACATATTTCATCAGGAACATTCTTTATAGTGTGTTGAATAATATTTGAAGACACCATGGAAGGTACTTGTATTGTGATAATTCATGTTTTCATTTTGGATCTGCATAAATTGATTAATTCAGTTAGATGCACTTGTGATTTATATATTTATTACATAGTATTTTTCTCTTAGGTGCTGATCCCACTAAGGGCATCCAAAAGCGTAGAGCAGTTAACATAGGGTAAGTTTGCTATTCCATTTAATATAGTTATGTTTCCAATTTATAATGTTATATTAGATAAATTTTGGTTTATGGATGTTGGCAACCAATAAATCACTGTCTCACTTCACAAGCCATAGTTCCTGAGCTCTATTACAGGTGTCGCTACAGGTATAGGATGTATACTGGAAAATAAATTTGATTAAAATGTGTTTTGCCCCATTTCTGTTCATGAAAATGGGAGACGGTTTGGCGCGTTTTTAGATTCAATTATGATAAGAGCATTAATTTCTCTTATCAGTCCATAAATAAGAGGTAATGGACACTTTTGATATTGAAATTGTAAATATGCTCTTTATATGGGTATTTCGGGAAAAAAGGTGATATTAACTGAATGGTACTTTTCTTTACTTGAAAATCAATATTATGTCACTTAAAGACACCTCAAACTTACGATTTATGTATTTATTGACACTGAAGCTTGATATAAAAAAAATTGTTTCAGAGAATATTAGTTTTTGAGTTTAGTTTGAATAGATTGAGACTCCATATATCACTAATAACAATCCTTTTGATGCTTAAATCTACGCAACGGATTTTGATGAGTTTTTTAAAAATAGATAGAGTAATTGAAGAGGAAGGTTTCTATGTATAGAATAACATCCATCAAATAGTGGAGAAATACTGTTAATTTTGAGGTTTCTAATGTGGTATAAAAAATTACATTTTCCGCTTACATTGCAAAGGCATGCTGAACCCTACGAGATTAATCAAAATAATTTACTAAGTATTGTACACATTGAAAAGGTCTATAGAAAATTCAGCGATGGTATATGCCTATGTCTATCCCTTTTGGATATCCCATAATAACATTTATTGTCATTTACTTTTTACGACAAATAATGGCATATTTTCGAAGCGATTTTAACCAACACAGCATTAATCCTTATCCAATTAAATACCTTAAATACAATGTTGGTTTAATATAGGTCTATATGGCCCTTCACAGCATATGATTTAAATGGATATTTTCGAAGATATTACAGACTAGTGACCCGCCCGGCTTCGCACGGGTGCAATGATGATACTAAATACACTACAGAAAAGCTGTGAACGATGTATATAAAGACATTCTGTGATATATTAATTTTTGTAAAAAAAGAATAAATTAGTGAAAATGTAAAAAGTAAATAGGTTCAAATGTTGTGCATGAATTTAGATATTCCAAAGATAGCAGGAAATCTTTATGGTATAGGAAAAGGGGAATTGTTTTACTCCAAATTTAATGCGTGCGGGCCACGGGCAGTAATGAATAAATCAAAACTACTGGATCGATTTCAATCATTTCTTCAGTGAGTGTCACAGACTATATTTTATACCCGTGCGAAGCCGGAGCAGGCCGCTATATTTTTTTACAACGTTCACAGTTTTTTTGTAGTGTATTTAGTATCAGCTTTGCACCCGTTATACTTATGAATATACTATCAGTTTAATTACATTATGAATGCAAGATTTGTCAACAAGTCTATAGTTAATCGCATATCATATGAAATATTTGAACAAAAAGTGTTTTCAACATTTTTATAACCTACTCACTTCAAAAGTTAACGGAGAAGAACAACTTTGCAAGGGTAATTAGTAACCCCATCACAAAACTTTAATTTTTTGTCAATAATGCGAACTATTTCGAGAGTGGGAGATTTTGCATACATTTTCATTATAGGCTATTTCGAAATTTTTACCAATTTTTTGACTCGGAGGAAGATATGTTTCCCTTTCATGTTCTAACTGGAGAGAAATTCAATGGAACAATACAACCTAATTAGACAAGAAACAAAAAGTGAGCAGGAAACTGAGCAGGAAGTGGATTCATAGAATATCAATATAATTTATATTTTCACTACGAATGATGATATCACAATTGAACAATTGATTTTTGGGTTTGTGATCAGTATCAAACTCATAACATAGTTGTTCAACTCAAATTATCATTCTTATCAAAAATGTATTTATGGTGTATATTATGAATGCATTCCATCATTATGTAATTATATTGTTTCAAAAATTCAGCATAATTGTTTGAAGATCAATGAGGTATTGACTATTCCTGAAATTAGTGTTCAATTATGATTAATCAAGATTTCGGATTACTTGCGATAGACCATAACCACTTGAATATTAATGTAGTGTTCTTGAATTTGATTAATGAAGTTTCATATGTTACGAATATAAAGACAAATCCCGTTCATTTATCCATGATTTTGGGACTTTATAAACTTAACGTCATTTATAAAGCTTTAGTTTATCCTGCGATTTTCGGCTGCGGAGAGGGATTTGGGAAAATCCCTCAACAGTAAGCTCGGTAACATTTTCACTCTTCATGAATAACGTAAATGCCTTCAGCAGGAAGGTAGATATTTGTCCAATATTAGGCGATGAATGTGTTCAGGAATGAAATATCTATAATGCCATTAATGAATAAAGTTGAATTTGTCTCAGAGTTTACTTTTGATTAGTGTTTACAGGATGATTTTTTTAGTCAATTTATTTTCTGAATAGCCGTAGAACGAATTAATATATTGAGTATAGACTGAGTTAGTCATTTCAAATGGAGTAACCTCAATTTCTTTTTTTTGGGAGCTCTGATATTTAATAAATCAGACAACGCGATAAATGTAATATCTCCTTTGAATGAATGGTTTTCGGAGAATTATTCATATCTGAACTCCTCGAAATTTCAAGCAGAAAGATTTCATCATATTTAATGTATGTGATGTGTCATCACTTGAAATTGATGACGCATCTCCTGTCACCTATAACTGCATTTTACATTTCATTATTTTTTTTAGTTCATCTCTCAAAGTTGTCAATCAACTCTCTATAAGTCGAAACCTATGCAGACCCTACGGACGTAGTTTCGTTATAATTGCTATACCTATACATATAAGAAAATCGTTGAAATTCAGATCGTTAGTAGTAATTCGCATTTATAGCACAAAGTTGGCATTATTTTCACCTCATATAGATGTGTGTGAATTCAAATAATTCAACCAGACGTTTTTTAATTTTTATTTATGTGTGTCGCCTAATTTTGAACTTGTAAATGTTTGTTCCGAAGGATAAATTTTAAAATAATTGAAATGTTGGTCAAAATATTTTGTTTTATAAATATTATGCCAAACACGATATCAAAATAATGATAGTTTACAAAATTAATTCATATATTTAAGGCTATCTAACAAATTTAGGAAAGATTCACAGCAATTATGTGATTTCTTCTGGTACCCAAAGTAAAATATTTATGGATAAATATACATATTTGCTTAGTCTCACATCGGGGCTTTGTAAAGGTTCAATCCCATCTATTTCCACATATCCCGATAGAGTGAGTTAAAATGTACCATACCTTTACATTCTGTTGATCTTGGTTCAAATCATCTGGGAACTCATCTACATAAGTGAAGAATTATATTCATCTATCAACGTGTAATGAGTCTGAACGAAAACACTTCTTTTACACATTTTTTCTTTGACTATCGTCCGTCATGATTATGCTCTCGCAACGTCTCAAAACGAAATAAGTGTAGACCATAGACCTTTGCTGAACATGGGCAGTCGGGTACCTACCTCTCTATCACAGTGTTTCCCCACTCTTAGTGTTAGCTTGGCTCAAATGTTACTCAACTTGAATTGAAATATGTACTGAAATCTGTGAATTTGTGTTTTTGTGTTAACAATTAGAAATTGGCATCGAAGTATAAGCGATATCGTGATGGGGTTTCAAAGATTTTCAAACCAATTAATCAAAGTTCGCACTTTGATTCACCATATATCCGTTATAATTCACTAATAATTGGTGAAAAATTGTCTATTGAAGTGAAGACAAAAAGTAACCACGAATACCAACAAATCCTATTACTTTTATTTGATGTAGAACTGTTATTTCACAGCTGAAATGAATAGATAATATTGGAATTAGATTCGGAAGGCATGTAGTTCAATTCTTGTGAAACGCCTGTATCGATTCGAGATGTTTGATGGATCGAGGCAAAAAATTCAACATGTGCTCTCTAGGAATAGCAATTTGGGCTGTTCAGCCAACATGTTATAGTGAAACAATAATAGTCCCTATTATGGGTAATCAAAATTTTGGTTCAGAACCCCAACTTAGTTCATGAAAAATAATATGGATCGATAGTCGTCATTCGGTTAATACAATAATAGGTCCAATTACTAAACAGGTTTTCCCTCTAAATATACTGAGTGTTCAGATTAAAATTTCGGATCAGGATCAATAGTATTGGATTTCTTGACACGTTTACTATTTATTCGGAAATGTCTGATGTATGTATTTTTTTAAAATAAACATAATATATTTAACAATTTCTTAGTTATGATAACAAATCTCGCAACACCACTTCTTCATTAGATATTAATTTTTCAGGCCAACAAAATACGGTTTATAGAGAATAAAAAAATATTTTGATTCAATGGATATATAAACGTGCTTGTTTTTGAGAGAAAAGTGCAATTGATAAATTCTGTTCAGATTTGATATATCTTTACGTGTTCTCAGGTCACATGTTTTATTATTTTCATTCGTAGACATCTCAACTCAAAATCATTGATGAGAATTCAAAGTCTAACCTGATGGATCGAAAAAGAATATTAGGTATACTTATAACTAAAAAGAAATTGAATAATGAATTCAACTAACGAACAGATTCCAAGTGGGAAAATCAAGATCGGATCCAGAATTGGTGTATTCAATAAAATTCACTGTTTTTTACTATTTCCTGTTCATAATTATATTTGAAATCATGCGTATTCTATATTTCAAACAATATATTTTATAATTGAAGCAATATTATTGCTATCAATATTCGAGCATTAATTTATTGCACCCTAAGTTATGTTTACAAATCGTACCATACCAAAATATTATTGAAATAGATTATAGCGAATTATTGTCATTTCGAAACATGTTCACGTCTCATAGTTAAACGCTACGAGTCAATTTTGTATATTGTGTCATTATGAATCATGCTATCATTAACTTTACAAAACACCTTGTATTTCAACTCTGCCTAATTCCAACTTCAATATCTCGAAAATTTCATGCACAAATCTCAAAAAATCAGGTGGCAATTGGAATCTTCGCGCTTCGATTTTTTGTATTCATTTTGTTGTTACAAATAAAAAAACCAATGAACTCAATTTCCGAAAACGAAAAATCCTCGAACTCGAAGACCTGTGTTTCGTGGATAGGTAACTCTTAACCATCTCCACGTTGAAGCTTTGCGCTTTGCCGTGTAGAACCTAGACACAGTTTACGTTTACAGCCGTCAGTCAGTCACAATACCCCGGCGCGAGAGGATAGTTTTCTGCCTCACGGTAACACGAAACATGTGACAGGCGCATAAGAAAATAAAAAACAACAACTCACATTTACCGAAAAGTGCTAAAAACCAGTCATGACTCCATAAATTGTGATAAAACCACCCAGAAGTGCCTTCGGTTTTATTCAACATCCGAAATAATTCAACCCAGCCGTTTTTTTAAATAAACAATTGTGGATATGTACGCAGCTTACGCGGGGGGTGCACCTCCTCATTACGCACCCCCTCCCCCAACGTATTTACAACCCCATCCGCCGCCACCTCCGCTGCCACACCACGTGCAGGTGCCCCCAGTTGGAATGGGTCCGGAACCGACCCCGGTGGCACACTTTTCCAAAAAACGAATAAGGTAAACTTAGGTTTATGTAGGCTAAAAAACTGTTGACATTCTAGACGGATTGGGTGCACCGATTTATTTTAATGGGCTTTAAGATATGACAGCAACAAGAATTATTTTGAATCAAAATTTACAATCTAGACAAATTATTGATAAATATTATTTAATCTTTTGTAAATAGTGTTGAAAGTGGTACTGTCAACCGTATATACCTGTTTTTATTCTTCTACCTGTACATAATGCAAACGTGAACAGTATATATGTCAAATATCTATTGATACTTTTAATATTCAGTGAAGAAAAATAACCGTATCTATGCTGTAAATGACAACAGGATTTCATTTTACCAGCGGCTGTCATCTATTGAAAATTTCAAAAGAAATCGAGGACAGTGTCATGATTTTTTGATGTTTGTGAAATAATTATCCCTGTCAAATATTGTTTTCTTATTGTTGATAATGTTTGTGGTTGATGTATTTCGAGTGTCACACACTAATTTTCATTTCCTGAAGTTTTTATTTAATATTTTAATTCTTCTGTTATCACGAGTTTAGATCATAATTAATTTTTTAAATAATATGGGAATAAGTTCATCGAAAACTGTTATAATTATATCATGCATTACCTAGTAACTTCTCTCTCTCTCTGCATCCAATAAATTATTCAAATCGATATGTTGCAACCACCTGTAGGTCATAAACGTTTTCTTTCACGAATTTGCTGCGCCAATGCATGATTTGAATAACAATGGAAGGTAACATGGGGTTGCTTTATTTGTCTGTCTTGGGGGAAGTGACGACAAAAATATCTTTGGAAATAGGGGCTGGTGATGTTAGTCGTCTGGTAGTTTGATGTGTTGTTCTGTTCCTTACCTAAAACGAACATAAAATATTCTTAGAACATTTTCACGTTCAGACTGATGATTCCGTATACCTATGATATGTTTCGTCAAGCTCTATTATATTTTCGAAACTTATAGAAATGTATAGAAAATTACAAACGTTTTTTTATTCTACACTATTAATGATTCGTATCGATTGAATTGAATTGGCCGAACATGGAAAATGTGATGTAAATTCTGATTGTGTTCGATTGGCGCATCAATGTATTTCAATAAATATTTCCCATGATTCATTCAATTGCTATTAGGCCATTGCTTTTTCTCATGACATATTTCACTAATGATTTCAATTCAATAATCTAGGTGTTATCGAAGTTCAACAAATACAGTATTGGACAAAAACCATAGTTCTAGTTATTGTTGTGAAACTAATCTAATTTTAATCGCGTGATAAAACTGTATTACAATACAAAGTATCGCTACAATAAAATAATCATAAAAAAGCAGTGAAAACTCGCTATGGAGTCTGAAAAATAATCAGAATTTCAAAAACGTACTGTCTTACCTGCCTCAGATTTGTCTATGGCGATAAAAATATAATATGCGTGCAGCGTTCAGTCTTTTATTACTTTATTTACATGTTACCATCTTATTTCCTGAAATAATAAAACGTCTTTCGTTTTTTCTCTAACTAGCTGCCAAAGGGGACACCGAATTCCCATACGACTCGTCTTAATTTAAATTTTAAATCCGATGCAAGGGCTTTGGCCTAAAGAACTTCGGAATACGACGGCAAGCCGTAATCTAATGACAGTATTGGGGTGAAAAGGCAGTTTTCGTATGAGGGCTGATCAGAGTATTGTTCATGATTTTAAAGAGTGGCACAAAGAAATATTCATCAAACCAATCACTTGGGTGGGGATTCTACATCTGATCATGCGTGCATTGTGTCAGTAGACGTGTTGAACATTTTTGATGCTAATCTAACTTTGGTTACTGAATTATCATTCCATAAGGGTGGATTCTGGGATCTTATCTCCATTTTTATGAAAGGAAGAACAAGACACGTGGTGTAGAGAGTTATGATGTTTTCATCTATATGTATAAGGATGGTAGGGTTCTATTTGAAATAAGAATCACTGTGTTATGCGGGACAGCAAGTGATTTTGTTTGAGATATCAAATCAATTTCATGTGTAAGTTCTAGGTCAATCAATTTGTATATTAAACATTTCTAATGAAAATGGGCAATTAATTTGATGAATAACAAGATGTAAAATGAAATTTTAAACGCTGATGCAGCAAGCGTTTATGTTCCTTACTCATTATGTTTTGATAAGGAGAAACATAATTATTAGTCTAATTGTGAGGAATATTGTGAAACAATGTCGCATTTGTGCAAAGTGCAAAGGCTAGCAGAAAATGTTTTGTTTGTCTTTATCTAGAAATATTGACTTACTCATATCATATATCATTTCAAATCTGAATCACTACCTACTAATATTCAAAGAATAACAAAACATTTCTTGTAAAAGCAATAGAATTTTCATTTGTTACGTATTGACACTGAATGACCGTAATGGTGGTGTTTCTATTGGGAACATCTACAACTAATCCACCAAAAATGACAGTCATCAGGGATTTTAACAGTTCCTAACTCTGTCCACGTTATGTTATGTGTATTACACCGTGTAAAGATCCAAAATGATTCATTCAGCACACATACGGTTCTACTTCAATATTCTGCTGAAGAAGAAATATCACTGAGTTGTGTATTGTGATGTATTGAAAAATTCGTGAATGAAAAGAGATCGTCGATCCCCTTGAATTTCACAGCTTGGTGCATCCGATGTGAGAATAATATCTGCTCCGATTAATAGGGGAACTTGATATCTTCTTCCGCCATAACAGTCTGCGTTGATGATGCGCATCCCTTTTTTTCTCGCTAGCAATACGAGCTCGAATGTAATATACCGCTGTTCACTCGAGAAATTCCCGAATCAACTTTTCTCTTATGAATTATTTTCTACTCGATTATGACGTATCGTAGAAAAATAACCTACTCATCATAATTTGACATATTCAATGTAAATCTTCCTCCAATCTCTCTTGTTTCTTTCCCTCCTTTATTATTTCCTTCTTTCTCATTTCCCTCTTCTTCAATTGGTTTTCTTCTTTTCTCAGCAATTCACAGCCATTCAGAGATAATCTCTTCGTAATGGAATCACCTCCATATGTGATGATTTCACATTCGAACCTACATTTGAACTGATGGATGGCAGTATGTATATTCGGTTTTTCGATTGGTTCATAACCACCTCTCGATAGGCAGCACGGCATCCGCTATTTACCTTGGAGTTACCCCATTGCAGCTCTAAATCTGTATTACGTGCTACGATGACCAGATAAAGGTCTCATTAGTAAACCGTGAATCGGACGATAGGGCGCAAACATTGCCCAATAGTCCTGTAAATATACCCCTTTCCAACAGACGTGGCCTGTTCAGTTGTCAAATTTTCATTTATTTGATGTTACGGTGCAGATGATCCCTTACAGGAGGAACGCAGAAAGTTTCTTATATTGAAAATTCGTTATTCGGATTTATATTCGGAGAAAGGGACGTGCTGTTATATCTTCGTTATTGTCAAAGAATCCCTAATAAATGAATGTATCAAAAGATGTTGAGCTCAACTTTCTCCAAAGATTCACCTGACTTCATTGTGAACATTCGCAACTGATTTACTAAATAACCCCAATCTACTAACCAGAAATACTCTCAATTTGGTGATTCTGAATCAATAGGAATGTTAAGAATGAATAATATTGATATTTTTGTATGTATTACCAACGTGTAACGTGATTCTAACCTAATATCCCAGAAAATCTATTACCATAATGCAAGATTGAATAAAAACATATTTTCTAGATGAAAACCCTGAAATCTCTCCTGACTAATACTTAACAATAAAAATTACTATATTATTGAAAATTGTATCATGAATAGACAGAAAATGTGGTCACGTTTGAAGTACTCACAATGAATTATTTGATGAAATTGAAAAAATTCAGTACTATAACCAAAAATGTCCAAACTTTCTAGTGAAATAAAAAATGTTGTGGGTTTTTCAATAACGACGTTGAAGTACGAATTTCACGAGAATGTATTTCAATAACTCAAATGAAATACATATTATATTTTGCTTTATTCAGTCACATTTCTATTCATTTTCAATCGAGTAGAGGTCAACAACCAAACAGCAATACCACTAATTACTCAATTAATATCAATAATGAGTGTACAAATAATGAAGCAATCAGGCAATTTGTATTAATGAATTTACTTTATTCTTCTCAGTTCTGTAAAGCGTATCAAATATGATTCGATATTATGAGTTGTTTGGTATAATTTTATTGCTATAGCTCGTCATAAGCGTTCGAATCATCAATTTAACTGTTGTTATTACGAAAAGTAATTAGCAGTCACTGTCAACTTTGGAATTAATAGTTACTCTTCGAATTTTGGTCTATATGCTTTTTGAAGGTCGATATCCTATAGAGGAGGATTTGTATAGGTCGTGCGTTGAATATAGGACATTTTCTAGTGGTAATCGTTTCAGAAATTGAATAATGTCAATTATTGCTATTGTAAATTGAAATACCAATAACAGAAAATTGTTACTTAGGATTTAGGAATATCACTGTATAATGCAAAAATGTTTCAATGGAAAATTCTTTTGCATACATAATCAGTAATGTTCAGAATTATAAACAGTAATCATTGGTGTGTTTAATAATATACAAATCAAATAACATTGTGAATAAATAAATTTCTTGCATTTAAAATAAATCTCGCCTTCAAACATTGAAAACATCGATTCAACCTTCTACATGTACTTGGCGAAAATATAAATAGTAAATATTTTATTATGGCGAACATGTGCGGTGTAAAAACTAGACGTTTTCTACCTGACTTCACCTGTGAATTATTGAAGTTACAAATATTACCGTTAGATCCCCAATCTGGGTTTCAGATCTTGATGTAACCCACCTGAGTTAAAATGGGTTGTTCTTGTAGATTAAGACGTTCATATGTATAGATGATTCGATATATTCCGCTCTACCAAATTATTAAGGTGAAATTAGATTAAAATAAGATACTCCCAATCAACTTTCGCGAAAATATGTTGAAATTAACGCTATTGTCAGCTTTATGGAAACGACTGACAGTCAAACCGTCGTCAACAGGATGTGCCTAGTTTTAGTACTCAGAAGTGATTCTTGGAAACCACATTCTGAGATCATTTCATGTCCTTTCTCAATTCATATCGAAATAAAAAATCTATATCGTTAGTTATAAAGAATATTTAGATATGTACATAAAAATCCAACAGTTTCAATCATGGAATTGACTTGTGATGTGTCATTAGTTCAGACTCGCATCTCTCATTCATGGCACAAAAGAATTGAATGTTCTCATATTTTGTGGTGATTCCTAATACGCTGATCTTTCATTGTTATATCGAATGACATTCAACCTGATTCGAGGTGGCCTGAAGAACTGATTATTGTGATGTAGTTATGTAGTTTCATCAAGCTTGATGCTTGAGTATCCGAGATGAATGCAACAGCCGTTAAAAATCCTGCCACAGATCTAAATTATTGTTATCAAGATGCAAACAACAATTTCAACGTGAGAGAAGCTTATTGCAAAACGTAAAAGTTTAATGACGTAACTGACATTTTGTATCTTTCGCTTGGGAAGACCTTCAAGCATTTTAGATAGGTAGAACATTAACAAAAAATACTCGCAGCACAGGCATCGTAGCAAATCCCATTCGGTTTTGTTGGAATCCTTTTTTCTTCTGAATGTTTTTTTCTTACACGAGGTGGCGCTGTAATGGTTTTGAAATATTTCTCAAATGGTTTTGTGAACCGATGTGTGATGATAAAAAGCTTCCTCAGCCACTGCCAAGCTAATCTGTCAAAAGAACGTTAAATTTGTAATCGCCTTAAAGTCGACGTTTAGGTCGGACTAATTTATTTCGTTCTCTAAACGGAAGCCTATAAAAACGTCGAAATCGTTCCGAATGACTTTCCGGCATAAAACATAAATCTCATAAAAGTCTTTTTTATGTAACTGAATATTGTTCATTCGATGTTGCGGAATATTATATTACCTACCGTTCATAAGGAGTCGTTTTAAAAACAGATTCGCGATTATAACGTCCAAGATTGCCTTGTTTTGGTATGAAATTCAGCGCTCTTCGAAAGGTCAATGACACGTTAATTAGTATCGTACCTAAATGTTTCGTCTGAATGAAAACATCGAGATTAAATGAATGTTCAACTCAAATTAATTTCAAATATACATGAATTTCGATATGATAACGTTTATTCGATTGATTTTTGCTCACCAAAATCGTTTTCGGTCCGTATTATGCTGGAACTATTCAAAATTTTAATAGAGAACTCCGGAACTACTCTGAACTCTGCCAAACTTTTTTAAAAAAATGTGCGCTAATTTTTCACGAGCTGTATTTACCCATTGAATAACGATATCTTGCAATGGGAAAGAAATGCAGTATAAGAAATATTCGAATTATTTTCAAAAGTTTGTTTTCTCCCAGTTGATGGTGAGAAATGTAAGATACAAATTTTCTGTGGTATGAGAATGGAAGAGAATAGAAACAATGTTTGTGTAGCTTTTTTCTGCACTTGTCTGATGGGACATAGCTTCATGCGGTGCTTAGATTTATCGGTAACCAATGGCGATCTTTTCTAAGAAAACCTCATCCATACAGTCGCACTAAAGGAGTGCAGTAGTAATAAACCACTTTCATTATTGAGCATGTCATTGTTCTGTGTTCGAGACAAAGAAAAAGTGAAATTGACTCCGATGAAGCAATACCGCCATAAATCACATACACTCTGTAGAAATAACCTATGAAAAATCAAAATTTATACAAGTTTTATCATAATCGTCTGTGGAAATAGAAAGTTCTTTCATATGTAGAGTATCAATAATATACGGAGACTTCCTTTCGTGTATATTCTGAATGAGACTATTATTCAAATGCACGTTAAAAATTCAGGTTTTACTACTGTTCTCTACATTTGTATTACATAAAAATATCTCATTCAGATTTGGTTTACGAATATCAGTTCATCAAATTGGCCTCTAGGCTTTATAATATATGTCGATTGAAACTGTCCATATTATCTAGATTCACATATAAAATAATTTTCCAAAATAATATATTATTTTTCGAGTAGATAATTATTTCTTGAACTCAACATCTTCCATTCAACAATTCATTCCATTAGTATATTCAACGGAGTCAAGTTGTGATTCGATACTTTGCCGTAAATTCGCGTCATGTCACAGGACACCCTGTATGATGCCACGGCAAAAATAAATCGAAACCGCATGCGGTATTGTGACTTAACATGAATCCATTGTTGTTCTGTTCTTTGTGAATCGGTAACCAACCAATAGTCGAGCCTTATGAATTTTCTAACCTACATAGTTCAGTAGAAAGTACGATATGTTGTACGAATTGCCATCGAAACTCTTGATAACTCACAAAACTAGTCGTACACATCCTGATCTAGTTCTCACGCCCACGCCTCGTAGTACGGAAGGTGGAGTCAAAATTACTTTCACAAATATTTTCTCGTTCGCATCAAATATAGTTGGGGAAATTGAAGGAAAATATTGGAATTTACTTTATTTTTAGAATTGCTATGAGTTATTTAATATTTTATTATGTAGGATAGATATATAGTACGTGGCCAAGCTAGAATATGTGATTGTAGAATACAAAATTCATGTAACTAGAGAAAATCTCTCGAAATTGTATTTCCATGAACAATTATAAAAACACATTTTCGATAACAATAACTGTCCGTGTTTGATGGTTTTGGTATATTTTTTTCTCAAAAACAAAACAAGATACAGGCTCATCCACAAAAAACAACGATGACTTATAGATGTACACGAAAACTATGATATCATAGTGTATACGTATAGTATTATATAATCAAAATGAATTTTAGCACGGAAATTTATTTTGAGCCTATAATCTTCATTGCATAATCGAAGTTTGGCGTACTAAAATGTTCACTACAGCTCACCCCTATCGTCTGGTGTTGCGTGTATATTCATAAAGAGTGTTTAGCGATTTTACAGATATTGTGTAAATTTATTTTGCATACCTATCAGTCGATGTCGTTATTTTTTCGAGTTCATTTCATTCTGCTTTCGATTACTGGTATTGTTTCGCACATAGGGGAAGTAATTTCATGGAATACTTTCCGTCTACTTAAATTGCTCGCATAGCATTTACATAACTCGTTTCATTACTGCCATTATTTTGAATTGTTCGTCGCATACCGAGATCACAATGATATCTGGAAATCTGTAATAATTATGTCGTACTTCGAATTCAGCGAATAGAATGGACTGATTCAATCACACACACAAGTTCATAAGTAGTCTTCACAATAAAAAAACACAATTTTTCTTCAACAGACCCTGAAAATGAATTTAATTTTGGTTAGATAAATATACGAGTCATGCTTTCCATATGAGAAGATTAAGCCAAAGGGAGAAAAGTTATTTTATTTTTTGTTTGTTCATTTGTTTATTTAGCTATAACACTAATTACATGTCGATTTACAATTTTTTGTCATTTACAATTAATACATCACAATTATAAACTCCAGGATATAACACATTACAACAATAATATCAAACAAGACAAAACAGAGACAAATAGTTTGTCAACTGACCATTGCTGGGAGTAGCATTGATGCATCAAGTATCTCTTTAACCTAGTTTTGAATATATTTACTGAATCAGTACATCTAATGTCGTTTGGTAATTCATCATAATGAATGAGGCCTGAATACCGAGTTCTGCGTTGCACTTTTAGGAACAGAACTAACATAGAAGTTGTTTCTATTTCTAGTTGGGTAGCTATGAACATTGTAATATAGCTTGAATATATTGATAATGTTATATTTTCATTTCATGAAATAATAAAGACGATATTATTATTAAGCTTTTGTTGTAAGTAAGGTGGTGACAAACCTGTTTTCATTTTATGCACAAATATCATGGCATTATATAAAAGACATTCCTTGACTGGTAACCACTGTAATGCTAGTTGACGGAATATACCTGAAATTTGACAGTTGACGTTGGTGACAGGTCAAGTTAATTGGTAAACCGGTATATTACTATAAATTCAATGCCATTGAGCTGAGACGTATTCTGGAAAACTCAAGATCATACTTATTTTCAAAAAAATAAAATCACGATATACTCTTCAGTAGAATGTCGTGGAACTGCAGAAAATGTTCGTCTGTCATTGGCTGATGAATTCGTGAAAAAAATTGCAATATCAATATCAAATGAGAATTTGCTGAGTCTGGTTCTGATGAAAATTCACATAACACCTACTGATGCTGTTGTATTTATTTCTTTGAAAAGACATCCTTCTGATTGATAGACCCGTAATGTACAAATGTAATTTTCTGTTATTTTGATTAGAAACTCATCTAATAATTATGCAAAGATATGGCGTGTTTGTTTTAATTCTAGGAAATTTGCATTCTTATTTATTCCAAACAGCTAATTGCACATAATCACATACATTCTGTCTGACTAATATTGTAATCATTTTGCGAATATTTTCAACATTGCATTCAGCCATTATTTCAAGTTTATCAGATTCGAATTACTAAGACTTTCACACATAATACAAAAGTATTTCTTGATGAGTTTTCACTATGGTCACGTTTTCCATTTTGGAGAGTAAATTTTGGTTCCGATCAATCGTTCAACATTGTAAAAAAAGTTTCAGATGCAACAATACATGATTTATTTGGATGATCGATTCAACATTACCTAGCGTAATGCTGTCATTAAATTCAATTTTACTTCATAGTTTCAATGTTGTGTTATAATGCTGCTGTTATCACAACACTAACATAAACTGGGCTTTATGCTTCAGAATTATGATAAGCGAAATATATACACAATCTTTATTGTCTACACAACGTGCTATTGCGGTTTTCCGTGATTGTTGGGTTAATTTTCAGTACAGTGGTGGACAAAAAATTATTTTGTACAAACGAATCGAATTAAAAAGCAATTGCCGTTTTACTTGCTTGACTATTTTCTGTATCGTTTCCTTTTCCAGATCAGATGAAGACGACCCAAGTGGAAGCAAGTACACCAGAATGGAAGACGAAAATATACAGGACAAGGAAAGATTTGCAAGGTATTTTCCTTTTCTAATAGTCGAGTTGTGATTGACTAGATTCTGAGAATCTACGATGAATTGGTGGCTTGTTGTCGAATGGCTTATAAAAAAAATGTTTTGTTTACAATTCCATCCATGATTTCACTCAGTTTTCAATCATCACTTGAAATCAAAAATTACATCTTCCAAAATTACCGTACCAAAATTTACAGAATGATTGCACTCGAAAAGATGTTGAAAGAAATTGAGCTTTTATTTTGCAAAAGTGAAAAATAGTAAAAAATGGTCGACCTGAACTTTGCTTTGGAGGAGACTTGTAACATCGTATTAGAAATGTAGATGTTTTGGTATTCTCCAATTTCAGTCTTTGCAAATTTTGCATACGTTCATATAATTGTGATACTTTCATTTAAAGTAGCAGCGCAGCTCTTTGTAATGTTCAATAATAATGAGATGTTAATAACATAACCTTGAAACCATGTAAATAACCATCAGACACTTATTCACTTTCCCTATAGTATCCAGTAGAAGTAAAGAGCCTGCATTCGAAATATTTGATGTTTGGTTTTAAGAATATCTCCACCTAATATTTATGACATTTCGAATTTAGTTTACTAGTCACATTATCCCAAAGAAAAGATTCCATAAGAGATAGTGATCAGCCAAACGAAGATAAATATTTTCAAGAATGTTGAATACATTTGTTATCGTTATCAAGTGTTACCAACTGATCAGTTTTTTCAATATTCGTAAATATTTAATTGATAAACTTTATAAGCGGCTCAAAGATTTCTCTTCAAATAAGTTTGGCATTGTTTTGAAGTCACTGTGAGGTATTGCCATAATTATTGATGCCCAAATGTTCCCAGCTATGTTTCAACTAATAAGAAGTTCAGTGGTTAGCTAGATCCTTTTTATTTTGCACTAATGGTATTGGAAGATAACCAAATCTGCCAGAAATATCTCCCTTGAATAAATAGACTATAGATATCTTTTATTCTGCACTGATGACAAATGCGCAAAAATTCTCTTTTTGAGATAAGACCGTATGAGATGCGATCATCAACTTCGAGACACCCTGTATCACGTACGGTGTACCAGCAGGAGCAGAAGAGAGAACGTTCATTTCGATGTCGGACGAGAAAGAAAAAAAAAATTGGTTCGGCTTATTCGTACGTACGGCGGGTCGTACCAACCGTGAACCGTAACCGCCTCGCCGTCATCTCTCGTAGTAGTACATCTTCGGCCCCGCAGACGGGGGCATTAAAAGGGAGCATCTAGCCATCGTGTTCCCGAGCAGTCGTGACGCTCAGCGGGTGAGGGGGGCAGGAGGGGGGGGCGCGCCGCAGAATACGTCCACGGCGGCCCTGCGCGATTTCCCACGCTGCCGAGCCTCCTTCTCCGCCCCCTGGCCTCCCCGCGCCTCTCCCCTCTTGCCTGCTCGTTACTCTCCTCGCGAGCGCTCTAGAGATGGCGAACTATCGATAGGTTCGATAGTCTTCAACGAATTATCGGTACTCTATGAATTGACTCGGAATATTGTGACAGGTCTTGAAATTACTTCACCTCGACTCTTTTGACACAAAGTATACAGAGGGCGCACTCTCCGTATTTATGAATGAGATAGTAAAATAGTGAAGATGGCCCCCAAATGACAGTTACCCCACCCCATTCATAAAAATCATTTCTGAGGAGTGCCCAATCAGATTGCTTTTTTCGGTCACGTGATTCATTTCATATAGAATGACATCCTCAATTACACATGGCTTGATTACACCATAATCTGTCGTTTGTCAGACTTCAATTTCTCGGATTCGGATTGGTTGTTCGATAGTTGTCTGTCACGCAAACCAATTTTCAGCCAATCACAAGTATCTTTCTATGTGTCATGTACAAGACCAGCTTTATAATATTGTTTACAAAACAAGATAGGAAATCAATGTTGGTAAATTTAGATATTCTACTCAACTTCTACATGGCAGTTGCAGAACTTATCAAATGTATAAATTTTAATAGTTTTCCATAATTTAGACAACTTTGATGAACTTTCAAAGACTCTGAAAACCTATTCACATAGTTGATACATACATTCTTGAGCAAACTTAGATTGAAAGTACATCATGTACTGGATATTCACTATCCTGTTGAGAAACACAGCTTAAACGAAGAATAATAGATTGAAATATATGCCATACTTTATTCAGAAGTTATAAGTGAGGTAGGGAAAAGATAGGAATTATCATTAAAATCATTAGAAAATTGAATATTGAAATATCTACACAATCATATATGAAAGAAAATAAGGAATTACAATGATTGTATGAATCAAATAGTGTGCTTTTGATAAGACATTATTCTCAATTTTTAATAAATGATAAAATGTCTAAAGCATACTTATTCGTTCTTGTGGAATTAGGATTGTGAATCATGTTTACATCATGCTCTCCATCTAAAAGGTATATATTCTCTATATCTTTTCAACAAGCTTCTTGACCATGAAATACCTCTGTATTTCGGTACTTCAAATAAATGGAAGATCTCTTTTTCAATCTCTCTTGTCAACTAGAAGTGGAATTGTCCAACTGCTTTGATGACTTCATAGACTTCAAGCCTATATATTGGAGTTCCAACACACATTTCAGTTTGATTCATTTTCTGGATCTTAATCAGTAATTCATATCATAAGTAGTGTGTTAAAAGAAGAGAAAGCTATGGTTTGTACTTGTAGTCAACAAAACTGGGCAATTTGTGGCAGTTCAGTATATTTTCCAATACCTACCTCCAATAACATGCCCATAAAATTATTATTATATAAAATAAGTTACTGTGTTGGAAATATTACAGGAATTATTCTTCCCAAGATCATGGAAACCAATATAATCAACACATAATCCCACAGAAAATATGTCATCAAATGGCTATTTAGTGTTATGAAATATCTTATTTCATTAGAAATATTGCAGCTGAATAGTTTTGTTAACAATTTGTACGAGAGCATTTGTCAACAAATCGTAGTAAAATATCAAGGTCAAATAGTGATTTCCCGCCATTTTTAGAATGAACCCTCTGGTTCACATATACTCCGTGCTTTTGATTCTTGCATGGGACGCACATTTCAATGTCACATCATAATCTATTTGAAGAAGAAACTTCTGACAGATTTTGTCATCTTCGCAAAATAAAAAGGAACTAGCTGACCACTGAACTCCTTCTTGGTTGAGACATAACTGGAAACATTTTGGCATCGATAATTATCTTTTATCTAAACATCTAAGGGCTATTCTCCACGAGCGACAAAAACGCGATCGTTTGCCGGTTTTATAAAAACGCCTGTGTTACCGATGAGTTCAAATGGGACTGTCTACACGGGCGACTGGACGCGTAAACTAGTGTCAAGGCGTTTTGAACGCCTTCTGACGCGAAAAAGTCGCCCGCCGTGGATGGAATCCATCTGGACATTAAGGGCAAGGCTTCTTTTTTCGCTTGTGTAGAATGGAGGGAGCGTCTCTCTCGCGTTTTTATCGCTGTTTACCGTCGGATAATCAAAGGCTCGTGTAGTAAAGGGAAGCTTTTCACGTGATTGCGCGACTAAACGTTCGCGTTTTTGTCGCTCATGGAGAATAGCCCTAACAGCGATGGAGGGATGAAGTTTGCTAATTACTACTAGGAATTTCCACATATGTTTAAAAAAACTATTCAATGGCTATCATGTTTTATAACCGAACACATTTTTAACTTGACTTTTTGTTTCCTAGTATCGTTGAAAAAAAAACATGACAAGCACTTTTTGGCAAGCAGTCATAACTATCTTGTTTAAATAATTACATTCTAGTTCAGCACTGAAACTTTCCTACAACAATCTTAGGCACCAATTACTGTGTCGAATCTTCACGATGACAAATCAATCTTTCATTTTGTAAGATTTTCGAATTGAACAAAATTTTTTTCATTCCAATTATTTGCCACGGCTGTAGCTGACTATTAAAAATTCTTTTTTCTTGGGGTGTCGGGTATGCTACTGATGCAATGAACGAAATGAAATCTTCAAAGTGGATTGTAATCATGTCGAAATTTCGAATCAATCGATGCAGAACCTTCTGACAAAGTTTTTATATTTTTTACACTTATTGTTTTAGACGTAAACTATAGTTGTATCCGAACTCATCTGAACCTGTATACTATGGTGTTGTTTATAAAACAATCACCAGAATTAAGCAAAAACAAAATCACCTTATTTATCGTAGTATCAATAGAATGTGAATGTTTCCGTGTTTATAGTCGTTTGGCTATTTTCTCGAGCTCATATTTTATTTTCATTGTTCACACATTCTTCAGCTAAATGTCCCAACGAATGCCGGATAGACGGGATACTTTCACATCATAGTAAAATTCAACCGGAACTGAATATAATCAATTATTACTAAGAAACATGAATGGATTACTATTGAACAAAAGGCTTGGAGAAAAAATGCTACGGTATCACATCGTCAGTGGGTATGCTACATTAAAGCTTTCTTGAAAAAGTTTACTATGGAATTTTAAAAATGCAGAAATAAGAAAGAAATTGAATTCCATTGTATCCATTGATAGAATGTCCTGGTTCCTGATATTATTTCCTCCATTCAGTAATTCACCTCTGAATAGTTATGGTTTATTTCATTCACTTATTGTTAGACATAATCTTGACTTGAATGGAATATTTACAGCTCTCGTGAATAGACCTGCTTTTCATTTTCAACTGATATTTTCTCTATTCAAAATATTATTATTAAGTCTTCATTCATAATACTTCTTTACTTATTTTCATAGTCAACTGTTTTAAGATGTCCAATCATTGCTCGGGATGTCCAAACTCTATCCAAAAAACATATTCACAGGTATAGTCTATTTAATCAACCGAAAATTACAATATATGAAGCCACAATTAACACTATTTCGAGTTTTGTATTTGTGATTAACCAGACTTCCATATCTCCAATTATGTCATCATGATTACACAAAATCTACCACGAGATATTGTTACTTGATCACAAGAACATATAACAATATTCTTGAATAAATAAAGTCGAGTGAAGGCAGTTCCTGAAAACCGATATATTTCGAGTTGTGTTAAACTCATCATCTAGACAAGCAATCCCTATCATTTCGTTGTTCCGTAGTTTAATTTCTGCAGGTATATGAAAGTGGTAAAGCAATACAGATTGCGTCCTGAAAAACGACAGAAACACCAAAGTAATTTTCGCAGAGCACTTAAAGGACCCTCGAATGAAAAAATGATACGTCCCGATGCGTCGGAATTTGTCGTTATCGAAAAGAACCTTAACACAATTACGGTAAATAATCAATAATTGAGGAGAGGCCAAATAACAATGATTAGCCGTGCGGGGCAGACGTGAGGTGGAGATAATAGAGATTGCAGGGATCATACAGGGTGCTGCATGGCATGCAATCATCTGATTATTATTCTGTCAATTTTGAAGAGAACTTATATATAGAGATGAAATCCATAACCAGCATTGTAGATTGTTTATACTGTTAATTATCATATAAGAAGTTTTTTTTTTAATTAGAAATCCTAATATTTATATGAACAGGCATATTATAATATAGAGATTTAAATGTATCGTCAATTTATATTGGGTATCGTGATTAGATGAGAGTACAAAGAAAAAATAACCTGTTGAATATTGAGAGAGCTTCATAATTTCTTCTCGAATAGCTTTAAGAGTCTGGCGTGATGTGGAAACTTGGCGAGTCAAGTATGGAAAAGAAAAAAAGGGAATAGTGTGGTATAATATTAATGTGTTCCTTGTTACTCTCATAAAGTGCTGTCCATACCCAAGATATTATTTTTGTAAAGAATGAAGTGCCTGCTATAACATAAACTATTGAACGATTATTACAAATATCATCCAAATGTGTTTTGGATTCCAGACATCATCTAGAAGCTGTTTCAAAACTTGAAAAAAAAATAATTGTGATTAATCAGAAAAACTAAAAACTAATTGGCAATATCACATAAACACAGTTTCGTAAAATCACAGAATATTCTTGAAACTCCTTGAAAAGGATGGCATAGTATACATTCGGAAGTTTTTTTCTGTGAAGAATTCCAGGGTCCTTTCTGGTTGAGAATGTCAAAAAGTCTCATGGCCATTGACATCTTCGAAGAAAGAGAACCGATACGTAATGTAAAAAATGCACTTCGGAATTCTTGAATGCAGGTCTTCGACGTCAATTGCAACTTATGCACTCTTCTTTTACCAAAAAGTATCTGCCACCCATCACAGTAGTTATCGATTCTAGTAACTGGGCTTTATGGGTTTCAAACAGTGTCGTGCCAAAAAATATTGTCAAATTTCTCATTTCTTGTAGGTGTGATTTTCATCGAATTGAAATTTGCATGAGATACTTTTCAGTTGTCACTTCATTTCAAAATATATCAAAACCGAATAAACACATTACCGATGTAATCTAACATCTACTTATTATCCATTAAAACTCTAATCTTGTATACACATCAACAAATAACTACAAATAGTCCACTGGAATGTTCTTTCTTTTTCACAACTATTTCGACAGTTGTCCACCAGTCTGAATGTTCGTTTAAATTTTGTTAGAACGAGGGTAGTGACGTTTATCGTTTTTGTAGATACTGCAGATCATTTGAATTTGATTGAATTTCGCGAACAATTGAATCTTTATGGTTTGTTTGTTGTGCTTCATGTATAATCCCAACAGCACAGAAATCTACTAGACACAAAATAACTGCAAACGTATTTTGTTACAGTAGCCTTTTTCACTTCGATCTGCGAGTTTTTCAAGTGTACTAATTGTTTCTTTTATGATATCGGCCTGTACTTTTCATTGTTCCTCCACTAACTGTTGGTTCCTGTGATGGGACGTCACTGCGTCCTGATAATTTACTGAACGTCCAACCAGGTATCGTAAAACTTTATTTGTCGTCGTACAGTCGTAGCTTTCAGACTGGCGTAAGACGAAAACCAACTGGAGAAAAATAACGACACAGCTTTAATTGATGTCGATTTTTTATAAGCCATCGAAACAATGAAATTTGTCTCTTCCAATCAAACGAGATTTGTCATCATTCCTTAATCAGAATAATGGCAACCCGATAAATGTTCTCGATGATGGCAGGTGAGACCGCTTGCAGATTTTATGTACGGTTGTAAATTTGAATGTATCTTGTCTCTTTCCCCATATCTGACTTTCAAGACCAAACTCATGCTATGATGATTGCATAGCGTTCAACTCACTGCAAATAAGGGTGGAATCATAAAACTTCATTATCATCACATATTCACTCAGAGAGTCAATTCTAAAAAAGAACAAAAATATTACGGAGAATCTGATACATTTACAAAACCAATAAGTTTACCTTTCAATGAGTCGTTCTGGTTCTTCAGTTCTATCAATATCTTTAATTTTTTTTCTTGTTCTTTTCAACTTGGACCTATTGATTACAGATTTCCCAGATATTTACTTACCTTCTTTAATAAATATCAACGTGTAATATTGAGATCAATCTGACATAACTTGATATCGAATGTATAATTATTTGATGAATATAGGATATTGCATCCCACGCTTCCTCGCTAAATCATACATTTTCTTGATAAATCATTGACAATTATTTTCCAACTTTTATTTTGTTGTTTTCACATGTTAAAATTCACTCAATTCACGATAATCCATGATAGATGAATTCTTTGTTGATTTTCATCTCGTCTGGCATATAATAAACTTGCGCCCATTTTATATTCTACTCCGGATGATTTTTTTTTGTCAATTATGAAGTTTGCCATTTCAAATGAAATCTGAACGGTATTTTGTGACATCATCTATTTTTCGACGGTGCTTATTTGCATTGAAGCTTGATTGAATCGTAATGGATCCATAGTGTTCCAGTTCCCATAATACGAAACACCTCGCATTTTTTTTTTAAATTATGGGTTCAAAGAGCAAATTGCTGTGTATTAACCATATAATGTGGTATTTTTAGTAGCGGCTCAGTGAAATTACAAATTGAAATTTATTCAACAATATTATATTATTAGCGCAGGCAAAAATCTCAACACGAAAACCACTCTCCCACAGTAAGTCTTCATAAAACAAGTTCTTCTGTGGTATGGAAAACATAGATCAATTATTACGAACGAAATTGCTTTGGAAATGTTTCATCATATTTAATGATAGCGAAGAGATTTAATTTTTTCAAACAGTCGATTAAATATATAAAATATATTCACGGAATTGATTTCATTATTAACGTTCAGACAGAAACATCGAATAATGGTGCCGTAGTTTTTATAGGAATACATAATATAATAATGTTGTTATAATTGGTATTATGGAATGCTCGAAATTGCTGCTGCTACATGGTATGATACTTAATGTTTCTGAATCATCGTATGCCTTCAACAGCCGTACTCTTCAACACGCTTATATTAGTTTCACCAGTAGCTTTGTAACTGATTCTCTGGTTATGCGTATACGCCTAGCTCCAGATCTATTCTAACGCCACACGACTTTGAAATATGTGCTGATCGCCCTAATAGTTAACGTCTGCGCATCTTGAAATAAAAAAAAAATATCAACGAATATATTTGATCGGTTCAAGTTGCTAGACACAACGAAATGGTCCTTCAGAGTTCTGAAAGTAAAAACACGAGTGACCGAGTTCGTAACATTGAAAAGTAAACTAATGAAGACTATAGTGACATTGATTTTGTCATCGGTAATTTTATTCCTATACTAAGAATTATTTTTCACTTGTCGATTATTGCTGAAAGTGTGTTTTTAGTTTTTTTAATATAATTTTTGGAATTCAATAAGCTATAAGAGCTGCCTATTCCTAAACACAGTTCTTTTTTTTATTTTTTTTTCAACAATATCTGATAAAATACTTTAAAATACATTTCAAATACCACACGTTCAACAGATTACGTTTGCTTCTCGATAAAAAGGTGTAATGTCATGTTCTACGTAGCTCTGTTTATGAATATAATTTCTCGAATTGAAGATAGGGATCGACCGATTCTTTTGTTTCCTATCTAGCTACATAATTGACATTAAATCACCAAATTTCCATCACAATCCAATAAAAGACAGATGTTAGGCATGTCACTGATTGTTTTCTTTTTGTATTTTCAGCAGGGAGAATCATTGCGAAATCGAGAGGCGGAGACGAAACAAGATGACGGCCTACATCACGGAGTTGTCAGATATGGTGCCGACATGCAGCGCCCTCGCAAGAAAGCCAGACAAACTGACCATACTGAGGATGGCCGTAGCACACATGAAGCAACTTAGGGGTAAGTAGCAGCAATCTAACAACCATTCAAATGAATTTTCATTGCCTTTACGAAGTTAGCATACTCGGAGTTATGGTGGTGCCATGTCAGCAATATCAAATGTCCTTAGTATGATTTGATGCATTGACGATTGAATTTATTATGAAACTGATAATGAAATGAATGTTGGTGAAATAATCAGGAATTTCATGAGTTCTGTACATTACAGCATTAATGACAATATTCAATCAGATCAATAAATATCATTTACAAATAGTTTTCAGTGTCTGCTGACCAATTTCGCCATATTGCAACCATGTAATTTCAGATTTCTTTTCCTAAAGTCGTGACCTCGGTCACTAGGTGAGAGTTTGGATCTTGAAATAGAGTCAAATTTTCTTTAGTTGTTTTCTTTCGAATTGTCCTAATATATAATGCGTGGAATCAGATATCCATGTATATACTTATACTCCTCAGTAACTGGAGATGTTTGCTTAGAGAGCAACTCGACCATGAAGCGAGCCTTGAAAATTCCAATAAATCATCTTCACTCTAGTTGTTCGCGAAAATAATCTCATCTCATAATAATAACAACAGTGGTTCTCGCTGGATTACCGCGTCCACGTAGTTATTTCGAATTAATGCATCGACAAAGACCAAACTGATAAAAGTTCCCAACTTGGCTCAAACATTTCCCCGCCCAAATCCATTTCGTAAAGCACATAAAACCAATTTTGAATAGAAGATCCTCTGCAAAGATAAGTAAGCGTACCCACTTAGCGAGTACCGAGTGTTCCACAAAAGTACATTGAATTAACGCGTCACTTCAACTGTCATGAAATATCTCATGGAAATCAGGCTATGAAACGCTATCAAAATATCAATTTTCTACGGATCGTCTTTCCAAATATCTGTCATCATAATAGTTGTGTCTAACGATCCAATTGGTAGACGTAATGTTTAGAAAATGCATTTATTAGTTTAATTCTGGCCAACAAACTGTTTGATATGATAAAACTGTGTTATTTTATTGTCACAAATTTGATATACAGAATAGATCAACTATATCTTTGCCATTGATTACACCATTTAGAATGGATCACCTATTCTACTCATTTGTCTTCGCTATGATATTTGGAATCGAATATACAGTTGCAAATAAAATCTCAACTTTGAACGCACTGTATCTTTTTAACCATCAACATTTGTATAAGCGATGTTGCGCTCAATCGTCATATTTTGGTCCTCTCTACTTTCAGTTTCATTATTTTCAACATATTAGTGAAACACCATGTATATAAAAATTATTGTTCCATAGTGGCCATTTTTGCCTTAGTTTTCAACATTTCTGTCTACTGCATCCAAATCTATCGAATGATTCGATGTATCCGATGCATTTTCAGTTTTCATTTATCCTGCAAGGAATCAAACCTACAAGATTGAAGGTATGATGAATTTTCCTCGAATTTCATTACGTAACATCAGTACCCGATTTATCCGAATATACACTGTCTTTAGTACGATTCTTTATTGCTCATCGTTGAATTTCGTCAATATCTGAAAAATGTCTGAGTTATTGAATGCAACAGTGACATAATATTGAAATGAATAATTTTACCCGAGTTTTCTTTATTATGACCTTGAGAAATCATTTCACTAATAATATTGGAGGGAAATTTTAGGCGGTCATCATTAAGCTCATGTTCAAATAGTGAGTGAAAGAAGCGAAGTCGCGACATAAAATCGCTTCAAAAATGTCATCGACACCAAGGATGGCCAACTTGATCAAGACAGCGATTTATGAATTTCAATTAGGTATTTTTGTCATTGTAGTTGTGGCACGAATTATTCACCATTGTTTCAGCTGTCGGGCTATTTGTCAATGTTTCGTACACATTCCGACGAGAACGATTGCTTCCAAACTTTCTGCGGACGTTATTTTCGGGTATAGCTAGGTCGTAATGAAGTTTTTCGTGGAAAATTATACAATGTGGACTGGCAAACGAGACCTCATTGGGCTGGTCACTCTGTAGGAGCGCGTTGTTTTACAAGAAGAAACTATGCCGAAGATAACAGGTTTTTGCGATCCATGCGTTATCGGAGCATGCAGCGAGCAGAGAAAAAAAAATTAAAATGTAACACAGTTTGGCGGAAACGCTTCGCGCCGGGTTCAAATAATAAGGGCATTAATCCTGGTTAGCGAAGAGTAGGCATTCTGTGGCCCATAACTAACATCGAGATAGCATCGTTTTGTGCACGATGCCAGACCCGTTACGATATACTCCGAACAACTGAACATCGCGCACACACACACACATAAAGGTTGCGAACATAAAGCACAAAACGTTGAAAAAACGAATGCTAGTCATAGTTCTTGCTTGTTTTCTCTTTTGGTGCTCTGCACTTTTTTGTTATCGAATTGAATAGGTGAGAGTTGATCAACAACATTATTCATTGTGCTTCACCTGATCAGTAGAAAGAAGCAGCGAATATTCCATACTTTTTCAAAGCTTTACCATAAGGAATTATGTGCCTCATAGTTGTATTATGTAACATAAATTGTTAGGTTGCATCAGAACTGAATTTCTTCTAATCCGAAATCTGTTGGACCGAATTATATAAATGAATGCATTGACATGAAAATGCCATTTCACGTAATTTCAACCCTATTCAACTAAATGCTACCTCTACAGTGTTGATTGTATATTAATGCTGTTCTTTATGAATTAAGTTTTGTTGTATTTCATTCTCGACAACACTGAAATCGAACTAGAAAGTCTCTATAACGTTCAGTGACAAGGGAATAGTTTACTTGAAAAATCTTAACAAATCCTCGAAGCCATTCTGGCAGATCAAGGATTGACCATTCAAATAAAACATGACAAAAAAAGGTAGACATGTTTATTCATCAATTTCTAGCTGGTAGGCAAAGGAGTACAAAGAGTATACTTGAAGAACATATCTGGATATGGTAACAAAAGAAATTACCTGAATTACCTGAAACTCTGAGAAAATGAATTATTCTCTCTGATTATATTGTCAACATGGTATTTCCAGATTTTATTTTCATTATATATTACCAGCAAAAATTTCAGTAGTGGAATCTGGTGAAGGCGATGATAAAATGTTCAGCCTCCTATGTATTTGTCATCCATTTTGGGTCACATGAGATGTATGAAAAATTTTCATTTCTCACATGTGACATGTAATATTCCGTTGTGTGAAGAGAATGAAAAATGTTCATATGGCATTCACAAGAAACGCCAAAGTTGACAGGTGTTCCTCCGCCATTTTGGGAAGAATCGAAAAGGTGATAACATTAACGAAAACTGCAAAGTTATGTTTAGTAAGATTAGATTATCCTTCAAAAATTAGTTACAAAAAAATATTTTTCAATATCTTTGAAACTAGATGAACGAGATCAATAGAAATACGAACAGCCTGTATCATATATGCTTCGGTTGACAATTCAATGATCTCACTGATACTTCTTTTTTTCTTGACATTTTAATTTTTTATTTTTACCGAATTCTTATGAAAATACTCTGCATGTTTATGATTAGGGGAAGAAAAAAAGTACTCCATTATGAATCAGTCAGTTCGTCATATAATCGTTTTCGCCATGTAGATTCCAAGTTGTTAGTTACATCGGAACTGTCTAGATGCGATCAGGCAAGATAGAAATATCAAAATGAGCCGAGATAACGATCGATCACAAATTATCTAGGCTAATCTCGCTCAGTTCCCACACCAGCCAATCAAAGATGACGGCTAGGTACTGCGGGATACCTACTCTTAACTAACCACAGTAATTCCAGTTCGGAACTTCGGCCTGTGCTTCGGCGCTGCGGCGGCCACAATTTTTCTTCGAACCTTCTTGTGTCGGAATCACAAAGTTTTTGTTGATTAGACACACGGAGAAACAGATATCTCGGAACCGTCTGGTACATTGTACGCCTGAATTACCGTAGCTCATAATTGTCATTCGATGGGGAATCGAGATTTGTTCTGTGCCGTTCGCCGTTGTCTTTCGATGCGCTCAGAACATTACTCTCGATTGACTTTTTATACAGCGTGCTCCAAAATTGGCTCCCTTTTTGTCATCATGTATTGATAATCATAAAAATGTTCATCGAAATACCAAATTTACAAAAGAACATACAAAGAAAATCTTCGGAAGTAGAATGGATACTTGTGTGAATGGAACATGAAAACAATAATATTAATGGATAAAATTATATAATATGTTGAAATATATTCTCGAAATAGGAAAAGAGTGGGAACAGTGGAATTGGAAGTGATCACATGATATAACCCTGTTTATCATGCATCATCTTTTCGACAATGTTGTGGATGTATATTTTTGGTATAGATATCGAATGTTTGAATTATTTTTCTGAAATATACAAAGAAGTGATGTTTTTCCATGCAATGGGTATAAAACTAGAGCTTTGGGCCTACATATATCAAGCTTTTCTGTCTTGATATCTCTTCATGAAATGTTTTTTGAATTTTCGATTAATATTTCTGGTGTCATATTTATGCTTCCTAATTGTTAGATATTCCCGAGATTGATGCTGTTCGATAGGTGAAAAAATAATTGTTTTGAATATCGTCTACACATATTTCTCAAGATATGTTTTTTGTACTATGAATAACTATTATCTCATTTAATATTTCATAAGAGATATAAGAATCGGCTAAAGAGTGAAATGTTCCATAGAACTCTTGATTTGCAATTTGCAAGATTTCTTCAATAACATTATCAACGATCTTTTATTATTTGATCTGAATATAATAGTGTCGAATGGTTTTGTTCTGCTTTTGTGGCCATAATTGTTATTCAGCGTATCGTAAGATAATGATTCAACAATAAAGGTGCCAAAACAATATACCTTGTACAATTCCATTTTTCTTTGGAATAAATTGACAGCACTACTGTAAAAGTAGTCGATGACTAAAAAGGTATCGATGACTCAAATGTCATCAATTGCTGAGTAACAGTAATGAAATTAAAAATGAAGTGATATTATTAGGTAATATCAGTAATCCCTGCTAACGTGATTACGCTATGATGTTGAATTCTTTCCTGTACGGTTTTCTATATTATATTATTTTCAAACATTGAGAACGCTAGGCCTGATGACAGTACATCATATAAAATAGTTTATCGAGAGTGGAATTCTCCTGAAAATTGTTATCTCCTATCGCATGCTTTGGTCATTTCAATTATTATTTTATAATTACACTTACTCATTCGTACGCCCGTGGATATTTAAATTCTAATTTCTGTCCTAGGCTGCTATAGTTCATTTATTCAAGCAAGATAATTGCTTTTAAAAATATGGATTATTGTTAGCTCTACAAAAAATAATATACCTACTCAATGTTTTCTACATTTCGAATATGGTTTATTATCTACATTCACGGTATTATCAAGTATAAGCTCTATGAAAGAAGAATTTCTACAGTGGTAAAAATCTCGACAAAAATAAACAAGATTGGCTAATCGAAGAAAATCTCCTAAAAAAAATTCGAGAAATTTCAATTTGCACTGGTGATATTGAACATTTGCCAAATCTCTCACAAGTCTTTTTGTAAATAATGTGTTTGTTCAAATGAATCTAGAACTTCGATTCATAAGAAAGTATTTTCCGAAGAAAACACGTCACTGTTGTTGTTTCAATGCAGTTTGATGTTTGTTTCATATCAAGGATATAATTCTCGAAGAGAGAAGAATGATTGTTTCTTCGAAATATCACACTGATCTGAAACAATTCATAATTCCTCCTCAAGAATTATTCATTCTGTAGAATGAATGATGATAGCAATATTGGCGTGAGCCTATGAAATAATCTTTTTCGAATGAACAAATGGAAGAGGAATCATGTTGAAATAATTCAAAGCAGAAACGAAATCCATGGTTTTTCTTGAAGTTGAATATTATGAATAGTGAACTCTAGAAGTTACCTAGCAGAGAGGGTTCTTTTAAGAAAAACTTCCTTTGAAGATGGCTGTCGAGTGTTTGAGACTAATGAATTAGCTGATTTTTGTCAAAAAAGTTGAGCATTCACATTTTGAAACGATTCAATCCAAGTATTACGTTTTGTGGAGAAATGAATTGTTCAAAACGAATTTTAGAAAATGCAAATGTTCTTTGATATGTTCAATATCTCGAAATGCTATTGCATCGCTTCATTTCTAGAAATATCCAATAGATAATTCTTTCCCACAATAACATAACAAGTACCTATCTTCACATAGAAGATGCTGGATGCCTTATTGGCAAGGCGAATAAAAATATGGATATAATTGATTAACCTTGCAATGAGTAGGTATATTAAAGCATATAATTTCAACACGTTTTCCGATGATTCAAAATCTTGATGCAAGCTCAATATAAAATAGGTAGTTATTTCTTTATCTGGCTACGATATCACAAGTTTTGGTTAGCGCCAGCCAATATTATAGTGGAATCTTGAAATCTGCCGATCAATATTCAAAAGAGATCGGAACGTTGTCATTATTTTAGAACCTATCTATCGATCTTTAAAATACAGGTTTTCGCTGTTGAATGTTGAGGATTCTCCCAGTCTATTTACATAATCGTTTTCATTTCGGTAATTACTGCTAGAATACTCGCGTATTTTCTGCTCTAATTGGCCAACATCATCATACAGAGTGTTGGCTGTTTGGCCTACTACTAAACACGTATTCATTATATTTCACGTTGATGGACAGTTTTAATAATGCAGTGATTATGAAAACTTCGAAATTCATATTCAAAAGTACTAGAGACTCAATCACTCTCAATAAGAAAAAAAAATGATTATATGAGTTAACATTTCAAATAATTTGATAGCGCATTATACGTGTTCAAACTCTAGCTTGAAAGTAGTCTACACCCTAATATAGACTACTTTAAAAAAACCCAATTGTATACAAAGTGTTAGAAAACTGGTTGCTATGGTGAATTTTTGAGGTAACTATAATTTTTGGGATAACTATAATTCAATGATAATCTCGAATGAAAGACGCTAGGGGATGACCCATTGAAATGGTGATTATGGAACATAGCTTGATTTGGGAGCTGAATTTTGTGTACCTAGGTGCTAATTTTCCAACATAGCGTATAATGAAGGTTACAAATTAATTTGGGAAATTAAAATGATAATTTTATTTATTTTTGACAAAGAGAAACGTGTCCAAGGAAAAGGAGTAATTTAATTTCTATTTATTTTCGATCATTTCAGTTGCTTGCAACAATATTTCAAGTTGATCAATCCAATTGAAAAATGTAGTGATCTCTGGAAGTTTACTAAAAATGTTACAGAAATTTGTCATTCCATTATTTCAGGTATTTCCCACATTTTCTCGGACACCCTGTACGAAGAATGTTGTCATTTACAATCGTTAAAAATAAGAAAACATTGTGAGGATAAATACAGGAAAAAATCTTAAAATAATGCCTCGGGTTCTACGTGGTCATTTATTCTCTGAAAATAAAGTGAAAAATATTATTTAGAAGCCGATGTACTGGCTTGACTTGGGCTTCATTTCTATGCGGAGTACGTTTTGCATATCCGATTGGTGCTTCTTAGAACGTCATTCTTATGTTTAAAATATATCATTGAAGTGACTACCTGTATCGTCTGAATTAACATAATAAATTCTACGAGCTTTCTTCCCATTGGACAACAGAACAATGTTTTGTGAATTATCATATTATTCTACTCTTGGAAATTCATTTCTGAATATGTATTTAATTATATACACAATTTTCAATTAAAATACATACTCAATGCAAAATGTTGATTCGGTAGTTCTGAATAATATTGTTTTATTTCAACAACGTTGTAAACACTAACAATTGTCAAGTGTTCGAATTAAATTATTTTATTTCTATACTGATTCATGACATCATCAAGTGAGGTTATGATGGTGCTATTTCAGGAAATAAGTGACAATGAATGAACACTGATTTGATTGACACCTGATTACAGCAATATTTTCTGAAGACCTAACTCGAGTATAAGTTTCTGTCGGTGTGATCGATAGCTACTTTTATTTAGGATTTTTCTACGATAGGTATTTCCAAATGTTCCAATAAAAAAAGCCATTTGAATGACGTTCGTAGAATATTAAATCGCGAGACAATAGACAGGGTCCGTTTCAAAACATGCGCTTTCTTGAATATTAAACATGGTTTGTAGTAAATTATTATTCAAACTTTATTTAGCTCGAGACCGTTGATTCGTAAAGATCTTCAATGTAATCCACCATGCAGTCGTAAAAAGCTGTGTTATTATTGTCATTCGTTATGGAACTAACGAATGAGAAACAGTAGCGCTTACATGCAGTTATACTAACCTACATTTTACGTTCTTGGACAATTATAAGACCACGTGTGAAACACATCGTATAAAAGCGACTCCGCAATGTTTTTTGCCATAGTCTTTCAAAAGAAATCTTCATTGTTCGTTTTATTTATACCCTACGTATTTCAAGTTTGAATAGATTTGTTTCGTCTACTCGTACGGCACTGGTCATATCGATGAGCTACATTATCAGGAAACATGTGTAAAATGAGAAAATTGCTAAATGACGATAAAACAAATCGTACCTCAGTTTGAGATTGCAACTTTGTATAAAACAACGGGAACTGTAGAGTTATGTGAGAAAAATAATTGGCTTGCGACGTTGCACATCTATTTATGTGGATGACTTCATTCAACCTGTATTTAAATAAAAACAAAAGATTTCTTTCCAATTCATGAAGCCAATTAATTATTACGTCCAAACAAATGATCTGGAATCTTTTAATACCAAGCATTTTCCAAGAATTTTTTTTCAGTGTATAAACCTCACAATTTATCTTAACATTATTTCTTCCAAGAATATTCTTGTTGACTTCCATGTTCATATGATGACGAGAAATATTTATCCAAGAATTTTTCCTGGCCCCACAATTCATGTGATGCCAAAAATTATGCCAAATAATCTTCCACAAAATATTGATCCACCTAATCTTTATAATTCATCTTGGCCAAGCAATTCTCCTGATTTCTTTCAATTTTCAACCCTCAGAATTCACATTACTATCTACTCATTTTCCTTCATCATAAAATTCCTTCAAATTCGTTGTTTTGAAGTTTTTAGTTCTTTCAGGCACTGGAAATACGAGCACCGATGGAACATACAAACCTTCGTTTCTGACAGACCAGGAACTAAAACACCTGATTCTGGAAGCGGCGGATGGATTTCTATTCGTAGTTAGCTGTGATACTGGAAGAGTCATCTACGTGTCGGACTCTGTGGCACCCGTACTGAACTTTTCGCAGAACGACTGGTACGGGTCTTGTTTGTATGACAATCTGCATCCTGAAGATGTCGAAAAGGTGCGGGAACAATTGTCGACGCAAGAACCGCAAAATACAGGAAGGATTCTGGACCTCAAAACTGGGACAGTCAAAAAAGAAGGCAATCATTGTAAGTGAACATTTGAGAACTAGTCAAAATAAGTGTCAGCTTAGGTGTTACATTGCCAATCGGATCATACTGATAATATTATTATTCTTTATTACCCAACAGGAAATCCCAATTCTAGGGAAATTACATACAAATTTAATGAAGTGGACAAGAAAAAATACATGTATATGATGTGATATATTATTCATCAAAGGTGATCTATAAAGGAAACAAAAAATATATAACCACAATGTATCACACTAAAATTATGACTTAAAAAAACTTTCACGAATGATTCCATAACTAAAACAGTAAATGAATCCATAACAATAAATCAAAATTAGACAAACGAAAGCAAACAAATGAAAACACACTGACACCACGTTCAGCGATTCTGGAAATAATGTCTGATAACTATGACTATTAAACATATCATAATAAATAGAAATATCAAAATCTCAACACATAACATTGATTGGCGAGTTCGAGTGTATATTTGTTCACGTGAAATGTATCTGAAATATTCATGATAATTTCCAGCCTCGATGAGGTTATGCATGGGGTCGCGACGAGGCTTCATCTGTCGGATGAAAGTAGGCAACCTGCCTCCCGAGAGCATGGCCGTGGGACACCTGAACCGCCTTAAACAACGCAACAGTCTGGGACCTAGCCGCGACGGACAGAACTTTGCAGTCGTCCATTGTACGGGTTACATAAAAAATTGGCCTCCGACAGGTAAACTACCACCAGTCAGATTGTTGAATATGAAATGATTGAAATATTTCCTTTCATATATGATATTCTGGGCAACATTTAAGTTGGAAAAATATCAGATATGTTCCCAGGGGTGCAGCTGGACCGGCAAACCGAAGAAGATCTTCATCAGCAGACGCACTGCTGCTTGGTGGCCATCGGCAGGCTTCAAGTCACATCAACGCCGAATACTAGCGACATGGCGGGATCCAGCAGCAACGCTGAATTCATCTCCAGGCATTCTATGGACGGGAAATTCACGTTCGTTGATCAGAGAGTCATCGGTCTACTGGGGTATTCTCCTCCGGAGCTACTAGGGAAGAGCTGCTTCGATTTCTTCCATCCAGAAGATCAGACGCACATGAAAGACAGTTTTGAACAGGGTAGGTTTTTTAAGGATAACTTGATGAAACAAAACACCTCTGTATGACATAACTAACGAATCACACCTGACAATGATTTGTGATACTTATTTGTCGGTTTCAGTATTGAAACTCAAAGGTCAAGTCCTCTCTGTGATGTACCGATTCCGAGCGAAGAACAGAGAGTGGGTGTGGCTTCGCACCAGTGCGTTCTCCTTCTTGAACCCTTACACTGACGAAGTGGAATACATTGTTTGTACGAATACCACCGCTAAATCTCTTCACTCGAACAGCGAAGCTCCAGCAGAGGCGCCAGAACAAGTGACCTACCAACAACCCGGTCTGGACTACAGGTATGTGTGAACAGCTTTCGATTTCTCCCGTTCTCAGGATTTCTCCATGGAACAAATTGTAATCCAAACTTTCCAGATACTTTGTTTATTCGAGATATAATAGACCTAATTCAGTAATCATAGTTAATGCTAAACTTTTCGCAAAGCAATATATTGAAATGAAATGCTCTATAAGTGGAAAATAATATTGCACTAACTGTTGAAGTATTCCCCACTGGAATACACGTGTAACCACGATTTCAACTCTTATATAATACCAGTCTCTGCTGTCTTGAAATCATCTCTGCAGCCTCCAGTGTCCACTTAAGGAATAACTCGAACGAAAACGAAATGTTGTGACGTAAACTCCACACGTCGCATTAGGAATGGAAGTTGAGCGTTACATATCCATAAAATGACAATATAACATTCGAAAATTATCAATAAATTTAACTGAGCTGTAATCTTTATTTTCGCTATTCGATAATAATTCACTTTTAATTTTGCTTTGTCTTTTATATTCGAATCAATGTCAGATGATGACAATAACGATGATATCCTGGACGTTGCACCAATTTCACACAGTTTTTACTATCAAGGGAACTTGGGCAATGAAGTTGTAATCTATCGCTGTTTCAAATAATTGAAAATTTCTCAACCGTGGAATTCTAAAACACCACAGGTTGTTATACTGGTAACGGTTTCGTTCCAGAACCCACCCATATAGTAAGTCGTCTTGTCTATTGTATTGAAGTTAACGAAAAAGACTGCAAATGTGCTTCTTCCATAATTTTGAATATTTCATAATCGAGTCTTCGCGACCTTAGTGATAATCTTAGTTAATAAATGTCTTCAAATTATGTTATGTATTTTTCATCAAATTAAATAGCAAGTTTGAATGTTTCTCTCAATCAACAATACCACCTTTCAGTGCATTCTCATAAGATACATTTCCTTATATTTATTGCACTGTATACTTTTTTCGACAGTTTGCAAAGACGGGACCCTGGTTTATATTCTCACATGCTACCGACCACACATATCCAAAGCGAGTACCTGCCGATGTCGACGACGACCAGTTGCAACGATCGCTCCGATGACAGCCGCTACCCCAGGCTGATGGCCGATCCCCAGCAAGCGGCCAGACCGAGCAGCGTGCAGAACGTCTACTCGAGTTACGAACCCACGCCCTCGCCGATAGCGTACGGCTCTCCTTCACAAACCAGCGCCACCTGCAGGTAATATTATTTATGTGGATTAGGTTAATGGACATGTAATTATTGGTGCATCCGTTGTATTGACTACTGAAATTCTTAACTTACGGTGCTGATTTAGTTGTTCTTGTGATGGCGAATTATATGACTACTGTATTGCAGCATTCAATTATATATTCTTCAAAAAATGTACACGGGGTTGGATTCGTCTTCCATGTAAGAATTTGATAAGAGCGAAAAGAATAGCTTGCATAAAATTGACATAGCATTACTGGAATCGTTCGGAAAAGGGTTATCGGACGCCGTTACACTGAAAGAGTTTTTCATTGTAATTTTTTCAAATTTATGAATTGGAGTTTTTTGCTTGTCTGTAATTGTAGTTGACATTCATTCATAATACATTGATATCACCTCTGCGATTTGGTCACTGACAAACGAACTTGTCCACTCTGTTTAGTAGCAGCGGCGCCAGCGTGCTCGCCAGACTGAACAAGGGCGGCAGCACAACCAGTCCGACCCCTGCAGCAGCGGCGTGGAGCCTGCGCCAGCCTCAGCCCGCCCCCGACGGCTACCAGTACAGTCAACCGAGTCCGAGATCACCGGGTCCGACGTACACTCAGCTCAGTGGCGGTAGAGCCGCCGCTGGGGCTGCCTACCAGTGGACGAACTGGCAGACGCAGGCGCAGCCACCGCCGCCCGACACCACCCCCGGTTCGAGCGGCGCTGGCCCTCCTGCCCAGCCGCAACCGCACGAACTGTCTGACATGTTGCAAATGCTCGATCAAGGCGGTGCCGCCTCTTTCGAGGACCTGAACATGTTCAACACCACTTTCGAGTGAAACTGATGTAATCGAACGAACAGTCGGCTATGATGAGGGGCTGGATGCGCGTGACTAAGCAACCGTCAAATCGTGGATAAATTGATCTACATAAAGCACAATAACAAATGATTCATAACTAGATGACATAATGAGGTTTAACCGATGACAAAAAGCCTTTCTTTCACGAATTGCTTTTTCAAACTTGACTTGTATATCTCAACTCGCGTGAGTGACTAATGAATCTAAATAATATATCTTCAGGAATCCTCCTCTTCACAACCTTGTATACCAGATTAATATTTGCCCTTTCAACGTTCTGCGTTGGCGATAACCATTTTAGTTCTGATTGCATCATTCTTTCATCTGAAATAATGGAACCGATTTCTTTCTGTCTTTTTCTGTAGATCTCGTTTATATTCACGAGGATGCAACAGATTTTCTTCTCAAAGTACACGATACTTTTTATATTTATGTTTTAAATCGAGTTCGTGTTTAATAGTATATTGTGCAGCATTCTTCCGTTTGGTATGGCCAATAAAGTTTGACGTTTGCTCAGTTTGCCCACAGAAAAGCAAAGTAACGTTTTTTTCCCAAAATGGTTTCGCCTCTTGCATCGATGAACGGAAGAAGTTCTGGAGGGTTAATCTTCGATGGTTATTTATTCTGTTTGCATAATATTGGAAAAACATGGATTAACTTCGATTACACTTCATAAATAAACATTCCCGTTTAACCTTCCAATGATGAAGCTGGATTATTTCAGATAAAACATAAAAGTTTCATCTGAAATTATTTTTGTTGATTCGCTCCTGGATATTTTAAAGGTTCATGGGAAAATACTTGTTACCTCACGACATTATCGAATAAGGCAGGGTATATTTACTCTTAAGCCGACTGACCTATGAAAAGTAAGCTGTAAATATTGTTTTCGATTTTTCGATGGTTTCTAGAGATGATGAGATCGAAATAGTTTCTGATAAATTTGCAATTTTTCCGATAATGAATCCTACTTCTGAGAAGCACTGGATGATCATCAAATGACAGAATATGCATAGAACCCACTGTGAGTATATCGAAATTGTTATTTAATTTTATTGTATAATAACTAATGATAAGTTGATAATATGAAGATATTGTATATTTTCCTGATAATGGATTACGTTTCACCTGACAAATCTTCACTTTTCTGATCTCTGAAAAGTATCAAACGATCGAGAAATAATGCATCAGTTTACTTTATTTTTGTACACATAGATTGTATTATAGACAGTGAGACGGTGACATTCAGTGCGTGTATGTTAGAAACTGAAGCGCAAAACGACTTGATCTCGATCTGTTGGTGAAATAACGAGACTTGTTGATTATTTCTAACTGTTGTGACGTCCAAGATATGTATAGCTTAAGGTTTGGCATAATGCATAATGTTACTCTTGATAGTGTGAGTTAGTCAGTATACTCAGTTTAATGGTTTTTACTTGGGAATGACAGTTCAAACACTGAAACAGATTCTGATATTTCTGATTTAGAATGAATGCCTTGGGCTTTGCTGTGGTGCGAAAACGAGTATGGACACCACTGTACCCTTTGTGTTTGGATTTCGATTATCTTAATGAGTTCATTTATTTCAACTGGTGAAATTTCACTAGAACATATTTTTGTAGATTTTTTTATACTTCTCTGTATAAAAGCATTTTTATTGTATTATTTGAAGGATTCTAGAAAATTTTAATAATTTTATTGCTACAGTTTTAAAAGTGAATAAATTCTTTTCAAGAATCATATTTTGTTCAATTATACTATTCCTAATTTACTTTCGAAAATTTCATTGTCAATGATGGTCTTGAAATCTGGTTTAGATAAATAAGAAAATATAATTATTAAAACGGTGTCACCTTTATTCATTTCTATTCTCCTGATACAAGATCAATTGAAATCGATGATGCGTACGAGGAGTACAGAATTTGGATGGATACATTACTATTCATCTGATCTAGTATCAGAATAATATAAATGAGAAGAGGTTACTTCTCGTTATTCCTTTTCTAAAAATTACTTCATAAATAGATATAAAGATAATATTTCAATTTTTATTTTGGTTTTATTCACACTTTTGAATCTCTCAATTTCAGTTTATCTAGACTAATTCATATTCTAACAGTGATATTCAGAAAAGACATAATTGTATTTACCAACTGACTCGATTTAGGAAACATTGAGGAGCTTTTTCGATCAAATGATACAAATATAACTCCACAAAATGATAGATGCCAATATTCGAACACTTATTTTAAAATCGATTATGTTAATCGAGTACTTGAAATTTGACGATTCACTCTTTCACTTCTACAGGATGTAGCAATAGTCGGTATCAGGTCCATTACAAACATTTTTAAAGATAAGAGAACGAGATAACACAGGCAAGTATCAATATACTGCTGAAGTAATCACAAGGTTTATTCAAGTTGGTTGATAGAAAATCTGCAAGTCATATAGATGGAATGCATTAACTAAATAACCTCAGCAAGGGATACCTGTCTGCTCGCAAATTTTCCACCAAGAGAACCAATTATTCTTGGTATTTATAAAATAAGTAAATTCGACAATGAAGAGTTTCTGAGAATTATGAAAATACATTTTTCTTATCCTAATCAAGTTTGAAATGAACAAAAAAATAAGACTAATGAATTATAATTGTGAATTACTGACTTCTATATAGGAGACGAACATTGTCCTATTATTTGTCATTATTTTACAATTTACTACAACTACAAAGAACAAATAACAATAAACAATAACGAAACACATAAAAAAATTCAAGAATAGATAGAACAATTTTGTCGAAACCATTAAAAATTAATATATTAGAATGATTTAGTCGAGCCTGCCTTTATCAAAGATAAGATGTATATGCGCGAAAAAAAATTTCATCTATATAACAAAAATAGTTATTCATTTTCATCACGATATATGTGCATGAATCTATAAGATTCATATAATGGAAAGAGTTTGCATCCCCTTGATATTAATAGAAATGAAATCACACGATGGATTTCAAATTAATTATATGGATATTGGAAAATGACGACCAAGTACTTGTACAGTGAAATGTAGTATTACAATATTATTAATTCATAAACCCCTTGTCCTGAGAAAGGCAAAAACACGAAAATTCATTCTACTTCTATTATTTATCAATCTCTCTTTTGAATCTTAGGACTAGGAGAAATCAAATCCTTTAGTTTGTGATGTGTTTCTGAGAACATCAAAGTTCCACTGAAAACCATAATAGTACCGATCCAATGAGCGAAAGTGAAAGGGTTTTGGAAATAGATGATCGAAAATAACAATGAGAAAAATTTCCTGAGAGTGATAACTAAAGTAACAGTGAGAGATGTACATTCTGTTGTTAATACATATACATTGCTTATGCATAGAAATTGGGTGATGACATTCAAAAGCAAAAATCCCCATATGATAGGAACAGCCACATTCAATAATGGGATGTTGAATGTGTCACTGTTATTTGCAATGGTAGCATGTTCCAGAAGACTAGATGAATAGATGAGGAATCCAGGCAGAGGATACAAATGCTGCAAAATTAATAGTAGCAGGTGGCTGCTATAATCAGAGATGCATTTTCAAATGATCTCCACAAATATTTTTCTAGTGATTTTGTTGTCAAATTTTGGTGTTTGTATAAGTTTCTTGTTTTCAAATTGAATAGAAAAGTTTAGACAAAGATGCAATTGTGGTTGGATATGATTTTTTTACTATGTTTTGGGTACGTTTGGAGATCTCTCAAATATTTTTTTGGAACTGATGAATAATCTCTACATAAAGAATATTTCAATTACCGTGTAATATAAAGCTTCTTGTGGATGTTTTCCATGTTTTTTGTACAACTGCTCCTGGAAAATTCCCATACCAGCAGAAAGCAACAGAGCACCAGTCAATAAAATAATACCAATGACCCACCAGAAGAAATGGTCAGCTGAAACTTCACCAGGAATATTTGCTGCATCAGGATCACAGTCAAAGCATGCCTTCAAACATAATATACATATGAAATTTGCACAATATATTTAAATCATCAATATCTCACCGTTTGCTTTGGTTTAGTAGAGTACAGGGTACAAATTATGATACCCACAGTAATGAGTGCTACAGAAACATATTTTTCTAAAGTATATCTTCTCTTCAAAATAATGATTCCCAATATCATGTTTGCAATCAGAGATCCCTAAAATATTAAGGTTGAAAACAAAATGTATGTAGGTGTTGAACATATCATCACATACAGCTCTGAAAATCATATGCAATGGAACAGGAATGTTGAACGCAAATGCCCAGTTATTCACTACACTAGTTGTGAAGAAAAATACCACTAAGGTCATGTAATCCCTGAGGACAATCTTTGGCTTAACACTTCCAAACTTGGACGTGAAGATGAATCCATGGAGGGCAATGAACAGAAATTGACAAAAAGTAATTAAATGACCAGAGCCAGGATCTAATCTGAAAAATAAAGTGGATTTAGGAGTGATCAAATTCCTAGAGAGGAAAGACAACACTTACTTGATTATATATTCTAAAAATACATTATTGAGCATGCACCCCACCAATGTGAGTACAATAGCTTGAGCTGCTTTGATATTCATTTTAACTGGTGCTTTTATCACAATTTTTTCCTTTGGCTATAGAGTTTCTCTTCGTAAATGTCAGTCAAGGTAACATGCCTAAAATAGAAAACCATTTATTTTACATCTCGATAGGATTTGGATATCAATCCTTGAACTTTGGTATGCAGATAATCATCATGAAAAATCTGATTTATATAATACAGAAACCGTACACTCACCTCTCAGATTGGATTCTTGTGTCAAAAATAGTTTGCTCTAATTAAAACACTAATTTGTAGTCTGCCACATCACTTAAATATTATCAAAAAATTTTAACGAAGTGATAACCATAACATTGTCATGCTCTATAATTTTAAGGTTAGAATGTCTTCTTGTTTTTTATCATCGACCACAAACTTAGCAAGTTATCGATTTTGCTATAATCAACAACCACCAAACCTACCAACCGTGCCTACCAACATAAAGGTTTGTTCCCGGCCAATAATCGAAAGGATTCAAAATGTCGATCATGATGAGTAGAGCGTTGATAATTATAGTCCATTTAGTTGTGACAGTTTACATATCCAATTTACTCAATACATCAAATGAATTCGTAACGGTTTATTTTTTATCTTACATAAATTTGAGATAAGAATGATATAGTGAAACAGCATAAATTGTAATTGGCAACTGCTATTTTGAAAACGTAGATTTTACTAAATCAGTGGAAGTCTTCCAATGTGTTCTAAGAGTTACATTTTTATGGAATTTGATAGCTTTACCTTTTGGAATGAGTCCTGTGATATTTATGCAATATTAATATGCAAGACAAAAAAAATGAATACTTCATAATTTCTTAGGAAAAAGATTCTGGATAGGGAGATAGGTATATAAATGTACTAATATAAATACATACATTATTTATTAAATAATTGGCAGTATGTGACACCATATTTACCGACTTATCAAATACATATGTAACATATATTCTATTCCTAGTCTTATTCACATTCTATTCCCAATCTCGAAATCGTTAACACAAGAAATACAAGAAGTATTCATTCAGTTCCAATATTTTACCTGACGAGTTCGTAATCCATCAATTTTGAAAATTTTAAGCGACATTTCCTATATTTTCAATAAGTCTACTATGGTAAAATTAACCTTTGGCTAGATATTAATATTGAAATCAGACGAAAAATTCATCGCGTGAAAAATAACAAACTGAAGAGATAAAAAATGAAATAAAATTTCACAAACAAAACCGTTTAAAAGATTCTCAACACATGACCATACCACTAAAAAAATAGACTATAACATAAGTAATAATGTAACAACATGATGAATATAATAGTTAATAAAGTCAAACTTACGCAACAAAAATTCATAATGAAATAATAAGCACAAAATATCACCGATATAACTTATACAGAGTAAACCATAAAAACGCTCAGTCAATTTTCTTTTTTGAATTTCAAACGGTCTAAGAGTGAAATTTTAGTGCCTACCCTGCATCGTACAGAAAGAATTATAGATACATGAGGTGCAGAATATTTTTCTTCAGTACAAGCAGACTTCCATGTACATGTCACATCAACAAAAGCTACCGACAACAAAAAATGATTCATTTTTTTTCCGTTTTTCGATGTTTTGTTCTTGTTTCGATTCGAGATTATTCCCAAGTCACGAGTAGAAGGAACAATCATTACAAACTTGATATAGCACATTCGACAAAAAATAATGAGAATTTATCGATCTCAATAGTTTTCATATGAAAGTCTAGTCGAAGCTGGTGAAATGAAACAGTTTTTGTGGGGTGACCATTACTCGCATCACTCAATTATATCTATTTAATTACATTAAACGTTGGTGACACGTACTTCTTTTTTCTTTTTATATAAAAAGTGGCAGTACAAAATACTCGCACTCAAAAATTGGTACAAAAAGATCAAATTGGTTTCGAGAGTAACCCAACTATACTGCTACCAGAAGAACGCTAGCGTTAAAACGTCAAACTGGAAATATTCAGTATAATTAATTTACCTAAAATTTCCCATTATTCTAATTATTTACAAAAGTTGTACTAAAAGTTTTCTCAATCATGATTAGATTTTTATTTACATTAGTTAATTAATTCATAAATAATTTACAGTTTATTAACATAGTATCAATAAATTAAATGCTCAATCAATAATTTACAAGCAATGAGATGAAAACAATATTGAAGGCAGTGATAATGTTGAATACAATTGTACAAGTTTTTATGCAAAATAATTTACTACGTCAATCTGTCAATGTTGACAATCTTCAAATATGAACACAAAAATGGCAGTTATTGTTTTCTGATATCTTGTCCCACCATTGGCATCCTAAGAATTCAATATCCTTCAATATAAAGTGGTCAAAAATGGGACTCCTGGATATTTTCCACCATTGAATTAAAACAATCGTTACTCATTATGATTTCTAGTAAATAACAGTCAGTTGCAATGAGAAATGTTACCGTTTATGTATATATCAGATAAGATAAAAAAAATATTTTTCTTGCACTCAAATATTTAAATTTCAAATTCGATGGGATATAAAATAAATATATATTGAACTCTGGTTTAAATCACATGGAAAATAGTTTTTCATAGAGAGAAGTTTCATTATAGAAATTACTAAAATCACGATCTTATAGATCATCAATATTTTATACAATTATGTAGACTGAATTCTTTACTCTCTGTACAAGATTATAGTGGAATTATAATTCTCATCTTCAATCTCCCAATTTTAGATTGAAACCTTGACTCAATAAATTAGAAGAGATAATTTTTGGCAGAAATATCGTGATTAATTAATAGACTATTAATTTTATAGATGTGAATTAATCAGTAAAATACCGAATTTCATTTGCGCATGAAGAAATGATTCCTATCATAATTATGATGGACAAATCATTAATAAATATCCTAAATAAATCATGAATACTAATGTCTTTTCGACTGACGGAATATGCAGGTGTCCCGTTTAAATTTCAGGCTATCGAACAACTTTAGGAAGATATTCTCTAACCATCATGATATCTTTAGATTTCAAAACCTATATAAACTGATGAAACACCGATCATTTTTCATGTGAATGTAGAAATGAAAAAATTGTTGAAATTGAAACATGTTTTTGGCTAAAGTTACTGCCAATTAACGAATATTAGCCAGCTAATAATGTAATAACAAGTTTTATGTTCAGCTAAGGATCGAAATACGATAAAAGGGGATATTAAATATCATACTCTCTTTAAATCGAAACATATCATGACGATTTTCAAGTCAAGCCCATCATAAAATATTAAAACAAATTATCGGTTGGTGAACTGCCATAGAAGTAGTGAAAATTATGTCAATTTTTCCAATTGAAGTGATCGCGAGATCTGCCCCATTCATCGCCTACCAGATGGTGTAGATCATTCTGCTGCTCCTTATTCCAGTCCCAATCCTTTCCTTTAGGTCTGAACTTGTCCTTCAAGGGCTCCTCTCCCTTCGACCAACTGTCGTCTCGCCAATGTTCCCGATAGTAAAACTTCTTTTTGAAGTGCGTATCTGGCTTTTTCTTCTCTTCCGGATAGCGTTGGTACTTCAACAGAGCGGGATTTACTCTAGTTGGGCTTTTCTCCGCGTGCACCGATTCGGGACTAAAATTTATCGACAGGCTATCCTTCGCTGGCATGGGGGAGGTGGGAGATGGAGTCCTAGGAGGGCCTGTCTCTTCGCTCTGATCCATAATTGGAGAGGACTCCAGGTAAACTTTGCTGGGAGGCATTTTGAATAGGGTGGGCTTCGGATTTGGGTTCAACTTGAGCTGCTGCTTCGATGGTGGAGCTATTGAAGTAGGGGGCATATCTCCATGGCCGTGACCAATTCCGGAATCCGGAGAAGTGTTACAGCTGTCATTGCCTTCTGTGGACCTTCGCCGCTTGTCCAGTTCCGTCGAAGCGAACGCTACAAGCCGATCGAAGCCAGACGAAATTCTGTCTTGCCATTTCGATTCTTCTGCATCTTCTTCCACTACATCGACGTCTAAGAAAAAATAAAGAAATCACCCTCAATGAAGCGTATCTTCAATTAAAAAATTCAAGCGTGGAAGAAATTGTTCATTAATTATCAAATTCAGGTTACGTTATAACCAATGATTCTCATTTTCGATGTGTTTTTCAAGTTGTAACAAACATGAAATTTTCAAAGGAAAACATATTCTTTGCAACAATCAGTAGTTGAATTGTCATTTCAATTGAATAAACTTGGAGTTAAAATATTATATTAACTAAGGTAGGTGTGGGTGATAGGACTTTTCGGCTAATACGACTTTAGTAAAGTAAATACAAAACGATCAACGGTTCCTTAAGGTCACACTTTTAAATGGCATATAAACAGTGTAAACTCCATGTAGATTCACCTGATTTAAAGACAAAGCGTTAACATTACTCGGCTTTGGTTACTTTAGCTTGTCTTCCATACAATGTTCACTCAAATAACATCACAGCCATTCTCAATAACGATCAAAACTGGAAAAACAGCCACAACTACACACATTTTTTTTTGTACAAATTCTATAAATTATGAGGTGGAAACAGAACCGGAGTTTGCTAGTGATGACGATATTTCATCAACTGAGTTCAACATCGCAGGAAAATTTACAGGAAGTCTTCAAGCCTACATCAAAGTAGACGACTTTCTGCTCACATCGGTTTCATTTACAGTAAAAGAAATTGTCAGACGAAAATAACTGACTATACGCAATAGCGTTCAAATAAGAATTGTTTTTTATATAATTACTAACACTAGTCTGAAATGAATTTTCTTTTTTTATAATGCACATTTTTCTTCTCTACATTCAATATTTTTATAACGTCAAAATACGCTCAGTCCTTTGAATGTCGGTATATAGAGTTTACACTCTATACTAACGATGTTCCTCGCAGTTTTTTCATACATTGTTAGCGTTAAGATAGAACCCCCTTAGAAAAATTGAATTGGGAAATATCTTGTCTAATCGAAATAAGTTTGACCATCCCAAACCTGAGACATTCAATCTAGAAGTTGGCTTGGTTTACAGGTATCAAATGCGTGATGTTGAGCAAACAGAGAAGCATCAATTCTACCCACAAAACTGAAATCAAGTTATAAATAAAAAAAGAGAATAAGCTGTAGTTAGATCTAAGAATGTGAAATATACAAACTAGCTTTGCGCCACTTGACCAATTGGGTTAGTATTGTACGGAGGTGACTTGGCTGATATGAGGCCGTATTTCAATTGTAACAAGTTATGTCGTGATACTTATCCTGCCACTATTTGACAAAGAAATTTGATCGAGTTTGAATATTGTATATCTATCGTTAATCTTAATTTCCAAATGTAAGAGCTTAGTTCCGAGTATTTATGTATGTATGTATATCAAATGAGAATGTTCAGTTTCGTTTATCTTCTATAGAAATTTGTATTTTATAGTTATTGTTATAAAACATTAATTTCCACTTGTTTTCTTTTTATTTCATTGCTCATCTCGTTTAGTTAGACCTTTTTACCCTCACTTACCTTGGACAAATTAAGTAATTTCATAAACTTTAGCTTTTGTGACTTTCGAGAATATCTCATTTTGTCGAAATGGATTTATCTACTGCAAGAATTTTGGATTATTTGGTAATAATACGATTTCATACCAGAAAGTTGAATAAACTATTAATAAATTCTTGTACGTTATCACCATGATTAAGTTCTATATTATATTTATCGAATATATTATATTTGATATGGGATGACATGAGATAAAGTATCAAGTTTTCTGGAATATCAATTGGTGAAAGAAATATACTACCGTTTCGTTATTGTTGCACTGAATATGTTTTCGTTTCATTTAATAATGCAAAGATCTAAAAAATATTACGTTCGATTGAACCACCACCAAAGGGAAAGTGAAAAAAAGTGAAACTGAGGTAGAGCAAAATCAAGATAAAATAGCGCAAAGCTACTTACCACCACTTTTAATCAGCTTCTAAATCTAGTATGGTAGGGGGTATTATGCATGCGCTATATTGTGCGCGTGAGTTTTGTGTGCATGCCTGAATGTGCTGCCTCCTAGTCAACGCAAACAAACTACAGTAAATATTGGAAACTTCAAACTTAATGCCATTATAACACGATTCAGTCTTCTTCAATACCTACCAAATGATTTACCATATTTTCGAATGAATCGAAGTGAATCGGCAATTCAACTATATCTACAGGGTGGATCAATGGAAACTCTCCGCTCCAATATTTAGAATTGGAAATCAAATTTTGAACCAACGCTCGAACACGTGTGATTCATTTGAAAACTATTTTTCTTTCTCCTCAACCCTCATTTGTTCATCCATGTGAATACAGAATAATCAACAACATTAAAATCAGGAGGTGTCATGCATAATTCAACAGATATAGTCGAGTCTTTATGACTAGATAGTTACTTTAAATTATGGAACATTTGAATCACTAAATTAATATGTCGTCACATTGTCATTTAGAATTATTCACCAATCTTAGTTTCATACGATGTAACGTGGTGGATCAAATATATTATTCTACTTCATCATTTCATAATCAATACTAGCAGATGATATCTAATTAGTTCGACGAATTGCTTTCAATATACTATCCATAGATTTTATGATCGACTGTTCATTGAATAACGATACTATTTTAATAATGCAATATTCTGATTCCATTTTGAATTGAAAATAATGGAAATTAGTTCAAATCAAAATATATTGCTTCTCCAAGTTACGATATTGAATCCGAAATTTGGTGTCGAAAGTTTTTATTGATCCACTCAGTATAAGTAACAACACTATGCCTTGATATAGTTGGGAACATATAAAAAAATCTGGATTGGACAAAACAAAATGAATGTCTGTAAAGCGATTGAATATTTTAGGGGAAAACCCGTTTGGTAAAAAATTAGGTAGATCTCTGATAATATCGCATCTACTAGTAAAAGTTCAAATCGTGCATAATGATAATCAGCTACATAAAATAAAGTCAATTTTACTAATGAAACTCATCACCTATCATTCAATTTCTGTACCTACGAATCACGTACCTAGATAATGACACAAATCAGATCAAAATACATACGAAAATAAGCAAATCAATACCCCTGAAGCAAAATAACGTTTTCAGTATACTTGACAAATGACCAATTCGACATAACCTCTGCTGAGAAAGTTGGCAGCTGTATACGAGGCATGCATTTCATGAATATTTGACTTTGATATCTGAAGGGAAGATGGAGTTCATATGTAGATAAATTCATCCCAATTATTCAAATTGGTGCCCCCAAAATGAAGAAAATCGTTTTTGATTACCCAAACATAAGGATTGTCAAATTCTAAATAATAGTTGAATAATTGGTTAGTCAATTTATATTAGTATTTGAAAATAATTTCGAATCACCAGTGGGTGATATCTTTCTGGGCTTTATTGTTACTAATTAATAATTGAATACAACGGCAAAATAGATGTTGATGTTCATTACTCACCTTCAAAAGAACAGCGGTGTGACTGAATAAATGTATTAGAATTTCACATTAGGTCAGATTTTGGAAAAAATACACAACAATATTTCAACATTTAGGGTAAACAAAAGCAAGTCTATCATCAAATGAAAACGAATCATTGGATAATGAATAATCATATCTGAAAACTCTATAAAGACGACTTCTGTTTCTGTGATTCCATAATTCAATTATTACAATAGCAGATATGGGGATAAGTTTGCAGTTTTCTACATCTAGACTCCTACATGTGATATTCAAGAATACTGAATGAAGCATTATGACACTACGAAGCTAGAATATACAGCACAGCATTGAGAAATAGGCAAAGGTCATGAAGAAGGCGTAAATCTACAAAAATCTATCCATAATTTTACGATACGAAAATTTTGAAAATTCGAATTGAATTTTGTACCAAATTCAGTTTACAAAATCCTGAAAATATCAATCATAATTCACATCTAATCAACATTTGAATGAATACTCTGGGAATAATTAAGAAAAGACGCGTTGAAATTGCGCAAATGGTAAGATTTTTCTTTCGGCTCAATATACGAATTAAAACAGTCCAGAGTATTGCGAATCCGCGAATTTCGTGTGATTTTGATGGTGATTCTCAAATCATTTCTATCTACATTTTCATCCCATATATAGGTCCAGTAAAAAGAAAAACTTCAAGTGTGACAAAATAAATTCATGAACATTTATAAGAGTGGATATGACGCAAGCACAGTCGGCAAAATTTTCAATAAGTTTCGGGTTTGTCTTCCATGAGAGTGATTCTTAATATTTATTTAATTTTAATAAAGAAAATGTTTCATTCGGCCACATTGGCGCGGGGTTAATTCAATTATCTGTTGATGCAGTCCCTGGAAAAAGGGAATGATCAGCTAATAACAACCTGAATCATTTCAACTGTGCAGATTAAAAAACCGAAAATCCGAAGACAGTTTTCAACTCGTGAAAATGCTGCTTTAAAATTACTAGAAAAAATGTATTACGCTTGTCTGGCTCATCCAAAAAGAAAATGAAATAATTTTTCTTTTTCTACAACGTACCTGATTGCAATTTGATGAAAAAGTACTTTTCTTCTAATAATTTCATTAGCCTCGTTGAGCAATATTTCATAAATTACAGAACTAACACCATCATCAATAAACCGACAAAGTAAACAAGTTTATCCGAATCATTCCATCTAGTGTTTCATCGTTAGCAAGTGATCAGAAGTTAAAACAACAAATACCCGCTACTCCTACCCCATGCACCAGAGGATACCAGACACGTACCTTCTTCGTTGCATTTCCTCACACGCTCCGGCACCTCATTTGAATGGGGATCCGGCGACGTATTGCTAGCGAAGTTCTGTCGATGCGGCCCCTCACCAATGTAGCTCGAGTTGCGTTTGATGCCCTGACGTGACGGACCATGAATAATCGGAGCCTCCCGTTTGTACATACCCTCCGACTCGGCTTTGATGCCCGAGCCCGTATCTTGGTAGGTCATTTGCATGTAGGGATGGGGGTGTCTGCGATCGTACATGTCCACCTCTTCTTTGATAGGCGGTGCTAGTACTCTGGCCTGCAGACTAGCCGCTAGACCTATGTAAACGTTACATTAAATATCTTATGGACTCCACGACCGACTCCAAAAAATCGATGACTATGGCTACACAATCATATTATATTTCATACGTGGTATTAATCAAGATTATCAATTTCAGTTCATTTTTGCTCTCAACACAGTTGAACGATTTTGATGTAATTCATGTGGAAAGGACTCGAGCATTCCGAAAAGTTATGCATTTGGGGAAACTTTAGAAATGAATGTGACATGCAGCTAAATATACCTGATCTTAAGAGCTTCAATTGATTCTTGAGTGGTCAGGATGGAAAACACAATCAACAGAGTGAATATTTGAAAATACGGATTTTCATAGATTTTCAGTAATTTCTATTTCAACACGCGCACTGATTTTGACAGTTTCTTATTTTTCACTGGAATATTCTGTCTCGATGAAGGCAGCCTTGTGTTCACCAGAAACCACGAAAAACAATGGTTTGCCGATCATGCGTCCGGAAAAAATTGGACAGTTAATAAGTCAAAACGTTTCAAGTTGAAATCAAATGATAACCAACGACGACAACAATCGAAATTGCGCATGTTAGTCGGGAGAATTCTTAAAAGCTGCTGACGAGTTCAAAATGCGCTCAATCTGAACACGAGAAATTATCACGGACTTTCTCAATGAATTTCCAAATGCCGAATGTAGGGGTTTTGGAGTAATTGGGGTATAACAATATTTTCCAGAGAAACTTCGTATACACTATAATTTTACATTTACATTAATTTGATCGAAGGTTTGAAGCTGATTTATAATTTTGTAATCTTGTCCATTGAAGAAAAAATATAGTTCATGAAGAAGTTCATAAACTATTATAATAATGGTATGACATAGCTGGATCACACTCGAGACAATGGAATTTCGATTACCTTCAGCTACAAAGTTATTTCGAGGTTCATGTTCGCTGGTCGGAGGCTTCACGTCGCTGAAATAGGACTCGTGATAAGGCTTGATGTCCGCCCTCGGGAGCGGCGTGTACATTTCACCACCGGAGTAGTTCGAACTGACGGAATTAGCTCGCGGCTGCGTGGGGTACAGGACTGTCGTGCGCGGCGAATACTGTTGTCTAGGACTGGGCTGTGGCGGGGTTATGTACTGCTGAAATGTCAAAGAAACTTTAGAATGAATCGGTGAATGGTAGAAAGACCCCGTAAACATTTAATGTGCGTGAAACATTTCATGGAATCGTGCGAAACGAATGTTATGGAAACATGAAATGATCATTTCATGTCTCTAGTGTAATTAGGCAGCAAAGTGAATCCTTCGCTCTCCTAATTGGTTTAAGAAATGTTCCAAATACATAATTTGGTTTACTGGAGATTTTTCTTATTTCTTTAGGTGTCACCAATTTTGGTGATTTCAAGTCTCAGAAGTACATCGAGCTTCGTCCATTTAGAAGACGGACTCAGATGGTACAAGACGCAAATCCATGTTAACTACATAAAAAAACACACAATTAGGTCATAGATCATGTGAATTTCTAATCTATAATAAATCGAAAGTCAACTTCTGTCGAACAATTGGGATAATTGTTTTGAATATTACAAGACGAAGAATTCTACTAGAAATTTTGTTTAAGTATAATCTTGATAGTAGTGACATTCAAGAAAACATTCGAATTGACAGTAACGGATCATTCTAAATGACACGATCAATGATTCGAAAATATACATAATTTTTGAAATGTTTAACAGGATTCAGTAATCCTGTTGATTGAACCTGGAACCTCAATTCATTTGATAACTCCCGTTCTTATACAATGTTCCTACATAATGTTCAATTATTACGTTTTTGTGTATCTTCAATAACGAAACGAATCAGTGACTCAATCATGTGAATCAGTGCTTCTTATCAAAGAAAGTTACAAGGATGGAAGGTATTCATTCCGTAATCATGTCCATATTCTCCTAGATCTTCCATACTGTGAATTGGAAGAAAAACTATACATGATTCGAGGAATCCAGATACCTAAACGAAATTATACAAACATACGGGTGGCTTTTCGTATTCACAATTTGCATCCGACTTCAACCTGAAGCCCTATCATACTTACCTTGACGTGTGAATGCATGAAGGCTAGTCCTTCCAATCCTTCGGTTGAGGAAGGTCTAGAGATCGGGCTATACACTTGCTGGCGCATGGATTCGGCGTCTTTAGGGGTTGTTGAGTTCTCGGGATTAGGCACTTTGACGTTAACTCGCTCTGGACGGGGGGGTAAATTGGCATTGACAACCGACCTGGATGTCAACGTGGCAGTACCTTGAATATCACTCATATCAACTGCTGCATTTATTATTGACTGGTTGGATATTTCGAGGGTTCTTTCGATTTCACCTGACATGAGATCTCCTAAAATGAACATCCATGGCAATATTCTAACAGGATTCTACGAGAGCTCATAAAATGTCAAGTTCTCGTTTGCTTCATGTTTTCGGTTGAATAAAATCTGATTGCGATTGAATCTTTAGCTGACCATTTCCTTTCATTGAAGGTTTCATCAAAAATATGACGATTATTCACAATTTGAACTATAATTTTATGAACACTCTGTATAAATTATCATGCAAACTAAAACAAATACTTTATTTTTAGAATCAATAAGGTGAGTTTGACCCCGTATATTTGATTGCAGTAACTAAAAAAGACAGTAATACAGACTGCTTTTGAATAATTCCAGAGTCAACTAACATCTCATTGTGGAATAAGAAGTACGAAAAGTGAATAAGCGTTTGGGAAAGCTTGGTATTTACTTTTCCTACTTCGTTGTCAGGTGATTTGAAATTCGATGTATTAATGCCAGTATTTTCTAGTCATGAAAATATAATTTTCACTAAGTACTGAAAATTCAAATGTATTCTAATCAATATGAAATAATCTTGATTCAATTTCAAATTGTTGTGGAGTACATCTGAATTTTCTTTCAGAATTGAAAGGGAAAAAACATTAATGAAACATAGATTTTAATATAACTTTAATGAACAAAAGTACAATTACATTTATCGTGATGTATGCCTTTCAGCAAGTCGAACAAATTTTGGTGACTAAGCAGACCATCGAAGCAGTTCAAACTTCCCACCAACAAAAATAAACTGATATTGAAAAATTATAACTTGCACCGTTCAAGTTTTCATACAAAGAAAGATGTGTCATTGAAGTGTTGCAGTACATTAGATTCTTCGTTACTGTAAGGCTCTTCTTGGTTATTTGGAGAAGTATCTTCTAGTGAGAATATTAGATCAAAAAGACTCTCTTCGTCCGAAACTTTATTATCTTCAGAGCGGACGTGAAAACTTGGACCATTAACGTCTATGAAATACGTGACAATAAACACAGTTCTGTCATAATCAAATAGTAAATCATGTTGAATATTTTGTGCAACTTTGATCTTGATCGATTCCAAAATATAATGAAGTCAATTCCATCTTACTTGAATTTTGCACAAAAATCCACAATGATTTTATAATCAGGCAGAATTATAAATATACTGACTATAAAGCATCGAATTTCATCCTTGAAACGATAAAAACTGAAAAACTCGACGAATTAGACCTCGCACCAGAAAGAAGCAATAAGAAAACCTGGATTCCTTGTACTCACCAATCGTCCTGGTCGCTACCATTCCCTCATTAGGATTATATGGAATCTGCTGGTGCGCAAGTTTTTCCTGAGAAAGGTGCCTCCTGAGCGCAAGCTTGGCAGGAGACACCTGAGTGTAGTCAGGCTGTTCGGCACTGAGTTGCCTCTGAATCGGAACTTGAGGAGACGCTTTCGGTATTTCTTCTCTGTAACACTCCATCATGCTAGCCAAACCTTCCTGGTGTGGATAGTTCCGGCCATCCTCGTTTTGCCTTACCACAGTCTCACAACGAGGAGAGCATTTGCTCTGCTGGAAGAAAATGAAATATTCCATATGCTCACAAATTGTCCACCACATAGATTTTTATGTACTTACAGGATGTTTTCTGTGCTTGTCTTCTTGCTTTGGCTGAATGAAACTATTCTGATATGCGTAGTTTTGAGATCCATATGTTGTACATTGTTGTGGACTATTGACGTTTGGCTGAGAATTGTATTGCAACAGAGGGGCTTGAGCTTGTTTTGTCCTGTTCTGTACATCTTCATTCAGCACAGAAGTTATGATACTCTTCAGGCGGTCTTCAAAGTTCGGCAACCGAGGAGGTTCTTGCGTTTTGGAATTAGCAACAATATGATTGTTGGCATTAGAGTTATTTGGTATGGCAGCAATGCTAGTCGTGGGGTAGTTATGGGTAGTCTTTTGTCTTTTCGTCACGGTAAGGGGGGCAGGCATGTTGTTGCGTACTAAAGGTTTCTGGGTAGTAGGGAAAGGTTTAGCGGAACCGACGACCTGAGGCACTTTGTTATTGATCGCCGACATCTTGCTAGCCTCTATTTTCCTACCGGTTTCCAGGATTTTCTGAGCTAGAATTTCCGGGTTCTGTTCTTCGATTTTAGCGATATCCGGAACGTCAGGCCAATCCTGAGACCTGGCCCTGTACTCTCTCGATTTCCTAGACACTTTGGCTGGCTGCTGTTGCTGCCTTACTGCCAGGACTTGAGCTTGCTTCCTTTCCTCACCAGTCTTCTGTAAATTCACTAATTCCCCTTCTAGCTTCGACACCTCGTTCTGTAATTTCTTTCTGTGCGTGAGAGTCGAAGATATTTCTCTGAGTATATACTCTTGAGCGATAGTGGGAGACAACTCGTGGCCGGTTTTCGGCCCGACGTACTTCTCGCACACTTCCGATTGGCGTTGCACTACCAAATTGTCTTTTTCTCCTTCCAGGTTCGCCACTTGCCCTTGCAGCTTGCTCGCTTTCGCTTGCAACTCTTTATGCCTACAGACGATTTCTTTCGCTTTCGCTAGTAGGTCGACAGGAGAAGTGGCGTTTATCCCTAACTCGCTCATTCGTGCTTTCAGTAGGGCCACACTGTCGTCAATGAGCACTTTGATTTGCTTTTCCAACTGGGCTGCACGACTTTTCAATCTCTTATTCCGTTCCCGCTCTTCGTCGATCTGAGTATCCACCACAGATTTATACATGGGGTTCTTCATCTGGTGTATCATCTGCATGTACTGGCTCTTGAACATGTCCAACAGTACCTGAAATTGTCCCAACAGAACCAAATTAGGAATTTGACATAAATATGAGCGAAAAGGTACTCTACCTGTAGCCCGTAAGGAGTCTCTGACGGTTGCTCCGGTATGTCGAGTTCATTGTGGACGATTAGTTCAGAACTCAGGGAAGTCAGTTTCTGATCCACACACCCAGGCGCAGGAGGGGGTTTATTTCCGGTCGCCTGTGGAGATGTGCTCAGCAGTGTTTCATTATGCAATAAGTCCAGACCATTTATCTTGATTTGTTTCTTCGTCTTAGCTTTCTTGACGCGGCCCTTACGAGCCTTCGGAGCTGGCTTTTGCATCAACACTTTGTCGGTACCTTGATTCTTATTTGCTGTTCTGTTTATTTTGCGGCCCAGTTTATTCGGCTGACGTTTGCTCTGAAATAATTCATAATAAAAATCACCTTCTGATAATTCCAAAGTATCAAAAATTTACCCTACCTTTGAATTGGATGTTTCCTCTTCGGACGGACTGCTTTTACCTCTTATAGATCCATAATCTGACCAAAGTTTTCTAGTTGTAGGTCCGTAATTACTATCTTGGTCTTCAAAGTCACTCTCTGATGATGAATCGATGGCTAGTTGCTTTGATAGATCTCTTTTGGCCCTGTCTCTTGCACCTCTACTGCTACTCGTAGTACTATCATCGTCCCCATTCTGAAAATATTTCCATTAGGTTAGTAACTTCAACCAGTGGTGATACATCTACCATGTTTTACTCTCAATTTCTACCTAACAGACAGCAAATGCAAATGAAACTGAGACAGTAGAGAGTTGTTGTTAAAAGGAGCAAGCTGCCAAACTATTTGACAACAGTAACATTTATCTGGAGGTATATATGATGAAAAAGTTGAAGATGAAAAATAAGTCGGCAAAAACAGTGAATAAATACTACAAGTTTTAGCAATGTGTGAGCAATATACAGCGTTGCCACTATTCAATTGATGAGAAAGCATGATCAGTTTTACTCATACATCCATTATCAAGAATTTTAATTTGGTATCCCAATAATCATCAATATAATTGAGACGAACATGTTTGGACTTCCATTTCAGTTATGGTTTCTCAAATATATTACGTTCTTACCGTAACTATTTTTCAACTTCTTATTTTAACGACATGATTTTTTTTAGTTATTATTTTAACAAGAGAATCTTCCTTGCGTAGAGAACATAGAGAACAGCAACTTATTTCCAAAAGAAAACATTTTCAAAAAGATGTTTAGCAGATGATGTAATGACTAAAAAATTGAATAGGGTTATGGTACCTTGATTTGAGGTTTCTTCAATCTCTGAAAGTACCGCTCCAATTTGGTGCGATCGATGATATGCAGGTAGTAAGAGACAGGCTTCCCGGTCCAAGAAACTGATCCGCGTAAAGGTGACATTTCAGAAACGTGCATGATGGTCCCGATGTCGCTGAGATTTCTATCAGTGATACGAAAATTGAGAGGGCAAAAGCTTTTCGACGACACGATCCTCGCACCGTCTTTCAGATCGGCGAACCTCTCCTTGAGCTGGTGATCAACCGAGGGACCAAAAGCGAAATTGTTGACGAAAACGATGGTGGCCTGGTTGATCTTCTCCCGGTGCTCCTCGGTGAGGAAATCGCCCCTGAGAAGCTTGTACTCCCCGTACTTTTTGCCGTACCATTGCATCCACGTCCGGAAATTCTTGTTCATGCTGTCCGCATACCTGCTGGGAACCTCCGCGCGTTCGATGCCCAAACAAATCTTGCAGGGAGTAGCCGCCGCCATCTGCAAGACGACCTGTCCAACTCCAGAGCCCAAATCTATGAAGACGTCGTCCGCCGTTATTTCGATCTGATCGATCATTTGGGATACGAGATCATAGGAAGTTTCTCCGTACACTTCGGGAGAGAAGGGCTCGTACTGGTTGAGTTTTTCGGGGTCCGTCACGGCCGCGTTGTAAGTTTGCTGCAGGATGTGTCTCAGGAGACCTCGGGATGGATATTTGCTTATTCGGTGGGCTGGCAGGGATGTACCTTTCTCCTATACACAAAAAATACAAGTTCAAAGACATGCCATCATCAATTATCTGAGTACGGTTCTCCTCCAAATATGCGAGTACACGGAGAATAACTGACTGTCGTAAGAACATTTCACATTTCGAAAAAGAACTTACCTGTACACTGTACAACTGTGATTATATACGTAGACTATTACTCAATGATACTTATGAATTATTCCAGCGTTTTGATGTAGTCAACTTAACACCACAGCAATTATAGCTAGCAATCGTTTCTCCAAAATTGAAGTCAGATTGATTTGCTGGATGACTTTCATTGGAATCTTTCCTAAGGCATCTATCTACGTTAATATTCATTTTGTAGAAAACATCACTAATGTCATAATAATATGCAGATGATACTAGCATCATGATCACTGGAAATAGTCAACAACCACTGGTCACAACTACAGATATTTCAAATGTTCTTTACATAACAATTCACACCAATCGAATTTTCAGATATCGCTAACAATATCCATACCTTCGAAGATAGAGATAAAGAATCGACCTGCTCTGGAAAAAAGTGCAATTTTCATATGAATCGCTTTCCATAGGCAGCTAATAAGGACAGATTTTCAGTTCACATTCTCATTCAATCATGTTAATTCTTGGCTCGATATTAAATGGTTCAAGAACAACATATGACTTACTGGTAATATGAATTCATTAACTGTTATCAATCGTTACATCATTCAATCCTCGAGAAGTGGAATTGGTAAGATTATCAATTTCTTCTCTCTATACGTTGACCTGACCTATTGCTTCAACTTCCTGATTGAAGCCGGATGATTGAATGATATGAAACGAACTGATTTTTTTGTAGAATGTATGATGTAGTGAGGCCGAAGTAAAGTTTACTGCTTATACGACTAGACTACAAAGTTCAGAACAGCAAAAAACATTACTCACCAAAGCAACAACACTATCAATGGCTCTATTGAACCTATCACATAACGATTTCATACTCTCATAGCTTCTAGTATCATAATCACAGAGAATGTTATTTTCTAATGGCAGTTTTAGTTCTGGTAGATCCTCGCAAACCCATCTAAAAACAAAAAAAAAATGCAGATAATAGAATGACATTCTTCTTCATTATTCATAGACATGGTAGGAAATTTCATTCGTTTGATAACATTGAGATCTTTTGAAGATACAGTGGAGATTCATTCGAAAATACAAAATATAACTTAATGAAAGTACATTTATTAGAAATGACAATTTTGAACAATAAATTTGAAAATAATTGTATGATTGTGAATTCTATGCTCATATGAATATAAAAAATGTTCGAAATGTTTCTTGCAGCCCACGTATAATTATTGGCAACACCGCAGTCATGTTTTCATATTTCACGCTTCTCAACGATAATATTAATGAATATTTTTTTGAACCCTACTGAAAACAATCACATACGCTATGTGTCTTCATTTTGATGCAAATTGGCTGATAAAAGTAATGAATTTATGCCAAATAAGACTTGACGATGTTTTAATGGCGTTAAAAACGATCGAGCTTGGTACAGTTTTTACGCCTACTTAACTTTTCAAAGCAAAACGATGCTATCAACATGGAATCGTCTTAAATAACGAGGAATAATTGATTTGGCTTCTAACAATCCTGATACTAGTTTTCGAAAACCACTGACCTTATTATTATAACCCATTACTGTTCACGGTGAACACATTCAAGTGTAATCAAAAGTGTTCTACAATCTCACTATTGTTGTCAATTCAATTCCAAATAAAAATATCGTTACTCAAATCGACCAAAATAAATGGGCAATGAAATATAATCACATGAGACATAATATAGACATAGTAAATAAGGAGGTATTGATGAAGTTGAAAATTTCAAAAATAAGTTGTACTTAATATCTTCAGTCTGATTGAAAACCCACTGTGATACCAATATTATTATTCTCTTATTCATTCACCACATTATCAGTTTTCCAACTAATACATTATATAAGTTGGAATATACCAGGATTCGAAATGGACATAATTGTCATAAGCGGATTTGAAATTGTTATTTCTCCGAAGATATTTAATGGATATCAAGTTGATATCGCGAAATTCACCACTTTCTTGATTATTCATACATTAACATTAGAAATAGTTCAAAGAAAAATTATTAAAATAATGTATAATATTGAACGAACATTTTCGTCGAATTTTTTTTTTCAAAATTCAAGGTTACTGAATGTTCGACAACTATTTCAGATGACCTCCTTGTTGAATTTGATAAAGAATAAATTTATTATCACGGGTACAACACATACTTACCCAACAAGATTTCGTGACCTTGCAAATGTGGTTCTTCCTATATAGATCACAAAGGTGTATGTATTGGTTAGAGATGTTACATGTACGTGGGACAACATTTGTATAATCAATTGTCAATACATTTGAAAATGGAACTTCGCAAAAAGAACTTCAAAAACATATTAACATGTTGGCTTCTGACTTCAGTCATTAGAACACTGACTTACAATTCGTTATGTTATGCCACATCATAGATTGTGGAAGCTTTCGTGATTGGGTGCTTATTGGTATAATTTTTTTTAATAATATTTATTGTGTACTTGTGCTTGTTTTTTTATCCATTTTATTAACTTACTATAACTGATTTTTATTTTTTTTTTTTGTATTTTAGTCATTTAATACCAAAACCTAATATTTTATATCAATGCAGCCTTCTGATTGCTAGCGTTTTATCATGTTATTTATTCATCATATCATTGGTATTTTCAAGAAGACCAGGTATTTTCAAGTTGGGGGGACACAAACTAGCCATGGCTTAACCTAAACGTGTCAAAATACAGATGGAAAATAATTTTTAAAGAATATCGGTAATTTTGATATGCTGTATATTTGTTCATGCAATACATTCGTATAAACTCTTGGAAGAGAAATGAATAAATATTATTATTATTATTATTATTAACTTAATGTTTCGGTATGAGATACACGAAGGATTGATTATCCATGGATATTTTTCATAAAACGATCACTTCCGGGGTTTTTTCTTATAATTATGAGAAATTTCTTCATAACAGCTATTGTACCCTCCAGACCACAATCCAATTTCGATGTTATACATCTCTATAATCTATTAAATCAATTTAATGACGAAAAACGATGGGTTACAACTTCCATCTGCCTTACATGATACCTCAACATGTGCTAGTCCAAACAGTCCATTGGGATTTTTATTTTTTCCTCTATGGCGGACAGGTGGTAGCATTGGTACAACGTATAACAGCTGTACCACCATGGATATAATATAATGATAAAGTAAACTGGTACTGCCTTTCCCTGAAACGATTTCTTAAAGATGCCGCTCAAATTGTTTCCTATAGAAATTTCACGAAACGTTTTTTTTTCTCTCGACAGATATATTTCACGAATTTCTTACGCTGTCTCCTCAGTTGTTTACATTCGAGGTTGATTGGGGTGTAATATTTATGTACAGTTACTAAATGAACCCTCATAAATTGAGTGACAACAATAGCCAAAAATCAACCGTCGACAGATATTCTCATAACTGTGAAAGATCACATGTTCTGTATTTTTGAGAAGTCTTCGTCACGCGATTTATTCTGAAAGAGAACTATCCGGCATCTTTCAGGATATCGCTCTGTAAGAAATTCCACGAAGATTTTTTTCCATTCAATACTCAAGACAAATGATTTCCAAGATTTTGAACGTTTGAAGATAATTATGTGATAGAACTGGTAGGTTACCCACTTGGCACCAGTAGATTCAGAGTGAATGAAAAATATATTTTTTTCAACTTCAATCAATTGATGGTTTGAAATCAGTTAAAATCATAAATAAATCGAAGGGAATGTTTCGAAAGTTTCTTAATATTTTTTATACTGTTCTTCAATGTTATATGCATTGAATTCAATTGCTGATGATTTTGACATATTCTAAAATATTCTAGATTTCATAATGTTATTCATTCAATTCACATCAAATATTTATTTCCTTATAATTAAAATGATTTTTTCGGTTTTATTGTTACAACCTGTATAACCGTTTAAAATCATTTTCTAAGGACTTTCTAATGCCATTTGAACGATTTCGATTATTTTATCTATTTTCTTTCACGAGGAAGAGCCCATTATGAGTGGGACGAATTCAGTCAAATACATAGTTTTGTTTGAAGAGGATTCATTTGAGTATATATTTTTAAAGCAGCAATGATTGGAAACATATTTTCGAAGGAATTGAAATAAAAAATGCCAAATTCGATTTATCAACTGGAATTTATCGATATACTGCAGAACTTCACTATATTTTCTTTTGATATTGGTCTCTCCTAGAAAACTATAAAAATCGCGTCGAGGACAAGCAAGAAATCCTCTCGTAAATGAAACATGAAGTCGTAAAACAGTATCGAATTCCGACGAGATGAATTTGCGGTTTATAAAAAAGCTTGTCAGAGGTCAAAGGCCTCTAATAGTAAACAAGTTTCGTGTAGATTCGTTCATGAATATTGAACGCCGCTCACTACAAAAATGTAGCCCCGTAATACCGTGAAAATGTGATTTATGTCGCGTTATAGCGTATTAACCAGATTTCGGAATTTGTATACCGAATGTTCAACAATGGGCTACTGGACTAGCATTATATTTATAACATATAAATAAAAAACAATTCAAGTCAATACAAGCAGTATTTTTACAGATGAAGTTTGGCATATGGAAACAATGTAATTATACATTTGTTTTCATAAAGTCATTATTTCAGTTCTTATTTATGGGAAATTATCGTTTATCTCTGAATTCTTGAATAAAAAAATATTCCAGTTGCCCATACTTCGTTATTCAATTTCATTACGAAACTTCAATTTTATCAATTTATAATTTTTATTCGGTATTAGATACATCAAAGAATATTTATTTCCAGTTCTAGTAAAGACATCATAAAGATTACGTTGCTGCTTTTGCTTTTAGTTCCCTACCTAGATTGTGATATCGGAGAAACAGCTGAACAGGTGGGTGTAATTTACCATGTATCTTGACGATTTCTAAGAGAAATCTTTGAGCAAATATTGCTTCTTCGAAACGACCATATATCTTCGTTTGAAGTAGATGGAATAATAATAAAAAAATGTCTCCGACAACAATACATTGTGTTGAACCGATCATTTTTATCGTCAGCAATAAATTGCACCTTGACGAGTGAATGAGAGTTAATACATAATATAAAATGAAATGAGAAAGTTAAACACGTACATTTCTGTAAAAGAAATAATAATTCATAGTTTATGAGGGGCAAATAATTTGTCAATAATGAAGGTATTCATAAATTATTGAAAAGTGATATAATCAGTATTGTACCCAAAACATTTTCGAACTTCTGTAATTGTTTCGATATTCTTATAACATAATTCTTATCGCTTAGCTCTTGCTAAATTCAGGGAAGGAACTTCTTTCTATTTCATATTCATTATTATATTTTTTTCTACTAGAATTATTTGATTATGATATGATTTCTTGTCAGTGTATTGATCCAGTTGTTTCGTCTTAGAATAATGTAGAATTCCATCTAGTTATTGACTGACATAATCATCTCGAATTGACCAAATCAATGGATTATAATACAAGATTTGCGATGAATGAAAAGTATTTTGTGGACATACTGATAGTCTACACTATATCAAGAGACTTTTTTCTCTGTTTATACGTATTTAGTGTTTTCAAATTGATTTTATTTTTTCAAATATTGAATTGCAGTTGCAATATTACGGCCCACAAGTATATAAACACTTGAAACGCGTCGAAAAGTTCATTGAACGTAACTTAACCATATGCGAATGAGCAACATTTCCACATTTTAAGCGAATAAGTAGCAATTCTACTTTTTGCCCGACCACTCGAAGACACCCTGTATGCCTGTATACCTGTTGTGAGTTTCCAAAACCATACGAGACAGTGTCGCTTGCTAGAGCCAATTGAAATAGAAACTTATTTGGAATTGCAAGTTATCCAAGACTGGTTATTATTACACGTTTTGTTCGCGTAAGCAAGTTCGATGTTCAAACGTTACGGTGGGTCATGATTTCCGATCTCAAGGTCTTTTACCGCTATTTGCCGTACACGATTATATCACGTCTTGCTCTAAACATTGGAATTGCTGAATCGTCAGCATCAGAGTCGAGAGTTGGAATCAAATCATGTTATATTATGATGAATGAGATTTGGCAAGCGGAAGAAAAAAATTCCAGCTGAGTCATCACTCTTTCTCTCTCTCTGTCTTTCTTTATGTTGACTGACTATACAGGTTCACAATTCATTACTCTTCACGAGGGTATTCACCTACGCCAAATATGGTAAATCATCAGGATATTTCATGATAATCGATGACAAATCGGCTGTTTTCTCTGTTCGATGACACTCAATCAAATTTTCACAATATTATGCATCATGTCCACAAACTCTGATGAGTATATTTCCGTAATTCTCAAAATAACATCGAAATTAGTGTAATCCAATGTAATCTGAGGAAACGAATGAATGTACAATAATTTTATTGGTTGTTCAACAGTGACATTTTGTACGTTTAATCATAAGTTTCTGATGGTGACTCTAGAAATTTTTGGACTGACAATTCAGTCAGCCTTAAAAAAGTTTGCTCTATCAATTAACAATAAACAATGCAATGCAGTTTCCCTCCTTTTAGATAGATGACTCGGTTGCTTCTAACTGTTAGTTAAAATAAATTTTCTCGGGGTTAATATAAATAAAAACAACTTTTCAAGTATCAAAATTTGGGACAAATTTTTGCAAAAATTTTCAAAAAATATTTTTATCAAAATGCTACAAACATTGTGAATGTGTACGTCTGACGAGCTGATAAATAGGTCATTCATATTAGATTACAGAGAGTATATAAAGATTGCCTTATTTATGAATGGAGTAGTAAAGTAGTGACGTTAGCCTTGTGAAAGGGGAGAGTAAACGACATGAATGAATGCAGATCTTTGGGGTGGTAATATAAATAGCCAATTCCTTGAAACGAAGTCCAAGACTCATCGTAAGTTATTGATGATTGAATAATGGATACTTGTCAGTGGCAATTATGAATTTCTTACAACCTATCACATAATTCAGCTTTATACGAAATGTAAATAAAACGGTAATATCAATTCACTGCAAACATTTCAATTGTTTTCTTATGCAATAAAATTGCATTTTCAACTAATCATAGTTGGAAAAAAAATTTAAGCTTTCAGATTGACATGAGATGTCGAATAGAACATTAATAAATAGTAGGGACTCTACAAGGTCACCTTATGTTATTCCACCTTTTTCACACTGAAATCTCTTTATGTATTAGGTGGGCGAATTTCGATGTAGCTGTAGGAGATACGAAAAAATGGAGGTCGCATCCTCGATCTCTTTTTTCGAGTTGGGTTCACTGGATATCGTCTACTATTTTCGAGTCATAACCAAAGGTTCGATTTTTTAACACATACGAATATCATGGTTTTTGATGAAATAAGGAGAAAATAACTTAAGCTTTCTAGGTAAAAAAATAGCTATGCTACTGGATTGAACGGAAAAGAGTGTCCCAAGAATAAGTAAGTTATTTTCTCCTAACTTCAACAAAAAATTACCAGGTATATATTTCTAATCTCTGTTTTAGGTTAAATGTAGGTTATCCTCATGAGCAACTTCTTTCTAGATTTTCAGTTGGATCACTTGAATCTCGTAGAAATAGGTCAAATGTTATATTCCTTTTCAAACTTATTCACAACAATTTGGACTGCAGCTGCATTTTGGATTATATTCCTAGACCAACATCCCGTAGAAATAACACATTCTACCTTCCGCTATGCCATACTAATGTACATTAAATGCACCTGTTTATAGGATGTGCTCTACATATGATAAAATGATTTAAACTATTGACATTGACATTTTTTGCTGCAGTATGGCCTCAATAAAGAAATTGATTTTTCTGTTTGATAGTGATGTAAATATATAATAATGTATAAATTAATTTACACTGTATATTCCTATTCTTGAATTGGATTTCGTATGTGTTGAATGGTGTAATAAAAAAAACAACCATGACATTCGGATGTGTCGAGTCGAAATATCGAATTTTCGTTTATGTGTATAACTAGCCCAGAAACAATTAATGATATCCAATTATTGTTTTCGCACTCGAATTTATTTCGAAACAAGAGATCGAAGATGCGACCTCGTTAGGTCGGTATAGTTACCAAGTTACCCAATACATCAAAATTTATTCACTCTGTACTCTTTGTTACTGAAATATCGGATACAACAAGTACCCAAAAACTACATCTATACCTTGAACAAGAGAATGAAAGTGGCGTATAAACATTCGAAAACGGTTAGAGCCCAAGCACCCTCCAAAATAATTGTGGATGAAAGTTCAAGGAAATGGGCAACTATGCATTGTTAGACGAAAAAAATAACGAACAAGACAAACAGGTAAGCTGGCATAAGTATATAGAAGAGGGTCCTGTCTGGTGACGTCACAATGTTATTCTTTCATGAAAACGACCGGCACTGCTGGCAGGTAGATCGTGTAGACCGTGTGGTATGGTACAGTAACACATTGCAGATTGTGCACACATTTGGTGAGGGGAAGGAAATACGATTGTGGGAAGTTTTCGGGAAATACGTGGACACACCAAGATTCCGCATATTGCAAACTCAATAATTATCTCGATTATTACTCCTAACTAAAGAGAATTGAAACACTTCTCGTAATCGTAACTATACGGTTTCCTTATCTTTAAAAAGGAATCCCTGAGATAACAAAATGTTTTATAAAGACATAATAGAAATTTGTTACAATATAATGATTATATTGATACTTTTCAGGCATCATTTATTGAAAATTGTTCTTTATCAACAGAATTTCAAAGTACATTGGATTGTTTATTGATTTTTAATTGAAAACAACATAACACATACTGAATTAACATAAAAGATAGTCACAAAAGAAGCACATTTCGAAATATTTCGAATTGAGACATTTCAACTATTATATTCCATTAAACATTTCCAGGAAGAAAAACTCAAAATTGATTTATGCAAACAATTTTTCATGAACTTATAGATGTTGAAATCTGTTATGCATATTCAACCAGTCATGCATACATTCAGCTAAAGATAATCAACTTTCATCTTTTAACGACAAATAAAGAAAAAGGTATCATTAGCGCTGGCGTGATTCTATCAAACAAATAATGTCGTAAACAGAACTTAGAAATGGTAGATATCTTCAACTATTGAAAATCGATAAAAAAGAAAGATCTAAGAAAAAGTAACATATAAGCTACCTTGAGTCATTTCAAAATACTTTCGAAAATCAACAAGTGAGCTACCGGTTTGTTTATTTTTAGCAATCCTCTGAAGAAATGGGATATTTAATTTTTCATAACTCAAATTGGAATGGAAATCGTACAGTTGAATTCAAATAATATATTTACACAAACATTGAATCACAGAGGAATTCACCGTTTTCTATTTGAAAAAATTCTAAATAATACATTTGTCATTTTCGTGAAGTGTTTGTGTCTAAATGAAACAAATCAGATTTTCAATGATAAATGAAGATTTCTGATCCTTTTATCAGTTGTATTCATTAAAACGATATATCGAAATAAAGTGAGTCGTCAGACTTATCACATTCTAGTTATTAGGCATACCTACTCATCATTTCGAACCCACACAGGCATGATGTAACTCGAGATTTTATAGCCGCGTAATGTGGAAAAGGTTAATTGTACAGGATGTCATGGAATAGGCTGAATCATTGTTCGGCATCGATCACGACGATTTCCAATAGAAGTTTAGCTGATATCTGCTTATCTAACAAAAATTGAAAATAGTTATTGCAGTGAAACGGAAATAAGAATATTGACAAGATTAGATATCGACTTTATTGCGAGCTATAAAAATATAGTAAAAGTTAGTTAATGTTTCAAAAGTATGTTGAATGTTGTGTAATAGTTGTAAATATTTTTATTTTCAATTTGTTTGAAATTGATGTTTGTATATCATCAGCTGACGATCACACAATTTCATTTTATTCGACTCATAATAATTTTTGAACATGGTGAGACTTTCCTCATTTTCATTTACTAGATTAAGAGACACAAAGTAAAAGATCTATGAGAATGTCCATTGTTCGATGGATATAAAAACTAGATATGTAATTGGTTCGAGTCGCAATAAACTTTGTTATACCCACAACAATCAGGGTTAGAAATGAGGAGTGCCTCAAGGTTCCACATTAGGAACACTTGTTGAATATTGCATGTGACTTCAAGCTTGATATGTTTTTGCCCAACGGTGGGGAACGAAAATTTCCAATAAATCGTGTGGCTCAAAAGGTAATGATGTATATGTATATAGGCCGATACTAAATACATCATGCATGATAGCAGGTGCATTTGTGTTGCCGGCAGAGGGTGGTATTTGAGAACGAATATTTGAATTTCATTGACATTTTTCAAGAGTGTGCTTGACGTGCTCAAAATAAGCTAAAGGCGGCAAAAACAAACGTACAAATAACGAATATATAGTCTATTTTTTCAAGGAAGATGGTTCTGACAGATTTGGTTATTTTTCGATACCATCAGTGCACCTAAAAAGTATCTAGCTAACTGCTGAACTTCTAATTGGTTGAGACATAGCTGGGAACATTTGAGCATCAATAATTATGGCAACAATTCACAACGATGCCAAATTTATTTGGAGATAAATCTTCGATCCACTAAATTCTAGTCGAAATTCATACAAATATTGAAAAATTTGTTCAATGGTTATCCACGGTTAACAGTTATCAATTTATATGTATTTGAATGATGGACTCAACCTAGCTCTCTGTTTTAGACTATCGTTGAAAAAAGAGACAAGCAGCAAACTGTCACAACTATCTTGCTTGAATGAATAGACTATAGTCTCAAAATTCTCAACAGAATACTTTCAGCTGTCGTCAAAACAATGTAAATGATATAGACAAACAATAACAGTTTTATTAGTGAAGATAAAGATCTAGATAAGTTTTCATTATCAATCTGATACCGAATACTATCATCAAATTGTATTGTATAATGTTCTGAGTAGTTATAATATTAGAAAGATAAGTACTCATCATCCTCATTTTATCTGTGGTAGTGTTTATCAAACAAAGAATATCTAGGCCTGAAATCGTATCTCTAGGAAATACGTATATCTTGCTTGCTTATTTGTCAAGGTCATTCTCGTAGAGGGTTAGTAAGTCTGCTCTTGGTTGATGAATGTGTCAGAGTATGACTCATCAGTTTCATAAATATATTTTTTTGTCAAATTGATGAATATACCAGATGAACTCTACATTTCGAACCCTCATATGCGAAATTTTGAAACCGATCAATTTATCACTAGATCAAGCAATTAGAAATACGTTTTTATCAAACCTTTCTTCATTCCAGAGTGAGAAAATTCCAAACTTCCATCTGTATTTTTGACCGGTAATTAATTTTTTGTCTATACATTTCAATATTGTATGAATTAATCTATACGTTTTTCATTTTAATTAGAGTTATGAACATTAATAACTTGTTTTCTTGTATGCTTGTTGGAAAAGCAATGAACACTATATTCTGACAAGCTGTCACGACACTATTTTTGAATAAATATATTAAAAACTTGCTTTCGCCGTTAAATTAGAGACGACCCTCAAAAAACTCTTCGAATATAAAAAAATACAGATGAATTTCGTATTCGCAGTGGACCCGTTTATCCAGCGGTGCAAAAGAAACAGAGGAGGAGGGTCTCGGATCCGGCCGAAAATCGAGCACGCTAGCGAATTCGCAGCACGGGCAGACGAACGGAATTTTCGGCATATCTCGTATCGATCCTCTGATGGGAGACCGTGACCCTGCTTGGCGGTCGTTCGCGGGTGCACCGGCAGCAAGCCAAATGCCAAAATAGTCGAAGCGGGGTTGCCAACTTCGGATTATTCGCGCGTTATAGATAAGAGGTGCTTCAATGAAGTCTCGAGTTTTACAATCATGGGAGGTAACTATTGCGGTCGAGCAAATAAATATTACTGAGTTCAACGTGAAGTCAAGTTTTATTTGAAACGTGTTCCATTTTTCTTTAAACAATTCTTGATTATTCCTTGTTCTTAATAAAAACTGTTAGAGGTTGACATCATCCAAGGTCAATTTATGCTGTTGAAAAGTGATATTTTTTCACATTGAACCGATTTACTTAAATTGCACTGAATGTATTCCTGTTTTTATTACGGGAGTAATTAGAAATAGTTTATTCTAAAGGTCTGCGAAAGGTTCAAGAAACGCGTATAAAAAAATGCGTGACGTTAATTTCAAGGTTTGCGATTTTTATACCACCAAAACTAGCATAATCCAGGAAAATTTTCAAATGTAAACAATTGGTTGTATGTTTAATATTGACACACGAACATTTTCTATGATGTCTCAATCATAACCATAAACGTAAGGATTTTGATAAATTTATTATTGAGCCTATGATTTATCATATTCCTGAAACGTACAATTTCAACTTAATACGCTATGGTTACGTTATGTTTTGATGATATTATCACAATCTCGAGTTTAACAATTAAGATATGAAACGTGACAGCCGAAACATTCTTAGATCAAGAGGAGAATACCACTATTTTTATGTTAACAATTATCAAAACAACAAAAAAACTAGTGCAAGAAAACGAAAGCACATTTTATTAGTTGAACTTTATAACCTTCAAGGTCATATTTTATGGGCGAGATTTATAAACACTCGAATCTTTGAAATAAACACTTCAACTTGATAGTTATGATTAGGATTGATAATTGAGATCCTGAATCTTTCTAGTTGTTTATAAAAAATAACATTGTTATGCCATCACAAAAAATTCAATCACACACTGGTTATAAGCTGTTCTCAATTCATCCTGGTAATTCATTGTTTGTAGCTTCAGATTGTATTTGGAGAAAAAGTGAAACAATTTGGCTTTCTTTTGATTGTCAATGTCATTGTTTATTTGGGGTAGAAGCCATTTATGAATTTGATATAAGTTATAAGAACTCGAAATGAATATGAGCAACTGAATTTCAATTCGATTATTTTTAAATATGGAATATCTTCACTAGTTCATTGAACTTATTTTTCCTCTTAATAGAACAAATTGATTTTGTTCATGAATTTGACAGACGAGAAACAGTTGACTTGTCAAATATTAAGGCAAGATATCATTATTTTTATGATAATTTTCAACCAATCCAAACAATCAGTAATCCATTCTACTATATTCATGTATATTTTACATTTGTGTAAAACGTTGCCCAAATCATTTATATAAGGAAAATCGATGCTGAGTATATTTTGTCTATATTGACGCTCGTTTTTGGTTTGTATAATTATGAAATGAATATTTATAGTCTAGCCAACGAGCAGCGCGTCGGTGATAAAAGCGAAAACAATTAGGGCACCATTGAAGGGGTTGTTGCGTCGCGACTACAAAGGGCGAAGATGATGCCAAAATCAATAAATCCGAAGTGGGCGAGATGCAGAAGGAAATCGATACGAGACCTATCTGGGCCATTCACCGCGACCGTAAACAACAAAGGCAGAGCCGAAGCCGGAGCCCGAAGCCGACGACGACGACGAACCGGTCGATGATCCGGCTACGGCTACACGGCTCCGGCTCTGAATTTTTCATCCGAGAGGGATCGAGAATCGTAAGCGGACCGGGCGGGCGGCTTTTTTCGAATCGGCGAGGGAGGAGTGCCTGCAGAAGGGGTGCTTCGCTTTCGCTTCGTGCTGGTCTGCACGTAGTCACATGCGAGATCGAATAAGGGGTTCGATTATACAGGGTGTCCAGGAAGTAACGTATACATTCATTATTACCGAAACAAACAATACCATCACGAAGTTCGACAGGTAGATTTTCTATTTTTTCGAAGAATCATTTCTCATTGACGGTGACTAACCGTTGAGTGATGATGTCAACAGCAACTGGCTGGTAATTAATTTATGTGTGACCTTGAAGCTTTACTCTGCACTTATTGACATTTTTTTCAAGACATTCATGAGTGCATTATGAATAGTAATAATACAATATATTTTAGATTGTTCATCAATCTCTACAGAAATTAAAATCCTCACTGAAAATGATATCTGAAGAATGAAACAATTGACTAGCAGGTGTTTTGAATTTTCAAGTTGGCTATAACCTTTCTTGACACCAGATTAGAATGATTGAAATTGATATTGCATACGTTTCAACTTTGTTATCATCAATGCAATAAATGGTTATATATATTACTCGTTTCTAATACGAATGAAAGTGAAAGCGAATAGGTTTATTCTGCCACTGACCACTATTAACTTACAATATTCAAAATAGACTGAACAATAGACAATGTTTCAGAATATTTGAGTTAGTTCTCTTGAAAAAAAAAAAATCCGATAAAATGTGGAAAGTCTCTCTAATTCAAATACAATCTGAAAAAAGTTCCCATAAAAATGTTGACTGTCGATGAAATGAACCGTTTTCGAGGAAAGTAATAACAAACAAATAATATTTTATTCATAATAGGCACAACTGTGTTTTCTTGTGAAACGGTAATGTTATCGACAATTAACAAGAGTACCCTTCTTGTAATTTTGAAGCTGTTCAAATTCGTCATACTGGGTGTTGAAAATATGGGTTTCAGAAATTGAACTAAGGTCACCATATAAAGTGAAAATGGTAAATAAATATGTTTCAAGAACATTATTTTCAGGAGATCAGTTTCTTTTGAAGTTTCACACGACAAAACGGATTATCAGTCTTTAATTCTTCATAAAAAATGTCTGTAGGAACCATTTTTAAAGGAACTTTTCCACAAAATTTTTATGGTAATGAAATGGTTATGATTTCCCACTCCGTATAACTAATAACTTTCAAATTTGAAACTGTTGCTTATACATATATTTGTACGAACACCGATGATGGCAAACTCTATAAACGATGACATTTTATCTTATTCGGCCTTAACTGAAAGGATGGACCGAGTCACTTATACTGGCGAATACTCATTTAAAAATAATCAAGTCAAATTGAATATTTTTCATGTGAAATTTCCGAGGCCGTTTTTGTATCATCATATACCACATCTGTTTCGATGATGAGCACAAATAGAACTACATAACTAGCTTTGATTTGACAATGTTAAATTGATAATACGTTCGATAATGCAACATTTGATAATTCCAGATCACTATATAACATTTCCATCTGTATCTTACTAAGAGATCCAATTGTCGTCAAAGGGAAAATATCGACAACAAAATATGTTCATTTTAAATCCACTTACCGGATAGTTTCAACAATTTCAATGGCCCCATCATGCTTGTCCTGAAAAAAAAAGAATATTCAAATATGACGAAAAACACGGCTTTCAATTGTTCGTAATACTCTTATGAAAGATGTCATCTAATTCAAAAAGAAGATTCGTTCATTTCTTAGAGGATATGTCACATTTGCCACATCCCAATATTTCAGTAATATTGAAACAGGAAAGCAGAAAGTAACTCTTGCACTAAGTAGATGCCTTCAAAATATATAATTAATCAACTGTCTCAAGTTGAATTGACATGCGTTATGACGTTTATCATATTGAAATGATCATTTTCCCATACGACAAATTTAATTTCCGAAAACCTAGTGCGAGTAATATAACAGGAAAAACACAATCATTGTTCACGGTATAAAGTTAGCTGATTGTTATTTCGCTGGCGTGTGTGAGAGTCAGATGTGATGAGTCATTTTTACTTTTAAATATTCTATTTAAAATTCCAACGGATTAATGGCTTGAATGGAGGACAAGAACCATTGGCAAACTGTCAAAAACTTCCGCTTACTCTGTTGGTACAAGTTAAACTAATGAAGTGTTAATCGAGCATCGAATTTTTGAGTTGCTCAAAAAATAGAAAAGAGTACTTATATCTCATTATTGTCATCCCACATCGTGTGGTATCTACTTTCTCAAACTTCAAGCATACTAAATTTCTTCCATTTCCTGTATCTCGTACTACGTTCATGCAATGCTTTCATTCATACAATTTTCTTTCTTAATGAAGTATAGCGACCACATGTATCTTGGTGAAAGCTGTACTATTTTTGTAGTAATTCAAACATCGACGTTACATACGAGGATGCGGTGATGATACCAATAATAGAACAATTTTTTCACCTCACAATTAAATGGGTCAATGAAACAGGAATTATAAACACCGATGCTCCACAAACGAGAGGAACTAATATTTATTCAGGTTACTCGAAATTACGTATTCGACGAGAAGTGGAACATATGTTATCTTCATCATCCAATAGGATAAGATGTATGTTACGCTGGCACGGCCACTTCAACAAAATTCAAAAATTTCTATATCGAGATTTAGTGCTCTTTTGTTGCTAATTTGTTCCCCTTTCCAAAAATTTGTTGCTCGTGCCAATAAAAAAAAAGTGAGGCAATGCTAGCTTCACGTGAAGCTGGCACAGCAACTTTTTTATTCGGCCACTATATCGAAAAACAAATATACCAAAATGTAGTGCTAATTTGTTGCTAATTTGTTCCCCCTTTCAAATTCCTGCATTTTTTTCCTTTACAGAAAAAATCGATTCCATGCCAGCTTCACGTGAAGCTGGCACGACAACTTTTTCATTTCAGAACTATTTCAAGAAATGAATATACCAAAATGTAGTACTAATTTGTTGCTAATTTGTTCCCCTTTCAGAAATTTTGTTGCTCGTTTTTTTTTTTCGAAAAAATCGCAATGAATAGTCGTTCCATGCCAGCTCAATGTCACGATAACTCCGTTATCTTTCATCAAAAATTAAAAATGATTTCACCAGAATTTGTTGCTTTCTAGTCGCTAATTTGTTCCCCTTTCAGAAATTTTGTTGCTCGTTTTTTTTTTCGAAAAAATCGCAATGAATAGTCGTTCCATGCCAGCTCAATGTCACGATAACTCCATTATCTTTCATCAAAAATTAAAAATGATTTCACCAGAATTTGTTGCTTTCTAGTCGCTAATTTGTTTCCCTTTCAGAAATTTTGTTGCTCGTTTTTTTTTTTTTGAAAAAATCGCAATGAATAGTCGTTTCATGCCAGCACAATGTCACGATAACTCCGTTATCTTTCATCGAAAATTAAAAATGATTTCAGTAGAATTTGTTGCTTTCTAGTCGCTAATTTGTTCCCCTTTCAGAAATTTTGTTGCTCGTTTGTTTTTTTCGAAAAAATCGCAATGAATAGTCGTTCCATGCCAGCTCAATGTCACGATAACTCCGTTATCTTTCATCAAAAATTAAAAATGATTTCACCAGAATTTGTTGCTTTCTAGTCGCTAATTTGTTCCCCTTTCAGAAATTTTGTTGCTCGTTTTTTTTTTTTTCGAAAAAATCGCAATGAATAGTCGTTCCATGCCAGCTCAATGTCACGATAACTCCGTTATCTTTCATCAAGAATTAAAAATGATTTCACCAGAATTTGTTGCTATCTAGTCGCTAATTTGTTCCCCTTTCAGAAATTTTGTTGCTCGTTTTTTTTTTCAAAAAAATCGCAATGAATAGTCGTTCCATGTCAGCTCAATGTCACGATAACTCCGTTATCTTTCATCAAAAATTAAAAATGATTTCACCAGAATTAGTTGCATTCTTATTTTATTATCGTCTCCTGAGAAATCTCAATGTCATTTCCCGAAAAAAAAATTTCGTGCGAAAATTATAGTAAGCAATGAAGCTATCAATGACCATTACATCTCTCTTTGTACTTCTTGGCGAGAGCAAATGAGAGGAAAAATATGAATACGTCTGATGTGTTAGTAAAAATCACAATTGAGTTCACATGTGAATAGTTAGGGTGTACAAGTGTGTACATCGAGACATTGAACTGGCATGGAACGCCTTTTCATTGCGATTTTTTCGAAAAAAAAAACGAGCAAAAAAATTTCTGAAAGGCGAACAAATTAGCAACAAATTAGTACTTCATTTTGGTATATTCATTTCTTGAAATAGTTCTGAAATGAAAAAGTTGTCGTGCCAGCTTCACGTGAAGCTGGCATGGAATCGATTTTTTCTGTAAAGGAAAAAAATGCAGGAATTTGAAAGGGGGAACAAATTAGCAACAAATTAGCACTACATTTTGGTATATTTGTTTTTCGATATAGTGGCCGAATGAAAAAGTTGCTGTGCCAGCTTCACGTGAAGCTAGCATTGCCTCACTTTTTTTTTATTGGCACGAGCAACAAATTTTTGGAAAGGGGAACAAATTAGCAACAAAAGAGCACTAAATCTTGATATAAAAATTTTTTAATTTTGTTGAAGTGGCCGTGCCAGCGTAACATACATTAGGATAAGATATCCAGAAATTCATGTTTCACATTCCGTTCACATTCAAATCTAATAAAAATCGTCAAATTGTTTATGGCAAGACTTATATCAAATCAGGAAAAACTTTGAATACCAAAGTTCACCATTCAATTCGGATTTCGTGTCAATAACATCGGGAGCTATAAAACGGTTTTTATAATTTCCAATGGTCAATAAAAATAATGTAATATAAAACTTTGGAATATACAGGTTGTCCCATCAAAAAATCAACAAAATATGCTAATATCTCATGAAATGTAGATTTGACAACGTCGAAAATTGATTGTATATAATAACATATATAACCAAAACTTATATTGTATTTTTAGAGCGATTGGGATATGGATCTGAATAAAAACTTCATTTCAGTGAACAGTAAGAGTTCGATGAAGTGAAGTATAATAACTGTCAATGAGAATTCTGTTACCAAATCAAATAAATGTCGTTTCACAGCTCTCTCGATTCAAAGAATGCATTGAAATGATAACTACTATTTGTAAATGCCAATATCTTGAAAACTATTCAAGCTAGGTATAGGGAACCTTGATATAAAATGAAAGATAATCGAATTTTGTATTGTTCAGATTGAAAAAATACAGGGTGTTCTATTTAAAATAACAAAGTTATCTGCGTTTGAAATTATAAAAAAGTGACAATGAATTTTGAACGTCCTGTATAATATTGGGAAACGAGTTCTATCGGAATCAATAGCCTGAAACCTCTTTAATGCTTGGTCAGAATTGGAAGGGATGGTTTCCATATATATTTCGATGTTATTCAGTCTCTAATTGTACCCTGCATTTTCAAAAAGAAAACAATAACTCGAAAACGGTTATAGTTAGGTACATGGTACCTCCTATAAAATCGTATTATTTTTCCCTGAACTATCCAAAACTGCAACAGAATACCGGGTGTTCCATTTAAAAAAACCCAACTTTGATATGTCACACTTTTTTGAGCCACCCTGTACACCTCAAAATAATTTCCTCTTGCAGCCTCAATGAATATACAAATAATGAAAAGAAGAAATTTCCGAAATATTCAATGGTTTGGTTTACAGAGACCGTGTCGTATGTGGTGCCCCACCCTGTATAGATATCCTAGTTTAATTTCCAGCGTTACCTTCTTCACTGTCTAAACAAAAAATATATATAATAATGAAAAACTAGGATTCATTTCTGATTACCACAAAATGGGTTGAATCCTTTGAAAATAACTACTTTTTAGTAGAAACACTTCGATGTCAATGTGAGCCAAGTTACTGCAACCTTAATTTCTAATTCACAAATAAACATTACCAGAACCATTGTTGCCAAACTAAGCAGAAAACAAACAAACAAAAATGTGATTACCGAATCAAAGTTTGTTATCAAGTGTAAATAATGTATGTATCACATTAGTGATCGTTTACATAATGGGTCGTGGGAATAGGTGATCAAAAATTTAACGTATACCACAGGTGAATTTTGAATGAGAGTGACAATTTTTGGTATGATTGTTCATATAGTAGTTGTAAAAACTACTTGAATAATTTGTATTTGTTTCTGAAAATAGTTGAGTTAAATTAATTGATTTCTCATTAATAAAAAAACGTAATGGAATGTGAATGTTTATGGTAGAAATTATTGCAGCCATCTGTATAAAAGACATCTGTAAAAGAACAAACCCGCATTAATACATCTTACAAAAACTGGAATCACCATGACACGTGCCGCGAACAGAATCAGCTAGCCACACACCTGCTTGCTGAGATACTAAATCTACAGGATGATCCAAACGAACATATTGGCATCTGTTCCGTTAAAAATGGTCATAATGAAGTAGATAGTAGAACCGTAATTTTTTTTGTCTATCTGCGTATCTATATTTAAGATACTATAAGTGTTCTAGTCAGTGCAGTAAGGTATTTATGATCCAAATCTACCTACCTAAATTCATTCGGGAAACATATCATGCGGTTCTATTTTCGTTGATTTCGAATATAGAATATCTTTGCGTGAGAATTAAAACATTCCTCAGAAATCATGCGGGGCGAAAAGGGGTAAAAAATTAAATGCCTAAAATAAGTATTCATAGAAATAGATACATAAGTTGACTGAAAAATTTTCAAACTTCATGTAAAATCACAATAATTTATAATAAAGAAAGGTTGTTATTGGAAAATAGTTTAATTGTTCACCTTGCAGTGAATAAAAATAGGAAGTTCTTGACTTCAACAATTACATTTCTGTTTATGCACTGTTCATAAAAGCATTGACATATCAGTCACATGAAGCATGGAAGGTCGTTCATTGTGATTTCATTAATAATAAGCTCTATATCGATATTTTATACGTTCATCAAAAATCATAGTCCAAATTCTCTTGAATATATCAATTTTTGTAACAAAGTTTTATGATATGATAGTTAATTTCACAAACCATTATCATCTGAGACTATCAATTTCATAAAATAATGGGATATTACAATAAAAAATAAATTGATTCAACAATATTGGGTAAAATGATGAGTTAATAGTGAATGAGAACTTGGTTAATAGAGAGATATGAATGGAACATGTATGATAGTGGTTGATAAGAACTTTTTAAAATGATAAATTAATTAATGGCAAATACCACCTTTTTTTACTCTAGTTAAAAATGTTTTTTCTAAGGAAACTTGCAGAATATCTTGATGTGTTACGAGTAATCAGCTGTAATCCAATGTTTTTATGTACTAGGTAAATAGTAGATGTATCTATAGAATTGAAATATTTTCATTTCAATGAATGATTTAACTAGTGAAACAATTGTTAACAAATTAAAATCAAATTAATTGATTCAAAACCTTTAGAATGGAATAATGCACTTGTTCAATTCAATAATTATTTCAATTTCAACAAGTATCTTACATTTTGAATACCTCACTACTAGCAATTGTTTGGAGGATACAATTGTTGAAAACACATGATTGTTGCAGGAAATATACAATGTATAATATAGGAAAGGAAGGCACGAGGTTGTGTTATTTATAGAAGTCACATTTTTCGTTGAAAATATCGGGTATTTATAAACTATTCTGGCAGATACCAAAATAATCTTCATATTGTAGATATGAAAATTCAACGCACGAAAAGAAATTTATTAACATATTGGATTTTTATACATTGATTTTTTTCAAAGAAAACATCGGATAATATATAATTTTTTCTGTGAAGTGGGTACCTAGTCTAAAGTACCGTTGGACTTTCCTGTCTCTAATAATATGATAACAGCATCGAAAACAATGACACAAGAGGCTTATCATTGAAATATTCGATTTGTAGCCATATACACGATTCGAGTACCATATTATTTGACGATTTGTGAACAAATTGTATACTTACGTTTCCTCGGCCAGAGGTTAACGGCCAGGTATATAATACGGGATCAGCCCCAGCAGGGGAATGCAATTTCAACTCCATCATTCCAAATTCAACTGACGTTAGCTGAATGAAAACTGGTCACTTGAAATTTTCACCATTTGAACTATCAAAACCTACTACATAACACCCCAAACACACATTTTTCACGGGAGTTCATAGATCTCACATAGCAAAACACGCCATCGCTGAGCTGAGCGTATACCTTGCGCGCGCAAGTGCCTATGCAGTGTTACCACCCCGAAACCATTCTACGTCAATTTAACTTTGACAACACACAGAAATGATCCCTTTCCGCCAAAGCGGGGTTGCCAGTTGTAATATTTTTTCGACTATGTACAGAATTACCTCGATGAAGAATTCTTGATTAAAAATGAATCAATAATGTGATATCCAGAAGAAGTTATGTGATCGATTAATCGAATATAGGATTCTCTAGATACGATTTGTGAATACAACAGCTTTTATTTGCATCAGATACTATAATTGGAAGAAGTATTGCGTATGGCGGGAAATAAATCTGACAACACCATAGGATAATCAGCTATTCCTGCATAGATTATCAATACTATCTTCCTCACGTAGGCCTCTGCGTTTATTTCCTATACTCCTATTCCTATTCATTACATTGTCCATTGCCCATTACAATGCATTACGCCATGCAATGTAAGCGACAAACTGCACTTTGTTCTTGCATCGGGTTTTAGAAAAGGACATCAAAATCTTGCTTTCAACAGATTAGGCCAAGGTCTTCTATTTAAAACATTGAATCAATTTGATTTTTATTGGGCATCCTAGGGTTCAATGAACGCGTCAATATTTTTTCATATTTTTCTCAGTTGCAAACATACTTCCCAACGAATAAACATCATAGTACAAAAACCAGAAACGTAAGTTATCGTTTGATGAAAAACATGAAAAAATATATATAAAGAGTGTGCGGATATTGAATAATTGGATATGTGGAGAGATTACTCAAAGCAAATTGCTATTATAAAATTCTTATAAGAAGCTATGAAATACATACAATAAGATACACAATGTAGATATTTTGTTATATATAATAAATCTACAATATATTTCTTAGATACACTTTACATAATATATGCATTACATAGATGTATAAGAGTATGAATCGAATTCATATTTTTTTTTGTTTCACGATGAAAGAAAGGCATCTTCAGGATAATGAATTCCTGATGATGAATATTTCAGGTTCAAAAATATTTTCATTACAACGTGAATATTCAAATTATAACTCCATTAATTCAGATCACTGGAGTATGCCACAATTTCGATTTTCAATTACTATTCAATATGGAAAAACATTTTTTGTGGATCACCCAGTATATTATTATATCCATGTCAGCAAAAGAGTCGAATTTGTTTCTGTTTAACCGACCAGGAGAATTTTTTCTGTTTCTTTGAATGATTTGTACTCACAACACTACATCATAAATGAGTATTTTCACAAAAAATGATTCATGACTTCTAAATTAAACCAGAATTTCTATATCGATCACCGCTGAGGTGAAGTAAACAAATATAAAAATATTAGTATCCTTTAATTTGTTTTTTGTGATTGTCATGTGTCATGTCAGACATCAACTGTCAAACTGATGCAATGATTCCTTTCTATGAATTTTGTAAACACCAATTTTGAAACAAAATACGTGTTCAAAAGTAAATTTTTTTGCGATGAAAACGTGACCATTCGATTTTGAATAAATGAGATGAATATTCTGCTAATAGTGATATCAATTCTTTTGTCCGTAATATGTGTGCTACTAGCTTTACTGCAACACTACTACTTCATCAATAAGTTTTACAAGAGGCCTTCATTGAAATATGATATACCAGTGTTCGAAGACCTGATACCATCCCAGGAAAACAAATTGGAATATAACTTGAACTATCCTATACAGCAATTTGACGACCATGATTCAGATATAGTTTTGAATGATTTAAACTCAGTATTAGAATCACGACCAGAACGAAAAGACAATCTAGGTTATATTTTGAAAAATGACAAAGCTACAGGAACAGATTCGGAAGTCTACAATACACTTCAGGCTGCCATTGCATTCAAATTGTCAGGGAAAAACCATAAGGCTTTGAAATTGTTTGAGCATGCTGCAGCTATTGCTCCCGAGAATGCTGATGTATTGAATCGATATGGGGAGTTTTTGGAACAGCAGCATCAAGATGTGTTAACTGCCGATGAACTTTATTTTAAGGTCTGTATGTGTATGATGATTCATCAAAAGAAAAATGATTTACATTTTTCAGGCCCTGACTCACTCTCCAAACCATAAAGCTGCTCTTATAAATCGTGAACGCACAGCTCCAGTAGTTGAAGGTTTAGATTATAAACTATTCAAAGATATAGATGAGAGAAATAATTTCTTCAAAAATAGAGTGGAATTAGGTGGATTTGACACTGTGAAAAAACAGGCATATTATTTGCACATCTATCATACTGTGAGTAAAGAAAAGTGAACTTGATGAACTCTCAATTATTGAATGTAATTTTCAGGTGGGTATTGAGGGTAACACAATGACAGTAGAGCAACTGAGATATCTTTTACAAACAGGACAAGTAGTTACTGGAAAAAGCATAGTAGAACACAATGAAATCTTGGGGTTAGAAAAAGCAATGCAATACATAAAACTTCTAGTAAGAACAGATTACATAGGAATCAAAGAAATTTTGGGCATACATAGAAGAGTAATGGGACATGTTGATCCAATTGCATCAGGAGTTTTTCGTGATGAGAAAGTATGTAATCTCTATTATTAATGTTTGAGAATTGTTTGATTTAATTTTTGTAGGTGTTTGTTGGTAGCCATGTTCCTCCTCCATATGAAGATGTTCCTGATCTTATGGATAACTATGTAGAATGGTTGAACTCTGAAGAAGCTCAAAGTATGCATCCTGTCCGTTATGCTTCACTAGCTCATTATAAATTAGTGGATATCCATCCATTTGTAGATGGTAATGGGCGCACAAGCAGATTGGTAATGAATTTGATTCTTCTCAGAGCAGGGTATCCCCCTGTTATGGTACTCAAAGAACAGAGGTAAAAATATAGTGAAACACCTAAAAAACTAAATGATTTTATTTCATTATTTTCAAGGGAAACATACTATGATACTTTGAAGACTGCAAACATGGGAGATGTCAGACCTTTTGTTAGATTCATTGCTCAGTGTACTTTACAAATTCTTGACATGTATATTTATGGCACAAGGTTTATGTCTCTAGAAGGCAATTCAGAGGACGGTAAAAAAATTATAACTTTCCAATGATTTTCCTTCATAATGTGATAAGGATGATAGTTTAATGCCATGTCACTTACAAATTTATTTATTTTTCTTTGTGATTTTGAGATCTGTGCTGAGTATTCCTGTGACATGGCAATATCTATCATCTATTTTTGTGATACTTTACTTGTGATTGGACTGATATAAATTACTTCCATCAACATCATAACAAAGAAATTACTAGGCTTCCTGCTATCATCATGGTGTTTCAACTCATTAATTTATTTTCACATTCAATTATCTAGTTAAAGTGTGTTAAATTCTGTGCTGTAAATAATGAAACCAAATATATTTTTCTACACAAATTCCTATGGTTTTGTCTTTCCCTTCTTCAAATTCAATTTGAATTGAATTGTCCTTAGAAAAGACTATTCTATTATGGGGATAAGTATTGATATATTAATGAGATGCAGGAAGATCATTTTAGAACCCTAAACTTTTTTTCATCTAATCTAAAAGTTTGCCAATTATTTTTTAACTTGAGTAGCAACTCTAGAATCGAAATTTCAACTCATTAAATTTGTTCATTCTTTTCACGAAATCTCAGTAATACCAAAGACCTATTATCCTAAGGTAATAGGTCTTTGGGTAATAAGTCCATGAGTAATACAAAGAATTATGTATTTATGGTTGCCTAACGACAGTTATATCTTCAAAATATGATTCAGAACAATAAATGTGTAGACATCCATTTGCTGACTGAACATATTTACTATACGTCTCATATATCAAGTATTTGTTTTGAGTAATAAACAACTCCAAAACTAGTATGTCATCAGTCCAATGAAACAATGCTCGATTACATTGATAGACGCTACTAGGGTCATCACTTTTGTATTGCCGGGTCAATTTCAGAGATCCAATTCAGTGTCCATTCAATAGGCACAGAGTGAAGTATGAGACTGACAATCATTTTATTTTGCCTTTCTATCACAGTTTTTGCGGAAGAATACAAATACTCATATACTACAAGATACATTGATGTTCCTCTGGACCACTTTAAGTAAGTATAAACAATGAATAGCTGAACTAAACCCAGCAATCTTTACATGACTCTCGGAATATCTGATGAACGTTTTGAAGTCAGTGGCATATCTAAGGTTTGAAGGTTTCTGAAGGGTTTGCCAGATTTTATCTTCGTTATTATTCAGCATATTAATAATGAGGCATATGCAGGTATGTTTCATATAAACACATTCCAAAAACCATCATCCGACATTTCTCAAAGTTTTGGTGGTTAAATCTTGTTAGTTTACACATTGTTTATAGGACTGAAGGACTACCAAATTGCACCATGACAAAACAACTAATAGTACATATTCACAAAGTTGCTTAATTTGAGTGATAGATGGCTCTGAAGGTAACGTTTCACTTAATAGCTTCGAAATGACCCATGTTTTTGGTTCGTTTTTAAAGTTCGTTGAGCGATTTTCAGGAAGCAAAATTCTTTAACCCATTTAGTCTTTTCACTCCATTCACTATTTGATCAAAAAACTAAACAAATTATTTTTTTAAAGAAACCTCTTGGAAAAACGATTATTTATTCATACTCACAGACGAGCATTTCCAATTATCTTTCATGTATCCGTTAAAGTTATTATATTTTTTACTTCATTTAATTTGTGATGATCTATCTAGGGTTTTCCAAAATAACCATCAAAGCAATTACGAACAAATGTTTCATTGAAACAAAATTTCATATACCTTTGTGATGACATTTTTGCTCAAATTAGGCGAAGAATCGAAATTGAAATCAAATTCTATTTACAGAAGAGTTTATTATAGTGGATAATATAAACAGTGGCGTAACCTGGGGCTCATGGCAAATTCTTTGGACAGGGCACTATCAGTCAAAATCGTCACGTTGTAACCATTCACAATTTTTTCCTACAGTAACAACGATTTTATTTCTGAGGTCACGGCCTCTCGGGCGGGGCCCTTCTGAGTCTGGGGCTCGTGATATTTTGCCAGCCCTGCCACCCTATAGTTACGCCACTGAATATAAATAAAGAGTATTCTGTGAGTAAAAAATTCAATACCTTCCACTTTACATACGTTATTTGTATGTTTTCAGCTTTAGATCAAATGCCACATTCAAATTGAGGTATCTTATCAATGACACCTATTACGTGAAGAGAGGCCCAATATTTTTCTACACCGGAAATGAAGGTGATATCAATCAATTTGCCCAAAACACCGGGTTTATGAATGATATCGCGCCAACGTTCAACGCCTTACTAGTTTTTGCAGAACACAGGTGGGTACGAGGTGAATCAGTAGAATTTCCTGGTTCCACATTAACAGACTGATTAATAGGCATATTGAAATAACTATAATCACGAATATATCACAGGATTTTATTAGAACTGACACCTTATTCAATGATTTCATTGTTTTTCAACTCGATGATCATTCCGAGAATGGCATAACATTCGAAATAAATGCAACCATTTAGGTTTTACGGGGATTCCTTGCCGTTCGGCAACTTGTCTTACGCCAACCCCGAAAACTTGGGCTACCTATCATCAACCCAAGCGCTTGCAGACTTCGTTTACCTCCTGGACAACCTCCAAAGCACTTACGCCGTCACGAAGGATCTTAGAAAAGTACCAGTCGTTGCTTTCGGTGGATCCTACGGAGGTATGCTATCTGCGTATCTGAGGATGAAATATCCGTATGCTGTTGCTGGAGCTATAGCTAGTTCGGCTCCCATTTGGCAGTTCCAAGGACTAACGCCTTGCGAGAACTTCAATAGAATTACCACTGACGTCTACGAGTGGATGGGTGGAAGAAAGTGCAAGGAAACCATTTCTAAATCTTGGAAAATAATCAGGTGAGCAATCGGTGATTTCTTCATGACTTTCTTTCCTAATAGTACACAACGTCCCATGGACATCCCTTTTTGGTCCAATTAACTTCTGAATGTACCAGACGTACAATGGATCTGATGAAATGTCTCTGTGAGGACATCCCTAATACAAAAAATTTTTCACCATTTCATTTCATTCATTTATGATCCCTCATAATTAAGAGAGGTGCAACTATTGTCATTCTTCCAATTTGTCATGTCACCACGTCACGGCCAGTTGCAGAGCATATCGATGAGGATTATACCTACAGCAAAGGTTACATGGGCGAGGTTCTAAAAGAAATACTGATTTACTATTGGTTTGCATTGATTTTTAATAAAATACTGTCATTGATAACCGTGTAGTGCTATATACATAAGAACTGTATAGGACGAGAAATGGTTGTGTCAAAATCAATGGTACCTACAGAGTGCTAAATAAGAATAAGCACCATCAATGTCACAGTTTGACAGGACAATTATCAAATGGACCGTTTCAGATTCAACGGGCAAAATCTAATTCCGCCGTATTCACTGAGTTTTCTCTACCTGTGTTTCAGGTATAATAAGGACCAAGATTCCTGAGTAGAGTAGAGAATCTGAATAGGACGTCCGTTTTGGTCGTCCATAGGTTGTCATTGCCCTATAAGGAATTGTTGATAACTTTTTCCTCACATTTTCTACTAGGTAGTCAATTATGGTTTCCATCGGAAAAACTTATTTACGCCATAAATCAAAATTGCACAAGTTTCTCGGCGCCACTGGATTATAGTTGAAAAATTGCTTCTTGAAAATGTAAAACTTGATTCGTTCGCAAATTTAAAAATAACCATGTTATGAAAAATTTAAATAAATAAAATAAGAGTCGATAGCAAATTTTAGATTTAGTCGGAGAAACAAAGGTAGGAAATACGACCTCCTCGTTTCTTACTTTTCAGAGCTCTGACTGCAACTGACGAAGGCAAAACGAATCTGACGAAACTATGGAACTTGTGCGCGCCATTGAAAACTTCCGATGATATCAAGACTTTATTTGATTGGTTGACGAATATCTACGTGAATATTGCCATGGTGAACTATCCATATCCTACAAGTTTCTTAGCCGACCTGCCAGCGTATCCTTTGAGAGCTGTTTGCAGTAAAGTCAACAATTCCGATTACGAAAATGATGTCGGTCTACTCACAGCATTAGGAGAAGCCCTGAACGTTTACACAAATTATACGGGGCGTACCGAGTGTAATAATATCAAAGTTGCTGCGAACTTGGGAGAAGACGGATGGGATTTCCAGGTAACGTAAAATATCTGGATACAACTCAATATATACTGGGTCTTTGGTAAAAATGTGAAAATTATGGACTATTTCTTGGACTATTCTCAGGATATCTTATTGTTGTTCTGTGATTTTTGGGAAAGATATGAAAAAAAAACACCGATAATTTTTTGTGGAACTCAAGGAATAGTTATTGTTATTCTGATATTTTGATGACACTGTAAAATATGAAAGCATTCAACACTTGATATTCCAGACGTAGCACCACCACAACTCCGAGTATGCCAACTTCGTGAAATGAATAAAGAACCTAATCTCAATATTTATTTTATAGTTGTAGACGTACGGTAATCAGCTCAACTCTGTATAATTTGAAAATTGTAATATTCATTTTTGAAAATCTTTTGCCATATTATACAATTTTTGTTGTTTTTCAGGCCTGCACTGACATGATAATGCCGATGTGCTCAACTAATTTCGACATGTTTGAAAACGCAGATTGGGACTTCGAAAAATATTCGGACGACTGCTTCAAAAGATTTGGAGTACGTCCCAGAAACCAGAAAGTACCAATTCTGGAATACGGAGGCAAGGACATCAAATCCGCATCGAATATTGTTTTCAGCAACGGCCTTTTGGACCCGTGGTCCAGCGGCGGAGTTCTGGGCAACGTTTCGAACCAAATTTCGGCCGTCATCATACCGGATGGGGCTCATCATTTCGATTTGAGAGGAGCGAACAGCAAAGACCCGATGTCTGTCAAAGAAGCTAGGAATTTCCATGTTAAACAGATCCATAAGTGGTTGGATAAATACTACTTCGAGAACTTAGATGACCCCTTGAAGTACATTTTCCACGGATCACATTGATATAACTCGAATTATAACAAAAAATTGATAATAGATGTTCTGTTTTACTGTATATTGAATCGAATTGTTACTTGTTGTTTATTTTGCAGAATAAATAACTTCAATTAATTCACTTCTGCCTTTCTTTAGAACCCATGCAGAAATTGGCGAAGTTTCCTATTATACGTTGCCAATTTAAAAAATCTTCGCGAATTCACCAACCGATGGGATGCAATCCGATTTTCGGAGCTTGGAATGTCAGAGAAAATTGATCATCCTCTATATTGAAAACTATTCGTACGCTCTTATAGCAGGTGAATAGTTTTCGACCTTGGCAGGTTGAAATGTAAGAAAATCATCAATGGAAGAGATAGGTGCTTTAGGTTTGGTTTGGTAGGAGTTCAAAAAGTTTGGCGCTTCATTCTCGGCAAACCATTGGCGGAGGGGTTCCTAAACCACTCCTCTTGAACTGGAGAATTGTGCGGTGTTGTCGCGTCATTCAGTATTTCCTCAATTATCGGTATTGGAGAAAATCAGCAATAAAAAATATATTAGGCACAGAAATAGCAATGTTGTATTCTTGAGTTGAGTTGACCTTCTTTTACGAGACTTGATGATTTGAAATTTTTTGAGACTGTATTTCGGATTATGAAGTAGAGAGATAAATGTTTTGAAATTCGAAATATTTAATGAGAATAAAATATAGAACAGTATAAGCACACTTCTCGAAAATCGCTGAAAATGAAGAAATGAGAATTCTCTTTCAACCAGAAACATACATCCAAGTAATTCCAATATATAAACAGCAACAAAAATCCAAAGTTAATGCAGTGTGTGTGTGTTGAGAATGGCTCGCTTCAAATATTATTAATATTATCAACATGGCATTACTGTTAGTCGTCAATTCTTGATATGAGCGAGAATTTTTTCTTCATAAAGTTAATCCAGATGATTACTTGAATATGTTTGAAAATTTTTCAGCAGTTATCATTTAATGCATTCAGCGAAAAATTCAACAATAAAAACTAATTTATGCCCAAACACGCACTAAAATGGCAATTTGAACATTGGAACATAGTAAAAGGTTTTCTTAGGGTCGATACTGTTTATTAAAATATTTTTTTAATATCTGTAAAAATCGAACATAATATGGATTTTGGTTCAAAATTATTTGTCTATAACTGATATTCAGATGAAAGTTTCGAGAAATTTCAACTCTCATATTGCAAACATTAAAATTTCATGAATTTTGGCATTTTTACGAAAATTTGGTTTGTGATTCGAAGGATCTGGCAACGCGGAGCAATTCTTGAGTAACCGCATTCGAAGCGGCAAGATCGCTAGTCGAAATAGTCGGTATTCCGTTACAAAAATGTGAGTTCATTTGTTGTGTGTGAAGTGTGCGTGCAAAAGGAACTTTTCAAAATCAGCATCGAATGAGAAAATACCAGAATAATCTACAGCGTGGATAGGTAGTGTCAACTAGTGCTCATTTTGGAATTTGTAAGGTATGTGGGATTTGATTTAGTGACCTTTGAGCCACGTATTATGCGCTGATGTATTCTACCTGATACAGACAGCCTCCCAAGGAATCTTGATGTAGGTATACACTTTTTACCTGGTTTTCAATTACTACGTCAAGATTACAGGAGTAGGAGTATAGAATAGTTTTCTACAAAAAATACATTCGGCATTCTTATGTCTATAAACATGCCCTTATTCAGAATAATTTTTCATTGAGAACAAGTATTGAATTTTGATTTGCTCAATTATCGCAATTCCTCCCTAAGACAGAAATGGTTATATTTTCAGCATATTGGATTCATTTTTGAATCAATCAAACATATCCTTGATCATCTATCAAGGTATAATGTTATAATGATCCGAAGGACTAAAATAAAACTTGATATGAGTATAACCAGTCAGAAAACATACATTATTTTAATGAACTAATTATTCAGAACCTTCTGTGAGTAGTAGGTTTCAAAAATGTAAATTGGAGGTAAATCACAAGAATTATCGATGCAACCGTGTTTATTTCCCAATTCACGTAGATTTCAATCATGAACTCACAAGATATTAATTAATCAGTTGAACAACTGAATTTCACACTATCATCGCTAATGCTCTCCTGTAATTATAAAAGGTCACTGTTTGAATTATGATGATTTTTTGTTTTAAAATGCAATTCAACTCAAGGTATATAGCATGGAAAACATAAATGTTATGTATTGAGAACATATTATTGGAGCATTCGCCAATTAATTAAAAATAAGCATTTCCTTTCCGAAATACGAATATATGATCTCTCATATTTGAGAGACACATGAGAAAGATTTTCTCAAAATTTCCTTCAAAAAATACGAGAGGTTTCGTCAAGTTGAGTTACACAGAAGTGGCTTAGTTCGCTGGACACTCTGTACATGCATATTCACGTTTATTTCAGGGAAACATTATTCGATTCATTCTGTTGATTCTTCAGCCGTTATTTATTGCGACTTGAAGTTTTGTGAGACCGAATTAATCAATTCTCCTATAATAATTTTTTAAATTATCATTCTCGCATAAATCTTCCAAAGAATTTAGGAATTTATAGATTCAACTTTGAATTTATCGTTGATTGCTTGGTCTACTAATCTTTACCAATTTATTAGATGTCAATAATGAAATAGTTCTCGAAATGATTCTTTCTGGAATATCTCTATCATTTTAAAGTATATTCAATTTTGTATCAACACCCTGTACCTGGATTTTTCATTAACCAAGGTATTCATTTTATAACCTCATCATTTCTAGAATTATTTATCGCAGATAAAAGTATTCTCCCAGAAAAGTTATAACCTGGGTCAGTATTTTATACATCATTTCATTCGTTGACTTTTTTGATCGGTTATCTCATACCAATTATGGTGTATCCGGAAAGGTATATTTCTTTCTTGATAATTGATTGAGAGGCAGGTGCATGCCATGCGAAGTGAGGGGAAGACACTAAAAATCGTTAAACAGTTGTGTGGCTTCCTTCCACTGGCATTATATTTCTCTTTTTTATTTTACACTCTGATGACCATCGATATCGATAAAATGACGACATTCTCTGGAATTATATACAGGATGGAGGCCAAATAATGATCCTTGTTTATTTATGGATTCGAAAAAATCAAAGCATTCAGTTTGAATTTTTCATTTTCGTATTTTTCAGTATTATAATGGGAGTTAGCCTGGCTCATTTCACTTGGATCACCCTGTGCATAGTTAAAAAAAAAGAAATTACCTTATTCAACAACCCGTATGTTGGTTCATGTATTATCGAATTTTATCTGGAATTTTCTTACGATAACAACGAAATTTGCAAGTCAACGCGAGTGGATTACAAACTATGTTCGATAGCGTAGCCATACACATCCAATTTTCTACTTTCTATTAACTGAAGCTGAACAATCAAATTGGGCATATTTCGTATAAACATAAACAAACTTATACTTTTTATTTTAATACATGCATGATGAAATCAGAATTCCTTATTCAGAATTCCTTTCTACCTATACGGAGGTAAATATTGCTTTGAGTGAAACTCATGTTTATCCTTTTCATCGCGGTTAGTTCATGAGCAAAGAATTCTACTTGGACCTTTCATTAATTGATGTAATTTTCAATGTCATCCAGTATTTTCGGCTCGACGAATCTAAATAGCCTCATTTTGTGACCTTAATGTATATTGAATATATGAAAATACAATAGTATAATTAATAATTATTATAAATACATTAATTCATTATTGAACATTCTACAACATTCACAAGAAGTTGAAATTTCTATTGATCGTTTCATTTACCGTTTGGAAAAAATATTTTTTCTCAGTTATGAGATATTTCAATGTAGTTCTAGAAGCCTTCCCCAAAATCTATAATAGTATCTATCAACAAATTATGGAGGGAAAGAAAATTGTTTCTGATTGTTTGTTTTCTTTATATTCATAGAAGTTCTGGATTTTTCCTTGTAATTTCCAAAATAGTCATAAAAAAGTCATAATTGAGACTGGGACGCTTCCGAATTTGAGAATTTTCAATGGACAAACATTTAAGCTGAGTCGAAGAGTTCCACATAAAAGATCTGATATAAATTTTTTTCAATGTCTCATCAAAAAAATGTACTTTTACATGTCTGAACTTGTATTTGCAGATAAATAAATGAGATACTGAAGAGGTATCTTCTTAAAGTCTTTGAACACTACCTAGAAATGATCCAATCTGGAAATAATACAGTTTGGCGGTTAGCTTCTTGAACAAGAATAAAATCTATTGATATTTCTCTCTTTTTTGTGGAATTCTTACTATGTATTTTCAAATCGCGAAACATTCAATATTTATCAAACTCAAAAACCATATCAGAACTACCCAAAACTCATAAAAATATTGGTGATCGCTAACTTCACATAAATAAAGTTCAGTTGATTCTGGGACAACAAGCTAACGCAATTCTCATTATTGCAGGGGTAGAATTCCAGAACAGTTATGACCTCCGTGCCAGGATCCGAGACGAGGGAGAACCAAGTTGAAACTACTCCACAATGAACGCAAAAGTAGACATAAAAAATTCAAAGATAAAATAAAACATGAAGTCTGAATATGCGGAGCTGCGTCAGTGATACCAATCACTGATCACCTCCGATCACACACAAATGATTCACAAACATGTTGAAACATATAACGAACGGTGGCGTCTCCAATCGAGGTTCCAGACAGGATAGCTCCATAATAGTGGAGCAAAGAATGGAGCCAGCTCCGCACAGGTACCGTTCCCCTAATGGCAACAGCTCCAGAATATCCCAGCAATATCCGTTGAACGTCTCCCAGCTACATTCGAATTTGGACACCTCGAAGCACTCGATTTACAGCAACAACGTGCTACCGCCTGGGAACAAGTCCCTAAACGGGGGCCTGAACATATCCAGGGTGCGTAACCAGAGCACCGTCAACAAATTCATCGCCAAGTCCAAAGAAGTTGGTGTCAAAGAGATGCTGGTGAGTCTCGGACTCCTGTGTCTCGTCAGCCTCTTGTTGGCCCTTTTATCGCTGATCTTCCTTCTGAAGATCTCTCCGGTGACAGCGAATGACATTCGCGAGTTGTTGAGATCGGAACAGTTGACTGTGATTACTGCCGAGGAGTATGTGGTTGTGTACGAAGTGACATTGGCATTGTGTGCTCTCACCCTGTCGCTCAATTTATGCTGTCTGCTGGTGTGTGCTATTCAATTCTTGTTCGCTGTCAAGTTGGTCAAGAGCCCACATGGAGGAAGTGATAGGTATGTCATTCAATGTGTTGTTTACACGTTTTACATTCGACATGATTTCTTTTATAATCGGTAGAATTCAATCAGTATTCGAATGATGAGTTGCTATAGGGTTTTCCATGATTTTGTGTTTATACTTACATAATCTTCTTCACCTCCTTTGCATCGAAAGTTTTCTGCCAAAACTATGAGCTGTCCAATCTTCTGGTTTTCCTGAATCCATTATATATTCAAGAATGGTTTATCTTCTCCTCAAATCTAATTTGGAATTTCGAATAATGATGAATCTATGAGATAAATTGATATCTCTTTCACCAATGTGTCCGGTAATAGAACATAAATTACTGGATAGCTAGAAGTGTTGATCGCAAATTTGCGAGGTAAAGGAGGTGGAATTACAACTTATAGTAAGTATTATCTTGGAGAGTATTTGGTTCTTACATGATAGCTATTCTTATTGAATTCGTGATTTTTTGTCACATTACGAAATTTTCTTATTATGTACTTTGTGTAAGTACGTGGAATTCACAATTCTGCAATTTCTTGAAATGCTTACTGCTAATAGTATGTACATCGATTACCAAAAATTATAATATAAAAACTTGAATCAGAAACTGAATTAGCCTTGACGCCATGGAATCCGAATGATTTGATATTCGATTGATATTCCGAAAGTTTTCAATAATACCCTTTCATCTAATACTAAACTCAAGATAACTACCAAGAATTTTGTATATCTTGGAGTATCAATTTCGTTTTCATGAAGATAATCGGTTATGATGACGATTTTTTTCATTTGATGCATATTTATAGTCCGCCGCCAATGAATAAACATTTTAAATAGTCTGTAGTGAACTATATTTCAAAGTGATCCAGTGGATTGACATATCATCAACTGATTGTGTTTATATTATAGATTATATACATTCATCGTATTCATATGATTCATCTAGTCGTTTGATTTTTGTTTCGATTTATCGATTTATAAATATATGAATACTAACGACAATTTAAACATTAGATCCATACATTCAAGAAACGAACGAAGAAATATTCGAAGATCTTGAAATTCTAGAGATCGTACAGAAATATATTATGGAAGTATGGAAGTTCAATTTTCATACAAAGTGTATATTTTCTATATAGCATCTATCTAATTCCAATCCATATTTCAAAACCAAAAACAAATGAAATACGTTGCCCTTTATTCAAAATTCCAGATGCCCATCCTGTACGTATAAGAATGCCATTTTCCGTTCTGTTTATTATCCATACCAAAACCTCGGGCATCTGGTCTATTTGATTCTGTTTTGATTGCATTTATTATAGATTCGTAACTGTACACCAGCTGTATATGTACAGGATGGTTCAGTTTTCATCACAGAAAACAGCAAGGATGAAACAATTGAAATATCCAGTGATTGTGGATTAGAAATTTCATGATTGTATTTGGCCAGTAACTTCATTTCGTAATAATTTGGAACTATGGAAACACACGAATGAATACATTTTTCAAAGAACATGATATTATCTTGATTCTTCAATTTTTTTAGTCACCCGAAATTGAGTTATATAACTTATATAACCTCGATCCAATCAAGTTTCTAACAAATTCAAACAAACATAATTCTTCAAATATAAAACATTTCATATTTAGCGTATTAATTGACCGAAAACACAGCAAATCAGCAAGTTTTTGTATGCATGTTTATAATGAAATTTACGTAAGGAATTACATACAGTGCTTCAAACAAAATGAGTTAAACATATACATACATACCTACTTCCAAACAGTCACTGATTTCGATTATCCTATCTCTTTAATGCACTTCGTACTGTAGATAGGACATTCCCACGACCTACATAACGTGATAAACAACAGAAAAATATATTTTGTTATCTCGTTCATGGTACTTCCTTTCGTTGCATTTATTATACGAAAAAAACTTCGAATAAAAAAATTATTCCGAAATGCTCACTTTCATATCAATTCCTTTATTTTCAGTTGAACACTATTCAATTTCAATGTCAAAATAGAATCAATTACTCCACGCAAGTAAAATATCTATAACCATTCCGAATATAATATTTGCTTGTGAAAAGTTACCATCAACTACTTCCGGAAGTGTAGGGTCATTCATTGTTGTTTCCGTCTTCTCTGCATATAATCTCCAAAATGTATAATTTATTTGCATGAGCCAAAAAAAGCTGAGATGTTTCAATGACCTATAAATATCCCAACAAATATTTCCGCTCATGTTGACTCTTTTTCATTATCTCAAGTTGTACTTTTAGTATTGTAATTTGAGTTCAGTCAGATCAGATTATCCCATATGCAAAGCCTTTTGTTATCCTTCATTGTGTGAACTGAATGAATCTTATAATAGACCAAATGTTCCCATACTCTCAGTACTTCCGTTCGGGTATATCAAGTTCATTATTGCCTATTTAACACACGAGGAAGCTGCTAATCATCATTCAATAGGAAAATACCATTGAAAATGAGTAAAGCGGTGATCAGATGATATTATAGTTAATTTTACATTTCCAGTCAATCCAGAATTTAATATAATCAGAAAATGATTCGTTTATTTCCGATAATCTATGTAAGCAATTCGATTCAAAACGTTTTTATTGTTTTTTTCTACAGGACCAATAAGTATCTCCAAAAATCATCAGTCAGTAGAGTCTGTGCTGTGGGGGGATTTTTCATCTCAATTCCAGTATTTTTAACAGGTAAGTGACCGATTAATTTCTTGTGATTGTTTGAATATTTGTACACTAATGTCGTCCATTTAAAATAGTTGAATATCAATAAAAAATAATCACGAACTAAGTGATCTAATACTGATAGATTTTGATTCAATTTTTCATAGAAATATAGATCAGATCCGTTTAAAACTCGTTTCAATGACGGTGACAACTTCCGGCTATAAACTTATTTATTGTGATTAATAATAATGATTTTATCATTTCAGAAATGACGTTTTTGAACTCAACTATATTTTTTTTAACTGAGTTGGAATATTTATTATGAATGAATAATAGGAAATGAACTGATGTCAAAAATATTTTTTCAATTCGAATTTGAAAAAAAATTGTTTCTGCTTTCGAATGAATAACTGACAGTTTTCCTCAATCTTTTACATTAGTTATTGATTTGAGTATAGGACGTGAATAAATTACGTCTAGAATTTTATGATTCTACTCAAAAAATGCACACCATATTCAAGATGTCCCATTTGAAATAAGCAAGTTGGTGACTAAGTGTCACTATCCTGGAAATACTACAATTCAAGATTTCAAAAATCTTTGAGAAATTATACGTGACAAGGATGGCTAGGTGGTGGAATATGATGCAAAATCAAATTTTACAAGTAGATTATTTATGATTACAGGTATAATTCTTTATACGTTCATCCAATTCCATTCCACACCGGCCATAGTAACGAGTGTCTTCATAGGACTCGGCATAATTTTCTGTGGCTGCGCCATGGTACACAACGTTTTCATTTGGCAAAAAGAAAAAACCAACGCAGTGCGAGAGCTAGCTCTCCAGCAGCACGAAACGAGTCAGCACCATAACTCCTTCCACAGCATAACCTCTGTCTTGCCCAATACGCAGCTCAACCACTCTCACACCAGCACTTTCAATCACAGTTTCGGACATCCCCTAGCCGCTGTGCATAATGGTCCTTACATTTTGAGGCCTTCCACTACCACCCCTCCGACAGCGGAAAACTTGAATCTGACGAAAATGTCGCACACGCATCCCAGAGAGGCTAGCGGTTCCGTTAGTCCTGGTATGCCCACGGTTAATATGGACATGAGTAGTGTTGGTACTACCAATTCACCACACGAGTTGTCCACTCTTGTATAAAGTTATTTTGTCTAAGTCAAAATCCGAAATATAACAAAAGAATGATGTGACATTACATTTTATCACTCTGAATGGTTGGGTGCCAGACAACATATTTTTATTTTTCATCAGTCATGTTTAATAGGAATATTTTTTATAATAATGAAGATTTCTAAATCTTGAACAAGTTTGTTACGAATATCTCACGCCACTGACCTCTACAAAATTTAAGAGTATATGTGGTTGAAACCATATGAAAATTATACACTATGGGTGCGTTCCATTAAGCGCTCACAACGATCACGCTCACGACCACGAATTTTGTCGTTCCACTTGGTTCTGTGCGTCATCGAAACGCTCAGGCCGACCCACCTATTGAGATGGGTCGTCGTGAGCATGAATCATGACGTCATTCATGACATTTTCGCCACGACCCCAACGATCGTGGTCGCCATGTGGAACGTCTGAATGAGTGTTTTGGGCGTTGTGAGCGCTTAATGGAACGCACCCTATATGGTTAATCTGAGCTTTCAAATTTGAAAACAGAAATTAAATGACTCAAACGGCTATACACGTAACGATTTATCGTACGCGCAGATCATGAAGAAAATTGTAATACGTGCAGTACAACCAATATCTGTACGATTTCATACTGCAAATTTTTCAATTTACATACACACGCTACGATGTATCGTTAATGCAGTTTAGATGAATATCCACACCACAGTTTACACTCATCGTCCATGAACTATTATTTTAGCAAGTTGAAACACATTCGATAACCTTCAAACAAAGACTCATTTATTTATTGGTTTTAATCCATGACACTTTGTTTTATGTTATCAGAACATATGGATTTTTCTTGTCATCTGGTATTCGCGTGATTTCAAATAACTACAAAAAAACACATTCCAACCATGTGTGGATGATTACTAATGTACTCCATTAAAATACTACCGGGGTCCGGTTCCTAGATAAACAGTGTCCCTGTCTATATTCGACATATTGTATACACAAATGCCTGTTAAAAATGATCGGGATGTTGAGAAATCATTATCCGGTAACTATTTTTAGATGGAAACAATGAAAAAGTGCTACCCATCTTACTCAACTGGGATTATGACCTTCTTTTATTATTAACAAATTATTGGAATATCGGAATTCTGAGTTTGCCACATTTCTCAACGTGAATTCAATTGTAAATCATGTTTTGTTTTGGTGTAATTCTTCAATCCATATATAAACCTATGTATAAATAGTATTTCTGGTATCTACATTTTGGGAAGGGAGTTGTGACAGATTTGGTGATTTCTCAACATTTCAAATGCAAAAAGTCTATGGTTCACCATTGAAAATGCATATCGATATGGGACCACTTGAGCAACAATTCAGAGTTCAGATGATGATAAATTGATTTCATTTATATGATATCTGTATAGAAAACAGATTGGTCATTCCTTTCATTTGAATCCTTCTAGAGTGATTACATGTTTGTGTATGTTTGACTCATGAACAATCATAACTTGTGTTCATTCAAAATAACGCTGACGAATGAGATGGAGACGATAATATAAATTCTGACAACTCTCTAAACTTAATAGACCATACCAATCAAATAATTCAATTTCTTAAAATCAGCAATTTATTTCCTTGTCAAGATCAGTCACCCCGTGAAACCAAAAATTATGATGATAATATTAATAAATGAAGAATTATTGCATTTGTATACACAGATGTTTGGTTTCGGAGGTGATTCCCATGTATATATGAAATCATATACCTATATATAGTCTTATTTTTATTGTGATGTGTAATAAGAGATTAACAAACATGTTTCGCAATTTTAGTGAAATTTAAAAGACTAATTTATTTCCACGTACCAGTCATATTTCTTGCCACTGATAAATGTATAATAGTTGTGATGAATTTTGTGTATATATGACTCCATTCGATTGTTTGAAAGTGGCAAGAAATTATTTCAAATTTTATGTATATAAATCGCTTTGATTCAAAAAATATGTTCACCATCTGCCTTGGTGAAGATATTTTTGTGACCTCAGAGAACAGTTAGTACAAAAAATCCCGTATTCGCCTTAATTTCACCTTTTAGGTTAAGTGTATATATATCTCCACTGAATATTTTTATATTTCCTGTCCTTTCCTTTCAACAAAAGAAACTATAATATATATATTTTGAAACATAACGAATATTATTTCGATATAACGGGTTACTGAAACAACTTATTTTTTTTATTCTTTACTTGAATAATGTTACATGTTGATTAAAAATATAACATGAATCGAATGTGTATGTAAAGGGATCTTGAATGAAATTCTTTGTTGCAAAATAACCTAATTGGTAACTACTCGAGATGATAAATGTAATTGAAATACATTGGGACAAAAAGTAAAGCTATAGAATGAAGCAGTCCTATGATGAATTGACATAAATTCAAAACTATCGAATTGCAGCTACATTATTAGATATGAACTCATAGTATCACTTCAGAAGTACTTCTTTTGACTAGAATAACACTGGCAGTAAACAATAATTGATCGATTAATGAGTATGAACCACTATAAAAAATCGAAACATATTACTTGTGAATCACGATGAGAAGTATCAACATTCTTTAACATGAACCTGACTAAACTCAATTCACCGTAATCTAATCACTGTTTAACAAAAACATTTATATCACTATGTCAATACTGAAAATGTGATAATATTTGAAATGATGCATTCAAACAAAATCTTTGGTTAAGTTAGTTAAATGGAGACCTCAAAATTTCAAACTAAAAAATAAATACTGTATATGGACATATAAAGCAATGTAGACTAGGTCATTATTCAATATGCTCAATATAAATACTATGAATACTGTAAACGAGTTGCCTTCAATGAGAAAAATACTTTTAGTGGTTATAACAACGTTAAGTTGGGCATAAGTATTGCATACTTTCTTTCAAGTATTATTGAATAAAAGCTCCACCGACTATAATTATAAAAATACTTATAAGTATTTAACATACTTATAACAATAAGAATTAACTGATTGCTTTTTTCCTAGTTTCACATGTTGAGTATTTTAGAGTTCATGAACTTCAAGCTACCAATAAAAAATCAGTGCAATAATATTTAGTAAATGATAAAATACAAATAGTTTGCTTTTTGTTTAAGCAAAATTATTTTCATTTTCGTGAAAGAATTATATTTATATCTATGCATTCACTAATTACATGAAGTCATTTTCGTGGAATCTCTTGAAACAGCACAATTGAAATATACAGGGAAATCAATGTTCGAGAAATAACGCCTGAATTTTGGAATGTGTATGGAAAGCTAATATCAAAAATATATCATTAATAGAATTCGTATACAGTGCTCTCGATGAGATCATTACAAAGAAACCAATGACGTCACTTTTCCTACACGATTAATTTTTGTAAGTAATAAAATTCGAGGGTTTCAAGCGTTCAACATTCAAATATGAATTACCCTGTATTTTACTACAGAACATTTCTCAGATCTATCAGTATTGTTCAAGAAAGATTGATTTTCATTTGGAAATGTGTCAATAAGAATAAACATTGAGCTGTATCAGAAGAATCCTCAGACATCGAAAAGATGAATTTGTTCAGCACTTAACGAAAGCACTCTAAATAATACATACAACCAGAGCAGTGTCAAAAATCCCTTCACATAATTTCACATAGAATATGTTGAATTTTCTATAATTAGTCAAAACACAGCCAAATTAACAAAAAATTAAACTAGCATGGATCCAAAACAGCACACAGTACTTTCATATGACAAATCATATCTTCAAAAATCTGACTTACAGACTTGGCTTTTGATGAAAGCACTGTGACTTATTCGAGGCAAGGTACAAAAAATACTAACGTGTCTTTGGTATAGCTGAAAAACTCTTGAGCATGGAACGCTTGGGTTTTTCTCTCTTCTTTTCAGGATACTTGTGGTAGACCTGTTTCATTTCAAAACAAACTGGAGAAAATGCTTCTGCACTTGCTGTTTGCCGTTTTCTCATATTGTTACCTGTATAAGCTACTCCACGCATTTGGTATTCTTGGGTATCATTATTCCACATCAAATGCGATAAAATCTTTTTCTGAAACATACAGATTCGGTAATTTTGTTCAAACCCAAATTAAAAATTATTTCAACCTACTTTAGTCAAACATTAATTTTGAAAAATTTATAATATTTATCAAAAAAAAGGTAGTTCTTACCAAATATTCCTGTGGAACATAGCTATCAATTATGAGATTGGCAAGTTGTGTTTCTCTGACAAGCAGCTTATTATTATCAAATAGAGCTTCTAAATCTCGTTGGTATTCACGTTCTTTATCAGAATGATCTTCTTTGGCTTCTTTGATGAACATTTGGATTTTTTTCAGTTTCTTGCTGAGGCCCGCATCTTCCTCTTGGAGAGAAGAATACTGTTCTTCAACATCAATTTTTTCAACAGTCTTTTTGTTCAATTGCTCCTCCAACTGTTGGTGGCTTCTGTCTAAATCCTCCAATTCAGCTGCAGATGATTCTAAATAAAACATTTGCTGCTGAGCTTTTTCTAATAAATTTTCACCCCCAACTAGGATTTTCTTTTGGATAAGAGCCATTTTTTCTTCAAGTTCTATCTTCTTTTGTCTGAAGATGAAAAAATATTACAAAAATGAGTCGCAAGATTGATCAGAATTTCAGAACATACTCAGTTTTTTCTATTTCCATAGTTGTTTGCTTCAATTTTTCCTTTTCTATAGCACTCACCGCCCTTTCTCGTTTTTTCTGAAAAATTAAATCAGTCCATTGTGAGACCTTGCTGTTCATATTTCAAACAACGAATTACCTGTTCTTTTTTCTGTTCAAGCAAAGATAGTTCAGTGAGTTTCTGTTGCAATTCAGCAATCTCAAGTTCAAATCCTTCAATAAGACCTTTCTCTTCAACATTTATCTTCACACAGTTCTTGATGTACTTGACTCTAGCAGCATATCTTAAAGTACACATACTTTCTTCAAAGTCTATATCAGCAGGACTCAACATTGCAATCTAAAACCAACTAACAATATAAAATTTCTTACAAACAAGTTCAGCAATTTACCATTGCAGTTTTAGAATTCCCTCCTAAAGAGTCTTGGAGCAATCTTGTCAATTTTGAATTTCTGTAAGGTATATGAGTACTCTTGCCATCAACAAGAGCTGAAATCACATTTCCTAGGACAGATAAAGAAAGGTTAATATTGCTAGCTTCTCTAAGACGTTCCCCTGTAGCTTGAGTTCTACTTGCTCTCTCAGACCCCTGCAAAATGGTTATTTGAAAATTGTCAAATAATTATGTTTTCATACTCACAGCTAGATCAACTAAGTTAAGTTTTCCTACTGTGGTTTTGTTATCCAACCTATTCTTTGATTCAATGGTAACAGTGAAAATTGCATGAGATCTACTACTAATATCATTCATTAAAGTGGACTTTGTTACTCGGTTTTTGTTTCCTCTATTCAGTAACTCTGTAATGGATTCTATGGAATCTACAGTGAAGCCCATGAGATCTTTCACATATACACCAATATCCTTCCTTTCTCTTATAGCTAGTTTTTTGTTTGGATCTCCTGATAGTAGATCTCTAACATCCTCATTATAAATTTCCAAATAAGTCACTTTTACAACAAACGATTTTTCTCCACTAGCTCTGGAAATCTGACTGAATATATGGGAAAACGTATTTGGGATAATTCCTTTCAATTCAGGAACCAAATGGTTTCCAGCCATAGTATATGTTTTGCCAGTACCTGTTTGACCATATGCAAATATTGTGCCATTGTAACCTTCCAATGCTTTTTCAACAATAGGGAAGGCAATCATTCGATACATATCAAGCTGAAACCAAGATATGAAGAGAAAATGCAAGAAAATGCAATAGGTACTTACTTGAGCAGTAGCTGGACCAAATATATGATCAAATTTGAATGGTTTACAATTTTCTGCATTTTTCTTCAAGGCAATCAGATTTTCTTTGTGATCACATACTATGATATTTTCATTGCCGTCAGCAATTTCCTTTTTACTTAGTGGACGAATTCGAATAAACACACGTACATTTTCCTGTGATTCCGAAGAATCACCATTGAAGTTCTCCATTTTCTGAAAAGGATAATAAATGATGATTCGCACCTTGGAAGTCACAATGGTTTACCTTGGTTTCTATTTACTTATGTAAATAATTATTCAAAATACTATAAATACCATTTATAACACTATACGAGGTTGACATCACGATCAGCACTTGGCAAACGTCAAAAATTTCAAAAATCGATCATGATCCTGACAACATAATGGTGTATCCACGGTGGTGCACAGACGGTGGTGTATCCAAGAAACAGGTTGCGATACTACAAATACACACTATACCATCACTATAAATTAGCGACGTAGAACGTGAAAGCACACCACTCTGTGGTGGGTGAAAGTATATATAGAAAACAAATTGTATTCATTACATTGAATATAACCATAGATTTATTGAAATTTTGTTAAAATCATAAATACTCATTTTACAACACACTTTTTATTCGAATCAAGGTAAATTAACGCGTATAATACCTGTTATAATACCTCCATTATCTTCTCCACTTTTGATTAATCATTTGTTGCTCTAATGTAATTTTAAATTACTTTGGAGGTTAGGTCGCCTGCACCAAAGACATCTAAGTCACAGATGAATAACTTATGTTGGTTTAATCTGTGTCTAAGTACTATACTGGATGTCAAAGAATCTAGTGACATGTTGAGAATATATATAAGGTGTATCAGATCAATATTTAATATATACGTCGGTGAATGTTAATTGAATTTTTCGCCTTGACCAGTCCTTCGATCCGATTTTTTAACTAAGGAATATTTTGGATATCTCAGACAATTGTGAGCCAGACTTAGCATTTATAAAATTTTCACGTTCAAGTAATTTTTTGGGTAACTTTAATTGCATCAATGTCCAAATGGAGCCTACATGCGATCTATTTGAAATCCTTAAATGATATTACTACTATGTGTAACCATTAACATAGTCACGTATGTACTCGTCCTCCTATCAAAATTACTCTGTTTATGAACTTTGAGGAATATGATTGTCAACGAATTCATTAGATAAACATTACTTCTAGGCATATTAAATAAGGTTTGCTACCACAGACAGAGGGTAGATGGTCTGTGTTTGCTACGCCAGCGGCAGGTGAAGAGAAGAGTTATTGCATATGTTTCGTTTTCCATTCACTTGCAGTTTCATCTGAAATGTTGAAATTATCTAGGGTATGAATGAGTTTGAGTAAACTTATATTTTATATACCATGTGTTACTTCAATGTACTCAATTATAGCTTTCAATAAACAAACAAAACAACCAAAAAAACTTTAAATGAATTTATGGAATAAACATTTCTACATTTTCTATACTTTGAAAGTAATTGTCAAATTATACAACAATAATTATCGAAAAAGAATTTTATTGAATTAATACAACATTTCTCATATATATTTTTATTTATATATATATATATATGGATTTTCCTCTACATCGAGAAAAAGTAACATAACACAACAAAGAAAACTATTTTCGTGACTTTCTCAGACGTTTTCCTGTTGAATGATTTCAATTGTTTCTCTCGAAAATGATTTCGATTTAATTAAATAGATGAACATAATTTCAGAAGCACTACAAATAATAATTCAACAAATAATTAAGAGGCATTTTTGTACCAGATGAAAATATGGAATAATTATTTTACTAACAAAGATGAGTTTCTAAATCTTCTTTGGTTTAGGTTTCTTTTTAGCATTATTGATACTCTGCACAATTTGATCAATCTGTGCATCGTAAAAATCATCATTTAGCGCTTTGTCATTGCTTGAAATTTTCGGAATCAAGTTTGTCAAAGCATTGATGTTGAAATTGAATTTTTCCTTCAAAAAATTACCAACTACTTCAATATTATATAAAGCACCTAATACTGAGAAAATAAATAATAAGGTCCAAATTGATGTCTGCTTGATAGGTTGCTCAGAAATATTGTCTTTCACTGTAACGTGAAATTCGATGAACTTGAAAGATTCATTTGCACTAAAGTGATACACTTTAGGCTGATACTTCGTACTTTGTATGAAACTCGATTCTAAATACATAGTATATAAATTATTGTCCAATGGTACCGATGTCAGGTGTACCAAAATACCGGGATTTACAGTTTTAGAAGGTTTCATTGCTAACGAATCTATTTTGACGGTCTGAATTACAGCTGGGGAACTTGATTCTTTCGTCAATTTCAGCTTAAGTGACTTATAATGATCAACATTTTCAGCGTAAATCTTGACGAGGATATCCATCTGGGAAGCTGGTCTGAAAACGATAAGACGGAGGTCCTTCACGTCTGTACTAACAGCCTGAAACAGAAAAGAAAACGATCTGACTTCAAGAAGTTGAAGAAAACTGATTTACATACATCAATTTCTATATATTCTGGAGCAGTCCTTTCCACAACATTATTTTCATCCAGGCTTCCTTTAACAATTACTCTATAAGAGCAGTAAGGCTGCAGTCCTCTGATTCTGAACTGCCCAGTAGATTCACAGGTAGATTCCTCAGAGTACTGGCTACAATTTCCTACTCCAGCTGCAACTATTACCATACTCTCTTCTGGTTCCCCATTCAGGGACACCACCTGTCCAAACGCACTGTATGCTACTCTCTTTGCTCTAAAAGCAGGCAATACATAACTTCACCGACAGATCCATCTATCAACATGTACTTACAAGAGTTTAACGTTCACTGTTTGGCCTTCCTCAACTGAGATAGTCATCGATTTTGGTTCAAACTGATACTCCTTCATCATAGGACGCAGGAAATATTCCATTGGACTCAGTGAATTGAAAGAAATCTGTCCATTTTCCCCACTTTGCAAGTTCTTTCGGTAACTCTCATCGCCTGACAAAGATAGCAGAACGCCCTGTGAAGATGGTATATCAAAATCTCGCCTTACATATATTACAACTTTGGTTACATACCGACAGGGGGCTATTGTTTGATTCATCAATAACTTCTACTAGAACTTCTGCTAACTTGTGAGCCAAGAAGTTTCCACTATCATCTGGGCCAGAAAGTATAAATGATTCTTTACTGGCAGTTATTGTGTAGTCCTTTTCACTATCTAATGGCGGAAATTTGAAAGTACCGCTCGAATCTGTTCTCATCAAATTCTCAGTATCCGAACTCTCTACGGTAACTGTGACTCCAGCCAATGGAGGAATGATTTTACCCTCAAAAATCTGACCTGAAAATATTTCGAACAAGTGTATGACTGATATTGATCTTGATCGAATTTACCTTTTGTCGCAACAAACTTCACACCTAAATCTACACAGTCATCCCCACCATCTACTGACAAAATGGGAGGGTTGAAAAAAAGTATATCGGATTGAGGTATAACCACTGCAGTTTCGCTTGGCTCCAGGAGAATATCCACCTCGTATGCACCATTTTTGTATGATAATTGTCTCTCGTTCGTGTCAGATTCGACTTTTACGGACACTTGTAATCTTCCAAAATCGGATGCAGCTTCTATGGATAACTTGAGGGTGTGTTTAAGGGCTGATAGAATTATTTCATTTATTTTTGAATCAGTTCTGTATGCTATAGTTTTCGAAGGATAGCTGTGACAGCTTTCCATTTCAAAATTGTATTCTCCAGGCTTCTGTAGACACCTATGTGATTTGCCCCTTGGGACATCAAATGATGTTACGAATTCATTCCCATATTTCAGATTCATCTATTGGGAAATGTGGTTTTCATTATTTTTTATCTTGGCTGCTTAACAGAACTCACCTTAGTCTGATGGGAAGAAATTAAATTTACTATATATCCTTTCTGAACAAATGGAGATGCTTCTATTGTAGCTGCATCAACTATCAAAATTTGATTGCTAGTTTCCCAACAATATTCATTTGATAATATACTGATTTCATAAGTTCCTGGGTGTATATCACTCACAGAAAAAGAACCATCTGCAAATAGTGAAATTAATTTTTTCCACTTCATTAATGTTTCATCCTTACCTTTAATGTTCACAAGAACTTCATTTTCATTGCCAGTTTTCAACATAAGCGTTATACCTTCACATTCTTCTTGTTTCAAACAAAGGACTTTTCCATGAACTGTTGATTTCAATTGTGAAAACATGATGTTTGAAATTTTCTCTGAATTAACCACAACCGTCTGTTTAAACGGGAAAAATCTGAAGTAAATGATAGGTAAATGATGACTGATTTGACACCTCTAGGTTTAAATTCAATATTTCATAAAATCAATTTTTCAAGTGTCCAAATAAATCAGTGACAGAGAATAAAGTTTGTGAATGTAGCTGTCAACCAAAACAACTGTATTTCAATTTAGTGTTCAACTTGTTAGTATGATTTTTTCAATAATACTCACTGGATGCCATTTTGTTTGTCATCTTCATTTACAACAACTTGAACCTCATAATTTCCTGGTGATAGGTACTGACAAAAAGATCCATCTTTATCAGATGTTTCAGTTTTGATGAATTTTGTACTGCCAACTTTAGTGAATGTGACAACCTGGGAATGATCACTTTTAACCATTCCACAAACTTTGAAAGCAGAAGGAAAAATAATTGGTATTTCTGGAGTACTTGTATCAATTTGAACAGCAACTTCCTCAAAAATCAAATCCTCTAAAATGAGAGTTCATTGTCAATTCAAATATCACAGTCAATAATAAAATATAATTACCAGATTCTGCTCTGATTTTGTAAGTGCCTGCTTTCATTTTTTGAAGTTTATAGTTGCCATTTATATCAGTCTTACTGGTTTCTTGGCCATTCAAAAATATCTTAACACCACTAATAGGAACATTTCTTGACCTCAATATTTTTCCTGCTATACTGAAGCCAACTATCTAAAAGTCACAGAATAATAATCCATACAATTTATTAAAATAGTGAAATTTATCACCTCAAAACTTTGTTGCAGTTCCAAACTATTATGATTAACAACAAAATCAATTTTTTCAGGTTGGAAATATATGTTTTGACCCTTGTAAAATGGTACAATATTATACCTATCATTTGGTAATGATTCAAATACAAAGTGGCCTTTTTCATCTGTCACAACATGGCATAAATAATTATCCTTCATTGATAACTCTTCCATAGGCTTAGTAATGCATCCCTCAACTGGTATTTTCTTATTCTTCAAAGATCTGAGTTAGATTCATGTATAATTTCAAATAAGCACAAATACCTTGCTAGAATATAGTATCACAAAAGCACCCTTTACAGGTTGACCATCACTTTTAACTATTCCTGACACATCATAACCATTTATTACTAAACTATTTTTTGGTATTTCAGCATTGCTTCCAGCAACTGTTACATCTACAGACTTTTTCAGAACTTTCCACCTACAAAAATATAGATGATTGTAAAAATGTTGAGAGCACAAGAAAATACTGACTTTGGGTGTGAAATTGATACTTTGTAACTTCCAGGGAATACGGGGGTGAAGAAAAAGTTACCATTTTCATCACTTTCAGTGGTTCTGGTATCCTTACCAGATTCTAAATGAACTGTAACACCTTGAGGACCACTATCACCATCATCACCTGAACTATCCACCCTTCCAGTGATACCAAAACCTTGGAAAACAAAATTTATATCTTTCCCTTGACTACAGAGATCATTCGTTCCATCTATTGAAAGTGTTAGTGTTTTGGGTCTGAAACTCCAACCTGGGGGTGGTGACAGCTGGAAATGATATTCGCATTATGTTTTGTTTACCCAAGACCATGTTTATTTTACCTCTAAAATCATATCACCTTTATCATATAAAGGAAGAAAGTAGTAGCCATTATTTGGGGCTGCGCTTGTCCTATCTTTTATAATACCTTGTTTCGTTATGCTTCAAGAAGTAAAGGTACTTTAAAATATTGATATATTAATGAACGAATTGAAAATACATACAGCTTAACCTCAACTTTCGAGAAGTCGATTGGTACATGACTTTTTAGAAATCCTCCACATCCTAATACTTCATCTGATACTGCAGTGCCTATGGATAATATGGAAACGATAAGAAATATCAATATATCATTCATTCTTCAGATTTCAAACAAGAGCAATTCACGTATTATATATTATGCACATTTGGCATATATTATTTTGACAGATCAAAAACTACATGACATCAGGTTCGTTCCAACACACTTCCAACACGTCTTATAACCGTCGTCACGCTCATGCGCAATTGATTTAATGTGTTCCAACCGAGAATTGATCGTAATCTGACCATCATCTTTTTGTTCCAACCTGGTTCCAACCAAACGTCGTGCTCGTCAGCAGCGTAGTTTCAGGACGGTTATTTCGGTACATGCTCAGAATAGACCGCATTAGTGATGACGTCACAAATATGCAACCAACATTACACTGAGTCCTGAATCGTTTGGCGCGAAATGATATGTTTTATACTCGACCTTAAGTACGGATGACATAAGAACGATAATAGAAGTATCGTAACAGGCCCTTTTGTTTTATGCTTTCACATGAAATAAGTTGATATTTAAGGAATTGCATTCAGGGGACCTTGGATATGAAGGATGGAAGTAACGATATTTTCGTAAAACGATTTTCGGAATTTATTCTAAAGTATTTGAGAAAACTTTCTTTACGTTACCCATTCCATACGACGTATTCATTCTTTTTCTATCGAATTCAAACAGATACATTTCTTAAATATTCCTTATAACAGCGAAATAATTCAATAAATAACATCATAATTCTAACCACAGATTCTGAACCTTAGATAATGGTTACTTAAGGTTCATATTAGCGCATCTTCGTTCAGACATATTTCGTTGGGACTCAATGCACTGTTGGTTGCTAAACTGTTTTGATTCATGAGTATTGACATGCGCATTGAGCACGAAAGAATAGGTTAGGCGTTAGCTAACTTACCTTTTTGTTTGGGTATTCACTATTCATTTGTTTTAATGGTTTCAATGATAATTTCTTCCGTTCGAATCAAATCTGATATACTGATCATTTATACGAAACAAGTGAAGATGACTTGATATTCACTACAATGAAACGAGGGTCAAAATCGTATAATGGTACATTTTCATATTATTTGAATTATTGTAACCAAATATTATTAACTTCGTTCGTTGGACGTTTTTCCAAAATATTTTGAGTCCTACACAAATCCTGACACCGTTGCATTTGAAATTTTTGATCTCTTCCCGGGTGGAATATTTAGAAAATATATGAAAAAGCAAATGTATAATATATATGTTATCAGGAACTTTTGATTTCATTCCGAAATATTATTGTTATATCCTCTTCTAATACTTCTTTGCCATTTCCAATAATTGACTTCTAATTTTACAAAACAATTAAGTGACCATCCACTCGGTATAAATTCAACGAAACTCATTTTGTGAGTTTTTTGAATAATGGTTTGTTTTTTGTATGGTAAGGGTCAAGTTTCTTATTGGGTTACTTTTCTTTCTGATGAACTAAACATTTTATTTCATTTAGTTATTCTGTATAGTTTCTACGTGAGGTAATATAGCTGTGAACCCAGTTAGTTGTCCCTTATTCAAGATGGTTTTGGAAAATACTCAGTATGATTACGAGGAAATGAAAATCGGGAAAATATTGATATCAATCATAAATGTTTTTGGTGATCGAGGTTTACCACTTGATTTAGTTGATCAAGAATTCATCAATTATTGTGGATATCCAATTCCATATAAAGAATTTGGCTATGTCAGTTTGAGGGATTTGATTTCGACTTTACCAGATATTTATCTGGTGAAGGATTGCCACAATAACGAAATTTTGATTCAACAAAGCACCAAATCGATTCATATTAAACAGCTGATAATGAAACAAAAGAAAATGCCATCATACAAAAGAAACATTGAAAGCCGACAGCACCAAAACATAAACTTCAACAAAAGGCAGAAAAAAATTAATGGTATGAACGATTTACCTCAAGGTTCTTTCATACATAGCTCCACGAATTCTGTTGAATTCAATGGATACGACAGATACGAATTATTCCAGAAACTCGTGAGTTGTATTATATATCAAGCCGATTATCATAAGGAATGATTTTTCTTATACAGGAATCCATGTTGCCCTTATTTTACAAACATCAGGCACTAGGAGATGATTTTTTCCTGGATATTGCCGATAATAAACTTGGTTACTATGTTCCAGAAAATGGTAATGAAATTGAACGATCATCTCGCAATGTAATAGTTCATTATTTCGTTTGAAGGGCCAAGAGAATGTGGACTGTGCATTTCTGGGCAAACTATTGCTGGCCTTACAGAAAAAGTAAAAATGTCTGTACATTTGGCCCCAAGAGTTGTAGTCATGATTGGATTCCAAGATTTAATACAGGTAGGTATGCAATTTTAAAAATTTTGAACATTTCAATGACGATAAATTTGTTCTCAGAATAGAAATGTCAATTCCATGATTTATGATTTGAGGCAACTAATACAGGAACTGAAGAAAAAAAAATCACGGGTTACACTAGTTACCTTGATTCCTTCCCCGAAATTACCAAACATGGCTAAGCTCCGTATCCGAATGGATATTTTCAACAAAGCTATATTGGACTATTCTTGTGGTAAACAAAAACTTTGTAATGATGAATGTTGAGGGATGAATCAAAATTTATTTCAGAAAGTGACCTACTTTGCAATGTTATTGACATGAATGCGATATTCCAAAGAGAAGCTGAATCTTTTTGGAGAGAACAGTAAGAACAAATTCAGATGTAACAGATATTATACCATCAATAACAAATAATCAATGTTTCAGTGATAGGTTTATGAAGGTTGCCAAAAATGATAACTACAAAGTATTCTCAGACTACGGAAGAAAAATATTTTTGAGTACTTTAAAGGCCTGCTTGAAGGAGCAACTGGAAGCTGGACATTGAGTTTATTTGGCACAATAAAATAGCAATTTTCAAACTGTCGTTAAATGAATCACATCTGATTAATTTGAAAATAGCCCACTTTATCTCTTTTAATTTTTATGAATAATTATCGTGCACAAGTATTATGACAATAGAAATTTAAATGGGTTATAGTGGGATAATTTTGAATTAATCACTTGAAACACATAATATTATCTATCATTTTTCAAAATCAAAATGAAAGCATCTTATTATGAAAATTTTAATTGAATAGTATTGTTTGTTGTTTGTCTTCTAGTATATATTTTCTTATTTACTTAAATGTTTAGGACATCTTCCTGTGATATTTTATAGCAAAATACAATTAACCACTTAGTATATTGTTATTTTTAAGTTATTATATAATATTAAGGTAATATATAAGGTTTGTTTTGAAGACTTTTTTTTCATCTTCAAAATATATTAATTATATTGGATAGTAAAAAATCAAATACTAGATATTCTAAGAAAATATTTAATAAAATACCAAAATAAGGTAGATGGGCCTCTGTAAATCATTATTTTGGTCAATATAATTCATTACAAAGGCCTTCAGGTAATTGAACAAATAAAATAGTTGTAAGATACATTACATGTATATTCTTCTCAAGTCAGAAGGTGATGTTATCATATTACATTGGGGGCACAATTTTTTAGCTCCTAAGGTCTGCAGCCAACACTCTTCACAATGGACATGCCAGCAACAAACTGATATAACTGGAGTTCGATATCTTTCCATACATATCAAACATTTATAAACCTCATCTTTATTTTGTCCTCCATTTTCTAGTTCTCTGATTCTGTTCTTCAATACCTCTAAAATTGGATCACCCTTTGGATAAACTACCTCAATATTGTCAGTAGAACATTTCTTTGGATCAGATCCAGTGAGAGCTTTTCTTAATGCTGAGTTTTCTGGGTTGTCACAGGGAAGTATAATATCAGATTCTGAATATTGTGGTGATCCATACATTTGAGAGTCATCGCCATCAACATTAAGGTCCTCATCCTCATCTGCATGACTCATACTGGTACCCAAATTGGAAACACCTCCTTGAAGAAGACTTGTTGCTCTAACTCTAGCCTGACCTGCCCATTCATATTCTTCAAATGCTTCAACATCAATATTCTCATCACTTTCACTACCATTTGTTTCAGATCTTCTGATACACATTTCAACATGCATTGTCAAATCTTCAGAGACTTCTTTGTTACAGATTGGACAAGCTTCTTCAGCCCTTCTTTTTCGTGTTTTCATTCTCTGTCTACTATGCCTATTTGATCGAATCTTCTGAAATGTTTCCCAATTAGTGTCACCATTATTGTCTGAGCCATTTGATGAACTAGCAGCATTATGTCTTCCATTTATCTTAATTTTTGATAAGTGCAGTTTGTTGAGCCTCTCAATCTCAGAAGTTAAGTGCATATTGATTTCAGATTCTCTTATTGTTACACTACATACTGGGCAATATGTTGGGTCATTTTGTTTTTTCTTAATTCTGCAACTTCTGATTCCTTCATCAGTTTGACAATTGCTACTAGAACTGAATTCAATCTTATTAAAGTCCATTATAATCCATAAATACCAGGTTAGCTGCATTCATAGACACTTTATTTGATTGTTCGATAACTATTTCATGGTCAACGATACCATAATAAAAAGATGTTTTTGGATTTCCCTTCTGTTATCATTATTTTATAGGGTGATGGTATTTCAACAAAGACAATTCGATGTTTCTTGATTAATCATCACATTAATCGTTGATACTTCGAATTCTGAAGCTACAACTGGATTGTTCGTTAATCACCTTGATATATCAAGAATTCTTTTCATTCTTATGCATCAAAATAATGAGTATAAATCTTTTCAAAACACTTATCAATAACATCAGACAACACAATCCATAAAACTTCAAAACAAATTTGTCACTGTCAAATTTGCAAATGTCAAAGCTAATCCAAAAATGTTCAAATGAATGAAGAAATTATATTGAACTGAAAACAGGGCATTCTACACGTCACGTTCTATAAGTTCTATAAGCTCTTAAAAGAACAGATTCACAAAAATCGCAATAAAAGAACAATTCGAATGTAAACAAACGATTGTAAGGATTCGCTCCAAACAATTTGGCATCGTTGTGAAGTGAACGATGCCAAATCTCACAATGGTTCAATCGTTTTTATGAAATATGATTATATATACATATATACCCAAGTTTTAATTCGGAGTTAATTCGGCGCATCGCTGAAAAAGTTAAAAACATCTGGCAACACGGCTCAATCTGGCGATTTCATGCAGGTATCAACCACGGTATCAACCCAGAATAAATAACCTATACGATACGTTCTGTCATTCCTCTCTTGTTCTATATATAAATATATTGAATTATGGGAATATAAACAATTGTTGAACATATATAATGATATGTTTGTTGAACATATTTTTGCTTCAGCTAGAAGAACAAACTACCTAAAAGTATCATATAATCTCTGAAAATTCTTGGAAGTACATGATTGATGTCACATTATTGGAGAATGTCTTTCAATGCTGATTCTGATTTAGAAACAAAAGTCCGTAAGAGTAAGTTGTGTCAATATAAATTGCTATTTATTCTCATACAAATCTCAATGCTATAAGGAAGAAAAGTCACAGTAGTATTTATTTCAGCTACAGAGAGAATTTCAGAAAACATGCATATAGTAGCAAATGAACCATCATTGGCTTTCTATAGACTACAAGAACATGTAAGAAAGGCACTTAATCCTATGGTAGATCGAAGAGTTGATATTAGTAAATCACATAATGAATTACAAGGAAGATGTTATGATATGGAGTATGCGGTAGGGTAGGTAGCACCAAAATATTTTTACTGATACTTTCTAAAATATTTCATTTTAGTGCCCTGAAATCTATGGGGAAAGCAGAAGAAAGTTTTAAGAATATTCAAGATAGTCTCAAGAATGCAATATTTTTGAAACAACAACTGAAATACGAAGAATCACGTAAAAAAAAAGCAGATAACAGTTCAGTGTATAAGCGCTTATCTGCTCATATTACATTGGATTTACCAGAATTGCCTGAATTATCTGATGTTGTCAGAGAAACTGCCCATAGAGTGGAACATATGATGTCCAAAGCCACACATTCTTCATCAAATAGTTAAACATCAAATGATAATGGAATGTATTCAGAAAGAGTTATGAATTGAAATAAAGTTATTAAATCTGAATTTTGTCTCAAGGATGTTTTTCGAATGCTATATGACAAATTTCAATAATCAATAAGATGGAGTGTATGTACAATAATTATATCAAGTTATTACTTCTTAAATTGAATTATTATAGCTTATAGATACATAAACATTGTCACCAGAGTATTTGTTGATATTTCAAATGAACTACAGACTATTTCTATCCGTGAATATGTCAGTCTGATGAAATTTGGATTCATTTTACACATGATAATTTCGTAGAGATAAAATATCTTTATTTTCTTTCAGACTTTACAAAAGTATAAGAAGTCTGGTGAAAGGTTGTGACATTTATAAAACTATAAACTAGATAAATAACAGATTAGATGTAATACACAAACATTATACAGAAAAAAGAGAAATGCATTACATTTCTAATTTTCAGTGTTGGTTGATCAGATATAAAAATATTCTTTAAGGGAGTAATAGCATTTTTCTCTAAAAAATGATTTCAAGTATTGTTTGAAAGAAGAAGTGCACATCTGAGTTCACAACTTTTGAATAAATGATTGGAATCGCAAGTTGTGTTCACATTGTATGTGTTAATATATAAAATATTTATTGTGCTGTTTTATTCCAAGGGATTCATATTTTACTGCAATGACCTAATTTCTCTCTCGTATACTTTAGTCCAAAACAGTCAGCCAGAGACCACGGGCACAGTATAATAAGAACCAGTAGTCGCAGTCTGTCAAATTCGTGGTATGAAATTCCAGTGCGCATGATCCACTCCTAGCGGGAGGTATTTGGATGCGCCGTAAATTGCCTTGAAAAATTACACCGTTTCCAGGTCAATCCATTTTCTTGGAATTTACCACTATCAATGCACCGACTCAACAGATGGAGAATTTGTGGCATGTGTAATAATAAGAATTGTGTGAACCAGTATCATTGATCCACCTGAAATCTTCCATATATTGGCATTTTATCTCGTACAGTACATTTGTCATGATTACCTGAATAATTATTCAATGGTAATATTTCACTTCATCGAAATTTTTTCGAGTGGTGGGGGTTGGCACCATTTTTGAAGAAAACGTTGCTATACTTATCCGCTAGGAGGATTTAGGGGTTTGATCACGTGATTAATCTTTGACAACAAAACAAAGAGTTAGGACTTGAATGATGAATAAAATCAATGACAGAAATATTATATCTTGCAAAATTCTCTCGAATAAATAAAAATCATTCCTACTTAAAAAAAGCTGATCGGATCTGATTTGTGATTGGCTGACAAAGTGACAATAGAGGACAGCGCTGCAGGTGGCGAAACATGAGAACTACAAAAAATTCCTCAATGTTTGGGCCACCCCCCACCATACGAGTTGCCAGACCTGTGTATATGATCGTGGGACTACCTAAGTGTGACGTCAAAATGGGCGGAGCCCATAAAACCTTTACAAACAAAGGAATATATGCATTGTTTCCTCCAGAAGAATTAGTCAATGATAACTCAATATCACCATATACAAATAATTTTATTCTTAGTTTCAACTGAAAGAAGCAAAAACGTGAAATGAACGCTTCGTTTGGAAAGGTTTTAATGTAAAGCTTGTAACGTCAAGACTTAGGCTGTCCATTGTGATAAAAAATATTCAACCCCGCATACCACTTTTCAATAGAATCAAGAAATGAATATATACTTCCATATCACTTACTATATAAACCCTTTAGTTTTCAATAAAATTTTCATTATTGTTGAGCAGTATATATCTATTATTGACTTGTTGAGCAGTGTATAAAATGTCTAACTCTGACTAATCGACTCCCAGCGGGAAATTCATGATGCGCAGTGGTCCAAAAAAAATGAAAGTGTGGGACACAAACATCAAAGGTTCCGACAGAGCTGCGACTACTGGTTCTTATTATACTGTGCCACGGGCTGAGACATTTCTCCGAAATTTAACGAAGCTACACGACTCAAGAAATGAGTTGATCTGTCAGATGTCTTGTCAAGTCAATGATGTCATTGAAATCATTGAATCATAAACAAAACAGACATCGCTTATTTATTGTGTATGTGTTAAAACTGTGTTGTTAAATGTCTATTTCATCATTATTTTGCATTGAACAGTGATTTTAGAACGTCATACAAATAGAGGTAATGATTTTTCAACAATTCTGTTTTCTTTTTGGTATTAAGTAGCCTTAAAGTGAAAAGTCGTTCAGGTCGGAGTTGAATTCTTTAGAATAACAGACAAGATTTCGTTGAAGTTTTCCAATTATAATTCATCTTCGAAGTGTATGACTTATTTCATGTGATTTCATTTTCCACACTATTTCTGATTTGTGTATTTGGAGCAAGAATTTTATTGGAGCAACCACCTATATACCACACATGCGTTCAATTTTTGCAATTGACCAAACATATTGCGACGCCGCGGAAATCGGCGCATGGCGTCGAGTACAATGAAATATTCTGAGTTTATTGAGATATCCACAATTACAAACGGCTGATAGTATGGTGTCTATATTATTTTAATTGGTGATGGTTAATTGTGATTTTTGACAAATTCCTAGAAAGTGTTGAGCTAAAGCAATCTCATCGTGCGCCGCCTATTCAAATATTGATTTTGGGTTGGACTATAGTCTGGTGGCCGAAAGGAACTGTTCTTGCTCTTGCACACCTCTACAAAACTGTCAGCATGTAAATATACTTACACTTTACTCACAACTACTCAATTGTCAGAATTATGTGGTGTCATAAAATTTTTCATGTTCTGCAGTGTGCAATAATATTGACCAAATCAATGGTTTCTGGTGTTTTTTGACTATTGATTCAGTTATATTACTGATATATTAATAGTTATGTGTTAGTATAATCATATAAATGTTGAGGAATTTTGATTCATTCGATTATTGAAATTGGTAAGATAATTTAATTTCATTTAACTTGTTTAGTTTCCTGTATCTGGGAAATGTAACTGAATTGTCTGAATTACTGTATGATTCATAGCCACTTTCATTTCTTGGCTTCATTGGGATTTCACCTAGTGTTTCATTTTATTCGTAGGTCTTCAAGAAGAGTATTATGGATCTTATATTTATGAAATATAGATAGAAATGACCAGTTTGACTTTGGTATTAGATAATATTGATGTTACTGAAAATACAGAACAAATTAGTAAATTGTTTCCAAAGTGTAGACCAAGAAGCGATATTAATTTAAATCCTATAATCACCTCGGGAAGAGACCATGAATGTATTGAAAACTCGACTAATACTGTCATGAATATCGACAGTGAAAATGCTAGGTATTTGATTATATTTCTATATCTTTCCATCTTGAACCATTCATGTGCATTTGTGTTCAACCCACATCCAACCAAGAAACAATATACTATTATAGTGCACTCATATTCACATCCTAATACAAAACATTTCATTTGTAGTTTCAAAACATTTTTCAGGATTGAATATAAATTAGTTCAATAACATGATCTGATGGAACATAATCACCTGATACTGTCTGTGATATTGAGTTCTTATTATGTTCTTTTGCATTATTAATGTAGCTAATCATACATAATGCCAATTACTGAAATATAAAGGTTATCTTTTGAATGTGTGGGATGTAAAGTTTGCTTCATATATTGAGTATATACAAATTGTGGTTATAGCTACCTCTATAACTATAAAACAAATTTTTTTCACTTTACCTAGTATATCAAGTAGTTCGCTTTTTCGAGAGATTATATATTTGTGACAAAATTGCATAACCTCGTGAATTTGATAATTGTGAGACTTTTTCCATCAACTCGAAAAGTTTTTTACCGAAAAAAATTACTAAATATTACTGACCAAAAGCTATAAATAAAAGGGTTCACTAACTGAACTCTTCAATTTCTGCTAAAAAAATATGAAGTAATCCTAATTTCAAAGAATGAATGAATCAAATAATTGTTAGAAATGCTCATAGTTAGCTTTCTAATTTTCTTCAACCTTATTGTAAACACTCCTATAAGTGATTAGATTGGATTTTAAAATGGCTCAACCAATACACGACGTTTCCACATTTATTGTCATAAAACTTGACTGTTTATCTTCAAGATGAAAAATGTTTTATAGTGCACACATCCTACACTTCTTCACATCTTATCTACACACTTTTCGAGAAACTTTTATACCTACTAAATAAGTTTACACTTCATCATAATAAATTCAAAATTTTCAATAGATGGCTAGCTGATGATAGTTCCTGTAATATTGATAGAGAGAATGTAATTCAGCTACAATCAGATCAAGCAGATGATGATGATATCATAGAACATAAACAGGCAGGGGGCACTTATAAGTTACGCGACTCTAGGTACTTAAGTCATTATGAAATGTTCCTTTGATTCCGAATTATTTGCACTTCTTTTCAGCTCGAAATCTTTGAAGTTCTCTAGACATACAAACATCATTTGATTAAAAACTAAATGCATGAAATCTTGAACTCAGCTTCTAAACACCAGCTACCATTCTAGGTTGACTTTGAATGCTATACAACTAGTTTTTGCATGTGATTATGATTGGGATCGATCACTTCCTCCCTGAAAAGGCTTAGATTCGACATCTAGGCTACGTTTTAATTGCTGACGTGTGGGAAAAATATGGAAAAAATTGGGGTTTCTTGCATACCTCTTCAATTTATTACATTCAGCTCAAACTCTTGAATTTACTATAAAAAGTATCAGCCTTTCACTTGTCATATCACAATTCCTGTGTTCAAAGACTTATTTTGTATAAATATATTTATAAATATTTCCGGGTTTCATTGAATCTTACATTTTGTCGGACACCCTGTAATTCGAATCGAATTGATTTTTCTAATTTTGAGAAACCCTCACAACCTCATGATATTCTCATTCCATTTGTACTTCAATCCAAAATTCTGTAGTTCTTCATTTCTTCAAGTTTTGAAGGTAGGCATACCGTGTTAGTGGAAACATATATGATCTTTTCTCGTTTCTGTTCGTTACTGTTTGCATGTACATAGATTATCTTGAAACTGAAAATGTTGTAACACAATTTTGGCTTCAGGATAATAGAAATAGCTGGCGGAAGAGAAATTTATTCTCAGAGTCGAAGCAAAGCACTAAGGAAACCTCGAAGCTCTCTGGTAAGTGAAGATGGCGAGAAAAAGAGTCCGAAATCGCCCATGAGGCAGGGAGTTTGGGAATTACGTAGCCGAAACGAGGCTCAACAACTACGCAATTCCCGAGACTATACCGAAACAGTATTCTCATCTGAAGTTTGTTCTGTGGCTCACGAAAATAATGATGAACCTGTAGTAGAAAAGAACAGCCCCGTAAATATGACGTTTCCTGGGGAAGTTGTCGTTTTCGATGATATCGGCGAGAATTGGCATGCCGACGATAAAAGGCGACTACACAAAGATCCATCCAATCACACTGCCACGAAAATGTTCAATATGGGCGATGATTCAGAGAGAGTCGCGAAGGTTATAGGAAATCTGCCCATAGCTGTTTATGAAGGCTCACCTCGAAGATACGGTCAAAGGCACACAGAATCAAATTGTTCTCACCCGCAGCTTCCTAGTGCACAAAGTTTATTAGCCTCTCCCAGCGTTTACCCACCCAGACCTGGTTTTCCTCAAAGGATAATCAGCACACCTAGTCCCATAGAAAATGAATCCAGAGAAACAACACTTAATATGGAAAACAATTCCTATAACGTAAGTATTCCTTTACGGCAAACCCATAGCAGAACGAAACTTCTATAATATTTTCACTGATGCATCCGAAATAATTTTCAAAACTATACTCTTGAAGAATCGGTCACATTGACCACTCTCTTACCTGTCCTTTGACGCCAATAACCCTATATGTACCTACTTATTTCGTTAAAATGCTGTTTACAGCAATCTTTGGATTGGTAGGATACCTTGTTTCTAACCTGTATATCCGAACGTGGTGTTCCTCAAAGACATGCTAATATTTGAAGGGGTGATTCTTTGACACATTTTGAGAAAAAAACTTCCTATTCGTATGTCTTAAAAGTCTTGACTTTTGAGATACAGGATGATAGAATTAAAAAAAAAAGTTTTCCAATAATAACTGAGATAATATTTTAGACATCATTAAAAATTTTGGCATGTCTTCTATGCATCAAGGTGCATTTTTTTTATGTAAGAAATTTTTCATTTTCTCTACCAACGGCGTCCGTACGGGTTTTGCATTGAATATTCTTCGCGACTGCTTAATTCCATAATAAAATTACTTTGAAGATCCTCATTCATTATTGAGCAAAATTGATCTAAAGATTTTCTTTTTTTCTTTGTTCGACGCATGGTTTTCGATTAAAAAAATAAAAATCGTTTTACTTCTGGGTCTATTCCTCAAAAATCTGATGCGGCGTGAAAATGTTTGTGCATCGACTGAAAGCAAATTAAGAGATCAGATTTGTTCCAAAATGCACCTTGATGCATCGAAGACATGTACCAAATTTTCTAAAGATGTATAGAATATTATCTCAGCTATTATCAAAAGACTGATTTTTTTTCAAAATTTTATCACCTGGTATCTCAAATGTTAAGACTTTTTGGACATACGTTTATGGGAAGTTTTTTTCTCAAAATGTCTCAAAGAATCACCCCTTCAAATATGAGCATGTCTTCAAGGAACACCCTGTATAACATTATAATATTGATGGATTGGTACAATTCTTTTAGAATAAAACCTCACCAAACACTGCAACTTCAACTTTCGATTACTTGTACGAGTTTTCTGAAACTAGAAAAGTCCTAGAAGAATTCTTTAAATGTCCTCCTTCTGAGGAAGAAAACAGGTTGGAGGTGGAATTCCAAGATTTAGAATACGAATTGAGGCGTCAAGCAGGTGACTCAGGGAACTCCTATGTTGGACAAAGACTTGCTAAGAATCTACCAGGAGAGAACGAATTTTGTATGCGGATTGATTCTCCTAGAAAATGCATGAACAACTCTAACATACCCATTATACAGGTAAATTCTAACCATCCATGATTCTCAGTTTCAAATAGACTACCTGAGATACAATAACTGGACAGAATCATAAACCATTTTGTTTTAGGATCATGATATCACAGAACATGACAACAATTTTTTAGATCTGTCCATTGGGACGGGTTCTAGTGGTGATCTAGGTGAGACCGAAGTGGGTTTACAAGTAGGACATAGTAGGAATTTTACCCTTTCCCCAGAAACAACAGACTGTGACTCTAATTGTGGAGATTTAGATAGCGAAGTATCTTTAATGCTCATGGAAAATGATATGGGACCTTCTGGTGGCCTCTTAGGTAGTCATAATTTCAATAAAATAATGAAGTCTTTTATCGATATGTATTTCTAGGATCAAATACAGATTTGGCTATTCCTAGTGATTCTTTACGCTTATACTCTAGTATGCCAGTATTAGAAGATGGTTTGTCGTCAGGTCATGCTAGTGATACTGACAATAATAATCCCACGGTGATGCTTATGAAGCGACAAATTACAGAGATCGAACGAGAAATCAATCAAGGTATTATTTGCAAATCGAATTCCATAAAAACAAACGAAAATGGTTTGTCGCCCACTAATGAAATGCAAAGTGCTTCACCAATCGACAACATCAATGGTTGTGTTAGTAGTTTTGAGGAACCTATGACTATATCGCAAACTGATTCACTTGGTAAGATTTTTCCTCATGTAATATAACCGAATCCAAGAGTCCAGCATTAACGAACTTTTCAAAACGTGATCACTACGTGTTCATATTTCATTAACACTTCTATTGGTTAACGTTAAAGGAACAGAAACGTCAGTGGTAGATCCGCATTCGGATTGCGAACTATTGTTGTGTGCGCAAATTATTTGAATTGAAAACAAATTTCATGTACTGATACTTCTGATACGAAATGCGCGTTGTCTTGAATTTCCAAAGAAACCATTGAGCGACCTTTCCGAATAGTTTCACGGTTTATTTTACAGCCGAGAACAACCCAAATCGAACCACCATATAAATTATATATATATATATATATATATATATATATATATATATATAGTGGTCAGTGAGCACGTAATCATTGAAATAGTATGAGAACCCTGAACGATGACCGGAACCTGCCAAATTTCGAGAAAAGTACTTTCAATAATATTTTACATTAACTCAATTTCGAATATACAGTAAGTTTCCGCGTTATCACGTTCTCAATTCGTGATACACTGTTTACAATGGCCTCTTGGATTTGGCAATAATACTAGCCAAAAAAAATCACATGAAATGAGTATATAATTCATGCTCATTTTTCATTTCAAGAAAAAACTCCACCTCCTCCTGCACCTGCACCACATCGCTTGATTCAAGAAGATACACCAAATGAAGTTGAAGCTGCAATAAAAGATATTCGGCTGACTCTGCAAAGAACCAAGACATTGCCATTACAACGTCATCCTGGCGAGGAAAATGAAGAAACTGCTACGAGTCCAATATGGGTGCCGAGGTATTATTGATGTTATGAGACAATTTATTTAATATTTATTAAAGTCATTTCAGGCAAAGGGGCATGTCGACTGCTAGTGGAGATTCTGAGCGGAAAGCCAACAGTGGTGCTGAAGAAGGTTAGGTTACTAGGAACGTTTTCAGAATAAGTCAATTCGAAACTTTCACACATCAGAATTCTCAAGAAGATTTCATGCTAAAATATTTCAAATTCCACTTGAAATTCTCGTTTTATTTATTCGAAACTACGCATTCTTCGTATTCTTATGGAGACACACGATAAATGGATAGCATGTTGAAATTACCCCTTTAATGATGAATTATCCATCATTATATCGGAATTTGTTCATTTTCAGAAGAGAATGACACAGATTTGGAAACAGACCGTTTATTGGGGCAGCAGAGAACTGATGATCAAGGTTTCTATGATGATAAGGTGAGCAATTTTTACTCCTCATTTAACTCGCCAAACTATAGAAACTTAATGCTCAAACCTTTTTATGTATATATTAAATGATATTACTTACAGTGAAATTAGATTGAAGCATGCTCCCTAACTTCATTTTTTATATTTGTATTATCAGGGTTGGAGAAAACCTAAAAGTCGGACTATAATGCCTCAACTAAGTCTATCGAATCCTAAACAAATTCTTAACAGTATGGATGACGGTACCCTTCCTCTTGTCCCCCCTGAAACACAAACATCCGAACCTCCCTCCCCGACTGCTGTTTCCGAAAAAAGCCAATCGCCCCAAAGCCAAAAGGGATCAGTAACTTCGAATAAAATCAAGAAGGTGTGAGATTGCGCATGAAGTAAACTCCTATTAGTTTAGATGAGGCTTACTTAATATCATTCTAATCTTTCTGAATAACCTAAAAAGTGTCGGCTTATCGGCGTGGCCCTGAACAAATTTTTTACAGGGTGATTTTTTACTGTCCTTTGGAAGTATCTCAAGAACGGAATCAATAACTTTCTGAAAACTTTGTGACGATGGTAAGGTGGATCTCCTCAATGAACATATTTTTTATATTATTACCTTGAAAGTAGAAGTAGACTATAACTTCGTAATTTCAAATGAGATTTTTATGGTTCTTCTAGAGGACGGTGAAAAAATTAAATCCATATTTTTCCTATTCACATATGTAATGCAAAGTGGCCTTTGTTTTGTTGTGTTTCATTGGAAGACGTCTCGATGATTGTGACTCGATTTTGATAGTCTTTTGAAAATAATTATGTCTTGGTGACATTGGTTTTAATGATCCAACACTTATTTTAATCGAAAAAGTTACCTAGGTATTTGGTTGTCAAAATTAGTTACAGATTACCTTTAAGCCGACTCTGTCAACATAATACTTGGTTTCTCAAGGCAACTCATGTAGAATACAATTATGGAATGGGACCTGCATGTTGGAGAATGTTACTTTACTAATATGATATGCTAGCCTGGGTATTGACATTCAAGTTTGAATAATACTTTACACTCTCCGTTATCTATTTCATTACATCAACTTATTATATATCAAGTACTTACTACATTACTAATCAAATCACACGGCGACAATCATACTGAATGAAAGAGACTTGGTTTCACAGGTTGTATCAATTTATTCTGAACCATTTCTTTAGTATTGTCGAGATATTTGTAGAACCTCTTCCGTTGTTGATTGGTAAATAAAGATGTATGACTTTTGATGAATTTCAATATCACAATCAGAATAATACACTATTAGAGTTCATTGTCAATGCATTCTGTGGGTAAAATTGTATTATTCAAAATTTCAACAATTATATATAATTTTCCATATCTTCATGAATTTTGATACAATATATCAGAAAAAATTATTCCAATAAAAAAATACACCAAACCGGTAATAGGAGAATAAAAACTTTTAGCAACCAAACGATCGTACAGGATGAAATATTTTCAATTCCTTCTCATGCTTGATTATTTCTTCAAGACAAAAAAAATTGCATATTCTTCGTCAGTTTTTTTTCTTCATATTTTATCAAAGTTATGGATAGCGATTGACGTCGAAAACAACACTTGGTACATATATTCTCATCCATACCCAGCCTAGTGACTGCACTAGAGAAAGTTAACACAACTGAAAAAGAATGTTTAATCATTTAGAAGCTTAAAACTTTTGTAAATAGTCAATTTCCACATATCACACGTACATTTATAATCTTTTAACACATCTTTATTTTCAGGATAAAGACAATAAAAAGAAAGGAAGAAATAAAGAAGGTAAGTCTTTCACTTGATCCTATTTTACTATCTCGTGTCACAATATAACTACTTTATTTAATTTGCGTAACATTTTGGAATTTTATGGTAAGTTGCTCGGAATGTAAAAAAGAATGTTCTCATACTCACATTTTTTTGATGGATCAATAAATCCAAATCCATACATTCCGAACAAATACAATTTTTGTCATGACGTAAAATATTTTCGAACTTCGATGAGAAAATGCAAAGCACAAATGAAAAACTGCGGTTTGAAAAAAAGAATCTGTAATTTGCTTTAAATAGGTTTGTATCGATTTGGTTATTAACTCACCGTTAGATCTATGCATCATATAGTTGTCCATTGTTTCGATGTTAGCAGCCATCGAATTCTCGCAAAGTATCATGGCTCTTTTTTGCAGATGTCATACAACGTTCAGTATTGATCGAAGGCGTGCTGTTTCGAGCAAAGTATTTGGGTTCCACTCAGTTGGTTTGCGAAGGACAACCAACAAAAACAACTCGGATGATGCAAGCTGAGGAAGCAGTATCAAGAATAAAGGTAATGCATGTCATTTACATTTTTTCAATTGTGCTGCACTAAAGTATCACAAACACCGTATATGTGTCATCATCATCATCATCTTTTTTTCTACTTTGTGTAAAAGAGATTAGATCACTGTTATTTTTTGGAAAATATACAAGATCTACGAATTGATATTGGGCCCATAATAAAAATAATATACTAACATTTGATTTGTACGGATAATTAATGACTGAGATGCATTTTGGGTCCAGAAAAGTCATACGATCAATTTTGTGTACATATTGAAAGAAGCATGTCAATTTGTCATTTGTTGGAAAACAGCATTATGTGTCTCCTTAAACGTTAAAGCTGCTCCTACCCTAAGATATGCTGAACGTCATAGAAGCATGTTACAGCACGGAAAATGTAACTGAAAGCTGAGATTCGAAAATTACAATACTCCCCTTCCCAAATGTACCTATATGTGGGTGCACGCTTCTTTGCCAACTGCACAAAGATAAAATCGAAATCATCAACATATTCGAATGAACGATTTCGATTAACGATTTTTGGTCCCAAAAAGCGTGTTTATTTATATGCATATGCTGTTCTTCTTCTAAAAATGTTAACTGTTCCCAAGCTGTACAATTTTACATGATGAAATTGAAATATTATGACTTCCCTTTTTCATCTGGACTGATTTTAATATAAATTCAATGCCTGACTATTTTACAGTATGAATTTTTCGTACTATGTTTACCGTAATTTAGTCTCTGTAGAAGTACTAGCACATTCAATTATGTACGCTAGGCAAAACAAAACTTCTCATAGGAAAGCGTATATTGAAGTAAAATTTGATGAAAAGAGGAACAAACCAAAGTGTCGTGAAGAATAATCATTTTTGATGATTGGTTACATCCAGTTTTAGAGCCATCTGACTGAATGTCTAGGTGACACAATTTCAATCGAGAAAAAACAAGCGATGAATTTCATGTCTTGATCATATAAAACGTGGGAAATAAATTTTAGAATTGAAGATGCTAGCAAGTTAGCATTTTCTAATTGTTACTACATCAAGTTCGTTTCACATCAATCTTCTGAACAATTCAACAAATTATGATCGTTTTTGGAATGTAAACTCATAACCTTTTGAACTAGAGACCAAAAATGTTAGGACGTTATGCGAGAAAGTTACCTACACGAAGACGACAACGTCGCTCTCTTTTCTCGTTTTCTCATCAATAAACGCTTTTCCTGTCTTTTTGTCAGATGCGAATGTAGATTGGATTGTTTTAGTTCATGAAAGAAATGTGTTATTCTCAATTCCTAATCCTGTAACTATCGTAAATGGAAATACTCTGCAAAAAATCAGAATCATCAAACATATACCTCTGGAGATGTGAATCGATGTTTTTTGTATTCCACCTTTCTGCAGTTGGCAGTCCCTTTGTGTTCTTTGGTTGGTTGCCTGTTACCTACTTGTTTTACCTGGATTACACCATGTCGCACTCCCTATGTCCATCGCTTTGGGTGTTTCTTTGAATTGTACATAGAAATGCACCAGATGAATAAAATCGAACTTGCAAACCCCAAATATTGGTTTCTAAATGTTGTGATAGATGTGAAGGATTAGATTAGATCAGATTGCAAAGACGCTATCGAAAAAAAAAATCTGTTAGTGTGACAGAAGGTAAACCTTGCAGGAGGTATCCAACCAAATGATTCAAACTTATGGGCAACCGTTCATACCAAGTAGTCCTGAAAGTGACAGCATCGAAGATGAGTCACAGAGCTTACAGGAATCTGCAATGATAACAGATAATACCTTGCAATCGATTAACACTGGTGAGATTTTTCATTTTCTTGATTCACGTTGAGTCGCAAATTCACCTTTTGTTAAAAAAATTTAAAAATATATTGACATACTCGAAAGTTCTTGATCATTCGTCCAATATTTTATCAATATCCTATTTTGATAATTCTTGAGTAATTAACTTGACACAAAAAACATCCTCGGATTTTGTTTTTCATATATAATTCATTTCGTATTCATGAGGTTTTTTATTTACCACAGAGGTACTAAGAATCCATTGGGACGATTTAAAATCAATAATACCAAATATTAAAAAACACTCCAGTGAGAATTCATAGACAACGGAAAAATAATTTGAAAATGTTGAAATTTTTAATTATGAAATTCGAGGGTTATGTGTACAGATTTTTTCAAATTGTGCGATGACTATATGTACTGAAATTAATATTTTGCATTAATTTTTTTTTCGTGAATGCAAGAAATGAAAAGTAATTATACAGAGAGTTTGCCAAACTTTAACGAGAATCAGCTTGGGACAACTGGGACAGTTTTCCATCTTCATTTCCTCGGTTCTGTTGAAGTCGATGAGGAAGGGGGTAGAAAAAGAAGAAAAAGGCTCAAGAAAAATATGGTAGAAGTAGCTGTAACGAAAATTAAGGTCTGTTTTATGTCAACTTGATGATTCTTCAATTGCGGAACTCGAAAAAATATATATATTGAATGGGACCATTGTCAAACATTGTTATCTGAAATATTGGACAACATATGACATGTAATTCCAGTCAGAATCTGTCAAGAAATACCATTGTCAAATTGTAGGAAGACTTTTGATAATGGACCATTTATTGAGGTTAATATTAATAGTACAACAAATATACTAATGTCAGCTTATGTCAACCTCATTACTAACGTATATCTGTTATTAATAATGATACAGTTATTACTAACCAATACATTTTTTTGTTGCTGCTTCTAATGGATTTATATAGGCTTTGGTGAGTAGAGGCCATATCATGAAGTAGCCCCGATTTGAAACGACTTTATTCCAGGCACCGGATGGTGAAACTCAGCCGAGTACTGAAGTAGACCTATTCATTTCTACGGAGAAAATAATGGTCCTCAATACAGATCTCAAAGAAATTATGATGGACCACGCCCTCAGAACAATCTCCTATATAGCAGATATAGGTGATTTGGTGGTTCTTATGGCAAGGCGTAGATTCGTCCCTCATGAAATGGAAGAGGCCCCGAAAATAAATCGGACACCAAAAATGATATGCCACGTTTTCGAAAGCGAGGAAGCTCAGTTCATCGCCCAATCGATAGGACAAGCTTTTCAGGTGGCATACATGGAATTTTTGAAAGCAAATGGAATCGAGGATCATAGTTTTGTCAAAGAAATGGACTACCAAGAAGTATTGAATTCCCAAGAAATTTTCGGAGATGAATTACAGATGTTTGCCAAGAAGGAAATGCAAAAAGAGGTAACAGCTGATAACATATACAGGGTTGAAAAGTATCGGAAAGAACGTAATATGTTAGGTATCGATAGAACAAGGCATAGAATTATTTCATATATTTCAAAGAAGCGAAACGCAATACTATTCTCCGATCCTGTTGCACTACTGGACTCGTCTACTATGTTACACAAATGAGAAAATGGAAGATGCAATGGTCATTCGTATGTGACACGTGTCGTTCAATACGAGTACAAGTACATTTCAGTGAAGTGAAGCACGCCTATTTATGAATAGTTGGCATATCGTCGCAATCACTGCCCAGCACAGAATGAGCCGCTGTCTTCGTTCCTACTTTTCTGTGTGTCTGGGATAGGGACGAGTCAGTTGGTGGGGGAGCAGGATGAGAGAACTGCAATGCGTGTCTCTTGATGAGGTGAGATTATCATACCTATTTTTCCAGGTTGTGGTTCCCAAAGCTAAAGGAGAAATCCTCGGAGTGGTTATTGTAGAATCGGGATGGGGGTCCATGCTACCCACAGTTGTGATAGCAAACCTCGCCCCGAGTGGCGCTGCCGCTAGGTGTGGCCAATTGAATATCGGCGATCAAATCATAGCTATAAACGGTGTGAGTCTGGTCGGACTGCCGCTGTCCACGTGTCAGACGTACATTAAAAATTCCAAGAACCAAACCGTGGTCAAGTTGACCGTTGTCCCGTGTGCACCGGTGGTTGAGGTCAAGATAAAAAGGCCGGACACGAAGTACCAGCTGGGATTTAGCGTGCAGAACGGAGTCGTGAGTTTGATCTTCGTGTTAATGAATTCCCATTTTTTATTCAATTATTTCAGATATGCAGTTTGTTACGCGGTGGTATTGCGGAGAGGGGAGGGGTGCGAGTGGGACATAGGATTATCGAGATAAACAATCAAAGTGTAGTTGCAGTTCCTCATGAAAAAATTGTGAACCTTTTGGCCACTTCAGTGGGAGAGGTGAGTTAACGTTGCGACATTTCATCATTATTCATTCAAAAAAGTATACCATAATCGTTCATTTTGTTACTTCATATTCTCAACAGTGCCGTGTTTATGCATTTTTGCAGATAACCAACCTTCGTGATGAAAGTGTTTTGTGTTCGATTGTCAGTCTCAATAATGTATATAGTATACTGTATTTATTCCATTTGTCTTTTCTATTCGAAATATTAGCAATATTAACCAAATCTTGAAGAAATAATTAACTTCTTCGTAAAGAATTCGTAATTATGTGACCATATCATAAATGATACATAACGATAGAATAATGACTTATATTCGAGAGAACCGAAAATGAAATGTTTTTTCTGTAATGAATGAAACAGAATTTGTGACAGTATGAAATGTATTGAAATGATTTGTATTTGATAACCACTCGCGATTCATTCATCTCCGCTTGAATTCATGTATATCGAAAATCTATCATGAATATGTTATCGTTTCGCTGATATTATATCATCATTGCTACGTGAATTTGAAAGTTTTTTCTATGTCAAACTATGAGAACGAAGTTCTTCTGTACCGTCTGTGTTGTTTCAGATATTGATGAAAACAATGCCGACTTCCATGTTTCGTTTGCTTACTGGTCAAGAGAATCCGGTATACATTTAATTTCAAGTAAACCAAGGTTCGAAAGTGCCTACTCGTAGTTGATATTGAACTGTCCTTGGGAATTGTTTTGGTTTTGATAATGCTTGAGTCGCAGATAATATATTTTTTATTGTTAGTATAAGTTCTACAGACTGAAGACAATACAAGCAAAAGAACTGCGCTCTGCACAAAATCCTTTGCGCTGAGCTTTCGTGATAGACCATATCTATGCTTCGTCGCGTCATTAGTTCAATCATTTTAGCTCACGTTAGGAAAAAATCTCAGCCATTTTTCGTTGTTTTTTTTTCAGAGGATTCTATTTCGTCCATTCACGAATGGTTGTGCGTAAATATCTCAATATATGTCTAGGAATTGTTGTGTAGAATTGAAAACGATTGCTCACTTTTTCTTGATCAACCAGCACCAAATTTAGTCTTCATCTGCAAAACTTGAAACAAATATGAATTCTTTATCAGCTATTTCGATGGAATGTTTCGAACAGAAAACATTCAAGATCAATGCAAATTATAAACTAATGCAAAGCGTTCCAAAAATGTTACTAGACTATAGAAAACGTAATGCTCGAAAATTTGATTTTTCAACTAGTTGTCGTAAACGTATAAAATGGCGCTCTTATTTGTGTAAGTTGTAGTTGTTAGTACATTAAGTACAAGACAAACATGTTTTTCTATCCATTTTTATATACCTATAAATACCTCTTTCGTCCTTTAAATGCTCCAAACTCAATCTTTCACTATAAGACATCCCTCTTGAAAAATGTTGATATGGAAAACTGAGATTTTTTTCTATTATTGTCCGTCAAGTTATGACCTAAAATGACTGCATCAAACCTATTTATTTGTTGTGAATGTGAAGAGCATACCAAAGAGTGTTGGTTGGCAAAAAATGAATATTTCATCCCATGTTTCCTTCAATCGGACAAATAACTCGACCATAGAACAAATGCATCATTTCCTTAGAATTTAAGTATTTATTCACTGGATAATATCACATAGTTTAATTCAGAATTGATATGACGAGATTTAATGAAAAAAATAGAAACTGGATTCGTCTTGAAATATCATTTGGTGTATATTGATTAGAGATACAATGTGTACAAGTGTCCTTGGTGAGTATCAATATTAGTAATATCTCTCTACCCAGTTGATGTTGGCTCAACAATGTGAGATTCTTGAAATGGTGTGATTGATAAAATCTCAGAAATATCAATTTTGAAATCTATATTAGATGGTTCCTGTGATATATGTTAGTAGAATGACAGTTTTGAGATGTATCAAACGGAAATGATGAATATCTGAGTATGTACCTAATTGCCATATTATTGTATGAAGAAATATTCCATTTACCCCAACCTTCAATATGCTGGCTCAAAGTTTATTATAGTAATATATCTAGTCAGCATCAGTAGAAGTTACTTAATTTAATTTTACAAATTGTGTTCTGTTCATATATCACTGTGCTATTTCAATTGAAAAATGTTAAGATCGCAATTCCATATTATTCTTATCCTGTATTATGATCTATTATGTATGTAATTCTAATGTTTGTCGAAGTTTATGTTGCTTTATGCATGAGCATAACTATTATCTGCTTATCAATAAATATCTTTACATATTTTTTTCATTCGATATTATACTAGGATAATCAATGCTCACTTTTTGAAGAAAGTTCAGAATTTCTAGTTCTAGTTGAAAATTGATAAAATTGTTTGCTAATTTGGAACCTCTTAGACCTATCACATAAAAAATACTATTTTTATATTCATTCGTAATTTGAAAATGACAATTCCTTTTTATATTGAGAAATATCACAGTGAATTGTGAACACGTTTAATCAGTGTGATAGGAATATCTGCCCTCCTGTACCTAATGTATGATGGAAAACTGGATTGATTTTATTAGGATATGGCCATTAATATGTTTATTATTTTTCACGACACTGACTAGTAATCGGAGGCTCCCTGTTGCCATAAGCTTTATTGCTTTCACTAGTTTGAATCCAGTGATGCACATCACATTTTGAAAGATATGTAGCTCTATTTTTAATGATGAATCGTAATATGGAGTCTCTGTCAGTTTTGTATATTTATATTTATTTGTACATTTATTTAGTTGAAATACTCTTTCAGTTTATTCAATGTTATTATTTACTTGTCTATTTTCTGTACAGAAATAATTATTTTTTTTATTTAAATTCCTTGTATTAAATAGAATACATTATTATCTCTAGATATTTTTCATTTCTATTACCTGTTGGAGAGTTTTTATCCAATCATATCAATGCCTATAACAAAACAGTTCAACTAATATTTATTTTTTCTTATATACCTACTTAGCATTCCTTTAGTCTGTATATTACAAATTCAATGTGTAACAACTATTTACAAAATACAATAATTACGAAATCATCGTGTTTCAGTTATTCGTTATTGAATTGAGTGAAAACTATTATGTATATTGACACAATTACGATTACTTACCCTTGGGCTTGTTACCTGGAAGTTTTCGATTAATTGAGCCGAGTTTGGTACTATGAATCAAAAAAGCATTGCGTTTGTTGCGTGAACATTTTCTGAAACACAAGTTGCGAACCTGGTTAATTCCAAACGAATTTTCATAGATTGAACAGGCCCTAGATAATAGTACCCAATTAAACATATATATCGTGTTGGAATAGGAAATCAAAAATTAGTTCGGACTTAAACATGATTGCTCCATCAGAAATCTTCTCTTCAGTTGTAAAATGTCGTTCAAGAAGGCACCAGAATCTATTATTCTCAATTTCATGTTCAGTATTTGAAAAAATATATACAATTGTGGAAAAAATATTTTGCAATCGTAAAGAGAAAATGTACTATTTACATGCCCATTAAAGAGTGGAGAAAAGTCTTATGTATATTTTCAAAGAAAAACTGTTTTGATTCAGCATTATGGTTTTGTGACATCTTGAAAACGAAAAATTGTTGAAGCGATTAATCATCATTTTTAAATTCTTGTCATTATTGACGTCATAATTCATAATGTATATTGAAGTTCATATTAGTTACAAAAATATCTCAGAAGTTCTAGAAAGATTTTGGACCAGTATGTCCACAGAAGTATGTCATTCAAATTGTATGAAATACTTCATGAAGAGATTTCATATGCACTAACCAGCATTCAATCATCAAGATTCAAAATGATATAAGTTTTTTTCCTCAGAAAATCAATTTATAACTTGTGATTTTTCAACGGTAAAAAGCTGATCAATTCTGATAGTTTTTTTTGTCTGAAATTTTATTAGTAGGTGTTTTTGAAATTTTAATTTTAACAAATGTGACTATTTGAGAGGAAATAATCTGGGATGATATGACCACTCATTTGAATAAACTTTTGACTTAGGATATAAAATTTATTATTAAATTCATTTTACAAATTAAGAATACATGTTGGCTCTTTGGCATGTATACCTATGCACCTGGTAACTTTATTATGCTCCAAAGTATTTGAGAAACCACACAGAAGTAGAATTTTGTTTACTTCAGCAGTAGAAATTGAATAATTGAAAATTATCCAATTTGTGTTGTAAGGCTATCATTTATGAAATGGGCAAGAATGAATGATTTTTGTGAAAAGAATTTATTTGTAAAAAGCCTTACATACCTTTATTTACAACAAACTACAAATCCACCTTTCATGTGCAACTAAGCATGGAATTGTTGCTAAATTATACAGGTCAAGAGAAAGCATCCTTTAATACTTCTCCACCCATAATTGAAACAAATACTAATACTTGTACATCAAAATTTGCAGAGATCAGGGGATGAAATTCAAGAAGTAATAAAGGATTCCTGAATCAAAGCTAAATGATTTCAAAAACCTAAATAAAGATAATATACAATTTGAATTACCAATTCAGATTAAAATATAAAGATACCTATTAAATGTAAACAAATGTCTTACATTAGCTCAGAACTGTTTGATATAACTCAGTAAGAAACATGAAGATTCTACTTGTTATGATATAAATTAAATAAACATAAACCTAATTCGGAAGTAGAATATTTGTGTTTTTTACTGATATCTGATTGAAGCACATTTTAATTGTCCATTGCATATCTGCGAGTCCACTCTCTTGCATTTCTAATAGCCTCAGATTCATTCACTTTCCACAGCTCTGCAACATCATTGGCTAACGGATCATCTGGGTTTGGAGCACTAAGTAAGGCTTGAATGGATAAAAGAACAGTGCGTATTTGAAGTGCGGGACTCCACTTATCCTTTAGAATATCAAGACAAATTCTACCAAGTCTATCAATGTTAGGATGATAGATTTTAGTTATAAATCTGACTTTTGGGGCTGACATGGGATAATCTTCGGGCAGGAATAGCTCTAATTTGAAAAGACCTCCTTCGAATGGGGAATCCTCAGGGCCAGTCACAATAACGTGAAAATAACGGGCATTGCTATCATCCGGTACAGCACTGATTCCTGGCACAGGTTCTTGCATTAATCGTTGGGTTTCTTTAATTATCCTGCGTGGTAAGGCTGCCATTTTTTACTTATCAATGTGATAGTAATTCTGCTGCCGTTTCTTCAAATATATTAAATCACTGGAACATAAACCACTACGTGAAACTTTGCCTGTTCTTAAAAGATCAACCACACATCATTCCAATACTATTTCGCTAGTTATTGCCTATTTAACGGTGGTAGAAAACGAATTTGGAGATCCAGCGACGTTTTCATTCTCTGATTTCTCTGCCCCTGCGGCTTGAACATCAAGTTTTGACAGACAATCACCGACCAATCAGAAAGCGCGACAGTTGGATACACTGAGGGTGCGTTCCATTAAGCGCTCACAACGCCCAAAACACTCATTCAGACGTTCCACATGGCGACCACGATCGTTGGGGTGGTGGCGAAAATGTCATGAATGACGTCATGATTCATGCTCACGACGACCCATCTCAATAGGTGGGTCGGCGTGAGCGTTTCGATGACGCACAGAACCAAGTGGAACGACAAAATTCGTGGTCGTGAGCGTGATCGTTGTGAGCGCTTAATGGAACGCACCCTGAAAGGGATGATGAATTTATGTCGTTCCGAACGATTTGATTTGAAGTATATATTCCGATTAGAAATAATCATTTATTGTTAAAAAAGTTCATCAAGAAATACTCCTTCAATTTCTCAATTTATTTTCATAATCTAAGTATAAAGATCCTGTATATTCGGATGATTCCACTGGTTACGTCATAGGAGGTTCACTTCATGTGCTTTGAATATATGACATTTGAGACTACCACTAAATAGAAACTAATATTATTTTTCAATATTAAATATCTCTTCGAGTCATTAATCGAAATATTTAGTTGAAGAGCATTTATAGAACTTTAGACCTTTTCATAACATGCAATTCAAGCACTTGGATATCATGAAAACCATTTGTTCCTTGTTTACATCAAAAAGGTAACTGTGACAGACAAGTAGACTCTATGGTATGACCTGTGGATTTATCAATAAAATATGAATGAAGTCTGTCACACGGGCTAGGATTGTGGTTAGGATATTTTTCAGACATAAAATTTACAGGATTAAGGTTTTGGGACCGATTAATCCTTCAGGATTTCAGGAAAAGGAGATACAACTTGCCGTCAGAAGTGTCTCCTGTTTTGTACTTTTTCAGCCTTATTTTACTATGGAAAATAAATAGTATATTGTGTTATTGATCTCGAAAAATTAAATATATTTGGAGATATGGATTTTTGTTCCTATGCTTGTGCATCATGGGTATATGGAAATTGGACGGATATTACAACTACTTTTCAGGATACAGTCAAAGGTAAACAGCGCAAACTTTAGTGAACCATAAATTAATCCCTTAAAATATTCTGGATTCAACAATAGTTAATCAGGAACAAGGTTTTGTTAATTAATTTTTGACATTTGGAAAAATAGAAAATTAATTTGCCATTACTCAATTATACATTCTTAAGAAACACTCAAATATGATATCCAATTAGTATCAATAATTCCTCTAATTAGCTCATGATGAAATATGATTTAGAGAGATGAATAAAATTATGAAAGAGTTACCAAAATCAAGTCAGCAAATATGATGAAGGTTTCAACCCCGACAATGAACAAAGGCATATCGACCACTGTATAATTCTTCATCTGGTATTGAAATTAAAAAGATATAACTATTATTTTCTTCACAATTTCATTATGTAATATGACTAAACGTTTGATTCAATGTGTACAAAAAACAACAATGTTCATACAGAATTCCTAGGTCACCTTATATAATTGCTGAATAATTTTCAAAGGTGCCAAATAGCCATATATTTGTCATATCAGAATATGGATGTCTTTTTCAGATTTGAAATTAGGGGAACTACTGCATGATGAACTGTTTGGGCTATTTGAGGCCATGTCTGCTATTGAAATGATGGATCCAAAAATGGATGCTGGAATGTTGTGCAATCGTGGTGTCAGGAAAATAATATCATTTGATCAAGCTGTTCAGGTTAGAACACATTGTTCATATACCAACTTTTCTCAACAGTTTTTTCATATTTCAGGATAATATTATAAAACTTCACAGCTTTGACGATGCTGAAATCATAGGCATAATTGATGGTACCTTGGCTTGTGTTGTTTCTTGGTTAGAAGGGCATTCTCTAGCACAAACGGTTTTTATTAATCTATATTTGCACAAACCTTACATGATTGAAGATAGGATATTAAGAGCTTTCTGTTTAGCTATATATAAACTGCTAGAAATAATAAAAGATTTGGTTTACAAGTGAGTACACCCAATCAGACTTCATGAAATTAAATTTTATTTGAATTTTCATGATTCCTAGTGCAATGGTATTTGAAGAAGAAGATTTCCAACCCATGCAGTATGGTTACCATTTGAAGCCTGATATCTCTGAGCAACGTATGATTGGAATGTTGAGGGAAATTGAGGAAGATCTTCATAGAAAAATTAGATCCAATCCTAACATTGGAACACAAGCCTTGTTTGGCAGAATAAAGTTTCTGAGGGTGTTTCTTCAGATTTTAAGTTCTTTCAAAAAAGACGACCAACCATCTATACCAGATTGTCAGAGACTTATAGCCAGTTGTTTGGAAATGCTGTATGTTATTCAAGAGACTGTTGATGTTGGAGTTCAAGATAAAGATCGTATGTACAGTAGGAAATTTTGATCATTTCATAGATCTTGATAAAATCGATTCGTCGATAAGTTGATTCATGTTCTTGATCTTCGTTTTATTTTCATGAACACAAGCTCTGACTGTTTCAAGTTTTTTTTCAATCTATATTTTTAGCTGAACCGGAGTGTATACTTGGATTTGAACCCTCTATAAATCAGCGTTTATTACCACCCACATTTCCACGGTATACTAAAATCAAATCCAGATCTGAAGCAATTTCATATTTCATAGAAATGACGGAGCGTTTCAAAATCATTAGTAAAATACAATCAATATCTTCTTTGCATCAAGCCTTGGTATGAATTATGACAGCTTCATTACACTAAAAAGCAGGTAATCAAATGTGTTTTAGGATTTTTTTATCGAATTCAGCAAATCGAGCCCATGCATATTATCAAGGTCTGCTTTGCAGTTGCTGTATCCTGGAACAAATCCAATAAACTCCAAAGATATATTGCGAGATGCGGTGAAAGCGTTCATTTGTCCGCCAGCTCTGCTATCAAAAACGCTTTTGAGCAATGTACAAGTGAGTGAACATTTCAAGTTAGATCAGTGGAGTATCTTCACTTTTCAATTGACTATTTCAGGCGAAGCACTACGTGGATACATTTTTAACCCACTGTTCGCGACCTTTTATAAATTTTTTACAACTCTGTGGTCATAACAGAGCGAGGCAAAGAGACAAATTGGCACATTTATTGGACGAATTTACTACATTACAGGATGAGGTTGGTACAGTAAAAACAAAATAACGATGCATCACCAGGATAAACTTACAGTTCAGTTTTTGATAAAAAACTCTCTTTTCTCTCTTGAATCGGTTTTCTGGAAATATTTATATTGAATTTACTTTGAAATACCTCATTGGAGTTTTTTGGTTGGCACCGATAGTAAAGCTGTCTTGATTTGGAAGTTTGGTAATTGAAGATATCTGATTTAAGGCTGAACGTGTCGATGCATATTTACACAATCTCTCTGTGAATTCTCCCTTATCAAGACCACATATTGCCTGTTTTGGAACTTGGGTGTTGTATCACACCTTGAGGATAATGATCATGTACCTCCTGGCAGGTTTTGAATTGGAACTTTATAGTGTACACGAATTTTACTACATTTATTGGTAAGTTCTCGATGTTTCTTTGAAGCCAGGATATTATTCAATGATTTTAGGTATTTATATGAATTTTTATATGGATGGCTGATATCAGCATTGACAAGAGCTGATAGCTTTTTGGTTGAGAATGAGATATTGAATGATTTACACAGAAATAAAGGGGCTTCCAAGAAAAAGACGAAATACAAGAAACGGGCAAGACCTTATAGTAAAGACATTGTTTACCTGCAAGCTCTACAGAATATGTGTGGAGGATACTATAAAGTGAGTGTTATTGATATACATGACGGTAGGTTCCATGAAAGTGGATTAGAAAATTGGTTTATATCATCATTGTTGTGGCTTCTATAAGCAGCGAGTATTTCCATAGATTTATTCATTCATTCAATTTACAAGATATTCAGAATTGAGTTGAAAATACAATTATCTTTCAAGGGATCACTTGGGAAAATTTTTCACCCATAAGCTTTGTTTAGTGCTATTTCATCACCTGTATCTCAGAGAGACCCACCCTGTATACCTGTAGTTTAATTTCATTGAATGAAGTATTCTGATGAATATCTTTCAGGCTTTGATGGGATTCCGTTTAGAAGGAAAATTGACTGTGCCTCATCCACGCTTCGACAATGAACAAGTTCGGTATGAACATAGATTCGCGCCATTTCAGAATCTCTTGACGCCACCACCAGTTGTTTACGCGGAATTCAGAGAAATGACTTCGTTCGAGAGGTTTCAACAACAGCCGGTGGACAGCGTGTTTCTTTATATTGCCGGCTGCAAGCATTTCCACCAAGCACGCCAGCTGCTAGAAAGCATAACTGCTGATTCCGAAGTAACAGAATTATTGACAATATGTAAAACTAATTTTATTGTTTTGAAGTTGTTGGCTGGTGGACATAAAAAGGAGTCATCGAAACCTCCAGAATTCGATTTTTCTAAAAACAAATATTTTTCAGTTATTAAACTCAATTAATTTTCTTTTATGCTTAAAGGATGTAAATGGTCGAATATATGAAGGGAAAATATTATGTAAATTGCAAGAATTTATTTAGTCGTGATTATGTACAACATTCGGTAATTTATAATTTTCAGAAGGTAAAGCGTTCTGTTTATTCGAGTTCTCAGGATATACATTGGGACATTAATTAAATGTTATGAAAACTTTTCGTACTTTCAGTAATTTTGTACTATTTTATTTACACTGTATCTCAGAAAGCTCATTATCTAACAATATTTGATTTCTGATTTTTTATATATACGAGGGTTTACATTTATTTGAAGAATAATCTAGTCATGTTTTATCTTTCAATTGATGTAATCGATAAATATTTTCTTCTTTTAATCATTCATCATATACAATATTGTAATTGTATTTTATTGACCATTGATTATTTGTTGAAATATAACTTTTTTGTTGATATAGTGGTGTCTATTTCATCCTCAGAAATACTTCTATTTCTTAATAATTCTCATCATATCTTTCACAGATTCCATTTTCTATGTTTTACAAGTTTTCTCCGATTTATTGTATAGAACTGAAGCAAGAATATTTTTGAGAAAAATTATACGTACAAGTTTCTGATTAAAGAGTAGCTTGAATATGTGTTGTACTATGCTGGATTTCATAGGATCCCTCTCAAACCACGGTGAAAGGCTTGGATATCTAATATTTATTTTGTCAATTCAAAAACGCCGAAGAAAAACGCGGGATCTCTACGTTTGAATGAACAGCTGGACTGCGTTCATAAACTTACTCTGAGAAAGGATCGTTCATGAGCTCACTCTAGCAATACGAAGTAGGCAGTATTCGTGGCCGTTCGGGAGTTAATTCATATGTATTGTATACTAATTTCATTATCTTTTTATCCTGTGGATACCTTGAAATAGAGAATTCAGGTCGATTTCATGATGAATGACTTATGAGTTAATCAAGTATTCTTTTGAAAATGTTTTTCGAAGAGTACTCTCACCTAACTCACCGGAGTATGTTTGTGAACGCAGCCCGTATATTTTTTAGAATCTTATTCTTGGCAGTTGACACGTCACTAATGACATAATTCCACTTGAAAAAATAAATAATATTTTTTTCCGAAATGGACTCAAAAGAAAATTTGGCATGGAAAAACTCATTTTTCAAAGTAAATATTCTTGATTTTCAATAAAATATTTTCTTATTAATCTAAATATTATTTTTCCAGGATAATTTCAGCGTTGATCAATGTTTATCAAAGTATACCCAAAAATCAGATTTGGAAACCCTTCGAAGAGATTTGAAGACTTATGGAGCAGATTTACATCAGCAAATGTCTGATATTTTGAAAACTGAAACAGAAGGTATTGTGAACCTTGCAGAATATTTGACTAATCTCAACTCAAAGATAGAAAATCTCACGATTCCTGTGAATCAATTGCAAGAAGAAGTTAGGGTAAATATACCTGAATTGAAAGTCTACAAATGCTGTCTGAATATATCTTTCTTATAGACGCTATTCAAAGTTATTGATTCAGTTGAACAAGACTATAAAATAATGGTGGATGGAATGAAGAATAATAACCTTAAACAGAATCATTTTCATTTGAAACTTGGAATAATTTCATGTTTAGTCTATATAGAGAATATGATGCGTATCTCTGCAGATTCATTTGAAGATTTGATTGTGCTAGAAAGAGTAGTTTCTAGATATTCTTTCCAATGTAATTACATATTTGAGTTGGGCATAATGTCTAGAGATATTGAGGAACTCACCAGAAATATTGAAACCAATTTACTGCATATGATAAACAGGAAGTTTTTGGAAGCTTTTAAGAATGAAGACACTGAAATTATAACAAGATGCCTGAGAATGTATAATAATTTACGTAAACAGGAAGAAGCAGAAGAAATATTCAGAATCAAAGTGGTTCGTCCATATTTGGAAAAAATCATTACAGAAACTAATTTGGAAAAATTGGATCAGGACCTGAGTCAAATATACCAGCAAGTATGGAGTTTTCTGGATGAGAGAATGTTATGCTTATCAAAAATATTGAATGAGTCTGGTCATACATCATATAATTTTGCACTGAATAGTTTCTGGAAAGAGTTTGATAGGCAATCACGAGAACGTCTGCTGAACATCACTGCCCCAGGGAATCCAGAACTTTTCCAAAAACGTTTCAAAAATACCTGGGATATCTTGCTCAAAATAGCTGGTAAATGTGGAGATCAAAACCTCATCATTCAAAATGCAACATTCCAAGAGCACCTGAAAAGATTTAATCTACCTGTTTATTTTGAAATTCGTTATCAACAGATTGCTGGGAAGTTTGAGACTGATGTACAGGTAGATACTAACACAATGTATTGCTCAGGCAATGAATTAACATGCAAACTAGGGCCCACTTTGGCTTTGTGGGTTGCAGTGTCTCAAAGTTTTCATGAGAATATTTATTTAGACCAACTAGCTGATCAGTTCTTGAAACTCTCTATGATGTTATTGTCAAGATATCTTGTTTGGTTTGAAACAATTCTGAAGGTAAGGACTGCCCATTTATTTTTAGTGGTCTATCACATAGATTTTCTTGTTCTTAGAGTGGTTTCCAGGATCACCAAACCCAAGAAAATTATATCATGGATTCTCTCATAGACCTCAACATTGTTGAAAACTTCCTAGCATGTGATATAGACAGATTATCAGATATCAAGAGTACTGTTTTCAGAATAGTACATTATAGCATGAGCCCTGTGATTCTGAAGGTGTTGAAGTCAAATAAAAGGAATATAAAAAAAATGCAAAGCCGCCTGATTGATCATTTGGTTAACATCAAGTTTGAGAATATTTCTTCACATCTACAAAATGTTACATCTATTCCAAGACTGTACAGAAGAACCAATAGGAGTTCACCAAAGGAGCCCAGTAGCTACATGGTTGAATCACTGAAACCAATTATAGCCTTCCAAGAATCCTTTCAGGGCACCAGAAGAACCAATACTGTAGACATTGTCAACAAAGTTATTTTTCAAGTTAGTCAACAGTAAGAAACATAGATTATTCACTTGTTCAGGATGACTAAATGATTTCAATCTTGCAGATATCTTAGTCTTGTTCAAGGAGTTCTTCAATCTGTTTATAAAACTGAGGAATCACTGAGGAGATTGAAAAATAGAACATCTGTTGCTGGTGATGATACTGCCCCACAGAGTGATTCTGATGAAATGAAAATAAGGGAACAAATCAAACTGGATATAACCTATTTTCTGGACAAGGTGAGCACAACAATTCAAAATCATCTTCTGGAAGCCAATAAATTTATCCTTTTAGCTATATCCACTGGGATTAGAGGATTCGAAGGAGATAATGGCTATGTTGAAGAAGGAAATGTGATGAATTCCTAATCTTTCCTGCATTTAATTTATCGCAACTTTTATGTATAAACTGTTTTTTACATATTTAAAACTTTATATGATGTTATAACAAAATTAAGTTACAATGAGTAAAATTGTGTGGCTGTAGATGACTGTAATTCAATTTGTCCCATTTTGAACTGTAGCCTCTGCAACCATTTCAGCAACATGGAGTTGTGATGATTAGCTACTTTTGATCTTTCCGGGTTAGCCTCCTGAAATATTGTCGGTGGGAAATTGCGGCAATTTTGAAGACGCACCTGTAGATGTCCTGGCAACTTCAAGATAAAAAATCCATTACATGTCATATTTAGCATTAGCTTTTAATTTTTGGTCTATTATATAAGATTGGAGCTAATAGTAAGTTTACCTGTATTTGATTTGAACACAGAACAGGTGTCCAAAGTGGTAACAATTTTCCTACAAATGTTGACTGGCACTCTAGTAGAGCTTCGATCATACTCAAAAAATGAAGACTCACTATTTCACTTAGCTGTAATTGAGAATCATTCAACAATAGTACCATATTTGACGAAATTTCTCGTACCATTCTAGACTGTTGTATCAGTTGCAGAATACAAGGCGTTACTTTACCCCAAAAGTCGAACAGAATGTTCATTGTGACGTTATAGGCTTCCGTGACAGGTATATTACTGTTTAAGCTTTGTTCTAGATATATTGTCCATAGCTGCAAGTATGCGATTAAGATTTTATTCGAAGTCATAGACATATTACTCACTTGGCATAAAATAAACGTATGAAATAGAGAAGACATATGAAGGACTGAAACTTTGGGTTGCTCAGCAAATCCAGCCATTATGACCTGAATATGGTCCGCTATTTGGCACGACACCTCATGTGGAATGGGCTGGCTCAATATCTGTCCATGACTGTGGCCATGGAGAGCGGTATGGGTCAGGGAACCCAATAACAGCCAGGATAGTAAGCGAATGTGGCCTATGCATTCGATGAACTCTCTAGGACCTTGTTGAGTTACTGAAGTATTGCATAGCCATGGAAAATATTTAGCCACCGCCCTGTTGTCTCTTCCATTGCCCTTTGTCATTTCCAAAGCTAAATACTGAGCGATACTACATTTTATTATGCCTCCTAATGTATCGTCGTTTAATCCAATATGAATTCCTTTGCAGTAGCTCTTCATTTTAGACATGGCGTGGAAGTCTGTCAGGAAGTCTACGATGTCTGTCAGATTCATCTTCATGCATTCGGATATTCCGGTGTTGAAAGTTGGACCATAGTCTAGTGCTATAGATGGGCAATCTTGGATGACAACATTCGTAGGGATGGAGCCTCCTATGTCCTGAAATTCAAATATTGAATAACCCTGCCTCACCCATCGAAGTATGTGAACGAGTTACCTGTAGAATTAATTTTATCAGCATTAGAAGATTCGAATCTGGTATAGTTGTCTTAAATTTGAGAGCTTGAACCAGTTCAAATACTACCATTCGGCTCAAAATCAATTTATCTCTCTCCTGAAAAAAATCGGATCAGTATATTGTCCAAGTTTGAGCGAGTACTAATACTTTCGTGAAAGCTCTATAACACAAATAGCAAATCTCAACAAGACAGCTGTATTCCAAATTTTGTGTTTGAATAGCATAACTCAAAACCTTCGAAAATGGTTCCAAAAGGCCCTGAAATTGCACATAATAGGAACTCTTGATTATGCTCCTATATAAACCAATTAAGATACCTTAAATTGAGAGACAAGAGGAACTTTGAAGACGGAAGCGATAATTTTCAAAAGCGGTATTACGTCATCCATGGTATTCAACAAAAATATTAATTTTCGATAAAGTATTTCTAATTGTTGCAATACAGAACCCCACATTGGAGTACTGGGTCCTAAGGCAGCTTCGAGAGGCAGACAGTTCAAGTAATGCCCCATATTTTGCAGGATATTAGGTAAAATATCTATTGGTAACGTCTTCTTAGAGTTCAATGTCTGCAATAACCATTGTGAGTGCATGATAATTTGTCAGATGTCAAATTGATACCTCTAATAATAGATGTAAAGGTGCTATTGGATTCAATTCATTGAAATCAACTAAAGCTTGAATAACACTTTTGAAAAATTGTACCCGAATGTTTTCTGAAAAAAATTGTGATAGTAGTGATGTGGAGGAAATGAGATTTTATCAGCTCTATACCTGGTACATTTGTTTGAAACATTTGTGTGAAAATTCCGTTAGGTGCTAGTTGATGTAAAACACATCGTAAAAATTGATGTGCCACACTTATTGCTCCGCCAGGCAGATGAATATTGCTTTCACTTTGCCAAGGATACATGGCATTAGTTGTAACCCTGAAATACATTACTTCATATTGAATTAAATTCGGCATGTAGGAATACTCAACAATATTATAATGTGATGCGGCGACGAATTTAAACAAATATACCACATTTTGGTGGAATTTTTGAACATTTATTCAAACAAATTTCGGAGTTGTAGTGTGAGCTATTTAAATAGTGCGTTTATGTTTGAAGTAAAAGTTATTTTATTACATGACTTTCTGTCGATCTTACTACATTTTTCTACAACTTCAATATTCATATTTGAATACTCAATTTTGAAAACAGGAAAATACTTTCATACAGATATTTGAATTTTTGTATACACGTCTAATACACAAGGTAAAAGTCAAGTTTACTCACTTGGCCACGATACTGAGTATGTCAGGCAACAAAGGTGCCGCTAGAGCAGGTTCCCGATGAATAAAAGTGCCCAATGTTACTATACAAAGGCCGATCTCTTCATCACTGTACTCTTCTCTGACTAGTCCGCATTCCGAGCATCTCTCGTTGACACAATCGTCGCCGATCCTGAAGGAGCTTTGTCTCATATCGCTTCCCTCCATTTTCGGCGACGTTTCTGGACTCAACCATGCTCCGGGCCTCCTCGGGTCATGCACGCAATATGAATTCATTGCGAAAGGACCTACTTTACGTATACGTTGTCTGTGGTTCGGTAACAGATCTCCTGGAAGTGTCACAAAGTTTCAAATCGAATGTGTAAGACATAACAATTTATGAATTCGCTTACTTTGATTATCCAGCCTTATAGTCCTGGAGAACTGTCCATTATCATCGTTTTCTGATTGATTTGGTGGACTTTCCAGTGCTACTTGCTTCGTGAGTTTTCTGGGACTGTGAGATTGGGAGGGCGTTTGATGGAGAGTTTGATTTTCTTGGTGACACTGGTGGTTGTCAGTTTTTTTGCTATCTGGTTTGCCAATCTGAGTATTATTGATGCCCAGGGCTTGTCTCACTTTGTCTACCAATTGCGATATGTCTTTAGTGTGCTGGCCAATTGGAAGTAAACGCTCTTGACTTGGTATTTCCAATTGAGATTCAATTGTAGGAGAAAATACGTCGTCCCTCAGAGGAGAATCTGCAAGTTGGTAAAATCCTTCAGACTATGTATACAGAGGGGTCTCGGTAATAATCTGAATCAAAATGAGAAATGTGCGTTCATAATTTGTTGGTTACATACCTGGTAGCCGAGAGGACCCAATTGGAAGAAGTCTTTCAAGTGATGGAGTTGGCAGCAGCCCCTGATGGTTTTTGTAGCAGTCATCACAGTCAGAAACGGGAGTACACATAGGAGTTATACTGGGCTCTATGGTTTTCTTGTGCTTTCCCAACGGCGTAGGTCTACCAGGGTGATAGCTATCGATCAGGTTCGAGGTCACATGTCTATGAAATTCCGGATTGACTTTGGCAACTTGCTTTCCGTTCACCGATCTCGTGCAGTTCTTGAGAAGCTCTGCGTGCGACTTGGCAGATTCCTGCACCAGTTTATTATCGCAGGTTTTGAGCAGTTCGTCTTCGCTGCCAATAATCCAGGCTGGTCTATTCTTAGAGGCGACTCGCACGATTTGGTTCACGTATGTCTCTTTGGGAGACTTGACCAAAACCAGTTGTTTTTCACAACTATCGCTCACTCCCTCATCGAAGCTACCCTGCACGCTTCCCTGCAAAGTGCTGTCCGACAAGTCACTCTCAGGTATTGCTATTAATTCAGACTCCGTATCGTCATCGATGCTGATGTCTGTCTGTCTTGTCTGGAGTTTCTTCCACCTCTTTTCCGGATGAACGCATTGAATGGCTTCCTCCCAATGCGTCTCCATGCTGGTGGTTGAGGAAGGCTTGGCGTAGGCCACCTGAATTTTGCCCCCTCGAGAGCTCAGCGACACCTGAACGGACTGCCCGTCTGATGAATACATCGGCGATTGTGGGGGCGATATGCGCTCAGGAAGATCTATTTCGGCGCCCAATGACGGCTGACTGACATCTGAAATAAAAGCTGGTTGTTGATACGTGAGAAAGATTACAATATATCACTCTCACCTCTAGATCTTGAAGGAGGTGCCCCCATGATTATGGTAGCTGGTATTCTTCTGCAATGATGTTGTTGAGAGTCCAGAGTGTTCAGCACGATCCTGATGAGAGATGTCAACTGCATACAGTGTGGTTGCTGGTTGTATTGATACTGGAAATGATTGATTCTGAAGGGTATCGGTTCTATAAAACAAGTTTCAACTCACTTTGTACAACAGGACGACTAATGTCATTAGCCAGTGTTTCCGGAAGTGGGGTTCCATCGCCCATAGACTGTAGGTGGGCTGTTGGAACTCCATGGCGTTTGGGATATAATAGGGTGATGGAGCATACTGTAGAAGTATGAGACACGTGGGCAGCAATTGCCGCCCCATAATATGATTTTGGTCCATCAGCTGTGGTAAATTCGACAGGAAGACGCTGAAAGCTGGGGAACAACGAAGACGTTGAGGAGGCAGATACAAGCCTCTGTCGTTTTGACTGTAGCCCAAGAGCAAGTACAGATGTCTCAGTACGATGCCTTGGACTTTCGCCAAGTTCTTCTCTTCAGCTTGATAAGCTTGGTCTGCGCGAGACAAGAACTGCATCAGTAGAAAAACCAGCAGGTGCATAGTCTCCTTGTCGGCTTCTTCCAGGTCGATGACTCTTTGAAGGAATGTTGTTAGGTTCTGATCTTCAACTACGTTCAGGGAGTGCATGTGACCATCTGGAAGCAGAATAGTTTCATTTAGTAATATCAGATGAACACACAGTAATGGTTGAGTATCATATGAAAGAATTAATGAATATCCTATTTGTAAATATCAGGCAGCTAATCCGCTGAAGCTCTGCAAATAACCAACAGTTCTAATCTTGGGGAAATATCAAAACTACATTGTACTCATTGACAAACAGATTAACTCATACCGAGCATAAAAATTTCTTACATCTTGAACCATCATTCCTGAAATTTTAAGAATCCCAACTTCTTCAGTTTTTCGATTTGAAAACCAAAGAACATTATAAGAACAGAAATGAAGTTTTTCGTAAGTTTTATACTAGATTATTTCAGAATTCAATGTTGTAGATGCGGATTATTTTTGATGGTAATATTGTTTCTTTTATATTACCTAATTACCTAAAGAAAAAGAAAATATTTCGTGGAAGGTGGAACTGGAAGTTACATAAATCTTAAACATAAAAAATAACGATACAAATATGAAATTATGAACTATTTTTCACGATTTGAAACTTTTTCACACTTCATACTCATCATTTTATATATAAACTACATATGGGAGATATAAAGGTTCCATTTTACATAAGAATAAATTCGAAAATGTGTGTGTTTATTGGATTCATAATTATAATCATTAAAAAAGTGTTTTTATTATCGTATCCATTCGAAAAAAAGTGGGTGGGAGTTTCTTAGATCAGTTTGAGATATTTTTACGTGAACGTCAACAAGTCTATTTTGAACCTTAAACTTTTATGAATGTTATTAAATCATTTCTAATTTCTGATTCAAATAACTGCTAACAAATGATGCACATTCTGTTGTGTCGTTTTGTAGCCATTCCGAAACTTGTTAAGTAATGCAAAACCACTAACTGGACTCCGTAGTCAAATCATATCATGACTAAAATTTGATAATATCGAACTCCCCATGCAATAACCTTGCATGGAGGCTTTGGATTTTCCTGTTTGAAAACTTACGTACATTCATGCGGCACTACAGCAAGACACTACATCTAGTTTCTACCTGGAATGCTGTTACTAGTGCCTAAAAACTGACCCAGTCCGAATCGAGAACTTTTCCTCTTTAGAATGGGCGCAGAATATTGACGGCTGTAAATCTTTTCCTTATTTTCTGTGAACAAAAATAGTTGATTTGATTTTAAAACCTACTCAAAAATACCAACCTTTTGTTTCATGACGTGTTACTATGGAAGCTGGAGCTGACATTGTGCGTTTATAAGGCCACTTCGTTCCAAAACTTGCGCTGAGAGTTTTCACAGAACTGGTGCCACTTCCATCAGACTGCGATAAGGCCTCGTGAGCTCTTTGTACTTTTCTTACGAGAGGTTCACTGTTGGAATCGGAATTCCTCAAGTCTGAAAAATAGTAGTCAAAAAAAGCTGTGATAACACTTGATTGGCACAGTAGTTACCTCTCAGGTACGTTATTTCGCCCGTCTTTTCTAAAGTTATTTGAGCTTCTATGAATAATGTATCGAATCGGTTGAGGAAGAATTCCCATGTTAAAATTTTTCTCTCGCTGAGAGAGTTGTGGAGTTGATATAGTGATTGCAGTACCATTGGTCTATCTACTATGACAGCGTCAAATTGGCTTTCTAGACACATTATCAGCGACTGAAAGAAAAAAAATCAGGAAATGAATTGTGATGGCATGGCCAATATCAGCCATGTTGCACAGGGTTGAAATAATCATCATAGAATCAAATGAATAACCTTTGTGAAGAAAAAATCATACATAAAATGCATTTATCATATTAGGGAATGGATAGCAATGCGGTTTCTACAATCATGAAGAGAACATAACATTGTTATGTAAGATATACAAAACTTGCTAAGAATGCATTCAGGTTTCAAGACATTTTAAAAGAAGTTGTCATATTTCCCCTCTCGAGTCCAAATGTTTGTTGGTTTCTGAATATTTTGATGACTCCAACTCTTAATTGGTATGGTATGAAGAAATATTTCCTTCAAAGTCCATGAGATTTGATTTTTTTATTTATTTATTGTTAAATTTTCCGAAAATAAACAGTATTTTCAATTTCTCAACCCGTCGATATCAGGTCTTAGGAACGTTTTAGAAAGTGGAACTAGAATTTGACAGATAATTCGAATATGTAACGATGTAGCATTGAATATAAAGTTACAATTCATTGAAAAACCCCCTTTTTACTATAATTTCCAACTCATTTGGAATTCTAGATACGTCTTGTATCTTATATACGTCGTAAATCGCCTGTATGAGTGTAGATGCTAAGTATATTTGAGTGTTTATTAAGAACAGGAAATAACAAAATTATTACTAACTCTGTAATTCAGGTTAGCTTTTGATGTCTCTGTGTAGAAATTCGGAAGTTCTGGCTTCCATTGTCCAGCTGATCATTTGAAATCCTTTGAAAATATAAATTTGTGTTCTAGTCAGAAGTTTCGAAGTCTAACATGGGAACAATTCTTACATAACTTTCGAATTTCAACCAGAAATATGGTCAACAAAGTTGAAACAAGAATCACCGTGTGGATAAAAATAGATGGTACAAACCCTAATGGCAGAATCATGGATGGTCCCTAGGTAGAGCGTTGCTCTTTGTGCGACATACACATTATTATCATCCATACTGGAAATGAGGTAGCAAAAAGCGTTCGCCAGGGCTGCTTGCAGAGGTTGTACGTTCCTGAGTGGACTAGAGTCCATGAATCTTGTTATCACTGTAACCCGTTCAACAGCCGTGAAGCGAACACACCAATCAGGACTGTGGAAGGCTTCTTGTATCACTCTCCAGAAGACATCGGAGCCAACTGGGAGAGTAATACAGTGCAGAAGTAACGGCACGACGGTTTGGCAAATGTGAGAGTATTCCGAGTTACACAAATCCCAGAAACTGCAAGAAATAAGTTGAAAACGAATCGTGGTAAAGTGGCTGTGAAACTCACTTTTTGATGAGCAAATTTTCTTGACACCAAATAAAAAAGCCGCGATAGTCCCGCGAAGCTTTTGTACACGCATCACCGTGAAGTATAAGTACATTCAAACATTGTAACATATAGTAGAGAATATCAGGTTTATTAACATTCGACAGTTCCTGAAGGAGTTGGTGTATGTACTGTAGCGGTTGAGGTAAATCTTCAACATTGAATTTGAATTTTCCAATGGAAGTTTGCCAGAAATTATCAACCTCTTCACCAGAATCCGTTTCGACGGGTTCATCATTTTCCCCTATAACTTGTGCTGTTACAACAAGAGCTGTAGCCGTTGCTTGAAGAAAAAATATCAGAAAAATAACAACAGAAGCATCAAATTGCAAGTGAAGACCTACCAACATCCGACTCCGACAGAGTAATGGCTCTGGCATAAGCAGAAACCACTCTTTCAGCTGGAATGATTGGCAAGTCTAATTGCTCTGATACCGTTTCCACGGTCGCTGTCATTATCTGAAACAAAATTAAGGTCAGATCCCAACTGCTATCGTGAGTTTTAGACAGCAGAATTTTCAATAGAAATCATTATCGAGAGTTTGGAAAATTCTGTCGTTCTGAAACCTATTCTTTCAGTTGAGTATTTATACTCCTCGTACAGAACACACGTGTGGCATGTGTACTAGAACTCCTCCAACTGAATGTCCTTCAGGATTTGGCATACTGACAATAGCATCAGTTTTTGTTTCTTTCTTATCACTTTCAGGTGGACTCTTTCTGCTATGAACATCTTCAGAAAATTCTTCCATTGGAGGCTAGAATATTATAAAAGGAAACATCGAGGAAGTTTTCGAAAGAGCTCAGTATCTACTCACATCTGGCGGATGAGCTGGGAAAATAGGCGACAAGTATTTGAGCAGTTCCAGTGACAGTTGATGCCACATAATGCTTGATTCGCAATAAGTACATTCGGATTTAGATGAGCATGTGTGGTTTCCTATCCATGCGGCTGTTACCATACTCTTCAATAGCCAGCAGACATCTTTACATAGCGTTGAATTTAATCCGGTATGTTTGTCGGTGTCTTGGAGCTCCATTTGCTTCAGCAAAATGTCGAGCATCATCAAGCAACAGAACAAATTATGTTCCGCCCCCGTTTCGAATTCCACTTGGGATAAGCGACGTTTTTCATCTGAAAAAATTGTTCAATCCAAATAAATCCTGATCTCAGTATCGGTCCATTTGTACATTCCAATGAACGCGTTTCGAGATAATATCTCAATTGTATATTCCTGAAGTATGAACTTTTGAGCTATGTGAACAATTAACAAGAATATTTGCTTTCTCAGACTACATTATATTTGTCTTTTGAATTTGCACTCCTTCAAAAAGACACATTGGTTTGATGTGGAAATAATTGAAATCATTTGTCATAGAAAAAATTCTGGGCTTGTGACTGTAATGCATAAGCATAATGATTGCGACAAGTTTAAGAACTATTATTATGGCTGACTATGATGTTTATTCTTCTACGAGATATTAATTTGTAAGAGTGATTTGTTTCAACTGTAGTTATGTTATCGACTGGTTTATAGAACTGATTAATCGGAGACTACAACTTACAAACGGATCCTCGTTTTTGTGAATCCGCAGCTCCTGGTACCTCTAACTCTGAGGATTTGAAAGGATCCTCGTCATTCTCAATTATCCCGTCTTTCATATAGGACACTCCATCGCCGAAAATAGCGAACAAAATATTCAACGGAATCATGATATCGAGGAGGGTCAGTGTCTAGAACAACAATGCGATCAATTATTTTCTTTTTTCTACTATGTTCCTCATGATTTTAGTACCTGTAACCAGTGTAGGGCCTGTTGCTGTACCTTTGCGTTAGTTTTCTGAAAACGTTGTGCTACGAACTGGTACATCTTCTTAGCATTGAAACCCAAAGGACTCATTTCTGAATCGAGTATTTTACTCAAAATGAGGCGTAATTCAGGAAGTTCTTTTTCTGGTACATCATTAACGATAGCTTCCATCCAATGAGGCATGATGTAGTCCCAGATTTCTTGGGCGATAACTTCGTACGGTACAAGACAAAAGAGACGGTTCAATCCGTCTTTCAAATGCGTTGTTCGGGAGGATAAAGTGTCCCTGGAATGAAACTCCAGTTATTTTCTCGTGGTAACTAAAAACATCTTGGTGGACTTACCAATGTCCCCCAATTTTAGCATAATCAGGCGGATGCGGCAGTAAACAGGAAATGAATAGAGTATAATGGGAATGACTAATCTCTCTCAGCCAATTACAAACAATATCGGTTTTCAATTTCTCTAAATTATTATCGTCTTGGCCTGCAAAATGGAAGAAATTTCAAAGATTCCTCGAGATATTCATACTTTGCCCACCATCACAAGAATCCTCCGTCATATAGAACCAATGGAATATCATGGAAAGTAGACGGCCTAGGACTTCTACTGGGGTATCATCTGTGGGGGTGCATCTTCCCACCAGTAACCAAACGCCGTATCTTCCCAAAAGGTGTCTCTCTTCTACTGTTATATTATCCATCGCTGGTACAGGGCTCTTTCCTTCTTTTGCTTCCCTCATGTCTTTTCCCTCTTTCATTTCGCCTTCTTTCTTCTCTTCTTTATTATCAATCTGGGGTATTTTTGCTTCTTTTAAAAGGCTGAAAAAACAACTCCATAGGAAATCGAAATTTGTATTGTTTGAGAGTTGATGATTATTAATATCTTCACGATAAGGTAAATACTATGGATGAGGTATGGAAAACCATTATTTAAGAATAGTATTGATATATAAGTATTTCTTTTGAAGTGATTGCTTTTCTAAGCGAGCATCTGTTCCTCAAGTTCTTGAAAGCTCATCCCTTCCAATCCGAAGGAACATCTGTAGGTATTACGTGAAAATAAATAGCCCCATACGCCTCTTCAATTGAGGCACGTTTTCGATTCACTGCCTCAACTGTTTCGCCATAACGACAAAAAAAACTTTTCGCAAGCGCAATCTCGATGCACACTCTTCTCAATTTCCTCTTTTACACGAGCGCTATTCAGTATGAGCCATAAAAAATTTACGGAGCAAGGATCAAAGAAAAAAATTCTTCCTTAAAATGGTAAAGACGTTGCACATTTAAAGTTTTTCGATGAATTAACTCAGTCATTAGCTCTTATAAATCACTCCAGAATGAAGTAGACAATAAGAATGAAATAGACAAATAACGTTGGCCCCATCCATTGGCGTAACTAGAATTCACTAATGGGGGGAGGGGGGTCGACACCCACAAGTCAACCACACTTACTCAAATTTTTATTTTTTCAAATTGTTGGTCCCATCATTACTAGCGGAAAACGATGACGACAGTGATCTGCAGGTTACCATTTTTTCATAATTTTCAGATTGAGGCCAGTCAAAAAATGTAACTATAAATTCACATATTTTATGTAACATATGAAGCTGTTTCATTTCAGTTTATAGATTGTAGTTCGATGAAGTGAAGTATAATAACTGTCAATGAGAATTCTGTTACCAAATCAAATAAATGTCGTTTCACAGCTCTCTCGATTCAAAGAATGCATTGAAATGATAACTTCTATTTGAAAATGCCAATATCTTGAAAACTATTCAAGCTAGGTATAGGGAACCTTGATATAAAATGAAAGATAATCGAATTTTGTATTGTTCACTGAAAAAGTACAGGGTGTTCTATTGAAAATAACAAAGTTATCTGCGTTTGAAATTATAAAAAAGTGACAATGAATTTTGACCATCCTGTATAATATTGGGTTCTATCGGAATCAATAGCCTAAAACCTCTTTAATGCTTGGTCAGAATTGGAAGGAATGGTTTCTATACATCTCGATGTTATTCTGTCTCCAATTGTACCCTGCATTTTCAAAAAGAAAACAATAACTCGAAAACGGTTATAGTTAGGTACATGGTACCTCTTATGAAATCGTATTATTATAACTATCCAAATCTGCAATAAAATACCGGGTGATCCATTTGAAAAAACACAACTTTGATATGTCACTCTTTTTTGAGTCACCCTGTATACTCCAAAATAATTTCCTGTTGCAGCCTCAATGAATATACAGATAATGAAACGAAGAAATTTCCGAAATATTCAATGGTTTGGTTTACAGAGACCGTGTCGTACGTGGTGCCCCACCCTGTATATCAGTGGGGTGTTACACCATCACAGTCATCGTTATCCTGTTTGTTATTACCTGACTATTGCCTCGACCATATATGTTTGCATGTCCGAGTCCATGGCCCAAGTTGGTGGTATACTTCTATGTACAATATGGTCTCCACCCCTACGGTTATTGTGTCTTATGTTGTGGCACTGCTCACAATACCTTATGGGGTGGTTTCCATTATAACTGGCACATTCGGTGGAGAAACATATAGATATTGCTGCTTTTTCAGTTGAACGGCAGTTCTACGACAAGTCATGGAAACGAATGAAGAAAACGAACAATCTGCGAGTATCTGATTCCTACCTTGTTTTCACACACCATGGAGACTTGTTGCATAGGGTGCAAAATATCGAAGAACATTTGGTTGGGGTGTTCGCGGTGGATCTCATTCGCACATTCGATACAAAGGTAGAGAGGGGGAGGGGTATCACTGGCGAATGTTATGGCAATACAATGATCATAGCACACTTTGGCTGCTTCTGCATTACCTGTGTTTGGGCACAAATCCCGTTGGCATACAAACGGAGTAGGATCTGCAAAAACATTGACGAGTTCCGTGGTGACGCTCGAAGCCTCGAACTTACCGGCAAATTTACATATGAGATTTTTTCGATCGAAAAGATTGGCGTTGAAAGTGGGCCAATAATAAAATAACAGTTTGGCAGCTGAAGATCTGGCTGTCGAAGTACCATACGCTATCACGCTAAGAACGTCTTTAAGTATATTCTGTTTGAGGGTCATGAGGCATTCCAACAATTGGCAGTGATGTGCGGGATTCATAGAATACTGAAACACCATCATTATTACAGCCGAAACTGACTGACATATATCGCTATCCCTCTCGTTGTGCCTTGCTGAAAAAATACGAGTGTTAGAGATAGCCCCAGAGAGGTAATGATGTAATAAACATACATATCGTGAAGGGCAAGATATAGAAACACAGGCAATTTATTATTTCCTGATGGAGATTGCAGGGAAGAACTGATATGGAAGACGCTGCTAGGGATGGTAAATTATCGATTAAATCATGTTCTAGGAACGGTAGCAGGCATCCAAGACATTGCAGGACCGACTGGCCGAAAGCTAAACAAAAAACGAAATGAATATATTTTTTATAATTCTAGTTGAATGAACTCACGGTATATTCCATAGGTGATGAGGGGCGCAACCTCAATGAGGGGGATAATCGAATTATAAAGTCCCTTATAATCCAGACTAGGAAACAGACCCATCCGAACAGAGTCCATTTCTGGGATTTTGAGTAGGTCAAAAGGGGAATTGGGTACATCTTTGAGAACAGCTGAAAAATAATTCTTGTAAGAATGCGATTTTTCTCACAAATGACGATTTCATTATACTTAGCAGAGTTTGGGAGAAGTACTTAATTGTGTTTGCTATGTCAACCCCAGAAGGAGGGGGCATAACTCCTTGCATAAGTCGAAGTTGGTAGTCATAGAGATTCCGAATTTTGGCTGTAACTGAAGTAGGCATCGTGAATATTGATAAGAAGGAGAGGCACCGACCTAGAGCCAACATCCAAAATGCTCCACGTTCTTCCACTTAAACATCATATTGAACATGCACCATCACTTACCTATAACCTATCTTTCTGATGTCCATACCATCAGAGATAAAATGTCTCACCGTCAGCTTGGTTGACTCATATTCTACATAACAGTAATTTTGAATATTCTTTGGTTTAACATTTCGGTAAAACGGAAGTAAAAATAAACATCAGCCAATGAAAACAACAAAGAATATATATGTAAGTGTACTTAATTGAAGTAAAAGGCAATTACTGAAAAAATATTATAAAACCACAAAATCGCATAATGCAAAATCACAATATTGTTATAACTTTAATTCTATACTATAGACGTCAATATCTTAACGAGGATTCGTACAGAATCGAATAAAGTCGTGTGAAATGTTGTCATCGTACATCGTTGTTCTTTAATCCCAAGCATTTCATTCTTGTCCATGTTGACTTATATTGAAATATATCGATAAGGAACAGCAAAACCAATAGGAACGAATAACATTTGGGCTAAATTCATTGACCTATAGGTCAAGGTCAAAACCGGCAAAGAATTTCAACATTGCATATTGTAGAGATTCATGTCCATATGAGCTACTACTGAATTTCCAACATACCTGCTCAATTTGAGTCGTGTAAAGCGAATTATTTTCAACTGTTTGGTTCTGGTCGGCACCAAAACGGAAGGAGACAGATATTCTAAGACATCGAACAATTAGTTGATGATGAAGAGAGGTATACGAGAAATGAAAAACTGAATAACATAGAGAAGGTAAACTTGCTTACATGCAGCAGATCTTGTACCCATGTTGACAATGCAGTCACAATAATCAAACGCAAGGGATACACTGAGGTCACATTGTTTGAAACGTGCGGGAATCTTCAACATTGAGGGCAGCTTCGTTATTCCATTACAGATCAATAGTGGTAGAAAATAAAGGATAACTGAAAGTTTCTACAATAACATCTTGGTGTACACTCGCGCGCGATTCTTTCGGTTACCTACTAGGTACAGATGCTTCTCGAATGCCTACTTACATCTTATGTTGTGAATTGAACCAATACGCATATTAAATAAACCTGCAGTGGCAATGTACATTGCAATGGTCTTTCTCAGTTTCAGCCCTAGTAGGCATATGGCCGAGATAGTTTCGGGTAGGTAGGAGTTGAAAGTCTCTTAACAAACCACAATCGATTGGTGCGAACCTCTTTCGTCGGGACTGCGCTCAAGAAGGCTCTAGATGGAGTGCTTCTTGCCTTCTCGGCAGTCTTGTTACTGGAAAGGCAGGCCATCGACCATGTCTGCGTATCGGACTTCTATCGACACTCACAACCAGCTAGTATATACATAACATCTAGCACTTCATCACCGAGCGAGCCACTATTTCACACACACATACATGTATAGGTAGTTGTACACCAAAACATAGACATCGAGACACTCATCAGTCGGCTCCTCCATATGAACGAGCACTAATTTCTTTGTTTCCGAAAAGATAGAAGAAGGGTGTTACTACAACTATTAGTGCAAAACCAAAGGAAAACAGGACATTTTGGCGGGTAACTTACACCAAAACTTATTGATAATCGCAAGTAAAATTGTGTTGAGTTTTTCGTAACTACGATTAATGCATAATCTAAAAACACGTTTTCGACGTATTTTTAGCTGACTTCAGAGAGGGATAAGGGGTGTGAGGATGTGGCGCGCATGAATTCTCATCCGCGTAAGGGCGGGTCCATCCTTTCGATCCATCCGATTTCGTCTCATTTTGGTCCAGTTTTCTCGCAACCTCTTCCGACGCACACCCCAACGATCGATGAATTTTCTCTACTCCACACAGAAGCACAATGGAGAATCGTAAGCATTCAATCATTTTCTTCTATTCACATGTATTTTTGCTTTTCATTGATGATTATTAACGATCCTCATTTTGTTTACTTCACAGTTAGTTACTCTAAATCGACCAAAAGCATAGCTTCTCACAGTTCTCAATTTCTCTATAAGTAATGCAATTGTAGAGAAATGGCAGTGTCTTCAATGTTTCCCAACATGAAGACGAATCCTATTTCAGACAACTTGTTCACAAGACAATTATATGAATAAGCAATTCTTAAACTTTTGTTTTGTTTGAGACGTTTCTCTTAAATTGAAACTAGTGACAGTGCAATAGTCAACACCAAGTTGGATGATCGCATATATACATCTTTATTGTTTTATGTTTTTGTTAGTGGATACATTTCTTTACATAATATATATAATTGAACGAATAATATAACTGTGATCGAAGATACACATAATATGTCACAATCTGAATTCTTTCGTTATGAGAATTGATAAGCCCACTTGTATTTATGTGGATGTGATATTATTTGTCCTTTGTGAATTACTTCGAATGTTTAATGATTCCGAACATTTCTAAATTTGACTTATTAAATTTGACTTCATTGAAAAATATTGATGTAACTGCTGTAAATTTTGTCCAATAATTGAGATCTCAGAAACGATAGCAACCTCCAATCACAAAAGATAACTATATTGACTCCTCATCATATTGTATGCACTCGATACAGGGTGAAATGAATTTGTTTATAAAAATCTGGATCTTTGAATGATCGAATTTGAGTTTTCTACAGCCTCTTCTGATGGGATGAAACCAATTCGTGTATTCATAGAAATTTCGTATACTCAGAAGACAAAATAGGGCCAAGAAAAAGTGCATAAAATATCTTCGAGTAGAAAAATTCATCTACCTCAATGAAGAAAAGCCGGCTTTGAAATTAGAGCGATTTTGTTCATCACGGATCGTGATTAAATAAAAAAATCTATTGTTATGTAATTTTCATTTTTATATAGAGTTCAGTAATTATTATTTAATAATCGAGTTATGATTTAGTTACAGGGGAATCAGTGGACGAACTTCGACAGCGATTGAAGAATATGAGACAAATGATGGAAGAACGGAAAAATCTAGTTACTATAGATGAAGGCAGAAGAACAACCAACATCGGTGTTATCGATGGCAACTTTCTGAGTGTCGTTTTCGGAGCAGTTTTAACTGTTATAGTGACAGTTAGCGTATACGCTTTTTATAATTTATTCTCGGCATTATTCAAGAGATACGCAGACAAACACGAAGAGCTGTAATTAGAATCAATATCTATCAAATATCTCTGTGGAACCAAAACAAACTGAATAGATAATAAAAGTGTCACTTAATAAATTTTATACCATATTTTCAAAAAAAATCCTATAAAGTCAATTTGACTATTCAATTTGAATGTTCCTATCTAGGGAAAAACTAGACTCAACATATTATAAGCCTTCATAAGCGAATCTCGAAGAGCTGAGTACGAGTATTTGACTTTTTTACAAGACCTGTCATTTTGTCTTACCGCCAAACGTATCTTGTCCAGGGCGTACAGAGGGCCGTCCAGGCTGGTACTGTAATTACTGATTCCTAGCGAATGAATCGACTTGGGGTACTTAAATAATACTCAAATTATTTATTAAAACTATTACCGACATACTATTTTGGTTTCATTTGGTTTCATTTAAAAAAGGTGCTGCTGAATATTAGATTTGAAAAGTTTCTATTGTAATTTCGTACCTATTATAAATGAATTATGAAGGAAAGAAAATTTGGTTTCGAACTACATGTTATTAATATACTGGATTTTTATTCATTCACAAATATGACCAGATTTTTGTCTTCGTTAGGATATATCACACATTGTTGTATATATTATATTCTTGTCAGTAAGACAATGTTCTTTGTATAGTGAAAAAAGTTTGATCTTTCTACCCAGTTGCGATGTTTTTATTGTACTCGTATTATTGAAATATTGGATTGAGAAAAATGAATTTCCGTCTGTGAGGAAATGTTCCTTAACATTTTTTTGTGGAAGACAATAAAAAATAGTTTATCATTGACATTCTGATTGGCTGGGATGATTTAGGTGAATGTAAACAACATTAGTTGTACGAAAAACGGACGATTTTAATATTTTTGAAAGAAGACTGAAAGCTTTCACTATTGTTTCAATATCACCGTAAAAAAATGAATCACATGTAAATACTGATAAGGCAATAACAATTTAACTTGTCAAATGTCCAAACTGTCCAAATGATTGCATTGGGCCACCAGTAAAAAAAAAGCATGAACCAGTCCAGTAAATTGGTTTCAAACAACAGTGTCCGGCTGGATTTATCCATATTGAAGTTGGTTGATTGAGGATAAATAAATGAGGTATACAGGGTGTCCCGTAAAGACCACGTCAAACCGCGGGAGAATGTAGATCAAAGGATAACCCATCTGCTATGACAAAATTCCCACTATAAAAGTCTTACCGTTTTCGATATATTTTTTGTCAAATGAATTTTTGCCCCCTTCAATAGTTTTGTCCTCACGGTTGGTACAATTTCACACCTTTTTGGTAAATTTTTTCAGTAAAATATTGCTAAAGAATGATTTTAAGGTTTACATTGAAAACATCCTCCGAACATTTTAAAGGGGTCTGTGAGAAATATTTTCATTGAAAATTTTGGTAGTGGATTCTTTTGTTCGTGAAGTTTAGCCCATCGTAGTACTGTAGCTACTGCTGCACATTACACCAATGAATTGTCTATTTTATAGTGATTTCTCACAGCCCCCCTTCAAAATGTTCGGAGAATGTTTTTATGTAAACTTTAAAAACATTCTTCAGCAATATTTTACTGAAAAAATTAACAAAAGAGGTGTAAAATTGTATCAATCGTAAAGACAAATTATTGAAAGGGGCAAAAATTCATTATTTAAAAAAAATCTAGAAAACGGCAAGACTTTTATAATGGGAATTTTGTAATAGCAGGTGAATTATCATTTGATTTACATTCTCCCTTGGTTTGACGTGGTCTTTACGAGACACCATGTATACTTTTAAAATCAACCTTCCTGCGAAATGTCACCGTGCATGGTGAAGTCAACACATTTCGCGTGCAATTCAGTATAGTCGAAGAAGTTAGACGAGTAGTGAACATCAAAATCGAAACATAATATAAAACTAACGAAGGAAATGAAAAGGTAAATCTATGTTGGCTCGAAAAATCAAGAATAAAATAAAAACGCGTAAAATGTGTGATCCGGAATACACTGACTATGTGGTAAGTTTAAATATAAAATGAATACCAAAAAACTGACCGTTATTGTGAATCTATTCTTGCAACTTAATTTTATCGCCGTTATATCTGCTTGTCTCTACAATTTATTTATATTTATTATTTATTCATTTAATCATCGATTGCATATAAATATAACTATCATCGTATTTCAGACACGTTCTTCAATAATGACCTTCGAAGTACGGCAATTTCTATAAAAATAATAAACAAATAAAAAAACAGTGACAAATACGTTCGTGAATAAAACAAGAGCGTAACAGGTCTTGCATAATCTGTATTCTATCAAAATAACTCTAATGAATGTATCTAATATCACAACTGTAAAAAAATCACTATTGTACTTTTCGTTTGAACGTGATATACAGTGACATATACAGTGTGGAGCAGCCAATTGGAATAAATTCGACAACAAATAAACATGTAAAAAAAATATTAATTTCAATGTAAGAGATGCTAATGTTACTTTTTGTAATACATCTGAAAACACTTAATATTTCCGAGTTGAAGATAGGTGTGGGACATGTACATGAATTATGTATAGAATTTTCTGAAGAATCCAAAAAACAATTAATATACAGGGGGTGGTATTTAAAATAAGAAAGTTGATATCGGCCACTGTCATATTTTTGAAAAAAATGCGCATCTAAAAATACAAATCGACGTGTCCAAGTGTTTTTCCCAACACGCTCTCATTTGTTCGTTATCAAATTTATTCCATTTGGCTGTTTCACAATGTATACGTTGACTTGAATTATATGTGACCGATAAAATGGTTGAAGTGGTCATAACACAATGGTTTTATCGGTAACTATATTGTTTCAGTTCTTGCGCTACTTGTTACACCGTGGTTGTATGTAATAATGATGTCCTCAAGTAAAAGGAAATGCATCAATTAAAATATTTATATACGTAGATACAGCAAGAGCTCAAAGCTTTGTTAAGTAATTTTATCAATTAGATGCAATTTATGTTATGATGATTAATTCATTGTTAGAGTGTTTTCAAAACTCCAGATGAGGTTAAAAGACTTTCTTTATCACTATCATCTCTATATTATGATTTGGTTTCCATTCGATTGTATTCATTTTTATTTCCTTTATTGCAAGTATTCCTGTAAATGGCTCTCTTCAACCATTATGAAGTCTCATATCATTCTTGTCTTTTACAATTTCCTCATTCATTCATCTCATTTCTCCATTTTACATCACACTTAGTTGAGTTGAGGTAAGAAGATATTTTGCAATGTGATATGAAATCACAGTTTGACTCAGATATTCTTCAGATCTAGGTCGGTATAGTTGTTTGTCGTTTTAGTACAAAATATATGAAGAAGTTATAAACGATGTGATTTCCCATTCAAAAGAAGACTTCTTTGCTGACGGACTAGAGAAAAGAGATGTAGAAATACTGAAGAATCGTTGGCAGACAAAGTTAGTTGCTACGATGGCTGTTGAAGAAAAAAATGAACCTGAACAAGTAATCGGTAATCTCTAATTGCAGCAACCATTAATCAACGAGCCAATTCAAATTTTTTCGGCGAGCCGCATATAAATAAATAACACTTATTACTGATTTACGAAACCTTATTCATGATGAATATTAGAATGAAAAAATGTAAAATTGAAAAAAAATATTAAATAAAAAAAGGATATATTTATTACATATGAAAATTTTGATACGAAATAAAAAGAAAAAAACAGTGAAACGAATTTACCTGAAATTTTTTATGGGAAATTTGACACTGTTCTTTCGATACAAGGGGATTATCAGCCGGAATTGATGGGGTAGCCTTCTTATTAATTTCATGGTTTAAAATAATTGTTCACAAATATATGCACTTCCAAACAGATACATCATTTGTTTTGTGTTTTTCGTCAAAAGCAAGAGTTTCTAACAACCTACATACGATTTATAAAAATGTTCAATGGTTTCTGAGAAAAGTAAATTTTTCAAATTGGTATTATTCTGCATGTCAATCATTTTAATTTGAAAGTGTACTATCTTTTCATTTTAAATAATTTAATTACAATATATTGTAATATTTCCTGCTGAGTCCCTTAATACCTAGAAGGCCCCGCATCAACAGCAATCGTTAATCAATTAAGTTGTTGGACAAGATTTTCCCAAGAATCACGTGCCTCAACGTGATTACTTGTTGCTCATGCTACTACACATTTCTCAAAAACTATCATTTGTGCTGAAGATTTATTGATCACTAGAAGTTTGATCAATATCGTTCATATATGAGTACAATTTCAAAAAATAATTGAACTACGAAAACCGTCAATCAATATGTTGTAGGTGAGTTGAAGTCAGCTTCGCCTGAATTGAAGATGTGTCCTATTAAATTAGCATTACCATCAGCTTCTGGGACACGCGATCCTTCTAGAATTATATCTATAAACGTCCCTGAAAATTTTCTCCAAAGCATCCAACTCAAATCCATTCTTACACAACAAATACTAAACACCACCATTGGCCTTCCCCTCCACATTGCATCTGGTTTCCTTCAAAATCTACTCAATTCAGCTATCTTCAAAGAGAAGCAGAAAAACTCTCTTGCTGGACTTATTGACGATAATCAACTTGGAAACCTGACGAGAGGCATCTCACAAGGTGATGGACCTGCAGATTCTTCCGATCGAAGTGAAGAAGAATCTGAGAGTGATACAGAAGAAAACAAGGATGATTATCATGCCATAGTGCAAGAAGATGATCCCTTGAATTCGGAGGATGATGGTTCTGATGCTGACGGTGTAGAGGAAGATTTTGACACTGAACATGTGATAGTGTGCCAATTTGACAAGGTAACGGTCTTTTTAGGACTGGTTCATAAAAAATTGAGTGACTGTTTTTTTGGCGTTGTAGATAACACGGGTCAGGGATAAATGGAGATTCCGATTGAAAGATGGAATTATGAACTTAAAGGGAACGGATTTTATATTTAAAACTGCTTCCGGTGAATCAACCTGGTAATGTTCCAGTTCACTTTGATGTCGTTATTCACTTCATTGAACTCATTTTGTGTTTCGTTATTTTTAAATATCACCTTTCAAAGAGATTGTAGCTACATTTGAAAAATATTATATTATACTGACTACGGATCCGTGAGGATTACACTGGCCTAACCATTATATTATGTTTTTTTTATTATTATTACAGGGGTCCGAAGGATATACTGCAGCCGGATGCTTATTGTATTTCCCCTATCATTCTGATACCCAAAAAATTGACTATTTTGCAAAGGTCACTAGGTTTCAGGGTACTCACATTCTCTAGGTTTAAATTAGGTTCCCCTAGTTGCACTACTCTTCTATAGTTTAGTGCCTCACAATAGTACAAAATGTGTTCAATAGTCTCAGGTTCTAACCCGCACAATCTACAAGTCTGTTCACCTTGATATAGCCCCATCTTTTGTAGGTGTGTTCTGACAGGAGCATGTCTGTCAGTTCTTTTTTCTACTGTTATCTGAAAACAAGTTTACTATATTCTTATCCTGGTGTGATCCCAGGCTATTCTTTGTAATTCTCTGACTCGTCTTTTAATGGAGTTACCAAGTAGTTTCTTGGGCACTCCAAGTACTGGTTCCGGGCTAAAGTAGGGTGTATCTGACCCCTCCCTAGCTAGTTCGTCAGCTATTTTATTGCCTTCTATTCCACTGTGCCCAGGTACCCAGATCATTTTAACTCTGTTCAACCATGCCAGCGTCAGAAGTTCGTTAATACATTCCCAGATTAGTCTGGACTTAACCTTATACCCTGCAAGGGCTTACAGGCTGGCCTGATATTTTCATTTCAAGCATTATATGTTTGTGTTAATGTGAATAAGTATTATTTTTTCGTGTCGAAATCAGAGATTCAAACAAAAGATTCAAAATAACATTAATGTATTTACAAATTGTAGTCTATACAAGACGATTACAGTCTGAACTCTATACATAGTTTACAAATGAAACGAAGGCACATTTTCTCAACGATTAGCCACCTTTGGCCATCATGAAAGGTTGCGAATGAAATAGCGTATATCTACGTCACATCTCACTCACATACCTTTTTGTACCTACTTTGAAATGAACTAAGATAACTATTCAAAATCACAATAATAATTTTATCAAAACCCTGGATATAAAGAGCTATTTACCCCAAAAACTCATAATACACTTTGTGTTCATTCACCTAACAAGACCATTCCTTTCTAAAAAATGACTAAAAATGAACAACCAACTTAGGTTACACATCAAAATATCTCATTTATTATTCATTAATATTCGGTGCAAACCCGAGAACACTAACTAAAAAATGTCTCTATCAAAAGAATCCTAACAATAGTAAAATAAATAAAAATCCACATATACAAGTGCTGCCGAAACTGGTGACTTTCGCAGCTTAATGAAATGTTCTGACTGCGACTATTCCTACTGAGCAGGTTGATAACCGACATGTCGAAGCTGCTTGAGGGCCGAATTCCAATAACTACGAAATGAATTTGTGAAATCTGTGAAATATCTTTAACGGTACACAGCCATTTTATCAAATGGATAGGACTAGAATGTAACTCTATGGCGAGCCAATGACTATTTCCGATATTTGACCATGTTAATACAGAAAGAATCCAAATCTCGACGTTCGAAATTAAATACTGCATCCCTGCGTGATTTCATCTGTCGACTGCTGGCTCCATCTACAAAGATGGTTGTTATTACTGTTGCTATCATTCCGCAAACTCTGTTCTAACTCCAGAAGTTGGCCCATGAAGTTGAGGTTGGGAGATATAATCGGTCTAGCTTCTTTAACTTTCTTGTATGCTTCCACCATTGGCATCTGCTTGAATTTCATTATGTATGCTATGGCTATTGTAGCACTACGGGACACTCCTGCCTGACAGTGGACCAGTACTCGAGAACCGTTTGTTCGAGCTTGTTCTGAAAGAAAGAAAAGTCTTTTCTGAATTCATACAGACAAAAGTATTATCAATGATGTGGAATAGATTGTGTACGTTATGGCATAGTTGTTTTCAATCTTCAGGGTCGTCTCGCGAGTCCGAATAACATAATTATGTATGAAACGATCATTAGGTTGATACTCGCAGGTATGTTTTTACGATATGCTTATAAAATATAAGTTATATATTTATGTATGATATGCAGAAGAAATACATATATGTGAAACAAACAAAAATATGTTATCGTAATTTTCGGCTAACGAACACGCGAAAAATAGGTGCACACAATTATAAAATTAAACACATTTTTGCAAGATTCGAACATCTACAAGAAGCAATATGCCGCTTACAAAGGTGGTGTCTTGGTATTGATCGTTCCCGTTTGAGCGTGAAATGAAATCAAGTTAATAAACCAAATATTTTCATTTTCTTATCGGTATCGATTCCCATTTTGCAATAACACAGCATTGAAAAATAAGGTGAACTGTCAAGTCTGGAATGATCGAATATGGGACATCTCTCCTAATGAAAAACCCAATGTATCGGACTCATTTCTCAAGTACCTATTTTAGAAATAACACAAATTCACATAACCCTAAGACGAAGAGTCCGGTATAAAATAGGTAATAAAATAACAAAAAGCATTGCGCATCTTGACCGTTAACGTACTTAGGCAATGACACTAAAGCTGTCTAACCAACTGATACACTGGTTGCATAATGACTTGGAGTGCTTCTCTCTAAAAATACAAACGCCCACACCGATTGGGGTTGTTGTTCAAAGTAATGACCCAGATGACGAATATTGCCGTTTGGTTTGGCGTTTAGCAGCTGTAAAGAGCAACAGGAAAACAGAGAGGGAAACTATGACTCATGCCGAGACTAAATCTGTATCCTGATGCTTTGGTGTATTTTAAAACTCCATTTCATTAAACTGGGCATGAACGGCGGCAAGCTTTCATGACTTATTGTGACGACAAAAAAGAAAAACACAACTTTCAACTCCTCTTTCTTTATTATTTGGTTGCTGAACGGAAACACATTTATTAATTTCAATTAGGATTATGTTTTTGGAGTAGTCTTGAATATTTTTAATTAATGGATTATTGGTGAGACACTCTGTGTACTGTCGAATATTTGTGGGGTTCATGTTTTGACGGCTCAGAGTCCTTTTTATTGATATTTAATAGTATAGGTAGGGATACCTAGTTGTTCAAGCAACATAAATATTGATTTATGCTCAGTATACATACTACATGGCGCGAATGGCCATAAGAGTGATTTTCATCGTACAAATTCAATGCTGTAGAGTTAGCAATAAATTTTGTTGGACTTTTACTGCTTGAGATGAAAGAACAATGCATACGTTTAGCGAAGAAATTTCTTCTCGACATTTGACTAGGTATAGTCTGACGAAAATAGTCATGTGTCATATTTCACGTTATTATCTCTTATGAAATCAGATTGTTCAAACAAGGTCTCTTGATTTTTGACAGATACGCAACTACCACATGAAACTATCTCTACGTTTTCACCTTTGAATACGATTATTATAAGATGAACTTTTTTTGAATTTCATAAAAAAAGATCGAAAATCGAGCTACACGAGTAAAAAGTAAACATCAGAAAGTGAGTCATCTAATATAGCCGCAAGCGTCTCTACGTGGTTGAGTAACCTGCATGTATACTTGAATTACCGAGGATTAATTAACAAATTAATATGTTGACTTAACTTTGTACTGCTGACCCGATGCGTTGTTATAAATTCTCGAATAAACGTAAAAGGCAAATAAATTTGTCAGCTATTTTATTGGCACGTTTGATATGAAGCTGACGTTTTTAAAATTATCGCGATTTAGACAAGGTCATCAAACGTGCTGACTCTATGATTTTCCTCGATATTCATTGATTATTCATGAAACATTTTGTTCATTTGATAATATGTAGGTATGTATATGGTAGTAAGGTGAAAATTCCACGAAAATGAGTCGACTTATGCAGATTATTATAGGTGGACAAATTCAGAAATGGAATGTGAATGAGAAGTAATGAATCTATCTTAGACGGTAAAAAAATGCAGCTCTGGAATTATCGAACTGTTTGGAAAAAATCAGACCAGATGAGGGTAGAGGATTAAGCAGATTAATAAAAAACAATGTTTATAAACTCTTTGATACATTCATTTTCCTGAATATTATTAATTCTTCAATTCATTGGCATTTAAAGTAGTCTTCAATGCGAATAAAATTATTTCAAGGTTATAATTGAAAGATTATGTGATAATTTTATCGAGAATCTTCCTGATGATTGTATATCATCACCATGAGTAACCAACTTCTCTGTGCGAATACACATTGATATTCTTAATTTTCTATTTATCAATTATCTTTTTCAAATATTGGCATTGCGTTATTCATAGAAAGATCAACTATTAGTCATTCAGATTGAAAAAGGAGAGAATATCAACAAAGTTATCATCGATTAGTGAATATTTATTGGATGAATTATCTCGCCACAACCCACTTACATAGTCAGACCCTTATATCCCTTAAATGCATTGCTCCCTCATGACTAATACAGTTTACACAATCTATATCGATAGATCGAATAGATTTTCGACACATGCACTGAATCACCCATATTAGTGGGTGATACTGTTATTATACATATGATAACATTATTTATTTTGCGCGTATTAGATCTAATCGAATCTGATACCAGGTAGAAGGGAGTTTTCAATGATACTTTTTGGTCAATCCAGATTTTTTCTTTTCTATAATTATTATCTGTTATATTAGATTCATCTATCAAAATTATTTCCCATGTACACAGTGATTCATTGTATTTTTACGAAATCTGAAGAAGAATAACAGTTCTCTAATGTTTCTGCAAATTCAATGTTTTGGATTATGTCCTATAGAAATAAGGTTCCAACTGTTAGCTATTTGAAAGTTATTATTAATTCAGTTTATTATCGAAAAAATGTTCTATATCAGTGTCACTATTTGATTAATTTTACTGAACTGTCACTATTTTTTTCAAGTTTAAACTTTAAACGATCGATTCAAAACGCGTTCTATTCCATTTAATAAAGTTAGCCAGCGAGGGTAGGGAAGGAAATTGTTCGTTACACTAACAAACTTCATAAAGTGTTTCAGTTTTGATTAAATCACCCGGTATAATAAATAATCCTGTAATCTTGAAATTATTCGAATATGAATTGAAAATCTGTGTCAATGGCTGATATCATGAAGGTATAGGGAATGAATGAACACCCTACCCCCTTTCCAGTATATCCTGTCATCCCCCAATATTTTTCATGATTCAAAAGGTGACACGTCATCATCATCCCTCCGTATATCCGGGCAAAATATTGTGGAATAAACAGAGCATTAAGGATGACTAACTCATGCAGTATATGTTTACCCCATAAGGGCCAATTGGTGATCTCAACTCAATATGGTAGAGATTACAACAATAGAATTACATGGGCGTAGATAATGGAGATATTTATCGCTGAATACTGCTGGAGACATTGAAATGTGATCAAACAATATCCGATTTCGTCGCACAACGAAAAATTTGATATATATTCAATTTATTTGAGTTATCAGAGCTTTGACCTAATGACCGATCGATTGTTTATCAGCATATGAACGCTAGATCAGGAAAGGAAAATAGCCCATTCATACAAGTGAGCTTTGACTGAGAGCTTGTCAGAATATGCAATGTTGCCGCTCGTCTTCTTTTCCAGTGATAGTATGAAAAAACAAGTTGATGATATTTATAATCATATTCAAAATGAATAAATAGCCTCAAAATTCAAAATTATTTCCTGATAATTCTGAATAAAAAAAACTATTGCATTTTCGCTCTCATGATCATAATCGGGAATACAGTCTCTGTTTCAGTCATTGTGTCAAGTTGTTTATTTGAATAGAAGTGTTTATAAATCATGGTCTTGATCATAGTCATAAAATATGGCATTGAAAGTTCCTAAATTTCAAATTTCATGTTAATTATTGATACAACGTAAATGCGCATGTATTGATATTGGATAATAATAACATATGAGACTTGTTTCTGTTTTCTCGGATTTGCAAGTTTTGTCATTTGCTAAACATTGAAAACATAAAATCCAACACGAATAAAATGATATATGTATAACAATCCAGAAATTTATAGTTATCTCACTCGTCATATAATCAATTCTGTGATTTAGTTCATATTTTGATATCACAATTTTGATGCATAAAGACTGACCCTTGATGAGAAGTGATTGTTGCTCAAAGCAAGAACAAATATACGTTTCGCTTTCTGAGTTTTTGAAGCCAGAACCCCCTTCTTTATTGCGGTGAGAATTTTTGGGGTTGCGACTGGGATATCCCGGAGCTGGGAATCGAAAATGAGTCACTGATGGCGAGAGGCAGAGCCAACGTTCGACGGCCCTTGAACAATGACTGCGATGAGTAATGGAATGGTGCAGTTGCTGACTCAAAACTCGACAAGGCCGTTACAAATGCCACGATACGCCATTCATGAGAATAACATGCGCTGCTTTAGACAGGAAATTTACAACGCAAATTTATCGTAGACAAATCTCGGCGCGTATAATGATCTCACAAAAATAGTATACAGGGTTGTCATAGTTTAAAGGACACCATTCTGGTGAAGAATAAAATCTTTATCAATAGGAAATGGTATGAGCCGTCGTCGATATAACAATTGCTATGTGTCATTTGTGAAAAGAATTTGTCATTGTTTTCATTGACAGAAGTCCACTAGACGTACGCAATACATTTTACAGCCATATCAGTTTTATGGTGTCGTAATGTTTCTGTGACAAATTGTCTTTGATTTAACATTTTAGAAATAATCTCATCAAATCTAATAATTTTTTTATTATCATCTCCTCATGCGAACGTTTATGGTCTTAAAGCTCAACAAACGCTTTCGTAATCTTGATATGCAACATTAAAGTTACTTCTGTCACTCTAAAGTGAAGTAGATATAGAAAATGTTGGGTTATCTTTATTACAGAAATTCACTGAGATATGTAAACGATATAAATTTTCTTTTCTCAACTTAATGTGTTATATAAATTTGACTCGCCCTGTAAAACAATGACGAGGAATGAGGTTTCAAGAATCGATTGTACTAACGAAACTGCCTTGCTATAAACTTTCTCTCGATATAGCGAGAAAAAATATTCTCTTGTGTTCACCAACAGGTTTCTCGTGATTACATTTGAATACCTGATCTAGGAATGATGAATTTTACTTCTAGGAACAGATAAATAACAAAAAAGACACTGATTAGACATAGGTATAAGTATGGCAGCTGATATCCCATGAATTTTTCGTCAACACGTTGTTGAAAAAACAATATGAGGTAACACACCTTTGAATGGAATTAAAAATGGCAACACGGAGACATAGGAAGAAGGAAATGAACTAGTTTGCCCTCCCTGGTTAATAAAAAATACAAAAGCTACGTAGTGAATGTGCTGTGCAAGTTCTTCCTGTTTAACTTGGCCAAATTGACTTACGAGGTCACACGAGAACGAATGCCTGTGGCCGTTTTCACAGACGGGACTGACTGTTCTGTCATGTTCATGTGAGCAGGTGACGAAAAATGACGATCGTAAATTATTCCGAAAACGAGTTTTCTACTCATACTCAGACTGGCCAACGACTACAGCCATTCATTGGTTTTGTGCTTCGAAGATTTCGAGGAATCGTAAAGACTAAAAACAACCAGCTCACATGCCATGAAGAATTTCGAATAGCAAAGCCATTGGTGACTTGGAATAGCACAATAAATAAAGATTTTTAATATTCCCAAAATATAGCAGAAGTTGACAAAATCTCACAGTTTGTGCTAAGATATATCATTACAAACATGTGATTCGAGGCCTCTACTACGAAAATATTATTTAATCCATATTTAACGAACCTTATTCTCAAGTTTTCCTTAATTCTAATTCAATATTTTCATAAGGATTTTCGAGACATTGAATTGAATTGCGTGGATTACTGTGTGTTATTCTTGAATGTATTTTTCAAGTGGTAGCAAATTCAAATGTTTCACCATATTTTATATTAAAAAGTAAACAACAAATTAAGCAGAGTTAAACTTTCCATGATAGTCGAAAAGATATGAATCATTCATAAAAGCGCCATTTATGAATGATAATATTTACTTTAGTTTCGTCACGAAGGTCGAGATAAAAAATAATAAATTCAGGATGTATATTTACTATGTCAGAAATAAAGAGATATCCATATCTTGACGAAATGAAAAAACAATTGTTTCTCAATTATTCTATGTAATCGATCGCTTTATATTCAACATTGAAAACATATACATTGTTTGTGACACAATATTTACATCTTAAATTAGCATGATGTTGAATGATTCATCACTGAATGTTCAGAGATCTGTTATGGAAAATTTCGAACAACAAAAAAGTTTACTAGTGCGAATTGAAAATGATTTTACATTCCGGATTAAGTTTTTTCTATTGGTGGTACGAATGAGAAATTGTGTAATAAATGAACTGTAATCATCATAATAATATCAATAACATTATAACCTTATCAAATATTCTGTATTTCCGATTTATACTCATTATGTGTTGACTGAAATGAAATTGAACTAAATGCCACTTGAGTGAGATAACAATATAAAACGGCACGCAGGAGCAAGAAAATATTCATCTACTGTTATGTACTGATGAGAATTGAATATTTTTTCGAGTACCCCATCGCTAGTAGTAACGCAGACAGCGACTCATTCCGCGCATCAACAACCCTTTTCCGAGCTATTCGAGAAGAAATTGTTGAGACAACTTATTTCCGGTGCTGTATGCATCAAAATAAAACTGAAACTCACCGATGAATTCAAACGCCTCTTCGAAATACTGCTTGAGGTTCTGATGCCCTGAATCCGTTGCCGGTATCTGTTTGTAGGTTATGCCACTTTCTTGATGGTACCCCGGCAGCTGCGAGGTGACGTTCAACACGCAGGTGGTGCCGAGCCCTTGCAGACACTCGAGGTCGGCCGCGTCCTTGCTGTTGCCTAGGTAGAGGAAGGGCAGTACCTTCGACGCCGGGTACGATTCGACGTCGGCTAGGGCGGGACACGACGCCGATGATGGCAGGGTGACGCGTGCTGGGACGCCCGCGACTATGTCCTCGCATAGTTCTTTGTGTTTTCGGTGGAATTCTCGGTGGCCTCCTGAGGACGATTGAGACGAGAGTTAAACGGGTTTACATACAGGGTGTTTGGCTGGTCGATAAATGAAGTCGTGGGAGTGAGAGTAGACTTTGAGAGAGACAAAAGGGTCATATAATGGATGGTCCGATTTCAACACCAATCTCGATGTCTTTTGTTATGCTTTAACATCATAATTGATTGATTTTCACGGTTTGCACTATTGCAAAGTATGGAAAGTTTCATTCAGGATCATCAATATTTCATCTCAAAAATGTTTATTCCTGAAATTTTCAAATTGAACTTTTGGTAGCGTCAACTCAGATGAACGATTTTTCAGAGTTTCAATGTATGATAATAAATATTATATACTGGATGTTCAGAATCAACAATGGTCATATTTCCCAAATCATCAATTGGTTTATAGATGATAATCGTATAATTATTAGATGACTCAGTACTTAGTTACCGATGTAAATCGATTCATTATTGAATTCCAATGTTCCTATACGATAATTTATTTGAATTCCATTTGAATACGTTGAATATACAACGCAGGTATTTCATGGCCAAATTATCAAATGATATTGATATCACATATACCGGGTGGCATAGTTATAGTTGTTGATTTTTTTAAAGGTCGATGAACGAGCAAGTTCTGCTACTAAATCAATTCTTACAGTTGCCTTATAAGGGATTTTCCATGACAAGTAACGAAAACATTGTAAAATGAATATGGAATATTAAAATGTTTCCATTTATTATGTTTTCCAATGATACCTTGTCGAAGACATTCAATATCAAGACCATAAAACAAGAGAAAAGTCAGTGTCATATCAATCCTTCATGGATTCTATCAATTCAATGTTTTTATTCCCCATTCTGTTGTGTATTTCAGAAAGTGACTCAGCATCTCGAAGATAAGATCTTGTTATTCCTAAGAGAAGCCATAAAATGTAACGAGGATGACTAATAGAAAACATTATCTGCGGGATGTCAATTGATTCTACCCCCCTGTGAAACAACAGCGGAATTATCTGAACATCAAATTTGAATAACATGTACAGTGGCCGTGATTCATCATACATACAACCCTAATTGTAAGGGATAAATTGAATGGCAATGCATTTAATAGCCCGGTGAGTCATAGCACCCCTAAAGATGAGGGCAAACATTTAAAAAACTGCTTTTTAGACGGGAGATGCTTGGCACCGAACAGGGATGGTGGTGACTAATACAACTGCTCTAGAAGGGGAATACTCATTCATAAAATGGGTACGTCTATTTGATAGTAGAATATGAATCATACTCAGGTATTAGGGACTTGGGGCAAAACAAGGATATCAGTGTCTATTATTGAGAATGGTGGAAAATAACGGAACTTTTTCGTATTCCTAATTCGAAAATATTTGGTGTTTTCGATACCTAAATATATCTAGAAATAAATAAATGAAACACAGTCCAATAATTTCCTGATACAGATAATAAATTTGTTTATGCCTAAGAAATTGACACCTGATAATGATGAATGAAAATATACACCTGTTTAAAAAACTATTTCAACTCCTGTGCTAAAAAATTGCCTATACAAATATTTTCATGAAAAAAGACTCACCGAGTGACAAATCAAGGTTTTCTTTCTGCAACATATTCAACGCAGAACTAATTCACTGCACTCTCAAAACACTTATCAGCTTGAATTTTTATTAATTTATCTGCACTAATGAGTCGATCAGCACTATAACCCAATCATGGCAAACACTAACACTTCTCCAAGGATGATCCATAAACAACAACAACAACCGACCAAGCGACTGGAACAGATGGTCCAGTGAGATACCATGAGAAACAGATTCACCGGGACAGACCGACCTGCTTATATGACTCACCCTGTACGTTGGGATTCTCGCACGTGAATCCACACTTATGTCATGATGAGTAAGAACGATCGAGGTTTGACTCGACATGAACTAGGGGAAGCATTTCTGACTTATGAAAAAGAGAATTTTGTCAATGAAAAAAAAAAAAGATTTGGAGATATTGATGGACTATAATGTGAGAGAATGTTTACTATTGTATATTGAATGTTTATATTATTTATCATCATTTTATGCCATGAATGAAAGCAAATTGATGTCGCGGAATAATAATGAGCCTTTGAGAGCAAATAATTTGAAAAAAACTCTAATTTTGAAATTCATAGAAAATTTCGAGAAAAATAATCAGTGTTTCTGAAGTAGATGGAAATAATGAGAATACTACCTAAACGATTTTTTTTGTATGAAAAAATATTCACTTCTAGTTCACGTGAACAGTTTTCCATAATATTTTATTCATTTCTTGCAGTGTTTGAATACAATCACAGAATTTTAGCAGTCTTGACCAGAGAAAACATTTCAAAGTCAAATGAGAACATTTAACTTTCAAATTCCATTCGAAACACAATAAAATTTGAAATGGTTGAATACAGCAATAAGGCTAACCGAACGAGGATTTCCGAAAAAATACGAACGAGTAATTCAGAATGCTAAAAAAATAGTAAATATCTTACAGAGACAGAAGGTACTTACTGCACTGTGCATTAAGAGGTACTATCCTGAGTACTAAACACGAGCTCGGCCTTTTAATCCTCATTTTTATATATTCAAATGTTCGTGTGTGTCAGTACACTATCTCTGCGATGAAAAACTAAACAATAACACTGCACTTTTCCTGGTTGAACGTATTCAATATTAGTTTCAGAATGAGTTGTATACAATGCGATGGATTAAACGCGTTCACTGGTCATTTGGTGGGGGAAGTTGTGAATCACTCGACTGGTTAATGTTTACCTCCTGCGTCATACAATGTCTGAAGGACGAATATGAAATCCCCTGCGAATCCATTTCGATTCCTTATTCGAGCGGTGTTTTTCGGAATATAATGACTAATGATTAATGATACTGGTGATGCAAAATAGGATTTTTCTCATGAAAACCACAGGCATCGTTCTTATAGGAATATCCAAAAGAGGAATGTTTTATCTTCGATGAAATAATTTGATATAAAGCGTATAAAAATATCTGACACTCATGAAGATTCAACTCTACAGTACATTGTAGAAATCTCAATGAGTGATTTTTATACAGGGTGCAATAAAATATGTGTTGAACATTTCAGGGAGTGATTCCTCATCGAAAAAGAGATAGGGTCTTTCTCATGAAGAAATTTCATTGGAGCATCCCTTGATAAGATCACAGCATAGGGATTATTACCTATGCTGTGATAAGATACAGTCTCTTGAAGAGGGTACATGAAATTTGAGTCACATTTTTTTTTTCACAACCAAAAAGTTACAAAACTGAATCTGATGATTATATTTTTTACTATCGAATAGACATTTTGACAGTAATTTATTTGGTTTACCCCATGGTTGTAAGGGATGGAAAACGCAACCCCCGAAATTTATTTCCAATATAACCTCCCGTCTCTTTATTTTTCAACCATTTAAATTCATTCATGATCAAGTAGTGAGTACGGCTCGTAGTCGAAGCTTTTCACGAGGGCAAAATCAATTATATAATTTTTTTCAATAAACTTTTGTTAGTTTCGAGTGTATATTGAATTATATCAATCTTCGGAGAAAGTTATGCAAGAAAAACCGATTCCAGCGGCGCTCTCTAGGGGCCTACGTCTCCATCAGGACTGCCAATAGAAAATGTTTTCATATGAACTTGTTAATGGGACACCATTGCTAATGTTTTCGGAAACGACTAGTATAACAGAAAAGAATAAATTTATTAATCATGTAATTGGTGTAACATTAATTCGATGGAATTCCGTCAGCGAATTGTTAAATGATTAGGCAAAACAGTCACATCATGCTTGTACCTACTACTCATCTAAATTATAAAGAACAGTTCTGAGGAATTTTTCCAGGAAATCCATAAACGTATATGTCAAATTAGTCACACGATCTTGAGGGGTGTGAACGAAAGCTGTTTGTAGATTGATTACAACGTTAGTGAACAATAATTATTTCATTGGAAGGATTATTCAACACGCGGTCTGGTTGCGAAAAATAAGGTTCATGTACGTAAGTGTCATGTCATTGTGAAATAGTTTATAAGCAATGGAATTTGTTAAAGTTAAAGCCATATTCGGCGATCCCATTAAATATGTGGACTGACAATGACAGCACATGTGATGACTCAAATGTTTATAATGGTTTTAGTCATCTTCTTTGTAGCATTGTTTCTGGTTCATTTACTTGGGAAAAGCGAGAGCTATCTGAATTGGAAAATGATCTGATTTCACGCAAATCTGCCAAGTTCATAGTTCATTTGAAACGAGTAAGACTTGTTCTGGGAATAACAATCATTATTATATTATGCGCACTCTGATGCAATCATGTCACAGTTGACTCAATCATTTCACTGTTCTCACTCTTCAGTGCTGATATTCTATAATTCTATAAAGAAGCTAATGGTCGCATCCAGCTAGATCTAATTCTTGAATCATAAACAAGGCATAGATCGATATTTCTCTCTGAAATTGCAATTTCAACAATAATCTGTAAGTATAAAAAAATATAGTCTAGCTAATTGAGCTCAATTTCTTTTTTTAAACTTTGTACCATATTTTTTCATGCAACCGAAAATATTATACTCAAAACGTCACTGTGGTTACTCAGTTGTCTGCTATCTAGTGAAGAATTTCTTTCAGTGTAATTCTATCATTTTGTGAGATTCTTGACAATATCTTAATCATCCTCGAGGATGATTCAGAATTGACTCGGCCATTGTTATCTGCCTGGGTGAATAAATAAAAATGAGTCAAGTCCTACTCAAAACACCTGTTTATCGTCGACTGTGCCATCATGAATTCATGAGAACTGATATGCAAAGAATAAACTTCGTGTCACGCGAAACGATGACATTCAAGTAAGTCTATGAAATTTGAGTCAACTAATCCACATACCTTTAGACTTACAGATTACAATCGAATATACAGGGTATCCTATAATAAGCTTGCCAAATTACACCAGTGGATTCTCTAAACATGAATTGGGAAATATGATCGACAGATTGTTCCTAAGGAAGCTACAGTTTTCCTGGAGCAAGATTCTGAAGATACTACAAAAAACGTTTTTTCCAGGAGTATGGAACGAGGAGTAGAACGTTTTCAAGACATTTTTGTTCGCGAATTCTTATCAATTTGTTCTCAAAATGAGATTGTTGAAGTTCGGCAGGTTCGGTAGGAAATATTTTATATGTAGTTTCGATTAGACCAGGAGGTTATATTTTTTTTTGTCAGATTCAACAAATATTGTAAAGTCTCTCATATAATCCGATCCATAGTATAATCTGATCTCTGTGACAATTTAATGAAATAATATACTTGCTTTGCTTACTGTCTTGTTATTCTGCTTCGTAAACCATATCTCACATATGAATATAGAAATTATGTCATGCTTTTTCTGCCTAGCATGCACATCATGCTCATAACAAGATACTACAAGAACAGGATCCGTAAACTGAGACATTTCTTTTCTTACCTCATTATCCTTATCGTTACGAAAAAAAAAAAACGCGTATGAAATATAAAGAAAATCAGTTTTTCTTTGAATGAATGTGTTTTCTTACATCCTTTAGTAATTTAAAATTACCTTCTACATAATCTTTACATGAAATTTTGTAGTGACAAAATAAAGTTAACATTTTCTTACCAGCGATAAGAAAAAGAGGAAAACGAAGGAAAGGGCGGAAGTCGTACGTGGTATTATCACATTCAACCACGTTTTATAAATGGTTCGTTCATTGATAAAACTCTCGCTAGTCCACTTCCTCAATTAAAATTTTCCAGTAGACCAGCGCTTTTATGTTTCCAGATAAACTGTTGATGAATGGAATTATGTTGGAAAGAATTAATCATGAACGCTCCCAAGTGAACTAAATAGGAACATTAAACAAATTTCATTGAGACTGAAGTCCATTAACAACTTTTCGTTTCAGGAAATTTACTTAAATTTCAAACTCGCTGATATCGTGATCTATCCTTAATGAGTAGCTTTGGAGGAAATAAAAATATATAAATCAGAAATAAATCACAGGCAACATTATTTTTGACGTAAACATGACACAGACCACTAAATAGAAGAAAGGACATTATTTTTGCTCTAAAAAAATTTCACCCCACAATAGTTATTGATACTATAAAAGAGTTTGGTAGTTTGAGATTCATGCGATTGCTGAAAATCTCTGTAAATAAAAAAGATAAAAAGGTCCTCATTCATTTTTATGTTACATCAAACACTGTTCAGACATTGTTTCATTGACGTAGTTCACATTACGAATTAAAATAAACCGAAATGAAAAGCAAATCAGTTATTATCTTGATTTTATGACAGTGTACATTAATAATCATTGTAACCTTTTGATGAATATAAATTTATAATCCAACAATGAGATAGCTCGAATTCGAGAACAATATTTAGAATTCCACAGAAATTGGAATTCTAATAAATGAGTTTGCAAAGGAAGATAAAGTATGCACATACTTTTTGACCCACTTTGTATATATGTATAGCGTCTTAGTCATCACCGTAAGTATATCAAGGTGAATAAACAAAAAGTCGGAGCTACGAAAAATTACAAAGCTGGCTAGCGACCAAAACCAACGAAAATAAAATGGATATTTATTTGCACAGTGATCTAAAAACCACTGTTCATGTCTCGAAGTGATCCCCCGGTACTTATGGTCCTAATGGGTACTCACGAGTCACGAAATCCTCCATTCTCTATTCTCAACTATTTCATGAATAAAAAAATAAGTGTTGAAAATCCCAAATCAATTAACGTATAAGTATGAACCACGGTGGGTTTTCACGCCGCTTTGTACGTCTCACAAGTAGATACTAAATATAATAAGTGTTACAAACAAAATTATAAATATTTTTGATATTGGATGGAATCGATGACAAGAATTTATGATAGCCTTTAATAGCGTGGGAAATTTTGAACCAACACCGTGTCGAACTTGGGAATCATTCGGAATATACTCAACTCCTAATCATTGTTTATAAACAATTAGTCGTGAGTGAAAATCCTGAATCTATGAATCCATCATGAAGAGTACCTGGGTTTTTACATCGCTCTGTAGAAACGATGCGACGTTAGTCATAGCTAAGGATGCCGTGCCAATTCAGTACAGTGATCTCTATAAATGACCAAAACACTTGGATTCGTCACCCAAGTATAAATAAAGATTTTTCTCTTCTGACAAGGACACAATGTTATGTCAACTTGCCAAACCCTTCCTTTGGTTATGATTAAATCCTGATTGACATATTTAATTTAAACAGGGAACGAGGAATCCGATTAATATCCAATATATACAGAGTGGAAAACTATACGGGTAGTATAGTTGAGCAAAATATAACTTCCTTTTTTGATTTTTCTTGGAATTCCTTAGAAATGCTTTTGTATCATGTGTAATTGTTGGATATTCATTTGTGCCCATTCATTTGTATTCCCGAGATATTCTTGGAATTCCTTGAATTTTCTTCTGAAGTTTTATCTCTTTACTCTTTTACATTAATTCTTCCATTATTCTAAAAATTGTTTTTAAAGAAAAATTTGGCAAGTTCTGTTGAATCGAGCTGATACAATCGTTCAAGTTCAATCAATTTCCAGTCTAGTTATATTTTAGTTGATCATTGACAGATTTATTTTTACATATGATATCATTTGCAATACTAGCAAATACATTACATTAGTGTTGCATCACAATCCGTAGTTATGTTATTCAAATTCATTCATTAATGATTTAAATAAACAAATTAAACTGATTCTTTTTGACGCAGTTTGAGTTGAGATAAGAAATGCAAGTCATTTTAGATACTTTAGTGAGTTATCAAAGAACATCATCTTGAGCAAATAATATCAATATATCATGACACTGATTCTTTGGAATATTGGCATTCCTTAATGCGATTGTATAGAAATGACTCTCAGCACATGATTATTACACCAGAAAAGTTTCGCACTAGGTCATATATTTTTGTCAGAATTTGTCATTTTCAATTTGAATTTTGTGCAAAACATATCAATGGCATATCGAATATATTGAAGAAATTTTATGAATCTTCAAACTTATGATACGAAATGAAAATGTATAAGGTTCTGATGTGGATATATGACAGACTTTTTCGAGAAACGTCTGGGACTTGGTTGTCAAGCATAGGTTCATAAAAGTTTGTTTCGTACTCATAATAAAATATCAGCATGAAATAAGAGGTAGAAAAACTCACCAATGAGCAGGCTCGGTTCTTTGTGATCGTCCACCAAAGACGTGAGCACCAGCAGCAGCGGGTGACCGATAGTAATCCTTTCCATATCACTGGTGGAGTCGTCATAGATGATGACCTCCCTGAACGACCTCTTTTTCAGCACCTCCTTGCCCTCCCTAGTGGTGGCCAGATCAGCCAGGGAGGCCTTTCCTTGTTGCAGCCGTCGCCTGTTGAATCTATCCGAGCAGTTGACGTTTATGGCGCCTGCAATGTGGTTCATGTTGTAGCTCATGAAGTTCCTGCAATCCAGCAGGATGTAGGGCTTGCTGCCCGGTTTGCGATCCTCCATCTTGGCCTTGAGGGCGTCATCGTCGAGCGACTTCACCTTGTTGAGCACCCACGTCCTCTGGACGTTGGCGCTCTCGGCACAAGGGCTGGCCGGAAGGCTGACGCTGCACCCTTCCAGCTTGAACCTTTTGGGGGGACTCAGCGAACTCGATGGCGTTTGGGGGCCCGGCTCACTGAAACTCCTGTTCAGAGGTAGCTTCAGGCCGTCGCGCGGCCGACTGCTTTCGAAACACACTGACATGACGGCCACCGGTGACGTCACAGTCTATATCTGGAAGAGCCGACAGAAAGCCTATTTAATCGCACGTCCTAGTCGACTGATGTGCTAGTGGTGGTGGTAGGGGCTTCGACGTGGGGTTTACCCTTGCCATGTCTTACCTAACCACCCGCTTTTACTTCCATATATAGGGTGTTACTAAATATGATGTGAAAATGGTGGGAGTAATTTGTCGGCTAATTTCATATGTAAAAGTTCATATGAACACACAATTCTTTGATTGCCGATCCACGAAAAATAAATAACAAGATTCCTCTTTAATAACAGCTCCTTCAATACTCAGGAGAGTCTAGATGTAGATTCGTTCAAGTTGTCACAACTTAACTTTCAAAAAGAATTGAATACAAAGCCTGGTAGATAGGTTTTAACAATTTCGTCAAAATCAGAAAAACATTTTATTTCACGAAAACTATCCAAAAAACAATAAAGATTCCTAGTTACCCGAGAAACATAAAATTAGGAATAGAAAAGATAGTAAACTATCTCTTTGTAAATAATCACAAACATTTGGCATGCAAACCTGCATAACCTGCATTCTGAAGTTGAAAGAAATGACTCTGCTGTGACCGAAACAAGAACTTTTAGCCTTAAAATTAACCGAAACTTTTATTTCTATATCATATTTGGGAACAGTCTGTATATTTTTTTGCTAGATTTAATATCATCGGGAGTTTGTTTGCCAGAGGGCAAGTTTTTCACATAAAATTCGCATTCTTACGCGTGAGGCCTCTATAGATTCTTCTAATTCTTCTAATGTGAACTGACTAATGTGAAAAGTCAATTATCATCGTCCAAGTCATAAAAACATAGCCATAATCATGAAAAATTGTCGAATTCAACCTTTTATGCTTACAACGTTATTGACAATTGTTGCGATATTTGACAAATGTACATGAATCAAACTTATCATCGGTTCCTCGGATGATAATGGTTTCAGAAAAAGGTACATTCTACACTTAAAACTGTGATTTTTTATTTTTTATCTCTATTCTCAAATATCCTTGTAGATTATTTATATTCGTTTGTAGTTTTTTGTGAGTGAAAAACTACTGTTTTTGCACAGCAAAAATTTTATTGGACTCAGCCGATAAGCGCCTTCGTTACATTACAATACAGCTGTGAATTAAAAAGTGACATTATTATGAATCACATTATTGATGAATTCTATCTATAAAAATGAAATGAAATCTGGATAACCAAATGAAATCATCTAGTTGAAATTTATAGCATTCTTTTGTAGTGTCAATATATTCAGGAGCAAGTTTTTTCGAATTGACATCAAAAACTCAAGAGCAAAAAAGATTAAAGTAAAGAATATCTTTTTTAAGAATCCTGAACTGTCTGAAAAATTTCATAAGCGCATTAGTTATTAGATAGCTATCTGGTAGCCTCCGCGGTTACCTGAGTTGAACCTTTTGGATTTCTTTTTTGTGAAAACACAGTTTATAGCACTCCACCAGATACACTAGAAGATTAGCAAGGACGAATCGTGAACGTATGCCGCGAAGTGAAACCTCTAGTGCTGAGGAATGACGACACCCGCTTGAAGATGATTTACACTGTGTCTAACAATAAGATAACGCGAGAGCCAGTATGGGTATTTTCCAAACCGTACGATATACGGACTTTGGAGAGAGATTGCGCCATCATAGAATTAATAATGTTATAAAAATTCAAGATGCGGAATTATTTAAAAAACAATGTAACTGTTCTGATTTTCAATATTATTTCTCGCAATCATTCTTTTTGAATACGGTCCTGTCAAAACAGTAAACTGCAATCCACTAATTTTTTAAGTGCCGTGTATGTCGAAACTTGTGGTCAACATTAGAATACGTTTTTGATAAGAATCAATTTAATTTTCGCAGTTTCAGGGGATGGTATCAAGAATTCTATACATTTAAAAAGGAAGAAATATTCTTATTCCAATTGATATAGATATTATTATTGTAGTTATGAAAACAGTATGTATAATTCTTGCATGAGCATCTAACCGTACACTTCGACAATTCGTAATTTTTATATAAAAGTTCCCACGAAAGGAGACATCCTGTAACGCTCATTTTTTTTAATCATTCCAATGTGGACAAAATCTGAGATCAGATATTAGCGTGTAACTTTCTTGAATTAACTTAGTGATTTTGAATGTTTATCATTCGTTATCATTTTTGAAATGTCTATTCAATTTCAAGTAGAATTCATGAAATAATCTTTTCAAGCAGTTGAATTCAAAATATATTGAATTCATATCTATACCCGTTTATCTATAACAAAATTAATTTCTGAGAAATATCGCCAATTCGATGGAATTGACAATTATTATTGCTAGGTACCAATTGATGAAAATGTGGAACAACGATATTTCAGAGAAGTTTCTTTATAAAGTCAATGTATTTCGACTTTTCGACTTATTACTTCATGAAAGTCACTTGTGAAACATACGAACCTTCCGATTTTTTATAATGGATTACCATCCTTTTGTTAATTTGTTGAAAATTAAATGAGAGTTGCGGTTTTTTGAAAATGTCTTGTAATACATTTTTTTAACAAAATTTCAAAATATTAATTATAACAGAGCTTCAAATTATGCGATCAATTTTCTGATGATGGTAATACGATCTAGATTAAAAAGTACATAAATAGGCTTTTTGAATTCGTATATACCTACTACCTGTATTATCCATATAGGTAAGATGCCAGCCCTTTTGGTAGATGAAATGGTCTAGTATAAACATGGTATACCTGTATAACTTTTGCCAACAGAAAAATAAGAACAGATGTTTTTTATGTGACAATTTCTCAAATAGCTATTTACAACTATGGCTCTTCTTGAACAGGTCTATATGTATATAAATGTAGGTACACCTAGTATGTAGGTATGTATATCGATTTCAGTTGTTTTCATATACCTACTTCGAAAATTATTATCCACACGTCAAAGTATGCCTTTTAACCTACTCTTACCTAATAATAATCCTTCTCTTCTGTGTTGTCACAAAGTTATTATAATCCGAATAAAATTGACAACAGGTATTTGTCAATTATCATTTGTGTAGATACAAATGTTAAACTTTTCACTGTAACCATACACACTGTCTAACTATATTCATATTAGTTATCTAATCAGTCACAATTTACCTCAATATGTGAATAAATGAAAATCACGGAACTTTACTATCTTCACCGTTTGTAACAATCTTTAAATTGTAGTGTGCCGAGAGCTGGATATGAGGAACGACTGCATGAGTCATCGCCACAGAAACCATTCACATCATGCCTGCATTGCGATGTCTATTTTACCATTGGTTCCTTTTGAACTTGTGCGTATCGCGCAAGTCCCCTATAGAACAGTGCGATCGTGATGACTAATATCGCTGAATAGCACATAGCAATGTCACCATTTGTTCGAGTTGGTTGCGATTATTACTGAAAGCCATCTGGAAGATAATGATTCATACCCCTAAAATGTATCCTTATATTCTCAATACAGATTTGTAGATATTTTCGATTTTTGGCGTCCTTCCATTATAGTAATCTTATAGCTACTGCTTCTTTGAAGGGAACTCTGGGAAATATTTCTATAAAAAATACTAGAGTATAGGTATTCTAAAATTAGCTCACAATCTAGTCAGTTTACAAATAAATATGGAAAAGTCTAAGAAAATGATAAAGAGATATTTCATATATTCATGTATATTTTCTATTCCATCAAATATAAATGCAAATCACTCTATTCTGACTACAGTAGGACAAACATATATTTTATATATATATATATATATATTGCATTCACCTTATTTCCTGAGGTAGTTATAGTCCAAACCTTTGGTCATAATATTTTGATTTCTGATTGCTACCTAGGTAAAAAATGGGTCGTAATAAGAATCTTCCCATTGATGTTTTATGCTTTTGAATTTAGAATACATAATTTCAAAATTCTTGCAAAACTATTGAGAATTTGTATAGCTGTAGGCTGTAATAATAGATAGTCTACGTATTTGTGGAAGATTTGGTTATCTTTCAGTATATACTGATATTTTAGTGCAATGAATAAAAATATCTTATTTTCCCATCAAAATTTAGATTGGCTGGGATCAAATAATCACCAATAGTGGCAAAACTTCACAGCGATGAAAAGTGAATATTTAATTTTGAATGATTTCCTAATTGAAAACAAATCAAGTCGATTCGTTCACTTGAATTGTATAACATTTAAACACTCTTTGTGTATATATTTCAATAGTATTGTATGAATTTCGATTAGCCTTATAAACTTCAATAAATTGCTTCTGACGGGCTGTCACAACTCTCTCCCTTAAATGGACTATAATTTTATCAAAAGACCAATTATATAATCATTTCATTCAGTGAATATTTTCTCCCGAAAGACGAAACTGACTCAGTTCATGAATCGAGTTACCACAGTATATGTATAATGTAACTGTTTAGGTAGGCAACCAATTATGACGCCTTCTGAATTGTGGATTGCTTGTTATTTCGAATTCGAGGGAAATATCGATTCAAAAACACCTCTCAAGTTCAGATATTGCTCACATTGGTGTATAGCAGAGACAACAGTAGTAACACAAATTTTAGGTAACTTAATCATGAAAGTAGGAAGTTTTGGTTGATCGATTAATTTTCAATTGAAAACATTTTTCAAATAAGCTATCACCGTATTTTATGGTTTCTATTTGCAGCATTTGGATAACAGCATATAGCTAAATCAATAACTATCACATCATCACATCATATCACAAATTGATTGTAATTAGTTGAATCACACTCCACTAGTAAAGTAATATCTTAGGTTAATACCCCAGATATCTCAAGTGATAAACTGTGGTAATGGATTATGTTGATTGTTTCCTATGAACTATCAATGTTGAATATATTATTTAGAAGTGTTTGGTAGGTCTGTTATTTAGATTTCTATAAAACTGACACGGCCGTTTTGGCACAACCAAACGAAAATCATCCATTATTTATTAACTATTGACTTATCTTTTAACACAAAAAAAATCATCATATTCAGAGTATGAAAAAAATTTCATTCAAAATGTTTTTATCACAACTACCATGGTATAATCCATCATAAAGAATCGAAATCTTCTTATAGCAAGTGATTGTGCTGGAATTATTAAATATTAGAGGACAAATACGCATCTCATATAATTCATTTCTTCCCGATTTCATGTAACTTTATCGCACAGCTTTTTGAAACATTCACTAGAATTGAATAAAATGAACCTTTTTCGTCTATACATTTCCTTATTATCATAGATAATCGGTCAATTCCTATCAGATAATTTATTACCGACATTTCATGAAATGTATGCAAATTCGGCCACGTAGAATTTTCAAATTTGTTCAAAATCAGATTTTGCATACACCAATTGAGTCATTGAAAAGTTGAGCATTTGAATGAACTTCGTAGCCGCTTTGGGTAAAAAGTTACAACGCGGCTGTGCTAGCTTTACGTGAAACCCCATTTCTTCGAAAACCGTTGGAGTTAAAATTTTATTTTGTGTTGATTGTTATTCAATACTGAATGATTTTCGTTTGGTTGTACCAAAACGGCTATGCCAGTTTTATAGACGTGTTAATTAGGCAATTCATTAATTGGTGTTCTGGGATTTTAAAGAAAATTCTTCTTAATTATTAATAATCTAATGTAAATAAGGTATTCATAAAAGTCTGGATAAATGAACAATGGAAAGAAACGAAAAATATATATGACATAATAATAACAAACTCTAATATTCTCCTACAAGTGCTTAAAACTAAATACAGTCGGGAGATAAATAATATACAAAAATATATTATCCTTTGAGATAATTCAAATTCACTGTACCATGCAGTGGATGGATTTATAGCCCAAACTATTAGGTATTATACCAAAATCACGGAAACACATATCTACAAAGTTATATAATACAAATATACAGTTAGAATTTTCAGGTATCATCACATTGTTCATCCTAGATATCAGCTCTGAAACAATTGAAATCCATTTAATATAGTATTGCAAATGACTGCATTTTCGGTATGAAAAACTGTAACAAGATTACGAAACTAAAGCCTAGGCAGTCCAAATTTTACATAAACTAAACAAGTCGAATATTCTGACATTGAACCTGAATCAAAACTACTACGCCAGTGACACCAAATTAAAGCCTTATCAACTATTCAATAGAAAGGGGCGACGAAAATACTTTTAGGAAAATCCATTTGAATACCATTATATTTGTGCAATCCATTCAAATACCAATTTGAAAATGCCATTCATTCACGTCACAGCCCTCTGGAAATGAAACTATGTTGTCGAATGACAAATACACTTATATGACATGTTTATGTAAGGTAAATGACTGGCACAAATCAGTGATAATCTGATGTGTCTCAATGTTGTAAATATAGAACCTTCTAATAGATAATAAATAGCACTTGTGGACTATGGGACTATGTCAAGAAAATCAACGCTTGGAAGGCGGCACCAAATGTGCGGGCAGCTCCGATGGTAAATCGTTTCCGTCGATTTTGATATTAATCAAATGCATAGCGAGTGCAAATTCTTCGTTATCCAGCATACCATCCTTGTCAACATCAGCTAGCTTCCATACTTTACTCAGGACAGAGTTCGGTAGCTTCGATTTCACCATTTCTGTTTTGGCAGCTGAGAAGAAGAAAATGTTTCAAACATTTTGAACTGATTATAAACCAATGAAAAATTATTGTGAGAAAATTTTCAAGATTGATAATTGTGTCACTATTACATCAAGCAAAATACTCTTTGAATTTCAATTATGTTAGATTTTCGATTCCTGGATGGTGGTTGATATAATTATACAGTGCTAGTCAAAAGTCCCCCCTCGTATCTTTTGAACGGGTATACTTATAATAATGAAATTTGGAGGGTGGAAATAAACGGATGTAGGCTTCTCAACTGGTGACGCAATAGTCATAAATGACGTCACAAGGCCACTGTGACCAATAATTTTAAATAGGACCCTATGGCAAGTGACAGATCGTTTGAAAGGTATTGAAAATACCTATTCAGTCATACCAATTTTATTCGGGTTTCGGCTGATTTTGATTGATAAATTTAAGAAATACGAGAATTATAGTTTCGCATTTAATTAATAAAGATTTAAGAACCAGTTCTTATAATAAGTGTTCAAAATGTGCTCCATCTACTTCCTGGCAGTAATGCATCCTATTGCTAAACTCCTGTCGTACTCGTCCCAGTGTGTCAGCGGAAATTGCCCTTCATTCTTCAATAATTCGTTGTTGTTTCGAAAAAAATCTAATGGTGTGAGGTACGGTGACCGAGCTGGCCATTCGATCGAACCTCGTCGTCTAATCCATCTACCACGATATTCTTCATATAGGTAACATCTTACTGCACCGTAATAGTGTTCAGGAGCACCATCTTGTTGAAACGTTATTTCCAAGTTGTCGAATTCATCAGGATTATCTTCCAAAATTTCAAGAATTAACAGTTCTATTGCGTTTTGCAACAGCTCCAGATACAATTCACCGGTTAAGTTAGCATTGAGAAAAAGAGGCCCAACTATGTGATTTCCCAAAATACCTGCCCAAACATTCACTTTTTCTGGAAATTGAGTATGTTTTTCACGAAAGATGTGAGGATTTGTGTCACTCCAATACCTCACATTTTGAGTGGATTGGACGACGAGGTTCGATCGAATTTCCAGCTGGGTCACCGGACCTTACACCATTAGATTTTTTTTCTATGGGGTTACTTGAAATCTAAGGTCCACGTTACAGCACTTGGCAGTATTGCCATTCTGAAACAACGAATTGTTGAAGAATGAAGGGCAATCTCCACTGACACACTGGGACGAGTACGATAAGCGTTTAGCAATAGGATGCATTACTGCCAGGAAGTAGATGGAGCACATTTTGAACACTTATTATAAGAACTGGTTCTTAAATCTTTATTAATTATATGCGAAACTATAATTTTCGTATTTCTTCAATTTATCAATTAAAATCAGCCGAAACCCGAATAAAATTGGTATGACTAAATAGGTATTTTCAATACCTTTCAAACGAGCTGTCACTTGCCATAGGGTCCCATTTAAAATTATTGGTCACAGTGGCCTTGTGACGTCATTTATGACTATTGCGTCACCAGTTGAGAAGCCTACATCCGTTTATTTCCACCCTCCGAATTTCATGATTATAAGTATACCCACAGTATAATAAGAACCAGTAGTCGCAGCTCTGTCGGAACCTTTGATGTTTGTGTCCCACACTTTCATTTTTTTTGGACCACTGCGCATCATGAATTTCCCGCTGGGAGTCGATTAGTCAGAGTTAGACATTTTATACACTGCTCAACAAGTCAATAATAGATATATACTGCTCAACAATAATGAAAATTTTATTGAAAACTAAAGGGTTTATATAGTAAGTGATATATTCATTTCTTGATTCTATTGAAAAGTGGTATGCGGGGTTGAATATTTTTTATCACAATGGACAGCCTAAGTCTTGACGTTACAAGCTTTACATTAAAACCTTTCCAAACGAAGCGTTCATTTCACGTTTTTGCTTCTTTCAGTTGAAACTAAGAATAAAATTATTTGTATATGGTGATATTGAGTTATCATTGACTAATTCTTCTGGAGGAAACAATGCATATATTCCTTTGTTTGTAAAGGTTTTATGGGCTCCGCCCATTTTGACGTCACACTTAGGTAGTCCCACGATCATATACACAGGTCTGGCAACTCGTATGGTGGGGGGTGGCCCAAACATTGAGGAATTTTTTGTAGTTCTCATGTTTCGCCACCTGCAGCGCTGTCCTCTATTGTCACTTTGTCAGCCAATCACAAATCAGATCCGATCAGCTTTTTGAAAGTAGGAATGATTTTTATTTATTCGAGAGAATTTTGCAAGATATAATATTTCTGTCATTGATTTTATTCATCATTCAAGTCCTAACTCTTTGTTTTGTTGTCAAAGATTAATCACGTGATCAAACCCCTAAATCCTCCTAGCGGATAAGTATAGCAACGTTTTCTTCAAAAATGGTGCCAACCCCCACCACTCGAAAAAATTTCGATGAAGTGAAATATTACCATTGAATAATTATTCAGGTAATCATGACGAATGTACTGTACGAGATAAAATGCCAATATATGGAAGATTTCAGGTGGATCAATGATACTGGTTCACACAATTCTTATTATTACACATGCCACAAATTCTCCATCTGTTGAGTCGGTGCATTGATAGTGGTAAATTCCAAGAAAATGGATTGACCTGGAAACGGTGTAATTTTTCAAGGCAATTTACGGCGCATCCAAATACCTCCCGCTAGGAGTGGATCATGCGCACTGGAATTTCATACCACGAATTTGACAGACTGCGACTACTGGTTCTTATTATACTGTGGTATACCCGTTCAAAAGATACGAGGGGGGGAGGGGACTTTTGACTAGCACTGTATATACACTATTATCACAGTATAATAAGAACCAGTAGTTGCAGCTCTGTCGGAACCTTTGATGTTTGTGTCCCACACTTTCATTTTTTTTGGACCACTGCGCATCATGAATTTCCCGCTGGGAGTCGATTAGTCAGAGTTAGACATTTTATACACTGCTCAACAAGTCAATAATAGATATATACTGCTCAACAATAATGAAAATTTTATTGAAAACTAAAGGGTTTATATAGTAAGTGATATGGAAGTATATATTCATTTCTTGATTCTATTGAAAAGTGGTATGCGGGGTTGAATATTTTTTATCACAATGGACAGCCTAAGTCTTGACGTTACAAGCTTTACATTAAAACATTTCCAAACGAAGCGTTCATTTCACGTTTTTGCTTCTTTCAGTTGAAACTAAGAATAAAATTATTTGTATATGGTGATATTGAGTTATCATTGACTAATTCTTCTGGAGGAAACAATGCATATATTATTATATTCCTTTGTTTGTAAAGGTTTTATGGGCTCCGCCCATTTTGATGTCACACTTAGGTAGTCCCACGATCATATACACAGGTCTGGCAACTCGTATGGTGGGGAGTGGCCCAAACATTGAGGAATTTTTTGTAGTTCTCATGTTTCGCCATCTGCAGCGCTGTCCTCTATTGTCACTTTGTCAGCCAATCACGAATCAGATCCGATCAGCTTTTTGAAAGTAGGAATGATTTTTATTTATTCGAGAGAATTTTGCAAGATATAATATTTCTGTCATTGATTTTATTCATCATTCAAGTCCTAACTCTTTGTTTTGTTGTCAAAGATTAATCACGTGATCAAACCCCTAAATCCTCCTAGCGGATAAGTATAGCAACGTTTTCTTCAAAAATGGTGCCAACCCCCACCACTCGAAAAAATTTCGATGAAGTGAAATATTACCATTGAATAATTATTCAGGTAATCATGACAAATGTACTGTACGAGATAAAATGCAAATATATGGAAGATTTCAGGTGGATCAATGATACTGGTTCACACAATTCTTATTATTACACATGCCACAAATTCTCCATCTGTTGAGTCGGTGCATTGATAGTGGTAAATTCCAAGAAAATGGATTGACCTGGAAACGGTGTAATTTTTCAAGGCAATTTACGGCGCATCCAAATACCTCCCGCTAGGAGTGGATCATGCGCACTGGAATTTCATACCACGAATTTGACAGGCTGCGACTACTGGTTCTTATTATACTGTGCTATTATCACTAAATGTTTGTTGGGACAAACCTATAATGGTAAAGGAATGTAATGATTTGTATAAGGCAGTTCTGAAATCAGTAGTGTCTCCGAGAAAAATGGAGTCAGCTGATAATTTAAACCAAAAGGTTTTCGAGGAAAATATTTCATATGGTTTTTATTTATGAAACAAGAGGAATTTGAGTTAACATAATATTTGTTCTTGATAACTCTATTTAATTGGCTTCATTTTTATAACAAATACTGAACTGAATCGATAACTACTCAGGAAGATTGAACAGTCATATCTACAAACCATTGATTAGGTAACTGATAATAGTATATATGTAATTATATCAACCACAAAGTATCGGTGTGGAAGCAACCACGACTTCCATCCACAATCGAAAATTGGCCGTTTAACAAAAAAACACTTGGCTAGCCATAGGTTTTGCCCGATTTTTTTTATTTGAAAATTTGCATGAATTATATCACCATCCTCCAAAAGAAAGATGCTGACGAGGCTCGTAGTTTACTTTATTCCAAAATGTTCTTAACCAGTCATTCAGTCAGATTCCAGATTTCTTAGTAGAAACATCTGATTTCCATGTGACGAATTGTATTGAATGAAGTAAATAGTTCTTGAGTCTCAAAATGTATTTTATGTCAGAATGCTTTACAACTGTCACCTGATTTCATCGGGCACAATTTCAGCCCCTATCATTCTCCAACAAAATCGGATGACATGATGGGGACAAAAAAATTATGTCATGTACTTTTTGAGAGAGTTATATACTTATTAATCTTTATTTGAGAGGGTGACGGGGATGTAATTGTCCGACAAAATTGGGTGACATAAGGGGGTTATAAAGTACCATGAATAGCTTCTTGTCACCGCATAATTATATCCACGCACTTTTTGAAGAAGTTAGGATTTTTTATTGATGAATGTGCTTGGAAGTTGAAAATAAAAAATCATTTTTCGTTGAATGCAGTTAATGACTAACAATGGCGGGCAGGCGTCCAATATTCGAAGTGGCTGCTTTCACAACGATCGAGATAGTGAAATGAAAATAAACACTTGATAACAAGATATCACTGCATTTCTATTTACTAAGTGAAAATTGATAAATGTGATTTGACAGAAAAAATTGAGACAATGTTCATAAATCATCCATTCCTCTTCAACGATGACTCATGTTTTTATGGTCATGACTACAAGTATATCGATATCTTATCAAACCATATAAATTTTGTATCAAGGATTGAAATTGAATTACCATTAGATAACATTGAATTATGTAACATGCTTTTTCATGTTGAGAATTTATGGTCAATAATTCGACTGCTTTTCATTACAGATCATATAAACTTTGACTTAGTGAAAAAATCTTACCCATTCCAGTAACTTTCCCATCTGCAGAGCTCAAGGTAGCAAAAATTTCATCATATTTTGGTTTTTCTCTGCTTACAATCCAATCCAATTCTCCAGCACCAGCATCAGTACCTTCACCCCTTTTGAATCCAAATGGTGAAGCTGTGTCTTCAATACTGGTGAACGCACCACCTTGGACATTGCCAATGCCATTTCCTGTAGTCTGATCTTGATTCTCCAAGGGAATCTTAGCCATCAAAACTGATATATCTTCGGCCAACATTCGATCTACAATATCTAGAAGTTTGGGTTTGATTGGATTGAATTTACTGAAATCCAAGTTAACCAACACCTCTTGCATTTTTTTAATTTCTGGAAAATCTCCTGGAGAAATTTGATGCTCTCTTTGCAATTTGTCATAAATAGCACCAAGGTTCTTGATTAAATCTTTTTTTTTGGAATCCTTTCCAAAAACAGAAGGCATTTCCTTTCGAAGTTCTGCTATGACATAAGCATGAACTTTGGCAAGTCTGGCTCTCTTGATGAGATCATTCAGTTTTCTCAAGGCAGCATTTCTAGGAAGTGATTGCAAATCTTTGAACAAATCTTGCTCTTCAGCCTCAAATAACTTTCTATTGACATCATATCGTAGTGGCTGGTCCCAAAATGACCCAATATAAACTCTAGCTACTTCTGGAGTTTGTAATACTTTCCCTAATGACCACATGAGAGCTCCATACACTCTCATTAGTTGTTGATGGTCTACCATGTCAGCTTTGTTCAATACAATTCTGATCTTATCATCATGTCCACGTAATGCTTCTATTGATCTTCGAAACTCATCAGAAATGTCTAGCTTATGAGCATCAAATAATAAAATGATTCTGTCAACTCTTTCAGCAAACCATTCTAGAACGCCAGTGAAGTCATAACCTCTATCGACTCTTTGTTTCTCCCCAGACAATATACCGGGTGTGTCTATAATCGAAATGTTCTGTAATACTGGTGAATCAACCAAGGAACATTGAAGGCGGTTCAAAAAAGCATTGCCGAACTTGGACAGAGGTCTGAACTGCCTCTTTGGGTCAACCACAAGAGCATTGCCAGGTATCATACCTTCTTTTTCATCATACATCACAGCAATGAATCTATCAGTCGTAGGCTCCGGACCAATGCGGATGCCAGGAAATTCTCTCTCTAGCAAATATTTAATAAAAGTCGTTTTTCCTGTTGAATACTGGCCTACTAACAATATCATAGGTTTTGCGTCGAAATCCGATTCTTCCAGCTTAGGAGAGTGAAAGTCATGGAATTGGTAGAAGTCTTCCAGAGGTAGAAGTTTGTTTTTGTAAATTTGTTTGAGTCCTTCAACAACATTGTTGTATACTTCCTGTTTGCCGCTATCCTTCGTCAACCAACTGAACATTTTTTTTTTAGGTGATTATACACGATAGAATCCTGAAAGTTTACGCACTAAGCTAGTTTTCGAACTTAAACCATTGACTGACATACCCAGAAATAAATTAATAAACACCTAAATCCTCCCTCCTCGATGTCACTGTCAAACAGTCAGTGTGCCACGCAATGATCTATTATTATATATCTACTAGATGGACTGTAGAGAGAGAGGTATCGATTCCAACATAAGAGTGAGACACAATGATCGAAATCAGCTGAGGAAAGGCAAAACATTGTGTTGTTCTCATGGATTTAATAGATGCTAACAACTATTTTTCAAATTTTGGTCTTATTTGAGTGTATATTACTTTCATTTTCATAGTGCATTATTTAGGGTGTATCTGAGATTTGTGCGTGTAGTGAAAATAACTTTTTTTCATTTGACTTTATATTATATATTAATAACTATATTTCATATAGAGATGACTGCTTGTTCAGCCTATGGTTGTACCAACAGATTCCACAAAGAAAAAAATATATCATTTCATAGCTAAGGCATGTGAGGCTTCAGAAATAATGATTTTGATGTTGTGAGATTCAGATTTCCAAAAAATCCGAGCATCAGGAAAAAATGGTTAGTTGCTATGAGAAGGGAAAACTTCATTCAAGGAAGTGCTGCAAAATTATGTTCTGAACATATTTGTCCTGATGATTACGTTGTTGATTTTGGAAATAAATCTTTGAAAAGTGGTGCAGTTCCTAGCATTTTCAAATTTCCAAACCATTTAGTGAAGAAGCCAGTCAAGTTAAGGTCTCAAAGGCTAACCAATGCAGTTAAACAAGATATTCCTGTGTGTGAGTTCAATAAATGACATGAAAGAACGAATCAAACATAAGTATACAAAATTAATTTTGTTGAAACATCAGTGAAAAATCTACAGAGTGAGCTACTAATTCCGATGTTTGTATAGGGTAACTCGGAACACAATAAATTTATATTGTCTCGAAAAAAAGTTGTAATTTTGACTTCTCGAAAGATCGAACTTTTGTTTATAACAAAATACACGGTACCAAATTTTTGTATTTGTCAGTGAATTCGTCTCGAAAAAAGAGACCGAGAATTCGACCTTTATTTTTTTGTATCTCATACCGAGTTAAGTATACCCTATACAAATAATCGAAATTTGCCCACCCTGTACATTCGGAATATTGCCAACATTTTTCAAAGCCCACCTGCTTCAACTTTTTGTACAAAAGAAAAAAAAATATTTTTAGGTATACCTCATTTTATATTTTTGTACCCAATAAAGTGTATACCTACTTGAATCGTTCTAAAACAATTTTTATTTTTATACCTGTTTGATTTTTCATCGTCAGTTTCCACATGAATACTTGAAAATTTTTTTAAATATTCAAATCATGAAGCCAAACATAAAGGTGCTTCATAAGTTATCAGAAAGGAGGCAAGTTAAACTCATATTTTTTGAATTTGAGGGCCTATAATGATCAGATATCATACAAAAATGATTCATTATCAACAAATGCTTGGCAGGCAATGGATATTTTCAATTAGAATCACATAATTCTTCGAAATTTTGAAAAATTCAAAGTATCTCCCATATAACGCAATGTTAAATTCATTGCTTTTTGCCTCTCAACTCAACCTTTCTCAGTTGCTCTCAACATATAGTCTATAGCTCCTTCTCTCTTTAATGTTGGAATCAATGCTTTGCACAGCACATCGACGCAAGGGATCATCTAGTAGAGTATATTATCAGATCATTGGTGCCACGTGCCAGTCTGGGTCATAGACAGAAAACTTACACGACAACAGCACGACAACGTTATTCCATGAACCAGCATAATCTACAATCGACATATAGAATAGAAGGGACCGGCAATGTACCGCCTGTACCGGTGTGAGCTGGCAGACCTGGCTGGCGGCTGAACTTTCCGAAGATAACCGAATGATCAGTAGCGCCCGGCGAGTTTATTTTTGTGAAACTGATATATACTGGTATATGTTCTACCCACCACAATGTACCAAGGAAAGACTGTCGAATTACGTAATGGGTGGTAAATTTGAATATGACATTTATTGAATATTTTTGAAAGAATGCCCTGAAGCATATCAAAACTGAATCATTGTTGTAAATACCATATCTTTGCAGAATACGGATGTTACCACACTGTCGTGATGTACGTTTTGTATAAGGTGTCTACATGATGGTGAAACTACTTTTCAATGGACAGCCTAAGTGTGACGTCAAAATGGGCGGAACCCATAAAACCTTTCCAAACAAAGAAATATTTGCATTGTTTTCTCCAAAAGAATTTTCATCAGAATGAGTCAATGAGAACTTAATATCACCATATACGAATAATTTTATTTTTACTTTCAACTGAAAGAAGCTAAAACGAACGCTGAAATGAACGCTTTGTTTGGAAAGGTTTTTAAGCTTGTGACTTCAAGACTTAGGCTGTCCATTGTTTGTGGGTCAAAAGTGTCGATGGGAATTTCATGGAACATATCCTATACGACTACGTCATGAGATGGCGAGACAATCGTGTTCGGTAACATTGTTTTCTTCCACGTCAGTCAGAACTGGCGGGAAATCCAAGCTTCTCTAGTTCATTAACCTACTTTATTGTATTGTATTGTATTGTACTATTCAATTTTCCGACTGTTTGTATATTCAGTAATCAATAAAAGATAATATTTTCACGAGAATTTGTCATTTCTTAATCTGATTGACAACTAAACTGACAAGCATTAGAAATCAGGGTTGCCGCTTCTAAAATAAATAATTCGCGTTTTCTGCGCAAAACAAATAGTCGCTTCCAACAAAGCCAAAGTTACATTCCTTCTTCAAAATACAATTCTACGTTCTTTTATCTCCACAGATTCGTGAAATAGTGTCGAATCAAGACTTTGTAGACAAACTACTGGTGTATTTCATTAACAATTAGCAACGTTGCATTTCGCATTATTATAGCGCCGACAGTGTCGCTATCCGTGGTGATTTAAAAAAGCGTTCGTGTCGGTTCGAAACTATGCTTTTTGATCGAGGGATTTTGGTCACAGGTCGAGATAGGGACTGGTTTCACTATAGTTATTGTAGGCACCTCAGTTTTGTATTTCTGACAACATTTCAGAGGTATTTCCACAGAGTATATGTGAACTCTTTGGTATTTCTACTTTATCTTCAGTTACTATATCATACTAGAGATAAGTAACCAACAAAATGTGTATTTTTCATATGTTATAAGTTTTGAAATCAACTATAAGAGCTAGTTTTTTTGCATTCACAACAAAGAAGATAGCACTTTCTGCTGCCAATTTAGCTGCCACGCTCTCATTCAAATTATAAGAATGAAGAAGAAAAGTTTTTTCTTTGTCTTCACCCAGCTGTGTATCAGTGGCGTAGGTGCCTTCTATAAAAAAAAACATAGTCGGGACCACGGTCGGGACCAAATGACGAGCAAATATTTTTAACAACAGAAACAAAAATGTTTGCATTAAACCAAAATAGTCATTTATTCATTATAATTTATCACTCCCAGAAACTGAGCTAGCCAAACGAATCAAATATACACTCTGGAATTTCCATTGCTGGTAGTACAACGCCACATTGAGCATGTGCACAATAGACCACATTAGTGTGACGTCAAAATGTATGCAACCAACAGTGCATTGAGTCACAACGAAATATTTCTGAACGAAGATGCGCTAATATGAACCTCAAGTAACCATTATCTAACGTTCAGAATCTGTGGTTAGAATTATGATGTTATTCATTGAATTATTTCGCTGTTATAAGCAATATTTGAGAAATATATCTGTTTGAATTCGATAGAAAAAGAATGAATACGTCGTATGGAATGGGTAACGTAAAGAAAGTTTTCTCAAATACTTTTGAATAAATTCCGAAAATCGTTTTACGAAAATATCGTTACTTCCATCCTTCATATCCAAGGTCCCCTAAATGCAATTCCTTAAATATCAACTTATTTCATGTGAGAGCGTAAAACAAAAGGACCTGTTAAGATACTTCTATTATCGTTCTTATGTCATCCGTACTTAAGGTCGAGTATAAAACATATCATTTCGAGCCAAACGATTCAGGACTCAGTGTGATGTTGGTAGCATATTTGTGACGTCATCACTAATGCGGTCTATTAAACAATTTTCAAATTGTCCATACCTAATTCTTTTGGAATGTATTAAATTTCGAAATTTCCTGTTTCTTGATCAATTTCTACTTTTACAAATTCCTACATTCTTTCAATTATATCTATTGCGATTTCAAAAGAACCCGTTATACGTGTACAGAATATTTTTGATGGACTTGCTGTTAACCAAAATGCTTCAATGTCATCGAAGAGGCTCATGGAAATATTAAATATACGTGATCCAAGTTTATGTGGATATACCACATATAGGTGAATATACCTTACAATTCCATGAATATACTGTTTCAGAAAAAGTGTCAATAAAAGAATAACTCCATGAAAATAAAATATATTAACAAGAAAATATCCTAGGATTTGCAATCTACAGTCATCTTTTTGCTAAAAATTACTTCCATATCTAATAATTATATTGTCTATTTTGTTTATCACATTCGGATTCAAAGCTATGTGGGAAGGGAAGGATTTGTATTGGTTATTACTTATAGTAAAATCCGAACATTCAGTATACAGGTTGATGGTTTTGACTGCGAATTGGGGATGAAAAGGTATTTGTAGCGTATTTATTTTATTGGCCTTCGGCGTCAGTATCATGGTCGCTGATCAGATATAGGAACTGAAATGCAATGGCTAACAATGATATCCCGAGCAGATCTCCGATGGATGTCAAATAAGGAATAGCTGAATTGTCAGGATCGATTTTTCTCAACCACATCCAATGAATCATGATGTATGCTACGTACAAAAGGGTTGCAACTTGTAAAACAGCTGCGAACAAGTAAACTACCACGAACCATGAACTAAGCGAACCAGAGTCTTTCATATAATCAATCGTATAAATGAAGATAATGTGGCCAGGGATGACCATTGACATTAGTACTCTAGTAGTTCTAGCGTGCATGCCTTTTCCGCAAAACCCAGTAACAGGTGAAATAAATATAACCCGCTCTTCATCAGAATCACCCTCTGGTGTTAAAATCCCTATCTCAGCTTGTTTATGCAGAGCTGTTGATATCCTGCTAGCTTGTACTGCTACCAGATTTCCCCCGACACCATTGATCACAGGTTGGTAAACAGCTATGCCCTCGAACCGTGACACCATGAAGTCTAAAATGAGACCACCCATTGAACTTATGAGCATTGCTCCCATGACTGGTGTCCAACCGTGATATAAAACATCACGAGTCTGCAGATTCCTTTTTGCTATCCAGACCCAAAGCGGTATTGCAAGGATGTAGGCTACTATTATGAGCGGGGCTAGCCAATCTTGGGTTCCTATAATATGAAAATATGTACCTTTCATTCACACAACAACATCAAGCTAAATACGCAAAAGACTGAATGTATGGTACTAGGTAGTAGAAACAATTGTAAAAAGTTTGACAGCCAGAACTATGAGATAAAAATAGACAATGTGAGAATCTTGTCAGTTAAATCAAGTATTTAGGTGTTTGCTTAGATCCTCAGTTGAATTTTGGTAAACACGTAGATTATGTATGTAAAAAAGTAGGAAAAAAGTGGGATATTTTTGTGAATAAAAATACTGTAAAATATTTTGATCAGTTTCTAAACAAACGGGAGAACATGATGAATTACACAAGGACAAAAAGTTAATTTTATATTGAGAAGTGTCAAACCAATATCCTTCAAAAATCTTTATTTTTGGAATGCTTACAAATATTCAATAAGCTACCTGTTTTGATGAAAACAGCTCCTACCTTAAGTGTGTTCAAGTCAATAGTGAAAACTATGCACATTTTGTACTTTTTTGATTGTAGTATATAGTCTTATACGATATGTAACTAGTAATGATGCTAACAAAGATGTACTGTACTTTCAGAAATTCAACTCACCTATGGAATCGTATAGCACTGTTGAAACCCACGAGAGTAGAGTGAGAGATGTGATGTCTCCCAAGCTGGCTGCTATTGGAGTGGCAACGTTGTCTGGATTGATATGACAATATCTGGATAGAACGATAACACCTGCTGTTATCAATCCCAGAACAAAACTTGCTATGGAAACAGTCACCAAACTGCTCGCACAAAGAAGATAAGCATGGTCCAATTCGACGTCATTACTTTTTATTCCACCCATCACGACAGCAACTACTGCTCCCAAAAAACCAACAACGATGGCTTGACACTAAAATATATATTTTCGCAGTTGAACATAATCATCACGGTTGAAAAGTTATATATAAGCAGTATATCTAATTGAAACAGTCATATAAATGGTAGATTTGCAAGAATTTTGCAAGGGTACCAGAGTATTCAAGAATTTCTTCAGTTATTCTGAAGCATTAATCAAGTTCAATGCTTGTTGTCAAGGCCGTATAACAGAAAAAATAACGAAATCTTACCTGAATTAGAGTTAAATTTCCCACTATGATGTTCAGTTTTTGTTTAGTAGTGTCCATGTGTCCTAAGTTAGCTTGTGTTGATAATCTTGATGCTAACGTCATCTCTAAATTCCCTTTGAGGCCCAATAGGGCCGGAATCAGAATTACTAGTTCTGTAATCTCTTCGAATACAGGCCAGTGCTGGAAGTAAATTTAGTAATTTGTCAGATATCTCGTTTATTTCAAGAGTGTTTTTGAAAATTACATAATATTTTACGTGGTGATGACCAGATTCGCTCTGTTATACAGGGTGTTTCATTAATATGGTAAAAAATGAAACTGAGAGTAGACAGGACCAGAATATGACGATTGAGCGCAACATCGCTTATACAAATGTTGATGATTAAAAAGATACAGTTCGTTCAAAGTTGAATTTTTATTTTCAAATTTCTTAATAGCTTCGACAGTTTTTATGATGTAGTATTAAAAATTGGTACATTGGGGGTTTTTAGGACGGAAAACAGGAATACTTTTTTGTTAAAAAAATAACGTACTTTAATAAATGTTTTGACGGACAAAGTTGTGCGTATTTTTAAATAATTGTAAGTGGCGCCCTCTAACGACTACGTCCATACTGATAAAATATTCTTGTTTGCCGTCCTAAAAACCCCCAATGTACCAATTTTCAAACCGATATCATGAAAACTGTCGAAGCTATTAAAAAAATTGCAAATACAATTTTATCTTTGAACGCACTGTATCTTTTCAACCATCAACATTTGTATAAGCGATGTTGCGCTCAATGGTCATATTTTGGTCCTCTCTACTATCAGTTTAATTTTTTTACCATGGTTATGAAACACCCTATATAAATCTCTATAAAATATTTTTGTTCATATTTCAAGAACTATAATGTTACCAGATCATTTTTATTATTGAAGACTGACATATCATCATTTATTCCTTTTCAAAAGCATCATGAAAAAGTTTGGAGAACGCCAATGTATTTTCGTGTACACCCTTCAACTTATTTGAGAGTTACGAAAAACTACGTGATTATTCATCGCGTATTATTTGTAATTTTGATTCACATAAGTACCATCAAACGTTCTGATAGTCTATACTAACCTGAATTTTGTCTAAAACTAGCCCCGCGAACACCATCCCGAAACCCGCTATCAGAAAAGGGATGAAGACTTGTATGGCAATGGAAAAATATGTTTCGTTGCATTGTTCATCGTCGTGGATTTTTGTCTCGACTACAACATCCGGAAGACGTCCATTATCATTGTCGTTGTTCGAAATCTCCTGGTTGGGCTTAACAGAAGTTATTTCCATGTCCATACCATGGTCTGTTCCGAAGGCACTTGAACAATTCTGAGTCTCCGCCGGGCTCTTTGGAATGCGGTGTATGTGGTTGATGCTGCCCATGGCTTCTGATCCATAGCTTTCTTCTCTATAGCAAAATTGCGTTTGAAATTCTTTACCTACCTACTAAGATTTTTAGGTTCAAGAAAATTTTTGAAAGGAAAACAGAGAAGCCTGTGACACTTTTTAAAGCATTTCTTAATAGTCGTTTTCTTGAAGAGCAAATCTCAGCCAATTGTTTGACAATCGACCTCAATACCCAGTTACACCCACTCAAGGTGTCCACGAGCTCTGATCATATTATTTCATTAAGTCATTAGTATGCTTTTGTTTCGGGTATAAACGAAGGAAGGAGCCTGGTTGATTCATCAAAGCTTCTGGAGTTTCATCTATTAAAGAGCACAAGATATTATAACATGATTACGGTACTCTGTATATAACTTTCTAGGTGACCTGATAGTTGACATATTATTTTTAGCCATCCGCATCTATTTATTGTAGGAAATGGTCAATTTTGACCATTTATTATTCGAATTGGAACGTTTTGATGAAGATATAGAACACAAACGGTATAATTACAGTCAATAATTTCGAAGTGTCCATGTAATGTATATTTTGTAGAAGAAAAAGAAGTACGCGACCTACAGCGTTTAAAATTAGGCATAAGCAAATTACAAATAAATCATGTCACTTTACTTGAATAAAAAATCAATCATTAAATATTTTTTTATTCTACATTTTTCATATCCATTACAAGTAAATCATTTGGGAGGATCCTTCAGATAGGTACTTACTTTGAATAAAATGGTTAGCGTTTGGTAGATTGCTTATGAGGAAAAGTTAATTTCGATATTGCGAGGCAACAGAGCCCTACAGATACTACACCGACTACATTCTGTGCGAGACTGATTATATTGATTGTCTGCTTTTTTGTGGAGTTGAACTTCTCCCTCCAATTATCCCAAGAGCAGTTACCAAGGAGATTCAACGTCTGCGTGAACAGGTCATTGAAATATAGAGGGTGAGAAAAAGGACATGGGAATCCTTATTTTTCAAGGGAAATTCACGGTAAAAAGACATATGTGATGATATTATCAAGCGCTAAGAACAAAGAACACTGATCGTTTTTTAACATATTTGAAAAAATATCAAAGTATACAATGTTTATCGAAAATCATCGAGTTTATTGAGTTTTTACAAGAACAGTATTTTAACTTGAATTAACCGTTTCCAACAATTATCGCACATATCTCTAATGGCTCTATTCGTTTAAAGGATTCTTCTGTGGATTCTCAGATACACCCTGTACAATAGCTTTTGTGAACCTTTCCGATTCTCTGTCTAGACTGGCGTTGAAGGGTAGGGGTGAAAATGATCACAAATATGTTGCTTGCTTCGTTGATGTCGGTTTAAGGGTTCTGGAAATTCACGTTTAGGGAATCAAAATAGTTCGAAAAATGATGAATGAAACCCTCTGATACTTATCAAAGCGAAAGATATGCTATTTCAGTTTCTTTACCACCTAAATATCAATATAAATTCATTATTTCACTTCTGGAAAATATTTCAGAAATATGACTGCCATATATTTCTTATAGCGCTTGTACCAGTTTTGACTTCAAGGAAAAAACTAGAAAGTTTACTTCATCCTTGTCGATTCTTTATGTGTTATATATTTTAGGACAAGAAAAATCGCTGTTGATGTTTGGCAGGCTAATACTTAGACACCCTATATATTCATGATCTATTGAAGATGTTTGCCTGAAATGTCAGATATTCATTCATTACTACAACCAATGAAAAATTATTATGGATCGATAACATAATCGTTGAAAGTAAAAGGTGTGTGACCCCAATACCATTTTCTTTATTCATCACGTGAGTTTGACCACTTTATTCTGAATAAGACTGGGTAGATCCTAAGTTACTCCATATATAAACTGGTGAACTTACAATGACGTGTTGCCAATATTTAAATAATTATGAATCCGACGCTGTGTTTACTCAAATATTGATGCGCACAACTACTCACCCTGTGGTCATCTGCAGGTTTTTTGATTTCGGATTTCAGTACTACTGGGTAAAAAACCATTTTTAAACATAACTCCTGTGTCTATACATTTAAAACTGACATAAACACACTAATGCGATTTACAAAAATAACAAAAAAAAATAATTTGGGACTTGCGATTCAAACTTTAAGCAGGGGAAAATTCCGAAGACAAAAATACAACACCTTTTCAATGATATGCCTTATTTCAAACTGTCTTATGCGCAATTGTTCGGCAATAGCCGCATGCTATTATGGTCATTATACTATTATACGCCCTCGGTACCGTTTAAATACGTAAAAATGGCCCGTGAATTTGCCATCAGCAAAAGCCTTGGCTTCTAATGTCTCAGAGACGTATTCTAACATTACTGTGATCGTTGTTCATTCAAAAATCTAATGTTAGATGTCGTTTCTCACTTTACATGATTTAAAAAAAATCATAATTTTATAAACTGGTCGTACTGTTTAATCATAAGAAAATATCTTTGTTATAAAAATTTGTATTCAGGAATCATGAACAGAATGTTGTTTTGAATGAAACCATATATTTTCAAATTTTCGGAACGACTTTCATTATATTAACAGTTGACGGATCTGTCATTTTCGTTAGGCACAAGTAGTTCTAAATTAGTAGTTTCATTGAGAAATGAAGAAAATTGAATCTTGAATTTTCATGAAAATTATTTGAATTTTATCATTCAGACATACATTTAATGTGATAATCAAACATAACATAGCAGTACCTATCATATAAACGACAGATCATTTTGGCAACAAAAAGTGTATGTTATTAGGTGATTTTGTTCAGTGATGATACAAGCATTTCACTTCATTTTTATGTGATTTGTTGATAATGACTTAATAATATAAATTCTCATCTCGTATAAAAACATGAAAAAATTGAATTACACCACTTAAATAATAATTTCTGAATAATTCACAGGAAATTCAACAAAACTCATTAAACGCGAGGAAACTAGGTAAATAGGTCGTTTATGAGTCTTATTATGATGAAATGTATACAGTATGTATCAGTTAAATTACAAAGATCAAGAATAGGTAAACGGGATATCGTTCGAAAAAACGCTCGGACAAGTGTCGATTGGCAGAGAGAATATTTTGTACAGTGATACTGTCAATACTAACTTCCCTATTTCAACCCCCACCATGAATTTTTCTTCAAGGGAGTTTTAGACATAGTTCATGTACCTTTTTCCCATCACCATCTTTAAGGTATCAGAAATAGTGCATAAGAAAACGATCACATATTAGAAGCATCAAACATCACAACCTTCATCGAGGTTTATTTTGTTCATCTCCATTATCATTAACTTTTTTATGTTTCTCTATCATTCATGGTTCATTTTCACAATTTTAAGACATTCTCACTAATATTTCAGTCATTGACGAATGTATTTGCAGTAATAACTGCTATTAGTATGTAACAGATTCGTTCAGGTTTCATTACTTCTTGATATTACATATTTTATAGTTGCATAAAAATGTTTCGAAACTGAGAACTGCAGGTAATCATCCAATTCGAGGTAAGGAGTGAACTCCAAACATAGTTTTCGATATATTGATATTTTTTGTGGGATTTTATGAAATAGAGTATTTTTCATCGATAGTTCGATGTTTTTTTTTGTATTGTATCAAGCACGGACCGGAAAATGAACTTTTTGGTGCATCACATTTTACAAAGAAAAGGTACTATACCTGAATAAGAATGACTTTTGCAGACCCCAAATATGTGCCTGGATTTTTTTCAAGTGCACCCTTCTAAAACATGAAATTAAAATTCAGTTTCAATCCTGGATTCCTAGTAGGAGTTTGTTTATAAAAGTCTGGAAAAAATAGATACAAACATTAGCTTGACTGATATTCATCATTTTTCTCTAAGTATTCTGGGGGAAGAAAAGTTTTCAAAGTTTGTGTCAATTTGTTTTTTTCTGCAGATACCAACTTCTGGTTAATTTAAAATTTTTTTATGCAATAATTTTTGAAATCACTCAAATTCAATGATACCTATATATACCTATATTTATAGTTAAATAACTCATGTTCATGAATTTTTATGAAGTCAGGTGAACATGATGGAATCGCTAATTTAATTCATAAAATAATGAATTTCTTTGAATCATTTCTTTCTTTGTGCTCACACTATATATGTTGAAATGTAAAAATCATAATTCCATCATTCCATAAAACAGGTTATGACTATATATTTATAACATCTACGAGATTTTAAAATATATTCTTTGTATTCAGTAACAGTTTTGTACAAAACATAAGTAACATCACAATAGTATCCAATAAGTATATGGCCCCATTATGGCAACCTCAATCAACATATTATAGTGCTAGTCTCCAACATCACTATCTCCATCTCCAATAATGAAAAGAATATGGAAGGCAATTCCCAGAAGCAATGTTCCCAGCAAGTCTCCTAGAGCAGTCAAATATGGTATGGCTGAATTATCAGGATCTATCTCTTGCTTCCACATACTTAAAGTCATTATTTGTGCAATATAAAGTAACAAGAACACTTGCAAAAGTGCGGCACATAAGTATACAACCATAAAAATGAAAGTAAAGGAGGTATGTCCAGCTTGAAGATAACTTATAGTGTAAGAAAATATGAGATGGCCAGGGATTACCATTAGCATGAGCATTTGAGCAGTCCCTGCATGACTGGTCTCTTTTTTATCACAAAAAGCTGAACAAGGACTCATGCACACTTGCATGTGGGAAGGCAGTTGGCCAGGCTGACCAAAAGTGTGAAGTTCTGTTGAAATACGACTAGCTTGCACTGCCACAAGATTGCCTCCAACTCCATTGATGACTAGTTGAAATACTGCAACACCCTTAAATTTAGAAACAGTGAAATCTAGAACCAGTCCTCCTATGCTACTGATTATCATAGCAGTGATAACAGGACTCCAACCACTGAAAAGAACTTCACGTGTATGTTCATTCTGACTTGCTATCCAAGCCCACACAGGCACTAACATTAAACCAAACACTATCAAGCTCAGGGTTAAGTACTGGTGGCTCTCCATTGTATTGTAGAACACAGAGGCTAACCATGAAAGGCAGGCTAGAGTGGTGAGATCACCTAAACTAGCTGCTATTGGAGTGGCCACATTATCTGGATTAATATTGAGGTATCTAGAAGACATTATTACTCCCACCATGACTATTCCAAGAATGAAACTAGCTCCAAATGCAGTAACTATACTGCTAGCACACAACAACAACGCATGCTGCACATTCACTACCCCTGTGGGTACCCATCCAAAAATCACAGCTGCTAGGGAGGCTAAGAAGCCAACTACAATGGCTTGGCACAATATTAAGGCAAGGTTTCCAGTAATGAGACTAAGTTTTTGGTGTCGACTGTCCAAATTTCCCAAATTAGCATGTGTTGATAGTCTTGAAGCTAAAGTCATTTCTAAGTTTCCTTTTAATCCAAGGAGTGCAGGAACAAGTATATAAACTTCTGAGACATTTTGGAATACTGGCCAATGCTGGACTCTATCCAACAGAAGACTTGCAGCAACCATTCCAAATCCTGCTAACAGGAATGGTATGAATAATTGGATGGCAGTAGCCCATAATGATTCTCTTCGTTGAATTATTTCAGTCTTGAGAGAGGTATGCCCCTGGTTTAGTAAAACACATGTGTCTGATGATAAATCATTAGAATCATCTTCCTGAAAAAACATAACCTCCAATAAATTTGAAAAATCCAGAGATTTATATTACTCACAAATTCCTCTACTCCAGCTATCATTCTCCTGGAGTCAGGGCCAACCTTCCTCTGTTTCAAATTTTGATTAAAATTTTTGTTTTCCATCGCAACTCCCAAAGTTATACATAGTTAATTCAAATTATATGTATATATCGGTATCAGTTCCAAGATGTGGTTTCAGTATTGACATTTTTGGTGGATAATTTAAACTGAATTACTATTTTTCGTACACGTACACATTTGTTTTTAAATATAAACATATAAAGTCCCATTGCACAATACGCAGATATAAAAATGTCAAATTGTCACGGGTCAAACCGCCCGCCAGGGACACAGGGTCAGTCAGGGCATGGGGCATGCACACATGGTTGATTAAATCGTAACTGTCACTGATTGTTCTCTATTTTCATAATAATAATTTCCTTTCAGTGATCCTAGTATCTAGGATTTGACATTGAGAAATTCCGCAATGAATAGGAAATATTTTATCATAGCACTATCGAAATTCTATTTCCGCCTGTTAGTTAGACAACATATGATACAAGATTGTCATGTACATCGGCTGCACGAAGCAGATGATGAAATTTCATCGGCATTTTTGATTATTGACTTGAATTGATGATATTTGCAGAGATTATATACATATTTTACTCTTTGATATTTTTCCTTTGAATTTCGATACATGTTCGGCCGATTCCTCAACTGTCATGAATCCGAACGTACAGGGAAATATTTGGTGCCTACATTGAATTAAATTGAAATAGCATTTTGAATTTGTCTAAAAATATCCTGAGTCGAGAATACGAGAGAAAATATCTTATAAATAGAACATTTCAAGATGAACGTTCGTTTAACCAACAGACAAGATTACAGACAATTTCAAAAGAACTGCGAAAAAGTAATTGGTAATTTAACAACTGAATGTATAGAACATTTTGAAGCAGCGAAAGATGAGCAATCGCGGATACAACTCTTGTATACATCCACCCTTAATCTTCCTGTTATTTTGAAACAAGACAATGGAAAAAATTTCATCGAAGCCCAGGAACAGAAAATGAAGGGAAACGCATTTTTTGCGAAGAAAGATTATTCGAATGCTTTAATAGCCTATAACACTGGGATTGTAAAGTGCCCTCAAAGTACAGGTAAATTATCAAGTTTGGTTAAAATTATATGTCCATGTGTATTTTCTAATTATCAGCTTGAAATTTTGGCGAAAACGTATAAGACGTTGATAACGTAGTTGAATATGAATATAAACACTTTCCCAAATTTGTTTTTACATAATTTTCAGATGAATTTCGAGAACTTCTCGCAATATTGGTATCGAATCGCAGTGCCATTTTTTTCGAACAAAATCAATTTAAAAAAGTTTTCAATGATATAGACTACGTTCTGGAAATAGGCAGCTATCCTCAACATCTGAAGTACAAAATATGGCTTAGGAAAGCAAGATGCTATGATGCTTTGCAAAATGAAAGACTCGCTACTGAAGCCTATAACGAAGCACTGAAGAGTTTGAAGAATAGCAAACTGAGTGAAGCAACGATTGAGAGCAAAATAAAAGAAATTGAGAAGGCGAAAAATTCGAAGATCCAAGCAATTATCAAGACTGATCTAGTCCCAACATTCAATGTAGACAACTTTGTAGGAGGCAAAGAATACATTGCTGCAAGTCCAAAATTAGCTTTTGAACAAGATAGCTACCAAGGAAGATACGCCATAGCAGTTGAAGACATCGACACAGGAACAATCATAATCGAAGAGAGTCCTCATTCTTCTGTCTTAGACTCCGAACATTCACTAACGAATTGTCAGCAGTGTTTTTCCGCTGTAGATCAGCCAATCGCTTGTTCCACATGCGCCAATGTAGTTTTTTGCAGTACGATTTGCGAGAGACTGGCACGAAAGAATTTTCATCGAGTAGAATGCCCTGTTCTGGAATGCCTTCTGGCCTCAGGTGCTTCTGTGAATTGCTGCTTGGCGATGAGAATCATCAGCCAAAGGAATTACGGCTATTTTGCTGATAAAAGAAACAAGCTCGAAGATTACTTGAAAGACAACTGTAAGAAGAGTGCTATCAAGAAAAAAATTTATCGCTTCGATGATTACGACAATGCTTTTTTCTTGTGCCGAAATGAATCCGACAGGAAGAATGAAGAATTGCTGCATTATACTTGCATGGCTGTATTTTTATTACGCCTACTGAAAATCGGTAATTACTTTCCTTTTGAAACTGAAGATGCAATCCTACGACGAGAGGAAGCTTACATTGGAAGTCTCATTTCGAGGCATCTACAGTTTCTTCAGTTCAATGCACATGAAGTGTCGGAGCTCAAGAATTTGGATAAAGTGATTAACGTCAAAGGAATGATTACTAAATATGAAAATGCAACAATTGGAGCAGGGTTATACCCAACATTGGCGCTTTTCAATCATTCTTGTGATCCCAGTATAGTTAGGTGAGAATGGTTTTGGCATTGTTACTGAACAGAAACTTGATTCTTTCCAATTTCTAAGCTCATTATAATTTGCAGCAAATAACTATCTCAGGTAATCGTTCATGATTTAGATCATCATTGAAATTGAGTTTTCTGAGTAAATGTTACCTAGGAGCAAGTTCCTGTATTGATTTCAGATAAAAATTAGCCTTTGTGTACTAAGTTCAATAGTTCATTCATTATTAGCAATATCGACGTTGATATTGATAAAAAAAAAGAAAATATTCTTTTCAATTTTATTCCTGATAGTGAATTGGATAGTAAAGAAAGTATGATAGATAATTTTGGTATATAGAGTTTCTTGTGTCAAGGCTCTTTCGATATGATATCGAGTGCTTATTTGCTGAATATACTATTGAAACTACGTTTCGAAAATAGAATAAGAGACACAATATCCTATTTTTTGTTAGGAATTAACATAAAACATGATTACATATTCGATGGCACTAAAAAAAGCTATACAACTTTTCGTTTTCTGTAATTTTTTGCATGATGAATATTGAAATTGTCTAAAAATCAAATCTGTCCTCGTGATGAGATATATGTTGTTCTATTCGAAATGAAGAACTCATGAGTATAGAAAGTAACGATAAATCGGTGTTGATTTTTGACCACCGTTATCTAAAACGAAACTTCCTCATATGTTAGCATTATTAATGTATCAAATCAATACCATTTGAAAGTAATTTGCATAATTTTCAACCAATTTCATTCACAGATACAACATAAAGAATACAATGATTGTACGCGCCATAAAACCCATAAAAGCTGGCGACATTATCTACGAAAACTATGGCCCCCTGTATATGTCGATGCCAAAAGAGCAAAGACAAGAGATATTGAAGAAGAACTATTGGTTCGAATGCTTGTGTACCCCCTGTGTGGAAATGTGGCCAATGTTCGATGAGATGAGGGACAACCAGTTGAGGATTTCTTGTCGAACTGAAAGATGCCCATACGTTTTCATCGTGCACCAAGATGACGATCCTTTTCTGACTTGCCCCTATTGCCAGGCTGTCACTACGATATTCCCTCATTTGAAAGGTCTCATGGTAAGACGAGTATTTCAGTTCTCAACTGTTTCGATCTTAATGTGCTGTTGTTTCATTTAGGTTTTGGATGAGATACTACCAGAGGCAGAATATTTATTCAGCGAAGGACAATTCGATAATGCAATGAAGAAATTTATCACTGGTCTAGATATCTTGTTCAAATACACGAGACCTCCACATCCTGAAATTATCAAAGTTCAACAGAGGATTCGAATTTGTATGATTCACTTAGGAAATAAGGCTTGTGATTATAAAATCCAATTATGATGATTCTGATCGTTTCTATGCCAGACCAAGTTGAATTCCTATCCCGAATGTTTTGAAACTCGTTACAAAGATTTCCAGAGCGTATTTTTCGAATGTAACACGATTTTTTCCCTATAAATACGTGTCCCTGAATGCAAGGCTTTTTTTCAATTCAAAATGCAAACACATTATATTGGTACGTATCAATGAATATCGAATTGTTCCAGCCCACTCCATTTGGTCAATATTAAATTTTCAAGTTCATTCAGATGTTTCATTTCGAATTTCATGGGTAGAAGCATTTGATACTCTTTATCGGATGTAAACCTCCTTGAAATCATTGTAGTTAAATTGTAGTTCCATTTACCTATAATGCATGATAAGAAATATGTCTCTCGACAAAAACCAGTGGCAGCCCGTCAGAAGGAGCAAAATTATCACTGATGGTCTGGTGTCTTAAGATTCATGACGTTCTTCAATATTACAATGTAAAAAATAATTGTCCTGTATCCGATATTTAAGCTGACCAACTTCACTACATAAAGGGCAAGTAAGGTATTTTTATGATTATCGGTTCTCACTATGGTTCTTGTCATCGAACTTTGGTGTGTATGTAGGCTAGGGGCTTGGCCTCGAGAAGTAAGTCCATTCAGTGTATTCCTGCCTGCCCTAAATAGCTCATTTTCTAACTTAATTATTAAACTATCTATAGATAGGGAAAGGAGTAACGAGGAGCCGCCACTGATCAGGGTGGAAGTTCAATGGAGAACCTACAATGAAATATTTTCTACCCATTTTATGAATATTTATGTCTCCTATCGGTGACAAATAATATGAATCTCAGACGAATTGATTATCACACCAATCGATAGTAAATAAGTAGAGATCATTGCAGGTGTGGTGCTTGAAACCTCTGTACGTAATATTTTTCGCTGCAGATCAAAGATCTAATCTCTGTTGATATGGAATATGTACTGAATGATAATATTTGATGTTTCACTCGAACTTGAAACATTGTGATTAATGGAAATATGAAAATCTACACGTGCGTATCTCAGCTCTTACTTGTAGCTGTAACTGGTGAGTGAATTTTAACATTTTGAAAGATAATCAAACATCGCTTTATATTATTATTACATGAATTCTATATTTTAGAATCTCTACTTTGATGTTCAACAGGAATTTTCAGCTTCTGCTGTAAAATCCTTCGAACATTGGGTAATTGAAAGAACATGAAATATTGCGATAATAAGGACACATAGCTCTTAAGTTTGACTATCCTTACTTCGAGAATTAATTAATTCACATTTCATATTTATATTTTCAATTCTGTCTCAGAGACACTAGGTGTTCTATAAATGGAGTCATATCGTTGATGAAACTCTTCAGCTATATTGCATTTTTGTCCTTTTCGAAATAGTATGTCAGGATGATGAAATTATAACCCAAACGCGCTAATAAGAGAAATTAAGAGAATAAAAGATAAACCGGCTACTTAATTCATTTTCTTCAACAGTGTTGACTTGTTTCACTGTGAATTACAGCTGGTGTGAATGTTTTGTTTGTTTTTTGTACATTTCTTGTTCTTTTTCGAAATGTAATCATTTCCAGTACTCCAAAAGTAACTTGAACTGACTTCAGGCAAAGACGGCATTCGAGATTTAGTAAAGAGTTCAGTTGAAAAATAGAATAAAGGAATGAATCATCAAAACGGTCATTCATTTCTGGAATGATGTGGAGCGAGGAAGAAAAAATATTACTTTTCATACTACGTTTGAATAAAAGCGCCCTAAATTTGTCATAAGTATGAAAATATTATTGACAGTTTTTACCAAATTGATTCCATTCCATAACATCAAAATAATTGAGAATGACTTGTTTGAATTCTGAATATTGTTTTTTTTTTATTTTTTCTCCAAGAAAAGTAACCAATCTCTGCACATGAACAAAATAAATCATATCTCTCATCGATTCTCTAAGCTAGCGATGAAGCTTAACTGTCTATTTACATGGTATTCTAAGAAGTCTATAGAATACATAAGAAATTTTGGTGATTTATTTTTCAGGGCTCAAACTCCAGGAAATTTCTGGATCTTGCACCAGAAATAGTGATTGTACCACCAAGAACTCCATATGCAGCGATGGTCAATGTACTTGTGATAATATATCGTTGAATTCTGGAACTGGGTGTCTACCCTGTAAGTATTCATTGTACTGAAATTTGTTCAAGTTTGATACATTCTTCACTATTCAGATGTGACAGAGTATAAAGCGTACTGTGAAATAAAAGAACAATGCGAATGGTTGGGATCGAACTATGATTGTATTGAAAACCAATGCAGCTGTATGAAAAATTATACATGGTACCAGGGCAGTTGTCAGCAGTTAGTCGACAAAGGATCTCCATGTGAATCAAACACTGATTGCTATAATCGTAATGATATTTTGTCGATGCAGTGCTCTGATGGAAAGTGTAGCTGTGCCGACGGTTATTATGACAGAGGACCCGATTGCAGGAAAATTTCGAGTAAAGGAAACTGTAGGTTCACAATCAAATATGCATAATCAATCGAATACTAAAGATACAATTTTCCTCAGCATGTGCCATAGATGTAGACTGCAATTCTACAAATTTATCTTGTACCTTAGGAAAATGTTCGGACACACCTGTCAATCATTTGGAGAAAGCTGCTAATTATTCTTTCAGTGGTTCGAGGACGAGGAGAAAATTGAATGTGAATGTGTCTGGTATGTGAATGACTGAGAATTATATTGAAGATATACTAATTGAAGACATTCTCAGGAAATATCAGTTGCATATTTGACAATGACTGCCAGGACATGGCAAATTCTTTCTGTCAACTATCGACTGGCACTTGTGTTTGTGATGAAAATACTCAGTATTTACATGAAGGAAATTGCCTACCAGGTATATATATTGTTGATAGAACGTACATTCTATCTATATTCCTATAACTTTCAGGATTTGGTCCTTGTAGTGAAGAAAAGGATTGTGCCCAGCAGATTAACACCATGTGTTTCAAAAATAGCTGTGTATGCTCGAGAGGCTTCTTTTTGCACGAAGGGAATTGCATCGCAGAACTTGGTATGCCAGATCTTTCATTGAAAAGTGATGTTGATTGCCTGATTAAACCTGGACAATTAGTCCAAAGAGAATCTGATTCCACTTGTGTTTGCAAAACGTACTGGTTCAATGATGATACGAACAGAAATTGCATCAAGAGTATGTATCCCCATGCAGTTAATTATTTTCGTTAAATGGCGTTTTTTGCAGCCATGATCCAGGATGTGTCTAGCTGCCTGACCAACGAATGGTGTGATGCAATAGGACCATATTCTTTCTGCAATTCGAAGACGAAAAAGTGTCAGTGTAGCAGCTTTGCCAAACTGAACGAGACAAGCTACTATTGTGTCAAAAATAACGATCCACAAGTTGCCTGTCTGAGAAACTCAAACTGTAAATTGAATGAAGAGTGTGTGGACGAAAAATGCCAGTGCATTGAAAATTATTCCAAACACGGAAATGTGTGTCTACCAGGTAAAATACATCAGAGCTGTATGTATCTATGGTTTTCCTTATCCAATTATCTTTTAGATATTGGTGAAACATGCGACGAAGCATTATGTGCCCACATAGACAATTCTGGTTGTTCACAAGGTGTCTGTCAATGTTACTCAAATTATATAGGAAATGGTAGTAAATGTTACAAAGGTGAGTTCCAAAATACAGGAAGGAATCTTCTAAAACTGTTTGATTTTCTAGTTGCGAGTAAGCTTAATGACAGCTGTGATATACAGGAACAATGTCAGAATATCAAATACTCGCAGTGTGGTCCAGAAAATTCTGGAAATAAAACTTGCATATGTAGAGAAGGTTATGTTATGATAGATGATTACTGCTTGAAAACAAAAGGCAAGTAGGTACACTCACCAGGTGTGATTTCTTATCTCATCTATCATTTTCTATAGCTTAGTTATTATTTGATTCACTTGGGTATAAAAATCTTATAACAAACTTTTGAAAAGCACTTCAGAAATGAACATTGTATGTTTATCGGTATCCATAGAGAATGAATACTCATTTCGATGACTTTTGTTGCGTTCCAGAATATGGCGATCCTTGTATGAAACACACAGATTGTACTTTAGTGCTGAATCACTCATTGGAATGTAGAAACAGTAAGTGCCAATGCCCGATAGGAGGCAAGATGAAAAATGGATACTGCATATCCAGTTCAACGAAATACTCACAAGCTGTCTCACTGCTTGTACTTAGTCTTCTGAGTTTATGGATGAATATATGATAAGCTCGTAATAATAAGTCAGATCTGGTCAAATTTTTCTGTTTATTATACAAACACATATTTTTTTACATAAATATAACGTAAATAAGTCCTACACGTAATCAAATACTATATCGGTGGCCTAACGAAACTTTACCACCTGAACTTACTCGAAAGTTGTCAACTTCTGTCATAAAGACTGACACAACTTCATTTTTATTCAAATTGAAGCGTTGAACTTCTCTGGGTGGATATTTTTCGTTAGACCACGGCCGCCCAATACATGTGCCTCGAATGCATGTCCATTATTTCTTTGATCTTCTGAGTTATAGCTATACTTCAGAACTGCGAGAAATTTTAGTTGACAGAGTTTTTTGTTTCTAAATCCATTTCAAAATCCCAAGATTCACATAAGAAAATCAAAAAGCTATATTCAGGGAAAACTTTGATATACCTCAGAAAATCAAAAAAGATGCTCAAGATTGGAAATGCAGTTGAGGAAAAACTTTGTACTAGTGTCCATGTTTGAGTGCTCAAATTAGATATTTGTATAATTTCTTTCATTTAGGTTTAGACAGTGACTATAATGCTGTTAACAACAATAAAATATAATATTTTTTAACATTTTATAATTTCATTGAAATAGCCTATACACATATATTTACAAAAATTGCCAATAAATATTACATATATTTGGTTGTTAGACGGGGATTCTCATGGATTTCAGTTCCGGAAATGCTTTCAATAAATTGTTGTTTTCATTCAAATGTAAGTAAGTGCATAATGTGACTAATGCAATTCTTCCTCGAACACTTAAGCTCATAGGAAACAGATAAACAAAACCAATCACATCTCTCGTGAAACAATATAATTTTATAAAATTTTGTGAGGAAGAGAATAGTTTATAGAGTTGTTGACCCTTTGGATCCTTCAGATTTGATAACATATATGATATGAGGACATGTTTCATTCAACAGTTATAGTAATATAGAGAAAGTTGCTGCTCAACACCTAAACAATCAATAGAAGCACACATATCCCAGTCGGATATCGAAAATAATGAGGAAAACAATATCTACATGAATCAAGCTTGTTTGTCGAAGAATAGTGCAATATACAGAACAAATGATAGTGGTAGATTATACTTGTCTCAGCACAATAGTCAGTCTAAAACTTCGAAAACAGGACAAGAATAAAAATCTCCAATATTATATATCTTACTGTATACATTACGTGGAAATGGAATACCTAACGGAAGTAACATAATCATAAACAGCATCTTGAAGTTTTGTTGCCAAAGCGAATATTTGATAGTATCAATCAGAAGTTCTAATGAAGTTCTGATTGCTCAGTCTGTCATGTTATCATTCAGATTATTATTGACCTGTAGACAAGTGAATAATTTTTAATTGAAAATTAGAAAACATTGAATTACTTGCTCTTTCTTATGTCGGTCTGCAAGGTAGTAATTACTTATCATTTTCATGATGAGGTTTACAAAACTCTACAAGTTCCTGTGACCAGAATTCCTATAAAAATGAAATGAATAAAAAATCTACCTAGTTCATGTTTTGCGAATTGAGAATTTGCACTTTGTTACAAACACTTTTGTTGAGTTTTCTTAATGTTATGGGGAATTTGTGGTGAAAATCTGGTTCTGTTGAATAACATACATATCTATAAATCTAGACAGATATACATTGTTGCTGCTTCCATCTTCCAAATTAATTATTTTACATGGAACACTTATTCGAGACGTATATTGAATTTCTCGAATTGAGGGTGATGAAATGAACATGATAACATCAAGACAGGATGTCAATTCAGATAATGATCAACGGATCATTTCAACTGGAATAACGAAGTTGGCACTCGTTTCGACACAATATTCCAAATTGAGCGATCGTTGGTGTATACCCATTTCCGAGGCGATTTCTTTTGTCATCCTCCAGAAGATCCAACTAGTTCAGTAACAGAATTTAGTAACTTGTAGCGTTTTGCACCTCGTCCACTTAGTCCTTTTCGTTCATAATCACCCACTAAACCATAGTTCAGGACACAACGAAATATCCTCTGGAAAATCTTTGGTTTGGTTCATTCAATGTTCGATTATGGCACCTTCTTTACGATAAGCTGCGAGCACTAGAAGCAGTAGGTGCGCTGGCCCGGGCACGCAGAAGTAGTTGGCGACTGTGGTACAGCCGCGCTTCCACGACCCGGGCATTCGGGTCATCCGTAGTAATAGTGGCTGGGTGGGACAGTACTGATGGTGCGGGGTAGTTCCGCTTCCACCATGTGCACAGGTCTGCGTAAAGTATGTGAATGGATATGTGGATACCGGACCACCTGAAATAAAAAGTTATTAGTTGAAGTAGTTTGACGAACGTTAACGAAAAGCTTCGATCTGACACCTGGAGATAGGCATTTCTCATATTTTAACGTTTTCGTGTCTTACGGGTTTACGGGTGTACGTAGACTCAACAGGTGCTCAAAAATCAACGTACGCTAACTGAAATATAATGAAATAACGACAATAATTTGCAAACGGTACAGATCATAAGTGATATAGGCCTTCTTGGACTAAACACGAGCTCAAGTTTTGGGAATTTCCAAACTCAAACTGTTAAACTGAAAAAATTATATCCTCCACGAAATCAGAGTGGGATCTGAGTTTACAGCGTCGACGTAATATACAGGGTGTTTCACAGTGGATGGAACATCTGACGTATCTGGAGAACAGAAAGACAGATCATTTCGAAAATTTGTGAGCGTGGATAATCAAACTTGTTGTATCCGTCTAAAATATTTCCATCAATACAGTGTTGCCGCTTGAATCAGAAAGTAGTAGCTACTTTGTTATTTCAAATATAACACCTCGTATATTATACCATTTTTGGAATCCTAATGAGATTCCTCACAACTTTCCCACATAATTCCCTATACCTATCTGTGACGATTTCCGAGATAACAATTATTTTGTGAATTTTTTGTGCAAAACCTGACCATTGAAAAATATCAATTTTTTTTCCAATGCAAATTTACAAAATATTGCAATGGAGAGTACTTGATGGTCTTATGCAGCTATACCCCAAATTGCAATATTTTGTGAATTTGCATTGGGAAAAACTTGATATGACAATGGTCAGGTTTTGCACGAAAATTTGACAAAATAATTAGCTACAACTTTCTGATACAAGCGGCAACACTGTATTGATGAAAATATTTTAGACGGATAGAGCAAGTTTGATTATCCACGCTCACAAATTTCCAAAATGATCTGTCTCTCTGTTCTCCAGATACGTCTAATGTTCCATCCACCGTGAAACACCCGGTATGCTAGTTAATTGACTAATATGTTGTTTTTGTGTATGACGCTCATCCTAATAGGTTCTTACCGATAGATGAGTGATTGTACAAACCTCAGCTATGCTCCCAATTGGTGGCGAATGGACAGTTACTGACGGAACAGGACAAGGTAGTGGTGTAGACAGATCTATGTCTGCGTCAACTTCGCTGATATCATCTGTGAAACCGTTAGGCAGGCTATTATCCGATACATTTGTCGCATGGAATTTGGCCTCTCGTCTGGCTCTGTGTCTTTGCAGCAGTAGACGTCCTACTAGGAAACTGAGTAGGAGGAGCAAACTTGCTGCTATACTTACTATTAGGTACAGGAAGAAACGTTCCTGGTTTTCTGTAAATTCAGTTTGATATTGAAAACGGAACGATATTACTTTTTCAATATTACAACGGTTATTTCATGAATGGTAATGATAATAATAATGATGAAAATGATTATTCGTAAGAGGACTAGTGGAAGTCGAAATGTAGATATCCTACATTGATAGAGATGTTCAAATATGTTCAAGAAATGCCAACTTGGGGCGATCATCCTGAGAATGAATTAAATCCTAATAAATATCAACCCATTCATTTAGGGCAGAAGTTGTGACAGTTCTTAAATAAATTATCTTGTGCAGACATTGATTGAGTTGGTAATACTTCAGACTGTACCAAAGTCATTGGATACTTCGAGGATATTTCTCTTTCAACTATTTATTCTTGTAGATAGTCTTACAATTGTTTTTCGGAAAAATTTGTCTAAAATTGAAAGTGAATGTGGACAAAAAACTATGAATAAATTACTGAAAACTTTTTTGAAAGAGCGACTGCTGTTTCAAATGTGGATATTATTAGCGTTCGATTATCTACGAAATTTCCGAAACGGATTGTAGGAATTGAAATCAGGAACTAACTGTATCTACATCATTTCTATGAAGTTGACGATACCACATATTCTGCCGAGCTGACACAACTCTATTCCTTCAGCTTCGTTTCGATAAATGGATTTGTTTTTGATGTGTTCTGATGATGAAATATACGTATATGTTCATAGGTTTGAAATGTTCTTATGATATTATGTATTTGGTATCTTCTTAAAATAACCAACAAGGTCAAGTGCCTTCTGAATTCGGGTATGCATTTTAGTTATACAGGTTGGCCCAACGAAAACGTACCGGAAGGTATAACTACCAGGAACAGATTTTATCGAGAAAAACCTGAAATACGTCAACTTTGTATATGAGGAGGCCAACTTTTGACGCAAAAAGTATAGCCCAAACTTTACCCTCCTGTGCGGGGGTAGCATCCCCTAAATTTTTTCAAACGGGAATGGGGGTCAAATGATACCTCATTCAAAAGCCTTTTTGATTTTCATACATTACTTCTTTATTTTTAAAATTCCGTCCACTCGTTGCAAAGATATGGACTTTTGAAATGTCGCTAGTGCATTTCTCGAAAAATACAAAAATTAAATCGATTTCGCTTAAAAACTCATCGTTTTGTTGAAGTCAATGATGAGAATATTCACTTAAAAAAAAACATTTTTTTTTCTGTTTTTCTTGATTTGATTCCAGCTAGTTTTTCCATAAAATATCTTCCTGGTAGTTGTACCTTCCGGTACGCTTTCGTTGGGCCACCCTGTATATGGTTATTAGCCAGAATCTATACAGATATGAACTCCACTATACCGGGAGATTCCCCAAGGTAGTTCACTTCTTCAAATTCTCATTATTATCGAATAAAGAGAAATGGAATTTAGCTGCTGAAAATGACTCATATTTTCCATTGAGACCACAGTAGTCTTTGATGTATCAATTTTATGACATTCAGACGAATAATGGATCTAATTTGAACGTCTTTAAGATGTCGGTTGAGTGCTGTATGGGTATACACTCCGGAATAGTATCGAAATGTCTGCGTTGAGTTCCTTAATAATCACATCAAGGAATATTTCTCAAATGGATGAAATGAAGGGGAGCTTATTTTTAGTCTAACTTTTCCTTATCTTTACTTCACAGAAGCTTTCACTACTTGATTATGTATAACAATAGGCCCAGAATCGACTAATCGTCCAACAGTGAACGCGAACAAATTTTTGCTCATCAATTTTCGGGATATTATTTATACGATAAAAGGTTTTCACTGCTCCGAATTTTGATCATCCATTAGAATTTCTTCGTTATAACACATGGTTATTTCGATCAAATTATGTTGAGCTGAATGACTACATTCGTTCTGAACTCGTTTTATTTGCATTCTTCATTATGAAATTCGATATAAATTCCATACAGTAACTCATTTATGTAATAATTCAGTTGAATTTCACTGTTCATTTTATATTGATTGATAATTTCGAAACCATGTGGCCGGTTTCATAATATCGCTCGATGAGTTCAAAATTCCTTAATCGCATTAAACATTCTGGAAGGGCATGGAATATGAAGGTAATCCACAAAATTACCGAGTGGTTAGTGAAAAAGTGGTGCAAAGAGGGTGGTAATTCGATTCATATGACCGAGTAAGCCAGAACGCTTTGTGACACCAGAGAAATGTTTAATTGAATTTGGTTGTATAAGTTATATCACAGTTCGTTACGAAAAATAACATGGGCCGAAAGTCTGTTTTGAATGAAAGCATGGGATTCCGGTGCTACGAAGTGAACTGAAAAGGTCATATTCGGGAACGTTTGATAAAAACAGCCGACGTTTTAATTCCATTATATGGACTTTAATGTCTACTCTCCGCTTGTTTGAAATAGATCGCTCTACCGTGGAACATTTCATCATATTATTCAAATATTGCCTTATATTCATTGAACACTTCATTTAATTGAACCGAAGATATTAAATAGTCTATTCATCTATATGATTTTATGACACTGACACTGATGTACACTGACGGAAATGGAAAATGAAAGGTTATCTTTAAAATTTATAATATTGGATACTAATTGAGTGTTTTCTCTGTTTATTTGATCTCTATCTATTATTGATTCTTGCCGAGATTCTGGCGATAATTGAATATTGAGAACTCACTTTTGATAGTAGAAGGAATGTGGATGATGGACTTCATTCAAAATACCCAAAATATTTGGTGAATATGCTTGCTCAGAAAATTGTTAATGAAATATTATGAGCACTCTCAAAGACGTACAATTTATTTCCATTTACGATTTTACGTGTATAAAAAACGAATTGAAGATGTTATTATTCAAATGTCTTAACGTAGATAATCATATTTCTGAGAGACGTGAAATTTCGTTTTATTTTACGTCTGTGATATGTATATTTATTTTGTTTTCATTTCATTTCATGTTGTTCTTACACCACCAAGACCTCTTTCTAAGATCTTTTGCAGGTATTCAGATTTTTTCATGCCCATGCTAAACATTTTCTGCAAAAGAAAATAATTCTTCATAATTTTTTTGGTTTCTCTCAACAAATTTATGTTTCAAGTCATAATAAAAATAATGAATCGCATCTGATTATGAAAGAAATTATGTTGGGAAATATAAGTTTCAATATGAGAAAGAGGAATTATTGAGACGAAATCTTGAAAAATGTGGAATAATAATAATAATAATGAGGATAATAATAATAGTAATAATGATAATATTAATAATGATGATAATAATAATGATAAAAATAGGAATAATAATAATTATAGATTGAGTAAATAAAAAGTGATTTCCTTGCACCAAGTTCCTCATCTTGAATAAGAATCGATGAGATTATTGTTGTTTGATATTGAAGGACATCACATGAATTGTGGTCATTCAAAAATTCAGGGGTGGCTGTCACAGCTCCCAGAGTAGGAATGTATTTTGAGAGAATTTAATCGCAGCAATGTTTTCCTCGAAAATGTAGTGAACGTGTCCAAGCATTTTCATATACTTAGGTAATGCCCACTTATAGAGCCAGTCTTGTTTTTAATGGTCCCCCTGTCTGCCCATAATGCATATTCTCCAATTCACTATCTAGTAGTTTGAGCGAAATATATATCTTTGAAAAATTCAGTTGAAAGAACGTTCTGTCAATATTGCGTTCCATGGAATTTTAAGTCACGAGCTTTTTACTGTGTTCAAAATGTAAATGGAATAAGTATAATGAATAAATAAACTTTATTGCTGATCTTAACTCATGTTCATCAGCGGAATATTCTATGTTCGATATTGAATTCTTGGTGTTAATAAATAAAGAGACGATCGAAATGTAGTGTGTGCATCAGAAAGATATCTGACAGGTCTCGCTATTTTTTGACAAATATTCGACCTTGCTTTTATCGTTCTCATTTATTTACTGCACCCTGTATATCGTGAAATTGGCATTCTGGATGTTTTGTAACTGAAATGCTAGGAGAAATAAACATATAACTAGATCTACGAACGAATTCTGTGAACAAATGATCTTCAACTTGTCGGTCAGTTAACAACCCTCCGCACTAATTGTGGATGGTCATGCTCTGCCATAACATGCAGCGGGAACTCAGGCTATACCATGCAAGAGGGATGCTTGTTCGAATATAGTAGCTGTTGGATAATACGAAGATAATACGTACATTGCATTGTTGGCTATGGTTGAATACTGTAACGTGGATTGTTTTGTTGCAGTCAAGACAACTCAATGCTCACGAATATATGCGACGAATTATTTTTCAAATAAGTTTCAAATCTACGCAACAACTAAATTGTTATTTGAATTCAAATTTTTGTGATACATTTTTGGTACTCCCTTTAAAGCAGCTCCCTTGGGCTGCTTAAGACCAATGGAGACGTTCCTCCTATTGCAACAGCTCTGAAAGTCAACTGATATGGTCTTCAGCATGTTCCAAGATGACTTCTTTGGAAGACACTTTTCAGTTGAAGAAACAAGAAAAGTCACAGGGGCTAAGGTCAATTGAATAAGGGGACTAGGGAACCACAGGAATGTCTTTTATCGTTGAAGATTCTGTTACAGAGAAGGTAGTTTGACATTGGACGTTTTATTGGAACATCCATTCGCCTGCAATGTCGAAATTCACGCGAATGAATGAATGAGATGAATCTTTTATGGAAGTCTTTGGAAAAAACTTGGTTGACAGTTGAGGGAGTTGAGGGAGGGTATTGACACACGTGGTCTAACAAAGACAACAACGCAGTTTGCCAAATCAATAACTGTGTTACAGTCTCATCACTTCTCTAATAAACTTAGTCCTTGCGTTCTAAAATGAGTCTTCCTTAAACTCCACTGAACTACTTTGGCATGTTCAACAAACTTCGTTGTATCAATGCTGCATATTATAATAGACAGAGATCAAGAGATCTAATAGAAAAAACAATATTTTAGAGAAAGTCTCAAGTTTTCACCTTCAGATTGTTCAACAAGTGTACCAGTAGAAGAAATTATATTCTAGATTCAACTAGGTCACCTCACGGAAGTTGTGTGTTTGGAGAAAATCGCTGAAAACTTCGAAAACTATACTTCAGAGAATATTCAAATGGATAAAATATCCACGTTGCAGATTTATCAGGTATTCCAATTTACTTATAGATCGGAAGGAGTATTATATCATCGGATTATGATCACTTTAGAAGTGCACACAATTCGGAGGACAAAAACTATGACGGATTGTTATTTATAGGACGAGCATACAACCATGAGTACTTTATTGCCCAGATGTAGAGCTCGACAAAGTAGTTTGCGACATCACAGTCAAAGATAAACACATGTCCAAACCCTTTTTTCATGCTAAACATGCAGAAAAGCGATTTGCAGGAAATTTTGCCCAATTTTCTACGGTTTCCTCAAACTTTCCATGAGCATTGGAATACAGTATCCGCATTATAAAAAATATAAAGAACGGACTAACGGAGGAAGGAATATGTTAGTGGGATCTGATGACGAAGGCAGGATGCGTACTCTTCATAGTAGAGTCTGACGCAACCTCTCACAATTGCGATAACAAGTGACAGCTTGACTATCGCATCTCTATACTATTCATCCAAGTGGCTTCAGTCCCACTTAGCATTCTATTGTGTGATACTAGTAAAGGAAAAGATGATTTTTCTGGTAGTTTTTCTTATTTTTCTTTTTCTTTCGTCGGTGATGTCCACGATATAAAATGAGATATAGTTTTGAACTGAATTTCTAATAGACAAATGAATACTATTGGGCAAAGAAAATGTCTGGCATCAGTTGGTAATCCACATATGAAATACTCCGAGAAGTATCAGTATTGACTGTCTAGTATTACACAAGAAATATGTTTGTGAACTCACGGTTTTTGAACTGATTATTAGTTCGGAAATACTTACGTGAGACAAATGTATAAGCATTTATCCATTCGGATACGAATCCGATCACTCTCTTATCCTCTCGCGATTGAACGTACACCGTGATGGTGCAGTTCGGTTCCGAAACGTCGGCTCTAGAATGGGGGCGAGTGGCTATCGGCTGATACGGCGCTGGAATCAAACATCACTTAGCGTGTTTCGGAGCGTACCAGATTGATCGCTCGAATTCGTTACTTCGGCATTTTCTTTGTCTCTTCGTTAGCGAATCTTTTCGATGCGTAAGCATGGGAGATATACTGACATGTTTTGTTCGTTCATTTACATCCTGAGGAAAACCAGGAAATTTCGTTACCCCTAATTGGAAGGTATGATATAATTCGGACTTTGGAAGTTGTTGACGTTGTTTCACGTTGAGAATTGAGGGATCGGTCATTTGGATGGAAAACTAATGTCACTGTTGATAGCGAACATGTACAGGGTGCTTAGATGAGAATTCAGAGAGCTGTATTTTCATAACGTACAACCACGAAGAAAAGGAAGCAGACAAATTTCTTAACAACTCAACTACATATTTCACGATGCAAAAGAAATGTCATGGCGAAATGTTCTTCTTGGTTTGAAAGTGGAAACTGGAAGACTACTGCTTATGGAGCCTTCTATGGCGGAGAATTTCTTCTAATTTGTCTATTGAACTGAAACATATCGAAGAATAACTTGAACACAACGAATACTCCTACAATGAATTGTCTAAGAAGATGAAGACTGCAATACCATTCGCAGCTATCAGACTAGAACAGATATTGAATATTTTGTGACTGCATTCAATCACGTTAGTGAAATGGAAGTCGCCGAACATAAAAAGAATAGGTACTTATATTTAGAATCACGTTTGGAGCAATCAGCATATGATCTGAAGTCCAATTCAACCACGAAAAAAACATTAGCTGAGAAAGAATACAAATAGACTATCTACACGTTGAAGAATTACACTGTTAGTCGAAGGATTTGGAAACTGCTGATCAACCAATTTGCTCGGAGAAGACGCACGGAAACACGCACGCGCATTTTCGCTGAAGTTCTTATAAACTTCAAATGTACACCTCAACACATTATTTGAGTACCTTTCAATCTGTTTTCCTCCGTTTGATATTTCCAGATTGGTGACAAAATGGAACGAAATATTTTGTAAACCCTAATATTGAGAAAGTGAAGTTTTAGGTTGAATTAACCCTCAACTGATGGTATTTTTGGTTTCATGCTTATTTATTATATTATATTATATATTATTTATTTGTATGTTTCCAGATCTGGCAACGACCGCAAAAGAAAATAAGATGAATGCGACGTCTTGAGACCTCAGAGCTATATAATTCGTCACGAAGTACGATGCAGTCTAGATCAACAAAATATACCACAAACGGAAAGCATACATACGTATACGTTGACGATATAATAAGTAATACTGAAAAAGTTACAGTTTCTGAACGATTTCATCTGGATGGAAACATTTCAACTTTATTACATTATGCAACAAAAAAGTTGAAGGAGCGAACATGCATTTGCAGTTGCAATCATGGATTCATTTGAAGACGGCATCGTGTCATTCGATTTGATCTAGATGTTTTATTGGTACTGGTTTCCTTACACTCCTATTGGTTGGATCTTTTGTGTGACGAAATAAATTCGCTAAGCAATCAGCTCATGGGTTTTCTATATTGCCAACCACTAAACTTCGGGAGATTGCAATCTACAATGTAACTCGAATGGAATAATAAGATTGCCAGTAAACCTTATATATTGAGAGGTTGAGGTCAGTTTAATCCTCTATTTCATTCCCTTCGGTTTGTAGAAGACCGTTTCTCTCTGAAGGGGAACTGAAAGTGTTTGGGAGCATCTTGTTTGAAATTTAATCACGACACATGCTGATATCCTTATTGAGTACCCAAATTCGCGTTTGCTTGAGACTAGATCCTTAATTATCCATTACGAAAGAGACAAAGAATTGCACGATCAATGTTTTTCTTTTCACTTCGTGTATGTACAGAGTGTCCCACCGTAACTAACAAAAAACCTTAGGATCAACTTTGAATTTCACGAATATTGGAGTAACATTAACACTAACTATGCTTACACAGAGAATTGATATTGGAAATATCAACCACAATTCTGATTTCTAGTAACATGATCTGGAAGTAATCGATTTGATTCGCTAGTTACCAGTTACAAATAGACATTTTAAATCGTATTTTCTCTCATCGATCACATTGTTCTGTGGAGTGGATGGATCCATGTGAAAATATATATTTTGGTTATTCAAATGGCTGATTTCTCCAAGTTCTTGTATGGGTAAACTTCACATAATTCATCGATATCAAATAATGAAAAAACAACTCATTATCTGTTTTTTTTTGAGCAATCAGATTCGGATTATTGGAGTTGACTCGAAAACACTCTGTATTTTACGTTCAATACAAGGAATCCTTTGTGGAAACAGAATTATATTATGTGTACTGTTCCTGAATGCTTAAATTTGTACATTGAATTGCTATAGTCTAATTATGCAGAGAAGAGAATTGTAGCTGCTTGTCGGCTTTATAAAAATGACTGATATTCAATGAATTCATGAATATCAGCACAAATGAACAATCGGATATTAGTTGATGAAAATGAAAATTGGTATCAGTGTTGAGTATTGCCACTTGACTGATAGTCTTGAATAATTTAGATGTTGACCTATATATAGAAAAAATATATATGATTATCGTTGGAATTCTAATTTACTAAGGATATTCGAGCACAAACTGACTGATTTTTTTTTTATTTCAGATTCTCAAATTGAACATGTTTATTAACATCCAATTAGAAATTTTATGGTCATTTCTTGGGAGATTGAAAGTCTTTCAAACGATCCGATATTACTTCGCTAACCGTTATTTTATGAGAAGAAATCTCAATCATTTTCAATTCAAAATATTTGTGTACATATCTCTACATTATATGTTAATTTGAAATATGAACAATGAAAATGTAGGTTTTCATATCATATGAATACTCTGATAAACTGTAACAATTATTTTCCTTCAATAAACAGATCACAGTATAATATTTTCAGATGATACAGTATATTGAAAAATATGCAGAGTCTAATCAACGATTGCTCCCGAGTACTGAGTAGACACAGAAAATCACCATTCCTTGTTTAATTATGGAAGATAGTTCAATTGGATTCAATATAGCCGAGAAAAAATTCCCGAAAATTACAGTGGGACACTTCCTGTTTCAGTGCATATGACACGCTCAAAGTTCGACTGAAGCGCACTGGCAGTGCTGTAGGTTGTAGCCGTCACCCTGTATAGCATCTCGTCCCCTGCAGTTAGTGTTGAAGAGTATACGACCATCTATTTCATTGCAGTGCATTGCAGTAAGCTAAGCGTTAGAGCAAAATGTCAGTGAGGGAAAAATAACAGCTAGGTGACATGCAGTGACGTAGCTAAGGAGATTTTATAGGGTGATACCCTGCTATGGAATAGTCACCACAATCAAGCTTCCATAGGAAATAATGTATTTTAACCATTCAAATTAGAAATAACGAATAATTGTAGATAGTTGATTTTTTTTCATTGTTTTCACTTTTTACAATTCCCCAGTGAGTGATGGAAGTGAAGGTTTTTTTCTCCCTAGCTACGATTTTGGTTACAAGCAAAATTATCGTTCTATGAATATTATCTACCTAGTTCGACTCGTATATTTTCCATTAATTATTTGGTGAGAAGCTCATTAACCATGAAAAATACGACTAAATGAAAACATAGGTCTACCCATTCAATAATACAACATCAAATACTACTACCATTACTACTACTAAAAATGTACAAACTTACTCTTGAGGGTAGAGGAAGAACACGGATAGGTTATTATGGGTTGGATCAATTTTTGGAAATTCGGGAGGGGTGAATTTGATATATTCTTAGAAATTCTAAATATGAGTGATCAAAAAATAATAACCACACAGAAATAACTGTGAGAGTATTGAATATTGAATTCACAAACAGTTTACACAAGGTTAACACAGACAAAGGGCCAATTTACGTGTGGTGATTTTAATCATAGTCTTAATTACTATCACGATAATATTCGAAGAAGTTTTCAATGTTTGTCTTGATCATAAGATATTTGCTAACAACTTTTTGAATTGCTTGAAACGAATATTGTGATTAGAACTCGAATTGACTAGATGTCATGTTGCATATTCCTTTCCGCAGTGCAAAAAATAAGTACCTACAAGAAGATGCATTTCATTTCATCTTGATTATAAACATGTTTCGAATTGTCCCCTGTCACTATCACTATTTTTGACTTGAGAATAAGATGCATATATACAATGATCAAATGAATAACAGACAGATGACACCACTAGTATTACGAATTCTTTGAATCAAGTTCTATTTACCGCTGGTGATATTATTTTTTTTGACTACTTATCTGCTTGGTGAATGCCGTGCAATCATGATTGTGTAACATAATTCTTTATTGTTTCAATTTTTGTCTGAATGTTTGAGTTAATTCTAGACCGTCATATCCTGTTAACGGGATTTTCAGTTGTCAGCTACCAAAAAGTCGAGAAAGATAAGAAATATCATTTGTTGTAAGCGGGTCGTGCCGCGATATGATGACGCGAAATGAGCGTGTGAAGAAAAATAATTGAAGTTAAGCCGAAATTTATCTTATAACTCCGTCCACTGAGCTGAGTCCCGTTTTTCATATTTAATCTTGTTCTTTGGAGAAAAATTGCCCGGCGACGATTAGAGTTCTTCCGTTTTTTCATTTCGACTGTAGAGGGTTCATTGGAGAACCGACATTGCATTATACCGTTGGAGTATCGCATGATTGATTTGATTCCCAAACATACGCAAAACTTTTCTATCCATATTTTTCCAGCATGGGTATTTCCCGATATGTAACTTTTCGTTTTTGGGTTATTTTGGACATTAATTGAGTTTCAAATATTTTTCTCGACGTTTTTAGTGATGATGAAAAAAAAACTACGTCGAATATTCACTGCTTCATCACAATGATTGATTTAAATATATCAACTTCCTTATCAGACTTTTCCTCTTTGAGAAACTATTTTCAATTTCAGTTTTACACATACGAATACGAACCTGCAATGTTCATTATGTTATGTTGATAGGATATAATAATAATAATTTGATGAATGACTATTATTTGATATCGAAAGTTGAGAAGAAGTTGGTGATCATCAACATTTTCAAATCATCATATTCGTCATGATGTTTATCCCGTATTGAATCTTCGAAATAATAGAGTTTCAGAAATGTTTTGAGGAATAATCTCTTGACCTTGAATAGGTAATGATGGATATTTTTCAAACATAAGAATGATTGATACAGCCCACTGTCAAATAGATTTCATACGCCTCTCGAACTTTCAAGCAGTAGACTGCAATTAGAAAATGAAAAAAAAGTACAAAAACTCTTAATGATCGTCAAAAGTGAATTGTAGTGAGACTATATTGTGCTGTATATAATCTTTATTGAACGTTGTCGATGTCATATTGGAATTCATTCGAAGTAACTGTGAGGATATTTCAATGTTCTGTTTCGATTCCACTATCGATGTTGGCAAAAATGATATCGGAAATACGAAAACCGCTTATTCTTTGACACAGTGTAATACATGAGAGTTAGTACAATAAAATCTCTTCTCGGCCGAAATCCATATCTATAAGCCCACATAAGTATGTACATCAATCAGCTGTGATGTGAACTTGATTGAGAAAGAGTTGATTTAGTAACGACAGTGTGATGATAAGTTAAAATAGATGACTGAAACCCTGAAGAGGCCGAGTCAAACCAGGTGATTTTCATCATTCTGGAGAAACTTCGAGACACCTAACTTACCAAAATCAAGCCCGTTGGATCTATGAGGAGGGAGTTTCGAACTTAAGTCATCAAGGTCTTTGGTAAAGTTATCTTTGGCAACTCCTTCAATGTTTGGAGCAGGGGGAGAAGCAGCAGACTCTCGTATGAATTCGTTTCCTGCGTCGTATGCTTCGAATTCTTCGTCTTCGTCGTTAGATGTCTCGTCTGTTGTTTCATCTGCTTCCAGGGCACCTTCGTATTGGTCCTTGAGTACTTTTCTAGGTACTAAAAACACCAAAAACTCGGTATGGTCACTAGCTCAACATTTCTAAATGATTGCATTATGAGAGCAAGTCATCAATTGGGATAATCTTTGCCGTTTTCTACTTATGTATACAGGAAGGAGACTTCAACTAGAATTCATTCGCTACCATCGAAGAAAATACGTTGAAAGTGGATTTTGCTGAATTTTTGTATTACTCCCAAAATGATATTATTTTCATTCAATTATACAAGCTCTGCGTTTCCATGAAATAAAAAAATCAGAAACAAAACAGAATTAAATGGCAAAGTGAACAACGATTCGTTTCATTTACATTGAATGTTTCAATATATTTTTTGCTGTTCTCGCCTAATTCCTCTCGGAAATGTTATTCGTAGTACGAGATCCGACCGTATGACTTTACTTCAATTTATTTTATAATTGGAATGCAATTTTCATAGCTAATTATAAATGAAGGAACACGTTTTTGCTCATTTAACTACCAATTCATAGCCGCAGGTACAAGTGAAAAAGTAATTTTTAACTGCTAGTGTAGTAAGAACACTGCATTGACTCTAATTTCAACATGATGAGCACGTCAAAGTTCACAGACTAAATATAAAGTTGAGGTTCTCTTCAGAAAACTGATAGAGAATCAGGGAGATTTTATATTCATGTTGTAAAGGACGATAATGTAAGTAGTGTAATATATATTGAATTATTGAATTCTAATGAATAAATCAGATGAATCATACGCTTTTCTCTTCAACAGCTTCACTTAAGACAGAGGGAGGTATTTTTATGAGTTGAGGGACACACTGGCATCTTAGGTAATGATAAAGTAGACTTACTAACCAAGGAATCCACTACTCCTTCAAACTATTTCTCTGATAAATTGGAATACAGAGATATATTAAATCTTGGAAGAAATAAAACATCGAACACAATATGCAAATTGTTCAAAAAAATCTTATGATCATTTTACTTTGATCCATCCAACTCTTCCGAGTCGTATACCTTATATAGACGATTATGATGTTAGTAGAAATTATTCAGTAACGATAACACGACTTGAAAAAGATCATGCCAGATTCCTAGCACATTTCCTGTTGCTAATTTTAATCATCTGATTCTTGCCAAAAAAAACCATGATGGAATATAAATTTTTTTCAGGAACAGCAAACTTGATATTTGATTGATCTGACAAATTTCTTTGGCAAACGGAACATTCCAATGTCATATTTCTTCCTGATTCCATGGATGTTCTCCATTGGAATATTCATGTGGGAATATATTGAAATTTCACGCTCAGTGTTCGGAATATTTCATTCATGTCATTCAATCTTCGAAATTTGGGAAGTAATCAGTTCCTTCAATTGTTGAATGTCATGATCGTCATTATAAAACCTTTCAAAATAGCTTGAGAATCGTGGGAAGCTTAGGTTATTTTGTTTTTTCGAAATTTATCGATTGTTATAAATTATATATACACAACTTCTTGAGATCTGTTTTTGATGGAAATTGGTGAGCTTTGGAAAGGTATTTATGGGACACCCTATATATTCTCGACAAAAATATTTTATTGAAAATCTTACCACATGTATAGACGACCTTCAAGTACATCCGAGATTGAGGTTTGCAAGGACTACCAAATGTACCGATGTCGGCCGAAAGGTCACAACTCCTTTTTCCATGACAAAGTTGCATGACAGTTTCCGTCGCGTAGCTAACTAGGCATGCTGAAAAACATCAAAGTTATATATTATATTCAAGGTTAATCAAACATAGTTCCAGAATCATTGCATCATTGTTGTGTTTTAAAGAATAGAATCATTATAATAATAAACCTCCTCGTTAATTCTGATTTTCAACAAAAAAATTCAAACATTATGAAACGAAAGAAACTCAAGAATCATTATTGATATACATGATATGAGGAAATAAAAAATGTAATGAAATGATAAAGAGAAGTGTAGGAATAGAATTATTGATGAGGAAAAAAAGAATACATAATCTGCTCCAAAAATTCCCCTGCACGGAACACAATTTTCCTATAGAATGTGCAGGATTCTATATGACATTGTGATAACGATATCTGAAGGAATGTTACGAGCTCAACTTTCATCACATATCAGATGCCGAAAACTGAATATCGTAATCTTGAATAGTTTGAATTATATTTTGGCATGTTCATTTTAAAAATTTAATTCTCCCTTATGATATATGTTATACTCGATACTTTCATCGTGCTTTAGTTTTCTTGGTGTTTTCAAATTATTTCATATCGGGTAGTTTGGCGTACCATGCTCGAGAAATAAAACTAGAATAACAACATACTTTCAAAATGTATGAAAGCTACGAGAAGTATTGAAGTGTTATCGACAATCACGTTATCCTAACCTTTCAGAAAATGTTTCTCCTTTTGCAGCAAAATATACAAACCTAATGTATGTTAAAAAAACCATGACCAAAACCATATAAGGTTGAAGATAGAGTATCTGTTCCCAAATATCTAATATGCCAATGAGTCGATCAGTCCTAATAAGATGGTTGAATTTCATGCATTTTCGATTGGCTTGGGAAGGCCTATCTATATGTCTAGGTTTCCACAGAACATCGTTTTATGACAGTCATAAAAACATTATGCAACAACTTCCATCGTTGGACATTGATGTTCACAAGTAATTTTGATGGCCATCGTTAGTTCAGTGAACACGTTTGGCATTGTGCCTGATGCGATCAGGAGACAAAACATAATATTGTGGAAACAATGACGATATTTGAGGCTAACTTCGAATAAGTACACGAACTTCGGGAAGGAACTTTCTGAGATTCGGGAAGATCTGCATATATGAGTTTGATACAATTTTCACATAATGTTTTCAGAGAAGCAAACTTTCATAACTTGGAGAAACTTTTAACTTCCTATCTTAGGGCCCATATTGATTGTTTCAAAAATATTCAGATTTCTAGGAAATAATTTTCATCGAGATATTCGGAAATCATAAAAACTATTCAGGGAATCAAAAAGCAATATAAAATATGTTTATAATAGTTAGACGCCGACGTGAACGTTTTCGAGTTCTATCAAATTCGCAATTGAAGATATCGTAAGAAATTTCAGAAGGCTAGAATAGGTTAAAATAGAAGTATATACTAGTTTCTACAGCTATACCAAAATATTAGGAGAAGGGTGATCTCCTTGTGGAAGAAATGACTAATGATGACACTATTATTTATTGCCTTAATGAATTTATTCATCCAATCAATGAATTTCATCCATCAGTTCAATGTTTTCTACATTGCACCAATGCATATTTACCTGGAACATTTTTGTATATGATATTATTGATAAATGATGATCAATGTTCCAATGAATACAATCATTATTGATGGATGAATGTTTTCGATTATTGTTACAATACGTTAATATAACGTATGAGTTCATTGATCCGATGTAAATTCACATTAATTTGATGATTACGATTGATAGGAGTTTCATGAATGCATCTCTGCACGAAGCTTCCCGGCGTTTTTTCATCCTGTATATTTAATTTCGCGAGAATCAATCAGGGACCACAGGACGCCCTACGGCTGGATCCAAATAAAAGATATCGCGACTTCGCTTGCACGGCATTTGTTCCATGGAGAAGAAATCTGAATAATGAAAAAACACAATTAACTTACTTTCTTCTGGAACGCCTTGCGGTTGCGGGCACTGGATGCTTTCATATTCCGTCCGGCCATAACTGGCACTGTACACTGCCACCCTGGAGTTCGGATTGCACTTCAACTGGATTCTCTCGTTTTCGCAAGCCACTTTGCTTCGAAATTCGTCTGTGGAAATTAAAGTAGCTCTCTTGAGATATGGATATACTGTATATGATTTTGGCTCGAGAAAATTTCACTTTTTATATCCGAAAAGAATTTTAACAAAAAAATGCATCCACTATAATCTGAAAACATGAAATGGTATAACTCAAAAGTTTATCCCATTTATTTTATTCATTTATTTATCTACACTGCTTCAAAATATTGGCAAATCAACAAACACGAAATTTAATATACTATAATAAAAGTGAAATATATCCAATATACACAATTCATGCAAAGGAGAGTACTTTGAGACATCGTTCGTATATAAATACAAATTGATATCGGAACGAAAAAAAATTCTGGGTATGTAAAAATTCAACACACATGAGAATATAGAACAAACTATCCTCTTATTTATCGAATGATGTACGAATGTTATTGAGAGAGACAGATACTTTGAATAGTATGACGCTCAAGAAGCCGATTATTGGGAAAGCCGATCGGTGGATGAATATGTTCGAGTTTGAAACTTAACAACTTTAGAAATTGTCGCTACACTGACTCAAGTCTGTCGATATCAAGCAGATAACTAGGACTCCAGACTACCGAAGCGTATTAAATATTGATTCGAGATTTTCTGAAACATTCTATAGAAAGAACCAATGTTGTATGCGAATATTCTTCCAAAATTGATTTCAACGAAGAAAGAAACCGTGAAGGATTATTGCTTTATTTCCATTGGTAAGGACAATGAATTCGAAAACAGTGAAAATTTAAGAGGTTTGACAATTTATTGACTGAACTAGTAGGTATAATGATAGACGAATAAGCAATCTCTGGTTTTGGATGAAATAAACTAAGAAAATGAATAAAATAAGGTGGATAAAGTGAATAATTGTAATGATATATGATGAAACTGAGAGAAACAGTAATGTATAATGAATTACAATAAACTGATGTAACGTTTCATTTTTTATGGATCTCAATATTTTTAAGGACTTCCTTGCATTTTTCAGTTTTCTAACTATTTTTCTGAACAATGAAAGTCCGAACCTTCAATTCCCAAGAAAACATATAGACCATTTGAATTTTAATTCTTTTCTTGGAAATTATTTTGCTAATTTCTTGGATGATTATATTAGAACCTTCTTCATCACCAGGACGGTTGCAATTGTAATTATGTCCAATTCTACTCTGATAGAAAACGTTGAAATATCCGTCATGGCATTTTATCAGCACCATTCTGCTAGTCTACAGAATATCATTCCGAAGGAATATTATCCGACAGATCACTCCAACGTCTTAATGCATTTTCAGCTCCTTCCTCATCAATTGTTTTCGGATAGATTTTGGTGTGATTTTCTTCCATTCTCACAAGACTAGAGATTTAGGTTGTGGTTGACGGTTCGGAAGGTGATGGGACATCTTTGGATTAGTTAGATATTTTCTACTCGAATTCACGTCAAACCGGTGGAAACGATCCGTGAGCTGTGTCAAAGTTCGTTGATTAAAAATTGCGCCACCGGAATAAGCAAAGGAAGTGGAAACAGTCGAATCCTCTTTAAAAACAGCTCGGTTCTTTGTGCAGTAGGATTGCTATATGACGTGACAAAAATGAAATGGACAAGTATTAGCTGCATTGACATGATGTTCCGGGTTTCGATAATCATTCACGTGAATTGCACGGTGAACTTTTTTACACGTGCGCTTTTTTGGATCAATTTGCTGTATTCGACTAATCCCGAAGGAAAATCGCTCTATCTAATTGGATTTCCTTGACTTCATGAATAAACATGAGTGAGTATTGCATTTTCAGTGAAGATCTGATATCAACTATCAGTCCCTACAAAATATTCAACAAATATTCCGAAGTGATAGTGTACTAACAACTTTTTGGTTGTGGTTGTGTTTGGTTTGGTTTGATTGTCGAGAAGCCCATGGGTTACGAATCTGATTTAATGAGAATTATACTGGATCATACCAATTTCAATTTATTCAAACTTCAAATGATATCCCCTCTTTGAATCAAAATAATCGGGTGATCTGACAGACCAATTCCATGGACCTCAACCTCTAGACATATGGCAATCCTTTCATCGAGGCCTGCTGCACGCAAGATCATAATCATTTTTCCATTGTTATGAAAAGATAACCTCCAAAATCTAACAAATCACACAGTTCAGGTAAAGTAATGCCATATTCGATTAGATCTGATTTGAAAAGGTCATAAATGAAATATAAAACACCAAATCATATAATCTACATCGGAATACATTTTTTCATCGGAGTCATATATGTCCTTATGTAGGAGACATTTCAACTCAAAATTCACAAAAAACATTCATTGTCTCAGAAAATGGTGAAATCTTATTTGAAATTACGAAATAGTGGTTCATTTCTGGTATATTTGGAACATGCCATTATTTCAAAATTATTTTCATTGAGTAGACGAATGAACGAGAACTTGTCAATGTCTTTACCATCTCTTCACAGTTTTATTCTCTGCTGAATAGTATTGGGAGCATCCATAATCAACCAAAACAAAAATGAATCGATCTTCGAATACTCACATGGTCTGCATTTGTAGGCCACCTCGACGTACTTTCTGATTCCAGGACAAGGATCGCCACCAAAGGTCTTGGGGTTGGTCTGGAACTTGCACTGTCTCTTCTTCTGGCAGGCCTCCACGACAGTCTGTAACAGCGAGTACTAGGTACCGTCAGTCAGATCAGCTGCTTTTAACCTCCAAGGGAATATATTTACCGATGTGAAGTGTTGAAGCGAAAGCAGTTGAGTGCGGTAGTAGGGATAGTCTTTCCAAAAAATTATTTCAATTTTGTTCCGGAAAGAATGATGATAATGAATAAGTAGTGCGGTTTAGAAAAAAAAACAAGACTGATGTTAATGTAGACAAGTTAGGTCTTACAGTGCTGACTGTATAGAATGGGAACTGTCACCACAATTTTTCGGATTCAATATCAAAATACGGAAAATGTTCGATTTTTAGCTCCAAAACTCCATTCGTCAAAATAGGAAGCGAGAAATGGGATGCTATACGTCTTTTTGAAGGCGTCATCAAGTTCTTCATGGCCATGTATTTTCATTGACAATGAAATAACAGCTTGGAAATACTCCAGTTTAATAAGGTCGTGAATGAAAGACCATACTTTAGAAACTATAGATGATGGTGTAGGAAAGTTTAATATAAAAAGTTGGCGAAACATACTTTTGTCTTGAAATGCAAGCAGAATATTTTCTGTTAGTTCTTATGTGTCATTACGCGAATATTAAAATTTCTACTGCTGGGATTAATTCAATCTTTATTTCTTGTGTATTCTTCAGTGCCGTTTCACATGGATGCTCACTGACAGCAAGCTAGAGTTGTTTTTTCCGTTCTAGTCCGACGACAAATCATCGACAGTTGCTGCTGTTTCAGCAGCTTTTAGTTGTTTCAAGAAGAAAAAGATTAAGGCTCATCCTTCGAATAGTTGGAATTAACTGAGAGGTGTGTTTGCCATACTGTATTCGGATTTGAGGAATAATCCCATTGAATTGTTCAAATATTGCCGAATGTCTACTACGAGTTTCGATTAATTATTTGGTATTATCGAAGTTGATCTGAAACTTTCGAATCATTTGCTACCGAACGATGCATTCTATGTATTATTCAGATATTTTATTTCTATAAGGAATACTGGATGGTTGATTGAAAAGTTTTCCAATTCAATAATAGCATAGTATGGCATTAGCGGCCATGTGAATCTGGTATATGTATACCTCTCAAGAAAACTGGAACGATTTAATTATTCTATGGTTGTTGAGAATATAGATTCTATGTTAATAAATTGGAAAGATTGATTATTTGGTGTATTTATCAAGGTATGATAAAAATATCACTCCTACGAAAGCAATTCTATATTCCAAAGATTTCGATGAGCTGTTATTTTGTTGTTAATGGAAATAACGAATAGAGGTATGGCACAATCCCTTTTCCCTAATTCTCCTAATTTTAAGAGATATTCAATTCCAGCTATAAGAACTCCAAATGACATCAACTTCATCAATTGGTATTTCCATCTCGACTTACCCTATAGTTTGATGTGTTCTTATGTTATTGTTATTATGATCAATATGGCATTGCAATGATTTGATCAATAATCAGCAACTCCAAAGGGTTGCCATAAAATAACTATTCAGACAATTCGTGGGAGTTTCATGAAATATATTCCAGATTCTTGCACAATTATTCGAAACGATTTCTACATGAAATTTAAAAATCCAAGTTGACTTTTCAAATGGTGGTTGTGTTGATACATTTTATTCAGTTAATATAACGAAACATTGTAAAAACTCAACCCAAGACAATTTTAGCCAGTAGTAGTTCATTGTCGCCTTGGTTTTCATGAAGCAATTGTAGCCAGAAAACCGCATGATTATGCAAAACATTGAAACAGCAAACGACATAAAGTCGCGGGATTCTAGAACTTGTGTTTTGGTCGATTCCTCCTTTCATGATGCTGTGACATTCTTTGTAACAATGAACGGAACAGTCCAAATATTCTTTGATGTAAGGAAAAGAGTGGAGCTGCGGGAATTTTAATTGCCACGAGAGCTTTGAGATGCAAAAATGTGTGATTTATAAGTGTGAACCCTGTAATTTGTTTTTTATTTTGACTACAATCACTTCAGTCGGTTACACACTGCTGTAAATTACTGTTTTGAAGGAAAGACCATCCCTCTAATTAGCTTTTCATGTAGAAGCACCAGACATACTCAGTCCACTAGCCAGAAATTACCCTTCTGTATATTTAAGATTATCAAAATATACTCCATGGCGCAATGGCAGCATTTGAGCTTTAGTGACCTCAATTTGTGAAATCCAAAATAAAAACCGATGGTAGGGTAATGCTGTATCATGAGAACTGGTTGTTGGACTAACCTGCATGCTGATTAATGTGATGTTGACATAAACTTGTTAGTGAATAGTCAGATTTGGCCATGCGGTGAGTAGACGAACTGAATGGCATTCTGCTCGACATTGAAGAAGCAGAAACTGAAATTTCAATATCAAAATACTGTCTAGACTGGCTATGAAATGACAAAATTTTGCAAGAAAAAAGTTTTGATTTTGTGACTTCTTCGAGTTGTTTCACAAAATATTATACACGTTAAATCGTGGAGCAAAATATTTGGAACTATGAAAAAAGCTGTATGGCAGTGTCAGAAAAATCATATCAACTGTAGAACTAGAAAACCTCGATAAATCACCGAATTAGCGATAACAGGAAGAATCGAAAGGATAATTTATTTGCGAATCAACTACCCTATCTTCGTTTCAGTTCAATTATCGATTTTCGGAACAGTCTATTATTTATTTCGAGATAATTTCATATTGTTCTTGAACGGACAATAATACAGGCAGAAATATATGATAGATTCTACATTCATTGCTATCATTCGTAAAATTCAACCAAGCCAGATGGAATTTGGTAAATGGCATTTGGGAGTGATAATGTAAAAATATTTCGTAGATATGTATGGAAATTCCACTATTTCATTCAGTGATATAAATACTGTCGATTCTTCTTCATAGAGCTATTCATTAGATATAAAATAAAGAAGTTTGAAGCTACACGCAATAATGGAGTAGACTGCTGAGAATGTTCTTGAAACAAAAGATATTGCTACAAAAACATATCTCCTTCAAGATGCTCGTGTACTTTGTATAAAGGTGTACTAGAATCGCTGCTCCAAAATGAAATCAGTGATAAAGCACAATCTTGTGAATATGCCGCCATATCCAAATTTATTCGAGAAAATGTTTTCAAGTCTGTAATGTCTCAGAAGTGATGGAAAATACATGCTTTACAACTTATTCGATTCAGGCGGAAAGCGATTCGTACAATGTTTTAATCTAGATGAAGTAACACAATATGATCTAGCTCTATTCTATGAGTCCATTAATGAAAACATGTATTATAATGTGCTGACTTACTCTCCCCCAGTTTCCTTCAGATCCTTCCCACTTGCTCTGCAAATAAGCACAGAAGCAAGCTAATATACATATATTATATTTGCAGCTTTCATATCTACAGCGTTATTATACACGGAGTTTCGTTTCTTTCTAGTTAACAATAGTCTTTTATAGTTCATCAGGATCATAATATACCCTATTTTTTGTGTTGGAAATCATCTTCCCGACTGACTTTTTCATCATTTCAGATTCGTATAGTCAATCTTCCTTTCGAGAGTTTTTTTTAATTATACATACTTTAGTGACGCTCAGTAAATATGATAATAGAACGTTTTTATGACGAAAAAACTCACCTTGAAGAATAGGGAAAGAAACTGAGTCACTCTTCCTCTCCAAGACAAATTCAGAAGTCATTCTCGAATTGATTCTTCGGTAAGAATCAGAATTTATTCTACTTTATTTTATTTGCATACCAGACTTGAATCGAGAAGTTAAAGTTGAAATGATTGCAGATGAAATGATCAGAAGATTTATGACATTCAATACTTCCATGTGAAAAATAGAACCGATGCATCGATGCGGAATTGGAAATATAAATTTTTCATCAAACGAAGCATTTTTCGCTTGAATTTCAAACAACCGTAACTTTCGGAGATGTAAACCGATTCGAAGTTCCTTTGCGAATTGAGAAAGCACTTCTCCTTTGTTTTCGTTTTTCGGAGATCTGTTTGCGAAAAATATCACAGGGAATATGTCGGAATTATAAATTTGGTTTACGTCTTGAATAGTCATTTTATGTTACCTCAATATTCTTCAATATAAATGCACTAGTAGCATTGAACTCTTATGAACGAACATAATAAAAGAATAATTTACAAGTCTAGGAACCCTGGTAAATGTCAATTTGTGTAGTTGATTCGTTGATTATATTATATGATTTTGATTATCAACGTGGGTAGTGATCTGCGTACTGATCTTATTCGGAAGATGATTGTTTTCTGAATTGACACTTAATGCTGTCCATCGATTACAGACGTAAACGTATTTCATGAAGTTTCATGAACATAAAATATACTTCATTGAATTACAACAACAAATATATACATATATGTTTATAATATATAAAAATGGATCAATTGAACTTCATTACTGGTGAGCTAGATGGCGTTGAAGTATAGTTTGTTTGAGCAAGATACAAAAATAGTTGTGATGGATTGCCAGGAAGTGTAATGTTGCTGCTTGTCTTTTTTTAATGTACTCCGAAACAAGAAATTGGTTGAAGTTTATCATCCGAATTGTTTTGGAAAAAGTTTTCGATTCATCAGATATATACCCCAAAATTGGCTGTAGATAACTGTTGAACAGTTTTTTCAATATTTGTAGGAACAACAAACTTTATTAGTGTTTCTTCAAAGGTATCATGGAGTCACTGTCAAGTGTTGCCATAATTATTGATGCCTAAATGTCCCTAGGTATGTCTCAACCAATTAGAAGATGGTTTGCGACATGACGGATTTTGCTTCATTGATTTTTTCTGTAATTACCTGATATATCTGCTTGTCAAGAAGCTCTCTGACACCCGTTATACATAGCGTTGACAATTTTTTGTCTCGTTTGTCGTTTCAAGCGCGGGGAAATACATGCTCGTATTGGGTTTACGTGGCATCGGTACGTTTACGTTCGTGCTCTGCCTCAAGTGTCTAATATGAAGCAATATAAAAGGAATCTATTGATTCTTCTTTCGTGATTTTCAATGTTGATGTGCGGAAAAATCACTCTTCTGAAAATAAGATGGTTCAAGTTAGCATGAATATCATAACCTAACATACAAATCAGGGATCACTTATGTATTATAATTGAAAAAGATGATGATGGAGGCCAAAATATCCTCTAGTATTTCCATATATTTTGGAATATATAATTTCATTCGATATTAATATTTGGAATTTCATATGAATTAGATGTATCGAAAATTCATGAGATCGAATTCGAACGCACAGAAAAATGCGTGAAGTGAACCTCATGAAACAAATTTGAAATCGCACTTCCTTATTATCCAGTATCCACAGTCCAAAGATTCAGTTATTTTCTGAAATTATTCTGTGGAATTTCAACACAAAATTTTTTCTAATATTGTTCATAAACTTTTTGAAGAAATATGATATTGGAAATTTCCCCATAACTCAGAGGCGGTAGATATAATCTGGATCTTGACAAGTTGACAAAGAGGAGTTGTTTCTTTCACATTTTGCTTCTGCAATTTGAATACTTCTCTTAGAAAATGCCCGGTTCATTATCATACCGTTAAAAACTTTTGCGTGGATGAAATATGCCGTATTGAATACTTCAGTATTGTTTTAAATCCTTTTCTATTTGATATCGGCTATGAGTATTCATTAAATATGGCAGCTGAAGTGGAAATTCATTCGTTTCAGAAGATTCCTGCAGACAATAAATAATTAGGAGGACCATTTTATATAATTATAATTCCAATTAGAGCTTTCAGGTTTTCGGATTCACCGTGCGAAAAATGGAATTTCCTTATTTATTCGATAAATTCATTCTCTCATCCTGATTCCACGAGGTTAACGATAATAATGACGAGAAGAGTTCCACCTCTAATATTTGGCTCTACTGAAGGAAAACAGTGAAACATTCGTGGATACTCTAATTACTGAATCTGGGAACGTATAATCCCTTCACCATTTTGTGAAAGCTACGCTTTGCATAAATCCTTGTTACTCTTTCTAATTCCATTGGCGATTTCCGCTTTAAGTTACTTCGCTCTTTTCGAAATTGAATAGCATACACTGGATAAATATTGGCCCACTTTCAACTCTGTCAATCTATCTGTTCTATCCTACTGATGCAGAGATAATTGATGAATGAATTAAAACAATCGAAATTGCATATAGAGGGCGATACAATCGACTCGATGGTGACAATTGAGTGACGTGAGAATGGTAAGAGTACTATTCGCTCATTTGCGTTTTCCTTGAAACACACACATAGTAATAATTCAAGATTTTTGAATAATGTTGACAGTGGACTATATGATCATGACGAATAACAAATCTATAGCGTCTATTTTGATTGCTTCTACTTCATACTGTCAAGTTCAAGTTATATTTTCGACTTGACGTCGCAAAGACCGATGGACTTGGCTCCATCTATGATCACTTTGGGAAATAAAAGAATAAATAATTGAATAACACTACGAGTCAACTTTCAACTACTGTTCTCGCAATTGTTGCTTTATAGGCAGAATCGTCATGATTATATCTATGGACCAAACAAGTAGGCAAAAATCGATAACTTTTCGTTCCACTACATTAGATTCACCAATGAAACAATATACCGATATGATTTGGTTCTGATTGATCTTGAGAAATCGCTGATTTTAGTTTTGTTGTAGTTGGGCATAAATATGCATTTTTCTAGCTATTCGATTTCACATAGAATGGCGTATTTTCCGGTTTATTAAAGTTGCTCGGATAACGTATAGGGATATATCGTATTTATTTGACGGAATGATTGGAATTGCTCTAAGCAAATCCCCAGAATTTCCACAATATTCCTTAATACTTCGATATCTGTAAATAAATCATTTCGAAAGTTTGTTGGAGAAGTTCGATGCGAGACGGGCCATAATAATCTGGAAATAGAGGATATTTTCAGCTATTTGAAACTCCAAAGCACGGAAGTGATTGATGGATCTCAATTTTTAATTAGATCGTCTCGAGGAAATTTCCCTGTCGATATGTAAAGTAATTGATACACTTTTTACACTGATTAGGTGATATTTAGTGTGATTGATTATTATTGATTAGGGTGTCACTTCGTTAATTGAAAATATTTGTCCTTTCGAACGTTCGTCAAAGTATTCCAAAATTGGAATTGTTTCTCAGGTCAGTGATCTTTAAGATTTCGAGAGCAGGAGAATTATTATCAGCAGCAAGCCAAACCTACACGAAAGGAGTAGACCATAGAAATAAGTGATAAACGCAACATATGCTTGCAATGAAGTATTTCTTGTCTTGTATCTGTATTTAGAGACTTTACCACGAAATTGAGCAATGAATCACTAACCCCAGTCGAGATTGTCAAGTTATCAGACATTACACCGGATTTCTGTGTACATGCAAGTTGGTGGAAAGGACTTTAGTTGGGTAATGGTAATGAATAACGACCCGTTCGAGTATTCCAATTCCTAGAATCTTTAATTAAAACTAATAATGTCGTTGGGCGCGAAGATCCAAGCCAAATCGCGTTACTATCAACTGAACTGCTTTCAACCTCTCTCTTAGTTCCTAGCCCTGACTTTAATTACTGCTATCTCCAATAATGATACCGACTTCAATGTTGCACTAAGGCTGTGCAGTAAAACAATTTGCACTTTTATCAATTCATACAAACATATGCCACACATTTACTGAATACCCCATGAATGATGTTATACATCACCATTACTCCTAAAACGGTTAATGATGAACATAAAACCGTGAGAACCATGTGTTCACTTTTCAATTTATAATCGGAGCCGAGAGTGTCAGATTGAAAGTTGCATTATTGAACATGACCATAAATGTCTGAAGCTGATGAAAGGATGGTCCACCATACTAGCATGGACTTCGATAGCTTTGACAGCTCATTGCCAGCGATATATTCAATGTGTCAATATCGTCCTACCGGTATGGTAATGTTGACAATTATTATTTCACTTTATCAATGACACATGAAATAGGATTATCCAAAAATGTCGTCATGTAACGTTTAAGGAAGAACATTATCCACACAAATGAATGAATATTGAATTGTGACATAAATTCACTAATATTTATGGTATATGAGGTTGAAATAGCAAGACTATGCCAATCAGTGGAAGATTCCATTCGAAACAAGTTGTTCGTAAAATGCAAATAATATTTAAGAATGGTGAAATTGAGATTCTTGTGAAGAAAACTGGGTTCAATGTTTGAAAGAATACACAGTATTATATAAACATGAGTACGCCAATGCTTCATTCTTGTTTTTCATGCCGAGACATCGCGATATGGAGAAAAATGTTCCGAAATGGCTCTGAAGGTAATAAATCCTTTACTATTGCTGGAGAAACTTTGCTCTTTCCAGAACCTCTCAGGCAATGTGTTTTCCTTATTCATTTCAAAACCAGGCGACAATGTATTATTGTCGCATTTTCAGTCCGATTTCATCTATCGGTCAATGTCATTTGGCATCCGTCTGCTTTGATAAATTGACTTTGTCTTTCTTGCTCTATAGATTTATAAACATTTATGAATGCTGAAATGGAATATTTAACGTGGAGAGGTTTATTGGTTTATACTAGAGAACAATCAGTTTAATAAACTTCGTGCGTGATGATTGACAACTCTTCAATATCACTCTTTTTTACAGTGCTTCTCAAGAGTTCCATCTCCCTCTTATCTTCCGAACGATAATTCAACAGCCTCACATTCTGCAACAATATACGTACTTTTGAAGTGTTGAAGTGAATTCTTCGAAACTCAAGTCTGAAAGTTTTGTCTCTGGTTATCGTTATCAGAAGTTATTGAAAACTGTTGTGAAACCATGAAATATGATAATAATATTAATAATAATAATGAGTGATATTAAGAATCAAAGAACAATTAAAAATGATATGATAGATTCACTTAATCATGATGTCAAGTTATCTAGTCTCATTATTTGTGGAATAATTACAATACTTCATTACTTTCAGAGTTGTGGCCGAAACATGTGATTGAAGTGCGCTCGATTGAGGGGATAACACAATACGAGGCGAGAAGATGGACGACGGCAGTGTTTGACAACGTCGCTAATGTCTCTCCCTTTATCTAAATATCCATGAATCTCTACTCGTATTCACTTCACTACACACTTTCCCTATGGATAGATTTATTCCTCAAGATGTGTTGGTATTTGCCCAAATGGACTTTGCCTCTTTTATTCATATTTTTCTTTGCGGGTTTTCTATCATGACAGATCGGAACTACCAATTTCTTGTTTCGAAAGAATCTTGTTTTCTCTTCCCAATCTGATTCGCTCTCTGATTCGTGGAGTGGTAACTCCAATAAAGTTTGGGTGTTTTTTCGTACAGGCAATCAATGAAATATCGTCAGCACGCATATGTATGGTTTCCCTGCTCTACCAGTTTCCGCAACTTTTCATAATAATTGGGCCATATTGTCACAACACTCGGGAAAAGTTCGAGATACTTGTATAGGTAAATTCGCTGCGGGAATTCGATTGCATATTGTACCTTATTGACGACGGGTGCTCGATGTATTCACGATTGATGTGATTTTTATCGGGAATTGCCTTTCATGGGCTTTATCACTCGACCCGGATTCGCCACCCGAAAGGGACTTTTGCGCCTTTCCAAATTCGAAATAGTGCTGGTTTATTGAAAATGATGGCCTCATCCTATTATTCGACACGTGTTCAGCGTTTTGCAGAATTGTTAGTTTATTCATTTCAACATCAGAGGCAACGCTGGAAAAAGTTGTGCGCCTCTGTCACTGAAAATAAGACTTTTATTGCTACAGAGCAAGAGACAAATACAAGTGACGTGACTTGAACTTTCACAATCCAATTTGCAGCGATTCATTCTTCTTCCAGCCATAAATCATCCGGCAATTTTAAAAATATACAAAGCGTATCGCGATGAGCCGAAGCACCGATCTTTTCACAGAAAACTAAAGATAACGCGATTCTTGGAATTGCTTATAAGAGCCAAAGCATCCAACTCTAACCAGACCAAATATTTTCACAACCATGACGATTTTCTTGTTCTATTCATTGATTTCAATCTGCTTGTACTCTGTTTCAGTGAAATTATTATGTAGTTCAATTTTGAGTTAGCAAATCACGAATATTGCAGATTGAACTAATAATTATGGAGACACTACCAAGGTCGATGTCATAGGTACACATTCCTTCAAAGCCATTGATGACTTCGATCTCACGATATAATTGAAAGCATCACACGATATTCAATGCCATTTTGTATTGAATTTATAGATAACCATAAGGGAGATTTTTTTAATGGAGAATTTTTAAAATTGTGTCAAACCTGACATTCTGAGATTCAGAAGTTAATTGTTTGTACCAGTAAATTCCCACCCTGTTAATGGAATTGAAAGCGCCTCCTGTAGATTGCTTGATAATCAAATATCTTTCCTGGAATGAGGAGTTAGTACAAAACACATGCTGCTGTTTTTGTAGAGACACACACACTATTTGGCATTTGAATAGTAATTTCATATCGAGAAGGAAACATACTGACCTGGATGGCATTGGGCCACAGACAGGAGACGTTGTAGCTGTGCGACGTCCTGGATATGGCTGTTGGAGTAGACCTGGTGCCACAGAGAGTTTTCGTAGCCGCAGATTTGCCGTACTGGGCGACTTCGATGGATATGCTCGTCCCGGGCGGACATTTCAGGGTGACGATTTCGTCATCACATCCTGCTCTCTGGTACGTCCTCAGGGTGCCTGATAATAAAGCTGCTTGTCAAAGGATCGGAGATGACGACACCAACACCATGGAAAGAAAGAGAGGAAATTTATGTTAGTATAGGGACCTTCACCAAGTTAGTTCTCTGAAGCCGAAGATGAATTGTTGTTCTCTAATTTAAAGAGAAGGTAAGCACCGCAAAATGATTGATATTTAGATATACTTCACATGGTACCAATCTAAGAAAAATAATAGTTTATGCATTTTATGTAATCATTTGAATGAGCCGAATATTGACAGTCATTATTTCATTTCACTACTGATTTGATGATACTCAGATTAAAAGAAAAACAGAAAATCCTTGGGACTCGTGGAGATACTCATATAGAGAATATGTGATTATTTACTCAATACACAATATTAACAAAACTTTCTACTTATTTTCTGCGTCAGATGAATGTTGGCACGAAATCTGATGCAACTAACTAATCAACCATGTATTGAATTCGACGGAATGTTTAGAAACTTCCAAATGAAGTTATAGTCAACATTAGATAAACCTGCACATATAGTTACGGCTCTTGTTAAATAAAATATACCTACATGTCTGTAGGTTTGTTAGATGTAGCTCCATCGTGATCAGCTAAATCATGAATAAAATGATAAGCGATTTAGGGATACTACATGAACTATTATTGATGGATATGATATTGAGCGTGATTAGAATTCATGGAATTCTTCAGTTCTTGAATTCTACAAAAATAAATGGATGGTACTGATACCCCAACAAATGATTGGGAAAACTCCACTGCGTATCCCAGACCTTTTAGGTCAGCAAATATTTGAGTTATTTTGGAGAATAAGCATTTTCATATCTAGTGGGAAAATTTACTATATAGCATCTCCCAAGAAACAACCCATAATTTTTGTTTGTCAAATTGCACCAACTTGTTTGGTTTAGTTCAACTCGTAGTCATCATTTCATATTCCATGTTGTATCAAGTTATCATAACAATAAAAGGACTGATCGCGATTTGTCATCCAGATGCCAATGAAAAATTCTTCGTAATTTTATCGATGAATAACAAAAAAATGTCTCGCAAATAATAATGTATATCAAATAATTGCATATGAGATTTCACCACTTACACTTTGAGTTCAGAATAGAACCTCTATATGACTGGATTTACTCTTGAGCACAATTTCTTCTTATAATGCTGATGTGATTTATTAATTATCATCATTTATCACTATCATTAAGCATTATCAGTAGATGAATTTTCGAAAAATATCCCACAGGGGTTGTAAGCCAGGTCTTATATCGTTATAGGTAAAGTATGTTTTTTTTTATGTTTGATATCACTGATGTCAAAGTAATGAATAATAGAGCTGCAAATAAATGTGTACAATGATTTGTATCCTTCATCATCGGAAATTATCAGAAGACTAACTATGAATTGAATTATATATTGCTAGATATGGCACTTTGATTTCTTCTTATCCTACGTCATATGAGGCTCTTTTTGTATGGAATTTATTTATTTATTTATTGAACGGACAAGCCAATCATACCATTACAAAAAGAATAATATACAGATGAGAAACCCAAGAATACATGTGAAAACATGACAGTAGTCATGTGAGGAAAAAATAACGACAAAAAAAACATATTACAACTTTTCTACAGCCATTCTGAAAGATTTTAGATATGAATCGAACACCTCAAGTTGGTGGTTGTGAGTGTTTGCTGACCTCATTGATTATTGAAGGACTCATCCAAATTTTGAATCAGTTCTGCAAGAAGGAACCTTGAAAATATCACTATATCTATTTCTACCAACGTTTACGGAGAGAGGAGTGAGCTCAACAATTTGAGGACAATAAATACTGCTTTGATAATTTCATGAAGAAAATTCTATGCACTCAGACCAGTTGGGGGGTGTAGCTAAACTTATATTGCAAATAGAAACATATCAAATTTTGTTTGAATGAATCTCATGGTGTGTTCTTCAGTAGTATATGGGAGAGATTTTGGGAATCATGCAAATGAATGAAGTTTATCTCCAGAGTACCGAGATAAATGCTCAGTCTGGTTGTGGAGGAAAGGGGTCGTCGATAACGGTGTTCCATTTCCGACGTTTCGGCGTGAGCATTCGCGATCGGAAAGAGAACAGTTAATCGAGTCGGAATGGGCTGATTTGTGATAATAATATGATTGTTCGAATGGAAGTGACGAGTGGCGCAGTTTCAGTTTGGGGGGAGGTATTCGCACAGCGTAGAATGGAATCTTGTCGTTTGCCATCCTCAGCACACACACAGCGATCAGGGCTACACTTGGCTAATATATGCGCTTTCAAAGCTGGGCCGGATACATGTACCCTGTCTCGGCGGGATTTATTATGCCCGCTTTACTGGCTTTTTGTCTAAATTCCCACTGGTCGTGTTATTTGTCGGAACAAAAGCTGCGTTTTCTCGATATGCGCCGAGACCATATCGACGTTATCATGCTGATTTACTTTCACCTCCATCAGCTGAGCCATTGTAATTTTTCATGATTCCAGATTTCGGTTTCTGCTCCCGCAGCATGATCACTGATTTATGCCGAATTAACACGGAGCTCGCAGAAAACCGAGGAGATATCGAGAATAAGGGCAAACTTATCTGCTCCTTCTTGAGGTGTGTGTCTTGATTGCAAATTGAGAGCGCTTGCTCGGTTCTAGGAGTGAAACCAAACTAAATATATCCAGTTGTGTAACCAAAGATAAGCTTATCATGGTGAAACTGACATTCTATGAAACTTCGCACTAAAAAAGTTATACTACGTTCCGTATAATTGGGAAGTGGATTTCATTTCGGATTATTGAAAAATTCGCCTCCTCTCTGAGATACAGAGTGTTGAAAGTACAAATAAAAACGATTCAGTAGTGTTAGGTTTAAGCTATACAATTTTTTTGGCTGCTAAATATTGAACTTCGTACACCCTTGAGAGTTGAATATGTCTTAGTGGTACTATTATGAGGAGTCTTCACTATCACCCTGTACAGTGAATTTTCATAGAATTACTTTGGAAAATATCTAAGAAAAATCGATATGCAATGGCGTCACCGATAGGGGTGTCTGTTACATATATTCCTGAAGGAACTTCCCTTTTCTATTTCGATTCATTTTATGATTTATTCTTGATAAATACGAGGATTCGAATGAATTGAGAGTAGTATCTCATCTGATTACATTAAATTAGGAAAATCATCACAAAAACGTTATTTTCGATTTCTAAACTATTTTGATTCGTCCCCCAAAATTGTATTTGAGCAGGTGAAAAAATAATACTATATGGAATATCGACCCCTGAAGTATAATATCACTGAGGCACTCCAGTGATATTGAACTAAAATATGTCATCCTTTTTATTACCGCTAAAGGTGAATTTGTCACTACTAAACTACTCTCACTCACTGCACTCGATAATAATAAACTTTTCTAAAATTTTAGAACTCTTGTAAATCAGAAGTGTGAATTTTCAACAGAATATGTAGATGCACTGGAAGTATAAACAGCCTGCAATAATCACTTATAATAATGGCGTACTTGTTAAATCTGCCAAACACTTAAAGTAAAATATTATAATGCATTCGAGGATATTTAGAGACTGAAAAAAAGTTGGCTGCATATTTGCTCGAATCTTCAACTCTAACAATAGAATCCATTTAGCCTTGATGTATGCAAGTGGAATGTGCATAGTTTCTAATAATGAGGGACCAAAATTAGAATGAACAACGTTTACAAATGTTTTCTCCTTAAATTATACTCACATTAGTGATAATAATCAGTTTCACTCTCTGACACACCACCTTTTATTCGACATCCGAACGAAATATATTTATTTCACCATCTGATTGCTCTCACCAAGATTTATTGGTGATGATGGGGTTGAACAATCGGCAGAGATAATCGCAATATTTTTCATCAAGGAATCACATCTTTCTCCATGGTCAACACGCAAGAAATAGGAGGCGAGTTATGTCGTGAAGCTTTCAATGGATTGTGAGATTTTTTGCTTTGGAAAAGCGAGTGCAACGATTTATTTGTCGTTATTTTGTACGCTGAGTTTCAGCCAGAGTAAGTTTGTTCTGCATCTTAATGATAATAGTTTTTTGTTGAAGATTCACCCTCGTTTTTTTCACTGCATTGCTCTTCGATTTTCTTGTTGCATTTCTGAAGCCAGGAAATCAGAGGAGAGACAGAATATTGGTAGATCGTTCTTTCGAAGGCCGTAATATTAAAATTCATGGAAAACGCTGTTATGATTTCAGCACGTTGAAAAATTGCACTTGCCATTGGCGTGGTTCAAAATTCCATGAAAATTCGTCTACAGGTACTGCTTTGTTTTCAATAATCGACTGGTTTCATTTTGTATTTGCTTGAAATACAAGGTTTGGAATATTCATTGGGAAGTTGATTGCTTTTCCAGGAATTATCGTGCATTATTCGAAAGTATTTGCAGTTTATGTCAGAGCAGAGGCAGAGAATCGATTATATCATTTCATACATGTTAATGAGATGAATCTAACGTGAAAAACTCCTCATTATGCGTCAATTATTCGGTATTTTAATTAGACGGAAACATCAGTGTATCGAAAACACTCCATTGCAGATGAAAATGATGTGAGGCCATCAAATAAATAATTTACAAGTTCAGTATCTATTTCGTCTTATTGTAAATTACCTGGAATACGCTTTTTTTTTGGTTTTCAATGCACATAAACAATTGAAGTTTTGAAATAGCTGAAGGCTATATTTTATGATATGATAGTAGGAATACTGTATCTGACATGATTTCGACTCCAGACAGACTCAATTAAAATTCGAACCTAACCTTCCGAAAATGTTGTAGTTCTGAAAGGTCTACAGAGATCTGCCTTCTGGGTCTATAGCCAATATCGAAAACGTCTAGACTGAATAATTAGAGATGTATGTATACATAAAGAGAGCTATTATTGAAACAAACACATATTTTCACGGGCAGAATCAGTTTCATTCGATCTGCTCAGTGAAACACATCTGAACCGTTTCTCAAACAGTTGTTTACACTAAAATATCTTGTTGAAACGTGTAAAGAAATATTTTCGAATCCTGTCGTTAAGGTGATCAGAATTCTTGAAACACATCATTAACTCTTTATTCGAGGGAGCTACACTCTAAATCAAAGAATGTGGTTTTGTTCAAAAAAGGTGTTGATTGGAAAGACATACGATAACTGTCGGGCGAATAGCGTGACAAGTGACAGTTCCGAATGAACATCTGCTCGCAGAGTCATATTTTCGCTATAAGTTATTAGGAGATGTTGTCACCCCATTCCGTGTCTGCATCTAAAAATAAAGGACATTTAAAATCGTCGTTCTTTGGCCAAGTGGAATATTCTCAAACTATTCACAGAAAATTTTGCCATACCCTCTCTGTCTTATTTCAATCCAAGTTTAAGAAGTCATGAACGAAATACTGATTCTTCGGGAAATATTTCCAGAAACTTATTAGGCACTTATGTTTGAACTATTTCTGCATATAATGGTGGAAGTTAAACATATAATCTGAATCATTACCAGGGGCGGTTATTTTTCATATCATTTTATGTTGTCTGTCATGAGGGCATTCGTACATTGTGCGCTATTCGTGAAATAAAGTGTTGCCAATGATAAAAAGGCAGGGCGACAGCTGACAATTCAGGTTATTAAAAAATGTAGCGCTACACTAAGAGACTAGGCATTTAAGTCGAGAGCAAACGATTTCAGTCGAAGAAATAGCCTCAAAGCAAAAAAAAACAGCAAAGCAGAAAAACTACTTATCATAATCAAGTCATAAGGATCCATACGTATCATTATTGTCTGTATTCTTCCACCAAATAGTGAAACGAAAGAGGCTGGCAATCGGCATCATGCAAAATCCTTGCGTTACTATAGGCAATAAAGCCGTAATGGGAAACACTTATTTAACAATGAACCGAATAGAAGAAACTCAACGTGCTTCTCGCCAATATGGAAATCTCGAAAGGAATTGACACCTGTCAATTCCGCCAGCCATTGCACTCCGACACACCACACAAATTCCACTCACGTGTCATTCGTGACAGTAGGCGAGAATGTGGGGACATGTAGGTATGCGGTGGAAATCAAAGTAGGCTTTCTACGTGCTCTTGTTCCATTATTCCTTGTCCAATTTTTGTAGGTATATCTGGTTCAAGAAGGCAAATCTGGAAGAGTTAGCCGGAGATAGTTTGGGATTTCAGAAGTACGAGTCTGTGTACCAAATTCAATTGATAAGGAACAGATTGCCAAAAAAGACATATACAGTGCAATCCATGAAGAAATTAATAACTGAGATTTTGTTGGAGGAAGATTGATTCAATTCCAAGGATGGTGACATCTTATGCGAATTTCATTCCACTAATCGTGAATATTTATTCATTAGCACTTTTTTTTTAAATAGTAGCTACATCTAATCGAATACTAGTGAAAATCAGTTCAGTCGATACACTTTTATCAGTATTGCAGACGATCTGATGTACCAAAAAAAATCAGGAAAATGATTCAACATCCTATTTAAAAAATATTGGATGTAATTGCGCAAGGAAATTCAAAACATACACAATCTCCACTTCTGGAGTTTCTCTAAGAATCAACTTCAATTGCTGTATTGAAATGCAATGTTTTATAGGTTTCAATAAGTCTATTGTAGAAATCTTCAATTTATTTTGAATGAGCAATTTCAATATTCACCACATACCCTATGCTGCATATAAACAGACGTTTCTTTTCTCCCAAGTCTATGGTCAAAGTTATGGTTAATATCACATTTCCAATATCGCTAGCTCATATTACAAATTTTGTTTGTATTGATGCCTTCAAGCCTAGCAGATATTCTCCATCCACTTACTCAAATTATCTGCTATAGCAAAACATCCTCATCTCGTCACTTTCATTCACCCTAGGGACAAAGAAGTTTTGCTTTTGGTCGCGAACCTCGATCATAGTAGGAATAAATTATCAACGATGGCCAAAATGGCAGGAAATGGGAGAAAGTCACTATAGACGAATTGCTTAACAGAACTGAACATTTAGGATTATATATTTTTGTCTATTCTCCACGTCAGCACTAAATCGAAAAAAGTTTGAGTGTGGATACGTCTCAAACAATCTCACATAATGTTATTTTTCGGAATAATACTATTCGGCTGATACGAAACTGGAAAATGATTGTCATCTACTATTGGAACTGATATAAACTGACAAAAGTTAGATACTGCCTTCCTATCGCACGCCTCTGATTGAGTATTATCCACAATTCTGAGAGAATGCTCTCGGATCGTCAAATAACATAATTTATGAAACCTCATTTTATATTCATATTGAGCACCGATGAATTTTAGTGTCACTTATAAAAGGCCTTCTGGAGTTTCTACATCTCAGGTTCCATCGAACTTCGTAAAAACTGAATGGCTGGGCGCAAGCAATCTTCCTAATGAGCCTCTAGACAAATGATCAGGGAAATACTGAAGAATTTCAAGCTTTTTTGAATTGAGAACAATGAAATTGGAACTCCTCGGAAGAAAATCCGGAAAATTACGCCTCGAAAGTGTCTTCTGTCTCATAAAAGAATACTGTATAATCTTAATTCATCTCTTCATATGCATCATGAGTACTCCTTTCCTAAGTTCTTGTACCCCCGCTACTGATACTATTATTTATTTCAAACAACTGTTCAGCACAAAAAGGATACAAAGAAACGTTAGCTGTTTTTTTATTTTGGGGATATGAAAATTTATAGTGTCACTCTCATGCTTCGGTCCCCAATCCAATGAAAATATTTGCGAAAGTTTTGGATTCAAACAATTCTACAATCAATTATGTTAAAACTTTCCAATCCCAAAGTTCGAAAAGTAAAAGCGCAGGTGGGATAATCGATCTACAGATTATATAACTTTCCAAAGATATTTGGATTATTTTTCTGGAAGCCGAATATTTCAAATGATTTTTATAGTGAAAGTGCGTATGTTAATGGTCATACACTTGGTGAAATCGGAACAAATATTCGGTTTTTCCAATGAATGGAAAATTTTATTGGTGTTATTTAGATACGACTCTGGAACACAGTGGCATGTCAAGATATTATTATAACAGGAACAACGTCTAACCAATGAAATGATTTTCTTGTTCAGCACTCTCAAAAACAGTTTTTCCTTCATTTTATTGTTTTTTTTTTGAGAAATCACAGAGCAGTGCAATGATTATGAAATTGGATATCATGTATTTTGGTTTCATAATGATAATAGGTTTGTCTTGCTCATATTCCCGATATGATTGCTATTACATATATAATCATTGGTATACAAATTGAGCATCCATCAAATATTGATGCATGTATTGTTGATGCATTTTATCGGGTTTGGTGAAATGTAATGTGGTGATATATAGCCCTATATTTATTGAAATTATTGACTTGTTCGGCTAGAACATTCATTTACATAATGTACTAGGATATTTTGCGTTCGAATTCAAATTATCCATAAACATTATGCGCCCAAAAATATGCAATATCAAATATCGACTTTTGGGTAGGATGACATTGGTACATAATGAAAAACAAAAGTTATTCTTGAAGACTGAGACTGAGACTATTATAAGCTATTCCTAACTTTGTTGAGGGCGAGTAAATAATAAACACTAGTTCAAGAACATACACACATAAATTTTATGATTGGTTACTATACCAATATCCTATTATTGTTTTTATTCAAACTTTCTCGTTTGCATCTTCGTTTATAGAAATATGACCTATCGTTATTATCTCATGCATATTTTCATTGGTTTCTTTTTCAATCAAAGTCACAATTCCACCAAGAGGTAGCATCATGATTTTTCGAATTTCCGATTGCTGGAATGTTGATACATTTCAATTTTCATCGTATGGGATAACCCGTTCAAAATCGCCTAGCGATAGCCTATTTGACAAAAAATTGACATATCATCAACTTGAATACAGTGCGAAAGTGTTGAAAATATTGTCTGTTCTGTGAAAACTGTAAAACCAAAAAAAATATAAGTGATACAACTAGCAGGTACATTTGAAACACAGCGAAAAACATTACTTGAGTCCTATTTGAAGCATCTCAACATGGTGATCATTCCAGAAATTATTACTATTTTGTTATATCATTATTATTTCGTTAGAAGATATTTTTATGGACCTTTTAACGATTATATTAAGTGAGAGATATCACTAAATGGCCCATAGTAACAAAATATTGGGAAATGGCTTGAATTCACACTTCATAAAGAACGGTAAATAAGACTTAAGCTGCTGGAATTCTGTAGCGTTAGAAATTGTAAATTCGTCTGAAGAGAAAACGGCTCTTTTCTCATTGTTGCCTGCATTTTCTTTCAGCTATTTTGAGCAACCGGGTCCCACATATTGTTTCGGCCAATTGCTCGAAAAGAGAGAATCGTTCGCCACATAACTTGTTCCCAGATCCGTGATAAAATAAGACGAATGTCTGCGTGGCTTACCAAGAAAGACATTAAAAATTTTTCGTAGTCAGTCACGCGGTAAACACTAGATTTCCGATGAACATGGTGATAAACAAGAACGATTATTGTTGAAAAATCTCGTCTCGTTAACTTCTTATGTTGACAGTGAATTGGGAAGAACAAAGGAACATATTCAATAGCTGGTCTCTTGAATGAAACTTCTGATGCATATCAAAAAGTTATCCTATCGTAGAGTTTCGGGTAACATTCGGAATAATCTAGAATAAATGGCCTATAATACCCTTCCGATTCATTCATACTCCCGGACTGAAGTGATAGCAGTTACTGACAAGTTCCAAATGAAACTATTACGAGGTGATATATCGACGCAGTTCAATTTTCAACGCACATCATTAATGTGAATTTACGGAGTGATCTTTGAAGTTCCCGACGTGAAAAGAATCTAAACTTCATGAATAACTAGAGGTTGTGCATCCCATGCTAAAATCGAGAGTTTTTCTGAAAATATGAACTTGTGGCTAAATAATCTGCCACAAAGGCACTTTCATGTTGACGCCAAATGAAAGCGATGAAAAATGGAGCCATTTCTTCCTGCATACATGGAAAAGATAATATTCGATAACCTAGCAGTAGCATTCCGGAATTCACTGTGATTGCGGATGAATCGAGTGGTCTGGAATTGGTTTCATGTAATTATTTTCAACCTGCAGTTGTCTGGAGGTTATGTCACCATAGCCTTTGTGTCATGATCTGATATGAATTGGGTGAAATAATCGCCAGAATCGTCTTTTCAATGACGAGTCAGAAATGTTCGTTAATCAAATACATATTGATTCATTAGTATGTGAATCTTTTTGACACGTACCAACGAAATAATGAAAACTTGATATATTATGTTGATTGCTATATTATTCCATTGGTGCATTCTCATTTTATTTTATTCCTTATTTGCTGTATGAACTAATCATCATACTTTATTGAAAAAGGAGGTGTTGAATTTTATATTGCATATTTTTTTTTTATGATTTGCAGTTAAACTAAATTATGAAGCTTGTCTGTGAACGTCAGTTTGTGTAGAAGGACAAGCGATAAACTAAAAACTGTTATTCAATTGTCCCCGAAAAGACGAATATATGGTGGGAAGTGCCTCGAAGATTTTCAACTCATTATTCTATGAGGCATTCAAGGCAAATCAGATCTTATCATCACAGCTGTCCCTACACCTCGACCTGAATATTTGCTGTACAAATTTCAAAACAAACGTTGATTTCTACAATATGATATTTAAGCGGTTGTCCACCATCGGAAATACTACTTATGACATCGTTCTTGAATTTGAGTGGCGCAAATTTGGTAGTTATATACGGCGATTCCTATTCCGATAATCACGTGCCAACACTGATGATATTACGTAATCGAAATACGTGACTTTCTTTCGTAATATCACAGGTTTATGTCTCTCGGCATTCATCATCTGTTTTTGGTTAGGTCGGAACAGGACTTGTTTTAAAAATAAGCACGGTAGATCTAAATCGACAAGACGCATCGATTCAGCTGTCACATGGTCTACAAAATACACCCTCACATACCTTGGCTTTAAACAGCTATTTTCAGAATGAACAAAAAACACTTCGTCCTATGAAAACAACTAAGATGTATTAAAAAAATAAAGATAATCTTTCAAAATATAGAAATTTCATCACACTGTAAATAATAAACGTTCAGTTTTGAATTAGAAATGGGAGAGTATGAAGATGAGATAATAAATGGAAAATTAATTTTTTATATTGTTTCTAAATTAAAAGTTCATTCGATGACTGCTATTCATTTCATTTCCAGAATCAGAAATCACTTGAGCTGACAGAAAGAGGTGAACTTTGCGCAGTTACACAGTATTACCTCAGAAATGCGATTATAATTCACCAACCTTATGCAAAGCCATTGGACGCAATGGACTTGTGATCCTTAAATGTGGAATGCAATTATCTCTTCCAAAATAATTCATACTAGATAAAAATGCCATAGACTATTAGGAATCAAAAGTGAAAACTGATAAATGAGGTGATACATTTATGAATAATATATACCGATAATGTATCATACACAAATATACCAAAATTAAAAAAATTAATATAATAATAATGGTAATTGAACATTATGTTAGTTATTATTAATACATTCGAATTGATGATACACTCTTGTTCTCGATTTATACCTTCATTGGACATCCATTCGGGTTACAAAGAGTGATATCTACGATAGTTGGATGATTATGGAAACCTCACAAATTTATTATACAAAATATTCGCACGTATTTCAACTGGATGTGAAATGGACGTCCCATGGATGTGTGCTATAAGGAAATGTACCGTGTTTAAGATTAGATCTACGAAACTCATCTCAATTTGAGTTGTCATTATCCGTGTGATGACTTCTGAAAGATTGTGCCAGTTCTGCTCATATTCGCAGAATGACCTGATAAGCGTCCTTTTCCTTGTCGTACAGTCAACTCATTGCTTTATCAGATTATGCAAGATTCTGCCTCATGCTTCCAGTGAACCTGTTATTTTCAATAATCGTTTTCCTTTATCTTAAATGGTTTTCTTTGCCTTCTGACTCGATTCGCCGATAATGGAAATCATTGTTCGGTAATTATGTCTTGCCTGGTTGAAACCCTTAACTTCGTTAAAGTCTTCAGGAAAAGTTCTTTGGTAAAAGCAAGTATATGTATTTCAAAGTCATTTTGATGAATCTTCTGTAAATGGCATTTTCATCATTCTGTTCTCATCCTCACACAGTTTCCTTCATGTAACAACACATTTTATGAACACCTGAATAGTGATGTTTCTTCAATATTAGTAATAATAAAAATGGGATACCTGCATTGAGTGGGGTATAAAGTTTGAAAACTGGTCATGCCAGAAGCAAAAGCCTCAAAATTCATGTGGACATTGTGGAATCCAAATTTATACCGTATAGTATACGGAAGGATCGTACAGATCATAAACATTTAGTGACACAACGTACGTCAACTTTATTCGATCAAGTGCTCTACTCATAAATATTGAACCGGTCGTTTGAATTCCGATCAGCATCATAATATCAAGAATTTATCAAAGTGGATTGTCAATATCCAAAAATATACCATAAAAGGCATACAAGGTTTCTTTAGCAAGATTTGTCTACGAGTTATAATTTCAAGTGGAAATATCACATTATGATCACCCTCAACACAAAATTATTATAATCATTTTTGAAAGACACATTTAATGATTGTACCACATATAAATAAATGTAAATGTAAATGTTTTCACATCTTCAAAGTTTGGTTTTTCAACCAAGTCGAAACTTGTGCGGGGTGAAGAAGGGCGGGCCCTACAGTTTATAGTGGAATCCGAACCACTTTGGGGGAACGGAAATACCAGTAAGATTAATACCATGAATCCAAAAGTGCGTTCGCCCCAGCAGGATTTGAACCACTGATATATCCGGTATGGATTTTGGCTATTTAGGTATAGTTACTTATACGTTTATTCGTCATTTAAAATTCATATACACAGAATACTTAATACTACAAACTACATTCAAATAAATAATAAATAGATTGACATACGAACGCTGAATAAATATATATATAAAAAACGTATAAAAAGGTATAGTGTACGCCTCAGACCACTTGGCTACCACGGCCCCAATCAGAATTGATAATTAGAGAGATAATTTATGTATACTGCAGATTGAATTTCTAGCAGTAATTTAAGTTTTCCTTTAATCGGTCAAATGGCAAATAATCACATGGATTCGTTACAAAATGGTTCTATGTATAGTTTTAACATATTTCATAACACGTAGTATCTCTTTCAGTTATTATTATTTTGATGAAATCCTGTCCTTACAAATTGGAACACCCCGTATGGTGCTGCTATAAGTATTACTTATTGCTCATGCAATATTTCAATATAATCTCTTGGGTTTCGATTTTCGGCATGTCTTCTCTTGTCATCCTTCAAAAAAGTTTCATCAATATTTTCATCTCTGCTTGTTCGCAATTCGTCTAGAGAATCCGATTCATCCTTCTTAAAGTCTACTCGGTTTAAAAATCCAATATAAGGCATTGATTTTGAAGATCTATACGTTTGGAAGTTCATCAAAATGCCAATCCAAAATAGATTTGGTGGAACGACTCAATGGAACGATTCCGACGAACACTGACTTTGCTAGAGAAATACCGGAATTTCATCTCCACTCAGAGTTACGTGTATTCAGTTAGAAAGACGCTAAGCAGGATTATTGAGAGTTCGGCCTGGAACATTTCCCTAGGGAAGACATGTAGGGGATAATAGTGCGCCACTTGTAGATAAGGTTCGTTAATAAATAATGGAACTTCGTAGAGATCAGAGGTTGAACACATATACAAACAGACACACGTGGATTTTATGGAGGCCGAATCTGGTTGATGGAATCCGGAGGTGAATTTGAAGGTGCAATATCAGAAATAATGGTCCGAGTTGTGATTACCAGTCCAATGTCAGGTTTTCGTCTTAGTTAATAATAATTGGTTCCATTTAGGTTTGACAATTCAACTGTGATATTCGTTTCAACATTTTTATGACTTTGATCTTATCGACAATATGAGGTTTGAAACATCCGAGCAGATTTCCAGCGGCATCCTACAGGAACCCTGAAAGGAACACTTTTGTAATTTCTCACATTTTCCAAATACCTTGTATATGGGACGAAAATCTCCATAGATTTCTGTCAACAAATAAATCATGAACATTTTCGAAAGAAATTTTTATCCTGCAGTACCTAAACTTTCCGAGAATTGGGTGGCTTTTTCCTCTTGAATTTTCTCAATGAATCATGAAAAATCTCAGATATCTATTCAAATAAATGCTGAGAGTGGTTTCAGTTATACATCAAATCCTGATTTTTTTAATGATATTGCAAAGCTTTGTGTTATATTTAATTCTGGACTTTTTCAAGATGAAGGAAAGTACTTTCATGGAGACTTATAATAGAACAAGTTTGGTCGAATGTATACGTGATATTGACACTTCCACATATGTCTAATAAATGATTGTTGTAAATCATCTAGAAAAACCACTCGATACACAAAATTCTAAATATTTGGACTTTATATCTTCTAACTCATTATTGAAAGTGGTGTTGAAGGTATAACTATTTTCAATTAGACATTATTGCAAGTTGAGACGACTCAAAATCATTACATTTCTCACATTTTTTGAAAGGGTGCATAACAAGTGGAATAAATATTGTAGTTTCTCAATGAAAATCAATCAATATCGTGTGAGTATATCGAGTGAGTATAATGAATTCTGTGGATTTATATTCCTTCAATGATTTTTATGTTTCTTGAATGCTTCCTTATGAACCGAGCAATGAGGGAATGCAATCAATTTAGTGGTTATACTTCAAATTATACCGAAGAAACTTTCCCTCAAAAAAAATAAAAACTAACGTCATAAATGAAATTATACATCATTGAATCAATGAAAGACTACCTACCTACGAACTCCGTTCAACTAATGGAACAATAATTTGCTGAAGATACGACAACATGCCATTGCCATGTAATGAAAACCGAACTATAATCATTTGAATTAAATGTGGACACATTCCATGAATACTCATTATATAGAATGCTTTGCTGACGATATATTTCAAACCACAGGTGGTTGGTGCTCCTCAGAACACACAATGCAATTTCATTATGCTGTATGCATATCGACAGATGAGAATAATAATCGAAACAAATCTAGATTATTTGCATTCATTTACGTTGCACATGGTGTTGAATATGTTGTTGAAACTTGAGAAAGAAGGCTACAATTTATAGCGTAGATATATTTTGGTATCATTATGTACTTACATTAGCGATAGCAATGAATGAATACATACAATAAATGAGTGGAAATTGATATCTTCTCCTTTTATATGAAATATTCATTAGTTAATAGGTATGCATGATAGTAAGTGAATTTTAGTGAATTCATTCATAGTTCCTAGTTCATGCAACTGTTTATATACACAAATTTATTATCACCCTTCATGTGAGGATGAATGCACCTTAAGTAACAGTAGTGTTGGGCTTTCCTTCAACCACTCAGAGTATTTAAAGGTGATATGTTGATGATGGTAGTTCATAATATATCCAACCATTCACACACATACACACACATTATACTCACACACACACACCCATCTACATTAATTTGATAAATTAGCTAATATGTGAATATCGAGAATGATGGAAAAAAAGAAGAATGAAATAAAATCAAACAAAATAAGTACAGTATATAAAGAAAAAAGGAGAAGTAGGGAGCTTGCTGGGAGTCATTCATGTTCAGCCAAATAAGTTGATTGACTTTTTGAATCGATTGAGATTGGAAATATTTCTCATACTGGCTAGTAGGAGACTGAATAATTCTGGACCATGATAGAAAATATATCTCTGGGTTTGACTTTTGTTAAATGCTCGTAGGCATATGGATGAATAAGTGACGAATCTTAATACCAAGTGCTCTTGTAAGTGAATGTTGAATAACTTCAACGAGCATTTCTATCTGTTTCTATCATAACTTCTCATTCATCACTTGATATGAATTTTCTTCAAGAGGTAGCGATACCAAAATTTTAAGCAGCTGCCATTGTACTGTTTTGTAGTGTATTTATCACATTGGGATTCTTTAATATCGTTAGGGATCACATTTAAGCTTTTTGATTGATCAATTTTGAGTTGATAACTAAGAACTTTGAGGAGAATAAAGAAATCATCGAAACCGTTGAACGAAGAGAAATCACCTAAACATATCAGATCGCAATTCTCTTCCTCAAACAAATTTACTATCGAAATCATGCTTCTTAAACATCTTGAAGGAAACAACGATGTCGCTAAAATGTGGAGTTTACATTGATTTGATTTAAGAGACTGAACAGTTCAATAGGAATCTTCAGAGAAAAGTTCTTAAAATTGAAGCGGTCTGCCTTGTACATGTAACGAAAATATCTGTCAACATTTCATGCGATGAATGCTGGGAATGAGATATCCCATATCGTGTAACGCTTTGAAGAAATGATGGAATCTCGGTAAAAGTGGAACTAAACAAGAAACATGTGACCACTGCCATATGGTACTCTTAAACAAGCACTGTGGTGTCTAAACTTGGTAGACGTTTACGGAATAATTACCCACCGAAACTCAAGGGTTTATACTAACTATAAATATCTCAGGTGTGCAGTGAATTAAGTTATTAGATCTTCCACTTTCATATGACAGTACGTGGGGCTAAATTCCTCATATATTGTTCGGCATACGAAGCAAGAACACTCCAAGTAATAAATCGATAAGCGCGTTATTGACAGTTCGAGGATAAAGACAGTGAATTTACGTTGTCATAGTAGATTTCGCTGGATTGAAATATTGACCTTACGACCGCTTACTATTTCCTATGACTTCCGTGGAGAAGTGGAAATGACACTTCCATAAAATGTTTTCTAGTATGGATTCGATATGGATGACATCTTGGGTTAGATTGGATTTTTGATTGATACATATTGTTTGAATTAACATCAATTTCAACAGCATGTTTGTAGTTCAGTTGCCAATCTGATGAACCAAGTAAACAGTACAAATCCCCAGAATCTATAATATTCATGATTTCTAAATGATACAAAAACTGTTTGCGTTGGGGGAAACCTATTCTGAACTATTCATTAATATTCCATGAGTGACAAATGAAACACGAAATCCATAATGAACGTTTCTCCAAGTACTTTGATCTTCAGCGAAGTGACTTTTTGAAAACATTTTTGTCCATTCGAGCGAAGCCGCATACACGATCTTCAGTGGATATATGAAAAGAGAATGGATTAATTTCTGAGTAGCTTTTCCTCGAATTAGAATATCTGAGCTGGAAATTCTCCTGTAATTCCATATTAACTTTGTATCCATCCATAGAGAGAATGAAAGTCATATGACTTTGTCACGAAAACAAAAGTTTTCTTTATCTCCCTGAGCTAATTGGTATTCTTGTGAAAATTTAATATTCAGTGAATGCAAACGGAAAACATACCAAATTGAGAATTAATTGCATCGGACCTGAAAATTGTATCAAAAACTGCACTCTCATTTGGGATGGAATTTCACAGCTGATTCTGTTCAATATATTCTCTGAGCCCACGCCAATCCATATCGAAAACGAATCCGAAAGTCATATCGGAAATTCTCCATAGTCCACCGAAAATTTACATGGGTGAAACATTTCTGACTCCGGATAATAATTTCTCTCGCAATGTATAAGCGGGAAGTACTGAGGGTTGCAGCTGAGCTGCATCGTGCGTTATTAAAGATTTAGTGGAATCCTTTCCCGGCTTCGTATTCATATTAATATCTGGTAACAGCTGCGAACTTCCTTGCAACGAACCCTTGTAATTAAAAGGATATCGAAGCCGAACGTCAACACGTTTATTTTGTAAGGTCACCCACATCCAAAACTTCTCGAACATGAATCACCAAATGCATATGCTTTTATTAATATTTATTAAACAGAGTTTGTACAGCAAATAGAATGAGGCATATTTCACAGGGTCACCCGCGACGAATTGAAAACATTTTTCTGGGAAATCAGGGACATTATCAACTGTTCTATTTTCTAGGAATTCAGGCTTGAAATAATAGTTTTCCGGCTGTTTCAAGTTGATTTAATTGGAAAAAAATCACAATATATTGCAAAACCATTCGTATTTCTTTTTGTTATAATTTTTTTTATTCATGAATAGACAACTCAGTAGTAGTACTAGTAGACATCCGATAGGTGAAATTATGAGGATTATGAACGTAAAAATAAAATTGTGGGCAGTTGTCGTCCTGTCTATATAGATTTGAAGATCCGGATCCCTAACACAAAATTTTTGTATCGAACAACAATACCGAATTTCCCATTAAAAATCACAAGTTAATTCGTTTTTCTGTTATTTTTTGTTTGTTGTTATTTTGCATTAAAATTTCTATATTTCTATTTTATATCGTTTCATTTCGATGTTCATTATAAAAAATTCAAAATTTAAATTAGCCCGTTGTTTGGAAAGTTTGCTCACCCGTGGCCTATAACATCTGAAATTTACTTTTCTAACATGAGACGATGCAATAACTCAATCACAAGATTCTGAAAAAAATTGGGCAAGGCTACGAATTATTATCAACTGCAATTCTCTGAATTCAGTTCAGAATCATAACTCAATACAACAACGGATAATCTCGTATTCTATAATTAATATCATATTGCGAATGGAATATCCTTTTCAGAACAATTTTGTGAAATATCAATTTCCGGTCACAGAAGAGTGGTTTACGTGAATATTCGAATAAATTACTAGAATTGCACACCCAACTCAGGAAATTTGAAACGCCAGAACACGCATATTTTCAATAGATCCGTTTGTTTGGCGAATTTTACTACCATGAATTTACCAATATTATTGTGTTGAGCTTGTTATTGGAAATAATTTCACCTATGCAATCGTGATTAAACAGTTACAAATTATATAAACTCAATGTTATGAAACATATAAATAAATAATTTCAATACCCTTGGCATTTATAAACGCAAATGTCAAACAAACTGCTACTGATAACAAGAATTAACGTGAATCGGGTTTGAAAGGTGGAAGAATGTATCAATTGATATCGCTTGTTGAATTTGACCATCACTATCACTGGATATGTCGGTACAATTGAGATGCATTACTCCTAGCTGAAAGAAATTCCAAGCAAATGTGAACGAGCAATTATCTGTCAAACGTCCTTTGCCTTTTTGTTAGCACAGTTGACCGCATTTGCAAAGACGAGCAAGTATGCAAAAATACATTTCCTTCCTTGCGAGTCCGGTTTATTGTATGGTCGAGTTTGTATTCGTGGAAACAAATTTTCAATATTGAATTGAAGGGGATTAGGTACTAATGGATAACTAATAATAAATATCGCAACTATATCTCACAAAAACATTCACCAGTTGCTTGTAATATCTCCGTGAAATAGTGAGTTATAAAGGTGCTCACCTCGTATATAATTTTCAAATATATATATTATTTTCCATAAAAGCAGGAGACCCCTATGTTTTTACTGAATGAAATAAATGAGTTTGATTTTTCATTATTTCAAGAAAATTCTCACCAAACACTGAACATATCTTCATTAGTTATTTCTATAAAGCCGACAAGAGCGCATTCTGAAAATCTGTCGCAAAGGAATAGACTACATTTCGCCTGATTTTCCAAGAAGGTTCACTTCCTAGCGTTGAAACCGTAACGAAAGATTATATCGAATAATTCGACGTTAAGATATTTTATCGAAAATCGCGATATATACTTAGGTGCAGCCATACTGCTGAGAGCGGCCAAGATACACGACCCTTTTTGCTAATACGGATTATAAATCCGAAAGAGGTTCCTTTTTGCTTCACATTAAACTAATTTATGATATATTTTGGAGTGAAATAGGATTAGGATTGATATAATAAGAATTTACGTGTCGGTTGATTCTTTTAGATTGTATGGAAATGCAAGGGTAGGTACATTTTATAAATTTACTATCGTTTATTTTCATTTCATCAATTTTCAATAAATTCCCATCATCTTCTATTGTTGCCGAATCTGACGTTTTCATATCGCCATTCTGTACCTCTAAGATACATAATATTCATTGTACAGATCGTTCCTACCATTCGGATGGTAACTTCCACATTTTTGAGATATGACTTTCTTCTATAATTTCAGTATGAGTTTCTCAATTGTCAACTGACTATATCTCGAATAGAGCTGCACAACTGCCTAGGGTACAGGACAATTCAGAAAGTGAAATATACAGAGTGCTAGTGATGATCAATTTTCCTTTGTTTCAGAATCATTGCAGTTGACAATTGTTCAATTTGGGTCACCCTGTATAACTCGTCTTTATACATACATCGTCCCAATTAGGCATTGGAAATATTACATTGAAGATTTTCATCTCTCAAGAAACAATTTAACATTCCAATTAATAATTAAATTGTGAACTCCTTTGTAATTAGTAATTTTGCCTACCTTTATAATAAGAGCTCGGTGAAGTTATGGCTTTCAAAGAAACACAAAGTGAACGGATAATTACCCTTTATACAAGGTGTCTTATTTTGAAAATCATAACCATTGGAATAATTGCTCGTAGATTGATAGGAGATTTTTCAGGTCCAGTTTTTTAAATGGTATTTTTCCTTACACGGTTCTGATTTCTAGTCTTACATGGTGAATAAACGTCGTTTACTCCTGTTTAATTCGTTTTAATCCTGAGAAGTTACGAGAGAGCTGTTCGAAACTTTTCGTTATAGTGCAACAACTCGTGCATTCAGTACACAATCTCAACTTTTAAGAGTTCCTTTAGGTCCATAATCACAGTTTATGTATTAACAATTGAAGTGAAACTTTCTTTCGCCTTCAGGTGTTTGTCTCCCAGATCTCTGCAGAATTCCAACAATGAATTAGCAGACTTTTGAATTCACATCTCTAATATAAAGCGGTGTAATAGAATTCGATCTGAGCAGTTCCCCTTCATTGGGTATTGAGAAGCTATTATGAAATGCAAGGAAATGAAAGCACAAAGGGCTTAAGCAATTTGTCAATTATAACCGACAGCTCATAAACAAGAAAACAAAATGTTGCCAAACGTGTCAGTCGATCTCGATTAGGAAATATCTTGGATTCAAGTTATTATCTATAATATGGAGCTTCAGAAGTGAAATACGAATTGAAACATGATAATTTCAATGAAAAATATTATTTACAGTGTTGCAGATCGATGAGATTTTTTATTATTAGTCACAAGGATGGCAACGTCGCTACGTCCCTATGCGTATTCAATTTGGATTATCCGTTGCCTATTCAAATATTCCTTTTCCATATGCCGTATGATGGTAATGTTAATGCTACCAAAAGGGTTATTGTCCGATTATTATTATTCATTTTCGTTTTTGTAATTTTGTGGTAACATAACTAAGAACATACATTTAATGAATCAAAAAGATACAAATGTGAAAAAAAGTTGAATCGAATTAAATCACCATTATTGTTCTCAATCAAGACATTCCAGTGATCTGATCTGAACAACTAAAAAATACACTCATACATTTTTTTTTACGTAAAATCTCGAAAGGGATGGAGAAAATATTCCCGGTTATATAGGGTTTTATTAACTAGACAGGGTATCCTGGAAAAAGGATGGCGAGTTTTTCTGTGAAGGACCGTGGTTCATCAAGATAAGACATTTATTCTAACGTTATTTTTCGGATGACGTCAAATTGGATGTCCTGAATATTCACTACTTACAAGAGCAGTGCAGACTGGGTTTGTTAACTCGATTTCCTGGTATACTCTGTGCGCTGAGCTCTTTTGATGTTGACGTTTCTGTACGAAAATAGTTGACCACGAATACTGCGATCGATATCCAGGAAAATTTGTCTTTGACATTTAATATTCATATTCGGTTGAAAACTTTCTGATTATATTTCATAGAAACTTATTTGCTGGATATAAAAAAAGATCACCACATTTATTCTGTGATGTGAGGAGCAATGATGTGTACAGGGAAGCTCAGACAAAATATTGAATCCAAGTACTCACACTGCTTTGTCGTTACAACATACAACTTAATATTATTATGTTGTTAATCTTCTAAGTCTTCTACTTTCTTAGATATGTTGTACTATAAAAAATTCTGGCACACCCTGTACTTCCATATTTTACTCATTAATTCAATAATCCATAAATGTTAATGAAAGTGAATATATGAAAATGAATTGGAATGAGATGATATTATTTTCAGGGGACATCCATACCAAAATATAATTAAAAAAGAAATGTCTGTAAATCAATTGAGGAAATGTACATGGCATTCTAATGAATTGGTTAGACCCAACCTGTAATAATCTGAGGCATGCATATACATACAAGACTTTATCCAAGGTCTCTCTAAGCTCATGTAGTGGATTATTGTTCAATTCTGATCCTCACCTGTAAAAAAATAGTTGATTAATTTCAAATATTCTAGGAATGTAATCGAAGAAGATTATCGAATTTTGAAACAATTATGTAGGTTGAATTCACATTATAACCATTTTTCTGTTTAAAATAAAAGTAAAATTCTGTGTCAACTGTTTCAAATTGAATTATATGCATATTCAGTTATATACACAATTTTTAATGAGACTCTATAAAAAATTTTGGGATAATCAGAAGGTTTTTATGGAAATAGGATATAACATTCATTTTATAATAAGCGGGACTGTGGAAATTACAGTAATTGGATATCCGAAGTCTAATGTGAAAATTCGTTATTGATTATGATAAAGGTCTCTAGTCAATATATTGGGAATGTTTAAAGGATTCTGAAGAATTATAAATTCACCGATCAATTCAATTGCAGAGAGAATAATTGTTCCTGCTCGTATTTCAACAACTGTACCCAAAGAGGAAATGTCTTCTGCTTTATTGTTAAAGTTTGGTGCTGTTGATTTGGTTCTAGGGTTCTTGATTTTTTCAATATACGACCTGCATGGATACACAGATTTTGGATATTTTGAAATATAATGCACTTTCGAGTAGTAGTTTTGATGCCTAGAGGATAGGAAAAAATTACTCATTTGTAGAAGCCTTTATATGAAAAACAATCGGAAGTTGAAGTAGAATTCCAAAAGGTATGGATATACAGTGTTTTTCATGAAAAAAATGTTTGTTCAAATAACTCAAAATCACAATCGTGTTTCTGTGTTTTACCAAAATTGAAGAAGTTACAACTTGATTTGGATGACCCTGTGTATAGCAACTGAATGGTGGTCAGAACTATGGAAATGATCAGATTATTTGTTGGGTGTAAACAAAAGTCGTTCATCCTTATGAAATTTAGCGCTGTGAAACAATTACTGCGATGGCAGAATGATATGGAGCGAAAAAAATAGTCCGTCCATTTGGAAACTACAAAAGGCACCAGTTCGGTCATTCCTGTCGAAAAAAGCATCGTGACAAATCAACTAACCGAACAAATTTCGTTTCATAAACTCGTTGCGTCGCTACCTCGTACAGATATATGAGACAAAAGTGTATTAAAGTTTAATTTATGTAAAACTCCCTGCCGAACCTCAATGAAAAATTCAAAATAACGTATGAGACGAAACGAGAGAGTGCAATTCTTTTGTTGTGTGGTTTAATAAAAAATTCATGTTTGAACCTACTGAACCGCGAAACGCCAGAATCAGGATTGAATCGTACATCAGGATGTACGCTTTCGTCGGTTTTGGTGCTGTTGTCTGCCCAACACTCTATGAACTCCCACAGAAATTGGAAAAAATATAAATTTATAACATCTGTGCCTGAACGTCACTATTGTCAACTGGGTTAGGTTTAAAAGTGAGCCTTTCGGTGAATTGTGATCAGGGGATTGTTGCAGGAAGTCACGAATTTCTATATTTCAGAGGTAGCTGAAAGTATTGGAGATATAACATTTCTCCAAACGTTTTGATTGACTATGTTGACTGTTATTCCTCGAGAATTTCCTATGTCCAGTCCATGTAAGGGGCGTTTATTAACGTTGTCAGAAATATGTCAAAAACGGTGATGAAAATTAATTGGAGTGAAAATAGTACTAATTACCATTGATGATTCGATATCAATTCAGGTGAGTATTGAGTAATATCCGAACTATAATTAACGATTCCAAATCTTGCCAGACATCAGAAATTGATTGATTTTTTTATTTAGCTGTGTTATATTGATTTTTTTCGTTTCCAGAAATGTATTGCCATAACTTATAAAGCAACTTATTTATATTTATTGGTTTTGAAACAAAATGAACATGAAGTCTATTGATTTGAGCAAGAGCAAGTTGTGACTGTTCGCCTGAAAGTGAGGTGTTGTTGCTTGTCTTTTTTTTAAGTATACTCAGGGACAGAAAATTTGGATAAGTTTTTCGTTTAGACTGATCTGAAGAATATATCCGATTTATAAGATATATACACGAAAATTGGGAAACTATTGACTGTGAAAAACGTCATTAGCACATCGGAGATTTTTCTCCAAATGAATTTGGCATCGTTGTGTAGAAGTGTTGCGATAATTATTGATGCTTAAATGTTCCCAGTTGTCTAAATCAATTTTTATTTGTTCAGTAACAGAGTGAAATATATTCAATATACATTGAGTCATCCGACAAACAACACATTACTTTGTTATTGTGATAAAAAATGTCGAATTCATCCCCAGAAAGTGATGATTTGCGGAAAGCATCTATTTTTTGTTTTCGTCTGAAGAAAAGTGCTGCAGGGTTGCATCGAATGCTCGTCGAGTTTCATTTTCACAAAAAAGCTCACTCCGTACTGGTACACTGACAGATGAATGAACTTCATGCACCATTTTTGCTCAATTCGTGATACTCGTGATACGTAATAATGTGCCTTTTCTGATTCTTCATTATCAACTACATGTTATGTTGACATGTGAAAGTTATTGAGAGTTTTTTAATATTCCTATTCTTAATAATACTCAATTCATACGCTACTGTATAGTTGAAATACTAGTGATTGGAGTTATGATTAATAGCATTTATCAAATGACTTTCAACTACTTCGGGATTGGAACGTGAAGGGTCTTGTTGAGATTGATGACCTTCTGCTTGAATACTTGATGAGTTTGAAATCCTTCGAGATATCCATATAACTAGGAGCCCTAAATCAGAGGGCAGAAGCGACGCGAAATAAAGCAGCCATCGTTAATGACATCTGCAGAAACTCAATACGCAGTCGAATGATTTCCAATATATTTTCATGTTGATAAAGCGTGTGTCGTGGGTAGTTTCATACAACATAAAGTTTCCAGATGATTCTACGCCTCATAGCAATCGAATTCTCCGAGTGTTCGCAATTTTGTGAGGGAATACACACCGAAATTGAGATTCTCTTGACACTAGATATTATTTTTCTGTTCCCGGGAGCAGCTAAATTCCAATCCACCGACGACATCCAATGGTTTCTGGGAAGCGCGTTACACTGTGAAATTAAATGGCCAACTGAGAGACTTTTATTCTTATTATGATTACACTGATATTTCCAAGAGTTATCGACTCACTTTTTTTCGAAGCTTTTCTTTATATGTTATCAACTTACTTTTTATTACATCCAAATTCATGGATAATAAATATGTTACTCGTTCGAATTTATCATTTTGTGTCATTTCATTACAATTATATGTGTTCTTTCGGTCCAAACGTCCATGGAATGTACATCCAATGCTTATTGAATCATTGTGTTTATCATACATGAATGTCTACAGTTTTTATTCATTAATTTAGTTTAAATAAAATTTTTACTCTTGTGACTTTTCTATACCTAATTATATAGACTGTACATATCAAATCATCATTCAGGCATAGGCATAACAGGAGGGGGTGTGCTTTATTCTGGAGGTGGTGTGCCTGATTCATAAAAAATATACCACTGATCCTCCTGGGGATAGAGCTCATAATACCAGGCAGAGCTGTAATATTTACCTGCCAATACCTAAACTGGATTTAACGAAACACTCTAACATGTATAAAGGAAAAAGAATATTCAATAACTCGCCATATTCGATCAAAAACATATATTATAATAAATCATTCAGAAAGTCAGTCAAGAATCAGACAATTGGACATGTTAAATACTGTGAAGTGAAGCTAGAATGATTATTGTATGTAAAAGCTTGTATTTTCTCTCTTCTTTTTTCGTCTCCAAATTTTTTGAGTACTTTCAAAATGTTCGACTCGGTGCATATATGTGGTTGACTGGTGGGGGTCGACCCCCCCCCATTAGTCCATTAGTCAACTCTAGTTACGCTAATGCATTCAGGTACAGAAATTCATTCCAAATTATCATATCTGACTAAACCCCTCATTTCAATATCAGAGAGTATTTGAAAAAGTATCAACCACAAACATTTATGCAGAAAATTTCAATCTAGTATAGCTTTCACCTTTCGGAAGTTACGTGGAGTTATTATTTTATGTTTTTCAACTCTGGAAGGATATGTCCTAGTATGCATTTTGAGCCATGAGTTTATTCATCAAACTATACTTTTTCTTGAAGGTATCAACCTCAGCAAGCTCGGTACACATTTTTGACTCACTCTGTATAATCAACGCACTGGATTATATTTAGATTCACTGACTGTCGTCATACATTTGAAATATTTACTAATTCGATTCTGATTTCCATTTTCTGCTTTTACCCCCTTATCGTGACCTATCAATGAAACAATGCCTAACATCTATCAGTATTTCAAGAACCATTTCTTCAACTTCATTAGTTAGTTACCTCAAGCCGTGGAGTCAACGGATTTTGCGTGCAAGTGAACTTTTCGTGTTTCAATTCCATTTGCCAATTAGGACGAGAAGGTGTTCGTAGAATTGTCTGGAATTTCGTTCGGGATTGTGTACTCGAATTAGAAATGAGATAAGAATCCAACTCATTGAGATGTTTACTTTTCACCACTGTTGAGAAACTCTAAATGTCATGTTTAAGGATTCTGGGCTGATTCGTAGGTTTCAACCAGAATCTTTAAAATGATTCATACGTAACTTCCATGGATGATTATGATTTCCGAAGTGTTATATCCTTTGGTTTCATCAACTCTCTGATGGCCAATGTTAGTTCAAATGATAATTCATATAGCGAGAACAGATATCTGACAAGGTTTCGGAGTCCCAGTTCCTGCAGGAAAATTTATTGGAAATCTAACCTTGTAGAAAGTGAAATTTACCAAAAAAAGTTCAGTGCAGGAGAACAAATGGATACCACAAAAACTAATCCAAAAAAAGACACACTATTCCAGTTATGAAGAAATCTTTCAATTGTTCCACTTTGCTGCTATTCACCTGTTTTTTCCTGGCCTCACCTCGAACTATAACAATTCGTTGATCCGGAATCGGAATGAAAGACACTCCCAGAATTGACGTGTCGACTAATAATTGTAACGCGGAACTACCCCTAGAGGCAGGGGCTATCCCCTTGGGTTGGGCCGGTCTACGTTGGTTTGTCGTCTATAGAATCATTAGGATATCTCCCAATTGAATTCGTATTTAGCCGTTAATCAGATAGCTGAATCGATTTGGCAGCTCTCTGCTATCACATTTTAATCGATAGAGAGGATGAATCACCTAAAATCAACCAGAATGAGTCCATTATTCACAATGATTCAGATTCGGTTTAGTTTGCTTAACTTTCTTCTGAAGGAGCAATTTGATAGCACTAAAATATGAGGGATTGGGAAAAATTCACAAATATAATTCCAGATTTATGGTTTAACCTACTATTCTTACCAAAATAAGATTGAGAACATGCTTAGTTTTCGAGAAAACCTACCACGGTTAAGAGATTGTATAAATTCAAACAAGAAAGGGTTGCATAACTTGTAAAACAAAAAAAACTCTTCCGAAAAACGCATTTCATCGATACGTGAATATCTTGAAAGACTTTGTGTTTCTTGTCATTAGGAGCACTACATAAATAAGACGACACTCTCAACAATTTTCTTTCGAAAGCACTAGTGTGATTTTTCAAAATTCTCTATTCATCTGTTCAAGCTGGTACTCCTGTACAATCATTGGTAAAAAAGGAGCGTATATTTAGAAAGCGTTAAAAATATTTTCCTCCAATACATTACTCGAGCTGCCGTAAAAAAAAGAGGGCGGCGTTACGCTAAACGCAGACGGTGAATTTGACTTATCTTTTAGAGAACGTAAGATCCCTTTTATGGTCCTAGAATTCCATCCCTCCCTTCGTTCCTTGGTGAGAGACTTCTTCGCAACATTTATATGAGTATATGCGAGCATTACCGAGAAAATTGGATGACAATTCATTATAATCATTCAGAGTATTTTGATAGTCTCATTCATAATAGTTTTTGCTGAGCAATATTTGTATACATTATTCCACTGGTTCGCAATATTCACATAGATTATATGCATAATTTCTGCTATATACGTGATATCGGCGATGACTGCTCTTTTATGGGACATTTGAATTTGTGAGACTGTTTTTGACGTTTCATTAATTTGACGGTATTTTTTGAAATTTTACCGACTGTCTCCTATAATAGGATTGGGTTGTATACAAAATTACCCGTTTATCTCTGCGTAACCAAATTGGGTCGGAAATTCGACGGGAATAGCGTAATTGGTTTTTACAGACGAGTGAAAAATTTGAATACTTGACAAAGAGTGAGGTCACATTGGATAATTCAGGGCAATGTTCACTTTTTTCTTTTTAGAAAACACGCTGCGGGAAATGGATTGTCAACGAATTAACCGAGACCGTGATCAAAAGAATCCTGTGATGACAACATTCCTTGTTTTCTTATATTACTATTTATTTCATAAAGGGTGTTCTACGACGACCTGACATCTTCCAGTTTTGAAAGGAATGCCTTACAAGATGTTATTGACCCGTCAGATTACTGAACTACTCTGTGGTAGATTTATTGATTTTTTCTCATAACCCCTTGAAACGTCACTGATGAGATCACATCACATCAGATGAGTGACAAGTAAACGCAACCATGATGATTGAGAGAAACCTGTAACTATCAACATTGTCATTGGAAGACACCTGTGATTGAAAACTTTTCAATTCGTTTACAAGATGGCGCCACTCGCTGAGTTACAAACATACATACGACTCAAGCTAATATATATAACCCGTAGAAAAAATCGAATCACTATGTCACTGCTCGGCTGTGATTCATCGAGGAAAATATGAATTAGCTTGTTCCTAATTGGTTCTGCAGGTCTCATTAATGTTCTCAATAACGAATCACCTTGGAGTGCTAGGGTAGAGCTTCGGCGAAAAACCAATCTTCCGAGAAGTCCAAATACTCCAAACAGAAAATCAAAAGTTTATCACTATACTTACCGAAGAAACGTCTGTATCAATTAATGTTCTGTGCTCATAATTGGAAAAGGATTTACAGAGATAGAGAGGGAGAGCAACCATCTACAGGGCAAACAAAAACGGAAATGATATTACTTTTGATCTCTACTTGAAGTTAATGAAAATATCGCTGCTATACTTCAATATTCAGTTATTAATTGCTCATCTTCTGAAAGAATATGAGAAGCTTTTAACATTGAGTTCAACGACACAATTTTCTGTACACACATGAAGCACTCGAGACTTATCAACACACTAAACAGTGCTGGAAAGGGGATTTATACGAATTGATGGCTAATTGAGTTGGATTTCTTCGAGAGAATGTTGGCCATCGCCTAGTAATCAAGAGGATGTCAACCACTTACTCACGGCTCAGAGGCACTTAACTAGCGTCTGATTTGAGTCGACCTTTTTCCAGTAGTACTTTTAATCAATCATTGTGGATGACCAGAATATCTGGTTTTTATGTTTTTATATCTGTCTTTCAGTTTTAATTCTCCAGAGTAATGTTTTTCCAATTCTTTTAGTATTTGAAATTTCAGAGATTGGGCTTGTATGTCTTATTCAGTGTTAATTATTTTACCCATGGAATTATATCAAGGAAAAATGTTCAGAATCAAAAAAATAAGAATCAATAAATAGTTGAGAATTAAAAAGAATTTCACCAGTCTACAAGGATTTTTCTGTAATGGCCCATAATATAATAACTCAAGTTCAGTATCCCTTTCATTTTCCAGTATTAGTGAACTTTCTCAATTTGACGTATTAGAATCGCAAAATATCAGATCTGTTCATTAAATGATGAGTCAGTCTAGTTCATCAATGATATATTTTCAATTAGTCCATTCGAATAGTGTCTCAAAACTGGAGATAATTTCTCAATTTCTAGTTTCATTATCTGAAAGACAATATCCTACTGAAATTGATGATATTTTTCGTGGACTGATTGTATTGTTTTTTGCACTCTCCTTGCTTATTACATAGGTCATCAATCTCTGCTTAGAAGAAAGATATTGTCCATCAACTTGGGAAACAGCACTCATTCGATTGATCGCTAAGAATACTGAACTGAAAGGTTTATTTTGTTTTATCAGCACCTGATATTTCAAAATAGCGTTTATGAAGAATCTTTTTAGTACTATAATACAAATTCCATAATTCTTTCACAACACTCAGGATTCACAGAAGGTTAAGAAGTACTCCGATATAATTTCTGAATGATTGTGTATAATCAGTAGCAAAAGCTATCATGAACCAAACTATTCTGACATCTCAGTTGGCCAAAGAATCTATAATGAACGGAGTTGAAAAAAGAATTGATAACATTGTTGGGACTATTTTCCACAAGAAAAATGAGTATAATTATCGATTCTAACCTGAAACTCACTGATTGTGGCAACTAATCAATAAAGTGTGCCTACAGGAGTTTGAAATTACTCACTACTATTTACTTACCATTATATGAACATCGAATCATCGAGTTGAGAAATTACAGACTGATTGCGTTTGGTTAATTCTTGAGGAACGAATCTGAACATTTTTTGGCAAACATACGTTGTATATGTCAAAATTTATGTTGAAATACATTCCAGGTATTCGCACTGACAGACAGAAACGAAAGTTGTCCCTTTACCCTTTTGGTACACATTAATGTGCTCCCATTTATGCCCGAATGCTAATGTGACCGTTTCTTCTCTGAGACACCTTCGTCGGATAAATCATTACGTTCATTTTTTTTTCACATTTCATACATTATCTGCGGAAATTTATCGTCTCTCGAAATGAATTATGGAAATAGGATCCAGTAGACATGTCTCTAGGGTATTTTTAATGTCGCTGTTTCCCACAGGAGGATAATTTCACACTCGCAACGGTTTTGTCGATAACGCGATCTCCAACATCAGACGTAAAAACAAGACAAGATTTACTGCAATTATTTCAAAGCCAAGATTCTGCGTGTAACTGAAATCTAAGATCCCATCAAGCCGATTATTTGGAAAATAAATTATCTTCTCTCAGGAAATATGAGATGAAAATACAACAGACACACATATAATGAGACCTTTCAAAATGAGTAAGTATTTTCTATTGTGTACTTCGATAGTAGAACTTTATTTCGGTACTGAAATAACAATCGCGCGGAGTTGTTGTTTTGTTCTATCACGCGGAAAACTATCGACGAAAATCCTTCCGCTGTTTTTATTTCCACTTCTGTTCCTTTTCGTGTTTGCTGGACTCGACTCCTTATTTTGATCGAATGCAATCTACAAACGGCCTCCAACAAAGCGAATTCGTTTTTTGATGGGGCTTGAAAAACAATTGATCTTCACGATAACTTAGCGATTGTCTCAAAGATCCTCGATCAATAGATGTAGGATGGTAAAAATAAATAAATAGATGAAAAAGCCTCGTTACAGCAGGACAGAGTATATCGCACAGTTTTAAAATAAGTGATGATAAGATTGTTGTTGTTGGTATTATTGATATATTTTTTTGAATATTTGAACGATTACTTAAAAAAAAGTATGGCATATAGGAGTTGAACAAAATGGCCAATATCACAGCATTTCAAGTTCTTTATTCTGCATATTTGTTAATCAACTGTTAAAGTGTAAGGCTCTTCATTAATCACTTATGTACTGTATCCAAAATAGCAGCCTCTTTACATCACCCTATAACAATGTTGTTTACGTTAACTAATGCCAGGTTGTGTTTTAGATCTGAGTACAAGACCGTTCGCTGAAATTATTAGTGGGATTATTCTGGCGGCTCGTAACTGGTAAGTATTTTTCGCATCAAACGCTAGGTCTTAGTATTTTGAGATTGTCTTAGAGCAAAGTGGAATTTAAGTAAAAATCGAAAATACACCCATCTTTGAAGCAAATGGAAGCACTCTTACAGACGAGTATGCTCAATACGCATTTGAATCCCAAATTGAATCAATAAAGGTTATAGGTGCTTGTAAAAATATTAGAATAATGAATAACTTTATTACAAATATATGAACAACATAGAAAACATGAATTGTTTACTCCCAAAGCATGCGACATGGGTTGAAATCCTATTCCTTATTGGATGAAAGTTGATAGGAAATGAAATCTGAGATGGGAACTACCGAACAATCATAAGTTTACGAAGTATTACACGAACAAAGTAATCATCGAAGGATAACACAGTTGAATGAGATTCGATTTTTGTTGGTCTCTCTTTTAATTAGTTCGAAGCCCATACATACATACATTAAATATCGATAATCTAATATTAAATAACCTCTCGTGTATTCATTTTGAAAACGAAGTCTGTTCGTTTTTGTCTTCATTGAAATTATTTTCTATTCCATTGGGTATGACATGTGCTATGACTCTTTTATTTTTGCGGCATTTCATCATGTAAAACTTAGAAAACAAGTGATTATAGCCACTTTACAGAGCACAATTTGCTCGAAAATAGCAGTTCTGGAATCATATTTGAGCCAAACCAACATTTCGAGAGATGTATTTTTGTGAATTTGCGATGAAGTAGCAAATGAGTTTCCTAATATGGCTGAACAACCACTAGTTAATTGTCAATAAAGTCAAAAAAGTTGGAAATTTTCTTTGGCAAAGATCATTCATCCATCAGCTCACCCAATGCATCAGTAACTGCAAATAAATTATGTGTACCTACCATGGAAAATGTTCTTAGAGCGGTGAAGTGCATGAAATAAATTCTCGACACTTTCTAGACTTCTCAAGATGCTGCTCACTTCACTCAGATGTTCTTTATTCATACAAAGAGATGCCTTCAACTGAGGGAGTTGATGATGAGACAACTGAAATAAACTTGTGCATAATGAGTTGTCCAATGATAAAAGACATCTCACATTCCGCTTAACATTTGCTCCTCAAGGTATTTCTTGATTCACATCAAAATATTCCATTCCATGATGAAGAGAGAGAGGGAGAAAAAGAGCGAGAGAAAGAGAGAAGTTGAGAGAGAGGAAAAGACGTCGACACTCCTATTTCATCATAGAAAAATTATATTCTGTGTGACGAATTGATGCACTAGTTATTGATTTCGCCCGACAGAAGTTGGAATTTTCTGTGAACCGGGTGAATTTATAGCTATAAACGTGAGGTCTGACCTGACCAGATGTATTTTATATTCAGCAGAATAAAGTTGTGCGGTGCGGCAGTTTCCGTAAGAAGATCCAGATCTAAATGACATTGTATTACGTATGGAATCACTCGACTCGTAAGTTTTTCCATTTCGGAATCATAGCACATTCTAAAGTGCACGATACCGACTCGAAACTAACGATATCCACTTACATATTCCTTCGGAGAGGTTCCGAGAGGAATATGGTTCGATTTTCTTCAATGGAATTTATTTCGAATCAGAACCGTATATGTCGCTGGATCTGAATGTTTTCAGCAATCGTTACCGACTTCGAGTTACATCGCTTGGAAAATGTTACTCAAGAAAATTCGAGTTTTCGATCACTCTCTCAAGCAATCTCATATCCTCATTCATGTTTCATCCATCATACATATACTACATGTTCTTCATGAAATACAAATACTCATAAGACCATAATAACAACGAGTAAGAGTAGAAAAATAATGAAGAAATTATTATTTATTTCAATTTGCGTCAATAAACATTCCCCAGCTTTTTTATGAGATGCGACGTTGTCAAACTCAATTTTTAATAGATATCACTTGATGCCTTCAAATTATGTCCCAATAATGTATTTTGTGTCTTTGGATTTGAAAAAAAAATCATTTTTTGTTCGAAATTTTTTGTTATAAACAAGCAAGCTATGAATGTCATATTCAAAAAACTTTCTCGATGATTGGATAACGTACTAAAAATAAGTAAGCGGGACTGTATGTAGAATTTTATGCTGAACTCCATGGTGGAAGAATGTAAAGGGTATCTCGTTGAAAAATTATTTTAGGGTTGTGTATTTTCATGAACCTATATAATAAACAACATAAGAAGAATCTGTAACGAAATTCGACAGCAGACAAAACTGTTGCAGTGTTGGTGATATTTGGGGTTGGGAATTTCGCACATGTAACGAAAGGGGCGTGTTCAAGAACCACTTGTAGACTTGATGTTACCGATGATGAATATCGTGTCGAGTTTTCTGGGAGAACGTATACACCAATACTCAACCAGCCGACACGACATCAAGCTATAACGAAACATTCCGAAAGATGTTCAAAACCGACACTTGACAAATCACTAGCATGTAGCTAATAAAGGCACAAGGGACCACCCATTCATCACTTTCTAAAACATCTTTACTCGGAAAATTTTCAGCGGAATGAATAGCTCGAAAATACCTTGCTTTTCACTTCCGCTACCACCCAGGATGGAGAGAACTACGTGGATTATTTAACCCAAAAGTCACATGACAAATGTTGCGCTTATCAAGTACCGCCATTGTGTGCTACTCACCCACAGCGGAAATGGTTCGCATTAGGTGTGTTCAGGTTGAAAGGAAACTCGATTAAGTTGCGATACTAGAAATGTTCGCGAATCTCTAAAAAGACTACCCACTAAATGTTTGCACGGATTCACAATGAGCATGAATCCAGTTTTGCTAATTGAAGACTAGATCACAATTACGGTGAGTGTGGTGATCGAATTACGAAGCCAGACTAATATAAAAAGAATGAATTGATATCGATTTGCTTCTTTCTGAATGCTCTCATTTTATGATTGTTATTAGTGGACAAACCGTAACTGTGATCAAATGATTTTGAGTTCTTATAACATTGACAAAATGCGAGATCACAAAATCATATATATTCAACGAGACTTACAATTAGAAAATAATGCTCCTCGTTTCGTCAGCTCTACTAATACTCGACGTCTGTCAAATTTTCAGAGTTATTAGCAGATTAGAAATGAATAAGACTGGAAACATTTCTTAACGTTCTGAATGTCGTGGTATATTTGAGATTGTGATTTCATATATCGAACGATCTCCAGAATTTAGTTGACGCTGTCATGTTAACATAATTTTTGAATGGAACACATCATTATAAGTTCTAGTGAAATTGAAAAGTCGATGAGTAATGTATATATTTATGTTTAATCAGTATAACACCATAACAATGAATAACATATCTGTGCGTTACGTATATGTCGAGAATGTTCTAGTTATATAGTTCAGTATTTTGCACCAAGCATTCCTCTTGAATTATTGTTTGCATACCTACGTGCACGAGTTTATCGAGTTTTCAGTAGGGAGAAAATACAATATAACAGAATAACAACATTGTTTCATGTAATTCATTTCATGATATATATAGAACAAAAATAAACGGGAACAGAGGAAAAACATTTCTCACGAATGGAAAAAAGTAATCCAAAGAAATCTGGATAATGATTTCAAGCTCTCGTGTCATCGGATGAGCTTTTTGTTTTGATTTGTAAAAATAGCTAATTGTTGCATTGAGAGATAGATTCTGTGGAAGCGGAAGAAAATTGTGCTGACGATAATGTAAGTTTAGTCGACAGCAGAGGCGATTAAGCGTTTCAGGTGATGACGGTCCTAAAATACTCTTGTTTGTTTTTAGTTACATCATGAATACAAATCTTTTATATCTCAAGAATTGCTCACATTTTCAAAATAAACCTATTCAAAAGCGGTGCGACTAGCATGCCTAAGGATTTTCTCGTGGTTTTAGGTGCAATAAAAAAAGGTATAAAATCGTCGGGACGTGTTTTTGTACTTTATCGAAAATATACGTAGGTAACCTCTGACTGCTATGTTCACTCAGATGTATGATACTCCAGACAGTTGGGTGTTATCACTCTCAATAACCCACCAGCTTAATCTGATGAAGTTGGTTTGGAAGTTTGGAAAATATTAGCCATTGAAATGCAGATACGAGTGGTTGAAAGTTCCGTAACGTCGAGAGATAAATGAATACAAAATTACATAGCCACAAGAAAAACGATGAATATTATTTGGGAAATGTAGCCAGGCGTTAATTGAACTCTGGGAAGTATCAGAATTTCTCTAAAAATTTTATAATAGTAATTTTTCTTTCAAAAACACGAACTTCGCCCAGACACAACAATGGCCAATTTTTGAACACCGAATTAATTTTCAGAGCTACATATTCATCATCCTGTATGTCGGGAACGAAGCATTGACCTATTTTCTGACGTAGATTACGTTGGTAGAATATTGACGTCTAATTTCAGGACAACAGTGCAATTCAAGCGGGATATTTGCTGCAATTTCTGTAGTACATTTATACGAGACTGCAGTGTTACTAGATTGAAAACGGACGACTTCCAAGAGTACAAATAAAAATTAAATGAAACAGCGGCCCATCCTCTGTCCTATGCGTTGACAAAGTGAATTGGAGAAGGCAGTCACAATAAAAAATCGCTTGATTCTGTGTTCATGTTGTATTTCAATTAAATCAGTTCGGTACAGTAATTTCAAGATTTCCAGACTACAGAAATCACCAACCATCAGATAGGGAAGACTAAAACACAGTGGAATGAAGTGAATGTTTATTTAGCAAAGGGCAGAATAACTCGATGTTAATAATTTGTTTCTTGAATAAACACATATCGTTCCATTGAATACATCAATTGTGTCTTTAACTATGGTTATTATAGAGATATTGTGACATTTCAAGAATCAATTGTATTAATTCTTCATTTCAGCAATATTGACGTGAATAATACCACAACATCATCAGTACTGAAATCGAATAAGTGGGCAATGCTATGATATACTAGACTGTTTATTTCCTTTGCAAACATCATTTTGCAGTTTTGTAGAAGGTTCGGGTCATAAAATTCTGCTTATCAGTGTCAAATATTCAAATAATTGCTTACAATGGGAGGTTTCTTTAAAAGCCACTTCGTTATCTTCTCAAGCACATCTGAGCCACTTCTGATATTCGACACCACAAATTTCCGAAATGAGACAACCGCATTTGTTCGTTGGAAAAAGCTAAGGATTACAAACTTCTCCAAGATTTTTAGTGACTTCTCTGCTCTGAAACTCCACAGTCAAGTGCAATTTCAATTAAAAGTGTTAGTGATAAGTTGGATAAATATATAATCTGCTGAACTTGATGCAAATGAAACATTATGAAAACTACTCCATCAGATAATCCTATTTTCGGAATATTTCTCCGGATTCGGACAAAGAAAAATGCGCCGGATCGGGGAGCTGACATTCCGAGAATGCTCTGTGAGAATTAACAGGAGCGAATTTTACGTCAGTATTGCCAAAAAATTGTGTTCGAGCCAGAGTTAATTAAAACAAATCAATCAAAACGAAGGTTTCGACTGACGAAACAATTAAATCTCCTTCCGTTTTTAGGTGAAAATCCTGATATTTCGAGTGCATAAATACTCCACAATTCTGAATTGTGTAAATGATGAAATGATGGAGAAATTGAAGAGATGATTTTTTCCAATTCCATCACAACTGCAGATTAGTATTTCGACTGTTTAACCCAAAACCAGAAAATAGAGTTCTCTTCATTCAACGTGCCAAAAAGATCGCGTGGAGATACCGAAACCATATTTTGACTGAGACCGTGTCTGTGTCGAAATTACACGAAATTATGTTCTAGCCGTTTTAAAGCTCATCTAATGATGATGTTAGCTCTACCATAAGGAATTCATCATTATTGCTACTTCATTTGGCTCTTGCTGTTGTCTAATATGGCACCTGGAGAAATTAGATTAAGATGCTGGAGAATCACAACATAATATAAATGTAATTAATGTAAGCAGGAAGCGTATCTTCGGTGAGTTCGAGCAGCTTCCAGCTGCTCAGGTATGTCGTCGATATTGAATCCATAATTTACATCTAGTATTACCCAATTAACACATTTGAAGCAGCTTCGACTGAATTCATATAGAAGTAAATTTAGTGTACGTACAATAGGGACCGCGAGTTCATAAATTCCATCAAATGGTATTTGATAACTCAATCTGCATTCGTCCAACGAATTCAATTGGGAACGAATCTTGTGGAATCAATTACTAAATTAATCATTGATTTCTACTCGGGCACCAATGTTCTGTGAATATTCAACGACAAAAGAAATATGACAATAATAACCAACAATTTCTGGTATGATTATTACACCTATATGGTGGTGATTCTCCAGTAATCAACCGATCTGTACTTCCACGAATATTTTTGTTCATTACTACGTATTTCGACCCAGCAGTCGATAAAAAGGTAGGCACATATTTTCGAAGCAACATTTGTATGATTAGTCAATTCCTATACAGGTGCCGTGAACCAAACCAACAACAATGCCTAATTGAAGAGTGAAAATATAATAGAAGAGGAGAGTTGTTCGATGAATCCCCCAGAAAGAGATAATTTTCATCAGTGACATGAAATGAACGATGATAAAAAAATGTTATTTATGAAGGCGTTTGTCAGCCGTGTTTGAACTAGTAAGTTCACCGAAAAATATTCATGATTTGTCATCATTGGAAACTGGGGACGAAGCAATATAGCACAAGATGTATTTCATTTTCTAAATTTCATTTCACACTCGAGAATCTCTTGAATATGTATTTCAATATATTTGGAATTTGACTTCGCGCAGGCATATTTCGCATTTTTCGTAGCTCCCCTTGCATAAACTTATAAATCAGGAAATCTGGCTGCATTGAATAGTAACATTGATTGTCCTAGTTCACCATCCCCAATCGATCATTTTCGCCCAAGCTATATCTAGACAAAAGTATAAATTTATGCTAACGAATTTGAAATAGTTTTGCAGCAAAAGCCCCACAATGAATGAGATGTTTAATAATGAAAACAAATTTGTGACATCTTCAGTTCCAGTGTTTGCGAACTAGGATGAATCATCATCCTGCACAACTGCAATTTCATCAAATTGCTTCAGTTCTTCGTTGATTCATCTGATACCACGCCAAGGTAGCTGAGAAGAGATGGATGACCAATAAGGTCGTGGTTTGCTGTATTAAATTATCAATCAACCGTAATGGAAATGCTCCCGTTTCCAAGGGTATAAGAAGAATTGAAATATCAACTTCATGAATCCTCCCTACATATTCAGATACAATCTCTAGGCCAAATACGAATGATGTAAATTCATGTCGCTATGTATTCAAATCGAATGGCTTATCCGCCGTGAATATTTCTCATACTATGAAGCCAACAACTTCTCCCAACTCATAAATATATTATGCTGAAACCAAATACTGCTACCCCAATTTCCGAACCTGATCCGATAGAAAACTGAATACAGGTAATATTTTTGTCGATGGTTAGTTAGGAGTAGGATCAGAATACAGAAGGAAAACTATGGTGTTCTTGTCGATGTTTCGAATTTATCCTTGTTGCTCTTTAACAATGGTTTATCGTGTAATGAAATATTATGTTTGGGAAATATACCCATCAAAAGGAGCACGACGTGGTTAATATAATATATATCTACAGGGTGAGTCGAAATGTGTACCGAGCAGTTTTTTCGCCGACTATACTACTTTCATATACTCCGATATGGACTTATTAGAACTTGCGACAGTATCTGAGTAACTGAGAAATATCACTAGCCATGATACACATGATACACTGAAATCTACATATTTCTCCCTTTTTCATTCCCACATCAGTTATGGTATCATTCTCTGGGAAAGCTCCAGTGGAGCTATAAAGATTTTCAAACTTCAGAAGAAAGCAATCAGAATCATTACAGGTTCAGGATATAGAGATCATTGCCAGCCTCTTTTTCTGAAACTACAAATAATGCCACTACACACCCTATATCTATACAGTGGAATTCATAAGAAGGCAAATATGTTGATCAAACAATCTGACGTTCATGATCATAATACTAGATCTGCAAATAATATTCGTACAAATCGCTATCGCCTCAGGAGATCAAAGAGAAATACATTAGACTTCAATCTTTATAATCTTTTGCCAGACGATTTCAAGTGTCTCTCTATGTTTGATTTTAAAAATTCCTTAAAGAGTTATCTCTTGAGATATTGCTTCTACTCTGTCAATGATTATGTTAGCCATTTCCAAAATCAGTATCTGTGAACATGCTCACCAACTTTTTAACACGCTGATCACTCAGATCAATTCGATTGTTTTAAATTATTGTGAATCTATCTCAAATATTTGGTGTTTGCTATGTTTTGATCTGTTCTTTTTTCCTTTTCTCTTCCTATAATTGTTTTTTTGACTTGCTACAAACATTTGAAGAATGTAACGTAGTTAAATGAATACTTTACTTCACTTTACTTTACAAATATCTTGAAAACGTAGCCTGTTGAAATTAAGGCACTTCTTGATATTCCACGTGGGCTTTTATACAATCATCGTAATGATTTTTTCCCTTGTGTAAAAGTATCGGATACAGGTTTTGATGGAGAAAGAAGAGAATAATATAACCAGGTTTCATGGTTGGGATAACAGAAGAAGTAGAGAAATAAATTTTCGAATTGTGCACCAAATTTGAAAAACCAGATGTTGCTGAAGAGAGAATGAACATTACTTTCAACCAAGGTGATACATAACCCTACTTATTGACATGATTTCCATATATAACGTCGAAATTTTTTTTTTTTTTCAACTAGATAAACGATATTTCCTCTCTTGAAGGCTACAATATATTTTCATTTCTGCGTCTTATTGATAACATTCGACAAAATATATTGGTATCAGTCACTATTATTTCACTCTCTTATTGTTCCAAGATAAAAAAAATGTATGATCGTCTATGCAGAATTTTTTCATTTCATGATTTTGGTTCATTCGTAAATGAATATTTGTGACAATTTCTTAGATTCTGACGTCTCCAGTTTTAAATAACATTTATTTAGGAAAGTGGTTAAACTGAACGAATCGTACAAGTTCAGAAACTACTGAAATCGTAATGGTGATTATGACATCAAAGGAGTTGAAATTATGTATAATTGGATGAGCAGGTGGCTATTAGATCACGATTCATGAAAGTTCTTTCGCCCGAAGTCGTGTAATGATTCTGGACCATCCCGATTTTCCCTCGGCCAGTAATTATCCAGTGACGAGATTGACCGTAGAAAACGCATTCAACGTTTGTTTTCCCAAAGGAATTTGACCGAATACTGGGTCCGATAGTCCACTGGGAATTGCCTCATGAGCTCATCGTAGAAGCAAATAGATGAAAAAAGCCCACCTATTTCGTAGAATGGGATTCCTATCCCGATATAAGCACCGAACATTTTTACAGAGACTTTTTCTTCAGAGAGACTTCTTTCCATCAATCAATACATGTATTCGGGTTGAAACATGCAAGAAAGATATTGGAGATTCACTTCAAATTTTTAGGCCCATATTCGAAGCCAAAGTTTGGAATTTTGCAATAGTCAGTGTTCATATACCTGGTAGCAATTCATTTAGAACGTTTGAATTTTGACCGTACCGTGAAATATTACAGACGACAGCAATAAACAATCGGTAAAATGATTCCACATTTTATCTATTTAACTGTCAAAGTTTCATTTTCAGAAAGGAAATATCTTTGAAGTTTCATTTCAATTTAATCAATCTAGAAAAATGACTGCTGAGAAATGATAAATAGTTCAATTTTAATTACACATTCATTTCTAATATGCTGAAATTTTATCGTTTTTATATATAATTAAACAATATCAATAAGTGTACAATCTCCTCATTTTGAAGTTGAAACCCTGAATTTATTCTCTAGATTTGTGTTAAAACGGATATTCTGATTAGCACAAAAGTGATTTAAAAAAACCGATTTCTAGCGACTTCTTTATAACCCACATTGGTATGCAAACCATGTTTACATTTTCCTGAACACCTCGTATAAACATTGATTATATGAATATATGTAATGTTTTCTAGACACGATATTCACATATGATTAAGAGTAAACAATGTATTTATTCATTTATAATTGGGTAGAGTGGATTGAAAGTGAATTCGTTCTCGCTGAATGAAATTAGCTGGAATGATATCCAGTTATTATTTCATAATGCAGGAGCTGTTTGTTTCATGAGCGTTTATGATTTGAGAGTACAAACCCTATTAAATCCATTTATATGTTGAAAAAGGCTTGTAGTAATCTCTAATTCCGGTTAAAACACAACAGATCGCAGTCAAAATACTCCGTGAACAGAACATGTCATCTTAGATGCGCACGGACCAAAAAATCAACATGAGAGATTAAAGCAACATCAGCAAATACCTATTTCCCCTATTTTACTAACATTCCAAAGCCCTGTTTCTAAAAATAATTACAGTTATCCATCAGCCACTCACTTTTTCACGCAAAATGTCGTCCTACCCCTGTTTACCCTGTCAAATATGATAAATAGCAGGAAAACTTCGAAATCGACCGAACAAAAACCGCAATTAGAAGCGAAAAAACATTATTTTCCCAATGGGTCTTCAAGTATTCAGGGAGATGTGCCACGTGCTCTCCCAAACGATTCCCCTATGGACATATGTCTCTATGAGGGTTGTTATCTCTGAGACTAAAAAACAGCAACCCACCCACTAAATTACACGGTGATTTTGCTAGTATAACCTTGAATATACAACGTTTCTGTGGAAGATAGAGATATCATCAAAAATTGTTGTTTGTCAATATTCAAAAGGCGGTAAAAACGTGATTGAATCGTTTTTTTTTGTAACGTAATCTCCATCATGAAGTGTCTCCAATAAATTGCCAATTATTGAATATTGCCTCTTCTGGACTTTTCATCTATATGCAGGCATTATATAGGCATTATATAAGCATGACATAGCAGTCAGTTGAGTAAGCTCCAATTAGAAATTTGAAAATTTGGTAAAGTATACTTTTTATATGAACACTGGTAAGGTCTTGAAAAGTTCTATACATTCAGGGACAAGAATTGAAAATGTCAATGCTTCTGTCAACATAAATGTAGAATGAAATCGAATGACCCCCCGTGCTAAATGCAAATTCTCTAGAAAGCACCGTAAAATATATCAATGGAACATGCTGTTTCAATATACTCTTCTTTTCAATTCAAACCTGAGATTGTTTTTTCAACACGTTGCACAAAATGATTGAAAAGACTATCTAATCCCATTGTATTATCTCAACGAAGTTCATGAATATAAAATAGCATACAATATGAAATAGATGGAAATAAGTTTGCTGTAGAATTGTGCAGGATTCTATAGCTTAAAGATCTGAAGGCTTTCCCCATTTTCAAAACACATGAGTGAGTGTTCAAGTTGAATATACAGTGACATTCACAAAGAAGGCAACAAATGAAAAAAATCTCCATTTGTATTCTTTCGAAAAAATAAAATTTGCCATCAACCTAGCCATCAGTTTCTCGAAAAATGGCCGAAATCAGAAAGTTATATTTTTCGAGAAATAAGTGACTACTCAATTTTTATTGAATTGAAATGAAACATGCAGATAGCAATATCCCAACTCAGATATAAATATAAATTGAGAACAAAACAGTTATTCCGTTACTTCATTATTTTCTTTAGGACATTGAATATTATATCTTTATTTTCTGATGGAAAAATCTATGCCTAAAAACAGTTCAGCTGAAAACACCTCACTTGTTCAATTCAATTCGATTTGGTGAAAACTGAGAAAACCATCTAATGATATGAATTCAGGTCAAAATGGTGGTACTGAAAACGCAAAAGGCATATCATACAGTGAGCCCTACTTCAAAAATTAATAACTCCCTCTTAAGGAATATGGAAGCGAGTATATTAAATTTGAATTTTTGAATGGGCAATAGGAGTGAATATATTGTGTACTTATAAAATGAGTTCGAAATTTCAATAGAGCTTTCATACACGAATTAAATCAGAGCAAGTATATACGAAACTTTCTCCCTTTTTGAGAAAACTTCAACTTCGGCCTTTAATAATGATGGAATATGTAAAGCCTTTGATTGTTTTGGGCTACTTTTCTCGAGTTAACCAAACAAGTGATGTTTCGTACATATTATCCGAATTATTTCCTTCAATAGCTAGCTATTCAGAACACGCTTTTGACGGAAACATGTTTACAATTTCAACTTCCTCAGAGGCATAACAGCGAAGCTCCAAAGGAAACGATTATCTGTGAAATGCTTCCCTTTTTCTCAGAATCAATCAGGCGTGCAACCCAGAGAACTCAAGTCGTATCTGAGCACCAAGGAATATACGTCTTTTCACAGAACAAATGAAGAAATTTGCCATCCCAAATAGTTTTAACTCGAATTCGAGACGCTCCAACAGTTGAAGGCGAAAATGGAAGAGATACTTAGCTACGTCATCTGACAATTCGTATGTTTGTGGCTGCTTCCTCGTTCCCTTTTACCATTCGCAGTTGATCCAATTTCTGCTGGTATTTCTGCATTGGTTAATTACACGTACTCCATCTATTTTCACTTTGCTCATTCGTCCATCACAACTTTTTATCCACATTGTAGTGATTTCCTTTGTACAGCATTTTATAGTTGAGTTTCTTTCATTATTTTCTTCTTCAAATCTTCTATCATGTTAATTTCCGTCATTGCACCATCATTTTCAAGAAATTGTTTCAACATCATGTATACTTTATCCAAGATGGATTGGTGAATTGTAACGGATGAAAGGCTTGGATAAATGGGAGAAATGGTACGCAATTGAAGGATTTGCGAAGAATCTGAGTTACTACCTTTTATTTCTGAGATATAAAGGGTTATATTTCATATTGAAATTTCTTCCTCGTATCAAAAGTGGAAAAAGATATATTCTGGTGAAAGTTTGATGGACATGTGATCTGTTGAAAGATGTTTTTAAAATTATAATAGCATTTTTCCTTTATGGTGTCGATTCTTCAAATATTATTATACGAATGGAAATGAGTCAATAAAACTCACTCGAAACACTGTTTTTTTTTTCATTTTCTGATTTCACTAGTTCGTAATAGTTCAAAGCTGTGCATCATGTCGCAATATTCTTTACTGACATATCACTCCTTTGAAATATTTTTCTGCATCCTGAACAAACACATTGCAAGTGAATTTTTATTTCTCTGTCTGTTATTTTTCACGATGGTACATCGTTTTCTACCTGAGGATATACAGATAATGAATCGCAGATGTAGAAGACCTAGCGCTGCATCTCTATTAAATGTCCATAACTTTTTGGTCGGTTCTGTCACCACGTGTATTTACCGAAAAGAAGAATCTTAAAACATCAGACTATCACTGTCGTTAATGAATAAGTATGTCGTCGAAAATGCCATTCTACTGGCTTTTTATTACGCTAGTGACGAAGATGTTCTTAGATTTATCGACTAATAAATTCGAGGATGTTTATGATGGATGCTCACGTCTACTATACATTATATTATTATACTACACGAATTGTATAAACAGAAGGTTCTTTGGTGATTTCTTCGAGTCATAGGATTTATGGATTTTTTACAAGGACATAAATTAGGGCAAATAACCTTCTTCTAGGTCCCGATCAATTTTCAATGGGGTCTTTTGTGAATGCAGATAGTTCTTGTTTTTGTTAGTTAGTTATCTTCAACTTCGTGAACCTTCTTCGAGAGGATGTTATTCTGTTGGAATTAATTACTACTATATCTCTTCACTTCAGAGAAACGAGTAGTAATTGGCTGTTATTGAGTGAAGTGGTTGCGAATTTCCAGCACCTTCTATGAAAATTTGAGGTAACAATGACAAACATTTTTTATGAATATATTTTGGTATTTGGCAAATTGACACGTGACTTCCTCATCATTCTCTATCAAATAACATGTTGTTGAATGACTGGTCCTAAAAATAACTGTGGTAATTATGCTATGTAAATTTGTGATCTATCGATGATTCTGTTCATTCGATATGATTTCACGAAATGAAAATAAAATTGTATGCAATTTGAATATCAACTTGTTATGAATTTGAGCTGCAATTTTGTCTCACGATTATTTGCTATCGATTCATCACATCAATATACGATGATACATTTATACAGGGTGGACCAACGAAGACGTACCGGAACGTATATCTACCAGGAAGAGATTTTATCGAGAAAAACCTGAAACACGTTAACTTTCGTTCACAATACAATGCTGAACAAATTCAGATGCAAATTTTAAAAATGTAGCTTGATTAGATATTGATTAGATATCAATGGCCTAATTTTCGAAAGTCGAAAAACCAATATCAAATCACTCATGGAAATATTCAAGATGTTAATGAAGATATTTGTTGTAGTTTTTTGGTCAACCCTTGTATCACCCTGTTGTTTCTGGCTTCCGCGGGCTATCGAGTGAGTGCTACTAAAAAAGGGTCTTCGGGTAAGTATAATTATTTTTTCGACATTTGGCAGATGTCTAAAGGGGTTTTAGGTAGCATCCATTGCCTTTCGACCTGTCGGCAGGGAGATTAAGTGTTCTGAGAAGTTCCCCTTGTTCACCGTGCACTTCTCATGCCATTCGTTTTCCTTGCTCTGGCAACCATGTGTTCGATTTTAGATTATCCTACACAGTGAATTATTCAGATAACTGATCCTTTACCTGGACCTTACACAATAATAGTTTTTTCACTATTGTTATTTTAAATCCATAGAAATGGAAGCAATGTTTTACGAGAGAAGGAATACATTGGAGGATTATTTCAGTGAAATCCTGGAAGAGTTTTGAAAAGAGCTAGTCGTTCCAACAAAGCTCAAGGAGGCAGTCCCATGTATTGGTTTTCATCTCTCTCTTTTTCACAACTGCACCGAATGAAGAAGGCGTTTATATGGGTCAAAACAAAATCACAAATAAACTTGAAGTACTTGTTTGTATACAATGAAGCGGCTACAAGGAACAGTGATGTTTATCAAATAAATATAGTTTGTGAATGCCAAGAAACACGCTTTAATGATGAAATAAAAAGGCGCAAATAAATATCAATATAGAATCAAATCAATTTAGGAAAACATTGTTATTATAAAATTATTTTCGCCTCTTCAGTTCACAAAGCATGTTCTTTAGTTTTCACCAATTATATTTATTATTCATTTTTGACTAAAACTTGCGTCTTAGCTTGCTCGGCCAATCGTTCAGCTTCAAATGATATACTAACATAACTATTGACACTGAAAAATAATGCGAATGTAAACAATGTTTCTACTCTGCGGTAGATTTATTAAACCTTTGTCATGACCCTTTCAAACGTCACTGATAAGGTCGTATTTGTGCGATACGATGAGGACAGTCTCAACAAGTGACAAGTAAACGCATGATGTGACGTTTTCAATGACGGTAATTTCAATTCATTCAAAATATGACACCATATAATATATATATAAAAAAATCGTGGTGTTACATACATACAATTCCAGCTGATATAAACCATATAAAAATGAAAGAGATTTTTTAAGTAACGTCCTGTAGTATCTCAAGAGAAACTTGATGGTAAGATTATTAATTTCTTGTCTTTCAATATGTGACCGATCAGCATATTTTGCCATGCTCTACATTAAACAGCCATCTGTTTCCAGTTAATCACTGCCTTCGTAAACAATTATTCCGATTGCACTTGTTTGTCTAAGGGTGTTCGTGTTTATCTTCCGCATTGTTCATTATTTAATCTCAATAATTAATCTCCCTCACATGTGTGCATTGAGTTTGTCAAATATTTGAGCAAATTCGAAAGCTGCTGAAGTCTATTCTATGGATATAAGTAGCTGCTTTGTTCTATCTAGTTATTTTTTACAAGCCCATGCAATGAAGAGATACTTCAAGATTTCATTTGATGATTTGGTATAGCAATTGCATCATTTCTTCAACAACATATCCAAAAGATAGCACGTGATTTTTAGCTAAAGAGACTATTTTATGTCGTTTGGTGCTATTTTCGGATGCCGAGTAATTGGGATTTGGCGAATATAAAATCTGACCTCCGCTTCCACTAGAAATAACCTCAATTAATTGTGATATACGATCTTTTCCAGAATAAATCACTGAAATTTAGCACATGGAATATTCATCTATACAAGGTGAGGATATAGGGCCCTTCAAGCTTTCAACATCGAAATGACAGCTCATACATATCAAGGTGTGAAAGTCTGAGATATTTGAGTTATTTCTATGCAAAGAGGGATCGATGTTACAAACAGGTTGTTGTGTAGTATCTATTTCTTCATGTTTTCTTCATCCATGTATCACAAATAAGAGATAAAGTAATGACAGACCAATCCAATTGTATATGCTCCCAGATTAGTATTCATATATTTACCATGTTTGTGTGGGAATTCAGGAAAGTTAATGAAATGAAAGTATCATCGTTACACCAATAAAATATTGTTGATGACTACTGGCGTGATCATGAATTGATTATCATTCTACGTATTAACCATATGATCAAAAATATTCATTTTATGTTGGTGTTTGATAAAACTGATGTTCGAATATAATTGGAGTATCTAGCTGGTGAATATTTCGAAATAAAACGATTTAATTCAGTTTAACAAACGGTTGAAGTGGAATTTTTCTCTGAAGCATACTGAGCTCCCATGGGTATTCTGTTGATTCTGCTCAAAGGTTGTACATAGAGTGTAGATAGCAGAGTTTCAAGAAAGTTTTAAATAAATATAGTTCCGCAGTGGAAAGAGAATCGAATTAATTAATGATCCAGAAGATGCGGTGAATAGAATTCCTGCAAGGAATTCTGCTTTACATAAATTCATTATAAAATGTTCATCTGTTTGAATCGGAAATTTTCCTTCACATCTATGGATCTTAATTATTGTGGCTTTCATACCTTGACTCTTTCGTCAAACTGTTGACCCATTTTTCAACCTACCGTGTTTGATGAATGCTTTTATTTCTCACGAATCGTGGCATCTTCAGGACTACTTCAAATTTATATATTCAAGTCGTTTCTAGCGAGACTTTTAACGATCGTGATTCAATATATCTAACAGGACTATAACTGTAAAAAACAAGAAACATTTCAGTTGTTTCGATGGTAAAAATGGGGGATGTAATGATCAGCACGCTTTGCTATAATATTATTCAATCAATTACTTTCTGTCAAAACAGTGAGAGTACCATAGAGACGACGGTTATGTAAATGTGAACTTTTTGTTTCATTTTTTTCCTGATATTTGTTGCCAGACATCCAAAGCTCCAGAGAGACTGTTTTTTATGAACATCATGGGACTGAGGATACTTATGCCAAGCAATAAAAAGTTCCAAATATTCGTATATCATCTTCGTCATGACATCTACCTGTCCGATATTACACTGAAAAATGATTGAATATTCAACTTTCAAATATTTCCGTCTAGGGTGCATGTCGAATAATTTCTCTTACTCACTGCGTAGAAGACATATTAGGATTTCTATTCAGAAAGAGAAATGTGTCATAAATGGTCATCTTCATTACCATTGGTGTGAAATTCTAATTGACGGGACTATCAGACATACTAGTTGAATATAACAAAACACACTGTATTAGTATTGTCTGTAGATACGTGTTTCACACCTATACGATAATTTCTTATATCTGGAAGAGTCACGAAGGTTGAAGTTTTGTGACAAATAACAAGACCTGAAAATTCAACTTGATCTAACGACAGAATGATAGTGAAATGTTGAAGAAGTATAGAAAGAGTTGATTTCAGAAATTACATTATTTATACAGTGAGCTCCTGAAGATTTTTATACTATTAGATCAGCTAATCTCGACTGGAGGAATTCCAAGTAAAATCGTTCACGAACCCACATATTGGAAAAAATGTGAGTATATGTGTGTAGGTTTATTAATTGATCATAATTGAATTGCAAGAAAAATCAATGAGGATGTGTATCAGTATTTACTGTAAGAATGTTCCCAAGTTTGTCGATGAATTATTATGTATAGTGACAAGAACTCGCTACATGTAATTTATTTGATTGACATGACATTAATTCTAAATATTGATTTTCCAGTCCTAATTCATGCTAAAATACCCTTATGAACCTATACAATTTCAAGATGTATCTCAATATCTGCCCACTATTTGTGTTTCTATCCAATGACCTGCGAAATGGTCTCTCCTTTGACGTATTAGTATTTAGGGTCGTTATAGAATTTCAAAGGAGGCATTAGGTATGGGTGTCTTCATTATGTTTGAACGATTCATCAAGTCCTTCAAGATAATTAATTGGATGAGTATTGTTGCCGTATGCAAATTTTCACTAACAGCTGTACCTACCTATTCCTATGAATTAGTGAGCATGTTTCTAGGAAGCATTCGAAAAATTAACAGTTATTGATTCGTGGGGGTGAAAAATCGATTCACCAATGTGATTCACATCCCCTTGTACTTACTATACGTTGGCAATTATTTGAAACTCAGGGATCAAGCGTATAACTAAGTATAACTCGGTTATAATTTCCATCCAATTGTTTAAAAAGAAACCACTCACACTTTCGGTTTCCAAATAATAATAATGCGAATGCTTGAAAAATATCTAGTGACCAAAAAATTTTAGGTCACCTGTTTATGTATCCCAAATATTCGTTTACAGCATATACATTATACATGAAGTTCCTTGACCAATCGCGACATCCATATATTGATTTTGTTCAAAATGCATGTATCCTGTGTCGAAAAGTTTACTCAATATAATTGACAATATTGAAAATCGAGACGAAATTCTGCAATTACTATATTGCATAGTTAAATAAGTTTTTAATCATGTTGTTCTAGTCCTCTACAGATATCGCGTCAACATCCTGTATATCCTTCCCATTTCGGTGTAAATAAAAATCGTAGATAAGTAATGGCAGCACAATAACTAATATCCATTTCAGTTTCAGATATGTTTCCATACTTTTTGGAGTTCACCAATACAGATGACGCAGCTGGTAGCTACTTAAACTTTGAAACTGAAATCAGCCAGTCTGTCTCCATTTGCGAACTAACATAAATAAGGCATTTCGAGACTTCCGGGTATATTCATTACCATTTCAAGATTTGTTTCGTGTCCAAACTGGATTCGATGTATTGCGATATGTTTCAGAATATTCGTGAAACATAATTAAATTAATGAACGTTTCTTGACGAAGAAGGAACAATTCGTGAAGGAAGCCAATCTTATCAAAACATATGAGGAAAATTCTGTGGATATCAGTTTTCGAATGATATTTTCGCATAACCATTGAAAATATCACTGCTCTTTGGGTGTTCTAGATGCAACGCTCATTACTATCAATTCTTGGCTGAGATCATCAATTATGCTTATCTGATTCCACTTACAAGGACCACTCCTATCATGGCGTTACCGGTTTCCCAAATATTCCTGTAATATTTCACTGGAAGACATGAAAACATGTAGGGAGCACAAAAAGGGCTCAAACACAAGTTAACCAATTAACAAAAGGATCTTATTTCAACTAGCTAAATCCGGCCTGAAGCATACATCACTGTCAAACGTTAGCAATTTACTGGATGGATTTCGAAGTCGAAGTTACTTGTTATAGTCATCATCTCTTGAATAAATCGCGATTGAATAACTAACTCGAAGAATCCCAATTTGAAGTTGTAGTTATTGAAATAATAACCAGTAGAACGACTTCATGTTTCAATAAAGTGAAATAAAAAATAATTATGACCTAAAAAAAAAAAACAAAAAAATTGAGCATTCTCAACTTTTAGTTAATCTCTGGAAGTGTAGTTTATTTAGCTACGAATTGGATAGTTCCTGAACGCACTGTATATTTTGAATAATGAAATATCCCAACTGCTGTGCAGAAGGACGATCTCTTGGTTCAATTAATTCAGGAAAAATAATTGATGCGTATAACTCACTGTGCTGTACGCTTTTTCATTTTAATTGAGCAATTATTGCTTCAGTTGAAATTATATGGAGAATTACGTCATGAAATATTCATGACTCATAATGATTCTTCGTTTTTATTTCATTATTGATTTCGTTATAAGACAAATTCGATTCAATCTTTACAATATGACGTATAAGAGAAATACTTCTTCACTATAAAAAAGCAGCACAAGAATGGTATGACTTCTTCTATTTTGGGAACAATTTTAGTACAAACTATACCGATTGAAAATATGTTGCAACAGACCAGATTTTGAATGTAAAATTTCAAAATGAAATGTAATAATCATTCTATCTATCTACGGGAATACTCAAATGAAGGGTGGATTATATTTTCAAGTTTTATACTGCATAAATAACGAATTCGTCGATATAAGCTATATAATTAGGTATACTAGTGATTTAATAAACTCGTCCAAATATACTGAATTCGCTTTATCCATATTACACTCGAAAAATGTATCCTATGGTTTAAATTTTGTTGAAATGTATGATGTATGAAATACAAATATTCGAAATTATATGATGGGAAAACGTACACCTCGTCCGAGGTGTGCTCATCATTAATCACGGTTTCCAAATACCGTCTCAGGAAAGTTGGTACAAGATTTTCAAAAATCAATCTTCTAGTTTGGATCTTGGGATTAATTACAATCACTGGGTTGTATTGATGGTAATTGAACTTCTAAATTTGGTTTACATGTGTTTCACAATTCCATTCATTCCGATATGTGTACCCTTATTAGGAAGTCAAAAAACAACTACCCACATCTACAACGCCGTAGGCACATCTCTCGATATATTTGAAGGCTATTTCGAAATATTCTTCGATGAGAAATCACAGTTTTAACCGCAATAATCGGCATGAATAAACAATGTTCGTAACTGTGAAATATATAGGTAGAGCTACTCAAGTAGAAACTGGAATTGTTGAAGATTTCACAAGAGCAATTCTGATGTTAGGTTCACAATTGAATTTTGTTGTACACAATTCAAACACGATAGAGCTACTTATGCCTTGTCACCGTTAGTTTGCTGAAAAGCTAGTAAAGGAGAAGAAAATCCCAATTTGATCACATAATTTTTAAGGTCAATCCACCTGAATCCAATGGATTTTTTTGGTGATCGATGGATGTTTTTAGGTGAATACACTTCGATTCACATTCAAACTGCATGACCTGAATTTAAGTTTGAGACGAAATTGTCATATTATTACTGCTGTGTCAGTACAATTACCTATAGAAGTTGAACATACAATATAATGATGCTCATAAATAACAGCAGGTGATTATTAAAACACTAATCGAGAAGGAGTAATAATTTATGGACTTCTCGGTTGAGGTGAATTATGTTTCAGCATAATTAGATTTCAATTAGTTTGAACAATACCTCGATTGCTTTAGAGTGCTAATATTAATGCAGGAATGTATACACTCTTGAATCCCCAACTATGGGAGACGAGCGAAATGTGTATCCTTTCGAGTTTGCAGTCTTATGGTATTACATTATAATCACATAATCCAAAAGTTGCGCGTGGAGAGAATATTCGGAAAATCCCTGGAAACTCCTTGAATGGAACAGAATTCGAAAGGAGCATAACGATAGTGTAGAATTTGCTGGAACGGAAGATATTTTTCCACCAGCTATCGAGAAATTTCACATAACCTAGCCTATATTTAATAGTAACATTCAATAGCGAGGGCATTAATTCCAAAGAACTCTCACTCCTCACTGATTGCCAATTAAAATCAACATATCAGACGATACTATTCACACCGATATATTGATCTAATGGTATCAGAAATATCTGTCACACTTCCTGTTTAAGATTGTCCAATCACCGAGCTGTCATTAGCTGAAATGATTAGCTGTGACACTTTCCATTATCAATAAAAACTTACCAACAATATTACTGCGTTGATTAGTATGGCTGATGAAAATGAATAGTGTGAAACACGCACAGATTGCTGATTTTTCACTGATATGATTATTTGGTATAACCGAGTTAAAAATGTGTACCGAGATTTTTGGGGGTGGTAGTACATTGAAAAAGAAGTATGGTTTGATGAAGAAACGTATGACTCAAAATCCATACTAGGAAAGATATATCTTTTCATATTTGATGAATATTGTCTGTGGTATCTTGAATTATTCGTCATTAATTTGAGTTATCATTATTATTCAGTAGAGTTCATCAGAGAGTACAATTTCATCGAGATTAACTAGACAAAGCACAAAAAAGTAATTCAATCCAAATCCTCTTTATTCGTCCGAAGAGCTGAATACCGTGGTCGGAAACATTCTCGCAATCTTGAATTATTCATTTCTCTAATAGCTTTGTTAGACAATTCTACAACAACCAGTTTAAAGGAATAATATGTTGAACATGAAGTCAAAGTATAATTCATTCAGCTCCCATTTGAAAAGAATGTACATGGGTTTATATCCACTAGCAGAATGAGAAACTCACTCGCCCAAATATATCATACAATGGTGTGACCTTCATTGTTCCAATAGCAAACGCCATGTCCATATTTCAGAGTAAGTCAAGGCATTTCATTTTTCATGAGCAGGTGAAATTGCCAAAATAAAATATCACTCGCATAGAATAAATATAAAAAGAGAATTGTTCATGATTTCAAGCAACGATTTCATATGATTTGATATATCAGTTTGTTTTGTGAATTACAATTAAAAACGCATGATGAATTCGATACAGATACCCCAAAGGAGTGAATTCATATCATTGAAATAACTGTTTGCACACCTAAGAGTAGCCATATATGATTCACATAATTATCTCAACTAGTCTGATTTAATCGGCTTAGGAATAAACTATAGACCAGCCTTCCTATAGAAAGGATGAAAATGGTAATTTTCATAACACAAATATACAACAATAAAATCCAAGGAAAATATGATATGAAACAATCCAACAATTTCTCTACTTCTGCGGTTCGGAAATGATAGATAGATAGATAAATAGAAAGATGGCTCCATTTGACTATGTTACACATACATAATATGGTTTATAGCAAGTCAGGATTACAAATTTATGTAAGGTACAAACGACAGAAATACTATTAAACTAGATAAAGTATAATAGAAGTCACAGTAAAATAGACAACATTGGATAAAGAAAAAGTGACGAGCAAAAAACCAAAAACAGTGATGAAATAACACAAGATGAACATCATAGCATTGGTGTTCTATTATATTCATCAACAGTGTGAAAGCATTTTTCAAGAAGAATTTTCTTCACACAAATTCTGAAACAAAGTTCAATCAGAGATCTAATGTGGGAAGGTTGTTTATTGTACAGTTTAAAACTCAATGATATACTTTTCGATTTGACCAACCTGTGTCGAGGCAAAATCAAATCATTTGCACTAGCAGACCTTGAATTATGATGATGAAGGCTGAAAACTTTGAGAGTCTTCTGCCTTCCGGAATGAATTTCAGTCAGATTTTGTATTATGTAAATACAGGGAAGTGGTAGAATAACAGTATAGTAATAATAGTATAACGTTTTCTTAAAATCATTGATGGTATATGATCCAAATCACTAGGGAGCAAATGGAAATATCTAGAAGCAGAGTGAAAGAAGTTGAGAGTAAATTGCAGTCTTATCTCTAGGGACTATAGCGTAGATTGATGACATTTTCCTGCATGGTCCCAATCTTGTACATGATCAATAATTAATGAGTGTTGAACCACAGATGTAGAGTTCGGATTTTTCGAAAATAAGCCTTCATCGCAGATGAAACATCTTAGAATTCAAGGAAATCAATAAAAACCTATTTTGATTTCTTCCTTTCACTCCAGAAACGAGTGTAGAAGATATTCTGAACGAAGCTGTACTCTATCGATAATTGTGGAATGAGATGTATTCAACAGTGATCTATCTATATATTTTCTTGGAATGGGATTATTAACACGTGGAAACTAATCATTACCAATAGTAATACCAAAATCAAATTGACACGAGCTACATGATTATGCTTGAAGTTCAACACTGTGTAAGTAATCACCGCATATTGAACACAGTTCCCAAGTCAGGTGTTCTGTATTCTCCATAAGCGATAGGTAACTTCAGAAACTGAATTGGATTGGAATATTGTGATATTACAGAAGTGGTTCAGATATATTAAGCTAATTTCAAGTTAGGAAAACAGATTGTGTGGTGAGGTTCAGGTTAGGGAAACTTCTACGTATGCTCGAATCAGCAGTGATCAACAAACTTATTGAATTCCAATCAGTCAGTCAAAACGCGAAATGAATCAATTCGAAATGGCAGCCTTCACAATCTGATGAGTTACTGTATTCCAGCGGAAAACATGGAAGACTATATGATAAACTCAGAATCCTCTTTCAATATCTCTCCCAGATTTGACTTCTTTGAACAAATGGAATATTCAAAATAAGAAACAATGAATATTGATGACACTTTGCTGAAAAATCATTGATCTATTTCGAACATATCATGTTGATTGAAAGAAGCGTCATTTACAGTTAACAAGGTAAGAAAACTAAACTTGATTAACAACACCATGTATGATCGAATTGACATTGGCATGGCATTGTCAATGATTACAAATTCAGTTACAAACATCAATGGGGAATATTTATACGAATCTAAATTCAATATGTCGATCAGAATACTGTTATGTATTTAGGATATCATTGCGGGTAAAACTAAGACGCTACTAGAAATCTACACAGCTTCCACAGGAGCAGTTGGGGAGAGACTGACGGTAGGTATTATTAATTACTAAAATAATATTATTACAGAGTTGCTTGAATTGCGGTGTCAGATTGGTGTGAAATGGAGTTGTAAAGGGGACTGTATCTGTACAATAATTCTCCGCTTGAAGCAATTAGATTCGGTGAGAATGAGTTCTGTATAGCCGTGGACAATTTATGAGGAAGTCAGACAGTATAATGGAACACTGAAGTGACAATGAAATCTTAGGAAATCATCGTGTTTTGTCAATTTTCAGAAAGATATTCTTTATCCGAACTTTGATATGCTCTGGCTGCATCACGTGACAACTCTGTTCTCGTTTTGCTTGTACAAGAGGATTCTCATCCAAATGCATTCATTCTCAAATTAAAGACAGCAAATCTGAAATCAAATCTACATTCATTCAGATAGAATAATACTATACATACAGATAGTGTGTGTCAACTAACGAAAAAGAAAAATAAACATGGAATTTCTTAAAGAGCTCAAGTTTGAATATTCAGACAGATTACTTCAATAGTTAATTTCAATAGAAAAACTAAGCATTCAAGTGAAGATATATAAATCAAAAAAACATTCAATTCAGGCATCTGAAGATAAAAATAACATTGAAATTAAAGAAACAATTGGACATTTTTCAAGAATTGTTCATTTCTAAGTATTTCATCATTCTGTAGATTTCAATGATTTATATCATTTCATCTCACAATATCTATGACGTATTCGACGAAATATACCACCAGATGTGCTCTTTTCAAAATCGCATCGCCGAACATGAATAATCAACTGACATTATGTTCATACATGAAAAAGATGACAGAAATACGAATTCTACATTTGGTAAGTATGTCTAACTTCGATATCTTTGAATTAGAGTTGGCATAAAAATTGTCAATAACTTCATCTCTCAAATTGGTGACACAATATATATATATATATATATATATATATATATATATATATATATATATATATATATATCATTTTTTTGTTTATTTATTCATTTATTTGATACAAATAGGGATACAAACAGACAAAATCCAACGTGCATCCACTTATTAAGTGATCAAATCAAATAGTGAGCTAATAATAACGTACTTATATAGTAGACATTATAACTGATACATTGTTAAAATCAATATATAAAAAATATGAACAATACATAAACAAAATATGAACGATACGATTACAACGTTATATGTAGATGAAAGTGCGTATGAATTACATAGATTTCACATGTTTCCTAAAATCCACAAATGGAAGTCTGAAGATTGAGATTTCATTACAATAGCTATCAAAAGTTCTGACCATTCTACAGATGGGAGAGTTCAAACCTGAATTTGTTTTTCTGAAAGGTCTGTTAAAGGTTTCATGCCTTCTGAAATCTCTGCTAGGTGTACTTAAGGATATTTTGGACGATAGTCCGGGACAATCAATACGATTGTTAAATATTTTATACATCATTAGAAGATTTGTAATAGGAAGATCTATCCTATGAAACCATATTTTCGACAAATAATTTATTTATAAATTGTCATTGATTTACTGGAATTATCAAAGGCTCGCACTGTATGATGCAAAGAAATCATAGTAATCATCACATTGGAATATTCATTATACGATATTCCCTGTTCGATTATCATATTTCATAAACAGGATATATTCAAGGTTCAACTTCTACATGTTCTGTATTCTTGTCTGAAGATGATATTTCTTATTTGGAGATGAATGTATTTGGGTAAAATTTCCTCATACAAGCCGAGCGGGAATTGAGTTGCGACACTATAAATGACAGGGCATTGAATAGAGCCGAGGAAAGAAAAATTCCCTTCAAGTTTATTACTGATACGATTTGGCGAGAACATGGTGAAAGAAATGTGATCATAATTGACTTTCATACAGCTGTTATTCGCAAAGGTTTGGGATCATGAAAGTATAGCATTACCCTGTATTTTCCTTTGAAACAATTTGCATACTTGGAATACAAGGTGATTCCCCTAAATGGCTCATTAGAGGTTTATGGAGAACTGATAGAGATATCAACTTGAAATTTTGGTGGATGCTACTACTCAATGTGTTCTATTTTCCTAAAATATTTAGGTTCCGGTTAAACCGGAAGTGATATCAACTCTCTTTTTTCGAATGGAACAACCTGTTCATTTTTAGATTTTCGAATAATACGAAAAATTCTGGACCTGTTGCATTTTGAATTCTCTTCATATCCTGGTTTGTTTTCAAGATATTCCATTTTTACGAAAAATTTTGACAGATGGACTGACCAACTAAAATGTCCATATTATCTTCAATTTTCAAAATTTAAGGTTCAATATCTGTATACATATCAATGAAAGAGTGTTCTATCAGGTATTCTTCAAAGTGTTCCAAAGTATTCAACAGGGTGTTTGATATTTCAATTCATTGAGAAGTGACTATGTTCATATTCATCGAATATGAAATTTAGAACCATCCAAAGTACACTTGTGAAAAAACGCATGAGACGAATGAGGGTATTTTCACATTTTTGTTGATATATTTGTAAATATCCATTTTAGCAATATAGTATGCTGATACGAATCGATAGGAAATGAAATTTTGCGTCGGACAGTGTGAAAATTTCATGGTCTTTCTTTTTGGAATGAGGATGTTATTGGGATTTGAAAATGCCAAAAAGTAAACTGAACCATAAACCTCGAATGAACCAGTTAGGTGAATCACCCTGTATAAAAATAGAGTTGAGTTCATGCCCAGTCCCTAACAACGTCGCAAATTTCAGGATCTTGTTCATTAGAACATCGAAAACTTTTAATGAACAGGATAGGTACGTGATTACCCCTGTTTATTACTAATTGTAATGTACCCTAATGTTTCTTAAGACTTCCAATATTAACGAGGAAAATGTATCTTCAATTTACGGTGTTGAATCAGTATCTGGCCATTTGGGAAGCGATTGCGGCTAGCATAATATTCAGATTATAATGGGTGATTCGAAGTGAAGTTAGACAGTTAGACAATCCTCGTAAGGAGCCGAAATTTCGAACATGATATGATGCATTGCGTGATAAATTTGCTGCTTCGCCGCATAATAACGTTACCTCAATTTGCCTATTGATGAGGCGTGCTGGATCACATTTGTCGACTAAATAACCATTCGATGCATTGTTTACAGTTCATCATTGAGAATAATAATTCGGTTTGGGATACAGGGCAGTGTTCGTTACGAATGAAATTTACGATTCCATCCGTTGCGAAATAAAATGGTTGAGTTCATACATGCATTTTTTTATTGGGCAAATCAAGCAAATGCCAGCCGTACCTCGAGCTGCGATTTTTCCGGATTTGCTGTCAATTCAAACCAAACACGGTGATGTACAACTCCCGTGTATGTACAATGAGCGAGGAACGGATGTTCACCAGCATTAACGTTTATTACACGTGAATTTTTCGTCAAGACAAAAGATTTATACATTTGTCAGTTTCAATTCTCGAATTCCAACGGCTCTCATAACGTTGTATATTAAACTACGACATTCGACAATGGACATTTTTGGGATTGTCTTTCATATCATTTGAAGTGGATGTAATTGTTTTGGCGTCAGCGTTAAATGTATCACTGCCATCACGGATGCTGTCAAAGAACAACACTCGTTCAACATCACTTGAAAATATGTTCAATAAAGTAACAAAATTCATTCGAAGAATGTTATTGAACGGATGAATCATACTCAAATATTGTTTTGCTCCTGACTGATTCTTGAAATTGAACAAAACTCATCGGTAGACATAAAAAACGTCATCCACATCACAATTCGTGTACTGACAATCGAAACTGATATTCATTTCGAATAGATTGGGTCAGAGTTTGGAATTGCATTTAGAGTAATGGCACATCGAAAAACAACCATATCCAGCTATCATTTGGATACATTGTGTTTTCTGAAAACAGTGTCATTATTTTCAAGCCACTCTTGTACTCGTTTATCACACCTACTCAATCAAAATTAGAGGAATATTTGATTGAGATTGATTTAACCGACATTTTACAGGACATTTTCTTCACCTACATCCGTTTCAAGAATTGCAACTTCTAGCGAAATTCTCGATAGAAGAACTTGGTGTGTAAGTATTTCAGTGACTATCATATTGCGATGGGTTTCAGAGGCAAGAATATGAATGATTTTCATTATTTTCTCATATCTATTGATTGTTCCCATGGAAACGAGTCGTAATCATCAAGGCATCTGATAGAAAGCAAATCTGAAATAAGAACTCCAGTGCCCGTTTAGGAACGGTAACATTGATGATGGTTAGCAGTAGATACAGAACATCAGACTTTGAATATTCGATGAATGTATTACTATCTTTTCGATTAACACCGTGCAACAATAGAAACGGATTTGGAATAACCTAGAGAATATAAGTACATTGTCTCGAATGATTTACGAGAACTTTGTCTCGAATTTAGTCCACCCTGTACATGAATATTGAAGAAATGAATTATGTTATTGATATCATGAGATGTATCAGAGACAGTTCCATACAAGTACTCTAGTATGAATAATTCTGAGATTGCTTTAACGAATAATATAATATATATAGCAAATTTTACGTTGTTTTTACGTTCATTTTGGGTGCTATTCTCCTTCTCTGCGGAGGGTGATGAAAGCTTGAGATAATTTCGGTAATGCATCAGGTGAATTATGGAACTTAATCACGAGGTAGCTCCACTTGATGATAAGCTGCTTTACAGTTGATATAGGGTGTATTCCATGTTTACCATCGTTATCAGTTCAATGGTAGGACATGCGAGTTCTGTTGAATGATTTCAATCTAATTTTGTGTCTTGGTGTTTTTCTATTTATCAAATATCTATGTAGAGCTCCACGTATTCACTTATACACGTTTTTTCATATTCCAGCTAAGAAAGTGTATGATTTTCAAGAGTTATGGAGAAATCTCTTTCCCTTTCACTACATTCAGTCAATGTTCCTACTTCGGCTGGATAACTTAATAGAGTAAACAACTTTCATCTCCTTGATCTTTACCAAGGCACTTTGGCTCTGATCGAAAATTAACAATATTTTCCCAATTCAATGCGATACCCTTCATCTCGTACTTTCATCGCATTTGCCATGAAATTGTAGCATAAATGGAGACAATTCCGAATATTCGAACATTAATTTATTTTTTTCTTCTTTAGGAACTCTGGCTTCGAAGCTCGATGAAAAAGTTTTGAAATCACTTTCTACGTGACTATTCCATAGAAATATTCATTTCAGTTTCTTTCAACTGAAGGAATGTATATCTGTACAAAGCTCGGAATGAAGACATTTTTTAGCGTGAAGTTTTGGTTCGACAATATTCCGAATAGTAGTGTCGATAGTCTCATTATATTCTTGGTAGATGGGAGAGCTGCATTCTGAGACTACGCCTGAATATCTCAGAAAGTTCTTGTACAAGATAATTTCGAGTTTTCATCCTTTTATGTCTTCATGGAACTCTTGGTGGTTTATGAGAATGAAACTGGAACAGTTCCTCAAACTCTATAAACAGATGACAGGTGGATTTTAACATACAAAATGTGCAATGCTTCTGGAGAATGAAAACGAGAGATATATCCTGAATCATCAACGAGGAAAGGATTCGGATAGACAAACAGAAACATTTTTTCGGATGTAGCTTGAATCCATTCCATTCCATCATAATCTATTCAATTGTGACATATTTGATAGAAAATATGTGCAACAACGCTATATATTCAATACAATCACAGAATCATAGACTTGCGTTCATGATTTGTCACGAGATGATTGCGAACGTGTTCCTCATTGAGGTGATATATAATTAGTATTTTCCGATAAACCACCAAGAATGGGAAGAGATACACAAAAACTAAATATTGGATGAATGTGAGGAATTTTCATTATTTCTTATAGATGCTGCAAGTCATATAAGTAACAATAAATGATGCTTTTGTTTCTGCATATGATTTTGTAATATTTTCCAATAAAAAAAATTCAATAAATTTTTTTCATTCGACATAAAAAAAATGAAATATATGAAAGAAAACGTGCAGAAAGATCAATGCTTTGATTACAACTTAATTTCTCCTAGTTCACTGATAATAAGAAGAGGCCATTTGCAGATAATTGATGAGAATTCTGTTTCCATAATACTGGAAATTAATTATGATGTATTTATTTTTTAAAACATCCACCATTGATGTGACTACGCGAATATCAGCCTTTATAAATAAAATCCTGCTCAAGTGGTAGTTTTTCGGACAGTTAAAATTGATTTTTCAAAATTATTTTCAGTGAATCACTGTCGAAAATAATTATGAGCTCTGGTTATCGAATACAAGAAGAACAATGGGATGCAATTCGAATGCAAAAATTGTTCGCTACGGGTAATTTTCTACCAATGAAGACATGGATTGCCATTTTTATTGGCTCTTCTATGTAACCATTCTCTTGATAAAAAATTCAGCAGGGACACTAGTGAATAAAAAGTTGGGTCCATGTTTCGAAAATAATATTTTTTCCATCGCCAAAAAATTCCACTCGAAAACATTTCCTGCAAATGTTATTCGTCCAATTCACACTTATCACGTGACAGGAATCAGTGATGGAAATTCTACAGAAAACTTGAATTTCGCCTACTCAATAATGACACCGCAGATATTAGAAACGTTGATAAATATTGGTAGGCAGCAGATTGCTGGTAACATTGGCGAATCAATTTGAATTTCAAAACACTACCGCCATTTGTATTCTTCGCCGTGTGTGCGCTTGTTATTAATCGATATGAGCACCTGGCATGAGGAAGGTTACGCGTTTGTCTGATGTGTTTATACGGTTGATTAGATCCTATCGGGCGTTGATCAGTCTTTCCACTATCAACTGACGTAAAAATTCCTTGCTCGATCATTCAGGGATGATTTTAACACCTCAACAGTAATTTGCATTATGGAATGTATTTTCGAAATATGAAATGATGCGATGAGCGGTTCACGGTAATCCTTCTAATAGCGGATTATTAATAATTCAGTAGATCTGAAACGGAAAGCGGTGCAATCATCATTATACAGGTTGTCCCACAACAAGAGTGTTCAATGCAAGACAGATCGTCTTCTGATCTGAATGAGTTATGAAGTTCTGAACACAGAGGCAAAAAAAATAAATAATGATAAATTATAGCACATAGTTTCTTTTATGAAAATTATGAATTGATGATTTTGTGACATTTTCGATGTAGGAAAGTGTGATATTTGACTCAATCTTATAGTCAGGGAATTGTATATTAACGAATTTATTTCCATCACAACAACTCATTGATTCAACACCGACACATGAAAAATTAGGAATAAATAAGGAATACAAAAAATAAGAGATGGAAATCAGATCGAAGATGTTTAACGTTAGTCTTAACATGCAAACCTAAGCCTAACCAGAAATTTCGATTTGTGATTGAGATTGTTTATTATCAATGTTTAGATGTGAGGATGCATAGGTGCAATTTTGAAGAAATCAGTATCTATCACTTATTCATTATTCTGTCACTTCAATTCAATCAATTTATTGGGTTATCTTTTTTGGTATGAACTTGTTTTGAATTGATTCTTTTTTATATAGCCTTGTATATTCTTGCATATTTATGTTGAATCCTTTTTCACCTGATATATTTATAAAATGCTTGCCATATTTCTCTCGTAACTAATGTTTCATTAATGTTTTCAAATTATTCAGAAGAATGCTGGGAAATTTGGCGAACCCTCCTTGAAGAATCGAGCTCATTGCATATTGGTATGTTTCAAGAAATAGTTTTTTTTTTATAGAAAATGTCGAATTTGGACCACCCTGTGCGTACTGAAATCTTGAGCGAGAGAATCATTAATGACATGTTACAATATTCGGATCGCGCCGTAATGGCTCCCTTATGAAATACAGTTTTTATTATTCTTCTATTCAGATTCCCCTTTTGTATTGAACATGATCATTGCATCATTGTCTGAACAAACATTCATGAAACAAAAGCGTTTGAATCGCTCCATTTCATATCAAGTATGCATAAGTTGATCCCATTTACTTCTTGTAATAATGTGGCGTACTTGTTCACATTCAAAAATGCATACACGAGAGAGCTATTCTTCTTGAAAGCTTTTGTATAAATATCACAATGTTTTACCAAGTGGATGTTGAGCTTCGAATGTATGATTTACTGTTACCCGCAGTTTTATTACATAGCATACTGTATTATCTTGATAGAAACTGAAGAGATCCCTACTCAAGAATTATTTCAAGTATCTCAGTTTTGACGTCTGAACTTGAGAAATCATAAAAAACATCATTTCGCAATTGAATTTTTCTAATGAGGCTTCAACAAGTTCATTAATGTTGCTGAAACTAGAATGAGTACGTATTATAAGACATGAATTCATTATCTAGATTAAAAATAGGTTTTTGAAGATGCGTAACTTTTCACCCTTTAGTCGCATCGATGATGCCATCATCGATATCTCAACTATAACGTCATAGATTTCTTTTTCGAATTGGGACCACTGCCAGAGAATTCTTCTCTGTACACTTTAAACTAAAAGTTTTGTCATGATACATAAAAAAAAATTGTCGAGGAAATCAATGGTTTATTGATTCGAGCTCACTTTGATTGGTCAACTGAACAAACTAATTATTTCCTGGTTGAGATGAATTACATCAAAATCATCATAACATTGAGGAAATTATGTTCTTTTGAATGCAACTATCAGAAGTAATGATTACAATTTGGAAAAAAATGTCAATGACATCATATCCGTCAGAAATGCGATTAAATCCCCAAATATGCACATCTTGAAATATAAGTTGACGTGTCCGCGTATTTTTTCGACGAGCTTTTCTCTTTCTAGATAATGAATTTCTTACTTCATATACACACTGTATATTCGTACGTCAATGTATTTACTTCATTTAATGAAGTCATAATTCAATTAATATTGATGCGTATTTTTCGATGGTTCGTTAGTACAGCAACATTTTCCTTAATCTATTTCGTTCAAGAAATATGCCATTCGAAAACGAGTTGTCTTCATTTTCAACGGCTTCAAACACATCATCTTATCAAAGATAATTGATTGCACACTGAATACCATTATTCGAAAATGATATTACGCCGACGTGTGGGTAAGTTCTGAAATTTATTATGAAATCATGACGCAATTCGAAAACAGGTACCAACCCACGCAATGTGCGTAGTTGTGTAGTTCTGAATGAGGTTCCACTTCGAAATGTCATAGCTTTCGTGAATGCATGATTTGACTAGAGAGCACAGTTATTGTCGTGAGTAAATGAGGAGAACAATTCAGAAAATATTGTGCAATACAAATATTGACAAATCACCAAAATGGAAGAAAGCACCATGCCTGTAGCATTTCCGTTTTCCCTGGAAGTTGAATCCAACTCGTGTGTTTTAAATAGCATATCCTACACTATATTTAATTCAAATATTCGATTTAAAATACAACATATACTTCTTGTATGATGTCCTACAAGTGAGGTTTTTCAATAATTAAAAATTTCATTGAAACGTTTACAGGCCTCAACATGACATTATTTGATTTTCATAGCTATTTCAAAATGTCGATGGTAGATGAATATGAGATAATAGAAAAAACATCAAACAAGTGATATATCTTTCTCGTTCCATAACTATTTCATTCATTTCATTGTCTCTGCTATTATGGTCAACTTATAAAGAAACTTTCCATATAATAGCAATTTTGTAATTGAAACATGTTGAATATCTGATATCTGATTCTTGATGCATAATATAATTGTGTGTATAATAAATAAATAAATGAATCTTGACATATATATCCAAATATTCGAATATCTCAATGAAGATATCAGTCCTTTGTTTCGGTAAACTTGTGTTTTTTTATTCCTGCAATCAATTCGAAATATTTTTGAAATATGTGCAGTGATATGACATTTTATTTAGTTTTCAATAACTCTTGTAGGGGATACAAAAACTCATAAGGAAAACAAATGAATAAGATTATATTCAATAACAAAACTCTTCGGCGCCACAATTTCAAGTGTTTATAATGGGATACAAGAAGTGACATCCCTCCGAAACATGTCCATATGATGCCATTTCCGCGTCTAGCATACCCTACACGTATAGGGATCCAAAGCGATATTCAAACCACGCATTCCAATACAATCTGCAACTGGGGCACCCCACCTCGCATATATATTTCATCTCAGGTCATCTGACAGACTATTCTTGTGATACTTTGCGATGCTCGGTCAGAAAAACTAGTTTTCCCATATTCGAATTCAGTAGCGCATACACATCCTCGAACATTCCGATGAGGAACTGGAAAAATCAATTACTTCACATACCTCTTAAGCAAAAATATATAGGGTTTTTCAAATCAAACTGGCGCAATAGATTCCTCTAAAAATTCAGCAGACCACTAAAATTTCATACTCCTTCCTTCTTTTTTTCTATTTAGGTTCCTTGAGAAATGTCAAGGCCATTTCTACTAGAAATTCGTGATGATTTCTAACGTATGGATTGTGCACACGTGTGCAAAAATCACTCAGTCTCATACGTCCTTAGCATTGTAAGCAACCAGACAGTGGATTTCGTGCATTTGTTAGAAATTCTTCTAACGAACATGCGCAGTTGTTGTTATTGTAGTTTATTATATGAATTCAACCGAAAACATTTTCGACCTTTTGATTGTAGGTTAATAAACGATGAAACATTGTTTTTCGATTATCTATGAAAACTAAGAAACTGTCGAAATAAGCGCAAACGGACTTTATCAAAATTAATCACAGGAACATCCTCCTTATTCATATTCAATATATTATTTCCTATAACCGTATTTTGGATATTGAAATATTTCAATCAAAATATCGTATGCAAATCCAACTCTCTTTTGTATAAACACCTGTAAGTTGTCCTACTTTTCAATAGTTGGTAATGACAAGTAAGAGCAATAAGAACAATGAAAATCAATTCGGCACTATAGAAATTTTCTCCTCACTTGGTAATTATTATACAGGGTGTGTCACAGTGGATGGAACATTAGAAGTATCTAGAGAACAGAGAGACAGATCATTCCGAAAATTTGTGGGCGTGGATAATCAAACTTGCTTTATCCGTCTAAAATATTTTCATCAATACAGTGTTGCCGCTTGTATCAGATAGTAGTAGCTACTTTGTTATTTCAAATGGAACACCTCGTATATTATATCATTTTTGAAATCCTCATGAGATTCCTCACAACTTTCCCACATAATTTCCTATACCTATCTGTGACGATTTCCGAGATAAAAATTATTTTGTCAAATTTTTGTGTAAAACCTGACCATTGAAAAATATCAATTTTTTCCCAATGCAAATTCACAAAATATCGCAATTTGGGTTATAGCTGCATAAGACCATCAAGTATTCTGTCGATGAACTGGATCTCAGTTTCAGCATACAGGGAGGCTCAGAAGTGAGTGTCATCCGGGCACTCATGAAAATGACTGCAACTCCATTTTTTTAAATGGAACACCCTGTATATTATCACTTATTCGAAAAGCTATAACATTTTCCATTCTAATAGGGTATACTTTCCCTATACCTATCTCGTACAGTTTGTTAGTTATGATCACTTATGTTATGAATTCGTTTTCAATAAAATAAATATTGGATAGTGCTTAAGATAGTAGGCTATGAACTTCATTCTGACAGAGAAATAACGTGTTATTTCTTTATTGTCCTCATGTATTCAAGTTGCATGTTTGTAAGAAAACTATGGCAGAAAATAATTACTTGAATGCGGTTTAGATGGATTTATTCATCATTTATGGTCAATGTAACAAAAATATCATTAGAAAATGCAGCGAGTTTCATGAAAAGTATGATGATTTACCTCGAACGAATTCGAGAAAATTCATTAGATTGAAGAGAAATTTTGAAATGCTTATATCATCATGAAAAGCTAAAAGTATCAAAGTCTAACATGTGTATTAATGAATCTAGAAAGATTTCAAAAACAGTTCAAAATTTCTCTTCAATCTAATTTCCTCGGATTTATCCGAGGCGAATCACTTCTTTTCATTGAAAAGAAAAACTCTGCATGTTCTACTGATATTCTTGTTTCATTGACCATAAATGATGAATAAATCCATTTTAACCGCATTCAAGTAATTATTTCTTGCTATAGTATTTTTACACCCATGCATCTTGAATACAGGATAACAATGAAGGAAGAACATGTTAGTTCTCTGTCAGAATGAAGTTCATAGCCTACTATCTTAAGTACTATCCAATATTTTTTTTATTGAAACGAATTCATAACATAAGTGATCATAACTAACACACTGTACGAGATAGGTATAGGGAAAGTATACTCAATTAAAATGGAAAATGTTATAGCTTTTCGAATAAGTGATAATATACAGGGTGTTCCATTTAAAAAAATGGAGTTGCAGTCATTTTCATGAGTGCCCGGATGACACTCACTTCTGAGCCTCCCTGTATGCTGAAACTGAGATCCAGTTCATCGACAGAATACTTGATGGTCTTATTCAGGTATAACCCAAATTGCAATTTTTTGTGAATTTGCATTGGGAAAAAATTCATATTTTTCAATGGTCAGGTTTTGCAAAAAAATCTGACAAAATAATTTTTATCTCGGAAATCGTCACAGATAGGTATAGGGAATTATGTGGGAAAGTTGTGAGGAATCTTATAAGGATCCCAAAAATGATATAATATACGAGGTGTTCCATTTGAAATAACAAAGTAGCTACTACTTTCTGATACAAGCGGCAACACTGTATTGATGAAAATATTTTAGATGGATAGAGCAAGTTTGATTATCCACGCCCACAAATTTTCGGAATGATCTGTTTTTCTGTTCTCCAGATACTTCTAATGTTCCATCCACTGTGACACACCCGGTATAGCATGCCAGGACGACTGAATTATATGGACAAAAAATTGAATTCATTTCGTAACTATGGGGAATATTATTAGCAGTCCTCAACAGAGAAGCAGAAATGTTCTGAGGTTCCTACTGGACATTTTGACTATTTATCCTAATAAGTTGTTCTCACGTGTACGTGTATTTATGTAAGTAGGATAGATGTATTTTCTTTTATGTCTTCATTGTGAGTTCCACGCTGTTTCCAAAAGTTTCATGTCAGTTGGATTTCCACCGGCATTCTCTTTATGAAACTCTGCAACATTCCTAATCGATGATCAACAAATTCAAAAGCATCTGAAAGAACCCATACTTTATTTAGAATGACAATTCCTCTGTAGGCGTCGAGTGTCAAGGTCATTTGAATAAATATAAATATCTCTCACATAGATCATGTAGATGTAATATCGCTTTCTTCTTGTGGTCAAACTTGTCTGATTCATTGGATATCACAAAATCGTGAAAATGAGATCGATAATAAATATTCGTGAATATTTATTCATACACATATTGATAATTTGATGAAAATTTCACTTCCTGAATTGTAAATGTGGATGTGTTGAGTTATTATACATTTTGTACATTTCCTCTCCGCATGGAGATGTTACAAAAAAAATATTCAACATTCTGTTCCATGCGAATAGAGTCCTGGAACAATAGAACGTGTATATTCCATGTCTACTTGATATAATTCGAAATTCATTATTTTCATTGAATCCAGAACAATGGAGAGGATAATATCTAGTGACACGCATCACTAGAGAAAAGAATGTTTTATACAATGCAGTGAAAATCCAATGAACCATTTACGACAGCATTTATATTTTAAAGTCGGAAACTTAATTTCAATTCTCGAAAACACCGACTAGTATTCGCTTTTTACCAAGGAGAATCTGTCCTATGTATTGAATCAATGAGTTGAATTCGTGGAATGAATAAAATTGAAGAGATATTTCGAAAATTCATAATCGAAACGCAATCGCTGTTAACCTAGATATACTTCTTGGCTTCAGACTTCAGATGATGGCTATTCAAATACAGCAACTGTGTTTATGTATAAGACGCTAATAAGTCTCAATTAGTCTTAATGATTCTGAGCATATTGCAATACTTGTACAGTCTTCTACGAAAACATGTCCCAGTAAAACGACTCGAATAGTTGAGTGAGGTGTAGAAAATATGATATTATTGAAGATGTGATTTGTATAATTTATGTAGAGGTTTTGAACAGTCAGCACTCTTGATTGGTGTTGTAATAAGAGAATCGATATCATCCGTTTAGGTTATGTTCTCTACAATATAGAGTCATTCTATTGTTTCAAATACTAAGAGCATGAAAGACGATGCCTAGAAAAACTAGTCGAATACTTTTCAGAATATTAACTTATAATAAATCTATTTTCGAGTCCAAACTACATAAACTGGTTGTTTTCGATCAAAATAGTGTCTGTGAAGTGAAATTGATGGAAAGATCTGATTCAATAACACGAATGATTTGGAATTTTTATTCTTGGATTTGTTTCTTGTTAACAAACATATTCATGAAATCTCAAAAATCACATAGATCGCATTGTCTTTACATTTCTCGACAACCTACCTGAAGAACAATTATTTATTTCGGATATGATATTTTTTATTGACTGCAACAGTTCATAGAACATTTCGAAATTTCATCAACGGAATATAATATAGAAAAAAAATAATACGCACAAAAAATATCTTATATATTAGTAGATTCTAATTATTGAAATGATAATCAAGATGTTCGAAAAGGTACGATATAAACATGTAATGCACTTTTGGAGTCAATCTTAATTTCTGAGAAAATATCCTCGAGTTTCATCCGTATCTATGTTAGTCTGAGTAAAACAGTTTTGGAAAAATATATTTAATTTCAGCGAACTAGTCTGGTAGGACATAAATTGCATCTATAGTGACTTCAACAACAAGTACGTTTCCATTTAATAATTTATCGTGAAGTTCTAACAATTTTGTGTCGGCTTTGCAGCAGACTTTTTTATTGGCCTTCTCCTGGATTTCTCTAACGAGTCCTATGAGAGGAGAATTATCGCCTTTCCAATTAGACGATTCAAGGAGAACAAATATTTCAAATCTAAATAATCGTTTTGGAGAATTCAGAAAGTTTTGGTGCCTATATTATATTCACCGTCCTCCCAAAAGAATTCTTCTATTCCATTTAACTCAAGAAAAAGTTTATCAAACTTCCACACTTCGATCAAGCAACAGATAATTCCATGAAAGTATACAATTAATTCTTCCTATGCAATGATTTCGAAGCAACAAATCTAACTGGATTTTTTGCCTACGGATATTTCTCTAGATAATTGAGTTGAAAGGTGTTCACTAGAAATTCAATAATTTTTCCAAGATTCCGACACATTTATTTCTATTCAATTGAAGCATTTTTAGGTCATAATTTGGTGGAAATCCATTGGAATCATATTTTCTGTATTATCAACTGCCCTTCGGAAATTTAATCAGGACATATAGGTATTCATCATTTCATTCGTTAATTGCCTCAAATTATTTAATCTGCTATCGGCACTATTATCTACTGTATGCGTTCATTTGCACCGGTCAAGGTGAAATTCAACAATAAAACAATTGAATGTGCAGAAAACAATGGAAATTATTTAAACGTTGAACAAAAATGACTTGTTTATTTTTTCCCGCACTAAACGAAATGTTCACTGAGTCATTAAGCCAATTAGAAAATGAATAAACATCAAACAAAAAGTAGGAGTTCATGTGTGAAATATGAATTTCGTTACGTTTGTACTTTGGTGGTGTTTAGTGGACTGCAATTAATCATTTTTTTTTCGATCGTCTTGAAATCAATGTACGTGGAACATTGTGAATAGTGGACTTTTTAACTACAATCGATTCTATGATGTCATCTTCTTAAAGAACCTACCACAAAAATATTCTAGGTCCTCACCAAAGATCAAAAACGAGCGTCAAAGTTATACATTTTTAAAAATTTACCCAAATTATCTGCGTGAACACACAAATTCCCAACGAATGCTGTCGCTAGTACGATCCAGAAAGTCTTCATCATCTCAATTATATATCACAGATCACAAGAAGAACCATAACAAATCACTGTTTTACGTTCAAAATTATTGTTGGGAAAATCTCGACTCGTTGAAAGGACCCGGTATATCGTCACCGTGCGCATTCATAGTTGCGTATTGGTGAGGGCAAATTTCAGGGACAGAGCTGAAGCATTCACCGCGGCGGTTATTTCAGCACTGAACAAGATTCTGTATGCCGTAGTCCATGTTCCGAATGGACCAAGAAGCCGACAATCGACGATGCTTTACGATCATGAGTACCCATAAGGAAACTCTCAACTCCCACAATTTATTTTTTCAACATCATTTGATATCCCACACTGACCACTCAATACCTGATTACTTGTATCTCTGATCTCTGGAACGGAATAATATAATTACATATCGCCAGCAAATTATTTTCTAGAAATAGCTGCATGGCGTATTTTTTGATCACCTCTATTGAATTACACTATACGTCAACAACAATATTCATTTGAAATCGTAATATCGAACTTGGCAGACCTTCATTGTGAAATATATTTTAATGTATGAATAAACAAGATGAGTACGATCATATTCGTTCAAGAAACAGAGTGGTGATAGGTAGATTTTGATAGAGTGAATGAGTTTCGAAATGTTATCATTTACCAAAATCTCGAAAAGATGTCATAGCTGTCATGCTAGTTCTCGAGTACCCATTACAAATCTCGAACATTTTTAGATCGATTCTCGACCACCTGTGGTAATTATTTGTATTTATCAAAACGCTCTCACGTATATTATATAATCAATTAATAATAAAGTAATGTCTATTTTACAATGTTGATATCGTATTTACACATTGTAATTAATTCAATTTCACTTATCTGTAATTATGTGAAGTGTGACTAGGTGCTCTATTCACTTCTTTCTTTTCATTTGACTACATACTCATATCAAAGATACCGGCGAAAATTTCTAATGAAAATTTCAACGTTTCTACAAAAGCGTCGTTTATCTTGGTCGAGTTGAGAATTAGCAGCATTCTCAATCACAAAAATCAGAAATAAACTCTCCTGACTTCAAATCAGAAATCGCGAACTGAAATATGAATAATCAAGTATATCTGGATGGCAATAAGAAAATTCCAAGTGAAAGCAGGGAATCAAAATACCAATAGCAGCAAGATTTTATTTTCTTATATTCTCGCACCGACGACGAGGCGACAACGAAAATTTGATTTCCGTAATTTGTTAATCATCGCAGGAATCCTTACAATAATTGGAAAGCTGCTCTTTTAGGAACTTATTCTTGAAAGTATAGTAAATGTGGATAATGAAGTACATTCAGGATGCCAAAAATATCGGGAGAAGATACAGAGAAGATTGTGCATTATTGATCAACTACTTTTAACAAAAATGTGATGACAGGGAAAGTTACTAGATAATCATGTTGTTCCACATTAGTCATAATGATCAACAAAATTATTATCAAGATTCTCGATCTCTGAATCGATTGAAATATTGTTCACATTTTCACTAAATGAAAGTTAACATAATGAATGGGTCATTGGCAAGGGTTATTGAAATGTTGTTTGTGCTCACATTGCTCACGTATAAATATGATTCGTATCGTCCGATTGCGACGTCGGATGTCTTTCCAATTAGTTATTTTTAGAATAATCATTCTGGAAGGTAGTAAATTTATATGTTCACACTACATGATTTTTAATGATAACGATTCCTGTGGAGTCAGTCAATTATTACTTTCATATCGAAAACATCACTTGATGTTGATAACACATTTCGATAGCCACATTCACAATGATAGTTGATTATTGTTTCTATAGACAACATGGTGGTGGTTGAAAATTTAGAGCTTCCAATTTCCCCCGGAATCTTAAGACCATACTGTTAGTCATATGGATTTCTCCCATCCGACCGGGGTTCTCCACAGCGTCAAAACAACAGTTTTGGCGATTTACGTGCCTATTCGTATAAGAAGTAGCCTCGTCTGAGGATAGTTCAACCCTGAAGATCAATAAATAATTCCAGTTGGCGATTTGGATCATCTTCAAGCGGCTTGAGCGTTATTTCCTCGAAAACAAAACTGTTTATTCTTTTTATTAGCACATGGATATTCCTCTAGAGCCAACAATACATTCAAATTCATAGGTATCATAACCCACGCCAACTTTTTGTATTTGGTGCCACTAATTCTGTATTCACTTAATTAGCTCTTAAGGCGTCGCACGAAGCTGCTTGAATGTTCTGAAAGCTACGTACTTATTAATTTCCTTAATCAACATGATCCGAATACATTTTGTTACATTTGTGGTGGATATGTAGTGAACAAGTTTAGAAAATCCATATCAGATTCAGTGAAGAAGATTGCAGTTGATTACGTTGATGGCAGATTACTGTTGGAGTATTACACGGGAATGTCCTGAAGACATCCATTGTAGAAAATCTAAAAAGAAAAGTTTCCAACCTCAATAATTATGTGTAATCGAATGTAATTGAACGTTCGAATAAAATGTTTGTTTTTGTTTTTCAATGAATTGATCAAATGTTTTTCGATTTATTTGCCACTACAAAATATCTGCACGTAGCTTTACTTGAAATCAGTTTTACTTTAAGCGACACAAAAATTGTTGTAGACCTGTGAAATCAACGGCCTCCTACTTATTTATCAGGTATATTATTCCAAGCAAGAAAATTGTGAGAAGTACAGTTATTTTTCGATATCACAGCAGTAAAATTTAGTTCATCACTGAAATTGTTAGTGTTCGGGCACCAATTGAGTTGGCAACACTTCAAAACGATGTCTAATTAAAATCTCCTTTTATATTTTCTAAGTGAAAAACAGATGAGTCAATCCTATCATTAAGTATATCTCAGTATTGTATAAACTCAACCCATACATTTTCGTACCAATTTGAACTTAGAAATTTAATCAAGAAAAATTAACGTGTTGCTCAGAGCATCGTTGAAAAAAGACGGGTGCGAACGACGCATATTCTGACAAGCTGTCACAACCTACTATAACCCTGATTTATCAAATGCTCTTCTTGACAGATGTATGCGCATAATTTTTTTATCCATTTCAGAAACAGACATATTCATTCACCATATCAATTCAATTTTTCTTTCGTAGTAAAAAATTTCAAGTCCAATAATTGTATATGGTGATTAGGTATGAAAAGGGTCAGATATATAATCTGGTTTAGACTCGATTGGATCTGAATATATGGGATTCTACTAGTTTTCAATCGTTCTAAATAAACTTCACTCTATATGCATTCTAACTAGCAAAATTTGTATTGAATGATTATTTGAAATTTGAATTAAATATTATTATGATTTTTAATATCTTTCGAATAGCGTTGCGTCTCTTGATTATATGGTATTTTGACATGCTTCCTTGTTATTCTTATAGTCCTGGCATACCCATCATATATCTCTTCCGATACTGTTCAATAAATGATTCTTGGAATCTACATGGAAAGTTGAAATCACTGATAATCTCACGAGGCTTTAAACATTGTCTATTGAATTCAGTGCTCTCAATCGCGCTCAAGGTTTTTGATTAGTTTCGCAAAAAATTGTTGAATATCTGAAAATATCAACATACCTCGTGGATATGCTGATACGACCATGGTACAAAATTTTGCGTATTTGAAACTGTGGATTCGAAATCCTGAATTGAAATATGCAACAAAAAAGGTGGATTTCATAGCGCTTTTATTCGTACGATATTCAGTCGACTCCTTCCCTATCAGAACTGATATACGATGTTTTTTCATCGCCCAAATATTCTGCTATGATCAGAACGAATTGTGTATACGCCACTGGGTGATATCGAGAAGCCGATAGAAGGATTGGTATAGTGGTCATCATTTTAGAATCCAAGAGTTTCATAGTGCCTTGTTCTGTTTTATGTTCAATCACGTTCCTTCAGAATGGGGAAAATAACAGGTATTTGAATTTTTTATATTCGGGAAGACTTTTAGTTTTTATGATCTTTTCAGTGTTGTTGATGTACGTTTTCTTGGTGGTTTTATACGTCGATATTGTCAACACCCCCATGCAACCTAGACGAATGCATATGATTTCGCCTGGAATTTCCTACAAAGAATATGGATACAGTGGCTTTCTCAGTGAATCCGTGATAACAGTGATACTTGACAGGCCAAACTACTACTCTGCAAAAATCCGATGAACAATAAGTGATAGTATTGTTGTGTTTATGTTTTTTTTATCATTTCGACGAAAAAGTTTTAGCATTAGTCCTTTTGACTGAATATATTTATATATGTTTAATCTCTCAGAACCTTTTTCTATATATCTGTTATGAAATTTAATATTGGATAGAATAATCTTTCCCCAACAATTCTGTAGAGTGGAATATACAGAGTGTAACGAATTTCTTTCAGAGCACAGAAAACAGAAATCAACTACTTCTTTTCCAGTATTTGTTTTTACTTGGAAACATCTGTCAGAATTAATGAAATATTCTCATTCCCACTTCCTGGCTCTATAAAGTGGCGTTCCAAAATTCTTGAGTTGACATTTCTGCAAGTACCATTATCAATTCTTTTTTCAAATATCGACTAGTACAACTGTACTAGTACTATTGCGGCATAATATAGATATAATTTTGAGAGATTTCATTATCATTGCGTTGTCAAAATTTCCGATCAATTATGCATCTCAACGTTGCATACAAAATCAGGATTGAAATTTATTTAAAAAAAAATGTTGATAATGTACATCGATGAGATAACGTCAATTTCAATTATAAGGAGCAATAAGAATGTTTCATTCATTTTGATTTGATTTTGAAAGACTGAAGAGAAAATAATGAAGTAGCTGAATTTTGATTTTCTTTATTCTTCTCCAGAAGTACTTGATTTTATTCGAAAGCCATTTTTTGGAAATAATAATGAGAAATGTTTTTTCGCACTGTCTATCCCCCTATCAACAATATTTGATCAGTGATTCAAATATATATAGTAGTGAAATTTTATGTTTATGAATAAACACATCTGACATAATATCAATGTTTCCTACATAGGCTACATATAATACATTATATGGAATATAAGATCAGAATAAAATTCACAACATACAGAATCTTGAAATGTATTATTTGTTCAAGGAATAAATCAATTACCAAATTCGAATAATATTCTCTTGGTTTAGTTACCCCTGTATAGTTATTGATGATAACTAAATCTATCAATTAACGAAAAGTCGTGGTCTTCCAGTAGTTATCGAATATTTTTTCTACTGACATGGCTAGTAATTAGTAAATTTCTGATGTAAGACAATTCACAAGAGGTATTCCGAATCCTAAAAATGTTACGACTTGATTTTGTATTCGATTCTATTCGAAGGTTTTCTTATTTTTCATAAAGATTAGAAAATTGAGGAGGGCTATTTGGAACAAACCGAGTGATTTTTATCAATTTCATGAATTTGTTGAATCTTCAAAATTGCAAGATCTACTTCCCATCAATTGGCCACCTCATGGGACACTCTATATGTATAACGTTCGTGAAATTTCATCAGATATGACTAATTTGAAGAAATATTGAAGAGTTATCTTTGAACGTCTCACATGAGAACTTTAAAGTTGAACATAAGCATTATTATAGTTACAAATAGCTGAACTTCTCACAACTGCATGCGAGCTCCTGACTTTCAGACATTAAACTGAAATCGTGGTGATGAATATCTACAAAGCAAGTGGCAAATGTTCGTAAATAAAACTCCAAATACCACAATCGTACGTTCAAATGTTCAAACGTGCTGTCATAAAAGTCTTCCTCTAATGAGGATATACTTTTTGATGAACACATATATTCTGCTACCATTTATTTGTCATAAAATGCGTTTTTATCGTTGAAGTCGTAGTGGTAGAGAGGAAATGGCCTAGCCATTTGACAGTACCACCTCATTCGTCATTGTCCAGGGTGGATCCGAAGTAGAAGGCTACTTTCAGACTCACTGGCCGTCGATATTTGCATAAATTTGAATAGTACATCACTACTTTCGAAATGGAAATGAGCCTGGAATTATTGGCCCCTTTGATTATCATTTTTCATGGGACTGAATTACTTTTGGCAACGAAAAGGATCAGCTGCCTTTTGATATATAGATATAAGTTTCCATTCCCCTCTGGTTCGAATGCATAACTTGATATTATAAAACCAAGTTAAGCGTATATATGTTTATTCAAGGAAGATATTTATGACATATTAGCTGAATATTAGATACCACGAGAGCAAAATGAAAAGTTAATAATTCACAATGTGAATTCTAATTCATTTAGACAATCTGAGCAGTTGTTCAGTCAGCCAGATATGAGATCATTTTTCATTCCAATTGGAATTACCGATTTGTTATTTCCTTTTCATTTCTTAATCTAGAATCGTGTATGGTTAACTCCCAATTAGAGTAATTGTATGCTTCAAAATCACAAGTCAGAGCTACTTGTGAACCGATATTTTCTCACAAATAATAACTAACGTCACGACTTCATGAAAAGGAATCTGTAATACATAAGTACAAACACAAAATTCATCTACAATTTTTCGAAACTATTTCTTTTTCATGATCGATTTATTCGTCAAATATGCATCAAAACATACTTAGGACAGTCAATATTGCAGGCTCCGAGTATGCAAACGTCGAAAAGTAAATATAAAACCTATCCTCAATATTCGTTTCATAGTTGTGCACACCAATAAGAGATCTGACACTGACGTTACTCACCTCAGAAATGTACTGGAAAGGGTGATTAATATCATAAACCACTGAAATATATTCATAAATTTGTTGAGGATTCAATAAATACAAGTCCAGTTGTCAATTATACAGGGTGTTCCGTAAAGACCACGTCAAACCAAGGGAGAATTTAGATCAAAGGATAACCCACCTGCTATGACAAAATTCCCATCATAAAAGTCTCACCGTTTTGGAGATTTTTTTCTTGGAAATGATGAAATTTTGCACCTTTCAATAGTTTTGTCTTTACGGTTGGTACAATTTTACACCTTTTTGGTTAATTTTTTCAGTAAAATATTGCTGAAGAATGATTTCAACATTTACATGAAAAAACATTCTCCGAACATTTCAAAGGGGGGCTGTGAGAGATATTTTTATTGAAAATTTTGGTAGTGGATTCTTTTGTCATGAAGTTCAGCCCATCGTAGTAGAACCAAAATGTACTGAGCTATACTTCAAAGATATATCACACAAGTCATTTGTTATTCAAAGAAGAAAGAAATGGCTATTTCTATCCAACAGGGTACGTTTCTGATAAAATAAAAGTTTGTTAATTCTGTTAAGAAATCTTCGATGTTGCATTTCCAATGGTAATTATCTACATGCGAAAATATTACTCGCATAATTATTCACCTTATTAGGGTCATTTGTCGCAGACCTAGTGAAGTACTTGCCATCTCGCTCATTCATCCACCTGGCTTAGCCAATAGAGGCAGTACAGCTGTGGATCTGTCATTCTTCAGTATGTGACTTGTGACATGAATCACCACAATTTGCATAGCTGGAATATCATAAATCCACACGAGGTGAGAGAAGATAGATCACAATATCGATTCAAGGTCAGTTTATGGACTGGAATATTTAATGGTGCAATTTTGGGCCCGATCGAACTGCCGCCATCACTGAACTCAAATAATTATTTGGGATCTTTAACCAACCAGCTGCTCATTTTATTGGAAGATGTGCCACTGACGCTGCGATGTAGTTTGTGGTTTCAACATGATGGATGCCCAGCACTTTACGGACGCGATTGGAAGAGGAGGTGAAATTTTGTGGCCTCCTCGTTCACCTGACCTGAATCCTCTGGACTTTTATTATTGGGGCTGCCTAAAAGACAAAGTATACGCAATAACAATACGTGATGAAGCCGAGTTGAGAGAACGCATCCGAGTTGTTGCAGCGGAAATATCCGACATTCATTTGACGGCAGTGAAAAGGTCGTTTCTCAGTCGATGCAGAGCTTGTATACGCGAAGGAGGTCGCCATTTTGAACATGTTCTGTATAATTGTAAATTGCTTTTCATGTCATTAAAAATATTAGTACCTACCCTAAATAATAACCGTCAAATTACAGTCAGAAACGTACCTTGTTGGATAGAAATAGCCATATCTTTTTTCTTTGAATAAAAAATGACTTGTATGATAACTCTTTGAAATCACTATGAAAAAGACAATTTATTGGTGTAATGTGCAGCAGTAGCTCAGTACATTTTGGTTCCACTACGATGGGCTAAACTTCATGAACAAAAGAATTCACTACCAAAATTTTCAATAAAAATATTTCTCACAGCCCTCCTTTAAAATGCTCGGAGAATGTTTTTCATGTAAATGTTGAAATCATTCTTCAGCAATATTTTACTGAAAAAATTAGCAGAAAGGTGTAAAATTGTACCAACCGTAAAGACAAAACTATTGAAAGGTGCAAAATTTCATAATTTTCAAAAAAAAAATATCTCGAAAAGAGTGAGACTTTTATGATGGGAATTTTATCACAGCAGGTGGGTTATCCTTTGATCTACATTCTCCCTCGGTTTGATGTGGTCTTCACGGGACACCCTGTATATTAATTGGCTACAGAAGACAGGAGTACTGCTTACACATCGATTACTCTGATGAAATAGAAACTAATCAGTTCAACCTCTCTTGCAATCTCATACAAAAAGTTTTTTATTCAATTGAAAATCAGTGCAATACCTCTAAGTATGTGAGTCTCCAGGATTGTATCCAGGCCAAGTTGATGGGGTAGACGATTCATTTCGAATTTTGATCAGAACTAAGCAAGAAATGAAAAAGTTCAATAAGAAACGTATTATCTTGATATGGAATAGAGAAAAAACTTATGATATTTGTCCAGTGTCGTACGGAATTTCTGTAGTGAAAATAATTTGAATTCTTGGTTGAATTATTAATGGTTACGAAGAATTCATTTATTAATGGAAGAATTAAAGAATCAAAATGAAAAGGAATCCCCCATTATTACTACAATTATGTTTAAAATATACAGGATGTCCCACGATGAACTGACGATTCCTCAGAAAAAAATCAGAATATTACACATGTCTCAATTATTTTCTAGATATTCAAAATTAAATAGCTGTTATTTTCAACTACACCTTTGACTTATATTTCAAAGTGTCTCAGTCTGAGAATGTTCAATACAGAAAGCCTCAGCATATCTGAGACCTTGAAGATTTCAAAGGGGTCGATAACGTTTTCTCACTTCCGTGCATGAGAGTCAGTTCTGTATGGTCTCCAATTTCGATGTATGCGGCGGTCCTCTGGGGCCATTCTAGTGTGGATCAGAACCTCAACCGGAAATGAACGGTAGTAAAACATTTCTCATCATAGTTTTGGCCGATTTTTTCATCGTGTCGATACCACACAAATAATTCCATATTTCGGCACAGCGCTCAGACTGACAAAATATTGTTTACGTATTCTGAAAACATTTCTTGAGATTTTTGAAATTGATAATTAGGCCTCGAAATTCTGAGCGAGGTTATCAAAATTTTCGTCTTGACTGTTACCATCATCGATTTAAGTGATTCCAAATTTGCCAAAGGTCAATTTCTTGAGAAATCGATTATATCAGTTCGTTGACCGACATTTATCATTTCAGAACACGAACTCGAAAGACTTGAGGATCTCCTTTTAGCCTTCTTACCCTGTATACACCTAGGATGGCATTGAATAAATCAAATGAAATAGTATGGTGGAAAAGTAATTCATCATTATTAACGGACCCAAAAAAGTTTCACATCAGCCACAAATCCATAGGCTCACCCAACTTTAGCATAACTTCCATGAAGAACGAAAAGTTAGTTTGACATAATTTGTTGTTTCTGATGAGTTGAATACGTGGCCGAAATACATAAACATATTTCAGAGCTCAGTTATTAGATAAGATCATTTTTTTGAATTAAAGATATAATTAGGAAATCGCAGATACTTAAAACTTGATAACTCACGAATTAACTAGATAGATACTATTAAGCGACTGAACTCGTTATTAACTATGTCGTGAATGAAAATTAATCTTCCAGCATTTTGTAGCCCCTTCTGGGTAATTCAATGAATTTTTCACATCAATTTTCCACTAGGATAGTATGAAGTTTTGAATAGTTTCATAATCTTATGTTTTCATCACTTTCTGCAGCATTATATTTCCATACCATTTCAGTTTCAGAGTCAATAAGAGAAATGTGGGAAACGCTCAATAGCTTCGTCTGAGACGTCTACCCTCTCAAAAATATTTTAAAAGGTCGCAAGTAAATAGTTCACGTTTTATGTGCCAATCGTTTTTATGCTTGCTAAGTGATTAGTGCATCTATTCCGCTTGCACGATGCATCGCTCTCATTATTCTTATTCTCTTCATTAAATAATCTGGCATCGCAAGCAAAGAGACTGTCATTCCCTGATGGATATCTATCGACCACTGGATATCAGCGACACGCGCTCTTGGCGGATATTCCATGGCACCAATCTGAAGTAAATGGGGTGTTCGTTTACACGGAAGTTTAGGTTTGGATTATATGCGATTCGTCTTTGTGACTCCATTTCTCGAAACATTCTTCGGATTATTATTGTGCAATTCCTCTGTGCGATTCTTCAGTAAAGAGAGTTCCTGAATCGAGTTTCCAATTATATCCCATCCTACAGCTGGTAAAAAACGAGTCAAGACAGATTTCAAACGGGAAAGTAAAGTTTCGATAGACGAAGAGGATGGGTTTTAAAACTAGAAGTTGATGACCGAGTACTGAAGCTTGCAGGGATTTCAAAGTTCGGGTAAATTTCCGTAGTGCAGGTACATACTTCAGAGGAAGCAGTGTGAATTGTAGGAGATTTCATAAATGAAAAAGCTAGTAGTATGGTAATATAACTTATGTCAGCGAATATGTTGTAATGATGAATGGAGGTTCTAGGGTGTTTATGGAGCATTTCGATATTTTGATCTGCTCGAAATATACCATTATACCTTATGATTTTTTTCTAAAATTTTGAAAACCTCGTGAAGTCCTAAAAGTTGTAGAATATGCTTTCAAGGCGTTTTTTGACATTTTATGGTATTTTTCTATCGAATGTTTTTGGATGTTTTTGAACTTTTTAGATATAGTCGTTAATAAAAAATCGCAAATATATCGAAAACTATACTACTCAAATATCGAAGAACTTGGTTTGGTGCCGTAATCAGCAAATTGATCAATTTCATCAAAAAATGTATTTCTTGAAATTGAAAATACCGAACACAATGACAGTTCGAATGGTTCTGCGTTGGCATGTGATGAATTCAAGTCTTACTAGTCACCATAACTCGATGTGGAGGGTCATTTTCGGTTGTTATTACAGTGTTGAGAAACTAGCCGAATCCTATCAGTGGCTGGCGTTATTATATGATTTATGGTGAGCTTAATGACCATAATTCGAGCAGAATGTACCGCCCAAACTGTGGGTTCTCTCATATAAGCCGGAGACGTTGAGCTTTATAGGAAGTGACTTCATTATGCGATGTGAACAGCTTATTGGGACTACTCAATATGTACAATTAACAGTACTGTTCAAGATGATGAATTGATCACCTCACAATATTAGGCTCTTTTTTTCAATTAAGTTTACCCAGCTGTGAAAATATTTTTCATTTCTAAAATGATCGTAGCTTTGGGTTAGGCGGGTCTTCGAGGAGATTTCAAAAATCATTTAATTCATGAAGGTGAAGTACTATACTGGCTGTTCCATGAGATACATTATTGTTGTTCCTGAATCAAAGTCTATTCAAGAAACACCTCGAATACAAATTGCAACTCCTACTTCATTCAGATACTCCAGCCATCATACATCTTCGTGTATACCAAATAAGTTCACATCACTGATAACGTTTTCTTGGCAGCATTGAAATGAGAAGACATCACATTCCGAAAAAGTATGACTTTTTTTAAGAAACACAAATTTTGTGAAATTGTATTCATGTAAAAAAGAACGAAGATAGAAAATGGAATAAATTTCATCCATTTCAAATTATTTTTTTTATTATAGCTTCTTGCAATAATTTTATCATTTGTATAGGGTAGTATGATGAATAAATGCAATCTCCATCACAAATACGGGGTGTTTGTAACTGGTTATTGGAATACCACTAAATAAGGTCCGTTTCAATTTATTTAACATCAAGGTTCTGATCCGAAATTCAGGATATCATGAAATGGTAAGTAATTCAATTGATTGAAAATGAAAGAAGAGCATTTAGAGACGAAAATGGCATTTTTCTGAATTTCGTACCACCTTTTCATCGAAAAAAATTATTTAATCAATTTAAATTTTCAATTAACAGTTACAAGAATTGTATGCGGAAGTACCAAACTCATTTCTAAGGAATTTTTTTCTGCTCTCTTCATATCTGCAAACGAATTTTCGAAATTTCGTCATACAAGGTGTTGTACTGAACTGATGAAATTTTAGGTTTCGGTATTCGGTAGCATACACGATAATGAGTTTATGTTGTGAAAATGAATGAATGAATGCGCATCGTAAGTTATGAGCAATTGAAGAAATAGGAGGAATACATAAAACGATCTGTATCTCGGTTATACAGGGCGCGCTAGACCCATTATATATGGGTTTTTCAGAACCAGCTAGGCGACCTCTAACATCCCTTACAGAATGCCTATTTTACAATGAATCACCCTGTATAATGAATTCAAACGACTCGAACTTGTAATCAGACTCTCAGATAGAACCGACACTGAAATATTCTTACACACATACTCAGTCAATGAAAACCTGTGGAAAATTCGACATCTCGAACTGTTTGTATGTCCGAACAGGTCTAACGAAACCTTGTCATGACTGTCCATGCATGAAGATAAAACGTTAGACCGAAAAGTCTAATTGAATAATATTCCTGATATATAACTTAGGGTTAGGCTATGTTGACAGTTTATTACATCCATATTGAATATGTATATCCCATTCCCGGACAAACCGGGTTTTAGGTGTCCTGGTGGATTGTTTGTGGATGCCAGTGCGATAATACGAGAAAATCTCTCAGAAGTTATGTCTGTTAACACACAATCACCAAGATATTCGCATGTATTTGCATTTTTAAATGATTACAGTCGCAAATATTGCAAGTATCGGTTCATATGCGTTTGTTGAATAAATCTCCCATCATGATTCAATTCTACGAATGCAAACCGTTCTCCAATATTATAAAACGGATGATGTAGGTAAGACGTTTCATTTCAATCAAAGTGCTGTATGAAGTATACCGACAACCACATAATAATCATTTAGTCATTGCAATATCAAGTATAGGAGTCATCCTATCATCGGGTTTGGAAAATATTTGCTCCATATTTTCCTACAGTTCTCAAATCTGATAACAAACAATGCCTTCAAATCATTGGGACTCCCTCCATATCCTCACTATTCAAACATGTTCATAGTATTGACTGGCGTGGTAAGAAAATAATACTACTTCATTGGAGGATTATTGGAATGTTGAAGATAAAGAAAAGGGGCCGCGCTGATAATGGAAGCACATTCGAACTCTCTGTAAGGCAAGCCCTAAATAAATAAACTGAGGAAAGAATTGACCAGAAGCCATGAAAGAGAGTGGAAGCAATCGTCAACTTGATACTCAGAATCCATCGATTTCGTTTCAAGGAATGATTGAGAATGTTCTGTGTTTACCTCACCGAATCATTAGTAATGTTTATTTTCACCATTGAAAATTACCGCACTCTTCTAATAATTTCTTTCGGGGTGGCATTTGCTAGAAGAATGATGGCCCATCTGGTTATGTTTGCTGGGTATTTACAACGATAAGCTGGCATCACTCTTGAAATACATCCACATGGCTGAAATTTGTGTTGCGGGAAGCAGAGATAAATCATTGATATTTTTCGGATGTCTGTACGATAGAGACGACACCAGAATGTGAAGAAACATGGAGGCATTCCGGACTCCATTTAAATCGCAATTAAGAGGCAACTGCCAGGTCGAACACTGTGGACTCAAGACTCAAACGATTTACGATTCTCACCCTATGGGACGTGAATGCTAATGGAACTATCCGGATCTGGATCAGTGCAGGACAGCGGTTGCACAAGAGGTGGAAGAGGAAGAGGGTAAGAGAAAAACATGGAAACTTCAGGTTTGACACTTTGAATTGAAAGAAATATGCCAAGAACACGAAAATGGGACTTCAAAAAGTACCTATCTAGAAAGAGTTGATGATTCGACTGAAAAACATTGATAGAAACCAATTACCAATGGAGAATACTGTCATAAATAGGTCCTAAAACTTCATCAATAGAATAATTTGATACATTTGGATCATTTATTTGTATGTGAAATGCGATGAATGAGTTATCATATTTAATAAGACAGAAAAAATGTGACACTTGGCTAGCTTTCGGGCAACATAACTCGCTTTTAATTTTCAAATTTAATTCCTGAGTTTCAGGAAAAACTTGGCTATTTTCAATTCATGTTTTCAAAAAAAATCTGTTACAATAAAAAATTCGAAAAAATTGAAGTTAGATTATTCGAATGTTCATTTTCAATCCTAAGATTGACAGAACTAAACGTAGTTAAATATTTCGAATGTTTATTTTCAATACATAGATCATCATATTATAATAATTATGAATTAATAATGCATAGGCTGTAACTAGAACATAGAAATTCAGCTAGTGAACCTGATTCAGTGATTACAAGGCCAAAAAATGTCATTAACGTCAAAATTGTTTGTTCAATGCATTTATTGACAGATTTCAAATTCCACTAATATTAGAGCATCTGCATCTGACAGCTAATCACAGCCAATCACAACAATCGAATTTCAAACGATTTGGAGGTAAAACATAACTGAAACAATAGGTCATTGTGTAGAGAATGCTTTTTCCAAACATTCAATAACAATTTTAGTGTTTCACCTCCAGACCTGAAATACACGCACATTTTGTGACGCGGCGAATGCTCTATTTCTTTCCATTCTTCATATAATATGGCTAAACTAACAATCGAGATCTATCTGAATCTCATAACCCAAAATCTTGACCTGCCGAAATATGGTAAATTGAATTTACTATCCATATCAAATACATTCCAAACTAGAACGTGAGATTAAAAATTACTGAGAAAAATGTGAAATGAACTTGTATTCTGTGTGAAACAGCCAAATGGAATAAATTCGATAACGAATAAACGAAAGCGTGTTGAGAAAAAAGCTTGGACACGTCGATTTGTATTTTCAGATGCGCCTTTTTTTCATCGAAAAATAATTATATAGGGTGAGTCACGTGACAGTGGCCGATACCAACTTTCTTATTCCGAGCAGAACCCCCTGTATATTATAAATTTTTTGGATTGTTCAAGAAATACTAGACATATTTCATGTACAATATCCCATACCTATCTCAAACTGTTTCGGAAATATTAAGTGTTTTCAGATGTATTACAAAAATTAACATTAAAACAAGAAAATTATTTTATTCCACAAACAATGTGAAAAAAACAAAACATATAAATTCCAATGTGAGGGATGTTTTTTTGCATTATTTGTATGTACCGAAAAATCGAACAAAACTAGACTGGAACAACACGTGCTACATTGAATAATGATTTATCACCTTTTGTTTATAATTCATTCGATAGCAGGTTCGACTATGTTGTTGAAAGAGAAGTTAAATATTCTTGGAGACCATGAATATGATATGTCAACATTTGAGCAAAGATATGCAATTGGTTAACTATGAATTCTCGTTATGTTTCTATAAAATTTATGTCATAGTGGAATAATGGTTGATTGCTATTGATTGTTATGATCAAATATCATGCTAGCATTTCTTTCGAATGAAATCTGAATCATATTGAGATTCACATAAAACGAATATCATTACATAATTCAGTATAAATATCAATTATTCTGAAAGTTGATAATAACGATGATAGATACCAGTACAGTGCGTAATTTGATATAAATAAAAGACAATATTTCCCTTTCACATAGCAAAATTCAAATTGATTCCATTGATGCAAGTGACCAATCAACCATGAAGAGCAACAAGAATCAATTAAGAATTGGTGATATGTGTCTGCATGTTTGCTGATTTACAGTATCAGAAAATATCATCTTGTGTTTTGTGAGTTACACATAGCGCTGTGTCTCTCATGATTGTGAGATTTTTTTCTTGATACTGTTTATGAAGGAAATATGAAAGCCTATTTCAGATGCTCAGAGTTTCTGTAATAGTAGTGTTTTTCCAATTGGGCACTCTACATTGAATTTCTTACAATATATTTTTATGAACGTGCCTTCCAGATCCATTTTTTCAAATTGGCAACTAAAAATTATACTTTTTTGCTGTTTCAATCGCACTTTGTTGTCGAGAAATATCAATCCGGTGGAAAAAGTCTATGTTTGAGATATTTCATCTTATAAATCAGTTTTCAGAATGATACCTCTTCAAGAAATTCGGCTATCAAAATACAGTAGCGATATATAACTCTTCTTCGTTAGATTATGAATGAGTTTTGCTTGATCCTGCACGATACGATTCAGAAATGTCCGTAAACATTCAGCTAACTCCTAGACTAATGCCATCTAAGACACGCATACCAACATGCAGTCTAGACAGATTGTTCCATTTTCTTCGCACTGGTTCATTTTTCCGGGCGATAAAAAGCCCCGCCTTTGATTGTTCGGCCGGAGTCTGGCCAGTCTCACCGGTTTCATTCTGTACGGTTGTTGGTGCTCTGATAACGGGCCACAAAGAGACCCGTTCTTATCGTTCCATTCACCTGCATCTTCGTACATGACGCTCCTTTGATGGTATGGCATATGACATGCATTATGCCATCACATAATATAACAGGCAGCGCGTTGATAACGCGCTTTGTCTGAGTCGTTCACCTGATCGACAATTTTGCAGTTATAGATTCGATTCGATTCGAATTAAACTTTATTCAATCCGTAGGGTTCCTAAAACACGTATGGAAATGCTAGGATGTCACTTCCGATTTTATTTCCATTATACAAAATTATCTACCATTTAATTCATCAGGGTAACTTTGGGGGTTGATCCAGAACCTTTCTTCAGCATGGTTAAAGCACTTGAAACTACAAAAATCGAAGGGTTTATCGAAAAAACATCGCCTACATTCTCAGAGTACCTACTAGGCTATTGTAGGCTCAACAAACACATGAGCAATATCGGACGGACGGACACAACTATTTGTTGGTTCTGTCAAGAAGACGAGGAAACCTCAGCACTGTCTTCAAAGGTCTGTCAAGGCTAAGGTTTTTTACGTTGGAGAAAGAAAAACTGCAACCTTTCCGATACATGGAAGACTCAAGGTCTGACCTATGGAGAATACTTACAATAACAGCTTCCATGCAAAATTCTGAATCTATATTATGAATCATTCCCATATCAAAAATTAGTTTTGTATGTTTTTGAGATATTTTCCTTTCTCGAAAAATATTAACCAAACGAAACTCTTTTATTAGCTACAATTTTGATGATGGGAAGTTTATTATCCAAATGAAGGACTATTCTATCAGAAGCTCTATGAGTGGAGTAATTTTCAATTCAAAAACAGACTACTACTATTGAAGAAACTGCTTGATATAGCTGCATGAAAAAAAGAATTTAATCATATCATTATGGGACACGAGCCAGGATTCCTCAACAACCATCTCTTGTGAAACTAATTCAAGACTATGTATAAAATGGAAATGCTATCCTGGAAATAATTAAATACTTGACATATGTAGAAATGCGAAAGGGTTCACTAGCTACCTCACCATTAGAGATGAATGAAGAAATTTCATATGATAGGAAATGTGAGCAAAGGTGCTCCTCAGCTGTTCTAGGACTGTTCTATTGTTTCGGCAACTGAGAATATGAGTATTGCCATGGGAAAAGAAAATAGGTACCTGGAAAATATATCTGTGTTTAAACATAATTTGAATTCAGAAGACTAATAATTGCTCCAGATACAACTATATGCACGTTTATGATTCGGATTTATAAATTTATGTGTATAAACACATTATTGCCCTGGTTTGCTTTGTGTCAGATGATTTTAAATTATGAAGCAAAGGATATTATATTGTTCAATGATATTAATTTTCAAAGTAGCGAAATGGATGAAGGGACGAGTTCACATATCCAAATATTCAAATTGAATATAAAGAATATCTTTCGAATCTATTTATATCATTCATTATGACATAGTGCCAGTGTGCGTTGTTAACATCGATGTAGTTGAGTTGAGGGGGAGACTATTTGTTTCCAAAATAATCCTCATTCCACGATCATTAAATATATGCACAGCTATCAAAATAAGATTCGTGAATCGAATTACCCAATATAATTCCATACTTGCTGGAATATTCGAAATTTAAATTGAATTTTTGGAATTCGAATATTCAAATTATATAGTTATATTGCAGTTCAGTTTTATCCAAATATTTGCTTATCGATATCAATGAAATATTAATTTCCACTCTATCATTTTCAATTCACTGAATGAGATTCAAGGGTCATAAGCCGAAAGTGTGATTAATCCAAAATCAACAAAAAATTCGGATGTACTCCAGATGATTTTTATTCGCGGTAACATAAAATGAATTAGTTAGTACATCAGATTATATTGCAAAATAGGCCGTAAAACTGATACATACAGAAAACACATCGAAATATGAATGAACAAAATTAAACGTGGCGATTTCTCATAAATGATTCATATTTATACTGCGGTGAATTCATTATTTTTCATACTTACCCGTAAAGTTGACAGCAGAAATATGACGGGTTGCATGAATAGCAGATGTAAAGAAATTGAACATTTTTGAAATGAGTTAAATCGTGATGAAGATCTTCACGATGAATATGTTTGAAAAGAGTAATTGTGTGAATTGAAGTCAGTGTATGCATTTTTCTGATCGCGAAGCAACTTTGCGTAAACATCACCTCCATTTCACTATAAAGGTACAAGACGAGATTTTTCAACTTATCAAATTGACAATGTGTTTTAAACATCAGTTTCCATAAAATTTCAATTCCAAACTTGTTTTCATTCTCAACTAAATGTCTGGTGACATTGACTCCACCTAGTTTCTTGAAGTTGATATTGAAAAAACATCCAAAGGCATTCGTTATGACAAAAAAAATTATTGGCGTCTTATGAATTATCATCACAAAATAATCAGTAGGAGGATGTTATTATTTCAAATGTTGATATAGTTGTTATGTAATATCTTTTTTCGTGATAACTTTGATTTGATCACGAAATGTTCGAAATTGTAAATGGTTAAGAAAGAATCATGTACAACTGTCAAATATTATAAAAGGAGTACCAGCGAGTAAAATGTCATCAACAGAAAACTAGTTTTTCAAAAAATGTTCAACCATATAGGAGCAGAAAATTGAAGTATTCATATTCTCATTTCTGACAAAATAACAAATTGGTACTAGTTTTCAATATTTTATCACAATTCGTTACCGGAAAAAAGATTAATGACGGAAGAACAAAAAGGTAGCGTAAATGAACTAGTTGAAATATGAACCAACACTTCTTTAATGCATAGATATCATTCAACTGTGAGACGCACCTCCGGTCTATTTAAACTTGTAGATTTTCTGATAGGGAGTTAGCTTTATGCCCAAAACAGATTGTATCTATTAGAAGAATTATAGTAGACTAATTTGGACGGCACATATATCCCGAATCTATTTCGAGATGACTTCTCTAATAGGGCCACCAGTATGATAAAACATCTAACTTATGGTGTAGGACTTTTGAAATTTTATTTATGACACCTTCAAAACTGATACTCCATCGTTTAATCCCGAATGAAGGTTGGTAAGCTTCTTGTTTTAGTTAATATGTAGAATAGCGCGTGGATGATTTCACTACTCATTTAAATATAAAATTGTCTCAATTATCCACTGAATACAGGGGAACCATAATTCGGATTTCTCACTGATTCATTCTTCGATTTTAAAATTTTATTTTCGTAACTATTAGGATAGGACAATTCGAAAATTGCAACGCAATTATCCCATTTTGTGGCTATTCAACCAATTTCCAGAAAAAAATCATGCAACTGTATCAACAACAAAATTACAATAGTAAAACTGATGAAAAAGACTGAAGAAATGAATATGAATGAAACATTAACATCCGAAACAGTCCGAAATTGAACACTTTCTGCTGGATATTTCATAACAGAACTATTGAAACGTTCCACATAATCACGTCCTTATAACATAAATGCATATATAATGAATGAATGAAGCTTTTTTCGATTTTATGCAATTTTGTCGACGAAGACAGAAGGCTGAGCGAAATGAATAACAATAGGATGCAATTTGATGCGTGCAAACGACAAACGTGACTTCGTCTTTGCCCTGTTTTGTTTAGAACGTATTTTGAAACTCTGTTCTCAGAGAATCCACACTCCCCATTCGTTATTCAATGCCTACAACCAGAGCCGTAGACTGAACAAATTAAAATACAGTGGATTCTTTCACCAGGAAATGAAGAAAATATCCCATAGATTAAGAGAAAAACTGAATCAAAATTATTACTTCCCTGAAAGAGAAAGAGTACTGATTGAACAATAAGTTGCAATAGCGATGATTCTTGGGGAGTCCCTCAAGGATCTGTTCTCAAGGTATTATTTTATTCATAATTCGACTTTCATAATGTTTTGAATATCGCTGTAGACATATATTTCATTGAAACATTCAAGATTAACAAAAGATATGTAGAGAAGTGAATACTTGAAAATTTCTATTGATATTCCATTAAGACAATAGCGACATGCCACCGGATATAATTTATAATGCTCACGTTGATCTTAATGAGAAACTGATCAATCATGGCAATTATTCCTGAATAGATTAGGAATATTTATCGCTTCATTTGATGATCCCATTTCCATTATGTGAGGCTATTGCGTTGATGATGAGTATTTGAATCGTTATCGTATTTTTTAGGATAGTTCAAAAGTAGTGAAATGCAATTGGACATGATATACCTAGATAGTAGATAAATTTTCCAATGAAACTTTCGAAAAATACACTCCATCACAGTATATAACAACAATAAGAATAAATATAATAAAACATTATTAAATGAACCTAACATTTTCATAACTCACCAATCATTATCGTTAGATGATTAATTTTACCAAACGTGTATATATGAAGTCCATCCAAGATGAGATTAGTCAGTAGTATGAGTATTTTCTGAACAGTATGAGATACGGTTGTGGTTCATAATTAGTTTTTTTCGCATCCCCAATATCGAAACTGTATTCTGTTAATTCAATGCCAATGTCACACACTCTTATAATTCTGGAACTATTTGATTATTAAATGAACATACATATTGATTAAATCAGGACCAGAAACAGGTTCATCCTTGGAAATAGTCAAACTGAATACAGAATCGAAAATGAAAAAATGTACCTGAATAGAGTCAGCCATAAAAGTATACATCGGAATTTAAATGCAAAAAAAACGGAAGTTTCTCTTCCAATCGAAGATTCAACTGTATTTTTTAAACATTCTATATAGTTAGCAATGATGATCATCAAATTATCAGATCATAATGTAGGTTTGGATACACCAAACCGAAGTTACATTCACGGAACATCAATAGACATTATTTTTCTTTATGATAGGATCGTATTTCTTGTTTTCACATATGTTATTTATATAAGCCTTCCTTTTTAATTTTGGATCAAATAATATACCTAAGAATGTTCACAATAGATTCTTAATTTTCTACAAATATTTTAATGAATGTATATGCTGCTGTATATTATTGAGTTGTCAATTGATGTTAGTCTTTTTTCTCAATCTGTACCTTTAGAGTCGTTCTTAGCAATGTTTTCTACGAAATAGATCCTTTTCATTATACGTGGGCAATACCATGACCCAGAGACCCAATTGCCTAATTGAAGGTTAAAGTATTCACCATACAATATATCAGTTCAGATTGAGTAGGTTGAACTTAGCCGTTTCTGTATTGTGAAATACCCTAAAGAATCCGAATCGAACTAGTCGTAATGACTGAATAGTTTGGCGCCACTGTTTGTTTCTTCTAAAGCGCCAGATCCGACTCCTTTTTCCTTTGAAGGAGCTCCGGACCTCCCTCTCCTTTCTCATGGTGACGCCTTTTCCCTGTATCTTATTCAGCCTCTGTTTTGTATTATCCGAGCGATTCGTTCAAATTTGCCAATTCAATTATCTTTCGTTTAGAATTAAGGAAGGCTCCTTCCATACTTGTAATATTTTTCAATTCGAGATAAAAATTTGGGATTATAATTTCTCAAGTGCGAAGGACAGAAATGGGCTTCTGCTAATCCGTAATTAGTAACCTTCCGTACATAAATAAACCTTCAATCGTACTAAACATCACGTCTGAATTCTATTTGGTTGAATAAAAACTGTTAAATATACTAATTCTCGTAGGTAACAAATGTACGACAAATAAAATGGAGGACTATGAAACGTAATTTGATGGAGCAAGTGGGAGACGTGATTTTCGCTTTGGTCCTCTTCTTTTCCCATGTATTGTGTTTCGAAATCCAATATTCATGCACGTAACACGATGGAATTATCCAGGATAATGAAACGAAACACGTCTCTGAAATCCATTGTTTTTACAATGAAATCTTCGATATGAATGGTAATTTGGGTCCTTTATGTCTGTCATTTTAGAGAGTTTATTGGAGTTTGACATGACAATGAGAATATGGAAGCCCATATTTGACAAATGTTAGTAGACAATTCCAAAAGAAGGAGAAGAAAAAGTGAGGTACTCCTATCAGAGCTTGAAAAAGTTTTTTCCCAACTATTTGAATTAACTAATTGATCTTATATACTTATGGTAGGCCAGCAGTAAATGAAATCTTGAACTTTTTTCGAATTCTTCATTTTCATGAAGAAGATGAGATTATTCTCAATGTACTATCAAACTCTGTGCTAATCTATTTTGGATGAGTATTAGTCGTTCACAGATAATGATAAGACATTTTTATACCAATTGGTGTTTTTCATTTTATATACAAGAATCACAATTAGGGTAGATCAAACAGATTACCCAAACCGAGAGCTTTGAAATTGTGAAACTTTCTCGCATCAGTTGTGAAATTTTTTCAGAAGACACTAACTAGAGATTCAACAAATCCATTAGAACTTTCTTCGTTAGCTGCCGTTATGATATGGTAAATAAGAAAGGGGGACGGTTTAATTTGAAGAACTATGGGGAATTCTATGGTTATCAAGAATGAAATAAATGCGATATTAGGTATTAATGCCTGTTGACAGGTTACTGGAATTGAAAACATTCGTGGATATTGACAGGACTCATGATGGTTATAACTATTAACACTACTTTTTTTGTGATTTCATTGTGGACAACGTCGTATTGTCTTTTCCTCCATAATATGGAAGAATACAATCAACAGGGTGGCCTTACGAAAACGTACCGGAAGGTATAACTACTAGCAAGGGATTTTATCGAGAAAAACCTGAAACACGTCAACTTACGTCAACTTTGTATATGAGAGGGTATAGCCCAAACTTTACCCTCCTAACTAGGGGTAGCATCCCCTAGATTTTTCAAATGGGAAAGGGGGTCAAATGATAGCTCGTTGAAAAGCCCTTCTGAATCCCTATAAATTTCTTTTTCATTTTTGAAATTCCGTCTACTCGTTGCGAAGATATAGACCTTTGAAATGTTGCTAGTGCATTTCTCAAAAAATACAAGAAGTGAATCGATTTCGCTTAAAAAATCACCGCTATAGCAACTACTGAGTCTATTTTAATGAAAACAATTCCTGACATGCGAAAACGTGGTATTTTTTTACTCAATTAAAACTACCAACTAGCTGGAATCAACAAAAACAGAAAAAAGCGAATTGTTTCTAGAAAAATATTCTCAACATTTACTTCAACGAAACGGTACAGTTCATTTCTGAGTATATGATTCAGGAAAATAAATGAATTTTCAATTCAATAATTGATAATGTTCTAACTGACAGAGGAAGATTATGATTATGATAAATATTTGGCATCGATTGAAGAATCCTGAGTACGAGCTGTGAAAGTGGAAGACTTTGAATTTATAGGTACCCTTTTCGGAGTAATAAACTGGGGAATATTCACCCAGTATAAGGATTGGTGGATTGTGGAATTGGGATTTTATAGCGTGCTGCTTGTAGGTGTGTAGCCACTGATAGACGAACAAGGAACTCCTGTAATTCGCGTGCAAGGGTATTCATGATACATTTACAGCTCTGCTTCTCCTTTCCGTTCTGGTTTCATTATTTTCCACACCAGTACTCTCCTACGAGGTAAAACGACTGAAAATTATATTGTCATGAACTGTGTTGGTAGGTGAGAGAGAGCGAATGGTAATTGAAAATCTTAGACGTGTTCAGGGCTCCACTTCGTTTCATTATGCTTATCTGAGTTTGCGTGTCCTTAGCGAGGAAAACTTTGGGAAGCTTGTTTATCTTTATTACAATGACTGAAATGTCATTTTTAGCTCCCCATCTACTTTTATGTACAGTGATGATGTTTCAATCACGCTTCAGTTTCAATCTCATCATGACACGAATTCACTATTAGTTTCGACTAGAACTAGTAAAAAAGTTATAATTCATATTGAATGTGTGCAATTTCTTTGTCTTTCATATGTTGTATAACATATAATTATTTTATTAGATTACTTCTGAGATTTTTTTTACATTCATTCGAATCAGATGGCTGTCATTTGATAATGATGATATTATTTATCAACGAATAGAATATCAGTTTTGTTTCTCTCATTATGAAACACACACTTTAAACATTACCTACAATACATGGTGAAAAATGTTTTCCAGATTTCCCCGAGAATGGCTTTACAAACGTCCAGAATAATGAGGTATTCAGAGATGTGGTTTATTAATTTTATTATTTCATTATATTTGCTTTTTATGAATGGAACCAAACAATGTACATCATGAGATCGCAAAACCTGAATGGAGTATAACATACAGAAATAAAAATGGCGTAAATACCCCAAAGCTAGATGTTGCCTATCTGAGTGTAATCCTCTAGTTAGCTTATAATTATTCGATTGACGTGCCGACAGCACTGCTATACAAGTTCGCTCTATTCGGAAAACGTTATTGATAAAAGTATTGATGATAACAATAGTTCATGAGCTGCATATGGTTCTGTTAGTTTTGATCATAACATGAATTTAACAATTGGGACTCATTCAATCTATAAGAAGGGAGTTAAAGTAATCACATGATTGAAATCATGAAATATTTATTGAGATTCTGGAAAATCGAGATGTTTTTGGGGACCCAATAATGTGTTGAATTTTTGTCGGTCCGGATCTGGAGTCGCTTTAGTATGAGCAGGAAATCGTGTATGCTAATTATCTGAAAAAATACTGTTATGATGATGACAGACACCCTTTATCTCGATTATAAAACTTCCGAAACTGCACATATGTAGTATATTCAGAGCTACCTTGGTGAACGCTACCTAGTGTAAACTTAATTTCGTTTCGCAATGGAACACCCAGTCTATTATTACAGTATGTTTACATTCTTTGAAACAATGATTTTATCGATAATATGGCTTCAATTGTTCTTCTCATTTTATTGCAATTTGGCAGTATTACTTTGATAAGAAATCAGAAATTGGCTTGAACTGAAACAAATAAGTAGATAGAATTCTGTTCGTATCAGAGAACATATAAAGAACTTATGCGCGAATTGTTGTTATTCGTATATTTCGATGCAGCCACGTAATTCGCAGAAAATCTTTATTGTCAAAGCAAAATATTGATCACATGGATCGGGAAACTTTATTAGAAATGCCAAACGACTCCTCTTCCTATATTTCATAATCGTAATTTATATACGAATTCGGGATCCGGTGGAATTCATCCAGGCGAAAATTTGAATTTTGCAGGAATCCGGAAAGAAATGAGTTGCGCATATTTCATGTGAAATATAATAATAAATATTCATTCAATAATAAACGGACTGGATTGAGTTGTTTCTCGGTAAAACACTAAGAATTTCTAGTTAGTAGTTGTACTATAATGATGCAATATGGAAGAATTCAATGAAAAAGATTGAACAAAGTAGCAACAATCTTTAATTGGAGATATGATTACGTCATCAAGTCCGAGATAGGTATTGTAAAATGTTTCATAATATGTTATCCTTCGAGGATGTTTGTGATAGAATAAATCATAACTATTCACCCATAATATCGTTATTCATATCTCAGTAAAAACTTTCATCATGAAAATATTGAAATATGAGGTAGCCATTATTGTTGAAATAATTTCCAATTGGTAATTATGATGTATGGAAATCATAATAAAAAAAATAATATCACGTCAGAATTATAAAATGTCTCGAGTAATTTGCAAAATGGTATTCTTATTTGAAATTTTTATAGATCTATATTCGGAGAGATTTTCATATTCCAGTGATGGAGAAAATGTTTTGGAAATACGAATCGATGTTTACTATTTCTTTACATCACTAGTTTTGATAATTCCTGAAAAGTCGTATCTCCCAAAAAACGCATAAATACAGAGTGATGACAAAAAAACAACTCCAAGGCACAATTTTCGTAATTATACAGTATACTGAATCAGTGAATATTTATACAAAAGAAAGGGTGAGGTAATATAATGGAGTAATAATGAAAATACAAATACCTACATTTTTCCGTACCCCCTATATGTCCCATGATAAATATTGTGGAATTCTAGCTTTACCGTTCCCCCTTTCAAGATACCACTAATTCTTGTATGAATTCAACGTTCAAACATTTGCTCAGTGTTGCTTAATTTCATTACACCTATTTCTGTGGTTCAGATTTGCATGCATTCATAACGTCTGGGCAGTGATTACACAACATTTTGCATTTTATCGAAGCAATAATAGCGGCTAATAGACGTTAAATTGCAGAGAAGTGCATTGTAACACTAATACCTTCGTGAGCGGCTTCAACATCAAACCATTTCAGTCTGCTATTATTGGTTTGCTTGTTCAACCGAATTCCTACAGAAATAATTGAAAACCAAAGTACCAAAAAAATATAATGCAACTCTTTACGGGTATATTTTCTCATAATTCTTTTCGAAAAGAAATGATTTCACTCTCATGCAGAAATTTTAAATCATTAAACTGAATATTTTGATAATTGTTATTTTCCTAAAAGTTATTACAGAAATGCTCAGATTGGAGCAGAAGATTTCAAAGGCTTTGGGTCAAAACTCGTAAAATATAAGATGGTTCCACGTACTGGGTGAAAAAATCAACTTCTTGCTGAATTGAATTTCCTGAATCGAACTCTGTTCAGACATTTCAGCTATCCTTCACCTTTCACCTATTACATAGATTCACCTAATTATAACGTTTCTTTGGCAGCATTTATAGTGCACCAATTAACGTCGAATGTTTTTTTTGCGTTTTTTGCTCTAGTTTGACAACTTCGCATTTTATGATGGAACTTGATGCAGATTTTTATACTGAATTCGATATATACAGGGTGTCTCATTTGAAAAAATTTCAATGTTATATCTCTGTATATCTCGAAATATTTTATCTGCGCAAATATGACATTATTATATCCTCTTTCTCAAGTGATTTATACTATTTTCAGACACTAACGGGCCACCCTGTATGTAGAATATTCGGTACAAACTAAAAACTGACACAGAATCAACAAAATCAAACATAAACAAATATAAAATAGAATTTGTATAATATATAATATAATGTCATATTGAATCGAACTTTTTCTGATAGATAGTTCTCGTAATTTTAGATAGCTAAATAATAGGTTCCTTATGTGTAATGATGTACACAGACTTCTCGATAGATAGACTATGGAAATCTACAACAAAACTGATTGTTTTCACACCTACCCCAAATCAAACATACTTATTTCAATTTTACCTCACATGAGTGAAGTCGAATTATGCTGATGATGTCATACAATCTCTCAAATCAAGTTCGTTCTGGCTAATGATAAAAGCAACAACGAGTCAGTGTCTTAAGGATTATTGAAGATAAATTCCACACTAAATACGCTCCTCGACCAACTCCTTTCAGGAAATCTATATCGTAATGGACTGCAGGTAATAAAGAAAAAGCTCAGTGGATAATGTTTTGGAGCTGGAATAGAAAGCGAAAATGAAGTCACGGGATTATTTCAAGTCAGCCGTGATAATTTATGTAGGAAAGAAGGAGATAGCTCAGTATTGGGCATGACATATTTTCAAAATAGTATACACAAGCTGTATACATTGCTTTATTTATGACAGTGTGAGCTATTTCTTGAGATTTGTTATCATCATATCAATGAATGCGATAGTGCCAGAAAGAATAGGTTTGTCTTGTGATGATGATGTGGAAATCAACTATGAAGAATATTGTCGCATCATAATTATAATATACTTCAACTTGCAGACGAGATAGATGTCAATGTTTCTGGAATAAAAAGATTGGACATCATGAAATTGATTATTATGACATGGAGACAAAATGCCCTATGGTTATTATTTCTGGAATTATTTTAATTGTAATGAATGCATATTTCATTAAATATTGAAATTTTTCTTCTGAACAACAATTTTTTTCAACTTCCTCAACTGCATATTGTTATTAACACAAATACTATTTTTGTCCTGATCAAATTATCTCCGTATCTCTCGTAGTAAAGTTATTTCACCAATGAGGTATTAGACGAAACGATTCAGAGGGGAAGTTTTTGGAACTGCTGTATTTATAGTGCAGTGATCATTAAAATTGATCCCGTATCAACCGATAGTCGTAATTGATTTCGTTTGAGAGAACCCATTGTGGCGCAGTTCTACTTTGATGAATGATGATTCATGAAACAGCATAATATTCGGCTGTAAAGCTCGATCCTGGAACAGACATTCTCTGAAATTGACATCCTGCCAGCTAGCACCAAACGGTCTATCCTGCTATCCTGCATATTTGTGGACATTCGTCGACCGAATCCTGCCATCGACTGCATTCTGATGCGGGAAAATTTTATTTCAATGAGCAGCTGCACCGCCTATCCAGATAATAATAATGCAGGCATACCAGTCATGAGCTGAGATTGGAATCATGGAGAGTATGCGTGGGAACTCCAGACCGATTATAGTCCATTTATGATAAGTTTTGATGTATTAAGATATTCATTGTTCATCTGCGATTCGTGAGTACAAAGTTCATTATCTGATTGTCGTTGTCATCGATTTGATTCTTCAATCCTCTAGGTGTTTTGAGTCCTTGAGTGTTCTTGACCCTGTGCAAATTCAGCAGAAACTCTCCACACTGTTTTCTGTATATTCTGGCATCTCAAATAATGCTCATAATATAGATTGCCATCAAAATATTTCAGTATTTGTTGAAATTAGTGTAATAGTCATAATTATGGATGCCCTTATGTTCCTAGCTATGTCCCAATCGAGTAGACGTTCTGTAGTTAGCTAGATACTTTGTTAGTTTGAAGCCATCAGAACTGTCTTTTTTGGAAAAATAAATACAGGATGTAACTGAATAGGTGTGAAACATCTGAGGAGGTGATTCCTCATCGAAAAAAAATAGGATCTTGCAAATAAGTATAGGTACAGTATCGAAATTAACCTGACATTTTCTACTACCGAAAATTACCACTATAACTATTTGTCTTATTATTTGTTTACCATTTGAAGATGTATTTCCTTTAGCACGTTTCATTCTGAACAAAAAATTTCTCCTGAATTTTTTGCCCAAAATGAACCAGTTCGCACCAAAAAAATATTTCACTACCTGCATTGAATGATTAAAGTCAACGTCACACGGGAATATATGTCAATTATGAGTTTCAATATCTAGTCAACCAGATATTTCATTCGGCTTGCTAGTTGAGAGCGCACTAGTCTGTAGACAAAGTACCATGATCTTAATAGCCGTTTGAGCCCCTTCAGCATTTTTCTTGTACTACTAATTATAACTTTTTTGTTTTCCATTTCATCGTCGACACAAGCATTAAATAAGTCAGTAAAGTAGAAACAGAACCAAACAGAACTGAATCAAGTTGAAATCTTAAACGTTCACTTATTCGACGTCATATTTGTATACGTCCAGCAGCGCCCTCCAGTAGTTGAAATCGTTACACACAGTGACAAATACACCGAACACGAACACTCCATGGGACATGCAATGAAGGCATTCTGTGAGATTACATCATCAAACGTCAAGTGTATGAAATCATATGAACTATAATACACTAACTGAAAACGAATTCACAGCGTGAAAATAAAACAACTAGCAATTATCTCATTTCTTTTTCTACATAACTACTTCCTGATCCAAACAAATCTATCATGCAATTATAGTTACCACTTTTTTTCAATATTGATTCAGATTGTCGAAATGTAAATGTTTCATTGTAATCGTCCTGATACTTCGAGATTTTGAAAATCCTCTGTTGATTATATCATTCCACCATCTGTTTTGTTATGATATGTTGATAAAGAATCTGTCGATATGGAAATATTCTCGCGAACCACTACACCTTTTTCGCAATATTAATACTTCATTCGATGAATAGGTTCGTTAAACTCTCCGATTCCAATGCTGAAATATTGGATATACAAAATCCGGTGGAGTCGAATTTTTAAACTCGTCCCGGGGATCGAGCTGACAGAGTTATTTCTTAGAGTGGAATATCAAGCAGAAATCCAATTCAGAAGCAATGCGTCTTAATACATATAATTAACGAAAATGGAAGAAATATTGTAAAATTCATATTTCATACTTTTATCGTTAATATCTGGAAGATCTCTAATATTATGAGTGTGATCCAAAATTGTTGAGGACACTTCGAAATTTTTTGTTATGAAATGTTCAATATGCAAAATTTTCAATTCACTCCTCACAACATTTCAGTCAACGCAAAAATCATCAGGCTGTCGAGAGAAAAATGTCTCTTACTAAGCAATTCACATCAAAATTTGACCTAGTCGTTTTTACTAGTACTCTATTCCAACATCAAATAAAATAAATAAATCGATAAATACTACCTCAACGTAAAACCAATTTCTTCATCCTACATTAAGCATCAGAATTCGCATGTAATTACCAATTCTGGAAAACTTTTATTCGAAATGTTTTAGAAGGTGCTCATAATTCGAAGAGAGTACAAGAACACAATTATATTTTCTTACTGTCTATTGACAAATTCAAACAAAAATAATGTCAAAGAATATTCTTTCCATGTTAATGAAACGCACTGTATATGTTTGTGATTATTTTTTCTCATTTTTGGCTCGTACTTTTTGTCAATAATTGAATTTCAACACATCTTTTTCGGTCTGGTGAGAGTTTTCGATTTTCAGTCAAGCCGCTAATTCGTGTACTCTAATTATAGAGGATAAATCTTCGCTCTCGATAGTTTTATTTTCGAAGTGTTGGCCAAACTTTTCAAATTTACTGAGTTCTAGATAGATTTCGAAGAGAAGCGACCGGTTTTATCTGAAATAATTAATCTGGAAACAGATTTCCTGACCCTACATATTTTGTACATACAAAATAGTCGACTGAATAGATAGATAGTCTGAGTTCCTACAGGACTTGCTAAATTCCATTTGGTTTAGATGCAGGACAATACCTCATTTTATATAATGTATTTACTAAACAACCTATTGTTCTTTCGGTTCTCATTTATAAACTATAAAAATATCAATCGATATCTTATCATCGAGTTATTCAGATACATCACTTCTTTGGAACCATTGTTACGTCACAATCGTGGCATATATAAACTTCAATTCAATATGGAGGCCTCATTTCACCAACCTCAATTCGTTACAGTGTTGAAAAGCGGCCAAGATGGTGATCATCCGAGAAATTGCAGATGGCTCATCAAATATAGCTGAATCTGAAAAAGACAACACTGTTGTAGAAGGTCGACTTGCTACAATAATAAGAACACTTTATCTGTATGTTTCTATATATACCATCATGGGTGGATTATTTGGCGATCGTAGAGTTGTTGGTGCCATAGAACCTGTTGGACCACAAACTCCTTCCTTGGAAGTTGAAATACACCTGAATCCTTTGTCCATCGAAACGGAAGAAATAGACGATAGAGGAAGACTGTGTGGAATGACCGGAGAAGAAGTCGGTGACCTCATCTTGTGGAGTCTTGGGATTTTCGTTAGTATTGTGTTCCTGATCCTAGCATCCGTTGTGTACTACACAGATGGTGAATAACCTAATTCCAGTGAAGTTTATGCATATAATATTTTAAGGAATGAATTATTAAATCACTTCAGTCACAGTTAAGTTCTCAAACACCTTATCGAAACTTCAAATGTAATATGCAATGGTTTGTGTCTGTTTATCTTTAATATATGGATGAAACTTATTTGCAACTAATTAGTTTTCACTGGTTGGGAAATACAACTTATCTCAGGGTATAATATACTTACTTGCTACAGAATATTTCCGTATCGATTACCTTTAAAGTAGGAATATTGCCGTAAGGCTTTCGTTGGCCTGTTTCGATATTTCGTTATGAATGATGAATGCAAAATTGACTGAAGAACTTACTGAAGCCAAAGTAAACAGGTAGGAGGATTATATCAGGAGCATCTTGAGGTCGATGCAACGTTTCAGAGCCACTCTACTGTTTTCCGTAATTTCATCAGAAAATATTCGATAGTTGTTAATTTTCGTTCAAGTATGTTGATATTTCATTTTTATTATTAACAATTCGATTCAAAATCAATTTATCAACATTCAAAGCTGATATAAGCTAAAAACTATATTCGATATGTAAATATATCTGATTCTATGTGAACAAAATTGAAATAAAATTTCAGTTGTGTTGCTGAAAAACTTATCAACAACACAATATGAGTTCGTGAATGATGAATGGAATAAAAGTCTTATCCGTATGATGCATTACAATTCCTGATCCAATTTATATGTAGTGAATATGTTCGCTTTCAATTTTCGAAATTCAAAAAATCCTAGACGGACATGAAATTCCTGTAACCGAATATTTTTTTTTCCATTCCGAATCGAAATGCCTTTTACTTTCTCCTAGTTATAATCACTATCCTTTCGAAAATCCTTCGTCAGACAAAATCTATAATTCCATTTTCTTCCCATTAAGATTTAAAAAATGCTCACAGAATGATCAAAATACATTCAGTTTACCTTTAATTTTATTTTTATTTCACGTGAACATGAGGAATTTCAAGAATAAACGAATACGTCTTCATGATACTTATATCCTAAGAGGCAAGGAATTGCATCTCTTCGAACTGATTCAAATAGGAACTCATTTCAATGTCTATTAAATTTCGTAATCTTATGTTTGAGGTAGTTGCAATACGTGTCGAATGATGCTCCTATTATTCATGAAACTGATTCTCCCCAGGCAAGGGTAGAACTAATATTCTGAATCGGTTACAAGCCTTCGCCTACAGTGATTCACAATTTAAATTGAAATTGTTTCACTCCTGTTCAGTCTGTAGTACTTATTACTAAGTCGAAAGAAAGTTTGTCTGTTGTTAGTTATTCCATACTTCAATATAGAACATTTGGCATCTCAATATCAAATTGAAAACAATCCCGTAGGCACTTAGTTTCATTAAACAAACAAAATTAATATAATTGAATAGGTTTTTTCGATATCGTGTCGCTTGCCGTAGGGTTCCATTGAGAATCATTGGTGACAATAGCCTCGTGCCGATATTGTCATCTATTATCAGTTTCTAAATTTCACTGGTGAAAGGCTGGAAACTGTTGTTGATATCGATTCTCTATAGAAATTTATTCACGTTAATCTGTATTCTTTAATGTACTTGAAACCCCCGAAATCATTCGAAATGATGAGGGTTGACTAGCTCACGGTGAGAGCTAGCTACATGTCTCCATTAGCAGATTTCCCTTTTTCAAGGAATCTTGATTGATTAACCTGATTAAGTCCCACTGGAGGGGTCAGTGCAATTCACTTCCGGATTCTCACAAAAAATCCAGTGGAGAATAATATGGAGCCATATGTGAATCGTTTTCTGTAATTCAACCAAATAAGATCCATAGGATATTGAAAAAAAACATCAAAGAAATACAGAATTCCGTCCACTTCTGATGGACAAACAAAATTTCAAATTTGTTAAAAAATGGTCTTCCAGCGATATACGTTAGACAAAATTTGGGATTTTGTTATTCAGATATTCCAGATGCTATTCGAATGAATTTCCTCAAACACACTGTATCATACAGATGAATGTGAATCAATTAAATCAAAAGACAATAGAGAGAGAATAATTTAGTTTTCTAGGATTTCGAAACATTGAGGCATACAGTTATGATGGTGTTTGTTGGAATGCTCAAATCTAAGTGAAAATTAATGTCAAGGTCATTTGTTACATCACAAGGATCCGAGGAGATTTGATGGAAGAAAGAGACTGGAAGTTTATTCTTCTTTGGAGCGATTGTCTTAAAATATCAATTACTCAATTCGGCAAGACAATTAGGTTTTCTCTTGAAATGCTATTAAGTTTCTTCCGAACTATAGGATGGCTATGACAGTTAAATAACAGTTACAGTTCACAGAGGGTGAAATGAATGTTCAGCGAAAATTGCATTTCCCACTCACGAATATTAATGAGGCCATGAATGCGCCAAACCAGCTGGGTACGGAAAAAATCCATTAAAAATAATGCCAAGTCACAGAGTAGTTAAACGATCCAGCCTCTCTTCATGATGTGGCACTGGGAAAATATCTTCAATCCAAGTCTAAAAACGCGCTTCCGCCAAAATTTACGCGCCATTCCGATGAACGGACTCTCGGAAGCATTCTAGAAACTTAGTTATTGCAGCTATCGAAAGATTTGAAGAAATATACCGTTTCTTAGAATTACACTCACATCGAAAGCGACTGCGAAATATTATATATAAATGTTTTCAATAACAATAACGGTAATTAAAACGACTGCAAATTCAATGAAGATTTGTTCTAGACAGCATCCACATATGAGAATAACTCTGGAAAAAAATATACAAAGGATCCACAACAATGTGAGAAATCTCTTGGATTCGAATGAAATTCACAAAAATTATACAAATGTTTCCTACAAGCACTTCTCATAGAAAATGAGAGTCACTACTGAGGAGTACTCGAAATATTGTCTAGTGTTGTATTTTTCATGCTTAGTTTATCAATAGTGAACTGAGTTCAATCATTGAGTTCGAATATACTGTGTGATTGAGGACTGACAAAAAATGAGTGAGGATAGCTCGAAGAAAAACTAGAAGAAAGGTACTCCTGTTTATTGCCAATGAAATTATTCATATCCGAGGAAAACTTTCATAAAATAATGTTTCTCATCATAAGAAACTCTAAAACTTTTGTAACTTCATCATGTCATCATCCAAATTTGTTCACAGACTCTATTCTTTTGTAAATATAAGTTGCGATAGTTAGTCTGGTTAGTTTTATGGTTTCAATTAGTTACAACGCATGCTCGGAACGGGTCCAAGTCTATTGGCCTCATGACATTTTCTGTTGGAGTTGGTTACTTTCATTTTCTTCTTGTAATAAATAAGGTGATGGTGAATTCTATAGCATTGCAGTTGAGGTGTATATTGAATACTGACAGTTTTACTTCTGACAACGAGGAAAATATAAACATTCTAGATGAAACCACGTTTACCTCAATTGACAGATAAAGTATTCACTCCTGAATGAATATGTAAACTACGAGAAACCAAACATTTGAATGTTTTTTCAATCATAAATCCCCCGAGAAAGGCCTTATCAAAAATAAACTCACTGTTTAAAACTTCAGTGAGCCGGTAAGGTGATATAAAGTTTATTCGTCCGTTGACAACATAATTCTATTTTTATTCACCCTTTCCGTTAGGGAGCAGCTGATACTGAATTTCAACCTAATTGTTTGAGTGATAACTCATTTCATCTTCTGAATAATTAATGTGACAAGCGATGGATCAATTCTGAAGGTAGCATCATATGCATCTCTGAAAAAATGATTGTATACTATGTGATCGTTCGATGGACGAAAAAAATAAATAGCCATCAAATATCAATTCATAGGCGTACAATAGATGTCCATTGGACGTCCATGGATCGAACCTTAACTAGATATAAAATGTGCGTCAATTGGATATCGTGTGGTAGGTAGGTATGCTGAACTGAAAAGGTTTCACATGCATATTGACCATACCTTCTTCTTCATACCTTTGGAATGTGTAATGAGATCATACAATTATACTAACTTCGAAGTGATCCAAGCATAGAAACACAATAGGAATGATTATGACAATGAACAAAATTATATTAACTCCAAAGCAAACAAAACCTAGACTTTACGATATGATAACAGTCAGATGCTTAATCCTGAATGATATGGAGAAGATACGTAGACAGAATCATTATGGTATGGACAAAACCAGGTACTAGTAAGGATGAATATTATATGCAAAATATTGCAGCAGATCACTAAACATCTATATTACATTTACAGTTTGTGTTTGAATCCATTATAAGGAATTCTACCCCATGGAATTCGGAAGTGATAATCAATCTAAATATATGAAAACAGTTTTCTACATAATAGATCGGTTATATCGATATATCATAGTGAAAATTATGATTTACAGCGAGCGATTCGTCATCATAGTTTTGGGACGTCTAGTATGCAAAAGTAATAAAAATTTTTATATAAATTGTTATATCCATCATTCATTCTGAAATCGTGTTTTCTATTCCAATTGCGAAACATAATCCAAATTAAATACTAACATTTTCTCTTTCCTGCTAGAAGATATCTGGCAAAATCTGAATTATTTACTTTCAGTAAATGTGTGATATTGGATCCCAAGTCTCAAATGGCGTGTAAGAATCTAATATAATGTGACATGCGACAGTCAGATTTCACATCAAATGGATGCTGCATTTAACTTAAAACGAAAATGTCCTATGCAGAAGTTTATCTCATTGATAGCTGGAAATTGTTACGGCATTGTTGAAAATAATATATAACGTGATTGATATCATGTTTCCAGAGTATTATCAAGGATTAACTATCTTTTAATAACCAGGAATAAAGGATTGTATTCTCGATAAAGATTCGCCATTTTATGATAGTATAACAATAAATGTCACATTTTGACTGTGATTGTATATAAAACGTGATTTGGGTACGTCTTATTTTCATTATCTAGGAAGTGTCGTGCTATTATTCTCGGTATAGGTATATCCTTCAAACGGTAAGTATTTATTAGAAAATATTTGCACCGCGATCAAATAATCGAAGTAAGTGAATTAGGTGATTATATGAATGATTAATTTTTTGTAGGACAGGAAATGCATTTACCGCTAGCGGCGTTAACGTTACTGTTAGTAGCATCATCTGAAGCAACGAATGAGACTGATCCATACAAAGGCTACCGTTTGCCAGGGACACAAATTCCCTCTAGATATCAAATTGACCTTCACTTATCGGATACAGTATTCACAGGAGATGAATCTTCTTTCAATGGTTCTGTCTCAATCACGTTCCAAGTTACAGAAGACACAACTGAAATCAAATTGCATTCAGCAGTGACTATAGACAAAGTGACATTATTACCTAGTACGACTATCTTCAATCACACCTGGAATTCAACTACAGAAATCTTGACAATTCCTCTTACGACAACTTTAATCAAGGAAACTGACTATAACCTAGCCATCACATACACTGGCCAACTTGACACGAGCAACATGTTGGGCTTTTATAGAAGTCAATATGACGATGCTGCAGGCACTCAATATTTGGTCACAACCCAGTTCGAATCAACTTATGCTAGAAAAGCTTTCCCTTGTTTCGATGAGCCCAAATATAAAGCCAGTTATGTGTTGACTATGAAATATCCAGAAGAATTGGAAGCCATAAGTAATACACCTAGCGAAACGCAACTTAACGAGTGAGTATTTGACTCTTACCTTGAATGCATTTGTTGATCTCCTCTATATTTTCAGTAATGGTTATAAAACTACTATTTTCACTGAAACACCATTGATGTCTTCTTACTTAGTGGCATTCACTGTATCTCGATTCAATTGCTCCAAAGGACAAAACATCGACACTAATATTACTCACCGGGTTTGCTCCAGACCAGAAACTACTGCTGATAGAGATTTAGCTACTGAATATGGTACTAAAATAATGAACGCGCTTGGGGATCATTTTGGATACAGATATCAGGATATGAAAATTAAAAAGATGGATCAACTAGCCATACCTGATTTCAATGCTGGTGCAATGGAAAACTGGGGAATGGTGACGTATAAGTACGAATTCCATGCTTGATTTTCTTCAAGTTATCATAAAATAATTCAAGGGAAAATGCATTATTATATAATGAGGACCATACCTCGAGTTTAATGAAGCAAAGAGTGATAGCAATCATTGCTCATGAATTCACTCATATGTGGTTTGGAGATCTAGTTACCTTGGAATGGTGGGATTATACATTTTTGAACGAAGGTTTTGCCAGATATTTCCAATATTTCATTTCAACTAAGGTAAATCACATATCCTCATGCTGAATCATATGAAAAAATGTATCATCCAGATTCCCGAATTAGTCGACTATGAGATGAACGAACAATTCGTGGTTGAAGTTCAGCAGACCGCTTTCTTGGTAGATTCATCGACGAGTTCAGATTCATTAACTTCTAAAGTGGTTACGCCGTCTGAGATTTCTTCGAAGTTTGGTTTGATTTCTTACAACAAAGGTATAGAAAATCTATCAGAATATGAAGATGAAGGTTTCGTTAGGGTAACTCAAATCATCTCCTCATTACAGGTGCAAGCATATTGAGAATGCTAGCAGGTTTCATGGGAATTGATAATTTCACTAATGCATTGAGAGATTATCTGAGGCAAAAGTGAGTATATTTGAATGAAAAAATATTTCATTCGTCTATTATATGATTTACTTCTTTGAATGATAAAATAAAATGCTTTTTATAGTGCTTATTCTACAAGTGTACCTGAGAAATTATGGAACGTCATGGCAAATTATACACCCTCAGATATCCCCTCAAATGTATCATTTTCAGAAATTATTGATAATTGGTCCAATAAAGCTGGTTATCCTTTGGTGACAGTTTCAAAGAATGGTACCGATTTGATAGTGACACAGGTGAGATTTCACTTTCTCAACCCATTTCTTGAAATATTTGTGATAAATAAATAATACTTTCCAGAAACGATTTCTGTACTCTGGTTCTGACGATACTCAGTGGTACGTTCCCATTGCATATACCCTATCAAACGATGAGAATAAATTCGAAAATATTTCTGCACGTTTCTGGCTACGGCCCAATGCAACACATATAATACAGAATGCTCTAGAAAATAATGAGTGGATAATTTTGAATAACAAAGGCAGTGGTACGTATATCATCAGAATTCAAGATATCCATATTCCCTTGATATATTTCATTTCAGCCTACTACAGAGTGAATTATGACACATACTTGTGGGAGAAGATTCGATCAATTTTGAGTAGTAATCATACGCTCATAGATAAAATCAACAGAGCTCAAATTGTCGATGATACTCTGAATCTAGCTAGATCAGGCCATATCTTATATTCGGAAGCCTTTCAAACTCTAGATTATCTGCGGATTGAAACTTGTTACTATCCTTGGTATTCAGCTATTGAAGGCTTCAATTATCTCCTGTTGAGGTTGGGTGACGATTCAATCCTCAGTCAAAAAGTTAAATCTAGAATACTGTATCTTATGGGAAGTGTGAAAAAGTTCATGAGTCTGTCGAATTTAACTGGGGAAAATCATATAGATACACTCAAAATCCAGAAAGTATCGACTCTCGCTTGTAAACTCGGAGATGAGAATTGTGTGAGAGCATCTAAAGAGCTTTTCCTTGGATACAAGAATGGATCTGTCAGGTAGACAAATAATCCGATTGGACAGTTTAATTGTTTTGTTAAAATTATCGTTTCAGCATTGACAAAAATGTGAGGTTGATTGTGTATTGCAACGCTTTGAGATACAGTGATGACATAGATTCTGACTGGGAGTACCTTTGGAATATACTGAAGAACACTTCTCAAGCGAACGAAGTCACTAATATAATCACTGCCCTGGGATGTACAAGAAGCACAAAATATCTGAGATAGTAAGTGGCTACACTAAATATCACATACTTGGAACTTCATCTCTTATGGGCAGCATATACTTTTCAAAAATATCTCAAATGTCGTGGAAAATATTCTACTGATGATCGCCTATGACCTTGGCATAGTTAATTTCATTTCTCTTTCATTTTCCACAAGTCGACAATGAAGGGAACAGAAAATATATCCAAAAACTAAAACTATATTTCAGCTACCTAGAACAATCTGTAAACGCTTCATCTGGTATCAGAATTCAAAACCTGCCTGAATTGTGGGCATCTGTTTATAGTAGTTCTACAGAAGGATTAGAAGTCGCTTTCGACTTTTTAACGAAAAATCACTCCCAAATATATGCTTAGTGAGTACATACAGACTACCTACTATTTCTTCCGATACTCAATCTTCTCTTTCAATTTTTAGTTTCTCAAAGGCATCGAGTCTACTAAGCGCCATAGTTGAGAGGTTCACAACTAATACTCAGTTGGAAAGAGTAAGATTTTGATATATAGTGTGTATCAGCCAAGTATAGTTAATTACTTTCTAATAAGAAAACATGAGATACCTGTGGAAATTTGGCTGATACATACTATATTTGTATATATATACCTGAAGTGTTATTCAAATTGTTATTTTTAGCTCCAAACTTTCATCGATTACCAATCTGCTAATTCCTCGATAAAATCACTGGCTGAAAGTGCTCTCATTAAAGCGAAAATAAATTTCGAATGGGTGTCTAGCAAGAAGGAAGACTTGGAACGACATTTCGGAATATCTTCCGCTTCAGGAGTTGTAATATCGCTCTGTGCGATGTTACCAACTCTTATTATTTCAATGATGATCTTCAATTGAACAGATCATGACTTAAAGATATTCCAGAAGACATATTAATCATTTTCTCAAGATTCATAACTTGTTTGAGTAATTTAGAATTGGTATAGATTTTTATGATTCCACGAAAAATTAAATTATATAATGTTGCAACCTTGTATCACATGAATTGTAGCCTTCTCAGTATATTTCAGATGAAATAGATACCAGAACAATTCACCAATGCATGAGTTCAAGTCATCCAAAACATCACCAAATGTGTGAAGATTTCCAATTGCCATGTTGTTTATTCTATGATGGAATAATTGCAGTGGAACTTAAATTTTTGAATCCTCGAACGAAAAATTGTACAGGGTGCGCCAGAGAAACTTACTTATTTGAAAGGTCAATAAAAAAAAGTACTTCAGTTATTTTTTTATTTTTTTTTATTTGAGAATACAATATCCCAATTTTTTTATGCAGTCTTAAAAATGACATCGGATAAATGGCGACCCCCATTGCGCATACACTGATGAAGTCGATTTTTGAAATTCGTATCCACTCTTCGCAACATAACAGCATAACTGTGGATAACTTTGTGCTGATTCAGCAGATTCTCCACACTGTTTTCAATGAACTTACCGTCATGTATAATAATATTAATTTATTCAAACCAACCTATAAAAAATCATATGAAATCAATTCGTGAACAAAGATATATTCCATATGATTCTTTACTTACCTCCTCTACAGTATCACATGGAAGTTTTCGTTTTTCTATTGAATTTGCGATCATTTTCTGGTCATCTCCACTGAATGCTCACGTCATTTAGATAATCATCATAATAAAAATATGTTATCACGAAAACATGTTTCCAATATTTTTAATGGCATTTCGACTAAATAAACAAACTTCATTCGCGAATCAAAGATCTATCTCCAAATTGATTTGGCATCGTTGTGAAGTGACAGTGTTGCTATAATTATTGATGCCTCAATGTTCCCAGTTATGTCTCAATCAATTAGAAGTTAGATAGATGAATGCTTTCAAGATCGCACTAATAGTATTGAAATATAACCGAATCTATCAGAACTATCTTCCTTGAATGAATATGTCATGATGCACCAAAAATGTGATATTTCAATGTTGTTGGAAATAATTCCGATGGTTGCCGTATCGGCGCTGATCTCGAATTCCATCCTATAGTCTCCCTAAGGGAAAATCGTGAATTTTGCCCACCCTATATACATGTGGAAAAGCGGATGTCATTTCACCAGTTGCCAGTGGCCATGCTTACCCAGCCTTGATGGCGTAGCAAACGTTCTCTCTTTGAATTTCGACCCACGCAAGATGGTGGATGGTTGTGTGTCGAAGGTAATTGTGTGTGGCTGCGTTCGAGGGTGTTCTCGAACAACTTAATCGACCTAATGAACTAGGTTGTCGAATAGAGCTCCGAACAAATCGTTTAATTATGGCATAGTCCAGCGGCTATATACGACCCGACGCATTCCTGATGCTGCTTCTGACACTACCACGATCGCCAGGGGCTTCCGCAGAATTTTCCCAACAGACCATATTAATTTTTCCTATCAACATGTACTCTTCGACCTGTTTCTTCTTGCAGCTAAGAACATTTAAATAATATCTGTAACTATCATGAGTTAAATCAGATATTTCATACAAATAAACTCAATTTAAAGAAGGTTGAGTAAGTTTTGATTCAGAATTTCTCACTATAAGAGAAGTTTTATACAGTCCAAATCCTCCTTTGAATAGTGTGTTCTTGTTGTAGTGTTTTTTGTTCTTGTTCTTGAATCTTAGTCCATATTCAGAAGAAATTCGAATAAATATCCGATAAAATGCAGTGGAGCTTGATTTTCAACGATTCCAAAACTCAACATCAAATTTCAGTATAGACTGATTACATTCGTGAAATTCAATGTTTCCTTTTGTATAAATTGATCTGCTTTCCCTTTATATTATTCGCACTAGTTGAATCTGAGGTATTTGCTCCTGTGCATATTCTTATTGGAATAAATAATTGCATCGGTTGGTGAGTCACATATATGGAATAAGTAAATGGTACAGGTGTGAGGTCTATAAAGTTGAAGTTGTGACAGTGGCTCTCTCTCTTCAATGCATCGACTCATTCTCCTTCTAATAAACTGTGAAGGTATAATCCTCATTCTCAATTGTGATTAATTAGTGAGCTCAAGACAGATGAACATGTGACAGCAACAACGTCCATTATATCACACCAATGAGAAAAACTGATTGTTTGAGATTGAAATTACCTCCCTAAAATCAAGATTCTATGAAAGGAATGAAAACTATTATGTTCCTGATATCAGCAGCTTTCATAACAACGATCAAATGGAAGACCTTGAAAAATATGGCAAACACTTCACCAACATCACAATTGAAGTACATCTGGCCACTTTGATATAATCGTGTGATGTCTGAACGATTAGTTCATCCACAATAGAGATAAGCATTCTCTGGGCAACCAATAATTATAGTGCCATGATGGAAATTTGAAAAATCTGTTCTAACTGTGTAACAATTTTACCATAGTTTATACACATTTCGCAAATTGGGTCAACTGAAAGAATTATTTTTATGCAATCAAACTTTAATTTCTGTATGCGAATAAAATTTCATTCAACCAAACATTCGAATGAATTCGAGCAATTCATGCTACGAATATTAATTCAGAATCCAGCATGTCCCTCATTCGAAAACTCCAAATTCATTCAAAATTCCTGAGATAAGTGTATAGAAAGCGACGCAGCTGTTGGTAATATTAGATACAGAGGCAGATCAGTGGGGAGAAATCGGTTAATTATCCACAAAATCTCTGCCATAAGGCATCAAGATTTCCAATGTTTAAAAGTCAGTCATGATTCATCGAAACAATAGTCATCATGATGACTTGCGTTCTTTTAGGGAGATATCAAGAGGATATTCGTATAAATAATCGATAAAAAATTTGAAATTGGTATTCATCAAAAAGAAAAAAAAGACCCTGAAAAACGTTATCCCCATTTGTCGTTTTGAATGGTGTAAACCAGACATCATAACCATAACCATAAACTTTATGCAACCAGGAAACGAAACAGTTTTCATTCGATTGAGATACCACTAAAAGACCTCCTTGTACATCGGACGATCATATGAAGATCGTGTTTTATTTCACAACTACCAAAAATTTTCCATTCAACTATCACTTCTTGAAGCAGTCAAAATAATTGAAGAAGAACTTGAATACCAAAAAGTGTTCCATAAATAGTTGATTAGATTTTGCAAACAAATTTCAAATCTTAGTACAACCCCCGACCAATGTGTTGCAGATATACGCCGCTGATACTGATGTTCATACCAAAATTGTCGAATTTTCTGATGAATCATTGATTTGTTGTGCAGCCAAATATATTCGAGGAATACGACCATTCGAAACTTTTGAGCAATCCCAATAAAGCAACTGGAAATTCCATCAGCGAAATAATGTATCATAGTTCAGCCAAAAATCACTGATGCTATATTTCCTCACTCTACTTATTGGTATGATATGAATGTTCTATTGTTTGAAAGTTGGAGATCAGTTTGAAAGTTGGCGATTAGTTCTGAATGCAGATTCCGTTTAAGTTCAGTTGGTTGTTATCAATTTCAGTTTACTATATTGCAGTTCAATTTATTCCATTCGTTCATCATTATGTTTTTTGGATTCAAACCATCATTTCAGACAATGAAAGTCCGAATAATTTAGAAATTTTCATGAATGATATAACTATGATTGGAACTCATTGAAGCAATAATAGGCGTCTATCGCATCTCCTTGGGAAGAGCGATATTCGATGTGGAAAAACTAATATATTTCCTTAATGTCTCAACTTGGTTCTGCAAACTCATGCAATTAATTTTTTATGCCTGTTTTTGCTCGAATCCCTAACAGTCCGAAACCCAACTACAGCTATCTACGAAGACTTCATTCTATTTCAGAATTCCGACTTGTAACTCGGAATTATAAGTTCGTGTGTGTCATTTCGAAAAAGTTATTATGGAATTTCTGATAAAAACTTGGAGAAGATTTTGAAGGAACACTTCCATCAATGAATGCTTGATAGCTTGTTGAACTCAAAGATATGATCTCTCAGATTTGAAACTGTAACAATCAAAGTTTCCGATAAACTCGATGAGGTTCAGAAACCATAACATGGATAAGACATACAATGTATCATTTTGATATTAATCACCGTTTCTTTATGGAATTCAAATAAGTTTTGTACTGTTTGATTCAGTCGATGATTATCAATGCCTAACTAATCAACATGTAGTCACCTGTTTTTTGTATCTTACATGAGTCTTCCTTCTTCTGCAAACTATTCTAATTGATTTTTTATAGCTATTTCGAGTTTATAATTTAATCATCTTACCAACTCTACCAGTCTCCACAGCTTCTTCAGAGTGTTTTCTTATACTCGGGAAATGAAGGTTTATTAATTACTCAATAAATTTTGAATAACTGAAAATTTCACTATACTCTAAATTCAGTCCGAGATTTTGATGCTTCAACGATATTGGAATCCATAGAAGAAGTAGTGTGGCTCTATTTTGTATATATACTAAGATCATAATTAAAAGTTGTTTAGTGCTGTTTCGGTTTTTTATTTCAACTCGGGAAATAGCGAAAGAAACCGGTTTCGATGAAGTTAATCTGGAAGACGTCGAATAAATAGTTCAAGAAACAACAGCTTGTCTTCCTAATGATGGGGTTAAAGAATTAACTGAGCAGGAAGAAAAGAGCTAAAAGAACAATTGGTAGTGTTTGTTGTAAGGAGTCTGACCACTATAATGAAAATTAATGACCAATTCGTTGAAAATGATCCAAATATTGGCAGGAGTTCAATAGCCAGAAAACTACAATAGATGCCTTCTTGACAAAAAAGAAAAACATCGAAAACGCAGAATGGACGAATGATCTAATTTTTATTTTTGTAATTTTCTATTTTCATCGAAAAACATGAATATCGAATATTATCGAATATTTTCCGACCAATTGTTCAACCATCTTCTATTTACGTGTGAAGATAATCTTTAACGTTCAGCGCTGTTTAGCATTACGCTCTATTTTGATGGAACGTATCCTGCACGCTCTTACGTGCTAAATTAAATCTAATTCACGAAACGGGTCGTTCTGTTTCTAGTTGCTGCAATATCATCAATAGCACCCATACTTATTCCCATCAGAATATCCGGCTATAGTTGCTGCCAGCGATTGGTATATTCACTAGATGAGCTCTTGATTTGATATCTGATATGTAGTTTCCACTCATTGCCGAAATCGTGGCCTCCCAGGGATTTCAGATTGAGAGTGATTGAATTAAATCGACGCAACCAGGAATCATTCACGTTCCGGCTCTCTGAATGGATGAACAGATTACTTGCGAAGACCACTCCGGGTTGTTACGATCCTGGCCTGCTCTTTGGTGGTTGGAAGGGGTTGTATTCGAGCTGGGGTGTGCAGGAGCTATCTGTCTATCTGCCGACAGGCCGCAAGGGAAACTCCACAAGATTTTGAATAAATGTCGCCGCAATAATAGGTAGTTCGTTGTTAAGTACGCGTATACATCATGGCATATCGCACTGCTTGATAAGCAGCCCCATAGTGGCTTTGGCCAACGCAAAATGTCGACTCTTACAAGGACTGTTTTATTAATGAGGTACGTTCATATTCGGATGATCACGAGAAGGATTTCGGTGGATTATTTCGCATCAGACCATGGAGGTGTCGATGTCTCAATTATTTACCGGATTACAAGCACACATGGAATTGATTTCATTACTATTTCATTCGCACCAAGACAGTGAAATTGTTACAACGTGTCATTGAAAATCACACAAAGAGATCGTGACGTCATCAAATATTATTCCTTAGTATATCGCTTATTTAAATATTGATACTGAAAATAACAGAACTGTGATAATTAATTTTGATTGCCAAATTATACAAAAGGTCGAAGTTATATTGAGAGTTAGTGTGGATTTATGCAGCACAAAATAACAAATATCAAATAACAAATATCAAATGAGAAGTAGTGAAAATCTTACCATTTATACACATCAAATAACAATTCGCAATAAATATATCTGTATATGTTTGAATAATGCATTTTTCTTGAATTCAATAAAACAATCAAATTTTGTGAATATTTTTATCAATGAAATATGAATAATCTAACAATATAACAGACAAAATAGTGAAACACAACATTAACAAAATGAACAAAAAATATTTCTACAAAAAAACAGGACATTCATTGAAACCAAATGAAACTATAATAATAATAATTACACTAATGGACTGAAATGAGATCAACATACATAAAAAATAAACAGCGATTCGAACAAAACAACAGGATAAAAAATAAAGCTAATAACAACATCACATTTTTCAACAAATTAATTGGCACATTATCTGTTATTCTACCATATCGTCACGCACAGCTTTCTTAATAATTTTCATTATTGACATTTCTGCTTCAAACCAAAACAATAAGAAAATCGCGTTCAATTAACGTAGGAAGTTGAAGTTGGCCAACTTCTCATTTGTTATTTGATATTTGATACTTGGCTGCATAAACATTGAAATATAAGAACTTCAACTTATACTTGTTATTTGTTACGTGATATTTGATATTTTGTGCTGCATAAATCCACACTTATACATCTACTAGAAAAAATAACAAATCAATGAATAAGTGGTGAACACCTCGAATATTATGAAAGTTATGATTGACTCGCTGATTCCATTGTAAAACTATCGATGTCTAATAGATAGAGAATAAATTCTTCACTGGCAGGCTTTTTGAAAGAGATGTTTCAATATGCTGCGAAAAACCGCTTCATATAAATCCGATTATATTCTTGCTTCTCAAAGGTGACGTTTGTGGATGCGGAATTCACTTTATTGAAATAAAAACTGATCATATTTTTGATTCTTCGTGATGTAGTGAACAGCCAAACTGCACTGCAACTGCATGGTACAAATTCCATAACCAATGACTTGATAACTGAGTCTTCTTCCTGGTCGAAAGACGTGCAGAATCGTGTGGAAAATATGCGACTGAAAGTGACTTCTCGTATTTTTCTCACAACTATACCTTTGATAAGATTATTCCCGGATAATCTTGGGGACCGAACGTTTCCGGGGTTTTCCTCTGATCTAACAGTAGCAAAGAAATCAGGGTTTTATTATATCCGATGTGTGACGAAAAATGCTCCCTAGACCCAGGTACCTTACATAATTCAGAATTCACTTTTCCATTTCCAAATTCAGCAATAGGGTGGACATTTCTAGAAAATTTGAATTCTGATGTTGATGTACCGAATGAGTCAATAAAGAATCAGATTCATAACGAATACGATAGATTTGACCAATGAATGCTCTATCTGAAGAGACCAAGTTTCCTAATATATGTTGAGTCAATTGGTAGTTACAGTCATTTATTTGAAGGAACATTGAGAAAAATCGATTTGAAAATCTCACATGGTGACTCCTGACGGCCATCTTGACGATAACTTTCAGATATTTCTCTTGACAGATACATAATACCCTGATTTTTTTCCTAGGCGAGTCAGGATGCATGGCTTGAAACAGAAACAGCTTACAACCAAACTTCACATTATATTTTAATTTTATGCATCTCTCGAACATTGTGAGAACTGAAATTTGATTAGCTAAAAATCTGGCCATAGGGTTGCATTCGAAATTTGGAATTTAGTCTATCAATTATTACAGTTTATCATACAGAAACGAAATAATTTACTTAATGTAAGCAGACAGACGGCAATTGCCCAACATTATGCAACAACTCAAAAAATCAAACAGAGAGCAAGTGATGGTGCAGTAAGGAGAGATTAAATAGTGTCCTAGATAAAACCTGAGAAGGTTATATAAAAAATCACAGCATAATGGAAATTCAATCTGAATTTTAAATGAAGAATTCGATGCATAAATGAATAAATCACAAAATTATGAAATACAATTCAAATTTCCTATATTCATATGAACTGTGTGGAACTGAAATTTTCCATAAAGCAGGTGAACTTGATACTTTATTGATACATTTTCGATATAATGAGGCCAAAATTATAAAACAACGGAGGACGTTTTGACCATTTTATAATTTTTATTGATCTCTTCATATGAATGAAACGAAGGAATATTTATTTTTGCATCAATTTCATCATGAATATGAATACCGTATGATGGAATGAGATCAAAAATCACTTTTTTCAATTTGTTACTTCAATATTGTAAGCACCATTAGCAAAAAACGGGAAAACTGCTTGGGTATTGATATTTTTGAATTACAAAAAAATATCTCGGAACAAATGTGTTTCCCTGGAAATGAAGCGAAAAATATGATAAATATTCCCTGTTCGGATGGATGAAAAGTGTATTTATCCGGAAAAAGGAATTTCATTATTTTCTATTCTTCGCGCGTTTGCTCACCGTCCGAAATCTCAGATCACAACGAAGTATCCAGTTATAAATACGAGGGGCCGTCGTATTCCCGTCACGGATTCGGATTAAACTGTCTTAAGTTCGCCATGGATTAAACGATAAAGGTTGTTTGTATCAGTTGAATTTCTTGTAGGCTGGCCCATCTTCTAACACGCTCACGTACCCCTTGTCATGGCGCGATGTAGATAAACCGACTTGTCTTAGACGTTTTGTTTTGATCCGCTTCGGAAAACTATACGATACGATATTCTTTTTGCTCAGAGATGAATTCTTTCTCAATTCACTCTCATATTTTTTAGAGGTGTACTCAATTAATAATCAAGGATTCGTCGGTGATTACCTAGATTGTTAAATGAAAACACACTAATTTCGACAGTTCCTTCTCAGTTAGGGATTGTATGCTGGAACGCTGGACAGTGGAGCATCTGCTCCTGCCGTCCTGTCGATCACAGCATCAAATGTGAAACGATTGGAGGGTTACCAAAAACTATAAAGAGTAGCCCATTGTGTACGGTATGATTTATTCAAACATTCAGTAAACTAGCAGTGGTAAACATAATACTAATTCTCAACTTGATCGTCCAACAAACAGAAATGTTTGAAGTTGTTTAACATCCAGACACGCCCATTTTGTCACGCAGACGCTCTATTCTGATTTGCTTTAAAAAGCATCGCTCTCTTCAACTATACTTATTTCGATTCCACGCCATAAAGCACGAAAAACAATGTTTTATCGTTTATGCGCTCGAATAACTCAACAGTCGAAACATTCTTGGGTTGAAATTGAAAGACATGTAACGCTAACAATTGTCTATAGGCATAAATGCTTTGATCGTAGTCATTTATTTGAAAGAACATTGAGATAAATCGATTTGAAAATCTCACATGGTTACTCCTGGCGGCTATCTTGATGATATCTTCCAGAAATTTCTCTTGGCCGATACATAATGCCTCGATTTTTTTCTAGGCGAGTGAGGATGCATGGCTTGAAACAGAAACAACTCACATCATATTTTAATTTTGTGCAACTCTCGAACATTGTGAGAACTGAAATTCAATTAGCACGTTTAGAAATCTGGTCATAGGGTTGCATCTGAAAAAATATGTTGAGAATTATTTCAGTTATCCCAGAAAAGTTAAATTAAATCTGTTGTTATGTGATCGCTATAAAATCTGGTATTTTGTCAATCAATTATTACAGTATATAATACAGAAACGAAGTGATTCGTGGATAATAGAGGAAAGGAAGGTTTTTTCGATGCCAATATTGCTCCGAAAACATTCCAAAATATACAAACGTTTTGCACTAGTGAAATATAAAGCAGCTGCCCTAAAGAGAGATATGAAAAATATCAATAGAACTGGCCATGCAATGTTTCATTGTTTTCTTATCCTGGTTATTAAAATTCTAGTCCTAACAATAGTGTATATCATAGTAGGTATGTCTATTACTTTTCAGAACATACGATTATTCCAAAGGAATGTCTGCTAAACCGATTTCAACGAATTGATTAATTCCAATTCCAAATGCAAAATGTCATATTATAAAGATCAATTGATTCCTAAAATTAGTTTTGAAAACTACAAAGTTCTGATGGAAGTAATTATCAAGATTCAGTTTGACACTCTCAAACGATGTAGCCTTATACCTCCTTTCTCAATTGTTTCGAATCACGAACAAATACACGTCACACCAAGAATTTAGTGAAATATAGCCTGGAGGTTTTTTAAAATACACATCATTTTCTTAATTTCAAGGAGGATCATTCTCTCATGAATTACCAAGCTGAATCATGGGAAAGGGAAAGATTATCTTGGATGAACGCGAACTAAAGAAATTCAATGAAATATCTTAGTCGAAGCAAGAGAAGGAAAGATCGGTTCAATTAACTTGGGATTTGTGTTCAACGGTGACTGAGTGCAAACTAATGGCATCAATATCGAGCCCCAAAAATCAGTCTATGTTTGCATCCCTTCATGAAAAACAGTTGAGAGACAATGAAGGGAGTCATTATTGAGTTTTATCCTCGAAATCATCGACGAGAAAACGTTTTGTGGGGTGCCATTTGGGTACTGTTCCATTTCGTATTACCACAGTTTAAATCTATACAGTATCATGCAGTGAAAAAGTCAGGCAGGGCAGGCTCTTTGTCTTTAGACTAGGATTCAAATGGTACAAAAGAAGTGAAAACTATATGGAGTTCTTTGAACGCAAATTAAGTATTCAATAAATAATCTACATAATTATATTGATCAATTTATATTTTAGGAAAAACAGTATTTTTGTCTCGATTTAATGTTGGATATTGAGTAGGGGTTATTATTCTCTGAAGCCGAACCTGGTCGCATTTGAAAATTTGACAATGGCGGGAGAGCTCATCACATCGCATGTCGGCGCATTCGTCATATAAAAAATGAAACTTGTGAACACCAAAGAGATCGACAGCAAGCTGATGAAAAATAATTGTAATCGGTTTCATGTATAACTACTGTTCTTGACATTAGATAACTTTAGTGATGTGCAAGGACAGCACAGAGTGTTTTGAGTTTCATTGTTTTTGACAGGAATAACAATGCTCCTTGATAATATTTTTCGAGTTGTTGGCAGAAGATGCAAGGAATGTGGAATATAGGAATGTGACAGTGTGTCTGTGAAAGTATTGGGCGTTGAAGAATTGTACATATATAGAGGGATTTCTTGACAAATAGCGAATACACGTGTGAACAGAAATTCTAAGAAATAGCCACAGCTGAAAAACTGTTGTAGGTATAGGATGTAAAATGCAAAATCATAGATTTGCAGTTTATTAGTATATTATTATTGTATGAACAGATAAAGTATCTTTATGACATAAACTATCGAAATATAATTAGGATCCCATTATCCTCACGCAGCCAGCCAATTGACAACTTATGTAATAATCTAAATGATGGCCAGTTATTTCCTGTGGTTATATACTGCAATAAACAATATTGATCCTTGAAAAATTTGAATATTTGCAGGAGCCAATGATTGATTTCAATAATATTTCGATCACCTTTTTATTGCCAGGAAAATAAATTGTTATGAAGATGTTTATCATTTGGTTTCAGAATATTCCAAATTCTATCATTGTTGATGATTTCGTGGGTTCACAAACTTTTTCAGCTAGTGTAATATAGTGCAGATGACAATAATAGATTCAGCAGTAATGCATTTTTATCAGCTATGAAATTGGTAATAATTTCAAAATGTTTCAAATTACTTCCGAAAAAATGTCAAGTTCATAATAAGTCGGTTCATTTCTAAACTTAGCACAACAAACTAACGAGATTAACAAAAATGTCTGATGTAACAGCAATGTAGATATAATTGAATGATTGGTCGAGCTTTGTTTTGTAGCCTTTATCAGAATTTAGCAGGATATAGCACTCAACTGGAATACCTACTCCACACACCATCTGTTATTCAAGGTTAGTGCCTATTTTGTTTTGTCCTTGAATTTATCATCAATATTCCCAATGGATAGTCATAGTACTCTTGAAATTGTTCTCGATCAGTGTTAACAGTTCCAAGATACAATTTCATTTGATATTCTGTACATACTTCTATACATCAACTACAATATACTACAAGGATTTGAGTAATACAAAGAATAGAGCAAATTCAACTGACCTAGTGACCTAGTAATGAACAGACAATATGTCATGTTAGATGGCACGTTTACAGGGTTATTTACGTAACCCGTTCAATAGAATATTTCCATGATCCTACTCAAACACGATATTCTGAAAAATATATGGGTCGATACGAACAATCAATGTGAAATATTGTCATAAGCGTAGTATTTAGGAATAAACCGGAAGTATATACAGTTCATTGATTTTTCTTGTACGAATAGGCTCATTAAATTGAAATTGTTTGAAATTTTCATACGTCAATAGTACATATTGATCAAAAACTAATGAATATCGAGTTGGAAACAATATTTTTTTCAGAAGACAATACCTCCTTTTTATGGTTTCATCTTATCGAATGTTAAAGATGAGGATACATGGGTGAGAGACTGCCCATGGAAAAAGTTGTAATTGTCTGTATAGGCAATTTATCAAAATATTAAAGAAGTGTGTACGGCTTCAAGGTTTCTTATGATTTGGCTATGACAGGAAACTGCAACGATGAAAAACTACAATCGGAATAGACAAAAACATTTCGATTCAAATACCTCGTTATATATTTTGTTCAAACCTTCAGTTATTCGTTAATATACAGGGCGTTTAAAATTTTAAAAATCATTGTTTTCGCATCGATTCAACCACATCCTGTATATATGATATTATTTTTATTTCTTTTAGGTGGGTCAAAATGACGAAAGTTCTCGACATAGATGCAATGCTGAAACACGTGGGAGATTTCGGCAAGTTCCAGATCATATTGATGCTATTCTTCAGCCTGATCAATATACTTTCAGCTTTTCACTATTTCGGGCAAACGTTTATCAGTGTCGTTCCCGAATACAAATGCGCTTTATCTGGTTACAAAGAAAATGTGGTCAACGACCAATGTGAATTGATCGTAACTGAGAATAACTCCCAGTATAGTCTTCCATGTCCCGATGGTTGGGAATTCAATAAGAATATCACGTTCGGCTACACTGGGATTATTGAAGATGTATGTAGTATATCTCGAATGATTAGAAAGTGAATTAGTATACAGTTTTCAGTTGAAATGGGTGTGTGAAAATGACTGGAAACCAGCTCTTGGACAGTCCATTTTTTTCATTGGTTCAGTGGCTGGCAGTTTGACTCTGGGAGTATTAGCTGACGTCATTGGTCGTCTTCACGTTTTAGTCATCGCCAATATGTTGGCATGCATTGGAAATATCGCTACAATTCTCTCAACTAACGTTTTGATTTTTGCAATCAGCAGATTTGCTGCGGGATGTGCCACAGACTCGAATTTCGTTATGATGTATATAATAGGTTCGTGGAACTCCTGAAAACATCCATCAAGCTCCTCGACAGCTCTTTATTGGTTCTAGTAATGGAATATATCCGACCCAGCTTGAGAACTATGGGCCTCAACCTGTGCATAGGATTATTTTACTGCCTCTCTTGCACAGCAATACCATGGGTGGCAGTCTTTTTGGGAAACTGGAGGTACTTCTTGATTTTCATCTCGTTGCCCCACCTGTTGGTATTCTGCTTCTACTTAACAGTACCAGAAAGTGCACAGTGGCTAGCTAGCAAAGGCAGAACCGAAGATGCCATCGACTGCTTCAGAAAAATCGCCCGAATTAATGGAATTCATATGGAAGACTGGGCTGTGGAAGGTTTGAGAGCCTACTGCAGGAATCACGTGGCTGAGGAAGCACAGCACGAAAATCTATTGGGGTTACTACGGACACCTAAGCTCAGGAAAAAAACTCTGATCCTCATCTTCAAATCGTGAGTGTTATGAAACTGGGCAAGCACAAATCAATTTCGCTTGTTTTATTTTAGAATGGTGATGACTCTCTGTTACGATGCTATATCAAGAGACGTAAATGGTTTAGAATATTCTCCTTTCGTTGTTTTCTCGATCACATCCTTGACGATCCTCCCAGCTTGTTTGTTCATCTTAGCTGTCCAGGACAAAATTGGTAGGAAAGCTCTAGCTAGCAGCTCCCTTTTACTAAGTGGAATTTTCGCGGCTGCGTCTGGAGTCATGAGAGCCCTCTTGAACAATCCTGATCCTCTAACAATTTTGATCCTTGCCATAATCGCTCGATTGGGGATAAATGTAGCATACAACTCGGGGGCTCAGTACGCTGTGGAGTTGATCCCCACAGTGGTGAGAGGACAAGGAGTATCAGTTATCCATGTGACTGGATACGCTGCCAGTTTTTTCAGTCCCCAGATATTGTACCTTGCTAGTTACTGGTTGCCAGGACCTTCGATTGTTTTGGGCATTCTTTTAGTTCTCGGATCCCTGGCGTGTCTGTTTCTACCAGAAACTCTGAATAAAACTCTTCCCGTTACATTGAAAGATGGTGAGGAATTCGGAGAGGACGAGAGCATGTTTGATTTTGCTTGTTGGAAAACGCCCACGGATAGTACCGTAGCTTTGCATCCTAGCAATACAGCTGAAAAATCACAAGATTTGGAACAATGAGGAAATATTCACCTTTTATACATATCAAAGCTCTCATAACGATGTATTCATTGTTTCTTTGAAAGTTATACTACAAATATAAATCAACAGTATATTTTAACATTTTTATTATCGATGCGCAATCGAATAACAAACTTTTCACTGTATAGTTAATATCACCCTATCAAAATCCTATCGAATTCAAAGTACGTCTACTGAAAGTTTGTTCAACTATTTGAATAAGGATATTAGAATTTGGTGAAGGAAGTAATATTGAAAATAAAATTCAAATATTTGTATTCAACAGAGAATCCACGGAGTATAGATATATATCTATACTCCGTGAGAGAATCATTCATTCAATCCAATGAACTAATAACTGTATTTCCAATTGCCTACATTTCTGCAACCTAGCGTTTAACGTCAGTATCAAGCGAAACAGCAATGGGATACGTTTATATGCGTATCGAAAACGCTATCTATTTTCATGGCATTTTGGCACCAATGATATTGATTTATTGAAGAAATATATCCATATAACCTTTTCATTTCACCTTCTTCCTCCTCCGTTTCTCAATCCGAAACTGAAAACTGAGAATATTCATATTTTTACGTTAGTCATCAAGCGTTAAACGTAAGAACTTGCAAACCGCGCTTAACAATCATGTTTTTTTGTAATGTCCTTATGTCACATTTGACACAGACGTCAACACACAATGACAAAATGTCAATGCAGTCGCTGCTGTCACTAAGTGTAAAATATATCTGAACAACAAGGAAAATATAGAGAATATATTCTGATTATATTATTTTAACATGATACAGATAAAGATATCCTGATATATTCAAAATGGATCCAAACGGCAACGGAAAGAGAGGTTTACCGCGGCTCAGAGAAATCATCAGACGTCAACGGCAGGACCCAGATGTACATATTTTTATGTTAATCATGTTTCAGTTATTATTGTGAAAAGTGTTCATTTGTGTTATTAATTGTGAGAATAAGCAATGTTTAAGGTGCAACCTCAATGAATCCTTCAATTATGTGCTCTTGTGAATGATTTCCATTTGTTTTTTCTTCAGGGTGGAAGAGCAGACTCCCCTGAACCGGATCTAGAATTTACTTATGATGATGCAGACACCCATGTCAATGAAATTGCAGAATTCTATACCTACACCGAACACCCAGAACTGCAGCTCAATGTCAAAGCTTTCGAAGACCAAATGGATACATATAACTTGCCTCCAAGTTGGCAGAAACTTTCCACAGAAAAGAAAACCTCAGTAGTAATGAAACTTCTAGACCAACTTGAAGTTAGCAGTAATTCTTTGAGAATGAAAAGTGCTAGATGTCTGCTTTACATAGCACAAGGTTGTTGGGCTGAAATGCAATCAGATACTGAACAGCAACAATGGGCTAGAAATAACTCTATGTTGTTATATAGATTGGGAGTATTTTCTGCTTTCATTGACCTTCTTAATATTGAATATGAGTAAGTTTAGAAATGTTTTATGATTTTTTAGTTCACTTCAATTCTACCTCATTATAGTCACATTCACTGTCATCTGGTATCATTGTTCAAGTATTTCTATATATTACTGAAATTTACAGAAATAGTACAGCAGCTCACATTGCTATGAGAAAAATTGACATCTCCATAGCTGATTCTCATGATTTGAGAGTAATACTATCTGTTCTTTATACAATAACTGAAGTTATAAGAATAGAAAAAGAATGTAAATCAACAGAGTATGAAAAAGAAGTAGCAGCATTTTGTCATGAAATAGGTAAGTGTGATTGCAAAAAGAAAAAATATATATTAATTTTCAAATTTTATAGCTTTCTCCTCTCCAGAAGATTTGCTAACTGTAAAACTCTTAAGTATGGTGACAAGATTTTGCAGTGGATCTGCTCCTCACTTTCCCATGAAAAAAGTTCTACTTCTGCTTTGGAAACTTATATTAGTGGCACTGGGTGGTATGGCAAAATTGAGGGATATGAAAGTTGAAAAAAGAACTAAAACTGGGCTAGAGTCACAAGGCGAAGATACCATCGAAATAGCAAAAACAATGAGATCTTCCTCACCTCCAGCTAATGCTTCTGATCTATTGGAAGCACAAAATCAGAAACACAATTCAAGACCATTCAGAAGGGTATGTCTCGTCAAATGTGTCACAAAAAAAATTGATTAACTGAATTGAATGGAAAATTATTTCCATTTAAGTTGAAAGCTGAAGAAGTTTAATTTCCGTCATGAGTTAACAGAAAAAAATTATGTATTAAGGATAAAATTACTTTTCAGCTGAATCAGCTTCAATTAAATAAATAGAGAAAATCAGCCAACGTTGTGAGAGGAAAAAATATACACCAGTGTCCTCAGGTGATTCAACAAGAAATTTAAATGTTATGATATAAACTTGACAAAAGAGGTGACTTGTTCTACTTATCCAAGAGCTATAACTCATTAAACACGTTATGGAAGTGCTTTTTCCATTCTTATATTATCAAAATACCATTTGAAATCCATGATGGTAGAAATTTTTTCTCTCTCAATGCTGACTGAGTTTTTCTATATCTGAAAATGTTCGATCAAAGACTTAATTAAAATGGGTAGGAATGAATATCCTAAATATGTATAATGTATGCATAATTAAACACTTCTAGAGCTTAGTGAAACAGAACAGTCTAGATGATCAGGACACATTAGGAATGGAAATGGATGCTAATATGGGAGACAATGGTGATGATAATGAACTCTCAGAGTATGATGAACGTCGACCAGCAAATGAGACAGATTTCAGGAATAATGATATGTACAGACCAGTATCACCCAATAATCAAAATGCTCTAATACTTCCAAGAGGCCTACCATGGAAACCAAAAGTTAGACAGAAAGATATTGATGTATTCCTGGATACTGCCAGGCTAAAATTTTTGGGCTATAGTCTGCCAGGAGATAGAACCACCTTGTTTGGTTTACCAGAACCAATTCATGAAGGTGTTAGGATTCTGAAAGAGGTGAGTTTAGCGATTGTTACAGCAATTACTGTTACAAGTGAAAGAAAGATTTTAAAAAGAGAAATGAACTTCACAGATTCATGCATATCTGGTTGTTGAAATTTTTCACCATTTTTGTTTTTAATACAACGTTTCAGCATGTATACACGTCTCTGAGTGAAATTCAGATTCAAAAAGAAGAGGAAATAGCTAGAAATCCAATTTCAACAAGTGAGGGAGAAATCGAAATTACAGCAACGGAAATCCTATACCAAGCCATGCTTCCTAACTTACCGCAGTATATGATAGCATTGTTGAAAATTTTACTAGCAGCCGCTCCTACTTCTAAAGCGAAAACTGACTCTATAAGCGTCGTGGCTGATGTATTACCGGAGGAAATGTCGTAAGCTTTCACAGGCTCGGTTGAAATCTCAATTTTAATTCAAAACTTTTTTCAGTACGACTATTCTGCAATCCATGAAGTTGGCGATAGACGTAACTCGTCATAAAGAGATTATTGTTAAGGCAGTGTCTGCTATTCTGTTGCTTCTACTGAAACACTTCAAACTCAACCACATTTATCAGTTTGAGTTCATGTCTCAGCACCTAGTTTTTGCAAACTGTATTCCTCTGATTTTGAAATTTTTCAACCAAAGTATAATGTCCTACATTGGAGATAAGAACTCGTAAGTCAACATCTCTCATCAACAATTTAAAAAAACAACAATAATATTGTTTTGTTTCTACAGAATCCCTCTTCTGGATTTTCCTTCTTGTGTTATTGGTGATCAACCAGAATTGACTGCAGGAAATTTAGAAATAGGAAATTTCGTAGGATTCTCGTGGAGAAATACATTTTCTTGCATAAATTTGCTTAGGATACTGAACAAACTAACTAAATGGAAACATTCGCGAATTATGGTAAATGTCTTCTAGTTTCTCAGTTCCAATTATTTACTATTGGCATTTTAGATGCTAGTTGTTTTTAAATCTGCCCCAATCCTGAAGCGATCTCTCAGGGTCCGCCATGCGATGACTCAACTGTACATACTGAAGCTCCTCAAAATGCAGACCAAATATTTGGGAAGGCAGTGGAGAAAGTCGAATATGAAAACAATTAGTGCTATTTATCAGAAGGTCAGGCATAGACTTAATGATGATTGGGCCTTCGGAAATGGTGGGTAGAAATCAATATTTGTATTCTTCATCTGAAACATTTGAATATTGTGTTTCAACATAAATGGATCTATATTTACAGATCTTGATGCGAGGCCATGGGATTTTCAGGCTGAGGAATGTGCTCTCAGAGCTTCTGTGGATAAATTTAATAATCGTAGATACACTCAAGTAAATGTAAGTAATTTGATTTTTGCGCATAGGATATAATATTGTTTCGAGATATTATTTTCAAATTCGATATTCCAGGATAGTGATTTTGAGCCAGTCGATAACTGTTTGAATAGCGTACTTGGAGCAGAATACGATCTCTCTGAGAATTTCAAAAAACACTATCATCTCTGGTTGGAACAAGAAGTTTTTGGTACATCAATTGATTGGGACAGCTTATTAGAAAACATAAAATGAATACAGAAATGATAGAATTGACGAGGGTCTACTGATATTATTTTCCGAGAAGATCACTACCTACTGAAATCTTCAATGTTTGCTGTGGAACAAAACATTTTCTTCAACTCTCTTCTTTCACTCATCATTGATTGATACATTCATGCTATGAAATATTCATTGTACATGCAATAAATAATTACTGTAGATATTAATTACAACAGTGTTTCATAGAATAATATATAGTGTGGTAAATATATAGCGCGAGCTAGAACGAATAGTTACAGAAGATAATTTATCGAGAATCTTTTTTATATTGGAAAATCTGAAAAAGTTACTTAATCACCAGTATAGCGGTGTTATTGACAGTATCCTCAGCTTATCAAGGTTGCCTTCAATGAGAGCAATGCTATATAGCGTTCTAGATTTCTTCCTGAAAGTTTCTAGGGAATCGAAAAGAAATTGCCATGAATCATATCATACAACTTTGTTTCTTGTCGATCGACCAATATCCTCGACTGTTATCAAGTATGATTTGATAATTGGATTCTACGCAATCTTTATTGGTGATCACATGACATGTCTTAACTGATTTTCAGCTTTTCTCGCACTCATCATACAGTTTTTGGTTATATATATATATATATATATATATATATATATATATATATAAACATTGTAAACGCATTTTAGTTATCGAACGACATTCACGTACTGACTTGGATTTTTAGTATTGTATTGAGCGACATAGCATGTTTAGGTCATATTTTCCCTTGTGGTCATTCATACTATTGAGTATGATTTTCAAATTTTCTAGTACGCCCTTCATAAACATTTCCAGGGGACTTAAGCATTTCTGATTTTTGATGTGATATTGCTTAAGAGATAATTGTATAACCGACAATAAATTTTGACCCAAGTGGATCTTCATTTTTATAATGAAGAAAACATTCGTTCAATTATTTGATTGTTGTTTGTCATGTGTTTATTTCTTTTCAGTAATATTACATGAAGAGGTGTTCATTTTATGAAAGCTTGTTATTATCAAAATGTCACTAGTGACCCATACTAACCGCCTTTGTCTCATTTCAACAAAACTACCTCAAACAAAAGTACTCACTTCTCTAGTATTTTACTAGAGGTTCTGAGTAATTTTTTCTCATCGAATCGTGTTTCGTGATCTACTAAAATGGCCCTTTCATCAAAGAAAAAAACTCTTATAAATATTGTGCTGTTGATCCTGTTCTTTTGAAGAGTGCTAAGGATAAGAAGTTATTCTGCACTATGATATAACTTTCCATAGTTTCACCATAACTTTCCACTATTGAGGACAGTACAGAGTAAGTTAACAATTATTTAGATGAAGTGTATCATTAAGGCGTAACGTAATTTGTCTTTTGTCAAATGGAACTCCCTGTATGAAACTTCATCTATTATGATTCGTTGTTTCGTCAGCCGTGTTCATTTTTTTTTAATTAATTATCTTTTCTTCCTGTTCATCCCTACTAAAACTTCCATCAAGTTTTGCAACTTGCACAGAGAACTGAAATATGTCAATCGAATAACTATACACTGATCAACAACATTCGATTGGTCAATAAACGTTTGCTCATTGGACATTTACTTTTATTAGTCATCAGCCGATAACAACGTTTTTGTTGTGCCGTTTAAGAAGTCAAAATTTGGTATTCCACGCGTAAAAGATATCATACGTACAAAAAACAATATTGAATGGTTTGTATATTGCAAATATACGAAATATACAGAATTATTCTCAACTGAGCAACAACCCAGAGGAACTTGTTGACTCACCTCATGTAGATTTCATTGTTTAGGATTGTTCTCTAGGAATTCATCGTAAATTATTCAATACCATTTTGAATGTTATATGGCTACTATATTTTTTTTCATGAAAGGTGGAGGTAAAATTGTCCTCAATGTTAAATTCAAATCATTTCGGCGTGAGGGTTAATACCGGAATAATTTATCAGGCATTAGCATTTTTCACTTCGTACAGTATCATAAGATTTCATGGAGCATTGCACGAGATCATCAACCTTTTTTTATTTTTAATGAAATGAAAAACAGCCAATATTTTCACGTATTCTAAGACATTTCCGAAATTACCTGTAGATATGTGAATTTAATTATGCAATAAACATTTTCTGTACGCCTACTACTTTATTCATTTTATAAAGTTCATATCTCTAAAAAAGCAATTAAACCTTTATTTTCCGTAAACTATGAAAATTGTACAATATATTCCAAATATGCTATCGATAAATTGTCAATTTAGAAGAGAATGAGAAAGTTCGAAAATAAAAATGAGAAAGCTGGCATTCAAAATAAGATATTGATATAAGTATCGACAAATTCGAGGTGTATGAGGCAAACAAGAATATAGAAATACAATTATAACGAGTAGACGAACATATTTTATCATAATTTTTTTTGGGGAGATAGTCGATAGCGCCTAGTATTTGAAAATTGTTCATCGAAATCAAATTGAGCGTGCTGCCCATACTCATTAATTTTATAAAGACGGATGTATTACGAAATCAATAATAGAAACCAAATCGAGTACTATACATTGCATTATCATTATTATAAGACATAAAAAAAATTTTACAAATTTTTGCACCTTTATTTGATTTTTCATAGTTTTTGGTGACACAGGATCTCCAGTTTTCCGGTTGTTCAAAATTAACATTTTCTTTCGGCTATTATTTACAAACTATACATTTTCTATAAATAATTCCCTTCACCTCTCTATTAAGAACCTAATGAATCTAGGAAACAGTGGTATTGAAAACAAAAAACTAAGGACTGGAATGGAGCCATCGAATTATGGCCTTTTTCAAAAATCTCTAAACTACTATACAGTAACAGCTTTCAACGGGGAATAACTATATACAAAATCATTCATTATCAACCAACAATATATATTTTTACAAAATTAGTGTGTGTTTCAATAGTGCAGACCTAAATCAAACACACAAAATAGGCCAGAAGCTTATTTCGATTTATCATCAATTTATTATGTTCATCAACAACGACAAGGCTACATGTTCAACAATTATTGTACTACTACTTGAAAGAGTTACTAATTCATATGAATTCAACATAAATATAAAAATACTATTGTCATACAATATAATCAATCGTGTATATAGGTCGATTCATTTTCTACATCTCATGGACAAATTCGTTTCCATATGAGCAACATAAATATACTACGGGAGTTTGAAGAAAACCAAAATAGTCTATTACAGTAACCAGAAAATTACACAGGGTTGTTTTCGTCGAAAACCAACATCAAAATATTGTGATTTGAAAATCACTTGACACACACACAAGTGCTCCTCTGGACATTATCATATGCATATTGTTCTACAATAACTTTTCAAGGTGTACAAATATATATATATTTATTTTTTCGTGAACAATACATATTTGTACAACTTTAGTTTTTTTTGGGGATACAAATGAATATAATGACGAAGTTATGTGATTGAATGTATTTGATGAAATCATTTTACAGTTTGTAGGCACAGAATGATATAAAAAAATGAGTCAAAAATTCACAGCTGTTGATTGAACACCCTTCGATAAATTCTGACATATGAAGATCATGAGATGAACAACTCATTTCCTATATCCAATTCAACTTGGAACTGTATACAGATATTAACGATTTAAATTCATCAAAATACCGCTGGTGTACAAATCCCATCAATAAATGAATAACAATACGAAAGATGCCTAGAAAATGATAATTATAGGAATGAGTCACGTGGTCCAGGGGAAATAGAATAATAACGAATAGGCAGTTAGGCCTACAGTATCGGACTAGAAGAGACAAGAATTCAGGATGAAATTAGAAATAGAAGCTCGGTTATCACAATAGCCCATCATTCCTGAAAATGTATCTCCTCAAGTACTACACTGAGTTTTTTGGGGAAAAACTTTGATAAACACAAGTTCATAGCATATATCGCTAAGCTAGACATTTATTTGTGCAGAATTTGGTACAGATTTTTCATCAGGCACAACAGAGGTGACTTCATGAATCCAGCTTAGCAGACAGATATGAAGCTGCTTATCAAGAGCAAATACTTTAATTCTCGATTATGGTAATTGTTTTGCCTTTGGCATCATCGAATCTATCCATGGTTCGTATGTCCATCATCATGGTTACACCTATGGTCATGATGATTAACAAAATAGTGGTGACAAACAGTCCTGACCAGATCGGAACTGAAGTAAAGCCAACACAATCAAAAGCATCTCCGAATTGCAGGGTCGCATTATCATCAAGTTTATCGAAAAATACTTGAATCTGAAAAAAAATTATTGAAATATTGAAATCAACAAAAAAAAAACATTACAAAAACATTGGAACTTATCAGACATTTGTCAGCGATATTCTTGTGATTCGTTTCTAATGTGTGATTTTCGTTTGCTATTTGCGATTTTACTAACATACTGATTAATTAGCGAGAAAATTCGTCAAAAAAGTAGGTTTCACAAAAAGAGTTGGAAAATTATAGATGACAAAGTGAAGATAGTATTATCAACACTTGCATATTAGTTTGAAATCAACAAGATTTTTATAATATTTCATCTCACCTGAAAATCTTTCATGTAAACGGTGAAGTTACCGTTAGTGAACACCTGATCTCCACAATGATAGGAGAAACCGTTGATAGCATACAATGGAGCACTGGAGCTAATGTTCAATTCTTTTTTCTCGGATCCATTGAGAACTTTCACGGGTTCAACCAATTCCCAATATCCAGCACTTGATGCATTTGTGAAGTTCAACCTAAAATGTGCAACTCGATTAGGATCAAAGGTATTTCTTTATTTCTCAGCACTTACACTACTTCAACGATGGGTTCGACGCTTGTCATGGTCACCAAGATTGTACTGTTGTTGGGATTTTCGACTATGTAGCTGAAAGTAACGTTTGTAGCACTGCAAAGTGCAAGTATAATTAGTTTTCAATTCATCAATCATTATATATTTTTGAGTATATACGAAATTTCTGATTCACCTATTTGTAGGAGAAAAATTGATTTGAAGTGCCCACCTGACCCTGTTATTGAAATTTGAAAAATCGTATCTACCGAAAGAAAAAAAATACAGGGAGATGCAATTCATTCACTGAGTGAATAGTACAAGAAATTGATATACGTGGAAATAAATGGGCGAGACATTGAATTATTCACATTATTTCGTAAGAAAAGAAAAAATTATTATAGCTTACTTTCTATCCGAGTTCAATGTTATTTGTGAGGAGTCCAAATACAAATAACTATTGGATGAATTGTGAAAATTAGATGTTTTTGTCTCTGCAGTTGTAGGAACATCATCAGCAGCAAGAAGCGACCTTGCATGTCTTGAACTGACAACTTCTTCAGGGGCCACCTAGAATTTAAAGGTTGCTATAACACATAAGAAAAGACATACAATTTGATAATGTTTAGAAGAAACCATTTTATGGTATTAGTCTGAATAAAGATATGGTTTCTAGAAAGATTAAAATTATTGCACCTTAACTAAAAATACAAAAAAAAACTCACCCAAGATGTGTGGTGGGCAGTGTATAGTGCTAAAATATTCTTGTTATTGGCAATAAGTTTTCTGTAGATCGCATCAATTGCAGAATCTAAAAATAATGGGAAAGCAATCAATCAGATAGGAAGGAACGAATTATTTAATCTATCAGTTATTTCTTTTTATGGTTTGAAACAATTGTAGAATAAAAGATGAAATGAAGTAAAATTGAAGATTCTTACCATGACGCCTCAACATATCGATTCTGGTTTCAGAGTCCTTGACGTCATTTAGATGGATAATAAGAACATCTGTTTCAGGATATTCCAAGTTTTCTCTCAAACTTTCAAGTTTCACTTCTGTAACTGTTACATCCAAATGTCTTATGACCTTGAGCGGGTTTTGCACATAGGGTAAATAACCTACTTTGAAGGATTCCCCAAGCTTAGCCAAGTTGGGAAACAGAATACCTTTTTGGTCATGTTGAGCAAAATCTTCAGGACTTAGCTGAAAATGTATGAGGAAGTGAAATTTAATTATTCAGGCAGTTTATTTTCTGCTCATAACTGATTGAAAATGAAATTTTACATTTTTGAAATGGAATTAATTTTTCTTCACTAACAGCACATTCATTTACTTACCGTTTGTTCAGCAAATATTACAACCAATGGGTGGTTTGTCATCCTCTGCAATATATCATCTTTGAAAGTATCTTGACTGATTTTGTGCAGTGCTGGAACTTTTTCAGTAGCTCTGAAAACCAAAGTTGTTGCGATTTTAGTATGAGTGTTTAGTTTCGACGAGACATTGATAGGATAGTTAGATCATATGACCACATCATGAGGGCATATTTTGGCATATTATCAGATATCTACAAAATGCAGAATATATTTCCAAGAAAAATTTCATAAGTATTATTCTTAAGGTGTGGCAAAAAAGGAAATACAAGACTTTTCATCATTTGCAAAATATATAAACCCTACCTTTCATTGGACAGCATATACACTGGGACGAATTCCGTGCCGTATGCGAATGCAGCAATACAAAACATGCACACAATTACTGAAAACTGTTTTAATGTACTCATTGTGAATGAAATATTGTTCCTGTTTGAAAAATCACAAGAAATTGAAGAAATCACGTGAAATTGCGGAGCAACCCAACATTTGACAATCAACTGACTGAACTACACAGCTGAGCTGACACCTACACTGCATAGAATTGTTACCAATTATATTGACATTTGTTCTCTCTTGACGTAAAACTACTAACAATGTTGCCAAAATTCATGGACTTATGTTCATAAGAAGATATCATGATATTTGATGACTTGATAACGTTGAATCTGATAGTGTAATTGGTGTTAAATAAAAATATCGTAATGTATTTTTTACTGACATCTATGAGCTTTCAATGGAAGCAAATCTCAATGGATATGTTTCAAGATCAGCCAAGAATACGACTGTTTCATCAGACTGATGTAAGATGTCGCACTGTAGACGCAATCATTGAGTCAACAATAGGAATCTGTAATATCTAAACCTTAATCTCTAGTTGAATTGAGATGTCGCTACGGTTGATAAAATGAAACACTGTATCTCCCTTTGTTCCACATTTATTACAATATTTTATATCTACAGGAAATGTACATAGAAGTTATAATACAAATTTAATAATATATTATAATAGTCGTAAATACAAACAACATAAATAAATATTTATATTACAATAATAATTGAGTTTACTTACAGGGTATTCCATGGGTACATGGTCAACAGTATAGATTATGTAAATGTAAGAGAAAATATCGAAGTTGATTTCGATTCACATTTGAGAGAATATTAGATGGAAGATGAAAAATGTATTTTTTTCTACTTTCTCCTTTACATGGATTAATTAGTAGTAAGTTTTGACCGTCTACTTATGGAACACCCTGTATTTAATAATATATCAACATTAAACAAATTTCTCACTTGTAAAGGTCGGACTGGGGACTTAGGGGTACAACAATTAGTTAATCTTACTGTTCTCAATCTACCACCAACTAGTATCCATCGTATGACAAGCTGGTATAAAATATGAGGCAAAAGTTTTCAGGCATACCAAAATTACTCACAGAATTGAAATAAATGTTTCTTGGAAATGTCAAGTATCAACATTGCATCAAATGAATCTCAATGATTTAACAGATTTCCCAAAGTCAACTGGAATGAATTGTTCATGATGTCGAAATAATTAGAACGAGAACAAATTCAAAGGATATTCGGAAAAGGGAAAAGCACAAGTAGGTACTACAATTTGAATATTTCTTGAATTATAATCTGTTGGTGATGGCAGCAAGAATTCGTTTCGATTAGATAGATAGTTGAATTAATATACGCTGGTTAGCCAAGCCAAATTTATAATAAATTAGTGCATTTCATAATGAGTACGGTGCTTGAACGTCAACGTTTAAATATGGCGTCACTTTCAATGCAGAAACAATGGAATAAAAGCGAACACCGATTTATTAACACTTCAATGTCGCCAATTGCCATCATCATTGATTGTAGGTTGTTCCAATTGCTAATCCCGGTGAATTTTACATGAAAATGCGACGCAAATCCGATGGAGAAGTTATCATACTGCATTGGGGACACACTTTCTTGCTACCCTGAAATACAGAAAAAACCTTCATTACACAATGTACTAATGAAACATTTTTATTATTAAACGTTATTATGTATATCTTTCAGTATGAGTCTTGAAATCGAAAAGATGCGTAGTTCTCACTGGAAGCTTTCAAATTTTTAAACCAAAACTTCATATATACAAGATACCATTTTAGTTCAAATCTATTCTAGATAAAGTTGTATTTGTATCACTTAGCACTTTCCGTCTCCTAAAATTTGGAGTGCGCATGTCTACTCGTGCGCAGAGGACAAGTCAGGCAGTGAAGACTCTTTTTGTTTTGACGTTTCGTATGGTTCAAAATACGTGAAAACTGTCAAATATCCAACAGATAATTTACGTTATCAAATACTGATCAATTTTAATGAGTCGGAAAAAAGTTTTTTACATTATATACATTTGTATTTTCATTTGAAATAATTCTACTTGCTTTTTTAGCTACACCATGATACATCATCGGGCGAAAAATGTAGAAAATGTGAATTGAACAAATATGGGGATTCAATTTGAAGGACGACAGTTTTGGGTTATTTGTCATTGATTTAACTATGCTGTATGAAACAGCTTATTTTTCATACCTGTGTATTACTAAAATATCTGCTGACGCAAAATACGTTCATGAAACGGTAGCTTATAGTTTGTTTACATGCCGCAGCGCCCTCAACGGTAGTGAAAATCGCCAATACTCACCAACGTATGAAGCCAACATTCCTCGCAATGCACATGCCAACACACGGTCGATATAACAGGTTTCTTGTAGTGTTCCTGCGAAAAGAGGCCCGTCTAATTAGCACTCAATCACCTAATGGCCAACAAATCTTACCAAGCAAATCAAACATTTATAGTCTTCGGCATCGGTGGTTGTGGGTGGCTCCCCGCCACCGCCGCCGCCGCCACTGCCTCCCTCTGCCTCCAAGTGGCGGATCCTGTTCCTGAGCTCCTCGATCATTTGTGCCCGGCTGCTCGGCTCAGCGTCCGACGTGCTGACGTTGCTGTCACATTGCTGACCTCCTCCTCCACTTTCTACCTTCACCTCTACGTCACCGCTGGAGTTCACTGTTGCCACCTAAAAGGATTTCTCTGTGCTGTCATTCGTGTGAATCCTATAGTCTCCGAGTAACTATGTTCAAACATCGAAATTTCCCCACCTCGTACAGGGTGGTCCAAATTGAACACTATATTTCTGAGAAAAATGTGCTGGGTAGAGTGCGAACACAGAACCACAAATGTTGACAATAGATAGTTTCATTCCATTTGGTTATATGTGTTTTTTCGTTAATAAAGTGTGAGTTTATAATGAGAATAAAGATATTTTAGACTTTTATAGTGAGCTAGGGTATCCATGTGTATGTATTTTCATATTCCTAAAAGTGGTAAGCATCATCATTTGTTTTATTCATAGTACATTGAAAATAATACGAGGTTAGAATACTATTAGGCAATCCATCAATCTGTCAAATAAAAAAAACAATGTGGCGGCTTATGGCACACATTTGTGACTTGAGTTGAAAACTGTTACATTTATTGATCTCTAGTGCGTTTTTCATGTGTTTTTTCAATTGTGGTTGGTTATTAACTCTTTTCCTGAAGAAAAATGCCTGTCACGTGCATTGCAGAATACAACTAACACAAGGTATCGCATTGTGTGCCCTAATCCGCCACATTGAATATGTCACGTGGTTTGGATTGCCTAATTTTGAATGTGAATGGTTCGATCAAAATGTATGCCTATAGGATTCTGATAATTGGTTTTGTTTCAAGATTCGAATGGCAAGATTCAGTTTAGGGTACTTAGAAGGCACAAACAGTTTCAGAAGTGTTCATGAAGGTGAAGAAGTTTTGAATGCTGGACATCCTAATATTATGATGACAGGAAACTTGTTTTTGTAATGGATTATTAGTTTATAGTATTTGTTTCTTCTGATGTTTTTTGGTGAGAAGTGCTAAATAAAATAGATAATGTGAGATCTCGTTTCAATGTTGTTGATACCTGAACAATACTATGCTCGACTGTGACCTTTAATGTTAACAGAATTCCATCTATCTATTCACGATATTTATATCACCAGCTTGAAAAAAATTATGGAAATTAATATTGGAAGTTTGATTTCACGATTTATAGTTTTACAATCTTTCAAATATTCAAATTCAGTATAAAATCAACAACACATAATACCAAACACAAGAATTGTGTCAGCATTTCTAGTTATTTTTAGTACCACCAGGTGGCGTATCACTTATGTTCATTCGCCAATACTTCTCATGCTCCTGCCGCTGCCACTCTTTTCGATCTCAAGTGAGTAAAAATTTGCAATGTATTCAAAACATCTAGATAATGCAGACAAAGGAATGAAGAAGGCAATATAGGAAACTAGTTGAAGTGTTGAGTAAGTTCTCAATCGACAGCAAACTTGTATTGAAGAAACGAATAAATTGTCAGTTCAGAATCAAAATTCGACCCAAATAATTCGACTAATTCAATCAGTATTACACTCACCTGTGACTGCTTATCTTTAGTTTCCTTCATAACTACGTCATTTTCTGTGTATTGCGAAGGACCGAAAGTACTCTCCTCTGGTTCGTCACCATCCACTATGACATCATCTCCTTCATTATCTATTTCGGCCATTCTACCAGTACTACTCGCTAAAGTCAAACCCCCTACCAAAGAACTTGTTCGACGCCTCTGTGATTCATGCCATTCTTCTAATTCCGAGTCACCTTCAACGTCCACTGTTTCGTCTTCTTCTGTCATAGCATTCTACAAATAAATTTTGTTCGGTTCATATTTTCGAGTCACTTCTTCCATGAACTGTCTTACTTTGCGAACGCATCTTTCTACATGCATATTTATTTCTTCTTGGGTCCTGTGAGGATGGCCAGTGCATATAGGGCAGAAATCATCTGATTTCCTTTTGCGGATTTTGATTCTTAATCGGCCGTGTCGATTGTTTTTTATCCTTTGAAAGGTCTACAAGAGAGATAAACAATTTCTGTAACATTTTATGGATTTGACAAGTGACAAAGCATAGTAGCACAGCTTATACCTATTCTAGATACAGTTGGTTCATTGCACTTTTTAGGTATGTCCAAATCTGGACTGCGCATGATAACCGTGCGTCGGTTGAATTTAGGCAGGACAGGCCTTTAGTATTTGGACCACGTTTCGAGTCGTACGAGAGAAGCTGTTACAATGATAGATTGATAAATGTACGTTATCGTTATATTATAATTAAATATTGATCAATCTTAATTCTTTACAAAACAGTATTCTTATATCGAGTCAATTCGTAGGGCTTACTATTTTTCGAACCCGGACCTGGTGATATTTGAATTCGTGAGAATTTGACATTAGCGGTGCTGATACTGTGATAGTAGATTCAATCTTACCTCCCATCTTCCTTCGGGTCCACTGTCTCCTGGTAAAGCAGGCGGCCTGCCTGGTTCAGGTCTACTTCTTTTTCTACTTGCAGCAATGCCTGTCCCACTCAATTTGTAGAGTCTCTCTAATTCGTGCATGAAATGCGACTCCAGATCTCCTAGACTAATACTCAAACCGCATATTGGACAACTCGATGGATCACGTTTCTTCTTGTTCGAAACAAAGTCTGAAAAAAAATGCATATCAGTATGGACTACTCTCTGATGATCCACGATCTCGTGTTCCTGTATCTGAGTCTTCCTGGAATGTCTATATCAAGATTCATTTCTCCATTTATTTACAGTCGCAAAAACTATCAGAATCTTGTGAATTGTTATAACATTGGCATCATGATGACAGTAGAAATAATGTGAATTTGGTGAAGCATTCATTCGTTTTTCTGGTGCATTGTCGAAATTCAATTCGGAATTAATAGACTTTAGTGTATCAATAAACGCAGAACCTGGTCTAGATATTTAATATATTTTATGATATGAAAGTTACTTTCACATATTGGATGTGATGTTCAACGAGATTACTTCGAGAAAATGTCAGTAATTTGTACAGACCCTAAAGGACCATACTGTATAGTGAAGTGAAAATGTCCAATATCTGTTTTGCTCATTTCATATGATTTGGAGAATCCAATTTTGGAATTGAATAATACAATCTGAAACACGTTCATAATTATTTCTTTACTTTATTTATTTATTCATTGAACGGACAAACCAATTATACCATCACGAAAAGATTAATATATAGAGAGAAAAAAACTAAGAACTAAGAAAAAATACATCTGTACACATGACAGTAGTTATGGTGAAAAAAAAATTACAACTCTTCTACAGCCCTTCTAAAAGATGCTGAAGATGAATTGAACAGCTCAAGTTTGTTGTTGTGAGTGTTTGCTGATCTCATTGTTTTATTGAGAGACTCATTCAAACCATAATTAGTTCTGCAAAAAGAAACCTTGAAAATATCACTATTTCTATTTCTTCTTACTTTTACGGAGAGAGGAGTGAGCTCAACAATTTGAGGACGATCAATACTGCCATTGATAATTTTAACATATTTAACGAAACAAGATGAATTTAATTCTGTACTCAGTTATCTGAAATTCATTTATTTCATAGTTTGAGATATTCTGTACTTTTGATTACTACGACTGACAAGTAATCATATTCTTCCCATTTTGTTTTGTATGTTGTCTTCAGTCTGATACATCATTATGAGAGGGATTATTGGGCGTTTTTGCTGTGAGAGATATTGTTTCGTTATTGAAATTTTTCGTGATCGAAGTAACTAATTGATTCTATTTCACATACTCTTTTATTGGAATCTTTCGAAATAATTTTTCCATGTGTACTTCGTACTTTTTTTCAATTTGGATATTGTATAGCTCACATATGAGATTAACGACCGAAATCAGAAATGGATAGATGAGCAGAATATCAAAATTAAAACTGAACAATGAAGATGACCTGAAGTTCAACGAGAAATTATTTCATGATTGTAATTACTCATATCACTAGCTATTTTGACGAATATCGATGACTCCTTCTCTTCCTAACGACCGATGCCGATGCCGAACGAAATTCGAAGATGCGGCAGCATATTTTCGGTCGTTTCCCTATTCGGAGGTGTAAATTTCCGCGCGGCTCGTGATGACTTAAGCCCGCTTCATCCCCGTTTAGCCGGTGCTGATTTACGTTTGGGGGTACACACGGGCATAGGTCTAGTTGAGCAATTAACAAGGTTAGCCCTGCTAATCCCATGAATGATGTCCGCCGCTGACGGATCCCAGTATCGCTAGTCGCTTCTCTCTACTCATCGGGGACCAGGGAATGGGAGATCGCTAGATTTATCTTCCAGTTTCTCCTTCTGCGATTCCTCTCCTTCATCACCGTTCACGAATTATATGATTGAAGGAGGAAGGTGAATCCAAATGAATCGCTTATGTTGGATATCTGATCAATAAATAATAAAAATAACGACAGCTGCTTCCTAGTGTTACAGAAGATGTCAAACTTCATACATATAGCAATAAATTCAGCACACATCACATCGAGTTCGTTTTACATCTTCAACATTATTTGCTTCAATGTTTAAAGAACACAGCTTGTAGATAAAGCACAAAATGAATATGAAATAAATGAAGGTACAGTTTGATTGATCATGGTTGGATCCATCGTCAGAATGGTAGGCCCTTGCAACCAATAGCAGCTTCACCCTTTTTCTAACTTTCCGTGTACTATTCATTCTATTCATTGTTGTGAATAGGTAAAGCTTTTTGCTCTCATGAGTAATTGAGTTCTGTGTTAGAGATGATCATTTTATTGATATAAAGATCGTTTACTAAAAGTTGATGGGGTATTCATTTGTACCTGAATTTTGTATGGATCAGACACAATATCTGTGAATTGTATCACCATACAATCAAAATAGATGCAACGCTCTTCCCACTCAACTTATCAAGTGACAGACAATTAGAGCTCATTAATAACTGTATAATCTCTTAATATTCAACAAGCTATTCTTTTTGCTCTCATTAAATCACAATATCCACAGCAAATTATTTCTGATACCGTATATAACATAATTAAAACTGGTCCAAGAACAAAGTCCTGTGGAAATTCAGTGTAGACAACACACTATCCTAAGTTATATGGGATGGTAAAGATAAATATGATGTTGTATATTTCATGAGTATTCTTCTTCCAGAAATCATTTTTCCGTTGCCGTTTCAGTTGCTTCATAAAATGACATTGAGGATTTCAATTTATCTAATATTTTGGAAACGATCCAGCATATCGATAAAAAATCTTCATGAATGAAGAAGTTTCATGATTCGATAAGAATAGGGTCATTGGGTCAACGCCTACATTTGTGATTTGGAAAATGTTTGAAATGAACAAATTATAGATTTTTTCTTATTATATTGAATGAAAGATTCAAAACTTTTTTCATTTTGGTGCAATCATCAAGTGAGTGGCTACGAAGGGGTTATTTTCAGTAGTGTTGAAGTGGGTAGAAGGAAACTGATTTACTGATTCCTCAACGAAATTTTGTAAACTGTGAGCATTGTTCGTTTTCATGCGACTACCCGGTACCTGAATATCAGAACTAATTCGAAATCGACTCGACAGACAAACTTCCCTGCCAGAATATTGAATATATTCAGTAGAAGAATTAAATCGACAATGAATCACTCTTGACAAGAATTATTTATTCCTCGACAGTAATGATGTGAGAATTTTACGTGAAGTTTATTGTGAGGAAGAAAATAAAAATTGGATGTGTACAAATAAAACTATAAGGTCTAATTCCGGCAAAAAAATCGCCTCTTACACTGTTTTCCGAGTGTAAACATGCATTGAAAATTCAAATGACAGAAAGGATGCGGGTTGTTTTACAAGGGGCGAGCCTTGGGCCACATAAGTATGTGAAAATGGGAACATGTGAGTGTGGAAAACAGTTATGGCAAATGGTCCGCACTCCATTGCCTTCCGCAGAAACCGCAGAATCGCTCAGTTAACTGTAGAAAAACCGGAAAACTCTATCATCCAACTTTATGTCGGGATATTCACTATGGATTTATTCTAATACCACCCATATAAATATGTGAGTGTTTTTTTCTCTATGACAAGTATAACACTGTTCGACATGATATTAGAAATATGTACAGAGTCGGGTAAAATGAGTAGAACAGCTGATTTATGGATCGATTATGACTTGTATAAAGTGAAATATTTTATATATTTTCTACATTATTTATCACATTCAACAATTTATCTCATATTTTTTGATATTCAGATTATTTTTACGATTTTTTTAATGCAATGGTATATTTTTGCGTCCTTATTTCATCGTTATTCATTTTCATCTGTTTTTTTTTCAATATCTCTGTATCTCTATTCAAGATAGTGAGGAATCTTCACTTTCTGCAATCAGCACGATGTCGCCAGCTAATGCAACCGCAGCTATTTTCACTTTTTCTAGATTGCAACGTCATCAATATATCTGATAACATTGAGCTATGTACTTTACTTTCTCAAAGTTCCAAAACCTTCCGAATTTACATGGTTCCTAATCACACAATTTGAAATAATTTCATGAATATGTTTCATTATATTAATCGTTTTGTAATCGATATTTATGATTTTTATGTAATGTGGCAAGATAATGATGATAAGATATTGTATTCCATATCACTTCGTTGTTCTATTTCTTGTCTCGATAGTTGATCAATTAGTCATTCTAATAATTGAGAGAAACATTGTCTTTCGAAAAAACCAGGTCCGTTCGTGAAACGAAAAATTTCGATGCGAACACTTCTTGTCTCCAGTTTCCTTCTGAGGATGAGTCGTTCAAGTCAGTTGATAAGTTTGTAAAAGTAATAAGTGGGGCAGATGAAGAAGAAACTTGTATTAAAGAGTTCCAGTTGTTGCAGTATCCAATTTATTTTCACATCACGACTAAGCTGGCCAGGCAAAACAACAAGATATTAACAAAGTTTTGTCACTACACTGGACACGGTCTTGGTCTATAGTCATTAATTTCAGATTTACTTCCACTATGGCTTGAAAAACTGACAACTCAGGTAGCTCCGACCACTGATCGTTCTATACAAGGAACCTCGCAAGAATATTGATTGCCCAAACTTTTTCCTGATTATAACAGTGTAATGAACCTTGAAAATTATATACCAGAATCTTCAGAACATGGGATTGTGCAACAGAGCTGAACAGAGTACTGTACTGAAGTACTTTTGATTAATTTCCAGACGTACTCGTGAGTTATTGAGTACAGATACTAACTTGTATAAGAAATGCTAGAAATGAATGAGTATTGAGTTTGTCATAATAAAGGGGCATCGGTAACTGAGCAATATAGTATAATTTGCGAGAGTACTATCAGTAGTGACTCCACTGAGTTTCAGCGAATCAGTCATCTTGATGATGTCACAATGTAATATTTTTATTTCATTGGCAGATTTGAAAAATCTGATGAAACGGGTCAAGAAAACAGTGTCAAATATTGAAGAATTAGTTACGTCAATCTACTCACAGTTTGGGCTTCAACATTTCTGGGTATTGTTCAATATCACAGTCTTCTGATATAAATAATTTCAGAATAATCATTTAAGAAACTGTTGCGAAATATACAGGACTCCCCAAAAGTCGATTAAGTAGGTGTGAAAGGTGAGTTAAGAATTGGATTATCTCCTGAAAGCTTAACAATTACTGACTTCGTTTGGATTGAATGATTATTGGGAAAATTGGACGAATGAATCGTACTTCGTGTCTGGGTCATGACGAAGTGTGAGGTATTTCTGTCGCGCAATTTTTCTCGGTGATCCGCATAAATAATGGAGTAGCATTTTCGCGCAAAAAGAAAGACAAACAGAAGGAGCGGCGCTAAGATACAAAAATATATCGGTTCAGATCTGTTTTATCCTCTGGAAGCCGTGAAATATATTAGCATTTGTCATGTTAATAGTCACAGGGGGCAGATTGGCGGATTTGTTTGGAACATCGATAGAGCCCGCATACGCCACCTGCGGGCCAACAGATTCTCCAACGTTTTCCCCATCGGTATTACGACAGCAAACGAATGGCTTTTTTTCCTTTTCCTCGACCTGCATTCAGAATCCATCATGATGAATCGGCGATTTCAGAAAACAACTTGGAGCGAATCAGAAGCCAAGTGAAATGTCTGAAATGCAAATCGATTCAATATACACCTCACATAAAGACAAAAATTCAATCCACATTTGGAAATTGAAAATATTTCATGGAAAAAAAATCATGCAGGTTCATTCTACAGATATTTATTTTTTCAATATTTGTCGTGAACTGAGAGTCTGTTCATGAGTTATAATTTGGCAAGTGAAAAAATGTTCCCTCCTTCTTGTACTCCTCTATATCATGAGCCCCCCTTCAAAATATTTGAATGAAAAAGGTCATGTGGTACCTTATGAAAGTTATTTTCATTCTTGGGATAATAATAGTTCAAATGCGATTGATAAATAAATAAATGTAGAGGTAGAGCTCGCATTACTGTCCAATGGTCGTCAATTAAAAATCAATGGACGTTTGGACCTTAACAAAACGTGAAATGGACATCCTATGGATGTCATGTGCTATGTAGGGTGTCATTGAAATTGTTATGTTGATCCAATAATCGCCTAAATACCCTGATTTCACTCATTTCTCTAATGTGGATATTCGGAATCAAAACTATAGACTAGACGATATTGCAAGCTCAAAAGTGGTAATGGAAAACAGCAGAAATTGACAACATAGCCTTCAAAGTTTTGAAATAGTTGAAGCATAAAAATTCAGTTATGGCTTGCACCATATTCGAAATACGCTAAAAAGAGTATGGAAACTCCTTTCAAACGACTTTATATCGCATTCAAAATCTCTGAGAGGCTCAATCCTAATCTATAGAAATAGACAGAACAAATAATTTCGTTATCGTGACACAGTGTACCGGAAGAATTATAGTTCAAGGCAGTTGACAGATAAGTAAAATACGATTGGGGTTTTTCTACATGAAATAAAAATTAATCATCAACTAATTCGATGACTAGAATTGATTCGAAATAGTTGGAAGGTTCTGGTTTCGTGAGTACTAGTCGCAAAAAATTTGAATTCGACCTAAAGTTGAGTAATGATTGGATATCCTCGAAGTATTTTTCATGTGTGTGTCTACTATAACAAAATCGAATGAAGAGAATACAATCTGTATATGTGTTTTTGGTGTTCGATAAAATCCAGTAGTCAAATAACCGAATTTTGCGTGCACCGATGTGTATCTAGTGTACTAATATTTAAATAAGAGAGTTTCATATGGTGGACCATATGCTGCCATCCTCATCGCTGTCATGGTGCATTTCACCAGTCAGATTAACCTTAATCTATACGTGTTTGAAATGAATACTGGTAACAGGTGGGTTCATCAGAACTCTAATCTATATTAAGTCAAATTGGATATTGGTGAAAACCATTCGGGCTTGTCGTATATCACATCTATATCAATGTTTATACATACTACTATTTCGATTCACATCAGACAGCGATTACAAGATAGCACAACCTAATAGGTACATTGTGTCGTGTTTGAACAGCACAAAATAATCGAATGAGCATTGATTTCCCCCTGAAACTTCACTAATGTTCCTGCTATTCCGCAGTTCCTAATAATTCAGATATCTATCGTTATTCATACTTTATAAATCCTGCGAACACAACGGAAATAGTTGGACTTACAATATGATAATGGGAACAATCCATATATCTAATTCTAGGGAGCAGAGGTGTTGGGGTTAGGTTAGGTGAGACGGTAAGGGGATCAAATTCCAACTACATATTCATTAGCGTGGTTCATATCGATACTTTGGCTATAAACCTCGCTGAAGTTCGTTCATGAAGATAACCGTGCAGAGTGGTCTATATAAGATGTAACTAATAACTGATAAAACAAAAAAACAGAAAAAAATTATCAGAGTGTATTTTTTGGGTGCAATCAAATGATTGATCATATTTTCTCGAATAATCGGGATTTTTGAAAAATATCAATATTTCACACTTGCAGATTTTTTATAAATCCGTGGAAGTGATGAATAGATATATTACTCCTCAATATATGCGGAACTCCATTATACCGGATTCTTCAGGTTAGTTTAAACAGCAAATAAATATAAAATAAAAACAATGATATCACATCATATCATTGGTGCTTTCTTATTTTATCTTGTTCTATTTGCTGTATCCACTAACCTTATCATTTACGAACAATTTTATGAGTGAAATGGTGTCTTCTTTCACAATGAGAATAGTTTTTCAGCACTTTCCACGGAAGTATGAATAATAATTGGAACTTTAAGTTTGCAAATGTGCGATAATCCATTAGTGCTTCTTTCTTCGAGAACAATGTTATTCAGTTCATTTGAATAAACTACATGAAATCTTGTGATGATAAAAGTTTCCTAAATATGGGCAAACGATCGAAATTGTTGCTACGACAGAAATATATCAATAATATAATTGAATACTATAGACAAACGTTTTTAATTTTTCATAAATGACAATCAAACTGTGGTAGTGAATCATTCATAATATATTTTAATTACTATTAACCAAGTGATTTATAACATTGAATGTTGTTCCTTTGATATGTTAGGTGAAATTAGGTGATCAGGATAAGTACTGTTTTATTCTGTATAAAATAATACATATAATGTCTCGGTTATCACAGAGAAACTATTCGACTTATTATTCAATCAAGCAATAAGAGTAAAAGTACCCATTATATATTTATTTCGCTTCGTCTACTTCGTCTTCTTCAAGGGAATTTTTCAATTCCTTCGTTTGACCATACATGATATACAAGTATTGATCATAAATGCGTCATAGCTGAACTGGTTTAGATGATTTACGACTCATTTTTCGAGAATTTCAAGATGCCTTTTTCTAAGTTAAAATAGTAACGATGAAATTGTCGATTTTTGTGGTTTTATTCCTGGTTCTATTCAACGTGGATTCGGTGTGAGGTTTTTTGGTTTTAATTGAAATGCTGTGCGTATATACCTACAGTATCCGGAATTCACATCGTTCTGGTTGTGTCTGAAGACAAAAGAAAGAATTCCTTTAACGGCGTGAATCGCAATGGTAGATGGTGCGAATTCCGAGGGCAAGCAGACAGAAACAGAACTGAAATGGCACGGGGGTCGCGAGTCTAAGGGTGCGAAGCAAAGAGACCGATAGTGGCGCGGGGGCGCGGGATGATAAATGGTCACTCATACATACAGCCGTTTAGGCCCGGACTCGTTTACAAATCCGGGAAAGGATTTAGTACGCTTTTCCGAGGTGCGAACACCCGTTTGATGTTAAACACCGCCTCGGATAGCCGGCGAAATCCCTAACGTGGAAAACTTGTTTCTTTTTTGGCGCTGGGGTAGAAAGTTTAATATATTCCTGTTTTGCTTTCCGACTGTCATCACGATCCTCTAATTCAATATTTCCCCACCGGCTGACGTGACAACTTTTCATGAATTCCTCTCATGGAACTTGGCATGCATTCATAAACACCACACTGAATGTTATCCGAGAAAAATCATTCGAATACTAGTTTCTCAGATTCAATGAAATCTAATGAAATTGGCAAACTTGAAAATTGTTTTCCGGTCCTTTTACCAAGCTAAAATTTCAGCGCATTCTGAATAATACTCGATATTGAAATAAAATAACTGATAAGAAAATTAATAACCCTATAATAACTATATGAACTGTAACTGATTTTTGAATTTTCAGTGTCATAAACTCTGTCAGCGTGTCTTTATTCTTAAAATTCTGGAGAATCTTTTCGTTATGTCTAGCATTGCAACTTGGTAATCCATAATTCAGCTTCCAAATGTACGCAACCCATAATACGGTAATACGCATTGCTGGTTTTTTGTCACGCACATGCGTACTATCAGAAAGCGAGTTACATAGTGAACCTCATATAAGCGTTTTGAAATGAGGATCTCTAAACATGTTTCAACCAAATTGAAATGTATATAATCGAAGCTCATTCCATATCGAGAGATGTTAATTGAGAAGAGTTTTTGGCTGAAATCTAGATAGTTACGAAAATCACAAATCAATGGCAATGATTATCCAAAATTAAAACTTGGCTAATAAACAATAATGATTTTAATAAGAATTCCAGTCTCTCGTGTTCAAGCTTCAACTGAAGAGAATCTCAAACGGCTGTTCTCAAATGTTCACTGGGCCACTTAGTGTTTATAACAGATTTAATTAATTAATTCAGACCTTCTTACAGCATTTTCGTAATCTTACAGCCAGTTATTACTTTGTAAGTATAATAACTGTAACATTACTTGACAATTTGAGAATTAATATCTTCATAAAATGCCCCCCGGAGCTGAAAGCCATTCCGCTGTCACCCTTATAAGAGATTATGCCCTTATAACGTTTCTCCTCCACAATAACATTACCTGTGGATGCTTTTCACTTCCGCCAAGACACATACGAGTATCATACGTTTTTTGTTCTCCAAATTCGTCCACACGAAATTCTTTTCCTGGATATTCCAAAAATGTTGAAATCGATTCTTGAGTGTTACAACAGTATTTGTTCAGATTTTATTCAGAAACAAAAAGTGAAAAGACAAACAGGATGAGTAAGCTGCCTGCTAAGTCATATGAAAGGAAGAGTTTATGCTAGTCAACTATTGATAATACCTGAAATAAAGGGTGTTTCAGAATGATTTTTGGAAGAGTGATAATTTGCCGAGGAGACATCAATTGGCCTCCGAGGAGCCCTGATTTAACGCCTGCTGATTTCTTCCTATGGGGCTACCTATAAAGCGAAGTCTACAATCTATTGCCACCCAACCTGAATATTTTGAAGTAAAGAATCAACAAAAAAATCAATTCTATTCCAAAAGCGATGCTCCAGCGAGTTACTGAAAATTTTAGGTCCAGGTTAAACGAGTGTGAACGAATGAATGGTGCGCATTTGCAAACGGTTGTTTTTCATAGAGATTTGCTCTTTAAATTAACATTAAATAAAACAAGACTCAATTGATATTTTGTTTTTATTTAAAATCTAAAAACGAGAATATTCTGAGACACCCTTCATTTGCATATAAGCAAATGGTGCTCATTTCCTACATTTATGAAATCGATTAACCTCAAATCTATGAAAATATATAATGAAATGCAGAGTTTTGAAGATACTTTGATAACCTTCTAGCTCTCCATGAGATTTGAAGTTGGTGTGTTTTCATTCTGAAAATAAATATTCTTCGGATTTCTCTGCTGATGCATCCTGTTTATATGAAAATATTTTCTTTGCTATCACTGAATGTAATGATAGCTAGTGTAATCAACTGATTCATTCCTTCATGTGCATGCATATCTATTCGAAGAACCATAACTACTGATACGATAGTGAGAATCAGAACATTGTCACCATTATTGGAATTCAATCAATTGGACATTCAAAGAACGATTGACATGAAATATGTCGAATCCCAGATACACTAGACAACATAATACGTATTGCTATACCCATATTAAGAATTTATAACATTTCTCAGAGATTTATCGGCATGAAAGGCGCAATTGGAAACTGTAACTGACACGCCTATTGGTCGTTCAATTTATCTCATTCAAAAAGCTCTGAACTACATTTCATGTGGTTTCATAGTAAATCTCAAATCTACATTTATCACTCGTTTAAATGAATTTACTGGGATTATTCATGTAGATAACTGTTTCTATTTTGTTGATTAGCAGAATATTTTTGATCTCAATCAACAATCAAATTTTGAACGAGCAATGAAATAGACAATGTACAAAAATGGAATGAGGAAATAATTATTATACATAGTTGCCATCTGCCGAAATTCATTTGCAGACACTAAAATTTGTTTGGAAATGAAAATCATTGTTCTGATTGCTTATTATCAGTATTGATATAAACGTACAGAACTCATGAAATTCCTGATTTTATTCATAATCAAGATTAATTTTATTATTATGTGCGTAATGAATATATTCATCAAGTACTTATGAGGACGTACTGACATTGACATTGCAGACATAGCACCGCCTCAACTCCTGTATGTAAACTCAGCCTCAATATTCATTTGAATGTTGTAGACATCTTGAATGGACCAATCATTCATAATGACGTCACAACCTGAGGAATGTTGTGTAATTGATGACTTCATTTCAAATATACTCTGTAATTCAACGATTTCGAACAAATTATTCAATGATAATATCAATAAACATACTTATCAGCTAGGAACCAGAATATACAATTTTTATTTTAGATTGGAAATGAATGAAAAAATTAATGATTTATTGAGATGTTCGAATGATGTTGATAGCAAATCACCAGCAATTAGCTTTCATATTGTAGTGAATAATTGTTTAAAATTCAATACTAGTCCAGTCGTCCATTGCCTATTCGTTTGAATGTTTCTGGCACAATCTATATCTAGCACCGACCCATAGACACAAAACGGGGCTTTTCGCCAGGCTTGAACCGGTAATCTCGCGGATAAGTCGTCAGGGGACCGTAGGGATGCGGTTAGTGAAGGATTTGTAAAATGTAATTGGCTCAGCTGGTTCAGACACGTCGGAATCATCAATAGCCCATCAGCTCCAACGACCGATCTGACACACCATAACTAGCTCATAAACACCCCACGAATGATGACAGCCGACGCAGAAGACACTGTCTCGAAATGGATCACCCACTGAGCGTTTTCACCTGTCGTGATGTGGAAATTGTACCGAGTAATCACCTCTTACTAACATGGAAATCCATTATGATGGTAATCAGGGTTTTTGCTAGTATAGGAGAATGAATTTGAGATCGCAACTACAATACGGCTAATATCTATATCATTTTATACTATCATTCGTGAGCGTGAAAGTTGAAAAACGGATGATGCATTTTTTCAATATCACTTTGATTAATACGTTTATTTCCAAGTCAAAACAGGACATGTAATCGCACAAAAGCGAGACATATGATACATGGTTGAAAGAGAAGAAACATTATATTTTCCAACCATATATTCCATAAAATAGATTCCATCTAATTTCAGAAGAAACCATGATATTCGTACTTTTATAAAGTGAAAGTTGAATCAAAACGAAACTGAAAAGACGTAACAGATTTAAGTTTTAGCCAATTTTTCTTAAAAAAAGTGATCGAGAATGGTATCTCCATTTCTTGTATATTATGTAGGAGAATTTTGCAGACCTGCTCTGTTCAAATCCGTCAATATTATATGATATTAGATTCAAAATCAGTGTCGATCATGTTGAATTTTTCAGTGAATTCTTATCGCTTTCACGAATAATGAAGATGTATTATCATTTCAATTAATATTGTTATAACATATAAGACGTCATAGTTGATGACATTAAAAAGTATATATCTGAGAATTAAAAATATTTTTCAGCGAATAAAATAGAATTAATAGTTGTTCCACTATCAATAATTCAAGAACCAACATGTTTTTCAATGAAAACTACTTATTTTCACTGACTGGTACTCGAAAAAAATAAGGTATGAATAAAATCAGAATTAATACGTAGATTCGCCGTTCATTTTCATTCTTTTATTTTTTTACTGAGACAGATGTAACAGTCTGAATGAGAATTTCCCCTTCGTCGAGGAAATCCCTTGCCAAAACTTATTTTCACCGCTCTCGAGCCGCAATACCGCATCTGCTGACAGTTTAGATAATAGCCAACACTTATCTGTATGTAGATGGCCATTTAATCTTACAAAAAGTTAATAGTTTTTTTTGCAGATTAAGATTTCGTTATTCCTCGAATCTATTTGAGATTATAGTTTATATCCCACTGAGATTTTATATTAGCGATTTTTTATTTTCATTTTATAGATGAAGCAAGATAATATTCGATATACTGAGTATCTTTCACCTCGATTCACAAACTGAATTCAAAATTTCGACTTGCAATACAAAGGAAAGGTTAAAGAAGAAGAATGAATTGAAGAATGTTATATTTTCAGAAATAGCTCTGGCATTTAAACATGATACTTCTGACATCTACCATTAGCGCAAATTGAACTACTAAATTTTCGATCGGTTGAAACATAGCTGGGAATATTTGGACATCAATTATTATGGCAACACTTCACAATGACTTCACAACAATGCCAAATTTATTTGGAGAGAAATTTTTTATCCGCTCATAACGTTTGTCAATTCGAGTCAAAATGTTGAAAAAAGTTCAACGATTCTCCACAGACAAATAGTATTTCTCAAAACCACATAAATAATAACCTTATATTTCGGAGTATCCTTGAAAAAAAAAGACAAGCAGCAACACTGCACTGCACTGCACATAGCATTGATCGCAGTAAGCTTTCGACATTTACCATTGTTATTAACTTTGAATTGTTAGAAGTTGGGTTTCAAGTAATTTGCCCTCATGTATTTATGTTTCCTGATATCCAAATTTCTTTCTAGATATCAGGCAAAATTTTATAATTCAATTGGAATTCCAGCTATTACCTAATCAAATGTAATTGAGATATCGAGTCTCGGATATCAATTGTGAAGTGACGTACGAGATAAGGGCCGTATACTATAACCACTTTTTTGTGTAGGACGGGCTGAAAAAGTTGATTTAAAAGTTGCAACGATGCGGCTTGTGAATTTTATTGCGACCACATTAACTTGTCCAATTATGGAAAAGAATGTCAACACTAATATCATTAAACGGTGAAAAAACGGATGCCAAACAGGTGTTTTAATTGAGATCCAATTGGTGTTATTATAAATCGACAAAGTGGAAACTCGTCCGAAGATTCAACTGGGTTATAAACTGAAAAAATGCCACAATGAGTCTTAAATTAATAAAATACAGCCTCCTGACATTCCGAATTACACAGTGAGTTATGATTGTATCATTTCTATCATGCCATTAATAATGCATCGACAATTCGCAATTGTATTATTTAATAACGTAGGTAAGTATCGTCTAAGTAGTTCTTATGTACCTACTTAATTAACTCTTAACCGTATGAATATGATATAAAGTCCTTATATCTTATATTATAATAAGTTCATACAATCGAATGGGCAACAACATTGATGTAGACGAATAAATGAATAATTTTTCCAAAAAACGAAAATTCCTGTTATTTTTTTTAACACATCTCGTATAAAAAGTTTCCAACATGTCCGAATAGGGTTTCTTCGTTTATATATAATGTATATCTGCCAAATGGAGTGGCAGATACACACTGTATAGTATCCTGTGTACTATTTGAACATTATGCTTTTGCACATAAAAATCTCATTCCCCAAACTATAATAACTTGAGCACTAACGAATGTATTGAATATCAGTTCAACTGATCATACTTATCCTTGATAATATTGGTCTAACGTTGATGAAATGAAAAGGGGAATACTTCTTGGAGAGCATTTTTACACAATGTCATTTTTATTTTGGGCGAGGCGAACAACATAAGTTTCATCTGTTCATAAAAAGCCGTATGATTGTAAGTGGCTTTTCGGGACAGTAGGGATCATCTTCGGGAAAAAATGACATGGGGATTTATAGGGCTAACAATGTTGCGAAGAGGGCATGCCGAAATGACCGCTTGTTTCGGACAGTGTAGATTGGCTGACTTAGAGACGCGTGTGATCGGAATATCAAGGCTTCACTGGACGTTACAAAGGATGCATGCATTTCTATAGGTGAAATGGGATTTGGCGGAGAAAATGCGCTTGAATAAATCTACCATAAATATCGCATGAGATTATGGTTCGGACAAAGAGGCGAGAAATCACTCTTGAAATAAATTATACGGTGTTTGCCGATCCAGTAATCTTATGTATATCAGAAGCTACGAATTTCAGACAAAAGTGTCATTCTGGCAATTCAAATTTTGATTTCATTATTACGACTCAAAACCACATATATTTCGTAAATCGAATTTGTGGGTATGATTTTAATTGAAAGTAGAGTTTGAGTTGGTTTATTCTCATATAGAATGATAAATTTTCCTAAGATAAACTATCCAAGTATTTCTATAGCTCGAGTCGACATCATCATGAAAAGTAACTATGTAGACAAACTTAATGATGCTTTGCAAATCGGTTGTTCTATTATTGATATAATTCGCATTTATACATTATCATAATTAAGACTTACAACCTTAACACTGCACATTTCCATAACGTTCATTTATTTTTGTAATTGATGTTATACTAACATTAATTTACTATTATTACTATTATGAATATACCTGCTGCAAACGACCTAAATTGAATATGGCATCTACTAAAAGTATAAAAAGGGGAAGAAATATTCACTTACTATTTTATTTATACATTCATTAGTAGTAGTTTTTTTTAACAAGATTATATACTGATTATACAGAGGTGTGCACAAAAATCGGCCAGAGCTGTAACTTCTGAATAATTCGAGATCGAAATTTTAAATTTGGTGGGTAGCAACTATTTGATATTGTTCATTTTTTCAAGAGCAAAATTGTATTCCATCACTTCCGGTCTAACCGGAAGTGACCCCAACTTTTGATTTTCAAATGGAACCCCCTGTATATTTTTCCGGAAGTGATAAAATACAATTTTTCTCTTCAAAAAATGGACAATATAATATAGTTGCTACGTACCAAAATACGTAATTTTTTCATTGTATACATTATATATATTTAGTTTTGACATACATACAAACGATAGTTTATACTAATGCTTCGTAATTTTTTCCTGTTTATCCATTCAAAATATATTTATATATTCTTCAAATATTGTGAAATTTTGAGCTCTCGTGAATATTATTATTATTATAATTATTATTATTCTATTTTCATGACGTTGGTGAAATATCGCATCCTATTCTAAAGAATTTGTATCGACAAATTTTTTTAACTGGCTCCATGTGAATCTTTGGAATGAAAATCATTATTTGATTGATATCTTTGAAATATTCAACAAAATTAATGGTGTAGCTTCAAAGTGACAATCCCAACTTGATCGAAACAAGATGGCCAATGAATAACAGTGCATGAGAAGTAACTAACAGCCTGTGATGGAAATATAAGTCTTATGATTTTTCGATATTCTCTTTTCGGTATAAGGGGACGAATTTCCAGTTTATCTCGCTTCCTAGTTCCTGCTTTTCTGGTTAATCGGCCGTAATGCTGTTGATCTCGAACGAAAGGGACTCGCGAAACGTTCTATTAGTCCGATTTGATATCTAGCCACTGCTAATTAGATTACCTCCGTTGTTAGAAGTGGATTGATAAATAATTGCATTAACGATAGACGAGAATCACAATGTATGTACTTTTCGGTTCGAATGGAATTCGATTTGAGGCACTAAGATATTCGATATTCGATAAATCGATAGGACATTCACGTACCAACTAGAAGTCATTTATATACTGACTATCAATTTGTGATGGATTCCTAAAGAAATTTGTGCAGTGGACGCATAAAAAGTTCATGCAGTTGGTGATAATTGATGATTGAAATATTCCAGGGAAACGATTTTGTCCACCTTAATGAATGGTCTAATCGATTTCAGAGTCTTCAATATATGTTGAGAATTGTTTAATCATAAAAAACAAGACGATAATGTACGTCTCAACTATTCTTTTCATATTTTTCATCCGAGATAAATCTGCAATAAAAATGTGGATGAGTCATTTACACAAACTGCTGATACTCTCAAGTGAATATATTCTAGTCAAAGTTTCGATGATATAGTCTATTTATTTGAGCAACATGGTTGTGACAGCTCGCCAGAAAGTGCGGTGTTGCTGCTTCTCCTTTTTTACAGCGATACTCCGAAACAGAAAGTTAGGTTGAGTTTATCATTCAAACAAACTCCATTAGTGAATCAAAGATTTCACTCCAAATGAATTTGGGATCGTTGTCACTGTGAGGTGGCCTCAATAAATTTCACCTTGATTCTTGTCGAACTGATTTTCCAATGTTCACTATGGCATGTGCTCTTTTTCCTTTGCTTCTTTCTTCATCCCCTACGAAATGCCGCCAAATATCAGAGTTCAGTTGAGTTCAGATTAGTTCCCTAGCGTATGCAAAGGGTGGGATTATGTACCGCGAATTTTATTAGACGCTCAGCCTCATGTTAACGATCAAAGAAACAATTGGAAATCCTCGTATAAGATTTCCAGTTCGTGCCCGCGATCCTATGATATTTCTTTTCTTTCTTCGCCGTAATGAAGTCGCCCGATAAAAAGGGGAATGATACTCTTTTAATTATGCATGCAAATATATTATGAATGCTCAGAATCTAACTCTCAATATTTGAATATGGAAAATACTTGGCGGTGTTTTGAATTCATCGTCTAGATAGATATCCTTGAATTTCTGCGGATGAACCAGAGGTTTCACCTTCAGAAAACGCTAAAAATTATGAAAATTACATGTGTAGTTATTTTCAAATACATAATTACTGATGATCAAGAAGGAAGAAGTTGCATGAGAAACCAAGTTAGAAAATTATTAAGATAAATGCCATTTTGAACTCCCAAAGTAAAGTATTTGATGAAAGTCGACAGTTGAGAAGGAATATTATCAATTTATATTTGAAAACCAATCCAATATCATTTGTTGCAATCAACATGAAATATGGTGATGATTGAATTGATGATGTGACCACTTTCTGAATTTCCGCAAATTTTTATCACGTTCACTAAAAAATAATTTCAATCAATATATAAGAATATTGGTGCGAATAAATAGTTCCCACAACTATGCTGATCGAATAAAAAGCACATCGAAAGTATTGAATAAATACATTCGGCATCTCAGTTGTCACCAATTTGATCAAGAGCATGTTGGTAACTGCTCTGTCAGCAAAAAGTACCCAAAAGTGTGATGCAACTATCAAACTTAATTGAATGGACCATTGGGTTGAAATAACCTGCATCGCATTCTCATAAACATTTGATTGCACCTCTATTATGTTCACTATGTCAATGAAATTTCAAAATTAATTGGGCTCAGCTCGAATACAACAGACACCATTCCAGCGACATTTTTCCAAATAGAAATCGAAACTAATCTTGACTGAGGGATAAGAACTATCGTTTTCACCAACTTACAGACCCCCAGATTCTCATGTATAGAATGGTCAAGTCCTATGCACGAGGATTATCTTACACGACTATCATTTGGATGAAGGCACACAAAAAAAGCAATATACACCCTTGAACGAAGGATTGGCTGTCTTTGAGTGACAGCACCGAGTTTCAAGATTAGCCGTTGATCCCATCAAGAGACCTGACCGACTGTGATCCGTGTTGACATTCAAATTTTCCTCAGCTTTGAATACATTGGGAATATAATAAAAATAGCGGGTGTCGGTGAGTGACAAGGGTATATGAGCAATGGGCGACGAACTGGAAATAACACATATCCGCATTTTATAACAAGAAGAATTGGCTTTTTATTTTCCAAACGTCGCTAAGATGTCGGTTATAGCAGTGTTTTCAATTCTCGAGTTAGAGTGAAGTATTGGGGGTTCATACATTCCATTTGCCCTTCAGCTCATTTTGGTTGATGTTGGTTAGGGGCAATTCATTAATTATGTAAGGGTTGAAGGAGGTTGAAGAATTTCTGTATTTTTGTTATACTGGAGCTTTTCTTACACTTGAAAAATGTGCGTCATCAATTACAGATGATATGACATAAGCATTATCTCCATAATATATTCACAATTGCTCATTGCAGAGTATATTCTAATTTTTTTCATATATCATTATGATTTTCTTTTCCATAATATCACGCAGTTATAGTACTGAAATAATCAATTATTACTGATTTGGTCACACCAAACTAACCAATACTTCGGTACTTCTCAGTACTTTCGGATCACAATATTATATTACGGAAAATCGTTATTGAATAGGCCTAGATCATGAGAGAATAGACAGGAACTGCTTAGGTGTCCTTTTTACTGAATCGTCGTCTGATATGATAGTAGTCGTCAATGTTGTTCGAATTTAATTGACTGCATAACAGAAATACAGTGGTTCCCAAAAGTCCCTTCCCCCTCTCATCTCCGGAATTATACATAAGCAAGTGAAATTTATAAACTTCTCTACTAGTGATGATACACGACAAAATCGGAAGGACATTGTGAGCAATACTTTTAGATGGAACACTGCGGCAAGCGACATGTCTTTTGAAAGGTATCGAAAAAACGTATTCAATGATACCAATTTCGTTTTCATTCATGGCAGAGAGGAATTGAATCAGTTGATACTGGAATTGAAATTAAAGTTCAGCATTTAAACGAGGAGTATCGTGGTGGATGGATTTGGACAACGAGGTTCAACTGAATGGCCCCTCGATCACCGAACTTCACACCTTTGGATTTTCTTCTGTGGGAGTACCTTGAATCGAAGGTTTACGTCACTGAACCCGACAATATTGACGTTTTTGAATAACGAATTATTGCAGAATGGGAGGTTTTTGAGAAGCACTGTGTACGAGTAAATGATCCTGCAGATTATTGGTTATGGAAATGAATAGAATGGGACATTGCTTTCGAAAAAACAATTCCCACTGTGTTTCAACAAATAAACACTGACCAAACCTATTAGTCACGACAACAAGAAATTTCGTATTATCTAGTATAGATAAGAACCGTTCTCTTCTGTGTAGGAATTATATTTTTTGTGAACCGCAAATGTGGTCGACGACACTGTGAAATTTCTGCAAATCCCCCACATAATTTGTCAGCAAACCCAAAAAACAGTGGTTAAGTGGGATTTTACAAGTCTCATAAATAATGGTCGACCGTGAAAAAGCCGTCCGACGAACGAGAATACAATTAGGAAGTTGTGGGGAGTCGAGAAGTGCAAAAAGCACGCGTGGGTCACTGGATGCAGATTCCAATCGATCAGCATCAAGCCTTGCCCAGAAATAGGTAAACGGGGAGGTAGAGCCGGCGAAATGTCAATCCTGCTAATGATACCGCAGGACCACAGCAAATTACCTAGCCCTAGCCGTGGCCCTGCACTCGGCTCTCCTGCCATATGGCGCGCGGGAGTTAGTTTTCCCGTTTGTAATATTCCTAATGACTTACACATGCGTTCGCACCGCGATCAGCATGAAAACGCAACTTTGGGTGGGAAATCGCGCGCCCAAGATGCCACTTTTATCGACAGAAACACTCACTCGTCCTCCACCGCAAGGTCCTTAATCTTCAACCATCTTTCACAGATTACAAGACTTTTTTTCTGAACGTAGAGTATTTCAACTCTGTTCATTCAAATGCATTTGACTCTGGTCCAAATAATCATAACCATGAAACTCTTTCACAACTATGATCTCAAAAATGCCTTCCAGTTCATGCATCATAGTTCTAATTCATCATAGTTTCATCAAAAAATATTTCTCCTAGTGTTCGAAATTCAATTGATGCATCACTATCAAATAGTATCAATTATTTTTACAAAGTGGGTATTGATTGGAAAAAAATATATATTCAAAATCTCATGTTAGAAATTGTGATATGATGGTTATAAGCTGATATATTTTTGGATTCAATCCAGAGGTATTTTCTGATTGCAATTTTCAACATGTGATTACTGGAATTTCTCATCATTACTCTCTCAAAATGCTTTACGATGATATTTCATATTATATATTTTCGTAAACGATTTCGTAAATGATTGTGACAGAAATTGAATAAATTTGAAAGTGTTCCAATATTTCAAGATTCGTAGTGTACTATTGTTTATATTCCTAAGTATTTTTTGAATTTCTCGTAATATCAATTTGTTGTTGAGATGTATGATGTAGAAATAATGTTCTGGTCATGTCATTAATCTTCAACCATCATTTACAGATTACAAGACTTTCTTTCTGAATGTAAAGTATTTCAATTCTGTTCATTCAAATGCATTTGACTCTGGTCCAAATAATCATAACCATGAAACTCTTTCACAACTATGATCTCATAGATGCCTTCCAGTTCATGCATCATAGTTCTGACCTCACAGATTCATCCTCTGAAGATGCTTATTGTTATATTTGATGTTCACAATGTTCATTACTAAATCAATTTGATGAAAGGGACAAGTATGCAAAAACTCTAAGAGGGATTCAAGCTTATGAAGACAGGTTAGTCACCGATGGGTCAATCAGAGAGCGAAAGAAGAATTGGGAATCGACCCTTTGATGGAAATTAGGGATAAGGTGCTTTCCAAGTAGAAAAAATCCGAAGAGGCATTCAATGATTGCTATGTCTACTAGACAAATCAAAAATCGGGGAAGGTGTAGAGCTCAGGTCAAAGACAATTGTCTCGCTAGGTTCAGAAAAATACTGGAAGATATTCTAGGTCGAAGTTAGGAAAGTCTTTGGAAAAGATCATGGTCATTTACTTCAACAGACAAGCTATAGAAACCATTAGTTCTAGCCGAACTTGTCTTGGATTACTGAAAAGAGTTTGGCAATAAAACCAGACGTCTTTAGTCTGAGTACTGAGTAATACGAGCTAGAAGCTGCACAATGTATTTCAATTGGTCCAGAACCTGAAACGCTGAGAAGAATACCCAATAGTACCTAGATGGAAAAATAATTTCGAAAATGGTGGAACAAGAACTGTGAGAATGTTTATTGAAGAAAATCGGATTGGAACACTATCATCATGGTAGGGTCTGGCAGGAAAACGAGTCGAGAGACTGAATCAGCTACGATTTTTTGAAACATTTGATCATGTGATCTTGTGATCATGTGATCTTTTGGGAACCTACTGAGGTTGATCTGTACAGAATACGAAATGGAACATGAATTAATAACTTTATTATACGATCTCTAACACATTTTCTGCCTGAGTTATCTGGGAGATCTCGAATGATCTGTGTGGCCTGTTGACCCAGAGAAGAAACATTCATCACCAGGAGTTCGACCCTTGTAGTGATTGGGTGCGAATTCCGAACACCCTGTACTGGAGAGCGTTCATAGCATAGACACTTTCAATGACTGAAACGCAGGGCATCCATGTGATCCATGGCCTGCTTGCTTCAGCAGACCCCTCGCGGCATACGTAAAGTGCATATTACATTAGAGGAGATTCATGCGAAAGACGGGAAATGAGAAATGTATAAACTCGAGACAGCTTACGATACCGTTGCCGATCATCAAACCAGCGTGGCAGAAAAATGAAAAGCTAAATCCGGTTATCATAGCAATTTCCACGGCGCTTCTCGCCAAATTCGTTCGCTGGGAAAAGTTACCTTTGCCTTGCACTCAAGCGGCAACATAGCTCGAGGCCGGAAGTTGAGGATATAACCTCACGAGGCTCTTCGAGGTTTGTCTTCAGCATTTCACTTCTCATTGATGATACGGTCGTTAAACTATGCTCGGTGATTTCTTTTTGTTGCCTTCATTCTGTCCACAAGATATTTACATGCTTAAAATTGAATCTAGCAAAGAAATCTGGTGTCTGAAGACAATTTCAACATCGTATACATGGTGTTGAAAATATACAACAAACCCCACATTTTCAACAGAATTTGATAACAATATACAGTGAAATCCATGAAGTACGCAACAAATGAAAAAAATCTTGATTTGTATTCAGTTTATTCCGGATTTTAAATAATATATTCGAATGGATTCAAGAATCCATCGCTACGTATTAGAAATTGAAAATAATCAGCTATTCTGTGTCTAATGTTATACTGTATTCTCCATCTATCTGTATAATAATATAAGTTATAAATACTTTCATCAATAGTTACTTCATGTTCATGAAGATATGGCTTCAGCATTTGGTTTATCACTCATTAATCAGGAGGACGAATCTGATTAATATTTGACATCAACATAGCGAGAGCCGAACAGCCAAAAGCGAGAATTCGGGAAATCTATATAATTTCTGCGGTCCGATTGTAGAACGTTCTCATCAATATCAAAGAACATTTGCATACCCCGAAAGGCAATGGATCACGTTCACAACGTTGTAATTCGTATTCATTTCAACAATACAGAGTGTTTTATGAGAAAGGACACAGTGGTTTTATTATTCACATGTGTTCAACGAATGAGAAGCTAATGGAATGGTTCTGAAGATTGTGGAATCCAAAATTATTGCTATCATCATCATTAATTACAGAATGAAACTAATTAGTGCATGATATATGATAAGTCATACTCCGTAGGTGTAACTATGATGAAGGAAAAAGTTAAAGAATGTCCCCACTGCAATAAACAGAGAAACTGTTCTTTCTATAATAATCGATCGTTATCCACTGATATGCAAGGGGTGGTAAAAATTAATTAGCCATCCTCAGTGGAAAGTTCGAACACTGCTGTATCTCTTCACTTCTCAATTCAAGAATTAATTAATTATCACCATCCTCCCTTAATTTTTGAATCTCTTATTTCCGCATCCTGATTTATATTAATGGAAAATAAGGATCCACCTTTTACCACTTCGATCGCCGTATTACAACAAACTAAGAGACAATGTGGCGTAACAAATATAAATGTCTGTAATGACATCGTAATCCCAACAGCGACATCGAAAAAACAAATCCTCGTTCGAACGTACCCCCTTACAGAAGGGTTCGCGTCAGATTATACTAATTCTTGTGAGCGTCATTGAGAATATGAAAATGATAGGATGGAATGAACCCTTTCCTTTAATTTCGAGGAGATATAAATCTTGAACCTTCATTTGTGGTGGTCGATAGATGGCATAGTCATAGTGTAATCATACATTCGGCCAGCTGTTGCAGATTGTGGCTTTCGAACACCCCAAGACATCGACTTACTTACAGCACTTGTGAACACGACTACCACAACCCCAACAATAATTTGGTGATAGACCGAATCGCTTTGGATTCGAAGACGAGGACTTATTTGTACGATTCTTGGAAATTGATTCAAACTAACTAGTTTGCACTTATGTCTAGAGGATGCTAGCTGATTAAAAACTGTTTTTCGTAGAAATGCAGCTTTTCAATATATAGAAGGCTACTCATTTGCATAACTGTTTTTCAAAAATATAATGATATGACATGAAACATGCATAGGCTTGTACCAAATATACTTTTGAGACAGAAGGCGAAGCAAGAAGGAAAAAAAGTACGATAAGGAAAAGGTTCGCGAAAAAAAAAATTTTTTTTCATTGATTAGGACGTCAGCGACACATCAGTAGTATTTTTTTTATTTCATCAAAAAATATTTCTCCTAGTGTTCGAAGTTCAATTGATGCATCACTATCAAATAGTATCAATTATTATTTTTACAAGTTGGGTATCGATTGGAAAAAGAATATATATTCAAAGTCTCATGTTCGAAATTGTTATATGATGGTTATAAGCTGATATATTTTTGGATTCAATCCAGAGGTATTTTCTGATTGCAATTTTCATCAAGTGATTACTGGAATTTTTCATCGTTACTCTCTCAAAATGCTTCTCGAGAGATCTAGACGTGATATTTCATATTATCTATTTTCGTGAACGATTGTGACTACAGAAATTGCATTAATTTTAAAGCGTTCCAATAATTCAAGATTCGTAGTGTGCTATTGTTTATATTCCTAAGTATTTTTTGAATTCCTCGTAATATCAATTTGCTGTTGAAATGTATGATGTAGAAATAATTTTCTGGTCATGTCTAGTCAACTCATAAAATTTATCATCTGTACTGATATGTCGATTGATTAACATTTCGAGTGATCGGAAATGGTGCAATGCAAAAAGGTAGATGAAATAATTCAATTGTTTTCTTGTATAACTATATCGGAATGGAGTACCAATATTGCAGTTGACATTCGTTCATTAATTTTCTGTTCGAAATCTTATGTGGATCATGATATAAAGCGGCATTATTTTAAGTGTTGAAATCTACGGCTCGTCGATTTGATGTATATAGGTATCAAAGTTGTCGATACGAATAAAACTTCTGAGTTTTTATTAGGGGGCAGTTTAAAACATTGTTATTTTACGATTTCAAATACGAATACATAAACGTTTGGCTTATGCCTTTTAGCCTTTTCACGATATATTATAGGTACATTGTAAAACATAATGCTTCTCTGACATCGGCTGTATCTTGCTGCGAGCTCGTCATCTTTTACGACCGCAAAGCGCTTTTTGATTTCTGAACTAACAATGGATTATCTATCCATTTCCAATCATTCCCGTTTTTGCCGGCGAAACGTATTAACTGCTAATTTATTACCTACAACCGTGACCAATTTCGTTACATTTACGTTACGTTGCAAATCACACATAATCGTCCACAGGGATGAGCGTTTTCGTTTGTTAGGTGAGAAGAAATGTGACCGCAGGACATAAAATCATATTATTACTGAGGTGTTACGTGGAAACGTATCCTCAAGAAATGACTCTATTATGGAAAACCAACAGTTATATATTCGGTTTCCAGAAATCATATCTTCACGTCCCAAAAATGTCATGACAATGACCTAATCAATGTTCCAATTCAAGAAACTAATGATTATTGCACAAAAAGTCCACAAATTCTAAAATTGTGAAGCAATGATGGATGCTTTTGATGATTCGACAAATAGGAATACTTAGATCCACTCTGAATAAATGGGGGATTAATGACGAATATAAAAATGCATTCAGAGTTATTCTATCATTTAATAATTTAAATTGAGTACCTTTTGGATAGTCTATAATGAAAATCAACACAATCTGCAATCAGTGTTTATTAGGTTTCATGAAATATATAATTTAATGGAGATAAATACATGGATTGCAGAAATATTGAATGATAATGTCATATCAAGCAACGTATTCAACATTATTATGAACACAATTGAAGGAATCTAGAACAAGTACAGTTTCTTTGGTAGTCTAGTCTGCAAACGTCTCGAGAGAATAGAATTGATTCCTAAGCAGACATGTCTTGATAGGTTTTTGGTGATTCTTCGTCTGGATGTCTCAATAATAAATAATATTATCTCCATCGGTATTATAGTATGGAATATATGACCCTTCAATGACCCTTTCTGATGTAAGAAGCATAGACTGATAGAGAGTTACTCCAAAGTAAATCAATGTGAAAGAAACTATTCTGAGTTGATCAATTCTGGTCAAAGATCTCATTTAATGCATATTGAAGATGTCACTGAATACCTTCAAATTTTTTTACTTTACGTGATTCAACTTTCAATTCCATGTTGTTCTCGAATTGATTGGCGATTAACCCTCGCTCAGTTTGTATCTCTACATCAGTCAAAAGTTGTTGTAGTGAGTCATAATTTTCATTGTCGTGTCGTTATGTGAAAATTGTGTTCATTGGGGATGTTCTTGGTTTTCACTATCAAGTTTTTGCCCAGCTCTGTGAAGAATTACTGAATCTAAATATTTATAATATTGAAAATCTCAGCAGAAGTTGCTAAATGGTGCGACAGAGCGATGAACGTTAGAGCAAGAGCGGATCCTTCGACATCAGTTCTGCTAACTCCATATGAGAGGGTCGCTTAATCGGCAAACTTAATTCATTTCAGAACAACTGTGAGGCAGCACAAGGCGTCGTCATAACCTCGCCACAGTCATTAATACGTTTCACATCGACTTCAACAATAGCAAACTATCGACATGACCACAGATTTCATTATGGAACCTATGATAATCAAATTCGGTATTATACTAGCTATTTCAGGGTTCAATCGTGTTACAAATGGAAACATTTGACACACATGCCCAGTAGATTTGTCCGATGAGGAAGGTAAGAACGGAGAATTGAATGCAAGAAATTATTCAACTTGGAAAATGGGAACAGGAAAACAAAAAAATGATGAGTAGACATTTTCAAACCAAACAATGAATCAGCACCAGATCGAAATAATTCTGAACGTTTTGAAATCAATATATCTATCATTTTGACTAGCTTCACTGACCCATTAGTCCTTAACAACTTTTATAGGAACTGCAAGTGTCATTTTTGAAAGAGACGAATGAAAAAAGTTGTCGCGGATATCATCAGGTATACTGATGGGTTCAAAATGGATGAATCGATTGGCTCTGGAGTATATGTACAATCCGCGAAAGCAGAGTTACATCAAGGAATTATCATCACATAATTCCAGGCAGAAGTTTGAACCTTAGATGCCTGTGTAAAAGATAACTTGAACCGCCAGCGAATCGAGAGTATACTATTTCGCTAAAAAGAGTGCAAGAAGCGTAGTGATTGGACCAGAAGGTTTCAAATAATAGTGATCCTTAGCTATGAAGGAAATTCTGGAAGCAAAATTTCGGAATGTTTAGAAGAGGACACCTGTCATAAGACAAACGAAACTCTATTTTTATGACCTTTCTATTAAAACAATTAAAGACCTGCTCACATCGAGCATTTAGAGCAGGTTTTGTCGAACTTGTTATGAATGTAACAATTATACAACTTACGTGAAATTCTTGGAATTGTTGATAACGTACGTTAAATTTGCACAATTCTGTGGAGCATACCACAATTACGGTGAGTGTCATAAAATGGGCCACCTGACTTCCCTTTGGGAAGAATCGAATTATCCCGTTATTCGCTAATTTTCGTCAAAATCGTCGGCCTCTGTCAACAACCGTGACACGGACACGCGAGTTGGCTTTGGCGCCCTAGCCGCGTCCGTCAGCACCGCGACGGATGATTTATTTCCATTGTCACCTCGATGCGACCGACTCGACATGCGTCATCACCAAATAACCTGAATCTCTCTCAATTGATATATTATTTTCGACAAAATTGTTTTAATCCCGTATTCATACGAGCTATCCACATCCGTGGAATCACCATCGAACCTGGGAGATAAATAATCTATTTGATAAAATATAAGCTGTTCGCTAATTGATATAAAATAATGGCTTATAGATCACGTTACGGGCTCTCCTTTTTCGGTTCACAACCATATTTATTGGGAGTTTATTGGTATTGATGTCAGGTGATCCAAATGCCTAACGTTCCCAGAAAATTTAAAGAATTGCCAATTGATATTCTCAAAATCTTCATTCAGTATATTACATAATCATTTTCACATTCATTAATGGATTTGATCAATAGTATGATAATTTCTTCCCGATTTCTTCTTTGCTTAATTCTCTTTCAAAATAATATGTGTCCAATTTGACAATTTTCTATCGTCTTATGGAAATTCTACGGAATTTTCGTTTTTCAAATAACCGAATTGAGAATTTTCGGTTGGAAATTAGGGTACCATTTCGATAATAGGTCAAAATAAGATGAGAAACATTGATATTTCAATGACATTTTCTTTGGACAATGCGTGAAGGATTTTCAAAGTATTCCAGCGTCATATTCTCTTTCTTTTTCGAGTCTCATCTCAACCTTTACCATTTTCAAAAGTTTCTGCACTGGTCTAAATAACTAGTCTGGAAAGTAAGGTTTGGCACTCTGCAACAGCTCGTTTCTGGGGTATTGCTTGGTGATACTTGTGATTTGAAAAATATTCAAAAACTATGTGAATTTGATAACCACAAAAATGGTTGGGAAAAAGAGGGAATTTCGATATTTCAACAGTTATAACACATATCCCCGCAGCGAATGCCTTATAACAAATGAAGACTGCGCCAATGAACATACATTCTGTTAGGATCCTTTCAGTTGAAGTGGATTTCAAGTCCAAAATATCTATTCGTTCAAATGTATCGTTTCATCTTCATTGAATTTCCAGAATTGATCCTTACATCCTGTAGGCACCAGGAGTTTGAATATTCACCAAAAAACATCATCAGCCAATTTGCAAATTTCGGTTAGTCCACTTGTTTCATTTCGCTATTGTGGAACCTATGCACAAGCAAATTGCGAGCTTATTTTTGAAAATGTACTAGTGGAAGTCAAATTATAATGGCTTGATGAGGCTACCATATCAAGCGATAGATAACGAGAGAGGCCGAAACATCCAACGCCATCAGTGGCGCGAGTGCGATGCATATTAAAAACAGATAGAGGAACACGTGTTGGAGCAATTAAAGTAATAGAATAGGTGGCTGCGGCCAAATTAAGCCGACACAGTGACGTGTGGAATTTGGAGGCCCTCAACTGAGCCACTTTGCTGCTAAATCTGTTTGTAACCACATTTTAGGACGAATTAATTAAATGCTCTTCTGAATGTACTACCGACTAACGATGTTTTTTTCGTTGTTGAAACATGTTCATTTATACACAGTTCACAAAAAAATTGAACAATCCCCAAGTGTCCTTGGGAAAACTGGAAAAAACAAATTTGATCCCTAATCACACATCAAAAAACTCTTGGATGATTTAACATTGTAGGTTGAGAGAAGAATTTGATTACAACAAGATTTAAGACGAATGTGAAATTGAAGAAAAATATATTGAAACAGGAAGTGCAGTACATGGCCTGCTAGATTGCCTGATCTGATGAAATGAGGTTGTTTAGCACAGTGTTATGTCAAAAAAATTGGTTTATAAAACTCCAAAAACTCAAAACGTGTAAATACATAATTGATTCTTCAACAGAGATCAGCTTTGCCCAAAACGATTATATAAAAAACGATACATCAAATATATCTATAAAAATATTTTCAATAATGATAATAATATCGTTTATTCGAGAGAAATGTAGATAACAATATTATTTTATAAAAAGAAATCTACATTGAACAAACAATAGTTGCCTATTCAAGACCCTAGACGGTTGCGCATGGGTAGATGAGTGTGTTCAGATTATAAATGTGTATGTATGTGTGTGATTATTAAAAATTATTTGTTATAAGGTACGTAAGAGAAATAACTGAAACAAAATTTCTGCTTGGGGGTAACAAAAAAAAAATTAAATGAAAAAATGAAACAAACAAGAAACGTTTACCGGTATTAATAACAGATATGTGAAATGATATTAGATACCCCTAGTTACTCATGAATAACCTATCATGTACAAAAGGGAAGCAACCAATGTATATACAAAGAGTAATCGTCAGGATCAATAGCAATTACCTATAGAATATATTAGCGAACCTCAAAACTTTTTCATTATGACATTTTAATAAGGTCAATATTAATCAATAATGTTATGAATAACCTGTATAGGAGTTTGTTTAAGATGGCCTTTAATTTGTTTCTTAACGAGTAGCAGTGAGTTTATGGTAAGAATATACTCCTTATATATATCAGGAAGTGCATTATATGCTTTACCATACAGGTAGGTAAATGGATTTTTCGGTGAGCGGAATTTTCACTGTCAGATGTTGTTTACTGCGTACTACTAGTACAATATATGTGGTCTACCTGTTTCAGGAGGGTTTGTCGATTTTTGATGGTGAAAATAAGATCACAAAAATAGAACTGCCTAATATCGAGGAATTCGGTCTCTTGAAAAAGCATATCGGTGGAATACCTGATTTTCTTTTAGTATATTATCTTGACGATTCTTCTTTGTATCACATCCAGTTTTTCTAAATGATTTTTAGTTGTTCCAACCCATGCTAATATTCCATATTGGAGCTGACTCTCCACTAGGGCGAAGTAAAGAATTTTAAGGTAATTTATGTTTAGAATATTACGTAAGTATCTTAATTTAAAAATTAAAGGTCTTAGTGTTCTTGTAATATTGTTTATGTGAGCATCCTAATGTAAATGAGAATCTATAGTTTACAATAACTTTTTCCTCTAATTTCGCATTGGTCATCTCCACTAGTTATTTCCAAGTTCTATAGAAGTTTATTTTCTATGGATGCTTGATTCTTTGAGAATGAAAGATACATATATTGTGACATGGTCAATATTCAAAACATCTTGTATATTCAATCAACTGTTCCTGTGAAAATATCTATCCTGAGTAATATTAGAAATCTGCTATATAGGTACCTAATACGATCTGGGAGATATGCGAACCCAAAAATATATGTGCATGCCTTTCTGTTTGTGAATGCCCTGTATATGGAGCAAAATAATTCTAGAATGTGACGATGGGTGGTATATTTCGAATAGTAGAAACAACATTTTGATATCCTAACTCAACTAAGATGTATGACTCCTGTATCTGTAATTGTTTTATTCGAGATTGACAGCATGTCAGAATAACCGGTGTTGCCAGTTCTATGAAAAAGAGTTGAATACAATTCCTAATTTCAGACTAAATTAACACCAAAGTTGAGCAGCAGTTAGTCCAATTATGACTGCGAATACCTATCAGTTGATATAGAAGAGTCTTCAAAACTTTCAAAAGAATTTGACATCGGTCAAAAGTGAACTCAACTTAATTGATACCAAGTATTATGAAACTTCATGCTCAACCAGAAGCTTTTCATTCCCCACTATCTACGTCGAGATGAGATTGCTTTCAATATCACGTAGAATGATCTAGGATTGCTCGATCCCAAACGAACCGTTTTCTCATCAAGCGAAAACCCGTTCGGCTGTGAAGTGAGGCAATCAGCTGACGTCGATAGTACCAGCTCGAGTGACCCTCAACATAGTCGATGGTCGATCTTTCGCAAATATCGCGACCAGTTTTTGGACGCAGCGAGACGGCGGAGGGGGAAGAGGCGTGTAGCCGTTCCCTTGGCGGGGCCGCCGCAAACCACGCCTACCGCGATCGACCTCACACCTGAGCTCCGAACGTTCAACTGTTATTTTTGTTTCACAGCAGGATTTTAACCTGTCATACCGAGTGCTACTCTTCAGAGGGCGTATACAGGGTTTCGAAGTGTAGTCGCCACTGTTGCTTACTTTATTTTACTTTATTTATTAGAGCTACACAATCTGTTAAATCAGCAAATCACATCAACATTTTTTAGAAATAAATATGTTATCAGACAATCGTATATATGAAAGAATATATTTTTTTGGCGAATCGATTAGGTAAACTTTTTGTTTTTGCAAGTTGAAGTCGTATGAAAATGTATTTGAGCAAAATATTTACCAATTTTAATTACTTTCATAACAAAAACATTTTCTGTATGAAATAAGGGCCACGTCGATTAATTTAAAATATCATCAACCATCCTGGATTTCAACACATAGGCGATGAAAATGAAGTGGCGCTATATTTGTCGGGCGACAAAAATGTTGCTCCACCACAAATTCTTTTATTGTAATGACACAAACAGTTCAAATAAGAATGTATTCACTTCTAGAGATGACATTATAGATCCATACCAAGCCTTCCATAATTTACACTTCTCACAAATTATAACGATTGTAATTATTTGAGTGGAAATAACACTGAGAAAGAAAAAAGAGAGGGGGAAAGAAAGAGGGAGAAGAAATAGTGAGATAAAAAGGAAAGCATTAGATTGAATATAGGATTGAAAATTGGATATGTAGTCTTTATATGTAGGTATGTATCAAAAAATAATTGGATGCTGAAAGAATATTTCGCGCTCACGTACGAAAGCATATACTTTTTCGGTCGAACAACTTATATTTGATCTCACATTTGAAAAAAAAATATGAATTTCTCGAAGTCGTATGACGACTGATGCGCGTCTTCAATTTTGTCGCGCGACATGTCTTGTATCGATGCGTAACTAAGAATCCGTGACTGCTGTATGCATGTTGATGTATGTTCTTGACAAAACTCGCGCACACGAAAATTGATATTATTTTGAATCATCTAACTTTTTAGCTTCAGTAACACAATTTTAGTAAAAAAGCATTATATTTGCTGCTCATAATTGTCTGTCGTGAAATTGCACCTGCCCTTGTCGAAAAAGAAAGTGTAAAGACGGTGTGAAATTGCCTGTAGCGATCTATCGCCTGGCAGAAGGGTCATCCGATCGCAATAAAAGGGTGACGTTACCCTGAGGGGGAAATGAGGCATATTTTATCTTGAATACAATATTTCGGTGGCGAATTCGTGGAAATGTGACACCTATTGGCAATGGAAATGAGAAGGTGTCTGCCACAAGTGCATCTGCATCTACATCTACATTTTAAATTGGCTGCCTTCAATTTGCGGATTCTGAGGAAGTCTTACTTTTTTATTTTTTCTTCTAATCATCGTTGAACGCGAGGATATTCTTTTGGCAGCCATATACTTGATTGCATGGTTGTATTAGGGATCAACTTTTGAATGACAAAGGAATTGAAATAAATCTTCAGAACAGTATTCTTCCTCAGTAACTGCAATTTCATTCTTATCGTATTAGGTTATTCATGTTTCAATAGTAATGTTATGTACAGGATTTCCTAGGATAACATGACTCAAATTTTATGTTTCGAAATACACACAGATCAAATAGAGGGATTGAAATGAAGTTTATACGCAGAGCTCAGTAAAAAACTGACTAAAGTCAGATAATCGTTGAGTATCTAGGTATGGTTTTTGTTATGAAACATTGATGAACCAATTCAAAGAATTTCTATTATTTACGTACGAAATATTTTATCCTCGGAAATTAAAGAGTGATAATCATCAAACTAATTACAAATATTTCACCTTTCAGATCAATCGAACATTATAAATTCATCTATTATTTGTACCTATTATTTCTTGTCAATCATTCCATTGGTCATTTTAGGCAGTTTGAATTTTCCTTGAATAATGCCAAAGAGGTTTAACTCACGAACATGAATAATTCAAGATATTTTTTTTCATATAATGACTATAATTTCAATTTATATTTGCTTGTTACTAGAAATTAGTCCACTCATTCAATTCGATCAACTTGTGATATGTTTCATTGCTTGGCTTATTTAATGAAGGCGAAAGTTACAATTTAATTGAGATAATAAATGTAATCAACATAATATAGGGTATCAAATTACAGTTGTCAATAGCAGTTACAGAAATTGAATTGCGTTTTACATTGTCGAAAAAACGTCAGAAGACGATCTTGTGACGAATACAATGAATCAGATAATTAAATGGAGCCGAGTTTTAAAAAATATTTTGGCTTGAAAAGTATAAAACCATTCAATACACTTACGAAAGATAAACAAGCCCCAGGATCCACTTTTCGTCATTTTTATGAGCATAAAGGGTGGCAGACATTAATATACAACATATCCATAGCCTTTAAAAATAATAATGGTTTGAAGAGGCACCTATATAATACTCATAAACGTCATCAAGAACAAGCTGTCGCCACAGTTAAAAGTGAATAAATTTGTAAAGCGTGTAACATGCTTAAAACTCCAGCTCTGCCAAAGTACCAAAGATAATAAATTATGGGTGCATAGTAAAAAAAATGCCATCGAAAAGTCGCGCAAAGTTGGCAGAGCAATAAAAAACTGGTGGGCGCACGCTTCCTGGCTTCCTAAGCGTTCGTTCTCTGTTGTTGTCTAACTTCCATCAATCACGACACATTTTAATATCGCCACAACTTATTGTGAGTGAATTCTTCACAATACGGTGACAGCTTGTCGTTGTTACATATTAGAACGTCCTTGTGGTCATTAGATTGTTCTCGTCCACAGTCATTGTGTTTTAATCGCAAAAAACACGTGAAAATTTGTTGTTAGTCACACTGTTTGCATCATTCCATTCAATGATCATCAAATGGAATATCTGTCTCACGCTTTAATCAGAATTTGTTCACATGCGTGAATTTACAAGAGTACGATCTTCTAATAGATAAACTTTCATTCCGAAAAAAAAAATCTGGAAACAAAATCATAGAAGTAGATTTCGAGAATCATCTAGATCAGGTTCATAATTCTCCTAGAATAAAAAATGTCGATTTAAATAATAAAATATACAAAAACAAATTATTACACTCCGAATAGGAAATGTTCACAATTCCGAAGTTATACAGGGTGATTCATTGGGAAATGGACGTACTGTGAGGTTAGGTAGAGGTCGCCTAGCTGGTTCTGAAAAACCCCAATATGATGAGTCTGGCCCCCTGTATAAGCGAGATACAGAGTGTTTTATGCATTTCTCCTATTTCTTCAATGGCACATAACTCACGATCCGCATTGTATCTATATTTTATTCATTTTCACAACACTCATTATCTTGTATGCTACCAAATTCCGAATGAATAAAACTAATAATCCAGGTACGGACTTGAAAAAATTAAAGGACCCTCATCAGTTTTATACAACACCTTTTATGACGGAATTTCGAAAATTCGTCTGTATTAAATAAATTTGACTCAATAGTGAACTAGATAGACAGATATTCCGTAATTGATACCTATCTGTTGAACGCATTTTCTAAATATTCACCTCAATATTGTTCCTATTTAAAAAGATATTAATAATTGCGATAAGAAAAATCGATTAGGACAAGATGAGACAATATATATGGAGCAATTTCTCCCTTGATTGGAATCCTCAATCCGCGAGTCCATCATATTTGAAAAGATTAATTTACCGCATAGTTCCCCTAACATTTGAATTTTTTTTATCGATAAAACCGTTATGTAGTTTCCTACAGATTATAAAAAAATGCCTGTTAATTTCCAGAAATGTGTATAGATTGAATAAAACTTTCAGAAGACTGAACTGCTACTGAACGAGATTGGCCTATTTGCATAGGGTTTAGAATATATGGAAACGGTTTGAGATAAAGTTATGCCAATATTTACTATCACTCAACTCATAGTGCTAGGCTTAGGGTATTTCCAGCCCTTAATCTCATGTGAGCAACTATTTTTTGCGATATATTTACAGGAATAAATAACACAAACGCAGATTCGTTACAACTTTACAATTTTTCATAAATTCAATATGGATATATTCATAAAAAAGCCATTGCTTCAAAATGAAGGGGGAAGTTGATGAGTAAAATAAAATTCGTTGTGCCAATGGCTTTGAGTCATCAAATTTATAGTTTTGGGAGAGCCAGGGCACACAGAAACACACCTCTCAGCCTCTCAGACCGCCTGTCACCGTTCCAACCTCATATTTGGGAACATAAATTCGGAAAACATCGCAGAAATGAGTGAAACGAAATGATACAGAAGCGAGAGAGCCCGTGACAGGGATTGTTAGGGCCTATAAATATATTGCTGTGATAACATTTGTAAAATGGACCTTTTATTTCGAAGAAGATATTGCAGAGGGCAGTATTTATCATCGGCGAGGAATGCGATTTCGACCACATTATTACGGCATGTTATACGAGGGTTATTCCACATCAATAGGCCACGATTTCATATGCCTAACCGCCACAATGAAATCTCCGATGCTCCAACAGAATTTATAATTAATTTTCCTTCCCACGCAATTCGCTCACTCTGATATTCCCTGATGCGTTTTTATTGGAGCTGCTCATAATACACTTTGACTACTCAACTGACAAATATGTGTCCGGTTGAATATATTCCTCGTATACATCGAGAAAACCAGGAAAAATTCAATTTTTTTTACCTAATCTGGAAAAGAGTTTTGACAGATTCGATAATTTCTCAGTACCAGATATTTGAAATCAAACTATGAATTTTTTAGTGGCAACAGAGCAAACATCAACTTTTTCTCAAATAAATTCACCATATCACACAGAACATTGAATTTAACAACTGTTGGTATTTGTTGAATTTTCAAAATTAACTTAAAATTTCAATTTCAAAGCAACATGGAATGTAGCTATTATAATCAATCTATTTTTGGTTCTACCGAAGATTTATCAAATTATTTATTTTGTTTGAAATTCGATAACTCTGTTTCAATATAAATTTATTGATAGCGCTTTATGATCCTATTTCTGATCATTGAGTTCAATACTTTCATAGATGACATCTTCGGTAATGTGACAACTCCACTGTTACATCAGACAAGCGACTGTTGGTAAATGAATCGAAATATAATAAGATTACAGTGATTATTTCAATAGTAACATTTGAAAAAAAATGTATGACACATGAAAGAAATTCGAATAAATAGGAATGCCTACATAAACAGTTGAATACCCGCCAAAATACCTAATTTTATTTGTAGAAATGAAAGAGGTGACTCACTTCCATGGCCGATAATAAAATTATCACTCATTCATCGGTAAAAATTATGTAAGTATTCCGACATAAATACAAAATTTCAACACTTCAATGCGAAGAAGATAATTGAGAAATCATAGATTGAATAAAATGTATCACGTCGAGTTACATATTTAAAGATTGGATAGCCATCTATCTGATTGAACCAAACTTACTAATTCTTATAGAACACAAAAAATTGTGCGATGAGTACACAGGCTCTCCGTTTTTTGAATGCCACTATGGGGATCTCGCTTATTCTAAGAGATATGATATATTTAACTGAAAGTTCATTTTTAAAGCTTTTCATGAAGTTTCCTATTTGCATCGTATCTTCAATGATTCTCGAAAAGGCAGAGAAACACCTTAAATTTTGGTTTTTCTTATGAACGCCACTTTGAATTTCTCTTCATATTATTATTCAGCACAAAAATACGCAATTCTTTCCAACTTCGTGTATCTTAAGGTAAGCGATATTTTCATAATGGCATTCAAAAAACCGACAGCCTGTATTTTTTTAGCAATTATTAATTATATTCCACAGGAAACCATTTCGAATGAACACACTAGATAATTTGCCCTTCCACAGTCTGTCCTCTCTATGGATTCCTTCCTGGTGACACGTTGACAGTCAGTAACTCTATTCTTGGCGCCTGTCAATTCAGGATGAAGTCTTGTTTTTTAAGCTGAATGGGTGCATTCTTGTCCTGTTTCTGCAGTTAACAACCCTTTTGAAATCCAGCCAAAAATCCTTCCACCCCACCACATCCATTTGACTAAACGGAGAATTCATTGACATGAATCACCCTCTTTGATGCATTCGGCGACACAACTGAATGATTAAAAGTAGGGTAGCGAAGTCAACTGTCACAAACTGCAGTCAGTGCGTCCGGGTTTCCCTGTCCTACCCCGACTCCCCCATATTTCACATGAAGTGAATGTAATAACTTGTTATCGTTTGTCATTACAATTGTTCGATCGCTGTTCATTGGAAGTTACGCCAAATATGAATGAGACTGAAAGTGATATTTTCGATTATCTTCACTCCTGACAGACGTTATTTCGCTGTTGGTGCCTGCAATCACCCTGTGACATCTAGCAGGAATGTAACAGCGAAAACACTATCGTCAATGAATTCGGTTATCCACCTGATAGAATTGTGTGAATTTTTCTGGTTGTATAAATATAACAGAGAAAAATGCAACATTAAACTAGATAAGAACAGGAACAATGCATACTTCCAATATCTAATGAATGTAGATTTCTTTTATAACAATGCTACAATCGAAAACTGCTATCATAAAATTTCATTGAGAATATTTCTTCGAAGAATCATGGACACGATTTAGCAATACTAAAACAGCTATATTTTTTATAGAAGATCAAATATTTGTCTGGTGTTGTATGGTTCAAAAAGCAACGCGAATAGAAATGAGTTTGAACTGGAATTGTTTAATACTCATCATTTTAGATATGACGAGATTCTTTCGTTGAATTATGTCTGGATATTTTAAACACTTGGGTTTTTTTTCACAACGAAATGCTTTTCGAATGAAAAGGTGATCGGAACAATGATGATCATTACTCTTTGATTCAGTACGACTGCTAATTAAAATCCAGTGGAATACGGAGGTAGACGTCAAACGAAAAGGTAAAGCTAACTAATCGTATTACTCAAAACAAACTGTTATAATTGAAGTTTAAAGTGTGCTGCATGGTATAAACAGCTGGAAAAGATGCTACAAATCTACGTCGAGATACAAAGTAATAAGGGACACAGTCACAAAGTGAAAAAATAAATGAAAAGTTAGCTCATTCACAGTCTGATTAAATTAAACTGGGGAGAGCGACTCCTTGTCACTTCTGCTCTTTAAAAACGTGTAAAGGAGCTTTGCTGATGAAAATTATATCGTCAGCCCCGAGGTAATCGCTCGAAACCGTGCTTAAATTGCTTTGGTATCTAACTATTGCCCCCAATTTTCACGCTTATTGCCCATTTTACTCACCGATTCCAAAGTTGGAAACGAAAATTACGGAATACTTTGAATCAGTATCAGATTAAATCTCAATTATATTCTTTTTCTGATTCGCTTGTTGATATATTTCTCACAATGTTTCGACAATATAGCAAATGAAACAGTGAATACTATTGTTTCGTAACGTAATTTCAATCAATCATGATTTCCATTATAAAAATAGCAACAGCGAACGAGATCATAGAAATATGAAAAAATAGAAAAATGTATCTTCTCAAGATATACATTCTTGAATAGAAAAATTGAGCACAACAGTAGGACCGCAATAATAGATGAATTTTGAATGAAAATATTTCATTAGAAAAAAAACTAAGTACACGATAAATAGGCAAAATAAAATCAACCGATTCACAAGGGTCCCTTGCTGGAGATATTTTTTTATTATTTGCCATTGAATCACAGTGTTTAGCAAGTTTGGCAAAAAATACGTTGAAATGATTTATTCAATCAACTTTTGATTTATCTACCAGAATATTCTTATATCCATCAAAGCATATTCAAATCCGTAATATTTATAGATCTCATAAAGTTCCTGAAAAAAATGTATTGAAGGTATAAGAAAAATTAGTTTTTATGGTCTCTGGAAGTTATGAAATCATGATATTCAGCTAATTTTATCGAATTAGTTGTGAGGCTTTCACTCCAAAATAATATGCAATAGAAAAAATACATTTCAAATTTGCATGTACCCACAGACATTCTGCAAGAATTGGTCATGCTTTTTCTTCAAGGCAGTAAGTTCTCTGAAGAATTCTTTTATGTAAATGTTCCGCATGAAGTAACATCAGACAATATGCGGCTGCCAGCCAGCTAGTTCGGGACAAAGACGTTCATTTGTTTTATTTGTATTCGATAGTGAGTGTCCGGGAGCAAGGCGAAGAAGGCAGGCGTCTCATCGGACGTCCCGACGTCTATATTCACATTCGAGCGTCTTTCGAAGCTCCGCCTCGCAACGCCTTTCTGCTCCTAGCCGGTGCTCCAGAATCCAGATATATCTATACATCGTACGCTTCCAGTCCGATACTTCCAATCGTGATAGCGTTCTGAAATATTGCCGCATTCTTTTCCCTTTCGGATGGATCCCTTCGCTTTGTACTTTTGAATTTAAACTATCTTTTTTCCGCACAAACTCACTAAAATTCAAATGGGGGATTTCGCCTTTGTTTCCTGCTATTGAATCTGATAGCGTGCCTTTAAAGGCCCACCAATAAATCCTAGCGGCACACAATTTGATTCACAAATCAGATCCCGAACAAGCGTCATGTGTTAATCTGATATCACCACGAAATATCACACATTATGTGAGATGCTTTCTGTAACGACAGCTTTAAGGGCGCTGCAGATACGAAAAGAAAATTGCAGTTGTCTATAGACACATCCAATGATCGGGGTGCCACAAGGATCTACTTCAGAACCCAAACAATTGTATGTTCAAGGTGGAGACTATAACTGTTATAATTAGCTAGTTCAGAAATGAATGACTTAATGTTGAGGCAATGTTATCTGGACATCTTCCTACATTAAGCAAGTTTAATCGAAAATTCTAAGTTAAATGATATATTTTTATAAAAAGAACTATGCATTGTGACCCTTCTTCAGGAAGTTGGTGGAACGAGGAATCTGCAGTATTGATCTAATTATAATATTTGTAACACATGATTTTATAGTTTAATTTATCAATGCAACATAAGCTCGAACTGATTTTTTATTTTGGAATTAGAATCTTAGTATGTATTCAGTTGCCTCCAAGGTCACCCTACGATCATTTAACTTGACATTGGTCTGGTATCAGAAAATCAAGTGAGATCGTCCTTATTTGATTTATATGTATATACTTTTCAGTTTCAGAAACAATCAACTGAAGCATCATCGTTTTGTAATGAGAAAAAATTTGTCAATCCTAACGTCTTCATCAGCTGTGCTCAAGTAGTAAGCTTTTTTTAATAAATATAAAGACAAATCGACTGAATCTGTTCTGTTCGACAGGATACATAAGCTCCTAGTTTTTTTTTATGCAGCTAATGACTACATTTTATGACAAATTCCGATTCCAATCGAGCCAACGATAATGTTGTATGGCTTTTGGAGACCGACGTTATAAATTTTATTACGTTAGTGGTGTTAATCAAGACCTTGTGGTACAATCCACGAACGATATATTTCAAAGGTTTACCGCCAGGAGTTCAAGATAAAACCAAATCTGTCGATATTGACTACAATAATTTTCATTACTTCACATAAAACCAATTTGTTATTTCAATTTGCTCATGCCACAAATCTGTGAATGCATTCTCCTTTCATTATTCCTAGAATCTCATAAAAAAATACGGATAATCTATTATATTTTATGTTGTTGGCAACTTTGATCAAACAAATTATAATAAACGAAACTATGCAATGCAATGATGTTGAGTAATGACAAAACAATGATTTTATTTCCTTTTCAATCACCGTTTCCATTAAGGGAGAATTATATCGACACTTTGAGTTCTTTTTCTGATTCAAAGAGATGACTTGTTTAGTGCTCGTCTGTTTCATTTTGTTCTATTTCGCTAGTCAGTGGACATCCACTAAGATGAAACACTCACTCTCAAGGCGTCAACTTTTTATAGCTGCATTAGCTAAATCAGGAGCGTTACGAAAGATTATGTAACTTAAGAGTAGTGGTTCTTAAAAATCATTGAGTTTGGGTTATACGAAATGGTGCGAATGTATGCAGAGAATAGTTTATATACTATTTATACAGGATGGGCAACAGTCGATGGTGCTTCAAAGATGTATAACTGTTGTTTCAAATATTGTTCAACTGTACCTTCGACTTTTACATATTTCTTTATTAAGTACTAATCTGTTTGGAGTACCTTGAGGTACTTCTCATAGAAATACTCGAACGCAAATACATAAGTTGTATAGAAATGACAACATCATGAAAACAATATGAAAACAAAATGGACTGTGCATATTCTGACAAGCTGTCACAACTGTCTTAAAAGAATGGTCTGTAGCAACGAATTCTCGTGATATACACTCGATACGCCCCTGGAGTCAATCACATTCCGGACATTTAGGTATTTTATCGCATTGTCACAAATCGCGTAAGAGAGCCCCTACAATTATCTAACTATTTATTGTCGGAGATGCGACAGTAGTAAAAGCCACATTTCAAAATAAAGGCCAGCATTTGCAGCGAAATCGGTGTGGACAATAAATCAACAGTGATTGGTGTATACATATAAGAACGCTGATACCGATCGAGAACTGTCCGAAACAGAAAAAACTGCAATAAAGACATTTTATTTTGTCGTCATGTGGGACCCATTCAGATCAAAAAAAGATTATATTGTTCAAATTATAATTGCTGGGTGTCTTGAATTTTTGTATTCCAAAATGAAAATTACAAACAATACAGTGTGTTTCAAGTACAGCATTGGGATCTCGAAGACTTTGAGATCTCGAACAGAGGTTCAGAATATTTTTTAAACTTGAGTTATGGTTTGATGAAGGTACAAGAATCATTGAAAACTTTTGTTGTGGTTACTACCTATTATTGTTGTTTATACAGGTATTGTTTGAAAAATATTACAAGATTTAATGAACTTTCGGTGTTCTTACATTGTTTTTTATGTTCGTTATGAAAGTTACATCATTTCTTCTTATCTCGCGACAGCATTGTCTTACCACAATATGATTACCACTTAAAAAATAACAGACTGACATCAAGTGGAAATAACGCAAACTGAATCCGAAAACGTTCAAAAGTCGAAGACAATATTTCTCCAATATCACTAGTATATTGAAAAAAATATATCACCTGTATTACATCATTGATATGGTATTAATATGATCTTCAGAAAATAACAATATGGTGTCCATTATCGAAAGTTAAATCGATAATGATGGCCGAAAGATTTTCCTATAGAAAGTGTGATTCGTTTCGAAATTCTTTCGAGAATGAAAACATACAACAAACATTCAAATGATTTTCCAGAATTATATCGAAAGAGTTTCTATAATTTTTGCTAATAAATATAAACAGGTTCTTCCAGAGCCGTCATTTCTGCAGGCATTATCCATTTATGCAAGATTTTGGATTCTTCGGAAAAAATTCAGACCTCAAAACAAAAATAAAAGAGCAAAAAGCATCTATAGATTTCTGAAAGATATCGAAATATATATTTTTGCAGTAAACATTTTTTTCACGGTTTATTCATGTAGCACATCTAATCTCATGTTCTTTAATTCATGTTTCATTTTGTTTCAAAAAACAACAGATTTTTCAGAACAATCCCTATTGCCTCTGAGAATTAATCAAAAAATTTATAAGTTTCAATTAAATATTTGATCCTCAGTCTGGCCTTGTGCAGGATTCATTTTTTTGCCCTTCAACAAAAACAGGAAATTAAAAAATGGATCATCATCGTTCTTCCGAATGACTGAGTTGCTAGTCGTGATATTGGAATCGAATGGGATCCATTCAGCTGGGCCGCAATTAATCACTATCATACAGGTATAATTGCGACGGCTCAAGAAAAGTAGACCGGTTCGTTCCCCAGCCATCAGGGGTGTGTGTACACGGCTGCAACTGCTGATTAATGAAGAAATTATAACCAGCAATGGGAAAATCTGATGGTAAGTTAACCATGAATAACGCGCCGACAAATAGAGCGACTTCATTTACATGGAGAGCGTTCCCGCAAAAAAGGTGATGCATCTCAAAGGATACAGTAATAAGACCTTCAATATGCTATTATGACATAATGGGCCTGGTATGTGGGGTAGGAACCCCTATTATGGAGGAAAGCGCATAAGATATGCAAAGAACGGTGTTTGTTTATATCGTATCTTGAGCAGCATGTGTAGCCATATGTCGGGGAGCCGAGTTATCGGATCAAATTGCCAACATCCTCGCCAATCTGCTAGAGCGGGACGGCCGACGAGTTTTGCCTGCATGCCGACAGAGATGGAGGAAATTTCGTCAGCCGCGAAGTAACACGAAAATTGCTTCTGCCGAAACGACTTCGCCACCTTCCCGACATGCAATTCACGGTTTACTTTGATACCCGTTTTCCGAGGTATTTAATCGAGATGGAAATGCTTTTCACTTCCCGAAGATAGCGATCGTCTCCAATTCATAATAAATTCGGCAAATCGGGTCAAATAAGGAAAATAATTTCAGAAAAGGCCTACGGTTTGAGGGGATCGTGAACCTGGATCTCAGAAGAGTCGATTGTGAAATCAAACAGTTCCATTTCCAATAAATTGATGACAACTTTCATCAATATTATTTTTGGTGCGATTTCCTTTCTTCAATATGCATCAAAAATAAGTTTCTCATTGCTGTATGTTCTAGAATTGTCGATAAAAATAACATCAAAACATAACGATAATCGAATTTAGGCCCAATTTCAACAAATAAATATGTACAATAAAATTATATGTATATTGTGGTGAAACACCCTGGACTAGTCCTTCCAATACCTAGTTGAAGTAGATTTGATTTCGAACTAGAACTAATTACTTGAACACACTGACGGCGTTCATGCAGACTAAGAAAAGAAACTAAAATTGAAACATAACGAAGAAAAATATTTTTCGAAGAGAAATATTTCAATTCTCTGTGATCATATCGCTATTGTTTCGTCGTTCATGTTTAATTCCTTCATTCTGTACTTTCAGAAATCCTAATGTTCAGAAATATTATGCTATAACTAATGAAAGAAATTATGTATGAATCAAAAAATGAAAAAGCTCGTTCACATTATATACACTGAATGAATCAACCGTGGATTAAAATCAGATTGCATTTCGATACAAATTATTTCCTTTGGATAAAATAATATTTTGAATTGTTTGATCATTCGTATTTTGGCATTTTAATCTGTTCATTGTTCTATTGTATTAACATGTTCGATTAGATATCGAGAAATAATAATCCAAACTTCAACTGGGGAATGAATAAAATTTAATTGGGTTCAAATTCAAACTATGCAATCATATGTACTGATTCCTTAGGATGATTAGTTGATATCACATTTGTGCTAAACGGAAAATTATTCTAGGTATTATATAAAGGGGCTACGCTACAATTTCATTTTCTGGTAAAAAAATCAATTACAATAATTCCAAATTAAATAAATCCACTGTAGATGATCAAAGTATTCTACATCAACTGACCTCATTCAATCACCAAAGCTTTATCCTCCTAGAGACGCATTTTATGATGGAAAACTAATTTTTGATTTGTGGTTAACTTCACGCATAACTTCAGTTCGATAATTTCCAATTCACCAGAACACCTATGAAAATAGTCAGGGGGACAATTCCATGTAGACCTAATGAAGAATCAAATCGCACTTGTTAAGATGCACCCTGTATATCGACGTCCTTTATTTCCTTTTCTTTAGATTGTTTCAAATAGTTCAACAGAAGTCTCCGATTTGATGATATTCATGCCCTTCTCCTAAATTCATAGTGGTAGGGGTAATGAAAATGTTTGGAACGAAAGGAGTTGTAAAAGTAATTGAAAATGTTAGGACAATAACCATATTTCAAGTCAGAGTTGGCAAGCCACCGAGTCAGAAGTCGTGAAAATGGAACAGGTATAATCTGGAAGGAGTTGGAAGGAGGTATAAGAAAAAAGAAAGTTCAGATATGCATTCAGGAATGAACAACTGAAAAGAAAACTACAGTTCAGTGTGAATTGGAGAAACGGAAAGGTTTTCACATTTTGTAATATATTTTGAAGTCAGTTATCATATAATCATTTCGCATTCTTCGGAATATTTTCATCATTCTAATTCTTCTGCTCCATTCGATTTCAAGAATTGAGTTCCACCAGAACTGTTTCAAATATAATGAGTTCAAATATTTCCTGATATTATTCCTCGTTCTTTGGGGAACATAAAAGATAAATGAAATCAATATTGATATCTCATTTCCTTCAACCGATCTAACAATTAGTTCAAATCATTTCTGGTTATGAAATGATAACTTAACTCAAATTTGAGAACATCATAATCAAGAATAGGTGGTGCTATAGTCAGAATATTTTTTCAACAAGAGCAATACTTTGAGAATGCTCAGATTTTTGGTATCAGGATATTTCTCACATGAAATTTTGAGTATAATTATGAAAAAAAGCTAATCAGAAGAGTTGAAAACAATTACAAATGAATCAGTACATCAAAGGAACCATTTCAAAGAACTTGAAATCTCCATAGTGAACTCATTATAATGTTGAAATGTGGTTGGAGAAGACAAGGTGATTTGGGTCCCCTGGAGTTGTATTCCATTCTCAAAACGCAATATATTTCTCAGGGGCAGTAATTACGCGGATCCATACGACTCATTCCTTATTGTGGCACTTGCGTTTTTATCTCGTTTTCATGTTTTTATTAACGCTTTCCCAAAGATAAGCGAGTAAATGTCCATCTGGTGAATGCAGGCCCCTCACGGCAGCGCAATCTCCTCGTTTTTACGGTCAAAAATCTTCTTCGAGATCTGCGATGGAATTAAATGCCGACTTTTAATGCGCATCGGGTGGAAAAAGTTCATATCGTCGTCTTCGCCAGAAAGGGAATTTAATTAAGTAAAATTACCCCGCTTGTAGTTTAATTATGTTAGTATCGGAGTTTTTACGCCCCGAGCGGGGTCGTGAGGGGAGGGGGGACTCCACGCGCCACCGATCAAAAGGTGTCGCTCAAAGGAGGCCCTCCAAGAATCTGTCGCCGTTCAGGAATCACGACGGGCCGTGCAACCTCGCCCAGTACAATTAAAAAGATAACTACTCGACTGAAACAATTCTGAAATCCGATAAAACTGTCGCGATAACAAGCGACGAAAAGGGCGGAAAACCAGGACCGTTTCGAAAAGAAAGCTCAAAAAATGTCCATCACTTATTTTATTAAAATAGTGTGATATTGAAATAACATAGGGAAAATCTAGTTTTTTCATTCATATCATCATACAGTATATTTTTCGCACTCTTCGAAGAATTCAGGATATCTGCTTCAAACTTGTATCGAATCACAACAACTGCAAGCTCAAAATCTACTCAATTATCATTATTCCGTACCAAGAAATTCTTTTGATTGAAAACACGGAAATCTTGCATAATTAAAAAGAGATTATGTCTTGTCTTTGATTTATTATTATCCACAGGAATTTGAAAGACGATCTTTCCTGTTTATTTTTGGTTCCTAATATTTGTTAGTTTAGTTTCATTTAGATCTGTAATATTTTTCGATACTAATTGTTTGTCCTTTTTTCATCATATAAATGCATTTTCAATTTTCCCCATTAATTTCAATCTAATAAATCATCAAATGTAACGAATCGAATATTCACGATCTCTCATAATATTGCAATGTTTTGTTTCCTCCATAAACTCTATGAAAGTCTCTTGGCGAGCTTATCGAAGAGGAACGAGTAGCTCTCCACACTTTGAAACTTCAACAAAATATTTGCTGTCTCGGCCTCTTTGGAATACAGTCCAGAACTTGAAGTATAGGTTATTGCAACCCCATCAAACGCTCCAAAGGAGATCAAATACCAGGTGAATCCTCCTTTTGGGCAATTTTGACTTTCTGATTTTTTTCTTGTGATCATACCTCATCCACAATTCAGTGTATGTCAAACGATATTCCCAGACTTCAGTTCAAATAAAGAATGAAGTCATATCCTCGAACATTATAATAAGAATATATTTCGAGATATTGAACACAGTATCTCCATAACTATAGCTCTGGCATTTTGAAGTCAAGAAGTAGGTACTTACCGTGATCGAAGAGAAAAGACGACTTAGCTAGTGCATGTGCAGCTGGTGGTAATCCTGGCATGGAAAACGTGTACGTTCCATTGCTATTGAAGCCTCCGAAGAGGGATCCTACTGAAACAGAGTCAAAATTACAGTGAAATGTTTTTTCTCCATTCTGTTATTCATCAACAAGTGTTGAGGTAAGATGTGAACGAATCCCAACCTTGTAATGTGCTTTTTTCTGACCTTCAAACACGCCACTCTTGGTGGTGTTCTTGGGCCTGAAGTTATTGCTGGTGCATTTAACATCAAAGAGAAAACCACTCATATGAGATCATTCCAATTCCACTGAGTGAGTTTGATGATATGTAATCTCTTTGAAATGTCTAAAGAAACTTGCACGGGATATTTTCTCGACAATACAGCGCGAAACCTAAAGTTGAAACTGCAGAGAATTGCACAATTATAGAAATGGATGTATTGCATTTGAATATAAATTGTATTGAAACGTTGAATCCAGAGTTTGGTGGGGTATTGTGTGTAAATTGTGACTATTCATAACAAGCAGTGGAGTATCAATATGTCCAATCGAATAAGTACACATCTACATAATTCATGTATTTAAATATCGGACTGGTCTGGTTATTACCTTATCATCCAGCCATCGGACTCAAATATAGTACAGTTATTTTTCAAGATCCCAAAACATCGCCGTTTTCTACGACTCCTTGTAGGGTTCCTTGATGAATATCAGTTTTCGGGTCTTTCCTACTGGTAATAGAGTGAATAATAAATATGTTTTTGTTATAAATGAACTGAGTGAATTTGTGATCATTCAAATATAAACATCAATTCAGTAGGTATTCAAAAATTATTTATGTCATTTTCTGTTTTTTACTGAGTATACCACAGATATACTGAGTGATAGGCATCAATTTACTTGATATAACTCAAAAATTTACATTCTATCCCAATTTCATTATATGTTCGAAGAAAAATATATTGAACTATGTTATTCTAAAAGCTGTTTCCTCAAATATAATTGGATGTATTTTTTCAATTCTGAATATGAATTAAATTGGAATCAAATGAATGGGAACAAAAAAATGTGGAAGTTGAACCAGGAGAAATCCAATTTCGACTCGAAATTGTGTGTAAGCATCACATAATATCTGGGATATGACTGTACTATTTCGTATGGATATATCCTTTATATTACATTACATCTGCCGACTACTGACTGACTGTTACCGCTCAGCCAAGAAGAAGACCAAAGAGCGGACATGAGACTTCTTGCATTCGATTTATTTGCATGGAGCATCTCTCATCTGCCTTTTGACATCAAAATATGTCCATATATGTTGAAATCAGGCATGTTTATTCGTGTTTTTATTCATTCGGCGGTATCGTAATCTCCTACACGACAACCATATAGGTATTCATGTGTATTATAGGAATGATTTCGAAAAATTCATTGGCATTCAATGTATAAGAGTCAGTAGCCGAACGTGAATGAATTGACAGCACATGCTCGAATGATAAACTGACATACTTAACAGTCATCAATCTGGAATTAGAAGAATGTATCCATATGAAATTGTATCACAGTATACTTATTTTAACATATCGTCAACAGTTCCTGATCTAGATTCTTGACGATGCATTGATTTCACATATTCATAAAAAAAAGATTTCATGACATCGAGTCAATCTATCAAGTTGAAAGAGTCAGCTGTCAAAAAATACGTTCTCATCTTCTCGATTCCTTTGGTTCCATCAATACGTCGAACGTATCACGTGAAGTTGATAAATTCAAAATTTGATATTTAAAAAGTTTTCGATTCATAAATTCTATAAATGTATTTACGTTTATACCATCGATATTCGACTTCATTCTTCCTGTTTAAAAAAATGAGAACTGCAACTATAATTGTTATTTTTCTGTGCAGCCTGTTCTATTGCTTTCACAGTATAAGATGAAAGAGTTAGAAGGGTCAGACTTTGAAAAATCAATAAACCAAACACTGGATGTCAACTCAAAAAGTTAGTATTTTCAATCCGAATAATATGTTGAGCAAACAAATGCCGGTTACAAAGTGAACCATGTTGGTGTTGAAATGATGGGGTGTTTCTAATTGGTAAGGGGGAAGTTGATCTGGTTCAAGGTTTCAGTAGGAATTATTGACGTATGACTTCTCTTTCCAAGTTGATCAAATCCAAAATAACATTCGAAAAACACTCACTCTTTCATTCCATCATTTTATCATCGAATCATGAATGGGATATCGAATTTATTTATTATGACACAAAACGGTGTGGTGTGAGATGAACAGCTATAGATAATAGAAAAAATCACCGATTTTTTTTTAATCGGTGAAATAACACAAGACATATACTCATTCTAAATATTGGTGAATGGATAATTTTCAGAAAGCTAGCAACATCTCATCAGTTAACATGATGACGTAGCAATCAGCCTTAATTGAATAGGCTTCATTTGTTTTCATATACCGACTTCATACGTATAAGAATTTATTCAAGCATTTCGTCACTGTGGATTGGAAAATTCAATATTTTCCGAGCAACAATTTTGGAGATATTGACTGTGTTATAACATTTCCATACACAATCTGGTGAGCAGTGTTTTACTTGTACCAACACAAGCAGCAGCATGTTTCTGGCATTCTCGCGACTGAAAACCTGTAGACAACTTATTTATGTTCGGATTGTTTTCAAAAAGCCGACATTTTCCCACTACCGTTCTTTGTCGAACGGCCTCATCGGTGTAGGAAATTCTAAAAACGTTCAAACGATTTTGCGGAATCTTGGGTTGAGTCACGACACCGCAAAACCGAGAAGTTATTTAGCGTTCTTCGCGTATTTAGCGCATGCGGGAGACTTTCTAGAAATGCCGCTGGTAGCTGATATGCGCTTTTTTCAATTCGGCCATACTTTTTTATTCTCAGAGTCGATTTCCTGTTTTACATACAAGAGGAAGCCCGAGGCATCTTCTACTCGTCCAAGAGAAACAGAGTGAACAACCAAAAACTCAACAATTCTAATCTACTTCAGCACGCGTCATAACTGAACGAATTTTTTTTTCGGAATAACAAGTTATTGTATCTGTTCTCATTTCATCGAAAAACTCCTCTAATTATAACGTTCGTTCAGCACTTGTCTACTTGAATACAATTGGTGATTCAAAAAAATATCGACGCTATCTGGTGGTGAAATTGTGAACTACCAGATACATTAAATATAGTGGTTATGCATCATGATCCATCTTTCCAATTATAGGTGTTCAAAGATATATTCTGTGATTTATTTAAAATTCCATGTAGAATCAAATGCCCACTAAATAAAACATTCTCGATACAGCTCCTGAAGGTAGAATAACTTCTTGATTGAATATTTTTAACAAATAATATATACGTTTATGAAACGATTTCTATTCTCCGCCATTTTCATTCACATTCGCGAATAAATAAATACATGCGATAGTACCGCCATCTACACGTTATTCTAATTCCAACTTATTAAAGAAAATTTTAATAATTGGACCAATTATTACACTACTTCTACAGTTGGTAACATCGCACGAGGATGCCAAATGTACAATTTTCTTACGATCTGTTGATCTATACAAACTGTTTTCCACAGATCTACTATGGATGCCTTGAATTTATTGAACATTTGAATCAATTGAATTGTGACCATGAAATTTTGTGAGACTACAATAATGTCTTTCATGACTTTTCGTGGTTTTTTTCCAATTATGATATAGAATGAAAACATCACTATTTTTCACCACTAAATGAACTGAAAACATTCGGAAAATGATAAGAAGTCGATATTACAATGTAGTTGAGATGTTTACACAAAACAGAATACTCCATTTTTCGTTTCAAAAATATGTTTTTCAGTTCAATGATCAATTTATGATTGGACAACATCGCACCTGTTGATTATATGACGGAACTACCAACTTTGCATAAATTAAGTATATAACATTTCTGAAATGGAACATTATATAGGTATCTGTCATTTGCAACTAGGTAAACCTAAACATTGAAATTCCCACGAACTCACTGAGGTAAGCTGGTAACCACTGACGAAATCATGCCTGAAAGTAGGTACGATAACATCATCGTAATTATTTAGTGACGTGGAAGCCTCTTATGAGAAGATGGCTAATTCACAGTTACTAACACTCGAATAATCAAAATGTCGGTGAATAACCACAAGTTAAAGTATCGTCGGCATTCCCCTGTTCACCCTGTATGGACAGCCGGCATGGTGATCCATTGTAAAGGCGACTTAATTGATTTATGAAAACGAATTTTGTGATTTGTCGACGGTTGGTAGCAGTACATTTGTCCTAAACTCGATGGCACCTCTTTCTTGTGCTACACAGATTTCTCTTCCGATAAAACAAATATTCCTAGGCCGGTGCGCGGCTAACAAGAAAGGGTATATCAAATGTATTCTTTCGAAACCGATCAACATGTGGAATGTACGAGTTAGTAAATATCGTAGAATATATATTCATGTTGAAACATTACAAAAATTCGGCTTTCCAACATGTTGTAAGTTCGATGACTATTCGAATCTATCATTATATCTCAGGATCTGCCGTCGCCAACTCATTATAATGATTTATTAACAAAAATTTCCACCTTTGAATACGAAGTGGTCGGCAGGTTCCGAGATTCTGAATCGAGTTCTCATGGTGGTTTTCAAGTTTTCACATCAGATATCAAATTAGATCACTGAAAGAAATACACTGCCTCCTAATAAGGGGTAATAAGTAGTTATAATATATTAAATTGAAGTTGATTTGTCATATGTCGTAAATAATTTATGTTTCCAACGTACTCAACAAAATATTCTATTTCACTTTTGAGATTCTACTCACGCTCCTTATTAAGTTGGCAACACTCTATAACGATGCCAAAAGTCTTCTACGTTTATTTTCGATCAATGCGTAATATTTTCAATCCTTGAGGCACAAGATACTGCCTTAGGTTCATTTTAGATATGAATTGGTTAACAATATAAATCGAATTTTCATATTGAAAATCACTAAAATATCATTCAATTGACTTTTATATGACTGGAAGATCGGAAACTAAAGTTCACACATTCAGAACGGTTAGAATGAAGGTGTGAAAGATTGGAAAACGTGCAATTCCCTGAAAATATTTCAATCTTTTCCTCCTGTTTTCCATCCGATTGCTTTTATGTGCGCATGGAAGATGCTACGGAAGAAATCAGAAATCTCACATAAAAGTTTACTGCCATATAATTGTGTTAGTGACAAATCTCTGAAATATGGCGCAACGGTGAGTGACATAAAAAGTCGTGTTTGCACTAAATATAATAACAATAAAATGTGAATTGATTTCTCACGGGGCAGGGGGTCGATATTAGTTAGGGGATGCTACTCGAGTTCACAGCTGGAGAGGTAATATAGGGCACATAAGGGTGTCTCGACTCTGTATGACTTGTCTGTTTAATATACTAGGCACGCATATTCCACGCCGTTTGCCCGAAAAATAATTTGGGCAATCATTCATTTTTATTTACTCGTTTTCGACATAACGTCATGTAATCTCTAATATCCTCTACCACGTTCCCATATAACGTAATAATGCATTCTGGGATTGGTATTGAAGGACACATATACTACGTATTATAAAGTATGTGCATTTTTCGATTTCCTCTCTATATTTTTGTATGCATTCAATAGAACTTCCTATGAATTTGTATTTTGAAAGCTCAAGAAGTTGTTTTAGTTACAGGTGACCAATAATTAGCTCTTCTCCGAGCTTGTGTATATTCCGAATGTTTATGTCATTGTCATTGTCACACTAGACATACTTTATGTCAGTTTGAATTATACTGTGCACAATATCATAAACATTATTGTTCCAGATGGAAATTGAAACATTTAGTTCGTAACTAAGAAAGCAGTGAATGAGATGGGATTCGATAATTTTCTCTTATAGGTAAATGAGAAATATAAAAGACAATGTACCAATTATTTTCTCGAAGGTCTGGATGATTACTGCAAATATGCTCATTTTTCGAAATTATTCAGGAAAAAAAGGAAAAAAGTCACACTTCCACAAATTGTTACATATTTTATCAAACGGTCGATAAGAACAGAAGATATGGTGCAAATAAACATCTGGCTAGAATGTTCTGTGACAAGAAGAATATTACATTTTTCATGATCTTCAGAGCATAAATTCGAAATATCTTCAAATAATATTCAAATACCCCAAGTATATGTTTTCGTCATATATACCGTCATGTTTTTTTTTCTTTTCTACATGTATGGTCTATCATATCATCTGGAGTTATTTTTGGTCGATCTACTAGACGAGAGCAGATTGACGGTCTATTCATTCTCATGCCCGAGACATGCTAATTTCTGTCCATAACCCCCAAACGTTCGAAACAAATAAGGATTTTGCTTTGTTGTCCAATCAAAAGACTAATTTTCTTTCCGAAAAAAGGCCTCAGTGTCCAGGTAAAACGTGAGATTTCTGATGGATAACTAATTGCTGATTTTTTTTTCAATTCTATACCGCTGAATGAGCTTATCATCAGAACGACCAATTCAAAGTGATGTGGATTGATTCTCGAAATAACGTCCGTTTTTTCTCTACCTCCACAACATCTGCTGTTGGATAGTCGAGGTCTTGCATCTTGCATGAGATAGAGCGATAATAGAGCGCATTAATATAATCATTCAATTTTTTCATTGTTTTCTGATAAATCGACGATTTTGTGTGGGATGATCTATAGCAGAGCGACATTGCCACCGTCCACCGTATAAAATTGGCAATAACAACAGCAGTAAAGATTGAAACGCACGTTCTCATCTCTCATCAGCTTGCAATTAGGGAGTACGTGTTGCTGTGAATTGTCGTGTGCGCAGCATGTCGCCGCCAATGCCGCCGCCACCAACAACTAAGCACACCGCTTGAATACCAAATCGCGCCGCTTCCCTGGAAAATGCGTAATTGCATCGTTCCGTTTCATTTGGAATAGTATAATAAATTTATTCAATTTCACTCACACCATATTTCACTTTTATCAAATCAACAAACAGTGGACGCCGCCACGGTACAGCCGTTTTGACGCTGAGGTGACGCCTAAACGTTTCGTTTGAATTGATATACGAGGTATTTCATAGAAAACCACCATATACTTTTTTGAGAAGTCTGGATACGACATTTCATGATCATATAATAATCATTATCACTCTTATTGTCAGATGTTATGTATCGATGATTATTCATATAATGAATTTTATGTTTTCTGGTTAATTTAAGATAAATGATATTATAATAATAATAATAATAACGTTTATTGTGCATAAAAAAAATTAAATTTTACACACAAAGGGAAAAAGGGTTAGCCATAAGCTATCTTCCACCCTTCCCATAATTGACATGTATCTTCGTGGTATAATTAAATTAAATGCATTAAATAAACAAAGTAAGAATAGAAAAAGAGAAAAAACGAGGGAAAAGAAAAAAACTCATTATGTTTGAGAAAATTCTGTAGTTTTCTGCTGTAGTTTAGCAACCTTGAAAAAATGAGTATGGACTATTATTAGTTTAGTTGGTATTGAATTGTGGAGGGGGAAATAATAATTGCCAATAATCTTTGACCCCATCTTTTTTTTCAAAAGTTTTGAACTAACGGTTCTCGAGCAAAACGAAAAAATTGTACTTTCAATCAAAATAGCGGCGAACGCATTTGCGAGATTTTATCGGAAATAAGATTCAACCGTCCAACCACATCTCTCCGAAATGAAAAAAAATAGTTTTCCCTAATTATATCCATTTGAGGCTGGACCATCAAATTATGTATTGAATTATACCATCCATGTTTTTAATCTAAAACCTGATTTTGAATTGATAAATTTCGGAAATAGGATAATGCATTTGAGAATTTTGGAAATAATAACACCCTATCACTGTCGAAACGTATCAACCTGGAAAAAATACTATGGCTACGGCGTGAAGGGATCAATTACGGTACTATTTGTCAAGAAGTACAATAGATAAGTGACTCCTGGACACCTGCTTCACGGTTCACTGCACTAAATAGCCGTTTGCAGTGCTCATTTTCGAGTGCATCGAGTCATTCAAGCTGGATCGAGGACTACTCGATACCCCTACAGTGTCGGCCCCCAAATTTGGATTGAAGGTGCAAAAAACCCCTCTTCGATAATATAGCTCGAAAAATGCACACCAATTAGTGATTGAATTTTTGATGAATAATCTATATCAATGGGAATGTTAGCCAAATAAACAAAGATGTTTGTTTGATTTCTTAGGAATTATTAATTTCAGTAAGTTTTCAGATCAGATTTCACTTATTTTTGGTGATAAAATGAATATAATTTGAATAAATATACTTCATAGAATTTCGTTTGTCAACTAAGAATATGAACGTGAAATAAAATACGATTTTTATGATCAAAATGTAAAACATTCTGTGCAATTTTTCATATTCCACTATGTATCAATTATTTTTCTGAACCCTTTCTCTTAGTTGAAATTTCGCAGATTTGTGTTCCCTCAATATTTGTAGTCATGCAGTTGATTCCTTAGTGAAGTCGAGAGTCGATTAGCAACCATCGAGAGATATAGTAAATTATGATATCCCGAATATGGTTGAATTACATGACATTTTCGTAGGATAACATGAAGAGATAAACATAAACGGTATCCTGAAATATTATGTCCACTTAGTTTTAGGTTAGTTTCAATTTAAATCAGGAACACCTCAAATCATTTTTATGATCGAAATGGTTGAAAAATTGAAAAAGATATTCCTTTTCGATAAAAATCTTCTTTGAATCACAAAATGTTAACTAATAGGTATACTAGACTTCCTAGTGTATAGGAAATATACTTACTACCACGGGACTCACAAATAATTTACAAGACTTCTAATGATCCCTTTGAATAATTATCGAAAAAATGATCGAATATTTACGTTTCATCAAAGTAATGATATACGATCACAATCGTTATTACTAGACTTATCAGACGTCAGGGTATTATGGTATAATTTTCTTCCTGTTGATCAATATTATCATTCAATCATAGTATTATTAAATGAGAAGTTTGCTCAATTGTTCGAAATAATTCAATACAAAACAATTTTTCATTCCGTGCCTTCATATACCTTAATATATGATACGCCCCTGGTCCCGGTATAGACAGGACACACATACGCAGGGTAAATCCGGTGACTTACCTCACTTTCCAGCCCTTGCAACTAGTCCGACATCATTCCACCCAAATTAATCCTATTACAGGATTCGTATTTGTGCGATAATTCATGCGGAACCGTTATAAACACCACTATTTAAACGGATGTAACTCATGCATAGCAATTTGTCAATTCTCAAAAAATAGGGAAGGGGACTATGAGATTATATCCAAAGAATATTGCTCATTGTACAGGATTTCGAATTCAATCGATTTCTGTTTGCAATTTATAACTATTTTTAAATTCCACATCTTGTGAAGAGTGGCCGAGAATTGTATTTTGTTTTGTTCATCTCATCACTTTTCCCTTTCACACCATTATCTTTATCTGTTCTTCTTAGAACTCACATTTAATAGTACAGTCAATATGGATAATGATCTAGATGAATATATTGAGTGAGATGTCCATATAATTATCGGGTCATCAATCAAATATTTTCAAAAAAGACATCAACACAAGAAAGACTTTCAATTGTATCGAATATTGAAAAAAAGTAAATGAATAATTAGGTTGCTTATATTTGTCAGTGGTTTGCCATACTTTAGAGGTTATGTTCGAAAAATCTTACACAGAGTGGCTGCTGCTTCGAATATTCGTAAAATCAACACAGACTGGTGTATTAAAGGCTCCCAAAATAGAAAGAAAATCATCGATGATAATGATCAGTCAGAAACAATATGCAATACGCATATATTTTTTGTATTTTTTGTAAATGAACTTATCGATAGCTGGGCTTAGTGTTATCAAAAGTCTTCGAATAAAAGTAAGATATATATATATATATATTAGCAGTGAAACATTGAGTCTATTCAAAAAATATTCGTGTTGACGAAATATTTCAGCAAAATGCATTCTCAATTAAAACATTTCGAATTCTCAAATCTCAACTGACTTATCGCAGTTTCACATTCAATGAATGTGCATTCCTACAAATGAAGAGGAAGGATATCCTAGTAGGTATACAATTCCAGAAATTGAATGGATTTTCGTTAGTTAATGACAGGTATTTTTCTATTTAGTGACTTCCGGACCCTGAGGTGACAATAAACCACGCACACTGATGGCCACCTTTGCTATTGTGAGTAATATATATCTCACTAGGGCTTTGGTGTTCTTCTAACATACAGGGTGGCCAATTAAAATTCAATACTTCCTTATTTTATTGAATTGACAAAAACCCAACATAGTTTATTTGAAGGAACACCCTGTATATTATTGAGTTTTAGGTTTCTATAAATCATGTCTGATCGATTTGTATCAGGTTTCCGTATCTATTTCTGAAATTGTTAGTTTTTGGGTGATTTTCTTCCGATTTTCAAAGATTACAAATATGTATATCAACATTAAACAGAATTCACAAATGAGTTTTCAGTTGAAGAGTCGAAATACGCTTCAATCCTCATTTTGTCTTCAATAGATTATAAAGAAATCGTTTACTCTGACTTATTCGATTCGAATTCAAAGATGTCTGTGCATTCGGAAATATCGACAAGAAAAACGAATGGAGTTGTTTCGGGAATGAGTGGTTATACCCGTTGTTTAATTTCTGGAAACCTATAATAGTCATTATCTATGTGAACGAGGAGAGATTGAGAGAGAATTTGTTTGGCTTAGACCGAAAGGTTTGTTTATATGGGTAGATGAAACCCAACTGCGCTGGCTAAATAAACATTGAAACTTAGTAGGCATTGTTTCTTCCTCCGCAGTAGCTTGTGTCCACCTGGACCAGCATAAACGGTTTACAGAAGGACGTCCGCAAATCAGACACAGTTACAATAAATATTGACTCTATTATTAGGTGTGACTTTTCCAATCATATACTGCAACAAAAATCGGAAGCTGACTCTGTGTAGGGAGTACCGGAGTGGTCACAGGGTTATTCTGAGCAATCAAAAAATTATCGTAGTGGAATGAATCCCATCAGAGGAGCAGGAAATAGGTGCACACACAAGTGGTTAATATAAATGGCTGGTAATAGCGGGCGAATCGGAAAACGGTGAGAAAATGAGTAGGCACAAAGTCCAATTTCCCCATAACACCGCGCATTATGTTAGCATTACATAGACAGTTAAAATCTGTTAGGAAAAGCTTACAATATGATTTGTTGTTGCGGCTTTCCACGCCGCAAAACACGGTCGCATCCAGTAATTTAACGGGAAGCTTTCGGAGCGATTGTTCTTCACTTTTCTCTCGTTGGAAATTACGTCAATTCAGTGCAAACACACACATACACAGTCATCATTCTCTCTGATATGAGAAAGAAAAGTGTTAAACCACTCACCATTATACCATTATACCATTATAAGAGCAAAAGTGTTATTATAACATGATTCTTCAATATTATCAATATTTTTAGTCATTTGGTATAAATTTGGTATCCACTAACTATATTCCGCAGAAAAATTATGAAATCGGTTTCTTAATAAACTCAAAAATTTATTGACAATATACTTCAGAGATAAATCCTAGGATGAGAAAATCTATATTTATCACAAAGATATTCACATGAGACTGAAAAATTACCCGAGATTGAATCGAACTGGTTTTGTGTAATATATAAATCTATTCGAACGAGCAAATTGTCATCAACGATTTTTGGTTAGGAAACAAATTGGAAACACATATTGATAACTGTCATATTCCACTTTGATATGACGGATCATTAGAATCCATTTACATTAATATAATTACTTCTGGTTTAATCCTAAAGTATAAAAAAAGACTAATTTACGACACGTGGAAGAATCGACTGATTCAGGAAAAATTTTAAGAACTATATGAGGAACATACATATCTCAGTAAGCACATGAATAACTTGAAATCTTTCGCTGAAACAATAATAATCAGAATAAATGCTGAAAATAGGTCTAATTCGAAGGAGACTTTAACTAAAGAGGAAGCTACAGGAAAATTATCTGAGAGTTGTTTTTCTGAAATACCCTGAGAAAAAAATTTAAATTTTTCCATAAATCAAGAATTGATTGGTCCCAATAGGCGGTCAGTAATTGGATTGTAGCATATTGTGGAAGTTTTGAGAGAGTTTTTTTGTAGTCACGTGAATGGTCTGTAACTCTCTTTGGTCTTCATTTTTTTTATATAAAACTTCTCACGAAAGGAGACATCCTGTAATGTTCAGAGAACATCGTGAGAAGCAAGGGAAAGGAGGTAGGAATTGGTGTTCTTTTTAAATTTCTGGAGGTCATATGCCTCGGGGAACACCTCCCTGGGCAATGTGTTCCAGAGTCTCGCTGTTCATTGGATGAACGAGTCTTTGAAAAGAGATGTTCTGCAGGTCACCAAATTAACCACAAAGGGGTGTGAAGACTGGACTTGACGGGTTAACCTCGAAGAGACCGCCAATTGTTCATAATGAAGATGCACATATAGGTGAAAAATGTTGTCAAAAAATGCTAACAAGTTGGGATGGTTTCTGAGTTATTCTGGTTGAATTCAGGAAATATATTCCTTCATTTGAATTGAATTAAATCCGAATATAACTTATCCCAACTGACGGACATTCCACGTCACGGATCTACAAATCCAGACAGTTTCTCTGCCACCTTCTAATATCCTTCTTATGAAAATCTGATGATCTGCTGATGAAATGACATGCAAAACCTCGCCGCAACCCTCGAACTGTTAACACTTTTACACGACGAAAAAGAAAATGTTGAGGAAAATGGGATTTTCTCTCGTCTCGCCTCTCGCCGTGTTATGATCGTGTTTGAAGAGCAGCCAAAGTTATTCATCTGAGCTTCGCGCGGAGATGAATGGAATGGGGTGAGGATGCTGTAAGCCGTATCATCGCCAATCTGAATTGTTAATAGCGTCACAGGGGTGTATCCAGATGAAAATTCTTCTGTCTGTTCTGTGTTATTGTTACATGCATTTTTGCATTGAGAATGAGAAGATCAGAGAACATTTTCTGGTGATTTGTCCAATTTATTTATACATCAATATTCTCTTAATGTGGAGTACTCCATGACTAACTATAACATGAAGGAAAAATCTTTTTTGCAACACTCTGATGTTCCCAGATGAATCAACAGTATTAGTTTACACAAATACTATTTTTTCTTCACTATGGGTATTGCAAATCTCTCGATTATCTCAAGAATAATCGTTTTTATGAATTCATTTTTCATTAATTCATTTCCTCATTTCATTTGGAACGTATTATACAGGGTTATGATAAAGTAATGCACAAAATTCATAAAACGTACAACGATCACTTTCGAGAAAAATGCAAAAACACGTCAAACTGTTCTTTTTATTCCGCATCTTTTGACATAAGTTACAAAAATAACACGTCAAAGTTATGACGTCATCAACAAATTTTTTTAATGGGAAGCTAAGATTTTTATCACATTATGTGATAGAGCTTGTGTTTTTACACACGGGAAAAATAGTTGCAGTAGTAGCTGGGAAAAAAACGAGAAAAAGAATAAAAAACGAAATAACATAACCAATTATAAAAAGAGGTCAAACTTACACTCATCTAGTAAGAACATTCGTTCTTATAAATTTTTTCAATTGTTTTACTAAAACAACGGTTTGTCAGTGTCAGTCGTTCAATTCGTGTCGCCACAGTTTTATTATTATGGATCGTTTAACCGAAAGAGAAAGGATTATTTATTATTTATTTTATTCCTTTTCTCGTTTTTTTTCTTATGTGAGCCCTACTGCAACTATATTTCCCGTGTGTAAAAACACAAGCTCTATCACATAATGTGATAAAAATCTTAGCTTCCCATTAAAAACAAATTGTTGATGACGTCATAACTTTGACAACTTTGACGTGTTATTTTTGTAACTTAGGTCAAAAGATGCGGAATAAAAAGAACAGTTTGACGTGTTTTTGCATTTTTTTCAAAAGTGATCGTTGTACGTTTTATGAATTTTGTGCATTACTTTATCATAACCCTGTATATTTACAGGCTACAATAAACACGTGAATGAAGCATAGTGAACTAATGTTGTTTAATTGATACATATTTTGTTGATTATAGTTAACTACAGCGCATTGTGGAATCCGAACCAATTTTCTCGAGTGGGTTAAGAATGAAATACAGTTCACAGAACTTGATAATGATCATTTTTTTCAAAATAATAAATTATATATAATCAAATACCAATAATAACCTTTAATATCAAGCAAAAAAAATACTAGAGGTCTTGAAGTTTTTCACATTGTTTTTTTTTTTTTAGAAAAAATTATGCTTCAAGTAATCTATCTAAAAATATTTTTATGGGTTACCTCAAATTATCAGAGGTCTATGTAAGAGGTTATAATGATCCTTAATCGAAATATAGAGTGTTTTGTAAATTCACGAATTGTAATGAGAAGCTACATATCAGCATTAAATGATCCGTTGTATTCCATCGTTATTGTTATTGTTATTGTTGATGAATGAATAAATAATTTTATGATACACGATGAAATCGATGTCGACGATCGCGATCTCCTAACCGACGCCCAGCGGCGACGTCACCGCACTTGGACGCCCGGATGGACGTGCGCCTAAATTGAAATGTCAGTGTCATTTTCACGAGCGCCTGTATGCTGTAAGCACGCAGACAAATCGTTCTGTTTACGTCGACTGTCCGGAAAAAGAAAATAAAACATCCCGCGCATGTTTGTATACAAGGTATACGAGGGATCAGTGTACAAAAACAAAAAATGGATTTCTACGACTGACTGTAATGTTCTGTCAAGTATCGATGTCAGGGAAGGAGATATACACCATATTTCTCATATTCCTGTCGAGAACGTTTCGAGACAAAGCTGCACTTACAGAAAATAGAAAAATATGCTGTTCTATGAAGCTTTTCTTCTATAAATTTCAACGCAGTCAAATCAAAATTATACTGGAAAAAACTGATATTTTATTGATCAAATTGACTGTCACATTGAAAGGTGCAATATTGAAAATACAAGTTACCAAAAATCAAAAATCAAGTTCATAATTGGTGCCACCTAGAGAAAAATTATAAATTATATATTTCTGAACATATCAAAAACAAAAAGTCGCATTTTTGGTTTCTTTATGTCATACTCCTGATCGTTCGATATTATCCCTCCTACAGTTTAAAATATACCCCTTCTTATCGTACAATTTAACTACGCACAACTTTATTACCATTGATTAACCTAACCTAACTCTCAAAAACCCAATTCACGAAAGTTGAGAATATCGGTACGAATATAATTACAATTTTAGAATGAATAAGTGTGACGTCATGGATGAGTGGAGCCTTAAAAACCTTTCCAAATAAAGAAATATCGCATTGTTTTCTCCATAGTTTTTATAAGAATGAGTCAATGAGAACTCAATATCACAATATACAAATAATTTTATTCTTAGTTTCAACTGAAAGAAGCAAAAACGTGAAATGGACGCTTTATTTGGAAAGGTTTTTGAGCTCCCCCCCCCACTTGTGACGTCAACACTTAGGCTATTGAATTGTCATATCGTTCACATGTTTTTTTTATTCATCGTTGAAGTTAAAATTGATGTATCGAAGGATAATCATCAAGTTCAGTAGCGAGAAGTATTTGGCATGACAAAGCACATAAAATTTTTCGGTTTCTGCTCAGGTAATCTAAAATGATCTTGAATAACTGTTCGAAAATTCGTTGGAAAGATCACCAGATGTCATATCCGAACGCTAAATCCCGAACTAAGTAATAACGTTCACATAATGTGTCTGGTTGATTAATCTGTCTGAAAGAGGTGTGACAAAATCGTGAGGCAGAGTGCAGTGAGATAAATATCTCGGTAATTAGTGGGAGCTGTTGTCAAACGCGCATAACCTTTCCGAAATTCGGAATGCAATTTGAGCTAATCCTTTTAACCGGCAGTTTATTTTACTATCGCATTTGCAGGCTGCGTGGCTCGAAGCCTATAAATAAAAGCTGATCGCCAAACAACATCGATCATCAATAAATAGCGAAATACGGGAAGCCTATAACAATGTGGTTTATGAGCCGAGCGATGACCACATTATGTCCAAATTTGCGGCCGATATACACGCTTTGGACCGAAAAAAATACAGGCACGAAAATTCCGTGTCAAATGTAGACGACTCCATCTTCAATGTGTTAAGCTAAATGGACTGAAAATAGCACGCCATACTTTTTTCTTTGATGAAAGGTTGTTTGAAGTTTGAGATTTCCATTCGATTGAAAAGATTGGATTTTGTATCTTTCAGATTCTTGTTAATGAGCGCCATTTTGCATTGTTTAAATGGTAATCTAGATCATAGACAAGCCAATGTTTTCCTGTCTCCAGAAATTCAAGAAAAATGGTCTTCTTGAACAAATTAATATTCGTAGATGCTATTCATGAATATACTCCAACTGAATAAATATCTACAAGAGGACAATATAGCGGCTTTAGGCTCAAATGACATTTGACATTCAATTCAAAAAAAGCAGAAAACAACTCTCCTCATCGTCCTAAATAGACATCTTGGTTCAATATTTTTTCGAAACTTTGAGTGTAGAGAACTTTTCAGATCTTTTAAAACTGATAAATGTCAATTTCATAGTTCGTGAATTAATTAATGCATAGATTATTGATTGAAATGACGTGAATCAGTATTTTGATGTGCTGGACCTACTGGAAGAGCTGACTATTCCTATAATCGTAAAAGTAATATCTTATGATCGTCATTTATAATAGCTTGTAGACATAAATTCCAGTGGCTGTATTATCGACTCTGATCAGCTTCAAATCAACGAAATATTATCTCGAGACGGCTTTCCCAACCCAAAGATCAGGATGAATATTTGTCGAGAAAGAGTATTTTTTAATGTGAGCAATAAATCCAATGCAAATAAAGATATATTCTGTGAAACAATAAACTAATTATAAGGATTGCTTGAGTACGCTACTGTACCACTTAAGCCACTTAGATTTTTATGTCTGTCGCAAAATTACTGTCAAATATTTCATCATAAAAATCAAAGTAAAATATAACCAAGGATTGATACAACTCCATAATTTATCGATTTTTTCAACTGGTAGGACAATAGCCACTGACGTCTAAAGACTTTAGTACCTGCAAGGGTACTGACACGATCCAGCAGTCATTCGCCTGTCATAAAAACTGGAGAAATCTCTCCATTCGCATCTTCAACACCGAACTATTCAAAAGTATATTCAAAACATGTAACAATGGACCACTTACTTTTTGTTAAACTGGTTATTAAATATGTGATGAATTATCTGGAATTATCGTTGTCTTTGTCCACAAGAACAACTCATCTTGTACTCCTACTTTTCTTAAAAATTAATGAGAAAAAAGAGGATGCATTGAACGAAAGACATTGAAATGTGACTTGGAAATTTAAAACATGACCACTATAGTAGAAATTCGCAATTTCGATTGATTATTTCGCTCACCATCAATTAACTTTTGAGTAATCGCAGAGAAATTTATAGAACATGGCTTCAGTGTCAAGGTCAATTTGGAATTCCTATAAATAATAATAATATGAAAACTCAGAGTTCTAAGATCTCTGTTTCGAACATTTGATCAACTATTCAGTTCTGAATACATTAATTCAATTGACAATTGGAGTTTCTCACATTATTTTAAGAAAGGTCAAGACATGAAGCAATAGATTCTTTACCAATTGCAAAATAATTTCCAAAATTCCAAAAAAATCCAATTATGAAAAAGAGTTATTTTCAGTTCTTATGAATCCTCCCTCCAATATTATTCATTATTAATCATAACACAATAATATCATATTATATTATATTCTTATTGAAGCTGCTTTATTCCGAAAACCGATGGATCAATTATAATTCATGATTTTTTGGACATTGACTGAGAAATTGGATTATGAAAAAATGTACATTTATAATAAATTGATATCCCTTGAAATACTATTGTTCATTAACTGTCCAAATAATTCCCCCTAAGCAATCGTTTACTGCGAAGCACGCACCGATACTGTCCTGGAAAATTAGTGAAACGCTGATGGCGGCTTGAATTGACGAAACACGGGACGAATGATTCATCACAAAAATGCATACCTAACAAACCGCTCAAAAAGTTGCGAGCCCGCTGCATTTCAATTAAAAATGTGCAAACACTGGCTTGTCGTTTTGGCTCCGTCAAATTCCATAATTGATTGTGTTAGTTGGTCGCTTTCGCTTCCCTACCAGAAACCAGCCAGCCAGTCACTTGGCGAGATAAAGACACATTTCGACCGAAAATCTGAAAAATTATGTAATAATAAGAGGGACTCGCTCTCCCGCCTTTCCAGTGATGATCGACGTCCGCGTTAACGGCCGTCTTCAGCGTCCCGACGGCAAGTACCATAGACGGCGATAACAAGTAAAATTCTACAAAATGAGCGGTAACATCCTGAAATGAATTCATTGTTTTCAGTTACAATTCTAACTGGTTCTACTTATTCTGAAGTTACAAAAACTATATAAAAAATAAATTAAGAGATTGAATATCTGGGAATCTTGAAAGCCACAATATTGGCCTTCATTTACCGATTCATTCCCCATGACAGAATTGTCGATTATACAGAATATTCGATCTGATATCTTCTCAATTTTTTTGCATAAATTTTCAGAACTATCCCAATAATCAATTTCCTTACATTTTCCAGTTTTAGATCAACTGATTCATCTAATGATCGCTTATAGAACTAAAATAAATACAAATATAATACAGAAGTGAATTGAACATATGCCCAATTATACCTAAATATCAATATTCTGATTGATGCATTACTCTATCTATTTCTTAGTTTTTCGTTTATCAATCTTAACTTAATGATAACCGCCTTAGTAGATCCTCATTCAATGAAAATTGCTGAGTATACTTTAATTACTTTCAGAAAGCATCTTTGAGATAGTCTAAGCCCAGCTTTTCAGCTCCAAAAAACTCCGTAAAAAAAGTGATATATTTTTAGTTGTTTCTTTTGAATAAACATTGATTCCTAAGATGAAAATCCTTCAGTAATTATGTCGAAGGCACTATTTCGCATTTCATTTCATTATCTGATCTCAACACATACTCTACGCCCATGTGTTTTGGCGTCCAACAGAGGCTAATGAATACTCCAAGCCGCAAAATGATACCCAAGCTTTGTGTAATTATATTGTATCTGGCTGAAGAACGCTAAGGACCTTTTCCGTGCCCTTTCGGCTTTCTTTAGCCTTTGTGCTTCTTCAGCGCGTCATAATCGCTTCCTACTCATAAAAATATCAATAGAGATGAAATGAGAAAAGTTGAAGATGTTCAAAACTAATTTGTTGCTATCCGGAAGGTGAGCTTCAAAGTAAGCAAATACTTTGTGTCCGGTAACTGCGGATTCAAACTATTTAGTTATTAGATTATAAATCAATTTTATAGATTGAGATTATGAAAATTCAAAGTGACGATTTAGCTCGGGGTTCCAATAAAATTTATGAAAGGATTTATTTGCTCATTCCGTTCGATGGATAATATTGAACTTGGTGAATGTTTCTGAAGGAATTACCATATATATTCCTCAAATAAAACGAAATCCAGCTTCAAAGCAGAATTGAACGTGATCCTTCCGATTCGATAATCAAATCAAGTGTTTCGCCCAAACAAGTTTCTCAAATTTCATATATCGTCCGTTCTGCCGTTTTCTTTTGCTGGAATCAAATAACCCTCGAGAATGAGAGATTGAGTGGCATTCGAGAGGGGTTACACGTCCACATACCCTTGTTACATATACAAACAACAATACCGAAGTATTTTTATGGTTTTAACAGTCTTCCTCGAAAGGATATATTACTTTCATTTCGAATCGATCGCGGGGTACAGTGGGATCGGAAGCGGAGAAATCATTCTCACCCACAATTAATGGCTGCAGGAATTAAAAACATGAAGACAGTTATTGGTTCCGATTGATACACCGTACCCCTCCTGAATCCCTCGCAAATCAACCGAGATTTATTCGTAAGCCGGAAGGAACTGATTATGCGCTATCAGTTTTTCAATTGCGGAACACGTGATCAATAATCATCATGAGTAAACCTTGATCTGATACGAGCACCTTCGGACGAAGTTACAAGCGTGAAAACATTTCCACGTATTTGAAATCAGTCCAGGTGACGATGCCACCTCATTCGCTGTGGGTCTTTGTCAGTTAATTGTTACAAGCATTGCTAAAATATTCCTCTAAAAATTGATATTTCTTTCGAAGATATTATTTCACGAACACACTTCATATCCATAATCATGGAATTATTCACCATTGCATTTGGTTCCTTCATGCGATCCATCATGAATTGGCGTGAAAGAATATGATTCGAGAAAAATTTTTCATTTTCGAATTTGAATTTTCGAAAAATGTGACAGGGCATGTTATCAAAAACACACGCCATTCTCATGGGCTAAATTGAGTTTTTCAACTTCAACAATATTTTTCGAGCTCATCAAGTGTTGACTTCAATTTATCTTGGGAGCCTGTCTTACTATTTTTTCAATTATATTCGAATTCGAGAGATTTCCACATTCATCTTGAAACCTCGTATATAGAGCATCTGCGGCGCATCACAAAATTGACGCGTCTTCTAGGTCTGGAAGAAAAATAACTGTGTTCGTTGAACGTTCAAGTTGAAAATTCGTATTGTATTTCGCACTGGTAATTTATTTAATGTCTAAATAATGAGCTATTGTTTCAGTAATGTTTTACCTCCAAACCGTTTGGTATTCAATTGCTGTGATTTGCTGTAATTGGCTATGACGTCAGATGCACATGCTCCATTGGAATGGGCCAGAGGTCTAATAAAATATATGTCCCTCATTGCAGTGGTTTTCTTTTCGAAAAAGGTTATGTGAATCAACATGCACAACTACCATCTTTCCTTTCCCAGTTGATAATGATTAAATCAAAACAACTTACTACTTCTGAAACCTCTACTCTCCTCAGCTCCCCCAGGTGACTCGTGACCATGCCCTTCCCCATCTTCCGACATGTGGGCATCCAAACTCTCCTCCTTGACAGCCTGCTGCGGCTGAGGAGACATGGAGGCACTCGCCGGACTGCAGGACTCTGTCCTAGGACTGGGCCCCAGCAGTCGCTCCTCGGGCGGGCCGAACAGGCCGCCCTCGTTGCCGCCCGACTCGAGCTTGAGGCCCTTGGGTGGTGCGAATGCCGACGGTGACGCGAACGTTTTGAGATCGGCTAAAGGGCGGAAGGCGCCGGAGCCCAGCGTCAGCCCTGGGTGCAGGAACTGTGGCTGCAGGTGGTTGAGGATATGGGCGGGGATGCCGCTGTAGGCTTCCATGTGGCGCAGACCGAAGGCCGAGGCTGTGAACGGGCGGTGAAGGTCCTTTGAGGCCTCAGACATCGCGAACTGCAATAGAGGCCCCCATTAGCGAAGCTAGGGTTAAATTAAGCATGACCTTGAGAAGTATATGGATATCACTTTCTTTGCCATCAGCTCCTGTTTCTTCTCTCAGCAATTCCGATAACTTTGCACATTATTAAAATTTAACATGTTGCAAAACATAGAACTACACCTAAACAGATGATCTAGTGGAGCTGAAATGAATGAACAAAAGTTACAAGCATGTCTGGCTATACCAGCGAAAGAAGCACTGTCAGACTCCTTTCTGGAGTTGGATTTCACGTCTTCCTAGCTGAAAGCATCGCAGAGGGAGGTGAAGAAATAAAACATATTGATCAGTTGGGATGATGAAGCAGTGGTCAAGTATGTCACCTTGGCTAGGCTTGATTCTGGTTCGGAAATGTGGCGAATCTTTTGAAGAATAAGCTCGGTTAAAAGAGGTCGAGCTGGTATGGACCTTAAGTCGTCGTGTTCTACACAATATTACTAACTATTATATCAACTACAACTAACAGAACATCCTGATGGATTTCAATAAAATCTTGGACACGTAAAGAAGCTTCAAAAAATCTTCTAAGAAATCATCATGAACCATGAGTCTATACACTATAAAATGAACAAATAACTGAATTATCACATCAATTATGTAAATTTCTCTAGACATGAAAAACCTAAGATTTGATATATCATTATTTCCTATCGAAATGAATTCAAAATGAATGTTGATAGATACGATAATGGGGGAATCAGTGACAGTTCATATGCAAATATTTTGCTTTAAACATGATATAATAACGAAAGAAAGAAATTATATTTGAATGGGAGTTCACAATTTACAGGTCAATACCTACAAAAACATTTTCAAAATGCCGAAACAAAAATTATATTTTTAAGTCCTTTTTTCTCACAATGATAATAGGAGCAAAACATTACAAGATGAAAATATTCTAGATGAATCTTAAAACGATTTTGTTTTCAGGAATTTATCAGCGGTGCACTGCAAGAAAATTCAGAGACAAAAAATGGGGCATTGCCCATTGAAAATATCCCCCTGTACTTCCTTACAACCATTTGCTCAATAATTGAAGCATAGTCCATATTTTTAATTTTAGCAAAATATCTCAGAAACGACAAGAGCTATAATGAAAAAACCATAAATCTCCCTAAACTCCAGCCTCCAGTAGATTGGTGAAGAATTTCCACTCGTGAAATCAGCGCTGAAGAATTACCTCATCGTTTTTGCATAATAGTCTACGAACTTTCAATACATCATGCACAATACAGTGGATAAGTTGAATCACCGATATTGCATTCGCAAAATGGCTACAGTCATTGGCAATTAGAAAGATATCAATGACTCAATAATAGCCTCACCGGGTGCTGAGGTGTCAATAAATCTTTGATATGTGGAAAACCACCGCTTTCGCTGAGGTACCACATTGATCCGTCAACACCCGCGTGTGTGAAATAATATACCTAAAAAGAGGGACGTGTCAAATTCGATTCTCATCATCGCTATCTCGAGCAGAGCTGAGCCGAGATTAAAATAATATCTCACACTAACCTGTGGATTAAACGGCCTTTGGATTCTGAGCGCATCTTGAAGTCCGCCGGCAGCTTGTGAAAATACGACCAAGGCGGGCGAGTTCAGATGAGCGGAATTCGGTACGTAAGCGGAATTCTCCATGGCTGCGAAAGAGAAGGAGATGCTCATTAAATCAACGAAAAATTCACCCTACACCTAACTATACAGTGTTAAGTGATTCAAAAAGGTTTCCTGTAGAGAACAGGCAGAGGGAATGAAATGACATTCTTCGTTATCATAATCGAACACTTCGATTCCAAACAAGTCAAAAATTTATAGTTAATGTATGATAGAGAAGTGAATATTGGGAAAGTAGCTTCATATATTATGAAATATCGCAGCGAATATCTAGACGTAACCCTCAAAGTGGGTTTACACAACAAAAAAAATAGCAATAGATTAAAAAATAAAGGAATAAGAAGTAGAAACAAGAGTTTATAGAGATTACTGAAAAAATAATTTGAAAATGCGTCAATCGAATCACATATTTTTGACAACGACTCGAAATATCATGATAGCTTCCAATAAATATGACATGAGAGTTGACCTTTGTTCTTACTTTTGATTGTTTAAACGCTTGCATGTTCAACTTCCTTAATTTGTTTTATATTATTTATTTCAATCTGTTCGCTGTATAAAGTCATTATCGAATATATAATTAATGCATATTAATAAACATAGCAATGTATTACTAAAGTGCAAATTAGAGACACATCTGAAGTTCGATATTCCTATGGATATTGAAAAACTATGAGAAAAACTCAAACATTGATGCCAACTAGTGGTAAAAGACATTAATTTATAGGTATGAATTCCTTCTTCTATTATTCCACTATCATAAGCTTTACTGAACAATCGAATCATTTGTTTATAAAACTGAGTGCAGCTCTGTTCAAAAATGAAAGATTGATGGTTGTTTTACTCGAGTACATATACTCCCGTAATCTATTTCAGTTTCCATATGTTCATATGATTTGTTCATATTATCAATCTTTTGAAACTTCGTAAGCTGAAAGTGGGGTTAATGGAAATAGCTTCAACTGTTCGTCACATGAGATCAAAGTAAAAAATCTGACATAATTATCATTTCAGATATCGCATCCTAGCTGAATGATATAGACACTATACAGAGTGATCTGAAACTATATAATTTAGTTTTTTGTTTCATTCGAGAGTAATTACTTCTTCAATGAGAAAACGATGTTATGATTAGGAAAATATGATAATGACTTTGCACTCTTTTGAAACTCTAACAAACAAGTGTGTATAATATCATTGAATAATGATTGCTCTCATGATTTTTATTACGAAAAGTAAATCGATCTATTCTACAAGAATTTAAATATATTGAATTTCAAGATGTCAATGGTCATTAGCATACTAATAGAATTGAATGATCATTACCAAATAATCAGTTTCTATTAATATAAACAAATAAATAACCTGAAATCTCAGAATTGAATACTTTTGCAATTTTGGAATACAAAAACGATCAGCCCATGATCATAAAGGAATTTTGAAACTTTTATTGATATTTTGTCAATTATAAGTCAGTTCTTAAAAATATAAGAGATTTGAAAGTCGTAACTATATTTTTTTCCTTTCTCAAACATGTACAAATATTTTATTGAAATTTTGAAAAGATTAATCATGTAGTTTCTGATGCAAATAAGAAAAACATATCATACCATCTCAATGTTCTGAAGAACGTATTGAAGCCCCGGGTTGCTTACCTTATTTTCTATCGCCACAGTAGTCGAGAAACCAGTCGAGAATTCGAGATAATCGCGAACAAAATCACAGATTTTCGCGAGCGTCAACACGCCGCTCAACAACCCGGATGAGACTGACAGTCAGCTTGCCCCACCATTACCGGAGTCACGCTGTATATCCCACCCCTTGCGCACGCACCACGTGCCTTTCACACCGAAAGAACGCCTTTATTTTGCGGTGGGAGTTCCTGCCATGGAGGAGGTGTAATTAGAATGGAATTTATCTACCTTTTAGTAATTTTTTCATTTTATTTTTACTGGTTTGGCGAAGGCGCCGTAGATTGGAAACTGATCTGAGCGAATGTCTTCAAGCTTGTGATTTTAATGAAACACTTTTCGTTCAGGTTTTACGGCAAACCAGTGGAAAATGTAGTACAGAATACAGATAACCATAATACTTATACATAAGTGAGTTTATTCAGCCCACAAAATAAAGCAATTAGATAAAACTAAATAAATAAGTGTAACATGCACATCTTCACACGAGCTTTTATGCAAAATAAAAAATGGGAATCGAGACCAAAGATGGTCAGTTGATATTTTTCGTCATAATTTATGGATATAAAAATGGATTACAGAATGGATATACTAATACATATAAAATTGAAATCGTTGTCAAAAAATCGGTCTGATTAAAACTTTCTTGTATCAATTCAGTTATCTGTATGAACTCATTCTTATTTCAACTGATTCCTTATTTCATTCGTTTACTGTATAAACTGGCCTTTTCAGCGGGAAATTATTGTTGGGGTCCCATTATTACCTATTAGGGCGAAACTCCTAAATGCGATATATAATCGAAAAAATATATAAATTCACACTGAACCTATGTCTGATATTTTTCAGTTTGTGATAATTCTTTGAAACTCTTGAAAACAATGAAGGATTCATGAAACTGAATGATCAACTCGACGTTGACATATTTTATATGTTTTTTACATAGCCGTCAAGTTACTTGATGTCATCGAATTTGAGCACTCAGTATAATGAATCTCCAAAAATTGTATTGAAAAAGTGAGTTCACACTCTCACGGATCCATTGAGGGTTATATTTTCCAAAAAGTATTTTTCTCTGATGAAAATAAATAGGTTCATTTGAAATCCAGTTCAAGTTAGTCAGGATTTCTGAAAATGAATATGATTTTTTTACTACTTCTCAAGATATAATTGCATCTTATGTGAAGCAGGTTGTGAAGCAAATGTATGCATACCTTTTTTTCCTGTCCAGCTCATTATTTTCGAATATTATAACGAGAAAACTATTTTTGATGAGGATTTAAAAAGTTTCTCTCAGTATTGCCACTACATATTCAATAATTATTTATCAACAGATATTCCATCGAGAATATTCCAACAAATACGTTTCCATTTGTTACAAGAAGAGCATATTCAAGTTCCAACTGACATCTTTGCACCTTTTCTTTGGAAATCGTGTGAAATAACATAGTTCGATAGAGTAGTAATACCCTGGAAAGGGGTGTGGTGGTTCAAAAAAACATTCACAAATACAGTATATTTATTATTTATTAAACGTTAAAAATTAACATATGTATTGAAGGACTTCACAATTGAGGTGAGTGATGAATAATTTTGGAAATGATTAAGTAAAAAAACATGTAAATTGAAAAAATCAGAAGTAGAAAACTGGACACGAAATGAACACATAGTATTTAATTAATAAAATGAAAGTGATGAAGTTACATAAATCAGCAGATGCAGCAATTAATCGCCTCCACAATCATACCATACTACAATGCAAGTTAACACACTACCAACCAATGCGGTAACGAAAAGAGGTACTATAAAAAAGAGGAAAACTGCGAGAAACTGAAGATAAATAGCATCAAACAGGAACCCGGGATCCTCATCTGGGTACAGACGTACACGACGAAGAACATACATATTGGAGATTATCAAAAATGAATTATTTCTTAGATTGGGCAGATTCAGGTGTTCGGATTATCTGGGCCACCTCAACTGGTCTTCGTTCTGAAAATTTGAAACTATTTCTCTTTGACAAATCCACGATCTCTAATAGTGGTTCGACAGATGGAGCTTTTGGATCCTTTCTAGGATCGTCAGGTATCTCAATATAAATTGGCTCAAAACGTCGTTCCACAGTAAGTGATTTTTTGCTCAACATTTCTGTTGCAGTCTCACCTCTCAGTGAAAAAGTAAAGGCAGCCGATACTGAGGATAACGATACCTATGACGATAAGCCAGACTACCTGATCTTTCAGGATATAACACACAGGAGGTGGACAAACAGGAAGAAACCTCTTGAGTGTTCTGAGGAATCTATTTTCTTCAGCCCCCTCCAGCTTTTTTGATGTAGGTCCTCGAAATTTACTCGAGATGAAACTGTACCTGCAGAAAGAAAGAAACTGAACGTAAATAATTTTTTTTTTACGGAGGATCGCTATAAAAAACAACGAACGGCAACCGTGCATTTTCTGAAAAGCCGTAGGACTGACATAATCAGAAAATCTATATTTGCTTCCACGTTAAGAACTACTAATCACTTGCAAAATAATTTCTCAATATTTAATGTATATCATAAGTCTCTTATTACTTTTAATTAAAATGTTAATTGGATTCTTCCAAAATTTTTTGTCACCGGGTTAATTTACTACCATGTACATACTGAATTTGACTGATAAAATAATACAAATTCATGAACTTCATTACAAGATTCTAAAGCGAATAACATTCTCAGAGACATGAACAAAAAAATCATAATTTACAAAAACGCAGCAACAACAAGTGGAAAAAGTATATTGTTTCTTATTTATGAATCCTCGGAATAAGCAGAAAATCCTAAGCACAGGAGTCAACTGGTAGGATTTCAATCTAAGCATACATTGAGTTGATCCAGGAAGAGTTGTTTCGTTTTGAAAATGACAAATATTACATGAATTATTCGTTCCTAAATGAAATAACTTCTTCACCTCATACCTGTTTTGGCAACAATGAAACCAAAAGATCTTATTCTTGAAAAATAATTAGAAACGTATTTTCTAATCTGTTTCAGAAATAAGTTTGTTAACAAAACACAACAACGAAAAATGTTGATATTTTTTCCTTTATCACAAAAGTACCTACGCGAGTATTTCTTTCTTCAAATCATCTTCAAACTCATAAATTGATTCGTTTTCTGAAAACGATACTTCTTAAAAAACTATTGGCTACGGCATGGTTTTTCTGATATTGACTATTAGGGCAACCATCTCAGTATTGAAAAATAATCATCATAACCGAATGTCACACAATAGTCATTAACGCAATAAAATCAGGTCTGCTTTTCATGAAAGATGCAAATCCATGACGAAAATAAATGAACCCCTCATGCTCACCTGATCTTCCTTCTCACACGGTCACTCTATTAATAATAACGAATTAGATTTGCGAAAGAATTGTTTACTTCGCTTAGTAGTCCCTACCATCGCATACCTCTTATCAGTATACCTACGGTCAGCAATTGGTCAGCAATCATTTCGTCCTGCATATCATTCTGTTTATAATAAATATACATTTATTGATCACCCATATACCAATGATTCGTATAAGGAATAATTTCCACAAAACTTCATTCTACGACATAATAACTCCATTTATTTGTTCAAGTTAGCACAAAAGCAATTCCAATTTTTTCGACAATTTCGATTTTATATCCATATAGCAGAATGAAAATTAAACAAAATCTACTTCAGTCGACCCGCTCATTGAGAAAAACAAAATCAGAAATTTTCAAAATTATAGATGTTGGCACTATCACTTGAGCTCTCGTCAAATGTTCAATTCAGCAATAATTTTCACTTTTAATGGTGTTTTTTTCCACTAACAACATTTGTTATTCCTACGGCAAATATTACTTTATGAATTTTAGATTCCACGTATTGTTTAAGGGTTTCTCAATTCTAAGTTGACGAAATTTCAACTCTGATCAACTATAAAATTGAACAGGTGTGACAGTTTCGTAGAACTCTTATCGTTCTAATGTAACTGATAATTTTCCATATAAGTTAAGAACAATTGTATATTATTGGTACGATAGCAATGGAATGATAACATGCTCGATTACATAATCATTGATATTTTAACAACCAAGCCCATACCTATGGCAAACACATTCCATTCCATGAACACTTTTCAAATAATGTTCGTATATTGGCATCTAGTAGCAAAGGCTAAAACTACAAAACGCCAACGTCGTATGGAGAATAGAAAATCGTGGAGCGCGACTCAGTTCTGCTAAAATCACAAATGATTCTATGTTTCCACGAATGATGGCGACACTGTCTCATTGTATTTTGAGAGCTCCTTTTCGTGGTTTAATCTACAGCAGGAAAATATCTAGACACATTCTGCCAATAAAATGTTTGCACGTATAACAAGCACATGGCATAGTGTAGTGAATGTGTATAAGAAAAAGGCTCATGTCTAGCTAACCATCATTCGTTCTTCAGGCTAATTCACTCAATTCGCTAGTGATGACATTGTCAAATTGATGAGACTAGTTAGTTTTCATACAGCTACAGGAAAGTACTTTGAATGAGTAGAAATATCAGAGAATATCAAAACAAGATTGGAGAGAATGTTGCATTGGTCTGCTATCTATCTGATCATATTCAGTACAACTTTCCATCATATATATTCATTGGATACCCCAAAACATTCGGCTAGACTACCACCTTGCAAAGCATGCAAAGTGTTTGTAGAATCTTTTAAAAAGGTATGATTTATGTCCAAAAAACTGTATCATTTAGAAAACATCAAATTAGTCTGATGACAGTTCTAGAAGAAAATCAATAATACTTCAAAAGAAAATGAGTCTTTGAAATTTTGTTTCAGTCAGGGTGTTGATTTCAAAATGATCTTGCGATATTTTTGGCACTTATTGAATTTCAGGGTTTAGAAAGAACATCGAAATTCAAATTTGAGGGTGGTGATACAGCTTGGGAAGAAGAAAAATTAGGTAGCTATGCTACAAGTGAGATACGTTTTGTAGAAATTCAAGAACATCTTTGCTCTGAAGTAAAAGATGGTAAAGACCAATGTTATGAGCTTCTAGAAGTACATGAAGAAACATTAGAAAAATGGTGGTTTGATAAACAAGATGAGGAGCCAGATCTCTACAAGTATTTGTGCATAGATTCCTTCACTGTGTGCTGCCCTGAGTTCCACTATGGAAAAAACTGCTCTCCTTGCCCTGGATACCCGGATAACATTTGCCATCTAAATGGAAAATGTAAGGGATCAGGAACACGCAAGGGAGATGGTAAATGTCACTGTGAAACAGGTTATGCAGGAGATTATTGTAACAATTGCTCTGTAAATTATTATGTTTCATACAGAGATGAACACAAATTGCTCTGCTCACCTTGTCATGATTCATGTGATGGGCCTTGTACCAAAGCTGGACCCACAGGTGGGAAGCTTCTCAATTGAATTCTGAATTGATTGTTACATGTGTATAATATTTGTCCTAGGTTGTGTTCTGTGCAAATCTGGTTGGACACAAGACAAAGAAAAAGGATGCATTGATATAAATGAATGTGCAGCTCCTAAAAGTCCTTGTACACCTCTGCAATTCTGTGTCAACAATGACGGAAGCTATAAATGTTTGGATTGTGATAGATCTTGTGCTGGTTGCACAGGAGACGGACCTGATATGTGCAAGAGCTGTGCAACTGGATACCATAAGAAGGATAATTTATGCATAGGTAAAATTCTTTAAATCTAGTGGAAGATTTGGACCTAATAACTTTTTTCCAGATTCTTCAGAAGAAAATAGAAAGAACTTTGTATTCCTTTCCAGATACTTGACATATTTAGGATTATGCATTGCCACGTGTATTATCTTCAACAAAAATATTTATTTAGCGGCTATTATTGGTTCCTGTGTTGGATTATACATAACAGTATCTGAATACATGCTCAATGCAGCTCCTACAGCCAAAGAAAGTTTAGAAAGTCAAGTAGCTGATCAAGTGATGAAAGCATTTCGCAATTAAATTATCCAAATAACAAATCGAACCTTTTATTTCAATCATACATTAATTTGGAACCCAAATTGTTCTCCAAATATTTTTATGATTCATACTAGTTTCACAATGCAATACTAGATAAGTATAAAAAGTAATCAACAAATTGTTATTGCAAATTCACAGTTTGAGCAGGGGTTTCATAGAATTTTCTGATTTTGATGACTTCATATTCGAAGTCTCCAGTTTGAATTGGTAGTATGAAGACTATGAAGATCGATGTGTGCAATGATTCGCTGGAGTTCAATTTATACAGTGAACAATCACTATCAATTGTTTTTATATATTATGAACATCTGGAAGAAAGTCTATTTATCACATGAAATGAAACAAGATTGGTCAAATTCATGGATTATATAAATGGAGATCAATGAGTAAGAATTCCTGTCGAAAAATCTGTGATTCAATTTTCATTTCATTTGCTGAAACTTAAATATAAACATCCCAATAATGATAAAATATGTGTTGATGTACAAATTAATTCACGAAAATACCGCTACCTCTTTACAGAACTCTATTCGATTCACTAAATCAGAGTCAGAGAGAGTGTGTATATAGCATTGTACATGATTTTTTATCTAGTACATTAAAGATAGCAGCGCCTCGGTCGTGAACTATTGAAAATTTCAAACTAATCTAGCCACCTTTGCATCTTCTGAAAGACGTGGCCCGATTCGTGGCTATATTTGTCGGTTTGGCACTTTACTCACAGACTTCACTTTATGCCGTTACCCTGATTTTGTCGTCGAAGTGATCAGCATTGTCGAAGAATTTCGCCAGCATCCCATTTTCAATAGTGTAGTGATAAATAAAATCATCTCAGGTATGTTCAAATTGTAGTTTTTCTATGTCTCAAAATTTTATTCATTAATAAAATTTCTTTGATAACGGGGTTTTGATTTTTTTTCAGAATGTATTGGAAGATCCTGTCTATGTTTCTGCTTATGTTTTCACTAGCACATTCCGAGACAGAAGAGGATACTGGTCCCAGGCTTCTGGTATCTAAACAAATTCTTAACAGATATTTGGTAGAGACTAAAGATATTGAAGTGAAATATACTTTATTCAATATTGGTACATCAGCAGCTGTTGACGTACAACTAGTGGATAACGGCTTCCATCCAGAGGCTTTTGAAGTTGTAGGAGGCCATTTGAAGTCAAGATTTGACAGAATTGCTCCACAGTCCAATGTTACACATGTGGTTGTTGTCAGGCCACTAAGATATGGTTACTTCAACTTTTCAAGTGCTGAAGTATCTTATAGAGTATCTGATGATCCTTCTGCCCAAGTGAGTACCACTGCAGAAGTATATCACTATCTTGAATGATTTTCTACTTCACAAATGGATGTTTCATCAAGGCTCTATTTTTTCAGAATAAGAATAATTCTCTTCAAAATTCTTGATTTTTTTTGTTTTGAGTAACTTATAATTTATTTCAGATTCAAGTGTCTCTGAGCAGTGAACCTGGTGAAGGTGGAATAATTGCTTTCCGTGACTATGACAAGAAGTTTTCGTCACATTGCTGGGACTGGTTAGCGTTCGCTCTCATGACCACCCCATCATTGGCTATTCCACTAGCTTTATGGTATAACAGCAAAAGCAAGTATGAAAAACTAGCTAAACCATTGAAGAAAGGGCACTAGATTCCCTACAATATTGTACTGAAGAAATTGATACCTCAATAATTCTACCAATACAGTAACTCATTGTAAAAATAACATTTCATAAGAGTTGTTGAACATTTCACTTTTTGTTTGTATGTTGTAAGTTGTGAATTTTCTATGAATACTTTGGATGTCATTAAATTATTTTTTAAAGAAAATGGTATTCTATTATTTCAATTTATACAGAACAATATCGGTGATTTAATCATTGGCAAATACCGAATTTATATTTTCTTTAGTTACCACTTCAAATGGATAATGAAATAGATTTGAATATGTGGAATATTAAATTACTACTCCAGAAAGTTTTGCATTCCTTTTACTCAAAACGCTATTCAAATATGTTAAACAAAACAAAATCATGAATGATAGAACATATTAAATCATCATGCGAATCCTTTTTGAATAATCATGGAATAGAATCCTAAAAATTCACAGTTGTATGCACAGTATTCACAGTAACAATTGTAGATGTACTCAATTGTAATACTGTATGTGAATATTCATTGTTTGGTTTATTGAATTTTCTCGATTTCTAAGATTCCACTTTCATTTAATATAATTATTGGAAACATGAAAATCGTTATTTCGAGAAATATCCACTATCGAAAAAAAAAACCACAGTACTCTTCAAAAATTTAATGATACATATATAAACTTTCAAATTAACAACAGAAATATAAGGAAGGCTGTTCACCACTACCCTCTAAAAATAGATATTTAATCTCATAAGAATCATAAATAGGTCAGTACATATGAGGAGTATATCACAAAAGGCTACTTTTCCAACTCAACTAAGAAGAATAGCATAGGTATGTACCTTGATTAAATGTTTTGATGAATATTTCTGCTAGTTTTATGATAAAAATATTAATTTCCAATGAGATACCATTAAATACCACTATCAATTGTTTTCAAACAATTTCGATTAATTAATATCATATTATTAGGAATAAAAAATATCTTCGACAATTCTTCGTTTAGTTTTATGTCTATAAAATATAAAGCATAGTATTGAAAGGCCAGGCCAAAGATTTGGATTAATTTAATAGACATTCTTTGCGGTACGTACACCCCAATTTCTGAATTTCAATTTGCTTATTGAAACTGAACACGATTTAAAAAATTATGATTGATTGATAATTGCAGGTTCCATTACTTTTTCAGTATAACCATCAGTCAGAAAAACGTTATTAGAACTAAACACAGCTCGCAAGACAAATGCTAGATTCTATGAAAATAGGATTGAAAAATTTCATAACAATTTTAAATTTCCAACATCATTCGATGTGAAAATATCCACGGAATACAGAATATTTCGAATACAAACACACAAAAATAATTTTCCAATAAGCCTGTGAAGATCTTGTTCCTCACATACTAGAATTAGTCACAGCCCGAATATAGCAACAGAAACGAAATTTTATGCTTCACTAGAACCAATGTCGGGTAAGATTCTTACACCACTTCCATTGACATGAGACGAACCATAGAAAGTGGGAGAAGACCTGTCCACCTCGATAGTATCAATTACACTTGAGCTAATCAAAACAGGAGCGATATATTCTTCTTTTATATCTGGTAAGGTTGGTGAATTCAAAGTAGGTGGTTTGCATGATGGGAAAGGTCCTATGAAGAAGAAAAACATGCTGGTCAGTGCAAAACTCAAGAAAGCTACACAAGTTGTTGAATTTAGATAAGCTCTCAAGAAGAAAAACAAAGCTGTGATCAATTGGAGCAGCAGAATAGCCACTCTAACCATTTTGACGGCATCAGCATGGATTTGTTGACCTTCACCAGACATGGTGATAGGGCGATATACATAGTAAATATTGTACTTGTCCACTAAATGCTTCAAACTCAGGTAAAGCAGGCCAAATGGAGTGATAAGTGGACAAGTCAAACTATAAACTGTACAAACCGTGAAGATTAATAGGGTCCAAGCATAGTGAATACCGAAGGGAAAAACAGAAAGAATCTCCTTGCGAATAGTAGTTTTCTCGGCTTCGGATTTAATGCGAAGCAATCTCCACGCATACATTGCCAACTCTGGGAAACGTAGTAGTTCCAATGCAGTACCAATCAGTGCTGACGTTATAACGTAATTGACAAAAAATGCTCCCTTATCGGCCAAAAATATACACTCCCAACGTAAAGTAATATTTTGAGACATTGTAATTTCTACAAAAGCTTGAACACTGGTTAAGCCGAGCGATGGTAAAATAAGGACCATAAAGAGTAAGAAGAAAAATGTTTTATACATGGTTGCATGATTTTGTTTAGACTTTGTCCAGTGTGACATCCACTCATCTGAGTAGGCTACTAATACAGGCATAAAAGCTGATATTGACAACAGAAGAAGGGTTGGTAGAAACTCCGAAACCAGTGGGCTTGTCTTTCTCATGAAATTGTCTTCAGTAGAAGTCATGTTTTCCGTTAAATTATTGAAATAATTCACCACTATAACAGGTGTTGTGAGAAAAAATAAAATGATGAATAATAATACATTGATGATTATAGCTTTAGAGTACCAGTTTCTATAAGAAATTTCCAGGTTTTCCCAGTTTATATCTGAGGGAGACGGAGCTTTAAACATAACCCAATTTCTGTGTGTGCCTGCTACAAAAGATCCCAAAACATGTTGAGCCATTTCCTCAGTCCCTAGAGTGACAAAAGCTATGCCAATAGGATTCTGTATAGCCTTATTTCTTTCTGAAATAACAAGCTGATTCAAATGTTCCTCTTCTCTTGTATAATATTCTAAAGCATTGGCCGTTTTCCATGGGCAACATGCTAAACATCCATAAGGTTGGATTGGCAAGTTGTTCTTTTGTGCATTGCTCAAGCAGTACATTCTGGCTTCATGGGCTTTTTTTCTCATTTTCTCAAGGTTAGTTAGATTCTTGACTTTATGGGCTATTTTAACATCCAGTACTTCAATGCCTGGATGGCGCACAATGAAGTAATTCTTTATATCCTCTGTGTTTCTGTGCATTTTTGAAATATTTGTGACCATAACAGTTTTGGAAGAGAGAACAGTAGTACTGGGAATCCCACCTGAACATTTCCTCATGATGAAAATCATTGTTGGGACAACAAGTATGGAGCCAGAAATATGAACCCATAGCCAGTTTGAATCTGAATTGAGATTACCTATAGTGGTGTGACCAAAAGTAGTTTTGTCACCCAATAAAACACCTTGGAAGTTAATAGGTAAGATGACACAAACTGAGAAGACTGTTATTACTGCCATCAGGAGCAATAACTGCTTCTGGAATGATAGGTAATGAGATGCATCTGGACCACATCTTGCAAAAATTCTGCTTTTGGAAATCTTGAATATAGATGGAAACCATAAGCAGCCACTATCAGGTATTAGTGATATTTCGTGGTTAGACTCCTCAATAGCTACAGCATCATCAGTGTTTTTGTAAAACAGCTGTGTCCATTTTTCAGTGTGAACAAGTGCAAGTCTTCCATAATCCCAAGCTCGATTTCTCAAAATTGCAAATAAAAGAATGAGCAGCAGCCAAGATACAACATTAAGGATAATTGTTTCAGGGATGCCTTCATAAACATTACTAATCACAGTTTTATTTGCCCTTTTGCTCATTAAACAAGTGTCATTGTCTACAGCCCAAGAAAAGTTGGCAAAATTTCCGTTTTGGAACATCTTGATATCTGTAAAGATGGCATTGAATAATTTCACTTGAATATCAAGCTGAAACTCACCCTAACGCCAATAGATGATCAATTCAATTTTATCACTATCCTATATTCAACTAAAACCAATAACAAATATAAAAAAAATGTCTTACAATACAAATTATCTCACATACCATGCATAACTCAAGATTATTTCAAATCGCAAAAGAATGGGTATTGTTCCTTTCACTTCCTCTATTCCATATAAGTTATTATATGTGCTCTTTATTTTGTGTTAAAACTGTTTCTGGAACAATCACGTCAAGTTACAAGTTTAGAAATCATCATCAGCACAATGCCATAACAAAAAATATTGAAATAAGGTTATGACTTCATACACGGATTCAAATCGACCAGGTACAAAAAACGAAACACGCGACATCTACTGAGCAGAATCATGACCAGGATTACTTTACTGAGACTGAGCTGTATTATACATGTCGATGCAATCGATAGATGTCGCACTAGCTCTTGTCCGTATGGAGTTCTCTGACTCCAAGTGGGTAGTGCCCACTCAGTGACGTCAGACAGTGAGTTCGGTATTCAATTACAATTATATAGGGGTTTTTATAGGATTCATTTATTTTTTGGAACAGAACTCGAAAATCTGGGCTGAATTCAAAGAATCTTTTCAAACAACACAACTTTCTTTATTGTAATATTAAAATATCAATCAAATAGCAGAAAGACTATTCTTTTCATGTAAAGTTAGTTCGGGGTGCCAAATATCAACAATCAAGACTAATCTAATGCCTGTCCCGTTATGCCAAACTTCGTGTTCAAAGCTGTCATCAAAAACAATAACTGCTCCTTCATCCCAACTTCTGAAACATTCAACAAAATAAACAAGATTAGCAATAACTCGTCTAAATATTGAACTTCGGTTTCGAAACTTTTCTTCAATGAATATTCTAAACTGCACTAGGAATGTAATTATCAATCAGTTGACCAATAGTTCCCAAAATTGAAAAAAAAACCAGCAGGGATTCAAAGTAAAAAAATTAAATACTCACCTTACATCATCAGCTACCCTCAGGAAGGTTTTGGGCGGTACTACCAAACCCAAATGTGTCCTCAACCTACAATTCGTTGGACCACAGTGTGGCCAAACATGGGTCCCAGGATGCATGACGCTGAATTTCGTTTGACCCCTTTTGCAAAACTTAGCTTCTGGTATTCGATCAATAATACTGCACGTGACGGGACATTTTTGACAATTTTTCAAATTCTTCCTACCTCTGGCGTAAAGTTCAAATTGTTTCCAATCACCAGTGTCTTTCAAGTTTTCAGATTCGTCTCGAAAATAACCCTTTTCATTTAAAACTGACAACCCCTCTCTCCGTATTTCTTGCCAATACTGTTCCAGAAGATTAAATAATAGGGGATTTTGAATGTTTTCTTTTTGCCACCATGGATTACCAGTTAAGCGAGGAACATTGTATAAAGATCGTTGGTGTTTGGATAAAAAAACTTTCTTTTCGGCACCCTTCTCGAACACCTAGTGAATAATTGTTGTTTTTCTTGATGTGTCTTTTTATATAACAGAGAGAAATTTTTTAATCATTCACCTTGTTTGCTTCTTCTTTTCTTCCCAATCTTGTGAGAGCGTCTCCCAAATGGAAATAAAACCTCCCATCTTCCACACCATCTGCTCCCGTTTTCAATCCTTTACTCAAATATTCGACAGCCTCTTCTAAATTATTATCTGTAGTTTTGAGGATGAAACCATAATGAACTAGGGCATACCCATCATTTGGCCATCGACTCAAAATTTCTCTCAGAACAGAACGTGCATTTTCTATCCTGAAATAATGATGCGTTCGGATACCAGTAGTAGAAAATTATAGAGCAAAATAGAGTCAAACCTGTTTATGGTTAAATATGTAACAACAAGTTCATTTCTGAACTTTGGTTCATCGGGAAACCTTTCAATCACTTGCGAGTGTACCTTCAGCAAGTTCTGATAGTGCCCTGGAATAATAATCTAGTGAACGATGATGTGAAGGAAATAAGCTCTTTTATACCTATGAATCTCATACGTTTTATACATCTATCAGTAACTAGTTTATACAATGCAGGTGGGATATCCTCTTTGTCGAGTATTTCTCTATACAATGTCAGAGCCTTTTCCAGAATTGCATTGCTCTGTTTTTCGTCTGCCAAAGCATCCAAAGAAATGGCTTTTCCATACAAACTTCTAGGAGAGGATGGGTGTTTTCGCAAAATAGCATCAAAAAGCTTCACAGCGTAGGACGGATTCTGGTTATATCAAAATGAAAACAAAAACCACTCAGCAAAGTTAAGACACACATTGATTTGTTAGTGTAATGAATGCGTTAAAAAGTTAGTATGAAACGTGTTATCGGTTTCTACCAAGAAATGTGCGGAGTTTTTTGATAAAAATCGATTATAAATTGAGTAAGAAAATATTTATGGATCAAATAATTCATTGTACCAAAATATGTAATGTAACAAATATTGCGAACAATCCCAAAAACAAATAAAACAACAATGCTAACAAAACATTCGAGGATTCAGTTCACAATTATTGGAAAATGAGGGAGAGGTTTTCAACATTCATTCCTAACAAAGAAAATAAAGATTAGCAGTTTTCAACTATATACCTGGAAAAAATCAGACTTACTGAGTCAACTGACTTTTGGGCTTCATCAATTTCATTCCTGATCTGAAAGTCATCTTTATTCGTAATATTCATAATTTGGTATTCTTCATCATCGGACTGTCTCTCAGAATCAGAATCAGAATTCTCAGCCATGTTTTCTTGAAAATCGGTTCCTATAATTGGGACATAATTCTTATATCAACATACAGAGATGTATACAGCGAAATAATATTACACCTCATTATTACGTCTCTGATTATGACAGCTTGATATTTCTCTGGTTATTTTGAGCAAATAAGTTGCCAGCAATGTATTTCGATTGTGTAATGATTTGACTACTGTATATTTCAAGAAACACAGAAAAGTGGTGAATAAGAAATTGAAGATTTTTTCATTTTTCATTGAATAGAATAATTCGTGGAAATAGTTCCTGAGTAACACAAGAAAATATTCACTGAATAATATTCTTCAATCAATAATCAAATTCAATGAATTCACTGTTTGAATACCATATCGCAATTGAATATTTAGTAATTGATGACGCATCTTTTTGTGCTTCTCAGCATTAATGATAAATTGATTATTTTTACTAGAATTTTCGGCTATACGACTTTGACCATGTAGTTTCCCATATTTGGCTTCTAATCTTTTCAACAATTCTTCGTCGTCTTCTTCATCATCGACATCCTCATTCTCATAATCTTCTTCGCTAATTTCTTCTTCAGAATTATCTTCATCTTCGTATTCGTACAGTTTGGGAGATTTTTCATGATCTGGATCATTATCTGGAGTAAGACATCGTAGATTTCCGTCAATTGGTTCTTCGTTTTCACTCATTTCTTCGGAATAATCTAGTGCAAAATATTACAGTTCCCTTCGTTCAAATTCCAAATGATATTTTCGAAATGTTCCATCACACATTACCACACATTGGAAAAATTCAACGATAGGTATAATTTTTCTAAAACAACGTTCAATGGACAAACATTTCCGAACAAGATGGTTAAAGAAGCTTAAATAAGAATTCTCAATTTTTCCAAATGTTTTGGGGGTCAAAAAATAAACTTTCCGAAAATATATACCTTCTTCATCGTTTTCAATGTATGAGTCCAGTTCTTGGTAGTTAGCTGGTATGATTATTGTGTTCCTTCTAGACAAATCTGGTATTGCTTCATTTTGCTCATTGGATATGGAAGGTTTACTATCATCAGCTGTTCGAAAATAGTATTATTCTTATTTCAGTAATAGGTGAGTTATACAGGAAGCAATATACAACAACCACACAAAATATCAAACAATAAAATGAAATTTACAAATTCAATAACAATTTTCCACATTGTTTCATAGCATATTTTACAGCACACACTTTTTATAAATAGCTAAAGCTTACAGGGACTGAAAAGCAATACAAATACCAGGAAATGCAAAATTGTGTTAGTGGCTTATACGACGAAAAGCGAACGAATTATTAAAGATTCACCGACTTATTTGCATGCACTTTCTTACTGACCGGTTCTCCATTTTCTAACCAACACAAGATGGGCAACCACTAATATGGCAATTCCTACACCCAGTTTCACAGCCACTACAAAATATTTTGGAATGTAGTGAAATATTTGCATTTCCTGACTTACATCACATGATTTTATGCCCAAAATAAAAAAGTCGACTTCGATTAATGAAAACAAAAATATACTCAACCAGAACAATATCAAGCTGGAAATAAGAGGTGAACTTTTATGCTTATATAATCTCAAACAAAAACCCACTATGAATGTTTGCTTTGGAAAAATTCATACCAGATTATTTTTCGTGGAATTGCTCGAAACATTTTCCAGAAATCCAGACTTGAATAGACATAGTGGGTAACTGTTGAAACTGACGACTACATCATAATCAAATTGAAAAGTACTCACGACTTGAACTTTCCTGGACATCACTTTCTTGTTCAGTCTCTCCTTCAGATTTTGAGTCTTTCCTTTCAATAATAGTTTCCACAACTTCATGCTAGACAAAGGTATGTATCTTTAAATTAAATCACAATCAATTTCTCAAACTAACCTTGTTCTCACTCGAATGATCAAGATCATCCTTGTAATCGTCATTGTCATCCTCACTTGTTTCTACCTTGTTTTCGATAAGCTCCTCTTCATCTACTTCATTTTTATCAGCATCAACATTGTCTTCAATTTCTTCATCATCATCATCATTGTCTTCATTTTGATCATCATTGTTTTCTGCTTCTTCATCATTCTCTTCAACCACATATTCATTATCTTCCGTTTCATCCTCATCTACCTCCTCTGTCGCTACTTCGGTTTGCTTTCCATCATCTTTCTCATCTTGATCATATTCCTCATCAGAATCATCCACTGTATCATCTATTTCTTCATCATCCTCAGCTGGATTATCGTCTTCATCGACATCTTCGCTCAATTCATCATCCTCAACCGGAATATCATCTTCTTCAATATCTTCATCCACTTCACCGTCGTCATCTTGTTCTTCAGACAAAGCACTATCATTTTTTTCTTCTAGCTCATCTGCATGATCTTCTTCCTCTTCGCTCTGATCACCTTTACTTTTATTATATTCTTCGCTGAGAGTTTCTTCTTCGTCTTCTACGTCAGAATCATCAAACTCTTCGTCTTTATCTTCGTCTATCAGATCTGTCTCATGGGAGCTCAAGGCTTCCTCTATGTCATGATCTTCATGATCATCTGGTGCTGAATCCACTAAACCTTCGAATATATGAGAGTATTTTGATCCAGCTTCAACAGAATCGACTGAAACAAATCGTGAGGAAAACATTTGAAATGTGCTTGAACAGTTTTCCTGAACAATGTATTGACTGTTTTTCTACATGAAATATTTGATTATTAATTATTCGTATCTCAGTTTTTTTTTATTTTCAATTTACAGTTATCACATTCTTCCTGATGGAAATTTGAATATATATTTTATTTTGAAGAGAAATCTAAACCACATGAAATGCAATCGATTCAATTTTCCAGATAGATTCGAAATTATTCTGCACTATATTTTGTGGAATAGTTTGAGTTCTGGTGATTATAGAATTTGTTGGGTCATTTATTTCATGGGTGTTCAATATAATGGCCCCAAATTCAAATATTGTATTTTTCTTGCTAGGGAGTCAAATTAAACGTATAATCGCATAAATAAATATTATGTGTTGAACTCACGGTCTGTGAGTCCTCTATGTTCGGTAATGATGAGTCCAATGAGAACAGCTAGAGCGGAGAATAAGACGAAGAAAACCAATTTGGCGCAGATATTGCCTCCAGTACCACCCTCCTTGTGGACGTGTATATTGACATCGTCACTGACGGAGTTGTTGACGTAAACAGGGGGATGCACTTGGACGGGAACAGGGTCAATATCATCTGGGAAACAAATCAAATGAGAACACTTTATATAATTCGAATTCGAATATTAAAAATAGACAGACAGCGTGCGGACGGTGTCTAAATATAATTGCTAGATGCCACTCACCTTTTCTTCGTTTCTTGTCTTTCCTTTTCCTTGGCTGAACATCACCCGACATGCTGGTGAAGGGGTTAGTGTAAGAAGGGTAGAAATACCATATATGCGGGAAGTGTTTCCTTTGCTGTGGTGTTCGGTAATTTTAAACACGAGGGATTGACAGCATGTCAAACCGCGCGGCGCTTTCTCGATTTGCGCATCGGGTTGCGACCGAACTTTCTCGGGAACAGGCGATGTTTCTCTAATAGCTGAAACAACGAAGTAGAGTGAGTGCCAAAATTATGCTAATCCTGGATATTTCGACTCCAGGCAGCGGCGTAGCCTCGGTTCACTAATAGGGCTATTAGCTATTTCTCATTTATTTCTTACGAAAACTGAATTTATGCAAATGCACATTTGTGACCGAGCAGAATTTTCGGGGACAATTGAAACAGATTTCGAATCGATATGTATTTCAAACCCCATTTTTCCAATTCCTCATGCGAATAGTGCAATTCCAACATTTTGGGCCTAGAAAAGTATAGGAAATTTTGCGTTCGCGATGAATCCAATGATTTCCAATGGATGAACTATCGAAACTGTGAAAGATTCATCATTTGTGATACAAAAGAAATGGGGACATGACAAAAATGGTGAAAAAATACAGGAATCACACATACGAGTAATCGTAGCTTTGCGTTCGTGTGCGCGTTTTGCGCATTGGAAACATTTCACTATAGAATTCAAACGGACCGACATAAGCGTTAAATTGCGATAAAACTCAATATCTGATTCCTGCCTCTGATTCTGTTTGAATAAGTTTTGTACAATCGCATCAGTTATGGTAATTATGATGTCATTGTAGCACTATGATTGTACATTTTCATCATTAGTATATATTTCAAGAACATTCAAGAAAACGAAAATACATTACTGTGTACTTTTTTTGAGTGAAGAATAATTATATGAGAGCTATCTATTTAGTTAGGTTAGGATAGGTTAGCTACGATTCAGTTAAAAATAGTTCTTTAACAAATGTAGGTACAATAGTATTTAAATACAGGAATGATATTTAAATTTTAACAAATTACAGATAGCATACAATTCCATTATATCAGATTATAATGATTTATTATTTTTGATCAATAATAATGAATGAACTCAATGATTACTTCACATTAATACTATTTTCTTGCATTCGTTATTGTTTGTGAGTATCAACACACAAAACAGGAAACACGGGGTTTTGGATTTATATATTTTTTTATTATTTTGAGATTGAAAATAAAAAAGAATCGAAAGCAAACCGATCGCAAAAGTGAAGCATGACTTTCATGAAGCTATCAACAAAATAATACAATTCATAGTAAAAGAACGTTGGTGCGATTCACTCTTCATATTTTCATAACTGTACTTTTATTAATAGCTGCTAATGAAATGATATTTGAGTATTATAATGCCAAAACGTTTCAATGCAGTTTGTTCATGGTTCTTTTATGATATTCGAAGTACGGTTCTCCTAAAATACCCAAACGACGTAACTAGCAAACAGCAAAATAAAGGTCAAAGCCAACTGCGACCGTACACACGTCGCCACACGCAATAGCAGGGTTGCCATTTTGCCAGTAATTACTGGCATTTGCCAGTATTTTCAGGTCTTGCCAGTAAAACTGCCAGTAATAGTTTTGATGCAAGTAATTGCCAGTAATATCACACTCCCAAAGAAATGAATCAGTTTTTCAACATTTTCGTAAGTAAATTGTGTTCAAAAATGTAGAACACTACGCGCTATCTACCGAAACTCTTTCAGCATCTACCACATACCTGAAACCTCACCTGTTCCTTTATACATAATGTATAGAAGTTCTAGTCAGGAATAATATTTTTATTTATTTTTCTGAATATTTTGAATATTTGTTTCTATTTTTAATGATTTTTCTAAATGAACTTGTCTTGAAAATAAACTACTTGTTTCACTTATTTATATTCTGATCAACTACCAAGATACATAAAGTGCTTTCATTATCCGATTTGGCGGCAATTTAGAATATTTCACTGCTTCCTGTAAGATGACCTAGTCATCATGGATTCGGCTTTCTGGACGGCAGGGGGCACCAAACTCGTCTTATTCATTTGAGATTTTTGAGAAAGTTACATCTGAATTTACAATAATGTACTGATATTACTAAGGATCAGTAAAATCATAGCTTTTGATAAATGCCAGTAATTTGCCAGCGTTGATAAACTGATATGCCAGTAATTGCAAGTAATGAATTCAAATATGCCAGTAATTTCGAATACTCCCGTTGGCAACCCTGCGCAATAGGTAAGGTTAGGCAAGGCAAGGTAAGGAAACGTGCACGAATCCCCGAATCACGATCCCGAACCTCTTTGATCTCGAGACAGACGTAGCAAATTCGATATCCTTATTTACCTAGCGCCATCAAGAATTACGAATGAGTAATTTTTGGAACCCTTGTAGGAAAAGGGACAATGCCTTTTTGTGAGGACTCGAGGCCGGCGCGTGGCGGTGGTGTGACGACCAGAAAAGTGCGATTCCCACGATATACCCTTAGATGTGCCCTACTCTGCACCGTGCTCTATTCCCCCCCACTAGTTTATGTGTAGTAAGCGATAGCTAGACCACCCTACCTTTTCTGATGATCACTTATATCGGGAAATATACATAAAATCTAGTTTATATGCAGACGCAAATTTAATTATACAGGGTTGCTTATTAGTGAGCAAGTTATTATTGGATTCAGAGAAACATATTGACTCATACAATGGGAAAGCCAACTGATTTTTTGAAGCAGCATATTCGTAAAAATAATGTATAGGTCTGAGATATGTCATAATTTCATATTATTTATTCGTTCCGTAGAAAGGTAAATGTACAAGTCATCTGAACACCCTGTAGTTATAGCACTAGAAGAATATTTTGTATATTGTTGCTTTGTTCCTAGTTGTTGAATTCCAGAGCATATTTCAAACGGAGTTACACACTACGCTAACATTACTGAGATCGTCATTAAAAAAACTCTATCATTATTCAATATGTCTACAACCATCTAACGAACATCAAGATTAGATAAGGTTAGGTTAGGACAGGTTTTTTTTTTACTTTGCGACGTTCGCATAATCGGAGTCTTGATGTGACATGTCTGCAATATCAAATGTGCTGAGTATTATTTGATGCAACTTTGATAGTTGATTCAGGATTTTTATGGATTCTGTACTTTGAATCAGTACTAGCACTATCCAATCAGATATTTTCCGAACAGTTTCTGATGTCTGCAGATAAATTTTGGAATATGGCAGTTTGCGAGAAATATCTGAGAGTTTGAAAGTAGCTCTAGTTTTGATTTAGATGCCTCAAAATCTCGAATCCAAAAATATCTACACAAGAAATATCGGAGAGTAATCATATACAGGGTTATGATAAAGTAATGCACAAAATTCATAAAACGTACAACGATCACTTTCGAGAAAAATACAAAAACACGTCAAACTGTTCTTTTTATTCCGCATCTTTTGACCTAAGTTACGAAAATAACACGTCAAAGTTGTCAAAGTTATGACGTCATCAACGAATTTTTTTAATGGGAAGCTAAGATTTTTATCACATTATGTGATAGAGCTTGTGTTTTCACACACGGGAAAAATAGTTGCAGTAGGGCTCACATAGGATAAAAACGAGAAAAAGAATAAAAAACGAAATAACATAACCAATTATAAAAAGAGGTCAAACTTACACTCATCTAGTAAGAACATTCGTTCTTATAAATTTTTTCAATTGTTTTACTAAAACAACGGTTTGTCAGTGTCAGTCGTACAATTCGTGTCACCACAGTTTTATTATTATGGATCGTTTAACCGAAAGAGAAAGGATTATTTATTATTTATTTTATTCCTTTTCTCGTTTTTTTTCTTATGTGAGCCCTACTGCAACTATTTTTCCCGTGTGTAAAAACACAAGCTCTATCACATAATGTGATAAAAATCTTAGCTTCCCATTAAAAAAAATGGTTGATGACGTCATAACTTTGACAACTTTGACGTGTTATTTTTGTAACTTAGGTCAAAAGATGCGGAATAAAAAGAACAGTTTGACGTGTTTTTGCATTTTTTTCAAAAGTGATCGTTGTACGTTTTATGAATTTTGTGCATTACTTTATCATAACCCTGTATAATTTTATGATCCTATAATGCCTTCAACGTCCTGTATATGTTATTTTGAATGGGGAAATAAACGTGACTATTCGATTTCTTCCGTTTGTATACACATACAGGTCGTAACCTATCTCAGTATTTGATAGTGCTCTATTTTATTGAGATTGATACACTTGATGAACATCATTATATTGTGGATGGTAATCGAAGTGTGGACAGATATTTACTTTTGAAAGTTTCCATATATGACAGACACATATAGGTGATCTTACCCAGAGGTCAGAATGATAGTTTTTATATATTTTCATTACATTAATTTAATTTTTGATGATACACGAGTTATATGTATAGAATATGCTGATGAGATAATGAAAATGCTGTTAATGTAAAGGAAAACACCATTGCATTTATACTACTTGCATTGCATAGAATAAATAACGTAGAGATTTACTTGTGAGCCTTAGTCGAGATGCATTGCTTTTTATTAATAAAACTTATTTTTAAAAACTCACAGTTCTTTTGAATAATGAAAGGCTTGGTGATGGATAAAATTACCCATTCAATATTTTTTTAACAGCACATGCAATCCAGCTGTTTTCCGAAAACCTGATCAGTCTTGAGATGAAAACGAGACCGGAACAATTTCTCGCCTAGATCCAGGAAATGGGCTTACCCTACCTATCTATTATTACGCAATCCCGAATCTTCCGAACACTCATCGAAAGTGAATTTTACCGTAACAAACTGTACTTTTTCTTTCCAAATTACACCTTCCCGTTACCTAGACATAGGGCCCTAACGTTTCCGTGTTTTTGTGGGCTGCGGACCCTGTATAAAAAGTTTCTTATTAACAAATGTAACGGTAAATAGTTTCTATACCAGATTCGTGGGAGATAATGATCATCAGACTGATGGGGGTGAAAGCATCATCATAATCTGGTATGATACACTTTCCTTATGTTATACAGAGTGTTTATATTTTATATGAGAGAATGTCATTGTGAATAGACACTTTTTTGGAGTGCATTTGCCATACATTTATCGATTGAAAACTCAAAAATCGAATCCATGAAGAACTTAAAATAAGCAAATGGTTTTATCAGAGATTCAACAAAATTATTAGGATTGTGATATTTTTTCGTGGTTTCTGACGTCCAGATTGTCGAAGTGAGTATTTCAACTTAAAAATCACTAATTCCTATAACAATTAGGCACCCCAGCGCATTTTCAAATTTGATAGCAACTAATCAGGCTTCGCCAATTTCTTAAGAACTCTTTAATTCAATTGTTGTCAGTGTTGATGTTTTTTGAGTTTGACCTGAAGGCATTTCGTCCTTACGAGTGATGAGCTTATTCGCACGTGTAAACAGTGAAACTTTTCGGTAATTTTGGTGAGAAATCGAACCGCGCTGGCCAACAGTCTTCATTAATTCAAAATCAGCCAGCGTTCAAGCGCAAAATCTCTGTCAAATGAGAACATGTCGAGATTAGCGCTTGCGCATTCTGGCAATCAGAAATGATCACTGACAAATCCATAAACATTCATTTAATATAACGAAGTGTTTTTGAACCAGATGATGATAATACTATAAATAATAATAGAAACATTATCTGGTTCCTTGCTGATTTGAAATCTATTGAATGTATCGTTTGAAAAATCATTATTTCAATGAGTCATATTTGGAAGTAACAATGGTGCATAACAATACCTCATTGGCGATTCAGGTTCAGAAAAACCACATTTATAATTTCAATAGATTGAGCCTATTTCCAGTGTCGTCCTTCAGGAGTCCATATCTAAGGGTGCGCCCGTAGTGAATATTTTTATGGCAAATTTTCATCTTATTCGACAGGTTTTCTTTGAATCCGAGAGATTAAAAAAAAATATTGAATATGCGCTTATGGAATGATCGTTATTCCATTTCAAATAGTTGAGCTTTTGGCAAATTCTGATGATTTACCAAATAAAATGAATTTTTTACTTTACCCTTTCTGGAGGAATCCTGAATGATACTGCGACTCAACATGTTATACATGGTTGAAAAGGAAAAAAAAATACATTCAGGTACAGCTTAATTATAGCCAGCTATGATTTCCATTTTGAAAAATACAACTTAAGGTCATAACTCGAAATTGGATTGAATGTAAAAACAATGTTCTCCTAACTCTACTAACAACATTACAACAATGATATTCGTATATGTAGTAAAGTAAAAAAATCAAACTTTTGTTTATAACTCGAATGCAAAATTTTGGTTTTCACCAGTGAATTTATCTCGAAAAAAGCGATCGAGGATGCGACCACCATTTTTTCGTATCTCCTTTAGTTACCGGGTTACCCTATACGAACATCGAAATTTGCCCACCCTGTACAAAAAAGCAAATCACGTATTGTTTTGTCTGTAGTGGTGAATACATTTCTGGTCAAATAATTGTTATCACGCACCACCCTGTCGAGACGTGCATGTCGAAAGAATCCGTCGAATAAACATCATAACCAAATCGTTCAACCCGATCAGCAATCCGCATGCGGCGACCAATTCGAGATGAAGGAAATTCGCGAATTTGATAACACGCGCCCAACACGCCGCCTAATCACCGGCCGATATGAATGGAAAACCCCTAGACAAAGACGGCCATCCCTATCGGGGTGAGTGGAGCACACGAGGAAATAGTCGCGTGGATTTCCGAACTACCGGGTGGGGGTCGGAGTGGGGATGGAAACGTGGCCGAACGTCGGTTGATCAACAGGGTTGGACGCATTCAACGTTTACAATCGACGGTGCACCTAGCGCGTGTGTCCTCTCCCTGACGGCCGACTGACACGCGACTTCGTTTCCGATCCGAAATTTTGTGACCGAAACGGGAATATGGATCACTCGTTGGCTCAGAACACCCCCCTGCATTGGGGATACTCGGCCGCCGGTGCTGCTCCTTCGTCTTGGCAACCGGTGTCCAGAGGAGTCAAGAGAACTCTTTCCGAAAGTGATTGTGATGATGTTTACTCGGAAGAATCTTCCAAAGACCAGTAAGTCGATTTGCACCAACACCAACTCAGTTTTTCTCCCTTCTGAATCGAGCCATCTGATCTTCTGGCAACACAATTTTATTATTTCGCATTGATCATGTAATCTGAGAAAACACGAATTGATTTTATGTCCGAAATTACAACTATTCGGCGGTCGTTGTATCTTTGATTCCATTTTTTTTTAATTCTACTGTCTTCGGTTTACAAGTAAAAGAATCATATTTTCATACTTCATACTGTAGAGTATTTTGATTTGAACATTTCGTATTCAAATTAAAAAAAAAACGGGACAATATAAGCTAAAAGTTCTGTAGTTTTTGTGTCAATAATCTCTTGTGTATATGTCGTACATCATTCAATGTTCAATTTGAAAATATTTGTTGAATTTTTCTCATATAAAATCATTGATAAACTATTCCTGCATAATCGAAGAACAACTAAGATTCTTTTTTAGTTGATTCTGTTTCTCCTTCTCAATCTTCATTTTATTCATTGATCTGTCTTCAAGACATTTTGCTGGACATGTTCCAATGTTATACTTCTATATCCACAATATCTAAAAAATCTGGTATCTTATGAAGTCGTTTTTTTGCAGATGCACTTCTCCAGGTGACACTGACAGTTGTCAAATGTTGTCCAGAAAGAAACGAAGAGGTGTGATCGAAAAAAAGAGGCGAGACAGAATCAATATGTCCCTCAGTGAACTCAAGAGACTGGTTCCTAGTGCCTTTGAAAAGCAAGGTTCTGCGAAATTGGAAAAAGCAGAAATTCTTCAAATGACCGTGGATCACCTGAAAATGCTGCATTCTAAAGGTAAAATTAGAATGAAACGTTAAAAAAACAAGGCAGCGTAGATATTATCAAGGAACGCTGTTCATTGTTTTGGATATTGATGACAGGCTATTTTCCAGTATACTGTTAACAAAATCTGATTCTAGTAACCTCAATTGAAAAAAAAACAAACTGTGTAAATCCCGACTTACCACCCTAAACTATTTTACCGCACTCAAGTTATCCCCTCTATATAATCAAATCACGAAATTATCCCCTTAGGTTCGGGCTAAATGATGTGATCGTAACCAAACCTGTTGCGTTGAAGCATTCTGCGTATCGGCAGTGTTACCAAGTCTCTCAATTAATTTTCCTACTATTTGTTTCAAAATTTATATCGAATAGATTTTTGAAATATTTCCGTTTTATTTGACGTGTTCAACCATTGCATTGGTTAGAAGAAAAATGTCTTCTTGAATTTCACTATTTTTAGACAGTGTATCTCATCATGATCTGAATAATTATTATACTATATTCCATAGGTTTCTAGAATGTTGCGTACATTACAGAAATCACTGCTTTTCAATTTCGATTAGTCATCATCTTCACGTTCAGCATCCTTGAACCTTGAAAGGAACAACAATGAATAATTGTTGAACATTATATTCTATTCAAAATACTCCAAATGTAATATTATATTTTCCATTACTTTGGAAAATGGTTCCAAATCAATATACTCCGATTTCCAACTGAATCACGAATTTCCCTAGAGCCGCGTAAATTCTGTAGACGTGGCAACTGCGCTGCGTTTCGGCCACTTCGCGCAGTCGTTCCCACGGGACGGCGTCCCGCCACGGTGCGCGAATACGAAGAAGCGCAGCTGGACAAAACTCCCGTTCCCACGCACAGGTACGGCTGATTTACCCCCTTCTCGATGCGCCCGTTTACACCTGCTAAAACGGTGGTCAAAGAGCGTGGAGAAAAGAGCTTGGTGCAACTGTTTTACGTGTGATTCGGTTATGAATGGTCGGCTTTATTTTGATTTTAGAGTCGGATTTTTGCTACGTCGAATGGGAGGGTTTTTACATTGCTCTGTATATTTTCGTAGTCCTTCCTATCCGTTGAAGAATAATCTGTCACTACACATCGAAACTGAATTCAATTAAGTCAAAAACCATGTCAGTAACAAATTAGTTGAAAGATAGTTTTTTTTAATCTTCATACAAAGCAACTGTTCTCAAAGTGATTCATCTTATCTTCCTTCAAAATAACGAACAAAAGCAATATCGAAGTAGAAACAAAACTAGGAAGAATATGCCAATCTGACGCTTAGCTGATTTTCCAAAAATCCATTACCACTAAAGTATATTTAAGAAGATAGTTGTGACAGTTCGCCAGAAAGTGCGCTGTTGCTATTTGTCTTATTTTCAACGATACTCCGAAACTTAAAGTTTGGTTCAGTTTATCATTCGAATTATTTAGAACAATGTTTTCGATTTATAAAATATACAGGGTGTTCCTTAAAGACATGCTAATATCTGAAGGGGTGATTCTTTGACACATTTTGAAAAAGAAACTTCCTATAAACGTATGTCCTAAAAGTCTTAAATTGTGAGGTACGGAGCGTCAAAATATTACACTTTCACTAAGGTAGTCCTGATTCATTTATTTTCCAGAAGGTTATGTTTTCATAAGCAGCAGCTAAAAAGATTCTAACTTCGAGATTGTAATGAATCTGATCTCTTAATTTGCTTTCAGTCAATGCACAAACATTTTCAAGCCTTATCAGATTTTTGAGGAATAGACCCTGAAGTAAAACGATTTTTATTTTGTTTAAGTGAAAACCATGTGTCGGACAAAGAAAATCCATGAGATTGAATTTGCTCAATAATGAATAAGGATCTTGAGAGTAATTCTAATTTTGAAAGTGAGCAATGACGTAGTATTTTTTTCTACAAAAATATTCGATTCAAAACTCGTACGGAAACCACTGGTAGAGAAAATGGAAAATTTCGTACATCACAAAATGCAGCTTGATGCATAGAAGACATATACCAAATTTTCTAAAGATGTCTAGAATATTATCTTGGTTATTATCGAAAAACTGATTTTTTATCAAAATTTCATCACCCTGTATCAAAAGTTAGGACATAAGTTTATAGGAATTTTTTTTAATGTGTCAAAGAATAATCCCTTCAAATATTAGCATGTCTTTAAGGAACACCCTGTATACATCAAAACTAGATAAATATTGACTGTGGATAACCATTGAACTGTTTTTTCCATATTCGTAAAAAATTTGTGAGAAATGAAAAAATGCCTTAGCGAATCAAAGATTCCTCTACAAATGAATTTTGCATCGTTCTGTGTCACTGTGAACTGTTGCTAGAATGATGGAGAATTGGGTACGAATGTATCATAACCAAATGATTTTGGTGAAAAGGATTTACTCAATGATTTTTATATCAGATTATATTAGAAGTCCAGGTTATGGGATGACGAGTTTAACAAGATCCTTTTTTTTTCAGGATTAGACAGCTTCGCTTTTGACCCTCACAAGTACGCCATGGACTACCACGGAATGGGCTTCAGAGAATGTGTCGCTGAAGTCGCCAGATACCTGGAGCGCATCGAAGGCCTGGACGTCCAAAACCCTCTGCGTCTGCGCCTGACCTCACACCTCCAATGTTGTGCCGCGCAACGCGAATTGGCCACTAAGCAAGCCTCCACAGGTCCATGGGGCTACGCAGGCTCTCAGCCTCCTTACCCACCCATCAACACTCTGCCGCCCTCACCCGCGTCGAACCACGCACCCATAGGGAATCTACCCCATCATCAACCAACCCCTATACACCACCAGAACATGCATCACGAGCTGGGGCACTTTGATGTGTCGACGTCTTGCGCCCAAACCACCATTCCAGTGCCTACAACGGATAACAGCAGATTAGCTCCTTCAACGTCTATTCTCACTCCTTTGACGACCACCACGTCCTCGGCGTTGGCTTACAGCCCCCATCAGTATCCTGTCAACACTTTCACCATTCCGACGTCCAGTCACCACCAGAACTATAGCCAGAGTATTCCTACCTCCCAGGGGATGAAGCCTTATAGGCCTTGGGGAGCAGAGGTTGCCTACTGAAAGGATGTGTAGAAGTGTATAGTTTTTGTTCGAGAAAACCACAACTTTACTTTGGAGTAGTTATTGGGAATGAATCTAAGCAGAACAATCTATATAGAAACAATTTTCATTATGCACAATTCAAAGTAATTGCTGTTGAATTACTCATGGTTTCATCTTCAGGAAAATTGGGAAAGGAATTGTCGAAACTAGTCATACGTTTAAATGAGTTGGAGTGGTTGGATTGAAGAGAAGTGATTTTTAACTGGTTCATCTCAGGTTCACTGCTTTCGGCTGTAAATACTTTTTTGCCTCAGCACCGGAACCATCGAATTTAGTCATTTGTGTACCTTACGTAAAAGTAACTCTATTTATTTTCATAGTGTACAAAGATAGCTTCTTGAATGATAGATATTGAAACAAATATGCCAGACGGCGATGTATTTTTTTAAAAACATGATCTCACATTGCGTGAAAAATAATTGTGATTTCCAACAATAAAAATAATGTTGTTATAAACGCTCTTTCAATCATTACCTTTCCAGTTCACCCTAACAATGATTCTGAATACGATTTTTTCTCAAGAGAGCATACGTGTGAATGTAATGAAGCGACCACCGAACCAGCTGAATAAAAATCCACTCCCCTTCCCTTGCTTTCAATAGCGAATCTTGAATTTTGCTACGCATTTTTAACCTGTCAAACTAGAAATTTACTTCCACTGGTGGACATCAAAAGGGATCGGGAGTCCTTGAAAACAACTGTAATACTGAGCCTAATTGATTCCTTCAAAACAACGTCAATTAGTTTGATAATAAAAGGGAACTGTTTGTGTTGAATTGAATTTTTGTGAGAAAATAATGCCGAATGAGGATGAACATACGTGCCCCAAAGGTTTCAACAACTTTCTTGGTTGGACAGAGGTCAGAAACGACGCTACTGATGATTTGAATGAAGAATAAACCTGCCTGCCATCTTTCTTTTCAACCCCTATATTTGCAGATCGGCTGAACCAGTTTTTCGTGGTCTTGGACTCATCATCCGTGAAAATAATCTGCGACAACAAAAGATTTTTTTGCACAATTCGCACTGAATAGCGTTGTACGGTCAAACGGATAGGGTTAGAATTTTACATTATTCTCGAAAAACGGTTGCGGGCCCGTATGCATATTTAACATATTCCAACAATATGTTGCACGTGTGTTTCTGGACAGGAAGTTCATTAGTTCAGTTTCCAGCCTGGGAGTTTTTATTACAAGCTGGTAGACCATTAAATTTTGAGGACTGACCGTGGGCCATCACTATTATTCAATAAAGATTATGCAGAACACGCTGCCTGAAAAATTGGTGACCAGTTTTCATATATTCCAAACCAATATTCCATAATAATAGCCTGAATAGGTTATTGCATTCATAATATATTGTATGAGTGAAAATATCCTTAATATCCCGAAGACATTTTCCACTGCATGTAAAATTCAAGTTCCACATACCTAGATTGAAAAATTCACGAAAATCATGAGTAATTATGACAAATGAAAATAATCTTTCAATGCAGACTACGTACAATTACATTGAGGGCAATTTGGGAAATATATTGAATCATATTCCTGACAATTATAAAATACAAAGAAAAACATACTACGATTTAATATTCAATGAATTTTGTAATCACGCTTGTTATCTACTAATTTCAATATTTTGACAGTGAATTAGACACGAAATATAGGTAACTCCATTTTTATCTTTGAAATATGTCTAGTAAAAATATTATTAATTCTTTGAATAAGATAGTAGTTGCTAAACAGATATATTTGCCAGTGAACCTGGTTCGATATCATGATATGTATAATCTATTTATTTAAGCTAGATAGTAATGACAGATACTCCAAAACAGAAAGTAAGTTTATCATTGTTTTGAAAAATATTTTCGATTCATAAAATACGAGTGATGTTGCTTGAGGGCATTTTTAGATTTAAATTCGCGAAATCCTACAAAAATTAACAACATGATATTGTGAACGTTTGTCGTCTTATTCCTAGTCCAATGTCACCATAATAAATTTTAGTTTTTTGGAAATCGATATCGAAAAATTATAATTTCATATTTTTGAATTATTTTATTCTCAGTTCGAAAGAAATTTCGGGGCATAATGAGCAGAACAATTGCAAAGTATGTTCGAACTTAATTATTATTAATAATAGAAGAGTATTTTTGTTGCCAGCGAAGAAATTATATTATTCGACTTGGATTTATGTGCGGATCTTTTCGTGGGTAATTGACAAATTGACTCTCTTCCCGTTAGAAGAGTCAGGTGTGGCCATCCCTCTCATCACCCCCTCTTCTCTCCGTCGTGAATTCGCATGGAAGGTGGCGTGTGCAACGCAAACGTTCTCCTCCGATCAACTGGTCGGCGTACGTATGAGAGTCGGCTTCCGAGGCATTTCCCACGTTTAGGACACCCCATGGAAGCGAGTCATGTCATTACAACCCCATGCCACTATGGAAAATTTCGCTATTTGCGTTTCGCTCCCTCTCTCATTCGCCGTCTCGCTTCCTCTCTTTATGGCGATCGCACCACTCGTGGAATTAATTCGATGTTGGGTTTTTTTGGTTCCGCAGCAAAGGATTAGGTGCTGGTGCGTGTTTATCTAAGGGATTGCATATTTTGCTGATATCCTCTCCGTTTGTTGTGCCGAAAAACGCGAATATGTACACTTGCTCGTTTATCATGGAAACGTATACTGTGTTTACCCTCATTTGAATGGGTCCCATCATAAAAAGGAAAATATTATCTTCGCGAACAGAATTTATTTATTCGTTCGTGATATTTGATGAAGATAATTTGATTAGAGTTGATAGTTGCGTTACTATATGAGATGTTGTCAGCTTTTTGAAAAAATCTTGTGTTTTCATTTAGCTATTAATTGAAATGATATTGTGATAACTGAATCTATTTGAAAATAGGAAATTTTCTTTGTTAAACAAAATGAAAAAATTCAAATCCATGATAGAAACACAGAAATGGAAGAATTTCTGTCATCAGTTTATATTACAAAGTTATTCATGATATGATTAATATTGTGTCGTTATTCAATCAATTCACTCGAGTTTTTATTTATGTTTGAGAACTCATTGTGTCAACTCACAGACGAAAACTATTGAAATTATAATTAGTTGGAATGTTCCCAAAATAAATTAGAAATAAAACAAATCTATTCATGATTGTTTTAGTGATATCCTCTAATTATTTAGGAACGTTCCAACGGTTGGGCTATTTTTTAGAGTTATCTCTTGAGGATGTATTCGAAAATTATTGAAATTATTTCATTACAACCTACAAAACCTTGGTTTAAAAATCCTCATATTATCTACTATACTAAAGGTACCAAATATCCTAATTAAGGATGAAAAACATTTTATTTTTCTTCGAAATTAGATAGTGTACATTATTCTTCTAGGTTTCAATATTGGTTGTTTCAATAATATCCACTACACGTTAAACGCTATGTAATTAACAATAACTGCTAACTGGAAGGATTGACATTACCTATTTCATTCATGCGTTTTATTACGTCAATCAAGTCCAAATATTTCAACTTCATTGTGAAATTCTGAAAAATAACACTTTCTGAAGGGTATGATTCACTACCTAATGTCAATAAACATTCACAGAACACAATACTTATTGGTAGGTAGTAAATCAAATTGAATAATGGTAATTCTTGAAGTTATTTTATGAAAACAACTCATGATTAATGTGTTGATAACTAGTTTATATCTGAAATATGAACGAGATGATTTCACATTGGAAATATCCAGAATAATGTATCTTTGGTGACACGAGTCTTGCCTGTCTGTGACACGAAAAATCGAAATGAAGTATAATCGAAAATGTGGTCGTATTAAAAAGTTTGGCTGGATGGGATTTAATCGAAATTTGACACCAAAACCACGAATATTATAAAGTTGTTTTCCTCGTGGAATCACAGGCTTTAGGATGTCCAAGGTTATCTACAGTAGAAGGAAAATAAAACTACTAGTTCATCGATTGTCAAATGAAGATATTGCCATATTAATTATGTTATGGAAATGGGGTTGTCGATTCTATATTGACCAAATTACTTGAAATAATTTCTTGGTCGATGCACGGTAACCATAGCAACGTGTGTTGAATATCTTGCATTCCTTGACAAACCTCATAGTAGTTGATATTCAGCAGTAGTAAACAACATTAATTTTTATCATATGCATTTCTCGCTATTTCTGAACTATTTCCACATGTTACCTACAAATAATAGCATAGGGTCGGACCCTATCTATAGTCTGCTGATTTTAATATTATATATGGGAATGTTGTGGCATTCTTATCGATAAGTACTATCTACTCTTCTAATGCGGGTAATATGCTAACGAAGTTTTATCAACTCCATTTGCTTCACAATTTGAAGTCGAGGATCACAATGGATATCAATTGGGCAATATCTTATGAGAGAAAAACATATAACGTTTGGCCTTCTTCAATTGCAGGATAGTCATAACGTTAATGAGAGTTAATGTGAGAGCCTGGATAAAAACGAAAGTGTACATAACACCGTTAGATTGCACTTCTGACACCGACATTTTGCCAAATTGAAACATCATTTGTGTTTGGCAATTAGTTGACTGTTTAGAGCAATAAACACCTTTTCGATAAGGAATATAATGATGGAAATATCTGGAGATCCAAGTGGAAACCTTGTATGTCGAAATTCCTGAAAGAAATGGATGGCGATGACATTTTGATGATTTTAATTAACTCATGACAAGGAGACTGTTATGTCGGGATTTCAAGATCCTTGGTACTCGATAATGAATTGGTCAATATGGAGTGATATTTTCGAGAAAGTTGTTGATGTCATTGGGATCGCACGAGCCGTTATATTAATTAAACATCATGGATGTAGTAAAAAAATCGAAAGTATTCTATGAGTCCCTGAATGATGCCACTTAAACAACTCTTGTAGTAATCAATTCCATTCAATGACGATTGACAATATGAAGAACACTGAGGACCTCGTGAATTGATCTTAACATATATTCAGGTTTCTCGAATTGGAATTCTATTATGAATGAAAAGCATTATTTTTTGTTTTCTCATCCAAAAAATAACAAATTCAGATTTTTATTTTGCTTCTCCGCACTTTTTGTCGGATTGAACAATTTGAATCATTTTGACCGCCTCTTCGAGCGGTGTTGCATAAATAACCTAATATAAATATCAAATTGTGTTTTTGTTTCGTTCTCTTCTCTTGAGAATGCATTGAAGAAATTTTTCGACAAGAATATTATGTTGATACATTCAATTGTTGAAACGTTGTCCTAGAAATAGGAGACGTTATTTTTCATATACGTAAATCACCAGTTGCTAGTAAGAAATAATCAAACTCTTAGAATAATTAGACGTCATTTACAAAAATTTACACACAAACAGTGTATCTACGTAAAATTCTGGCAATAATAAGCTTCGGCTTACGCAAGTGATATGGAGTTATCTATACAGGGTGGTCCAGGTTCTTGTTGTAGAAAATTATATTTCCGGAAAAATATTTCTATGCAAACAGTGGAATTCTCGATTGGAATACTGAAAAATTGTTCAATTATTTGAAAATTGGAGATTAAAATTTCTGAATTCCATATTCAACAAAGCGTGTTGAATTTCATGACTACAAGGAAATAATTTTGAGATTTATCTTCTTATCTAAAATGAACGTTTCGGGTAAGTTATACACTATACTTTTTTACTGCTATGGCATATTGTGGAAACTGAAAAGACAGCTGTCTCCTGTTTTCAAAGAACATTTCTTGTCGAAATGAATAGAAGATTGCAGCGCCAAAGTGGGCAGCCACAGAACTATAAATATTGACATTGAATAGTTCCATTTCATTCGGTTATTTCGTTAATAAAGTGTGACTTTATTATAAAAATAAAGATATTTCAGACTTCTGCAGTGAACTGGGGCGTTAATGTGTATGTGTTTTCATTTTTCTTAAAGTGGTAAGCATTATTATTTGTTTAGTTCATTGTATCATATTGAAAATAATCCAAGGTTAGAATACTGTTGTAAATGTGAATAATTTAATCAAAATGTATACAGGATTCTGATTTGTATTGTTTTTTGATTGGAATGGCAAGATTTAGTTTAGGGTACTTGGAAGTCACGAACATTTTCAGAAGTGAAGAAATGTTGAAAGCTGGACATGTAATAGCATGAAGATATTGAATTCTTCCACTGCTGACAAGATTATGATTCATGCTATAGAATGAATTATGAGTTTTTTTTTGCTTTTGCCAAATAAAATAGATCATGGGAGATCTCGTTTCAATTTTCTTGATACCTGAACAATACTACGCTCGACTGTGACTTTTAATGTAAACAGAATTTCATCTATCTATTCACGATATCACCAGCTTGAGAAAAAGTATGATAATATTGAAAGTTTGTTTTTACCGATTCATGGTTTTACTACAATTTTTCAAATATTCAAATTGAGCATGAAATCAACAAAACACAATACCAAACGCATTGATTGGAGGAGAGGTATGTCACGATTTCTAGTTATTTTCAGTGCCACCAGGTGGCGCATCTCTTGTGTTAATTCGCCAATACTCACTGATCGTGAACGAATTGAGAAAATATACAGAGCACAGTTCATGATATTGTTGCCTTTATGATTAACACAATCTCGTTCTGACGTTTCTATAGCCAGCTTCTTCCTGTTTTCACAGTGAAGCAATAATAAATGCATTTATAGTTTTTTTCCGTATATTCAACCGAAATCCCATACAAATATTGTTATGAGAAATTGCAATTTGAAATGGGAGACATGAAAACATGTGAAGTGCCACATGAAATATATACGTCATCCATAGTTTTTTATTTATAAGATTCATTTTCAGAGGAAAACGACTTGTGGAAAATTTGCTGACAAAAACAATATAGAATATTGCAAATTAGGTTTTCGTTGGAGAATACAACACATGTGACCGATATTAATATGATCATTCTCTGTAACATGGGGTGCCAGATGTACTGATATAAATTTGGCTTTTTCCTGTGAATACTCAAGCATGTTTTGAATACAAACATCTCGATATATTTCATAATTCATTGCACAAAACTATTAGGCATGTACCATCAAAAATCAATGAGGGATACGAATAGTGATTCAACGATTTCCAGATAGAAAACGAGGGACTTCAGAGTAATTTCATCATAAACAACCCCTGAAATGAGATAACTACGAGTTCTCGTTATGATTCAATTACACAAAAATGATATTGCGTCATGAAGAATAACCAAAACACGAGAAAGATTTATTATTATGAGATGACACTGTACTGGTATGAAGATAAGAAAGGCAGTTTTCCAAATGTTCCTTCGAAAATTTCAATGAATCGATACTTCTTTTGCATTTTTCAATATCAAAATCTATCATTTTCTACTAACATTTGATTTCGAATGAGATTATGCAAGTAGTAGAAGTCACATGATACCGTTGAATCTTCATCCTTTATCACAATTCACATAAAAATGAAATAGTAAATAACACTTAATCATGAAACCTTTGTCTTGTGATAATTCAATCTACTTCACAGAATCCAAAAGTCTTATTTATACTTCTGGTTAGGCTTACAATTCGTATATTTGTGAAAACAATTTTTCTTTTAAATCCTGAAATAAATTTGAGATCAACAGATTCTCATCAAAGAATTTAATAATCATTATTAGCAGTATTGTATTGTGTTGGATGTCATTCAAACTGTACATATTAGGTTTTATTTGTGTATGAAAGAAAGCCAGACGAATTTGGGAGTTTAAATGATTCATAAATTCACTCATACAGAGTGTAAAATAAAATAATAAAATATTTCCGGATTATTGTTAGCCTAGCTCCAACCGCTCCGGAAAAGAAATCGAAGAAAATGCACTCGATCCACTCCTACCCCTACCACTTGATCTGCATGAAAAATAAATACCCCCTCGTGCAGAAAAAATTCACCCACCGTGTGAAACGTTGGAAATAATACTCGAGAGTAATGTGGGAACAACATCATTTCCTTATTCGTAGCTGGTCCCGCAATTAGGGGGTGGAAAATCATTCGGGGTGCACCGAGTCAATTATAGTGCAACATGGAGGGGAGGTATTATATATATGCGGCAGCGCGCAAGGTTTCAATATCACGAAATCGCGAGTCGACAGTACGAGCTAAGACGCAGCGATAACATGTCCGTGAAAAAGTTTTTCCGATGGACCAGCCACAACTGCATAAAGGTGAGTTTTTCACGATCGATTTTGCTTACTTTTTGATAAGAACAACACCGCAAACGCTTCAGTTATCGACCCGCATGCATATCCTTCCCTAGTGGTGCGGATGCCAACTAGTAGGTCTCGATGAAAACTGTAGAAGTGCACGATTCATTTGCTGGTTTCATTGCAGATTTTCAAGAACTGGACCACGTCCATACAGAATAGGAAGCAGAGGAGGAAATACATCAACCACGGATCAGCTGCGTCCCTATCGAACTACGGCTACAGGGGCAGTGTTTCCACTGAAGTGACAATTCTTGATGACGGACAGACTTGCCCGTGTTGTCAACTCAACAACAACGAAGTCAACGAGAATAGACTGAACGAATCGATTGAAAAAAGACAATTTAGTTATTGATGTTATTATTAGTCAACAGTTATGAGTTGTGTTTTGTACTTTTTTAAATCCGATTTAAAAGATTTGGCTGTGATATTAGTGCATAAAATATATATCTAATCGATCTACGACGTTTCTTTGCCAACAGCTTGTGACGAATAGAACAATAACAATGAATCTATATTCATATTTACTAAAGATTAAATCGTAAGACGTAACATTCATTCTGTTTCTTCGAAAACATTTGAAGTAAGGTCTACATTCTAACTAATATTTCTAGATAACCTTTTCCTAATTCAGTTGATGGTTTATTTGAACGTCATAAAATATAAATATCAATTCGTTATCAAAAATTATGCCAAGGCTAAGAGTAAGGTGAATTGATGAAAATGATATATCCTTGCATAATTAGTATAATCGTTTTAAATATTATAGAGGGTGCTTTGAAATTATACCACATTATTCTAGCATAAATGAACTTTCATTCAACAGTTTTCTCAAGGAAATTTCCATAAATGAACAATAATGTAATTTTAGAAATTGGTTTTGATAATAATGAGATCTACTACTAGAAATACGAAATAAGAGATCAACACCATTCAAAATAAAAACTTCACTCACCAACTCCTCCCTGACAATTTCGATGGAAAATTTTCACAAAAAAATCGTGAAATGGAGAAAAATTGCATGAGTAGTTCAATGAATGAGATATAAACAGGAGCACATCTGATATTTTCAAAAGTTTTTGGGGCGTATTGTAAAAGAGGTAGGTTTAAAATTCTATTACTAATATTGCTTCCCAATAGGTGCTATTCGAACCGAAAATGGTAAGATTTCATCCATAGTGTTCAAGATGAATTTAACAATTACTCAAAAAGACAGTTACGAGTTCTTCAGTTCAATTTTATTTGAATAGACTTTCTATTGCAATACCAAAATTCGAAAAATCCAAAATAGCTTTTCATCCTGGACGCCAATGGATTGCAACTAAAATAACAAATTTTCAATATATTGACGTCATGCAGTAAAAGTGAAAGAGTATGAGTAATAGTTGTCAAATCAAATTCACAGGATCGTATCGACCCAAACGGAAAACTTATCCTTTGCTCCTTGGTTCAGTTGTATCTGTAAAATTTCACGATTTATCGAATATTTCAGAAGAGTATAACTGATGGTAATCCCCAAAACTGCAGAATGTAAGCTCAACGACCTTGAACTAATAGATCATAGGTGTTTCTTTCACCATCCATGTATCCGTGATTTGTTATCTAACATAATTCAATTAATGTTGGGGTTAAGTAATACTAAAAGCTTGGTGCGCAACACAGTAAGAATAAGATATATTTTATTGTGAAATTATATTTTCATTACCAGTTAATTAGCACGTTGTTGGGGAAAATACCACTGAATCATTGAAGTCCAGACCTAAACAACACTACAAAATTGTGCCAGCAAGGAGAATAGACAAATGTAGACATTGTTAGAGCTTTAGGGTCTAGTGCGTCATAGCACCGTCTGCTTGTTTCTGGTATTTCGGATGTGTGATCTCAGTTAGGGAAGAACACGATATTAGAATCGATGTTAGCTAGACTAGAACCAGAAAATTCGAATTACGATCCTGCTAGAACTGCATTGAGAATAATGTAAGTCGGCCATTTCGGTCACGTGCTGGTCGAAAATCGGAAACAATAGACAGAAGAAGAGCGCGTGTGAGACACGCGCCAGTGACGTCATGGCGTTCGAAAATCTTCGACGGCCGCTTTTCATAGCTCGCTAGCTGAGTACTTTGACAAGCTGAAAAGGTATTAGCGTCGGCATGATTCATGGCAGAGACGATTATTATCTATTCCAGAATATTATGTCAGTGGCGTAGGTGAATCTTGAATACAGTGTGCTCGATAAAATTTACAAAATGAGATCAATGAATAATGGATCTAAAGCTGGACCTGGCACCACTTGAATTTGATAAAAACAATGAATCTGATTTCCTACACAGCTGAGGTCACGTGACTCTTCTAAAAATTATTCAATATTTGTTTTGTTTTCATTGTGTCCTATTGATATAGTTCGTTTATTCAAGGGAGACAATTCTGACAGATTCAATGCCTTCATTGCAAAATCAGAAGTATTTCGCTTCACATTGATTTCATAACTATGCCAAATTCATCTGGAGAGAAATATTTCATCCGAATTTATATGTCTCCTTTCGTGAAAAGTTTTATACATATAAAAAAAATATATATTGAAAAAGCTCTTCAAAGGTTATCCAGAGTCAATAGTTATTCAATTTTACTGAATATATTTCATGAATCGAAATCATTTTTCAAAACAATTTGAATAGAATAGAAAAGTGTTTTTCTGCAGAGAGTTACATGATATGATAGCTTAAATTACTTCAATATGGGTAGCAGATAACCACATGAATGTGTGAATTAATGATAAACTTAACTGAAAATTCACCATTCTAGGAAGTTTTCAGACGACTTTTTCTTCACTTGACAGCATCCTTCGATGCGTTAAATCCTGGTGACAATAAGTAAGCGTGCGCCAAGCCTGTTCAACCCCTATTTTACATTGTAACCATCGCCCATTGCAAATGATGGGGTGAATTTTTTGTCAGTTTCTTTTTTCCTTGACGAGTCTATGACAGTTGTATATTTTATTGTGTCGATTATACAATCGACAATATGTTTTAATTACAATTTTCGAGCGTGTAAAATCGTTTAAAATTTAAAAGCCACTGCGAAACATTTCGTCAGGGTGTACTGGCGATGAAAATTAATGGAGAGCTGTAATTTCAATTCTAGGTACTGGTCCGAGATCATTGTGTTCTCTAAAATACAAACTGTCGAAATTTTTTATCTGCAACTGAAAAAAGAATTGTATGTATGATGAGAACGCTTCAAATTTAGGATGTTTGAAACTGAGTGTTATATTGGATGTTTAAAAAAAAACTAATTTCTTCGATGAAGATACTTTCATTTACACCACACTTCCGATTTTACCGCCATATTTCTTATTATGAATGGAATGCTTTTTATTTTTTCATTCGATACCTTATTATGACAGACTTACAAGAATTTCATTGATTTTATTTTCGTCATACATATAAGTGACATCGACAAAATGATTATGAAATTCCAGGTCCACAAACTTTTTTTTTGTAGCTCATGCAATAAATGGATGATTGTAGTTCGAATTTTATTGTCGAATTTTTTGCCATTGTCGAAACTATTGAAAACAAACGAATCTTTGATTTTGAAACCAGCTTCATAGGAATAAAACAATTATAAATGAATCAAGAGACATATTTTTTATGTAGGAATATATAAGGAGGGCAATACCCTCGACGAATATCCCAGAAAATGCTAGAACCATAATCAAAAACATGAGATAATATTGAAATATCCCTGAAAACACCCTGTCGATCGGTAACCAAACTTTCTCGGACCTATATTCAAATTCACATGAACTTCCAATAAAAACCTTCAATTCATTTTCACGTCAATATAATAATATTTTCACGAAGTTCTTGTCAGGGCTACTCTTTCCAAGATCACCATGACTATAATCGAATTGGCAACAGCATGTCCCTATTCCTATGAATTCGGTTTTCGCTTCCTGAACCTCCTTCCCACAACAATACCTCTAATTGTCGTATTCGCAATCGGGCAAGAATTTTTGAAACATTGATAATCGATCAATCACCGCTTAAGCAGAGGGGTAGCGCTTCGATTGCCATTCGAATAATCTAATAGAAAATTTACTGGTTCATCAATGCGTGTGTCTCCGCATTGATAAATTGGTTCGGAATGATTGGTTCAATTTTAACGAGTTATTTTTACAATCGTAACGCTCTACTTGATTACATCGACGTCTCCCACAGAGATACACACTAATACACAGGGTGTTTGTCGTGTCAATATTTCTTCAAGCCAATATCAAGAGAACGAAATATAACATGATATACATTCTGCAAATATGGTCTATTTCTTCAAGGAAGATAGTTCTGACAGATTTGGTTATCTTTCAATACCATTAGTGCGAAATGAAAAGTATCTAGCTATGAATTGAAAGAAGGAGATTCAGAATTAGTTAAATAAAATAGCCATGGTACTATTCGAACAATTCATACAGAGTGTCTGACGACGAATTGATTGATCCCTCGGAAAATTGAGAATTTGGCAGACCATTAGAATAAAAGGCAACAACTCTGCTAAGAAAATATTAACTTGCAATCGAAAACTTGAAATAATTTCACTAGAAAGTTATCCTTATTTTAGATGCTTAGGAAAATAGTTGCCAAAATTTTATCAAAATGGTATTATTTTTTGATCACCTCCTATTCATTTCCAAAAATTCAAAAGATCTCATTCAATGAGGCAACCAGTTTTGATAGAATGGAATTTATACCGAATCATTACATAGCGTCATTTCCAATAAAAAAAAATAATCGAGGTAAAATCAGAATTTCTTATGGGTAGCAGGGATTTCGACACTGAAAACCGCTGAATAAGTTAGATCATCCATTTTTTTTTCATTTATTTATTCGATATTTTTCAGGAGGAATATCGTAGAACGACAAAACGCGCTAAAATTTTTGATAGAAATGGCGAAGGTTTACATCATCATTTCACATAAACAGAGCTGATGCTGGCAGTTGACAATGAACAAATATTGCATGTTTATTTGAATTTATCACATTCAGAAATCTGATCGTTTATTAGCCAGACGCAAACCCTCAAAAATCCTTGGACGTAGGCAGAATCACGTTTTTCACTTTCATAAAAACCATTGTTCAAAGTTGTGATGACGTTAGTAGCTGGACGAATTCGATTTATATCCTGAAATGTATTAAGATTCGTGTTTATACTACACCTGCTTAATCGTACAATGAAAGCAGTTGCATCAGAAATTAAATATTGTCAGGATATTTTAAATTTGAAAAAGATTCATATTTACTTGTAGTATGTACTTGAAGAACTGTATGCAATTTCGAGAAATTTTGAACTGTAAACACAGGAAGTAGGTATTTTATTATACAAGATGAGTCAACAGGATTCCCTCAATCAATATTTTCATTGATTAGAGACAAATAGGAAAAATATCTTGAAAACAACAGATACTGTAAGTTGAAGAAACAGAGAGAAGTGAAATAGCCACTCATAACTGACTAATCGACTAAGGACCAAGGCCATCTTATTGATTCGCTCTGTATATCCAATTTTTCGATGAACTTTTCATTTGAATATTTTTTCAAGTCTTTAATTATATTCAACAACGTATTGATAACAATTGTGTGCCAAAAAATAACGATTGATTAATGACCTCAACTTATTCATCAATTGTTTTCGATACAGGGTGTCCAGAAAAATGTGGGAAATCGCCTTCCAATTTTTCAAATTATTCATTCGAGAAAACAGCGAAAGTTACGTTTCTGTTTGATAAGAACATCATTTATTATTCATTCCTTCCAATACGGTTCATTTTATTCATTTTAAACGGGAGTTTTCATCGGACTCAAAATTCATAGACTTTCATTTCAATTTTAGATAATGACTAAAACCAAATATGAATGGAAATAAAACTGTGAAATTCATTTTTCTTCACATTTTCAACAATTTTTTCTGTAAAATATTCTCTTGAAAACAAATTCAACTCATGCTTTCGGCTGTATAATCAGGAATCCGGAAAAACTACGCATAGCTACGTTCTCGTGAACAGAAGAGTGGTGACCTCAAGAAACAGATACCCTGACAATAATGGATACTTCTGCCCTATATGTATAATGTTGCCTAACCCCAAGAGGGCAGTTGACCAGGGAATGGACGAATTGCTCTTCACTGTTAATCAATTTTAGATAATGTTTATTTTGGAATAAATTAACTGAAGGACTGAGGGAGGAGGAAATCGCAAACATTGAGAATAGTATGCCTAAGATGTGCACGTGTCATTAATGAAATTATTCATTCATTCCGAAGTTATGCAATAGCGATTATTTCGTCGATAGATAATGCAGGACCACAATTATCAGCCGATCCGAAAACAATTTAAAATGTTGCCACTTAGTAAAAGACGTACTATGTCAGACTTATCTATTCTTTTCAAAATTGTTGGACATGAAATCGATTGCCCATATCTACTCGGAAAAATAAATTTCAACGTTCCCAGTAGAAACAATCTTCGATATTATATTCCATTCAATATTTCTTACTGTAGAACCAATCTGGGACAAAACTCTCCACTATTGGCGAATGAACATAAGCGATACGCCACCTGGTGGCATTAAAAAAAACTTTACGAGCAGTCATAGTTCTTGTGTTTGGTATTATGTTTTGTTGATTTTATACTGAATTTGAATATTTTAAAGATTGTAAAACTATGAATCAGTAAAATAAAACTTCCAATACTAATTCCCATGCTTTTCCTCAAGCTAGTGATATAAATATCGTGAATATATAGATGAAATTCTGTTTACATTGAAGGTCACAGTCGAGTATAGTATAGTTCAGGTATCAACAAAATTTAAACGAGATCTCACATTATCTATTTCATTAAGCACTTCTCACCATTAAACATGAGAAAAAACAAATACTATAAACTCATAATTTATTTCATTACAAAAACAATTTTCTTGTCATCATGATATATGATCTCCAGCATTCAAAACTTCTTCACCTTCATGAACACTTCTGAAAGTGTTTGTGCCTTCAAAGTACCCCAAACTAAATCTTGCCATTCGAATCTAAAAACAGAACAAATCATCAGAAACCTGTATATATTTTGATCGAATCATTCTTATTCACAACAGTATTCTAACCTCGTATTATTTTCAATATAATATAATGAATAAAACAAATGATAATGCTTACCACTTTCAGAAAAATGAAAATACATGCATATTGACGCCCTACCTCACTGCAAAAGTCTGAAATGTCTTTATTTTCATTATAAACTCACACTTTAAGAACGAAAAATCACATGTAAACAAATACAACTACACCATTCAATGACTCTTCGTATGGTTCTCTGACTGCTCACTCTGGCGCTGCAATCTTAAATTCATTCGCCTATAGTTCGGATGCAAAAAGCGTTCAATACATATTGTCACGATCCCATTACATCTGTAGACATTTTCTCAATGTCTCTGCCTCGATTCAAATTTTTTTTGAAGATAATGTTTCTCAACTTAGACGAATAGTTAAAAATGGTTCCTCATTCCTCGTACTTGTTCTATTATGATCTATTATTTATGACTATATTATTAATATAAAAACATTTCACACCATACTTTCAAATCATATTTGTATTACTGCCAGATAATTTTATACCGATAAGTAATGTTTATGTATAATTTTGGAAATAGCTTAGAATAATTCTTATATAGTGGATGCTGTTCTCTGGAACTCTGTTCTGTTAGCAACCTAAACTGGTGAATAAATAAATAAATAAATAAATGAATGTCTCATAGGCCAAAGACATACAGGAAAAGCTATCTTTAGAAAAGAGAAAAATTTTCGAGAACTTTTATTCAAGAATGTAGGGCACTTTAGAGCATACGCCTCTGCACATTTCTACTATAACTTATGTCATCTCACAAAATGTAATTGTCGAGGATATCAATGTTGTAATGATTTTGAAGTTATTTATTTTATGCAGACCAAATATTCAAATTAGAGTCCTTCTTGAGTCTGGCAAAGACGGTCAACGACTTTCTTAAATTCACCTCAAAATGAGAGGAAAAGTTGAAAATGATATGATACTTCATACATATATTGCTAAAATTGCCCACAGGTTTCTTCTGTTCCTAACATCTAAATTGTCAATATTTGATATAGATTATCGATTGTATATCAATAATTGTTTTCATGACTTGCTTCGAGTTAAAATGGGTTCATTCTACTCCAATTGAAAGTAAAAGTAACTCGAATAGCGAGTAATTCTGTGAATAATGCGTGTTCCACTGGGGTAAATTATGATATTCATAAAGCAAAGATAACGCGATGACTGACTGCATTAACACCAAAATGCCGATAAAATTAATATGTAGACGTCATTTTTGAATGGCCAACTTGATTTAGCATTGACAACAATTGACGTTTCGCGAAGTTTACGATCCGTGAAGAGGCCAGATGTCGTGATGTTCCCGTGTTTGGTTAGGGGCAGTTGCGTCAAATTGACCACTGTCCACTATTGCTATCGCTTGCAACAACACGCTCGATTAGATATGTTTTGTTGGCCAGCGCCCACTTTGTTTTCCTAACAAATCGAGCCGGACAACCTTATTTATTATAAGTAGGTTTCTACGTGCGACATGTTGCTTTTTGAGGAATCCTGGCTTTAGTGGCGTGATGCCAGAATGGACTGAGTAGAAATAGTGGGACGAAGGTATTAGATATCTAATTGCCCAAAATCTTCGCAACAAATAAACATTTTCGAGTTCGAGAATAAATCAACAATCACTTTTTTGTTATTTCTGACCAGATAACAATTAGTTTCTGGAAATAATCCAAGAATTAATAATTTATTTTATTTTCATTCGACGTTTCGAAAATTCCAAGTTTTGTTTGGAGCCATATTGCCATCATTGTTTCGATAGGAACAACAATTTTTCTGCAAATTATCTTCTGAAATTCGATATTTCTGAATGATTTTCCAATTACGACAACCTTCTATAATGTTTCAACTCGTGACTGGGAAAACTACAATAAATCAGCAAGAATTGTTTACAGGAGGAAAAAAAGAGATGTACCAAATAGACGTTGTTTTTCAATTTCTACTTTTCAGGAAAAATATATTCAATTCAAATTATACAACTTAGGTCAACGAACTTTCAAAACCAGTAAAATTTCGCCATCTATTGAGTAAAGCCGAAACTTTCAATAATTCAAATAAAATTAGGTTATGAAATTATTATTGGGTTGATCTAGTTATCCTGAATTTATTTATAAATATAAATATATAACCATAGGCTTTTTAAATGTCTAGATTTCTAGACATTTAAAAAGCCTATGGTTATCAAAAATATTGATAACAACTTGACAAACTAATAAAGATTCACCATTCATTGAACGAATACGAAGTGAAGAAAATAGCTAATGTAACACTCACAGAACAAAAAGCTGCTGATAATCTTCGGCTAGGTCAGGAACACTAATCTCTCGAAATCCTCAATCAATATAAAATCACTTACAATCACTGAAAAATAATGATTTTTATATTCACTATTGATCAAAGTTATCAACACATTTAATCATATTATCTTGTAGATTTGAGGGTAAGATTGCTCTCTGTACTATACTGTAAGAGAATGCTGCTGAAAGGGGCTAGTTGAAATCGTGGTACAATACAACCGTCACAGATGTCAGCACGTTGAGCGATTCACTCGTTTTGTGTCTACTCAAATCGCAGTGACCTGCAGTAGATAGAAAGTTAAGCCCATAGATGTCAGCCCCAATATAACTTTGTACTTCTGTTTATTTCTATTTTGATGAGATTGCACACACAATATGTACGTAAATAATAATAGAATTAAGGACATAACACAATGATTGCCCTAGTGATTCTCAACCGTCAGATGAGATGATATTTTTACCAAATGATAATGATTTTTATTGGATGATAATTGAAAAGTCTCATAGCTATATACCTACTAATTCGAGTGATGAAGTACGCAAGAAATCGATAATCAATTATCGGAAACGAATTCAATGAAATGTAGACATAATTGATGATCTATTAAATTCCATTACCATACTTCCATACGTTATAATATAATTGTTTCGTATATTCACTAGGAGGAAGAAAGTATCATTAGTGAAATGACCGCAAATTTGCATGAATTTAAAGTTTCACAAATTATATATAAATATAAATATTTCAACTAGATTTATGAACGCTTTAAATGCATTCACCGAGCTAATTGCACCATTAGCGTGCTATTTCAAAGGAAAACCATATGTTTAATAGAGATGATATTCCGCTTGGAATGGAAAACTCATTGTAGTCGAAATTACTGGAATCACGAAGTAAGAATTCGACATTCATTTTCCTGTTAAAACACAGCTAGGGTTCTGATTCATTCATTTGATCCATAGTATCAATTATATTCTGTCACCACTACCAACATAGAATTGATTTTGCGGGTACAAAGTTCGATATCAGACACTTAAGCCTGTATATATTAAATATACGTAAACGTATCTTCTGCCATTTAAGCATACGGTTTTCTACGTACGCTTAGAATGCGGTATTATCGCTCCGATAAAAGCCGATCACAGCCGACTTGGCAGAAAATGATAAGATACTTGTTTGCATTGAAGTTACGTCGCATGATTACGTTCACATCTGTGATTTGCCTTAAGCGTACGAGAGATGAAAGAGATATAAGAAAGGGGAGAGAGAATGAACATCAGAGGGCAGAGCGAATACAGAAAAAGATGAGAAAATAAACAAGCTTATGAAAATTATGGTAACGCCTGGGGTTCTTTCGTTTTTAAAGTGTATTCACAAATAACATTTCTTTTCAATCAATTTTTCAACGTTTTCCATAGTTTCATCGGGAGATCTGTCCTTAATAGTACGTCTCTCTTTTAACACTAATTTCGAATAATGTCGAACAACAGATCAATTTTCCATAATTTATGCCTAACGCACCATTGGCTGGAAAAGAACACAACCTACCAAGAATTATAAAATATAGAAAGTTTATTTCGAACACGTTCACGCGAGGTTTAGAAAGTCGAGTCAGAAGTTAATTCCGGGGATCAATAGAATTAGGGGCGACAAACAGTGCCGTAGTCTGGAAAATCAATTTACAAACTCTAGCTTCAGAGCCTAGGAGAGAGGCACAGGAAACTATCTGTCAGGAGCAGCGAACTCATCGAGAGCAGCTACTTATCGGAAAACGAGGATGTAAGAAGTTGACACGTGACACTATCACTCATGTAACAATAAATCTGCGCTTATGGTTTTCACATTCCAGCAAATTGCATGAGAAAATATTGCATACGCTAACAATTCTTCCTCCTAGTTTGCGTCTCAATCATATTTTGGTGTTCAGGGAATAGATTTAAACAAACGTAGAAAACTCAAGTTTATACAGATGTAAATGTGAATGTAATCTGAATATAAATGTAAATGTTTTCACCTCTTCAAAGTTTGGTTTTTCAATCAATTCCCCACAAGTCGAAACTTATGCGGGGTGAAGAAAGGCGGGCCCTACAGTTCATAGTGGAATCCGAACCACTTCGGGGGAACGGACATACATAGATGATTGAAATCAATTGAGACTGTACCTATTAATGTTTTGATTGAAAGCCTGAAACAATACGAATCTCAACCATTTCACTCCGTTCATTGAAACACACATAATTTTATGAATTCTATCCGAAAATATCAACCACTAATCATGATTTTTTATTAGGATTTTAGAAATGAGGGAATTAAATGAGAAATAATTTGTTCCCATTCTTATATTAAACGTTGCATAGAGAAGTGCAACTTTCTTTCTCATTGACCTTTTTTTTAAATTTTAATATGGCTTATGATTCGAGATGCGCATGTGCTGTATTACTTTTTATCAGTTTTTTCAGATAACACACTATTTGTTGTGGTTTTGAGAATGTGGGGATATAACAAAAATCATTCGAAAGAGAATCACTTATTTTTCTATATGAGAACTCAGAATATCAACAAAAAGGATAAACTGGACATAGATATGAAAAACTATTCATAAAATCTTTCGATTTTGAGACAGACTGAGTTTCAGTTACTATCAATTCAGCCGAGAATTCCCTGTGCAGACAGGAGGTGAGCTATGGAATGTCCTAATATAATCCTCAGTTCACGTCAAAAGTTTCTTCATTTGATGACACATGCGATTCACGATTCCCAACTTTGGATGTCAATTGGTATGTACACAAGTTGGAGAATTTCCGGTCCAGCTTACGTAACGTAAAACCAATTTTTGCTTCGTGCTTCAAGATTGACAAACTTGCTACCCGGGAATTTTCGTGCATAATGTACATGGCGTCGAATGAAATGAAAAATTCCTCGGAGCGTTCAGGTTATTTTGAATGATGTAGTCAATCGGGAAGTATTAAATTCGAATTTTCCACTTACATAACTTTCGTCTCATATGCTGCATCCCATGCGATAGTGGGGTAGTATCCCAGACAAAAGTAAATTACCTGAAGTACACATCGCTCAACGTTGTATTGGGTGAAATCAGAATCGAAATTAAATATCCTCCTCACTACTTATACAGTGTGTCCCAGCTAAAACTTGTGAAGAAAATGGAAAATCGCTCAGACCCGTCAATTTTTATTTCAAAAGGGAACACTTTTACCACATACATAATCATTGTGTTGTTAACCTCCTCATCCCCAGCACCCCCTACTTCAAAATTTTCAATGGGAATACTATTCTCGTAATACATCATTTTGAAGGGAATTCAATTCCGAATACATCGGTGTACTGAAATTGAGGACCGATCAAGTGTTGTTGAAGATTTGATGAAAAGTTTTATCAAGATATTTTTATTTTTAATCAGCTAAAATGTTATCACCGTAAGAAAGGTTCAACATGTGAACCATTCAGTTCCATACAGAAGTATAAACGATTTTCGAAATGTCTTCGTATATTGCTCAACATTTCTGGAGTCACTGCACGACACTCCACAACAATTCTCCTGCGTAGATCATCAAGACAAGTTGGCTGTGTAATATAAACTTTGGATTTCAAATGACCCCATAGAAAGAAGTCTAATGGTGAAAAATCAGGAGATCTAGCCGGCCATTCTATTGGTCCTCGCCTTCCAATCTATCTCCTTGTGAAATTGTCATCTAAAAATTGACGCACAGGTGTAACAACATGTGGACGAGCTCCATTTTATTGAAAGTTTAGCTGACCTTCAAGTAGTCTATCATCGTCTTCAAGTAACCGAGTGATTTTGGGGTTCACAGTTGACTCAAGAAGTTCAAGACCTTCACCTTTGTCCGTTGAGGTTACCATCAATAAAATATGGACCTACAATATGGTTTCCCAGAATACCAGCCCAAACATCAAATTTCTGGGGAGTTTGTGCATGAGTTTCCCTGTACCAATGGGGATTTACGTCACTCCAGTATCTGCAATTGTGCCTGTTCACATGTCCAAATAAAAAGAAGATTCGTCAGAAAAGCCCACATTGTAGAGGTAATTATTATCACCAATCAATAACTGACTCATGATTTCACAAAACTCTGTACGTCTGTCAGGATCATCTTCATTTAATTCTTGTACATCCTGCATTTTATAAGGATGGAATTTTGCTTTTTTCAGAATCCGATGATGCTGAAATAGTCTCAAGTTGTCTTGAAGATTGAATGTTGTCCATCACTGCATGTCCTACAACTGCAACAGCGACCCTTTCATTTCTCATAGGCTTCTCTCGTTCATGTTTTTATTCAGCACTGATCCCAACTCCATGAACTTATTCATCAATTGAAGCACGTACTTATATGATGTGGATTTTTTTGGATGAATTCCATTGAAATACGCAGCTACAATGAATATTCTCCCTTCTATAGGATAAGCCATTTTGAAAAGTTTTCAAATTGTTGATTGAAGTGACTCGAATATATCGATATTCCAAGACAGAAACAAAGATATGCGAATACAAAAGCACATGGCGATATATTTTTTTATAAAAACGTCTGTCTCACCTTCCAAACTATTATTTCTGACAAAATATTATTTTTCAATACAGTGTCCCATTGAAAATTCTGAAGTAGGGGGTGCTGGGGATGAGGGGGTTGACAACACAATGATGATGTATTCGGTGAAAGTGTTCCTCCTTGTAATAAGAATTGACGGGTCTGAGCGATTTTCTATTTTCTTCACGAGTTCGAAGATTAGGGGGGTGACAAGTTTAAGCTGGGACACACATTTCTCAAATCATGAAACATATTCGCGTTATAGGATCACTGATATGAATACTATTGGAAATTTTCACATATATATTACGATTTATTATTGAAAATTGATATAAGTAACTTCTTTTATGTTCAGATGATTTGGTCATATCCGGTAAATTATTCAATGCCTTAGGCCGATACCAACTTTCTAATTTTGAATACAACCCCCTGTATATTATTAGTTTTTTGGATTCTTCAGGAAATTTATGCACAATGTCCCATGCCTATCTTCAACTGTTTCGGAAATATTAGGTGTTTTCAGATGTATTACAAAAAAGAAAATTACTTTATTTCACGAATTCGCTACATTACACTCAATTTGAACATCTCTTACATTGAAATTGATGTTTTTTCGTATTTTCTTAGATTATTTGTGAAATGAAATAATTTTATTCTTTTAATGTTGATTTTTGTAATATATCTGAAAACAGTTAATATTTCCGAAACAGTTGAAGATAGGTATGGGACATTGTACATAAAATATGTCTAAAATTTTCTGAAGAATTAAAAAAACTAATAATATACAGGGGGTTGTATTTGAAATAAGAAAGTTGGTATCGGGCACTGTCACGTGACTCATCCTATATAATTAGTTTTCTATGAAAAAAGGCGCATCTAAAAATACAAATCGACGTGTCCAAGCGTTTTTTCCAACACGCTCTCATTTATTCGTCATCGAATTCATTCCATTTGGCTGTTCCCCACTGTATGTATTCAAATATATCTATTGAAATTGCTGCGAAGGGTCTTGCTATTAATGGAGATAAAACGAACCAAAACCTATACAGCACGTTCATCGGAGCACAAAACCTCATATTTCATGGACTGAATCCTATTTTTTTAGCCTTTTATATGTCATTTTTCAGTTCATCTAGATTGAAAGGGCGAATTGCCGAGCAACGAATTGAATGTTTCATGTCGAAGAAAATGCTCACCGAATAAAGGGAAGACTTAATTCGTGGGTTGAGAACACTTCTTTTCAATTTCACCACGACTGTGCGGGTGATATGAAGAAAAATTTTACAAGCTCTCCTGATATATTACCACACCATTCAGGTCGGAAAATAAGTATAAAGTTATTCAAGATGGAGAGTGAGTAATGTGAAATGTTTTTTGTGATAAAGTTGAGCCTTTGGAGAATTTCGTCAAATGCTGGATCACAATAAATCATCTCTTGAACCACGAGAGTATTTTGATATACAAAATGTCTCACGATGAGCTGGTGCTATGAATTCATCGAGATAAAAAAACATATGAAAATTCTGCAGATTACTAAACAATATTTTATAAGAACATCAGATCATTCTTGATAGTTTTTTAGGACTGAATTCAAATGACATCCGTTATCGTTTGGAATACTGTTCATGTGAATTATTCCAAATGAAATTTCAAGCGGTATTCCATTGTCAACCAAACTGTTATTCTTCAGAGTTTTGGGGAATATGATAGCTTCTTCTTAATAGGGCTCCTAGATCTGAGGTCATCATCTAACATCATGCCTGAATTCTCTGATATAGTAGTGTGATGAGTTCAACTCAAAACAATCAGATTATGAGCTCGGCTCTTGTGGAATATTGAATTGAGATCACTTTTCAGAGAATTAACAACATCAACAAAATTATATTGCTTGTACTTCATAATGCTCAAGCGAACTTGAAATATCAGCCGGAGAAATAATGCAAAAAGTGGACCTTCTTGAGGGACAAGCGCAGTACCGAAAACGTGATCATTTATTATCAGATTCGTAGTATCTCCATCTATGGTGATTAATTTAATAGCGTTTTCCTGTACAATTCACCAGGAATGTTATAGAGCACAAGCATAAATTATGTAGTTGCGGATGATATTAATCATTATTTTCGAAAGACAATATCAAATATTCATTCGAACATCAGGAAAAACTTTTGTAATAGCGACTTTTTGTACTGAAAGTCCTCAAGAGCCTTTGCAAAGCGATGGATTTTTTTGAACGATCAACTGCCTTATAGATGAATCTATGATACTTGAGATAAAGTAGTTAGAGATCGGTTGAACAAAAATCACATCAGTCGAACTGGAAAGCTCAACGTTAAGTTTGTTTTATTTACAGCAGTGGTGGCATAATTCATCCTCTTAGTGTAAACCACTATCAACTCAGATTAAATAGACCCCATACAAACATCAAAAGTTGCCACTTTGTCCAATCGTCGCTTCTCTAATTCCGTACACAGACTTTAATGGACAATTTTGTTGTTTTTTAGGGCGCGTTCTATTTCATTTCGTTGGCTGAAGCGCACGTTTGTGACTCACTGAAAATTTAATTTTCCTGACATATCTCTATATTATCACCGAGTTAATAGACCAAGTATGGGTAATGCCATTAAGTACGGTGAGTTATCTTCAGCAACAGTCGGATTTCGGATCGCTTGATGAGAACATAATTTACATCTCTGTTGATGTATCTAGCTCGTGTAACAGCGTGTCTACAGGTTGGTCGCCTGTATGAAAAGTCCCTTCATTTTCGATTTTCTTACTATTTCGCGTCTCTTCGAAACCACGAAATGTGATGAATATTAAATAAAAGGAACATATTTTATGGTGCCTCATTCAACATGAAGTCGATACATTTCCATTCAGTAATTTCCTCATCGATACCCATTCTGCTTTCGCAGTTTGTTAGTTCAATCTTCCTGTAATTTGCCATAGCAACACGAAACTCTATATTCTACAAACAAGCTGTCTTCAAGATGATATATGAAGCCAGGGTCGTAGATAGTGGGTTAGGGGCTTCAAGTTCAACATCTAGCTTCATCGAACGTTTTTGTTTACCAACTATAGTGACGCTTATAGCTGCAAAAACCAACAACAATCACATTCTGCAGAAAGGAATTGATGATTAGTACTTATACAAAGTGGACTGATAACATTGCTAATGTTACAATGGAGATTGAGATTTCTAATTCACAGATTATATTATTCAATACAGTTGCGATTATAGCATCTTCTTTCAATATTCCTTACGCTGAATACGATGTTCTTCAGAGATATTCTTTCTGTTCAATCAGAAGATAAAAACCATCAAAGAAAAACAGAAATATCAAGAGATAGCGGCTTCCCTGTTATAACGATGGTAGCTAAATCCGATGTCAGAGGTAATACGCATCAACTCCAAAGGAACTTGCTGACCTTGGAGAAAGTTGACAGAAAGTTAGGAGGGAATTTTGTTAGAAAGTAAGGACAGCCAAATAAAGAAATATTATTCATCATAAACAGTTTTACGAAATGAAGCAATTTTATCAACGGCACTTTTGAGGTGAAAATTCGTTAAATTTCCATAATGCCACGAAACCGAAGGCAATTTTTTATGATATTCATAATGGAAGTTATGAAAGTGTCCTGACTCGTTGCTCGCCTGTGAAAATTACTTTTCCGCGCAGTCAGAATCCGGATAATTATGATTTCCTTAACAAAATTGTTTTACACCTAGGTATTTTCGAATCAAATGTGCTTCTGCCCTCAAAAAATGTATTGCATTATTCTCTCAGAATTACACATTTATCTCACAGGATTACCAGCACGAGACAGATAAAAATAAAGCTTCATTTTATTCACGTTTGACTTCTCCACTAAGGATTGGCGATTGCAAAAATCCCTACGATATCTAGTGGTGAAATTGTGAACTTTCGTAGGCAGTTATAGTTGGTGAACAAGGTGCATTCATTGAAAGAGATACATCATATAATATAAATGATGAATACTCTTTCGATACAAAAATCACCTATTTCCAGAGTTTGTGTTTCTCACTTCATTTCCATGGGAGTGATCATATTGCTCAAGGTTTGTAAGATTATAATATCAGGAAAGAGTTTGAAACTATGCATTGTGTATTTTCACAGGTGTTGCTCCTGAATAAGTTCATGAGTGATAAGTCCAAGACTGAAAATTAAACCTATACAAAAGTGTTTGTTACTATTAAAACACAACAATAGACATCTTCAAACCAACACTCTTCTTGGTTCATTGATGTATAAACAAACCCCTCCTATTTTTTTAGGTGTTTTTCGAAAGACATTGAAACATCGATGTATGAAGATGGCTAAGTTTGTGTTGTTCCACTGAACATCCTGTATAGTCAAATTCAGAGTTTCGAGGATAAATTAATGCGAGCCTTGTACGTCAACAAATACCACCCAAGCATAGAAAACCTAGCCTCTGGCTTGCTAGATTCGCTATGTTGCCAACACAGTCATGCCAAGTCCGTGATTCACAAAATTGAGGTGGAAGAAGAATTCAACGAGACTGACGATGTATTCGAGGATAGATTCATTCTTTTCCTGATGTTTGGAGTCATTTGTATCCTGAACCGAAAACAATGAATGTCGAGTGAAGTGTGCTCTCATCTACCAAGTTATAGACTTTATCCAAATCCTGAATCCAAGACCTTCTCCTCATTATCCCAAACACCCAGTATAGTGAGATGAATTCAAAAATAGGCGAATCGAAAAAGTTGAGGGCATCGCACCCTACAACTGGAAAATCAAACGGCATGTGTTTACGGAGGGCGCGTACCCATTTTACTACGGGGTTAGTATAGTAGAGAGCTAGTAGTATCAGTCGAGAAAGCAGTCGGAAAATCAATTTCCGAGCCCGGATTCGCTGAATTCCGTCCAGAAAGAGACCGGAGATCGGTGAAATACTGTGGCGGGAGTAGATAACTTGAGCACAAACATTTTTTAACGCTACAAGAAATACGGAATATCAATGCGGACAGATGAAATACAGTTGTGTCATGAATATATTTCCAAATTGACCTTACCTTGGTTCAATTTTTACTGATAAATTATTTTTGACGACGTCCACATCTATTATCGCTATAATTTAATAGGAATATAACCGTAGGTAAGGAATTCCTTTGATAGGTTCCATAAGAAGTATTTTTTCGTACAATAAGGAATGATAAACATCATCCATTACAATATCTGTAGAGAAGAATAACTGACTTGGATATATTCTTATATACAAGGTGGAGAGTTCAATAGGGACAAATTTAAATCATATTTAATTGTATAATGAAATTTCGAGAATCAATATAATCCAGATACGATTTCACGATTGTGTAGGTATACTTCTTTTATATATTTATAAGACTGATAGGTATGTTAAATAGACAAATTCGTCAATTTGAAACGCTTGAAATATATTTTCGATGAGATCTCCCATTCTTGAATCAGATTCACATCCAATCAATGAATAGAGGATTCCATTTCATGACAGATGTCTGGTTTGTCAAGATGTCTGAAATATAATCACAGATTAGGTGGAATCAAAAAACAAACTGTAGAGTGTAGATATAGAATAGAAAAAACTAATTCATTAAAGTCTTATGACGATATCATTTCGACAATGACAAAATAAATGCCCATTAGTGATTCATCAGAATTGTATATCAGTAGAGGTTGTTAGAGAATGTATGGGGTTCAACAGCTTACACAACTCACAGGGTATTTCATTGATATCAGAGTGACTACATCACATTACTCAAAAGATTTCAGTTGTATCCGTAGTTCTCTAGCCTAATAATATATTGTTGTCTCAGGCTCTTTAAGAGCAGGAATATTGTATTGATGAATTTTAATTATGAAAGGATTTGTTCGATTTTTCGTCAATTCCATGAAGCCAAAAAAGTTCGATTATCCTGAATTATAAACAGATGAGAAATGTTACAGTCTATTCGCTCGAATCTGTCCTCTCAATCAACCTTGAATGCAGTTGTTGTGAATGTTTCGCTTCCAAGAAAATGGGTTTTACCACCCGCCCATACAACTCCCTCCATATCTTGTGGTACGCCCTTGTTTTCAGGATACTAGAATATATGTATAAATAGCTTCGCGAGAGGAATGGGATGAATCGGGATAATGAGAAGATTTAGCGCAAGGTATTGTCTCAGAAACAATTCATTTTCGTTTGTTGTGTTTGTTTTTCGGCATTTCTTTTTAACCCTGCTCGCTAATTGAACGTACCTATAATGCTTATATAAAATGCGAACGTTTGTTGAGACGTCGAAATATTTTAAAAATCTCCAATAATGACCGTATCGATAGGTACTCATTGTGTAAAACCCAAGGGAATACCGAGGAGGAAACAGAAATGAAATAAAAAAACAACCTCTGAGTATTCATGAGGAATACATAAGAATGCCAGAAAACGCGCCTTTCAGTCCTGTTTATCCCCCGGATGTGATTTTGAATTATTATGAGCGACTGCTTTCAATTTATATTCCTCATTTTTGTTTACGTTGTTCACGTGCTTCTTTTGCTGTACAAATCTTTTGTCCATGTTTAAAAATTTCATATGGAAATCGATCAAACAAAAAATATTTCGAGCCTCACATTACGGAATCTCAAACACGTACTTCATATCGTTCAAATACAGCAGAATACTCTTTCTCTACTGATGAATGCCTTCTTCATCTTCCGATATATTGTAATATTGATACGATTGAACAATACGATCTCAATAAGACCCCATTAATTTCCGTATGAAAATTCAATTGCGCAACATCCCCACAATTGAGTTTCGAAATGATTTGAAATAACCAAATATTAAAAAAATTCCAAACAACAAGAACTACGTGTAATCGAAGATACAAAAGTGTATCAGCCGCCATCTTTAATTTTGTTTAGTGTACCTATAACGCAATGTGATCTTTTCTGAATATTTTCAATTCGGTATCACTGGTCAAAATTGACAGGCGGAATCAATAGCTGATGATATGGTTTTATCAAAAACTGTGACTTTAAAGAGTCTGATTCTAGTATGCAAGTTGAAAAATATTGATATTCCGAAATATCGGCGTGTTTGGAATTTTCGTGTACATTTCATGTAAAGTTCGCCAGCCATGGATTTTTTGGGGTCTGTCCTACTGCTGAAATCAATGTTCACAAAAGTATCATCAGGATCAGTTATCAATTTTTCGACTCCTCATAATTGAGCTTTGGGAAGTTTCAAAATGCATATAAATTGGCAGGTAGTCAATAATATTTTTATGGATAGCGTATAAAACTCAACAAAAACTAAGTATCACGAAAATCATACAAAACGATTCGACTTTGTGCCCGACAATTGTAAAAGTTCTTCACTTTTGAGAAAGAACGATATTCAAATGGGACTTTTGTTTCACGCCTTCGATAATAGGAAATTTGTTCTGGGTATTTCTTCAAATGTTCGGTATATTTTATTGTCACTGATAACTGCGCGATCGAAATTTACCTTTACCTTACATCGACTCATACATCCTTTCATTCGAGCACTTCAGAAGTCCAATCGGGAACGGACGTTTAACTGCAATATTTGAAGTGTCCTCGTCCATTCCATATCTTGCGCTGCTTCTATCCGAGGGCCCTAAGTCGTTCGGCAATATCAAATTTCTCCTGTCCCTGCCTGTTCACGATGTAATCCGGATTTCAATTTTCCACATGTTACCGTTGCATATTGATATCGTATTCCAAATCATTCATCCTGTCAAGCACTCGAGCATTTATAGCAGGTAAATCAAATTAGCGGAATAAATTTCTGCATATGAAACCGAAATCCAGGAATAGACATAGTCGGTAAACATCAGTCATAAAAATATTCTGAGAAACATACAGGGTGTTCCTTGGAGACATGCTAATATTTGAATGAGTGATTCTTTGACACATTCTGAGAAAAAAACTTCCTATAAAGGTATGTCCTAATAATCTTTTGAGATACAGGGTGGTAGAATATAAAAAAACAACAGTTTTTCAATAATAACTGAGATAATATTTTGGACATCTTTAAGAAATTTGGTACATGTCTTCTATGCATCAAGCTGCATTTTCTGATGTGAAAAATTCTTCATTTTCTTCACCAGTGAAATATTATTGGATATTATTGGATAGCAGATAAAACCCTTCAAGTAAAGAAATCGTATTTGATATAGAGAATTTAAGATTCCCGTATAAAAATACGATCGCAAATATCGAACTTGGATAGTGAATAATCAGATTGTTATAGGCAAGTAGCTGAAATGCATCAGTGCAGTTATGATTTGTTGCAAAAATCAGGGTGTAAAGATTTTGAAAAAATTTGAATTTTTGTGAATCGTGCATAGGACTAATTTGATTCCAACTAGATTGAGATTATCATACGAAGTGGCATCCCGGAATGCAGTTTGACCCCATACATACACAACACCCTGTATTTTGTTTGTTGTGATATTAATTAAAACAAAAATGAATATCATCACAATACTTCGTCATCTGTGAAAATATTGGAAATACAATGTTTATATAAGATATCAAACTATCGGTAATAATCTTGAAATTGAGATTATTTTGATTCTGGTTTGGGAAAAATAACCTGACATTCAATGAGAATAAGACTGGTGCCATCATTTTTAAAACAAATCATGCACACTTTGAAACACCCAGGAAATTAATCTTCCAAACAGCTTACTACCCATGACAAACGACACCAAATTTCTGGCTTATATATTGACAGCACACTTTCCTTTGACAGTCACGTCAACTATATTAGCGAAATATCGAATGCAGTTGTATACTCAATGAGAATTCTAGGGCAATATGTGGATCAGAAAACAATGAAAATTGTATACCATGCTAATCTTGAATCGTGATTCGATATAGCATAATATTCTATGGAAGTAGTAGATGTAGCGAAAGAATTTTTACTATACAAAAAAGAGCACTTAGATCAGTGAGACCTGTCGAGGAAAATTTGAATCAAATGGGTAACTTACTCTCACAGGAGTCTATATACAGGAGATTTTATTTATTTTTTCTTCAGGAACAAACATATATTTGATTTTTATAAGGCACAGAGTAACTACAGCACTCGTAATTTTGATTACAATCATCCGAGACATAGGTTAACTAAGACAGAGAAAGGTCCATTTTATAACTGCATTAAAATGTTCAACAAACTGCCAATAAAAATGAAGCTGATGAATAATGTCGAAGTTTTCGAAAAAAAAATCTGAGGATAGAACCATATAGAATAGATGATTATTTGAATCACTAATAATCATTTGATAGGAACTTTCTGACGTTATTTTGTTTAAATGTCGCTTACAGATCCATGTATGTAACTTTTCCTTCAGAATAAATATTATTATTATATTTCCTCTGTTTCATTGGCCATCTGTGAGTATTGAATAGTGAGTTAATGTTATCACTAATTTTTTATTTGAAGTATCGGTTACTAGTTGTTTGAGTTATAAACATTGAAGGCCAGAGATTCAAAGACCAATAAGGTTTATATATTTGTGCTTCGTGTGGTGAGAGTCAAATAACTAGTTGCATATTAGTTGCTCGTTTGGTTTGGTTTTGTTTACCTACAGATGACCTATATATTCAACTCAATTTACTTTGTCGTGCAATACTCAATGACTAACTAGTTTTGAAACAGTTCAGACATTCCACAAAAAAGTCAATGCGTTTGTGGTTACTCAAGTTCTAATAAACTGCATTGAAGTGTTGAAATAGAGTTACTCAAACTCTGGAGTTCGAGCTGAAACGTTTTGTTTGTTATTGACAACCCAAAGCGGATGACATTGGAACAATGAAATTGTTTTGCAAGTTCGAAATGCCTCAGGTATTCTGAGTTCTCATTGTCGGTTAAATGATTTATAATATTACCTGCTTCTCAGCGCCCCATTTAATTCGAACAAAGCGATCATCTTTGGGTGTTTAAACGGATATTATAGATTAGTAATCTCTTCCAACAAACCCATACGAATACGAGGAACGATTTCAATATTTCGAGTTATTATCAGGGCTAGTCAAAGTATGGTTGGCGAATCCGTTACAATTTCGTTTTCATTTCGAATTCGATTCTTCTCACACTTCAAGTTCTATTTGCAATTTAATATCAGATTAATTCACATTTGTGAACTGAAATTTTCAATTATCAGATGATATCCTTCCTTGTATGATTTTGGAGAATCTGATATACAGGGTGCTCACAAATTATCTTCGAAGAAATGGAACTTCGGATTTCTCCAAATCTGGACTTCCATTTATTACCATTTTCAATGAATATCGATATCAATGATTCATAACCGATGGGTAATTCAATTAGGATGGTGATTATGTATTAATTCTAATGAATATCTGTTCTTGATGGTGAACCTGAAAACAATGAAAAATTAAATAGTTATTATGACATTGAAACATTTCACGATACTTTTCCTACATTGTCGCTGAATGTTATTTGTTTTTTGATTTTTTTATCGTGATCGAGTGAATATATTATAGAGTTTTGCTACATGGATTTTGGATAAAAAATAAGATAACACCAGATGAATTCAATAAATGAGTATTTTTTCCATCAAGGAAGGTAATTTTTGAGCACCTTTTATACTGGATTTGTTTAATATAAATCATACTACAACGCAATCGTGAGAATTAATTGAAAATCAAAGTCGGCGATTGCGAAATAATCATTGTTAAAAAAGTCTATTTTTTCGGAAGGGAAATTGATCAGTATCATCTACTGTCTGATAAAGAGTGCTTTCAATTAGATGCAGGATTGAAACTTTCAGTGTATACATATTCGAAAAATACAATTATTTTTATATACTTCTTTTTTTAATTGAGTAACCCTGATTTGGATGAAAATTGTGTCTATTATTCGGATAGAATGTCTCAATTTTGTCTGGTTTTGCAGGAAAATCTTCTATTGAAGCTGATTCAAATTTTGATGATGACATTTTGAGGACGTATTGTTGGGATCGTAATAAAACTTCCTTATAATTTCAATGAGAATTTTTTTCGACAACATTTTCTTGGTATGTCCGGTTAATTCCAGTGTTACGTCTGAGAAAATTCATTCTTATTTATTTTTGGTAATATAATGTTTCCACCGTGTAGCGAGCAGTTCCGGGAATAAAGCATTTCCAACACGGGTAATATGTAGGAGCCGATACGGAATAATTTCCTGTTCAATTCCCGCTTTTCCGTATATGTCTCTTTCGGGACTAGCTGGAAACATTATCGAGTCGTGATTTAATTATATGCTGGCGAGCACCAGCTGCACACCAACTAATAATAAGTACCATGAACTACTCCTCAGTCTTTCGTGAAAACGTAGTTTTTGGAAAAAGGGTTATTCTGAGAATGTTCTCTGCTGATTTTGAAGATTTCGTCAAAAATTTGAATGACTGGAGGAAGTTATTTATTGTGGATTAAGCAATTTCGCCGGTATTTTTATTATTTAAATGTCGTTAATGTCATCTATAATGAAAACGAGAAAGGTTTATGCAGAATAGTCCAAGAAAAAACAATTTATAATTTAGATGCAGGTTCATCAAACACCATGTATATTTGTGAAAGAAGTAGTGGAATGGTACTGTATGAAAACGCTTAGTTTTCGACTAGTCAATCCAGTCACATGATTGAGTTGATACTCAATATCAAGAACTGATTGTATTAAAGTTCAATTCATAGTGCGTCGTGTTCCTACGTTGACTATTCCTCTTTTCTCGGAAATCAGATTTTCAGATATCAGATGGTCATCGCTATCACAATCTATCACATTACACTTTTCTTACAAATCACGATATGTATCAAGTTCTATAGAAAATTACAAGAACTTCTCGAAGTAGCTTTTTGCTTTCAATGGTCTGAATATTTCTCACTGAAATATTATTATTCAAGTATTTCAGTACTTCAAATGATGAAACTTAGTAAGTATCAAAAAGAGATATTCACAATTGTTCCTGCTTATGGTTATATTAAATAAGAGAAACTTAATTCTGAATCAAACGTGACGAAAGATGTGAATTGTTCTTCTTCTTCTTATAGACTTCTTGGTTTTCTGATTCCTCACGGTGTCAATTTCACCAGATCCGGTATTTTTGGTACTTGCGTGGTTAATTCAAAGAATCTAGGATTTTTTCATGGTAGAAATAATGTTAAATCTCAATATTAGTAGGGTGAAAATGATATTATTACAACATATAGGAGGGATTCCATTTCAACTTTTTACCTATTAATACTCATGAAAACACATCACAATCCACAAAGAAAATCATTTACAATACCATGTACTCTCAAGGTCACTAGTATGTTACATTTAGAATTATATATCTATATTTTATATTCGTTGATTATAATATTATTGTTAGGTTTCATTCATGTTTATGTAAACCAAATTAGTTCCGGTTTAGTATATTCAATTAGTTAAATTAAATTGGTTTTATTTTCATGGACACTTCGGATGTTCCAATGCAATGCAATGGAGAAGCCTCTGCACTTAATTGGAAATTTGTAAATGTGAGAATATTTTTATAAGAAGGAATGAATTCCTTTATCATTTCAAGAAAAATATCAGGAAATTGTTTATATACGTTTTTTATATCATCTTTCATTCTTTGTTGTACATCATAATTTGATGATGAGGAATTGTTTGAGGGATTGAAAATATTAGATTTCATGGGTGAAACCGAAATACGACCAATTGGAATAATTAGTGATTGACTGTATTCATTTTCATAGCTTCTTTTTTGTCTTCTAGGCTCGTGATTTACTTTCTGATTATTATTTTCAGACGTCATTATATTGTATCCCTTTGGAGTTTCACTTATTTTAGGTGTCATTTAATTTGTTGATTGACAATGTAGATTATTTTCTGTAGGTAGTTCTGGGAAAATTTTAATGTTGGAATTAAAAATTTTTTTCATAGAAGAGTTCTCAGGTATGTTTGTCACATTTTTGTAAGCAGGAACCAATTTGGAAACTTCAAAAAAGGATAATATATGTTACGTTCTCCTATAAATTCTTCAATTCTTTTTTGTCTGATAAATTTTGGACATTTTCTTTCTTGAAAGGACTTGTCGGGTTCATTAGTCAAGTGGTCAGTTCCACAAAAAAGACAGGACATATAGTCAACTTGGCACGTTTCAAGTGAGTGATTTTTAGCATATCTTGGGCATCTCACTTGTCCACAACATTGGGTTTTAGTATGGCCATCCTTAGACAGTTATGGCATTAAATAACAGGGCCATAGTAATTCAGAGTTCCAAAGTTAAAAGAATACATGAAAACTTGTGTAGGAATAAATTTTCCTCTGAATGTTACGAGTATCACTGGTATATCAATATATTCAATAATACCGTCTTATTATCTTTTTAATCTCCTTACATGTAATATTTTTTTATGATCAATAGTTCTCATGTTTTCCTCAATTTCATCTTCTGTAAAAATAGTATCAATATCTTTGATTATAGCTTTTGAGGTGATTAGATCATTAGGTATAGTGGCTTTAGATTTATTCGAGGAAAGAACGTGTACATCCTCCAAGAGATCGTTAGCTTCTTTGATCTTTGAGAAAGAAATCATTAGACGATTCTTGCCTCTCCTTTCTATAGTGCTGGGATTATATGAAGAATCTTGAAAGGATATTTTTCCAACAGCCAAGTTGGAAATCAAGTTTATCTATTAATTCGATATATATGTTATAAGGATCAAGACCAGAATCTTCGTATTCATTAATATTGCTAATTTTGGATGAGTCTGTGTATTGTTGAGAGTTGTTTCCTTCCATCTGATCGTCTATATGCATGTATTCATTCGTTTTTTGTAAAATTAGTTTTCATTTGTGCTTATCTTAACTTTTTTATCTTGTACATCAACTTTTTTATTCGCTTGAATGAAGCCAGCTTTTTTAAATACCATGTCTGAAAGAATGTAAACATTTGATGGACATTTGACTTTTATATCATGTTCTTCATCTAGGAAGTAGTTTCACCACATATCTCATTCGCGAAACCATCATTAACATTATTTCTATTTGAGACTAGTTCTTCACATACTTGGGAATTATCATTATATTTTTTTGCAAAAATCAACAAATTATACAGAGTGGGACACACCGTAGGACACGGTCTCCCAACCAAACCATTGGATATTTTGAAAATTGCTTCTTTTCATTATCTGTATATTCATTGAGTATGCAGAAGGAAATTATTTTGGAGTATACAGGGTGGCTCAAAAAAGTGTGACATATCAAAGTTGTGTTTTTTTGAATGGAACGCCCGGTATTAGTCTACTGATATATCTTTATCAGGAATGCATGAGCGCTTGTCGATATTATCCACACGAAGTTCACCGCCATGGAAATTTTTGTGATTCTATTTGATTTTAATAAGATCCTTCACCATAAACACACACATTAACATGTCTACTTTCTTCTCATAGTTCCTACTTTTACAAAGTTAGGTCAAGTTTATCATTGAAATTGTTGAAGAACTATTGACTAAGGATAACAGTTTCTTCAAAATTTTTTAAAATTCCGACTGAAATTAACAAACTTAGTGCATCAAAGATTTCTCTTCGATCAAATTTGGCATCGTTATGAAGACATTGGGAAGTGTTGCCATAATTATTGATGCCTTAACGTTCCCATCAGTTATATCTCTTATAGAAGTTCAGTGGTCAGCTAGTTACTTTTCATTTTGATTAATGGAATAACATTTCGAGTGAAACATTCATCAACGTTCTCATTACAGTTAACAATAAACCAATTGTAGTATCAGTTCAAGGTTATTTCGATTTTTTTATAATTTTCTCACAATGAACTCTCTGCGCTGTGGGCTAACAAAACTGGATTATGAAAAAACGCTCGGACGTGTCAACTACATCCTCGAGGAGGGCTTTGTTCGCAATGAATCTCCCTGGAAAACATTTCATCCCTTATGGTGGAGATGTATGCGCGCACAACGCTCCTCTACCATTTTCCCTGCTCGCGCTTTAAAATCAAGATTTAAGTCTAGGCCCAGAATTTAGCTAGGACATTCGTTTGCAATCGATTAATTTATATATTGTGTAACATACAGTGAGGTCCTAAAGTAACGGATAAATACATTTTTTACGTAATTATGAATGCAAATGAAGAATTCTGAAATTTTTATAATATATATAAAACTACACTTTCTGAATAAAATTATTTACTTGCCCCTTCAACTACCTCTATAAAAATTTTGAATGAGCTTGTGATACCGCGTTCAAAGGGGTTTTCGATTCTCTATTTAGCAATATTTGATTTTCGGACGTGGATAGGAAAAAAGTAATTTTATTTCATAAAAACAAGTAGACCTCGAGTCATACACCTATCACGATTGACTAGTCTATTAAACATTTATTTAAGTGTGCCGTTAATAGTTTTTAGTCATGAATCGATTATTTCGGCATTACTAAATATTATTGTAATAGTTTTCAATATGAGCCTTTCTGAGACTCAAAGAATTGAGATATTAATATCAATTGGAGTGGGTGATAAAACAAGAAGACATTTTGAGATATGCATATTATTTAATGAGAGGTATCCTGATCGTCAATTTCCCAGTCTACTTTTTTTGAAGTTGAACCTCATGTCGTTTCTTGCTAAACAATGGAATATTCAACTCCTTATCAGATGTTGTTGTTATCAATTAAATAAACACAATGTTTCCTCTCCAACATTGAATATACTGAAAACGAAGCGACAGAATCCAATTTTTTGTGGCGAATGACACCTAAACGAGGTATCACTTGTGATTTATTGAGGATATCTCAGAAATGAAACAGAGTAAGATTAAATCAATCATATCACACCTTTCATAAAATTCTGAAATTATTTCACATTGTTAGCTGTACACTTTCCATCATTCAAAATTCTTGTTACGGCGGCTAGAGCACAAGTATTGTATTTTATCGCGAATAAAAATGCAATGCCATTATTTCGTTTCAATTGCCTTCTCTCGACATAAGTCCTTAAGACGATTATTGAATTATTTGATATTCAATAAATAGTACGAGAAAATTTATGCTTTTACGGGATATTTTGTTTACGCTTCTTCGAGCACAATTCGTACACTTTTTTTTTTGGCAACAAATCGATAAAGTGATGAAGAAAAAGTTTTATGAGTTCAATTTTATTTAGGGGAGATTTTTCTCATGCATCGGTGACATTATACTAGGGGATCGACCTTCATCGTTTTGTGGATACATATTAAAGATACGCATGTGAAATAAACTGATAAGGCCGCTGAAAAAACTCTTCAAAGCCAGTTTTCTCAAAGGAACTCTTCCCTACAATTGACGCCTTTTCATGCAAACTTTTTCACTGAAATGTTACTACTTTTCAGCATGAAAAACAGAATCGATTAGAGATATCATTCAATGATTCTAATTCTTTCTATGGATGAATAGTAAACTTGTTCACATGTTTCAGGTTTCATTTCGTCGATTTAGTGAAAATAAATTTTATTGGTGACAAGTGAACGAAATTTCATGCTAATATTTGATTCTCACATAAGAAAAGTCAACGGTGTATTCCTTACATACCCAGTCTGGAAAATACGTATTTTCCTTCTACATCGGATCATTGGAGCGTCCGGAAGTGGGTATTTCACGGAAGATTATCGAAAAATTATTTTTCGTGCCTACTTTTGAGATACATTCGTAGGAAGCGAGATGGAATACGTCAATATGAAGTTTTCAGTGTAGCCACTTGAGGTTGGCATCGAGTCCCCGGTTTGGTAGGGCCGTGCCAGCCCTAGCAGGTCGGAGCTGGGATATTTCAGGCCCGTGAGCCATTGATAATGATGCGGTTTTTGCCGGTCTGGAAACTGAATGTAGTTGCCAGATATTGATGCAATTCAGTATAATGGAACGAATGGAATAATCTCCAATGACATAAAACTGGTAAAAAATCATGGAATACTCTAAATACTTCCCCCTTCATTATTTTGTTCTAGATATTTTCAAAGGAGACTCATGCTGACAAATTATGGACCTAATTTTCTGATAATCAATAAATGCGAAAAGGCACATTTTTGTAGCTTCTGTAAGAATGGCCAATTTGTGAAGCGGGTAGTAGAAATGAGGTTGGAAATAATTACAAGCGAGACTCGACTACCTTTTAGCAGGAACGATGATGTCAAGTTATGGAATTATTGTTATTTTTCTGTTTACTAAAAGATGGTGGATCAGCGCAAGAGTATTTCGAGCAAGTAAATTCTTATAAAACGCATATTTCATTGCTTCAGTTGCGCTGAGACAGGCGGTGCTAATAGCAGGGGATACATCTGGCATGAACTCTGCATAACGATGATCTTGCTAGATGGGGTGAAATTCAGCATTGAGATGCTGGCTTTGGTATTGACTTTCTGGATATATGCCTGAGCGTTCACAAAAACGAGCGATCAGTTCCATCTGTGTAGAATTTGGATAATTATTTACTTCAGTTCATTATTTGGGTCACTGTATAAATGTGTTTCTTTTTCTTGTTGTTATTAAAAAATCACTGAAAAACCAGGGCCTCGTATATTTTTGAAGTAGATACCTTTTACAATTCATTAATATCAATGGTACGATGAAGAAAATGAGTAAACGTTGGACTTCAACTTTGGTAAGGAATTAGATTAATTTCATATTTTTTAATTCAGTACTCTGAATGATGATCAGAGAATGCAGTAGGAAGTTTTCCAAGCAATAATTCTGAAGATTCTTTGATTCGACAGATTGAAGAATAGTAGACTTATTTTCGGTTCGTGATCAGAAAATGTGATGTCGTGGTTAGGATAATGGGGTTGTGTGCGTTTTTATAGAAAGAAGTTTCTTTCGAGAATAATTTTTGTGAAGAAACTTTTTATACCATATTCAATATATGAAAAATCAGAAGTCGTGATTGATTTCATGTCAACATACAGAGGTGCGCACAAAAATCGGCCAGAGCTATAACTTCTGAATCTATCGAGATCGAAATTTGAAATTTGGTGGGTAGCAACTACATGATATTATTCATTTTTTGAAGAGAAAAATTGTATTCCATCACTTCCGGTCTAACCAGTAGTTCAGAATTAGAAATATGCTTGTTTCCGATTCGATAAATATACAGGGTGTCCCGTAAAGACCACGTCAAACCGGAGGAGAATGTAGATCAAAGGATAACCCACCTGCTACGACAAAATTCCCACTATAAAAGAATTTTTGCCCCTTTCAATATTTTTGTCTTTACGGTTGGTACAATTTTACACCTTTTAGGTTAATTTTACACTAAATTCACATTTACATTAAAAACATTCTACGAACATTTCAAAGGGGACCTTTTTGAAATCACTGTAAAATAGACAATTCATTGATGTGATGTGCAGCAGTGGCTCAGTACACTTTGGTTCCACTACGATGAGCTAAACTTCATGAACAAAAGAATCCACCACAAAAATTTTCAATTAAAATATTTCTCACAGTCCCCCTTCAAACTGTTCGGAGAATGTTTTTAATGTAAACGTTAAAATCATCCATCAGCAGTATTTTACTGAAAAAATTAACCAGAAAGGTATAAAATTGTACCAACCGTGATGACAAACCTATTGAAAGGAGCAAAAATTCATTATTTTCCAAAAAATATCTTAGGAACGGTAAGACTTTTATAGTGAGAATTTTGTCATAGCAGGTGGGTTATCCTTTGATCTACATTCTCCCTTGGTTTGACGTGGTCTTTACGTACACCCTGTATATACAGGCTGGCCCAACGAAAACGTACCGGAAGGTATAACTACCAGAAAGAGATTTTATCGAAGAAAAGCTGAAACACGTCGACTTTGTGTATGAGGAGGACAATTTTTAACGCAAAAAGTATAGCCTAAACTTTACCGTCCTAAGCGGGGGTAGCATCCCGTAATTTTTTTCAAATGGGGATGGGGATCGAATGATACCTCCTTAAAAAGCCCTTTTGATTTGCTATACCTTGTTTTTTTATTTTTGAAATTCCGTTCTTCATTGCAAAGATACGGACCTTCGGAATGTCGCTAGTGCATTTCTCAAAAAATACTAAGAGTCGATTTCGCTTAAAAACTTAACGTTTTGTTAAAGTAAATACTCATAAAAACAACTGTTTTCCGTTTTTGTTGATTTCAGCTAGTTTCTCGATAAAATCTCTTTCCGGTAGTTTCGGTACGTTTTCGTTGGGCCACCCTTCAGAAGAAACAAGTGAGAACTGATGGACCTACAGGAACATACGATACTGTGTATTTGAAAAAACCTAAATAATCTATACTGGCCAGTCCTGTTTCTGAAGCAAGTAAACGAAAAAAGGAATACTGTGGAATAAATGTATTAAAAGTTGTATGAAACTGAAATAATTGCTGGAATATCAAAAATAATTCAAATTGACAAAAATTCGGATCAAAATAATTTGTGTCTGTTGACAAAAACTTGGAAAAAATATGCTTCCTCATTAAGTGTCAAGTCATAGACGTTTTATAAAAAAAATATTCATTCTCATCCTATACAGAAACTAAATAGAAGTATTATCTGTCAATTTACTATCTTTATGTGACGCCACTACAGCTACTTAATTGACTTCTATTTTTGATTCAGGGGCAATGATGAATTTCTTATTCATTTATATTATTAAGTGGATTAATACCATAGGAACACATGATTGGCGTTTGCAATTACATCATTAATGTTTTGGTTTCGACAGGATTTCCTATCAACTCTCGATTCGTGCAGTCGGTCTGTTCTGTGGAATTTCTTAGATTATCGTTCGCCTGTTTCTGACAGATGACCTGCCGACCCAAACGAGTATTGTTAGTCCGTTATTGAATTTTCCGGAGTAACAATACGATGAATTGACTCGGTTACCCGGAACTATTAATCCAACGGTTATAATTGCTATAGTAAATACCAACGAACATTATTTGACGGCGAATACATGATGTTGTACTATTTATTTGACTGACACAATAGAATAGTTCGTCTGAGAATCATGTCACACATTAACTATCATACAAAGGATGAGATAGGTGTCTAGTCTAGAATTCACAAGAAGATTTTTTTAATTCAATTTTTGTAATGCCAAGAATCACCTCACAATATTGGGTGACAAATTTCGCGATAGATAGTTGATTATTCTGAAAATATTAAAGTCTGAATCGAAGAATAACTTTTTTCTCGAAATCACTTGTTCTCAACTGGCGGACAGATAATCTTCGAAACCGCTCTATCAATTTTGATGAAAAATAAAAATTAACAATACCAAAATTTACAGGACATGAACGGTGCAAAAATGGGTGAATTTTCGAATTATATTTTTCAAATCCGCATATTTTTCAATCATCGAACACTGGTAGAAACTTTTCTTTATGAAATGACATTTCTTGTTTTTGTTTGAAACTTGCAGATTCGGAGATTAGTTGTTCGCCAATCAAAGTATTATTTTCTGCAGCCTCGAGTTTGATGCACATTAAGTTTTTTTCAAAAACTGCTGGATAAAATGAGGAAAAATCATTTTATATAATGTTATGTTCTGGTTGAATATCCATTGTTTCATCTAGCATAGAAGCCAAAAAATGAGCTTATTGATCATTCTCTAGACTAGACACCTACCTTGAAACACTGGAAAGTTTCAATAACTGATGAAAATATAAAAAAAGCAAAGTCGTATCACAAGTGCAGAGTTGTCATTTAAATGTTTGTAGGTGAAACGGATTTGAAAATTTTGTAATATCGTTTTTCATTGAAGAGGTGAAGCCCCTGTATATAATGACCATCATGCAACATTCGTGAATGCTTGAATCGACTATGTTATATAAATATCGTGTACGTTACAGAATCCGTGGTGTTTCAAAAATGTTGGACGTTTTAAGCTCATATTATATTCATGAGTGCATCATTGGATTATTTCCGAGTACCTACCTATTCGAAATTTTAAACGTCCTATGCATCAATAGTGGTTATGTCGAATCTGATTAAAAGTAGATCTGAATCAGGAATTATATTTATAGTTTCAAAACTCCGAAATGGATTTCTTTATGAACGCTCCCATTTCAATACTTGTTAACAACAATGGCTGATTTCCCCGGCATATTCGGATAACGTAACTGGTTGATGGGATCTTATTCGGGATTATTATTTTTTATGGGCGGGCTGAGCCCGGAGAAAATCAATATTTCCAGATTGTGATGGATAAAACCAACTACCGAAAACATCGAAATATATTACAACTGCGAAATAATACTGGAAATATTTATTCATGTAGTGTGATCCCCTACCAAAAAAACATTCAATACATTCATCTAGCATGAGGATAATAAATAACATTGATTGTACCGAACCACTGAACCTTTTATTGCTTTCCTCCAGTTCGACAATTTACGAAATAGACCGTATTTTCTCAGAAATATGGTCGATTAAAAACTTCGAAAGGTTCTGAGAATGAAAAAGTTTGAAGTAACAGAATGAATCTTTCCATGTGAAATATTTATCACTTCCATGTATCATTTTATTTATTTGTTGGTGAAGATAAACATTTAGAAACTTTTTTTATTCTTGTAGATAACGTTAAATAGAAAGTTTCAGTGTGATGTGATCAATTATTTTGAAAAAAAAAAATTCAATACGTAAATTGATTGGAAATAATACAACAGTGTGAACTAAGAATATAGAAACTATTCTATACGTGAACTTTCCAGAAAAATATGGCATTCGAAATCATTTGAATCTTTTCACGTAATTGTGAAAATGGAGGAGGTAATGTTTTGTTCACATTTCAATATGATGGATGTGAAAAAATATCGCATAATGGAATGATGATAGACAACTGGCATTCTATAAATATTCGTATTGTTGAAATCAAATCACCCGAAGCGTACTCGTCGGAATTCACATGGGCCGAATGAGCATTGTTTGGGAATAACTGCGAATATTAATTTTTTGTAAATGTAAATTGTATATATCTCGAAACTATCTGGAGTGCGATATTGAAATTTGGCAGTTGTAAACCCGTAGTAATATTACGCATATTGAGGAAGCTGCAACGTTGTTACAACGTCTCATTTTGGATCACGTGGTATCATCTTTGGAATTTTCAATGGGACACCCTGTATATTTTTCACTGTTGTAAAGGTCCCTCTTATGCTCATCAATGCATTACTGAAAATGGAAATCAATTTGAGCATAAACTATTGTAGAATTCCAAATACTTCATGTTTCTAAGCCATCTTTGTTTGTCAAATAAGAATTCTTCATAAAAATTTGTTTATCGTTTCGTAGTACTTACCTATCAAAAAATAAAAATAAAGTTATGGCTGAATGAGCATAAGAGGGACCATTGCAACAGTAAAAAAATATACAGGGTGATACTACGTGATCCAAAATGTGACATTATAACAACGTTGCAGCTTGCTTAAAATGTGTTTTGAGTTTTTAGTGAAAAAAAATTACATTTTTCCATTGTCTTTGATATGCAACAATAGGTCTATTTCTATATGATTACGCAATTTTTTGCAGAATATCTACAGACCAACATGGTATTGTGAAGAGAAAGTCATTGTGATTAAAGTAGGATGTCTATTAGTTCCTATAAATCGAAAATAATAACAGTCAACAACAAGTCAACATCGCAAACATGCAGAAGGCGTTTGATCAAATTGACTCCTACACTCTCCTTCAGATTTTCATCGCCTTAATCCAAATCGAAGTTACTTCTTGATCAAAAACAGTCCGTGGGATACGAGACTGATCTGTCAACCTCGTACACTCCTTACTCAGGAATTTCATAAGACTCAATTGATAGTAGTTGTATGTATATTCCAGATGCAAGAATTATGTCACAAAATAATGGATTTATGTACAGGCTAGCCCAACGAAAACGTACCGGAAGGTATAACTACTAGGAAGAGATTTTATCGAGAAAAACCTGAAACACGTCAACTTTGTATATGAGAGGGACAACTTTTGACGCAAAAAGTATAGCCCAAACTTCACCCTCCTGAGCGGGGGTAGTATCCCCTAAATTTTTTCAAATGGGAATGGGGGTCAAATATCCGTCTACTAGTTGTAAAGATATAAAACTTTGAAATGTCGCTGGTGCTTTTCCATTAAAATACAAAAAGTGAATCGATTTCGGTTAAAAACTCGCCGTTTTTCTAAAGTAAATGTTGGGAATATTTTCCTAAAAACAATTCGCTTTTTTCCGTTTTTGTTGATTCCAGCTAGTTTTTCGATAAAATCTCTTCCTGGTAGTTATACCTTCCGGTACATTTTTGTTGGGCCACCCTGTATGCCTAGTATGTGGTAAATGATATATTATGTATCGCCAAATTTATCAATATGGAAAAAGAGTCAATTGAACTAAATTAATGAATTGATACAATAGTTCCTGACATTGAATTTTCTTCAATTAAATATACTCACCCTGTGTGTTGTATCTTCAAGAGGAGTAATTATTCAGAAACTTAAACTCGGCCAACCACAACATTCAATTTCAGCACGACTGGATTTCTTGTTGCTTCTACTGTAGATTCAGAACACCCCTCAAATGTTTATTCGGCTAAAGCGAGGGTTCGAAAGTGGTGCCGAAATGGAAAACAAAGGTGAATTTGTAGTGAAATCACGAATCTTGGAATGTGATATCGGATTCCAGAGAAACAAGCGATTCCCAAATCGAGTAAATAACTTGGATCCCATAAAATACCCGTCTTTGTATAGGAATATTTCCATCTACACTGAGAAACATGAAAATTAATCTCCAGAAGTTTTTTCAACTCAATATTTTCTCATTTTGGATTCTAGAATTAGGCATTTGCATTTTTTTTTTCGATTTCAAAGCCTTGAAATCACTATCGAAGTCGAAGTTAATATACTTTCAAACGCACCGATATATTCCCACAAATATTACATGTTAGGACTCTTTGGAAAGACATTTGTAATTACATAGTTTCCATATACCACAACTCAATTCAATACACTTATATTTCAAATTGAACATCAATACTGCAGCCTATTATACCAATAAATGTTCAAATGAAATACAAACATTTGTTCATTAAAGTATAGTGTAGATGATAGTATTTTTCACCACTGATTGTAACTTAGATTTGATCAATCTTTTTACTTCTCGAGGTTAATGAAAGGTGAAATGAAAATAATTGTTTTGCATGTGGTATCCATTCTGTATATGATTGCTTTATCTGAACGGATTATCGATATATAATAAGAATGCATCACGCAATATGTGAGTTATGGATCATTAGAATCGTAATCATTACTATATGTACATAAAAAGAATACAAACAGTTATCATTCACAAGACGGTACCAAAAGTTCTCCCTAAGTTTCGAATATGTAAAGTTTCAGCAATGAAATGGATATCTGGATGACATCCTCTAATCAAAAAATATTTTCTGTGAAAGAGCATCAAATTCGCTAAATAATTTATCCTTATACTGAAGTGGAGATCACTTGATTTATTTCAAATGTATAACATTGTATTATTATTCGGTACAGATTTGCAAAGTACAGAGTTTCCGTGTTATAAGCAATTTTTGAATTGTTAATTCACAAATGACTGTATACAACATGATTGAGGTTTATACATTTCCCTAATAAAACTGTGTATCGAATTGTTTATTCCATTGATTTCGTTATGGTTATGTAAACAATAAATGAGAGCTGAATTTATATCAGTGTTTATTCATTTAACCAAATTTCACCAATTATATAAACCTGATACAATATTTATGTTATTAACATAGATTACCTATAATATCAGTACCCACAATCGAAATGAAACGATTTTCCTCGAATTAGAAAACAAACGGAAGGCAATTTAATCACAGATGGGCTGCTACGGAAAGATATTATTCAATGGTATAATCTATTTACTCTGAAACGATACTATTATTGATATATAATTTTTTATGGCAATTATGGCTTATATATATACAGGTCTCAGTATTTTCACTCATACTGAGAACCAGATATCAGGATTTATTCATGAGAAAATGATTTTTCGAAATAATTATCACAAAAAATCAATTGTAAGATAGAATATACCAACGATTACCAAGTTGAGCAAGAAAAAGACTACTAATTCAGTTTTCTTCTATTTTCATTTAGAATGAATATATGGTCTATTTATTCAAGCAAGATAGTTGTGACAGCTTGCCAGAAAGTGCGGTGTTGCCAGTTATTTCCTATTTTTCAGCGATGCTCTGAATAAAGAAGTTAGGTTAGCTGATGAAATAGATACACCATATTTGGATTAAAATTGACTGTGAATGACTCTTGAATGGTTGAAATAGAATAATGGACTGTTCTCATGTTAGGAATCGTATTGAATATTCAAAGGAAGTACTCCATAACTACGTGAAATAAAAAAAAATCATATTTCAGTATCATATTCGTTCTTTGATTTTCTTTTCCATTTGATGGTTGTGGTTCTATATTTCAAAACCAATAATTGTCAAAATCGAATAGGTGTGTTTTAGAAAAAAATCGATAATGAAATTCGTTCATCAATAATTATAATGATAATGATGATAACGTTCATTCAGACAAGACATACAAGAAAAAGTTTCCAATGTTCGAAATAAACGCTGGAATGTATTCGCGAGTGTTCAGCACTTCCAAGGAGGAGCATTGAACAATGTGTGCGGAAGTAATCATTGATAGAAGGTTACAAGTAATATTAAAATATAGAATTAAATGGTACTAAAGCAGAGTTGCAGAATATAATGACAATATAAAATATAGAACACAAAAATATACAATAATTTTTAGTTAATATGTAATTTTACTGAAAATCTCAGTAGTATGAAATCTACAATGAAAAGTTTCGGATATAAACTCTTTTTCTTCCCAGTTATTTTTAATGACCATTATTTTTCTATTGGTACGAAGGCGAAATTTTAGAATAAAAGTATATATACAATATAAAATACAGAATAATTGAAATATAGAATATACAATATAAAAATTCAAGTATAAAAAAATTTATGTAAGTGTCAAAAGTCTGAAATCTAGGACAAAAAAGTTTGGTATCAATTAATTTTTTGCTTATATAACCACTATACATTACATTTCAACAAAAATTACAATATAGATTCAAATTCAAATGTCTCTTAATGCAGTATGTATGTCTCCACGATACTGGTTCTGCTGTTCATTACTTCTCTGAAAATTAAAATTAGCAACAAGGGATTATCTTCCAGAAAGTAAAGAGTTTGGCTGCAGATCGTGCGATTTGATATTTCCTGATATCTATCAACTGCTGTTTCATAAGTCCGAGGTCAATGCTGATGAGTTTGTTTGATTGTTGCCATCAATCGTTTGAGATTCTGTAGAATTCATGGAAACACAATATTCGAAATGTGAGTATTCGCCAGGAGAAGCAAGAACCGTATTCAATTATCACAAAAAGACCCAATCTGTCAGCCAAAGCAAATAACCGCCTCAAAGTGGCTCTTTCGTAGGACTGAAGAGAGTTGGATATCGTTAAATTCGTGTTTCATAGGTCAAAACACATAACTTCTTACAAAATTTTCCATCGAAATTACTCTCTAATTTGTAGCATCCTTATCCCATTGATCATGAGAAGCAAATGTTGATGCAAGAAACGAATTTGTCAATTTCACTATTGAAAATTGGTACATCAGTGCTTAGAGAAGGAAATTGGAAGGATTCGACTGAACTGAAAATTGTGCAAGAGACGAATTCATTCCTTGCATCAACATTTGCTGCTCATGATCATTGGGATCAGGATGCTACAAATTATGAGAGCAGTCGGTAAATCTGCATTTGCATGCAATGGAAGATTTTGTAGGAACTTCAGGTGGTTTTTGGCTAGCAAATGGGGCCTCTTTTGATAGTAGAAGACGCTTCTTGCTTTCAATGTTTCGAGGTATAAAAACTGACATTTTTATGCCTCAAAACTCCTGATAAATATTCAATATAATATATAGGCCAATGGAAAGTAATTTGAGTAGGAGCTAAAGAGATAGTTCTGTTCCTCAATAAAATTACCAAATTGAGTTTCATTGGGAACTATTGGTAAAGTGTATTGTACAAATTTATCCCACGATTAATATTTTTTTATTCTGTTATATTCACTAATTGCACCATCTTCATGAATTTTTTTATATCGATGATTATATCGAATGAGGAAAAAACAACGAGCAATATTGAATTCAAAAAAGGAACGAGGAGTCATTATTATGTCCGTTCACTCACTTTATGATCCGTCGACGATAAAGTAGGAACCTAGTCTGAGGGTGGTGAACGATAAAGTGTTCCTTATCGCCTGGTCGAACGGATAAAATGACATTTAATATACATGCTCGGAAAATTTAAAGATCCTAGTTCCGATGTAATGGCCCAATCAGTTTCTGATTCAAAAAGAAAGCACTGCGCTTGCCTGCTGATACAGAGGGTGAACAGAGAAAAAGCAGGCTTGTTCAAACAAAATTTCAGACCCGCATGTTTTTCTCCCAGGATAATTTTTTAGGCAATTGCTTTCCTCTCGCGAGTTGAAGTTTTTCGATATTCGATTTCAACACACACACAAAGGAACTATTTCAATGTGAAAATTAAACGTACCTACATTTATTCAACAGGTGTTTTGAAATATTATGGAATTGATGAACAAATCTTGAATGCTCAAGTCAAATTAATATTGCAGATTAATCACTGATCATTCCCATGTTTCTGTTAGCAAAATTACTTGTAGTTGAATGAATACACTGACCATAGAAATGCTCCGTGTAAATAATCATGATTATAAAATTGCCCGTGAACTCGCGAAATGTTGATTACTTGAATTTTGGTAGAGTATACCACCAAATAAGCCTGTTCCTTGAGAAGCTTAAAAAAATTATCGTTATAACGTGAATCAGTTGAATTTAATGAGAAAACATTTATAGAAGTGACATGCAGAATGATCGTGCTCATAAAACGTTTAGGAAGGACTTGTGAGGAATTTGTCGAATGAAGTACAGTTGTGTAGTTCCCTCTTGAAATTCTCAATTTACGAGGACGATGCTCCAACTCCACATTAACGTCCAACAAATTTGTGTAACTGTTCGAATATTCGGAGCGATGATATTTTCCAGCGTTCGTTCTTTTCGTCTCCACGATCCAGAACCACGGAATCGGCCTCAGGGGAATCATCCCCCCTCGCCAGGGCCGGGGAGGCTAGGGCCAGGATGAGGGGGAAGGAAACCTCCAAAAATCCCGTGTTTGGGGACAGGTAGGTAAGCTCCAAGTTAATGTTGGGTCCTCATATTCGGCAGCACGTGGGGGGCTGAATCGAACGCGGCTCGGGCCGGGCGGCCAGCCAAAGCCCTCAGGGCCCAGGGGCGCAGGCCCTCAGAAGCCCGAGACGGTAGACACACTTTCCCATGAATTTCGTGCACATGTTCTCATGACGCGGCACCGTGAACGTTGCCACAACCCCAACAGAACTGACACACGGCAGACGTTCTTCACGCGCGCATCCTTTCAGGTGAGTTGACGTTTGTGTATGTGTAGGTGTTTCGATGTGTGCCGCCGTATACGGCATCGGGGGACGTTGACCGACGAACGTGCACGGTGCACACATTTTCCCGCCAGGTTTTCTCGCCCTTCAGGCTCTCCTTTGCAAAATCACAGTAATTTATTTTTTCCCTATTTCTCATCTGTGCTATTTTCGATAATATTCGGGATACCATTTCCTTTCGAAACAATTTTCTTTGACCGCTTTAATTCAGAAACAATTACCTCGAATGATTTCAATAATACATTGTATACCACAGTCGCTTTAAGAATATTGAAATTACTGTGTTTTTGTTTGGGGTAGCAGCCTCTACAGTTTTCGATGCACGAGATATTCAATTACATGGCATTTTCGGTGCTCGAATATGAGTTTGAATAATTTATTGGGCAACCAAAAAATCCTGGCGAATCCTATCACTCAAAAAGCAGGCGGCGCTATTTTTACTCAGTTAGTTTAGTGAGTTCGGAATGTATCATTATTCTCTTTATAATTAAAAGTTGAGGTTTCATGAAACATTTCTGAATTTTCACTCTTGGAATAAAACGATTCACTTCAAGAGTGACACTTTTTCACAATAATCGCTCGAATAAATATATCGTTTTTTAATTTTAATTTAGCTAGTTTCAGATACAGTTCAAAGACATTCTAATGTTTTTTTAGTAATGTTCAAGCGTTACATGAATATGTTTGAATCGTTCATTATTTCCCATCTAGCAAGATGAGCACAACATATCATTCCTTATTTTTTCAACAATATGCAGCAATTTGAGTTGATGGCACGTAACTTGAAATTAGAAAAAGTCAAATAATGAAGGAGAACCCAAATTTATTGGGATGAAATATTCATTTGGGGAATTTGGAAGTGGTAAAGTAAGGGCAAATAATTCGTTTTTCTAGAAATCGACGTTGTTCTTCCTCGAAATATCTGGAATCAAGATAGAATACATTCGTGCTTATTGTAGATTTCTTCAACAAATTCATTGATCACTCGTGTATACAAATATGAACTTCATGCACTGTATATTCCTGTTTCAGCCACAAGATGGGAAACTTGTCTTTGATCTTATACCCTTAACCGCAACATCTTAACCATAATTCTCTTACAAACCAAAGTTTCTTCTGATGTGAAAGCGATAGTAAACATTTAGTCATTATCCAATTTTCAAGCATATAAAGTTCTACGAAATCTTTCGCAAACACTAGACTGATTTATTATTTGAATTTCCTTAAAATAAGAAACAAGAAATGTGGTTAATATCGAGAATAAGAATTCATAAACATTGCGAATTCTGAGATCCCAACGGATATGAAATAATTGTTTCATGAAAGAATTAAGGAATCTGAAGGGAAATAACTTCAGTCGGTATTCTGTTGTTAATATTAGAGCTATAAAAACAGTTATACAATGTGTATCAGTCGAATAGAAAACACGAAAAAAAATTGTTTGCCGAACGCAACGCCCTGATATGTTCGCGAAAATTAGCAACGGAGCAAAGATATCATTTAGTGAAAATCATTTTTCTCAATTAGTTTGACACAACTGGAATATGCCCGCTCATATCATGTTAAATCAACAAATTTTTTCGTTGATATACAAAATGAAATTAGTAAAACTACATGAGCTTCACATGTAAAGCAGATGAGAGAGCAGTTGATAATGCAATAAGTAATGATACCAAATTGGATATTATCCTTGATGTTCAGGAGAACCCATATAAGGTGAAATAAAATGCGAAAGAATCATGGAGGCCATATTAATAGTCATTTTTTTCATTCATATCGATAATTATTTAACACGACTGATGTACCTCCGATGTAGCAACCTTACAAGCTTCACCTGAAATAATAAGGTTTCAGCAAGATCAATCAACACCACATTACCAAATCAATAACCAACGGCATATTTTTGAATCCATCGGTAGAGAAATGAGTTCAATAAAAGCCAGTATGATAACCTAATCCTACGTCAGTGTTTTTTACTCTTTCATTTCATTGGGCTGATGCGTACTGTGAGAACAAAAATCACTTGTGCAAATTTTCATCCTGAATTTCAAAGTGAACCTATTGATATTTATTCTTTCGAATTGTCTATGATAATAATATCTATTCGATTACGATGAATCAAAAACGATCCCGAATGGATATGAGATACATCAAAATGACCAAAAATATTTTTTTCTTGATGAAATCTTCCTCGTTTGGGTTCACCTTCGCCAATAGTTGATCTGTTTTCCTAATCATGAGAATCCTGGTAATTCTGATGCGTTTTGATCAACAATAGGAATGAGAAAGGAGTATGTAATTGAATATCTCGATGTCAACCTTTGCAACATTTTTATCATTTTCCGCTGGTGAAGGGGCGGAAATAAATAAAGAGCAGGTAGGAGTGAAAAAGTGCTGACGACAGCAGAAAGCACTTGAATCCAGTGATGAACAGTCTCCCCTTAACCCTCATTGATCTTGATGTCACAACGGACGAAATTCCATTTTAAGTGAAAGTTCTACAGCAAGCAGTTGAGAAATCGCACTCGAAAAACGATTCAATTGGACTCGAAACTTAAGACAACTTCAAATGGATCATAATAATCTCTCATTAATTCTGGAAAATTAGTTAGCTACTTAATTAAATATCTTCATTTGCGACTAAATTACTCCCTTGTATCCATATCCATCCAATTTGCTAAGATTATGAGAACATGTTTAAAAAAAAATCAGTGCGACTTGAAAGAGTATGTCTCCATTTGGTCAATGGTTTGTATTTGTTATAAACAAATCTACATTCCTATGGATCATGTTTGCATTGGGCTGAAATAATTACCCTATCTCTTTCATTAGAGCCCAGAATGCTTGTATACCTCCTACTGGATTAAAAACATTGAATTAGACCTCATTAATCTTCGGTTTATTTAATGGGAGGCTTACTCGATAGCTTCAAATACATTTCAATTGAATAATGATCGTTGATGCAATGACGGATAATGGCTCGAAAAAATATATTTCAGTTATATAAGAGAGACGTAATTTGGTCATTAGTTCGAACGAATTTCATCTATAATAAATAGATAGCAAAACATCTACATCGGTCGTTCAATAACCTAGTCAAAAATTTGAAGGTATGATCATGAGCACGACTTGTGGCGTTTCCATTTTAAGCTAAGGATAGCATTATTGTAGGGCTTAGATGGTTATGGCACTCTCCCTACAGAGCCGTGAAGCCTGCTTCATCGTTCATTCTTATCACTCTCACCCTTTCCTCACCTTCTCACGATTTAAGTGCTTCTGGAATGACGCCATTAAAAAGGCTCCAATAGAAAAGACCCAAAATGCTATTAAAATTCTTTCATTATATCCAGAACCTTCACAGATGCTGACACCGCTGCCACTTGAACGATGAAAGCAAGGGTCATTTTTGTTACGAGATGTCAAGGTGAATATATCGCGGTGGAACAATTCTCGATCTGTTATCAAGGACGTGAACATTAGTGTTGTATGATAATGGAGAACATTAATTCTGCTTGCTTCTTTTTCGAGCTGAATTTCGTTTGTCGATTGTGTTTTTGTCTGTTATGTCGAAGGTCACTTCTTGAAATATTAATCCAAAGTTTGATGTATTAATATCTTTCTCGATGATCTGGAAATAGGAAGTCGTTCAATATACATCTTATGATAAGTACAATTATCATAAGAATCAATTCTATTTATTCACATGGATATAGTACGCAAAAAAACATATATGGAAATCGGGAAATCTCTGTATCTATCGGAAGATATTTTTACAGATTCAGAATGAATTTTTGAATCGAATTATTTTCCTTGAATGCAAGTCTATTAGATGTGTCTAGAAATATCAAAATATCAAAACTCTAGTAACGAACTAGATCAGTTGTAAATATAATTTTCAGAAGACATTTTGAACAATGAATGTCCATGGATATAAGGTACACAGATCAAAGATTCCACCGTTCTTTTGAAGTAATCGACATCCATTCAGTTCTCAAAGCGAATGAAATACGAACAAACTCTATTTTTCAACCATCCTGTATTGAAATAGTTAGGATATAATTGAACCATAGGAAGCTATCGACTGATGGCTACAAATATTGAGATCCTGGAAAAAAATCCAGTAATCGTTTTTGCGTCTAGAATCGCACATTTCAGTTGGAGCGATGGTTGACAAACAGGTATTTTCAGGATCTACTGCTGCTATAATGCTGATACTATGATGTTGTAAACAGACGTCATGGTCGATAGTACCAACCAAGAAGACAGACCACCCGAGAGATCAAGACCACGGTAAGTGAAACATTCTGAATGACTGATAGATTGAAACGAGGCTAATCTCTCCCTAAATTTTCATTTGAATTCGAATGACGTTTCGGGAATATTCTGTACTTTTCCAAACAGTAATCCAGTGTTTACATAAACGTATTTGCTCGTCTTCTGGCTATAATGGTATGAAATGAATTGTCTTGTTCCTGAAGGAAGGATTTTTTCATATACGTTATTTGAAGGCTTTGTGTTACTTTGCATATAAGAACTAGAACCTACAGATGAAGCTGAATTCCACAAATAGAGTAGCCTTTAAATCAATCATATGAATTTCGGAGGAGATAATCGTTATACAAATAGTTCAGTGGTCCTGATTCTATACAACATAAATTAACAACCGCCACTTTCTGAACTAACCTCTCTATCAGATGGGGAAGTTTGGCTGATGAACGGGATCTATTGGATATCCTGGATGGGGTCCATTCCAATCTGCAACCCACTTCACTAACTTTGGGTCCTGTTAACTCAAACATCTATGCTAGGAGACATTCAGCACACGTTTATCCTACCACAGAAGACAGAAATGTCAAACAACAGTATTCAGTGAGTATTGCGAAACCTTTTTTGGTATATTTGAGATGCTCTCTAATATATCATTTCCCAATAAAATGGTGAATAAATGCATATTCTAATTCAACATGTGTACACCAAACTTGTTCATTATGATATATTTCGCACCGGTTGTCGATGATACTTTAGCTAGAATTTAGATTCTTGGGGTTTTATATAAAAATGAAATATCAAACTGATACTGTATCAAAAAAGATACATGATATGTTCACATAACTACCATCTTGTCGCAAGCATAATTCCAAACGTTGCTAAAAACAGAAAAGTATTTTTCAGGAGTAGTTATTTCGTTATGAGAGCACTGCCGATAAAATACAATCAATCTTCTAAATAAGTCTCACAGATTCCCATATATTTATGAGAACTCTATAATACATATTTAGCGGAATTGAAAGTGTGATCAATATTTAAAACAATATTGTTCGTTCTTGAGTTGATAATCCATAGCATCTATAATTGCTGTTGAAAAAATTACTCTAAATTGTGAAAGAAAGTTTTCCGCTAGAATGTATATTGTCGTATTGTGGAAGATGAGTTTAACGAGTTTATTATCCATCTCCTGTGTGGAAACTGTAGAGGAATGGGAAAAGCAACGACCAATATTCGAATAGGTTTCCTCTGAGCTTCATAATAGCAAAATACAAACATCCCTTTTGTGACTATCGAGATGAATAGAAACCTGGAGAAGAGTATAGCTGATTTCCTTATTGAAGATATCGAGAACGTATGTTTACATCGAATTCATACGAGTACGTATATCAGATGGCTCTATTAAACGGACCAACAAGGAGTGGGATTAGAACTGAGATATACATTATGGAGTATGATGCACATGAGTTCAAAGTCGATTGCTTTTTCAATGTCGTCTCTCCACAATACGCGAGCTCGAGAACATCTTTGATATCAAAGGAAGAAGAATGTATGTGAGTTGCTCCTATACGAAGCACTAACAAGGTATAATTTGATGGAATCAGGATTACGAATTCAATCGTTTATTTTTATAATACCTATGAGCATCACTGGTCAACAAAAATGGATGATAATTACCCATGGAAGATATTATCATATTATAAAATGATCCACGAAGGAACGAAACAGTTTGATCATATAAAACCACATCATCATCATCATATCTATAAATCTTCAGGAACCAAAGTCCAAACGCTTGATACGTCTCACGTTATTTGACTTTGTTCGACAGAGCTTTCATAAGTAAGAGGTTTTCATATAGAGATCAGAACTGGCAATAGCCCATTTGATCCGATTAGATGATGCTGAAAGAGTGAACTGTCTTACATCGCTTCGAGAAAATACTGAAGAAATATTGTTCTCCAGTAAAAATATGTATATGAGTCATCTCAAGTTGCGATTTATATTATCAAATCTTTTACTTCAGAATAGCAAAACACTAATCATACATGACTACTGAAAGATAGTCTCTTGAACTTTCATATCAAAACACATTAGTTCAATGCTTCAAGAAATTATTTGTAGTCAAGAATATTATATTCCATAATTCGGATGCTTCTTTCTCATGATCGATGACAAGGCATGAAAATTAGTCGATTAAATTAGTGGCGCAACATCGTTGCATAGTAAATGTCTTCCTGAGATCCCTGAGATTCTTGCGTGCGAGCGTTGAATTCCGATTTAGCAGCACCCCTTATTCGAAGACGTACCCCCAGTGATGACGACATTGCCAGCAAGGTTAGAGCACTTCTCGGATACAATCGATATAAAAAGCATTCCGAAGAATATCAGACACTTTCAGTATCATAAGCGAGCATCTCAATTAATTACTGTGGACCATCTGGAAAGCGATTATTTTTTAAAAGTTTGCGGCAACACGGTTCATTTATTTCGTTCTGGAGTAAACAATCTTTGGCAAGGAAATAAGATTGAAACACTGGAACAAGTGCGTTTAATGCATCCTGAAGAATTCTGTGACAACTCAATTATATAATATTTTATTATGATAATCATAATCCAAGCAGCTTAACCAATATCAATTAAATGATTCCCTAATGGGAATAGGATAATCGATAAACTGAGAACTGTAGGAATTCGCAGTAAAATGAGAGCCTTATTGTTATTCATTGTGTTATATTATTATTATTATTAAAGAAGTTATTTTGTTATTGAAACGATTATACATCGAAGATAAATAGTAATGTTTTATAGCATATTAACAACAATATCCCAATTACGATCCAGGATTTATTGTCGATAAACACTTCAGATATGATATTTGATTAGTGAAATGAGAGGTCTATCGACTGAGTTCAGAATTCTCCAAGGTAACCTGAGTGGTACATATCTTGAAATGATTCATTTCGCATAATTCTAATTGACGCTTTCTCACGGTATACTAAGGTGAAGGGCAGTAACCAAGTAACCAAGATTAGCAGGAATTCAACATATATGTATATCCGCAGGAATATTCAAGAAACATATAATAACATGTTTGAAATTTTCATTTTCAGAATCTCCCACCACTACCTTTACGTCCTCCACCTGTCCCAAAAAGGAATACACCCGTTGTTCGAAACACAACCAAACCCGCGGCTACTTACAAGGTGAAACCAGTCCCCATCAACAAGCCTGCTGAGCCTCCTCCACTTCCTCCCACTCCAAAATGCCGAGCACTTCCCAACAACCCCTTCTCGGAGAAACCAAAACCATCCGTAGGCCAGCAACCCTCTTCGGATTCCTCCAACGTCAACCATACAAGAAGGATCGACGTAAACAAGAACATCTACCAAAAACAAAACATCAAAGCGACTGCTTTCGCGTATGAGGCCTCGAATCACTCCCCTCCCACATCTTCGGGGCCTCCCTCACATCCCCCGAAGGCTCACAAGTCAACCATGTCATCGAATAAAGTTCAGGGAACGCAAAGGGTTTCTATAAGGCAGGACTCCAGCGTATCGAGCGATAGTTTCAGTCAAACTTCGTCGCCCAGCTACACCACGAAAACCATGGAGACCCCCCTTTTACCACCCAGAGCATCGAGTAAGCAGCAGAACAGAACTGTCGATACTACCAAGAGTGGTGAAGATGAAGCCAATGGTAACTCTTCGATCACTAAGAGTATCTCGACACCTGCTAGCCTCCAAACGATTGTTAGATTCCACAACGGATCTAACATGTCTTTACATCACCGAGTAAGATAATTTGCTCAGTAATGGCTTCTTGAATATGAAACACTTTGTGATAACTATCTGAGTATGAGGGTAACGGCATTATTTTGAGAAACGACAAAAGCCAAATTTCAGTCTTCACTATTTTTTTTGATTTTTAAGTCTTTGGTTGTTTATTCCTTCATGAAAGCTATTGCATTCGAACGATACGAACGAATTCTATTGTAGCTCCACACCAAGTGTTTTATTAGAGGCCATTGTTTGACACTGAAGCTGAATAAAAGGTTTTCCAGATCATCCGAGACATAAGGAGTCCCCCATTCTCTTATGTGAATCGGATGAAATTCAGATTCGCTCAACTTTTGATCAATGCTATTGCTCTCTTTGCAATAGGTGCAGGAATGGCAGCATATTTCAAAGGTAACTGAAAAAACATTGATCTGCTTCCTTTGGATCAGACCCACCTCAGTGGAAGTTTCCTATCGAAGGCTAATGTTTTACAGCATATCCAACTGACGTGAAAATTGTGAACAAGTCGTTGAACGTAACTACCAGCCCGGTGGTCATCGAAAAAAAGAGTGACAACCCAGCCCCTGGCATATGTCTACCAGTTATAGTTCAGTTCTGTAAGATGCATGGGGTGCCCTACAATTACACCGTGTTCCCGAACTATATCGGTCATTTCGGCCAAAGAGAAGCTGAGCAAGAATTAGAAGTTTACGATGCCGTTGTTGATGTCAAATGTTACGATTTGGCAGCTTTATTCCTATGCTCACTTTTCGTGCCCAAATGTGGATCAACTGGTGGTGTAGTGCGACCTTGTCGAAGCTTGTGTTTGGGTGAGTCATTGAAAAAATATATTTGTACAGATATGACGATGTTTTTATTTTTCGTAGAGACGAAACGGCGCTGTGGCTTCTTTTTGGATGTCTTCGGACTGACTTTACCAGACTACTTGGACTGTGAGCTCTTTCCAGAATCCAGTAATCCCAATCAGTGCGTCGGACATCATGAAGTAAAACAAGCTAAAATACAAGCGGCTAGACCAGGTGAGTGAATGATTTGGTGTGAATGACAAAATTCAAATTCAGTTTGTGATAGGCGAGCACAAACATTATTCATCGAAATACACATATCCATTATCGATTTTTCAATCTGATGGTTTAATTTCGAATTGTGAGCAGATCATTTAGAATCTGACATATCAATCGATGTGTTCGGACATTTACGATACCCTTCGTGAAAATTAATAGGAAAAATTGCAGACTCTGAGTGGATATGGAAATTTTCCTGCTAGGGAGTGAGACATCCGCAAGTTTCTGAATATCATATACGTATAGAGATTTAGTAGTGAAATTCCTCATCAGATTGTTTGTCCATACAAATGAAAATGATGAAAATGGCGCCCATCAACGGGTAAGAACTATCTGAGTACGAAGGTAATTGCATTATTTTGAAAAACGACAAATTCCTGTTTGTTACCTGAACTATTGTGTAGTTATTTATTTGTTTCATAATAGCTATTGCATCCGAATGATACGAACGAATTCTATTGTAGTTCCACATTAGGTGTTTTATAATTCTAGAGGCTATTGTTTGACAGTTGAGCTGAATAACAGATTCTCCAGATCATCAGAGACCTAAGGAGTGCCTCATTCTCTTATGTCAATCGGTTGAAATTCAGATTTGCTCAGCTCTTAATTAACGCTATTGCTCTCTTCGCAATAAATGCAAATAATAATATGAAAATTTATAATAGTAACATACTTTCTTATCAGATTCATTTTCGACACTAACGAAATGGTGAGAATGACGCCTACGGCAATGATTCAATAACTAAAGCATATCGACACCTGCTGGCCTACAGACGAGTTAGGTTCCTCAACGGATATAACATATCGTTACATCGTCGAGTAAGATAATTTGCTCAGTAACGGGTTCTCGAACATGAAAAAACTTGGTGAGAACTATCTAAGTACGAGGTTGCTAGCCTACAGACGTTAGTTAAGTTCGACGGATTAACATCATCAAGTGAAATAAATCGCTCTGTAATGGTTTCTTCAATGAGATACACTTGACAAGATTGTTTGACCATGATAATGTCAATTTTCTGAGGAGTTCATCAAAGGTTATCGCTATCTTTGCAATATATGGAAATGGAGTGACATATTCGTTTATTACATTGGTATCCAAATCATCGTAAGAATAACTCATAATAATATTTGTTTGGACACGTTCCTAAAAACTCGTGACCAAATATTGAATTAGGTATAAGATCACGAACTGATAAATATAAAGCTGACAAACACAAACAGCAATCACCAACCGTTTCCCCCATATTTGCCAACGAAGATCCTGAGAAAACCATCGAACGAGAAAAAGAAAAAGATAACGATCATCATGAGCGCCGTCGAATGGGCACAAAGAACTCGAAAAACATCGGAACATTGCTACAAAATCATCGAATATTCATTTCGAAAACTGAATTTGGTATTTTTGTTACTAACGAAGTTCTAGTGAACTGAAGTTGAGGATATGAATTCTGTAACTAATCACCAATCAGTATCCTGTGAATGAAAGTGAAATAAGGAGAATATAGAGACACAAATCACCGAAACCCTTGAAATGATTAGGGCTTCCGTGAATGATTCAGCCCAACAACGGCACTAATAAAAGTTGTTGATGACATTGATGATGGTAGTGCAACAGTAATAATGCTGTTAGACATCTGCAAGACATTTCTGGAAAGGAACGAGGTCCATTCAAGCTGCATTACTACTGTTAGTATGGTGAACTGATCTCTCGTAAGGAATTATTCAACATATGGATGTCAATCTGTAACCCTTGAGAAGAGACAATCTAATTCATATATCAGAAAGACCAAGTCGTCGGGCGATTATTTTCGTTGCTGTTATTTCATTATCCTTGTATATTATCTATGACAATGATGATTCATAATCCAAGATTCACGTGAATTTGGAACTTCGAAACTGATACTCAATCCAAATCACTTCTTAAATGATTATCAGAAGAGTAATATTCTAAGAAACATGAATATTTCGATATAGACATATTCACTTCTTGAAGATTATACTTCATTGTCAAACGAACAGGTGAATAAATGTAATAAGTGATGAAATATCTCGATTTGTTTCAAGAAACACAGCGTTGATTGTCGCCCTCAGAAATATATCCTAAGGGCGGCTGTGAAACGAGAAGGGAGGAGACGCGGAGGTAATCATCTCGTGCTTCTCGTTCCTTTCAATTTGGTTATTTTGCACCCGCCGCAGATTATTTTCAATTTGGTGGAGTAGCAGAAGAGGGTCCCCTATTATTTAATTTGAATTATCCGCCCGTATTCCCTGTTTAATCAATTCCATCGGATTACTCATTCCTTGATTCTGCTTCTGGAACTTATCTGACGATCTTATGAATCTATTTCAATTGCAATTGTTCGAAAGCCCATACAAGGTGGTTCATTTTGTGTGAAAGTAGAATAACTTACAAAGGAACAAGAATTAAAAAGGTATTATGATTATTCTTCGGGTAATTTGATAATATACAGGTCGTTCCATTTGAAAATAATGACTTGTACCCTATTTCGAACCGAACTTCTCTAAATAAGGTCTTCATTATGTTATGCTCGAAATATGCTAAAAGTCATGCTCTCAATAATAATCTTGGATGATAATTATCTCGAAAATGACTGAAGATAGGTGAGGGAAGTATCATGCAAAAATGTTCAGAAAGTCACACAAATCAAAAAATACTGTAACATATATGTACTATTTGAAATAACGAAGATGGTGCTACTTCTAAGTGACAATATTTTCAACCAATAGATCACAAATGCAAATTTCCAGAAGGTGTAAGACAAATAAATATAATTGATTCTTTGAAAAATAACAAGGAGAGTACGAAAACTCTGAATGGTTCACTATCAATATTGATATAATGAACGTAAAGAAACATGTGAGTCGTGAAAATATTCAATATTTGATGTCTTGTTTGTGTAAAGCAAACTCAATACATGCTATTTTCCGGAAACAGTTCATATTGATGAATTCGTGTTCGGAGATTGTGATGTGATTTATTTAATACCAGATAAATGTTCGAAGCGATATTACACGTGTTGTTTCGGATTTTACCAATAATTGGCATTGCGGTGAAATATTATTTGTTTCGGTTTATTAATTTAATTAATGGTGGTTTTTCGAAATCATCACACTCGAAACAATTAATTCCCGAATAACTTGTACCTTCCCAGATACGTTCCCTTTTCAAAACTCGTGTTTGACCTAAAACATAAAAATAAATCGAATAGTGCTCAACTACTCACGCACTGAAAGGAAAATAAATCCATCCGAAATGGTTGCAGTATTAAAGAACGTGAAAAACCATAAAATTCGCTCGTAGCCCAAACAGGTGACGATGGACGTTTCTTTCCACAGATTTCCGCATTAACAATGGGATAAGAAGAGATTGTATGGAACTCGAGAGCATTAGAGCACAAAACCAATATTATATTTAGAGGGAGTTAGCTTTGTGATCGAGAAATAAATAATAGCAGAGTTTTATCCACAAGAAGTTACTTGGTATATGATTACTTCAAAGCTTTGTAATCTTTCAAGTTTTGTTTTCAACAAACATGGATGTGAGTTAAAATGAAATATTCAGTTAGAGGTCGAATATCTGATTTCCTTTCCGGTTCATCCTTTCTAGTGTCTATCACGATTTTCAGAATAATTACCACACATCAGAGAGTATCACATTCAATATTAGGAAAAAGATGAGTATAATCAATGTAAATGAAAACTGACAGCTTCTAAGATTTATTACAGTTCAATAAAGGATAACGACAACCCAAATGATGAACTACCTTCAGCTTATTAATAGCATGGAGAATTATTACATCCCTCGGGATGATGGGTATTGAAAAACGGTAGAGAATACTTCAGTGAACCGAAATTCATTCAGTACCTATACGTGGAAAAAATCGTCTGTCACAAACAATTTCTGAAATCGTCAGTGAAAAGTTGAAACAGCTCGATGGAAAACCAATTAAGTAAATATCACACAAAAACATCGAAATTCCCTATAGGAATTGCTTCGCTCTGCCGTTCTGTACGCATATCTAACCAAAAATCGATTACAAACAACGTTTGAAAGTGGAAACGAACACAATTAGGGAATATTTACAAACACCGTTTATCATCCAGGTCGAAATCGAATTGACTCTAACGAGTCAAAACTAGAATTCATGGCATTTTCCCACTGTCGAGTGAAATACAAACACATATCTCTAATCGTGTTTTTTGTAGTCGATTGAGATCAGATTGATTTGAAATATCTGATTTCAGGTCTCGTAAGCGCAAATTCATACACGTGAAAGCTTTTCACTTGAATAATGGTAGTTAATTAATAATTATTTGTAACTGTCCCAATTCTTGTTTCTGATTATGTCATCTAACCAGCAAGAAGAAGATCCAGGTTATTCATTTCGCAATTTGTTATTACTTCATCGAGTGGAGTTATTCCTTTGATTTGGTAGGTTAATTCGTAAACATTCGATGAATTTCGAAAGAAGTGACAGCCGTACATGACTTCCATAGCACTTTTCTTGAAATATTTCCAAAATAACACTGATGATTTCAAAAACATTCAAGAATATAGAACATTCCTTAGAAATATTCACATAAAATTTCCTGTTTTATTGATGAACTCCGAGGAGAATTGTTTCACACTATTATAGAATACATGCATATATCTTGAGAAATGTTCAAAATATCACTGATGGTCCAACAATCGGAAAAAATTGTTTGGAGCATTATATGACTACAGTAAATTTCAATACAATTATTTCAAGGGATCAAAAAATCATAGTAAATGAAAAATCTTCATATTCAATTTTCTAACAGCCTTGTGAATTCTGAGATAAAGAGTTTTCCAAAATTTTCGAAATATTTTCAACATTCCACTGACTATTTAAAACGTCCATAAAATCACCATGTTTCTACCAATTGAATTCCAATATGTCAAATCGATACTTAGGCAAAGTATCTGAGGCATGAATAGATAGATAGCCATTACATAAAATATTCAAGATGGAAGGTTCATATGAATTATACTGGGTCGCCGATATTATGGAAACTGTCGATTAGTTCAGATACCTAGCGAAAAATGTTGGGATACAAAAATTTTAGGGTTTTTCAAAATCTACTACACTAAATAAAGGATAGTTAAGGAGATGGGTCGAGAAGTCTTAAAGAAAGAAAGTTGCTTTCTGTTGAATAGATATATATTATTGCATATTTGAAATTTCTATTTAGTGTAATAGATTTTGAAAACTCTAGAACTAGAATATAGAATATTAGCGCTCTTGTATAATCCTATGTATAAGGAAAGTAATAACGCCATTGCAAACTCGGGGTGAATTCAATCGAGGCTCTTGCAGATCAAAAATGAACCGATGATGTTATCCTGGGCTCAGCAACAAAAAACATTCCTGAAGATCATGCAGGAAACATCGCTGGTAACTTCAGTCCTCCATAACACCACCAATATAACTTCCACTTGGTTCCAACAAAAAAAAATAAGCCACTTTCACGATCCTGTCCAAATTTTACAAAAATAATTTTCCAGGCATACGTTATTGAGGAAGAAATAATCAGTTAACCCAGGAAGAGGGTCTTGTTGAGAATCAACTTTAGAGATTAATATTATTGATCAACGTTGAATATCTCAGAAGTTTTCTACTAATTAAAATATTGAACCAACCACGAAGAAGTCGATGATGAAAATCCAACATATAATTTTGACCACTGTCAACAAGCTAATCGAAGCAACTGCTTAATTAAGAAGAAAAATCAGGTTGATGAAAAATAGAGCTTTTCATTCAAAGTTTATGTTTATATCAACTTTGTCCATATCTGCTTGATGGAAATTGTGAAAGTCAGTGATAGTGCCATTCACGTCCATCCTGATCATCATCGAAATATAGAAATTTCGAGAAACCAACATGTCATTGATAGAACATAACAACTGAACACATATATATGCTCGTATGAGATGAAATAAAAATATAGAAACATACTTGATGAGCATGAGATACAGTGCTTCACCAAGAATTGCTGGAAGAAATTCTCTGCCATAAATGAAAAAGAAATATTTCGGTCAGTAAAACGTAAAACTTCCTTCACTATCCCTTTACTATAGAACAAAATAAGTTCGGCAGTAAATTCAGAAGCAGCATTCAGAAAGCTGTGCAGATTATACTTCTTTCCATTAGATTGCTGCAATTTCCTCTTTCAAAAACATTTGTCAATGATTGAAGATGAGCAGTTTTGTATTCCACCTGGTATCATCGCCAAATCTTCAGATGATTTCATGACAGAGATATACAGTGTGTAAAAGCCAAATGGAATAAATTCATTATTTCGGTTACTGTACATATTTCTAAAAAGTCCCGAAACACGTCAAATTTAAATTATAACTTGACATTCTTTTACGTGAAAATGCAACCCCTACCTTCAACCCCCTTAGAATGACAGGTACAACCCCCAATTTTTTAAATGGGAAGTATAGGCTTGTGATATATCATTTGAAAGGTCTCTTCATTCTCTATTCAAAAATGTTATTGTTTTTAAATTTAATGCAAAAATTAACATAAAAAAAATTAATATCATGTTGTTACCGAAATTCGCTACATACAATCAAAAACTAAAATGTAATGCAAAACGTAATAAAATGTAGAACACGAAAAAGAACTATGAATGTTAATGAAGTAGATGTTCAAAATGTTCTCCGCGAACGTCTTGGCAACATCCTAATCTCAAATAAAACTGTCTTCTAACATTATTTAACATATCAGGCGTGATCGACCTAATCGCAAGCGTTATTCGTTCTTTTAAGTCATTTAAATCAGAAGGTTTAGTTTTGTACACATGGCTCTTCACATATCCCCATAAAAAGAAATCTAATAATGTAAGATCAGGTGATCGCGCTGGCCATTCAATCGATCCTCGCCTCCCTATCCACCGATTGGGAAATATTGTATCGAGGTACTGCCGGACATTAAGTTGGTAATGTGGTGGTGCTCCATCCTGCTGAAACCATATCGTATTCGCTGGAACTTGAGGATTACCTGGATCAGGATATAAATTTGCCAACGTTGGAATGACATCATTTTGAAGTAGTGCCAAATAATTGTTGCCATTCAAGTTGCCCTCAATAAAAAAGGGACCAATTATATTGTTCCCTACAATCCCTGCCCAAACATTAACCTTTTGAGGGTATTGAGTGTGTTCTTCTCTCATCCAGTGAGGATTTTCCGTGGACCAGTAGCGGCAATTTTGCCGATTAGCATGACCGTTAAGTAAAAAAGTACACTCATCAGAAAACATAACGTCTTCTAATTGGATAATATTGTTATCCAACATGTCCATCATTTGCTCACAAAAAAAAGTTCTCCTATCAAAATCGTCTTCCATGAGCTCCTGAGTAGGTATCATCTTATACGGATGCAATTTATTTTCTTTTAATATGTTTGCTATCGATGTATGGCTAGCATTGAATGTAGTGGATGCCTGTCTACTCGATGTATGTGGGTTTTCCTGAAACTCAAGCAACACATCTAATTTGAGTTCATCACTCAGTGCATTAGCAGCTGCTTTTTTTATCTGCCTTACATGACCAAACTCGCGAAATTGCTTTTCTATTTTACTTATTGTTCCTTGGGATATAGGCGGTAAATTAGGAAATTTCTCATGAAATAGGCGAGTTACTTCCTGTTGTGTTCGGATGTTATCTCCGTAACCAATCATTTGTAAAACTGTTATTTTATGCATTTCCGTTAATCTAACCATTTTTCAGAATTGAATTGAACAAACTTTATACTTAAATTACAACAATGACAACTTAAATAAAACAATTTACTACTGCTTGTTAAAATAGCGTTGCCACGGAAATACTTTAAAGTTTTTTAATGGTTACCATCTAAAAACCACATTGCTACGGTTTTTGTTCACTTTCTCATATTATGTTAATTTTTGCATTAAATTTAAAAACAATAACATTTTTGAATAGAGAATGAAGAGACCTTTCAAATGATATATCACAAGCCTATACTTCCCATTTAAAAAATTGGGGGTTGTACCTGTCATTCTAAGGGGGTTGAAGGTAGGGGTTGCATTTTCACGTTAAAGAATGTCAAGTTATAATTCAAATTTGACGTGTTTCGGGACTTTTTATAAATATGTACAGTAACCGAAATAATGAATTTATTCCATTTGGCTTTTACACACTGTATGATGTGCAGAATATGCAAAATAAATATCGGAAACTAAGATCCGTCAATTGAGTACCATTATCAACCATTATTTATGAATAGCGGTACTTTGAATATAATAATACAGCATTTTCCTCAAATGTTCCTGAGATTCGTGTGGTTGCGTTGCGTAGAAAATGAATAAGAGTGAATTACTTGCTGAACCAATCACTCTATACAAGAAGATACCTACCTTCATTGGAACACGGGAATGATATGTCTGCTGCAATGACATAAGCCGAGGAGTCCAAACTGGAAGATTTTGTTGGATGCATATTCTTCACAGCTACATACATATTTTAGAATGTGTTTCTGCATCTTGACCAAGAACATCTTTTTTGTAATCTACCTACCGTTATATGTCTTTCCTCTAATCGTTTTCGTCATATGCCGACATTTTTCTACACCTTCATCTTTGACAATCGATAACTGTCACTTTTTAACATCATAATCTTTTAAAATCAGTAAAAAAATATGTTGCGTTCTGGTATATCTATGAGTGGACGAAAACAATAAGAAAACTTCCAGATATAGAAGAACGTCTGTGAAAGTTCTAGAAGACTTCTTTTTGAAATGAAAATTCAATGTTTCTTGCCAGAAGAGAATCTAATTACACAGCAACCTATTATGGTGGTTTCTATGTTCGAAGGTTTTTTGTAACAAAATAACCATTTCTATGGAAAAAATCATCGAGCCTCTATTTGAATACCTTTGTTTCGAAACTATAGATGAGTTTCCTTCGGGAAATGTTCATCATAACTTGAAAATTATCAAACATAGATATAATAAACATCAACATAGTTTGATATGGCATAAAATTCTGCTTCTTTCAATATGAAAAAAAACATTTGTATTCCAATTTGAAGAAGAACAGTAATGAGAACTTTCCCAAATGATCCGAAGTACCGCAGATTTCTTCTTGTTTTTCCCAAGCATAAGTGACCCAGAAAAAATCATTTGTTCTTCTTACTGATTCCCGAAAATGTTCCCGATGTATCAAAAAAATGGCGCAGTTTTCTTGAAAGAGGGGGTGCAAACTAAATGAAAATGAATATTTCAAAAACGACCGGTATAAGATATAGACTGTTGCAGATCCTCCAGATGAGTACGAAAATGTAATCAAACATGTAACTTTCAATTGAGATTACTTTTGTCATAACCGGAAATGCTGCCACATTAAAAATTTTTCAATTGGACAAAACTCAATCAATTACCCCTGTATCTGAATTTTTGAACAGTGTATTTCATATAACTGTGCGATCTGGACCTGTAAGGAGAACCACCTTCAAATTCATTCGCCAGATTTTTTATTTCATGCTGTCAATAACTGTTTTTTGTTATCCATATTGGGATAAAACAGTGTAATGATATTTCACTTTCTCAAATGACCTTTATCTCCACCTAACATACGTATTGATATTCCATGTTTTTTGACTGAGCGTTACTAGCTATCATTCTTCTTATATCCAATCTAATTCATAATTCAGTTCATTCAACAACAAAGGGTTCATCTCAAAACTCAATTTGTTTCAAAACGAAAATCGTAAATATCACTATAAATAATATCGTTCAACTAATCAATTCATGAAATGGTTTGAGTAATTTCATCTTCAACCTGTATATCGAATTGTCTGTCTGGAATCCCTTATTTCTTAGTATCACTACAATCTACTTCATTAGGCAAAATAAACACGAAGACCAATAAGTATTCAGCTGTTTGAAAAAGAAATTATTTTTGGTTACTACAAAAAACTGTTTTTTTTTCTATCTTTCACTATAGTTAAAAAAAACCTAACTAAGCTTTTCTATATCATATTGTCTCTCCCAGGTAAAGTTGTATAGAATAATACAACAAAATATTCAATTATAAGGCATGAATCGGTGAAAAATTGCGTAATCAAGAGGACGAGTTCGCATGAATTGAGGAATAGAAAGAATATATAAAATATATGAAAAAGTTAATATCAATCGCAAAATTACCCTGTAACGCTTTTCCAAATTCGAGGTGGATCCAATCGGAACTCCTTCAGCTCAACACATGACGAAATGCTGATATAATCCTGGTCACAAGAACAAAAAATCATTCCTGAAGTTCGTGGTCAGACATCGCCGATATTCTCAGATCTGTCACTTCTTATCCCACCAGCTGGATAACTTCAGTCGGTCCATACCTTCCATAATAATACTTAAAATGCATATTTCTGAGAAATAGATGATTACTTACCACTTGTTGATGGTCTCGTAGAAACCCAATCTCAGATACAGACGTAGGAAACTTCACGAGATTCCATTTTTCGATATACGCAGAATAAAACAGGAACTTCTTTCTGTTGATGAACATTGACTGATGAGCATGAAAAAATCCGAGATAAAAAGCTAACTTACGATTTTGACGAAGAGCCAGCCATCATCGGGAAACTGCAATTTCTCATGCTAAATTAAAGCAACTGCATCAGAGAATATTGATACAATGTGCTGAAAGGGCCGAAAGAAAGAAAAATGCTTGAAATTAGAAACCAATTCCGAAGAAAATTTCGCTTAAAACGTGCTCGGCTTTCACCACGAAAATAGAATCCTTCTTCCGTGTTCTCGAATCTTTCACCTAATTTCTCAATCCCCTCTTAAAATTCCATTAAAATTTACTAACAGATCACTGTGCAGATCGGCAATGGTGCCATCTACATTCATTTTTATTTCAATCGAAATTTTCAGTAACAGAAACATACCTCTGACGAAACTAAAACATTTTTTCATAGACTTTAGCGTCACGGGAACATACAATTGTAAGAATATATCAAAATGAAGGAGTATCGTGTTTAATTGCTCACCAACTAACCACCAGATGTCCTTATCAAAATTATTATAAAAAATAGATTATGAAACAAGAAATCCTCAACCAAATAATAATTGTTGTCTCAGTTTTCTAGATCTACTTGTGGTGATGTTATTTTCTTGATCTTCTCATAATATTCTTGCAAATTTTTTATTTTTCGTCTTGAATTTTGATTAGCGCCATCCTTTAATCACTAGATCAAATTATAGTATTGATATAAAATGGATACAATCAGTATGACTGACTGCAGCAAATATAACTGAGGTTCAAATCTTGCCGCAAATGAACGCATTTTCATTAAAAAACTTAGTATTAATCTTACTAGTATGTTTGTTTATCTTAGAAGTAGTTCGGATTCCACCATAAACTGTGGGTCTCGCTCTTCTTCAGCTTAAGCTTGAAATATATTTTCTGATGATAAAGTATGGTGAACTTTTGTCGAAGCAAGAACCCTGTATAAACGGCAAATACCAATTAAATCAATTCGGTAATATAATCAGTCGATGATACTCCATGTCGGCGATTTACACTTTAGTATGTCTCACAATCAAGGTATTTAACAGATGATTAGAATTGATCGAATACTGATTGTTATTGCAATTAGTGATGAGAAACCGAACTGTCAATGTAATTCAATCTCCCAATTGTTATAGTTGTAGCAACTATTAATCAGTTTACAATGATTTTACAATTATCTCCGATGGCCAATTGTACTTTGAGTTCAGAATCGTTCCACTAATTGTCTGTTTCACTACTAGCTATTATCCTTAAACGTCAATTACTTTTGTCAATTACAGACTCAGTCATTGCAGAAGGGAACCATTCCAACTTTCGAGTTCTTGAATATGAAGTACTGGAATTGACATCTAATATCGCATCCATTGAAAACGTTGAAGTATTGATCCATTTTCATCTGATATGCTTCCACCAAGAGATATCACTAGAATGATTTGAGTTATCTTATTTATTCATAACGATCAGCTATTTCTTGCCATCTCGATTAAATGTAATCTCGAATGTCTTATTCGCTAGTAGATAGACAAGTAAAAATAGCAGCAATCAAAGTGACTAATTTCCGTCAAACTGCCGCCATTATCGAGGGCTTTTACGTTTAATACTACACAGATTACAATTCAATCTACGTTTACTGTGATTGCTTCTGGAACGGGGCAAATAGTTCGAAACATGGCGCCGATGCCAAAATCTCCAGACATTGAGATGGACTTGTGATGGACTTGATGGGAGTGAGGTTCCCCTATTCCATTCAATGATGATAGTGAGATTCGCTTTTATTGCTAGAAGCATAAATATAAACTGATAAAGGTATTACCAGGCTAAATAAAACTTTTCATTGCCCAAAACGTAAGAACAACTTGAGTAGTTGAACACATTATCCTTTTATGTTTTTTGATTCCATTAAGTTTCATGGTCATCTGAATATCCATAACAATATTTTGGAGATCACAAAGATAATTGACAGAAAAAGCATTTTTTCTCGAGAAATTCTGTCGAACGTACGTGAAACTACAAATTCATAATGGGCCATGGTAGCCAAGAAGTCTGAGGCGTACACTATACCTAAATAGCCAAAATCCATAGCGGATATATCAGTGGTTCGAATCCGCTGAGGCGAACGCACTTTTCTTCAAGTGTGGGATTCATGGTATTAATCCTACTGGTATGTCCGTTCCCCCGAAGTGGTTCGGATTCCACTATAAACTGTAGGGCCCGCCCTTCTTCGCCCCGCACAAGTTTCGACTTATGGGGAGTTGGTTGAAAAACCAAACTTTTAAGTGGTGATTGAAAAAAAAAAAAAAAAAATCAGCTTAGATATTCTGAAACTCTACAAGGTACTTTCTTCTGAAACCTTACAACTCAACATATCTGGATAGTTGTTGCACTATTGGCATCGGTGTAGAGTGTTGCCAACAGTCATTTCAGCAGTGTGATTTGGGAAATTCAATAGTGAAATGAAATGACTAGTGCAGGGAAAGCACACATTATTCGCCAAGTCTATCAGCCTCAAATAAATAGACTATACCACAGATAAGTCACCCACATTAACCGATGAAGCTAGTCGGCAACGTTGCCAAATTTATATATCACTATTCTTGAACAATGTTCGTCCCTTTTGTTGGCAAATACCCTGTGTGAACGAAAAGCAGAGGTGCAAACAGTTGGAGAAAGCTGAGATTGGGATCGAACGTTAATGTTGTGGAAAGGCGATTTTTTATACAAAAAGGGTGGTTTATGGGCCATAACCACCTTATGGAATATGTCGAGTCTTTTTTATGTTTAGCAATTCCATGTCATTCAAAGGGTCAGGATATATGAGCTCTCCTGCCAACTCACATATCACTGAAACATATAGGTGGAGGAAAAAAGGATATCTGATAAAGTGTTTCCAGATGGCATCATGGTCACCTAATCACGTTGACTTGTTTAGTGAAATAAGGATTCCATGATAATTTGTAAGGTTTCAGCATAGTATAGGGAAAATGAAAACATATTCATCTCCATATATCAAAATCGACTGTTGAAGAGACACAAATTTCTGGATTGTGTTTCGTTCTAGTGTGGCCAAATATTTATAACGAATGTTGCAAATTTGATTCTCACATTTTGGAATACCGGATAGAGTAATGTTGCACATTTTGTGTAATTGAGTACTTCCGGAAGAATCCAGATCACCCAAATCTCGCAAAATAATCCCTATTATTCTTTTTTATTTCTTTCAAAAAAGAATGCCATAATTGATTAGGTATACTTTCATTTTTCTACTTCCTCACTGATACATACTGGTGTACACGAATTTTTGTCCTTCAGTTACATTTCTCATGATAGATCTTATCATTGCATGGCCAATGGTATATCACAAGTTACTATTTCTTTCAAAGTTTGACATTGGTAAAATTGATTCTCGACATTTTTCGCTCGATAACATTCTGTCATTCCCATCGTATTTTTGAAGAAAATGTTTTTTCTGCCCTGAGTCAACTATCATCGTACAGGGTTATCCATTACGTGGTAGGAAAAGTATAACCCTTCCATTTGACGTCTGTCAAAGTTAAATGTCATCCAAATCGTGCTTTTATTAGTTGAAGGTTTGCCATTTGAAAATATGAATCGTGTAGCAGTGGAAGAACGCGTTAAAATTATTAAATTTTATTGTAAAAATTGTGATTCTGCTGTATCAACAATTAGGGCTTTACGAGCCGATTAAGGTCGACATAATCGACCTTCACAACAAACAATTTCTAAAACAGTGAGAAAATTTCAAGAGACTAGATCTGTTATTGATATTGCAAGGCCTGTGCATCATATCGCAATATTCGTTCTACTGAAAATATCGCTGTCGTTGCTCAAAGTGTGGAGGAAGACCCGAATTTGTCGATTCCTCGACGTGCTCAACATTTGGACTTGTCTTACGGCTCATTGTGGCGAATTTTGCATTTGAATTTGCATCTCAATGTAAGATTATGATCTGTAGAACATGTGGTTCCTACAGGACGGAGCCACAAGCCACATAACACAAGCTAATCGAGCACTTTTGCGAGAGAAATATCCAGGACGCGTTATTTCGAGATTGAGTGAGGTCAATTGGTCCGCAAGATCCTGCGACCTAACACTTTTGGATTTTTTATAGGGATATGCGAAAGATCGTGTTTACGCGAACAATCCTCAAAAACTTCAGCAATTGAAAACCAATATTCGTGAAGTTATGGCCGAGATATCGCCGGAAATGTGCCGAAAAGTCATTGAAAATGACCTCAAAAGAATTGAGGCCCATAGGAGGTCCCGTGAATGACATTTGAATGATGTTGTGTTTCACGTATAATGGCAAGGTTCAATCTTTATATTGAATAAAAATTTCGTTATTAATTTTGGATCTTTTATGAGCTTTTTAGCTTTATTTTTCCGAGCGTAAAATGGATAACCCATGGAGAGTTATTCGCGTTCAACCTGCTCGAAAATACAGGGTGTAATTGTTAAGCAGATTTTATGTACCCCTTTCAAGGGTATGTATCTTAAAATGGGATACTATCTTTTTTCGATGAGGAATCGCCCCCTCAAATGTTCTACAATTATTGAGTTACATCCTGTATAATGTTTCTAGTTGGCCATGCCACCAACAAAAATTTTGAGGTTGGGTGGAAACTATCAGATTTAATTAAACAGTGCAATGTGGCATGAGATGGTTATGAAACGTTTTCCAGTTTGCGAGTTCGGATTCCAATGTGACGTCACCCGGTGCATTCCAAGAGACTGGCAATGCGATGGTCATATCGACTGTAAAGACCAATCCGACGAACTGAAGTGTCACAAATGCCGGCCAGGCATGATCAATTGCGGAGCAGACAAATGCATAACACAAGAACATCTGTGCGATGGAAAAATCGACTGTCCTTGGGGACAGGACGAAAGGAATTGCTGTAAGTCAAAACAAACGTTAATAATATCAATATGCATGTAAATGTTGAAAAATTTACATCGCCAGAGTAGGGTGATATTTGTATATGGGATTCAGATACTTCAATTGTATTCAAAAACTGTATTCTGATATTTTTCGCTCGAAAACTGTTAAATGGGGTACTCTTTAACCCTTCTACTGGGCAGCTAGGGTGAGTATTTAACTCTAGAAGTCCTCCTGATAAAGGAGGTGAAGAGATCAGGCTATGAGTCATAGTGTCTCTCAAGTATAATACAAGTTACATTCATCAGTATCAGCAGAAAAATTCATACTTGATTGATACGCCAAATTGAACACTTTGATGTATTGGTGCTATCTATGGAATATTGCAGGACTATTTTCGTATATTACGATATTTCAGAAATGGTGGCATAGAATTCAAGTGTGAACTACATGTAAATATATGAAACTCAAAAATACATGATTTCATGACCAAATAAAAAATAAGATGAATTACTATGAATTTTATTTTCGATTACATCTTTTGGAACATTCTGTATAAGGTACATTGAAATAATTATTTGGAACTCAACTTATTTATTACAATCATATTTCCAAGATATCTGTTAGGAGTATGTTTATTTTAGCCTAATCATTTCTAATTATCATCAACACGAAAATTATCGAATATAAAAATAGTCATACAACTTCGCAACTTTACGTCAATTTGAACTAATTATCTCGATAATAAATAAGTTGCAAGTACTAAGGGCCGTTCATTTGTTATAAGACTACTAACGTATTTTCCAGTACGAATGAGTGAAAGGAACGGCGACGAAGGTAAAGGACAACTAGAAGTTTACAAGCCAGATCAACAAAAATGGGTGCCAGCATGTGTGGTCCATTGGGACGAGAGATCATCAGCGAGGACTATATGCCAACTTTTAGGTTACTCGTAAGTTGAAATCGATTGTTATTGCGGAAATCAGAAACCGTTTAGATCTCACGTTCATGTGCTAGGGGTGCGCGAATTTGCATGTGTACGCCAAATAAATCATTCTCTCGGCCATTCGAAACTCGATAGAGAATATCCAAACGTAGGATACTTGAATACATGCGAGATCGGGTCGAACTGAACCATATCGAAAATGTCTTTTTCGGCCAGCAGTGGCAGCTTATTGCCTTAATCGTAGGTCCATTTGCCCTAACATACGCAGAAATTAATAAATAAGGTCGCTCAATTCTTGAAATATTTAAATAGAACCTTCAATTCTAAGGCACTTATTTCAATCATGAGATTTCAAGTGTAAAGTCATTCCCTTGGTTTTTGATATCAAGTAAGGTCACATTAATTGAAAAGAATTTCAAATATCTAATATTCTTATGGAAATTCTCTCTGCATGTATGTATACATTTCACTGAATAATTATCGGGAGCTTTATGAAAAATTCCAGGCACGCATTCCATTGAAGCGTAAACCATCAATCATTTATGGTTTAAGAGAGGGTCATTCGTTGTCAGGTTGGTAAAAAGGGTCGAAATCCCTGCCTCGAAAGGGGAGACGCCCGGAAAAATAATAGTATTAATAATATCAGATTAATTCGATCGATCATCCCAAATGTAGATGAATATACTATTATACTTCGGTGATCGGAAACTTTCGGTGACCAACTTTATCTCCTCTGTTTTTCCATCTTCTCCTCTTCCTCTTCTTTCTTCTTTTTTTTTTTTTTCTTCGTCTATTCATTTTCATTTTGCTACTTTTCCTTCTTCTCTTCCTTCTCGGCTACATATCTATCTATACATTGTTTATGTGTTTTTTATACACTTTTTGTTTTATATTTACCCAATCACGTACCATCTTGCATTTATCTTTTTACTCTTCCTTCTCTTTCTTCCCTTTCTTCTGTTTCTTCTCTTCCTACTCTTTCCTCTCTTTTTTCTTTTTTTTCCATATTCACATCCTCAATCTTATTCCTTTACTATCGACAGAAGAAAATAATTATCATTCAACGCGTTGATATTTACCAAAGTGATTTTGAAAGGTACATAAAGAAGTATAAATTAGCAATCTCCAAGCTGGCAGAATTTTCATTTCGTCAGAAAATATCATACCATTTAATGGAAAACTCCTTCAATTTAATCCATAGCTCAGTGCTGAATTTTCTCTGTAGAGGGTAAATGATTCTGAATAATTCAGAGAAACTTTGGGTCGTTCTTAAGGTGATTTTCGTATGTCCTCCATTTATATCATTTCACAGCATCTACTACGTATTTCTCACGGTGAAATTCAAAATATGCGAACGATTTTTCTAGAGATTTCAGGGGCGTAATAATTAATTGATCGATTAAATGCGAGAGTACTCTTGATAAACAATCACATTATTTCAAGATTCCTTCCCGTTCGAAATAGTTTACTCAAATTTGTATTCTGAATAAAAATTTGCCTGATTCTTTCATTATAAATTCTAGTCGTAGCTCTGGTTTGGCCCTTGAGAGAGTAGTTCCTCCCCCAATAAATATGCCATTTCAGTCTCGATGAAAAATAAAACGAATGAAAGACCCCGATAGCAACCTGATTGCATTTAAAAATGGGTTTCACGTTTCAACATCACTCGATATCGAATTTCCCAACCAACTTCATGTATTGGAATTCTGATCTGAATTCTAAACTTTTGTGAAACATAGTTATCGTCTTTTTTGTGCGTTTTTCAATAACTCTACCTATGGTGTAACGGATATTCGTTCGATGTTTACTTGTTACAAACATGTATCATCTCTGATGAACGCCCATGAAGGAAATTATGTCTGCCGAAATACAATAATCTCCTATTCTCGGTACTGATTATCGCGGGATTTATCGAATGATTGATACAACTTCTGTCAAACGACGTAGTAGACCCCAATATTTCTGCTAATCGCTGATATATTGGTCGCTTTATCATATGCAATGGAATATCTCCTGGCTATGATTGGTCATATATATGGTGGGATATATTTCCAGCATTAATCAGTTCAACAACAATACTCATGAGGTATTGTTAGGTCCAAAATACCAATTGAACTTTCAATAATTCCATGAGAAAAAAATAATATTCATGAATCTCTACAGGCAGGTAACATCAGGATAGAAGATTTTTGCTATGAACATGATCTTCACTTCATGGAAACTATTAATGATTATTAATGGATATATACAGGGTGTCTCAGCAGTCTACTTCAAGCTGGGATAGGGCAATATGCCAAGTCATAATAGTAGAATAATAGAAAATAAACATATTATAAGAGAGACTGACATTTTAGAACAATCGAGGAAATTTGCACCCTGTGACAGTTTTTTCATTCCTGTCGCTACAAATCTTATATTTAAAAAAAATGGTTGTTGTTATGGGATGCTGAGTAAGGTATCTGTAAACTCTTGCTTGAAGTGTGAAGCCAACTGATCCAGCTTGAAGGAAAATATCACTCCTTCCCCATTCGAACGACTTTGTATGTCTTCCATTACAAAAATTTCAAAACTGGTTATCAGTTATTACTCGAAGCATTTTTTACTCGTTCCAGAGTGGCAAACTATAGCAGATTACTTCGGGGGGTTGACATTAAATCACCAACAATTCACGATACCACTGCGATTTGGAGATTCAACCAGAACAAGAGGCCTAAAAACTTGATACGAGAGTTCGCATCTTGTACTGAGAAAAGCTACCCCACAGTCGATCTCTCCTGCATGCACTACAGTGAGTGATAAAGCATATGTAATTTTTTCGCCATCATTTTTTATTTCTACTGAACTATCTCGGCTCAAAAGAATTCGCTTTTTATACCCAGGATTTTTTCACATGAATTTCTTCCTAGGAAAACAGTGAATAGTCCCGAAAAGAAAGGTCTCCAAAGAGGATATAAACTACTTATATTCATCCAATATCCATTAAATTATACAGCATATTCGATGTCGATGCAGACATTGCAGCACCACAATTCCGAGTATGCAATTGACATTTTGACATTGACAATTCATTAAATGACAACAAAAAAAAATGTTAATGGTATACGCCACAAAAATGCATTCAGACGAATGCAAAAATTCTATCAAGGCTATCACTACATAGTACATTGATTAAGTGTTGAAATTTTAAACTAGTATATATCCTTCCATTTCCAATGTTATATTTGAAAGACGTGTTCACGAAGCATCGCTTCGTAATCTCTGCTTACTTACTAACGCGGAAATAACAGAAAGCTGTATTTCAGAGAGAGCGTTATAACAGATTGTATTCCAGGTTCATATTCAAATTTCGTTAGCTAACCGTAAAATTGTCAACGTGGTTTTCATGAGAGCTTGTACTAGAAAGGGTCCAATGAATAAAACGTAGCAAATGCTTTCATTTCGAATTAATGAAGCAAAACCTTCGAAGTATATGAAAAATCAATTTGGAGCCTTTGCTCTACAATCGAAGGAAAAGCATTTGCTACACTATAAGCGAATACTTTAGGTGATATGAAGTCATGCTTTTGCTGGGGATCTATACCACAAAAAAATTAATTAACTCAAACCCTCTGAGGCCTTCAGAGGGCCGTTACGGTCACTGAAGTTATGAGTATACACCTTTTTTCATTGCGACTTCAATATGATATTCGTTTGTTTAGGAATTATGCTTTGAGAGAAACTCTAATACGAAAAACATGGAATAATTAACGTCACTTTTTAGCGTCGAGGTTTCACGCGTTATTTGAATAACTTTCAGGGTGCGGAAGGGTTCGACGCGGCTATGACGCGAACAAACGACGATCGAGGATTGTTGGAGGTGTCAAATCGAAGCCAGGCGATTGGCCTTTCCTTGCTGCGTTGCTTGGTGGTCCTGAGGAAGTGTTTTATTGTGCTGGAGTACTCATCGCTGATCAGTGGGTGTTGACAGCTTCCCATTGTGTCGGAAAGTGAGTGTCTATTCATTTCTCGCATTTTCAACATCATCATCAACGATGCATACAATAACCGTATTACTCCATCAAGGAATTAGGGATTGTTGAAGATATGGGTTAATGATATTGTTGAATATTTTTCCCTTGAATCATGCTATTTCACAAGAGTAAAAATATAACCTCAATACATAATATTTCATCTCGACTTTACCAAAGTTTGTAGCGGCAAAATCTATGATTTTGAAAGTTATAGCTGTTTTTGTTAATCCTTGGATTAAATTCTTGGAGATTCATCCAAAATCAATCGAACAAAAATTAATCAGATGAATGAACACTTTTCCTGAAAAGTATCCAATTCAGTTCAGTTCGATTCGAAATGTCTGGAAACGTAACAATTGTCAGTGAAATTTCAGAATTCACTGAATTATTTTTACGCCCTGTATAACGTGAAACTATTATTTGCAGCCACTCGGACGTTTCGGGCTGGACGATCCAAGTGGGAATCACTCGAAGACATGCCCATTCGTTTTACGGACAGAAAGTCAAAGTGAAAAGGGTTGTTCCTCATCCTTTGTACAACTTGGGTGTTGCACATGACAACGATGTGGCTCTATTCCAGGTGAGTTCATCAGACACTGTATAAATTTCCACTACCACCGTAGTACCCATGAGAAATACTCATTCTCTGAGAGAAAATTATAATTTACAAAAAAAAATGCTTCGAAGTTTATTATTTGATTTAATGGGTGGCATATCCAACTAAAAATTGTCTTGTATTTTGTGTGTTGAATAGACATTCATGAAGTTTTTTCAATGAATGAATGTGATTGGTTGTGTATTTTGAAATTTCCTAGAATAAACGTGGGGTTTGGTGAATTCGCAGCTTATTCTGATATCACATTATTTCTCTAATTGTTCAACTCTTTTCAAATTGGTATTCGTGTTGAATCGAAGAACTCTTCAAACGACTTTCTCCACGGAATAAATACATAAAACATTAAGTTTCCTTTCACATAAAACATGGAATCATCAATAATATCTAATCACCGTTCATGTAGAAGAGTTTATATCAGATCACAATCAAAATTCTGGGAGTTCAGTTTCGAGAAAGAATTGGTAATTCTCAATACTTCGAAATTCTTCAAAACATAATACACATAATGTGGAAGGTTTCTACATTTATCACCATGGAACAACTAATTAATTCAGTCAAATCGAACAGACATTTTCAAGGTCATTATGATATTACCACAGTTTTTTCAGTCGACTCTAAATATAAAATCCACTCTATTGATGAGAAGGGTTCCAATTTATCTAGTACTTCATATCATCTAAATCTCTTATGAGAACTGTTCTTTCCTCGATGTTTCCATTATCGCTGCCGGATGTAACAGTCCACTGATCTCGTTCACATTCATGTTGAATGAGCAACAACGACAAAGGGAGATAAAGCTTTCCTCAAAGATGTGTTATTTGATGGCATTCAGAAGTACACACGGTGTCCCACTTCCTTACTTCGAATAAGATAGGTATTCGTCTATCAATTTTCTATGCAAAATTTGGAAAACTTTTGATTGGTAGAAGTTCAAACTATGTTAACATACAGAGGTGTGCACAAAAATCGGCCAGAGCTGTAACTTCTGAATCATTCGAGATCGAAATTTGAAATTTGGTGGGTAGCAACTCCCAACCAACTCCCCATAAGTTTGATTGGAAATGTTATGAACTCTTTCTACTCCCCCTACAGAAAATGACGAAATTTGTACAACTTGCCAACTATGTAACTGTCTATTTAAGCACTGGCCGACGTAAAACCGTACGATTTAACCTTACCGTAAAAAGAGAGCACGATCAACAACCAATACGGTAGCATCTGTAAAGTAAATCGCACGACATATAACCAATAAGATAGAGCCTTCAGTAGTTGCCATGGAAACGAATAACAAGCCGCGTCGCCAATAACCTTTTGACGTTTCATAACTGCTATTAAAAATACGTTACTTTTCATAGCAGTTTTAGGAAAACATATTTTCACCTAATGGAATCTTAATTTTTGATGGGAATGAATGCGGTCGTAGAAAAAGTATAGTACACAACTCGAGTTGTAAGACAATTACGCACTTCTAGAATAACTTTTTCTAATCGCGCGTAATATGCCTCTCACAACTCTTGTTATGTAATATACTATTATGACATATACCAGAAAATAATACGTCTTATATAATGGTTCGACTCTAACTGAGATTTGTCTGGTATTCATCAAGCTTCATATCTGTAACCACATTGCAACAAATATGTGTATTGAGCTTACTGAGGGTGATAGTACATAAAAAATATATAGTTTGATAAATAATAATGGCCCAAAATGCATCCTACCAAAGTTTATGAAATTGAAATAAATATAAAGTTCTCAAAGTAACATCTTGTTGTTAGATTTTATTTCTTTAAATACACTATTACATTTCTTATATTGCTATAAGAGGGTGAGTTGTGTTTTTTGGGACAACTTATTTTCTTGTATTCGTTATTGTCAAAAATAGAAGCATTCACTTTCAGAAAGCTTAATATACATTTTCGACGCACCCTGTATAATAGATGATAGAATAGTCGAATGAGTGTCTTAACATTCGTGTTGCATCGGTTAAATCGTTTCCATAATGAAGATTTAATCTGGATTGTTATTATTGAAACAGTATTCAACATTTTCCTACATTTCTCCGTATCAATGTATCAAAACTCTTTCAAGTTTTGTAATTCATTAATGTTGTCCTGCGAATGAGTCAACGAACTATTTTTGCTGTTATCATTATCAACTAGACTAGTTAATATCCACTTTCAGTATTACTACAAATGCAGCAATCTGGATTATCTCAGATGAATTGCAAAACATTGACTATTAAAAAAATGCCAATATTTCTCGAGGGGAAATTGGACGTGGAGCACCGTGTATATCTACACGACAATACCTATTGAGAATCGTTCTCTCGATGGTATAGACTTTGTGATATCCATTTTCTTACAGCTCTCGAGTCGTGTGACTTTCCATGAACATCTCTCTCCTGTATGCCTTCCGCCAGCTGATAAGGAACTCAAACCGGGCACTAAATGCACGGTTATCGGCTGGGGGAAAAAAGAAGACACTGGAAGTGAGTTTTTATTCATTTTCGCTCTGCGAGTTGCGCTTCCTTGATGAGGTGACGCGACTTTTTACGGAAATCAGGCACACAAAAATCGTCATCATAAACTGAACCTGAACATCTTGAAGCATTTTACCATTCGTTTATTCGACATGACAATAATGATCGAGGTTGAGTTTAATGGGTTAAACAATTATAGAACAAAAAATCCTGTACTAAGTTGTTCAACAATCGATCATCAATAATCATTTTCTTATTTTCGTATGAACAAAACGCACAGGAAATTTGCATTTGAAATTGCTCAATCCAATACCCTACTACTCGAATGTATTCAAGATGTATCCTGATAAGCAAATTCTTCCCAGTCAGGTTTATATTTTACCTATATGTATATCGAAAATTGGAGCACCAAAGTATAAAACTTCATTCTCCAATGAAATAAGAAAACTAGATTTGTTTCATAAACATTTTTCAAATAACTTCTTATCTTTCGAGAGTCATTCAAAGCAAAGTCCAATAAAACTAACTATATATGAAATAATATATTTCATCTTCTAGAAACCCACTGCATTGAACAAAATTTGGTTCATAATATCAATAAATGGTGATTATTAACCTGTTAACGTTAATATCATGAATTTTTCATTGACACAACAAAATAATCATCATTAATTGATGACACTATCCACTGAATAGCTATATTTATCTTCAATGTAGGTATACTTTCATCATATACGTAACGTAGTGGGTAATGTATAATTAATAAACTTTTTTCCATTTGTGAGCACACCTTCGTGTGCTTAGTTTCATTGTTCGTATATGTTCGTATCCCTGTATATTATACTAAAATGTCAATCATTTTACAGAGCGTGTGATTGTGCAAGGAATTCATCGCTTCTTATAATCACGAATTTCTCAATTTTGTCATACTTGTCTCCAACCAAAATCTATTAAAATATCTGCCTGTTCAATAGGGATTAGATGTAGAGACTCGACTCCGAATGATTTAAGTTATCCAATTCAAGGACGGATGAAACTTTTCTGACTACAGAAATTAGTTATTCGTCTAATTGGGATGAAATCAATGAGAGGCGCCTCGAAAGAAGGCAAACAAACGAAGTTATGCGCAAAAGTTCTGATTCCACTTTCATACTGGCTCTCGCTCAAGTAGAAATTCAGAATTTTTCGCTATGAAGAATGTTGAAGGATAATAACTTTCAATAAGAATTATTTTCTTCACCTTGATTTCTAGACACCCTATAGGTATATATATATATATATATATATATTTGATTTCATACATTCCTAACAAGAAAAAATCTTAACTATGAAACAACAACAGGGTGTGTAAAATTTGCTCGCACAGTTTATACGTATTTCTACTAAGTAGTATCAAATTGAAAAATAATCTTATCCTAAATCTCCTATACACAATGAATCAAAATTCTCCGCAATTTCCGCACTTTTTTCAAAGAATACTAATCTACATCAGATAAAAATGTTTCCCTATTATAGGAACAGAACAATGCCTCGCACGGAATTGAAGTATCCTCTATGAAAATCATGTCGTAAAACTTTTTCAGTGTCTGAATATGAACCGGAAATCAACGAAGTGGAGGTCCCAGTTTTGAACAGAGACCTCTGTAATGCCTGGCTCGAAAACCGTGATTTGAATGTAACAGATGGAATGATATGCGCCGGATATAAGGAGGGTGGTAAAGATGCCTGTCAGGTGAGACATATTTGTTCCTAAAATGAATACTGCAATTTCATTCCAACGATGGTAATATCGAGTTTATCCGAATTGAATCATCCTATGGGAATTTGGGGTATTTTTTGCCTTTTCTACGCAGACTCTCTGGAGTAGAAATAAATCTTTCTAAAACAGTTCTCTGATTCTAGTCAAACCCGCAATTGTTTTTTATTGATAATATTCACTGCAATTCGTAAATCATAAAAATATTTGTCATCAAATTATTTCTGGAGATATAATTATAATATACAGGGTGGCCCATTACTATGTGGAAGTAGTATAACTAATTTGTTTAGGAGACTACGAAAAAATATTTCGGATAAAATCACATAGATACACAGGATGTTCAGCCTAGGCGAGACAAGATTGAGTAAACTTTTCTAAATGGGACACCCTGTATATTATATGATCATCTTGTAGAACTATTTCATGCTTTTGAGAATATCGCATTATCAGTTGAAGATTCGAAAATTTTCATGTTTTCAACAAGCAAGCTTTGAATACGACATTTAAAATTATTCGTTTACTTGTTTCTACTGATAAACAAATGTATTTTAATTCGTGGGTGAGGTATATAGATGTATATTTTTGACGTTTTCGATTGTTTCTTCTCACTACCGGTATGATCATGTACCATGAATGAATCGAAACAGTTTCATCCGGATCAAATTGCCAGAAGAAATAAGTTTCGAACGAGTTTCATTGTCAATCGTATAGGTAACCAATTTCGCAAGCAAAAGAAACTACCGATTATTACCTTGCTCTCGTTCCTTCTGGAATTGGAAACTTCCGATAATTCATTTGTTCATCTATATCGCATAAGAAAAATTAAAAATTCCGGAATAAATCCAGAGTTGATGTGCTGAAATTGGTTGTATTTGGTAACTTCAAGATCTCACTATGACAGTGTCTCATTTAAATAGGGGGACTCAGGTGGGCCTCTCCTTTGCCATGATTCTGAGAGTGGTGATCCAGAAGCTTGGTACGTAGGAGGCATAGTAAGTTGGGGCATAAAATGTGCCCACCCTCATTTACCCGGAGTGTACGCTTACGTACCGAGGTACATCAAATGGATAGAACAGCAGGTCCAGAAATACTCCGGAGATTAGGCTGCAGGAAATAATGACACGATGCCGTTATTTTCTGTAATAAAACCTCAATTATAGGCTGACAATAAATGAAACTAGAATGATTGGTACAAATTATACAAGGTAACCTATGATTTTCTAAGGCGTTTATACAAGAAGAGTATGCTTCACAGATACTCCAGACGCATTTGATATTGTATGGGGTGCAATTGAAATACGTACATATAGAATACGCAGTCATCATTCGTTGCTATGCATGAGCTGTTCGAATTTTGCGAGCAGAAAATACGTCCAGAGGCAAATGAAAATTAACCAAAACCCGTACAAGCAACGTGAAACGTTCACGCGTCGAGAAGTATGTTTGATCTATCAAATTAGTTATGAATAGCTGTTAGTTGAATGGCATTTCAATTTACACCAGTTGAACATTCTTATTATCCCCTTTCACCTGATAATACGAGTTTATGAATGTTAATTATATCGGATTACACCACATGAAATGATATTCGCAATTATTGCATTAGCTTCAACTTTAACGATACTGATTTTGGCAACAATCATATTCATGGCATTCATTCGCGAGATAAAAATAGTACGGTCATAATTGAAACTGAACCCCTGTTATCCGTGAATTTGCTTTTCACTGTCTGTGCACAATTGTGATTCGTTCCAATGTTTCAAACCTCCAGAGGAAATATAATGATATTTTATTCGGGATAATTTCTCAGACGTATAATATAAAAATTCCACGTGTCATCATCCGGTAGGAGTTTTTTTTTCTACCACTTTCCTCAGTAAATAGTCTTCGTCCTTTAACTATTGGAAGACATTTTTCTAGTCCCACTGAACCAGAGGGTATTTGTATAATCATCTATATCTGCATTTCAAGTGTGATCATTCAGCATCACTTGTATTGAAAAAATTCAAGTGTTCTTTTCCAATTACTTAGTGTCTACTTTTACAGAGTGCGCTTCCAAATTTGTGCAACCTCATTTGCATCTCACTGGGGGTTTGATTGAATGAATTTGAATAAAACACGTCGAGTTGTTCGAAAGTGTCACTTGCAATTTCTCGAATCGGAAACGTAAATCGACATGTTTTAATATAACTATACTTATCGAGTCTATCAATTTCAATTTAGAATACTAGATATCTCATGATATTTTTCAATTGTTACATTATTTTTGATTCCATTCAGAAAATTTGTATTTTTGGATATAGAACGATTGAACTTCATCGAACCACAATACAATTTTAACTGAAGAACGTTGAAAATATGAAGGGCATAAATTGATTGATTCATTGAGTTACGAGATACTACGACTTTAGTGTGGTTTTGTTCATAGCCTCAATGTACGTATTTCAATTTTCCCCTGTATGTGGCATAGCTGAACGTTCTCTTGGCCACAAAAACAGCTAAACCAGCTACGCACAATATCAGTATCTATAGTATGATTATGATGATTCATAGTGATATATCGTGACAATTCACCTAGTGTTCGAGCGGACCGCTACATGTGATTTGAATTATACAGCTGTAAAGTTTACACAAATTGTGACATGAATGTTTTGACGCGCCATCGTCAATTCTACGTACCCATTTTCGTACCATGTTATAAATCATCACAAGAGAATCACGTATTACGTATTTTCTGTATCCGCCATTCGACAGTAGGTTAGCTAATTTTATTGTATTCTCTCATAGTTGGGAGGAATACGAAAGTGCCTCACCATTGTGACGACAGCTTCCTGAAATGTTTGTGCGGAATTTTTCATAATGTTATTTATCGTTCTAGAAACGAAATGAATGTGACGCCGTATATTCTTAAGCTGCATTCACACCATAACTTTTTACGTCTTCTGAACCGTATAGCAAAGTAAACAGTTCGATGTTTTTTATTTGCAAGTTATGGAAATAATAGTAATTAGAGAAATAATAATTATATATTCTTCACTTCATGAAATTTTGATGTGATATTCATCAATAATCATCATTATTTTGTGTTCAATATATCTCTGGGTTTTCATAGAATATTATTGGAAATAATTTTACATTGAAATTCACCTCTACATTAGAAACAAAAAATTAAATCTCATCGGAGGAGAACTAATGTTTCCTTTATCGAAAGGACAAAATGAAACACAACAATCAATTTTTCATAAGCAGAACAAAAAAGTATGATCTTTATAGCCATTTATAAGACGTACTTCCATCAAAAGAGGCAGAAATAGTTGTATGTAATTATAATCGAGGTAGATTCTGAATAGTATAATAATATTAGGTACCTAGCTTATATATGATCTGATTTGCTATACAAATAGTAAAAATAAATCTCATCTGACTGAGATTTGCAAAACTAAATTCAATGGGTACGTAGTGATGTGACAGATGCTGTATATTCTTCACTTGTGCCGAAGGTTTTGAAAATGAAAACAAAATAGAAAGTGCGGGTAAACTTTATTGTATAGTTGCCCAATCATGCTTCTGGATGAAGTTCTTATAAAACTTCGTATACTTAGTGTCCTCATATTTTGACGAAACATTCCAAAATATGAGATGAAATATTTGTTAGATGTTAGTATAGGTCAATTTTAGGAATTAGGGAATTTTGTGGAAATAAACTGTTGGACATACGAAATAATAAGCTACCAGATATCTTGAAACGATTCAGGAATCTATGACGAAATGACTGATGAGAACAATCGTGCTAATATTTGTATCTACAATATAACAAATAGGATTTTATATTTGAAAAAGATAAGTCGTGAGTTCTGTGTGGATGATTCTTAATCTAGCTACTTTTCTACATAAGATTTCCACTTTGAACATTTGACATTCGCATATATACATGACAAATGAATTATTTTGGATACAATAAAAAATTTACTGAAAGTTGAATTTGATATATTCGAGGTGGACTTTATTCATGTGTCCACATGTTTAATAGGAAACAACCGTAGGTATTTCCTTCGCAATTTTACAAAGGCATAGAAGTGGTACTAGCAGATCCTACTCGTTGAGTGTTTATATCGAAATAATAGTGAGTGGTAGAGGTTCAAAACTGATCTGGATGAATGACTGACGAATTAATTTTTTGAGATTGTAGGATCGTGCTTATCTATGCCTTCGTACAATTCAAAGCCTTCGGCAATGCTTTAAATATTATATTTTATACCCTTAGAAAGAGAAGATATCATAGTTTTCTATAGATTTATAACGATGTTATCTAGTGTCTATACTGCGCGTAAGTCATGAATTTCCCAGCTGGTGGCAAGCAAAACCCGAGGAAAATCCCTTTCCTTTGTCACTAGCCGGTTTTACTTGCTGTCAACTAATCTCGGTCGATTCTAATATCCCCCGTCTGTCCACTCCTCTTTTCGATTCGGCAAACTACCTAACGTCGCTCCAGGCCCCAATCATTGACGCCGCTTTCTAGCTACAGAGGGTGTCCCTTTTTGAGTCATATCGACTATCACATGAAAATATCTGCGAATAATCGAATGAACAAACAAATGACCTTCGTTATGAGCATTGTTTCAGCAGGTGGGTACAATATCGAAGGATGTAAAAGTCAAAAATCTCATTAGTACATGTGTACAGGAAAACTATGCATTCCTGCATGAATAGACAATAGTAAAAATTTGAAAAAGTCTAACTTTCAGAGGAAAAAAACGAAATACCAAATTTATACTAAAGTTGACTCGATTTCGAACTATATGCACGCGACAAAAACTTGAGAAATTACTAAATATTCTCAGATTGTTTCGGATTGTTTCTAGATTCCACAATAGAAATATTTCATGAACACTTATAGTTGAAATTTTGCTCTTACTCAAATGAAGATATAAGAAAAATTGATGAACGATGGTGAATACGAAATGTTCAATCATTAAGAAACCGATTAGTTACTAAACTTGTGTTACTGAAAAAACTTAAACTTGTAGGCCTTTTCCACACTATACTAAAGCGAAATTTATTCTGTTTTCTTTTATCCAGATATTTTCACTCGATATTCAATTTTGTGAAAAACAAAGCGTCCTTGTCACGAGAAATTGAAACTTTAGAACATGCAAAATATGTATCTAGCATTTCAATACAAATTGAAATGTTGTAACATGAATGTTCACGACTAACTTTTCTCATCTGTCATCTTTCGTTAAACATTGTGTCGAATTTCTTATTTCCTGTTTGTCCAGGTTGCTTTGACATTCCAATCCAATAGTTGGTATGAGAGTTTGTCGTGAATGGTTACGTATACGAAAAAGTTCTATGTTTTCGCTTTGTACTCGTTGCAAGGCCTTTGTTCATCGACCAATCATTGCAAAATATAAAATTTCGGATCGAAATCGCGGGAAATGCACTCTTGTGAGCTTTTGAGAAAGGACGAACTAGAATTGACCTGAATTGTAGTTAGTAGATTATTTCAATGACTGTGCGATATTACTTATAACTTGAATCGTGTGGGCAATCACATTTCAAATATTTTTAACTGTTTCTATATTCACTTTTTTACCATATCAACTGTTGCCAAATAAAATGTTTCTATCAAATATTTTGCATTTCAATATCGATGGCTGAAGGAAAGTCTTTCGTAAACAAGAAAATTTATTTCAATGTGAGATTCTTAGGTCTGTCCATGATCATGGAAAACGAAGTATTTTCTGGAATTTTCACTTTTCACGTATCCTTGACCATTGGGAAGCAATGATTCACTAACTCAGTTGATAATCATATTCTCTACCATTCAATAGAAATCTTTTCACAGCTCAGATTTTTGCAATAATTTCCTGTTATTTGGAATGAAAAGGAACATCTAAGACATCTATAATGTGGGGTTCAACAAAAGTCGCTCTTTTTGATGATGAAGAACAATTATTAGAACATCTTGAACTGACTGAAAATAGACCATTGTACAATAGATATCTGTTGGGGGCTGTGAATGGTTAACAATAAGATCAGATTGATTGTTTTCAGATGGTCAATTATTTCATTGTTGTATACCAAAAATGGAATTTCCAGAATACATGAAAGCATGATACAGTTGATAGAAACATGTCTATTCGAATAACCTTAAATAAGAATTATTATTCAATTCTACAAGGATACGGATACCCCTTATGTCAATGTGTAGGGTTCACATGGAAAACAACATAGATTAATAAATTTATAGATAATTAGATGAAGAGTGATATGACATATCTGACAATATTTTAGACAATATATATATACCTACCATATGTATAAAAAATCTATGTGGGCTTGAATTTTTCAAAATGCTGGGTTATCCAACGAGTAGATTCTCTTCATATATGAGAGTCTGTTATTTAGATAATCCGGTATACACCTACTTTTACTATTATGACTATACTTTTACTTGAGAAATGTTTTTATATATACATTTATAGTCAATTATCGGCTATAAATTATTTTGCAAAAGACACGTATATCACAAGAAGTATCAATATATCTTATAAGTACTTTTCTTCATTTGACATGCAGCTAAGCATATCGGTCTTTTTTCCTGGTTCAGATATCTTGACCATTATTGATACGTATTCAAATGAAGGAGTGAATCTTATAATGAAGTTCTATAATCAGAGAGGATGAAATAAGTCCGTGTTGTCCACACTGAAGATAAGATACATTTTTGTTGAACCTTCATATTTATTCGTGAAATGCTATTACCTAAATAGTTCTCACAATCCACAACTGAGTAATAAGTTGAAGATGATATACCAAAACATTGAAGCTTGACATATTTCATCCCTTTGATGTTCTATATACCATCGAAGGAGCTATGATGTATATTTTTTCATCAGTAGGTATATTTGTCTAGCGAAATTTTTATTGTTGTATATATTCAATATACGATTTTTGCTGTTTATTTGTATTTGCACATTTTACAGAAAATAAAAACACAAAAAAATTGAAAATCCAAAATCCCCAATTAGTGCCTGAATTCTGCTGAACTGTCAACGATAATAACCTTAATATAATAACATACCTAATATAGAATTATGATAAAGGTGTGAAGTAGAAAAAGGTATCTACACATCTACCTTTAACTCGAGCTTCATATTTTATAATTCAACAACGCAATATTATCTATGGCACTAAAGGGGATTGTAATACCGTTGATTGATATATACAGGTTGTCCCACATCTGAGATTCATTTGAAATTATATATGTACAACTCAACTCACAAGTCAATGATAAATATTGTTTCGATCTATTACCTTTTGGAAACGTTCATGAAATACCCACATTTTTTACTGGATGAATGATATGTCAATCAACGGTAGTATAGGTATTTGCTGTACTTAAGACGTTGTGTTGTATTCATGGGGCGAGAATAAATACATTGTTTCAGTAATTATGGAAAGTTATAAAAGGTATAATAGATGCATGTTATGTCAGTAATTTCATTCATATTGGCACAACAGGATCATCTGACGAAGAAGAAATTGTTCTAGATTAGATGCCGTTCACTTTCATGTTTTCCTTGGCTTTTTGCAGCTAAAAAAGAATCTAGATAACGCAATCGACAATAAATGTGTGATGTCAGGTTAAAAGCATGCTATGTGCTTCCAAAAATGCTCCTGTGTAATACCTGTGTTAAAGAATGTAGTAAACTGCTATACAAAAATAAAAGTTTGTGTTGATTACGTGTTTAAATTAGAATAGTTATGATTTCAATGCCAGTATCTGAGAGGAATTGTTAGGGAAACAAAACTGACAATGAATTTAACGACTTATAACGTGCTTATAACGGAAGCCTAACCAAAAAAGCAGGCCAGCGTTGCTGGCACTGCGTAGGGCGTAGATCAAGACCACACAAACACACATACAGATATAGATAGATATATTTATTTGCTGATTTGATTATAATCAATTACACACGTCAGTAGTACAAGGAGCACCAACAATAAATACGCACATATAAACAGACTTTAGAGCAGTTGAGAGATTGGTACTGCAGACCCGAGAAGATGGGTACCTTTTATGTGTCAGCAATTTTGGCACTAGAATATTCACTTATAGTATAGAAATTGTACCCTTGCAACATCCGCCTGATTGAGATTTTGAATTGGACGGTGTTCTGACTTCTGTAACTATCAGGCAGTACAGACCCACATCCAACGAATTATTGGAAGACGTTTTCTGTGGACGTTTTTAGTCGTAATCTAGGGATAATGAGTGAATTGTTATTCCTTGTAGGGTATATGCAACTCTAGAAATATAAACAAGAGGGCGTTGCACTGAACGTAAACTGACGAAGATTTCTGCATGCCACTGAAAAATCGATTTATATCACAAAATATTTTTGACATCGATGTTAATGTACAGGATTCTACATTATCGGAGATGATACAGCTGATAACGAACACTAGAAAACTTTCATGTTTTTAAACCATGGTGTCATTTTCCGAAATCATCAGCACATCTCAAATTTGATAATTCCGCCAAGATGAGGAAAAAAACTCTGGGTACTCTGAATCAGGCTGTAAATAATAGACAACTCGTTTCAATCAGTATTTTATTGCAAATCACTGTTTACACTTTTACTTACGAAGCTAGTTAAACAATAATATACTATGATATAGATAAAAAACTATGGATAAAAAAATCCGGAGAACAAAGGTTATCTTCTCATGAATCTTGAATTTCATTCAATACAATTATTCCTGGGAACAAATTATTTGGTATCAAGTGCCAAGGTGAAATGATACTTTGAAATCTTTGTAATGTATTTCATGAAAATATAAAAATTTTATGATTACGGTACTTTTATATCACAATTGTTAGTTAATGTCTAATTGGATAAACTACGAATGAAGTGATTGCAGTGTAAAAAATCAATATTCAACAACACAAGCTAAAAACAAAACAGAAACTATTCACTCAGTAGGTAGAAATGATGGATTCTTTCAATAAGATAAATTAACAGCAGCAAAATGTACATTTGGATCGATCGTTAAATTTGATATTCAAAATTACAGCATTTCGATAAAAATATTTGAAGATATGTTTACTGGTAATTTCAAAGTGTTTTAAACTCACTTATGAATGGTTTCAATTTGTATGCAAGGATTCGTTGAGATTTTTATCAATCATTTAAAAGATTGTGCAAATAATAGTCAAATTCTGTATCATCAATAAAAGTTCGATGAACATGTCTTGACGTTTATTTTGGATTCATTCGATCTGAAAATAATCCAGTATTGTCAGAACTCACGAGATAAACATCAAATCAGAATTATTACACTTCAGAAAAATATGTAAAATAATTGTCGATTTATAGAGTCATCAATAATCATTCAATGAACTTGTCTTGATTATGGTTTCGATCTGGAAATTTTGAATAAATTCCAGACAAATATTAAATCTGCATCATTAATACTGCAATAACAATCAGCGTATAGGGCCTGATGATCATTTTGGAATTTATACATCCACAATCTGAAAATATTTGTTTTTTTTTTCAATAATTCACTGAAATAAACATAAGTCAGCATCACCTTCACTACATAATCAAAATTTAGTACATTCATCTATTTAAAATAGCAGGGGAATCTCAATTGTACATAGCTGTGAAAAATCATCAATTCAATATCAGCTTATTTAAAATGTAGTGAATGAGAAATTAATGGTGATTAAAAAATAAATATATAACAGATAGATACAAAAAAGACAGCATGTAGCACGTAGTTTAATTCGATCACACTAACTAAACTTACATCATGAAAGTAAAATAAAGTAAAAATGAGACTGTGTTACTAAAAAGCACATCTACAAATAAGACAAATACTTACAATATAACTTCAGTCACAAACAAACTATATACCAAAACAGACCAAAATGAGCAAGTAGTCCAGTTCTACTCAATATTAAAAACAAAAACTATATTCATGAATTCTTGCTTAGGGTAATTAACCCTCAAAAAAAGTGCCAAACTTGGTCATGTAGTCCATGGTAGTGTAAGAAGTTCCCAGTATTATTCAACGTAAACATGCAAATTTTATATGATTGAGTATTTGAAATAATATGGAGTATTTCAGTTCCTCAGAGAGCAGTTAAAACGTTAAGACTGTGTGTTAAGGCTGCTATTAAGCGACGATTTATATCTACAAAAAAATCATAACAATAATGTACATCAGCACCCGCGAATCTGAGTAGTCATCGAACCTTATAAATATGATCTTAAAACCATGGCTATTTACAGAAGAAGCATATATAATTGTAATCAAGTCTCATTTAAACTTTTTTCGCCTTCACAAGGAAATACAACTCATATTTTCAGCACACTAGTGAAATGGTAACATTTATGCCTAGATTGCCATTATCAGCAAAATGCTGGGCAATGGAATTATCGAATACAAGGCAATCACTGCCCATTATAGCTGATGCTACACCTTCGTGGCTTGACCTTGGCATTGCTTCCCAAATCAGTCGCCTTCTGTTCCCGTTCAACTCCAACCTTAGAAAAAGCACGTCATCAAATAAATATGAATTGCATAATCGTTTTTGATTTTAAACGAAAACGAAAAATTTGTATGTTCTACTTGCCGGGTGGTTGGTATATCATTTCATTTATAAAACTCTGACGTCAACATGATGATGAAACTGACTTCATGTTATGGTACATTTCAAGAATAACGTGAAGTGAATACTTCTGCTTAATTAACATTGTTTGTGTTTATTCAGATACACACTTTTGCATATCATTCATTCTGTCATAACATAGTAACCGATATTGGCATAACAAATGAGATTTTTGGAGGATGTTTTACAAGAATCAACAAGAGACGAAAGAAAACATGTTCAACGAAAATTTTCAACAAATTATTGAATTATGATGGGCATTACAAGTTACCACTACAAATTAGTGGATCATTTACCGAAAAAAAATCGCAACGTGTACAATTGTTCAAACACTTGCAATTAAAATTTGTGGAATATAAAAAAATTGTGTTTTGATAAATGATTTACATAGTAGTTCAAAGTTTACTGATTTTGGAAATGATAGTAAAGTGAGTAACGATGAATATCTGGTTCAGAACACTTGATTGATGAAATGATGAAGTATAGCAAATTGTTGAGTCTCACCTGTATGCAAAATGTTCAGCTTGTTTACGAGACCCTATTAACTGAACGATGGCGAAAAACTGAGTGTGTCCGTCGCTCTTCTCTTGTTTTTCTAATACGAGCATGAAATGATGGCCAAAACAACTTTGCATCATCACCCAGTCTACAGCACCAGCCAAATTGATTTCCGTAGCTAAGAACACTATGTCTTCACCATTGAGAGTTGTGATGTTCTTGTGAGAATGTTGAAGATGAACCATAACTTTATCTAGTTGACCCTAAGAAATGACAGAATTAGTATTCTGGACATTTGAAAAATAACTAAATAGAAGTTGGCCATTTTTACCGAAATAGAAACTTGCAACACAGAAGAAGTAGTTTGTTTCCATTATTCGCTGATATATTTTCCCTTGCCTGATTCTGAGAGTTTACAACATAGATAAATGTCCAAAGGGACGTCATTCCTTTCAGCGAGATATGAGTTCAGTGTGGTTTTAGTTTAGTTTTTTTTTCTAAACAGTTTGTGGTGTCTGTAGTTGAATTTTAGCATATGATAAGTATGTAGTTAATTTTCGTCAAGTTGTGAGGTTAGCTACTATTTGCAAAAAATAACTGAATCTATAACAACCACAAAGTATGCACTGTTTTTCATCATTAAATTTGATCTTAAAGCAGGTTTAGAGAAAATTTATGATTTCAGAATATCGCCTATTCTAAAATTCAAAATAAAAAAAATATATATTCTAGAATTTCATTTTGAAATCAACATTGAAGTAGTTTTGAAATTAACAAAAAGATTTGACATACCTGCCAAGAACATGAAGCTCCCGGACAGGGGCAACTGTAAGGACGAAATTCACAAATTTCTTCGTGCTCAGCTTTATCATTTAATCCTAGAGACATGCGACACCCTGTAGACTTGTGCTTGCATGGAAACATTAAATTACTTGCTACCTGAAAATACATTTCTTTTTACATTCACAGGGTCAACCAATTATGAAAGCCAATTGCTGAAATTTGAATTGAACTAAAAATGTGATGGAAATCGAAATTATGCTAATTTAATGTTTACCAAAACTACACATGGGGTGAAATTGTGGTAACAATGAAAAAAAGGACCTATACCTTTTAGATGAAACACTTTCAAAGAGAGTGGAGATACTAGGTAAGAGGAAATCATTGTCATAAGGCTAATTCATGTATTATAACCACTTGAATCACTATTGTAATCCTGAGGTCTAAGAAATCTTTAACAAGTGATACTTTTTTGAATCAAACAGAGTTATGTTCCCTCTGAATGATGCTCATTGTATTCCATGTGTGCAGGTTTCAGAACAACAAAACTAGTAGTGAAAAAAATAATATGCAAGGATCAATGTGGTTGTTTTGTAAGAATGAATGTACATTGTCTCAAACATTGAACTTGGTTTAAAACAAGTCACACAAATCATTGGAATATTTCAACACGTTGTAATCCAACTGAATCATTGGAATTCAATGAGAAAATACCTTTTCCATGGCTAAGTTCCTGATGTTTCCTAATGTCCCTCGGCAAGTAGGACAACAAGATAATTTGGGACGGCAGCTAGCACATACCAAGTGTCCCACTTGGCATTGCATTATAGGTGGAAGGACCACTTCGAAACATACTGGGCATTCAAATAAGGCTGCTATTTCATCAGTTATCTGTTGGTTAGCTGAGCTTGCAGATGTTGATGAATTCTCTCCATTTGTTATTCCTCTCCGCTTGGAGTTGACCAACTGAGCCATCTCCGCTTCTGTTATTTCTATTGAAAATAATTCATCACAACATTGAACTTATTCATATTTTACTTCCATTAATTCAATGTATGATACTTGTCACCACAAATAATGTATAGATTATTAACATGGTCACATCAGTTATATGATAAATTGAATCAAACAAAATAATTTCCGTGTCAACAAATATGAGAAAGAAATATATTGGCAATAATTAGACATCAGGTACCTGAGAAGGGTTATTGGATTCAAAATGTTCAATGATTTCATATATATAGAGGGATTAGAACAAAAACTTCACCAAATCGTGTCTAGTTATTCAAAATACCAGCTAGAATTTTTTATCAGCAGTGCATGATAGCGATTTCCGACCAGGAAGTTTTTTATATCTGATGATAAGAACCTGTTTTTTTTCCTAAGAAACACTGGCATACACCTCTGTAATTTGTTAATGCTGGTGAATGAATTTTTCGAAAGAAAAAGCCATATTTTGAGTAGGCCACATCTATTATCTATTTTCTTATTCTCCTTACATTGTTTATATAATGATCTTCCTATTTATGCAAATTAATGTTGATTGCCAGTTTAAGTGTCAACACCGACAGTACGAAATTTTATTTTTCGTCTGCGGACATGAGGCCTGTAAATCATAATGCTTCAAACGATAAATATGTAGAAATGTTCATAATATTCTAATTTTGCTAAAAGTAATTCCACTCAAAAACACTACAGCACATTACACTTTCTACTGATCACTTTTACCATCACCAGAAATGTCAATTCCATACGAAAATCATGAGAATGTCATATTATCATAGTACATGATCATAGCAGCAGCAGTAAAAATTATTATGACCTATGACAACAGAACATGAAACTAAAGTTGATTCGTGCTATGGTTTCATGACATGACATTTCGTATATCGGTACAGAACGTGGTACAGAATAACATATTTTTTTATACAGTTTCGAAATCAATCTCCTTGGTTATTGACCTATAATTTAAAGTTTCCCAGAGTTCAATGGAAGGAACACCATACGCAAAATCTTACAACTCCAATCAGGGGATGTCCCTCATTTCGCACCATGACGCAATCTACTGGAAACTGTTAAGTCATTCCTGAACTCACGGAGTATAGATATATCTATATATATAGTATATCTATACTCCGTGCCTGAACTTACCACTCTTGTTAAGAGCTGTCGCTAACTACGCGCAAAGTCCATGGCGCCATCTATTGGGAATTGTATCAGCCTGTGTCATAATGTCTGGTGAATCTGAACCACATCTGAACTCAAGTAAACTAGCGTTGTGATCATTATGGCTCAGAGTTTACATGGTTTACCTCACGGTCATACATAGGTCTGGAGACTACGGCATTTTTGAGTGGTGGGGGGTGGCACCAGTTTTGAAGAAAAAGTTGCCATAATTATCCGCTAGGAGGACAACAAAACAAACGGTTAGGACTTGAATGGTAAATAAAATCAATGACAGAAATATTATATCTTGCAAAATTTTCTCGAATAAATAAAAATCATTCCTACTTTCTAAAAGATGATCGGATCTGATTTGTGATTGACTGACAAAGTGACAATAGACGACAGCGTGCAGGTGTCGAAACATGAGAACCACAAAAATTTCCTCAATGTTTGGGTCACCCCTCACCATACGAGTTGCAACACCTATGTATACGATCGTGGTTTACATATACTCTGTGATCATGGTCATCTGTCACCTGCCGCAGTCGTATAACCAGAAAAAACATCCATCTATGACAGTTGGGGAATTGAGAGATAATAAAAAACTTACTTTTGTTTGGGAAAGTATTGAATTGAACTAATTTGCTGTCGTTTACGAAATGAACATTGTGCAATTCAGATAATCGTTCAAAACGTCAGATCTGCTAAATAATGTCTGAAGCGATCGAAATCAGGACGATCATTAACAACAGAAACATTAATACCGTTTCTGATACCCCTGTGACAGATCCTGCCTCAGGGGTTAAGGTAATTTGATTTATTTTTCACGGTAGTTTACGTAATGTGAACTGTTTAGATTTTCAATCCATTCCAATATGTTTTCGTGGTATTGAATGAAAATTCGAAAACCAATATGTTGATGAGTAATTGAAATAGTGCTCATAGTTACCATTTTATGAACTAATCTCGTCCGTCTTCACAGTATTGTAATATGTAAGAAAAATAGGTTGTTATACCTGGTCTGCTACTATTTTCAATGATAAATTCCAATGAGACACTCATGATTTCTTTTGCCAAGTTTAAACTTATTATCAAGAGCATTTGTATACAGATGCTTAGACAAGAAATTCTTCTCGAGATTCAACAAGTGTTGTATATTTTATATTGACTAGTGGATGCTGGTAGTTAAGTTGTTTTTTATTCCCTTCAAATTCCCATTCCATCCTTGTTATCAAAATCAAACTCCCAAGTACGAAAATAACTTGTTTTCTATATGTTCATGTATTCTTCTAGGGACTGGATGGAAGTAATGCCTTTATCTGTCAGAGGTCAAAGTTGGTAAGAAATGCAAATCTTTGTATACCTTTCATACTCATAATTTATTTTGCCCAACTACTTCTAATATCAAATCTGAGTATATCTCATTCAATTCAATGGACAACTTCATAAATAACTATTCTACAATTTTATATGTTGTCTGTATGTTGCACTGCCAGTATTTTCAGCTATATATTTGTAGGACAATATTTGTCTGTGAATGTTACAACTTGATATTATATTTATTTTAGTGTACCACAAACTGCAAAGTATAAAATTTTACTTGAAATGACAGTCAGTTGGTTCATGATCTTTGAGATGAAAGCAAGTTATACATAGATATAGATATTTTGTGATAGTACATTTTGAGAAAAATATAATTTGATGTATGGAGAAAATATTTTAATAAACTTTGGAAGGATAAATCTTTTCATCAGTTGACTTTTTGGGCCATGAGTTTATTCTTTGAACCATATTAATTTTTCAATTTTTATCACCCTCAGAAAGCTCAGAAGACACATCATTTTGACATACCTTGTATATATTAGTTTAAATATCCTCTCTGAGAACAACAGATTAATTCTGAAAACTAGTTGATTTGACGGCATCCCTCGTTCGTTTACTTGAACCTCGATATGTAAGAAAAGATGATCTAATCACGTGACATCTGTGGTTCGAGTTGATACCCGTGTACGTGTTCGAAAACATCTAATAATATACGTGAACGAGAACAATCAAATCCACTGTATGAAGCATTTGAACTAACAATTCGACATAAATTTCACAGGATACTAAAACGAGTGCACTGAAAAAATCTAGTCGGTATAGAAGTCGTTCACTATCTGCTTCATCAACAGATTCATACAGTTCTGGTAAGTTAAAAGATACATCAAAAATGTTTTTTGGTTTGTAAAACATATTCTTGTAGCATCTTGTACAGGTAGCAGTTCAGAAGACGATGACGTGTCCCCACGCGAAAAGGTCCAGAAAAACTCGGCAGGCAATTCAGATTTTTGTGTTCGGAATATTAACCAGCATGCGTTTGGTCGACGTGAAATAGAAATCGCTGAACAAGGTGACTTGAAAATTCAACTCTGGAATTTCAACTCATCTCAATATATTTCTAGAGATGCCAGGTATAATGGCCTTGAGGAAAAGAGCGTCCGATGATAAGCCATTGAAGAATGCAAAAATCGTTGGATGCACTCATATTAATGCACAGACTGCAGTTCTGATAGAAACTTTAACAGCTTTGGGTGCTAGCGTGAGATGGGCAGCTTGTAACATTTACTCTACGCAGGTAAAAACAGGCACCATTAGAAGAACAAATATGAAAATTTTACGGGATTCATATTTATCGAGTGTTTCAATTTTTATGCCTTATAATTGCCTTTGTCAGAGTACTCTAAAAACTCGTATAGTATCGGAAATATTGCTATATCTTGGGTATGGACAGAAATCTATAAAATTATCAAGACAATTATAATACCATATAATTATGAAAGAAGCAATGCTTTTCGCCCCTACCGACTATCAGCTGACTGCGTTACTGTCAGTTACATAAAATCGTAGCGATGGGGAAAATGATTCATTGTGTGAAACCGTTTTTTCAAGCATGTTTTTTTCTTTTAATTTTGTTTGTATATTTTGAAATTTTTTTCGTGGTGACTACAGAAAAAAATTATTATCTGTTATCCGATAGATATGTCAGTGTGAGTTCAAATATATGATCTTCAATTATCCTAAATATATTTATTATAAATTGTCACTAATATATGCTGGTATAATACGGAAGTCCTTGTAGTGGCGTTGTGTGGAATCTATATCTTTTCTTCGAGCTACTAGAGAATAAACTATAATAATGAAAAAAATTATTTTTATATTTCGTGCATAAAATTTATCACATTAGCATAGCGCTTTCGACGGTTAAGTCATCCTCAGTGCCTACTTGTCATATGCACAAGAAACGAAGACCATAAAAACATCTCACAAACATATGGGACACTACGACGATCAAGAATACATATTATAAACATGTTATATTACAGAATGTAATGCTATGTGGTTCCTATGTTGTAGAATACTATGTATAATTAGTTTCTTGTACCTGATCAGAAGTTTGTCAACATGCTTCCTAGAAAATTTTTTTGGGACTTAAACCCTGAGTTAGCTCAAATTTTTAAGAATGAAGTTGCTGCTGCATTGGCTGAGGCAGGGTATTCCATTTTTGCCTGGCGAGGGGAAACCGAAGAAGATTTCTGGTGGTGCATTGACAAATGTGTGAATTCGGAAAATTGGCAACCCAATATGATACTGGATGATGGGGGTGACGCTACACATCTCATGCTTAAAAAATACCCTGCTATGTTCAAACTGATCAAGGGTTAGTGGTATAGTACAAATAATGGTCGATTATCCCAAGATTTTATTCTAGGAATAGTTGAGGAGAGTGTGACAGGTGTTCACCGTTTATATCAGCTGTCAAAAGGTGGTAAATTGACAGTTCCTGCCATGAATGTCAATGACTCGGTTACTAAAACCAAATATGACAATTTGTATAGCTGCCGAGAATCCATAATTGACAGGTAAATTTGGCTAAATCGTCAGGTACCTTGAACATCTACTGAAGATTTGTTCTCAATCTAGTTTGAAACGTTCAACTGATGTTATGTTTGGAGGAAAACAAGTTATTATATGCGGTTATGGTGAAGTTGGGAAAGGTTGTTCACAAGCACTCAAAGGTTTTGGCTGTGTAGTCTATGTGACTGAAATAGATCCTATATGTGCTCTCCAAGCCAGGTGAGTTGAAAAAAAAAGATCGGGAAGCAGAGTATTATTTTTTTATCAACTTACAGTATGGACGGATACCGTGTTGTTAAATTGAACGAAGTTATTCGCACTATAGATATTGTTATTACCGCTACAGGCAACAAGAATGTTGTTACTAGGGAACACATGGATAAAATGAAAAATGGTTGCATTGTTTGTAATATGGGTCATTCGAACACAGAAATTGACATAGTAAGAATGATATTTCCTTTTAGCAACTAGACGTTTTCGAATCTAATTAATTTTTCTAGAATAGCTTAAGAACTCCTGATCTCACCTGGGAAAAAGTGAGGTCCCAGGTGGACCATGTTATTTGGCCTGATGGCAAGAGAATCATCCTTTTGGCTGAGGGACGTCTTGTTAACCTGAGTTGTTCAAGTTTGCCTTCATTCGTTGTTTCAATTACTTCTTGTACTCAAGCTTTAGCTTTAATCGAGTTATTCAATGCTCCACAAGGGAGATACAAGTCTGATGTTTATCTGCTGCCCAAAAAAATGGGTAAGCAATTCAATAATATATAATAGGAGAACGAAAATCATCCAAGTATAGACTGATTCATATGCGAATTGAAGACGTATACTGGCGTTTTTACACGCCAATAATGTTATGCTTTTTACGCCACTCATATTTTGCTCATTATTTTTTCAGATGAATATGTAGCGAGTTTACACCTTCCTACATTCGATGCGCATCTGACGGAACTATCCGACGAGCAAGCTAAATACATGGGATTGAATAAAGCAGGTCCATTCAAACCCAATTACTATAGGTACCAGATTCATGATTCTCTCGATCATTTCTAATTTTCAGTTGCTTTTCAGGTATTAAGTTTGCCCCTAAGGAAATAGAGTCAGTGTCACTAGTACTTGCTATTTGGTTTTTCGGATAAAAATAGCACCAGCAATTCACGTCAAAGAAAGTCAATAGGAAGTATCTAGTTTTCCATGGCAAGCTAACAGTAAGTAAGAATTTTGCACTAGCAGATTCCTCAATATTTCGTAGGAAATGAAATATTGGTTTTTATAAAGAAAATCGGTAATTCTAAATTTGTTAGAAAACTAGTATTCTAACCGGAATACACCAAACAAGTATTAATTTCGGTGATATTTATTGCTGATCGTGTGATATATCCTTCACGTCAATCTATTATCAATGTGATCTTTAATTATGTAATATGAGTAGCAACGCTAGAGCTTCAGTAATCTACCATCAATGATTCATACCATAAAACCCCATACAAAAGGCTGATATGTTTTAAATAAACACTTCATTAGTGTGATTATATTATTATCCACTGAACAATTTTTTTTGTCTAGATATGCCACATGATATTTTTCTAGCATTGTTGAAAAATAGTTATTCATAAAACTAGTTGAATTATAACAACACCATTTTGTAATCTTTATTATTGAGCGCTCTCTACGAACTTGTTATTCAATCGCATCTATTGCAATAATGAATATCCAATGTATAATGTGATTTACTTGTTTCCTACGTTTTATATCGCATCGGAAATAATGTATCTTGGGTATTGTGATTTATTAAGAGCTTGAAGAATAACTAGCTCAATATTGAGAGGCAATTTCTTCCGAATAGATCGAAGAAGGCTTATCGAATTGTCGTTCGACGCACATCACAAAATGAGTCGCTGTCGGCGTTATTACTAGTGATGTGGTACTCGAATACCAAGAATCGAAAGTATGCGATTCTCGTTGTATTCGAATACCACAGAAGGGTATTGACTCAAGTGTGTGATGTCTTATTCCTTTTACTTTAGTCTACACGTTATTTTTTTTTTTCATCGCACTTTGTTGAGACGAATAATATCCGATGGATGTAAAATTAGAGACTTCAAACAGTATTGTTTTGCTATTTTTTTGTGTTCGTCGGACGTTCAATTTGATAATTCGTATTGTGTCTCCAAGTGCTAGAATGTTTCAAGAAAGCCTTCTTTTCATAATGAGCTATTGTTTATCGCTCACCCTTCAGATGCTCTACGGGGTGACAGGGAGAGAGAAAAACATACGTCTCTCTTGCTTATGTTGAAACATAAATTTTGTGTCCAAAATATCTTGTTTCCGATTTTACAATTTATACAGACGAAGCAGACAATGGTGGGCAATTTTCCCCTCATCATAGGGTTTTCTGAATAGGGATTCGTTATGATTTCTGACCTAAATAGTATACCTGCTGTATTATAGCACATTCTCATACATTCTTTCAAGGTCTTGACGTTGATATAGGTGTCCGGTTCTTCGATATCCCGCTCGCGTAGATTTCATTAAACTTAGAATGGATGATTTCAAGGGTTGTTTCGCTAGGATTCAGTATTATGAGGTTATGTGTATATTCATGGCAGTATTGCTCCATTTATTATTCAAATGCTCTCGAGTCGAAGTTTACACAATAAATATATGTTGCACTTGTCCAATAGCCACTGTTCGGTTTTTGCTACCCACCTCCGTCCTCGCAAAGGAAGCTCGGGCAGTGCCATATCTTCAATTATTTTGTAAACTTCGTTAGCATCCTTAGTTATAGCTTCTACAAAAAATACTTGTTGGTGTACGTATATCATCACATTCAAAATGTTGGTTATTGAGGATATTTTTCCTGAATGTATGGTAGAAATGGAGAATATGTTTAAATAAATATATTTGAGAATACGAAAGAAGTTGATGATTTTAAACCTTTACTGTCCAGAAAATATTCCCTTATATATCAACTATACAAAATCTATAAGTGAATTTGATGAGTAAAAACAGAAATGTTAGTAGTAGTTTTTTGATTCAACAACTACTTCCCGTGTTCAACTTTCTGTGTTCAATTGTGACACCCAACATTAATTGTTGGATTCTTCAGAAAATTCTCGATTCATTAGGAAATATAAGGTGATTTTGGATTCATTGCCGAAAGTAATAAATAAATTTTTACTTGATGAGGAAATTTTATAAAAGCTCACTCTAAATTCATTTTTTGAACGCCAATTTGTTTTGGGTTGAAATAAATTATATGAATATTCACTATTACATAATAGAAGCCTACTCAAATTCTTGAATATTCTGTAAGAGATGAGAGTCTGCTGATAGATTGATCAAGAGACCAATGATGCTTAAGACTTCATTTCTCTTAATAAAACTAATTACTAAAGACTTTATGTTGCTGAACGAACGGTTGAGCAATGAGGTTCTTGGAAATATACGCATACCATGTGAGACATATTTTATCAGTATACAGAAGGACTTACCTTGTGACTCGGGCTGGCTCTTAGGTGGTTGTTGTGTTCGGCACTCACGCTCCAGGAACTGACCAGGAGAATAAACAAATATTAATCTATGACATTAAAAAAAAAGACAAGTTAGGATAATGATTGACAGTTATTAAAATATACCAAAATGACAACAAGTGAGACTTAGATGATTTTAGGAGAACAAGAGAAATTACCCAGATATTTAATGAGTTGATGAAGGCACTCCCGTGATCGCGAATTGAGCGGATTGAAGAGCAAAACGGAACTAACTTAATTTCGTCTATCCAAAAACCATCTAAAGTCTCTAAGTAAACGCCCAAATTTTTGGGGGTAAATTTGCCTAGACTACATTGGTGGATGGATCAATCCTTCCACCAATCATATAAAGACTTACGACCGTCTTTGTTAGTGCATAGGTTAATTTATTACATCCTGCTCAGCATGTGGAGGAGATTCGTAAATTCGCTAAACTTTTCCTAATCTTAACACCCTTGATGACAGTTGGGCACTATCGGAATATCATATTACATTGGTCCCTATCGATATTCTTAAACTCTCGACATTTACGACCCTCTCAGCCCTAATTTTATCGGTTCTCTAGTGGACAGATGAGATAAAAAGCGTGTGGATATGCAAGATCTTTTGAAACGTGATCTGGTTTATCCTGTGAGTCTCGTCTAATAAATTCCTAATTCTAAGAAGTTGCCTGAAACTACCCTGGAGTGCGTATTTGAATAATCATCTGGATGCAATAAAACGAAACATAATAGGTTTGTTCCAACAAACATTTCTGTATGGTTTTGAAACTGTTTTGTGGCCGTTTCGGTTTCTTTTAGTTCGCATGCGCGAACATTGAATAGTTTCGTGACGGTACAAAAACATTCGAGGGTTGGATCGGTTTTATTGACGGTTTTTGACTACCCACGTTCTACACAAGATGGAGTTTATTATTCTTTTGTTCAAGAATAATGTTTCGTTACAATAATTTAAATAACATGAAAATGGAACATTCAACGATTTTTGACCCTCGTTTCATTGTACTGAAAATCTAAATCGTCTTCATTTGTTTCGTATAAACAATCAGTATCTTTATCGTCACTCATATTTATTTTTTCTTATTTAATTCGAACGGAAGAAATTATCATTAACACAAATGAACGTGAATAAATACCCTAACAAAAAGCTTGGGCTAATCTATTTGGAGAAGAGTTTCTTAATGCGCATGTCAATACTCATGATTCGGAACAGTTTTCAATTTTGAGCATGTACCGAAATTACCGTCCTGAAACCACAGCATAGGGATTATACAGCAGCGAAACTATACCGAAATTCGTAAGTACGCGCATAACATGCCGCGCAGGGTCTCGGGATGCAGACAGTCATTCTCAACGATTCGAGCAGTGCGTATTACCAGAGCTGTATTTAGTGAAATTTCAACAAAATATCTATTGATGATGGACTCAGTGAGCTCGATTAAAAGCCGTGGCATGAATCGATGTGGAGCTGCGAAGTGTCGAAACAATTCAAATAACTGTAAATTCAGTTTCTTCAAATTTCCGACGGATATTGGCAGGAACCGTTCGGTAGTTTATATATGCCAGATAAAACTTTTGTCGATTACATCACTTGCTTGGAAATTTTGTTTCAGCAGAATTTTGAAGATTTCGTTATAAGAAACAATGTGATCCAACATTTTGTAAATATTTTTCGTACTATTGAGTTTTCGCATCCTTGTTTGAATTTTCCATATGAATATGTCATTTTGTTATACGCTCGGATTAGATGTTTCTATACTTTGAAAAATGTGAACAGGAATTTTAAAACACCAAATAGAAATAGAAAATTGATAATCTGGAGGAACCAATAAATATGTGCAAAACTGACTGTATTAACAAAATCATTTGATAACTAACAGCTAGACCGAAGGAGAAATTTCGGAATTTATCAATCATTAAAAATCGTACTTGTGCAGAAAAACTAATTTGTAACATCCATCTGTACAATTCACACATCATAATTCCGTAATACGGTCCTGGCACTCGAGCGAGTTCGACGCAAATTTACCACCACTCCAGCAACACGGCTGTCTTCAAGGTCACTGAAAATTCACTTAGGGTGCGTTCCATTAAGCGCTCACAACGCCCAAAACACTCATTCAGACGTTCCACATGGCGACCACGATCGTTAGGGTCGTGGCGAAAATGTCATGAATGACGTCATGATTCATGCTCACGACGACCCACCTATTGAGATGGGTCGTGGTACCGAGTGACGCTGCTGTATAATCACAGAGTATATGTGAACCAGAGGGTTCATTCTAAAAATGGCGGGAAATCACTAATTGACCTTGATATCTTACTACGATTTGTTGACAAATGCTCTCTCGTACAAATTGTTAACAAAACTATTCAGCTGCAATATTTCTAATGAAATAAAATATTTCATAACACTAAATAGCCATTTGATGACATATTTTCTGTGGAATTATGTGTTGATTATATTGGTTTCCATTATCTTAGTAAGAATAATTCCTGTAATATTTCCAACACAGTAACTTATTTTATATAATAATAATTTTATGGGCATGTTATTGGAGGTAGGTATTGGAAAATATACTAAACTGCCACAAATTGCCCAGTTTTGTTGACTACAAGTACAATCCATAGCTTTCTCTTCTTTTCACACACTACTTATGATATGAATTACTGATAAAGATCCAGAAAATGAATCAAACTGAAATGTGTGTTGGAACTCCAATATATAGGCTTGAAGTCTATGAAGTTATCAAAGCCTTTGGACAATTCCACTTCTGGTTGACAGGAGAGATTGAAAAAGAGATCTTCCATTTATTTGAAGTACCGAAATACAGAAGTATTTCATGGTCAAGAAGCAAGTTGAAAAGATATAGAGAAGATATACCTTTCAGAAGAGCATGATGTAAACATGATTCACAATCCTAATTCCACAAGAACAAACAAGTTTGCTATAGACATTTCATCATTTATTAAAAATTGAGAATAACTATGAAACCATACAGAGAGACAGAGAGCCAGACAGTTGATGAAATTTGGAGTTGGAAATGGGCAGTGGCTGCTGTCAAGAAATTCAACGGCTTAGATTTGCTGAAATGTTCTGAATGATCAACTGTGAAGCTGATAATGATGTCTTATCAAAAGCACACTACTTGATTCATACAGTTATTGTAATTCCTTATTTTCTTTCATATATGATTGTGTAGATATTTCAATATTCAATTTTCTAATGATTTTAATGATAATTCCTATCTGTTCCCTACCTCACCTATAACTTCTGAATAAAGTATGGCATATATTTCAATCTATTATTCTTCGTTTAAGCTGTTTTTCTCAACAGGATAGTGAATATCCAGTACATGATGTACTTTCAATCTAAGTTTGCTCAAGAATGTATGCATCAACTCTGTGAATGGGTTTTCAGAGTCTTTGAAAGTTCATTGAAGTTGTCTAAATTATGGAAAACTATTAAAATTTCTACATTTGATAAGTTCTGCAACTGCCATGTAGAAGTTGAGTAGAATATCTAAATTTACCAACATTGATTTCATATCTTGTTTTGTAAACAATATTATAAAGCTGGACTTGTACATGACACATAGAAAGATACTTGTGATTGGCTGAAAATTGGTTCGCGTGACAGACAACTATCGAACAACCAATCGGAATCCGAGAAATTGAAGTCTGACAAACGACAGATTATGGTGTAATCTAGCCATGTCTAATTGAGGATGTCATTCTATATGAAATGAATCACGTGACCGAAAAAAGCAATCTGATTGGGCACTCCTCAGAAATGATTTTTATGAATGGGGTGGGGTAACTGTCATTTGGGGGCCATCTTCACAATTTTACTATCTCATTCATAAATACGGAGAGTGCGCCCTCTGTATACTCTGTGGTATAATCCCTATGCTGTGCTGAAACCATGCTGAGGACGGTCACGAGTTTGGTTGGAACAAAAAGATGATGGTCAGATTACGATCACTTCTCGGTTGGAACAGTTTAAATCATTTGCGCATGAGCGTGACGATAACGTGATGGTTTTAAGTGCCATTCTCCACGAGCGACAAAAACGCGACCGTTTGCCGGCTAAGAAAACGCCTGTGTTACAGAACCAACAAGTTCAAATGGGACTGTCTACACGGGCGTTTTACCGGTCGCGACTGGACGCGTTAACTATTGCCGACGCGTTTTAAACGCCACCGGACGCGAAAAAGTCGCCCGCCGGAGAACGGCGAGTCATTCTCCACGTGGCGTTTTCCAAGCTTTTTACCGGCGCCAAAACTTCCAGGCGAGTCAGTTAACCATTGTTATTATCAGTACAGTAGTAAACTTATTTTGATTATTCAATATGTTCTGAAAGGGTTTTAATGTGAAATTGAGGATCAACCTCCTTTGTATGATGTTAGGAGTAAAGAATATTCTAATAGGGAGACGAAGGCCAAGTGTTGATTGAAATACCAACCGTCAAGTGATTTGAGAGTAGTGGATGAGTCCACCATCGTCTTTTTTCATCATGTTTTTTGCTAAAGAATTGAAGTAATTGCAAATGATTTGCAGCGATGCAACTAACTTGGATGGGATCCATCTGGACATTAAGGACAAGGCGTTTTTTTTTTCGCTCGTGTAGAATGGAGGGAGCGTTTCTCTCGCGTTTTTATCGCTGTTTACCGGCGGACACTCAAACGCTCGTGTAGAATAGGAAAACTTTTCACGCGTTTGCGCGACTAAACGGTCGCGTTTTTGTCGCTCGTGGAGAATGGCACTAAGACGTGTTGGAACAAACCTTATATCTACAAGTGCATTTCTGACCTATCGGCCTGTTGAAAGATTAATGCAAGAAAACGTTTACATAATAAAATGAGATTTGCTATTTCGCCTTATTACAATTCGATTCAATTACGGGAGTGGAACGAGATCTTTTCTTTTTAAACGGCGTGAATGGCTTCTGACGATAAGGTTTATTTATGTTCATCATTAATCAGATTACAATATTAGAAATTGGGGTTAGGACGCCTAGTGAGGATTTGGTGAGTACATAGGAGATTTCTGTTGAACAACTACTCAGAACCGATGCTTGATGGAAAAAGTGGACTTTTGAATTATGTTATCATGATTCATCGAATATCCGCTAGATGGTTCTTATCTGGGCTTGTTTCTACTAACTAGCAGTAGAGGTCGCACACCCATCATTTCCAATATTCAGAATTGAATGACTTCTGAACAGAATTCACTCAAATTTGGAAATAATATAAACAGAATATTCCTCAAATCCAACCTTCATATCTGTTGGATAAACATAAAATAAACAGTCTATTTACCGCAGAAAGTTACGAGAAAAATTTTGATTTTGGTATTTATTTTTTTTAGTATCCCTTTGCCAATGTTGATGCTCACTCAAAGATCAGTCTATTTTATAGCTCGTTTTCAAGTGTCGTTCGTTAGATAACTCATTTACATTTACAACAATTTTATATGTGAAAGTTCTCGTGTGAACTACCTACACTGAGTACCTTTGCCTCATATGTTATAGAGAATCTGAGCCGAGTTCTGCTATAATGAATTATTTGAAATGAGAGAAAGTTTTATGCCTTGACTGATCACTGCATTACATCGCTCTCAAACATTTCCAATCAATTCATTTTCGTTCATGAAGAGTGCGGGATTTGTGAAAGGTTTGGTAAGAAACAAAACCAGAGTAAAATTATAATTTTGTTTATGAAAAAGAACAGACATATGATGACAAATAACAAAAAATATGCACAAATCGGAGTAAGCCTCCAATATCTGAATTTCACACTACGGGCCGATTTAAGTCCTGTGCAAAAGTTGTTTTCTGCTCAAATGCCACTGATGGATGGTGTTATGATTGATAGCAAGTGACATTACCAAACGATTCGCTCTCTTACAGGGCATCAATCGGTCTCGTAATATCGATAGAAAAGTAACAATCTTGAGCACAATAGATATAAAAATTGAGGTATTTCAGATTATAGTATACCTATACTGAATATAGTACATGGCACATGTAAATGTTAAATGCGTACACATTAATCAATTAAATATAACAAAATGGTAACTAGGTGTGTTAAACTAAATTTATAACATTCGATATAACACTCTGAACACGCTACGGTATGATTCGTTCACAAGCTGCCAATATACCTACTTGTACAGTGAAAAGAGGAGTTAGCTATATATACCGGGTTATTTCTTCAAACGAGATACCACCATTTTGATTTTATTTTGATTTATTTAAATTGTGTACTTGGACAGTTCAAGTCTTATTATTGTCTATCAATTAACCGTATGCTTATCTTGGAGAAAGCATTGATTATAACGAATATAATAGACCATATCTTCATATGTCCCGAAACAGCTACAAGTTTCAAGTCGGGTGACTTGACAGGCCGTTAGATCTTAAAGTTACAAATTTTTGTCAATCAATGCCTGCTGCAAATTTCATTGATGATAATACACATGGAAACACCATAGGTGGTTAGGTGCTTCTTTCATTTCGCTATTGAATATACTTGTTTTTATTAGATAGGAGAAGGTGATCATCACAAAAAATGTGAATAATAGTTACAAACTACATTGAAATTTCGTGGACAAATTGACTTGAAACTCAACCAAACACGATATATTTAATATATTAGAAATTCAGAACAAATTCACAATATGATTTACCAAAGAATTTGAAAAACAAAATTCAATATGGGGATATCACATTCGAAAAAACTTTCAGACAACGGTCGAAAAATCACCCTGTATACTGCGTGTGCATTGTTACAGTGTATATCTATTTAGGTAGTAATAACATTGTCACCAACCATTTATTGATTTAACATAAAATAATCAGAATACAAGTAACTACAAAATCTGTTTTGAAAGGATGTAGATTATATTTTAAATATCACAGATTATATTTAGTACTGCAGTCTATTGGTTATAAAGAATAAAAAAACAGAGATAATTCGACAGAGACTGTTGCATTCATTCAATTATGGTAATAGATAATTGTTTCACTGAAATTCGGGTTATTTCTCCACCTAAATGCGGCTTTGAACGAATATGTTATTGCAGCCTTCTTATTGTAATTGTAATTGACCGTAAGGTCGGCATAGCCTATCTTTAGAGTACGTTTCTGTGTCCCTGAATCGAAGTTAAGAATGATATAACTTAAAAATTAATGTGATGTGAACATTCTGAGTAAGAAGTACCAATGGTCCAAAAAACTGAATAGTGATGAAAAAAATTCCGCATCGTACAAAAAATAAGTGATCTATCTATATCATCAAATATTCTTGATCTGAAGAGTATCATTGTTTCTGTTGGATATTTCTTGTCAATTACTTATTTCGACTGAAGCGGGCAGCCATATCACCTACAGTGTAGTTTATCAATTAATTGAAGAGATTTATACAATATTCCTTCGCCTATGGCTTCACCAGTCTTTTAGTTATGACATCATGACGTGTTTTATATATGGAAGCTTTCCGAAGTACTACCCAAAATGAATATAAAAATGAAATATTCCCTCCAAAAATACGTGTGACTTCCAATTCAAGAATAAAAAAATATATTCGTAAGTAATTTCTATGCTGTATATGAAAAACTAAAAATACTGCAATTCTTACAATTAGTGGAATGCACTATACAGCAAAATATTTTCATCTCTACATTTCATTCTTGGATTCTGCTCACAATTTCAGTTTGATTTTCAATTCTTTGAAAATTATGGATGTAGAGCCTTACGATAGTGAATTCAAAAGATCTAGGTTGAAATTGTTCGTCTTTTTTTGAATCGAGATTCCTGCCAATAAAAATTGAATAGGACGAATTACTATTCTGTATCCTAACTTCCTACCAGAGTATATTGAATTGTGTGTGCATGCCAGCAAAATTCCATGAAATAATAGTTTTGTTTAATTGAAATTGAGACAGAAAACAAATCAGCCTATTCCGACAATTATCTAAATTGCATAATTATTAGTTTTCCTGATCAGGCTCTATGTTATATCCATGCATAAGCAATATATCACACTAAACGGCAGATTCAAAACCACTATTTGTGACCATATGAATCACCCCATAACTGATTTGTGATATAATTATAAGTTGGGCGAGGCCAAATATAACATTGAAGAGCTGCTCAAACAAACTGATGCTGAACTATCCAGATTGGTCGTAATTGATTAGTCCTGACACCCTGTATATCCAAATTCCACACTTCTGTTCAGACATTTTTCAAGCGCATTCGAATACAAGCAGTTTTTTTCTTAGTTTCTACCTAAAATTTTGTGAAGCGTCATACAGAAAATTCGACCTTCCGAAAACGTTCAAACAAAACTCAGAAGCTATTCAGCGACTATCAACATTAGTCTGTAGAACGGACGAGTCCGGATCTGCCAAGTAGTTTCGGCAAAGGCGCATGACGTGTTATAATCTGATTTTTACCGGTTACAAAGCTTATCGGCGTATTTTATATCCCGCCTTGAATAATCCAATAAACGCTGGCGGGCACCAAGAATCAAACTTTTTCGCTCGTTCAATTCAGTCGAATTGTGTGTCTATAAAAATGCATTAACTGGAGATCAGAGTATTTTTATACACAGTCTGCCAGAGTGGAGCTCTGATTATTGGGACATGCACACGCCAGTAGCGTCACAAAATGGAAATAAGAAGTACCGATATTTTATCGGTTCACCAACGAGAATGCGATGCTTTTCCTTGCTCGAAAAGTAACATTTTCCTGTTTCATCGAGTGGAGATGATGAGAACAGGGGATGGAGTACCGTGAATGAGGTTATCATATGCACTTATGCACAGTTCGTTGATTCCTTGGAAGTGGGTCAGAGGTCGACTTATCGAAAACGGATATTCGCCATTTCTCCACAGCTACATCGACCACATTCTCTATAAAACTGAATGTGTTCAAAAATTATGCATTTTAGACATTTCCCAAACTTATACGTGATGTTTGTTTCAACTTGAGTATTTGAATATTCAACGTTCTTCATTACAGATTCATATTTCGAAATGACGTATTTACCGAGTATGAAATATTGGATATTTCAGGGTGGGTGACTCTGCCTGCAGTCGTACCAAATTGTATTTTAGAAACATTCAATGAGATATCGTTGTGGTTATCCGAACATTTTAATCGTTCATAAATTAAGAACATTTGGCCTTGGCCATTCCACTCACAATATCAAATGGAAAGAGTCGTTTCTAAAAGGAAAAAAAAAATGAAAAATCTATCGGCGTCGTAGTACGAGGTAAGAAACTATCCTGTTTCGTGAATAATGTATCAAAAAAATATGAAACATTTACTATCAGTGGGTACTATTCGTTATTGGACACTTCTTTATGTTGTGGAGATTCCAGAATAATTAATATTACTTATTTATACTTATGACTTAATTATATGTAAAAAGTTCATCATAATTATATTTTCCAGTAGCTTGGAGCTAGTGATGTATCTTGATTTCCACTTATTCTAGGTTTTCTTATCAAAAACAATTTTCCTTTGTGATTCATTAAAATAGTACGATATTTTCATTTGCTTTGGGTAAAATGCCAAAATACAAAAATCATATACAAACATTCTGTGTGATACACAATACATCAACAAATATCTATTTCTTCAATATTTTGGTGGCGCATCCACCTCCGATATTTGTTATTCTGTCTCTTTTGTTATTTGTGTTGAAGTAATGGTATGTAGTTCTACTTTCTTCTTTTCATCTTCATCCAAGTCGATTAGTTTGGCTTTGTACCAAACTACAACATCAGCAAAAAATCCACATAACAAAAGGGCCCCTGTAATACCTATAATAGCAATAATAAAAAAACATGATTACTTACATCCACAAAATTGAACAAATCTTCGGTTTTTCTGGCCAAGAACAATTGTTGTTTATTTCATTCGTAATACGTATTTATAAAAACGCTTCATATCTGATGTCGATAAACTTGTTCAGTAAATAATGTGATATTTTGAGAATAACAATATAAAACTATTTATTTAGGAATATATGCATTTGATTTTTTATATACCAATAAAAAAACTCTTATTGAGAAAAAAAATATATAACAAAGAAGCAGGATGTCATAGGAATTTATCTACAAATGTATCCACCATCAGGTTCAGTTTTTGAAGAAGATTGATGGAGATTTCAAAAATGAAATTACATGGTGACTAAACATTGATAAAAATTGCCACTACTTTCTGATAAGTGATCATCGCAATATTCAAAATATTTTGTTGTTCCTACTAGAAATCCGTGACGTCTAGAATGTGTGCACATTTCGAGTTGTTGTTTTTCATCAAGTGTTTCATTGTTTGGTTTTCCAGAAAGCTTTAATATGCCATATGCCGCGACTTGGCTTATAGAAACAAATGAGGATACAAAAACTCAACTGATCTATCTCAATAATGCACACGAAAAGAACATGGAAAATATTCACGAGAGAGTGTAGAGAGGACCAAAATATTACGATTGAGCGCAACATCACTTATACAAATGTTGACGGTTAAAAAGATACAGTGCGTTCAAAGTTAAAATTTTATTCGCAAATTTCTTAAAAGCTTCGATAGTATTCATGATATCGGTTTCAAAAATTGGTACAATGGGGGTTTTTAGGACGACAAACATGAATATTTCATCAGTATTAACGTAGTCCTTAGAGAGCGTCACTTATCCGCTTACAATTATTTAAAAAAACGCACAACCTTTTTGTCCGCCAAAAATCAACATTTTCGATCAAACACATTAAACTACGTTATCTTTTGAACAAAAAAGTATTCCTGGAAAAAGTCGAAAAACTTTACGATAAACCCGATTTTAAGTATTGAAGTCATAAATAAATTGAAATAATTTTAGCAAAAAAAAAAACAAGTGGGTTGCTGTCAGAGAAACCGATATCATAAAAACTGTCGAAGCTATTAAGAAATTCACAAATAAAATTTCAACTTTGAACGCACTGTATCTTTCCAACCATCAACATTTGTATAAGCGATGTTGCGCTCAATCGTCATATTTTGGTCCTCTCTACTCCCAGTTCAATTTTTTTACCATATCACTGAAACACCCGATTTCGCATTGCCCGAATCGATCGATCGATGGACGAGAAGAGAAAATCAACAACAAACACTCACCGTGATAATATTTCCTGAACACGTTCGAATCGTATAGGCCGCAGGCGCCCTTTTCTCCGCAAGTCATTTTCCAGACGAGACACGCCGAATCGACCACCGCGCCATACACGATGGGGCATGGCACGTTTCCGAACAGCCCTATGGCGAACTGGATCAGCCCCAGCGCCATAGCTTTGTCCTTGGGGTCAACGCACCTCAGAATGAGCAGCATCGATCCAACTTCGGAGGTCGAGTGAACGAACACGAAAACACAAAACAGTACGATGTACAGGACGAAGTTCGAACACTCCATTTCACAGTAGCCTATCGTGGCGCGACCACGCTCACCCTCGGTCATGTTCAGGCACATGCAATCCGAGTATTCCACGATTTTGCCGCCTCTTTCCGTGTAGTTTTGGCAGCCCGCATGGCAGGGGGAGAGGTAAGTGAGCCCGTCCTGGCCGCAGATCGGCGTCAGCTTGTCGGTGTTGCACTCGCAGCTGGAGTTGCAGGACAGCTGCTGCATGTCGAACCTGTGGACAATGTACGTGGTTTGTTTCTTCCGGAAGAATTCGCTTGGAGAAGCTCCAATTAGCTGAATGCTCTCTACTTGCTTGAAATAATGTCTCAAACAAAAAGAGGGGGGGAAAGTACAAACGGCGCGGTATGCTGTTTCAGCACTTACTTATTATCTACCAGTCCAGCTAGATCATCAGTTGGACAGCCTACGAACATTAGTACACCCATTCCTGAAATATCACAAGTGTTTGAGGATGCACAAAGAATTTTATTTGCTCATCGTGTAGTCACAATCTTTAATTCAGTAGTTTATCTCAGATTCAACATACCGACATGAAAACCATTGGCAATTCAATCAAATTTCGAAACCAAATGGTCAATATTGAATAACATCAATGTGAAACATTCTGAATACGAAGATATTCAAATGTGAACAACCTTTTGCAATTCAAAGTTTATTCAAATTATTACCTAATGCATAAATAACTGCCGTGAATGCTATCCATCCTGCAACGAATCTAGCGTTCGGTTTGACTTTCAAAATGAATACTCCGCTTATTATAATTCCAAGTCCCATCATCAGAATGCCTCCAACTCCTAAAATGCCAAACGAATATGTTACACATCATTTTGATTCTCAAGACCAAATTCTATTTCGAGAGAATCAATAGGTATCAATCCTAATAATGACTTATTGGAATTAAACTTCAAAGGAATAATTGCGATTTATCTAGACACTGACCTGATATCATGTTGGCTGAGGGTGTTGGTAGTCTGAACTGTGTTTCCAGATATTTTGGCAAGAACGTGTACAAACCAGCTATCGGAAGAATGTGTAATACGGTACTAGCGGTTCTGAACATCAAAATATCATTGTTTAATAGCCGTTTAACAGCTTTAGGAAAATCTACAAAATCAGATTGGGGGTGAAAATGAGCATTACCAAAATGTCGACAAAAAATTACCTTTGATACGAGGACGTCTTTGTCTCCTGCGAGGCGGTATAGGTCCCGGCAGTCTGTTAGGAAATGTGAACATCGCTAACGCTGCTAACATCAATAATCCCGATATCAAGACCAAACCTAAATACACTCCGAGTTAAAATCAAAGATACTGGCATTTACGAAATAATTTTACCAAGCCACCATGCTCCTACCCATCTGGGATCTGTGGAATCGATTTTCGGAACCACCGAGAGATCTGCGTAAATACTGGAACACAGAGAGCCTACTATGAAACCCAAAGCTGGTCCCAAAATCCTTACTCCGATGGTTATGGCTGAAAACATACACTACATTAACCTACATAGAACACGACAGGACGTCCATTTCACGTCCAATTGAAGTGCGATATCAAGAAATTAACAAACAGTAATGATTGAATATATATTTGTTCGTTTACTTTTGTTGCAAAATGTGAAGAATTATGATCCAGTTGAAAACAGCAGTTGACAACTGTTTACCAATAGAGAAGGAGAAGAGTTAAGTCAGTATTATTCTGCGGTTCAATTTATTGTTTCGTTTCAAATCATTTTGTATATCAAGTAACTGAAACTGAAAATGTTGTATCAGACATATGTCGTAATGAATTTTTTTTATTGGTGCCCCATTTTACCCATTTAAAGCACGTATTTAAATCGAACTTTAAAAAACGCGCGTTTTTTTAAGTTACCATGGCAACATCAACGAAGAAACGAGAAAGGTGAAGACAAAATGACAAATTTTTGATTATTAATCTGACAGGAGTACTTTGTAAACGTCAATTGAAATATTATTGACAAATGCAAAACTTTATTCAAACGTAAAATGGGGCGCAAATAAAAAAAATAGCGTAAAGTATTCGTGGATCTGGTCTTTAAAACACGTGCGATTTTTCGAGCACGACGGCGCAGCCGTGTTTTAAAGACGTTTTTATCCACTTATACTATTATTGTGACATAGTTTTATAACGTGTGGTTAATGGTGGAACTGCAAAATGTAATAGTTGGTTGCGGGAATCAACAAAATTTAACCCTTATAATGTCATTAAATACTGATATAAGCTTTATTTGTCCTGATGACAGATATGTCAACTCATTATTGGATTATCAAAATTTTTAAACAAGAAATGGCTGTCTTTCTTGCATAATGTATCATTCAGAAAATTCTTCTCGAAAGATAAATGCGTCTTTGTTTCGAAGTTTCGGTTTAATGACTTCTTAAAATTTTTATATTGGGACATACTTGTCTGTTTTATATCGTACATATTTCAATCATTGTTGAAACTAGGAAACCAGAAACATTATTCAACATAGAAATTATCTGTTCCCCTTGAAGGAAATATTGTAACACACGAGCTTTCATGAATATATTTTATCCATCCATCAAAATCAATTTTATTTCAATGAATGGTCGTTGCTATATCTAAATTGTGCATTCAACTCACCGAAATATAGAGGGGATTCTTTATTGGCAACATTATCATCGATGTAGGGTATACCCAAGGTATAGACAGCTGTCTGTCCCATACCAACTCCCAATAAGCTGATGAAAAATATGGATAGCACGACGTTGGTCGAAACGTCTTGCACAATATTGCCAGTATTCTTCATATGCTGGCACTCCTCGTCATCATGAGCGAAACTCGTGAAATTCTCAGGAAAGGAATTCAAACCGTTTTGGAAAAACGTGGCAGTGTTCGCGTGATTGGAAAAACCCGTAGAATTTTCAGGAAAAGAAAAATTCGAAGCACTTTGAAACATCATGGCAGTATTCGAAGGTACTCTACACACATTCGGCTCACTAGTTATGCCATTATAGTCATTTGCATTGATCAACTGTTTGCCGTAAATGAAATGCGGAAGAGAACATATGAAGGATGACAGAGCAAACAGAGCCATCCCCCAGCCTATCCACTTGGGTCTGTGGCCTTGACCTCCGTAGTAAGTGAGAAGAAGAGAGGACCCAATTTGGCCGATTTCTGTAGCACTCATTATGAAACCGGTGGTTTTCGACTGTATTTGAAACAGTTTCTCAATGGTGGTTATTGCGCTCACGAAGTACGTGTGATACATGCCCTGCAGCACCCAAGCTATGCAGAACACGAAGAGAAAACCTTGCTTGGAAGCGAATACTTGCAACCAACTAGGTTTCCAGTCTCCCAATCCGCACTTCATGTCCTCCTCGTCTTCTTCGTATTCATCTTCATCGTCAATGTGGCCATTACACCCTGCTCCCGTTTTTTGATGAAACGCTAGTTCTAGTTCTTGTGTCAAATTGGTTTGTTCTTCTGGCAGATCGTTGTTATTGCCGGATCTGTCGGATTTCTCCAACATCGTTTCGTTCTCGAAATGTTCCTCTTCTTGTGTCATTTTTATGCTTAATTTCTATCAGACTTTAAGTATTGTGAGGTTGTTCAATGAGGTGATGTTCATAAAAGGAACTCAGGAATGTCATGAACTAAAGTGAGGCAGTGGACATTACCGAATATCTGAAACAAGAAGCAAATCTCAGTATCAACTCGCACTATTTTCAAATATTCTCAACATTCAACTATATACAGTGTGGAACAGTCAAATGGAATAAATTCTATAACGAATAAATGAGAGCGTGTTGGTAAAAACGCTTGGACACGTCCATTTGTATTTTTAGATGCACAGTATTAGTCTTTTGGATTCTTCAGAAAATTCTAGACATAATTCATGTACAATGTCCCATACTTATCATCAACTGTTTCGGTTTCTTTTTACTGATATGAAATGAGAAAAAAAAACAAAAACTGTTTTATTTATTTCGCGGCGATATTTTTGAACATCTCTTACATTGAAATTGATGTTTCTTTACATTATTTGTGAAATAAAATAATTTTATTTTTTTAATGTTAATTTTTGTAATACATCTGAAAACACTCAATATTTCCGAAACAGTTGAAGATAGGTATGGAAAATTGTACATAAATTATGTCTAGAATCTTCTGAGGAATCCAAAAGACTGATGATATACAGGGGGTATCGGCCACTGTCACATGACACACCCTATATAATTGTTTTGTTTTTTTGAAAAATGCAAATCGACATGTCCAAGCGTTTCTCCCAACACGCTCTCATTTATTCGTTATCGAATTCATTCCATTTGGTTGTTCCACTATGTATAAGCATATATACATTTTTATGTAGGTTTGTTCGAATTGGAGTTTAAAAGCATGCGCACAGTTTTGTTTGCGTTCTAGTAACTTCCAATCAGAATCAACAATTCATCACGTGTCCTAGCGAGTTCGAAATCCTGTTTGCTAAGTGTCAAAATGATCCGGTGTGTATTGTAAGGATTCGTAATGATTGAGGTCAGGTCACAGAGTATATATTTCGTGGTTTAGTCACAAACCAGAATAACTTTTAATCAACCTGAAAATATAAAGTCAGTCCTGGGGATATATCCACAGAAGAATGAAAATGCTATATTATTTTCTTACATTTTTATGACGTCTCATAACAGAATGATAAATAAATCTGATATGTATAAAAACAAAAATAAGCTTATTCTTCAAAAGCGGCACAATGTTTTATACTTATTCTAGTGGAATGTCCATATTATTTTTCATCGTCCGTTACCCTTCTTGATTCAACTCATAAAAATGTTCCTGGAAAGTTGCTGTAACCCATTTGCAGGCCACTTCACAGATAATGTAGATCATACAAAACAATCAACAATATGTAAATCACAACATATCTGGTAATCAACAAAACTCCGTCAATATATGTGTTCGACAACATTTCTCCTTGAACAAAAACGTCCTGTCCTTCCTGTAGACAATTCATTCACCTATTCAATTTTGTTTTCAGTTTCACCGACGTAGGAACGTTCTGAGAACGAGCCGAAATGAAACGAGATTAATGAAATGATTGCCTAAAAATAACCTTGAATAGAAAATGGCATGTTTGAATCAGAATAAATTGCAGGAATGAATTAGAATAAGATCAAAAACACTCAATCATTTCATTGAACTGCGCAAAATGTTTCGTAAAAAACAACATCAGGAACAATAGCACACTCATTGTCAGACTTGAAACTAGTAGAATCAATTATGATGAAGAAAACAAGGAATAATAAGCAGAATGGACAATAATTGGCTGTTCATCCGAAAACACGTTTGTAATAGATATAAGAATCTGAACTCTTACAATGTTGAGCTGATGGATTTTAGTCAACCTGACTCATAGTAGATATCATCAGACTTCCTTCAGTTTCTAAAAAAAAAAATCATTGGAATTCCATTTTTTAATACTGAAGAGTCGAAAGATACGAGATCTCTTACTTCTGTCAATATCCCCAAATGTGAATTCTTATTTTTGGGATTTCTGTTAACTACTCTGATGTTCAGGATGACCACCCTGTATTCGCGATTTTCTAGAATACAATGACTTCTCGAAATATGTCTTGGTTATTCATACCAGCGACAGGTAATGAAAGTATTCGTACTATTATAGGTACGCATACCAAACGGCATTGTATTTAGTCATGAGGAGTGATTTTTATACCAGAGACGTATTGCAGAAACACTTGATGCGAATTATCATGCCTACTTTCTTTCGTTTCAAAATATACGTATTTTCTCAATATACGGAGCGGAATTTTGATATTGCTTTTGATAAATATATAGTCTATTTATTCGATGAAAAGAGTTGTGACAAATGTGGTTATTGTGTGACACTACGAAATCAACGATGGTATTTCAAGTTTTTAATTCATCTCAAATTTGGTTGTCCCAATATTTACCACAAGAGTAAAATAAAAATATTTCCTTGTATTTATTCTCTAGGATCATTTAACACCAATACTTCAGAAAAATATTCCATTTAATATTATTTTTACATGCCATTTGAACTGTAATAATGAAAAAATTTCTTACCAAATTCAATCAAAAATAATAATAACTTGTTTCCTCAAATTATGGCCGAAAAAGAGAAGCAACAACAATGCATATTTTGATAAAATATAAATAGACTGTGTGATTATGCCATCACAAAAAAATATCCCATGAAATATACTGACCTTGAGCAATATTTCTCAGAATAACGTTTTTATATTAGAATTTGGTCACACTAGGATATGAAAGTTTTCAATTTAGCTGAATTCGAATGGGAAAAAAGGATTATCCAAATGAATTTCGAAATATTTTCATCAACTGAATATTTGTTATATTTTCATACAGTTGACAAAAAATGCCCACCGAGGGAATTGAATTCAGAACGTTATTTACCAGCCAGTTGAGTTGAAATGCCTTAGCAAACGACCAATAAAATATATTTGTGCAGAAACAAACCTACGCGGGAGGTCTCGTCAAGGCCGGTCCTGTAACTCCCGTGAGAGTTCAATAAACTAAGCAAGATTCAGGTTATTTTTCGGGAAGAGCGACAGGCGACAGTGCAACCATTTAGCGTTCGCAGATAATAATAATTGTTTTCAGGTGTAGATACGTAAATGGTAAACAATGAGCATAATTCACCAACGAAAAATCAATTAACTCGGACTTGTAAAATATTACAAGTGATGTAACTCAACTACAAATAAAAGGTCAATGGCATGCAGCAAATTTATGTAAATAGGTTATACTAGTGGAGATAATTAGTACAAAAATTTACACCTTATTTTATGCGTATTTGCACCTTTTCTAATCGGGGGAATATTGATACGACAAGAAAATCCAAAATATTTTTAAATTTTTTTTTATCAGATGTATAATGCCGATGTAAAATATTTATTGGGGCTCGAAATCAGTACATTGGTGTAGTCTAGCTAGCTATACAGGGTGAGTCAGAATAAGAACAACAAACTCCGAATATTATATCCTAAGCCGATGTAGAACTATTTTCAAGGCATTAACAGAAAATTGAATGGACAACTGGTGAATTTTTCAGCTCAATTTCGCTTTTTATTTTTAATGTTCCGAATCATAAACGGCGATTATGTTTTAGTTTTCGCCACATAAACAAAGTATGAGACCGATAAAAATTAATTACAATTCCAGTGGCAGTGTTTAAGTCATATTTTGTTTGCCATTTTCAACAGTGTTTTATCTAGACTCTTCTGTTTATCGAAAATGATACCGACTGATAACCCGTTTTTGGATAAATCGCAGATAAGAACAAGCGTCTTCAACAAACTGTTAGGTACACCATGAATGACAAACAATTCGGTTGACCTTGAATTTCGCCGTGATAATTGAATATGAATAAACTCCATTTCAACACCGAAAGTCAATGTATCGCAGATTAGAATTGGAAATAAAGAGATAACTAGATACAGGATGATAAAAAATCCAGAGATTGTTCAATTAGGCAATGTCCTTCGACAAGCAATAAAATAGTTCCGGTTTCTTTGTATGAATATTACCACATCAGCTTACACTAATAATAATAGCTACACAATCCTGAAGTCGTGGAATATCATACTTAATGAGCTGCTGGAACCTCACAAAATTCGATGTACGTTTAATAGTACTTAATTATACAGTGCGTCTATAGAACAACGCATAATTCATTATTGAATGAGATGTAGTTTAAAAACTTCCCAAAACGAGTCGATTTATCATTTGAATTCACTGTTTTTTCGAACTGATAATCTAATATACAGGGTGAATCACCTTTGCATGATAACTTTGAAACGCGTTTTTTCTCGATGGAACATTTTTGTGTTGATATTTCGAATGAGCTGATTCCAAAAATATTTCATGTTCCTTCGAATTGGCAGTAATACAATAGTTTTTTTTTTTTAATTGAATGCGAAGGTACACGTTATAGAAAAAATGGAATGGAGAATCATAATGAATCAATCTCGAATTGTATTACAGGTTTTTTTATGTTTATGTCATCGCCGATCAATACCAAAACTTGAAGCAAAAACGATAAAATGGCAATATTTCCAAAACTACATTTTTTTATATATCCAACTTCCTGCAAATATTCCCCCATTTTCAATTATTTATTCCCAATTATGTTTTTGAATTGATTCAATTGTCAACTTTTTCCTCAGATTGCTCCATCGTACACGTAAAATCTATAGAATAAAAAATTGGAATGAGATATCAGTGTTTTCCATTCAAAATAATCAAGTTGAGATCAGAATATGGTGAAAACTTGGTTCAGAAATGGCTCAGCTGAATTTTGTTGAGACAGGGCATTCTATATTAAATATTAAAAACAAGCTTATCATCCACCAATATAATACTCAACACTGATTCTTTCCTTTATCATTTATTGATAACATTGTTCTAGTTTCGCAAATATTTGGTTTTCGCAACTCTGTGAGACAAACGCGCAAAAATAAATAAATGAAATTGCATATTCTCCTCGAAGCGAAATTCTTTCCAAATATTCAAGTATAATTCGATAAATACCTCAACGGAGCAGACATCTGTAGTTGTATACAGGATGATCCTATGATTATAATAATTCACGACAATAGTTGGCAAATCAGAGACAATCAATGAGATGAAGTTTTCTTATTGATATAATGTAATCCATGCATAACCAATCATTGTTATGAACTCTGAACTTGTTTATGCACAAACTGCAATAGATTAATAGACAGTATTAACAATGATTGCATGTCCAGACTAGGTATAGTATGCATTCTTGGCTTCATTTAGATTATTTATTTTTCTCTTCTCAATTGGCAATCGACAGCCATTCACGAACATGAAAAATGGAATGAATAAAAGCACTGCACTGGCCACTTTAATCTCTAGTTTGCTCCCAGTTTTCGCGAGAATCAATGATAGTAGTTCAATAAAGATCAATAACCTATCTTCTGAAAATATTTCACTTTCACAATGGGAAAATACATTGGGCATATATTAGACTCATGTTTACTCAACAACCAATCATGACCGGTCAGCTTCTGTTCGGAAAAATGTATTCAACATGGCAGTACATTATTTTATATGGAAAGCTATATTGGTCAATGTATTTTGCATATCTCGAGCTTTATTTATGTGGCGGTCCTGCACCTGAGATTGGTTCTCCAATTATATAAACGTTCTTAAAATTCACGAGTCGATATGCTGTCGTTTTCCATACTATTATAAAACTGTTTTTTATTTCATCATTTATTCGAAGTTGTCAACCAACTCCCTGAGTGGGCCCTACATATACTAAAAATCCACGGAAACGGGCATTTGATATTACAATGTATCAAAACAAAACCATATTTTTTCAAACTGATTATGGTGAATGGAGTTTGGTCACAACTAGATCATCCTGTTTGAAGAATTCCGTGAACTATTTGTTCTCTGTTTAGTCTTGAGAAATGTCTACCGCCGTCGATCGGTTCATTATTTCTTTTGTTTGTTTTGAGATGGAATGCATGGGACTTTAGATGCCTGGAGTCTCCTCTTTTATTTATGAAATAAAAATGTTTCTCATACAACGGGCAGTTCAGATTATCAGCTGAGCATCGAATATGAATCAAACCATGCTCGTGTCTGTGTACTTTCTAGATGGGACACCCTGTATATTCATCCTTAGATGTGATTCTAACAATGCGCTCCTACTGCTTTCCTACAATCTGGTTGAAAGTGAATTTTCACTTAAGCGTACCGTGTAAGTAAAAGTTGGTACGTAACTCTCAATTAATTGTAATCATTATTATTATCTTTCAATTGCTGCAAGAATATCTATACCAAACTCAAACAAAAGTATGTCATACAGAAATTGTGTTATGAAGTGACCCCAGAGGTTAATAATTCTTTATTAGTGAACAATCCTCGAATAAATCGACCAGTTATAAAAAATAAAGAAACATTGTTCTGAGGCATATACTTGTGTTTACTCTCAACTTCAATATCAATTATTCAAACCTACTAGATCAATGACTCTAAAACTAAGTAGTTTTCGTACCATTTTCACAAAGTACATATTATACACGACCTTTTTCACGGAACTAAATCATTTTTGATGTAGGGTGAGCATTATAATAATATTGAAAACTTGAATTGGGGGCACTATCAAATGAACATTTCATTCGCCTATCGCTTGGTAGAGGAATTCCAAATAGAACAGAAACAGTACGGTTCATTTGATAGTAAAAAAGTGAAATCGGTAGAAACATGAAATTTGCAACAAAACTCATCAAATTCGCATACCACTGCCGGTTGATTGTAGTACAAAACCAGATTTCTTAATCTGCCTAATTTGCCTAACAGTATTAGAATAGGGTTACTTGCAAATCGTTTGTCCCAAATACATATAAAAATGAGTGAGAGCTGATGAACTTTTGTATTCCTCTTGCAGAAATCATTTATTTCGTTCACGCATTGGCGAATCGTTCAATTGATGAACGTTAAAATATCGTCTTTTGTATATCAATTGACTCTCACAAGACCTCATTTCACTGAAACATTAAACAGTGATTATTATACGTATTTTATTGTGGGGCGATTGTGGAATAATCTGTGACTGAAATATCTGAACTTGCTCTATCGCTAGCTCCTCAGATGAAAAGAGTCGCGATCATACCAGAATTCCTCAATCGAATGAATCCAAAATGATCACTATTGAGCCAGTGAACTCACCAACATCAGCTTATATTTTCCTCTTCTGTTCGAGTGGTAAATCAACTCAGTACACACATTTTTTAGGATTTGAACTCGACTTCACCTTTCACTTCCGAAACAAACTAATAATTATGATTCCTTTTGTGTGAACGTGGCTCATGTATATAAAATTATTTCATCCCAAATCGAAATAATAATATTTTATTAGTATCATAAGTGTTACATAAATTTCTTTTTGGATGTGACAGATATCACATACTTATGATAACCCCAATACCATAGATATCGTTGGCAGTAACGTATTTTGAAAAAGCTTACGTCTGCACTCTTCAGCTGGATCTTCACTTTCTCTCGAATATCTCTGAAATATGTGAATTTTTATCAGTATGTACAAATCGAATCGATTATACAAAGTGAATCCGTAAAAAAGTGATCAACGACATCAATTTTTGTTCATCGTATGAGGAGAACAGGACACAAAGAATATAATCCTCACGGGTTTCACTTTTACGAAGTAGAACAAAATTGACATTTTACAGTTAATGAGATATGATCTCATTTGGAAAATCTCAGTTTGATTGGGAAATTAGAAGGCAATAATAAAATTAATTTACTAGGCCAAAGTTATATCCGAACGTTCAATTAATATATTTGTGGTTTGGTCCACTAATTAGCACAGAAAACAAAACCCGATCTTTTTCCGAAATATTTTCAGAAGTTTTTGTCACCATGACGTACCAAGCTGCGACTTTAATTATTTTACTGTTTTGATGCCAAATGTTTCCAAAAAGAACGAATCCACTTATTACCCAAGGGAAGTGGTATGCCTGATGAGATGCCGCGGAATATATAATCATTCATAAATTTGAAATTGAAAGTTGATTTATTCTTTTGGTAACCCATTTTATAAACGACTCTCATGAACCTAGCTTCTGATGAATATGCAAAAGCGAGTGATAATCTATCTACAGAATTAAAGGTATAAATATACGAGTTCTCTCTTGTGTATTGTCACGGTCAAGGCCAATGTAGATAGTTTTTGGTGAGAAAGTACAGAAAACCAGTTGAACTACGAAACAATTGAATTCGATGGGGATTTTCATCTTCACTAAATATGTCTGATTCGTTATATTCGATAGTTCAGTTTTTCACTACTTGTTGCTTCTTTGATGTTTTCTCCATGGAATTTTGGATGAGTTAAGATTAGAAAACGAACAATTTCAACAACGCTACAGTGAAGCGCATCAAAGTTTACCACTCCGTATGCAGATATTGTTTTTATCTACGATTTCTTTAGGTTCAGAAGTACTGGTTGAATTTTTTCGTTGCGGTTTTTACACTATTTGAAGAAATGCTATAAATATCCCATATTCTCTATTAGGACTCAATCGTACACTTTATGTTCAGGTGAGAAAACCAGTGTTTTTATATTAGACAATCATTTATTATTTGTACTGTCAGAATAGAATGGAAGTTTATTGAAATGTCTCAAAATATGATTTCAAATTGATTGATTGGAAATTGGAATATGCTTCTACCATTTTTCTGGCTATATTTCAGCAAGAACAATTTCCGTAGGTTCCTTCAAAGGATATAGGAATATGTTCATTATTAATTCATTTGTATATTGTCAAGATCAATAGGTCTTTCTGATTGCAATAGACATTTCAATTCCTTTCTACCTTCTACCTAACCTCAATTCGTTCATATCAGCACCATAATAACCGACTTTCAATGTCAAGGTTCCACTGCTTCCCCTTCATTCGAATATCTATTTTGGTGGTGTTTCTTTAATGTATAAAATATTTATATCAGTTGCAGAGTATTAGGGTCCATAAAACAACGCTATTTTCGTGAATATGACTAACACCACTGGGGTAAGGTCGACATAATGTTTTTTTTTGGTTGCCGTATGGAATAGATGGGAAGTTATATCCTGAAACCCTTTAATCGTCAAGTGCTGTTCAACAACGGAAAGTATAAGCATTTTCTGAATCAAAACACTGGTGATGGTGATATGGAATTGCTGTAACTTTCTCTTATTTTGGGATCAACAATTTCGGTAGTTTTTCAGCGAAAATATCCGATATTCGAGTATGAAATGTATTGAAGGTAGGTGAAAGTCAGTCTAATCGAAAGTATGTTGACAATGATTAGAAAAAAGCTCGAGGATATTATTGAAAAACTATGAACACGATATACGATGTTTTGAAAAAAGCAAGGAAAATGATGAATAACGTCGGCGACTGAATAGTGTAAAACCAAACAGGACAAGAGTCGATGATTATCTCGATTAGCCTTGGTCTTCGGTCCAGAGTCTTCAACTCGCTCGACCAGAAAAGCGCCACAGACTTCGATGGAAAACCAGACGGCGTAGCCCAGGCTAGGCGGACGCAGAGTCTACATTCTGTTCCCGGCTAGACGAGATAAGATTGCAAATTAAATTATAACAACAGCGAAACAGAACGAGAACGACTCCGTAGAAAGAGAAAGGAGATTGTTTTTGCGGCACCTAATCCGTCTCACCTGTACGTTCGTTGAGCTGCATGGCATTGGGGTACGTCGAGGATGTCTTAAAAATTCGAAGTCGAGAGGTATATCGTGAATCAGGCTGGCACTACATTTATCCCGTGAACAATAGCAAGGCGAAGTCAATAGTCTCACGATTCGACAGTGATGCAGACACGATAGAAGCGGTCGCGGACAAACAGTACAGAAGTGAACTGAACAGATCAGAGATCACTTCACTTTCTCCGTGCGCAGCGCGTAAACGATCGCACCCCTACCGCATGCTTCCCAAACTAATACTGGCTAACGAACGTCAACGTGCCTTCTGCTTTGCCTATACGAATACGAGCCGCGTACTGTGCGTTGTGACTGTGACTCTGGCTCGAGCCTACTTGCTACTTGATTAGCATACCCGAATATATTTTCTGTACCGATACCTAACCCTACACTCGAAACTCTCACACGACTTTATTTTCTAGTCCACCGATCCGCGTCTTTTCTCTGCTGGTGTATATCTATCTAATCTAGTCTCGCTCACGCCTCACGATCTATTGTCCTCTCTAGATTCACTTTTATTCTGCGCAGGGGAGTATCCAGGAGGAACGGCTACGACTCTTTCAGCTTGAGGCGAACTCGCTCTGTCAATTTGCTCGTTCAAACTATCGTCTTTCTCTCTTTTCCACTCCTGGGAAACGAATTAAGGATGCGCAGGAAATAAGAACGTTTTTATACATGCTACGTGGGAATTCGTTTTTAGCTAACGCTTCTATACTGTACTGAGACATTTTTCGAAACAATTTGATGAAATTTAACCTTACTTCATGTTTCTAAGTATCATTGAAAAAATCCAAGCAGCAAAACAATAACCATCATAATCTTGCCTGAATAAATAGACTTTAGGAGCGTATTAGAAAAAGTCACCGTTTGGTATTGGAAACTTTTTGAGGTTCCATGTTTTTCGTATTTGTGGCACGTTTAGTCAATATATCAACGACAAATTCTTGTATTAATAATCAGAAGCAATACACATTTTATCAATTTTCAAAGTATTATACTCCACCTGTTCCAAAAAAATCATCATGTCAATCATCAAGACTAAAAAAATATTTCGAATGCATGTATGATCGAGAAATACACTGTTTTCTATATTTAACTACCTTCTTGCCAACCTACAGACTTAAATTTTGAAGTAGTTACGGATTTTTGGTGTCAGTAGAATATTCAACAGTCATAATTGATGTAATCTTGTTCATGCATCATATTCCCAGTTCACAAACTATGAAACAACACGCTTATTTTTCACATTGAACCAAAAATTTCATCCTCCTTCAGTTGCTTATTATTGTTGTATGTAATTTTCAGGACAAAAACAAACAGTTGATGATTAGTTAATTATTATTGACTCATACGCATTCCATATGTTGTCTTTATCATAAGTATAAAAGCTGAAATTTGATAGCTTTCAAGGTCATATATTTATGATAAAGACTATGATTCATAAACACTTGAGACTTCGAAATATAGGGATTCACTTCGATATTTTATATAGAATGTGGTTACGACTGTTTGGAACTGATAATGATCGTGATGCATTAACTGGTCTTTGAACAATATTTAAATATTTGAAGACTCGAACATTTGATGCATGCGCAAGTTAAAATTCTGGTGAATGATTGAATGACAAATGTGAATCTGAAGTATGTTATCTGCCAGTTGAAAGTGGATTAATGACTTGGCCATAGCACCCTTGTCAAGTTGAGACTATAATGATATATATACGGAAAAATGAAAAAAAAAACTCAAAATAAAACCCATAATCTCGAAAACAAGATATTATTTGGGATCAGTCCTTCATTTTTCGATTAATACACATTCATATACGTGAAAGCATACATTTTTTGTCCGAGTCTACAGAAAATCCGAATCACCAAAGTCGGATTATAAAAAATCGGGTGTGTTGACCAACGGCTGACGAAACATCCTATATTTTAATGTAGGAAAGCGACAGGCCCAATCATTCACAGCACTATTGCCTCATAAGTAATGCATTATTCCAACAGGCCGTGTGTAAATTATCTATTTACATAATGAGTATTGAGTGAGTGGAGTAGTCTTTTATTGAGTATTTAAATTAGAAGTTAGAAAAATTTTACTCACCTGTTGCATATAAAATTTTTTCACACGTGTCGAATGGAATTTATATAATCATTATTTGTATCCACTGCTGATATCCAGTATGAAAACATCATGGTATATAATCATGTGAAGTCCATTGCCGAAATGGATACTCAAGACCCAACTTTGACGTAAACTTATGAATGCGACGAAAAACGGAAAGTACGTATTGCAGTTGAAAAGAGAGTTGAAACAACACAGTGTGTCTATAAAATGACAGCATGATTCAGTCAACTTGGGAAATTAATTTATAATGCAGGACTTTTTCCATTCAGATAATTTCCCAGATGAACAACGTCATTCCAATCACTTTTCTCGTCAGATATAAGTCATTGTTTCTAATGGAATACGCTCGATTTGTTGGTGAAAGCAATTATTCAGAGACTATTGAAGTGTTCCTCTTGTATAGTGATACCATTCCTCGCAGTTTTAGCAATTATCACCAAAATATCACCTACAGAAGGGTCTCAAATCAAGTTATGTATTCATTATTATTTTTGTCGAATAACATTAGATACTTAAGACAGAGCATCAACGTAAACGTATCGATGCAACGTTAACTTATTGATACTGAAGTGAAGAGGCATAAATTAGGAATTCGACTAAGAAAGGAGAGTTATAATCTAAGTTCACCTAAGTTTGACATAATTAATCGAATGAACAATGTGAAAATTCCACATATCGTCATTCGGATAGGGATTTCATCCATCCCTTTTTCAGTGTATATAATTCGTCGTCCTTTATGAAATGCATAGCTGATAAACGATAATGTTAACGAACTCTTTTTTTCCACCATCATACAGAACTAGGTTTGCTCCTATAATTTGGGTATCTTGTCTTCACAGTCTTAATAGGATAATTCTCGCACAACAGCAACTTGAAGATGTTCTTTATCAAGACATATTTTCATTATCATTTCCTGCCAAATTACAGAGGAGGTCGGATGTGGTCGACTTCTATCTGGACGGTAATACCGCGTTTTTACTGTACACAAAAAACCGTATCGATAGGACAGACGTATCACGTAACGTGGTGACAATAAAGACTTAACTCATCTATCATCAGAAGATCACGTATATTGTTTATTTTTCAGCCGATGCTCTACGTAACGAGAGATCCAAAGAAGATATTAAGATATTAAAAAAAATTATGCGTACAATCTATTACAGAAATTTCTATTCGGTGACGTCCTTAAGCAGATACCATTGATGATATTCTTATCATTCGTTGACATCAATTAGAACAAATCATACGTCAGACATTATTTCAGAAATCTCATCACTTGCATTGTACATACGAAGGTAATTGTTTCACTTAAAAAAATCAGTATAATACCATAGAATAGGATGTTATGGGCTGTCCCCTTCATAAGACCACTTGTGAAGAGCCAAAAAATTGGACTTCTAATGTATTTCCAAGTAATATGAGTAGGATTTCAATTAAGATTAATATCTGGTGATATTTAATTTCACACTGTGAGGAAAATTATTCAGTGGATTATAGTGGTATTATTGTATCTTTTGTTTCACATTAGGTGTGGATTTTCTTGGAAATCTTGCCAATCTTCTATCTTCCTATCACTATGTACATATCCAGAGTATTTTCTTTATCAGTAGACTAATTTCTGAATTATAAATCATCCAAACAAAACAATAAGAGAAAGTGATATAAATTTTTTCTAATAAAGAGGCCGTGAAAGCTCATAATGAAACGTTGATTTTATATTTTAATATTTTAAAACCTTCGCTGGTAATGATATTGATTTGTAAACAACAATTGCAAGGGTGTTAATTAAGTATGTTAACAAACTTTAACCACGGATAGTACTCCGAAAAATAGAAAGAAAATGTCATATGAACATGGGTCCGGAAATGCTTTCTAAGGGAGCTACGCTCCTTTGCATGGGGCACCCTGAAGACGGTTTTCCCTCGATATTATCGAAACCGTTCATAACAAAATTACGAAATTAGGTGGGATGGGTAAACTTTCGACGCAATTGTTGCAATTGTTTTTCACAGCACACTAACTAAATATGTATGTAGACGAACATTTATTTATTTACAATAGCCTGCATCGATTCAATAATTTGCATTTTTCTCGAAAACTGTTAGGCCTATGGACATGTACCAAGAGACCATTTTTACGTAGAAATCTCTGAATTACTATATTCTAAAATCAAAATGTCAAAAAAAATACCATTTAGAAAATGGGGTTATTTTTACCCTTAACTCCTTCCGTATGATACGCCTGTAATTAAAATTATGAAATTCTGAATTCAGAATCAGATTCAGCGTCGAAAGTTTACCCATCCCACCTAATTTCGTAATTTTGTTATGAACGGTTTCGATAATATCGAGGGAAAACCGTCTTCAGGGTGCCCCATGCAAAGGAGCGTAGCTCCCTTAGGAAGCATTTCCGGACCCATGTTCATATGACATTTTCTTTTTATTTTTCGGAGTACTATTCGTGGTTAAAGTTTGTTAACATACTTAATTAACACCCTGTATATTGATCTGCACTAGACACAGTGGCAGTCAGTCGTTTCTATAAGTATAGTCTTTCAGGAATATTACGAATTTTTCTTATTTCCTATGATTTCTTTCGTTTTTTTAGTACTTGGCAATATAGGACCATAGAATTACAGTTCATGAATACTTTCCATCGATAATTCATATATCAACAAAAAACAACTCCAGTATGAAGTACTTATTATTTTCTGTTTCTCCAAAATAGAGGTTTCATTGTTTTTATTTGTATCAAATTGACGATGAATAAATTATAATTACTGTTCTATAAGAAAAAAGATTATTAAAATGAAGCTGTGTAGCAACTCGCGTGAAAGTATAGCCTAAATGAGCATCGGAATACCGGAAACTTACGCATGCTGATAATAATATGGCCATGCATGATCGATCACAAAACTATTACGATGCCTACGTAATCAAAATATCATCTCGTAACTCGATGACGTAGATCATTTATGTCGCCACTACCCGGACTAGGTCATCTAGACTTCGTTCGTATGTTTCTAATCTTCATGATGGAATATAGAAAATAGAAATGGAAAAACCAGAGCAGATAGGATCCACAACAACATTCGAGCGTGAAATTGTCTTGTTCTTCTCAACTCAGTTGAATAGTTGAGATGACAGGAATAAGCTTATCAAATTTGCTGGAGCCTACTTGTGCGATACCACCAATTACTAAAGTATTCATATAGTCCACCATTTGAATTCTCTTGGGTGAAAAGGCTATAACTCATGTTCTTATTTATTTCTTTTATTTCAAATAATAAATACCTCGATTTTATACTTGGTGATAATTTTTATCATACTCCCATCTGAGGTCTTGAAGGTCGCCAGTTTGTTTCAAATTATCTGCAAAGTACTTGGTGCAACTTGATAAATTATTGATTCTAGATAATCGTTCTTGAAATAGACCCACATAATGATTTCGTTTTTTTTTATGAGAAATATATATTAGCAATTATATAAATAATTTGTATGATAAAAGAATAATATTTTGGTGCAACTCAACTCTGTAGTCGATATATGGAAAATGATTATTTCACCCTACATGTATGTTTTAGATGAAATTGTAGGACGCCTTTAAATGAGATTGATAATTTCATAAAGGCACGCGGCCCGAGGAATACTAATTAGTAATTATAAAGACCTATGGGTTCGTATTCAACTCAATAATACCTTTCACGTGGTCTACACTGGTATACAAATAAAAATATAATGCAGGTGATGAATATTTAGTTTGGTAGAAACGAGTACATAAATTGAATAATTGCTCTAAATGAACAAAAACTTCAAATTGGAGGAGTATCAACCAGTGTATGGCCATTGACGATATACTATTTTCTTTCACATATATAAAAAATATTTGATATGCATAATAGTATTTGTTCTAGAACGATAACTGCAGGCTACATAAGGTATAGTAAGAATTCATCATTCATTAAACAATTTTGTAAAAAATCTCAATTGACTATTTTTCGAATACAAACAAATCTCTTTTGGGAGTGCTCCAAGAAAAAAAAATGAATTTTGGAAAAAATATAAAACTATAATGAATGATGAAATGATATTAGATTAATCAATTAGAATTTTATACATCCATATATTCACTTTGCACCTCAACTACTTACTACACGTAATAATAATAGTGATAATAATCGAACTCATATCAAAAGATGTACTGAACAACATTTTCAGTTTCAGTTATTAGTTATATTTAATGATTTTTCACGACTACAGAAACGCGCAACGAAACGAGATTTTCAAACATAATAGATGAACAAATTGATATTTGATCGATTTTTTTTGGATCAAGATATTATTATCATTATCATTTTCGAATAATACTGGAAATTTGCAATCGGTTAGGTTTATTTCGTTTACTTGACGACCGCACTGCAACTAATTGTACAAAGTGTAGAAATCATCCATGTAATTTAATCATAACATACACTAACCTAAAAAATGAAGGAAATTATTCCTGGATACTCGATATTCCCGATTTTTTCATTCATCAATATCAATATATATATATATATATGTGAACAATCACAAACTAATTATTTTTTTAACTCTCCAATGCACAGATGCAAAATAACCTACAATGCGTTATCAAGTTCAATTTCTATTGATGTTTTCTCTCACTCTTTTTCAAAATTTTCTTACATCTTGAAAAAAACATTTTCTTGCTTCACAGACTTGACTTATGTGTGTATGTATATGTGTATACTGTATGAGTATGTTGTTCACCTTTTTGATTCTTTTCATTCACTTGTACCATTTCATTGCTTGAATTCTTTATTAATTTTTGGATCCATCAAAACACATTTTGGATTTATATAGATTATAACCTATATGTGAATACTGTTTTGGGTCAGTCCCGTTTGTATTCCTCCTGTATAAATAAATAAATAAATATATATTTTTGTGATGTGGATGTAAACACTTGATAACGCCATCTATATAATAACTATATAAGGTGGGACTGGTGGGAGGTTGAATCGATTTGTTCTATATTGGCGTTCTAGATGTACTGGATTCATTATGTGGTTGTCTATGTATTTTTTTATATACGCCGGACGTATCTCGTACCATGGAAAAAATCGAAACTGCGCGTGCCCAGCTGTCACATATGTTGTCAATGTGCAGCCTCAAGTGTCTAATTTCAATTAAATGGATTAGGTAGATTTGTGACAAGTGACACCTACATTAGAAGGCAAATACTGAAAAATGAAGTATTTTGATTAATTACATATTATTTATAACGTGACAGTTTACAGTACATTATTTCCGAAGAAGAAACGATTTTCATTGGAAATTGAAGATCTGAACAACTGATTTATTATAATTTGAGTCAGCTGTGGTGACGAAACAATATTCAGAATGCAACCACTTGGTGAAAACACATCCAATATTCCTGCCTTTTTAGGAAAATTATGGAAGATGGTCAATGATCCAAATACTGATAATTTAATTGTTTGGAGTCCGGTAAGTCTGTATGAACACGTTTTTTATACACCTGGACTCATAGATGTCCATTTCATATGCCTCTATGTACTGATTTCTCATCTTGGGGATATTAAAAAAATAATAATTTTGATGTTTGTTTTTCAGAATGGAAACAGTTTTATCATACAAAATCAAGCTCAGTTTTGGTATGAACTGCTACCACTCTACTATAAACACAATAACATGAGCTCCTTTGTAAGACAACTCAATATGTGTGAGTAGACTATTAGACATAATATTATCAAGGTTTTTTATAATTATATATGGAAATGTCGAAATTCCTTTAACAACTCCACAAATATCCAAATAATTAAGACCATTACCAACCAGTATTATTGATATGAATTTTATTATAATTGAACTGTCCACCACTTTATACAATAATAATGATTGTAATGATGTGAAATTTTCAATATTGCCGTTATTATGATAACTTTTCCACAAGGTCATCCGGAATATTTTTAGGTAAAAATCACAGAGAGGTTCATAACATTGATTCATATTTATAAAACACTACACTAAAATGGATATAGATTATTGAAGTATTTTAACTCAACAGTGATGTAATAATAGCATTATAACTAAATCTGGTTTTATGGATCAAATTTAAATCAACTTATTTGTGATAGCACATTTTGGCATCATGATGTTCTCTTTGGTTGAAAAAATATATTATCGGAAATAACAAAAATATATTTTGATGCACTTGATCATTTTGATCTAAAGTATAGTGTGTATTCTACTATCTTCATTCATAATGCTATCAACATTCTCTGATTTATTTGATAGATGGTTTCCACAAAATATCAACTGTTGATAATGGAGCTATGGATTCAGATAAAGATGAAATACAATTTTATCACCGCTATTTCCAAAAGGATCAACCTGAACTCTTGCATAATATCAAAAGAAAAGTAATACACCACATCATATTAGTAGGCAATTTTCTAAATGTCAAAATTTCAGGTAACCACTACGAAGTCTGAAAATGGTGTGCAGAATTTTCTGAAAACAGATGACATTGAAAAAGTACTTTCAGATGTGAAACATCTACATGGTAGACAGTCCAATGTTGATTCACAGCTTTCTGCCATTAAACAAGAAAATGCAGTACTCTGGAGAGAACTTGCCATGTTGAGACAAAAACATATGAAACAACAACAAATTGTCAACAAGGTGAGTATTACTTTGCTACTACACACGTCGATCTTTGATGAAGAAATTGAGATTGATAATAATCACTTTCATCTTGACAGTTTCAATGTATAACTCAGGTTGAACATTTTAGCTTATACAATTTTTGGTAACCCTTGTTCAACCCTCAACTACCAGCAGAATGGGAGTTGGTGTTAAAAGAAGGATACCATTAATGATTAATGAAAGTCCCCACCAAAAATCCAAAAGAAGTAAGGCAGTCAATACTGCTGCAGATAACTCAGATAATGGACCTACTATTCATGAACTAGATAGTGAAATTGAAATTTCACCAGAAGTATTTCAGCAAGATGTAGAAGAACCAGTGATGGTGAGATATTGAAGTGATACTTGTTATTCTAGTTCAGAGTCAATTTAACTATCAATCTGTTGTCTGGAACTGTTCTATTGGAAATTTGGTAGAAATTTTAATTGTAAACTGAAGACTATAGCTTCATTATGGACCATATCCCAAATTCAATGAAATGTGTTGAAAAAAATCTGTTGATTGATATTAAATAATAATAATTCATATATGTTTGCCTTCAATGACTTTTCTGTCAGGTGGCAAGTCCTACTTCAAGTAACTCGCAGGCAGTCAGTGCATCACCACAAAGAGAAATAAATCAACCAAATTCAATTTCATCAAATGAAAGTAACACTGAAACTAGTTTACCTGATGATTTTTGGGATAAACCAGAATTTGTGGTGAGTTCAATGATAAGTTTAATAAGAAAATGGAATACATTCATTTACTTTTTTATTTTCATTGTGTCAAATTAATTTTCTATCCTAGACTATGCATATTATCTGTACAAAATTATTTCGTCTGCCTGGCGTCCCACGACGGCTTGGCTATTTTTTTAGAAAATATCCACACATTCAATAGCTTTCATGATGTTATGTAAGATTTAAAAAATTTCAACAGTAATGACTCAAATGTTTCAGGAAATATCTCAAATTAATCCTGCAGACATAATAATTTCTGGTAATGAAGTGGACATAGAAGAGGTCAATAATTTGCAACAAAGATCTGAAAAAACTAGAGAAGATGAAGTTTTCATGAATCCTGCTACCAGAGATACTCTATTAAGCAATCTCGTCAGGGGTAGTTACAATTCTAATGTCTTGAATGGAAAAAATGAGAGAAAAATAAACAAAATTGGTTCTGAGAGTGCTATAAGTAGTAGTGGTAGTACCAACTTGTCTAAAATAGATCGTCAAAAGATGACGGTTGCCACTAGAGATGCAAAAATTAAAAAAAAGTGAGTTTTCGGAAGATAAAACTAGAAGTATATTATTGGGAACAAAAATTACTTCAGATGCATTTTGGTCCTTTGTACTCACCTGCAGACTTTAGAAGATATTTATGTTGTTTCATCTTTCATTCGACATGAAATATGATATTTGTGGAATGACAGGTTAGCGCAATACCAAATGCAAATATGTTGGGAATCAAATATTCAATATTTGTTTGCAAGGAAAACTTCAGTTCGATGATCATGTGATTGTATTTTGATTTCAGTGTGGTTAGTAAAGAAGTTTCTAGAGATGAGTTAGATCTGCATTTGGAATCGACGCAAAACGAAATAGACCAGTTGAAGGAAATGTTACATGGTTGCAATTCACTGGATGCCAATGTACTTCTAGGGGTAAATATATGGTATTCGAGCATCGATCAAAATAGGTTAGAAAAATCTTTTTCAGCTATTCAGTGATGACACGTCAGGTTTTGGGTTGCCTCACACTCTTGCCGAAATTGAAGAAAGTAGAGATCACAGCTCTTCTGAGACAGCAGGTAGGTGTTTAGAATACCAACTTGATACGAGTAAATAATTCTCAAAGCCCTGAAATGTAATTCAGTAATTTTTCTTGTACAAAGTCTAAATTTTATAATGATGGATGAAGAATTTTCTGCATTTTGCTTCAGGAGATCCAATGGTTTCGGGTACAGAATTGGAGAATAACGACGCCACTTTAATAGACTTCAATGAACTTTTTGATAACTCTCTTGGTGGCCAAGATACTATAGACGACGAAACTGAGGAAACCATATTCGATTCGTCCATCAATACTCCATTGATTGTTAAGAGTGAACCCATTTTTCCTAGTTTTGACAAAGATCTTTAATGTTCCACTGGTGAAACATTTGCTATCAGTCAGAAATCGAAAGTGATATTTGCCTTGGTATTATAGTCATTTGGTTGAGGTTATGTAGAAATTGATTTTTAATGATTTTGTAGCAACTTTATCGTTTCAACAGTGAAAATTATTGACAAAAAGTATATGGGTTGGCTGTTTTTGTATAGCCAATAAATTCATATTCCTAAATCAAATAAATTACTTTTCATAGAGCTACCTATATCGAATGTGCCATTTTAAATGGACAGTACCAAAATCTTTGCAAAGCCTGGCGCATTTTTTCAGTATAGGCAAATCTAATAATGTTTGGCTATATCTTTTTTTTGTAGTATTTACCTGAATATGACACAAATCGAGCACTTTTGATACATCCTTGTGTATTATATATTAGATAATTTTGGCTGTACTAATTCGTTTCCATTTTTTTTTTATTACAAATTATGTTTCGTTTATTTGAGTACGCGACTGTTCCTGTTGGTCTACAATATGAAATTCATTATTAACATTGGTTCAGAAATGTTTATTTCACAAACACGTTGTTTTCATTCAACACTTCTGGTACCAAGTGAAATGTGATGTATGAATAATGATTATAATGATTACAATATAGATGATGTTTCATTCAGAGAGAGTGGCAACTATGAGTGTTGATAATTCAATCACAATATCAAAAAATCTGTAAATAACTTAGTTTTAAAACAATTTTTGCATCATTTGGATATTTATACAATATTGTTTTGTTTGACTGTTTTCACAATTTTACAATAAGAAATTCGTTATTTTTTCTTTGAGGTATATTTTTTGGTCTTTGAGATTGGCATTTATAAATAAAATTTTGAGCAATATGTATATGTGTATTATTTTTATGTTTGTTGTTGCTATTTATTCTTTGTTGATCTGCTAGGAGTTTCATGAAACATATGAAATTCATTTATGTTCAATCAAAGTCGTAGTTTGAAACGGCATCAATGGATCGATAATCAAGGGGTTATTAAAAAGCGCTAGTTATTAAAATGATATTTATATAAACGGCTTACAAATTGCAACAGTGTGATCAACTCCACTGAATATTTTCTCAACATATCCGCCTATGGAAACCTAAAAAAAAGTGTCTACTAGTTGAGAATGTACAAATGCATTCGTCGTTTTCTATTGGAGATTCACGAATTGCAACGGTTAATCTCGAAGTAACTGAGATCCTGAGCGTGAATCTTCATCGAAAGACTTCTAAGATTGTTAATATTTCATTGGTTCTCACCTTCAGTGGAAAATATTGGTCTTTTTTATTTCCTAATCCAAGACATGCATACTTATTTCGGCCCCACGTGTACAAATCACCAAAATTGGTAACTGCCGCAGCATTATACAACCCACAGCTAACTTCCACAACTTTGCTGTCTATATGGAAGTCATTCCTTCCAAAGAGAGTATCGGGAATGTGAATGGGTACTTTAGATTGTTGCACCTCAGGACCTGCTCCCAATAATCCATAACCCCAAGAAAAAACTTGACCATCATCTGAAATATGATGATGATGAATAACATGTTGAGGAATTTCGATAAATTCACCATTGACTACTACACAGAACGAGCCAGCTGTTGCTATACTTTTGATTTTTCCTAGTTGGTCCAACATTCTTATATGTTTTGCAGTTGAAACTTGTTGATCACCATTTGCTTCAACCATTTGGCTATATTCTGTGTTGCCCCACCCAAATACTTCACCTTTTTCTAGAATTATTCAAAAATATGTTAACAGTACACTAAGTTCACTTTTGAAGTTACCATTTAATGCCATTACAAAATCAGAACGGCATGAGAGAGAAATGATTTTTTCGGATTCTATGTCTCCCCTCACTCTAGAAAATTCAGCACAGTTGTGATAATGACCCAACCCTGTTTGGCCATCAGCACCCCAACCACAAGAATATACAGCACCATCTTCGGTGATTGCTAGACTAAAAAAATAGTATTTTACTCATTCTGTCTATTAGCTGAATTAAACTAATTACCTATGATCTTGTCCACACTCTATATTTATAATGTTTTTGCCTTCGATTTTCTCAATGTGGTTAATATAATTACTCATTATATAATTCTCATCTGGTATGATATTTCTTCCACATTGACCATAAGCATTATTTCCAAGGAGGAATATTCCTTCATTAGTTAGAACTACTGTATGTGCTCTTCCTGCACACACTTTGATAACTTTCGAATCTTTAGGTTGTTTGAAAGGTAAATGCATGGGTTTAGGATTATAAAGAATCTCCAGAGGTTTGTCCTGCCTGACTTCATGATAACCAATTTGTGAATCAGTATTGATACCTGTTCCATAGAGTTTTTCATCTGTATCACTTCTTACTGCAAAAACTGTGAAACCAAAGCCACAAGCTGCAGTTGTAACCTGCGAATATTCAGAAAATACCATAGAACAAGAATCAATGATCAATTAGAATATCCACCTCATATATTTCGCCTATCCTATTTCTTTTAGGATATTTTATACAATGGTGTTCATCAATATCATTTGAAGATTTCATAAATGGCATTCCTAATGCTCCTGTGTGAATATTACCCCAGGTGAATACTCTTCTGTAATTTTTTTTGCTGGTAATATATTCGAAAACTACAAGTAATAAATTCTATGAGATGAATACTACTTTTAACATTTACATATACCAGGTAACTTCTTTGATGCTTCTGGGTCCAAGGGATATTTTCTTCTGCGAGTACTAAAGAAACATCTATCTGAAATACATCTAACAGATGGTCTAAATTTGCCAATATTCATGATCAAAATTTAATAAAACTCCCTCTTATTTTTGAATTGTATATTTGAGGTTATGTTTCTGTTTCTTGCACGGTGTTTCTTGTTTACAACCAAATCAAAACTTTATCGGAGGACGGTGAAAGACACAATAGATAGCGCCACTAAATTTGAACATTTTAATGATTCCACCATACAAATCTGAATTTTATAGAAGTTTATCAAAACTACAGTTTTAATTTCAAGAAACACATTCGAATAAAATAAATGTAGCAATAACTTGTAATTTGTATATGGATACCAACAAGCCGATATTCAAGATTCGATCTTCAGACTTATTATACATGTATATATAGTTCAATTACTGCGTTCTGAATATACATAATTTAAATTCATAAAAAGGACAGATCTTGCTCCAAAAATAAAAAAAAGCACAATATATTGAGAAAATTGCTTATTTTATATTTTCTGGAATCAACTTTTCAGTTATTCTTTATGATCTTGATCATTACACCACAGAGTACTGTGATTACACCTCGACTGAGTTTCCGACCCGTGAACGGCGATTTGGGTCATGTCATTTGTGTAGGAAAATTGAACAAGAGTTCAGAAAACTAGGGAGGTGGAAGATAGCTAAAAGTTTCCCGTCAATGTGAATTTAAATTCTTCAGAGCTTGCTTTCGACCAATAGTGATTCGACAACGCTTTGTCTTGCGCATTTTAAAAGCCACGTAAATAGGAGAATTCACGATTCCGGTTGTGGCATTGAAATTGACGTCTTCAGATTCAGAGTTTCTTGTGCCGGCTCAGAGGAAACAAACGAAAATGTATTTGAAATTATTAGCTTTATCTTTATTGTGCTGTACAAGCTTAGCAAAGGAAGAGGATGTCTTGGATTTGGTAGACAGTGACTTCAAATCAGGAGTAGCTGAACATGAAACGGCTCTCGTCATGTTTTATGCACCTTGGTAAGATATCAGTCACGTATTTATTCTGGATAAAAAATCTGCATGATTAACAGAATCAATATCTATGTCCACACTCCTTATTAAAAATTTACAATCTTCCTCATTTAGGTGCGGACATTGCAAAAAATTGAAACCTGAATTTGCCAAAGCTGCCGAAGATTTGATCAGAAACGATCCTCCTGTTGCTCTCATCAAAGTAGACTGCACTGAAGGGGGCAAAGATACATGTAGTCAATACTCTGTCACTGGTTATCCAACATTGAAGATCTTCCGCAATGGAGAACTATCTCAAGACTACAATGGTCCTAGAGAAGCTTCAGGTAAGGATACTTGATATTGGTTTATCAACTGTCCATATGTTATTGATAGCAAAGTATCATAAGCACATCTGACAATTGAATCCACCACATTTTTTTGCAGGCATTGTGAAATATATGAAAGCTCAGGTTGGGCCTAGCTCTAAGGAACTTAACACAGCAGAAGAACTCAAGAAGTTGCTGTCTACTGAAAAGGAAAGTACAGTCATTGGCTTCTTTGAGAAAGACTCAGACTTAAAAACTGCTTTCCTTAAAATTGCTGACAAACTAAGAGAAAAAGTTAAGTTTGCTCATACTTCAGCCAAAAAACTTCTAGAAGCCCAAGGTGTCAGGTATGTTACTATCCATTGTTGATATTCATTCAATACTATAATATTTCAATTTTAGTGATGGTATTATTTTATTCCGCCCTGAATATTTGAAGAACAAATTTGAAGATAATTCTGTGAAATATCAGGGAAATGCAAAATCTGATGAAATTAATCAATTCATTACTGAAAACTTGTAAGTCAAAGTGTCACTTGGTCATATGTTTTCTTGCCTAACATAATTCTTTTCTAGCCATGGATTGGTTGGTCTAAGAAAATCTGACAACAGAGCTGAATTTGAAAATCCCTTAGTTGTAGCTTACTACAATGTTGATTACATCAAGAACCCTAAAGGTACCAACTACTGGCGTAACAGAATTTTGAAGGTAAGAGTTCCGAAAACATTTCATATGTATATAATTCAAAATAAATTATTCAAAGGTTGCTAAAGAATTCCAAGGAAAAGTCAAATTCGCCATCAGCCCCAAAGATGAGTTCCAACATGAACTCAATGAATATGGTTTGGACTATGTTAAAGACGATAAACCAGTTATCACAGCTAAAAATGCCAAAAATGAAAAATTCATTTTGAAAGAAGAATTCTCGTGAGTACCCTTATCAGATCTTGAATGAGTAATTATGTTATATCATATCTGGATTTTGATGATTTTTTACTCACTTATTTTAGTTTAAGAAACACGAATTTGGTAAAATTATTGTGGGGAAATTAATACTTTTTGAGATATTTCACTTCAAAGTTGAAATTTCAGCTCCTTTTTCGTGCGACTTTTAGACAAGATTGTACAGCTTTTTGCCCAATTTAATACACCGAACATAGTCACCTTCATTATTTTTCGCAAAAAAAAAATGATTTTTCAGTGTTGAGGCTTTGGAAGTTTTTGTGAATGATATGTTAGATGGTAGTTTGGAAGCTTACATCAAATCTGAGCCAATCCCAGAAAGCAACAATGAACCAGTGGTAGTGGCTGTTGCGAAGAACTTCGATGATGTTGTGATCAACAATGGAAAAGATACCTTGATTGAATTCTATGCTCCGTGGTGCGGACATTGCAAAAGGTTGGAACCAAAGTATACTGAAGCCGCAGAAAAGGTGAGTTTAGTTTTCCAGCGAAAATTATCACAATCTCATTTGATGTTATTTTAGTTGAAAGATGAAGATGTTGCTCTCGTCAAAATGGATGCTACAGCCAACGATGTTCCATACGGATATGACGTGAGAGGTTTCCCAACACTTTTCTGGCTTCCAAAGGACTCCAAAGACAAGCCCGTTCCATTCGAGGGTGGCCGCGATACTGAGGACCTCATTAAGTATATTGCTGAACACGCTACAAATGAGCTTAAGGGATATGACAGGAGCGGTAACCCTAAATCCGATAAGACTGAACTGTAATAATTGTGAAATTTGGTTTAATTTATAGTACACTAAGTATTTTTGAAAACTTTTTATAATTCCATGTAGGTTAACTGTACTTTTTTGAATAAATTATCCTGTATTTCAGATAATTTGAGTTTACTGTGGTCCTTATAAAATTGTTCAACATCTAATTTGGACTTTTATATGTTGAATAGAAGTTCACATGAATAAAGATTATTTAAATTTTCTGTTTTTTTTACCTATCAACTGATTTGTCCAAAAATATATCTTCGAGGTGTTGGTCCCGGATCGAAGGAAGTGGTAGAAAGACCTCAAGAGAGGAGAAAGGCAGACTGTCCTGGATCAGAGACTGGGCAAGGCTCTGCTACGGGAATTTATTGCCACTTGAAAAATAAATACTTCTATGCGCTTGGTGAAAATATCTCCGTGACTCGGGCAGAAATCTTTGACTCTTCAATTTCCAAAATATGTAATATGAAGGCCCCTAAGAGAAAATGAATCCATATTGATTCGGATAGTCAGGCCAGCCTGAGAGCTCTTGCAGGGTACAAAGTAAAGTCCAGGCTCATCTGGGAATGTATCAACAAACTTCTGACACATACAAGGTCAAATAGAGATGAATTACTGGTTACCTGGACACAGTGGAATAGAAGGCAATAAAATAGCTGATGAACTAACTAGGAAGGGGTTAGTTGCACCCTATTTTGGTCCGGAACCAGCTCTTGGAGTGCCTAAAAACACACTTGAGAGCTAATTCAAGATTGGTATATAGTAAACTTGTTATTCAGATAACAGGTGAAAAACAAACTGACGGGATACTGAGATTAAGTAGAGATCAGATAAAATTTGGTCTCCTTACAGGCCATGCCCCTGTGAATTTCTTACCTGCTGGGAGATGTTTTACTTCAATGAATATTTCGAAATTGTGTGATGAAGTATTTGTTTATTGAAAACAATATTCTGTTAGGCTTTTATGGAAGTCACTCGAGAGTTAAGAAAACGAGGATATATATACACAAGGTATACAAAATGTATATGAACAGGATACTTAAGTTATTAATCACAGATGCCTTGCATTTGTCTGGAATATGAATATAATTCTTTCATGATATTGCAACATTTTACATATCTTTCAGGCCATCAGTGCAACAGGTTTCTTTTCTTTCTCTTTCACCTCATCATTAGTTTCTTCTTCAGAAACGTCATCTTTGGTTATTTGTGGAATGGGTTCTTCAGAAGGCACCTCAGGCATTTCTTCTTCAATTATTGCAGCAAGTTCTGCTTCTACAGCTTCTTCATCTTCTTCGGTCAGCTGACCAGTCAACAATTCATTGATTTCATTCTGCTTTTCAATACCCTCACGTGTTTCATCTAGTATATTTTCAATATCAGCGATATCCAGAGCATCATTGACCTTTTTAAGAGCAATATTTCCTACTTTCAAACCTTCTACTACTTGAAGCTCTACTTGAGCAAATTCAATATCATGTGTTAGTTTCTCTAGATTATCCAATTGGCAATCAGTTTTCACCAACAATTGTTCTTGATATCTTTTCTTTCGAAGCAGTAATTTTGCTCTGTCCTTTTGGCCATTGTTCAGGAGCTTTTTGGCCAACTCTCTATCTTTAGCCAATGACAATTCAATCCTTTTTTGATAAGTCTTCAGCTTATCTCTTTGTTGTTTCAACTGCAAAACTGCTTTGTCTTGCTCTGTAATTCGTGATGGTTTATTCTTTTTACCGAAGATAATACCCATATTATATGCTGAAATCAAACAAAAGAGAGCCTTCAGTATACACTGGAATAGAGAAATGTAAAAGTTGAAATACCTGAAATCTCTACGACTATAAGAATGTTTTCCAAATATTTCTATGCATATTAAAAGATTCTCAAATCTTTTTGAATAGCTAATTATTTGATATCCTAAAAATTATTTTGGATCTACCGTTTTCATAAGTTGAAATTTCCCCAGAAAATTCACAAAATTGACAATCAAAATACTGATATAATCATAAATTCATAACCTCAATATCCAACCGGAGAATGACACATCAAATGAGTTCACACACCCATTCAATTCTCTGTTCTCCTGGTAGTCGAAAGAAGTTTTATTTCTCAAAAGGCGCCAAGTTCATTAAGCATCCCTTATACTGTGTAATCAAACGGTTCGATACACCGTGCCACACACGGAAATCTCTTATGAAATTCGCGAAAATGGTGAACTCCACCTCTCTATCAGGAACACAGAAACTTAAAATGGTATTCATCGTAACGCCACTCTAAATAAGGCAACCCACAATTCAATGACGTGTCGAATTGATTATTGCCTATCCTAAAGGAATGAATAGTGACACGATATTTCGAATCTCTGCGTTCCTGATACTAATTCGAAGTTGATTGATATATGCGTGATTGTATCCATCATACTCCAATTGACAACAACTTAGTTTATCTTTGAGAGTATCTCAATTAATTCAATTAACTTATCTATGCTTATGACATTGAAGAAATCGCATTTTTCGTGAATGTACAATAGGGCGATTCTTTTATTGGAATTAGACTTCTTCGTCCCTATTCCATCTGTCCACATCTTCACTAATAACTGAGTGGTTCATTCATTTTTTTCACCCTGCTGTACTCCTAACAAAAAGTGATAGGTATGGTACCATCAATTCATGAAATATATTATTCGTTTGAAAATAAACGATTGGGATCATAATTAATAAATATTCCTCATGGTTTGAAGCTACTGCTTTCAAATTGATCTTCAGAATGGGCTAATACTGAATTTACTCTCAACAGTTTATTGAGTGGAATAACCTTGCAGTTTTTTTTAATGAGTAGATGATGATTTCTGTTATGTTATGCACTAGGCCTAGGAAGGCGGTGTGAATTATCTTTGAGAATCTATGCTTTCAGTAGGTTTTCATGGATAATGAAATAAAAATGTCTGAGTGGTTACGCATTGGACTTCTTTTTAATATTTATCAGGTGATGAATTCACGATATAATACTCGTACACTTCATACGTACATTAAAAATAAACTATACATAACGGAACATATACATTACCAATGTTTAACATTGTAGGAGTAAAATATATGAAAATCACAATTTAAAACGTAGTTTTCGACTAGAAGCTGGTAATACTAACCCATCCTTTTCCGACATTAGCATCACTCTCAAAGCAACCCTAAATACTCTTGGCAAAGAAAATGACACGAATATTAAAATGTGGCGATAACATGAATCGCATCACCACCCATGCACGGACAATGTACAAAATGTTTACAATTCCCGCTCGATCTTGATCAGCTCGGAGATGCCATCGTACATTTCCTTGACGGCGTCGAACTCGGTCAGACCCATGCGTCTCTTGTTGGAGATGTCGTAGATGCCGCCCTCGGCCTCCGTGTGCTCCCCGCGAGTACCACGCACCTGCAAGTTGTACCTGGCCGCCACTTCTTCGAGCTTGGCCTTGTTGGCGGCCAGCTTGGGCACCTTGATGTGCACCGAAGCTCTGACGGTGGTGCCCAAGTTGGTGGGGCAGAAAGTCAGGAAACCGAGTCTGTCGTTGTGCGAGAAAGGAATCCTCTTCTCGATGTCGTTGACAGCTGTCACCAGACGCCTGTAGACTGCGCCAAGGTCGCCACCCATCTGCATGGAGATGAGACGCAAGTGGTCTTCTTCGTTGCACCAGACCAGGAAGGTCTTGTCGTCGTTGTGGTAGATGCCGCGACCGGATGGCCAGAAACGGCAAGCGTTAGCTGCCTGCAAGAAGCGATCGCCTTCCTTGAACAGGAAGTGGTCGTCGATCAGCTTCTGCTGCACTTCCTTGCCCATGCCGGTCAGGGGGTAGAATGTACCCTTCAACTCGTCTATAACAAAACGAAAGAGCTTTACGCTGTTTCGGAACCAAATTGCAATGATTTGTAGTGGTCAACATTCAAGAATCGATTGCAAATGAACGAAATGACGAATAACAATTTGTAAATTCGTTGGTAAAACAGTATGAGACCGTAACAAAAAAGGACAAAATGTTATAATGGACTACCTAAGTGTGACGTCAAAATGGGCGCAGCCCAAAAAACCTTTCCAAACAAAGAAATTGCATTGTTTTCTCCATAAATTTTAATAGAAATGAATCTTAATATTACCTCATACAAACAATTTTATTCTTAGTTTCAACTAAAAAAAGCAAAAACGTGAAAAGAAAGCTTTGTTTGGGAAGGTCTTTAAGTTCCCCCACTTGTGACGTCAAGACTTAGGCTGTCTATTACTAATCATTACCTGATCACCCATTGAGAAATGTTGGGGTTTTATTATGGAGATAAATCAACGCATTGAATTGTTCCATATTCTGTTTGTTCAATTAGAATTCGAGGTTATGCGATATTCATGAGAAATAAAATGATTTCGTCATGCACGGAGAAAGTAATTCTTATACTGTAATCATGTGAGGCAAATCGTGCTTTTGGCGAAGGCAGTACTTCAGCACCTTCGCCAAAAATAAAACAGACACTGCTATAAAATTTTCCTAAACGAATGAATATAGTAGGTGAAAATTTAACTCATTTGATTTGCTTATTATATTCTCATCCTGAAATTTTCTTATCAATTTGCTAGTGAACATAAATAAATATTTCAGTTCTTACAGAAGAATCAATACGGGGTGTCCAGAAACTTCTGCGAAAGGATTTAACTCAAGTTACACCAATCCAAAAATGCTTCCTAAGTGAAGACATTACTATAAGAGTCTTCTTCAAATTCTTCGAGAATGTCGTCATTTGAAAATTCACTTTTATTTTTATGTACTGTAGATTGTGTTCATTCCTGAGAGCCAACTTGATATTACAGATACAATTTCATAATATTATAAAACATAATGGATAATATGTTGATTTGGTGACCTGCAAACATCTCTTTTCAAAGACTCGTTCATCCAACGAATAACGAGGCTCTGGAACACATTCCCCGAGGCATATGACCTTCAGAAATTTGAAAAGAACACCAATTCCTACCTCCTTTCCCTTGCTTCTCACGATGTTCTCTGAACATTACAGGATGTCTCTTTTCGTGAGAAGTTTTATATAAAAAAAAATATTCGTTATATAGTCTATTAATTCAAAGATTATATTTATGTGAACATGTTAGAAACACAGTTTGAATTAATTTTTTTCGAAAATGGTTCGTGATCCATGGATATCAAAGAAGAGGACATTTCTCATGAACATTATTCAAAATTTCCCAAATACCCGTTGGACTTCCCCTACTGATACGTTACGTGGTAGTTGTGAAAAAACATCAATCACCGCGAATAACGGGCTAATAACAGTTTATTGATTATAAAATTTTGAATTTTCAATTAACGGCATTTTTGAATATTTTGAAGAAAACTCATAACTCCTAAAGGAAGTATTTTCAAATTGAAATGATTTGAGTTGATTCGACATAAAATAACTTTCTGGACACCTAGTATAGCTGGTTTATTCAATAGATAAGTATCAATCAAAGTGATGATCATTCGAAATTTTTTTTAGCCTAGATGATGAATCAACCTCTGGAAACAAAATCTTCCATTGAATTCCATGTTATGGGAAAAATTCGAACATATCTGGATGTCCAACATCCAAAAGTTGAGATACCCGATTAGGCAACGAAAAATGTTCTCTCACTTTCCAATCCAGACAAGGTGGAGGCAACCTTCTGCTCCATCTCCTTGTACTGCGCTTCAGTTAAGCAGGGGTTGAAGGGGTATCCCTCCATAGACCTGCCGCACCTGACACGAGTAGAAACGACGTACTCGCCAGTGGGGTCGAGGTCGCCGAACACGCTGACATCTCCCCAGTTCTTGGGAGGGTGCTTGTCGGTCTTCTTGAAGCCACCGTGGTAGTCCTCGATGATGGGGTCGAAGAGATCGGCGAAGACCGTGTAGGCCTCGGCGTCAGGGGCGTAGATGCCTACGCCAGAGTCGTGGTTTTCCAAGCCTGGAAGAGGGACAGGTGTTTTTCATTTTGATGTTCACAAATTCAATGATGCGTTAGGCTGTATGCACGTGCCCAGATTATTATTAAGAGAAAATCTCTTTATGCAGTGCCTCCATAAAGTAACGCATACATTCATTATTGGCTAAATGAACAATAAAATAAGGAATCCCCAAAACAAGGCGATTTTTGATTTCAATTTACTAATGTTTCAAATCATAATCTAATATACAGTTTCGTGTAATGACGTCATCACCATTTTTTTCAAATGGAACCTCCTCCTTTTTTTTTCAATTTCCAAACTGCCTTTCCTGAGCTCATTCCAAAAATGTATAATATGTTGCTTCAAATTGGTACAGGTGGGCAAAAATGCAGCGCGTCAAAATACGTAAGAATCACTATGTGATTAATAATCCGCGGGACCCGGAATGATCCGGGGGACCCTAATAATCCAGTAGACTTGGAATAATCCGGAAAGGACCCGGAATAGTCCGGTAGACCCAGAATAATACGAGGAACCCTAATAATCCGGGGGACCCTAATAATACGGATTATTTTGAAAATCAAATTCGCCGAAAAAGTTCAAATAACCATATTTTCAGAATCATCGCATCAAAACACGTAAGAATCACTATGAATTGAGGTCGAAAAACCGACTTCGAAATTTTCCGATTGGGTTCTCGCGATTTTCTCAGGTTCCTGATTTTCTTCGAGTTCAAATATCCATATTTTCGGAATCAGTGCGTCAAACTACGTATGAATCAATATTTGATTATATTTATATTTATTATTATTTATTTTATATTTTCATACTTTTTTTTGCATTTTTGCCCACCCTGTACCAATTTGAAGCAACATACATTTTTGGAATCAGCTCAGCAAAGGCAATTTGGAAATTGAAAAAAAAGGGGGGGTTCCATTTAAAAAAATGGTGATGACGTCATTACACGAAAGTGATTCACCCTGTATATTAGATTATGATTTGAAACAATAGTGAATTGAAATCAAAAATCGACATGTTTTGGGAATTCCTAATTTTATTGTTCATTTAGCCAATAATGAATGTATGCGTTACTTTATGGACGCACTGTATTTCGTGCATAGAATTTTATTTATAATAACGTATTCGCCGGATTCGCTTCACTTCACCTCGCTATTGTTTTAGATTTCAATATTTGACGTTGTTAATGTGTATTCTTTATCGTTTTATTTTCCAATATGTTCGTGAGGGTTTTTTATGTTCTTTGTTTCTTGTGCAACTGATTAAGACGTGAGTCGAAAGCGCTATGCTATTATAAATAAAATTTTATGCACGAAATATAAAGAGATTTTCTTTTAATAATTCAATAAAAGTTTACAAATTCGTTTGGAATGATACGTTGGACTGTATTTGAGAGACTTCATTGGGATATTTCTTGAATTTTATTTTTGTATAACAAGGTACAGGTTAACTTTTTGGATGAAGTAACTATACTCAAGATATTTCCTTCTACAGATACTCAATTGGCTCATAATCCAAGGAAGGGAATTCAATTCATAGGGAAGAATACTAACTTACTTTTCCTCCCATTAATTTCCGTTACTCGGACACGTCAGTTCTCATTTCAAGCGAGGAATGTAGCAAAAAAATAACCCCTTTTATTCCCTTCCCTTGGCAATAACCCCCTATTTTTTTTTAAATAGTTAGGTGACTGTGCGAAACATCGATGGATAGAATTTTGAAAGTAAAATGAAAAAATTATGGTTTTAGAATTTTTCAAAATGAAAGCAACTGAAATTGAGAAACGGATCAAAAAAGAGGATAAGCTAGAGTAAGATATTATGAATAATGTGAAAGAAAATGATAATTTCCAAGACGTAACCATGAGAAGTCCGCACTAATATCGTTTTCACACACAGAAGACAGTAGATCAGAAAGACAGTATATTATACAGAGTGGAACAAAAGTCTGGAATCGCTCAATTATCTCACAAATGGGTAGTACGAATTGTACAAAATTTTGGATAAGTATATTTTGTGAAACAAAGATTCCATAATTTGCCATATGAAATGTTGCCAGATTTACCGTTTTTCTGATATTATTACTAACTTTGGTTTTTCAAATGGACCACCTCTTATATTGTATCATTATTGGAATGTCCCTCTTCAGCACGAGTTCAACCATACGTAACACTTAATATTTGATAAAGTCAGGAAGGTCTTAAAGAAATAAAACAAAAGTTTGGATACGCCTAATTACATCAATAACATTTTTAATACAAACTAAATTACAACGTTACAATTGAAAGATTACTGCAGTACTAAAATAATGTCTACCAAATCAAATGTTTAAAATGTGCCCCGTTGTTAATTTGACAGTACCCTAATCGATGCTAGATAATTGAGCATTTCCAAACTTTTGTTCCACTCTGTAAATTTCATGGCAATAAATGATCTTCTACTATTGCGTTTTTGATGTCATTCGTTACTAATTGAACCAATTACCAATCTTTCGAAAATGAACATAATACGTAGATTCTTGGTTGACATTCTCACAGAGTAACTACCGAGTAGAAATATTTTGCTTACCAGATTGAATGACATCAAGAAGGCTTGAGCCGAAAGTTGGGGTTTTCTTAGTCTTCAGCTGGTCGAAGATCTCTTGGCTCAAGTGCTTCTTCAGGAGCGACTTGGAATCGGATTCCTTCAGTTTTTTGTAACCGGTTTCCAGTTTCTCCAAAGTTTGGGCGTCAACCATGGTGGTTTTTCTGCGAAAGAGAGTACATGCTATTTTAATCGTGTTCTATTTCGCAACATTGAAACGAGTAGTGGACGTGATAACATGGACCGCTCAAGCTGCCATGAAGAAATATTACCATGGTTTGAATTGTTCACACCTGTGCTCCCCATTGGTTTTACTATCATCAGCGGCACCACCACCAAATTTCTTCGATTGTTTTTGGCAAACAAAGCATTTGTTTTGACGTTTTCTGATTTTCCATATCACCTTGTAGATATTTTAGCATGATTGACTTAAAGAATTTTATTAGCAGGAGGCGATATTTCAAATAGGTTATTGTGCTTGGGATATAGATTATTTCACTGATGGTTAGAAAAAGGAAACGAAAGAACGAAATGAACTGAATGATAAGAGAATCAGTCGGCCAGTCAGTCAGGATAACACATAATTCAATTTTGTTTACTTGAATGAATCGTTCGTATTTTATTTCAGTCTATGAAAACGGTGCCAAATTGATGTTCGGAAAGTTGGCATTGGAAAAATGACAATTTTATATTGGGATGTCTTGAATGAAAGCATAACAGCAAAATTACACAAACACACACAAAGACAAGCAGACAGAGTCACATGACATATTTAATTTATTCAGCTCATTGAAGAATGTACACAGTGATATTTTTGTGTATCAGAAATGAATATCGGCAAGGTATATTTTTAACATTCGAATGTACCTACATGAAGATAAATCAAATTATATTTCGATAAGTGGCAAAACATAACATGCTTCGGACCAAATACTGGGAATAAACATGACCTCACTAAAATGTAGTATAATCAGAACATGCGAAATGTTGCATTACATACACGAAAGTCTGTAAACTCAATGAGAGGGCGTATATGCTTGAATGTGGAGACATTCATTCTGCGATTCCTGAATGAAAAAAGAATACCAGCGATAGATAGAAGATAGAATTAAAATATGCGTACTTGGTATCTGAGTAGAGACAGCAGCAAAGGCGATAAAAGCGCAAGTAGCATCAGCAGCAACAATGACGTAGAGACAAGACTTCCAGCAGATCCCGAGCTATTCACCCATGCATAGACATCGACAGGATTACAGGTTACTATAACGAATTGTACAAACCCCGTTTTATTGTCCTGTTCGTGTTTATTAGAATTTTCCTTAGATGCGCACCCTCCCATTCTCGCTACAGTTAGAGTCTAGCTAAATGAAAAAACACTTTAACACCAAAACTAAATGGGTTGAGCATGAGTGTGACGCCCTTTCCTACCGGCCTTCGGACCTACGAACGACTTCCACAACTCCCGACTAGCGGGTAGCTCTCTTCCCCAACTCTCAATACTCTCGACTTTAGTTAGCGGGCGCAGTTTCATAGAAATCGATAGTGAATGTAGCACCAATGGCGGTTGGCGTGTGTCACTTTGGTGCTTGGACCCCTTAACGTCCACCCTCCGAATAGGCAAAGTTTGCGAACTACTGGCTTAATGAATAATCTCGAACATTGTCGAATTCACACATCTCATACATTGATATCTTCGACTCGTATATGCATACAAAAACTATTTTTATTTCAATGTCATATCTTATAGATTTGGAGAATTCAAAAAAGTCTCAATTCGAGAACGATGATTAGATAAATGTATTCTTCTTCCTTTCCAGAAAAGTCTTCCAGAAACTATTAGATACATGCAAATTGAATAGGTCTAGTAAAAACACTTGTTCCTTTTATTCTCTTCAGATATCAGATTCAAATAAAAAATCAAATACTGAATATTCCTGTTTTTTTTTTCTATTCCAGAATTTGGTAGTTCAAATTTTCAAGATGTCCACTCTGTTATAGTTACAGCGAAAGTTTTTTTACATAATGATCATCTAGATTTTTGGAACGCGATTATTTGGCAAGAGTCCAAGATAATGGATAACCTGTTGATATTTCACTAAAGTGTATTTATTTATATCAACTTGTCAGAATATGCAATGTTATCGCTGGTTTTTCAGTTATACTCCGAGAATACAAGTAATGATTGTTGAAAATGCAATGAAAATTTTGTAATGTTGTGTTGAAAAAATTTAGATGATACTGAAAATTTCAAATGGAATAATTGACTTGACTGTTTCTTATTCAGAACCTATGTATGTATACAGGGTGATTCACCTAACTGGTTCATTAGAGGTTTATGGAGAACTGATAGAGATATCAACTTGAAATTTTGGTGGATGCTACTACTCAATGTGTTCTATTTTCCTAAAATATTTTCAATACGCTGTTACTGCACTACTGAAAATACACATGAGACGAATGAGCGTATTTCCACATTCTTGTTGATATCTCTGTAAATATCCATTTATGGTATGCTCATACAAATCGATAGGAAATGAAATTTTGAGTCGTATAGTGTGAAAATTTCATAGTCATTCTATTTGAAATGAGGAAGTTATTGGGATTTGGACATTTCAGTTAGTCAGTTCATCTGTCAAAATTTTTCCTAAAAATGGAATATCTTGAAAACAAATCACGATAGGAAGAAAATTCAAAATGCAACAGGTCTAAAATTGTTCGTAGAATTCGAAAATGTAAAGATAAACAGGGTGTTCCATTCGAAAAAATAAAGTTGATATTTAACCGGAAGTAACAGCGCATTGAATATATTTTAGGAAAATAGAACACATTGAGTAGTAGCATCCACCAAAATTTTAAGTTGATATCTATCAGTTCTCCATAAACCTCTAATGAACCAGTTAAGTGAAATCACCCTGTATAATATAAAATTTTTATTCTGCGTCATTGCGAAATCTCGCCAATTCAATTGTTGACATGATCCAAGAAGATCAAAATTGCATTGGCAATTTTTCTCTATAACGATTATCTTCCTTAAATAAATATAGTTCAGTCTATCATGCCGATCTTGTTATAAATTGAAATCAGTTGAGGCTCAGTTCTTGGAATGAACCATGAAAAATCAGGAAAGGCTTGAAGCAAGAACAAATTACAGAATATTCAATGAGGAAACTCGGGCATTGAGTAGATTTGCTGTATTTCCTGATACTGTATAGTTGTTACTAGAAGATATTTTTTGTTATAGAATAAATAAATATCTGCATGAAATTTTGTGCCTTCGCCATAAATTCAACTACACTGTATGAAGCTACTACACTGGACAAGTTCATTTCAGAACCAGTAATCATTTGATCAGATCATTTTGCTTAGATTTCAATTGTATTGTTTATAAATTATCATAAAAAAATTATTGTGTGATTTGTTCAGCACTTTCCATTGAAGGTCAAATACTGAGTGATTGTCCATTTATCTGGAAGTAACCCATTATAGGTTTCATCAATTGATCATATATTATCCATTCTTGAAACACGTTGAAAATTTTGTGTAATGATAATGATTAATGCATTTCTAGAACAATTGAATACTGAAGTTACAGAGTAATGCTTGATTGGCATGCATTTTCTACTGATAGAACTGACCTTATACAAAAAAATAACGAATAAATTTACTCGAAGCTCCTATAATTTAAATATTTTTCGAATTCGTTTTTGCAAATAGTCAATTGAAAATTCAACTTTGAGAAATGTAGCAAGACATCAGTGGATTGGGGAAAATAAAGATGAAAGCATTTGAAGATACGATTATTATCAATACTTCACCGAAACGAAGTTTTCGCGAATCACTGAGTATTTCTGGTTATGTTATGTGATTACTTACTAATTGCATACACTCTGTCGTCGAACGAGCACTATTGATTTTTTTCGCGTTTTCACTGTCGTAAATTTCACACTTGCTAGGATGATGTCAGAAAACTGATTGTATTCGATCAAAAATACATAAACCCCTATCTTTCGTTATCGCTCTATCTTGGAGATCTAGGCGAAAATCATTATGTTGTTAGCGAGCGACATGTTTATATAATCCAGTCTAATTTGAGCAATTCCAAAGTACTGAATCATCAATGAAAGAATCCCGGGGTTCTATTGAATAATGAGGTGTAATTTCCCGTCAAGAGGCTTTAGGGCAATTCATCCGATTCGCCTATACAATGTTACGTAACCAGAATTTCGATTTGCTCAAGCGGAATATTATCGCAAAAGGGAGCTTCGCAGGCAAGCACAAATTGTAAAATATCACTGATTATCGGGTGAACTGTCTGATAATTAGGTATTTGTTAGAGAAAAAATTGCAAAAAATACTTGAAAGGTGTGAGGCGCCTCCAAGAGAGCTTAGAAAAATTGAGAGTCAACTGAAGAAGCATCACACTTGCTAAAGAACACACTAAGATATCGAACTAAAAAGCTTCAGGCAAAAAAAAGTTTTTCAAAAATGTACCTTTCAAGGGAGTTCTTCGACTGATACAGAGCACACTTCCACAGAGTATGAACCTATGAGTTTGAAAACTCCGCTATGTCGAAGATATTTCCATCTACTCCCACCACAGTTACGTCATATTTGCGACGACCAATAGCGAGCTCTAACGTATTATTGCTGGAGTATCGTTCAAAAAATGAATTAACATATCGCATGGATTTCGTAAAACGTCAGTTATTTTCAGGCACATTTCTCTGTACCTTGATTCCGACCGTGCGAATTTGATGTTCGGACGATGGATACTGGATGTTTAAAATAGAACGACGATTATCTAGCTAGCGCTAGAGCATCTCCAGGTCCAGAGATTTCGATCAGTCGCGCTTGCAATTCAGGCACAATCGGATTTTGAAGGTGTTTCCTATTGCAGGTGCCACATGATTCAGGGAAGTTATTGATTTCGTTGGTTCCAGAGTCCATGACCTACATTTCTATGACAATGTCAGCCTGTGGGAAGTTCGGGGTATTGATCAGTGATCAGTGTCGTCTTGATGGTTAGGTATTTTTTGCATCTTCGATATGTTCAATGTCCCAGAATTACTGATTTTCTCTTCACCTCACAACTCAACGATTTGAGATATTTTTCCGGAAAGATTGAAATGGAAAAATCACATCATATAGATGATAGAAATGGGAAAGAAATGCAGAAAACAAATAATACAATCCAGAGACCTTAAACCATGCTATTGGTATCAAACAAGCATTCTGTGAAAATAAATACCAATTATTCGATTGCAGATTGAAATAGGCATTATTCGTAAATAAGGAATTCAGATTTACGAAAACATATAACTGAAAAATAGCGGAATAAACAATCCTCTTCGGAACATGTCTATCAGTTAGGATTATTTCCGATCGTAAAACAAGAAAATAATTATTTATCGAATGAAAAGAAAGAAAAAGAATTTGTCAAAAACTATTTAAAGAGTCAGTGTGAAAAAGAGAATGGAGAATTCAAGAATAAAAAAAAATGAGTTCAGTTTCCCAGTTTCCAATCAGAATTGATCGTCAGATCCAAAAATATGTTGAGAAAATCATCAAAATCGATAGTGAATGGTCATAGAATTTGTGTAGAATAAAATTGATGAATGATTTGATTAGTTGGAAACTTACTTATTCATGAAATAATTCATACTACACTAAGATAACTTCGAACCAGATAATCACTATTGTCTTACACCTTTCAAATACATATCAGTTATTTACCATTAATCAAGAAGGTATTCTTTAGTGAAGCCAATTAGAAATTATTTGGTTGTTCGATGATTTGTTTAATGAATGTACTGATTACTTATCATGCACACACATACTTTTTAGTAAATGAATCTATTTTCATACTGTGAGAAGGACTCACAATACTATTCATGAAAATAAGAACAGTTTTACAACACCTAGTAGTTGTAAATACCTTAGCAATCATCAGAAATTAAATTCAATGAATGAATTGGTAAATTCAGACAATCTGCCATTGTATGAATTCATGATTAATGATATTCTGTATTTGTTCCAGAATCTGAAACTGATCGATTTCTGCATTCAATTATTGGTCGAGAAACACTTTGAGATTATCACCTATTTCTACCATTTCTGAAGCATGAGCTTCTCTCAAGTATTTCAAACCAAAGGGGGTAACACTTTCTTCAGAAGAAATTTTCATCGTCACTGAAATATTATTTTAAAAATGCAAAATAGACCAACAAGACGTTTTTATCTAAAAAAAGTTTTTCCGATTGTAGTTCTCTTGGTTGTGACCTGCAATAAATTCTCCCTCCACCAACTCCTTTGGTGTTATCAATAAAATGGGTTGGTGGGTAGGTAATTCTTCATTTTGAAGGACACTCAATGCCCATTCGGCCGGGTATGATATTTTTTAATTTCTCTGGATATACAGCCTTCGTGAACAGACAGTTTTTTAGTTGATTATGCTCTGGGGGAGAATATTTCTCTTGACACATTGATAATATTCAATAAAATGGGCATGCTCGAATTGACCATTGGAAGGAATCCCTTGAACCTGAGATTTTTTTCACACCACAAAATTTCTACTAATTTTATCATTCGAGTAATTCCTAGAAAATAACGTAGAAAACTAAATCATTCATTACATTTGGTTCTCAGTATACAATAGATCTATCAATCGGATATGGCTGATTAGTATTGATGAAGGCCCTTTATAGTGAATTAAATTATACCCTATTCTGGAAGCCATACCTCGTAGTTATATAATTCTCATATCCCCTCTATCTCTGCATTAATGACTCAGAAATTAGAGTCCATAGTCCAATTCATTGTTGCAAATAATGATACTTGACAACTTCTAGAAATAAATAGCTACTTTCATGGATGTATGGGGATAATGTTATCATCACCTTTTTGATTCATCACAGAATTGATTCTGATAATGTAGATCTGCTTATCACATGTTATGCTCGGAGATAAAATTGGAATTACGAAATAACACCCTGAAGTCGCAGATTTTCAGATACATTTACTTTGTGATATAAAAAAAATCGATCTTATCTGAATTAGAGTAGGTGATTAAGGAATATTTATTCCACTCATAGATATCGATTTCAGAGGAAAAATTTCGAGTTGTGAATACCTATTTTATACGAGGAACTTTCGCTTCTTTTGAATGGGGACATCAGCAAACTAGTTTCGATTTTTTGCATGGATAAGTTTGAGCAATATTGGATTATCGAGAATTTACTAGTGGCGCATCAAAACATAATCGTATTTGGATTGACCTACGAACATTGAAAACGTGTATAGCTTCATCGGTAATAGAAAACGTCGTAAAAAATATCAGGTGATAAAATATGCCACTTTAAAACAGGATAAAATTTTAAGAATCGAAATAATGCGACTGAATTGAAACGATTATAATTCATTAAAATTATCAGCGAGAATAACTGAAATCATCAAGTATTGTTTATTGTTGTAGTAGAGTGGGAAAGTCAAACTGTTTATTTTTCCATGACAACTTCTTAGTCAACCCATTCTCGATATAAATTATGATATCACAGCTATAATGCAAGCTCAACATCGGATTTATTATCTGGGGATATTCCCGGTTTGGAATATTCAACATTTTCAGTTTTTATAACCGCAATTTTATGTTGAGCTCATGCGATAGATATTGTACTATAAAGAGAAATATTATAGTGCTAGCATTAGCTGATGAAATCATCATTGCTGAGATTAAATAAATCATAAAACTGCTCCATTTCATCATTTGATCATGATAAATATTATCATCGAACGCTGCAAAATATAAATATTTCTTAGGCATATCGTCTTCGTAGACGACAGTGCACTGTTTTGATGCATATTCAGGGTTAATATTTCATATTATTTATTCTGTACTTTGAGATATTTCCAATAATCTACGACCGAAGGCTATGAGAAGTCTGAATATGACGTCTGTCATAACTGAAATAAGGTTTCGAATATTTCATAATTTTGTGCTTTTTTAAAGATTCACTGTTCCAAACTCAGGCAAGATATTGGTTAGTTATACACAATTACCCCATATATCTATTCACCTCAAAAAATTATTCAAGCTTTGTTTTGGTTTTGGAACAATGAAATATGAAAACCTGGAAATTTTTATGATTTCATTGTATTTTTTCACATATTTCATAATGAAGCTGTGGTATATTTTCAATTTTTTCAAATTGAAGGAATTACATTCTTGAAACATTAGACATTTCCTCTTTTTTTCACGTCACAGCCATAAGAGTTTAATTTTCTTATATGGAATTTGGAATATTGTAATTTACGCAGGCGCTATTCTTTCAAATGAGTGATTATTATTAAAGGCAACAAACCTCTTGAAATAATAATAGATTTGATAGCAGTGAAAGAAAGCAAAAGATTAATTACAAGTGGTGTGTGAAAATCAACCTTTTTTTTCATCGTATAAAATCTTGTATCAATGCAAAACTAACCGACAGCATGACTCGAAAATTCATATTACATTGGATAATCAATTGAAATTTTCAAGTAATCAGATAATGATTTATGAAGGTAACATTTATTCAATGAATAATCGAATTATCTGGATCCCAAGATAACATACTCAACATATTATCTGATTCCTAATTTTTGTGATTTTTTTTGCCGTGCGATTATGTCCACTATCACGTAAATACTTCTCATCCCGAAGTGTATATTTAGATTTTCTGGTGTTGGCATTGTTTTCCGGGACCTTCGATTTACACAATTTAGCCAATAATGAGGCAAAAAGACGTTAGAGACAAAATCATTTTCAGTTCAGAAATAATTCCAACTCGTAGATCCTGCCAATTTATTTATTTGACAAATGAACTCTTGTTTTGCCAAATAGCTTGCGTCATGGACATTTTCATAACAATCATACTGAGATCCACATTTATTTTTGGGACCAATTTTCTAGACTCATTATCTTCTGCTGATGTTCGTAAAGGTCATGTACGCATAGTGAAGGAAATATCATTTCCTATTCCTTTTTCGCTGTCAGCTGTCGAAAAACAGGAATGGTATCTTGTTGCGATGTCATCCGTGAATAAATTATTTTGTACCAGCCAATAGATTCAAAGTATCGATCTTGAAAGGTACCAGAATAGATTCGATCAAACAATAAGCGATATCTGACCTTCACCAAATGAAAGTTCTTTTTCCAGCGAAGAAATATATTTCAATAGGAGATAGTAATATTACTTCATAGATCCAAAGATTTTTCAAGAATACGATTGTAATTATGATGCCATTTTCACAAAATTGTATGAATCATGTCAAGGATCATATTCATTACATGATAATAACAGCATGTTTCATGACTCTAAGCTCATTTTTTATACCGCTTTTTAAAGTGATCAGTTCTTTCATCCATATTCTCTTGAAATCCATTCTGTATCACTTCATACTTCAAAAAAGTTGGACACATAACCAACATTTCCACCATAGATACATCAAAATGACTCAGTCATAGTCGATATATATTATATGATTCTGTTGAATTTTAATAAAGTATTTAATATCATTAATTCCGACTCAAATTATTAGAAATCTTGACATTTAAAGGAATCTTCAAAATGCTGTATCTTTATAGGGTCTATGTGGAATAATCGACAACAGATGAATATGTATGGAATGGACTAATCTTCATTCTGGAGTGACACAGGGTTCTATATTGAGACCACTATTGTTTTGCTTTTATACTTTCAATTTACCGAACAGTAGTCAGTATTGTCTAAGTCATCTCTATGCCAATGATTGTATTATAAGCTATTTTATTCGTTTTTGCTACCATTTTAAATTCACCAAACTGGAATTTTACATTATTATGAACTTTATGCAGTTGAATCAGCATATCGAAATCATGCTAATTCAATTTTTATCCACAAAAAAAACGTTTTAATTTCGTCTTTGTTATGTTCCCATGGAATGGACCTGTAGACATTCCAATTAAAGTTAGATTGACAGAATGCGTAGAATCCTCGTGAATAGATGCTTTTAAAAATAGATCAAGCTTGGTACTACATACATTTCATGACTGAGGTCATGGTCGAAGTGCAATTGCTCTGAGTTATGAGTAGCAAAATTATGGAACCGTGAAACTATTAGAAGAATCAAATTCCTGGTCAGTCGGGAAATAAATTTTCCTCCCAGTTGGACCATTCAACAGATTTGGCAGGATATCAAAAATATTTCTTGCGAAATAATTTTTGTTCAGAAATGAAAACATTGGAATTGGCCTCAACACAAATTATGATGAGGCTACAAATCATTCCACAAAATTTATACAATCGACTCGAAATGTTTTCATGCTATGCATTTGAAGAGTCTCTATCACAATTCGGAATCGTTTGACTGCTTGTACATTCCACAATTTATTGAGCATTCTGTATATATTTCTAGTATTTTTATCTGCCCCTATTAATCTGAAGAAATTTTTTGATTGGTATCAAATGAATGAACATTTTTTCTAGTTGCCACAAGAGTTGACGCCAAAAAGGTCCCTGATAATTTCAATTGAAAACATTTTTTTTTCATTCCGCACTAACGGCATTGAAAGAAAAAGGCTATGAATTATTTTCTATTGAGAATCGTCATATTGCCTTCACCATTATTTCAAATACCAACAGAACCTTTCTTCTCGAAATATTAATTTTATTATCCGTATAAAGAATCCATTCCAAATATATTGTACCTATATATCCTCAACTTGGCTTTTCGTAGCTTATCAATACTTGATTTGATTTTGAATCACAAGTTTGCGGTGTTTACTCATATGATCTTGCATCATTCCAAAAAATTATCATGGAGGTGATAATTATTGAATACAGTTCAGCCAATCTGTAATCAGTTAAGTCTACACTCACATTATCTATTTCTTATCTGATAAGAATTTGGTTGAATATTCATTTGATCCATAGCTTTTTCATTTTTGAGGTTAATATCGACGAACAATTATAATGTCCTTGACAAATCAGAACTAGGAAAGTTTTTATTGAGACATTACTCATGATATGAATAGGTGAAAATCAGGAAGAGTTTATTTTGTAGACACTACGATGTTTAGTGGTATAACCGCACAATATGCATTTCTATGATAATGATCATGGGAAATCATAATGCAATAAAATTTGTGCGATTCATTCGTCATCATTGTCATTGGCCAGTGGAGCTACGTGCAGCTTAACAGTCATGCAAACAATAAACTATAAAGTGACTAAGAATAAACATCAACGGGCAAATATTTACGCCATGATTTTCGTGTAATAATACGAGGAATAGCATTCATTTGGTTACTTAGATTCCATAAACAGTGTGTGTAGCGAATATTGTCGATGAAGTTTCAAAATAAGTTACTCGGTGTCTCGGAAAAATTCTGTCGGATCAACTCCACCACAATTTTAAATGTCGAATTATTGTGATCATTTTTCTATTGTTAAATGAGAGGAATTTATTTCAGCGAATATATGATCAACCTAATGAAAATCAGTGCTTTTTTGTATTCACAGAACAAATTTTAGCATTTTTCTATTTTTTGGAAATTTGGTGGTAGCACTTTTCACAAATTGGTGCCGTGACTGGAATTATAAATAATAGAATGTTACTTTACAAAACTGATTTCTTGAATTTTTTATCGAGTTGATTTTGATAATATCATTTGAGGTAATGAAACAATTCTTCTTTGGATAACACATAACACCTGGGATTGTGAGCGTCGCAAAATAAGAAACAGCACTATATTTCAATAAATTTATTGAAACTAAGGATAAACACATACATTTCAGGCACCAGCGTTTGTCTTCCTAATGTTCATTTACATAATGTTGTCTTGTTATTCTTATTGTTATATTTGTGTGAATAAACGGTAAACATTCAGACATAAAAAAAAATTGTATTTCGTAGATATAATATACCATTCAATAAAAATAAACTACTTGGACTCGGTGTAACGGTATATTCAAGATGGTAATTTTTTTTTTCACAACTGGATGCGAACATTTGAAGGAAACCGGAGAAGTAATCGAAGCCTCATCTGATAAAGAGATTCCTACATCAAATTCCCAAACGTGAATTGATTATGAATTCGTGGTAAATACATATATTAAGAAGATGAATCCAGCGAAAAGACTTCTAATATTCCACAGAATTCCATTCAGTTTGCTTTTTTCATGTATGTCTAGTAAGTAATTACGAAAGCTGCTTATTCATGAGCTTCTTTTATGGAAGACATTCAATTCTTCAAAGTGATCAAGCAAGTAGTCTCTTTGAAACGCTCCAAATTGCAGAACTAGGGCTTTCAAATAAAATATCTCCAATTCAACGAATTATAACTTGATGAATTTTACATCGCTATAGAACGGTCTGTCTTACAAACAAATTTCACTCCACAATTTCGAAAAGTTCGAATAAATTTATGCAACAGTAGGCACTTCATGAAAGCCCGAAATCCAGCACACTCTACCGGCTGTCATTCACAGAATTGTTCAAATGTACAGGCGACGATATAACACTGTTCTGCTCCTCTTCCCCCTCCGTGCTGAGATCTTCCTCCTCGTCATCTTCTTCGTCGTCGTCTTCTTCCTCCTCGTACTGGATTTCTTCGAAAGCCTCCGTTCTCATTGGATGAGGAGAAGGAGACCGAGGCGGTTTTTGGGGTGGCTCAAGATTCCTCGGAGGATCATTCTGAGGGGTAGGTAAGGACACTGGGATTTTTTGTTGGGGGGAAGGAGTACGCGAAAGGGAGTTCGGATCGGGTATGGGGATGCGAGAGGGGGACACTACTGCCGTTTCTTTCGCAGGCGGTTGTTTTTTGGGTTTCGATAGGGTGTTGAGAATGGCGTCTCTTGAAAATAAAAAAATCAATAGTAAATGAAAGAAAAAATCAATAAAAATAAAAGCAAATATTGGTAACGGTAAAGAAATGTGGAAAATTAGTGTTAAATAATTCTAATATGAACTGATTGGTTCAATTCAATCAATAAATAAAATATAAAGTAAAGTATGGAAATGAAACGCAAAATGCAGGCATAGTTATGTGTGGTTTTCTTAATAATGCTTCCGCAATTGTTATAAATCATTATTTCGAATGATTCATTATCATTCCATTGGGAAAATAATCATAGCTGATTTTATTAGGAAATCCGGAAAATTCATCTTTTACGAGATATAACACTGAAATCACTTCACTGTTATTTTGACATTCTTAGATATTCCGTTTTGCGAAGTATATTATATCATCCAGTTAATAGTTCGCTTTATATGTAGCTAGAATATTTATATAGTTTGAGTTCCAATTGACATATGGTTTCGTAAAAAAAAACAAACGTCTGACTACATGCAGCAAGATCTGACATCCCAAACGTCAATTTTAATTTGTTTTCTAGAGTCTACATTGTCATGCGCACATTTCGAACATGTAGACCTTGAATGCACCCTTCAAGTGGCACTATTGAAAGATGGGCTTACTATTAAAAAAATATGACAATGTTATGTCTGTGACATCTAAGACGTCACGTAACCTATATGTCAATATAAAAGTCAGGTTGAAGCACAGGTTGAAGTGTGCTAACTATATACTTGATCAAGTTGATTCATAAACATTCAACCTTGAATATAACTCGTATCAATGAAGCATTGGTTTTTCATAAATGCATTCTCAGAAATACCATATGATGTGGGATTGAGTGGGTACGAACCTTTATTAGCTACTTAGTTACAAGATAAGATTATATTGATCGATATATCTATTGTAATAATAATACTATTGGTAATTTTGCAGATTATGAGTGCGTCCTTCGAACATGCAAAAATCAATATATTTCACAGTGGAATGACCATTTCAATTATATTTGCATGATAATTCACCTTAGCTTATAGGCTTTCATCTCTCTCGAAATTATCACACCTTCATTTATATTTCAAGAAACTTTTGTATATAGATGAGTATTATTTTTTTCACTGAATAAACTTCATGTTCTTATATTGGATAAGAATTGACTCAATGAATTTCTAAAAAGCATGTTGCTATGGAGTGGAGTTATTCATTCATGTAATAACATCGAGAAAATGTATTTTTAATCTGAGCGACCGTGGCCCTGGTAAAGGTATATTTTATTTTTGGAAAACCACGTGATGGAATCGACTGGGATTGTTGTGGATATTATGTTTCCTCGATAATAGGAAAATCAAGGAGAGAGATCTATATAAAATAAGAATGCAGCAATCTACACAGATCTAAGGACGTCTTATGATTTGTGATTACTTTATTGATAAAAAGCTCCCAATGATAGGAAGTTTCACTCATTGAGCTTTGCATACCTATATTACGAACTCATATTGGCCAGGAAATACCTGCTTCAAATTATAATTCAAGGTTAAAAAGAATCAATAGAAGAACATAAAGTTAAACTCTTTTAGTTGTGATTTAGCGTTCAACTCTCTCATTTCATTTGGTTCGTTGTATAAACTCTCTATAACTAAATATATATAGTTTTGCGAAAAGTAACTGAATTATGAAGTATAACCTAGATAACCCCAGAAACGAAACCACTACCTTTAAAAGATATCGATTTCGAAACGGAGGCAACCCACATTACAGTGTTCTGTACTGATGTTTGCTTAGTTTTTTGATGCATTACTATGAAATATATGAAAATATTTTCGCGCTTTTAGTCAAAATTCGATTCATTTGAAATATTTTGGAGCCCTTGAGGAACATTTGAAATACGAATATAACGTTCAAGTCAAAATTATGAGGTTATGGTTGAAAAATCACATACAAGAAATATTATGAAATCAATAAAATAGGATACAGAAACTTGAAAAATACGAAATACGCTGAATAGACATGAATTTAACCACGATATGAACCCCACACTAATATTGGATAATAAGAAAGTCGATAGTATCATTTTAGCGATCAAAATAGCATATTTGGAAACTAGCCAAGATAAGAGTTTATTATAGTTTAAGAACAACATGCAGGGTGATTTATTGAAGAAAATAAAGAAACACTCACCTATACTCTTTGTAGAACAAAGTCCCATACCATAAGGCAAACATTCTAGAATCCCTCAATTCACAGCAGAAGTATTGAATGAGATGTGAACTACACCTTGTCCTCCAGTGATGAATTTTCTATGTTTTTCTCTTCCACGATCCAAAAAATTGCGAACAGCTGATTACTACAAGAATCGGAGAATCACATTCATAAGAATTGTGAAAATTATTTTCAGAACTTACTGCTTAGGTTTTCTATGTTACATCACTATACATTAAACAAAATCGTACTTTCCTACACTTGATATTGTATTATCTTTCTAATTATTTAGATGAATTTTCAATTTTGAAGTGAAGATATTAAAGAAACATGATAAAAATTCATGGAATTATAAACATTTTGGTAAAATAGCAGAGTACGCAAAATTGAACAAGGTACACAAATAAGATATGACCACACACTGAGCACACTCATTTAAAAATACTCACATTTGGATGTGATAATAATAGGTATAATTTCGGTTTATACCACAACATACATGTTTTCTGAAGGATTGTGAGGGGTAGGAAAATATAATATTCCTTGCGTTTCAATCCTTGCCCAGTTATTTGGTTTGAAAGCAAAAACATACGATATATATGGACACTAAGAAAGAGGGCGCGACATTCGAATGTTAGCAAGGCAACTATCCTCACACAACGATCAATAAGATGTAGATGTATAACAGTTCCCATTAACTACAATATCTCACTAGGATAATAATTATCATTCACTTGATTTTTATTTCAAAACCGATTCAAACAAAAGAAAAACTACTCCTAGGAAGATCAATTAGTGAATAAACGGAATATTCGAAAAATAGTTCCATGAAAATGGAATGTTTATTTGCTAATATCAGAAAATTACATCTAAGTGAAGACGCCTACAAAGTTCCATAAAAAAGATACAACGGTTTCGTTGAAACACAGTTTCATTAAAAAGACTTTATTATCTCATTTGTTACATATAACTCAATTTTATAAAGCTTTTTTGGAATATCCTACTCAAAATCCATTTATATTGCACAGTTTCTACACTACACAACCATAATTTCTACATAGAAAAATTGATCTGTAAGTTGTTAATACTATAATCTCCAGAAAATCATTCATCAGTATAAGGTTGATTTTAGGTTTTCATTGAACGACTAAGTACTGTTAATTTTGAGCTTCAATGCATTAAGCTGTGAAAGTTCAAATTAAAATGAAAAATAATCAATGAACCATTTCAAAATTTAACAAATTCTAAAGCAACGTAAAAACAATATAAAAATTAAAATAGCTAGTGTATTGAAAATGTCGAAGAAAACTGTTTAAAATTGATACAACACCGGAAACATCCTATATATGACAATCTCTCTTACATTATTTCATCATTATATTAGATCTACCTTATGAACAACAAAAATGGAAGATAATATGAACAATATTCTATTTACATTCATAAAGAGAAGTATTTGTACTTTTTTTAAATAATACATTTGAAAGATAAACATAATCAACAAATCACATAAATGCTGTACACTCTTTAGAAAAATATATAGAAATTAGAACCATAGTACCATCAGTTATTCATAAATTCAGGAAAGAGGTCAATTCCATATTCATTGTTAAGTAATACTTTTTTTAGAACTGAGCTGATTCCTCAATATTGCTGTATCAATTATTTATAACTGAATGGTATTGGTTCTATTTGATATGCATCACAGATTCTAAAATACTAGCTTAGGTCAATGTATATACAAAAATAAAAGGGTTATATTACTACTACAGCTTGGTGTGTTTTACAGTATCTGTCCAATAGTTTTGTATAGTCATTGCCTCCAAACTATTCAGAAATGAGTCATTATCCAAGCTATACATCTCTTCTGAATTATCCTGAAAAAAAAAATTTTGTAAACTAAACTAAACTAGGCTGAATGTGAAATTTGTGCTTGGTTTATCCCATATAGCTTTCATTCCAATCAATATAATTATCATTGATATCTAGTTTTTCAGGGTGAATAAAAAAGACTAATGGCAACAATGCATATTCTGGCAACTGTGACAACTCTTTTCATTAAATAAATAGAATGTATACATATAAAAGAAATGTACATTCGCTATGCACGAACAAATGAAAGCTAAAAAAGCAAGATTACTATTATATCCAAATCATAGAATGCTAAGCCTTAAAATATAAAATATACCATGAGAACAAAATCATACTCAAAGTGCATTTCAAGTATATCAAGAATTCTTGGATAAAATATAACTAAACTCTGCAACTAAAGAAAAACTGAACCATGCTTACTCTTACTGAAGCATCATCAATGTATCCGCTTGAATCTGGATTGCTGCAATGATCATTCAATACTTGGGGCCTATTGAATCCCCTGTTTCTATAAACAAAGTAGCTGATTCCAGATAGAAGTCCAACAAAAATGATGCAACCCAATGTTATTCCAGTGATTCCTGCTGCTGATAAATTATCTCCTTCTATTCCAGAATCCTCTTCATCAAAACCTATTCGTTCACAGTTTCTTATAGCACTTTGATTATAGGTGACATCTTCTCCCATGTAAGTTAGATTGTCTGTATGGTTCATTGTGAAGTTTGAATTTATATGAAACTGATTCTCTGTAGTATTATCTGAGATATTCATGTTTTTAATAGTTTTGTTCTTACTAGTAAGATTTTGAAACAGAAAGTCAATCTTCTTAAGGAAAGGCTTGATGTTTTTCAAATGAATTGTTTTTGAATCTGTCTGATTCTTCTTTGTTGATGGTGAGACAGCTGAAGTTGTAGATAGACCCACAGAAGCCACAACTGTTGTTGATGGATAGCTGGTGACATTTTTGGTGCTCAAGGTAGTAATCTCAGTTGTGTTGGAATGTAATAGTGATGACATAGGTTTACAAAAGGATACTGAAAAATTTCAAATATTCATTAGAGTTCATTAAGAATTGTAATTGATCAAATCAATCTTTCAAATTTCAGAAATCAACTTGGGGTGTTTTAGTTTTACTGTAGCTAGCAAATGAAATCGAATGTTACAACTAAAGTAATCTACCTTTTGGATGATGTATACATCTTTTTTCCAACAAAAATATAATGAATATTCTGTGACACCACAACATTTTCATTTATACTATCAACTGAGAATCATTCATTTTGTGTAATAGTCATGGATGTTTAGGAAACTTCTGGAATCCTTGGACTTATAATAAAATATTTATTGATGAAAATAAAAACAATAATTACATATACAATATTGAAACATAATTACAATAATAATTGTTGGTGTCACATACTGGAAAGGTCACCTTCATTATAATTGTTATTTTTCTTACTCAGAAGAGACATATTTTTGTCTTTTTGATAGTGATAATGGGAAAGTAATAATTCACTTACAAGAGATCCATCCTGTGATCCAGAACCAGTGCATCCACCAATACAGTGTCATAATATCCAGAAGATATACCACATCTAGAAACTAAAAACATGCCTTAGAATTTACGGAAGATCACCAATTCTTTGAATCTACCAATCTTGAAATGACACAGTTGATGTTGTGATCATTGTTATAGTCAATCTTTACCTATTATTCATTTACTTCATCAGCTTCTGTTTACGCATTTGACTAAATCAAAATTCTTACATACGAATTCACTTAACCGGGAAGTAGATCATTCGAGTTAAATTCTCAAGAAAATGTTTTGCTAATTCGATTATATTATCACATACCAAAAATATTGGTGAACGAAAACAAGAGAAGTTTCATGCCATGCATAATGCATTTTATACAGGCAAAATCACCTTTAACTGAAAGAGCAAATATATTCCTTGTCATAATGTCATTTGTCATTAGAATCAAATATCTAAAATGACACGTTAACATAGAACAGCATAGATTCTGTGGTATCAATTTATATCGACTACAGAATCTCAGGTTTGTGGTAGAGTCAATACTACCAAATGTGATTTCAGTTTCTTATGGTTGGTATTGTCAGCGGAAGATTTATTTTTCATAGGTTTCACATTAATGATGTGATCGATGACGTGTGTCATTAAACGTCTTGTGAATGGTGATAGCATGGCTGTATTAAACTTTTATTACTATAACGAGTGTACGTAATGTAAAGGTAGAAAACTACAGGTGAGTCACTTATCGCTTTAATCTACTCTTATCACTTGCATAAATGATGAATAAATGTCAGTTTTTCTTGGCGGGTAATTCAATTCATCAATTATTGAAAACATTTCGAAGTATGGGGTAATAATTTTCATCAAGTTAGCCTATCCACCTGTTCTTGATATTTTCGATATGACAACAGTTCTCTATTCTTCTCCAAAATAGCTGTACCCTTATTTCGAATTTCCTACATATTTGATGAAGGTTTCATTTATATTTTCAAATATATATTGAGGAGACATTGAAGATACCCTGAAGAAGGTAGATATCCAATTTCTGGAATTTAATTGATAACGTATCTCTTCACAATTCACCATCACCATATATTTTTTAATAATAGTGGAAATTATTTTGCCACAATAATGCCAATCAAATATTTAACCGTTTTCTTTGAATGCCAATTATTATATTTCTTGTCGTTTCTCTGTATATGTAAAAAGTAATTGTGGGGGCGTATATTATATAGTCATGTTACATCCGATTATATTTATTGACGCTCTGTATAGAATTCAACCGGAAACGAGCAACTCATGCGATTTCCTTCGAGAAGTTTCAATCACAAGTCTCTTGGAATTGCTAACCTCATTTAATGGGATATCTCCATTTATATTCACGAAATAATGAATAATAAGTCATTTCCTGTTTCATATAATTGAAAGTATGGAGGTTCAATCCTCACCAATAATTAATTAAACAATTTAACACGTTGATAGTTCAGTTTAGGCCAAGGTTAACGAAAAAAATAGTTGTATTACATTGAAAGGAACAAACAAGATCAGAAGTATAATATCTCCTTATTGATACTGATTTTGAATGCTTAATAGTGTTTCTCATGTAGTAAATACGATATTATGAAATTTTAAATAGAAACATTCATTTACCTACTTGATTAGGCGTCTGAACAAGAATTCAATTTTCAACAATTATTCACTAGATGAAATGAGATGGATACAACATTTCTTATTTCAAACGTAATCACCGACATATTTCTGAAGTAGTGACGTCAGTTTTAAATTTTTTCGTGTATGCTTCTCATATAAGGTATCATTGTGAAAAATATCGGAGCTCCCACTTTGATTGCGACTTCAAGGCATTGAAACCTCCCAAAAAAATACCCACAAAATATCCAATTGGCAGTTAAACATGCATAATTTTAGAATCCGAAATAAAAAATGCCCAGTCGTCTATTGTTGATGTTACCTATAATCTATTAACCGTCATTGAAAAACCCAACTCCAGTTGGTAGAGCTGGTTCATAATCAAGGAAGGTTATCCTCGATTGAATAACAGGCTACAAGACGTTCAACGAATTTTAAAATTGTTAGCGGTTTATACGAACTCGAGGTGAATTTATGCACATTTCGATAATCCGACTATTTATATTTTATATTTCACCATTTATGAATGCAATTCACTTTTGTTTTTTCGTTGAATTGAATTTTCCGCCGAAGTTTTTGGGGATGTTTGAAACGAGATATTGTCAGTTGGTTAATGAACAAAATTTTTAGCCTTTTGAAAAAAGCAAGGAATATTATATTCGGTACGCATACGTTGACGGATGATAATATCTAAAATTTGAGAACTAAATTTCAAATAATAATCAATATATCACAGAATTCATTCACATTGTAGATTTCGTTATGTCAAACTTCTTGGAAAAAATATAAGATCTGATGACAGTAAAAGAGATGATGAAGATAAAATGATGAAAAAGTCGTGGAATATAATATTCATATCTGTACCATCGTATAAATTTTCCCTTTCAACAATATTTATGTAGTATAAATGAACCTTCTGTTGATGTGTTCTTTTCCCTGTTCAATTCAATAAAATGGATATTTTCTACTCATTTCCATTCAAATCTGAAAAATTGTTCCAGTATCTGTGTTTTTGTGTCCTAATAACTTCATGTTTCTATTTAAGGAAATTTTGTGCATATATTCACAATATTTCAAGTAGTTTTTCGTTCATGTGTTAATATGCTGCTGAGAATTATTTGTCTCACTTCGAATAACGAAGACATATCTGATTCTTTTCTAATATGGATTTGGATCTAGTGATGCATATGTATACACAGTTTTCTTGAAACTTGATTGTGCCAGTGATTTAAGACTGGATATAATTATAGGTAATACATTATTTGTGTCGATAGATATCGAACTCGCCTGAGTTAGGTTACCGCCATTTCAACTTTCATTTATTTCTTCGATTCAGCAAAAATTTGCGATTATTCTCGTCTATATAAATCCAATTAAATCATCTGAAGACATTAAGGGCAAAAACTGATTCATTCTCACCTGACTCATTGCGTTTCAAATCATACGAGCATAAATCCTTTACAGCCAATCACACGTCTTGTTAACTCCGCCAGGGCCGTAATTGTTGTCAATTCCACGTGCTGCTGATAACCGCGAACCGTGTTATTATTCGAAATTTGAACTCGATAAAAGTTGTGCCTCCAGAGTTGAAAAAAAAAAAGAAGTAAAACAAAAATGCAATTGATAGATCGACAAAATATTGATCAAGTTTATGAGTATTGTATTGTATGTACCTAAGCTTTGGTGAAAATTATCCAAGATTCATATTTATATTCCAAATTTATTTTATATTCAATTTTGTGAGTGCTGCTTGGTTAAATTGTTAATAGCTTAAACCCACAATCTGAACTTCTTAACCTGTAAATATGATATGTGGTTTATATTTCTTGGCAGTATTGCATCGACTCAAAAATGTATGATGCAAATCGAACTGAACGATTTAAACTTCCTATGATGTTTATTTTTTCATCAGAAAAATGATTCACTTTCAGGATATCTGTGATATCTATTTTATTTCAGTCTAATCTGTAAAACCCAGCTATGCTGCTTCTGACTGTCGAATTTGTTTTTTTTTTCTTAATTCATTCGTTTTATAAACTTTCCTTGGTACGATGCGAATTCTTTCATCGCCAATGCCTAAATATTTTCAGGTCTTCAACGAAATGCCGCTATTAATGTTGGCGGTCCGCAGAATTTCATTATTTTTATCGACGTAGCGGGTAAGTTAAGGTATCATCCAAGATTCTACACATAAGATTACTTCATTAGCAAAAGTAAGCTCCAAACAGTCAAATGCTCGGTTCTAATCAGTCTCGTTCCGTAATTATAAGAAGCATGTTAGTTGACGGGTGGACTCTTATTTGTTTTGAAAGAACGCAGGTGAAGTGTTCAGTGATAAGATACCATTGAGAAGTGCCGTTGTATATCGTCGAAAATCACTTCTCATACAGCTAATTTGGCTCTTTAGGTAAATGTCGATGTTTATATTATTCAATAAGCCATAAATTGAAGTTCATCACTAGGTTAACTGATACTGTCAAATAGTTTTTGATGTGCGATGAATTCATGAATCATATTCATTCACTAGTATATTTTTATAAAGATTCAAAAGTATTGGTACTTGGTATTATCGATTAGTTATTCGCATTTCGTTAATGGTAACGATTGATGACAACAGGCCAAATCTAATATTTCTGTAACTTCATTGGCTTTTTTGAAAATTTTACATTTCGAAAACAAGTGAGTTTCACAATATCTTTAATCAATTATTGCTGTAACATTAATGATTTGATTACATAAAAAACCTACTTAGTATTATCAATTTGTTATTTACACTTCGTTATCATCAGTAGGCCAATTATCCAATAGTTTTGTAATTTCATTGGCTTATTAAAAATTTCTTTCATTTTGGAAAAATGTAATTGTTGTAATATTGATGATTTGATTACACAAAAATGAGAATGGAATATTTCGAAAACTTGAGAATCGAACTTGAAATTAAGTGTTTCGTGACGAGTCAATAAAATCTTGTAAATGAAGACATTGAAAAAGTGCCTATACGGATGGACTATTAAGCAACTAGAAATGGATTTAATAGTACGAGTGATCTGTTTTGGTATTGTTGAATTCCTAAAATGACGTTAATATGGCGAGGATTAGTTTTATGAGAACTTCTCAATTTGGAAGAGGTGGAAATTGTACAAACAACAGGTACAAAAATTAATCTCATTGTCTATATACTCAACACGAAATATACTGGTGAATTTCAATTGTTAAATATTGTTGAATATTATGTCTAACGAAAAATTGTTATTTCTAAAATGAAGGTTGAATGACGACCATTCATTGAAAACGTGAATATTCGAAAAGAAAGACCTTGTATAGTTGAGTAATACCTGTGCTTCGTTGTTTTATAATGTTATTTGTAGATATGACTCAATTTTTTATGATGCATTCAACCCTACACAATAAAAATACAAAATGTTCGTTGATTAACAATTCTTATCGAAACCACAAAAGATTCAATGCACTCAGTCTACCATTTCCTTTTATACGATTTTCGATGTATTCAAATTATTCCTTCAAAGATTCCACACAATTTGGTTTATTGTCATCAAATTCCATTTTTATCATTAGATTTCATTCATTTCTTTTGACGATGTCCTTAACATTTTAGGAGAAAATGCGAGTTCACCAGCGTATTTTATCATAAGTATATAGACAATGAGATTAGTTTTTGTAAATGTTGGTGGCACAAATACCACCTTTTCGCGTATTAATCTTGACGAATCCCAGTTTATTGATGCCATTTCAGGAATTTGGTGATCCAAAAACAACCACTTTATTAACCAAAGTATAAATGGTTCAACGAAGAAAGTATGAATTATGGATAGTGAAACTCTCAATTTGCTTATTCTGTCTCAAGAATCAACAGTTGGTGAAATTCAACCTTTATTGCTTCGTGAGATTTTGCTGAAAGTCAAATATCTTATTTCGTCAAAATATTAACTTGACCCACTTATCCCTCAGACAGAGACTTTATCATTAAAATGAGGCTAATTCAAACTGAAACATTTTTCTCTCTATCACATGCAAATAAAGAAATAAGTAGGTACAATATTTATTTTCCTAATATAATAAAACGGGTCCACTAATGCTATTCAAGGCCGTAACAGCGTTTTATTCGAAATTATAAAAAAGAGCGAATTGAAAATATACACAATATATTTCCTTCGAATTATATTCAACGAACAATTATTACGTACAGTGGTCAAGTGAGTTCAAAGAGAGTGGAAATAGATTTCTCAGCATTCACTTCTGGTGTAACATGATCGAAACTTGTCGTTTGTACTGTGCACATGAACTAATTATAACTCAGGAAATAAGAGAAAAACTTTGGAACGTACTCTGGCTAACAATGAAAACGGAGCAATAGCTGAGTCAGCGGCGTATAGTATACAGGGTCGGGAAAAATGAACGAAATACATTCATTATGATTTGTACGAAATTGTTGTATATTTTTCTACCATTTGGTTCTCATCTCAAGATATGATGTTATTGGATAATTTTTGAATGCATCTGATTTCAAAAATACCGGGTAGGTGGACACGGAAATTTGATATGGATTTTTTTTATAACTATGTTGATGTTAATTGGAAATTAGTCATTCATCAACAGACATACGAAATCGATCAGATTTGAGATTTTCCTCGAAATGGATAAGTTTTGCGATAAGTATTTGATTTGATTTTTTCAAAGTGAGACTCTACTTTGACAACAATATCAGATCATATCAAATTATCATTCTTGGTGACTAGATGTGTAAGTTTTGTTAGCTTCAAGATTGTTCCAGTTATAAAAGCGTAAAGCGTATATCGAGTAAGTAATTGATTGATGTATAGTAAAAACACGTGGATAATAGCTATCATTATTCAAACAGTTTGTAGTCTTTTTCTTTATTCTCCATCCTTGAGGCACAGGTTTAATAAGTACCTTAAATCTTGAAGATAAAAAAAATGGAACAAATAATATCTAGAACCATATTTCTAGTTTCCATATAGAACTTTAATTTTGATAATAAAATTCACGCTTAAGAATTTGTTCATGAAAATACCGTTCCGACAAATTACTTCTAGATTTATTAGAGAGGGACACAAATAAATCAGTTCTTGTAATTAGGCATTGAACAACATTTTAACTCAGCCGTTCTGTTGGATCACAAATAGATTATGCTGGAGGCAATCAATATTTACCCTACAGCAGTCCTACCACATGTCATGTCAAAATTGAGAAATTAACGAAATGCCACTGAGTCAAGAGCAAGAACATGATTGAATACATGTTGACTTCACAAGACTCATTAGCACCGTGTGTTTGAAATTTTGAAACTGATGTGCATCAGTCATATTACATCATGATTATTGTCAACAATGGCGATTAAATTCTATCTAGGATTTGTTACACAAGCAGATATCACTATACGTATGTGATAAAAAAGCATGTTTATAGACAAGAGAAATAATTAGTTCGTAATGAGTCGTTTGTGAGTAGAGTAATATAATTCTTCCATGACTATGAGCATAGCCAACAAAAAAAAAACATAAATTTTTTATAGAACTAAGTGAGAAGTCATGTAGTTAGCATCTTCCTACTGAATATGAAATGTTGTTATTTGTTGATACAGTAATTGAAACCAAATTGCTAGAAATTGAATAATACAATGCCTTCGTAATATACCTGCTGAATTAATGAATTTCTAACCAACCTAACCATTTCGAGAAATCCCCCGAAACAACTCGTTTTTCGTTCCCAGTTCCAAAGAGAAAATCAAGTATACAGGGTGATCTGAGTTTGAGAAACGACTTCTGCAATGGGTTTATAATTAGAGACAATATAAGTACAGGGTCATGCATTTGAAATATCATCCGATGACGTCATATCTGCATAAACTGCAGAGAGCAATAGACCAAACATCTTATTTGGGTAAAATTTTAGTACATATAATTTAGCCACAAACAGCTGTTTCTCTCATGCAAAAATTGAGAAATAATGTTTCAAAAGCGGTTGAATGTTATTTTCTTTGGTGCATTCGTTTATATTAAAAAAAGGTGTTAAACGAATGACGTCATCCTTGGCAACCGCATTTCCTATGAGAGATTAGAAATAATTTTATTGTCCACTGGCAAAGAAAATTTAATCCCCCATAAATTATATTGTTTGAAAAAGGGCAGTTCAGTACTATATTAATATGTATTTCCACTAAACAGTTATGAATAAAAAACATAGAATTTTAATATAACTATTGTTATCTTCGATTGTTTATCTCATCATTGACAAAAAATATTACTCGGCTCACCTAATTATTAACTACCCATACTTAATTAGTTGATAATGGTAATTTATCGATGTCTCCAAAATAACGCAAAAATATTCACAATCGAACCAAACATCAACAATTTTCTGTTTTTATTTTCAACTTCAGTAATGAATATTCATCAATCAATAATTGTGTTTCTGTTGATGGTGTGGATACCTGTGCAGGTTGTCCGATGAGCTTCTGATCAAACGAAGTAATACAGAGAAGTTAAGTGGGCAATAAACCTATAGGACACCCTGTATCAAAATACTAGATTTATTCAACTCCTTGAATAATTCGATTGAAAGTGACCTTCCTTACATGTGCCATGTACCTGGGAGACAACCCGTATATATCATGTCCTGGCCCATCCAGACGACAGACTGCTGGTCAGGATGATCATTGTCCGATGGCTGGCCATTGAACCATCCAAATCAGACCTTGAACTGGTGCGGCAAAAATTCCTCTTACAAAACGATTATCAAGTTGAGTGGCATTGACTCGGGCCCGGCGCTACACTTTCATATTTCGGTAAAAAAGAGAAGCTTATAATGAATTGATGTTATCGCGTTTGGAAAAAGTTTTTATATTGATAATATCTACAACTCTACAGCTTCGAAAGTATGCCTCATTGGAGGTATTAAGGATTTTTAAACCCTCACAAAAATTTTTAACATGAAGGAACAACTTGACCGAATAATGGATCTTGGAGGAATTCATGTTTCAGCCAATTTCAAAGATTTTTTCACCTCTCGTCATCCATGTTGTTTAGAAATTCAATTTACTTAACGATTGTTGAGTTTAGAGGCCATAGAAAACTATGACGAATTTCTTATATAACCATGAAGACTAACAAATTGTATACTGAAGGAAATCCTGTAGTTTTTCAACGGCTTCCCCTATACATGATGCTTTTTGTTTCTTGAATTGAAAATGTGACTCATCGACAAATGCGTTTACCTATTATCATCACAGGTGAATTTGATTTTGTTTATACTGTTGAAAACTTTATTATTACAACATTGCTTCCTCTCAAAACCAATAATAAATAGCTTAGAAGCAAAAGAAATGAATATGTATATGTTGGTTCAAAAGTGGACAGACCAAAAAAAATTATCTGACAATCTATGGGTGAAATTAAGGAGCCAATTAAAACCATAATCAAGTCTTGAAACAAATCTTCTTCGATACTGTCTCACTATGTTATGCCAAATGTATGCGCATCTCTATTATTTAAGAATGAAATTTGTCAGAACGTAAACTGTTGACAGAACATCATGTCGATGTTTAAAGTATCATTGAAATTCTGTTGCCTGTTACAGCTTCTTCAATATCAGCTGAGTGTTTTTATGTCTGTTAGTACATTCCATACTTAGAAATCACTTGGAAGCCGAAAAAGTTGACTTCCTGAACAGTTATTTGGTTCATGTACATATTATAAAACCATTTATGTATTAGCTCATAATTTTTTATTTCATATAATTCGCGTAAGATTATAAAAAATTGTTTTCGTTTTTGATAAGTGTCTGTGTTTACTCAATTTCAGTGTATACGTTGAACTTATCGATAAGTTATATTTTTATTTCAATTCAACTCACGATTGGAATTGAAGACATCAGTTGATTTTAATGGTCGCAACCTCAAATTAATCATAAGAGTGATCGCAACTAGCGTCAATGAATAATCTATAAAAGTTGCTGGGCTTAAGGTACAAAATGAAATTGAAATGGTGAAGTTGATTCGAAAGTACATTATAATATGTCATTTGTTTCAGGCATGGGGGTGCCATGGGTGGCCCAAGTGCGTTGCTTGCACTTGGCTATCTTCGCCCTAGCGATGATACCGATCTTCCTCTGTTTCTCCTACCTGAACGGCAACCAGCTACACTCGACCGTGTCGCCGATCAGATCATTCGAGATACGGGGCTTCTCCGGTATCGTCAACGCCAGCCAAACAGAGAAGGACTTCCCGGCGCCCCAGCGCGTCGACAGCGAGACGTCCGAAGTTTCTCCCTCGGCCCCCTTACCATCGCACCCCGCCAATATCACCAATAACAATCTCTCTCAGGGACCAGACTTGACTAAAGGTATGACCCAAAAGAACTCCTCGTTAGGAGAGATACTTCAAAATATCGTCTGGAAGCAGCGTTCTCACTAATACTGCTACCTCAAAGATGTCAACCTTAAACAGCAGGTGAACCTTTTTCGATCAAAATCAGATTCACGTTGGGCGAAATATTAATTCTGAATATTTGGTTGGGGAAAAATATATTTTTTTAAGCTGGAAGAAGAAAAAGTATTGAAAAATTAACATTTGTACCGAAATGAGTGAAAAAACTACCACAGGTTGCCAATTTTCTCGATTTTTTCTTCAAATGTCCGTATTCTTTATAATATGGAATTTAGATTAATTTCTATTCACCTGACAACTATTATCACTTGGCAATAGCCCGATTTCAGCTTGGCGTGAACTTCTAGGACCCCCTCCATAGTTCAATTCAATGATCAAAATTATTGATGGATGGTCTTGAAATTCTTGTAGACCTTTCTTATAAATATTCTTCTTCGAATTCTTTCGCTTCTAGACTAGCCAATGAAAATTTATGAGATAAATTGAGAATCCCCTTTCTTTATTTTTTGGCTAGGAACATGAACATGCAGCTAAATATTTTCACATAACGCAATGTTTCACTACTAGGTTATTATGGGCCATATTATTGAACCCATCAGTGCACCTGCAATTGAAATGTATTTATGTATGAGTTAAAACCCTCTTACATAAGATATACAATGCAGAAAGTACAAAAATAAACACCAATGTTGCAACATTTTTAACTTAACTTAACATAAATGTAGATGGCGACAAATATAAAAATATCAAGTGGTATATATTCTCCGTACGTTACAATTTCATAGTGTGATGAATACAGTTGGGTTTTTTTAGTATATGTTTTTTAAGCCTGCTTGAGTTATAGCATATATATTCATAAATAAAAGTGAAAACTAAAATATAGCCTTTGAGTTGGTCTCATTTCGTTTGTATTAACTCAACTATGTTTCAGGTGTAGCTGCCGAGATCATCTATGAAGCGGGACACATGGACGTGAACTCGCAGATTTGCCCCGATCTGGGCCAAAACTTGAGGTTGCTGATAGCAATCACTTCGGCGCCGAGCCACGAAAGCGCCAGACTGGCAGTTAGAGAAACCTGGGGTCACTTTGCCATGCGAAAAGACATTGCCATAGCATTCATGTTAGGAGCCACCTCAAACCAAACTGTGAACAAGAACCTTGAACAAGAACAAGAAATCTTCGGTGATATTATTCAGGGGAAGTTCGTGGACACGTACGACAATCTCACTTTGAAAACCATATCGATGTTGGAATGGGTGGACAATTTCTGTCCCAAAGCTCAATTCGTACTTAAAACGGACGACGACATGTTCATAAATGTGTCTCGTCTTCTTGCTTTCATTGCGAAGCATAAATCAGAACAGAGAGCAATATACGGCCGCCTAGCAAGAAAATGGAAGCCTATACGAAATAAAAAATCAAAATATTACATTTCACCACAGCAGTATAAGCCGGCAGTTTTTCCGGACTTCACTACAGGTCCTGCGTACCTCTTTCCAGCTAAAATATCGAAGGACCTTTATGCAGCAGCACTAAATTACACATACTTCAAGTTAGAAGATGTTTTCGTTACTGGAATCGTAGCTAATGGTTTGAACATAAAGCGAATACATGCGCCCGAGTTCCTGAATAAGCGGGTGTCCTTCACTCCCTGTAATATTCAAAAGGAGATCAGTATTCACATGGTGAAAAGTGCTGAGCAATACGACTTGTGGAAAAAGTTGCACGACAACGCCAAGTGTAAAAAATGATCGTGATAGGCTTATATTTCTTTACGAAAAAGAAATATTTGCAGTGATTAGTTTCATTTTCTTCGTCATGAACAGTATTTTTTTGTTAGAAATAAATCATTTTCGTTAAATTAATGTATTTCATGTAGGCTAGAACTACCTATTCATCAACAGTTTCCATTTTATACGAATACGAATTATTTTGTATCATAATGTAACTCATGTATATACAAATAATTCTTTTTTATATTTTATTACTCGAATCTATCAGTGAGAAATATCTATGTAAATATATTTGTAAAATACGATGGAATAAAACTCTAAATTTGTCATGATTTCATTTCCTATTGGCGACAAACGGGCCATTTCGTAATAATAATTTATTTGGAGATTATTCAAGATAAAATCACTTGCTGTTAAGTTTTCTATCGATTTGTGTAGTAATGATTGGTGATTCATGATTCATTAGGTCATAGTTTTTTCATTTTGCAATTGAGAACAGAGATACTCCAAACCCGTAAACAATGAAAATTATTATTTTTATTCATCTTGAGATATTCTTGCTTATGATTTTCCTCATGTTCCAATGCTGCCGTCTACCAGAAAATTAATGAACTAGGAATATTCATCATTCATCAAAGATGTCTGTATTATTGCTTTCAGTTCGAAGTTAATTATAATCGGTTTTCACTTCGAAAATGAAACAGACTTGTACAGGATTCTTTACTTTGATTCTCTAATATATATTTATTGACATATAGAATGGACTGGCAATGTGCTTCCAAGAGCAAAGAAGACATTGCTCCAAAAGAGATTAGCCGTCTCGAGCTATGCAAATGCAACTTAAAAATACACACTCCATAGAAGACCCACCTAAATTCATGTCAGCTTACAAATAGGAGAATGAGACTGATTTTTTTATAAATACTCCAAGGACATCTGATGAAAGATGCCAAAAAGTATTTTTTCTTAGAGTTCAATAATATCTCGAGAATTGTTGAGAATGAAATGATTTGTTATTAATCGATTCGGACAGGAAAAAACAAGAATGCTTTAAATAATATAACAGGCTTTAGCAATGTATCAACTTTTATTTTCTTCATTAAGGCCATTATTTTTATAAGGATAAATTATTCTTTGTTAGATTATTTTAGTTGAAATGAGAAACATAACGAATTAGTATCCTTAAAATATTTCGATAGCTCAAAAATATCGGATAATAAAAATAATCAACATTTACCAATGTTCTCACATATACATAATAGTTTTTGTTCTTCAATATATAAGTTTGAAATTATATTTGTACAATATAACTAATGAATTTATTATATTTCATCAGAGGAATTTAGGTTAATAGAGAAAGTTAGTTAATCTTATAACATCTTATCACGTCGTTACATGAACTGAAAACCTATGGAAAATTCTCCACAATGAAATTTCGAAAAATTTCGATTTCTAAAAATCAACTTCAATATAGTGGATCTATCGATCGAAAAAATAAATATATTTGTACAATATAACAACGAAATCTGATATTCTTTCAAAACCTTCCAATCATTATTTATCTTCATTCTGAGGCGAACTATATTCAAAAGAGTTGACTTCTTGTAGAACCAATTCTGTAAAAGAAAAATGAACTGTAGTTGTTCATATGATTCCTGACTATAACCTGAAGGGTCCCTCGAATCGTTACAAAATTAGGGAATATTGACAAGTAGAGTTGAAAAGCTGAAAATATATAGGGTGCTCAAATTCAGATATTTGTACGGGGTATGTGAGTCGCATATTTTACTTTGCAAATATCGAATTTTACCTCTCCACTTTTCCACTGGCAAATTCATATCTTCGATGCTCTGATCATAAGGTGCAGATATTGGCTCATCATTAGGGTCTGCATAGGCAGCTAGGTAGGGATGCGCTAGAGCTAGTTCTGCAGTAATTCGCCGTTCACTATCTAGCTCTAACATTAGGCCAAGGAGATCTATTGCTAATGGATTAGCACCTACAATGAACTGGTGCAGGTCTTTCTTGGGTAACACCGCCAGCGATTTAATGTAACTTCGAGCCTACAAATTATTACAATATATGAAGGGAATTGCTTATTATTCTGAGAATTTGAACACTATATTCTAGCAATTTTCATATTCAGTTCGAATGTATGATAAAACCAGAATAAACACTTCACATAAGTGATTCAATTCTGAAAATTTATGTGTTTCAGATGTTTTAGTCACTCACACTTTCTGATGTTATTTTCTTCAAGAATTCATCACTTGGTGTGCCTAAAATTTCCATTATGAGGTTCAGCTGATGGATATCTGGGATAAATTAAGAAAAATATCAACTAGTACAAAATTGTGAAGATATTAAAAACATTGTTCAGGGAAACTATATAAATAGGATACGGTCTGTGCCTGGAAATAGTGTTTTTCCAGTCAATAACTCTGCCATGATACATCCTACGGACCAAATGTCAACAGTTTGATTATAGTGCATCCAATTCAACATAATTTCAGGAGCTCGATACCACCTAGTAGCTACATATCCTGTCATTTCAGTTTCAGTAGGCCTAGCTAAGCCAAAATCTAGAATTTTTAGCTCACAATCTTCATTAACAGCTATATTTGATGGTTTCAAATCCTACAAAATACATATCAGTTGAATAAGATGGTTTCTAATATTCTCCAAACTTACTCTATGAATAACTCCTGCTGAATGAATATATTTCAATCCTCGCAGAATCTGGTACACCAAAAATTGTACATGATCATCAGTTAGCTTTTGGGTTCTAATAATATTATTTAAATCAGCTCCCATTAGATGTGTTACTAAATATATCTAAAATCCTTGATTTAATGAAAATTTTCTATTTAATTTGTTCATGTATTTGACAGACCTGACTGTTATCATGCTTGGGATAAAATACATCTAGCAATCCAATAACATTTTCATGCCTCATATGCTTGAGTAATTTCAATTCCCTGTAAGTTCTTTTAGCATGTACTGCAGTCTGAAATGGTCGGGCTAACTTTTTTATTGCTACCTTCTTAATAGTAACTGTATCCAATGCCGAACTGAAAAAAATTGTATAAATTAATATCGAGTATAAGTATATTGGAACAGTATCAATAGCATAAATGATGACAAAAATTATATAAGAATATGAATAATTTATTTAGAGAATCAGAAAATTCAACATGAAGCATAAGTTTACTATGACGAATAGAATACTAGAAAGATATATATGAAAGTTATTTTACGATATAATGATACAGCAAAGAGTAAAAATTATGTGGGTGAAGGTTTGCATTTGTAATGTATAACCTCACAATATAGCTAATTCTTCGATATTCACTTTGTTATCACTGTAATTTTGTAGTTTCTAGGAATAATATCATCATGGTAAAATTTGTCCATCAACATATTTTCAAAACTCCTAATTGCACTTTTTATCGAGTGTCACTCAAACAGTAATACATTATTTACTTACCAAACTTGCCCATATGCTCCAGATCCAACAGCTTGAAGGGCCTGATATCTTTCCGGTACTTCCCAAACCGTTTTGTTTACTTCTACTTTGTGAAAATTGGACATCTTCAAGAATTGTGCAGAATTTTTTTAATGTTTATCAAACTTTCACCGCTGTCACCAAGAACACTTCGCCACTATACATATCCAAATGAATAAAAAGAGATGATACTCATAAAAGTAGTATCAATACAACAAAGATGGAAAGAGAAATAGACGTGTTTTTACAAACTGATGATCTGCTAATTTCAGATATTAATATTAATTTATATTCTTATGATTGTCAGATCTAGAAATGTATGATCATAGATAATTGATCAATATTAGGATGAAAAAATGTTAGAAATAATTATCTTCGTGTAAATTGATGATGATTAAATAAATATGCGAGTTTAGTTCAAGACTATTCAAAAATTTATAGTTTCCCCTCTACTCTATGCAACACATTCTTCACAAAACTCACATTGGCAACACTGTAAACAATTTTTTTTAAGATGGCGTAGAAGATCTGCACCTGACGTCACAACCAAAGTATAGGCAATCTTAGCATCGAATGTCAACCGCTTCGAGAGTAGTTCGTTGTGAAGAGAATGTATTCTTCAGATATCTCATGAGGTAACACTACGGTACATACAAATTATCAACTGGAACGTCCAATGCACATATATTAACAAAACAGAAATATTTGAAGTCCTTTACCCTCCAGATGAGAAAGACACGCTCATTCAGTGGAGCGCAACAAATGCTCTGTTGAAATGATTGATATTTTATAGACGTGCCTTTGAATTTGTATCTCTGTATCACTAATTATATATGTTGTATTCAAATATTGTATATCGTGGGTGATATATAGCGAAGATGATTCTGATTGGTTCTAACAAATCATGTCATTTTTCTCAGGTAAAGCGAAGGTTTTGTTTTTCAGTACTGTCACAGGTCCTGTCATTAGTCAAAATATACACAGCAGGCCACGATCGTATACATAGGTCTTGCAACTCGGGTGGTGGGGGGTGACCCAAACATTGAGGAAATTTTTGTGGTTCTCATGTTTCGCCACCTGCAGCGCTGTCCTCTATTGTCACTTTGTCAGCCAATCACGAATCAGATCCGATCAGCTTTTTGAAAGTAAGAATGATTTTTATTTATTCGAGAGAATTTTGCAAGATATAATATTTCTGTCATTGATTTTATTTACCATTCGAGTCTGAACCGTTTGTTTTGTTGTCAAAGATTAATCACGTGATTATACCCCTATGTCCTCCTAGCGGATAATTATGGAAACTTTTTCTTCAAAACTGGTGCCACCCCCCACCACTCAAAATTGCCGTAGATTCCAGACCTTATGTATATGACCGTGCAGCAGGCTAAAGTAAACAGGTGATGGTTAGTTTGGGGGCCATTTTGGGCCTTTAAAAAGATAAATGTTTTGAATATTTGTCAAATTCATCAACATAAATGTTATGAATCACAACAAATATATTTTCAACACAAATTTGACGTTCGGGTGCCAATTTTAACAGATCAATGGAAGATACAATGGCGAGCTCCCAGGGGGGTGAATCAGATATGGATTGCTCAGACAATGAATATTACGATGAATATTATTACGCCTTGAATGATGACATCGATATTGAACAAATCGATCCAAACAAAATTGATCCTGAGTACTTTGAATATAGTTGTCTCTATGAAGAACAAGTAGATAGATTACTGAATGAGTCTGTTGAGAAATTGAGTAATATGCATCAAATTTCCCCTTCATTGGCAAAAGTAAGTGATTACTCAAGTGAGATAGTTTCAGGAATCAAATTTATATCCTTTTCAAGGTATTACTACACAGTCATCAATGGAATATTCAAGAAGTAACCAAAAAATTTAAAGATAATCCCACACAAACTCTTATTGCATCCCGGATCAAACCTTTGTTACCTCCGAGTAATTTAACATTCAACAGGTACATCAATTGCCCTGTTTGTGTGACTTCCCAGTCTTATGACAAATTTTATAGTTTATCATGTGCACATATGTTCTGTAAAGATTGTTGGATAATGCATTTGGAAGTACAAATAAATCAGGTAAAATAGTAGTGATTTAGGTTGAAACAATCATTCTTCAAGGTTACATTTTAGGGAATATCCACTGGTATAGCTTGTATGGCTCGAGAGTGTAAAGTTTTGGCACCTGAAGATTTTGTTCTGAAACATTTACATCGCATAAATATGAGAGAAAAGTATCAACAATTTACTTTCCAAGACTATGTGAAATCTCATCCACAGCTGAGGTTCTGTCCAGGTCCTAATTGTTCTATTGTTGTTTATAGTGAAGAACCTAAAGCTAAAAGGACAACATGTAATCAATGCAAAACTATTTTCTGTTTCAAGTAAGTACAGAAGCATTTGAATATTTTCCTCACAATGTTATTCTTCTTGTTTCAATGTTATTAACCAAATTTATTTTTCAGATGTGGATGTGATTATCATGCACCAACAGAATGCCAGGTAATCAAGAAATGGCTCACAAAATGTGCAGATGATAGTGAGACTGCAAACTACATAAGTGCACACACCAAGGATTGTCCAAAGTGTCACATATGTATTGAAAAAAATGGAGGATGCAATCATATGCAGTGCTATAACTGTAAACATGATTTTTGTTGGATGTGTCTGGGTGACTGGAAGTCACATGGTTCAGAATACTATGAGTGTTCCAGATATAGGGAAAATCCAAATATTGCCCATGAATCTGTTCATGCTCAGGTAAGCTCTGATAAACAACAATGGCAATTCAATAACTCTTTTATTTATTTATTTCAGGCAAGGGAAGCTTTGAAGAAGTATTTGCACTACTATGAGAGATGGGAGAATCATTCAAAATCTTTGAAGCTGGAAGAACAGACTCTGGAGAAATTAAGATCCCGCATCAACCAAAAAGTTATGTCAGGGTTGGGTACATGGATTGACTGGCAATATCTATTCACAGCTGCCACCCTGTTAGCTAAATGTCGGTACACATTACAGTATACATATCCTTATGCTTATTATATGGATACTGGATCTCGCAAAGAGTTGTTTCAATATCAGCAAGCTCAATTGGAGGCAGAAATAGAAAATTTGTCATGGAAGATCGAGCGAGCTGAAACTACTGATAGGGGAGACTTGGAAAACCAAATGGACATTGCTGAAAAACGACGAACTACTCTTCTGAAAGACTTCTTGGATGTGTGATATTTTTCATAGGTGTATTGTATTTATTGTTTATCGATTATTTACTATTTGCAGACTGGCAAATAGACTCGGCGCTCATTTTCGTGACAATTAGACTGTGATGATAGAACCACAAAATTTTTAAATTAATTTTTACTTTTCTCTTCATGAAAAGAATTTAGGTAGTATTTGATTTTCATTTTCACTTGAAGGATGTCAAAAATCAAAGCTTGCATTATAATATTTCCCAACAAGAAATGTGTCATTACGAAAGAGTTTAATATTTATGGAAAAATAATAGACTTATAATGCATCACAAGAACTACTATATTTGTGTCCAGAAATACAAAGTTATGAAGCATTTGATGATTTCAGACTTTAAGTAACATATTTTCTGATAAACAATTATATAATAGAATTTAATCTCCCAGTGCAATGAAATCTAAGATAAATATGGAAACGAGTCTTTTTTCAAACGATATGAATCACTTTCACATATGTTTCCATAATAGTTATGTAAGAATCCATTCTTCTTATACTTGAGGAAAATTTCCATGTCTGGCAATTGGAAATTCAACAATAAATTTCCGAAATTCTGATAATTGAAACCTTTGCCATGCAAATCGTTTCACTGAATAAGCTTTACATTATACGAATTGAAGTGAAATTGAGAAACAATGATTCACACTTATACATTTCTGATTATGAAGGCGCTCACTTATGTTTGGTGACTTATTTTTTAGGTTATGAGCCAAATAAATTAGTCATCTACTTTATTATAAAATATTTCTCGAAACATTCAGTACATTCCGAGAATGTATTTTGTAATCATTATCTATTCTAAAGGAATGTTCACATTCTGATACAGTAGTTGATTTAAAGTAGTTCCACAGATCAATCCAAGTATTTCATATGCGATTTCCAATTGAATGAATGCATTCTAAATAAAGCATTATTTCTTCGAAGCTTAATTTTTTTCGATAGACCAAAATAGAAATATTAGAGTGAGATTCACCAAAAGACATCAACATTATATTTTTAAAAAACTGCCTTCCGAAGTTCCATGGGATATTTTGATATTGAATATCATTGAAATTAATGTATAATGCTGCCATTTTTGAAAATCACGAAAAATATTCCATATTGCTATTATTATATCATTGTATAGTTGACCTTCATATGAATATCCAGTATGTGTCAGACTTTCGAGCAATGTGTTGAGGCTGGGTTTGAAATATATAATTATTTTTTTTTTTAAATAACGGGGCTTGTAAGTACATCTATACAAAATGTCTCAGAATGAACGCGTATCTCAATTTGAAACTTATTTTTCTGTATTGGTGGTTTGATTCATTTCAGCATCAAATTAAAGAGCGCATTATCTCAGGGCCAACAATGCATTATTTTTTCAAATATTTATTTTTTCGTACATTTGAACAGAGAACGTGGGCAAGTTATCGCAGATAAAAAATACCATCTGTGATTAAAAACCGGTTCAGGTATTGTCTGGGAAATATTACGATTCCAGGGTGTAAGTGAAGTATTTCTTGGATCTAAAATATGATTGTAACATTATTTTGATGTTGGTATACATGAAGTAGAAAAGAAAGTTTTCCCGTACTCTTTCGAATCCGATGTATAAAATTTCGATGTTGGTACCCAAAAATTACCACTAAAACACTTCATGGTATGAATTAATTATGTGCAAAACTTATTGAAGTAGGTATAATAGATATTTTATTGATGGAAAATTGTGTTACTATTGTATACATGTTTATTCGCCCTTTCAAAAGTTTCCCTTAGCCTTAGTGAGAATTATGTATATGTTTTTACTCAACCTGTAGAACAAATTGGTATTTCTCTCATTAGAGTATTGATTAGGTGGGAAATTTGTTTTCTAGCTGTATATGTTCCGACATTTTATACATCTTGATATCCTTTCAAAGCAAAACTTTTATCTATTCATTGGCTTCCTGCACATTTAATAAGAGTGATCGGTGATGAAAATAAAATTGTATGAATCCAACCTAACTAAATTTGAAGTGTGGTATGCTGCTTTCTCATTTGAATCTGAATTTTTGTGTAATAATTCTGAAAACATTAAATAGTTATATTCTGCATTACCTATTCCCTATTCATTTATTATTGAGGATACCGTAATTGACACAACGTAGAACTTACCATCCTGATAAAATGCACGATTTATAAAAATACTATTCATTTTGTTATGACTGTTCAAACGTTCATTCTAACTTCCGAGTATAATATAAATAAATATATGGAGAAAATCTATGGAGCAGACGCCGATCTAGAGACTCCAGAGGTTGTGAGAAAGAAGCATTTGGTACTGGGATTTTCAAAATCAGTTGAGTGATTCAATAAATAATAATTCTTCATTTTGTCAATATGAAAATTCCAAAATATCATCATTATCGAAAATGTTCTTGTTATTCTCAATAAATTTCAAGAGGAAAAATTCGAGAATAATGGAATGAAATATTTATATCCTGTTCCAATTTGTCTCGATGGTTTTCTGACACCCTATATATTTAGAAGATGAACGAAGTCTCGTTATGTTGGTAACACAACCTTATTTGGCTTATTATCAACTTGACTGAAGCTTCAAAACTATAGTTGCAAATCTCTCGCCAGGTATTTGAAAAAGACTATCCCCAATAGTTGAAGTTTTAAAAAAGTCACGAACTCAATTTTCATGGATTTCGATAAACTTTCATTGTCAATCTGAGGTCCGTTCGTTCATTACGCCTAAAAAATTACTGATGAATCACAAGAAGTTGTCAAAAAACGTTGAAAATCGAGAATTCTAGCGCAAACAGATATATGTTTTTGGAACTCGGTCGCATTTATGCAAATATTGCAAATGGAAGTAGATCGAGCATGATTTGCATGACTTCCAATGACTTCAATATACGCAGAATACGAATTGATATGACACAAACACTGTAAAAATGTTGAGTAAACTGAAAACAACCGTTAAGAATGGCTGAAACGAGCAAGATATGCGAATTCATATAAACAAAATGTTTTTTTTTATTTTCATACGCTCATTTCGAATAGAAGGCACGTTCTACACGTACGCATACAATACAAAAGTTTGAGTATATTGCACAATACAAAAAAAAAATGCAGGTAAATCCTGAGGTACTGCTATAATGCAAACGATGACCATATATAAGACTTGATCAAGAATAATTCTTATTGATTTCGATGCGTCTCAACATTTCGCGCACTGAAAAATCATGAAAAATTTGTTACTCAAAAAGAAATCTTGTGCTCGATTGATGTACTGCATCCGAATGTATTGGGTCCATGAAAAAATGAAAAATCGTGGTAAATGAAGTTCAATATTCGCACTATTGCTTGAGACAAACATGCGATCACATATAATCACATGAGATATGTCCATTTCTGAAATTAATGAATATGAAGACAGGTGTCTGAACTGAAACCCACATGCAAGAGAAGGGAGTACGACTAACGACTACGACAGCACGGCACGACTACCTGTTCCCTCTCTACCAAACGTAAAGCTGCTTAGTACACAGAATCCAACTAAGAGGTAGACATATGTTGAAGATTCGTTACGAGTTTTAATCAAATTCAATAGGACTCAGCTCTATTATTTACAAATAATAATGTGTGTGAATTATGAACAACATGCGTGGTAGTGTACAGAATGACGATAGAGGAATTACCTGTGCCCAAGGGAAACAGTTCAGTGATATGGCAAGGACAGATTGTTTAGGATTACATTTTTCTAGACACTCGACGTACAAATGTTTATAGGTAAGATCCGTTATGTTGTGCATTCATTTTGATCGCATAGAAGAGTGGAAGATACTATTTCGTGATGATTACACCCATTTTGTAGCTACTTTATAGCTTCTATATGCTTCTATATACTTTGAGTTTTACTCAAATCGATATTTTTCACTAATACACCCTATCATTTCAACAAAATGCTGAATATTATTAGAAAAAGTCAAACAGTTGATATCATGTACCTCTTCTGATATTGTTTTTATTGATGAAATATCTATTGTATACCTGTCAAACATCATCATTATCATGAGCAATCTGATGAAGAGAGATTAAAACATTGACTCATTGGCTAGGTACTACCTATATAATCTGCTCTGTGATTCAGTTCAATGTTTATCTGCGTTCTAAGTCATTCATGGCATTCGAAAGTTATTTATCCGTATATATCAAGATAACGGCAATTCTAAGGCCCATAGGCAGTTTCTTTAGGGTGCACGAGTCACGAATGGGAATATCGATGGAGTACTTGACATTTCGGCTTATGGTTGCAGAACCCAAAATTCAAATTTTAATATATGCAACTCGGATTTGAACCTAAGACCAAACATGGCAATTCAAAAACCTGTGATACATTCCTATACTTGTCCTATACTGTAATATTTCATAGACCGACTCTACACGGTTGATAATTTATGAACGTGAAAATAGCTATTACAAAAATTTCTATAACATGAAATGAAAGTACCATACGAATATCAATATATAAGCATTCAATTTGTACAAATACTTGGCTAATTCGTACATCACAAAATAGTGTCCAAAACCTATGGTGACTTTAATGCAATATCATTTAGAATTCATAAACCGTAGGAATGAACCATTGTTTTTATAAATTATACTCGTTAGTAAACAGAATGGTAATAATCTCAGTAATAATTATAATAATCATATTCTGTTATGATGATAAATCTTGAATCCTGATAAATAATAATCTTCAACAAGGTGAATACGGATATCAGTCGAGTCTGAAAACTTGGCCCATGTTATGAAGAATTATTATTTAATAATAAGTAATAAACTATAGACATCATAAAATTATAATTTAACCGTTTTCAATAGTTTCGGTTCTATTAGGTTAACTTTGAAATAGCGAAATCCCCGATTTTTTTTGAAATGAGAATTAATTAGGAATAACTTATGACTTATACTTATACCATATTTTCAAAAATGAGTGAGTTTATGGCTCTGTTATTTTTTTTAAACGTGACAGTTTTCGTTAGCAATCATGACGAAAGTTCTCCTTGCTTCAGGTAGATGGCGCAGTAGCACAGTTTTGTCGGGGTGCGGGTATGTTACTGATGCGAGAAATAAGCACAAGGAATATTAGGAGCAGGTTGTTTATCATGTTGATATTTGAGATCAATCGGTATTTTTGTATTTCCGAAGGGTACACGAACCAACGTAACATTTTATGGATTTCTATTGATGTAATGTTCAAATTTTATTCTGATATACTATCGAGGTAGCTACCCACTCAGACCTCGATTTAGACGTTATTTTTAAACTTAGGTTTTGCTGAAGCCTTGGCAAGCGTTCAATAATTCATGAAGTTTATTTTGAAATGAAAAAAAAAAACTCATTGATATCTTCATTATCAATATTTGTAGTTAGTGTGTGATATATGATAAGCTCTTGGAATGCGCTATACATAATAGATGTGTTTTAAGTGACAGTGAGAACATTTTATTCGAACATATCTACAGACGAGTGACCCTTTTTTCAGATAGTGTAACTGTTTGATAGGTGAATATCATTCAATTATACAAAAACAAAAAGGATGTGTCAAAAAAATGACGTGGACTCTCTTATATGTAACTTCATAAAGCTAGAAGAATTTTTTTGAAAATTCTTGCATGGCTATGTTTTGAGGTTTATTAGGTTAATTTATTACCTCTCTGCCGAAAAAATCATGAGTTTTGTTAGCCTAATGTTGAGCACAAGCACTCGGAGAATTGACACCAAGTTTATTGTACAATAATATGAAATATAATGATATAATGTATGAGGTCTACCTACCACCAATTTTCTTTTATTTCTTATGAGGATTCGTATTTTCTCTTATCACTGAGTCAACAAATCTAAACATTATAATTTAGTTCATTTCGGGCTATCACATCAGCAAGTTTTCGAATTCACTGCTCTTCATTGCCAATTTAAAAATATTGACACCACCTTCGGTAAGTTAGACAGATCTACCAATTCTTTGATATATCATACTTGAATGTTTAATTTCGGTGAAATTGAATCACATCATTATATAATTAGATAAATATGATTTATATTGTCATTATCATTCGAATTGGATTTGTCGAATGTTAAAGAAAACTTCCAGCTAAACGTAGTAAATTGGAATGAAAACGTCGTTCCGGTCCCTCGTTCATTTCTTGAGAAGTAGGTCGCGGATTTTGGCGGACTGATCTCCCTGTAGGGACGCCGCTGTCTGTCGAACGGTTCGCCACCGCATCGCCGTCGGCGGACCCTAAAATGTGTCGCGACGGCGGCGCCGGCGCCAAGCCGGAGCCTCCCCCTTCGCAGGCCCTACGACGCACGACCCTTGCCACCCTTACGATCTGCGAAATCCAATGTTCAAATCTGTTCAGAGCGTTTCGTCCGGAAGAAGGAAGGAAGAAGGAAGAACGAATATCTTCCTCTGAGGACGGCGTCTCGGGAACGGGTGAAATGCAACGGTCGTGCTAAATACACTCGATATGACCTATTTCGTCGAGTTTTGTACGTTTTATTTTGGTGCCGTCGAGGTTACATGTTTGTTTTTGTGTTCGTGAGTGATCTTTCCAAAGTTGTGAGTGAATTCAGGAGATATTGCACCGAACGACACGAGACCTGACTGACCCATTTGAAATGTTCTCGTGCTTATGGCAGCTCTGGGGATGGTAAAGACAACTTGAAACGAATGCGAGATCGAGCAATTTTTATCATCGAAACTTATTAACGATAACACAAACCATCAATTTCATATCACTCAATTCTGGTATACGCACCTACATTTAATATTTTATTACAGATTTTTACTGTTATCACTCGATAATATTGAGATTAGTGTTAATAAATCAGTTCGTCAAAGTGAATTTTCAATTGTGTTGAAACGGGATGATTCGATTAATTCCCGTTTAAAAAGAATTAATTAGTTCACTTCACGGCAAGGACGTGTTTACCAAAAATGTTGGCTTATTGAGTACATCCGTGTGCAATCTTAGGAATATAGTATGCATAATATATTTTCTATGTAGAATGAGCGAAACACCTAATTTACACCTTATTACGAGTCGAGCGAAGATTGATGAGATGATTTTCATATGTATTGTTTTGTATTGCCTAGTGCTGTTCGTCGTTTTTTTAGTTCATTTGAATTTTTGAAGAAAAAACAAATATCTAATATTTGGTGATACATTTTTATTGAAAACGAAGTTCAAAGTACTCTGAACCCCGATTCAGATAAATACACAAAATAGGGTGGTATATTATTCGGTGAAGTAATTTATTGAAAAATACAGGACGAACTATTCAAAAATGAATTCATTCGCATCACGTAAATATCGACAATTTGTGAGCCAGATTTGTAATTTCAATAGTAGAAAACGTACAACGCAACTCCAACATCTTGAATTATTTAACGTGAAAGTCTGAACCTCCTTAGATGGAAAACATCTGTTACTCATGAAAACACAATTTCCTGGCAAATAAATTATGGCCTCCTCATAAAGACTTAGGGCTCAAGTTTACTAAGTACTGTTTCGATAACATTTGTGCACTTGTGAGACATCACCAGATTCTGGTTGACCTTCGGTAGTTCGAAGGTATTATGTTAAAATCAAGTATCTGTACAGAGAAGCGAGGCTGGGACACACCGTATGTTAGTAATGATGCGATTGTTTTTTTGTTGCATAACGCGTTATCGCTGACTCATGATATAACGTTTGAAGCTTTGTCAGAAAATACGAACGGTTAAATCCATCAAAATTTTACTTTCGCGATGAAGTTGAGGTTGATCAAAGAACTCCAAAACATTTCAAATACTAACTGTCATCATTTATGGCTTATGAAATTCGTGAAATGTTTTCATTATGACTCTGATGACCTTCAGCAGTAATAAATATTGCGATTCAGTAGTCTGTACACGGAAACAGATACACCTGAACAAATACATGAAGTACAGTTGATATTATGCCGATAAATAGGTGTAATTTGCTTGTTGAATAGGAATAGTCTAGTCAAAAGTTGACGCATTGAGAATTATATTTATTTCGAATGTGTTAGATAACTTTTTTTATCTGTAAATTCAATGTTTGTGATTCGATCATTCAGTGACATTACGAATGATTGATCAACCTAAAACCGATATCTAAAGAAATGAAATGATGATTCATAACAAAATTGTTTACCTGAAAGAGAGATTATATAGCAAATGTAACGAAATAAAGAATAAACTAAAAGAAAATAAGAAAGTTGAACACGTGCAAAAGCAAGCGTTTATTCAAGCTAAAAAAGGAATAAGAATTGAGAACAAATTTTTTCAACTTTCATCTTCATTCTAACCTAAAATCATTATATGTGGTTGATTTCCTCGGTCAGAATTCATTAATTTGAAATCGAAATATATAAATGGATTTGAATTAGTGAAAATGTCTTTTATTCTGAGGTTTTCATTAGAAAAAGAACAACGAAACATAGGACGATGTCAAAAATTTGTAATTTACATGCATTGTTGTTCAATTTTAATCATGCGTATATACTTCTTATCAATCATCTTATTTAATTTCACTCGACATTTTTTTTATTTGCTTTATGAACTCTCCTTAACTTTATTGTCCGGAAAATTGTTCATTCATCTAATGATAATAAATGGTATGATGAACTAAACAACTTAATAACACAATATTTTTTGGGATAGTTAACAATTTCAACAAACGGATAGTTTTGTATGGGTGAAGTCGTGTTTACTCATTTGTAGAGATTTAAACATACTCACAAAACATACACCTGAAATATTTAATTAATTTTGTTTGTTTCAGGGTTGATCCCACTAACATGGAAAACAAAAAAAAGAATCAAGCCTCGAACAATGTCGCTCAAAACAACGAAGTCCTCCAGAACGAATCGCTTCCCAAGCATCCCCACCAACACAACACGGCACCCCAGCACCTCAGATATCTACAATACGGCCTGAAAATCCCCAACAACCATCAGCGTCCCCAACAATATCAACCAATCAACTCGCCTATCCACCTGCATCCCCATGTACAGAACCAACATCTTCAGTATCGACTCCAAGCCGGCTCACCGTCGTTCAATAAGTTCCCCTACCAAAAATATGCCCCGCATCAGTACCAGAAGGCCAGTAACCTCCAGCAGCAGCCCATATACCAAACTACCCAGCCTCCGCCGTCTGCTGGGCATGCGCACAACCCCATGGTGCAGAACACGCCCCAAATTTGGGTGCCGCACCAGCCGCCTCCCATACATTATCACCAACAGCAGCTGCAGAAAGCCGAGGCTCAGAAGCCCGTCCCTCATGCCACACTCACATCTCAGGGTAAGACCAAGGAGGTGCTGGAGAGGAAGAAGTCCACTGGAAACGCGCAGCTGCGGTCTCCTTCTGCGCGAAGGCCTCTCGAAGCGCCTGTCACCATGCAGGGATGGTTGCATAAACAGGGTTCTGAAGGGTTGATGCTGTGGAAGAAGCGCTGGTTCGTACTCTCGGAGTATTGTCTTTTCTATTACAAGGGTAATTATTATAATTCATTGCATTGGTGTTGGTATTTGTATTTGTTTTGCATCAGATTCTGGAGATAGGTAATATTTCATAAAATTCAGAAGATAAATGGAAGAAGCTCAAACTAGGATTTTTAACGATTGGATATGCAGAGTGAGTCAGAATAAGACCGACAAACTCTAAATATAGGATGTCAAAAGAACGAAAAAACTTTAGGTTCAATTTTTTTTCACAAAAACTTTTGGAGGAAAAAATTTAAAACTTGGTACACGAATTAATGTTTAAGAACGTGATGTTCCGAATTTATTATTAATTTTCGTACGGCTATACTTTCCTTCTAATTTTCTTGAGACAAGTTAATAGACAAATGAGTGTTTGACATCGGTATTCAGTTGTAATTGGTTTCTTCCTAAAAGTTTACTACTATAATGATATTTCATAATTTCTCAACACAGAGTGATCAAAACTAACACTGAAAATTGAATTTGAAGTCGTCCGATCTCATCTTTTTCACTCAATATTTCATGGTTTATTCATATGGAATATAGAAAATTTGTGAGGTACGTGGTCTATGAAAAAAAAATCATCTAATATTCGCAATTTATCGTTCTTCTACACATGAATTGCATACGGCTTCAGGCAATAGTTGGCTATGACGAGAAAGTGCACTGAGAAATAGAATCAATGTGAAATATTACCATGGGCGTATCATTTCCGATAAAACCGGAAGCAGTTCATTCCATCAATTTGCGTGTTCCAATATTTTGGATATGGAACAAATTCAGACGGCTTCTGTACGTATGAGTATTCACAGCTCCGTTTTCCTGCGCATGGAAAACAATATTTAGTTGCGCAATGGAGAAACTAAACCAAAGACGAAAAAAATATTTTGACAGTAATAAGTGAACTACACCTGCTTTCATAGCATTAAACTTGAGTAACCTCAATTTTAATTCGGTAAGTTGAATATGTTTATCATTACTGATAATTCTGATATGAGGTTTGAAAAAATGCTCTTTCTTCATCTCGAAGGGATCGGATGCTTTCTCGGAGATGTTCTGCAATCTGCCAACGCGCTGCCTTTGACTTTTCTCTTTCTCTCTCGGACTCTCGTCGTAATTAATGTCTGTCTGCTTTGTAGGCAAAGGAAACGGTCGCATCTACGTTGGATCATATACGTACGATGATATTGTTGACTTTACCGCTAGATAAACCGGACGAGCTCAGCTCCATGAAATATTTATTTTCTCTGAAAAAGCTCATTTTCTTTATTTGTCGATCGATATTAGAGTTGGCATCTCGTGCCACAGTTAAATAGGGGAATGAGAAATAAAATGGGCGGGCCAGCGGGACACATTACTCGCACTGGGATCGGTTTCGGTATGTGCTCAATGAGCGTATACAGGGTGTCCATTTATCTTGAGAGAACGAAGTTGGATGAAACAGAGGCAAAGTGGGAATTTTCATGCTGAATACTCATTAAAACATAGAGAAACTTTAAATGGAGAACTCGAATATGACATCGTCCTCTCAATAGTTTCGAAAATGGCAGAAAAACAACTTTCGACTGTTTTATGGTGCGGTGCGCCAAATTATTGGAACCAATCGTGGTCAATCGATTTTCAGGAACGTTGTCAATAAAATCTGTTGAAAATATCCTCATGAAATTGAGGTACCGATCAGCATTTAAATTCTCTTTGTGAATGTGAGCACTTATCATTATATCGCCCTATACGTCAAGACCAATACGTATTTGTGGTCCGTGATATTCGTTATGGCGGTTAAACATTTCTACAGTCATCGGGCCGTATGGCAATATTGAGGTTTTTTTGCTTCTCCACAAACGAGCAATGTCTTTGATGGAAATATCGATGAAAGACCAAAAAGGCATTTGAAGTAATTCGAATTTCTTTCCAGATTATTATTAGAAAGATAAAATTTTCAACTCTGGCCAAATTCAATCATTCAACCAGATTAGCTCTCGAAAAATGGACAGCCTGTATATTCTGTCTGAAATAAAGGCACGAATTCGCTTGAATGAGATAAAAGTTCCGCCTTCAGATGACCGTTCCATTCTCATTATTCTTCTATAAAATGTGGACTCGAATGTGCTTTGACCTACTTTTAGCCATCCTCAAATTCTACAACGTTCTTCAACTAAATATGAGCCTCTATAAGAAAATCACCATTGAGTCGTGAAAGAAATGATGGGAGACATGTCATATCAATGTGATGAACTTAGCACCAAGAGAATGAAAACGACTCGTTGTTTGATATGAGTATACCGAATCTTGTCTGAAATTCTGAATATGTTTGTAAAAAAAATTAGAAATAATATTTGAAGAAAGCTAGACTAACGTCTTTCGAAAAAACTATGTGAGCGATTAAAATAGTAGCCTTAAAATGCTTCTTTATCAAATATCGGGTTAGCAGAATGAAATCACACTTGGTGTCAGAATAGCATTATGGCAGTGCGGAAAAATTGAGTTGAAACCCCACAGAATCAACGAACATTACATTAAGTTTTTCAATATAGCCATAGGAGCATAGTCATAGCTTGGTGTAATGTGAAATAATGTGTGCTTGCTTAGAGATTCCGTAATCTATTTTTACCATTTCCTATCAATGGTATTATGCAACCGTCAAGTTCAAGGACAATAATATAATTAGTGTGGGAGTTGGCTTTCAGTAGCGTGGGTGTATGAATATAGGTAAAGCAATGACCTAATTCCGAAAATAATCACCTCTCCATCGCGAGAAAATATATTTTATTGACAAAGCTTGTATGATTGAATGAAAATGAGGCACAAATATGTTTGAATCCAAAATAGGTTGAACAGAATAGGTATTCAGTCAATATATTTACGGACGACAGTTGTGACAGATTGGGTTATCTTTCAATAGCATCAGTGCAAATTGAAAAGTAACTAATTCATTCGATTGGCTGGGACCATTCAAGCAACAATTAGTGGCTACACTTCATAACGATAACAAATCAATATCTCATTTTAAAATTTCTCAGTCGATTCTTTCGTTTGGATTGTTCAACAGAATTTCGATTTTCTATGTATCTTTTCAATAATGTATAAGTTGAAAATATTTCATTCCATTGAGAGTCAAGAACATAAAAAATTACCAACAGCAACTGTACATATTCTAACGAAGTGTTGATGACAAAAAATAAATTTTATCATAATTTTATATTTAGAAAAAAAAACTTCCTCACTACGTACGGTGATGAATACGTGCAATATATTGAATTTTATTTCAGGATTAGAAGAAGAAAAATTGCTAGGTTCAATTTTACTTCCGTCTTATAAAGTATCGATGTGTAAACCAGAGGAAAAAGTTGGCAAGAAATATGCGTTCAAATGCGAACACGCCAATATGCGGACTTACGTATTGGCGGCAGATTCGCAAGAACTCATGATGCAATGGGTCAGAGTACTCAACATGGCTTGCATGCTACAAACTAATAAGTAAGTGCATACTTACTTCAAATTATCTTAGACCAAGAAATAAATTGATAAAGTATTCCATGTCCACCTACATACACAGTGTGCAAAAAAAGTTGCGTACAAATTTGTCGAAAGATTGATAGTAATTTAATTGCGTTTTTGGTTTTTATTGTATTTTTATTTCTCCTTCGTGAAATTTTACATAATGAGATATGGCCCCCTTTCACAAATAATCAACTTTTACACTTCTCGCCTGAATTCTAGATTTAAAATAACATTTTACAGTGATCTTGGTAGAACTATCTTATAGCACCTAAGTCAGTAATTCGTAACAATTTCAATTCAAACTGTGATGTGTACGATATTAATTATAGTCTCCTGAGTCATATTTTGAATTGTATTCTCACGAGAATGCATTTTTTCCCTTTTTGATGATGTTCTCCATTTATTTTGTCTTCTTCCTCTATCTATCCCCATTTATCTATCTATCTAAATGTATTTCCTATTTTCAGCGAGAATGAACGTTTAGTAAATGTCATCGAAAACACCCAACAAAACAAATCTACTGATACTCAAGAACGGAACAATACTCTAACCCAAATTTATAACAAGCCTGTCAATCAAATATCGAACCATTCCCAAACACATTCTTCTAACAATACCACTCTTGATTCAAGTCCTCAAGATCAAAGTCAATATAATCAACCACTGTATGCCAATGCTCCTCCGAAACCAAGAAGACTGAATGATGGATACTCTTCGCCAAGTCCAGACGTACTGGACAGATACAACCCCCAGTATATCGAACCAATCAATTCGAAAATGGGCAGCAGCAAATCCCCTGTGAATATATACGGCAACAGTGTCGGTGGATATGGCACCACAAGAGATAATCCTATGGATTACAAGTACAGCCCTTCTGGGGAAATGCATGTACATAGTGTCGAACGAAGAACGCCAGATACTTACGGACGGTCGAAACTGAACCCGGGCAAGTACAGGCAACCGCCTACAGACTACGAAGAAGTGTATACAGAACAGAGCATGTACAAAAGACCGCTGAGTCCTGTGGCGTACACGCATGTGTTGAAGAAGAACAACCCCCCGACGCCTTTGAATCCAGCTTACCGAGCTTACACACCAGTCAACATGTTGGGTCCGATGGATATGGTCCAGTATCCACCAGTTCAGGTGCGGAAACTGCCCAACGCGAGTATCGCTCGCCCACACAGTGCCGATTTTCTGGAGTACGAAATAAACCATCGTCAGCCGACCTCGGCTGCCCTCAACAGGCAACAGCCTAGGCCTAAGTCTAGTCTGGACATCAACAGGAATTCGAACGACAGCGATAACTACTTTTATTCCGAAGAATTGTATGCCGAGAAGATGCGGAAATCCGCACAGTACCTTCAGAAGATGCCAAATAGGTTCAAGACTGACGTTGCCACTAGCAGAAATGTTCCGACGAGGTGTTTCGAGCATGAAAACACCTTCCCAGTCATTCGGTCAGGTGCACAAAGTGGCAATTTCGCCAAGTTGCACGTTCTTGATGCTCCAGAGACACAACAACCGATGAGGAGCAGAAGTGTTCTGAGTGAAGGGTCGTTGTCGAAGGAAATTGATATGGACTACTGTTCACATCACGATGAACCGCTTGGTCCTGATTATGCCAGAAAAGATATATACGGTACAAATACTAGGGGTAGAGAAAGCGACCAATTCACTAGATCAGCTAGTGCCAGGTTGGCTCAGAACACTCCTGAAATGGATAGATCAGTGGCTAATAAACGGAGTATGACCAGAGATGGCGAAAGAAAGGTAAGACCATTGCTGAAGTTCTATTCAACAATTTTTGTGCGAGTGCGACACAAGTCCCCCATACACGATTTTTTTTCCATAGAGAGAGGAATCCATGAGAAGATTATTGGAATGGAAACAACGAATGTTACAGTCTCCTCTGAATCGAAAGATTCAAGGGAACAGGGGATATGCAGGAAGTTATATGAACCAAGAAAATGAGTATAAAATGCACATGCATCCAAAACACGGCGAGCATTACATGGATGAGAGACACTGTCGGAGCAACTTACCTCAATATAATAGTTACTCCTCGGACGATGAAGGTATGTTGTGTTTCATTTGATTTAAAATACCTTATAACTTTGTAGTCGTTTATTAGATATGGTGTTGGTTCTTGGTGTAGTCTACATTGGTCCTTCCTGCCTGAAACCAATTAGGTGCCCGTATTTTCTATAACTAACATTTTGAAACATAGTAACTTTCACACTTTTACTAACAGATTAATTTATCCTATATTTTTTGGATAAGGGTCTTTTATCATGTAAAAATTTGTAAATTGTTTTATGGTTCGTTTAGAAAATGAGGAGAGGAGAAAGGAAATTGTGCAATCACAGGCAGGACGGACCTTGGACAATTACCCTGAGTTACCTACACCTGCACAAACCACTTCTACCACTGTACTTAGTACCTTCGCTGAACCTGAAAAGCCTTTCGCACATTCTAACCTATTGCATGATGCACCTTTTGTTGAAAAACATAATGAAGAAGACAAAGACAAAGAAAATAACGAAATTAGCTCTTTCGCGGAACCCCAGTTCAGCAAAGAATCTCCCAATATTGCGCAAGTTTCTAACCTTCGCTCTGAATATTCAGAAAAATTCGAAACGACACCTATCATATCAGAAATACAAAGCAACGGTGCACTGGTCAAGTCAATCTTGGCGGATTTCGAGAAATCGTCCAACAACGTAGAGGGAGAATACGTCTCTGAAATGATGACACTTTCTCTAGAGGAAAACTACATGCCTATGTCTCCGATAAAGAGCATTCTGAGTCCCAGAAGCAGAGCCAACAGTGTCGAAGAAACAATATTTAATGAATCGGAAACAGATGAAAACCATTACGTTGAAATGACACAGAATGCAGGCGTTTCTATATTAAGCCCTATCATCTCGGAATCTGATCAAATTGAACAACAGCCATACGAAATGATATGTTTCAATGCAGGAAAACTGGAACCAGTGTACATGGAACTGAAGAAGAAGCCAAATGGTAAATCTAGCCAAGAATTACCAGATATACTAATGAATCCGAAAAGAACTGCAGATGCCGATAACAAATCCGATAGTTCGGATGCTGACGATGAAGCTTCTAAAGATCTAGATTCTTTAGATACCCCAAGCCATCCTAGATTCAGCCTGTCCGATTCGTTCAGACCAGCATCCTACTATCTAGGTGCTTCTACACAAACTGCATCAGAATTTCAATTTCATGACAGCTCTGACAGTGAACTGGTTTCCCCTCCTCCGATTCCATCTTCTACGCCACCTCTAGATGACCTCGATAATATCGAAGAATTCAATTTTCTCAAGGAACGAAAACAAGAAGAGCCAACCTACAGGTTCAATTTATTGACGAGGTCAGCGCAGCTCAGAAATTCTGATCAATTCTTCAACAGCAACAACAAGTATGCGAAGAAAGCTTCCCATATTAGTTGTAGACGAGGAAAAGGCAGTTCTCTATCTTTGGATATCAATAAGCCTTCGATATCTTTGGATGGAGATATGAATGGTAACGAACTCTGCGTTAGCTCACTTTTGGCAAATAGCGACTCAGACGTAGAACTTCGTCACAAAACTAGCGACTACGAAACAGTTCTTAAAAGAAGGCCGCTTTCAGAAGATGCTCGTACTGAGTTGGAATCTCTAGATGGTACATTCATATCGGAAAGTGTTTACAATGGTGGATTAGAAACATTCTTTGACGATATGCAATTGAGAAATATCAGTATTGCTAGTAACGACGATTCACTTTCTAATCGTGATCATGTTTTCTTCCCTGAATACGAGAATTTAATCATGGATGCTGGATCATCTGTTCAGAATGTGAGCACTGAGTTGAAGTATATACAAAGTGATGTTGGAAGTAGAATCTCTGTTCATTCTACAAGTAGACCGGAGAGTAGTACTTCGACTCTGGCAGAAATCAGCAGTATTCTACAAAATTCCAATAGATCTACTCCCATAATTGACGTGGTGGCTACGTCAGATACGACATGTCCAATATCGGCACCTTATTACTATTCCGATTTGTCAATAAACATTTCGAAAAATGAATGTACCTCCTCGATGCTCACATTAAATAACCAAAGAGAAACAATCTGTGAAAGTAAAAGAGACATAACACATATTATCAACCCAATCAAAAGTGATATGCCAGATTTGAATCAGCGCAAGTCTGACATCGAACAAAATACGTTCAAACTCGCTGCTGAAGCGAGATCGGTTTCGGTGGATTTTCTAAACCTCAATGATAAATCTGGGAACATCGATAAGAAGAATATCTACGAATCCGACACATTGAAGAGACATAAAATTTCCGACTGCTTGGACCCGAAAGGTAGAAACTTTTATCCAGTTCAGAAAATCGATAAATTCACCTTTAAAGATGCGTTATCAGACGATTCACGAGTACGAAGATCTCATTCGCTAGAAGGGTTGTTAGAGAATGTCTTCCAAGATAACATCGACCAAAGCCAAATTCAACAGAATATCACACAAGATAACCCCACTGAGATTTTAGCATCTGAAGGTAGTTACTTATGGGAAGAAGATTCGATATGGAGGGAAAGGTTGAGATCAGCAAGTCAAAGACATACAAAATCAATGGAGGATCTGGACAGTATAGGTGACAGTAAAAAAAAACAAAAATCGCCTAGAGGTATCACACGAGGTGTGACTTACGTAAACGATAATTTCATTAAACTTGATAAACATTTGAAAGATTTGGAAAACCAGACAACCACTAAGAGTAGTGAAAATGAACTACGAAAGAAAGGAAGTTTCATTATAGACAGAGAGAAATTGAGACAATGGGATCTCCTTTCAAGTGCTCCTTCTGATGATCAAATGTCTGCTCTCGCGGCTTCGCAGGTCGAAGGTAGTAACATAGTGGTAGAAATAGGTGAAGGGAATTGTGATTCGACTGATATAAACGACACGCAAGAAACAGGTATATGATTCAATTATATTATCTGATTCAAATGGTTATTGTATTATACTGTAAATAGATTTTTATCATGTCATAATTAAAAAAAAATCTTCAATAATTTTTTGTGGATTGTCCATTGAAATTGTTAAATGTGAGATTATGAACTGGCTGTCTACTCTCAGAGTGGAACTATTGGAAGTGAAACTACCATAATTGTTATAGTTTGAATATTGGGTATTGAAATTTAGCTCAAAAATATTGTAGCTTCTGGTTCGATTTCGATAAATACGAGAGATATGTCGCAACTGAATAGTAGTGATACCTTTCCAAGAGCAATATCTGCAAAGAAAATATGGACACCAAATACACAGATGGAATCACGTTCTGTGAGTAATTTATGCAGGAATCCAGACAAGGAACAATATGGGTGAGTTTCCGAAACCTGAATTCAATAATTAGAAGTATGAGGGAATGCAAGATATGCTATCAATTCATATATCTGCATATTATATGGTATTATAACTCGTTTAATATTGATATTCTAGAATTCAGTATTTGATATTTTTTAATGATTTTCAGGTTATCTAATCCTCATATTTATTACACAAATAAAAATTCTAGTCATGTTGATCCAAACTCAGACTCGAGAAAGGTGAGCTATTATCCTTGTATTATTTATAAATATTTACACTACTCAACATTGAGTTCTTCAAAGTCCTGTCTTGAAAATTAATCTATCTATTATTATAATTCAAGTGATCAAGACCGATTGAGTTTCATTATTGTGTTCTTTTATTTTCCTTAATTTTCGTTTTTGCTTTTTTTGTTAGGAAATCTGGCCAACAGATGATAAAATAAGCGTTTCAGCTGGTGAATTACTCGGTAGGACTCACGAAGAGTTAGTCTTGTTGTTAATCCAGTTACGCAGACAGAGTTCACAAACTCTGCAAACCATTGATAATTCTTATAGCGAAATTGATTCAATACAGGTTTGGAGCAATTTATTTGTCAATCTCCTAACAATTTCCCTACTAACGAACTTGTACTGGTGGAAAAATCGATGATATTGGATTTGCAGTTTTGTTTATCAAATTTGATATCGATGATCGTATTTATTAACTGACAACAAGGGCAGTCTAAAGTGTTTGTACTTTTCTACTGTCTACAATTGAATTTTATTAAGTTGAAATGAAACGTTATAAACTTTCCTCTCGAGCCTGCCAAATAGTAAATATTCAATCATTAAGATATTTCCTCAATTCATTGAATAATTTGATAAGCTTATTAACATTTATCAGTGGTGGTGGTTGTGACATTCCTAGAGATTTTATAATATTGTTTTTTACTTCGCCGCTATATCATTCAGTATTTGTTACTTGATAAATCAAAAAAAGATAATTTAGATTTTCAATGATGGTTTAATTATTTAGGCTCAAATGAACATGATGATGGATCAAGCTAGACGAATGGAGAATTTACAAAAACTTGATCAGATTAAACAACATTTGTTAGATTTAGAAAGACAGGTATGTAATACTTGTATCCTATTTATGAGTAAATATTCACTACTTGAATTCATTTTAGTATGAAAAAGGTAAACCATTAGTGAACTTGGTAGACAATATGGTGAAATTGGGCTCCCTATACAGAGTACCTAATGACAGAGTAAACCCTACTCCTGGCATAAGAGACAGACTAGAATTTAATCAGCAAATTCAAGAGCGTAGACTGCTAGCTGAAGAAAAACGAGACTGGAATAGACTGAACCCCAATCATTTACATTTACAAGAGAAAGTTCAACAACTTTATCAACTAGACAGATTGATTCATGAGGAATCGAGTACGTTGCAAAACCTTCAGCAAGATAAAGAAGATATCGAACGTGCTTTGGGAGGACTACGATATCGTTTGAGTAAAGGCTTCAATAGTCCTGCTGAAGTGGAACATGCTAGAAAACAGCAGATCATGTTAGAGAACGAGCTGAGTAGAGTACATATGATGCTGGCCCAGAATTCAAAAAAATTAGAAGAAACCGTTGCAGGAAATGCTAGACTTGAACAAGAATTGTTAGTTCTCAAACAAAAATTACAAAGTTCCAGGCAACAAAGAACTTCACAGCAATATTCTAATGCTGGTAGGTTATTGGCTTATGTAACCAATATATTATTATAAGAGATCAACCACACTTAATGTGTCACTTTATTATCTGAAAATCTCAGTTCTGAAATTTATAATTTATGATTTGTAGGTGATAGCTTAACATGCGCAATGGGAAACAGTGCCATGCTAGAATCGGACTTACAGAGAGTGCAGAAAAAAATAGGGGATCTTCAGAAACAGCGTCAAGAACTGAGTATACAGGTTAGGCAACTAACTGATCGTTCTAGCAATGTACCTCAGCATTCGTCCTCTCTATCTCCATCTGATTCATCTCAAAATGGCCTATGTGAGTATTGTACTAAAGAGTTTATCTAACTTAAGATCTTCTTCGATAATAAAAAATGTGTTCATCTGTTACTCGTTTTGAAATTATTGTAGGTAACAAAAAGAGAATACCATCATTATGGAGAGAAACTGATTTGGATACTATGAGTATTATCGATCATGGAGACGGGTGGGAAACATGCTCTAATGCTATGAATTCATCCACTAGTCCTCTTTATATAAATACAGAAATGAAATTGGGAGGAGAATCTGACTTTTACAATCGCAATGTTAGATCTAACGACTCGACAAGTGATAACACGTCAGTCAGTTCAAATGTTCCCCAAGAGAAACAAGAAATTAAAACAGTAAGGATAGTTAAAAGAGAATCTGAGAGAAGACAAAGAGACAGAGAGAAAATGACGCCAGGAAAATGGGATTCGCTTCAAGAAGAAGATGACTCTTCTCAGAGTTCCAGCGTTCTTTTCAGACCTGCTCCTGTCCAGAAAGTACAAAGTGCCACTTCGCTGGTATCTGCTGGTTTCGAAGAGAACCAAAGTATGCTCAATGTGAAACCGCATGCTGTCTCGAGTCCCAATCTACCGCAATTCGTTGAATGCGAGGGGCCATCTAGTACTGATGCCAGTACTGACAAATCTCCTGAACTGTCGCCAGTATTCAAAAGTGAAGCAGCACGTCAAATAATAACCGAAATGTCCATCCACGATACGCCGAAACAAAGCAATCGAAGAGCCGTTCCCAAAGAGAAACGGAGGCATTACACGGCACCGCATAACAATTTGATAATGAAAAGTTTACACCACTTACCGACTGACAACGACGCTTTCAACAAGATGGTGCTGAATACTCGAAGGGCTAGGGACGACATGGACATGGAACGAGCCCTACGCCAAAGAATAGACGCACCTGATGTAGTTAGATCAACTCTGAGTAACAAAGAACTGAAGTATAACGAAAACACCATCGATAATATCTTAGGCACCCCCAATAAGATAAACATTCCAGAAAGATATATTCCTGAGCAGCTGCCTCAACTGTCGGCTGAGGAGCAAGAGTATCGATTGAAGAAAGTCGAGTCAATTAAAAAAATGCTTTCTGACACTGCTATCCTCAGTACCAGTTCCACCAATTTGAATGGAGGTAAGTGTATCATAAACTTTTAATTTCGATTCAATGAATATATACCAGTAAAATACGATATATCTAAAATATTATAGAACTGATTTCATAAAAAATATCTGTGGAATTGTTATCGAAATAAAATATATTCAAGACTGTGCAAGTTTCAGATGAGAAAAATCACACTGGAAGAGTTTTTTATTTTCTCATGAATTAACAAACATTATTTTCTTATGATCCATTACAAATTCGAAATTATTGTTTGCAGATGACAAGGAAGCTGAGAACTCTTCTAGTAGCATAACCAACAAGGCGACAAGCAAAATCATAGAAGAAAAACGACAGAGAGAGCACTTGCTTCAGCTCAACCAAATACTGGCAAAGCAAGTTATGGAAATGAGTAAAATTGTCGCAGGTACCTAGTTCTTCGTCAACTGTCATGTCATGCTTGTTTTGTTTTGAAGCATGTAATGGAGCACCAATTATTTTAGTTAATATTTGCATTTTTTTAGGTATCAACAATTCTGATGAGAACTCATAGATAGATTAGTTTCGCTGCTTGCTAAAGGTGTGTTTTTATTTTGCATTTTTAACCTAACATTGTCGATCTGCAATTTCACGTAAAAACTAATTTAATTTTTCTTTTGTTGGCCTGCAATATCTTTTCTCATCGAAAACTCACTGTCATGTAAAAATCAAATGTCATTATGAACAACCATCAAAATTGTCTTACAGTCTTGAGTTGAATTCTTAACATATTTCATGGAATTATCTGATTAAGGATATCTAAAGAACCGTGTTAGCAACGATACAGTTAGATTTCAGATTGACCAAATGTAATAATTCCGGTGTATCAATTACTGTTGTGCATGATTATGAGAAATCTCTGAATGTGAAATTTCTATATACAAACCTATACCCATATTCATGATTTTTTTTATATTGTCCATTGATTTGAGAAATACAAATATCTCTCGAATGAATATACTTTGGAATGAGAACGTTTTATACTCATTTATTTGTGATGCTTCAGTGAAGGCGCTAGCTAAACTTCCTCTTCAAGCACATCAGATGAGTACTGAAGAAGAAGATTCATCACCTTTGACGCCCTTACCGATTCATCAGCAGCGTGATAACTTTTATAGTTAGTCATCTAATGATCAATGGTGGAACAAATTAGGAATAGTCGTGTCATTAAAACAGGGTTCTAAAATGTATTAAAAATCAAAAATCGTTATTTATTAGTCTGAATTACTACTATTTATCATAAAGGATTATGACGATATTGTCCAATCGAATTCATGAGCATCATCAATACTTACGTAAGAAAAACAAAACAACTCAAAATTATTTGCTCAATACGCTCAATTTATCTGCTCATTGTGCAATTTTCAATAGGTAGGTAATATATATTTTTTTTATAAAAAATCATCGGCAATGAGACATTCCTGGGTAGAAGATGGAATGTGTTCATACTTTTTGATCTGATACTATGAGGTGCGTCGAACTTAATGCAGTGATGCATGATAACAGTGTGTCATCCAGTCATCACATATTTTTGTTCTATAGTACCGAAGGAAGCTCTCGCGATATATTTATTAAAAAATATTCCAAAGTCACTTTTTATCGTTTAATCGGAAATGATTCTTATTACTCTGAAGTACAGTTTTTCAAATTAAGATCGGTACGATTAGAACATACTACATAGCGCTGGTACAATATTTGTCATATCTAAGAATTATGCTTAATATATGAATTCGATAGGCAATATCTAGAATTGAAAAAAACATTGAAATTTATTTGGAATGGTGAATCATTGTTCAAAATTGTGTATTTTGGTTCTATAATAATACGCTTAATGAAACTTGTTTTCTGGTGTTTTCCAAAGTTTATTCAGTTTTCTGAAACGAATGACTTGAAAAAAAACGGAATGGTTTCAGAACGAATAATAAGATATGAATCAATAATTTTTAGATTCTTGTTATATTCATGATGCGGATTGAATGTATATCGTCCACATTCGTGTATTATAACATGTCTGTAACCATTTTCAATAGATTTGAAAGTGACTCTGCCTATGAAACAATTTTTATAGTCAACAAGTATTCTATAGTCTTCCATTTCAAAAATCTGTTAAGTTAATGACATATTCAACATTTTGAATACGGTAGTTAGATGAAAATTTACTTCAAATATCAAGTATTATTCATTTGCTGAGTATGACAAGAGTATTATGGAAATGATCCATAGTTTGAATCAGAATTATACTGTGAAATTATATCACGTAACCTAAGATGGTTGAACCACATAGAAGTTATTATTTTTTACTCATCCATTCATCGTCACTTATTTCTAGCATTGCAGTGCATTATCAGCATTCCTTTTATTCATGACAATTATACAGGATAAACTAATGGAAATTTTCTGTCCAATTCTTCAGATTTGAATTCAAAATTCAGACAAAAACGTCGATTTGAGATGGACCCCAAAGTGGGGTGATCTGTCGACAACTTGAAAGCGAAAGATTTGGAAGGAAAATTTTCATTTTTCAACATTGTATATGAATGATTATTGTAAAAATTTTGTTGTATAGTATTTAGAAATTCAGATAATATTAATATATTAACTATTGTTGAATTTCAACGTAATGTATTGAGCTGTGTTTTCAAATCTGATTATTATTTCATGCAGTGCGTATTTTAAAACGATTCATTACTTTTCGATTCGTATGCAATTTTTCACTCCAAATGAAACTGTATATTCGAATACAATATTTGCGATTAAAAAATATTTCGTTGGTCTTATCATTTTCAATTATGAATGAATACTAGTATTCGATTGTGAAAGTTGATGAGAAGCTACCAAGATCAAGATACTCATATATTTTAGATACTTCTTAGTAAATCTTAATTTCTCATTGAAATATGTTTATATAGGTATTTACCAAAGTTGAATTATGTTTAGCGTAGAAATAAATATAGACTGTTTATTTTTGTAATTGTTGAACATTGTTACAAGTACTGTGGATATGGTCAATAAGAATGAGTGTTTTTTATTATCTTGTGCATTGCTTTTTTTAATGTCATAATGGGCTCGAGGACACTTCATGCTCTATCCATATTCGAATTTTAATCATAATTTAATAGCCTTCATCCGTAATCATCACCTTTTTAGATGATGAGAAAGTGGGGTATTGAATTAAGATATAATATATCTTGAGCTCATCCAAATTATCCATAACAAAAATTGTTTTCGAATACACAGAATGTTGAGGAAATAATGACAGTAAAAAATGATTATATTGTTTGCTTGAGGCCAGGAGCATTCGGAAAATTTACTCTAAGGGATCTTTATACACTAGTTGAATTAAAATTTGAGTTGTAAATAGAAGGCGGTAAACTAACAATTTTTATTTCGGAATCTAATAAAAAAATCAGAACTTACCCAGTTGTTATTACATTTTTATTGAATAATAAGAGCCATGTACATTTGATCCCAAGAAGTTGAAATATCAATTGAGGTAAATATGCCAAGGCAGTGCCAATGAATCATTTCGTTATATTCAAAAGTTTTGTGACTTGAAAATGAACGAGCTTTTGTAAAAATGTAACACCACCAGAAGTATTATAAAATATAGTTACATTAACAAATGAATACTAAAAAATGTTCTGTTTTCAATTCAATTTCAGCTACTAGAGGTTCTATGTTTCTTCTATGCAGTTTGGAAAAACAGGGATATAGAAATTTGTGTGATGAGAAAGTAGCTGGATTCCTTCGAGTTCAAGATGAATGTGTCAGTTTTGAGTCTAATTTGAAACAATTGAGACTGAATTGAAAGAATGGAGTAGGATTACATTATTTTTATTTAGAACAGAAAATGTAGACATAATGAGGTATACTTATTAATACTATAATAATGAGAGTACAATAATTTAAAAATACTTTAAACGTCAATGGATCAAAATAAATAAAAGAACATCCTTGAAACGTAATATTGTGAGTTCTATTATACCATAAAACAAGATCAATAACGCACAGGTACATAAAAAATAAATAGTTGGATAGCCCACACGACAGTAAAAACGTTAAATTAAAATTAAATTGTACACTCGTTAGCTATATACATACAATTTCAAGCAGATTACACCAGACTACGATTCAACAGTGCAACAGAAAGCTACCAATGCAATAAACTTTGGCTTATGAGATGCATTCAAAATATGCAACTTTGTCCATCAGACTCAGAACTCACATTTATTCCACTTTTAGGTCGAACACAATGAAATGGTTAATCAGTGGCGAAGAGCTGTCAACCCACCGCATCAACATTCGTAAGGTTTAATCACAAGGAGTGAGAAAACGTCGATAAACGATATTGATATATAAATTTTCATGTTTGGCAACCATAATATTGAAATCTCTCGAGAATAAATGTACTTTCTGCATTCTGACGAGAAAGATGCAGTTTTACGAACCTCTAAACCAAAGTGGAATAGAAAATACATGATATACTTGACAGCAGTGGTGGTGAAGGTGATTTTAAGCATTAAAGCTGTCCTGAATGAAAAAATGCAAATAATTTCATTAAACTTGAAAATGATTATCATTTTGAATAGACTGCGACACATCTTTGATTCAGACAAACCACCATTACTGCATAATGTATAATATAAATATATAAAGAAAACATAACACCTAAGATTTTGTACGAATATTTTGTTAATTTATACCTTTTTATTAAAATAATATCACAAGAAATTACAATGTTTTATTAAAATTGTGGATTTGTATTGAAGAATAATTCTCAGCTAAAAATTTCACCCATTAGTTCTCATGCGATAGGTTTGCATTTTTAAGCTGACGAAAAAGCTTTCCATGTTGAAGGACAAAAAATCTACTTTGAAAAAAAAAAACAGGAGTTACACTTTGAATGAAAACAGTAAAGTATATTAGCTATTTCAGGAACTTGAGAGAAGTATCTTCGTGAAAAGATATTCAAGTTTATTAAATTGAAAATCTATTCTTAGGCACAAATATGAAGGCGTATCAATAATTTTTAGAATATCTTATTCCTTAAAGATATCACAATGTATGCCAAACTATTAGTCATTCCAACCAGTTTCATAAGGATTGGATTTGAATTGGTTGAAGTTATTTCGTTGTAGTACCATTTACATGGTCTGGAAATTGCAAATGATTCCCCATAACAATGAAATGACCTACACATTTTGTTCCAAGAATTTCACTGAAGAAAAACGGTTCCAAAAAGACTGGTTGAAATACGTCTAAGCTGTAAATTTGTAAAAAGTAATAGGAACATTTCCACGAAACTGTGTGTTCACGAATATGACTTCACGGATTATTTAAGGCATCTGAAAGCTGCAACTATACAGAAGGCAAATAATAAAGCACTTCTTTCTTCATTTTCCAGTTAAAATAAAAGTAACTAGCTTATATACGATTCTCTGAAATATAAAAATGAAAGAACCACTCGTATGTACATAATTTACATATAGACCACAATTTTGAAATAGTTGTTTGGATACAACAATTCTGAACGCTATTACAAAAGTTACACAAAATAAAAATTCATTCGGAATGAAAATTCAAGAAAACAACTTATTAATTATGTTATTAAGAATGTCAAAGATTGAATCAAGTATTGTAATTTTGTTCAAAAATTCTTGACTATCGTAGAATTTACTCTTACTTGAACCGCATTATTTATTCGGTCAATTGGTTTGTCTACCTTGAACATATTATAGCATTATCTTATACGAAGAATCTGAGTCTCACCGAATTTGATAACTCCATGTGCCGCAACACTTCATTTGATCACAATCAGTTGAAAATTTAAAATAACATCGTCCAACATCGACAGTCGTGCCGATTCGAAAATATCATTCAACACCAGATACAGCCACAATCGGAAATACAGAGTTAGAGAAAATATGTTGGCTACCCGTCCACTGCAACGTGCAAAATGAAAAGAATGCCAGCAAATACCTTACACATCTACAGGCTCTACGGCATCCGAAGACGCTTCTACTGTCCTGCTGACAATCCTGTCATGATTAGTTGGAAAATGCAACAAGGGCGCGTGCGAGTTATCAGCCTCGGTGTCGCCGTTCGGGATAACGACGGAAAATTCCTCGGGCACCAAATCGTCACTGCTACGTTTGGCGGAGTCGCCGGTGCCGCTGTCTTTGCAAGACGAGTGCTCAGACAAGTTGTCGGGGAAGATTTGCAACGGCAGCTGATGCGTTCGACTGCTTAGCGTTCCTTCGGGGAGCTCTTGCATTTCGGTTTGGATTATTTGAGGGGTCATTTTGCGTCGTGTTTGATAGATTATCACTACCCAGATAATGGAAGTTAGGACGGCACAGCAGACCACTGAGATCATGATATAGCCCAGCATGTTACTCGTATTGAAGGTGTCTGTAGAATGAATTGGTTGTTACTATTGGTCGAAACAAATTCAAACTAGCGTTGAACAAATGTTCTGAATACTGCATTACAAACTAGTGTGTTGAAGTAAAATAATGGAAGGACAGACATTGGAAAAATATATAGAGGTTACACCTCGATTGAGGACTACAAAAAATTTCATTTCAATTCAAGAAAGATACCACATGACGAAAATAAGGTGTGCGAGGTGAATCTGTGTCGTGTACATTACCTTTTTGATTCAAGCCAATATTGTCTTCTGGTCCTGAAAAATTGTTAGGATTGTTAGGATTCGATAAATTCAACCATCGTTTCATTTCAGAAGTCTAAAGAATTTCATATAGGATATGGCTACACATCAATTTGTCAGTAATGTTAGAAATGGCATAATTCAGAGATACATAACATTAACGAATCACTCACTTGGTTTGACCACAATCCTGCTTTTTCCAGATTCTTCACCTAGAGAATTGTTCAGATGGCATTCGTATGTTCCGGAGTCAGATTGCACGGAGTCAACAATGATCACCATTTGATAATCATGGATGAAAAAGTGCCTCTCAGTTGGTATTATAGCTTCACCATTCTTTCTCCAGGTGATAGTTGGTTTCGGTAGGCCTTTAGCAAGACATTCTAGTACGACATGTTCCCCAGCAATCACTTCTTTATCTCCATTTTTCTTTATGAGCGAAGGCCTTTCTTCTATGACCAATGAAGCATTCGCCACAATTGTGCCTAACAGAAGTCATATTTTATCATTAAGATTGTCTTAGTGTGTAATGTACTGTAATATGGGCAAGACCTAGTGATGAAATTGTGAATTTATTAATCACGTGATCTTATACAGGTTGTCCCGTAAATACCACGTCAAACAGAGGGAGAATGTGGATCAAAGGATAACCCACCTGCTATGACAAAATACCCATTATAAAAGTCTCACCGTTTTCGAGATATTTTTTTGAAAATGATGAAATTTTGCACCTTTCAATAGTTTTGTCTTTACGGTTGGTACAATTTTATGCCTTTTTGGTTAATTTTTTCAGTAAAATATTGCTGAAGAATAATTCTAACGTTACCATTGAAAACATTATCCGGTCATCTCAAGGGGGACCTTTTTAAAATCACTATAAAATAGACAATTTATTGGTGTAATGTGAAGCAGTAGCTCAGTACATTTTGATTCCACTATGATGGGCTAAACTTCATGAACAAAATAATCCACTACCAAAATTGTCAATAGAAATATTTCTCACAGCCCCCCTTTGAAATGTTTGGAGAATGTTTTTAATGTTAACGTTAAAATTATTCGTCAGCAATATTTTACTGAAAAAAATAACCAAAAAGGTGTAAAATTGTACCAACCGTAAAGTAACTATTGAAAAGTCATTATAAAAAAAAAAAAAACTCGACAACGGTAAGACTTTTATAATGGGAATTTTGTCATAGCAGGTGGGTTATCCTTTGATCTAGATTCTCCCTCGGTTTGACGTGGTCTTTACGGGACACCCTGTATGTGTTGCTTATGCATCTGAATAATTTTTATACTGAGTTACCTTAAAAAAACATTGAAATAAACTCCATAACGTATTCAGAACCTACCCGCTACATTGTGAGCTGTACAGCTATAAATCCCTATATCAATTGGTTTGGCGTCAATAATGAAAAAAACATCGTCTAGCGGCATAACCTCCATCCGTCTCTCTCTGGCAGCAGGAAAATCGTTACCACCGCCCTTATGCCAGGCAATCTGAGGAGGAGGCTCACCATCAGCTGCACATTCCCATTTGACAGTCTCACCAGCGTGTACCGTTACATTCTTGGGAACTTTGGTGAAAGTAGGATAGACGAGAACGGATATCATGGATTTTTGGGAGTAAGTGCTGCCAAAAGTATTCGACACCACACACTGGTATTTGCCAGCATCAGAGTTTTCAACTTTCAGAAGACGCAAATGTGAAATGGTTTCAGTCGTATTTCCATCGACATCTACCTTGGACTTTACAACAACATTCGGATTGACCAGTTCCATGTTGTCTTTCTTCCAGTAAAAGGTCATTGGACTTGGCGAACTGGACATGGCCCTACACGCCAAGGTTACATTTTCGCCTTTCATAGCCATTATGGCTGGATCAGGTTCTTCAATCAGCCTGGGCTTTGGTAATTCGTCTACAAATACACACGTGTATTGTGTTGTCCGGAGATACAAAAGTTACACCACTTACCACATGTTAAATTACTAGTTACTGATAACAAAGACTGGCCATGTAAATAGTCTGGATAGGCACAAACTGCTGCCTGTATTTTCAGTTGTTTCAAAGTTAACCAGTCAAAGAACCATTTCAAAGTGCAGTCGCACAATAAGCTGGTAGTGTTTATTTCCAATTCCTTGAAAAATAAAGTACAACCTTACTTCATACACTCAAACATTATATATATATATACACGAAACTGCGAATATTGGGGTGTGCAGCAATATGTAAAAGAGCACTCTTATAAGTTATGCCAAGCTTTCGGAAATGTTCATTTCCTTCTTCAGGGAGACTACAAAAAACATGTGATTGGCGAAATATGGTGGAAATTATTCGAATATTCAAAAAAGTAATTACAAAAAAAAACAAAGAAAATGTTCTTGAAAGAAATTTATATTTCCCATGAGTAATCAATTACAACATGTATGTTGTTTGTGAATCATGTTTTAACCGTTGACGTCTTTTATTAGTATTTTATCACTATGTACAAATTTTATATATTGACTAACAACAATGTAAACATTCTCACTTAAGATGTAAGTTTGTGTTGTAAAAATAATGTATATATACATTTCATGAAGGCTCTTTTTGAATTCACACAAACCAATACAGACATAAATTCAAGTCCCAAAGAAATTTGTATGTTTTTTTACCTTTAGATGAGGCAGTTCTTCGAAAGCATGGTGTTGAATAGAGGTTATGTTATTATTGGCCAAGTTGAGGTGGCTGACATTTTTCAATCCCAAAAATGCATTAGTATTTATGGACTTAATGTTGTTTCCAGCTAAATGGAATTTCACCAAATCACCAAGTCCTTGAAACACACCACTTGAATCTTCAACTGTTACCCAAATTTTATTGTTATTCAAATTCCTGAAAAGAAAATTTCAATTCGAAAAATGTTTATCGCACGCGTTTATTCACGTTCGAAATTCTAGATTATCAGAACGAGGTTACCAAATATAGATTTACTTACAAATTTCTTAATCTAGCCAAATGAACAAAAGCCTTGTCTTTAATGTATGTTATGTTGTTATCATTCAAGAACAGCTTTTGCAAGTGTCCTAGATTTCTAAATGTATCTTCTTCAATGGATTTTAACTTGTTGAAGGAAAGGTCACTAAAAGTTCAGTTTTTTAAATTGATGCAACTACATTGTACTGTTTTGAACTTACAGAAATTGTAGTGCACTACAAAACTCCCATGAATCCTGTTCAATGTTATTGATGTAGTTATGATTTATAGACAGAGTTTTCAAAGCTTCTAATCCATATAACCATTTTTTTGAAATCACTTTCAGAAAGTTATTATCCAACATCCTTCAAAAAAAAATTATGTTTTTATCATTGATCATCAAATTACTGGGACAGTAGTTGTATCCATGTAGAAATAGATTATGTTTCAGGAAGCCATTAAATATTGTGAAAAACACGTAAAGATATTTAATAGATTATATAAAATTCAATATTTCATTATTGAAGATCTACATTGTCATGAAAATATCCTCAAAAGTTCATTGTTCTGATTTATATTACACTATGACTAGTTAAAAATCAACTGAAGTGAAATTTTCAGAGGTGAGCAACTTTTTTAATCAACGGCCCAATTTATATTTCAAAATGAAGATTACCAGATTACAAAACTTTATTTATAAGAATTAAAAAAAAAATCAACTTTTTAAATAAAATAAAAACAAACAAGAAAAATTCATAAACAAGAGTCAACTAGAAATTTTAAATGAGAAATTTGGCACCATTTTTTTGAACAAGACATCATTTGCTTTACATTTTTCGTCAATAGCAGAAAATTTTCCAGGGTTCAAGTACGATTTATGAAAAAATTGTGTTTACTGGGAATGTCAATCATTTCCATTTGAAAGTACTTGGGAACCGTATCCACATCAATATTGAATAGTGAGGAAAACATTTTCATGTCCTCTCAGCTTTGAACATTTGGAATCACAATTGAAATTTGTTGATTAACATGTCTATATATTGTGCGTATTTTTGAGAAGTAGTAAGTTTTTTTTTCATGTAAATGTGGAAAGTGACATACACTATTTTGCAAAAATATTTGTTTCTACTATTTAATTTTGCACTCTAAAGTCCTCAAGTTTTGCTTGAAAATGCAGGCCACATGTTGCTCATCCCTGATTTACATTTTTCAAGTTAGAATGGTTTAATCATCCACTATCTCTGTAGCCATTTGGTAAATGTCAGAATTGATATCACCATTATAATAAAAAGAGCAACTATATTGAGTAGAATCAGATAGCTCGTAGTAAATGAAAACAATCAAATCCCTAGAGATGATTTCATGATCTGAATCATGACTTCTAATTTAGGTCTAGGCAAAATGGACATATTCCATATGAAATTACAACTTAGGATTTTTTCATCACCATTGCATACAGTTCATTGAAATTAGATGAGTAATACTTCATTTCCTTGATGGATTATTATCACTGAGAGAACTTCATGAGGAGTGACAGTAGACTCACAGTTTGTCAATTCTCTTCAAACCATAAAAAGCACCATCTTTGAGTTCAGTTATCTGGTTTCTTTTTAGTTTCAAAACATTCAAGTGCTCCAGAGACTTGAAATTCAGCCCTTCTATTACCTTGATTTTATTTTTGTTGAGTTCTCTGAAACATACAAGTCCAATAAGATTGGATAAGATAGATTCCAGTGTATTCATTGTTAAATGTATAAATGCAAAAAATCAAATAATTGTGTGATATCATATAATTATTTCCATTTGATATCATTCAACTTTTTGATCGAATTGTTCGATAAATCTCTAAAAACTCCGTATTATATGCATCCATTAATCAAAACATACAAAGAAACTACTTACAAGTGTATTGCCCATTTTGGGATGTCAGATGGGATTGTCTCGAAATTTTTTGACGCACAATCAACAAAGGGACCCAAGCATGTACAAACATTTGGACAATCTTTCGGTTTTGCCAAACATAAACTTGTTACGAAAATTATGTTAAACCAAAAACAAACACCCACCATTTTGGAAAAAACACAATATTACCCATCATAATTTGTTAAAATTTGTGACAGAAACGCACTGCAGGAGGATATATTGTGCAATTAATGGATTCATAGGATAACTTTGTACATCAGATTTACTTAAATCTCTTTTCAATTCTTTTATCGAATTGAAAATAAATCCTTAAAATATCTACAAAAATAAAATATAAGCTAATATCAACGCATAGCTGCACAGAAATACGAAAACAAAAGATTTACATTGACATCAACTCATTTGACAGATAGCATGGCATGGAACAATGAAAGTAATGAAACATAGATCAATGAATCGTGTCCATATCTATTCCACATTCTTAACCAATTCTATTACTACTTCAGGATGTTCATCTATTACTTTTTCGGAAATATTTTTCATCATGGTTTTGGAATCGACCACTAGATGAAGCTAGTTTCCTTGTATCCACAACAAAGAAGATAGCTCTTTCTGCTGCTAATTTGGCTGCTACTATTCATCCAAATTAAAAAAAAAACAAGGAACATTTTTTCTTTCCCTTCAACCAGCTATGTATCAGTGGCGTAACGTGCATCCAGGGGCCTTGTGTTAAAAAATTGTCAGGACCCAAATGAAGGGTAAATTAGTATTATCTCCAACATCGGGCTTCCATTATGATCTCAAATTCACTATTCAGTACTATTTTCTCAACCGTTAGAATATAACGGTAAGTCAGCCATATAAAAGTATTATACGTTCTTAAAATTAGATGCTAACTGCCAACTTCACATTACTGAAAATATAAATTCATGCATTATAGGGAAAGATCACGTGCCGCGAGATGGCGCTGCGAATGACCTAATGTCGGATTGAGGTGTGAAAAACAATAACAGAGCAAAATATTTACCGATGGTGGCCCGAAACGCGTATTGTTCAGTAGTTTCATATGGTTCTTATGTGTTTTTGTAGTGGTTGTTTTCATTCGAAATCTTGTGTAAAGAGGCATTTTTGTGGTGGATTTTTTTCATTAATTGGACTTGTTCCTAAAACTATCAGAATTTTTCAAACATTTACAAATAACAATCGACAGTCAATGTGGAGGGAGAGCGAATACTTCATGCCAATCACTTAATTTTATGTGGTGAGAATTCGAGTATGAAGGACAGTATTGCAGGTCACTGCTTACAAACGTCTGCTCTATGAGGACAACCCCATCAGATCGAGGGTACATTTTCTATATTGGAAGATTTGAAAATCCCAAGATCGAGTGCACATGCAAATCAGGCTTATCTGAATTTGCAAGCGTATTTCAGCATTATTATTGAACTGTGCAAGGTTGCATTTATTACCTATAATATTTATTGTTTAGTTTTATCTGCCGTTTTTCTTCTTGGCTTTCAGGATTGATATTACCTTTATGGAGATGCTATCGTCCACTGATGTGAGGTGTTGTTGGGAAAAGGTCGAATCAAATGCCAAATAAATGTACAAACCACCACCTATAAGTATCCTTGTTTAATAAAAACACAAAGTAGGATAAAACCATTTAGGGTGCGTTCCATTAAGCGCTCACAACGATCACGCTCACGACCACGAATTTTGTCGTTCCACTTGGTTCTGTGCGTCATCGAAACGCTCACGCCGACCCACCTATTGAGATGGGTCGTCGTGAGCATGAATCATGACGTCATTCATGACATTTTCGCCACGACCCCAACGATCGTGGTCGCCATGTGGAACGTTTGAATGAGTGTTTTGGGCGTTGTGAGCGCTTAATGGAACGCACCCTTAGAGATCTGACAGAAGAGGAAATAAAACATTGCTTGAAGTTTATGTTGAAGTACAATGCACACCTTTCCTATTTATCACTTTCATGGTTGATATACCCCATCTAGCGTGTATATTCTTGTTGTATGTTAGATCAAGAACGGCAACACTGTTCTAGATAGTGTGTCAAGTGTCAAGTAGTAAGTAATTATAATAAATAGAAGAAGTCATGTTCTTGTATGTTTCTTGTGAAATAAAAGCAAAGAAGGAAATAGGAGTTTTAATGGTAGTAGAGAAGAATATAAAAGATTAAGAAATATCAATAGTGGTAGCAGAGCGTGGTTTAAAATTATAAGCATATACGAGAATGTCGAATCTACGAGAAAGATTCCCAATTGTACCATTCGCCGGCGTGGACTTCAGCACGTGGTCGTTTAGGATAAAAAGTATACTAAAAGAAAATGGAGCGTTAAAAGCAATTGAAGATGAAACATATAGTGCGGATGCTCAGAACTCGAAGGACGAGGCGAAAGCCCAGGCGATATTGATAGCTGGTGTGGCAGATAGCCATATTGAATATTTGAAAAAGGAATCCGCATTTAAGATGTTTAAGAACCTGGAGGAAAATTTCATGAAGAAGGGAGTACGTTCCAAGTTGTTTCTACGCCGAAAATTATCGGAGATGAAATATTCAGAAAATTGTTCACTGATTGAACATTTTATAAATGTTGAAAGAATTTTCACAGAGTTGAAAGAAGCTGATACAGAATTGGGTGAAGAAGAGAAGGTTAACTATATATTATTGTCCATGCCTCAGTCATATGACGGCATTATAACAGCGTTGGAAACGATGGAGAACTTAAAACTAGATTTTGTGAAGAATAGATTACTTGGAGAAGAAGAAAAGAGAAAGAGAGATTTGAATGGACTTGGTGTCAGATCACACACAACTGCTTTCTCATGTTTTGTGTGTGGTAAACCTGGCCACAAGAAATTCCAATGTACTATGAGAGACAGAAGTCAATCACAAGAAAATTATCAAAGGGGTCCTGGAAATTATCAAGGGCTAGAACGTGGACACTATAGAGGCTTTAGACAAGGAAGAGAACAGAGTCGAGGATATGGACGAGGACAGATACAAGGATATGGACGAGGACAGAGTCAAGGATATAGACGAGGACAGAGTCAAGGATATGGACGAGGACAAAGTCAAGGATATGAAAGAGGACGAAGTCAAGGATATGGACAAGAAAGAAGACATCAGTCATATGCAGCGGAGAACTGTGAGTCACAAGATATTGCTTTTTTATGTGAAAAAAATTTAAACGAAGCACACAATTGTAATGATATTTTCAACAAAAATTGTCTGATATGGTACATAGACTCTGGATGCTCTGATCATCTGGTAAACAATAAAGATATTTTTATAGATTATATAGAACTCAAAATACCTAAAAATATAGCTGCTGCCAAAGAAGGTGTAATGTTGAAAGCAGTAGGAATTGGTAATATTAAAGCGAAATGTTGTGTAGGCAAACATATTACTAACTGTACTATTAAAAATGTTTATTATGTACCAGATCTTAGAAAAAACTTATTATCAGTACCTAAAATGGAATCTAATGGATTGAAAGTTACTTTCTATAGAGGTAAAGTTAAAATTTATAATAATGATCAAATAATAATGATAGGTAGTGCAAATGGTAATTTGTATACTATTGAAATGGAAGTAGATGAACAAAGTTGTAGCTATCATGTAACAAAAAATTGTAACACATCACAGTTATGGCATAGACGCTTCGGTCACTTGGGAATGAGAAATATTAATATTCTAGTGCAGAAGAACCTAGTGAATGGCATACATGATTTTCAAAACAATGAAACAGATAATACATTATGTGAACCATGTTTATTAGGAAAAATGACAAGACAACCTTTCAATAAGCCTGGATATAGGGCAAATAAACCGCTAGAGTTGGTGCATACAGACATTTGTGGGCCGATTACCCCAATCAGTAGAGAAGGTCATAAATATTTGTTAACATTCATTGATGATTACTCTCATTTTGTTATAGTATATTTGATAACACAAAAATCAGAAGTTTTCGAAAAATTTAAAGATTATTACTTTTATGCAACTAAACATTTCAATACAAATCTGTTGAAACTTCGTTCAGATAATGGTGGGGAATATGTGTCAGGGGAATTTCAAAGATTTTGTTCTCAAGAAGGGATATTATTGCAATATACAGTACCATATAATCCAGAGATGAACGGTGTAGCCGAACGTATGAACCGAACTTTAATTGAGAAAGCCAGAACAATATTACTAGAGTCAGATCTAGGAAAAGAATTTTGGGGAGATGCTGTATTATATTCTGCCTATGTTACAAATAGAAGTCCCTCAGCTGGGAGAGAGGTAACAGCAAGTGAATTATGGGCCGGAAGAAAACCAGATGTTTCAAATATGAGAGTTTTTGGTTGTATCGCATATAATCATGTACCTAAAGAACAAAGACAAAAATTAGACAATCCTGGTAAGAAAATGATTATGATAGGGTACAGTTCTTCAGGATACAGACTTTTTGATACAGAAACCAATAGAGTAGTAAATGCAAGAAATGTTGTATTTGATGAGAGATTGAAAGATCAAATTAAATATTTTGCGAGTAGTGAAGAAACCTCTACACAAGAAGTGAGAACTGAACAAGACGAGGTAAAGCAAAGAACAGAAGAGCACGAAATTGAGAGAATAGAAAATGAAGTACCTAAAAATATTCTAAGAGAGCCAGTATTAGATGAACAGGCTGAAGGGAGACAGAAGAGAAAAACTAGGAAACCAAAATGGCAAGAAGATTATGAAATAAATTTCAGTGAGGAAAGTGATGAAGCTTTATTTGCACTGTTTACTAACCAAGATGTACCATTGAATTATCAAGATATAGAAGAAAGAGCAGACAAACATGATTGGAAAAAGGCAGTAAATGAAGAACTTGAAATTCTAGAAGAGAGTCACACTTGGAAAATTGTGACGAAACCGGAAAAGGAAAAATTATTGGATAGCAAATGGGTTTTCACAAAGAAAAATATAAGAGAGGAAGAAATATGTAAAGCTAGACTAGTAGTACGTGGATATCAGCAGAAAGAACATTTGGGAAATATTTATTCACCTGTTTTAAAATTAGAAACTTTAAGAGTACTTTTATCCGTGGCTGCTCACAGAGGATACCATATTCACCAAATGGACGTGAAGGGAGCATTCTTATACGGTGAAATAAATGAAATTGTGTATCTTAAACCACCGGACGGATTAGAATTACCGGAAGGTCAAGTTTTAAAATTAAATAAATCATTATACGGGTTAAAAAAATCTCCCAAGTATTGGTATGAAAAATTTAATAGCACTATAACAGGATATGGGTTTAAAAGATCAGAAAATGACTATTGTCTTTATAGTTTAAGGGATATGTACTTATCACTATATGTTGATGACCTCTTAATACTAGGAAATGACTTGAAGGAAATAAATAAGGTTAAAATATTTTTATCAACAAAATTTAGGATGAAAGACATGGGTTGTGAAAATTTAACGTATTTGGGGATTTCAATTATTCAACAGCCAGGACAAATTCACATCAATCAAACAAAATATCTGCAAAGTATTTTGAAAAAATATAATATGGAAAATTGTAATGGTAGTAATACTCCAATGGATGTAAACTTCAAATTAGATGAAAAGTCAGTAATTGATATGAAATATGAATTGCAATGTAGATCACTGATAGGGTCTTTAATGTATGCTACAGTAGGTTCAAGGCCAGATTTAGCTACTTCTGTATGTTATTTAAGCAGATACCAATCAAACCCAAGTGACGATTTGTGGAAAGCGTTGAAGCGAATACTCAGATATGTAAAACAAACCATTAATTATTCTTTGATATATTCTAAGACTTATGATAATACATTATCACCATTGATAGGATATGCTGATGCCGACTGGGCTAGAGATAATGATAGGAAGTCTACTAGTGGATATGTATTTAAATTGTATAATAATACTATAGCATGGAGATCTAAGAAACAAACAACTGTAGCACTTAGTACAACTGAGGCTGAATTGATCTCTTTGTGTGAATCTGTTGTAGAAGCATGTTGGTTAGTTAAATTACTGTTAGATTTGAATGTAAATGTTAAAAATGTAACTGTTTATGAAGATAACCAGAGTACTATTAAAACTGTACAGAACCCAGATCAAAAGAGACTGAAACATATGGATATTAAGTTTAATTTTGTGAAACAAAAGGTAGAAGAAGGTTTAATTAATGTAGAGTATATTAATACTAAATCTCAGTTAGCTGATATGTTCACAAAGCCTTTATCTAAAAATCAGTTGTTGCCGTATACATTAGAATTAGGTTTGAAAGATGTGCATTGAGGGAGAGTGTTGAAGTACAATGCACACCTTTCCTATTTATCACTTTCATGGTTGATATACCCCATCTAGCGTGTATATTCTTGTTGTATGTTAGATCAAGAACGGCAACACTGTTCTAGATAGTGTGTCAAGTGTCAAGTAGTAAGTAATTATAATAAATAGAAGAAGTCATGTTCTTGTATGTTTCTTGTGAAATAAAAGCAAAGAAGGAAATAGGAGTTTTAATGGTAGTAGAGAAGAATATAAAAGATTAAGAAATATCAATAGTTTATTCTCATGAAATCTGTACAAAAGTATGTATAAAACCAAGCACAATAAATTATTATCACATGCCTTTTATTTCGTTCATCCAATTTCTTCCATAATTCTCATTTTGTTGGTTACATATATACCTTATTTTTATTTTCTGTTGCACCCAATAACCCAAAATTGGCGTTTTTATTTATATTTGCTTCAGACATTTCATTATTGGATTTGAAATCGAAATAACTTCGGGAAGTTCACATTATGGCTGCTAGTGTCGCATAAAGTTGTTTTGCTCAATACTAAAAAGGTTCGTTTTGGAAATTTGGAATTCGTGTTTTCGTACCGAAATACATATAAGTACTATAACAAACATTTCCAGTTGGTCGCATGATGAATGTAATTTTATCAATTTAGCAAAGCCCTAGGCATATTTCAATCAGTCAGAGGAGTCCGAGTTCTGACAATCTCCTAATATAGCCAGCAGAATTTAATTTGAAAATATTTCAATCATCCTGTACACACATTTCGGTATCGCAGAGATGACTAAGTTTCAATTATTCAACCCTATTAATCACACATAAAGGAATTGGCAGGCTGATAAGACGGCACATATTAATCATTCGATTTTCATCCGTTGGGTTTGGACGTGTGTGACAAAAAGACTTTCTTGTGCGGTGGAAAGTTTTCGCGAGTGTGTTTTCAGTGATCTCGAGTGTGATACAATTCCAGTGTGTCTGCTTCAAGGACAGTTTGAGAGTGAGCATGTTGAGAAAAATTAATGGGTGAGTTTTATTTTTATGTCCCTTCACACAACTGAACGATTTCGAAATTTTCCATCATGATACATCGGTTTTTTTTTATTGAAATTATACTTATTTCTTGGTATGAAATTGCACTTTCAGAGTGGCGTTTTCAATGTTTTCTCATGATGAATACATGATGAATGTACCCTTTCTTAACATTTAAGAAAAGATTCAATGAAATATGCAATTTTATAGATTCATTTTTAATTTTGTTATAGATGGCATGTGACGTGAACGGATGATGCACGGTGACGTCTGGAAAACAAAGAAAAAGGGTGGCAGGCGCAACTACTACCAATCGGTGAGTGATTCTTTGATTCCTGTAACTTTTACAGCCCCACATTGAGCTCTTCTCCCCATTCGAAAGTTCTTCAGACTTGTAGAGAGATATGCAATAAGAAGAATACCTGGCATGACGCCCTATCATAGACACCCTTAGCAGATAATTCTGGAAAACATCTATGACTTAATCAATTGAATTCACTTTCAAATATTTCACATTCCACTTCTTAGTTCCACATAGAACCTATTTCTAACTTACTTTTTTGATTATGCATGACTTTTTGCACGAATTACAGCGGGTGCACCCACAATATTCCGACGAACTATGGAATTCGTAGGATTAAAGAGAATCCTTATAGCCGGGATATACTTACAGTATGTCCAAATTGCAATTTTTCGATCTTAACCTCACTTTTCCAAATTACACAGGCCTACCTTTTTTTCTTGAAAAATTGTTTTCAAGTAACAGGTCGTTTAACAGTCAGTACTTCAGGATACTGAATAGAATGTTTACTTTCGAATTGAAATCTTTGACATCGCAGTAGCAAAAGTAACATTCGCCTATAGTGCGTTGTTACAAATCAAATCTACAATCAAAGATGTGCTTGAAGAAATCATTACGCTGTCAAGTGACTTACCGAAGTCTATTCAAATTCAGAGGTGTTTAAATTATTTTCAGTGATTTTTCGACCCGTCAAGAACGACAATTGACAAACCTCGCCTTAAAGCACGCCCGGTACCCTTACGAGGGGAGAGTATTGACTTTGGTGTCTGTAATTGTCCTCCCTGAAAAGGAGGTTGTCACCTTAAAGAGTCGGTATGAACAGTGTTTTTTGTGCTTGAGGGAGTTTCGATAGTTGTTCTTGATATAGAAATTTGCTCTCCAACATACCGCATTTGAATTTCGATGAAACTTCTAGCTGTGAATCACTTGACGGCGTACTTGATTTCTTCAAGCACATCTTTGTAGATTTGATTTGTACTAAATCGCACTGGAGACGAATGTTACTTTTGCTACTGCGATGTCAAGGATTTCAACTCGAAAATGAACATTCTATTCAGTATTTTGAACTGTCTGTTAAACGACTTGTTACTCGAACCTCTTTTTCATCAAAAAGAAGGTGACGATTAAGATGATAAGTTTCCAAATAAAGTGCATTTTGGAATTTTGTAAAAATGCCAATGAAGTATATCAATTCATGTCAGCAATAAATTCATTTCAGGAATTATTTTATTTCAGGAATTATTTTATTTCAGGAATTATTTTATTTCAGGAATTATTCTCTTTCAGGAATTATTCTCTTTCAGGAATTATTTAATTTCAGGAATTATTTAATTTCAGGAATTATTTAATTTCAGGAATTATTTCATTTCAGGTATCAATTCATTTCAGCAATAAATTTATTTCAGGAATCATTCGATCTCTCGAATTCAGATATTAATTCATGAGATTTACATTAAAGATTTAAAAATTGAAACGAATTTGTTTTATTTTGAGCTTGAATATTTTTTATGGATGGTTCTTCGTGGATTTTTAGACACACATAATCTGAAACAATATGAAGTGCATTTTGCAATTTTGTACAAATGCCAATCAACGAATTTCAGGAATTAATTTTAATTTCTGGAAGGGGTAAATGCGGTTCGGGTAGGTATCATCTGGTGATTTCGTTCAGATGAACTATTCTCAGTGAAAAGTGAAAACAAATGAGATAAGCGCGGTTTATACTTTTCAGATACGTAATCTGAAACAATATATGAAGTGCATTTTGCTATTTTGTACAAATGCCAATAAACGAATTTCAGAAATTATTTTATTTCTGGAAGGGGTAAATGTAGTGAAATAATTGAAAAACGTGAAATAAGTGCCGCGTAGACTTTTCCCTAGTCTTCCATGGTCGCGTTCCATTAAGCGCTCACAACGCCCAAAACACTAATTCAGACGTTCCACATGGCGACCACGATCGTTGGGGTGGTGGCGAAAATGTCATGAATGACGTCATGATTCATGCTCACGACGACCCATCTCAATAGGTGGGTCGGCGTGAGCGTTTCGATGACGCACAGAACCAAGTGGAACGACAAAATTCGTGGTCGTGAGCGTGATCGTTGTGAGCGCTTAATGGAACGCACCCCATAAGACGTACACATCTTATTGGTGACTTATCCCTGCTATATACTCATGTGCTGATACTTTTATCACAGATACAGCAAATGTCAAACGGTTGGGAGATAAACTATAAATATATAAAACAATAGCTCATTGTGTGGAGAATGCTTTTTCCAACCATTAAATGAACTTCATGTGCGGAACACAATACGAAGCATCATCATGAACGTCTTATAAATACATTACGAATTTATTTTTAGGAATATTTGAAGTTGTTTACCGTAAGATACATCCATATTGTGTCACGGCGCAGATGCTCTATAAAAACAATAGCATGGAGCACAACTTATTATTGATTACTTCTATATGGAAATGATGATGAAGAATATTGAATAAGCATAGAACATGTGCATTCAGGATTATTAAGAATTCATATCATGTTTTGATCATTAATAGTCCCATTCTCTCATTAAAGTTAAAAATAACAGTCCTTGTTCTGATACAATCTTGTACCTTTTTCAAGCACAATCTAGTACGAAAGAATCAGATATAGAAACAACATCGAGCGTGAGTGTGTGGAAGTGAGATATTTATGTAAATATATATAAGTCGTATATTATTCCTTGATAGATACACGAATATTTTATAACTGTTGTTTGATATTGGGATAGGAACATATAAATTCATAATAATGAATACAAGTACACGTTTCCTGAATACAAATGTATTGAAGTAAGTTTTATACTTGGATTACAATTGGGATTTTGTTTGAAATATTACGTAATATTTTTTTCTGAACTCATTTTCAGAAATCTACGTTTGATGTCACAATTGGGTGATCTTGGAAGTGGTGCCGGTAAAGGTGGTGGTGGTGGTGGGAGCATTAGGGAAGCTGGTGGAGCTTTTGGTAAACAAGAAGCAGCCAGGGAAGAAGAATACTTTTACAAGCAGGTAGTTCAATAAATGACAGTTCCTGTCAATGCATCCATGCGATGTTTCTGACGTGTGGAAAATCAAATATAGACTGTTATATAGATAATGAGAAGCATGGTCTGCCTCTTTACATTTTCTGATCTTTCTGGTCATTCTTGATCAAATCCGCGATTTCAGCTATTTATTGTATTTTTCACAAAGTAATTCTTGACAAAGGAGCAATAGGTTGATTAAATACTGAAATACTTTGGGAATGCTTTAGTAATATTATTACAATAATTTCGTAACAGTAACTGACCATTACCCTATTTTCATTTATATTTAATATAATTGAATCTTCTTTGTTCACAGCAAAGGGAACAGTTGAAAAAATTGAAAACTGATCTGAAGGATGAGATAAGTTTCCATGAAGAACAAATTAAGAGACATCAAGAAGCTATTTCTCGCCATAACACTAGAGTTAAAGATTTAGAAAAAGCAGAATAGAAACGTGAATATAATGAAGCATTCATTATAGAATGATGATTTGAAAGTATTTGTCTTGTTAATGGAAAGTATAGTATTACTAGCTGACTTATATTGTCTGATTTTTGATTTGCAATAAAAATTTTTTCTCAGTTGAATCATTTGCTCTGTATACATCATTAAAAAAGCTGGATATTACAACTAAAATTAATTTAAAACCGACTTATGATACTATGAAATCATATGATGCAATGATGTCATTCATACGTAAAGGAATTAAAAACTTCGGAAAGATAGTCAATTTTCCAAAAAGAAATAACTTTTTCCATATAAGTTTCTAACAGCGCATGCACCAAGTACAATTTCTTGCTCACATATAAACAGCAACAATCCAGTGTGTTCCAGCATGAAATATCGGAATTGGCGCGTACGCAGAATTACTGGCGAATCCATTATTATTTACTGGAATCTATATATGCCTCTATACATATATTGCACTGAACTAAATGTATATAAACTGGGAGAATAATTCGATTTAAATTTCGCAACCGCAAGGTGCTCTACTCAGTTGTACAGTAGGTGACAATAGTGCCTTGAATTTTCGAAATGAGCCAGGATCAGCTGAAAATTTTTATGGATCATAAGATATTTAAAATTAATAAAATTATGTGCATACCGCACATGCTTCTTCTAAAATTTTTGTTGATTCGTTGTATTTACATCATCAACTATTCATTTCATACAATACACAGTTTTATCTACTTGAATGAAAATATGGTTTTTCTTAATGAAGGGGGGAAAATGGAAAGTTTGGTCGTTTTTATGGATATTTGGGAAAATAGATTAATAATAATACGAATGAATGAAAAGAAAATTGAAATGTAGTGAGTAATCTCCATTGTCTATCAACATTTTTCAAGGATATTATAATCTCAACAATGAAGCATTGTTAATTTCCAATTATTTATAAGATGTGTGCAAGTAGAAATAAATGATCTTTCAGGTTGGAATAGAAAGGTAACTTTTTTGAGAATTATTCTCATATTTATCTATTTTTTTTTAGATCTCGGTATAGTTTTTTTTGTCTATGTGCTAAACAATTTTTAAATTCTCTTGAGATAGTAATGAATGTTGCATAAATCCACCAATGACAATAAAAAAACAATATGTTGAAGTTTATTGTTTTTATTGAAACTACGCATATTGATAATTAAGACATTTAAAGTCCAGTATCAATTGTACAAACAACAGACAAACAACAAGTTGACAAATCAAATGTATAATAATTATTTTAACGATTTGACACCCCAATCAAAGATTGCAGTAACTAAATAGTAGATATATAATGAATCGTACGTCCATAAAAATAAATCATCCTTGAATATTCGTTAAAACTTGGTTTTTCTACTTATACTCATCAAATATATACTCTCATTCTAAATATTATATATAATTGATGGGTTTCTGCATAAGTTTCTACATCTCTATACAAGGATATCATTTTAATAAACTTTCTATAAGATTCATAGAACTTTTCCAAGACGATATTATCAATGTTCAATTGATATAATATATATAGAAGTTCATTGAATAAAATATCTTCGAATAAACTTTGACTTGGTATACTTCATTTGATTGAGATGTCAAAATATACTACACACTTTGCTTTAAATTGGATACATTATCAACTTACAATTATTATTTGTATTAATTGGAAGACTCAGTTTTAGTATATAGCGTAGTTAAAATTATCAACTTAATATTATGACTATAACGCCTTTCTAAATAAATTAATGGGTACATGCTAAGAACTATCATAATATTAAATATGCTTGCATCTTTTATTGTTCCATTCCATGCTAGATCTTACATCTAAACGATACAAAATTACCCAAGTGCTTTAATACAAAAATAATCTCGAAATATAAGATCAAATAATTGATATCAACTATATTAAATGTAAATCGTTAGTTTCGGATATTTATTTTAAGTGGAAAATTAGTGGGTTATATTCAAATACATTGCTGAACTGGTTGGGGAAATGTTTATTGAAAATGTCCGAACGCCCCAATCATTTGGTATATGTCAAATGCTGGAAAATCAGGAAGTACAGTCCTTGAATTCGTCAGAATTCGAATATGCCGCTAATCTGGTTATTTCTAACATTTCAGAATGTACATTTTTTATATCATATTTTATATTCCTATCTACTTGTTTAGGTTATGTTCATCTGATTCCACGAACTTTCATTTATCTTAACTATATCTTCACTATTACCATTTATCAGTCGATCTTAAAACAACCATGAAATTCATCATTCGAAGTATTCGAAATAAACTTACGAAATATGGTGACTGAATTTACACAAACGTTTCATAAACGAGACTAGAGACTATTCTAAATGATCTGTGAATTATTTACATAAACAGTTCTGAACATGTATTGTCTGAAATGAAATAATTCTATACAATTCTGAATGATGAATAAATTATAATGGTATGATCAAAAGTGTAAATGAGGCTTTAACAAATTTGGTTAAACACTTTGTCACGTTCATTTTCATTTGAAAATTCTTGATATTCTTATAAAGAAATGTATGGAATGTTACATTGGTATTGAAGCTAATAATTTTCATATATAACACGGACTATATGATTAGAATTTAATGAGAAATATGATTTGGACTGGTTGTATACCATAACCATCATAATTAAGTGATAGAGAATAACATGTTGGAAATTTTGATTAATAATTTCACATAGTTACCTCGAAGTTTTCGGATGTTATCAAGAGTTTGTCCAGTATATTTTACTGTTAGATTTCGAGATTTATTTTGGACCTCCGTTGTTATCATATAAATATTTGTCTCAAATTTATTTTGGATATTTAAAAGAAAGCAAATTTACTTTAATTTCATAGTATTTACAAGGCTTGGTGATAGGTAAATTTTTATTTTACCTATTTGATATGTGTTACCTAAATGCAAAAGTAATCAATTTCATTTTAAAACAGTTATCTTTCATACGATACAAATAAATTATCAATGCAAAACAATCTATTCTGAATAATTCTCATATGCACACTTGCAAATCATTTGGGCAATGAAATATTTTGGAAATGATTATTTAATCTAAAATGAATCATTTTAAATTCCTACACGAGTTTTATCAAAGGATGAATCATTCGCTAGATATGTTATAAAAATCTTTTCCATAAACGAACAATTCTGTTTCCTCTAGGAACACCCTGATTATTGAGATACTTATAAATGTATGATCATGTGATAATATCAGATGATAATTACTTTAGTATTTTTGCTAATAACGTGAATCTTCGAAAATTCTAGTTAATTTTTTATCGTTTCATATTCAGATGATATTCGATCGAAACGAGGACTTATTTCATCTATATAGGTATTAATAACAATTATATTGAAAGGGAGTTATTGTCATTTGGTTAATAATTCATACATATCGCGAGCCCATAAATGTACCTAATGACATGTACCTTTGACACGAACAATATTCTTTTGTTCGTGTCGCGCTTTGTTGAAAATAATGATGAAAATAATGATATTGTCGAATCATTTTCATGGCTCAAGATTTTATCATTCATGTGCTCCCTAATATAACTGACGTACACTTTCATCGAAACGATAGCATGTTTTCTCAAAAATATAGATATGTACATACGAATACACCAAAAGTTATACTTCTATGTAGCATATAAATTATATGAAAAATTCAACTATTTCTCTCCAAACTTTCTTCAATACAAAAACGGTACCTACTTTATATATCTACTATTTTCAAATAATTATACATTCACAATCGAAATTCTCCCAACGGTAGATTGATGGCAAAGATAATGCCAACGATATTTACAGTTGCAATTCATTTCATTAAAGGCCTAATCATCAACCTCATCTGATCACGATAGTAAAGCAACAAATTTCACGAACCCTAATAATACTACAGTGCCGCAAAAAGACACCGACGATGCTGCTCCACAAATGTGAATCTCAATTTCCTATAAAAGAACAAACAGAAAACTTCATGAATGACGTGAATCACTTGACATCTCGTACAATTTCAGGATTAATGTAATCCCGTTCAATTCCCATTGAAAAACGCCGGACACGTCAATTTTTATTTCATGGCAAGATATTTGGCCACTCCACAAGTTTTGATGAATTTCCTCAAATCACTCTAAACATAACCCAGAAGATCCAATTTTGAAAAAGAGATTACTTATTTTTTTTAATGAATCAAGTAAATCGTAATAATTTAAAAATAGTCGATAATTGATATGTGTACAAACACTCAAAGTTTCTGTCCACTTCCGGTTCAATGTCTTACCTCAGGATGGTAGTTGATACATTTCGGTGGTCTTCTCCTGTACAAACTATCTTTGGGTTTATGCAAGCACCCGCCGTTCTTCGATTCGTAGTTGACTTCTTGCGGAATAATGCTCAACTGCTTACTACCGCAAGGACACACCATGTCTACTACCAGAAGAATCAGATTACTGTGAGGGATTTTCTGCACACTGAAAGGCCTACAATAAAAGTAAATGTCTATCATTATCCCAAATGTTATTTGATGATGACTAATTCATACCTTTCGCAACCACTATTGTGACAGTTCGTTAACTTCCCCTTCAGGGGGTTGCTTTGTCCACTAGTGTTCAGTTTTTGGGGTTGTAGTATATAGAGGTCCACTTTACGATCACACGGTCTGATGCCGAATTGTCCAATATCAATGCCTTCCATTGGGTCAGACTCGTAAGGTGGAATGAAAGATGGAGAGTAGATGTTTGAGGGAGGTGACATTACTGTATGTTGATCGTCTATAATATCTTCGCCTGTTGGATACTGTTCTATGTCGTATTCGGAATAAACATCCACTATATCGTCTAAAACATTAGTCGCATGTACAACTGCGGTTGAGGTCGAGAAATACAAGCATAAAGGGCAGTTCACAATAAGAGTTTATCTTTCAGCTTTTCACGTTGCTGGATTAGAAATCTGGTAGGAGGAGACAGTGTCATGAGATTTGCAGCTTTATTGAATACATAATGACCCAAAACAAAACGTTTTGTCAGTTTTCTTCGTTAATGTACTATTTTTTTATTGGTGCCCCATTCTACCCATTTAAAGCACGCCTCAGCGTGTTTGAATCGAACTTCAAAAAACGCGCGTTTTTCAAAGTTACCATGGCAAGATCAACGACGAAACGAGAAACGTGAAGTCTAAATGAAAAATTTTGGTTTATTGATCTGACAGAATCATCTTGTAAACGTCAAATAAAATATTACTGACAAATGCAAAACTTTATTCAAACTTATAATGGGGCACAAATAAAAAAAATAGCGTAAAGTATTCGTGCAGTTGTTCTCTTGCGCCGTCGTGCTCGAAAAATCGCGCGTGTTCTTCAACTTTTTATCCACTCATACTTTGATATACTATGATGTAGAGATGAACAACGTAGTTTTCAAAATTTGAGAACTGTTTTTTTTTTCTATAATCAATTCATAATGAAGGCGAAAGGAACGAATTTTCTGTTCAAAGTACAGAGAAATTTACCAGCTGTCTAGTTTTCGATATTAGTCATATTGTATTTATGTAGAAAACTCATGAAATAAAAATAAGAAAGAAAATATATTGGTTATCAGAACTCCAAACGGTGTCTATTGTGATTGCACTCTCTCATTCTAGATTTTGCTTCACCAATCAGAAGGAAGAACGTGAAAAGTTTACTTGTGAATATCGCTTAAGGAGACCAATAACACAGACAATACATGTAATGTTAATGTTCAATACCTTCATCCCGATTGTACGCTAAAGCTGTCCCATATATCATTTTCAACTTTGAAAATAATACAATCATACTCTTCATTAGGAAACTATAAAATACTTTCATCGGATCGAATATCTGAAAAAAACGTACAATCATAATGCATCAATATTATTCTCTATGTAATTGATATCCCTACTTTTGGAACATTTTTGTTACTGCTTCCACTGTAGTGAAATTTACTATCTGAACAAGCACCTTGATAGTCGTACACAGGGACTTTCACATATATTCTGTCTTGTACCAAAGAGTCCATTATCGTTCCATCAATTTGTCCGAAGAATTTTCCAGTATGCTCAATTGTTTCAGATATCACTATGAAACCATTATTATCGAGAACGTAACAGTCCAACTTGTCACTAGCACAAGTTATGCATGAGCTGGATCCAGTGCACTGTGAAAGAATCCATGGTTTAAATAATCTGTCACATCGAGCAATGAGAAATATCTAATTGATTTACTATCAAAACGTTGCCAAAATGTTATATTTTTAATATGCAGACAGACATTAAACGATGTTTCATGCATAAAAGTCTATGGAAATAAATATTTACCTTAAAGTGATCATAATATGTACTTTTTTCAGAGAAAAACACAAAACTACCAATCTCGTCAGTAGATCTCGCAGTATTGTTATTCGCAAACTCGCTAATAGATTCCCTAATCATCATGTTTTCTTTATATATATAAAACTTCCCAGCCTTCTAGCCAAAAATATTTAGCGAATAAAAACTGCCCAAATTGACGCGTGCATATTTCGACAATCAGAAATAATCGCTGGCGAATCCATGATCGATTATGTTCACTAGGAACATTCTCGCAAACGTTTCTAGTTATAAGTCATATTTTCTACTTTTCACGATGACTTGTAAAATCAGCTCAAGTTCTGTATAGTTCACTGAAATGGTCCTTACTTTAGAAGTAATATTGAAGAAATGAGACGCCAGCGTCGAATGTTGATATTGTAGCCCCACCACAGCTGCTGGGGCTCGATGACCTTTATGTTCAACAAATACAGCATGCGTGGCAGTTATGAGAGGTTTTCCGTAAGCTCCAACATCGAATGGGACAGAAAACACAAAGCTCTCCGGCTCTATAGAGTGATGATCGACTGCTCTTTTATACCACGTTTCGTCCATTGCCCGAACGTTATTTTCACTGAAGTGGCTGTGGAAAAGAGATTTACATTTATGTTCCATATATACGGCTATTTATTGATGATGGTAACTTACGGCTCTGTAGGCTTGACGTTTGTTAAGTTTGTCCATCGAAGCAATCCACTTCTTGTAGCAACGAATGACAGTGTTGATCCAAATATTTCATATCCTTGGCTGCAATATATAGGAGTGTCATCATGGGGAAATAAATGGAGTGCAAGTAGAAACATAATAATTTTAGCAGATACAACATAAAGCATATGAAGACATGATATAGTGTGTATTGAATTCCAGTAAAATCTTGAAGAAATTTCAAGCGACCAGTTTATATTAATCACCAGAAATGTAACCTCATGGACTATGAAGTTGAGGAATTTTTCAAAAGCATTTACGAGTACTCGTCACTGAGTATTTATGTTGAAGTCACAAATACAATAGAAATACATCATATGAACGAGATCTATAAATGGATAGGCCTATGACTTTTGTCAACTGAAATATATTATAAATAACAATGAATTGAATTTTCAGATTCCAGAGGAGGAACGATTTGTTGATTCCGGATATCGTGTACCTACATAATATTTTTGACATAATAATACGACTCCTTAGTGATGACCCTAACCCCATACTCACAGAAATCCTTGAAGCTGAAATATATCTAAAATTGAGCTTTCTATTACCATTGAAGAATGCTGAAAATATCGTCACGATGAAGGTATATAGGAAGCCCAATCAATCATTTTCACTACGGAGTCTACTGAGCATCGCGTATTTGATGAGAATTCGAGTTAACGTACTATAAAAAATATTTCATTTCGAATAATGAAAATCAGATACAAGCTTGAAATAATCAGCATCAATCACATCATTATAACAGATCATTAACATGTAATAAAAATTCTTATCTTTCCTTATCCTGAATTGTTCACTTCGAATTTATCTGTCGTTTTTGGTTACCACTTTTTGACGAATTTCAAAACATAATTCAGTGATTTTGAAGAGTTTTATGAAGAACTGTATATAATATGTAATTCGGTTTAGTGTTTATAATAACATCTTCATGTGTAGAAAATAGTTGTGGAAGAATGGTGAACATTCTACATTTGAGCATATTTTTTACGTATTTTTGGTTGTTTGATAAATATCGATTTCATATCTACTCTGAATTCTAATATAACATATTGTTCTTTTTCAAGAAAATATCTTTACCTTTGCAACTGTACCATAAGGTTGCCTATAGGGCTAATGTGCAAAGAACAAATTAGTTAAATAATCACATAAAAAGTGCATAGAAAAACATAATTAATGTCATTTAAAAACATGCAGTATGATAAGAAACAGAAGTCACTTACTGTTTATCAGAACGAATAGGTCGTTTTTCTAAACCTTCAGTTACCATTGCATCCAGAACCAAAGACTGTAATAATGTTTTGTCGCCTGAAATCGTCGATACAGTTAAATTAAGTAGTGTGGCAAGTATATTCAACTTTTCGACCTGTACCCGTTTTGGCGCTATTTGTTCGTATTTTCTGTTTGGAGATATCACAATAACCAATTGTCAAGCCAATGACAGAATTTGAAGTTAACTTAACGAGAAATGAATTGCAATACGCAATAAATTCCATTTTAGGAAAAGTACGAACTACACCAACTCAAATACATTGGTTTCACGTACAGTAATATGCGTCTTTCTCTTGTTTAGTAGACATGTGATGATGTTCTCGTTGTAGGGGTGACCTTGGCCTCAAGGACATCCATTTCCACCCCGGTCGACGAGTTCTGGAGAGAAAGTGCAAAACTCGATCCTCTGCTGTTTTGAACCACTGTTCTCCAGACGAGCCACTTGTGTACTCACAATAAACCCTTCAAAACAAAATACCATTTTGAAAAAATACTAATGGACGAAAAATACTATGTAAAATCTTCAAGCTCAACTTCGCAGTTATTAGTAATAATGAAGGGTAGTTAACAATTTTATAGATGTTTTGTTTGAAGTTGTTCAGTCAAATTGGTCACTAATTCAACTTCAATATTTACCAGTCTGGATGGACTCTCCAATTGTCGCCCTTGAAAAAGTCGCTGACTGTGGAGAGCGTATTCATTATCGATTATAATTTTAGAGTTACAACAAGTGAGTATACTTTACCATTTTTCGGACTATGTTTTATTTCCTGTTCAGCCAATAACTCATACATGCCATACCCTTCAGGAATAGCGAGTCCCAATGAAAATGGAGTCCCTTCAATAGGGTTATAAAAGTATTTGTTTCTCCTTGTTGTGACTCGTCTCTGTGAAAACGAACAAAATTAAATTTCGAATTTATGAAATGAGCTCTTTCTATACCATATTGTCATAATGCACTTTGACACTGAGCTCCATCTCTCCTTCTTTTTGGAAAATCATATCATGTCTCAACTGTAACGAGTAAAGGTTAGTTCTGATTATGATAACTCAAGGATCTACTCACATCAAGAAGGAAAGTATGGTTTTCTCTAGGGCCGTTATCGTTCTCTACCAATTCGACTTCTGTCAAATCCACAGAAGTGTATTTTGGTTCGAGGGTGTCTTCATAGAGATCATTGCTCTCCTGGAGAGGAAAAATGTATTAGCTTTTGGATAAACATAGACAGAATATTCAACATACCACTGGCCTCAAATCCGGGTGATACAGAACGTGGCCATTGTTATTAACGATAAATGAATAACCGTTTACCCCTAACTGAAAAGGAAAAGAATTAATATAGAAGTAATGAAGAGCGTATATAAACTACTAGGAATGGAATTGTATTTATTTTTTGTGAAGGAAACTATTTTTTATTTTCCATAATTTTTCTCATTTTATCATTCCTGAAATATTTTCCCTGGATTTTTTTCCACTCACCTTATAAGGTGGGACCAGTTTCTTGATCTGATCAATTGCGACATCTGTCCCAACAACACCCAGAACGTTCGCAACCCGTATCTAAGAAGAAAGTATCATTTATTATTTTTCTCTTCAGAAATGACTTTCAGAAAACTCACGGAATGATTTCTGCGATCGAACACAGGGGTAGTGACAGTCGTCATCAATTGGCCGTGTTGACCGTCAGAGAGGCTATCGGCCTGGAATGGAAATAATCATGAAAATGTTCCGACAATGTGTGTACTTAGTGACACTTACTCTGCCACCAACGTAGGCCGACGTCCATTGAATTGGATGATCATTTTGGTACATAACCATTGGTCTGGCCATAACTTCGATGTAATGCAAGACGCTTTCTTTAATTTCAATATAGTCTTGGATTCGAATGTAGTATCCTGAAAAAAATAATTGAATATAACTCGAGTTAACTGGATACAAGAGTGAATGATTTTTATTTATTATTTATATTCATTTAGTTATTTAATTTTTTTCTATTTGCACATACAGATGCTTGCATCTAGGTGCATTTATAATTTATAATACATAATGAATAAGACTGAACTAACAAAAATTTGTTGATGGAGAGAAAGAAATAATAAAAGAGAATAATAATAATAATAATGATAATAATTTCTTTCATATAATATATATTTGCAATAATAAATTAGAAGAGTTGGAATAGACGACTGGTTTTTTTGCCTATTCGTTTTTTCATTTTTCATATTATTTATTTTTGATGTATTGGGAGAGTTATACCAACCAAAGTAAAATAGTAAACTTTTGTTTGAAACCAACTCATTCCTATATGTATTGTTGGGTTGAATTTTGATTCAGAAAAAAAATATATCAACGAAACTATGTAATTATGAAGTAGATATAACGATACAGATATATACATGAATATATGTATAAGCTAATTAGTATCACAAAAATATTTTTGTAGAAATCAAAGTATATGTTGATGTCTTGATTATATTTTTAGTTTTCTAACTCGAGTCAGAGAGTAGATTCGAGTTGACTCAAATTAATTACTCGAGTCGACAATCACTAATCTTTCAGCTTGTTCAGCTTACCTTTATGAGCACAGGCCATCCAATGCATTTCATTGGCACCACTTGAATCTTTCCCAATGAGGTACGTGAATACTCTCACCGGAGCATGAGGGAAGTTGTACATTTTAAAAATGTCCTTGTATGTCGCGGGTGGACCGTCTGTTATCAGCATGATAGCCTGGTTACATTGGCAGCCCTGCCCAGATCGATTATACTATAAAAATTACAGTGTCAATATAATAGTATTGAATTGACGACGTGTCGAATATGGGACACAAAATCCATTGGAAGTCCATTGTACATCCAATTCAGGCCAAAACGTCAATGTATAGTGAATGGACGTCCATTGGACGTACATTATTGGACGTTCAATGGCTATATACTTATTACGTCCATTATAACTACATAACAAATACAGAACTACTTATACAGTGACATTCATAAAGTACGCAACAAATGAAGAAAGATATATTTTTTGAAATAATAAAGATTATTATCAATACAGGCTCGTCTCAAAACCAACTGACCCGATATACTGAGTAATTATCAGTTTTTTTCCGGAATTGCCTTCATCAAAATTAGAAGAGTTATATTTCTCGAAAACTTCAAAAAAATTTTTGCTATGAAGATAGGTCATATAAAATATCATTTTACGAAAAGAGAAATGAAGACCCGAGATCCAATGGGAAAGATCACTAAGTGATGAAATCTTTCCAAACCTCTCTTAATCGATAAATATAATGATATTGGTTCAGTGTACAACGATCAGAATCAAAGCAGATAGATTCTACAGCGTTTTGAAATCAGCATTTTCATTCAAAATTTAAAAACGCCAGAAATAAGTGGGTGGTGCTATGACCGTATGACGTGCTACACCCTAAGTCTATCTTTGTCTGTTTTCAAATATTTTTTGCTTATAGCATGTGTAATGTTGTCAAGTTTACTTGTGGATGACTCCTCACTCCTTTGATATATTTTCTCGAAAATGTATCGATAAGTGATAACTATATCATGTCATGATAATTTGTGGAAAAATATCATTTATATTGTATTCTTTTACATCTTTTATTCCGAGAAAAAGTTGTGATATTTTGGTAGGGCAACACAGCAAGATTTACCATGGAACAATTATCTATGATTGGTCAGCTCAAGGTCGATGAGCTTGTAGGGCTAGCACGTCACACTGCGTTACACCAATGAGAGCAACCTTGGCGCATGGAATTGTAAGTTTGAAATCAATTCCGTTTATTTTATTATTTCTTTCATGATATAGCCCGAATAAAAAATTTAGTAGTAGTAGGGTAGTTTTTGGACATACAGAACACGATTATGCTGTTTTGAAAAATTAGTGGTATCCCCCATCATAAGTGGAGGGGCTATAGATATTCCCTTTTATTGGGTGATGGTCTGCAAATTTTATTCAGCTACCAATCACTCACCTTTTGGAGGATTTCAAATGCCGTGATGAAAGCAGATGTGAAATTGGCAATATTTTCAGGTTTCAATGACCCCATGGAATCTTTCAGATATCTTATATTCTCACTGTTCGCCTGAAATATAAAAATATGAAATATAAAGTATGTCAATGCATACCAAATCACTCACCTGGGCCAATTGATCTCTGAAACACGACACAGTCTCTTCAGTCTTGTCGGAGAATTTATAAACATTAACGAAATCATTATCGGATAGTGTATCCAAAATGGCTTCTACTGTAGCTCTGGCCAAGGCTGCTCTATGTCCCGTCATGGAGCCCGAGTTGTCCACTAGGATCACCAAGTCTTTGGGAGATGTTGCCGCACTAACGTACCATGATGACGAACGGAAATCATATATATTTCTGCTACTTCGCGGTCTTTGCCAAACTGTAGACATGTCTTCAGGAGGCCAGGCCATACCTTGTGGAAAATTTGAAATATAGATCAGATTTCGAAAAGGGTTGCTATTGCGAAGTGGAGAACGAAGTTATTCCTGCATTCTTCTTACCTGGATACCTCCGTAGAAATCCTGACGAGCTGCCAAAAAACTGCCAGGATAATGAAGGGTCTCCTTCGTAGTTGTTGATGAATAGCGGGTCTAAATGTTCTGACCACTGAATGGCATTCATAACATCTGGATCTGAAATAATATCTGCTATTGTACAAGGTCTCAATTTAAGGATTCATAATGAACTCGCAAACTAAAGGGATCATCATCAAATCTAAAAGCCGGTTCTTAAGCAAAGAAAAGAAGACATGACAAGAAGTGGCTGATTTGGCGAGGAGCAAAAATGAGTTTACAATAATGTGTTGATCTATAATCAAACTTATTCCAATGAGATTAAAGAGAATTATCACAATCATTTTAGTAAACCTACCGTATTCGTTGACATTATTTGGCATCAGTATCGTACTAAGAGTAGTATTGACAGGAAGATGATCGAAATGTGCGTTTGGTGTAAGTATCATATCTCTAGTGCCTTCGGCTGGTCTACCATCAGGCCCGAAGGCGTTAAGTCTTTTGGCATTGTAGTATCGAAACTGCTGACCGTTGTCTGTCCGAGGTGTCAGTGCAGCTTGTTCTGCGGAGTCCATTATTCTCTATAATTGAACAATATTCATTAGTAGTGTCTTATTGCCTACTAGGGATTGCAATCCATCCTGTGGATCCACAAGGAGTAAGTCCAACAAATTGTTTTGAATTTGCTGCATTAAAACATCTTTTGTCGAGTCATTCTGTCACCGAAAATGTGTAACTCCTGGTTTTATTGGAGATATATGTTTTCAGTAGATAATTTTGCTTTGCGAAAGGATTTGTAAACACGGATGGAAATAATGAAAATTACACCGAATCAGAATGTTCTGAAAGAAAGGCAAAGTGAAGGCATCATTTGAAATTGACTAAGTACGTATTTGACTAGCACTACTATTTACTAACTAGAAAACTGATGAGGGTAGAGGCAGAATAGGTATTTTCGGCTGACTGCATAAGGTGCAAACTCGTACTCGTGAGATCCAATTGAATTCAAGTTAATAGAGCAAAAATCCATCTGAAATGATAACGATACTGGATCGAAATCACTACTATCCCCCTTGCAATTTAGCATATCTGCTGAGAGCTATATTATAGATAATTTCAAAGTCTGCCTCTTAACCGTATGATGAATGAATAAAATTAACTCACCATAACTGCACTCATTTTGAAGTCCATCATGTTTTTGACCTCGGCTGCCATTTCTCTAATCAGTATCAGTCCATCTTTCCTTACTACATCTATATTTACGTCATGATATTTCTGGAACAATATACAGATATATGTTATGTATACAGATTGTCCGAAAAATATGAGAAATCTCTCTGATTCAAATAAAACCTGGAGAAATGAGATGACAAGCTTAAAAAAATATTCTCTACAGGCCCCACTTTACAGAAACATCGTATTAGTAACGCCACTGGAAATCGGAGTATATTAATCGCAAAATTTTTCATAAATTACTGTCCTAAAAATTCAGTTGTTTTGAAATAGTTTATTGTTTGGTATTTTTCAAAAAGTTTGATGTGGAAAATTGCAATTTCTTATTTTTTCAGGTGTGGACTAAGTTTCATCTTTGAGTCTCAAATGTTTCAACACTTCATACGATGAAATGAACTGTTTTATTTCACCGAAAATAATAATGAAAGAATTGATTAACTTTTAATAAAAAATGAGGAGTTCTGAAGAGATTCTGGAGATCATGTTCCCTCTGTTTCAACTCTCATCCTTAAACAAATAGACTGCACTTGTGTCACCTTGTAACATAGATGTAGGTATGTGAATTAAATGATGTTTCATAAAAACAGTATATTGACCATGTTTACATCTATACCAATGGACGTTGTTTGGATATAACAATCATTGTGAATTAACAAATAAACAAGGGAAAATAGGTCAATGCTATAATTACAGATTTTATTGCTTAATTTCAATACACGTCCATTTACTTCGTTTTCGATCGTTCTTTTTTTGGTAGAAAGACATGAAAATCACGAAATTTATACTCGTTCATAGTTTTGTGGCAATGAGTAACTTATAGAACGCCTCATATATACTATATTTCCAAAATTTAAAGGAGTTGCCTTGGTTTATGATAACGCAAGAAAAAAAATTTCTACACTCGAAATATTTGTCAGTATTTATCAGTATATTTATAATATATCAGTATCTATATTTACATATCCCGACCATTAAAACTAACCACGATGACTGAGATTTATATGGGAGTATACGTTGAATAGTTTGAATAGAAATATTATCAAAACATAATGCAAGGAAGCAGATTCGACTTGAGAACGAACATACAAACAGTATTTTGTTCCTAATCAACGCTGGGATAGGTGAGAAAATTTCCATTACCATCAGAAACATTACCTAATGATTTCATTGTTGTATGAATAAATAAATTGCTACATCTTTGTTAAAATTCCTGCGCGAATTTTATATTCACAATTTATCTGAAAGAGAAAGTAAATACTAAGAAATACGGAAGAATTCACTCAATTCAATTAGTAGGTAAACATTAATAATTCTCTTAGAGTAAACGCCAGTCCAAGGATTGGTACGGAAACTCAAGGATACAGCAAACAAAATGAAATAAGGAATGGAATAAATTAAAGAAAGTTTAACATGCACATCTAGAAATAATTAAAAACAAAAGTGTTCAACTTTTCTTCTTCAATTTATTGAATCTCACCTTGAATAGTCAATATTTTCTGTTATAATTAATAGATTCACGGATGGATTACATGAATGAGGTTCAATTGGTGAAAATTCTCGTTATTTCAGTCTATTTTCCAAAAAACTGTTTCTTTTGAAAAAACTGTGATATGCTTTTACGAAAATTAAAGAGAAAGAACTTTATTTCCTCAAACTCATCCAAGTGGTTAAAGAAGAATGTATAGTTGAATTCTTCTCTGATGTGAAATGTTGAACTCAATGAATACATTCTAACTTTGAGCGACACATTTTTTATATGATCTATATACCAACTTACCCTCTGTAGTTCGTTCATTCGTGTCGTTAATTTGCCGTATTCCCAGAGGTCCACTCCAAACTTCAAAGCCCAGTTTTTCACTCTACAAATATAATTAAACTTCAATTCACGTCATTAATTATATATGTTCCTCATTTTTCATCATTTTCAGATCTTCTTTGCATTTAAGTGTTATTTTAAATCTTGATATATTCATAATAGAATTTCTCTATAGAATAATTGAATCAACATTTCGAAAAGTTCAAGTTTTTCGATGTTATGATTAAACAATATGTACGTCAACAATTTATTCTACTAATAATTCAAACTAATAAGAAAAATCACCGAGGTTATTCGATTTAAAAAATCTGCATACTCTTAACGGTAAAACTTGTCACACATCATTATATGCTTAACTCAATTAGCACTACAACTACAAATATATAAATGTACGAAATGAATTGTCAAATTTGAATATGTAGATTTTTTGTCAAGATGTTTTCAATATTTTGTTTTGTATTTTTTTCCATTCGCACTTTGATTTGGAATACCTGGATCACGTCTTGTTTGAAATAACAAATACCCTGAATGATTTCTTCAAGAATCATTATTACATAGTTTGAACCTCTATCAAATTTATAGAGATAATTTTATGGTGTCCTCTCTTTTTCAGGATCACAATTTAATTCAAAACTTTCAGAAATGAGTAACGAAAAAAAGGTTCCAAAATCCTCGATTTTTTTTTAAATCATCCTCCACATGGCATAAATTCTGACTGTAGAGGTAGGTATATACTCTGTGATTGAATAAATTCCATAGCCCAATTATGTAGCTCGACTTTCTGAGATCTTTGGAGGTCGTGAAGAGTTCGTATAAGGGTAGGTCGGTAGCCGAAAGCTGTCAACCTACTCCGATCGACATGAGCGTTAGAGAGAGTCACACAACACAGTGCACTTCTTACTCGTTGTGGGGAATGTCTTCATCCTGTTCAGAAAAGCCTGGTACGACATGGGCAAGCAAAACGATCACCACAATGTATGCCTCGAACGACCTCAGCCAAGCAACTTGATCTCGCAACATGTTCACACCACTTCTGCCGTCCATCTACTAGGTCGAGTTCTGGATATCCGAAACTGGCAGAAGATTGGCTGAACAAAACATGTTCCGTTTAATGTCGATGCCGATGTCGATCACTGAAATGTCTTTCGGTATTCAGACACGCCGTTTCAACATGTTACTGCGATTTTGATAGTATGAGGTTCGAATCATGACCGGCTGTAGTACACACCCCGAGTCGGCAAAATCTATTTTGGATTGGGGAGTCGGACGCTGCGCATACGCCGCCCTCACAATCGATAATGAAAACTGAAAACTACGATCTCCTACAGTGCGTCCACGTTGAGTGATCCTCAACTATCGAAAGAGCAAAGCTTCTCTTTCGAATCACAGGTCCTACCTCAACGATGGATCAGACCTTGAACAGATTGACTATAGGGTACCTCAAGGATCCGTTCGTGGGCCATTTCTGTTTCTTGTATACATAAACAACTCATGTCTGACCTTTGCAACCATATAATTTTCTGATGACATCTCCCAACACGATGAAACCATGAGTAAAAGCTTCATTGACTACAAAAGCTAACACAGTTTTTAGATTACTCAAAATTTCAAATATATACTTCGATGAATCAAAGTACAATTTCTCAATAAAATAGTTGTCTTCAGAATCAGTAGCATTTTCACCCTTTTCTTCAATTTGTGCATACTATTTCTCACTTACATAATTGTAGGGATCTGATTTCAAAGCTCCACGCTCTTATAAATGATTGAGTTATGTCTTAAAGACAGCAGAGGGATGGATAAAGAAATTATAGTCTATAGTCCTGACAGACTCCGTTTTTTCAATGCCATTAATGCAAAATAAAAAAGTATCTTATCGGTTGAGACATACCTGGGAACATTTAGGCATCAATAATTATAACAACACTCCACATTGACTTTACAACGATGCCAAATTTATTTTAGTTTATATATTTTATGAATCGGAAATATTTTTCAAAACAATTAGAATGATATATGAAACCTAACTTCCTGTTTCGGTGTATCGTTGAAAAAAATGACAAGAAGCACTTTATGCCAAACTGTCGCCACTATCTTACTATAAATATACTATAGTTACATAGTAATGCGATGAGGGTTACCAGATATATCGAATATAGGAATCGTTGTCAACAATTTTTCATCAGACTAAGTATAATGCCACTCCTAACCCTATATATGTGTTCACAATTTTGCTGTGAATACGTAAAAAATGTTTCGATTCACTCTATTGAATCTTCAATGACACACAGTATAGACTAGACTAGTCGTAGTTGGTACATATCATTTCTTGTTATTTTCGAATTCACTTAAATCGAACAATTCCTAAGGACACCATCTTGTAAAATATCTGATTTCAATCTACTATAAGCTGAAGTAGTCAACTTGAGGTAATCCAATATAGTTTTATAGGTATTCACTTTTACACTAATCAGATGAAATATGAACAGGGAGTTCCAAAGGTATGGAATTATTCAACTCTCAGTTTTATTCGGTATTTTTTCATATATAATCAAGTGAACAAATTGGTATTTTATTGTCGATTTGGTGATTCGTACGATCAAAATATTATCCCACTCTTTCGAATATAAGAGAGAACGTAAGAATTGTTGAATCGGAGTTATACCTGTCTAGAATTTTACGCACACTAAAAAAAGGAGAAATCATTTTCATACACTATCAAAACATGTATAGTTTTATGAAATGTTCACAATTTTTTTTCAATTCTGCTGTTTGCAGATTAAGCTTAAGCAAGCTTCAGTTGTAGCAAGCCACACTCCATACCTGTGGATCTTACTGTATATTTATTTAATCTTCATTTCACTGATTGACTAGGAGGTCATTCTCATCTAGTGATTGACAAACCAAACAGCAATTTTGATAAAAGCTACCAGATAACATATGGAACAATCTGGACTCGCAGAAAAGATCCAATATATCCAGAGACCGAAGATCTGATAACATCGAATATATCGAATGAAATCGTTCCACGATCTTGATAGTTCTTATGTTTGGATTACTTTCACGATCCACATATTTAAAATTATTCCTAATTCATTTGTCATCCAATCTTGGAAGACTCGGATTTTTGAACGGCCGAAAGATCTTTTGGCTATGAAATAGCTATGGATTTTAATGATGTAAACCAAACAAAATGATATAGTAGCACCAGGTTCAGCTGTAATTCTATGGACGTTTCTGGTAACTAGACTATGGACGGTATTAAATACCCTTCAACTCAACTTCAATCTCAGAGCCTATGAGCGAAGTGAGTCGGGAGGACGAGAAGACAAATTGCATAAGAATTTGTTCTAACTATGTGGGTCGTGGGTCCAATCAATTGGACAATTGTGCGTGATTGCATTGAATTATTCAAAGGCATATATCAGGATGCTTTGCGTGATGAGTAGCATTCACAATGTAGCACCATCTATAGGTATATTCTAGTTGAAATTGATAATCTAAATACTTTTTTGCATTGGTCAGTGATAGTGTGGATTTTTGTTTCTCCATTTGTCCTCATGTTCCTTCATCATCCAATAGAAAGATATTGGCGTATATATTTTCAGAAATAACAAATATTCTTGAATCGACAGAATAGCAGTGAAATGTGAAACTGATGAGAATTCAAAATGCTGCAACTCTGAAATATTTAGTCGTTGAGACTAATGAATTTTATGACTGAAGGTCCCAAAAGGATATTCTAGAGATTATTTTATCTAAAAAGAGTGTCCGAAATTATTGAAGAAATTGAACGAAGATAATGAGAGGTTTCATTTTCAAGACACAGGGCAAGAAGTTAAGAAATAATTTTGTGTTGCATTGGTTGAAGAACTTCCAAGTATTTCAGTGGCCGAAAGTGAAGGAAATCAAAAACATCCCGTAGAAGATTGACTAGGATAACAATAGTAGAAAAATAAACAACAATTCCGATCATGATTTCAATTCACAAATTGTTGGGGATCAGAATACGTTGGAAGGTATTGAATTTAATGAAATTGGTACCATTTACAATTTTGTAAAGTTTTCATTTTTTGATTATTTTTCACGATTGACATATTAAAAACATAAATCGAGTACTCTGCCTTTAGAACTAGGGAGACATCCCCGTTTCGAGGGAAATGGAGGCTCCGTCGGTATGAATGCACCCGTATACAACACATGACAACATTGAACACCAAAAACAGAAATTAACTATTTACATGGAAAATGTCAAAAGAATATGTGAGAATATCACAGAATTTGATTGACTTGGTTATAGGGACACTTTTGAAGCCATGTACTACTCCAGAACGAGAAAAAGAATAATGAGAATATTTTCCATATATTTCTGATTAGTATACTCGAAATGAATCTTAGCTTCATCATTTTAAAGGACGTATCTTACCACGGTGGTGTTCCTTGATCTATAATGGGTAATTGATCAGATATTTGAGGTTTTGTTATTGAATAAATGGTTGAAGAGTACGATCATCTTGCAGCAAACCTTCATCGTCAGAATGTTTGAAGACATGGGCATTTGTGAGACATTTAAATATTTGGTATCAAATTAAATGTTTTCGATAATGTCATAACTCGGCAAAATCTCATCTCATCATTCATGAAATTTTTATTTCATCCAGGTATATTTTGGTATGTTGATAATAAATATCAATCCATCTCTCTTGAAAATTCCAATAAAATTTTCTGTCCTCATCTCAGGGTATATCTCCTTTTCTTCCTTTTTTTGAAGATATGAAAAAGAATTTAGTAAACACCTACTTCTGAACCTTTATTTCTCTGATATCTACAGCATCATACAAATGTAGAGTTTCTATATTGTCGTATGATTCTAAACCCAGATGGACGAATATGTTTCGAAGGTGAGACGTGAAGAAATCAATTCAACTGTCGAGTAGATTCTTTCAATGTGACCTTGACTCCGTTCAGTGTAAAATAATGCTGAATACGGAATTGTTTTTGCAATGCAAAAATATCGATATTGTGTATAAAGACTCGGCTCTAATACTGTTATATTTCCATTACTTTCCACGGTCCACAACACCAAAGCTTCTTCTAAGTCCTGAATAATGAGCCCTGAAGTAACATCCCTGACGATTCGAATGTTACTTCACTAATACTAAGTTTGACATCTTCAAATAGAGAAATCAATGAGGTAGCCATATTATCATCGTCAGTACCCCAGCAACCCCTTACGGCTGCAGGAGATAATTTCGAGCCTATACCAGGCGCCCAGAAGGCATTTCAGCAATGTGAACCGTGAGGTCCATTCATCGATGGACAATTGGATTCGATGCTGGCGTGGCATTTGACAATGCCAGACAGATATTTGTGCAGAAAACGAGAAATTACCAACAAACACCATCTATAATCCATACAGAGTATGTTCGATGTAGTACACAATGCAGTTTTTGGAACAAAGCAAAGTTGAGGAGAATGAGGATGTGTAATGCTATGAAACTCCACTCTTTACTATTCCTTGGAGTGGATTCAGCATCACTCAAAATGAAATTATGCAACACTTTTTTTGCGAGTGAATCACCGACCAAAACAAGACCCACCAGATGCACTAGGTCGGTTGATAATATGCATGTTCCATCCAAAAATATTTTTTCCATATTTCCATATAATGGATGTCGTCGAACCAATATCAAATATAGATGGTGCTCGATAGTAGATTAACTTCTCGTTCACACTCTCCTGCTGAAAACTATCAGATAGCTTGCGACCATCAACATAATTCGTCCATTAGAGATTGGGCCCTGCTAGCTATATCTTCAGGTGTAGTTCCAATTGGTCATTGGTTCGCTCCACTCCTTGCAAGCGTAAGGGGTTGCAAGGGCACTGTTGAAATTGTGAGTGATACTTACCTTCCTCACCACCTACAGAGCGATGGATTCGTTCATCACCTGTGCCACCTGGGGAGGCATTCGTGTCAACGGGGATGTCTTCCAGGACTAATGACCTATCAGTTGGAATGATCTGAAGGTATAGTGAGTGGAAAGTAATCCAAACAAAATATTCTAATCTGCCTGCATGCAACTGTGATCTGCGCTCCTATGGTTAATTTCTTTGAGTAGCTTTTGAAGGAATGATATAATTCGAAGTGATTTTTTTATTGCATGTATAGGATCTTCGGAATACAAGAATAGAATAGAATAGAATTTTATCAACCACGTTATGTATGAATACATTTCTAGCAGGTCGAATTGGGATTCAATATATAATAAAAGAAGCTCTACAAGTGTAAAAATAGCATCTATTAGCCCTGAAAAATTCACTCGTGAATTAAAAATGATATATTTGGGATCAACAATTAATAAATCTTAAATGTGCCAGTGTTCAATAGCAAAAATAAAAATTTACTTCAGTCGTCTTAACACAATTTTGTATTTTATCTGGAAAGAAAACTAATATATAATATCACAATTGTTATTACTCCAAATTTGAATATATAACAATCCCCGGTATTTTCTGTGGCATTATCACTTGTAATGAACAAAAAAATAGGAATGGAGTTCCAGTATCATTTTCGCTATTGAAGACTCGGACATCACAAGCAATCCAACATGTCATACATGGTTAAAACACACAAAAAATTTCTTTTCAAAGGAACTATAGCCAACTATCGGTAATAATACAACTTTACGTCATAACTCGAAACAAAAACAGTTTTCTTGACATTTTCTTCGTGCCACTCGATTGAACGGAAAAAAATCCCAGAGAATGTGAAAGTTATTTCCTCCTATTTTCACTAACAACCAATAAGTGCCGATAAGTCGACAAATCGAACTTTTGTTTATAACTGAAAAACAAAAGACGATAGCTAATTTTTGTTTTCTGCAACTGACAGTTAAGTAATGGCTTTTCGATTTGAAAACAAATTATATTCTATGAAATTATATTTATTATAATTCTTATACATACTTACCGGCACCGATGATGACGTGTGTCAAGAACGCTATGCTATTTTGAATAAATTTTATGCACGAAATATAAAAAAAAGATTCTCTTTTAATAATAATTCTTGTTTCCGCTAGTGAACTTATCTCGAAAAAAGCGATCGAGGATGCGATTTTTTCATATAATCGTATAGTTACCGAGTTGCCCTATACAAACATCGAAATTTGCCTACCCTGTACATTGAAATGGTATAAAAATATAAAAATGTGACATTGCATGTTTTCCCCAATGCCCTTCATATGTTATCGTCTCCTCAATTGTCTAATCTAGAAAAAGTCAGACTATGCCAGGAGTCATGTTACTGGTGATGATTCCGCGTAGAAGTAATAGTAGTATCTTCTACCAACCCCTCCAGTGGGAACCATAACATTGTGTACGCTAGCGGTACCTGTCCTCTTCAACTGTTGCGGTCGGCAGTACCAAAGCGAAGTGCGCGGTGAAAGTACTGCGGGTACTACCTGCTGTCTTCGGTTCGGTAGTGTGTGAATTTTATGTGAAACGTAACGAAACGAAAGAATTGTATCATCTGCTTACTTTCTTTCGTATTCGGTTCAACTTTGCTCATCAATAGGAATTAAACCAAATTAGGTAAGCTATTTTGTGTATTTTTGCTTGGTACTATCTCATAGTAAATGGAAACCCTATTCATTGTTTACATTTCATTCCATTATGAATCGAATAATCAACTAGCTAACAGTTGTTACTTCATTCTAATATTTCAATGTACAGTATGAATGTTATTTATGAAAGAAAACCAGTATGATTTGATTCAATCTACTAAGTAAATTTCAATTCGACGAGAACTTCAATAATGTTTACAGTTTTCTCAATGTGTACTAAACTCTAGTCTTAGAGGATGGTGATTGGGATTCTTACAACCGTTATGAAAATCATGATGAAACAGCTATTCGTCCGTTTAAATTCTTTTATTTTCGATACAAAGTCATGTCATGCTAAGTCTTGAATGAGTTCTCATTTTCAACCGTTCATTGAATAATCGATTCAAAATACTTGTGTGACAGTTAGATGTTCAATTTCTTCATGTTGTTTTCTAGTATTGAGATATATTCTAATAAGGATATCATCGTCCTGGTTATCGATGAGCGTCCTAACAGAAACAGAAATTAGAAATTCAATTCATATATATTCCTGATCAAGCTGCAAAAATGTACCTGAAAATGTTAGAAGACAGTACCACCCTGCTCTTTCTGTGACAGACCAGAACATCGTTTTGGTGCAAGATGCTAACACAATTTTGAAAATTCACAACAGGGGAGGTATCTATTTCCGTGTTATTGGCCTTGCCATCATTGCAGGCATCTAACCTACCCAGTATCCACTGGTTAATGTTAATGATATCACCTACATTCCTTTGATCCAACCATCCATGAGATATTCTTTGTTTTATTTCATTCTGATCGTATATTATTGGAAATGTAAATCATAGATAGCCTAATAGCAGACACTCAAGACAAAGTACGTATACGTATCGAATTGACGTATACTTTGAATTTGACAGTTCATTGTTTATCAGTTAATTTTAATTATTTCTATGAGTGACTATGAATTTTGAGATCAATTAATGGAATCTCATTATGTACATGACAATTCTGATACTATGCATTGACATTATCATCTATGGTTATTTCAATTGAGGAGGATTTATTAAATGTGCAGTTTGAAATTTCCGAACTTCCCTTAGTCACACACTAGTACACTTTTTCAACATCCACAACAAACATGTTTTCAAGTTAACTTATTCGTAAGCATAAATATAGAAAATAGCAAATTAATAATAGTTTCGCTACCAGATGGTGCATGATATGTGCATTATTACTAGCTTGTAATAGATAGGTATAGTCATTTTGTATAAAAAAGTAGGTTAAAACTATCCATTCAATATTCTTCGAATTTGTTTCATTGAAATTGAGAAGAATTCTCTTTTCGGATAATGATTTCAACTGCGCTCGAAAATGAAATTCATTGCTATAAAAGCAATTCGTAATGAGTGGTGTCGTGTTCAATTAACTATTTTCTGTGATAGTACGAACGAAATAACATGCAATTTGGATACTCCTACATTATAGAAGAAGCTTTCAGCTTAGTAGATAATAGAAAAATCAGTGTCAATGGCGTAGATCGGTATCTTTAGAAGACTTATTATAAAGCATAGCTGAGGATATCAGTGTATCAAACCTCATCAGTTTTAACTTCTCATTGTTTATATTTCTCCATATGGAATTGGAATAAAACCTTTTGAATTTAGAAATAGGTATTTGTTCTCTTGCTTGTTTCTACACATATTAGGCAAGAGAGAAATCACAAGAGGCGTATTGTGATGTCTCTGTAAGTTTTGCCGGTATTTTCTTGATAAACTCTTTGAGCTGTCTCATTCCTAGTATCTTGTTCCACCATTTACCAGACCACCTGAGTCTTGTTGGACGTTTTTTCAAGTGCATTCTTTTCACCACAGGAAAGCTCAGGATCAATCGGAACACCAAATTTGTCTACTCCTTCATCCTCCTATCTGTTTAGAGCTATCTGTGAAGCAGGCCATCTCAATTCGTACACGTATAGTGAAATCGTTTATCAATGAAGAGATCATACATTGATAGATATGTTAATTCATTGAAATTATGCATTGAGTTCGAAGAGAGCGAATTTTCCATACGCCACTGCTAACAAGTCGATTATTGATTTCTTATCATCAAAGATATTTGGAATCTCTACTTACAAGGAATTTAGGAAAGAACGTTCGAGTTATTCGATGTCGCTTTCTCAAAGTTTTCAACGTCTAGAAGAATGTCATTGGAATGCACATCCTAAATCTTATAGACTGTGTAGTAGATATCCACCTTATTGAAAGGGGAATGGAAAATGGAAATTTGTGTTGTCAGAGAAAACCTAAATGTGACTTTCTGGACATATCGAATTGTTCGTGAGTCAATGGAAAAGCTTCAGTTATAAGAATATGTGAATTCTTCCCTTTTCAACTATTTGGCATCCTATTGATATTTCTCCATGAAATTAAATTGTGTTTGCTTCTTAGATGTTATGGCATTAGTTTCTGAATGATTTTCGAATTCAAAAAAAGACTGCTACTAGTGAATTATTTTATTATGAATAAATAACAACTTATATTGACTATTCATTCCGAATTTGGCCTGGTCAGCTTTGCAATCACTCGAAATGGGAATACAAAAATTATTCACATAACCTTGTACTGATTGATCAATTTGTTTCAACGCTTAAATTTAAAATTAAAGCAAACTACATGTTTATCTTTATCTATATTTTGATGAAAACAAAATGAACACACAGAAACAAAGTATAGGTCTGAGATTTTGATATTTTAGGGTTTCATCACGAAGACGATATTAAACATTCAAGGTTTTAGATTTGAGAATCAACTACAACTGTAGAAATTAATTTTGAATGAGAAACATGAAAATTTACAACTCATTTGTGAGGGGTATCATCATAAAAAAACGTTGATTGATAGACAATGAAATACTCATGTTCTCTCTTTGATAAATTGTCAAATTTGAAGCAGTAGAAGTGACATTTAGAAATAGTACAAGCACAACTAAAAGTTGAATATTTCTTCAACGTTATCCACTACAGTATCTTAAATTTTATGATGAATGTCGAATCAAAACTCTTTCACCAGATTCATTACAACAGATACGTCAACTCCATCATTCTCTTTTACGAGCCCCCCTCTATAGGTCTTCTCGGAAACTTATTCGAATTTGCGCGCGATCAATAATCTGCGCGTACGTTTACCACCTATACGGCCCTTTCTGAAACCTACTGGGTTTGATACGATCCCCTCGTCCATTTACCTAACATCGATACATCAGACAAGATGGTCTCAGACGTTCGTCACGTGACGTCTTTGAATCGAATTGATTATCCGAGTAAGTTATTATTTCTTAAAATTCTACACTCTACAATTCATAATTCACGAATCACAGTTTAATGAAGGGTGCATGAATTTATTTTTTCGGAATGTGTCTCCTTTTCCCAATCGTCTACCACGCCCATCGTTGATCTCAGGTTGACCTCACAGCTTTCTTTTTCCTCATTTTTTAATTATTCCTGTTGTTTGGATTATCCGATTGATGTTTGTCCATAGAAACTAGTTCCCATTACATTTTTGAAGTTATGGCATGATATTCCTGATGAAGTGATTTCCAGATTTGAAAATAGCTGCATTTACGATTGATGTTAGACAATGTAACTAATACTCATTCATTCCTTCCTGGACCAGTCTGCAATCCATTTTTTCATTCAAAATAGGAAAAAAACATACACATCAGATATTCTTGCAGTTTTGACAGATGAAGGAATCGAATTGTTAATTCCTAAGGAGAGTTTATACAGCAAGAGTACAAAATGGGGATGAAAAAAATCTATTTAGAATTCAAACATAGAAAATCAAGTTAATGTAGATGACTAAAAAATAAGAGCTATTTTTTAAACGCTCTTCCGATAAGTAGCCCTAAACGAAATCTTCACTTATTGAACCCTATTTTTAAACGAGGCATTACAGGTTAGTAGGAAATAATGACACAAGGAGATGAAAATTGACATCTTCCATCTTGATTCTTATTTATTATTTTTCATTTGAGCTTATTTCTTCTATGCGCGCATTAACGCAGATGTGCCGTCTTTGGGTTTTTTAATTTATTTTATCCCTTTTTGCATTCAAGGAGAGATGATACAGCAGACAGAATAAACTTTGAATGACTGTTGTTCGTGTTCATCATCAGAAAAGTGATCTCACAATATGAGACGTTATCATCAATTGGTTCATTCACATTTTGATCATCTGTATAAACTCATATTTCTACTATTTCTCATTTTGTTTTATTTACTGTATGAACTTTCCTTTAGTTTCTGTGTGAAATCTTCTTTAGGTTGCTGTCCTTGTTCGTTTCACGAACTGCTCCTATAGTCCTTTTCGGAAACTCACTCTGGTTGACGCTCGATCGATAACATGCGCGATCGTTTACCAACCATAAGGCCCTTCTGGCAACCGAAAAGGGGGTTGCAACGCTTCCCTGATCCCTCGTTCATTAACCTAACCACGATGCATCAGGAAACATGGCCTCAGGGTTTCGTCTCGTGATGTGTGTTGATCGAGTTGAATATCCGAGTAAGTTATTATTACTTAGTTTCGATTCCAAAACCAATGTCAATTCAGTGGACAGACTATGAATCCATGTTTTAATTAATTATCGCCTTGTCACAATGTCCTATGCTCACCTTTGAAATTGTAGTGTGGTGTAGCTTTCTTTTTCCTCCGTGGTAGATGATTTTTTATACTCGTGTTATCATTTGATCGATGCATAGAACAAAATTCATTTTGCATTATCTATGTATGGCATTTTTTAAAAAAACAGATCCGTCATTGCAAAATGAAAGATATCTGTATATTATCAAAGCAAAATAACATGTTTTTCATTCAAAATGTTCGAGAGTAATTCAGTGTATTATAGTTCTATAAAGTATGAATGAAACTACTTTTATTTCATTTTAATTAGAATCATTTGGATCATTACTTGTTCTTTAGAGTAACGCGGCAACGGTATATATTATTGTTACATTTCTCTCATATAAATTGACTAGGTGATCAATTCCGAATTTGGTTTGTTCAGCTTTGCAATAATTTCAATCATTCCATCTAATAACGGTAATGAAGGATGCATGAATCATATACTTCAGTCTCTATTGTCTCATTTGATGTACAAATATCCCCTATAGGCCTTTTTTTGAACGCATGCGTGTTAGTGCGCAATCAAAAACATGCGTGTACCAACCAAAAACCCCTATCGGAAACCAACTGGGGTTGATGTTATGTTACGGTCCCCTCGTTCATTTACCAAACCCCGGTACATAAGACAAGATGGTCTCAGAGCTTCGTCACCTGATGTGTTTGGAACCAGTTGATAATTCAAGTGAGTTGTTAGTCATTGGTTCAAATCAGTACATTAGTTTCAATCCAGTAGATATTGCATGAATTCGTCTTATTTGGGAGTTATTCCCATTTCCCAATCATTTACCACGCCCATATTTGACCGTATAATGTTGTAAATGCTTTCTTCTTTCTCCGAGTCACTTCAAAATCGAAAGCGGTCGTTGGTTTGTTTCTCTCCTTATACATTCAACAGATAACCATTAACACTATGTCAACGAAAACGATTTCTAGTCAAACAAATCACGTATTAGGACTGCGGTACCCAATGCCAATTTCTTCAAAAATACAATTGTGAAATAAAATTATGAAAATATGCGCTTTTTTGAATTAACTCAGACAGGAATTAATGAAATTCATGTGTAAAAGCATTAGTTTGATACATGTGCTGAATAATTATTAATGAAAATAATGAGGCAAAATATACCATTTAATATACGATATTATGAGTATTAATTGCTTCTTAGCTGCTGTTCACGTGCGGGTCAATGATTTCTCTATAGAACGAGTACAATTATAATAGTAAATTAGTTCATCTTTCGATTTTCATTCCTCATTTTCTTCAACAGAAAACTTAGCATTACTAGCGAGGTTTTGTTACATGGCTATTTCGTCGTATTTATAAAACATCCTGTACAATTATATCTAGCCCACACAGTAGAGGCTGCTCACCTTAACCACCTTACCATTGACTATCTGTGGAACAAGGTCAAATATTGAATAATAGCACAGATCATTGTCTGCAACATTTTATACTCATTCTTATTTCATTAATATATCTACAAGATACGTTACAAATATTTAGTTTTCACATTGGATGATAATCTTTATAGAAAATGAAACTAAATAAAGAATTGAATAAAATAAGAATCGAAGTGGAATCACAGATGACTAAATTGTACCAATGAAATCGTGGGTTGTTACTGTACTGTAACTCTCCTCAACAGAAAAAATCACAAATACAAATAAAATTTCACAATTAATTGAAGTTATCTTGTCCAGTGATGACAAATACCATCATGGAGCTTAGGTTTTGATAGATATGTCTTTGGTTTTCGTACCTTAATTATCTTAATTACTAAATGGATATCTTGTGAATGAAAAATTGTTGTTTGAGAAGCGAGAGCGAAGGAATTCGATCGAAGAAAGTGAAGGAACGAACCTTCGAAGTCAGACTGGTGAAAATGAAAGTTGACATGAAGTCGAAAGCGTATTTGTCGATTTTTTCGGCAACAGAACACCTCAGGCTATAATCAATATTCAATGGGCATTCGGTGAAAGGGTTTACAGGATGATGTCAATGACCCGAAGAAGTTATATGTTTTTGTATACTAGTCTGCTGAAGATTGAGAAAATGAATTAATTGGACTCTAGATGCGCTACCTTTTGAAATTTTTTCATGTCGCAAAAGAATGAAGAAATGTTTTCCAACCTGAATAATCCTTCCTAACAACTCGCTGCTTGTCTTTTTTTTCAACGATACTCCGAAACAGAAAGTTAGGTTGAATTTATCATTCAAATTTTTACGTAAAATGTTTTCGATTTATAAAATATATATACCAAAATTAAATGACTATTGACTGAGTATAACTGTTGAACAGTTTTTTTCAATATTTGTAAAAAATTCGACTTTATTAGCTGATCAAAGATCAAACAAATTTGACATCGTTGTGTATTCACTGTGAAGTGTTGCCAAAATTATTGATGCCTAAATGTTTCCAGCTATGTTTCATTGATTTTCTAGATACTTATTATTTCGCATTCATGGTATTTAAAGATAATCAAATTTGCCAGGACTCTCTTCCTTATATAAATAGACTATAGTTTCTAGTTCATCATAGTTCTGCTCTTTGTAAAATTGAATACCGCAAGTTTTAATTTCATTGTTTTCGGCTCGTTCTAGTTACGCCACTGGTTTCTCACCTCGAATATCCATATTTTTTTCTTTGTTATCCTATATCTCAGCAGTTCTCGAATACCCAGTGTTAGATCACACAATAGTATTCGATAACCTTGGAGCCGAAGTGGGAATCATAAAAGTGAAAATGAAACGTCACTTCAGGCAAAAAGAATGGTAGCCAGCGAAATAATGATGAATACTAATCGGGAAGAAGATGAATGCATTTCGGCAACTTTCATTCTTTAACCGGAAAAGGACACACCTTCTACCTAAGGCGTGAAAGTGTTCATTCAATTCAGCTTTTTTCTTCTTTGCAAGATGAAACATTGGCATTTATTGACTAAGGATGCGAATAAAAATAAAAAATAGTTATAGAGTCCATAATACACACTTCGATCACAGTCAAAAATTCAAATTCTTGTGCGTATGGTTAAGTATTCGTATTTATCCAATTTCTCAGATCACACTGATTTTGTTGTGATTCCAGAAGAAGTACACAGGAAATGTAAAAATTAACATGTTTTAAGAGAATAAACTATAATATGAATATTGACAATCTGTGAGTTTAATTTGTCAAGTCTTGTCATTGTGACAGTGATATCAGAATACGACTATATTATGATGCATAAATTGATCCTTATTTATTAATCAATGAATTTTAGATAAGTCGGTCATGGTGATCTGTAACATGATAATTCAATTCAGGCAAGTAATTTTCTGAAAGAGCGTGGCATCAAAATCATGGTCGTTGTGGAATTTTCAATGAAGTGTTGAAATAAAAAATCCACACTTATCCGATAATCGAGCTATTGATAATATTCTTGAAAATTGTTATTTCTTTTTTGGATTCAATAAAAATGCAATTATTCTCTGAATGGGAGGAATAATTCCCAACAGAAACTGAATTCGTAATAACGATCTGAAACTATCAATCATACATCTATATCATTGTTTCATGAAGTTATGTGTGTTGCTATATCCACTTTCTAATATTTATTAACACTGAATCAGTTTGCATTAAAAATGGGTTAATTATTCGAATTCGATGACGTAATTTTCTCATGATGACTACATTAATTCAAATTATTTCTCACTTCCAGTGGCAGTTCATCGCCACGAAATATTCAAGTTATGAAATATTTAATGATGGGACGCATAGTATTTACGAATGTGAGTTGAAAATCATGAAATGTAGAATAAAACTAGCATTGTTATGTCAGGTGTCAGAGATGGAATCATTCACTAGAATACTTTTAAATGATTGGAAGGCGTGAAACAATTCTTCTCGCAGATTTTCTCAAAATCGTCAATCATTTCTTTGATCGTCATGTTCTAATTGTCTGTGTCGCATCAGAGTGACTTGAAAGTAAATACTATGGAGAAAAGACGATTCGCTCGATCACTATTTCTATTTACACACCTTCACTTCACCACTGAAAACCCTGATGAAAAATGTATACAATTTCCGTTTCATGAGGAACGAAACTATCATTGGGACTGACAGCTAGAAGCTAGTATGGCCTTTCATATCTTCATATGAAAATTCCAAATTACATATACCCACTAATAACGAAGTTGAAAAAAAATTATAATAATACAAATGTGTCTGCCATCAAAAACCATCCATTAATTTTTATTATTTCAGAAATGCGTCGCACGAAAAGGATTTAGCATGGGCAACAGTGGAAGCCACACGAATCAAGTGAGTCTGCGTGAAATACCAGAGGAGCAATGGGCACATTCGTTTCCTCGGACACACAATACGAAATATGGCTACCAGCATAAAGTGCTGCCAGATAGGGATGGTGATTTGAAGTTGAAACCAACCAATAATGGCGATATTCTCCATTCCGGCGGAACGCTCACTGGAAAATCACTTGAACGTAAAAAAGTGAGTAGCGGAATAGGTATAATCAATTGGAAAATTGATAGATCACAAGAAAGGGCGTTAATAACATGATTGCTGTTGACGAAAAGATGTGAGCCACGAACATAATCATGGAAAACAGTTCATCTGTGTGAAATCATTCGGCATTCCAGTTTTTCTCTATGAATTCGTATGACTTAAAATTCCACTCCTTTTCAGAATGCTCGATCACACACAGAAATTGTTATGTTGAATCTGTTTACCTCTTGTAAAATGTAAGAAGTAGCTGTTATAAATCTGTTCAACCCTAATCATGTAAAAATAACCATTGTATGTTTCTTTTGTACATCTGTCATCCTTAGAGCATGTAAAGAACTAACCATTGTTATCTCTTCATCATATTCATCATAACATGTAAAATAAGCTCATAACATCACGATGTGAGGGGGTGTAAATGATGTAGTATGTATGTATTTAGTTCGTATAAAATTTATACAGTATTTTCAAACTGAACCTGAAGGTAGACGCATATGACCACGAAATTGTTTGCAGTCGATTCGTAATTATTAATGACTATTGGTTTGTTTGATAGTTGAAATGACCACAAAAAATCGAGGCTAGGTAAACTTGACAGCTGTACTAATTTTCTCGGTGAAAACACCGACAAATATTAATATTTTATAATAAGTTGCTTCTTTGGTTTAGTCTGGACTTGAAAGGATATTTATGTTTTGATTGCTTTCCACTTTTTTCATTTTCAATCATCACTCAGCTCTCCTGCTATTAGAGATCTTGGCAACATTCTGAAACTCTCCAGTCAACAGGGTGTAATTGCCTACGATTATAATTCTACCCGTTGTTGGATGTTCTTCGTGACTATTTAATCGTGCACAAACTCAAAAAAACACATCTACTTAATTCTATGGTATAAAAGTATAAAAATAGTTTTGTACACTATCTTAGATCTAGGAACGGAAATTTTGAAAAACACCAAGTTGATTAAAATCATCACTTGAAACATCCATAGAAGTCCAAAACCATTGCTGGTTCTAAACTCCGTCCCGAGTGGATCATATATCGATTGTTCGATGGTACCCATTCCAATCTTTGAGCCCCTCAGAATGAAATAGGCTGAATGAAGATCTCAATAGCAGAGGGCTAAGTAAAGTTCATTAAAAATGAAAAAGGTGGGGTCCAATGAATCATTGGACAACTTCCACCAATTATCTTGAGGTATTTAAGATCGCACAGTGAGAGGTCATGAGTGAAAAGTAGAATTAGCCATAAAGCACCATCTATGTTTTGATTGTGAGCTCCATATGAAATAGATGATTTATATGGCTTGGACCTCGTTCAGAACAAAAGAAAAATGTTTGGTGACTCAGTCTCCCATTGTTTGATTATGATAATGTTTAATTTTGAAAAGGATAATAATCCGCGAAAAATTCATTTTTGTATTCTGCGATATGAAGCTCATTCAAAGTCAGATATCAACTATCATGAAGGTACTGATTGCATCAGAGAAAGTAACAAGAAATATTCTCCCCTAATCGACCTTGTTCATTGACACTATTTCATAACCAGTTTTCAAGGCACTACCATTGACAAAATAACTGAATCCAGAATCGTCATGCTTCGATTTCCAGCCGATTTCCACGCCTCTAACTCCTTCGCAATCAGTTCTGAGAGGATAGAATTTGATAATGTGCTTCAAACTTTGACTGAACTGGCATTACAAGCTTTCAACTTCATTTTTTCCAATCTGCACTTACTGTTTGATACTGTATGATCACCAGACTCTAAAGCACAATGACTTTCCGTTTTCCATATCTCTAGATTGGTGTTATTTATGTTTTGATTACTTTCCACCTTTTGCATCCCTCATTTCTATGATGCTATAAGATCCTGACAACTTCTCGAAAGCCTCCTGTTACAGCAAGACATTGCCAACCATTCGATTTCAATTCATTTCTGGTTCCTACACAACTAATTTAGATTTTTTGTTCAAATTTAGTGGAAAAATAATTTATCGTTGACCGCGTGATGAAAAAACTAAGATTCGAGAATATTTAAAGATACTTGGAAAAGTAAAATAGCCGAAAAAATTTCTCACCTTACACGTCCAGAAATATATTGAATCGACGAACATGATGGTGCCGTTATAATATTTATCTCAGTGATGTTATAACGAATTCAACATGATCTTTATAGCAGTCTGAATTAGAAATTAGAAATGCAAATTGTGGGGTCCAACGTGTTGGACAACTGACTCCGATTACCTTGACATATTCAAGATCGCAATGTAAAAGGGCGTCAGCGACATGTTGGATTCACTATAAAGCACCATCTATGAAAGATGGACAATTTTGATATGGCTTGGATCTCCTTCAGTATAACCAAATAATGTTTGGTCTCTCAGCTATTCATTGTTGAACCTCTGAATCTACACTTAAGTCACTCAACCACGGTTCAATTTATCTCCCTAGGGGTGGCTGAGGTGTCGCAGCCAACGGGAGTAGCGACCCGTGGGCCCCCAGCTCAACGTACACCGACTCCAAAATCACACAAGATTTACACTAGTAACCCTAACAACACGACACTATACATACGCACACATCAAAGGTATGCGGGAGTTGAAAGTTTTGTTTCTGAAAGGGATCAAGGGACGATTAGGTACTCATAGTTGTGAAGGGCATACCTGGGCCGGTGACCGGTACAAGGGGCCACTCTTGTCCAACATTGGCGTAGGGAGTTTGACAGAGGGATCTCGCATATCCTTAACCACACCTACACACCACACAATCGTAATTTTTATTTTTTAACTTTGATTCGAATCATTCACTTCAGTTATTGTATTCGATTTTAATTTCCAATTATCAATTTCAATTCTGAAGTTTTTCAATTGATCAACTATTGTTTTGGATTGTCAACAAGTCCATTGACAAAGATACAGAGCTCATCTTCGGAAACGAAGAAATACTACCTCTTAATCAAAGTTGTTTTTTATACATTACAAACATTTATACACCTGAACAAAGAAAAAGCCAAACATTCTCTTCAGTCTGTGAAATCATATGAACCGTGAATTTCCTAAACCGTTATATTTCAAATTCCTTCACAATCAGTTCTAAAAGAACATCCCTTCCTGATAGTAAGAAACTGATGTTTCCCGTAAGTCCATAATATATCTATCTTGAAAATAGTTTTTCGCAATTGACCATGAACTTAGTAGTAGTTTTTATGTTTTGATTACTTTCCACTTTCGTGAATTTTAAAGCATTACTCGGTTCTCTACAATCTAATCCTGACAACATTATGGAGTCTCCAGTTTAGCAGGGAGACTTTATGGTGGAATTGATTCCCATTTGTATTGAGAATGTTCTACTCCACTTTCCATCATGTATAAAAGTATAAAAATATGAAATCTATTTTGGTTGTATAAAAGTAGAAAAATAACTATTGTACATATGTTGCTAAAAAATTATCTACGGTGCAATATTTTAATTTACAATTCGGAACATCTAAAAATTTACAAAGTGCAAAAACATCTAAAATTTTGAAGCAATGTACAAACACCGAGAAAGATAAAAGCGATATATAGAAGCATTCAGTTCTTATATACATTGGGGATAATAAATGGTTGGCACCACATTATTGATATGTGACACAACTCTTGGCGTTGACTATGGTCTGATGGTAGAGACCTGAATAACGGGAATTAAAATTCTCGAAGGTGGGGTCCAATGAAATCATTGGACAACTACTGCTGATTTTTCCCGAAGTATTTAAAGTCGAACTGTAAGAGAATGTGAGTAGAAGGTAACATTGACTATGAAACACCATCTATGCTCTTTGTGAAATGACCAATTTGAATAGGGCTTAAATTTCGTGCAGTATAACTGAAGTTTGTTTAGTAACTTAGTTTCTTATTGTTTGGTAGTTATATAAACGATATTATCTGAGACAATCCACGAACAAGCTGTCTTTGTATTCTGCGATATGAAACTAAATCAACAAGATCAATATACAATATCATTTGAAATCGGTTCGAAAAAACATCCTGACGATTCTGATTTTATGGGCAAAAACACCAAAGAATATTCACTCCTTATAGAATTTCGTCTTGACCCAATTTTGTGCATCTCTCCACTTCCCCTCAACGTTTTTTCAACTGACATTTCAAAACAGCAGTATTAAGAAACACAAACATCTGATGAAATCCATCCGTAAAAGGACTGGCAGCTACCTTTCCTGGATCAATTTCCAATATTTTTATAAAGCGAAAATATCTTCCAATAAATAGGAAATGAATTGGATAACCAGAAGTTCCAAAATCATCATTTCTACCTACTATCATATTCAAATGCACAACCATTCATCAACACAGATCAAAGCAGGAATAATGAACCATACATCCTCTTTTATTCACGTTTCTCAATCATAGTTCAATTTATCTTTTAAATATCTTCTTGCTATTAGGTATTTGGATATTTATTTGTCTATCAGAACAATTTTTTTCGCATTTCACTAAATAGAATTTATGTTTTGATTACTTTCCACTTTCGATGAACTTAAAACATTAATCAGTTCTTAAACAATCAGATTAAAACAACTTAAAATCTCCAAATAAGCAGGGAGACGTTGCGAAATTCGGTTCCCTCCCTTTTTTAGAATGCTTTTACGCTTTTCCATCATATAAAAGTATAAAAATATTTGAACTATTTTCGATTGTATAAAAGTATGAAAATAATAAGTTTTAGATCTATACTACGGACATTAAGAGATTTTGAAAAAGTTAAACACCTATTACAACATCAAGATAATTTTGAAACATCAATGTACACACATCGAGAAGTATGAAAGATTAGCATAAAACATCCAGAGAGGTGAAAATTATTTCTAATCTACCTAGGGAGGAATACCGATTTTTCGAAAATAGGTGAAAAAAAATCATAATTGCAAAAAAACTGGGTAACGAGAATTAAGAAAATCGACTGTGGGGTCCAATGAACCATTGGACAACTTCCACCGATCAACTTGAAGTATTTGAGATCGCGATTCAGGAGAATGTGAATGATAATTTGAAACAACTTAAAGCACCATCTATGTTTAATTTCAGCATGAAATGGATTGGACCTCATTTAGTATAACTAAAATGTTTGAATAGTCAGCATTTCATCGGTATAACACTGGTGTGAGACGAATTATGATTTTTTTTTAATTTGAAAATTTGAAAATTTCATGGAAAGAAATAAGTTTTGTTTCGTGTAATTCAAGATCTTTTGAAATGCTACTCTTATGAAACTACTACTACTTCTTATAGGTGCAAAATTGAAAATATCTGAAAAACCTTCGAAATTATGATTATATTTGATTTCATAATATATTTCTCTCATTCAGACTATTCGACAAATATTCAATGTTCATCTTCCAGTCCAATCAGAATTATAAACAATATTAACTGTTTTTTTTTCCGAGTATCGCTCGAAAACCAGACGAAAAGCAACCGTGATATTGATAATTTCATTTTATAAGCGAAAATACCAGAAAATATTATTTATTCATTGACACAATTGTATTCATGACTTTCTATTGGATTCAAAAATAAGACCAACTTCATCACATAAATGTATCTAATTAAAGAGGCATATATTGTTCTCATCTGCAACATTGCATGAACTTATACATTTATTAAACTGTTTTTCGGTGGTAAGAGTTCGACCAGCTTCTTTTGTCTAGTCGAGACTTGGAAGTGTTATTTATGTTTTGATTACTTTCCACCTTTTGCATTCCTTATCATTACTCGGCTCTCATCCTAAAAGATTCTGGCAACATCTTGAAATTCCAGGGGACGTCGCCAACGATTCAAATTCCACCCGTTTATTGATTGTCTGATGCAATTCTCTCAATTATTTACAAAATTTTGAAAATCTAAAACTATTTCTAATGTATAAAAGTATAAAAATAACTATTGTACAATTTTATGATCTTATTTTACTAAACATTCAGAAATTTTGAAACACCGAACATCAAGACTACCGGTTACTGTACGAACATTTAAATTGATTGAATAACATCGACGACACTCATAGCTTAAAACTAAACTAGATCTAAGCATCATTACGAGTGGATCGAATATTCAATGGTACCGCTACAATCTTAGCCCGATCGGATTGTAACGGCTTGAATGGGATCTTATAGCTGAAAGCCGAATAAAGTGCATTAGAAATGCAAAATGTGGGATCCAAAGATTTGGATAACTTCCACCGATGAACTTGGAGTATTTAAGATCGCGATATAAGAGAATGTGAATGACTATTTGAATTGACTATAAAGCACCATCTATGTATAAGTTCTGCATGAAATGGTTGAGACTTCGTTCAGAATAACTAGAATGTTTGAATATTCAGCTTTTCATTGTTAGATGATGGTATGAAGAACATTATCTCGAAATTACACCTACGAGATGATCTACAAGAAAGTCGTTTTGCAATCTACGGTATAACACTGATATAAGAAAAATCATGAATTCGTAAAGTGTTCGAGAAGTTCGTGTGGGAGAAAAATTATTTTTGTTTCGTGAAATTCAACAGCGTTCCATCTTCTAGTATTCGTTCAAGATCAGTTGAGAAGCTACTCCCATGAAACTACTACTAAGTTCTAAATTTGCAAAATGAAAAATATCTAGATAACCTTCGAAATTGTAATATTATTATTATATTTGATTTCAAAATTTACTTCTTCCATTCTATCTGTTCAACAGTCATTCAATGTTTGTGTTTATTTTTCTTAATTGTATGGATCAAACTGTTCTTTCTCCATCCCCATAAAAATTATGGACAATCATAACCGGTTTTTTCAGAGTATCGCTTGAAAAATAGACAGGAAGCAACACTGATATTTTGATTTTATTAACGAAAGTACCAAAAATGTCATTTATTGACAGAATTACATCCATCACTTTCTACCGGATTCAAAAATACGACCAATTTTTCAACAAAAATGTTTTTAATAGAAGAGTCATATTGTTCTCAATTTGCAACATTGCATACAATTATTGAACTGTTATGTATCACATCTCTTGAACATCACCCACTATCTTGTCAGCTCAGTGTTCTCAGTGGATAATGTTAATGAGCTTCTCATGTCTTGTCAAAAGTATTATTTATGTTTCGATTACTTTCCACCTTTTGCATTCCTTATCATTACTCGGCTCTCATCCTAAAAGATTCTGGCAACGTCTTGAGATTCCCAGGGACGTCGCCAACGATTCAAATTCCACCCGTTTATTGATTGTCTGATGCAATTCTCTCAATTATTTACAAAATTTCGAAAATCTACAACTATTTCTAATGTATAAATGTATAAAAATAACTATTGTACAAGTTTTGATCTAATTTTACTAAACATTGAAATTTAGAAACACCGAACATCAAGACTACCCATTCAAAACTGTACGTACATTAAATTGATTGAATAACATCGACGACACTCATAGCTTAAAACTAAACTAGATCTAAGCATCATTACGAGTGGATCGAATATTCAATGGTACCGCTACAATCTTAGCCCGATCGGATTGTAACGGCTTGAATGGGATCTTATAGCTGAAAGCCAAATAAAGTGCATTAGAAATGCAAAATGTGGGATCCAAAGATTTGGATAACTTCCACCGATGAACTTGGAGTATTTAAGATCGCGATCTAAGAGAATGTGAATGACTATTTGAATTGACTATAAAGCACCATCTATGTATAAGTTCTGCATGAAATGGTTGAGACTTCGTTCAGAATAACTAGAATGTTTGAATATTCAGCTTTTCATTGTTAGATGATGGTATGAAGAACATTATCTCGAAAATACACCTACGAGATGATCTATAAGAAAGTCGTTTTGCAATCTACGGTATAACACTGATATAAGAAAAATCATGGATTCGTATAGTGTTCAAGAATTTCGTGTGGGAGAAAAAATATTATTGTTTCGTGAAATTCAACGGCGTTCCACCTTCTAGTATTTGTTCAAGATCAGTTGAGAAGCTACTCTCATGAAACTATTACTAAGTTCTAAATTTGCAAAATAAAAAATACCTAGATAACCTTAAATTATATTATTATTATTATATTCGATTTCAGAATTTACTTCTTCCATTCGAACTGTTCAACAGTCATCCGATGTTTGTGATTATTTTTCTTGATTGTATGGCTCAAACTGTTCTTTCTCCATCCCCATAAAAAATATGGACAATCATAACCGGAAGCAACACTGATATTTTGATGTTATTAACGAAATTACCAAAAAATATCATTTATTGACACAGTTATATCCATCACATTTACCAGATTCAAGAGTACGAGCAATTTTTTCACGAAAATGTATTTAATAAAAGAGGCATATTGTTCTCAATTTGCAACACTACATGAACCCACACCTTTATTGAACTGTTATGTTTTACATCTCTTGAACATCACCCACCATCTTGTCAGCTCAGTGGATAAAGATGATGAGCTTCTCTTGTCTTGTCAAAAGTATTATTTATGTTTTGATTACTTCCCAGTTTTGCATTCCTTATCATTACTCGACTCTCATCATAAAAGATTCTGGCAACGTCTTGAAATTTCCAGGGACGTCGCCATCGATTCGAATTCCACCCGTTAATTGATTGTCTTTGGAAATTCTGTTGATCATGAACAAAATTTTGAAAATCTATATCTATTCCTAATGTATAAAAGTATAAGAATAACTGTTGTACAATTTATGATCTTATATTACTACATCTGGAAAATTTGCAAACACCGAACATCAAAACTACTGTACGAACATTGATTTAACAACAATGCGTGAAAAACTCACAAAACAGTTCAAAACTATCTCTAGCCTCAAACTTTATTCCGGGTGGAATGACAAATCGAGTATTCAATCGATGGTACCGCTACAATCTTAGCCCGATCGGATTGTAACGGTCTGAATGGGATCTTGTAGCTGAAAGTCGAATAAAATGCATTAGAAATGCAAAATATGGGATCCAAAGTTTTGGAAAGCTACCACCGAGGAACTTGAAGTATTCAAAGTAGCACTGTAAGGGGATATGAGTGGCAAGTTGGCAGAGTGGCAAGACCTGTGACGTATTCAATTCAACCAATTATTACTCACCTTTTTCGATAGATGATGATACCAAAATGATAGAGAAGACATAATCCTGACATGGAAGACATACTCGTATTAATAAAAAATTTACATTAGATCAGCTCACTGTTGTAAGGAATTAGTTTGGAAGGAATATTATCCTAGCATCGTAATTATAAACAATATCTTTCAGAAATATGTCAAAAAGCTTCCATCAAGTACTGATTTTATTACTAGAAACACCAAAAAATAGTCCCTCCTAATCGAAACTGTGTATTGCCATCATTTTATGGATTACTAATTATTACGGAATGCTCAAATACAATCATTATATGCATAGAGATGTATCCAAGCAAAGAAATAACCGAATATTCAACCCAATATGCAATATTATAGACACCAATGCATTTCCTAAATCGTTACATTTCGAATATGTTCAATTTTCTGAAACTTCACTCAAACGCCTCCTTCTACCATCAGTTCGGAAAGGACATCTGTTTCTGATGATTAGAATGTAATTGTTTTCTTCATACTCTTGACTTTTCCTTCCCGAAACTTTTGTATTGTAATATTTTATAACTCTGTAATTTACGTTTCATCTGATGCCAAATAATAAAAATAAAATCTATGCTGAAGTTCTATCCTTTACCATTGATTCCAAAAAATCACGTTGCAGATAGTATTTATCAGTTACTATTATTACTACTTTCATCAACTTCTTTTTTTTTCATAAATATATTACATGAGCGACATTGTTGCAAATGATTATAATTTTTTTGGTTGTTATGCTAATGCGCAGAATTGCTCTTTTTCAATAATCCTCCTTTTTGAATATGTGCCATTATTATAAAGTATCATGGTGAATAGCAGGCATCACCAAAAATGCGAAACTCATTGAAATGAGAATCTTGTACAAAATCTATGATCCTCTCATATGAACGACAAACAAATCGTGAGAAAATGCTAAATACTACTACATAACTCTAAAACGTACTGGTAACAAATTCAATACAGATATAAACGACTGACTGAGAAAACAATTTGAAGCTTTTCGCTATTTCTTTTAATATTTTATCAACCATTATACATCGATATGAACAACGCGCAAACTTGAACAAATGAATCTCTTGCAGAAGAATATTATGTTTTGATTACTTTCCACATTCGACATTCCCAAATCCCAATCAACACTTGTTTTGATTGTTTGCCAAATGGGACGATACTCCCGGGTGAATTGCAAAAAGCATCACAGTAGAGATCACAGGATGTTAATGCTATCACAAAAAATTCACTAATTGCGCTATTGGCTGGCTAGAGCATGATCACGTGAACTCCGGGTACGTTCAACTATCACGGTGTCCCCTATTCGATAGTACCCGTACAACCCCTTACGATCGCACAGGCTGAATAATACTTTGGCATAGGTAAGTCCATGGAGATAAAAAGTAATGTCGACTGTGGGGTCCAACGTATTGGACAACCATAGGGGATCATCCAGAAGAAATATCTGTGTCGTGCCATCAGAGGATGTGAGTAACTAGTAGTACTGAAATTGAAGCACCATCTATTCATTTTGTGGAATGTACGAATAATTTAATACGCCGAATTGTTTCTGTAAATGATCAGTCGTTTATATTTCATGTGTAATAAACAAGAATATTATATATAAATGAACCTTCTACAATAGTCCTTGTAAAATCAATTTATTAGCGTCAATGTGAAACAATGTTTCAATATCGCCATGGCCATTATTTTTCCGGAATGATACTTTTTGTAGGAAATCGAATCAACCTATGGATATTTCATCTCATAAATATACTCCTGTAATTATGATTAAGAGAGAAAATATTCTATATCTGTTTCAAGAATATTGAGTTATGAATTCACTCGATGGTTTTTCATATCACAAGTTCAAAATAAAAAATATCCAGTATTGAAATTGCGTCGACAACAGTTCACAATAATGCCAAATTCATTACATTTCAACCTTTTTTTTTTGTGATTACAAAACGAACCGTACATGTTCAATTCCACTCTCAATCATGAAGCTGACCCAAATTATTTTTTCAGAACTACATTGACGATATCTTCTTCAAATAAATGGACATTTCTAACATTCTAAAAACTGACTACATAAAGAAATCAATTCGAATCAATTGTTATTCCACTATTGATTTCAATATTTTATGATCATAACATCGATTGAACAACGGGTAATCGTTTAAGATGAATGAATCTCTTGCAAAAGAGTATGCTTTGGTTACTTTCCACATTCGTCATTCCCATATACCCACTCAACAACTGCCAAGGACATTTTTACCTGTTTGAATCGCTGAAATCTTCCGACTATTTATATGTAGGAACAGAAAAGTGACGAATGAAAAGTATACATTCAACCTTTCGAATAGCAATTCAGTTGGCAACACTTCGCAAGAAACACAATCCACTTTTTCGAATAAATGAACGTTTCTCTTATTCGAATAAATTATATAATGGTGATAAAATTTCTCAACATTGAAATATATTCTGATACTGATGAAGTATCCCATCTTTAGTAACAACGTAATAGTAGTCGTTTCAGAAAATTGTTAAATCATATCATGAATAAGTTTATGTTTCAATTACTTTCCACTGTGGACATTTCCATATTACCCTACCCTATCAACCTCTTCCAAATCTTGGACATTTGAACCGATTTTATCGCAGACAGTTTATCACAGGTTTCTTACAACTATCACGACTACAGATGTTAGGTACTTTGTACATGCGCTGGACGTACATTTTTATCACTAGAATCGCGGCAAGATTCTCATGTTTATCACGGCGTCCATCCGATGGTACCATACTAATAATCCTTACCTTCGAATTTTTATTATCAGAAAGTTGGGGTCTGGTAATTTAGTAGTGTCGACTGTGGGGTCCAACTTATTGGACAACCATAGTCGATCATTCGAAAGAAATATCTATGTCGTGCCATCAGAATCTCTGAGTGACAAGTAGTACCGAGATTAAAGCACCATCTATTCATTTTGTGCCTAATTGGTTTATTTCAATGGTCAGCAGTTTCTTAGTTCGATGTCTAAATCAATCAAGATTGTGATATGATTTTCCTCATAGTGGAGGACATTCCCGGAATCATCCTCCTACATTATTCTTTAGTTCCATTTCATCAGTATCTATATGAAACAAAGTTTTGTTATCGCCATTGCGCTCATTTATTTCAAAGTAAAAAATCCAATGAACCTATAAATGCTTACAATTACGCTCTTCTAATGTTGATGTGATTTCTTGTGTCGTCAAAACGTCACCAAACCTGAGAGAAATATGCTATTTTTGTTTCAGAATTCAAGATTATTGAGTTATTAATGCACACGAATTTCAATATACTACTGTTTATATATTCGAGCAAGGGAATGTTTCATGAACCTAACCTGAATTGTTCTCAGAATTTTTTTGGTAATTCTGAGCATTGCATGTCCACAACTCTCTTTTTCGAATAAATAGACATTTTTATTATTCCTATAAATAATAAGTGTTATTTTTGATACTGATATATATTTTGATAATGATTTACTAAAGAATTGTATGAAAAGTTATTGTTACTATAACAACGATTGGACGTACCATAAAAAGAATAAATCACTCGAAGAAATTATGTTTTGATTACTTCCCACTGTCGACATTTCCAAAACACCACTTGACTACTATTATTGACTCAAGGAAGGACTATTAACCCGGAAAATCGGATAGCATTCATTAATTGCTATCACGATTATGTATTGAGTACTTATGCCATGGGCTGGGCGTACACAACCTATCACTGGAATCCCGGGAAAATTCCAAATCAGTTCCGCGTCCTTTAGCCGATGGAACCCCTGCAACCCCTTACGATTGCAGGGTTTGAATTTGATTTTGAAATCAGAAGGTTGCTTTGGGTGGTTCAGAATTGTAAACGGTGGGGTCCAACATTTTGGACAAGTTTTTTCAATCATCCAGAACAATTATCTATGCCGAGCTATCAAAGGATGTGAGTGACAAGTTTCACTGAAAGTGGAGCACCATCTGTATATATATTTCGTGAAATAAATGGAGTTTTCAACCAAATTGTTTTTCTTTCTTCAAACAATAGTCGATTGTTGATGATTCAGTTTGATGTCCATTAAATGAAGGTTATACAATTACTAGGTTTTCCCGTGGCTTCGCGATAAGAAGCCCTTTAAAAAGTATAAAAGATCATCTCAATAGAAATGAACCAATATGATGACCACATTTCATTGCGTGATTGGGATCATCAATTCTCTCTAGATGGCGTTGAAGTAGCTAGATTCCCAGATTTTTGACAAGCAATTTCTTTAATTAAAAGTATCCTATGTTACGTTCCGTCAAATTTTTTGAATAAATACATAATTTTATGCTCATTCGTAGAATTGTCCTTTTTCAGTAGTAATTCTTGTTACATTACCTCAATAAAAATTATCTTGGTGAATAATAAACTAAACAAAATAAAGATTTATTTGAAGTCTGTTAAAACAAAGTTTCCACATTGCTTGCAGTCATAGCCTAAGTATTATTTTTCTGTTGAAAATTCTATGAACGAAAAACGTATTGTCTCTCGAAGTTCTCCTACTATATTAATATCAAGGCAATTCTTGATAGCGGAACGACTACAAGCCTTAAAATCTTAAATAAATAAATAAACGTTGCAAATGGCCGTACCGCACTTCTAAACAATATCGAAAAGGTTTCGCAGAACTTAGAAACTCCGTCAACTCTTCTCACAGAAAATGAACCAAATAACATACTGCTCTCCTTGCATCAGATTATCGGCGATACCATGCGTGATACATCGTGGTGAAGTGAATAAAATAAACGGTATTTTAAAATGTTGAAATTGGATATGGTGTTTATAATTGAAATCATAGTTGACAGGCGTTTTTACGCCGTTTTGAGAAACACTGAAAAATCGATGTTTTATTCGAATTCTTTATGAAGAAGTGTGAATTAAAATCGATAACTGAAAAGTAGATTTTCTCATTCTCCTTCCAGATCGATACTGATTAAGAAAATGCTTGAGATTTTGTCTCAATAAACCAGATATAATGAACTTCGTATCTCTTGAGATTGGCAAGAGAAAAACGGACAGCCCGTATAGGGAAAAGTATTACTATAAGTGAACGAAGATAAATCAGTTGAGGAAAATCTTTTCGTTTCGATTACTTTCCACTGTCGACATTTCCGAATCGCCCCTCAACTCCTATCATCAAGTCAGGAAGACTTTTATTTAACCCGGTTTAAATCAGCTGGTTTCATATTAAGTAGTACTCTTTATCTTATCTAAGTAGTACGCGGTTTTTTAGTACATTGCATCACGAGAATCCCGAGCGAATTCGATCACAGCCTGTCCGTCATTCGATGGTACCTCCCTCTGCAACCCTTTTCGATTGCAGCGTTCGAATGCGACTTAGGACGGGTAGTTGGGTTGGGTGTTTCAAGAATGTAAACTGTGGGGTCCAACGAGTTGGACAAACGGAGCTGAACATCCAGAAGAATTATTTATGCCAAGCTATCAGGCGATGTGGATGACGAGTAGTGATGAAAATAAAGCTCCATCTATTTATTTCGTAGAACGAATGAATAATTCAAAATCAGTCGGTAATATCTTAGTTAAATGTCCATCAAACCAAGATTGAACATGATTTTCTGTATTATACGAAACGTTCATAGCAGAATTACACTTTAATAATACTCATCCTTTTTGAATAACTTCAAAACTATATGTCATTATTTGAAGTGTTCACATTCGTCAAAGTTTTATTTATTTTGTTTTGAGGAGATATTTTTCTGTGAACTTATGAATGTTTACTTTACGATTATTCCCCAATAATATTGATGGGATATCTTGTGTCGTCTTGATGTTTAATATGTTATTCAAACTGAAGGAAATAGCATGTTGTTTTCGTCTCTGATTTCAAATATATTGAATTTCGAATAATCAGTACTACAATGTATCTATAATTATTCGAAGAAGAGAGTTGTGTATTATTCGATTCTTTTTATTAACACGAATTTATAAATTTATAAATGTTTATTTCCACTATGAATCATGGATCTAAGCAAAATCATTCTCAGAAGTTTGTTAAGCTCTGTAACTTCGTTCAACAAACTCTGACAACTGTATTCCTCAAATAACTGGACATTTCTGTTGTTAAAATTTTCTAAAAACCATAACGAAATTAATTAGTAGTGTTAGTATACTTTTTCAACACTGATCAACTCAAATATACAAAATATTTAACTGTTCAACGGGTGCATTGGATTATAGACGTAACATAAGATAAATAAACCACTTGAATAGTATATTATGTTTTGATTACTTTCCACTGTCGACATTTCCAATACACCACTCCCAACTTCTTCCATCAAGTCCAGGACAACTATCCCGGTAATCTCTCAGCTCTTATCACGATCTTGAACTAAGCGTGTACATGAGCTGCTCTGTACTATCACTGGAATTTCCGGGCAAATCCGTCACAGCAAATGTCCGTCATTCGATGATACCTTCACACAATCCCTTACGGTTGCATAAGGTTGAATGGGACTTTAATATCAGAAGATTAGGTTGGGTGAATCAGTAATGTAGACCGCAGGGTCCAAAGTATTGGACAACCTTGGTCTATCATTCAGAAGAAATATCTGTGTCGTGCCCTCAGAGGACGTGAGTAACATGGAGTACTCAAATCAAAGCACCATCTATTTATCGTGTGGAATGAATGAATAATTCAGAATACTAAATCGGCTTCTGTCAACAATTAGTTGCGTGATTTTCTTTAAAAAAACGAGATTTTCATCGCAGAATCGCCCTTCTTCAATACTTGGCCAAAGTTTTATTTGTTTCAAGGTTACATTTTTTTGTAGAGAATTGAATAAACCTATAACGACTATCCTCCAATAATATTGATGCGATCTCTGGTGTTGTCTTGATGTTGTAATACGTCATCCAAATTGAGGAAAATATTATGTTGTTTTTATTTCTGAATTCATGTATATTGAACTTCAATAATGGATAGTACATATCTAGTTTACCATTTCAACGATGACGAATTCTTTCAATACAACTGTTCAATAGTTGTTCAAGCTCGGTTGATATATTTCGATATATGAATCGAACATAAAAATAGTTGGACATTTAAAGAACATCATAGTAATTGTTGTAAACTGAGACAATACGATGGCATCACAATACATGAGTCTTTATATAATAAAATAAAAGTTGAACCAACCGCGCAAACAATCTACCACCTGTTTCTGTTTTTTAAATGTCCAACAATTTTTATGTAAACATTCTCGCCGAAGATTGACCCTGATGATGGAATAAAATAAAGATTCCGAAAGCTTGGATAGATTTCAAAGATTGCATTTTTACTTGCTGCAATTCCCCACTATAAAATGTTTAACAAATTACCAGCTGAAATCAAAAACATTTAACACTTGAGAACATCCAAGAAAGAAATATTCAACATACTAATAGAGATAGAGCCTTATAGTTCTGAAGAATATTTAAATTGGAATGGGTGAACACTGAAATTGATTGCATAGGCTTCTGACCATTGTTTCTGTTAATATTATTTTACATTGTTTGTGTATTGTAATGTGTAATGTTCTTTGAAATAAAATTTGTTTATTATTATTATTATTAAATCGAACTATACATGTTTATTTCTACTATAAATCATAAACTTAACCATAATCATTCTAGGAAGTTTGTTGAAATCTAATTTTATTTGGAATATCGCTGAAAAAAGGCAAACATCACTAGCATATAGATATATATTCCAAAAAACTCCCACAACTGTCTTTCTCAAATGTAATAAGACATTTCTTTTCGAATATTGGAGAAACTAATATGAAATTGATGGATAATGGTAGTTTTTATTTTACTTTATCAACACTGATCAACTGACATATGCAGAAGAGTAATTGATATTAAAGTCGTATCATAATATCAATTAATCACTTGAAGAGATTATTATGTTTTGATTACTTTCCACTTTCGACATTTCCAAAACACCACTCCCAACTTCTTCCATCAAGTCCAGGACAACTAACCCGGTAATCTCTCAGCTCTTATCACGGTGTCCTTAACCCTAGGTCACTATAATCAGATCTAAGCATGTACATGAGCTGCTCCTGCACATATCACTGAATTCCCGGGAAAATTCGTCACAGCGGATGTCCATCATTCGATGTTACACCTTCTACAACCCCTTACGATTGCATAAGGTTGAATGGGACTTTGATATCAGAAGATTGGGTTGGGTGATTCAGTAATGTAGACTGTGGGGTCCAACGTGTTGGACAAACTTAGTCGATCATTAAGAAGAAATATCTATGCCGTGCCATTACAAGGCGTGAGCGACAAGTACTACTGAAAGTGAAGCCCCATCTATTCATATTGTAGAATTCAATACACCAAGTTGGTTGATTTCAAATGTCATTCATTCATATTTTAGTTAATGAGAAATAATCGAATCAGGTGAAAGTTCTACCATGCTATGAACTATAAACTTTTGGTGTCATACAGAAGAGAAGCGAAATTATCTCTAGAGTGTGGAAATATTGGAGATGACATCTCTTCGAGCAAACACCAAGACAAAATCACTATAGATCAATGTTTATTTTTGTTTTAATAAGTAAGTCGAACCTTGGAACCCATTGAATTTGTTCATTAAATAATGTTTTCCACGAGTACAGTGTGTCTCCAAAAGGTGCAGATAAAGTGGTACTGAAAAGTCCAGATGCTTGATCTCAGGGTATTTCATTTTCATTGCTATACCTATATATGTCGCTCGAAGTGTTGAATTGAATGATTCTCTACCAATAATTCACTGTTATCCAATAAAATCCAGAGATCAAGCAAATGACTCAGAAGATGAATTGTCAAATGGAATGTTTGAGGAACGATCACTATTAAAGATAATAAACGGAATAAACGAAAGTTACAGAAGACTGCTCCGTCTCCTGAATGGGAATTTGCCAAAAATCCTCGGTATGATCTTCACAGATCTATTATCTTATGTTGAAGTTACCTGTTTAGGCTTACCCTTGAATTTAGGTATTTACTTGGATTTCAAGACATCCTCCGACTATTCATATTTAGGAAGATGAATGTGTCAGAGTTTGTGATTTTTTATTATCAAAAGTGACGAATGAAAAGTATACATAAAACCATTCGAACAGCAATTCAGTTGGCAACACACAACGATGATCGCTGAAAAAGTCAAGTAGCAACAGAGCATATTCCAAAAAAACATTATTCTCTTTCTCAAATTGATAAACCGTCCTATCATTCGAATAAATTATATATAATGGTGGTACAATTTCTCGACATTGACATATATTTTGATACCGATGAATTATCTTATCAGTAGTAACAACGTACTAGTCGTAGTTTCAGTAAATTAAAAAATCATGTGAAGAAGAATTTTATGTTTCAATTACTTTCCACTGTGGACATTTCCATATCACCCTTCAACTTCTTCCAAAAAGTGTAGGACATTAAACCCGATATTATTGTATCACAGATTTCTTGCAACTAGCATGACTAGAGATTATAAGTACTTGTGCACATGCGATGGACGTACATTTTCATCACGAAAATCTCGGGCTGATTTTCATGTATATCAAGGCGTCCTATGTCCGGTGACACCACTACAACCCCCTACGATTGCAGCGGGTGTCGGGACTCCCTCATCAGAAGGTTGGGTCAGGTGATTTAGTAATGTCGACTGTGGGGTCCAACGTATTGGACAAATCTGTTCAATCATCCATAAATGTTATGTTTGCCGAGGTGTCATAGGATGTGAGTTAGAAGTATTACTGAAATCAAAGCACCATCTAGTTATTTTGTGGAATAAATGGTTGATGTAAGGAAATTGTGTCTCTAAATGGTCGTTTCAATTTCAATGTTTTGGAAGACTGTGTGGATGAAAATACTAATGAGAAACTATGAAATTCAGTAGAAGCTACAGGGTCAATCGAAAAAAATAATGATTCATTGATCATGTAGTGAAGCATGGTTGTGTTCCGGTTACTTAGTTGTGACTAGACTGGCATTGATGTTGTTTTTATGTAATATTCAATTGAAGATTCACGACATGTTTCTGATACGTCAGAATCAAATATCTGAACTTCAATTATGAAATATACCAAGAGTTTATATATGTTCTATTCATGTAACAGCCAATTATTGATTGATTGAAACTTACACTAGTTATTTTTGTTTGAATAATGTTAAAAATGTTTCTGGTTGCGAACCGAAGGTTCGGATTTCCATTGTCAAATAAGTAGTTGAAAACCTCAAAATATAAGGCGGTTGACATTTACCGTGAAATGACCACATTCTCGGAATGCATTAGACAGTGGAATTTTAATCTAGTTATTTTCGAAAAATCGGCGGAAGACTTTTTAAAAACTTTTATTGACTTCACTGTTACAATGTTAGAATAAAAATCTGTTAGAAAAATGAAATACAGACATATTTATAAGCTTTGTGGAAATATAATAGTCGTAATTTGAAGATGCTGACATCGCTAGTTTCCGGGAATCGGTCGTTGCTCATCATGTTAGTACCGTGGGACCGTCGGATATAACTAGCTAATAAGCATGTATTTGGGAGAGAAAGACAAAAACAGTGTTTGTTCCACTAACTAAAATAAAGAAATGATGCCAAAACATGAAGATGAGAGCCTCTTACAATCTGTATTACGTTATATAACTCAAACATTTCTATCAAGTTTTATTTTTTGATTACTTTCCACTGTTAACATGCCTGAAACATCACTCAAACCTCTGGTGTTGAGCTTCCGAGAAGACACATTACTGGTTGCTGGTTCAAGTATTGCCTACCTAGAACTACCTATTAATTTTTTTTGCGTTTTCTCAATTTTTTTATTTTTTTGTAAGATTTTTTTTTACAATTAGATCTATTCTACACTTAGGAGTTAGAGATTCTTAAAAATTAAATATGTTCTTAAAACTAGGGTTTATAATAGCGTTGGTGAAAAAATATACACAGAGAAACTTTACACCGCACCGTGGTCTTCCTAGACGAGATTTTTATTGAAATGTAACAAGGATGATAACAGCGGGGTCCAACTAGCAGACAAATCTGAAAAATGCCCTCGAAGCATTTAACAAGGTGCTGTGAGAGATCATCAGTGTTAAGTTAAAAGATCAATAAAGCACCATCTATTTATATATTTCATGTGCAATAAGTTATTTATAGTATTTGAATTTAGATTCTGCCCAATAGTCTTGTTGAGTGTACAAAGAAAAGAAAATAGAATTACGAATGAAATAAAACAAAATATATTACTTGAGTAGGATAAGATTGCAGACTTTTGGACAGTCACTTATTCGAATAAAGGACTTTTCAATCATATATTTATTCATATAATGAATCCTTACATCCAGGAATTCTGTCAGGAAATTAACCACAAGTTTCAAATTCAAATCGAAATGAGTAAATAATCATTTCTATTTTTTACACACTGGAATGGCATCACAAACCCGCCCATATTGTAAATTTTTTTCAATAATGGAATCTTTTCAAATGGTTTGAATTGATTTGAAATGATAATAAATAATAAACAGGGTGTACAGGAATGATTTCGTCGGCAGAAATAGCTATGAAGAGTTCAATAAAGGCTCTTTCAATGAAAACTACGTATTTATCTTTACTAGACCGTTATTTAGCATGACTAAAATAATATAAACTTGTTTCAGTAAAAAAGTATATACAATATATCAGAAATTTCTTTCTCGAATAAATAAACTACACCAATCCATAATTCGTTTATACATCTAGTTTTCATTCCATAATCCCATAATCATGATATAATCATTATTGATTCAGAAAGAACATTCATTCCAAGGACGTGAAGAGGATAGTCCTGCGATCAGGAAGTACTTTCCTAGAGAAAAGGAAACCCAGTATAATTCCAGGGCTCAAGGAGTCCAACATAAGCTCAACCAGAATGCTTCTAGTCAACGGAATCTACAGGGACAGGTTGGTAATAAATTTTCTGCGCATCCAAAAATCAAACTTGGACAAACAATGTGTAAATATACAACTGTTAAGGTAACAATAACGAGAAAAAATTCTGTTTTTATTCGTCTTCTATAAAATTCTTTACATCTCAAAAAAAAATGACATGCAGGATGATACAGGGTGATTTAAACCTAATCTAATATTCTGAAATTTCAACTACAACGGTGAAATGAAAAACTTAGTTATTTGAAATGGGACTCTGATTATTGAGAATTTTCTGAATCGGAAATTGATTGAAGACTATTGAGACAAAATAATTGTTTTAGATGAAACTCTGTGTGTCCGAGCCAGATCTACGTTATTCAACAGATGTAAGACAGAATATTAGTGAGAAAAAATGCAAGAAAAAGTATAAGGCTCCTCCACCACCTGCAATGGTAATATATAACGACTGATTATTGATTCTTACACATAATTTCGGAAAATCAGGATTTTTATAATTATTTCAGATCGACCAACCTCATTTATATCGGATGGAGAATAATAACCCACATATGCCAATTCGTAAAGCACGGTTGTTTAAAACTAGAGCTGAAATGAAGAAACAATGTAGTCAAACCAACGAGCATACAGATAATTCTAACTCCACAGACATCTTCGAGAATGCTCCTAAATCGTTCAAATGCAACCGATTGTCACTACCGGAAATTAAACTTGGAGATGACGATTTTTTCAAAGAGTTGAAACACGCCACTAGACGATTAAGACACATCGATATAGATACCAAAATATCGGACAATTCCAAAGCAATGGACGTAAAAGAAAAAAACAACAATAGGAGCAACAAGATTGCCAACAGTGTGCGGGGCGAAGCTTCTGGAAAGGAGTCAACAACTCCAGAAATGTCACCGGAGATGAAGAAAAAAGCTGACTACAACAGGGAGAAACCAAAAACATTCTACTTCGGAATGAACGACGAACAAGTAAATGACGTGAATTACAGTAATGATATATTCGATAAATTCTCCCAGTCTTTACATCAAAATAAAACATTGCCAATTTCATCAGCGTCTGATATATCCAGTGATATTCATTCGGAAGACGACATGTCCAAATCCGGATTAGATCTGCAACTGAGGCCGATTCTTCCAAAAAAACAATTGGAAATACCTAAATTTTCCCCTGCTGCGGCATGGAGACTGTTATCAATGGATGCCAATGATAAAACTGCTGGAACTGTTATAAGCGACGACGTATCCATTTTGATGGAAGAGCGAATTGAGAAGTTTTCGAGGCCTCCACCTCCAATGATCCATGCAGGACAGAGGTCAAGTAATGACAAATCAGGTGATTCTGGGATATCTGGAGATGATCCCATACCAAATGGAGCTTACGATGAAAACAACGAGGGGGGAGTACTGCAAGATCAACAACCTAAATACACGGTATTTCAACTCACTATATATATAGGATATAGGAGTGTTTCATTAATAATGCATGAAACGAATATACAGGTACTATACAGGGTGTTAATTAAGTATGTTAACAAACTCCAACCACGAATAGTACTCCGAAAAATAGAAAGGAAATGTCATATGAACATGGGTCCGGAAATGCTTCCTAAGGGAGCTACGCTCCTTTGCATGGGGCACCCTGAAGACGGTTTTCCCTCGATATTATCGAAACTGTTCATAACAAAATTACGAAATTAGGTGGGATGGGTAAACTTTCGACGCTGAATCTGATTCTGAATTCATAATTTCATAATTTTAATCACAGGCGTATCATACGGAAGGAGTTAAGGGTAAAAATAACCCCATTTTCTAAATGGTAATTTTTTTGACATTTTGATTCTAGAATATGGTAATTCAGAGATTTCTACGTAAAAATGGTCTCCTGGTACATCTCCATAGGCCTAACAGTTTTCGAGAAAAATGCAAATTATTGAATCGATGCAGGCTATTGTAAATAAATAAATGTTCGTCTACATACATATTTAGTTAGTGTGCTGTGAAAAACAATTGCAATAGTTGATAAACAACTTGAGAACTGTCAGTTTATTATAATTTTGTTATGAACGGTTTCGATAATATCGAGGGAAAACCGTCCTCAGGGTGCCCCATGCAAAGGAGCGTAGCTCCCTTAGGAAGCATTTCCGTACCCGCATGTTCATATGACATTTTCTTTCTATTTCTCGGAGTACTATTCGTGGTTAAAGTTTGTTAACAAACTTAATTAACACCCTGTATAGTACTATATAGTGCTACGGTTTTCGATAACTCCCAAAAAAAGAAATGTAGCTTTCACTGTCGATAGATATTGAATATTTTGGAACACTGTTAGGGGTACAAAGTAACAAATCAAGATAGAAAATACAACAAGGCCAAAATTCTACGAAGAATTCGATAATGTAAAAATAAATAGGGTGTTCCGTTTGAAAAAACAAAGTATATATTACTTTTCGTTTAATTGCAAACAGCAGCGTATTGAAAATATTTTAGGAAAGTTGATATCTCTATTAGTTCTCCATAAACCCCGTAAATCACCCTGTATATCTTTAATTCAAAGTCAAACAATAAGACCTCAAAGTTTTGTGCAATATCAATGAAACACCCTGATCCATTGAAAAAATTGTTGTTACTACCATTTGATAAATATCAGAAAATTATAAATTGTGTGATTGAAAAAAAAATCGTAAAATCATTTCAAACCCTTAAAGACAACCGGGGATATTGAATTTTTCGAAGCTCATCGTCTATATGGTACGACATTTTGGCTGTTTTCGTTAGATCTAATATTACTTTTAGTTTTCATCCTACATCAATCCCCAAGATAGATTTTCGTGGACGCCTCAACAAGACCTAGGTGATGATTCTAGCATCGAAGAATACAAAAATCAGAAATCACCATCGGCTCATCCGTCATCTAGAAACCGATCAGGTCCTCACATTTTCAGTTTGTCACTACCAAGAGACAACCAATTAGCTGCATACATGATCGAAAGATCTCCTTCACAGTATAGTGGCTTGCAGAAACTGAAAAATTCGATATCGGGTGTTTTCGGCAGCTTATCGAACAGAAAAGATGCAACGGAAACAGCAGACTTCGGCGAAGAGATGAATGCTAACTGGTTTTTGAGCAAATCCGCTCCAAATTCCTTGAACGCATTTCATTCCCTAGAGATGCGCAAAACTCAAGATAAGGAACACTTGCAAATGTTGAATATCAATAAACAAGCACGTATGATGTATTTGCCGGAAATCGATGCGAATTGCACTAGCAGGACGGTCGACGATGATCCTCTCTGGAATGTCAGTAGTCGTTATTCCTTTGGACACTCCAAATCTTGCGAAGATCTGACATTGGAAGAGAAAAAATCTCCAGAACCACTTCAGGACGAATCCATCAAGAAGGAATATCCTTGGATGGTTGCGACTACGAAACCCAAAAAGTTCACTTTTCAAAGTACCATCAGACAAATAGAGAAACGAAGGTTGTCAGAAAAATTATCTAGAGAAGCGGAGCGAAGAGAGCAGAAGAGGGTTCAAGAATTGGAAGCAATGGGGAAAGTTGAAGAAGAATTTCAAAAAAAAAGGGCGAGGTAATCCATATTCCTATGATTTTATAACCCACCTAATGAATGATATTTTCAGAGAAAAAGCAGATATTCGACAACAATTGAGACTCATTTGCATGGAAAAGAATCCTGCTTGGTCTAGCTTACCACCAAATTTGGAAATAAATAATGAGGTATTTTTGGATTTCAACATTCCACTCTAGCTTGACATTAACTAGTTTTCTTAAAATTCATCATGAAGCATATTTTACTCAACAGCAAATTATTTTCAGATTCGCCCAGAACCAGACGGCGCAATCTCTTCAACATCATCCACTTCTTCACCACTGAAGCCTAAAACAACGAGCAACAGGTCTTTCCAAAAATTCAAGAGTACAAGTAGTTCTGGCTTCAAAAACAATATGAAGATTCGTGTCACGTCTGAGAGATCGGAAATTACGTCGGCTCCAAGAGAATACATGGACTATAGGGGTATAAGACACAACAATGGAAGAATTAATAAGCAGACTACAGTTCATCCAGAAGTTACCTACAATATGCCAAAAATAAAAGGTATGAATTGATTTTCAAACTCATTCGCACACAAAATGACATCGATCTTGTGCAGCATGTACGGAATGCAAATCCGAAAGAATTAGGAATGTTAGATACATTTTTAGATACGACCGTTAGACTAGGAGTCGCTAATTCTGAATTTTGATAAGAAATATCAATGATTTGAGGAAATCGGATAATTGCGTTCTGTATTCAATAAATTTGACATTTTATTTACAATTCAACTGATAGCAGAATGTTCCTAGCGAATCCGAACTTTCAATTCGATAGTCACCATTTTGATAGAGTACAGAATATCCAATACAATTCATGATACTAATTTCAAGCAAAATAATTATTTTTTGCAGATACAAAACTAAGTCGAAGCAATAATGATCACAGAAGAGATGTAGCAGCCAGTGCAAGGAGTACAATAACTGTAGGAAGTACTGATTCTGATAATTCTCATAAATATCGATCAATCCACACCAAACATATTTCGATGCCGATGTAAGTATATCTTCAATTCATTGATGAATCCTAACACTATAATCACTCTCCTTCACTTCGATTTAATGTAGCTAGATCTTTGACTTTCTATTGTTTATACTTCGTCGTAGATATTAAAATTCACCTCCATCCTCCATTAATTAATGTTTCAGGTCATATTTTCGTGAAGATCAACTCCACTGTTGAGGAGATGATGTGTTCCTTTTTTGAAGTACACATAATATATGCCAGTTAATTAAATTTTATACAATCATATATCGTGAAGGTTACGCTCCATTAATTTGTATATTTCATGTTTTGTAAATAAAAATTTATTAATGTTAACGTTTGCACTTTATTTTCGATACATTATCATCACCCTGCTTATAAATAGATAAGAGACTGTAGGTCAATAAATGCAGGTTTAATTTCAGCATGAAATTCTTGAGAAAAACATTTATTTAAATATTCACAATTTTTCTGATAAAATTCTACTATGATAAAATTCAGTAATACCTGTAAAATCCAAATAAAAGTAATGAAGGGTGTAACAGATTGCATGTACAAAAGAAGAGTCTTAGTTTAATTATCTCAATACATATTACAATAACAATGAGTAATACCTAGAATAATAAAATTAAATAGTAAACATATTTTGAATCTGACTATCAAATTCAATGTATCACACTCGAATTGCCTTAGGGCCCTTTACAAAAATACATGTGCCTTCCTATAAGTTAATTTACAACTGAAATTTATTCAACCCATAATAATCGTAATTAAAATTTGCAGCTCTTACTTCAATACAAATTAATTCTTTACACTCGTTAATCTGTACACCTAACATTTAATCTGTTTATTTACAAAAAATCTATTTTATTTTGATATAAACAAGAAATCAACACATCAGTCTTAAACATTAAAGAATAATCTTAAGCAAAGCCGAAGCCCTCAGAACACTCATGGATCGCCTTCAGTAAATAGGCTCGTAACTTATCGTAAGTTTCATATACAGGAAGATCCAGTTGGTTGAAACTAAAACACAAAAATCAAATTGGCATTGACATCGAGTAGAAAATCCATTTCAATGCTCATACAGTAACGAAAAGAATATTTCTGGAGTATAGAGAATCAAGAGACATGCAATGCATCTCGTTGATGTCGAAGTTTTTAAAGAAGGATTGTCATACCCAACTATTCCTATATGATCATGAAAATTAAAAAACATTGCACAAACAAAAACACGAATGTTCACTCACCACGTATGGGCAGAAGGCAAGCGATCAGTAGACCGATCATCTCTATGTATCTGGAACTTTTGAACACCATTCATTCCCTCGAGAGCACCGAAACCCTGTAAGGGAACTTTGGATGTTCCAGTAACAAATTGTAGGAATTTAGCGCGATCAGCTTGGTCGAAGGACCTCAAGGCTCTCCAGAACCATTGAATCTAGAAAAAAAAACAAATGTTCAAGTGAGGTCTGGAAACAAAGCAATTTGTTCTGGCTAAACAAGGAAAGAGGATGAAGGAAGGACAAAGTATTGGCGGAATAAATTTACAACTACAAGCCGATTCTTACCTGCAGTGAGTTTGTCTGATATTTGTGGTATTCGGTATTAGCTTTCAAATCATCTATGTCCACATTTGGTAGCCCGGAAATCAAAAGTTCCAATTCCTGTTCATTGAAAATCGATATTAGGCGCATGGGAATAATATCATAGAAACCTTCGAGGAATGAATTCAATCTGGAATAAAAAAACTATTTAGTATAAATTCATAGACTGAGAGAAAACTCCTTACTGTTGTTTAATAGCCCCGGTCATTTTCATTTGGCATACGAGTCTAACATACTCCATTTTATTTTCTTCAGTAACAGAGATGTGTCTTCCATTAGGTATCAGATCTCTCGTTTCAGTTACTCCAAATTCACTGATCTCGGTACTGAATGTCAAATCCAATCCCAAGTTATTGATGTTATTCTCCATTAAATAAACAAGTCCTCTATAGAAGCTATAATCCTCACTCTCCATATCGGTATATTTCACAGGTATACCCAGAATGTGTTTGTAGAAAGATCGTGTGAAGTAGCATTCCAATAACTTATTATCGTAAATTGCTTTTGCTGCAAACAAATGATAATATGAGATTCGAACAATGTTATTAATACGGCGAGAAAACATTACCTATCACTCTTCCTACGAATTTGTAATAACATAGATGATTCGAATTGTAGTGACTTGCCGAATTGATCATGTAAGTCACTCTGTCTCCTGGAGAAACGGTGAAAAGTGCATACATCGGATTGAAGATGTCTCTCGATATAATGACGTACCATTCTCGCAATAACCCACCGGCGTCTTGACCTTCCTCATCTACCAATATTCAATAACGTATCAGATCGAGCCCACTTTTGAAAAAAATTATGTTACCTTCGAAAACAATATAGAATCTGTTCTTCCATTCCTCTGGAGGCCTCCTGAACAGTTCTCTGAAGGAATCCTCGAAAATATTACTTCTCCTAACATGAACAGCCGTTTCCTCCCTTCTTATACCATGGTCCATACGTTCAAGTTCAGTCCTGAAGTATCTGCGTTTGATGTCAAAGTCCAAAATTCTCGTATGATCAACCAACACGGCGAACGGTCCATCTGCCAAGTGAGCAGTGCTTTGTCTCAGTATCTGGTTCAAAACAGTACGGTGCTTTTCTGCGAACGCGAGGAATTGTTGTTGTTCCGGGGAGACAGTCTGTTTGACATTCGGTTCAGATTGTTTGTCTTTTCCACTTTCTGCTGTTCCTGGTGCTGGATTCGATGTCACTTCTTGTTGAGGTTCCTCTGAATTATTAGGAGCAGTCTCCTTGGGTGGTTCTGAACCTTCTGGTGATGGCCGTTCGCTACCGGCTCGTTCCGTTTCCGCGTTCTCTTGCATGTTCTCTTCTGCTTCGGCGTCTTTCGTTTCCTTATCTTTAGATTTCGCTGGTCCTTGCTGAGGAGAGTGTACCAAGAAGAAGGCTTCCACAGCAGGCTGGAAATTGTTGAATCATTTGGTCAGCAGACAGATTCACTGGGAAAGAACAATAACTTACCTGTAGAACTAGAACAGCGTGGTGATCCGGGGCGTGTTCTAGTTCAGAAAGACACTGACTTAACGTTTCCCAAAAACTACTGAGACTGTGTAATTGCTCACTCAAAGCAACCAATTGATATATGCCAGAATCGACTGAAAAGTAAACAAACCAATAAAAAAATCACAACTATTCGTAAGTTCAACTCACCTCTCTTCATGCTCTGCTTGATAGAATTCCTTATTTGTACGATAACACGTAGTACTCTGAGGAAGAAAACCTGACTAGAAGATTTTGAAGTAAGGGGTACCATGGAAGGTAATTGAAGTTCACAGGATGTTTTGACTTTGGTATTAGCAGTAACGACTACTTGCTCGTTCGTGAATCTGTTGTGAATAACACCTTTGGATGTAGATGGTCCCTCCTCGAGTTTCCTTTTTTGTGTGTTATTAATAAGGTCTCTCAAGTCACCCAGCATATTTTTTATTTGGGACTCCACAATTTTGCCAATTTCAACGGCACCATTCAACAGAAGAGTCAAAATCTGCAATACAAAACAATCAATAATTAATTTTCATTTGACAAATATTAAATATTAACAAGTATTTATGTGAATATTACTTACAATGAAACTCATGTCGAAAGATGAATTAGCCAAATTCAGCAGAAGATTTGTGATGAACTCCAGACCTTCTTCTGAACAATTCTTATAGGTGATCACATTGACAGCCAGACTCAACGCATGCGTAGGAGCATGCGAGAGATCCCGTTTACACCTAGTATCCTTATGAGGCTTAACGAGTTCTGGCATGCCAGAAGTGGTGACCGACAACAGTTTCAACAAGTTATCCGTCAACTGTGTATTCCTGTTCACGACTGGAGTGGCGAGCATGTTGAGCAGCTTCCCAAATACAGATTGCTCGAAGTAAATGGTGGTATCGGTGTCGCTCGTCGTGTTCGAAGTGTTGTTTCTTTGAATACTCTTGCCTTTCTTGGTAGCAGAATCCAAACGTAGCAGTACGTCCCAAAATTCTGCGGCAAGTTCAGCTTTCACTTTCACAGGGACAATGGAATTCTTTTCTGCTTCATCTCTGATACATTTAAGGGGCAACAAACACGATGGGAAAGCTTTCGCTAGCGAGATGAACAGATCCAAGGTATTTCGGCATACGATAGGAGCCGCTTGCGGATGTATGCCGATCACATTGGACCCGGTAGCTTTGTCGCTTTTCTTGCCAACCGTTTTATTGACAATGAATACGTTCGCAGCACAACCCAAAGCAGCTTCCATACGAATGGTTAACCAATGCCCGCCATTTTGTAAATGCTTAGCGTCTGTCAGTAGTTTACTGGTAAGAGGACCCGGCCTCGGTGTCTTTCTAGCCGGTTTAGCAAGGTTTTCGTCAGGTTGTATATTGACGCTCTTCTCGATGATGGAAAGTAAAGCGTTGATAATCCACTCCCGAGTAGGAGCATGGTAGCACAAATTTCTGATTACTCTGTGTAATCTCAATTTGTTCAAATGAGAATCGTCTGTGAACAACAAAATGAGGAGGCAAGCGAGTCCTTCATGGTCTAAAAGCTGACGCCCTTTAATTTTCACAGGTGATTCGGAAGGTACTGGATTGTTCATGAGTTCTCTGCCCCATTGGCCCCAGCCGCCTCTTTGGAAATTGCTAGGTCTCAGTGGAGGACGTCCTCTGGATTGCCTATAAATGGTCGTCAAGTTGGTTTGCAGGAATCTTTCTTGGGCCATTTGGCGATTCCTGGCGTACCAATCTCGGCGAAGCGTTTGCGCTTCTGCCGCCAGATCTGGTGGAAGAGCGGACATTTGAGAATCTTCCATATCTGAGAGTATCTGTGAAAGAACAAACACGATATGCAGTCGTACAACAACCAATAGACTCACACACTCACCATTGTCCTCAATGACGGTTGTAGAGTCTCGAAGAACGCTCCAGCATCGACCGGCTCGTTGGGATTGGCTCGTGCCGCAGCCTGTCGTTGCTGTTCTAGTCTCTGCTGAGTCAGAACCTCTTCTTGCAGAGACGGAGGCAGAGCTGCCAAGAACTCGGGGCTCACCTCACTCGGAGTAGCTGTCGGTTCTTGAGGCGGATTGGAAGCTACAGCAGTAGAGGTGGCGGCTATGCGTTGCTGCAAGCAAAGTATGCGATGCTGTTCGATAACCTCTCTGCGCATCTCCGGAGGAAGAGCTTCCAGGAAGGAAGGATCAACCCCTTCAGGAATGTCTTCTTCGTTCGAGGTGCTCGGACCAGCTTCTCCTGAAATGCAATTCGTATTTTAATAAAAATATACAGAGTAGTGACTGTTTAACGACGGAATATATCAATTTCAATGTACCTGAAGAAACGGCAGGGGCGTCGGAATCATCGCCTTCTGCTTCGTCAGTTGGGGGATTATTTTGAATTGGAGCACCACCAGCAGCAACGCTGTAAGGGACACCCATGGTGATACCCAATCGTTGATGAATTGTCTGTTCAGCCAAAGAGTCTATGTGCTGACTGATTGCTTCTTCGAAAATCGCCCGCAAAGGAATATTCTGAGAGTAACTCAGATTTCTCTGTGACTCGTTCATTACGTTTTCTTCTTCATTTCTATCTGCAGGTAATCCGAGAATGGGAGAAGCACCCACAGGTCTGGAGAATGCAACGTTCGGTCTAGATAGAAGATCAGCCGGAAGAGTTATCAAAATGGGCCTAGTCGAAACGTTCTCAGCCGATTCCGCTGTAACATTCGAATCCTCTACTACTACTCTCTCGGCGCCATCAGTTGTTTGAACGGCTGCATTATGGGTAGGCTCTAATACACTACCTTGCGAGTTCTCTTCAGAACCTCTTGCATAACTGAGTCGAAGAGGTGATAAAATAACACTTTCATTCTGAGTGTTGCTTTCGGATCGATCGTCTGATGTATCAGAACTCTCAAGAGGCACTCCATCGATGTCTTCTTCTTCGTCATCTATTTGGAGAAAAATTGAAATTCGTTTATTACACAATAGAATCAAGTATTGAAAACACATTTGTTAATTCGAGAAAGAACTGACCTGCATTAGGATTCTGTCCATGAGAAATATTTGTCGTGGTAGTCAAGGGAACTCCATCTATATCTTCATCAACATCTGAAATGAAAGTATCATCAAATATCTGCAGAAGTGCTGAAGAAGCAATTCATTACCTTCCCTGTTTTCACCTGTACGCTCGGCTGACTGGTTATTCGACTCCTCAAAGTTGAATAGAACAGTTTCCTGAACTAAATCATCTTGTACGTCGGATCCGCTCTTCTGCTGCTGTTGCTTCTTCTTTTTGGCCGGATCTTCATCCTCTTTGGTTTTCTTGTTTCTCAACTCTTCATTCCTATATTTAATTAAATTGGGAATGAGCTTGTTGCATACATACACCGTACAATCGAATACGGATTCTAAATCGAGCAATTTGGATTCGATATTCCACCAGTGCAACACGGGTGGTATGTGACTCAAAGTCGCCGCAAGACTCGGTCCGAAGAGATAGCCGGATTGATCCACGAAGTCAATTTGTTCCTCGTTAGATGGGATCAGTCCGAAATTGTCCATCACCACCACTCTAGCAGACTCGCGTATTTCTGCAGGACCAGTCAACAGATTGTTAGCCGACATCATGTTAGCCATGTGGGGATCGTGAGGACCTAGTAGTCTTTGTAAAATAACCGGCGGGTTCGGATTTCTGGGATTGAACAAGTACTGGTATCGTCTCGGACGATTCGTTCTCTGGTTGCGAGTAACCGTACTTTGGGTACTCTCGATTGTGTTGCGCGAGATCAAAAGAGGATGCGTTATGGCTGAAAAAAAATCCATTGTTGATTTATCTTTGAAATCAGATATTTGATCAATTTTATTTGAGATCGTTATGCTTCAAGGGAGGGATCGAACTAATTTACCTGTATGATCGTTGGTGTTGTTTTCATCCAAAATTGGGACTGTGAAGCCATTTTCATTCCATCTTATCATTCTTGGAAGAGCGTTATCAGTATCAGCATCATATTGTATCATGAGAATATCTTCATCTCTATCAGTTGCGATTCTAAACATGCCTGAATTCCCGTCGAGTAATTCAGAACCTAGAAAACAATGGGCGTGTATTCCTCATCTAAGATCAACAGGAAAAATTATACTGTACCTCTACGTCTTTCCCTATCATTATTGTCATCATCCTCATAATTATTGTCCTCGTTTTCTTCTGCATCATCGATATTATCATCATCAACTTCATTCTCTTCATTTCCATCATCATCGACTGGATCAGATGGGTTAGAGTCCGACTCGCCAGAGTCAGTGCTCATTAGTTCTTCCTGAAATGTTTCGTTACGTAAATTTTGATAAAGCATAACAAACTGATTATCGATAACTTACCGTGGCATCTCGCTCGTGTTCATAGCCAATCGTGGATTCTTCGTCGATATCCATCGTATTATTGCGAGAAGACGGAACATCATTATAACCTTGGCTATTCTCATTATTCCTATGATCCAAAATGTGCTCCATCATCTCTTCGAGAGCGTTATCCAATTCAGCAGGAGCAGCAGGATTACTTTCTAGGCTTGAAGCCACAGCTGAGATGTCATGTTCAGTATTGTCGGCGTCTTCGATTTCTTCCCCGTGCGCGTTCGTGCCCTCCGTGACGCTTGGGGTGCGTTGGTTATCGTCGGTGGCTTGTTGCGTTTTCCTCGACTTGCTGTTGCTGCCGCCAGGAGCTGGTTGGTTTATCGTTCGAGATAGGGAGTCCAAAGGCTTCAATGCCGCATTAGCGGTGAATGGAGTATTAGGCGAAGACAAATCCAAATAATGAGTGATTTTGGCCAAGTCATTGAACACGCCTCTTCTTATCATGAGTTTTACAATGTTATTGATATGACAGTTATTCCATCGATTGGCGTGTGGCAATGGACAGTTATCTATCATGGTGGATATTATACCACAAATGTTCTGGACTTGGTTGTGTTTCTCAGAGGATTCCGGTAAATTCAATGCTCTGGTTAGAGCTACTTTGACTTCGGAGACTAGAGTGATTTGAGCATCTAGAGAATGGTTAGAGGATGCCAGAGCAGCTATCAACATTCTGCACATCGTTGAACAATCAGAATCAGAAATGTTTTCAGAAGCTGGTAAAATTTTATCGAAAATGAAAGCTAACGCAGACGTTTCTTCGGTTACCATAGAAGACTCATCAGGTTTGTATTTATATTCAGTGATTAACTTAGCGATCGGCCCAAAAGACACAACAGCATCAGCTAATATCTTCAGAATGACCGATTTAGGCAGCATGGGCTTCTTCGTAGAAACGATATCATCACTTTTTTTGCTAGTATCCTCTGTAGTATCAGATTCTCCGGTCTGAGTGCCGGTAGAAGTTGAAGGCATTCCCAAGTTGACAGGAGACGGGGCCCTTTCTTCACTTTTATTTTTTCGTTCACTTACTACGCTCTCAATCTTATCATCTTCCAGAGGTTTCAGGAGGGCATCTAATAAATCACACACTACTCCTATGGAAACTGAATCCTCTAAAGGAGGGGCTTTGGTACGTGCTGGTATTTCGACTTTCAGAGGAAGTGTAACTTCGGGAGGTTCGCCTTTAGTTGCATTGACGTCAACCCTCACCATACTATTCGCTACTTCGTAAAAAGCATCTGGTTTCCGGGTTATGGCTCCTCCAATCTGTCGAGTTAAATAAACGAGATCTTTGTACGGAGGGGGAATGGTAACGAGAGTTCTTCCCCGAATTACTTTTTCCATAGCGTATTTCAGTGTGTTTGGTTCTTCGAGAGCATGTCTGATAAGAATAGTTGCAAGGATGCCGAATCCGCCGAAATCGCTGATCTGCCTCATTTTCAAGAGACACTTGACACCGCCGTTTTCAACAAACACTTTGGCAATTTCGAAATCCCTAGTGAATCGAACGCATATTTGTAGAATAGAATGAAGTAAATTTTTGTCGATAGGCACATGCATCAAGTTGACGCACACTCTGACTATCTCTTTCTTCTGCTCATCACTGAGACCAGGCACTGGAACACATCTCTTTTCCTCTTTTTCCGACAGTTTGGCAATCATAGGTTCCGGAGCATCCGCACTATTTATGTCCGTACAACTTGGATGGCTCAAAGACATCAGAGTCATCGATATAGGTCTATTGTTGCCAGTTTCGTCATTCATTTGTAACATATTCGCAAAGGTAACAGTGTACCTCTTTCTTCCACAGGTAACTCGAATACTCTGTTCTCCATTCCAATAGGCATCGTTGATCAACTTATTGTTGTTGTTCGAGTAGTGCGTCCATTTTCCCGTGACTAAATCGTACCATCTCCACACTCTGTTAGTACTCATGTGCATATCCAACTTACGACTTGTGCAAGTAGCCACTTTTGAAACAGCGTCTAATAACAAAAATCCAGACGCGAGCCATTTTGGTTCGTAGCTGACTTTGAGATCTATCATCATAGTAATTGCTCCACACATCAATTCAATTAGAGGTGATATCAATTCAGCTTTGTTTATGGCGAACCCACAAGGTATTTTCATCTCAAAGTACGAAGACACTTCGAAGAAAAGAATGTACAGATGAAGGTAGTTAGCTAACCGTTTGGCTTGTTCGGATTCTGATACAGCAAAGTAATTCATCACATTCGGTTTACCCTGGAAGGCGCAATATGCGATACCCTGCAAGCACTCTTGAATTTTACCTATCAAAGTATCCAATAAATTGTCTCTGTACGTCCGTCCATTTCTCTTCATTATAGTCACAAGTAGATCGCAAACTTTGTGAACGGTATCGGGAATGACATCCAAGAGTTTCAAGCAAACATCCAAAGCATGATTCGTGAACTCATTAATCAGAGATTCGATGGATAAATCAACCTCTTCTGGAGGTTGGGAAGAAGCCGAGTCTGAGTCTTCCTCTTCTTTTTTGGCTTCAGTCGTATTAGTACATACCAATGATATGGCTATAGCTTGTAAGACTTGATCATCTTCGGTTTCCACCTCCATAGGGTAGCCGGCGGGGCGTGGAACTTGAAGTGGGTTAGAAAGTAAGTAATCAGTTGCTTGCTCCAGAGTATGTGAGTGCAAGAGAGCTTCCATGGCATGATCTCTGGAGAAACCCATATCCATAAGTTGTCGCAAATTGTCATCAATAAACACGGGTCCACTTGCTCCCGATGGTCCTGGAGCTCCACTAGGAAACGTTTCGACTTTATTTGCATCCAATTTCATTCTTTCCTTGATGATTTTCTCTCCTCTGAATATGTGACGGAGAATTGTTAGTAGGGTTTCTGTTGTTCTCGCTCCGTAAGAAGCTAACGGTGTTTTTCCCCAGAGTAACATCACACTTTCGAAGGCTTGTTTATGTATTTGAACTAAATATTGTAGTGGATCGAAACCGTAACCGTGAGAGGGTCGACTAGAAATGACATGGGGCGATTCTAGGATTGCTTTCGGATTTACAATTTTTTCAAGTAGGGTTAGCCAAGCATCCAAAAATCCTATTGTACCTGTGAAATGAACCGTCGGAGTTGAACCTCGAAAAAAAAAACACTCACGCACAACTTACCCTCCGGCAGAGAAGAATATTCAATTTCCTCATCTGAAGCGGCCAGTTTACCAGCATTCAACGCCCATTTAAACGTTTTGAAGAAAATAGCTTGACCACCAAGGCTGACGAATTTTTTCAACATGAGATGGTAAGGATAACGTCGCTCGTCGAACAGCATAGGGCTAGTGAATCCAACGCTGCATATCAAAAATGTTAGTCTACACTTGGCCGTAGAACAGGGAGGTAACTTGTCGCAATCGAGCCCTTCCGCGAGCAAGACATTTAGAGCAGTTGCAACGTTCCTTGCATAGGGTGATGGCATAGGTGGCGCAGCCACAATGTTTTGGCCTCGTCTTTGTCTTATAGGAGACCCAACACAGAGCTTGACGAGCAAACCGAAAAGCTCGGCGAGGGCTCTGCCAAGCCTCGACGAGGCACCCAGTAAAGGTTTGATGTACTTGAGATTTCTGTTATCCGGTTTTGCTATACTGGAACCTGATTCGCTACTGTCAACGTCCATCGATATTGGTGGTGGATTTGTACTCAAGGCTTCCATGGCAGACGCCACATTGCCAGTACTGTCTGTACTAGAATTACCTTCGCACTGGAAGTGAGTGTTTTTTATGAAATATATTCAACTGTAAATGCATAATAAGGAAGAGATATATTCGGGCTTTCGCAATTACTTCATTAGAAACCGCCTATCACTTACGCCAAGCCAACTGATTGACAAAATCTAACAAAAACCCTCTATGTTGGTCAAAACCACGGTCATATACATAAGGTCTGGAATCTAAGGCATTTTTGAGTGGTGGGGAGTGGCACCAGTTTTGAAGAAAAAGTTTCCATAATTATCCGCTAGGCGTACATAGGGGTATAATCACGTGATTAATCTTCGACAACAAAACAAACGGTTAGGACTTGAATGGTAAATAAAATCAATGACAGAAATATTTTATCTTGCAAAATTCTCTCGAATAAATAAAAATCATTCCTACTTTCAAAAAGCTGATCGGATCTGATTTGTGATTGGCTGACAAAGTGACAATAGAGGACAGCGCTATAAGTGGCAAAACATCAGAAACACAAAAATTTCCTCAATGTTTGGGTCACCCCCCAACACACGAGTTGCAAGACCTATGTATACGATCGTGGTCAAAACAGATTCTGTAGATACAATGAAAGCTGACGCCAACTGTGATGTAATATATTTGTCATACATTCAATAATAAGCAAATAAGCGATTTCTGACATGTTCTATTGACTCTAGCACTCGTAACGAATACGCATTTTTAAATTTCAACTGCTTGACAGTTGTAAATGTGTTAAGCCTATGTATTTTCGTTCCATAGTACAAAGTTCATAAGTTCGAAAATTTTGAGATTAGATGTGAAAATTACTCGACGATGCATAGCTGATTCATTTGAATAAAAGAGTCGACGTTATTAATAAATTAATGTTCAATCAAGAATATCGAATTGATATTATATCGTTTTGAATAGAATAGTAGCCAACTCAATTGCTATCCAAATCGTCCAAACAAGGAGGTACTGAGGTATTCAAAAATAACCGTCAATCAAAATTCGACAACACATACAAATAATCATGACTTACCCTATCAAAAAATGCGTTCAACTTCTCAATATCTTCCCGAGTGAAATCACAATCTGAAGGCAACAAATCGTCGCTGCAGTATGCTAAAAGAAGAGTACTTTCCCATACCAACGAAGTATAGAGATCGGCTAGTCCTTTCAAGACCTTAAGTCCAACTTCCGAACCCCAATGCTGTAGCGACAGATTTCTGATCTCTGTTTGTCCCGTACGGCAAATGTGTACGAACATAATAACGTAGCCGTGTGCAGCGTTCATGGCGTGCAGGAGAGGAGTGGCAGACGCCGTACTGAAAGCACTTTCGATATCAGAAGCGCTGGCTAGTTCGAGCAGCAGCTTGGACCCACCGGGCACCTCTTGCTTAGCATACAGAGGTTTGAGTTGTTCGAGTACTTCCCCCAGTTGCGACAAACCGTGACCAAAAAGTAAAGGTTCGTGAGCAAGATTCAAGATGCTCTTGCATACTGTAGCGACGGCCTGGGCTGGATTCGTGACAGGGCAATCGACTGGCAGGTTGGGTAAGCCGAGGATCTTCAGGAGCGGTACCAGACCACCCTTTTCCACAAACTCCCTGCAATGGTCATCCGTGGAGTTGTTGCTCAAGATGGCGTCTATGAATTTCATGGCGTTGAGTATGTAGTCGATGAGAGCTATGGGTTGTCTTTCACTGTTGGCTTGAGCTTGGCTCTCGCTCTGCGCATTTTGAGATGAGGTCGATGCCTCCTCTTCGTCTTCTTCTTCCTCGTCCGAAGAGCCTTCGGGATTGGTTCCGGATCGAGACGTTGTGGAAGGTGAAATCTCAGTTTTACTGTGCGGTCTCCAACAAACGTATTTCGGATCTGTTCCCAAGTGAACAAGTTCTACGAGAAGTTTGATTATGGCACGAGTCGCATCTTGTCTTAGACTCGGTTGGTGACGCATCAGCTCATCCATTGCATTACCCAAATTACACGCAGTATCTGCGGTCGCCTCAGAGCTGCGTCTTCTTCTCATGGCGGGTAAGTAGTTTGGAGAGACCAATATGTTGAACAGCTTCTCGAAAGGCTTACACTTGGCAAAAGATTCCAGTCCACGATTGTTCAAGCACAAAGCACTAAAAACATTGGGTAGAGAGCCTAATACCTCTCTTGTAGAAGGTACTTCTTTGACCAATAAGGAATGTAAAACGACGTCAGTCAAACCGTTGTCTTGCAGGGCTGTCAACAATGCTGGTTCCTGGTAAACATAGACTGTAACTACGTCTGTTGCTAATAGAAAAAGAGAGGGTCCATAATATTCTGTATTGGCAATGATATTCTTCAAGGAATTCGGTAATGTTCCCTCCATTAAATGTCTGATGCTTTCTGCAAAAGTTGCATCTTGAAAAGCTTTCTTTAAAAAGTTTAACATAGACTTCAGCAGGGCGGCACGTTGAGGAAGACAAGTTTTGCCAACATTTTCTACAACATATTCAAGATCCACGGAGGATGGGTCCTCCTCATCTGCAGGCGGATTACCAGCAGCATTTTCCTCAAAGTTTTGTTCAGAGAGATTGGTCTTTATTTGATAGAGCTGGTCCTTCTTGCAGAAATTCACTTCAATCTATAAACAACGTTGTTCAATGATGTAGTCAGTTATTCACGTCATATAATACTTACGTCCAGACGACTGATGAAACTATGTAATCCTCCGTGTATTTGAAAGGCTGCCATATCGATGTTGGTAATCAAATCAATAACGCGTACAGCTCGAGTAACAAACTAGAATTGAAATGTTGTATCATAACTCCGACAACTCGGAAGTTAAACATCATTATCAAAAATAATTATATTATAATTGCGTTCGTTATTACACTTATTTCTCCCAATAATATATTTATGTATGCATGTATGTATGAGAAAAAAAATTTACCGTTATGTGATCTAACTCGAATCCTTGCCAATTGATCACTTGCAACAGCGATTCCATCATTCCACAAGAAACTAAGGCTTCTCCGCCTGACTCGTAGCTTGCCAAGTGGTACAAAAACGAGAACAAAGCAGTTGTAAGGCTGACAGGAAATTTATAATCTAAAGCGGCAGCAGCTAATAATTCCAAATCCATCTGACCAGGCACGGCATCTTTATTTTCTTGGCCACTGGATGCGTCAGTTTTGCAGGAGTCACTACTGGACTCGTCTTGTGACGAAGACGAGCCTTCATCTTGTAATTTCATCTTTTTGAAAGCCGTTTGACCGAAATCGATTTGATTTGTGAGAGAGGTAATACAGTTTCGGACCAGCACCGGTAGAAAACCATGGTATTGACTAGCGCCAGTCACATCTATAATGCTATTCAAACGGGAGCCCGGACGCCTACTGAAATAATCATTTCCCTTGGTATCGAGTGACATTTTCTCATTTCATTTGAAAATTCATATGCACATATCCATCAACCGTGCTTCAGAAAAACTAATAGGGTCTTCTATAACTCGGATACAATAAAAGATTCTACCCCTCACGATCGAATAATACAATATGTGTACTATACGTTACGTTTTCACAGGTGATATTTTCATTGAATATTTCACGAGCCCAAAAGAAATTGGGCTTGCTCAATTGAAAATAATGAGTCATATCCAAGGTGTTTGTTAGAAGAAATCAACATTTCTAAAATGGTCTAGATCTAGATATCAATATAGGCTATAGAAAACTTGAGCTAGAATTTTTATAGAAGCTATATGGTAGAAGACTTATGAATATTTGAAATTTTGAGCCTCTATATATGTAGACTTATATTTACGAAAACTTTCAGCCATAAAATAAGCTGAAAACAAAGTTTGAATTGCAATTGCAATCTAGGTGAATTCAATGAACTATTTGATTTGAAATTAGCACCGAATCGAACGAAAACTTACTTGGGCATGTGTGGGTTTCTATCCAAATGTATAATTGCTGTAAGAGTGCGTAGAGCTGCACATCGGATATCAGTCAACTGAGGGTCTTGCAATTCAACTACCTCTACAAGTTCTTCCAGCAGGCCAGTGTATAGAAGATTAGATGGCGAATCTTGTATGGCATTGGAATATACCATAACAGACAAGGCCTGTAGACGGGCCTGTACACTTTTCAGCCTGTTCTTATAGTCGGCAAAATGCGTTGCCAGCCGCACATGAGTGAATAACCACATCTACAAAGAGTCCGTTTTGAATTCACGGTCATTTTCATCAACTCTCAAAACAGTAGGGAAAACATATGTTATGTTCATCAAATTTCTCTAAATATTTGAGTATGCATTCATGTCCGTTCAGAAACTGAGTAAATTCTTTGAAGATAGTAAATTCATGAATTTTAGTCGGGGAGCTTATAAATATTGCCATGTTTCGTTCATTCTTAAATACACCTATTATAATACGAATATCCTCCTTGATATAAAACTTAGTAACAACCAACAAACGTCTTTGTTGTGTTTCTCAATGCTCGTAGCGCGTGGCAGATACGTGTAGCGATGTTTGAGCTTAGGTGGTATGGACACGAACAATTCAATTCGTCGCTTTTCGCTAATATTTGAAATTAATTCGCTCGTTTTAGACTTACCTCTTTATCAGACGGAACATAGTAGAGAGTAACGAGTGATTTCATGATTTCAGCAGGAGTCTTATGTAGCTTATCCACATGTTCAATATGGATTATATGAAGATTCGGTTTCACAATTTTAGGATCGGTAGATTTAATATCACTTTTGGGTAGTTTACTTGTATCTTCTTCTCTATGAAACTCAACATGTAGAGTTGTAGCCGAGGCTGGAATTTCTTTATCCACATTACAACAATCAGCTAAACCAAATCCATTCTCTTTTCCACCCCAATTCTAAGGATTGAGTTTTATATTGCTCATGAGTTCAATAATCAATAGACATGTTAACTTACCTCTGCTAAATACTGTAATCTCGATAGTAAACATTCTTTTTCATCTGGTTTCAAGCGTGTTATGAATTGGCTTCTTTTAGAAAACATGTACAACAAATTCAATACTTCTAAAACAACTGACATATCATTTGATTCCAGTAAAACCAACAGATGTTCCATGGAATTATACAAGTGACGAGAAAACGAGTGTTCTATTAGCAAACTGGTGAATCGAAGAATGTTAATGAGCAGTTGAAAATCCTGAAAACAAAATGATGTCAAGCATTGATGATAACTGTATTGAGACTTGCATATTCATATAAATGTTCAGTCACATATGTAGCAAAAATGAAAAGCAAAATCTCTTTCACAACAACAATTATAATATTCTTGCTATGCAGTCTTGAAAATTGGACTTTCATCTTGAACAACATTATTGTTGAATTTTCAGGAAAACCATCAATTGGAAGGTGACAAAGAAATATGTATCAATCAGAACTTTGACAAGTATATATAACATCCTAATGATTACCTGCTCATTGTATGTGTCACATTTCAAAATCCATTTATTTTCATCATTACGTTCAGCAGCTGCACCCAATACTCTATCAAATTCATCAAGAACTTGAGCCCAGTGTAATAGTTCACATTTTCCAAAAGTCCAGGAGTGTATTCTGGACAACTCCTCCAGTAATTCAGTTCTGGAACATAGCTGTAGACGATCTATTAGCTGTTGGCATTCAATAGGAACTTCCGAAGTGCTCTTTCGAACTCTTGATCTATCTATTTTCATTTTTGTAGTTGCTTTTGGTGTCTACTTCATAATTCATAGAAGAAAAATGGTTGACTGAAACAAAAATATAACCTCAACTTCAATAACATCAAATATATTACTTAGATAAATAGACCATAATCTCATGAAAATTGTGTACTCGAATTACTTCATCATCTGCAAATTCATTGGTGAAAATTTAGGAAACAATTCGTATTTGCCTTAGACTATTGATATAAAATAACTCATAAACAATTTGAATTTAATTCATCTTATTTCCATATAAAATTTACCAAGTTGATAACCAACTATTGAAATAACATCAATGTGGCTGAATAAAAAAACATAAAATTGATTAATGCATTAAAAATATACTGAAAATAGATGGAATAACACATATCATCTCACTTATTCTAGCCAACAAACCTTGGATGAACCAAACATATTTTTACTGCCTAGTCACCTCATGATCCCCAAAACATTCAGCAAAATAAATCACCATTTATTGTTAGTATTTTATTTGTTACTTCTCAAGAGTACACTATTTCTTAAGAAGAGGTCATCAGTCAATACCCAAAAGAAGGAAGAATATTACAAAAATTGCACACTTAAATACAGATAGGTATCCGCCATATTGAAACACTGGATTGACAAAACAAATACAAAAGAGAAAAAAATACTAAAATGTTTAGGGGTCAATTCTATATTTCGTATATCTCACCTTATTTGAAAAATGTTTCAGATAGACAACTCCACTCAAAAACAGATGACTGTTTATTTTCCAGTGAATATTTTTACTCGATGTTCCACACCAGTTTCCTGATTTTATGTAACTAACGGTCTTTTGTGCTTCTTGTGGAACAAAAGCTATTCTTTCAATATTTTTTTCGCTGTACTCAACGTGGTAAATACGATAAAGGCACCAAGCACTATTTGAATATCGTGATATTCTTTGTGATAGCTAAATATTTTGATTAAAACTAGAAATATGCACACTTTCCTGTTGGGTTTTCTCAATACTATAACAAATATTGCCAAATCATGACAATGAAAGTAACCAAATAGTTACCAAAATCTGCTGTATGGTGTAAACCCGTAGAAGGAAACCTCTGAACAGTTGACAAGTAAACTATGGTTCGTTCATTTGTATTTGTCAGAATGGATGAAGTTCAATTCGTGAAATCTGTAATCCTAAGCGATGCTTTATAGTGTTTTCTTAGGTTGATCTTTCCACGGATCATTTTACACATCAAGTGTCATTTTTGTCAATAACGATCAACCATTCCCTGTTCGTATTGTGTCTGTGATGATATTTAGGTGATTTATAGGTTACGTTATTAAATAAATTCCTTATTTGATGTATTTTTCTTTTTCTATAATTTGTACAATTTTAGATTCTGAATTCAAAGATAACGTGTATTCAAGTTCCTCATTGACTGACAATTGTATGAGAAAAAAACAATAAATAGTATTAAACAACGTCATTTCCAAGTAATGGATGAGAGTGAATTTTCTCATAGAGCTCGGAAACGAATAAAAGAAGTCAAGAAGAAAGCTAGACCAGGTATGATCACTTCCAATATTTTGAGACTTGAACTTCAATTGAAGGTTATCTCAGTTCATTATTATTTGTACATGCCTTTCAGAACTGAATACTAAAGAATCATGGAAACAATTATGCTATGCTAATGACTTTGACCGATTCAAAGTCTTCCAGGATAACTGTGAGAGAATTGATCAGGTAACAGTTTCTCAAAGGGAATTCATTTCAAAATATGAACTTCCCTATAAGCCAGTTGTTATTACAAATAGCCAAATTGGATGGAAGGCAAACGAAAAATGGACTTTGGATAAACTAGCTAGAAAATACCGAAACCAAAAATTCAAATGTGGTGAAGACAATGAAGGTTATAGTGTTAAAATGAAGATGAAATATTATATCCATTACATGCTAAATACTAAAGATGATAGTCCTTTGTACATTTTTGATAGCAATTTTGGAGAGGTGAGTGATAGACCTCTAAATCAACCTAAACTTTGATTTCACAATCATAATATCCTGTAACTCATTTTGAAATTCAATTTATAGCACCGGAGGAGAAAGAAATTATTACAAGATTATGAAGTGCCCTACTATTTTAGAGATGATTTATTAAAATATTCTGGTGAGAGTAAAAGACCACCTTATAGGTGGTTTGTAATGGGACCAGCTAGATCTGGAACTGGAATTCATATTGATCCACTTGGTACTAGTGCCTGGAATGCACTAGTGGTAGGACACAAAAGGTAATTGCTGAAAAGTAAAAGGGTATACAGGGTATATATAAAGTGAATATATTGTTACATGTGTATAGGCTTTTTCGTGGATGCTTACAACTGATAACAATTACTTTCAGATGGTGTTTATTTCCAACTCATACTCCAAAAGAACTTCTGAAGGTTACTGTTCCTCTCGGAGGCAAACAACGAGATGAAGCCATCACATGGTTTGATATAATTTACCCAAGAACCAAAAGTGCAGACTGGCCAGCAAATTGTAAACCAATTGAGATTCTTCAGAAACCAGGAGACACTGTATTTGTGCCTGGCGGTTGGTGGCATGTTGTCCTCAACTTAGATATGACAATAGCAGTTACTCAGAACTTTTGCAGTAGAACAAATTTTCCTGTAGTATGGCATAAAACTGCACGAGGAAGACCTAAATTATCTCGTAAATGGTTGAAAGCTTTAAAAGAAAAAGAACCAAATTTAGCTGCATTAGCAGATAGAATTAGTTTAGATAAACCATCTGGAGTTGCTTCTGACAGTTCCAGTAACTCATCTTCAAGTTCCAGTTCTGAATCTGATAGTTCTGGATCAGAAGATAATGACAGTGGGCAAGAGTCCATTTCAGCCAAAAAGAAAAAAAGAAAGTCTGATTTTGATAATGAAAGCAACAGGAAAAGAGTGAGTTGTTTTTGATTTCTTTCTAAACATACGAATTTGTAATAAGTTATTATAATTTTATATTGTTTTGAATATTGTTATTATAATTTATATAACATATTCAACCAATTCAACTTTTATCTACGTTTTGCTTAAATCATAACGATTCGAATCCTGATTTCTACACAATCGCTTTTTCATCTTTCAAATGAATATCAATTGATTTTGCACATTTTTTCAGGGCAATAATCCAGCACTCCAATGGCCAAATAAAAATGGATCTTCCATATCACTTCTGGATAATACAGGGAATGAAGCCCAGTGATTTACAAGAATATTCATATATATCTGCGCAAATGTGCTTGAATGCCTTGTCCCATTTTATATGATTAATTAGAGACACGTTTGTCATATTTTCATACTTTGAATAAGTCACCAGCAATCAGCTGTCAAAAATTCAATAGGTATTATTGTATGAATGTAAATTTTACTGAAATAGTAAAAATTGTTGAAGTATTTCTCTTACTTTTACTGGCGAAATCAAGCATTATGAAAATCCTGAAGTTACGCAATTCTATATATAATCTGAAGTATCAACATCTGCCGAACTTATTTGTGGAATATCATCAGATTCAGTCATGGTGATGAAAACAAGCAAAAACATACAGAAAATAGAAAAAAGTACTTATATTCGAAATCGAAAAAAAAAATACAAATCATGAAAAGTTGCTAGGTCACTATGAATATAATAAACAATAATTTAAGGAAAATAACTTCATCCTGACAGTACAATTTGATAAACCCTATAAAAAATCAGAAACAAGTATTCTTGGGGTGCGTTCCATTAAGCGCTCACAACGATCACGACCACGAATTTTGTCGTTCCACTTGGTTCTGTGCGTCATCGAAACGCTCACGCCGACCCACCTATTGAGATGGGTCGTCGTGAGCATGAATCATGACGTCATTCATGACATTTTCGCCACCACCCCAACGATCGTGGTCGCCACGTGGAACGTCTGAATGAGTGTTTTGATTGGGTGTTGTGAGCGCTTAATGGAACGCACCCTTGAATAACATTCTGAATATAAATATTTTTAATAATGAAGTAGTATATTGTTGAATAGACGAATAAATCGACTGATAACTACAACAACCATTATATGAGATCCAAACTGGTTATACAATTCCTCTTTGAAAGCTTTCAAAATTACATTCGATTCATTGATATAAATTCTTCATTGTCATTATTATGCCTGTTCAATGAGGATTATAACGTGAAATAAAATTAGGATAAATATATGATATATTAAATTATTCGAATTCAATATATATTCATATAAAGATATATTAAGACAAAAATGATACCAGATATCAGTATTGAAAATATAATTTTCATAAATTGTCGAGAACTTAAAATTGGAATAACAGAAAAACATAAGAACTTTGAATAAAATCAAATCCGCAACAAATTTTCAATAGAAAATTATTAGTTGAAGATTATATTCACAAGTATTTTGGGCAAATCAAAATCATGGCATGACAATATAATAAAAAATAATTAGAAATTTGAAGAAAACTTGATTCATTAGTCATTCCAGTTTTTGCACATGTGGCCTCAATCGAAAATACATGAATTAATAAATCAACCAAAAAATATCGGTTTACAGAGATATAGTATAATAATAAATCAGTAAGAATAATATTCCAGGATAATAAATCAAAATTACAATATGCTTAAAAATCATTTTGTATATGATACATTTTAGCATATTGTAGAGTATAATTAGTAAGAAGCTTCCTATTATAAAATGTGATGGATAATTGTAAGGCCACATTTGTACTAATCTATCACTAAAGCTGCGGATGCATAACTCACAGATGAGTCATTCATATTGCGACACTGACTTGATTGGGCATATTTCAAAAATTTCAAACTGGCATTCTGGCTAGTGTCATTCCTGAGTAATTCTTGTATTGCCTACAAAAATCCATTATTTGAATAATTTTCCAATAATGAAGAATAAAATTGGTATATGGTATTTATTGAATATCGAAAAACCTCACCTGTAGAAGTATTCCTATTGGATGTCTACCACATATAGTATTGCCAAATTTTTTGAGGTAAGTTGTGAACTCTGTGGGATTCAGATTTTCGATGATAGTCATACCCTAAAAAATATATGCATTTGGCATTTGTGTCAGTAATGAAATTGGTATAATTTATTGAGCAATTCCATCATGACGAATGTAAAACATAAGAAATGAGTCCAATTATTCAGGAAATAAATAGCAAACCAGTAATAATTAAAAATACCCACCACACGATCTAATCCTTCAATTGACTGATAGATATTACCATATGACCGATCATAGTAAGTATATCTGAACCTATGTCCCCAATGACAAAAATCAGATGATATTATGAACAGATTTTTTGGATCAGCTAAATAACTAGATAATATTCTTCCATAACAGGCCTCTTTATCTGGACTTAGGGATCCCACAAGTATAGGAACAATAGTAAACTGATTTTTGAAACTAAAACAGTGGTAAGATTGTTTTAAGTCCCTACAAAAGAAAAATAGTTTTATATGATTCATCACTCACTTTTCCATAACTTTAGCTATATAAGGTAGGTGCATTTCAATACTGTGCTCATTTTCATCAGTATCCAAATCCATCCACTCAAACTGACCTGTCATTTCTAATTCGCTATTAACTGGAAGAACAGAATACTTAGTTTGTATAAAAACTGTATAATGAAACTAGTAATTGGACAAAACTATTGAATTCATTCCAACCTGAAGTTGGCAGGGTCAGTAGAATGGAATGATAATGTTTTCAGCTCATAGTTGACATGATAGAACATAACCCACATTTCTCAATGATGATTCCAATGAGTAGTTTCAAAGAAATATATTAACATACCCTGCAAATCTATATGTAGATCATAAAGAGGTGTTTTGTATTTTTGTGCACTAGACAAGGCACAACCTGATAGACGTACATGGTGAGAAGGTCCCAAAATAAATATTCTACGAACAACAACAGGGCTTATTTGCCTGTAAGCATGTCCCCCACACGCTCCACAGTACTGATAACCTGCATGCCTGAAATATTGAAATTGAATAAAAGTCGTAATTATTCACATTTTTTAATATTCACGGGGCGATAATTGCTCTAGCAGGCCCATGGCTCAAGTCAGCTTGATTCAGCCAGTAATCTAGTTGTTTCGACAATTCAGATCCTGAAAATCAAACAGAAGAATAGGTTCAATGACATCGAATAAAGAAGTTGAACAGGACAATAACTGTGACAATAACACATTAAATACTAAACAGCTGATCAATGTTTGCTACCTTACCTGAATCCGTATACCAACTACCTGCGTGTAGAGCTCTCCTTACAGGCATTTTCAGTCTTTGAGAAGGTAAAGACCTAAATAACTAAACAAAATACTAAAAATGTCCAAAGAATATTAGATAAACAGTCAACAATCAACTATTAATCAAAAAGGCAATGAAAATGAACGAATCATAAATCAGACAATTGCGCAAGTCGCGCATGCTCGAAATCATGACAAAAGACCACAGTTTAATACTACAGATACAGTTGTTTCAATTTTCGTCTTCCAAAATTCTATTCACGCATGTCTGCACGTGAGTTAAATGCGCAGAGGACACGTCAGGCGGGGCAGGCATTACTGGCATTAGTGTTTTGAAATTAGAATGGTATAAAATACGCTGAAACTTATTATGCTACAATCGTGAAGAACTTTGCAATACATTTGTACAATCTTGTTGGAAAATGGTCAAGAGAGGAAGGATATATTTCGGAAATCAAAGTGGAATATCTCGAAAAGTATAATTACCTCATAATATTCTCAAATTCGTATTTTTGGGACCAAAATACATGAGTAAAATTATCATCGATATCCAGATATCATAATAAGTGCAATATTGCCATATAGTTCACACAAAAAATTTACTCACCAAAAACTTTTTCAACATGCTAACTCTTAATCTGGTGCGAGTTATATGCGTAGTCTGGACAAGTCATATGGTATATAATAAACATTTTCTACTTTTACAATTCCACATAAAATCAAGGGTCGATTATTCAGAAAATGCTTGACACCTCAACCTTTCTCATTTCATGTGTTGCTTGCCCTAAATAAAGCTCAACACAGCCGTTGAAGTTGACGAAACTTCTTGGTTTTCTATAACTGCATTTTCGATACATACACTAAATACCTAACAACGTAGAAACGAAATTCAACTCCATCACAATGGAAATTTGTTTATGGTTACGATGAAAATACTTCATCAGTTGTTGTTCTCCAGTTTTTCGAGTAGGTGTTTTTTTTGTTTTATGATTAAAATTGTTTGAAGTATACACTATATAATGTACCATCGTAGTATGGTTTTCGATGATATTATCGATATCAAATTATAATTCAATTGTTACTTATGCTGGACTAAAAGTGCGGAAGTTACGGAGGGATAATGGACACGCTCTTGTTAGGGGTACAGACAACATCATACAAATAATTGTTTGTATTCAAAATTTCAAGAACAATAACACAGGCAACAGATATTTGTATTAAAACAATGGAAACTCAATAATGAACATTAATACCTAAAAAACGAAGTTGAAAGGTAACACAAAAAATTATAACTTCAAATGTAAACGAAAGAGAAAAAAAAACAATGTACCAAAGAAACATCTTCATATCTAAGATATATCAATTGAGAACAATACTAGCTAACTTTTGTCTTATTTCTGACATGTCTTTGGACATAAACATTAATTTGAAAATATCACATAGCTTGCTCGTCTCCTCTAATTCTTTGGCAACCACCCTGGCTTTGGCAACAATGCTGTGATGAAGTCCAGCAAGTCTGGCAACGTTAAATCCGTAGGACTTTGGACATCTACCTCCTGCCATTTTGTAAAGGAAAGTAACCGACTCTTTTGTAGGATCGTCATCATTTTCAACTAAGCATGCCTAAAATATATTGTATTATGAAAAAAATCATTTTCGTGAATAAAGTTGCGAAATTGAAACAATTGAGAAAACAAAATAACAGGTTTTAAATTTACTTTCAAAATGTGTGAACATAGAAATCGCAATAGAATTGTATTGTTCTTTTGTGTTCTTTGGGACAAAATACGATGATAGAAACACAACCCAAAATACAGTTCGAAATATGCATGGAAAATCACATCAATGTTTTAAAGTACTCACCATATGACCCAATTGAACATCATTATTACCGATAAAATTATCCACAAGAGAATGGTAATGCGTTGAAAAAGTGGTACGGCATTTAATTTCAGTTAGTTTGTCGACATAAGCTATAGCAATTGCATTTCCATCATGAGTTGAAGTACCGCGACCCAATTCATCAATTAACAAGAGAGAATGCTTGGAAGCATGTTGAAGAATACAAGATGCTTCAGAAAGTTCCACATAGAAAGTGGACTGTCCCTGTATAATGTCGTCTTGTGCCCCTAGACGAGTGAAAATACGATCTATGAGATTTAGTTGACATTTTGAAGCAGGAACAAAACTCCCCTACAACAGAAAAATCAATTAACCACATGAGATATTGGTAATGTTTTGATCTCACCATTTGTGCCATAACAGATATCACTGCAATTTGTCTCATCAGCGTGGATTTACCACCCATGTTGGGCCCAGTTATGATGAGTATACTGGGATGATTATCTACACCCATCTTAGTGTCGTTTGCTACAAAATTATCCAGATTTGTAATGCAAGGATGACGTCCGTCGGTTATTTCAATCTTCGGCTGAAATTAATGAAAAAGTCATTGAACAATTTTACAATTGCAACTAGAAATATCACCTCGTCAGCGAAAGGCAATACTTCTGGCATACAAATGTCTTGGGAATGAGATCTAGCATATTCTGCTAATGAACAAATAACATCCAGGATTGTTAAGCAGTTGACAACTTGGTTAAACATCTCATTCCTGAAATGAAAAATAGTAGAGTATTCTAAAACAAGCCAGCAAGAATATACCATACTTTTCACTGAATTTCCTGAAAATTTGTCTATTCAAATCCAAAATCAGCTTTGATCTTTCTGCTTCGGCTTTCATCATTTTAGCTAGCAATGCCTAGAATAGAGAAGTTCAGTCGTTTATTCTCTTTGGCATTACAAAAGCTCAATTCAGTCGAAAATAGAACATAAAGAATGTTACCCTTGACTTAGGCGTGCTGTATCTCTTGCACGGCTTATTTCCTTTTTTAGTTCCCTCTAGTAAGTAATCTTCTGTAGCTTTGTTGCTTCTCGAGTCAGGTACTTCTAATTGAAACCGTTTTTTGTCGCTACCGAAATAGTTCACTTTACATCCGAAATAGCTGCTCTGCTCATCAAGGTATTCCTGTAGCTCCTGTTTAATTCCTTCTATTGAAACTTCCACTTTATCGAAATCTTCAACGATACCTTTTCTTGGAACGATTTTGCCTTCCTCCTCAGCTTCTTTTTGGTTGAAAGCACCCTGAAATATCGAATACAACGATCTATAGCATGATTCATGATTGTGACAATGACTAGAACTATGATGCATAAATTGGTCCCTTAGCTAATACAAATACCTTGAAATAATCAAGGACCTCCTTGAGATCTATATTTACACCAACTGGAGCAAATTGCGTTATTTTTCTCAACAAATTATCTTCACATCCTGCAAGCATACAAAAATTATTTTTTATGTACAACATTTGCCGGCAAGTATGGTTACCAGAAAAATAATCTGGAATTTCTTGTGCTTTTTCAAAAGCTTTCAGTGTTTTTAGAAAGTCCATTATTTTTCTCTTCGAATATGTCACTGCTTCATAAAATATGGCTCTGCCATCTGGATGATCAGTCGAAAGGAATTTATTACCATATATATGTATTCTAAAACAAAAAAAAATCTGCTACAGGTAAAAACAGGTACATTCATTTAAAAGAGTTTAGATTTGTTTATTTCAAACACAAAACCAAAATAAAATTATTTTTCTATGAAATGATGAGTACGCCATTTATATAATTTCAAAATCACAAATCTCTCCCTTAAATAAATAAACTATTTCTTACTTTGTTAATTGACGTTCCAAATCGGGCATTTTCTTCAAAATAGTTTGGGCATTTCTCAACAGAGTCGGATTGTTATACAATTCCATAACAGCATTTTGTCTTTCTTTAATTTTTTTAACATTACATAAAGGTCTGCATATCCATTTCTGCAATAACCTGAACAAAATACATCAGAATATATTCATTATGACTGGCACAAGAAATCGACTTGGTTACCGTTTGCCAAAAGCAGTTTCACAGCGATCCAGCGTTTTCTTTAAAGAGCCTTTGGAACCGAGCAGACTCAGGTTATGAATTGTAGCTGCATCCAGTATCAGATAATCCTTCTTTAGACTTTCATTTTTAGATTGCAAATCTAGCGGATTATATATTTCAAATTTTCCCATCGACAATACATGAATGTCCAATTTTGAATCTTTCAAGTACCATAAGCAAGCACCAAGAGATCTTAGACATAACTTATATTCCTCTTTCACGATATCTTGAAATCGAAACAAGGGAGAATAATATTATTCCTCAGTGCAAACAGATCAAATAAGTGGATTACTGAAAAAATCCTCAAAATAATACGTACATCCATTCGCAAGTGTTCCGAATATTTCTGGTAATTTCAATTGTCCTTCTTCATCGCGGAAATAACAGCCTTCACAAAGTTTCTCCATTGTGTCATCAGCATAATAAAACTGAGTTTTAGATGATAAACTTTCTTTGCGTACATCTCTAAATTGACAATTCAGCAACTCAGTGAACCTCTTATGAACATGACCTTTTTCTGTCAGTATCTGAAATAATATATTTATAGTGAAACTTGAATTGAGCAAAAACCATGTATTGGAAATGATTTGTTTACCAATGTTGGAGGATACTCTGAGAATACAGTAAGGATCTTCGAGAAGTGCTTATCATCTTGAAAATCTGATAGATAAAAGTTGCCTATAGAAGTTTCTACAAAGCATATTCCAATTTTGAAAGTACCATGGGAACTTTCCTGAAAATGGAGAAATAATAATGGTTACAAAACTAGGCAACAGTTTTTACCTTCATGCATATGCTATACATGTAATATGGCTGTTCACTTTTTGGTTCCGTCATCTGTGCTGTATAGATACATGTTGCTTTCGTGGTAACCTGGCATATTTCTCTCTTAACGACTTTGTCAAACTTCGTAGTTTTCCCCATACGTTGACATCTGGCTGTCATCATTTCAGGAGTTTCGGTTTGTTCGACTCTTGCGACTTTGAAGCCCTTATCTATCAGACAACTCGCCATTTTGGCGTAGGCGGTTTCTGGGAAGCCAGAATGTGCAAAATCCCCCTAAAAACATTCCTTACAAATTTGAAAAAGAAATATGGCAACTTTGCGAATAGTTTTTCTCTATTTTTTCTGGTCAAGTATTTTTTATCCACACATTAATGAATGGGTATGGTTGAATTGTATACTACTCAACCACTAAGTTTTATTTTTGAGATAAAAAGCAAGCTATTGCATTTTGAAGCCCCTCTTTCCTAAAATGACCATTCTAAAACTCTTAACATAAGAGAAGAATGTGTTTATATTTCGCACCTTCATGAAAGAAAATCCCAGATGAACTACACCAACAACAGCGTCCATATGGTATAGTTCATAAAACTTGCCTACTTTGAAGAACAGTACATTATCAAAATGTTTACTCTTCAGGTCCCACCATTGCCTCATCGCAGGAGTCAAAGTTTTAAGGAAACTTTCTGGCACATACAGGGTCCGAGGATTATATTCCGGATGATCCGGCCTTCTCTTTGCACTATCCATTATTTTCTCTGGCTTCAAAAATTCATAGTCATTATGAGCCCATTCCTTGTTAATGCCATCGTGGATGATTTCTTTCGGTAAAGAAGAGGCTATTTTTACTTGGTTAGCTATTCTGTTTGGAGAATCTGTACTGGTTTTTGAGAACCTGAAAGCTTCCAGGTTCTTCTTAGTTGATGTTTCTTCAGTTTCCGATTCAGATTCAGAGGTAACGACTCGTTGAATTCTATGTCTGAAACTAGTATTTGGTTTTTTACAGGGTGTTTCACTTTCGCTGTCTGATGATTCCATCAGTGGTCTCGACCGCTTTTTGCCATTTTCTGGAATTATCACAAAAATTCATGATTACAATAATGTTGTTTCAGTATGGTTAATTCACTTACTTTTTTCAAAATCACCATCAGGACTATCGGTTTTAATTTTTTTAGAGGTATTTGGTGATGCATTTTCGGTTTCAGATTCACTAGTCTTTGTTTTTTGTGATTGAGACTTCTGTTGTTTCTGGGGTGATTTTGTGAAACATAATTTGGTATTTTTAGATTTTCCTGCAAACATTGCATAAAAAATTAAATAAACGGTATCAAAAAGTCGAGATTGATATTGAAAAAAATTATATATGATTCAACAAGTGTTACATAATGTTCAGTGCAAAAAGAATTAATATTTTTCTAAAATGGCTTCTATGTCATTGTATGTACTAATTAGTGGCTTCAAGGGTGTTTATAGGTGATTAGGAAGATGTTTCATAGCACTTACCGATCACATAGTGAGTTGTAGGTTCCGGAATATATTTATCAAACAATAAACCTGCATCCAGAATAATGCATAGAATTTTGTGCCAGAAACAATCAGGCTTATCGATACTTGAAGATTATTGAAGATTTTTGCGAATAGACAGCTTTTATACATATATATTTATGGAATAAATTGAAATATTAATGAGTGTATGCTGAAAAGCATTTTTCAATAATTTTATTCTAGATGGATGAAACAGAAACAAGTTGAAAAATGATAACGTTTATTTAACTCATTAAGAAGAACAGCAAAGAACAAGAAACAATTGATTAAACTTTTATAAACTGAACACATTTTTGAGAACGAACACGATCGAAAACTTAGGCGAGCAGCTCACCGCCATTCGGATCTCTACGCGGCATATGAGTTGGTGGTTCGTCGTCCTGGTCTGAAAATTTCAATTGGTTATTTGAATGTATGTACAACATTCATGTATCTACCATTGGAACTGAACTCATTAAAATATAATAATGAATACAGACTACTTTTTCAAGTTACTGTACAACACGTTATAGTTTGGAAACTTGGTGACTCAAAATTTTACTTCAAGTTATTCATAGAAGTCAATTTTAGAAGCAACTCAAATAGGCAAGATCAGGAAATCAATAATTTCATGTATTCATAATGTTTAAAATAATATATAAATATAATTTGTGATCTCGTCCATAAAACAGATGATCAAGTTTTCCTACATGAGCAACACTTTGATCATGAAATGATGAAATAATTTTACCACCATCATCCCCACGACGATAGGGACGTTTGACTGGGCTAATTCTGGGTGTTTCTTCTTGTATAGGCGGTTCTCGAGGTGGCATTTGAATTGTTTCAGCATCCACTAAAAAAAGACAAAATAATGACCATTTCCAGATGTGCTTCTACGAATTTTTATTCAAATTTGGTCTTACATTCATCAACGTGATCCGCTGAGAACGAGCGGAAGAGATCTCCTAAAAATTAAATAATTAGAAATCAAATAATATTAAAATTAATATGTTTCTTACTTCTTCTTCTCCTGGGTGCAGGTCTGAATTCTGTAAAATAAAAATGATAGTTACATTTGAAATAAATTCCTATGTTTTTTCATTTTTTTTTTAATTTACAGTTGGTAAATTCAATAAATAGTTATTGGAATCAAAATTAAATAAAATCTTAATGAGTCATCATTTTCTGAATAACATTCAGGCTTACCTGGAAAAGATCTTGATCTTTCTCCCAGAATTTGTCTGGCAAATAGTGCAGGTACATCTGAAAAATAATTAATATTGTGAAAATTGCTATAAATGATGAATTTGAAATCCAATGTTCAATTTTGATCATTCACATCTATTCATTTGGGAATTTGCTGATATTAATTTGGGATTCAGAAATGTATAATAATTATATTAAAAATATTGTTTTATCTCAGTTATTGATAAATTCTACAGAAAACACACGATAGTTTCTTATTCAAGTATCAATTCAATTAATACTCATTTTTGGTGAACATGTATGTGGGAATATTCAGGAGAATTTGAGGAAGATGAAGGACCATGGAGTAGTGTCAGGATGAGACATAATCTGGAAATCAAGAAATTCATTTAGCTTAACAATTAATAACTGAGCAAATCTTGAATATTTCAGTGTTTTTCCACAACCTACCTTTATTTTTATGGACTGCGATGATTAAGGAACGTACCTAAAACAGAAATAAATTGATCTGTTCCTAATAATATTATTTGTTTAATGAAAAAAACTAAACAAAACTGATACTTACTTCTCATTCCAGATAACACAAGTTTTTCCATTTTTCTGAAAGACGTTATGAAAATTCACTTCTTATAATGTTTACAACTAGGTGACATAGGGTTCAAATAATTTCACATCCTTTATTATATAGTATCAACATCTTTGATACCTTCACAATGACACAGAATCCATTTCTAGACAATGAATCTTCATTTGGGGTTATCAATGGCAAACAGTTTTAGATGAAAATTAATCTAAACTAATCCTCGAAAATACCTTTGGGAGTATTTTGAGATGTCGAAGACCTCTCTTGTGAAGAATCCTGACCATTTCCTTCGTTGTCTTCATTATCCTTCTGAGATCGTGGAGAGAAAAAACTGAATAAAGTTTTCTGACGACTCATTTTCAGCTCACATCAATAATTCACAATAAATTAATACACAAAAGCCGAACACAATATATAAACGGTTCTTCGATCAAACTAACCACATTTTCATTACAAAATAAATAGAACGACAGCGCTGTCAACTAAACTTGTTCTCAATTTACGCGGGAATGATACAGAACCGAACGTTAGAGAAATACATTTTGGATGAATATAATGTGGCAGAGCAGAGATTAGTATATATAAAGCTTCTAATAAAATCACATATTTCATTCAAGCCGTAACATATATGTGATTTCATTAGTACATACTAATTTTATTTTATTTCTTATTTGCTTTAAGAACTAATCATAATATATTTCGATAAAGTAATATGACATAATGAACTATTTTTTAAACGATATTCTCATTCTCTCTTGTAAAATCTTATATTGATATTTATATTATACCTATAATAATAAGATAGCAGCTTTATGAAATCTAAAATCTTACAATAGTCGATGCACTTCAAGAAGTATACATCGATGCCTCAATTGATTATGTATTCTTCTTGAAGTGATGATTTTCACACAAATGCTATGGGCAATTCAAATAATGTTGTGTTAAATAGATACTTGCACTCATATTGCTATTCCTCGATTATAATTGTGAAATGATAAATATTATGTTTGTAGGAATATACTCATCTCACTTTCACGCTTTTTATACTAAATACTAGTGTTGATATTTGAAAAAATGTTGAATTACACAATTATAAGAAGTTTTGCATGATGATAGCTCGTCAAAATTCGTAAATAAATAAATTGAAGAAAATTCAACTTTCTAGATGATAATTACATAAAAAAAAATGGATGGAAGTGGATACCTTGGTTGCCGCTTGGACCAGGAAGACTGTCTGGAGGAGGTGGTGGAATGGGAGTAGAAGGACGGTTATTGTTACTACTTTGGAAAAACCGGCGAATCATTGCGATTACTGAATGGAATGGATTTTTTTGACTCATAATTATTGCAATAATTATATTCAAAAGAAAACTACACCTGGTGAAGCCAGTTACCGAGTAACGCGTCTCTCAAAATGGCGTTCATTCACCTCAACGCAAAAAACGGAAATTGAGACTTATTGTCACTTGTCTTATAGTTTAGAAGCTCTGCGCATGCTCCATGACTTTGAATTCTGTCATGCGCTTTACCCATCTCGATCTGTGCCGGTTTTTCTCATAGAAACACCGGAGTGGTATATATTCTGTGTATATATATACTCTGTGATTATGATTTATTAGTGTATAATAAAATATTCAAAGGGTGAAAAAAAATAATATCATTTCATATGTAGTAAAAGTACCATTCAAAGCAAAGTTTTGCCAGGATTTATAGTCGGTGTGAATTGTTTCCTACTGTGTTATCATCTCCACTTGGAAAGATAATTTTTTGACCAGTTTTTTGATTTTTTATATATAATTTATATAGGAAAAAGTACAAACTTTTTGTCGTTTATCAGATGGGCCAGTTTGTTTTGAATCCATGTAAAGCTTTTGTTCAGTGGTCTATTGAATGAGATACTTTACTGAGTGAGTATCATCAACTTTGGAGACTATTAATGAACTTTAAGAATAACAATTTGTAATTTATGTGCTAGAGCTAACCAATAACCTTTTATTCTTACAGGAAAATTAATAATTTCGCTTCAAGATGCCTAACTGCGGAACTTTCAAAAAAAGTTGTAATAGTGGAAGTTGCAAAGTCTCAAAGACAAAAGTTAAAACTTGCAAAACCTCAACGAAGAAACCTCTTCATAAAAAAAATACATCAAATAAACAGTCACATCGTGGTGGTGTAACATCTAAGACTAGTGCTTGTGCAGCTAAAAAAGTAAGATCCTTTTCTGAAATATCTAATGAAAATATGCATATTTGGGACAACATTTTTTCAACTTATTGTATTGCAGATATGGAGGAGCATATTTTTTTGTATAATGTATATAGGTATATAAAGATTTTATTTTCGAATTCAGTATAACTCAAACATATACACTTGAAATTGATTTTAGTTTTCGAATCAGTGATACATATTTGAACCGCTGATCAGCCAAATGAAACAGTTACAACTCATAACAAAATAATAAGACCATATTCTAGAAATCTGTTCTGTTCTGAAACATTTCATAATATTTTCTGGAAATATTACCCAATTTATTCAGTCTATGGAAGTCTGAACCTCCGAAACAGTCATCAACGTTCAAACAAAAATAATGAGTTTTTTTCATGTTTAATCGAATCCTTTCTTCCAGTGCATACCTCAAAAAAAGTCTAAATGCTATAGTCGTATGTGTGATGATTATTCAAGCTGCTCATCATCTGATGATTCATCCCATTCCTCTGACTGCAGCTGTTCTGAGTGCTATTCTTCTTCAGATTCTGAAAGCAGCTCCTATTCCAGTGATGAAGGCTGCTGTAGATGTCCCCCCAGAGGCTGTTGCAGGAAATAAAATAAAACTTGATTCGCTGTGTATTCCGATGAATTTGGCTACCTACTGTAGAACAGTGGTTCCGTATTATTTTTAAACATTTTTGTTTCAATATTGATGACGTTTAATGTATTTTTTGTTCTTATGCAGAAGAGAATTATTGGCTTTTTCATCAATTCATATATAGGTTTTGAAAGATAAAGTAAAATATTGATGATACCCAATGATTACCTATATTGATATTGACATTTTATTATTGATTGTGCTTATTTATTTGTAAATGTAATGTTTCTTTATGGATTGAATTTTATATGATGATTAAATATTGAATTATAGTATATTATTAGATCAGTATATTTTTTTTCGTAATGACATTAAGAAATCGTTACCAAGAAGAATCCATCTATCAACGCCTCTATTGATCGTTATATTTTTCTAGAAGTTTTAATTCATTAACACGGATTGATGACAATAATGATTTGATATCACATTTTTTTCATCTTGCCATCTAGTTGTTGAAGTTATAACCAATATTTCAGTCATACAGATATTTTCTCAGTTGATAATGACAATATGACATATGACGAGTTGATTGTTAAATGAATATGAATTATTTTGATTTGTAATAACAATAAAGTGATAATAAATTAATACATTCTGAATGAAACAAACGTTGGAATATTGAAACTGTAACAATTCAGTGATCTCATTAAAATTATGTTCATTCGTGTTAGTAGAGATAATTCTAGATAAGATAGTTGCTGTATCTTTTTTGATGAATGATCTCTGAAGACATATAAGAGAGAATGATTCAAGTGAGGATTTCTTACCTAAGGTAGAGTGTGAATATTAATCAATATCGCTTGTTTCTTTTAAGGAAAACTAGGAAACATGAAGTACAATGATAAAGAACTTGCCAAGTTTGGAGAGAACCCTGCTGATTTGGAGGGTATTCTCCATCATATGAAACCACAAGGAACTGATTGGTCAGATTGGTATCAAAGACCATCATTCAAAGAACGGTACTTTAAACTTATATCGAACATATTGTTCTACTACAGAACTGGGGAAAATGAACCTATTGGGATTTTGATAGTTGAGAATGCACAGATAGCTTATGAAAGACCACACAAAGGTATTCCTTTTGCATTCTCTATAACATTCAAAGTCAATGATAGGTTGAAAGATGATGAAGCAAAACATGTATTCTCTTGCCGATGTGATAAGGATGTCAGTAAATGGGTTACAGCTTTGAAAAAGGCTTCCTATGAATATTGGAGATCTCAATATGTTATATTAAAAACTAAAATTAGTATGAAGACAGGGGTTGACCCTGTTCTAGAGTATATAAGGAGTAAGCATTCTACCAGTGTAAAAAGAACTGAGGTCAAAACAACCAAAGTGAAAGAAACAAAATCAATTTTTTACAGCCAATTCGAGACAACTTCTTATAGTGAAAAAACTAGCTCTTCAAAAAGTTCTGTTTCTCATAATGAAAAGAAAGTAATTGTTGAGAATCTGATCGATCTTTAAACATGTAGAATTCAAATGAAATAACACAGACTATAAGAGGTCAAACATTTTGTTCAGGTAGAACAGTCATCCAAAAGAATTGTTCAAGATTATAAAATATCAATAGCTGAGTTACATATAGCATTTTGAATGAGATCAAACATTATGACATATTGCTTTTATCAAGCACATTATTTCTTCTTATATTATAATAGAGTTGAATGAACAATGTTCTTATTCCCAACTTTGTATGATGAGACATTCATGTCATTGATATAAGTCTGTATGTAGTTGACTATTTTTTTATATTCGAATCTGAATAATAACAACGGCTGTATACCATTTTATTTTGTGACTGATAATACCTAGAACATTTTCAATATCATGTGAAATTATTTTTATAACCAGTGTGTAAATCTACCTGATATAAAATATTTAATGTAGACATTTTCTTTCGTACAAGTGGCATTATAATGTACTAATTCGGTGGAGCTTTTGAATACAAATTCATGTCCAGGGGCGCAGCTATTTTGAATTACATTGTGTCTAATGATTAAAAATTGACTAAAGAGCAAATGGAGACTGAATTTGTTGACAAATTGGGTGATTTTACTAAAGTTTCATTTCTTTCTTTACCCCCCATTTGAGCTTCGATATATTTAGGTAGAATTGGAGGCGGGCACAAAAAAATTGGTAGAGTTTATAGGGACAAGCCACGCCCCTGGTTATGTCTATAAAATTGAATTGTTTCAAGAAATATTCATTTTTTTGTTGTTTTGACAAAACAAGCTAGTCAAAGAGTACTAGTGGGAATATGTATTCTGAATAAAAATACCGGTACAAGTACCCTTTAAGATTGATTTCATCTGTTACCATTTATTGAAACCTTTCTTTTCATACCCATTTCAGTTATTAAATTCATATGACTTTCAATATCAAGAGATATCTGAGAGTTATACTTTATTCTAGTGTTACATGAAAAGTATTTACTAAAACAATGGGATCGTGATAGCACAAATTGGACTAGCAACACTTTATGATTAATATATCAATTTATATGATTTCTGGATAAAAGGAAATCACTCAGAGCTACATTTCTGAGAGTAAATCAATGATATAAATCGCACCAGTCACCATCAGTTAGGAACCTTCAAAAATTGTTCTCATAATTTTGTTATAGTAAAGTTGTGAAAAAGGCGAATAGCAGCAGCGCATAATCTATTACAGTTCTGCCGATTGTGTAATACTGAAGCACTGGTTCTTCAGAAAGCTTGTTCAAGTTTCAAGGATACTTGACTCATAACCGATTTTTTCCTTTCTGCCCAGAAGTAGTTTGGATTCAACTAGGAACTGTAGTGAGTTGACAGCTTTGAATGAGTGATGAGAAAAAATAACAGTAGTACACTTTTATCACACATTTATTTGATTAGTTGACATTAAATGATTCTCAGTATTCACACATTTTCCAAGTAATTATTATAGAAATACAAAAATAGAACATTATCATCGAGGTTTTATAGCTGCCCATGAAAGGAGTTCTATAGAAAACAAGAAATGAGAGTGAAAATGTACATTTCAACGCAAAATTCATATTTAAAAATATATATTCCGGACTAAACAGATATATACATTTATTTATCATGTTTACGGAGCCAAGTGTTGATTTCCTCTTCATTATGAGAAACCCAGTTGATATTTAGCTGAATAATTTCGAGACTTTGATCAAGAGCTCTGGAAGCCGATCCCACGTTCATACCGGAAAAGTAAGTTGAAACCTGAAAATTGAAAAAAAAATCAAACTATTTTGTTCTGATTGTCTGAAGTCGCGTCACCTCATAAAAGTCATATCTTGTTGATAGATGTGCTGTCACCGCAGATATCAAATTGCCCATTAAAATTGTACTATTTCCATAAAGTGAGTGCATTGTAGGCCAATAGGCTTTCAGATGCCTCCATGCTAGCAGCCTTCCTTCTGGATTTTCTGCCACCACTTCTAATACCAGTTTAACATCATCAGGTTTCACTACATTTTTGTCCAAAGTTTCCATCAGATATCTTAGAAGAAAATTTCGCCGTTATAATAATGTGCATTATGAAATATTGAGACTGTCACCTTTGTAAGAGCCAAGGATCTGAGGCTACACCTAAAGCTTTCAACAGAATCTGTTTTTCACTTTCGGACGTCGTATTTTTATAGTAATTCCAACAATACTGCCATTCATTCATCCCTCCATACTTGATTCCAGCAGAATATACGATCTCTTTCAAATTAGGATCAATAGTTTTATTTTGTACCATCCAATTCTGGAAATGCATCCTTGCAGTGGAGATTGTTTCATTTAATTCACATAATATAGCAGCTGACAACACTTTTTTTCTCAGTAACCTGTAAAACAGAGTGTGTGTTGCCTGGCATTTATTCAAACTTGTTATTATTTACATTTGGATATGTGATTTGTTTTCAGTCCAGCCAACAAACTTCGTTACAGGAGTCAATAACTGCCTCATATATTTCAAAAATGATTTGTAAGCTAGAGATTCAGATAGCCTCCTTGCCCAGGACCTCAGATGCTCTATAGCTGTTGCCCATGGTATATAATCTTTTTCATTTTTCAAGTACATAGTGAGCTCTAAAGCTATACTTGCATTCAATATACCTGCTCTGAAATATAGAATATAAAAAATTTGCACCGTCAAGTGTGAGTGACAACCTTAACCTACCTGCTCAATGAGAAAGCATCATCGATAAGACTTGCTCTATCAGCAGCGTTAAAAATAGTGTGATTGGTTTTCAGAGTATTAATGAGGTTTTGCCACGTATCTTCGTCATACATCACTCTGTAGAAGCCAGTTTGATTGACGTTCGCTTTTATCCATTTGGTTTCTGGAGTTACTTTGAATCTCACTTGAAAAATTAATAGTTTAGTCAAAAAGGGATCAGATTCTGCTTCAAATGATAGTTGTGGTGGATTTTATTCAATAACTCGTTTTGAAATATCAGAAAGTCGGTATAATTTACTTGTGGTGGATTTTACACATTTGGTTTCTCGAATTTGATATTCAAAATGAAATTTCAATATATTATTTTCACACAAGAAATAGGGATAATGGAAGGTACGTCTTCTTTATAATGTTAGTCATAGCTTATTCAGACTTACCATCTGTCATATTCATCCAAACCAATTTGATGTCGCTGTCGTTATTTGTGAAATATGTTAATGGGATATGCCATTTATAGTCGAAAGTAGAATTTGGATTTGTTAGAGAGTTATTGATACGTTCTGCTGTTACCAAAAATCGCGATTGAGTAGCTAGTATTTCATCTCCTTCTTTTTTCATTGTAACAAGAGGAAATCCCCTTTGATTTGTCCATGTATTGAAAATCGCCTGAAGTCAAAATGAGCAAAACATGGCCAAAAATTACAAACAGATTTCTACCTACTTCAACATCCAAGGTTTGATTGACATTCCTCGATAATACATTTAAAAGATCTTTAGTTTCAGCATTCATATACTTATAAGATAAGAGATAGTCGTTAAGGCCATTTTGTAAATTCGCTTCTTGTAAAAAATTCGCCAACATATGAAGGACAGCAGCACCCTAGAAAAACAAAGGGCATATTCACGAACGTTCAAATTTTTAATTGAAAAGACTTACCTTATTCAGTGAAATAGTATCAAAAATAGATTCTATATCAGACGGATCATTTACATTGGCAGATATGGGATGGCTACTTGCTAGGGCATCTAAAACTAGGGCTGGTTGAGTTTTGTCGACAATAAACTGTTCCATCATTTTCCATTCTGGAAAATAGTCGTTCACCGCTTGATATTCGAATAAAGTTGTGAATCCCTCCTGCATCCAATAGTCATTCCACCATTTCATTGTGACTAGATTTCCGAACCACTAAAAAAAAGGTTTCGAAATATGGAAAAGGAACGGTAATATCGTTCAATGTACAATCCGATCCAATGAATTTGATTCAGAATTTCGGAAAAAGGACGCAGTAGGAAAGTCATAACAGTAGAGATCGTGGCACAAACCTGCTGAGCTAATTCGTGTGCGATAACGGAAGTGATTCTTTGAGGAGTTGGTGCAGTTGTTTTATTAGAAATTTGCGAAATCGTAGTTTCGTGATAAGTTATCAATCCCCAGGTATCTAAAGCACCGTCATCTAATTCTGGAAGAGCTACTAAATCTGCAAGAAGTTTCAATACTTCAGCTCTAACAAATATATTGGTTATTTGGGAACTTTCATGGCTTGAAAGCATTTTCCAAGTGATAGAGTGTTTGTGAATTTTCTCCACTTACCAAGTTTAGGAAGTGGATAGGCCAATCCGAAGAAGTTTTCGAAGTAGTTCAGGAAGTGAGTAGCCATGTGGAGAGTAAAATTTGTTTGGGAGGAAAATGGTTCTGGCGTATAAATTGAGACGGAAACACCGCTCTCGGTTTGCTTGTTCTGTTGAGTATAATCGCATATCACAAAGCCTAGTAAATATGTACTCATTTCCTTTGTCTCTAGGAAGTCGTCCCGTAACTAAAAATAAATATATAATCAAAATTTGTATTGCTCATTGAGACTAAATTGTCTTTTAACAAAGATTTACTAAATAGCTTTTGTTGAAAATTCGTATTCGGAAAATTTTTTATGCAACTGTTAATCTTCGTCTATCACATTCAATAATAATAATATTACGGATCGCCTACCAGCCCTGTACCCATGTAGAATCCTAAATCATCAGTATTGACTACGGGAGTATTGAAAAGAGTTATATGGAATCTGTCTCTGAAAATAGTTAATCTGAATTTTGCTTTGAACTGAGGTTCATCAAAACATGGGAATGCAGTTCGTGCATAGGTCGGTTCAAAATTTGTAGCAGCAATATACCTGCAAAACCAGAAAATACAGGTAAAAACTGTGAAAATAGCTATTTTCATAATATTCTGAAACTCACCGTTTTTCTCCATTAATGCCTATATAACTGGAAATGTAAAAACCTTTTGGTTTCTTGCTAAGCTTGAAGTTGTATCTGATTTTCAAAGTGTAGTTGTGCCTTTTCTTAAATTTTTCTCTTATCTCTATATATATTTGATGTGCCCCGGTGTATTCCAAAATTTTTACCACAGTCAAATTATTGCCTCTTCGGTCCTGTATCATTTTATCCAGAATAGTCAGATTCTTACAATGAAGCACTATGAAATTTGTATCCTTTTCAGCTTGGAATTCTATAGATACCTGACCTACATTTAACAGAAATAAATAATATCAAAATATGGTCGCAATTGTATATTGGAAAAATCAGCTCATCGTTTAAAAGCGACCACTTGTAGGCGGCGTAATTGATTTGGTCCTATGCAAATGCAAGTTCAAAATAATGCTGAATTGTAGCAGTGTCAGTACAGGCTTTCTGGCGAAATTCAGATCGATATAGATTATAGAGGGGGAGCGTTCCAATCTACCCCGTAGGAATCGAAGGAAATTTCTACAGGAAATGAAACTCTAATCGTATTGTTCACTCAATTTCCAGCCAATGCGTCTGGTTCAGGAATAAATTAAAACATTTGAACGAGGAACTCATTCGTGCAATTATTGTAATGAACTACGTGAAATTTCAAGTCAAGAAAACCGTTCAATGATTGGAAATAGTTGTACTCACTTCTAACTTCTAGAGTCGTAAGGTTTGGATGAATCGTAAGATTGTATCGATTTGGTTTCAAGGTGGTAGGAAGACGAATATTGTTCCAAGGAAAGATCTGTCCATTAGTGGCACGAGGAATGAATGTCCTTGTCATGTTGGTCGTTTCATCAGCAAAATTGAGATTCTTATCGCCAGCACAGGAACATTCTGAATCAGAAAATAATGATACAATTCCGCTGAGAATCGTTTGGGAAGGGTGTGCTTCGCACCGTGAATTTCCCTCGAGTGTTATAAATATTGAAGTTTTTCAACGCTTCAATCTCGATTTGCTACCCTTGTGAATACAATTCTGAGATTCCAGCATCTCTGATAGCAACTGAATTTCAGGACGGGATGGATTCATATCTACCAGTTTGAACTAGGAAATTCCAAACGAATACATCGACAATCTTTTGAATGTACAGCATTAGAGTTGTATTTAAAAAAGTAACATTTGGGATTTATAATATGCCTAATTGAAAATGTATCTGTACTTCGAGAGTATGTCACCGGGTTGGAATGTTTGGGATTACACAAAATACTCCGATAGATGTCAAAACATACAAATTTATATATTCAACATTAGACAAGGCTTACCATTCTGAGGTCCAGTAAAGGCAATAATGATAGCAAGAGTGAACAAAAGTGCGAAGACGATTGTGGCAATGCATAGGGCTCTGTTGTGAGAACAGGCAGCCACCCCATGGCTCTCGTACAGACTTTTTTTCGCTTGACCAGAACTGTTCTCGTTTCCTACAACACCGCCTGAATCACGGTTATGAATGAGTGGTGATGACTGACATATTGAGTGAGAGATGGGGGCATTATTTCTATGATTTGTACCTGTGAGGAAAGCCACATCGTCGACATCCTGTTCAGTCATCACCCTTTCCAATGCTCTTCAGTTTGCCACTCTTTGCTATACAGATTCCAGATCTCCACTGATTTTTCTATGAACGCGCTCTCGATTGTTTACTTTTTGAGAGCACTCACTAGATTATTCTGATGTACAAGACTCAGGCTCACCTCTGACCACCCTGACCTCACTGCCAGCTGAACTATATACTATACTATTTTGTTGTACTTCACTTTGATATATTGTTGTTGAAAAGTTTACTTAAAAAATATGGGATTTGATTATATCGACAATCGTCGAGATCATGAGGCGGAGATTTTGTACGAGGAACTGTATTCATGCGAGGGTGCAAAGATTCTGCGCCATGCGTTATGCCGGATTATTCCGGAGACGCCCCTAGCCGACGCTAACTCAGGAGCGTCGAAAATAGGATGTGGACGAGAATAAAAAGTCGATATTAACATTTGCCTCACGGAAGTGTTCCTTTTACCCTGGCATATACAAGGTTATCTCTATTCTATCTTCAGATACATACACCGGGTGTTCTTCGCCTACTTCAAATATTTATCACTATCATTTGTAGACTAATTGAACACAATAGCCATCGCAGTGATATATAATAATTCAAGTATTCTTTATTAGTTGAGTGATCAGGATTTGAAGTTCGGTAATTTATCATCATCTACATAATTCAGAACGATCATATCCTCTACTTTTTGGCCCACTTTCAGCAATAGGAATTTTAAATTTTTAATCTTAATTCAAGCAATTCGAAAATACCGCTATAGCATGAATATGCATACAGCGCCATCTCTTTTTTCAAGAGAACATTATACTGACAATGACAGGAGGCAGTATTCACTGTCTTGTCAGTTTCTTCAGTGGCGACAACCAACGAGTGAATGAGAAACAGAAAATATTTTACTGTTTTTATTGTTTATTTATTTTAAATGTGAATGTGATGAGTCAAACGGGGTCATAAAATGTTGCATTTTCGAATATACACTCGCCTTTGTACATGTGATATGACTTTTTACTGATCTGGATATAACGAAAACAAATTTGAATGGTTTCTTTGGAAATGCTGACGAGAAAAACATCATCGAAAGGCACTGGGTGAAATTGATATGAAAAGTTTGCCCAATGCATTCAATAAAATTCAATAAGAGACTCCTGTTAAGTGTTTGAAATAACACTACTGCATATACTTTTGATTTTTCTGTGAACTGAATCATTGAGTTATTGAAATGAGTCATTCAAGTGAACAGAATCCCCTTTCACAACCTCTTAGGGTAGAAACAGATGACAGTGTTCACCCAGATGATGCAAATTACTTCCAGGAAGAAAGAAATGGTTTCAGTCACCCTAACAACAATGACATTTCTGATTCCTTAGGCCCACTTCCAGCTAAGTGGGAAAAAGCATATACTGACAGTGGAGAAGTCTACTTCATTGAGTAAGTGCTGTTAGTTATTTTGAAGTTGGTTGTAGGTCAACCAAACTACTTCAACAGAATTTAATGATGTATAACACTACAATTAAATATTTAATTAGAGCATAATCCAAGATTCTAATCTTATAATTACTCTGCTACAAAAAAATTCTTGATCTGTACTATCCACTGAGGATTTTTGGAGATTGTTATGCTATGCTTGAATTTTCAATCTAAGAATATAGGCTGAAATAACCTTGGAAATTATTCGATTCTGATGAAGTGTGAACCGAAATTGATTATGTTATGTGAAAAATACAGAATATAAACATTATGAATGCATACCACTTATCACCATATTTAAGTGTACATAAATGAATCCAACTTTTGAAATTATTTATGGCACATATTTCCCTGATTCTCTCAACTAGAAAAATGTAATAAAACTATTTTTCTAACAATTCTATCAAGATGTGGACAACTTCAATTAGTAAACTTGCATTAAGTGACAGAAAGGACTATTTTTTAGATAATCATACTATTTAGTTGACCAGAGCACTAATGGTATTTAGTTTGAGCAAATATTTATTAATTGTGATAGTTTTGATTATTTTTCAATATAATGAGTGCAATTAAAAGTACCCAGTGTACTAAAAAAATTAAAATTCACTAGAATCATTTGGGCATCCATTGAGTTAGGAACACTTCACAACGATGCATGCAATACATAATTTTTCATCAGATGTACTCCAAACAAACTGAAGATAAAATGAAAAAAATGTATATGTATACAACTCATATTTTAAAAAAATTCGAAAACTTTTATTTTTGGTGTTATTGTAGCAACTACACAAATCTCCGGACTTGTTTTTCTCCTTAGAGTAACGAGTTCCTAGGTGAAATGGCATTATTATTTATCTTGAGATGATATCAAATATATCTCCTTGTATTTAAATATAAAATTGATTAATTCAAACTTTTTCCAAACTTTTCCATTTGCATTCCAGTCACTCAACTGGAACTTCACACTGGCTGGATCCGAGGCTTTCCAAATTCCAGAAAAAAACCTTGGAAGATTGTTTGGATGACGAATTGCCATATGGTTGGGAAAAAATTAGTGACCCACACTATGGCACCTATTTCATTGATCACGTGAACCGTCGAACCCAATACGAAAACCCAGTTATTCAAGCAAAAAGAGCAGCATCCCAAGCTTCCGCTAGAGTTAGTCGAACCTCATTCACCAAAGACCCATCTGAACTATGTGGACAGAGATTCAAAACTTCTCTCGTCAAGTCATCTCGTGGTTTGGGATTCACTATAGTCGGAGGTGATGATGGAATTGACGAGTTTCTGCAAATCAAGTCAGTCGTTCCTAAAGGACCAGCTTGGTTAGATGGACAGTTACAGATGGGAGACGTCATTGTCTTTGTCAACGAGACTTGTGTGTTAGGTTACACCCACAATCAAATAGTTAGACTTTTCCAGTCCATCAGTGTGGGCTCCACAGTTGCTCTTGAAGTTTGCCGTGGATATCCTTTACCATTCGACCCAAATGATCCTAACACTGAAGTAGTCACTACTATAGCAGTTGATAGTCATCTCCAAGCTGTCAATGATGACAAATGCTTAGTAGACACCAATTACAACTTTCTGGATGGGGAGGATATCCCTTCTAATGATAAATCTGTGCTGGAACCCGGCAATGATATTGATGATATTATCAAAGGTATAGGAGGGATCTCTATGGGAAAGGTCGAGGTGAGGGTACATATAGTCAAGGGTAATTTAGGTTTTGGCTTTACAATTGCGGATAGTGCTTGTGGTCAGCGAGTAAAAAAAATTCTCGACCACCAAAGATGCAAGAACCTAATGGAAGATGATATACTACTAGAAATAAACGGTATTTCTCTGGTGAATATGTCCCACGATGAAGTGGTGCAAGTACTGAAAGATTGTCCCTACAACAGTGAAGCGAACATTTGTGTCCAGAGAGGATGCCCAAATAAGACGCCAAATATTAGAAATAAGCCTAGGAAATTAGATTTAAGGTTCAATGGGAAGGATGCAAATAGTGCTTATCGAAGTAAAACACCAACTGCTGACATTTACAGTACCCAGCCTCGGGAGGTACTGCCCACAAGACCGAAAACACCGTTGATCGATACCAGAGGCCTTTCAAAAACTCCCGTCAAAGACATAAATTCGAATTCGAACAGCGAGCTTTTTAAACATGATTTTTCAAATGAAAATGTTGATGCTGATAGATCGCGGTTACGACTCTCTCTGATAGATAATCCGGATGAGGAAGACATCGACGAAATGGACATTGCAGATACTCAAAATAAACCACGCGAATATCCACCTCAGATGGATATGAAATATGGATTGTACATGCCCATTCCTCATAGATACGATTGCTCTTGTGTTTATTGTACGAATCCTAGAAGAGGAGCCTTGGAGCCTATGGATTCTTATGAAAACGTGAAAAAATATAATGGCAATGATTGGTGGTACCAATCGCAAAATAACGTGGAATATCTTACTACCGCTGTCACTCTGAATAGGCACGAAACTGGATTTGGTTTCAGAATCATTGGTGGAATTGAGGACAAATCTCAAGTGAGTGGAAAACAATCAGAAATAATTCAATGTAATTGTCATTTGATTTAACTGTCACTCAAAACTGAAACAAGTTATTGTATAAGGGTGGAGTCATGCACAACCTTTTGCTATTACTCAATCATTTTTTCTTTCATTCATTTTCATTCATCTCATTGTCAAATAGATATCTATTTCGGTGTTTAAATCTACATTTTTATCCAAATATTTATGTCAAATATTCAAGATTCTTGTTTGTTTTTTATTTTGTTCGGAATTGAAGTCAAGCATTTCAATAATCATAAGATATGAGATCGTGGTAATGTATGAATGATATTTAGGTGGCAGTGGGTCACATAGTAGCTGGTGGAGCAGCAGACCTAGACGGTAGAGTACGATCCGGTGACGAAATCGTCAGCGTAGAAGGTTATTCAGTTCTGAAAGCCTCGCACCGTCAAGTAGTTCAGCTGATAAACGCTGCGGCCGCTAGAGGTCAGGTCAATCTTATATTACGACGACGTGTTCATCCACCGCCCATGCCAATGAATACTTCGTACTGGCCCCAAGATAATCTTTCGCAGCTGAATAACGTCAGCGTACCTTTGGTGGTTGCCAATCCTCATCCAGGACCGGCTTACGATGTCACAGTCCAGAGGACAGAAAACGAAGGGTTTGGATTTGTGATTATATCTTCTGCTAATAAGATTGGATCCACCATTGGTGAGTTTTCTCTTTTTATTGGGGAGTCTTGTTTCTAGTTGAAATTAACAGATTGATTTTTTGTTTTCTAGGTCGATTGATTGAAGATAGTCCAGCAGAAAGGTGTGGTAAGTTGAGGGTGGGAGACTACATTGTAGCTGTAAACCATATCGATATAATGCATTTAAGTCATGGTGATATAGTGAACTTGATCAAAGAATCTGGATTATCAGTTACTTTGACGATAGCTCCTAATCCAGATCTGTGATTGAAATTCAATTGGATGAAACTAAAAATATCATTCTCAGTTGGTAGGAAAAAATCCAAGTTTTTGAAGTGTTTCAGAAAGTGATGGTTGATTTTAACCACATGGCCTTAATTCACTTGTGATTCAGAAATAATTGTGTTTAATACAAATGATTCCTCAAAAGAAGATGTATAATTTTATTTGAATTGTACCAACTCATTCGCATATTTCTTTGAAATTGATTCGACTTTTTTGTACTTCAACATTCGAAATAGCATACTTTTGAAATTTCAATTATTCGAAAGTTACGTATCGGATTTCTGTTAATTTTTATTCGAACTGAATTACATTTTTTAAAAGTAGGAAAGTCTTAATATATCGATTACCTCATCATCTACAACGAAAGTGATAGTCCATCCATGTTTTTGTAGTATGTAAAACTTGTGATAATTAACGAGACACCAAATTTTAGAATAAACTTTCCCCATAATAAAAAACTTTGAATTTTTTCCGGTATCCAATGGGAAAGACTGTTGAGCATTTCGATACTAGTGAGATTTTTTGAAAATTATTTCTAGCGTAATTTTAATAACCTTGTAGTAGTGTAGTATTCTGTATGTGTAAACTTTCTATGTTAATATAGTATATTCATTTGAAAGAATAGTTTGGACAGATGAGGTTATACAAGTGAGAAATTGAAGTGTGTAGTGAAATTTCAATTCTCTATGTCCATTTGGATGAGCAACAGTTCAAGTTATGATAAGCTGCCACATCTAATTTCATTGAATAAATGTACTATATGATACAAAAAATATCCATAAGATCAAAATTTGCTCATCATTATATAAGTGAGACCAAAAATTACTTTATTACTTTACTTATTTATGCTGAGAAGTATGAATGAAACTTGAAGCAGTTCATTCGGCATTATTGTCCTGGAACGAATGTTTCTGGTTTTTCTAAATATAAAATAACTTGTTTTATTCTAGAAGGTTTGTTCTATAATGACGTTTCAAATAGGTTGTCATGGTCGTCAAACCAGTGTTTTTTCAATACTCGAATAATTTATACAGTGTGTAAAAGCCAAATGGAATAAATTCATTATTTCGGTTACTGTACATATTTATAAAAAGTCCCGAAACACGTCAAATTTGAATTATAACTTGACATTCTTTAACGTGAAAATGCAACCCCTACCTTCAACCCCCTTAGAATGACAGGTACAACCCCCAATTTTTTAAATGGGAAGTATAGGCTTGTGATATATCATTTGAAAGGTCTCTTCATTCTCTATTCAAAAATGTTATTGTTTTTAAATTTAATGCAAAAATTAACATAATATGAGAAAGTGAACAAAAACCGTAGCAATGTGGTTTTTAGATGGTAACCATTAAAAAACTTTAAAGTATTTCCGTGGCAACGCTATTTTAACAAGCAGTAGTAAATTGTTTTATTTAAGTTGTCATTGTTGTAATTTAAGTATAAAGTTTGTTCAATTCAATTCTGAAAAATGGTTAGATTAACGGAAATGCATAAAATAACAGTTTTACAAATGATTGGTTACGGAGATAACATCCGAACACAACAGGAAGTAACTCGCCTATTTCATGAGAAATTTCCTAATTTACCGCCTATATCCCAAGGAACAATAAGTAAAATAGAAAAGCAATTTCGCGAGTTTGGTCATGTAAGGCAGATAAAAAAAGCAGCTGCTAATGCACTGAGTGATGAACTCAAATTAGATGTGTTGCTTGAGTTTCAGGAAAACCCACATACATCGAGTAGACAGGCATCCACTACATTCAATGCTAGCCATACATCGATAGCAAACATATTAAAAGAAAATAAATTGCATCCGTATAAGATGATACCTACTCAGGAGCTCATGGAAGACGATTTTGATAGGAGAACTTTTTTTTGTGAGCAAATGATGGACATGTTGGATAACAATATTATCCAATTAGAAGACGTTATGTTTTCTGATGAGTGTACTTTTTTACTTAACGGTCATGCTAATCGGCAAAATTGCCGCTACTGGTCCACGGAAAATCCTCACTGGATGAGAGAAGAACACACTCAATACCCTCAAAAGGTTAATGTTTGGGCAGGGATTGTAGGGAACAATATAATTGGTCCCTTTTTTATTGAGGGCAACTTGAATGGCAACAATTATTTGGCACTACTTCAAAATGATGTCATTCCAACGTTGGCAAATTTATATCCTGATCCAGGTAATCCTCAAGTTCCAGCGAATACGATATGGTTTCAGCAGGATGGAGCACCACCACATTACCAACTTAATGTCCGGCAGTACCTCGATACAATATTTCCCAATCGGTGGATAGGGAGGCGAGGATCGATTGAATGGCCAGCGCGATCACCTGATCTTACATTATTAGATTTCTTTTTATGGGGATATGTGAAGAGCCATGTGTACAAAACTAAACCTTCTGATTTAAATGACTTAAAAGAACGAATAACGCTTGCGATTAGGTCGATCACGCCTGATATGTTAAATAATGTTAGAAGACAGTTTTATTTGAGATTAGGATGTTGCCAAGACGTTCGCGGAGAACATTTTGAACATCTACTTCATTAACATTCATAGTTCTTTTTCGTGTTCTACATTTTATTACGTTTTGCATTACATTTTAGTTTTTGATTGTATGTAGCGAATTTCGGTAACAACATGATATTAATTTTTTTTATGTTAATTTTTGCATTAAATTTAAAAACAATAACATTTTTGAATAGAGAATGAAGAGACCTTTCAAATGATATATCACAAGCCTATACTTCCCATTTAAAAAATTGGGGGTTGTACCTGTCATTCTAAGGGGGTTGAAGGTAGGGGTTGCATTTTCACGTAAAAGAATGTCAAGTTATAATTTAAATTTGACGTGTTTCGGGACTTTTTAGAAATATGTACAGTAACCGAAATAATGAATTTATTCCATTTGGCTTTTACACACTGTATAATCTATAATAATTGAAGGAAATAATATCTATTCTATATATGAGCACTATTTTGTCAGCTAATTTTTTATTGGTTGGTCAACCGAGGTCTAGTAATGATCAAACCCCAAAATTTATATTTTCTGTGAGCTCTCACAACACTCCCAAACTTTGGTGCACGTCACATATCGAAAAATCTATATTTTGTTGAGGCTGCACATGCTCTGTACGATTTGAAACCTCTTCTAGTACAAATCTTATATAAATTAGCTCAATCTCTAATAATTCTAGTAATAATCGTATGAAATATTTTTACCAATGGGACTACTTGAGGTAACTCTCAGTTTTTTTAGACGCATGCGCTTTTTTCATTGCAATTTGCAATTCTGTACATATTCAGCCATTCTTTATCTAATGTAATACTTTGTTTCCTTCTACTGCAATGATTTGAAATTTCAGTAGTATTTGTATTTGGTATTGATGCCTTGTATTCCATAAATATTCAATTGAAAATATGCTCAATCCTTGTACTGTAGAAACATATTTTCTTGAATATAAGTATATGTATAAGCAACTTAATGCAGGATCATTCAGTATATATTTTTAAACTTCGGGTTTCATCAAGTCAAAGTGACGATTTTATTCCCTCATAATTTTGAAATTGTAGCTTTGTGTAGGATTGTGTCAGATATTTTTATTTTATTGTCAGAAAAAGAAAAATAATTTCTATAAATGCAGCACTTCTTGTTTGTATGTAAATATTTATATTAACTGTTTTTACACTGTTTGTATATACCAATTTTATTTATTGACTGAAATTGTAACTATTCATGTATTGCCAGATGGAAAAGACTAACGATAGGTATTGTATTTTTTTATTAATTTTGCGATCAAATAGTGTATGAAAAGTGAGGAATAAGTTGCTTGATATATTCATAATCTTTATTATATTAACTTCCGCCTTATTTTGCAATAAAAAAAAAAGTAGTGCAAATTGTTGAGCGAATAATTATTCATATTTTGATATGTTGTTGCCAAATATTGGAGTCTCATATTATCTGACATTTAGTAGATGGATAATAAAAAAAAGATGTTGAAATTGTTGAAAAATGATAATTACTGTTTGTTTTCATACAACTCATTTCTTATTATGTGTATTTTTTTTATTTTTCTTTATATGGTACCATTTATAAAGCTAGTAACTTCCGTGAGTTTCATTAATAGAATAGCAACTATTCAGTCATAACTTTCGTGTAAATTTATATTCAAAAACTCATTTGGACACTAAAAAATAATGTTACTAACCTTATAAATGTTATAGTGAGTACTGAAACATCCTCTTTAGGTATGTTGAAAATATAATAAATGAAAATATATATTTTTTCATTTGGACTTGAACGACTCCAAATATCTGATACAATACGTGTTGTGAGAATAACTGTTGAAATTTGACTCTCAAGTATTCAATGTCTTTGTATGGGAGATATATTTTGGCATATGGTATATGTTGGAAACTTCAGAGGAAGTTCCTCTTTTCATTTCGAAGTTCACAACTGTGCATGGATTTTCTTTACTGGGAATTGGGTTTCACAATGAAATATTTAATTTGACAGTATAACTGTCTATTCAGTTTATTAAAGCAAATGACCAGTTGAATTAAAAATGTATAAACTTACACAAAGTATAAATGCCTATAGTAATACTATATTTATTAATTGAAATTACACTTGGAGTGTAGGCTTAGTTGTAAATGGCACTTAGTTTGGTATCGCATAGAGCCAGATAATAAATTAATAAAGAAAAAATAACCATAAAAATGAAGTATCTTACAAGAGAATTATAATCAAGCTTTTGAATGGAATGAAATCGAATATTTATGGAATGATTATCACGTTCAAAGACAATTTGTACAGAAGTTTAGATTTCCCAATCTATTGCACCAATGTTCCCATGATAGATGAAAGTTCAATTTTGTGAATTCATCAATTCAAAAATAAATTAAATCATAAAATTTTTAACGATATTGAAGTAAAAACGCATCCCATCTAATGAATATTCTACTGAAATACTTAATCATTATAAAATAGCATTATACTAAATGTAAATGTTAAAGTGCTTGTATAAGTTCAAAATTTCAACATTCTCATGGATTGTAAGAAAAGGTCAAATCAATATAACATTAAATAAAATATAAACCATCTCGCACGGTTCTCAATTAGAGACCACATAAGTGTCCCGAAATAAATCATAAATAAAATATTAGAATATAAAATAATAGACTTCAATTCAGTTTGAATGCAAAACTGTCAGAGCGGCTGGTGAAGAAATGACAAATCAATACACATAATTTAATTTCAACTGTCCAAAGACAGTCATTGTCATTTGTCAGTCAGGTAAGTAACTCAATTTGTCATTTGATCAAAGCAACCCACGCAGAGAAGACTCCATCCGTCACCCCGTAAAACTATAGCAGACTTTTGCGGAAAGAAGACAATGAATCATTAATATTGAAATTACAACATCAGTTCGATAGGAAGTACGCCTCGTAAATAATTTCTCCGTAATGTTAGTCGTATCTTGAATACATCACAAATGGACAATTTCTTCCACCTCTCAATGATTCATTGACTACGTCTTCCGAAAACGTCTAGACTATATCGACCCTATTGTCGGGCGCTGTCCATGTTCGGAATGTAGTCGAGGGCCATCAAGCAAGCAAAAACTGTCATGACCATTTTTGGTTTAACTTCTGTAATGTCCTCCGGTAAGGCGTATACCCTGGCACCAGCTTTGCGGGACATGGATATTGCGTATTTTGCGTTTGCCAATTTCTCCTGAAAGTAAATAGTATATCATAATTTTTGACGCTTGTATATCATACCGGCCTAAAACAATAATTTCAGCACTCTGTATATGACAGTTAGGCTTTGTGAAATTTAAAGATTATTCTTTTGAGTTCGATGAGTTCAAAGCATAACCTCGCAGAAATAGATGTTACCAAGAAATACACCTAAACATTTGATATGAATTTTAGTCAATCGAATAAGATTGGACATACCTCATCAGTAGACCCTTGTTTAACTAAATCATAGTTAATAGCACCAGGCTTGATAGAATCAATGAGGTCAATAACAACTTTAGCGTCGGAAATGGAAGAATCCTGGAAATTGCGAATGGAAGACTTCTTCCCAGCACTGCTCAGCTTATTGTTCACCCATGTGACGATTTCCTTCTCAACGATGGGATTTCCAGACTCAGCCAGCTGAGTCAGAATCGACAAAGTGTAAGCTCTCATCAACTGCCAAATGAGGGCGAGCGTGAGAGTGACATTTCCTTCGTTCAAATCTTGACCGCCGATTCCTACTAGGGAGAACTTTATTTCTTTGCCGATTTCCACTGCGTAGTTGCAGTTTTCTAGTTTTTCCATGAACTTCTTTCGCTCGGCGAATTTACGGTGGACTCTGTTCCATTTGACTGTGCCTGGTTTGATAATGTCGTAGAGTTGGAAGACAATCAAACCGTCAGCAAGGTCAGAGTAGAGCCAGTTCACGTGAGGGCTGACTCCCATCGAGTTGATCCAATTTCGGTAAGCTATAAATGAATGAGGTATATACAGTATTTGTCAGGTTAGTCAACCGTTAGTGAGGAGTTCCTGAAGAACCCATTTGAATAAAATTCTCTTTTCTCAGTAGACATGCCGTAAGTCATCAGCCTCAATGAAATGTAGGTATTCGTTAAGATCTCTGCAGTTTTGTTAATTCTCAACAGAATATTGGTTAAAATTTGGATATGTTATCATACTGATTTTCTGCCAATTTTCTGTGTTCCGGATGTGGTCAGCTTTTATCGGAAAGATAATACTGCATTTGAATGAAATTCTGTAGATAAAACCAACATGGAGACAATCCAAACGCGCATACTTAGCTGTATTTTGTTGTCGATATGTGTAACTAAACTTGAAGCCGTTTCAATTGAAAAACGTTAAATTGTCAACATTTGAAAACTACATTATTTTACTAAAACCATTCGTTACCCTAAATCATTTTAATAAGGTTCACAACTCTATTAGAAAAACAATTTCAGTTGATTTATGTACATTTTTGAGAAATCAATAGATATGTTGAAGACAGCATACATCAATTGACGGAATGACGTGATATGAGACTCTATATATGAAATACGCAGATCGATTCTAACTTCAAGAAGGAGAATGTCACACCCCTGGCAATACCGATTCTTCATGAAGATATTTCCATAATTCGCATTATTCAACGACAACATCGAAGGCTATGTATGAGACATAAATTAATGGAAACAATCACACTTACTTCTTTCTTCTCTGGTTTCCTCGATGGTCTCATACCCATCGATGCCGTTTGTCTGTTCCAAACCAGGATGATTGTTAAACAAATTCGCCACGAAAGCTAAATTGAGCTTATACACCCCATTGACGACATCTTGCGGCGTGACAAAAGAACGACACTTCAATTTAGCCGCTTGCTGAAGCATAATCTCGGCCCTGCTATGCATATCTTTCTCGAACAGTGCTTCAGTGTTAACATCAGCATCAGCTGGAGCGATCTGCTTGAGCAGATGAGTGTAGACCTCAGAGTCGACGATATCGCTTTGGAAGTTGGTGATACGACGGTGCGTACCAGCTCTCTCCAGATGGTAGTTCACCCAACGCAGCAGAATTGCTTCTGGCGACAACTTCATCAAGTCGTCGATTTTCTCGTCGTCAGTCAGCAAAGTCGTCAGTCCAGGACAGTGCTCCAAAGTGATCTGATTGAACAGGCCTATACGGATGATCTGCCAGAGGAGACCGAGGACCAAGTGAGGGGTGCCTTTGGATAGGTTGTGGGCATCGATGTTGATGACGTTGCAACCGATTGCGGAAGCCGAGGATAGAGCCAAAGTGAGGTTCTCCAAGGTTCGGTACAGAGTCAGTTTCTCTTTGTTTACTGCTCGCTCGTCTATTGTATCTGGGCATGAGTGGTTTATTACTTTACTACAACAAAATCATCGGGGTTATTTTCAGTAAGGCAAAATTCGAATATGGGGGTCGCAATTCGGAATAATATTGATGAAATTTTTATTAATTTCATTGAAATTGGAGTTGACGAGGAGCTTATTAAGAATTTTATAGATATTTCCATCGAAATGAAAAAACAAACTGGAAATGCAATTACTGCTATAATGTAGAATTTCCCTAGTTTTTTATCTTCTCCATATACAGGGTGTCACAGAGGTCGATGTCAAGCTGAAATTGGACAATAGGCCAAGTTATACTAGTTATCAGAAAAATATAATAATTTGTCAGTTATTGAATAATTTTATTAAAAATTGGGTTTTTTGCAAAAGAAGAATTTGTCTACAAGGTGAGAAATATTCTAGCAAGTATTGTACCATTTTGGAATACTTATTGAATGCGCCAACTTTCAATGTTACTTGCCGAACTAGTATAGTACATTTTTTCTCAGTACAGTCGAAGTTTGGTAAAATGTTGGAAAAAGTGATATTTTCTTCCAAGCTGAATTAGTTGGCTTCACATTTTGAGCAAGAATTTACAGACACATTATTCAGCATCTCATAACACAAAAAGATAATTGAAAAGTTGAGATTTCTAGCGTCAGGAGTCAAGAAACAGTCACAGGGTGCGCATTTTCTCGATTTTTTTTTTGAATGTCCGTATCTTTCGACATTGGACTTTAAAATATATGTATCTAATAACTATTACAACTTGCCTATTGCCCGATTTCAGCTTAACGTCGACTTCTGGGACACCCTGTATTCATATATCCAAAAATTAAAGTGACGATACGTGCAAAGATATACTAACCACAACAAAATCCCGTCCTTGACTTTATCATAAAGATTTTTGCCTTCGGAATCAATGGGCAACAACTTCTTCAAATCAGGATCATGTTGTAGGTTGGAATTGATCCAATCGGAGAAGGCCAACTGTTCTTCGACTCTTACGGAATGTGTGGTGCCTTCGTTGGAAGCTTCTGAAGTGCCACCAAGGTGTTGCAGATTTTCCCTTTTGGAAACTGCAGTTCGGAATGTATTCGCTATGTCATTAGCCTTCAAATCACAGATAAGTTTTTCGAATTCATCGTATGTCATTTTGCCGTTTATTTTGGCTTTGTTGGAATTTTTGATTTCTTCTTCGATCAACCGAGATTGATAGCCGGCTATTTTCATTCCACATGATTCTAGGGCTTCTCTCAGCTCGCGCAAGTCGATATGTCCATCGCCGTTTTTGTCAATCTATAATAGATGATTGAATTAATGATTTCCATTCTCTTTCCAACTGGTTAGTATGAAAAAAAATTAAAAGAGAGTATATTTGAAAAATCCAAGATATCATATATTTTCAAAAGCAAAAATAATATCAACATTCTCAATAAATTATCAGACAATAGAAGGCATGTATCTAATCTATGAATCTATAACAAACTATGCATATTTTTCTTTTTCAAAAATTATCGGATTGCGTTCACTTCATCATTCATCTTTTAAAAGAATTTTGAATAGGCAGTGAAAAAGAACTCGAAAAACTTGACGTGTTTATCAATTCCTTAACTATCGAACTGAGCTGTAATGAAAAGTTTATTTGAAATCATTTCCAACATCATTTGTATTTATTCCTATCATGACATACACGAACTGCATTTCAATCATTAAGAAGAAAGTATTTGATTATATCAAATTATCAAATAGCGACTAAAAAAGTTCATATCATTGAAATGACATCCTGTACATATGTCTTCAACATTCCTCATCGACTTCTTCCAGTACGCCGCTGATCACATTTTCATGTTTCGATGAGTGACTAAATCTATCGTGCCACAGTTGATTTCCAAATTATTAAACAAAATTTGTTTCTTCATTCAATATCGTATTTCGTAGGATTTTAGCATAATTCTAGGATTCAACGTTGAGTTATTGACCACAATAGTCATATTGTGCTAGTGCATTAAATGACTTGAGAGCTGATTACATTGAAATCTAATATTTTTGCAACAAAATTAATCAACATGTACACAGAAGAGCAGTAATTGTCTGCATCATAACGTTCATCATTAAAGAAAGTGATAATACGTACTTGTTTGTCCCCTTAGGGAATTCAAGTGACGACCCTGATGTGATAATCAGGAAACGATTACCTATCTTATCAGACTCCACCACACTAGTTACTGAACGCTTATTTACATAGTTTATTTCAGTAATTCATGCATTGGAAGGTAATGGTAGAAAATGAAGGAAAATTGGTGTCAAGTATGCAATGATTAGTTTGGAAGAATTGGAAAACGTCCATTTATCATATACCTGCATTTTCGATAAGGTTTTACAGTGAAATAATTGTTAATTGGCTTTTCAAATGTATCAGATTCATAACTATACAGTTCAAAATCATCATTTGTAGCGGAAATGTTTATATTGATGTTTTATGAATCCATGTTAACTGAGGAAAATTATGCATTTCATCAAAAATCATGACATGTGATGCATACTTTACCTCACCAAAAATAATGAAGATGCCAATTAACATTAATTTGCATAATATGTTGATATCTCCAGAAATAATATTCGAAAAGAAAAAAGTCATTGACATTAAGATGTAACATTGTGACATGAGCATTTTCTAGAATTTTTTGTCGACTAAATACTATTTCATGCTTTGTGATTCACAGAACGGTCACGAATGTAATTATTGTATTCTTGAAAACACTGTTTCCTTGTTGTATCTTCCATCTCAATTCACTATGAATAATAACATTTTTAATGAAATGTAAAGGTTCAAGATTTTCGAAGGTCATCGCATACAGAAACAATCTTTGTTTATTAGTGTTTTGGTCTGGTGTTGGTGACCCAGTTATTCAATGACCCATTAGTCATTTTTTATACTACCAGTAGAACCATGATACAAGTGACTAATTGTTTGATGTTTTTTTCCAAGACCAATAGGGTGAATATTGTATCTTGCCGCTATTGACGATTTTCGAAACATTAATATGCTCCCAATGGTGGCTGAATATATTTTGAAGGGATAATCATTTAGTGCAGAGTCGTTGCAGGCGATGTGTAATTTTACTCAGGAATTACTTCGTGTAACTATCAGAGTGAATTCCAATGCGAATTCGAAGAAAAGCGTGGAAAATTGTTTTCTTCTGTATTCCATCACAAAACACGTAGAAATATTTTATTAAATATCAGGATAAAAAATGGAATATGGATTTTTCCATACACCTGTTAATCACTTGGGTACGTACTTATAATCCAATCTTCAATACATTAATTTTGGTACATAAACTAAAATTGATTCCCATTCTAAGAAATGTTGGAATTTTTCAAATCCGACCAGTTGAATGACGCAAATATATTACTTTGTTTCTCTATGCAGTGCACCAATATATTTCTCGTTGACATTTTTTTGGCGAACATACCATTTATATCGCATGAATGAATCCGAGAAGATTCCTATTACACCGGATGTTTCCGATTCTCGGGTTTTGTTATCGTGCATTAAAAAGAATGTAATATATTTCATCGGGTTATTAACCGAATTGTGGGAATGAGATGAACTACTGAATATTCATTCTTCCGTGTGAAAAACATTCCTCAGTTTATTTCTCACAGGCAGTCAGTGTACTTAACATATTTCTGATGCACTGAAAAGTGTGGATTTATATTTTCATCTTTGCTGTTTGATAACAAAACAAATTGAAGCAACAAACAGAAATAACTTCTCAATACCATAATTCATGAATAAATCATTGTTTTTGAGTAAGATATGAATATGGCGTCTGGGACTAAATGTAATTATGCACTTCGTGTAAGAAATTTAAACATTCCAATCTCGAGTGCAGAAAATGTGAAAACGTGTTCAAGTTTCAACAAATGTATGTTTCATACTTGTTTGCTCCAACAATGGTATCCTAATGTAGAGTAGGTAATGCTGAATTCGAAAGAACAATTTTATATAGATTGACAATAATTAAGTTTTTTCCTTTCTTAGACATCCGACAACTGCAATGGAACATATTTCTTTTGTAATCGCTGCACATGCAGCCTCTTAGCAGTAGGTTCAGTCTTTTGGCATTCACAAAAACCAGAAAGCATATCAAGGTATTCGTTACCCAAGTAAAGGGAAAGGGCATTTCGATATTTGTCAATATCACGACTGACAGCAATTTATCATCCAGATACCGCGAGTATAAAACGAAACACAAGAAGTTCTAACATTTTGTTTTCGTATATGTAATGGTGAACAGCTGTCAGACACTGGAGCACTTATATTTAGTGGTAATCTGAGTATTCAACATTTTTATACGTGAATAAGGTGTTATTCAATCAAATAATTTATGTAAATAAATACACAATGTGGAGTAAGCGTAATTCAATCATCAATTCTATAGTAATCTAAGATAATATCGATCGATGTACTATATCGCCCTCAGATAGCTCTGTACACATCTTTGACTCACCCTGTATACATACAAATCCTAAAATCCAGAAGACAATGGCAACCCAACAACTCATAATTCCCTCTAAGTTTATCAGTTGCAAGATAAAAATCATTTATCAATCTCATAAAACAATATATGGCAATGAGTTTCATGTTCATCATTCAAACTCTTCTTTGATGTACCTAATTGCATATTGGAAATGAATTAGTATGACCCACCTGATGATACAACAAATATAAAGCGAATATCACATTTGTATATTGCTTGTAAATTATTGAGGAGCAATAAAGAAATCCAAGATGAGATTTATCGACTATTGACTGACGATCGTAGATGAATTGGAAATAAGATGCGAACATTTTCAACTGATGAAAGTCACTTTGACAGGTGTCAAAAAATGTATACGTAAGAGCGGTAGGATTGTTCTGTGCTATAACCAGGTTGAGTCATTGTGACACATAGGAAATAAATACAATTTCAGAGAAGTTAACACAGATAAAAGGAATAAATAAACATTCAATATTAAACTATTGACTCAATGAAATAGAATGTGGTTTCCTCATACGAGTCGTAGTAACAACATTGGTCATCAATGGAATAATAATTATATAGAAAGTAACATGTGTAAGAATAATTTAGATCCGATATATTCAGAACAAAATGTTATTATTTCTAAAGAAGAAATAAAGGACGAATTACTCATTCATTCTGAATGGATGAAGCGAGTTTATCGAATGAGGTTGTTTATAGCTGATTTTTTTTACCACAAAGAATTGATCAGCACAGTGATATATGCGGAATCTAGCTTAGTAATGTTGTCTACGATAATTCATTCAGATGAAACTCCTAACACAGTATCTGAAAGAATATATCCTGGGTGTAAACAATAGAAGTGAAAAGAACGCAGATAAAACCACATACTCAAAAGAGATGCAATTTTGTTCTCCCGTCATGTTACCCCACTCGACTCGTCAAATGACTACGTTTTTATCAGAATCTAGTACTTTCCAGAGTCGAATGCTTGAGATGGATTTATCAAGGATAATTTACTTACTAGGTACTAGATTGTCATTTTGTATTTACAATTCTTAATATTGTGCAAATCTCAGAATCTTTAAAGGGAACTGAATTTGAAAATACTTCACGTGCTCACTATTTAATGAAAAATTGAGGTACATGTAATCATCGATAATTCTGGGATTTGACGACTCAGTAGATAACGATTTCACATTTAACCGTATTAACGATATTAATCAGGTGACCTAAACATTCGTGGATTAGATCATTATTATCCGACCCGAGTTGATAATACTATATTAGACGAAAATTCCCTCTGATTTCTTGTTTCTCGTTACATTTATGATAAATAATGTGGGGTAAATCAAAAGAAGTTTTCCTATTTTTCCGCAATTTCTTGTCTGGAAAACAAAAGAGTTATCTACGTTTTGCAACATAATTTTGGTCATTAATCAATTATTCTGAGGTTATTATTATACAGAATGTTCGAGTACAAAATTTGATGAAATTCCCGATAAACTGAAAAAATTTCTCGGACACTAATTTATAACTTGTATACTTACTTTTATTTTTCAAGATTTCTTTAAATGAATAGCATAAAATATATATTCATTGTGAAATGGGTTGCTTAATAATATCCCTTACTATGGTTTGTATTGTTATCTGTTATCTAACGATTGGAAATAAATCTCCAGAAGTACTTTAAGAACCGAAGGTGTGATAAATTCTGCTTACACCTTTCATTCTATTATATCTAATCTTCAATCGACACCCATATTTTTCTTTGGAATGCACTTGGATTATTTTACTATAACAAAAGATGACCTTATCCGAGGAAGTTCATTTTGAATATTTCTTCGGAAAATAAATATACTGTTGTAATTTATTAGAACATCAATGGGTCTGCAGACCATTTTTAGTGCCAATATATGCATAATTATCACAGTCAGGATCACTGTATCTTTTTTTTAATAGATCGCATCAACCATTAAATCACTGTATCTGTTACAATAATAATGTCAATTTGAAACTACATTTCAATCAAATAGTTTATATATCGGAATTATAAAATATGACCTGGAAAGTTACCCACTTTCAACTCATTCCCGTTTTCTCAGATTACACTATTTGTATTTTCGGAAAAATACACACATAGAATAAAAATTCATCATCTTTCAACTGGATGAACTTATATATAACTGATATAACTGATAAATGTCGGCATGTCACTAATTAATAATGAGATTAAATTACACAAAGTAATTCTAACTTTTATTTGAATTAATTAATATCGTTAATACGATATTTCGAATACGTTTATTTATTCATCAATCGGTATAGAAATTGAAGGTAGAGCAAGAAAAATGTTGACGTATATGCAAAACGCTGATATAAAAAATTAGGCCCATCGAAATGACGATATATATTTTATGATACCAGACAATAAAACTAACAAAAGCATGGAAATACAAATATTTTCATCGAGGAATGAAAAATAAAAGTTCAGACAGATCCATCTTGTTTGAATAATATGATGAAATCTGTGATGATATTCATAAAAATATATTATATTGATATTTATGGGATGGATGTTTTATGAAGTATATAGGTGTTTTTAATTATTGATTATTTTCTCGAATAGATATTGGTAATTTTCAAAGTATACTTGAATCGAATTGATAAGATTATGAAACTAATCTTAGCTCAAAACAGATCAGTTGATCATGGATCAAGATTAAGAAATGAGTATCCAAGAGTTTAAAACGATTTTTCAGAGAAAATAATTAATACAACACATAAAAATCAATCAATTACTGAAACCATATTTACAATTTTTAGAATACTGAATGTATGAATGTATGCATTTCTGCGATGCATACACTGACTCAACTTTGGATGATACTTTTAGTTGTTATTTGTTACTGCTCAGTTTACTTATACATTGTTTTTCACAGCTAAGCATGAAATAAATCCTAGCATTGCAATGAAACCTTGCAATTTTATTTTCACGGTATTTAGAATTAGTGTACAATAGAAATGATTGAGGTTAGAGGAAAAATATATTCATGAGTAACAAGAAATGTTTCAATATGACTCATCCACTTACCTTATTGATATACGATGAGATACCAATATTAATACAATAACTTGAGTATCTACGAGTCTTACTTCAGTGGATACATAAGGAATTTAAATGAATATTCTGGAATCGCTAATGTAATTTCAAAATTTCAAATGCGACAAGAATCACAAATCAATATACAAAAACAAGTTTATCTTAGGCGTAGTTCGATGATAGGAAATAAAATATATGAAGGAAGAAGTTCGAAGTTTTATAAATTGATTAGTATTTATGGCACTTAGTAATAATTGTAATCGATTCTTTATATTATTTCCTCAAAACTTAGGTTAGAATATCACAACAAAAAGCAAAACATCCTTGTAGACTTACCTCATTGAATTTTTCTCTGATTTCGTCTTTTTCCTCCTGAGTTATTTTATTCATTTCTCCGCCAACTGAAGTCATGTTGATAAAAAGTATTTGAATATTGCAAATACGCAAATCTTACAAAAACTCGACTTTTGGTGCAAAAGGCACCTACACAAACCGCTCTACTATTCGCTAGAAGTGGCAAACTGGCAATAAATATTATACCATACAGCGTTGCCAACACGCCACCACTAGAACATGACAGCACATAAAGCGCTATTCACAAACAAATCTTACATACATTTTGCTTTCTACGTTTGATTTTCTGATTGGTGAAAATAATCAGTAAACCATCAACTATAGAAACTCCATACATCATGGAACATATACTTCGAAAAATAATAACATTATATATGTATAAATTCATGAGTAATGCATTCAATTTTTGGCGTTTGATTCCAGATTCTGCTTCGCCAATCAGACAGCGAAACGTGAAAAAGATGATGGTGAACTTGGCATTAGAATTTAGATAGCAGACGCCAAAGTGAAACCAAAACTTTGAATGACCTGATTTTCAAACAAACAATTCTCATAACGAATTAAAATGTTCAATCGTGCAAATACTGTTTTTTTTAATTTTGAATACTTGAGGTCAAGTAACTTAACAATCAGCGTTAGTATCTCTATGTTCATGAGAATTGGGTTCCAGAAATAAAATATTAGAAATTTAAAGTTTACAGGTTATTCAGATATAATGAAGATTATATTTCGATTGGTTATCATTGTTGTCAACAGAAATATAATTTTATCTACCAGACACATTCTGAATTGACTTGATCTTGACTATGGAGGTTTATTCAAATTTTTTGTAGTCGATTTATTTTCAGATTTAAATGCAGCTTTATGGAAACTTAATATACAGTGGCGTGGTCGATGTTTGGGAAATTACGGTAGAAGGTACTGGGAATTAAATAAAAATAACACCTTATGAAAAGTTATGCCATCTTCATGGATTTTAATGCAGTACAGATAATGGTATCCAAAATTACACAAGTATAAAGTAATACTCTTTAAATAAACATCTTTTCATGTGTTATAAAATTTACAGACACCAAATTAATTAGCGATAAATTATAATTAAAATTCACAAAATCTATCAATATGAATATTCATTCTACAGCTTCTACAATATCTACACCAGGCAAATTCCATTTATATTTATCAATCAATAACTGATATACCTCAGGTGATGTCTTATGAATAGTTGTGAAAAAGTCTACATCTTCATCAGTCAGTTCACATTTATTATTCAAGTTTAAATTTAAAAGTGTGAAAAAAGTTGGTGGTAGTTGCTCCTTCATAGAATTAAGTATTATATTTGTATTTGGTTTAGTTTCAGTTGATACTTTTTGCCTCAAAATTTTCTTAATGGATGCTATGTCTCTACTATGTTGTTGAATCTTCCGAAGATAATTCCTCCCAAGGGCTGGATTTACAATAGTACTTTTAACAGCTGAATTCTTGACTGTTCCTGAACATTGGAATTTTTTCCTGTAGGAGGTCTGAGATGTTTGCATTTCTCCATTTTGCTCGTACTCAATTTCCATGTGTTCCTGAATACTTTGAACACCGTTTGTCTTCACATTCGTTTTGTGATTTTCAAAATTTTCGATCACCTCAGTTTTTATTGATGATGAATCGATCATCTCCTCATTCTTGAATGAATTTGAAATTGCACCAAAACGTTCTTTCACATTGTTATTCAATTGGCTTGTAGAAGGTCTCAATGATGGTTGAACTGATCTAATTTCATGCTTGGAAGATGGATTAGAGGGTACAATCATTCCATTTTTGTAGACATAAGATTCAACTTTATTTGATCTACTGAACATTGAATCTGTATCTACTACAAACAAAGTACCATCTGAATTGGCAGGTAAAATCTGAATATCTTTCAATTCTTGTGACACAAAAGAAAGGGATTCTGTTTCTTCTACACTTATACAACCTGTATCTATGGTGGGTATAGCTCCTTGAAGTAATCGTTTCTTCTGACTGTTTGGAAACCATTTATCTTCAAAATGCACCTCACATATAACCTTATTGCGAAGTTGTTCTTCCTCCAAATCACAAAACTGGGGTTTACATGCATTGACGATCCATGCTTTACATCTTTCCTTATTTTTCACAGGATAATGAAAAAAATGTACATTTGCAGTTGTTTTTGTTGTGTTTTCGCAATTTTTATAACTGCATTTACAGCCTCCCATGTCTAGTTGGTAAACACTGATATGTATATGAAATTTCACTTATGATATCTTCCAACAACAAAATCACAGAAAATTTTGAATTTCTCAACTATTGTAGACTGGCCTCAATTTTTGTATACAAAATTACAAACATTACAAATAACTCGGAGTAATTCTACTTTTTACAACAAGTAATGTCAATGTCTTGTGTCATAACTGGTGTTTATTCTCAATGTCATAGATACTCAGAATGAATGTCATCCCGATCGATGGCTTCTGATTACACAAGTCAAACGGCTGAAGGCCAAGTTCTGAGCCAACTGCGCTTAATCACCACACTTTTTGTTTTACCTGTTTTACCAATATCTAAAACATTCAGGTCACTTAATCGCTGTCGAAAATATCATATATTCTATCATGAAAAGAAAGTTGTACATAACGTCACAGAGTATATGTAAACCACAGAGTATATGTGAACTGAATGATAACTTGAGAAAGTCATTTGCTAAGTTGAGTTTGAATCTATTCTAGATATATCAGAATATATTCCTCAGAAATTTCATTGTCACTCATAGTTTCCCTTATCAGTATTTATGAACTACGGTTATAAGATTTCAGATGTTTAACCTGGAAAACAATCTCCAGCAAATAATATCTTGAAAAAGTCATTTTCTAAGCTTAGTTTGAATCTATTCTAGATATATCAGAATATATTCTGTTGTTTATATCCCCCAATCAAAAAGAATGTATCCGACCAACCGACCGTTGATGGTGGTCCGGGACTCGCAATTCATATTCCGGTTCAGAATAATGCGGGTACGAAGAGCAGAAAGGACACTTCTCATGTAAACGTAGCGTTGAAAACAAAGTATATAGTTGTGAGTACAACACCTCAGTAAGTTGAAGTTCCTCTGCGTCACATTGTATAACTACATCCTCAGTTTATACTGCATTTCAGAGTCCCTCTCATCAACGAACAAAACTGTAGATTATTGCTCGTGTCTAATACTGGAAATGGGCGGGCTCACCTTATCAATGATGTTTAAATTTTTTCTCTGCACCGACAGAGAGCAGACGTTCTCATCATCACGCTATCCTAATAGTGGATATACGAACTTTTTATATTGGAATTTAAAAATTACTGAAATTTAAAAAACTATTGAACCGAATTTAAGAATTCCGTTTGCTTTTCCATAATAGGTATCACCAAGGCCAATGATTGTGACTGTCTTTCAACCTATGATTTTGAGCGTCCGATTTTTTTCAACACTTAAAGACGACGTTCGTGATACCGCGATATACGACTCATTCGTCGATGAGCAACTGATAGTTAAGAGCGACTTATTGTTCAAACTGTACATTAGGTCGACCAAATGGTTTACAATGAAAACAAAAACGCTGTACTGGAAACTGAACTCAAGAACGATTAGTTATAACAACGTTTAATTCGTATAAAGTTTATTGCAAAAGATAATTTACAACGAAGTCAGAACAATAAAAATGTTTATTACTCGTCTTCTTGTTTCGCATGTATAAAGAAATTTTAGTACAACACGGATAGTTCTGTAACTCTGAAGAGTTCAAAACTATTACTATAACAAGCTGATGGTTTCCTGATAATATGTAACGACAGCAGCTGAAACTTTATAGAACATCTTGATATATGCTCCAAACAAAGATAAGACTTTATTTTTATTTGATGCTATATTCATGAACAAATGTCATAAGAAAGTTCATACACTTTAGGAACTCAATAATTTATTATATTACTATTAAAAGGTATCTAAAAATTAAATTCTTCACCTATTATGTTCTATACATGTTTCAAAGACTTAGGAGTAACATTAAAATAAATGTTTCATCAGTATTTGGTTCATTTCACAAAATATTCTACAAAGGATTTTTTTTTGTATTACTTTGTACAATAACAGGTTGTACATCACCATTAATTATTACATCTTATTAGAGTTTTCATAAATAAACATAAATAGTTACATAATCTTTTTAATTCCAATGATTGTTTTAGAGTACAGAACATAATTAGCAACTTATTTGAATCTGAATCAAATTGGAGCTGCTAATGATTTTCTAATGTAATTAATTATTCATTATTACAAAACAATGCGTTCAACAATATAATACATAAGGGAATATGATAATTCAAAATAACTTTCGTTCTTCGAATGGTAACAACTAGGTATTTAATATAAACTCGGTATAAAGACGGTCCTAACTAAACGAATGACGTAAGTTATATCAATCAAGTCAGAATGAAAAGTTTTGAAACACGAGTTATTCAAAAATTACAAATGAGATAATCATCATAATATAAAATGGAAATACCTGCAGATATTCAGAACTAAACAATAGGGAGTAGTTTGGAAAATTATTCAAAGTAATTGTGTATGGCAGAATATGACGACAGCACATGAAATAACGGAAGTGCTTCTCTTTTGCATGCTACTCACCTACTCCTGTCAATGGAGTAGGAGATGAGGAAACAGTGGACATCATTCTGCACTGCTCTTTTGCAACGGGATCTGGAAAATATAATTTTGTAAACGTTTTGAGAAGCTTCCACTATTAATACATCTAGACTGATTAATGAGTATCAAGTGATGAAAAATTGTGCAGATTATTCACTCTCTCCCGTCTCATCATGAGTTGAGATAAATATCCTCATGACAATGGTAGAAAGTATAAAAATTTAATGAAAATCTGAATTAATCATCTCTCTATTTCAACGTATCATCTTGTATATAAAATTCTCGTGTCACAATGTTCGTTCCCGTACTCCTCCGAACGGCTTGACCAATTCTCATGAAATTTTGTGAGCATATTGAGTAGGTCTGAGAATCGGCCAACATTTATTTTTCATACCCGTTAGTAATAAGGGTTGTCCACCCTCAACATTTTCCTTAAATTTTTAGACATTTTTTTCAATTTATTAATTTTTTTCATTATGTCGCATTAAAAAATACATACAACCCTAAATTTTTACCCTTTCATCACCAACACCTATTTTTTAATAGCCATTTTAGTGTTTTTCACACGGACAATTATACGTATAGTCTATTTATTCTGGGTTGATACCTGTGTCAGATTTGGTAACTTTTCAATGCCATTAGAAAAAGTATCTAGCAATGACAGACGTCTCGATAGGTTTATGAATCAGCTGGGAACATCAAAGCATCAACAATTATGGCAACACTTCACGACGATGCCAAATTGTCTGGAGCGAATCCCTACAATCGTTTGTTTACATACGAATTTTTCTTTTACTGTGATTTTTCAAATTGTTCTTTTGAGAGCTTAATATCATCGTATTCTCATGAAAATGTCTAGAGGATTGAATGGAGATGCCCAGTAAATGGTTGCATCTTTATTAGAACATTTTAAACACGAAATTGATAACAGGAGCCACTTAGATTCATTGGATTTTATTTGAAAGGTAAGTAAAGAATCTTCATGAATATTTATTCACCACGATCTTACAATGGTTCAATAGTTTTTATGAAATATGATTATATACCCAAGTTTCATTTCAGAGTTAATTCGGAGCATCGCTGAAAAGTGAAAAACATGTGGCATCACCCAGAATAAATAGACATTAGATTTGTTCCACCAAACATTTCTGTATGGTTTCGAAACTGTTTTGTAGCAGTTTCGGTTAGTTCGCATGCGCGAACATTGAATAGTTTCGTGACGGTATAAAAACATTCGAGGGTTGGATCGGTTTTATTGACGGTTTTTGGCTACCCACGTTCTAAACAAGATGGAGTTTATTAATTATTCTTTTGTTTAACAATAATCTTTCGTTACAATAATTTAAATAACATGAAAATGGAACATTCAACGATTTTTGACCCAGTTTCATTGTACTGGAAATCAAAATCATCTTCACTTGTTTCGTATAAACAATCAGTATCTCTATCGTTACTAATATTTATTTTTTCTTATTTGATTCGAACGGAAGAAATTATCATTAACACAAATGAACATGAATAAATACCCCAACAAAAAGCTTGGGCTAACGCGTGACGATAACGTGGCGGTTTTAAGACGTGTTGAAACAAACCTATTAGCATGCTCTTGAGTGGGTAAACCATCCAGTTTGTTTGTGTTAGCTAAAGATGGACGCTATAGCATTGAGAGATCGATATTGTTTGTTAGTGTTACTGTCGTAATTAATCAATAAATGATATATAAGGAGTAAATTATAATAACTTGAAAATAATGTTTGCCTTTTCTTATTTTTATATTCTCTCATCCTTCACAGGGCTCCATTCCTATTTCACGCATATACCACATTCTTACACACTATTTTTTGTCTACACTAGAAATTACTTAAAATTTATTTATATGGCAAAACAACGTTTGCCGGGTCGGCTAGTTTCATATAAGATTTCACGTATCTACTAAATGATCTTATCGAGACATAAATAATAACTGAACTCACAGAAATAAGAATGATCCATTGCATCACGTGCAGTAAGGCGTTCTAAGTGATCATAACGTAACAGTTTATCGAGGAAGTCTAACGCTTCGGGTGAAACTAGATGTTGATTTTCACTATGTACGAAGCGTTCCCATCTCTTCCGAGAATGTCTGGAAAAATAATGAGTTAATCTTCAAGGCCAAAAAATGCACAACGTAAACACATTACCTCCCTAGAATATCGTTGAATCTCGGGTCTAGCTCTATGTGATATTTATCGAGATATTCAAACAGTTCCTCGGTTCCTAAGACTTTGGCTATGCGTACTAACTGATCATAGTTGTCATGACCATGGAAGAATGGTTCCTTTCTGAAGATCATCGATGCTAACATACATCCCAACGACCACATATCTAACGAGTAGTCGTACATTTGATAGTCTACAAGAAGCTCAGGACCTTTAAAATACCTGGAGGCCACTCTCACATTATATTCTTGGCCTGGATGGTAAAATTCAGCCAAGCCCCAATCGATTAAACGTAATTTTCTATTTTCATGGTCAATCATCACGTTATGTGGTTTGACATCTCTGAAATTAAATTAAAATTTTCAACTGTTCCTAAGCTCAATTCAATGAGTTCCTATTGACATATGTCCTACATGGTATCCTGTGATGGAAAGCATCAAGAGTATAAAAAACTGAGGATCTTCAAAACTTCAATGAAAAAAAAAATCCATTTGGTATGTTATTCAGTAATCGATTTCACAACTTGAATCCAAAAGAAACCATGACCAAAATGTCCATATGTCGAGAAAATACAAAATACTATGATCGACACAATACATAAAAATTCACTCACCTATGCATAATACCCATACTATGGCAGTAATCCAGAGCTTTGAGTAATTCATATAAATAATAGCGAATATCAAAATCTGTTAGTGTCTGGTAAAGCTGCTTAAAATCTGTATTATTGACATATTCAAAAATAAGAGCAGGTGTCCTAGATACAGGATCTTTGACGACAGCTTCCAATGATATAATGTTTGTGCCGCCTCTCAGATTTTCGAGAATCTTAATTTCTCTTTTTATTTTCTTCTTTTTCACAGGCTACAAAAATGGTTTGAATCAATAAAACTGATGGAAATAGACTATCTATTTTGAGACATATTTAAATGCCTCCCACTGTCTGATTTAGAAGCTATGTAACTTCTACAACTGAGATTCTAGATATTATCAAAAAGTTAACCATTCTCTCAAGTAATCAGCTGGTGGAAAATATTCCAAAACATACAATTGAGCAGAAATAGAAATAACCACATTCAAGTTCAGTGAAAATGTTTATCTAACCTAGTAATCATCAATGTTCAGCATTATGTCAAGCATAGAATAATTCGGAAGTATAACACACATAAGTATATAATACATCAGGTTCAATTCAACTTTCTGACTGAATTCTCAAATACATAACGATATGTATTATAAAGGGTGTCTTGAAGAAAGCCTTGATTGAAATGATCGATGGCAGTACCAGGTTTTAGTATTTGGTTTCCAGTTACACAGATACAGAGATATTCATATTCACTCATGAAATTTTTATATATTGGAAGCATCCAAATTTTGATTGAATCAATCACTGTGCCAATTCAATTCATACAGTGTTATACAATACATAATAAGATTCAGGATAAAAAATTCATTTGTTGTTTGCATCATCTAAATCAATTTAACTACAAAATTAATTTCAGAGTACTTATCAGTAATACTTCAATGAAGCATTTGGAATAACTACAATTGAAATACAAAACATTTTTACCAATCAAGTGTTAGTGAAAGGACCATACTTGAAAATTCTATGTTTTGGTAACAAATTATGACTTCCAAACTTTTTATATCTCTATCCAGCACAAATAATCAGAATGCTGACATTAATAATTATTAGGCCAAGTCTCTCACTTTCGTAAGCTTGTGAACAGTGTAACCTCAACTAGTATTGAAAAATATTGCTTAATAATCATGAAAGGGTCAACTACAGATAACAGAATACCAACCTTTAATATTTTGACTACACATTTCTCATTGTTTGTAATATTGATAGCTTCAAATACTTCACTGTATTTTCCTCTTCCTAGTTTCCTCACCAACTGGTAGTCATCTTGTTGGCCCCAATCAACAACATAACTTTCATAGTCCCAGTATTCCCTTGGCTTATGAGAATTCACATCTGAATAGACTCTAGCACGGCTCGAAACGGCCATTCTTTCATAAAGCACTTTACTATTTACAAAATGTCGCACATATGCTTTACTTCCTTCGTTATATACTAAAAAAAAATATATATATCAATAAAATTGCGACATTGTTCCATAAGGAGGTTGGTAGTAATCTAGTATTAGGTCAAGTTACCTTGTTCAAAGCACAATTTCGCTATTCTAGAAAACTTTATCAGCATTACTACATATCAATCTTCAATTTTATCAAATCAAATGTTGATTTTCGTAATAGCTTCATATGGGTAGGTACTCGCCATTCCCCTCATACTAGACTAGCAAGGATGGATAAAGCCTACACTTAAATACATCATACCTAATTCATCTCGGCGGAAACTTATTTATTGATATATCCAGCTAACACATTGAAACTTAGATAACTTGCAATTTATTTATAAATGTTTCCAATATATTTTAATTCACTTACTAAGCCGGCTTCTTAGTAAAGAATCAGAATCAAGATGGAAGGAAGTCCCATCCCGCCACGATAGACTGGATAGAAGGCTTATTTCGGTATATCGTATACCCCTCTAAAACTACATTGCAGACAACAGGGGCGTACCCCTAACAAAAGCGCCATGTGCTTTCAACAAAGGACCCAGTATAATCATTCTCTTATATTAATGAACACTTAAGAAATACAGAATGAATAATTGTTATAACAATAGTCCAGAAAAATTACCTTAGAGCCTCCATTGACGAAAATCACAATCGGATGAAAAACTACTTCTGTACACCACTGCTTTCAACTTGAAGCATCCACACACAACCAACAACAGTGCACAGTGGCTAACTTAACGAAGGTGGCGTAATGCTACAGTTGCGCGAATATTTAAAACTTCCCAACATACATTTTTCTTTTCGATTAAATTCACTGAAATGAATGACTAGAGTGAAAAAATTCCGAAAGGCAGCAACGTATTGATATACTGAATTGATGAATAGAACTGAAAAACCAGGAAGAATTCAAATAACCAAATCCGAAATCGAAATCGGATACCACAGAATTTGGACAATACCTTTGACAGAGAACAACGTTGTTTCGTGACTGACTAGTGAAATTTCAAATGGAAAAATGTATTATTACAAGATTTTCAAATGAGCATTGCGAATAGACCAATCAGAACAATGGAAAATCAATTTGTGCAATATTAATGGCGAAGCCATAAATAAACCGATAGATTCATAAATCTATAAATAATTCAAGCATAACTTAACTTCTTGTCATATTCATGTGGTCCAACTATGAGTCTCGAACATATGGTAACAATTATATATGCATTATAACCGGCGATATTTTCAAAATACTCAGAATAGTGGGTAAACCTTTATAAGTACAACTGTACAACCCAACTTGTACTTGTCCTAACCATCCTAACCATTGGTATGACATGACAGCACAGAGTATATGTGAAATGTGAACTCTGTGATGACAGAGCAAAACGAGAGATTCCGTTATCAAATGATAGATGGTATTATGATAGTTACAACTATAACTATGTAGGCACATCTTAGATGGCACTACCAACTAACTTCAATTTTTCAATTGTGTGACCATTTTATCTGAATTTTGAACTGGCTAATAGAGCTCGTAGTGTATGTATCAGAGAGAAGTATCAGCATTTTTTTGTGTAGTACAGATAATAGATTGCATTTAATTTTTTGGAATCATTTTTTTCAGTTACGAAGTATGGAATTTATCCAGAACAAAATAACGATCATTTAAATATAGTTATGGAAAAACGTTGATAGAGATTTGCGCTAGTATGCAATATTCTTAGGTTGCTTGACTATAAATGCATTCAACACATTACTAATAGATGTTGAATCAATGTTATATAGGCTTCTTATGTTTATTGCATTCAAATTATACAACATAAGAATAGGAAAACGGTGGAAAAGGAAATGAAACAATAGAATATATTCATATGTGTGATTATATTTTAAAATTTATGTTTAATATGAAAATATTCGTAGCATTTGTAATTTCCTTAAATTATTACAAAGTTAAAGAAGTATGTAACATTTACAGGAAATCGAAACATTTGACAAACTAAACACCATAAAAAAGCCTTTCACAAAAATAAACAAGAATGGAACAGAAAAAATACCTTAACAACAGGTAGGTAGGTATATTATGTTATTCACCTCTCTCAAAATTTAAAGCTCAAAATACCTTTATTATATAAATGAAGCACATCAGACATACAATAAAAGTTTTGTTAGAATGGTCTCGGATTGGGATCAGGACCAAACTCATCTATCCCACCCTCCACTGGTGGATCAGTAACACTAGATCGTGAAAGGCGTCTCTCTTTTTATATTATATAAAATAACAACTATAACAAATTAACGATTTAATATTATATCATTATAAATTACAAATAACAACATTCAACTGAAATGCCATGTCACAAGTTTTGGCATAAGTAACATAGGAGTTTTTGCAGGATTTTGTATTTTGTGACGGTGGTGCCAAGCAGATGTCAGTGGCAATTAACTTCATATTGATTGACACTAATGTTCATACCGTTTATTACTCTGTATAAATAACAACACCCCATCTTAGAGAAATGGTTTGACAGTTTTGTGAAGTTGGAAAAGAAGACGTTATTGTACAACTATTATATTATACCTACATATCATGCCATGAATAAGGTTCGTTGATCAACTATATAAAGTGTTATAAAGTTGATGAGTAGAGTACCACAATAGATGAGATAACATAGTTTAATTATACTACTATAGTTACAATAGGTAAGTGAGTAAAAGTAGGTGAAATGCACTTGCTCCATCACAAATAGTCCAACAACAGGATTTTCCAATTAAAACCGAAAGAGTTCAACTAATGTGACTTATGCACTAGGTAGAAATTTGCAGAAAACGAAATGGGTTGGACTAAGGGTGCTATGGTGGAGCAAATCCCATATAGCTACAGTAACTCTGCTGGGACAAGTCGCCACCAACCCAACGACATGATGTATGATCGACTAGATTTTGCTGTGGATTAATATCGAAATAACCAGCAGAGTAATCTAGAATGTTGAAACTGGGCCATACTTTCAATGTCAGAAACAGAACCTAAAAAATCCAACGCGAATGTGTGCTTTTCGACGTCGAGATTTCAAAGACAAGGTACGTCACAAATTGTAAAGAACATTTCAATGAATAATTTTGCTACTTTATAATTATTACAGAAAATTTTACCGAATCATATCGCTACGGACCTATTTATATTCATCTTGCGTCATCAGAATGAGGTAGTTTTCATCAGAGTTATTGAGATAATGAATGAAATTCAAATGATGTTTCACAGTTTGAGACCTCCCCACGAATAGAATACTGTTCCTGATGCGATAATATGCTCCGTTCAATTCATAAATCCGATACGGAGTAGTGTATAATTGTGTGCGTCAATGGATTAGACTAACAGGTCGATTGCAAGATACAAACATCTTATATACTGCCTAGATGATAAAAACGCATACCAAAGCAACAAGCACAACGTTTAGTTTTTCAGGTGGGTGCTAAATAAGGAGATCAATAATATTCATTAAGTACTGATGCCGCGATCATCGACAGTTCAGTTCTTGAAAGTAGCCTGTCAGTCTAACATGCCATTATACACATCCTTGTAAATACTATGATAATATTAATAGTAGTTTACTGTTCTCGAATGTTCAGATACGAATGTATAAAACAAAATAACCAGTAGAGTGCGCAGTGCGGTGGTATGGTAGCACTTAGCACCATGAGATATATTTTATACGGACGTAGAGAAATATGGGTACATACATAATTCATATCGTATATTACATTTGACTATTTTAATATGTATAATTTGTGTTCTCTATATTTCACTTTGAATCTACCTACTGTATATTTTAGAGCTAACTTACAATATAATAAAGATGAGGAGGAGCAGTATGCCGCCTACAATAAGTACGCTATAATATATTTTGTAAATATTCTGTCTATTTGAATGTGCGTACTACTTCTCCTCAAACATTTGGCAAACAACATCTGATCTCTACTGTTAAAATAAAGCGAACCGCCGTTCCCGATGAGGGAACCGTCGCGAATCTTAGACGAGGACGAGCGAATCGAATCGCGTCCCGATTTTTTGAGGTGGTCGTAAAAACGTAGAATATGCGCCAACTGACGGCTGATGATGTGCACGGCCGAAATCCGGTCCGCGCGTCCTCGGTTAGTGTGAGATTCCGATAGGAAATCTCATCTAGGCACCTAATTTAACGCTATGAGTGATCTCTCGAACACCCATTTATTGCTAATATTTAGTCCTCATCAACAACAGCATAGCATCCTGTCTTCGAGTTGTACTAAACAAAAACCACTAAAACGAATTGAATGAACATTTTAGGAGCTAATGTGACACCTTTTCATTCTCCAAGGCGAGAAAAAGAGAGTGTGTCTAAAGAATGAGATAGGCCCAAGAAAAACAGAATTTATAGAAATATATAAATACCATCGTCAGAGCTGCCATCGCCATCTTCAGTCACCATCAGGACAATAATACAATTAACGTGTCGCAGAATGGGGTGAGTTATGTGAAATGTATGTTTTGTGACGGATTCTCACATGAGCAAAATTTACTTGAACTTAAATAATCATTAGGAAAAAACACCCCAGGAAATGGTACCGAAAAGAATCATTACATTATTCCATTAGTGTGAGCAAGGGAAAGAAATACAATTGAATAAAAAAAGGGAAATGGATTACATGAGTACTGAAGATGGAGTTATTTAGTTACCGAACGAAAAACGTAAGTAGATATTTCCAAATAGGCGTTTTTGGGTTTGTTTTAGTTTTAGTCTACTTAGCACAGACTCTAGATTCCACTTTGACAAAAGTGTGGTCAATTGGATCGCTGCTTGCTCATCTTACCACAGTACTCGTAGTCCAATGTATCGTGCTGTAGCTGATAGCTGAACTGTACACATAGTATGAACGAGGGTGGAGTGTCGAAAGGATTCTGATTCTAATGGAATAACCTAATCTCTTGCCGGGTTGATGGTAGGATCGGAGCAGAGCAGAGCAGGAACAGGCAGAATGCATGGGACTAAGAAATGGTGTTCGACAGGGAACTAAACAGCTGTCTCTGTATGGCTATGGGAGGACAGTCGCTCGACGTCTATCTCCGGTATTGTCAGTTCGTCTGGGATGTTATCAGCATACTCGATAGAAGAAGTTTGAGACAACCTTTTATTAGAAAGGGAGGTCTGTTTGCGGAGTACCTCGGCTAAAGAGGTGTTGCTGTGTTCGCCGTAACGTGCGTCTAGGCCCTGTCGGAAAGCATTAACTACTCGGATCTGAAATTAACAAGAAACACCAAAAGGAAAGGAATTAAAAATCAACATTCCTCAGGATCTGAAGGGAGTTAAAACATTCGAAATACAACATAGTGCTAATATGGTAGCTCCAAGACCGGTTCTCTGATGTGCACTCATGGTCAGGACACTGATAGCATGCTTGCTTATTATGATAACTTTCAGAGCTGGGCAAATGAACATATTCGAACACCGATAATTACGCTTCGTTATCAAAATATCCCCCGAAGTAGCACTTGAAATGGTAAAAGTATTTTCAACTTATGCCCAGCTTTGATATCTTTCCTGTATTTTCCCTACAGATTAAACCAAATGAATAGCCGTATTACCAAAATCTTCGATGAAAGAAGAATATTCGTTTCATATACTACTTCATGCAGACGTTCAAAGACATTCAAGTTCAAGCTATTCATAAACAAATTGTAACTTCGTATCCCCTTTTCAGCTAAATGAAATTTGTTTTTCATTCTTAACAGGAAACTCTATGAGGAATTTATTGAATAGAGTTGACAATTAAATGATTCATTTGGTTCAACAAAACATTTGTAGATATTTGAATATCGGGCATGGTTGTAAAGGAATCCAACTTTACTATGTATTGTCCTTGAAATTCCTTATAATGTGTTGTAATGTGGTTACTGATAAAGTGCTATGTGCTTGTTTCAAGTATTTTGCAACAAATGCACAATGAAAATTTTACTCATGTACTGAAATTATTTTTCATGCTGGTAGTTCATGCTCATCCTACTTTTTGATGAAAAGAGTATTTCCTTATCATTGAATTTTTTCACTCAAACTCCAACATAAATTTGAATATTTTTTTCCATTATCTCCCACTTTTTTAAATATATTGCAGTTATTTTATACAAGTTCAATGTTGATACTCTTTACTTATGTTTTTATTCTTTATGAAACTTTACGACGATTGATTAATGATGAATGTCAATCAGTTTCTATGAAAGGATGGTTGCAGAAGTGATGGAAATACGCACTTTTGTTTGCCAGCGAGAACCGGTTCATTGGGCTAGAAAAAAATTATTAACAACCATGCAATATCCATATATAGGAACATGCCACAAGGAGCGTGGCGCATAAATACACGTGAAAGAAGACATTTCACATTTCAAATTGACATTTACCACTGCCAGAGCAAAATGTATTTGTGTAGAGCCATCATGCCATGAACTGGATTCTTTGAGGCGGGTCAAAGCTTAACATTTAGTTTCTTATTGCACTCTATGAAGCTGGATATGCTTCCAGTTGTTGAAACATTTAAGTCAATTCATGTATACATGATGGACCAATAGAACCACTTTTTCATTAGTATTTTTCCAAATGGCAGGCTTATTCCTGCTGAAATTATTTCTCACTCAATTTGATCCACCTTGTATGTATATAGGAATGTATTCAAATATTTTATACTGATTAAAATTTGAAGTGATCGCAACATTTGGTTTTTGTCATTATCAGTTTGGTTGTTAATAATTTGAGCTTTGTTATTTTGGGTTGATCTTTACTTTTGATAATATTAAACTATTCTATCATGTCAATGTACTCACCTGTTTCAATATGCTCTCAAAGAACTGGAGAATTATAATTGAAACACATCCAAATAAGATGATTAAACTCTCTGGAAATTATACTTATTTCTAATTATGGCGTAGAATGTTGTTTAATAAATTTTATGTCTTCTCATGTTATTCTATTTCAAGTAATTTGGAAATAATTTCAAGAAATAAGGAATTATTGTTAGATTGCATTTTAGGTGATCATCTTCAAATTTTGACGAGTATATTTCTGCATGGATATTGCTGCCTGTTATGACGTAGCAAGCAGTTATATCTTGTCATACTGAGTAACCAGAATTAAAACATTGAACTTGCCACAAATCAACACATTTTAAATTATCTGAGCACCACTTATAACACACACGAATAACAATATTCAAATACATACAGTTTTACCAGATATCGGTTACTTTGCTTACGTGATTTTGCCCCACCTGTATGTATGTATATGTGGGTATTAGTAAACACACAAAACTTGTAAATCTTAAGATAACACATAAAATCATATACCAGATCAACACAATCTAGCATTATTATGTATATATAGAGAAAGAGAGATGTATATATCAAAAGAAAGTTTGTCAAAGGTTCATTTACTTTATTAGAAAATATAAAGTGGAAACAGCAAGTGTTGAAAATAATAATAAAACTAAGTACACATCCTCAATGTTTATATCTATATGTATACGGACACACATATTCATACATATAGTTGAATACAAAATGACAATGCAATAAGTAAACACCTACATATATCGAAATGTGTGATGCTACATATAAATATATTGGATAACAATATCATAATTTCAAGAATAATCGTTTAATTGAAAACTAATGAAAGCCTCTACAATATTCAACGAATAACACTATCTATGAGTAAACTATGTGCAACAAGGCTTTTAGATATAGCCTATAAGCTTCAGGCGTAAAAGTCAATTGGAAAAAAAAATAATAACCATTCAACTAGTTCGATTTTATACGAAAACATCCAGCTTCCACTTCTGGAAATGAAGAGAATTGATATTTCATTCCACTTTATATATTTTTGAGATGAATTAGAAAAAAAAAATAAATGAAGGAATTATTGATGATTAACGAATGACTTGGAAGATATAGTCAATACCTAATGAATTTGGAAATATAAAATTCGGCAGAGCAGTCGTTTTGAGCGATCTTATGCATCTGTGAAAATTGTGTTAAATCAGAAGAAAAAAAACACATGCAGCATGCAAACAGAAAAAAATGCGTATCCACAGCTTAGTACACGTAGGATTTGGTATTTCAAAAGTGCATCATTCAATATTTCCGATTATTTTTTCGAAGATAAATGTACTAAGCCTATGATTTGGACGACAGAAAAAAGAAAACGAAAACCCATCAAAAATAAAAATCATTTGTTACTTGAACATCGGCAGAGTAGTGAAGTCAAGCAATTCGAATGTATGTCGAGAATAGAATCGAATTAACTCAACTGATACACCAAGACAGCCAATGTGAAAGAAACAAAGCATTGCAAAACACAAACCAACAAGAGCGAACGGCGGCAATAAAGTTACATAGCGCACAGAAAGTTGGTAGAAAAGCGGCTTACAGCTTGATCAGTCGAACTCTTGCTGTATGGAACTGGAATCAAACGTTCTTGTAATTCACCACCTATCACCTTCAAGAGTAATAAAGGGCAACGTTAAGAGTGATCCGACAGACAGTGATGAGACACATACAAGTAGAATAGTGCACAAAGATAGATTTCTACTGAATACACCTGAGAAGAGTGTGGATACGTCGAAGGGTCATCCAAATTTTCATTTATTCATTTTCCAATAAAATTACTAACATTGGGACGTTCTAATGAGATACATGGAATTCGAGATAATTCATTTTTGATTGGCCACTATTTATTTGTTCTATTCATTTCCCAAATGGGCGTCCATAATTTCTAATTCTTTTTACCTTCAAAATACAAAAAGAAATGCGATTCTATTCAATCAATTTCTTGTCTATGATGAGTGACATTTCCATGCAATACTCGAAAACTGTTCAGGCTGTATAAGTCTGCATATTCTAGTATTTACTTCGGAACATTTGGTATTTAGTTCCCATCAGAGTTAATTGTTCGTTAATAAAAGAACGACTTCGCAAGTAGTAATTCTATTGAAAAAAAAAATATTCAAATGGATGTGGTCTTTCGAGGCTTCCGCAGAAGAGAAACTACAGCAACAAAAGAAATCGAGAGAAAAATAAACTGTGGAATGTAGAATAAATGCCGAAAATAGACTTCTTTTGTTACTGTTTCGGAAATATGTACGTGAAAGCTACAAGAGTGGCTGACACGTTGTGTTCAGACAGACACGATTGCTCGAAACGTGTAGTTAGGGCTCAGTGCCGAATGTAATAAAACAAATTATAAAAATATTCAGTTGCTTATCTTAAACATGATGCTCTCCACACAAGACAGAGTTAACGTTAGCATTATTACTATGTAGATTAGTGTTACCTCTGCTTGGTGTGAATCACCTTCGACTAAGTATACGTTTAGATTATGTATACTTATAATAATCAATGTGAGTTTCATATTATATTCTGTTTGGATGAGTATGTGTATATCGAAAAAAAATCAATTCAATCAAAAGTGAACATAAAATAATTAAGAAATATTGAAATATCTGGGAAATTAAGTAATGTGGCCTGCTAACCCACATACAGCGCAGTGCACAGCATATTTTTCAATAATTATTATATGTATTGGATTTTCGATTCAAAACATGCATATAGGATATGCTCATACGGTGATACCAAGACCACAACTGAATTCATCAAACATGAGTATTATATCTGCTATCATTGTTTGAAATAGAGACTCCATCTTGATCTTCGATAAACAGTGCCGAGAGCACATCAAAAATATCGAAAATAACTTCTCTTGTTGAGATTAAAATTTTTCAAATTCAATATATTTTGCATTGAAGCGTTTTTCAAATGATTTCAGTAAAAAGATTGATCGTTACAAAATACATATATTTTTTGTTGGCTGCTCTCATTCAATATTTACTGATAGCAAGATTTCAGGAATTGAAAGTAGATCTAAGTTTCACCAAATAAACAGAAACCCATATTACATTTTCGCTATTCGTTCAATTGTTCAATTTTTCATGTCGTTGGCAATCGACACAAAATACAAATAACTCGCAGTTCTTGTGTGTGCATGCGCCAAACAGAATTGTTGATAATCATTATTTTCCAATACCACAAACCTGAAATAGTTTCTAATGCTAAGTAGTAAAATGCTATATATACAGCTAAACTACGATAAAAGCCTCATGTACAAATAATACAGGTATATCTCCAAGTTTTGGTCAAGTTAAGACTACTTAGTGCTAAGTAAGCTATTACGATATAAAAGAGGATGGATACGGGTGGGTGTTGAAAGGGTGGGTTATCGCTAATTCTGGCACCTGACATCTACATAGCATAGATTTTCGTCCGGGCTGCAGAGAAACAACTACCTGTTGTTGGTAATGGTTGACCTTATCGATTCGATCGAAATGAGGAGACGTTATGCAAGTGTGCGGAGTTTATTCAAACATAAAAGTTAAAGATTATAATATTCAAAATATCATATTCGAGTGTTTCACAAAGCGAACGTTTTTTCAGCAGAAGAAAGGTTAGTGCTGAGAATCGTATCTGACATTGCAAGAGTGACCGCGAACGTGTGGTGGTGGTTGGTATGCATTTGGGAGGGCGAACACAATCTCTGCGGCCAGGACTGGCAACACTAGATGCGAGTTTCATGCACGGGTTTGGGCAACTCCGAATTATTGGTAGGGGCGGCATTCGCAGGAGGAGCGGAATGGAATTGCGGATGGTGGGTGGGTATTCTGAGGGTGTTGGGAGACAAGAGACGTTGCTCATCCTTGGTAGCCTGATGCGGCGACAGTTTGGAAGCGGGGTCCTCGTCTATGTAAGTGATGTCTGATAACGGACGTGGGGACCACGGACCCGTGTGACTTCGGGAGCTGCGTAAACTGTGTAAGCTGTGTAAACTATGTATGGAGCGGCGCTCCTCCAGATCCTCCAGGTTGGATTTGAAAGCTCTTATAACTCTCAGCTGCAAACACAGGGAAGCAGGGTACTCATCAGGCCGGGATAGGCGTAAGCATGCACACACTCGCCATGCTACCATTTGCACGACACAAGACACGACGACTATATAGCGTCCACGTTTTCAGGAGGACAAATGGCAAATAAACCGTTGGGACTAGACCGAATTACATCAAAAATACATGCGACGTAGAAATACAGATTGTCCAAGACAATGGGGGAGATGTCCTGTGAAAACAAGACGACAAGTCTCGATAAAATGATTGCCAAATAGAAATATGGTACATACTCATCATTTTGTCAAATAATTATGTGGTGACCTAAGAATTGAATTCAATTTCTGATCAAGGATGGGCTGAATAATCAACCTTCAACATCTTGTATGAAATTATTCAAAAAATATTAATATATTTCTTGGAGCACATTTTATAGAAACAGGTCATCTTATTTTTTCAAGTTCTATCTGAATTAGTGAGATTTCCCCTATTGTCTTGCACACCCTGTATACATGGAATGTATGTCTTGTTGGGGATCCTTCTCTCTTGATCTCCCCTTAATATGGAAAGAGCTTAGAAGTGAATTACGCCAATGATTTATTGCCTACTTCATCTTCGGAAAACGTCTACACTATATGTATCTGAACGATACATTTGATGCACTAACACGTACATACATCATCGCACGTCAAATAATATGTGCAACAGAGCCACAACAGAAATACTGATTTATATCCTGACGTAATACCTAACTTGTGAGATAGTTTAAATCAGTATTATTACCAATGAAACGTGATACATTGATATATTAGTATTAGAATATTATTTTATATAATTATATAACTCATTAAAATTCAAACATGACTTTTGAAGCAATTTGAAGTGATACATTGGTAATTGGAATTTGATTCTTTAGCAATGAAAACCTAAGAATTCCGTATTTTTTTTTAAATAGCTTCAATTGCATTCATATTTTGTCGAAATTTCAAATAACCAAGTCTTCTTTGTCTATTCCTAACTTGCATTCATAGTTCATACGTCATTATGTACAGTACGCGCATATGCAGATATTTTAATTCCTTCCCCGATTATACTAGAGTAATATATGTAATATAACGCATGCTCCTGAATAAAATGACGAATGCCCCTATGATTACAATACGGTGACAACTTTTCGAAACTGCTATCGATCTCCATTTCGATATCTTGTATATCATACCAGCAATATGGATTTATAGTGTGAGATCTAATAATGAAGGATTTTGTATTTGAACTGAAAAACTAAAACTTCACTACCAAACGTTTCGAAAAAGATTTAGATGAAAAACAAAAATGCTCGCACAAAGTACAAATGGAAATCGGTTTCGACGTTGATATTGAAAATAACAATACTACTTATATAACCTAATAATAAATTACACTGTTGAGAATTAGTCATAATACTTTGATTTACTGATTTGTTGATGAAATACGTGAATATCTCAAGCAATTGGTCTCTTCTTAGTCTCATGTGAAGGCATTCCATTGAGTACAAGTAAGACTTGAATTAGAATTAATTGAAAATGTGTACAGAAGCTATTTGATATTGTAATTCTAGTTTTCAATCTGGTCAAAGTAGTATGAATATTTTAAATTTTTTCACCAAATAAATTTTTGTGGGTACACCAAAACATTTATCATTCTAATTGAAATTATCCGCAGTGTAATATTTATGATGTGGCTGTGTAGCGAAGTGTTGTTAGTGCTAGTGTATCAGTGTTCCAACTCAGACGAACATTCAAACTAACACTCAGCACATAAATAACCCAAACGCTCTTATGATTTCACCCATACTCATCAAAAAGCTCAAACACATTCTACACTTTTCGTTTCTAGTATAAATACCCCAATTGTCATAGTTCACTTGAATAAGGATATAATTTATTTGTCAAAAATCCAGGACGCTACGATTTTCAGGAGAACAGAATTGAGTTTGATACTTTTATACATTAGCGATACAATATTAAAAAATTTCCTTCAAGATTGATGCTATGTCAATGTAACTAACACAAACGAATAACAAATTATACTATTCCTTAATTTAATATTTGTTTTCCTGTGAATCGTATTTTCTCTGATGTGTCCGATCTATCATAACACAATTCAACAATCATATACAAATATACCCAGAATGCTAAAATTACAACACAATACAAAATGTTCCGATAGCATTACCCAATAAAGAATGTTTCGAGATTTGGTGGCCTCCATTTGAGGAAATCATACATTATCCAGTTCAGTTATATATTCTGCTAGCCAAGGATTCGAAAAGCATATATTATGGGGCGCAAAAATTGATTTGATGATTGAAACTTTCATAGTAATGTGTTTTCAATTGCAAAAAGTACAATAAAAGAGGATTCACTCAGTAACAACTTTAAAATTCTTATTGAATATCAGTTTCTATCAATATGGTGGACAAAATCGCTTATATAAGTATTAATTGCTAAGTGGTCAACATTCAATTATGTATCACTCACTCGATCCTTCCACACGTGTATTCATAACAATCAGATCTTCCTCAATCTCGTCCTAATATGGCCTCGAACAGCAGAGTCACACCCCCTAATTCGTTGAAATAAGTCGGTATTGTTTGAATACACTGTATTTGTGCACAAATACAATGTATCTGTACTTACGCTGGTGATAGTTTAATCGAAAGATTATTAGTATCCGAAGAAGATACCTGGCAGAAGGGTCTGACTGAAGAGAGAACTTGCGAAGATGAAAGTTCACATGAAAGAAAACTAGAAGTAGAAGTAGACAGGCATAGTATTTCTTTGATAATATGAGTACGGCCACGTTCTTAACCTAAGTCAATACAGCTAATTCGTCCAATCAAATCATTGTAACATTTGACGATTGAATGTCATACGTAAAATATTTTGCATGGACATGGGATAACAACGTGACTAGAGAGACAGTGTTTTAGAGAACGTGCCTTAACTAAACCAACCGCAACACTCAGTATCCACACAAATCTTTTGCACAGAGCTGAAAGCAGCGAGCAGATTGAGGTTTCATTTACAAACCACTGTTGAAGCTGCTAACGTATCAGAAAATAATCTGACAGTTGTCAATGAAAAGTACCGGTTCACTTCGCTGAATTTTGGAATTTCTCATCATCGGATTATTTATGTAACTCTATCTACTTGTTAGTATGATGAAACCTGCATGTTTAATTAATGAATGTTCGATAAAAATATGATTTTCGATGATTATTTTTCTTCTAATTGTGTACTAAGTCCATCATTGATTAATTTTGTGCAATATTTCATGGGCGAATAATGATATATAAACAAACTTACTATCCAAACAGTGCAGTGTATAAGATGAATTGTTTTCGCTACTTTTATCCCAATGATTCTGTACGTAAAACATTTCCTTAGTATTATTTCCTGTTTCACATTTTCTATCAGAATCTCTATACATTTAACAATGATGAGATTTTTTTTCATATTCCACTTAATTATCTAGAAATAATAACTACAAACGAATTCCACAATTCATTACATTATTCAAAGTTTTCATTATTCGTATATCGGCAATAAAAAAATACAAATTCAAATCTATCTTGTAAAGAACGTAGTTTGGAGAACATTTGTTTATATAAATCATTCAACATAAAATATCATATTTCATAAGATATTAATTTTTCTGTAATTTGTTTTACGAGCTCGGAATCATCGAAACATCATGTGGAGTGATATAAAAATGTTTTTTTTCAATTCTCTGATATTGTTTTTCAATTATGTCACGACGAGACAACGCGAACGACTATAGATCAATTCTAGCTACTACTAATCATTGAAAACTGTGCCGTCATCGGTCCGTACCGTAGGTGTGGCTGTGTTGTCCGAAGAGGAAAAATTCAAGCACTCTCTAGTGGTTGGATGAATTCTAAAAATGCACCCAAAACTCAACTACCGGCTAAACACGAGGTACAGGGGAAGGGGGGCAACAAGACATTCAAGGAGTTTGCTTCAAGACACCTACATCATTGTGCACGGCAGATATCTCGCATGTCAGCTAAATAGCCTACTATGAACTACATACTTGTTAATTGTTGCGTGACGTGCCCACCGGTTCCCTATACCTCAGTTTCTTTCAATGGTTCCGCTGGCTATATGATAAAATATCCATTAAATGTCACTGATACTGGCAGTTCTACAATGGCATCAGATCAAACACTTATTCTGTTGGTTGTTCCAGATACAAAACAGATATGAGTGAAGTTAGCAGGTAGCACACATATTTATGTAAACCTGATGGCGGTGGGTGAAAAGATGCAACCTTAGACAACACAGCCAACTTGGGATAAACGGACTGACGAACTCTAACGTTTGAACATGCAAATTCTAAGTCAACAGCGAAAATATCTACGTGTTCCGCGATCTCTTCCATCGTGGACCAACAACTAACTACTCGACGGTGAAATATCAGAAGTCCATCTTGTTTTTCTTCATTCTAAACACATGCGGGTAGTACATAAGAGAAGGTGAGCAGATAGGAGATGATAGGTATCAACTAATGTAGTACCATAAAAAGAACACAAGCGATGCCATTTAAAATATCACCAACTTCTTCTAGACAAACAAAATAAAAACTGCGATAGGGCAGGTGTTTATCCACTGCTGGCCATTCAATAATAAATAATTCCTCGTTTCAATAAAATTCTACCAAATATAACACAACATATTAGTTTTTTAACATTTGCAGCAAGACATTTCTGAAATCTAGTCGATAATTTAATCAAATAGTCTACAAAACATTGACAACTAAAAAAGCAAAACAATAAATTGGGGTGAAAACACACCGACTTCTTTTAATCGACATTAAATATTTCATATATTAATTAACGAAGTCACGAAATTAATTGATATGTTTATATTACATGAAACTACTCAATACGAAGAAGTCAGCATGAACAGGATATTTTATATAATTTCAGAAGCAAATGAATCACTGAAAGTTGCTAGCTAAAGATGAAGAATTAAATTGAACCAGTTGAAATTCATAATTGAATAAATATGAATCATGCATCTTTAGCGATTCTGAATGAATATAAATATCCCAAGAAACTGTACTGAGTCATAGTGACTGAAACAGTATTAACAAGTTTTAATTTCATCAAGTGGAACACAGTCCCAAATCTGATAAAGAAATACGAAACTTTTTAAAACTGTAATCGTCACAAAAAAATTGACTAATAACTGAGTACAGATTTCGATCAATATTCACCATCAAAGTGATTAATTTTGCACACACATTGTCAAATGTCAAAAGCAGCACCATGCTGGTCAAATTAAGACTATAACATGTTGGTAGGGATAAAGGACGAGAGAGACGGGAGGTCCTCAATTGACGTAGTCTTTCTTAAAAAACCTAACTTCAATGAATCTGAATTATGCCATTTCAGTCGTTATTTTGCCAATGACTATGAAACGCAATGTAAGGTGGCAAAAAAACATGTGAAACATTGAAGAATGCCCTTGACAAGAAAGTTGTAGAGAGGGAAGATAATGATTAATTTTTACTGACAAAGTTACATGCTTTTTGTGATTGTAACAATTATAATTAATGACTAAATAGAAATAATAGATTGAAATAGCATAAAACGATCCTCTATCCGAACTGTAACCTAGAAGTTCACTTAGCTTCGTTAAAAATAATCAATCATTCATTTACATTACTCATGAAACTCGCACTCTTGTAGGCCAGAGAATGTCTTGGCAGTTATTGTACTCTTCAAATTACGAGCCCTGCCTAGGCACATCCTCCTACCTACCAGTGCAACAATCGTGTAATCACATCACAATTTTACACAAGTGTACTCAAATACTTTAAATGCAAGGAAATCTCACTTACCTGCGTTTGCAATCTTGTCAAACCCCTGATCCACAGAATCTGACCAGCACGTGGTTTCTTGTCAGAGTCTAAGTCGAGTCTTTCATCCCCGATGTTGATGGTTGCCTCATCAGGATTACCACGACCCCATCTAAATTAGAAATATTGCGATTGAAAGTGACATCTTTTGTATCTATAAAGCGAACATATTCGTACTCAGGAATAGTCTAGAAACAGGCGAGAAAGTACAGAGAAACTCAAAATTGTAATTTGTAAGATTTGGATAAAGTTAACAACCGCAATGAAAATTTTAGTGAACGAAGAATCATTATTTTTGTAAATTTAATAATCAGAAATTGATTATAACCTGAAAATTCACAGAATAAACAACATATATGGAAGCTAGATACTCGAATTAATGAAATATATTCAATATTTAGGGAAAGTATCTATTTTTACAAGGTTCTCAGAATGATTGTGTCAAATTCAGAGAATTGAAGACAACTGAATTATTGTAATACTCAATCAACATTCATTCATGTAGATTTCACTATAATTTAATGAAATGCGAATTTTCAGACGAAATTTTCAACATGTCATTTAAAATTGTTTCTTTTATCATGTTACCAGAAATCGCTCGTTCTTCAAACAATTATTCATGGATATGATTCATATTTTAAACTAGAAGTATTTGTTAAATTTCGACCCAACCTTCTCCTAATTAATTGAACTGTCAATCTAACATGGGAAGACTATACTTACGAAAGTATTTTCGGCATTTTTCTGGTTGGTACCGTCGTAACTAGCTGTCCCCAAACGAGAGTTCCCATGCCAAAGAAAAGACACCATAACCACTGCTCCAAAGTTAAGCTCTTGGTGGAAAACGCCATCTTACCATACTGGATGATCAAAACCTAGACAAAATAATCGGATATTTTTTCCGTACGACATAACCTCTTTGAAAATAAAATACCTGCGATATACATGTTCCGACCCAGATTGAATAAAAGATGGGATTGGTGAAGATTCCTTGGAAGACATTGCGTTGACCGTGGATCTTCCTAGCATTGAACTCGTTGAACAATGTCATCATCACGAAGGAATTGAATATAACGGTGAAGTGTTGAGAGGGTCCATGATCTGCCATTCCTCTTCCGGATTCGATATCCAGAAATCGGTCACCTGAGACAATGATTTTGAAGGGAAAGGTTAAATCAAAGTATCAGACTCTTAAGGCAAAACACAAACGTAAAACGTACGATACGTTAAAGTATTTATTCGCGGCTAAAAAGAGAGTTGAGACAAATTAGTTAACGTTACATATCTATATAAAGACAAACTCTACTACGACAATAGATTCTATATCACGGAGGAAACTTGAAAAATCAAATTGGGTAATATATTTGTTAGATTGATAGATTGCACAAGAGTAAGAATGTGGTCGACTATACACAGATTACTGAACGTATCATTCAATTGGGCATGTCTGGCGTCATAAGATATTCTATGGTAAATACCATGATACGTACCGACGAAAAGTAAAGCGAATATAACAGTCAGTTGGTAGACTGCTTGCCCCAAAATGTTCTTCATCATTGTCTTGGAGATCAAAGGTTTTGTTCTACCGTAGGGTTTCCGGAGAAGCAAATCTCCAGTTGGCATTTCGGTAGCTAAAGCAAGCGAAGCCAGTGTGTCCATTATCAAGTTCACCCATAACATCTGTACAGCCTGAAATGATAATGATTTTTGGAATTTCCTTTTCAACTTCGATGGTATAGGAATACTTTACCTTCAGTGGACTGTCTTGGACAGCACAAGCACCTATAAAAGCTACGATAACAGCAACAACATTGACAGTAAGCTGGAATTGTAAGAATTTAGCTATACTGTCATAAACATTTCTACCCCACATAACAGCCTTTACAATACTACTGAAATTGTCATCAGTCAAAATAATATCAGAAGCTTCTTTCGCTACGTCGGTACCAGCAATTCCCTATAAAAAAATTATCAAATAATGCTGTTTGGATATTGTATTTATCTAACCATTGCAAAACCGACATCAGCTTTCTTCAATGCTGGACCATCATTTGTACCATCACCAGTTACGGCGACGACTTCTCTGTTGTCACTTATTTTACTGTCGATTATACCTTTCACGAGGGTGAATTTGTCGGTTGGAGACGATCTGGCAAGGACGCGTAATCTAGGCCATACTTTATCAAGTAGATGTTGTTGTACCTAGAAAAATGGCACGATAAAATTTCGTTTTCCGATTATGAAACACACTCATCACATCTCCGTTGGAGTCTCTTATTCTTGTGTTGAAGTCTTTGCCTTCCAAGATCAAGAAGTCCTCATTGGGTTTCACGATACCGCATTTCGTAGCGATCGACCTAGCTGTGTTCAGATTATCACCAGTCACCATTCTGACGGTGATACCGGCCTTCTGACATCTCCTTATGGCGTCAGGTACTTCCGGTCTTACGGGATCTTCGATACCGACAACACAGAGACAAGTCAGGTTGCATACGATGTTCTCTTCGTCATCCCACTTCGGTTCGTTATCTATGTGAACTTGATTGATTTCAGCTTTACCAGGCACGAATTCTCTGTAAGCGATACAGATGGTTCTGAGAGCATCAGAAGCCATGGGTTCGATAACTTGTTTGAGTAACCGTTGCTGCATGTCGGCAGTGAACGGCTCCAGACGACCGTCGTGGCCGTAAATGAATGAGCATTTGCCCAATATCATTTCGGCGGCACCTTTGGTGAATAACCTGTAACCACCATCCTGTCGGGGTATGACAGTGCTCATGGATTTCCTCACAGAGTTGAATGTGTATACACGGGTAAACATCTCCTCTGGGATGTCGTCTCTTATCGTTTGAAAATTTTTCCCCAGACCGATAACGAAACCAAGCAGTGCACACTCGGTTTTGTTACCAACTTGTTTGGGTAAGTCGGATCCATCATCTGGTTCCTGAAAGATTAATGGTCATCAGATTAAATGATACCAAATAGAACATGCTAGTAATGTATGGAGTAAATTACTTTCATAGTTCTCAATACATTACCATTAGTATTCATTTTTTTTTGTAAGAATATTCACTGACTGTCCATATGAGTAAACTCTACTTTGCTTGTCTAATGATTCCCTTGAAATGTGTTTGAGACAATCATAACTTTGAGGGTTTATGAATACATTCATCATCATCTAATACATGGCTGATTAGTGAAGTCGTCAGATTATTATTATTCAAAAAACCATTCATCATGTCACCGAACCAATTCTGATAATGTAATCAGCATGGTGATGTACTGAGATATATCAATTTAAACATAGAAATCGATCATATTCCAGTTCGAATCGATACGCATTAGAATAATGAATTTATTCCATATAATTTCACTATATTGCGCATATACCAGAGAATTGAATTTGTTATACTATACACCGGAGTCCCTAATTGAGGTTTTAAATCGGAGAAAACAAAAAATTATTTTCTGTCATTATGTTTTCTTACCATAATTCGTGATGTATATGCACAGTTCACAGCAATCCCCTGAAGAATAAGGTTACCGACATGTGCTGGTATGTCTGAATATCTAGGCATCGTTTTACATAGTTGTTCGCAAATGTAAGATTGAACAACTGTCATACGATTTGTTGTTAGAGTACCTGTTTTGTCTGAACAGATTGCCGTTGCATTACCCATAGTTTCACAGGCATCCAAATGTCTTACCAAGTTGTTGTCTTTCATCATTTTCTGTAACAAATTCAATTACTGAGGATTGTTTGTAGAAGATTCATAATCTCCCACTCTCACAGCATTTTCAAATACAAGCGGACATTTATGACAAGATCGAGGTGAAGAAATAGGAAATTATGGCTGAACGATATCAAGTAGTCAAATTATATACTTTTTTATCTTGAAACTAGTCAGGATTTTAGAACCAAATCGTATTGTCTTTGATTCATTATTCTTACCTTGACACTGTAAGCTAGAGATAGGGTAACAGCTAGGGGTAATCCTTCAGGCACAGCAACGACAAGTACTGTTACACCAATGATGAGGTGACGTACCATTTCGTTGGCATAAGAGTTCCTCCATTCCTTATTTTCAATAACGAACTTACTGATACAGAACTGTATGACCAAAATGACTACAGTCAGAACGGCTATCGTCGAACCAGCGTAACCGATCTGAATAGCAAGTTTGGTGAGTTTGGCTTGCAACACTGACTTTTCCTTCTTGTGACTTTCCGATGCCGGTTTCTCAACGTGAACGTGATTTTCTTTGCCGTCTTGCTGGTCGTGTTTGTTAGACACTGGGGCAGGTGAGTTCATGTGACTATTGCCAGTTACATTTTCTTCGTCTCCTATTGCAGAGAAACGGGTTGAAGGTTTGATAAACTATTGGAATAATTCACGAAATGGAATCATCAGCTGTATAGCGAAAGAGGACTAGCATTTAAAACATATTAGCACAGAGAAGAGATCTTTCGTTTGCCTACGTAATATCCATTTCGTTGAGAGAGAAAATTGCTTCGTACTAAAAGAGAGAGAGAAAGAGAAAAAAGAACATATAGGTTAGCCCTTTTTCACCAACAATAGAGATATAATGACAAGATTTCTTTTTCTCCTGCTGACGACCACAAATCGTGGATTTTATGCCACACATAACAAATAACAATCATAACAAAACTAACGATTTTTTTCGTCATGCTTAGATTAATATGTTAAAAAAAATACTATTTATTCATAATAGTTTTATATGTTAGTTACAGTTCATTATTTAAATGTATGAGAATTAAAAATTTATTCACCTGTTAAACTTTTCTTCTTCCGCTGCTTTTTAGCTTCTGTACAAAAACACATGCAAAAGGAGAACATTAGCAATCTCAAAACACTCCCAAAGTCCTGGCATGGGTAAAAACGTAACTACATAGATTACAATTCATGGGGGAGAATATTAAGTGTGACAAAAATATTTTTCAATTAAAGGTAAATTGCAAATATGTAGGTCGATTATTACGCCAAGTAATGAGAATATGTCAAATATTTGATTTTATAGGTATAATTGAGTAGCTTCCTATTTTTTTTGCATGCTTAAACTTAAAAATCATTTGTTTGAAATGGTAAAACTTCCATGAAAGTTCATTCATTCCTCAAATGTTCACTTAAAACTTCAATTTAAATGTTATGTAGATTATCTAGCTTCCACCATGAATTGTATGGTTGTGTGCCAAAACTGTTCAATTATTTGTGTAAAATATTCTTTAAAATTGATGGAATTGCAGGTATTTTATCGGTCACCGTTATCTTGGAGTAATCAAATGTAGAAGTATTTCAGAAATAATAGATTGATATGAGGTATACATAATATTATTAACTTTCAAGTATCAAGTATTTTCAAACTTAACAACCATAACTTAATGCATTTCTTCAAGTTCTAAACAATGACCGTAAAATAGTTCAGAATGCATTCCAAACAAATGTTACTGAAGTACCGAATAATAAAACCAGATTGAAAAACATTAATGAAAACAAAGTAATAAATTCCTTGTTTCTTACGTTGCTCTACTAAATTTTGAAAGAGAATACTTCGAAATAGAACTATGAAGATGTTATTTTTCATAAAATTTATCAATTAATACTTCAGTAACTTATGTTAAATTTTTGACTTTTCCACAGTATTCAACTCATTTAGTGTTGCGCTTCACTAAATCAATTATGGTGAAAATATTTAATAAATTCATTATTTAATCATGAGTTAACACTGTTCCAGATGATTCTTGAAAAGTGTATAGTGAGAAAACTCTGAAGGGAGAGGGGTATAAACAACCAAAGAATTAAATAACTAAATAGATTAATTATTCAGAACTAAATTAATAAATATTGATTATACACTAAATACATGGCATTTTGTTGAGAAATTCCAATAGTTTGTTCATTGGTATAGTATATTCAAGTAAGAGATAGAGTTGTGACAGGTTGTCTTACTATTGTCAATGTTTTACTGTAAAAAATGACGTATGAATCAAAAACTTACACAATATTGAAATATATCATGAAAATTCGATTTTTATCGAGAATTATTAACGCATTGTCCCAGTAAATTATCAAGATAATTTCAATTTGTATTATTGAAAAACTACAAAATCTGACACAACTCACTTCCTTGAATCAATAAACCATATGAGAAGTTCGATCACATTTGAGGTGATATTGTTGAAAATCAAATTTATCCACAAAACTGCCAGGAAATGGATTAGGTTGTCTACCAATACACATTAATCCATATTATATATATGAAAAGATTTTTAGTCATTCATCAATTGGAATTTGATAACTCAAATTATAATTGTATCATCTTGAATAATATGGTAATGCATTTTGATAAACCAAACCCTGACTCATTCAGGGTGCAATGAGAACATTTTTTCATACCATTTATGTAACAACCAACCACGAATCGATTATTTTTCAACACATTAGTTATTGCAGATATCGGAATTTTCTTAATACACCCTGAAGGTATGAAAATGTTTGGGAAATATATTATCACATACAGATACACGCATAGAGTGTGCAACTAACAAGAATAAGTACACTAATGAATATCAATGCCAATATGAGTATTTCGTGTCTTTGAATAAAATTAAGGACATTCTCCAATAAAACAACGCCTAGAACATTAAAAGATGTGTTCCCTCAAACAAAATATATCGCTTCGAGTAACAATCAGAGAGCCTCTGCATTGTCACCTGTAAATAAGGTATTGAATACAAACAAAATCTACATTGCTATTGAAGAATGCCCCTTGGATCAACGTGTTCTGTAGTTCTGTAGGGAATAATCTGGGGGTTATCAATCACTGTTCATGCGAATGGGGTTAAGATTAACGTACCTTTCTTCATCTTCTTGATCTCCTGTTCCTGTTGGTCCACGGCTGCTCCTAGCAGGGTGAAAATTATGCCGGCTTGTGAGTTGACACCCACAGCAGCCACAAGCATTTTGCCTGAGCCCTCCATCACGTGGGTACCTGACAGTACCATCGGATCGAAGAGCTCACCCTTTTTCACATGGTCGGACTCGCCTGTCAGCGATGACTCGTCTATCTACAAGAGTCATACCCATAAAAACTACAGAGTTGATTGGTGCTTAAGTTAAATTACACATGCCATTATTGTGTTTATCCCAAAAAACATCTTGATTAGTGTTTTCAGAAGAGCATTTGAAAAAATTGCAGTGTGTTCTCAATAATCGATGTGATTGATTTCAAAACCTGTTAGTCTTTTTTGCTATGAAATAAACAGTATGTCATAAAATTGCAAGAAACTCGTGAAAAACTGTGTTAATGTTAACTATCTGATATGCGGGAATTACTTATGTCTTTCATGAAAAATCCCTAAATTTGTTGTTGATATCCCAATGGATCGTATGTCTGTTGTAATAATAATAAAATCCAAAATAGGTATGTTACGTGACACATTCTGTCATGAAATAATGCATTAATCGAGAATGTAGCATATAATTATAAGATTTTGTAAATTGTTACTTGTGTGTGAAATCAAGTCTTAATTTGGATATTGAATCAACAGCGTTCGAATAGATAATAAAACTGAACCCACGATTGAGTGGATTTGAAGAATACTCATACGTTTCCAAAAGTTAATACATATTTGCATCATATAATGCGAATATATTAAATTCAATTATAATTAATTATATACTACTTTATTGAAGTGTAGAAATCCTTGAACATACACATTGTTAAAGTTCCCATATATTTACTTACATAATTTCATAATCTTAAAATTTTTAAAATAGGCTCAATTTATCAATCGTACAAAAGCAAGATTAATTAGTAATAAATAAGTGATGAAGGCAAAGCACAACCTACATCATATAATATTGAGATCAACAGAAAAATAAAAATTCTATGTTATGTCATTTCAAAGCAGATATTGGCGTCAATTCATTCAAATATTTGAATATATCGTAAGCTGTAGATAATTATCTTTGGCCAAGATTCAAAAGTATTCTTAGATCAAATTAATGTCATTTCCTTTGAGTGTAATTAGGTACATGAATTCAATGTATTTTTTATCACAAAATTACATTTTCGAAATCAGAGAGGAGCAATCAAACTCGACTGTAATCAACGATAGAGCCAAGGAACACATTCTCAAACTCAACTTTGATTTTGGGAAACTAAATACTCAGAATAAATGGCTCCTGATAATGTGTTGAATTAACTGGTGTTAATTTCATTGAATACATCAAAGACGACATGAAATATAAAAGCGTTTCTGCCAAAGTGGTAAATACAAAATTTCAAATTGCGTGAACCTAGTTAACCTACATTCATACTGTTTATCTACATCTATTTTTTTTAAACATAATCACCGGATTATTTGGATGATTCAAAGTTTGGCCTCAGCCAAATATAATGGCTAGATGCCTGACATATGGAGTTCAGTGGGTAGTTCAATACTATATAAAACGAAATTGACAGCAGCAAGCATTAATAATGATTTTTGTGATAGAACACCAGAGAATTATACTTACTTTCAAGTCATTCGACTGTATGAGAATGCCGTCAGCTGGTAAAAGATCACCATATTTGATTTGGCAAATATCACCTACAACTATATCACTGACAGAGATTTGTTTAAGTTCTCCTTGTCTAATCACTGAAAATTTATGTTCTCCTTCTATTCGATTCTGTAACCCTCTAAATTGTCTTTCTTTCGTGTAATCATTAAAGGCTGTTACAAATACTACAACTATAACTGAAATTAAAATTGCTAGACCTTCTATCCACCCATGACTCGTTTCGTCATCGTCAAATACTGAAAAAAAAATTCTTGTTAGTATTGCAAAATGTACATAAAGACACTGAGCATAACCAACTGATTTATCACACTTCCTCAATTGAAGAAAGATGATTTATAGATTCTCGACATTATGAATTCAAAACATTCCAATGAGTCCCAATAGTTGATTTTCTTATTGCTCCAAACCGACAAAAGTTGAACCAGGTTTACTTAAACAGTGAGTCGAACTTCCAATGTCATATTGTTATTGAAGTAATATTTTTTGCTGATCAATAATCTTCACTAGATTCATTCTATTTATGCTTACTTCAGTATACACTGTTCGAATCTCGAGACAGGATATTATTTAAAATAAAACTTCATTGGCAATTATCTAACCTCAACAAGACCATTTTGCACATTTAAATTTATAGATCACCTGTTTCTTCTGCAGAAGGTTGATAAAAGGAAAGCAACAAAGACACTATGGCTGCTACTTCTAGAATAATTAGGGTTATGTCCTGTAAAGCTTCCCATACTAATTGCGCAAATGTTTTTGGTGGCTTTGGCGGAATTGAATTTGATCCAAATGTGTCCCTTCTATGTTCGAGGTCTACTTGTGATCCACTAAGTCCTGAAATAAAAAGTCCTTATTCAAATATCAAGCTCAGATTTTCAGACTCCTCATTTTGCAGAATATTCTGTGATATCCAACACTATCAAATCGATACTATTTCAATGGATGATGGAAAATTGAGCGAGCTATTGGGTAATTGTACACAAAGTGTGCTGGACAATTATCTTCTGTTTTGGTTTCGTAAAGGCAAATAAGAAATACTTGCAGATCTCTTTGCGGCATTTCTACATTCATATAAAATTTATGAGTCTTATTCCGTCATTACGAACACATTGGAACCCTGATGGTAAAGACATCAATAGGGAAGACACATTTTTCTCTGAACGCTGTATTTATGAAGTAGACATGGGATAAAAAATATCCCAATATTCTGAGAACGAATAAAATAATGATACATATTGAAAACAATTCTATCTATACGTGATGAAAGACGAGAAACTGACTTTATTATATTTGAACTAGTGTGTGATTATCACTTAATTCACAATATACATTAGATTTTCAAGGTTGGCGTAAGGATTAATGGATCAGCTCTGGAGCAAAATATCATCAGACAAACCTAGTCTCATCATAATTACATATTGACGCTGCTGACAAATGATAGAGTGGTCGTTATTAATTATAGAATGATTTCTGCCATCCAAGAAGATAATTGAAAAATCTGACTATTCACAAGTGTCAAAATTATTTGTCGAAAAATTACTGGAATTATTTTACATGGCGTCCGACATTTTATAGTATTTATGGTATTCTTGATCAAACAGATCGATAACAGGGTTAATTATTACTGTATACCAGGTGACCCAGATCTAGTACACTGACTTTCTTGATTATTTGATTTTTCATTTTCTTGTTTCAACTTTTTTTTTTCTATATTTAAACAGATTAAAAATGTACCAATTGAAAATGTATTGTTTCCGAAACTGTCCAATGTGTTGAGATAACAGTGATATTGATTCAAACTATATTGAGGTCATCTAGAATTCATATAAGTATGACGAAATCACTGGTGAATGAATAATTACAACAAAGATATAAAGGGAGATGACGAAATCCAATTCCATTTGCTTGGCCATCTACATATTATTTGGCATGAAGCTGATCATAATGATGGTTCGATTTATTCACATTGTGAACAAAAATATACACAAGTCATTTTCTCTAATCATCATTGGAGGAGTCATATACTACAGAATGTTATCAACTTACTTTTGTTCTTAATTATTGATGCCACATTGAAATTGCATTTTAGAATTCTTCAAGGTACAAGAAATGGCATAAAATAGTTCAAGTGTGGAATAGAACATGAACTTATTTAGCAAGGTAGCGTACGATAAAAAATATTGCAAAAAAGAAATCATTAGTTATACTGAAGAGACAAGTTTTCCTATCACGATTTGAATCGTAAATACAAAGTAGGTTGAAAAACATTGCCATTATTTTTGCAACGGCTCTAAATTTCTTCACAAGAAGTTGATATGAGTGATCGCTATTTCAAAACACAGAGGAATGTAGATATTGCATAAAACGTAATTTTTATCGACATTGGGTAATACCAGACTTAATTTGGTGCACAGATTATTTCATGATATAAAAATCCACATTCGCAACGATGTAGTAGAACAGGATGGAACCAATTCTCATTGAATTTCATTTGAGTTTATTTTGTTTCAGTTTTTGATGAGAAGTGTTTATGTCTTCAACATATTCAAAATATGTTCTATGTTCCAAGTCATCAAAACTTGGAATAATTAGGTAATACTTTTCTGTATGAGAACTTGATACATTGAGTTAAAATGAAAACACCTGAGACCTAAAGTTTATTTGAAACAATACCTACTCTATCAAAATTTTTCCTGATTAAATCATAATTATAGTTATGTGAGTTGAGAAGTATAATGATCAGTCAAGAATCAAAATCGAGAATGCATACTATGAAATTTTGGAAATCGGTATAAAATTTCAATATGAAAATTACTGATACATAGGCAAGATCTATAAGCTGAGCATACATAAATGCTAAATAAGAAGGTTGCTTGTATCATGTATCTCCAACTTTACCAGGAGAAAAAATATATTCAATATTTTTAGTAATAATTGATATTTATTTACCAATTGTATTTTGCATCACGTTTGTCTTATCAGTATTTCCTAAATTTTTATCTTATTCAATGATAATTCTGGAAGAATTTGTCTTGTTGAATTTTGTCCTCTTATGCTTCACCACAAGATATATTTCTATATGTATGTTTATTATCATTTTTTTTGAGAATGTAGATCATCTCAAAAAAAATCTAATTGAGAGTATAAGTTACAATTAATGATAATTTGCGAAAATTCAAGTCATTTCAACAGACTCACCTTCACTAGGCGATGTATACAATTTTTTACATATTTCTTGTGTTCCCCCTAATTCATTTATTTTGGCTATTCCATCCGGTCCCCTATGTTCCATAAGGTCACGTAGCTGTTTCAGGGAAATTCCATATTGTGCGGGACGGCCGTCTATCGTAGCCATATTCTGATGCGAGATCTGAAACAACAACAATATTTCACCCGTTTCATTACACAGTCGAGACGTATTGTATCATGTGGAAACATCAACAAATCGGTTTTATTTGAGTGCTCATTGTTTCGAATAAATTTCACCTTTAACGACGCCACTGTGATTCCAATTGTCTAAATAATCTTAATGATTCATTCACTTGAAAAACCAGTTGAAAAATTACAAATCTATAGTAGAATATTTTCGTTTACTAGCTTTTCAGATGCAGTAAATTCTTTGTCGAAATACCAACTTATTTCTTAACTTACCCTAAGTTGAATTATTAAAACCTTCTTTTTTATTTGCTGGCATTGTCAAAATCCCTAATGATACACATCACTAGGGAAAATATATATTTTTATCAACGTTGAATGAACTTCATTTCTTCATCTAGTTTTTTTAAACACTTCATTCAATTGACTTGATCAATGCATTTGAAATTGCAAACATTACATTTCGAATGTAGGATAGTTCATATCAAAATGAAAACACAACTAAACAAACACAAACAACTTATTATTGTTTAAATAAAACAGAAAAAGTAAAATCTAGCGTCAACGAAGCAAATATTACTATCTAATAACGTTATCATCGTGCTTTTATCACCAGTAAATCTGCAATGTGTGCCAATGTATATTGTCACAATATCACATACCGTTATTCAACAAATGATTCTGAACACGATTTGAGCAAGTTTAAACCGTAAATAATTTGTGGAGAACTTTGTCAATTCTGCGAGGATAGTAAAGTTATCATGAGATAGTCCAGCATTCAACAAATGTTCGGAAAGCTTTGACCTCATAACTCATAACCACATTTGATTCTCAAAAAGCTCTGATTTGAGTATGACCCAGACCAACTGTAAATATTGTTTGCGTTCATATCTAATTCAGGAGCCATAAATAAAATAATATTCCGATACATTTTCAACGATTTCAGAGACTCCAATATATTTCATGATCTTTAATCCTTCTTTAAGTGACTTTAAGTCACATATATCATCATAAGCTACCACTATCACTACTTCGCCCAACGAAAATATCTCGACTATAGTTAACTCCATATTGTTATCAATGAATTTCTGATTGAATTGAAAGGGTTATTTGCTTGAAATAAACAGTATTGAAACGATAATAGATCGGTTCATAAGCCTAAAATAATCAAGTGAATAATCCAATATCGATGGAGTTTACAATTTTTCAAAAGCCAAATGCAACATTTATCCTGCAAAATTTAAAAAATTCCAAATATATTATACTTATTCGGAATCTATTTCCGGAAACGAAGATTGAGTCTCCAGAAATAACGTATTAGAAATAGAATACCCGAGAGTATAAGTTACAGGGGAGCGTATGCAGATTCTGTTAGAATAAGAGACGAAACTTGATTTCTAATATGATTCCTCTATCACGGTAACCGTTGCTATATTTAGAAATTGGTTTACATTATGAGAGTTCCAGAAGGGCGTTATAAATATAGAAAACATTCTTTTAAATGATAAAGATTGATCTCACATTATTCGAAAGAAATACCTATGCCTTTATAGAATTCTATACATTCCTTTTCTAAGAATCAGTGTATCACCGAATTATGCAATTTCAAATCTATATTGACGTAATTTTGACGCAAATAATTATTACAATAGATAATAATAATCTCTATTCACCTCATTCAAGTACCAAAATTCAATTAGTATTTTTTCTCGACAAGAAATTAATGATAAGACCTGTAATAGTATGATTTTTGTTGAAATGCAAATTGAAAAACATAAAAATACTAGTTTAATGTGTCATCAGTAGTACTAATTTCAAAAATTCAGATTCAATATTACATCTCGACCTGTTTATCTCAAAAAAATTCCAATTATTCACAAGTGGGAAAATTTCCCATGACACTCTGTATTGGTTTTGTTTGCAACCGAAACGTGACTAAAACCGGATTGAACGAGTCAAAGTGGCCACAGAATTATTCAATTTGTTGGTTTCTGTTATAAATAAATGAATTACCTATATAATTAAGAAATGAAACTCTATCAACGCCACTAAAGTCATTCTTATTCTTGTCAAATGGCAAATTTGGATAAAACACCGTTCTCAATCGAACTTTTCACATCTTACATTTTGTGATAGGTTGTGAATTGATGTTTGTGTTCATAATAAATATATTTACAATAAGAAAGATGAGTTGATCGTGGTTTTCACACCTGAATATTCGCTACCTTTTTAAATCATGCCGATCGTCAATGTAGACACCATCATTAGTCATTCGTGCCTAACTTTGTATTAAAATACACATTACTTTATGATAATTTATAAACGTACTCTTGTTATTTGTAGAAATAACCGAATGATCAATTAATTTTGAAATAGTAACAAAAAGCCAACACCAAACTCCCGTTAACTTATTTTCATAGGGTTCAATTTATTAAACATTGGAGATTTTATATGAGATAAAAAATGACAAGCAAAATTCATTCTTCCGATACATTACTAAAAATTTCAAATCACTCAAATCATCGAACAGTCCCATTCAAGTTAAATTTTACGTTGCCTATATATTATGGCAATAACTTCAGCTGTGTTATTTGTACGAACAGGTCATCAATAAAACTGAGATAAATCAACGATGGATCAAAACATTTACAAGAGAACCTAATAGATGTTTGTAATACCACCTACTTGTACATTCTAGAACAAGACATTATCAACAAGGACACTAAATTCATAAGTAATATTCCAGAATGAAGTACAAAATATGTGTCGGAATTATAAATCTAACAGAATTCATACTACAGATCCACGAGAAATCTAACCTAGCTTATTAAGATTGATTCATTTTTTATAATATAATTTCCATCTGCGACTCTCCATTAATACAAAATCTGGATCTATATTTGGGTATAGCGGGTACCCTCTATACGATGATCATAAAACCACTTCTTAAAGAGAGAAAGATGTTTCTTACCTTTTTTAAGAAAAATACAACGTTTCAGCAAGAAACTCGTCGAAAGCACATGATAACCGATACCTAATATAAAAACCAGCACTATTATTGTTTCAACACCTCTTCACAGAAACTGTGTTTCAAAATCCGAAAATAAATGAATACTTATTCCTTTCAGAACTGTCAAATTTCAAAACTAAATATAGGCAACTACGGACTACAAACTATGACAAACGTCAAATAAGTACCTACAGCAGAAGCACGACCAATCGGTTCGGTGAGAGTCGAGTTGGTTGTTGCCGATACCGCTGGGTCGATGACAGTAATAATTTACAACGTGAACAACTCGAGCTGATTGTGAGTTTTCATTTATATCAGTATGTATACTCTTCTCTAATTTATTCAGACAGCTATCAATGCTAACGTCAATAGCTATATTTTAAATACATATCAATATTTGTTAATATTTCCCGTTGGTACTCATTTATAGATGTATGAAAATAATCACTTGATACTATTATCGCATAATTAGCCATGATTAATCTGCATATCTTGTTATTTTACGATTCAATTACGATTTAATTATTTCATTTTATAACTCAAGTTACGTGTTTTCTTTCATTCTGTGGTGATGATTATTTGAATTATTATTCGACCATGACGATTTTTGGAGACTTAAATCTACCATAAACCTTAAATATATGTACACACCGTAGTTGTGAAACATATAGCTATATAACCTCTATCCTGAGTATTTTACCGAGATATATCAAGCAAATGTCAAAATGTAGTAATTGTTTCATGGATAATATAGGGATGTGAAAAAAAATTAATTTATTCATTCAGTAACATAATTATCTAGTGAAGTCCGGATACATTTCACCTATGATCAACTATTTTTCGGATCCAATCCAAATTGAACGTTCTGGCAACACTGCCCTGTTGCTGTTCTCCGTTCTACAAAGCGCCGTATTCCGTTCGTCGTTCGTGTATCACAGTTATACGAATACTCGTATTAGTGGAATACTATCACTTCAAATCAATATCTGTATCAGATCTACTCGAATAATCTCATTGTCATGCTACTTGAATCTGTTTCAACTAGATTTTTTAAAGCTGATCAATATGCCACCTAATAAAAAATGTATTGATCGCACATGTTCAACTAGTATTTTATTATGTGGAGCGTTTAACTCTTACTGCTTTTGAAAAGTTGATGATTTTGAATGGAAGAAGCTTTAAGGAAAAAAATCAACGAGCGAAGAACTTTGTTCCGAACATTTGTAATTCGCACTATACGTTTGAATACTTGAGATTTCAATTAAAGGAATATGCCTGGATATTATATGATTGGAATTACGGAGTTCTAAAATAAATTATTTCATTCACATAAAATATGTAAAGAGAATGTGGTTTTCACAAAACAATAACCTACTGTTGAACATGAAATATAATCAGTTTCTTTTCAAACAATATTTACCTGGACATTATGGGTAGAACTGAATTTTCGTTTTTTGACTTCTTGAAACATCCCCATACATTAATTGTCGGTATCACTGATATGTTAAACTATATAGTTCGGATTTTTTTCAGAACAAAGCCAAACCTAGTCCAAAACCATTGTCCAAATGTTCACTAGATCAATATGCAAGAAACAAAAATATCCGAAACAAGTTATAATACATTCACCTTTCTAATTTGTCATTTATCAGTTACAATTAGTTACATGATGACATCACATTAAGTGAGCAAGTATGCTGTTCCATAATATGAATGGAATTCCTAATTGCAGACACGTCATATCTAGTTTATAGGTATATATGTGCGAATTACATCACATGAAGTATGTAGTGTACATTTTACAAATATAATGAATCACCTTCGTTACACGAGAATAATTATCAATTTGTTTTCTTTCAATATACCTAGTCCATTCACTTAAGGAATACAGATATGACAGCTTATCAGAGTATCACTGTTGCAAATTGTACTATGCAAAAACAAGTTATTATAGTGCATAATCCTGATTGAAATTAAAAACTCATGGTTCAATCATGAAAATGTAATATTCATTCTTCTTCTAGCATCTTAGTGAAGTGTTGCCAATATAATTGATGTTTGAATGATCAAAACCCATTATAATTTCAATAACTATCTATATACTTTTCATCATATATACACTATACCTACTGAAACAGATGAGTTACTTATAGAAGTATCATATAAGAAATAATCCCATCAATATGGATATGAGGTGTTGACATGACCTTTGGATAAAAGAAACAAAGTAATTTTCATTATAGCCGACCAAAAAACAAAAATTAGGATTTCCAGGAACATAATACAAGGATATAACAAATTTTGAAAATAATCAAATTTCAAATTACACTTTATGAATGTCTACAATAAATGTATTATTCGTGAAATATAAATACCAATAAACGAAAAACAATCTAAAGGTGACGTTATTCTAGCGAGGAAATCTAAAATTATGCCATATCAAGTTATTAGTTCAATTGTTGTGTTTGTAGGCGGTTTAATCAAGAGTACATTCTTGTCCAAAGAACTCTGCTCGCAGTTGGAACGTTTACGTTATCCTACTGTGGCATGTTCTCTTAGGACTGTACATCTAGTAATTTAGGTCGTAAAAGAATGAGGCTAAGAAAATGGGCTATCCCACTAACACGATGGAATTTTGAAATTGTCTTGAATGTTTCTCTCCATGTTTTTCACTAACAATTGTTCACATTCGATGCCCAATTATAATTTTTCATCCTGATCACTTTCAATTCGCCAATATAGGAAAGTTCATACAGCAAATAAAACAAAATGAGGAATTGAATGAAATATAAATCAAGAAGAGGAAACGTTGATGCACGTGATTGAAATGAAAAAATTTCTGATACCTGAAAATATTACCCACAAGAAATACAATATACAAATACAATTGCAAGTAACAATTTGAAAAAATAAAAATTTGAGTAAGTGTGGTTGACTGGTGGGGGTCGCCCCCCCCTCATTAGTCAATTATAGTTACGCCAATGATTACCCACAATCATTAATATTAAAATGAATAAATGAAATAAGGATATTCTGTTCAATTTCATCCCATGATATATTTTTATTCGCCGTATAAACAGTTTCATTGACACTTCCATAAAAATTCCACTCACATGTTTTTCATTATAGTCATGTCGCAAACTTAATAGTTATAGAAAGTTATACGTTCGTGTGATTCGAATCAACTTTTTTATTATTCTGCTCAAATAGGAGCGTTCTGAATTGTCAGTCAACCGATCAACCTCTAATACAGATATTACCTTGTAAACACTTCATTTATAATAATCAAAAATCAAAAATGTTTGGTACATAGAAAATGCCATGTTCCCTATAATATTTTCCATGACCAAAAACCGATTAAGGTATGTACATAAATCAAAATAATAATACATTTCCTATCGAAATCAAGTTCATGTAGGAAGGTGAAATACTCATGAATGATAATTTATTTTCAGAGCAACATATAATCAGGTAATAACTAAGGCACTGACATCAAGAACTACATGCTAATGTACCAAAAGTACAAAACATTGATATCCCCCACTTCTCAAAATGTTGCACTGAAGTTACCTTATGTTGAGTTTGTGACGTAAAGGAGACGTCGCGTTGAAGATTAGATGTTTTCCATTCGATATATCGGCTCGATTCAATAGAAATCGATAATCAAAAGTAAATTTCAATTTCACTGGATGTTATTTATAGATAGTGACATAATTTTTATTAGTTTACTGACGAATATATTACATCATAATATAGTAGGATGAGTAACAACTGAGGAAACAGGTTGTAAATTACCTGGAATATCTCAGGGATCTAACTGTATTTGGGGTACATAGGAACAACGGCATTTCCATTATGTGTTATTTCTTGAAAGATTCAGTATTCATGGCCATGTCTTCGAAGGAATTTCATTCTCTCTTGAAAAATAAATAATCACCACGTGGAACAAGGTATTGTCGAGTGTATGTAACGAATTGAGTGATTTATTAGACAGTGACCCAAAATATACATCCCAATCCACATTTTCAAGGAAACCAAGGGCGAATTGATTCGAAATTTGGGAGTGAGAATGTATTAACATAAAATGATTTTCGAAAATCGAGAACATATTTGAATAAACAATCGAGAGCATAAAAGTAGACGGGATAGGAGCCATGCAATGGAGACTAATAGCACAGCTAATAGGGCCTAAGTGTATATTTACTGAAGGCATAACAAACATTTGTAAACTTTGGCATTTTTAAAGCCATAACAAGTGGACAAACATACGATAATCGAATGGATGGGTCGGAAGCAGATTAATGATTAGTAAATACTGTATCTGAAGAAAATAACTTTTTGTATTTGAGAATGTCATATATAATGAAATGACTGCTGGTTTTGGGATGAAAATTTTACCTTCTTATTATTCTTCTTATAATTTGATGTATTGATTATGTCAGTGAAATGCAGAATGTATAGAAGTAATAATAAAAATTGAATAAGTGAAGAATATGCATCTGTAAATTTTTGCCAACGTGAATCATGCAGTTTATTCTCTATGAATTATTACGAAGAGTCTAGTATCACTTGTTTATTAATATCCTTGATAATGACTAATGACGATAGTCGACAAAACAAATGTGATGAATAAGCACAATAATAGTTTCCGGTTTGAGTGAGGTATGTAGTCACTGAGTTCGTACCAGGAAATGATTAAGTATTCTCCATCAACGCCAAACAGTGAATATCATTCGTAAGCGTTATCTCGAATCATCATTCATAACAACTGAGTGACTCCTGAAAATGCCTTTCTGTTTATGAAGAAGATATGGGGATATCAGCCCAGAGCTAAATGAACGATTCTAGATTTTCAAATTCATGAATCACTTGATGTGCATGCCCAAACACATGAGTTAAAAGTGAATGAGACAACATGGTGACGTTAGTCAATGGAATCATATTGCAGCATAGGAATTGAGCTTTTCTATTAAGTAACTCTTTATAGAATTCGTCAGCATATTAAAACTTTTCATGTTCTGCGCATGTTGTCACCTGGGAACCCTGAAATTTAGCTGTCATTGATTAATTCATTTCCTCCGCAAGTTTAATTTTCAGATTAATGATATTTGTAATGAAGCTGTATCGATGTGGATAGTGGAAAATTAAAAAGTTAATAAGGTGGAAGAATCAATGAATCGATAGAATATTGCTTTCGATTAAAATATCCATTTCATCATCTTGATAATGCGAATTTTTTTGAATAGAATGAAATTTGGAAAGTTTGACAACAATAAGCAAGAATTTTCGATTATATCATCTGTGTGATAGATGTTTTTATTTCATCCAAGAAAGAACACACCTCTAGGCGCAAAACAGAATTTCTGAGGAAATAGACGTGAGTAGATATGCCCAATGTCGTTTTCATTCAACTGTAATGAAAAAAGGTGGAATTTGAGAGCACCTAGCGTTTTTCTTCCTAAATTGCCTACTCTGGAATTCATCTACAGTAAATATTTGGTACATCAAAGCGCTATTGTACATTTTGTATTCAACTGTCATATCATATCAACTGCAATTGATAACATGAACTACGATTGGAATAATTTCACAAATGTTCTGAATAAATAATAATCATCGTTACCACTATCAAGCTTATCGCATAATTTTGTCTTCGATTAGGTCTTCGAAATTACATATCTTTTGGTAAATTTCAATTATTCAACGGTTCCGTAAGCAATCAGACGGAAATAGACTCACAGGTGGTTTTTTACTCGGGATTCGAGAAAAAAAAAATAAGGGACTCCAGGTCGATTGTGACAAAATATCTTCAACTCTGTTAAATTTCACTGTACTGAACACAGCAAAAAATGGAAGATATAAATATCGACTACAGGATAGCGTGCAATAAAACCCGATATTGACTGCCCTCAAAATTCGAGAATTCGCTAGTGGAGGTGCGAAATGTATTCAACTCTGACAGCATGAGCGGCCAAGCATAAGCTGAAATACATTCTTGCTTATTGCGATTTCTCTTTGTGGTTTGTCGTACGTACCAATTTTGTAAAGCCGACAAACCAATCAGATTGAGATTATAGTGTGGTATAGACGAAATGAAAGCAAAGAGAAGATACTGTCAATCATTTACCTGAGTCTAGGTCTCGCAGAAACATGTAATACCAAATTGTCTACACATCACTCATTACACATCACCGCACGCACACGCTAACACACGATATGACGTAACTGACTGGACAGTGCTTCAAGGCTGGAGCTTCGGTTAAATTTGTATATATCTGGGACTCCGCCGGAAAAACGTTGCACTTTGCCGCTATCCGAACTCTGACGACTACTCGCTGAATTTCAGGCGCTCCCTGCGGATTCTCAGAAGGAAATGTCTGATGTCGTTAAACTGTTCGACTCGTGTCAGTGTCTACTGTCTATCGCGCATATTTCCTGTCTGTCAGCTCACCCGCGTGATAACAATTATTGTTTCAATTTAAAAAAAACTGCATTGCCACGATGATGGCACTTTTGACGCTAGCGTCGCGAGCGTTCTGTTTAGTTTGACTGGCTAGTCGAAAACTTTGGCTCAGTCTAGACTTGCGTCTCCCACTCACGACGTTCACGTCGAATACGCTTGCCACCACTGTTTTTTCCCAAATCCATAATTCATCAGCTACAGACACGGTCCTTACTACCCGATACTCCCAGAATAATCACGAACTGCACAACCTAACCCAAATTCCATGACCTAGAAGATAGCAATTTTACGTATCCTCAGTACAAAGGATCTCTAAAAACTTGATTAAATTTCTCGAAATACACTTGAACGAGCTTTTGTTACATTTCAAATAATTGTGCTTTACAGTAGACAGCCTGTCATATTCATTTCTGTTTGCCTACAGTCCTGAAAGTATTGTTATTGTGAATAACTTTCGATATGTGTACTTTTCATAGAAACATGCTCTCGAAATAAAGTTGTTAATGTTGGTTGCTTTCTTCAATCACAAACAACTAGGTGTATTTATGGAAAATCGTCACGCCTCCTTCACCACACTGTAATGTCTGTCGTGTACATTTCAAATAGCAAACTTTTCCTTCGAATAATAGAAAATACGTCATCCAAAACTGGCAAAAAATGTGGTATTTTTGAAATTATCACATTCTCAATATAAATCGTCTAGACAGGAAACTCCCACTCACCTAAATTCGGTTGAGGTTATATTTTCCATCGTTCAATTTTTTGTGTCCATCCATTAGGATCTTCCATTTGTACCTTGTGCAATTGTTTCAGCATTTGATTTATGTACATATGTACTTTCTGGATATTTCAAAAATAAAAGTTTCAAGTACGCATCAATATATTACTACGTTGATGAGAAGTATTTTGAAACCATATTACAGATTAATTGACTAGTTGGTTCAATCTACGACCATATGTTGCATGAATAAAACCCCTTCAGCACATTGTCATTCCATTTTAATATTATATTTGATGTCGTACTCACCAATGAACTGATGCTCCATAGAAGTTAGGAATATAGCATTTTAGGTCTGCAACAAAAAGAACATATTAATGAAATATTTTTGATGGGAAAACCGATATTTTTCTATTCTATTTCAACACGCTAGATATTGATCGTGTTTCATATAAGATGCTATGGATACCACTCCCTTGAGAATCGATCAAATCCAAAAATAGTTCTATTATTTCGCCAGGCGTCATAATTTATTTTCCCTCACAAATTATATCAATTCCTTACAATGTGTATTCATGAATATTTCGTGATCGAGAGTCCTGAAAAAAAATTCTTTGTTACGTAAACACGTCAATAAAGCTTTCAATTGGATTCAGTGTTGTTATTTCAGTTGAGTACTTTTGAAAGATTTCGTGATACGAATTGATAATATTCGTACTCACCAGAACAAATTTAATAAACAAATAAATAAGCATTGCGGTACGTGCCCTTATTCTCGTTTATGAAATATCAATTAATGCTCAATACAAAACATATTGAGTTACGATAATCTATTTTCCAATGATTCCTGCGAATACATCTTCTCGTGATTGGAAAACCAGAAAATGATGACGTTATACCAAATGAAACCAATATTTCATCGCTATGACGTTTCCCGATTTGATTGATGGATTTAGTCAACTCTTCGAGTTTTCAACCGAAAAACTTTCTCTCTTCAGAAAAATGAACATCTGTGCTCAGTTTTTGGTATCAACTGAAATATAACTGATTAGTTCCATACGTTATTAGGGACAACTCAATGGAAAGTTTCTCACATAACATACACCCAACGAATCTAGATTTTACTCTTTAGCATTTTTTCTAGGTGGCCTCTAGATTCTAGACTCTAGAGAATTCGGTATGGATTAAATTAGAGGTTAACTCAATTCATCGTCGATGTATGAAAGGAATGATCAACTAATTTTATTGGTAAAATTTTATTCAATACAGACTAGCCATAAAAAAATAATCAGATGATCGGAGCACTAGACACATCCTTATTGGATTGCTAAGTCTACTGAATTTTTCTATAAAACCGACAACATCGCACAACTGGACATGACGTAAGTACAACCTAACGTGAAAGACCCATATTTATTTTGGAGCAAGGATTGGCATACGGTTCAAATCCCGAGAGAAGGCTCAAGAATCGATTTTAGGGAAGTCGCTCACTCTACGTCCCGACGCCTGGTCTTGGTTGCAGTGTTGCCAAAGACATTTCATCGTTTAGTCCTAAACCACGTATATTATTGGACATCCATGTTGAATAACAAAAAATACGAAAACTATATCTAATGAAAATAATTATGAAGCAGTCACTCCAAATTGAAGAGTGGAAATTGCTATTTCGCTGAATTTTATGTGACTCAGTGGGAAAATGAAACAGTTATATGTACCGCATGTGGAAGCTTTTAAGAAAATTAAATGGTTTTTATGGTTAGGCACTATAAGTACCTATTCACTGAAGCTAAAAGATATTGAATTAACACATTAGAAGATATTGGATGGAAGCACATTTTCCTCGATGCACATTCTTGTGAACTGAAAATAAGTTCTATTACTATCCTGAATGTGCATTTTTCTGAAAAACCAAATCTGCTGAAATGAAACTACCCTATATTACAAGATTTGGATTCGCTGTATCAGTCTTTTTGGTCTATGTAGATTGCTTTCCTAGTGAAATTCCTATACCAGACGACCAGACTCGCGACAGAGCGATCGATTTTCATCGCTCTCTAGTCTGTAGTAGATTGGAGTAGGTATATCTGCAGTACAAAACAAATATAGAGCATTTATCAGAAAAATAGGTCAGATCCCATCGCAGAGTCAGGTCGATGGAAAAAATGGAATCCAATTAAAGCATAACTGTGGGTGAGTAGCGAAAATACCACCCTGGCTTTCTGGGGCTCATTCAATTTTCAATCTCAGTCCCTGCAATAATTGAAAGAAATCTAGAATTGTTGTGACTTTATCTAAGGAATTCGTGGAAAGCAAACGCCAATTATGAGTTCTTCGTAGTGAAGACAGTATTTCAAAGAATCATTAATTTTATTTACTAAGCTTCAACGTAACCTTCGAGTTAACAACATACCGATGTCTTAATTTGAAATTTGAGGATGTACCTTTTCATCATCATAACAATTACTTCCATAAAACTTCGTTACACCGATGTGACGTATAGAAATTTCGTGAAGACTTGACGAAAGAGAGTCACTGTTATATCTCAAGGATGTAATTGTGTTACTGACTGACGCCTTATTGAGCCAATGGGAGTAAAAACGAATGCTAATTAATATTCTAACGAATCTTGTATAATGAAAGTATATTTCTGGAAACTACCCAAGGTAATTGAAGTTCCAGCTGTTGTATATTTATAAACCTGAAAATTACAGAAAATATAGTAGGCAATTTGAATATACATTGAACACGTAAAGTTGGAAACAAATTCGTGGAAAGCAGTAAGGTATACTTATGATTGAAGTATGTTTCAATGGCGTCATCTCGGTCAGAGTTATGACGTCATCATCAATTTGGTTATTTGCAATACCCTATTATGATGGCACCATTATTTTTGATTAGGGACGTCAAATTTTATCCCCATATTATTTCCTTCAATTTCGTCCCGATGCAAATGAAAAATACTGCTTCGAGATGGATTCCATTGGTTTGAATTTGTTTGTTTTACGTGACTGGCCTGATTGGAAAACTCAATCGAAATTATAGCTTGGCTGACAAAAAACCTCAGCAGAATTAACATAACCAAACGCCCCATTTCACTACAACTCAAAACCACAATTCGTGTGAAGAAAAGTTAATTTTCTGGAGTCTCCTACTGCGTGGTGGAAACACAAATTGAATTAGCTGGAATTCTTGCTATGTCTAAAATGTATAAATTCAATGAAAACTCACAAGTTCCCCAGTCACATGCATACAGAGTGTACACAGGTTGTCCAGAGGATACCAGACTAATTGAAAATGTAGTGGAATCAAAATAAGGCGATTTCATCGAAATGTCAAATAATATTCTGACCACTGTTTGTTTGCACAAAAATGATAAATCAACACCTTTATCATAACATTTACCTAAACGGAATAGTATTTATGATAGAGTTCATTAAACACTTTATTTATACTTATTTGTATGTGATGAATTTATTATTTCAGTTGCTATAATAATACCTACAGCTGAATTATTAACAGGATATTATTTTTACCGGGATAAAAGTAGCCTGGCTATTACAGGCTGGCGGCTGAAATCAAGGTGATTATTTTAAACTTGTTAACCAACAAGAACTGTTTTAACATAATTTAATTTCCTTTGATAAACATGTGGTTGACAAAATTAAAAAGAATTCAGACTCTGTTCACGATATAGCTTGGAATCTTCTGCAGCTACGAATTCTTTGAGAATAGTTTCGTTCTTACCAGACATTCCTGTCGGAATATACAGTGCTTTAGAAAAAAAATCATCGTCAACAAAACTATCCATTTCTGAGGAGTCTCCTGAAACATAACGATTTCGCAACATTAATGAGATGAAATTGAATATACAGGGTGATCAACTTTTGAGTAGTGTGTCCGCGACCATCTTTTCTAATTGATCGCCCTATAGACTATTCTTTGATTAGAATTTTCATGGAAAACTGAAATTTGGAACATTGGGTTTGTATACAGTGCGTCTGTTTAATTCAATGCTTTCGTTGAGGGGGTTATTTTTGTGAAAAAATCATTGACAACATTTTTGGAAGGAACGTTCGAATTTTATTTCGTCAATTTTGACTTTCCTTTGAATTTGATTGATATATACAGAATGATTCGTGTCAAGGAAATTTCACAAAAATCATTCCTACACCACCTACATGAAATAACGTGGTGACCTCCTAATAAGTGTTACCATCATTATTTTATTATCGTGTATAAGAGTCATAATCTTCAGGATAATCTTATCATCACCACTTCATATTATTATGAAAGAACAGCAAAATTGAATAAATAATATCCTTATTGGAGATAACAATATTTATTTAACATTCCATATATACTCGTATCTGATGCAAAGCATCAATAAGGTTCGCTATGTTATACAGGGTGAATTATCATTCAGATTCATTCTCTCTTCTAGAGGACAGGTACTCATGTACCTTTAATTTAAAAATGGTAATGTTAGTACTGGCGAATACCATGTAGAAAGTTATTCATTGCAATTAGTATGGCTGTGCGAAAACTATATATTATACCTCAGTTCAGGTGAGTTATAAATAACTTGCACACGTTAGATACTAAGTATTTCTACGTCACAGTCATTATTCTATAATGGCTCTTTTTCATATATTCACACCAACACAGGAACATTCATGCGTGCAATACATGTATATAAATAATCATTCAATAATTCATACAATATACATGGTGATTGACTAGTTATTCAAAATTACTTGCTGGATAAACGAATGTATATTCGGCATTCCGATAATTTCAACATCCAGTGATACGAAACCGAATAGATTTGATTTAATGAACATTTGAAGTTTGTCCTTCTGCCCCTGATATCTAATCTAGAAATCTATTTCATCATCTATTGTCATCTCTGTATTTCACAATCTCTTGTTTCCTAATATCACTACAATTTTATCAATCAAGGTACAGTTCGCACTCGACTGAACTAACAATATCTGAGCGCCCATTATTGATCACCCTGTCGAGTCCGATTATTGTCGAATATTCGATAGATGTACATGTGAGGTATTGAAAGCTCCCGATTATAATTAATATCCGGTAGATATAGCTTCGTAGCCAATACGGTTGAAACGTACTTTGATCAAGTGTGACTAGGGGCGCTATTCTTGACATCGTTCGCAACTGCGCGTATACGCTTTTTGCGAATGGCCTATTTGCGAAAACTTACACGATATCGTATTCTCGACCACCGTTCGCAAAGGCATACGAACGACATCGTTCGTATGTACGAATTAGTTTGGCAACATCGCTATTTAGCCACTAAACTACATCAAAATATGAAATGTGAAGTTAACTTCGACGCCATTTTTGATATTTGTTGATATACCAAATTAATAATTATTTATTATCAATCCAAAAATTTAAGTATGGATTCAGTGAAGAATACCCGAAGAACAAATACCTCTATGGAACAAAAAAGAATCATGTTAGAGTTCATGAAAAAAAATCCTAAGTTGTCGTCAGGGAAATTCACGATTTTACGCAGCTAGTTGCCAGAAATTTGTGGCAAGAACTATCGAATGTTTTGAATGGCTGTGGTGGCGGTACATACAAGGATTGGAAATACTGGAGAAAGGTGAAATACATCAAAAAGTCGATTTAGTGTTGAGCTTATTTTACATTTATTTCAGACATGGCATGATATTGTGTTAACAAAGTTTACTAAAGAGGAACAGGTGGTGGACCCCATAAAGAGAATCGCACTACTGAACTTGAGAATGAGGTACTAGATACTATAAATTTTGTGACTCTTAAAGGGAATCCAAATGTTGAGGAATCATTCTCAGAGTTCTTGTTCAATAATCCTCAAGAGACCCCTGATGCTGGGTACATAATGGGAAAAATATCAACCCAAACACCAAATCCATTCATTCACCAATATGTGAATTGAATTAACCAAAAAATCCCATAAAGAGATTTCCAGGAGCACCAAAGAAAAAGTTGATTTATGCTTCAGAGACTGCAGAAAGTTATAGAGTGAATTAAAGAAAAATGATATAAAATCATCATATTATATAAAGAAAATTGAGATGTCGGAAAGATTGTCTATAGCATAAGAGAAATCTGCAGATGCCAAAGAGCGAATGGCAGATGCTAAAGAAAGAATGGCAGATGCACTAGTAGTAATCTCAGATACTTTGAAAGAATTCATTGAAACAATTCAATAAGTTACTATCTTTTAGTTTTTTTCAACTAATATGTGATATTTTGTATTGGATGATCAATTTAGATTTATTTATTTTTCTCATATATGGTGATTTTCGTGTATTTCTAATTTTTTCAGAGTGTTATTCTTATTTTAGTTCTTTTGTTATTTGTTTTCATGTTATTTTTTGAATTTGCAATAAAAATATTTCAGAACAGATGTTATTATTATTGCAAATATTTTTGCTGTTTAATAAAGTATACACAAATTCAGAATTATATAAAACATATAATTAATAAATAAATTTAATGAACAGAATATACATTCTATGAATATATCAAATGAAAAGCAATAAATATACAAAGTGTCATAAAATATTTTCTACATTGCCATTCACCAGAAACTTCAAAATTTTCCAAAAGGGCTATATACTGTAGATCATCATTGGTTTTTCGTATCCTATACTATAGTAGAAATCGTGGTAGAAATAATGACTCGAAAACATATACATTGTGACATAACCTTGCGAAAAGAAACAAATCGGTGTTCTAAGACGTCCTAAAACCAGTCGCAAGTAAGTTACGGACGCCCAACACCACTCGTTGTAAAATGCGCACGTTCACAAAATCGCGAATAGTAAAGAATAACCAAAGTCAAATATCATTCGCAAATTCATGACATGCGAACGATCCTCATAGATGCGAATGGTCAAGAATAGCGCCCCAGATTGCATGATGTGTTTATATTGATCGGAATCATTTCGATACCCGAATTGAATATAGAAATTTAGTCACGTTAGCTCAGAAATTAAGCCATTATGTTCCTGATGGAAACAGGCTTAGGCTTCGATAAATAGATAACAAAAAACGGTTTCAACACGAAACTCTGTTTGTTAGGTTTCTACCATATTAGATTATGTTGGAAGGGAAGAAATGACCGAAACCAATTTTTTTCGAGATGATCCCCTTCAGAGGAAGAGTGGAACGTATGTAAACGACTAAATATCTCAGATACCGCCTTCTCGATCTTAATGAAATTTCCGATAGTAAGTATAGAATTCAACCGAGTTCCGCATTGTTTACAATTTTGCTGTTTTGAAACTCTGAATAAGTTCGAGCAAATCAGAGTTTAATATCCCTTATCCTTAAGAAGTTCTTCCACCATTTCGTACAGACGAAACTTTTCGGTCTACTGACATGCGTGAAGTTTCATTGTCTATTCCTAGTATTTATTCAAACCTTTATTTAGTTATACTGTTCTGCAGGATTATTACACCGCGTAGAAAGTGATAAGTACGAAGCGTATCTTAAATGTAATCAGGCTTTCTTTTTCGGTTGAAGAGAAATTTGTGGTGCAGATTCAGAGGAAGTGTTTTACTCTGCTATTCATTTCACTTGACATGGATTAGACTCACCAGTCATGGCAAATTTTTCAATAGACATGTGACACAAACAAAATCGACGGTTAAGACTCGTGGCCAACAGTTGGTTAAATGTGCATTGGAAATTGAGTCCTTGAAGAAAAGGCATGTGGCACATGAACGTGATTCAGTAGAATTGTTATTGAATGTTACTCATTATCGAGTAAATCATGTGAAACTAATGTTCAAGTGATATAATTAGTTTGAACTAATGAGCCAAGTTTCAATATTTTTTTTCTACTTGCCAACAAAAGTAGTTGGTGCTCCATTTTTTTAAGAAACAATGATAATTCTCTCCTTCTCCTATTGTCGAGTCTAAGAAAGGTATTTTTTGTCGTTGAGAATAGGAATGGTCTCAAGAAGGTCAGTTTTCTCATAGAACCAACAGTTTAAGGATTGTTGAGAGTATTGAAATAGATTCAATCAAAACAACATTCAAGTCAGAAACAGTATGGGCAATATAAAAATATAAATAAACAAATGTGTAGGTATGCAGGAACCTATTTATAACTAACATTATGAAAACCATTTTGAAGAGCTGTTATTGTGAGTCAAACTCACACCAGAATACTAGTAAATACGTGAGTGTTAGAGAAGAGCTTTTTTCACTTCTATATATTGCATAATTTTTTTCACACAATACCAATTATGAACAATCATTACTTTTTTATAAGAACCTGTTCTCCCGAATGAAAACGATCTTGACTACAAATTCTTCATTTTGTTGGCACTTCAATATATTTCATTGACGCATTTCATTTAATTCCAGTAGTACTTTCCATACCAAAAGAAATATGATATTACATTCATGATGTCACAGTTAACCTAGACAAATTCCGAGTAGACAGAGCATGATCTGGTTATTTATAAAAAACCTCGCGGAGACTTCTATGACGTCGAAACATTTTTCGATCAAGATTCGCTCTACGTGTTTCGTTAATAGAAAGTGTCTAGCCATAGTCATGTTTGCATAGCTAATTTGAGAACTCACTAATTGTACTCCTGTTTTTCGTTCCTTGTTGGTGGGGTGGGATTATATTAATAAAACTTATCAAGCTCCAAATCACAAATAAAAAAGAATAACTCGATTGAAAATACAGCAAACAGATAGATGAACATAGTATACACATCCATTTGGAATGATGATTATAAGGCAGTAGTTCTTAGCCTCAACAGTAGAGGCAAATTGCTATCAGTCTCATAGTTTTCAAGTTATTATATCTATTGTTGTCATCGCAATTATCCAGATTCAATGAATCCGTTTTGTACGTAACATTAATTTTCCATTAGTCAAAAATTGTACTTATTGTCCCTTAGAAATGAATAATATGGACATTCGACATTTTTTGGCTCAGAAACGTTATTCAGTACATTTTCTAAGACACTGTATAATGTATTAATCATTACTTACTCGAAAATCTTCAATTGAAGCCTCTTTCAATTGAGGAATCGTTTGAATCCAGCAGATGAAAACTCGGTGCTTCATTCCTCATTGGTGATAATGAAGGAAATAGAAATAATTCCTTGACCAAATTCCTCAGAGCTACTTTGTGCTTTGAACCCTAACAGGGAGAGCAAAACAAGTGCATGAACAGAATTCGACAGCAAAAAGTTATGGGCAAAGATCTAAAAACGCAACTACAAATAGATCTACTGTTTCTTGAGTGAAAAGAAAATGTATTTTATCGATCATTGACCTAGTTCCGTTGCCATCCATTCGTTATACTTCTCTTTCCGACCGTGGAAGCTGATATTTGAAGCAGAATAATACAAAATGTGCTATGGTTGGTTCGATATTCCTTACCTACCAAGTCTCATAGGCGCTAAAGTAGACAGAACAATGAAGTGCGATGCGAATGCAAAAATAAAATGCAACCACCCACGTTTCCGCTGGGAAGAAACGTCTACGCTCTACGGTACTCCGAAGTCAAAACACTGTCTAATGACATTATCAATCCGAGATGGAGACACCTACATTGAATCCGTATGACGACAAGAAAAATATTGAGCAAATAAAACAGATAAATTTCCTGGTACGATTACGAAACGTATTCTTTTCAAGCTTTTTCTTTCTGAAAGGAAGAAATGGATAAAAAACAAGTCAGAAGAAACTTCTGGAATAATATAGGTGGATATAAATTGAATCAAAATCTAGAGAAGGGAGTTGATGGATCATCTCAGCAAATGCAAACGATGCTCTTTTTTTGTTGGGGTGTGAAAAAGACAATTTGTTTATCTCTCAGTCAGTTTCTTTGCTCGATAGTTTTTCTTGACGTCTCTTGGAATGTATAGCTTACATATTCCATTTCAGCATATGGATGTTCGTGTGTACGATGATTAATTTGAAATTAATTCTCTGAAGGAAACTTTTCATCTGCAACTCAAAGAGGATTGCAGTATGAAGTTTGTAGAGAACCAGAATGGTAATCAGGCAACGGAGAGATAATAAAATGATATTTCATTAATTCTATCAGATTGATGTCAACGTATTGATTAGATTATTGTTGTTGGATGATGGAAATTGAGGGCATATTCATACCCAATATTTTTAATTCACTAATTCTACTAAGAACACCCCATACCTTCAGTTTATTTATTATTGGGTCAAATTATAATGAAAAGGATTAACAGGTGCGATTAACATAACCTCACTTTCAACAAGTCCACTTCAGCAAGGAAATGGCTGAAGACTGCCCTCCAGAATAATGAAATGTTGCCATAAACGCACTATAATATCGTTATTTTCTAATGAGGAGGCAATGGGGCAACTTTAATTGCAAATGGTGATGACCGAGGAATATAATGAAATGGAACATACGCCGTAGTGGCGTCATACATTGACGTCACGGTTACCATGAAAACGCGAAAACGCACCATTTTGTGTGTTGCCCGACAGAATGATACTTGTTTTATACGAGATACATAATATACAACAAACGACAATCTCCAATGGAACTTCAGCAATATATTTATGTCAATAAAAATGTGCTTCTCTTTCATAAGCCGCTTTTGTTTTTCAGGAAAGGGCTTTCTACAAAGATTTTTGAAGTGGTGAGGAAATGAAACAAGTACATGACGATAAATAATAAATAAAGCTCAAGATAGTTATATTCCCTGCTGAATACATCGAAGTAGGCTTCAATTCTGTTACTTTAAAATGGCCTTGTTAACTGGTATGACGTTATATCGCTGTTTTCGCTGGTATTTGCTATTTCGCTAAAATAAGCATACTTGTTTATTCTTAATTAGACCTCTCTAGCTTCAGTTTACGTGAGATATCAATAGTGCTGGTAGGTATTCAGAATTAACTAATATCAGGAATTCTCAACGACAGAGGCGTAGTAACAGAGGGGGCGACAAGTTGATTTTCGAAAAATTCCAGTGAGCTCGAGCTTGGAACCTTTAGTTTTCACCCTGATACTACGTACTGGTGAAATGATTGAGTTAAAAATTTTTGAGATAATAAGTAATGACTAAAAGTGTGATTCTGTTCATGTTCATCGGAAAATTTGTTATAAAGTGTAATATGTTTCGTATGCTGTAGCATGACTATCTGGCTCCTGCTGGGTATCTTCATGATTTTCCCAATTGATTTTGAGCCAATTCGATCGTCAGCAAACCGAATATAAACGTATTGTCGTGGCTGATGATCGAGGTGACTCAACAGATCCTAGAAGTAATCAGCTCCGAAGGTTGTTCATCCGCACAGGGAAACCTCACACATCAGGACCCCACCATTATTGTTAACGCTAGTGCGACGATGCCCATCCCACCGTTTCACGGTTTTTTTTTTCGTGGAATTTTCGTGTGACCTAGTTCGGGAAGGATGTACGTCACGACGAACGACCAGGATCGGCGTAATGTTAGCGGTGGAAAAGAAAGGCTTACTCACTGTGTGGCGGGTCCAAGATGTTCTCGACCCCAGAGCGCCAGACGCGACCCGATCGAACAGTCGTGGGTGTCAGGTCGACATGGGTCTTTCGAGAAGGGCGAAACTGAAGCTGTAGCTGTAGGCGCCCTTATCGCACCCAACCACTGCACGCACTCAAACAGCTCAAACTCAACTCACACTTCGCCCCGCGCCGATCCTTTCTGTTCTGTCCGGCGTGGCTATTCTCGTGAAGAGATAGTGCGGGAGTTCGACACCAGGGGGCGCTCTCAGACTTCGCTTTTATGCTTCTCCTGCACGCGAAGCAGATCAGAATGGACGATGGAGGACGCTCGACGACGGCCTCGTTCCGCGCTGGATTAGCGCTAGTCCAACGTCGCCACGCCAAACGCCATCTTTTAGTGCGCCGTCGTACAAAGCGGCGGGCGGCGGCGGCGACGATGCCAGAGGCTAACGGATCGGAAAACGTTATCCTTCTTCTCAATCAACCCGGCGCGTTGATTCCACAGGAATCGCAGCATTTCCAAATGTTTCCCTCAATCAATAAATCAAACTCAAAAGCATGGAAGACATGTGTTCTGTACGCCCAAATCAAACGCCTCATTTATATTCGAATCAATTCATTATTTGTGGACGCACTCTATCTCAGAACCAATGAAATTTGAGGAGGTACGCTACTGACTCGAACGAGTCTGAGCTTTTCCACAAACGTAATCGAATGATTCGTAGCAAACCGCGTCATTATAAAGTTTTTCATTACACGCCCCAGATTTCGTGCGTCATCACTTATTTACTCGAAAACAATAGACCAACAAAACTTTCCAGGATTCTAGGCCTGAACTACGGTTTTTGACCTGGAATCAGATTTCCAGAAAAAATGAGAGATATTTGTCTTCAAAGTTTGTTCTGGTCTTCTTTACGTTACAAATAGGAATCTCGAAATGATTTCAAGAATATACCAGTACTAAAGCCTGTTTATTCAAGAATTATAGAAATATTTGGATCCTCATTTTCGCCAGCCTCTGTCATATTGAGTTTGAGATACATGATATATTACATTACACTTCACAAAATAATGAACCCATTGTTGAATTCCGAATGGATCTATCTATGAATAATGGAGGTGAAAACCGTCTGTCTGCCTGAAGGGTGACGATCACACTCGAGTCGAGCGTTGAAAAGAAGGAAGACAATGATGTGATGTTCGATCAGTTGTGGACTAATTTTAGCTATTGCTAATCCCCAAGGCGTGCCAAAAGGAACAGCCGTGCACAACACGAAAGTGATGAATTCTTAATTTAACAACTTCCCGATGAATTCAATTCGAGGGAGTGGTGAAGCGTAGGGTACTGGCTTCCAAAGGTCGAAGGTTGTTTTTTCAGCGCTATAGTTGCGTGTGAAAACGTTTTTTGGATTGTGGGTTCGAAGCTGAATTACAAAATATTATCGAAATTACGCGAAATTAAAATTATATTCTGGAAAATTAAAACGCGCTCAGAATAGAAAATGAATAGAATACAAGAAATGAGCTGAAATAAGAATAAGGATTTTCTTGACAGAAAATTCAAAACTAGACTTTTGATTATTATTGATATTTCCTGTCAGAATTCATGCATTCAAGCTGAAGTTCAAAAAGTTGTACACTCTAATTAAATTTTCCGATATATCTCCATTCGGCGTATATTTCACATCAGCTCGTCATTTCAATTTCTCAAGTTGTATCTGAATCTGACATAATTTACACATTTTCTTGAACACCCTGCTAGTATGTGAAAAGACGTAAACGTCAGATAGAACACTGCCGATTTCTCACCTACCTTATCTTCCGAAGACTATATTATTTCTCGATTTTTTGTGTTCGAGATGAAGGGAAGTATGTTTACTTTCAATTTCATGATTAGTTTTATATAAAAACTTTTTTAGTTCATCAAAATCAAAATCAAATTCAAAATGAAATTGTTTCATCAACCAATATTTGATTACCTACTCATGACATAATTCGTTTAATGGAGATATTCTAACATAATTCAAACCCAAATTGAATGTGTAAAGAACATACAGTCATACTATACCTTGGTAGTATGTTACAGTGTAATTAATTTTGAACGCCAAATTAATGTTCTATAACATTCAGTGTAATTTGATCTCAACTGATCGTCTTTGCTTATTTCCGTTAGCATTAAATGAAGAGTGAAATTGGTAAAATTTCTATTCACTCAGCAAATCACTTCGTATCTCTATCGATCTCTTTTCACAGCTATTACGGCTCTCTTCAAATACGTGTTCCATATGATAACTGCGATTTCCCTTTAACAAGAACTTCCCAAAAGCCCGAGGCATTTTTATTTTATTTGATGTGAACTACTTCACCTGTTTACGTTTTTCTTCTGTCGTCTATACTAACGCAATCTTTTCGGTTATTTCCCAATTCCATCTCACAGACGTCTCATATAAATCGGCTGAATACTGACTTGAAAAATTGGACTTGATATTTTCATGTTCGAAAAGTTTTTTACACTAATTCAATACGATTATTACTTTTTGTTGAATCTTCAAGACTGAATATAGAAACGTGATACAAAACGTGAAAAAAATACATTGCGTCAATTTACAGAAATATAGTTTTCACATTTGCTTTTCTAGAAAACTTCATTCAAAGTAATGAAATTTGTGATATTGCATCGGATATTCAATTGATATCCAGAAACAAGAGATTGTTGAACGCTGTGTTCAAAGGGTCGAAAGGTATTATTTTTATTATCTAATCATTCAAAAAGCCAGAACCAAAAGATGGAGTTTATCATATGAATCATATAAAATAGGTATTTGATGTTCTCGAGAGCTAGAAAGACATGCATGGGACATCAACATTTTATTCTATAATACGTGCTTTCAGATAGTCCCTTTGCCTTGTATACGTCATAATTTATTCAATATATGCACGGTTGTATATTCTTTGTCATCAATCTTTAATTTCAGCTTATGATAAAAAATTCAACAACTTTTTATGAAAAAAATCAAACACTTATTTCATAAATAATGAAAACTTTGACAAATATCAAGAGAACGAGAAGCTATAATTCTTCTTCTACGCCCTATCATCTCATCGAGTAACCACGTCACAACCAGTTATGGAAGTTATAATCCCTCCTTCGACTTACTCGAGAAAAAACTGTAATGCTCTCTTATCACCATTGTTCATGTTCTCATTGAATCATAATTTCCAATACTGTAAACACATTAGTGACCGCTTTGAAATCTCCCTGGATCATAATATTCAACGTATAGTGAAGCAAATAGGCGATAACCAGTCAAACGGTGCCCAATAATACGCCTCTCTTTATGAAATCAAATGCTACATTTTCCACCCACATACAATCTCTGTAGATCTCTCATATATCAGGAAATGTCTTTGTGGGAGTTTCATCTTTTATGTTTGTGGACTGTAATTTCATTATATCCAGTTGACATGATTGCTTTCAGGAAATGAACATATAAGAATGACAACTAGGCTGAAGAGAGATGAGGTGCATTCTGAGACTTGAGAAGGTATAAAGAAATCAATTTTCTGAAAATATTATTGGCTATCCTGATTTGATGAGTAATCATCCTAGACCATCCAAGAACGTCAACGGTAGTACCTCACAAATTACAGCAAAAGACCTCTCATAGACGTCAGATCTAAACAATGATTTTTTGGTAGAATTTTTTTTTTTGATACTTTTTGTACCAGTGTGAGAACCGAATTCTTTCCATCGGCAACTTCTTTATCGGACGTAAATTAATGGGAAAGTTGATCTTCTGGTAGTTCATTTCTCTTACCGTTGTTGCTTTCTACGTTATTTCCGTTTTTGATCCTAATCTTTTCAACTTCAAACATGATCACAATAGACAAATAGAAAGACACAGTTTTACTTAAATGCTTTTTATTTTGATAACATTACATAATGAACCACGGCATAAATAAAAAAGATGATAAAGAGACCTATATCCAGTTGTAAAATTTTCATATTGCATTTCCTATATTCAAATTAGTATTTGAATTTTCTTCAGTACAATTCTGAAAGTCAATATTTCATAACGTTACAAGAAAGCCAGGCAATCAACAGAATAAATACAAAATAATTCAAAAAATAAAGGACTGACAGAAATGAACATTCATTGAATTAGTTTCAATCGACAAAAATCACGAAGCATCCATTTTTTTTAAAGAACTACAGTTTCTCTGGTGTAAAGTATTAAGTATGTCTGGTTAATTTGAAAAAAGTTTATTTGTGGAGTAGTAATTTTACACATCCTGCGTATATAAATTACTAGTATTACCACTGACGATAGTGTCCAGTAATTCTGACTTGTGTAAAAACAAGTTAGGGAAATAGAAGTGATCCCACTTACGTAATAAAAATATCTATCAATAGAATTAAAATTTCACTATTCAATCAAACAGAAATAATTTAACTGCATTCAAATATTTAAAATACATCTGAATATATACATTGTACAACTTTTTCATTTGTATGAATGACAGACTGCGATACAGAATTTGATTTTTCGGTCTATCAGTGTCTGAAAGATAACTCAACAAAGAGGAGTGAAATTTGTTTCACCAGATATTACCTATTCGAACTTTTGGAATCTGATCTTTCCAATCCGTCTTTTCAATTCGGTATAACATTCAGGCATGTTTGCTATTATAATCGAAGTTTTGTCGAAATTATAGAATCCAAAAGTTCAAAATTCATGTTCTTCTTTGGTAAATTATCTGTATACACACTGTGTATTATATAATTTGAACTAAACACTAAATTGTAGAAAAAAATGTTACAATTAAAAAAATGAGCTCATGAATTAAAAAATCTAAACAAGACACTCGAAGACAATAAGAACTTAAAAAGTAGAACGTCAGATTATCCTTAAAGATAAATAAGTGGGAACAAAAAATGTGCTGCAACAGTTTGATGCTTAGAACTTTCATCAAATGTTCTCGAATCGTTATGTATAAACAACATCCTAAGCACCTCAACATTCTGTAATCTACAAATAATACAACTTTATCTTTACAGCCAAGCTGAAATTACGGTAAAAAATTAGAATAAAATGATAGTCGTGCACCTTCCATACTCGAAATCCTTCAAGTTGACCACAAACACAACTAATATCGAACACCTCGAGAATGTTCTTCGTAAAAAAATCAACAATGATACAATTTTAAGTGAATCAATGATAAAACACTCACATTTTCAAGTACATCTCGATATTGATTTACAGTGAAATAACACTTTTCCTTACCACATACACCAACACTTTACATTTCATCCTTATCATATTTAACTTTCTTCACGTTTTGCGGTTGCGATTCCGGTAGACGTTTTGTCGATTTGTTTGTCGATTGTGGATCTGCGAAGAGAAGTCTTAAAATTAATACACTCACTCTTGTATAAAAAGGTAGACATTCGATCTCAAAGTCGACATTACACGATATTATTATGATAATCATAACGAAATGTTACGAGCTTGAACTCGAGATGTGTATGATATTGGTAGATTATCACAAATGGGATACATGAGTTTCATATTGATATTTCAAATTTTGGAATCCCAATCATTCCATGTCATTCAGAATGGTGAGAATGGAACTATCTTCGATTACATGTTTTGCTACTGATAGCATTTTGAAGGAAAAAATAATGATGGCGAGAAACAGAACAGAAAATCTAAAATTCCATGTATAACCTTTGAGTGAGATAATGGAAACATTTCAATGTTTTGCAATTTGGTGCTTATCCTTCAACAAATGACATTTCACCAACTAACCTCTGACACATGATTGAATGAACTGTGACAATCAATCATTCACAGTTACAAATGTTATTCAACGATCTCCTTGTAGAAGGTAATTGGTGGAAATAAAGATATAGGAATTGAAAATATTCAATAAACGTATTTTTTGAACATAAGGTCACGGTTACTTACCTTGTAACCACCTGACTTGTGTAGCAGGACCATAGCCCTTGTCATTTTTGGCAGCAATACGGAAGATTATAGCAGCTTTCGTGGATGTATCAAGATGTGCGGCTGACAAAGAAGTATTCGATACAACACATTGGTTGTTTGGTCCACAATAAACTCTAACGAATGCCAATTGTCCAGGAGGATGCGTTTTATCCTTCAAGATTAATAAATATTACATAATTATTGAAGTTAACCAATATTAACAATGTAATAGATGATACGGGAATTTTTTGAATACTTAAACATCTCACAAAGGTACATTCTTGACGTTTATCATAGAAATAAGTATTCGAAATCATGAAGTCAAAGATAAATATATATTCGAAATGATAACGAACTTGTACATGAAGTAACTGACTTACTTTCCCTCTAACTGCCAAGTAGACAGAATATTCTAAGATATCTCCTTGGTTCACACTTGGCGGTTCCCAAGACAGATGTGCTCCATCGCCAGATTTGGCAATTTTAATAGCAGAAGGAGCTCCAGGGAAACCTGGCAAACACGTCTTGAATGCTGAAACCTGATAATTTTCCTCTTGAGCATCTTATCAAGAATAAAATCAAAAGAGAAGTTCAAATAACGTTGAGAGATAAAAAATATGTTGTTCCTTCTGTCGATTCCGTCATCCCGTACTAGAACTTTTTCATTATCTCATTTTGCAACCCTGATGGCAAATAGCACTGTTGAAGACACATTGTTCTCTCTCAATGCTAGTTGGATACTGTTACGGTAGACTAACCTCGCTCCAATTTCCTCGTCCAACTGAATTGATGGCGGCAACTCTGAATTTGTAGGCGGTTCCAGGCTCGAGAGTCATTTTAGGGAAGTTGGTCAATTCCGGTAGGTTATCGATAGACAGTTGGTCAGAATTGTCCCCCAACAAAAAGTAACTCTGTACGTCACAGCTAGTGCCCTTGATAAAACCAACAGTGTACCACGTATCTTTAGCAGGCACATTGGTAACAGGAAATTCAGTCTTTTTCAATACTTTCGAATGATCCAAAGCAGCAGAAGCGAGAGCTGCCAGCGGATCTTCGTTTGCACCTACACAAAGAAAAAGTAATGCTCGTGCCAACTTTGAATGAATATATAGATTAATTGAGGTTAATAGTTACGTCACACTTGGTGAATAACTATTACCGCTACAGAAGTAGGCAAGATAACCCATTAAAACTCATCATTTTCGAAGTGACTTATTTATATTGTCTTTGACCTGTAATTTCACGAATGAATCACCAATATGATTTCGGAAGACAATTTACAGATATCACAATTCATGTTCACATATTCATGTGTAGTAAAAACAAAAATTATACATACCTAAAAGTAATACGAGAATTTTATGAATGTTAGAGGTTTTTTCTCTCTGATAGGGCCACTTCACTTCAATGAAAAGAGAACCTTTGGACATCAACAGGGAGTATTTTACATTTTTCAAATATTCATGCTAGAAAACTACATGAGAAAGAATATAATAAAACGAATTTCCTAATATTCGATTTTACATTAGGAAAAACCGTAAAAGCATTGTTTTCGAATTCAGCAAAGATAATCTACTGTTAAAAACGTGCACCTAATATTGTACTAAATGAACCATATAATGTTTTTTCATTCAGTTTAATATCATGAATAATCTACGAATTTTAAATAAAAGCCAAATGACGTAACTATAAACCTCAAACGACCAACACTATATCCACCTACCTTCATCTCTCTTATCTTCTTGAGGATGTTCATCCGCTCTCGCTGCCGCTTCAGGAAAAGCATTCTCCAGTCCAGCATCGGGATCCATTTTCATCATCAGCTCGGAGTTCAGATTAGCATCAGCACCATTTTCTGCTTGCTCTTCTTGTTTTATATTGGGTAACTCTGGTTTCACGTCCACGTCAATATCCATTTTCTCAACGCTTCCAATATCGTCTCCTTGCTCTTCTTCCTCCCCTTCTTCTTCTTCTTCTTGTCCCCCTTCTCCTTCAGGTTCGACATTTTTGACAGATCCGTTCTGTGAGGTTTCCTCTGTCGAATCAGCCTCGGCAGTGGTAGTAGAAGACTTTTCTGCCATCTCCGAATCATCGTTACTACCACCATAAAGACCCATTCGGTATCTGAAAGTAACAATGTTCAATTTCCTACTTCTTAACGGCAACAGTGAGTTCCTTACCGAAAACCCTTCGGTGGTAAATTCGGTGCCCCTCCTCTCAAGCCGAGTTTCATTAGCGAACCTCCTTTCAGTCCCAGGTGACAACTACCTCCTCCCAGCAGTCCTCCGGATGATTCCAACGAAGTAGGAATCTCAGGAGCTTCCGACTGACTTGGCATGTCTAGTTCGGATTTATCAGCACATTCTGGATCGACGATTTCATGTGAAGTCGCCGAAGCCTTTTCTGGGTCAGCATCAATTAATCCGGCCTCAGCTGCAAGCGCTGTTAACGCTGCTAAAGCTGCATCGGTTGTAGCCGGACCATCAAACGATGTTGAAGCTAAAATTTCCAAACGCCCTGTTAGATCGAGAGGACATTTTGCTGTTTGTCGTACTAACCGATTGTTGCTGTGGGTTGCTTCGGACGAGACACTACCATGAGTTTTGGTTGATCTGAGCTGTTCGTTGCGGCTGCACTGATTGGTAATCGTACAATTTTACCAACACTGCCAACTTGGTTGGGTGGGACCAGGGTGAGTGTTTTATTGCTGCCCGTAGCCATCTGAACAGTTACTTGTTTGCCCCCTATCATCACTTGTTTCTAAACACGATAAAACGTTTCAATGATAGAACGATTTCAACTTAAAACACTATGATAAACAAAATTGATTCGACATTGTAAGACACAGAAAAAACTTAGTTGAAGTAATAAATTAGTAGATTTGTCAATTTGGATATATTAGGCATAGACAAATATCAAAGCATGCAGTTCCTATTTTTCCATTACCCTATACCCAAAATGAAACAAATGATACTCCAAATTACACAATTTAATGAATGTAAAAATAAATACGATAGTTCTAATCATGATTTCATCATTGACCTTTTTTTACAAATTTTGTAATTGCATGATTCGATCTGTATTTTATTTTGACATCTTACCGTATTTTTGGATAATGAGACAATTTTCGGAGACCCAACAACCTGCATGGGCATCGATATAGTGATAGGTTTGCCAGTGAGTTTGACACCCTGCAAATTTGTCAACGATGATGCTGAAACGGCTTGTGGACTCATTGAGGTTGTTTTCACTGTACCCAAATTAATTGCCTGAGCATTTGTTAACGTTTGAATGTTCTTCAATCCTCCTGCAGAACTCACAACAATCACTTGTTGATTTCCTGAAATCGTATCAGTGAAATATGAATTATTGAACAAGATTACTGGAGCCTGACTATAAATGAGAATATAATACTCAATTGAAACTATAAAAACACAAGCATTTGAATGTTTCCGTATATAATCGGTATGGACTTGATCTCACCTATAGTAGGCATTTGTCCGGTTCCTTTAGAGAGGACTATTTTCCCAGTTGTTTTGTTCATTTGAATCATATTAGATGGTATTGTCTTCAACGTCGTCAACATTTTGCTAGCTGGCGTACCGGGTACTATTTTTACCATGGTGCTTTTGGGTGACTGCGGAATAACTGTACCAGCTTTATTTTGTACGATATTTCCTCCTTTAGGTAGTGCAGTCAACGCCATTCCTATCAATGAATCAATACAAAATAAACAGACACCACAGCTGACGAATCATTTACCTGTACTAGTTTTCACCAATGTAACGACTTGAGGGGGTTTCTGTATCAGATTGGTACCCTGTTTGAGGATCAGCTGTTTACCAGCTACTTGTGGACTTGCATGTCTTACAACTGTTCCAGCTGAACTTTGCAGCCTAATTGGTGGAGGAGCTATAAATAACAATAGTTTTTATATAAATTAATGACGAAGACTGAAATGATCTACTTCGATGAATCTTTGCTACGTTTTTATCATAAACTAACAAAATTTACTATTTCATCAAACTCTTTTCAGGACACTACCACTCAACTTTTGGTGTATTCATTATATTTATTGAAACTGTTTAATTGAGAATCATTTGATCGATCACAATCACTATAAACATGCTTACGTTTGTTCACAGGTGCTGTTAAGACCTTTGAAGATGATATTTGATTTTGCACAATATTTTTCGATGACTGTGTATTAGGATTAGGTGAACCTTGAGTTGGCGTTCCTAGTTTTGGAGTTAGAGCATTAGCAGCAGCAACTATGGGATTCGGCTTAGGTACGTTCGCGGCAGGAGGAGGCAGGTCGTATTTTTGGATCTGAAACAGACATATAAAGTCAATGTTGAAAGCACTTCGATATCCAGTTGGAATGCCAGTTGATATTTTCAAATTATGAATGCCACCAAAGTCAACATAAAAGTTAAAATTACAGTGAATATAATATGTACTGCAATAATTTTCCTCTGGTTTTGAACTAAACTGCAAACGATCAGTACGTCGACATTCCAGTTCAATTATGGCTTTAAAATGGATATTGAACTAAGGCCTCTCCACAAGATAGACGAGGATTAAACGGTCAGTTTCAGGAAAGTATGGTGTCATATTTATTTACATTCCTTTGTGCGTAATGTATCAACCAGTATAGGAGTTCACATTTCTGAGAGCTTCGATTACCTTTGAATATTCAATGAAATACTTATTCTGATATTGAAAGTAAATAAGGAAACACATAACTGCAATTCCAATTATTTGTCTCAAATATCGCATTCATTAGTCGATTTAGCATCAAGAGATTTGATGAGGAAGTAGACGAAATTGTCAATGAAAGATAAAACAAATTTACCATACAGCCGACAAGGCACTGAAATAAAATGATTATTATTTTTACAATGCAAAAATTCTACCTGAAGTATATAGGTCTGAGCCGAAGGTGTACCGGTCCAATTCACTTCCAAAGTTGTTGTAGCGGCTTTGACCAATGAAACTCGGCTCGGAGCTGGTGGGATTTCCACTTCCAAAAACCACAAATCCTTGCAACAAACCTGCAATAGAAAAGCATTATTATACTTAAATTTTTTTAGCATTATGTTGAGATGAATGATCTTCAATTCTGATTCTCCACCATATTTGCTTCTATCCTTAATGGCCCTAGTATTTGCCATCATACATATTACAATTGCAAAATTTAGAAGTGACAATATTGCTTCTGGTTAGAAACTTAAATTTTATGATATCAAAGGTTTCACACACACAATAATATGTGGAATATGTATTTCTATGACTTCAAAGTTCCAAGGTGCTATTGTTCAAGTGTGATTCCAATTCATTTCATTATCAGAATACAGTTATATAAATTGTTATTATTTCTTGGTTCTGATTTGAACTAGTAGAATGTATCAATAAAATGACAGTTTCATTAAAATATTAGTCACCTGATTCTTCCATGCCTTTCGGTACCCATCCCGACCAGACCACACATACAACCTAGTGCTGATACCAACAGCACAATGTCCAGCTCTTGCACAAGGTAAATCAGACTCAGTTGTAGCATGTATATCTAGTTCATCCCAGTTCATCGTCTGTAAATTCAGACAGGCCATAGTACTGGTGCACTTCCATTCCTTTTCCTTAGTAGCAGTTTTGACTTCTTCCGCTACCACAGGTACCCATCCTCCAAAAACAAACATTCTGTGTCCAATGAGGGTAGAGGTGTGCAGAGACCTCGGAAGAGGGGTGATTCCTGACACCTGGGGTTTCAGCCACGTCATCGTTTCTGTCTCCAAGAACCACAAATCGCCCAATCGGCAACCACTCATTCCACCGTAGATAACGAGAAACGATCTACATTTTTTCTTGTCCAGATACGCGACCCCTGTGTGAGATTCTCTTGGAGGGGGTGAGGGGCCATTGGTTTGAGGAATGTCCCATTGAACGGGGTTACTACGTATGTCTAATGTGTACAGGTCGTTCAGATACCTAGGGACATTGTTCTTTGGGTCTGCACTGTCGTTTGCTAGACCACCAAACAAGTACACTTTGGTGTTGACAAGGGTGAAGCTGTGACCCAAGCGGGGACATGGGGGTGGACCTAGCTTGGTGGATCTTGGCTCTAATCTTTTCCATTCCCACTTGGAAGCCTACCACAAAAATTAGGGTCAACTATAGGTTCCAATAGTTCTTTCATTGTTTAATAGTGAAAAACTGGATCAAATTGAACTGTTGATTTCCTCACAGTTTCATGATTTCATAGTACATTCTTCATTGATTTGATCCTATTCTTTGTCATAATGGATATTTCAAAAATTGGGAATTTTTTTTTCATGTACACATAAATTTGAGTAAGTAATTGAACAATTGACCTTCACCCATCTTGAACTAGAGTTTGGTTCTATATATGCACAGTAACATAAATGAGGTTTATTAAAGTTAAAAATTATGCAACAAATTAGATTATGAGATTATACCATTTTCTCAGACATGAAGTATGTTGGTATATCAATTCATGGTGGAAGTATCAAAGTTCGTATAAATATGAATGAAAAAAATTCTCAAATTCATTGAATTGTCAACTCACCTGTAATTCATACAATTCATTGCTATACTTTCCATACTCCACCATACCACCAAAAACTAGTAGTCTGGTACCTTCCACGACAAAGCCATAAGCAGCACATCCTGGAGGTACCTCTCCTTTTGTGACAGGCACAAACCACTGGTTTGTTGCTATAATCAATAAAAGTGAATTTTATAGAGAGTGACACTAGTTTTCAACAAAGTATAAAATATTTGAAACCTAGTGTAGAATAATTCAATTTCAGGACTCATGGGTACAGAAAGATGTGAAAAGAATTAACATAAAAATTCTCGAGACATTATTTATTGATAACAGAATATAAAGTAGAATATAACTACATTGAAAATGTGGATTTCTGTATTGTATTTTTGAATTATTGCAATGGACTAAGAATGTATTCAGACTTGGACATTGAAGTACCTTTCTTGAACACTACTTGTCAAGATTGAAATCAAGGTCAATGACATATGAATTGAAAAGTTAGTTTGAGAATTACATGGGTGAACTTCATTGGATATTCGTTCCTATACGTAGAACAAGTATTTGCATCAAAACTTTATTTTCATATATGTTATGTATCACCCTCTAAGATGCAGTACAGAAAGCTTTTCTACAATCAAAAATATAGGTTGGAATTTACTAACACCAACTATTGAATTGTTGAGTGCAATAATTAAAAAGGGTTATAACATTTTTCGGACAGAAACGAGTTATTGACTCTGCTTCACAGAATGGAATTTTATATATGCAAAATTAATGCCGGGTTTTATCATAACATGTCGTTGTGTATACGTCGCCATATTGGATCCTTAGCTATCCAAACAATACTTCAAAATGACATTTCTTATTAATCGAGTTGATTTGTACATGGCATTAGTTTATTCGTAGAAATAACAAAGTATATCTGAAGAATAGGTTCCGTTATGTTTACAAAAAGTAACTAACCATGAATATTTACGTCTATCGCGCCATATTTACCCCACTCAATCTGGCATCTTACCTGTATTGTAAACATGGAGTTCTTCTACAATTCCTTCATTACCTCCTCCAAAAACAACCATTAAATCTTTAATTGCTACAGCACGATGTCCATGCCTTGGACGGGGTTGAGGTCCAGAAGGATTCTCCACTAATTTCCACTTTAACGCCTTACCCGCCATTACGTGATCACATTGCACTCTACTGGTACATTTACAAAGCCAAACGATTTAGCACAGTCCGATTAGAAAAAAAATACTGTAGACCGTTCGTATGACTGATACATTTTTATTCGCAATAGTACTCCTGGCAATCAGTTACTGGTAGTTCATTTTCAATAAATAAAATTGAAAATTATCAGAATAAACTTTCTGTATTAGACAAGCGGCAAAACGCTATAAAAGATTTCCATCTCAGTCGGCAAATAGGTTTCCAAATGTCATTTTCTTACCGACATCTGAAGCGCCATCTACTGTTTGCTGCTTGAACAGTTTTTTTCATGTTCCAAGTAACATGTGCACTGTCGGATTTGATGTCTGTTGCACTATTTCTAATGTGACAGACAAAGATAGACTCTGAACGCTCTGCATCTGTAGTTCCAACTGTTCCAATAATTCCATGTCTAAAAATGTTTCATGATTATCAGCTTTAACGCAAAAGTTCAAATATACATGAATGGAATACGAAAGATCGTCCGATCTGATTGATCAATAAGAATTTCTTCATCTTGTCCAATGATATTATAATATTATTATGGAGGGTTCCCGACATTAAAAAGTTGACACAATGATAGTATTCACCTTTGGTACAAAATAGCGGTGTTTTTCAGGTTTGGTGGTAAAGCAACTCCGAACATTTTCGTTCTGTTAATTTGTATTGTCTTTCTTTGGAAGTTGATAATTCGTATCGTGTTTCGCATCAGTAGATTCAATGTTTGGTAAAAGCATTCTCTATACTATTAGTCACTGTTTCAGTTATTATTTCATCACCTGTAATTTTCTTTGACGTCAGGTGCAGATGCTACATTATCAATTCAATATTATCAGATAATTTTACCTTGTTAAATATTGAAGGCAATAAATGAATGAAAACTCAATATAATTGTTATCACATTGTACTAATATTTTTGCTTCGAACGATATTACATTTTCATTTATGACGTCGATCGTTTATTTTTTTTTAATATAAGTCCAGTCCTGTAATTATCAACCATCACAGAACTTGTTGATAAATAATCATCTGATTTTCAAGGTGTCAAGTCAAATATATGTTTATATATTATCTATGTCGACCTTAAATAATCATGTTCTTTTATTAATAATTTTGATGTAATATTTTTTTCGACAGCAGCGTAGTGAAAATTATTCATTAGAGATTAAAATAAGGCTTTTGGGAAAATGACATCGTCTCAGGATAATTTAAATGAAGAATTGACCACAGATGCTCTTCCCAGCCCTAGTCGTTCAGAAAACGAAAACAATATTGGTAATGATCATGATCAACATATAAGAAACACACATGAAAAACCTCCTGAGTTTGAGGAGGAAATTGATACAAACAGTAGCAATAGTACTTATGGCAGGAAATTGAAAAGAAATAATATTCGAAAGATAAGTCCTGTAACAGGTTAGTTACTCAAAAGTCATAATAGTTGATTTGCATGGACACATTTATTTTAATTGAATTGATTGTTGTATTCCCATTTTATAGCCTCTGCTGTTATAATAAATGTTAACAATTCTAAATCTGTACATGTTGGTGATACCTACATTCACCATTACAATGGCTCAGAAAAACCCAAGAAGACTGAAATTGTCGAGACTGCAGCAATACGATCTTTGAAAATGGATAATAGTAGTTTGACTAGAGATGATTTGTTGTTTGTGGCATCTCATATTGATTCTTCCTGGAAAGACATAGCAAGAGATTTGCATTTCTCAGAGGGACAAATTTCACAATTTATTAGTGATCATAACATATATGGGTCAAAAGAGGTAAAATCAAGAACATTCATACTCAATATGTTATCTAATATCTGATTTGTGAATGTATAATTAGCATGAATGGAAACAAAAATGAAACTATAAACTTTTTAGGTAATCTTTCAAGTATTATTGGATTGGTACCAAAATTCACCTGATGAAGCAACAGTCAGTAATTTGAGTACCATTTTGTGGAAAAATGATCAAAAAGATGTTGTAAAGAGGTGGTCACTGAAAAAAAAATGATGTTTCCTATTTTATGACATTTTTATTGTGATTATTAATGCCCATTCATAGTGATAATCTCTATTTTTTATTGATTTTAAATCACCATGGATAAACCAGGTTAGTATCATTATTGATTTGGGATAATTAACAAGCATTTCTTTTTCAAAATGTTTTTGAAATGAATAATGTTTTAATTAACCACATGTATGGTAGGAAAGCTGAAAATCTTCTTTTATACCAAGAGTACATGTGTATATTTTATATATGATGAATATATCTTATTGTCATTGTACCTTCATGAGTATGAAAATAAAGTAATTCTTATTCTATATGTTGTTTTACTGAAAATACAGGGTCGTCTCAAAAGTCACAAGTAAATCATAATGAAAAGAGATTCGATTTGTAACAAGATTTTCATACGAACACCTGTTCGATTTTTTAGTTTTTTCAAGTTAAGGTTAATCTGGTGAGGTTGTCTACTCTTACAGAAAATACTAGTTTTTGAGATATCTTGACTTGCAGAAGTTATCAATTGTCAAGTGATATTAAATTACTGCAATTTTGTTTACGTAATTCAAATTTTTTCAACCACAAATTTGCACACAAAATCATCTAAATAGGTAAAAAATTATTAATAGAATTCGTGTACATTGTTTTTCAACAACATATATTTTTGTACTGCATGCTATCTTTTCTATAACCTGTTTAAATTGTATCGACGACTTTTAGGACATCTTATATAAAAAGAGCAATATCTGGATAAATTGATGAAAATAACAAACTTTTGAAGAGATATATTTATAAAATGAGTAAATGAAATAAACATGGAATTTAGATATAGAAATTATAAGTATCAAATAACTATTCGAAATTAGCTCAACGAATGGGCTGTAAGAGAGTTTCAACCTCCCCAAGGATCTAACGGTACATAAACTCCTATCACTGATTGCTCCACCTGTTGGAAAGACGTCACACCAATGAAATATTAAAATTCGATACGATCCAACAACAGGGAACATCATCAATTTGATATGGGCGGTCAAATTGACCGTCATTAGAAAATCATAAAGAAAGCTTGTATAAGTGCAACGGGACCCGTGGGGTCATATCAGCTTCCTCACAATACTACCATTACTACTGGATCATCATAGCGAGAGCAGTTGTAGCAAAGTGTCTACGAGAGGGATGCAGAATGACAAAATTTATGCTTTCGACAGGAGTAGGAACAGAGCATTCGATGCAAAGCAACGCTCGAGATTTTAATAGAACGTGGATGTGAACCCATGAAATTAAGCGTATATTTGGCAGATTTAGACGCAATGCACTCTAATCGATCAGAGAAATCCTGCGTAGTAGCGGTAAACGAGCGTGCGTCTGATCTAGTCATTTTTCGGCGGGAATCGTAGCGTCTCGGGTGGCAAGTGGCAAGCAGCCCAGACCGAAACCGAAACTCTCTCGTGTCGTCTCTACTCCGCTCCGCAGTTCCGTTTCGGATAACAACATCGCCGAGAGATGATCCTGCAGCAGCCAGCCGTGTCCAGCTCGTGAACGTCTGGATGGATCGCCGCACGAGCCGAACACCCTCTGCTATGAGCGCGTGATTTCCCGTCCGCGAAGTCGAGCGAATCCGTCAGGGTGACCAGCTGAAGAAAGCAAAGAAGAAGCAGAAGAACAGCACGAACATTCCACCACACAGCATGGCCTCGGTCGCCGCTTGGCTGCCCTTCGCGCGGGCGGCGGCCATTGGATGGGTGCCCATAGCCACCCACCCATTACCACCACCTCCTGTCCCGAAGGACCGCAGGAAGACTGACGACGAGAAGTTACTCATCAACGTGTCCGGCCGCAGGTTCGAGACCTGGAGGAACACCCTCGAGAAGTACCCCGACACCTTGCTCGGTTCCAACGAGAGGGAGTTCTTCTACGACGAGGACGTCAAAGAGTACTTCTTCGACAGGGACCCCGACATCTTCAGACACATCCTCAACTACTACAGAACGGGTAAGCTCCATTACCCCAAGCACGAATGTCTCACCAGCTATGATGAAGAGCTCGCTTTCTTCGGGATACTTCCCGATGTTATCGGCGACTGTTGCTACGAAGACTACCGCGATAGAAAACGCGAGAACGCTGAGAGACTGATGGATGATAAGCTGTCGGAGAACGGAGACCAGCACCTTCAGCAGCTCACCAACCTTCGCCAGAAGATGTGGAGGGCTTTCGAGAACCCGCACACATCCACTGCTGCTCTGGTGTTCTACTACGTGACTGGCTTCTTCATAGCAGTCTCTGTGATGGCGAACGTGGTGGAGACCGTGCCGTGCGGAAGCAGGCCTGGTGGTGCAGGATCCTTGCCTTGTGGTGAACGTTACAAGATAGTGTTTTTCTGCTTGGACACAGCCTGTGTAATGATATTCACCGCAGAGTACCTCCTGCGTATGTTCGCAGCACCCAATCGTTATAAATTCGTGCGCTCGGTAATGAGCATCATAGACGTGGTTGCTATTCTACCCTATTACATCGGTCTGGGAATCACGGACAACGACGATGTGTCTGGAGCATTCGTTACCCTGAGGGTGTTCCGCGTTTTCAGAATCTTCAAGTTCTCGAGACATTCGCAAGGACTCAGAATTTTGGGCTACACGCTCAAGTCGTGCGCTTCCGAGTTAGGCTTCCTCGTTTTTTCGCTGGCGATGGCCATCATTATCTTCGCTACTGTTATGTTCTACGCCGAGAAGAACGTCGGCAAGACATTCACCTCTATTCCAGCTGCTTTTTGGTACACTATTGTCACGATGACGACCTTAGGGTAAGTAAATCTTCCAGAATTGATGCCATATGTTTCTTTCCTTCCAGAGATGCTGAAGAGTTATTTGATTTGTACAGCAATGATGGTGAAGTTGCATCCAGAGTTCGATTGTTGAGGCAGTGGGGAATGAACTGAAGTTGATTTTTTTTATTTCGAATTCAACGAATCAGTATTCACACCTCGAATGGTCGTAAGCTAAATCACATAAACTCGATTCTGATATTCTGAATGTCACATTTATGACCCATATTGATAAACTGAAGACATTAATTAACGATAATATAATACAATGAAACAAAATTCACACGAAACAATGTTATTATGATATAGGCATTATAAATGATGGAATTAAATCGTAAAACTAAAATATAAAGACTGCAAATATAACAGATACTTAAAGAAAATAGGAGGGAGTTGGGTTTTATAATAACAAAAATATTCATCATCATAGACAGATAAACAAGCTGAAGAAAATCTGAATATGAAATCCAGACCAATTATTGAATTACCAGTTGACTTGTTCACATTATATGTTGAGAATGTATAGAATGTGAAATTTACCTGTCGGATATATCGATTTTGTTAGATTATTCAAGAGAAAAATAAACATATCCAACATCTCGGATGTTATGTGGGCTGAACGAATTAGTTATGAGTCGTAAAGTTGAGACTCTAAAGATAAAAACTGACCGACTTGCATGAATTAAAACTTATGATTCGAACTTGAAAATTGAGGACCGTAATTTTGTTTAATCTGTTCACTAAGTGGTTCTCAATATTCCAGAAGTTCACCAGTAATTATTCTATTTATCTTGAAAAAATCCTGCGTGGATATAAAAATATATCCCAGAGCACATTTCTCTCTAGGAAATGTATTTTTTTTTGTATAATATTCAATTATACCGTGATGCCTCTCAGTTTTGTTCTCCTCTCCTATATTGTTTTCGTTTCTTGTTATTTTCGTCAGTTTTTTTGTTATTCTTACATTACTTTTATCGTATTTTATTAATCCTCTCATCCACCAGTCTAAGTAGAACGTACGCGTCCATGTTGATTTTATATATCATGCTCAGTTTGAGAAATATCTAATCTGAAAATATGAAATATTTCCAGTAAATTGAGAATGATGGATTCTCTCGAATTATAATTTGATTACGCAGTTCTTTCTTCACATTGATTACCCTTGATAGATTATTTTGAGATTTTCCATCTCAATATCCACCAATGTTTAATTGACGTAAAAATACATCAAATGATTGCTTGAAACTTGAAACTATACCGAACAGCTGCATACAAATTCACTAAGAACTCATATATGTATATTTGTGTACAAAAATGTACTTAAAAATAGAGTGGACGGGTATATACATACCAGTAACCATACTAATATATAACTGTAAGTATATCTGTGTTAGTGACATTCCATATTTAACCACTTCGGTGTAGATGATAAAAGTAGATAAATCTATAATGTTATTAGCTTCTTCCGTTTCCTTTCGTATTCTTCATATACAACAAACCTCCACTCTTGAATAAATTGAACAGTTGTATTAAAAAACTATGATATATTTGAATTTTGAATCTTAGACCAAATGGCCAATACACCCCTGTACATCTTTTGTTATAACGCTCTTTATGTCCCATAGGCCTACTTTCTGGTTATTAACCTTGCCATTACTTAAGTCTGCAGGTTCAAATTATGCTGCCTAAATATTCAATCTGCTATTTGACTCTTGAATGCCCTATAAGGGATTAATGTTCTGATATGCCGTTCATAGGCCACTGCATTTACTTCAGGGTTACCCTTGTTGCCCAAATTTTTGGATAGCTACGGTAAACAGGACCGTCTCATGATTAAATTATTCGTAGAATTATTCACTTTGAATGCAGATAATTTCAGAAATGGTTCTATCCAGCTTATTATTCGATCTTTGGTGTCTGTATATTCAACTTTTATTATTTATAGCTTTTCCAGAATCATCAATAATATTTATCTTCGAATGAAGATTATTTTCATTGGCTATATTTTTCTCAGCACACAAATGAATCAATACAACGTAAAGAAACCATAAAGTTTTCAATTCACCGAAAAATAATCGAGGAACAGATTCTGAGTTCAAGAACCAATGAATACCAATCATTGCTAATGAAATAACTTCGAATATTCGTATATGTATTTCAAAATCGTTAATCTATCAGCGAATCATGATTTTCAATCTCTTGTTAATATAATTCTTGATTCAAAAATTGCAAAATCTGGTTACTGGTGATCTACATGAACGTCCGATGGACTTTTGATTTGGAGTTTCAAGACATCCATTGAACGTCAAATTTGGTACATGAAAAGTCCTGTCGAGGTCCATGATCGACATTCATTGAATTCTGCTGATTATTGATGCAAATATTCATTTTTCACATCTATCATCAACCACACGTTATACCTACATAACCTCACATGTTTTCTAGATATTGTTAACATCTCCAGACTATAATGAATTTTCGCTCTCGTATTGGAATTCTATGGGTGCTTATTGGACGTATCTATGGGTGCTTATTGGACGATCTATAGATATGAAATTTTATTATACGTAAAATGAATCTACTGAATAAATGAGCATTGAACATTCATCAATATATGTCCAATGTACGTTTGGGCCTGAAATGGACGTTAAGTGGACTTATGTGCTATGTACGAGTTCTCTACATGTGTCCATGATTAGGTTTTTCAATTTTAAATACGTTTTGATTGAAGTGCGCAACATTTCCGAAAACATTTCAGTACAAATTATTGCAGGAAACTTAATAACATAGCAGGAACAAGCTATGAATATTCTAATGGCATGGATTGGAGCAGTATATATTTTGTTTCAGCTTGGCCGTACGTTATGTTCCACTAATTTATTCATCAGGTCAAGTATAAAATAGTAATGCTTTGCATGATATTTTATGTAAACATAAACCTTACCTCGTATTGCCAAGATACCATATTATGTCTGAGTATTGATTCCTTGAATTTCATATTGGAAGTAACGGGCAGTAAACCCCATCACGATAAATGAAATGAGAAACAATTCGAGTGTCACTCAACATTCTTTTACGAATCCTTATGAATTATTGGAAAACAACACTTAACGCGAAGCATATGCATTTTTCATTTCATTGGTTATATGCTCATCGAATTTCTGCTCATCATGAGTGAGATCTTTTTTCGTTCGTATGATTTTAGGAAAATCAAATCCACCTCTGTATATTTATATGCAGTCATCTGTTATTGGCATTGAATAATAAAAATTAATTACTGTATAGGCGTTGGCAGGTGTTTTCTTAGTAATAAATGATTTTCTTGGTCATTAAATTGAAATTGAACGATGGCCAGTGAATTAACAAATAACAAATAAAACCATTAAGATTTGAACGACCCTATAGTGTGATCCAGTTTTGCAAATTTTCTCTCAACTTATCAATGATGATTATATTTTCTTTCTTTCACTCCATTTCAAATTGAGTTTCAATTAAGTTGGAAAATACTAAATATAAATCAGAGATATATTTTGATAAAGATTATGAAAGTTTCGAAAATGCCTATTATACATTGAATATGTATTTTATTTGAAAGTCGAATGTTAAGGCTAAATCTTTATATATCTCAATATTTTATCGATTCATAATTTGTTTTTACAGAGTTTTGCTGAAAAATATTAACGGCAACACCGCATATCCCGACACAAGTCTCTTGAATAAATAAAGTATATTGTTAAATCTGTCCACACCTGTGGTACTAAACACATTCACAGAAGTGGTATTTTATGTTTAAATTATGTCGTTCCTATTTTTAGCGATTAAAAAAGGCGTCTACATAACTTTTGCAAAACGTCTGAAAATTAATTTTCTAGCAGATCGTACACAAACCAATTTCATAGGATAAACAAACCACCTTCCGTAGCAGTTCAAAATCCCGAGAATGCAAGTATAGCATAGCACAACGAAAATAGATCAGACAATTGGAAATAGAAAATATGATCTGTTTTCTCAATGGTGTTCGGAATATTTACAGGTCACACACGTCTCATGTTTGTTAACTTGACGTGTGTATATTTTACGTTTGCTAATCCATCAATAATTTGAATGGGGTATTATTGCCAGTCGAGTAAGGACTCGACAAACTGAAATATATTTCATTGAACAGTGTCGTAGTCAGGATAGGTTTTTTATATGAAAATTTACGAAAACGAGGCATCCAATTATTGTTGTTGTTCGACAATTCTATGAAATAACATGAAATAACAACTTGATTCTTTCGAATAGCCTATTCAAAATGTTTTGACGTGAATTTGATTCGACCAATCAACTAATTGAACATTTGTATATTCTCGAGAGATTTTAATGAACAGAAACTTCAACAACTCCCAATTCTCCGAAATCCTCAAAAGGACCTAATGAATATAATTACTGTCCTGCTGTGGGCTTATATAGGATTGAAATGGAGGAAAACGATCCGAAAACACAATTTCCATCTCGTTTTTCGCCTCGAGAGATTTTTTTCATTTCACACTCCACTTCACTTCCACATTTCACATTCCAAGGTTCCTAAAGAATCAATATCCGTGTCCAGAAAGGAGAAGAAGGAGAAGAGGAGGATTTCATGAACTTTCTCAGTATTTCTTGGACTATCGTCACGGAATTTTTCCTGAAACTATCACTTCATCAGCCACAAGTATCTAATGTCTAAATCATGTGAAGGGCTATGTTCATACGACTTATTTAAAAGCTTCTCAGAATTCCACAGGTCACACCTTGTATATACTGGTCGTATACGGAAGAGATTAGATAAAGTAACCAGTGACTGGGATTTGTGCTATAACTCTTCATAATAAAATCCTGGAATTGGAACTGGGGTAATGATACCCCTGAACCTCTGAGCGCCGATCGATACTTCCCGCTACACAGAACAGCATTCAGGAGGACGGTTCGGGCTTCACATACAGGGTGTTTACATATTGAACCAACAACGATAATATCGTCTTTATATAGAAATGTTTATGGTTTTTTGACATTTGACAGTAGAATAGAAAATCTGAGGAGTGGCTTTTTTCAACCATGTAGAGATAAACTCGTACCTTCACTAACAATAAGTCTGCTTCATCCGAAAACGTCTCACTATAATTGAGATGGAATTGAGGAATTTTCAGTTACCATTCTGATGACTGATTTATAATGATAGGTATAGCTTAAAACTTTGCATTCAATAGATCCAAAAGTTTATATCCACTTGAATGGAAGTCGAACAGCTTTTGTCGTCGAAGTTTTCTTCATTCAGTCGAACTGTTTATCAATTTTGTTACGAAGTTCTCAGTAACTTCATCAGATTCAATTCAATAGCCAAATCTTTAAATAAGAATAATCTTTCTTGAATGCATGACGGCGTCAACAAAAAAGTTAAATTTTACAACTATCCGATCCCAGTGCTTCTGAGATGAGAATAAATTCAATAACTGTAGCGAAGAAATCATCGGGAGATAAGGAAGATGCAAAATAGGTCACGATTTCATATTGATCGCGTTTTTCATCGCCATTATTTTGTAGCTAATGAACATTTCATTAATCAGCAAATTTCATATTGTATGCGGACTGATATCAAGAGATTCTGGATAGGCCTTCTTTTCACCACAAAGAATATTGCTGGCAGCACATTTTTCAGCATATTTCAATATTGATGAAGTGTGCCATTATCTGCCTTGGAAATATCTTGATGAATGTTTTCCAAATAGGTTTCTTCTTCATATACTACATCATGGATAGACAACAGATAACTTATTTATCATTTTGTACAAGCTCCATATCACGACCATGATGTCAAGTTGAAACTTCATAGATCATAGTCTTAAGCGCGGTTAACATCTATCTGTAACGTTTCACCTATGGTTTGGTAAACCAGAATCTGCAATCAATCTGACAAAGCGTTTCTTACAATTGTGACGGCATTCAAAGCTACGACCATGGATATGGAGCATGATAGATAGATAAATAATATACTTTATTATCTGAAGAATATAATTTTCATTGACAAAGTCGTGACGCTTAAAATAAGTAGAAAAAAAATTGTTACAACATTTTACAGTACAGGTCAATAAAATTCAACATGTAAAAATATAAAATAAAGTATAAAATAAACATTACAACTATCACAATGATAATGATAAATATAATACAGAAACAATATAACATATAGACAATGCAATGCATGAATTGTCTTCCATGGGTAATTTCCATTGATGTTACACGTAACGTAATGTTTGAACTGAAAAATAAACAGTCTGTCAACAGTCATTCTGTTCAATAAGTGTAGTTGTAACTTTATTTGAATTCAAACACGATTTCAATTGAATTCATGAATGTCTTCATTTTCATAGCTTTCCACGAAAGAATTGAATTATTGAAAAACGATGTTTTATATTCAGTTTCATATTCAAGTTACCGAAGGAAATATTACCTACCAAAGACATGTTGAAGGGCCAATTCAAATTGACTATTAGACTTTTGCATATCTATCTGTAGCTTTCAATGAACCGTTCAATTAATTTTGAAAGGACTTGGTGGATACCTCTCTCAGATGTTTCAATGACGGAATTCTTTGTCGCCTCTGTATTGATCTACGGAGACCAACACTGCTATCTTCTTTATGCAGTGATATCTAGTAAATTCTTGTAGAATTTATGGCTCATACGTGCACGAGTTAATGCGAATATTCCTCTCCACGGTGTCCTAGAATTCTTAGTAATTAATTCGTGATCTTCCTCATTGTCCTCTGCTTGATGAATAGTTTCATCATGGAATTTTCACTCCCGCTAGACTGGAACAGTTTCGAGGGAACTAATTTATATGATCTCACACCAAGAGTTATTTTTTGTGATCGAAAGTGTCTAGCGTGGATTGAAATTTCGTAATCACTCAACTTATGGTGTTTGAGGAATATCATTGCATTGTTTGACATCAACCTAGTAGAAAATTAATGAGAAAATGTAAGTTCGAAGAAGATATTGTGGAAATAGTTCGTCAAGGGTCTATATTGGGTCCACTACTGTTCGCCATTTTCATCAATTACATTGATTCATTATATGAAGTGTATCAAGGTGATACAACCATAATGATTCAGTTGTGTAATGATAACAGTTCATATACTGACAAGCTGTCATAACTTTTCTGAATATATACACTATACACGTTGTACCAAATTGTTCTCATGGATGAATAAATATGTATTCTAACCGTCAAATACAGTAAACATACGACAACTTCGTATTGGGCCAGCTTAATTTCAAGTTATGAGGCGAGATCATAACTTATTTGAAGTAATTGACGTTAGGCTAAACAATATCTCCTTTGAATTTGCTTTCAGATCGCCTTAATGTTCTATTCAGATAGATTGACATCTCACATATGTCGAGTTCGTTTACCGTTCACTGCATGTAGACAAGTGGAATTGCAGCAATGGGAATGTGAACATAAACCTATATATTTCCCCGATTGAGTTAACTACCCGCGAGGAATTCACAAATTGCCCTTGGTGATGATATTTTCAACAAAATATTAACTTTTACCAGAACCCACATGCCGCTTGTTTATATTCAACCTGCGAGAATTCATAAACAGACTGATAGCGACTGATTGCTGCTATTAGTTTTTATCTGGAAAATTAAGTGATCCTAAATACAGATATAGATATACCCGTTGCACCCAAGAGAAACATTCAAGAATTGCTAAAGTGATGATTTGTTTGGAAACAGTTGAATCACGCCGACGTCAATTGTCAATGTTACAAATCACAGTGTAGAGATATAATGGGAACTTTCTTGGAACTGAGCTAACCTTCGAAAATATTGAATGAGCAAAGGATAATTCGAAAAGAATTCCGATTTTCTGTTGATGCTTGATACAATCATAACTTTCATGAATTATCTGTCCACTATTCTTGAGTAGATCAAAAATAACTGGAAAATCGTCCAAAATAAGAGTTACACAAACAATAATAAATTGCTTTTCGGTCAGCTAAATCCGAAACTGGAGTTTGTCTCACTCGAGTAAGTTGCAAGCTCCGTAAAAAGTTATTACATCGAAGAAAAACCTTTTAGAGACAATCGATTATAATTATTGAATTATCCAATGCTTTGAATCCATATCTTGAGTTTTTAAAAAATGTAGATCCCTGAAATTTTTATAAAAATAAAAATTGCTAAAACTGTCTGAAAAATCCTGAAATATTGGGGAGATGCGAACGAAATGGAATTTGTTTGTTCAGATCACGTTTATATCTTTTTCTCTGTGCACAGTATCTCAATTTTTGATTGGAATAATAACGAACTCTTAATATGGCTGATAAACCGCAAAAAAATAATTGCATTCGATCGAACGTGATTTCAATGCATTTCGATGCGCTGTATCTGTGCTCTATATTTGATCACACACCTACTAAACTTTCAGTATATTGCATATTCTTGAGTAAATTAACAACATGAATATGTTGTCATTAAAATGAATACAGTAAGAAGTTATTCCCCAATATGATGTAATCAACCTTTTACCGTTTTTGGAACAAATATATAAAGTTGAAATGAGTTTATCTCAGAACTATGTACAGCACAGAATATCCTCTGTTAACTTAACAACTTCCAATCCTATTTATTGCCAGTCAGTAGTCGCTGAGATATAGAGGCACCTCTCTAGAAATAAAACGAATAGCTTCAGGATGAGATGATTTTATAGACGTCTAAAAAGGTTTTTAAGAATTGTTCTCGTGAATGCATTAACCAAATTAGAAAACTGCTGAATGACTGGGTTTCAACAGAATGTATTTTCGTTCATTCACATCCTAGAGGTAGCTGTGGAGACGTTTTCAGGTCCTCTTTCATTCTCTGCTTTATCGATTTTTCTCATCTTGGAATTACCTGGTACTAAACAAAATTTTCCTGGTGCTATGAATGGGAACATTTATTTATACGTATCCACATAGAGAAGATAGTGATCATGAACTTTCATGTTAAAATTGACGATGATGAAGAGTATTTGATTACAGAGGAGTAAAGAGAAACTGAATGCACCCCAAAAATAGTTAAGAATGACCAGTTACAATTTAAACAATTGAAAATAATATTTCCTATTTTCATTGTGAACTGATTCATACAGGGTGAATGAACTGGACCATTTGGTAGTTTTGCTGATGGTTCTTTGTAGCCAGGCATATGTTTAGGAGAAATCAATTAATACGGGGTGTTTCAAAAACATATGACTAGCCAAAAGTATGATATTCTAACGAATCATTTGTATTTTTGAACTCAATGAATATCAGTGTGACAAACTGTACGTATTCTCTCACCTTACTGTAATAGTTTCCATAGCAATTTTCAAAAACCAACCTTTGAATTGAAAATATTTTTCAATATTCGTTGAAGCTTATAGATTCCCTACCATTTGTAGGGATTCTTTTGGTGATCCAATCAATTCATCTAGAATTTATTAGATAGACATCTTTTTTGTATCAGACTACTATCACTCATTGATTATGTTATTTGTTCCTAGGTATGGTGATATGGTTCCTGCAACGATAGCAGGGAAAATAGTAGGCGGTGTCTGCTCCCTAAGCGGTGTGTTGGTGATAGCTCTACCGGTACCTGTCATTGTATCGAATTTCAGTAGGATATATCATCAGAACCAAAGAGCAGATAAAAGAAAAGCCCAGAGGGTACGTATTGCTCTCGATTGCTTCTTATGGAGTTATTTCGAATCAAAAGTGTATTTATTTGAGAAAGATAGTTCTGACAGATTTGGTTATCTTTCGATGCCAATGATGCAAACTAAAAAGTATCTAACAACCGCTGAGCTTCTTTGGTAGCAGGAAACATTTAAGCATCAATAACTATAGCCACACTTCACTGTTACTGATGCCAAATTCATTTGGAAAGAAAACATTGATCTGCTAATAAAGTTTGCTAAGTTTATCATCACAAATATTGGAAATAATTGTTCAACGGTTATCCACAGTCAATAGTTATCCAATTATGGTGTACCAATTTGAATGAGAAACTCAACCTAACAATTTTTTTCGGAGTATCGTTGAAAAAAAACAGCAACATCGCAATTTTTTGCAAACTGTCACAAATATCTTGCTTGAAAAAATAGACTATATATTTTTATGAACCAGAACTGATTCGGAAGTTTGAATAACTAACTCCATCTCACTCACTGTCAAAAATTGTCATATTCAACATTTGAATCAACTGATATCAAGTAAATTGAAGAATATTTAAATTAATTTGAATATTTGAATGTCTGAGTATTTTCAAAATGAATCTTATTGCAGCTAATTCAAGAATTTAATATTGCTGAACAAGATTGAAAATTTATTTCTAATGAGTAACACTATCTCTTTTTCCATTCGAAATTCTTGAGATATTGCTTATGATTCAGAAGGGCTACAAGAAGAGACATTTTCATACCCAATTCAACACCTGCTTCCACAATGGGGAATTCTCCTTCAGACGATAATGAAGTTTTTTTATGATATATCTCTAAAACGTCGCATTTCAAATTTATCATTTCAACCTTTTTCCTTTTCCTTTTTTCAAGTACTTAAAAAACAAAAATAAATATGGGAATTTAAAGTTTAAAGTGCTTTGTTTCTAATTCACCATTTGGCAACATCGACTGCGGATTACAGTGATAAAAAAGGACAACGTTGATTAGGTAAACAAAGATGGTAAGATTTTAATCAGATTAGAAACCCATTCTGCTCATTTCTATTCCATGACGTTCCATGCATCGCAAAGGAGGCAACGACCAAGTTAGAGAGAGAGGTTTTAAGGTTATGTTTAAGTTTGGCATGGCTTGGCTTCTAATTAAGGTTGTTGGTTGGGTTGGACTATTATATTGATGTATAATATCAAATAACTCAAAAACAATTCAATCAAGTATTCTTTACCAGCCACAAAGCATAAACAAAAAGTTGGGTTATGACAACCGACAAATTTTGACACTAGATTGTAAATGTACAGATAACAAAGAACAAATATATGTTGCTCTTTTTCTAGCCTACTAGGCGCTGTTGCCAATTTCTGAACTAGAAACGAAGCGATTTAAAATTTAAAACCCCATATTTGAAAAATTATTTCGGATAGTTTCTGCAGAGAGTTTGGAGCATTCATAAATGAAACTCCTAATCATTAACTTTCAACTTGCATTTCCAGTAATAACCCAAATTGAGGAGACTTCCTCATTACGTTCATGGAACAAATGAAACATCTGATGCCGTTGATTACAGAAAGCACGTCTGGCCCGAATCCGCATCGCCAAAGCATCCTCTGGCGCAGCTTTCGTTAGCAAGAAGAAAGCCGCTGAAGCTCGGCTGGCAGCCCAGGAATCCGGCATCGAACTGGACGACAACTACCGCGACGAAGACATCTTCGAGCTGCAACACCACCACCTGCTGCGATGCCTCGAGAAAACCACAGACCGCGAATTCGTTGAGCTGGAGGTGCCCTACAACGGCCACCCGAAGAGGCCGGGTTCCCCCTCCCCGTTGGCCAGTCCGGCCCACTCTGCGGTGTCAATTGGCCTGTTGCAGTCTTGCTGCGGCAGGTGTTGCCCCAGGAGGTACCAGCAGACCTGCGGGAAGTACATGCCTGCTGCGTCGGCTGCGCAGACTAATCAGACTGGAAGCGGCATGGATGGGACTTATCTTGTAGAAGCGTCTTTCTAAGACATATCAAGGGATTCGCCTTCTCTTCCGTTCCAGGGAAAACGGCTCTCTACCAGGATATCCAAATTAACTTTCCACCATTGGATTATATTCGTTACTATAGCTTATTCATTTGAGGAAGATAGTTCTGACAGATTTTTTCATTACCATTAGTGCAAAATAAAAAGTATCCAGCTAACCACTGAACTTCTTATTGGTTGAGACATGGCTAGGAACATCTTCACAAATATCGAAAACATTGTTATCCACAGTTATCGAATACATTTTCCAAAATCTTTCGAACGATGACCTCAACCTAACTTTTTGTTTCGGAGTATCGTAGGAAAAAAGAGACAAATAGCAACACCGCACTTTCTGGCGAGCTGTCCCAACTATCTTGCTTAAATAAATACACGAAACAGATGAGCATCGCGGGTAACACCATTGCCTTCATCGCTTAGTAGGATGCTACGAAAACCACATAAGTGGCATTTCCATGTATCAAAGGAGCTTCGAGAATAATCACAATCCGTCAGATATTGACATATTTCATTAATTATTGTTTCAACATCAAAAGTTCCAGATCGAATAGTTTCATCCAATTATTTCGATATGGTTGACATTTGATTGAGATATCCCTGGATTTTTGCTGTCCGTTAGTGCAAGATTGAATCAAATTGGTTCACAAAATGATTGTTAGTTACGAAATAATTAGATATGGGACCATCGTCGATTGGGCATCAAGAGATTCTGTCTGAATCGGCGAGAGGAGGCGATGACAAATTCGCAAGTGAGTGTTCTCCTTAACAAGAACTGAACGAAAATAGCCAGTACTTCAACTTCTGTGGCGTGATATTTGGCGATTAGCGCATTGTACATTTATGGGTGAAGGCTCATTTTATTATGCCATTACCAGTTAACCGAAAGCAACATTCCTCAAATGGGTTAACGTATATATTTTGGGATCCAGGGAAATTCAAACACAACTAATCGATATGTGAAGATATTCAAGATTTACGTCGCCCTATCACGTCAAAATAATGACGCAGTGTCATTTATTATAAAAGGTACTTTTATCCAGAACTTACAAAGTATTGCGCGTTTTTTGTTTGGTGTTCTTTGGGGCTAGTTTGAGTGTTTTCAGTTGAAAATGAATTGACAGTGACATAAAGATAACTTGTCAACCACGAAACGAAGGCTGAGTATATATTAGTGAATCCGTATAGAAGAAATTCTTGCATGCTAGTTATATTTTCAGATTTGTGTGTCTATACGTCTAAAACATTTTTCAATGCGAAAATATTGAGAGCCCTTTTAAATACAATGGAATTCAGAACTAGTAGATGTTTTTTTTCTATAATATCGATTTTTTTATTAACAAAACATAACATTTGGTGTACCCTTATGAAAATGAATGTTAATAGTTCTTTTATTATAAATATAATCCAGCATGCATGATTCCGATTGACACCTTATTTCTAACACGAAAATCTGGAGGTAACCTTACCTAACTTGTCGATTGAACTAGATTATATTAATTGATCTTTGCATAAATACATGTTATAGTAACACGAAAATCATCTAAAGAATCAGCGGCTTCGCTGATCCCTCATCGTTTTTCATGCATCGTCAAGAAACTGGTAGGTGTCGCAAAAATTGGAATATACGCACGAAATAATTTCTCTCTCAATTTTCGTATTTGTGCGTGCCTTATTTCGTTCACTCATTTTTTTTGTGGTATGATGAAAATTCCGTATCTCTTCACTTTCGAGCATTTCTTTGATTGCTCTACCTGGCTTTGCTCTATGCAAAACTGATCAAAGAATGAATACTAGGTGTTTCAAAATTCATGCTTCACACGAGGTTGCTCTCGTGATTTAATACAAACATACATGAATTAAATACAAACATAAGAAATCAATCACCGTTGGAATTTTCTCATTAAAATTCGAAAAATGGGTCATCCAAAAAAAACATATGAGCTGAAATCAATTCCATTTTGATTTCATGTTGATTTTTGCTCTTTTATTCATCAAATCAAGAGAGATTCTCCCGATTATAATTCATTTCTTGTAGAGAAAGCTATCTTCACAACCAGATTTGATTTATTCTCATGAAACGAAATTCGAAGATAAATATATGAACTGGTATTTCTATTGCCAGATTCAATTTTCCATTCGTATTTACTCGTCCTGGATAACTTTTAATTATCGTAGAGAGGTAGATTCGTAAATCCGCAGACCAAAATGGATCCCCAATATTTCTCAGCCTATGTAAACTGCGCCTGAAAGTAATTGAATTCATAGTATGTATCAATAAGATACTGATTTTTGTAGGGATTGACATTTGACAATTGGGATATCTTACGTCCAGGACAAGCTATACAACCTACAAGGCCTCAATATGGACAAATTCATTTAGCCTATTATCAGTCTGAAACCAACAATTATTTACTCGTGACAATATTCAGAAAACCAGTGTGAATAAGCTATTGAGAACAATGAAATGCAGATGAATCGAATAGATGTGGGATTGATACAAAAGTCTGCGAAATGTTGAAGAGGTTTCTTGAAATAATAGTAATAGTAAGGCCCTTGTGATATGTGCCAAGAACATTTGCTCAACATTTTCACAAGCTATAAAAAAGATTTGTTCACGATATTGGGGCAAAATTCAACAATAGTTTCTCTCTGAAATCTCTGATCCAACATTATCTACCTTTGGAATCAAATGGCTTGCTTCTTTTCCCGAATAAAACTTGAGATACACAAATAAAAACAACAATGAACTAATTTTGATTCGTCGAGTTGAATTTCGAATGGAATTATTTTGGGTGTTTCAAAAAGGTACTAATTGAAAATTAGATGTAAGAAGAAACTGTTTAACGAAAATGTTTTGATTACCATCAAACCTATAAGTACCAAGAGCCCATAAAACGACAATATAATAGTTTTCATCTTATGTGCGATGTTATTTTTATCTTTATATATACTTAGATCTTCGTATCAGCTTTCATAATGAAAACACTGATTAGATCTGATAGCTAGTAAACATAACAGTGAAATAAAATCAATTACTATCATTTTCTTAACAAATTGCCTTAACTTTGATAACCCGTCTGTATGATTTTGCTCATTGTTTCATTATTGTCTTCATTTGTACCCATTCATTTACTTATTGAACTATTTACCTAAATGGTGAATTTTTATAATATTTCTCTTTTTCTAGGATATACTGACTTCGACTTTTTTAAGAATACATAATAATTCCTAACAATGAATTGAATACAATTTGTATATAAAAACTTTACTCCAATAATATGGGATAGGGGTACTGTTCACGTGTCAATGTCATATTCGGATACATAGGATCACGTGAAAGGGACCCTGTATATTTAGGTAATAGTTTCTTCCTTGAAATGTTTATTTGATGTATATTCTAAGCGAATTGCCAATTCAACTTTCGTAGACCAATCGGTAGTGCAATTTTTCAATCAATAATACCTACTGTTGTGTAAATTGTGTAGTATAAAATGTGATATAGTAAATAAATAAAGTTATATAATGGAACTGGTAGTATAAATATACAAGTCGGAGCTCTTATATTTTCAAGTTTATTTTTGAACCTATTTTTTTTCGTTTATCTGTTCAAAATTATCGATTCAAAATTCCATGTCTCTGTACATTGTAAACGATTTTTTTTTCTTTGTGAGAATGAAAGTCCTGTAATCTGTGAATCCAAACAAAAACATAAGCTCAAATGAGTTCTGTGGCAAAGGTTGAAAATGTGAGTCATACGGTATTGAGATATCAGCTTATAAATACAATGACTATTGAAAAATTCGAACGAAAGAATTGACTTATTACAAAGAAGTCAAAAATTAAAGTCAAAATTCTGTCTTACCCAAGATATATTCCTTCCGATACTGTACATCTGTTCGGAGACACTAAAAAACTTCTTATGAGCGTGACACCTAGCGGAAAAATATTGAACTCTTCTATCTATCTATAAATATGTATCTGAGCCTCAGGGCATCTGCCAGTTTTCTATTTCAATTGCCGATTTCCCTTTGCCTAGTTTGTATCGTCAGCTTCAGATGTCTCTATCAGTGGTTCAAGATTCGATTTTCAATTATAATTTCAACTCATGCATGCTAGCTAATTTTTCTTCATGAGATGACTGACTTCTGACCTCGCATTTAGTCTTTACCGATATGCTTGGAAATTTGCTCTATATAAAATTCTCTTTGTGGGGGTAACAATACTTTTGGCCAATGGAAATACAGGAAAAAATGCGATATGTAATAGCCGTATAAAAATAAGTTCATATTCATTGGTTCTATCTGCTGCTTTTTTTCCCATTATTATTTTTAAATAATCAAATTTTTTTGGTATCAGTTTTAAAAACGACATATTTTCCTTGCTTTATTTTGTGAGACAACTGGTTTTTCGAATTGTGTAATTCTTTCACGATCCGAACCGAATCTGATCATGCAGAGGAAATTCTGATAAACTCTAGTGGAGAGGGTGAAACCTCATGGGTTGATCTTTCTTCGGAAACTAGTTTGTAGGCTAAAGTTCAGTTGACACGATAATAAATCGTAGAACAGGGACATGGGAAATTCGCGACAGCTAAGCTAGAACAGTTTTGGCAAATGGCCCTTAAGTCAAGAGTTATTGCCAAACAGAAACCGAACTTGAGTATGATCAAGAACAGGGTTATCTTGATGAAAAATCGATTCCTTCCGAATATACAAAGCATTACCATAATAAAGTAAGGTAATAAGGGGTAAACAGAGATAATAATTCGGCCCGGAAAAAAAAAACAGTTGTTAATTAATGTCAAATAATTGAGTCTGGAACAGCGACAGTACCATGAAGAAATACAAACAACAGAGTTAGTTGTTTTTGCATCGTCATACTGTTTGGAGTTGCATCGAGAAGTTGACAAATACGATTGTGAACAGACCAGAAATTGTCATCTATAACAAGAAAACATGATTCAAAAACACGATGAAATTGAAACAAAACCATTCCATCATTGATAATGGCATTTCACCCGGCATTTCACCCGTCAAACCTACCAAATGAAAAGAACAAAACAATATATCTGTTAAATTATACATACGAAATCCTATGAATGAAACTGCTAACCATCATGTTAGACCACAATATTTTCTATTCATTGATATAAAGTTTTTATATGAAGTCTACTGGGAAAGTGTATAACCAAGTTTTGATTATTCTTCCAAACTAAGTAAAAGAGTTTATTTCTCTCAGTTTTCGTGGCAACTCATTAAAATATTTGGGCTAAGAAAGTTGAAACACTGCTACCCTAGTGCTTTTTCTTTTCCTGACACAACAGAATAAACCTTCTTTCTTCTTGGCTAAACAGTTGCCCTTTCTCTATACTGCTTCATCAGGATTATTTTCACAAATAATCAATTCATATTCAATGTTGTAGTTTCTCGGTAGTATTGTTTGAACTAAACCGTTTCTTTCTGGAGGTGAAGAAACATAGTTTCTTAGTAATTAATAGTTCATAATTGAATGTGAAATAGTGGGAATTCTCCCAAGAAGCATTTTTATTTTGTGGAATGACGAAGTTTTGCCTTGCATTGTGTTACATCGTCGCATGCATTTTAATCACACTCAGCCCCTGGAAGTATTCCATAGAAATGGATTTGAATAGAGCGTCGATCTGTTCGTCCGCAAATAACGAAGCAGCCTGGATTCTTTCATTATAAAGACCATATTTGGATGAAATGCATCCCAATTAGTACCACCAAAGACGACGTCTCGTATACACAGAAGAAGGAAAACAATGTTTTAGGCTCGAATGAGGTGAAAGGATATGAACCATTCCCCATAATGCCGGCCAACGCTGCTGACCTCTTATAATGAAAGCAGGAAAGTACAAAGAATCCCATTCAGAACGCTTAACGCCAAAACGCACCCCCAATAACTTCGAAATATTGTTGTCCTGCAAACGCCGACGCCTGTCGATTTTTTTCCCGAGGGAACATCGCTCGACATGAACGAGAACACCATTAGTATTACACTCCTCCTCTGGATCCAACCCTCCGAAGTTTTCTGCATGGCTCGGGATCTTTCATCCCTCATAATAATTTCACTTGGAAATATTCAACTTCGAGCAGTATCACCGACTTTTACGAACCAAAATATTGAATATCAAGTGCGACATGGCACCTTCTGAAATTTTCGAGCAATTGACGCTAATACTTCCCATCAAATTACATGAAATTTGAATTGTAAAAGGAAGAGAGAGATATGCAGGAGCGGAGAGAGACAGACTACACACTTTGTTTACTTATGGACATTTCATTATCGACATCATTTTTGATTGGATTCGAATACTTCACGAGATACACACGTTGAAAATCGAATTCAGTTACACATTCAAGGTGTTATTGTAATTAACTTTTACATTTAAGAGGCATCGACAAACTAGAATATTGATATTGAAAATCATGAGCCAAACATGTCTCAAGTTATCAACAAAAAACTGGTATATTAGCAAGAACTGTAGAATGAAAATTGGTGTGTAAAAATCCACAATAGTTCAATAACTCGAAGAAATTGATTTTCTAAGACGGATGCGCTGATATTATGAATCATGTCTCGTGGTCTAATAAGAGTAGGTTCAGTATTACAACCGAAAAACAGCAACCAAAACCATGGCCCAAATTCTCGAAAAAATAACACGAAAATGTGAAAGCTATCAAATCTTAACTTCTTTTGTCGTTACCTGTTAAATCTCTTTTCTTTTAAACATGAAAAGAAGAAAAACTAAGTGTGGTTTCCTCCAAAAAGATCGAGAGAATGACTTCAATTTCCTCTTTTATAATTGTAATTATTATTACAAACATCGAGATTTGTTCACTCTGTACGTTTTCTGAACGAGGCATTTATATTTTAATTAAAACGTTTATTTCAAGAATTAACAATCACAAATAGTTTAATTGAATTTATGGCGAAATATTTTGTGAATTCGCCAATGTTTAGTGAACTTGTAAATTTTTGGTGAATGGAGCGTTAAAATAATGCGATCAGATGCGTTTCGATACGCCTCCACCAAAATTTCAACAAATTATTCACAACGTTTATTCATCGAAGTGAATATATTTCCAGAATATTCTCAATTCAGTGTCATTCAGATATACCCGAAATTGCCTTGTTTTCCATCGAATATTCTATTCAATTTTTTTTTCTAGAAAAAGAAAACATTAAATCATTCTTTATACTTTTACCTAGTCCAATATTTTCTCTAACATCATCTCATAATTCGATGCAGGGCAGTATGCAAATGCAAATGAGAATATGTAGATCAGAAATCAGTGAGCTTGAATTATTAGACGAGCGTTAAAGTATTCCATGCAGCATGTGCTCTGTTATTTAGGAAAGTTTTCAACGCAATGTGTGCGAAAGGAGTTGACCCTCGGACACGAAAGTCAAGAAAAACAGCTTGCGGCTCAAAGACTCATAAAGTCAATGTATGGAAGCCAATAAATTCGAAATCTGGCAGTAAGATGGCAAAAGTATAGCCAGCAGCCACCACCAAAGCTCATTTACTTCCTAGTCAGGAGTTTTAGCAGTGAAACTGGCTGCGTTGCGACAAGGGATTGCACTTGCGCGGACATTCATTGATTTGTATAAACTCTCTGCGAAAGAAGCTGCAACAAGCGTCGCTCGAATTTCGTCCTTTCTCGGAGCTTTAGAAGGCAACAAGAGATTGAGGTCATGTGGAAAATCTATTGAGAGTGAGAGCAGGACTTACAGTGGCGTTCGCAGAAATTCACTTCTTTTCTTCATAAACACATCAGCAATTCGTAAGGTCCTTCTGAATGAACAACCATTCCTACATTTTTTCCCAATGACTGAACGCTCTAACTGAGTTTTATTCCTATTTTGAGTGTCAGAATCCCAGAATAAAAATAAATCTTATCCTATCGAATTGAATCTAACGATGAAGCCTCAATATTTTTATATTTTGACCACCTCAATGCCCAATTTTAATGTCTCTCTTTCAAGTACTCGTGGTTGAATAAGAGTAGAATCACCAGCCTTTTGTTAAAATGAATCAAAGTTTTATATTGATAATGTATTCGAATATCGTGAATTTTCGTTTCCAAAGTTTAGGTCAGTTTTGTCTCTTCGCAGGTTGATTTATTTCATCAATTCTCTATGCAGAAATGTTCGTTTTTTCAATAACATTTTCTGTTACCTATTCCATGATGTCCATTTTCAGTACGTATTCCTAACCAACCTTTGGTTGAAATTGCTTGAATTATTTTTCTGTAGACATTGTGATGGTCTAGATCACATTGATTTGTCGTATTTTTTAGGATTAGGAACGGTTGAATGTACTGATATCGATTGTATAGAATCTATATACTCCAAATCGATCCAAGAAATTCTCTTTATTCTATACAATTAATCAATCAATCAATGAATAAGATATCTCTGCCCCAGGATTACTTCAATTTAACAAAGTATATTTGAATAAAATTGATTAACTTTTTTAGAAAGGTGGTTGTATAATTTTTTACTATTATAAATGATGTAGTAGTGTAATGGAGGCCTCGCAACCAACATTTTCACTTCTTTTCTGAAATTTTCACACTATTCAGTACTATTATTAATGAGATAGATTCATCTTTTTGCTATTTTGAATGATTGGAGTTCGGTATCATCGTCATTGCAGAGTTTTGTGAATGCACCAGAGATGAAAACACTTGTTAGTGCCAACACATTTCGGTGTTCAGTAATTATCACTATTTGACTTTCTGTTGAGCGAAACGAATGACATATCTGATCCTGAGGAAAATCCACCGATTTGTAGAATAGTCAAATTCGTCGAGTATGTTATGTCATTCGATTTCTAGTGAGTGTTTGGTGTTTTGGCATGGAATAGGACAGACGGAGGAGCAGTTAGACAGACAAATCGGGGATGCATTGTAGTTCGGTGCGCCGCTGCCGCCATAACGCTGTACCACAGTCGAGGGGGGCATTGGACATGCGGAAAAGACGGCCGTTTCGTCGGTAGTGCAGTATACCTTTCCGTCAGACGTACTTCGGACTCGACTCTCGGGTGATCGCTATGGATCCGCTTTTCTGCTTTTAGTACACGTCTGTTCTGTGCACTGTAGGCACGAACCAGTAAACATAACATGCTCTAACCTAAAACTAACCTAATCGGTAGTTCGACTGTATGTATATACATGTGTATCAACAATTGTATACATGAATATATATGTGTTCAACTTAAATAAACAAACCTTCGAGCACTTAAAAACTTGTGAATTAAAATGATCCAAACTAACCGAGGCACTTTTAAATAAATCGAATTAAATTCAATCGCTCTAAAATTGAAACCTAAATGCAAGCCATTAAAACACAGTTCAGCATTGGCCCAAGATTGCTCTGACCTGCTAACCAATTTCCCGGATATGCAGCATTCTCAATATACATGCAGGCTACGTCCGCTGACGCTAATACTTCTTTTACACATCTGTCTATCGCTACCAAATGGTAGGCATCTATCAAACTATCTACCCCAGTTTCTTGGTGTCCCATTTGTAGCTTTCGTCCCCTTCGGGCCCCAGTAGTAGTTTTTGTGTGTGTGAGATACCCCAACCCATGCCTAGTCGACCCAGTAGATGTGATTAAGTTCACCATTTTTCTTTTGTTTTGCCGTAGATTTGTGTATCGTGTAAGTATCCTTTTTGAATGCGAGTAGTTGCAGTCTTTGATTAAGTTCTTTAGTAGGTATTTATGGTTGAAGGTTGTTTCTCCAGTTTTCTGGATGGTTGTCAGTTGTTGAAGTACCTCGTATTTTGAATTTGCATGTCGAACGTCATTTCTGATACAGTTGTTATGATGTGCTTGCCAAATATGTCTCAACATCGAATAACATAAGTTTTCCACGAGAAATTCTCCGTGTGGCTCATGTGAGTCTGAAAGGTTTGTTTTGTAAATATTCTCGAAACATCGAATGATAAGGGAAATGAAAATATTGAACTTCTGTTGCTCTACAAGGTGCTGTGAATGTTATTTATGAAAACACAATCTTCGAAGGTACGTGAAACGAGAGAGGCCGTTTCAAAATAATTCGCATCCCATTTTTGTTCGTTTATTTCATACTCATCTTGCCTCAAGAGTCACTTACTGAATTGTTGATATTGAAGGCAAAACAATTTTAATATCATAGAATTAAATTCCACAATAAAATAAGGGTGATTGCACGTACCAAGTTGTTTGAAGTTTTTTCTGTACTTACCTATTTATGTCAAGAAGCACGAATTTGGCAATATCATAATGGAAAAATCAATACTTTTCGAGATATTCTACTTCAAAGTTGAAATTTCACCTTCTTTCCGTATTCCTTTCTGAATAAGATTGTACATATTTTGGGGTTATTTCTTCAACAGCGTGTCACATTATGTATAAAAGAGAAATAATTATTCATTAAAAACACCTTATTTTTTCAATTATTCAGGCCCCAAATTTCTTGAGCAGTAGTCAACTTATATTTATCAACAGGACGCAGGACTTTGGTGATAATTTCTAATATTCTATTACTTCTAATTCAGGAGTTTATTATACGGAAATATCCTTCTGATTTTGATTTTATAGTGAATTCCATGAGAACCGACTATGTGTCTCACTGTCAACTGTGTATAAACGATAATTTAGAGTCGTACTATTACTGTGTGGTTAGCATGAAATTGAAAACTGCTCAAAAAATGTAGGGTCTGAATAATTTTAAAAATACGACGTTTCAAATGTATTCTCACGATGAACAGAAAATAAGGTGAAATTTCAACTTTGAACATCGATTTCGTAACGATGATATTGCCAAATTCGTGTTTCTTGGACTAAAAAACTTGAGTACAAAATCACTAGATATGTGCACTTTTACCAAAATAAGCTTATATGAATTCAACAAGATACTTACTCATTTGATAACCCATAATAAGTTCTGTTTAAAGTATCGTTTCTCTAAATCAAACCGAGTTCTTTACAGATTACTTTTCAAGTATTAATATCGACAGTACACATATTCCTCTCAAGAAAATCATTAGTTTCGATGAAACCCATTAAAAAGGTGTTTCGTACATCAGAAAGCGCTCTGTATGCAACCGGAACAGAAAATAAGAAGCTTGAAAAAGAAAAAGTGGCTCTGGCAAATAAAATCGAGAATATCCATAATCTAAATAACATTTCAAGCTTTCCCCAATTTTGTTCATAGTAACGCTTCATTTTTACGTGACTTATTTTTACTTTCGATTCGCAATTACATTTCCATGCTGATAATCTACTCAATACCTGAAATTGAGGTCGTCCAGTGCAAAAATGACGATCCTTTTATGGACAGTACATCTGAATTCTCGAGGGCAATGAATTATATTCCATTCAAAATTGTAATTTCCGCGGCCCAATGAAAATTTACAACCCTCAAATTAAATTCCTATGTTGAATTAGCCATTATACCCCATAAATTATTCGACATACATGATGAATTAGGCTTGTCTATCTATATTATTTCTCATCTCACGAAAACCCAATAGCGTGGGGTGTATTACGGACTCCACATATCAACGAAAATATCAGAATGCCAAGGCTTAGCTACATCTAACAGAACAGCAATGGGGCTGTAGTAAATAGCATTGTATGAAAGGGAATTATTTGAAATGTCTCTCCCCACACACTAACCACATTGTGACGATGTTTCCCATAAAGAATACCGCCAACAATTCCAGCTAAATTCCGCAGAAAAAACGCGTTCAACGCTGGCATGGGTTGTGTATAGTCACTCATCATATACAGAGTGCTTCTGAAATTCATTCGAACAAGATGAAGAATTCAGAAAACGAAACGATCTAGAACCTTCTGACTATTCGAAAGGGTATTCAGTACTTGTTGTTTCAGCTTTTTTGAAACAAATTCATAGGGATGAATTCCAGTGATCTATATATATTGGAAAATATGTCCACGATGTTGTCACTTTCGATATTGGAATTCAATATCAACTTGCTTGATTTATATTAACATCATTACCTTTTATTACTCCATCGAAAATTTCAGCTGCTAACTTAATAATGAAATCCACAATGTATCATCCTGAAATTCCAAATAAAATTCTCAAGTGAACAAGAAATTTCAATGTCGAGTTCTTCGAATATTCAGCTGCTCAATATCGATTTGAGGGTTAGACTTGCGATGATAAAATTCCCAAGTTTTCGAAAGTATTAATTATTTTGGCGAGCTTCAGTCAGATACACCTCATTGTTATTTACGACTTGACGTATACTTCAAAAATAATCTATATTGATGATATGATAGAGAGTATGTTGATATTCTTCGCTACGCCCTGGTGTGTATTAAAAGAGCGATATATTTCAATTCCGGGACTCTCTTTTGGACTGAAGGAATTCGAATATTTCAGTTGCCTGTAAATGTCTCCAGTTGGCATTGAGAAAAAAGATAGTGTGCCACGCAGAAGTGAAAAGACGGAAATATGGTTTTATGAAATACCTTTATGAGAAAATTCCGATTCACATCTCGAAAGAGAATGTACGTGCTAGTGATTGAAAATGCAGAGTTTTCTGAATATATCCTGGATGTAGGCAGTATGGAGGAGTTAAACAAACAAAATACGTAATATTGGAGAAAGAGTAGCAAACCGCCAGACAATAACAGATGTTAGGCAAATAGAAGCAACATTCATTTCACTGTTATTGACGTCTGGTGGGTTACTTCACTTCAGAATGAAAATCACTTCATATCAATATACCCAGTGTCTATTCGCGGTCATGTGTGTGAAGCAGACGCTCATTGCCTTCTGTTTTGGATCTGGTATAGTTGAATCTTTGCAATAAGAATTGAAAGACGAATGAATTCAATGAGAGAACCTTGCTAGCCATGAATAATCAATTAATATACAAATTTCTGGGAATACAAAAATGTAATGCCTTCGTAATGAAATCATCACACGGAGATATACATTTAGACTAGCGAAGTATCGAATTCCCAACAATTAATTACTCCACCATGTTGTGCTAATATCTAGATGTATTTTTCTGATGTATAACATCAGTATAGTTCGTACAAAGTCACTTAATTCGAGAGCATTCCTCAGACGAGCCCACTATTCTGAGGTAGTGACATCGGTATCAAATGCTCTCTTATTGGTCTATGCAAGATTGAACTACTATTGAACGAAAATCAAGGTTTGATTATTTACTTTACGACATTCGCAAATCGTAGTATTGCCACGCCTGCAATGTCAATTTCCTTAGTATGATTTAATGCATATTTAACGAATGAATCCATTATAGATATAATAATACAAGAAACGTTGATTGTGATTGAATCAAGAATATCGTGGGTACTGTGCATTTATATAAAAACTGGCAATATTCAATCAGAATAATAATTTTCGAGTTCACACATAGATGTGATGGAAATGTGAATATAGGAGCACTTAATTAAGATATTCAAACTCTGGAAGCTTACAATGTTTCTCAATGTGATACTATCAAAATATCATAATTAAATTCCGTAAATTGAATAATTTCATCAACTATATAATATATCATTCATCTGAAAAATTATTCAATGAGGTCGATTGTTCTGTGTATCATTCGAACTCTTTTCATTTTATTCATGTCTGAAAAGCATTCAAAACTCCCAATTAAGTAACAAACAGATTAATGTAACGTTAAATAGCATAATGCCGTGAATAACGTCAAATTTTCATGATTCTGATATTTCCCTGTCATGAAATTTAATAACTCGCCATTTTGATCCAGCAATTGTAGATTTTTTGTTGCTTGTTGCGTTGTTCCGTTCGCCATTTTTCATTAAAAGTGACAAAATAGAAAGCATTTTTATGGAGTTCATTTTACCCACTACGACTACCGAGAAATTGTTGTATTTTCACGAGTCTTTGATTCGTATCATTGATATTCATCCACCAGAAATAATAACATCTATTTCCAGAATCTCACTTTCCAATAAGTTTCTAAGGTCTCACATACAGGTCTGGAAAGTAGGACACTACGAAAAATTTGCCATATTTATCCGCTAGAAGCGTAATTGTTCCAGAGTAAGATTAATCTTCGACAGTTCGTATCGTATTCGTGAACAAAACATACGATTAGTTAGACTATATGCAAAATTCTATTGAATGAATACAAAATTCCTACATTCACAGACAGGGCAACGCTGCAGGTGACAAAACAGGGCAACCACCAAATTGTCTTCAATGTTTATACTAACCTCCACTGTACCAGTTTCCAGACCTGTATGTAAGACCAAGCACTACAAGCAAATAACAAGAACCTAACCTAAGAAATAACATACTTGAAAGCCATGTGTCCAAAATGGTGACGTTTCCAGAGTTGAATTCCTCCTCTTATCTTTGACAACAGACCATCTGAAATCTATTCGGCCTCAAGACTGACTGATACTACCATTGCAGATGTTTCTAAATCGAACAAAGTGAGCCTATTATGTGGTCGGATGGATTCAGGTGATAGGAAAGAGAAGACGAATTCTAGTTTGCCACAGTTCGAGTACAACCATTACTGCTGACATCGAACATATTATTCTCCTTTGGCTATTTTTATAAACAGGGTCATTCAACTCTGAAAGTCATTATCGAGATCTCGAAAACTCTAAACTTGATCGTTATAAAAGTGAAAGATTAAATACGCCCTTCCACTGATTTACTTTTCGACTCATGTCAACTCATGAAAGTTAAGTGTTGCCAACATAATTGGTACTCGCAAATTATAGATTTACCAGTTGTGTAAGAATTCTTAGAGCAAATTCTGAATTGACGATTTGTGAATCATGTCTTAATTGTCATACGATGATTTTAATTATGGCTCTGCACTTCTGAAGCAAAACCAACTGAGCTTACAAAAGAAAATATTGATGATTAGGATTTTCCATGAGAATTTGCAAATCTGATCTAACTCCCAAGTAATTTCGGGACATCAAGGAACTATAAAAATACGAGTTATAATATTATATTTTTTATCATTATTATCATCATAGAACTCTCCTAAAGAAATAGACTATTCCAAACCTTATTACATACTAATCATTTTCTTCGAACCCAACCTGTCACTTCATCGTATTGTGATTATCTACTCCTCTGGAACCCTTCGTAGCTTATTATGTTGATCCTATTTTAATCTGCCTGATCATCGTTTGTATTCTCTCGTTACTAAAATTGGTCAACTAATTGAACGTTGATTGTCTATCGAATATATTTTCATATTTCGGCACATTTTCACCATTTTATATGTCATGTAAATCAGGGTGTTTCTTAAAGTAAACAACCACAATCACATTTCTGATGAATTTTTTATTTTCGTCACGTCTCCAAGATGAAGATATTCATTTCTCTCAGTATTTGAAGCACTGTAAAAGTTCTGATTCATTTGAGTTTGGAACTTATACAAAATGGTATAATTTCTCTGAAAAAAAAATGCTGTCACCTAAATACAGTTATAATCATGTAAACGATGGAAGTGACATTTTTATTTATTCTCCTCTCTGCTCGTCTGAAGTATAAATAGCTAATTCTCCATAGAGGTTTCGTCTCAGTGTATACAGTTAAAACACCGTTGGTAGGTATTTCCAACAAGGCAAATATTAATATCAGAGACCCTATAGCTGAAGGCTATCAGCAACCGCCAGTTAAAAATTTCTATGAATATGAATGAAGGTGAATACTGCTTTTACTATTCATGAATATTGGGTGTATTTTATGAAAAAAAAAACTGAGTAACAGATAATAACAGTTAATTGAGGATGGAGACACTTCAGCAATTATATTCTCGATGCCGTGTCCTAATTTATCTAGGACGACTTTTAGTATTGGTATTCCTCTCGAAATCATCGGTTATTGTTGTTGAAGAAATGGGCAGAAATATTAGACAATCGCACTCAAACCAGCAGCCATCAGGAGGCATTAAATATGAACGTATTTTTCCACATTTTACTTATTCTAGTTTTCCCCCAATATTCACGTTTTTCTGGTTCCATTTGTGTTACTTTCTTCGAAAGATATTTTCTCTCTCTGAATAGAAACCATTCATTGGGGATTTAATTCACGATATATTGACTGGTAGGCAACATGAAAGTGTTTATAGAAACAGCAAAGATATCACGATTGAATCTAAAACATCTTCATTTTTCCCAGATATTTCTTTCAATATACATCCTAATCGGATGAAACACCTCTATTATAACTTTGTTCGAATTCAAACGTAGATTCAAAGCTCTTTCTGATGTCTATCCAAAAGCTGTTCAAACAGAATGAAAATACGAATAGTTTCTATATTCGAGTGGCATTGCAACGTGGGTTGGTTAGGTATAGTCTCTAGTGATCAATAACAATTATGGGATCTGGGATGTTTCACATTGTATCCCGATGATCTGTTCAGAATCTGATTCCACATTCCGCTTAAAATACTTCGATATCGAGTTAAATTGAGGCTAAGCTATCAATCATCCCCCAGTTCATTACTAGTTCCCGCATCATATAGGATTGTTGTCAGGGTATACAATTTATCTTATTTATTTATTTCATGTGAACCAGTTTCATTATTTGGTGATGGAATATCAAAGGAAGTTATTTCATACAAAACCTTCATCAATTTGTGATTTGGATATTGAGGAAAAATGTGAAATAAATGACAGAAACAATTCAATATATCATGATTCAAGTCAATTCACAAAAACCACTTGAATTGGCGACATCGACTTCTCTTCGATCAGATGATCTCTCTCACTTCTCGAAATTCTTAACATCATTGAAGATCTGTTTTGTAGAACCAATCAATGTGGATGATGAACTATATTCAATACTTGAAACATTGAGTAGAGCTATGTAGAAAGTGGTCGCAATATCCATCAAATATTTCGAACAAGAACGGGATAACGAAGGCCCTTCACTTCCATTGCTGTAGGGAGAGTGAATTAGAAGTTATAGAGAATGGCTGCTGGTTTAGATGTCAGTAACACCACTGCGCGGATATCTACATAGGGTGATAAATTGGAGGATTTTTTCGTTGAATGCAACACAGTCAAGATAAGCCAATTCATAATATAAGATACGTTGACTCCATTCGAATCTTGATAGTTTCAGTACATAGAAATGAAGGATTCTTGTAACGATTGTTGGTTCTCAATTCGTCGAATATTTCGAGATTCCTATTCATGAATTCTACCCGTTTCTGCCTTAATCTATTTGTATCAGCAACCGGAAGTTATGAATGTGAATGGTGAAGAGTGCTATCATTTGCAAAACTGTGGAGATTGTTAATGTGTGAGAAAAGACAACCAACCACCACAAGAAAGGGATGATCTCAACACATTTCTCAATAATATTCGTCCAGAGCTGAGTGACATATACACGTAAATCCCCATATTGTTTGCCGTTGGTTATCTAGAATTTCGCCTGGAGTTCTTAGTTGAAGGTAATGAAAATGAACTTCATTTCTCTTTTCGAGATTGTTGTTCTTCAACATGGACCGAAAAACTCCTTTGTTGTATGAAAACTTCAGCTGTCACAACTCGTTTTCTTAAACAAATGAAGACTCTTCTAATAGGATTTGAAATACCGTGTAGGAACTATGAACTATCTGGGTTTTCTTTGTAGTCAAAAACATTTAAGCGAGAAAGTTTATCACAAATGTAGGATAAAGAGAATACTAATGAGGATATTATATGTGAATATATCTCTAACTTCTCCTCAACTGAGGGAAGTTTGTAACCGAAAATAAGGATCATCAAGGAAGTTTCAATCGCTCCACATCGTCGACACTATTCAGTGTTCTCCTGGAGATCTCAAATTAGTCGAGATGTGTCAAAGTTAGATTAGGAAAATCTGTTTATCGGTTTGGTGTGATGCCAAATATTGCGTTCACGATATTATCTAGGATTGCATATTGGAAATGCTTATTAAACCGACTAAGAATTACATTTATAAAACTATGAGAGCCGTTCTGGATCAATCCATCATACATTATGCGCAAACCAGCATTTTCTAATTTATGCGGTTAGCAAAAAATGGTATTGTTTCGAACTGAATTACGAAGTCAATTTGAACGTTCAATTATCCAAATTTTCATAACTCTGAAATGGTAATAGTTCTTTCGTTCGATTGTGTCAGTTTTATAGACGGATGTGGCACTTGAACTCATGTAAAATTTGAGATGATATTGATCGACTGCTGCAATAAATCAGGTAGTTCAATTTCCACATTCTAGACGACACTGTTCGTTGGTCTTATCGTAGATTTTGCCATTACCACATCTCGCTATTGCTGTGTCTCGCCTTTAGAGGATTTGAGGAATTCGTGTTGTCTTGTTATCGTGAATTATTTCACTCTAGAGCAGCACCAGAGTGAGAAAATTGCAAGCATAGGCAACACCCGAGATAGATTTCCGATATTTCTATTCCTTTTTCGCTGAATGCTTCTTTCTCCAAACGAATATTTACTTGGATAGCTTATAGAGTTGGAGTTGAGTTCTTCCATAAAATATGAATTTATTTCCTTCCACGATATCACAAATAAATTCGAAACCCCAATAAATGTTGGTAATCCAAAATGAAATACATCATCTATATATCAAAAACTTTCAACTAGGTATACACCCATAAGAATCTTGTCATTAAGGAGGATTTCATCACTACATAACCTAAAAAATATGATGGTTGATACTGGATGTTGTCGACTGTAATATATTCTGTCTTTCAGTTTTCGCTCAAGGTGAATGCATCTATGGAATGAACAATTTGGAAAGAATTTCGCTTGTTTATTCATGTAGATGCGTGATATATCGAGCTGTACTTATATGTAATTAACGAGGTTTCACAGCAAAATAGAATCTGAAATTTTTGGAAGTATTTCATTCACAGAATTCTATATACCGAGCGGTACATAAGTATTCCAATTTTTAGCGTTATGTATTCGTCGACAATTTATGGTATGAAAATATTATCCCTTTCTTGTACACCCTCCGATTTATGCTCCCCTTCATACATTCAAATGAGAAGGGGGGTCGTGTGGCATCCTGTTCGGAAGGGTTTTCTTTCTCTGTTCGGCAGTATCGACATGACAGCGCTTCAACTGAATTTATTCCGTACCTGTGGACTTCACAGCTTCAATGATGTAACCAGTTGATAATTGTTTTTATGGATTGTACACTGCATTCGCCTGTATATTCAAAATATTCCGAAAATATTTCGAATTGAAATTGTTTTAATTAAAGATCACGTGGTAGCAACTGTCAAACTACTCAAATAGAAAAAGGGGACATAAAGACAAAATAACTCGTAATAAATACAAGAAAAACAATTCACATGTTTTCTGGAATACTACGTGATTCAACTTAATTCCGTAATGTTCTACTGAACTAGATTTTGCATAATTTTCCATGTACAGTTATTTCTGACATCGCGCTATAATTCTTTGACATGGATGTGTTATCTACAGATGAACATGCACTTTTCACCAAATTTCTACCATGTAGTTACCAGCTTCAAGAATTGTTAAGATCAAGTAGCTATTCAAAGAATGGTTTGCATAAGATACAGTTTTATCCGGAATATCCAAATTTGAGTCTTGTCATAACTAGTGAAAGATGAAAATATTGAGGAAAGAATACAAATGACATCATGGGCATGTTCGCATTTGTTTTCTTCAGAATTATTATCATTAACTTCTTCTGAGGTTAATTGTATCTGCTGATATTTTGGAAAAGAATGATTTTTTTTTTAATTAGGCAAACCTTTTGAGATTGTTCAAGCCGGGTGGTTTTGAGTATTTTCTGTTTTTCATAGTTCTATGGATTCAATCATTAATTTCCAGATTTCAATATCTCGGTAATAATTGCACATCGACCTCGGGTATTTCACATGATAATTTTTATAAAACAAATGAATCACATCTGAAATGACCCAAATACTAGGAAGAAAGTATTGAGAAGAATACTATTTGTATGAGTACTCTTAGTGTATTAATGTTACATGTACGATCCAATGAGATCTATGTTGAGACTACATAAATGGTCATTCCACGAATCACGTTTGCTGGATGGTATAAAAAAATAAAAATAATGTGGAAACTTTCTGTAATTCCATTGTACAATGAACTCAATGTATTGATTCGTAACGTGATGTATTGTTGCACAATGAAGGATGTTCAGCTGCAGGATATAATATAATAAGCCAGTTTGGTTTGTGAAGTTACGTGAACCATGTTGAGAGTAGATATACACTAGAAAAATAGGTATTTTCGAAGCTACGTGATATTTTTACTATTCTGGCGAATCCATGATTTCGATGTTCTAAAAAATATATAAAATACGGGCAGTCGCATGACAAACAATTTAAACTTACATTGAAGTGAAGGATACACTTCAGTAAACCAGGTTGGAAATTCTTGAATTGAGGTTGATCCGAAAATGGGGGCTTTTTTCATAGTGCTATCTTGTCGAATATTCAAAATAGAGATGGCCTACTCAAGATATTAGTAGTAATAATACCAGGACGACAAAATTATGTGAGAAATAGTAAGACTTTGAAAATGCTGAAGAGAAAATGCATAAAAGAATATTCATTCTACTTACATAATTATTTTTGCATGTGGGAGTAACTTATCATGATGAATATTCGGAATATGCACCCTAAACATTTCTCGTAGGTCTGTTGTTTGTAGGTGATATTTATATAGGTTGTTCTATTTTGAATGAACAAATTTACATCCAATTCCGATTTCAGGAATCTCGAGAATATTTCAGTAGAGATGCTTTCGTAAATTCAGTGATCTATCATCTTGAATTGATTTCATTAAATCATAGTTTTCGAGCAACCAATTGCATATCACTTTAACGTTCGTATATTTTGAATAATGTAATAGTTATAATTTTATTTGTGTGAACTACTCGAAAAACTCGTGTATTATGAAGCAAACACATTGAAAACTCTAGAAATGTCAAATGAATTATCGTGTTATAACTTCAAATCGAACCATTAATTTTTGTTCATTGAAACACATCCACAAACCTGTCAACTTTTTAACTATATCGTTCCGAACATTCGATATACTCATTAAATTTTCCAGGAGTTAGAGAGCAATGAATAGGATGATTTCATTTTATGAGAGAACTAATTGTTGCTTCATGTTTCACTATATTTTCGAGAAAATAGGTGAATAACAACCATAGATTGAACGTAGAGACTACGAAATTTCTAGGTTATGCAAAACGTGTTTACTTCTTTCTCAGGAATATCCAAATGTAATAACAATTCAAAGAATACATAATGCGTCACGTATATAATATGATAGATTCAGTCTTATTTTTGAAGCAAGAGAGTTGTGACAGATTCGGTTATTCTTCAACAAGAGAACATATTTTGGTGGATATCAAAATCCTGTATTATTTTTTTTCGAATATGCAATATCAATCATTGATTTTTCGGATTAAGTTTTAGGTTGAATTACTGCTGTTTCTTCTTAATCAAGATATACTTTCCACTTTTCGAATTTTTTCTTATTCAACTTTAACGTATTGGGTTGTACCTTACAATACTCACAGATATAAGAAAACAGATGAAAATCAAATGTCAGATACTATGAATTATATCTATGGAGCAGGCAACAGCGCATATTATAACAAGCTGTCACAACATTCTTCCTGAAATAAATAGACTATGGATACAAAGTGTTTATGGGCGAGCACTGGAAACCCATACGTGTTCGTGTCAGTAAGTTTATCAATTTTCCTGCTCTTTAACTTCTTGTTGACTCCTTGTTTCTGCTCAGATTGGTGTATACGATAGCATTAATAATAATTATCAGGGTAGTTAATGAACACCTGGAGAGCGATGTAGAGCACCTGGGATATCGTATTCACCCGAGTATGATTAGAGTGTTATATTCTCAATGAAAGTGTACACCAAAATAGTATACAGTGCGTTTCATCCAAATGGAAAACATTCGCTGATGAGTAGATATGAGCATGTTCTAAAAATAACTTGTTGAATTATATCATGAAGTTATATGGATACAAACATTCGAAACAACACAATCAATGTTATTCGCTATGTTGATAAAGTAGGCAAAAACCATTCAATCCTTTTTTCACTAATATAGAATGAAAATATAGAAAACGATGTTTCACAATTCCAGTAATCGAATGACCTTTTATATTTGTTACGATTTTTGTAATAATTCTGGAACACTTGAAGCTTATGAAATGAAACATTATAGGTCATTAGTGTTATTTTTTGTTATTCATCTTTTTGATTGCGTTTCATTCTTCTACATCTTTTCATTTCTTCTCATATTCATAATGTCTTTCCAGTATTCTATTCTTTCTCCATTTTCCTATTTACTTCGAAATTCTTGTCATGATATATTTTCGAAATTTCAACTACTTCTCAAAAATTTGTCCTAACTTTCCATTTTCAACATGAAACTTCGTCAACAACTTCTCAACAAAAAATTCCTATCACGATCCGAAACACGTAATTTCATGTGAGACCCTTCACACTTATTTGTGATTCACTTAAGGTTCACCCACATACACCCATAAATAGACTTTACGATCGTTGATTGATATATTGGGGTAATATATCAATCAAAGCTTCGATTAACATTAAGTAGGAATTACATTAGGAAGAGATGGCACATAGCACGCGAAGAATTACTTATCTCTTTCATGCCTGTGTGTTTTTGAGAAAGAAAGTCCATGGAGCAACATATGTTTCTAAAGACTGATTCAATAGTTTTGTCCTGGCATGGATATTGAACGGTTTGAAGCCAAGATGGCCACTGGACTACCTCAATAATTTCTCAGTTCTCGAACTGGATTTTATTGATGCTAGAACAAACCTATATGTGAAAGAATATCAGCATATTACTTGTCATATCACAATCTGAGAGCTAACATAACAGCAGAAATTCTGTTTTATATATACTTACTATTGATGCATGATACTCCACCAGATCGAACGTGTTCTGATGAATTTTGACATGTGACATCTGTCATTACAAATTTCATCTCATAAAATGGTGACGTCATTTACGAGAAAATTTGATAATATTCAGTTGGGAGACATGTATAATTCTGGAATCTAAAATAGAAATAACTCAGCCCAGTCGCCATTGGAACTTTATTTTGAATAATTTGTTGAATGGTTTGTAAGATTTTTGGAAGTGCTATTTTTGGTAGACTCTAACGAAAAATCTTGCATTTCGTCTGAACATGTCGACCTAATCTTAGTCCAGATATCGACTGGATATTCCAGTGGAAATAGCGCACGTCCCGCTCGTTTTGTCCTTTCCTGCGAATAGAACAGCAGGAACAGGAACAATTTCCCGTTCTTCGTTAGATCCCTATTCGGGGAGACCACCAAAGCTGGATTAGGGGATCTAACCGTTTACGATGCATATAGCTGTTGAAGAGATATCCGAACTAATATCGGAAATTCGCAGGAATTCCTATGATTTCGACACCTGCAATAATCTGCAATACGACGCCATAAATGATTCCGAATGACGGTTTACACACATAGAATTATGGGGAATTGTCCAGCGGACATCTGACGGCGTAATATTCACGATTTATCGCAGAACATATTGTGTGTATTCGCCAGGGATCTCGAGCAAGGAGAAACAATATCAGCTCCTCTTTCATAAGAATTTATTATACCATTATGACTGATTCAAATTTGAACCAATTTTGTAAAACCAAAGAGGTGAATAAAAAGGGTTACCTCTTTAAAGTTTTGCGTTTTTATCATGCTTCAAACGAGCACTCTGTATATTGTGAGGAATTCTCAGTTGATGAAGTCCATACAAGAGTAGAAAAACGGAACTTGAAAGTGAGGAAACTGGTCTTATTGAGGAAGAAATTCACAGTGGTATTTTTTCAGCACGTTCGGAATCTCATTCATACGTCCTCACACCAGCTCTTTGTAATTAGATTGGTTCGAATAAATCGTTCTAAGTTTGGAGTTTATGAACAATGATAATAAAGGGCATTCAAGGAATAGAGAATAGTTGACTGTAATATGCCTCGTGAATTATTATTGGATCTGGAATTATTGATATCGTAGGATCGTGATATTGACCTTCATTGAAATGTTTATCCTATTTGGTGACCTGTCAAGTTCAAACAACCAATATGTATGTACACAAACCGCCAATTTAGTCTCAAAGGAAATTGATTGTATTAGTTACATATGGTTTGGATACATGTAGATATCAGAATAATTTCGGCCCGAAACCAATTATCCAGTTGAAATTAATTCTGTGAATGTCATGCAAACTCAACATTTTTCTTGCAGACTCTTGTGCTGGGTTCAACGAGAAAAAGCTACTGCACAAGCTGCTAGATCACTACAACGTATTAGAACGCCCTGTCGCCAATGAATCTGATCCTCTTCAGCTGAGTTTTGGTCTGACTTTGATGCAGATCATTGATGTGGTAAGTGTGTGCCGCCTGTTAGAGATAATCAGTCATACTTGTCAACAGTTCTATTCCACCGAAATTGAGACAGCTTTCAGCTATCGAATGTGGGAGTTTCAGCCTTGCAGTGATGTTCTATAGATACGATACATCTACAAAATCGTCCATGAATTCGGTAATCGTTTTATGCTTGATGAAAGAATCATAAATAATTTGAAATCATAATGACAACCGCTTTGAAATATTGGAGAAGGCTATTCCTATATCGTTGTTATCCGACATGTCATTGCATCGGCTATTTATTTTATGTGAGAACTAACCCACGAAATCACAACCTCGTTAATTCAGTCTGAGGGTTCTAGCTAATATATTACCATTGCGGATGAGGGTTAGCAACAGAAATTCAATTCTGTCTGTACATCATTCGAGGAGAATAAAAGTTTATTTTAGAGGCTTTGTTTTGGGTTTTATTTCCACATTTTATAATACATGGGAGAAACCAATTAAAGATCCATAAAAAGAAACAATTTATTCTCTAGCTTACCCAGAAATGATGTTAAAAATTCTACTTCGACCAGGAGGAAAACTTATGCTACAAAAGTCAATTTTTATCCGAAAAATAGGGTTCGTATGATGGCAAATTTCATATTTTACAAGAAGTGTAAGGGTTATAAGGGCTTTTTGGTTGTACTACAAGAAAAATTCCTCAAGAAAGAAGACGAAATATCCCTGTGAACGGTGAATTCTTGTGATCGGAAAGGTGATCAAAAAATCTAGAACTATTTGACAACTATGCTGGATAGAAATAAACGAAGTTCAGAATTTTACTCCCAACAATGTGTATACGATTATCCAGAAGAAATAATGAGCAGAAGGGTCCTTATTTTTCATCTAAGGTTTCTCGAAAATCCTTCAAATTCGGGACGAAGGACTGACCCAGCAAATAATAAAAAATCTCGATTTATTTGACATATATTCCAGATAGAGGAAAACTGAGTTCGAGATCGTGTTTAACATTTCCTGAACACCATGTAGACGAGTTTTCAGGCCATTGCATTCTTGTTGAAACGCACGAAATGGACGAACTGCTCTCTCTTGATTCTATCGAAAAATCCAAGGTCGTCGAGGAGTCATCAAATTTGCAGCAGTGTTAGTTGAGATTTCGATGAGATTTTGTTTATTGCCCAAATTTTCAATGGCTTTTTAGCCATGACGGCAGAATGACGCATAATTATGAACCGCACTGTATTACCATGATAACTAGTAGTAACTATTTTGTATTCACGACCCACGCTTAATATTGCAGCTAATGATTCGAGTATACCTCAGCCTAAGAAAACAGTGTTCTCCAGTACATAATCAAAGCTTTATTATAGTGATATAACTTTCAAGCTTGAACCTAACCTCACCAATGAGCTTCCCCGTCAACATAAGCACTTAATGTGCCGGACCTTTGTTATATCAATGTTGATATACAAAACTACAAAAAACAGCAGGCTTTCAGGAGCTCTAACATAAATAACTATCAACTACATAACTGCATGTATCTCACAATATATGGCCTCAGTCAAGTTGATTTTAGTAATCGACTTCTATAATCACAATGCTTCCGAGGAAAGAATGGTTTGTGACAGAGAATCAGATTAAGTTAGCTCTCATAGATTGAAAATGTTCTTTGAAACGTGAAATGTAGCCGATACCACAACTAGTCGAAGTTTCATGTATAGACTTAAAGCTTAGAAATGGCAGTGAGTTTGCGGTATAAAAGGCAGTCGAGGATATTCCCGAATTTTCTAGAGATAGAAAGTCAGACTCCAATTTAATGTACTGAGCTTTTCGTCGGAAAGACTACGATAGAAGCATACTCCATTCAATAACAAAGCCCTATCAGGGTATTGCATTATTGATCAGTCATTTTTCATCTGAAAGGAACAGATATACGTCAAAAGTTTACGTCAACAAATCTGATCGAAATTAAAGTAATCAAGTTCGTTTCTTTGATGATGCTCAAGGCATGAATTGATTCAGAGAGATTTTTAGTCTATTTTTATATTAGATATGGGTAATCGGATTCTCAATCGAAGTATATTCATAAGAATTTCGTGTTTTCAGAAAATAACGTTTCTGAATTATTCGTTGGAATAAAATCTGCGGCAGAAAGATTAATCAGATTCCATTATCCCTAATCGCGGCAATTCCAATTCCAATCGCATTGATTGCTGATTATTCTTTGATCTCGACTATTCGGAGGTGTGGTGAAAATGCCAAGAATTCACATACATACACATCGTATGTCCTTTGGTTATTCCCTAGACAGCCCAGATTAAGATGAATAAACAGAAAATGAGCATTCGTAATCGATTGAAGAGGCTCGTTAAATGGAATTTTCGGTGCACCATTAACACTAGGAACCGTTCTCGAATAGTTGCTGTCATCGACAATCTGGTATTGATTAATATACCGAACTTTCGTTGACACGGCGTCAGGTGGATCCACGATTAATTAACAAATTGACCCTGTCTTGGTGAGTTATTTGTAGTCATCCAGTGACAGCTTACCGTGACTTGTTGTCATCTCTCTACTATTCATCGATATTTCGAAACAATCACGAATCATGGTTAGTGATCCGGGAATTGGTTAGGGCCAAAACATGATACAAAAGAAATAGGAACTACAAATGGAGATTGATTTTTTAGGAATACAAAGATTGAAAAATCGCCACACAATCACGAGATCGTACAACCAATGGTGTGTTTTCAGATTGTCCATTCTAGATATTCGGTGTCTTCTATCAACATTACCTTAATTTTGTTATCATTAGTACTATTAGAAAGTTTTGAATGTTAAGGTCAGTTCTATCTCCTATATATCGAATGCCGGAATTTTGACATTGATTTGCATAATTGAATTCAGGAAACTAAGGTTGTAGTCCATTTGAAATTCCTGACATAATTTCAGGAAATATGATATGGAAGGAAGTTCCCCAATACTGAAGTGAATTTTGCATTTCTAGTATGAGAGCTTTACATATCAATTTGTATATAATTGATTCCCAGCCAGTGAATGCTTTGAAGGCAAATAGTTTTGTACCAATCGCATACCAGAAATAAATAATTGATAGAGTTAACATTGACTCGAACTCAATTCAAAAATGTATCTGTAAGCTATCGCCATCTTTTCGTGTGTATATCAACTTAATTGGTCACGTGACTGTACTTCCAAAGTGCCCATTGGATGTACACATCTGTGCCAACATGTTGGGGTATCCAGTTTCCTATTCGTAATTTGTATTGTTTTGGACGCAATCACGGCCGTGAAAGATAGCTGCTGCTAAGATTGGATTCGACTTTAATTTTGCAGATTCATCTCTGAGAATAATTGGGGGAAATGGATTAGGAAAGGCATTAGGAGATTTATCGTCCATTCAATCGTTGCGATGTTTAAGTCTTCTTCAAGTTCTCATCTACTCGGAAATACGCTTTTGCTTTCTCGTTTATTGTGGAAAATAGGAGAGGTTTTGTTTCGAATTGATAGATCTTACACGGTTTGGTGGATATAGAGGAAACATATTCTCAACACGTCAAGTTATATTTATTTCCCCACGATCTGATGGATGCTCATATTATAGGTCTTCACAATCCAATAAGCAGAGAGCTCGACCTGTCTTAACTTTTTCTCACGAGATGACAGTTTGATTATATCCGTTCGTTCGTACAGGCGTACCTATTCTCGCCTTTCGAACATATCCCTTATCGAAAGAAACTCACTTCCATTGGACTCGTGACATGTTCGTTGAAATGTTTTATTCCGTTACTTTTCATCTGTTTTCTCACCATATGAAGGTTTCTCACCATTTCGATAATCATCTGTTTATTTAAGGTTGATAGTTGCGTCATGCGATGTTGATTGATTGATTTCTATCGAAACTATCAGGATTATTCCTGAATCAGTAGCATGATTTGGACTTTTCAATGGTAAAGTGGAGTATTCATGGTGTCTTGATAATTTCTCTTGACATGAATGGAACTGAATGAATCTAATAATTTCTGCTGTTTCTGCTCCCATTGGCTGATTTCCAGTTCACTTATTCTTCAGGAAGTTACCATTTACCGAGTTGATCGTGACACAGAAATTGTCCATTTTGTTCTCGAATGTTCTGGATAGATAACTATTATATTTGATTCCTTTCCTATGTGGTTTATATTTATGAGCAAAACGAATGGCCCAATAAAATTATAAGGCTATAGAAGCCACAGCAATATTTCCTGAAGAATTTCCAGGGAGAATTGGGCGGGTAAAGTTTTCCTGAAAAACTGTCTTTACTATTTTTCATGCTGAGAATCGTTCATCATCTCTATCCAATAATATCCTCTAGCACATCTGACGTTGCCATATTTCAAATGCAGTCTCCCATCGAACATGGATGTATGATGGTGTATTATGATTGGAAAGAAAAGAACAATGTACAAACTCCATTCAGAAATTTAGTAACTCTAAATCTGCCATTTCCAATTCGGTCAGATTTTTGTTGTAAGGGATAATAGCCATAAGAGATGTGATTAAACTTGTTGCAGATGTGTCGGCAGTTCGTGTGTGAAAGCCAACAGGAATTATTATAAATGATGTTTCGAACTTCGTATGAACCTGGAACTTTTTCGATCGCTTTAGATTGTTAGTGTCACTCGTAGGAAAAAGAAAGCATCGAATATGCTTACAACTTTTGTTCAGAACAGTATGAAGTTCGCCATCAAAGCAGAAAATAAATCATATACATCTATCGATATGAACGAAGAATATATCAAAATTCAGATTGACGACCCTAATGCGAAAATACCTTTTCTCTTTAGGCTGTCTCAAGTCATTGTTATTGGTATATATTCTATCTTCCATTGAGAACTATGAAAACAAGAAACATTTCTGTCAAATCAATTCACAATAATTTAGTCATCTGATAGCTTTATTTATTGTATATGTCTTTTATTTTCTTTTTTTTCTTTTCAGGATGAGAAAAATCAGCTACTCATCACTAACATATGGTTGAAACTAGTAAGTATTAGTTTATTCAAAATATAGAATGATTTATTATAAATGAAACAGCAGTTCTGTAAGTTGCCAGAGCTGAAATATATAAAAACGCTTGGACGCGTCAATTACATTTTCGAGGGGGACAAAATTCACCCAAAATCCATTCCAACCCTTGGAGCTGTGACCGCCACCTATGAATTTCAAAATGGAAAAATATGGCAGGTTATATCGTCTTTCTAATATAACATTTCGTGGCATTTCCAATGTTCGACGATATTCCAATTATTACAATAATAATAATAATAATAAATGTCCTTTATTGAATCAATTTACACTGATCCAATAGGCTATCGACCTAAGTCCTTCTGCCGAATTATAACAAAAATTGCAATTTTTCATTAATTTTTAAAATATAAATAGATTATCACAACTGAAAAAAGCTGTACGTCATTTTTTATACAATTTATTATTATCTATTATCTATATTTTACCTTTCAACTTTTATAATAATTCATTCAATCATTAAATGAAACTGATGTTTTCTTTTCATTCGTTGTTTTTATAAGAACCAAAACTTTGGAGTGATTTAATATTGCCTGCGAAAAATAAGTTTATGAAAAAATGTGAGAATGAGCTTTTCCCCATGATTAGTCTCCTATTAATTATTAAAAATCACACCCATGTTGAAGATATTGGTGTTTGAGGACATAAACATTTACAATGTTGCCGCGATAATCCTCTTTGTCATACACATAAACGTCTCTTTGAATCATTGCAACAAAACGAATCCAATATTATGAATGATAGACCCCAATGAAGAAGTGAGGAGCCGCAAAATCTTTTCAAAATTAAAAACGACATGTCCAGTTTTTAATGGGGCACAATACAGAAATAATTAGATCAAGATTTTCGAATTCATTTATTTCTTGTGAATTCATTATTTCACTTTGTTCATTCAATCTTCTTCAAGAATGTCAATAACCCGAAATCAATAACACCATATAGAAGTCTAGTTTCATACATTTTCGTGAATATTGGTGTAGTCAATTGTTCTCAAGAATTCTGATAAATGAAAGCATCTTAGGTATCCATGAAAATCTGATGAGATCTCTGTTTGTTATTTCAGGAATGGAACGATATGAATCTGAGGTGGAATTCTTCTGAGTTCGGTGGGGTGAAAGATCTCCGTATTCCACCCCATCGACTCTGGAAACCCGATGTTCTCATGTATAACAGGTAAAATTGTGTTTTTTCATCGAAGTTGCAATTTCAGTTGATTGCGAATATCATTCTTGGAAATTTACGAAAAGGGTGGACGTGATAAACGACTAGATGATAAACGAGAATTTTGCAAGGTCAAAGGTTCTCATCTACCAACTGATATTGCCTTTGCTACGTGAAATATACGGCAGATTTGCGAATACGATATTGGCACTTTCGTCACTCTGACAACCAGACATGAGTACAAATACCGTTCTGTTTGAAAACATCTCAAATGAACAATATTGCGCGGAAAATATTTGTGCGTTGGAACATCTCTTTCACGTTTTTTCTCGGAATATCGGTGTGCATATTACTGAAAACGTTTTCAATACACTCATTCTTCCGTTTTCCTATCCCAATTTCCAAATGAAACGAGCAGATCTTGGGATAATGAAGGTTATTGGTGAATTCAGAGATGTAATTGAAATACAGTGCTTCATAAGAGTACTGAAAAAAATCAATTTCCATACAAACTACTCATTTCTGGGGAATTTGCAGAAACAGGAATATTAAATATACAAAGTATTCCTTATTCGGGTTATAACGTACGCGACAAGTTCTCATATTATTAAATTTTTGGACGTCCTTTCTGTTATACGAATGATGAAAATATTGATGAAAATAAAATTCCACGCCTTTGAGCGTTCTCCTCAAAAATTATTTCTACAGTGTGGAACAGCCAAATGGAATAAATTCGATACCGAATAAATGAGAGCGTGTTGGTAAAAACGCTTGTTTTTTGTTTGTGTTTATTGACGTTCTAAAACAACGTATTGTTGTAGAATGTGAGGCTGTTTCCGTAGACACATTTGCAAAAGTACGAGAAGAATTTAAAAATAGGATGTTTTACTGTCAGGAAGTAAATGGAGGTCAATTCGAGCAATTTCTTTGAGTAGATACTGATTCTTAAATCTGTAATTAATATCATACTGGATGGAATTAAAATTTCAATGTTTACTAATGAGCCATCAAAACTGCCATAAACACAAACAAAATTAGTATCATTGAATAGGTTTTTTCGATACCTTTCAAAAGAGGTGTCGCTTGCCGTAGGGTTCCATTTGAAATTATTGGCCACAATGGCAGTTCACAACCTTTAATATTCAGTTTCCAAATTTCACTTGTTTATGTATAATCGTTCCAAAGATAAGAGGGGGGAGGGGACTTTTGAGAAGCACTGTATAGACTACCCTCGTCTTCCTAAATGGATGAAAAATCAAATATAATGCCTATCTCATCTTTCAACGAAACAAGTTGATTGTTTTCGTCGGATGAATTTCTGAGTGTCGTTGGTAGATTCGGTCTCATTTGCAACTAGAAAAAGTTATCTCTGAACATGTATTCCGGGATGGAGAATATCGAATGCACTGGTGGAAATTCAATACATTGAGAGCCACTTTAGAGTCTTTGATGTTCGGTGTCGATGAGTAGTCTAGTACACTTCAAGTGTTTTATTATGTTGATTAGTTACGGATTCGTAGTCGCATTGATGCGATAATGACCTGACAAATTCAATATAGTTGGGTACATGCATTCATGTTCGTTTCATCAGCTTAGGATAAAAATTATTTCATTGTAATATTGATATTTGTTTCGTTCCAGTTTCGATTCGTTGCGGAATATTTTATTGTTAGTTATACTGTTCATCTAAATAATCGATAGTATATTTATTGAAGCAAGATAGTTATGACAGCTTGCCAAAAAATGCAGTGTTGCTGCTTGTCTTTTTTTTCAACAGAACTCCGACATATAAAATCAAATTGTTCCGACAAATGTTTTCGATTTATAGAATTTATACACCACACCATTGGATGACTATTAAACAGTTTTTTCAAACTGTGTCTCAACCAAGAAGGAGTTCAGTGGTTAGCTAGATACTTTTCATTTCGCACTTATGGTATCGAAAGATAACCAAATCTGTCAGGACCATCTTCTCTGAATAAATGTACCATGTGTATATGATTTCATAAGAGAAGTATATCGCTATACGACAGAAAGTCATGATTCATAAACAGATAATTTAACGAAAATGAAAATGAAAACTATAGAGATAATAGGATATGTCGAAAAATTTGCCACTCTGATCATACCTACTCGCTGTATGATTCATCAATTTGGAATGTCATTAAGAAACATCTACACTATATCCAAATTAAGTGGTAACTCATGCAGTTCCAAAAATAGTGTATTGTGTTCTCATAAGAGCAAAGAAAATGTGAAAGCATTACAATTTCTCCTCGAAAAGATCGAAGAAATTTTATATATTTGCTCTGAAATTCACTGTGACGTGGTCACGACGAGTTGGTAAGATAAGAATAGCATTGCATCTCTTTTAATACACTTGCTCATCTTGTTTCTCTCATAGGTTTCTGCCTTCACCCCAGCTAGGTTCTTCCGAAACTGTTTTCGATTTACAGTTGAGAGAATTATAATAATCAAACTGTCAGAAGTGTTTTTCTTTATTCATTTACCCAAAGAGGTTGAATGTGCTCGCTGATATTTTTGACATAATGATTCTCAAAAAATTTAATTCACAAAGGTACAGGGCCTTTGTAAATTTGTATACGCCATGAAGCATAAAGTTGGGGAGAAGATAAACCAAATAGATTGCAGGACCACTTTAATTCCAACGAGCACTCAAATGCAACGTGGAACAGGATGATGGAATCCAGCATCAGAGATAGATGTCATTACTTTGATTAATTTTTTATAGTTTTGTGGAATTAAATTGATATAAAAATAGAAATAAATATAAATAGATATAGATGATAAAAAAGAACGAATATACAGAGAGTGCTTGTAAAATAAGATTCTTTCAATTGATGACTCAAATGTGATCATTTTTTCCGATGCCGTAGTTTCGAAATGATAAAAGTTACCAATTATTTTGGACAACCCTTCCAATTTATTCTTCCTAAATCGTAGTGAATTAGAGTATTTAGAAAATAGACGAGCAGCAACAGTTTATATCCTGACAAGCTGTAACAGTTCTCTCCATTGGATAAAATGTAGACTATATTAGAACATTACTAACAAGTCATCATATACAGGGTGAGTCCGAAATGTATACCGAGCTTTATGAGGGTGATAATACATTATGGTGTGATGAAAAAAATGATGGCCCAAAATGCATACTAAGAAATATATCCTGTATATCTTTATCTGTGTATTGTTTTCTATCTCAATCTCCCTTATTTCATCAGTGCTGACGAAGGTTTTGATGGTACCTACCCAACCAACGTTGTGGTACGCAATAATGGAAGCTGTCTGTACGTACCTCCAGGCATCTTCAAGAGCACATGCAAGATCGACATAACGTGGTTTCCTTTCGATGATCAACGTTGCGAAATGAAATTCGGCAGTTGGACCTATGATGGATTACAAGTGAGTATATAGCGTTATTGTGAAATCAGAACTCTCGCATCTTATCAATGTCTATCCCATTGAGATCTGCTCTCATACCCACTTTTTCAATTGAATATTCGATTGAAATATTTACTAATCAAATGTTACCATTAATCTTCATTCATAAGGAGCCAACGTAAAAATGTCATACGTTATAAACAAATATCTCTGCTGGTTATATACATTTCTGAACTTCTACGGAGGTGAATTTTGTTCATTTTCGAAAACTATTTATTCATTCATTAATATCCATTATGTCTCCTTTAAAATAATCCCCCCCACAAAATGCACTTATACCAGCGCTTCTTTCAATCCTCGAAGCACTTCTGAAATTCGCTTTTCGGTATGGCCATCAGCTCGTTCTTCAATTCTGACTTCATCTCATCAATTGTGGCTAAACACTTTCCTTTCATTGGGAATAGGAAAAAATCACAGGGAGCAAAGTCTGGTAAATGCGGTGGTTGAGGCATTACGATTTTGTTTTGTATTGATGTGTGTTGTTTTTTGACTATTGGCAAATGAACATAAGCGATACGCCACCTGGTGGCACTAAAAATAACTAGACGTGCGGACATAGTTCTTGTGTTTGGTATTATGTTTTGTTGATTTTATACTGAATTTTGAATATTTGAAAGATTGTAAAACTCTGAATCGGTAAAATCAAAATTCCAATATTAATTCCCATGCTTTTCCTCAAGCTGGTGATATAGATATCGTGAGTAGATTAATGGCCACAATTGAGCATAGTATTGTTCAGGTATCATCAAAATTGAAGCAAGATCTCACATTTTCCATTTTATTTAGCACTTCTCACCAAAATACTACAAGTTCATAATTCATTCCATTACAAAAACGATGTTCTAGTCATCATGATATTATGATGTCCAGCACTCAAAACTTCTTAACCTTCATGAACACTTCTGAAAGTGTTTGTGCCTTCAAAGAACCCCAAACTAAATCTTGCCATTCGAATCTGAAAACAAAACAAATTATCAGAAACCTGTATATATTTTGATCAAACCATTCACACTCACAGCAGTATTCTAACCTCGTATTATTTTCAATATAATACAATGAAAATACATACACATGGATGCCCTAGCTCACTATAAAAGTCTGAAATGTCTTTATTTCCATAAACTCACACTTCATTAACGAAAAATCACATGTAAACAAATACAACTACACCATTCAATGTCCGTTTTTATGGTTCTCTGCCTGCTCACTTTGGCGCTGCAATCTTATATTCATTCGCCTATTCCGATCGTTTGAGCCGTATTGTTTCACGCAAACGCTGCAACATCCCTTATATTGATTAGAAGATTTTCAAAAACAAGTTTCCTCACTGTTTCGATGTTTTCTTCGTTTGTTGACGTGGTTGCAACTCTAGGAAGTTCATCAATATCTTCTGTAAAACGCATATTATTCGATCCATTTTTTCCATAATTCAAAAATTGAAGACCACACAAAAACCTGACTAACCTCTTCATTTGTCAACATCAAACTACTAATTCAGATTGGCTGATAATGCCAACATATGATAAATATATATGTACCAACAAAACTGTTCGATAATCGAATGTACACAGACCAAGAAAATTCAATTCACCTTTTCGTCTTGAACAGACCTCTTATATTCTTGGTTATTTCATTTCGAAAACGACCAAATTGGTTTCCAAACAGTCAACATGGCACTGATATTGAATATTTCAATTGAATCTGCCACAACTCCCTTCCATAAATAAATAGACTTTATACGATGGTTTGCTCTGACCCATAGGTAATTATTCAAAGGCTGAATTATTTGAGCTTCAATTTCGGTTATTGAATTCGTGACGACGTTTATTTATCATATGCTAAGTTTCGAGTGCCCTCAACCTTTCAACTTGTATGATTCATCCTCGATTTCACGTTGAAGATCAAGGGCTGCAATGTCGAGTAAATGGTTTCCATAGTAGCCATCGCATTGCATCTCTGTAATACCAAGTGAAGCGGAATTTGAAAGCATCCAACGCAAATCTCTGACTAATGATATGAAAACTGTATGAAATCATTTATATCTAGACGTATACGTCTAATGTATCTGTCATTGAACAGTTAGAAAATGATATCTTGTATGCTCGAATGAATATCGGATGTACGATATACGAAATGAAAATGAAGTATCAAGCGACCTATCGATTTTGGCACCTAAGCTTCAATAGCCATATACAACATTCCTGGAAACAAACAAAAGCTTTTTGACAAATGTATTCACCATATGCATGAGCTCTGCATTCACGTACTGAAAATATTGTTCTGGCATCATTCATCAAAAATCGGAAATACGTTAACAAAGCTCGCCATGATTTTGTATTTCGAAACAATAATATAATCAATTCTAGCATGGAGAGGTGAACTAATTATTGACGATTCCAAATAATCGAACGTATCATGACGGTAATTACTAGATTCAATCGAACATATAGTATATTGCCACGATTTCATAAAACCATGAATGTGTGAATAACAATTTAATTGACTGATTTCCACAGGGTTGCATACGCTATTAATTTTTTTTGGAAAATATTTCCATTTACAATGAATACGTAAATACGCATTTATGTACATTGGAAAAAGCTCAGGCACGTCGATTATTTTAGTTGAATAGGGATTTTCTGGTCTCCTCCTCCTACTAATATTTCAATAATAGCTTCGAAAATAATTCATTCCTCTGTGTATAAATATTATTTTTTGGGTCAGAAGATCTGGTTGGCCACTATAATAAAATTCATTTGCGAATCCAACGATTGAAAAAAATATATCTGGGTATTCGAGCACATACTTTGAAACCATTAAAATGAATTTAGTATTCGTCGATGACACGTTGAAATGTGATGAGCATATCAATTACATAATAGACCAACTGCTGTATGCCGTAAAAAATTATCGAACTCCCTTGAATATTGAGCATTATACAAGTACATAGTCCAGGGTCACTTTTAATTCCCTATTATAGCATGGGAGTTGCCGCGGAATTTCGGGAACAAATTGAACCATTGAAATAATAAATAAATAAATAAATGAATAAATAAATGAGCAGAGATGTACATGTACATGTTCTATAGGAAATGCAAAATACGAAATAACTCAGCTATTTATTTGTAAATACTAAATACGAAATAGATATTTTAGAAAACAATTTGGCAAATGTAATATTTTTGAATTGATTACTGCTTTCCTTTTACTCATTAAAGATTTCAAAACAACAAGCTCCTCAAAAAGAGCATTAGAAATGTTAACATAAAAACTGTAGAATCTTTGTTTTCAGATTTCGTATGAACATTTTTAGTTAATGCTTCAGTTCTTACTTTTTTACTTCGAAATTTGAATTACGATAGTTATCATTAATGATAATAGATTGATTAATTTACTGGGCACGAACTATCAAATTTGCAGCGCTTCTAGTGGTCATGTGTCGAATTGCTAATCCATTCACTTGAGAAGAGTAGTAATTCAACATTTTTCGAAAATAAAACAAAATGTTCGTATTTTGTATTTATATTTTCAATACAACTATTTCAAGTGATCTCTCGATGAAAAAAAACAATGTTCATTTTTTTTGTTTCAAAGTGACTGCATTCATATGATTTTATTTACACATATAATTTCTGTGCATAATAACAGCACATATAACTCGAATTTCTATTCATTCAATGTTCAATTCGATTAATTCAATGTATTGTTTTGCTTGTGGGTTCCGTTTTTTTCAATGATTGATTGCCGATTCCATCGAATGATTCGCAAAATGTATTGATGCAAGGATAATCCTTATTTGAAGTTGTTATAAAAGCTATGATGGAAACAAACATTTTCAGGATTACCAATTTTATCATTCGGTTTCCACTCTGTTTGACCTATATAAACCCATAGATAGTTTTATACTTCTTTCCTATTATCTGTTCGAAATATATTTTGTAGGATTTGAGCTTGGTTTGGATAATGGAAGCATTGGACTGCTTATAATATGGTTTGTATATTCACAGCATTTATCAAATCAAAAATGCTTTTGAGGTATAAGTATCGATATTGAAACAAAAAAAAATGCACGAAACAAGTAGCAAAAAACGACCACGATCAATTCCCTTTAGATATCGAGACAAAAAACATGAAACACGCATTTGATAATTTAATAGGCTTAACTTTCAAAAGCAATTTTTCATCCTCAGAAAAGGCTCTCGAACGTCCATTCAACGAAGAGCGAATATCGATAAAGCGCTATCAATGATGATTGAATTGAATAATATAGATAGCGTCAATGCACATCTACAGTACGTGCCTCCGAACATGTTGAAAACTGAAATAATCTCATTAGAAACGTAGAGGAAAACGATCGTAATAGGCTTCAATATTTATCTAGCAGCCTTCTTCGATTCTTGATACGTCGAATACGTGCTGCTGAATATAAAAACAACATGTAAGTGTCGATAAAGAAAACTATAACTTTCCGAATGCCTCTGCGGATTTGCTGTCACGAAAAATTTAAAGGATTCAACATTATGGTGTGGGATTAATATGATGATATATTTGTATTGTAAAATCACACCAATTGAAGTTTACAGTACAGTGTGATTTATTGAACAAGGTTTCATTGATATGGTAAAAAAAATTAAACTGAGTAGAAAGGACCAAGATATGACGATTGAGCGCAACATCGCTTATACGAGTACAAAAGTTGGTTGAAAAGATACAGTGCGTTCAAAGTTACTACACGATTGAGATATCTTTGCTCATAAATACGCTGAGCTGCTAACGCATTACTATTTGCAAGACCATACACAAAATGCATGTCGCACATTTCATTATTTCTGTACACCATTTTTTGAATGAAACTCAAACAAAAATACGTACTGTAAACTTGAAGGGGTTTTTACAAGACTCTTGTTCCTCTGACAGCAACCTACTTGTTTTTTCTTGATAAAATTATTCTAATTTATTTGTGACCTCAATACTAGTAATCGGGTTTATAATAAAACGGTAAGATTTTTCGACTTTTTCCAAGAATAATTCTTTGTTCACAAGATAACGTAGTTTAATAGATGTTCGAAGGACTACGTTAATACTGATAAAATATTCTTGTTTGCCGTCCTAAAAACCTTTCAATGTACAAATTTTTAAACCGATATCATAAAAACTTTCGAAGCTATTAAGAAATTTGCAAATAAAATTTCAACTTTGAACGCACCGTATTTTTTTTAACCATCAACATTTGTAAAAGCGATGTTGCGCTCAATCGTCATATTCTGGTCCTCTCTACTCTCAGTTTCAATTATTAATTCAATAATTAATATCAATATTAATGAAACACCCTGTATTTGAATACACGCAAGGTAGACATTATGGGTATTGCCTGAGGAGAATGGCATGGATCACTTTTCGAAGAAACAAGCGTTTTGAAAAATATGATTTATTTTCAGACCAAAATTTGTTATTTTTCATGGATCGGTGGAAGTTGTCAGTATATGACTTCTCATTCTATAATTTGCATTATACACGGTGCCCAAAACTTCTCTAGAGTTGTTTTCGATGTAATGATTCAATGAAAAAGAAGACAAGCCTGAAATATAGCAGACATTCCCCATTTTCATAAATTACCCTTCATCCTTCATCACTCTTGGAGAAAATTTCTGGATGGAATTAATTTCTGTGGTCTCATTTATTTCCTTTCTATATATACGAAGGCATCTCGACGTTATTTCGTTAGAGCTGAGATGAATGGCAGAAAAGATGTATCCGAAAATTACAAGTTTAGAATAAAAATGAGTGATGAATGATGAAAACTTTGAGTGTCATTGACTGATCGCCTAGATAGAATGAAGTTGGGGTATATCAGTTGAAAGAATATTCTGTAGATTAAAAAAAAGACAATATGGTAGCTAGAGGAAGGTATAACTTGAACAACTGTGATATCAAAATGACTGGAATGAATATATGATTTCTCAAGCGAACGTATTTTTGTTTTCTGTTCCGTAGCTGGATCTTCAACTGCAAGACGATGCTGGTGGGGACTTGAGCAGTTTTATCACGAATGGAGAATGGGATTTGCTTGGTAAGAAAGATTCATTGCTCCAACCCAATCTCCCATACTTACGATACAGAAATGCACGTTTTCGACCCATATATTATTCTTATTTAGAAAACACAGGCTGTTACAAACTCGAGTAATACGTATATGAATAGAGATCTCGAAACACAAAACAGATAAAGCTGCCTCATAAAATTTAGTGACCCAGAAGTTCCTCGAAACTGTCAGGGTGAACGAAAATAATTATAACGTACATACCGCTGCAGATTATGGATATCAAAAGTAAAAGCACATTCTCTTATGTTCGCATCGGATAATTAATCTTTTTGTGTTTTTAACGAATCAAGGTTTCCTTTCTGCGATAATTTAATCCACCGGAAAATACTTCTGAAGTGAGTATACAAGACCAGACACACAACATGATTGAGGCTTTGTATAACAATAAGTTTACCAGGTTAAGAGAATCTAATTAACCATTTGCTTCCTTTATAAAACGCACATTCCTGTTTATGACGTCTTATGATTTGTTGCCGAGATGTGGTAAATTCGAAATTGAATTGGCGTTCAAAAACCCGAGGCTTTATACTTTATAATGCAACAACTGGTGCCTCAAATTCCTGAAAAATCTTTTACCGTCGAAATGTCTCGAACATAAGCTAGTAAAAAAGATCCAGTTCCAGATATAGATACAGCCTGTGCATTCTGCATGCAATAAAGAGAACACCGTTGCCCTTACACGTAATTGATGATTCTGAATCTAGGTTCAGATAAAGCGAATAGGGAATACCAGACTAAAAGAGTGTCATTAAGTAAGCTGTGTCATGAGAAATTGGGTCACCAAATATTTCCCTCGCACAATGAGGTCATCGAAAATTTATTTCATGATCAGCCAATCGCTTGCGATTTGAAATTATATGTTGATTTTGTAGAAAAATCTTTCGGAAGGTGGAATATGTACTGAACTATTTTGCTTTCTTCAAGAAAAAGTACGTGTGGTTTGAGAACAAATAATTGGTCTCACTGATGATTCACTTTGCATTAGTTCTCGAAAAAGCTGAGCTATCGAAGTATGAACAAAATGATAGAAATGCATCAAATAAAGAAACGCCACCTAATGAATTATGGCAATTATCTTCTATACACCTCGGTAAAAGTTTTATTGACTTCGGAAATAATGGGCAAGTGACTTCCCATTAATAAATAATAGTGTTTCTGTAGGAAAGTTTGAAAGAAGTTGGAAACTGTTCCTGTTGGTTTTATTGATGAATGAGGAAATTTAGCTCTAGGTTCATAAATTTCACAACGGTTTGTCTTTGAGGACTGTTTCCAATTCAATTTTTAACGAGTCTGTCAACTCCAATCCAACAAAGGAACATGTCACAGTGGAAAACTTCCAGGACTCATTAATATGAATTGAATTTAGTTACCATTATTTGTAATTATCACAATCAGCTAGTTCGATATAACGCAGCCAAGTAACAAAAGTTGAGGCACGATAACTCTGGATGGAAAGTGGTACTGATTATTTTGAGTCAATTCTAATCCCATCCATTTATTTAGGAGTGTTTTGACAAATTCACTAATAGCACAGGTACGAATTGATATTATAGTAATTGAACTTCTGCATATATGTTTGAAATGAACAATCATAACTTTCCTTTCTTCATAATATCGTTGACAGCCATCACAAATCTCTTTGTATGAGATGACTATAAACCCCAAAGGGGTCTATTTGGGATTGATAGTCAGTAGCAAAATTCTGGGGTCGCAAGAGATTTTATTGTCAAATATTTGAATACACAATTTCATGACATTTGAATGTGTATTTGAGACAGAATCAAACTCACACACCTGCGTACAAACAAGGGGCCCCAAGGGTGAGAGGTTTGAAGGCAGTCCAATAATTGCCTAATAAATGAATCATCAATCGCAATCATGAATGGTGACGTGAATGGAAAGAACTTCATGAAGCCCTGGACTATAGCTTCGCATGGGTCTATGACTTACCGAATAGAAAAAATCACTGTCGGAGAGTGCCCATGCACATATTTTATTTTTCCTCGCCCAGACTGGAAACGGAATTGTAAATTATGGGAGCCGCTTGTGATGTACGGTTGTTTGTCTTACAAAAAAGGGGCGGTAGAGATTTTCGTTGACCTCAATTATGGAGGTTTTTGCCGTGGTGCCTTCGTCGGCAACATCAGAAGAGGAAAATATTGCTCAGTTTTGGTGCATTCCCAACAAGCTTTCACAATCGTTTTGTTGTTGCAGGTGTTCCAGGAAAGCGGAACGAGATCTACTACAATTGTTGTCCAGAGCCATACATTGACATAACTTTCGTCATCATCATCCGCAGACGAACTCTTTACTACTTCTTCAATCTCATCGTTCCGTGTGTCCTCATAGCCTCGATGGCGGTTTTGGGTTTTACTCTTCCACCGGATTCTGGAGAAAAGCTGTCGCTGGGAGTCACCATCTTACTGTCTCTCACTGTTTTTCTTAACATGGTAGCAGAGACCATGCCGGCCACCTCGGATGCTGTTCCTCTACTAGGGACCTACTTCAACTGCATTATGTTCATGGTTGCTTCTTCCGTGGTCTCTACCATACTCATTCTCAATTATCATCACCGGAATTCTGACACCCACGAAATGACCCACTGTGTAAGTCAAATCGTACCTTCAAATATTAAAAGTTATATTTCGACTTCTCACAGTTTTATGTATATACTAAATGATCATTAGATATACATATTTAGGTATCAAGTAAGTATTTTCTCCTAACTCAGCGATGGAACTGGTAAGTTTTGAAATTAGTGAAGTTTGAGGTAATAGTTCGTAGTCCAAAGAATTTTTTTCTATGAAATCTCTTCATGCACCAGTATTTTCATGCGTGATTTTCCTTAAATGAACATGTGTTAGCGCAGTTGAAATCGAAACATTTCTAGTATTGAAATGTTTACCAGGAAACTACTAATTCACAGATACGAATTGAGGTGGGAAACACTTGACCGGTGCCAAATATATTCAACGTTTATCGATCTTCCTTCAATTAACCGATCTCTGTGAATCGTTTGATCTTGATAAAAAACTTGAAATCATCAAGTATATATTTTTCAAGAACTGACATCTTTTATCTCACAATACTTACAGAACGAAGAATACAGATGAAAATCAAATGTCAGATACTATGAATTATATCTATGAAGCAAGCAACAGCGCATATTCTGACAAACTGTCTTCGTAAATTAAATAGACTATAATCTGATTTTAATCAATTCAGAAAAATATTATAAACTATTGAATTTGTGAGAAAAATCTTGGCTCTCGGACTCTCATATAGCGTCTGCATGTGAAAACTTCTAACCTTTTCAGTCTCCCCACTAAAGATTTAACGAAACGAGAAATAGAGACAGACGGGCGGGCAGGGAGAAGCAAGATAATAGTTCACTGGAACTGCTTCTGTATTGCTTACATGCTTATAATGAGGTTTTCAGCCAGAAATAGTGCGACTTTGCTCATTCTTTGTTTGAGCATATCTCTTATTACACGACGCAATCTCGAAATTAAATGAGTGCAGTTCTGAATTCGGGACTCTAGATTCCGAAACGGCATTCGGATTGCATGTTTCCTCTCGCCAAAAGCATACCCAGTGGCGTATCGTCAAGGCTAAAATCCCAGTATTCATTAAATGCGAAAACTATTTCACCAAATTTTCAGCTCACTTTAGATTTGAAATTCATCAATGGAGCATTTGCACCTAACGTAACAATTACCATCCATATATAGCCAATCAGAGCAATCGAATATTATACGGTTTGGAGGTAAAACGTAACTGAAACAATAGTTCACTCCTTTAACTACCAGTGCGAAAGACATCAGGAATTATCAACTTGTACGTTCGATGAACACAATACAAATTAACAGGACAGAATTGTTTGAATTTGTTTTATCTTCTTAGCAAAATATTGCAGTTTTTCTTATGAACTACTAACTAAAATTTTGCGAAAGTTTTCGTTGAAAATCAATTTCATTTCCATTCAGAACAGTTTTATATTCTAAATTACTATAAATTGAATATGTAATTCTATATTTTTCATGAAAATGTGAACCGATAGGAAAATTCATCTTTACGAGCAACTTTTTTAATGCTCTTCTTAGTAAAACACATTCACGAAACTACTTGTAGATTCTGAGAGCGAATTCATACTCCCTGTGTTACCCTTCTATAGCCATCAATGAAAATTTTATATTCTTATTTATTTACGTATTCGATATTCAGTTTCTACTTCTGACGTAAGAGAATATGAAAGGGGGAATATACCCCGGCTCGGAATTTCTTTGTATGCCTTTCCACATGATCAATCACAATGCCCGACTAGGTTTTTTGTTGAGCATAGTATATTCGGAAGTTTAGATATTCGAATCCATTTCGAGGTGTCTGAATGTAGATAATACCAAGTGGCACATGAGACAGCCTTTATATAATAACTCGCTTAATTTTATTGTCCCAGAACGTATTACTTGAGTCTATTGAATTTTGTTGTTTCAGGTGCGTGTAGTACTGCTGTGTTGGCTCCCGTGGATTCTGCGCATGCGCAGGCCCACTGATGATGACGGTTATGTCTCTTCACCAAGTCGTCCCATGCCTTCAGACAGGAAGCAAATGCATTTTCCGGAGGTCGAATTGAAGGAGCGCTCTTCCAAGAGTTTGCTGGCGAACGTTCTAGACATAGATGACGATTTTAGACACAATTTCCGAGGAGGTGGTACCCCCACACCTTTACAGCCGGCGCCATTTTTTCGTACGGTCTATAGGTAAGACTAAAAAACACGAGAACAATGATTGCGTGTGGACTACCTGTGAAATTCCTCTGAAAAATGTCAAATAATATCCAAAAAGATTCTAAACGCCTATATTCGGCGAGACTTTTACGTCACCTGTACTAATACTCAGCGTCTCAGAGTTGCCAGTTATACTACTTCTGGAGCTTCTGGGAATATTTCATTCAGTTCACGAAAAATGTAAATCCCATATTTATTGGATGTTATAGATTCAGTTACCAGTGAAAAATATACGTGGGGTTACGAATTATCCTAATTTTTCCGGTCTGCTGACGATGTGAACAACGTTTGGCAACACTGTAAAGTATCATTCTGTCGTGAGCGGCTGATATGCTTATACAAGTATGTACGGAAGTACTTGTGACGTATCAACGCTGTGCATTCTCCTCATTATTTCTAAAGGCACCCCATCTTGGTGAATTCATTCTGGCGAAACAATTAAAACTATTGCGAGGAGAAAAATTGAAAAAAAAACCTGGGTACATTTCCCAACGTTCTGGATATCATGATATTTTTTGTAAAATAAGTGATCTCGCATCGGTTCGCTATTCACACATGAAACGAAAGATTTTTGATGTGGCTGTATTCGATTTCCTCGTTTTCCAGGCAAAATGAAGAGAGCGGCAACGGCGGAGGCACCCCTCGTCTGCCCGACTCCATAGTCTCGAACCACGCATGCGTAAGCGCCGATTACGAGCTGGCGATGATTCTGAAGGAGATTCGCTTCATCACCGATCAGCTGCGGAAGGAGGACGAAGCCGCGAACATAACCAAGGACTGGAAATTCGCGGCCATGGTGGTTGACAGACTGTGCCTTATCATATTCACTCTGTTCACTATCATTGCCACGTTAGCGGTGCTCTTCTCTGCTCCGCACATTATTGTGTCGTAGCCGAGCATCAGCGGCGATACTGACACCTCAGTCACCAACCCCCAGTAGATGGGGGCTGGAACGGCTGCGGCCGCGGCTGCGGCTGCGTGGTTTTGGGGGGTGCTTTGCTAGGTCAGTCATCCAGGTACACATTTCGACAGGGCGATACCGCTGCCGCTGGGATGCAACTGTTTCGCAACGAAAATCGCTAACCAGTTGCTCGAGCGACTGATGTGCAACTGTTTGCACAAACCGAGTGACGACTCTAGAACTAGCTTTTCAGGAAAAATGAATTCATTCTCTAAATAAAGAGTGGCTCGTGCAACTGCTTTGAAATCTTCATTTCGAGTCAGTTGAGTTTTGCGCAACAGTTTTGAGCAGCAGCAAATGTAGGAATAATATTTATTCTGTAAGTACACAGTACGAATCGGCTACAGGAACCGCACTTGAATAATTTGGATGAATATCATGCTCAAAACTAGAATAGATTTTATTTCTGCTGTTCTTGCTTCATGAATTGCTTTGTTCTATTGTCTTGTAGATGGGCATACCTCCGAAGTGAACGCCGTGTCATTCATAGGAGTGATTACAAATAGATTCGTTCTGTTGGGCCTATACGGTGTGGGTCAGAAAATCTTTAAGTCTCAAATAAAATTGAAACTAGATTATCGAATTCTCTAGTAATGCAGTAGTATTGGAAACACTATCAGGCCTCTTATCAAATGCACAATATGAAAGACTATTTCAATACAAAAGTCAACTTAACAAACGAACCCAACCTGGAAATTGAATAATCTGACAAGTAAAGATTCATGGTGAGAAATTTAAGCTAGTTGAATTTTAATGGAACAATTTGATAAAAATCAGAGAAAAATATTCGTATGGTCACACATATCAGTTAGTTTGGTTTAGAGGAGAATTCAGTTAAAAACAGCTGTGATCCATAATGGTACGGAGTATGTTGAATAGTAAAAACATAAAATTTTTTTGTAGAAAACTGTGATTGGTCCAATGAAATCATGGAATAGCCTTCATTTCATAGACAGCATTGTCATTGAGTCTATGAGTGTCCTATTGATGTCTGTCATCCATGAAATCAACTGGACCTCAAATTAAAACGTCAAAATAAACGAGCACTCACCGATAGGATGAACCATATCGTATTGGTCTCAAGAGAAGGTGCCTGTCCTTCCTGATTGGTGATTTCAATGCCCAATTTAGTTCATCGTGTTATTTAGGATATTTACATAATCATACTGTGATAATGCCAGTTTGAAATTGGGTTGATCTTACGTAATTTCTAGTTCATTGATGTTCCTGTTTGAATGTCCTAGGAGGCTCGATCCCAAAACTCACCAACTGAGTCACCACTGAAACTAGTTAGGCTGACTAGCTAATGCGCATGTTCACAGCTCAATTATATAAATGATTGGTAGACCAGTCAGTGTCTGTGAAAGTTGCAATTTGCTGTTACTAACTATGAATAAAATCTGGAAAGGTTGAATTCCCAAATACATCGAGCTTGGAACTCACTCTCAGTCCAGTCAAGTCGGGGGAATTCAACCGTACAGTGATGTGCATTCTTTTAACAGTCTCCAGTACAGTATCGTCGTTGAAAATAGGTGTTTAAGGATATGACACGGTCCTGATGATATATCATACTTATTGAATATAGTGAAAATATTTTCCAAGTATTAATAGATTGATGGCTCTTATCTATGAACATATTACGTTCGTAGTGATCGTCACCCTGGCCCTTTTTCCCATAAAACCATTGAACTGATTCCCCAGACTAAACCCTAAGTCTGAAAATTTACAATTAGATAGGTTTCAGTAGATCAGGTTCATGAAATACTGAGTATTCGGATACTTAAGTAGCTTTTATAAAAGTAGTGTAAAATGATTCGTTCGAATCTTTGTTGTTTCCAGTCCTGGATCTGGTTGGAAAAGCAAACTGAGATACTAGCAGTGATTACAAAGATGATTGATTTTGAAACGCAGATAAGATCCAGTTTTTGCCTCAGTTTGAACAAACTATGGATCCAGGATTGGTTGTTTCGGCATTGTCTTGTGTAGAAGGTGTTACACAGATTCATCCAAACAACATTCCAATAGCTAAGGACGTCAGAATTGAACCCTATCATGGGATTTGAATCAATCGCCATTTCGGGATTCTTAAGAAACATAAGCTTATTGTTTGTATCGATATTTTTCAAACTATTTCAACTATTGCTTCCCTTTTTTGATACGTTTCCACATTCCCACAGGATCTATAGTATAAGATATATATGAAACATATTTCTTATTGATCATATCTCCATATACGTTCGATGATGTAGAAATGATAAATGGTTCAAGTCATTGAAGCTCAATTGCAGAAGATCACTAGACAGCTGGTGTTCAGTGATGTTGTCATTATAATTAGCATTCCTTTTGCTGAAACTTTCAATTCATATCCGTGTCTAGATTTGTTTCGGGTTGTTCTTCTGTTGATGTCATTATTATAGTCACCAAGCCTTTAGTACAATAGTACAAGATTGGAAAATATCAATGCAAAATTTGAGCTTCAACTGATTTGACAAGATTATTACTAAAACCATTATTATAAACGCAAAACATGTAAAACAAACAACTGAATCACTTTATCTTCAATCAATCCAAGATGGTCTAAATACTGAGTTGAAATTCATTGGAAATATGCAGATGTAGAAAAACAATGCTGAATCAATTCTTTGGTTCGATTCGAATTCGTATTGTAGGTTTGTTATATTGGGCATCGGTGAATATTTCATAAAAAACGTTCCATTGGATCAGACCTACTGAATTATTAATGTAATGTTGATAATTTCAATCACACCATGGGATATGAATGACTCAAATAGGTTTACCTACTATCTAATAGCGGAATTGACCATTATTAGTATGATTATTATCTCTAGTTTCCTATGTTTCAAGTCAACTATAATATGTAAACTATGCATCAAGAATTATGGTTCTCATAGTAAGGATATGATGGATCTATGTCTTCTGCCATCAATTCTTGTGACCTAAAAAGGTATGGCTCGTATACTGGTGGGGGATGTCAAAACTATGCCCATACATACTTTCCATGGATAAAAAAAATTCAATACCGGAAACATGAAGATTACCGGTCTAGTTTGTGCCAATTTAGTCGAGTATGTTCTAAACAACACGTTTTAACTAATTTGACAATATCTTTTCGGTTCATTTGAAGGCTGGATTTAGAAAATAACTCGTACTTAATAATGAGTATTTTGCGGGCTGTGGATGATAGATCCACAGCTCATTGTTACTTAGGTAAATAAATATTACTGTTAAAATGATAAAAAATAAATAATGTTAATGAAATAAAATCATAGATCCCAAATGTTCATAGCGTTCTTATATCTAAAATTATATCTAAATAGATCAACACACCAGTGTTGATTAAAAGTGGAGGTGTAGCAAGTTGTCTTCTCAATGTATTCCTCTTGAGTTTAAAACCATTGAAGAGTTAAGTTGAGTTAACTATTCCCAAAAACCGTTTGTTCTCGTTGTCTTCCGTTCCTAGTTGATAACATCAAATGAAAGATTTTGTCATGAACTCGGTTAATTTAAAATTGTTATTCATACAGAGATTGATGATAGGAATATCATCATTTTTGACATATGATTTGAATATCGTTTACAATTTGGCACATCTTCACAGCTCTAATATTAAGACAAAATTTAAAAGTTGAAATGCACTTATTCGCAATTATTTCGAATCCAGACTTAGAAGGTGAAATTTAGCCGAACCAAATACGGGTGAAACCTAACCTTACCTAGAACTCCTTGTGCCATGTTTTAATTTTGACGAGAGGTATTGCAGAACAATGAAAACTGTTCAACTGTGTATTTCGAATGTAAGTGCTTAGTGTCATTTATCTTTCCTATAATGGCTTAAAAATAAACCGATGATAAGAGGTGCTCACGCTTGTCAATTTGACAGATATTCTCCTATAGTTAACAATTGTTGAAATTGTTCAACTTTTCGATAATATCCGTACTTAAAATGTAAGGTGATTCATTTATTCGAATTAAATTAAGTAGGTACTTCTTCCACTAATTCAATCTCAACATGCTCGAAAAAAATGAATATTTGAAAATGACAATCCTTCACTGGTCACTAAATATCAACTCTAAAAGTACGTGGCGTGTTCATTTCTAGACAGATTCAGTTTATGCACAATACCTGTTAAAATAATCGATCTTTCCAGAATATATTTCAGTTGGAAATGGAAATTAAACTCAACTGGACATTTTTTTGTTTATTCAAAACTTTCAAATGATACCACGATTGAACTTTTTGGAAATGATCAGCCAGTTATAATAAAGGCTTCAGCCTCAATTGTAGATTGCTATCCTCCATAATAGAGTGATTGACAGATGACCATCGTTTATCGCAGTGTAGTTACAACACTGTGAAGTGCTGTTTTCTACTGAAACTGTTGTGAAATTTTATTACCCAGATTGAACTTTGTTAAAATCGATTTTAATTAAAGAGTCAAGTGAAACTTCTAGTTTTCATCTACCCTAATCACCCAGAAATCAATAATCAACAGAAGGAATATCTCTTAGATGGGAGGGATTTGACAGTTTTTATATACGTTAGTAGAATTGGAGGATTCTTAAATTTTGTCACAGACCATGTTCAATAACAACATCGAACTCACTCAATTATAGAATGATCATGTAAACTCCAATCACCAAAATTAATAATTGGAATCATTGTCAATTTCGAGGTCTGTTGAACAATGGCCCATATAACCTCCAATAAAACGATTGATGTCACAGAATTCACGAAATAAACAGAAACCATACGCATTAAACACTCAAAGAATTAGTTGATCTATGTAGAAAATTGCTTCTATGAACCATCCTAGAATGATTTCTTTGCTCAACAGTCAAATTGTTCTCGATAATGAAAGTTTTCACCTCATATCGCGAAATAAATTCTGAAATACAAAACTCCGGTCAATATAAACAAAAGTTTGTTTCGTAGGTTTTGATCTGATCATCAAGTATATCCATCTCAAATTGTATACTGCCTAACTTAACAATGAAAGTTTCAGAATTATGAAAGTTTGTTTGATATTAACCAATTCAGATCCTTCTTGAACTAAATTGCACAATTCTTGACGAATATCCATGAGTTAATGTGGGAAATTATAACATTTTAGAATCAATAATTATGACTGCTTGATGTGTCGACATAATTTGACTCTCCTGATCTTAATATTGCAGCATACCTAAATATTGGGAGACATGGTTCGAAGTATCTCAAAAATTCAATCAAATATGCACGAAAGCTTTTATTTCTGTTATGACAGATCTGTGACATGCAACTTTTAAGAAATTTATGAAATTGGAAACATTTAGATCTCTAACAACTTTCAATCATGGATAATTCGAAATATTCTGAACAGAAAGGTGAGTCTCAAAAACTATCTTCATTGTATATATTCACGTGAAATCTGTGAATTGTCCAAGAACATTGGCTGTTTGTAAAACGTTCAGATATTTTTCTACACATTCGAAATTCATACAGTTGAATAAAAAATACCTGCAGGCTTCAAATGATGTGTATGTATTTGATTATATTTATTTGGCTGAAACCAACAGACTGAAGAAGAAGAGAAACGATCACAAATCGAAGAGAAAAATGATCTCTGAAAAGAACAAATTACAAGCTCAAGTTATAATAGTCTTCTTCTTTTTTTTCATATCGCCAACACTTGCCATTGCCAAAACTCACTTTGCAACTTCACACTGGAACCCTGATGACAAAGAAAACACTAAGAAAGACATTATTTTTCTCTCTCATCGCTGGCAAAACGTACTGAAAGTGTCTCGTACGGAATCTTTGACAAATAACCTTACCCTGTATATTTCGGCTAGCAGATGCCCGCCAAGACATTGATCCCACCAATCAAAAAAAAAACATACTGTGCGACCACTCTAAGCTTTCGAGGTGTATCAGTCCATGCTGAAGAATTAGGTGTGAAGGAGCCGCCACTGCTTCCTCCGACCGTGATCCTTCTCCCTTCTCCCCCCACGGTCGATACCGCCCCTAAATAATACCGGCATTGCGCAGACGCGTCACCCCCTGCTCCCCCTGCCATTGCCATCTAGTTACAGTACGCCGAAGCAGCGGGAGAGCGGAGAAGGTGACAAAACCCCAACATGCACGCCACCACGAAAGCTTGGGTCTGAAGTGAAATTCGTTCGGAAGTATGTGGACGACGCGCCCTCAGAATGTCGGCATCGCGAGGAACACCTAGAACGGTGGGTGCGAACGCGTCGGGTCGGTCTCCTTGCGTCGGAGCACCTCGTGTCTTGGCCATGGACTTGAGCTGTCGAAGGAGACGCCGATGATCCGCAGAGGATCACAAAGTGCCATGGCCCGCGTCGGATGGAAGGCCCTGGCGGCCAGATTGTTCTTCCTGCTGCTGATGTCTTGTCTCGTCTTCATGGGTAAGATAGGCACACCCACTCCACTAGCATGCTGAGTGTCATGTAAACACAGCCCCTCCCCTTCAACGTTCCTTCAGACAAAGAATATTCAACACAGATATGCCACCCACAATTCTTCCTGTTGTTGTTTATATTCCCTCTTCTCCAACCCTTTCTCATCTTGATGTTTATATTGAAGACTCCAAAGCAGCTTGGTACATCATCAATCAAACAACATCATGCAGTCTGGAGTCTTCATAGTAATTTCTTGTCGAGAATATTCTGGATAAAGTGTGGTGAAATCAATTCAATTCGATTAATATTCATCTAGAAACTTGATAGCTATTTATTTCCATTTGAAACTAAAATTCATCACCACATGCACTTCCAAGATCGTTCTCTATTATATTCGAATTGTGGACATCTGCAAAAATATTTGATATCATTCAAGTTCCCAAATAGCAGGATGTTATGAAAACTGCCAAGTCCTGTTTACTCGATGTAGATTGTAGAAAACCTAATATAATATAGATACATGTATAGAGGTTTCATTCTGTCGCTGGAACGTCAATGAATACAGATTTTAGGCGAAAAACCTTTTTTCCACTCGATTTCCTTCCTCCAGTGCCAACCTCAGTCGCCTGAAGCGTAATGGGCGTTAGCAGATAAAGCTACATTATCACTCTCCAAAAAAAACACAAGGAGTAGATACTCTGTCCTATTTCATTCACTGTTACGTATTTTTATTGTTCCTTTCAATCTCCTCTTTAATGTTATTCTTTGCCACATCCTAAGGTCACATTATTTATGTTCCCCTTCTGACTTGACTTTTTGTTGGTATATATACTTTTTCGATGAAGTGGAAAATTCCAGTAATTTCATTCGTTGTATAAAACTTCGCAAAGTCTGTCTTACTAAATAACCATTTTACTGTATGATAACGAAGTAATCTCAAAAACCACAACACTTCAATAACTTTCTAGCAAACACAGTTAAATCTCTGATACTAACAGAATATCGTTAGTGAAGTTACTTCACATCGCGATGTACTTTCTTGTTTCAATGATGAATTTTCATGTCATTTCTTGAATCAAATTTCCAGCAAATAAAATTATGATTAATCAATTTACGAAGAGTGTGAATAGTTCACACCTAAAATTTCTGCAAATTTGAAAGTTTATATTTTATATTACATTTAATTTCAGATTGAGTCTCAAAATCCTAGAAACTGCTTTCAAGTTCTCGTATTTTCTTTGCGTCCTGGTTTTCTAAAAAAACGCGACACTTCCATGAAACACTTTTCACTGTTGATGTCACGTACATTATTATTATCCTATTGTATGTTAATAATATGCCGGTGTGACGTTTTCTCATTGAATAGCACTCAAGCTCCAATTAGAAACAGGAATTTAAACGAATATTTCGAGAAACTTTTCAGAATTAATTGAAGCTTCACTGGTACTCGAGAATACCTGAGCATATTGACATTATTATCGTAATTTGATGAAGTTTAATATTCGCTAGAACCGTCGATAGCAAGCGTTTTGTCATTTTGTTTTCAACTCCTGCTGGCGTATCGACTAAGTTCTTACATTCTGAACTTTGCATTATTAAATTCGCCATAGTACTCTCTCAAGTGCATTGGAACAGGTTCTTGTCATTGCTTGCTTTGAAAGCCAAACGAACATTATGTTGATTCGAGCTTTCGACTATTCATTGGATCACTAATCCTCTGTAATACATACATTAAACTTCTGTATTGAAAGTGTCATATAGATGTCATTCCAGTTGCTCAAATCTCGGGTTCAATTCGTAACTCGACACAAGGTCATTTTATATTATATATTATTCTCCCCTAGGGTATACCTTTACGCACCCTTAAGCACGTTTGAGGCCAAGATACGAAGCAGCGAACATGTCATATCCTATACAACCCAATTTTTTCTGAAGTTTCTATATTATAGTCGTGAAAAAGTTCAGAAAGTATTGGAAATATTTGGATTCATTGTTTTTGGTCGTTTACGATGAACCTCTCATCTTTGTTTTTTTCTCTCTCTCCCAACTAGTGTCGTGATCTGGTCAGAGTTTTGATTTCTCCTTTCTCCTCCTGTTTTCATCGCATCGAACTTTTTTATAGAAAGCGTGGAAAAGGAAATTTCTCGCACCAATTCGTGAAATTCTTCGATTCTTTTTGTGAGATCGATGTGAATTATATAAACTCTCGGAAAAGTCCCCATGCAGTGTGTTGATTTGAGGACTCATAATTTGGAAAGTGCGGAAAGCTCGAATTTGTCGAGGCGAGCCAATTTTCATTTAAAGAGGAAACTTCTCTGGCGACATACAGTCTTGATCTATTCACCCCCTTGTCAGTAAACCCAAATCTGAAATGGAAATACTCCACTTTGTGTATGATGATGTTCTGAGTTGAATTTGAAGCGTACAAGTGAGTGTATCTGTATCTGACTGAATTTAGTAAGCTAATGGAGTGTTTTGGAGTGCAATCCCGAGCGAGTGAACAGCATTCAAAAGATATTCCTGTATTTCAACCAACAAAGTGAAATTCAATCAGAATCAGTATGCTTTGAACCTGATTTCTCATTACTGAACTGTAGAGAGAAAAAAATCTATCAGCGTCTACACAGATATAACTTTGAGGCAATTTGTAATTTCACCAACAAAGTTCGTCAAAGAAAACATTATGCAAAATAGCTCTGAAGAAACTAATTATGGAAAGCTGAAAAAGAAGAGCAATTCTCTATTAACCGTCAAAGTGAACTCGCCATTTGAGGTTTTGATTTTTCTTAATGCAGAATCTCAGCGAAGTTTCATCCAATATTTCATTGAAAAACGAGAAGCTACGGTATAGCCGTCTAGATTCCCTGATTAGTATTCTTCACAACGAGACTCATTTCATCATCGAATAAACATTGGAAATACAGTATTTTTTTAATTATATACATACAAATTATATTAATCAGATAGTCGCATGAATAGTATGACTGTTTGACCAGAATTACCAGAATTTTAAGTCGAATTTTTCACTTGTGTGGAAGAAGTATTGATTTCCCCGCGATATTATTATTCTCACTCTATGAATCAAGACCTTCAGGAACGGTTTGGATACACTAGAATATTTTTTAATAAAGGCTTTACATTTAAGGTAGGAGTTTACACGCTATTCAGCATCCCATAACAAAAAATAAAAATAATTAAAAATTTGAGTTGTCACAGGATGCAAATTTTCTCGATTTTTTTAAATGTACAATAAAAAATACGCTATTTAGATATATTATGCCTTGGCGTATTTCCTCATTCCAGCTTGACGCCGATATCTGGGACACCCTGTATTCGTTGGAAAGAAACTAAGCATTCATTGAGGAATACATGAAAGAATAACATTATAATGATACTGAATATGAATCTATGAATATTTCTAGCTATCTAGCTAGTTTGTAGACCAGTAACCTATTAGACATAACCAAATGGAACCCAGAACATGGGGGGAGTTATTCATCTTCGATGTCTATATCCACTTCCACGAGAACAATCACAACTTGCACACCATCATACTATACAGAAGAGGCTCCAGACCATCGATCTCAATCCGTTTTGTGCATGCCGATATTGATTAAAGCTGTGAGAAAAACTATCGCATAGCTGCGACGGCGAGAAATTCAGAATTTTCTTCGTGATTTTGTCTCTGAAACCGGTTGAGCTGGTACAGCAGGCAATCAACTTTGTTTTAGTTTAATGAGTGGTGTGGAATATCCAAACAACAGCTCCTCGCATCAATTAGTCTATGTCCCATGCTCATTTTTCTTACCAGCGGTGGAAATTACTAGAGCACTGTGGTCATTTACTAGTGGGATCCTTTCAAGTAGGAAAAAGAGGGTTATATTGTTTCCGGCGTTCATATATTTATATAAGAACACGCCCTTTGTGAATCTTCAGAGTATCAAACTCAGAAGTTCCGTGATTTACGATGTGAAGTTGACTTTTGTCTGCCCAAATGTTTAATCAACTGCATTGAATGCGTAAATGTATCTTCTTCTTCTTCTTCTTTTCGGTTTAGTTACCAGGACTATCCGGCCAAGTACACGCACTATTTGGATCACAAAACCTCGAAAGGGGTCCACCAGAAAGTGGGTCTGAGGCAGTCTCATACCCCTTGAGGATCATCATTTGTCTTCCAACCTCGAGGACGCCGCCTGTCCTCAACCACGGCCGGAAGGCCAATATGTTCGAAAATAATTTTCGATGCAATACACGTTCTCGGATTTCTATTATAACCTCTTTCTTCGACCTATCCGAAGTCATCCGGCCTGGTTACCGGCGTGAAAAGAAAGAGGTATTGACGAATTACACACAACGTATTGAACTTCGCGATAAATACGATATTTTCACTTTATTTTCAATGCACTTATATTATGGCAGACATTCACTAACATCAACCTGACTTCCAATCAAGAGGACGCCGCCTGTCCTCAACCACGGCCGGAAGGCGAATCTCGCGTAAATTTATAGTAAGAGTTGGGAGAATTGCTCTTCTTCTTATTTTTGTTTCAAATTGCCTTAGCTTCCAGGGCTATCCGCCCAGACAGATCTACAAGTTATCGCTCTGTTCAACCAATGATGAGCTCTCTCGCCAATGTCAAATTTTTACGGAATCGAATGCCACCAGGTCCGGCTTCAAAAAATAGTATCCCTTACTCAATTCAGAGTATGCATTGTGGGTTTGGAGTCTTGGTGAGAATACTCAAACGAACAGTATGGAAAAAACCAAAATGAATATGTCAAGCATTTTTATACACCTAGAACGTTCCATTCCAAAACTTCTCAATTTCAACAGTTTCTCGAGATTTTTAAGCATGAAATTTGAATTTTAATTTGTCACTTCATCTATACCCATGCATTTTCTATGTGAAGAACAATATCCTCAAGAAGTATACTGATATATAACTCTCGCTTTGCTCTTGGATGGTGTAGAAACGAATGAATAAATATTTCTTCAATGTAAATAGGGAATCGCAGAATAGCTCGGTTCCGAACCTTTTGAAAAATATCGTGCAATTGACATGTGGTGTAATCCTCGTGTGGTGAAAACATACTTCACTGTCGTATCACAGGTTTGAAATGGAATATATGAAAAACGATTTCGCTGAGAGGAATGTGTCTACTGCTTTCGACACGATGGATGTTTCATTACAACGTCTGCAAATGAAATACCATTTAGTGGAGGTACTCAGATGAAACAGTGATTGATAAAAAAACACATTCGTAGTCAGTGACATTCGGGATATTGGAAACGTTCTCATGGTTACCTTTTATTCGACCTAGTCAGTTGTCGTGTGGGATGAAAAGAAATTGATTGTCAATCTCTCGTACGAATGAATAGCTTTCTCTGGAAATAAGTAGGAATTATTATTCGACATGAAAATGGTCGTTCAGATTTATCAAAGCAAAACGCTAATGATAGATCTATTGATACAATAATGGAAAGTTATAGTCTATATATAAATATAACCTCCTGATTATCTTATAATATAGTCAAATACGTCAAAAATCTTCGAAGAATATCTAAAAGGAACAGTCATATTATTATATATGACTCATTTTCAATTACAGGGCATTGTTCTGAAGACGAAGAAAGATTAGTTCGTGACCTCTTCAGAGGTTACAACAAATTGATACGCCCCGTCCAGAATATGACAGAAAAAGTAGACGTCAGATTTGGACTGGCTTTCGTTCAGCTTATCAATGTCGTGAGTATGCACTTCAAACTCCCTTAGTAGTAGGCGTAGAAAAGCTAAAGCTGTGTGAACAGCATCCTGTGCTGACCTGATTCTCCCTTCAGACATTTATACGAACTGACAGGAATGACATTCCGAAGAAATCGCATTACGTCAGGATGATTAATTTTCGTTTTCTCATTTCAGAACGAGAAGAATCAAATTATGAAATCAAATGTCTGGTTGAGATTGGTGAGTTTACGAAAATTATGTTTGGACGAAAATTAATCTCTGGGTGTATTGAAAATATTTTCATAGGTATGGAATGATTATCAGTTACAATGGGACGAGGCTGACTATGGAGGAATTGCCGTACTCAGGTTACCACCTGATAAAGTCTGGAAGCCAGACATAGTTTTATTTAATAAGTGAGTTCGATTTATTGCATTCCTGACACCGGTTCTGGTTCTATTCTGAGGCGTCAGAGACAGAGGAAATATCCTTTATACATTAGTAATTTCCATTTTCATTTGTACATCTCCGCTTCGATTTGTAATATTCAAAAGTTTATCTTAGGAGATTCGAACAGATACAATTTTTCATATATCATAATCCTGAAAATTTCAAATCCAATCAGTGTTGACTAAATCATCAGACTTAAATCTAGAACTTTGAAATTGTTCATTAGCTACACTGCATATTGATCTAATTAGAGCGAAATTATTCTGCATTGAAATACCATAATTGAGCCTCATAAGCTTTCATTTCGTGATTTCATCGAAAATGATCTGGAAGTATAAATGTTAGTTTTTCTGCTGTGATAATATGGCATATTATCAGATATTTGAGATTGATAGTAATGTCATCTTGTCAACTAACGCGATGTTGCCAGATTTTAGGAAATTACTAATACATCGACTTTCATGATCAGATTGAAGTGCTTTTGAATCCATAATTGGTTTGCAGTACTCGTATCGTATTGCTATTGAATGAAAACTTATATTTTTTTATTATTGCTGACAAAATTAATCAAATGATTGGAAAATTTCTTAAATTCAGCGGTTTTAACATATTATTCATCAAGTGTGATGTAACCATCAACCATGAATAAATAGACCATGCTACTGCTATGGATTGCCCAGCACAGATTCAAATCATTCAAGATGTCTGCTCTCTTGTAGGGTATTATTTTATCGCTCGTCGTTTTCCGAGAATATGAATATATTATTCCGTAGTTAGAAATATCAAAATTGAATTTTCTCATCAAGTCAGCTCGATTCAAGTAAGTTCATACAAATCCAATTTTAGCCCTATTCATAATCTAATCTCAAGAGTATTGTCACAATATCAAGGGCTGCTTCACTCGGCTGAGTAGTTTATATCAGGCGTATAATTGGGTTCCTAAATCTTGACATACCATTGAGAATAGAATATTGGTTTATATCAACTGTAGTCAGCGATGTTATTGAAATCAGGAAACAAATTTTCGACATATTTTCGAGAATGCGGTTCATGTAAAAATTCAGTAAATATATCACAGTATTAGTACGCAGTGTTCACATTAATTCTTCAAACTGATATCTAGATCAATAACAAGCATCGAATTTGGAAAATTCAATAGTGATATGAGATATTCTGCTTAGTCAGATGGTGGCAAACATTATTTAACAATTGTGACGATACTATCAACCTTGAATTACCTCAAAAAGACTGTGGTTTAAAAATATTGACTTCAGGTGAACTTGAGCTTTCATTATTTTTCCAGAATTTTCGAAGCAGTAATTATTAGGAATACACAGTGTGTTTTGTTTTCTCTTCTTGATATATAAACAATCATTCTATTTCAGTGCCGATGGCAATTACGAAGTAAGATACAAATCGAACGTGTTAATTTACCCTAATGGTGAAGTTTTGTGGGTTCCTCCAGCAATTTACCAGGTAGGTTGAATTTTTTGTTGTATGTGAGCATGTAAAACTATTCCACCTTTCAGAATTTGAAATATTGGATAATCATGTTTTCATTCAAGATATAATTGTAAAAAAGGGTTTTAAATTTCATTCATGAGGACCATAAAAGATTATGTTCCACGAAAGAAATTTTCAGAAATAATGTGGAGATGTTGCTGAAATATTAAAGAGAGTAACTGCGCTAAAAAAAGTGGAGCGGAATGGCGAAAATATGGTTCAAAGAGGAAGGGACCTTAATTAGCTTTTCACCCAATATGCCCCCAAAGGAAAAATGCATTAATTCGTTATGTGTATTTATATTCTCATCGGCATCTCGGAGTATCATGTCAATTTCTCTTTTCGTGCATTTCCATACCATAATTATTCATCTTCGAAATATCACATCAGTTTTCGGTCCATAGCCGAGAAATGCATTACCATATCGTGCTCAAGATACATTTCAGAAAAAAATTGGGTGCGTTTTCAGCAAATTCTGCAAAGTGCTGTTATCTTTGAACAATTTACTATTCGTTAATCTGGGGAAATAATACAGAGTTAATTGATGTGGAAAGGAGTTTATAGAGCACACCGAAACATTGTTTTACTCGTCCGTTACAGAAATAGAAATTAATATGAAGTGAAACCTCGATGATGAACAGAATCACAGCAATTTATTTTCGTTCAATCGGCTGGAAATATATCAGCAACGCAGTGCTGCAGAAATAATTCGAGTTGTATTTGGAAAATAAATGTTTCATTTTCATTTAGTCTCCACAGAACAGCTCGTTCATTCATCTAGACAACGAAATTGACAATACTCTATTTTTTATTTTAGGCTCAGATTTCTTTCTGAGATCAATATATTTTGTGTTGTCTGTATGAATCCATTGATGATAATGATAATAAAAAAAATAATAATAATGATAATACAAATAATAATAATGATGATAATAATAAACGTTTCCTCCAGAATTCGTTGATGTTAATGAGATTATTTCCTTCTAGCGAATTTCTCGAAAACTAAACTAGATATCGAAAAACGTACATCACTATATCTTGTTCAGCACACCTTATAAACGAGTTTTGGGACAAATGAATTTTCTCGCAAATATATTCGAATTATACCAAATGGTCTCCCCTTATGATTTTTTCGAGAACTACGAAATTGCGAATTTCTCAAACACTAAATTAGATATAGAATAACAGACTTCACTCTCGTGTGCAGCACATCTCAAACACCTTATAAACGAGTTTTGAGGCAAATGCATTCTTTGAAAATTTCACCTATCTGGGAAGCGAAAAATAATCTGCTCATCTGAAACAGGAGAAAAATTTATTTTTCAAATTGATTTTTGAATTTTGACAGATTTCGTTTTCGGCATTTCTTTACAGAATTTGTTGGTGTTGATTTATTTTCTTTTCGCAGAATATTTGGGTAGGATCAGTGTATGAAAATGAAATTTGTTTGTTTCAGAGTTCTTGTACAATAGATGTAACATATTTTCCTTTCGATCAACAAACGTGTATAATGAAGTTTGGATCGTGGACGTTTAATGGCGACCAGGTGTCATTGGCGTTGTACAATAATAAAAATTTCGTTGATCTGTCGGATTATTGGAAGTCCGGAACGTGGGACATTATCGAAGTGCCAGCCTACCTCAACATTTACGAAGGGAATCATCCAACTGAGACAGACATTACTTTCTACATTATAATACGCCGAAAAACCTTGTTTTATACCGTCAATTTGATACTCCCCACAGTTTTGATTTCGTTTCTGTGCGTCCTAGTTTTCTACTTGCCAGCTGAGGCAGGCGAAAAGGTCAGTTACTCATTATTATCATCAATTATGGCACCAAGTTTAGCCGATACTATGAATTAGACAACTTCTAAGGGCAGTAACTTATTTCAGGTAACGTTAGGCATCAGTATTCTGCTGTCACTGGTTGTGTTCCTATTGCTGGTATCAAAAATCCTGCCGCCCACTTCTTTGGTACTTCCACTCATTGCGAAGTATCTTCTTTTCACGTTCATCATGAATACTGTCAGTATTCTTGTGACAGTAGTGATAATAAACTGGAACTTCAGAGGTCCACGAACACACAGGTAATATCATCAATTGATCAGGCATTCTCAAATGTTCGTCTATTTATTTTGGGAAGGGAGTTGTGACAGCTTGTCGAATTATGCACTGTTGTCACTCGTATGTTTTTCAGCAATACTCGGAAATAACGGGTTATTAACGTTCGTTATCCAAACTGGGATGAATTCTTCAGTTATTTTTTCAACAGCAAGCATCATGGAAGTGGTGTGACCATTCTCTCGTGTTTTTGACACTTGTAGTATTGGTCATTATCAACATTCACTGTATTATTGAATATATCGTTATTAGCCACCAAAAACCATGACGAATATTTCAATTTATGAATCATGACAACTGACATTCCAATCAGTGCGAAGTTTGAATTCATTTCGCACTTTTAGTATTAAAAAAATCTGTCATGACTCTTCCTGGGAATAGCTGATCATTATACAGGACGAGCGTAGAGTATGTTTACCTGTTTCATATCGACATGCACTGTGACTTATCGAATGAGGAATTATCAACAGAATGCCATCGTGGATCAGATCAGTTTTCCTCCATTACCTACCAGCGATGTTGCTGATGAGAAGGCCGCGAAAAACGAGACTGCGGTGGATGATGGAGATGCCAGGTATGGGCGTTCCTCCACATCCATATGGGTCCCCTACTGATATCCCCAAACACATAAGGTGAGTTCATGCCAAATCGTTCAATGTTTTGGTAAAATTGCTTCAGCAGAGCAACACTTTCCTTATCGTATTTGATAAAAATCACCCTGTAGATTCAAAGTCAGCCAGTATATTAACGCAACAATAATAGCTATCTTCATGAATCATCAAACATCTGAAAACTTTCCCTAAAATAACAGTGGAATATTCCTTCAAACAATACGTGTGTACAGTGTGTCCCATTTTCGAAGTCTTTACAGAATATTTCACTAGTTTCAAAGAAATTTGCGGTGTGCGCGAACGTTTTTTCGCTTCATTTTGAAAAAATGATAAATTGCCTCTCTTCTGACTTTTCAATGAATGCACTGACATTGAGGTATCGTGATATTCACGAAAAAGTTGCCAACGTTCATGAAGACCGAAAATCTTTGCATCTAGAGATGTCGTAAATGGGACAAACTGTATAGAGTTAATCATCCTATATAACATTCGATGCTGAAGGGTTATACAATGGGGAACGCATATATCATCATGAACGCCATACACCCCATGCAATTACCAATGCAAAGCCTATAACACACGTCTGAATATTCATTTGGATTATGCCGAGACGTTCAAAAACACGTTCCCAACATTATTAGAGACGATTATGCTTTCCCTGTTAAAGTATGTGAGTGTTGAGTATGCTATCTATGCTAGCTACCTATTTTTCTGAAATCCCTGATCAGCATATAGTAATCTGCTATTGAATGAATTCCGAATAACGGAGTACTCACCATTCCCAATGGTGTGAAAAACGTAAATTTATCGAGTGGGAGATCTTTTGGCAACTGATAAATCTCACAGCATGAAAGTATCTCACATGCTACGCATCTTGTAATACGAGTGCAACTTTTAATCGCTTTCTGAAATTCGTTCACGTTTTTTGAACTTGAAGAGAACATTATGACTTTTCAATGGAATTCAAGATAGGCTTCGGTACCTCTTCATTGGCGCGAAAAATTTGTCCACCGAGCATCCTCGATGTTCGAGAAGAGGAAAAAAGTCGCTGGAGGCCAGATCTGGAGAATACGGTGGATGCTGAGGCAGTTCGAAGCCCAATTCATGCAGTTTTGCTATCGTTTCCATTGATCTGTGACACTGTATGGCCTCGCACGGCACCTTTCCTTCAATACCGTTAGGGTCTCAGTTTTCTCAATCGACTTCACTTTCCGAAATCATCTTGTGGATTTTTTTCTACATTTTCGGTAACAATTCTTTGGGGTGTCCACTGCATGCATCGTCCCTATCCATTGAATTTATCTCAAATGCATCGGTTATGGGTGTAAATATGAGATCATCTTCGTGTTGTCAAGTTGAGCTCAACCAAGCTGATAAAATCAAGGGTGCTTGTGGCCAAAAAGTCACGAAAGTCGTCTTTTGTTTTCCGAATTATTGACAGTTTCAATACGAACCGATTTCAGTTCCATCGAATCGCAAAGCAAAGTAGAAGTGATGGAACTGTCAGACCTACACCATCACCCCAATTGCAAGATCAACCGGAAACCGAATTCCGACATGGGCATGGGGGTCGGAGTTGGCGTCGGTGGTGACAGTTGCAGGAGGGAAAGCGAAAGCTCGGATTCAATACTGCTGTCGCCAGAAGCTTCGAAAGCTACTGAAGCTGTGGAGTTCATAGCTGAACACTTGCGCAATGAGGATTTATACATACAGGTTAGTCAATATATTCAGTCATAACAATCGTTTTTTTTTTCTCGTAGAACTAGGGAAATCTTTGGGTTTGATATGGTTCAATTGAAAGAAGGTTGGGTTAGATTAGTTCCAAATACGATTGCCTCGAAAAGTACATTGTTCTTATCGATAGGGGTATTGCAGTTTCATTGAACGAACATTCCTAATGAACTTGGACGACAAGTGACATTTGATGGGAGACCTTATTTTGTTGCAGACTCGTGAAGACTGGAAGTACGTGGCAATGGTGATCGACAGGCTTCAGCTGTACATGTTTTTCATCGTAACTACTGCCGGCACAGTGGGAATTTTGATGGACGCTCCACATATCTTCGAATACGTTGATCAGGACAGAATAATAGAGATATATCGTGGTAAATAAAGTAAAACGTTCCAATCTCTGGCTAACAAATCATGTGGCTTCCACACCATGGCCTACGAGGAGATGACAAGTGACTCAAAAGTGTGGTGGGTGACTTATATAAGTGAAATTGTATACTTTTTCGACAATCGACAATTTCAATGAACCTGGCGACTTCCAGTCTCATCAGTCCTTGAGGAAGTCTGGTGTTTTTATTTATATTTTTCACGCCATTATTGTCGACCGATTCCTAAATCACGATTGGCAATCGTCAACCACTCCGAAAGAGAAACAAAATTAGGTAGCTCTGTCCTGTAAACTGTCTTCCTAAAACTGTCTTCGTCAGGAGAAAGTCCTCCTCGTCGTTCTTCCTCGTTTATCAGTTTTCGCATGCTACACGAACTGGTGTCGAATTCATATCATTATTTTTGATTGAGAATCACAACGCGTGAAACTTGTTCTCCATAGGTAGGAAGTCATTCTATGCGCAATAATAAAACGACGTGACACATACATTCGTTCCTATTGCTCTGAAAAATTCTCTTGAAGCTTTTTGTGATAATTCATTCGTTTCGGGTTTCCCACCTGTCAAAGGTTAACACCAACTAGCATCTGCGTCACTACTGTCCACACCAGCAAATATGGTAACATTAATTATACAGGGTATTTCATAAAATGGGACGCACATGAAGATGATAGATCCTATGAATATAATGTCCAATATGTTTGTCCAAGAGTTTTTCTTTTCCGATATAATCCAGAAATGCAGTATTGGGATTATCTGTCGGTTTCAATACACAATTTGTAGTTTTTCCGAATCTGTGATCATTTTATTTCGATAGAAAACACAAAATTTGTTTTCAACTTTTGACTACGCATAAACAAATGTCAAACTGATTTCATATCCAATTCGAATATCCCATTCGATATCCATTGTGAATTTCCTACAGGTGAGAAAGTCTCAGAAATGTATGGATGTAAAAAAAAATGATAATTATAAGCTGAGATGAGATGTATAATTTCTTGAGTAAGTGACAACGATTGACGATGTTAGTTGGTGAAGGGTACCTGTTCGAAGTTTAGTTGTATAGCACCATGGAAAGCAATCTCAGTTTTTGTTTTCGGACTGTCGATCTTCCGATACATTCGAAAATTTGCTCACGCCACGTTGTATACATAAATAATTAAGTCCGAATAATAGATGAACTACTGAAAGTGGTTGGAATTTGCCGAATGAAGTGACGATAAAGATTGAGGAAAATTCAGACAATTTTAGGAATGAAGTTGCTGTTAATAGCTTCATCTACGACTCGGGATAACGGAAACATTTTAACGACAATATTCTCATATATCACTAAAATTACCTCGATAGATATGAATTAGCCTTTACAGGTGCAGAAGCGCCCAAACTATCGAATTAACAGTGCTAAAAATGATCTCATTACAAACGCCAGACATCGTACATGTGGAGAGGTAGGTAATATTAGAGAATCTAGCAAATATCAAAGCATGGAGGAATTTATTTCGATTTTTTCTATTCATGATTGCTGAGGCAATAGTAACCAGTTAACACAAATTGATCACCTAGATGTAAACAGGCATTAAAACCGATTTCAAATCATACCTTGACTCAAATTAAGTTTCGCACTAGCTCATATCTATTATGGATCCTATTATTATTATTATTATTATTATTGGTCATTCATTGAATCACAGTCAAATTATATGACATTAGTTCGAAATGATCACGAAGTCAAGTATCGAACTATGGGAATATTTTGAAATGTAAAGTTCCTCTAGAATTCGGAATCGTACTACGTTCTCTCATGAGAAAATCCTCAAATCCCCATTGAACGAAAATTGGATCTCACATTCGTATCATTGATGTTAGTTCCGAAGCAAACTTTTTTCTATCTATCAAGACCAAAATCAAAATTATGTATTGAAATCAAAAGTATTCTGCTCGAGAAGTAGTCAAAATACAACTTTATATTGTTTCATTATTTGAAATTCTGTATTAATTATGAAACGGGGGACATACAGTTAGTTCTTTGATAGAGCTAAATTATTTGTTATAACGTTATAACTTCCACAAGAGGATAGTTCCAAGAAACTGAATTTGTTGAAACAGAAAAACTGATATCTGATATTCTGAATGAATCCGCTGATCTGTACGTGATTATTTGAACTCGGAAAAACAAAAACCATATAGAATACTGACCGGCTGTAATGAAACATGCAAAATGTCGATTACGAGCACTTTAAACTACTACTCATTATCGAATAAAAAAAATCTACTTCTTGAGCTAATAAAAAGATTGACAACTAACATCAATTCCAGAATTGTTGCTCTGCAAAATGTGGGAATCATTTTCTCAATTCTCAACGACAACTCTGGAGTTCTTCAGCGATGCTGATTGTAACTTATTTTAATTCACTTCGCTGAACTGAATGTTACATCTCGAAAATGTTTGTGTTAATTGGGCTAGGTTATTTTTCTAGGTACCCTAAGTTCGAATATAATACTGAACATATTGATAACAATTAATGATAAACATTTCATAAACACCAACAGACAGCAGCGAGTGCTGGAAATTATTGTTAACATTTTTAGAGTTATAAGAGATATAGGTAAAGTTACTTAAATCTTAATTGAGAACGTTCAGAGATGCCAAAATATGTTACACTGTTTCAAAGCCATTTTGTGTAGAAATTAAAACTTGGCGATTCTCAGTTCCTTATATTTTCGGCGATTACTAAAAAGCCAGCTTATAACAATCATAAACTGATTTCGATATCTTCTAAACCAAAGTACGGAATCTCATTTGAGTAAGTATTATATTATTCGTTAGTCATAAATGTATAAACGAATGTAAGTAAATAATAAATCGGATGGCGTTATTCAAAATGAATCATTCCCAAATTGTTGAGGTCTACGCATATTTATTTAGTTGAGTTATAAATAACCTCCCAGGCCCTCCCATCGACCTATCATTGAATTTTTATTCGAAGTGAATCTGTTACGAAGGTTTGTTGAATGGTTCACGAAAATGTTCATCGGATAACATTTTTATTCGCCCTGTATAAATAACGCTCGTGAAAATTCGCGACATCGAAGACATTTTTAGATTAAAGAGCCATGCTCGAAAAATCCTGCGACATCAGTTGAAAAATATTTACACTGTCGTAAGTTTAGAATAGAGTAGAGTGAATGAGACTAGGCAGTGTTATACCGTTACTCACACACAGTATGCAACAATGTATATTAATTATTGTCGCAGGCCTTGTGTCCATGTTAACATGAAGAAATGCACCAGTTAAAATTGAATATCGCTCATATTTTTACGTTTCTTGTAGAGCATTTGCACCTGGCGTTACAACATGTCAAACGTTTGGAGAGTAAAAAACAGTGACTGAAAACAATTGCTCCTTGTGTAGAGAATGTCTTTTTCAAGCATTTGCAGTGCGACACACAAATCTAATGATCAACTCAAACGTTTGACGAAGTTGTGTATCCTCCAGACCATTTTGTAACGCGCCACAGATACTCTATTGTACAACCAATCTAATCTTTGCGAATGAATTCGTTTTCTTCAGATTACAATATTCAGTCTGTTTCCGAAACTGCACAAGTAAGATACAAGAATAAGGCAATTAAGAGGAAATTCGCACTTGTTTACTCAATATGAAAAGTATCGATATGTCGTTTGTCATATCAGTCTGAGCTTGGAGCGCGTCATACAAAGAGTTTTCACGTTATTTTTCTGCGCTGAATAAAACTGATCATTTAATCATTCAAACTGTCTTTACATGAGAGTGCGAAGCTCCGTCAGACACATTATTATTTCATACATACGAATATTTACATTTGATCAAGCTCATTGATAATTGTTCAATTTCTGCAGGTCATTGTAATGTAATCTGAATATTTTGTGAATCATTGGGAATAAAAAATGGGAATATTCAAATATATCTATATCGAAACAAATTATGTTCTGTCTTGGAGCTTCGAAAATCGTAACATCAAAAAGCCAGAACTGCGTGATAGAATCGAAAGTTTCACGATAAATCGTTCAATATGGTTTGATGAACCATGTCTAAAAATTGATCTTGGTTGATCATGTGCATGTCGTGTGGGTATGGTTTTACTTTTTGTACAGTTAGAATGTAACGTGAAATTTTATTTGATATTTCCGGAGCCAGAGCCCAATTGCTTTGTGAGCTTATTTTATTTTGTAGTCCATAAGGTGATGCCACCGACTATATTTCATGATCATTATGTACATTTCACCCAATCTTCAAGTTAGTATTACATCTCTACTCTCAGCAATATTGGAAACTCGAAAACCGTCAAAGATACGAAAAGAGATTTGTAAATGAGGGTCTAGGTTAATGTGAATAATTTATATTATTCGTGTTCGTTCTCATAAACTGAACTTGTAATTCCACTGCAGTTTTCAATTTCATCCGTTGTGAAAACCAAAATATATTCATATATATTAGGAAAATAATGAACCAATTCTAGGACATTTTTGGATACCTGTGGAGGTGTGGGTGATTAATCATCAATTATTCAAACATAAACTCATCTTTATGAAACCATTATCATATTAAACACCTAGGTATCACGGTTTCAGAACTGAATTTTGTTGATGTTGACATGATTTTACTGTGTTATCATTTTTTGTTGTGTATAATGTAAGAAATCAATTAAGAAGGTCCCTTTTATTACGTTCATTTATTGTTCTTAGTTATTCTCTACATTAAAATACATTAAACATATTACGTTCATTTATTGTTCTTAGTTATTCTCTACATCAAAATACATTTTATAAAAACGATTCAAGAGTATTTTTTACCAAAATATCCTCAATTGTTTATGGTGGAGGATAAGTTGGTGCTATTTTATTGCACAAATATAATTCAACTTCACATAAGAAGGAATACATTCAACTAGAAGTTCACATCAACGATTTTGCTTACTAAATATACTTTCACACGAAATTAAAGTATGCCTCTAGGTAGATAGCATAGAAAAAATCTCTTCAGTAGATTATATATATTTCTAAGATGTAAATACATATAAATCCATTTTGGAAATTTGACTAATAATGTTAAAATATCCTTTCCGCGATGAATCGTTTTTCATGTCGTCAGTGAATATGTTATGCATGAATTTGTAGAATGCCATGAGTGGTCTTCCATAATTTTTAACATTGTTTGTTGAAAACAATAAATGAAAACTTTCGGTTGTCCCATGTCTTTTGTTAGTCTATTTAACGGGTCTCAGCTGGTGTTTGAACTACATATATATTGAATTTTTTTTTTTTCGAAAGAATTAAGGATTTGAATACACTCAATTGTATTTGTTTCGTCGAAAAAGGTATTTGCAACTATATATGTATGACGTTCTTACATCCTGTACTAAAATTTCTGAATGAAATAACATTGTTATGAAGATTTTTATATATAGTAAATAAATTTGTACCGTATAGCACTGCCTGCTGTGTTTCAGCACATAATCGCTTGGAACACCTATTGACTACTTAATACAATACAAAAATCATTTACCTGTTATGATGTTAATGTACTAGATGCATTTACAATAAAATACGCAAAATTATTGTTAATAGATAATGGTTTTCATTTCTTTTATTTTAGAACCATTTCATGAAACAACCTCGATGTAGAATAGTAGGGGACAAGGCGGTCGACTTTTCTCGCACGATAATACAAATGCTACCCTGAACAGGGAAGTGTATCGCATTTGGTGTCTATAATTCCTTTGTACAGAGCAGAGATAAGTTACGATAGGATGTGTACGTCTTATGGAAGGTTTGGAAATATGGTCACGTGATTAATTTTCGTTTCAACGTGATAGATATCATATAATGTATGAATTTCTATTTTAGGCAATGTGAAGTTAGCAGTTAGCAGCTGATTTTATGAACGTAATATAATTTATTTCAGTAATTTGAAAAATCGTACTGTAAAGTGAGGTTATTTCACTGACTTGATTTTATTTGTTGATAAGAAATCTGCAGGTTGTTGCGAGGACAAATCGTCTTGCAGGTACTCATTCTGCTGATGGTGTGCTATCTGAAAATGATAATTAAGGATCTGCAAAATAAAATACATTCGAACTCGTTTCCGTCATTACCCAAGAGGTAGAGTTCTCAATGCGTTGCTTTTTTTAATGGAAGCATCCCCAGTAGGCCTACAAACCATGTTTCTCAAAATAAAAATTAAAATTAATTCTGAAATTCGTTCGATGGCATTTTTACAAAATTGCAAAATGCACTTCATATATTGTTTCATATTACGTGTCTGAAAAGTCTACGCGGCACTTATTTCACGTTTTTCAATTATTTCACTACATTCACCCCTTCCAGAAATGAAATAATTTCTGAAATTCGTTTATTGGCATTTGTACAAAATAGCAAAATGCACTTCATATATTGTTTCAGATTACGTATCTGTAAAGTATCAACCGCGCTTTTTTCATTTGTTTTCACTCTTATTTTACTGAAAATAATTCATCTGAACGAAATCACCAGATGATACCTACTCGAACCGCATTTACCCCTTCCAGAAATTAAAATTAATTCCTGAAATTCGTTTATTGGCATTTGTACGAATTCGCAAAATGCACTTTATAATATGTTGTTTCAGATTACGTTTCTGAAAAGTCTACGCGGCACTTATTTCACGATTTCACTTATTTCACTAAGGACTGATCATCTGAATGGATTAACCAGATGATAGTCGAACAGCATTTACCCCTTCCAGAAATTGAAATCAATTCCTGAAATTCGTTTATTGGCATTTGTACAAAATTGCAAAATGCACTCGCACTTAATTGTTTCAGATTTCGTGTCTGAAAAGTATACGCGGCACTTATTTCACGTTTTACAGTTATTTCACTGCATTTATCCCTTCCAGAAATAACATAATTTCTGGAATTCGTTTACTGGCATTTATACAAAATTGCAAAATGCACTTTCTATTGTTTGATATCTGAAATAAATAACTCCTGAAAAAAATTAATCCTGAAATGAATTAATACCTGATATAAATCAATTCCTGAAATGAAGTAATTCCTGAAATGAAATAATTCCTGAAAGAGAATGATTCCTGAAAAAAAAATCCTGAAATGAAATAATTCCTGAGAAAGAATAATTCATGAGAAAGAATAATTCCTGAAAAAGAATAATTCCTGAAAAAGAATGATTCCTGAAATGAAATAATTCCTGAAAGAGAATAATTCCTGAAATAAAATAATTCCTGAAAGCGAATAATTCCTGAAATAAAATAATTCCTGAAAGAGAATAATTCCTGAAATAAAATAATTTCTGAAATGAAATAATTCCTGAAATAAAATAATTCCTGGAATAAAATAATTCCTGAAAGAGAATCATTGCTGAAATGAAATCAATTCTGAAAGAGAATGATTTCTGAAATAAAATAATTCCTGAAATGAAATGCACTTCATTTGGAAACTTGTCATCTCAATCGTCAGGCCTACCATCTTTTTCATGAAAAAGTGTTTCAAGTAACAAGTCGTTTAACAGACAGTACATCAAAATACTGAAAAGAATGTTCATTTTCGAGTTGAAATCCTCAACATCGCAGTAGCAAAAGTAACAGTCGTCTCCAGTGCGATGGTACAAATCAAAACTACAATCGAAAATGCGCTTGAAGAAATCGAGCATGCCGTCAAGTGATTCACAGCTAGAAGTTCCATCGAAATTCAAATGCGGTGGGTCGAAAAGCGAATTGCTACCTACATCAAGAACTAGGAAGACTCCCACGACCACAAAAAACACTGTCATACCGACTTCTTAAGGTGGCAGTCTCCTTTGTAAAGAGGAAAACTTACAGACACCAAAAGTCGATACTCTCCCCTCGTAAGGGTACCGCGCGTGTTATCGGGTGAGGTTGTCAACTGTCGTTAATGATCGGGTAGAAAATTCGCTTTTCGACCCACCGCATTTGAATTTCGATGGAACTTCTAGCTGTGAATCACTTGACGGCATGCTTGATTTCTTCAAGCGCATTTTCGATTGTAGTTTTGATTTGTACCATCGCACTGGAGACGACTGTTTTTTTTTGCTACTGCGATGTCGAAGATTTCAATTCGAAAATAAACGTTCTATTCAGTATTCTGATGTACTGTGTGTTAGTTAAAAAGGTAGGCCTGTGTAATTTGGAAAAGTGAGGTTGAAATCGAGAAATTGCAATTTGGACATACTGAACGTATATCTCGACTGTAAGGATTCTCTATAATCCTACGAATTCCATAGTTCGTCGGAATATTGTGGGTGCACCCGCTGAAATTCGTGCAAAAAGTCATGCATAACCCAAAAATCACTTACCTTTTTCTAGAAGAACTACTTACTACCTGTAACAACAGAAAAAATTCATTGAATCTCAAGAATAAATATCTGAATTCGAGAAATCATATAATGGAAAATTTCAATAATAATAATAAATGCCCATTATTGAGACAATTTACACTGATCCAATAGGCTATCGACCAAAGCCCTTCTGCCCATTGATTACACAAATTGAAAGAAAAAAATAAAACCTAACAAATAGACACAATAAAAAGAAAGTCAGTAAATTAGAAATAGGTTTTATGAGGAGCTTAGAAGTGGAATGTGAAATATTTGAAAGTGAGGAGACGAAAGCTGAATGTGAGGTTGTAAAAGTTACAGGAATCAAAAAATCACTCACCGATTGGTAGTAGTAGTTACACCTTCTATCCTAGTTCTTTGTTTTCCAGACGTCACATGCCATCTATAACAAAATTAAAAATGAATCTATAAAATTGCATACTTTATTTTATTGCATCTTTTCTTAAATATCAAGAAAGGGTTCATTTATCATGTATTCATCATGAGAAAACATTGAAAACAATTTCACCAAGAAATCAGCAAATTTCAACAAAAAAAAACCGATGTATCATGATGGAAAATTTCGAAATCGTTCAGTTGTGTAAAGGAACATGCAAAAAAAACTCACCCATTAATTTTTATCAAACTGTCCTTGAAGCACACACACACACACACACACACACACACACACGAAATCACTGGAAACACACACGAGATCACTGGAAACACACACGGGATAATTGGAAACACACTCGCGAAAACTTTCCACCGCACGAGAAAGTCTTTTCGTCACGCACGTCCGAACCCAACGGAGGTTTGAAATCGACTGAGTAATATGTGTCGTCTTATCAGTCTGCCAATTCCTTTACGCATGATTAATAGGGTTGCATAATTGAAACTAGTCATCTCTGTGATATCGAATTGTGTGTACAGGATGATTGAAATATTTTCAAGTTAAATTCTGCTGCCTATATTAGGAGATTGTCAGAACTCGGACTCTTCTGACTGATTCAGAGATGCCTCTAGGGCTTCGCTAAATCGATGAAATTATACATCCATCATGCGACTAACTTGAATGAAAATGTGAAGAATAAGTCAATGAGAACTTGATATCACCATATACAAAAAATGTCATTCTTAGTTTCAACTGAAAGAAGCAACTACGTGAAATGAACGCTTTGTTTGAAAAGGTTTTTAAGCTCGTGACGTCAAGACTTAGGCTTTCCATTTGAAAAGTTTTCCCCCACAGGCATTTTCAAATTGTAATATTTTTGTGAGAAGGTTGTTTTTTTACTACCTAACTAGATAGTGCGTCCATAAAGTAACGCATAAATTCATTATTGGCTAAATGAACAATAAAACTAGGAATTCCCAAAACAGGTCGATTTTTTATTTCAAATTACTATTGTTTCAAATCATAATCTAATTAACAGGGTGAACACCTTTCGTGTAATGACGTCATCACCATTTTTTTCAAATGGAACCCCCCCTTTTTTTTCAAGTTCCAAATTGCCTTTGCTGAGCTGATTCCAAAAATGTATAATATGTTGCTTCAAATTGGTACAGGGTGGGCAAAAATGCAAAATTTTTTTTAAAGAGTAATGACAATTATTGGTAAATATTTTTTCGATGAAAACTTAACAGGAGCATTATATCTGGATTTCCTTCAAAATACATTAATTCCTGATCTGATCCAGCATTTTCCTGATATTCAAATACCCACTAATGTAGACCGCAGAATCTGGTTTCAACAGGATGGCGCACCGCCACATTTCGCAGTAACTGTGCGCGATTTTTTAAACACAACTTTTCCACAAAGGTGGATAGGAAAAAGGGGACCAGTGGAATGGCCTGATAGATCACCTGATCTGAGCCCATTAGACTTCTTTTTATGGGGTTATTTAAAATCTAAAGTTTACTTAAACAGACCTGGAAATATCCCTCAACTACAAGACCGAATCAGACAAGAAATACAGAGCATAACACCCGCTATGCTATAGAATGTTAGAGACGAAAGTAATGCCCGGTTCAGTCATTGTCTAACGGTCAATGGAGAACAATTTGAACATTTATTGTAAATTTTCGTTCGTTTGTTTGTTTTTGGAAGTGTATCACATTAATTGCATAACTACTAATTCCATTCAATTTGTTTATTATATTCAGTAACGTATTACTTTCCATAAACAATTTTCATACTTTTTTTTTGCATTTTTGCCCACCCCGTACCAATTTGAAGCAACATATTATACATTTTTGGAATTAGCTCAGCAAAGGCAATTTGAAAATTGACTAAAAAGAGGGGGTTCCATTTGAAAAAAATGGTGATGACGTCATTACCCGAAAGTGGTTCACCCTGTATATTAGATTATGATTTGAAACGATAGTAAATTGAAATAAATAATTTTATTGTTCATTTAGCCAATAATGAATTTATGCGTCACTTAATGGACGCACTGTATTAATAACTTTTTATAGAATTCAGTATATTGGAAAAAATACTAAACTGCCAAAAATTACCCAGTTTTGATGGCTAGAGGTATCTACAATGCTTGGCTTTCTTCTTACTACACACTATACTTATGAAATGAATTACTTGGTGAAGATGCAGAAAAAGAATCAAAGAGGAATGTGTGTTGGAACTCCAATATCTGATATGGGCTTGAAGTTCAACTGTGAAGCTGATAGTGAGGTCTTATCAACTTATATGTGATTGTGAAGATTTTCTAGAAGATATTGACACATACAAACGTCAGCTCTTGATAGTTGATATTGACCAATCAGAAAACCGTAACCCGGTTACCTTTCCACCTCTCCTTTTTTTTTCACGGCCATCTCTACTATTTTGCCATTTCATTCTTAAATAGGGCAAGTGGCGCCTCTGGGTACTCTGTGTCCGAACCGTTTGTTTTGTTGTCAAAGATTAATCATGTAATTATACCCCTATCCTAGCGGATAATTATGGAAACTTTTTCTTCAAAACTGGTGCCACCCCCCACCACTCAAAATTGCCGTAGATTCCAGACCTTATATGTATGACCGTGGGAATAGACCACATTAGTGTGACGTCAAAATTTATGCAACCAACAGTGCATTGGGTCACAACGAAATATTTCTGAACGAAGATGCGCTAATATGAACCTTAAGTAACCATTATCTAAGGTTCAGAATCTGTGATTAGAATTATGATGTTATTTATTGAATTATTTCACGTAGAGAAAGTTTTCTCAAACACTTCTGAATAAATTCCAGAAAATCGTTTTACGAAAATATCGTTACTTCCATCCTTCATATCCAAGGTCCCTTAAATATCAACTTATTTCATGTGAGAGCATAAAACAAAAGGGCCTGTTACGATACTTCTATTATCGTTCTTATGTCATCCGTATTAAGGTCGAGTATAAAACATATCATTTCGCGCCAAACGATTCAGGATCAGGACTCAGTGTAATGTGATGTCATCACTAATGCGGTCTATTACTTGCCCGTGGTGTGTCTACGAACGCAGTATCACAGACGCACAGACCGTATTCCGACAGTGACAGCACTTTTGACGTTTATTTGTAAAAAGTTTTAGGTTAGAGATGTGTGTACTTGTATACTTTGAATATTATTTTCTTAAATGATTAATGAAATTCTGCAAATTATTTCAACATACTCGAAATTTATATCTCACGAAAATGGCTAAAAGTAGATTTGACTATGTAAGAGAATTTGAACCTGATGATAGACTTTTGCCTAACAGTTGGATTGTAGTTCGCATTGATGGCAAAAATTTTCATAAATTCTCATCCAAACATGATTTCCATAAGCCAAATGATGTGAGAGCTTTGGGATTGATGAATAGGGCAGCTTCCATTGTAATGCAGGAGTTCAAAGATGTTTTGATATCCTATGGCCAAAGTGATGAATATTCATTTGTTCTTCGAAAAGATACAACACTGTATAATAGGAGAAATAGTAAAATCATGACTTATATCAATAGCATGTTCACTTCATCTTATGTTTTCTTCTGGAATGAATATTTCCAAGATGTTAAATTATTATATCCACCCTCATTTGACTCAAGGACAGTTTTATATCCAACAGATCAAAATCTCAGAGATTATTTGAGTTGGAGACAAGCTGATTGCCATATCAATAATTTATATAATACCACATTTTGGGCTTTAGTGATCAAAGGTGGCCTGACAACTACAGAAGCTGAAAAAAGATTGTGTGGTACATTTTCATCAGACAAACATGAAATTTTATTCAGTGAATTCAAAATAAACTATAACAATGAACCAGAAATGTACAAAAAAGGTAGTATTTTGTTAAGGAAAAAAATAAAACATCCAATTCATGGACAGAAAAGACAAATAGTTCTGCCTCTTCATGAAGATTTGATTCAAGACAGTTTTTGGGAGAAAAATTCTGAAATATTATCAATCCAGCCGTGTCAACTTTATGAATGGCCAGAAAATGTAGAGATGCCAAATTCAGTCTTGAAACAATTGAAGATAGGAAACGAAGGTAAAAATGAAGAACAGCCTAGTGTTAAAGAAGATTCAAGTTGATTCAATGTAATCAGATCATTATTGCATTATTTTACCAATTAAAAGGTTTTTTCAATTATAATCCATTGTATTCTATGAAGAGTAAATTCATGTATATGTATTCGATTTTTTGTGATTCATTAATAACCCTCCAAAAGCTTCAATCTTGGGAACAATTGAATATATTTAAGATCAAATTTGTATCGTTTTACTAGTAAGTAATCAATCAAATTGAATTGGGAATGTTGGCTGAAATCAAACTCTAATACATGCAACTCTTTTAATTTTCCACTTATAAGTCCATGTAAATAATTGATGAAAGGAAATAACTATAATCGCGTAACAAACCTAATTTTCTCAACAATCCATCCAAAGGTTTACCTTTGAATAAAATAGAAATAACGAAATGGTACCCAGGTAAAGAAAGACTGACAAGTATGTTAATTAATCAAAAAGGAACTGTTATCTCCATAAAATAATCTATTCCTCTTATAAAATACCAAGTATCAACAGAAGGAATAATGAAAGGTAACAAAGGATATATAAATCATGTAGTAATAAAATGAGACAATGGTCAGCCAGTTGATCACTCCATATTTTTTTCAGATTCATTAGACTCATCATTTTCACCATTATCATCTTGAGTGTTGGTAGTGGTTGCATTTTGTGGATCCAAAGATAACCTCAGATTTTCAACAAAATTAGGATCAGCAGATTGCAATCTAGTTGCCAAAGTTTGACCTCTGAAACAAAAAATGATTCGTTTCTAATTGAATCAAATCCAGTAAATAATTCAATTTGAATACATTTTTCATAAACAGAAATTGTTATATATTGATTTTTATCCGCAAGGTCAACTTACGCTTGAAATAAGGCATCCAGGTTCGGGTCACCAGATTGGCTCATTGACATAAACCTAGACATTCTGAAAATATAAGCAATGAATTGTTGAACGAGAACGAAATAAAATGAATGAACACATACAAACTACGAAAACTGGAGTCGCCTAACATTTGCGACGCCATGTTTATCAAATTTGGGTTATTGATAAACTGTGATATATCTACTGGTATATGTTCCGGAGGAGCAGCACTTTCTAGAAATTAAAACACAAATAAGAATGGTGTTCAATGAAATCACCATTGCTCATTCAACATGTCTACCCTACCCATATTAGAGAATAACTTTTCTTCAGCCAACTTCAAATTAGTTTCATACATTGCATTTCCTGGATCATGCTTGAGTGCATTCAAATATGCTCCTCGAGCATCTTCAAATCTGTTAAGGTTAGAATAGGCAATACCGAGACGGCCATATGCCTTTCCATATGTAGGATCCAAATTAATTGCTTCTAGACAGTCTTTTATTGATTCATTATGTTTTTCAAGTCTACTATAGGCTGCAGCTCTATTACAATAGTATACCGAATTATTAGGATTCAGCATAATTGCTCTAAAATATAAAAAAATTATCAGTAAACAAAAATATTATATTTCAACCCAATAACCATCATTCTTAATCAATAATATAGAAAATAAAAACACTGGATTAACTAACCTTGAATATTCTGCTAAAGCTTCATTATAAGAAGCATTTTTCATAAATGTATTGCCTTTATTTTTGCAATCTTCGGCTTCTTTTATTTGATCTGCAGTTGGTACAACCTAAGCATAAATTATTGAGAAAGTGATGTTGTTTTTCCATCACATTATGAACATCACACATAAAGATTCTATTGATATAAAAAATTTGGATCAAATTTTACATTCTAATGAATAAAAAAATAATTGGACACCAAATCAATTGCACAGTTATTGAAAGAACATCTGTAGAAACCTGGAAAGCTCAGGATACCTGAGATGGAATTCATCAGAATGCTCCCTCTATTGAAGGGTTTTGGCCTGTTATTTACCCACCAAATAATGGTCATCTTACTATCAATGATTTCCACTTTTTCTAGGTTGAACCTTGGGACTGGTTTTGTATGTTTCAAGATATATTTAGGTTATTACCACTTATTGGACTCACACTTTTTCTAACAGGTATTGCTGACAGTAAATTCACTTTTTCTCTTTCTAGCTCCGACTTTACATCCCCATCAAGTTCAAAAGCTGTTTCAAGGCACTGTATTGCAACTTCCACAGATTCTTTTCTTTCATCATTGAGATTGCCATTAACCAGTTCATCTTGTAAGAAATCGATTATATTAAATATAAGACAACGTTTTCTCACTTCATGACTTGGATCCATGATCTAACTGAAAACAAAGTTGCTCAACATTTGTATCATCTCAATTCACAATAATAATAGCAGGTGAAACGATACATCTATATTTTTATACATTATCCAAATGATCTACCTGCTTTATATGTTCACTAAACACAAATTTTATTGTGGATATTGTTGTTTCAACTGAAATTCCTCCTGAACACTTTGGGTTATTTTAAATAGAGGTTATGTAGAAATGTGAGAATTCAGATCTACCAGAAACCATCATAACCCACAGATATACTGATTATTTACGTGAAACTGTTCTTGAACATCGAATGATCCTTGAAAATGATTCATCTTTTTTTTACTGTCAAATATGAAAATGCCACGTCGTTCCTTTATTACTACATGATATATATATACCGGATGTAACAGGATTATGATACACCCGTTAGTTTTAAAGGTAATAGATTGAAATTTGGATAATAAGCGGCACTTTTTAATCTATCAATGATTTTTTTCACTGATACCAACTTTTATTCAAAGGACACCCTGTGTATATTATTACATTTCTGAAATCTGCATAATTTTCTGAATCCAATGATACCACATAAGTGACATTTCAAACGTCTAAATTTTATATAATTTCCGATCTATTCCAATTCGCCCTTCTAATACTAGAAAAATCGAAATCCCGTCAAAAATACTGAATTGCGTTTTTAATGAGCAAATAAAGTTCACCGTAATCGTTTTTGGGGTAAAACTCAATTTTTTCAAATGGAACCATAGTACTATTGATAAGGAATTTATCCATACCTGGTAATAAAATGCGCGAACAATACAAATCAAAAATACAGCTAAAAAAATAAGAAATAAAATTATTTTGTTCTATTTTAATACTAAGAAAATACTAAGGTCGCTTTGAAATACAAAAAATCAACACAAAACATGCTGTCCATTAACCTCAAAGCACTTATGAACTCGCATAGCTGCTAACGGAGATACGGGGGGTGTATCATGATCCTGTTACACCCGGTATATATCATGTACAGATACAAACCTTGTCGTTGTCTATTCCGTCTAGTTTGAATAATTGCAGTGAATTTGCACATTTCAACACTCACCACTGGCGGGCGGAAAAAATATTCGTGGTATCCGTACTACCATTTTTGTTTTTAAAACGCTCACATTTATTAGGCATTTTAGAAAGTTCTGTTGCGTGAAATGATTTTTACACAAATTTTAATATACACAAGCCAATAATACTTCAATGAATTGTCACACATTTTATTTATAGTTGAAAGTGAATAGTGTCAAGTATGGACAAAACACTAAAACATACCATTTGGTATCAAATTTATTATTATCAGAGATCATGTATTATTATATTTCTTATCATACTCAGAATTTCATGCAAGGAAGAATTTCATCAGGATCTATATATGTACAGGGTGAGCAAATTTCGATGTTTGCATAGCGCGACTCGATAACTATATAGGAGATAAGAAAAAATGGAGGTCGCATCCTCGATCGCTTTAAAGAGATGTGATATGTGTATCGTTCATAATGGACATCAATTTGAACATTTATTTGAATTCGTATTACTTTTTTGTAGTTGTGATCCATTTTGAATTTATTCATCTGTTTTTGTTGAATAAACCACATTTGTTATTTTCGCTTATGAAGACACGCACATCGAAAGCGACCCAACATATTATATATGATTGAAAAAGAAAAACTATAGCCAACTATGATTTCCATTTGAAAAATACAACTTTAGGTTGAAATTGAACAATTTTTTTAATTCTCTCTACGCCAATGGATTGGACGGAACAAGTGCCCGAAGAATGTAAGAACAATTTTCTCCTAACTTAGTTAACAACCATGATATTCGTATATGTCGTAAAGTAAAAAAATCGAACTTTTGTTTATAACTCGAAAACAAAAGACCACAGCCAATTTTTGTTTTCGCTGGCGATCTTAGCTCGAAAAAAGCGATGGACTTTGCGACCTCCATTTATTCGTGTCTCCTATAGCTACCGAGTTGCCCTATACAAACATCGATATTTGTCCACCCTGTAGGTATATATAAATATACAAGGTGTCAGATATAAAACTTCCAATGAGGTTAAATAAACAGATCAAAAATTGCTCAAACTGCTCTGGAGGACATAATATTCCTTGTAGGCGTGTATGCATTAGTTCACCCTGTATAAGATACATTACTTATAGAAAGCAAGAATTTTGAGGATTCAAGATTTTTCAAAAACACAAATTCTCAAATTATTGTTCATATTTCATTTCTGTATCCTAGAAACAGTTTTTTGCAATTTTTGTTCATGATATACAATCTTATTTCGATTTCTGTTATACGTTATTATGAGTTATTCGATCTTTCTAATTAATCTTACACAATTCAATGTCACAATTTCGAAAACACTTGACGATCCAGATCATAGAAAATTTTTTACCGAAAACATAGTACCCTTCACTTCTATACCCCAACTTCTGAACAAACAAAATGAGTTGTCACCACAACTCTGTAAAATTTGCGTAACCCAGTTCTGTTAGAAAAAATCTGATTTTTTATGAGGCGGTTACATGTATAAAATATTCATAACTCTTCACTATATTTTCATAATTTTTCTAAAATAAAGGCAAAAGCCCAAAGCACTTTGTTTAACTTAATTTGAATTGGTTTGAATCACTAAGAAATATGCATTGTGCATAATTTGTATTCATTCGAAATTCATCATATTTATTCTTTCACAATTTTTACAAAACACACCATATACAGCTCAATAAATTCGCCCCGCAGACCCCATAGTTGATACGAGTTAAGGACAAAAATCATACCAATTGTGTGTAAATTGTGAACTGATAATCGCTACGTGTGAACAGAATATTGTCCATATGATTACATTTGCGAGCAGAATAAATGTGCGATTTCCATAAGGTGAAATACCTGCTTTGTCATCGTAATCACCTCAAATTGAGATTGAAGATCAAACTATCTTCCAGGTACCATGAAGCAGATAAATTAATAATGCAACTAATCATCTTGCCATGTACACTTGTGTATTCATCACTAGAAATTTGAAATGTATTTTAGTATTGCCTCGTGAACACAATACATCACTTCAAGAGAAAAATGGAAGTATGGAAGATCTAAAATTTGACTTGATGATTTAAGCACATTTCGATGTGTGTCCGTGCTTTGATATAAATGAAGATAATAGTTCAACAGTGCATGTATGACAAGAAGGTATAAATAATTGAAATAATTGAATGTTCATTTCTTTTACTATTTATTAAAATAAATACTGCTAAAAGATAAATATAGGAAATATTTATAAACTGCAACAATTATATTTAAAATTCAAAGATACATCGCACACTTATTAATTTATGTAAAGATACGTTCAATATTCTTAACGCTAATTATGACAATACAATAGATTTGGGAATATGTTTGGTCATAAGAAGACATATTTGATGGTGTGTGAAGTCAAAAATCCAAAAGTAAAATTGTTGGTGATTTAAAAAAGTGCACCTCTTCGAGATTGGAATATTAATTCTCGCGAAGGAAATCACTATCTACTAGAAAAGCACCATAGGATTATTATCACATCTCACCCACAACTACATCCATATATGATGAAAGAAAAAAAAAAAAGAGTTTATATTCGCAGCGCGGCGCAGCAGAGACAAACCTGGACCTGGATTAAACAATGGTGATGTAGTCATTTAGATTTCCAAAACAATTTGTTCTTCCTTATTCATCTTCCATTTTTTTTTCTCGGCGGTGAATCTTAGAAATCGTGGTATTAGTTTTATGACTGATGTTGGTATTGTCCTGTAGATAGCCTTGAATCAGAAGTAGCAAATACCACTAATTCACAAAATCTCTATCTCTATTTGACACCACATAATTGGCAGTATTTTGAAATACTCTATCACTAAATTGCATCTACGTATATATAACAACCTTGACTGTGGAAAAATTAACTGACAACTTTATTTATTACAAATATTTTCAAATTAACCTTAAAAGAATGATATACAGAACTTTAAAAAACTTCACTGCAAGAGACTTTTAATTTAGTCCGCACTTGCTTCCTTCACGCTATATGTATAGTCTTTAAATCTTTGAATGTACTTTTTGGTTCCAACAATTATTACTTTAATTACAGAAGCGCACAAATCGGTTTCTTTTTCTGCTTCTGTTTCTTTTCGGGAGATTTCTTATTGATTTGTCGAACTAGGTCATAAAATATCTGAAAAAAAAAAAAAATAAATAAAACATGTGAATTCATCTTTATCTCGTGTTATCGTCATGGAATAAATATCCAAACTTTATACAGAGTTGTCCTCCGAGCGTATTATTAATTGGTCAAAGGTCGACAGTTACGTCACACCTGATATTGATACAGTTACGTGCATATCAAGAAGAATGACGCACGGAAACTGTCATACACTGCCGATGATTCTGCCAGGAAGTGAACAAAAAATATTTTGAACACCTCAGGTAGTAATCAAGTAATTAATTGAAATAATTTGTCCAGATTATTTCATTTTTATTTAACAAAATATTTAATGATAATTTTCGATAATTTTGAAATCTTTCGAACATGACAAGCTTCCAATGATTGAAGAACTGGGCTTTTGATATTATATTTCAGTTAATTTCTAAAGAACACAGAATATTTCTGTAAGTGTATCTCCGGAGGACAATAACAAATTCAAAGACTCTAAGATTCATTATGCTATCCTTCATGATATACTCATTTCTCTTTTTTAATTAACAAGATGGCATTTCAGGATATTTTTGGAGCGCATCTCCAAATAGATATGCGTAAGAATACTTGCCTCATAAACGTTTATTTTTGCTTTGGCAGAAGTTTCCATAAAGGCACAGTTGAACAGGTGTGAAAGACCTTTACCCTGTTCTTTACCCACAACTCTTTCATCTTCCAAGTCACACTTGTTACCTACTAACACCATCGGAACGTCATCAGTATCCTAAAATAATTAAAATATGTTGAAGTTTCATTCAATTCCAGTGTAATCGTGTTTACAATCAATAAACCAAGTCGGGAGATTGATTAGCACTGGGTTATTTATAGAAAAATCATTACCTATGTAAAGAATTTGAGATGTACTCTATCATAATGACCAATATTATAAGCGTGGAAGCATGTTTTGGATATCCATGAATTTTTAAACCTCAATCTGCCAAAATTACATATTTAATAATATATATTATATTTAAGATTTTTCGAATAAACTTTGGTACAAATTCATGAAAATCATCTTCCTGTCCTGTCCTGTGACATTTCTTATATGTCATGTTCAGATTTTCATTGTGTGAAACTATAGGAAATTTCTAGTTGACTTGTGGAATTTCAGTCTTGACTTTTCAATGACTCATGTTCAAGATACAGGATGTCAATATTTTAAAAAGAATCATGATCAGTGGCTTCATGGAAGGCATTTAAACCAATACTTTGAACAATTGAAAATACAACTTTCTTATTTTCAGAAAACTTATTATTATTATTTTTAGAAAAAAAACTTTATTTCGAAAAACGGTGTATTCCAATTTCGAATTATCAGCAAATGTTTGATCATCTCTACCTACATATCTACGCCTATGTAGTTAGCACCATACATCTCATCGAAAGGATGTTTGCGATCGTGTAAAATGCAGCGTGTCCAACATGGCTACAGGAAGTGGATTTATTGATAGTGTCTATGTAACCTTATCATTCAATTTCGTATGGAAATGAATACCACACAAGTGATAACGATATCTATGGGACATGAAAAACTTGCGTTTATAGGCAGGTACTTATCAATGCCGCGAATAACAAAATATTCCCGTTCGATTAACCCATTATTCATCATGCCACAAATAAAAGCTCTATTTTATCTCAAAGGAAGAAAATTACATAAGGGTTACTTGTTCACCAATTATCTTTAATGGCTCTCTAGGAATTCCGACCCAGATAAATTCAAATGGTGAATAATAAATATTTTCAATTTTTTTTATGAGTCAACGTCCCGATGCTATACACAATTCCATGAATCATCTTCAGAACATAAATTCTAAAGGTGAAGAACTAAATAATTCATTATCATAAATTAGATGAAACTACTCTGTATTTGAAGCTGAAAATTCACATTCAAAAATTGTATTGGCTGCATTTCATTATAAAACTGGTTGGTGAACTCAATAATTCATTAGTGAATTTCTCAGAAACATATAAGAATATGTATTTCTTTCAAATCATACTACTTTTGTATAGCTTCCTCATTTTGCCTTCTGAATGCAAATAAAGAACTTTCTCTATATAATTAGGTACCTTGAAGCTGATTTCAATTCTAAATTAAAATATGTATACTTGTTCTCTCAACAGAATACATTAACTCAGTTTATATGATGCCTACGCCACTGCAAAATGAAAATAATCCATTTCTACTCCTCATCACTGACTAAAATTTGTTAATAGCTTGGATGATTATAGAAAAGACATTACATCTCACTAAACTCATTTCAATGTTGAATAAATACTCAGTGCCTGTATAAAGTAACCCACACCTAATTTCTGAACAGCTCATTTCAATGATTCACATTGAGAAATATTAGTTTTGATTCTTTATATGAACACAGGTAGATACAATAATTGACTGAACGATATTATGTTGGATTGTGCTATTATGAAGTATCATCTGTTGATGTTAAAATGAAAACATCTTGTTTCTCAACTGAACAGTTGATATCAATTTTAATAATTATGCTTGAACTATATTTCATAGATAATAGACCTGGTTATTGTTAATCATCAGATTCCGGTCATATTTCAGCAATTCTGACCATGCTAGATATTTATCACACAACTGAATTATTTTCAACATTTTATCAATACACAATATTCTTTTTTTACTACATTGTTTATAAATGCTTCTCTAGTGATTGTATTCAAAGTTAAATGTTGAAAAATAATATGGTTAACATGTAAATAAACACTGAAACATGAAATTAGTAGAAGAGCAATTCTTTTTGAGAAGATCATGTTACAAACCTATACCATAATATTCCTCCCTGTGCTAGTAAACAAATATTAATTACACTAATTGATCCTGTTATAAATTTGATGTTTCAGCATTTGGATCTATTAATTAAATGATTGATGTTGGCTTGTAACATGATCTGTCACCAATGACTCATCAGTGACTATACCTATCACTTGAAATAATAAAGTTGCAACCACTTCATCAACATACCTTTACTCTAAGAATTTGTTCTCGAAGATCTTGGAGATCATTAAAGGTGGATTGTGCTGTTATTGAGTACACCAAAACAAACCCTTGACCATTCTTCATATATAAATCTCTCATAGCTGTGAATTGTTCCTGGAATCATATTCAACATTCAATTATTGGTTGTGAAGAAATATAAGTACCTTACCGTTCCAGCAGTATCTAAAATTTCCAGCATACATTGTTGACCATCTACTTCCACCTGTTTCCTATAACTATCTTCTATTGTTGGGTCATATTTTTCTACGAAAATACCTTGTACAAATTGTACAGTCAGAGCTGACTTGCCTACACCCCCTGACCCTAACACAACAATCTTGTATTCACGCATTTTTATGAACTATCTGAAAAAGAAATATGAACTTTTATTTGGCAGATTTGGCACAGTGTCTGTGCAAAGTAATTTGATTCCGTATATGACGAACATAGAACTAAAGAAAATCTTTGGTGAGAATATTCTAACCACAATTTAACAGGAAGCTCTAGGATGGAATTATGGTGTTGAAAATGTAATTTCTGGACTGAGGTACATGCACATTATCTAACGAAGAAAAAATGAAGAGAATATTTGAAACAACAATAATATCAGAAAAGACAATAGTCATTGTTTCTACCGTCAAGGAAAATCAGGGGGGTCAGTGAGTAATGCCCTACATCCAAAATCGTCTACATCACATTACATTAATGTAAAATGAGTACATACGTTTGAGCGGTTAAACACTTTTATCCAGCTCTCCACTTCCAGGGAAAATATTCGCTTTCAATCACTTCACTATAATTGTTAACATTCGAAGTTCAGTAGCAGAAGCACTTGATTTTTAAAACTGTCATGGCTCAACAACCACAATCCATTACATTCAAAATTGTGTTTGGCACTCTCTCGCGATGACAATGATCATGTTCCTGTTCGTTTTTCTTCAAATTCTTCAACTTACCGTTTCAATACAATATTTACTTCTCCGTGTATAAGATGGAATTTGGTTATCTTATTGCTGGTTAACGAGGAATATGTATAACATTTTCATACATTAGTTTGTCACTCTACAATCTACTCAAACGCTTACTTCGATACTACCACTAGCAGCGCATGCCGCACCCGACCCTAGAACCGATCGGTTCATCGACATAACGCGCTCTGCCAACTTTCCTGTCTGAATGAGTTAGTTTTCACTACCAACCGCTAGATGGATGATCAAAATAGAGCCTAATAAAACTGAAACTCCTCATCACTAACACAAAAAAATGTTTTTTCGCATCTGATTTTTTCAAGCAAAAAAACATTCATTCAAATAAAAGACATAAACAACATTCTTAGGAAAATCAGCTTCAGTCTATCCACTCATGAACGCAGCATCACGATGTGTCAAAATCATGATATTTAGTTGCCTATTATCGCCCATGGATGGTACTAATTTATATCAACTAGAGATCTGTTCTCTCACTACTCTGTAACTTTCAAACTGTCACAATTGAATATTAACAGTGTTACCACCACACCTACCTTCATCATATATCTATTTTTCTTGACTGTCAGATTGTCAGTTTGTCATCTTATTATTAATCATAATATATGAGAAGGTTTACCGAAGAATAGCAATGAACAGATATTGCTTATAAGTCACCTAAATCGAAAAAGTTTCAATACCTAATAAGCAATTCAGAATCAATCAAGTTTCATTAGTGTAGTGAGTGACACACCAACGACAAGATTCGAGCAAGACGACCGCACCTATCATTGTACTGCTGTAGTTCGATTTCGTGTTTAATCGTTATGACAAACAATTCCTATTTATATATTTTGGTAAGTCTAATCTATTATCTTATCTGTTTATTCTGTATCAGCCTCAAGTTCTGATATGTAATTCATAATTCATTAATGAATTGAGCATGATTTTATATTGTAACAGTAAAATTTTTGACATTAATACAGCTTTGAAGTTTTGTAGTACCCATATTTGTACAGTGTTATTGATGTTGTAAACAGGGCTATGAGAAATAGTGTTGGTGTCATTATCAACATGTTGAAGAGCACTGTGTTGAATTTATTACTAGCTACTCTTATTTTTCAATATTATCAAGATTTTTCTTCGGCTTCAAATTGTAAAATCATCTGAAAATATGACTGAAGAAATGATTCATTATTAGTTTATTGTCGTCAGTGTTGTTATTCCTGGGATATATATTCAGGTTTATGTTAATATCAGTGAATTGAAGAATGAAGTCATGTTTATTTATGTAGTTATGAGTATCTCTATGGACTTCGTTTGAAGAAACTCAATAGATTATTAAATTTTTTTTAACTCACCCAATTATTTTTTGAGAATGATCACAGTGACAAAAAGTAACACATTTTTTTTATTCTGTGCTTATATATATCTAAAAGTACGTGAGAATGTAAAGGCATTAATTAATAGCATTTAGATCGTTTGGGTGGGATATTGAAGGCATTGTAGAAATCAAATTATATTCCAAATTATTTTATAGTAACTTCAAGTGATTGCAAATTGTTTGTTCATTCAATTTTGACAGAAAGCGAAGTTTCATATCATGAGTAATTCAAATTCAATAAATAAACACTAACGAAATATTTCCTTCTATGAACATTATTCATTCAAATTTCAAAGTGTAAAAATTTTTACATTGATTTTCTTATCTTATTGCGTCGTGTGCAATCAGATTTCATGCCACGCATTGGCTATTCCCTATGTGACATCACTTTAATGATAACCGCTACAAGACTGGCCTTTTTTTCCCTCTTATTAATGACCAGTGCGTTAATAATCCATCTTCCGCTGACTTCTTCACATTAACCTGAATGTACGCAACACGTCTTACTGACAGTACGTCACGACTCTCGAATCTATTGCTGTGTGCTGCTGTGTGCCCTTGCTTTGATATAACAGGTTCAATCAATTATTCCATTCAAAGGATCATTAATTTATTTTTGATCGTGAAATTTTTTGTTATAATTGTACCAAAAGGTTGTTGAAATGTTTTTTTTTTCATTCATTCATTTCATAGTACAATGCAGAAAGTACAAAAACATCGTAATTCAAGAAGTATGACAGATTATTTCACAAGTATAATGAATTTGGCCAATTTCTTCAACTTCTCTGCCCCAATAATTAAACAGTGTGTCCTAGTTTTGCTCAAAATGGTTATCTTAGTAAATGTGAGAGGACATTTTAATGACGTCAGATATTATAAAAGTCAGCAAGGATAATTATCTTGTTTAGAACTGTTGATGTCATTCTTTATATCGACTTTTTTTATTTCCCATCGAATTCTGAAAGTCGATATTTTCATGAGGAAAATTATATTGATTATATTGATTATTATATAATATTGATGAGTGCTACTGCACTAATATTTGTACCTCATGAAAAAGATACTTCATGCAACACATATTTCAAATTTGGCCTTGATGTCATATTGATAATGCACGATGTTGTTCTCTAAATAAAATAATACAAATAATATCTTGTAAATATCTGAAGTTCTTAGAGCGAAAAATAGTTGGATTCAATTGAAATCGGTTTGCATAAACTTCCATGTACTCGATTCAGTCACAGCAGAAACAGAAGCATTTTATTTCAAAATTATACTTTTATGTGCCATTAATTTCCTGAACATACTGTTGAGATAATTTAAGTACATCACCAATGTTAATATTTCAACGCTTGTATAAGTATCCGATTTTATTAAATCATCAACTTGTTCCAAATAATTAACATCTGTATTATCACTATGGTTGCACATGCGTTTTTATAACTATTTAAATTTTTTGTACTTGAAATGTGATATACATTCCTTTTTCAACAGCTGTGCTGATGGTACTACCTCATCTTTTTATTGATTTAGAAATATTCGACCAGCTATTGTCCTACTACTTCACGATATTTCAAAATCATCTATATTTTGTTACAGATATAGTTAGTAAAGCAATAAACCATGCAGTACACTAGATACTGCTTCTTATTGCTCACATTATATGTTGGTTGGAGTGTATGTCGCGAAGGTGAGTTTTCAGAATCGATTGAAAAGTATAAGAATTAATTCATTGTATGTTTCAGTACCATCTCCACCATATATTGTGAAGCAACCGCCAACCGATGAGGTATTATTTCAAGTCGAATCGAACGGAGAAAATGATAAACCATTCTATATCGAATGTGAAGCCATAGGTGAACCGGCACCTAAGTGAGTAAAATTAGTTGATGATAGATTTTAGCATTCAAAATAATGTCTCAATTGTGTTATCATGTTATATGATATGTAGTATATGTATATGATAGAATACATCTGTTTCATACATATTTATCCAGTAATGATATATGAAATATTTCATTGAATGAGGAATCAAACAGACAAAGAGTTGAATAGAAAAAACATGGTGGTATAATTTAAAAAACAAGAATTTGGGATGGTTTCCCTGGGGTTGTTTGAGACGGCGTGGATTTATTCCTTTTAGTCTCCTGATATTTTTCATCATAACACTATAATAGTTACGAATTGAAGTATCTCAATGCATCGGAAATTGCAGATACTATTGGATCAAGAATGGAAAACCATTTGCTTGGCAAACTTACGACGACAGAATATCTCAGCAAACTGGCAGAGGTACCTTGTCGATTACCAAACCGTCCGATGTGGATCTCGGGCAGTATCAATGCTTCGCCGAAAACCAATATGGCGTAGCCACTTCCAACTCCGTATTCATGCGTAAAGCAGAACTGAACTCATTCAAAGCTAGCCAACCGCTTACTATGACCGGTAACGAAGGGGAACCATTCAAATTGACTTGCCAACCACCTGATGGTTGGCCCAAACCCATCGTGCACTGGATGTACGTTTACACGAATGGTGGTTTCAAAACTATCAACAGTTCTCGAATGACCTTGGACCCGGAAGGAAATTTGTGGTTCTCTAATTTGACTAGAGCTGACGTGACCGATAACTTTATGTATGCTTGTGCAGCTACTTCTCCCACTAAATACGAATATAAATACGGTAATAGAGTATTGCTGAATGTGGTATCTTCTGGTGTGTCTGGTTCTCAGAACAAACACGAACCGGTGTTGCAGTATGTTACCAGAAAGAATGAGGTCGCTTACAGAGGGAAAAGGGCAGAACTATATTGTATTTTCGGTGGAACGTGAGTATAGGCTTATTTGGTTTGTTAATCGACGGTAAATCAACCTACCAACATTTCAGACCACTACCACAAACAGTTTGGAAAAAAGGTGGGAAGTTAGTGCAAAGTTCGGATCGAATAACACAAGGGAACTATGGAAAGTCACTAATAATCAAGGTGGTTGATTTTGAAGATCAAGGCTCTTACACTTGTGAAGTTAGTAATGGAGTGGGAGAAGCTAAATCCTATTCAATCAACTTGAATGTATTAGGTAAGGTAGCTTTTTTTAATAGGTATATGTTATTATCGTTTCCTGAAATTTCTAGCTGTTCCATACTTTACAAAAGAACCGGAAAGGGTAAACGCCGCTGAAGACGAAACAATTGAGTTCTCTTGCGAGGCAGGAGGTGTTCCTGAACCTGCTATCAAATGGATTCACAACGGAAAACCGATCGAAGCAGCGCCTCTCAATCCTAGAAGAAAAGTATACCCCAACAAAATTGTGATAGAAAGACTAGAAAAGAATGACACGGGCAACTATGGCTGTAACGCTACAAATAGTTTAGGTTATGTTTATAAGGATGTATACATTAATGTATTGGGTGAGTATCAATTATAGTGCGGATGGTTCGTTTGGTAAAACTTGGCTTTCCCAGCTTTGGCTCCTGAAATAACCGAAGCTCCGAGAGATACCGAAGCTGTTGACAATCAGGATGTCAACATGACGTGTAAAGTTTTGGGTGCCCCGAAGCCAAACGTCAAATGGATACATAACGGGAAAGAACTGACAGGTGGCAGATATCAGATCCAGTCGAATGGTGATCTACATATTAGTGGTGTCCAATTTGATGATAGGGGCAACTACACTTGTTATGCAGAAAATAAATTGGGCAATACGAGCGCGAGTGCAAAACTAGATATCAAAGGTGAGTTTATATAGCTTTTTCGTGTGAAAAAAAAAAATAAATTCCGCTGTATTTTCAGCTCACACTTATATAACTGATGGACCTGAAGACTACGAGGTTGAAGCAAGGACTTCCGCTACATTCCGCTGTAATGCAGTTGCTGATGAATCTCTGGATTTGGAAATATTGTGGTTGAAAAATGATCAACCAATTGATTTCGAGGGCGAACCACGGTTCGTCAAATCCTCAGATTACTCTTTGACGATAACAAAAACTATAGAACTGGATTCTGGTACATACACTTGTCTGGCTAAGACTGATCTAGACGAAGCTTCCGCTAAAGCCCAGCTGACTGTTCAGGATGTACCAAACTCGCCTAGGATGATTGGTGTCGAATGTCACCCCAAAGATGCCACAATAAAGTGGACACCGATGGGTGACAATCGTGCTCCAATTTCTTACTATATCATTCAGTACAACACCAGTTTCACTCCTGATGAATGGAAGGATGCTTTTGATCACGTTCCTTCGGCGGATATGACGTATAACGTGCCGATGAGCCCCTGGGCAAATTACACTTTCCGGGTTATTGCTGTCAATAAAATCGGAAAGTCATCGCCCTCGTCTCATTCTGACGTTTGTTCAACCTCCCCAGAGGTCAGTTGAAAAGCATTTGCATTCATATTCTTTATTTACTCACCTATTTTGTTTTACCTTGGTAGGTGCCTCATAAAAATCCCGACAACGTAAAAGGTGAAGGCGACAGACCAGATAACTTGGTTATCACCTGGACACCGATGCCTCAAATCGAACACAACGCTCCTAATTTCAAATACCGAGTCTACTGGAAGCGAGACATTCCTGGCAGGGAATATAAATATCAAGACATTCTCGACTACACCCAAGATCGGCTGGTGATCACAAATAGAACCTCGTTTGAGCAGTACCGAATCAAAGTTGCTGCTGTGAACGAGATCGGTGAAGCGAATGTTTCACCTCCGGAAGTAATAGGTTTTTCTGGAGAGAGTGAACCCGAGAAGGCGCCAACGAACTTCACTTTGTTGATCATCCAAGGTCCCACAACTGCATTGTTGAGCTGGGACCCAGTACCATTGACTTCGGTAAGGGGTCATTTCAAGGGTTACAAAATCAAGACTTGGAGTGAGACGTCGCTTATTTCTAAAGAAATACAAGTACAGGGAGGCAATTCCAAGGCTCTAGTGACTAACTTCGACCCCTACACTAAAAACTATGCGCAAGTCTACGTCTTCAACGAAAAATACAACGGACCCCCAAGCGAGATTTTGACATTCGATACTCCCGAAGGAATTCCAGGAGAAATGCAAGATCTCGAAGCTATTCCTCTAGGATCATCTGCTTTCCTGCTCAAATGGGAAAAACCTGATAAGCCGAACGGAATACTGACAGGCTACAATATCTACTACGCACAAGTTGACAGTACTATGAAGGTCTACCAACAGATTCCGCGAAATCCGCAAATCAATGATCCTGAAGTAAAACGTGCCAAGCTTGGAGGACTTGCTGCTGGAACTAAATATCGCCTGTACATCAGCGCCACTACAAAGGCTGGGGAGTCGAAGAGGTTTTTCATTGAGAGGCAGACCAAACCTCTGGGCTTCCACAAACCTTCCAAGCCGAACTTCGATTGGGAAATCATAAAACCTGGGCCACCAACGTCGGTGAGAATCCGCTGGTTGCCCAGTGATGACGGCAAATCGGGTTCCCACTTCTACGTCAAATACAGGAAGAAGGGCGAGTCTGACTATTTGAATCGCAAAGAGGAGAAGAACGAAGACTTCCTTATTGTCCCTGGGTTAGATGCTGCTACAGTATACGAGTTCATTGTGGTTGCTGTAGATGGAACCTTCGACGAAAGCAGCGATCCGCAAGAGATAAGCACTTACGACATCGACGGTCCCATAATCCGAGCTAAGGAGAACGTGGCATCTGCAGGATGGTTTATCGGCATGATGCTGGCCATCGCTTTCTTGCTGCTAGTTCTCATAATCGTCTGTATTTTCAAGAGGAACAGAGGAGGAAAGTACGCTGTTCACGAAAGAGAACAGGCCAACGGCAGACACGATTATCCGGACGAAGGAGGATTCCACGAATATTCCCAACCGTACGTTTATAGCAGCCAGTTATAACTTCATTCGTGTATTTTCGAATTGATTCGTTTCAGATTGGATAATAAATCTCACGGAAGGGCTTCGATGGGAAGTGAACCAAAACTTGGACCAGAAAGTGATACTGATTCGATGGCCGAGTATGGGGAGGGGGATACAGGTATGATTGAAAATTTTTATATGGAAATAAGTTCGATCTGCTGTGCTAATTTATGCAACATTTATGCAACAATTGTATTATCACAAGTGATAGGACTGTGATTAAGACTATGACTATGATGCATAAAATGACCGTTTCAATGAAAATCATCAAATATTGAAGACAATGGAATTCGTATTCTTTTATCTAACAATAAGCCCGTCTACAAAAAGTCGGATATTAATATGGAAATATTCAGTACATACCTATTGTTGCATTATGATACCTTGAGTATATGAATTTTCGTAATCCTTGGGATTTATTTGATTTTTTTATTACGTTTTTGAGTGAGTCAAAAAGGGTTTGTATAGTAAGAAAGAGTATTTATTGGCATCGTTGGCATTGAGACATTAAACATTGGGGTTGATGTTTTAATTTGTGTTTTTTTTTTTTAATTTCTTTATGTTCTTTTAATTTCTATAGAGGGTATGAATGAAGATGGGTCATTTATTGGACAATACGGTCGTAAACGTGGTCAAGGAGAAACAACATCACAAGGATTCGCAACACTTGTATAATGTGTAAGGTTTTTTCCGTACCTAGTAAATACTAACTGATAGATTGTGTGATGCTTTCACTAACAGCAATAAAGTAACACGATATGACCTCTCATTTAGTCTCTAGTAGATATTTTCAAATTGGCATGTCTTAATTATGTCTATGCACTCTTTATTTGGTTTACAATGGTAATTAAAATCCACTTTTTCAATAAGGAATCAGGTGAGAACAGCGACTTGGTTGCATGTTTTTCTAATATCGTAGACATAAATTGACACTGTTCTTGTATGAACTTTTCCATTTCCATTGTGTTTCATGTGATAATACCAAAACAACTTATATGTTAGCCTAAAAGGTCCACATTTTTCAATTATCAACAATTAAAAATATATAATAACCTTCTTCAAACTACCAGATCACAAGTTGTTCTATAATATAGCTATAGATAGATTAAGACGTTTTCGCAAGGTGAATTGGTGACCCCATTTCCACTTATTTGTGTATTACGGAATGTGTCAAGATTGTATTGCTTGATTGTAATGTTCAGGTACACATTTCATGCCTTATTAATGGAATACTATACAATAAATATCACAACCTACTACGCAAAAACATTGTACCTTCTCACTATTAGTCTTATTCGGACTGATCTTTCAGATGTCACTCTCATTAATGATTTATTGCCCAGTTTGACTTTCACTAAGGGGTTGTCCAAATCAACGCGACTTAAATTAGAGGTCAAATTATTATCTTTGATATCAATTCAATCAATGTCGCTGCAATTTTAAAATAAACTTCGGAAGTATATGAAGCATTAAACGAAAATAACTTGGCAATCTGTGTTTTTGTTGATCCTAAATATTTTGAGGAATGTTGTTCTGGGACACTTCTTATATGCACAATAACATTGGTGGTGATTATTTGTAAACTGGTTATTTCTTCGATAGGACGTTTCACTGAGGATGGGTCTTTCATTGGGCAATATGTGCCCAGCAACATGAAGCAGCTAGGCATATCTGCAGCAATGCAAGGAACAAATAACAATGCAGTGGGCACCTACGTCTAAATATTTGTGAATGTGGAATAGCTTTCTGTGTTGTGTTATATCTCAGAGACTCTCTTAACTCAACATTTCGCCATGCCATCTGCTTTCTTTGGCTATAAGTGATTCATTTTCAAATTTAATTTCGTCCATATCAGTAAGTTATAGCGTTCATAATCAAAATAACTTGATATACGTAGAACGTAGATTAGAATAGTTTGTTTTGTTGAATATTGATGGCATTACAAATACGTTTAGAATAAATCAATTACGAAATGAACCTTTTACAAAACTGGTGTAATGTAATGGATTCTTTTTATATTCTTTTTACTGACACTGCCTTATTCATCAAATATATTGTATTATTTAGTAGAAGATTGAACTATCGAGTCGTTGTGAAAACCAGTTTAGCGCTTCTTGGCATTTTTATAAAATAATGACACACATCACAAATTATGGCAAAAAAACGGAAAAATTTAATGTCATCATTATTATTAAACAGTTCATCAGGGTATTTATGAATACATATATTGAACAGCATCTATCATGCTATAACCACAATAGCCCATCATGTTTTGTTTTCATATTTTACTGACATAGGCATCTTCTATGATTACTATAGTATAAGATAATATTTCAGAAAATAAATTAAACTCTTATTTCAAGTATTGGATGAGTAATAGATAATGCTTACTATAAACTGGGTTAGGTAATGAGTGCTTCCTAAAACCAATATGGCAGTTTTATTTTCCGATATATTACCTTAAATGATTTGCTTGATGAACAGGGTTTTGAATTCCACCAGACTGATCCGACGTTTGTCAGACAACCGTATCATTAAAGCGAGAAGTCAATTGGCAGCTAAAGTTCGATTAGTCTTTATTGAAGACCCTGAACATTATATAACCTGAGAGTGAGTGCGTGAGCGAAAGAGCTGAAATTCGGTAGAACCAAATTCGTAAAATATCCGACAGAATGATGTGCTCCTACAATGTCTCGAATTGTTCTAAAAACTTTTTGCAGTATGAATTCATCTCTTCGTCAAAAAATTCAAAACTTCCATGGAAACAGACAACCCTTAATTCCAATTGAATCTCAATTTGTTTTATCGAAAACTGAAAATGGACAGAGTAACAGAAAGGCGGTGCTAATATTATTGTGGTTATTAATTTTTGGCAGATTTGTTGCTTGTTATGTTTAAATGGGCTTTGATAAAAATAAACTTTCTGATAAACTAACTCACGATTGTTTATAAAATATAAAACGTACTTTACGAAATATTATAAATTGGCTTTTGTATGTGTGAAGTATGGTAAAATATTTTTTGAGCACCATATTATTTTTTCATATTTATGTATTCGCAAATTTGCATAAATATTGCTTTGCACTGTTGTTGGTTAGGTAATATATTTTAATATATTTACGATTATTATTATATATTATTATAACTGCGTTACTAGTTATTCATGAGAATTAATCAAGATATTTTTTGTACAAATTGAAAAACACAAGAACTGTATCAAATAGCTTCGAGTTGTGTGTATGGATGTATGTATAGCTGAGCGTATCTCCAAAAGTCATTCCTGGTAGCTTAGTAAAAAAAGAACAATAATTACTGCAACAAATCGAATCCTCCAGCAGCTAAGACATAAGTAGATATTTAAAAATTCGGCTATTCCAAACTGTTGATCAGTGTTTATAAGAATGCATATTGGAACTATGCCTAAGAATGTTGTTTCTCACATACATTTTTAAGTACAACGAAATTCTATATTTTTTTGAACCTAGCAGAACGTTCAGATATCATTTAACGAAACTGAGCTTGACTTCATTTTCAACATGCTGAATTTTGAATAAACTACTTACTTTGCCAGGAGAATAATTATTGATTTCTGTGATTTTTTTATACCTACTTCTCTAAATCGAGTCTCGATACAATCTTATCTTGATAAGAGATTTTTGGAGACACGTGTATTGTATTTTGTTAAATATATTTTTGCTTTAAATCATGACATCAGCCGAGTTATTTTGTTTACCAATGGGGTTTAATATAGTGATTTAGATGATTTTGTTTACCATATGGGTATATGGTTGATATTTAGTTAGTAGATTTTTTACAAAACTGATTTAAAGAGATATTGTCATATTTTTTGCACAATAAAAATATTATTATTAATTTCAGTTTTTCCTTCTGAACCTACCTCGCCTTTCAGAATAGAAACTCAATTGGTTACTCATCTGAAGTGATTCTAAAATAGTAGACATGAAATAAAAGGTTTGTAAGGTAACAATGTTTTTATTAATACTCGATAAAAACATATTTACAAAAATACAATTGTCAGAGCATGCTTCAGTCATTTACAATTACAAAATGGTAGAACTCTCAAATTCCATATTTCCACATTTTTACACAACTATCGAAACATTTAGATCGTAGACATTAAGTTGTTGAAATATTTAGGCACAAGTTACTATGACATAGAAAAACTTGAGTCAGTCAAAATTGAGGAGAAGAGATTAACACCTATCAAAAATAATTCGTTGTTTTAACATCCTCTGAATACAGAAAGTGTCAGACACTAATGGAGAAAAGAATGGCAAGTCACAGCTTTTATAAAACATGGATATTACTAGTGCAATATACTTTTAGTATGGAACGAGTTTAGTGGTATTGCATATATTCCAAGAGCGTATGAAAGCATAAAAAGTTATACAAAATATACAGTTATATACAAAATAATAAATAAATGTGGGAATACTGATGATCCACTGTGCGTCAGGTTATTTCCATATTTCTGTGAACAGTCACCGGTACAGTTATGCAATTTTTATTAGGAATTCTAGTGAACACTGGTAATGACACTTTCGGACTGTCCTTGTTGGAAGTGTTGGTATTTATTGAGGTACTATCAGATGTGATATCGTCCTCAGGAGACTCCGCTTCAACAGGTGGCACTGACATGCGTTCGGACTCGTCGTGAGGAGTCATCGTTGAATAACCGTGGTCAGAATCGACAGGTATGGCTGCACGTCTATAGGTACTAGCTACACAGTACGGAGAAATCACGTTAGGGTGCTCTTCCTCCAAAAGTTTATCTCTGTGATTTCCCAAATCGTGAAAATTATCTGTTACATTCAAATCACTCATTCGCAGTTGGTCCTGCGTCGAAGACAAGAACAATCTATCGTTGAAACGGTTAGTGTAGGTTCGATAGCAGAATAGTAGAAGTAGGAAAAATATTGATATACCAATTATGGATCCTAAGATTGGACCAACTGAGGAAAAGTCTGAAGTTGGAATAGCTCCCAAATAGAATTCAGATGCATCAAAGACCCCGTTGAGACAGGTGGATATAGAAGCACAGAAAGGGTCTTTCAAGTAATTCCTATTGGAATCATAAAGGCACCATTGGCATCCTAGTAGCCCTAGACAGTCCAAGTGAGTTTTTTGAGCATAGCAAGTTATCGGGAAGCAAGGTTCCAAATTCGAGTCGGTATTAAATACAAAGTTATTATCCAAAGATTCCTCAGCATATTGTGTGCATGGTAAATTATCAGTCATATTCGAATCGGGGGCGTTTTTTGTATCACAAATGTCATGTTCCCTAACTAGAGGACATTCGCAAGGACATTCACATTCGTTCTGTTCCATTCGGTTGCAATTCAAACAGAGACGGTCCACGATACTGCAAGGACAAAAAGTGTACCCAAAATTACAAGAAGTGTTCACTATTCCTATGAAGGCATTGGTCTTTGGGATGCTTGTTATGCGATATGTCACGCAATGTTCAGCGGGAATAAAATTAACGAGCACATCCTCGTAACTAGTGTTCAATTTATAATATCGTTGTATAGTATTGTCGCCGTAGCTGTTGCACAGCAACTTTTTGATGAAAATCTCGTGGTTGAGTATATCGTTCGACACCAACGACTCTTTGTGCACTATATGCTGTTGTTCCACCACAGGCTTTGCACCACTGATATCCATCAAATTTGGATGATAGATTATGTATCCTTCGTCATCGACAATGAAACAGGTGATATTATGGAGAAGGCACTCTGGTACGTACTTCACCAGCACCTTCAGCATGTAACCATAAGTAACATCCATAGCTACCACCAGTTCGGATGTCGCGTACGCCACTGTAACAACATATCCAGCCCCCCCTTTGTCCAAATAAGGAGGAATCAATACGACACTCCCATTATAATCTCTTGCTTTAGTAAACCATCGGCTATTCGTCGATATCCAACCTGGTTTGAGTACCGTCCCAGGAAATATTTGAAAAACTCCCATATTAGATGAGGCATATCTCCTCACTACATAGTTGGACATCGTGGAATAAAAATGGTTCTTTTGTAGGAAATTCACTACGTATGATACTAGAGACACTTCGTCTCGCACTTCGTCTTTCAATCCGGGATTGATTAGGATTCTGTTGTAGTCCTTCAAATACTCAAGGAATTTTTTGGTGTCAGCTTTGCCTAGCATGTCGAGAGATGCTAAAGAAGGAGACCGAAAGCAGGTGGGGCTCAGGTAGAGTGAACTCACGTCTGCAAAAAAGTGAACGAGTCACAAAAATATTGCAGTGGGAATAAATAATCGACACGAGTGGGATAACTAACCTATCTACTGATATTAGGAACAGTATAATGAAAGAATCGAGCATAGGTTATTCAATCAAGAGGAAGTTTGTTACTAAATCAGAAAAAGTGACAATGAAATAATCAAATCCTAGTGCAATAAATTCCAATTAATTTAATTTACCGCAAGTTCATTTAATTCAAAATTAACAAGCACTATTTGCCATTCTCCTGACTGTTACCTTTGCGAAAATTCGGTATAAAGAGCTCATACTCGTCAAAATAATGTACTTCAATTATATTCAACTTTCAAATGTTCTGCGAGACACTTACCTTTAGTAGCTAATAGATTAAGATGACGACAAAGTTTGTAATTTTCCCAATTTTGATACATAAATTCGTTTTGTATCAAGATGGATTTACGAGGTTTATTTGGTGGTCCATATTTAGTATTAACGGTTATACACACAATATAACTGTCGCTTACAGTATTCCAATAGTACTGGAACTAAAAAGGGTTCATCTATATGAATCAACATAACTGATACATAAGGTATTATTCAAAGTGAAACTTACCAAATCTAAAGAATCAAGTTTATGAGTTTCATAAACTCCTTTACGTTCGCTTAGAAGTTTAGTTTTCAAGATACTGACATTTTTAACCTTCTCAATGTCTTCCAAATTAACAAATGCTAAGGGACGTGTACCATGAGAGGATCTGAAGTAATGTGGGTGAAATATTATTTTCCCTTCAAGATTCATCAGGAATATGTATGAATGGTCTTGATTTCCACTATAGTAAATAAAGTCTTCCACTAGACTGGAGAAGTAAATATCAGCACCGAGCATATAAAAAGTATTGTCTATTGTCCAACCCTTTGAAAATGACACGATCAAGTCTAAAAAAATATCACATTAATTTTTTTCAATACCTCGGCAATAAACATTCTATTATATGCATATTAACCACATTAATATTACCGTTTTCATTTTATCTATGATTCGCATAAAGAAATTACTGACTGAATTAAAATAATAAAAGCGTAAATTTCTTTTGATTCATAAGGTGAGATGACTTTTGGAAATACCTTTGCAAACTGTTACACATGAATTAATTTTCCATGAGATTTACCTTTGCTATCTTCATTCCAATTCGGCAATGAAATATCATTTCCAGTTTTGAACACCATTGAAGGATTGAAAACACTGTAGAATCGTTGAACAGCGAAATGTATACTTTCTTCACTATTCAGTTTGAGCATGAGACCTTTTTTACGGAAGGCGTTATGGCTAAAAGATATGTTGTATTTGATGTAATTTTGGGTTGCAATGTCATTCAGAAACTGAGGTTCATACATCACAGGTTTGGAATCTGAGGAAACCAATATATTTATAAATATTTGAATATAGCATGTTAAACAACCATTTATTACCATCATGAATGGCACATGTGTTGATAATCAAAGAAACATCATTTTGATCAGTGAAAGTTTCAATCATCTCCATTACTTGTTTTGGTTCTAGGAGAGAAGACAATAATCCTCGGCTCACATATAATATCATAACAGTTTCATTTCTCAGATGATTCATATGGTTTTTAATGATTTTGAACGCAGTCTCAAATCCTAATACATGATTTGTTAGTCCTGTAAAATAATCATATTCAGGGTATTTAGTTCTTATCTATTTCTAGTGATTCTTAACTCCTCCCATTGAATAGACTCACCAACTTCATTCACTAAAGCATCAATGTAGTTATCCAACTGTCGTAAATAAGACAAATTAGCATATTTCAATACTGGCAAGTGGTTTGTATTGTTTTCATCATGAACAGCACAATCATTTTCGAGAAATGAATAATTAGAACTTATTGTGAAAAATGATATTTTATCATCTCTGTTCAATCCCAAAAGCATTTTTTTGCCTGTAAATGATTACTTTGTTGTATTGTTGGGGGAAAAATAGATGGTCTTGTCTAATTACTCACCAAGAAATTTTATAATTTGAAACTGAGTTTGACTGATAGATCCACCAATGTCCAAAATAAGTATCACATTTTTGTTCTGGTAAATATTTCTAGCCATATATTGATCCCAGATGAGCTGCTCATCACAACCAATACAATGTTCAAAAGGTGTTTGTTGCAGATGTTCAACTTCTGAACTGGGAATAAAATAAACTCTTTTCACAGGAGCCATTGAACCCATACTCTTTTTAATTTTCTCTAAAACTTCAGCAAATCTATAAACCAGGTTTGATATCATATAAAAACACACTTACATTCAAATGACTCTAATAAATTAGATGTTCTAGATAACTCCTCTGAATTAGCATTAGGAGGAACTTCCGAATGATTCTGAGAACATGGAAACAAGGCAGAGGTACTTGATATATTTTCTTTTTCCAATCGGACATCAAGGACTATCTTGACACTGTCAATTACACTGAATATATTAGCAACCTTGTAACCCAAATCATGTGCTATATCATCAACTTTGCTAGCCACACTAGATTTCCATGGAAAGTAGTTAAAATTCTTGTAAAGATTCTGAAACAAAATACCCCTTATAATTTCAATATTGACATCAAAGTTGCTGTGAGATGAAATTTTCCTCTATAGATTAATTACAAGAAACATTAAATTTTCCTACCTCAATAAAAGGAACCCCTAGTTCATTATTCTTCATTTCTATCATTTCTTCACTAATATTAGTGGCAATTTCTTTTATATTGAAATCCGAATTAACACATGGGGAAAATATCCACAAGAGAATGAATCTATAAATAATTTCAGATAAATCCATTTTGTAAAGGAATTTTTCATTGTATGAACTCCAAATTCGTCAAAACTAAGGTAGAAGATGAGCTAATACTTTCACTGGATCTCATCTTGAATTTTTAATAGCATATAACAGGACAGCAATTTCATTTTCAGTTATTTTTACTTATTTACTAATTCCAATAAAAAAAACAATATGACATCTCTAAAATCAGTGAAATCAGAAATCAAAACATATAATCCATCTTCTCTCCTCTCAACATCTAACCACAAAGTACGTTACAGATGAAATTGAGTACAAGAAATCAAAACGACCTGAGTTCCGAGCGGACAAAAGTATGCGGATTTCATTCACACTTACTACTGAACCTGGTTGAAGTATGTATTCAAAAATTTATACATTCTGTTTAAACTACATATTTCCATTTATCATATATTACTGGACATCTGAAGTGATACATGAAAGTTTATATTCATAAACTTCGATTTTATATTTCATTTATTTCTTCATATGCTTTAAAGCATATTTTTATAGGTATAATACGATATTTATTCACCAGAAATGACAATTTATAACTTTTTATCTTCATAAAAAAATAAACAAACAAATATTCAATTATAAAGATGAAGCGCAGCCCAATTGTCGTTATGATATATATTCATATAGAATGAATTTATGAATGGATTTCTGCTGAAACTGGTATTATATACACCACAACGTTAATGTTGAAATATGGAATGCGCAACGTTATTGTTCCTCCAGGTAATTTCATACTATTTCACAATAGATTGATCAGCTGAAATATGAACTGAGGAGATCTCAATGTTTTATTTGAAGATAACAAACAACGAAATTGTGATTCATTTCACTTCATCTATTCTATAACAAGTAATTATATTCGAGTTAATCGATTTTTATATTGTTTATTTATCAATGATTATGTTCCGACGTTTTCCATTGTGAGTGGTAAAATTACAGCCAAACAAAAACAAAGCGCATCAGACAACTCGAAAACATGCGATTCCCCACTTTTCAATGAATTTTCTTTCATTGCGCATTTTGATGTAGATAGGTTCGTTGAATTCGCTATGATGACTTGTGTATTTCAAAGTACGGTTGTGTCTAGTAAAGTTCTATACTCCAGGTGATGTGGGGAGGTTTCATAAACGATTATAAATTTTGACATTATTTTTTTATGAGAATTATGGGGAAGGATAATTCGGAATGACGTTACGATCAACTTAACCTCAAATTTCTCGTAAATTGTGCCGGTGTGAACTGTCAACCAGTGTATTTATCAGCTGATTATAGTTTGTTTACTAATAGTAGCAAATAAAGATAGTGCAATAAGACTTTGTGACAAAATTATACATGATTTAGGGATTCCTCATTTTATGTACCATGTCTGTTCTTGAATTAACGAATCTGGTGTTTGATTTTCATTGAAAACGAGGTTATGTTTAAGTATTGAAATCAAAGTTTGAAGACTGAGCAAAGATGCTTTCATTTAAGAAAGTTTATAGAGACGAGCTTCTACAGCTCGCCTTGCTTCTGAGTATATTAAGAGTGAATCATGATTCCTTCACTGAAAATGATATGTACGATAATTTAGTGTATGACAATGGTACCAGTTGGAGGAGCATAACACCAGCAGTTCTTAGATCTCACTATGTAAACCCCAAGAGCCTGGATTCGGTTTTGCTGAATTATGAAAGGGATTTGTTTGCTGATCTGACTTCTTTGGGGAGGTTCCATCGAGACAACTATCGACATCCAGATGTACAAACTTACTTACTCAATATAGAAAGAACTGCCCCATTGGCTGCTCCAGAAACATTGCCTGTTCCAAGTGGACCAAATACAACAGAGAGCAGTGGAAATAATGTTGAAGGTGCAGCTAGTCCTCTTGATGTTAGTCTTCAGCTTTCTCAAGAGGTAAGTACCAGATTTTATGAATGTCTCATGATATTTAGGAATATATACATATATGGAAAAGTTGTTCAATTGAAATAAATCATCTTAGAAATCCTTCATAAGTACAACATGGGAGTTGAATTGACACATTATTTAATTCATTTCCCAATGAAATCTCAATCCGATTTATTGCTCAATAATTTTTTCTTTTTGTTGTGATCTTGCTACAGATGTATATGAACACATTTCCAATTCTAGAATCATTATCTCAAAAAATTATAATGTTTAATTATTATGTGCGATTCATGACAGTGTCCTATTGGTATATTCAACAATTCCATATTCCATGAGTTGATAACATTTTTGCGCCAACATACTGTTGAAATTTTAGTATAACTGAAATTACTCTGAACATCATGGCTATTATAGATATATGGGTGGCTAAAAACTCAGAAGCATGCTATAATTTGAACATAACTTCTTTGAGTGAGAATATTAAGAATTTGTGATTGATTCATCATTTTCTTATGCATTACTGTTTTCACACTGCTGTACATCATATAATTTTTTTATCACACATTTGACTGGGTTTTACCAAAGAAAGAAGTCTGCTTATAACTTTATTGTCCTAAAAAACTTGAAATTCAAGTGAATTGATGAGAATAATTTTACAAGATAAATGGGGAATTGGGTTTCGTCGAAGAACATTTGTTAGAAGTTGAATATTTTCGAGAATTTATTTTTCTTGGCTAAATTACAGAGTGAGATTCATGGTTCACTGACATAATTGGACCTCCTTCAGTTAATAACAAAAGCTTTATATGGCAAATAACTTAACCTTCAACTTTGTTTACAGTTCGAACAAAGTTGATGGCTCTGATCATTTTTTTGTACTAGTTTTTCTCGAGAACAATATTTATGTCTCAAATATATGTCGTTTAACAAGTAATTTCGCCTTGTGTTAGTTGCTCTGTATATGGCAAGATGAATGTGAATCGTTGCAGTTTTATTCAAAAGGCATTGTAGAAAGTAAATGGACACACTTGTGTATAGGGTGTCCCCTATAAATCAACCTAACACGGAGTGATATTTCCATTGAAGGTCTGTCTATTCATAGAAAAAATTGATTTTCTTGTTCATCATGAAAGTTGAATTTCATGAACAAACAAATACCCTTTATTTACCAATAGATATCGAAACAAGATTGAGGTAACATTATTTACATCGCAAAGTTGAATCATAAACTTCGCTGCCATGTTGGAACGTAATAAAAATATAAATACGAACAATAAAATACATTTGCCCATTGCCAAAAAAATATGGCCTAATCGAAAATATCCAAAATTGAAAGATTCGAAAACAATTTATAAATACACCATAATACTCTTAACCCCGATTCGTCTAATATACCGGGTGTCCTAGCAGAGAACTGGCGAAGTGTTTTGCTCGAGATATAGTTTTCTTTTTGGTATTATTTTCATCTTTCATCTTTCCCGTTTCTTTTCAAATTTGAATTTGATTTTTTCAATGGTCCAGTTCCTTTGTCGTGGTGTTAATTATATTTGGAGCAGGTATCTTATATATATTGAAGATTATTTTTGATTTTCATTTGCAATGAAATAACTGTTTTGATCCACACTCACTTCACCTAGATTTGAGAACTTTTCCAGAAATACATTTCGCACGGACATCCGATACATATTTTAAGTACTCGTGTTCGCCATTTGAAGGATGTTTTTTGTGTTTATTTATGGAACCTGCAGTAATTACATGTGGAAGACACCAAAAGAGAGATCCTTGCCAAAAATACAACACTCGTCGCGAATGATATTTTCGAGCCCAACAAACATTTACCTACTATACCGCGATTGTTTAATTAGTATTCTGTAATATTCATCGGACTTTCCATCGATTATCTAGTAAATTATCGAACTATGAGACAGATAATGCTACACAAAATAAAAAATAATGATATGACATCGTGAATATATTGATCAAATTGGACAAGGAAGGTGCAAACAAATATTGACCATTCGTTTTTCAACACGTTATATCCAATAATTAATTCAATATCGTACAATGTACAATATTCATCGCCTCTAAATATTCAATTCACCAAGGGCTCGGGGTCAAGTAATACGATGAGAACTCGGGTTAATGGCCAAACAGTACAATTCTTGTTATTTTTTCTGGTTTACGTTCAAATAATTAATACTTCCAGATCCATTTTTATATTTAGAATAGGACATGGTAACAGTACATTTCTGTGTACAGGATGTTACAAATTAGATATTACAATTGGAATCAGAAAGTAGATTCTCGAATAATTTTATTTATTCATTTGATTTTTTTCTTCATAGTATAACAATCTCAAAATAAATTGAATATATAATTTTGATGACCATATCCCAACACAAATATTATTTTTAAATAACAATGATATTTAAGTAATATCATTTTCACTTCTATTTACTCAACGCACTTCTATCAAGAATTAGGTGACATAGTCAAGGTAAAATTTTTGCTGATTATGGCAACTAAATATTCACTTATTTGTACTTCAACCATGAACCACACGTTATAAAATTGTATCACAAATCTGATAGATTACGAAAGATGTCTAAAACATTATTTTTATTTTCTATACCTCAATGTAGGAAATGAGATTTGATCGCTGTTGAAGAGGTGAAGCGAAATCATGTAAGAAAATGACATTTTGGTGAACTGTTTTCAGTCTCTGTTTTCATCTAGATATATCTTGATGAAAATTTCACCAGTGAGCGTTCTGTCCAAATTTCCATAATTCCATTTTTAATTCAGTTCTTCATGGCGATTCCAAAAAAAATTATATATGGGGTATTTTATTTGTATAAGCATGCATTGCTTAATATATGATTAATTGAGAATTAAAATCGATCTATCTGAAGACATTTCTCAGAAATAGATACTTTCAGTTGATTTGTTTCATATTGATTTAGGACTTGATTGAATCAATGTTTTGGTCATAGAGTGGATTTTTATGAAGATTTCATCTCGTAAAATCTGAAGCAAGCTGTTCCTAATTCACAATTTTTAGTTTTCCTAAATTCGATTTGTTTATATTCCTTCGAATAAAACTAAGGATAGATTTGGAATCATAAATCAGAAAAGAAACGTTCAAGTAGTCGGATTGTTTTGTCAGTTTTGATAGAAAAATAATATCAACTAGTGGAATTCAACTGCCTATGTTAATGGAATGATTTCTCATGGTTTTCAAATCTGTGATGGGCGAATGAATAATGACACTTGAAAGTGGAAGTATGTATTTTGGTCGCGGTTGTGATTAAAAAAATGCAACATTTTTCTTTGACCTTAATACCCACTCGCGAATGTCTGAATACCTATGTATTTATCGGATTCGCATTCGGCCGGCGTGTTTTCTCGGAATCATCTGTGCTTTGTTTTTCTCTTTCACTTTTTGTGCGAAGCTCTATTTTTACTCAACATAATATTTTCGTTAAAAAATAGCGATACGGATCGCCTAGTGAATGTCATGATCTACTCCTGACCTACGATAATTTTGGGCGACCTTCACTTTTTCAATAATTGAAGCTACCTTTATATCTCGAGTGTTTATTTTTTACGTTCGGTTAAATAAACTGCTATGCACCTGAAATGATTCACCCACGTATTTTCTGGGCTTAGCAGTAAATGAACATTGATAGCAGTGCCATGAATTTTCACATTTGAAACTCTAAATACGACTTTTCAATCATGTTTTGTATTCATTCATCACTCATAATTATCACTATTTCTGTTATTCACGTTATTACGTGTTCAACTCTTATTCAACACAAAATAACACAAATGTTTTCGTGAAATTTGCATATGTGGGGTTATAATTCCCCACTCTCCTTACGGCAGTTGTCACAACGGAACCAGTCCGACATCTAGCGGTATTTCGTGGCAACGCCACGCCGGAAACTATCTGACGCCATGACATGGTTCCGGAAATAACGCAAGAGGGCGAGACGATCTGAGGGGTGCAAGGCCATTCACGCGCAAACCTTCGACAAGTCGACACGATCGTTATTGACCTTAAGTTCTATGTGCTACAAGTTTGAATGTGTTCTGATTTATTTTGTTAATAAAGTTTTGTTCAAGTGTAAGGATTGTCACTTCTGAAAGTGAGGGTCCTCAACCCCAAAGTGGTGACCCCGACGTGATTTCTTCTTTGTTAATCCGATTCATGGAATAGTGCGCACGTGTTATAAGAACAATGGAAGACAAAGGAACCTCTAAGGCAGTCGCCATCGCACAACCACCACGTTTCCCGGAATTCAACGCATCGGACCCGGAACTGTGGTTTTCAATGGTGGAAAAGCTTTTTGAGGCAAATGGGATAACTGATTGCCGCAGCAGGTACCTACACATGCAATCAGCTATACCGACGCGGTACGCCAACGAAATACGCGACATCCTGATGCAGCCTTTGAGTGACCAATTATACGACCTTCTCAAGGAGGGTATAATTAAACGACTTAGCACGTCGCAGGAGGAAAAAACCCGTGAGTTATTAGACAGTGTTCAGATGGGCGACGAGAAACCATCTCAATTCTTGAGGCGTTTGCAAACTCTCGCGGGCGCAGCGGTATCAGACCAGCTGCTTAAAACGATTTGGACACGAGCGTTACCCGAACAAATCAAGCCAACAATGGCGACCGTCCAAGATAAACCCATATCGGCAATGGCCGAGGTAGCAGATACCATCTATGGATTGCTACCGTCACGCCCAACCGTCGCTGAAACTACAAAACCAGCGGCAGATGATCGCATTCAGCGGCTGGAGGTTATGTTAGAGGAGGTACTTTCTAGCATGCGAGCGACCAGGGGAAGATCTCCAACACCACGACGTATACCTTCACGGTCGCGCTCAAACTCGCGGAATCCACTGCATAATGGGGTGTGCTGGTACCATCGGACTTTCGCTGAGAGAGCTGAGAAATGTACGAAACCCTGTTCCTGGAGTTCGGGAAACGAGACGGGCGGTCGCTAATGGCGAGCTGCGACTCCCGCCTTGGAACATCTCGCCGTCTATTCGTCCGCGATCACGGTACAGGAAACCGATTTTTAATCGATACCGGTGCCGACGTGTGTGTTTTTCCCAAAAAACATTTCAATGGGTCGTGCAAAAAGTCCGATTATGAGCTTTCCGCGGCCAATGGTACGCATATCGCAACCTACGGCATGGTCACGCTTACCGTAAACCTTGGACTTAGACGAGACTTTCCATGGAGATTTCTGGTGGCCGACGTTTCCAAACCCATCATCGGAGCTGACTTTTTAGCACACTATGGATTGCTGGTAGATCTGAAGAATGCGACTCTCTTGGACTCACTAACCAAGCTCACCCTCAAAGGGGAAGTAAAGGCGTGTGAAGTCTCGAGCATCAAGACCATCAGAGGATCATCAATGTTTCACGAGCTCTTGCAGCAATTTCCATCCATTACCAGACCAGAGGGTGCTCCAAGGATTCTCAACCACCAGACGAAGCACCATATCATAACAACACCCGGACCACCCGTCGCCTTGAGGCCACGACGCCTAGCACCAGATAAACTCAAGGCCGCTAAGAAAGAGTTTGAAGCAATGCTACGCCTTGGTCTTGCTCGGCCGTCGGATAGTCCGTGGGCGACGCCGCTCCATATGGTGCCGAAAAACGGTGACGAATGGAGACCATGTGGCGACTACCGAGTTCTGAACAGCCGAACTCAACCAGACCAATACTCAGTACGACATATACAAGATTTTTCCCAATCGCTCCATGGTAAAACTATTTTTTCCACTGTCGATCTGATTCGAGCATTTAATCAGATACCCGTGGCAGAAGAAGACATCCCCAAGACCGCCATCACAACACCATTTGGCCTATACGAATTCCCTTTTATGACGTTTGGACTTCGTAATGCCGCCCAAACGTTTCAGCGCTTCATCGACGAGGTGCTGCGAGGCTTAGAATTCTGCTATGCGTACATCGACGACATCCTAATCGCCTCGTCATCACCACAGGAGCATCTAGAACATCTAAGGGTATTGTTCCAGCGGCTGCAGGAATACGGTGTCGTCATCAACCCTAACAAATGTATCTTCGGTGTTCCTGAGGTCCAGTTTCTCGGCTACCTCGTTGCAGGATCAGGAACCCAACCACTTCCGGAAAAGGTCGACATTGTGAGATCATTCCCGCTTCCTTCGTCGATCAAGAAGCTACGTCAGTTTCTTGGGATATTGAACTTCTACAGGAGGTTCATTCCCAAAGCAGCAGATATCCAAGCTCCACTCAACGAGCTTCTACAAGGAAATGCGAAGGGAAACACACCAGTCAAATGGACCCAAGAGGCAACCAAGGCATTTGCGACATGCAAGGAGAGCCTAGCGCAAGCTGCCCTGCTTGCGCACCCAAAGGCAGATGCACCAATGGCCATTTTCACGGACGCTTCCGACGTGGCAGTGGGAGCTGTACTGCAACAGTGGATTGATGAAGCGTGGCAACCTCTAAATTTTTTCTCAAAGAAGTTGTCACAACCAGAGCGCAAATACAGCGCCTATGATCGGGAACTTTTAGCCGTCTACCTGGCCGTAAAGCACTTTCGACATATGGTTGAAGCACGGCAGTTCACCATATTCACCGACCATAAGCCGATCACGTTTGCTTTCAGGTTGAGGTCCACTCAGTGCTCACCCCGACAACAACGACATCTGGATTTCATCAGCCAATTCTCCACTGATATACAGCACATATCGGGCCAAGATAACGTCGTTGCCGATGCACTGTCTCGTGTAGAGGAGTTAGAGGTCACCATTGATTACGAAGCGTTAGCAGAATCTCAGAAGACGGATCCAGAACTTCTGAATCTGCAGCGGTGCCCTTCCTCTCTAAGGTTACAATCGGTACTAATCCCGGATACGACTATCACTGTCACGTGCGATGTTTCGACATCTGTACCTCGTCCATTTATCACGAAACCATTCAGGAGAGCAGCATTCAACTCAGTCCATCAGCTGTCTCATCCAGGAGCGAATGCTTCTGGGAGACTTGCAGCACAGAGGTACGTCTGGCCTTCCATCAAATCAGACTGTCATCAATGGGCTCGAGGTTGTATACGTTGCCAGAGGTCAAAAGTATCCAGCCACGTGTCGTCATCTGTTGGTTCTTTCGCACCACCGTCGGCAAGATTCGACCACGTTCACCTCGATCTGATCATCATGCCATATTGCGAGGGCTATCGATACTGCTTGACAATGATCGATAGATTTTCCCGGTGGCCTGAGGTAGTACCTCTGCCTGATCAGGAGGCCCTCACCGTCGCCAGGGCATTCTTTGAACATTGGGTATCCCGGCACGGCGTCCCACTACGAGTGACAACTGACCAAGGGAGGCAGTTCGAGTCAAGCTTATTCAAGCAGCTGAATCGCTTGTTGGGCACGACTCATATTCACACGACCGCATACCATCCTGCAGCTAATGGCATGGTCGAGCGATTCCACCGCCAACTTAAGGCTTCCATCCGCTGCCATAGCGATCGATGGACAGAAGCACTCCCAGCGGTCTTGTTAGGAATACGTACAGCCTGGAAGGAAGATCTTTCAGCTACTACTGCAGAGATGCTGTATGGTCAACCGTTAAGGATTCCCGGGGAACTGCTATCGTCACAAGCACCCGAGCCCGAGGACATTAATACAACATCATTCGTGAGAGAGCTCCGAGAGCGATTCCAACACCTGCAGCCTGCAATAATCCGGCGTCACGGAGACAAGAAGATCTTTATCTTCAAAGACCTTTCGACGGCTGATCAAGTTTTCGTCCGGTTTGACGGAACGAAGAAGCCACTACAACACCCGTACGAGGGCCCACACAAAGTTGTTAGCAGGTCTGATAAATATTTCGTGGTGAACGTTAAGGGCAAACACACGACAATCTCAATTGATCGATTGAAGCCCGCATACATCATTTCTGACAACATCGATCCACCAATACATTCGCCTGAAAACGAAAACCAAACTCTGGTAGCGTTTCCAGCAGCGCCATTACCTGTACCAGATACAACAGATCGACCGGGAACACCGTCGGCCGCTGCTCCAACTCGACCACATCTGGACCCTCCAACTACGTCACGCCAAACAAGATCTGGTAGACAAGTGCGTTTCCCAGACCGCTACCAGGCCGGGCTTTCGTGATCTTCATCACTAGCAGGAGGGTGATGTGGGGTTATAATTCCCCACTCTCCTTACGGCAGTTGTCACAACGGAACCAGTCCGACATCTAGCGGTATTTCGTGGCAACGCCACGCCGGAAACTATCTGACGCCATGACATGGTTCCGGAAATAACGCAAGAGGGCGAGACGATCTGAGGGGTGCAAGGCCATTCACGCGCAAACCTTCGACAAGTCGACACGATCGTTATTGACCTTAAGTTCTATGTGCTACAAGTTTGAATGTGTTCTGATTTATTTTGTTAATAAAGTTTTGTTCAAGTGTAAGGATTGTCACTTCTGAAAGTGAGGGTCCTCAACCCCAAACATACTATCTGGTCTATTGAATATACTCTCGATTTCGAATAATTCCATATATTGTGATTGAGAGGTGTCTGGGTGGCCATTCAACTATTTCATGTTTTCCCATCCAAAACTCCCTTTTAATAATATTTTGTTCAGTAACAAATAACACAAATGTTTTCGTGAAGTTGAATTCTGTAAAATCATTAACTTTATTATATTGATCAATTCATAGGAACCCATTTCTGCGTAAGAGGTGCCTGCAAGAAACATTTTATAGGATCTTGTCATTTATTTTTCTTAGGTCCTATCTGAAAAGATTCTCACACTTTTTTGGAAACTCTGTATAAAGAAATGAGACGAAGTTGATAAGCATACTTTATTCCTATCGAATTAACACATTTTACTGGTGCAGGTTTACTGTGTTTAATCACAATTACTTCTTTCAATATTTAGATAATAATTATCTTTTGATTATTCAAACACGACTACCTCCTAATGTGTCGAATTGTTGATCAGAGAATAACCTCGAATTTTAACAAAGGCGTCCTCTAGTTGACAATCGAGATTTAATTCGTAAGTAAACTAACATTGGAGCCTCATTAAATGACCTTAGTATTACCGCTCATCGTTTACCAATAGAACCAAGGTAGATTTAGTGTGGTCAAGCAACTCTTCATTTGTCTATTTACGGCGTGTGGATTTCTCAAGAACACTACCAATAATTCTTAACTTTATCATAGATGGCAGCACTGGTCTGCTTTCGAGTAATCTTACAAACTATTTTGGCATAATTTGGATTTGAAGATGAAATGATCCAACTCATGTGAATCCATCTTGATAATATTTTCAAATGAAGCATTGGGCTTGCTAGATGTTCACCATTTTTGATAATCATGATTAGTATTTTTACTTGTATACCATATTCTTGTATGAATTTTTCCTTCATTAAAATAAATCGAATATATGTATTCGGGTACAACTTTCTTGTAGACAATTTGGCATTTAAAAGAATGCCCTACAAACATGTAATCCAAATTTGAACGGATATCGTGGAAAGCACATATGTAATACGAATCACTGTCTATATATTTCGTCAAGTAATAATTCCATAATTCTTTATTTTATAGCATACCATAAAGATTGGAAATCCAAAATATGGAATAGATCATAAAGTCGCGGTTTTTATAACAATTCAACCGAACCAGAGTATGATTAGTAGTATACAAATTCATAATTGTATAACTCTAAGCACCATAACAATAAGGACGCGAGCCGACTCATGATGATGAAATCGTTTCACAATCGATAAGTACAATCGAAATCGCGTAGTTGTCAAAGTTTTTATCATCAAAGTCGTACATTTTATCAACGGCGGAAAATAAAACCTCTATTACGTATTACTCGCCGCAGGTTCATTATTAATGTGAATGTGATACCACGTGCTTAAACAATAATCACACATAGGCTAAAGTCAAGGTTTCTAGTTTGGTCGGAAGAAATATTCGAGTGTAGGTACAGTGCTTTCTTTCTATGTTAATGAGGTTTTCCGTTTGATGAATTTGTGTTTGGTTGGTATTTAAGTGATAATTTTTTGAACTGTTCCGTGGCAGAACAGCGCCTCACCCTCGTGTTATGATAATAACAAAAAAATCTTCAAAATGGTGAGTATTTTTCTGAACAGCTCATTTTCATTCCTCTCCATGAAACGTCAAATGTCCATCTCATTCGACAGGATTAGATCAATCGTAAATGGGGCTGTATACAATTTTTGCGATGAACATGCCAAAACTGTTGAACTATTTTTTCAAAATTCACGCCTTTACAGTGGTATGAAATAATTCATGAACTGGGATTTTCCAGCTAATTTGAATCATTGTACCATGTTGTACCTGTTTGCACCAGCGGAGGTTATATTACGTCATCTGTTATAGTAGGAATATTGTTATTGTCTAATATTCCATAAATATTTGTAAAACTTCCTTGTGTTGGTAGTGCAAAGATAAGATAAAGCCCCAAGGTAAAGAAATCAGTTCAAGTTCTGGAATAAATAGAACGTGGAATGGAAAATGGAAAAGTGAAATCTTATTGAGAGTAAACTTCCTGAAACTGGTCATTACAGATTTCTATAGCGATGTGTGTAGATTTCTACCGCTTGTATAACATGATTCAGAGGTTGTCCGCTAGATGGTAGCACCAGCACTGAAAACAATAGGTGCATCGTTGACAGAAATAATTGACGATATGGTCACAGTATAATGCTATATTCTTTATAGCATTATACTGTGATATGGTTATGTACATGGCTTTTGTGAAATAATCTGTTTAATATGTTCAGTTGCGTTTTCCAAAGTTAAGGTTCCTACATTTCCATATGGACATGACAACAAGGAGTTTATGTTTATAATCATTGTTTCAATACTTATAACTTATTTAACTCAACTGGAATAATATCTAATTAATCTAATTTTAATCTTCAATTTTTAATTTGCATACTATCTGGTCTATTGAATATACTCTCGATTTCGAATAATTCCATATATTGTGATTGAGAGGTGTCTGGGTGGCCATTCAACTATTTCATGTTTTCCCATCCAAAACTCCCTTTTAATAATATTTTGTTCAGTAACAAATATATGATTTATATTTATTTAAAAAAGAGAATTGTGAAATATTTAATACTATTTAAATGCCATTGGGGGAAAGTAAAAATCATTTCATTGAAATCATTGAAATTCCAATTGAATGAGAGACAATTTAGGTTTCAATATTTCCCAGATATGGTAAATTGATTGGTCCATTTTATATGACTTCCAAATTGAAAAAATAGACAATTCGACAGTCGAATCATTTTATCCTTTCTATTTTTTAATATTTATAAATTTTGAGGTATCTTCGAGTTTATGCATCATCATCTCAATCTTACAAATTTTGTTATATGACAAGTGACGTGTCGACAAGTTTTGATAATTGATTTGTCTTCGGCACTTTTGCATGGTATTGAAGATAAACCAAATGTAATAAATAAACCCTTCCATTGAAGTGTGCAGTTCAATTTGACATAATTATGACAGAGATTATATGATTATGATGCTCAAATTGACTTCAACTTCGTTCCTTTGACCAGTCCAGTTTCAACTTGATCACCCATTTCATTAAATAGATGATAATACAGGTACATACCTATACAGATACACGATTTTGATAGCGCATTTACACGAAATAATGATCGGTATCAATGACATATCAATACAGTAATTCAAACGAGAATTGACGTGACAGAAGACAATATTAATAGTTCTTAGTATCGCACGGATCTTTGGTCTCGTGTACCTTTGGAGGTGGTCTCTGCAAGATCTGTATTTCAAGAATACCGAAGTGTCTCTACATCATTTGTCATTGAACGGATTTGACCACCCCGCTACCTCGAAAGCCATTTGTCAGAGATCAATTGTTTTCCTATTCAATAATCACCTGACCACATCGTACAATCGTCATCAACCCTTTGAACATGTTCCGCGGTTTTCTATACCTGCTCGCTGTTTGATAGTATCGATGATAGTAATTTTTTATCTATCCCACATGTATAGAAGATTTCCATGTTTATTATGAAATATTTGGCGGTTATTTAAATCATACCCAACTGTAATTCTTACTTTTTGTTGAAAAGTAAAAAAAAGGAATCTTGAAGATGATTGAATTAATTGAGCAGGGAGAAATTCATTTCCAACATACGTTGAATTTTGTATAATAAATATTTCTAAAACGGCAAAAAAATTGATCAACTTGGAAATAGTAAATAACATGTTGGTGTCCTTAGATTTTTACCAAGTTTAATGCAAAGACAAAATAATATGAAAGTGTTTCATTTGAAATAGTATCAATTTTGTCAAGTTCACGTGTTTGTCATATACTGGGTGTTTTCATTCGATATCGTAGAAAAACATATTCAGGTTTATCTATGTGAATTCATTCAACTGTTTTCATAGGGTTTTGCAAATCACCGAAATCGCGGTGAAAAAATTTATTAGTATAATTGTATAGGGTTTTCTATAGTCTACAGTCTTGCGATTGAAATTGAAATCTACCGTCGTTCTGTGGATGGTTTTTCGACCTGTAAATGAGTTAGAAAATTTACGAATACGAAGAGAATATATAATCTGATTTTTGTGTTGATTGAAATTCAAAAACATGATATCAAAATACTGGTAACTAGTCAACGTTCATTATAAGACCACCATTATAATACAAGGTGGCCCAACGAAAACGTACCGGAAGGTATAACTACCAGGAAGAGATTTTATCGAGAAACTAGCTGAAATCAACGAAAACAGAGAAAAAGCGAATTATTTTTAGGAAAATATTCTCAACATTTACTTTAACAAAACGGTAAGTTCCGGTACGTTTTCGTTGGGCCAGCCTGTATATGTGGACTTTCTGTAAGAGTTTCAGACACTTTAAAGCAACCTAAGCAAAATCTAATATAATGAATATTCAGGATTGAAAGAAGAACTTTGGTGATGAGAATTAATATTACATCATATACAATGTGTCTTTTTGAAAAAAAACATTGAACGGGCGACATTTTGAACTGGAAAAATCTATCCGATCACTTTTTCCTTATAAAAGTGAATTGAAAAAATTACCCAACACACTGGAAAGGAAAGCTTGAAGGAGAGATAAAATTAACCATCTACTTGGTATATTACAGATTATTTAGAAATTATACTCTTGGTATGAATTTTCAATTTCCTTTCATTTATTGAAATATGTAGACACTACGTACGTTCCTGAATTGTGTTATTAGTTTTCTTTGGTTATGGTTTTGGTTCTCGATCAGGAACTGTTTTTATTTGAATACTGTTTGTTCTTCATTCTTGTGATGAAGACATCGCATTCGTAGCAGGAGAAAATAAATGATCTGCTACGCTTTCCGTAAGTAATAAAGAATAATGTGGGGCGAATCTCCGATAATGCGAAACCCTTCAGATAGTTCCCAGCCCAGCCAAGCTAACCCCTCGAGAAAAATGAATGATGTAGGTATTATGCTAAAAACAGCCATGTAGGCTGTTATCTGTACATAGCGTGCATCTATGCATCGGCTCATCGAGTGAATGTGAATCGCTTGTGCGTCGTACAACGACCGGCGACAGATGATAAATGATACTTCTTAATAGTTATTCCGTTCCGATCCGTTCTATCCGAATTGTTTGATGGGCCGTCGTCATTGGGTAAGAGCATTCGGCTTTGCCAAGCCGCCTCTCTTTCCAGCTTTAATCAAGCACAACCGAAAAGCCGTCATCATTTATTTCTCTGTCGTGGAACGTAGATGGGTTCTCTTTCTACAATCGAATTCCTCCAGCTAGTGCTGTTGATGACTGCTGGTGCTGGCCCGCATCGTTTCATTTCTAATTCAATTTCTCGGCCAACACGGATACATTCGCGACCATTGGCGTAGGTGCTTACTTCTCAAGTCATCATTATGTGTTTCTCGATTAGTATCCCAACTAGACTCTGGTTCTAGGTACATTCCGTAGCCAGCTAGGATGATATCCAAGGAACAGTTCGGAAATCTCTTTATATCAAACGGTTACAGATCCTTCCCTAATTCATCCTGTATAACCTATTTCTCCATAGTTGATGTTTCTATGGAAGCTAATTTATTTCAAATCCTCATTATTGCTCAGAGCATTTTTTATCATCCAAAGGAACAAACCTAGAAATATCACTAAGTTTCAATTGAGATAAGAATGTAATAACCCAAGTCAAATATTCCTCATCAATCAACATCTGATAAGGATAAAATAATTTTTTTTAGTTTTCCTTGTTATTATTTCGTTGTTTACGTTTCTTCTTGAACTCTGTTGTTATTAAAAGCATCATAATATTGTGATAATTATAGTAACATTCCTCATATTTGCATGGATATATTCTTCTGTACTTATCTATGCAAAGACATTGTTTCTGTATGGTTTTAGGGTAAAAATGTGTACCGAGCGTTCTGGGGGTGATAGTACGCTGAAAAAAATTGTTTTATGAATGAAATGCATACTAAGAAAGATATATCCTTCCAATCCTGCTATTCCTTGAAATCTCGGTTGAAAATCGCATTAATAAATATCATGTGACATGTCCATAACAAATAAAGGAAATAATTTGAAAAATACACAACTCGCAATTTAAAAACACTTTCATAACAATATTAGAAAAGTAGAAGTGTATTTCAAAAATGAAATTCAACAACCAATATTCGTGTAGGAAATTTCAATCTGGTGGCTTTCACCGTTTAGAAGTTACGTGAAGAAATTATTTTAATTTTATCAACTTTGGCAGGATGTAGTATTCATTTTGGGGCATACGTTTATTCGTCGATCTATACTTTTTGAATGTACGCTCGGTGTAGGGTGTAGGCAATCTCTAGAACTGACAAGTTCCTATCAAAAATTTTCCTCAAGACACTCCTAGAGGACTCTATTGGATAACTTTCAAAGTAATTGATATAATTTCTTAGTTGTTCAGGGATCGACTGAGTGTTATATTGAAGGTTCGAATTTTCAACTGTATTATGGAAGCCTGAAAGAAGTAGAGTAGCTTGAACTCAACTCTTTTTGTCAATGAAATAACTGAGTAATTTTCTTTCGTCGGCATAAAATATTTATTGATTTGTTCATTATTCTGCTCGAAAATGGCGCATTTTCTAAGCAATGAAGAAAAGTACAATTGAGTATTGTGATTTAATCAGAGCGAAAAGAATAGCCTGCTAAAAATTGAGAGGGTATTTACTATCGATATTCTCTATAATAGGCTACGACGTGGTGACTTAACGAGTAAACAGTGTTGCCTCTCGTTCTTGATTATCTGGGATCATGATAGACTTTCCTTGTTACTCTCATACACTCTACCACAGATGTATTTTTTCCGAAACCGTATAAAAATATGTCCCATACAACTTGAGCTCGATCAAGCGATCTGAGGATATGTTAATAATGTTTTTATTCGATAGTTAGTGATTCTTATGTAACCTTGTGAATCCTGTTCATTGTATAAATCGCCTGCACTATAAAACAACTATAAATTATACCAGTCACCAGTCAGACTGCTATATGCTATGCTATATTCCTGTTGTGATGCGGCATGTTGAAAAGCCGTCTGCGATTGGCCAGCGTTGATTATGTCGGCGGGTTTGCTTTTTTCCAATAGTCATGCTTGATGTCTTGCTGTCTGCATGCTGGTGTGTCTGTTTAGTGACCTCTCCTCTCACTCACATATATGGCCAGAATTCAGGACCAGTCACCTGCCCTCTCTGCTCCGTTCTTTGTTTCCATTGTTCTGTCCTTCGTTAATTAATGATTATTTCGTTTGAATAAAAAACACACGAAAAGCAAGCCGAATGGGTCGATGGGTTGGCTGTACGGATATTGGGATTAGGGAAAAAACTGATGTTAGACATACCCACAAGTATTTTTCTAGAACAGTGAAATTGAACGATTTTTGTTGTACACAAAATTATTTGAAATATGTTTACAGTGTTTCAGATTATGGATAAAACGAAACAATGGTGGAAAATTCACTAATAGCGTACAGGATGATCAAAATTTAACACTGAATTAGTGCTTCGAATGCGTAAAACGTGTTTTGCAGCACGGAGATAGATTCAACATTTCATTTTCGTGTCTTCTAGATTCAATATACTTTCCTATGGCTCACTCTATATGTTTTCATGAAAATGCCTTATTCTCAAATTCAGAACTCACTTTCGATTATATAAATCTTGATGAAAAACAAAAGGAAAAGTTATTTTCGAAAAATCTGAATGTATATAATAATAGAATGGAATAACAATTGATATAGAATTGGTATTTTCTTGATCACATTATTCTGAGATTAGATAAAAGTAAATAATTCAAAAGTTTGATTACACTCCATCTTTCATCCGAGTTATCTTATTTGATGATTTTTTAACAACCCAATACATTGCAAAAAATTGATTTTCAAATTGTCTTAATTTGATTCCCACTATCAGAATATCATTAACTAACTATGAGTCGGACAGATTAAAAATGTTCAATAGGAACTGAGAGAAAGATTTTTTATTGAAACTTTATATATGACGTTATATTTTAAGAAAAAAACATTTTAGAAATCAGGATAATTAATTATGTTACCAAAAAGTGCTATGAAGTAGATGTTAATTTATTTCCAACTAATAGCACCGCAGTACCGTTTTGTTTTCGTGCTTTCGTCCTACAACACGAGATTTACAAATTAAAAAGAGAAAAAATAGTGAATTTAATGAGAACAGTTTCAAATTAAAATGGAATACGAATGTTTTTGATTAATGATCTTATACCGACGTAGAATAGTCGAATGGAATGGAAAGTAATGAGTCGAGGTACGGCACCAGTGGCGTGTACGAAATATTCCAATATATTTTATTGAAGTACAATTTCTCATTTTGGATAATTCTATTTCGATAAGCACAACACACTTCATGTCATTGAATGTATGTACCTAAAAACGACTGGCTTATAAATGGCTCTGTATGAGTACTGTGTAAACAATCTGTTTACGTAATTTACAATTTAGAAGTCATTGTAGAACATCAGTTATTAGGTTCTAAAACTTCTAGGTATCAGATGTTATATTGTGTGGTTGATGTGTAAATATTGACAACTTGTGTATCCTTCGTATATTGATTTCAATGCTTTACGGATGATGTTTTTTTGTCATTGATTATCTGGAAATCAATCTATTTTCATCATCATCTGTGAAAGCTATTCGTTGAATATACAATCTTCAAACTGCAAACATACAGTTTTTGTTCGTTCTTCAGAATGACGTTTGACGTTTTTTAACAAATTTATCTTTTGGATCAATATCATGGAAACGAATTTTTTTCGTCGAAATGTTGGCTACACTATCGAAAAGTGCAATCTCTATTCATTGACAATAAATGTGTTTCGAAACGAAGATATGATATCAATCTAATCGGAACGAATTATTGGCAGTGTATATTGAACACTCGTGCGTTTAATGTTTTTCACTATTGAGCTACCAAGCTACTTGCTAGTGACATTACATTCAACCAGTGATCATAAAAACATCCCGTCCAGTACAGGACTCAAATTGGAGTTTTTCGTTGGAAAAAGTTGCACTCACATTTCAAGTAAAAAAAGACAATTGAAATCTCGGAAAAATGAAGCAGGTGGGTACAGTACGAAAACTTCGATAGCGAATTAGAATTAACAAATCAATCTGCTGAAGGAGACGAAACGTAAGTGATATATTGAGCCAGTCAATATAAAGAAGCAAAATAGATGCAGAAGATCAAATCTGATACCATCACTCCACTTGTCAGAACTCGTTACGGTGTACAGTAATCAAACAACAATTCTTTTCACTGAAAGAAATCAAATTTCTAGTAAACAGCTCATGATCCAATATCTCCTGCTAAGGTATTGTCCAGAGGAGAGTAGATGATTATTCAATTTCTAATTTTATGAATTGATGGAATTTCTATTCCATATTCCCGTGAAAGCTCAAGTTACCCTGAAGAAAAAATCTTCAGTTCTTGCAATATTTCTTCAGTGGCATTATAAATTGTTAAGAGAAAATCGTCGGTTCTGTTTTTCATTGAAGAAGTACTATACTGAAAAACTACTAATAATTATCCAAGATAATATCTCAATGATAACTTATTTCTTATCTATAGACCAATGAAGATGAAAAGAATAAATGCCTAGGTAAATACAGTAGTACATGTAGTAAAAAAACTGTTGATACGTAGATATATGTAACAATCATATATCGAAGTATGTCTATACAACCAACTAAACCTTGATAATCTTGATTATCAACTCAATTGTAAACCAAATATAGATAGAATCCATATCACGGGTTAGACAACAGTTTCGATAGACAGATATTAAAATATGTACAAAGAATTATTCATGAATTTCTGAAAGGACGGAGGTGCATCTTGAAAGATTCTAGATTAAGAGACTTCAAGTTCTCTTCGACACTTGAATGACGATATTGGAATGTAATATATCTATTTTCAGTATCGATATCTATATTATGATTCCGTTTCGATACGAAATATCGATAGGGACGCATCTCTATTCTACCTTCGCAATATCTTCAATCGATAACCAATTTCTGGATTTTTTTCATAAATTGATAATATGACTTGATTCATGAAAACAAGTATTGATTAATTGTAGATATCGAATGAACGTTGGTTCATTTTGAATGGTCAGCAGAATAACGCTGAATACCTACCATAGTTCCGCCACTGTTGCAAGCAAAACACCTACTTTTGAATTCCGATTAACATACCTACTATCGAAAATTAAAACACGGCATGGGTTGATATACCTATCGGTAAAAAATGAAATAAAATAGCGCTATATTGTGGCATCGAGTCGGCGCATATGAAACGGTCGCATTTCGTATCCCGCGGCTCGACAAGATGGCGGCGGACGCCTCTCGCAGCGGCGTGTGGGTCTCAAAGGTGTGGTTCATGGGTCTTCTTCGTCTTCTTTCACACCCATTGTCTTTCACGCTCCTCCCAATCCCAGAGATGTTTTAGCTAATGAAACCGAGACGGTTATTTATTCTTGTCTATACAGGATATTCCACATTCATTCATTTCATCACATGAAGTTTTTGCCAACAAAACAAAAAAAAAACACTGAAACAGTCATTTTGCAAAAATATATGTTCCATGTCCGCCCATATCACGAAAAATCCCATTCTACTAATTTCCTGTTGAATTTCATATTATCAAACACCAGTTAAAGGCGAAATTGAATATCCTTTGAGTGAGAATAAAATCAAATAAATGGAAGTTAACTGATAACTGTCACTTGAAAAATGTTCATTTATGCAATCTTAACATTTTGATAATGATTTACTTCAAAATCCTAATTTGGTTGCAGTACCATTCCTTGTTATTTATTTAATTCATTATATTTCGTTCCATTTGATTCTTTTCTCATTCTTTCAGTTCGTTTCATTTCCATCATTCACCTTTATATTCTATTTCATCTCGATTTCCTTTCCAACCCAACAATATTTCAGAGTTTCGTTACTATTTATCATATCTCATATAATATTCTTACGCGCATATTTTTTTTTTGAGTTCTTTTATTTAACAGGATATGAATTTTCGAATTTCAAGTTTCTATTTCAATTCTACATAATCTTCAGTTTGACAATTTATCGTAATATTCAGAAAAAAAATTTTTCTCAACATCGACAGCGGCAGTTATTTGTTATTGCATGGAAAACATTTTTCAGGACATGGATCTCATAGAAGTGTTATGGAAACAAGACGTGGATCTCGGGTTTTCCTTGGAAAATTCTGTACAAAAATCGGAGACAGACACCGATATCAAAAATGACCCGAACGATCCGACAACTTCTATCAACGGGAAACACGATGACTTGGAAAAACTCAAGACGCTTCAAGCCATCAACAAGGAGTCCATCAAGGTCAGTGAATTCAATTCGTAAAAAAATATCAACTATGTTGATCCTGAGCGAAAAACGAAATATTCGAAGGAAAATTTGCTGTAATAAGAAACAATATTGAATGTTCATCCATTTAAATTGGAATCAAATCTAGTTTAATTCAACAATATGCAACAATCCTTCAACATTGGAATAAAGAGGAAAATGATGTTTGTTTTGATTTTTTTTCCAAACTAAAATTGGAGTATCGTTTTTGTCTTACAGGAATCTTCTGCTGAAAATGATGATCCTTGGGCTGGCCTCGATTACACAATCGACACAGAAACAGGTAAGTGCGAAATCCACATTATTGTATACAAAAATCATTCAGCATATTTTTGCAACGTGTCTCGAAATAATCCTTTCAACTTCAGTATTTCGTAGTATCAGTGATCACGCGTATTTTCAGTCAAAAGAAAGACGAATTTTGGTAACATTATCGTGAATAAACGAATACTTTCAAAGATAATCGAAGATTTTGTTATGTATTCGTTGTGACAAACATTAATAATGCAGTATTCTCGCGATTATTCAAGTTCTACAACACATAAACTACTGTCATTTTCATATCAATCAAAGTTATTCGTACAGCAGAAAATTGACAGTGCTAAGATCAAATACTTGGTTCAATTCACGTTCGAATTTTCTTCACATTCAATGCAGAAGGTAGATATTTATATTCATCCAATTTTTATAGCGAATAAATGATAATAAATTATGAAAATTGAAAAAAAGTACCACATTTTCAATATTTCCTCAACGCTCAAATTTGCCAGGTAGCTTTATAATATCAAAGGAGTCTAATTACTTGATTTTCATACTTCACCATGTCTCCTGTTGAATCAATAATCGAGCATTTGACAGACTTGGATTGTTGGTGGTTGTTGACAAGAAAACTATTCTAACAGGGGGCGTATTCATCTTCTAGAATGAAAATCAACCTCGCCAGATTTGATTGGATATTCTTGTATTCTATAAAGAAATGATATAAATATGATATCATCAATTCAAAAGTGCGTTACTTAATTGCAGTACATGTAATAGAGAGATTATGCTTTTTATGACTTACATTGCTCATGAAATAGTAATCATAACTATCTTCCAAAAATTTCTACAGTTATTGAATTTTTGACGATGCTTTGTCAAAAACACAAAAATTATATCATCAACCAAACGAATTGAAACTTTTCTTAAGAATTGAACGTGTATAAAATACACCATATCCTTTTAAGTAACTGTTCCCGATAGAATGCCAGACACTTAAAATATCTACTGCAAGTTGTTATGACTGTTCACTCTGAGGTGTTTTCATAGTGATCATGATGATACACATAGTAAACAATATAAACACAAATCATCCATTGACCAGTGTGTAAAGGGGACACCTTATTGCCTAATAATCTCAACAGACTTTCTGCAGACTAGAATGACTTTTGTTTTTGGTATATTTAACAGTCGGTAAGAATTAAATTACGTTTGAAGTTTTTGATGGTTCAATGACATGAGTGGGTAGTTGTATTTTTCTAAAGCTATGAAAAATTGATTTGGCCGTTTGTATTATTTACCTTCTCGAAAATAATTTCCGCGTTATAATGATGGTGATAAAATATGACAGATTTTTATTATAAGTTTACGATTGACACAACATGAGTCATCATTTCACAACCACTCAAATACTTGCATATTTATTAATGTTTTCCGATTACGCAATGTTTGCTGCTCATATTTCAAGAACTACACTACAATCATAAGCATCTTCAGGACAACGTGTCACTTGTCATATCATCAGACTTTCATTGTCTAAATGATGATTTGAATATATAATTGATGTAACTTGAAATGCGGAATAAATTAAATGGAAAAACACAGCATTTTCGATACTTTTTTGCAGAATCGAATATTTTCATTGTATTTTATGTCTTATCATCAAAGAAATTTGCCAAGTATTTGTACAATCTTGACGAAAATCTTACAAGAAAAAGAAAATGAATTATCGCGGAGCAGATGTGTTATCATTTTTTTTTTCGTTGAAGATACATGAGTACTATCGAATATTTTCATCATTAGGTTTTGCAAAATACCCTAAGACTATATTTCTGAACAATGCACCTCATTTCAAAATAGTTTTAATAAATTGCTAGAAGAATATCATTCAGGTTTTGAACTTCATACTGGTAAAGCATATCTTTTCATCTTATTATACCAACTGAAAACTGTAAAGTCATCGTTTTTGATAAAAAAAGAAACTCTTCAGTTATACCAGCTGTCTTTCAACATTGAATAGTTCAATTCAAAAGTCGACACGTTGCTTTCATAGCAGAAACTTGTCAGTTGAAGCCTTATAAACGGAATGAATCTTCGAGGACGGTTTTTATCGCAATAAGGAACAGTTCTAGATGAATTCTGTGGAGAGAAACTCCCTCTTACATTTTCCTCCTGAATAAATGGCATTTCTTTTCGCAAGGGAAAGACCCACGATCCCTTTTTTCCCTCTCTTGTCTCGATGTCCGGATTGATGGAAAATGGAAAGTATCGCTTCTAGAGAACATATTAATAACACAACAATGGGAGTTGGATATCGACCCTCTATCCCGGAATATTCCAACAGTAGCTTCGCATTTCGTGAGTAATGGACCCCAATGATGTCAGCAATATTTCGTCTCAATCAAACAAATCGTAATTGTTGTTCTTCAGCACAAATCAGATTTTCAACTGTTCAAATTCTTTTGTTTACTTCGTGTTCGATAAAATCTACTCAAATTTCTAAAAATTAACCACCAGCATATTTAGTTGACAATTTCCTTACAAAAACTTGTTGAAAAAAATTGATATTGTTCAATCACGCTGGGCTCTGTAAATATTAAAAAGATATCGGAGGTTTCATGACTATCAAATATCCAAAAAGGCTTCAAACTAAGTAATCAACAAATCCATTGTCTGAAATATAGTAAGAATCCTAAAGAGTATATATTTGATATAACCATGATTGAAATTCGGATTTTAAAAGAATGGAATGATATAGAAGAAAATGAAAAATCACTTCTAAACTTTGTCAATGGCCTTTCAGGCAAAAATAATGTTTTGTTTAATTGGTCCTCATAAACTTACCTGTAATACAAATTTCGGCAACACACAATTCAAGAAGATAATTAACACCTCAATCCACAAGAATTCCTTTGAAAAACGTGTTATCATAAAGATATTTATTCTAAAGATCCCCAACAATAGACTCAAATTTGGATGCCTTTGGCCTGACATAAGAGCTCCAACAATGACACCTTTCCTTTCTTTGAGAGGTGGATCTTCGGAGAAGTTAATCCACTTGAGGAAGGTACTCACAGCTGAAAGATATTTTCGTATGCACTTGATGTCAACGTGTTCACACAAATTTGAACTGTGGATTCTTTAAACAAATATCAAGTTTATTCAACAGAGGTTTGATATTTTCAATAAGGTATATGACAAGTGACATAATAAGAATCGAAGTTGGCATGCTATGATTGATGCAGTTTTCATTGCCTTTTTCTTATAAATTGTTGAATAAAGTTGATAACGTTTTTCATCAAAGTAAATACCAAATTAAAATGAGTTCCTGGTTGATTATTTCAACATGGTAAAACTGCGAAAATGATGTTAAATTTGTTGAATATACTCCATAGTATGTGATATTTCACATATATCAGAGAGTGAAAATAATTCTTGTTAAAGAATTGAGAATTATGTTGTTTTATATAAATGTTCCTCGAATCAGTAAATGGATATTTCTTCCTCCTATATTTCTTTATATTTCCACTATGTAACCTAATAAAAAACTTCATTCAGTTGAAATGGATTGTTTCTCGAGAATTACTTAATAAGTGTTGAAAAAATATTGTTATAATAATACAAAAATATGAGTATCAAACAGTCAAGAACTTTGCACCTAGACCAGCCACATTTTTGTTCAACTATTGAAACAAGAGTATAATCAACTACATCAGAAGCAATTTCATGTCTTTGTATTTGAAAATATTATGGAATTTTCAACATATAAACTGGAGAAGAACTGTCATCAAGTACAATGCCAAAATAATCAAGTGGTACATTAACTCAATAATCAAATGTTAACTCATCTGATTGCATTCTAAGTAAATGTTTAGTAGGGTATCTTTTGGATGACTTGTAGACATCAACTATCAAACATTCCCAACAGTAAGACACTAACTTCACTGGACTATAGAGAGATAGGAATCAAATCTGAAGAACTGTTTGCCATGATCCTAGTTTTCAAGTGAATCCAAAACTAATTCATGAAAAAAAATGCTGTGTTATCATAGCTAGGGTTGGAGGAACATCAATATGGCAGCCCCTGAACAAGTTCCCTTCCTCTGGCCCCCCATTGTCTGAGTGGCAGCCATATTAGCTTGGTGTGCTCTGTTGCCTTTATTCTGATTGGCTTTGCTGGTTTTCAGATCTCACATTCGTGGCAACAGTTCAGTCCATGTCGTTCTAGGTACCTGTGCTCCCTATATGTGTTCGGTCTATTGAAATATCTGTTACATAGTGTGTTAGTTAGTTTGTTCAGTGCTACAAAAAGACATATTTACATGTTTGTGTGCCTTTATGGATAACTTATTCTGATTTTGAGGTATGTCAAAGCTTTGAAGTTGGAGATTTGAGCCTATTCCTATTTTCTACCTATTCAGACATATGATCATTAGGGGTAACAATAGGCTCCATGAAATATTAATGATTTTTTGTTTGGCGCACATTTTGACTGTCAAAAATTCAACATTATATTCGAATTTATGATTAATGATGGCCAGGTATACCCTTGGGTATTACACCATGACTCAGTTAGAATTGCTATGATTTTGAGTAATGATATTATTTCAAATTTGGATTCTTTGGAACCTGGATTCCTTATTCCCTAGATAGTTACTTTTGATGGAATCTGCTATTGACACTCAAGGCAGTTAGATTCTGAACACAACATTCATATACCAGCATATTATTGAGAACATATCTTTTCATCATCATTCCTCATCCATTCACTAATGTACATTTTCAAACCGGTAATACTCAATTCTAGATAATAATTTATCAGCCATCATCAAGATTCGTTTTTTTTATCATTCAAGGATATTACCTTGTCTTTGTCATTATTTCCTCAACCATGAAAAAATGTTCATTTCTCTTCATTGTTTTCAACAACACATTCACATTCTGAATTAACAATAATTTTCAAGTGAACACCTTAAAATTATTGAAGCAACTGATCATGTATTTGTTAAACCCTCTACACTTGACAGTTGGAAATTGGTTATATTTGATTAACTGGTTGCATAGACAATAGGCACCGGTATTTACGAATTACCGATTTGATCTACATTACATGCGAAATGTGTGGTTTGAAATTCACCTTAGGATCTAGACAAATTCACAAAAACACAAGAAGGCAGTATACAATAATTGTTTATTGAATTCTCCCAACCGCGAACATTATTTTTCCTTCATAAAGTAATTATCAATGAATTTTTCAATTTCGGAATATATAATTCTCACCAATCTTTCAATTTTCCTATGAAGTAAGGAAGCTAACACGGTAATCATTTTTTAATTTTGTATACGAATAACCATATAACGATTACTACAATTTGACTGCCTAATGAATAAGCAGGCGAATTTCTTTCATAAAAAAGACGCCTCATTATCAGCACAAATCAATGTTCTTTCGATTATTGAAAGGGCAAATCAACTTGAAAGTTGGTTGCCGAAGCCGGTACAAAAGAGCCACTCGAACACTCGAAGATAGATAGTGTCAAAAACCCCTTTTAATGACCAAGAACTCGAACGAAACGACTGTTGAGAGATGGAAACACGATTACAAAGGTACTTGAGACTGCCACTAACCGCACTCAAGATATCAATCTTCGGTCAAGCGCCAATTTTTTCAAATTTATTTGTACTAATGGCTTCCTAGAAACAATTCACTGTTTCTACCTAGGTGTCGGAAATCGGTTGTAATAGGTTTTCCCACTGTTTTTTATATTAACATTCATTTCAATCATTTATTTCGGATTTTTCAAAAATAAATTATACTCGTTCATAGACATCAAGTAAAATTGAATAACGAATAAAATAATAATAAGAATTGAGAAGAAGAAATACGAGTTTATATGGATGACTTAGATGAAATAAGAATGGAAATAAATGACGGATTTTTCAGTATGAACTCCATCTATATAATTCACCTCTGAATTTGTAAATTACACTAGAAAATATCTTCAAATCATAATTTTAGGCAAGAATGACAAAAAAAATCAAATAATCCTTATTTCTCATTCTAGCTTATTTCTTGAATGAAGATGAAAAGTGTAACTTTCTTATTTTTGACTAAATGCCAGCGGAACTGAAATTCATTCTAGAATTAATTCTATATTTCTGTATTTACCGAGTCGAATGTAAAATTTGGTTAAATAGTACTAAGTATATGAAAATATGGCGTCAGCTGCCTTCAACTGCCTGTTTTGAAGCAAACTGAGAATGCTGATTTGATAAACATTAGTCTTTTCAACTTGAAAATACTGATTTCCAATCCAAAACCAGTGGAACAATATTTTGCATTTCTTTGCTTTCATAAACGTAAGATGGGAAATAACTTCAAATTAAGTGTATATTAAGAATCTGCTCTGATACTGACTTCATTTATGGTTGTCAGTATGAATAATTTCATATGATATTACATCAAATTCGTAATTAGAAAGTTATGTTAACAAGATCGAATCGCAGACATAAATAAAAATTAAATGAATCTAAATTTATATCTATATCATCATCAATCATATGATTGATTGTGTAAGTTTTCAGAGGAATATATATGAAGAAATCGGCAACAAAATAATAATAACGAATTTTGATTCTCACTAGTGCATAAAACATTTGATAATCATCAAAAAATCACACTTCGTAAGGTTGCCATGGTTTATAATAAAAAATAACATTAATGAATGTTATTCAAGATACACATCAACTTATTCAATTCGCAATATAATAGAACTTGTAAATTGTCAATTCGAGTGTCAGGCATATAATTTTTATGTCATAAAACATACTTTTTTATTGAAATTAAACTCTAATACTTCGAAATATAACCTACGTCAAAGTCAGAGTCTACTCAGATGGAAAAAATGTGTTACGTTATATCGAAAATCCAGATCCACGATGTTATTCTAATGTTCTACACAATTTTTGATTTTTTCTGAACTCTTTCAAGAAGCGAATCTGGGACACACTGTATATAATTGAATTCAACAGATGATGACAATCAATATATTCAGCAGTTATGTGTTCATTATCACGAAAGTCAACATCAGGACATCGATCAACTGGGTTAATCAAAAATGAATTACATATTCAATTGAAGGATCATTCAATGCAATAAAGATTTCTTTGTCCATAGAAGCGGCTCTTCAAGAATGTCACTGGCAGCCATTTCTTAAGCTGAATATCTGATCATGTTGATTGACGGAAACTCAATATTCTATACTGACAGAATATCCGTACAAGTTGAAACAATCTGGCATATTTTAGTAGTGATTAAGCTGTTTTCGGAAGTCGAAAACGCATACATATAACAACATTAGCCAAAAATAGATAGATAGCTTTATTGCAACAGAGTATTTTATAATCATTCACAAGAGTGGTAGAATATCTTTGTCTAAGAAATACGTCAAAAAATTGTAAAAATATCATATCATACATGCATATCATATCAAAAATAAATGAACATTGGAAAAGAATGGATTCAAGTTTAATACCCACATATCATGATTCCGAAAAAGAAAGAAAATTGATTCATAAATAAGAGATAAAATTTTCTCCAGATGATGTGTACTAATCGAACTATAGACCCTATTTTTTTCGATTATTAGGATACATAACCACAATTTTGTATTTCAATTTTGGAAAGTCCAAACAGACTGAAATCATAAAATTGTCATATCATTGAATCTTTTTTGAATTTCTGATTAATATTCCTTCTGGTAAGAAACCGTATCTTGATAAACTCTTGAAATTCTGTAAATCTGAAATCTTATTGAAGATGAAGATTTGTAGTCCTCACGAATATTGGCTTCTTTTGCGAGAAACTCGATGGACCACAAAATTTTCATGACCCCATTCGTTTTTGAAACACGGTGCGAATTTTAAAATATTGCATGTTGGCGCTTCCTAATGTCTCAATTATATTTCAACATACAGCAGAATTGAAATTGATACATTTTGTACGTAAAATCCAGTGGAGTGGTTCAATTATTTTTCAGACATAACTTATTGAGTTATGTTTTTCATTCATTATTCGGAATATGAATGATCCTCACATAGATATAATAATGAAAGTCATATGTTATCTCAAGTATTATTCCTGTTTAATTTTCAATTTTTATGGAAGTCTAAAAAATGTAAGAAGTTTTTTTTGCTCGAATCAGCACTTCCTGGATCCGATCTAACTAACAATAATTATTGCATATAACGAAGAAAATGGCTCGGCCACCTAGACCCCGGTACAATTGCCTATAGCCGCCATTTCTCATTAAAACCTTTCAGCAGGTCGACAGTCGGTCGGCTGCACAAAACTGTATCATTTAATTTGAGCCAATGGAATCGAAGTTAATTCGAAAGGTGAGCGTGTGGGGGTTGGGTAACTGCGAGTCCAGGTAGAAATGCCGCTCTTACAATATCCGCAGGCCCTCTGGCAGCGCGCACCACTATCATTAAATATAGACCAACACTGACAGTCATTAGTTTCGATATAAAGGTAATTCGACTTGTCGACCGGTGTAGGTAATTAGATTGGCGGTTAAATGGGACAGTGTATGTGAAAGTTCGTTTTGTGTTTGTTAGTGATTGTGCATCACCTATCGCCAATTTCTTCCTGGGATAATAAGATACGGTTCATGCTCTTGAAAATGAGGTAAAATTTATATAAATGACAACTGATCGCAGCCGTGAAAGCTAGGCTGTGAAATTCTCAACATATCATATTTTGAACGACGTCTATAACATAGAGTTGAATCACCTCCTGATTCATACGTTCATCCAAGAACAATTCTTGTGGTGCCCACGTTTTTCAATCTTGGTGGAAACAAAATGAAATTTCAATGGAAATAAATTTGTTTATTATTATTATTGTTTATATAAAAATCTCATTATTTAATTAAATAATTCTCACATTCGATGATTGAATTGCTGGGAATATTCTACGATCATTCAAAAAATATGGGTAGATATGTTTCAAGGCACCTATATATTAAAATGATATTTATTTCATAATTTGCGATATGGAATTCTTCACAATAAGCTGTCCTCAATTTGATAAATTATTTAATCCAAATCTAATCATAAGGTATTCACTTCAGCACCAGCGTGAATAAATCTCAAAATAGAGAGAAGGAAAATTTATAATTCATACTCCTCTCATTTCAATGTGGTATTTTGATTATTTCGTGGAGAGAATGAACGTAGAAACCCCCCAAAGTCGGTCTTAAGTCCCATATGATTTATATAAAAATGAAAACAATCTGAAATGGAGGCATAAACACACATAAAAATGTAGTTTTGAGTATATGAATTTTCAGAACAAACTGATTGGAATTCGAAAATTATATGAGACAGTTAATCCGTCTATGACTAGAAGAAATTACTAATTTATTTTCAGGCTGTTTTCTAAAAGTTGAGATATTTTCATTGCTTACACCTAAGTTATCTTGAATATTTCGTGATATACGGGGGAATAAACGCAGAAACGCCTCAAGCCGATCCTGAGTACCATTATTCCAGAATCCAGCCGAATTTCTCAATTTCTGAAAATAATAATGAAAACTGAAAGACACACCGCTATTTCTTCAAGTTATCGAAAATGTAGGCTTGAATAAATGAATTTTCAGAACAATCCGTATAGGACTAGAAGAAATTATATCATATTTCTTATTTGTTTATAAAAGTTGAGATATTTTCATTAATCATACATTTTCTAATAATTAACTGTTCCGTCGTTGATAGTTACCTGAATGTATGCAATACTTATTACATAAATTGAGTGACAATATATATTTGACAGATACTCGTGTTTAGTAGCGAAATAGCATTAGAACAAGAACTAAAGGTTAGTTTATACGGCAAATAAGAACAAGAATAAATAAGAATGCACCGAAGAAATCACACATGTCATGTCAAGTCGTAAATAATTGCATTGGTGCATTCTTATTCTTATTTTTATTTGCTATACTTATAAATTAATCTTGAATAAGAAGAGTCGCAACTTAGTTTTCATTACTGAACTACAATTTATTTCTAAAAATCATTCTTCATGGACATAACATCGATGGAATCCTCTTCCGACATTCAAGATTCCTTCAAGGCTATTGGAAATACCATGAAGCCGTCTCGGATCTCGGCTTTTGGCTTTGCTTTGTCTCTCTTATTACGTTTTATTCAACAATTCACGTGGAGTCGACGGAATGGTTTAATAGCAGGGAGCCCGTTGGATAGCCAATAAGAAATCCAATTCGCCTTGGACAAGATAAATGATTCTATAGACCCGGTTATTAATAATAATACCAGTTTGCCACGGTTATTAGGCTGGGATAGATTCGGTCTAACCTCCATCAAATAATGAGAGCTGAAATATTTTCAGATTATATTTCATGAGTGGTTATAGAGGGCTGGTGTAAAGTTACGAAGTCGTGCGGTTATAACTTGATATATATAGACTTTAAAAAAACTATCTCTGATGACAGCTCAGGTAATTTTTTTTACTGAAGCAATACTTTCGTAGATTTTATTTTCCACCTTATGAAATGAAAGCGCATGACAATAAAACTCTCAATATACTATACATACTTCCAGATCATAAACATTGATGATACTGTTACATATTATTAACATTATATTCAATCAAAAACATGAGACCGTTCTTTACCTAAAGCTTCCGAGAATCAATTAAAATTCATTGTATCTACTACATTCGTCTTATGTCTTATGAAATAAATCTAGATCATAAAAGTTTCATATAGAAAATAAAAACTTATTTTAAATTGAATGCACAAGAAAATAATTTAGTACAACAATAATCTTTGATAAACTTGAAATCAATGTTATTCAATACCTTCCTCAGAATTCTTGTCAGCGTCGAATAAAAAACATTAAACGAGGTTATCTTCCATTATTTTTATGTATCTTCTTAGATTGAATGAAAGTTACATCTGATTGTACCCACTTCTATTCACTTGCAGTTGTCGTAAACATCTCTATCAAGAAATAGTTTCTCAATTATTGAACAAATCCACAAAAAAATGAACACTACAGATTATTTGATAGAATAGAAACCGCATGAAAAATTTGACATAGCTGAAAAGTGTAACAAGCTGTATCAGTACCATAATTTAGGGATTGGTAATTCCCTTAGCGTTGGCAAAGTTCATTCACTAGTGTAACAGCTATCAACCATAAATTCATATAATAATGAATCAGCGCATGAAAGGATTATTTCGAAATATATTATGGCACGTCCTTTTCCTTCAGTCACCAATTATTTTTTTGATCTACAGGCGAGTATGTGATAAAAGAGGAAATCGACGTCGGACTACCCGGAGTGGAATACAACTCCTCATCGTGTGATCTACCCATTGGTGACCTCTCCTTACCACTTCCCGAATTTTTGTTCGATGAAGCCTTGCAATTGGTAGATTTGGAAGATGAAACGTCTCAGGTGAGTTCTGTACAGGCTTCCATCTCATACAGAGGTGAAGAATTATGAATATACCCCGTTCCAACCATTTTTTATACATTATCAATATTTTCCAAAGAACTGCAATAATTTCTGAAAGATTCTCGTGATTAGTAGTATAACTCGAAATGTATATATTGACAGTGTCTCCAACATAGTTTGTGTTTTGTTTGATAACCAATTCATGGCATGAATCATCTTGAATAGTTTTCTAATCAATTCTTGTATTTTATATGACGAGTTTTCGATCGATATGAATTTGACTTTCAAATCGTCATAACATACAAATTAGTATACGTGGTTATGCAGTCACTGTTTATTTCTACGAATTGTGAATTTCCAGGAAAACTCCATAAACCTCAAGGAACTAGAGAACCTCTCGTTGGAAGCGAACGCCAACGCCACCTCCGCCGCTGGCAGCGGTCCCGAAGCTACCTCCGAAGCCGATGAAATCGCCTCCTCGGAGGAAGCAGCGCTCCCCAAGGAGGCCGACGACGATTTCGACTTTCTCGCCGACATGATTCAGACACCCCAGTTCCACCATCCCCATCACAGGGCCCACTTCCAGGTAAGTTTTTAGGTTAGGTTAGTTTAGGCGAAAATGTCACGAGTTCTTCACCAACCCGTCACGATATCTCGAAAATGGTTGCTGTTTTCAATATTGAAAATTGCTATGCTTGGTTGCTCCCAAATTTCGATGGCATTCTAAACCAATTGAATGAGTCAAATTATTATAGATAGATAAATTGATCTTTATTCAATTGGGATCCCTAATATACATATAAAAAGAACTTGAAAAAATTAACAACCATAGCATATACAGAGGTGTGCACAAAAATCGACCAGAGAGCTGTAACTTCTGAATCATTCTAGATCGAGATTTCAAATTTGGTGGGTAGCAACTATATGATATTGTTCATCTTTTAGAGAGAAAAATTTCCCCCAACTATTGATTATCAAATAGAACCCCCTGTATATTTTTCCATTTTCAGATTCAGGGTATCATTTTACATACACCAGTAGTTTTTCCGGATCAGAAAGAACAACAAAATGAACTCCACATCAATCTTTATTATTTTCAGTAACATAAAAAGAGGGGCGATAAGAAATTAATTACAACAAATACTCAAATTGACACCTTCTAGCTACGCTAAAAGTTGCTTTGTGTAAAAATGCTTGGGGTATATAATTTAATGGACACATTGTTTAAACATTAAAACATATTGAGTTTATTAGCGATAAAACAAGATCGTGGTATATTCATGAAGATCATTTTATAAAACAAATGCTTTATATCAGAAATAAATTCTTACAAAAATGATAAATTTGGAATTCATTTAAAATATCACAAAATTCAAACATAAACAGCACTGGCCCCATCAATTATAAATTGAAAACTCAATTCTTGCATGTGATAAATGATTAATTTATAACAATACTAGCATGAAACTGGCTTTAAATGTGAAACTATCAATGAAAACTTCAATTTTCAAACCCGTTGCCATTGAATATCACATATTCACTACATATTATGTATCAACATCAAAAAAGTAACAAAAACCTACTGATAGGTGATATCATGCAGATACTAATTTCCCTTTGCTAGAACTATCTTACAGAACGTGTTGAATAATTAGTAAACGAAACGATGTAATTTGAAATATAAGGATTCTAATTGAGCTCCTTTCTAGTAATGAATATTTCATTTATAATTTCAAATCCTCGAATTCACCCATGTTTGCCTCATGACATGAAACGGTATCTGCTTATTGTGATAGTGATCTATTTGGAGCTTCTGGTTTATTCGATGATCTATTTATTCAAATACCTTTTTATAATCCCTACTTATAATTTGTCTCATTGAAAGACTGATAAAGGATTATCAGTTTGACTGCATTATGAAGTCCGAAAGATAGTTTTGATAGATCCCCATTTGTAATCCTAATTGATATATTTTATCTGATGAATCCGAATTGAAAAAAGTGATAGATACAAGAATGTCACCAAGAATTATTTAAGATTTTCGCTTGTATTACTTATACTTTATGATTGTGTAAATTTTTGTTGAATATAGCAAAACTAATTGTAGTTGTAGGTAATCTTCCTAAATCTCAGTCTAATCTTGTTATTTTTACAAATTATCTGAGAAGTGAACACCCCCAACACTAAAATTTAAACTAACAGGTAGACCATCGACAAAAGAAAAGCACAAAAGATTGATGTTGCCGATGATGGCACCGTAAATCTTAACATGATGATAATTTGACAAGACGAGCCCACAAAATACAAAGAGGTTACTACCTAAGCAACCACAAGTCATTTGTCATAATAAAATTTCACGACACCAAATTGTCTCTCTGAAGTCCGAAAGCTAAATCCCATTAAGAAACTGTTGGTTTGTGTGGGGTATTTTAGTGCTAGGTGTACAATGATGATTTTCAAAAGAATTTTCACTTTTACTATTGTTGTTTTGTTGTTTCAAAATCAAAAATTCGTTCTACGTTATAAGCTGTGAGGAAATCAGGACTTGAAATTTCAGACAAAATAACACAATTTGAATTTGAATGAAACATCAGCTTCTTTTGGTATAGAGAATATTCATCGTATGTTTGTCTAATAAAGTTCCGTGGGAATGCATAAATCTTTGGAATCAGGTGTCCCGCTGTCAGCCCTTAAGTCCATTCAATGTCTTCTTACCTGTCAGTTCGAGTGTTTACTTTTCTGACTGAAATTAACCAAAAATAACAACGTGTGGCGAGACGAACATATCAATTAATTGTTTGTCCACCACTTGTTTGGGTTCAATTTTAGTTCTTCCTCGAATAGATTTTCCATTGTTTCATCCTTAGCGGTAGCTGGTAAGTGAGGTTGAATTTTAAATTTTATTTCGGATGATTCAAGCCCACGTTATCTTAATTATTCATTCCTCTAGCAAAACATATTGTTGATTATTACCATCTCAGTATTGACGCATTTGGATATCTGTATGAATGTATATTTTATGAAACTGTAAGAATAATCATTACTTTTCTTCTTCAATCAGTGGGTTTCTTCGAATTCGTACGTCTAAGGCGTTTTTTTGACGCTCCTTTTCCCCCCCCTGCAGAAAGTTGAGATCCCCTGATATTTAGACGGCTGAAATCCAATTTCCTCTTCCAGAGCCGCATGCCTTTCGTCCGCGCAATGAGCATGGAACAAAGATGGCAGGACCTCGCGACGCTGCTGCCGAACCTGCCAGGCTCCGAAGCCGCCGCCACCAACATCCACCACCCCTTCGCCCACCCACACCCTCATCCCCACCCCCATCATCATCACCATCCGCATCCCCTGCACAACTACGGTCACCACGTCGGCTACGGCCCGCCCCCGGACAGGGGAGTGCTCCTCCATAATGCCACCTTGCCGACTCCGATGGGGGATTTGAATGCGTCCGTGCCATACAGTAATTTGGGTGAGTGAACATGATCTGATCCAGGATACAAAACAAAAGTCCATGAATAACAATATTACAATTACCTAAACACTTATTTCGTATTCTTAACTACAATTTTCAGGATGAATAAGAAAATATGTTATTCTTTTTTCTTCAATCCACAATGCACAAAACGCAAATGATAGGTTTTTGATATATTTAATATGACAGCATTTCCGGTTGAATCGAAAGTAGTTTTTGTCTTTTCATTAAAAATGACAGATTTGGTAATCTTTCAATACAGTTTGTGTGAATTTACAATGTTTGTACATTTTATAATCGATGATACGTACAATTCTGGATGTTTCTCAGTTCATAATTTTGCTATTTCATTTCAAAATAAATCGTCATATTTGAAATTTTAGTGAAATCAATAAACTGGTACTAAAAAGATTTACAGTGTTTCTTCAACATGACTATCTACTGATCTATAGACAGATTTGGTTAGCTAACCACAGAACTTCTTAGGTGAGAACATTTAGGCAACTTTGGCAACACTTCACAGTGACTTCACAATGATACCAAATTCATTTGGAGGGAAATCTTTAATCCGCTAATGAAGTTAGTTACTTCTAGACCAAATTTTTACAAATATTGAAAAAACTGTTCAACGGTTCAATCCTCAATAGTTATACAGTTTTGATGTATATATTTCGTGAATCGAAAACATTTTCCGAAATAATTTGAATGATAAAATTAACCTAATTTTCTGTTTCGGAAAATCGATATAAAAGGACCGCACTTTCTGGAGAACTATCAACAACTATCTCGCCTGAATAAATAGACTATATCAACTTTATTTGAATGAAAGAATTGTAGATTTTTAAAAGGAAGGCACATACTGAAATCAATGTAGAATTTAGAAAACGGCTAAAGGCAAATGAAAATAAGTGATACGCCACCAGAGTGCACTGAAAATAACTAGACATGCTGACATCGCTCTTGTGTTTGGTATTATGTTCTGTTGAGTTTATACTGAATTTGAATATTCGAAAGATTGTAAAACTCTGAATCGGTAAAATCAAACTTCCAATATCAATTCCCATGCTTTTCCTCGAGCTGGTGATATCGTGAGTAGATAGATGAAATTCTGTTTACATTAATGGTCACAGTCGAGCATAGCATTGTTCAGGTATCAACGAAATTGAAACGAAATCTCACATTATCTATATTATTTAGCACTTCTCACCAAAAAACACCAGAAAAAACAAATACTTTAAATTCATAATTTATTCCATTACAAAAACAATTTTTTGTCATCATGATATTATGATGTCCAGCACTCAAAACTTCCGCAATTTCATGAACACTTCTGAAAGTGTTTGTGCCTTCAAAGTACCCTAAACTAAATCTTGCCATTCAAATATAAAAACAAAACAAATCATCAGAATCCTGTATATATTTTGATCGAACCATTCACATTCACAACAGTATTCTCAACTCATATTATTTTCAATATAATACAATGAATAAAACAAATGATAATGCTTACCACTTTTAGAAATATGAAAATACATACACATGGATGCCCTAGCTCACTATAAAAGTCTAAAATGTCTTTATTCTCATTATAAACTCACACTTTCTTAACGAAAAAACACATATAACCTAATGCAATGGAACTATCCAATGTCAGCATGTGTGGTTCTGTGACTGCCGACTGTGGCGCTGCAATCTTAAATTCATTCGCCAATAGAGAACACTGATCGATTATAGTTCACAAAAAACTGAAAAAACTCTTCTCAAATAAAAAATAAAACAACCACCAACGATATTGAATAACGCATTGAAGTTAATTCATTTGTAATTATTCTATTGTAAATAGAAGTAGACAGAATAAGTATAAAATCTGATGATAATACGAAGAAAACTTTTGATGATATTTCTTCATGAATGATGATTTCAATTTGCTCAAAGACAACCAGAATTACTTCACTTATAAAAACCAATCGAGTCCTCTGAAGAAAATCATCATCAATGAATGTAATTGTTTACAGGTGGCCCGAACCTAGTGAATGCTGTAGCCACATCGATGAACCTCACGAACAGCAGTGAACCAATGGGAGACTCATCGAGTGCACCCCATTACAAACTCGAACCGTCACACGACATGGTCTATTACCAGGTAGGATGTCCAATTTACTTCGTTCCATTCCATTCCGTTCGAGAGGCAGGTAGCTAGACCTGTTTCCCGCCACTTTTTACAACACCAAATAATATATTATACGTCATCACACTAAGCATAATGCAAAACTGCGCCAATGAAGCTATCAAATTCACTCAAACATACGGTGATTTTTATTTTTTGTCTACTCTGAGAATTCGTTTTCTATCTTTTCTTTCCTTTAACAATCCCATTGACATTCCATGATTATATAATGAATTCAAAACAGAACAGTTATAATCCATTTTGTTTTGCATATTGACAGATAACATTATTGATATTGCTTGTGATTGTTTCACCCATCGTACTCTGCTACACTGTTATCAATTATGCAATGCTAATTCTTATGTTTTGATATATTCTTCAGAACTCGAAAACTTTTAGAGCGCAATATATGAACTAATATCTAATTCAATCATGCGTCCAATTTTTTATGCCAATTTTGGTGCTTTTGGAAATTGAAAACTCCCAATATTTCTCAAAGATCATAATATCGTCTAGCTCTGGCAACGACTTGGAATACTCAATATCAAATGTAGAGCAAACTCTAAATAAATTATTGTGAAACTTTTAAAAATCACTACGACACATTTTTTTTAAATATAATGAAATTCCCTGTACTGGAGATATTTCACATTGATTGCCCATGATGGTTCATGGTGTTACAAATGTTAATGAACTGATATGATTCATATTTGACTTATCTAACTCAACAAAACCATTGAAATACCCTTCCGAAAATTCAATTGTATTATTTAATTAAATAATTCACAACCAAGTGGTCATTGTGTTTATTGTTCTGTGTGTTTGACTGAAATATTCTGGTATAAAATATTTTTCTTACAAGAAAATAAAAGACATTCCCTACGGACGCTGCCGTATACTTTGTCATAGACTGTATACCCTATCGGCGTATTTTTGATGTCACCGGCTAGGCTGACAAACAGAAATACAATTAATCTTCTTCTTTGCAGAACGGCTCGTCAGAGATGAATCAAACAGATGGCTTTCTTTCTTCGATACTCAACGACGAAGATCTTCAATTAATGGATATGGCGATGAACGAAGGTAAGAAAATATTCTATGATGCTGGAGATGGAGGAATTTGAAAGAAACCTCTGTTGAATGTGAATCAGGAGCTATACGTTTCTCGTTTTTTCCTTTTAGTGTTACCGCTTACTATACTCAATGGTACATATCAGAACATAATATTGGCTGGAAATTGAATCGAAAATGTGCGGATAGTATTATTTATACATCGAAAAAAAAACATTCAGTTGCTTAATATCAAAATTATCTGTATATTATTCCCAATATTGGCATTGATTCTATTTTTTTTGCATCTTGGTTGATTGGTTCCTTCTCAATTTTCAAATTGTCATACTCATTAATTATCGCTACATTACACTCAATACTTATTTCCCATTTAGCTCTTGATATTGAGAAAATAAGCAGAAACCATCATTTCTGAAATAAAATGATTTTTTTTATGTAAATTTTTGTAATACATCTGAAAACACTTAATATTTCCGAAACGGTTGAAGATAGGTATGGGACATTGTGCATGTATTATGTCTAGAAGTTTCTAAAGAATCTGAAAGACTAATAATATACAGGGGGTTGTGTTTAAAATAAGAAAGTTGGTATCGGCCACTGTCACATGACACACCCTATATAATCATTTTTTTAATGCGCATCTAAAAATACAAGTCGACGTTTCCAAGCGTTTTTCACAACACGCTCTCATTTATTCGTTATCGAAGTTCCACACTGTATACACAAGTGTAAGAAAACAATATTCTATCTTCGAATTAGAGAGCATTTTGGTCTAATAGATAATAGTATTTTCATTCCAACAACAGCACACATAGAATAGAACAATAAGGACATTTAAATTCTTATTATGAAAAAATATCGGCCACTTCTAATCTGTGGACTTAAGACCATGATGCATAACTTGAAAGATTTTTTAATTGATGACAGTAATGCAGAATTACAATATTATTAGTCATAAAACTAAAAATAATTTTAGCAAGTACGTATAGAAACTGTAGCTTCCTCCTCTTCCCAAGTCTTAAAAAATGGTAACTTTGGTAGATAATTTTAAAATTCCACATTCTCGACATCAAACAATAATAAAATTGATTTCCTATGTAGATCATCTCCTCCCTGAAAAAGTATCCATTCCATTATCAAACCGAGGGTTGGAGGAAATGAATGAATAATAGTCGCATGCCGTTCCTACCACTTAAGAGCGGACCAATTATAATCCACCCTCGGATGTTCGTCGGTTGCTCTCATTTCTCATTTCTAGACATGAAAGGAGAGCGATAAATTCTGCTTTGTATTCGATTCGCCGTTCCAGAGGGTGCACTGACGGGGATGGAACGGAGGCCATTTCGTGACGAAAAAAAAAACTCGTCGAAATGGCTGCGATGGCAACCCTAACGAACATTTTTTTTTTGTTTCGTGGGGATGTTCTTCAGTAGACGTTTGCACCCCAGCTACAGGGTGTAATTTCAAGGGTCGTCTTTAGGGGATAAATTTCATATGGAATCATTTGGTGATTTAACAAAAATGGAGAATAGTCAATATTGAAATAGTACTCAAAATACTTGCAAATTCCGGAAGTCGTGGGTCAAAAGCTGTCAAAATCGATGTTTATTCATGAATTTTTCATATTCTTTGTTTATATATGTGTATGTGTCGAGGTAGACCTATTCTTTATGAGAATCATTCTGAAAATTATCAATAGTAGACCAAGGTCCCGATGTTCCGACGTTTGTCACATAAACTTAGACTAAAATTACCGAGATTTTATTGAGGGATTTTTATAGTACACTATTCTGTTAATCTGTTATACCGGCATAGGAAATGAAAAAAAAAAGATTTGTGTTATTCGAGTACGACTAATTCGCAAAAAAACGCTTGAAATGGTTGACAAAATTCTATGAACTAATATTAATCCAAATGAAACAAAAGTCAACCGATCATTTTCATTTATTTAACGCAATAAATCTGATTAAAAAATTCTTAGATGAAAGTTGTATTTTTCGATTCAATTTCAAATATAATCAATCATATCGCTGAGAAAAAAGACAAATGACAACAACGCACATGCAGTCAAACTGTCAAAACTCTTTAAGTAATATATTTAATGAAGGAAAATATATTTTTGTATGTCGAGGTAACATTAATAAAATTTCAATTTACAGTTTTTAAACCCTTTGAGAAAAAATATGCAGGAAGTGATGACACAAAAACAAAGTACAGATTAATGAAATCGCGGTTCGCATAAATCCTCCTCATGACGCGAATTTTTAACAACCGTTTCAATAGCCTTCCTATGCGGCATGTTAGAAATTATAAGTGTAAATACTCACGAATTTGCATAATACCTTGTCATCGGTTTACACAAATGAAATTCAAAATTGAAATTGTGTTTGGGGTCGAAATCCAAGTGAAATGTTAGTGCTAGTCTGTGCGGGATGATTTATGTTATTGTTCAATTAGTTAGGTGGATACGATGTGAAAAATGGAGACATGATCTTTCTGAAATATCGATGGATGAGCGATATGTTAATTCGTGATAGCAAGGTGTCACATTTATACTTAAACGTTGTGTGTGGAACGCTTTGCTCATGTGTAGTCCAAGTTTCATATTCGAAAGAAGGTTATATTATATTTTGAGACTTATAATAATAAAATAATCTGCCATATATAATCTCTTTATCAAATCGATCTACAAATTTCATTTCTTTAAATAATTCATATCTAAAATTGTTATCGTTGTTTTCTTTTTCATAGAGGATGTCCTATTACAAATCCACGTTGTTAATTTAGCGAAGTAGAAAAGAGTAGAAAATTTCTTTCAAAAAATAATACAGGATGGGAATTGAATCTTCCAACTTTGTTTTTGAATGGCAACTCTCTGTTTTCGAAGTTTCATATCATGCAGAATCAAAAATGAGGAAAACTTGCCTGCAATTTTAAATTTGAAATTTTGTAGGTTTCAGAATATTGACAATTCAATAATTCAATATTTATAATTTCAATTTTATATTATTGTAAAATTGCTATACTGTTCTCTTATTATCTAATCTCCACACTATTTCGCGATGATTTTCATAAAATTAAATACCATTTTCTAGAAGAAAAGCCTGATAACTTTCACACAATGCCTTATCAACACTTAAGAACCAAATATATCAGCTTCACATGAAACATCACTCAGGAAACCAATAATAACCCACAGAACGTATTTTATATACAGGTATATATGCCAAAACCCCACGAAAAAGAACAACTTTGATAACACTGTTGATATATTTATGAACATAACTTTCATATCTTGCCTTCACCTACCATGTTTTATCAACTGGCTGGGCAAAAAGTTGACAAAACATTTTTTTTTTCGACAGTTCGATTCCAGATTCTGTTTTACCATTGCAATGGTAAACGTATAGAGTTCAATTGTGATTCTCGCCTTCTCTTAAGTCTATTTTCCGACTTGGAGTGAGACACCCTGTATTTGATTCTACTGTATATCTCCAAATCGAATGGCAAACGTAAAAAGTTCAATTGTGATTCGCGCCTTACTTTTCTGAAGTCTATTTCCCGAGTAAGACTGAGACACCCTGTAATTGATTCCACTGTATATCTCGCATCATATCGTCGTTTTCAAGAAAAAGGGGCGAAGCGACATTTTTGACGATTTGGAGTCACGACCACCATCAGTCGATTTGATTTGATGGTATTTGTGACCTGACAAACTGTGCATACAATGTTGAATAATTTAATAAACATCAAAAAGATAACCACAATTCAAACAGGGCCCGTTTTTTCAACGACGTTATATTACACATATTAAATGGGTATTTAGTACCTGGTTCTCTCATTCAGTAAATTTATTGCTCATTTTACGAAACGATAAACCTTGTGTGTAGATCCTGTTTGTATTTCGAGTAGGTTATCTGAATAAGAAAGATTAAATTATGAAACTATTCCATTGATAATCTCATTTCGATACATGGTCGACACGTAGAACAATAGGTTTTTCTATCTGGGTGTCCCTGTATTTCAATAATCTTTATACCTAACTGATATTCTTCCATCAACCGTTACCTAGGTATATCATCCATCATCAAATGGAACTTCACAGTGGCACGTGAACTGTGGTCTGCTCGAAACGACTAGGTTTTTCACAAATCCTGATAAGAGATATCTCAATGGAGTTGATGGATCTGAGATTTATCTCGCCCATTATTCGTGATGTTTGAGGAACAATGTGCGCAAATCGCATGATGTATTTAGCGGGGGAAATGTATTCTTCCCGAAAATATTGTTGTTGTAGTGCGGTATTTCGTAAGTTCATATCACAGAGCTTTTGTAAACACAGTCATTCTGCTATACTACATGTTCATAATGCTGTATTTATTCTGTACGCGTGCCTCCCTCACGAATTTGGAGTACTCCACATTCGAAGCTTTGAAATCAAAATTAGAGGCTACCTTTTTGTACGTTTTCCAGATCAATGATAAAGAGTGTATTCTCTGGTACATTCACCATTTACATCATGGAGTTTTTTATTATTCGAAAAAATGTGCGCTGTTGTCGCTCCTGTTTTTTTCAGCGATACTCCGAAATGAAGTCACTGAACTAGTTCTGCAAAAAATTCAATCGAAGCATGCTTAGTTGGGTTCGTACAATATTGAGATAACTGAATAACAGTTCACTTATCTATTCAGAATTCAGAAATTGTTATGACTAAGTTTCGCATTGTTCGCATAGCTCCCCCGATGGTATAATATGTCAATTCGTGAAATTTTTTTTGGAAATGGAAAATATTCCTTTCCACAAAAAAAATGTATTTTTAGGAAATACAAAATCAGATTATAAGGATCACTTTGTTCGTCTCACATTTTGAAGTAGAATTTCATTCAAAATTTTTCCAGGAATGTACACCATGCGAATGTTGGACAGTAATAATACAATAAGCAATTTGAGCGCAAGCGGTGCAGCCTCTTCTGCCGCAGCTGCCAGTTCTACCACATTAACGAAAAATGACATGGAACGCATGGACACCTCCAGCGATAGCGCCGTCAGCTCGATGGGTTCCGAAAGAGTGCCCTCTCTGTCCGATGGCGAATGGGGGGATGCTGGATCGGATTCTGGACACACCTCCGTCGAACATTATGTCACCGATTACACAAAGTAAGGCTTTGAAGGTCGAATCTTCAGTTGAATTTTAGGCGGATTCATACATACCACTTTTTTGACGATTTCACTGTCAACATATCTAACTTTTTTCAATGAAATTCACTCCCCTTGAAAAATTATTCCTATTTTAAATCGTCTCATTTATTCTGATAGTTCGAGAATATAACTAATAAACCTGTAACTTCAAAAGAATATTTAACGGTTATACAAGACCTTAACGGTGGGTTTATACATCAAATATAATGAAGTATGAGGAATGAGAAGTAGATTTTCGACAATGACTTGCTTTACAGCGTTTCATTATGCAATCTTTGAGCAGAGAAGGACTAGTGGCAGTATTTTTTTTCTCTGAATTACTACACAATGAAATTGGCCCCCCGAACATCCTGAGCAGAATTAATTGTTCTATGCCGCAGTACCACTCACGTATAGGCCTTACATTTTATGTAGACCAGTCTAAAATGAATATATATTTGAATTCGCCCATAAATGTTATGTGCCGAAATTTCAATGAAACTATCAGACATTATTTTTAGGATAGCTTAACGTGGTTCCAGTGTTTTTTATTTCCTTTGGAACTGGATTATCTACTATTATTCAACTTCATTCATATGATACATGTAATAAAATCCATAAATCATGTCAAAAATATTAAACAGGAATCATAAATTTAGATTGGATTGCATTGAAGAAAGTAAAATCTCACTATTTCCCCTTATTTTAGTTTGTTTGGTGTATAATTCATAAGAATAGGCTACAATTTTGAATGCATCTTGAAAAAAGTTGAAATGAATCTACTATTAATCTTGCTATATTTGCGTATATTTTTTTTTTGTAATTGAAAATTTTGCTTCAGTAAAATACGGCCGTTCGACTATAGTTACACCGGTCGACAACACAACCTTGGAGGATCTGAAAGTGTCCGCATGCCCCCAGTAGCCCAAAAGAAACACCAAATGTACGGCAAACGGTACTTCCAAGAACACAACTCGGCCAGCGCATCTCATCCGCCATCTACCCCTCTGAAATACGAGTACCGAGAAGCCAGCTCTACCTCCTACAACATCCCTAGTCAGGCCGAAGGCGCCGTAGGACCCGAAGTGCCCGAAATGAAGTACTCCTGTTCCATGGACTTCGGCTTGCCCACCCATGTACCAAGGAATCCTGTGGGCCACATCCAACACAACCACACCTACCACCTCCCGGCGGAGAGCTCGGGCTCCATGCTGAGGCCTGTTTCGAGGGACAAATCCAAATCCAGGAAATCCGAGGACGAGCATTTGACCAGGGACGAGAAGCGGGCTAGGTCTTTGAATGTCCCGATATCCGTGGATGATATCATCAATTTGCCTATGGACGAGTTCAACGAACGCCTGTCGAAGTACGACCTCAGCGAAACGCAGCTGAGCCTCATCAGGGATATAAGGAGGAGAGGCAAGAACAAAGTGGCTGCGCAGAATTGCCGGAAGAGAAAACTCGATCAAATCTTGAGCTTGGCTGATGAGGTGAAGGGGATGAAGGATAGGAAGATGCGGCTTATTTCGGATCACGAGTATCTCAAAAACGAGTGCAAGAGAATGAGAGACAAGTACCAACAGCTATACAGACATGTTTTCCAGGTTAGTAGATTATCGATTTGAGGTTCACTAGTACGGGTTGCCTTTTAATGATAGCTGAGGTCCGATCACGATCATATACACAAGTCTGGAATCTATGGCATTTTTAGTGGTGGGGAGTGGCACCATTTTTGAAGAAAAAGTTGCCATAATTATCCGCTAGGAGTTATTTAGGGGTATAATCACGTGATTAATCTTTGACAGTTCGTATTGTAAACAAAACAAACGGTTAGGACTTGAATCAATTATAGAAATATTATATCTTGCAAAATTTTCTCGAATCATTCCTACTTTCAAAAAACAGCTGATTTGTGATTGGCTGACAAAGTGACAATAGAAGACAGCGCTACAGGTGGCGAAACATGAAAACCACAAAAAATTCCTCAATGTTTGGGCCAACCCCCACCATAAGAGTTGCCAGACCTGTATGTACGATCGTACACGTTTTTAATGTATTCGGCACGCTTCAAAGATTTGATCAAATATATTGAATTACTATGTTGATAACATTGTATAAAAAATACCATGATGTGAGCGGAATAATGGTACAGCCAGACCTGTCTTGATTTCATTTAAAACTGTAACAGTAAAACTTTAGAAATTTTCCAACTGAGTCGTTATTTTCGTTACTAATACTGCTGATTTATTCACAGAATTTGCGTGACCCTGATGGTAACCATTATTCGCCATACCAGTATAGCTTGCAGACCTCAGCAGATGGATCTATCCTGATGGTACCTCGAACAAACTCTAGCCCCTCAAACTCAGAAACGAAAGAAACGCCACAAAATGAGGATTAGAAACTTTGTTTCTTTCAATTCAATCGAAGGAATTACTTGCTCAAAAGCTTTCTACATTCTTTTTGTTTAATTTACAGATCTTATATCTCTCATTTCCATACAAGAGTTGGGAAAATGTTGGAAGTGATTAATTTGGTTTAGAAAATAAACCGCGAAAAATATCGAGTATATACTAGTAGTAATTCATTCATTCAATATGGAATGGAATGTTTTTGATGACCAAATTATTATTGATTCAAGCATCCATTTATACAAACTCATTACAAGAAAATTGTAATGTTATTACAATAATCGTGAATAATAATTTTTCTGAAATAATGGTCAATACACTTGGGCAAGTAACGGTAAAACTGTAAATATTTCATAAAAAATATGAAGGTGTTTATGATGATAGTGGTTAGTTGATGAAATAATTTATATTTGCATGGTAATAATGGAGATAAATTACTTACGTTATCATTAAATAGAAGAGTCTTCATACACCGGGCAACCATGACATTTTGATAAAATTGATTGGACAGACTCGTTAATCAAACATCATAAAAAATGAAACAATTGAAAAGACGTTGATAAGTGAAGACGTATATCTGTCTAATTGCTTTGTGTGTGAAGATATCAAGGGATGAAGTCAGTTAATTCACTTACTAATAATAGCTGGGGGTTACTTTTCATCAAATTATATACTGCATATATATTTTTATAACACAATATCAGGTGATGAATATGCCTTTTCATAACATTTTGATGTACATATTAATTAAGGTTAGTGTTTGACTGAAATGGTGTTGGAAACAGCTTAGATCATAGGATCTGATGTGCTGTTGAGTAGCATTCTACTCAACATTGCTTACATCAATCATTTCTACTTACCCATTTTCGGCTGAACTATTGTAACAGATTGAGTCTCGCAGCTATGTAAAAATGAGAGCTATATGAACTTACATGCAGTTACGATGATATTGTCATTCGCATTGAAATTGAACAAATACTTCTTATTTATTATTTGCTGAGAGCCGCAATCCATATAGCTTAAACATCGTAGTGAACACAGAGCCGGTGTTGTCATTTTAAGAGCATATGTGATTTTCGTAGATAATTCATTTACACTAATATTATATTATAACCGTATTTTGACTTGGTACTAATTGATTATTGTATTGAAAAATTCAAAAAACAATTATATTAGGCTAATATTTTTTATGAACGTTATAGGTTTTGTACATTGTATAGTGTAAGTAGGTAAATAAAATATTCAGATGTAGATTATTCAATGTCTTTTGTTATCCTACCCATTTCATAATCCGAATAATCTTAATTTGTGATACAGCTTCTCCGATCCACTCAGACAGAGAACGCAAGCGTAGTTGTGAGTTTTCTAGGATAAATTGCGGGTGATATAGCACATGATTGGCAATATGGTGAATAGTGAGCGATAGTCGAGGTAGAAGCAGAAAATTATCGGTTTTTAGACGTGGTGGTCAAATTTTCCGAATTATAAACGCCTCGGCTCATTATGTTAACTTAACGAGGGATTACTAAGAATGCAAAAATATTTTATAATGCGGATGCGAATAATCCCTGAACTGGTTTGTAATTGAACCCGTTTACAAAACTATAGTCTATTCATGTTAGAAAAAGAATTCTGATAGAATTCATTGATATTCAACACCACAGATTCAAAATATAAATATCTAGTTTTCCCTACAATACAGAGACAACTTCCCAAATTCTCAGCTCTAATTGTGTTGAGGGATACCTTCGCCATCTCTTGGCAGTAGTCCATACCATAGTCTTGAGATTATATTTTAGTATCCTATAAATCAAAGTAAACTTTTTCATTCTGGTTTGCAGTATAAACAACCATTAATTTGCTCAAAAAAAGAGGAGTGGCAACATTGCATAAATCAAGTCGCTTCCTTTTATAAATAGATTACACTCACCAGTAAACTCTGCTATATCCTTTCAACTCGAGGACGTTATACGTATTCACGAAAACAAAACAAATCATTCCTGTTGAAAATCCTTTGTGAGTCATACGAAATTGTCGAGGTAAAAATAAACATTTATTTCAGAATCAGGTTAACATCATTCGTAACTTAATCACAAAATTAATTATATACAATGAATCGAACTTGAAAAATATCCAAAATTCCAATTGTGAATGGGAAATCATTGTTGAAATGCTGATTTCAAGGCACAAGTTCAATTGAGTTCCATTCAATTCAATTTCGATGAACGAAGATTTCCTTCCCAAGCATCTTGCTCATTCTTTCTGACTAGTTTTTTCAATTCTGAAACCACCCAATATTAGTTGAAACTACCTTCGAATAAACAGAATATAACCAAATACCTCTCGCCGCTTTCAAGGCATCCCTTTCTTTCGCACTCCTTTCTTTGCTTATGTTAGTTTTCGTCCCGAGATGACTGGTAATCAGTCTTCTTGCAGTCTGTAAATTGGTTTGCGGTCTTTTCATCGCCGGCCTCAAGTCGTGCTTATTAGCGGCGTCCAAAGATACTCTGCTGGCAGCTGTCATGGGACGCACACCAATCAATGGGTGTCTCATAGTTATGGCTTTTTGTGCTGAAACAATACTGGCATAAAATATAACCCTTTCAGTAATTTGAGTGCTTACCTTGGGAAAGGGAGCCTAGTACAAGTAGTGCGTGAGTGTCGTCTACCCATTTGACGTACATCGCCTCACTATTTATACTACTGAATGCTTGAATCAAATCGTGAGTTTCGAATGTTGAGGGGAAATCGAAGAGTTCCACCATATGCTCGAATTCTTCAATTTGTTTGGTAAAGTATTCCGAGTAGTCTTCCTTTGCCTTGACAATTGTAACATCTTTGCCAACTTTATGAACAATCTACAACAGAATTGGTGAATGAGTCCATTTAGATTTATCTTCACCATCTCATCCATTTCAAGGATTCATATTGTGAATGATAAACAATTAATCGTATGAATAAAATATGAAAGAAACATAGATGAACAATAATAAATATGAAAATAATCTGAAAAAAATCACAATCTACAGAAATCAATGAAATGAATAAGGTATATTGAATTTTATCAGGGCCAATTTATGCATCATAGTCCTGAATCTAAGAATTGTGATCTCATAAAATGAATAAGGCATAATAAATTTGGTAAATTTCAAGGTCTAAGGTTATGATGTATGAACTTGACATCGGAACTGCCACGAAATGTATAAATTAGCCCTTATTGAAACTGAAAACATCACCACATTCAGCAAACAATCAGAACCTATTTTGAGTATTAGCTACAAACTTGTTTCTTATACATTGATCTCGAACTGAAAAAAAGTTTCAGGCAGTTTCTCATACCTAGAAGAAAAAAAATTGAGGATAGGTCTATTTCATAACGATAATCGAAGAAATGTGCAAGAAATCCATAAGAAGTGTTGGGCGATTTTTTTACATTTTATAGACACTAACCTCTTTGATCAAATCTTCTTGCAATTGGCCGTGTTCATCAAACAAATCTTCCCAATTGTTCACATTATCGATTTTTTCTATTTGCAGTGTATCGTTGGATTCCACATATTTCATAATTGGACGGGTCTTTCTATTCATATTTTCCGAAGCTCTTCTCATAATCTCTTTATCTTCATCTAATTCATCAGTATTCTTAATACGTTCTCTAGCGAAGCTGTTGATGATATTTTTTTGCAAGGATATATCACTTTTAATTGATTGCTCCGTTTTAATGTTATTTTTTGCATTCGATTTTTCCACCTCAAGATGCTTATTTCTGATCTTTGCAGGAGATATCAACGGAGTATTTATCACTGTCTCAGTGACATGTGTTGTTTTATCAGCTGCAGAAGAAATTTCGACTGCAGAATTTTTTCTTTGAAGTTCAGGTACTGGAACGGGCTTTAGATTTTCTTTCAAATACTGGAATATAATCAAATTAGTTTGAATCGAAATTTCATTAGGATGACATTATTTGAATATGGACTATATTCAATATTACATACAAAAACTTTGATGATCTCACTACTTACATTGCATATATCCTTCATCAGATCATCATTGCCGTTATAGCAATTACCATTCATTAGATAATAATATTTACCACCGAATATTGAAGTTTCTTCAACATCTAAAGTCCCATTTTTTATATACAAGACATCAAAGTCACAATATACATCAATATCCTTTGATGTAACTGCAGATATTTGCTGAAATCTGGGTTCTACCAATATGGAAACCTTCCTTCCATAATTATAATTGAACTGAAATTAAATAACGGAGGTTGATTCTCATATATTGAGGGCAATCTTTTACTACACAAATCTAACATTCTTATGATGATACAAAAGGTTTCTAAAAAAAAATTTAAAATTTGCAGTATTGTTTTTCATAGCCTATGTGAGAAGAGATTCCTACAGAAACCTAACACAGTATTTTTCAAGGTTCTATCTGAATTAAGAGATATTTCTCGCATTTTTTGGACACCCTATAGTTAGTAACGAAGATTTATTGAATGCTGAGGGGCGAATTTCATTTCAAGTGCAATACCTCATGAAGAGCAGAACTTCAACAACTTCTCAATAGAGAAATCAGAATTGAAATTTAAAAATTACTCACCTGATCATCATATATTTCCAGAGGTATAGAAGGAATAACTTTGAATTTGGCACATGATTCAGATCCACTAAATTTAATATTTGTAGTAGGTTGCCATAAATAGTAGTCATTCAGTAAACAGAACAATACTTTTGACTGCTGAAGACAACTAAAATAACTACATTTTTTCATGTATTGCCTGAAGTGATTCCTTATGAAATCTGCTTGAGTCAAAGTAGAAGCTGATAGCTTATATTTCCACTGAATAACATCAATGATGGTTACCTCATCAAGGATATCTTCACTGATAACTTTCTTGACATGTTCTTCACGAATATTTTTCAAATTATCATTCTTATCTGCATTTGAGAATTTCTCTTCAATTTTATTTGTAGGATCCTTTCTTGCAGTAAAAGCGAATTTTTTGGTTTTTCCATTTTTGGAATTATCATGTTTGGAAAAGTTTTGTGTTGCAGTCTCATGACAAGAGGATTTTCTCTGGGCTGGTGGTACATATAACAAGCGTTCTGGTCTTTTCCTTCTCAATTTCCCACCTCCGATTTCTTGGTCCCTTTCGGGCATTATCTGTTCCTCAGATTCTTCAATGTTTTTTCTGTAAATGACGAAATTCAAATAATCCATGGAAATAATCAGAAATATTTATACTCACATCAAATGTTCTTTGTGGCATACAGCAAAGGAACAGATTTGGTCAGACCCTAAAGTAAATACTGAAAGGTCAAAAATCTTTGCCAGGTATCGAACTGCCTTCAAATGGTTTGGTCCTAGCACAGGGAACACCACAACACTAAAAGTAAATGCCAATGAAAGTAAAATCAGGATTTACATAATAGATGAAGTAACTGGAACTTTCTCTTTCACTACAGTTTAAATTCCTTTTCCGCTAATTCCTGCAGAGCGAATGCAAGTTGGAAATGGTAGATATTTATAGATGGATTCAAAATTTCAAACACGAAAATGAAACAATTAACTCACTAGCATTTATTTTTGTTCTCGAGGAGCACTTGAAAATCTTCGTTTACACAACAAACAAACTCTCTATCACAAAATATTCGATTGAATTTCGTTGATAGTCTTCTCAAAATTTCTTCAACGTCAATACTACTCATAGCATATTTTTTCAATAAATGCCGTCATTTTCAAAATCACTTTCACTTTCAATGTTTTAGCCAAAACAGGTACGATAAATAAATCAGGTCATTGTCTTTGGTATCATGTACAAAAACACCAATGCATGAACGTTTGACCAAAATATTATCTTTGAGACTGGCAGTGACACGAATGACATGGTACATGCACTTTCAGTTTCGATTTCAGCATGGAGAGAATTCCCAGTTACATATTCGCTGGTTATATAATAAACACGTTTTACTGTTTGAAGGTCATAGAAAGGAAAACCATTCAGTTTCGACACACAGCGCAAGTCCGATCATTCTCTGAGAACTACATACCTGGAAATCTGGTCTTTTACAGTTCAAGCACTACATTGATGACCACAGAAACACGAAACAATTGAACAATATTACAAAATCTATGAATGAACAATAAGTGACTTGCACGTCTGATGTCTCTGGAGGATCAAAAAAGACTGTTTGTTTCTCTTTAAATGCGCGCAGTCGTTCATCCAGAATGTGACATGCTGTGTGTGACCAATGACGACACAGAATTTAATTACAGAACCACGGTCCTGTACACGGTCTGGAAACCACGATCACAGATTGAACCAAGTTATCACAGAATAACTATAACTATTCATTCATGCTACGGTACTCTTGAGAGGTGGGGAATGTCACAATTTTTGAAGGATTCGTCATACTTATCCGCTAGGAGCGTATGTATCTAGGGCGCGTTCATAAACTTACTCACAGAGTAGAGTAAGAGTACGATCACGTGATTAGAAATATATGTTGATCATTGCTCTTCAATAGTCGTTCGAAAACTCTGCAAAATGGAAAATGTCAAGTGTCAATGTCAGTGATTTATGAAATTGAGGTTTTGTTTGGTTATCTTTCATCAAAAGTTGATTACTTTATAATCAATTAATAATGAATACATTGAATACCATCACCCAATTTTGGAAACTCATTAATGTAAGTATATTTCAATACAAATCACAGATACAAATACAAACCATCAAATAAGTTCCCTGTAATTGTCAATGTCATTACTGTCAGAGTATATGAATACTCTTTACAAAAGCAGAGTAGGTAGAGTTTACTACGAGTAAATTTCTGAACGATTGTCAATGCATACTCTATGAAGCTAGAATACGTTTACGAACGATTCGAAGTAAGCAGTCCATACTCTGAGTAAGTTTATGAACGCAACCCTATATATATATATATATATATATATATATATATATTCACGTGATTCATTTTTGACAATTCGTTTGGAAACAAAATAAACGGTTAGGACTTGAGTGGTGGATGAAACCAATGACGGGCTATTTATATATTGCAAAATTCTCTCGAATAAATCAAAATCATTCGTATTTTCCTGAAGTTATTCGGATCTGATTTGTGATTGGCTGAAGAAGTGGCAAAGAGAGTTAGCGCTACAGGTGGCTTATCACAAGAACCACCAACATGTTGTTTTCACAAGGACACGCCCATTTTTGACTCACCGCAGATGCTCCATAGCGGTCGATGGTTTGAATCAAGAGCCGAAACGAAGAACAAATATTTGAAATGACCTGACTTGCAGAACACAGATCGGTCGGTAAAAAACTATTCTACCACTAAGAAGTATTCATTACATTTTCAATAAAAATGAATTTATAAATCCATGTCAAGAAATATCATTATCTGCATTAATTAATTTCATATTCAGTTATTAGGCCATATTAAAGTCATGAGCGGGTATGGCACGATCACGATACACTCAGCACAGCACATCAATAGTTGTTATTGTTAAATGGCTCCAAGCACCTCCAAGCATCTATGTTAAGAACGATCTACTGAATGACAGATGTCGTTGTTGTATATTATTTTTTCTGATGTTATTGTACTTATGATTGAGTCTTTTTCCTAATTTGCATTCTTGGTGAGTATAAATACAAATAAATCAATCCTAAATATTTCAAAGATATAACCACTTGTTAAAAATACGATTAATTTCTGAAAATATATTCCAAACTTCAATTTTCCCACGAAGCTTCTTGCGCAGACTCGTGGAAATATGGCTGAACAAGAAAATAATGTCAGGTTTACAAATGGTGACCAAATCGATCGATAACAGCAAACGTGACGTAAATCCGTCTGTCAGGGTGTATTCGGAATATTTACCCATGGAATTATGTTATGTTGAGTGTTGAGAACGTGAAGAATCCTCCTGAAAATAACAAAATTGTGAAACAGTGCTTACAATCATGTTTTTGTGTTAAATGTGCAAGATTCACGCAGGTGCGTACGCAGACGTACTAATAATTTTAACTGGGCCTGCTCCATTCCTAGTCAACGCGCGTTTCACTTTTTTTTAATAAAAATATCGAGTGGAATGTGATGATATGTTCATATTAATATCTATTCGATTCAATAACCTTGAAGCCCTTCACAGTTCATATCTAATTTTGGTTCGGTGGTAGCCATATTAACGATTGGATAATATTCTATCATCTCCATGATGAATCGCGCCAAACCTTAATACCCTTTTGCGCAAACCCTAAATATGTTCATGTGCATTCGTTTAAAAATTTGACCAAAACAAGAAATGGAAATACATGGTGAAATTTCTATTGAATGTATCACGGTTTCCCCAGTAGTTTCCACAATGAAAACCTATGCCAAAACATATTTTCGGTAAGGGGTAAGGGGGTAACATACCTACATCAATTATTGATTTTGTACATGGCATTTATATGTATTACAATATCTCCTATGTTCATGAATAGAGTATAACATTCAAGGAAACTCATAACTTCAAATGGATATTACTAACTCAACAGCTACTATTGATGTAAGAAATGATATTCTTTTATAAATTTTTGTTTGGAAATTATTCAGCTTAACCTCAAGGGCTTAAGTTGCTCCCCTATAAATCAAGTGATGTCTTATGTTTTGAGTGTTTTTCCTGTCTTGTCACTGTTCTTTGAATAATAAGAATCTTCAACAATTCTCATAATGTATTTAGTTTATAAATAGTATTGAGATATTAGAATATGAATTTGATAATTCCTTGTGATATAGGTAAAAGAAGAATGAGTTTGTATCAAGATGCAAAATAATATATTCTGTTGATCAAATGAAATCATTTCATGAATAATTTATTTGTTAAAGTTCCTATCATACTGTTGTCGATGTTGCTGTTGTATCTTGTGATAGTTTTTTCAACCAAGATCTTCATCAAATCTACATTCCATCATAAATGAAATTCATTTATAGATGAATGAAAATTCTTCATTTATTTCAGGGGGCCTGTCTTTCATGGTACGGCTGAATGGTCTTGATAATGAATAATTCGAACGGCAACCAGAGTAGTACTGAACAGATCACCATGGTGGTGGGTTCTCCAGGAGGCATGTCAGTTGCATCAGATGATGATGACAATTGTCCCTCATCACCTGGATCGGGCTACGAGGAAGGCTCAGATCTGATGGCAGCAGCCATGGGTGATGAAGTCACAGCACAACTTGCTGCTGCAGGTAATTGATGATGCATTCATAGGAAGTGTTAGATGAAAACCACTAATTTATGATTCTGTCTTTCAAGGACCTGTTGGCATGGCTGCTGCTGCTGCTATAGTTTCTTCGAAAAAACGGAAAAGACCACATTCATTCGAGACAAACCCTTCCATAAGAAAAAGGCAACAGAATAGATTACTGAGGAAACTTAGGGTGAGTTGAATAATTTTTTAGTGATGATTGTTTCATTATGATTATATCAACAAAATTCTCCACATTAATTATGTTTGAAAAGGATGCAGAATTGAAATTTATTTATAAATATTATCCCCAGTCACTATGTGAATCTGGATGTTTACAAATATGTGTTTGAATACATGTTTAAAAATGTTGAGTGAACCCTGATATATTCTGTATTGGCTATTGCCAGAAATATCAAAAATTATGATTATTATCATGAATAGAAAGGTCAGAAGACAAATGATCGGATCAATTACTGGCTTTCTTCGTAATTCCATACAAAGAGGAACACGAATGTACATTTATGGAAAAACTAGACAAATTTGAATGAAAAAATGTGACCATTTAAAAACGAAACAATACATATTGTGTGCATAAAGAACTGAAATACAGAACTAAATCCTTAGGGTTACTTTTAGCATTGATCTAGAAGTGACTTGATCAGGTGTTATTTGAAAGTGGTCCCTGAGGAAGCTTTATTATTATCTGGTGAATCATTGTTTCTATCTGGTAAGATCATCCTGTTACATGATCATCAGCTTTATATTTCCTATGAAAATTATGTCAGCAGATTTCAAATATCAAATGAAAAAACGATAAACGGAAATATATTCTATAATAATGACTTCACAATGTATTGATTACATAATGATAAATTTAGCTGATATCTATTGATGAGTATTATGTTAGCCTAGCCACACAATGACATTGTCAACTTATATGATATTATTGGTTGCCAAAATCCCTCAGGAATCCATAAAATTCCCTAGTTGAATTCGCAATCAGGAAAATATAGAGCAAGTGTCTCATTTGAGAAGTAGATTTATATGATTGAGATGTTTCAGTGAATTTATCTCAGAATATGAAATAGATATGGGGGATTTTGACATTTGACAAAAGTAGCTAACAGTTGTAGTCCGGCTCATTTATGATTCTATGTTATTTATGTGACATGAAAGACATATTTGAATAAAAATATCATGGCAACATAAAAGAAACGTTGGAAAACACAAATCATTTTCATGTCCCGGTTTTGTTGTAACAAGATGAGTCTGAATGATCGAATTGATATTTCGAATGCAGCTTATGTGTGAAACAAATGTAGATTTCTTATTTATGAATGAATGTCTGTAGCAAACGATCGATGAGTTTGCGACGAGAGTGGGACAACAGGCAATCGTGCTGGTCGCAACGCCGGGTAAGCCAAACACTAGCTACAAAGTGTTTGGAGCTAAACCGTTAGAGGACGTGATCAAAAACCTCCGTGGCATGATCATGGAGGAGTTGGAGAACGCATTAGCTCACCAGGCGCCGCCACCAATGCAGGAGGATCCCTCGTTGTTCGAACTTCCTCCGCTCATCATCGACGGTATACCGACGCCCGTGGAAAAGATGACACAGGCGCAGCTCAGGGCGTTCATCCCGCTCATGTTGAAGTATTCGACGGGCAGGGGGAAGCCAGGCTGGGGCAGGGAGTCAACCAGGCCGCCATGGTGGCCCAAGGAGTTGCCCTGGGCAAACGTCAGAATGGACGCTCGAAGCGAAGATGAAAAACAAAAGGTAATTGATCGATAATTGTATCTTTCCGAGCAAGCTTTTGCCACTATAGACAAGATAAGACGAGCGTTGCCGTCAACAAGTTAGTCATAGTCTGATAGAGAGAACATAAAGACATTATTTAGATGATGAATCACTTGTATAACCGTCCAGTAACTAAAAATAGAATCGGAATTTGTTCTGATAATAACATGAATTGCCAACGTACGTACTATTGAAAACATGGTTCATTTTGTATCATTTTCAGTTTATTATCATCATATATTTTATTATTTCACTGCAATTCTCTATTAATTTCCGAAAAAGAGTGGAACAATTTTATCTGCTCTCGATACTCAAAACATGAAATAATAATGTTACAAATACTGCAATACCAAAAAAAATTGTTTTCGTCACGACGATAGTTTTTGCTGAGAATCTTTAATAGGCGAGATCACAAACTGATAAATTTGTTTCAAACCTGCTTCAAGATGAAATATAATGAAGAAAATTGTGTATATGAAATGTTCCTGGAAAATATTATGTATTATCAGCTGTACTAATACTCGGCGAGTATAGTTGCCATTTGAACTACTTTTGGGGCTTCTGCGGATATTTCATTCAGGTTCTCCCATGAAAATTTCATAAATATTGTGCTGAGATGAAAATATATTTCATAGTTGTTATAGAGAAATAAATATACGTGGGGCTATAAATTGCCCTTATATATTCGGTCTGCTGATGATGTGAAAAAATATGATGATTCACGCGACGTATCAACGCTTTGCGTTCTCCGCGTGATTTCGACATTCGTAGTCGTTCATCAGTTGCAGTATTAATTTATTCATTTGTCAATAGATATCTTGGACGCACGCTTTGAGACAGATAGTGATCAACTGTTACAAGTTCCACGGGAGAGAAGACCTATTGCCGGCGTTCACGGAAGAGGACGAGAAGGCGAATGCAGTGGCTACAGCCAACGCCAATGTCAGTACCTCTGTGGGAGTATTAAAAATGCACTCATCGGGCATGGTGCCCACACATAAGATACAGATCCAAGCTAACGGGTCACCGCAAATCATAGCGGCTTCTCCTGAAGGTCTTTCGGGGTCGTCAACGCAAGTTTGCTTAGACCCTGCAGGTTATAGCTCGGACGTTGATGTGTGTACACATTTTTCGATTGTCATATTGATGTTGCCGTATTTCCTTTTGTTTAGCTGTGTTATCATTTTGTTTTTATTAGTTCGCACATTGGTAGATTTGGTAAGTGTACGTAAAGTCACTGACGTTTTTTGTTCTTTTCGAAACTTCAATTTGGAAACGTTTCTGACTGTCATCTGGTTTCCATCCAAACCACATATGGTAACGGCATCACAACTCAATGGTGGAAACGTCTATTCATTTTCGTTCAGGTTTCCATTTCGAAGTTGAAATCTCGGCACGATTTTGATTCTGAATATTTCTCAATTAGTAGGCGCCCGAATTTTTTTTATTTTTCACCCTATTAGCTTGGTTTTGTTTCTTTTGTTTTAGTTGAGTTGTTGGAATGAGTGTTTGGTTTAGAGATTCTCTACATACCGGGTTCAGGATATGTACCAGAACTGGTACACCTCATAGTGAATCCAATTGAGGTCTTGATTATCATCTTTGAGGGAAAGAACGAAAGATGAGTTTTTTTTGTAAAAACCACAATCTATTGACTCTTCTTCACTGCTACTATGAGGATAATCAAGATCTCAATATTATTTCACATTATACCATAGTTGAAAACATATGAGAATTTTCCAGATTACCACTCAGTATACACCAACTGTATTGCATACTATCACAAATCCAGATGGTACTGTTAGTATTGTGCAAGTTGATCCCAATAACCCTATAATTACTCTGCCAGATGGTACTACTGCACATGTTCAAGGAATGGCCACGGTAAGTACATAAGTTTTTGTGTTGAAAGCAAAATATCGAGAATATTCGTTAACATACAAAGCAAAAACCTTTGAGTTCAACTGTAGGAGAATTGTAGGTCATTGGAAAGGAAGTGAAAATGAAAAAAATATGTCTCCATTTATTCTCAATATTATTGCTTTTGTGCCATTCGTTTCGTTCAGTCAACCAGGTCGAATTCCATAACACAATGTCCAATTTTATAGATCATTTCATAACGTTCAATGGTTTGGATTCTGAGATATTTCAAGTGCCTAGAATATTTCAGAATTTTTCGTGTTTATTCATTCATACAGAAATTATATTCCTGTTCGACCTGGTTCGCTGATATGATGACAAGCCAAATAGTAGTTGAATTTTGAAGTTTTTTCCCAATACATTGATTGTTTTATTTTTATTTTTGTTTGCAGTATTTTTGGTTTGGTTTGTTATTCGGAACAAATGTGTTTTGAATTTTTGATTTCTAACAGTTACAGTCTGGACAGGGTGATGGAAGTCAAGTTCATGCTATTCAAACAATTACCGATGGTGGAGCAACTGGTGAAGTGGTTGATCTCAATTCGGTTACTGAAGCTACTTTGAATTCTGAAGGCCAGATAATTTTGACAGCAGAAGATGGTCATGGTGAGTTACAGATTCCTTCAACAAATTTCACCTTATACTCCGAGACGAATAATTTTCTTTTGTTCGAATTCCAGTGATATTTCATTATACCAAATTTTCTATCTTTTTTCATTAATTTTTATTGTTTATTTATGGGCTTCCGAAGTCTATTTTGACAAATATTGTACTTCTGACGAATACTATTGTAATATAAACAATGAGGATTATATGCATTACAAGAAAGTCACATCATAGTGTATTTTGGCAACTGGTGTACTCTTAACGAATATTCATGTCATAAAACAATGGCAATGATATGCATTACGAGTACCGGGAATATTTGGATACTTGGACAGTGCTACCTTCAGGGCAAAAGTGAGAAAAAAAACTGATGTGCTGTGAAATGGTAGGTATAGGGATAAGCCTTCTTACCACCTTTTCGTCGGATCGTTTGGGATTCAAGTACTATTCATTCCCAAATAACAATGATGAAGATATGTGAAAAGAGGTACGATTCGGTCAGCATTTTTCTTATATTATTGACATCAATATTATAGGTCGAAACACCATCCAGTATCGGAAATGATATTTCTTGAAGGATAAATTGTTTTGTTCTGTCAATATTCAGCTCGCTTCCACCAAACTATAATATCCAAGATGAATTCTTTTCGATACTGTATTTATAGTTTAATTAAAACTAATTTCTGAACACGTTTCGAGACTAATGCTGACTGGACAAATAGGTATCAGAAATGTATATTTCCCTTATCAAAAGTTTCATATCGATCATTTGTCATTGAAACTGACACAGCACAAATTGTTCAAGAAGAAATTTTTAGTTCTGAAGAAAAGTAATGCAAATGATATACAATTCTGTTTCGAACCTAACCTTTTGATGAAAAAATTATGTTGAAATTGGTACTACAACGTTCTACGATGTAGTCGGCATTCGTGAGAAGTTTTCATTATTAGGATTTATTATTGATATCGAGATAATAATTTCAGTTAGCGGAGTCATCACAGTACCTGTCTCAGCCTCGATGTACCAAACAATGGTTGCAAATATTCAGCACCTACACACCAACAGTGATGGAACTGTATGTGTTACACCCGTTGTACAAGTACCAAAGGTGAGTTGAATCCCGACATGGGCGGTTGATCATCTATCAACCTTTTTCATGATGCTTTAGTATTAACTCTACAGTTCAACCCCATGCACGTAAATTAAACTAAAAATAGATGTAATCGAATTCAAGGCGAATTAATGATGAGTTCTGGTTATTTTCATTAATCGGATGATAGGCCGAAAAAAAAATTGTACCGTTAGATGCACCAATAAATATAATTGTGATGGTTATTTATCTCCCCCGACATTTCAATTCGAGTCGTAATATACGCTGACTGTTTCGACAGGTATATGAACCATCAATATTTTTAATTGATGTCGACAAAAAATTGATTGACAATAAATTTCGATGAATTGATACCCGCCATGTCATGACGTCAGCTACTTATTCTCATAGAAATTGACACACCACTAGGAAAATATCGTAAAGTGTGTAGCATAGTTTGTAATTCTATTAGAATTTTCATTTCCACAGCGATTACTCGAAAAATTCAAGCGAGAACAGACATATCTTCGTTTATACGTTATATGTATTTGAATTGTTTGTTGTGCCTTCAAGTGAAGACTGATCGGAGTGCTAGGCAAATTCCTCATTTCCTCACAGATTGAACGAAGTTTGTTAGTATCAATAACCCTATTCAGTTTTCTCTCAAAAATCAAGCAGCGACTTTCAATCCCTAAGAAAAACTGAAGTTTAAATGATAATAACTCATGGTACTGTTTTCGTTTACTGCGCAACTCAGTAGTGCACCTTTGCGAGCTCAATTCGGGTAAACCATTTTCAATATCAATAGTTACGTGTAGTTTAGTTCTTGATTTCTTGCTTCGAACTATCTGATTCTGGCGGCATTGTAAAGACTGCGCGAGGACAAAAATTATGACTAATTATTCAGTATTCCTTCAAGGTGGAACCTAATTCAGGAGACAGCATGGACACTCTGACAACACATTCGATGATGATTCAGAGTTCGGGTAATGATGCCCCGCAGGTGTTGCAGGTTTTGTCTCTCAAAGATGCAACTGTATTGCAGAAAGCAATGCAAGGTATCACTGAAGTTAAAGCAGAGGAGCCGATATTAAGTGACCAATAGATAATAAGCTTGTCTTATTATCATAAATGTTTCATATACAGCATGTTGAAAATCTAACAAATTACATGCGTGAGCAATTTGGGCTGTTCGAATGAGGTGAATTTCAAGTGGGTAGGCTAGACAGGTTGGATCATTGTATGATGCCGAACTTGGAGAGAAATTGGTTTATTGGTTGCTCCAACCGTTACTATCTTTTATTGTTATTAACTTATATTTTTTTGACTATTTAACTACGTGTTGATCAATTGAACAGTATGTTTGAAAACGAGATATTGTCGTTATTTTTTATTTTGATTATACAATAATTTTTTGTCAATCATGAATAAATTCAAAGAGAAACTGCAGGGTGAAAAAAACTGGATATCTGAATTGTTTCAGTCCTGGAACAAACTTCAGGTGTTGAATAAATCGGTGTACCAAAAGAAACAGTTTCATTTCTTCACCTTGAGTCAATTCCCATGATTTGCCTAATGAATAATAATCTTCAGAATATTGATTGAATTTGATTTGTTTTTTTATTAAACATGGAGTATGAATATGCCAATGTTTAATATACTAATATATATTTATGATGCAACCTGTGCTAGATATTCCAGTGAGAGATGTTTGAGATCGACTAGGGTGAGATGGTGACAGAATACTAGATTTTCGAGGTGTGTATGTCAATTTTCGGGTATTTTTAATAAAACTAATATGCTAAACTGAATGAAAAATTGGCGACTGCGTTCAGCTCTCATCTTTTAAACTATCTAGGTAAAGCAAAAGTCTCCTGGAATAGATTATACCCTCTAATAGAATATGATAGTACAAATGTGTGAAAAGGCGATCATTTCGTCATCACCATCGTAGATTTCTTACATAGATAGTGAATGAATAATTGGATATTGATTATTTTTGACCCCCTATCGATTGGTGGTTCAAATTCGTATTGGCCAGAGAATAAATTGAAATCGGTAGTTTTGACTATGTTCTGGATGTCAAGAAAAGTTCAAGGTTTCATAGTTGAAATTTTGTCTAACCGTATCACCTTGTCTACGGTAAAAACGACTCGTCAAATTTAACTAAAGAGAATTATCCTTCATTTCCACAAAAATTTTATTGTTGAAATTTGGTACGAAATAGGGGTTCCTCCTTGATTTTGGTTTTGTTTTTCGAGAGTTCAATAGTTAAATTCCGATTCACCTTGTACATTATTCATGATATTATGAACCAAAAGTAATATATTCGATATACTAGCGACATAATATTGTGTTTGATAGTGGTCACAATTTAAATATCTGTGGATTCTAGCACAACTAGCTCTTTTGGGAAAATGAAGTTGAATTGGGTGGTTGACATCGTTCATATTTGCGTAATATTTATCTTGTCATAGTCAATTTTAGAGGTGTTGGCTGGATTTCAAATGAATATAATTGTAGGTTAATACATCAGGAAGAAGACTTGTGCAATACCTTTGGATAGTTCTGTTTTATTTTTTGAGAACCTGGCAAACTAATTGTTGAATTGATTTTCTTTTTAATTCTTGTACATAGTAAATTGTTGTTAGAATTTTAGACCATTCTTATACGGGAATAAAAATATTTTATATTAAGGAAGAAGTAGGTTATTAATTTGAATCAATTCCACGGAATACCTACATTGTAGAATTATAATTTAAGTTTCTTATGTTTTTTGACAGTCATTTAATTGATAACCCCACAAGAGGAGTTGTTTTATAATGTGATACCAAAGATAGTATATTATTTTTTACTAAATATTCATCTAAAGGATTTCCATTATGAAGCTCATTTTATTCAGTGCTTTTTTCCAATATTAATTTTTTAATAATATTTAGTATCTTGAAAATTATTATGAATTTTTTATAATTTCCAGCTTGAATGCTACTCACTCTTATTAATACAATTCAAATTTTCTAGTCTCTATCATTAGAGTTTGAATTTGATTAATTTAATTGAGGAAGAGTATATCAAGACGACATTGATTTGTTAATATGGAAATTAATGAATGATTCAGTTTTTATACACCGTCATCCTAGTACTACTTCGGAACTATTAGATGAATACTTGGATATTTTTTTGCATTTTAATTTCGAGGAATGCAACATCGAACCCTAATAACAAATCATAAGATAGCCAAATTGCTTGTAAAATATTTTTGCTGATTTACTAGTCGTAGGTACTTAAATTTAAAGGGAATCATCTTTCTATGATGTATCAAGCTGTCATGTAATAACTAATTGTCAATATATTGTTCAAGAAACATTGATTCTCAATTCAACTAATGGATAATTCGAAATATGACATTGGTCGATAGAAGGGCATACAGTGTTCTGTTCTTTACAAGCTCAAGACATTTGAGATCAGTATTACCCTAATATCATATTAATTACTCACCAATTCCCACGTAATTATCCAATGTATAGCCAGAACTTAATTATATCTAGATGTTTCACAACTTCACTACGCAACGGATATTCTGAGTTTTTTCAAAATGGCGAGAATTTGTTAGGTCGCTCTCATTAATTTTCGATTCCTTGTTGTACAATCGTATGATGAGTTATTTCTATCTATATTTTTTTGAGTTGTGGGCTTTTAATAAGGTGAAATATCATAGTATACAATTAATTCTCTGCTGTATTTCCAAATCACTAGGCAGGGATATCAGATCACTTTGGAAAAATAATTTATCGTTTTCACCATTTTGGGGGAACTTTGATAACTGATAGATTGGCCTCTTAGTCATATATTTCGAATTGTTGCATTTACTTAGATATTCACCAAAAACGCTACTACCTTGAGAATGCACCAAGATACCACACAAAATTGTATAAATTCACTTGTACACAGTATGTAGTATACATTTTAAATTTAGATTAGTCGGTGTCGTATTGGATGTAAATAAGCAAAAAATAAGTAAACTAATTTGTACATTAATGCGTTCTGAATTTGACTCATGATTCAGTGAATGTAAGGAAAGTAGTGGAGCAGTTTGAATTGGATTTGTTTTTCCTAGTACAGGCATGGCAGTTTTTCCACTAGTACCAATGAGCTGCATCAAAAGAATGTTTTTGATCTTTTCGCAATATGTATTCCATTATTAGGAACTTGATTTGAAGATTGTAACAATCATGTCGATTGTTTCGTAAGATCGCCTATCAAATGGTAGTCAAAGACTATTTAGATTCTACCTAGATCTATGGTCGTCACACTTTTTTGCCCAAGGACCAAAATTCTTGACTGTTTCAATTGATGCTTATTTTTTATAAGCGATTACCCCATAGATTTTGCATTGCACCCGCTGCTTGTAACTATCCTGAAGTTTTTGTTTGTCAACTTAATGAATAAGCAAAAATGCGCAAAATGCTATTCAATTAAGTTCGGGTACAAAATACTTTGTAACTACCCAGTTTGACGACCACTGGCCTAGAACTTTTTTGTGTACGAATGTTTGCACGGACTATTCGATTTGGATTCGTCAACTCATTCAGAACTGCCAAGCATTACGTTATCGCGCATATTTGTATAAAATGATGGGCACAATAATCATTTCCTTGGAGCACGAAAGAAACTCTGTTCATTGTTTCTATTTTCTAATGTTAGAAGGTGCCATGAAATACAGTTGAAGTTGGTATTATTCTGGTTGAGTGGAAATAAGTTGTGCCAAAGCATTATCATTATTGGTGCCTACTGACATAATTACACCAAACATTTTACTTATTGTTCACTTATATCCTGTATCTATGTGATGTTATTAATATATCGTAGGTGTTGAAAAGAGTGGACGTGGCGAATATTTCTTGTGTGGTTCGTACCTACCTCATCGATGTTCGCAACTTTTGCTCTTCGGTGTGCCTCTTTTTTGTAGACGAAATGAATATTCTCAACTTGAAACTTGATGTACCTACCTACATAGTGTAAGTGGAAGTAAAAGAAAATCGCAAAAAAATCTGACACATTTTCGGTTCCTTTATGGCGTGTCAAATGGTTTGATGTTCTTTTGTGGTATGCATGAAGATTTTTCTAGAAATATTAACGAACTATATGGCCAATCGTGAAATGTAGCACAGTTTGTAAGTTAATACAGTTTGTTACATTAAATATATTTATTCATATTTCTCTTACTTGTCTTCCGGACAAACATTTTTTACTGAACCACCTTATTAAATCGAACGAAAATGAAATGCTGCACAGTAACGATGAAATCCAGCAGAGCATTAGGTACTACAAATATTTTTACCGAAAGTAAATTCTCCATAGTGTATTGAATTTCTCACCTAAATTTGTTAGTTATGCTACTTCGAGCAACATCACTGGATTAACAAGATATATTGCGTTTTGGAGTGTAATTTTCAACTGACAGCATTTTCATATAATGTTGCGATTGTCCAAACGGCATAATGAAATTGTCGAAGGTGAGTTCTAAATTTGAAATGGGGGTATTCTTATGTAAATGTTGAAGTAGCCATAGGTTCAGATAATCCCAAATCTATCCCCGTGATGGAAGCATTCGAAAGTAGCAATGACTCAATGTTATGACTATGTCACTTATTTTTTTCAATTTTAATCTCATTCCTTCGGAATGAATACACTATTACGATGAATGACAGTGTGACTGCCATCAAACACCCAAGGGTAGCAATGATTCAGTCACTCGAACCATTACTCATCTTCGAATTAAAGGACCCTGCACTTTTCTTATGTAAAGTGGCGACCGGTCAAATTTTCTGAAAGTTTGGTATGTTGTTGTACCCGACTCAGTAACCAAAAGTGTCAATGGGCCCAACCCAATCCTATGGCTAGTTTTCTAAATACGGGGTGTTAAAGTTGAAAATTGCCCAGATTTTCCGATTTATTTTTTGTTTATTGAAAGTTAGATTGGATTTCTGTTGCATGCAGACGTATTTAGAAAACTAGCCATAGAATTGGGTTGGGCCCATTGACACTTGGTTACTGAATCGGGTACAACAACATACCAAACTCTCAGAAAATTTGACCGGTCGCCACTTAACATAAGAAAACTTCAGGGTCCTTTGTTGAAAGTACTTTCCAAAATATTCCCATGAAAGATTATGTATGTGCTATAACAATATTTATTGGATTCATTAAAGAACTTCGATAATTACTCGACAGTTTTTGGTGTCTACAGAAATTGTGATTTATTATTTTTTGCGCTTCAGCGTTGTTTAATTGCTGCGGTTTAATCCCGCTCCTGTCAGTCAACTCGATATACAAGGTGTCCAGTTTTTAGTGTCGCCTGGAAAAAACTTGTACCCAACTAAAATATGCAATCGAGCGAATATTCGTCTTTGGATTACCTTAAAAGGAACTGACTTGAATAATATTTCCTGGTATCGGAAGGTGAAAAGTGCAAGCCCCGATTTGTAGCTGTTATATTAATATATACAGAGTGATTTTTTAACATGAAACACTTGAATTTTCGTGAAGTCGTCAGGTGGAAAACTCGACTGAGGAGTTGAAAAATTACTGAATTACGTGTCACCATCAAATTTATATAATATTCAACGAAAATATTTCGTTCTAGTTCATGTGAGGCATGAAAAGTACCATTTCCGATATATTCTGGAAATTTGTAAGTTCGAGTGATGTTTTCATGTTTAGTAAGAGGAAGTTTTGGTGCAATAAAAAATTTTACTCACTTGTGGGTGGGTTCGGCGGGCGGGGAAGTTTTGAAAATTTACATTGAACCTCAACCTAGATTCGAGAGGGGCTGTAATCAGAAATTGACTAAATTTAATTGCTTAATTTTCTGAATAGCGAGAAACCTATTTATAGAGGCTGGCCCAACGAAAACGTAACTGGAAGGTATAACTACCAGGAAGAGATTTTATCGAGATATACCTGAAACACGTCAACTTTGTATATGAGAGGGACAACTTTTGACGCAAAAAGTATAGGCCTAACTTCACCCTCCTGAGCAGGGGTAGCATCCCCAAATTTTTTTCAAATGGGAATGGGGATCGAATGATACCTCGTTGAAAAGCCCTTTTGATTCCCTATACATTGCTTTATCATTTTTGAAATTCCGTCTACTCGTTGCAAAGATATGGGCCTTTGAAATGTCGCTAGTGCATTTCCCAAAAAATACAAAAGGTCAATCGATTTCTCTAGAAAACTTACCGTTTTGTTAAAGTGAATGTTGAGAATATTTTCCTAAAAACAATTCGCTTTTTTCTGTTTTTGTTGATTCCAGCTAGTTTCTCGATAGAATATCTTCCTGGTAGTTACAACTTCCGGTGCGTTTTCGTTAGGCCACCCTGTACAAATGAATGTGAAACAAAAAGATGAAAGGATAGATAAGTCCAATTTTGTTCGCTCTATAAGTTACATAGTGAATGAATATTTAGTTGATTTAAGCGCCATGTATCCCGTACCAAAAAACGACAATAAAATGGATTCTATTTAAAATTTCAGAGTAAGCCTCCGTCTCACTGTAAAAAGCGGGGGGAGTTGATATTTTCCCGAGATATTCAGGTGGTTTTAGTTGAAGAAATCACCGAGTATAATAATGGTTTGCCGTATTTTAATTAATTAAAATATATTGTACAATTCATATATTTATGAAATTATCATTTAATGACTATCAATCCCCAAAATTATCGGAGCAGCCAAATACAGTGCGTCCATAAAGTAACGCATAAATTCATTATTGGCTAAATGAACAATAAAATTAGGAATTCCCAAAACAGGTCGATTTTTGATTTCAATTTACTATTGTTTCAAATCATAATCTAATATACAGGGTGAACCACTTTCTTGTAATGACGTCATCACCAGTTTTTTCAAATGGAACCCCCCCCTTTTTTTTCAATTTCCGAATTGCCTTTCCTGAGCTGATTCCAAAAATGTTTAATATGTTGCTTCAAATTGGTACAGGGTGGGCAAAAATGCAAAAAAAAAGTATGAAAATATAAAATGAATGATAATAAATATAAATATAATCACATATTGATTTATACGTAGTTTGACGCACTGATTCCGAAAATATGGATATTTGAACTCGTCAGGAACCTGAGAAAATCGCGAGAACCCAATCGGAAAATTTCGAAGTCGGTTTTTCGACCTCAATTCATAGTAATACTTACGTGTTTTGACGCGATGATTCTGAAAATATAGTTATTCGATGTGATTTTCAAAATAATCCGTATTATTAGGGTCCCCCGGATTATTAGGGTCCCTCGTATTATTCTATGTCTACCGGATTATTCCGGGTCCTTTCCGGATTATTCCAAGTCTCCTGGATTATTAGGGTCCCCCGGATCATTCCGGGTCCCGCGGATTATTAATGACAAAGTGATTCTTACGTATTTTGACCCGCTGCATTTTTGCTCACCCTGTACCAATTTGAAGCAACATATTATACTTTTTAGGAATCAGCTCAGCAAAGGCAATTTGGAAATTCAAAAAAAGGGGGCTTCCATTTGAAAAAAATGGTGATGACGTCATTACAAGAAAGTAGTTCACCCTGTATATTAGATTATGATTTGAAACAATAGTAAATTGAAATCAAAAATCGACCTGTTTTGGGAATCCCAAATTTTATTGTTCATTTAGGCAATAATGAATTTATGCGTTACTTTATGGACGCACTGTATATTATAGTGGCTTCACCCAAAGGTATAAGGATGACATTGGATAATGAATCAAATGTTCTTATATAAAATAAACAATATATATTCAATTGAAGCAATGGCAAATTGAGAAACACGAAACTCAAGTCTAGATCCGGCAACACTGATAACTCCGGTATAACAAATATAGGAACTTTTCGTTCAGTCCTTGTAGAAATATTTGCCGCTCAGGTTCTTTGGATGCCCTGTATATTTATATAATTATTAGGTCAATACTTGGGAGCATTACTGAAACACTACGAGGCTGAATATCGAAATATTCGTCAGTTGAAGATTTGATATAATTTTATACAGATGTATCTATTTATCTGAGGATAAAAATAAAGTTAATATATCTAGTTTTTTTTTTATTTTATTTTCCCAACCAACGGCAAAAGTTCGGTTATGGATGTGCAGCTTTCATCATATCCATCTAATTATAATATTCGCATACGACCAAAAATCGCATATCCGAATTTGAGATACTGCCTACTGAGATTACTTTTATATTCGTGTATGTTAGCTTTATAGCTGGACAAATTTCGAAAAGAATTTGATCTGACATGAATATCAGTTTTGTTAGTTTGTGGAAATTAAAGAGATTCTCCCACTCCGCTGCATGATCTCGAAGCACATGGTCTTGGCGCAGATATCCGGAGAAGGAATTGCAATCGTCTGAATCGTCGCAGTGGGTATTGGAAACAAGTGAGGTGATGTTTACATCGGTGTGTGTCGTGTTAGTGTGGCACTATGACAATGTCGCTTATTTTTTCAACTTGAATCTCATCCCTTCTGAATAAATACACTATCACGATGAATGACACTGTGCCTACCATCAAATATCCCAGGGAAGCTACAATTTTTGCGGCTTGCTGTGCCATAATATTTTGTATCGTAGGGGTAATAGGTAAGGGAAAATTTATTTATTTATGTTTCAGAAACATTTATTTTTACAGTATAAAATTATCATTCAAAGATTTGCAATTGCATCGTTATTTTAGTATACTATTAAAATATCAATTGACCTACCACGAGCATGGCTATTAATATACAGAGTGTTCAAACGATGGCTGGTGTCGAAGTGGAAACATAAATGAAAAATTGATTTTTCCGGAAATGATGTTTGACAACATTATTGGACTATAATATTCAAAGATGTGTATAGAAAGTATCGTTCGAGAGTACACTGATAAAGGAAACTATATGTGTTTCAAATAATTTATTTATGTTTATTGATGATTCTACTGGTATGCTCACCCAGCTAGTATTTTAATATGTAATGAACAATGTTGAACTAGTTTATTCGGTTTTATGCAAGTTACACAAAAGTTAATCTATGATTAAGATATGGAAATCATGATTATGTCTACCAAGAGTATTTTGATATCATTCTTATCTTCAATTACTTTGAAATATTAGAATTCATCATCAAATATTGATGTTTCTTATGACATGTTAGGTTAATTATACATATTATTACCTAATTGTTGTTAGAGACAATAGTTTGTATTCGTACAGTATAATACAAATGATATAACACGATTGAATTTGCATTTCTGATTGCTGAAGCAATAAAAGCATTTAATAGAATCCTCATACCCTCCGCATTTTTCGAAATCTGTTATAAAAAGTTTGAAAGTTCATTTCTATCTTTTTCCAAGAAATCAAACTAATGCCATACTAGTGTATTACGATAATTTATGAAGTTAATTAGCAATGTTTAATGGGTATATTTTGTAAATACTTCAATTAACAGCCTTATATCCTAACATTATATTTGTACATTGAATTGATTCAACTATTGATGACGACCGGAAGTTGACAAAATGATATGTGATCGAACATTTTACTGCATCACTTTCATTATGATATATCCAAAAAAAGCGCGATAAACAGTTTGGCAATTGATAAAATCAATTAAATGATCGTTACTCACCATATTTTTAACCCAACTGCAGTTTCTTTAAACGACATGATATTTATTTCGATCATGTCATCACTGTATGGGTATAAAAACGGGTGTAGAATTCGAGCGGGTAAGTTTGCGGATTCGTGCCGTAGCAGATGTTCGAATCCTTGGACAATGATACGATTATTGAACTGTTAGGTACATTTTCATCTGCGATAGAACACCTTTAATCGATTCCTAGATGAATAGGCTATAAAGCTTGGAGTTTTAGGCATACAGAGTGTCCCGGAAATACGATCTATCGAAATCAATCAATTCCACCAGAAATACAAGATAGAATGACTGCTTACGAAAGGCTCCTTGGGTTTTTCTTCCATAACTTTCAAAATTATTCATATAATTCAATACGAATGACACTAGTGAGGACTTCTTTGAATAGTGTCCTTGAAACATATTTACCTTTCTTGGTTTATCAGGGATGAACTGAGTTTTATCTTTGAGGTTCAAATGATAAAGGCCTGAAAAAGTTTATTTGAGTAGCTTGAACTTGAAGCTACCTTCTTTCATTCTCGATAAAATGAACCTATTTCGAAGAAAGAAATTATAAGTAAATCTTCCGTTTTTATTAATTGGTTTCAAAATTCAATTTGTTTTTCTTGAAAACGATTTATTTTACCAATAAAATATAAGTGTACTTTTTTGTAGTTTTAGGTTCAACCTACCTGAATTGATTTTCTTTTTAGGCCCTTATAAAATTTCAACCAATTTTCTGCGACGTTCTTCAGGTGTTGGAAATGATTTTTATGAGAACCTGGTATCTCATGTTTTCAGATTCCATCTGAACCCTAGAAATATCAGCAAGTATCGGTCAATTGCTATTTGAATCAGTGAAAATTCAATGAATTCAAAATGTGACACTTTTCCACTACGACTGTATATATGTCTTCACTTTTTTGCTATCCTACTTCTGTTTTTTTTTATTTCAATCAGTTTTTTGTCACAAGCAAAACGCACTGTAAACGTAAGACATTTCCTTCCAGGCAACTTTGTGACTGTTTTGGCGCTAATTAGATGTCCAAAACTTCGAGTTCATGCTACAACAGCATTTGTTCTGTCTTTGTGCTTATCGGATTTGATATTCTGCTCCATCAATCTACCTTTGACCGCAGCAAGGTATATCTACGAAGCCTGGACCCTTGGAGAAGCCTTGTGTAAGCTTTTTCCAGTATTGTTCTATGGCAACGTAGCAGTTTCTGTTCTCAATATGGTGGCTATTACGTTGAACAGGTACGATTAATATGAACTTGGAACTTTGACGATAATTTGAAAAAAAAAACTCAAATTAGCCCGCGTTATGTTGAGAATCAAAATTTTCAGGAGGTTGTACCAGGACGAAGTGATGAATACGATACGTAGAAAATACGTAGAAAATATTTTTGAGTGTATGGCGTAGTATGGTTTTGCACTGCCTATGTTTCAATTCTATAGTTGAATGTGTGGTGGAAGTCTACATATATTTTCTTCAATAACGTGACACATTATATGTATATCAAAAACGGGTTTATCATCTATTTATAAGAAACATTGAAAATGCAGTATTTTTCGAATATTTGACAACATATAAACATAATCGTTCCGTCAACTGTCAAACCTCAGTACCTAAATCTGACGTGCACGTTTATAATATAAAAAAAATACTGCATTTTCAATGTTTATATGAGAATGAAAGCATGGTAAATCCTTTCTCAATATGTTATGTGTCTCGTTGATGAAAAAATTTGCAATAAGGCTGTACAATCTCGTTCAAAAACGAATAAGGTTAAAATACCGACTTCAAAGTATAATATCTCGAAAAGTATTGGTTTTTCCACGATAATATTGCTAAATTCGTGTTTCTTCAACGAAAATACGTGAGTACTATAACAATTTTCATCAAAATCTCTAACGACTGCTTTTTCAACCCCAAAAAATAACATCTGCGAAGTATCATTTATCATATATTATTTTACCTGGATCCCAAGATACCCGTAACGTCCCTAAAGTATTTGATTGTTTGAATTATACCTATCTACCTATAATATACGCATTCACCTAACCTTTAACCCAATATCTGAGATATGTCAACAAGTTTTTTGTACATCCGATACCAATTCAACTTTTTCCTGTGCCATTAGCGCTAACATTATACAACAATCTTTATCAATAGTATGTCCCAATAATTCACAGGCAGGCAAGAGTCCTCTTTGGTAATTCATTGAACAAACTAACACTAATCGACACATGGAATTCTTCATTTGGAAAAAAAAACAGTTCAGTATTGTAGCCATAGAAAAAATCTGTACATAAATATTTGTAGGGTGTGATGAACATAAAAATAAATGTGCCTTGAATCGAACAAGAGCTGACATTCATTCCAGTCATCTCAGTCCCAAAGTCGATTGAATTGACATTTGTGATTGCATTTGGGGGTGTTGGCAACTAAATATAACAGGACAGCGAAATAGGGATTGACGAAAATAAGGATACTTGTTTAGAGGGCCGTGAGGTTTGGACCCATAGGCGTACAGAACTTTATTTCCTGATAATCACAATCTTAGCAAAAAAATTTCCAAAGAACTAAACTATACGATTGAAAACTAGTTATAAGGAAACGTCCGTCAATTTCCATCGAAGAAAAATAAATTCTTATTTACAATACTCACCCATCAAAATATAATATGTTACGATTCTACAGCGAATAATATGAAACAGAAAGTGAAATAAAACCAAAAAATAAGCTAAAATAATAAATAAGAATTGAGTATATAGATGGCCATCTATTATCTCATTTTATTGGTGCTATCTAAGCTGAAATTATGATTTGTGGTTATCTTTATCTAGCGGGAATTATGGATTCAAGAACGAAACTCGGTCATCTATATCATTCCTTATTTTGTTTCCTTCACTTAATAAACTCTCCTTTAGAGAAGGGTCATCGTCAGAATTGCCAATATTGTCGCACATATGAACAATTCAATCCAAACATGACTCATATGGGAGGGTTCCCTTTAATCTGAAATTTTGGGTATACATAGGCGTCCGAAAATATCAATCGAATTGACGAAATATACAATCAGGGGGACGTGTCCGAGCGATTTTTCTCTATTGCTTCATGGATATTCTACTTAATTTATTCTAACCAGCGTTTGCTCACTGTATATCTATCTACTAGTGCTGAAAAATGCATTGCTTCGTTGTATCAATATATTACAATCTTCATTCTTCAGAAATCATATAAAATTTAATAGAGCCAGTATATATACATTTATCGAAGAAATTGAATCTTTTTCATTCGTTAAATGGATCAGTAGAGGAAAGAGCAGTTGTTATTTTGTCGGATTATCGTGACCTCACGATAAATAACTCGAAAGGGTACAATAATTGAAAGAGATCAAGTGTCAAGTGTCAGTACAATCGGTGGACAAAGTGAACTTAATTGTTCAATGTAATCATTGAATTACTCACCATTACTCGTGCAATGACGTGTTGAAATGGTTGAAAAAAAAATATGTAGTTTCCTTTTGGAAAATTTCATTGTCGTTTTAACTACCTTTTAAATTCATATTCATTCACATAATAATCAGTAGTTGGAAAGCAATAAAAATGCAGCTGTTGAAATTATTTACGTTTTCAATATAGCAATATTTGAAACATTTCCTCTATAGTTATTGATGTTTCTATTTATGAACAATAAGTTGAATCTTCAGATAAGGTGCTCCAAACTTAATTAACTTGTTTACTTATTGAATAGTTACGCAATTGTGGATTAAATTTCTCTTTATCGCAAAAAAACTACCAACGTTATTCAAACATCAGGTGTAAAACAATTTGGTGTGATCTGACGATTGGGTATCCAACTTATTAACTATTAACGTTTGTTTTGTGATATTTGACAATTTTGATATATTTATGTATGCAGAACAATCTTTACCAATCGTAGCTTGTAAGTTTTGAACCTACATAACATCCTCTATCTAATGAGAAATAAAAATATTAGGTTATTGATTCATATTCATATCCAGAAAAAAGATGACAAGAATTAATTGTTTTGCCAGAACTACGAGTATTTATTTCTAAAATTAACTATTTGTTGTTTTATAATTTCAACGGTTTCAAATCATAATAACATTCAAATAAACATATGGCATATTGACATAAACAAAACTTGAAGACGAATTCGCCTATTTGAGGATACTGAATTCATTCATTCTACCTCTGTTAGTATATACAGGGTGAGTCTACAAGATTCCCTAGGTCGATTGCTCCATCACAAATGACCATGAGACTTCGTATATTTTCTTCACCATATATATTTCTTATTATACAGGGTGCATCATTGAATTTTTGCTAACCAAAGTCGGTCATCATCGAATGAAACTCTCTGTAAATATTCAAGTATACAGATATGTTGTTTCATGGGCAGCTCGACGGGTTTTTGGAAATAAAATTACGTCTTTTTCCAGGAAAACTCAGCTCAAAATTTATGAAATTAGTTCTTTTTTGTTTTGAATTCCGATAAACCGATAATTGTTCTGTAAATTGTTCCTACTGTTGGACAAATTTTGCTATTAGTTTTATTATCGCCTAGGTAAGCAAAAACCATTTCAACATTCCCTCTTACTGATATGGAATAAAATGATCTATAAAAATTTTGTTTACATTCATAAGAACACGTGAACAAATTATTCGACTGCATAAATGTAGTTGTCAGACTAGTCAATCGAATATCATATCGAAGTTCATATCAGACAAATAGCCCATTTCTGAAGAATCTAGAACTGGCTTATATCCAATATCGAACATTTCTTGTATGACACACCCTGTATACAAAGTTTCTATTAAAAATCGTCTCTGATACACATAGTATATTGAACATCAGCATGGATAGTGGAGCTGCATTTGGCCTGATCGCTGCTCTAAGAATTAATCTTGCCAATTTATTTTGACTAATCCGATTGAAACCCAACCCACAAGTCGTTACTCGTTTCGTAATTTCAATAGCTTAATGAATTGAATGTGGAGCTCTTTTCCCCGCACTTCAAGTGTGTCTGTTTTTGAGTCGGATTCGTCAATAACATCCTTTCGGGATATAAAGCATCTGTTGTTTTATCTCCCGATTAAATAATGTTTTATGCGTCGATGGAAAGGCCGATGACCTAAATGTACGGACGCTTTGAAATTGTGCACTGGAATTAGAAAATAACGCGGAAAATTATGTACCCAACACGATCAGAGATAGGAAAATGGCACTCTTGTAATGCTAAACATTTTGTGCGCTATACAGAGTGAGTCATTGAAAACGAAACAGTGACAGAACAAACACACAAGTTAAATTTTCGAGAGGGACATGAAATTCAACCGAAAGACATTTCAACCCTCGGAGATGGACAGCCACCCCTAATTCTTTGAAAAGCAATAAATGACAAATGATACCTCATTTGAAAGGCATTTCCTCCATTATATAGAAAGAACGACAAAAATTGAATAATTCCATCGATTCGTTTTCGAGATAAAGAAACTTGAAGTTGGGAAATCATTTATAATCTCATCAAGGAAAACAATATCCGATGAAGCAACTCACATTGTTTATTAATACCAATGAACTGAATGTCTACCACCCAACATTTCCATGAAATAGTACATCTTCTGTTCAGAATGAGACCTCACATTTCCGGTGATGAAGCAATAAAGCAATGTAACTGAATTTTCTCTCTACAACGCCGAAAGTTCGACGTTCCTCCCTAACCGGCTATCAAGTGTGAGGTCGACAGGATCACGAATAATTATTTCTTTTGGGAATGAACAGTTGATCTAATTTCTTATCACTTGAAGATAATATCCAATCATTAGAACCGGAACGTTATTGAGAAACCTGTTTTTTATTACTACGCAGATAATCAATCGAGAAAAAAAAATCCAGATGTTGATGAGTTAACAGAAAACGATTTTTTTCAGGTACGTGTTGATATCTTGTCAACATTACTACAATAATTTGTTCTCCAAGACCGCAATATGCATACAACTTCTCTGTATATGGGGCATTGCATTTCTTTTGATGGTCAGTTCATTTCCGTTAGCAAAAAACAATTCAAATAAATTTCGGATTATTTTCAGGTACCACCTCTACTAGAGATATGGGGCCAGCTTGGTCTGAATCCATCGACATTTTCATGTACGATTTTACCTAAAGACGGAAAATCTCCGAAAAATATGATCTTCTTGATTGGCTTTATTCTTCCATGCGTTGTTATCATTATGGCGTACTCGTGCATATACTGCAGTGTACGAGCATCTAGAAAGAAATTGAGATCCCACCAGTAAGTATTGAAACAGGGTGATTCCAAAAAAATCCATCTCTTGAGGTTTCTCAACTTTTGAACTACGAGAATGCAAGAGTTTAAAGAAACAAAAAATTTATCTCCGAACAATCTAGAAAATTTTTGTGGAACGTAGTACATGTATCGATATTGATTCCAAATAGGGGGGATCACAAAATCATGATTTTGCTTCAAATCTGCTTCAATATCGAATATGGTGATGAAGAAAAATTCATCTGAAAATTCCCTGAAAAATATCATATAATCTCCGAAAAAAGCCTTCATCTTTCTTGAAAATACTCAAATTTAAAAAAAAAATACTCTCCTTTGGTACTCTATATATTATCCTTACTTTTCCGAATGCCAAAATGTTATTAATCGATTTCTTCGAATCTCAAAGAGTGGCCGATGATTCCATTTGGCGTTCATTTGTAGGCACCAAAATCGATGAGAATGTTTTCCAAAATCCTTATTGATCACGAAATGCAGAGTTCTTCAATTTCAGTATCAGTAATATAATATCGGGTTTAAGAATGCTATCTCATGGTAATAAGTTTATACAGCAAATCACACATTTCATTCAATCCGTAACACATATACGTGATTTCATTGGTGCATTCTTATTTTATTTATTCCTTAATCTTAGATCATAAATTAACATTTGAAAAACATATCTCTATCACAATGGTTCAACCAAATTCCCGAACATATTAATTAAAAGTAGTCCGTCCAATACAACTTTCAATAGAAAGTTGAACAAACTTCTACAGAATTTATGATATACAAACAATAATCTCTATAGTTATTTGAGTTACAAAAATTCTTTTAATTGTTATATTGGTTTATAAGTTACAAAAATGTTAGGACATACATGTCACTCATGTAATCTTACATGATATACTCATTATGGATCTTGTTATCTTTTAGAGTACTTGAATAAATAAAAAAAACTAATTATGAATAGATCGAAACAACAAAATCGCTTACGTTTTCTATCGCTATTGCCCTCATCAAAAAATCTATCAACCATCGCTGTCCGCGGGCGTTCAGGAGTTGTGACGTCACGCGTTTCCCGCGTGATATCTGACCTTTGGGAATTTATTGTTGTAAAAATTCCTGGTTCTCCTATCATTTTTTCCTAGACTTAGTGATCTCGCCTATTGATGAGTCAACAATAGCTGTGCGAAATTCAGTGTCTATCTGGGGTTTTTTGGAGATTTCAACTCTAATTGAGGATGCTGCGAATCATGAAGAATGTCGAGTTGAAATTGATCTTGTTACAGACCAATTTCCGACAAAAGAAACGGCAAGCGGGAAAAAGACGACAACAGATTGACGAAACTGATGGCGATAATATTCGGATGCTTTTTAACATGTTTTCTGCCTTCGATGCTGGTGAACGTTTTCGACGATCATGAAATCAGATATCCAACGTTGCACGTCCTCGCATCAATCATGGCCTGGGCGTCCAGCGTTATCAACCCATTCATTTATGCCGCCAGCAACAGGCAGTATCGTTCGGCGTATTCCAAACTACTCCGGATTGTCAAGTCGAGTGTCGTTTTTTCAGATTCCAAACAGCTGTCGAACAATTTCAAGCCTGACAGGAATTCTGTCACTTATAAACCCAGCGTTGCCAGTGACATTTGACGGAACTCCACGGCCATTGACTGTTTTGTGTTGAAGTGTGGATGTCCAAAATTGTATGGTCCAACTGTTATTTACACTGAATTGATCATCAGTCAATGAAACATTTCACATTTTTACAAGTATGGAAATTGGACAATTAATCATTAATTGTTCAAAAATATTTTTTTATGCGAAACGATAATGGAGATTCAGTAGGATGAGACTGAAAAATCAATTTAGGACCAGTCTTGATCAGCCTACTAGTTGAGAAAACTCCCTGAAAATATACCAAATCAAATAAGACTGACCGTTTTATACAGTATAATGAAAAAGAGTTCTCAATAACTTTCCAGAGCCCATTTTTCAGATCTATCACAGGATGGTCTTCTTTCTTTTTTTACTAACCAATACATTCGAAAATACTGAGAAAATATTGGGTTATACAGGGTGTCCCAAACGTAATGGTTAGAGTTGGAACGGGTAGGTGAGGTGAAACAAAATATTTTTTGTATGTATGTCTGAATGTGGTGAACAATCAAGGATTCGACAAGTGTCACCCCCTTTGCGCTCTTTTCAACACTTCTAGGACATCCTGTATATGAATTATTAATTTCAGCATTTATTGAGTGTATACAGTCCCAGTTTCTTTTTGATTCATGCACCTTCTACATTATACAATGTAGATATCATTCATGTTATTATGATTTTGAATGTTTGTGCCATCGTAATATGCAGTATTATGTTTAAGCTGTTTGTAAGTTGTAGGTACTATATTTGAACGTGAGGATCGAATTTCCTTGCGAAATCAGAATCCTATACAAATGTCCAACCAAAGAAAACGATACTCTGAATACAGAAATAATAATTGTCCGCGTTGTCCATTTCTTGATGATGCAATGTCATCGAATCAATCATGAAAAAAAACTGTTTTTATCTAATGCGACGTTTTGTATTCAGTATTATATATTTATTTTGCGATATCATTCGTTTATTATTTTTTTCGTTCGTTGTTTCTTAATGAATTTTTGAATTTGGCCAGTGTGTATTCAGATTTTGATATCCATTATATTATAAATTAGTTACGGCCTATATGATAGGTATATACTGTTCCAAAAAAAAGGTTAGTTTTACATTGTGATATTTATTGTTAAGTTGTTCTAGAGTGAATGGTACATCCAATTTCACCATAGGCATTATAAAAATGTATTCTCGATAATATATGATTTGTATGAATAAAGATACTTTCAATATTCTTCCATCTAGCTATTAAAGGCTAAATATCAATATAATTCGGTGATTTAGTTTATCAAATTCAAAAATTGACTTACTCAAACATGACCAATTTCTGTTTCTGCTGTTTGTTGAAAATCATGCTTTTTCTAATGGCACAGCCAAAATTTTGGGGTTTTTATTCGAAGAAAAATATTGATTGATCCGGAAAGTGATGACATCATAGATGCATATGATACGTCACAACATGCCCATTTCCAAACAAGGATTGACATGTCAGGGACTGGGTTTTTTTTCCATTTCTTGATAATGCACACTGTAGTTTCACCACGGTCATACACATAGGTCTGGAGACTACGGTATTTTTGGGTGGTGGGGGGTGGCACCAGTTTTGAAGAAAAAGTTGCCATAATTATCCGCTAGGAGGACATAGGGGTATAATCACGTGATTAATCTTTGACAACAAACCAAACGTTTAGGACTTGAATGGTAAGTAAAATCAATGACAGAAATATTATATCTTGCAAAATGTTCTCAAATAAATGAAAATCATTCCTACTTTCAAAAAGATGATCTGATTTGTGATTAGCTGACAAAGTGACAATAGAAGACAGAGCTGCAGGTGACGAAACATGAGAACCACAAAAATTTCCCAATGTTTGGGTCACCACCCACCATACGAGTTGCAAGACCTATGTATACGATCGTGAGTTTCACCAAGTCTAAACTTTGTTCTCTGTACATTACTCCAAGCGAATTCGAAGGCTCGACCACAGAGAACTGTGCTCTCTGTGGCTCGACGATGACCTCGGATTTTATTATACACATTCTATGATTTATGTTTCTGTGTAATCATATTAGTGATGTTCATGTGAAAAAGATCTTGATATTTTTTTCGATATAATATATCGTAGTTCTCTATACACGATACTTTGCGTGAAAATGTATCTATAAAACGATATTTCATAAATTACATCGTTTAACACTCAAAACTCATTATGTACACCTTGCATAAACAAAATATTATTCATTCTTGTGGCATGTGGACTGCTTCTTTAAATGTTTACTAGTGCTGCCCTCACGGAGTTATGTTCATTCAAGTTGCCATAAATGATTGAATCGATAAAAAGAGATGAATATGGTTTTTATTTTCATTTCTCATATGTTGTATGAAATATATCGATTTTAATATCGATACGTTGATACTGAATGTTTGAGGATTGTAACGAGATATCGCGTATATGTATCGATACTTTATGAAATATCGATTCATGTTGTGCACCACTTGCTCATATACTATGAACTTGACGTTGACATTTGTGTTCCGTGTAATTTATAATCGAATCGAATCATATGTTTTTAAAAGGAAGTTCTTTTGAATTTGCATGCTGAAACAGCTTATAATAAACTGTGTGTGCACTGGATAAAATTTTGCAATATATTATTACTCGAAATTAGTTGACATGGCGGCAAGAATAATGAGAAGATCTCCTCTTTCGTTGAGCCAAATACTCCAGAGGGTAAAGCTCATAATTATATAACCTAAATGGATTAATAAAACATTATTATAAGTATCAATTTAATCAAGAATAACAGTCCGAAACATAAACACAATTTATTGATCGATGTGATGTATTTATAAAGCTAATAAACAATTGTTTGATATCAAAATATTGTTCTTAAGAGGAAATATAATGTTAGTTATGAATCAACTTTAGCTATCTTTCAATTTTAGAAGCAATCTACTATGTCGGCATTCGAAATACAGCACAAAACGCCATTGATCAGAAAATCAGTAAGTTTTCTCAAAAAATCAGGATCACTTCTAACTGCTTCTTTTCAAGAGTCCTATACCAGTGGCATTATATGGAGGCCGAAATGCTGTTTCTATGATTCCTGGAGGAGGCATTGGTCCTGAATTAATGACATATGTAAGGGAAGTTTTCAAGTATGCTGGAGCACCTGTAGACTTTGAAGTCATTGATATTGATCCTAAAAGTGATGAAAGTTCAGAATTGAATTATGCAATTACTTCAATCAAACGTAATGGTGTTGCTATCAAGGGAAATATTGAAACCAAAAGTGAAAGTGCTGGTGTGATATCAAGAAATGTAGCCATAAGAAATGAATTGGATTTATATGTCAACATCCTCCATTGTAAATCCTATGATAATGTTCTCGCTAGACAGAAAGGTATTGATGTTGTCATCATTAGACAAAACACTGAAGGTGAATATGCCATGTTGGAGCATGAGGTAAGGTTATCTAAAATAATTATTGAAATAATTTCTGATGGAAAGTAAATTTTTTAGAGTGTGGATGGTGTTGTAGAAAGTATGAAAGTGGTCACTGAGACTAATTCTGTTAGAGTTGCAAGATTTGCTTTCGAGTGGGCAAAAAGGAATGGTCGCAGGAAGATAACCACTATTCATAAAGCTAACATTATGTAAGGTGTTTCTGTTAGTATCTTGATAGAATGACAATGGTTTTTTTACTGCAGTTGATTAAATCTCCACTATTTTTATCAGAAATAGCTAAACATCATTGATTATGTGATTTCTTAACAATGCCCCAAAACTGAAACAAAAGTTTGTTGAATTTAATGATTTAATAAATCACCGAAACAAAATCAGTTCCCTACCAAATGTTGCCTCAAATACTATGCCAAAGTGGTTTGTTTCATTCTTGTTGCATTATAAGGGGGCAAAATAACAACTTTTTTAAAAATATGCATGAATGTTGCCTACCTATTATCATAACTAATTGAAGTTTCATTTGTACAAATCTACCTATGGATTGCATATTTTCAGCAGTGAACTATCGGGTATTAACTTTGTTCTCCTTAGGAAACTTTCTGATGGTCTATTCCTTGATACCTCCAAAAAAATTGCAGCAGAATACCCAGAAATTGAACACAATGATATGATTATTGACAACTGCTGCATGCAACTTGTCTCTAACCCACATCAGTTTGATGTCATGATAATGACAAACTTGTACGGAAGTATCGTATCTAACGTCGTGTGTGGATTGATAGGAGGTGCAGGTTTACTTTCTGGTAGAAATTATGGAGATCACGTGAGTTTCACATTCATCTTGTTCAACTTTTTACAAAGTATGTCATTTCAGTATGCTGTGTTCGAACCAGGTACCCGTAACACAGGTACAGCTATAGCTGGTAAAAATATCGCAAACCCTATTGCAATGTTGAGTGCTAGTGTTGAAATGCTCAGGCATTTGGGGCACAAAGAGCATGCAGATCTGATTCACGAAGCTATTCACAAAACCATCTGTGAGGATAAGATCCATACACCAGGTCAGCTTTTTTAAATTCTTAGAATTGATTAATTTTGAATAATACCAGTGCAAAATTGAAGTGTCTGGTTCAATAGTAAGATTCTAATTCACAACATAAGCAATACTTCATGATGATTCTAATTTTATTTTCTCAATATGATTTCGGAATCAAATTTTAAATTGAATGTCAAAATTCTTAGAAATCATTTTTTCAACAACAAATTTTGAAAAACTGCCATATCTCGTAACTTCCTAAGAGGAATATAAGTTGCTTTCTATTTTAGCAAATTGTTCTGAAATTTTTCAGATTTGGGCGGTACCTACACAAGTACGGACGTCGTTCAACGAATCATCGATCATATTTTGTCAAGAGACTCCAGACCATGGTAAATGTTGCCTTCTGACATCTTTTGGTGTGGTGTGAAATTGAACTTGAATTTAACATTTTGTATAATTACCAAACTAATTGCTTGTCTCATGTTACATCATCACAGCGGAGGAAAATTTCACGGTGGAGGAAAAATTAACAGGTCCATCTTTGACATGCATGTTTTTGCTTGATTGTTCCTGATTTGAGTAAGAACAGTAGACTAAATGAATTTTAAATTTTTTCTTGCAGATTACAACAGCAGTATTAATCGGATATCTCATGTTATTTATTTTAAATTATTGTGTGTTGTATATAAATACAAATTAAGAACGTGAATTACTGTTTTATTGCTGATAAATTTATATTGTGATAACAAAAATACCCAAAAATAACATATAATTATATACAATATCAAAAAAGGAATGTGCTCTTTTTATTAGTGATGATGAATCTTCTTCATTACATTTTCGGTTTCCATTTGTATGATCCCGTGTAAGCGAAGTTATTTTTGGCGAGCATTTCATCAGCCTCTTTTGGTCCTCTACTACCGTACCTGAAAGAATACCATGATTGTAAATTTATACTTATACAAATTGTATGCCGCATGTAGCAGATTCGATAGGCTAGCACATATTTTACTTATTTGCAGGAAATCGAGCGAAGAGAAGTCAAAAGCAAAATAAAAAAATCCCCGAGAAACCACCCTGAACCAGGAGTCGGCAACCACCTAAGTCGGACGTGTCAAAAATTACAATTTCCAAAGAGCCACCAAATTTTTTTGCCAACAACACTTGCACAAATAAAGCTTCACGGTAAAAACTGATCTATTCATTCAAGTAGTTGATAGTAGTAGTATGGTAATAGTATTACTATATCGAGATTGGGAACCTTTTTCAAATGTTTTTTTTTTTTACAAAATTTATAACATTCGTATGGAACTTAAGAGCCACAGGTTGCCGACTCCTGCCCTAATCTATGCTGCATAAAAGTGCTCAAATACGACTAGACTCGAAAGCTTCTGGGACACCTGTTTATATGCAGAAGCTTTTAGCAGAGAGTATATGTTGATAACTGGAGAAGCCCTTGATATCTTACTATACTACATTTTTTGTGGGTTCTCAGAGAAAAGTAGATTTCTAATATTATATTATCAATATAAGATACACTTTCGGTTGTTTCACAATTTGCAGAGAAATTCCCACAACCAGAACACATTTGAATAGAAATACAGACGTCAGTTAACATTATGTGAATGGATTGACCAATCAAAAATCGAGCCAGCTCATTCATACGTTCACCTTTCCACTTCTAGGACATCTTTACTATTTCATTTATGAATAGGGCAAGTAATACTTCTATATTTATATTACTCTGTGCTTTTAGCACGAAGATTAGGTTAGGAACTTACTTGTATTGAATCGGCTTAATTTTCTGTTCTTCAATTTGATGCAACAGTGGAGTGAATATTCTCCAGGCCTCTGTCAACTCATCAGAACGTACGAAATGCATTTGAGATCCACAAAATACATCGAGGATCAATCTTTCATAAGCATCAGGGAGTTTGATATGCTAAAAAAAACATCTGGATATACATTGACATTATTTAACCTCTCTCATAGATAGATCATAGTGAATGAGTCAATTATACAGTGTGTACCCAAAGAGTATCTTAAGTGGAGCAACCAAAATTTGAAGTCAAAAAAATCCTTTTCGTGAAATTGAATATTGAACACAATTTTGAGCGTTCAAGGCGTTAAACTACATGATGTCCCTAAAAAGTGATTGGTGTCAAATCGAATCTACAATATTTCAAGGAACATCCTCACTCTCTGAACTTTTGAAATCACGGTGAAGGAATATAATATTTAAAACTCAAAAACTGGTGGCCTAATAAACACACTCTATAAAATTTGACATTTAAGGTGATTTTGTTATTAAACAACCATGTCGGGTATTGCAAGGATTATTAAATATATAATTTTAAAACAAACAATGAAATAAAATTAAAGTAATTTTCAGATCTTGAAATCACTTATCACTCCTATTATATCACCATTAAAATTTATGATTCGAATTACTGTTATCTAGTCTCAATTACATGAAATAAATATTCATCAAACTCACTTCATATCTGCTTCCATATGTGAGATCCAACTCGGTTTCTTCCATGTCAAAAGCTGTTCCTGGAGTCTTCACCATCAATTTAATGTAGAGAGCTTCACCGGGTTGAACACGAATAACCAGTTCATTCCTCTTTGGTTTGCCATCAAAAATATCTCCAGATACTTCTTTGAACTGAATTCTCACTTCGGCCTTACGTTCATTGAGTGCTACAATAAATTTCACATGAAAGTTCAGTAAATGAAAAAGAAAGCATTAAACGAACCTTTTCCGCATCTGAGAATGAATGGTACTCCATCCCATCTCTCATTGCGTATGTGTAAAACACCTAGGGCATAAGTGGGAGTCACTGAGCCTTTTGGCACAGTAGGGTCATCGAGATAACCAAGTTTAGCATCACCTTCTCCATCGGGGTTTCCAGCGTATTGCCCCAAAACCACGTCCTCCAATTTCAGTTCCGATATACTTTTCAATACTTTCACCTAGAAGTAAGTTGTTAACTGAATATTATAAATGGTGGATGTATATGTGGATGACTTCCTTAACATGTTTACTGACAGATTTCAGCATCAATATACAGAAAAATTTAATCAATTCCAACAGTACTAAAGAGAAGCTCTCTACATAAATTTTCAGACAATGCACAGGATTATTTTTGTCCCACAATTTTTTTTTCAATAGAGGTAAATCAATAAAGGTATGATGTAATTAAAAATGTAGATAGATAATCTCAACATACAATTCAATCCACTCAAGATAATAAATTATTTACCAATTTTGCTATCACTTAGAATGATAGTTATATTTTTAACATGCATTGGAATTTTCGATCTGACTACATGTGAAAATTTTTGCTGAATCATACCTTTTCATTTCTGATATCATCTGGCTGACAAGAAGCAGGTTTTTCCATCGCCACCAAAGTTAAAATTTGCAAAAGATGATTTTGCATAATATCTCTTATAATTCCAAATTCATCAAAGTAACCCCCTCTTCCTTGGGTCCCAAAAGGTTCCTTGAATGTTATTTGTACTGAAGCAATATTGTCTCTGTTCCATGTAGGATTGAAAATTCTGTTTCCAAATCTGAGTGTCATCAAGTTCTGAACCATTTCTTTACCCAAATAATGATCAATTCGGTATATTTCAGATTCTGAAAACAAGGACGACAAGTGCCTTGAAAGTTTCTCAGAAGACTCCAAGTCTCTTCCAAATGGTTTTTCAATAATAACGCGCGTCCACCCTCTGAAAATCAATATTGTAGTTTATTATCATTATCAATTCACTTTCCACTTACTTTGTACCCATACAAGAGTTTCGAATATGAACTGTGACATCTTCATAAACAGTCGGAGGCAGAGCCAAATAAAATAATCTATTAGCATTAGATCCTTTCTCGAATTCAACAATGTTTTGATTCAATAATTCAAAATCTGTTCTCAAATTATACTGGCCAGACATGTAGTAATTCAATTTCCAGAATTCTTCATAACGTTCTTCCTCACCAGGCTTCACTTTCATGTATGATTCACATTTTTTCCTTATTTCATCTGTGGTTGTTTTACTTCTAGCGTAACCATAAAACACAGTTTCAGATGGAAGCAAATTATCTCGGAAAAGCCACCATAGCGTAGGGTAAATTTTTTTGTGAGCCAAATCACCCTAGAATTTAAATTATTAGGACTCTGCAAGAGAGTATTTTCAATTGTTTTTCTTACTGAGGCTCCCATAATCACAAATACATGAGGATGCTGTCCATCAAAGTGAGTGCCATCATGATCCATTTGTTTGGATTTCAAAGATTTTCTGTATAATGCCAAACATAATTCCGCACCTATAATAAAAATTAAAGAAAAAAAATAATGCTGATTTGAGATCTGTACCGTTTTGCAAATCGCAGTGAGTACTCATTTTGTAATTCTCCTTTGGAATTATCTTTGATGAGAGGAATCCAAATAATTGAGCCCTAAGACAACTTCCGTCGATCACGGATTCAGAGTGATAACTTTCAAATAATTCATAATTAACAATAACCTTTTACCAAGGTTGAGTTGAGACACGTCGACTGAATGATGATTCAAAAATTTCCCGCTGGACGATTACAATGTTTGATTACCGAGCAATATCAACTCATTCTGAGCGTGTATTTTTTCTTCATTGCATATTGTTATTATCTCTGATATTGAATTTGTTGAATATAAAGTCTTTCAGTGAAAAAAATCTCACAATTCCCAGTATTTAAATAAGTGGGAGAAATCGGTAAACATGTTGCTATGATATTTGTACCATATTGCTCTATAAGAACAACATTAGATTTCACCAAACTTTGGTATGGGCGAATAGGTTCAAACCAATCACAACGCAACAGAAATTGGCATAAGCTATAAATGGCTGTGGTTCCAACGCGTTATCATGATCAATCAAATTCATTGGTCTTGGCGGCCTTTTTGAAAATGTATGTTCTTTTTGAACGAGTTACACAGCTAATTTGAATTGTGTTAATTAGAAGCCCACATTGCATGATGATGGGTGAATTTTTACAGGGTCAAACAATTATCTGAAATATTTACGACAAGGCCATTCGAATAAGATTGTTACGCTGGAATTCACAAAAGTCGTGTACCTGAACTCAAAAATTTAATTTAGATAAATGATGAAGATTATAGGTGATCGATTATTCATTCCTGTGAGCTCAGGGTAATTTACATAATAATCCTAGTGTGTCCAGTTTTTCGAACAAACTGTGTATACTCTATTAGATGAATTCATGAATTTGTTTGAGGAAAAATTATTAAGAAGACAGAATAACCTTCCATCCCGTGTTTTGTTTATTCGAGAAGGCAAACAATCATGGGTTGATACATTTTGCCGTTCGACTGAGTACCTAACTAATTATATGTCATTGGGTACTCTGGGGATATCTTCAATCAAAAGAAATTACTGCAAACACTTGAGTTACGATGTTACATACGATGAAAGTTTTACGAATTTGAGATTTAGAAAATAACAGGTTCACTAAGCATCTGTTAATTTGTCCCCTATCCTCACCTAACCAAAATGAATATATTGTCAAAAACGTGATTCGTACAATAAACTTCATATGCAGTACACAATCAAATTAAGATTATACAGACGTATATCTTATCAATCATTTATTTATTCGTATAAGTTCATCGGTAACTTCAAAAAATAATAAATAATATATGTTAGAAAACGGAGGAGAGACTATACCAGTCATTACCATCAATATACACAAGCCGAGATATATTACTTTATATATCCCAAATATGATTCCCGTCATTATACGAGATGCAGTGGAGAAATAAAAAAACGAATGTCATTTATTTCGTTACGTAATACCAGATTGATTAATCGATTGATTAACATCGATGTCAAAGTAGCAAAATTAAAATTCTGCTATATCACATCAGAATCGGTGTACATTTCCTTTTTGCAATTCTACTCTGTTTTATTAAACTAAAACTTATTAAAACTCATATCATTAGTTACCTTGTACATATGCGGAATAATAAACACCTCAGATTCATTCTTCATCCAATATTTACATGAACTTTCAGAGAACATGTGGACTCTGTATTTGATATAGTAGTTCTTTTTGTGATCGACTGCAATGAATATTCATACGATATGTTTTTGAGACACTGTACGTGAATAAGTTGAAAAAAAACTTACTTGGTTTAGCCATAGTAGACAAGATGCCGGTATAATAAAACTTGTTTCAAACGCGAAAACGTGATGGAACCAATAATAGTTCTAACCACAATCGTTCAAGAGCCGATATATTAACCCGACTAAAAAATATACTTTCGGAACCCAGGTACTTATAGAGATATTATGATAATGTTATCGTCCTCATAAACAACCAACGGAAATTATCCAACTATTCAATTTCAAACGACACTTCTCCGAGTGGGCATACCAAGCTACCTCATTCAAAATATTACAATTACCACTAGGACAACGACTTCCCGACGGTGTTTGGGAATGTATTAGTTTGGACACCGAATATCTATATCTATACTCACCTGATTATCATGAATCAGCGAGTTTTTATCATCAAACAGAATTCGCGATTTTTGAAGATCAGTGGCGCTGAGTCGGTAGAACACGTTAGAAAAAAAAAACGGTTGTACCTATGCAAATTATTTTTATATTTGTTTGCGAATAAGCAGTTGTGATGTCAGCAGTAAACCCATATTTTTTAGATTAAGACCTAAGCATATTAAACTAAAAAAGTATTCGGTTGGGATGATATATGTTTTAAAAATTCTATTCAGGATATACCTCGCAACACATTTTTCTTAATAATGGAAATCCAATTATTAGCTATAAAAAAATATTTTGAATATGATACATCTCCCATTATTTAATTTTCGAGTACTCATACGTATTTCGTTACAATCAATTAATATTCCAATCAAATCACGTAGTTTTTACTTGATGTTTATATTTGGAGTTAGACCTTGATGCATAGAAATTAATATTGGAAGTTTGATTTTACCGATTCATACTTTCACAATCTTTCAAATATTCAAATTCAGTATAAAATCAACAAACACAGGAACTATGTCAACATTTCTAGTAATTTTTAGTGCCACCAGGTAGCGTATTGATTATGTTTATTCGCCACATGTTCGCCACCGTTTGTTGTACTGAAATCAAATGAAATTACTTCTATAACAGGTTCACTAAGCATCTGTTAATTCGTCATTTATCCTGACCTAACCAAAATGAATTTATTGTTAAAAACGTGATTCGTACAATAAACTTCATATGCAGTACACAATCAAATCAAGATAACATATATACGTATATCTCATCAATCTTTTAATTATCCACATAAGTTCATCGGCAACTTCAAAAAATAATATAGATATGTTAGAAAATATGAAGAAGATGAGATTGAATCTTTTCATATAGATATTATGTTATACTATACCAGTCATTATACCATATCAATATACACAATATACTACTTATATATCCCAAATACGAAAGCAATTTTATTCCCGTCATTATACGAGATGTAGTAGAAAAATAATAAAAATGAAGGTCGTTTATTTCGTTACGTAATACCAGATTAATTAATCGATTGATTAACATCGATGTCAAAGTAGCAAAATTAAAATTCTGCTTGATCACAGAATCGGTGTACATTCCTTTTTGCAATTCTACTCTGTTTTATTAAACTATATAAAACTTAAAACTCATATCATTAGTCACCCTGTATATATGCGGAATAATAAACACCTCAGATTCATTCTTCATCCAATATTTACATGAACTTTCAGAGAACATGTGGACTCTGTATTTGATATAGTAGTTCTTTTTGTGATCGACAAATATGAATATTCATACGATATGTTTTTGAGACACTGTACGTGAATAAGTTGAAAAAAAACTTACTTGGTTTAGCCATAGTAGACAAGATGCCGGTATAATAAAACTTGTTTCAAACGCGAAAACGTGATGGAACCAATAATAGTTCTAACCACAATCGTTCAAGAGCCGATATATAAACCAGACTGAAAAATATACTTTCGGAACCCAGGTATAGAGATATTATGATAATGTTATCGTCCTCAAACAACCAACGGAAATTATCCAACTATTCAATTTCAAACGACACTTCTCCGAGTTGCCTACCAAGCTATCTCATTCAAAATATCACAATTACCACTAGAACAACGACTTCCCGACGGTGTTTGGGAATGTATTAGGTTTGGGCACAGAATATGTATATCTATACTCACCTGATTATCATGAATCATGACCAGCAAGTTTTTATCATCAAACAAAACTCGCGATCTTTGAAGATCAGTGGCGCTCATTCGGTAGAACACGTTAGATTGTATGTAAATTATTTTTACATTCGTTTGCAAAAAAGCAGCTGTGCTGTCAGCAGTTAACCCATTTCAGATCAAGACCTACGCATATTAACCTAAAATAATATTTGGTTGGGATGATATACATATGTATTAAAAATTCTATTCCGGATATACCTCGCAACACATTTTTCTTATACAAATAACGCCAATTTGGAAAATTGAACACTGCTATACCCGAAAAGGAACGAAATAGGAAATAAAACTAAAGACCTACTAGATAAATAACGAAAAACCAATTATTAGCTATAGAAAAAATATTTTGAATATGATACATCTCCCATTATTTAATTTTCAGGTACTCATATGTGTTTTTAACAATCAATATATATTCCAATCGAATCACGTAGTACATACTTGAATGTTTATATTTGAAATTTGACCTTGAAAATTATATAGTGAAAAGATTATCTTACACAGACGAATAATAGTGTGGACGTATTGAAAAAATACTTTTGGTAATCAAAATCTCATGGGATACGAAGAGGCGTCATTACTGTTGTGAGAAAAAACTTCCGCTATTTGTGAGTTTTCACTATCATGAGTACGCGATATGAATATCTCAATCAGTTATGTGTTGTCTTCCACAGCAAAGCACAAACGTCGTTATCAAAAAATGTAATTTGATTGGTTCATTTCTTTTCTTTAATATACAAATTTTTTATTCTGTTCCTATTGTGAACAATGTTCTTTGCGTCTTCAAATACTAGTTTTTCTCAGAGAGATATTCAAGAAACCGAGTATGTAGAATGTTTGCTGATTATTCATTAGATGTTTAAGAGATGAAAATAAATGACAAGAATCATAAATAAATTTTACATTTATTAAGCACTTTTAACAAGCAATTCAACCACATATTGTTATTGTTATATTGGTATTTTATATTACTCCTATAACTTCCTTCCTCTGGTAAATTCCCCAAAATATACAAAAATGATTCTCGAAAGTTCTAGTGAATGAAAAGTACATGTGTTATTCAACGTACGTGAATAATGACAATAGTTTGGAACAGCCATTCACCATTGATATATATATTTCCGCATCAACAATTCTATCGAACAAGCCAAAAAGATTATGTTCTAATCGCAAGCTACATATTTTGGGCCACCATTCACCATCCTATCTGAAATTCAATAACACCAAGTATAATTCACAGATTTCTAAGGAATCAGAGACGATTGGCCATCAAAGTGTATTGTCCCAGTTAATGTACTCAGAATATAAAAAAAACGATTCAAACAGCGAAATCCTATCTTTGTGTAAAGTGACGTTGACAACTGAGTTTTCAAGTTTCGTCATCTGGTTTTTGAATACAACAAAATGGTCAACATTGCGTTGCGTTCACATTTTTTTAGAAGATTCCAAACACTTTAGTAATCACAGCCCAGAATTCGTTCAACATGATTCCCAAATTGACTGTGTGCTGAAATGGCGGAACAATCTAATTCATGCAAAAAATAAATATTGCTCTCTGATCGCAACAAGTTCCGCCCAGTAGTAGGATCATAGAGTTTCAAGGATACGACTGAAAAGCGTGGTTTTTGGTATTCTGGTATTCGAAAATGATTTTTTTTACCAGGTGTATAAGGACAGACCAAGGGATCATCGATTTTTTTGAATAAATATAGGAGGTGTTTCAAATACGTTGGGCTGGAAAAATGAAGGGAATGTTCACTTCCAATATCAAACTGAATGAATCAGAAGAATCTTCGTTTCTTGCTATCTCCATCATAATTATGCTCTAGCTATTATCAATATGTACAATGCAATAAATATTCCTATACCTTAGTTCAAGATACACTGGAGGTTGATGATACTTCTACAAGGATGGACATTTATCAACAGTAATTTTCAATTCAAGAGAGTTTTACATTAAATAACAAAATTACCCTTTCCGTACCATAAATATATCTTTCAAATATAATTCAAACTTCAATTATAGTAAAAAATATTAAAAATGCAGATAATATAAATTAAAACTTCCATATTAATAAAAAATAGGTGGGCGATGCCCTAACAGCGGAGAATAATATAATATTACACAACAAATTTTACATATAAATGAGATGACTAGCACAGACCGAGTTTGTCAAATAAAAAAAATTGGAAGAATTGAATGTTCAATGACGATCAAAAGCAATTCTAATACTGAAAATCACATCGTTTTTGCTTCTGATCGCAATTTCTGTTTTCAATTATAGGTACCTCTCAGTCATTATTTAACCAATTATCAATAAAAGTTGCCATTGTTATTTCTATGCACCTATCACTTGCCTGTATACACATTACTAGGAGATAAATACATAACAGGTTCCGAATATAATCGCAACTAGAAGGGTAGTAGAAAAGCCATACACTCAAATCATCATTGAATATCAATCAGAGAATATTAGGATTATAAAGGAGAACGGTTGAAAAATAAAAATGCGTTTTGTACAAAGCCTGAAGTACACCAGTTTCCAATCAATATATTGAATTTGTCAATGGATTCTCTACTATCTCCATATTTCGACAATAAATTAATTCATATTACCTCTGGGTATGCTCGGAAGGGCATAAAAAAGTGTATACAAACATTAACAATCAATAAGTTACGGTATAAGGACATTTTTATGAATTAATCAATGAAATATTACATGTGTGCATGTATTCATCAATAATACATGCATACATATCCTAAACAACTACTAAATATGTATAACCTAAAAATTAGTTTCTCACATCAATGCATCTGAAAAATACAGATATTTGTTTTCTTTTAGCTATTGTTATTACATACAAAGTTACCGTACTGTTGCGAGCCTCGCCAAGAATTATTTGAATTTATGGAATCGCTACTATTCATCTTCTCTATTGTAACTGTGTTGGCATTTTTCACAATTTCACTAGAAATACTGAAAAAAAAAAATCAAATTGCAATTTATGTTGTATATACAGGGTAATGCATATTTCACAATACATTATCAAATCAGCAACGCTTTATCTTGAAAATCCAGTGAATCGATTCGAACACCTCAGAAATTGATTACTCATTTTAATTTTTCTCGTACATAACAAATCGTTCCATTTCTCGTAACATAGAACATACATTGATGTCGAATTTCATATACTTGAATAAGTTTTTTTGATGACATTTCAGGAAAATGATTTTTATTTCTTGAGATATTTCAAAATGTTTCAACCAACTTTGTACGTCTGTCCCTTTCTGATATAACAAAATGAGCAAAACAGCAGGGCCAGTTGAAATATACTTACATATTATCAACAATATCTGCATCTTTGCTACTATTTGTAGTACCATTTTCTTGTTTATCTACTATTTTCGTCCCATTTAACTTGCTGTCGTTATCCTGATTCTCGTCAGACTTATTCTCATTATTTTTATCATCGGTGCTCTGTGAAAGAAAATATATAGGCCATAATAAAATCGTTGTTAGAAATTCCTTAAGAACTCACTTGCTGTGAATTTGCGTTATTTTTTCCTCTTGTTCTCAGCATAATTGCTTCTACTCTTTTACGCCTAGCTTCTCTCTCCTTCTCTTCATTCTTCAGTCTTTCTTGTAATTCCGCTTTCTGTTTCTCAGCCTCTTCTTTAGCTTTTCTATCAGACTCTTCTTTGAGTATCTTCAATCTCTGTTCTTCTTCTCGTCTCAGCTTTTCTTCCTCTTCGCGTTTTTGAGCTTCTCTTATCGCCTGTAAAAAAATTATTATTGTAACCCATTTAGTATATTGTCAGTTATTCATTGCATCACCTCCTGCAACCTCTCTTGCTCAGTCTGTCTTTGCAACTCTATCAACTGTCTGATTTGCTCTTCTTCCCTCTGTTGCCTTTCTATCTCAGCTTTAGCTTCCGCCTCAATTCGTAATCTTTCCATTTCAGCTTGTCTTTCAGCTTCTTCGCGAATTAAGCGCCGTCTTTCAGCTAGTGCAGCTTTGGCTTCTTCTTCTGTGGTTATACGCATTTTGGTCATCGAAGCAGTCATTTCATTGACCGAACTATCATTGTTAACACTGTTATCATTATTATCGTCATTGGAGACTATATTTGTATCTGGTACGGGCGAAGCTGTAACGACTTGTGTAAGTTTCTCCGCCTTAGTTTCTTCCTTCTTCTCTTGCGTTTCTGCTTCAGGAGATTCAGCTTTGGGTACTGGTTTGAGTTCCTTCTCGCTAGTTTCTTTCAAAATTTTTTCTTCCGTATCACCACCTACAACGTCTAATTCGTCTGCTGGCTTGCTTTTGTATCCTAAATCTATATCACTCTGTTTACTGTCAGGCACGTCATTCTTTAGGGGATCGCTGAAAAGTATCGAAGAATAAGCATTGTATGGCAGATGAGACGATTTACTTACTCTTTCATGTCCGCACTAGCATCTAGAACGATTTCCTCACGTTGTCCATTCTCAATCGAATTCTGTTCCACCACCTTAGCAATGATAGGTGCAGTGTCTGGTGGCTTCTGCTGGGTCTCATCCTGAACAACATTAATCCAATTTCAATTAACCCTAATTACCAAATTCACAGATATAATCTATGAAATTTACGTTGGGAGATGCGTCATAGCTAAATAATTCAAAATACGATGATGCAACCATACATTAAATGACCTTGATATTGGTTTGTTATGAATAGTTGCAATGAGAATGTGCAATTGTTCAGAGAATATATCGAAATTACGGCAATGATTAACGAATGCCACATATTTTTACCTTTTCCATTGGATTTTTCACTAGTTTGCATTAATCTTCAATTCTGCACGATAAACATCATCAATAGTTATCCGGCATATCACAATGGTATCAACTTTTTCATTTTAATAAAGATATTAATATTCATACTATTTCAACAATCAGGCTGAAATGTATAATCATTACTTGTATCAGTCATTTTGTATTCCAATTTCTCAATTCATCTTATAGATATAGAAAAGACTATGAAAAGGAAGTGAACGTATTATGGTGAAAATATAATAATGGATACTCTAGAAATTTTATAGAAATCGGAGAGGTTGATATTTCTGTATTAAATTTTTATTCAAAGTTGAGACTTTGCAGTTACAAATTAACCGTTTCTCTGAAAATGACAGTGGAATTTAGTACAAACGTTTCTTATTCAAATTTTTCATGCAGTTATTCCACACAAATTTTAGCAAATATGTCATGAATTCATTATCCAATAATCAATCTCATGAAAAAATTAATGAAACTTGAACGTCAAAGTATTGTGAATGTAACTTTGGTATGGCTTTACAATTCCTAAAACCTTATCAGGCCCTATTTATTGCACTATTTTATTATTAGCTAGTGGGGTATCTGTATTCATTTACAATTTGTGACGCAACCACCAACCAAACACAACAGACAACTACATTAGTTCAAAATACCAAATTCATCTTGTCACTCACCATTCGTCCGGCATTTTTCACCACCTTCTGCATCCCATCCACAGGCGACTTGACCTTGGCTTTAGCAGGCCCAACTTTGTCGCTCTTCTCGCTAGGCTTGCCAGTGACCTTCCTCGCCCTGGGAAGCGGAGGCTTCGCCAGATCGTTCGATATGCCGGTGACAGCTATGCTGACAGGTCGAGGTTTCCGAGGTGCGGACGTCAAGCGATGCCTGACGCTGGCCGAGCTGGTCACGCTGTTGGTACTTTGCTGGCTCAGTGAGCTACTAGGCCGAGAGGAAGCTGTGGATATTGGAAATTGATTAGTCGTTACTTGGGAAAGGCTCGAAGAGTGCATACACAGGACACTTGATTCAGTATTAGTACGGTGTTAGGAAGCGACTTAATTTCAGCCGTTATTCATTTATTTGATCATTCAAAGAACAATACTAATTATTGACATTTCATGACGTTTGCAAAGAATAGAATCATTGAGAGTATGATATCAGAAAAGAATTCAAATATCCTACATCTAACATTACTAGAATATTTATGTCATTGTCAATAGGTCATTATTCCTAAATCCTAGTCTACTTCTAGACACTATATAATCTTCATCTTATTCGTAATAATATGTATCGTACATCTATGTTTATTACGATGAGAATGAGCAAATCATTTCGACATTTGACTTTCGATTGAAACTTCAAAACATCGAAACTACATAATTTCCTGTTTCACGAGATACTAAAAAAAACTACATAAAGTCAAACAAGTAATTATGTATATCTTATCTACCAAAGCAAGCAAGATATTCAAGGTGAAATCGGTAAGTTGCATGATTCAAGGACGAAAAATATAACACTTTCTAAGTCAAATTTACTGGTGATAATACAAACCTTTGTTAATGAAACAATATCTCTCTGCAATTAAAAAAAAAACGTCATCGATTAGCCTTTTGGCAGGAGTTGAGTGGGGGAAAATATTCAGCTAATCGACAACTAATTTCAAGCAAGAAATCCTAGTAGTTCACCATTTTTTTAGTGCAATACTCCAGGTATCAAATTGAGGATTTCATACAATAGAAAATTGATGCAAATCATAGGAATAGTTAGATATGCAATTCAAAAAGTAGATGAATATATCTTGTGATCGATGACCGGAACAACAAGAAAGGCAAACAGATAATAGATATAAAATTTGATACAAGAAGTAAGCCAAGAGAGTACACAATGAGTTTCTGAGAATTTGTATTTGTGACTCTCATCATCAATTACATACTTTCAGAAGCTACAATTTTGTTGTTGAGTAAAAGTGAAGAAAATTGTATGATATAGGGATATGCAATGAGCCACCACCACACAGGAAGGAAATCGTTGTAGGTTATCTGCCAATACCAAAAAGATGCCTCTCAAAAATGTCTATTGTAAACGGTAAAAAATACGATCTGGTAAGCTGAAGGCATATGTGTAATTAGTGATGATATACACCTCGCTTCAGTAGTATATTTGAGAAAATAGGTTTAATCTTTTTGATATTTGATGAGATTCTGATAGTTCCACGAAAATTTCACTTCGTATTTGATGGATAACATGACTAGTTTTCATAATCAGGTGAACTGCAAAATTCTCATGGAACATTTTGATGAAGAGGATGTTACCTGCCACCAACGCTGCTTAAGATATGATTTGGATTCTACCTAAGTAACTTCCACCAGCTGGATCCATTACCATGTTACTGAAATACTAGTGAAATGACAAAATGACTGTGACAATGAAGTTTTCATGATTAGAATAGTGAAAAAACTAGGTATATTTTGGATTATATCACCGTCAAACTTATAATCATGATTTTGTAAAAATAGTGTATATCAATAATCAAAAGCAAATTTAGATTGTCGAGTATGCCGAATTGGATTTTTATTCATCTTCAAACTAAGGTGTTTCATAAGTAGATCTTCAGAGTTTCGGTATATTATTATGAGGTATAATCTTAAGAAGAAGACAGTGGGCACCATTTTATAGGATTGTACACCGATTCATATTTTAGAATAGAATTTCAACTCAAAATTTTAACGCCAATTTTACTATTTGTAACGATAACACTCTCACATAATTTTGCTCGAAATCATTTGTCATTTCACTAATAAGACTGAACGATCCAAAAACATACCGTCGCTGGAATTGGAGGGAGCATTCGTCAACTTGTGCTCCCTCAACTGAGTAGTCCTAGTGGTGCGGGGCACAATGAAGACCCCGTCACCGGCGAGGTGGTGCATACTGCTGGCCAGACTCCCTGGGCCGCCCCTCGATTTGCTAACCGCCAAGTGGCTCATGCTGGAGGAGTGGGAGGAGGAGAGGGGACGCATGGGGGGATGGTTTTCGGCCAAGGAGGGCAGGTCGTGTCTCCTGCGCGGCTTGGCCAGCTGGTCTAAACGCGTCATCGAGTAAGCCCTACCTGGAGAATGGTTCAGCGATTTGCGGGACGAGTGGAAAGAAGAGGGGTCCCGAGTTGGGACTGTCGGAACCAGATCGGTGCGCCGTCGGCCGAGGTAGCCGCTCACGCAGCCTGCTGGCACAACTGATCCATTGTCTGCAACAACATCAATCAATCAGTCGATTTCTCCACAATTTTTTTTATATAAAACTTCTCACGAAAGGAGACATCCTGTAATGTTCAGAGAACATCGTGAGAAGCAAGGGAAAGGATGTAGGAATTGGTGTTCTTTTTAAATTTCTGAAGGTCATATGCCTCGGGGAACACCTCCCTGGGCAATGTGTTCCAGAGCCTCGCTGTTCGTTGGATGAACGAGTCTTTGAAAAGAGATGTTCTGCAGGTGACCAAATTAACCACAAAGAGTTTTGAGAGGTCTCTGATATTTATTCTATCCCACAGACCACAGAGAGTATGTGAGTAGTGTTATACGCTAGATTCTAGTAAGTTTCCGTCAGTGACAGATCAGTCATTCGTAACTTTCATGTATAACCCACAATGAATATTGCGTCATGGGATATTGAAATCGACATATCACGGTTTTAATAACTTCATTGATTCAAGTTATTCAATATCTTATATCGCAAAATTAGGGGTAGTGATCTCTTTAAATGTTTTTTGAGGTGTTGAAACATTAGAAATTTCAATCATTTCACGATAGTAATCTTCAGATGACATTGTCATCAAATCAAATTCAATCAAGTACAGTTTACCATACATATTAAATTTGTTGATACTCTTTATCCACTTCAATAACAGGTGAATTGTCTAAAAGATGTGTGCTACTAAACTTTTACTGTACATTTCTCACAAGGTGTAATTACAGAAATGCATAAATCATCAATTTATAACCTAGAAAAAAATCAAACCCTTAAAAATACAATACATCAACAACTCTATTCGATTATTCAATAAAATAAGAGATCATTCCATAAAAAAATCTAGAGACAATTGAGTTGGTCATTTCTTCACATTAGTAGTAAATATTAGTGGTTATTTAATAATGGAAATATTCAAAGTGAAAAATTTCAAATTCTTAAGACATATCTCAAAATCATACATTCTTTTATATTTTGGAAGGAACATATGGCAGATCAATAAGCGTTTGAAAATTCCAAAAGACTTAGTCTCTAAAAATTTAACAATGTGAGGTATACATTATTATATTATTTCTGAAGTTGCATAAAACTCCACCTGGTTAAGTATAACTAACCAATTATCAATAGTTCATTGTACATACCAATATTCAAATCAGGTTTTAAGTTTGATGAAGTCATCGCCCATTCTGATATCCTTGGATAATGAGATACAACACTCTCCACAATCGTTGGGTAAATATTAACTCTGGCACTTTCAAAATAATCACAGGGCATTTTAGCTGTGGGGCTTGTTGAATGAATATACACTCAGTAAAGTATGAAGGATTTTTTATGTTTTATTTTCTTCGCTCGTCAGTGATACTGTGAAACTCAACAAAATCCTGTTCCCTCAACCATTACATTGTAACTGGTAGAATGATGTCATCAAAATAACGAATGATAATGAATGGCCATCAACTGAATCTGTACAACAATGTTTACCATTCAAGAAGTTTTTCAATTGAGTTCATGTTATCATATTTTTACTATGAATAACCAACATTTCTTTTAACGACCAGCTTTCATTTCACGTTATTCGACCCAAAAAAAAATACGAATCTGATAATTTTATAGGGAAGCAAGTAAATACGCGAATTCTGTAGTTTATTATCGTTTTCCAGGGAAACGAAAACGAACGGCAACTGTGCATATTCTGACACTAGCTATCACCGAAAACTTGTGAGAATGGCATCTCTACAAGTATTGGCTAGATCACGACGATCAAATTTTCGACCAGAATACCTCGGTACAGATTTCATGTCAGAATATGAATCGCAAGTGCAAATTCCGCATTAAAAAAAAGGTATAATTTCATTCTCCAAAACACCCTGTGTATCATTGAAAGACAAGGTATATGTAAATTGATAATAACTATACAAATAGTTTTTGTTGTGAAAAAACTGAAAATACATATAAGAAATAGCAAGGTATTTACATCAACGAATAATCTATCTGTTATCTTCTAAAATTTAATTAGGGAAACTTTCAGCAATTCAGTTTTTGTTATTTTTTCTTTGAGATTCCCAACAGATGTTCAAAAGAAAACGAGCTACTCACTTTCAGCGGTCCTTTCTAATCCGGTGGCAGAGGTGGCTCGTTTTTTATTTCCCACATCCAAATCTCTTTCAGACTGTCTTCGCGTTAGCGAAGAAGACGAATTAGTGGAAGAAACAATATTTTGTATAGAAGTGGCCCGCCTCGTACCCCAAAAAGACACCGCCATATCAGAAGGTTCCAGCATTCTTGGTGTCGAAGACCCAAAAGCAAAGACGACATTACTCCGTTCGTTCTTCTTCTTCGACTCTAACCGTTGCTCTCGCACACTATTCCGCTTTATGATGAACTCCAATCTGTCTCGCTCTGCGTCGTTTATCGCCTTCTTTCTCTCTTCCACTTGCATTCGCCTCATATCGTCTCTCTGTCTCATGTCTTCCATTCTTTTACGACGTTCTTGTTCTTTTTGCTCCTTGAATCTTTGTGCCGCGAGAGCTTGTGCTTTGATTTCTTCCAGTTTCCGTTGTCGTTCTTCATTTTGGCGATCTCTCAAGTTGCGAACGCGAGAATCGATGTCCACTGCAACAAAAAAATCATTTTGATATTTCGAGTTTCTTCCGGTGAGTGTGTTAGCGTGATATAACCCAACGGGTTTTTCATCTACGGTGAACTAGACTACTGCAATTTGTACTGAAATTTCAACAATTTCCTTTCTAGACATCTAATTAATTCATGATGACAAAAATTAATTGCCCAAGACATATGAAATGGGCAACAAAATTTTAAATGAGAAATAAAGTTAATTGAAATCAGCACTTTATGCTTAGAGGTGTAGTTTGAGATATATAATTTCTAAATTAATTGCTCGCACTTGTCTCTGTCACAATCCTAATGACGACTGCAAACTGTACTTCTCAGTGGAACTATGATGCATAAACTCAGAGAAAGATCATTAACGTCACAGTGATTCAAGATCATGATAAATAAATTGGCATTTCAAGAATAAGGAATGAATATAAAAATGCATTGCGGGAAATTGAACAAAAATTACCCTTTGGAAAAGAGGAGAAAGTTGACATACAGCAAGAATGGACAAAACAAGCCATGGAATGATGACATTTGTCAAATTTTGTGCCAACTAATGCAGCGTAATTATAGTCGTTTATGCATCATTATGCACCATTGTTCCAATTTCACATACTGTCATATGACAAGAGGTGTGCCGATACGTCAAAGCTGAATATGTATCATCTCAACACTAATGTGATTTAAGCAAATGAGTAAATATGCGAAAATTTGGTAACTCTCAAGTCATGTTTCACGACTACGATTATGACTTTCATTCAAAATTTACACTTTGTTGGCATTATCTATAAAAATATATTTCAATAGAATCGACAATGTTTTTATGAATATATTATTAATTAAGAAAGAAAAATTTATCTGATAAATATAAGAGAGTTGACAGATTTGGTTCATCTTCCAAAACCTTGAATGTGAAAGAATATCAAATTTACCATTGAAATCCTATTTTGCTGTGATCATTTGAGAACCAATTGTTTTGGCAACACTTCACAACTATGACAAATCAATATTTCATTCCATGATTCATTGATGATTGAAAAGATTTTTTCCATAGTGACTCAATATTCCACAGACTGTTTTAATGTCATAAAACGTTGGGGATGTTTGATAAGAAAACAAATTTTACTGATTACATGTTAATAAAAACATATAAACAATGATGAAATCACAGAGGTTTTCATTCTTGACCTTCCTTCAAATCAAATGTCTGCAAATCTCGAAATGACCAGACCCACGTTGGTATGAGGAAGATGCAATGATGTTTTCACGGTCAGTCTATTCACACGTGGATGACTATCTTGACTACAGTTAGTTAATGCTAAAAATAACGTCTTTAGGTATTTCCTGAAGAATTTCACTTTTTTCATTGCCTTATTCCCTGGCCAGGGTTTATTTATAGCGGAAATTTCTCGGGTTTCATCACGGGCTAGGTTAACCTTATAACAAGGTTTCAATTTATAAACATCGATGACAATACGTTTTACGAGGATTCATTTTAAATTGGCGCATAGAGAATATACCTTTCGACACTATTATGATTTCGAAATAATGATTGAATATGTTGAAAATATCTTTGAGACTTGCAGAGTTTAATTATCTTCGAAAATATTTGGTGCATATTTTTCAAAAGCTGGAAATTTCAGTTTTCTATACGAAAAAAGATGAATAACTGTTTCTTTGTCATCTATCATCTCTGAAGCGTTTCGATCAATATTTTGGGAAACGACTAGAATTATGAAGATAAAATAAATATAGTGTATCAATTTGCTGTGAAGTTTTCAGTCAACAATGAGAGCCATCCATATTTCTGGACGGGTTAAACGTTGTGAATCGCATCTTCTATAAGAAATAACGGAAATTTTCACCCAGATGGGTGATTAAAGACATGCGCTCTAGATAATCCTTTACAGTGACAGTTCCAATGCATCTAAAACTCTCGATTAGTATTAAATTCCACCTTCTTCATATACATTTATTTCGATTTGTCAAATTTTGATATTCAAAGTTTATTTGTAGTGAAAAGTAAAATCTCCAAGGCTGAAAAACCGTTCATACGGATATAAGCATTGACTGAAAACTTGTGAAACAGAGGAAGTGAAATTTCGATATACTTAATGGATTAACTCGAAATTATTGAATTCGTTATTTTTAGGTGAGGGTAACTTAAAGATTGCATCATAAGTGCTAATACGACTTATCAAAAAAAGAACAGGTGAAATTTCAGTGAATAAAAATCTCATTTGAGAAGTTATTGCCTACTTGTGACTAATATCTTTGGTGCAATGAAGCTGAACAACTTACATTTCAACAACTTTTTCCTCACCTCCAGCAGAACCAAATCAGGACACTCATAGAATTTCCCTGTCATATCCAACAATAACCTTTGTCCGACTAAATCATCACTAATGCGCTGCTACACGTATTAGCATTTTTTCATTAGTGTTATCGCGTTGACCATTTTAAACTTCATATCGATCATTCGATTATTTATCAACATCGATGGCTATTCTTAATTGCTCAATAAAATTTGTATGTAAAGATGGAACGATTGCAAGGCGACATACGATGAATGGGCGGCAACCCACTTTACCAAGGAAACTGCTAATGTATGTATGTATGTACACCTCATGAAATCATAGACATGACTAGTTGGATTTGTCACGAAAAAAAAACGACGTTTTGTGAAACGATAAACGATAGATTAACATAACACCTCCAGTGGCGGAGATATATAAAGAACTACACAAAACGACCACCGTTGAAATCATTCGAAGTCAAACAACTACCCAAGGTTTTTCATTTATATTGTCGTTAGTTTTTGGGACTATTTTTCACCCTGTATAGCAATCAACTCATAAGTGGATAACTTTCCTGAATAATTTCAAGTTTATCACCAGATTTCTCCAGTATTTGAATAGTTATCAAAAGAATTTCATTATTTACAATCACTAGTCCAAACATTTTGCATACATGAATCCTACTTTGAATGAATGTTCCAATTTATCAATACGCATGAGCGTTGACTCAAATGCCGAATAATAATTTATGAATCATCAATATACAATGCGAGACATTTAATAAACATCAACTCATTAAAAATTGAAGGGATCTAATCTACTGAATGTGGTCCAACTAAATGACAGTATCCCAAATTGTATACCGCCTTTCAAGTATACCTATTCTGAATAGTCAATAGGTGTTAAATACGGACAATTGGGAGGAGATTGAATAGTTTCGCTTATACTAATCTATCTGTTTTTGTTTGTGAATGTAAATGACAAGTAATTGGAATTTGATATTCGATACGCATGTGTAACTTGATGAACATTCCAAGATTAGGATACTTTTGAAGATTTTCATTCAGTGTTCAGAAGATATTTTAATTTCACGTGATCCAAGATGATATAGCGAGAAATTTTAGCAGATGAATTTCTCATGGATTCTATTGATTTCCTTGAAAAGAATGTAGTAAAAATGCAAATTCAGAATTTTCTCTACACCTTGACACACGACAAGTAGAATAATCTGTGTTGTTTTTCTTTGTCTCACCGCGTCTTCCTGTCAAGATAAAATAAGATGGATGACAAAGTATATATACAGTGGCGTATCTACACATGAAAAGTTGAAAGATGAGCATTGATTGAGCAATAATCAACGATTATCAATCAATTTTATATACCTGATGTTTTTCGTTCGGAATCAAATCAAATAAAAAATCGTAGGGATCTTAGATGAATAAGAAAATTCGACATTTCGGTGCTTGCAAAAATGCCTGAGTTGTAAGTACACCTTAGACTGGTCCTATGTAAATGAATATGGGCTTTATTTCTGATGAGCGTAATTAATAGTGATAACACGAAACAAACACATTGAAGTTTGTGAACATGATATCGAGAATGAATAAGCAATTCGAATGGGTGCCTCCACTGGTTGGAAAAAATGTTAGTGGCGAGTAAACAGGTCTTGTAATTTGCATAAGATGATGAAACTCGCGTATGGTAGGTTACAGTCATCGAGTAGCCTTCACTCTTTTTTTTAATAATTCGAATAATTTGAGTGCATTTCAAAATTTTGAGTCGCACCCTACGAATTTCCATGTATTCTGTGGAAAATTTCAGTTTCAACAACACACAACACAGTTTATCAAGAACCCAAACGAACAGAAACAAATTAGAATTCCACTTAAGTTTTTTTTTACATAAATAGTACATCTAAGGAGCAGCACGTGAATACCTTGTTGCGATTTGTCTCAAGTAATTTGTTTGCTCGACCTTGACTTTAATGACCTTGACCACTAAAAAGATTATTGTGTTGGTATGTTATTAACCATCTCTACTAAAAGTTCAGAGTAGATTGGAACCTGCTCGTTTGGGCAAAAATTCTGTGCTTATTAGTTAACAATTATTCACAACATTTCTCGTTCACTATGACGGTTTTGTATTTTTGGCACACGTCAGAATTAAAATGGAATATAAACTGTTATCTTTTCAAATCGTCACTAATATAAGGACGAAAGGAATGAGTCATCAGACATACACAGTCAGAATAATAATTTTTATTAACTATGATGATATGCTACAACTTCTACTATGTCTACAAGAACAGAGTGATAATGAAATGTTTGTTCTGTATTAATTTACGGTATTGGGATATTTTGTACTACAAAAAATGATCCAATATCCAATTCATCATCGTATCTCGACGGTAAATTAATATAATCCTGACTACTGTCACGTAGAATATCAACTAAAATATTTTCGGTAGTTAAAGTAGGAGCGAGATGCATCAATGTGATTTTATTTTTTTATTATCATTTATATTATTGATTTAAAACCACAAGTCGTTTCCTATTTCGAAAAGTACTGTTCTTTTGAATCGATAACTTCATTATCACGAATTTTCTTAATGAGGAACGTGAAAAATACGATTACATCATGATCATTTGTGACGGATAATGGACTAATAGTTGAGAAAAACGCCATTTCTTGCTAGACTTTTACGTAAAGAACTACTAGTGTCGCCAAATTCACCGTTACAAAAGAGCAAAAACAAAAAATACGGAGAATCTGGTTATGCTTATTTCATGCTTCTACTCTAGCCTATCATCGTTTTTCGTTTGTTTTATGCTGGTTCCATACTGTAATATCACCTGTTTCGAATGTATATTTTCATTTAGCACATGAATTATGTAATTACATATAAGTTTCAAACCAATGAATTTTTACAAATGATATCGATTCAAGTTTTTGATAATGGGTATCAAAATATTATTGTTTATCAAGATTACAGTAGGCATTGACACGCAAATAATGTAAAAGTATCAAGTATCGAAATACTCCATTCAAAATCAACCATCCAAAAACATTCCAACAAAATAGTAAATTCTTAATTAATTTATCACGATAAATATAATTAATTCCTCTTGGGTACCTTTCTGATGAAGTAGATAATGATAATATAATTGTAAAAGCCGACGTCAAAACGTACTGACCATGACCAAGAAAATGGTCATGGAATGTTTTTTTCTTTCGAAATCCATAATATGTTCATTAAATATTAACGATACCATCTTATAGGCCTTTTTGGATTTGATATTGCCATTTCATGAGCATTATCATTTAAAGCAACAAAAAGGAAAATATATCTTCTTCAGCATAAATATAACATAATCACCATTGTTGTCATTTCAACAATTCAACACCTACCTTATGTAAAGAGTCAAAAGTATCTGACATCTCAAAATATTATTATATCTTATATCTCACAAACACTTCGAGTACGAAAAGATAAGTTGGAGTGATATTTTGATGATTTAATTCCCAATTACCCATAATAAACAATGTAACAACAACATAAGCTCCAAAAATTTGTGAAGTATTAGAGAGGCATTTCTTTCACCTCCCAATTAATAATTAAAATAGATTTATGAGAGACTGGAAACCATCCTTAAGTTTATTGCACCCACAGATGGTGAGACTTCTAACTTACATAACAATGAGTCCTAATAAAACGAAATTATTTGATCCTAGCCAATATGTTGATCAATTTCATCCAGTTTATGAAATATAAATAGAAAATCTAACCTGAAGGTTTGGATTGTTCCAGAATTTCTCGTCCATTTTCTGCCATTTTATCTCACACCACTAAAACAAACCACCACTAGCAACACGCGTCAAGACATATCACAGAGACATATCACGAGAACTTAGAATTGACAGACCAAAACTTGGAAGTATGACGGACGAAAGATGACAATAACAAGTAGTGCCTCTAGTGGTTGTTATCTCGAACTAGATCAGATATCTGATGAAGCATATGCCTTGCGTCACAAAACAAGCGTGTCTTTAAGGTCTGGAAGAAAAATAACTTCAAACATTTTTGTTCTGTTCATTTGTATTTTGTTCTTTGGACGTTGAATGATTTGTATTGTGTGCAGTGCTTGTTCATCGAATTCTTGAGAAAGCATTTTCTACACAATGAGCTATTGTTTTCAGCTATTATTTACCCTCCAAGCGTTTTACATTCGGAGCTGAGATGAGTTTCGACGTCAGGTGCAGATGCTCATATTTTTGTGATTATTACAAATTCATATGTTTGACATGACATGAAAGTGACACATTATCAAAAACAGAAGAAAGTTAAAAATTGGCTCGTTTGAGTCGTTGGCTTGTTGACACCTTGTTGACACCTTGTTGAGCTTTAATAACCTTTATGTTTTCCGAACGTCAAAGTTTCTAGAGAAACAAATTCAGCTGCTAATCAAACAATGATGTGAGATTTAAAATAACATATTACGTGCAATATAAAGACGTATTCAGCTATAATTATTTTGATTTCTGAGATTTATCATGGCACAATGCAAACAAAGTCCACAGGAATTCATCAAAAATGTATTCACTCCCCAAGTTGCAATCAAGTGCACTCCTATAGCAGAAAAATGTTGTCAAAAAAACAATTTGAACTTTATTGAACTCTTGCAACCATTCTCTAGATTGAATAGTGATGGTATATATTTTATGGAACAAATGATTTCTTTTCTAATATAGATGTTTTCAGTGCATTACAAGGATCCTACTGGTGCAAATAATACTATTCGTAATCTGAAGATTTCATTCTTAGATATAAATTGGGTACCTCCACAGACCCCTTTAGCTAGAAAACTTTTGAATTCATCTGTAAGCAATGCTCCTGAAAGTAGAAACAAAGTATTTCAAATTGGGAAACATATTCTGGATATTCCTTCTAGCACTCCATGGTTTGAAGCCTGGAGAGACACATTCATGAGAGTTCAATATCCTTCTGATCATGAATTCACCAAACATTTTCTAGCATGTATACTTGTTGTAAGCTCATCTGACCAAAACCCAGTTGAAACAGTAGGAAAGCTAGCTCAAAGTCTTGATCATCCACATAGTCATCAGCCAGGGAAGTTACCCAAATGGTTCAGTTCTAATATTCTGAAGTATTATGTGATAGTTCATGACAATATTGAAGGGGATATAACATTGTGAGTTGTACTTTCAATTATAAAAAGTAATAACTAATGATTATGAATTTTATTGTTAATGAAGTAATGTTTACAGAGCTACAAAAGCATTTGAATCCATGAAAGTGTCATTTGGAGCAACAAGCTGTTTTTTATTAAAAATCAATTCAAGATCTTCAAACCCAGAGAATGTGGAGCATTTACCTGATCCATGGAGTCAGTTCATAAATCGCCATATAGATATAGATAGTAAACCCAGTGTGGAAAATAATTCCCTCAGAAGTTCTCTAGAAGTAGGTCAAGAAGCTGAAGAGGTTAGGAATATCCCAAATTATCACCCTCTAAGCCCTGTTGAGGAAGACCTATCCGCAGTTAGTACAATTATTTTGTGTTGTGTTGAAATTAATAACCATGTTTCAAGGGAGATAATTTCAATGACGATGACAAATTCTCGAAAATCCTTCCAAAATCTCATGGAGCTTGTTTATCAACTGATGATGTGGAACAAGTCAAGTTTTTAATACATGAATTTACAAAGAGTCGCTTACTGCCATATATAGAGAAACAGATAATAGTGCTTAATGATGTGGTTTCTAATAAGAAAGGGGTCAGTAAATCATTGTTCAGTGCCACCAAAAGATGGTTCAGCCCAAACAAGCCTGGGGCTAGTTCAGCTGCTGTAAATAATTTAATGTAACTATTCATACCTATTTTTTCTTACTTTTCTTTCGTCAATTGACCCACATTTTTTGATAGATACTCTCCTGATGCCCCTGAACTGCAAATTAGAAGACTTGGAGATCTGTATTTCATGTTTAGCCATTACTCGTTAGCCTTTCAAGCATATCATTTGGCAAAAAGAGACTATAATACTGACCAAGCCTGGCTCTACTATGCTGGGGCATTAGAAATGGCAGCACTATCAGCATTCATGGCAAATGAGTCTTCCAGAAAAACATTTGATTACATGGAGGAGAGTATCACTACTTATCTCAATACATGCAAGTAAGATGACAAATACCTCAAATTATCTCCTACTCAACCATTTATTGTCAATAAATGTACTCCTGAACCCAAATTGACATTTTAGAATGCCCCAATTTGCCACGAGAGCGACAATTTTGAGTTCGGAATGTCTAAAGTGCCAATCCATGTACGGTGAAGCTGCTCATCAATTGATTAGAATGACTAGCGAAGAATCAGATTTACGCTCCGCCCTCCTCCTAGAGCAAGCTTCGTACTGTTTTCTTCAGTCTAAAATGGGAAGAAAATATGCCTTTCACATGGTTCTTGCAGGTCATCGGTTTGCTAAGTCAGCTCAACGAAAACATTCTCTCAGGTGAACAGAATCAATTGAATTACACACATTATCATCACTGTGATTTTCAGGTGTTATAAACAGGCATATCAGATCTATGATGGCGTAGGATGGGATTTGGCTAGCGATCATATTCATTATACAATAGGAAGGCAGGCAAATAATCTGCAGCAGTTTGATGAGGCAGTGGAGTCTTTTGTCAAGCTGTTGAAAGGTGAAAGTAAACAGACTCCACAACAACAAGCAATGTTCTTGAAAGAGTATTTGACGATATTAGGGGTAAGTTATTTTATTCCAAGATTTATATTGTGATTTTTTCGTTCCCTAGACGGGAAGGATATAACATAATCATTAGGAATTCAAGGAAATCATTTTGATTGAAGAGTATTTTACAAGACAAACCTTAGGTATAACATTACCATATATGGTTACAGACAACATATTCGGTTATCTTTCAATACAATTAGTACAAAATGAATAATATCTTGAGTTCATCATCGATATTCTGAATCTCTGGAACCATTTTGGCATCAATTCTTGTGGCAACACAATTATAAATCTTTACACAGACCTGCGAGATATCGTTCTTTTCACCAATGATGAGCTCTTCTGCGAAAGTCAAAGTTACGGAATCAAATGCGACCTGGTCCGGTTTCAAAATAATATAATAACCCCTGCTCAATATCCGACATAAAATCGAGATAAAAATAATGTTTTCAGAAATACTGAAATTGATCAATATCTAATGACGTTGACTGTTGAATACTAGAGTAGTAATCAACGAACTTCATAGTTTCCACGTATGAATTATTCAAAACGAGTGAATATGACTACTACAAATTTCAGGACGCGAAAAGTGATCCCACTGTATAGCATATTACCTGTTGTATTAATAACTTGTTCTGTCAGAGAATAGCAGAAAATCAATGGACGGCAACTGTGCATATTGTGACAAGCTGTCTATATTCCTGAAATATTTATGATTGGCTTTTACCTCGCGAATTCAACTGTTCAACTTTGAATTCCAGAGCAAACTTAAGACAGAAAGTGAGGCAGATCAAATGACGAATCCTATTTTACCAGTACCAGAATTGGATGTCGATTCGTTGATGCTATTAGTCGGTCCAACGAGGCCTCTTTCGACTCCAGGTAAATTGCCAGCTCTAGGCTTCAACTTCAACAATGTCGATGACCAAAGTGCGAAAACGAAATGGAATAAATTGGAAGAAATGTTGGTTCAAGAAGCAGAAGGAGGTCAGCCGTCAGTTTTCAAACCAATGGTGACACTATACACGTCTAATAAGCTTGCCAAAAATAAACCAATCGCAATCATAAACGAACCCATACAGATATTTTTGAATTTATTCAACACATTGCAAACGATGCTACACTTGAAAGAAATATACTTGTTATGGACGTTCAATACTGGAAATGACGTCATTTCCAACGAAGTGATGGATGACAAAAAAGATGGATTTATCAAAACTTACATAACTAAAGCTGTTGCCATTGAAGGTGTTTCAAAGCAGGAATTGATTCTTTCTTTGACTCCTCTGATGACAGGACACATGACAATAAATGGATTTTGTTATACTTTGACTGGTTCCAATGCAGCTTCGGAAACAAGCTTCATCAAAGGGAAGCAGCTGATTTTAGTTCCCGAAACAACTACCAAGAATGTACAAAATAGTTTAGATAGTGAAAATAAAAAAATGGTTATTGAAATTGATGTGGTCCCACCTGCACCGTGTCTTCAGGTGAAGAAAATTATTTTCGCAAAAGTTTTTGGACTTATCATAGCTGTTCTGTTTCAGGTGGTATTTTCGGAGATCCCACATGATTTCTTAGCGAATGAATTGCAGAAAGTTTCAGTGGATTTTCATAACACAAGCTCAGTGCCACTTCGAAATATCTACATGGCTACCTCAGTTCCACATTTACTTTCCAACTGCGAATTCAAAATTGATAGTGACAATTTTGGTATTTACGATTTGAGTACACCAGCAGCTAGGGAGAAGTACGTCAGAAAACACCATCTTACGTCAGTGCCTTTAACAGATAATATACTGGAGCCTGGACAAACTGTACCACTTAATATTTGGATAAGGGCTCCCAATGTCAAGGGACCCACCTCAATAGATTTACTAATTTACTATGAAAATGTGGTTAAGACTAGCATTCCAAAGTAAGTTGAATCGTGTGTGGAATTCTTGGAACATATAATGGGAGATATTTGATTTCAGATATAGACTTGTGCGACACAGTTGGAACTTGATGGTGCAAGAGTCAATTAGTGTAGATCTTACTACCCAAGCAAGTCATAATTCTAAAAGTGTAGAAGAATTAGCGTTAGCGTTGAAAATAACAAATTTGAATCGAGTGCAGAACTCGGTACTAACCGAAGTGACGTTGCTCAACGTAGGGTTACTTAGCAAACACTGGGCTCTGACTAAGGATATAGTAACACCAAAATACATTAACCTCCATTCCCAAGAATCCGCCCATATTCTACTCAAGGCAAAACGAGCTGTAAGGAAAAACAGCGAATATTCTAGTGTACCACTCAGTACAGATGAAAAATCTATGCAGATGTTTACGAACGCTTATTTGTCGTTCGCTCGAAAAGTCGAAAAACCACCTCTGACCATGTTCGATGATTTCGATAAATTCAGTTTCAAACCGAATAAGGAAGGTTTGCTGCTTCTGCATTGGCAAGCATTGGCCATAGAAGGCAAGAAAAACCGCATAGTCAGAGGCCAAACGCAGGTGCCTGTGGAAATAATTAGGAAAGAAGAAAATGTAATTCAGATGGAACATATTTTGTCTGATAACGTGATTGATATTAACGAGAAAGTGTTATCAGAGGAAGAAGCTGCTCAGTTAGCTGAAAAGCAAGTTTCCTATAACTTGGTTTATCAACCTGTTGTGAAACATGACTTCGAGAAAAACAATATGTGTATAGTGCCTATAAAGATTCTTTTACATAGCATAGTGGATAACGATGTCCTGTCTGTAGTAGTCGATACTACTGAACCATGGTAAGTCTCAATTTCAATGAGGACAGCTAGCATATTTCTATTATAGTGACTATAGGTGGTCAACATTTTGATTGGTTCCGCATCATACAAGAGACTCACGACCCATATGATTACATTGGCGAAGTGAGAAGAATGTGTAGAATTTATATATTCTATAGAATTGGGATATTCAATACATAATAACATTTTAAATTAAATGCGTCTTGTCTTAACTGATAACAAAATGCCTTGTTGTACAGCTGTCGATAATTAATACATTTAGATGCGAACATATATTGAGGATATGTCACTGAACCATATATCGATAATATATATCATAAACACCTTCTTTATTACGATAAATTGACAATATCGACATTTGAAGAAACGTATCATTCATGTGGCCTCTTAATGGCGGACCTTTTGTCACCACTGTTAATGTAGTTTCTATACGATTTTTCGATTTCACTACTTGAAGAATCCATATATAGTTCAACAGTAATTTACCTATAGATGGTGACACGATCAATTTTCGGCAGAGACCTGTTTTTCAAATATGACTTACAGATATATTTTTTCAGTGTGAAAGCGCCGACGATAAGAAAATCTAATCTCTTCTGTACGAATGCTTCCAGTCATTTTTGTTGGACAGGTAATACCAAGATATCGAAAACATTACAACCTTTGACAACCGACACAGTGCACCTAGCTGTTGTAGTAACAAGTCCAGGAACTTTCGATTTAGGTGCTCATATCCAAGTTTCTAGTAAAAAAATCGATCAGTCAGAATCTTATAAACTTCAGTCATGTCAGATACATTCGACACTGATCGTTGTAAATATCAATTCGTAATTATGTATGTTTATTTATATATTGATATAAAAGTTGTTGAATACTGTAATATAATGTGATTATTAGTGATAATCAAAATATTAATCATTTTTTGTTTGTATTGAATATATTATTATTATTAAAAAAAGTTTTTAAAGTCTTTACTGCGTGGATTACAGGATTTAATAAAATGAAAGGCGACTGTTGTAACAAACAATTTTATTTGGTTTAAATTCAAATACATCATAGATAAATAAAAGACAGATTAATATTGCACATGATTAAAAAATGCCTATGTCAAATGGACGTAATCTGCCGACAGTTAAATAAAACCAATGTGTGCAAATGATACGAACATGTATTAAGAAATATTATTTTCTATATGTACAGATATGTAGCTGGGTATTTCGTCCATTTTGAAATGAGGCTCAAAATTTAATGGCTTAACATTAAAAAACTAAATAAATTGTCAACCTGATGTGAATATCGAATAAAAACAAAGTCAATTAAAAACAATGATAACACTTCATTTCAAGAACATAAAATTCCATCGAAGTGCGAAGTTGACAATAGATTGTTGAACATAGAATAAGCAATAACAGTATTTAGTGCAGTGACACAGAAGCCATTTAAGAATTGTAGGAAAGGTTTTTGAGGGTAAGAAGGCACAAAGCAGCGGTAACCAGGCTGGTCCAAAAAAAACCACCCAGCAGAAATCATGTGTAGAATGGCGCAATACCCTGTGAATTGTCCACGAAAATTCATACTCTATCTCAAACTACGAGTCAAGAAAATCTTCATTCAAATCTGAACAATCCGAACACACCACAACAATAAATTAAATGCAACATCATTACAATCACAAACAACAGTTTCATTCTTCTGCTTTTACAAATACGTATATATGGGTGTTGTATTGACAATTATTCTTGGTTTTAACGACACACCGACTAAATGATATGCACATCAATTTTTTTAGGACATGAGAGTCGAACGGCAATACATTTTGTTAGGATTTTTTGTCAGAGTCAAACAGTGCAAAAATAATCATTTGAATGATATGTTATAGACTTTTTCAATTAACCAACAATTTTGGAAATTCAATAATATAGATTATATAGATAAAATAATTCCACCAAGTTGAAAGGTATAATCAATGGTGATTTTGTTATCACAGAGCAAGTTTGTGAAATTGGCCATATAATATCTACTACCGATTAAGACACGAATCCGATTTACATTAATAACATATATCTCTTGCTACAAACAGTTGTATCAATACCTATCTACAAGTTGAGGACTATACTGCGATTTAAAGGCAAACAATTTATATTATATGCGCGTACCGAACATTTTAAAGCATATAGACAATTGATATTCGAATAAAATATAGAAACAACATCGTCTCAACAAGTTTATCCAAGTAAGCTAACAGCACAAATCAACAATTGTTTTGGCACAATTAATAACATATTCGAGAATACTCATAATTTTTTTATAACGATCAGGTATCATGGTATTGTAGAAGGATTCTAAATTCGAAACAGTAAGTATATTAGTATGATGTGTTCAGTTTCGTTTATGAAAATGGCATTCGCTGATTTTTCAGCGCTGGAAAAGAACGAGAATGGTAGTTTGAGATAGATATTACCGCAGCTGCTTTCAAACATTGGATATGAACATCGAAGAAGACTAATAAAGCCGTTCAAGTTATGTACTACACAAATAGATACGTACATACTGTCGAGGCACTGTGAGTAAGGCAATCCTACAGTAGTTCAGTGGAGATGAGGTCGTCCACATACGCGGTACACCATTCGGGTTTTCCCGGGAAGCTGTACTTTCCGTCTTGTGAATCCCACTTCAACTGAGTATACGATACGAATTGCTCATTTGGATATCGAATTGTTATCAGATTAGAGAACATTCTTCCGATGCTACACGTATACGGTTTCGTTAGCACTCAGATGATGGAACGATCAAAATTTCGAAAAGTGGAATAATTGAAATAATTTCAGGTGATAATTTTATCGATTTTCGATAATTTTTCTCATAGATTCATTTGATTGTACTTCCGCTCTAGTATACATACATATACTTGAAAAATGAAGAAAAAACTTGCAATCTTATCACAGTCAAATAAGCTTCTTGAATTCTATAAACATAGTTTAGCGAAGAAAAAACTGAATTAAATTTTTTTTCAATAGCTATAACAGCTTTTGAAAAATCGTTAAACATTTTTAGACATCATAATGTTCTGGTTCACAAGATGAAAAGTACTCACAATAATTTTTTAAACTATGTGCAAGGTTTGTGCACACAACAGTAGTAAAATATATAATGTATGTATATATAATAAAATTTATAATTTTTTCTCAATATCCATAAAAGTTACTTTGTGTAGGTCAATATACAGAATAGACATACTCTGAAATCACAAACAAATTGAAAAGGCTACAGCAATGAACACTCTAGGTTCCTTAAGGAAGCAGTTCTTCACAAACATTAGACATTCATGGGCAAACATAACCCATCCACGTACATCCAGTGGGTAGAGTACATTTTATTTTGATCGTGACACAACAGAACCAGATAATTTTATAGGAGAAACTAACCACAATGATATAGATAACGAGAAATACATCGAAACTCGTGATGAAAACATTAAGCAATCGAGTATTGTGATGTATTAGTTTTTAAAATGTTCTTAAAACAAAAATTTGACTAGATAATTTCTTGTTTCGAATATGGCATCAATTCGTGCTCAGCACATTCCCAATGGGCGCCGAATTAGTATAATTGAAGGGATCTGTTTCTGATGTAAATTTCGACACTATTGCACATACGAAAAATGTACCTACATTGTGGTTTTCATAAAAATTAAAAGTTACATACTCTTGTACTATTAGGTTCGGGGAAAGCACCAATACAACACAAAATAAATACGATGATACATAACAAGAAGTGTTCTGCACAGTTCAATATGTTAGTGGCTGCATCCTCGCTAAAGTAACAAGTGTACATTTTAAACAATATGCTATTTTCTCTAAAAACATTTATAAAAAAGACACTTATAATTACATGAAAATAATGGCACTATAAATATGTTTTTTAGATGAGAAGAAAATATTGGGTCAGCATAATATATTACATATACATATAAATGGTGAAAATATATTATTCATATAATATACATATTCCAATTTGTATGTATCGACATACGAATATAGTACAAACAATCAGAATCGAAATGTAATCTTTCTCAAAACTTGAATTATTCCAATTGATGCATATTCGCAGTGCCAAAAATTGCTACCGAGTCGTAAAAACCCATTAAATATCAACTTCTCCAATAATTCGAAAGAAATTATAGTTGAAAACCATCCCAAATGGAATATTTCGAAGTTCCTAGATTGATTAGCAAACCGATTCTTCAGCAAAGTACTTTCAATTGTATGCTTAAAACCACATCACACGCACCACACTGAAATCGTTCTAGTAAAAATCTTATGCTCTCCCTACAAAAAAATCATCTCTTCACTTAGGTACAGAACTAAACATTTCTCAGTAAAATTTATTAATTGCTCTACTAGAGTTGTAGTTTATCACATTGATGACAATTGGCAATTGGAACAGACACGTTAGTTCTATTTCATCCACACTTGTGTATCACTATGGCACTTAGTGTCCTGTGTTGGTTAGAAGGTGACCTCTTTTAGAGGAACAACAACTCTAGGATGGCCAATCTGTTGTCATTCTAGCGCGCTTATGTAATTGAACCGTGTCGCCATATTCAGTCCCACTGCTTGCAGGTCCTGTTGAAAATCATTTTTCAGACCAAGAATATTGCAAGGAATGAGTTTTACAGCTTTGAAGCTGGTGTTATATCGAGAAAGATAAATTCGCTCAATGTAGATCTACTCTGATCTCAAGCTTGAAAAATATTTTGAGTTAATGTGACAGCTGACATGGTGGAGACAAATTATGAATACAATGTGATATGAAAACGTAGCGAGTCAATGTTGAACGAGAAGAAATGCGTCTTTCCCAAGATTTCGGAAAATATGTATATCAATTTGAAAAAATCAAAAAGATGTGCAATTTCTTTGAAACCACACTTTGTGGACAAGAATTCAAAGAATCCAATATCTAGCAAATATTTTGACTTCAAATATTTTGAATAATTCACTGGGCTTTTCGTTTTGAACCATATGGAAGTTACCGGGTCAATTTATGCATCATAATCTCATTCATGTTTTATTTACATTGTCTGTTATAATCTCAATTTCGTACATTTCAATGGAAATGTTAATACAATATAGTTCTAATCATCATGTTGTGTCTTATTGTATATTAACCTGGGGATTAGACTAGTATCGTTATGCGTTCAAGAACTGGATACATAAGATATAAGAAACATACTTCAAGAGGAAATTCACCACGACATAAAAAGAACAACTTGATGTGTCATAATCAGTGGACTCAGGACTATGACGTATTAACTCGATAACTTATCAATTCTGACAGCCAACATGATGTTGATACATAAACGTTTCTTTTTTATTTCGTTACCGTATAATGATTTCATATTTTAACCACGCATATTATTGAAATACAACAAATCCTAGAAAATACGCAGTTCATCTGAGATTCTTCTTACCTGTTGGCGACGGTAGATTGGTAGGAGTGACACTACCGGGACTGGGAGTGATATGTCCCGCAGAACTCGGCCTCGGATGATGGCTGTGCGTCAGATTCAGCGTCTGGATGTGCGCCGAGTGATGGACGGCTGTCAGATGGGGATGGTGCTCCCTGGGCGGCGAGATGGGCTCGCTCTTTATCTTAACCGGCAACGGCGATGAGGAAGCGGGTGGCGGGGTACTGCTGGAGACGGCCAGGTGCGGTAGGCATGCGCTGTGCGTCAACGACGTCGGTATCTGGTGGCTCCACGACATCGATGCCAGGCCAATGTCGGAGCCCATGCTGAAGTCTTGCGCTCCGAAAGACGTTAAAGCACCAGGATATGACAAGCCGGGAGTCTGCAACGCCACAACGGGAGTGTTAAGACTTGAATGAGCTCGCATGTGCTGTAAAAAGGACACTGGCCTCCATGAATTCATCGACTTATTTCTTTTTTTGAAAGCGCCAAATGCGATTCGCTGTTGACTCAGAATATAAGGTTTATGATTCAAAATAAACACAGACACGACTCTTTTGACAGATGATAAAATACTAATATTCTTAACCGATGTGGCATGAACCCTTCAAACGAAAATGCATCCAGTTACTCACTTCAGCGTAGGAAACTTCATCTGGGGCGATGCTGGGCCCCAAAGCTGCCGGTATGACGACTCTCAGGTTTGACCTGGGTCCTGGAGAATGCTGTTTCGAATGTTGCGGTTTGGAAGAGCTCAATCCAGGCCCTGGACTGGGTCCCGGAGAAGGAGAGCCGCCCATCGGGGACGCAGAATTCGGGTAACCGTTGCTCATCTCCAACATGCCCCCGCTGGGGTACACTGAGTCTGTTTCGGAGGAGGAGGGTCGAGGACTAATACTAGGGTGGGCCATTTGCGGACTAGATTGAAGGAGACCTGAATCGCTGTAGCTTATGTTGACAGGTACTGAGACGGGTTGGCTGTAGTTCGATGAACTCATACTGACCTGAAAAGAAATCGTTCTTGATGAGGATTGCATGACCATTCGTTAATATTCAAAATACAAGTTCAGATTTTACTATATATTCCAATCGATAGAATCTCTACTAATGAATGCAAGCGATTACGCAGTCATTTTCTATTTTCTTCAACAAAAAGAAAAGTCCCTAAGAAAGCACCCCAAACTTTCGTTTTTTTTCATTTCATCCCTGCTGTTTCTTATTAGACAATTAAGTTGTGAAGATAGTTGGTCAAGAAAATTGAATTCGTTAGAGAAAAAGGGTACATGAAATGTTACAAATTCTTGTGTGCTTGTATAATAATAATAATAATAATAATAATCAGGTATATCATTGAATGTGTCTCCCTAACCATGTTTTCGAATCAAATGAAATATGACATTTACCCTTTGTCCATTCATCTGGGTCCTCTGCTGTAACATCATCTGAAAATCCTCGTCGATCTTGCTGTATTTCGCTTCGGTGCGTGGTGTCAATTGGTACTCAGTCTCAGGCTCAGGGCTGTCAGGGCTCATCACTCCGTTCTTATGCTCCTTCTTATTGAGTGCCTGCAAGTGTCAGTGGACCAGCTCAAGGAGTAAGACCTCTGGGTTACACGCACACACATCTTTTATTCTGTCTAACGCACAGTTCTGACTTTTTTCGTTATCAATAATGTTATGAATAATGGTTTGTTTATAGCTCAATTGAACTTTTGGATGGAAATATAGTTTTCCCTGAACACCCATCCACATGATACATAGGGTGTTTGGTAAACATGCAAATAATCTTCCTGTATCTTCGAAAAGAAGATTTTCCAAAAATCACTGATGAACAAATGAAATGAGTCATGGGTTTGACAATATGGCGCAATTTTGAAAGTTCACAAATAGACAAAAAAAAAGGGTTATTAGATTCAGAATCGAGAAAATTTAGGAATGTATTATTCAAGCTATTCTTCCAAATAAATCATTCATCGAAATTTCTTCTGATTTCTACGAATTGTTTACGTGTTATCGTATTTTTTGTCACCAATATCTACAGGATAAGCAAATGTAATTTTTATTAGGATAATCATTATTTATCAATAATCTGTGCGAAGCTTTGATAATATTAAATTAAAAACAGTCATATCGATATTTTGCAGATGTCACAAACAAAAAATACACCGGGAAGGTTCTAAACTATCGCTAAATCATTTATTTTGGCTATGCAAGAACACATATATTACAATGCGCATGCTCCCAACTATTCTCAACCGAAATAGCTGCCGAAACAAAGCCATCATCAACAGAAATTGCATGTGGTTTTAGACAAAAGACTGTGACATAGTTTGTATAATTTAGAGACAGATGACGCTAGAGTGAATAAACCGCTAGTTTAGAACTGTGCGTCCACCTTCCACACATCTAACAAACATTCGAGGTTAGGGTTTTTTCGAAACTGAAGCAACAACTCGTGCGAATAACAGGCAATGCAGCAAATCGATAACCAATAAGCCAAATAAAAAACAAATCACTGTAATGAACACCGATAGATACAGGTTAAGAGTTAGTCCAGTCTAGTTGAGTTATCGTATTTGCATCAGCCGCGTATTGAGCAAGTTGCTGCTGGACTTGATGTACCTCGATTATGTTTTTGTTGGTGAGAGACTCGTGAGGCTCGTTGTATTCGGTGTATTTAAGTAGAACTTTGTCCATGTCGGTACTGGCGTATTGGTAGAGTTTGTTGCTACTGCTGAAGATTATCAGAGCTATCTCGCAGTCGCATAACACGGACAGCTCGTACGCTTTCTTCATTACTCCGAATTTGCGTTTGTTGAAAGTCACCTGAAACAATTGATCGTGATTATTTCGCATCCTGTTTCACAATATATTACATCAATGAGTGATATCACATGAAATGGTCAATACTTTAAAGAAAGTTGACAGCTTTGGTGATTTTCCAATACCACAACCGTAAAATGAAAGAATCTAGTTAACCATTGGAATTCTTATTCGGCAACAATTCCCAGAGATGCTTAATTGATATTCCATTCGATATAATTTCTGTATGGAAAACGAATAAGTTGATCTCGAATTTTTGCACAGTGATTGAATGTTTTGTATGTATTGAAAAAACATAACTAAATTTTCTTCGACGCAACGTTGACAAAAAAGACGAGCGGCAACAGTGCATATTGTGACAAGCTGTCACAACCCGTTTCCTTACATAAACATACTATGTGAGGAATTGGATTCGATTTTCATAAATATACATGGTGTTTGATCAATAAGCTACTATTTTTGTAGCTGCTTATTTTCTCTTGTATTCAACTCGACATAACTTCAATATTAATAATAATAAACATAAGTAGTAATTGTTTCGTTCAATTATTATAAAAAATACAGTCGAAATTTAGTCAAGATGAAGATTTTTGATAAAATCTTGCCTTATCGTGGAGTTGATGCAATCTTTTAGTAATAGTGAGTGATAATAAAAAAAATTGAAATCGAACTAAATGATCTGATTCCAATTTATGAATCATATAAAATTGAATATTAACTAAGTATTGTTGCCAACCCAATAGGTACCAAACCGAACCAGATAATTTTGAATATATAAAGGAGTATACATTTAAAATTCATGTGTCAACTTCATCAGTATTATTTCATTCAGTACATTATTTCGTTTAGTTAATAACTGCATCGGATTATTGTTTTCTGCAGCAATAAAAACAGATATTTCATCAATCATAATTGGATATGGAATTGAAAACAATAAAAATTAATATAATGCAATTATGATCATATACAAAGACTGAATGCAACCTGACTGAGATTTCAACAGGTTTGAATAACATACATTTGAATGAAAATAAATATTACACCTCAAACTGTTTTTAATCTAGCAGATAGTTAGGAATAATCATCAAATACTCGAAGGCATACCACAGTAGCAGAATAACCTGTGAGCAGATTCAATATTATAGTGGTGACTCAATTGCCACATAATAGACATTAACAAGCTGTCTAGCACTGTGTTATATAAAGAGCGCAACTCTGATACTATACTGTGTGCTTCATAAGACATGTTGCTGATTTTTTGAGTTATTAAAAATTCTTACCTGCCGATTCCGTTCATCGGTGATTCGGGATATTTGTATTTTTTTGCGACCCATGGCAGCAATTTTGGAGAGCTAAGTGAGAAACCCGTGACTAGTAAACAGCTTGGAGGTCACTGGGGACGCTAAGAGAACAGATTGGCAACGCCGAAATCTCACGTCGTTGTCACTTTTCAGTAATCTGCAACAAAAACGAAATTTGGTGAAAATTCAGTGCAGAAGAATTGTTAACGAATGACATGAGTTCAACAGCACTAGTTACACAGTTGTTATACACGTCAGTTGATACTGAAATTGTCGAAGTTGGTTCTGAATCTGAAAAAGGGGTATTTTCAGGAATCAAATACAGGGTGTTAATTTTTCATCACCTTGTAAACTTTTGTGAATTCTTCACATTTATAACACTAAAGTTGATCCATCACAAACATCCAAATTGAATTTAGAATTGATCAACCATTGGAAATACCATTTCTAAAAAAATTACATATGATCAAGTATTACATTCTTAAAATATTCACAAAATGAACAAAATTCAGAATATCTCGAGAACCTAAGCGTTTTACGATTTTATCGTAGAATCCGAAGGCAAAATATACAGGGTATTCAATTAATGAAAAAACACACCTATCATACACTCAACGTTTTTGGGATAGCCTGTGTATCAAAAATTAATTTTGAAATATACCCATGATGGACCTATATTGGTTCAGCTACAATTTTCCGTGAAAAATCCCGAATTCCTCGGAGTTCGGCACACCTTGTATACTTTGGAGGGACACGCGTTGGCCTTGTATACCCTAGCCGATCGATCCGTTATATACCCCAGTACACATCGAATCAGGTCACTGTGTTTGCGGGTGCCCCCTTTTTTCTTTTCGCCTGTCTGCACCCTTTGCCTTCAATCTCGAATAGTCTCCCCAGAAACCGAATATGCACACATAGGTAGGCGTAGATGCCATTGCTACGATACCGTCTCACGTGGATTCCGTATCTAGGGTGGTTATTTGATTGCGATCAAGATGCTTGGAAGATGCAATTAGTCATTTATATGGTTTAGCTGAGATCAGAACAAAGGGTGATAGTTCACGGGCCGTTTGGAGATGGCGCCACTAATTTTGTTGAGTAAAACTGCATTTTGTTATAATTTTTAATAATAATAATAATAATAATAATAATAATAATAATAATTTATTGCACTTATAGCATTAAAAAAAATGTACAAGCCAGTCACAAAAAGTATACAATGAATTAACTAAGTATCTATGTCTAGTTATACTGCAGTGCCAAATAATCCTCAATTGAGTATGGCTCAAGCTCACAAAGTAGTTTAATGAGTGGTTTCTTTACTGTACAGAAGTCAGGGGACAATTTCAAATAGGGAGGTAAATGGTTGAAAAATTTAATGCATGCAAAAAGAGCACCTCTTTCGACAAACGATAGTCTGTGTGTTGGCACACTATAGTTTATATTGTGTCTTGTGTTATGGGAGTGCTGTATTCTGTATTCGGTGAAGTAATGCCTATTTCGGAAGGCAAACTTAATACATTCAAATATATATAATGCAGGAATGGTGAATAACCCAAGTGGTTTGAAATGGTTTCTGCATGAGTCTAAGTATTTAAGACCTGTCATGATACGGAGGGCCCTTTTTTGAATTTTGAATACTCTGTCCGCTTCGCTACAGCCTCCCCAGAGAATAATACCAAAGCGAGCATGAGAGTAAAAGTTGGAATAGTAGAATGTTTTAACTATATTGCTGTTTGCGTGTTTAGCTAAAACCCGGATGCCGTAGCAAGTCTGACTCAACTTTGAGCATAGATAATCAGTATGGAAGTTAAACTTTAATGTTTCGTCAATGATAATTCCCAACAATTTTACATGGTCAGATAATTTTATTATATGTTGATTAAGCATAGTGTAGTCTGGTGTAGCCCAGGCTTGATTAACTTTAAACAAGACCATATTAGTTTTGTCGGGATTTATGACTAGCCTAGAGTTTGCGAACCAATTTTCAGTTGAAGATATTAAAGTGTTTGCGTTAGATATAAGCTCGGGGAAATTAGAGGCACTTAGAAGTAGTGTACTATCATCAGCATAGTTTATGATAGTATTATCTTGATCCGCAAGTAATGCAAAATCGTTCAAGAAAATAATAAAAATTAATGGACCAAGGACACTGCCCTGTGGAACTCCCAAGGACACGTCCAGAGCACTCGACTGTATGTAGTTACCTTTTTCATCTCTTATTTTCACTGAATGTTTTCTTCCTTCCAAGAAGGATTGAAACCAGTTTAGAGCAGTGCCACGAATACCATAGTGTGCAAGTTTAATCAAGAGTATTTTGGAGTCAATGCAATCGAACGCCCTGGACAAGTCCAAGAAAATTCCACAGGCCATGTTTCCCTTATCGAGAGAGTTGTAAATAAAGTGAGTAAGTTCAAAGAGTGCAGTTTCAATGCTCTTGCCTCTGAGAAATCCATGTTGGCTCCTACTAAGGAGATTGTGGTTTTGGAAAAATCTCACAACCTGTCCAGAGACGGCCAACTCAAAGAGTTTTGAAAAGGCACTCAGTAGACTGATGGGCCTATAATTATCAAGGGATTCAGGGTCACCTTTCTTTAAACATGGTTTGATTAACGCAAACTTCAGATTTTCTGGAAAAACTCCAGTCTGGAGAGATACATTAATGAGATGACAAAGCGGCTCAGCAATACATACAAAGCATCTTTTTAATAAGAATGTAGAGACTTCATCATAGAGACTAACATCATTTTTGGATTCTGGTGCTCAAAAGCACTTGCGAACTCCCATTCATATTTGATATGAAATATACATGTAGAACTGAAATGTCATTGACTTCGATATCAGATTTGAAAAATGATTCATAAGGATAGTCAGTAGATAATTAGTAGTTCATGGAAATTCCTCGGATATTTTCAGTGAAGTAATGTTGTGAGTATTCATTGATCGATTGATTTATATTTTTTTAGAAAATCCTGAAAATGAAACTCCAGATTCAAGAGTACATTCTGGTGAAAGATTTTCTAAGAATGGGTATGATTTACTAAGAAAATCTGCACTCCCGAAGAAACAAAAACAAACAAGTTTCAATTGACTGCATTTGACGTTCGATTAGTAAAATAAAAATTGCTACATTTGGAGCTTTGTTATATTTTTGATGACATTCAATAATTCCACCAAAAATTGTATTGTAAATACATATGCACGTTTTATAACTGTCCTTTCTCATATATAGGCGAGCCATTTTTTTTTTATATAAAAATAAATATCTACAGAAAAACAAGTCAATATGAGAAAAAGATACAAATAGTGGAGCAGTGCCGTACATTCGGGTACATTACAGAAATGAAAATATATTTGCTACAGGAAAACACAATTGGGAAAAAATCTCATTAAAACTTTTCACTGAAGTGTGTCATCCCATTATCTATTCTTGACTTCTGAGAGCATCCTCAAAAAATTCAATGAATTATTGTTCTCAAGATCTGGTATATTTAACTGAAAATGTACACAAAACTAAGATTGTTCAGCTAAAAGGTGTCCCAATTATCATATTCATCGTTAGGTATATCAATAATGGTAACAGATAAAAGGTCAGTTAAATGACATCGATATAGAGTTTATCAAGGCCAACTATTATGAGACAAAATATCTTGGCAACATCGATTCGTTTTTGTTTCATAGATTTTATTTTTATTTTTATTCTTGGGTTGTCAGAAATCTTGATTTATTTAACATGTTTCGATGGGGTTCAGAAAATCATTTAACATGAAATAAATCCAAAGAATTGACTGACATAAATAAACAAGTGTTGGACGAATATTTATTTCAACTTAACAAAACGATGTTATAGGTGAGACTTGAGATGACCCATATTAGGTGGAGTTCGGTTTACCTTCTTGTACATATTTCAATACTTCATTTCGAAACATTAATTTATTCAATTATTTATTTTTCATAATAAGTTCACAAATCACAGAATAATGATGGTGACAAAGCAAGTCTATCAATCAAGAATAACCAATTAATAGACTTTAATTCGTAACATTATCAATATCCGTAACTATCTACTAATCTGAGTATTTCCTTGCAGGAAGCACTGATAATATACCATAATTCGAATCGCTATGCAGCAAGTGAACAATTTTAATACAGAATTTCGACCAATTTGACACTTCGCAAAAAAATACGGAGTTGTTATTGTTTATATATATATCAGTTGATGTAGCGAGGGGTGGCGTTCTCAAGGACACGTAGTTCAACTCAGGTACGCTTTTAAGAACAGCTCCTGTATATGCAACACATATTACACCCTCGCCATTAGTTATAATATGCAACCAACATTACACTTATTGGATGAAAAATGGTTCAATGATAACAACCATTGTTTTGTTGTGAATGCGAAATAAGGATAGTTCAATTAGTGATATTGAATTTGAAAAAAATTGGGGAATCACGAAACGTCAATTTGAAAGTTTCGTCATAATATGCACTTATACGCTGGTAATTTTGAGGTGACTATATAAAATTCCGAGTTTGAAATAAATTCGATTCAGATCAGCTAATCATGATTACTCAATCTTATATCCTTATCACTGTCCGGAGAATACGGAACTGAATAAGTTTCGTTAAAAATAGAAATACGATACTATTTTTAAAAAGTCGATAAAAACCATTGTTACTAAATATAGTTACAAACATTGCACGATGTTTGTTTTTAATTTAAAAATAGTAAAACTAGTCGGATTCCATCGGCGATTTCACGCGAACATGAAACAACTCTGTTGGGGAGATCGTTGATCGAAGAGGTATCCTGAGATACTTGTGTCTATGGGGGCAAAATCTCACAAGTAAATGAATATTCGAAGTCAAAAACGCCCTAGGGAATTTTCGAGAAGGCGCGATCCCAACTAGGTAAATCACCGAACAAAACACGATAATCCGCAGGAAAACAATTGCAGTTGAATAGGCAACTCACCTAACGCAACCAACGACAGACAGTATCCAACCAAAATCACATAACTCGGACAAGAAATGTACTGTAACTACTGTAGTGTTCCGCACCGCACTCACGGGTACGTCTTGACGTCGCGACGGCCAACTAGATCGAATCGGACGAGGAATCGGAGAACTCTGGGGATGGATAGATGAGGCAACGCAAGCGTATCGACGCGCACCACGCGACAGAACTCGAACTACCCAAGTGGTGCGACTCGTGCCAAGTTAAGTCGAGACGATGCTGGTCGTGGCCGGCCGTGCATTGGTCGGCTGCCGGCGTGACGTCATCCGAGTCGACCAATGCCGTGCGCCGTCGGCATTTACGCCGTTCGAGTCAGCTGGCGCGGGTTAGAGAGACGCGTGGGGTGAAGCCTGGCCTGCAGCTGGCAGCTAGGCCAGCAGGACGGACCTCGCGAGACCAGGAATCTCTGTTTCTTTTATCTTTTGGCTCGTGCGTGGCGAGTCTTCGGAGAAAACTTGGGAGGAGACTGAGTCATTCATCGAAATGTCACTTTGAAGTTTGGAGGCAACATACTTGCTCGGTTCAAAATCATCGATACACAACTCATTTAATCGTTCAAAAATCCGAGTCAAATTGAAGCTTCGAGCAATTCCAGATGCAACATCAAAAGTGTTATCACTTTGAAGCTTCCACATATGATATATATTTATTTCTCACACTTTTCGTACGACATCATCACTTTTATTGTTAACGAGTCAAATGATATCAAAATGAAAACAAACGGAAATACCGCCTTCTTAGAACACCCGCCTTCTTAGAGCAAACCTAAACAAATACAAGAAATAATCTATTGAAATATTATTTTTGCTTCAGAAGATTCGCACACCAAAAGCGATCCGTCATATAACTGACGATAAGAAAGAAAAAACATCAATTCCAACGAACCACAGCTAACTGATTCCCATAGTTAAAAATATACTGGGTTAGACTTTACTCGAAACTGTTCTCTTTTCATATACAGAAGAAGTACCTCGAGAATCAGTCAGTCTTTTTTTCTATAATTAAAACCTTTTGAGGACTGAAATGACGTTTTGATACTGTCAAATATTCTTTGTCAAATATTCTTTGTGGAGTATTGAAATTACCACCTAATTGAGATGTTCCATATGATAAAAGATTAGGAATAACTTGATAATCTCGATAATTCATTGTACTTAATACAAAATATGTTGAACTAATTGCGACTAACTGATATGTCACTTTTTCATGTGTGATTGATTATATTACTCCATTTCATTCGCAACTACGTCACACAACCAATGATAGATCTTTCAATTTTTCGTTCAATTTTGCGGTAAACCAAAAACCAGACAAATGTAGGGGCATGTTTTCATGTCTATACCTCAACAGAAAGGTGCTGGAATATCAAACACAGATGGCAATGTTAAATACTTCGTGATATTTTATGTGTTTTCGGAAAATTATACCTACTACTCGGGAAATCGTAGATATTTTCGTTATGAAAATTCACTTCGAAAACTCAAAAATATGACAACATTATGGAACGAATGAAATTGAGTTCGAAACTTTCTTTGTATAGTAAATGAAAGACAATTTTTTTTCTGGGTCAAAATAAAACTATTTCCCACTTATCTGTGACTAAAATTCTAAATTCTTTGAATAATAATGCTCGTGAAATAATCTTTGTACACGTTTTTCTGCTTACATTATTCATTTCTTATCGATATACATATCGTCAGCAAATAAACATCGAGTACCTACCGAGGAATCAAAATAAAGTCAAGTTCCCCAAAGAATTAGTGATAGGATTCGAATATTCCAAATCAAAAATAAACCTCCATATATCCCGGATCACAGATAAAACACTGGGTTTCATTAACCAAAAACACCTTGAGTCACAAAACCAAAATACGTATCGGAAAATACGAATCGAGTACCGATTAAGGATATCTGTATCAGAAGTTCCAATGAACTGAAACTAAACAAAAAATTCAAACGCTGCTTAGGATCTCAGATAAGATTACGTCATATTCCTCACTTGATATAACAAGAGTGCACAGTTAGATAAGGATTTTCATGTTACACGGCGCTAAAAATTGTCAAAATGTTTGTTGCTTTCCTCAAAGACAGCATTCAAGTTGAAAATAGACTCGGACATGTCGAAATGTAATTTGAATTGTGCTTCATAGAAAGAATATACAGCGTGTCTTCGATATGTGATTTGACGTCGTCGATTATTTTTTCAAATAGCCACTCTGATTTTTTTATAAACATTCTTGAAGGGTATATACCGAGTTATACGTGCGTACGGTAGTAGTTGAAAGATTTTCAACAATCATCCAAAAATGAAGAAACATGATCACCTGATCTACCTCAAATATGTATCTTAAGTAAATGCTGATAAAGTTATCTAACAAAAATATTGTTTTGGATTAACTCCAAATATTTCCCTATTCAAAGAGAACGAATATACAGTGTGAAATTAATAAATGGTCAATATAGAATAAAATTTTTATTCTGTGCCTATGAGAGAGAATTATAATGGCTAAAATATTGATATTTTTCCTGTATCCTCATACTAAGTACATTGATTTGACAAAAAGTGCATGAAACATGTACTGGGTGTATTATTTACCTATTGTATGTTATCATTAAACATATAATGATTAAATACATTAATGATTTACAATTCCAGTAAATCATACTTCGATATGAATTCTTATTATCTATCATTTGAAGGTCATGCAGAAAACTTTAACTTTTTGAGAAATTATAATTGAAAATTTCATTCCATCAGTTGAGATAATAATAAGAGAGCGTACCTGAATATTTTAGTTCAACGCTGTAGCGAACACTCAGTGGAAGATTTCACACATTCTCAATTAATGTTTGCTTATCATTCAGTGATATTCGACTTATCTGGTCTTACTGAGAAGACACAATACCATTTGTTTACGAGAGGTCACACAACATCTGATAACTGTCATTTTATCCAAGGCAAATAAAAATCGTGGTACATAAATTCATATTTTTCTTGTGAAAGTGTTAACTGTGGAATTATATAAGCATTATGTTGATGACGCAAAAATTTTTGTGACAACTGAAAATCGATAAAAAGTAGAAGGATTTATATAACAGACCATAAAATACTGTAGTGTCAAGGGCCGACTCTGTTCAGATGTCCTGACCAAGATTATCAGATGAAAAGAAAACTGAATCAGTTTGTAGGTTAAAAGAGTGTATACCATCCAAAGATTGGCAGTAAAAGTCAGTTATCAATTGAACAATTGAGCCAAGAAAATAGAAGAGCTGATTGCTCAAATTCGACAAGAAAAAATAAATAACTGATTATGCCAAATTCAAGTGGCGAGTAAGACTGAAATATGAAGATCTTAGACAGCTCATTTCAGTCTAAAAGTGAAATTATAGACTAATGTTTGATTTGTTGTCAAATTATGTTGAATTATTACAATTCAGACTTGACGAGATGAAGTTTAGACGTTTGTATTTTCAAAATCATGCACATGGACTATTGCAAGCTGTAGATTGTTATATCTCAGCCTCAGAAATTTGTGGTGTATTCGCTGATATTTGTGAGTTGAAAAAATAAAGAAAATTCAACAAACGCCTGCAGGTCGTGTACCAAAATGGATGGCAAACACCCTCTGGAGAGAAAAAACAACAAAACCACGTGAAATGAGGTAGTGAAACCGTAACAAAAGTGAGTGTAGAATCTGTTAATGATCCCGTCGTAGGGCCAGTGACCCAAAGAGAAGAGCCGAGAAGAAGACGAAACGAAACGTCATAGAAAAGGCAGTCGCCGCCGGATTTCCGTTCAGGAGCATCCAGCTGTTCGCATACCGATTCCTAGGGGAGATCAGATCACCTCTTAGTCATCTTCTCTGGTCTGGCATCGGGCAGCCCTCGTCTCACGTGCTTTTACTTTTCTCATCTCCCTCTCGTAACGTCTCAACTCAAGCCAAGCCAGACCTTAATTCGATTGCTTCCATACTTCGGAGTCATTAAGGGTCCTCGATAATATGATAAATCGACTTGAAACTTTCGTTCTCTCTCAATACGGCAGACATGCGATGTTTAAATCAATTTCGAGTTACAATTCGAAGAAAAAAAATCTAAATTACTTGATTGACTCATTTCCATTAGTTTCTGGAAATCCAGCGGGAGTTCTGAGACAAAAAAACGAAGTTTAATTCATTGAAGGATTTTATCGTTAATTTCGACGTTTGCCTAATTTGACTTGTTGAAAATTACGTTTAGATTCACAACTGAGTAAGTTTCGAATTATTAACCCGTTATTAATCGTTCAAAATTTTGAATAATCTCGAAACCGAGATGATTTCCGAATAATTTCGAGATGAAAACGGAGTTTGGCTGATTTTAAAAGTGAATTAGTTGAACTTCTTGACCTGAAGTAAGTTTTGAAATATTTCGAATTCAAAGTTGAGAAAGAAAGAAAACAAATACAAAGCTCACTCAATATTCAGTTGAAAATAGTAGAAAATACCTGCTTCATTTTAAGATATTTCAAGAAAGGAATACTACATAGGGCGTTACCCGAATTTGCGTGACGAAGAATTTTTTATGGAATTCATTTTCGTTGTTGATGGACTAAGTAATCTGAGAGTCCTTGGGTCTTCTTTAACAATTGTGGTTTACAAATTATGTAGCTATTAACAATAGAAAACAGTTCAATGTTGATTAGGTTTGCAATTGAAATGCTGTGTTGGTGTTTGTTCGAAAAATTATTCATGCAAAAAGCCAAGGTGAGAAAGAAGTGGAATCTTCATAATTTTGTTAAGATGACAATGAGATATGTAAATAAATACACAAAACTATATACATAGGCTCAGTTTGGCGATATACCAGGTGTTTGGAATTATGAAGGGAACATTTGTTGGTTCTCAACACGTACAAAAAATTGTCGATGTCAAAATAATCAATGTGGAAATACGTAGTAATGGTATGATGAATTGATATAAAAAATGCTTGCATATTGTATACTGTTTAAATAGGTTAATGCAATTATGCCTGAAAGCTCTTCTGAAATGAGATATAACACTTGAGATCCATCAATCATTGAATACTAAATCTTGACAATCGTCGCATGTACGTTGTTGCATTGTTAGTCATGAATTATACTGAGCGTTAATAAATGTGGTAAATTCTTGTTCTCGAGCGAGATAGACAATCATATTTCAAACACCCTGTATCTCGAAAGGTCACAAGAGCATCTACAACAAAGTTTCAAAAGGAATAACGATAATTTTAATGCGTGAAGGCGTAAGATATGTATTTTTCAGAAATGCAAATGCAACACCCTGTATTTCATAGAATTTTACTGGAAATAAATCACACTGTTCAAAAAATATCCACAATGGTGAAATGGATATAATTTTCCAGGTGAGCTCTATGGAAAAGTGGTTGGCTTTTCCTTGACGTCACGGTAATCGTGAATGAAAACCGTCAACCGATGATTTTCTGTTTCAATTATGATTGCTGTTGATTTAACTTTTGGGCAAACGGAAATTTAATGATAGTTCCAGAAATAGATCTGCTGATATTTTATGCAGATCTACGTCCTTTTCAATCCGATATTTCAAACAGGGAGGCGTTGAATGTCCATCGATTTCCGCAGACAAATTAGGTATTGATACAGCGTGTCCGACAAAATCCGATACCTAACTTTTTTTTGACAGATTCTTCAAAATTCGAGCAATGAAGTGCCTTGTTTGCGTTTTTTTTTCTCATCATAATAATACTAGTAGTGAAATTAACCTTCTTCAATTACAATCATCGAAATTGTGAACTCAAACGTTCATCTATTTATAACTTTCGATAGTATGTATATAATCTATGAAATAATGAAATTGTGAGTGAGGAATAGCATAACTTCAATCTAGAATGAAACTAAACTTTCACGAGAATCATCAGAATTGAATGAAAAACAACACAGAATAACATTATCGGGAAATTAAGATCTATAAAGAACCTCTGGCGTATTCAAAAGGTTTTGGTCCTGTAAACCTGAATATTTGTCATTTTTTCACTATCAAATTCTTATCATCCATATAGGCAAACGGATAACAAAAATTCACTATTTAATTTGAAGTATTTGTTCGATAATAAACACTGAAGGAGAGTAATAAACGTAAAAACCAAATTTTCATGAAAATATCGATTATATTATGGACAAGAAATATAACGAGCCATGATATCGTATTCCTTAATTTTTGGAATTAATTTTCGGCCTATAGAATCGATGCTTTTACAGATGAATATCGCCCTCCTTGCCAATTGCATTTTTAAGGGGGTTTCTGAATAGAAATCGAATATGATGATCAATCAAAACAAAAAAATCGTTATGCTCTGTTCGTAACCGTTTTTGATTATTTAATGGAAAAATCAATTTAGTATAATCTGAGGCAGAATATTCCTTCCAAACATACAGAGTGTTTCATGATACGTGAGGCTCACTTTTGGGTGTCATTTTGACGACGATAATAGTTTATATGATGATATGTTTGTGTTCATTTCCAAAGTTACAAAGTGTCGAAAATGAGGTTTGACTCCAGTAAAAATATCACATATTATGGAACACCCTATATATAACATTTCGAAGACCCATGGAACACATTTCGGATGACGAATTTTTATACCTTTAGCATAAATATCTCGATTTTCTGAACTTTATGAACTCACCTCAGTATATCCGATAACGCCCACTGACTTTGGGATTCTGTAAAAAAAAGTTTGCTTTAATAGCTGCCAATTTCCGTTGAAATGCCTTGCCAAGATTCATTTCTCTTGTTTATTCAATTCCGAAAATCAAGTATGGTTTAGAAGTGAACGAAGTGATATCATTAAGGATAAAAAAATGGACGAAAATAATTGAAAATGCGATGACTTGATGGGATTTCCAAAAATTTAATTCAGATTGTTACTACTGTTCTACTTTTTTTACGTTGTTTCATTCATTACTAGACACATGTCAATCTTCCTGAATGAATAAACAACTGTAGAAAGTTTAACAAAGCCAACCACAAACTTTCGATAATAATAATAATATATTATATGCTTTATTGTCTTGAAAATTGATTTTGTTGACAAAGCTTCCTAAATGTAAGATGAAAAATATACAATACATACACACTAAAAATGAAAACGGCACACTGTATAAGTTGAAATAAAAATAAAAAACATGTAAAATATGCATACGTAACACAAGTTGAGTCAATATATTAAAAATTATTTGAGGATCCACAATCTCCTTAGGAGTTTGTATTGTGAGTATACGTATCTCAAAACAAAAACTCTCATTCATATACAAATACTAATTATCAATTTGAAGAGGACATAATAAAATAATATATAAAATTGTAAATTTATCAAAAATAATAAAAAATATATCTCGATATCACAGAAACACAGAATTATTATTTGATATCCAACACGTAAAACTCAATGAGAAAATTTAATAAAATCCACCAGTAACTAAGTACTGTTGAGTAGTAACATAATACTAATGGTAATAGTTTTCATAATAACCCAAATAATACTAGTAATAATAATGATAGTGTAAATAATAAGAATAATGAATAAAACTTTTTACTGATTTTACTAATTTTTTTCCCTTCATATGAGGAAATAAAAATGTTCAGTTGTCATCCGCAAAAGTACCGAGAAATCGGACATCCTGTACAATACGTGTAGATAGCAAACACTGTCGGGGAAAGAAAAAAAAAGCGGTTCGTAAGTGAGGGGCCATGTTCTAAAGATAGGTTTGGGCACGTGTGCACCAGGAGGAGCGCGGCTGGCATTGTGGGGGTCCGAAGGGGTACTGAGGGGAACCAGGGGGAGGGCGAACACGCGTTACGTGGCTAGCCGTCACGGCGCATCCTCGACTTGGACGCTCGGCGCCGCCGACGCGACGCATTTTCATTTCGTTTCATTTACACTCACTCGGTTATGGCTAGACTTTATGAGATGGTTATTGAACTACAGGGTGTTTTCATCGAACTGAACACCCATTTCGTTGGCACCTGATTCTAGTGTTATTTTTTACTGCCTGACATCAAAAGTTCATTTTCTAAATGGAACTTTCCATACAAATTGAAGTTCTATAGACATCATTTTATGCTGAGTTCGCCCATGAAAACTCGAAATGACTCAGAAAATCCTATGCTATTCTTAGATTTCCTTCAATTAGAATCGCTTATTCACATAGTGAATTTTTTATGTGTCAAAATGGTTCTTTCCTTTATGAAATTTCTTACTGATTTCAGTCATGATTACTTGAAATCAAACAGAAAATCCGAAACTACCTTCAGTCTAGTAATTAATTAACAACGTTATTTCTAAATGATTTTCTCTATGCTTCAATTAACTTTTTTCAGATAAAATTCACAGTTTTCCTTGAATTAGAATCGCTTATTCATCAAACACGCTGTTCGTGTTTTTGAACGCCTTTATTTATTTATTCTAGCAAGATAGTTGTCTTTTTTTTTTGAAACTTCGAAATAAAAAAACGAGTTGAGTTTATCATTCACATTGTTTCGAAGAATGTTTTCGATTTATAAAATATATCAACCGAAATTGGTCAACTATTGATAGTGGATAACCGTTCAACAGTTTTTTCAATATTTATATATAAATAAATGAATTTGACATCATTGTGAATTCACTGTGAAGCCTTGCCATAATTTGTAGTTCCGTGGTTAGATTAATTTTTCACTATTGGTATCGAAAGATAACCAAATCTGTCAGAACTATTTACCTTAAATGAATATTCTAGTATACTTCCAGTCATTTATTCGCAAGATACATTTTTTATGTTTCTGTCTCTAAAAATATTTTAGTGGAAATTTTCCACCATTTCCCACGTGATTTCGACATTGTTTTTTCTTTATTTCAATAGTCCATCTTCATATGCAAAGCATCATTATTTTCCACGAGCAATCTTCTATAAAAAAAGCACTACATCATCAACTCCATCAAATATTTATCGATTTAGTGGACTCCGTATTTTCCGGAATAGTACATATTGACCTATCATCAATCACATGGCCCATAACATATCATTTTATCGTGGTTTGCGGCTTCCTGCACACATATCTCACTAAATTAACGACTCATGAATTCAAGAAATAAAACTGTAACATGTTTATCGAGGTAGAAGATCAAGAAATTTTCCACGGATACCAAGTAAACAATATTGAAATGACGAACCATTTCTAACTCAGACCAAATAAATCAATTCCTCGAAAATTCGGTGCACTGTGGGAATGTACCTGTTCTGAACCCATAAGTTTATAGAATATGCATAGTTATTGAGATTTATTGTCCATAATATTGATGCAGCTTCAATATAGAATTTAATTATCACATTAATGCTCACATAAATTACGTCTTCCTTCATCATTGAAAACATATGTTTCCAGTTGAGCTTCCTGGAAAACAAATGAAACTATTCGGATTGGTACATATTTTATAGAAAATCCCATTGTGGGTATTCCGTATTATGAAAATATTGAAAGTCATCGCATTGGCCTCTAAAGGACGCCATTGGTATTCGCTATTTTTGGACAACTTTGAATATGAAAAACTCAAGTAAAGACTGTAATAGTGTCTTCCTTTCTTGTTTCACCCTGTATGATAAGAGCCTGATGAAAAATAATTTGGGTAGCTTGACCCTGAAACCACGTGGTTTTCAGTTCCATCTACTAATTCACTTTTTAAGCGACGTAGTTTAAGGAACCAATAAATTGATTGGCTTTTTCCAGAAGGACCCTTGACCTTGCACCAGAAATATATTTGTATTCTTCAAAGGACAGGAAGTGGGCAACTTGAAATTTTCGACTGTAGATGACGCCATGGACGCCGACGCCCAACCTTAATCTCAGTTTATAAAAAACTTTGTACAGAGTGCGAACGATTCGTACATGAGAAATCGTTCGTGAACTTTCAGCAGCTGTTGTGGTTTCAACCGAACTGAAAACATGTTCCTGGTTGAACGAGCCTTTTCAGTTCGATTGAAAAAATATATACAGGGGGTTCAAAATTAGACATATTCGAATTACCTTCATGAGTCGTTTCAAACGCAGTGTGTTCAAGAAGTCTTTCTACAGAAATATTACTAAAAAATATCGATTTTCTACATGACAGAAGTTCAATATTCACAACACAATATTCTATACAGAAAATTGTTTTTTTTTATCGAGGATTTGATGGAGAAGTTACTTGAAAAGTGGTAGAATTCTTATAGTTTTTGATATTGATTCTCCTTTTTTTTTCAACAATTGGCGGAACGTCCTGGATATATTAACACCGATTTTGAACCACTTTGTATATCAACTCGAGAACTATTGTTGAGAAAACTCAAAATCATCTGACATATTCCGTGTATCGAAAATACCACACAAAGATTTGTACCAGATGGCTATTATTAGTGCGACGAAACGCCTTAATGAGCAAAATTAAAAAACATTGGAATACATGTTTATTTGATACAAATCTACCACCTTTTCAGGGACACAGTGGGTTAGTCACCTTCCTCAGTGATCTAATGAAAAATCCAGAGTCATCTGTTCGGTTTAGGATGCCGGCCAAAAATCGAAATCAACGGCAAATAACGATATGGACACATACAAATTATCGAAAAAAAAAAAAACGTTAATCCAGCCATCCCACTTCACTATCCCACTTAATAACTTATAATTAAATAATTTATCTTCCGTTGATTGAATTCAGATTGAAGTCAAATATTTCGACTGATGTAACATGTTTAGACTAGCTCTGATTTTTCTTATTGGTTAATATTATTTCCTCGTTTTTCTAAATGAGAATATTTTTATATTTTCTTTAATTTTTTTTCATTTTATTATTTAACATCATCCAACAGCCGAGGCCAATTATGGGATGAGAATACAAAGCTTACAAACAAAATTTATCACAGACGTATACAAATTATAGTTATTATAAATACAGAAAATTGAAATATCAAATAATGGTTAAAAACCAACCAATCAGCATTATAATTATGGTATGATTAAATCTATGTGAAAAAAGTGAGAGCGTGTTTCATTTCGAGAGAGTCGACAACACGATTCAATGCAAGTATCAATCCTATATAAAAAAAAAGTTTTGCATAATCCATCAATGGCACGTGCCACACCTTGTGGATAATGTCTCACCGCCGCCTATGTTGACTCGTCGGCCTCATGATATCAGGGTATAGACGCTGCTTGGCGTCGGTCGACAAGAGAGCAGGGTTGCCAGCTCCAACAATTTATCACAAGATTTAGTGTTTTTTGAATTATTCTTCCATAATCAACTTTGAAGGTTTAGTTCTTTATTTCTTTGGAAAATATTTTCTGAAGACTACATTTTTTATACAGTGGCATTCTCAAAGTACGCAAGAAACGGAAAAAAATGTATTTTTTCGAAAAAATGAAACCAACTTAGCCTCTGTCAGAGTTATAACTTTTATTTTTTCGAAATAAAGATATAACTTAGATTTTTGTCATTAATTGCGTACTTCATGGATGTCACTGTATAAAATGAACCGTTTTTCCTGTAGATATTTTTCCGTGATTTTTGTATCGCTCAACATGTTTTTAATTATTTTTGCCCTATGTCATCTAGAAAACCTCATTATTTCTGTCATAAATCTTTTTTGAAATCAGGAGGATTTGGAAGGAAATGTTTTCATCATATTAGTTATCACATACAGCCTGTCTCTGGAAGGTAGGGCTAGCAAAAATCCTAGACCAATTTATGAAAATCCAACTCAATAGTCCAGATAATTTAGGAAATAAAGAGTGTCAAATATGACGTATTGGTTCGATTTTGTGGCAGTTGATTTCACATCTGATTCGTTTCAGAGAAAAAGATTGTTTCGAATTTCAGTTTTTCTGGGTATGTCTGGTGAATATTGAACTTTGGCAACCCTGCGCTTGCAGCATCAAAGCCCGGCCGCGGAAGCGAGAACAGGGAAAACAACAGCAGCAACGAGGAGCTACGAACCGGCCGACCAACAAACACAGCAGAGCGAAGCAAGGCGAAGCAAAGCATCTAACAGCGTAAGCGTAGTACGTAGCACGTAGCACGGACCCCTTCTCAAGTGGCTAAGTGCACGGGAGACGGACCTCAGGCGTCAGGCCTCACCTTTTAAGGAGCGACACAACTGCCAAGTGCGTCGGGTTACTTTGCTTCGCCCCACTAGCGGCATAGCGGCAGAGTAATCGCATTTTTTTGTGGCTGTCGCTTCCGACCGAGTGCAGGAAAAAGGCGCTAGTCTTAGCCGTACTTCAATTTGAAGTACGGCTAGTCACTAAAGATTTTCAGGTCTACGATGAGGACTATAGGTAAAAATAAACCTGGAGAGGTTCCTGCAATGCTCAAATGGCTTGTCTACAGGGCGATCCGCAGTGGCTGACCCGAAATTAATATACACAGGACCAACAAAGGGCAATAAAAACGAGTTGTTTAGAAACGGAGGTCAACGAAATATACGAATCGAAGGGCTGATGTTTTGTAACTTCGCGATTCATAATTTATTAATAATATTGCTCTATTTTTGATTGTGAAGATCGAGAGATTAAGCACAGCTTTTCTTCCTCAATCAATTCATTAATTCAATAGAGTAACCGATATTCGAAACAGAAATATTGTTTTTTGAGATCTACAATGAGGACAATAGGTAAAAATAAACCTGGAGAGCTTCCTGCAATGCTCAAATGGCTTGTCTACAGGGCGATCCGCAGTGGCTGACCCAAAATTAATATGCGCAGGACCAACAAACAAAGGGCAATAAAAACGAGTTGTTAAGAAAGGGAGGTCAACGAAATATACGAATCAAAGGACTGATGTTTTGTAACTTCGTGATTCATAATTTATTAATAATATTGGCTAGTTTTATTTGTGAAAATCGGGAGGTTCAGCGAAGCCTTTCTTCCTCAATTTATTCAATAATTCGTTAAAGTTCAACCAATATTCGAAACAAAAATATTGTCGGGAACATCTGTCGAATATGGTATTATATTATAGTATGATATCATATCAATGAAAAACGACTTTTCAGAACCAGAAAAGACTCATGTATTTGATTCTGATTCACCATTATGTTTTAATTTTTCAATCCGAATCGGAGAACCAGAAAGAAATCATCAATTAGGAAGAATCAGATAACTGGTGACAACACGATAGGTTATGTTAATGATTATGTCATTACATCAGATCAGCGATATAACAAGCTTCTCAGAAATGATTTCTAAGGATGTGCGAATTGCTCTGAGTCTACGACAATTATTTTTTCTGGTTCAGTGATTCTTTGAATTGAAATTCTGAGAAAGATTTCGCCTGTAATTCCTGATCCAGATAATCAAAGGTATCATTAACTCTAATTGGAAATATTTTCAATAAAAAATAACTTCTGGGTGTAATAAGTTACTTTGTTATAACAACATCCGGAATCCGTCGTTTTGCAGACAATCGAAAAGCACTTCGTTACAAGCTAGTGCATCATTAACAATAATATAGAATTGTGGAAACATATAGGGTGTATGACGTATGTAAGATCAAGATTGATGTAACACATTCTGTGCAAGTTTTTGATGAATTAGTTACGAAAAAACTGATAATTTTTTATATTAGCCGGTGAATTGAATGCAACTATAAAACGATTATGATATATTTTCCAATAGCAAGTATCTCAAGTTATCACATATGTCGTCTATTCGACGAGATGATAAAATATTAGTTTATTGCATTTTTTGTGGCATTGAGAGTAATGAGTGTGAGTGTTGCCTATTGACCATAATTTGAGACACCTAGTATCAATAATGAATTGATATTTTACCTTTTCCTATTCAGATTCCCGGTTAATGAAGTTCATCTGAAAAAAAAATATATATCTGATACACTTTGACGAAATCATTTTCAACTAATTATAATAATTTGCAACATCTACACTATGTCATCATTGACACTCACAGCATAGGTTTTAGGGATTTGCTTCCAAATTTTGAATGAAATCTTGCAATAAATGTTGAGAAATTTCGACATTAAAAATGATTATATCGAAAGAAATTTAGTTTTACATATTCTGTTTTTGGGTCAAAATACGTGAAAAAACAAAAATTGTTGTCGAAATGAAGATCTTATAATGAGTGCAGAATTACCATAACTTTCAATAATAATAACCATACAAAATTTCTGCTAAAGATTTCTGGTTTTGGAGAGTTATTTGAGAAAAATTGATAATGATAGAGATTGATCATTGAGAAAATTCAAAAAGCTTCAAGGAAAAAAACATGCAACTTTTCTCTAAAACATGTACGTGATGAACATTCGAAGTTCAATGTTTTGTTTAACCTTTAAAACTTCTCTTATCATAAGGTCGCGGTCATACAGAGTCAACTATTATCTTTTTTTAATTACGATTTGTAGACAGAGTATATAATAATATTGGGGAATAGTTAGTTTATTTATGTATTTTCTTGAAAATTATTGAGCGAATCCAAATAGCTAATCGAAAATGATTCACATGGGAATTTTCAGAATAGAATGAAGCTAACGAAGGTGATATTGAAATAATCATGTAATTTACAAGTTCATAGTTGCATATGTAAATGATGTTGAACCCAATGTATATTCTTAGGAATCCCCATCATGTCGGCTTTATTATTTTCTGAAACATATTCTCAATTTTCTGTTCATAAAACAATGAAACATGTTTTTGACCAGAATAAATGGTAAAGTACCAAACGACATTGCTAATTTTCAAGAAAATCAAAGGTTTATGATCATGAAAAAAACATTTTTTTTTCAATATTGTTCAAATATCTTGAAACTTTTCAACCTGTGATCCAAAAATTACCCATTCAACTTCGGTTACGTACTACAAAACACCCTGTAGAAGCAGAATATCTCAAACAACTGAGATCGTCTCCTTAGCAGGAGTGGAATAGTTATAGCCTTGCATATATGCATTTTTATGGCAAATAACATTAATATGATTCAATCAAAATCGTTGAATTCCAGAAAATATTTCAAATTTCAGGTAATAAATTGTTTAGGCCCTCAAGATGTTTACAAATACCAGAAGAAAATCAAGGATATATTCTTGATTCATTCAAATATTTTTGGATAGTCAGGGTTGTTGCTATATCTGCCATATCAAATGTCCTTACAATGATTTGATGCACATTCGGTGAGTAGATCCATTATGACATAAATTCCAATTGTAACGAAATCAAGAATGAGTTTTGATTATTAATCAGATTGATGATTTTCATTTATGAACAGTTTTTGGTAATTGATGATGACTTTTGGCTTATTGTGATCACAGATTTCTTCCCATGAAGTCGTGTCTTCAGTAACTATTCGCAGGAAAATATAGGAGTATTTTGAAAGAGATTATATGAGAAAATATATCTAATTGGAAGTTAATCACGATTATCTTGTTTTTGTATAATGTGACCCTTTGGGCAACGCTACGCCCCTGATGTCATGTTGACTGGAACTGCTTAGTCACGTATCTCTCAGCAATACGGTCCATGCCGTTTTACTCTGCCAATTTAGATCAACAACAGCCGGCTTCACCTCGCACATAGTGCTTTTTAAGTATATTTTAATCAGTTTATGACTCGAAACCGAAACACAAAATAAACAAAAGAGCCGCGTGCTGAACGTATTTCGCAAAATGTGCCACACGAACATAGACAGACGTTCTCCATTTTCAATGCCACAAAATCCATTTATGGGCAGTTTTGAGTACACACAATTTCGTTGCGAAGTACGAAGCAAAATGGTATATCCGTTTGAACATGTAGATTTGGGTTTTGATGGAAGTTTTCTTGTACCTACGTATTTTGGTCCAAGAAGCACGAATATTATCGTAGGGAAATTGATACTTTTCGAGATAATCCACTTCAAATTTGGAATTTCACTTTTTCTGTGTCACTTTTTGGACAAGATTGTACAGGTTTTTAGCGAATTTCGCCAATAACGTGACACATTATACATTATATTGAAAGGAAATATTGAAAATGCATTATTTTTCGAATATTCAAATTCGACAGCGTGTAAACAGGATGATCCAACCATCAAGCAGCTGTCAAACTACAGTAAATGTCGAATGAATTAGAAGTGCACGTTTATAATATGAAAAATACTACATTTTCAATGTTTATCGGAGAATAAAAGCATAGTAAATCCGTTCTCAAAATGACTCGTTGATTGGTTGTACAACTTCGTTCGAAAACGTCGAAGAAAAGAAGGTGAAAATTCGGACTTCAAAGAGCAATATCTCGAAAAGTATCAATTTCCCCACGATAATATTGCCGAATTCGTGTTTTTTCGACCAGAATGTGTGGGTACAAACAAAATTCATCAAAATCCAAACTCTATTGAGGTTTCCTGATTGTTCTGTTTTATTTGGAAAACTCATAAGTTCCTCAATATTAGTCATCATCTTGATAAAAAAACTCCTACTTATTCTTATTTCATCCCTTATTTTATTTACAACATAAACTCTCCTACATTGTAGTTATAATTTAAGTGCAATGAGAAATATACAACGAATATTCTTGAAACCCCAACCCCTTTGGGTATGATCATTTCTGAAACCCATTTTCGTGCAATTTTCACTAGAACGTGAGTTCAGAAAATAACCGTCGCTGCTTCCAAACTTCAATCAATTCATCAACTGTGACATGAACATGTTGACACGAACAATTAACCACAATTCATACCGGTATTCAAAATCAATATTCGTGTTGTCCACTATGAAAATCATATTCCATTCAGTGCATTGTGTCAATTTTGGTATTTTTCTTTAAATTTCCACCATATTGAAAATCCAGAATTTGGAATGATGCCAACCATGATGAGTCGATTGTTAGTGAATTTCACGAGTAGAAACTGGATTTCCGTCCGCATATGAAACGTACAAATTATTGCGCTTCCATCGGGAATGAAGCTGGAAAATCATATTTTCTATCGGATTGCCTACGATATTTGGTGTATTTTTAGAATGTTTACTCCTGGGGGTTCGTGTGTTGTTTGTGACTGGACAATAGATGCAAACTATGAAATCAGAGTATAGTTAATATATTTTTCATTCGAGTTGAAATTATCACACGATCATTTTAGATTTCCAATTCAACAATGTCTCTGTTCGAAATTTGCAGAATTACTCGACAATGAGCGAGTGTTGAATTTTTGAATAATTAATCACTAGCTACACCATGTAGTTGTACACCCCTATCTGAATGCATTTTTGTGGCGTTTATTCTTTGTTCGAAATCCTTGTATTTCAAACGAAGTCACCGACCCCACAATTTTTCGTTTTTTTTATTCAATTGTTCTTTCATTGGCCTATTCAAGATGTCTTCAATTATTGAACAGTTATTGAGGTCATATTTGACGAATAAATCCACTGTGAACAGGGATGTCATGATTACTAATATTTATATCCATACAGAAAATATTTAATCAGATCGATAATGAATTTTGGCATATGGCAACTATGTAGTTACAGATTTCCACTCATGAAATCTTGACGTCAGTTACTTCTTGCAGGAAAATATTTCAGCGTTTGAAAGTAGCTCTGACTTTGATAGCGATCCTAAGGCCTTGAGATCCCCAAGAAAATATCCTTAAAATAGGCAATGCAAAGTTAACAACGCATAATCAATCCAAAACTTTATTATTCGATGAATGATTTCTCCTATGTGGCATTTGTTTCTGGGGAGTTTGTGAAGGAAGATATCCATGAATTGGTCTACTCGTATCAAATCTGAGACACCCTGTATGCACAAAATATTCGAATTGTCTTGTCAAACGGCGCGTTGAACTGCTCGTTGAAGAGATACTTAATTCTATTTAAAGCTGCAAAACGAAAAGCATTTCCAACTTGAACAGAACACTCGAGTTCACTGAAATTACCGAGTTGGAAAGTTTCTGAAATTTCACTTCGAAGAAGGCGCATACCTGGAGGAATGAAATTATTTTTCTTTAAAAAGGAAGATTCGCTCGCATCTCAGTGCTTTTCAAATATTCCTTTAGATCATTGATCTGTTGTACGAGAGAGAAAAAGGCCGTTTGAAGTTTCAACGTAAGGGAATGGAAATATTATAGCAACGACGTGAAAAAGAACTCTCTAACTTGTACAAAATCTGTAAGTATTACTTTAAAATCACCAAAATATTCACATTTATTCAGCACACCATAGGAGGCAAGGCAAGGCGAAATGAATAATTCCATAGAACATTCACTTGAATGAAACACGAATTCCATTGATGATCATTCTTATTGCATTAAGTTGATCATCAAATAATTCTCATCATAAAATAAGGATCATTTGTCTTTTTGTCAGATTTGACAGACATGTGAAATTCAAATATTTGAGAACGTATTTAGAATCTCAGGCAATTCATTGATGTTTCGAAATATTCTGAATAGAAAAGTAAATATCAAGAAAAATCATAATTGTGTATTAGTAAATCATATATGTCATATTTTTCATTCAAATAGAGCTTGAGTATCTGAAATTGAGTAGATTTTCATTATCCTGGTCAATGCCGAATTCTGAAATCAAAATACTCGTAGAACTCTCAGACACCTACAGGGTGTCCCAGAACTCAACGTCAAGCCGAAACGGGGTGACAGGATTGATCATAACCATCACGAGAAAAATCTGAGAAAAAATCTATTTCATGCAGTTTAAAAACTATGGACATTTTAAGAAAAACCTAGAAATTTTATCAAACTGTATCATTTTTCGGTTATTGTGGTTATTCTTTTTTATTTTTGTTCATTTGACCTTTGGAAACGTAATCCTAAATAACATTTTTAGAATTCCAATAAAAAATGATGACACAATTGCCTCAAGTTTCGAGAATTGAGACTATTTGTTACGAATTTGAAATTCCAAAGATTCGTTGACTTTGACAGGCCCTCTTTAAAAAATATGTACTAGAGTGCCTTGGCATCAAGTAGCATTGAAAGTTGGCGCATTTAATCAGAATTCTAAAATGGTACAATACTTGAATACTTGTTAGTTCCATACAATGAAAAAGAGTAGAAAAATTGAAACCTTATAAGTAACCTGATTTTTGATATCTCAGTTAGAATGTTTTTGATTCGCACAAGCTCTAGGTAAGTTCTTAATTTCAAGGCAAGGTGATCAAATTTCTAGGTTTTTCTCAGAATGTCCATAATTTTTAAACTGCATGGGATAGATTTTTTTTCAGATTTTTTTCGTGATTGTTATGATCAATCCTGTCACCCCGTTTCCACTTGACGTTGAATTCTGGGACATCCTATATAAACACATTTGAATTATACAAAGGAATCTATAACGCAGGATCTGGAGTTAATCTAGGAAATCTGACTCAACATACTTCTTCAAATGTAATGTTTTTAATTAACCATTCAAGAAAAATGATACCGAGGAAGGTATTGTTTATTCTGCTCTACCACCTAGACATTTTTGTAAGTATCACAAGTTTACTAGACTGAAAATTCATCTTTTCACACCAAAGAATCGAACTAAAACTGCTGCTATGATGAAAATTTCGAGGTCAAAATTCAACTACCATTAAACGCAAACGGCGCCGAATGTGGAGAAGCCTGGCTGGGTGCCAATTTGCAAAATCCATGACTCCATCTTGAAAACACATCTTGTGAGTTTCATTGTTTCAGAAGAAAATATAATATAATAGGCATATGTTGTGTATGTACTTATACTGAGAAATAGACGTAAGGCAATCAAATAATACATTAATCAGTAACGATTCGGTTGTTTTAATTGCTGAATTCCTTCAGCTGATGATTCAACCATCAAGTGAGTGATATCACTAAAATTTGTACGTGCACTATAAACTTATTGAACTTTGTCCTGACGATAACTTCAAAATTGTCGAAACATCTAAACCTGACGAAAAGTTTCAGATTTTTTTAACTACCTTCATTAAATGTAACAACTCAATTAGAAATTTTCCTCCAGTTTCAGTTTGATTTCATTCTTTTTTCTCCTTATAAAGTCACGATTATTGTAGAAAATCAAAAACCAATACAATTTCTGATGTTTCACATCTGCATTTTTTATATTTCTGACCAATTTATCGAAAAATATATATGTTATCGAACATTTCAGGTAATTGTATGGACGAATTGAGATCGAAACGTAATTGAATATTATCTATTTTTATGCGATTTGAGCATCCTGTAATTTTCTCACTCACATGTGACCCTTGAGCAAGTGAATGATTCGAAAAAAATATATATATTTAGATTCGAACGCACACGTTAGAATGTATTGGCACAAATACGAAGCCTACATTTTTCAGACTGATATTGGCTCATGTTTTGACCTGAAAAAATTCGAGTGAATCAACATATGACAGAGAAACCATTCACGATCTATCATCATAATATCATGGCGACCTATTTTCTGGAAATATTTGTTTACTTTGTTTCTCCCTGTTATGTGAGTTTCTACAGTGTTGCCAAACACTGCGTTTGATTTTGATTTTCACTAGTTTATCCAACGTGTATTCTCACTTCATTGTTTGTGAAATGGACACAAAATAACAATTTTTACCATGTTACTCGTCAAAAACTGGTTTAATAATACATCTATTGGAAAAAAGTTTCATTGAATTGACATTATCTCAATGAATGCAGATGCATTTGATATACAAATGGGAGACTGGCAACGCTGCAACATATCCCTCTTGGGCACACGTTAAGATTACATCACCAGTAAATATTCATTCACTATTTCCTGTTCCTGTTCCGAACGTTTATGCATATATTTATGTATACGATATAGATCGAATCTGGTTCAACTTCATATCGTTTACTAGACCGAGGTAGTAATGTGAAAATTTTATAGAAATCAATAGTTCATATTTGAAATTCACAACATACTTCTGTTCGATCTCTTTTTGAGGTGAGAAATAGGCCAAAATAAAATGTATCTACTTTGCTAAACAGGGTGTTGAAACTATGGATGAAAATGAAGCTAATATGAATTTTTAGTGAACGTAAAAACTCTCCAACTTTGTAAACTATTTACTATTCACAAGGAGTTTCCATTTTTGTATTTTGATAAGCAGTGACGAATATAGAGGTTCCTGAGAATGAATATAGGTCTGAGATAATATTCCAAGTAGAATTGAAACAAAGTTTGCCATATAAACTCTCCTTCACAAATTTCACTCCTAGATCGTTTTGAATAAATATCTCAGGAACCACTATATGTATAGCAACTGACTAATTACTCATGCCAATTTGATGCTTTATCTGTCCAAGAAAAAATTATTAAGAAAAATGTGGCGATATACTTTGTAATGAGACGAGTAGTTCGAAATTTGAAAATTAAACCTTCAAGTAATCAGCTTGATAAATCTAGAATAATATGCGAAGTTTTTTGTTTTTCGATGAAATTGATATTTTTTCATATTCTCAACAACCTGTATATTAAATAGCGTAGGTATTCCGGGACTTTTATCTTTCATCGACAATGACGTTTGTCGGTTTTATTCTGACTGACTCTGTATAAATTTCTAGTTGATATAGATGTTGCAAGTGAATCATACAGAAATCGAAAATACATACAATGTAATGAAGTAATCCCTACGTCTTTCTCAATTTCGGAATCCGAAGAAACGCAAATTCTGTTGATCGTCCCATTAGTACGAAAATGTTCGATTCTTTAAATTCCCTGATTATTAAATATGGGTACCTAAAAAGATGTATTCACACACACCCCCTGGGGTTGCCTATAATCTCAGAGTTGGTATTGTGTCAACCTCTTGGTAAGAACAGATTTGACCAGATGTTGCTCAGACACATAATTTCAATAAACTGATTTTTTTGTGAAATTTTAGAACCATGTGGCACAGACCGCAATTTTGTGGTCCAGAAGTCATCATCGCAGGGGCTCGATCTTTCTCACAATCTATTAGAATTATTAAATGAATTCAAAAATCAAGGAGTAGAAAATAATAGTGACTGATCTTATATTATTTTGTAAGGACTGTGATGACTTTACTTGAATTATAGAATCCATTATAGTTCATGAATTCTGACAGAAAATATCAACAATAATTTCAGGATGGAATGAGAAGATGAACTAAGAAATAAACCATATTTTTTCTTCAAATTTTTTTTTATAAACACTTGTGTAGGGAAGTGTATGTTCAACTTTTTTATGTCACTTCATTCTTAATTTTATTTGATGTAATAAAATGACAAACAAAAGCTATTCTGAATACCTAGAATGAAACGAATTTTATTCAAGTATTCAATAACATATTTTGGTGTAATTTTACATATCTAAGTTTTCTTCTATGTCTTCTCATGATATAGTGATGAAAAAAATGAAACAAGACGCTCTTGATATAGAAGAAATTATTTGTTGACGTAGTTGATTGAATTATTACAATTCTTGAGGAGCCATCTTAAGAGACATAGAAAATATAGTTCATCAACATAATACAGAGCAATTTTAGTTATGCAATTTCGTCCTAGTGTGTAACGCCTCCGCAGTTTCAGAAAAATAACTTCCGTGATCATAACATACAGAGTGATAACGATATTTGTAATTTTAATAATGCAAATTATAGATTATTCACTGTATATGATGAATAATTGAATTTTCAGAAATTGAAACCCTTTTCAATGTAATCATTTGGAAAATCATCTAAAAATAGGCTTCAGTATGTTTCAAATCTGAAATAATAAAAATTGTTGCAACGCCACTGAGTCGATACTAGACAAGACCAAATCGACCATATGTCTGATGTGAAATCAGATCAGATGTTTCCCTTTTATTACCATGGGAAGGAGTTGGGAGATGGCTCCCGGTTCCTGGTTCTGTCGGAAGTAAGATAACTCCTGATTGGGAGAGACGAAATCACCGTCCGTTTCATAGACCAGGTAAGAGAAATACAGGGAGATTCTAGACGAAAACTGAAACATGTTTATCTCGATGATAACGAAAAAAACTGAGGGTCGCATAGGATTTTCTTGGTAGGGGTGTGAAAATTCCATAAAGGAACATTTTCATAGGCGAGAGGGACGTTCAAAGATAGAAAATATGCACTTAAGGAATAAACTATTCAAATCAAAGTGGTGAGTACATTGGAATTGCTGGGTCATTTAGAGTTATCATAAGAAACTTTGATGAAAAAATTCATCTTTGGGAGAGACGTACAAAAACATGAAACTTATGTAAAAATATGATGAAACATTTCTTGAAGGAAACTTCTTATGGGAAAGAGAGACGTCCAAAAACATGACAAAAAAATTGAACCACGAGATGAGAGAAAATGACGACAGTATCAAATTTTATGCAGAAAGTCATCATGACTGAATTCTTCTGATATTTCCACAGAAGAAATTTCTTATGGGCGAAGGTCTTATTTTCAGGTGAATTCTCCGATGATTTTTCTGGAAAATACGGTCGAAGAAATTTTGAACAAAACCATGAATTTATGACTTTATATGATCAATTCATCAAAGAGGTTATATAGCATAATAATTTGTTAACGTTCATTGTTTCTTGAAAATATGACAGTTCTTAAAAATCGCTAATCGCTGATTAGCAACATCCCTTTTACCTTGATCAGATGTAAGCGTATAAAAATGGTCCACATTGCCCGGACTATAATGTGGGAGTGGTCGCATTTTGACTGCACTCACTCTCGTCTCATGTCGCCTAGGCATTACATACGCGCGGTTAGCACTAGCACACACCCCCGATTTCGGACAATTCGACCGTTTCATCGCAGCTTTTTTCTTCTCGAAGAACCCTCCAAAAAAATAGAGAAATTTCCGACCGATGTCTCGCCGCGGGCCGCTACCCACTAACCAACCACAAACTTCTCGAGAGACTTACTTCTCAACGCTCAAAATACAAGTTTTATTTCAGTACTCACATAGCACAGCTTTTTGAGTATTTTTGACCTGCCTAAGTTGCACACAGCCATTGCCTGAATAATTTTTAATGTTAATTATAGACATAAACAAACAGAAATATCTATCTATACATAGATTCGCGTTAAAGTTACCCAAACGGACATCCACTGTGATTTCAATTCCACCGGACCCGAGCACTTGAGGTCCGCTTCATGGCAACCACCATCACAGATTACATAAACATTGTCAGGCAGCTCGTTTTCTCCCGAATGGACATTATTTCAACATTTTTTGAGAGTTCGGTGATGAACCATTTTGTCACGTGAACAAATGTCTGAAACTAGATTGATTCCTACCGTACCGATTCACCCCGTTAGATTACCAACTTATCTTCCTTAAAAATTTGCTTATTGCATTTTTATAGAATTCTTTATGAACGACATTTTGAACTTTACCTAACCCAACTTTCATCATTGTATCTTCTATATGTTTCAGTAATGTCAATATTTTTCATAGTCGGATTATTCATTCTTTAAATATTCATGATAATGTCCAATAATAAACAAATTGATATCAACTTCCGGTTCAGCAAAAAGTTCTATGAGCATTTCAAAATATTATTGCAATAGGAACATCGAAAACTTATAATGGTCGGGTTAGGTACTCGAAAAATTTTGTATATTTTATAGAATACGAGTTTTCATGATAACACAAATTGATAAAGATCTATGAAACAATTTTTCCTCCTTCCTTCCATTTTTTTCCTTATTGACACGTTCAAACATATAATCTATATGAAAAATTTATGTTGAATCCACCCATGTTTATATGCATAGCTTATGAGAAATATTGTCCACTATTTTGAAATTGAATTTTGATGTCATCAATTGGTATACCTTTGTGAACGTCATTGAAGTTGCCAATAAACAGTGCTCAAAACCTATATGAACCCAGTATTTGTACTCTGGTCACCGGAATAGTCGATGAAATCAACATCAGTAGCGTATGAATTTATCAATGTGACAGAAAACTCTGTCGAACAGAAAATTTCCTCTCTGCACGAAAACTGCTAATCAGAATCCATTCTCCGCCAAGGCGTACAAATCGAATAATTTTAAGGTTGCAATTAATCACTTGCCACAGTTTGAGAATCCATACAAAATTCATTTCATTGGATAACTTCCGTCACTGCCTCGAATATTGGGGATGAAATTCTTCCCACATTCTATCGGCACTTATAGGGCGACTGAATTTTCAACAATCAATCATTACGCAGTAGAGTAAGGTGTAATTTCCATCATCGGGATATTCGAGAGGACTACAATCATCAAAGTACTAGGAATTGTGGTCGTGCCTATACCCCATTTCATCAATAACTTTCGGAATACCCTGTATATGTTGAAAGCTGTCTGTACGTACTCTCCTAATAAATATTTCAGTTCAAACCAGTCTTGTACAATTGACGAGACTCACCCTGTATGTATATAACAATTGAACACTTTTAGTCAAAAATTATTTATCGATTCATTCGTACTGAGTCTATCATAACGCTTTTTTTTATATGTTGAATGAACAAAGAATTCTCTTGAAGGAAAGTAGTGTGTAGTATTCATTTCCATTAGTGATTAGCACTTAAGCTGTTATTCATTTCTTGATAGTGGAGTAGCAATGTGTTATCTTCAAACAAAAAATGTTGAACCTTCGAAATTATATCATTAATGAGCATGGCGAATAGCATTGGTTCCAACATTGAACCCTGAGGAACTTCCGAGACACTGATTAAACGCGATTGGTGGGACAGTTAAATTATAGTAGTTTCGATTGTTGAAATAGTGAGTATGTGAAGGTTACAAATATTCGAGAAAATATTTACAATGCCAGGTGATAAAATAGCGTATTGTTTTGTTACAATTCTTTTCATAAAATCTGCGAGAGTATATCGGAGCGTTTGAGAGTTGCTTCGTCTTTGTTAGTTTCTTTAAAATAGGCCTCAAAATCTCTCAAAGAATATACATATCTCAAATAAAAAAGATGTTCTAGTCGATCATTGTTCAAAAAACATAGAATGTGAAATACTTGGATTATTATCAAATTCTACGAAGCTACCGTATAGAGGCAAGATTTTTGGATCATAACAATCTGTCGTTATTTAGTATCCACATTTAATCAAACATATACTAATCGGTTACTCTATAATCAGCTGCCATACGATATGGCATAATTCGGTAGACAAATCAGATAGTATACCTAATTATCAGGCAATGTTGATAACATCGGAAGATCTGTTATCAGCTGTGAAAACGTCAATTTATCAACGAAAATAGAATTGGGAAAACATTTTGTGAACAGAGGAGTCACTATCAATTCTTAATAAAAATCATAGGACATTCAATTTTCCAATAATGTGTAATATTAATGGAAAGTTTGTGACAAATTTATTGATTAGTGATGACATACAATTTAGATGTAAACGTTTTTCACACTTCTTTCAATCAGCCTGAGATCAGAATGGAGAGGAAAACGACGAATTTCTAAACATAATGAGCAAAAAATGCTGGATAATCTTACAGATGATGAAGAAGTACATTTTTGGGTCGTTATCTTTGTATACGTGAAAATGATTAACATTTTGAAAGAATTTTCAACTGTTTTAATATTCAAGGGGATGTTCCAGTGTGACGTGTGTGACACTTTCAAAAAATCGATTTTTTGGGCTTATTCGATAGTTTACACTTTCAAGAATATTCTGTGAAAGCGTCAAGATCGTATCTTGAAAAGTTTTTGAATGGTAGCATTCTGAAAAGCGACCGCTCGCAAGGTATGAGATTGATAGTTCAAACTTTAAATGCGTTCTACTCGAAACGACATTTTTCAAAGAGAGAAATTGATCGATCGACTTCAGTATTATCTACAATTTTTTGATTTTTTGAAAATTGTTAAGTTAGCATGGAAAAAACGAACATTTTTTACCCAAAAACTACACTTTTTTTCAGAACTACGGCATTTTTTTATTTTTTGATATTTTTCAGAAATAGTAGGTCATTGTATAGGAAATATATTCAACTCTGATAGCCTTTTTGATTTTTTTGTTTCAGTTACTCAATCAGCCGGAATCATGTCAGCAGTTAAGAAACTTTATTTGGCACTTCCGAAGGCAGCACATAACCCCGTTATTTAAAAAAAAAATGTGAGAAAAAAATCTTGAAGTATAGCTGAAAATACACCTTTGTATGCCTAGAAAACTTCAAAGCCTTATATGGAGTACTTTACTTCAAAAAGATTTGCGAAAATAGCCCATGAAAATGGGTAACACTGGTATAGACCTTTCAGAGAATTTTCAAATATTGGGCCGTCTAGCGCCAAACTGAACAACTACGTGAACATCTTCAAGGTGAACTTATTCCATTTTCATTAAAAATATTTCGAATGACTTCGCTTCCATTACGATGAATAGTTAAGCAGTCGTCAAGTCATCAATTCCGATTTCCTAAGAAGCACTTTTCCAGTCGACCTAATCCAAAATTGATATCCTCTCCGTTCGAATAAATGAGATAAGAAAGACGTCAACCGAAGACTTGATTGGAAGTTATGAATTTCCGTCTGATCGAGCCCGTGAACGAAGGCGTGAAACACGTGCCCTCTCACGTGTCCTTCGCGCGGAGTGGGGAAAAAGGGGTGAGAGAGAGAGTGGGCGGCGAAGGGGGGAGGGAAGAGGAGGTGACCGATGGGGGACCGGGGGGTACACTCACCCCCGTGTGCGTCACTCGACCCTTGTGTTCGCTGTAGAGGACGATCGATTGGGTTATACGTACACCGGTCGTTAGTGACTCAGGGGGTGGAACTGGAACGCCAAGGTCAACCCTTTATGTTGCTGTTCCTGCTCAGCTCTACAGGAAACTCTTGAATTTCAACCCCCGCAACTGCGTGGATACGCGAGATTTTAACTCGAATCAAATGTCAATTACATAAGAACAAGAAATTCAGAGTTTTTCACGGTTCCTCATCGTCATAGTAAGACTGGCAAGTGACATCATCGATTCATTCAATTCATTCAAAACAGCTGAGGCACATTGATATACAGGGTGGCCCGACGAAAACGTACAGAAAGGTATAACTACCAGGAAGAGATTTTATCGAGAAACTAGCTGGAATCAACAAAAACAGAAAAAAAAGCGAAATGTTTTTAGGAAAATATTCTCAACACTCAATTTAACAAAATGATAAGTTTTTAAACGAAATCGATTTACTTTTTGTATTTTTTGAGAAATGCTCTAGCAACATTTCAAAGGTCCATATCTTTGCAACGAGTAGACTGAATTCCAAAAATAAAAAAGCAATGTATAGGGAATCCAAAGGACTTTTGAACGAGGTATCATTCGACCCCCATTTCCATTTGAAAAAATTTAGGGGATGCTACCCCGCTCATGAGGGTAAAATTTGAGCTATACTTATTGCGTCAAAAGTTGACGTGTTTCAGGTTTTTCTCGATAAATCTCTTCCTGGTAGTTATACCTTCCGGTACGTTTTCGGTGGGCCAGCCTGTATTATAGCTCAGTATTAGTATTAGTCGATTATGATTATAATATTAGTGTTTTTGTTAAATTGGCATGTATGTTAATGAATAGATATTAAACGTAGTTTTCTGAGTTTTGCATAAGAGCATCGCAAAATGTATGCATGATTAATTATGGATTTGATGAAAAAAGTTTCATTTTTCATTTCATTTTTCAAATAAAGCCACACGGTCATCTTTCAAATGGGAGTGCATCTCTATTGAAGCAACATATAGAGTGTATCCTGATTAAGTTTCACTTTCTTGGTTCCTTGAAATACATAGTGAATTAAAAAAATGTACAGTAACTTCTAGATTCGATTCGCAAAAAAAGGTACAAGAAATAAACACTGAATTTTCAAATTCAACTACATTTCTTCTCTCTCAAAATGTTTCCTTTTAATCTCGTCCGATGGCCATGAGAGTTATTATAAAACGTAATTTGAAAATTGCAATGATTTCAATCAAGTTACTCAATGCAACATTTCACATTCTAGTTTTAGTAGTCTCGGATCGAAATCTCACCTTACACAAAGAAAACTTGAGACTAAAAATAGCCACGCACGCTCATAAAGCCAGTGACGTGGCAACGAAAAATTCCAATGAAAGATCTCAAATTCTCGGAGTTTTTGAGAGAGAATTATCCAGAAACCCCCTCAGAGTTAATTCGGTTTGTGATTTATAACTAACCAAAAAATGCACAAGTGAAAATCAAAATCATCCGAGATTTTCCATATCATGCTGTTGGAGAATTTATTCCAATAGCACCACACAGTTGACATCTTTTACTGGGACATGAATTATTCCAATGTTTGTTCATCTGATTTGAATCGATTTTGTTGTATTTGGTGGATATGTCTCCTCGTTTGAGTGTGAGACAGTTCAAACTATCTGTATTCCGAGTCCTGAATGAATGCCTTTTGTGTTTCTTATCCACTCCTGCGAAGGGATCTAGGACAGGTATGTCACGAATGGCCTTATCAAGAAATTGGCTACACCCAGTCCAACCCTATCCTATTCAATCTATTTCACTCGTACACAGAGTTCTGTCGCTGAAAACCTTCATTACAATGTTGGTCCGAGAGTGGCCCTATCTCCTATACTCCATGCCTCTTCCTTCCTTTGTCGTACTTCGTAATATGCTTGAGAGCTCAATTATTAGAAATTTGAAGTGAGTCAAGCCTATTATAGGTTTGCATAGCTTCAAATCGAATTAATTCCTGTTCGGAACCATAATCAAAACATAGCTTCATCAGTGGTAGTTGAATTAATTCATGAACTCCTGAAATGCGGAATTCATCAACCCTCAACCGCAATAATTCCAGAAAATCAGAAACAGAGTCGCCCAACAAACTTCTCTTTGTCGAAAATTCATGGTATTTCACCTTCGTGAGAACAAAATTTTTGAACAACTCCCAATTAGATTTTTTGGGTATTTATTTTGATGGATATCATCAGGATTTTATGGTAAGATGTCTGCCATCACATAGCTGCCGTTTGCCAAACTTTATTCGCAGACATCAGAAACTGTTTGGGAATTTAAGTTTCCTATCTGACTGAATATTGTCATTATTGATAATAATAATAATAGAAATTTCAGATTTTGTTACCGATCAACATTTATTTCATTATTTGAATAAATTGAATTGAATCAAAAATATATTCAATTGAAAATACATTGAGGGTGTAACTAACATTTGAGGGGGTGATTCTTCATAGAAAAAATATAGGATCTTTCATATAAAAGAAATTTCATTGGAGCATCCCTTGTTAAGATACAAGCACTAAAAAAATTACAGTATTGAAATTAACCTGACATTTTCTACTACCACAATAAGACACTTAGACAGTAATTCATTCGATTTGCCCCATGGTTGTAAGGGGTGGAAAACGCAACCCCTCAAATTCATTTCCAATGTAACTTGTTGTCTTATTATTTGTTTATAATTTAAAAATTCATTTCCGATAGCATGTTTCATTCTAAACAAAAAATGTCCCTTGAATTTTATGCCCAAAATAAACCAGTTCGCTGCAAAACATTATTTTACTACCAGAATTAAATGATTAAAGGGGGATAAACAAAACTAATTCATTCATTATTAACAAAACATACAACATGTAGGAATAATAGTAAATGTACAATATGTCTACCTTCAGACATTACGCATGCGTCTAGACGCCTTCGCATTGAACCACGTATTTGCTCAAATAAAGGGGCTGTATCTCAACATGGGATGCTCCTATAAAGTTTCTTTATATGAAAGATCCTATCTTCTTTTCGATTAGGAATCACCCCCTCAAATGTTTTACACTTATGTAGTTACACCCTGTATATTTCATCCAAACATTGCCCCATAAGTACGTCCCTGTAAACATGGACCACAATTTTCAACGTAAACGAACTGTACAAACTTCAGTTACGCATCAATATACACGTACAGATAACGAGTGTTTTCACTGAAAATGGTATGTCCAAATTTTGATCGCTGTCTTATTTGACCCGTTGGAATCTCACGTCTGGAATTAAATAACGTAGTTCTGCCAATGGTTTCAGACAAGAATTAGCTTTGGTTTTGATTTGGTTTCGTACAGCTGTGGCACGGACACCAGGGGACATTTTCAGCTTTTACAGCCTGTATCATGGAACTTAACTTCTGTGTGTGCTGTTCTATGCTGCGCCACACGGCCAACTCGATGTATTCGCCCAAAGTTCAATATTTAATAGTCCAGGTAGTCTTGGTAAAATAATTTTATTTCTCGGGATGATTTTTGCTTAAAAATAGTGGACTGTACAGTAAAGCCTGTACTCTTGGTAGCGATCATAAGAACATTCTTGGTTGAATCCACATTTGAATATTTCGTAATCATATGGGATGGTAAAGTTATTTTGTGTGGTGGACTTTACTATAATAACCGAATATCACCAAACTTCTGGCAGCAGTACCAATAATCATCTGGGGAGCTAAGTGACAATGTATATGAAATGTCTTTCAGCTGGTTTTCAGAATATTTATGATTGTTGTTGCACCTTACGCACGGGGTATCGCGTTACTTGAGCTACCACACTCCTTAAACTGATTCATTATATTTTGAAGGTTTTATTAGATGTTTCATATTTATTTTTTCATTTTGTACTTTCGATACCGGAAGAAATTCATTTTATTACATCTTATGAAATCTCATAATCAGATCACAACGTACTCATATCGTTAACTGAGAATGACAATTCAAATCCACCTTCGAGCATCAAAATTAGAGTATGTGTACCGAATACTAAAATACATCGATTGACACCAGGGTTGGCGAAGCTACTCCATTCGGAGTAGATCTACTCCCTTTGATCACATTCTACTCCGCTACTCCAAAAGATTGATTTATACTCCGGTTGAATGTACGGATATTTAGTTCGAAAGGGACAGTTGCCGATTCTTCTGATTAGTGTTTGGCGCATGCGTAAAAGATGTTGACTCAATATGTACTAAATACTACTCCGCTTTGATGTGTATCTACTCCACTTTCAATCTCCAATCTACTACTATTTCTTAGCCTGGTGCGGCAACGCTGATTGACACATTAGTTAATGTTTAGCCATCAGTTGCTTCATTAACCTAATCAATAAGTCGACGATGTCTTCAAAGTTATTGAATAATCAATAATACTAACCTTGAGATACGCGAGTGATTTCATTGTATGTCCCAGCAGCACCTGAAAAAAATTCGTGCAATTATAGTCGAGATTTTTCGGTGAAAAATCTTTGAAGTCATCAAATTATCAATCATGTCACTTAGAAAATGTATTTATCAGTGTATATTCGATTATTATTCAAGTTTTTCTTAGAATTTCAGGAAATTTCAAATAAAAAACAAAATACAAGAATTGCAAAACAAAAAGTGGGCCCCGTGCTCATGTTAATATGGAAGTTTCAATGAAAGATTTGAAGAGAACGACCCCCCCAGATGTTTTGCCACAGGCCCCAAAAATTCTAGTTGCGCCCCTGAATTTCAATATTTAGGAACGTAATGATTTTTCATATCCAGAGTAAACCTTTATAATCTAAATCATATAAGAATACAAGCATAGTTATAACTTTCACATTATTTTGATGTTATTTCAAAGATTTAACCTCGGTGGGTATAAGCAATAGCACAATAAATATTCAAACAACACATAAAAACAAACACAATATTGAATCGCATATAGTGAAATAATGCATCGTGACCAAATAATAGTGAGAATAGTTGCTGAATAACTTGTTGAGGTTAGGTTAGGTGAATCTTCCAACCAAACACGAATCGAGATGATCAAATATGAGATATTCAATAGCTCCATTTGGCTTGTTGAGATGGATAAAGTAAAAAAGAGAGGTTCACCCAATGGTTTACTACATGTGAATAATAACAATCAAAACATCGACATGTTCGAGTAGCGTCCTTGAAATATTCAAATACTGTTTCTTTAGTAATGCTCTCCTTCTAAACTTTGTTTCTTGGACAATTCTACGCAGTCCCTATTGTACTAAATTATTCCATGAAAGGAGGCATATGAAGTGAGAAAGGTTTCAATTCAAACTTTCCATAACTTCACCACAAATTTTGGTAGTATTAATCAGCGAGAATTTCGCCAGAATTCCTGCAACACACACTACGCTACAACACGCTCCATCTGTTGCATTCCTCGTACATCACACATCTCCGTCTTCGTGATACTACAAGCATTTTCTTCCTAATTACTGTGTACTGTGTGCTGCTTCCAAGGGATTTTGTTTTCTTTTCATTCGAGATAAGTGATTCAACCTGTTTAGCGACTACCACAGAATTACATTAATTTTGAGACGAGTTCTACAGTAACAAAATGATAAATCGAACAAAATTATTAGAATCGTCATTTGGGATAATAACAATAGTTGAATTCTTGACTAGAAATTTCTGACAGTCAGTTTTGGTGCTTAAAATCGTAAAAAAACAAATACCTATTGTCGTTTGTTGTCCTATCTGGCGCGCTAACTAGAAGGTCACAGGTCGCAGTACAGCCGGTGATAAGTAGTATGGTATTTTTCAACGTACCCAAAATTCGACGATAATGAAACATTTCGATTATTTGGCAGGTACAATAGATGATAAATATTTGAATAGTTGACCTCTGATGGCCTTTTGCAGTCTTTGCGTAAAGGCCTTCAATGTCAACAGTAAAACGCTGTTGAAGGCCACTTGGCTCATTAATCGAATGCAATGGGGAGCAGGATCAATCTAACCTATACACACTCTATCATAATCGAGTAAAACATCGAGAAAATAAGAGTAACTATAAGGAACTTACGCTAGATTCAGCGCAGCACTATTCACAAAACATCAATCACAAAACATGAGACAGTTCGAGACACTTGCGCGAATACATGACACTACTAGCCAAGTTACAAGTGCACTGATCCCCCCGCTCACTGATAGCGCCGCTCCGACAAGCACCCACAGTGACGTCAACTACTATTGATTCTAGAGTCTGGAGAATAGCAATGGCGAATTCGAATTGGCAACAATCAACTTCATTACACTCCACAAGTAGTTTTCCACCTTCCGAAAATCTTTTAGGATTACCTACCACTATTTTGCACCGTATACTGTTAATATTTTAATGTCGAAGCAGCGCTCAGCGGAGCCGCAACGTTTCCCGGTGATGTCATTATGACATCACATTTAACTGGCTGGAGGCAAAATTGAGACCTTGATTCTCGTTGCTGCTGGGAACCTTTCCGCTTCTAGTATTTGTTTACCCACAAACAAGCTGAATAGTAATCAATTATCTACTTTCTTTCTAACGATCGCAGCCATAACGTCGCCTAGCAGAAATAAATCATATAAAACTCAGAATCCTTATTAAATCAAATCAAAATTTGATTAGTCCAATGAAATTCCGGACCAAGCGTCTATCTTGCTTTAAAAGCATATGTAAGATTCGTCAACAAGTGATGATCAACAAGTTGCCATTTTATTTTCATGTGACAAGGAGGCGCCGAATATTGCATTGTCGCCGAGAGGCTCTGCAACCAGTTATACAGCCAGATGATGTATCGCCATATCAGCCAGAAAAAACAAGGCCTATGTTGCCAAGCGTATCGATAATATCACCCTTCACGATTATTTGAATGGGAACTGGTAATAGGAGTGGCTGATTTGAGAAATAAATTAAATGTTCACTTTATATATAAAACTTCAGGTAGTGAGAAAGGTTTCATGGAAAATGAATGATCATCATAATCTATATGAAACATACTTAATTGTTTGGAAAAAAATTTAGATGTATCATTACGAAATATATTTTCAATTTTATTTATATGACTGTCGGGAGTTGATCTTGAATTAAGTATATCCACCATATCTGTTTTGGTACTTTTTTTTCTTATTATTTTATTATTGATAATCATACACTGAATGTTTGATTACATAATTCATGTGTAATTACTAATAGTTACCTTGTGAAGAGGTTGTCCACCTAGAAATTATGTAAATACCTACTTGTGCATTTGATGAATCGTTTGAAAAGTTTTACTATTCTATTCCAAATTCAAAGGTTATAAATTATTGTGGTGAAATGATACAGATAAATCAACATAATTTTATCCCGAACAATCAAATTCAAGATAAGTCGAAAGTATAAGCAAGGGTTTGAATATATTATTTCATTCTCACAGATGAAAAATAGTATAATGAATACTATCTACAATATGTGGTACTGATTAAAAGTAATGGCAACAGTGTCAGAATGGAAAATGAAACAAATATGGAAAAGAACAGACAAAATGACAATAAATTCCTCTCGAATGTGAAGGGAAGATCGAAATGTGTCGACCCTCTATAGAGGATCCCACGTTTATTTTCTTACAGTCTCATGCATAGTCCCATGTGGCAATACATCTTTAGCCAGTCACGGACTAGCACTTTAAGATATCCGAAATTTTCTATCCATCCAACGGTGCCCGTTCATTTGTTTCTCCATATAATTCTTTGAAAATCTTACTTTTCTATCACTGTTTCATTTATTTATTTTCACTAATTCATAATATTTTACCTATTTGCTATATCTCTAGTGGGATATATAGCAAATTCGAACGAAATAGTTCATTACTCTTGTATAGATGTAATCCATATACAAATGAAACTAATAGAAATTATAACATGCAACAAAATTAAGAGATTAAAATTTCAAAATTCCAATACTACAATGCTGTTTGATCCACAAGATAGCACTTATATCTGTAATATCTGTGGGTACCGGGGAATTTATATCATTTACATAGCACTGTCATGATCGTGGTCATGACTTAATCATATCTTGACGCCGTTAAGACCCAGTATACAGATAAGAGAATTTCTATATTTGATATACTGACGACATCTATTCAACATATGTGGAACTTATCTTATCGACTGTTCTTCAACCTCAAGTACTTCTGGATAAATAACAGGTCACTTCATCTCAGTATTCACACTATTATTTCTAGATGGCAGATAAGTGACGGAGTGACTATCACTCTGGTGACCAATCATAACACACCACGAAATTTTCATACTTGTTTGATGTGTAGATGCTAGATTCAAGATTATTCGGATATTGTGAGTGAAATAAGATAAATAACTGTGATTTCTTAGTATCTCTCAAAGTTGTGATATTTGTAGGTGTAGATTCTTCATGCCATTGTACTAGACCAGCGGGTTAGGTGGGAGGATCAAGTAGGCCGGCTTGTAATTTTTATGCATCTTTGTAAATAGAATTTCTGTCAATTGTGATTTGTGAGGAAGACTGAAAATAATAACCTAATCGAAGTATTGTAATAGGAAATTTCGAAAGCGAAATGATCAAGATAATTCGTTAGTATTATAATATATGCTAAGTATTCCTAGGTTATAAAAAATCTTTTTTTAGCTTTTTTATTCCTGGCAAATTTCTGCTGGGCACTTTATCCAAGTGGTAGCAGTGTGGTGGAATTGACTCCAAGTAATTTCGATAAATTGGTTATCAAGGGAGATGAAGTATGGGTAGTAGAGTTCTTTGCTCCTTGGTGTGGACACTGCAAGAATCTGGTACCTGAATACTCCAAAGCTGCTAGAGCATTGCAGGTTAGTTTGGTGATTTATTCATTACATTTTCAAGGCACTTGGCTAAGAAAAATATTTGTATAAGTTTCTGTAAGCTGAATTTTTTCATTTCATAGGGAATTGTAAAAGTTGGTGCAGTGGATGTAGATAATCACAAGGAATTGGGTGGAAGGTTTGGAGTACGTGGCTTTCCAACTATAAAGATTTTTGGAGCAAATAAAAACAGCCCTGAAGATTATAATGGTGGAAGAACTGCTAAGGAGATCAGTGAAGCTGCCTTGAAAGCTGCTAGAAGCAAAGTCAAAGCATCTCTTGATGGTGGATCTTCTGGATCATCCAGTGATGTCAGTATAAGCACAAAATTGCTCAAACCTCACTATAATAATCAACTGTTGGTTTCAGTCTGGAGATGATGCAGTCATTGAACTGACAGACAGTAATTTTGAGAAACTAGTAGTGCAATCAGATGAATTGTGGTTGGTTGAATTCTTTGCTCCATGGTGTGGTCATTGTAAGAATCTTGCCCCACATTGGGCTAAAGCAGCAAGGGAATTGAAGGGCAAAGTAAAACTAGGAGCTTTAGATGCCACTGTTCATCAAGCTAAAGCATCTAAATATGGCATTCAAGGTAAGAAAGTTTACATAATAAACAACCTGGATTATGATGATTTTTTTTTGTACATGAATTTGCTAATATTATCGTGAGGAAATAATTCTTTTAGAGATATTTTACTTTGAAGTCCCAAATTTGACCTTTTTTTTGAAGGTTTTTAAACGAGATTGTACAGCCTTATTGCAACAATACATATATAACATATTGAGAAGGGATTCACCATACTTTCATTCTCAGATAAATATTAAAATGTAGCATCTATTGTGGGATGAAATGATTATGTGTCACGTTCTTGAAGAAATTAGCCAAAAGGTTGTACTATCTTGTCCAATAAATGACACGGAAAAGAAGGTGAAATTTCAACTTTGAAGTGGAATATCTGGAAAAGTATTCATTTCCCCTCGATGATATTGCCAAATTCGTGTTTTTTGGGGCAGAATACGCAAGTACAAATGAAAAAATCATCAAAATTATCTAATCCGAAATCTTTTATCAAAATTCATCACCAAACTGAACTTTAAGGAATGCCACTATTACAGGTTATCCCACTATTAAATTCTTTGCACCTCACGAAAAGGGCTCACCTGTTGATTATGATGGAGGACGGACTGCCAGCGACATTGTCAACTGGGCATTGGATAAACTAGCAGAAAATATTCCTGCTCCAGAGTTGAAGCAAATTGTCGATGATAAGTCATTCAAAGATGCCTGTGAAGACAAACCATTGTGTGTTGTGGCTGTCCTCCCACACATTCTTGATTGTCAGTCTGAATGCCGAAACGACTACATCAAAATGTTGACTACCATGGGAGAGAAGTTCAAGAAGAAGATGTGGGGGTTAGTATTTGGCCTATATATCTCAGCTGGAATACATTTCACCAATCAGGAGACAAAAATTGAACTATTTTGTTCTTTTACAGTTGGGTTTGGTCTGAGGCTGGATCTCAGCTAGACTTAGAAGCTGCCCTGGACATTGGTGGTTTCGGATACCCTGTCATGGCAGTTGTCAGCCCTAAAAAATTGAAATACTCCATTCTGCGTGGTTCATTTTCAGAGAATGGAATCTACGAATTCTTAAGGTAAACATATCTTTCTAATGGAAATTGAGTGGTGCATATATCTTGTTTTTTTGCAGGGATTTATCTTATGGTAAGGGTAACACTGCCCCTGTTAAGGGTGAGTCTCTTCCGAAGATCAACACTGTTGAAGCATGGGATGGTAAGGATGGTGTGCTTCCAGAAGAAGAAGATATCGACCTTTCAGACGTAGATTTAGATGATAAAGATGAATTGTAAATTTACTTGTCAACTTTATATTCGTTCCTGACGTTTACAACTGTCAATTAGTAGTTGACAGGTTTGAGTTCTTTCTAATCAGTTTTGTAACAGTTTTATAAATACGTTTTCACAATTAATCATGATTTTGTAATGATAAGTTTCTTTGTGAATTGACAACATTAAAATTTTCTATATATTTTTTTGAAGCTTTCGTTTTATTGAAAATTTATGTTTCGCAATATGTGACTTATATTGGCGAAATCAATTATTTCCAATCGTGTAACAATACAAAGATAATGACTTAATCGGTTGAATGCCGGTTTGTATTTTGGTCCAAAAAACACGAATTTGACAATATTATCGTCATAATAACGATACTTTTCGAGATATTCCACTTTGAAAGTTGACTTTCTGGCTAATTTCTTCAATAACGTGACACATAAAGAAAAGGGTTTTTCATGTATTCATTCTGAGAGGAAACATTGAAAATACAGTATTTTTCCAATATTCAGATTCGACAGCATGTAAACATTATCATTGACTGTTCGGAGTGAAAAAATGTTTTGAGAATCTCAAATGAGTATGATCAACTCCATACAAAGTATATTTATATTGTTTCACAAGATGTAAGAAACATAATTCTCGAGGGCTAACAGTGAGGTGTAAAACTTGTTCACCCGGTTATTCACTTTGTTTAATGGTGATGATAATTATTAGCCATTCACGAATAAACGTTACTATTATTGATTGAATCGAGTTGCAATGTATTCCATTTTGAATTGTGGATAGATGATTTTGGATACGAAATATTTGTATTCATCTTTTGACTACACGAAAACTTTAATGTTCGTGAAATATGGTTTTTGTTTCTTCAATGATAAAAATTCTAGTAAGATTAGCGCAATGCCATTCTCAGAATTAGGCAATCCAACGACCTGTCAAATAAATTCAATATGGCGCTTGGTTGGCAAATAGTAGAGTAACACGTTTGATTACTTGTGGAATTTGGAAGTTTTTATGAACTATTTGGGCATAATTTCGTTTATGTCTTGTCGGATTTGTAGTAAATAGTGAAAACTAAGTTGATCTTCGAAAGAAACATGCCTGTAACGTGTATTGTGGTTAATTGTGGAAGCCGTGCAGATCGGGACCATTTGCTCAGTTTTTTTCGCATACCTGCTGTGAATTTTTGTGATTATATTAAACCTGGTGATGTGGTTTAAGCTGACAGAGTATTTGTAATTGAAGAAACATTAGGTATATTTGGGGCAAAATTAGTTATTCCTGCATTTACAAAGGGCAAAAGCCAGTTACATCCTCTGGAAATTGAAGCAACAAGACACATTGCAAATGTGAGAGTTCATGTTGAAAGAATTATTGGAGTCATCAAAAACAAATTTCGAATTTTTAAAGGACCTTTACCAATAAGCATGCTAAAAGTAGGAAATGATGAAATATGTATTCTTGATAAAATAGTTACAGTTTGCAGTGCATTTATTAACATTCTTCCTTCAATAGTTCCTCAATAATTTTCACAATTATATACTTAATTAAGAATATACGATCAACCAATACTGGAATTTTCGTTTTATTTTATTATGTTAAGATGTTTTGTAGGGCATTCAGTAACCAAAAAATTGTCAAATAGTAATAAGTACATACATAGAATTAGAATTTAAATATTACATTTACAGAATTAACAGAATTCTGACTAGGTTCTGACTAAATTAAAGTCATCAACGATATCACAAAGCTCCTTAATTAAACTAAAAAAATAAAATCACCTAATTATTCACAAAATTCACATAACCATTGTGACTTTGGAGTATCCAAAAGGCCTACACATTTAAAATGGAACCATTTAATTTGGCACTCATCGTTATCACAGCTAATCATTGGGGTTCCATCATCAACACCATTACATTTGCACCAATAGTTAATTTTTGCAGTTCCACTATCCTCATAATACTAGCAGTACGATTCAAACTTTTGATTCTTTTCAATAAATTTACAATACCATCTTTGGACATTGTGGGTATATCAATATTGTGTTGGAATGGATCAGCTGCATTATCAAATTCCATTTCTGCTATTGGCACAATGGGTACAATTGTAGAGAGCGACGGCATGGGCCACAAAGCAGCTACATCAGTACATGAAACTGTACCTTTATTTCTGTTTGCATATTCAGCGGCAAAAAGCAAAGCACCAATGTGGCTACACACTTCACTATTTCCTGCCATACATGTACAGTGGCAGCTTGAAACTGAACCATCTTCAGTGATGATACACCAAACCTCAAGTGGCTTAGCACTGGCTTTCATTGAATGTTTTACCTGAAAAACAGACTGTATAAGACTCCAATGAATATGATCTATGAAAGATTCATCAAAACAGATCATCATATCTTTTAGGATCAACAATGAATTTGATTACAAAAAAATATGAAAACAAAAATTTACCTTCCCAACCATGACATAAAAATCATTTATGATCTTTGTTCCTATTTTCAAGACAAATCCAGCAGAAAAATACTTGTGAGCATCAAGGGTTTTGTAGGCTTTCATCTGCTCATGTGTGTAAAAGCTGTGAGTTGACACAATATACGAAAATATATCAGGATATGTGACTGGTGGAATGCCACCAACACTGTAGTCTAGATCAGCGGATGTAAATGTAAAAGGGTCTAGATCCTTGATTAATTTCAGCTTCATTAGATACCTACAAACACATTAAGTATTTTAAGCACACAAGTTTAGTATAGCTGAGAAAAATGCACAAATTATCATTTTCTTATTTACCTCTGACCAACGTCTGGATGTTGCTTCAATAACTTCTTCCAATATGAACTTTCCATATTGAAGCAACGTGAATACTTAATAAATATTCCTCTCAACCCGTAGGACTTCTTCAAACAACTCGAAATGGCAACTAACACGACAAAAATACCTTAACAACTCACGAAACAAAGTAAACATATGAATCTATAACCTTTGCTTGCCAGCCAGTCGCCATCTTGACATATAGAAAGTCACGTGGTTTGGATTGCCTAATTGGTTGAATTCAAAAAATAGTTGTGCCTTAAATTCATATTTCTAGGTTGTGACGTGTTCAGTGGCTCTCTCTACAAAGCAACTGTAGAAACGCGAAAATATTGTGTATTTGTAACTTAATCGATTGAGGAGATTTGTCTAGTGAACCATAGATGGCGGGATTATGATCTTTGAGATGGTTGATACAGATTTTATTCGACTACTATTACGACTAGTTGACATGTACAACAAGAGATGGAACAATCTACACAAATATTATAAAAATTATCTGTTAACAGAAAATGCACAGTGACCATTTAATATGTTCAGAAACATAACCACCGAAGATAGCTTGAATTTGAGCACAGATTCCAAAAACTTGAAAAAGCATTTTTTTTTCTGTTATCAAATCGTATCAAAAGTTTCTAGAATCATAACGATTAAATGAATTTTGTTGTCCAGTCGTCATTATTAGTGTTAATATTATTATTATTATTTTCATTATCATTATTATCGTTATTTAAAATCTAATCGAAGAAAATTTCATATCAAGTAACAATCTAAAGGAGTGATGTATATTTAATTTTTTTGTTGATGAAAATTGATCAGAATAATGCCAACGTTATATAGTTTTGACAGTAAATGAGTGACTTATGTCAAGATAAATAACCATTAATCGATAAACAATTAATGAATAGTATATATTTGCTCAGATGAAGAAGAACAAGATATTAAATATATGTATATTTGACACATTCGAAAGGGTTCCCAAAAATTGTATCATACGTTCATACCTATAGAGTAGTAATTTTTAACTTGTCAATAATTCAATGATAATAAACACATTTTAATTCATACCATTCACCCACTTATAATGTTTCTTACATGAAGCCACTTCGAATAATTAACAATCTATAAGGGCATTATCATTTTGACAATATCTTCGACACTATATCAATGAAAGTTCGTTACCATCAATAAGATATCCCTGTCCAACAAAAAATAACGGAAATGCTTGGCGGTAACTTTTCACCCTCTGACTTCCTATTTCTTATAAATTTTGTAAGGAGTTCCCCTATCGAACTGTGTCAATAAAATATGATGATTCTCTATGCCGATTGTACAGGCCTGGCATAGCCCATTTGAATTCACGGAACATTTCTTATTATATATATTTCAATAACATGCTGCCAATACGTAATATGTATCTATCATAGTATTCGTACTATCAGTTGAACATTCATTGCTAAACTAATTATAGATAAAACTACAGAGTTCATTAAAGGTTAGGTTAGGTTAGGTTATAAAGAAAATATCTAAATTTGTTAATCTTTCTATAGAATTGCAACATATTTTCAAGGATTTAAAGCAATGTGATCATCTCATTATTGAGAAAAAAATCTGATTTATTACAGTACACATTTCGAGGGACACTTCAACAAACACTGTTACATCTCCGATATATTTTAGTGACATTTTGTTGCATTTTGTTTGGTCCATAAGATTATTCATTTACATTATATCTCGTATGATACACCAAAAAGTTCAGTTCAAAATATTCTAGTATAGAGTGTAAGTGCGATAATTGGGTATGGAAATTCAACGATATTTCGGTGTTACTTGAAAAATATATTTATTGCATACAAATTATAATATCCTTCCTCTTTCGACTGCTATTAGTGGTGATCGAATTTGGGGCTGAGTCCATTCCTTATCGTAGACAAAGTATAGGTGAAACGGAAATCGGAAGGCGAAGAAACATCTGCGACTGTAGGGCATAGGGCACGTGCCCTTCGCTAATTCAAGAATTCCCCAATCAGTGATGTAAGTCACACCATCTTGACTCTGATATGCACCTTTGCCAGCAGCACTTTCGTTTTCTCTGATTTCTATTCATCTCATAGAAACCGGTAAAATATTTATTTGTGTGACGATTCCACAAAGGTTACCCCATCGATGATTATTATTTGTAGGTGTCGTTTGGGTGACTTACTTCGTTTGGGGTGTGGAAAATCATTAACTGCTTCGCAGTATATTTCTTTCTGACGAATTTATTCATTTTTAGGACGTCTCGCGCCAATGAAAAGTTTCTTCAATGAAAATTTTCATTTAATATATTACGATACGATAACTTTGATCTGGTTATTCTAAGATTTCCTCTAGTTTCAATAGTTCATTTAAAAAAATGCAATTTTCATGACTCTCTCTCTTACCAAAAAAGCCATTCTTCCAAAAAAATTTCATTCATAATACCACTAGAGCTTCAATTTTTATTGCAACTTTCTCGACATTTTTTCAAAAAAATTTCTCTCTGAAGTATTATAAACGTCAAAAACGAAATTTCTTCGATTGCAATACAAAATATGGGCTCTTGATTCATTGAAAAAGTTCAAAATGGAATTTTCTCCAATTTTCATATTTTCGGGCATTTATTATTTCATACTCATGATGCAAAAAGAGTTCAAAAAATTGAAGCAATCTCACTGTTTCTCTGGTTTCAATAGTATCTTCACAAAGAACGATTTTTTAGAATTCTCATGAATGATTTATCATTTTCTGGTTTCAGTTAATAATAACGCAAATAATAATGAATTACTCCGTTATTTTCGAATCTCACTGTATTTCATGGTGTCTAAAATACTCAATCTAGTTAAATGTTTGACAGGATGTCTGCACTACAAGCAAAAAGAAACTTTCATTGTGTCGCTCAATTGCGAATGCATTTTAAATTGTTCCGTAACGTATTTTATCGTCTGTTATAATTTCTAGAATTTGCTGAATGCATTATGATTTCTTTCACCCTGCGATCTTCAGGGGTTCTGCTTTAATTATCTTAATAATACGTCTAATGAGAGACATATTATGAACCGCCAGTATCAGGGTATGTTAGAGGGCGAATGCATGTGGGGAGGAAAAGGAAACCCCGTGGAAATCAGGACCGGCACGGGAAATATCAAAATCACGCGCCAAAAGATGCTGCGATAAGTAACAATCTTTCCGTAACCAAGTCGATGTGTCAATGGATTTATCAAAAATGTCTAGTCTAAATTTATTAAGTACACGAGATGAATATTTTATATTACGAATATTTAATCTGCCAATACTTACAAAATCAAAAGCAAATTGGGTTAGCATTGTAAATATACATTTTCGATGATTTTCATGAATTTTTTATCAATTGCCCTTTTTCATTGCTATTTTATTTTCAATTCTGTAAGCACAACTTTCATTGAATTGTCCAAAATCTGAATTACCAGCACGAAGTTTGAAAAAATGCAGGCATGAGTATATATGACGAGTGATTGGCTCGTATGATTTGAAATAAATGCGTGTGAAAGATTTTTTTATTCAATTTTTGATTCTGAGCTCTTTAGTAGACGTACTCGGGTAGACCTGAACGCAAATAGTCGTAAATTTTCTCTGGATCGATCGCTGAACAGAATTCAACCAAATTTTCACTCCATTTAGCTTCACTTCTCTAGTTAAAAAGTTAAAATCAAGAAAGACATGATAGACAAATATGGTGTATTATCGCAGCTCCACCCATTATTACCGATCTATCTATTGATTGGATTATAACATTTCCAAGTACATTATTTTTGACACCCCACAGTGAAACAGTCGGAAAACATTCAACCGAAAATGTCTCATTTCTTCTGTCTCTCAGTCCGCAGCCGTCAGATTAGAAGAATCCGTCTCTGCGGCCGCAGCTGTGATTTTGGCTGTGTGCCGTTTTCGTTTTCGTTTTCGCCTTCTTACCCCCTAGAAATTGAACTTGCAGCTTTCTCGCAAGGCAATGTACGGTGCATCGAGTGCCATATGGGCATGTGTGCATCGGGATAGAGCCATTGTGGGTTATCAACGTGTGCCACGCGCGCCAAACTTTTGTTTAGCTTAACGGAATGCTCTCCAACACTAACCGCCGATACAGTCACAGATTTCACACAAAATCAATATAATTTTTATATAGATCTCCTCAAGCGATCGATTCGAAGCCAGAAATTATAAACAACAGATATAAATTTGAAATTCTAGTCGCTAACAACTCTTTCAAAACTAAACAGTGACAGAAACGACAGGCATGTCACTTAATCAGCCAGTGTGATTATCATCAATATTTTATCCATATGTTATGGTGTTTTGGTATTCGTTTTGTTTCAATTGTTCGTTGTTTTTATTTACTTGAACGTGGGTTCGGTAGAGTATTAACTTTTCGATAAGTTGCAGCCGCGCCATCTATCAGGAGCAAGGGGAACATTTGCTTTAAAAGTTGACGTAAACTGCATTCACATGTGAGAGAACCTGTTATCATTATTTATTATTTTTTATTGTCAGAAACAATGTATCCATTTGTATGTAATTCATATTATAATACAATACGAAATGAGTGAAGCAAATTTTTAATTTCTTGTTGTATGGTTTATTTTGTTAATGCATGAATTTTAATTTTTTTATACAAAAATACTTTTTATAGACGATATTTTCATTTGAATAACGAACTTTTTATACAGGAGAAATCGATAGCGATTATTTTTGCAAAAAATTTAATTTTTCAAAAAGGGTTTGATTCAAGTAAGGAATATTCATGATATATGCCCAAATTATACAGGGTTTGTTCAAGGGTACAAGTTGAAAAAAAACTTTAGGTTACAAGATAAAGAGATGAATATCTATCAGAATATAATACAATATAGGTGTTCCACTTCTGAATGCTTTGTATGATGTGAGATTTCCAAATGATGATGTTTCTTTGTGATAATTTGGAATTGAATACACCCATATTTATGTCAGAGCTATTTTGATGTTCCCATTGACAGTTCAATGAACAATTGAATAGACATGTATAATAAGGGTCAATTAACCAAGTTGATATATTTGTAAGATGTCTCGGTTATTGTAATCTGGAGATTTTGCATTATTTTTGAGGATATTCGAAACGGAACCATTATGAAACAGTCGTTGCAAATTTTAACGGTTGAATACTGGAACCATAAATATAAACAATCAAGTAATTAATAAATCTCACTTGATTCTGCTGGGTCATGGTCAAACTGAGGATATCACAGAATCCGTTAAAAATAGGTCAAACATGTAACTTTTGGGATATTAATGTAATAAAATGAAAATGTTGTGACGTCACCAATGAATGGCAGTGGTCTGTAAATCTTGAACAACACTGTTTAGGTCATGCATAATATAACCCTAAATAAATAAAGAACTGTTACGTCGCACACTGAAGGCATAGTTTCTGACCTCTAAATAAACAAACCAAACAAAAATATCCAATAAGTATACAATTTTCTTATCACCAAACTTCCTCAATATTTCATATGAAATCAGCTGTTATTATCAAGGACGACCGTTGAAAGTAATCAATGAACCGTACGAGGATTTCTTTTCCTAGCACGTCCATTTCAATGAATAATTGATTGTTACTCTGCAGGAATGAGTAATCACAAAAATCAGTGCTGTGGAATCAGATAATGTTCTTTGTTGAGTATAAAGCATTATTTTCTGCAATAATCGAACCTTAAAGAAAAAAATTACTCTTAGTATAAGGATGAATTTACTAATGAGAAAATGATTGTGACTATTACAAAAGCGTGAGATGCTTTGCATGACATTTTCAAATAAACTCTTCCTTTCGGAATCCTTGTATATATCTCTTTTATATATCCTCAATGTTAATATAAGTCTTGAATAACGCGCATGTTCAAGACCAGAAGAGCCAGTTACAACTAAACATATAGGTGAAACTAATATCAGACTGATCTTCACGCACTCTCATGCACATTCATGATACAGCTTTTGGATGTAGGCAACCCAACATACTCAATAATATGTATTGCTGATTATCTAGTCTGGCGTCACGCGCGTGCGCATGACCAAGAAGTAAGTTAAACATACAGTTGAAACTTATATAAGCGTGTTCAAAACACGCAAGGCTCAGTCACAAGGAAGGCACAGTTAGTAGAAAACCTGAAAGTGTATGTAAAGTTGTGAGGAAAAATATGTGCTTTTAAATTTGCAGTATTTTCTTCGAATCGATTATTTTTTAATCTAGTAATTTCAATCATGAATTCCTAGTTTTTGAAACAAACACTGAAATGACATCATAATATTTTCTTAAAGATAGTACGAGAATGAAACTCGAGTTTGACAAACGAAACTCAATAAGGAAATGGATATTCTATATGATTAATGCAATCAATCGGAATTTCTATCAATCACAAAAGTAAACTCGATAACATTATCAATAATATTTGACTTTCTAGGTTTCTTATGGGACGCTCATGACTTGGCGCCTAAATATAATTTTTTGTTCAGCTACAGTAATAAGGCGGGAAAGAGTACCAATGATAAGAGACGAATTTGAAGCAATATCTAAACACTGAGGCATGCATGACATAATACATAGTTACATTGGAACGATGTGGGAAAGAAATGTGATACTTTTAGTCGTTACTCCTAGGATTTGATGAGATACCATTGAACCTTACATAATGAAACCGTATTACTTTAATACAAAATGCACTGATGTCACATGACCAGCAAGTGTGATTTATATCACAGATCATTTATATTGGTATGTGGTAGATTCCACTTGCTGTCAAAAATGTTTGTTTTTGACAGCTAAGACTAAGGTTAAATCTCAATAGAAACATGTATATACAAATCACACTGTAGTCACTTCGTGAAATAGAATTGTTACCTCAATGTGACAAATAGTTGATAGTTATTTCAGAAGGGTTTCATACTCATTAACACTTTCATTCATACCAAAAAGTAACCTTCGATGTGGAAGGAATTTAATGATAAAATTTAGGTTTATAAAAGTGATATGTAGGTAACCGTCAATTAAGGGACGAAACTATGTCCATGTGAAAATCTCCCTTCGAGATTGATGATTCGGTTAAAGTCTGAATTAAAGAAAAGGGCGAACAAAACATTTGGATATTTATCTACAATCAATCAAACTCTCGAGGAGGCTCAGAAACCTAAGAGCCCATCTGATTTTAATTATGGTTCTATTTGTGTTCGGCAAATGGTAATTTCAGAAAAACACCGCTTCTAAAACATGATTTATCTCCCGGCACCATTCCAGGAGGTCAGACGTATTATCTTTCGAACAACGATCGAAGAACGAAGAAGTGAGGATAGGCAGAAAATGATCCCGCCAATATCGCAGAAATGGCGGGAACTTCTATCATTATCTCTCCTCGATGATCGAGTTTGAGCGGGTTGTGTGTTTGCTTCGTTTAGTATACAGTGGGAAACAAAAAGATAACAATCCAGCGGCGGCACAACTTTTTGGAAATGCATTTATTCATGTGACTAGCCTATTTTCGCAACGAATAAACAGATTCATAATTCTTTTGAAAGTACAGTAGATGTAGAGATATCAAAAACATTGACAGGTGACAGCCAAAAATGGCCACATCATAAATATCGCCTCCAGATGTATGTTACATTTATATTAAGAAGACTTAATAATACATCAACCATTTAGACAACAATGTTGAGTTGAACTTTGTCTTTATCAACGGTTGAAAAAGTGAAAATTCCAGATCGTATAGTTTCTGACAGGTTGAAAATTTACGTTGAGGGCTTGTTGTTACTTTTGCTTCCAAATTTAAAAAATGAAGAATAACTATAGTGTTTATTCAAGCAAGATAGTTGTGACAGCTCGCCAGAAAGTGCGATGTTGCTGCTTGTCTATTTTTTCAACGATACTCCAAAAGTTAGGTTAAGTATTCAAATGGCTCAAGAAATGTTTTCGATTCAAGAAATATAAAAATAACTAGATACTTTATATTTTACCTACACTAATAGTATTGAAAGATGACCAAATCAGAACTATCTTTCTCAAATAAACATACTATACCACTGGATTGCTAGTTGTTTGGCGCATCACACTGAACGTGAAGAATGCGGCTCAATATAATAAATTTTATGTTTTTTGGTGTAGTGGCTTGTATTCAAAATACGCCTGGAAATCAGTAGAGAAAAACGTTCTCCAATGCACAGGGCGTTGCCAATTAGGCGCAAACATTTCAAGGGGATTTTTTTAACAAAAATAAAAGAGAATCTTCCTTGTAAACACAAACTTCTAGGTTTCGAAGAGTTATACACTTACAAAAATGACAAAAAAAGCGTTCTGAAGAGGTAGCATTTTGTGGAAATGTATAGGTATAAATACGTCGAGAACAATGATTCAATACACAATTTTGTGAATCCTGTGTTGTGTCCGCAAATGCAACTGTTTTTTGATGAAAACCAACAGAAAATGGAATCTAGTAGGTGGTCGTCACGTTTTGTTTTCCCAATCGTAGGTATAAATATTGTTTTTAACCCACGAAATACCATTTTTTCAATTTGAAACGATTGGGTACTTTTTGATATTCATATACCCACAGTGAGAATTGAATCAAATATAACAGGTTTCGAATAGTTCCAAAAACTGTGAAGTATATTTCATATCAACAATAGAGCATTTGCTCCTGACGTCACAGCCAATTACAGCCAAACACAGCAATCGAATATCAATAGCTTAAATAATAGTTCAATATGTAGAGAATGGTTTCTTCAAATATTCAGTTGACTAGTTAATAACAAAAGGAAATGCTCGAAGTTGTTTTATCTCCAGACCTGGAAGACACGCCTATTTTGTGAAGTATTGCAGATGCTCCATGAGAATTAGGAAACTACATGAGTATTTGGACAGCTAAGCTGTCATTTTTGGTTTTGCAGTATTGAATTGAAGTTGAAATGTTGAAGTTGATGCCTGTATCTCAGAATTGAAAAGTGCAAGAAGGGTCAACAAGGGGGAGCGCCAAAAAATCGCCACATTTTCGTTACATATAATTTTACAAGATTCCTCTGGTAATTATCTGTAATCCGATCTAATCTGAAGATTCCTAGAACCTGCAGAACACGACAACAACAATCGCCTTCTATCTGTCACGTCGCCGCCTCTCAGACCTATATTTCCTTCCCGAACCCAAACAATTCTGACACATCTATGGCCGTTCTCAGCTGATTTCTCGGAAACTCTTAAAGCCCCGATATCCACCCTCCGAAGACGGCAACATTCTAATCAAACACTTCTTGGGTAGCCCACTGGCGACGCATTGTGATTTTTTCATGGTGAAAAGCGCGGGCGAATTCTTCCAACCTGTTTCGTGAGGGATGGTTCGATACAAAGGAGAACCTGCTTTTTCGAATCATTCACATGGAATTATAATTCACTTTCGGAATCGGTATTCTCGATGGGAACTAGTTCCTATGGGGATTGCTACCATAGTCAGAACTTTTTTGGACGGAGCGGAAACTGGACCGGAAAATCCATGAAGGAATGTTTGCCCTGCTATGCCATTTTCTCTTCTCAATTTCAACTAATGTATTCGTATGACAACTCAGTCAATTTCCACTGACAGAACTGTCGATATACAGGGAGGTTTTACTCGAGTCGACGCGAGCTATACAGGGTGTCCACGGTTCTCCTGAAAATTTGGTTACTCCTATAAGCACTATTATTTTTGGTAATGCAATTTGCTGTTTCTAACGAAAAGTACTACCTACTTCGTTATTTCAAATGGGACACCCTGTATATTACAACATTTTCAACTTGTGATAAACATTTTCGCTTGATACTTCCCTATAACTTTCTCAAACCATTTTCAAGATATTATTCATTTTTCATAATTTTAGTTCAAAACATGATTTTATGTTCATCTGGGTGCGTTAAACTTTATATTTGGGGTTTACCATAACGAAGACCTATAAAGAGAAGTTTTTTCTGTATTATACAGGGTCTTCCACCGTGACTCACCCTGTATGGTGTGTATTAATCATAAGTTGCGATAAGTAAAAAGGTAATTTTGTTTTCATATTTTATTTTGATGCATTATTCTACATTTATTAAAATTTTTAGATGATTCAGAAAATAAATTCTGGAACCGTTTTCAATTATTTTGGAGAGTGTCTTACAAAAATAGCATGGCAAATGATTATTATCACAGAGGGATTTATTTCCCAACTAGGTCTGGATGATACGAGTTTATAGAGCAAATGAAATGAAATCTAGAATGAAATATAACCAAATAAGAAAGTTGAATGCACTAATCTCTTTAAGAGCGTCTATACAAGAAATAAGTCAAAATAAATATGAATTAGGAATAAAAATGCTTGTCTCATTTCATTTCATTAATTTATCCCAACATTTTCAACTTTATGATTATGATTAGTGCTTAAAAAAGTCCGTTAGTTTTCATAATGTAACTGAAGCTTACTGAAGGTACACTTCTTTTATTTGAGGGCATTTATTAGAAGAGCACAAAACATATGTTGATGTCAACAAATCTGTGATCCAATTCATGCATTCCTTTTTTAGTCATCAGTTGAAACTCGTGTTCTCCATTTCATTCCCTATTTTATTTTATTCGTTGTATAACCGTTATTAAATGAAATATCTATAATTTTCTATTAACCCAGTCGAATATTCTCATTACGTATTCATGTAATAGTTCAAATTGAGAATTGTATCTCTGTCAATTCTATAGAGCTGGCAACAGTGTGTATTCTGACAAGCCGTCACTTCTCTTCATCTGAAATGAATAAATGACATACTAGTATATATTATTAAATATGGATTTGGAAACATTTTTTTCTAAAATATACTCAAAATATTAGAAATTGATCACAGCATTCTTTGAGACTGAATGAGAGAAATGTCGGAATAAGTTCTAAGAAACCAGCTCTTTTGTGAATTACCGAGTACAGTATAGTACTCAAATATATGAAATCTGCGACACAACTATTAGTCATGTCATTTGAACTGGGCATGTAATTTTATCCATTTTTCATACAAGTTATTGAATTTCGAACACCCCTTTCCACATGAATACTCTCCTTTAAAACATGGAAAATTTGGAAGACAAATTATCGTCATTGAATACCGAATTTACGAATCCACAGGCTTTAACACAATACAAAAATGATAAATAGCTTGAAGTTGTTTCGTAACAAAATCCATTTCGGACGTTAAGTCAAAACTGAAAAGGAGCGGCCTGCACAAACGGTCAAATCTGATAGTTATTTTAATAGTAATGGTGAAAAAAAAAAATCGAGTCTTTAGGGCCCAGGCCGGTATCGAATTGTCTTCGGACGAGTTGGGCTAGAATTCCGAGGCACTTGTCTTGAAAAAGGTTTTCAACGGCTATAATAGCCAAACGGCCCGTACCTAGAAACCTGATTTTCGAAACATCATTCGGGGGTCACCTTGTAACGTATGGATATCAAGAAAATAACTGATTATTCGGGAGTTCATGTTGGCGCCAATTATAAGAGAAAAAGGGCCAATGTGCAATCATCATCGCAATCCTAATATATCTCTGTCTTTAGAACGAAAACTACTTGAAACAACAAAGTTGTCGAATTTAAACTTTCATGATGGTGATCAAAACGAGGCGAAAACATAAATAATAACGAACTTCGTGTAATCATTCGTAACAGAACGAACCATATGATTTACCAGAAAAGTGCTTCAGCTGACTGTTTCGAATGATACGAACGACTTTTTGTGGTGAATAACTGATAATATTTTGCGATCATTGATAAATTTGACACATTGATGAATTTATGAATTCTGAGGTGGTAAACAAACAAAATCTTGATATAACTTTACACAGTCGGACCTCGATATCTCGAAGCTGAAGTGGGATGAGTAATAATTCGAGTTATCAAGGTGTTATGCCGAAAATTCGAGGTGTTGAATTCTGACGTCACGACCTTCTTAAGTGGAATTTTTGAATATTGAACCTTTATGCATTTTGTAGCAATGGTGATTTAGGTTAAAAATAAAGATTTTCTATTATCAACCAAGCTACAATCAAAAATACAGTATGATTACACATTGCATATAAAATTACTTATTATTTTTATTATTTTGAAAAGAGTAATGAAGTAGTTGAATATGTATACTGTACACACTGTACAATAATAATCGCAAAATTTAGGCTACTGGTTTGTCTTAAATACAGTTAAATACTGTTACTTCACAATATTAAAGCAATAGTTCATTTTTTATTGTTTATATCTTCGATATTTATAGAGGTTTAGTATTATTGATTATAGAACGTTAGGATTCAAGGTTAAATATTCAAAAACTTCGACTTTTATCATTGTCAGCTTTCAGGGGTATTTTGAAAAATTCGGGATATCAATGAATCTCAAATATCAAGTTTACTGAGGTCTGACTGTATTAGACTTATCTGTTTTGCATTTTTGTGAAAGCTTTATTTTGAAACTGTTTGGCAACGAGTGCTTTTATTTTCATTTTTTTACAGGATGGTCCACGATGAGAGTGTCTAAAGTCATTGAAAACCAAGAAGTTTTTTTGTATCGAACGGTTATATTCAATTATTTGGAGGCAAGACAGTGTAGGAACTTTGTTGAGAGCGAACAAGTTTTGGATAGTAGACACTTGATTCAAAGTGGTTTTCTTAACAGAGCATTTAACCATGCCTTTTTATAAACTCTTAATTTCACACCGAATGAAGCACTGGTAATAGTACTTTATATGCTCCTTTCTTTGGAAACATACGAAGCGATTTATCTTGACCTTTTCTTGAGTACATGTAGTTCTGTTTCCACCAGGTTTTCCTGCAGCTATTATAATCAATTTCTCCGTGAACATTTGGATTAGTGATCATTAACATAAGTATTCGCATATCAATTGTCCTTTATATACAGTGGGTGCGTTCCATTAAGCGCTCACAACGCCCAAAACACTCATTCAGACGTTCCACATGGCGACCACGATCGTTGGGGTCGTGGCGAAAATGTCATGAATGACGTCATGATTCATGCTCACGACGACCCATCTCAATAGGTGGGTCGGCGTGAGCGTTTCGATGACGCACAGAACTAAGTGGAACGACAAAATTCGTGGTCGTGAGCGTGATCGTTGTGAGCGCTTAATGGAACGCACCCAGTGTGGAATTGCCAAATGGTTAAATTCGAAAACGAATAAATGAGAGCGTGTTGGGAAAAACGCTTGGACTCGTCGATTTGTATTTTAAGATGCGCATTTTTATTAAAAAAAAATTATATAGGGTGTGTCATGTGACAGTGGCCGATACCAACTTTCTTATTTTAAATACAACCGCCTGTATATTATTAATTTTTTGGATTCATCGAAAAATACTAGACATGATACATGTACAATGTCCTTATCTTCAACTTTGTCGGAAATATTAAGTGTTTTCAGATGTATTACAAAAATTAACACTAAAAAAAGAAAATTATTTTATTTCACTAATTCGCTACATTCGAACATTTTGAACATCTCTCACATTGAAATTAATGTTTTTTTGTTTTTTACCCTATTTGTGAAATAAAATAATTTTCTGAAGACACTTGATATTTCCGAAACAGTTGAAGATAGGTATGGGACATTGTACATGAATTATGGCTAGAATTTTCTGAAGGATCTAAAAAACTAATAATATACAGGGGGTTTTATTTAAAATAAGAAAGTTGGTATCGGCTACTGTCACATGAGACACCCTATTTAATAATTTTTTTCAAATGCGCATCTGAAAATACAAATCGACGTGTCCAAGCATTTTATTCAACACGCTCTCATTTATTCGTTATCGAATTTTTACCATTTGGCTGTTCCACAGTGTATGTAGCTTCTAACAAAATGATCAATGAATATCTTGACCTAACTTAACCTCTACTGAATTGTGTTTGCTGATGGATGGAAATATTTTTCCCCATTTATTTCATCATATTTTAATGCATAAATTCCAACGATGAATTCTTGTTCTGATTAAATTACAGTACGGAGTTTTACAAAGACAATTTAAATAACTACACATCAGAAGGTTATTATTTGTGGTATCCGAAGGCCTCAGTAATTTTCAATTCGAGAGTGATTTACTCTTGTAACCGTGATGTAATGCGACTCCATGAAGGAATAATCATCAATTTCCAAAACCTAATTCAGTGTCTTGGCATAGCACGTCTTTCATTTGAAAGGTACATGCATATATACAGGGCCATCTGTGTGCTGATACTCAACTCACTCATTTTTTTATGAAAGTATCAGTAATGTACAAATGACGCCTCGAATTTTGTATGGTTTCTTTCATGAATTGATGTATTAATCGCAAAATTTTACATTAAATTAGGAAATTCCTTGCTAGATACTCATTTTCATCTTATTTTACAGTTAAGTCACGATAATGTGAAAGCAAACGAAAACTATTTTCACAATTTTCTTCACTGATTTTTCATAAAAAAACCATGAAGAATCTTGTTTACTTTCACTTTAGAAGCTTGACCTTGACAACAAATCAATTGTCACTATTGTAGTCATTCGTATCTCGTTGACTGCGTATCAGAAAATTTTCAACAGAAATGCACAAAATGTCAAAAAAAGGCCACGTATTGTCACGTTTATAATATAAAAAATTATTCTGTCGACTTTCATTTGAATAATCATTCTTCTTACATTTCGAAATATTTCGTGGAGATTTTCTGAGATTTGATAGCTAATAAAATGACCTTTGGTCTGGAAATTACTTGGATAAAATATTCATTGAATTTGAAACAAAAATAATTACACACAATAAATAAACATTTATTAACCGAATGTTTGAAAAGTGACGACTGATTCACGGATATTCTCGCGAGATAAACTATTTGCGGTTTCTGTGAAGAGATGATTATTCCCTATTGCTAATGAAGCATAGATTGTGGATACAATACGATGATGCCCTTGCACATGGCAAGACCAATAGGCGGGAATATACCGATTACAAATTAAGTGGGAACTGTCGAGGAAATGGAGAGCTAGTTCAATGGCCTCTAAGATCACCAGAACTCATAAAAATGCTGTTTTAATGGGGATACATCGAGTGGGTTGTAATGTTCGTACTTATTTTGAGGAAATTTCGATAGACATGTTGATAATAATATTTTGTGTGTAGTTTACGAACAAGATTGGGTTTATTTAATTATGAAAATTAATATGTCTGCTTTTTATCCTTCATTTTATTGTTATTAAGTGAGTATGAAAAAATTAAAAAATTCAGAGTTGCCAAAAAGCAGGTGATAAAAAGTTCTAATCGAAAGTTGACATCGACGTTAGGAAATTGCCAAATTTGTGTTGTTCTACTGAACATCCTGTGTAATGAACATGAAATCCAGATGATTTGTTATGGGTGACTATTTTTATGGATGTCTACAAAATAAGTATATTCATTTTAATAACGTAATAATGATGCAATAGAAATCAAAATCCAAAAAATGCCCCACTATACCAATCGGCATGTGCTTTCTCTAGCACGCTCATGTCAACTTATCATGAACTTTATTTTTTCTGGTTGATACACATTGTATAAGGTTTGTTGTCATGACGAATCAGTGGTTGTTGTGGTAAAACAGCTTCCTGAACTCAACAAATGAAATTGTGTCGAGGAAAATTGTTGAACTCAACTCAACTCAACGTCATCCTAAGCTTCCTTCCATGGCTGTAGGAGTTTCGGAATTTCACCTTGACCGACTTCCGACTGACAAGTGATGGGAGTGGCTCGATCCTCGTGGCCACTCCGTTCTACCACCAACTGAGAGATGCTTCTTCCTCCACTGCCAAGTAAGAGAATAACGTTACAAGAGGGCATAATATGCACACGGAGTGTTTTCGAATCCAGGTCGATAATGGGACAGGATATCCAAAATTGGATATTTGTAGTATATCTGAAATTGGACATGCACAATTTATCCAATATTGGACATGAATAGGGTATCCAATAATGGTCTGAGCCGTTGGAATTCAACTAGAAACATTGTCAACAACATTCAAACAAATTATACAGGATCATCGAACATTCATGGTACATCCCACAAAGGACATGAATGAGATATCCTTGAGTGAATATTCAATCTACGATATCTAATATTGGACATATGAAGTTTATCTATTGTCAAACATACACAGAATATACAGGGTGGCTCATCAAGTGTGTGGAAATGGAATAACTATAATAATAAAACTAATGTTTCGAATGAATGTTATATTTGTGTAGATACATTATCCTGCAATATTTCGAGATGCTAAAGTATCTTAATTGGGTAGAAGTCTCATGTTGTATACAAGGTGTCTTTCTAATGAGCATAAATTCAAGAAATTTCAATTGGCAAATTTTCATTTCTTCAAATTTCTTGTAGATATGTCTTCGAATAGATTTGAAAATTTTGATGTTTTCAACGAGCAAACTCTGAATATGACTTTATATAAGAATATTTTTATTTTCAATAATTTCGAAATTTCTTTTACAAATTTCCAGTCATTAGTAAACGTATTCTAAAAAAACAAAAACTTCATGTCCTAAAACGACCATACATATACGAAGTTTTTCGTTACGTTGAGGTCTACTATCATCCTCTGAAGTTTATTTATCGAAGCATTAAACACTCTATATACTATATTCGAACAATCAACGGTTTCATTTCGAAAGAAATAGCTCTAATTCACATCGAAACTGAGTACTGGCTGCTCCTAAGATATTTATGAAATTATTTATTTACTAACAAATATGGCATTTGAATTCATGAGTTGTATATTGGTGTAATTGTTTTGGTTCGACTGGTTCTTTTCCCGATCTAGGTTCTAACGAACTCGGCATTCCGCGGTGAAAGAGGAAAGAAAATCTCTAGCATCTCGACGTGTGTGATGCTGTACCCCTGTTGCCAAGTGTCGTTTGGTCTCCCACGTTTCTATGGCTTCGTATAAACTAAACAAGACTTTTTTATGGTGTTTCCTGCTATCTTGGGAACTCATCTCAGTTACAATAATATATTTCTGTCCATGCAGTGTAGAAGGATTTACTACAGAAACTCACCAATATTGACATTTGGTACTTGTGTACGTTTTTCCTAATCTTCAATGAAAGCTGAAATAGATTTTCTCCATTTTATATCCGGAATTTAAGAGAAGTATTTGTATTAGTTAGTAAGAAGATAAGAAGTGTTGGAATATGAATTTGATCAAATGAAATGGTTGTTTCAAGACTTTCAAGTATTAATTATTGTGAGTAGAATAATTCAAAGTGAATTCATACATCACTTGAAACAAAGCACGGCAACACTGAACGCAACGAATTTAATACTCTATTATTACGGCCAGTAGAGTAGTCTTACTCAACCACTTGTTTTCTATTATTATTTATCTTCTCCGCTGATAGAAAATAGTTTCGACTGTTTCCTCCGACAGGATACAGCAAGCATCTTCAATGAATCGTCTTCTCAAAAAGAAAGAAACAAACGGGGACGTAGTAATAACTTTTAAAGATCCACTTCCTGCAGTACATTTCACTATCACTATTATTAATGTAAATTTATCATTAGAAGAAGTACGTGTATGTTATTTAATCTTTTATGATAATTTTTGTGGAACAATATTTTATTTTAATAACGTTTCTGTCGATGTGAAGACTGAAACATCAATTTCTTCATGAATAATCAAGGCTATACATCATTAAACTCGATATCTCTTAGATGTAGCACTGAAGTCACTTTGCAATATCGTTTTGTTACGCCAATGTGGTGTACATGTGGTGTTAATTACATATAAGAAATATAAACAGTAACTATTACAACATTATTGGATTGACGTCGCCAGGACGTTGAATTTGACAAAAATAAATCACGTGAATATATCAACGATATAACTGTGTTCAATAGAACATAAGTGCTGATATCAGAAAAAGCTAACATGAAATCATTCTGAAATAGGAATCTGAACACTAATAATATACAGCCGAGTAGCTTTCATGAGGAAGGTTGGGATTCTTCCATTACGTCACGAATTGGCGGGAAATTCGCGGCTGGTATAAAGAGTGCTTGATAATTTCTAACGCATCTTTCTTATCACCTTTTATCATAATGAATTGCTGAAGATAATATGAGCAATGACATGGCTTGTTCTTGAACTGACCTCATCTCAAACCAGATTGCTTTCCTAATTTAACCGAATGTTCTGATTTATTATAAAACAATAACAAACTGGTCCTCTATATCGTTTGTCTAGAGGAGACTGTGTCTGGTAGGCATAGGCGTGCATAGAAAATCTCTGTATTATCATCATTAACATATCACAGCTTATTGGATTCCATAGTTGAATTGAACGAATAACATATGAAATCTATGAGAAAACATTGACATAAGTCACAGTTAAATCACTTCCTAGCGTTTTCATGTGAAGATTTCCGTCTATAACATTAATATTTAATTGGAATATGAATTCATTGCACAAGGTGTCCCAAATTAATGAATGGTAACATATGGAAGTTGATTCGTGAAAATTGAAATTATGTCATTGTATCAACAAACCAACATCATTTTTGTTTTGATTTTGTTGACAATATTTCTGATTCAATTTCGAAGGGTAAGATTTTCGTTGTCTACATAATCAGTTAAATCCCTGAACATATATGAATTGTTTTCACGACGTTTCAAAAACTTTCTAGCCTGTTCTCATCTGAAGATGATTCATTCGTTTGGAAGACCGCTTGTACATTAGTTATTTCAAAAATTATTCAGTACTTTAAAAGAAATTTTGCTGTTACAATTACTCACACATCAAAGCTGTAGATGATCGAAAAAATATGTGAGAATACTGCAGTAATACTTACAATTGGTAACCATTGTACTTTATTACGGGATGACCATATACCGAGACAATTGGTCGAATGGAGGATTCTGGAAAGTCAACGAAAGTCTGAATAAAATCACGTTCTATACATGCCTAGAAGAATGATATGTGGACGCTCATGTGTTGCTACCTATCTGGGTAGCAAGTGTAGGGGCACGTATTTACTATTTCTGAAAATCAGCTGATTTTAAAGGGCCTTTGTGGTGTCCCTTTAAATTTTTCCCATCAGCAGGTAGTGTTTAGATTAAAGTCGAGCAGAGCCAACAATTTCTCGAAATTCAACGGACCTTGAAGTGGCGTTAGGCATTTGTTATGGCGTGTCAAGTGTTAAACAAATTGCGAAAGTATTTCAAATCCCTCATAATGGAAATGGCTGTTCCATCTGTTTCAGGTTTCAGAACAAAGAAATGGTCGGAACAGTTCAAAAAATCTTCAGTGGATTTATGTACTCCAGAGGTTTATCGTTGATTCAGAGTGTAGACATTTATTACGTCAATAAGTACTACAGCATCCTCATGAGTTTTTCCTCTTTCTCTCACTCTACCCAAGGACGGAAGATTTTCATGGCGGGAATGACAGGATGTTATGAATTCAGAAATGTCATCTTGACAGAATCGAGGACCGATGAGCTGTCTCGGACTTGAGACATTTCCCAAAGGACCAGATGCTGTCAAGTATCTCAGGACGAAACAAACGATTTTGTATTCTATGAAGTAAAGTTGAAAGAACAACACACAAATAAATTTCTTTACGGCATCAATCGATGCTTTCAAGATGAGAATAAAGTAAACTCATGCAAGGTGTTCGCAAAAATGTGAAGAGTTATTCCTTCCGAATTGTTTTTTCTGCTCTAACAAAGACTCTCGAAATAGCCAAAGAAATAACACTTGAAATTTTTGCCGTATCTTCACCATACACCTTGTCTTTTGTTTTCGAATGTGCAGCTCTGAAATCTAGTAGATTTTGACGACGACATATTGTAACTTAAATGATTCAAGTGAATTCAGAGATTATTCAATATGAACGGGGCTATATCTAAAATCTCGAGCAACTGTGATAAAACTAGGGGTAGATTCAAAATCAGTGACCTTGAATGAATATTAAACGGCACAGAATGGAAGATGGATTGTATGCGTTTGATAGTCGATGAACGTTAACCCAACCTATCATGTCGTTGTCGATCCGCCGTCAAATAATGCAATAACAAATGATGTCACATCAAGTGTGTAACCGTACCTCAGAGGCGGGATTCACTTGTTTCGGAAGCCACCCGCATAGCCGATCATTCTTGAATGCCTGGGAATATCTCCAGTCAGCTGACTGCACCACAAAGGACGAATAAGGCGGGAATCTCTGCAAGTTTCTTGACCCACTCTTGGAATCTCGAATAACGTTTTCCTGTGGCGTACGGCGGGGTCGCGATGGTACCAGAGGAAGTACGACTGAACGACTCTCGCTTGGATGGGTATACGTTACGAGCAAGTGTATGAAACGGAAGGAAATAGGCTTGTTTGTAGACGTCTTTGTTCTTTGGAATGAGCGTCTTCACCGGAAAGTGCTAGCCCATCACTTCAACGGACAGAAATCAAATAACGTCATTTTTGTTCGCAAAGAAACAGAGTTTGTTCTCTTCAAAATTCACAACAGATTATCGATTTAATTTGCATGTTATAGACATTTTTTCACCCTTTTGTGGCCATCCCTGTTGACCTGAAATTATCCCATCGACATAAATTCTGGTCGTTTTTGTGGTACCTCCCAAAAATGGACCAGTGAGCTACTGATTGTTTCGAGAGGAGAGACCTGTTTGATAAAAGTACTCACATTCAAGAATACATGGTCGCAGGTAAGGGTGGAACGATACATAATTTCACAGATAATCATCAGGCACAGTTTTCTGGTTTATGTATGTCCCTTTCATCTGGACAAAGGGCATGAAAGTACTGTGAAGTATTGTTCGAATGTCATTTTAGCTGTTAATTTGATAGATAAATGCGAGTGTAGTACACGTTATTACAAAACGAGATAGCATCAGTCGAGTTCTCTCTACAGGACATTATTTTGTGACGAGAAGATGTCTTGTCAATAAATATTTCGATAAGATACATTTGAACTATGCTAGACACGATTAAACAATAATTTCATAAAGTAGGAAGATAAATTCAATTTTTATCTGAACTATACATTTTCATTCTCAATTCGTCATATTCATAGACGAAAATTGAATATACAGAGTGGTTCACATTTGAGTACCAATTTTTTCGAACATAAATTTCTATATATTGTTTTATTTATGACTTTTATGACCATATCTTAATATCATGTAAATCAAATTATACATTTTTCATCCACATTATAATCATAAGCTGTCAAAACTTTCTTCCTCAAATGAATAGTATTAATACAAAATTATTCATGTAGGACAAATGATGTCATAACCCAAACGCGGATGTTTCCAAAATAAATTGACTTGACGAAATCATTGTGGAGTTTTCAGAGTCAGCTATAACAATTAACGTAGTTTCTTTATCATTCTTGTCTAAGGTTGAAACATTTCAAAGGAATTGCAGTTTTTGAAAGGATTATGTGGTGTTTCCTGGCGCTGTCACAACTGAAATCTTTTTATTTTCCTGACAATGATAGATTGAAGGATGTTGCCCCATCAGAGTAAATTTTTTGTCAACGTTTCATTAGAAAACGTACGCCGTTAAAGTAGCTCAGTTTTATGGTAGTAGCACAAAAACAAGCATTTCGGCAATTCCATCTCGAATGCGATTTCAGGAAATTGGTGAGAAAAATGTCAGACAGTGGTAGCCCTAGTCCGTTTTCGAAAAGGATTCCACTCATATCCCTAAAATATTTGCAAGGACACGATAATTATATGAGTGATTCATTTAATAATTCTGTTTCAAGTGTCGTATAATATTTTATTGAATTTTGATAATTCCAGTATAAGCGAACACCCTGTGCATTTCCTCGTGGAAATCCGTTCGAGCGAAATGAAGGTTCATCTTCCGGACCACATACCTTTCGAAATTCAAATCAACCTGTATAACAAGTCTCTCCCCGCTTAAAAAACTGAACTGTCAAGTAGAGATGAAAAACGCTGTTCAAAGGTAGCGCTGGACTATCTCCAGATGGTGATGCTGTGACTTTCAACGGTCTCACATATTTTCGCCAACATCTGCATCGGACTTGCTCTACATCAACACTAATTATCAGGATATATTCATATATATTCAGAATTCAGTGATGCTGGGAAGAAACATTTTCTAGCTATAGTCCATTTGTTTTGGGTAGATAATGACGTCTAATCTGGCGAATTAGTGTTTTCATCATTAGACTTAACAAAATACCCAACTTCATTTAATTCTTCCAATCACGCAAATTTTACAGTTGGGAACACTTTTCAACGATGCCAAACGTATTTAATATTTTCTAGACGATTTTCTTGCGACCAGCTGATCAATGCTAATTCTGATTCTCAAAACTGATTTATTTGAGAATCATTTGTCTGTTCTTTTGAGAACATATTTTTTATGAGTAGTGAATGTAGTTGATTTTTTAATTTCATCATACCGAGTGTAGATATATTATTATAATATATACAACTGAAATATTCGAAAAATGAAAGAATATGGTGATTAATGATTCATGATCTAGCAACATCGCAATTGTTACTGATGTGACGTAACTATCTAGCTAAAATAAATGGACGATAGTAACTACACTGCAACGAATTTACATTTTCAAATTTTACGTTATTCAACTGTTTTTATAGAATATTAATGATGAAATCAGTTGTGTTGAAAAAGCGAGTTATGAAGCATGTTCGCCGAAAAAGTTGTACAGGGTTTCGAGATGCTCATATGTCTTATCTCAAAAGGTAAAAAAATCGAGAAAATCAGAATAATGAAGGTCCTAAGTCGATAAATTAATGGATTGATAGCGTTGACATTTAAGCTCTTTCAATTCAGAGCTGAAATTACATGAGCACCCTGTATAATGAATCGTCGAAAATTACACGATGAAAAGTGAAATATTAACTACTTGTACGTATCTACAAAGAAAAAAAATATATTGCTAGGCAACTGAGAAATAATTATAGTTTGCATCAGCTCATTCTACTGAAAAATGTCACAAAACTCAAAATATCTTACCATGACATAAAGGTGGAAAATTGATATTTCGGAAAATATATAGAACGTTCCATTCAATAAAACAAACCCTACGCATCCTGTGAATATAAATGATATTATATGTGCGAGTCAATCATTCATCATCCCAAAACTCAACTAGGAGCATATTCTGTGGACCACATACTAAGTTCCTATAGACGAATCAGGGGTTTTATTTAAAAAATTATTGCATCAACCACTAGGGTTATAAGCAACTTCAGTACATGGGTTCAAATGTTTCCTAAGAGGTTGATAGTTTTTAGGTATAACATTATGTTCTTGATACTACAATTTTCACTCAATAAAAGTTCCAGTTGATAGTCTATTTTGTGGGAAAGTCTTCAGCGGTTTGGTAGACAAAAGCCTTAGCATCGACAAAACCAGTTTCGAAATTATAATCAAGTTGAATGATAACGGAATCAAGGAAACATTATTCAGGCAATTTTTAGAAACAGGTGTAGGTGTAGGAGTTTGTGAAAATATCAACTATGTCCTTCCTCTAATCACAAATGGTGAATGTGTCGTTATATAAACGAAAATATATGAAGTGGAATGATGGATGGTGCGAGGATCTTTATCTGAAATCGAATCTTGCATGGGAGATTTAGGTACTGAAGATCTGGGGGTGCAGAGGAGATAAATCACGATTTTCAGACGGTTACAGCTTCTTACAGGGTCAATTGAATTGTGCATTGAATGAATTCAAGACTAATTATGTCTGTACAATCTCACTCATACTCTATACTAATTTATAGAATTTCAATGTAGATTTCAGTCTTCAGATAAGAGTTCAATAAATGTCCAATTTTAGTGCGATCATTTTATAATTTTATTCCATTCATCACCGGTTTGAATCACTTCAATATTTTTTGTCGTGATTAGCACACATAGTCTCAGGTGTTGAACGCTTTCATAAAGTCACTAACTGTTATCGGTAGGGGGAGTATTAAAATTTTCCCAGCACTATAATACAAAACCATAAAACCTATTTCAAGAGTTTGAACTCTGGTTCTGACATTCTTGTTATTTAAATCAGCTACTTTATGTCCTGATCCCATCTGAAAAGCTTTTCTAACATAATTCCAAGATAGTTAATAGTATCGGCTTCCTTGATCTCATTGAATTCGTCAGGTCTTCTACTTAGACTTAATTTGTTGAGTTTCGGTAATTGACGATGATAAGGTGTAATAGGCAGGTATTTAGTTATATCAGTTTCGTTAGAATGGTTATATCAATCCAATTTCGTTAGTCGATAGTCGGTCAGAAAAGTTTCATCTAGCACTACTAAGAGAACTGTTATCATACCTTGAGAATACATTGGACGTAAATCCTACAAATTGATGTCAAAGGTGTTCTACGAGGACCAATTTGATTACTCTTATACAGGGTTCATCACGAAACCGTTCGTTCGAGGTTTTCCATCCTATTCGAATAAAATTCTGAAAATTGGTCAACTTGGTTATTTTCAATTGAGATTGATTTATTCATGGAATACATACAGTGTGGAATAGCCAAATGGAATAAATTCGATAACAAATAAATGAGAGCGTGTTGGGAAAAACGCTTGGACATGTCGTTTTGTATTTTTAGATGCACATTTTTTTCAGAAAAAAAAATTATTATATAGGGTGTCATGTGACAGTGGTCAATACCAACTTTCTTATTTTGAATGCAACCTCCAGTTTATTATTAGTTTTTTGGATTCTTCAAAGAATTCTAGACACAATTCATGTACAATGTCCCATACCCATCTTCAACTGTTTCGGAAATATTAAGTGTTTTCAGATGTATTGAGGGAAAACAATCCACATTGAATTCTAGATTCTCAGGATGAGTGTGTTCTTCGATTTTTGACCTAAAAAAAATCAATCAAAGAATATGTATTAAACCTTGCGTTACAAATGGGAAAAAGTGCTCCAAGACACTTGAAATATTGACTGTAGCATCCGGCGAGTTCCCTCTGTCTCAAAAAAGTGTTTACTTTACAGAAAACCGAGAAGATGTTGATGACGATGAGCGTCCTGAAGTTGCAACCACGTCAACAGGCGAAGATAACAGTGAAACAGTGAAAAAATTGTCAATAAGGAATACTACAAGTCTGCATGAAGCAAAACTCCTCAAATAATCGGAATTGTGGGACATAAATGAAAACTTTTCAAAATAATATAAATTCACCTTTTCTTTTGAACAAAAATGATGAGTTTAGGAAAAGTCTGTAACGTAAACGTAGATCAAAAGTGAGTGAGTGTTTTGCCACTCGATCCTTGTCACTTAATAGTATGTTTTAACCGTCATACGGACCGTTGAACTTTCGACTTGACTTCCCTGCTCTCTCCCGCTGATTAGAAATACTTTGGATCATTTGCACAAACTTGAAAAAATCAGAACTTCTAACAGCTGGTGTTTGCCTCACTAGTTAGTGCGAAGACAGCAAAAGAACATATGATATGCGCTAGCTCTAGCACTGGTCTCTGCAGAAGAACCAGATTCTTGAATGAACCGATGAAATATTACTTAATCGCGGAATCGTATTGCTGCAGGGACGGACTAGCAGGTTGCATCACTCAATGGCTGATTGGACCATGTAGTTATAACCTTCAAAACAATTTTGTATCAATCTAACTGCATTTTGTGGCGTATAACATTAATAGCTTTGTTTGAAATCGCTCAATCCCAGAGCATTTTTTGAACTAAGTCATCCACCCAAGTTATTAATTTCTTCTCTTATTGATCTATTTGAAAGATCAACAACCATCTTACAACATTCTTCGAAAAGCTGTGGTGCCGCGTTGGCATTATCAAATGTCCTCGGTATGATTTGATGCATATTTGACGAATAAATCCACTATGCACTTGATATACAACATCAAGAAGTTCATTTATCGTGTACATTTTCATCGGCATTGACAAAATTCAATCAGATCAAAAGTTTTAATTCCTAGTAGATGAATTTTGGCATATCGCAATTATATTTAGTTTCAGATTTCTTCTCATATAGTCGATACGTGAGATATTATTTGGGAAAAATATTGGAGCGCTTGAGAGAAGCTACGAGTTTGATATCAATTTTGAGGACTTGAAATCTCAAAAATACCATAAATATATTGATAGAAACATATTGAATGGCAACACATTGAGATGTAGATAAAGCTTTTAGCGTCAATAGGAGTCTTGAGTGTTATTTTGGTGACCATTGTAGGTGAACAACGTTGTTTCTTACACGATATTTGTTTATTTTTCAGCGTTGATTGACATTAGTTATTCATGTGACCAACAGGCATTGAGGTGTATTCATAGCCTTCAGAAAACAAACTGGCTAAGAGCATTCCAACGTTCTTTTGGAGAATGAATTCTTAAATCTAATCTAATATACGGTTCGAATGATGGATGCATTTTTTTCAACGATGCTTTCAATAATGATGAAAGGAAGTGAAAAGTGATGTGCTGATAAGAAATAGCGTTCAAAATTTAATAATACCTTCACTTATACTTATCTTAGTTATCAATATTTGAAAGAATTATATATAAGCCCAGTTTATTATATGTCTCAATGCATTGCATTCTAGAATGATTTGGTGGAAGACCATTTCTGATCTCCAGAGATCAATTCCTCAATCCGTCCCTGGATGCAATTCGACTCGTATGGTATGATGTATTGGTATCAACCATAAGGCAAAATAAGTTCAATTATTATTATTCATCTTGAAGACACTTTAACAGGTGATGTTTTACTAGTAGTTAGCTTCATAGTAGCATAATTCGCAAATTTTTGATATTTGGAGATAAGAAATTCTGGAAAATTCGCATGTAGGAATTTGGATCTATCTTGAGGAGATTTGGTTTTTCGATATTAATAGTACAGCAATAAACTTAGTTGTTAATCTGAAGACAGGAAACATTTTTAATTCGTAGAAAATGCACCAAAACATAGGTGGAGGTAATAATCCAAAAACTTGGGAACAGTCAGATCAAGAATTATTTACTGTAGTGTACCCACCACATCTTTTTTATCTGAGAGTTCCGTGAGAAAAGTTCAACTGAGTACTGTTTTAATTATCACATATACCAGCTATTTTTTTTAACAAACAGCTCATGGTGTATTAGATAAATTAGCCATCCATGCACATTCGTTTTGCATTCTGTTCGATATTAGCTTTAGTAGAGACTCAAGGTTACTGAGGGATGATACTTTTTGAATGATGTATGAGCTTCAGTGTTGAAAACTGCTAGGCATTTCCTAATTTTCACAGTTGATGAGTATACAATGATTAACGTTTAATTTGAATAACCGTTGGATATAATAAAGGAAATGCTTGTAATAAGACTCAACGATATGTGCAAGATTCAGAGAGAAACCACAACAGTGTTTGTGAAAAGTTTCATACATATCATGTACCATTACGCGGAAAGCCTTGATTTCATAAAAAGGTGTTCATAAGGTGCTAAGATACCGTTTAAGATTCAGAATTCACAAACATCACAGGAGATAAATAAATAAATAAAAAATTTTATTGCATTTTTACATTACAGAATGTATGAGCTAGTCACAAAGAAAAAAAATTTTAAACTAGGGTGTATGACGGTTTAGATAATCATCAACTGAATAGGCGGCTGCAACCGACGCTGTTCTCGGGGTTGCATGATTTTAGGAGCAGATCTTTTTCAGTTTTTGAAGCGTACACACCACTAACAACAACAACATTTTTAGGTACATGAAAAACACACTCCCGCTATAGTTTCGTAATGGAAAAACATTTTTGAATCTTTTTTCAACAACCAGAGCTGATACAACCACTAATACACCGGATTTGCTGTGTTAATATTGCATTCACGATGTTTTATTCTTTGTTGACTCTTGAGTAACAAGCAACAGCTATTCCGAAAGATCAACGTAAATATTTGATTGTTTATTAAAAACGGTTTCGTATGCAAGTGTATGTGTATGAACTTAAGAGTCACTAACATTTGTACAAATACGCATGTAGTTATGAAATGTCTCGTAAGTCTCATTATCGAGAGGAATTCCATGAGAAAACCGGTGATCAAGTCGAAAATCAAGCTGTCTCTCTGTCGGTCCCCTGTTGGGAAAGAATGTCGACCAAACTGAATAGGAACTTAACGTTTGGTTGCCTCCAGAACATAATTATTGTTTTTAGAGTGTGCTGACCACAGAAAATTAAATTTGGTGAAGAAGGCCATGTCTTAAACAAGGCCAATTGTATTCGAAATTTCTTTGTTATGGACATTCACTTCAACAATTTGAGGAAAAACATCTAAAACTACTATGTAAACGAAAATAGAGTTCAATCCAATTGATATATAGGGGGATATATATTTCGCATTTTCTTTGAGGAAAATCATCATGAAGAAAATATCGTATGTAACAGATATACTCTATATATTTCCTTGTTTTTTCTATATATTCAATTTTTAATAATCTATAATTATGCAGCTTTCTGTCTCATTAATGTTATAATAATGATGATAATAATCATTATCTTCTTCATTCACTCTCCAAGGAAACCAGGAAAATGGGTATTGTATAGGGTGACCGGAAAGGAAGACAAAGTCCTGAATCTCTGAAAATATTTGTCGTACACAGTTGTGGAAATATTAAAACCAAAATTAAAACTATGAAAGCCAAAAAAATATCCTGGCCATTGTTTTCAGGGAAATAGACCCAACAAATGCATCAGATACTTGAAAGTTATACTTCATTGAAGTACCAACACACGATAATTGGTAGACAAGTTTATTTTGTTATGCTTTGTTTCTTGCTTGTTTTTTTCAATTATTATAATAGCCAATACATTTGAATACAGTTCATCGGGAGAAAACAAGGTTCATCCTGTAGAATGTACATTGCTCTTCTAATCAGCGTGACTCCTGGAAAATGCACCAAAAGGCAGTGCATGACGGGGAACAAGCAAATGCTATGTAAATCATGTCTTCGTTGTAGTATATCAATAATATCTGGGGGCTTGCGCTCTTATCATAGCAAATGACATATCAGTACACAAATATCTATCTTATCACATTCTTTCTGATCAACTTTCTAATTGATTGTTGTTTCAATGGCTGTCGGTGTGCCCTTGAATTTTCATGTTTTAAGTTGTGTAGCAGGTTTACCTACAGGCTAACGACCTTCTATCTATGTAGTAAATCCCGCGTTTGTCGGTTAGGTTACTCTCAGCTCCTAGGGGGCAACATTATGAAATAAAAATAAACAATGAACATCTCAAATTGCTTATCTGATCAACTGTTCGGAATCACGTGGGCGCAGGGCGGTCCAACGTTGAAGGTTCACATCAAAATTCGTTGCCCAGCAACCACGTAACGAACTAGATAAGAAAATTGGCTGGAATGAAGTCTTTCTGAGCACGTGAAATCTGGTCATTTAGAAGCAAAGCTCCGTCGATGTTTCTCTACAAAAAAATTACATCCATACCCATGAGAAATTCGTTAGGTGAAGGAAATAAATGAATAAATAAATAGGTGACGTGACGAATGATGTTCATTCATGAAAATGTTATTTGAGTATGCGTAGTTTGGAATTATTGAATAAATAATTATTTTCAAACGTTTCGCAAACAATAATACGAATGAAAATTGAATTCAAAGTATATCCTAAGCAGAAAAATCTGTCGTTTGTAAATATAGAAAACCCAATTCAGTTTTCATTATTTTTTATAAGTTAGAACATTATTATTTATTATATATCAAAACCTTGAATGTTACATTACTATCGAACATTTTCACGATAATGTTTTGCACTACTAAATTCTACTGCGTTCAGCGTATTTCAAAGACTAATCTGACAGAAGACAGATGACAGCTGGAATACATATCCAAGTTCCCAAATACCTTGGGTAAAATTTTTCATCAAAAACTCCCAATATACTACTTCATGTTGGTATTCACTTATATTTTTGGAAGGCCACATCAATAAACGAAAATTTTCAGCATTTTTATACCTTCATGAGAAAATCCCAATCTGGTCCATTGACCTTTCATCATCTCGTTGCTATGCTGGTGTTCTGTAAAGCCCGTTCGAGAACCGTTAAGAAATATCGCTGAATAAAACGGACACTGCAAGTTTCAATTTTTAAATGTTTAAATGCCTCTTTAAATGGACTTAGACGATGTTTAAATTTTACTTTCATTTGCTCCATCGTGTCGTGGTACGTCCGCAAATGCTATTCAAGTCTCGCATAGCTCTAGACCCATCGGTTAACGTTATTCACAGAGGCGGAGCAACATTCCATTAACTCACTGAAAGAGGCACTTGGATATAGTTTGATAGGTATCCATAGCATCATCCATAGGTTATTGGTTATGAAACGAAAGGATCACAGACACATAACATACATATAATGGTACCTTTGACAGATGAATAAACCATTAAGATTCTTCATTGATGCATGAACCCTACCTCCAACTCCATAGGTTAGTTTATACAGCAAATAAGAACAAGAATTCACCAATGAAATCACATATCTGTTACTTGACATGTCATGTGTAATGTAATTGAGACATTCTTACTTATTTTTGTTCTCATTTGCTGTATAAACTAACCTTATCTAGTTTGAATTCGAGTTTCTATCGAGTGGATGTTGCATGAATCCGTCTATAATAACCTTCATATCGTCAGGACGTAACTTAAGTGAGTTGCTGGATGTCTCAGAGATGTTATTGTGTTTGCTACAAACCAAAGTAATAACTCATTCAATTGACAACATTTCATTTAAAAATATATGCAGGATGCAGGTCCGTATCTAAGTATAAATAGTACCAAACTTCAAGCTCTTATTCACAAGTCGAAAACTTCCGGATATATTATCACTTTCCGAAAGAACGATAACTATCGTTGTCTGCTGCAATTTGTACGTTCAAATAATCACACAGGGTGTGAAAGCAAAAATGACAGTATTTGTTGTACAGAACTGACAAGCTCTTTAGCATGCACATGTATGAATAGTGCTAAATGATAGTTCACACAGTCACATTCTTTGCACTTCTGCAGTCAATGACTTACTAAATAGAGTGAACTGAGTAATTGCCATATTGATTATTAGCTAGCACTGTACATCCAGCTAACTTTGGGGATACACTTGATAGACAAGTTTTTGTTTTAATTATTTCAACATATGCAAATTACCTCCATAATTATTGGCTTCGAGGATGACGAATGAAGGAGGATTGAGAATTATTAGCTCGCGTGTGTTTGAACGAGTGTCAGTTCATAAATCTCACCAGAAACGTTTTCTCCTGTATTTTTATTATCATTATGACTTATTGGAACAAGCCGATGCATATTCTAAGATTTTTTGTACATTGTTTTTTATTAGAAAGGGTAGGCACGAAATCCAATAGTGCTTATGATTTATAACACACATCTATGTTCTGTTTTGGATACACAAGAACTTTGTGAACCGAGATTTTCTCCATATTTTATACTTTATAGTTGTTTAACGCCGCCAAAGTGTACACTTTCAAGTTTGTGCTTCTAGAAAGTTACTTGCCGACTTCCGAGATAGCGCGGGAAACACTAATGATAAGTCATAGGCGTGTGTTTCCATACTTTTTCAAGGGTTTTACTGAGATCACTGATAGTTTCAGGCACATTGAATTCGGAATTCGAGCAAACTATTTTTCCAGCGGTGATGACTAACTCTTTGAAACATTGGAAAAAGCAACGTCTTTCTGAATTTTATCTCCATTATATTCTTCATTATATGCTTATAGTTTGTTTGTACACATGTTAGCTAACTATGTAATATTTGAGGAATATAGTGATTTCAACGATCCTCAGAAGAAATGAGTTATTATTAGGAGTTGACGTATTTGTTACTGATCCAGAAATTTTATGATATAAAATATTGATTCATTATCGTCGAGAAGTGTTGTTGAAATAGCTGGTACCAAGAAAAGATTTTGTATTGATCGTTATTAAAAGGATCGAGCTATTGAGATCATCGATAACTAATAATACCAGGAGTTACCAAGTATGACATAATAGCTATTTCCTGTGAGTTTTCAAGGTCAAAACACTTGTTCGCATTGCGTATTCACAGAATAATTACTGTGAGATTTTTATTTATCAATGTTTCTATAGACGTGCAAAAACCATTAACAAATCAATAACAATTAAGCTCTTATTTTTTTATTGGCCATTATACAAAAAATTAAGAGAAAAAAATATGACCAAACATAGTTCAAGACGGATACTCTAAAAGAAAAATGTTTTGAAATTGATTGAAATGCTCTCATATTTCTTTTGAATGATCTTCCATGAATATTTCAATCAACGATTTGATGGTATTCATGAACAAGTAAGTTCTGGAACCACTAACCCAATGCATCAATTAATCCTTATTCCACATTTTCATATCAATCCAAACCCTGTATCACTTCGTTGTAGATGGCTATAACAGGACTGACGTAATTATTTCGATTGTATCCGATTTTACTAAGAAACACTGTGTCTAAACCTGCTCGACGAAGGAGCCTACAGCATTATTATGCTGAATAAATTCCTATATGAAGGCATTACGTCACGACGTGGCCATTGACTGCTTTTTCGCGCCAAAATGTAATGGTATTTATCCAGTGGCGTACTCTGACATCACAACTATAGATAAAATTTCTTGAAAGAGAAGGTTTTCGCTGATACAGACGTATCAAACTTCAACTCAACTGAAAACTTCAAATGATAGAAACAAAAAATCGACCAAATCTGAAGAAACTTAATTATTATGTTCGAGTGGAAAAGTATCGATTTTACAGGTTGATCGGTGTAAAACGCTCATTGGAGTTCTAAGAATGACATTGATATACTTGTGTATGGAGCCTTGTCAAATATTTTAAATATGGTGACACTTCCGGTTATACATCTGGTTGGACATCTACTTCGTCATTTCAAGTGATTGCTACATTCTCATCATTTTCTCAAACTCTCCATGTGATTTTGAGATGATCTTCTCGAGTTTTTCTACTAAGACCATAACTTTTTTATTTTTTTTAGTTTTCTCCTCTTCTTCGAGGGTCATTTTTCAAGATACCAACATAACTTTAGGTAATTTTTAGGTTACGCCAATAACTGATATCCCTTTGAGTGTTTATTTATTTGGAAAGCACTATTTCTAGCTCGAAAGAAAAATCACGTCCGCAATCTATCTGTATTGACATTCCTCACACCTATGTCTAATAGTTTTCAAGTTGTGGTCACTTTTTCTCGATATCCAGAATATTACATATTGATTGAATACAGAATGAAATATGTATGTGCTATAGTTAAAAAATCATGCGATTCATATGCGAAAAACTTTCTCATTCAATATTCCGAAAATTCAACGACGTCATGAAATTTATATTGTTAACTGTGATAATTTTGTCAAATATTGAATGTTTATTCGAACTTTATCCTATACTCTCTGCCTTTCTCGAGATTTGGTTAACGCTACTGATTTCTACTAAAGGTCAAGTTTAGAATTTCGCCCACTATGGAGCATAATAGTTGACAGTTTTTTTTTCGGTTTTGTGTAATCTCAGTGACAGAGAAGCATCAGGTGAAATAATGGAACGGATCTAGCCAATTTCAGTTCGTGAATTCCAAACTTGAACTGCCTATGATGTAGACGAATATGATGTGCAGAATACTAATATCAACGGGAGTTATATGCAGATTTGCTAAATTCCAAGTCGTTCATTGCTTTGTGTGTGGTTTCTGATCCACCATGATATGATAGTTTTGATATCTTCTGCATCCTCATGATATCAATCGATTCAAGGAGATAGATGTCACGAGATGAAATTATTAACGAGTCTGCACATTGATTTTGTGGCGATATCTAATCTACATCTTATATACATTAAAATAACATTTATATTGCAACGGAATAGATACTGGACTGAAACCCAGAACCTATCTTCCACACAACAAGTTATTTCACTGTGTAGTTTTCGTGAATATGTCTGAGAGCCTAGCCTTTGTCGCCAATTTTCCGCCACACATAATTGACAAATGTTTTCCGAACTTTTATACCCATGTCAAAATTATCCAAGTATGTAATACCTATAAAGGCCATTTTCATTGAGAAACTTGAGACGTAAACCTTTTATAAGCCCATAACGTATGTGGTCTTCGACAGGAAATGGTAAAAGGTACGGTTTGAGCTGAATGTGGTGGTACTCCCGCCTTATAGGATTCTCGGAACAGGTTGAAGACACTCTGTAATACGGGGTGACCCAACTATATCGTTTGTCTATATTACACAACCACAAATATCACACAAGTGAGTATATTTTTTGTGGAAACAATCAAAATTCCACAGAATGTAACTAAAATGTAACAAAACTATGTCACTGAGATATCTCAGGGATATAACTGTATGCTTGGTATCCAGAAACTTATAACACCATTGTAACAGAGTCTTCTAGATATCCAGAAAAAAAGCTTGACATCTCTGAGATGTAGTACTAATGTTACTTTGTTACACAGAAATACTGTTATACAGGAGATGTTGCAATTTTGAGATTCATCACATGTATTACAAATGATGTGAAAAGTTTCAATAGTTTGCTTTATATCCACAACTGCATGGCATAGACGTCACTTGTATATAACAAAAATAAGTCACTGGAATATCTCAACGATGTAACTATGTCTATTAGGTGCCAGAATGGCAATCCCATTGGACATACACGAGATGTTCCATTCATGAATTTTCATACCATCCGAATGTTGGAATAGAATTTATCGATCTAAAATGAGCCACCATGTATAGAAGGTGCTGTGCTTTGGTGCCTTTGACTTCTCATACCACCCCCGAAAAGTCCTTAAAGATACCGAAAACCTCACAAATAAAGTACACAACATTTATCCGAACGCATTAAGAGATTGATTCGAGATTAAGGGCAATTTAGCGCCATTCTGAAGAAAGAATGTTCCTCAGAGGTTTTACTTGTGTATGAGGGTTTTTGTGGGATGGGAATGGGAAATAGACATCGTCACACCGATTCTTACTTGAGTGCTCCCATTTTTTTTCTCGATACATGAATGGAATTCTTCGGAGTATTACTAGTTTGTAATTGTTACATTATGCAGGTATCTAGATATGGGATTGAGACATCCATACTAATTTGCCTGATTGTTATTGTTCTATTTTCTCGATATAAAGAGCAGTTAGTATGCATAATTTGATATAAAATATAGGTATTTGAATGACCAATACAGGATGTTGCAGTGAACATGGAGTCTGAGGATATACCGGGTGTCCCAAATTATCGCATACATTGAACATCTCGCTTATTTGACAAGATAATTTGAAAATTAAAAAAACTGTTTTGAATGTCATTGAAAATTGCAAAAAAATTATAAATCACCTCTGCTGATGGTTATAAAGATGTCACTGAAAAGAAGTACATTAATTTTTTGTTGTCAAAAAGCGACGACGATGTCAAAGAACTTCAAATATTGTTAAACACTTCCTAGTTTAGTTAATCGTTGACTTAATCGTTGTTAGTAATAAAAAAATAACAAGTATGTTGTATTGTTCTATTTCAAAATGGAATGAAGTTCTCTTATAATTAATCGTGAAGGTGCTTTGGTGCCACTCAAAACAGTTTTTCAATTTTTAAATTAGCTTGTCAAATAAACGAAACTGGAAGTTTTTGTTCAAAAATCCAACTCAATAATGAGAATCCTCAAAATGACATTGTGGGTATTTTTTTATGCTGGGTAGCCCTGAAAAATTTAAAAATCATTCGATGAAGTGAATAATATATTGTGGAATTCATTCCGATAACACGAAATACCGGGCAATAATTCAACACTAATTACTATTTATTTTGCGGTATAGCTATCCAGGCAAACGTAAATGGTTTCACACTCATTATCTGATTCACTTTAGCATCCAGTGACATAATCTCGAATTTCCAAGAACACAACGAACAGAACAAATAACAAAATAATTTATCTGTGACCGTTTCATAATATTATTTGGCGCCAAAAGTAGCAGCATCAGTTTTCACATCATTATAATTTCATTTAACATTCGTGAAGGTATCAATTACAATCACAATGCCAAAAACAACGACTGAAAACTGTTTTTCATTGGAATATATAACTGAAATTCTGTCGGAAATATACTGTTGTGTTACCTCAGAATAACATATTTTGCAAAATTTAGAATCAATCAATTCTACATTCAACTGTTCATGGATATTTTTTATATCGTAATGGGCTATAATTCATTTCGGACCTGTGATGAAAGTTTTACTTCGATTAGTTATTTTCAGAAGAATTTGTTATTTCTTCTCATTCGGATACGATGATAATGTACTAAGATAACGGTTAAATTATGATTTATCTCACATTGTGGCGGGAAGAACAGTTCTAAATCCATATTATCACTATTATTGGTTTGGTTTATTGGTATTGATTCATTCGTATATCCTGTTTTATGTACAGAGTGTGTAATGGTACCTTTCAAATAGTGAGATCTCGAACGATGAGCCGAAAAACATCCGTTCAATAAATTTTCATGAAACAGGAACTTTCGATGAAATTCGTTTATGACTATAACAACAGACGTTCAAAGACATATTCAAATTCATTATGTCCGTGAATAATAGTATAGCCACATAACAGCGTGTATCTCGATGAAATAATACAGTGAGTGGAAATATGTAACTTATGATGAAAAAAAAAACCAATTTCACTACATCAATCTCAAGTATCAGAAGATACAAGATCAAAATTCAGAAATAGTATAAAAATATTTGCTTGACTTTAATTCATGAACAATTTTCATGGAATTATTGGCTACCAACGCAAATAAAGATGAAGATTGGTGATATTGAGAAAAAATGATCAATTTGTTTGATCATTGATGATTTCTGCAAGAGGTAGTATTATAGAATAAGAAACGAATGAAAAATTGCATCGAAACGATGAAATCGTCAATAAAAAATCAAAATATTAGCACCAACAGAAAATTGTTGGCTGCGATTTATCCAAAGCCTACATCAAATCACTTTCGATGTTGTGGAAGACGTGCAAAGTTGTTTTTTTCTCCAGCATCTGGCTGAGACCTCACAGAAACCCCCAAGCTCGCTGCTGTAACTTGAGAAAAGCGCTAAAAATAAATCATACCATCGGAAAATCACTCGTCTGCTTCCGATGTTCTTCAAGCTTAGCTCAACCGGCTGTCGTAGGATGGTTTAAAACAAAAACAAATGAAACGCGCAGGTATTTAGTCTTTCCTTGCTGACATCCTGTATCAACGGATTTTTCGATTTGAATATGGCCCACTGTCTCACAACAAAACACAGAATGGTTTGTTGAATTTTAAGCACTCTCCGTTCTTATCTCATTACAAAACATCTACGTCGGGAGGGAGACGTCAATCAGAGAAGGTAGAAAAATGGCCAGTTTGTCACTTTTCGGCCGTTTGGACGTTTGAATCATCCATAATTTATTAACCCTCGAAAGAGTTATTGTTATGAAGAGCGGAAATTTCACATCTATAGATCTGCTTTGGAAGACAATTGTACTAAAACGGTATCTTTGTCCTTTAAAGAGATTCTGAAATAGCATAAATAGTGCGGTCCTCAAGTCTTTTGTCGGTGGAAAGGGGATTAAAAATAAGCCATGAAAATACAAACATGTCTCGACGTTGTAGCAAATCCAACCAACTCAGAGTTTATATAATCAGAATCCTGCCATGATGGTGAATTTCGTTTTTATTTATGTGTCCAGTCAGAATATTTCCTACCCTTCAAATGTCCAATTTGTCGAAATATACTTCCTGAAATGAAATGCCACAATGTTTGTACCAAAGTTACATAATACTGCATTCCTAACCAATGCTGTAAATAAACGGTCTTAACGAGTTAACAAATATTAATCTAGTATCAACAAATGGTGGTTTAACGTGCGAAATAACGCTATTTTTAGACGCAGACGTTGCGTTGGACGGAAACTTCGAAGATTCAAAGAGTAAAAAATCGGTCTTAAACCTTTCGACAGCATCTTTCGAAGTGATTACGTTAACAAATCTGAATTTGGTGACCTAGCAATAAAATTAAATTGCGTTAAGATATTTCTTTTATGGGTTTTTCGGTTCGTATTTGATGTTAGCTATAAAAAGAGTCACTGTGAGTATTAAAAGACCGTTTCTTCTATCTGAAATCGAATATTCCTGTGATGGAATTGACCTATGAATTTTTCATTAGTCGTGTCATTACAAGATTATTTTGTCTTTTGTTTAATCTAAGATTCAACACTAGATTTTCATGAGTTCTTTGGGAAATGATATTTTCTGTTGAAGGCTTCAACCAATAGATTTATAGAGAGAGTTAAAAGTTTTTTTTTTTGTCGAGAAAGTGAATATTACAACGTACTAAACTTTCTAGATCTCACTGTTTCTTCTTCAGATACTTTCAAGGTCATGGGACATCCACCACAGGGTTTGTTGCTCCGAAGTTTTTTTCGACTTTTATTATGTACATTAACCCTAATATCAGTGCTTGGGAAGCCGTTAGGTGAATAAAATAAATATAAACGTATCACATGGAGGCATATTTCCCGAAACTGAATGCCTTCGAGGTCCCAATAAATATTGCCTTTGTCGCTCTGGTGACACCGAAGAAATCTGAACCTTTCTTGCGTTTACATTCCTACAAATGATCACCTGGAGAATGAAGAATTCATAAAGGCGATACAATGGCTCAATAAGTCTTTATGCGTGCCCTGCCTAGGTCCATTAAAAAAGTCTCCCACGCATTTCTGGGCGCCCACATACGAGGTTTATATAGGTTCTTGAGGAAACACCTAACCAACTAAGAGAACAGGAGATGGAAGATACATAAAGCTTCAGAATTAGTGTTGTGTGTGTTGATGGTGTTTACGCTCATAAAATAACAGAGAAGAAGGACCGTGCTGACACCATCCACGACAGACAGATCCAATGGATGTGGCTTTGAGTCAGATAGAGCGGTACTTGTGTTAATGATTTGAAGAGGCAATGATGGAAAATTTGTTTTAATTGAAGACGTTCCCACGAAGCAGAGATCGTACTTGAAAATTAATGCCTTGGTTATTGAATTTGGGATCAGCCCACTCATGCTCGATCAATTTCAGAACATTACCCGAAAATTGATGATATTTTCCAAAGGGGTGTTACCCTGTTTAACCCCGTACTGTAGACAAAATAGAAGAACGTTTGGACACGTCAATTCTTTCAAGCGGGGTATTTGAAGAAATAGAATTTTCACCCCTTTCATCCCCTCCCCTCAACAGCTACCCCCTCTAGTTTTTCAAACAGCAACAGGAGTCGTGCGATATATCCATACATACAAAAATCATGATTCTCAATTTTTATTCAAATGGAAATAAAAAAATATACAAATTTTATTGAATAAAATCTGGACTGGAAGAAATTATTCTAATGGAGAACTTAATTTCTACAGGAAGTGTTCAAAATGTTCTGTATTGTCTTCCTGGCAAAATAAATTGTTATTTAGAATAATTTGTGTAGTTCATTAATTTTTAAGATTCAATTTGATATTATTCGTATACCATTTGAAAAAAAATCAATTATGATGATTGAATTCTATTTTTGAAATTAATTTTTTTGTATCCTGCCACCCCCCTTGCCATTTAAAAAAATAGACGTGGTAGCTGCCGAGGGGAAGGTCTTTTTTTTGTCGAAGATCACCCCATTGAAATTAAAATTGACGTGTCCGAGCGTTTTTCAATTTTGTTTTCAATAACGGAGATTAAAGGAAAGGGTACGATTTACCATCCGCACTGTATAATTAAACACGCTGTATATCCTACAACGATTTTTACATTTTTTATGTCTCCATGTTCATGGATTCTGCATGGCCCGATTTCATAATCTCAAACCATGCGAATAAAAAACACCCACAATGTTTGATCAGTATAGAATTACGTAAAAATTCAATCTGTTGACATTCATAGAAGCACAGATGCTTCGGAACGTCCAAGGACAGTAGCTTTAAATGTTTTCATTCTTCCTGCACATGTTGGTCCTTTTATGATAAATCGACCATGACAGACATGTAGCCATAATTCTTGCTCTCAAATTGATGGACAGTGACGTAGAGACAAATCTTCATTTTTTAAAGCCCCGCTTATGAAGAATTGATTTATAGAGTCGCAATAAAATGCTTGCAAATGGTATGATACACAACGAATCAGAATGTCGATATGCATCTGTTGGCTTAGGAAGCTATTGAATTCATAATGGTTCATTTAATACATTCCTCAGCTAGCAGGTATGTGAAACAATATTTCTCTTATATTTGCAATATGGCATTCTGAACTGAGTTTCAAAGACTCACGGATCACTTTCGCAACGAGTTCGCAATGAATTTAAAAATGACAACGTCAAACATGTCAACTGCATAAAAGATTTCAAATTGTTCAGTAATAGTTGATATTCGATGCAGATTATGCAGATGCAGATATTGTCTATTTATTTGAGGAAGATAATTCTGACGTTTGGTTATCTTTCAATACCACTAGTGTAAAATGAAAAGTATCTAACTAACCACCGAACTTCTAATTGGTTGAGACAGCTGGGAACATTTAGGCGTTAATACTTATAGCAACACTTCACAGTGACTTTAAAACGATGCCTATTTATTTTGTAAAGGAGTTTTTGATCCACCAATAAAGTTTGTTAATTCTGGTTGAAATTTTGAAAAAATACTGAAAAAACTGTTCGACGGTTATCCACAATCAATAGTTATCCAAATTTGGTGTATATATTTCATAAACTTAACCCAACTTTCTGTTTCGGAGTATCGTTGAAAAAAACACAATCAGCAACACCGCATTTTGTGACGAGCTGTCACAACTTTTTTGCTCAACTGAATAGTTTCCGAATTTTCGGATTGTCTTCTCCAAAGAACATCAATGTTTGAAAATTGTGTGTTGTTTCATTGAACACCCTGTATAATTCACTTCAAATTCAAAGTATACACGATATACATGATTATATTAATTTTCAGAAAATCTCATGAAATATTCCGAATGTAAGATGATTAGCTAATTTGATGAATGGCTACTTAATAGGTACTCTTTATATATTTCGTCGAGAAGTCCATGGAACGACAAAATGTAATACATAATGTACAGGACATTTCAATTGAAGTGACCGTCTTTGGTTAGCTGAGTCAGTGATTCACCTTGTATAAATGAAAATAGTAGTCTATATGGTGTAAGGATTTTATGAAATTGGAGTAGTCGTTCATAGTAGAACAAACGACTGGGGAAGTTTTGTTGATTCACCCAGTATATAGAAATGATGAAGAAATTATTTTCAGGTGAAAAACCTCAGTGGTGTTCAAAATACGAAAATGATTTGATTAGAGGTATTTAATCTTCAAAGGTCTCGCAAACTTTGCCTCCATAATTCGGTGAGTTCATATCAGATTAATCAGAGGACAGATCGTCCATCATGATCTCTAATACCGATATAAATTGTATAAACCACCCATAGCTCGACAAGATGATTTGTAATGGGCTAATGGTTTTTAAGGCAAACAGATTCTTGCGCAACAAAGAAGAAGAAAGGAAAGAAACCTGACGGGCGGGAGAAAAAGAATTCCTCCAGAACGCCTCTTTGGGCTATTCGCAGATCGAATCATGGGAAATCCGATGCGGCACTTGTTTCACGACAGCCATGCACTTCACAGGTTATATTTTGCCTTTATGCTCGCCTTCACCTGTCCAAGAAATATTTTTTAGGATATTTATTCAGGAGTGTGGGACTGCATAGCCCATATTCATTAACAATTAAGCGGTCTTCTACTAGCAGCAGGTAATCAGCCATAGGAAATGTCAATGAAAACTGTGCCAGCAAATATACAGGGTGTCCAATATATTTTTCCCTCAGCTATGGAAATTCATTGAAATACTTCATTCTGATGGAGTTAATGGGGTTGCCCAAAAATAGTGTAGGCTAGATTTCTTTCGTGATCGGCTGTAAACAAACATATACAGAGTGTCCCAATACTGCCAAGGTCTTTAATAGCTCAATAACGAGATGAAATATCGAAAAGTTGTTTTTACTGTTCGTTTATATTCGCTGCATACAAGGCGTTCATAAAGGAGCCTCACCAAAATTATATTATTTTAAATGAACCACCCCGTATATCATGGTAGTATGAAATATTTATCTGCCTTTTTACACTTCAGTTATTCCTTGAAATTTCACTCATTTGGGTAAATCATTTCGATATTCCTTGAGTGAATAAATAGAGATCAGTTAGGTATAAAAGCAAATACAGCTTGATTTTTTATCTATTTATCTTGCAAATCTATTTAGGAAGTGTATGTATTTTGTTTGAAAAGTGCCCCTTTTCGTTAAAATACACCCTTCACTGTGATTACCGTTATGGAATAATTGAAACTCATAAGGATAGTGATGATATGATATTAATTTGGGCAGGGCGTCATCGGTGTTATCCCTCTAACGCCGCCAGTGACCCCCAGATGTATTGAACGTCGAATAAATCAATAATTACACTTCTTCATGGCGATTAACAGGTAAAAGAGGCGGTCAATTTCCTCTGAAACTTGTATTCCACGACCTTGCCTAACAACTTTATGTAACATACCTATAATAATAATCCCTGATGGTATAGGGAGTTCCAAACAAACTTGGAAACTGTGCTGAGGAAATTTGAATTCCCCCCCCAAAGGGGTTGTGAACAAATTCTTTTTAAATCACACTTGCTGTGTTCAATTATAAAATTGAAATTTGAAAATTGCATGATAATATCCCTCAAAACACATTTTATTTCAATATAAAATCCTCACTGTTGGTTAACGAAGTTGTTTAACAATATAAAAATTAACGATTCAACAACCTGTCAATTAAATTTACGATACTGGACAGAGTTTCAATGATGAGATCGAGTCAAAATATTCACTGTGAATTTATACATCATAATCGTAGACTATGACCTTGAAAGTGTGTGTCCTCATTGATCAATCAATGGAATTCTTGCATATGCACTTACGTTCTAGAATCTGCACCTGACGTCACAGCTAATCACAGCATCGAATTTTGAACGGTTTGGAGGTTAAACAATAAGTGAAAACAATAGCTCATTGTGTGCTCATTTCAAAAATTTAATCCAGCCCTGCGAAACACAATTGAACGTCCAACAAACACAATATAGATAAATAGAACACAAATGTTTGAAGTTGTTTGCCCTCCAGACGAAAAAGACACGCCCATTTTGTGACGGGCCGCAGATATTCTATTTAGTTGTTGTTTCGAAAATTACACACATGAAAGAAACATATGAATGCATTTGAAGAGGTAACAATTCTAGTATCGACACTTCACCTCACCTGTCATATGACGATATGTAGGATTAGAACGGAGATTTCTTCTGGGCTCCGACTATGCTCATAAAAAGAACCTTAAGTTGACCCTCACATATTTTTCTATGAATCCTTGTCATGTAACATTGGTGTAGGAAAGCAACATCGCAAAGTGTGCTCATTGCTACATTTAAGAGACGGACAATAAAACGGAATGGTATGAGCAATACATAATAATCGAGATGAGCATGGGGAGAAGAGCAATTAACTTTCGGGCATCGGAACTGCGTTTCAGGAGTGATAATTATGGGGATGAGAGTAGCGCCCCCTCAAAAAAGAAGCGTGTGTGCGTGTGTGTTCTCTCACGACCCACTAGATGATCCTGTGAAAACATTAGCGGCGGATGTGGTGTCTGAGCCGATGGCGGTGATGCCAAGTCTCCATTGGTCCGTTGGTCGGTTCGAGATGCTTATGAATGATAATTATTCTCCTTCGAAGTCCCAGTAGGTGCCCCAATGACATAGTGAAAAGGTTATGACCTCCACAAATCCAAACTATCTAGAGAAAAGGGAGATATGTCCTACTTTCCTGAGCTGTTCTAGAAATGTAAAATAGTCACCAATCTGAAGTACAATTCTATCACAGATGAATCGTGAAGTGATTCACAAAATAAACGGAAAATATATTAGGTTGGATACGGTGAAGTTAGGTTAGGTTAGGTTTGATTAGGTTAGGTTAGATTAGGTTAGGATACGTAAGGTTAGTGTCGATTCGATTAGGTTACGATACGTTAGGTTAGGTTAGGTTCGGTTAGGTCACGATAGGTTGGGTTAGATTAGAATACGTTGGGTTAGGTTAAGCTAGGTTAAGTTAGGGCAGTGGTTAACAAAGTGCGGCGCAATAACATTTTCGAAAAACTTGCTAGAACATGTATTTCATGTTCAACTCACGAGCTAGATGGATAATCAAAATTTTATATCATTGTTAGTGTAATACAAGTTTCCTAAACAACCAAATTCGGCTACCATTTTTTTTTATTGATGTAATGGTCATCGTCTGGCTCTTTAGCCAAGACGACTACTGGGCTAGGGTAAATTGAGTTAGTTTCCTTCTAAAATGTACCAGTACTTCTGGATTGAATGACTATATCAGGGAGAATAACGGTTCATTCGAATAATCATTCTGTAATAATTGTGATTAGCAACATTTAATTTTTCAAAGCTCACGAAAATAAAAAGTTAGTTTGAAAGGCGACCCATTCCGGAAGGTTACTAAAAAATGGAAAATTACATAGATGATGAATTTATAAGTCTTTAACCTATATGAGACGTTCTTGAACACTCTCAGTGCCATGCCCTTCACTAAAGCGACCAAATGATGAATCACTTCCCACACAAATTACTCGAAGCAGAGCAGATCTTGAATGGAACCATTTGTAGATAATATGAATACTACGTGAAGCTCTCAGTGGTTGCCCTTTCATTTCTCTATCGGTAATAAATTCTTTACACGAAACATAAAAGCATTTTTGTGATTGTTACTCATACTACGTGCCTACACTGGACAGACCATAGACTCTCTCGAAACTTCATCATGAATGAACGGTCACAATACAGACTTTCTATCAGGAAATGCCAGACAACATCGAAATTGTTGTCCCGAGGACATTAAAACCGTTTAGTACACCAGTGTCAACTCTTTCAAACCTCGTCTGCGGGAGTTCCGCAAGGATCTGTTTTGGCCCAAGTTGATTTAGTTGTGCAGGGCTACCGGTCATTCCTCTTGGTTATTTTCTTTTTGGTTTACCGGATATGCTATCCCTATTTCCTTATTATCGTGCAGTTTATTGGGTATTGTTGGCGAAGTTATTATCTGAAATGTCACATAAGAGTCACGAACAGGAGTATAGTTACTAAATCATATTTAATATCTTGTTATGCCTTTGTGATCGTTTTTACTTTTATAGTTGTATATACTGAAGTTCAAAGGTATGAAACAGAATATTATGTTTTTGTTTCAAATATTCGCCATCCATTCTGCCAAGAAGAGAAAAACTTAGTGATACATTGGAAAATACGTCCTGAATATTGTTGTTTTATCAAGTTTTGGTCAAAATATTCAAAATTCACCATTGGGTTACCCTTTTATTATACTCATGGAGTACACTGTATGAATCTAATAAATCAAATCAAAACAAAATCTCATGTGCTCACACAATTAAAATCGCTTCATATCATTTTTCTCAATCGTATTTTAAGAGTGGATATTTTCGTTTGAAGACCTATCAACGTAGACCGAAAAAACATAATACGTTAGTCGAACGAAAATAAATGAGCATGCGGGCTTAGACAGTACAGGACGATTGTTTTTTTTTAGGTGACGCCCTTTACAAAGCTGTGCCGTCAACGGGCGTAGGACCAATTCAAACAGGGTTGCCAGATTGATGAAAAGTATGGGGTTTGTCTGAAACAACCGACTATATTAGGTTAGGAGATATTGATTTAATTCACCGTTGACAGCAATGATTTAATTTTTATTCAGCTCTATGGAGTGATTGATACATGAGACTCATAAAAGATCATGGCATTGTGTCTATAGATAAACGAGAGAAATACAGTGTCTACCTAAATTGATGAGAAAAACGGCGCGTCTCTCTTGGTACTTTCTTTTCTTGTTACTCCTATGGATTTCTGGCTATACCGTGGATATATTTTTTCTATGGATATATGGTTCAGGAAGAAACTTCGACACACTGACCCTAAGGTTGGAAAAAATGTGGATCATTACAGAAAAAAATGTGGCAACTGCGTTGCCTATTCAAGCGATTCACCTCCGAGCTCTGAAGTCTTATAATGACCTCAAAGATATTTTCCTTTCAGCAGAGGATGTGGTTGAAGACCATAAGAACTACTCGTACAGAAATAATGAGAAACAAAGAATAGCCGGTTCCGAAAGAGATTGACGTTCAAATGGCCATTCCGTTTTGGGCGAGCATGAATCTCTTTTCGGTTTGATTTTAATTTGTTCTCAACGCCCTTTCGGTACAATCGAGTTGTTCCGCAGCTTTGACTAGGATGTTTTTTCAATTCCAGATCTGGTACATGGGTACATCATACTAAGAGCATTTTTCTAAAACTGAAAATTAAATAGAATAACTTTTCAAATTATATATTTAATGTCTGGAAATTGATGTGAATATTACAACGGAAAAGTAGGTGGGGTTCATGCAACTTCAATTGAGAATATTTATAGTTTTTCATCTATTAACGAACCAATAAAAATCGATCTTCTGGCGTAATTTTGTCTCTATTTCTGTCAGTTTCAGTTTTAATCATCCGTCTTCATAAACACTCTTTGCATCATATGCTTCCAACTCTACTTTGATTTAAATTAATTCAAGTTGGAATTGGTGCATGCATGAATCCACCTTTAAGTGCGCTCCATGATTTCAACTTGGTAATTTCAGTGTCTAATTCATTCTAGTTGTAATTGGTGCTTGCCTAATACTTGATACTGGTACTATCTTCCTGATATCGCATACAGAATGGCGAACAAAAGAGTATACACGTGTTTAGAACGGTTAGATATGACTGATAAGATAATACTCACAAATAAAGGAAGGCGTTCAGTTTTTCTGCACATATGTCTTGGGAGTAACCGTAGTTTTTCTATTTTTCTATCTATCTAATCCATTCAAGGTCAGCGGAACACTGTTCTTGTTTGACTTCCGACAAGAAAATCAACACAGTATGATTTTCCCATGGCTTTCATTCAGATTTAGCCGAAAAACCCTCCTCTAACTATTTTAACGATAGTCCAAAGTTTGCCATCATCTCGGCTCACTAACTGTTTAATTATTCTTCAAACAAATGCCGGGAATGTTGTAATTTCCTGTTGTTAACAATAGTTCATTTTCAAGAATACTAATGTGTTAAACATCAAACAATTATCGGTAGGTAATTGCTGTTATTGAGCTGGTTTTTTCATCTATATAAAAACTATTTCACGTGAGGAAATAATCGAAATGATTTTCCTTTATAAAGGGTATATCAAATTACCTTTTTCGTTGAATTTGTTGGACTTGATTCTGGTGGTTATGAATTGAGTTGAAAATGAACCAGTGACCAATTCATGGTTTTCTGACACTGTTGAGAGCATCTCCAGTTATTATTATCATTGTTAATACTACAGCCTATACAAATTTGTCAAAAAAGTCCGGTACTCAGTGTTCTCAATCCTTCTTAAGAAACATTTCACTTTAGATGGAACGTAGGTTTGGTGTTGGTTCGTTCATGAATGATAACAATGGCCATTGTGAGTACCTGCTCAAGTGCGGTTTTGCCTTTTCAGTTGAAAACAGTGAGTGTTTTGGGTTTTAGATGATTATTCGAGTATAGAGTGAATTTTCGCATTTTATAAAGATTAAGTATTGAGATAAACAGGAACGTGAATGCTTTTGATGCATCTTTTGCTGGAAAGAGGTCTTTTCATCACATGTAAAGGGGTACCTACCTTCACGTCATTAGAAACCACTACAATTGATTTTCTGAAGAGCCAGCAGTTCTAAATGGACGAGAATGATGTATTTGTTAACTAATAAGAGCTTGGTCTCTTGTCGTTCGTCACGTGTGCTACAGGAGTCCTTCCATTACCATTGGGAATTTTTTGGTTTTTAACGAACGTCAAGAATTCTTTTTCGAGATCACCGTCCAAATATTTCGAGCTAAACCTATTATAGTATGAAATCTTCATAAAAAATTAGCAAGAATAATACATTGAGACGAAATTGAAAGAAATACTTAAGCAAGGTGAAACATTAGTTTGGAAAAACGTGAAGGAACCATTTAACATAAGTCAAATCCATTTACCATTTCGTATACATATATCACGTGATCGTGTCTATGAGACATTCGTTATTATATTCAAAATTATTCAACCCCAGCCACCATGGAGTGGTCTGAAGTATTTCTCACCATGGGGTAAGGATTATTTGTATATCGTTTCGGAGAGTGAATCAAAAATGACAACTGAAATTTGAACTAATTTTCATATTTGATTGTGCTTCCAAATCCTCGAATCGTGAATACAACACCCACAAAACCCTTCATATAACCTTTTTCAATAGAGACCTTCGGAAACTAGGGTATTTTCATTTTATGGAATCATTTTTTGGTACAGTTTTTATTGAATTGATGATCACTTGGTGAACTATATAAATCTTTTTATAGCTTATAATATTAAGGGTATCAACGACAGAGTATGAGAATTGTAATCATATGAATTTTAGAACAGGGACGGCTTCAAGATATTCATTACAACAACCAAAAAGTTGAAGTAATTCATTCGCATTCAAAAAATGTCAACTTCGGTGATAACACGAATAATAAAATAATGAAAATAATCTTTACTTAATTCTTAGCTTGAAAAAACACAATAATAAATTAGTACGCAATGCTAAATTTGAACATAAATTCAAAATATTTTTACATTTGGTGCCGATTTCACGGTCGGTCATTATACAGTTTTTAACTTTTTTTACATTTCACACTTCTATTACCAAACCTCTGATTGTGTTTTGTTTCATATAATTTCGAGTTCGCAAATCTCCAGTCATTTCAAAAGGACATCAAAACACTTGTTCAATTCGACATCCAATTAAGACATTTTATAATTACAAATATGAAATATATTGAACCGGTCCTGGATTGTCGTTCAACCACCGAAAAATGCGGCAAAACAAAATCTCATCCCTCTGACATTTATCTAAGACTTATAGACCATGGGGTGAGATGCTTTCTTTCATCCCATTCGCAAGGATCTATATGAGATCGTTAGATTTCAGACCCGGAACTACCTGAGTTGATTTTTTCTGAACAGGAACTTGAGAAGGAAACACCACCAATGATCGGACACACCCGGTGTGATAATTGTAACGGTAATTTTCATCCTGGTCAAAATTAAATCCCACCAAAGGGAGGAAAAATCGTTGGATATCTTCATATGTAGAAAAGATAGTTCACATGCACATGGGTATGAAAGAAAATTCTGCAAAGACATTTGAAGCAAGCTGATTTCTATCATTCATTGCATGGTATGAATATGTCCCCCAATGTCGTGTAACAGATCGTTCGAAAAAGATTTTCATTCTACGTTCTAGTTTGTCGCAATTTTGAAAACGTAAAAAGTTTGAAATTCACAACATAAAATGAATGTGAGATATACTAATAACGATTCAATCTTAAGTTTCATTATTGCAATTTCTATGGATTTCTTCTTTCTTCGCCAATAAATTTTTTGTTGAATTTTCACAGGATATGTACAAGAATTATTGTTTAGTATAGAGGAAGAAAATAATTCGAGTGTCATTAGAATTTCATGTCAGTGTTATAGCTACAACAGCATTTTTGTCGATATCCATAGAGTCCCATTAGCCTTCTTGACCATGTAATTAAATATTGTATATATAGCCTCATAATATTTTCCATGGCTACAATGTATGCAGAAAGCGAAAACATTTAGGGTTCTCATATTTCACAGACACTTTGTCTGACTTAAATGGCCCCTTTGAACTAAAGCTAGAAACATACTTCTGTGTTCACCATATCGTATTTTTCCCACTACTTGAGGAAATACATTGTTTTATAAAAGTGTCTCTTTCAGAAAGCAACTGAAAAAAAAAATGTCATTAATATATTGAGAGAAGGAGGGCCATCGAATGGCTAGCAAGTTTTCCAGACATGACACCCATGGACTATTGTAACACATCAGAACCAAATCCGTTGCTCACGAAGATGATGTTGAAATATTCAAATGAAGACCTGAAGGTCTATGTACCATTTTTTCTTCTACATCGTCGATCCCTTTGTACTAGGTGAATACAAATAGCATGCTAGATGAAAAGGTCATTGTTTCATTGCCGATCATCCCCGACTCATGCGTCATTTATTTGTTATTCATGGAAGAAACGGGAGAAAGCAAAAGTGTTCCCAGCCTCCTAGATGCTCTATTTCAACACCGGAACTACCTGAGTCGGAAGTTTTGGCGGGTGCTAAAACGAAACGGTTAATCGGAGGTATTACTAGATGTGGAAATGTAATCGCCATTGCCGTAGATCAAACAGTTCAGGGGTGAATAAATACTGATTGAAAATGAAACAACTATATCTGACGTTCAAACAGTTGATAAGATTATTTGTGAGCTGTTTCTGTGAATTCGTTTCACAAAAATAACGTTCATGAAACTGATTCACATTTTTCACAGGGTGTTCCTGAATATGTTACAATCTGCTTCAGGCTTTTTCTATCAAAAAACATTCCTTCAACGACTCCATTCACTACTTTTCAAGAGCACCGAATGCACTGCACATAATAATAAAAATAACAGTTATAATAATAATAATGATGATAATTCTAATAATAATGATACCTCGTTTTTAATGTTTTCTCGTGATGGATGGATGATAAACCCTTTCCTAATATACAGGGTGTTTTATTAATATGGTTAAAAAATCAAACTGAGAGTAGAGAGGACCAAAATATGACGATTGAGTGCAACATCGCTTATACAAATTATTAAAAAGATAAAGTTTTATTTGCAAATTTCTTAATAGCTTCTACAGTTTTTATGATATCTGTTTCTCTGATACTAGAAAACTAACTATTTGCTTGTCTGACATCAACCTACTTGTTTTTTCTTGATAAAATTATTTGAACTTATTCGTGACTTCGTGATATCATAAAAACCGTCGAAACCATCAAGAAATTTGCAAATAAAATTTTTACTTTGAACGCACTGTATCTTTTTAACCATTTGTATAAGCGATGTTGCGCTCAATTGTCATATTTTGGTCCTCTCTACTCTCAGTTAATTTTAACACCCTGTATTATGTGTCACATTATTCAAGAAATTTGCGATAAAGTTGTTCAATCTTGTTCGAAAACGTTCAAGAAAAGAAGGTGAAATTTCAACTTCGAAATGGAATATCTCGACAAGTATCTCGAAAAGTATTATCAAATTAGTGTTTCTTATCAAAATTTTAGTCGGGCTATAAGTGCAATCTTACCTTCAGCCCTTCATCAAGTGCCTAAAATATTTTATCCAGTTTTAATTTCAAAATTTATTGTTTCTTCTGAGTTAATTCGCGATCATCACTGGCCAGTTTCATCTCATTTTTTGCCCGCCTCTCTGCCCATGGTAATGAGCAATAACGTATATGTATGGTAGCACGTATATAACAGAAGAAAATTATACATGAGGGTGAGAATAAGAAGCAAGGAGCAGCTGTTTCTTAGGTTAACGTTCAAGATTGACAAATCTCAGCCGAGGGGGCCTACGCCTGACAATGGGGCACGAGCTGGAGGATCACTCCAAGGAAATACAATGTGTGACTATCTCCTTCGGATGCCATTATTCGCCAAGACAACTGCCAGACTGCGATTTAATGAGAGGGACGAGGCGAGTTTACAGCATAAACAATCAGTTGGTATCAGCGAACAGCGGTACGTTATTGAACGCGTGAGATAAGCGCTTTATGTTTGTTCTGTAAACGTTACAGGGATGCTCCTCATCCCTGGCTGAATAGCCGTGCGTTTTGTTTTGTTTTGTCTATCCGGTTAGGATGTTTATTCAAATCATCTGGGTTCATGATGGGTGCTATTTTTTGATCGCCTTTTCGATTACTGACTATCCAGGTGATATTAAAAAACGTGATTCTTGAATTTTGAGAATTTTATTTCGTTTTTGAATTTTCCAAACGGTTTTGCCACAACTTTAATTTATTTTCTAATTTTGAGAGTACATTTTGTAGATAGAGTACATCAAATATGACATATGAAAGTGAATCAAGAACATGAACAAAAAAACAATAATCAAACTAATTACAATGTCAAACTGTCAATTTGGTAGATCATATCAGAATGTCTCCATAGAAATGTATGCTATTGCAGCCTTTTCTCTTGTTTCCTAATTTTGGTATTACATTTGATCACTATGTTTAGGTAACACACGAATCGACAAATATATCGTACTCATATTTTTTCAAAGAAACTTGATCAATTTCAATCCTACACGAGATAACATTCGTTTCATCAATATTTGCTGATTAAAATTTGTTTCTCATCATTTTACGCCCATTCAAAATCAAAGTTGATATTTTCATCACAAAATCGTAGTATCACGGTCTGTCATTTTTAACTTTAGCGCCTTCTGACATAAATTTTTTTCGGTTGACGTCGTGATTACGATGACAATTTACAAACCAGTAGTAACCAATGATTCAATAAAATAACCACAAAAAATTCCAACATCACCTTGAGTATTGCCCTTTTGATTTATTTGAAAAACGCCTAGAGTATGTTATAGTTATATGCGCGAAGATATAACTATATATTCGAATTTTGCGGCATTTTAATTTCCCATAAATCTCAAATAGCTTTGATTTCAATCTTCTTCCACGCCTTCTTCAATATGTTAGCGTTATAAGCGTGAAAAACATACCCTACATCAGAATCTTGCTACATCTTGGTTTCGCGTATTTTCAGGACATCAACGCCCTGTATATACGTTACTATCGACGTCCTTCCATTTACACGAAGTACAGTACTCAATACTCATTATTCCACCCCTCATGAGCCCGTATGTTATACGAAACGCATGTAGGTGGGTAAACAGTGAATGTGTACCAGGTGCAGGCATACGCCATTCAACCACAATTTTGAATATAATCTTCATTGTTAGATGAACGGGGAAAATTGTTGATTATTTTGTGGCTATCGATCATGTTCCGCCCCTAGTGTTTCAATCGAAGAAGTTACACGTGTGTTTACCAAAACTTCACCTGAAGACGATACACTATCGAAACGTCGTGATAACACCCTTAGACAATTATATTTCTTTCAATTTGAATGTAGTTAACCTGATTTTATACAGGGTGATTCATTGGGAAATGGGCGTACTGTAAGGGTAGGTAGAGGTCGCCTAGCTGGTTCTGAAAAACCCCTTTATGATGGGTCTAGCGCCCTGTATAAGCGATATACAGAGTGTTTTATGTATTTCTCCTATTTCTTCAATGGCTCATAACTTACGATCCGCATATTTTATTCATTTTCACAACATGAACTGATTATCCTGTATGCTACCGAATTCCGAACGAATGAAACTAATGATCCAGGTACGGACTTGAAAAAATTAAAGGAACTTTATCAGATCAATACAACACCCTGTATGATGAAATTTCGAAAATTCGTTTGCAGATATGAAAAGAGCAGAAAAAAATATTCCTAAACAAATGAATTTGGTACTTCTGCATGCCATTCTTGTACCTGTTGATTTGAGTCAAAATTAATTCTTTCGATGAAAAGGTGGTACGAAATTTAAAAAAATAAATTTTTCGTCTCCAAATGCTCTTCTTTCACTTTCAATCAATCAAATTACTAACCATTTCATGATATCCTGAATTTTGGATCACAACCTCAATGTAAAATAAGTCGAGAGGTCCTTATTAAGGACAATGTGCTATTTCAATAACCAGTTACAAACACCCCGTATGTGTGATGGAGATTGCATTTATTCATCATGCTACACTATACAAGGCGTTATGTGATTACGTTACCTAACTCAAAGGGATGATTATTTTACTGATTCTCAGTCGAAAAGTTTGAGTCTCATTTGAAGAATTGCTTCACTAACAAGATACAGGATGTTGAGATTCTCAGAAGAAATCGTCGATAAGCCTCCCTTTAGCCAGGTATTGCACCCTGTATAGTATTATGAAGCATTAGATCATTCAAGTACATAGGAATCAATTGATTATTGTTGAGAATGGAGTTCTTTGAGTTATTTGAGTTCTCAATAGAAAACATTGCTAACAAGCTTTGAACAAAAATGAATGCCTTGGATTCAACTCAAGAATATGTTAGCCAAACATGAAGATTTGGTATTTTCTTCGTATCTTCACAATATTTTCATTTATACTAAACATAATAAGATCATATGTAAGATGACAAGCATTTGAAGAAACTATCCAAAATATCCCTAGTTACTTTATCTGATTCAAGGGGTGCTGGAAAAGCAAAGGGTTCAGTGATACATATCTCTATGATAAGTTGAAAGATGCCCCTTTGATAACAATAATTGCTGTGCTCTGAAGAATACTTCTTCTGCTTGGGTTCGCCGAGATATTCATCAGAAAATGTCCCTATTCTAGCTCACCAAAAAACTCTTTCATTTCAAATCCGAAACATCAAAGGATGAACGAAGTTAGCCAAAGTTGAGACAGAAAAATATTATAATCTTTGTCGTTAAGACTCCAACATAAATTTTGATCTAAATTTTAATACCAAGATGAGTTTATTCCTTTCAGACAGTGCTGATTCTATTACCACTCATCAAAAGAAATGTAGATTGTTTCTGTAGTTTCAAAAAATCAATAAAATTTACAATAATCATCTTCATTCTCATTATTTTCATCGCTTGATAACGGTCACCCAACTGTCTTCTAAATTCAAATTACATGATCACCGAGAAAGTAGAGTAGGAATAAACATTTAAAAATATTCGAAACGTTCGGAGCACAACATTTGTTCAGTAGTAAATTACTATTCAAATTGAATTCACTTGTTCCTAAGATGTCCGGTCCGTTAGACAAAACGCTGAAACGGACTGTTATTAATTTCGAACAAGTCGACAATTTTCATGTGCATGATTAAGGTCAATTATACCGGGGTTAACTCATCTGTAAACTGCCTCATTTAAAACAATAGAGCAAGCGTAACATGCACCATTTAGGTACGGACAGCGTTGCCGATGTTCCACTATTATTTACTTCCACATATTTAATGAATATTCCGTGTCACGTGCTTCATTTCCTTCAGACAACATGGAAATATTATAATAGATTACGATGACATACCACGTTTCATTGACAGCTTAAGTTACAAGATAATTCGATTACATTCGAATTGTCATAATCAAAACGAATGAACAATTTATTTGATTGTCATTAAGAATGTCTAGCATTGAAGAATGAATTGAAGATCGTCAAAACACTACAATGGGCTAAAAGTCTTAACATGCCAATTATGATGCCAATGAAAAATTCCAAAATAACCTAAATTGATTTTCATCTCAACTGCTTACTGTTTTCAATTCAACTCCGGAATCAAATTAGATGTATAAAATAGTAATTTTTCCATTTAAGCACGTCTTTACTCAAGTTGTATCAAGTATTTTTAAAAAACATATTTTGTATTCCGTATTTAATTACAAAAAGCAAAAGTATTTTGTAATTTGCATTTCAAATGGCAAATCAGGAAAGTGTTTGTATTTTGTAATTGAATATTTTTCATGATTCCGCACTAGACGTAAAATATGTCAAGAATAAGGACGAAATAATGACACCACAGGCTATGCTCAACGGTTTGAACCATTCAGTGGTCGCATCCCTTTTTCTCCCCTCGAAAAAAAGGCAACTCCATGTTCCTCAGTTTTTCTGTTCTCTCAGATTTCCACGATATTTTGTCGTGTACGAGACGATCGTTATATTTCCGTAGTTAGGGGAAAAATGCGTTGATCCGACAACACCGCACGCGCCTTAGCGGGGGCTGGTCAGCGTCACCGCCACCGCCATGTGCATTGTCGGTACTTGGATCGAAGTCGGCGGTGCAGCGCGAAAGCATCGAGGGTGAAAATAAATGACAGATGCAGACGCGCTCCGTTGGTGACTCACCATGCAGAACATCCCCTTTCCGTTTGACGTTTCGGACGCTCTGCGAAATAATATTCGTTAGCGGTACAGGTACACGGCGTTGCCCTGGAAATTAGCACTCTCCGTTCGCAAGGAAGATTTTCGGATGCAACGATTGTCTGGCTTGAAGGACCGAGAAGTTTGACGGCTATTCGAATGTGGGATTCCCGTGTTTTCAGTTTAACATGACTGCACAAATATAAGCCCGAGCTCATTTGACTATTCCAGCGATAATATACAGGGTCGCTGATGTGTATGGAAACGAAAAATATTAAGATACAAAAAATCAAAATCTTCCACACTAAATGAAAATGAAATATACAGGATCGTTCAGAAGTTTTGAAGAGATGAAGTTGTTTTTTCTTCAATAGAACACCCTATATATTATTCCATATTTCCATAACAACGACGCGTCTTTCTTTTGTCTAACAGAGATGATCTTGGCAGTACATGTAAAATAAATATTTTTTGCTCAAAATTGGCACATTTTCAATGGAACTTGTCTCTTCTTCTGCTGGCATACCTATCGTTTTCATAAAATTTTGATTATCTTGGAAATTCATTAAAAATATATATTTTATCGTTTCATGCATTTTAATCAACCCTGAACAATTATGAGTTTTTTTTTCGTCTGCAAAAAAACTATGAATAAATTGTGATCATAATAATAATAATAATAATAATAATAATGTTAATGATAATAATGATAATAATAATAATAATGATAATAATGTTCATTCATAATCACAAATCACATCATATAAATTTATAAAAAATGTTTTCATCATATCCAATTACTTCACCTTATGTGACTTTCATAATAAATATCTATCGTTTCAGAATTAAATCATTATTTTCTATTGAAGAGAAACAAAATTTATCTCTTCACGACTTTTCGACTGATCCTATATACCTAATTTTCATTTAGTGTGATAGATTTTGAAAAATTTTTCGCTAGTTACATTTGAGAAATAATCGACCGTTTCCATACAAATCAGCGACCCTGTATATGTATATTTTCTCGGTAAATATTAGGTACTGAGAATTTTCTACTTGTTCCATAGCGAATAATATCTATTTTGTTATGAAGGACCATACTGAATTTGTTATCAGTTGAGTATAAACATTGGTTTAGTTGGTATTCAAATATTATTTATAATGTTCACATCTTCTTCATAGAATAGCACTTTTCTGCAATAAAACTATTTTATTTATTCAACGAATGCAATCCGGAACGATCTATTTATTCAGGAAAGATTTGAATTTCGAAATGTATAGGGTTTGATTGTATAATTTGTAGTTTTATAAACAAAGAGGCGAATCAATGAATTCACTTCTGAAATAGAATATGATATCAACTTGGGCCTAGTAGATTGGAATTTCGAATAAATTTCTGAGTATAAGGAACTTTTCTGTACCCGGACTTGGTAGTGGACTAATATATTGGCCTCTGCGATATCCAGATCTCAATCATTTAGATTTAAATCATGAAGACACTGACAACATGAGATAGACAGCCCCCAGTTACAGAATTTATGATGGACGTCTGCTCTGACAGAAACACAAGAGAACGACTTTTATCATGTCATCTGTATTTTTACTATTTTATTTTTGGTTTGGAGTGCTCCAGTTTACTTTGGAAATAATGGAGCAGCTCAAAAAAAATTGTAGAAAGGAAAATATTTGTTATTCTACTTTAATTTTGTGTTATCGACTTCCTATGTAACACGTGTATCCGCATTATCATGAATGTAATTGACCACAAGCAATACTGTTGAAAATGTATGTATCAATTTGTGTTTATTTGAAAAACGACAGGTAAGCTTAGAGCTTACCAAACCCCTAGCCAGATAATCCTTTTCAAAGTACGTGGTATCGCTTTCGAAATATGAAATATTTTCCCGGGTTTCAGGCCTGAAATATTCAAATGTATGCACGGTTTTTTATATGGAAATGCATTAAACGCACGAGACGAAAAACTTCAATGGCGCAATTCTTAATCTGATTAAACTTGATAACGTCTATTTCGTGATTACTGCTGAATATAACAATATGTCTTTGGATTTATCTGTCATTGAGCAACTAAATTGAAAGAGATCTGATGAATAATAAGAACGAATACACTGGGTGTCCCATGATGAGATGACACAAACATTCTACAGATCACTTGAATAGACGAGAGATGAATATAGTCTATTTATTCTGGGTTGATACCTGTGACGCGTCGCCAGATTTAGCCGTGATATTTCATAAAAACTATTGAACCATTGTAAGATCGTGGTGAATAAATATTCATGAAGATTCTTTACTTACCTTTCGAATGAAATCCAATGAAAGTAAGGGGCTCCTGTTATCAATTTCGTGTTTAAAATGTACTAATAAAGATGCAACCATTTACTGGGCATCTCCACTCAATCCTCTCGACATTTTGATGAGAATACGATAATATTAAGCTCTCGAAAGAACAATTTTGAAAATCGCAATAAAAGAACAAGTCTTATGTAAACAAACGATTGTAGGAATTCGCTCCAAACAATTTGGCATCGTCGTGAAGTGTTGCCATAATTGTTGATGCTTTGATGTTCCCAGCTGATTCATAAACCTATTGAGACGTCTGTCATTGCTAGATACTTTTGTTTTGTACTAATGGCATTGAAAAGTTACCAAATCTGACACAGGTATCAACCCAGAATGAATAGACTATAGCTGAAATATCTTCAGGATACATTTGGTTGACATCCAAATAGATATTTATCGTATATCAATCTTCGAATATTCAAATTTATTAATAAAATGAAATAAGACTTATTCTGAGATTGTTCTTCGAACACTGGCAACTTTCCATTTGATCTGCTGCTGTAAAATTGCTCCATTGTTTGTTGATTAGGAATCAAGAAAAATATATCGCATATCCACAATAGGTCCAGAGCAATTAGTGATAATATGAGGATACTATATAAGAATGTCCCACTCACAATACAAGGATTATGGTTTCAGCGGTACCTGGACGCACCCTTCGAGGGGGTAAACAGTTGCAGCACGTGCTACGACGTAAGGGGTGACTGGACCGGGTTGATTCGGTTCGTGATTTTCACGCGCTAAAATTAACGTCTTCGCCTCAAATACGCGCGCCTATTTTATTCCTGTCCTCCGTCCTCCGTTGGGTACAGACTTCCTTGAGGGTCGTTGGAACGTCTTGAAGGAGGGCTAGTTTATTTTGGGAATAAACTGCATTCGTTACGTGGACGCGGGGGAGATGAATGCAACGTTCATATATAATTTGGAGGAAAAGAACGTTATAGTGTTTCCTAGAAACTGTATTAGTGTTATGGCATTTCGGAAAAAAAACAGAACTTGATTTAGCCGTGTTAAAATTCACGTTTCTTGGGTTGAACTCAAAGAGTGAATGATTTTTATGTTTTTTTTCATTGGGAGAGTTACCAACTTAAGTATCTTAATTTATATCTCCTTGATTTGAGACCAGAAAATTAAATTACAAAGTAAACACATTGATTGTTGCACCCAATTCTATTATTCATTACAATTACTTATTGAAAAATATTAGGCATTCAGTGGCGTAACCAAATTAATTTTCCAATGTTCAATTTTTTATAAAACGAAAACATATTTAGTCCATTGTCTCCACAATATCAAAAAATTGATTTTTTAATTGCTACGATAGGATTAAGTAGTATTAACTGTTGTCTAATAAATAAGTAATATACAGGGCGTTTCAGAATTGCACGATAATATTTCAGGTACGTATTCTCTGGTACAGAATAAGAAAAAAAGCCCCCATGAACAAGTGTCCGATTATTGGAATATTAGCGGAGTTATAGGGTGTTGAAAGAAAAAAAAATAGGTTTTTATTTTATTGTGCTTGATCTACTGCAGATAGAGCTTTCAAATTTGGCATGAGTATGAAGCAATAGGTTTTGCATTTTTCTAGGTCTGAACCCATAAAAGCCTAAAGAAAAACTTGCTCGTACGCCACTGGTGAATTTTAATATATTTTCTTGAGTTCCTCAAACTAATTCCCTGAATTTTGTCTCTCTTGACTTTTGGTGGAATTCCGTTCAGTTTCCTCAGAATTTAATTAATTTGTGAATTGGCTCAAAGTTACATACTCTGAAATGTTTATATTATTTTCATATTAAATAAAGCATCAAAATTAAATGAAAAAGAAATTTATTGACTATTGTTCGAAGGATTTGGTCAACGTGGATCAAACACAATAAAATGAAAATCTTTTTTTTTTTATTTCAAAACCCTGTAACGTATAGCATACGTATAACTGAAATATTGCCGTGCAATTCTGAAACACCTTGTATAGTGCAAATCTAGAATTGAATAAATACCGTGCATCCCATCTCAAATTGTATTATTTTTCATGAAACAGTTGATGTTTGGCACTCATCACTAGGACTACGCCACTGGCTCATTAAAAAGAATACCAAAGTTTACCAAATACTATTAGTGAAGGTGTGACTATTGGTAGGTTCATTTCTATATTAGAATAAGGTAATGAAAACCAAGTAATCTACCTTCTTTAATTGTAATCTGGCACTCAAAGTGATCTCAAAGGTTCCAGTGTACCTGTCGTGTTGTCCACTGCTTTTAGTGTACGATTTATGACTTTAGAAAATATACTTACAGGTATTTCATTGTCAGTTCAGAAACCAAAGATAAAGGGACTTTTAACAGTTGTCCAAAGGGAATTGTATACATACTTTTATAAATGAGATTGTAAATCAAGAGAAATTTATCGACACAACTTTATTATTTTATATTATTCCAGAACGCAAGTTTTGGTAGGTTGTCAAAATATGCGTTGTGGCCAGCTCTCCCAAATCATTGTAAGAAGGACATATTAGTAATGTGACCTATTTTCGGGTATTTTCACTCAATGTTTTCAACTTTTTTTAATGCAGATTGTCCACTATGTGTCTGGCAGAAAAAATGTATAGTTTGCGTCATAGGCGTAACGAAGGGGGGTTATTGGGGTAGAACCCCCCATTGCTCAGAAGAAATGAAAAAAATTGCGACTAAAAATTAGAAAAAAAAATTTATTAAGTGTGGTTGACTGGTGGGGGTCGACCCTCCCTCATTGGTCAACTCTAGTTACGCCAATGGTTTGCGTGTAATCTGCAATTGCTTTTGAAAGCTATTGGTGACAGGTGTCTCTTCTATCTGTCTATCTTGACTGGAAATATCCATAAGGATTTCATTACCAAATCTGCCCCTTTCTGAAATAACTAGACTTCACCTGAATCCTATAAATTTTCTTCTTAATATTCGACAAGCGAAAATTCGATGAGATTGTTTCGAACTTAAGAAAAAACAGTCTGGAGAATATCTGGGAAGTAGTTGCGATGTTCAACCATTCGGGTTCAGACAGACAATATTTTTTGACAAGACGACATACTGAATGCCCCAATTGTTAGTGGACTGATTGTGAAAAGTTCCCATGTTCGTTGTTACCGAATAACAGTTCATTCACACGATAAGCCAACATTCTCACCCCAGGGCTCCCTGTATTCGGATTGTAACTCCTTCCTTGCGAAATTGAGATGGTCGTTTATCAAATTGAATTTATTGCCAGGACAAATCAAGATAAACCCGGAAATATATGTGATGAGAATTGGTGTCTGGGTTTCGAATAATCATTTTTAAGATCTAGATTTTTTTTGAAAACTCTAATTCTGAAAACAAAGTGCGAATTATCGTGTTGCGAAAAAATAGAGAAACTTATGAAAAAACATTGAAATTTCATTCACCAAATCAAGTTTTGTAACATTAATGACTCAAAATCCTGCGAAAAGTCCTGATAAATGAATGATTTGAAAAATAAAAAAATAAATTCTGTGAGATATCTCAAAAACTACGGAAAATTAAAAAATAACACATTTTCAGAGCAATGTCCATAAAGGATGTGAACACATTCGAGAAAATTTGATATAATATTTCCCAAGTTCCACTGTGCAATTCATACATGTTCCTAGTGCACACTCTAAATTTAAGATTTCAAAAAAATGGCAGTTTTCAAAAAAAAGTTCAAAAGAGTACAACTTTTTTTACTCTCGTACCTACGTTGAGAAAATTAGCTTTCGCGACATTGCCATGACCTATTCTGTCTATTAAAGGGATTTGAGATCACAAATCCTCAGTAAAAAGACTTCCGAAGGGTCATATTGTCTCGATTGTGAGCAAGCACACGGCACAAAGGTCATCGATCGAAATATCGTGAGAGAATATTCTTTTCGCAAATATCGGATGCTGCATGGGAACAACTTCCGACATCCGACTGCCCTTTGGAGACTGTCGAAACACTTGTAGATCTGCAGACTTCCCAACAGTGACAGTGACGTCTCATTGGGATGGTCAAAGGAAGTAGCCATCACAAATATCACAAAAAGATTGGAAATTGAATTTGAAATAATATGCACGTATCCCAATTAATCTATAAAATTTCTCATCTGATATCATTTGTATTGAACTTTTGTAAGAACTTTTTTATTTTTTCCCTATCAAAATTGATGGGCAAGATGTTTGACTCGACACAAGCTTATGGAAGAAATGTTCCCTGTCGTAGTTCAAATATTATTTCCTTAATTTTTTTGCATGACGTCCTCACTGCCTCACATACTGTCAGCTCATTGGTTTTAGTATTAAATTCATTTTGAATTCAAACGGCACTTGCATGAATCCACCTTGCCTAAAAGTCATATTTGGGAATCTTGAAAGAGGGTAGATATTTCTTATAATTCAATACTCTCCTATCACGAGCCGCTACTGAATATTTACTGGACTGTAGTTACATTGTTTACGTAGAATATCGTTACAAAGAGAACAAGATGTGCATATTTTCACAGCCTTTTTGGTCACTCCAATTTCCATATTATCCATTGTCATGCAGTTATTTTAAGGGCAACCAATTTTTATCTTAGGATAACGAAGTTGGTAAACTAGTTTTTTTCAAAAATTCACTGTTTTGGTACAATATTTTCATCACTTACAAAACTCTGAAAAAAGTCAGTTGTTTGATAACATTATGCCAGAAACATTCCCTGTAAATCTTAAAGGTTAAAACGTAAGAACAATATCGAAAGAACAATTGACAACTACATTTTGAACAGGGTAGATTTTTAAATGATAACCTGATATTGTGAAATAAGGTTATTATGCATTTATCCACTTCCACTTATATTTTGAAGACAATGTTTGCCAAGACTATGACGAAAATTTCGACCTAGCAAAGATCGAATGTGACACCTTCAAATTCTACCTTATATCGTTTTCAATCGAATATATTATCGTGTATTTTGTTTCCTCGATTCAAAAACTACAATCCAGAAGAAGTAGAAGTAATTCTAGAAAATCACAAGACGAAGAAGTTCAGTGGCATCTGTGCCTCCATGATTTCTCAATGCGTATCATCACATTCATTTTTCAATTATGTCATGAACTATTTTTTTTTCCAAATAAACCATTCCTACTTATAATATTGACTGAAAACTTGCGATAGAAAGAAGCAATGTTGACATTAAAATGGAATTTTTTCGAAGAGTACCATTGTGTTCACGATACAAATATTGAACTCGTGTATTTTTCTCGAAATACGATCTTAAATTCGTGTTTTAATTGTTATCTAGAAATAATACATAATTAGCCCTTGTAACGATTATTATCCACCTATAGTCGCGTGTCCACGTACCAGCCGATAATTCACCCCGTTCGTTTTTCCCAGGATCGGCTCCAGGGGTGTAGCAAGAAATTACCTACAGAAAATAAAGAATGAGTATATGAAAGAAACTGCTTGCGACGCTGCTGTTCCGCTTTGAAATTCTGTAAATAGATCCGCCAATATTTATAATATCTAAGGCAGGATATCAAAGAAGGGGTCTGATTATTATTCTGAATCAACAGATGGATACGTGACCTAGAATCACATGTACAAAGTTATCTTCTATATGAGTTCGCCTTGTCTTCAACTGGATTGAATTGGATTGAAGAACAAAAGTAATAAGTCATTTCCCCAACAGTTTCATGAGTTGAAGGGGAAACGCAATGCATCCCACTTGTACCATATTGCAGGAATTTTCAGACAAATGATTAAATTGGGCAAAAGGAGCGAAACATTTTTTTTTGTGAACATCTTCCAAATTCAATTTGTACATCATTTTCTGAAAGCTATAATTCTGACGTATAAAAACATTCGGTATATCTAAAAATAGATTCTTTTCACATCAATTTTTTTAAGTAGTTCAATTCAATTATTCCATGATGTGTTAATTGATTTTTGAGTTCTAGAAATATGTTTTAACTTTTCGATGATTTTGATTCCTTACGGACTTACCAACGTAAAATATAAATCCAATGAATATTTGTTGAAGAATAATACTCACCTCTTGAAATATAGTTCGATGCTAATATTTGTGACTCACTGTAGGATGGAAAAATAACAAAGTTAATGAATTTCAAATCTGAAATTGAGTTTTGTTAGTTGCTATAATGTTTTTTAAATCAATAAAATGTCTTGTATTAAGTAACATTCACCTCAAATTACTGTGGTTCAATATGAAGATAAAACGATATTTCGGTTAAGTCTTGAAGTAGATTTTAATTTCCTACCCAACAAAATACCCCTAGCATTGTGAAAATTTGTCAATAAAAAAATAATTATATATGACAAACTGAAACCAAATTGCAACTTACCGTTGGAAGACACCCAGTATATTAGTTTTATACCTGCAATGGAGATGAGAAAGCAAAATCCACAAGAGTTGCTCAATAGAAAATATAATGGTTTCAAATCTTTTTTCAAAACATTTCCAAAGAGTGGCTCCTGGACATTACTGAATTTTTCAAACCGTTTGTTTTTTGTTAGATCTATTGAATTGCACTTTACAAGGAAGGGAATACAGAAATTAATTATTTTCTCTTTCATTGAACATGGAACATTATTTCGTTCATTATTAATTTTGTCGTGAGTGGTTCATTTTCACAATAGGGCATTTTTTCAGCTCATAATACCTTTTCCTTTCTGAATCCGATAGATTCCCCACATTTCCCCGGACACCCTGTACAACTCCACCCTTATAAATGGGTTAAGTCCTGTACCGGTCCTGTTTTTTTCCCGTTGAACCGATACGACTGATCAGTTGACGAAATGTGGGCGAACGACGCCACGGAGCGGCGACATACGGGAGAAGTCGCTGTAGCGCGTTTTCGATTCAACCGTTCTTCGAGGGGCATGACGATGAAAGCGTGCTGCGGGTAGTTTACTGTTCGTTATGCACTAGAGGGTGATAAAGCGGGATGAATTTAACGTTCCTGAAACTGAAAGTATGACGAGCGGGTACGAGGCAAAGTCAGTTTGAATATAGATTGAATGCCGTTATAAGGGTTTTCAAAATCAGGGAAGATGGTAGGAGCTGAAAAATTAAACGGGAATGTTTCAATTTCTAGTTTCCAGTAACTGGGATTTAAAGGGTCCAGACTAGGACAATTAGCCATTGTTATGCAATTTAGAGAGACAAGTCACATAAATGTCATTCTGTGAAAAAAATTTATTCAATAATAGAAAATTCCGATATGACCAACCAATCAATATCAATCAATTCATAGTATTCATAGGAATCATTTGGGGAAAATAGCATATTGTTTTCATTTTTGTATCAAATAGACATAAAAAAGTTCTAGTTGAAAACATAAAGATCAAGTATGATACTTGACTAATTTTTTAAAATTTTGTTGGATGACATTCAATTGTATAACAATTATCCAATTATTGACAAAAATATTTTGATAAGTTCTCTGAGTTGCACATTGCCAAAATGTCTAGTCTCTCTTCTCTTTCCTGTATATCTCAATAAGGAGATTTCCAAACTATTAATCTATAGAAAAATATTTTGTTTGTTGACTGCCTATGGTATCCAATTTTTCTAATTCTAATCTCTGGTATACCCTTTATGGCATATTGATATAAATTAAATCAATATGAGTCCTTCAGTTTTTGAATATCTCTTGTGATAACAAATCCACCAAAAAAAAATTTGCTTGTACTTATTTCAAATATACTGTTTTCGCTCTTTTATCTCTGTCAATGCGTCAATACAAGTTGTTCTATTCATATTGTTCACGATATTGTAGACGATAATAGCATAATCGAAATCTCATTTGCTCCACTCAGTGGCAGATCATAATTTTTTCCGAAGGGGTTGAAATAGAGAAATTCATTTTTGGATGAAAATTCACTAGTCGAAAGATTGAAAGTGTATGATCCAATAATAATGCTTGAGGAAATAGGAAGTGAACTTTTTCGCTCGAAAAAATCTACTATAGATAGTACCAGATACTAAATTTGTAAATGTAAGATTTTCATCCAGAAGATGCTGGCAAATGGTTGAAAATCTGTATTTTTTCAACGTAAAATAAATCATATTTTTCTGAGGAATCTTGTTTTCCAAGGGTGGCAACCCCTTAACTTTCCCCCTGGACCCGCCACTGTCATTTATTCGTACAGAGGCGAATATCGCACCAGATGGACTTGCACCAGGGTAGATATGAAAATTATCGATTCCCCTTTCTGCTTTGACCCCGCGAAACAATTTGATAGTACATGTGTGCCAAAACCTTCGAGTATAGAGACGAAAGGATCAAGAAGCTGTCATTTCCCTACTTCAAGAAATTTGAAAAAAAAAACATGTGATATGTCAACACAAAACTGTCACTGACCTGTTTCGGAAGGGCACTCAAAAAGAAAAGCTGGTAATTCTTGATTGTTCTTAATAGGGATAAGTTTAGATAACAATAGACATATTCCAATACTACCTGGATTTCGATAATTTCAATATTTCCGACCTCAAAGGAATATCAGCAATAGACCATTCCAGGTCACCTGATTTTGACAGTTCCGCCATATTGCTTGTGGGGCACACAAAGAATCGATCTCCATTTATTTAACATTGATGGTTCTGACGTGTTGTGCTGAATTCGGTGATTATAAAGTTTTTTCTTGTATTTTCCGAGTGATTTTGTTGAAAATGAATCGCAGTGATTATTATCTTTCGCTTGAGGAAGAAATTAGAGTGCGATATGAACAAATGTTGGGTTTTATTAACAATATAGACCCGTACGCTTTAGTGCCAGCAGAAATGACCAGAGACTTGAGTTTTCTGCCCAGTGAAGGCCAAATAGACTTATTTAATTACTAGTCATAGAGTTTATAGTGGGGAGCAGATGAAGGCTTACAAGTATTTGCTAGCCTATAAAGTATTATGAGGCTGGATTTGTTTTGGAAGTTTTAGCAAAGAAAATTGATACACATTTTGTTGTTGTTGCCAAGGTAGATTATATACCTGAATATTATCGAAAACTTGTTTGATAGTTGGAAGTTATAGTAATATTCATAAGTTTTGCCTTGTTTATTAAAAACAAGAAGAGATAAAATGTACACTTTACTTCTGAGACTATTTATTACTAAATAAATAAATTATTCCATCCTGACTTTTAATACTTTGATATCCCATGTTCACTGAGGGTACCCAATCAGGATTGTTTTCATCCTTTGAGCTCAGCTGGCACCACTAAAATCAGAAAATATACATATAAAAAAACGAATTACCAACAGAAAAAAATACTCTTATTAGTTCACCTATTTTAAAAAGACAACTTACATACCTGTTACAAAGTGTTTTTCACATATTCTTGCATTCTTGATAAACGATTCATTCAACTTTCCACGTTTTAGTGCTCGAATCCATGCCATACGACGTTCTTGTGATAATGCATCTAAATTTTCTCCACGCCCTTTGTACGGCCCTAGGAATTCGAAAAAGACGAAGTTTATTCCTTCCCCTCCTTTTAGAACACCCAACAACTGCACAAAAAGCTGGCATTTTTAAGAAAAACCAATTCATTTTGACCTGTGATTACGTTGTTTCTAATGGGGTTATAGATTAGTGTGCCCCACAAGCAATATGGCCGCCTGTCGATGACGTCAACCTGGAATGGTCTATATTATTGAGGTTAGGTTGGGTTAGGTTAGGTCTCAAATTAGGCAATCCAAACCACGTGACATTCAATGTGGCGGCTTGGGGCACACAATGCGATACCTTGGCTAGTAAACATTGAATTTCATTTATTTTCGGAGTTTTTGGTGTTTCGAAACGGTATTCAGATGGAGAGTGAATATTTGAAGACATTGATGTTGAATAGCAGAGACGTTGGTGAAAAGTATGCTGGGAACTATTCATTCAGTTCATTCTTGCAGAGATAAGCTATAACTTATTGTAACTTATCTCTGATTCTTGTCACAGCATTCGTTTTCGATATTAAATGAAGTTGGGATTAATTAATAATCTAGATCCTCTCACATTGGATACTGATGTTGATTTAGATCATTCAATTGATGCTGTTCTTGTAATATTCTGGTAAAAAAAATGTCTACTGCAGACTCTCTGATACATCAGTTTGGAATCAGTGAGATCATATCTCTTGATCGCAGCTAACCATAGGGCCCTTCGCTTCCTAGTTAAATCGTTCTTACTCTATAACTGCTCTATAAGAACCTGTGATTAGTAACCGTAGAAACCGATTACATGCCGACTTTATTTCGGTTAGTACGAGATCTACAGCCAACCACAATGCATGTGATAGGCCTTTTCTTCAGTAAAAGAGTTAATAATTAGCCACAATTAAACACATAAAAACGCACTAGAGATAACTAAATGTAACAGTTTTCAACTCAAGTCACATATGTAAACACCAAATGTGTGCCCCAAGCCGCCACATTGGTTTTTCGCTTTGACAGATCGCTGGATTGCCTAATTAGAAATAGGATGGGCACTTATCTATGAAGAATAAATCGAAATGGTTGAATCAATTGATTAATCTGCTACCTATTTTGAAAATAAACATCCCATCCCATTGCTGTTCGTTTCTCATTTGTTTTCGCATTGTGAAATAATCGTCACAAAAAAATTTCTGATCAAACCTTTAAATTCATAATGAGCCAGTTTGTAGTAAATATATTTTGAAAGTTCAGAAAAAATATTCTATTACAATTCAGAATTGAATTCTCCTCGAATCTACACAGGAACTCTTCGCCACCAAATTTCAGATTATTCAGACGCAGCAAATGTAGAATCTATAAGGTTGTTCCTACTAGAAACCCGTGATCCATCACTGATTTATTTATTTATTAATTTAATACAAATAGGGATACAAACCAACGAAATCCAACGATGAATTCATTATTGTTCACTGAAAACACCCCTATCATCAATTAATAACTGTTTGCTAGAGCCATCTGAGTAGGCGTCGGTGCAGCTTCTACCTTCCACCGATATATTCAACGATCCAATAACCGAATGACATGTGCCATGTGCACGCGGTGGTTTATTATTATAAAAAGGGCGGCGGAGTGCCATATTCCGCGGGCTTCGCTGGCCAAGTGCGTTGACCTGTGGGTGTGCCACTCTATACCCTATACAGGGTGAGTAGGCTCTATTGCTGTAAACGGAAGTCGGTTAGAGGGGTTGCAGTGATTAGTAATTGGGTATTGTTATGGCAGTGAATCTTCCCGTCCCTAATGGGAAGCTGACGATTGAGTTTGACATTTGACATATCTAGGTTAGGAATTGAGTTGACAGAAAGTTCACCTTCAGAAAAAATAATGCTAGTCATAGTTTCAATTCAAGATATTATTGCTCTTATGCGATCTATATTTTGATTTTTTTTTCTGTTGTGCACATGTATTCTGGTCCGAAAAGCATTGATATGATAAATAATGATATCTGCAAGACTTGTCAAATCTGAATACTTATCTACACAAATTTTACAGATCTTACAAAATCTGAAAATATGCCAGTATTTGATTGGTTGTCCAACGATAAATACGTTCAAGATCATATTCCATTATTTTTGAAATCATAATTATGATATACATAGTTTGGGTCTTATTTAGGAATCATGGAATTTGTGGACGAGTAGATATTCTTCAAAGAACACGACGAAGTATGAAAGTCACTCACGAATTTTATCAATTATCTGAATGTGAAGTTACACCTAAAATCATTGATATATTACGATGAGAAACCCTGGGTTTAATCTGGAATAAATCTACATTCATATGCTTAACTGAGAATAACATACCATTATCAAGTTACTTCAACTAAGTTTCTGCAAAAATAGTGACATGACCTACTAATATAAGAAACGATAAGCTACAACGATCTTAACAAAAATCACTAACCTCGTAATAAATAAATATATTCAATGTGATTCCAAAGCTCAAATCATTATTACTGCTGTAGCAGTGTTAGAAAGATCTGTGCTTTCATTTCATTTGAGTTCCCTTCGCATTTTTCTTTTTGATATGTCACAAAGGTGAGTATAGATTCACTGAATTGTAGAAAAATATTTAATGCTCATAATCAGACCAGTGGAATCCGTGCTACTGGATCCTCCGCCAAAATTTCAATTAGATTAGATTTTCTATTCTCGTATTCTTTTGCAAAATTTGACATTTATTTGGTACATCCTTCATACTATAATCAAATGAATACTTGATTCTTTCGATATAAATTTGTTTCAGTATCAATTGAAGAGTTGAAATGAGAGTTGATTTGAACACCAATGGAAGGTCATTGGAATAACAAGCAATATTCAGAGATTCCTTTCCTCAAGTTTTCCTTTTCGAAATAGCTTGAAAAATAATTGTTGAATGAAGGAGAAGAAAGAAACATACGATTTCAAATGAGCTCTTATCTGATTTGATCAACCCTGTACCTTACTAGACAATTTTAATATTAGTGTTCTTTGTTGATATTTACATAGAATTCATTTTTTGTTTTTGCTACTTTTTTCTGGTCTGCCTCGAAATTGTGGACGTACAGCTCTGCCCAATGAGCACATTAACATGTTAAAATCATATAACCACTCAAAGATATATTCTATAATAAGTCATGATCCGTTACTATAAATGGCGGTAGATTTATCAATCCAATGGAAAAAGTGCGAAATCGATAAGGCAACCCACATAATTCCTCAGAATGTTTGTAAACTTTGCAGTTTAGTTAAAGTAGACGTCGTTCTATTCGCGATATCTTGTTAATTAGACGCAGCAATAAAATGAACAGTGCCACAATTATTATTCAGTACATCACAAATAAATGGGTTGTGTTGTTGATAAGTTATAATTAGTACAGGAAATGAGATATGTGGAGAGCGAGTGGGAACAAACTGACTATGGAAAACGGAAAACTACGCATTAGTAGATTTTTCAAGAGAAATATTCATCGTTATATCATTAATCTTTATTATCAGGAATCAAATTGCTAGTTATAGACATCATTCGAATTACTGAAATAAGTCGTTTGATATACAAAAAAATAATCGGTCGCCTTTCACCCCTTTAATGAAGAAAACAAAGTAACTATTTACATTATAATTGAATTGAATAATCTTATACGTATATAAATATGCTTTCTCAAATCTTTTTTTAAACTAGACATTTCAGCTATTGGTAAATAATGAATAGTTTTTTATACAAAAGGTGAAGATTATGAAACATTTTACAAGTACATATTATGTTGTATGACGAATAAAACAATGATTTTTCAGATTTGTGGGTTTCGAACCATAAAGAAAATTCTGAAAGGCTCTAAGAAAAAAATTATAGTCCAGATATCTTGATATATAACCATCAAACCAAGCCAATCACAGGCACTTACCCAATGAGAACAATTTCTGAGACAGTTGATTCAGAATATCAATCGAATTTTTCATGAAACTAATTTTTTGCACACATTTGCCATATCAATCTAACGAAAAGCCGGTTTTCCATTTGGCGCCCTTCCATAAACCATCCCCCTAGGCTTGCTAGGGTGCATTATACCCCCACCCTGTCTAACTGTAGTGCCCCAGCGGAGCCGGCTCATAAAATAAGGGTTCCGTTGGCTTAAGAATTCAGTAAGCGTTCGATCTAGCTTCAGAGAGCACACGGATAGTTTGCGTTCGTCGTTCGTTTAAAGACAGTGGACTGTGTGCTCGACTACCTTCACTCAGACTTCGTCGTTTGTTGTTTTTCTTTTTTGGATTATTTACTCCGCAGACTGGAAATGTGGGATACTTTGAACAGTGATTCCTGTGATGGTTGTCAAATCACAAGGTATTTAACACATTTCATTCTACATGTAGGAAAGGAATTTCATCAAACTATAATTACTCGGTGTATCAAGTGTATCTCGTCAAGTATCATCTGTTCAGGCACTAAGTCTTGGTCCACTTTTTACTGATGTCTTTACCTATTCACAAGAGTATTTAATCTCGTCACTGCATTTTCTTTTCAAGTCAACCTGTTAGCATATTCTTCACCAATCAAATTAATCAAATTGAAAGTGAAATGCATAGAAGTTGGCGCGAAAAAGTTAATTAGCATATTTAACCTATTTGCCAGCAGGCAGGTAGGTTGTAGTTAATGTAAAATAGCGGATGACATGGTAAAACACAGGGACATCCACTATACATAAATATATCCATCCGCGATATTGAAATTGAATGAGTAGGTAATAAAGTGTCTGCCCTTAGTTGACTCAACTTCGACGGTGAATTCGGGAAACAGCTGCTTATTGCTTATTCATTGATAAATATCTTGATATTCCCATATCCTGAAGGTTTCTTGAATAATAAATAGGTATGCGGAATTTGAGTACAATATGCGCGTTTTTAATTATTGATTCAAATTGACACTTCTTATCATTAGAAATATAATTTCTGAAAAAAAAAATCATTAAATTACTTATTTAAGATGTTCAATCATCATGTCACTTTTATAGCTCACAGTGGAAATAAGGCGTAACCAGTAATCATTATTATTATGCTCAACACTTGATTCTTCTTAATATAATTCGAAACATTGATCAAGCAATTCACTTTTTTACCTATTGAGAAATGTATCTCAATTCTTTCCAGTGAAGGTCATGCCCCATTTTGGTCCATTTCTACAAAACTATCGTGTGAGTCCCAGATTCGACTAAAGAACAAACTTTTTCTAATAAGCGGAAAAACTCGGAATTCGCCATAAATACTTAGATTTTTATCGTAACATAATCAATTAATTGGATATCACGTGATACCACATTCCAAGTCATTATTTTCGCAAGTCTCTGCTTTCCACATCCTCCACTTTTATTCAGTGTGTTCCGTTAAACGATATCCCAAAGCAATTTGGCGCTAAAACACTAACTTGTTTACGCAGCCAAGGTCAAGTACTTTGAGCGCGGGAAACCTCTAGAATGCCGTCGTCAAGCATCAAATTTATCAGCTCCGCCGAAAAACAAAACATTTTATTTCGGAATTCTGGAAATTCACTCCAATGTCTAATGTCATATTCAGGAAGCATAAGTTGTAGTATTTATATTCCTCCACAGATGTTCTCACGGTGATTTAATTTTTTTTCTCGATATCCTATAGATGCCACATATGTTAGGAAACTGAGTTTACATCTGGGGCTTGTCATGTTTATATACAGGGTGCTCAAAAACTCGTGGTGTTACACTTCCGTTACTCATGAAATTTTTTATTGTTTCAGATCGAGCCCAATGAGGACGTGTGACGTCATCGATGATCATTCCAATGATTCGTACATGGTGAAAGAAAACGTCCAATCTTTGATCATGAAGAACGATGAACTATCGATGTACGATAGCACAAGTGTTGTTCCCTGCAGTGAAGGCTCACCCTCGCACTACAGACAGTCCAACCGTCGACCATTAGAAGAACACGACTCAAACTCCCAAGACTCTGGCTACGGAGCCAGCTACCATGGAGAAAAGTTCCTATCGTATTCTTCTCCCTCGCGGACCAACTCCTTCGGCTCCAGCTCCGTTTGCTTCATGGAAGATGAATTCTTGGATCTTCAGGATGTGGAACCACTCGATAAACCAGATCTGCCAAAAGACTTCAACAAGTTGATCTCGAATCCGCTTATCCACAAAAACAAGGAGAACGAGTCTCCGGTGGTGATCAGGCCATCCATATTCCGCAGAGCTCTGTCTTTGCAAAACCCCACTTCAGAAGTCACTCCCAACAGCAGCAGAATTCGCACCAACCTGTTCAAGGTCGAAGCTGAGAGTCGCTCGTTCAAGAGACCAGAACCGCCATCTGGATCGGAGGTGTCTATCAACGTGAAGAGATCCAGGATGTTCGAAGACAGCGATGAGGAGGAAGCCTTTGTTCCACAGTCCACCAGGCCCGTTCTACAAAGAGCTTTCTCTGCGACTGAAGAAAGCATTATGTTTGCTGTGCAGAAGTCTTCCAACGATCCTGATCTCATCGGGGACTTCAGCAGGAGTTTCAGTCTCCCGTTGACGAGAAGTCGCCACCAAGACCTCAAGGCCATATCTGCTGAGACTCTGGCTGGCCTGATTACCGGCCATTTCGATGATACCATTGGCTCTTACCAGGTTATCGACTGCCGGTACCCGTACGAATTCGAAGGAGGACATATTCAAGGAGCTATCAATATTTACATGAAAGAGCAGTGCATGGAGTTGCTAGCGGACAGTCAAATTGCTGCCCAAAACTCGCAGAAGAGGCATATTCTGGTTTTCCACTGCGAATTCTCCAGTGAACGGGGACCTAATCTGTAAGTATCATTATCAACTCACTCGATTACAATAATTTTGTCAATCCTAATCATTCATCCAGTGATACACAATATTACGTGAACTACAATACAGTTTTGTTTTCTTGCAGTTACCGTTACTTGAGAAAAGAGGACAGACACAAGAACGAAAGCGATTACCCATCCTTGAACTACCCAGAAATATACCTTCTCGAGGGAGGCTATAAGTGCTTTTTTCAGAAGTTCTCAAAAATGTGCTCTCCTGTCGCTTACAAAGAAATGAATCATCCGGACCATGAAGAAGATCTCAGACGTTTCAGACAGAAATCGAAGACGTGGAATTGTGATTCTCGACACCGCCTACCACATGGCAGGAGTCAGAAGAGGTTAGGGATGTAAATATGAGTATTTTATACTGCCATTTGAGTATAGTACAAAAAGGGAGAATGAACAAATGAGAGTGTGGAATGACGAATTGTATGTATTGCACCACATTGGGGCTAGAAATTAATGTAAATAGAGTGTAAGGATATGATGGATTGAGGGTAATGTATACATTGAGAACATTGGTAACAATTTTCTAGAAATTTCCAAGAAGGATACGTTTAATGTATTCTATTGAGCTCAAACTGATTTTGTCAAAGATTCATTGAAATATCGACTATTTTAGAAAAGAAGAAGTTATCACCACCAGTCTCTTTGTAATATCTCTGCTTATAGCATACCCATATCTATCATTCTATGAATGAGCTGATTTATGCAATGCTAAGTCACCAAAGTTTTTATGATTTTGATTTCGACTTGATGACAGATCCAGTCTATCTATTTTATTTTATAAATGTGCAATTTATTTCGCAATAAAAATGTGATGTTACCATCGAAGCTAGGACGTTTCATAAGGTTCTGGTGTAGTTGGTACGCAAATAATATATTTATTTGATTTCAATGTTAGATTAAGTTACTGGTATTATTTCAACATAATGTCCTGTGTTCTTTTTGTAATAATCGAATTAATTTAATTGAAGAAATATTGTGAATTGTGATGTGCCTCATCTGACAGACTGAAAATTATAAATTGTATTTCAAAAAATGATTGATTAGTTCTGTAAATAAAATTATTTTTAATATATATCAAATCTGCCATTTTCTTTCGAACCTCCCGCCAACAATACAATAAAATGAATTGTCTGTTTCAAGAATTTCTTCTGAAATGAAACATTCATGGCATGCTATATTTTTTTGTGATTATTTTGCGAACTGAAATTTTGAAGAACATTAACAAGAATTTTGTAATTTCAAATCATATTCCAAGTAACCAGAAAGATAACAATATCAAAAAAACGTGAATGTTGGATAAATGAATTGAAAACCATTCAAAAATGTCAAAGGAGAAATGACAGCAAGTACAAAATGCAGAAAAAGACAGCTTCAATATCCCTGTTTATGGTTATTTCTTTGAGCAAATGTTTCATCGTGAATACTTCAGTAAAAATTATTTTATCATGGCCTGCTTAGCCATAATTTATAGCCAATTCATCAAAAATGATTATACAAATGTCTACTACGTTTTCATAATATAATGTATTGAAAAGCAAAAATGTATCACTTCCATTTTTTTTGTTGATATGTTTCAAATATGGGAAAATATAACTTGTCTTTGACTCACAGAGACAATAGAAAACAGTGCAGATTCTGTCAAACTGTCCTGTCACTATATTTTCCTCAAAGGAATAGACAATAATGAGATTTTCCAGAAGATACATATTCTTGGGAGAATATTCCATGAACTGACAATTTATATTTGGTCATCCAATTGTTTTCCTTGATGTCTGGTGGAAGAATGGTGTAACTCTTTAATCAATATACCACGTCGATAAACAAAAATAAGAAAACACCTACCTGAACCAGGATTCAGGAACAAGTGACAGCACCATATGACTCCAGAAATGTGATCGACCATACCTTTACAAAACTAGAACCCATTCCCATTGTGTGGGTGAAGTGGGTTAGGTCAGGCGAGGGTGACAGGCTCACAGGTAAAAAATCTCTTTTACCGCAACTTTGCCAAAGGAATTCGTACATTATTATTCGCACACTGGGACACCTGTAAGTAAACATACAGGTGGATTTTTTTTGCTTCCTCTTTATTGAAACGGTGATGGGTCCAATTCAAGCCTTCCAGAATTGAAATGAAGTAAAAATACAAAATTCAAACGAACATATTTTTGAGAACCTTAATAGTATGCGTTAGTAGTCTTGGGATATCAATACTCAATCTTACATAAGTTAATCTATTCTGAAATCTGACAAAGAAAGTCAAAATTCATATGATATAATCTGAAAAAGTATCAATTTCTTTCACAAAAATATCAAATTGGATTGTTTTGGATCAACATACGTATATGTACCAACAGAAAATACCATCTATAGGTCGTATCGCAAATGCAGAATTACCAAGATACGGTGATAATTATATATTCTGGAATCCACAATAGAACAGAAGTAATTCCTAGTAGGTTCGATATATTGTTCAGAAATTTAAGTCAACAAGTCATTTTTATATCATTAGATCGTGTGTACTTTCTAGATCATTTGTTAGGTATGATCAAATTTAAATGATTATAGATCAATATCAAGATACATGAGCCTAAAGGAGATAACTTTAAGAAAGTATTCGTAAATTATTGTGTTACTACTAGCACATCTGTGAGTCATATTATGAAATACTATTCCCGTGTCTGTTATCCATTATTGTTACGATTTGGAAAGAAACCTGTACTGTACTGCATCAGCACTGTAATTGCGACTGTTTGCATTCTGAACCTAGATGTCACTTAAAAACATTAAGAAGATTGCTGTAGACTAACTAAAACTTTCACTGAGGAGTTGTTCGTAGAAAATAAAATGTGAGAAATTATATTTGGAATGATCTTTAGCTGCTTCATCGTTCTTCATGTTATATACTCAAAACTTTCAAATGACTTTTGAAATGCGATCATAGTTCCCTCATGTTGTCTGTCAAATGTCAGTGACTGCCGTGCTGTCACCGACCTCAATAAGAAGTAACAGAATTCAGGAAGTTTAATGAACATATTACAATTTACATCACTTTTAAGAAAATCTAGTCGTTATTTGTATACTTCCTGTAATTGTGTATCTTCCTAAATTTCAGTCCATATCAAAGTGCTTTGCTGGTGCATGTGAACATTCAGAATTTCTATCGATGTTATCGCTGTTTATCATTAGTTTTCTACACATTCCATCACGATTTTGAATAATAATCATCATTACTCATAATATTTTAATAAGGTAACGATGTGGATGCCCACCCATGTTCAAGTTACTGGTAGGTACTGAATGAAATAAAGCTATTTGTATGTTGGAAATGATAGATATTTATATATCATATCATAATATTATTGCAATTTGTTTTAGTTCAAAGAGCCGAAGGTCTACTCGTCAAGGGTAAAAATAATACCAATGACTGCTTTGTCACAATTGCTTTGGGAAAAACAAAGTATCAGACCTCAGTGAAGGAAAAATCTACACCACAGGTTGAATGGCATGAAGAATGTGAACTGTGAGTAATTGACCCAATTTCACTTCTGGTGCAGATATTCAGTTTGAATTTGAGCTAAAATTGTCATGCATTTGCTGTTTTTGTATGAAAAGTATCTTTATTATTAATAGTCTGAAAGGATCAATATTAACAATAGTTTTGTTAATACCAGGTTCTATGCATTTTTGTTTATTGCATTTGGTGAGATAATGTCTTATCTGAAGTATATATTGTTTATATACTGACAAATATTCATGATGTTTCAGAACTATAAAATGATTTCTTATTTAAAACTACTTTGAGTGAACTTATCTTTCATCTATTGTATTCAGATTTCACACCCATGTTGAATGTGTGTGGGAAATGTATAATTATCTCAATATCCAGTTCTATTTTCTCTTAACTTTCTGCATAGGTCAACATTTTTTATTGTTAATTGAGCATTTTTAATGATCTTGAAATTTATTTTCATTGTAAGAATGATAATTACATAGGATGAGTATAAATAATCATCATATCTTTTATTGTAACAACTGGATATTGAATCAGTTAAATCTTCATTATTTCAGACCAATACCAGATCAAGGCAATACAGCAGAAATAATTCTCACTGCCTTACATCACAATTATCTTGGAATTGACGAGTTTTTGGGACGTGTGACTATACCACTCAATGAATTGAACACATATGAAAGACCCAGAAATAAATGGTTCACATTACAAGCCAAACCAGGTATTGGGAACATTTTGCCAATATTTTCTGTCACTAAAATATTCACTTCCACTTTTGCTCAAATGGAATACCTATATTAATTTCTCACCAAGTATTGATAATTGTTTATCATTTAGGAAAAGAGGGTAAGAAAAAGGAAAGAGGTCGCCTAGAAGTGAAAATCGGATTTATTGTAAAATCAGGAAGTCTAACCAATCTGAGCAAGAAAGAGAAAAACAAATCCTCTGTTGATCAGCTCTCTCATGTAGCCCAATCTGTGGGAGGAAGCCTAATGAGCCTCGGAAGCGCCGAAAAAAGGAAAACAATAAAAAAGTTCGCTAAATCCATTGGATCCAAAATGAATCTCAAGGGCAAGAAAAAGGATGGAGGCTCAGAATATGAAGGATCTTCTATTGGTAGTGTGGGCAGTTTGAAGATAAGAAGTGGCACTTTTGATAGATTCAAGAGTCGACAAACACCTGAAGATGCTGATCCAGGAGTTGTTAGTGACGAAGATGAACTAGCGGTGAGAATTCAAGAATTGCAGTTTAATCAAGCTTTACAAAGTCTGGTGATTCATTTTCTAGTTTGATGAGCTTTCTAATAAGAGCTCGGCAAGTTCTTTGAGTCAGACCAACACTAATAGGACAGTATCGCCAGTAATTAAGACTACTTCAGTTGAAAATATTGTGCCTCCTGAAACAGTCCGGAAGAACACTTTTGGAGTTGTTCCGCCAGCAAAGCCTCCTAGAATTGAACAGAAATCACCACCTCAAGATGAATGGGAATCTAAACTTATTGGAAACAAACCTAGAGGTAAGTGTCATTCTGAAAGTTCATATTGCTAATTCCATATAGTACATGTATCTTCATTCTCTGTCTTATGGATATTTGAAATTGTATATAAAATCCAACGTTTATCCAATATTAAAACCTTGATTATAAGTGAACTGTAAATTGCTATTGTTATAGCATCGAAAATAATAAGATCAAATTGTTTGCAATTGTGAGCTTTTTCAGTGTTGAAAAATAAAATAGACGTCATTTGAAATTTTAAAAACTCATGTACCCACATCACTTCATTCATTATTATTCGTTATAGCAGGTAATGAATCAATTGACCTTTACCTTAACGAATGTCAATTGAATGTAGGTATCACTTATTTTGTATTGTGCCTATCCTATGAAAGACCCCACTTTTTTCAGTTGAATACCCAAGAAGATAGATTATTCAATATCGATATCCAATATTCTGCTGTGAATGTCAATTATTGACAGCTGATTTTCGGTATTTGAAACCTAGGTTCATGAATGAAAAATAGTAAATAAGTCTAGAAAGCTAATGATAGAATGAAAAAATACGTTTTATTATTTCATTATCGCTCAATTTCAAGTCCAATTAAGTTTCACCAGGTTCAAGGTTCTAAGAAAGATAACCAAAAATTTACATACATTTTAAATGAGCATGACAAACCAACGTTTCAATGTATTTTTTCAGTCGGCTTGAGGCCTGGTAGTAGTGAATCCTTGAACCGTAGATCTTGGGATTCGTCCAAACTAGCTTCGCAAATAGAAGAGGAGCCAACTGACCTACTCGAAGTGCCTTCTATCAAACTAGATACCCTAAGCTTGAAATCCAATAAATCGCCAGAACCTCCCAGAAAAGATATGAAGGAAGGAATGTTTTCAAAATTCAAAAATTTCAGAAAAGGTAAGAGATCTAGAACCAGTAATATTCAAGTGTATGTATGGGGTGATTCAGGTTAATTATTGAAATGATGGTGTTCTAGAATATCTCTTAAGGTGAGCTAAATATTTCAATAAAATATTATGATTAAACTTTTATCCTGTATTTCTACTACTGATCGGGCTCATGTTTATATATGTTTTTTGGTTGAAATGAAGAGATGTACGTACCACCATTTCAGTTTTTGCTTTGAAACCTGTATTGTAATTTGGTAATCTGACGTAAAGATAGTTTTAGCAGTATATGTTTGTTTTTAGATAAAAACGAGAATAATTCAGAGTATGATAAGCCAACTGGTAATTCAAATGAACGTATTATTATAGGAGGGGAAACTGAAATTCGAATGCCCGTCAATAATCGTCTGTCGAATGAAATGCTACAAAAATTCGAAGGGAAATCACGAGAGGTGGGTGAGCGACATAACCAATGAAAGCAATAAATTGATGCGATTAAATTTTCAGGATTTGATATTATCCTTGATTGACACGCAAAGTGACTTGGAGAAACAGAAGAAGAAATTGAAAGATTTAGAAGATTACTTAGATGACCTGTTACTAAGGGTAATGGAAACAACTCCTAGAATTTTGCAGAATCCTTATGTTACCTACAAGCTGGGCCAACATAAAAAACTATCGTAAGTTTAATTGAGAACGTTGTTGGCTTAATTTCAATCGACATCTGTTTCAGAGGTTGATGCACTCGTTTTTGAAGGATTGAAATCCTCGTGCCAGTGATCTGCAGAATCTATAAAAAGCTTTCACAGAACATTATTTTTTGTTATTGTTATTTGGTTGTACCAGAGAAAACTATCTTGTCTTCCTTTTTTCGACATGGTAATTGAACAGAAATCACTGGCATTATCAGAAACTTCAGTGTAGTTGAACTTGACAGTGAACGACACTTCAATCAGCTCACGTGACCTACGTGTGTCGATAATGTTAATTTTGAATAATGTTCCGGTTGCTTCTGATCAAACTAGAGCATATTTTGACAGAATTATCAAATTTTCAATTACATTAGAGCTTCCTTCTGATATTGTTCGCATCTCTAAGTCTGCCACGTTATGGTAACATTTTTGATTTTCATTTGAAAAATGGAAGACGATCTGGATTATTTATTTTCGAAATATATGGTAGAATGACAGTTATAAAAATATAATATATTAGTATATTCTAAGTACTGCTCAGGAAACAAGTTGAAGTGCCTCAAATTGAAATTATATAGTTATAAGATGAATTGATGCAGAGTTTTTATTCTTGGGCAGTTTTTGTTGATATGTCAAGTGTTTAAGTATGTCGACAGTCTGTAATTCGTGATATAATAATTAAGTTGATAGTGATTTCTAAAGATTTTGATTAACCACTAATATCATCACATTCTTCTTGAAAAGTAACGAGATGAATTATATTCAACTCTCAAATTTTGATAATACATTCCGTCAGATTAACAAATTTCATTGTCGGATATTAATGTGCATTCCATTTTGGGAACAATGAAACAAACCTTCATAACAATTCAGTTTAAATTGACACTACTTATGCCATTTTTTGTTTGTAAAAGTGGCAAATTCATTCAATCGATTATAGCAGTTATTCATTACCCTTGCGAAATTAGCTATAAGTGAAGAAAAAATATGGTAAGTCGAGCATATCTCGATAAATTTGACTCAACTATAACCGATAAGTACATTAAACTCAAATGATGATTTGCGTTATTTTAGTTGTGTTACTATATAATGATATTTATTGTTTCATATCGTTGTGGTGTAAAGGTTATACTGATTTTTTAGAATACAATATTTTTGACAATTATTGCTGGATTTTAATATCGGAATCTTACCTTTTCCTGCTAATCAAGTTCATGAAATGAAATTGCAGAACAGATAATGTTAACATTCTTTAATCGTGAATTATGGAGTTTCAACCATGTATAAAATACATTTAATCATCTTCTAACTGATCACAGTCGTTGTCAGTCATTACCATGACTTGTGTCGAACACATAAATTTATATATAAGTTTTAATTTTTTGGGAAAAACAAAAAAAATCTGAGAACAAACAAGGGGACATAACATAAACGTTAAACTTCATTTATCAATAAATATAAGTCGTAGATAAAGCGTGATTCACTATTTTCAATGACAACTACTCAACCGATTCACTTGAGTAAAAAAATATTGCTGTCAGACAAGAAAACATTAGAATAAATCTCGCGCAGGACTTATAACGAATCAATATAATCGAATAAACAAAAATCACATCGACCCCAACTACGGCCTTGGTCTTGCTGGAGGCCGTATCACCCCACGAGGAGGAACCGGTCCTGGAACAGAAGGAGTAGTCTGCGGTGGGTTGATAGGATTACCATGCGTAAAATTTGTTGCATATGGCATGCCGAAGTGTTGAAAGTTATCCATATTTCCGTAGCCTGTCTGATGCATCTGGAACCTTTGTGAATAGCTCATCTGAGGATTGCCAAAAAGATGATGGTCCATAGGAGCCGGACCTGAAGATTGACTTTGTGGGGGCCAAAAGATTCTTTCGTTACTAGGATTATACTGCTCCCCGTGGAATGAGTGCACCATCTGTGCAGGAGAGGGACCACCAACCTGCAGGGGGTTGCGATTAGTTGCAGTAGGAACACGAGGATTTCGAAAACGGGGGTTTCTTGGTGGACGATGTCGAGATTGATTATGGAATTGTCGAGGATTTTGAAAGGGTTGAGGAATTTGATATGGTAGTGTACTTTGAGGAGGTTGTGGATTTTGGGATGGTTGTGAATTCTGGGATTGCTGTGGATTTTGAGATGATTGGGAATTTGGGAGTCGGTAGAAAGATGGGCGAAAGTTAGGAGGTAAGAAAGATGAGAGCACTGCCTGAGGTAAGCCGAAACTATTTTGATTAACAAAGGAACCGAACATTGCATTCAGAAACGCAGATGCTTGAGGAGGGCCCGTCTGTGGAATTCGCCTGAAAATAATTACAAGTGTCATATCAATGAGAATTTGAAATATATGTATAACCTACTCTGACATGGTACTCAAGTCTACGTTTTAAATGTTGTTAGAGGTAATGTTCGGAACATTAAAAATATTTGCATAAAAATAGATTGAAATAATAAGCAATACAAGAGTTATGGTGATTACGATCCAATATAAATTGTGCTTTGTTGATTATCATGGAGAAATCTGGATGATCCATTTCAAAGCATATACTCACTGTATTAAGTCCTTTACAGCCTGTATACGTTCAGCAGGCGTTTGTTGAGTATTGGATGGAAGAACATTGTTCAAAGTCCTCCCCGTTTGCATTTGGTCATTTGTTCTTTTCTTCTTGTTTCTTGTTGGTGTCTCTGAGAGATTTTCGTCATCAGATGAACCTCCCACTACTTCCTCATCATTCTCCCCTGAGGCATCTGTATATTTGGCTCTAAAAAAATGAATTCATAGGATTAATTGCAATATATTTATTCGATGAAGATATTGTGAAAAGTTTCAATGGATTCAAGGAAATGGCTGGTGTGATCAATTTGAATAAAAAATTCCTGATTTCAAATAACATTTATATTATCCAGAATAATCATTAACAAACTGAAAAAATATTCACTGAATGGAATTAAAATTATATTGAACTCTTGTGAAAAATTAATAAGAAAAATGTATACTATTATACAATATGTCACTTACTCCATTAGTTGTTTTACAAAAATATAATGTGTTCTTGAACCTTGTGGTATGGAGAACACTTTGGTAACTCCACTCTCGATTTCTTTTTCTTTTATATCACTTCCTGACTTGAGCTGAACACAGTAAAACGGTGAGCTGACAGGTCCAATTACATCAAATATTTCTCCCAGCGGTATTTTCCTCGATTCTTTTTCAATAAAGAGAACTGTTTCCAAGTCATATGCTGGGGAATTAGGAAGTGACGATATTGTAACTGAAAAAAAGTCTTATGTTATTAAAATTGAAGCAAATTCAACAATCGAATTTGATACAGTATAGAAATTACTATGCGGATACCCTTCAACAGTTATAGGTTTAAAATGGAGATGTGTATGTAAAACAAAATGGCTTCAAGAAAAAGCTATGATAAAAACTGGTTCTATACATACACAAAAAATTATCTCAATTGATATTTTTTTAAATCAGAGCCCAATCTGACAGTGGCAAAGATTATTATATCAAAAGAAATCTCAAAACATCTATACATGAAACTTCACAACAGAATAAATAGGTTCAAGAATGAATATATTAATGATATTAATCCTTAAATTGAAATGAATCAAACTCATCTATAGTAGAATATTTTCCAGATAATTGAAATATTGAAACCATTCAACTGTTTTTATTATGATGTAATATATCACATAACACAATATCATTTCTTACCTACTGTATCAACAATGGAATAGACATTGCCTATATGGAGAAAATCATCATTGTCATTGATTACCAGATTTGACAAATCAGCAACTGGTGGAAGTGTTTCTCCATAAACATTTAAATAATCTTCTGACTGCCTTTCTAGATGTCTATTGTTATTCAAATTACCATCAGATACAAGCTCTACGTCAGAACTGAAAGAAAATAATGTGTTCAGTTTATATTCATTGAAGTATGTATCTACACTTACTCAATTTCTTTGGATTCAATACGTTCTGATATGTCAGATTCACTATCAGACTCACTAGATTCGCTATGTCTAGGCTTTCGAGATTCCTGGTGACTAACAAATATTTCTTCAGGCCTTGGGTCTGTTGAAAAATCAGTCCATTCATCATCTTCCTCATCATTATATTCCATAAGATTCATTAGGGCTGATGTTTTATTTGTAACTTCAACTCTTGATTCTTTCATGGAATGCTTGAATTCATTCAATTCAGTGGGATCAATGTCACATTTTGATATTGTTCCCATTTCTGGAATGGTTTCATGTGATGTGGACATCAGATCAGATGTTGTACTGGTAATAATCATATCAGATTCAGATGTAGAACTATCACAACACCTATTTTGTTGAATCATAGTAGATTCTCCTTGCATATTTACATTTTCTTCAACAGGATTAACCATATTCGAACTTTTTCAGAGCAAAACACCACCAACTATTCACTATCACTGACTAACATGCATGGTGCACAACTTGGTCTTTAATAAATGATCATTGAGTTGAGGTTAACTCTTCTTCTTCTCATTCTCAATCATATGTCAACTTGTGAAACAGCATTGCCAACTGCCAATAATACCCACAGAAACATATGCCAAGTTATACTGACAGTCACTGTGAGCATGACTGCTGTGACCATGACGTGAGTTACGTTTTTGCCCGGTTTAAGCATGGCGGCAAGCGTATATTTGTTATGTGACTTTATGTGATAGTAAAATGTGTAACTTTTTGTTGAGGATAACTCCATAGTCGACAAAGTATGTAGTTCAACTACCTATTTAAATCGTTGTTGTTAGATGTAAGCGACGTTATTTCTTGAACCTCAATAATCCTAAAAACAAAAGATCAAGAGGGTTCCTTGATACAAGTTATGGCGTCGAACGACAGTCACAACAAGGGAAGCAACGAGGAGGAAAATGACATTTTTTACGAAAAAGAATCATGTTATGACTCATTGCCAAACCGTTCTACATGCCCTTTATGTTTATCATCGTATTCCAGGTGCACTTGTAATGTGTCTAGTAATACTTTTGGAGATAGCATCTTCAACAGCACAGAGGGTATGATATCGAATTTGTAAACAAAACGGAATACCATGTAGGCGACATAACTAGAGCTTTCTAATACTACATGAATTTCAGGTACTTCTACTGATGGCAATTTTGAACCTGTGAAAAATGGTCATATCACTCCGATGTATGATGAAAAGACTCTTGAAGACTTGGAGATTATGTGCAAATCAACCAATAATTTCTTTCTGGACATTCAAAAACCAATTCCTGAATGTGACTTGAATGAACAAGGAAACATTAAATCTGAAATAAACATAAAATGCAATGGTGATAAATTAAAAGTCAACTCAGATTTAACTGAAGGTGTTGATGAAAGTGATGATAGTGAAACTAAATTAGGATGTACTGAAAGGACAGGTGATAACAGTGATGTTGAAGTCAGTGTAATATCAGATTCTAAACACCATTTCGATTTACAACCTGATAAAATTTCAAAAAATTTGACTTTGCTACAGTTTCCTGCAGATATAAATTCAATATCAATTTTTTGCTCCAAATCTGGCTGTGATTCTACATGTAATGTAGGTGATGTAAAGAGTCAAATTGATAGTCATAGTGATTCTACTGAAAATCCAGGATTGTCACCAGATTGTGGCCTTCAGAGTATTAATAATAACAGTATAACAACACACAATGTAGAAATATTCTCTAATGGTGAGAAAAATAAGAAAAAGGTGTGTTCTCATCTAGTGGAGCAATTGGATTATAATCTTTTGAAAGGTAAAAAGGGTATCGATCTACTAACAGCCATAGAAGAACAATCAAATTGTAAACTGAGATATCTAGAAAGACACACATCAAGTTCAACAGAATCAGGTGCAGCCAGCCATGGAGCATGTTCTCCAAGAAAAGGTCGAACTAGATCAGTAGATATAGAGATAAAACCAAGTAAGGGTATAAAAAGAGCTCATTCTGCAGACCCAGATGATCCAGAAGCCAAAATTCCTAAGATTGATTTCAAACTCTATAAAAAGAACTTGAAACCTATATTGGGATCCTCTTCAAATAAGAGTCAGAAGCACAAGGATGATAAAAAGCACAGTAGACATGATTCAAGGAGTAAAAATGACAGCAAGAGTAATTCAAAGAAATATTCTAGTAGTTCTTCCTCAAGGGATAGACATTCACATCGTAGTGAAGTCAAACCAAGGCTTCTGACCAATGGAAACTATAGTTATCCACCTGAAAATGTAAGTACAATTTCGCGATTTGTAGGAAATTTCTACTTTGCTCTTAAAAACATCAATAGAAAGACAAACATTTTATAATGGTTCTCAAAATTCACCCAGAAATTTAATGCAACAAAGAACATTTGGATATTTATGATACTGAAATATTTTTCCAATGATTTAATTATACTCATATTCCAGAAGTCGTACAAGTACCGGAAGTATTTTCACATAGAAACTCACACAAATGGAGGTGCTAAAATTTTGAGAATGTATAATGATGAAATAAAGCACTTGAGTTCGAATGAAATAAAAGATTTAGCCAAAGAATTCTTCAAGCTAGCATTCCATGAGGACAAAGAAGGCCATGCTACATTTGTTCTAGCTGTTGTGCATGGTTCTGCTGCATATTTGCCAGACATCCTCACATACATGGCAGATAATTATCCTTCACTCACTGTCAAGAACGGTTTGCTAAGTAAAAGTTCTGACATTGAAACTACCACTATGGCAGCTTATAATGAGAATGTGTGCAAAACTTATGAAGCTGGTACTGTTAGATACGGGCCTTTGCATCAAATAAGTATAGTAGGAACAGCTCACGAGGAGGTTGGTGGTTACTTTCCTGATATATTGGAATTGCTTGAAGAGAATCAATTCTTGCAATTGGTGAGTTTCATTTCTTAACATTTCTTCTCAGAGATTGGTGTATTTTTGCAGTCTAGTAACAGTACATTTTCATCATTTTATTCTGTCCACTTCATATTTCAATTTAAATTTTTATATTTTTGAAAATTCAAACTGTCATTTTATACAATGTAAGTCCCAACTTCCAGGACATTCAATGATTTTTAACAGGAATTGAATTCTACAAATTTTCACTGTTGTTTTGAAGTAAACATTTGTTCTCAGACAATGCCATGGGGGGCGCTTTCTATTTGTGATCAAATGAAACCAAGTGAAAGCAATGATGGACCTATCATCTGGTGTAGACCTGGAGAACAGTTAGTCCCAACTGCTGATTTGAAAACTCCAAACAAAAGAAAACGGTAATTACTTAAAAAACCCACCTTAACTATCTTATGCTTTCACATCTTTCTTCAGAACTGGTATAAACGAACTGAGAAATCTTCAGTATCTCCCGAGGATGTCTGAGGCTAGAGAGCATCTTTTCGAAGATAGAACCAAAGCTCATGCCGATCATGTAGGGGCGGGCCTCGATAGAAAAACGACGGCAGCTGTTGGCATATTGAAAGCCATACACGGAGGGAGAAATGAAGGGCCTATTAATAGAATTACGAAAGATGTAGTAGCATTTTCTGCTAAACACTTCGATGTTCTGGCGGAAAAATTACAATTGGATCTCCATGAACCTCCTATATCACAGGTATGAATATGAAAATCACAAGTCATTATATTCATCTGCTACTGACCTGGCGTATACCGTTTATAATTTGTTGTAGTGTGTTCAATGGATAGAAGACGCCAAACTGAACCAACTGAGACGAGAGGGTATCGAGTATGCAAGGGTCAATTTATATGATAATGATATCTATTTTTTACCGAGGAATATCATTCACCAATTTCGTACTGTAACTGGAGTTACCAGTATTGGTGAGTATATTAAACGTCTGAAGGTAAAATAATGCATCATTATTATGTGGATATAATAAGAGTATCAAAGAGTGTCCAAGCTGTCTCGAATGAATCGAAATTTTGGTAATAGTTCACATATTAATCGATCTGGATTTTGATAAATTCCTTTCGTACTTATCGGCTTGTCATATTTCATCAAGATTATGACACAGCAAATAAGACTTGTATCCTAAATATTTCCTATTTCAAATTATGATTATGATAAATACATTTAAAATGCGGTGAATGAGGTTAGTATGATAAAAACCTTTGAATCTTTCAGCCTGGCATGTTCGATTGAAGCAATATTATAAATATGAAGAAAATAATTCCTTGGACAAGAAAATTGCTCAGTCTAGTAAAACTTCAGAGAAAATTTCCGAAAAACCACATCGGAAAACACCTCTCAAATCTTCGAATCACAACGAGGACAAACTTTCCTTGAAATTGAAATTCAAACTAGATTTCAACAAGTATGCCGCCCCAGAAAATATGAAGGTGGAGAAGGAAAAATATCGCGAGAAGGACAATGCCAAGGATAGCGGTAAGAGCAAGTCCAAACACAGAGATAAACATAGAGAAAAATCGAAAAGTGATACGGATCGGCATAGCCACCACCACAAAGACAAGCACAGAGATAAAGGTAAGGACAAATCGAAAAGTAGACATCACAACTCCCACAGACACGACCGAGACCGAAATAAAGACTCGGATAAAAAACAGAGTTCCACGCATAAAGATAAACACCGCCACAGTTCCAAGTCGAATCATTCGAGCTCGGATAGTGGCAATACGAAAACCACCATTAGCAACAGTACCTCCTCCCCTATGCCTTTGTCAACTCATTCGTCGTCTGAGTTGACCACGTCAGCATCGATCGTTTCGATTGAGTCGGCGACTACTAAAAGTGTGACAAGTGACACTTTGTGCACGTCTCCTGTCAAGCGACTTGCAGAAGTGAGTTCTTCGCCTGTGAAAAAAAGTAGACCTCTCAAGGTCAAATTACAGAAAGTTCAGAAGCCACCTTCAACAGATTTCCTCGGAGATATCCTCAAGGACATGAATAAATGTGATCCACATATTTAATATTAGAGAACAGGTCGGCTGAGGAGTATTGAATGAATATTTTCGATATTTGTGTCGGTACTCCTTGTTCGAACTGTTGAAATATCTGTTCACTATGTACATAAGGAATGTCTGTTGCTTGATGTTTTTGTGAAAATTTCACCTATATTTTTCGCACTCAAAGGCTCGACTTGAATTTTTCCAATGAATATTTGAATACGGTCAAGGATTTGAATAGTTGGCTTGAAAAAATCACTGGATAGGTATTGAACTTGACATTTTGTTTGTGGATGCTTACTCAACACTATCATGAAATGTAAAATTCGAAACTTCATGTTTTCTGGAATATTTGTTCCAAAGTCATTTGAATTCAGTAATATAAGCTAAATTTGATTACTGATATGTTTGAGTTTGTATAGTAATTATCTGAAATGTATATCTATATACTATGTAGAATTTGTAGAGAATATATTTGAGTACATATATATATATATATATATTTATATTTATTGTTTTGTTTCAAATTGTGAAACATGTATTATAAAATTGTACATAAACTTCGATGCAAAAATTAATATTTTATTACATTTTACAGTCATGCTTGTATAGTTTTTAGATATATTTCTGTGTATCGCCATTATCCTAGGTACCAAACTTCGAAAGGTGTGTAAAATATTCATTGTTCGAAATAGAGCATTTTTCATAATAGAGAAAATACGATCATTGATTATACTTTTCTCCTTTTGTACAGAATAATGATCGATGAGATAAACTGAGAAAAATAATATATTGAAATAACTTATGGATGTCATGGCTTGATGAAACTACATTTTTTCAATTACTAATGCTCACTCCCGAATCGAGAAGCAGATTGATCTTGACGAAAAATGATGACTTGCGATTATTGTTCAAATTCGTAAAATTGAAAATAATAGTATGGATAACCTCTTTCAATTAGTGAAAGTTCAAAATATTCATTAGTTGTACTGACATTTAACAAGGAAGAAGAGGTGCATGTAGTGAAGTACGAACTTTTAATTCAATACAAAATCAACTATTGTTTATATAAACATTAATCATTTAATTTTTGATATTCAGTTATGTCGACACGATGCCCTAGAGGAATGATATGTGGATTAGTACAGGTTTTTTACAACACTGAACTCTTCTGTCTTCGATATTTTCGTTTAATAGTTGACCTGAATACATTGTTCTAATTTGTATTCATTCATTTTTTATATACTGATCAAGTGCAGAATTTAATTGCTTCGGGAGTTATTTCGAATGAATTTGAGGTTTCTATGTGATAGATGATTTCTGAATCAGTTACCAGATTTGTTCCTAGCCTCTCATTTTTCATCAGCGATGACTGCAGTTTGTTCACGAGTTTCTCTTTTTTATGGATATTATATCATTGGCTATACCACTATAATATTTTCTTGCCTGGATATCTGCGAATTAGCTCAACATCTCCTTTAGGTAGTTGCTCAATGATGTAGTGTCTATAATACCAACCAATCGTATGTATGTTGTCATTCTAGTTGTACGATGAATTGTATTATATTAATTTATTTAAAGAAAATCATAATTCAAGTCATATTTTATGATGCAGTTTTTTTAAAAAACAAATGGATATGATTGAACAATTGCATTTTATAAATCTTAGTTTTTTGAAAGTCCTATTCGAAGGTGTCTAGTATTCATACAATGTGATAATTGTTTTCAAAATGTTTATATATCGCGATATTTAATAATTGAATTGAGTATCATAGCTAAGGTTATGTCTTAAGATGAATGAATTTTGATTTTGCATCACATTCCACAGTATTTTGGGTTGTTACAAATTTTATCTTGAATTAATTTTCCATATTAGCCTGCTTTTTATCATAACATTTTGATGATGAGCAACCAAACACCTACAAATCATTTCTGTAAATATGTCAATACAAATGTATAATTGCTGGAATTTTTATGTGAAAATTTGATTTTATTTCAATAAACCATGGAATAAATTATGACTCGTATTATTTTTTGAAGCTTTGTTCGCCAATCTTGTGAAGTCTACCATAGAGAACCCAACGAATCAGGATCTCCTAAATATTCATTTCTGATTGAAATATCTTGGTTCTATTTATTGATCAACTACGAATTCCAGCTATAACGATAACGAACTTGCTCAAGGGAAAGCAGATCTTTGCAGACCCAATACCCATACATAATTCGTGGACTCCTTAAGCTGTGCCTTAAGGCTTAAACTCTTAACTCTTCTTTTCCGACCAAGGTAATAACATATTGATATTTTTCAAGGATAAGCATAGGATTTTCAAATGCCTTAAGGACTCAAGGTCATGATAGTAGTGAACATTCTTGACAACGTACTACTTGGATGGAAAACTCAGATCACGAGAAAAGAAGAGTTAAATATTCATTCACTCTTGGTTATGTTGTTGATTTTTATGTTGTGATAGCATAGTGTTTACTTGTGTAGATATGTGATTGTGATACCGACCCATTCACCAATAATGTTGAATTTTTTCCTTCTTTAGTTTTAAACTAATAATTTTGTAAAAATTATCATAAATTCCAACATTATCTCAGTAGCCGATCATCAGGAATGCCATTGAATCTGCGAAGACGCAATGATTTGATCCAAGTATTTACTTGAATAAGTGACCAGTAACCATACAGTATTCTATATCTGGACAATATATTGATCAAGAATTTTTTGCATAACGTTTCAGTATGATGACTGATATTACTAAAGAATTCAAAAAGTACTCCAAACATTGTCAAAGCTTGAAACGAATTATACAAGAAACTGAAAACTCTTTCCAAGATATCAACAATTCAGTACAGCTTATTGGTAAGTCTCTAAGTGTATATAGCTCTGCAGACAAGTTAACTATGTTAGAATTGAATAAAAATTAACATGTTGTGCAGTATCCTAACTTGAATGTTTCTTTCAGATGAAATAAAGGAAGATTTACTTAAGACTGGTATCAATAAGTTGAGACCAAAACTTGAACAAAATCCTACAATACTTGTGTTTGGACAAAACTGTAATGCAAAAGCATCATTTGTTAATACATTTCTTGGACAGAATATTCTTCCTTCCTTTAGTTCAAGATGGAGATGTGTAAGTGAACATTATGTTCTACAGAGGAAATCTCTTATCTATAAAATCTATAAATTTCATATTATCCTTCAATCAAGGTGACATTCATTTATGGACACAAGAAAGATATTGTCCTAACTCTGGGCCATGACATCGAAATAGTAGAAACACTTCAAGCCCATGAAAAATCATGGATAACAATACCTGATGCTGACTTACAAAGAAAAGATAATGAGCGTCTTTTGGAGTACTGTCCTGCTCTTGAAGTAGAATTGCCTCACACTATACTTAAAGAGAATGTCAAACTCATGGTCCCTCCTGATTGTCCACTGGAACAACTGACTGAAGTTTTGGATAAATATGTGGATAAGGTTCTCCCTATTGTAGTGTATGCAATGTCTGAAGAGATTTTGAGTGATTTGGTAATATTTTATTTCTTGATCTGAACTGCCCTTGTGTTAACTGATCTTTATAGAATATTCAAGAAATCAGAAAACTCAAAGATAAATACAAAGTTCCCTTTTTGGTTTTCTCTGCATGGAATGGGGAAACAAAAACATGTAGTACAGAATCTCTTACAGAATCTGAACAACACTCGTTGGAACCAAAAACTGACCAGGCATCAAAACATTTACAAAATTTGCGTGATCAACTGATAAGACTGGGTAAATGGGTCATCATTCTCACAAAGATGATATTGATGATTTTTTTTGTACATTTTAGGGTTAATAAGTGATACTAAAAAGATGAAGACTGTTTATAAAGGTGATAAAAAATCTCATTGTTTGGAATGTTCATTAGATAGGTTGATTAACGATAAAAATGTGAATGAAGATTTTCTATCACACATAAAGAATGTTTTAAAATATACAATTTTGAAACTGGCTGCCAAATTGAGTGAGATACACAGTAAATGTTTGAAACAATTTATACTAAGTGCCTTCGATATGGCACGTGAAATACAAATAACACCAAAACGAATTGAGTATGCTCAAAAAGTTGAGTTGCAACTTTATGAAACATTGATGAACATCGCCTGTGAGCAACAGGAAGAAATAGCTGTCATCATTCAAAGAACACTTTTGGATATGAAATCTAATGTCGCTGAAGTTTTGGAAGGTTATAATGAAGGTAAACTTTGTCAAATAAATATCGTACAGAGTTGGCATATCACGATAGTTGTAATAGGAAACTCGGCGACTATTGGAGATACAAAAAAATAAAGGTCACATTCTCGGTCGCAAAAGACCATATGAGGCTTTTGTTTTTGCCAGTGAGTGGCTATTTCGTATCTGTAGTTACCTAGTTGAAATTATAATTTTCAACTTGAATACATTTTAGGAGCAACATTCAATCGTACAGCGAAAACAGTTACAATGGAAATTCAGCAACTGGTGCTGAGCAGACTGAACACATCTGTCGCTACCCAAATCGTCCAATCTGTGGGTTGCTTACATGAGAGTTTCACTGGCACCTTACAGCGCTGCCTTGAGAACCTCGAAAAAAATTGTCACGATCTTGAAGGAAGCGTCTCAGCTTCAGATGCTGTGAGGCAGATTGTCAGTGCAGCATACAACATTGATCTGAATTCGTCTTCGTCCTTTTCGATAGTCCATACATTCATGGATCGCTTGAAAACTTTACTATCCACCTTCGCACTACCTTGGTCTTCTGGTGGCCAAGTCCAGTGCCATTTTCAGTGGCAGTTGCAAGTCGCTACTAACATGATTGACAAACTTAGTGCTTCCAAACTCGCCAAGACCATATCTGTACAGGTGGGATTATGAAATAACGATGATACATCGACCTATCATTTGGATTACTCATTTTTCATTTAACTTTTCCAGTTCAAGGAACATATAAAATCGTCTCACGAATCTTTCCAAGCAGCCATCCGTCTATTGGAACACCAACTATCAGGACAACTTGAACAAACCGAGGAACAAAGGATAGCTATTCGCAAAAGGCATGCGCCAAAATTCGCCAGACTGACATTGGAGAGTACCTCGCTCTGCGACCTCATTAGGTACGGAATGCCCAAACAAATAAAAGAAATAGGCAGAGGTCAATACGGCGTCGTATCGTCTTGTGAGCCCTGGGCTGGGATAAACCCGTGCGCTTTCAAATCAGTGGTGCCACCAGATGACAGACACTGGAATGATTTGGCCATGGAATTTTTCTATACGAGGTTTGATTTTTTCCACGAGTTAACAAACTCACAGTACTTCAAAGAGACGTTGTTTTAGGACGATTCCTGAACATTCGCGGATAGTCAAACTTCGTGGGTCCGTCATTGATTATACTTATGGAGGAGGTGTTACACCTGCAGTTCTTCTGGTTATGGAGAGGATGACGAGAGACTTGTATTGTGGTCTGAGATGCGGACTATCCTGGCAAGTCAGATTACGAATAGCTATTGATGTTATTGAGGGTATTCGGTATCTGCATTCTCAAGGTCTGGTTCATCGAGATATCAAGTTGAAAAATGTCTTGGTGAGTCGATGAGATACATGACGACCTTGAACTTCTAACTTAACGATTTCAGTTGGATGCAGGGGACAGAGCTAAGCTAACAGATTTTGGTTTCTGCATACCGGAAGCCATGATGTCTGGCAGTATTGTCGGTACTCCAGTTCATATGGCTCCTGAGTTACTGAGTGGTCGATACGACTCGAAAGTCGATGTTTACGCATTTGGTATCCTCTTTTGGTATATTTGTGCCGGTCAGGTGAGGCTGCCAACGCGTTTCGATCAGTTTCAGAATAAAGAGCAGTTGTGGAACAGTGTCAGAAAAGGTAAGTTCACGAATTATGAAGGCAGGTGGAATGAATATGGTTATTTTTCAGGAATTAGACCAGAATGTTTACCCAATTTTGAGGTTGCTTGTTGGAACCTCATGGAACAATGTTGGGCTGCTGATCCCTCCAAAAGGCCTCTGTTGGGCCACGTTCAACCCCAGCTTGAAGCTATTTATAACTGCGTGAAGAACAAAACACCCGAAAACTTCAACAGCTCTACCCAAAGTCCTGTTTAATCTCATTATACATTATAAGCTTCCGAATTAAACATATTTTTATAATGAAGATACTCGGCGTGTAGCCATGTTATTTTTTTTATTTATTTGTTGTGTCTTCTTTTACTCTCAAGAAGTTGTGATGAAATTTGTTTTTATTCATTTTATTATTATAACCCAAGTTTGTCAATTTAGTTGTAGTAAATATTGTTATTAGAGAGCTTTAACTTTGCTAGTATGTTTGTACAAATTTGAAATACGTTAGTGATTTTTCATTGATATACTTTTATGATGTATTTCGGATATTCTTGCATCTCTATCCGACATTTATATATATGTTTGTTTATAAATAGTTGTTTTATTGATATCTACTTTTCGACTATTCTTTTCCCAGAAAATGCTCCTTACAGTTTCTCTCTAGCTACAAAAAATTATTGATTGAACACGTTTTCAACATATTCAGACATCTCTACTACCCAAAAAACATTTCTTCGAAGTCATTTTCCGTGTTATATACGAATGAAATTGTCAACTGAATTGATTATAAACATTGAATATCTCGATATCACTCAAGTTTATCATTTGGTTTCAATGTATTATTCAAGATGCGATTTTCTTGAGTTAACCATAGAGTGATGGTGAAAGTGGTATTTTTTTTTCATGGATGTCAACCAGTCGTAAGTTATATTAGTTGTGGGTTTTCTATTAGAAAGAAGAAATACGACTGGAGAGCTAGAAAAACGTTTCGAAATGCTGACATTCACCATGTGTTGAAAATTGTAATTTCCATCGAGAAAACTTCTTGAAACCTGAGTATTGAGGCTGATGGAGGGTGCCACAAGAAGTCCTAACAGCCAAGCAATACAGCACACGTGTCATATAATGTGACGTGATAAAGTAACAAACCCCACAGACCATTATTCCATATCAACCACCATATAAATTCTCCATCACAACTTAAAAACCTCAAAGCGATGATATCGAAGTATATTTCAGAGGGTTGAACGCATGTTGAACGGATTCGTCGGAAATATTTAGCTAACAGACACGTGCAAGGCGGGTGTCAGATATTAGATGAGCTCAATGGCACTCAGAGCCTTGTTTGTACGTGTGACCATGACACTCGTATGTTCATTTCTGGCTTATTGACTATGTCACTTCATTGTGATGCAATTAAAAATTGATCTGCGATATCCGTACGACATTAATTTAGCATATTTTGGATGTCTCATAGGCATACAATTAACGTGCAAATGATCACAGGACAATTAAAACTATGTACAATAACATATTGAACTCCTTTACTTCCGAGTTCATTTTCATTACCCATTTTTGGATTTAGGAATAGCTGACCTCACGCTAGCAGTGCTATTGTTTCATGTTTCTTGGACGATCTACTGGATTATGTTTAACAGAGTAACATTTTTATATTTTATCGAACGTACCTACATGTATCTTTTTGAAGATGCTTGTCATCTTAGATCTGTGTTGAAAGATAAACCTAATATGTGATTTGAAAAGAAATAAAGTTTGCGTCTAATGTAACGTACAGTTTCAACTTGAAAACATGATTGAGATACTGTGACTAAGACCATGATGATTATTATGATGCATAAATTGGCACTGAAAAAAATACCTCCATTTTTATATTTGTATAGTATAATATGAAGGGCATATATTCCTTATTCTGAACTGCGCTTGCCGTAATACCTACCCTCGAAGTAGAAATATGAAAATCTTGAAATGACAAGCACATGTGTCGACACTATTAAATTAAATTTCTTTTCTTTGCGAAAAGAATGGCTCTAATTTCTCAAATTCGAATTATCTACTTTACATTCATTTTGAACTTGGAAAAGTTTGAACGTTTTTAATATTTAATTTCGTTTGATTTACGATTGTGCCCATGTTCAGATTCGGATCATTGGCGTTCGAGAGAACATTCCGGGGTATATTGCGATAACTTATTCAATTCCCTGTGAACTTTTAAATGAAATGGAAAATTTCCGCTGTCGAATATGCACGATTTTCTGACAAGATCAATATTATGTTCTTTGTTCATTTCATTGTATAAATTCTACTTTCAGAAACCAAAAGATTCGTAAATGGGTTCTGAAAACATAATTTTCAAACAAATATATATAATCATTCCATTCTACTGAGTGTTGAAATGATGATCGATACTAAAAATTTGCTATGATGCTTGGGATCTGTCGAGAATAAGAAAACGGGTTGAAGACATTAATCCACAGTTCGTAGAAGAATTGTTTCTACATAACTGACATCGCATATTTTGACAAGCTGTCACAACCATTCATTTTAATGTATAAAGCCCCAGATATGCACCTGATTTTTTAATCCGATTTCTCTAAACGAATATCCAATTGATTCATAGAATGACGTGGCATGTGAAAAATTGCGTTGTTGTCAGATATCCATAAATTTTTGTTTTTTACGGAATGAGTTCAGTTGGAGAATAATATTCATAATCAGAAGATATTTTGTATAAAGGCATGGTTTTCAAGAATTTTAATGATATTTTCCTTGTTTTTGGGGACGTCAATGAATGTGTTAGAGAAACGGAAACATGTGGAAGATTCGAAGAGAATGGGGAACGGTCATATGGCGACAAGAGCCAACTTTAGGCTAATGCGAATGTGATTGAACAACCTTGCCATGAATTTTCTTGCGAGAAAATCGCTTTTTCATGTTATCTGGTGGATCTATCGATGGACCAACTTTCAGATGGGGTGGAACATTAGACTAGAGACAACCTCAGATTCATTCAGTTCGTTGCCTCTGATAACTATCAGACTTAAAATTACATTTCCATTAATGAGTAAGGATATAATGTAAAATATGTCTATGAAGTGTTTTGAAATACTCAGTTCAAAAACAGTAATGGTTGGACAACAAAAAAATAGACCATCATTTTCCGCGTAATTTCATCTCATCTCTCTAGATGAATAGGAGGAAGAAAATGGTGAACATGACATGGTTTGGAAGTTATAGCGAATATATCGAGAAAAATCCGTACTTTTCTGTATGATCCAGAAATCTCGTTCACTTCGAATTGAAAAGAACATTTCGTGTATACGACTTTTTTAATTAGTTATGGAGAAGATGTCAAGAAAAAGTCGTGCTCTCCATCATTTTCTTAGTTTCTCGCGAAGAGGCAATACATTTTGAATAAAAAACATGATAGAGATCTCAGATTCATACAATACATCGGAAAAAACATTGTGCACACGACTTGGTTTATGATTTATGTCGGAAATATCGAGGAAATATCGGTTTAAATGTCAATTTCTCAGTTTTTCACGGGAAGGCTATGCATTCTGTATGGAAGACATAATCCAGAACTCCTATTGGATACTCGAGTGTTCATCCAAACTTTCATCTCGATTGACTCTTTCCGCCAACTCACCTCGTGTATATAGTAAACGTCAGTTTCCTTTCGGAGTTAATTGAATTTTGATAATTATTCAAGTCAACACTAAATTCCAGATTTTTGTTGATATAATTGAGAAAAAACTTTTTCTCTTTGTAGTAACTTGAAAACTGGCTCTGCTACCTTTGTTCAAGAATCCCGACTTTAGTGCACCAATCAGATATTTTATATCCTTCTGAGTGCCAGTTTTATTAAATTCCGGGATAACCCCTGCTATATATTTATTTCAAAGCCAGAAAGCCATAATCTCGAAGTCATTCCTCAAAGCACACCTTTCGTATAGTACTATACAAAAATGCCCCAATCTACATATGGCGCGACTATAAAGTTTTATTTGATTTAATAGTCATAGAGGTGGAGCTGTTCCGACCCTCAACGAAATTTCTTATTCCGGTACACGTTTTTTTATGTTATAGTCGCTGTTTGGATCTTGGCTCAGAATAAAAATGATTACATTATTGTAGACTTCATTGAAGCCAATAAGAACAGTATGGTTTTAAGGGCGATTGAACAAAAAACGTGTAAGAATGTTTCTCAGTGTTTTCTACAAGTATTTTTTCTCTTGAGTAACCATAACCTTCGCATTCACAGATTTTTGAAAGAAGCACTGTATTTCACCTGCATAGAAATATTTATTTGTTGTACTAATATCCTCGAACTTAATTTTATCATAATAAACCCATTACGGATTCTGAAACATCCTTATCAGAAATTTTTACAGTTGAAGTATCCATCCATGGAGATTCCAAACATTTAATAATACATTGAGGATATTTTTGACACTCTGTATGATTGTCTCGATATGACCTATTCATTTAAGTGTGGAATTATGCAGCACAAAATAACAAATATCAAATAACAGATGTCACGTAACAAATAAGAACTATAAGTTGAAGTTTTTATTTTTCAATGACAGTGTTTATGCAGCCAAGTATCAAATAACAAATGAGAAGTTGGCCAACTTTAACTTTCTACGTTAATTGAACGTGATTTTCTTATTGTTTCGGTTTGAAGCAGAAATGTCAATAATGAAAATTTTTAAAAAAGCTGCGTGTGACGATATATGGTAGAATAACAGATTATGTGCCAATTAATTTGTTGAAAAATGTGATGATGCTATTAGCTTTATTTTTTATCCTGTTATTTTGTTCAGATATTTTTTGTTAATTTTTTATGTATGTTGATCTCATTTTAGTTTATTAGTTTAATTATTATTATTATAGTTTTATTTGGTTTCAATGAATGTCCTGTTTTTTTGTAGAAATATTTTTTATTTTTATTTTATTTTGTTAATTTTGTGTTTCACTATTTTCTCTTAGGATATCGTAAGAATATTTATATTTCATTAATAAAAATATTCACAAAATTTGTTTGTTTTATTGAATTCACAAAAAAATGCATTATTCTAACATGTACAGATATATTTATTGCTAATTGTTATTTGGTGTGCATAAATGGTAATATTTTCACTACTTGTTATTTGATATTTGTCATTTTGTGCTGCATAAGCAAGATAGTTGTGACAGCTTGCCAGAAAGTGCGATTTTGTTGCTTGTCTTTTTTTCCAACGATACTCCGTGATAGAAAGTTAAATATTTACACCAAGATTGGATAACTATTGACTGTGTGATATTTGACTGGAATGAACAATAATTAGCGAATCACTAATTTCTTCTCGAATAAATCTGTTATCGTTATGAAGTCACTGTGAAGTCTTGTCATGAGTATTGATGTCAAAACGTTCCCAGCTATGTCTCAACCAATTAGAGGCTTAGTGGTTAGCTAGATCCGTTTATGGCATTGAATAATTGGAAACCAACAACATGGTGAACATTTCTCTCGGTGTAGCTGTCAATATCTTGAGGTTCAATCTGGACTCACGTATGTGGGCCGGACTTGAAATAGTTGAATCCAAGTGGATATGGGGAGGATTTACGACATTGACAGCCGCCACGCTGCACTCGTATCCCGCCATTCCTACCTGAACGAGGCACTGAAATATCTGGGAGAAACTCGTTCTCCATGTTGAATGTCTTTATATCGGTGCACTCGAACAAATTTATTATTATCAGGAATCATGGATGTTTTATTTGTTACGATTCCCCTGCTTCATTTCAGATTTCCTTTTTATTATCTATACACCTTTTAGTCATATTGGTTATTTTACTGGAGTTTCAAGGTATAGAATTTTTATTTTCAATACATGTTTTCTTCTCAGGAAAACCTTTTGGAAATTTTAATTTTAGTTTTAGCATTTCCTAAATAAAACCAACTACTCATACTCATTATAAGGCCATGAGCTACCTTTATGAAAGATACTCTAACATTTTCAGCTAAACCGGAAGTTATTTCATATTCAGATTCCTCAAAAAAATCTGTTTTGGGGATATTTAATTGTTTGGTATGTTGTTAAATATTCGTAATTCAATTCAAATTGTTATGGTAGGGCATGTTCCTCATAGAACTACGTTGAAATTGATAATTAATTTATACAAGGGAATCAAAAACAATATTTGATTCATTTTCGGTGAATTCCTAATATTTTTGAAGCAGAAAAAACACAAATTTATAGGTAGATAATGGAGAAGTTTCCTTATGACGAATTCTCATCAAATAAGTACTCAACTATTTAGTTTGATATCTCTACTTTCTAGAATGACAATACAAATCATTCAACTCCATTCTATTTTCAAAATAAACCAATTTATAAATTTTGAGGCGGGAAACTGTGACGTACTTAGTGAGTTTAGAGTGAATATAGCTATCGTAAGTTCCATAACCCATAACACATAACCACAGTTAGCTGTCAACGTGTTATGTTATGGTGTAATCCGGATGATCGCGGACGAAATCTACGAATGCATTTGCGCAATTGCCAGATCTACCTTTATATTTTCATGAAAATAAATTGAAAGCTGTTCTGAAAATTGAAACACAAAATTATATTGAAATAATTCACTTCAAGAACAAATTCGATTCATTCATTTATTTTCTATTCAGCCATAGCCCTCGATTATATCATCGCATTCATATATTTTCGCATGTTATGTGCTAGTTATATTTCATAAGACATATATGATATTATATCACGAAAGGTAAACAATCCATGATTTGGTATTGCAAAATCCACGACATATTTTACCAAGATATTCTGGTCAGTTTTTCCGAATATTTAGAATAAATTAGAAGCAGGGCAACACTGTACTTCCGCACGAAAAATCTCAATTTGTTCCTGTGTGAACCCGGTTTTTCACTTGGTACGTCATCAGAATGGTGGAGGAGCCAAAACTAGTTTTTCAAAACGGAATTCTAGAGTCAAATTCGATCGCACAAAAAAAAGAAAAAATATGGGTGTAATAATTTTTCATATATTTTATGGAAAAAATAAAATCTCAATATTGGAAACTTCCTCATTCTTTATAGTTAAAATTTTTTTGGAGAATAACTATTCATGAGAGTGTATCAGTCGATTTTTTTTATTTGCAAACGGAAAAGTGCGTTCACTAAAAAATGATCGTGTTAAAGTATATACCATGTCGTCATCATCATATCCCATACTTTCCTCATTGTCTGATCATTAAATGTCCATGGAATGAAAATAAATCATGGCCAACCAAAGAGAAACGACCTCTTCGCAATATCAAATTTAAAAGTAATCTGAATAGTTAGCATCATCGAGATAGTTTCAGTCAATTAGGTTGACATGGTGGAAATCATTCTTTATATGCGCAGGGGTCGCGAGTATCATCTATTCATCTATACCTCCACCCCAATGCTAAAAGCCTTTTGGATATTAGATGTTAAAATGGGGGTAAGTAATTCGATTTGCGTGGCGTCCTCGCCATTCTGCTGCATATACTCCTCAACAATTGAGAGGACACTGCTAGTTACAGATTCCATTTGTATGGAATTGATTCATTTTCATTGTTCATGTTCTTGTTCAAGAAATTTGGAACAGGTTTTTCATAGTTGTTGAATTCAGTCTATCGAAAAATTGAATTTTTGCTTTTTCGATACGAATGAAATCGTGAGATTTTGTCATATTATTGATCTGACGTTGCAGTGATATCGTTGAGAATTATTTAACATTTTCATCTCCATCAACCTGTCAAAATGAAACGTTGATCCAGTATTATCCAATATGAGACACTACTAGAAAGTTATAATTAACGTTATATTATTGTATTTAGATTAAGATAATCGCAACATTTTTCTTACATCACGTTGTAACATTTTTCAGTATTATGAAGTACATATCATATTTCTGTCTAGTGATTCCGCGGCCATATTGAGAACTGTATGAGTATCTTTCAATACTACTGTTTTTGTTTTGTTGAACTATTTTTGATTTTACATTTTTCATTACGATTTCGTTGGTGTTGTTTTTCTTCCATATATTTTATTGTACAGGTGGATCTATTTTTGGATAGATATGTTCTCATGTTAGTGGATATAAACGAAAATTTGCCTGTAAAGATCTTGGAAAGCAGAAACAAGCAGATTATTTCAAATCTGACTGAAGTTAAATGAGGACATTCTGAACAGCAGAATAACAAAGTTCCCAACAGCATATTTACTGTCTGATAAACAATTTAGCTCCCAAGCTCCAAGCTCGACCAAAGATGCCATGTAGTATTTAACATCCAGAGTTTGCAAATACCTTGAATTTGTGTATTCATTGATAGCTAAAGCCTTCATTTTGGCAGATCGTGAACAGCTGCTGAAAGTGTAGGGGAATATTGGATTCAGAGGAAAGGAATGGAAACTCTGGAAAAGCTTATCAAGAGTAGAATTGACGAAACTTTGAGTCATGAGGCAGTATTTCGGTATAAGGTTCCACGAAGAACTGCTTTGGGTCCTTTGTTTCGCAGTTTTCATTAGTATGAAATGCTGACACTAAACTGTCACCACAAACCCTACTCGCCATAGTACCAGTTTATTGTTGAGTAGTTTATTTTTACTAAGAGCACGCTTCTTACTGCCGACAAAACTGCAGAAGTTATCCAGTGACGCATTATAGAACATTTAATTAACTTGAAAACAGACATGGATGATGTATACAGAATAAATTGCCATTCACTGAGCATATCATTTGATTAAGATATGTCACCAGTGTTTATATGAAATAAATGGGAATATTTCGAAGAGATCTCATCAATCTGAATGTCATCGATAAAGAGATCACTCAGTAGATCAAATATAAACGGTTGAATTCGTGGAATAAAAATTAATAGAATGAGATATCCAATCGATAGAAAATAAAAATCAACAGTTTTTTATCGATTCTTCAATTTTTTTTGGAACTAAACTTTGTGTCAAAAAATGTACACAACTAATTTCAAAATTTCCAAAATAAATAAATAAATACTCGAAAACGAAACAGCTTGGATATTTGAATGCAAAATGAGATCAATTATTACAGAACAATACGTGAAATTCTGTGTTTGAAATATATTTATATGGTATAGAAATCAGATTAATGCCTCAAGCCTCAACTAAAAGGGTTTGGTGAGAAATTCAAAATCGAAACGAGTTCTCGAACATAACTCTTGGTGAACGGAACACAAGACAAATTTATTAGTGGAAAATGCAATAAGGTAGAAGTGTTAATTTCTGGAAGATAGAAAATAGACTAGACGTGTTGAAAGTTCCTGAAACAAATGGGCACTTAGACAGTAGACCGCAAACAGTGGTGCCAATGAGAAATAGATACTCGTATATTACGGAATGTTAGATAGGGGCAGAGAAAAGTCTATATGAAGTGGAATGCTCAGTGGCTTAGAGATCCGGGTCGATTTTGTCCATACCATCCCACTGCATTAGTGACAACTTAATTGTAGCACACTTCATTCACTTACGATATACTTTAACACTTCTTTTTGCCTTCTAGACGAAATTGAAGGTAACTATAAGCGATTTCAATTACCGTTGGGGGCGCTGCGAAACGTAATCAACCATGGTGTCAAACAAGTAAATGTTTTACGAACGTATTTGATTCTATTGCGATTCAGTTGTTATGTTGGTGTTTTTCTACATTATTTGGTTGGAAAACCAAGTAAATTATTTTACCCCAACTACTACCAGAGCAAGTTCTTGATAGTAGAAACTTGATTTTGAGGGGATTCCGTACGAACATCTGGGCCTTTCTTCTATACACTTTTTATTTTACCGAAAACTTTGGTAATTTGCATTTTGGGTGCTCTTTACTCTGGATACATATGAAAGTGTAGCGACCTTCCATTTTTTTTTCGAAAGGAACAATAGAGAATGTTGAATATAATTAATTCTCATTTTTTCTCGAATTTTTGACCTGACAACTAGACTAACGCTCATTCAGACATCGATTGCCTCAAAAATATCTCTGTGACATATTCAGAATTAGAACTATTATACCTTGTTGCGAGATATATAATTACTCTTAAAATGAATTCAACCATCTAGTGGTGATATTTTGAATTAGGTAATCGAATAATATAATAGTTGTTGGGAAAATTGTGAATGTAGGGGAAAATATATTCAGTTTCTTGAATATTTCGTTCACAGTTTCTCATATTTGAATCTATTATATTTTCCTCTACCGCTGCCACTGCTTATACTCCAGTGCAAATGTAATATACGAGGTGGTTAGATGAAGAAATTGCGACATTTCCACTGGTAAGTACAGATCTGAAAACGGTAAATTTGAATTATCTTGTTTGCAGCTACAGAGGTTTTTATCTTTGCTCTACAGAACAGATTAAACTGGGTTTCAAATTTGTTTTCATCTACATGCATACATCCAATCTCGATTCCTTGGTCAATTTTGGGATCCTCATGGATTTTTTTAATAAGTCTATTGGTTGACTGACTGATGCTTTAATGTTCTCAGCCAAGTCCCAACCAATTAGGAGTTCAGTAGTTAGCTAGATACTTTTTTTCATCACTTAAGGTATAGAAAAATGATCAAAATCTGTCAGAAATATCTTCCTCAAATAAATAGACCATAGATTATAGACGATTGAGACTGATTGTAGGAAAAACTTTATCCTCGGCTTCCATCCAATAGAAATAGGGTACGAGAAATTTGGTTTCAATATATTTATGGTTCGACAGTGAGCCCTAACCGCCATGATAAATAAACGAGAAACATTGTGGTCATTTTCCATCCCCGCATAAGGTCCGACGTGGACTTTTCTCTGGAAACTTTCTACTGCAACACCGGAATATTTATTCGAAGGAGATCGCATTATGGATTCCACGCGAGTTTTTGAATTCAATTTTCGGGATCACGAGCTACCCACCGTATTGGTCAGTCGCATCTCGAATTCAATTGTTTATCCCAGCGAGATGGATATCCTGCAGGTCGCTTGGGTATATGGAAATGACTGCTGCTGCTCCTTATAGATATTCCGAAATCCGAAATCAGATCCTATTGTTGCACCTGTGACCGCAAATATTAACACTTCGGATATCTGACGGAAAATTTCTGATAGATACGAGTATGGGGAAATGAATCAAGCAAAAGGAAGACGACAACTTTCTTAATTCCCAAGGCTCACGAAACAATGAGGTTAAAGAATAATCAGAGCTAATGTACAGTCGAATTCGAGAGACAGAAATCAGCTGGCTTCTCAATATCTTCATGCAAAACGTGCAATATTCTGATCACGAATGGTGAATTCTGTTTAAGAAATATACAACGGGTAATCGATAGTTCCAAGACCTTCAAGTTACACTATCTCTTTGAAATTTATATCTTTTGATTCTGTATTAGACTTTCAATATTCAATCTGAAGAATTGAAAAAGGAAGGTTCCATTGGATCACCCCTTATATTTCTCATCACTGGAGGGATTCAAAGGCTCATAAACTTTATCTATCACACTGATATACTTCACAAGACACTGGTCCTATTGAGTAATTAACAAAGATAGATAGATATAGATAGATAGATAGATAGGTACATTGAAGTCCTTATTTCTTCTAGTACTCATCGAGTGAATATCATTGTTCAACTTATGCATTTGTATTTATTTAGAAATATGTATAAACACATTTCCAGGATAAATAATGAGGTCAGTGTCAGAATTCTAAACTCCACAAAAAGCGTCTTGCAGGAATGTGAACACCTCACACCAGCAATATATCGAATGATGCGCTTCTGAGACATGAACACATCTCCCGCCAGGGTGAAATTGCCCCTAAAACGAATGCCAGACCTAAAGGTTTGGAGGTTCCTACGTTTTCTGGGTTCCAGATTCCCATACTTGCATCATTCATCTATAGTTCAGTGCCCCACAATTTCACAAAAACGTTCTATAGTTTCAGGCTCCAAGCCGCACAATCAATCTTATCTGATCTCTAGTCAAGCTAAGCCAAGAGCTGGTTCCTGTCCAAGGTAATGTTGGGTCCTTCCTCTTTTTGACATTGACAGTGTCATAAGTTCGTTGATATATTGCCAGTCTGGACATAAAAATGTTTCTCCTCCAAAAAGGGGCAATATTTTCATGGTGTAAATTGGAATCACTGACGTATCAAATGATGTTTTGACATGCTTCACAATCCACCTTGCATGATCTACTTCTTCAGGAAAATATACCAATTTGTTGTTTATTTTCTGAAGTTGGAGACTAGTAAATTGAGAAATAAAATGGAATTTATGAAGAAGTTCGATTAGAAAGAAGTATGAAATATGCTAGTCTGCAATTAAGCAGCGAAGAAAATGAAGTGTCGTAAATAAAGGGAATGAGTCGCTAACTCGCTTATCGATAGATTTCGGAAAAATACACCCGAAGGAAATTTAATTAGAAAAATATTCTCATCGAATCACGTATAAATTGATTAATGGCGAAAGTAATTGAATAACAAAGGCGCGCTCCAAAAAAATATCGCAAGAATAAATGGCAGAATTTATTTCTCCTATGAAGTTTAAAAAGTTTGTAGTGACAGTTCGTAAAAGGGAGGACGCTTATTGGAATTAACGACTGGCAGAGTGTAAGTGCGAGAACCGCAGTAAAGGGAAGTGATTTAATATCGACAAGGGTCTTAATTTAATATGAGCCCCTTCACGTTATTAGTAACACACACACACACAACAATCTATTAATATAATGAAGAACTTGTAATAGGATTATCTTGACTTATATTCGTTACTAGAAACTTCAAAATCCCTGGCTATGATACTCATTTTGGAAAAGGGTAATATTGTACATAACAATCTTGGTGTCCATCACGATCACTACTATAGTTGAAAATATACTTACTTTTTAATGTAATCAGTTGAAGATCATGGTCAGAATCGTAGTCATGAAGTATGTCCTAGAAATTCACGAAAAATTTTTTACTTGCAATTGAATAAACAATGGATCAAATTCTTTTCTCAGATCACGCTGTTTTTTTTTTCTGCTTTTCTCGAGTAGTGCATCAACAAGAAGCATTTTTTCAGCAAACAATTTAGGCTTTTCACCTGTTATCACATCAGAATCATCTATTATGCAGGCAGAGATAAAGAAAATTTCTTAAACGAGGAACAATATGATATGCAGGGTATAGATTATGAACTCCAGTTAGTAGTGTTGAAAAAGTGGTGATGAAAAAGTACCATTGATTTTTTTCAAAAGAAAAAAAAAGACAAAACCGCAAAAATTTTATTTTCTCATTTATGTGTGGACTCCTCAATTACGCATTTTCCTTAATTGATGTATTTAGGAAGTGTGTACCTCTTACAGTTATGGAGATCCCCATAGTATACATTAGTATTTGGGAGACACTGTGCATATATTTTCTTAATGGTAACCTTAACTGAACAGCCTTGAAGAAGGTGAAGGCCATGGCATTGAAAAATTAGGTATTTGAAGACGTTCAGAAGAATAATGACAAGAAGAAAATATACATGACATTTCATTTGACATAATCCAGTGTTTTGCTCATTCTATCCAAATTTGTATATATTTTGTTCTCTCTATTTATGATTTATATGAAAAATGTTGTTAGTAGTTCTTAAGCAAGTTTTTGTATAATATTTCGTATCTCAATTCAATTTTGTTATATAATTTTGTGATGGAAATCGACATCATCAACATATCTGTTAGCAATAACAAATTTTATTTATATTATACTGAATCAATATTATCTATTTGTTTATTTTATGCGAGTATATAGATTATAAATGAGCGATGATTAATACTGCTACTTTATCCACTCATCTAAATTGTCAAAAACAAATTTTCGAACACATTTCAGCTTCGACTCTGAACCCATTTGTTCCGTAGTTATTATTCAAACTTTTCAATTTGTGTTGAACACTTGCTATCGCTAATTTGACGCGGGCTTGCGAAAGTCTTGCTCTCCGACGAATAAAAAAAGCTACAAATTTCCAAGTTGATATCGAAACATTTGCCCAATTCAATCGAGCACCAACAACGCAAAATGAGATTTATTTCCGATACAATTTGGTCCATTCGCAAAACGACGATAAATTCATTCTCCACTATAGGTTTTATTTATGTTATTTGATTTTTCACCCTAACATTGCCATAACTTCGCACCAAAAGTTCGTCGAGAATTCAATTCATTAGTTTTTCACCAGGAGTTATTACAGTTATACTCTTTATCGTGAGTTCATCAACATCATTGTACCAAATTTGATTCATAATAATAATCTTATTCATTAAAACTCAGATATATCTTCCCAGAATAATCGAATATTCTTCAATATAATCACAAAACGTGCATTTTCTATGGTCTTTACATATTACAAAACTATTTTGGGAATGTACAGGTCCATAAAGGTCATTGATGAGATTTAAAAGAGACAAAACATTTCTGTGATTCTGTTTTTATTTCGATCATGTGAACTGATGATTATTTAATAAAAGTGGAATGATTATCTATTATAAAGAAATGAAAATTCACAATATCGTTCTTTTTGATATTTTACGTTTATCGATTATCAATAAATGAAGAAGACCTGCTCATAGATTTTTTTTGATAATTGTTCACTACGTTCACTACAAATAAAATTTATAATCAAACAAAGAAACGTAAGTTTCGAGTGGATCGAAAATATGTTGATTTTTCTGCATGATTTCTTTTCATCACTAATATTTTGTTATGTGCTAGTTCGGCCCTGGTGGATGGTAAATCATCTGAAAGTCAGCTTTTATTACGCTCGAACTGAAACTGTCTTCACGCTGCGTTAAAAGAAGCCCTCAACTTCCAATCTAATAATTTCATTCGCTGATTGAAGTGACTACTCTGATTAAAGTACAATATTCCATTATTACAGGGTTGGAATCAAATTTCGAGAAGAAATATATGAGAGTAGGAACAGAATTGTGAAGTCACATTGAATAAAAATACAGATGAAACCATAAGTCATTCCCACGAAGTCATTGAATGCCTATATTCTACATCCTAGCAACAACAGTGAGCTCAGAAATTTTTATATCTTTGTATTATTGGTCCATGCAGTGAAGAAGAGAACAGTGGACAAAACTTTTATTTTTCCAATTCAATATTGACAATGAAAATTCCATATCTGAGTACAAATGGGCATGTTTGCATGGAATGTCGTTAAAATAGACACCAGCTTTTGTGTAAAGATAACCAAATTCAACTTTGATTGAGATTGATGATATGCAGAGTAGTTCTATCTTCAGTTTAGAGGACGCTATTAACGCTTTCCTCCATTAACATCATCTGCAGTTTTTAGCTCTGTTCTGAGGGAACAATGTCGTTTGCACCAATACATCAAGATATATACAGATATATTGATGTCAGAACCACTAAATTTAATTGAGTCTGGTATTTCATTGTAGAGATCTGGGGTCAAGTACATATAGGTTTTTTAACGTTACCATCAAGTAAAAAAACCCCAGATATTTCAAAGATCGGTTCAGTTCAATTTTATGAGTGCCATCTCAAAAATATAAAAAAAAACTGAATAAATTTACGAATAAAATAAAATAATAATATAAAAGACGAGACACATTTACGTATTGACGTGGCTGACCAACAGTATATAGGTTTTACATTTATAAAAAACAAGGAAATATACCACAGTACACTTCACATGGAAAGACTAGAACTTATAAGCAAAGTATTCCTCCAAGGTATAAAAACATTTCCCTTTGAGAAGCTTCTTAACCCTATTTTACCATCAAAATGAACTTACAAATATGTCTTTCGAATTACAAAGACTTTTTGAAATTATGAAATTTGACATTGTCATTTCAATTGTAGTGAAAACCACAAAGAACTGTATATATAAATATGCAAGATAAGAAACATTGTTTCTTCAGCAGTAGAATTTTCACACCCTGTAGAGAAGTAATGGTGCAAACGACGCTCATCCGATTTTATCGCTGTCAGAGAACTCAAACGATGGGAAGGAGACTAGATAGATGGATACCCTTCTCATCTTGCTATATCCCACTTCTGATCTCCAAGTCTGGCGATATATTGAAAAAAATCCTCGGATATCATTCGGAAGGAGATGGGCAGTGAACATTAAATTCGATCTATGATTGAAGATTCTAGAAGGAAATTGAATCTTTATTTGGAGGAATTTTCAGCGACTCAACCACAAAAATTAATGAAACATTAAATGAATGAAATATTCACTACAATGGTAGATGATCATGTAATGAGGAATCTGAGAATTTTCGAGGTCAAATCGACCTTGATGTGACGAAACAAAAAAATAAAGTGAACTATTGATGTTATTTCGTGGTCATCTTAGAATAACAAGTTGTCAACACACCCTGTATGTACTCCTAAACGAATCAACATAACGCCAATTAGTTGAAAATTCGAGCGTTAGCGGACATTAAGCAAGCGTTTCCCTAAGGTTGGTACAGTCGACTAACTAGTGGAAGCTCCCGTCCGTCGACAACATGTTTATGTTGGTAAAATACCTCCTTACAGATAGAGTCGTATGTATATAGCGATAATAGGAGTCAGGAAGGGGAAGGAGAAGGGCGGCGACGCGACCGATAAGAGGCGTGACCAGCCTCGCCGCATCGCACCAATGACGTTCTTGTCCCTAGCCTAGCAGCCTCCCTCTCGCCAATGAAAAAAGCATCAATCTCTTTCAAAAATAGAGCAGACACACACCGAATCGCTAACTGCCATAGAGGCCCCTGTAATGAGCTCACCAGTAGCACATATTTAACATGTAGTTCAGTTTATAGACATCCCCACTAGCTCACCTTTCCGCTGTGGACTACGCCCACTAGCTCACCTCAGCACAGTTGGGCGCACAGCCGGTTCAGTTCATCGTCGACCCAATACACGGACATAGATTGACTTTTGACAACCCCACTGAGTGTGTGATGTGCCACGTGTAGTTTGCGATCGCCCTGTGGATAAGTCGACGCGGCTTGATCGCGTCCTCAAGTTGCAATCACGGCGTCTCCACTAGCTATGACGCAACACAGCGACGCGTCTAGTGACCGGTCCGAAGTGTCTGTGACACCTCCACCTCCTGTATCGCGGATGCTGGAGTTCGCCAGCCACCAGAACCTGAGTTTCCTCAATTTGGAGCACCGCAACATGCTCGCCGCTCCTCTAGCTGCCCTGCACTCCATGACGGAGATGAAGCAGCACCAGACCCACCCCGAGCATCTCCACCACGGCCAGGAGAAGAGCGACAACGACGTCCTGCTGGAGCGCACGAGTTTGCACGTGGAACGGTCTGGCTTGATGTCGCGCAGTCCTCTGGGGGCCACCAGCAACAGCAACAGCTCGCAGGGCGCGAATCCCCACGGCATCGACCACATTCTGTCCAGGCCCACGCAGATCACCACCGGGCCCTTGCACTTCCCGCACAACCTCGGTTTCGCGCAGAACACTCTGGGGATGGCGTCCAACAGCTCGCAGAGCTCCTCCAATTCCGGTCTGCGCGGTTTCAACATCGCCGCCGCCGCCTTCTTCCACCACCATGCAGCCAACTCGGTCAACAAGCCCCCCGTGGAGCTCGGGAGGAACACCGGGGGGCTGTACTGGCCAGGCATTCAGGGACTCAACCCCATGTCTTGGAGGGATCGGCTGAGCAGTAAGTGATTTTCGCTTTTCTCGTTCTGGCGCCCAACGTACGGTACGAATCTGAGCACGTAGGTTAAGATTGAATGTTTGTGTGAGGTGACAAAGCAAACAACCAGAATCAACAATTTGGTCTGGTGTTGTGGAATCCCCGTTTCACGTGCAGATAGTAATGTTTACGATACGAATTATGGTCGTATAGGTAAACCCGATGAGGACGTTGAATGATCAACATGCTGGTCGGGATCTGGTATGCATGCATTATAATTGATAAGCTGGTATGCAAGAAATGGCTGTTCACACATCGTCGAATGATCTGTCACTACACACAGTTGATATGTTCGTGTTGTGATTTCCATTATAGTATATCAAAGTATAAGTGGATAAAACGGTCTTCAAAACGCGCGAGATTTTTCGAGCACGACGGCGCAGATCCACGAATACTTTACGCTATTTTTTTTTAATTGGTACCCCATTTTACGTTCGAATGAAGTTTTGTCAGTAATATTTTATCTGACGTTTACAAGGTACTCCTTTCAGATCAATAATCAAAAATTTGTCATTTAGACTTCACGTTTCTCGCTTCTTCGTTGATGTTGCCATGGTAACTTCGAAAAGTTTGATTTAAACGCGCTGAGGCGTGCTTCAATTTGGTAAAATGAGGCACCAATAAAAAAAATAATTTTCATGAATTTCTCCGATAAAACATTCTTTATCATTTTCAGTCTGAATAACTTGATCAAACATTCATTTCACTGCAATACCACATCCAATTCCACTCAATATTTCACTAGCCTATCGATGAAATGCCAATAGTTTATTTTCAAACTAGACTAGAATTTCTATTTTGATGCCAATTACTGAGGCAATGTCAATCGAAGTCATGCATAGTTTATCAGATTGCTCTAGTTTTGTTGTTATTTTGGAAACTGTACCCGTAAAATACAATAATTGACTCCATCTGATATAAAAAAGTATGGACTCGTCACTTGTCATATCACAATCTGTGGCCTTTAGACTATGATGCTCGAACTCTAAGATTGCTTAAAACTCATTATTGTGACAGTGACTTAAGACTATCACAAAGCATATTCAATTTCTTCAGGTGGGCCTTGGAGAGTTTAGAATTCGTTACTCGTTTGTCTATAGTGTTTTTGGTAGAAACAACACGTCCTGAAGTCACTCGATGAAAAACGCAATTTTCATTCAATGATTATTATTTTGTGGTTGTCCTACCCCATACTACGTCCATGCTAGTTGCGTAACAATAAATTGCATTCATGTATTACACAAGGTGCAAACTTGTTGTATACGTGTTATCTAATGTGATATCTTTCGGATAATGAGTGTAGGTATATTCTCGTGAAATTGAATAGATTTTATCAGGGTGGCATATGTGATAATCTGCTACTCAGATTAACAGTTTATAATTACAATGTGGCATCAGCGAATTTATTAATATGATGACACACAAACACATGTTCACTAACTGAAAACGGCCGTATTTTCGAGCCAACATTAAATGATTTCCTATAAAAATAACGATGTTCATTGAGATTTTGTTTCGTCGGCAAATTTTGTTGGGGGCGATTTTGGGGTGAATGTCTTTATTCTATAAACAACTGGAGGACAAATTATATCAAATATTTATTTAGCCGTATTGAGTTTCATTCCACATCGGATGTCAAAGAAACTGTGTAAATAAAATGAACGTAAATACCCTCAAATGATTATGTCGTATACAAAATATTCCATAATCTATGGAATACTAGGTAACTTTCTAGATTTTCTCATTATAATATATTTGGGTTCTTCTATTTTTTTTCTCTCATCGATATCTCTAGTCCAAGCAATCAGAATTTATTTTGTATAATATATGGCGATTTTTGCAACAAATGTTCTATAAATACTCATGAAAAACTTATAAAAATAAAGGTACAAGATCCTTCGAAATTGTTGGCTTATTCTAAAGATCGTTCCTACTGGAAAAGCATTATTTTTATAACTATTGAAATGATTGATGAATATAATTTATTGTTTGATATGATCGTTTCGTATTTTTTCGAATAATTAATTTATGATTCAATTATTGGTGAACTAATTTCAATATCTACTTCAGTGCACAAATTACCAACATCCTGTATAATAAGACGCAAAAAAATTAATTCAAGGAGCTGCAACCTCAAACTGAAACTAAACTCTCGTTTGTTACTATTTAAAATTGAGCATGAATTAAAAAGTATTTGCTGTAAATAGGGATATACAGGGCTATTCAAATTCGAGTCTATGCATGGGGATTTCGATAACGGTAAGATATAGAGGGATGGTTAAATGGGGGCAAAGTAGCATATTTCAGAGGTCAATTACATGGATAAAAAAAATCTGATCTAGCTTCTTTAGTTCTGGAGCTATACAGGAAAAATTTCGAAATTCTTCTTTTGCCTATGTCTTTTTATTTTACGAAGATTTTTTTTAATATTGCCACTTTGCCATAGCAACTTTCTGTGGGCTATCCAAATATCTGAATGAAAATCATATACAGGGTGTCGTATAAATTGGGCCACTCTCAACTTTTGATTTTCAAATACGGACCTGTATTTTTTATTGCATTTTACTGGTAATAGTTCAATATTTCCAAAACACTCTGTAATTCAGATGAAAATTCTACATCAATATGATACATGACTCTTGGCATTAAAAAAATGCAATAAAAAATACAGGTCCGTATTTGAAAATCAAAAGTTGAGAGTGGCCCTATTTATACGACACCCTGTATATGATTTCTATTCAGATATTTGGATAGCCCACAGAAAGTTGCTATGGCAAAGTGGCAATATAAAAAAAAATCTTCGTAAAATAAAAAGATATAGGCAAAAGAAGAATTTCGAAATTTTCGTTTTTTCCTGTATAACTCCAGAACTAAAGAAGCTAGGTCAGATTTCTTTTATCCATGTAATTGACCTCTGAAATATGCTACTTTGCCCCCATTTAACCATCCCTCTATCTCTTACCGTTATCGAAATCCCCATGCATAGACTCGAATTTGAATAGCCCTGTATTTTTTAAGCAAAAACTCAAGGCTCAAAAAATCAAAATATTGAATTTTATTCTATTTGTTTCTTCTCAAATTGAACAATTCGAACTGCTAAAAATTCTCATCGTACTAAATTCTTATTATTTTCCGTGAATTCTCATAGTCGAATATTTTTTTCTCGGACACCCTGTATACAAAGTGGTGAACGGATGTCGGTTGGATCGATGTAATATGTGAACAGAAATCTCGGCTAGGTGTTCGAAAACAAGGCCCAGCCCCACCGACAGCTATCAGATCTCGGTAATTAATGTCTCGAGCATGTTTGATTTGCCGAGTTAATATCGCTACTGCCAGATGGCGCCAAACAAATAACACATACGTCACCGGTCATTACGTATCCGCGCTAGATCCATTTTCACTCAAGTCCACTGCCCGTAATCATCTATACTTGTGTATTGTGATATACGATGTAATAATGTTGCAAACATATGTGCGTGTCTGCGCGATAACGAAATTACTATTGATATCTTCTAATCAAGTTGTGCTAATGAAGAAACGCATATGTTCTCGCTAATAATGGATAATAATTCTGTACACACTCATCATGTATTTGGTTTCGTTGGTTCGTTGAAATAATAAGCGTAAATAACGTTCAGCCACATATTGTTGACACTTTCCATAAAAGATCGATACGTTTAACCTAGCACCCGTCATGGAAACTCTAAGAAGGAGGTGATCTCTTCATTATCCTACCCAGTGGACGAAAAGACCACTATCGAATTTTTGAAAATTCACAACTATCCTCTTTCTGACTGCATTTCTGAAAGTGTCAAATGTAATATTTGCATTCATCTCAACGCATTTTTGTGGCGTATAGCATTTTGATATGTCCTGAATGGCTAAATTCTGGAGCATATTTTGAAACGTCACCCACTGTTTAGAAGTAGCTCCAAGTTTGTGAATAGAGAGCTGAAATAGTTCCACGAACGTTAACGTAACCATCTGAGATCTAGGCATGCGCGTTTCTTTACGTTTTTACGTTTTCGTGGTTTGTGGGCTTACGGGTGCACGTAGACTCACGTTATTTTACGATGCTAAAAAGAAACGTACGCTAAACGAAATCTAACGAAACGACACAGGATATAAAGTGGAACTACATGAAACAGCACGGGAAATGACGTTAACGTATCCAGGACGGCTTACGTACAGTGATTACTTCATGGTTGCGTTCACAAACTTACTTAGAGTAAGGACTGCTTACTTCGAATCGTTCGTAAACGTACTCTAGCTTCATGGAGTATGCATTGACAATCGTTCAGAAATTTACTCAGAGTAAACTCTACCTACTCTGAGAGTAATGATATACTCTGTCAGTACAATTACAGGGAATTAATTTGATGGTTTGTATATGTATTGTGTGTTTAGAGTTCTAATATTTTGAAATAGTCATAACCAACATAACATAAATTTCGACAATTTTCCCTCGATATGGATTTCAATATAGTATCAATTGGCAAGGATACTATTATTCTCCAAAATAAAGGTATGCTGAAAAGTGTAATGAACAATATTTCACTTCTGAAATCCCTAATAATAAGAGTCTCAACTATATTTTTTTTCAGCAAATAGAGACCTTTGTGGAGTTTAAAAGTCCCAGGAAATTTTAGACCTGTGCAACCAGGAAAACGAATTTCAGCTTGTTATTAGTAGTGAAAACTTGAGTTGTATCACTACTAACATTGTGTGATCGTATTCAATGTATTTATTGTTAATTAATTATAGATAGAAGTAGATAATATCAACTTTCCATAAAACATAACCAAACAAAACCTCAATTTCATAAATTACTATTAACACTTGACATTTTCCATTTTGCAATGTTTTCGAACGACTATTTAGAAGAAATGATCAACATATATTTTTAATCACGTGATCGTACTCTCACTCTACTCTGAGAGTAAGTTTATGAACGGAACCCAACTCTCTATTATCTAATTGGAAGTTACGTCTTGAGTAAATGAGGAACTGTCCTCTGTAATGATCACATTATTCACAAGGCCAATTTGTCTGGGAAGAAATTAATGTCGTTGGTAGCACGAAACAATCATATGGAATGAATCCTAAAATATGTATTAATTGGGGCGGAATTGTCCCAAGACTCGGGAGACACTTTGTCGTTTATATGTAGTAATAAACGCTATTCTCGAGTATACTTCAAGTTTATGGGTGCACGAAAGGCATGATGACCTTTCTGTTATAAGAGCCAACTTATCTAATTGAAGGTCCTCAGTAAACTGAATTCAGCAGTACGTCTTGTTATATAGTGTGCCCAATTCGACTGGCTTTTACTGCCTTTTGCAGTCCTGTGCAACCGCTGAAATTACTCCAACCACTCAAGGCTGCGATGTCCCCCTATGTGCTCTCTATGTAGCTGATGTAGCTATCCTTCATACTGCATAGCTAATAAGTTGATTTATCGATGTTCAGCTATTGTTGAACATTGCTTCACTATACTCTATTTATTTGGGGTTGATAGTTACGTCACGCTTGGTGAATGACTGGTGCCGCCCCTACACTTAGCTAAAAACCCAATTTTATCATTTGTATTTCCCAATTTCACGCTACTGATACACTTCACCACAATGCCAATTGTGTTGAACGATGTGATTTCTATCAGAACTGTTTATATTCGTGGATATTTCGAATGATAACTGCGTGATAGTTCATTTTTTCAAACACCAAGAAGAGTGAGTTGACATGTGAGAAAAAAGTCGTATAATTGAATGTTTTGACGGCTCATTACTTACTATCTCACAGATTTGTTTATCTTTCAATACCATTAGTGCAAAATGAAAAGTAGCTAGCTAACCACTGAAGTTTTTATTTTTTTGTGTTGGTCTAGAATATTTACTTCACAGTGACTTCACAACGATGGCAAATGTATTTCGAGGAAAGTTTTCCATCCGCTAATGAAGTTTGTTAATTCTTCTCGAAATTTGTTCACACTGTTCACAGTTATCTGAAAACAGTAGTTATCAAATTTTGTTTTTTAGAAATGAGATGTTAGTCTTCATATATTCGCATGACATTTGAGGTTAGGTTTGTTAACAACCATATGAGAACATCCAAAAAATTAAAGAAGAAAAATTATTATGAATACTGATGGAATGAAGTATGTATCACAAATTCATGATCCTGATTGAAAACGCAAGTTATAATATGTATTTATAGTCCACATTTTCCTGATTTTCAAACCTCAGACTAACGTAGGGCTGAGTAAAACCCTACCAAACAGTATTAGCAGTGTAATTTGCAACAGCCGTCTTTCAAAAAGCCTATCTGTTATAGGTGTTCAATAGAGAATCTGACGTTTCCGTTTCTATCAATGCTCAAACATACGTGACTTTCTATTCAGTTCGGAGATTTCGGAAACCAACAACAATAAAAAAGTTATTAAAACTCCAACACAAACGAAACTACCCCGTCATTGTATTCCCTGTGGCGGATAAACCACGTCCTAGGGTGGATCAAATCCAGAATAATTCTCAAAATAGCGAGAAAAGTTGCTAGTTGATTTCAATACCAAAAAAAAAATAACAAAATTATAGACGCTGGATTTTTTCAATCCATTATACACCACATAACTCAACTTTCTGAATGACACGGAGCTAAACAATACGAGATAATAAATAATTCATGAAACTTCAGTCAAAATCGTTATATAGACTTATCAGTTTAATATTCGAAATTATGAGGATTATAAACATAAATGTTATTATTTTTATGGCGTGATTTATTGATAGTAGATTGAAAATGTAAAATTGAAATTAGGAAGCAGCGTAAAATATGAAGGGCGGGATCATTTTATGGTTTCAATTAAAAGATACGCGAGCCAGATAGATATGCGATAGCCAGTTTTGGATTGGGGTTGATGCATAAACTGCTGATAGGGTGAGGGATTATATTACATAAATAACAACCGATACCTATTTCGGAATTTATTGAATACAAATTACCTGCTAATTGAAAAAAATCATTTCGCCAAAAATGTTTCAAATGTCAGCTGTCGCAAATTGTTTTATTCGTAATGTTAATGGATTGGTATCAAATAACCTAGGTAAGAAGTAATTTTATAGAAATAAATTGTTGTTGTTTTTGAAATCCTTAGGACCAGGTATTCAAAACTGTTTCATGCTATTGCTTTGTTGAGATAAGATGATGAATAATTATGATTTATTTTCGTGCTTCACTTCTGTGAGGTCTATATACCGGGTGATTACCTGAGATGACTTCCCCTATGACATTATTATTGTCAAAGGTAGAAAAACTGAATTTGAAGGTTATTTATTTCCGATTTGACTGCAGAAGACTACCTACTTATTTCTATCTATCTATACGATATCAATTCAAACTGATTGTATATCTTAGAATTCAAGAAAAATGTGAATTAACTCGAAAAAATATAAATCGGACAATTGTTCACATTTTTTTTTCGTTAAGAAGCACCTCCCTTATTCCCCTTTTCAATTCCACCCATAGCTTTTGGATCACCTTGTATAAGCCTCGAATATACTTCTTACTTTTTTGTAACATAGAATGGTCACTGGCTCGGATTCAATAGCTAAATTCTTTTTGAAATTAAAAAAATTACAGCGCCATTTTTCTTTTTTTTTTTCAATAATTCAATATGGACGTATTGAAGAACATTACTTCAGTGCAAGGCAACGAAAGATCTAGTTCTAGAAAGAATAAATCTCATAAATAATTGTAGTATTTCTGAATTGTCATCGTGTTCAACTGTTTCGATCCTAGATCATCCCCAGCCACCTTATCGCATGAAATCGTAATTGGCGATGTTCGGCTCCCTATTCCACCATTAAAAGAGTTGAGGAGAAAATGTAAATACATGTTAGATAAAAGTGTGTGTAAGTTCCGGGGAAGACTGTTATCATCTCAATTCATCTTCTGCATGGAGAAGTGTTGTGCGTGTCTTGTACAACAAGCATCACCATTGTAGCAGTGTTCTGTGGTCGTTCGGGGGTGGTAACCTAGCAACGGCGAATTCAGGGAGGGTGGGAACAGCCGCCTCGATCCGGCAAGCTGTTTTAAGCAAGACACCCTGTTGGAATAATTATATCTCTAGATAACAGGATCATGAGATTATCCACTTTGGTAGCTCCCCATCTCGTTTATCTGGATGCTAACACACTCTTACAACCTACTATAATTATATCTGCTCTGTTATATCTGCTATTCATTCTCTACGTCATTCGAGTCGTCCATTGCTCGAGGTAATTTCTTGAACATGTAATTATGAGTACTCCTCTTTCAACTTCCAATTCCAAGATAGTCGAACCATCAGTAGATCAATCAATCACTAGGCTCAATTCAATTCATCTCACTCTGATGGTAAAAACGAGGAACGTCAATCAAGAGAGGAAGTGATGAAACATTTTTTGTCCAATTTCTTCCCATTTGATGAAATTCATAACCGAAAGAGGTCTCTAGAAGAAGGTGTACCATCATCTTCAACATTGACGGTCTTCGCTCAAACCAAAAATATCTACAGCATAATTGAACACATTATTAAGGAAAAGAAGTTCAAAGATGAAATAAAGAATACAATATTGGAAATTAATTGGAAATGATAACTTCAAGTAGCTGAATAATAGATGAGAATGGCAAAATTAAATAACAAAGTGAAGACCGAGAAAACATGAGCGAAAAGAATAAATGGGAATTTGTAAGAATGAATTGAATTGCGGAAGAAAAAATAATAGACAGGATTTATTTATGAATATAATATCTGAAACACCTAGAGGTATATAAAAAGGTTTAACGATTATATGTATGAATGTGTTTAAGTTATGAGATTTGATGCTGATTCAATATTCTGTAAGAACCAATGAAAACTTTGTGATATGCAATAACGGGGAATAGAAAGTCGTGAGAGTGTCAGATCTCCATCGATTTATATGATTTAGAAGGACGTGTTCACTATTCTCGCTGTAACAGAATATGGGAACATCATATCGGGGCGGACCATGTTGCGCCGATATTCATTTGATATCGGTATGGCTTTCCTTTCCCTGGATACTGGGAAGACGCTCGAGGCGATGTATTATTGAATTTGTCCAGAGCTTATGTATCCCGTGGGAGCTATCCCACGTTACGTCCTGCATTGTCAGCATATATAGATTATTATATAGACATCTGGTCTGTTCACTGTGGAATCTTACAAATATAAAAGCATCGAATGGAACACAATGGAGAAAGCTACCTTTTTCTTTTTTGTTTCAAATGCGATATTCTCGGAAACATATGGCCGATATGGAGCGGCATAAACCGATATGATGCCATATATGATGATGTTTACATGATAAGGATTTGCATGGCTCTCAGCTCTGCAATTTCTCTTCCATTTTCGTATTGCCCGATGAGATTTACAGGTCCACATGACGAAACAATGTCTACATCTCACATGAACAAAATCAAATACTTCTTGTTACATAACTTTGTGTTTAATGCTTCTCTTATTCTTTTAAAAACTGTTCAATGTCTCTCTTATAGCATCTTTCCTAATTCTATTGAATTCTTCCATTTATGGACGGTTTCAAAATCCAACTATCGGTCAGAGCAAGATTTATTTCTCAAATAAAGATCCAATTAACTGTTACCAAAATTGTTGGCAACACTTTGAAGACTAGTAGATAACCCTCATCTCATTGAAAAGGTGATTTTTCAAATGCATACTAGAAGAAACTCAGAAATTGATTGATATTTTACTGACAAGTTTTTGATTATAACTTTCATAACGCATATCGTGAATTTTATCCTGTCATAATTCTTGACTTGAAAAATATCACCGTGTATAATTGATTACACATTGTATTTAGAAATAAATTGATGATATAAGGGATTTGTTGGGATAGGATTTTTCGTAAGGAATATATTATTATAGAAATATTTCTCTCTGAATTATCTACAATTATTTCTACTAATGGAAATATGTGACAATTTTACTCAAAGTGAAGAACAAATTCTTGTGTCATAGGCGAAAAATGCCAACACATCAATTTCACCGATGGGTATTGACAATGTAACGGAAAACATTTTTTTGCAACTGAAATTTATTCGAGTGTTCTTTGTTCTTTGGTGAATAATATTGAACTAAGTATGTACTGTTTTTGGAAATGCTATGAAAAACTCAAATTCAATTGGACCGTAGTTGTCGAATGTCTTTGCGTTCAATATTTAATAAATTGAAAGTAGAGAATAATTGATCCTTGAACAGAAAGGGGCTTTTTAATATTTCTGTCAGTATCACGTCATATTGCAGAGGTTGATGACGCGCAAATTGTCGACCATTTAATTTGGAACTGTCAGGATATTCCGCACTAATTTAGTGTGGCGAATCGACGTAATCAAGAATTAAAATTGAAACCACCCCTCCTGAAACGAACCCCTGGGGAACACGAAGCGTCATCTGTATATTAAAAGAACGCGTTATTGTTATGATTATGTCTCTAGATGGGCCTCACAACGGTTACACACACCCTCAGTAGGAGAGAGATGATAAAAGCAGTAATCGGAGCTCAAATCGCGGTTAGAGAGAAAAAATAAATGAAATCCTCACGATATAATCTGCTCAGAGGAAAATCACACGTCGAATGATTGGTCACTATCGCAAGAGCCATGAAAATAATTGCTTAATCTCATTCGAGTTCTCTCATGCTATTTTCAATGTGAATTTGTCGTCTATTCATTCAGGAAGAGAGTTGAAGTGACAACTTGTCAGAATATAAATTTGTTTTTTCCGTTAGGTTGGGATGTTTGAAGTTTTTGTTGGAACAGAAAAAATGTGTTCGAATCAATCATACAACATCGAAATTTTCATACTGGAATTGAATTGCCGTTAAAAAAATTACCTGAAAGATACTTACTTTGAAAGATAACCAAATTTATTAACGAAACCAATTCTTCTGAATATGAGAGTCTATTTTTGGTGAAAACTGTAATGGAGAGTAGTAGAGTTGTAGGTTATTGAAAAAACTAAATTATTTTGAAAATTCGGTATGGTAAAAGTATCATAATTGCAGTATCATTCTGAGCCCATGAAGAAGTCCATGGATTTTTGGACATTATCGATGAATGGAAAGCTTCCGTAGAAAAACATTTCAGGAATATTACATTTTCTACGATCATTAAAATTTTATTGTTTCATTATTTGTTAAAACACTTCATTGTCAATGTTTGAAGATCTGTAGGACGGGTAGTCCTTGTTTTTGAGTTACATTTTTTTGAAATACGCTTCATACATCCTTCTGGGGGACTTTCAAATATTAGTTAACTCAAAACTCGATTTTGATACAATAAGATTTCTCATGATTCATGAAAATATTCATTCATAACTCAGTGACAGTGAAAGAAATATCTAACTTTCTACTAATTTTTTGATAGAACCGACAACACCGCACTCTCTGGACGAGACCCTCAATTTCATCATTTTCCACGGATTTAAATCAAACGAATCGAATTTTCCACATTATTGCTATGACCATAATAACAAAAAGGGTCGTTCAGAGAAAGTACTAGTAAATAAACTGTCTTTTTGATCTCCAGAAACATCTAATATGTCAGCCATTTATTTCGAACCAGCCTGTATACACTCCATTACATAAAAACGTCGTCCAGACTAATTTTTCATTGTGGAGGCCGTTGGAGCTGAATACTAACTAATCACAGAATGTTTCTAACAGTGCACAAATCCTTTCGAAATCAATAAATCCAGTGTACAGCATATGCGGCATCAAAGGATTATCGTGAATATGGCGTGAAACACGAAATCGCTAATAATTTTCATTTGACAGAAAACTGATCCTTTTGAGAGAGTGTGTTAATGCAGAATGTCATCCGCACAGACTGACGCATGGCATAGCAGGCCATGGAAAGACATGGCAAGGCAAGGCAAGGCAAGGCAAGGCATGTGTGCTCGGGGGTGAAATCACCAAAACTAGACTATAACATGGTCACGATGGTCTCGGCGGCCAGTAACATGTGTTGGGAGAGTGAGATGAAGAGATTTCGCTCAGGAAATCATTTTCCACATTTTTGTTTCCAGGATCCGAGCTGATATTACGTATTCCAGTCGCGTTTCTCTTTTCTTTGTGCTTCCATCGGTTAACTATCGAACTTCTTTTACAGCCACTGTAACAATTGCTTCATAGAGGTACAACTATGGAATGTTATGTCTTTCTCCGCTTTCGGAATATTCAGTTTGTCTCGAATATTTTATGACACATCAGGGCCGGCTCGTCAAGTTATCACTAACATTTCACCCCTATTATTGTCGGTAAATTCATATGAATTTCTGACTAGTAATAAAATAAATTGTGAAATCCATGGATGATACAAAATACATGTCCCTTATTCTTGAATTTCATCGTTTTCATATATTTTTATTGTGTTTTTGACATAGTTTTGTAGTGTATTCTGATCATTGTAAATCTAAGAATATGTAATCTTGGTATATTGGTTACATGACAGTTTAATTTCAATTCTTCTTAGTTTTCTATAGATGCAAAAAAAATTTTTCGTCATTGTAATCAACCAATTATCAGAATTTTCTAAGCACTGCTCTGAATATTAAACCCCTATTTCGATCTCCAATTCATAATGTAGAATTTGGGGCAAGTTTTCCTCAGACACCATGTACATGATACATCTGATATTTTCAGTAAAAATAATTATTGGCACTGGAAATCTACTTTATAATATTATTTATCAATGTTTTATTTTGTAATCGAAAAAACTGGTTAATAAAAATATGGTTTCATCATTTACGAAGTAATATACAGATTCTATATTTTCTTCTAGATATAAATTTCATTATATTGTTATATCTGAACATAAAAATGTGATCAATGAATATCCAAATGACAATACCCTCAACATTCAAACTTATTGTCAACAGTTTATATTACGCCAACAAATCTAAATATTTTTTCTTGACATTTTTATGATTTCAACCCATAAAAATAATAATGGAATGAATGTATATGAAGCTCTCACAGCTATTTTAATGCCGATTCAAATGCATTGCAGTTAAAATTTCCTGTTCATGATACAGGGTGAAACAATATGAAATATCTGAATGAATGTATTCCACAACTCTCAACAGCTGTTTATATTTTCGTTATTGTTTAATTTCAGTGAATCAGGGTAACATGGGTGGACTTGGAGGTGACAAAGACGCTAAAAAGAAGCACACGAGGCCTACCTTTTCGGGACAACAGATTTTCGCCTTAGAAAAAACCTTCGAACAAACCAAATATCTGGCTGGCCCTGAGAGAGCAAAATTAGCCTATGCTTTAGGAATGACTGAATCTCAAGTGAAGGTAAGTTGGTGAACTATGAAATACGTTGAAATACTACTACAATGAAAACTATTATAATATTAATTGATTCATTTATACTCGAAGTGAAAATGTTGAAAAATAACAAAAATTCTGTGTATGTTTTCAATTGATAATTATCCAAAAGACATCAGATGTGATTGGTTATTGATCTTTCAATATCTACTCGTCATCTCCACATTTTCTCTTTATTTCCAAATGAGTTGATATAGTCTATTTATTTGGGACATTTCTACCAGATAATAAAGATTCTGAAAATGAACTGACACACCATCATCAATTTCATCTGAATTTATATTTTCAACGCTGAGGAATTCTGAATAGCAGAGCTTCTGAATATTAAAATTCAAATAAAACTAATGCTAAAACCCTCTCAATAGTCTAATCATTGTGTTTATAATTCTTTGGTCTGTTCTTGATTATAGACTATGTTATCAAGAGAATGTATATTGAAAAGTATAAGGACGCGGGTCTATTAATTCAATCGACATCGGAATGACATTTTTATCTGACAAGATACATCCACATAGGCAAATCCGATCAGAAATTTAATTTCAGGAGAGTTCGACGATAACCGGATCTGATACGGTTCGGATGAAAACGAAAAAGAATATGCTAATTTTTCAATTATAAATCTAATACAAATATGTTAAATATGTTGGTTAGCGGTAAGTCAAGCGTATTGAAAACTGTCATCCAGGTGATTAGTAGAGGCAGTGCGCGATATATCGGTTCGTTTCCGAATAAATCCGATTAAGTTTAAGTACATCGTGGGGTTAAAATGGGCCGGATGGAAATCCCCCATGAGTAATTCCGTGGTGACGCGTGTATCCACGATATGTTCGGAATTAATGAAAATGCGGAACGAAGCCTCGGAAAAACTCCTCTCTCTCCATCTCTGCATTCTCTTTGACGAACGTTTTCGACAAGTGTAAATGCCCCCTTTTGTTACTCCCTAAATTTGCATTTTTATTGAATCTCTAGCCACCGAGATTTGAATATGAGCCCAGGATGTTGACAAAAAATGATACGGCCTAATATTGAGATTCCGGACAAGCTGATCGATTCGAATTTGTTATTCAATCTTCATGCACACGATTAAACCTTCATTTCGAAAAGCCACCATCGAATAATCCAATTCATTTGCCCAAAATCCCCAGTCTGGATTTCCGAATGGGATCTTTCTGTCTCACAATCTGAGCTCTTCAGTTAGACCCCTCCCTACTTTCTACGATCACAATTATTTCATTTTATAATCTCATCCAACTACAACTCAGTCGAAATCGTTCATTAGACAGGTGACAGAAATCATGTAACTTCTCTAATTCTACTTCCACGAATCTGTGCTACTGTCTCCCCTTCTTCTTCTTCTTTCCAAAGGCCTCTGCTCTATAAGACAATTGGCCATACTGCTTCCCCTGTCAAAGTGTAGGTTAGCATATACGAATGAGTACTCGACGAAACTTGTCGAAACTTTCATAGACAAAAGGAGTTCGATATCGTTGTTTCCATCAGTCATTTCGGCGAGATTTATTGATGAAATGGTCGGTAGGTCATTATTTAGTATTACCGCTGAGGAACAAATGATCTGCCAAACACAACTGCCGCACTTCATAGGGAGTTTTAATCCAATAATATTCATTTTGATTATGCAAACAGTGTTTCTACGTATCCATCATTGGCGTCCGAATAGATCATTTAGTCTACAGAGGATATTGAAGACTTGTCTATTGATAGTTGACATTTTGTAGCAGTATTCTTTGAATTCAATGACAGACATTTTTGTGTTGCTCTTTGATCATTTCATTATGATTTCTTGTTTCATTTCATCTATTAACTAACTTAACTTTGTCGAATATCATAATTTAATCTTGTTATTGAATACAGCGAAATAATCTTTGATCGAAGTGAAGGTATACAGGGAAGAAAGTTGTAACACGTGTAATTATTTGTCAAAATCACAATAACATAATGAAATGTACCTAGTTCAAAATTGAGAATACAAACACTTTCAACAGTGGCCCAAGAACGAGACCTTGTGGGATACCAGAGTTAAAATCACATTCTTCAGATTCAAGTAAAATGTCTAGTTATTCTGAAAACGATGTGGAAAATAAAACTCGGAATGAGGGAGAGAATCTTCCGGGATACGCCAATGTATTTTCCGTGGACGACATTCTGACTTCGTTTACGAATGATACTACGGAGCAACTGTACTGAGCGATGATATATTGTATAAGAGAGGGTGTGCGGCTATGCTGTATAATCTTCTGACAAATTGAATTAGGGTGTAGAGATACAGTGGGGGCGACACTTGTTTATAACAAACATCGTCATAGCTATTAGGATTTCCACATCTGATTGATATGGGATAAAAGACAGGAAAACTGAGCGTTTTACGCCGTATAAATCTTTCCTTTCTTTCGGGGATTCTTTCGAAGATCTCAATGGCGTATTTATATCGGCCCATCGTGGATGGACATCCAGTAGCGTAGGTAGGAATTTTTTGAGAACGATCATGAGTATTCTAATTAGAAATACAAAATATCTAATTGAGGTTAACCACTTCAGAAACAGTATTTACTCTTCCTCATCATAAGTATAATGATACTTATTATGTACAGTCGATTCATAATAGGAGTGATAAATATGTCCAAATTTCTTCATTTTCGAAAATATTCAAGAATATATCTGTCGACTTCATTTTTGTTTCATCGGAAAGCTGAGATATGAATATCAATCACTGTTTGCAATATCATTGGAGTCGAAACGATTTTGGACATACCACATATTATGGAACACCCCGCATAATGTAATTTTCAGTATGACGAACGAATGATGAGATCCTGATATAAACAGTACTACACCAGAAGACTTGTTTATTGATTTTCATTCTGTCAGATAACTTCGACTTCTGTTTCCTGAGCAAATTTCACCCGAACAGTTCATCAGCATCTGTCGGGGAAACGTTGTATTTTGCATTTTTATTCAATCTGAACGTAGTAGTTTTATTATCAGAAGAGACTTCGCATTTTTATAAATTAAATCCTTCACCCAACATTGCATCTCTCAATGATGTCTGGATTCAGCTCAAATGGAGCTGCTGTAGATATGAAGGCGTATCCAGTGGCGTAGATGAACTTTACAGCGACATAATAACTATCCCTACGAGAGATGCATCGTATCAACTTTCATTTTGTGCACAACATGTAGGTGTTAATGATTCGTCTTCAGGATTTTTCTCAAATTCGAGTGATTGCTTTGTCTTCGAGTGAAATGGAAAAGTGGACGTACGACACTGATTAATTTGGTCCACGGCCGCCTTTAAAACGCTGTTGGTGTTGCGCTTCGTTAATCTAAGGGTGCCTCGGAGAATACAGTAAAAAATAATCTGGACCGAACTCTCCCCAGGGCTGCAATTTTACCACCAAGAAAATCATTGTAAAGCTTAGCTGAACATCCACTTTTTAGCATCTCCGCCTCCATTACCTTGGAGGCACGAATTAAAAATTAATTTTATCTTTGTTACAAGTTTAATTAAATTAAAATATGAATGACTCTCGCAGCGGGTGACAAATTTAAGTTGAGATTATCCACCACCAAAGGACAAAAAGAATAATTAGAAACTCTCTCCAGATGAATTTGTCCTGAAAAATACGATACGCTCAACGATCGTAACTAATAATTGAATATTGTTATCAACACAATTTGATTTTGCTATTCTAATAATACTCATGTAAAAAAATTGTTCGGTTCATCACGTATTACAGAACAATCTTGATTATGAACGTCAACGTCAGGTCAATATTCATGTCAATCTTTTGTTTATGACTTCTGTGAAATTTCGAAAAATTCCATCACGTCAACTGTCTATTATTTCACTACATCATGTGTATATTTTTGTGACTTGATCGCTTTGAAAACATTGTACAATGCGTATGTTAAATTAAAATTGGAATATCCATCTATAGTTCAGAATTAAATAACTTTCTTGAATTCTCGAAATTTGTCTCTAATTAAGTTGACCCATCATTCGGTACAGCCTACGACATTCTTTTGTCTTGATAGTCATACGTTAAAGTTCACTTCATTGATTCTTCTCTGCAAACAATAAATGATGTTATATATTAGAATTAGAATTATATAGCATTTTGACAAATACTCTGCGATGCTCGTTTACCTCTTCACAATTATCATTTTTTTTTTATCGAATCTGTCCTCATTTATTGAATACGTTCTTCAATGATAATTTTCATTTGCAGCTTTGAAATTGTTGTGACATGATGAAGAAGTAGTTTTAGATTTATTTCATTCAGTACATAGCAAATGTATGTGCATTTGTTGAATAAAGCCGATTTATCAATTATTATTATTATTACTAATATTATTCTGGATGATTTTATTAATGACCTATCTTCGAGTATATACTGAATGTTTCATTAAGGCTTTCAACAGATGGTCCAATTCGCTAAACGTTACGTGATGCTCATTTGGTAGTCTGAAGGATATTCTTCGTTTTTGTCTTTCGTCTGGTAACAACTGTGAATTATTGCATCGATTGATGGATTCCAGTCCAATATAATTTCATGAAGCCAATCACATCATGAATATAGCAATCAACAGACACAGCATGCGTTGACTATGTATTCAACTGTTTATAATACACTTTGCAAACGGGCAGTATAATATCGACTCCGATCAAATTATTCCGGAAATACCATTTGGCATGCCGTTTTCATTCATTGTTGGCGCTACTGAACGATTGCTGAATGTTTTTAATGATCGATACTCTTCTTTTCTCTTTTCATGTTCGTCGGATTATGGATTTCGATGCCGCGCCAAAAAACGAATAATTCACTGCTGTGTGGAATGATACTGACCATTTCGACATCAATTTATTGTTGCTGTACCTGAGCTATCTACGAAAATTCAATGGTCGATATCGAATCAACTAGAAATGATATTCATCATCAACTTTTTTTTTTGTTCGATAAGGGGATCAGACTGATGACTTTGTGTAGAAACCATCAAGGATGATATCTGGACCAGTTTTGGGCTGTGAACTGCAAAATTATATTGAGCAATTATATCTGAATTTTCGTTGAATTCTGACTGAAATTTGGATTATTTTGAGTGTACCCTTACATGATGTTTGTAACGGAATTTCATCAGCCAGATCTTGGATCTCCTCTATTCAATCATGGTGGAGGTCCTGGTTTTTCTTCTCTTGTCGTGAAAAACTTTGACCTTGGCGATAACACAGTAGGTGCGCTGAGTTTACCTCGTTTCCTTTGTGGAGCCTACGAATTCAATTGTTTATTGAGTCTACAATGCCCAACCATAATCCTGATTGTTTGCCTATTGCAACTTCGTAGGTCCTCTGTGAGTAGCGATGGTTCTTTGATGGACTCTTCGTCCTGTTCCTGTGGTCTTACTCATACACATTAAGAAATTATTTGGTGTATTCAAATCACTGTGATTTTACAATCAACAATTTTATCAATCTGGTGTGAATTTTGCCTTAGACATGTTGGTGTTTCATAGTATAAATGGAATGAATATTTAGAAAAGACACTAGAATGATGTGAAACACCTTCAGCGGTGCTATTATGCTTCATGTCGGGCCTAGACATTTATTTCTGCATCGATGTCTATGTGTATGAGATATTTAGTGACTCTTGATATAGGATCACCAGAAAGGAATTTGTTTTTTCCAAGATATTGTGACAACACCTTCAAAAGGATTATGTATGGATACTTTTGGAATAAATCCCACAAATACCGATTTCAATTCCAAAACGAACTGTTGATCGACTGGTAATTTCTAAAAAATCTGGACCTATGAGGACATCAGACGTTTTTAACTGGTATTGGCTGGTGTGAATTTTTTTGTGTCTACTACTCAAAAAACTACTACTCAAAAAAAATCAAGTTCTGAACTCCCTCCAAGAGCGATAGAGAATTGATTGGTTATCACCAGAATGATGTTTTGCAGCGTTGCCAAGCGTTATTCTTGATTTTTCTTCACATTCTAGCACACTAGCATTCGGTACATATGGTTATTATTCAACAAAAACTAAATCGAGAGAATATGTCAAATACGAAGTCATAATTTCAATGCAATACATGCTGACACATGTTGTGTTTATTCATACGACCCAGATAGCACAAACGTTCTAAGAATATTCCTATAAAGTGCAAAAAGTTATGTTGTAGAATATTCCAAGGAATATTCAGGAGATGTTCTCAGAACATTACGAATATTCATAGAATGATTCAAGTGAATATCCATAGAAGTTTTCACAATAATATTCCAAACACTTTCTGAAGGTACATTCCTAGATCTTTCTGTCCTATAATCCAAGGATATCCATAATATAATTAGAACCATTCCGTTCCTAGCAGTTTTCTTATTATTGGTAATTCATGCAATCCATCTCCAATGAAGCTAAATAACATATTTCCTCAGAAGTTTCGGACAATAGTGGAATTGGCAACTGTGGAATATGACGATTAGAGAACTTATTGGGTCACAAGAAGCGGTCATAACGCTGTTGTTTGAATGTCTCAGCAAAGAGAAAGAGAGAGCCGTTTATTCGAATAGTGCGACACGTCTTCTAGAAAATACTGTGCATACATAATATTTTCTCACTGTATTACAACTACATGCACCTTTGAACCAAATTCACGCGTTTGTGTTCTCGTCTATTCAACAAAAATGCTATTATTGAAGCCGTCAGCAGACCAGAATGACCAAAAATTGACTAATAAACCTCATGTCACCGAATCGGTGTTGCCCCGGTGTCATTTAAGGAAAGTCAATTGTGGTGGTCGCCTCTGTTGGGGAGGAAAAAGCCCCGGCTAGCCAATGGCGTCTGTCGCACCCCCAATCCATCATCTCTTCGACACATATATAGAAATTTATTTTGCGGTATCGATGCATCCCTGGGAGCAGCTCTTCCCGAAATGACGGTTTGATTTATTGTGACGTCGCCAATCTACGTGACATATATATGTTTTTATTGTTTGCGATCGCGGTGCCCGAGTGGCGTTTTCATAATTTCGGATAAAATCTGTATGAATGACACGATGGCGCCTGGTGAACCAACGGTCTCTATGTAAATGCAGGGTCATTAGTGTGTCGTTAAACGTTAACGTAAGGCGAGGGAATCGATTAACGCTAAGTGACTGCGTAATTAGCTATACAGCCTGCGGAATATCCCTGGCCAACCCTCCGAACCTCCTTTCACCCCTAACCGACCAAATTAAGGGACACTTTTCCAATTTGTTTCGACGCACCAAACCGCTATCTAATACCCTGCTACAGTTTTTGCATTATTCAACACTCGATTGCTCCTCCTCTCCATATATCTCCACCTTTCAAGCCATTTTATCGGAATTTTATGTGCGATTCATGGTTGTACAACATAGACAGCCATAGAATTGAATAATATCTGATATTTTTCTCCAACCAGTCAGCGTTACGAGATTAGTCTTCTGTCTCAAATTCTCTGATGTAGAACAGATAAGAAACGATAATAAGAATAAGAGACTCAGAACCACATGGGAGAGGAGCGCTTTTTTCCAAAACTCGATACAAAGACGACCTGAACAGTGAATCATTGTACGAACTGAAACACGAAATACTGGATGGGATTCCACGGATCAGCGAGTTGTTCATTATAATATAACGTAAAAGTTTCTCAACTCAAATCAGCTCTCTCTGTTTCCAATGGAGATGACTAAATAGAGCCAGAGAAAAACTTGGTGATACCTTAAACATCCATCCAATAACGCTCTCTTTGAAATACCTTTCGCGTAATAGAGGAAGATGGATGAATCGATAACATGGTGGAAACAAAATGGGAAGATTATAGACGAGAAGAGCTGTTTTTGGTGGACGATAATATTCAGGCAGCTTCTAATTGATGGGATTTTCTCTCTCTTGGTTCGGTGAGTTCGGTAAATATCGAGCCGAGCAGCTTCGGCGTTGCTTAGGGCTGCATTAACTCCGGAACCCTATTTGCATGATTTATTGTAGTACTATGGCTTTAAATACCGTGTAATTCGCAAATTTAATGTAAAATGGGCTTGTTGAACAGAAATCGCTGAAAATATACAATCTGGGCCGCCTTCCATTATTCCTGAAAGTAATGATGCTGAACTCACATTATTTTATGACATCATTTAGGAATTCCGGTAATCGGAAATCCTCGAATACATTTAGGTAGGAGACACTTACAGCGAATGTTAACACCACGAGGGCACCATAAAGAGTATTTGAAATTTCTGGGAAATAATCGAGTAACATTTTTGAGATGCGTTGAGTTGCAAACATTCACAAAATCTGCGCAGAGTGATGAAAATGTCTCACAATACCTTTAGGTTAACTGTAGTCTGTTTCCTGGGAAAAAATATAGCTATAACCCAATTATAAGTATTGATGGCAAATCCTATTACCCCTTAAGCAGTATAAATATCATCGATTCAGACTCTCACATTAAATATTTTATTACAAAATTACCAACTATTTTTTATACATTGATATACCTCGAAAGATTCCATTACCAAATCATTTCAATACTCTACTGAGAAGCCATATTGTCTATAAAATAGGATGGGAGCATTGGCGTAACTTGAGTTGACTAATGGGGGGGGTCGACTACAATAACCCCCCCCTCGTTACGCCTATGGATAGAAGGCTTCATTGAAACGTCTCCTTCAGTATTTCTTCAAATTCCTTACCGTTATTTTGGAACCTTCTTAGATAAAACGAATACTCGTCCCCACAATACTTCAATCCACTCTTTTGTTTCAGGTTTGGTTCCAGAACCGAAGAACAAAATGGCGGAAAAAGCACGCCGCTGAAATGGCGACTGCCAAACGAAAACAGGAAGTGCTGGACAACCAGACAGACGAGAATAGCGATATAATATCAGACAATGAAGACGAGCATATATCAAAACGGCAGAATCTACAATGAGACATTGACGGCGTGTTGAGTTAGAACTCGTGTAAATATTAAAATTTAGTGATCTCAGTGTTCGTGAGTTGTGCTCAGGCAGAACAGTTCGATTGCTCATGCACAAGTTGTAAAAATGTTATATACATACTCTGCTGAGAAAATGCGTCTGTCGCTAGGTATTTTCTTTTCTGTAACCTCAATTTAGGTACTTCACGATGGAAGAAGATGGTGTATCAACTGAAACATAGCAGATCAACTGACGAAAAAAATAATAAAGATCGTCTTCAATAATCCCCCCTTAAATTCAAACATTGTCTTCTATATCTACCTCGGAATTTGCTTCATCATTATTCGCTTGATTTTGAGTATTGTCTATTTATGTATGTTGTAAAGTATGACTATCATTTTGATAGATGAGTTGTGTTAGAGAATCCGATGTTTCTATCGAGGTCAGAAGAAGATTGATAGAGAGGTCACGCAATTTTTAGTGATTTATATGTGTAGTGAATGATTATGGTGCGAAGATAAGCTCGATTTAAAAAATATATATAAGATCTGAAACTACGTTGCGATAACAAATAGATTGTTTCGAATTTAAGCAAAGGTCCAATACCTATTCCTCCGAGAATGTATCTGGTATAAAACACTGAGAGATGTGCTATGTAACAGTTGGTTCATGGGATTTGTGATCAAGTTGTTTATAGATGTGAAGTGTGAAATAATATTCATACCCGAATCGTACACTCCGTTATAAATGCACTACCCTGAGTTCCCCCTATTTATTTATTTATTTTATTGTGTCTCTTGTTCGGGTGATAATTTAAGGAAACCTTTTTGTATATTTTCCGGTTACTGTGAATAATCATTTCCTATAAAGATCTACTCTAATGTATTGAATAGAGAATAATAATGAATAACTGGTAACTATAAATTAATAAAATAGTTATTGTTTCATTTTTATATAAAACGCCGCTCCGAGGGAGCTGCAATATTAGATTCGTGTAAAATAACGTGCAATCCTTATTATATAGTCCGCGGCAGTTTTGCAGCTACTGAATATGTTCAATTGAAAATTGTATTGTATTATTCGAATAAATATGATCCAATGATTTCGGCAACGTACTATGGCGTTTCATTCTCAACCCACATATATCTTTGATGTTTAGTGGATAAACCTGTATAATAAGACAATTCAGAATACTCATATGGACATCGCAAGAATAAAACTTGTGTGCGACTAAATGAGATATCACATCAGTGTATTTACTTAAGCAAGATATTTGTGACGGCTCTCCAGAAAGTGAGGTGTTGCTGCTTGTCTTTTTTCTTCAACGATACTCTAAAACAGAAAGTTAGGTTGAGTCCATTATACAAATTGTTTTCAATTTTGTAATCGATTCATTGAATATGTACACCAAAATTGGATAATTATCAACTGTGAACATTTGTTGAAAATTTTTTTGAATATCTGTGGAAATTTCGATTAGAATTAAGATAACAAACTCCACTCCAAATAAATTTGTCATCTTGGTGAAGTCACTGTGAAGTGTTGCCATAATTATTGATGTCTAAATGTTCCCAGCTATGTCTGAATCAATTAGAAGTTCAGTGGATAGCCTAATACTTTTAATTTTTATTACTTAGATAATCAAATCGTCACAACTATCTTCCCTGAATAAATAGACTATATTACTATTTGATTGGAAATACAGGACACCCCTTGACAATTCAAATTTTGCTTTTGTGCTTTTTCAAAATAAATGATGATGATTTGTTTATTGGCAGATACAATTACAATCATAAAGACAATCATAATGTTTCTGCGACAGAAACCAAGTGATATCAATTTTCAACACATGACACAAGACTTACTCTTCGTGGGAATTGTTAACTCTAAAACTGATCATAAATTTGCTTCAGAAGTATGAAGTATGCGTCCTGGTGTTTTTAAAGTAATTTTTCACGTGCGCTGTGAAGAGAAATGATTTGCTACCCTTCTGGCTCAAAGTAGGTAATTGGTTGTTGAAATCATCAAGAATCGGTATCAGCTTGAAAATATCGGCGAAGAGATGTGAGAAGGCATCCTCGTCAAGTTGTATACATATGTAAATCCGGCGTTTTTCGTACATAAGATATGTCGCTGATTTATGTGGAACGTAAAGAGGGTGGAGAAACAGAGGTATCTGGGCGCCAGACTGTTGCCTTGGCGACCATGATTCGGGGTAATTCGAGTCGAACAAATGTCGGTGGGAAAGTGTGGAAATATACGATTTTCGACCGTGACGAACCACGCACTACGTTCCAATGTTAATCTCCTTATCGTCGATTCTTACTCGAATTTTTGCCGATGATGTTACGACTTCTGGGCATGCTCCTCAATCCTTTTATTCGTTTCCCAGTACCCAAATTCGATGGAGGAATGATGTTTTCTCTCTTGACATTTCGTATTCATATCGACACGAAATATTCATGCAGAATGTGACACGATGAAGTATTCACGAATTTTGGCTGAGAATGATAACCACCAATTCTTTTATAGCTGATTTCTGATGAAATTTAAACAAAGATGGCGTACAAAAACGACTGAAATATTGATCCTCGAAATAAAACCGTGTGCAATTAATTTCTCCAATTTTAACAATGGAATGGTTTGACATTTGCCTAAACATACCTTTGAATTTGAGAGTTTTAAAATCCATGTCAATATAGATCTCAATGAAGAATTTGAACTCTAAAAATATTTCATCTGAAAATATTGAAAAACGAAAAAATTATCGCTATACACAATGAAATTGACTTCGAAATCATCCAAAAGAAACATTAAATGTCATTGGGCTGGAAACTAATATTGAAAATATTTCTATCCTATAATTAGTGATCACTCTGTATACACGCTAGAAACTCCTAATTGGATGAATAATGACACGGCAATGAAGAATGAATACTTCTCAGGTTATCGGACGACAGCCATTAATTTTTCTTAAAACGACCAAGCACACTAGACATCTTTTGAAATTGATGAATCAATCATTGAAAAGCATATTTGGAAAATCATTTCCTGTTAAGTACCTGTATTCATATTCAATAACAAGGTGTCTGGATTAAGGAGTCATTAGATATTTTGAGGAGGTTATTATACATTCGCAAATTAATTAAAGAATGTCAAATAAAAAATCAAGTTAGAACAGAATGACGAAGGCTTATCAAAATTTCATCATTTCAAAAAAACACTATGGCCTTTTTATTAAAAAAATATTTGAAGTAGATGGTAGATTGTCTTTCAATCGAATTCTGAACATTATTGCAATCACGTAAGTTGGTGAAGTAATTTCCAAAAACGACAACATCGCATTTGGAGAGAAAATGACGTAACTATATTGTTCATTGAATAAGAAGTTATCTTAGATTGATGTTGATAATCTTTCGATGTGAAAATAACTAATGATGTTGTTCGTCGCAATAATTTCTCATTTCCAATTGGACAGCCTGCGTACCATTATTCCTTATTTCTCCCCATGTAAATGTATTCTCATCATATACTTTCAGAGCATTTTGAAATCTCCTGTATAATTTTATGGAAGCCAGTGAATAAATCTGCTTGTATCTCCGATGAGAATCAGAACAATAATAATGGCCGCAGTGTAATTCGCCGTTATAATTTGCTATTGAATCGGATCTATTTATTTCGAATGGTCCTTATCTGCCATCTCAAAAACCCCGACTCACATTAAAATCCAATGTTATCACAACCGATACACCATGCTGAATCGCAAACGATTGCCATAAACCATTTATCTTCCGTATCAATTATTTCACACCCTTGTTTAGAATTTCTCTGCCTACCGAATGAAGTTTTTAAAGCGCATTATGATATCATATCAAATGGCCATTTTATCTAACCATCTACAGGGTGTTTGGCTCATGCACACAATTCGTTGTGTGGTTGACAAGGTCATTTATTGTCCTAAGTTTCATCACGTCATCAAATTATCCTGAACGGATAGATTAATTGATTGAATGGAACAATGTTGATATAAATAATTCAGTTATCAAATTTTGCTCTTCTGTGTATCATTGTTGCGTAAACAAAATTCATAACACGTCCCCAAACCCACAAAAATCAAGGGTGTCAAGTCTGGGGATCATGGAGGCTCATCATTTGACCAATCAATGCGTTAGGGAAATGTAATTTTAGTGATTTCAGATGGGATTTAGTCGAACTCATAAGAAAAAGAAAAATTAACCGAATCACTGAATCGTATCACTATGAAACTTCAAAATATTTTTTACTTATTCTTAAGTCCTTTTTTTATATGTTCTTGATTTTTCACATGCTCTTGATATTCGTGATGTTTGAAATGTAATATATTTCATGATTCAAGTCTATCATTTTTTTATTTTAAAATATTTTCACCTATCTTTGATTTATCTTAAAATTTGCATAAAGTATATCATTGTTCCTTATGATTTTCTGTTCAAATAAATATTAACTTTTCCTTACGATCCATTCAGAATATTGATGCCGATTCGACTTTTTGTTGTTCATAACGTAGGTGAATTCATGAAGTAATAATTTCTAGTTTGAAAGCAATTGACACAACATAAAAAATGTTTCCATATCCTTTCTGAAAATTGTCATTAGTGCACCCTAGGCCATAGTCCCTCCGGTCCTGATAAATTATATGAAATTGTGAATACATATTGACTCTTTTCAAGAGTTAAACGATAGGGTCTATCCATTGTGATGTGTATTTGTGATTTTTATATTTATAACCATATACACAATAACTGCTGAGTGTATTGTGTCCCTAGAAGTTATTGAATTATAGAAAGTACGTTGTTCACATTTATTTCCGGTTAATGACAACTTTTCCATTTCATTATCCGAACAGATGACAGTGACAACTTATTCAGTAAACCTAAGCAGGCTCTAAAGCCATGCCAAATACGCTGAACATTTTCTTTTAATTCTGTGTTAGTGCGTCAAAATTCTACATCAATGAACGAGACAACTAGTACTATGGTTAGCTCAGCTAAAAATCGAATCCATATAAAAAGTACTGTTCACGTCTACAATATCAAATGTCCTTGGTATGATTTGATGCATATTTCACGAATTAATTCATTGTACATGATGAGGTGATTCTTTTTTATACATTTATATCAATGCTGATAATATTTAATTGAATCACTGATGGTTGTTTCCAAACAGATACCCAAGATATATCTAATTGAAAGTTAATCATAGATTATTTTACTGTTACATAACCAAAATCGTTGTAGACCTGTATAATCAATTGAAAAGGATGGCTGGATTCAAGAAAGGTTTTGAGAAGCCTGTGTATAACGTATTAGTATCAATTATCCAAACATTATTGTGTTGATTTAATTTCGAAGAGGCAGCGAGCATTTTTCGATTGAGGGCATTAAAACGCTACCCTGAATCATGGGATTTGCTGTTAAACAGCCACTTAAACAGTAGTAATTAAGTAAATGGGTCCGCGAGGATACAACACCAAAAATGACAATTTATATAAAGTATATGTTTGGGGTGAACATGCTAAGTGAATTTATATGGGTCATTTCTTTCGGGACGAGTTTCTGGGGCTCCCAATTTACAGACGGTCATATTAAATTAAATACTTAGGTACCGTTGTGCCCGGTGCTGGTTTGGTTTGGACCCTGCGATTTATCCCACCGAACTTTTATTTGCATAGATTCGGGGCCCTAATGAACTTTAATTACACTAAGTTATCTCCAGTTGTTCTCTCATAAATCACAAATATAATTAAATAGTTGGTCGCTAAGGCATTACGTAACAGTGTCTCACTCCAATTATATACTCGTACAGTCCATTGGCGGAGCACAGAGAAGGCATTTTCCAATGTTATGGTTAGTTTATTCAGCAAATAGGAACAAGACAAAATAAGAATGAACTAATGGGATCATACATTTCATGTCAAGTCGTAACAAATATGTGATTTCATTGGTGCATTCTTATTTGCTGTATTAATTAACCTTCAGTTGTTTAAAAAAGGTAAACTCAGTGAGAGTTAACTCGAGCAGATAACTGACTTATTTGTTAATTCTGTGATGAATTCAATTTTAATTAGGCATCTTTGTAATTGGTCAAAGTTGATTCAATGATAAACTAGCTTCTTTTTATTGTATTAGTATCAAATGATTACCGAATATGGTTTCACTTTTCCTTAAATGAATAAAGTAGGTATATAACAATTCGAACAAATGCTCAAGGGGTAAGGTACTTCTTGTATGCTTTTAAATCACATTTTAGCAGCATTCTCACTTGGTATATTTTGTTTTTGATATATTGCCATATTTTGTCATGGTCATAATGCTCATTTTTTTCAATTAAAATAACTCGATTGAATTAATCCAGGTAATGAAATGAATTCGAAAAAAATATGTAACTAATATTATATAATATTTATTCATCGGAGGAACAAAATCTTGACAGCTTGTCAGAACATATGCTTTATAGAAATAACGTAGATTCAATGCATTTTTTATCAGTCATCGAACTACACGTTGGACCTTATCAATTTAACATTTCGTAGAGCATCCCTTTAGGAAACAAAAGCATCCAAAATATCCACACAGTATGGCAGTACGGCATATGCGTTGACTTTTGTAAAGCAACCCCTCGAAAAATTACCCTGACAAAATGATGGGTTGGATTAAATGTCATTAAATTTAAATATTTATTTTATTCTTCATTTATGAAGGTATAACGCCGAAGAATTGGACCGGTTATTCAACTCAATTATTGTGTGGTATAAAGGGGAGGGGTAGCGCATCATTGGAAAATGGAGTCCTAGAAGGGTTGTTTTCTAGAGGACGTCGGTAATCGCATCGAAGAATTATTTGAATAGGCCAATAGGATTCCATAAGGTGAATGAAGTATTTTTATGCACACTCTGAGCTTCTTGGGGTATAAACAATGAAAAAGTTGTTGTATTCATGAGAAAATTTCAACGCAATAAGGAACGAAATTTTTAGATCAATTTCTGGGCCAAAAGGCTTACTAAGAGAGATATATCCTTCCAATCCTGTCATTCCTTGAAATTTGGTTGAAAATCGCAGTAATATAAATACCACACGAAGAAATTAACTGTACTTAACAATATTGTTGATATGAACGTCAAAATTTAGAACAATAAAATAAAATAACCTTTATAGCAGTATCAAGAATGTGAAAGTGTATTTGAAAACATTTATGCAAGAAATTTCAATCTGGTGGCTTTCACCCTCTATATTCATGTATAAAAATGTCAATGTTCTATAAAAGTTTTTCTAAGGAATCACTAAATGAAGACAAAATGGTCTCAAAATTGATCGAAATAATCACACTTCAAAATTAAATTTTATACTCTAAATTTTCAAATTAACGCTACAATCAACTTAATAGCTGTGAGTGTTACGCTCCATAATGTTTGTTCATTTTTAAACAATAAATTGAAGTTAATGGGAGATGTGTTATAGGGGTTTTAATAATGAGACAGATTTCCAAGGCACACAATGGCTGGATATTTGTGTCGTGTCAAGTTAACGAAGCATATAATAAGCTGGGGTCGTGCATCTATCCATAAAGGTGTAAAGTTGATTCTGCAGAGGCCTTTTAGCAGCCGGCATTACACCTGGGCCAGAATTCGTGAAGCTCGATCCAAATCTGGTCTGCAGACAGGACAGGCCTAGCCCGATATGCCTCTCCTATTGGTTACTTTGATCTTGGCATTTTTTTCTAATATGGTTTAAAAGAGTTTAGATGCTTGATGTTCAGCGAATGATTAACGGAGTATCTCGAAAATAAGTGCTAGGGCCAGTCTTATTTATTAATAACATCAATTATGTTTCGGTGAACTGGAAAATAATGAAGCATTTTCTGAATTTGGTGAGTGGTTATCAAAAACATTACGATCGAAAAAAACTATTTTTCTATAGAATGATGAGAAGTATTATACATGTAAAAAAATTATAGTTAGATAGATTATGATAGAGTTTTCAGCCATCAAATTGAAAATCAATCAACAAAATGTATTTCATATTCTGAATTCCGTGTAACGTAACCATAACGTTGTCTTTTTGACGATTGAAATCCTGAAAACTTACAGTTATGAGATTCGCAAGGCAAATGTGTTCTTTAGGATGGGCGCATTGAATTTGGGCGAGTCCTCTCCTGTTCTGGTGCAGCATGAATGGGGATTATGGGCCTACTCAGTACAGGAATAATGCATTGTGAGCGAGTCAAAAGCGGTTGAAGTCACCTTTTAGATGGATGGATTTTACACCAACTTCCTGTTTTTGATGCAATTTGTCGTCCTGAATGAGTGTATTAACAATGACCTTTGAAAAGTGACTTTTACAGCCACTATTAGATTTAATATGAGATTTCTTTTGTGAAGCTTTTCGGAGGCTATGGATACCTGAGCTGCAGCAGATCATTTCGAACGTTAAACTATTTATTTTCATGCTCTCCAGAATATTATTGGGATAATATTGGACACATCCTGCTCTCGCAATGATGAGATTCCTTTCTTGTTGGATATAATGACTTTTTTTCCCTTGGGTTTAATATACCCACCTACCTTTGGGAACGTGTTATTCAAAATAACATTTTGAAAGTGACGCAGATCGTTGCCATCTTTTTATGCTTTAGACGAAAAATGATATTGAATGTAGCTTATTTATTCATGAAAAATTTCTAGAATATCTATTTCACGAAGGTCATGTACAAGGTGTCTGAATATTTCTAGCCGAAAGCATAACAGTTGTTGGAAATTTGTCATTTAGACTTATTTTTTCGATAAAACGGTGAATGTGGAATGAAATAAAATATGATAATAAATATAATACTAGCTGAATAGTTATACTTTCATAGTTTTCTGTGAGAGAAATTAGTAAAGAAATGTGTTGCTAGTATAATATTATTTCAATTAAATTCTGGTACTGTTTTACCTACTTAGCATAGTCTGAAAGAGAGTTTTGAAGCAATAAGAATCAAGAACAACATCAAATATAAAAAAATAAAGCATTGAAAAACACATCCACATAAGCTATAAGAAAAATAACAAAGATTAACTGAATTTTATTATTTTTTTCCTTTTTCTATTACTGATCCTTATGACATACTTGAAGGAAATTCACCGTGAAAACAAAACTGAATCTTTGATGAATCCTTCATTATGATGGCATGTTTGAAATTATAAAAATATGTCTGAAATGCGACCATGACAGATATAATTTGAAGAGACTCATCATAATTGTAATTTCATCTGAATAACTAATTTTCAATTTTCGATGAGAAAATAATATCATTTCTAACTAAAATCCCGGTGAAGACACGTATGTCTACGGTCTCATTTTCTTCCTAACATCGAGCGTAACCTACATTATACCTTATCTCAAATCCTGAGTATTTTTTATCGTCAAAAGGGGTCGGAAGAAATCCACCGAAGCTTTGGCTCTTGCGTCTTCGCATCTCATCCCCTCACCCTTGGTTTCATTCGTTGAATAAATACTTTCATAGAAAGAAATATCGATTCAATTTATCATGCAAATTGGCTCGAAGTCATATCATTTGTATCTCTGTCTCTGCCTCGTTATATGATTAGTCGAGATTTGGACGGAACGACAGCTCGTCAGTGGAGCTCGTCTAAATATTTGTTAATGAGATGCAACTGTAATTTTCATAGTTTAATCGAATTTCCCCATCTCGGATTGTGCACCTGCGGCTCATCAGATTCTTTTTCAGTGATTTACGACCACTTAAATTATGCGATATGAAGAACATTGGCAAAATCAAATTAGCTGGAAATCTACATTCAACGTTTTCTGTCATCAGACCTACAAAATCATCACCTAGTATGATAGATGGATTTCAATTATTCTTATAGAGAGCTCAATTTTTGATGAACCAAAAAAATTATTAAATCAAAATGTCAATACGATACGTGAGTCTATCGCCTTTTATCACAGAACTACAGTTTCTTCATTCTGGAAAAATCTTTATGTGGTCACAACTTTTGAATCACTCTTTATAATCTAATCATACTTGGTATGAGTATAGAAATTTGGAAAGATAGAATCGAGGTTCGTGCTCAGGAGAAACTCGCAATTCCTTCTATTTGAAAAACATACACCTTGTATCTGCAAATCTCTTTCGATATTCAAAAGCTGAATGAACTATCCTATATATAAGTATGATTGAGGTAATTGGAGAGAAAGATCTTTTAAAAGAACCGATAACATATTCTTGAAAAACCTGTTATGATGAATTATTGTCGAATTTCATCGATTGTTAATTTGAAAATGAATAAATGGGAATTTTATAGAAAACAACTTGGTAAGTAGTACGAATTTCTTTCATATGTTCCAATAAATTGTTTTTTTCTCCAATAGAACCGGATACAGATAAAGATAAATTTGTTTGTTCATTATATTTTGGCTATTGCTTATAATATTTTCATTGCTGATGTTTCTCAAAAAAAAAAGAGAGACCAATAGAGTCGGAAATATTTTTGAATGAAAATACAAATGCCATGTTTATAAAGTCTCGATTGTGACGTAAAAGTTGGTTCATCGGAATTTCGAATGGGCATACGTACAACCCCTACTACTAAATGGTGCCAGGGTGTCTAGCGTAAAATTTTGAAGGAACCCGAATTCTATACCTTTTTGTCCCAACCTCTTTCATTCATATAAACCGAACTGTCATGGTACTACCGAACAGGGCCGTCTTCTGCTTTACAGGAACTTTCAAGTGAAATCGTTAGAAAACAAATTTTCTTTACAAAATTATTAGGAAATATTTATGAATAATCTTTCATTTGGGAAGAAATCATTTAGCAAGCGTTCTGACTTCACAAATTGGTGACCTCTAGCTAATGGGGGGGACATGCAAATTTTTTGTGTCATATAATTGCATTCGGTTCTCGTTTATTTTTTGGCGTTATTCGGGGATTTCAATAACTTTTGAGACTCGTGGCGATACTCAATTCATCCGATTTCATCGTTTTCACAGCGAAATCTATTTGAAAGCCTATGAAGTCTAGAAGATGGTACCAGAATGTTAAAATGTGGTAAAATTGCCTTCAGAAGACACTCGATCGAAAAGAAGAAAAAACACCTCGCAATTCTTCACAAATTTATAGTTTGGTGACAGTGTTTTATTATTTAATTTCCATTTAGTGGAATTTCTACACTATTTGTGGTTGAAGCTACAAAAGTTCATAACAAAGCTTCAGCTTCAGCTAGATTTTCAGTAAAATTTCCAGAAGAGTAGAATTTTACATATCCAGGATAGATCATAATGTATTAATGAACGAAAACGTGCAATTAACAAATCGAAGAACATATAGTACAGAATCGAGTATTGAGGATCCTCTATATGAAAAAATATCATATTTACCCCGATTACAATATAATCAGAACGTCTAATCTCAGAACCGAATTCAATATCGCGAGTTTGGAAATCCGGCGACAGATGACATTGATAGGGATGTGCTACAAACTCTATAACCAACAATATAATTGCATATACCTCAAATCTCTCCTAAGAGTGAGAATCCCCCCTCGAGCAACAAGATTTACTCAATTCTTCGAAATACCTTTCAGTCCTTTTTCTAACTTCTGCTCACCGATCATAACAATGTTGAAAATAACAAACAATATATTACATCTATCAGAACTCAGCTTTGACTTAGTCCCCGGAATATTTTTTGGTAACCTGTACAAGTATTTCTCGTAAATCTTTCCTGAAATTGAGAACCATGGTGTGTGCAGTATTGACAGCTTCGACAAACATTCAACATGTACTTTGAAATTTAATTATTTTCTCATGTAATAAGGTACTTGTAACCTGTTTGAGAAATAAATAAATAAATAAATAAATAAATATTTTCCTATGAGTACGGGCTAGGAACGATCCTGTCGCCGAAACATCCTCGTTAACATTATTTTATGGCCAAAATAGCCTCTGAGATGGCATCTTCGGTTTATAAACTATATCCGGTTGATTGTATTCTGTTGCACCTGTGACTGGGGTGAACTGGTGAGTTCTTCTCATCATTATTTTATACTTTCTTTACAACGTCGACCAGACCAACCATAATGTATTACTTTATTTCGATACGATGGCGGTGTTAATTGGTTCTATTATGAGGTCATAAATATTCAACTATAAAAGATGGAGAAGTTGGTTAGATAGAAAAAAAAGTAGGAATCGATAACAATACTTATTCATAGAAGGTGCATTGACGGAAGCATTGGGGAAGACCACTAAGTAATGAAATACTTCCAAAACCTCTCTCAATGGATGGATAATGATATTGATTTAGTGTATATCCCATATCAAGGATCAAAATCAAAGCAGAAATAAGTGGGCGTATGACGTGCTACACCCTAAGTCTATCCTTGTCTGTTTCCATATATTTTTTGGTCACACCATGTGTAATGTTGTCAGGTTAACTCGTGGATAACTCCTTATTCCATTGATATATTTTCTCAAAAACGTATCGATAAGTTATAACTATATCATTTCATGATAATTTGTGGAAAAAATATCACTGTATATTGTATTAATACAGATCTGAAATATTAAAAAATTACTTCAATGATAAAAAAATGAGTGAATAAGTGACTGAAAATTGTGAAAATGTTGCTGTAAATGCAATTAATTCAATTAGTATCGAATTGTTAATTATAGCCTCGGAATGATTTTTATGAAACCGAAAGTTGAATCTGGCAAATACATTAGATTATATTTTATCGGGTTATAAAATTCATCGAATTGAAGTGAAATCTGTTTCATTTAACATGTTATACCATAGTTTGTCGATTGATAAATAATAAATTGATGTATTTTGAACGAAATGATTTTGAATAATTTCATTTGTTATTATGAATGAACATGAACCAAATTTAATAAATGAATTAAAATTGCGGATGATCGATAGAAACTCATCAGTCATGACAGTAACCAATTTCGCTAGCAAACTAAACCAACTTCCTGACTCATGAGCTTCATGACCATAGTCTTAGGAAGTGTTTCTTGTATTGATACCACTGCTGGGCACTCCATGATATGAGAGCCTCATCAATTTTGTATATTATCCAACTATTTTCCGAGTTTTGAAAACTTTTTTTTTCAATTAACAGTGGCCAATCTCTTATTATAATTACCGTTAAGATGAAGAAACGGAAAACCTTCGTTTCGCAGCAGTTCCTGTAGGAACAGATAGAACGACTCTTCGATTCATTCTTGAACTGTTCACCGAAATCAATTGAATCGGAAGCTATCAATAGATCGTAAGATCCCTATAGGCCTTCCAGATTTCGACCGTAAGTTTAACAAATTGGGGTCGAGTGGACATCCGTCCGAGATAACACAATAGAAAAGCCTTTTAGACGATTTCGAAACGTCAGGAAGGAGAAAAGATTTATAACAAACAGAAATTTACGTGGTGAAGTTCTTTCGACCCCTGTTGCACTAAGCAAAATATTTAATTGATAAAATAAAAACGTATTTGATGAAGAAGGTTTTATGGAGATTTTTTTGGAAAATCATTCGAATGAATTTCATATATCTATTCACTTCACGTATGGATAGAATATGTTTTACATTTCACAAATATTTTTATAAGTATCAAGAAAACATCAGATATTCGGAGTTAGAAGTCCGCACTGTTTTCACAACGTTTCAAATTATATTTTCATTCAAATTATTCCCGATTAGTTTCGAATTTTGTACGTGTAGAATAAGCAGATAAAAAATTTCTCTCCAAATGAATTTGATATCGTTGCAAAGTTACTGTGAAGTTTTGCCATAATTATTGATGTCTAAATATTCCCAGCTATGTCTGAATCAATTAGAACCTCAACCTCAACCTCGAATGAATATCCTGTAGAAATAAAAAAATTTGTGGAGTTACTATAATGATTATAATAAACTTTTCGATATGGCTTCCCTGTACCTTCGATATGAAGTTAATCTAGACGAAATTGAATCAAAAGCGCTTAATGCTCATAGCAAGATTGCTGCAATGGTGCGCAAATCGTTAATGCTATCATATTATACAATTATATACAAAAGCTCCTACAGCATAACCCTTCATAATCCCTTACAGATCCATCGCTTAACCCTCTCAGATACCAAACTAATTCGAACGCAACTCTAGAATACTATTCGATTAATTTCATTTTACCTCACTATAATCGAAGTATGGGGAATTATATAATTATGGATTAGATGAGAATACCAGAATCCAAGATTCGCAGTTCTGATTTCTTTATAATTCATATAATATCATATTACAGTAAAAGTATTCGTATTTGAAATATGTTTTTGAGAATATTTCTAATTGGATTTAATTTTCATGACATGCTATCGCCAAATTTTCAATTTTGCTCAAATAAGAATAAACGCCTTCTTCTTATATAAATATTGATAGAAAAATATGTGAGATGGTAAAATACACTAAGTTTGATATTTTCGATCTTTCCCAAGTAGTTTCTAGATTTATTGTTTATGTCGGACATTTTATTTTATGACTTTCATTGCTGCATTCTGGTGGTTGACATAAATATCGTAATAAAACGACTTCTGTTGAGAAACCACCCATTTGCCTGCAATAAATTTTCAATCCCAGTCTGCCTTAAGATGAATTATGCCTATACATGACTCCAATAGTCACTTGAGTAAAGTTAGCGACATCTCTTGAGTAATTCACTAAGCGATTATCGATTCTTCGAGACGGCAGCTATGATTGTGTGCTACAGTGACCTATAGGAAAAGATCACGTACCGCGAGATGGCGCTGCGAATGATAAAAAGTCGGATTGAGGTGCGTTTTGAAAATTTGGAATTCGTCTTTTTGTACCGAAAAAAGTAAAACATTTTCATTCAAATTAGTCGCATGATGGATGAAATTTTATCGATTTAGCGAAGCCCTAGAGGCATCTTTGAATCAGTCAGAAGAGTCCGAGTTCTCCTAATATAGGCAGCAGAATTTAATTTGAAAATATTTCAATCATCCTGTACACACATTTCGGTATCGCAGAGATGACTAAGTTTCGATTATTCAACCCTATTAATCACACATAAAGAAATTGGTGGATTGATAAGACGACAAAGATTGATCATTCGATTTTAAACCTCCGTTGGGTTCGGACATGTGTGACAAAAAGACTTTCTCGTGCGGTGGAAAGTTTTCGCGGGTGTTTTTCCAGTGATCTCGTGTGTGTGTGTGTGCTTCAAGGATAGTTTGAGAGTGGGCATGTTGAGAAAAATTAATGGGTGAGTTTTATTTTCATGTCCCTTCACACAACTGATTTTTTTTCGAAATAAGTGCCGCGTAGACTTTTCAGAGACGTAATCTGAAACAATATATGAAGTGCATTTTGCAATTTTGTGAAAATGCCAATCAAAACGAATTTCAGGAATTTTAATTTCTGGAAGGGGTAAATGCGGTTCGAGTAGGTATCATCTGATTTCGTTCAGATGAACTTTTCTCAGTGAAATAAGTGAAAACAAATGGAATAAAAGCGGTTTATACTTTTCAGGTACATAATTTAAGACAATATGATGTGCATTTTGCAATTTTGTACAAATGCCAATAAACGAATTTCAGAAATTATTTTATTTCTGGAAGGGGTGATTGCAGTGAAATAATTGAAAAACGTGAAATAAGTGCCGCGTAGACTTTTCAGATACGTATAATGTAATATGTAACAATATATGAAGTGCATTTTGCAATTTTGTAAAGATGCCATTGAACGAATTTCAGGAATTAATTTTAATTTCTGGAAGGGGTAAATATGTGAATATTTCGAAAAACATGGTTTCTAGGACTACAGGGGATGCTTCCATTAAAAAAAGCAACGCATTGAGAACTCTACCTCTTGGGTAATGACGGAAACGAGTTCAAATGTATTTTATTCTGCAGACGCCTAAATACCATTTTTAGATAGTAAGTACATAATCAGCAGAATTTTTTGAAAATGTGTTAGAGGAGAAAAAGTACCTGCAAGATGGTTTTTCCTCGCAACAACCTGATGCACATTTCTTATCAACAAATAATAGGAATTCAGTGAAATAACCTCATTATTCAGTACGATTCTTCCAATCACTATGATAAATCAGGTTAATGAATAGGTTTCCTTATATTCAAGATTGTCTGCCACTCCTTGACTGCCTTGGGATTCAAAGGAAATTTGTGTAAAGAGATATCTGAAGTAAAATATGATGAGCATTGAGGAATAGAGCACATTTTTCGTAATCTCATCTCCACATTACCTCTTCCAATCCGCTGCATTTTCAGATGATATGAAGTTCATTTCAAACAATTGTTCATTATCTATCATCAAAATATATAACTTTCAATACAAAAACTGCCTAAAATAACATAAATAGATCATACTTCACCCATACAAACACACACAGGTTAGTTTATTGGTCACATCTCGAGTATTTCAAACGATCAAAAGTAGATGTCGCCACTCCGAGATTCTTCCTTATTAGCTTCTGAACTTCAAATATGCAGTGCCATCTATGTACATTCTTCTCAACTGTGAGTGGAAGAAACCGTTCATTCAGAGTTTTGGAACTGTAATTCTGTTTTGAACTGCAATTTTGACAGATTTTTCAGCAGAATCCTGTAATAGCCGAACATATTCGATTTGAACTCACAGTAACCTGACGACATGTTATAGTTCATAGCAACACCAGAAGATAGGGAGTCATTTGGAAATATCTTTCAAAATGATGGTAAGGAGTATAAGTATAATTATTGATTGAATTTACTACAGAACAAATGAATTGTAATGCTACAGTTCAGAGAGTTTAATGAAATCTCAGGAATTTTTACGAGAAAAATATTTCACTTGAATTTGAAATTCAAGGATCCATTAGTTTTTGTTGTTTTTGGACTTTCCCAGTGTTTGGATTTTTCAGTCATGAAGGTGCGTTGTCAAGAAGAAATTCAGACGGATTTGATAAAAATAGTTCATACATGTGAAATTTTTCTAATTTTGTAATTCTATGAATGAATTTGTCATTCTCAGATATTTGATATAAAATTTCATATTGTTGGTTTCATATCAATTCTGTTCAATCCCAATTTTTGAAAGATTTCAATTTGTTTATCAACAAAAAACGACAACGTTTAATTAAGAAACTATTTCACATTTATATGAAACAATTATTCATGTTATGAATCGAAATATTTTATCATTACGCTGAATGAATTGTACTCAGTCAACACATTCGAGGATTTCTTGGAATCTGTGAAGTGTAATATTAGTTAACAGCACTTATCATTTTGCATTACTATCTAATATTCATCAGTCAATGAACTATTATGTGAAAAATAGCTAGTTATTCAGTTTGAAGAAAACATCAATAAATTAAATGATTTTTTATTCATACACAAATAGGGTGATATGAACTTACATACAAAATACTTTATAATTTAAGTATCGAAAGGTAGAATACGTCTAATGTTTTTTTATTATTAAAAATATTGTTTTCTGTATATCAGTGCAACTAAAGAAATTGTACTTTTGTAATAACACCGCTGTAAGTTCTGATGTTTCCCAGGAAGAAGATAACAACTTTTTTCATATCAGAAAAACATAAAACCCACGAAATATCACAGCCAATATCTTTTAACGTTCACTGAATTTCCATGTATCTAACCAAAATAACGCGACTCTGCTAAAAAATCAGAACCTGTGGAAACATCAAATTCGACTCTAAACATGAAGAGAACACAGAAATCTATACGATTCATATACTATCACTTATTAACACTTTTCTTGATTAAACGATAAATTCAATAATACATCTTTGGCTGCGTTTATTTGGCTTTTCATCGGATTCTTTGGAGACAATGGGGAAACAGGGGACAAAGTAGTCTGCAGAATATTCTTGAAGCTCTTGTCTTGATGGTGGTCGACGATTGCAGAAGCCACCGAGCTTCTGGTGTCACTCTCCATACTGGAATTCGAGCTTTGGCTGTGATGGTTATTGGACGATTTTGTTCTTCCTGTCCGACCATCATCAGATGACTTTGAATTTGTGTGTTTGTGTTCGGCAGCCTCAGTGTTGGAAACGTTGTCGATTTTCTTCCACTTCGTTCGTCTGTTCTGAAACCATATCTTCACCTGTCAACAAAACAAAACAATTGGATAGAGCATTCTAATCGTCGTTGGAGGTACAAGCGAGAATTTGGTGAGAGTGATTAAAAGAAAACGGGAGAAGGGAAATGGTAATGGATGTCTTGTTGAGCGTTTCTCAACGTTTAAAATGATAATAAAACGCTGGGCGAGTTACTGAGTAGACTATTTTAATCCAGGTAATCATTGCAGTTTATGAACGAAGAACGAAAATAACATCAGCGAACTTATGGAGTGATACAGAAGAGCACTTTCTGTAATTAGAATCCATCAGTGGGAATTGGAAACAAATGTTGTTTCGTGAACCTGAAATTCATAATGCCACATGAAAGAAATAATATTTCCCTGCTAATTTCAATGTTCGAATGCTTTGTATTGCTTTTGTCCTTGTCAAGCGAGATGACAGATGCGAGCACTTAATATAAACCTCTAGATTTTCTGTTTGTGGCGATTCCAAAAATGTAGACGCCATCTGGCGATTAAACTCTGAGCTCAATTAGTAAACTGTTGCATAGAAAAATCATAAGAGTCTTTTCGAGGAATTTCAGGTTAAAAAGATATAATTCGTGGAATTTCGTATAATTGAAATGGTTGTAGCCATCATTACTGTGACTATCAATGAGTTGGAACAGGATTTTTTGTTTCGAAAAGTCATGTTGAGATTTTTATTTTCAAGTCAGTGAACAAAGATTATCACAAGGATAAAAAATAACTGAAACTCTGAGTATTTATCATTTCAAAATTTACAGAATGCACCAGAATATGATTTTATTGATAGCATTTGAATGTAGAATGTTTTTGAATGAAGTTCCATAACACATTCGATTTGCCAAATATAGCTTTTTGTTTTCTGGATGCTTTTCAAAAAATTAACCAAATATTATTGCTGTCATATGAGAAGTATAACAACATTGTGAATCAATACATCTAATCGTAATTATTTTTATTTCAATTTTTCAGTCGTAAGGTCATGAAAATGGAATGATTCTGATGATTTTTTTTTTGAGTGTGTAATCCAGTGGAAAGTTCAGTTTCAGAATGTCTCATTAGATATTTTACGAACTTTTTAATCAACGTTTCAATCAAAGCGGTCCAAACTTCTAGTAAAAATTGAAATTTCACAAACATAATATGTCTTCACAGCAAAACGTTTGTTTGTCGAGTCTAGTTTTTTTGTTTGTTTTGTTGAAATCCCATTTTTTTGGGCAATTCGGATGGTGATGATAAAACAATCAGTTTATTCTAGAAGATTATAAATAATCGGGAAATAATAAACCCCAGTGGTGTTCTGTGCGAATCGAATTTAATCTGAAAATCCATGAAATCCTACACAAAATGTAAAAGAGTTAAAGTCCGCACATAAAAAACCTTTACGCTCATGCGAATGTTTGCAGCAGATTTGCCCCTGATCAAAGGTAACAACGTATAGCTGCCAAACGTATGCCGCGCTCAAACAGCAACAATTTTGTATAAAGGTTTCACAATTCAAGTAATTAATACCCCCAAATTGCTATTTAATAAACAAACATCCAGGATGGGCTCATGAATCAAATCAATACGTGAACGCTATTAGTAATGCAAGCGATGCATAACGCGTGATAAGGGTTGCTCAAAACTGGCATCCCTTGATGATGCGCTATTGATCAATTACCCTCCTCCCCCCCCATTTTCACATGCCTCTCCAACACATTCCACCTCTGATTATTATACCAACTTACTATCCTAACTCGGATGATGGCGTTTGTTTTACTAACAGGGGTCCGTCGGACAAATCGCACCCCAATTATGAACTCCAGCCTAAAATATCCTGGATATCACTTCATTGAATTTCGCTCAGACCCAGTGTTTCTGAGTCGCTTGAAAGATATTTAGAACGAGTCAACATTCAGCCAGTTTGAGAGAAAATATGGTCATCTTTCAATACAATTGGTGGAAAAAGAGTTTTCAGTTCCCCACTGAAAATATAATTGGATGGGACCATTTAAGCACCAACGATGACAAATTGAAGTTTCATTTGATATTATTTCAGAATTGAACAGTCATTCAATTTTCAATGTTGCATAAATCAAACTATACATTTATCATTCCAATTGAAATTATGAATATTAATTCATTTGCTCAGGGGGTTATTGGAAGAAACTGTGCAAGAGTGAATCTCCTATAGGAAATTTACATTTTGTACGAACGTCAGTGGATATCAAATGATGTAATTGTATAAAAAAGCATGCAAATATGGACGAAAATAATGAATATGAATAAATAAAAATTATATAATCCAAAGATCGTGGAATATTTTCTAAATAAAAATATTGCGATGATGAATTCAATTCACAAAATATCATTATTTTATCAACATAAACCATTGATTGTTTTGAAGTCTAAACGCACTGAAACCCGTCATTTCATCAATTGATCGACTTTCTATTCAATACGGAAAGAATAAATGGAAATCCAACCAGTCATCGATTTATAGCAAATTTTAACGAATGAAAATGATATTCATTATTTTAATAACCTTTTTCAACTATTCGGAGTTCTGATTTATTTTACCATTTTTTTAATCATGAATGGAAAAGTATTGTTGATAGATTTCCAGTACCACATTTCACATCAATTGAAATTTATGTGAATATATAGAAAGGATTAATATATCGAATGAAATAATTCAGGATCGATCATCATTACTTTCAGTTTGAAACAAAGGAAAACTTGATATTGACTTCAGTTTGAATTATGGGTTGTTCCATAAAAATGCACTACCCAATAATTTCAATTTCGAAACATATTGGATTAACTTAAAGTAATAGTATTTTTCAATTAAGTTTCTTCTCCGACTGTACAAATATAAACAAATCACCACTCTTTGGGATCAATTTTGTTCTGTTTAACAAGGATTCTAAATCGAGACTATACAAACAAAACACTTCAATACTTGGATACATTAAACGGTTCATTCCTAAACGACCGTTGTCTTTTGTTTTCTTCTCAGGCGATAGAATTCGAATCGATTTTGTTCTTCAATCAATACACTCAATTAATTGATGAGCTTTTTCAATTAATAATAGTCGAAAATTGAGTCTAATTCAATAAACTAAACCGAATTTTCATTCCTCTACTGAGATCCTCAATATGCAGTCTTCAATCTACTATAGCTAATCAGATATACTAAATGTTCCTAGAGTGGAAATGTGATCAGAACACACATATCAAATGAGGGATACTTTGTGAAATGTTATACACATGTTGGGAACTGCTAATCGATGTTGGTGGCAGGTAATATTCTAGACACATCCATAGGGATATGGTGGAGGAGAATCAGGTGAAACATAACGTTAGTCAAGCCTCAACCAGTTCTAGTGGCCAATGCCAGTTGAAACACTAATCAATGCACTCACACACAACATCTAGGCCCATAGATTGAATACACTGTTCAATTCATGTACAACACAATACACAATAGATTGTGATACACTGGTGCTCCAAGATACATCGTAGAATGATAGAGTGACTTCTCACCCTGCGGTTTTCGCAAAAAATCGAAATTAAAGTTTCGGACAGGCATTTATGATATAAATATAAGACAGGATTAATTCCAATGATTCCCTTCAAACGGTCTTTCAGTTACTAAATTCATCATCCTTATAATATTTTCCCAGAAGAGACAAAAACTCAATATTTGAAGTTTGAAACAATCATATGGAACTATATTGATCGAGTCCCAAACATTTTTTTCTTTCCATCTAAAGAGTTACTGACGTCAGGACTTCGTGAGAAGAAATCTGTAATTCCATAGTTGTCATATGCCACGATTGATCTGCTGATTTAGAGAAAATTATCGATCTGAGCGTCAGTATCGATAAAATTGTATAGAATTGATTTGAATTCTGTCAAAATCAACATCGTTGAATTTGCCCCATATGGATTTCGATAAAAATATTTGAGGATACCAAATTATTTTGACCCAAAAACACGAATTTCATAATATTATCGTGGGAAAATTATTAGTTTCGGAGACATTCTACTTTTTATTGAATTTTTTCGATCAAGATGATACAGCTTCTTTGTAAATTGAAAATGCAGTATTTTTTGAATACTTTGAAGAAATTTGCAATAAATTGTTCGAAAACTTTCAGGATAAGAAAGTGAACTTCCAGACTCTAGGTAGAGTGAACTATCTCGAAAAGTATTGATTTCCCATCGATGATAGTATGAAATTTGTGTTTTTTGTTTATTCACTGCATACCAATAGCAGAGACCAATGAGAGAACAATTCAATAACCTCTGAAATGTGGTGGAGTGAGTGACTACGTTTAAAATATGCTCGGCGATTTCGAACAAAGGATTTCAATGTTATACGCCACAAAAATAATTTTAGTAAGTGCACGAATTCTTGATATATTGTTGAAGATTTTCAACTTATACTCATGTAGTGTAAGGTCAATATCCAAAAACGGTACAATTCGTGAAGAAAAAAATATCAATTATATAATGATCGAAAAGCCTTGATAAAAAGAATATTGATTCTGAAATCTGCCTAGACGATAGGTAAAGTTCATAAGCATACGAACAAAGAAGTATAATTCTCATAAAGGAAAACATCATGTTACTTTGAGATTCTAACGATCAAAAAATGCTCAAACGAATGGAAGGCTGAATAATTAATTCTCTCTGAATAACAATAAAGCTAGTGATGAAAACTTTGATACACCTAATATAGTTTTGAAAATTAAGTTAACGCTAAAAGCAGAATGTAAAAATAGCAAATATTCCATCAGTACGAGCTAGAAAGAAGATTAATAATATTCATTATGGAAAATATTACGGGAGTAAAAAAAAATGCCAGAAAACACGTTGTCGATTTTCAGCTGCAGGTCTCTAACAGATGCTGGTCCGACCCCATCCTATTTGAAAACGATGCCTTTATGGCGTCCATTGCAAATTACCTTGTTTACCGATTAATTACTCTACCCTCTCCAATAAAAACAGAAGGGAGGGGAAAATTTGCGGAATATGAAAGCGATATGACTCAACTCGTCATCATCCGAATTGTTCTTGTCTGTTGCATTGCTCCACGTTCAAAATCGATATGAGCACCCCATCAGGTCTACTTTGTGATCCATCCCGATCACTACGGTGAACAGAGAATGTGAGAGCTTCATCTACCCTTACTCATCGTGGATCTTATAGTATAAGGGTTGTAACTCGTAACTCCGTAGATTTATTGATTCGTGAAGGTATACTGCACAAAAAAGTTTATGTTCTCCACAAGATTAGCACTTTCATTAAACAGTACTTTTACGACTTCCAAACATTCATGAATATCAAGAGAGATGAATATGGCATTTTTTTATACCAACAAAGCAGAGTTTGCACCTATTAGAAACTGAAAAAAATATCTAAAATTAATTCAGTGTTCTCAGGGTAATTTGGCTTTACGAGTATACACGAATGATTGATCTTCTTTTTAACTTTGAGCGTTGTGACAAGTAATATTCGTGTGTTTAAGTTTCAGCATCTACAATTGAACCATTTTGAGATTCACTATTTATGGCTTTGTTATAAAATTCTGCAGAAGATTGCATTGAATTACCACTAGGGTGGCAACTTATCACTGTTTTATCATACCTGCCGCAGTAAATTTTTCAGAAGTTTCAGAAATTTTGTGAAATCACTATCGATGGGAGCAACTCAAAAATGGAAGTATTATTGAAAATTACGTTAACATATCCATTTTCGTGAGACGGCGATCTCCCATTGTTATGGATGAGTCTTATTTAGCATCGAAATTCAAGACAGTCATTTCATTTCATCCAGATCTATGTATAAAACATCGATATGTCTTCAATTCAGAAATGCAATGATAAACTGGTTGCTATTTTGCTCCTGGATGATTTTTGATATGCAGTGTTCACCCTGTATAAGTGATCATGAATATAAAAAGTGATTACATAGGATTAAATCTTCAAATCAGTTTTATTTTCATGATGAAATTCTTGGAAAAATTGGTTGTATAATGCACTATTATGAAGGAAGTAATTACCAATTGATTGATTATTTCAAATTAGAAAACTGACTGAGATTGACAGTAGGACAAAGAAGATATGCATATTCCAATTATGTTTGTAGTTACGTCCTATAGATGACTATGTTATGACGTCATTGAATTTATCAATTATTTCCTCAGTTCATTTCAAATCCAGATAATCAACTAACGGGGTGGTTGCATAATGCAGATTTTCTTTCCGATTTACAATTCATTTGATTTTGTTTCTTACTTATTTATTTTTTCGTTATTCAATCTTTAATTTAATTCTAAAGCATTGAAATCACCCTTTATAGCTTAGATAACGTTTAGTGAGACAACTTTGAGAGAAAATAAGTGAGTACGTAGCAGATCCTCTACCACCTAATGAATCTGAATAAATATGCATCGACGTTTTCCATCGATACATGAAATTTCCATTTTCAGGAAACGAACCGTTTTACCGACATAAATACCGTAATTATATCTATCGCTCTGACATGCTCTGAGTGAATTAATTTCATCTCTAATAGTGAACAAAATAGGGAGAATAGCGATGGTCGTTCACTCGCTCGTGTTCCGCTTTTCTGCGATGATGATACATGCATAGCTTCGCTAAGTGGTCTGTTGGTATTGTGTCAACGCAGTTACTCGTTTGGCCGTCAGAGTGCACAATTTATCGCTCAATAAATTATGGAAAGCCGTCCTTGTCTGGCACACGGCTGTTTCACCTCTGCTATTTTGAGGGAGGCACCATTCAACTCAAGTAATATACAAATCATTGACGTTGCTACTCTCTCACCCACACTTGCATTGCATTGTCGACGCTCTTCCCATCATAAACTACTTCACATTCGGTAGGGACACTTTCGGTAATCGTCCAGCTGATCATTTTCGTGTTTTGACATATATTCACTCATTCTCACTCATTCGTTCGACCACTTGTCAGAATATCGATTAAACCTAGTCCAATAATTCTGAAAAAAAGCTTTGTCGCGCTTTCATTTTATATACCGGATGTCCCATTATACCTGTTCCAATTGATTATCTCAGTTTTTTCGAAAGTTAAAAATGGGAAAACTTCATAATCCTACTTCATGAAGTTACTTCCGGTTTGACCAAAAATTAACCTGACTTTTTTGGTTTCAAATAGCACCGCGTATTTTTTTTGCATTTCAGATTTTTAATCAGAACAATGTAGGTATAACATATCATGGAAAAAACGTCAATTACAATTTCAAACTGAAAGAATTGCGAATTACAGTATAGGCTACGATATTTTGTATAAATTTCAATTAACGTTTATGATTAACGAAATGTTATACATGTTGAGAAGAAAATTCTAGGTAGATATATAAAATTCGAAAAAAAAATCTGTGTGCTACTTGAAATTGAAAAGTCACTTCCGGTTAAATCAGAAATGACTCGATTTTCGTTTTTCTCAGTTGAACGAATTGGTATATGGAGTGACTGAACTGAAAGCATCTTCAGTAAATTTGCTGTATTACTTTATTACTGAGATTCTGCAAGAAAAAAATGTATTTCAACACCAACAAATTGTGCAAGATTTTCCTCGTAGATATATTTGTTACGAATACATATTCATGGGATATTCTTGACACATGTTTGTAATCTGTAATGTAGTATTCTGTTGTACAACAGGAAAAAAAGATTCGTTGTAGCGTTTATTCTGAGAAATTTCCTGAAATCCACATCAATTTCAGGCACGTGGCAACAGCGCACATAATACTATACAGTGAAAAGCCCTGGATAAATCAAAGTGTACCACCATTGGAAGTTGAGGAAGACGTTACCCAGAAAGGCAAAAATTGAGGAGACATTCCAGTCTCACAATCAGTGTGACATATGAACTTGAGAAAGACAGATGAAAGCACGATCAAGGCTATGAACGATGAGTGTTTGTCTTCATCTTTAGAAATATTCTATGGAAACAAATAAAGCCAATTATCCATATTTATAGGCTAAGACACGGAATTAACACAGACATATTACATGTACCAACAGTTTTGACATATGAATGAATTATTAATATTTTTAAATGATGATGCACGAACTTCATTCATTTCTCAGTTTAAATCCTAGCACTAATCCTAATTCGATGTTGCATGAAATTCACGTTGAGTTGGAAAGTGCATTTTAATGCACAGCATAGCTTTTCAGATTCTAGTGTCTAGAAATGTATATTGGCTGTTTATTCGATGAAGAATGAACGATTACATCATTATCTATACTTCCCCCTATTATTCATGGATAATCTAGATATAAAGATCAATTGATAAGTACTCTTACTAGAGTTGTTTGTTCCACTAACTTGTGTGTAGTAGTGTAATCTCAATATCTAATTGCTAGTGGAACGCGTATTCTCTCCCCTTCTGCTAATATACACTTTTTCATGGAGTTAGTCAATCTATCTCAAACATAAAATGTAATTTGATGAGCGATACTTAGTTTACACGAGCTTTACGGGCTCATTAATAAAGCACTTACCGATGGCTTTTATTTCATCGGAATGTCTATAATTCGTTACAGAGCACAAGTTCCAAGTATTAACTGGTGGCATCAATTATAGTATGATTTGGGTGAAAATGTTTATGGAAAGTGGGTTGTTAGAGATATAGCGGTCGATTTTATGTGTGGTGTTTGTCTGCTAATCATTGAGTGAAACTCATTTATCAAGTAATCCCTTTTCGTGTAGTTCATTCCAAAGCAAACAATTATATTCTTGATAGATTGATGCTATTTTTAAATGTTCCAAGATTTGTACAGGGTGATTCAATAACTTTTTGACGGTTTGGGTATTTCAATTTCCTATATTATTTGTACCATAATATAGACCCTTCTGGAGATCTCAAAGTATTTTCAAGCTGTTTTCAAATTTTAATAGCGTTACGGTATAGCCGAGTTGAATAAAAAACCGTTCCTTTGATTAACCACCTATTTCACAGGATTGACAGTTCGTCATATTTCCCTTCACAACTTTTCTTTGATAGATGTCGAATCTACTGAATCATTATACAGTTTGCGATCAATCCATAACAAGCTTTTGATCTCTGTAATCCACATACGTTAACAGAAAGGAGAGGGAGTAGTAAGACCAAAAAAACATTTCAGATGATGTATTTGATATACGAAAAAGTAATAACCACTATTACTCAAAAGCAAAAGTCATAGTAACCAAAAAATGGTGAATTGTTTTAACTAGTATTTTTTTGTATGAATCTCTTCAACCCATGAAAAACTCATATGGAAGCAGTCACTATCGTGAAGAAAAAGACATTCATGTTGTCGTTGTCATGCTGTCAGTAATAATGTAATAACGTTGTGTCCCGCTGGTTTCCAAGAAATATAACAAGCTTATATTAAATAGCTGCTTTCACAATACCATAAAATAATATTCCCTTCACGACTAAACAGAAATCAACCAATTCTCGTATGATTCTTGATAAATCGAAAACGATTTTCTACTGTCGATAGTCAGAGCTTTCTGTCTGCTATGTTTAGGCAATTAGCATCGAAAGCCATGCTGGCTGAATACAATCAAAATAAAGTGTAGCTGATCATTGGAAAATACTGATCACGAACTAATCTGCCCAGAGCTTTTGTCAGACCTAAATTGCAGAGTCATTAGTGCATCGCATCATCGAGAATTCCAAGTAATCGATGAATAATATCTGGATCACGAGTTGAAAGAGAATTGGTCGAAACAATAATAGTGATGATAGAGTTTGATAGGTTTTATGCACCTGTTCTGAAATGGCTTACAGGGTGGGCAAAAAAGTGGAAGTCGCATCCCAGACCGATTTTTTCGAAATAAGTTCAAAAGTGGCGAAAACAAAAATCAACTTTTCGAGTTATAAACGGAAGTTGAATTTTTCGACACACACCAATATCATGGTTGTTAGTGAAGTTTCAAGAAAATAGCTTCTAAATTCTTGATGCTTGTTTTTTGGTTTAATAGGGTAAGTAGGTAAAATTTCGGAAAATCTGTTCAATTTTGTTGTAACCCAAAATTTTACTTTCACGAAATGAAAATCATAGTTGGCTTCTTTGAAATAGGTTGTGACAGCTAGTCAGGATATGCGCTGTTGCCAGTTCTACGGAATATAAGTAGATACAATTCCTATTTTCTTCAATCGATTCTTCTGGTATTTTCAATATAAGAGAAAAATTACGACAATAATTTATACACAGCAATGAGCAATTTGAAGGAAAATCGGTTTGGATTCAGCCAATTATTTGAAAAAAAAATCAATCGAAAGACCAGCAAGATCTGCTGATTGGACAGTGCTAGATTGATTTTAACGAGTCAGTGCGGGGCCAAAAGAAGTAATTAACTTATTGGATGGATCAATATAAGCTAAAACCGTATCTGTGGTGCGACCAGTTGGACCAAATCTCGGTGAGAGCCTGCCGTCTAGGACGTTAGATGGCCAACGAAAATAAGGCAGGATATTCGAATTTCAAACGATTAGTACCGACCCAACCGGAAACAACTAATTACATTTGACGTTAACCACTCATCTGACACTAGAGACGTGTGCCCGATCTCCATAGGCGCCGTGATTATTTCTGTGTCGAGGCTTTGATTGAGGAAAATAAAAGGCTAAGGCAAGCGTAAACAGCATCGTTAAACAATTTGTTATATGGTTTGTTTATTTCGGGAAGAGATCTGTGACAGCTTGTCAAAATATAGATTGTGGCTCTTCGTCTTTTTATTACAAGCGATACTCAAAAACAAAAGTATTCATTGAAATACAAATATAAGTACATGAAATCGTGTATGAGAATACTGTTGCGCATTTCAAATCAAGTATTTGATTTCAATCCATTAATCACATAAAGGGGAATATAAATTATGCAACTTCAAGGAGAGTTGCCAACTCAAAAGTCTATTTTGTAATGGTGTTTTAAAAATCATCAGACCTTCTACAACTTTACTTCTAACACAAAGGGTTGAGATGATTCAGCTTCAGCTATAGCAGCCATTATTTCAGTTCAAACCATATATTCTTCTGATTTATGAATAAATATTTCTGAAAAATGATAAATTTCGAATATTCAATGAAAGCAACAATTAAGATCGAATGTAATATTTCGATAACGATTAAAATCTCTATAAGACCCCACTGGAGAAAATTTTCGCTCTTTCATAAAATTGTGAAATCTAATAAAGCGGCCATGAGTAAAATTAGAGTTGAGAGGAGACAACAAGTGACGAATACGTGAAAAAAATCCGAATAATGTCATATTTTGACATTTGAAAACAACAGTGAACGTTTACTTATTGTATACTTGTAATATTATCCTTTAAATAGATACTTATCTTAATTGAATTATTCGATTGATAAACCCTTTTTGCCTAACAGTATCTACATCCATGGCTTCTAAACAGTAGCGCTCTCTAAAATAGTATAAATATTTATACAAGTGAAGTAATTTGCTCCTTGCATATTCGATGAGATAAAAATTCAAGCTACATGTAAACCGATGAAGAAATAGGTCATTCAATTAAACGAGAATGTTTCCACAAAAATTATTATTAATTATTAAGTGATTTGCCAATTATTACATAAAGAATATCACTACTGTAGATGGAGGTTTTCTGCGTTCGCGTGAAGAATTCTGAACGCGTCATAAGCAGCAGTTAGGTCCCATGTTAGGATAATAGAAGTCTGAAATCAAATGCTTGCAACTGTTTGCTTTTGAACTCGTGCCTTCAGCAAAAAAAACATCTGTAATTAGAGAGGAATATACGACAGCTGTATCTACACACAACACTCTTTACCATGGAATGTGATGCCTTTAAAAACTGATGCTCTGCGGCTAATTACCGCCAAACATCAGATCATATTATTTCGGTAGTATATTTGTTCGGGGTTTTATCAGTTCGCCTTGCAGTGAAACAAGATTTGGCATTCTCGAAAATTCTGTAATTTAACGAAAACATGTTGACAGTCTGAAGCTGAGATTAATAATTTTGATTTTTTATGGTCAAATATAACAATCGATTTTGTTCAATTCTATGAACATGAATCAACTAGGTTTAACTGATTGAAATTAATTAATAAATCAAAAATATGTATGTACCCATACATTTCAAAATGATAGTAGGTTTAGATTTTGACTTTCAATTGAATGTTCTATGAATGTATCTTCCTACTTATTTCTCGAATAACATATTCTTCATTTCAAATTTGAAATGCGCAGATGATCTTCATCGAAATACGAACATAGTTACGTAACTAATTTCCCATTAATTATAGATTGTGACTGTTTCCATATCCTCAAAAATTCTTGCAGCAAAGATTTAATAAAATCCGAAGGTAATTCAGCCTCACGAGATTGCCCTTTGGTATGACAATATTTTTTTGAATGAATGATGGAAAATATGAGATTCTACTCAGAGATTAAAATATGTAGTCGTTGTTTCCAGGTTTGTAAGTCTCATTTCTTCGAATATTAATGAAACATTCTTTCAGGCATGTTCTACAAATCTTTGTAAAACGCATAAGTTATATTCGAGGTGAATTCTTTTGTTGCTGAAAATCGGCGAATTCATCAAAAGTTATTTCATCCAGTTGAAAATTGTTTCTCGTGAATACCGTTATATTTCATAGAATATATAAAACTTCATTTCTTTTCCTAATTTCATCATCGACATTTTTCTAGCTCTTGAAGAGTTTTGAAGCTTTTAGCACAACTCAACAACTCACTGGCTGAATGAAATCTCAGGCTGATGTAGTCTATCTTGTATTCCCAAACTACCTCCAAACGTCCTAGGAATTAAGCAAATTCAAACTAGGAATGACAGTGAATTGCAAAAACACGATTAAAGAGATGTTATCGAATATTTGGTGCTTCAATACAATGGCGCTTTCGCCAAACTATACTATCTGCAAGTGAAGTAATAATTTTCAGTTTTGCTGATGCAGAAGACGAATCATTGTGCCAATGTTGAGGATAATCCAATGACCTTTGTAATTAAGCATTAGGCATTAGCATGATGTCATCGTACACACGACACTGACTTGTAAAGTAACACAAAATAGTCGAGCTGTGAGGCACTTAATCTACGGAAGTGCTACTCGTGTTACTTTTATCAAGAAACAGTTTTTTCTTACATTGCACTGTGCTTTGTGAGAAAACCTGCTAATCTTGATACGCTGCTTGTTCCATCCTATCCATACGATAGGATTTCTTATACAGGGTGATTGATTTTTTCTAAGGCACAATTCGGATGGATGACAAACCCAATATTTTTTTTAATGCAATTCCATGTTCATAAAAAAGTCAACAAAAAATCGAGGTAGCATAAGGGAAACAAAATGAAAGAACATCGCATAGTACCAAGAAAAACACAATGAAGTGTAATCTTAAGTTTTCCCTTGAAAGATTTGACACTTTTCCCAAATTCGACTGTTTTTATATCAAATTATCGATATTGATATGTAGAAAACTCCCTTGAGTCTTCAGTGTGCCCACAGAAAATCAATGTGGGGATAACAGAAAAATAGAGAAGAATAAAATGAATCAACAAATCGGAACTATTGCTAATACTGAAGAAAGCTATAGTCTAATTGAGATATTTCTGACAGATTTGGTTATCTTTCGATACTATTACTACAAAATAAGAAGTATCTAGCTAATCACTGAACTTCTGTTCAGTTGAGAAATAGTCGGGAACATTTAGGCATCAATAATTATCATGACAACACTTCACAATGACCTCACAACGATGCCAAATTCATTTGAAGCGAATTCTTTGATTCGTTAATGAAATTTGTTAATTCTGGTCGAATTTTCAACAAATGTTGAAAAAACTGTTCAACGGTTATCCATAGTCCAGGGTTATCCAATTCGGATGTATATATTTCACAAATCCAGAACAATTTCCAAAACAATCCGAAAAATAAAGGTAACCTAACTTTCTGTTCCGGAGTATCGTTGAAAAAAAATACAAACAGCAACACTGCACTGTCCCACAAGCTGTCACAACTATCCTGCTCAAATATAGAGTATATTGATTTCATGCACTGAATTTCCACGTACATATTGACAACTATGTTGCCATGGAGAACTGGTGAATTTTACAAGGACTACCTGCCTCACGAGGCATTTCAAAGTGATCCCAGCTCAAATAATCTCTAATTATCATTGTAATTTCCTAATTATCGTTTCGGTTCAAAGAGACTTGGGAATTGAAAATAATAGATATATGTTGTGCAGCATAATTAGCAGAACGTTTTAGAGAGTAGCACAATGATTATCGATTGGTTAGATTGGTATACCCAGAGAAATGGCTTAGATGTTTGTGATTTGCAGATTTCTGAGCTTGCGTTATGAGGATTATTTGTCATAAGGTCCAATTATGCATTGAAATTCGGTATGTATTTAAGTCTGAAGTATTATTCAACCAACTAAATCTTTGTGCTGAAATATTGAGGACGGAATACAATAGTTTGATAACTGGAAACATTATTTGATCTTCGAATAATGGATAAGTTCCATCTTGAATATCATTCTGTGGCTTCTTGTTTGAGATATTCAATTACATGTGCTGTATCATCATCTTTGATTACTTGTATCTCATCTAAATAAGTGAACTTTCATCAGCATTCTCATTTGTTTGGATTGTTCATTTCAAACAAGATACATTTCTCTATACACTGTAAGTTAATGTTTCATTCATTTATAGTGCGATCCATTTTTGCTGTTATATGCAAAAAAACGATTTCCGTTTAGGTCCATCCAGTTCAAGTTCTTGGCCATTGTCAAATGACAATTGATCTCTTTCTCTTTTATGAGGAAATACGTAATAACGCTAAAATTAATGTATTCCTTCTATATTATAACCACAATGCTTCCTATTCATCATTATTACAGATGCATCTGTCAATCATTCAATAAATCAGTAACATTCGCTAACATAATATCATTCTGAATGTATTGAACTTGTTCAATTAATTATCGCTTTCGTCTGCTAATAATTCATGGGTGAATTACGCAAAATGTTGACGCCCAATGAACCTCAATTAAATCGATAACATACTCTTCCATCGACACATACACAAACCCATTCATTTGAAATAATCCTTCTTAGATACGTATCAGAGTACAGGGTTGGATCTATGGCGAAAAAATCTTTAAAACAGTTTATGGGCAAGTCAGGGCCTGGAATCCTCATGTATAACTTTTTATTGAAATGCCCCAACTATTTTCCAAAGTATTTGGGAGAAAATGAAGAGCATTCAAACACCTGATATCACTTTATTGTTGGAAGTATTTTTTATTGCATTTTTTCTGTATCTTTTACGCTTTTCTGTATATTGAACAGAATTTTTTCACATTCGCAGTTTCACGCGAGCTTGTGCCAATTTTACCAATAGAATATTCGATTATTAAATTCAGGAAATGCGTAATCACAAATGTGAAGATATCAATTCCAAGTTCATTACCTACGAATAATTATTCATAATTAATGGGTCCCTCGACACTGTCCATGATGTCGAACATAACTCGTCATCAATCTGGAAACTACTGTTCCTTTCGATGATTTACTGAATACATTATAATATCCTACGATGCCAGACCGATATATTGAATTATTCACAAAATATATAACAGTATATAGCTCTAATATCCGTCTGAGCACAGAATCATTTATACCAAAACGGTCTGTCTCGATATTCCCTAGCTCTGAAGTCTGAATAATTTTGACTTTACAATACTCCTACAGGATCTTCGAAAACCAGTATTTTCCATAAGAGAATGACTAGTGTGAATTGATTTTCGAAAGAAATATCATGAATCATTGAGGTCAGATCATTCGTTTAATCAAATCTAACTAGAGATAGCACCTCTCGTTGAAATTTTACTTGATTTATTAGAATTTCAACCACATTTTCTGTGAGCTCGAATTTTCCCAAGACACCATTTTCACCCAACAAGTGCTAAATTGTTTGAATGCCAGCCAGAAAACATGGAAATTCCTCACGAATCACTTAATGGTAGTGACAGACTCGTGTTCTCTAATTGTAAATAAAGGAGTATGAAATCTCTTGCTGAGTATCAGTATCTAAACATCTACTTCCGTAATGGATTCATGAATATAAAACGGATTTTAGTCTACACAACTATTATTACCAGACACTCGAACTCGTTAAATTATAATCACCAGCAGTTCTCAATGAAATCGACTGAGTGTCTTGTTGTGATTGATTTAATAGCTCATTTCACTCCATTGAGCAATCATCCGATAGGTAACCGAAAAAGTTTGAGAACAACTGATGTGGATCATCAAATGTGAGATTTTTCCGAAAACAAGGAACAACTCCGACTTTTATTATTATAATTTATGTTTTGGCAAATACAGGGAAATTTTATACTGGCGATTTAGCTACAGGGAACACATGTGACAGAACAGTTTCGACATCTTAAGAGGTGTAATGAACTAAAAATAATATTGAAGTCATCGTTTTGGTGGTATAACTGCCAATGTTTAAAATCACACTTCATTCATTAATTGTTGAGGATGACACTGATATTTTTTCATCGAAGCACTTCATACTTCAGCGTTTTGTGTATGTATGCTTCAGAATAGACAACTTCTATATACAGTGCGATCTACATTTATAACATTCATTCGCGCTATGAATTTGTTAAAAAGAAACTGAAATGGATCATTTTCATTGCCGGTTTGACCTTGTTCCATGGAAATTCCCATTTTCTATTTAGCAATTTTTTTTTGAAAATCTGATATTTTGGTACCTATTCTACGGATTTTTTTGCTATAATAAATTTATGGATACAATTGAGTCAGAATTAGGAAAGGGTAGTGGTTCAGATTTCATTGTGAACTGTATATGCCTTGCTCTTCCCGCTTATCTAATTTGAGGTTGTGGCGATTGGAAACGGATTTTGATATAATTTTGTTAGGAATATTGGTCATGGTAGCCGATAATTTGTAAGTCGATTCTTCCTTTATGACCAAAAGTGCTTTCATCTCAGTGAAGCACCAGAAACAACAAAGTAAACGAAATGTAAGACGCATCTAAAATGTGGTGAGTATGAGTAACTATTATCTATTCTGGGTCTGGGTAAGGCACTTAGAAGCTTCCTGATTTGAAGTTTTACGATATCGTAAATGAAAACTACACATCATTAAAGATATACGACAGGAGAGTGTTTAAAACTGTGTGATCTATTAATTCATCTCTTGGTAAATTGTTGGTCGCTTATTTAACCTTCGCTCACTTCATCGACTTGTATTTTTTCTGTAGATCAGGTTGCATCCCAGTTTATTTGCTTTCATTGTAGAGCTTTATAATTAAATTTGTTTAATGAGAAGTTTCGATCAACAGAAACAATTTAAAAAAGTAACAACTTCATCTGTGCTTATACATTGTATACTAATGAAAGTATATTCATTTGAAGCCAATTAACCAATTTCCAAATTTGAAAATTCTACAAAATAATGAGTACTTGATAATATAATTACCTTGAAATGACTAAAGACTGGTCGTTGATTGTAAATCTGGTTTCAAAGTCCAAGATATAGTACTAGGTATGCTTAATTACAGATAATATTTTGAACTGTAACAGTGGAAAGTCAATTTTTTTTTCTGTAACCTCATGGTGTGTCTCAAGTTTCAATGTTGGGATCATTACTCTTTACCCGATATATATGAATTAAGTTACTTTACAATTGTTTCTGTATCTACAAAGGCGCAATCACAAAAAATATTCATGAAAAAGACTTCAACTGTTTTTCGATGTCTGTTTTACTTTATTTTATCACTAAATTCGAAGAAATCGCAAGTTGTGGTGAGTAGAAACAACAATGCATTATTTCTTTTGTGAATGTTAGAGTTTGAGTAACGCATGTTGATAATTTATTCAAAACCTCTATTGGGGCAACTGTATCTTTTTTATCAATGAAAACGAAATCGAATCTCTGTGAAATCCTAACACCGAGGCATGCTTATTGTATGGGCGATGAATATGATCATCATGTCTTTGATGATTGTGGATTAGTGAAATAGTGTGCAGAAAAGCAGAAAACACAGAAGAGTTGTTTGATTTTCGTATGGTATCACATTAGTGATGCCGTTGATGATTGTAGATGGCTGAAATCGAAGCACGTGACTCGAATGCAATTACCAACTTTCACACACGAAATTTTGTTAACTGATTAGCTACCATATTCACGAATTAAATTGCCTCTGCTCTCTTATAGGGGATCCTCCATAAAACATCTGCTTCTCATATCTATTCATTCTGAGACATTTTTTTCTACACAGCAGTCAAATTGTACCAGAAGAAACTTCGTACACTTTCAAGAAACTACCGTTGAGGGCGCTGCGGTGCTAAACAAATATCATTCTCGATGATTACTGATATAAATGTTCAGATATCAATTATCCTTCTCGAACTTTTGTAAATCGTGAATGAAGAAATTTGAAGAAAATCAGCAATATAACCGTTGATATGGACAGAACTTCACCACGATCTGAGTCATGTATAAAGATATCATAGAATTCATTGGTTATAATTACCTGTGTGAATATCTGAAACCCTGAGATTAACTTGAAAAACTGAGATTCAGAGACTACCACAAGATTATCTTCGTAGCCTTATTCTCTCTATTCACATTCCTGCTCTGATGATACAAACAGGGTGTAAATAATTCGTATTAATAAAGTTCTAATTAGAGAAAACGATTTCTCCTCGTCAAACGTTTCTTGTTTCTACAGATAGCGTTATGATAATGGGTTCGCTTGTTACTAAGTACCAACTACTAACAATATATATCAAGATGCCCGGTGCACCCGTTAATAGGGCTATTAAAACCGAAAACGAATTAGAGGTAATTAACTTCATTCATGATTTATAAACGTACAGCCACTATTTGATGGTGTTGTGTTATTCAGAATGGATCTGAAGAGATTAATTCAATGGAAGTTCAGCCAGCTTTGGAAGTGGAAGAATATTCCTTATACAGTAATCAAAATGTCATGGCGACGACGAATAGCAGAATAAATCCTGATATTTCGAAAATATGGTTACGAAATTATCGTTTCATTTGTCAGAATGCTATTATGAAAATGCGAAGGTACTCAAAAATTGAAAAGGACTGCAATTATTTGATTGCTTTCGAGAAAATAGAAGGGAACCTGGTTCAAAAAGTCAAACATTGTTGCTAGATCAAAAAAATAAATGTAATGTTGTATTGGGATAGAGGGAAATGGGGAAAAATGGACAGCTTTATTCACCTTCAGAAAAGTGCGTGGACAATAATTATAACTCCTCACAAATTCGGCAAAATGGCAATGATTCAATTGATTGAATGATGCGTCTTGAAATGACAGAATTCAGACAGAAGTAGTATTTTTTATCGTGATTGATTTCATACAAACTTTACTACACTCGTTGCATACACTTGAAGCGAGCGAAATGTCCAAAAAATGTAATCATTGAAGTTTTGGAGATAATTTCGATTGTAAAAATGTCCCTTCACAGCATTAGTATAATAAATCATGTTCCTGCCATATTCTACACAAATCCTGTTTCGGAGAAATGCATGTTGAAGCAGGGACCTATAATTCACAGGGTGTTCCACGACAAATACACACGATATAGTGAACATCTCAGAATATGAATATTTGAAAATTATTCAATATTCAACAAAAATGGCCAAAATGAACTGTGAGTAGGACCAATTCTAAACATTGAAAATTAAAAATCCTCATCACTAGGATAGGTAGAGGGATATTTTTCTAAACCAATGATGGTTAAACATATTTGTCCAATCTACAAGAAAAACAGATTTTGTAAATGTTTTTGTTGAAGGACATACATAAACCGTATAAATTTGTAAATAAGTTTGGACTCAGCTACCATTCTCCACCTGCTTTCAAATTCAAGATATCTAATAGTCGATTTAAATAACAGCTGTACTCACCTGGGTCTCTGTCACGTTCAGTAATTTGGCCATTTCCGATCTCTCACTGCTACTGAGATACTTTTTCACTTCGAACTGTTTTTCTAACTCGAAAATCTGTCGACCCGTAAAAGTGGTTCTCGCTTTCTTCTTCTTATTTTTACTATCCGCATCTTCTTGCATGGTCTCTATGTCTACTTGGCTTTGGCTAAGGATGGGAACAATGGCTGCAGGTTGCTTGAGATCTACAGTGTCTTTGGTCTTTTTTTTCTTTCGGATAGGTTCTGGAATATATCGAGAATGTTTCAGTTGATGTCAATAGCTCATGATTTTCAGTAACTTAGATTTCAGTGAGAGTAAATGCCATCATCGATCTAGTCCCGACGTTTCGATTCATTGAATTTACCTCAGTGCAAAAATTTCAATGTTGTACTATAAACGATATTAGTTCGATTTGGAATATCTCAGCAATATCAGTCTCAATCGATATGTTTGTTTTAGAATGCAAGGGATAATGAAAAGGAATAACAGGAAATGGTTACTGTTTGTGGTTTCAGTCATAAAGAATGATTTGTCAATATTTGTCACTTGTTTTCATTTTGATAATATATATTCAAGAAAATATCTAAATATACAAATTATGATTTCAAAGAATAGTTATATCTACGTTTTCCATTTAAGGTGAAATCTTGTTATTTGGTTTCAAAATTTCACAGTTCCAAATGACGTTTGTCAACTTCGACTATCAATTTCTCCTCTATTAAAGTCCTCTCAACTGGAATTATTTTTCTTGTGAAAGGAAATTTCATTGCGGAATAATAATAGGGTGATCTTAAAAAAAACAAAAAACAATAGAAATAATAATCGATTTTTAGTTAAAAATAAAGATTATGCTCAATGTTTGTCAATTGTCTTGATCCCAGAAATATGTCGTTGATTTCAAAGACATCCCGAATAATTCGAAAAGTTTAAAAGATTAGCATGTGAGATCTCTTATTTGATCTATCCAAGAAATGTTTCACTAAATTGAGACGAACCTATTAACGATGGCATGACGTGTGCCAACTGACTGTTATTAGACAGCTATTACCGAAATATCACTTTGAAATGGTAAAAGCTTACACTCTAAACCCAACACGAACCACAAATAATGCTTCGAGAATAGAACTAAACTAACGCACCGATCTACGAGTATTTCACCAATTTCGTTCTCTCGAAAACGACTTGTTAAGTCTACAAAATTCAGTAATGGCTGAATTACAAGCGGGATTATTACGAATCTTGATGCTATTCAAAAACGTTCGTAAAAATTTGAGCAAATATATGTACAGTGCGATTCAGTAGAATCAAGCGTCTCTGAATTGAACTGGGTGGGTTTTTTTCAGTAATGAATTTGTTCAGCATCGAACGTTTCAAGTAGTCATTTCCATTAAAACTCGCATCCACCTATTATTAAAATATAGAAATTAACGGAATATTCATCACTACATGATGTTAATTCAACCATCACAAAAACCACAACATCGACCACAACTATGCATTCATGAGGTACAATTTCATAAAGCCAATTCAATCTTCATGGGATATCAAACATTTGAAAATTTATATTGAAGAGGGGAACATTATGTATTCTTTAATGTACAGGGTGTCCCACGATTAGACACGATCAATTCCTCAGTAAAAATACCTTAGAAATGTTTGGAGATTCTAAGAAGATTTTGCTTATTTCAAATACTGTGATTTGATTTTTATGTTTATAGAAGAATCCTAGGCATTCAGATATTCTGAATTTGTATCTCTTTTGTAATTTCAAACATATCCCGGGTGTTGAGTGTCAAAATGATCTCTCAGTATATTAACAGGAAATATCTTCCACTTTGTAGATTTTGAAGGTCAAAATCGAGAAACACGTTTGAGTTATTCAATTTCCGAAAAATCATAATTGTGCATGTTTCTCGACTCAATAGTAATAAAATTAATTAAGCTATGAATATTTCATCAGGAGAATGGTAGTCGAAATTTGCTATCGCTTATTCGAGAACTGTTTATTCAGTGTTTCAACATTACACCCTTTCATAATTTTATGGAGTTTACTAATGGAAAGATGTGATATTGAATCATAGAATAAGAACACATATTAATTATATATTTAATGGCATTATCTATAAATACTGAATGGTAAACATTCCGTGTCTACAATGGAACACATAATAATATTAACGAAAAAGTCTGTTTCTTAAAACGTTTGAGTAACTGAAAAATATCAATTTTATATCCCCGAACTAGAGGATTAGGTTTCCTGAGAGTTGATGTTGATGTTGAGATTGAAGAACCTTTCTTCCTCTCCGTACGTCTATGAAATCCCATGTTATGAAAATAATTATACCTAATCAATATATGTATATGGATTATTTTCAGCGTCGGTTAGCCCGAAATCAAATACGAAACCTATCATGTACATGAATGTAAACTAAATGACATGAAATTAATTTTCAGTCATTGGAATTGAATTGATTAATAAAATTTTTATGCGCTTCATATACCTTTTGGTTTAATTCGGTTTTCGTAAATGAATATTCATGTTATTCCGCTGTTCAAAACTATAGGTACTTGTTGAAATAAATCAGTTTAAACAGGTGCATTAGCGCTACATTATTTTTCGCTCCAGATGAATGGAAAATAGTTTTAATGCTGATGAAACATTGGCAGTCACCAAAATTGTGACAAAATTAATTCCAGATAAAATGAATGCTTTAGAAAACTACATCAACAAATTTAATAAAGTTTTTCTAGTTCCGATTATTTACCTCGATGATTTCAAAATTTAAACTACCTACTTCTCAAGTCTCTTGTATTTTTCGACTTCCATTTCCTACAGTTTCGAGTGGATAAATTGCGCATGTCGAATATCAAAAAGGACGCGATTGATGTCTCATAATTTTTTTCAATTAGACGAAGTTTAAGAGAAGTCTGAAGAACTGGAATAAGTTTTCATTTGGTGTTAGATAATTGAATTTTCTACCAGTTCAGCAACGCAACATTTCAACAACTCAAAAGATTCTCCATTTCAATTTCACCGGATATTTGAAGGTTTTCTTCGTCTCCCCTTGGATCGTCTGAAAAATGCGCGTTTGTTTGTTTACAAAGTCTGTTTATTAACAGAAATCATGAAATCGATAAGATGCATTGGAAAATCTCGTAACATTCCGAAAGAAATTAATTTCATATTCCCGAGGGAAAGGAGAAGAGGAATGCAAAAAGCCGAAAATAATTTAAAAATTCGTTTATCACAGAATGTACAGGCGATATGTAGAAAAACGGCAAGGGAGACAGAAAACAGAAAATGAGTTTTTTTCATGCTACTGAAATTGCAGAGTCAAATTATTATAAAATGATGAACATCGTCCACAACAATAGGAGCTGACCGTTTTTCATTATTTCTTTTTCACCGCGTGTTCAGAAATGTATAATATCCACAACAACAAAAATGTAGTTTTGGACTTTCAGAAGTGGTGAATATATGCCTGAGAAGTTGAAATTTCCAGAAGCAATGAGCTACAATTATATTGATATCCATATGAATGCTATTCAATGTAATCCAGGCAATTTTCGAGCATAAGAAAAGATACAGAATATAACATTCGTAAATGAGCTTCTCCAGATCATTTTGATTGTCTTGAGAATGGAAATTTCGAAAGCATCAACTTGCTAATATAAGAGAGTACACAATTTTTTTGTCTCAATGAGGTTAATCAAACTTCTGTCCAATTGTATTTCAAGTAGTAACGTATTTACAAATTCATCAGTGGGGTTTTTAATTTCCAACGTAACTTTCAAGAGTGTTCTTAAGAATATTTACAAAATCGCAATATGAACACAGCTTAGACCAAATAATATTCATTTCGTTAACGTTGTCAACTATTTTGCAAACCAAAAATATTTATACTAATCATGCTCATTGTAATGAACAATATTTATATATGTTTGTACACCCACACCAGAATTAGGTGTAATGTTTTCTTGAAATCAAATAATTAGATTGTCTAACGTTTCTAAACTTCTGATCATTAGGTATACTTATATGATTATTCAATTATCAAATGTTTGATGTATATGAAATTTTTTCCAGACACGATAAACTATGTGAAGAGTTTCAAAATAAAGGGAGCTAAACACATGATAGGATATTATCAGGATTAGGCAATACGCAGATTCTTTCTTGTTCTAATATTTTGGAATATACTATACGAAAAGCAAATTGATATTTATATGGAGTCATACATCTTTTGCGTTATAAGAAAAAACCTTAAAAAATGAATAGCATGACTTATGAAACAATAAACAATGAATAGTACAAGAAAATAATACAGGACAGTCAACTTGACTTTGTAATTATTTTTATGGCATATTTCAGAGAGGTATTGAAATATTTGTTATTAATTCATTTGTTATCAATTGTTTCATATAGAAATATTTTTTTGTATTGAAAGAATTGTCCTTCAATAATATTATTCACTCAATAAATTTGATTCATCCACAGTTCATGAACCATAGATATCGTGTCAAAAGAATATTGAGTGAAAATTATTGAATTTGAATTTATACGCCATTGGAAAAATAGAATAGTTCAAAAATATCAAAAATTTTGTAAAATTTTCGAGCCTCGTTTCTTTGTATATACATACTAATATCTTCTGTTAGACCTCTGAGAAAAATCATGAAACATGCTTCACCCTGTAGGTTAGAATCGCTTGTATCTTTATTATACTATAATATGGTGTCAGCTAACCTTTAGTTTATTCTGATATTCCAATTAAGCTGTTAGATAATGGCATTATGATACGAACGTCATAATTTATTTGTAGGGCAATTCGCAAAACATAGGTACGATATTCACATGTAAACAGATTAAATTTGAAATGCTGAATCAGTAGTATCAAATCGAATGAATGATAATGATGTTTTTCTCATTTCACCAGCTTGTTTATTGTTTGTGGTATGTTAATTTATCGGGTTAATAAAGCCAACGAATTTATAATCTGAAAAATGTCGTGTCGAAAAAAACTAGCAGGTATGTGATGGGTATGTGATATTTTTCACGATACCAGATAATAGTTTGGATAAAGGTATATAATTCGTGATGTGATTTCAATTCATTTCGTGATTTTCTGTATATCAAGCTAAATATTCAAACTATGACGCATTAATTTTTCACGAAAAATGTCGTGAGACTCATCACATGGAAAAATAATTCAAAATAATTAAGACATTACTCAACGGTAACGATTTAAAATAGTAACCAGGCAACAGTAATTTATTGACGTTCAATTTCATTCATGAAAAGTGGTGTGAATAGAAATTACACCACCATATTTTCATTAGGATGACAACGTTTTAATTGGTTGAAATATTCATTGGTTCTATTATTACAAGTTTCGATGGGTGAATTGAATGAAAATTGCGATCATTTTTGACATGATACAGAATTGAAAAATAAAAGAGGAAATTATTGAAACAGGAAACATTTGATCTCTTTTATGCATACTTTGTGTAATATTTATTGGATTTAGCGGTAGTACATAATGTTACTTGGTTTGTGAACTTATGTGATGAAAGTTCACTTTGAGTATGATAAAAACATGTATCAGGCTGAATAAAATGTCTTTCGAACATCCCATCAAATATTCAACTGCAGAATTATGAAAACAGTAAATCATTCAGGAAAAAATAATAATCATTTTTCTGATTTTCTCTATATCTGCAGTACGTGCCTCAACTCAATATTAATCTATCATTTCGAACAGAAGATTGGGAAGATTGGACATTTTATTGAATTTTCGACATGTCATGACATGACTCAAATAAATAAATTGAAGTTAATCACAACAAAAGAGATGATGTGAACAGTCTTTCGAGCTCACTATTTTTTGTGATTTGTGAACAGTAAATGTCCAAAATTATTTTTCTCAATATTTTTGTTGAAAATGAATCAACTATCGGCAAAATAATTCGGTTGTAAGAAATATTAGTTCTTTTAAAAACGGTTCAGTACATTAGTTGAGTAACTTCGCTAAAATAGTCACATATCCAATTTGTAAAAATGTGTAATAAAAATGCTGTGTGTAATGTTTCACCCAAAGAACTGGAAACTCTCGCGATTTATACAAGATGTTCTGCAGAAACTAATGCAGTATTACGTGCGGCAAAAATACAACACCGTCGCATGAATAATAAACCTCAAAAATCCAAAAATTAGATGTTCATATAGGTCTTTACTTTCCATGTGTTCTGTTTAAATCTTCTCAATGACTTTTTGGATTTCTTGGACACTACTCTTCTTCCTTACAACCTGCCCCAAACAATTCATCATGAAAAGGACTCGTCAAAATAGGTATCTTCTGTTTAAAAAATTACTTACTCAATAAATTTCAGTCTGCACATTTAAGAAAGGAAGGTAGTTATTTTTGAGAATATTATTAGCTAGAATCGTGTTGATAGTTTTATATACCTTTAGCAGTTTTCATTCGTTCTTTATGATGACTTTTAACAGTCAAATTCAAAGGTTCGTTAACAACAACAACCTCTGCAGGAACAGGATTGTCAGCCAACTCTTCTTCTTGATAATGTCCAGTACCACCTACATTGGGCAACCCAAGAATGTTCTCAATATAATGAGGAGTTGGTTTGGTGGAAAGCCTTCTGTAGACGTGCTCATGCCAAGAAAGTCTTTCAAAACTAGCACCACAACTTTCCAAACTCGCACAACACTCTGTATCGTTTTCAGGAACGGCAGACAACGTGTCGATTTGTGAGGGATGAGATGGTGACACGAAATAATCTGAGTTATACTCCGAGGACATGTCTAAGGACCATGGGTGGTTCGGATAAAACATGGGTTTAAAACATAACCAACGTGACGTAGGTTTGAATGGAAGACGCGTGCTAAGGCGCGCTCAAACAGTCGGAACGGTCTCTAGCGGTGAAGCGATGATACTGACTGAACAGTTGAATACTGACACTGTGACACGAGCAAACGAGCTTCTAGATGCTTTCACAAGCTCGCGCTTATTGTGATGGGGGTGCGCTGTGCGCTATTCATGCGGCGCAAATAGTCCAACTTCCAGCTTGAGCTTCATTATTTACAATTAATCATCGCTATATCGGCTAGCTGATGCTTTCGTTGACTATCCAAAGGATTCATCCCAAATATCCATTTATCGAGACATGTTGATCATTAATTTCAATTACTTTGCTTCATTTTTGAGGAAAAGCATGGGCTATCGGTTCCTTCACCAAAAATTAAAAAAAGTTGGAATTAACGAGAGTTGAATATTGACTGTTCAAAGAAAAACAAAGAAGGTTTTTTAACTTTCATCATCTTCTATTTATTCATTCTAACCTGAAATTATCTTTTGTTATGAGTATATTTCATCTTTGGCTGAATTATATAAATTTGGTCAGGCAGAAGGACTTCGGTCAATAGCCTGTTGAATTGAATTTGTTTCAGTTCAATAAAGTTCCTGTATTATTATTATTATAAATTTGGTTCATAGAGCCAAGATTCGAGTTGTCAGCCCATTTTTCAGAACAATCATTACAAAACATATGTCGCTGTCGAAAAATTTGTTATTTTTTCAGGTATTCCTATTTGAAATTGAAATTTGCTGTTGAAACTTTCCTTGAGGCTACTGAACATGGTATTTCTTGTATCTAGTCGACACCTCGTATCATATGGTATCGAATTTCTATACAGGATGAAAGTACTCTTTTCGAGTGAAAATTTCAAAATATTTTCACGTACTATACCAATCACAAACTTCAATGAGATAATTCAGACTCTATCGAACTCAAACGCTGATATTGCATGATGTAGTTACATTTCACTGTTATTACTCATGCCAAATTGATACTTGTAATCCTTAGACGAGAATTCGCACATAAAAAAGTTTGAATATTCAATGTAGTCCTACACATTGTTAAATATGCTTCTGAATATAATTTTCAAAATATTTATTGTCATTTTGAAAAGCCTTTCTTCAGGAACTTGTGTATTTGAACGTATCCACCATCTTTAATACAAGAAGCCACTGATGGGAGAGATTGGCAGATCAATTATGAAACACTCTGTATACAGAGAACCGCTTTTTCAATTGGACACTCTGGAAAAGGTCAATGTTTGTGATTTTTTAGACAAAGGGTGAAAAGAACAAGTTTTCGATCTCGAGAAAGCCGAGTGATATGTGATTATCGCATTCAATAAATAATTTCTTCACTCAACTTTTTCTGGAGAAATATATATTTGAGTCGATCAAAAATATCTCTCTACTTCGATCATATATTTGTGACCACCTAGTGGGTAATAGCTCAACTTGTCAGCAGTGTGGAATCAGTTGGTTACATCAAATCAAATGGAGATTCAACAAATTTAGCTTCGGTAAAATTTCAAAAGATGGCAGTTCTTGAATCAGTCAGGAGAATGAGACTAACAAGATTTTACGTTTCAATTCTTTAATCTTTTGATGAAAATGGTACATTTATTTTCGTTCTTTTATCAATATGATTTCGAAGAGTATATAATAATTAATCATTAATGACGTCTCTTGTTCATTTCTCCTTGCAACATTATAATTATGTGTACAAATTTGCTCTAGCCTGTCTTCAACCAATTATAAAACATAAAATATCGCTAAAATGAAGTTGATATTCTGAATCCTATATTTGTAGGCACCCTGTGTTTCAAGAAATGTGAATTATTCATGGTGTCAATGTATCCAAATGAGTAATGAAGGAACTGGAAAAAATTGAGAACAAAAGTGAATACTAGGTACAGATTTTATTAGTGATCGAACTATACAAACCCATTAAGAGTATCTTCAGCATAATACAAGGTTGTTAGGACTGTGATAACTTTTTTTCTGGTGGTTGACGTAATCAAAATGTGGGTTTTCATGCACAACTCCATATTTTTTTTTAAACCTGGTCAAGTAATTATTCCCAAAATATACGCATATTTGTAATATTTGCTAATCTTTAGTAAGAGAAACATTGAAAAAAAAAATTGATAAATTATTGAAATCGTAAGAAATACATTTATGTACGACAACTCAACTGAACTTGGGGAAAATAACACTTCCATGGGCGCGTTATCACCCACGGATCAGTCCGATAGCTCAATGGTTTTCACATCACAAAAATTTTAGCACCAAAAGTAGTCTTATAGAGAGGCAAGAACACAATCAATGAAGTCAAATAAAAACTCATCTGGATTTTTATAAACCAATACACAGTTAATCGTCACATCTTCAGAATGTAAAATTTACTGTTCTAGGATGTTCCATAAAACCAGTCCATTTAGTCTATTAAAAACTGAAGAGACTTTTACATCAAAGAAGGCCTTTGCGAACACACGAAAGGAAATAGATAAAAGAACTTGAGAGAACCTTTCGAAATATCAGTTTACAACAAACCAAGTGCAGTGACAGTTCATAAAAATCCATTGAATTCGAATTTCTTTAGTGTTGTTTTAAAAACAATACGAGTGAAAAATGACCAATTGTACTTCATTTTTTGTTGAGGAAAATTTGACCTAAAGAAGTGATATAATGAAACATTTTCAATGAGCGGAATTTCAATGATTCAAATTATCTCCAGGTTTTAGAACGTCTACATCAAATTTGTGTGACAGTTTTGGAAACACTTGTCCAGGAAATTATCATATTTGGGAATCAGTTCAACATTTTTCATGAGAACGGTTTCCAAAACCCATATGAACTTTCTAAAATTACACAATATCGAACAACCTGAAAATATTTTTTAAAATGAGAAACATTTTATCACAGTAAGAAAAGTTTATCTTTGGATGGGTTCATATGTACCTCCTTGCATACCAGATGAAAAATTCAAATAAAGATTTGTTTTTACAACAAAACATTTTATTGGATATTCAAGATGTGTACCATACACTTCAACTACTAGAAGATAAATTGTTTTATCAATGAATGGAGTATACATTTGAAACAAAAGTAAAAAAGCCAAATTTGTTATTAATATGCAAGTGATCAACACTCTGAACCATTACCAGTTGTGAAAAAAACTTTTTCAAAAAGTAAAAACCCTTTTTGATAAGTCGAAAATGCCACAGGGTTCCCAGCTGGATTAATGAAGGCATTTACTTTTCATCCTACTCTGCTCTTACCCGACATTGAAAGACAATTTCTAACGAAAAAAAAAAATTAAATAAATCAAAGCAAAATATTTCCTGTTACAGGGGAAACCTTGCCTCTGGACCAATATTCAAGTTCATCGATGTGCAAAAATATATGAAAAAAATCCTGGCAGTGGTTCATTTATTATTCGAATAATTGATTATTCAGTCAAATCAATAAAATTCAGTAAAATTCACCGTATTTCAGGTGAGATACTGAAACACCACCTTAGCATCAACTTATAAAGTTGTTGAAAGAGGTCGAGATTGCATTTGTTGATAATAATACCCGAAAAGACAATTTTGAACGGATGACTTGAATGAGCAGTAGCCACAAACTGTTAATAATCCAGCATTACACTGACTAGCAACCTCACCCTGTAGAGCGGCTCAGTCTACACTGAAAAATGTATGATTGATAAACTTGCTAAGAAATTTTTTCGTCTAGGATACAGAATTTGTACCAAATGTAACAAAGTAGTTAAATTTTAATATACAGCTGCAATTATTGATGTGATGGTAGTCATCACAGTCGACCATTAATTGTAAAAAAAAAAAATCTTAGCCGACATCCCATGACAATCTAACCAAGAGAAGGGAAGTCATGTTCATCATCAACTTTAGGAGCTTGACGAGCTTCAACACTCTTTTCCTCGACCTGAAAAGAAAAATAATCATGCCAATCGATAATGCTCAATAGTAACATTTCATTTCTCACAATTTTCCATAGTAAGAACAGATACAGATGATTTCTTCAAGCAATCTTGACCCCCCACCCCCCTTGGTGAGATTTCGCAAGATTTTCCTAACTACCACCCCCCTCCCCTAATCTTACGTGAGATTTTTGATTTTGTGTTGTCGCTGTAATTGCGTTGGATTATAAAAAAAAATAAATACTTTCACGCAACTTTGCATCGTTTTCTACTAAAAAAAAAAAATTACTTGATATTTGCTAAAACCCCCCCTCTCCCCTGAGTGAGATTTAGAAAAATTAAGCTTTACCCCCTCCCACCCTTGAACACCTTACGTAATTTATGAACGCCCCCTAGGTTGGCTTTATAGACGAGCGTAAGTTTTTTGAGAAAAAACTGATTTCTCCATTCGTTGCGTATTTTATGAATATCACTGGAGACATTTCCCTTTTCCGAATAAATACACGACTGATTCACCTGTTCGTCACTGCGGTAACGCCTATCCCCGCCATCTCTGTCTCGGCCGGTACCTCTACCGCCTCTACCACCGTCTCTCTCCTTATCGCCGTCCTTCTCTCTTTCGCCGTCTCTGCCTGGCCCACCACGCGGCCCGCCTCGGCCGCCACCACCTCTCGGCCCGCCGGGTCCTCCACGCCCCCTGCCGCGACCTACGCCTCCGGTGCCAGGGCGTCTTTTATCGTTGAACTGAATGTCGATCTCGAGGTGTTTTTGACGGCCAACGCGTTGCGGGAATTCGGAAGCGTCGAACTCTTCTTCTTCGGTTTCCTAGAGATATTACGTAGATTATTAGCACATATGCACAATAGATAATTTAGAGTCACCCACAGAGCTCTCGAATACATCCCTTGTGATCATAGGCGTAATGAGGGGGGGGTTATTGGGGACGTAACCCCCTACCCCATTGGCGAATGAATTCAAGATTGCAGCGCCACAGTCGGCAGTCACAAAATCACACATGCAGACATTGGCTAGTTTCATTGCATTAGGTTATATGTGTTTTTTCGTTAATAAAGTGTGAGTTTATAACGAAAATAAAGACATTTCAGATTTTTGTAGTGAGCTAGGGCATCCAAGTAAGCATTATCATTTGTTTTATTCATTGTATTATATTGAAAATAATACGAGGTTAGAATACTGTTGTGGATGTGAATGGTTTGATCAAAATATATACAGGTTTCTGATAATTTGTTCTGTTCTTAGATTCGAATGGCAAGATTTAGTTTAGGGTTCTTTGAAGGCACAAACACTTTTAGAAGTGCTCATGAAGGTAAAGAAGTTTCGAGTGCTGGACATCATAATATCATAATGACAAGAACATTGTTTTTGTGATGGAATGAATCATGAATTTATAGTATTTGTTTTTTCTGACGTTTTTTGGTGAGAAGTGCTAAATGAAATGGATAATGTGAGATCTCGTTTCAATTTCCTTCATACCTGAACAATACTATGCTCGACTGTGACCATTATTATTATTATAAGCTTGAGGAAAAGCATGGGAATTAATATTGGAAGTTTGATTTTACCGATTCAGAGTTTTACAATCTTCAAATATCCAAATTCAGTAAAAATCAACAAAACATAATACCAAACACAAGAACTATGTCCTCTCGTCCTAGTTATTTTTAGTGCCACCAGGTGGCATATCGCTTATGTTCATTTGCCAATTACTTAGAAGAAATAGAAAAAAAAATTGCAATAATTTGAAAAAATGAAAGATTGTGGTTTGGCCAATTCTTGTTACGCCAATGCTTGTGATGTCAGATTCCAGCTGTTACAGAGCAAGATTCCTTTACGATCTTGATATTTTTTCGATATTGAACTATTACCTCTTCATTTTCCTTTTTCCTAAGCTCGTACATCTTTTTCCATTGGCTAGGGTCCTCTCCTTCACCGGCTTTCCTGATGTTGTACTGAGGCTTGATGCGGCCAGCGCATTTTGCCTTGTATTCGTCTAAAGTCAATTCCTGAGGCTCCTCTTCAACAGGCGTTGTTGCAACGTCATCCTCCCTAATAAAGATAAAATCATAAAAATACTACCCGATAAACATGGAAGCTTGAAAATGGAGATGGAATTCTGCTGAGCCATGTTTTCAACTGAAGTTTTGCCTGAGAATCAATAAGTACAGGGTGGGCAAATATCGATGTTTGTATAGTATAATTCGGTAACTATAGGAGATTCAAAAAATGGACTTCGTATTCTCGATAGCTTTTCATCAAGTTGAGAGTTTACTGGCGTAAACAAGTCTTGGTTTCGAGTTGTGAACAATAGTTCGACTTTTCGACACATACGAATATCATGGTTGTTGTGAATTTTTCCGTTCAATCCACTTTTCAATTTTGAGTTATGACCCAAAGTTATATTTTTCAAATAGTTGACTATGGTTTGATAGAAAAGTATTATTTTTTCACTTCAAGTAGTATGTGACACTGATAAAATCAGATATAAATCTACTGAAATGAGAAGGAAATTGAGATATGAAACTTGAAGAAAATTCTATTTGTAGAATAATAGATAGTAAAAAGAAGAAACAAAACAAACATACTTTTTCTCAACATCAGTAGTTTCCGGCTTGTTCTCTTCACCCCAATTGTTATCAGCATCACTGATAGGCCTGTCAGCATCCCTATAAAAAACAAAAAATTTATAAATTGCACAACTATACCCTTTCAAACTTACTCAATAACGTCCTTGTGAGATCCCCAGTTATGAGCCCCAGCTCCCTCACGTTTGTCGAGCGGCTTAACTCCTCTGTAACCATGGCTGCATTCAGTATTGATATCAAAACCCGATTAATTTAAAATATAAGGTTACTGATTTGGAAAAACAAAGGTATGAGGGTGCAAATGATATGCAAATGTAGTTCCTATACAATATTATGGAAGTAGCAGAGATCTCATGATGCTATAATGAAGATATATTATCATGGATGATTATCTCGATGAAGAGTATCAACTGAGAAAGCCTCCAACTCTCAGCTCTAGAAGACTATCAAATTGAACAGATACACATGTGTGCCAAAGACTATTGTTCAAAATAACCAAAGAACAATGAAATCACTTAAGCCATGTATGAAGATTAACTATCACTTACGTTTTATCAGATCCACTTTGTCTATCGAAATCACGTTTGCCTCTTCGGTCATCAAAAGTTCTTCGCGGGCCTCTTGGACCACCTGGTTTGTTTCCTATAGCACGTGGGTCACGTCCTTCACGTGGACCGTCTCTTTCGCGGCGATCCCCTCTGTCACGTGGACGGCTTTCGAAGTTATCTCCAGTTTGTTCCCGTCTGTCTCGCCTGTCCTCACGGTCCCTAAAGAAAGTGTTTGTTTAATACACTTTCTCAAATTTACCACATATGCATAACAAAGAGATGAAGATAGTCTCGAAATAGCCCAATTCTCATTCAAGCTATTAGCAATTCAATGTTAGTTTATTTAGTGTTTGTGTTAGCGTACCAGGGTACTCAATATATACGCACACTTTCTCGAAGTATCTCAAACTTAAAATACTTACCGATTCTCAGAAGTTCCATTGAATGGCCGGTCTTCACGGTTTCGCCTATTATTCCTCTCCTCTCTATTCTCATTCGACTTGTAATTCTTTTCCTGTTTACCGTCATTCGATCGAGGCGATATTTTCGATTCTACAAAATAATGGGTTGTCTCTATACTACATTCTTAGCTACCTTTTCTTTCGGCAAAATCCCATGTGCGACAGCTTCAAACTGGAATGGCCGCCCAAGATATGGTTCAAGTCAACTTACCATCACGTCTATTATCCAGAGGTTTAGAGTTAGCGTCTTTAGGAGATTTTTTTGGGACAGATGTTGGCTTTCCCTTAGGCACAGGGTCGTTTTTCACTTTGTTTTCCTTCTCAGCAACTTTGATCTTCTTTTTCAATTCAATTTCTTGTACTTTAATGGACAGCGTTTCTGACGGATCAGATTCATCATCCAAAAAAAGAGCGTACCTATTGGCTACGCCAATTCCGTAGGAATTCTCCATGATGATTATTTGATAGAAAAGTCTTCACAACTAGAGGATGTTGGAAGATATATTTATGGCTACTTTAGCCTTTTGTTATTCACGCACTCATTCAATGCAATATGGCCGGTTGCACGAGGTATATCACGCAACTGTAGTGATAATCAGCGAACCGCGCATGTGCGCTGGTCAGGAGCGATTCTGATTCGCTAACACATGCAGTTTGATGAAAAGTGACGAATCACAATTGTTGTCCTTATTAGGAGGAAAATATGCAGAAGGCGGGTTACTTGAATATTCGCACTTTTTATATTCAATTTAATTCATTTCTTCAACGATAATCAAAATATCTCATTGAAATATTCATTCATTTTCATGACAGATCTGAATAAAAATAGTTCGGATATTTCCTTTCATGTATTTTTCGTGACAATTAATGTTTGTTTTGATTCCTATTATTCGGTGTTCAGGATAGCTGTTCTACTCATGCGTCATGGCAAGAATTCAGAACGACCAGGCCAGATACGTTTATAATGGTATTATAAATTTTCATTCCTCTTCAACAATGTAATTTCATGATTTCATCCACATGAATTCTCTATATTCTTTCAAAATTCGTGTGGTGCATATATCCGTGGGGTGAAAGATTGTAAGCTTAAAGACATAATGATTAAGGATCAAAACTAAAAAAGAAGAAGTCATCGTACCACTATAACGAAAATTAAATACCCTGTATGTGGTTACCATTTTCCCTTTTGTAAAAAACTGTTGGTATAACTGTGAATGTGATAAAAAGTGATCAACAATAGTATTTGCAGAAAATGCATTCTGTCATAAAAAAGTTAATTTTGATTCATTCCGAATAACAAAACTGTATTTGTGTTCTTGGGATTTATAGTGTGATAATGAAGGTGATTCTTAGTTTTGCGATGGCTTCTTTGGGATTCTCTGTGTAAACCGAGGCTAAATTGACGTATTTTGTGATACAATACATCATGTTCGCAGTGCCCACTTTGATTACGGTTTCTGATTTTGTCCAAGAAACTCGGGATGATTACAACTCTCCTATTACTTCGACATTCGTTTCGAAGATGCAGCAGTGCAGGACTACTATTACTACATTGGAAGAGGTAATGTTATAATATTAACTACAGTCAATCAATACACTTTCCCTTTCGTACCTGTAAAGTATATTTTTCATTCTTTCACTTTCATCTAAAGTTTCATCAGTCTGAGTTTGTCTTTGATTGCATTGAATATTGAAATGACATTCAATAAATTTATGTCATAACCTACTAAGATCAGCTAGTTGAATTAAATCAAATTAATAATAGAAAGATAACAGATTAGTAGTTCTATATCAAACGTTTTTAGAAAATCGTTGGGTTTTGAGATAATTCTATCACAGGATGCCGGAAGAGATAGTACCTACACAAAAGATTATTGGTTTGCTTTTAACAGGAAATGTTGAGATATCAAATTCAGGTACTATTCGATTATTGAAAGTAAAACTTGAGACTTTTTTTTCGAGAAACAGAGATCATATTCTATTCTATTCTTGGCAACATCAAAGTGACTATAGATATACCTAAGTGGGTGTATGTAGGTAGAGAAGTAGTGAAGTTTTTTGATTCTTAGAAATTATCGTAAGATTAATAAATTCAACAGACATTTTCACCTATGTAATAAATGAATGTGAAATGTTTTGAAATTTCCTGTCCAATGAACAGGTTACATCGATTTAGTTCTAGTCCTTTTCTTCTATTTCTTTCTGTTATACCCCTGTGAAAAAACAGTTCCAAAAAAAAACATGAATAAAAAATACATTCCCTTTCTGCATTTTTTTTTGAAAATAGATGCTAATTTCATTTAGGACATTTGTGAGGTTGAACAATTAGTTTATGTTTTGTCGCGAATTTTTCACCATCCTGGTTAATGTGTGTTCAAGAAATGAATCTGTGTGTATATTGGAATATGGAACTGAAACAAAAACATGGATCTGAAAGAAACATCTCTCAATAAAATTATTTTTATAAGATTATAATCGAACACAGGTTCTTATATCAATGAATTTCTCGTTTGGTTACTTTTACTATGTAGGTATGAATTTTCTCGAATTGAATGTGACAAATTTTAAATGCTGATATCAATTAGGAATAATAGGCATGTTGCTCCCATAGTGAAAGAAGTATCGTTGTTAATGTACAGGGTGTCCCTAAAAGATAAGAGTGAGATCATCATGAAGCTGTTGTGGTTTTTCAGGTGAAAACAAAAAAAAATACCTGATGTTCAATTTTTCATGGATAAATCGTAACTAAAATTACAAGTTCCACCATAACATGAGAAAAAATATCGTTATTCCAATTCGACATTTTTATGTCGTAATGCTAACTTAATGACGTCATAATTGTGGTTTCTGGTTCATTCTCGTATCGATTATATTGGCCATGTGGTGTCGATTTTGGCAGGGATCATGACTAGTGAATATCAAATTCTTGAGATCCACAGAGGCTAAATTTTCAACATGATTCAGCAGCTCTCGAAAATTAACATCCCTATTCCAGAGGTTGTTAGGGTAACAGATGTACTTGTTTTTTTAGGGGTGAATTCATGCAACATCCACTGAACCGAGATTTGTGTATGACAAGATATTGAACTTGACGCATGCTTCATGAAAAACATTATTAGGTTCTTCAGATGGATTCATGCATCATCAATTGAACCTGTTTCATTATAGGAAGCTGCCATAATTCTCTTTCTTGACTAAATCAGTCTAAAAAATATTTTTGTGAAGTTGCTCAAGAACCTGAATAGCATGTATTTTCCTAGTTATTCAAAATAGACTACATGGATGAAAATAAAGTCGACTGTTTATTAATAGTATTCATGTATAGCTGATATTGATATACTCGGTATACTTATAAAGACACTATGAGGAATTTCGGTTGTATATCAATGACGAATTTGAATACTTTTTACGAAATGGTGAATCGTCGTCAAAGTAGTGTACACCTAATTACGTTTCGAACGTTCCAATGAATTGAATTTTCTTTCCGACCCTCTGAAATTCTAGAAATTATGTTTCAGTGTTTCTCAATAATTCAACTCATTATTGAAATATAGTAAATATCGTTATTTCGGAAACAGTTAATTCGATTGGAACTGACACTTGTCCAGGTACTGATTTCAACCCTACTCTGTAGATAACATTCGATTTTAACATGTTTTATCATGCATATGCAGACTATCGAACAAAAATTGTTCATTTATTTGTTTACTGAATGATGGGTGAGTTGTTATTGGCGCTATTAATCATAGTCAACCAAAGTTTGCTTTTGATTCGTATGTATACCTAAAATGGCTGAAATGTGCAAATGTTTCCATAAGGTATGTTTGACCACCTATAACATCAAATATATTCGATTACGAAAAAAATATCGATATCCGATGCTAGTTGAAAATGCTTATGTTTAGAGATATAATTGGAGTGTTTTATGTGACTTCCCACACTCATGTTTGGTTTACAAATGTTGGAGATAAAAATAAACGGATTGAATTTTCTATCGACAATTTATTTATGTGGATTTTAATTGTTACAGACGCTGGATTACGATAGAGATGGGTTGAATAAAATGAAGAAAGCTATCAAAGCCATTCATACATCTGGAAACTGTAAGTATAAGAAATCAAATTCCTACGCAAATGTTTTATGTTTGATAACTTGTTGAACATAACGTCATGTACACGTTTTGTTTTGTTCAAACAAGCAACAAAATTGTTTTGTTTAAACTCTGGAAATATTGTTTTCAGTGAGTCATCTTCACTCTCAACAAAACAGAACAATAATATTTTCTGTAGACAAACCAGATAACACAGTAGATCGGGGGAAACAAAATACATAGTTGGTGATTTTCATTAAACTTGATGAACAAATCTTCCTAGAACGGTTTATGATTTCCTAAATTCACCGATTCCTACATTTTTTTTTTCAATTTTTGGCTTACTGGAAAAATACTTAAAAAAATAACGTATTCCCAATAATTTCCAGCTAATAGGCAAACGACTTCAATGGCTAGAACAGAAATATTCGATCCAATTATGAACAAAAACATGAATTGAAATATCTATATTTCAATCAATTTCGATTATTTGAAAGTTGGTTCGTGAGTCCATTCAGGCATATAATAGTAACTCGAACCTAAATCCAAAACTTTGAAATCATCCTATAATTCTACCCTCGTGGAAAATCGATACTTCAGCGAGTCTAGCCGACTACAGAATATTACAAAATTGAAATATCTCGAGAAGTTATTAGTTTCGACCCACTTCAAGGATAAGTCGAGGAAATTCTTGGTTGTCAGAAGATGATTCATAGACTAGACGTGGCTCAGAAACCAATCTTCATAACGTTATCTGAGATATTTGTTTGAGAGAAGTATATAAGTAACAGTAAATTGGCGTCATCGAGTGTTTTATCATTAAAAAATGGGTGAACTTCTAGACGTGTTGAAAATCTTAAAATTCAATTTTGGGTGTTTTGAAATATTTCAAAACCAAAAGAATTGTGGATTCATTTCACTATAACGAAACTGATATTACTGTTACTGAATATTTATTCAATTTGTCACCCACTCAATCCCAAACAAAAGGTTTTGTATTTCTGCATCAGCAATTCCGAATAATGTTGTAATGTGATTATTCTGAATTTAAACCAACTAACAAGGCTGTTTTGAATATTATACTTGCGTTGAGAGCTATGCATTACTAAAAAATGTCAATGTCCTTTCAGATAGTCTAGTTGCCAAAAGAATATATCCGAAAAAGACGAGCAATCATTGAAAATATCATCGAACCCCATAAAGAAAGAATTTAACTGTACCACAAGTGCTGTTTCTGGTACTTCTGCGATCAAATGCAAAGAGAATAAAATTTTTTGTTCGTACACATATTCTCATAAATAATTTATATCACGGAATTGATAAATATTCATTTGACAGAGCCACCTCACCGTGAAAAATGAATAAAAAACATGGAATATCAAGGCGACTACAAATCTGTTCTGCAATGAATTGTGCGCTGCTTATCAGAAAATGATGAATGTTCGCATTTTTGCCACAAACATTTGTTTCTCTTTTTACAACCTACTATCGAATTCACTTATTCATGATTTATTTATCACCTCAAGGTAAATATGGAATTCCTTGTTTTAAAACATATAGGGGGCGTTACCCGATAGAATGCTTCTTATTTAGTGACACAATATTTTTATTATGAGTCGACATCATTTTGTCTTGCTTAATTAATATGAAGGAAATGGTCTGTTCGAAGAAAGTCCTTATAGATATTGATATAACTATATCATAGATCATCCTACTTTCAGCAATAATTAAGTAGGTGGGCGCAAATATTTTCACATTTTCACCCACTTACTATAGAAATAACTTGAGTGAACGTATGAAATTTTCTTCAAGTTGTAATTTCAGGTAATTTAGATAAGTGAATTGAGAACGAATCATAATGTAGAATATCCAATCAGAATAGGTCATGAGATAATGGTTTTCAAAATTTTCTTTTCAATCTGACTCAAAGGCAGTATTCATAGTAGACGTTTTTTTCGTCTTTCTGTCGATATAGCATCTATGATTATGTAAATATTCTATGCGAAAGACATGATGTTGGGTATTTCCAGGAACACTAGCTGTTTAGCATTGAAATTTTATACAGGGAAATTCTGATCGCCCGAGTCAGTGACATTTTGCTGAATTACTGATAATTTTCATAATTTTTTTTCAGGTCATGTAGATAATGAGTCGTATTTAGTGAAAGCCCTGGAAAAAATAGGCCAAAATGCGACTTCGAAGGAACAGGAAGAAATCATAGGAAATGCTTTTCTAAAATTCGCAGTCGTCACTCAAGAACTCTCAGCCCTGATGAAAACCCTTATGCAGAATCTGAACAACATTGTCATGTTTCCACTGGACAGTCTTCTGAAAGGCGACTTACGTGGTGTCAAAGGCGACCTCAAGAGGCCCTTCGATAAGGCTTGGAAAGATTATGAGAGCAAGTATGCCAAAATCGAGAAGGAGAAGAAGCAGCAAGCGAAAGATGCTGGACTGATTAGATCGGAAGTGACTGCACCGGAAATCGCTGATGAGATGGAGAAGGAGAGGAAGCTTTTTCAGTTGCAGATGTGCGAGGTGAGGTGGTTGTGAAAAAATTACCTTTTTCTGCCTTGTTTAACTTGGAATCGGTTGTTCAGTCAAGGATAACAAATATGATACAAGTTCTCAGGCAGATGATTTGGAAGCAATTGATTTTGTTGATTCATGAAGAAAAATTACCAGCATTCAAAAAACTATTTCGAGAAATGTAGAGAAAATTAAAAGCAAACACTGGTTTTTTATAGTCTCTCAGATACTTCTCGAAGACATTATTCATAATGCTCAGGTGGTGATTATTTATTCTTTTTTTTTCAGTACTTCATAAAATATAATGAAATCAAAACAAAGAAGGGTATCGATTTGCTACAAAGTTTAGTAGAATATTACCATGCTCAAACTAAGTAAGTGAAATTTGCTAAAAGAAAACGATACCATCATCACCTCACCTTATATTCCAGTTATTTTCAAGATGGACTGAAGACAATAGAACACTTCGGAAACTACGTAGCAGATTTAAGCATAAGGTTACAAAAAATACGTCAAGCTCAAGATGAGGAGAAGAGGAAATTGTGTGATTTACGTAACCTTATAAAATCCACTCCCAGTTTAGAAAAAGAAGTAAGATATACAATTTTCCCCTGTAGAAAGAAGGCAGCATATTGTCTATTATGATATATCGTATAAGTTACTCGAAATGTAAGGTCTGTCTGTATACAGAGTGATCTGTTGTATTTTTATAATTTTACGACAGCAAACCGAGTGGAATGTCCGGCTTGATTTATGAATTGTTGAACTAGGTAGGTTCCCAAATAGACCGAGGAGCAGCTGGATATTCCCTTCACCAACTACAGGGTGATAAACACCACGGGGTGACCAGGACGGGCCATCTTTTGAAGAAATCCGAAGGTAAAATGAGACGGGTGTGGCAAAAGAGAAAGTGCCGGGTGCAGGCTGAGGGGTATCTCGACATTTGTCATGCTGACGAAAGTAAACCCCCCACCCGAGTGAATTTACTTACTTGCCAGATCAAAATTGTGCCAGACGATAAGAGAAGTTTTGATTTAATATCGTGTAAGTGAATAGGCAATATTTTCAATTATTATAAAATGAACATTAGTCATCGATGTGTCATCTTGAATAAACTATATTTTCCAAAATTCATCATGTATATTTTGTGAGGATAATTTTATTTGTTTCGTTTGTTTGAATTTTTCGTTGTTTCAGATAATAGAACGTACCATTTCCAAGCGGAAGATGAGATTGATCAGAGAGCTTGGATGTCAGTATTAATAAATTGTAAAGAAATGGCTCTAATGAAGGCTTTCGATGACAGTACGAAGACTGGCGGTGATAAAGTCAACCATAGTTTCATAGAATTGCAACAAGCTATTATAAAATATATACAAAAAATTCCAGGGAATGATAGATGTTGCGATTGTAATTCCCAAAATGGTGAGGACAAATATTCGGACAAATCAATTGTGTAACTAAATTATCTTGTTCTTAGATGCGACGTGGCTGTCGACGAATTTTGGGATTATTGTATGTATAGAGTGTTCGGGTATACACAGGGACCTAGGTGTTCACATTAGTAGAATACAATCGTTAACTTTAGATAACGTTGGAACTAGTCAGTTAGTCCTTGCTAGATTTATGACTAATCACCTTTTTAATGACACTATGGAAGCACAGCTCTCCCCAAATGAGAAACTCGACCCTTCCAGTTCAATGTACGTTTCATCCATACGACTCGAATTCCTCTTTTCTAGTGATTTTGTTGTCTTTTTTAGGGAAGAACGGCTTAATTTTATCAGAGCGAAATACGTAGAGAAACGGTTTTCTGTGAAAACATGTGAGTCTGAGAGGGAAAAATTGTATGAATTGGAAGACGCTATCAATAGAGGTGATCTGCGGTTACTTCTAGAAACGTTTGCAGAAAATGTTGATCTAAGTGCCCCATTACCTTCTTCAGTGAGTCCCGATTTCAACAGCATTTTTTAACAATAATAATACCCATGAAAATGAATCATATAGTTTATAACAAATTATAACTTGAAAAAGTCAAAGAATAATTAAAACTCGCGTTATATTCATTAGTATAACAAATGGATATTTTAAATTGATTCATGTGTTTGAGTGCCACTCGAATATAAAATATGTATATGAAAATTTTGGAAATCTTGTATAATATATATAATTTTTTGCCAGATCTATTGTAGTTGAATCTTAGTTTCTTCAATTTCCCTTATAGAAAATCGGAGAGACCGCCCTTCATAGAGCCATCATAAACGAAGCAGGAAGAACACTGCACATTGTCGACTTCCTCATACAGAACATGTCGAACGCGGCCATTGACAAACAGACCAATCCTCCATCAATTCCGGAAATGAGCGGCTCTAACACGGCCCTGCATTTATGTGCCCTCTACGATAGGGTGGAATGCATGAAGCTTTTACTTCGAAGTGGCGCTGATGCCAATATTCGTAATTCACACCACAAGACTGCCATGGATATTGCTCAGGAAATGAGTAACAATACCTGCCAAGAATTGGTGAGTTTGAACAAGGAACTTTGAAATCTTTTTCAAAATTTTATTTACGTTGATAGTATTGCAACAGCTTGTTGGAATATGTGCTGTTGCCAACTTTATGGACTAAGATCCATCAAGATCAAGAACTGACTAGAACCTTCCTCCAAGGATATGTTTATGACCCTGACTGTCGCTCTAAGTTTTTTTTTCTGCGGTATTAACAAAAAAATCTGAATAAAGTGTCTGTGAGTTTCATACTGGAATATATTGTTATTCATAAAACATCAAAACCACACATAAAATCTGAATTACTGTTCAACACTTCATAAGGGAGAAATTACTTATCTATTTTCAATCTAGGAGTAAATGGATTTTCGAAAAAATTTCCATGTCAAAAGTCTTATTCTTCCGAATTTCTTTCCTGCAGTATCGTAAATAATTTACGGCATTTTATGTCATAAATGATATCATTATTTTTCCCGTTGTGAAGTAGATCATTGAAATACTATCACTGAGTTTCGATTACTTCCAGTTGCAAAATGCTGCGAATCGGCTGAAGAACTACTTCGACAACATCAATATCGACTGGAACTTGTCACATGACGATGGTTCAACGGACTTCTCAGATGACGAAACTATCATCGACGATAGGGTGAGTAGTTATTGTCTTACACGAGTTTGATTAAGTAACTGATTTCGAATTTTTAGAATGGATCTTTGACACCTGAGAAGAAGAATCGCTCGAGACCTCCAAGCTATACAGGTGGGGACTCACCCGTAACATTACGTTCGCGTTCATCTACTTGCGATAGTTTACAGTTAGGAAGTAGTCCTAATAATATTAACAGGCAAATGCCTCTTGCCCCTCCCACTCAATTCAAAAAACCAGGTAACATTTTCGTGGATAATTGTCGGTGTGGTACTTGTGATAGTGTACCGTATTTTCTTTTCAACAGAGGCTTTTTACATTTTTCGTTTCTTCATGCAGGTTGGTGATTACGTCTAATTTGAACTTGTGCAATTGGTGGATTTTTTTTCTTCATCAAAGAAATAGTCGGGGTATAAATGTTTTTATATGTGGTGAGCATATATTTTTCCTAGTGCGGCTGTGATTTATATAAGCACAGAAAATATACCGACAAAACCAATCATCTCCAATGTTTTTCAAAGATAGCTCCAAAAAATTTTTTCTTCTCCTTGGGTGACGTTGGTATGAGAAAACAAGAAAGATAATTTTTTCAAATTAGAAAATATTTTAGATAAGTTGTTGTTCTCGTTCGTTAGGGTAGGGGGCATTTTCTTATCCATCATTTCATTGTAATATACTCATCACTATTATCAATACTATAACTACTGGTGAGAATACTTCCGAGACAATAAAACATACTATGTTTAATATTCTATATGAGCGTCATTGTGAAAAGTCTCTGAGAATATTTCTATAGTGCTTGATTGTGATTCATGTATTTTTCTGCTGTAGCATGCGTTTTTTTTTGTTTTATATGTTTATTGCAACAATAAATGTTCATGTTTATTCCGTAAGTACTCGAAGTATTTTCAATTTCAGTAGCAGAAGTTTTGTAATGTTTTCATGTGTCCTACGTAATCATAAAGTTATGACACTTTGAAGGTTTCAGAACTTCTAATACGACTGTCTTGACCTCAAACAACCAAAAAATCTCTAGGTTTTGAAAGTTCTACATCTGGTTACTGATTTCTATTCTATTGAATTTTTATATTTGATTTTGACAGTTATGATCCACAACAATAAAAAACGGGCAGCTCCGATGCCACCACCAAGCAGTTCCATGCAGTATGGAACGTTGCCTAGTAGCCACAGCAGAACGCCGTCTGATCCAATGTCATTTGGATACCATACTCTAAGTCATACTCATAAACGTTCACCTAGTAGTGATTCTAGTTCGAGTAGATCTGTGATACCAATTGGTAAGTACATTCACGGATAAGAATTTTCTATAATAATTTCAACACAGCAATATCCTTACAAATTGAATCTCGACTAGTAGTTTTCTCACTGTAAACATCAGTGTTTCATTTAATGATAAATATCTATATTTTTCCAGGAAACAAACTAGTCATGACAGATTGCAAGAATTCCGATAAATTTGCGTCTGTGAGAAGACCCCTGAATCCTCCTCCTCCTGCACCTTCTAGTAGACTGTCAAATGGAAGATCAACGGAAAGTATATCGTCCATGGCCTCAGATATCGATGTAGCAGGAATTACTCATAATCCCATTCCTCCTCCAAGAAGAGTAAGTATGATTTTCTAGTTCCATAATGAGTTTTTCCAGTTTCTGGATTCTTCAACACGTTCTAATGATAGCAATTTCATTTAATTTTTTTCCATTTAGATAAATTTTTTATTGAAATATATTACATATTCTTCCAAAGGAATATAAAATTCTTCGAATATATCATTGTTTGTCCCTTATGACGAGTAAATTCTAACAGCCCATAATTTCCCCAATAAGATGTTCCTTATCTGGTTCTGACAGCTATTCAATTGCTTATTCACCCTTATCTATTATTCGTTTGGAGAATTGAGGGAATGGCTGTCACTACTTGGTAGAAGAAGAAGAAAAGTTAGTGTCCTTCATTTTATGGTTGGTTTACAGAAACGGAAATATCGTTTGGATAGTTTAACTGAGGATACTGATCTCATTAATGTGGTAAAAACGCAGTTTGTGAATACAGTAGCTTCATATTAATCACTTGCCAAGAGTGTATTGATTTTTAACAATTAAAACTGATTGAATATTGTTTGAAATTGCAAAAATTACCTTAGAGCTTATATTAATCATTCAGAGAACTTTCATCAATTTATTGTGCAAAGTTCCCTTGATAATGCTTTTCAAGCTTAACGTGAGAATAGTTTTCTCTCTGATTTCATTTGTTGTTTGAACGAAGGAATTTTCCCAAATTCCTTCGTTCTGTTGTTCTGTGTGGCTTGATTACAAAATAAGAAAGCTGGTATTTATTAGTGAATTGGTTTTACCAATTTTGTAGACTTCCATGATTCAATGGAAAATATCGAAAATGCATTGTTCAATAAATTAATGATTAAAAATCACCTGAACAAAGTTCAGGCAAGGATGATTAACTATTATGATGGCTAAATTTTCACACTTCAGTGTTTTTGATCATTTTATCACCTTCTAATGTACGGGACCTAATACACGCATCAAGATCATGGTTTTGTTTCCGTGAAAATGTCATTTTGGAAGATATCAGCTGTCTTTATTTATAGAATCGATAGCAATCGTCTACCATCAATCATTCTCGCATTTCAACAAAACAGTCAATTGAAATGTCTTTATATTCTCCAGTCATCCGACTCTCCGCCTCACAGAATATCGTCCAGTCCGATATCAACCAGTTCGTTGTGTTCTCCCCGTTCTGTGCCCAGCGGCAGATTATCCTACACCTCGAACGGCAACAACGGATCGCGAAGGTGCAAAGCCCTCTACGATTGTGCCGCAGACAACGACGACGAGCTGTCATTTCAGGAAGGCGAAATCATCATAGTCACCAATGAACACACGGACGATGACAATTGGATGGAAGGAATGTTGGAAAGTAATCCAGGTAGAACTGGTATGTTCCCCATTAGTTTCGTCTATATGTTGTCGGACTAGCGGATTAACTGTCAACAATTGGTGTAAAAGCAAAATATATATTTTTGATGTACATGGTAATAGACGATGAATTGCTAGTTATTTCTGATATCTATCTTGTTTGGTATACGTTGTTAGAAATGTCTTCAATGTCAACTACAGTTGAAATTGATTATGTCATAGCAGTATTCACAATCAATGAATACCTCTCGTGAGAATGACTTGCTTCAAAAGAATTTATCCAATGCTAGAAGTGTTGAACTCTTTAAAGATAAATGGTACAGGATGGTTGAAACAAAATGTAAGATTTTGTGATGTACTTAATTTCTTGAACGCTGTAAGAATAATAATATTTTTCATTAGTGAAGACGCGAAAAGTGATATCAAAAGATTCTTTCAAAAGCGATTCAGATTAGTTGATCTTGTATTCAACGTTTTCATGCTTATTTATCATATGTGAATGCCATAGCTATGCTGTGATATTTTGAGTCAGATCAACTGATCATTTGAAGAACAAAACTGAAAATTATTAATGAACCAATCATTTAAAAGTTATAACTCAACACTCTTCATAGCAAATTATATTCTAATGCTAATTCATAAGCAATTTTTCTTTAGTTGATCGTTGATTTAATTTACTAAATAGTAAAATAGCCTTCAAATATTTACCAAAATATACCAAGAGTTTATGAAATGAACAATTATAACTATTATATATTTTGTGTAGAGAATTGTATGTAGTATATAATTTGTATATTTTTGTTATGTATATTATGATTGCTTATCGCCATTAATATTTATTGACTACTAATTGATTTGTAAAAATAATCAATACTCCTGTTGATGACAGAGTTTGTTTCTTCAACTCTGGACGTTCATTGTGGACCATTACAAGCAGTGTGGAATGAATAGCAAATTGAATTTAACATGTCTAAACTAAAGAACATTCAAATTTCACTTACAACAAAAAATGTCGATGGAATCCATTTGTATTGATTTGGCCATTTTTCATAAACAATTATCCGCCAGCCAACACAGGAAATGAACCTGGCCCTTCTTAACAACCTATCGTAAATTTTCTTTCAACGTGGAGTTGAATTTCTGATCTTTTAACCAGAATGATTCCAAATGATGGACAATTCGCTTTGCTCTTCATGATTAGATCAATCTGCCATACATATTTTGTCATTGAGTTTCCGTCTTGTAAATATGATTTATGTTTTCATTAAGGAAAACCGGATTTTTCTATATTTATGTATTTCAAATTCAATTTTCAATAGGTCTTATTGAATAAAGCATGTTTGTGTATTTGTATATTTTCGTAGAAATCTATTTATACTGGATGTTTTATTAATATCGCTCGAAACTTATTTCTTATTTTTAATGTTCAATTAAGGACAAAAATTACAAAGATATATGTCTGAATCGTCTCCAATATGCAAGGAGTACAAGTTCATTTCTTATTGATGTCTAGTGCTCAGAAACAGAAAGGATTTTATTTTCTTGGAGACGATACAGTCTTCTCCTTACTTGAATTCAATAAATATGACTTTGTCAATGTTAATGCAACACTCTGAATACGAATCGTGTGTTGAATATTGTGAAACCAAAGAAAAAGTATTTATCACTTCTGAACATGAATTCAACTGTAATATTTGCCAGTGTATAGCAGTTTTAGGATATCTGTTGATAATTTCAAATTTTTCAAAGTTGAATGGCAGTAGGTTCAGAGCCATTTCTCAGATTCTGCATTTCCCCAAAAAAATAATCCCGCAAGTGGGCAATCTGTAGTTAAAATATTTTTCTAAGATGTGAATATTTTTTCGTAGATTTAGAAAAAATTAAACCAAAACATTTAATAACCAAATTTAATGAGGAAGAGCGAAACGACTATTTTTTTTTTTCAAATTCTACATTTCAACTTCGAAAAACATGAAATGGTGCATCAAACATTGAACATCCAGTGTGACAGTGTAATTCATCATAACTTCTGAGATACAGGGTGGACATATTTTCAGAATCTGTTTGAAATTGAATGAAGATTTGGGTTACATTAAATATATCATGAATTATTAAAAATTCCATCACAATATTTCAGCATCTACGTAAACCATTTCCTGTTTTTTATAATTATTCAGTAACTGATACACTACCATATTTTGATAATTTTCAATTTTTACTCGCGAGTAACAAGCAGCTATGCTAAATCGTCTCATTCCCTTTTTTATTTTAATTTTGGATGGTGATCAAACATGCTGTTGATCAGTTGTTATCATGGCTTTTGATGTATGTAATTTTAAAATGATAGCCAGGTGTATTTTACTGTCGAGTTTTGATGCTGTTTCAGAAAATTATCAATAAAAATATCTTTAATTTGATTCTGCGTTTCTTGTAAATCCTCTACTCTAGATTATGTATAATGTTTTATTGATCAAAAGCATTGCTACATTAATACCAATTCAGTATTAGTAAACTGTCATAGAGTTTTCAAATAAATTGGTTAGGTCTTCTTCAGACTGCTCTCTTGGTGCCATTTTTGTGATCCTTTCCTACAACAGAAATTATAAACTATTGTGCTACTCGAAAAAAATTACTCGAAAATTGATGTTTTTCACAGACCTGGGGAAGGGTTCCTTCAACAAGCTGAGGGATATCATCCTTCAAGAATCCCAGTTCACTAAGACCATTCTCGATCTTCATATTATACATGTACTTTCTGAGAGTATCTGACAAGATCTTCCCAGCATCAGCTCTCTTCGCATTTCTAATATCAGTTCCCAACATTTCGGCAGCTTCCAAATGCCTTTCAGGAGACGTTGGTGCAGTAAACTCAAAAACAGCAGGAGCTGTCATTACCACTGACAGACCGTGAGGAATCATTGGGTGATCATCACTAAAGAAAAAATGTGTAATTTGTTTCAATTACACTGGTAGGATTTACCTGTAATCTTTGGGGAAGAAATTACGGACATTTCCAGAAATTGGGTAGGAAAGGCCATGAGGTAGATGCACTCCTGCATTGCCAAATCCTACACCCGCCATAGTGGCGGATAAAAGCATCTGTGATCTCGCTTCCAAGTCCTCAGGATGAAAAACTGCTCTGAAAATTCAACTGCTGTTACAGTGATCGTCATTTTGATTGAAATAAACCTTACCTTTCGAAGAATTGTCGTATGATATTCAAAGCGAATCTGGCCCATACATCTGATACAGGGTTTCTGCCCTGAAAGGTGGGTCTGGATTTGGGATTATCTGGACATGGAGACCGCTCATCGTATGGAACGGTAGTAAAAGATTCCAGAGCATGACAGAATACGTCGAATCCCGAAAAAGCTGTCACTCTTTCTGGCATTGTTAGGGTGTGCAATGGATCTATTATACCGAGACTTGGTCTCAAAGATCTGTGTGATATTCCGGTTTTTGCTTTGAGAGGTTGGTAGTCGAACACGCTAACTCCGGTAATTTCACTGCCTGTGCCTGCTGTAGTGGGAACTGAAAATAATCAGATCTTCACCACCCACTAAATAAGTATGAATAACGAACAAATTGATAAAGTCAGCTCTCAGATTCGAATTCAGAATCTATAAATGGACTACGAGTCAGTATAAAAATGAAAAAAATGTATAACGAATATGGTACAAAAAGAAAAAGGAGCAGTGAGTTCTTTGATATTGAATATACTCACTAGCAATCAATGGCTTGAGTGGAACTTCGACAAGTTTTCCTTTTCCAATAGGTGCATTGACATAGTCCAAGAATTCTGCTTCTGGATCACATGAGTAAAGATTGGCTGCTTTTGCAGTGTCTATAACAGATCCACCTCCAACAGCAATAAAAGAGTCGAAATTTCTAGATTTGGCGTAGTTTGCGGCATCTATCATACTACAAATATGTTTGTTATTGATGAGCTACTCTTCGATGCTATTTAATGAGATTTATCACCTTTTATCTGTAGGTTCAACTCTACACTTGTCGAATACTTCAAATTTCACTCCATTTTTAGTCAAAGAATCGATAGTTGTTTTGACAGGTTGTAGGTTTACTAAATATGGATCTGTCATAACACAAACATATTTTGCATTCATATTCACCATGTCCATACCAACTTCCCGAGTGACTCCTTCTCCATATCGGATAGTCGAAGAAACCATCTATAATTCAAAGTATCAGTAGATTCAATCATTCTTAATTCAGAGCATATATAATCACTTCAAAAGCATAATCTTTGGAAGGCAAAGATGCGTTAGAGCTGACATGGACCCTTCCCACATTTGAATGAGCTGGACACTTACAACTGGAAGAAATACGTAGTGTTGTGGAATAGGAACTAATGAAACAGAACTTACGAGTTTGATGCTAGAGATGACAAGAGGTCGAAAATTCTTGATCGTGTACCCATACTGAGAGTTCCTAATAAGAAAAATACATAAAGAAATGGTTTTTATTCACTATTTAACCACATAGAAATAATGCGATTGATAATATTATCGTTATAAAAAATGACCCAGAGATCAAGGTTATTACTTTAAGATGAGTGGACAACTTAATCTGCAATATAAATCGAAATCATTGGAATGATAACCATGAAGATAGAAAATCTTCAAAGAACTAGAAAGTTTTTTCTCATATCTTGATGAAAATGAAAGTATTCAAAATATTTATTGTTTCTATATCTTTGCAATATTGATTGTTTTAAGACCTTTTATGCATTGATGGCAAATTTGAAATGATTTCAATAACATGAATATGTATAGAAATCACTAATTTGTTGCCATACCATAATCACCTAGGAATGCAAAAATACTGTAATTCCACAAAAAAGCTGCGGTTTTCAGTTTAATTGCCACATCCGGCAACATTGTGTTCGCTGCTTGCTTGAATTTATACGTACTTCGATCGAAACACAAAAATATTTATTAACCTATTTTACGGAAAATATTTCAAATCAATCGTTTTTAAAGAATCTCTTGAAGAAAATGACATACTGTTGACATACCTATTCCAGAATGTGTATTTTCACTGGAAAATATATAAAGCTGTCCTTAGAACTGTGATAATCTTAAGCAAAGTTTGGAACGTGTATGATATTATACAATCTATCATGCATTTATATCTTTTCATTGGATGTCACGGACTGGCGTCCATGAGATGGTTGCGTGAAAGATAATATTATGTACATATTAAAAATTTTCAAATGCAAAAATAGATTCGCACTATATATTTTTTTTTGAAATCATTAAAATTATTTTCAAATATTAGATTTCTACTAATTTGATACGGCTTCTTTTTTGAAAACTTTTTAGTGATGAAACCTGTAACGTTACATCTGTCTGTGAAATTACTATTTACAGATATCCTCTCGCTTACTCACTAATTTTTTCTTTTCGTATAGATGTCTCTCCTATATATATATATATATATTTATAAAACTTCCCACGAAAGGAGAAAATGCTTGTGGTCTAATATTTCATGATTGGAAATAATACATTGATAGTTGAGACTGTTGAGAGATTCACCAATCTGACTTATTCTAATCATTGCTTTATATTCGAATATAAAGTTTCCATTGATAACTTTCAGATCAAAACGTACGAATGATTATTTCAACTGAAAACTTTAATTGCATGATACTGCTACTAGATTAGACGTTGATTTTGAATTCAACTAAGGAAACTCAATATATGAATAGTGAATGACCTGGATTTAGGCACGATAAAATAAGGTGGATTACTCATTATCACATAAACAGCGTATTTTTTATTCTCGTTTTCACAACCAATGATAAAGTGGTTGCCTAACTCATCAGTGGATGACTTGGGGTGCGTTCCATTAAGCGCTCACAACGCCCAAAACACTCATTCAGACGTTCCACATGGCGACCACGATCGTTGGGGTCGTGGCGAAAATGTCATGAATGACGTCATGATTCATGCTCACGATGACCGATCTCAATAGGTGGGTCGGCGTGAGCGTTTCGATGACGCACAGAACCAAGTGGAACGACAAAATTCGTGGTCGTGAGCGTTGTGAGCGCTTAATGGAACGCACCCTTGGTAGTCTGAAAAGAGACGGAAGATAATTCTGAATTTTATGATACATAATCCAGAACTGTGGTATCTGACTGTTCAACAAGATAAACCTATTTTGGATAAATCACTATCTCAGTACGTGCAATGATTCTTTTTGTTTTTTCCATTTCAGTTAATGTATCATTTGCATTTTCAGATTTCCATTTCACTTGGGTGCCGACATATGAATTAGAAAAAGCTTGTACCAAATATAAATGTTTGCATCGTTGGTGAAGTCATTTCATTGATAAGGGTAATTTCAAAGAATAACTTAACCAACACTGGGTTATAACGGAAGACATGATCAATAAAATCACCTCATTGGAATCTTTAATAATTATTTTAAACTATAAGCGCAATAACATCATAAATATAAACGATAAACTTATATATTAAAATCATTACGTAAAATGTTAATAGTGAAAAACTAAGCATTCCCAATATATGGGGAAAATGATGCAGCTGTGCATGAGACACATCCAGCAGATTTCAAATAAGTATAATTTAATCCATGTTGGTCAAAAGATATTTACATTATACGTCTACGCATGATACACTTCATAGCCCTAAATAAAATGAAACTACAATTACGAAATAATCATCATCAGCTTGAAGTTTCAAGTGGAATGGACGGCTGGAGTCGCTGAAAACTCGTAGCGACTGAAAGTTGGGGTTTTAGAACCAGAAAGGTCTTCAGACAAAGGTCTATACACAGATCCACTGTGCTTCTTCTCGCCTTGGCCAGTGGTCCAAAGAGGAATCTTCAGCCTTGGAAGATTAGCCCTGTGCATATCGAACCGGTTGTTCCTTCTGAGTATACAAAGGGTTGCTGTCACAGCCACGGTGAGAACAACCAAAGCGCTGAGAACGAACACCGAGGTGATAGAGAGGATGTATGAAGCCCTAGCCAAAGTCTCCTCGTGCATCTCCTTTGCAGACGGTTGCTCCTCGGGAACAAGTTCATCTTCGTATGAGTAATCTTCATCGTCTTCGTCATCGTATTCATCATCATCGGGTAAAACGTTAGTTTTGTCAGTGGTGATCTCATCGGGTATTTTCGGCTGTACCGTTATGTATTCGGTGGTGCTGATACGTGGGCATGCGTCGTTGTAGAACTCTTCCCATTCCATGGTACTGAAACCATCAATGTCTTCACCGAAGGTTCTTTCCGATCCTACATGCAGGTTCTTCGTGAACTCCATTGGAGAAACACCCCTCTTTTCCAACCCGTGGATGAGTTTGCATAGTTTATCGTCGAAGACCAGAGGGTTATTGTTTAGATCGATAACTTCGAGAGCAGGCATAACATCAACTTCATCTTCACTGAGTGTCGCGATTTCATTGTTCCCAAGTAAAATCTTGTGCAGCGATTTAACGACATTGTTGTTATTAGACCAGAGTTTTGTCAGAGATGCATTCCTAGCGTCAATCTCTCTAAGAACTCGGTTATTAGTGAATACCTCGGGATTGAGAACCATCAGTGGATTGCCAGCAATATTCAATGTCTCAATGTTGCGATTATTTTTGAAAGTAGCTGGACCAAGATAAGAGATTTGATTGTAGGAGATGTCTAAGATCTTCAAGCTCGTGATGGCGTCGAAGATGTTGTCAACGTTCCTGAACTCGTTGTGCGATAGCTCCAAATTGATCATTCCAGCCATATTCTGGAAGACGGAACTATCCAACGTCTTCAGCCCACAATGGTTACAGGAGAAAGTGTAAGTAGAGAATCCTCGATTATTCTTCAAGAAGAATGATGGCAAAGTTCCGAGGTTATTACCATCCAACACGATCTTGATGAGGTTTCGGTTGCTTGAGAAAATGTCATCGTCGATTCTGGTCAATTTATTATAGGAGAGGTTGATCACAGATAACTCCTTCATGTGCTCTAGAGTTTTGTGAGAAATGTTTTTGATGTGGTTATGGCTGAGGATGAGTTCGTTCAGAGTGGAAAGTTTCCTAGCAGACTCCTCATCGAAAACTTCCAGCTGGCAATTCTTAAGCGAGAGAGTTTCTAGGTTTTCGGACGTGTTCAAGCGGAAATGCTTGATCGGATTGTTGTCCAAATACAAGCTATTCAGTTCTTGGTTGTTGATGAATATTGGAGCTGGTAGCTTGAAGATTTCGTTGCTCGACAGGTACAGCTCTTCAAGCTCGAATAACTCAGCGAAAGTTTCAACTTCTACATTCTTGATGAGATTACCAGTCAGATTGAGGAATGTGAGTTTCAGCAAGTTATTCAGCTTAGGGATTTGCTCCAACCCGCATTCGCCGAAGTGGAGTTCTTCCAATATTTGAGAAGAAAGGTCTGGACTGTCCTCAAACCTGCAACCGTGGAATTTGACTCTTTTAGTGTTGTTGAATGCTTTGGCGTCGATGGCTCCTATTCTGGAGTTGATGAAGAGGATGTCATCGAGGTTCTTGAAACCGCTGAACGCTGATTCTTGGATTTGGTAGATGTTCACATTATCGAAACTGATAACGTTCATCGAAGTTTTGCTGATGTACTCGAAGGTGGTTGCGTTGAGGACAAGAGGTCTGTCACAGTCGATGATTTGCAAGCGAGTTGGAAGTTTGGCGAATTTGCATTTGCATTGATCGATGCAAAGCTTGGAATTCGTGGGAAGAGCCGGTATTGCAGATGCCGCCGCAAAGGCGGCAAATAAAAGTATCCAGATTTTCATTTATCTACAAAAAACAAGCCAATTAGTTCAATCATACTATTCAATGAATAAGGAGAATGAAATCCTCCTGGCAACACAAAAGAAATGATCTATTTTCTACATATACCATCATAACAAAAGATTATTGGGACATGTTATGAAGGATACCTAACCCATTTTTGGAAAATGTCACAATTTGACAGCTGTCAAACACTTTGGGATCCCTACACTTGTTCGTATCACAAGAATTTGAATGGACATAATTCGAAGGGATGGGTTATTCCCGGCATCGTTGGATTTTACTCCATCACGAATGTTTCTTGTTTATATTTAAAATAGTGAATTTCCAATATGTACTGTTTTCCAGGAAAAAAAATGATTGTGGAAACTGATTGAGGTGACCGCATTACTTATTTCTGTTTCCCTTGATAAGAGTTTTATATCTCATTGCGAATTGTCGAGGATTAGTTCAAACTTTTACGAGTTTATTGTTGATTCAATTGTTTTTATTTCATAGTGGCTCCAATTCGAACAAATCACTGCCTCATTAGTTATTAATAACTGATACTTAACTAGGTGATAGGTGATTCAATGACACCAAGGTAATTGGATAAACCTCGGAAATTCCCATAACATAACGAACTGGGAATTATATCTCATTTTTTCACGAGAACAACTGACAAAAAAGCTTGTTTGGAATGGGTAGCTTTCAATTCGATATCGAATAACAAAACACGAACGTGGCGGAATTCGCCAGATAACAATTAATGCTTATCTTAAGTAAACATTGCACTAAGTAGGTATTGTGACTGATGGCGTCTGTATTCTATAGTCATCAAATACGACCAAAGGTGAATTTATGCCTAACTAAATTTAGCCCCAACAGAATGAAAAAGTGTAGCTGATTTCTTTTCAAATTATTAATCTCCTTGAGATATTTTTCATTTGACTTTCGCATAATTCTATTCAATATTTGAAGAAAATTACACATCAATATAAAAGAAATTTCGTAACAGGTGAGAATAACTGACAAATTCAAATTACAGCAAGATGTAATCCATTGGGGTTAAGTAATTTCAATGTTTACCTCTGGTCAATTTTGACACATTAATATATCAGACGAAAATTCATATATATTGAGATTAATTTTTGTACTTGACAGCTGGTATAGTTTATTTATTCAAGGAATATATTCGTTAGAGCTTTGGTGATATTTCAATACCACAAAAAATACCAACTGAATCGGCAATAACACTACACATTGTGATAAGCTATTTCAATTCTGTTCAACGAAAAAGAATACTGATAGCGAGTTCAGAATGAAGGAACAATATCAATTTATCGATTGAGCATTCGATAAAAATCAGAAAGAACACAAGCTGAGCTGTAGTTTGTCCTCGATAGTCTGAAACGTGATTTCATCCTATAAGTAAACGTGCAATGTTAGCAATAATTGTACTACTATGTCTCACAATGAAGTAAAACATCAATAATATTACTGTCGAATGATATAACACTATAAGAAATTATACTATATGTATAACCTTGAAATTATCGAGTTTTTTTCTGAAATTGTACTACGAATGCTGAATGAGTAGAGTGTTGCCTGTATATTTGGTGTTTTCATTTATTTTTACTGTAAAATTTTATGAAAAAGATGAGGTAGATCTCATTAACAGCCTATGTGGAGAAAATTACAGATAATTACAGTTAATATTGATGAAATATAACCAGTTGATTCTGAATCCCCATTTATAATCAAAATTCGGTAGCCAAAGTGCACATTTCTATTAATAGCCGCTGAAAATACAGAGATAACCTTGAATAGCCATACAACTTCATGAAATGCAATAAATTATATTTTTTTCAATGAATAATAAATTCAATTCGAATCTGTGATCATTTCGGTTATCTAATATAGACGAAGATTTATTTAAAAAATAATTCAGGGAATAGTGATTTTAGATTACCATGACTCATGAAATATGTCACAAAGTAACAATCCTTCGAATAATGGTTTTGGAGCAATAAATAGATAAGCTAATATTTGCGATTATATGTAGAGTATGGCGATAATATAAACATGAAATATTTTAATGGCAATGGATTATTTTTCTTTCGAATAGGTACATCCTGTAGGTTTTTTGTTTTCTTTAATAGTGAACAAATGGTGACTAAATGAAGGTATCTTTTGATTCCCGATTTTTGTCTTTCTGTATCAGTTCAACTCATTCACTAATGACTGTGTCTAGCGCATGTTAAGTTCTTCAATTATTTATATTCCGAATTGTTTTCGAACAATTTAGCACTGCTTTATCGAAAATGTAACGGCTGTTATGCCTGCATAATACATTTTAACCAGTTTCTATATTATTGTTCACCTACGTCACTGTTTACTATTCAAATGTCAACTGTCAAAATAATTCAAATGTGTATAACATTTCCATGGAGCAGCTTTCTCCTTCAAGTCTTTTTAGTAACCAAACCAATTAATCATTGTATAAATATTTGTTTAGGACATGGGATGAAAAGGAAATATTCACTTCTACAACGTTGAAATATAAATTAGTACCTACCACTGTACTACTATGATATATATATTACTATGGCACCTACTTTTTTGTCAAATTGGATTTTAACTTCACCTACATGAATATTCACTTCTTATTATTGGAGTTGAACTGATAATAACTTCAACAGAATGTTTATGGAGCGGTATTGTATTAACAGGTACTTCAAGTACAAACAAATAATGAACTTCTTTGTTCGAACAGGTATACTGATCGACCTAAAGATTCGTGAATGTTTCATTTCATTGGATTCATTGAGGTTGAAATGAAGACAATAAGAATATAATATTCAGATCAACAGAACCCGTGGAGAGATTCAAAAATTATTTATCGGTCTACACATTAGGAAGTCAGCGTTGAATACGCAGTCGAATCTTGGGCAACAACTTGTTGCGCGCACCTTTACCACTTTGTGTATGCAATTATTTCGTCGGAAACTAGAAAATCTGTTCTCGATACACTCATCAAACACAATAAATATTGAGAGAAATGTAACTCACCGAGGTTTATTCTCCTCCAACACAATTTTGATAGGAAATACACTATACAGAAATGTCGAACACAGTTATTAACCAATAATGGACACTAAATACACCTACCTGTGAAGAGGCACAGGTAGGATCCCAAATCCCCCACTCTGTCAATGTGACTTTGCGGTTATTCGAATAGTCATTGGGGGCAGCACTGTACAGACCCGTTGTTTAGTCGAGTATGCCGCCGTTGGTTGAAATGAGAAAGATATTGTTGTTGCCTATCTGCGCCGATTGAATTTGGGTACAAGTGGATTGGGAAACTACCTTGAGATTCCTTGGTTGTCATGTTCAAGAAATTGGTGAACCTGATTTGGAGGTTAGCCCGTGGTTGAATGCTAAGTCCTGGTTAAAAAAAAAGCATACCTAGCCATTTGACGTTCTGGAAGAATGAATGAACAGTTTCGTTTTATTAGTTATCTTTTGCATCGGCGACCTTTATGTTTCCCAATTGAATTAGTTATGAATGTTTTCAATTGTATTCTTCACAGCTTTCTATCGGAGTTCACCCCATCATTTTCACATATTAATTCCATTATTAGGTAAACAAAAGAGGTTCGCTTGACATTTTATTATTGAAGAAAAACTCAAACTTATCTCTGCGTTAGTGCGTTTTTCATAGTAGACATTTTTCGTTGGGTCGTGCTAAATCTGCCATAATCGCTGTTTATCATTCATTATAATAGGGTTTTGAATTCTATTTAATAACGAGATAAGAGTCCGTGGATATTATGAGGATCCGATATTGTGATAACTTTCAGAAATATACATACTGGAGAAAATCCATATGTATTCATAAAATTTAAAATGAGGGGAATTTGAATATTGGATATCAAAATATATTTCACGAACGAAAAATCAGATCGATAATTATTTCCAAAGAAATGTTTTTGCATCAATAGTTATTAATAAAAGGATTCTTTCACTATAATACACTGACCTCCTTATTTGAGGAAGTAATTAATTTCAATGTATTTGATTCAGGAAATGAAATGTCATTACACTATACAATTGACCATGCTATCGATTACTCGAAATCCTAGTTCTAAATCTTGAAAAAATTAATACGTAAACGAATTGTTTGACTTGATCATGAGAATTCGTTTCATCAACATAAAAGTGATAATTAGTTTTGTATGCAGCCTCACATGAATATAAACAGTTTTCTGAAGATGAATGGAAGTTTTCTTGCATGCTTCAATGAAATGAAATTTGCAATATAAATATAAATTATTGCTCATCTCATGTCATGTTCTGTGCCACAGAGTACCAAACTTTGACCAAACATTCATGGTGTATTCTTGGTTGTCTATGTCATCCACTCTGTAAGCTGTGAAACAGTTTCAGTAACTTGATGAGAGATGGCAGCACCAAACTGAATACGGATATCGTAGACTAATAATAATTATTTTTTATTAATTAATTGAAGTTGAATGCGTATGCAAAAATCAATACTAATAACAAAAGATACGTTTATAACATTTCTCTTAGGATATCACCAGGTAGGCGAAGACAGTACAATGTATAGTCTGTTTAAAGAATTATAATTTACTCTAATATTTAAAGTATATATGATAATTAGACGTTTACATTCGTCTTATAGGGTGGAACAAAGTGGATAGAATGATTGCGATGATTGAAAAAATAATAAGACATTCTCAAAGCAATGTTTCGAGTGAATTATTTACTGATGAGAACGAAAATATGTCATAGTATCTTATCCGGCCCATTACCATTTATGCTTGTCAAATGTATAGAAAATAACGTTGAATATATTAAAATAATATTCATTACTATAAGCTATTGAATAATGTATTTGGTGAAAACTTACTGTCCTAGTGGATTTCTGTGGTTAACTTTTCAAAATTCATAAAAGAGGTTGTAGTAGGACATGATTAGATCTCAAAAAGCCCCGAGTACATTCACTATGAATACAAAAATAAATAAATCCAATAATTGGAAACATTCATCGAAAACAAAACTGAATGAAAATTCAAAATGTGTTCTGTGACGTTACTCGTGCTATTTATGAATGGGAGGGGGAATAGGACCTCCTACCTAATTTTGACAGTGTCGCCTTTGGTGTCCATTTCGAAAATTGAAAAGAAAACCCTATGACAAACGGCCCCCCACCTCAAAATCCTCCCTGCCCCTGTTATATCATTGCGTAACAAATTTTGAATCGGCATTCGGTGTTTGAATCGGTTTGTATCACCACCGCCGAAGAATTTATTGCTTATCTACGTTTCGTATTCTACTCAGTAATCTTAGTATACGACGCGCGCGCTGACAGGGCGGTCACATTTCGATTTGGACGCATCGAAGTGTGTGGACCATTCATCACAATCTCTCAGAAACGAACGAGCCTGATAAGACCTATGTCACTATGGGAATAGTATCAGAAGCCTCACGGAACTGATTGGCAGGGTTGCTGTGTTTATGTTCAGTGACATTTCTCGAATTGTGCGGTAACCCAGTGTGCGGTGGACAGTGATTTTGTTTATTGCTCGCAGTTTTTTTTTGAAGAAGTAAGTACCCTAACCTCTCGAATTCATCCCACGAAATAATTCTTTTACCTTTTTAGTATTTCGGAGATATTATCGAAGCGTTTATTATTCACTCGACAATTTATTATCAGTCGAAATTTCTGTAATAAATAACCGTGCGTTCGTGACTTTTGTAGACTTTACTCTTTAACCCTTTGTACTTTGAAATTGATCCCCGATTATGATATTTTATATACTATTCGGTAATTGATATTCATCCTTTATGTATGGTTGCAGATTTGACATTGAACATTGACATTGATCACCTATTTTTCAAATTATTCAATTGGATAAAAGAAGCTGATATCTGATTAGATGAAATAATTTATAATAATTACATGAAACATAACTATTTAATATGGGAATATAATCTATTGATATATGATCCATGTTCTCTTCGTTTCTTATCTTATCAGTCGGTACTTACTATAGGTTACCTACTCGATATCGATTTCGAGTAATTATCAGGAGAAATATGATATTTTCGAAGTGAGCAGTAACAAAATGAGAATTTGTTACTTTCTGCTATATGTCGTTAGAGTTCCAACAGTATCTGGAATTTTGTGCAACTGACAATTACTCGGATAGTTAAAAAATGTAATTCTAGTAAATTGGTAATTGGTAGTAGTATGAAGCTCGCCATAGTTTCCACGTAAACACTCTGTGTGAAGCAGTTTTATCAAGGTTTTGCAAAAAGAGCCGTGAAGTATTTTGTGTACCTGTATGTTTTTCCTCGAATTATTTCCTAACGAAATCCCAAAGTCCTTATTTTATTACTCTTGTCGCCAACATTTGCTGGTTCAGAGAATTTTACCTCATCTCATGTCTGGTAATGACCCTGTTTCAAACTGCAGAGATATACTTTCTAAATCGAGATTGGCCAGAAATTCACTTATGATTCATTCGACAAATAACGACCGAGCAAGTAGGTAGTCTGATATAACGGTGTCTTCAAAAAATTCGCTGTTTTAAATAAAAACTCAAGCATGACCGTGAAATCCAGAGAGATCTCGTCAGGTACTACAAAGCAAATAGACTTTTTAATTGGGATAGTGGAGTCTATTATTAAGAGCCGCTACGGGAGAGTGAGATGAGCTTCAGACCAGTCTGGCTTGAGTTATTATTGAATGCAATTGAATATTGAGTGTTGGATTCCAAGGCAGCAAACTGGGTACTAGGTGTTTCACTTTCAAATCACAAGGAATATTCTTGAGCTTTCAATCGTATTGTACGAACCGGATGTTTCTGAAAAGGCAGAGACAATTTATGGCTCAACAAATGAATCTGAATGCCTTCAGGTAATATTCCTCGATTGTCAGGAGGGCAGCTTATTTCTTGTCACCACCCAATATAATTTATATATCTGGAGGCTCAGAAAAATGTTTAGATTTTATGTTGACTCTATACTGGATGCCCTTAAAAAATGATACCATAGACATCTGGGGCCAAAAATTACATAAACTCATTCGAATTCGCGTTCGAATTGAGTTTTTTCTATTCTTTGACGTCAACAGGAGCAAGTATATCATATTGATTCTTTGATCAATAGTACCTACTCTACATATCAATCGAAATAATATGGTTTGCTCAAAGTGTGTAAGAAATTCAAACCGTGATCTTGAGACAACGTTAAAAAACCCAAACAAAACATTCAATTGCTTCATTTTTATTCACTATCCTCAGGTCCGGTGCCCTTTGGAAAAGTACTGGTCTAGTTTCGAACCGGAAATGTATCGAACTGTATACGTCACAAACTTCTTCTTTATCTCTATTCTACAAACTATCAACAATTGTATTCAGAGTATTCCTAAACAATGGATCAGTATTGAAGTGAGAATTCATTGATCACAAGTTTGCTTACTTAATTTCCAGATACGGATGAGGATGACATATCAAAAAAGTTTTTGTTTTCTAGTAATGATTGGATTGTTTTCAAATATTCTTGATATGATGCTATCAGTTTTAGCTAGTTATTAAGTAAGAGCATTGCAGTTGAAAGAGTTCCATCTGTTTGAAATTATTCGTTACAGCAGACTCATCTTGCCATAGTTAATTTATTGTTTGACGATGATATTATTGATGAATGTTGTCTGGAATTTAAGCTTAACGTGAAATGAGCATGATAACCAAGACACCGTTATTGCAAGAACTTCCTGTATGAGAAAAACCTTTATCTTTGGTTCCAGTCTGGTTCCAAATTGCTTTCTGAATACTTTGCTAAGCCGCAGACAATCATTTCAACTAGATACTCATTGTGACATTATCTATTTGCCTCCAAATAGCACTGACGCCGGTAATATTAGTTGTAAATTGTCGAGATAACAATCGTAAATGAATGGATTAGAACGATTTCGTCTCGTTTGCAAATATACTTTGGCGTCAGACCTACCTGTCTCTCATGTACAGGCCGAGTTACGTTGGATGGTATATTTGACTAGCATATTTTGTTATTGCGGTGTTGCCACCTCTATCAAAAAGTAGCAGTGATTTAGATATCTGATCTGAAAGACTTTGTAAATAGTAAGTTTTTTTTTGAATTAAGTGACAATGGTATGACAGTTGTACGGTTAATCAATTGTAGCAACGGAAGAATACAAAATTAATGTTCATTATTTCATGGTATTTTCAATGTGAAGTCTGACCTGGAGGTAGAAGTAAAACTTGAACAACCATTTGGTCCTATAGTAAAACAAAATTTTCATGTCTAATTTTTTGGGAGAGTGAAGAAGATATAATTGAATTTTCACTGTGAAGCTAGCAAAGATAGGAGAACGGATTATCGGAATGTAATGCTATTCTAGAAACAACATTTTCCCCAAATTTGCTGCTACACCGCAGGGTCAAACCTCTTACAATTTAGTAAAGGTTAAGTTTATACAGCAAATAAGAACAAGATGGAATAAGAATACACCAATGAAATCACACATGTCATGTCAATTCGTAACATTTAATGTGATTTCGGTGGTGTATTCTTATTTTATCTTGTTCTCATATGCTGGAGACCCGATTATGCTTCCCATCAAGTTTTCTGAGCGATTCGTTTGTTGTTTCATCAGAATCGTCTAATATGTCTGTAAAGGCGGTTAGAAAAATAAAAGGCTGAGCTAGCAGGTTTAATTTGGCAAAGGATGGTTAGTCTATCTATAGCAAGACGAATTTAATCATGAAGTGCCCCCCACGAATATTTTTATCTATGCTAGACGGATGCATACAGATGTCATGGCCAACTTAGTAATTTGAAGCTCAAAACATGGGCGGCGACGAGTACAATAGTGAATGATGTTCAGTCTCTCTGAATTATTTTTCCATTACATTAAAGGTACAAACAGTAAATATCGAACTTTTGTTCTACAATAACCTACAATTCTCTCACAAAAGTGGGGCGAGTGCGAAGTTAAAATCCTGATTATAGTATTGAACATACGACTTTCATTCAAAAAGTTACAGATCATTTGAAAAGGTAATATCATTTACTGGAAACCACCGAGTACATGGAATGACCTTAGGTGATGTAACCATCCAAGGAAATGTAATATAACTGATATTGACATAACGATTAATAATATCAATAATATTGGATTTCAAATTGAACATCTATCGATATGCTGACCATTTTCAAGGCAAATGAAAAGAAATCAAGAATGATAGTTCATTAATTGAATGCAAATATATCCAGACCCAAAATGAATGTTTGAGTGACGCCCCTGATCTTACACCTTAGCCACCGGTCGAGTGGGCAGTCTTCGACAACAAAAATCTTCGACTCTCCCATTTTCCATGCTAATGTCAACTGCGCAATAGACATTTTCGATTTGTATCCTCGTGCATTCACGAGGAATGCGTTGGATTATTGCGGAAGTTTGACATTACACTCTTGTCTCTTAGCATTTGTTTCAATAGCTTAAGCGGTTAGCATCGTCATATAAATGTTCTCAAATTTGCTATTCATTTCAGGCTCGACAACCATGTGGAGTAATGCCGTGATAGTGATCGCAGTCCTAGGGACAACACTGGCAGCGTCAATACATCACCCTTCCGAAGAATTATGTGAAGAACAACAAATAGAAACCAGTACCTTCGAGTTTTTAGAGAAATGTAGCCAGAAGCAAATCCGCGGTATCGTCAAACTCACCATGGTCAACGCTTCAATCTACAAAGTTGATCCCAGACTGAAATACATGAAGAATTTGAATTACCTGGATCTGTCCCATAACAACGTTCAGATACCTACAATTGCTGTACTGCACAACCTCAAGACACTCATCCTCAAAGCAAACAGCCTCAAGAATATCAACATGACTGCCTTACCTCCTAATATAGAGGTTTTAGACATATCTCACAATTTGCTCACACACGTACCAAAAGACTGGGGATCCCTGAAATCTCTGAAGACTTTAAACTTGTATAAGAACCCAATAGACTGTGACTGCAGCAACCGCAATGTGTTGGATTACGAGCGATTGGTGAGGACTGGTATAGCAGTACCAGGATCAGTCACCTGTCAATCGCCTCCTAAATTCCAAGGAAAAGACATAAGCACTGTCAGCTGTCCATTGGCTGATGCGATGCTCGACGATGAACCAGCAGTGGAGGGCTCAGGAAGTATAGACATTTTCGAATCGACTGAAGGTACCAACGTACCATTGATAGAGGAAGAAGTGGAAGACGAAGGTGTGGTCCTGAACAATACTTTGATCGACGATAGAGACCAAATCTTGGATGTCGCAACTACCTCACCGGCGGAGGATACTACTGTCGAAGAAGAAGGTAGTGGGGAAGAAGGTAGTGGTTTCGTGATGGTTGAATGCCTTGAGAATTGTACAACTCCTGAACCACTTGGTGCAAACGACGGTAAATTTGATTCGCAGCCGCCTCCTCTTCGAAAACAATTTCAAATTGTTTTCGAAGATCTATTCCATAATGAGGCAGATTCAACCACTTCCAGTACTACCGCTACAACTACTACCCAAGCTACGTCACCAATTAGCACTAGCACCACGATGAAAGAGGCCTCTAAAGCACCACGGTTAAGGTTGCCAGCTAGAGAACCTGAAATCCAGAAAGAAACAGAGCCAGCGCTAGAGAAGTCTGCCGACAAAGGGGACATCGAGACTTTTTTGAACACTACCGACACTTCCGAGCTAGGGAAGGCCTCTATGGCACCCAAAGATTCGACAGCTGTTTACGCCATTGTTGGCGTTGGCTTATTCCTTGGCGTTTTGTTCTTGATAGCCTTTTTCAAGAAGCGGAACACCAAGAGACGCCAAAACCCGCACGACGCTCCCAATGCCAACGGGGAGGAGATGGAGTGTTTGAAGAAACAACCGGTCACAGTTGTTAACGAGAAACCAAATAGAAAATCGAACATCCCAGAGAGTGTTCCCCTCATCCAGGGCCAGAATGGGACACCCAAAGACGATTACCCAAAGCTCACGTCGTTCACGCCTTTGGCCCACCCGGAATTACCCAGGAACGGACTGAGCAACGACGAGGATCCTGTCAAGGAAAATGGCCACTTGGACGAAGCAGATGAGGTTGATTTGCGACCCAAGACTCAACCGGAGCTGCTCACTCCTCAAAGGGAAAGAGTGACGATAAGGGAGTCGGAGATACCAGATTCGATTCCCAAGACACCTCTCCTTGTCCATCGGCAGAAGAATAGTGATGGTGAAATAATAATGGTGGTTCCTTGAAAGTGCTAGTGAAGTGTATACCTCAGTATTCATTACCTGTCAACACATTTGTGATAAAATTATAACTTATTAGTTCGCAGTCGTTCCTATAAATTATGAAACTTTCTTCAAACGAGTGCGAATACGTTTCCAGTCGACTGTTATAGACTTATGATGTATACTTATTTTTCTGTTTATTTTATTTATAATCGTTGCCAAAGTAATTTCATATTGATATTGCAAACATTCTGTAGAACTGTATCGGTGTGGAGGTATGTACAGTAAGTAACCGAAGATTGACGATAAAAAAAAAGTGGGAGGCGAATTGATCCTTCTGGTGTGAACGAAGTAATAAGTGTTACGATTGAGAAAAATACTAGTTCACATTCCCCTCAACCCATACTACTTATGTTTCATTCACACCTAGGATTTATAAGGCAGTAACGAATCATTGATCTGAAGAACTCTATTCTGTGCTGAATTGGCAGCTTCGTTGTATGTTCAATACCAAAAATGACTGAGAGATTTTTTATACTGGTAACTGCGCGAATGCTTCGTTCACTGCCTATGATAAGCCAATCCCGTCCATTTATGAAATGTCACTAAAACCATTGAAAATAAGGTTAATGAGATAACCTCTTGATGCTATTGAATGCTATTTTGTTGGACGTGAAACTGCTGATTCATATTTTTGCGATTTCAGTTTCGTTGTAAGTTGAACGATTGTGAAGTGTTCATTATGTGAATTGTAGATAGAAAAATAATGTATGCATACAGGGTGTTCCTCGTTCTTCTACACTAGCGATTCTTTTTGTTACCTCTGTATGTATATTTTTGGTTTCGAATTCAGCATGTATAGCTAAGAAAGAAAGAACGTGTTTTTAGTCGTGTTGTATGTAGTAGATCGACGATTTATCCGTTTTGTTTTCTATTGTATACATTTTAGAATAAATGATCTACAGAATTGAATATGTTTACTATTCCTCTTCATAGACGCATTGTTTTGTCAGCTCAAAAAAATATTGTTATTGTCATGTATGTCTAATATAGTCTTTTCGATGAGTACTGAATACTCAACTTTTAGCAAATCTAGCCGTTTCTTGTTGATTTTCATTCAATTCGCCTCATCCAGTAGAGATTTTGTACAGTGTACAGTTAAATCCAGTACTTTCACGAAGTGGTGAATTCATTTCACATGAGGGAATTGAAAAGAAGCCTTGAAAATAAAAAACATTGGGTTAATATTGCGAAAATACTGATGACGTCTCTTCTTTAAACGAATTTTTAACAGCTACATTTGAAATAACGCTCGAATGAAAATAAAATTTGAAGCTACAAGTATTCTTTTATTTCATAACATCATTTCATTGAACATTCCTCAAAATTGGACAATTTAAAAAGAATTCATTCAATACTCTACGAAAGCATAGTATAAATAAACATAGTCAAGTCACGTCAAGTTTACTATTTCAGTCTGGTACGCACCAATTTTCGGTATCAAATAAACGCAATCTTGTTTATATTATGCGATAATAATGATACCGATATGAACTAGAAGACATGACTGAGTAGCAAATTGTTATTTCATTTCCCTTTCCATATGAAGTTATCAAAGATGAAGTAAGGAATACTTTCATTATATGAAAAACAGGTTTTTTGACTCAAAAGATAAGTTTCAGTTTCGACAAGTCTTTGAACGTACTTTGTGCAGAAAATAAGCTCTTTGAAATAACAATGCAATACAAATCTATATTTGAGAGAAAAAAAAAAACGATAACGTCATATCCAGAATAGCAATGATTTCGCTACTGTGACAAGAACGTCACAAATATTCACTGAACGCTTGAGAAGATTTTGAATTTTTGTGAAGGTACTAATAAGACGAATAAACGACCATATTTGGTCACATTCAGGAAGCACTTTATGTTTGTTCGGCACTTACGAATTGTTTGGCAATAGTTATACGACAAACATTTTTTTGTACACACTAAGTTCATTGGAGAATCCTATACAGACTTGTTTTTGAATAATAAAATTAATTGTCTTCTACGAATACTAATATTGAAATGTTATCAACAGAATGTTGTTTCTTGAAATTAATATCATGTATGATTTTTCAACCTTCTGACATGGTCATAGTAACTTAACTATTCCTAGGAATTGGAAATGAAACACATACATTAGCTGTCATTAACATGTTTTTAAATGCTGCAGTATTGAATATCCATCATGTGATGACTTCAGGGTATCTTGATCAGATAAGAGGAGCTATAAAAGCATTTGTGCTACGTACCAAGGCTGTATGTTTTTACTTTTGGTTGATTTATTGTTGCTCATTGACTGACATATCACCAATTAGAATTTCGACGAATAATTGCCACTTTTGGAAATTGCTTTGGACACGATATATAAATATGAATATTGGAATCTAAAATCACAATAATATATAAGGCAACTACACACATGTTCTTCGTGAGTTGAATATACAGACTGTCCATAAAAATTCTATTACTATTATTATTCCTATTATTCTATTCCACTACCCCTTAAAAATTTATTTTTGACAAATGATTGAATTAGTTTGACAGAATTAACACAAAGAGATTGCATTAATTTGTTGGAATAAGACAGTATTTTTTGGGGTTTACTAATAATATAAACAAACAGGTTCAGTTTTTCAATTGGATAAAAAAAAGAATCAGTGGCCAAAAATCCGAAATGCCATTTCACACGATAATTTCGATCTAGTATGTTGTCATATTCCAACAAAAAGATTATTGATATATAAGGGATATTTTTGAGAATATTAACATTCGTAATTCGAAAACAAAGCGTAACTGGACCTCTTCGTGTTACTATGACTGAAAGAATGTTGAGTTTGCCCTCGACCTCACATAACACCCTGTATGTAACAAAATATCATCTTTTAAACGACACTTCCAATCTTGGTCCTAATTATGAGATTATATTCATGACGTCATAGCTTTTGGATTGTCCTAAAAGATCACATGCATTCACAATGGAGTGGTGAATTATAATTCAGTTATCGATTTTATTGATACAAATCACTGCAATGATTAATTAAGTTCGATTATTTCCGACGAACAATAAGCTGATGTCATACCGGTCCTCACGTAAATGTAAATGAAAAAAAAAATAACACATTTCATATAGGGTTGAGCATAGATGTTATATTTCCGAGGCGTCTTCAATTTTCTTTGGCATAGTCTGTCTCCAAATCCATTATGTATCGCTTAGCGACAGATAAGAATGTTTCTCTATCGCAGACAGGAATCAGAAGCCAACGACATGGTTTTGAGGCCAAATTACAATTTTTTTCATAAAACAGGTAGCACTCAGTATAGGTATCTGCTTCGATGTAATATCCTAGTCATCCCAAAAGATTAAATTTGAAATTCACTATGTATAACACGTTGAAGTGATGAATCGCAGAGTACCTGCAAATTCCAGTGGTTTTCAATATCAAAAAAAATTGTTTAATTCAGCCCACATCGAAAACACACTGTATGGTGATTGCACCTTTGATAGTCAGTTCAATGAATTCCATATTCCAATAACGTCTCGTGCATGTAATATGTTAATATTGAAAGACATCCGGATATCCTAAGTCGAAGCTCAGGATCCTTTGTATATTGTTAAACATTAATGTTTGAATTATGCGACTTGTATATTAATGAATGGAACCATTATTAATTTTGTTTTTGTCGGTAGTTTGGTTAGAGAAAAAAAGCATACACAAAAGGATGTCAATTGAAAAATGATCGCAATGAGTAATAATCATTCTTATCGATTGAGGTGCATACAGGGTGATTCAGATGCTATGTTAATGTTCAAGAATACTTGAACACATGTCAATTTGATAATATTAGAGATATTGCATTACCAAATGATTAATTCATACCATTCGACGTTGTGAAAACACAGTTTACAACAGGATATTTATGTGTCTTTTACGAATAAATCATTATTATTACCTAAAGTACTTCCACTACTATTTCATGTACGCCATTGGTAATCATAAGGTAGATTTCGCCAAGGGAACTAGAGACGTCTGAAAAGATAATTGAATAATTATACTAGTTTTCATTCAACATAATAACGTAAAATTTTGTTTGCTATAATGCATGTACGTATTTGTTGTTTTCGTACCTACTTATGAGTTCTTCAGGTGAAAAAATACTGATAGGAAGTTATGTAATTCATTAATACAATTTGCATTTTTGAAATATCAACATCATTTATTTTGCTGACGTGTTGTGAATTACCGGAAAGATGTACACACTAAAAGACAATTTTGTGAACGTTGTATACCGGTAAACGATAATAATATTTTTAAAATACACCTGTCGACTTTGACACGTCAAATTATTTCTTCGTTTCTATGCCAACAAGAAAGCACCAACCATTGCGTGTGACCACGTGACTCTGCTTCATAGCTGTTCAGCGGTTCAGCCTGATTAAACAATACGCTTCATCAAGAAAAAATGAACCATAAAATAGCTCCGTGTATATGGTGCATTGACAATTATTCGCAGAAGAAACAATTATCAGTATGAATGTCCAATGAATATCAATTTTTTGAAAAACATACAAGTGAAGCTAATTTTTTTCAGACATTGTTTCTGGTCACATGAGTGTGATATGACGTCCTGACTTAGCGAAAATAATAATTAAATGAACACTCATGCGAAAAATAACCAGAATGAATGTAATACTATACGAATTGGTCATCGACCTTGGTATTAGATAACCCGACAAAAATCGAGTTTCCTTTTTGAAATATCTACAAGGAAATACTACAATTTAGGTAAAAGTATCGAAGATATAAGTATCAGATTATCAGTATTAAAGCATATTTTATGATGAAATAAAATACATAACTGGAGATGCTCAAACTAACGTAGCATCAGCTAAATTACGAATTCAATTATTTCTATTAGGAAAACCTGAGTAGTATGATGTGTGAAAACATTAATCCCAAGAATATGTTAATTTTTCAAGTTGTAATTAATCGCTTGTTGATTCTTGCATGGATATGTCTAATATACATAACCTTCTTTCAGAGTGGTCAATATTTTCTCATTTATCTTGTTTTGTAGTTATTTGGGTTTCTCCCACATATAGTTGAAATTCGAAGAAAAGCAGTGTAATGAGATACATCGAAGTTTCTGTTACTGATTTATCTTATCAGTAAGTGATATGAGCAATGAGTAATCAATGAATTTTGGCAATAAAATCTATGAATCTGAACGATTCCACTGACATTCATAGTAATTTAGTTTTTTATTCTACATCTCGATATTGTATGAATCAAACTATTATATTATTTATCTCACTGAAAACTATGGTCAAAGTTTCGCAGAAAAAATGAGTAGCGGCAACAGTGCTTTTCTGAGAAGTTGTCACAGCTCTTTTCCTTAAATGACTAGTATAGCTCGCATCACTGCGTCACCGATTTGATGAATCGATACAGATGATTGACTTTTGTTGTGTTGTATGGTTCAAGGTTATTATAAATTAGAAACCATGAATCCGAAAATAGTTACATAATTAAATAATAAATGGACTCGTAACGTAGTATAAGTAGGAATACTATAATAGAACCTTGAGAGATAAACACGAAGACAATTTTTTTTGTCAGAAACAAAAACAATAATTATCAGCACACAAAAACAGTATATAAGTATAATTTGTGGTGATTTCTTCCTTATAGCCGATACAAGATGTTTCGTAAATAGGCATTTATTTTTGATTATTTCAAATTGAAATGTTTCTTTCACATGATACCGATGGAAGAGCACACAGTTTAAACAGAGGTTTAAATAAATGCACATGTATTACTCGTCACTTATGAATGAAATAGTAAATTTTATAGATGGTCCTTAGAAGGTTGGTAGAATGCGGTCACATGATTGAGTTGATATTTACCAAACTGACGTCTGTACTGAAGTGTCATACACAATACAATATCGTTCTTCAATGTATATGCAACCAGGTCATGAATTTTATCTATAAAGAATAGTTGTCTCATAATTACAGATTGTATTCTCGTTATAACCTCTCTTTGTGAAATCAGCTGTGAAAATCGTAGGACTAAATTGAGTGTTGCCACATTGATATGTGAAGCATCGCCTTTCGAAAATATACTGTGTCAACTTCAAGATGGACGTAAATATTTCATATACGATAAGTCGTATACAAAAAGATTATCTCGAGTTTGAAAATAGCAGTCCTTTATGTTGATGAGATGATTTGAAATATAAAATGAGATCACCAAATCCTTCAAAAAAATTGACGTAGTTGGAAGTTACAATAATACATGAATGTACAAAGTACATTTGAACTGCACTTTGTCGACTCGACTAAAACAAATAAAACCAAGTGAAATCTGTATTTGCATTGCACATATTCCAATGCCATAATCTTTGTCGTATTACACAACCGACAATTCAGTCACGTAACTTTTGGAAGAATTTCTTTTGCCTCATACCATCAATATGAAGGTTCAATTTTGATACTGAGAGTTGAATATTGAATATTATGATAAATCACTCGGTATCAATTGAATCTCAAAATTGATCGACTGAATTGGCAACGAATACTCGACATATTTTTCCTTGAAAATTTCATTAATTGAAACCAATGAAACTGTTTGGAAACCTATTACTTGATCGATGTAGCGATGTATTGGATGGAATTATATAGTAATACCATAGGCAATTAACTTAGAGAGACTCAGTTAATTGAGTACCAAGATGCATCATCAAAATATCCGTTATTTTTCGAGTTCACTTCAATTCAAAGTGAAGAAAATTGAGTAGCAGAGTTTGCATTTATTCATACAATCATGTAAAATGAAATCGACCTATATTAAAGGTGAACATTTATCAATTGCAATATTTACTAAACCTAGATTCATCACTAATATATTATTATAGTTATACAATTAATATAAATAAGTACATAACATTGCTAATAAATTGGGCATAGGTAAAAGGAGAATATTACTTACAGTACAGTAAGTTTTACTTCATACGTCTATTCGTCTCATGAATATCAAATAATTTCAATAATACATCACGGGTGGTTCTAGAACTCGATGAATCCATTCATATATTTTTGTTTTCCCAAATGAAATCACAGAAGAAACAATGAATTGAGTTGTCGATGAAATAATAAGCGAGAGGCAAATGATCATAATTATTTCGCAATGATATTCTCAATATCGGCACATATCGACCGTTTCACTCGGTATAAAAGAGATTAACTGTAGGTATAGCCCAGCCACGAAGTGAAATTAGCATAGGGACATGTTTACTATTAGAAATTTACCAATTCAGTTCATTAATGTCAATCAAAACAAAGTCAAGGTTGAATTATATCAGTCTAATGACGAAATACATCATCCTCACACAGGTTTCGTTCAAAAGTCGCTCTCCATGGGCCTACGATTTACTTCCAGTTCATCATCCGTGTCATCAATATCAACACTAGCTTGGGACTGTCTCTTAGCTTCCGAACTATCAGATTTCCTCCTCCTTCTCTTCCTCCTCCTCCCCTTTTTGTTTATGTCAGGGTTACTTCCATGGAGGCTTCCTCTGGAAGCTAGACTGTGCATGCTTCCTGATAAACTGGGCAGCTTTGGCAGTAGGAGAGCGTCACTGTACGAAGGAGGGCCCTGGCTCTCTCTGGGGTCTGGAGCGTTTCTGTTAGCTTCTTCTCTGAGTTCCCTCTGGAGTCTCTGCATGCGTTGCAGGGCTTCCCTAGCCTCTCTCTCGTCGTTTCTCCGGCGTTCTTCTTCTTCTCGCCAGCGCTTCTCTTTAACATCACTCATTTTTCGCAGAGCTAGTACAACTACTAGTAAAACGGCCATGGATACGATGAGCCCCGTGGAGTACCACCATAATTGATCCCTCTTAGGCGGATTCCATTCTTGCTGGCAAGCACTCTCCCAATGTTGTCCAATGACCTTTTCTGGGGAATCGCAGATGAGGTCTTCCACGTCTTGCTCCGAATATAACATGAGATAATACATATCTTTAAGCTCATTACAATTGCATATCCATTGATTGAATCCTAACTTCAGAGATGCTATGGGGCTTGGGAAGAGCTTGGGATGAATATGGGATAAGCGATTGTTTGATAAATCAAGACTGATTAAAGAAGTCATCTCTTGGAATGTATGGTCACCTATACTTCTGATTTCACATTGTTTCAGATCCAAGAATATGAGATTGCTGGCATCCCAACTGTCTGGAAGTGAGTTTATTTTATTTTTTCTTAGGTATAGGTGTGTCAGCTCAGGGAGATTGTACTTCTCGATGAAGTTCATCTCACAAAAACTTGCATCTAGTACATTCAGTGAATTACTGTTGAAATTTTTCAAAGAATTGATGTAGTTATGGGATATATTCAACCGTGAAAGAGCAATAGTCGGGATAAATGTTTTCGTGCTTATAGTCATCAGTTTATTGATAGAAAGATCTAGGCTTGATAACATCTCCAAATATCGGAATGCATTAGGCTCGATGGTTGTCAAAACGTTGAAAGAAAGATTAAGGACTCTTAAATTGGAATAGTTGCTGAAACTATCATCAGGGATGGTTCTCAAGGAATTCCCATATAAGTTTAAAACTTCCAGAGCTTTCAAACTGCCGTCTGGAATGCTATCCAGATTACTGCCTGATAAATCCAAAATTTTCAAACTATCAGAACGTATTTGCAGTTTTTTAAGGTGGATGTTATTACGCATTATCAGAGTGTCTAATCTTTTCAAATTTTCAAATACATCGTCTGATACATCGGTTAACTCACAATGGCTCAAATCCATGTGAGTTAGAGTATCAGACTCGAAAGTCCCGTTCAGAATCCTGACAGGATTATGAGCACTGTATAACTGCTCTATATTTTTTAAATTATTGAACAAAGCCTTTGGTATTGATGTCATAGAGCAGTCGTTGACCCTGAGTATTTTGAGTGATTTTATGGATAACTGATTCGAAAAGTTTGGCAGATTTCCCAGGCGGTTGTGGGATATATCCAAGTATACCAGTTTTGCTAATTTTGTGAATGCTCTTGACTGCACATCTTTCCAATCATGAAACGAATTGAGCGCTAGATCTAGCTCCTCCAAATTAACAAGACCTTCGAAATCAGAGTGCCCAATTGTTGCTATTTTGTTGTCAAGTAAATTGAGGGTCTTCAAACTGGAAAACGATTGTATACCCTGGGGAATATTACCGAAGTTGTTGTGGGATAAGTCCAGATAGGTGACCTGAAAATAAGAAACAAAGGTTTTGGTTCGGCTTGTGAACAATGGTTCGTAAAACAGTAGGTAGGTATTGAAACTACTAACGAAAAAAGAATAATGACCAGACATTGTTCTCTTCCTGTTTCACCTGGCGTTTATGCATGCGTCAACGAGTATAACTGATTATGAGAGGAAGTGATAGTGATGATTTACAATGCATCGAATAGAAATGATTCACCTAATCACTTTCACCATAATACCTTCATGATATTATTTATGAATATTTTATGAAACCAGGAATATGAGATGATATGCATATAGTTATTACAGTTATAAGCTATCGGTTGTTTTTACTGAATGTGTCTTTCCTTATTATTATTGACGAATGTCTTTGCACTCGTAATATTCTCATAGTTTTTAAAACAGCCTACACACGTAACGATTTATCGTACTGTTTCCAGTACGATATCCATCGAAACTGCAACATCAACAATAAATTGTAGCATGTAAAGGATTGTTTACAGTACGAAGTCTACAGACTGTATTTCTGACAATGTTGAGATAACTCTAATTTATTTTTAGTTTTATTCAAACGACACTAATCGTAGATTTAAAAAATTAGACATTCTGTGAAAATTTTATCGAATGTTATAGCAAAAATATCTGCCTATAAGATGTTGAATCCAAAGATTATTCAAGGAATTTTATTTGAAAAATTCAGGATTTGTCCCCAGAAACATGAATATCAGGAAATCTTTCAGATGCGATTCCAAATATATATTAATTATTGATATATATTAATAATATACCAATATTATAGATTTTTATACTAATCACTGTTTTGTAGCTCTTTCTCAACGGAAACTACGGGCACAATAGTCTTAATTGTGCATTATGATTACGATTTTCTTTGTGATCTTCATTTCAACGTGAAATACGATAAATCGTTACGTGTGTAGGCTGCTTGAGAAAATAATTCTCACTATTTCACGCAATTGTGTGTTGAGTTATCAATATTGACAAAATGAGTATGATTGGAACAAGGTTGAGATATAAGCTGATATCGAAGGCTAATATTTAGGAAACTATGAGTGCAATGACGCATAATGCATGTAATGCTTTCATACTACCAAACCTGAGCATCAATCAGAGAAATGAAGTTTGGAAGTTAGCGCCACTTTTCTACGCAAAACAATAACAATTTATAAACAATACGTTTATTCGCGATTAAGTGAATAACAAATTGCTTATTTGTTGATGTTTACTTTGATGTGTCACACCAGAATATGAAATTCAATAAATATATTTTTTTCCTTTTTCACAATTAATTGCCCTATTTAAGATTGATGGTAATTACTATTCCACTTGATTTACTTGTTTTCATGTTATCTCATTTCACAATTTCACAATGAATTATCAACTAGTGATTACTTACGTCGATATCAATTCCACTTGGCAAATCGACCAAGCTTGTATTTTGACAGTTTGTCACATCGCTGTCACAAGAACAAAGGATTGGACATGAGGTAGCACTATTGGTATACAGAGCTTCCAAGATAGGTATCACACCTAGAATACACCACCAAGATTGCATTTTCAGCGAATGATAACCCACTCATCGGAAATTCACCATGTAAGTGCACCTCAACAAATGGACACAAGTCAAAATGGAGAAAATGCTTTTCTGTGTTTCAAGAGCCAGCTATTAATGTATGTGCAATGAATTCACTGGCATCTCACTATGGTTTCTACTATCTAAATTGAGTCAACAAGATTAGAAGGAGATAACTTGTTACCTGATAAGAAATATACTCTCAACTTTCATACCATCGTTATATTCGGAATATTAGTATGTATGTATTCAGTATCATCTATCAAATAGGAACGTTTTAATTGTATATCTGAATGAAGTTATATTATATTATTATTATTATTATTTTCGATGGATTAATGATGTTTGAGGAAGCCCTACCATGTTACTGTTTTTGCTTTGATATTCAACTGCACTGCATATTTGACAACGCCGAATATATAAAATTAAAAATCGCCTGTTCATACATACATACATAAGTACGATTTGAAGTTTCTGTTGGATCACACAGTATACTTGAGGTGTGAAAGAGACAATAACTGAATTCAGGTTAGGTTTAGATAAAGTGTTCTATGAACAATATTGCCAATATCGAGTATTCAACATTGACGTAATGAATTTGGAGTAAATTATAAGCAACTCCATTTCTCCTATTCAGTTATTTTCAAGAGATTCATATTACTTGTCCATACCTGCATTTTGGGAAGGTAGCCAGATAAAATAGAGGTTAGAAAACAATTCTCCTAAACTGATATGTTCATGTTTGAGAAGATAAAACCCACCATATCATCCATAAGCTACTCTCCTCCATATAAAATATTGGATAGAGCCAAGTAATGAAAATTGAATTGTTGAATTATCCGCTCCGACGAATGTCTTCCGTTTTAAGGGAAAGGTTCGAGACTTAGCCGGATGGTCAATATGGGATTTGAAGAATTCAAATTTGCTGATACTGAAATACTGTAAATGGCTTGGACAGGACAGACGTCCCCATGTATCTTTCGCATGGAGAGGCTATCTATGAATAATATAATTGATCCTTGTATCATATCCCGGAGAATTGGGAATTTATGACAAAATAGTATTTCGATACTTTGAAATATAAATTGAACGAAGATATTTTTTGTACATTCAATTTTGTTTTCGATGAGTGCAACAGATTTATAGATACCCTAAAATATCACGAAAAATCACGAATTCTCATACAAGACAAGAAATGTACTTTGAGGAAGAAAAGCTATACAGTAAAAAGTATAAAGGGTCAGGAAAAAATACGATAAGATACGTGAATATGAATAGTATTACAGCAGTTATTTCTGTGTATTGTTATAGATTTGAAATTGACTCATAGGAGTATCATGAATTGTACAAAATTTGTTGAACGCCTAGTAATTATTATGAATTAGATGATGAATGAGGAAACTGAGGTGAAATAAGTTAATTTTCAATCCTACTGACCGAGGAATGTGTATTACTTCAAATACAGTGAGTTGATTTCAGAACTTACCCCAATGATTTGAAAACAAAAAAATAGGCATCGAATGACCACCAAGATGTCAGGATTTAACACCGCTGGATCATCTAGAAAAACATGCTAATAAAGCTCTCAATGGAAGTCTTTCCCAACGATCAAGTGAATAAGGTAACCTCATCTCCCAATCAATATGGACGCTTACGTTTACGTTATGCGATGAAGCAAAGTTTGGATCGTTTTTCGGTGCAGTCTGTCGTCTCAGCTGCCAGCCAGGGACAGGGCAAACTTTAAGCTGGGCTTACTACTTACGGCCCTAGCTTCACACTTGATCATATTTATGCGATGTCTGGATTATCGGAAGCTGACTACCTCTTACACTTCCAAGACGCCTTATATCGATTTATGGGACACATAGTACTTAAACGTTTCTATAAATCCTCATTAGACACTAATTAGTTTTATTAGACGACTCGAACTGTATTCCAGGACGTGGTTTTGGATTCGATCCGCACAGAAGAGAGGTAAGGATGGAGTTTTGATTTTTCTGTGTTTTGGGGACAACTGATGAAATATTGGCAAATATCTATCTGAGAATAAGCTTTGGAATATTGTTTTGAGATGGGAAACAGTATCACAAAATATGCTTCTGAGAATTATTGTCATTAAGAAAAATACCTACCTCACAAATAAACCAAACGTTTTGATCGTTTTCTTATCGACCTCTATTGATCTAAAATTTGTACTATTGAAACCATTTCATGTTCATCATCTCTCAAACTCAGGTAACAATTTTGTTTTGAACACTCTGTAGTTTGTCAACCATAAACGTGAGGCATTCAAGGTTCTTTATTCGTTTATCTGTGTGAAATGAATGAAAGTGTGCATTATTCTTTATAGGCACATTAGGAGCGAAAAGATTTCTAATTTACAGAGAAATTCGACCAATCTTGAAACGTTTCATTGGTTATGCTCACACTTTATACTACGGGTGATATTTTCTTTGAAGAAAGTGTGACATTTGTTTCGTGAATTCTCAGAACTCGTTATCAAAAATGTAAAATCATCTCAATGAATGTGATATTTTCACATATCACCAATTTCTATTTATCAATAATTGAATTATCATACGAACATTCAAGGAGTCACCCTGAACTAGAAGTTCTGAATTTCCTAGAAAATAATCATCCAATGGATGTATCCTGAGAGAAACATAAGCTTAATTTTAAGTGACTGAAGGAATTTTAACAAGTTAACAAAAAAGTGAAAAGAAAGGAACAAGATATGTAATCTGATGATGTCGTTGATGATGAAGATTACGATTCAAAAATTAAACAATCTCTGATGCATTATGAAAAAATAGGGCGTTGATTGATTTACCAACGATAGGAAAGAAAGGTGTTACGACTATTCAGAATCTCTCTTTTCAATTAAAATTCATCAATACTCAGACTATATCAAGAGAGGAATAACGTGATTCTATACTTGTTCATCTTCCAGCATGTAATAAAATGGTCTCCGATTGAAAAAAGTCATCATTAATGAGCTCTTCGAGTACAATTTTCTGAGTACCACCTAGCTCTGTGTATGGCTTGTGCGCTGTATATTATGAAGCGAGATACAAGAATTTCCTGCGAATTATTGAAGTATATTAAATTCTAATCGTTTTATTACTTTCTTGGACATGAAAGGTTGGTGAAAATATTGGTTGCACTTGCAGTAAATTATACGTATATGGAAAGACACACATACGCTCCCAATTGAATATAATTTAATTAGCAAATAATATTATATTGAGAACGTAGACTCTAACGTTTCGAACTAGTTGATATCAATTTGCCTTTTGCGTCCTCATCTCGATTTTCTCAAGATGTAAATCACTTCGTAACCGTATAACCTAATTCAAGTTGAAAGTTTTCCAAACATTTTCTTCGATATCGAATACATGCTCATTTCAACTGGTCACAGATTTTGACTCTAATCTGCTACTACCAGCTCTACTGAAGACGGTTTTTGTTTCATTTTACCCAAGATAACGTTTCTGATATGTAGCACTGAAATCACATAGGGATATCACCCTTATGACGTACAGATGATGTCTTCTTCGAAATGTTACTAATAGCTTGAAAATGTGATTTAACTTTCTTGATATTAATTTACTGACAATTATTGTGATGTTATGAAATTGATGATACCGTTTACATCGAACTGAATGTCTTGAAATTTCTTTTGAGTTGAACTTGACTTACTTAAGAATTGATCAACAATGCGAAGTCCATCGAGCTTTTGACCTAAAGATAATAAAATGGATTTATGAGCACACAGTGTGATGATAAGATCCACTTGAACGCGATCTTTTTTATACAGATTGATTGATTTTCAATCAAAAGTAGCTCATTTTGATCATTAGAACATTTGAAAAAATGAAGCAATAAAGATGTGTGTTGTTTCTATTCATATTGAAAATGTATAGTTCTTTCGATATTGCAGTATTTTTAATGAAATATCTGGTTTCGATGCGGTAGATATTCTAGCGTTAACGATGAAGTAATTTCACTGTTATGATCAATTGATTTCTTCTCGGATTTCTTGAAGCCCCTGAGGAAACTCTGACCGTGTGACCATACAGAGTGTTTATTATGATTAGTTCGAATTTATAGCCACTTCACCATCTCAATACCGAGATAGAAAGTTGAAACTGACATTTTTGCGAAGGATTATTACCTTCATACGTATAAATAACTGTTCAACACGTACCACCACAACTATTAAACTGAACGGGTGTGCGGTTTTTTCTTGGAAATCCTCTGCGAGAAACTCTCCCGAGGAATGTTCATACCATCCGTGGACGTACGTTGAAAATGAAATTGATACTCAGTACAAGACTTTGAACAGCTGCTTGCTTCTCGAGCTGTAATTCCTTGAGAAAAGCCGTTGCTCCAAGTGAAATGTAGTCAACCTCATCTAAAATCGTAGTCGGTATGGCATACATCCATTTCAGGTGTTGCATTGTCTTTTTCTAGTGTCAATTTTATGATTGATGCAATGAAGCTCCTAGACAATTTTGTATCAGGAAGGAAATCGTGTAGCATCTTGTTCGAAATATTATAGATTCTCACTCTTTGTTGAGTTTTCCAAATTAACTGCAGAGATTATTTGAACGGATATATTATTTATTGGACCTTCATTATTATTGAAAGGTATTTCTGTATGATCTGTTAATTGTATGATCTGTTGAATAGTGTAGATATAGAGGAAATGAGAAATGGTATACAAACAAAGAAATCAACATAACCCTTGATGCCTTATAAAATTTTCTTCTAGAATTCCAAGACCGCTTTGTTTATGCCAAGAAGTGAGAGTGGGAAATAAACAGAAACAGATTATATTATATTCGACGTGAAGCATAAAAATCTTGAATTTTCAAAATAGAACACCACATATTTCTGAAATTTATGAACATATTCGATTCCTCTGTCCAGTCCTGGACACACAATACATCGGATAAATCCACAAAGCATCATTTCTGATGTAGTTCTGAGCGTTGTTCAAAAAGTGGCAGCACGTGTAATCTGTTGTTTAGATGATACTTCATGAACTTTATCGGTTTTGATATCCGGTAGCAAACTGTGCTTAGGTCGTCCCCCTATTTTCGTTCGAGATGACAACTAGAGTGGCTTCTCGAATGATTTCAATCGAAGCGAACCGCAAATAGGGCGTATTAGAGATGAAAATATACGAGGGGGCCGTGTTTATCTAATATTTCTGTTGGGTTATCTGGGCTACAAAAGTCATGCTGAATGGCATTCGAAATAACAACATATTGGAAATGAAAATTCAATAAAGTGTTGAGAAACCAATTAGTTTTTTTCACTGTAATCAACTGTGACAATTATGACGAACATAATATGATGATTGGCTGATCTCCATATATATGGTATTTTATAATATTTATAATACTTGATAATAAAAAAAATGGAAGTTCGACTGAACTTTACAGTAATTCAAGACAATCTCAGATGACTTTGCCATTCGAAATTGAATCAATGACACCTTTTCAAATTTACGACTTCTTACAAATACAAATACTTATTTATTATAATTTTAGATTTTTTTCATGAATAATCGTAAAACGGCAGACTACTGAATCTGAATATTTCTCAAATCTGAAAATACAATGATCGAAACGATAGTTGGTAGATAGAGTGAAAAGAGAGTTTCAACAGGTGAGTCTTCTTTAACCTAAAAATATTAGATATCTTGCTCTGACAGAACATTTCTGAAAATCAGGATAATTACTATAAGTTTTATGAAGATATCTATTGCTTCAGATTATCAATGCTACAAAATGGCCCAAAATTAGAACTCTGTCTTGTCCAGCTAGATATTTAATCTGGCAGGCAAAAATCAAATTCTTGATTCAAAATTACATGATAGATTATGAACTACTGCTATACTTTGGTGGTATCTTGATTGGTGCTTACAGGAACTCACCATTAGTCTGGTTTTAATTCTTTCCAAAAAAAAAATCAAGAATTATGATTTAATATTCATAGATGTCAAAGGAGGTATTTTCAGGTCCTTTCGAAAGCTATAATACGAAATGTAAAGAAAGTTTACTAAAATGCCAATTTGTATTCCTCAAACAAATAAATCTTCAGTAGTATGTTCCTTGCTAGTATTAATATTATCTCCTTTCCCTTAATACGTGAGAAAAATAGTTGATGAATTGCACTTCGTCTTCGATGAAATGGCCAGAAGGATAAATTCGATGTACCCTCGTATCAGGATATATTTTGTCGGTCGGATGGCTCAGTTTGTCGATTGGCATTATCCTTTGTGCCTTCGGATGAAGATTTGCAGAGGTGATTTAGGTCAAAGGCTGCGTCTCCGTCTCGGAAATCTAATTTCTTAAGAAGTTCTCCGATGCCGGTATAGCACACAAGGACAAGGCGAACGAAGGAACCTAATTGATATATAATATATTATACACAGCATTCACTGTTTATATTAATGCGGAGAGAATAACAGTAAACTCCACAGCAGGACTGTGCGGTCATTCAAGAAACTGACTTAGTTGGAATTAGTACCGAACATCAATAGATCTTTAATATCTCCTGGAAGCGAAATGCGCTTTCCGCTAATTACAACCGCTGAAGTATCGAGACCGGTTACTTAGAAGTTACGTTAAAGGAGCAAGGGTAGCTATCTGACCACATACACACCACCCAAAGTGGTGCGACGAGCATAAAATAACCCTTGATGGCCAATTACACGTCATTAAAGTGTTAGTCCAGAGCTCGCTAGATGCATTTTACTGGAAATTAATCTTTTCCGCAAGTTCATCCCAGTTCTCGGTCTCCCCAGGATAACCTGTTGCTGGCTCATCCAAATTTAAAACCATCCCCATTTCAGCTCGCTTCTCGGGCACATAACTCACCCTCTTGCACAGTTCTTTTCATTTATGCGACTTTCGAAGACATCATGGACTACCTTTATTATGGGAAATTTAGGGTAGCAAATGTATTTTTTTTTGTACATGGAATAAAATGATAATAATAATGTTTTTTTTTCATGAAGTGTCAGTGCTGCATAGAGTAAATATATTCAAATATATCACTGGCGAATAGGTATATTATCGAATCTGTTCCCTAAGTTATATTTTGAAGTGTATTCTCACTTGAATGCAACTGTCTATTTTTCTATTTTTTCCCTCTTGATGTTGCTCTCTAATAATTTAGTTTTCTTGCTTCAGTTGAAATTTGAGCCTTGAAATATTACAAAAAAAAATTATAACTCTTCGAAAAATAGAATATGGAATTACCATAAAATACATTATAAATATATGAAATCGAATGAGCAAACTTCATGGTAAGAATAATATCATCAAATACAATAATAATGAAATAAAAAAAATATTGACATACAACACATTCAAAATATAAGTTCTCAGAAGTCTTCTGAAACAGTTTGAAATCATCAGTTTTTAATATGTAAAGAAAGCTTCGACCACACAAAATCACAACAAAATTGAAAAAAATCCTCATAAATGCCGTTCCTCCAGTAATTTCATTAAAAAACGTGAAAACGTTCACACTCATTTGGCAATAAGCTGTGTACATTTACCTACCTACAACGTTACTTAAACTTGAACTGAATTAACGTGAAAGCATGGTGCAACTCATTTGATTTATAACAGAGATAATACAAGCACTTTAAATGACCTGAAACAACGTCTTATGCAACAACGATGTATGTGCATATATTGTAATATGCAATGAAGGACTCCAAGTAATCGAATATAAAAAACCAATTATGTGGTGCTAACAAAACAAAAACCGGGTATCAACTGCGCATGTCAGTTTTATTTGTATACTCAACGTATATTAATTCAATTCCATTATGAAAATTGAAGAAATAACATTTAAGTCTCCAAATGAACACTTCTAATGAAGACCATTGATATTTTCTTACAAAATACATCTGACGATTTGAATGAAAATAGGATGCTTTGATTCTCTATTTGGTATCCTCGAATAGCCTGTTGAGTAATCGGATAATATCTTCCGAACACGAATATTTCATTCGTTATATGAATATACCTTGGAGATCAGTATTCCAAGGTGAGATAAATAAACACTTTGGGATGATGCTTCAGGTGAGAATGCGATGGAATTTCTAAAATCGTCAAATTTCTCATGAATATGGGAATTACGAGTACAATGTCCATCGTTACGTGACAGTGATCATACACATTTACATCAATAACTGTACAGTTCTGACGTCATCTATATTACCTGTAAATACAAACCAGTTTTTTGGTCCCATTCGCCAGGCTGAAATTTTCAACTATTCGGAATCAAATTATTCCTACTCTTCATTCAATGTTGGAATTTTCACATTTATAACACTCCGTATATTATAGACCATGTTTCAGATTCATGTGAGATTTCTTCTGAAAATATATAGAAAAATAACCAAATTCCAATTGCATATTGATTTTTTTTTTATAAAACTAGGAAACTAATAATGATTTATAAAGTTTCAAATACTAATTACATATAAATTGTTCTCTTCTCGTAAGTAATTGTTGGATAGAAAAAGTGAAGTGACGACGACAAAGTGATTATTGTGAAGGTGAACCTCAATGATGAACTCCAATTTATTGAGTCGCATAAACAGCCGACGTAGAGAAGGCCGTAACTTATAAATATCCATCCTGTTTTCCTTACAGGACTTAGTGGTGATATATGGCGGTGTAGCTATAAGGATTATACACCTACCTACTCCTTTTCTTCATAAGTTTCGCGAAAGAGCGAGTCTCGCTCTGAAGCGCATAACTCCGTATCGTTGGGTGTTACGGATATCTTAATAAGATTCATGAAAGGACGCCATATTTTATATCCTCCCTATCTAGGCGTAATGCCTTGTGACTGCCCCATCCCGGCGCCGATAAGCTTCATTTTCCCTCGAAGGCACGCCAATGACTTCAAACAGACAGTGGTAGCTCGTTCGATTCACCTTTTCAACCCAAAATTATAATTTCATTAGAAAAATCACCCTTGGTGGTGAAAAAGTCACTCGAAACACTGAAGGATTCGAGATCAAGAATTGTGGAAGCTTCGAAATCTGAATACTAGTGATGAATTGGCCTCCTCGATGCCCGGACATGAGCCCAATTTTCGTACATGTTGTAGGCAGTGGAGTAGAATTGGGTTTTCCTTGAGTAAGATTTTCAGATAACTCAACCACGTAATGATGATATTGTTAGTGAATTGTTCATCAAGGTTAATGCCCATGATAATATTTATCAACATTCGTTCAGAATGTAATGAATGTAAGTATTATTCCATGGGACAATCCCAGGGCAGAAAATTGACTGTATAATTTTAGTTGTCTTTGTTTGTGTCACATTATCATTGTCTTGAAATGGTAAGACGGAAATGGAGTATGAATATTTAGTGTTCGTTATATTGAAAGAGTGTTTCAAACTGATAAGAACGATCATTAATTGTGTCGATGAGATGTATATCTTCATTAGAATCAACTAAATGAATATACAATCCATCTATCATGGTCTTGAAATAAGTGATACCTGTTCTCCACATTATAGAGAGTTTTTTTTTATTGGAATTATACACTATTATGCACTATTATTAAAAATCTGAAACATCGAAGAGTATATGCTATTCCTAAGTCTCTTTGCTCGAATCCAAATATCGAATATCAATAATCTTTCGAACGTTTCTCTCTTCATCTCTAACCAACTTTTCTACTAGGAATGTTTCTTATTTTTTCATAATAATCCAATGAAAATGACCAAAAAATCAAGTGCTGTAATTTTGAATCATTCTTGACTCTGAGTACAGCAAATGAGACATCTATAAAAAAAAACTCTTGGTGGATATACCATCAAAATCTTGAATATTTTTCTCAACTGGTTTCAACTTTTTCGTGCCCACTGCACATACAGTTTCGGGAATAATTTATCTACAGTATTCTGGTTCCATGAGAGCGAAGAGTATGGCATGATAAAGATTGAGAGATCATTACAATTTCTCCTCAAAAAGCTCGAAGATCGATATGTTTTGTAATTGACGTAGTTATTTGACGAGTTGGTAGAATGCTTGCTTTCCTTGTTAGTCTTACAGATTTCTGTCTATACCCCAATTTTTGAATTGTATGGACCAGTACACGCCACTGCGTGAAGTTCGGCAGTATATCTAATGATGAGTTTGCGGTATGGTGTGGTGTGGTGTGGCTGGTAGATTTCGTCTAGATATATCATAATAATTCTGAGCTAACTACAAGGCCCGTTCGCCCGTTCGCCCGTTCAAGTCTCGCGCTGTGCAAGCCAACAATATAATTCCAAGAACGCCGTAAATCTCAACTTTTAGGAGTGTGCTGCTCGCTAAAGAGAGAAGAGAAGGAAAGGAAGGGGATTAAAGATCAGTAATCTTATAGGATAGATGAATTATGGCGGTATTTCCCGGTTCCATTCCATTCGGGAAGCGCTCTCCGCAAAAATCCTTTATGTTTTCCAAGAAATTGCCATTTAATTGGCCAAGATTACGACTGAGAAATTAATTAAGATTCTAAAGACCATGCATCTTAGGATTGGATGCCAGGTGCGCTATTGCGAATTGCCATTGACTATACCAAACCGCTATCGATGCTTGGCAATACCTTACACTCGGTCCATCCAGAAGTGTCTTCTGTAATACTCCCCACACCATTTATAGGGTGGGCAAATTACGAAATTTATATACCTTGATTATACGATACACACAACAATTTTCGTGGCATTCTTTCACTATCTCTTCGAGAAAAATTCATAGGCGACAACAAAGATCAGCTATCGTTATTTTTATTGAGAATTATAAATTGAACGACTTTTGAACACAAGAGAATATCGTTGAGAACTCCCAAAGTTCAACGCCTTGAAATCAAAAAATTTTACAACCGTCAACTCATTAGTAATTGGTAATCAGCTAGTAACAACCTTGCATTGAAATAATTTCTCTAGAAATTAGTTTTACATGATGCAAACTTGTAGATTATCCCAATTGTTTCTTTGAAAATGAATTTCATCAATTGAATGGTACCAATGAAGTGACGTTCGTTTTAATTTATTTCAAACAAGAACTGTTGGTTGCCCTGAATCAAATTGTTGTAAGTACAATTTTTCCAGAGATACCCTGTAAATAATTTCCAATTTGGAGTAATCTTCGTTCTACGTGGCACACAATTGGCAATAACCATTAAACATGGCGAAAGATACCCACCACCCAGCCAGGCTAAGTCTAACCTCGCTGTTGAATAATGCCCTGACTGCATATATCACTTGGAACGCAAACACCGCCAAAGACAAACATATTTCATTTTGTATATGAGCTTTATATGCTCTCGCAACGTTATCTCGACTGCCTATGTGCCAAGGAAAGAACCTGCATGTTCGCATTTTTGCGCGACTTCCGGTTTAAATCGAATATATACCCTCTTATACGCTTTCTCTAACGGTTTATCGCTAGCCCGCACGTAAATCATCTCTATTATACGGAATCATCGACTTTTTATTTCCAACACAATAATTCTCTCGTATTTTTTTGCTTTTTCGGTATTATTATCATCGATTCTTCATTTACAGTGCATGAAAATTTAGACACTTCAAATATGCTTACTCTATTCATCTGAGGAAGAGAATTGACAGCCTGTCAAAATATGTTCACTGTGACGGTTCATCGTTTCTTTCTAGCGATTCTGTCATAAAATAATTGATTAATGTTCATGAATTCTATCGGATCGAAGAATTAATGTTTTAATTTTATGCCTTGCTTCTAGATATAATCTTTTTCTTCTGGACTTTTTTCTTAATATGAAAATGTAGTGACATTTCTTGACGAATAATATACACTCGTGGTTGCAATGTGATTTTTCAGATCATTTATTGTCATTTTCACATATATCCGATGCAAATATTAATGCAACTAATTCATTCATCACTGAATAACTCTTTGAACATCTATGTGAAATATTACAGAAAACATCATGAGATTGAATTCACAATTCCAATACCAGGTAGCGTCTTTCATATTTCTATTTCCTCAGCACAACACATTGATTCTTTTCTCCTGCATGGAATTATGTTATTTATTGATAAATCTGTGTAATTCATATTATTTATCATTTAAAAATCGACAATCAACTCACAGTGGTTGGTGTTTTCCTGGTTTTAATGATGTCTCCTTTTGACCAAGACAATTCCCCAAATATCCTGGCTCCAATTCATTAAAACGTAATTAGTACGTCCACTAATGATTCTCAATTATAACGTTAACATTCGGCGAATCCTTCATGAAAAGAGTGAATGGAACCCTCATCAAGAAAATATCTTCTTCTCGAAGGGACGACCATAACTTCGTAAAAGAATCGCTGATAACTCCATCCTGTGCGGTTTTATTAAATGAAATAAGACGAGAATTTTCTCTTATCGGAGCGATTGCCACCTTACGGACCACATCGGCAGCTTTCATTTTTGAGAATTAATTTCCTGTCAGTGTATTCTTTAAAAAGGGGAGACAAGTAGAGTGCATTTGAGCTAAACGGCGATTGTTTGCTTGCCAGCTAATAAGAAAAACTCTAACTGCCTTTTCAGGCTGCGAGGATGCCTATCATGAGTATATCTCTTGCGACAAAATTTAATTAAAATTCAATCAAAAACGTTACGTTCTAACACTATAAACACAGATCCGGACTGCGTTAAAAACAGCCTCTAGCTTTTTAAGTCTTCTCTTTTGCGAACTGAGACATAATAGAGAGTTGAAATGATCACCGTACGTGAGCCTTCATAGATACGTTAACGTAGGAAATATGTTTACTATATTGTCAAATTGACTCACTTAGCTCAGAACAATCTAAGCAGTGCACGTCATACAGTTTTTATAATTATTTTTTCAGAAGCGTATTCGTCACCATAGTTATGAAAACGACCTTCAACTTCAACATTACCGTTTGACGTATGCATATGTCTACATTGGTCGACCAATCAAATCCATGCAAATTAATTCATCTTCTTATATTGAACTGCTTTCGTTTGAAATGTCACTTCACATATCACAATTAGTAAACTTGATCCTTGAACAAATACATTCATGTGGAGACAAAAAGATTTTCACCCACTAACTTCAATACACGAATTGGGCTACAATTTTTGTCCGTCCGGTCCTATCTTCATCTTCTCGGGCTATGCCTAAGAATACATTTTATATAGACAATTGACAGTATCTACACTGCCGTCGATAAAATTATGTGTCTAAATGGAACAAGTAAAGAATTTTCACGAGATAAAGCTGGATGTCGCTGCTTCTTCTTGGCATTTGGTCGCTGATGTTCCGCTATGGAAGACTCTCTCGATTTTTATATCTGTCACGACATAGTTTACCACCCTAATTTCCGCTTATAGACGATAACAAAAATTTATTTTCTCTGTTTGGCCAAATCAACATGCATTCGTAAAGCTTTATGATTTGATTATAGTCCTTAGTTAGAGCAGATTTCCCAGAGCTCAACTTTTGAGTATGATTACATGTCTCTATTCAAACCCTTCACAATTCTTCGAAGAAATCGTTATGATTAATTTTTTGGTTTGTATGTTTCTACATTTTCTAATTTTTGGTGCAGGCGCCAGTGGTAATATTCAGAAAACGATTTACATTCAGATAATTAATCTTATATATAAAGTTCTATTTGACTCTGAGAAATTCACTAAATTCAACAAAAAATCTCAAAAACATCTTTCATGAGTCTACCAACCCTCTCATCAGTTTTGAAAGAAAATATCGGACCTTCTTCAAAGAGTTATTCCTTGGACAAACCTGGAATATCTTTTTACAAATTTTCGAAAATATTTCGGTTCAAAGATGAAGTGTGAAAACATTAGCAGAAACCAATTTGAATATTATTAACTGAAATTGAATATGACATACACCAACTGTTTTATTAGGTGCGAAACAATTTGAACCACCTATTAGTCTATTACTTGTGAGGTTATCTCAGGTCATCACTCTACTCAGAAATTTGTACGACTTGCGAAATCGGACCATTCCAAGGTTTTCATAATGAAATGTTGTAATGGTCGAAAATATTGTACACCCTTTATATTCGAAATGATGAGGTTTCTCATTAGTCATCAGAGAACAAAATATTCTCTGCTTTTTTATTATTAATATTCATCTATACATAATATACTTTCGGTCCATAATAAATTGGTACAAACATTTCGAGTACTGTACGGTAAAACCCTGATATTATCATTTCTCATACACATTCTTAAAATAAGAAGAAACCGACACACGCACAGCATAACAACGAATACAAATATCTTTCCTGATTCGACGTCTGCCATCATGTGAATCAAAGTATGCACCTATTCAGCGTCTAAGCCTTTGTTGATTCGATATGTATGATCCAATCTCTTCATTTACATGAAATCATTCGAGTCTGAACAGGGGGTGGGTATTTTTGTTCCACGTTCGGGATTAATTTGCACCTCCAAGGTGTTCACGGAGATTTGAACACCCTGAATAACACTGCGAAAGCATTGTATACGTGCTGAGCTCGAACGGAGATGCTTACAATGTTGTATTGAATCTAGTAAATGGAAGATACTGTTACTAAAAATAGTGGAATACTCATATATCATCTCAGAAATTTATATTTTTTACTGTGAAATCTAGCCTTCACTAGATTATGTTAGGTTAGTTTGAAAATTGCCCGGAAAAATATAAGCGGATTGAATTATATAAATATACAGGGTGAAACAACAAGATTGCTTTTTAACTATATTTTTTCACCAGTTGGGTTGGATAAGTAAAGGTAAATAATTACCATTTATACATAGAGTACAATTATAGCGTGGCTCTAATTGATCTAATTCAAATGGAACTCCCCGTCAATTTCAATGCAGGGTTGCCAAGTTTATTGATAAAGAAAACTATTTTATAAGTCTCCATTTGTATCCATCATGAATATTTCAAACTCCAGGTGGATTAAACAGGATGTTCATTTGAACGAAAGGAATTTGGCAATTTTCGAATATTGATATTCCTATTTTTCAAACAGAGTGAGTTGTTTATATGACTTGGATAAATATCACAATCAGCAAACATGCTCGTAGAAAATGATTTATGGAAAAGATAAAGAGTAAATATAGAGTCATCCGAAAGATATAGTCTGAATAGAACAAGATATTTAGTTAATCTATCGATATTGAAGCGTGAAATTTATAGTCGATCCAGAGGCAAGTCCATAAAGAATATCATCGGCTCGAATTATAATTCAAAGCGGTTTCGCAATGTGTACATGTAAAGCATAGTTCCACTTGTTACTTTCTGTATTTGGCACTTCAGATACATCAAAGAACACGCTTTACCCTTCTAGGGACACTCACAGGAAATTTTATTTTTTGATGTGCGTCTTGTCTGATGCAGAATCAACGCGATTTGCAATTTTCAATCGAATTGAAAACGAGATTGGAATTTGAATAGTTTTATTCTGAATACTTCAACACAACAATGAGAATATGGATTTTTATGGTGAAATATTTGCAATATACAATTGGTAATGAATATATTGAATAGTTTGATTGATTGGGCTACCCTGTATGATGATGAATGATTCCATATATTCTTTTCTTGGTATATGAGCATATCAGTTTATGACACTCACCAAATATCAACAAAATAAAAACAATTTTAAATTCCGCGCAAATACTTGAATTTTATTGAACTACATTCAATCAAAAAACTGGTTTTTTATTGCACTCGAGCAATAAAATGTTTATTGTTATCATCAATCAGTCACTACAGCGTTTAGTGATCGTTGCGTTATTATTTTATACAACTGAATCACAAAAAATACTGTCATGTCTTCAGAACTACAATCGAGTGATCAATTTTTGGTGACTTCAATTACACTCTTCATTTTCCTATATCACCTTTCGTTCAGATTTTTATTGAATTCGGACTATGAACGTCAAATCAAAAGTTGAGGAAATTTGCTTATTAGAGTTACTACTTTCCTGTTGAGGGTGAAATTAGAAAAAGAAAATAAACCACAGCCTGGTAAGTGGATTCGAAAGAAACCGTACTTTCCACTCTCCCGGATAAGCTTTCCGACAGAAAGAGAAAAGTCTCATTTAACGTCAATACTGAAATGATTTTCAATTCAGATTGTTTCTTGTTGATACAACTGATTATATGGTTAATTCTATTCGCAGTAGGTTCAGTTTGATTTACTTTGCGAGATTTTATCTACATAAATATCGAATTGAATATTAGATCTTAGAATGTAACATTTTCAAGGGGGTAGGGATGTCACATTGTCATAAAATATTTATATTTTGACGAATTCTATTGTGAGACAACGATGCATTCTGAAATAATCGATCAAAATGAACTTTTCCATTCTTTGTCTCACAAGTTTTCGATCAATACGGCACCTAATTTACATTTTGAACATGGATATTCTCGAATCGTGTTTAAGATCGTATATAGATGAACAGAATTTGAACAAAAAGTTTTGAGAGATAATTAAATGTGTAGTGGAAGCTATATGTCGAAATGTTTTTCTCCTCATGAATATATATTATTGTTGTTTTATGATTATGGAAAATTCATAACAGTTTTCAAAAAAATTATGTTCGATTTAAAAATTTCCACTTGCGAATCATGCAAATAAAGATATTTTGTATCTCTGATACTTTCAAAGGAGTTCGAAAAATTTCCGTATAATTTCAGATGATCTGGTAGAAAAACAACAAAGCAAGAAGCAGCACAATCTGAAGAAAACAATTAAATGTGGTCGTAAAAGAGGGATGATCTCCACGGGCACCATTCCGAGCTCTTTATCATGCGTTATAGGAGTAATTCACATTTACCAACACAGTTATGAATAATAAATACTGATATAGAACGTAATCTGAACTTGGTCGCAATTCCTTCAGCGGAATACATATTCTCCAGCTTCAGGGTGCAGCTACTTATCAGCTCCATGCTAAATTAAAGATAAAAAATATACTGTCACGTAAGTTCTAACCGTGGCTTATTCAATTTCCATCTTTCATTCCAGTGCCGCCCTTCATTCTTCTGTGTTTCTTTCGATAAGATTTTTTGTTTTACAGAAAAATTTCCGAGCAACAATATTGAATGTTATCACCGTTACCAGATAAGTATGGCACATTATTTTTTGCAAATAGTGACACCCCCACCACTCAAAAGTGCCATAGTTTCCTATATCCAAGTTCTCATCAACACGAGGCACTATTTTTATTTAATTGATAGCTTTAGTATTCGTCATTAATATTTACATTTATCAAATCGTTTTCTGTTTGAACAGTTGATGTTGTATCTGATTATGTATCCCTGCGATAATAAGTACTAACTAGTATAAGGAATTGTGAATAAAATATGGTTTTATAGGGTTTTGTTTCACGTGAATCTTTGTTTTATCATTGCTCTGCTTTCGGCATGCTATGAAGAAGAGATTGTCTGAGACATTCACGATTCGAGATAATGAAGCCAATCCGATTTAGCCAATTAAAAACGCTTCATGTTGAAATATTGTCTGGAATTTGGTGTTTCAGATGGATAAAAGACGTTCCATAGTTCAGAGAGATTTTCTACACTTTAAACTCAACCCAGTATACAGAATGAATTTTATACCATCTCGTTAATTTTTTTTTCATTTCATTTGTATCAAATTTTGCTGTTCAAACAGCTCATATCTTACGTCAATTGATGAACTACAACACATTGTATCTCGTAAATAAAAGTAATCAGTAAATTAGTCGTCCGATTTACTATTATTGTTATTGATTGCAAAAGCAACATCGTTAATTTCACAGTAGACTAGTTGAGGTATATGTGGTTGCCTATACATAAGCATACAATAACAATATATCAGAAGATATCAACGTTTCAGAATTTTCTTGAGGTATTTTCTATACATTTCATAAGATACTACGAGGAAATTGAATCACCCTATCGGCGTTTGTAATCAACGAATCCTGAGATGAGTATTTCTCAGTCCAATTGATAACCGTTTGTTTTTGGATGATTGGATTTCTTACAGCCCCTCTGACACATATTCAGTTTTCATTCGACACCCTTCCTCAACAAAACAGTATCATTTCCTTCACCAGAAGGTGTGTCAGTCAAATCCATAAACTCCTCAACTGATAAAATGATAAAACTGAAAGTGAAAAGCACAGAAAACCGACCTATTATGCTCACGTAGAATAAGAGAAGAACCGTTAAATGTGTGCCAGCTATATCGGAAGAGAGTTTGAAATAGAACGGTCTCGTATGTCTTTTCAGATGTCTCAATTCATCGAGATCAGATAATTGACAATGCGGGGTGTTCACAATGCGCATCGAACAAGTTTCCAAGTCTTCAGGAAGCTACCGGCATGTGATAATCTGTGTCAGTCTTCAGATAACGTTGTCCGAACTATGTCCTGGTGTATGTATCCCTTTAACCCAAAACTTCCAGAACTTTTAGTCAGGACACTAAGCTTGTTTTGTCCTCAATTTGGGTATGATATAACAGGTTGTAGTTTATTTGGGGATCGTAATGATTGACAAGCTCACTACTACAAACGTTTTATCGATTTTACAGTCTAGCCCCTTGTTGGTGAATTTTTCATCGTTATATATCTAGGTTACTTGGGTAAATGTTTTTTTGTGTTTGGTTGAATTGAGAATTATGCTTGTATTTTGGTACGATTAAAAAATTGACATGTCAAGTATCCATTCGATTTCAATACATATATAGTATCCATAGATATTCTTATGTTTGACAAGTCGATGACTGAATGAATTTTATAGTCGGAATTACTCGAATTGATGATGAAATTTGCTGATATATCTAGTGGTCTCTTGATAATTTTTCTGGGAATGAAACGAGGTGAGCACAGGGCTATGGAAATATTAATTGAAAAAAAGAAGATTTCTGGAGAGGTTTATTTACATACATACATAGTTTATAAATAAGCAACATAAATAACAAATTTCCAGAAAGTTAACATGTTCACTCACATACATGGTATATAACAAGCTAGGATTGACACAACAATCATTAAATAAGCAGAATAATACGTTGCTTCTGTATATTACACATAAATCTTGATTCATATTACAGGTTAATCATATACTTTTAACAATCTTTGGTACAATGGTGCAAAATCAGAACATGGAACAGTAATTGTGAGATACTTATAGAATATGTATATACAACTCACCCAAAAAATACTCTTACTTTTACTTTCCTCGAGAGCGCTCAAATTTTGTAATTTTCAAAGTCATATTACAATATAAACACAAATTACTAACTTAATGCGGAATTCGCACGTCTTTCAAGCACCTGAAGTATCCAATTATGCAATTTACAAGTTCCCATGTCAACATTTTTATAATTTTCAAATAAAAATTTGGTTTAAACATATAAAAGTATATTGGCACATGAGAAACGAAATAATATATTAATTATTGTCTTAGAACTACATACTACTAAACCCTCTAAAGATATGATCACATTAAAAAAACAACAGTCACCACAGGTTTTTGTCCAGACAGATCTGGTTATGATACGAATAATTTCAATTTGGAAAATGTGAACTCCTGAGTGATTATTTTGGATATTCCCTTCACCAACATATCAACCCATGCTTTTCCCATTTCCTCCTGTATTGTATCATTGGGCCTAGCATTCCATTAAACTTTCTTAGATTTATAAACATGAAACTAATTTAATCACGTTCACTATGATGATACTGGCCAGTCTGACTATCGAACAAAGACATCTTCAATCTCTTACACTTCGCTCTTCTATTCTTGAACCAGAACTGAACGTTTTTCGGCTCGAGCCTAGGAAACTTCTGTCGATATCCCATACAGTTCAACTCCTCTGTATACTTCAAGATGAGATTATGCGAAGGATGCGTATTGTGCGAGAACCACTGTTCTAATCGTGGTACCTCAGTGACAGGATCAATGAACGTTCGATTCCTCTTCCTTCTTTCGTCAGCACTCAGAGCAGACATACTCAGACTGGAGCTCGGAGGAGGTGTAGTCTGAACCAAGCTTGGCATATAATGACTCATGTACATGATACTATGACTAAACATGGAATTAGGGAGTACTGGAAAGGTAAGGGAACGGTTCAAAGGGGACGAAGCTTCGTTCTCCTCGAAGTGAATCTTGTTATCATTGTCGTCCTCGTCTTCAATGTCCGACAGAGGAATTTTATTATACTTGAGGTGATCCTCGGAACATAAGGTACTGGCTTCGAGCGCCGAACTCTCTCGCTTGCAATCCTCAGTCTGAAATATTTCGAGAGTTAGTTAAAAATATCAAGAACAACTGCAGAATTGTTATACCTACTTGAATATCAGGCGGATGAGGCTGCGGAGTAGAAGACCTAGGACTGTCATCTCTAGAATTTTTTCTGGTCGTCAACGACAAAGGTCCACTAGGGCTAGATGGCTGCATTTCCGCCATATCCTCATCTTCTAGATCAGACCCTCCGTTTGAGAATTCGTCGGAGGTTTGGGAGTGCTGTAGTCCTCGCCTAGAAAGGTTGTTCTTCATTCTATGCTCGTTTAATCTCTCTGAACTCATGTAGTTCTCAGGTAGCATGAATCCGCCACCATTAGGAGGACTGTGACTATTGTATCCATTCACTGTGATATGGCATTGCATATTTGGTGTGGTTACATTTCTGATCTCCGCTCTTTTTTGAGCTGCTCTCGCGTTCTTGAACCAATACACCACGTTATTGATGTCCAATGGTTTCCTGCCTCTTCTCGACTCCAAACCGTTCAATTCCTTCACGTACTGTTGGATCTGCTGTCTGCTAGGATGCTGATTATCGCTGAACCATCGCTGTAGTTTTGGAAGTTCCAATTCCGGATCAAAACTAGTCCTCATGCGGGTCTTTTGAGTTGGGAATTGATTGTGGACAGTTTGAATTGCAGGGTGAGACTCGGATATATTGCGATCCATGGGTGTGGTGGATTGTGGAGGAATTGGATAATGATTGGAGTAGGTAGGAACGAATTGAGATCTTGTGACAGCAGAAGGAGGATTGAATTGAGTTGACCACCATTGTTCGAATTTTCTTCGACTCTCTTCTGAGATTTCTGGCAAGGGGCCGGATGTTGGGTTGTTATTTCGACATAACTGAGACAGTAATATCTGAAAACAAACTCAAATTCAATAACTAGTATAATTGACGAACAGAGATACGTTAAATGCTAGTACTATGCTGTTCGATTTCGGTATCTATAGAGAATGAGAGCATTCATATTGTGATTTATAACCAGAAGTCGTCAGTTTGCTCTTTGCAGCTAACTGTTGAATCCATTTTTGAAACCGCTCTTGCAGCTAAGTGAACCGGATGAGAGAGGATAAACCCACCGAATGAATGATACCGAGATCGTCAGATTAAGTGAGTTCAAATGAAAGGGGGATGTTCTTATTCATGTGAATAGCTGATTTCCATCATCCTCTCTTTATACACAAGCAAGACAACCAATTCAATGGACGTCTGAATATTCGAAAAGATACGTCACTATTCTATTGATTATTATTGCGAGAGTAATGATCGTTTTTTTATTACCTATCGAATGATTAGCGATAAAACGTTTAATATAAATTATAAAGCTATCTCACTCCATCATTTACGACGAGTGTAATCAGAACTCCGACCATGTAATTTTTGCTGCCATGTTATTCGAATGATAATTTAACGCTGACATGAAAAGTGAGTGCGAGATTAGCTACGTTTTGAAACTTATACGTCAAAGTCTTGTAAATATATTGTAGGTACTCAAAGTGAAACTGTTGTTCGTTGTTGTAAGCTGATAACATTGTCTTTAGTAATAATAAATATTCAATTCGTTCAAAGTCAAAGTTAGTTTTCACTGATTAAAATACAAATTTAGATTTTGCATTCACCATGTTGCATGTATAGAATGAAATGAGAATTGATTCCCGATGTTATCACCTGAGCATTATTGAAGGCATCATCTCGCGAAAGAAAATCTTCTTTGATGGTGAATTAGAGACTGACTGGTCCAGAACACTCCAGACAAAACAAGAAAACTACTTATCACGTCTCGTATCAACAGCTAACGATAACAATACTCCGTTTTTCGAACGTTCTATGAGAAGTTGTATGGAAGGAAAGAGAATACACGGATCTACTTCTCGAGCTGCATGATGTAGAAGGCTTTTGATCTCATTAATACCATGAAATAATGCTACATAATCTTATTAAAAGCAGGGTTACAGCTATTCTCTGCACCCTTAATATATTCATTCTCCTCTGATTCTTAAGACTGGCATCTCATAACCAATTCCTTTGTACAATACGCTTCACTACAATATGCACCTTATTGAAAAAATTATTCACTAGAGTGACAATTCTGGGAGTTTCATATGGAGTATTCAACATAGATGATCAATAAAAACTGTTAAAACCAATACTAACCTCATCCAAGGGACAGCCTGAAGACAAGAGGAGTCCATGTGACTGCAACAACAAGAATCTCAAAAGCTTATCTTTGATTTCACTCAAAACTCCTGGCTTTCCTCTGAACACCTGGATCCTCAGAGTGGCAACAGTGGAGAGCTCTCCTAATATATCCCCTACGGTTAACAACGAGTCATCAGCAATCTGATCGAAAGTAAGTGCTTTCCAGTTTTTTATCAAGACGGATCCTTTGGCTGCTGCTGCGCTTTCAGAAGAATACCCTAATCTGAATAAAGCTGCTGGTACCAAGTTGTGGAAGGGAGTTCCTACGGGGATGATGACGTAGGTGTCGATTTCTATCATGGGACGACGTCTCCAAACTCCGTGATGCAGGGAGCGACTTTCCTCCAAGGAACAAATTGTTTCCACTATGCAGTGGACTGGGAGAGATTTTGCTGAAATAGAAAGAATAAGACTAAAAATTCACCCCATACTTGATCGAAAATAATCATTTCTTGGTCTAAACCTGAACATTTTTCAATCACCCAATCTGAAATGGCCTGGAAAATCATCTAAACTCCCCGCAAACGGGCAAACGGAAATGAACAAGTTCTTAACTGTCATCTCTACAGTGGTATGAATTGATCTGTCTGTCTCTCTTATCAGTGCTTACTTTTCCGCTTCACACCATCCCATTAAATTCACTATGGCAAAGGTTCAGCCCCAAAATATCGCCAATCGCGATGATCTGCCCTCAGACCATAAGCGTATCATAGGGTTTTCATTAAATTTGAAAAAGGAGTTCTGATGAAACTGGTGAGTTAGATCTGGACTTGTTAAGATAGACGTGAAATGGTATGTTCGTTCATAAAAGACGTGGTGTGATGAAATCGAATATAAAAATCAGATCTTTGAAAGGGTCCAAATGACTCTAAGATGGGGTAAAAAGCTCAAAAAGGAATCACTATTGGTAGGACTCTTCCTGATCATATTCCCGACATTTATTCTCTTCAAATAGGTCAGCGAACTTCTTGTTCTACGATACAAATTCTTGAGCCTCGCAATTCGCTTAAGTTAGAAAAATATTCCTTGCAATAATTCGATAAAACGAACATCGCACATTACGTGAATTTTTTGTTTTCCCCACAGTTATGAATGAATCGTTCAATATCTGGTGCGCCAGTGGTTCAACTGCGATAAATTGCCTTCTGCTTAGGAGTATTTATCTTTCCATCGCTTTTTAACTGAACGCTGATGGATCATTTGGTATCTGAGATATGCCACTGCATGAATTTGAATTAATGCCTTAATGTAGCGAGGATTCGAACCTTATCGTGATTCCTTTACGATATTTCTCGATTTCGTCTCCTACAGCTTTCTGGCGAGAGTTAGTTAATGGTTATGAGTGAATATAGAAAGAAGAATTCAAATGAAAAATGAGAATTATTATGAACTTCGATATTGAGTATCAGCAGTATTTATACTTGCTCTGAAGGAAATATTTATTGACAAAAGTGGAAAAAAAGTGTGAGACATTATAATTCTCATCTATAATAAATCATTGCAAACTGAAAATCTCGTTTCCTTATTCGTGCAGTATTCCCTTGAATCATATTTATTACACACATACATATTACGCGAAACATATACGTCTAAGGTTATATACACTCTCCTTTGTTTGGCATCTATTCAAGAAAGCTCAAGTTGACTGAAGTAATCCTTAAGAAGCGGGGCTAGGTCTAGCTTGCTCGCTCTTAAGCTCTCTAATATGCAGAAACCTTCTTAACCTAACGAGATTAGCATAGACAGGGCCGGCCAGTGGACCTTAATTCTCTCTCCGTGTGGGTATATTAGTTGGCGACAGAGACTTTCCAATTCTAAACGCACAGATTCTCTCACCACCAACTATAATCGAGCATTATTTACCTACAGAGTGTTCGACTCGTTAATCTCAATTCGAAAAACGATTCTGATTCACTTGACAGACGACAAACTTGAGCTGTCAAGAGATGCAAGACAGACATTTGACAGATACTTTTTTTTCAAATTCTGAATATGAAAACACAGAGCACAGATGACCTTGAGGATGTTGGTAATAGTAGTGAAGTACCTTTATAAATGAGGAGGCTCTTTTTTTGATTGGTCAATTCAACCACATGATGGAGTTGATGATTACTGTCAAGAACTGATGCTTGTACGTGTCTGTACTACGGTTTAACATACAATGTGTCGTGATCTGACGTTTACAAGGCCTTGGTTATACGAAAAACAAATATAAGAAAAATAATGCGACCTCACACAACAGATATTCTAGCGATCTCAGAAGAGAAGTTTGCCAACGTTTTCAGTATTGAAATTTCAAATACTTTCACAATTTTCCCTCCATATCTGGAATGATATCTCTGGTTATTGACAAATACTCCGTGATAGACCGTTGAAGGGCCATTCCGTAGATAAACACCGATCCCTATTCGATCGAATCAAGGTGAAATAACCAGAGAAGTGCTTAATAAGTTGTCCGACGACTGGCATAGTTATAACAGCGGGTCTTATTATTTATAAGGTTGCATTATTGATCAACGGGCCGGAGAACAAAGGGCCGGAAGGCAATATGAGCCCCAGTTAAGACGCTGGTCTGGTCAGCCTGCCTGGATTAGAACCGGTGGGATTAACGAGTACTGGACTATACAGAGCGCGGTAAGCCGAAGGGATTAGGGCCTGGCTGTATCCGGACACAGGATCTCCGAGATTTGGAAGTGAGTCGAAGGTGCCCTTCACGGACCCCTACCACACCCCCCACTCCTGGGTCGCCGCTCCTGCATTGGAGTAACTTTCTCAAGCTGCGTTTGGACTCGACCATCTATGATTTGAGTAATAGCAGGAAGCCTATGAGTGGAAATTCAGGAGATTAAGCTAGTGGAAGTGATTTCCCTATTTGATTAGCAGACTTCAACTGACCTCAAGCCCTTGTGTGAAACACCCATAAACAAGTGGATGCAAGTGCACAAACATGGTGGAACAACTCTCGAGAAAAAAGAGACGAGAGAAAAGAAACAAAAACACCAAATCATAATAATTATTTTGTGTAATATGATTCTTTGTACAGATAAATTGATTCAATGATTTCAAGGAATGAGGAACTGGAGAAAAATTGTCAGTGGATTTTCAGCTACTTTTGTTGCAAATACTAATATATAAAGTGAATTATTTCAAATCCAAGGCCTTGAATAATTCTCAGCCATATCACACTTGTCATTTCATGAAATATTTCTCCATATTTCTGTCCAATGGTGAAAACACCTATACATGACAGTTAGGAATTGAATAAGAAGATTATAAAACAACGAGTGCTTACGAATTTGTTATGATGAGTTTGATATGTAAGATTTCTCAATTCTCTAAGGGTTCCCCAAACATCATCTCGAGGCAGATTAATAATTGATGCTGATTTAACCGCGAATCAAAAATATACGCAGAACTTGGAGCTGTCAATGATTTGAAGTTCTCTAAGCCAGAGGGTGAGTTGAGGTGAGTCTTCGCCGCAGGGATTATGTCAAGAAGTATTCCATCCGGAGCACCGATCTATTGTTTAGATGAGCGCGTTCTTCATGATTCAAGTACGTCGACTCGGATTCAGTTCGTCCACTCATTACGGATTATAAAAAAATCTTGCCAGCATAATTCCCCTACAAAGAACGAAACTTGCCCGGGACCTCGTCCTCCTTACGTTTCACTTTAATCCGATGATGTATAGGGTGAATTCTCCTCAGTAATACTCTACATACAGTAGTCTCCATTAACTCAGTCTGCTACATGAAAATATCATCCCAATCTCGTTGAATAATTCATTGATCCATCTTCATCAACGGAATAAAACTCTGTTCTGACATATATTCGAAAAATCTTCATAACATTCTTAGTGCGTGTTTTCGAGGTAATGAAAAAACACTTGATGATTGTCCTTTGTCAGTTTTGTTTTCACAATGAAATTGAACTTTTCCAGCTGCTAGAACAAACCTGATTTCTCACACAGCTTCGAAAATAATTTATATTCAGTATTACCATTTAATGAGAGGAAAAAGAATAGCTTGCGTAAGATTGAGAAAGCATTACAATTTCTTTGATTAGCTATACTCAAGGTATATTTTTTCTGAATCTGTTTCAAGACGAATGAGAGTGACAGTAATGAAATATCTTTCTAAGTTAGGTTGCATACGATTCATGGCAGCATTGACGTTACAAGAAATAACAATCAACTGATTATTGTGAGTAAATTAAAGTGAATTGAATCAGTTGATTACAGTATAGCAGAAATGACCAGTAAACTTGATAATAGTATGGACAACAGTAAACTAAGTTTGGGATCCATGAATCTGAAGCTTGGAAGTATAACAAAGTTGGGAAACAGTCGGTAATCTATCAGAGGCTACTGAATATGCTTTAATCCAGAGAGTTGAGTACTCATTAGAGGTCGTATACATAATACATAATATACAAGTAGGGTCCGAATACACGTCGCCATAGCCTTGTAAAACGGCAAAGCATCTTACAAAACAGCTTGTTTCTATCCATTTTCTTATTAGCTTAAGTCTTGTTAGTCGAAAGTTTTAATTCTCGCAAGTTCTGAAGAGTCGACAGTTCCCATGGTTAAGTTCAGTGAGTGCTAAGGGTCTTCGAACCCGCAATAATGTTTACAATAAGTCCTGTGCTCTGTTCTGCCTTCGCACTAATACGATTTCATGGTGGATTTGCGATAAGGATTTGGATTTTAGAGAAGCAACTTGGATTCGGGAACGTCTCACGAGGTGCACACTCTCAAGATTAATCCCGTCACATACCTATAAAGATTATGCATATTACCACCGTCTTCACAACGGCAACTTCCTCAGGGAGTTCAATCGACAGATTATATATACACAGTTGAAAAGACCCCGGTGAATTTCCGATCACTATAGTTTCACAGTGTAGTTTGTGAATTCACAACCCCACTAGAGGAACTGACGAGACAGAATTGCAGTAGAGTCGCAATGGATTCGTTTGTTGTCAATGTCTACCAGAAAATTATTTGTTTTCAGTTCACCAAATTTAAAAAATTGGGTATACACCTATTTTTATACACCATTATACAGTTTCATGATAATAGGTAGAAGCAGTGCTATTTAGATCACACTGAGACTATACAGGGTGGGTCAAAATAAGATTCCTCACCTCATTTCGAGGTGAAAAGTTTTTATAAAATTGTGCCCTGAATACACCCCCTAAAGATACAAGGAATTGAAAGTACTGAAAGCATTCAGGTTTTATTTCAAAACCGTGATATTGAATATTTTGGAATTCAAAATGAAGCCCTTAAGAAATAACAGGTGTGTCTCCGCCATTTTGGGGGATAATTGAGAAGGCGATGCCATATTCAAATTCACGAATAAAAGTGCCTGAAGACAGTTTTGATTGAAAATTTATAGTACGATTGATATGCCAAAAAAACTGAAAAGGAAAATCAAAAACTTAATTGATTTAACATCACGTGCTGAAGATAGATATGACAGTTTTTTCTCAAAAAGGACACCCAGATAGTGTAACTTTCATCCAATTGATTCGAGGATTGAGGGAATTACGTGATCCCGAAATTGGACTAGTGCGTAAAAGCATGGAGACTAGTTGCATCAGTCGAAAAGACTAATCGCACCCGTCTTAATCGATTGTTGACGTCGAAATTCAACGTTCCAGAGATAAGAAAGTTGCAGCGATATCGTTCATGGAAACATCTACCCCATTTCGTTGCTGTTAGCTCCTCCAAATCCGATGATCTTCGAAATAAGTGGAATGAGACGTAAAACCCAAATGATTCGCGTCTTATATCTTGCATCGTAATTCGCAAACTAGTAGAGATACAATAAGTTCACCTTGGCGTAATCCCTACGGGACCGTGGAAGCAGCAGAGCTGGGATACTCTAATCTGCGGATATGATGAGGATGCACGAATGAATTCATGCCAGCTGAACAGGATGGAATTCTTGTCCACTTTATGAGGGTTTCAGTAATAACTGTGAATAATATTTGTCCAGCCACATGTCCGACAGGCAATATATTACACCATTGATTTTTTTGTTTTAAAACAACGGTGAGAATCCGATGTTATCCACTTCAAATTCATAGTCATTACAGTCACCACAGACAGCTATTAACTCTCAGAAAGTATCTCGGAATTCAATACAGCCATTTGAATGAAAGTCTACCAAAAAGTTTTCCAAAAATCGTCGAGCAGCTCATGGAACAATATATCCGAATGCTCGAAAATATACCAGGCGTTTAATTTGAAAAATATTGATTTCGGCCTCAAGCTTCAATGAGACACCAAGACTTTGACTTGCCAATGTGTGTCAGCTTGAGAGCATGGAAAAAACATCGAAAGAACGTCGAACAAATCATTTTTGATTGTACCTAGCAAGGAGAATGGCATAATTATGTAGTTGAATCTTCGAAACATTGTAATGCTTTGATTTTGCTCATATGTAATTTTATTGATGTAGTGTAGTGTGTTGTGTAGGAGTGGTAGAACTGTGACAAGATTACTGAAAATGTGATAGCCCACATCCGCCTTGTACTGATTATTCATTAACGATATTTCAAACTGAGGCTTCTTTTCTCGGCCAATAGACTATCAAAGAAATATTTAAGTCATCTTTATATATTCCTTTCAGGCAGAAACATGATTACTGATTATCAACTTATAGGGTTTCGTCGGTTCCAAAAATCCTCTTACATCAGAGCTTTCTTTTGTTTCTACAACGTTCTAATACGTCTCCAAAGCAAACGATGAATCTTACATAATTTTTCTTTTTTTTCAGACTTATAATAACGAGCCTGCCGGTATATTGAAATATAGAATAATGAACATTCACGTAGAAAGACTTCATGAAAATGTAGATCTTTTAGCGATTGTGAAAATGCTTTCTTCTACTGTAATTATAGAGATATATAAAACTTAAAATCATTCATATCAGAGGAGGCTTAAAGTATTAAGATAGGAGATTAAGGTTGGCAACTGGATACTGGTTTTTATATGGACTATAAGTCGCATTAATACTGATATACATAATCGGTTAATGTCACCTCAACCAGGATAGAACGATGAAGAATATGGCGAGATATTACAAAATCCTTCAAATCTCGAGTGCAAATCCTATTAGTCAAAGTCGTTATAATTTTGAGAAAATTATGACCTATCGGCTTCTTGTGATCTTACTTCAAATCTAACAAAGAACTGTTTCTTCCAAAAATAATAATTAATCATTTGTTTCGAATATGTCAAGAATTCCTATTCAAGTTTTGTACTCTAGTGCTAACATATTTTTTCGTTTATTGTCGATACATTTCTAAAGGACTTGTTATTCTCACCATAAATTGAATCAGTTGTAACATTTTGGGAGGTATACCAATTAACTCGAGTAGTCTATCAACTAACTAGTGAGTTGTTAGTCTGACACATTCCCCAGAGTGGTTCATTCTCGGCCTTTTCTTCCAGAGAGAAGAGTATCGCCAAATCCCCGGAATCGTCGAATTCTCATGAATGGAGTGAACGTGAATAGTACGAGGGGAATACAGTCAACAGATAGATCTCATTGGTAAGCACGCGGCCTGGCTTGGATACACAGGATTCGGGATAAAGAGTCTTAATCAGAGCTTTCTGCGACCGCCTAAACGTTTTCCATTGTTGGAAACAGATTTCCTTCTCCCAGGTCACTACAGATTAGGCTCTCGAATTTTCCAACAACAATTCTACACTTCATTATCATTCGGACATATCTTTTTTCTATAGCTGTTAGCGATATATTGACTGTGGTTTGAAATGCACTGATGCACTAGTGACGGACAGGTTACATAACCCATTTGTTTGAGGTTTCTAGTTACGTCACACTTAGTAAATAATTGGTGCCATCACTAAACAAATCGGGCTATTGACACTGTTGGCAACAGTTCATAGGGATGCCAATTGTATTTCAACATTTTCGAGTTTTGTTTATTTTTGCGAGGTTTTTGTAACAATTGGGAATCTATAGAAATCAATGGAAATCTACCAAGAAGTATGGGTGTAGATTCACGAAACATTGACTCAAAATTGAACAAGTCGATGCTCACACATCTGTACACATTATTTTATTCCCCATAAAATGATTTTTATAATGATGCCATTTGAAGGTTAGGCATGTTAAAAATATATCAATACAATTATTGTACATTATTAAAGATAACTGCTGCATTAAATACGGCATTGCTACAATACAAAGAATATCCAGAGAATCTGCAACTGATAGAAGTTAAAAAACTAATGGAAAAAGGAAACTACTATACAGGGTGTTTTGAAAGTATGTAGTCGAACTCAGAGGGGTGATTTTCCATAGGAATCACAAAAAGTTTATAGCATTAAAAGTACCCCAATAGTTCTTCAGTTATTTCAGAAATGAAGAAAATTGAGAAATAAGTTAGTTTCTGAAAAAGATGCGGAAATAGTGATGTAATAACTAATGTTGCATAATTTCTAACGAGAATTACTTTAAATGTTGATCAGGTTGATTTAAGTATGACAGTGAAGGACATCAAACCGATTTGAAGTACATAAACATCATAAATACTTTTTTATTGGTTGAAATCAAGTTAATTGTCTTGAGTAAATATCAATATCGGATAGTTGCTTTGTAACCATACTTTGAAGTTTTTGTAAATTACACATTTTAAAGCGCAGAAATTGAAAACTATGCCCTATGAATTCGTGAATTACTCCAACGTAAGAAAATATTTATTCTTCAATCAACAGACATGTATTCCCAGAATTTCATAACTAATTCGATTTTTATTATAATTTCCAATTTATTGATTATTAATTAGAAAACCACATCGGAAATGAATGAACGGACAGTTATTCAAGAAAGAAATTTGTGACTCCCTGTCAGAATTTACGATGTTGCCAGCTTCATAGAAATGCTGAATAGTTCTATAATCAACGTTTTCATTTATTTTTCTATTGGTATTCAAGGATATGTTAGTTCGCAAGCCCTTGCAGATTTTGGTGATATTCACATGGTAGTGGAATTCATGTGACTGAATTATACCATGGAATTAAACTATCGATTCGATTATGAACGCTTAAGACGCAGATTCGGAAATCAGGAATGGGGAATCAGGATCAGACTTCCTGTTAATCTCCTGATATTATACACCCTTAGCGTAAGGCAGAAACCATCCGTTCCAGCCATGAATCGAACTATAAACTTGATCCCTATAATATGCCGATTAATTTCATCCCAGGATTAGGTTTAGCCATCGATGCGTGTTATCGCTGTTTTCCAGAAATATATAGTCTGACCGTAACGTGGCCGTAATTTTCTGGAGTGTCTCTTACCAACTCCCAGATTGGCTCATCAGTTCGAATAACCAGTTCATTATCGATGCATTCGAATGATAAGCGGTTTTAACGAGTGGATTTTACGCTTCTGACTGATGGATTATGTGCAGATCATGATTATACATCAACAAATTTAATCAGCGTAGTTGTATTCGATGAATCGATGTGTATGAGTCCGTTGCGAAATGTTTGGTACCTTTTGAATGGATCCACAAAAGATAAGCACCTGTTTACAACGAAGTAACTTACCCTGTACATTTTCGATCTGATTTTGGATCCTGCCAAGAAATTTTCCATACTACCAAAGTGAATGTGAACCGAATAACAAGGAGAGACTTTTTTTATCGAGAATGTATTTCCAACACTAAATGAGTGATTCACGAATTACCCAGCACGTCGCCCTGTATAATTGGTCCAAAGATTTGGCCTGTCCCTCGTACGACCGGCTAATCTGGCGACGCTCTAAATCCCTCCCCTTCACCTACCCCCCCACTCTTCCAGCGGCTCGGATTGAAGCGGATAGTGTGGCGTTAAGCAGATTATCTTCTCATGATTGATGAAACGGCTGCACCAGGGTACCCGGGGTACAGGCCGATCCAAAACAGTCATCGGATCAGGTATGCAGTCCGTTTACACATATGCCAGTATCCAATGCAATATGCAACATCCGTGGCATAGACGTGCACAACTGTCATATGTCAACCTTCACACCACTGTCAAAAAGTACACGGAGAGAGTTCAGTGTGGAAAAGGAAGCAATTGGAACGATTGCAGTGCATTGATATCAATATTTAAATGGCAGGATGGCAACTGACAACTATCCATTAAGCAATCAGAATTCGTATTTGTCCAATCTCCAATAATATGGGGTTAATCTAGAAAACCACCTCAAAAAGAAACCAATTCATGTTGATTACTCTTTCTTTCCACGAAGCTATCGTCACTATTTTACTACTTCATTCATGAATAAGGAAGTGAGCTCTCTTCATATACTCTTGGCTATTATTTTGAGAAGAAAATCACGAGAGAATGTCGATGCTGTAGGTGGTGGATACCTTTTCAAAGACATATCGATTTAGATAATGATATAAATAAAGTGGAAGAATTTATCTCACCAGTAAATATATGCCTCGCATCCAGTGATAAAACAAAATTAATGATTTTATGCTTGAATATGTTACCATGTAAAGAACATTTCATTATTATCATTACACTACTGATTTTAAATTTGACTTTTATGTCAAGAATTCACAAAGATATCAATGATGATGGATGAAGAACTTTTTTCTTTGGTTCAATGATAAATGCTCTGGTGATATTGAAGCCACTAAGAATCAAGTATTTACGATTCAAAACTTGCTCTTGCTTATAAATTAAATAAAAATACAATAGTGAATAACAACACGTTTGTGAAACGTTCACTTATTTACGTTCCGCAGCGCCCTCAACGGCGAATTGCAGCTCTTAATGAAGGGTCAGACATTGAAATGGTCACGTTTTAGAAACTTCTCTGCGAAGGGCAAGAGCCTAAAACTGAGTCGTTACATAACCAGCTATGAACATCAATGTCAATTAGAATTCTATTCTGCTTGTGAATCGGTGAAATCCACGAAGTTGTAAGGATGTCTTCAGTTGATGTCTGAATCGCTTTAGTGTTGCGTTACTTATTCATTCATATCTTCGGCTGTGGTTGATATCAAAGGCAAAGGAATAATATGAATCGAGAATCATTCGATACGCTACTGAATACCACTGGTAGGCCAGTTAAAGCTGGATTAAGCTGAAGGTAGAGAATTAAAGGAAGCTGGGATTAGAGGGACCCTGGCCTTTCCCCTCGCTTTGAGACGGGAAGTTGGAGATTAAAGCTCGCGAGGGATTAACATTCACCGGCATCAAAAATAAAAGAAGAAAAAAATTGGAAACATAATTCTGATAAATGTCTCTATAATCGCACTGGTTTTTCATTCAAGTACCTCGTTGCCTTATGAATTAAGGAGTTTATTCAGGGAATATGGAAATTGATATTCCTGATTGGAATTGTTCAGATCTTCTGGACGAAATAATACAAACGATTCCAGTACAATGAGCCAATGATATTTCTATTGAAGTCTTTCAGTGACGTTTTTTTCATTATTTGGAAAACAAGTCATATTGACAGAGATATAATCTATTTATTGAAGCAAGATAGATGGACAGCTAGCCAGTGTTGCTGCTTTCATTCTGCATGGCATTGAAAGATAACCAGATCTGTCAGAACTGTCTTCCTCAAATAAATATTCTATACCTCTGCATTGCATACATTAAAAACAACACAGATTTTGATTCATCTCAAAAATCCCACCAAACCCATTCCTAAATTTATGAATTGAGTTATTCATAACCAATTAATTGATGATTTATCACAATATTTTCGAATTTATTATCATCCACGGAAATTAATGAATCGAATAATAAATTAGCAATAAATGAATGCATAAAATTTTGATATAACCATTTTTATATAATTTAATATTATTAAGTTGAATTTTTTCGTCTTGAGATGAATAGTGATGAATTTGATAGTATATTAATAAGTTTCTGATGATTCAGTGCATTATGAATCACTCATAGTAGTTGCCAAAGGCTCTACAAGGTTTTCAATTGAGGAGTCGAACTTCAGTTCATATTGAACATTCAGTACTCACCAGACGAAATACTTTTCGACGAATCGAATTCCTCTTTGATAGATTGAGGTGAAATAGTGTTTTCTAGTGGAGTTGGAGTTCTCCTAACAGGTGGAGTCGATGCCCTTTCTGATGACCCTTGGCTAACCCTTTCCGTGGTTATGCCAACAGTAGAAGAAGGAGGAGTTTTGCAATGTCGAGTCAGAGCGAGAGCCTGATTCTGAAACAAAGAAGAAATTTTGAGAAAATGCACTTCTTCGAGGCGATTTTGTCTTCAGAAATACGTGAACCACTTAGTTGAATATCGTGAAGGAAACACAAATTGCATATACGTCGCACAAATCTGACCATTTAGTAGCCTATAGTGAACGCGTTTAATCTGGGTTAAGTGGGGTCAAAAAGCTACTGAATATCCATCAATTATTACATGCGACATGTGATCGAGAACAAATCTCTGCGAATCAATGGGAATCTCAGTTGATAACACCTCATTAAATCAGACACATTAACGACAGTCCATTATATAAAATCAACAATGTAAAATGGACAAAGCAGAAACGAAAACGTATCTGCATATGCAGTGAAAAATTGGGATAAATTCATTGAAAGCATGATATAGTCACTAGAAAAAAAGAGCTGGTCACCTTGTTTTTCTTCAGATGCGCTTGTCTGACGCCATAATCACTGTTAGAGTTTTTATGGCGATACCATATTTTGTTAATACTTTTGAAAATAACGCATTCTCTTGTTCAACCTCTTATTGTGGGTATCAGAGTTGAACAGTTATGACGTCATCAAGAATAAAAATATATAATTTGAGTTTTGTGTTTATAATTTCAATCATTTATGTTGGAATGTTTGATGACTTATCGAATAAATTATCTATTCACAAAAACTTTCACTATTCTCAGAATCAAGATGAAATGATTCAAATTTTCATCGAATACGAACAATGCATATATTTTTAGCTCAGGAAGATTTTGATTGTAATGCGAGTAAACATTATTATTATCATTATTGCTCCACTCTATGTTGGTGAACAAAACATAAATAAGAATGAATTTCTGGGGAATATTAATATCGCAAGGTTTTCCATTTGGAGAAATTGAGCAATTGTTTGAAATTCGTGGAAATAGAACTGTTTTTCCTGACTTTCGACCCTCATGTCTGTGTCCAAGATAGTTTAGCAATATGATCTCGGAAATCATGAGATGTGGATTAAGAAAAGTAAATTCCTAGGATAAATAGGAATTGGAACGTATGCAAGTATACATTATGAGAATATTTTTAGAGGATTTTTAATGTGATACCATTCACTAATGACATATCTACCTGGTGAAAAAACATGCATGGATCGTCAAAATTTTAACAAGCATCCCCCGTTCATTTCGTCAATCTGATACTCACAAAGGGCATAACCCTACTACAGAATTCTTGAACCGTTCCCCTACGAAATAATACTTCTGCATTCTCAGATATAAGAAGATCTAAAACTAAATCTGCATGACTCATAACTCTGTTAATCCGCATATAACAAGCATTTGTGTTCCTGTTTTTTAAAGCCGTATTCTCAGTCTTTTGAAATTAAATAAGCTTACCAACCTCAAGTTTCGTATAGACTTACAGACATAATCGGTATCCGTATACCAACTTGAATGGATTATGTTCATGATGAAACGGAATGAGCGAATTTTTCTTGGACTGGTGTTTGTCAGTTCAAAATGGTTCGCTAAAGATAGGATGCCACACAAAAGAACCTTTATTCATCACGATATGGTCGCAACAATTCGTGCTCTTCTCCAAATTTGCGCGATATTATCAATGAACATGTGCTCAGTAATTAATACATCGCAGTTTTCAGAAACGACTCCAATATGGACATTTCTTTTTATGTATACGAAGTGTTTTATAATACTTCATACGGTCAAAGATTTGTATTTGAATTGTGTGACTCATTGAAGAAAAATTATTGCCAATTGAGTTTTTACTATGTATGTTAGAAAGTTCTACATTAAGGGTTTCTTGTAGTAGATCGATTATTCCAACCATTTAGAAGATAATAGCACTGGAATTAATTAATACTGATTATTAACGATGACACTGGTTTAATGTGCGTTGTTGATAAGATTTTTATGGGGAAAAAATAGTCCCACATATTACAGTACAATTCAATTTTGAGTAAATTATGTATGGATCCGAAAGATTTCAGTCGTTATTCTAGACAGCAGGGAGAATACAATGAATATGGTCTATTTTTTTAAGCAAAATAGTTGACAGCTCGCTAGAAAGTGCGATGTTGCTGTTTGTCTATTTTTTCAAAGATACTCCAAAACAGGAAGTAAAAAAATGTTTCCTATTTATGGAATATAGGCAACAAAATTGGATGACTATTGATTGTGGTTGACTGTTGAACAATTCGAATAAAAGAATTGTCAGTTCCCAGGAATGATATGAAATATTCTGGGGAAATATAAGATATATTCAATATGATTATTCATTTACCTTTCCGACTGTATGAAATACAAGTAAAGGGTTTACATTATCCCGTTTTTTACAAAATATTCCATCAACATTTTCTGAACATCGAAATATCAGAAAAAATATAAATTTTAAAGGGAACATTTTTTCAATAATCAAAATTAGAATAAACAAGGACATCAGTGGTGGTAAGGCAACTGTGGAGACTGTAGCTGCGAACGTATTAAGAGTGACACTACTCAACAAGAACTATATGCGCTGGTATCCTGTGCACAGTGCGTGAGATGAGAGTAGACATTAGGAATTTGGCTTGTTTTTGGTGCGACTAACTCCCCTGAATGATTGGCCCAGCCGTCACATCAGCTTCTGCGAATTCGCATCGTAAAAAGTGTCAGCAGTTAGGTGTGCGAGCATGCAGGGCCAAAAAACAGGATCATCGACCTGCTTGAAGACCATCGCCGCAGAAAATAAAAGGATATTATCACATGATGTACACTAGGGATATTCGCTCAACATCGATATTAGTATCAAATTATTCCATGTTTGGCATGCAATATTTTCCCGAATGTTTTTTGTATTTGATGTAACGGGGGGACACCTCATAATGACCCTATAGTTCGCCCGATTTGAATCCAATCGAATTTTTATTTTTCATTTTCATTTATGAAACTGACGGCAATGATTTTGCTGTTCACATGTTGGACCTTTTAATAATCTCGTACGGAATTTCTATACCACCACCTATGTTTTTTGCAAAGTAAGTGATGATTTTTCAATTTCCTTTTCTTCAGAGCACAAAGACAATTTTTCAGAAAATTTTTTGATCTCTTTCGATATCGAATTGAACAATTTAAACAGCTAAGTTCACAATATTGAAAACAGTCAAGTGACAAGTGTCATTGTCCAACTGTCAGCTATCAATGTCAAGTTTTGATTTTTTTCTCATTGGCTGAAACAAGACATAACAGTAACTATCTAACCAATGATTAGAGGGGTAATAATTCTTGAGATGATGCTTCGAATTGATTATGGTGGAATGAGCTTTACATTGGACTGGTTGGGTAGAAAACATCTGCAACCGCGCTTTTGCATTCGAGTGTACCCTAGGCTGTCTCTTATTACCAGCACTAATTTTATGACACTACCACACCACACAGCATGTCTTGTGTTCTAGTGCTTGAAATTTGGTTTTATGACACATGACTCGATTTTTATGTCCACGTGAATTTTCACGGCAGATTACAAGAATATGATGAATAGCTGGTTGAATGCTTTCGGAAGACAAAAGAAGGAATGCTTTTGATGAGATGAATAGCTTTCGCGTCACTCATGTCTGACTGTTTACAATTTTTTTTTCTGCAAACCAGAACTATCGAGGATTACTCTGTATTGTAGAGTTATGTTTTAAAAATTATTTCAATATCCAATATGTTACTACCACAGCTGTGTACTTTTCATATATTTGAGGTATAAAATCATAGTTGGAACGTCTCTGGATGTCATTTCTAACTCTCTTCGTCATATTTTTGGAAGTTTCTATTTCTTCGTTCCAAAATTCTCTCGAAATAATTAACGATGTCAGAAATGGGGCGACCTTCCTCTAAATACTTTCATTGAAGAAGTGAATGATGTGAAAATTTATTCTATTTTTGGTGACAGTTTGAGTGTTATAAATGAATTCAAAAAATTTGCAATTCAATACGCATTAATACAAGATGTATTCTGATTGATTCAGGATATGGTAGCGGTTTTACAAAAGCGATCATCTCACTGAGTCACACATCCTAACTAATGTTTATTTTGTACATTGCAATCGAAATAATCAATATTATCAGGATAATCCGCAATCGTACTTCGCATCCGGTGAGTGGGATTACCACTATTTCCATAAACAATGATATTATTTCTGTCGACAATACATTATTTATAATCTCGTTCAGATATAATGCCTGGTACTTCCGTATAGGATGTACTGTTCATGATATAGAATATTTCTATTCGAAACTAGAAGCTTCATGAAAACATCGGCCAAAAAACACTTATAACTATAGAAAAAGTAATTCGAAGTTTCTAAATTCCGTTGAATATTTTTTTATATCGGCACCCATAGAAATAAAGTTGTATAACAACAAAAGTTTGAATAATCAGCCTCAAGGAATGAAAAAACATCGATAGGTTTGCAAATTTTCACGCTATACCAATGGAAATCGGTATAACATTTAATATTTTAATATCACCTACTACCTAGAGACCATAATGCTCGTTCTTGAATCTAGACTGTAGAACATGTATGAAAACTGATAAGGTTTGTTCAATAATCAACATTGAACTGAATATTTGATTATACTGATTTCCAATAGAAATATTGTCGTAATGGGAAAATAGGATATTTTTGCAAATTTCACATGAGTCATCAGATAGAATTTAATTTTTTATAATCTTTGAGATAAATGATGTTGTTTCAAATTGTATGAGATGTTTACAATATAATGAAGCATGTGAAATGAAATTAATCATTCATTGTTTATTATTAAACAGTCTCGAATTCATATTCAGATATGTTGAAACAAAAGGATGCATTATTACGTCTTTTCAATGTTAGTGATTTGATAACGGCAATTCGAATATGGAATTATCAGTTATTTTGGTTTGAAACATGTAATCTCTAAGCCACAAGTTGAACCAGAATCCAATTCGCGTATGAAATCTTTATATCATTTCGATATTTACATTTGCGTATTTGAGTCATAATTTGATTTCAATAAAAATATGATTTTCACGTATAGTACGAAAATTGTTGCTTTTAATCCCTAATCAAAAACCTACACATACTTTTCCAATCTATCCAATGGAATTGGTACCATTCAATTTCTTATCTTTCAATGAAATTGCGTATGATGATGGACCATTATTCAGTATTTATTGCCTTATTGTTAAATTACAACACTAGCATTTTCTTGCTTTACAATTACCATTACGTGAATAGTTTTTTTTTCAAGAATATTGATCTGAATATTTTCAACGTTTTTGTTTCCTGTCTATAATCTCTCGATAAACCATGGAATTATATTCACAAAAAACTGACATGTGCAAATACTGATGATCATAATTTTTGGTTTTATATCAATAATGTTCAGGTACTTTATTTTCATCAGAATGAATGATATCGACAGAATAGCGGGTATAACAATTGTGGTTTAGCAAACCGTGATAAAGGTTTGTGTATAGTATTACTGTCCCAATTTATTTAATAATTAATACTATTCCGCCGAGCCGCCAATATTATCAATTGCCATACGTTGAAATTATGATTATGCGTCAATCATCGAACATATTTTCGGTATGGACGTAATAACCTAGTATTCTGAACCTCTCATCCTGTATTTCATCAGCAAAGCTATGGATTTCTCAACATCAACATATTTTCATAGTGAAAACAAAAACGGATTATATTCATCTGGTGAATTGACTGAACGATACTCATCAAATTGGTGTGGTTGTTTATTTTCGACTCATAGGGAAATTATAGGAAGTGAACACCCTCTCATGTGTTACACATGAAAGAATCTACCGGTTTTTATACCGGACATTCACTATTTCTACCCTTTTATTCTCCCTATCAACGGAACACCCACAAAATTGTTGTGAGCATATTTTGGAAATTGTCAATAAAATAATGATTTGTCAGGTTATATAGTTTTCAGATATTCCCCAAAATCTTCTGAGGTGTCAAAGAACTTGGAGCGATAATTTCTCGAATATTGTCAGGTTAATATAAATCTGCAGACCTTATAAAATGTCTGATTTTCTTATCGAAGAACATTTATTTCTTATCATGCGCATAATAGATTCATTTGTCAAATATGCATCAAATCATTTCAAGGACATTTGATATTGCGATGTGGCACCACCACAACTCCGAGTATGCAAACGTCGTGCAATAAATAAATAAGCTAACCTTACTATTCGGATACTTATGAAAAATATTCAATTAAACGGTCTGGTAGTGAATATTCGAATTCAACATGATAGATATGTTCTTGGTTCGAAAAACATGTCCGCGAAAGTCCCCCTCTCTAGTTATTCCTCATTCATAATGATAACTTCGTAAATAAATAAATCTCGGAAGATAAACTAACACGAATGAAAATGGATTTTGTCGTCGATATATAGCTCGTTTATCAGTTCAAATATAGCTTACAAAGGCGGCATTCGCTCTTAATCTATTTTGAATTATAGGAAATCTATACAGGGTGAGTCAAAGTTGAACAAACGAAAAGCTGAGATGAATTGAATTCATTTCATTTATAACTCTGAAACACTCCAGAGTTCGAAGTATTTTATGTTTTTCAATTCAAGTCTGAAATACCTTGTTCTCTCATTTTACACGGTGTGCTCGGTAATTTGTAAACAAATCAACTGTTTCGATTTTTTTTATACTTTCTTAGCTCACAAACGTAATTGTGAAATTGCTGATTTTATAACTTGTTTCTCACTACATATATTCGAAATAATAAAAAATTCCAAACTACACCGGAATGACTAATTTCTCGTAACGAAAATTCAGGGACACTCTGTAAAATGTACGTTGTACCAATAAATGGGATGACCCCATGACCATCTGTAATCTGTAATCATGTGGATTCAAACTTCGGCGTAGGACATAGACCTAAGTTACTATTGATAACCCGATAAGATTCAGAATTGAATTCCTGCATTATGAATACAGATAATACTTATGTTTGAATACATTTTGAATACTTGTGAATCTGTGGCCAAATTTCCATTATTCGGAATTATAAGAATTCGTCATCACGACATTTCATTGAATGTCTTTTCCACGACTGTAATGGAAAGAACTGTTCTTGATTGATTGTTGAACAGTACGTCATTGTAATAAAATTCCTCTGAATTATGTTCACCCTCAGTCTAATCCAATTATAATATTCGGAGATAGAAGGCCATCAATAAACCCCTTAATCCATTAATCATCATTTTTATAGTTATATAGAAGGAAAGGTAGCGTCGAGGAGTGAAATCCCCAGAAATACCTGGACTGACCTTCAACAGGTACTCTGATTCTTTTGTTCGTCGTGAAGCAGAGAGTTAACTTGATTATCCGATATTTCACGAAAACGCAAACCAGGTAATAAGATTATGGTTAATCCCAAAACTTTGTAGTTTTCTCTTGGGTATAAGAAACTTAGTGGATATACACCACGAAAAGTGTGTTATGACATGTGAAGTAACTCCATTCCAACAAGATAAATGTAGGTAACATTACTACATACAGGAGGTAGTAGTTTAGAGCTTTATCACAAACATGATGACTACTATTAGCCAAGACATCGGACCCCAAGTACATGTATATGACAGAAGCGATATTTCAACTAATATAACGAGTTCGATTTTGATGTACATCTGGACTCTCATAATTGATTGATATTATAATTATACCTAACCTGCGCACAAAATAATCGTATTGACGTTTCTTATGATATTTACTACTGAGAAGTAATTTGCTTCTATAATGAGATGGAAGTTGACGAATTACTTTTTTTTTGTAATTATAGTCGCCTTTTAATATGGGATCACATATTTAATACAACTGTAATTACTATTTATTACAGCTAATTCGAATTTACCTTTGAAACTTACACATCCAATAGAGCAAGGTTAGGTTAGGTACGTGGAAGTTACTAGAAAAATAAATTAGTACAAATTATTCCATTTCCACTAAACATCCTTGTTTACGATAATCAACTTTTCTATCATTTGGATCATTATCAGCTGGCAATTAACTTTTTGCAAGACCATTCAAATGTAAAGAAGTTCACGTGTAATTTTCATTACTTTTTCCTGGCATTTTGAATGGATTTGTATCCTGCGATTTATTCCACCAATGAATACAAGAAGTCTCACTGACTGTCCATTTCGTTAATTTCTATTAAATTATGGTTCAAAGTGAAAGAACAGATGCAAAATTGAGTTGCTACAAAATAAGAACTGAAAGTAAATATTTTGGGAGATTTCACTAGAAAATTAAGTTAATACATTTTTAATAAATATTCTCAACTTTGTTGATATTAACAATAAATGATGATTAGTCGACTCGTGTTCAAGATTATTATAACATTAATCTCATATTTGTTGAATTATCAAATACAAGTAAAAATGTATTTCTGATAAGTGTGCCTTTCCACAGTATAAACAAGTTTGAATGAACCAAAAGCTTTCATAGTATCTTTGAACAAATGGATGTGATTGTGCAGAGCATGGATTATTATATTTTCCTGCTGAAACTTAAGGTTATGTTAGGACCAGTGTTACCAAACGAAACTGTTCTGTGTCATTTATTGACATTTGAACATATAAACACAACCTCAAAACCATGGAAAATGTTAAGTGTTTACACTGTTCCATTATTTTTCATTATCAATACATCAAGGCAGTTCGATTTTTGCTTTGATATTTTATTATTGTTTTTGTTTCGGATAATTGTATAGTTTTTGAAAAGTTTGTATATTTTGAATCTATACTTTCATTGGATAAGTAACTGTGAGAAAATATGATATTCTTTATTTATTACTATCATCTTCAGAATCAAAATCTTCAATCATTAATATCTAATAGCTGAATCTGGATTTCACAGTTTAATCCACCGAGAATGGCCGATTTATGCCAAATCGCGATTAGTTGATTTCATCGCGATTTTGAGCATGGCGAAACGTTTCAGTATATTAATCGAGATTTGAAGCTCCACTTTGAGGTTATTCACGATTAAAACTGTTGGTGAAACGGGGCCTCAATATTACCAATATTCAAGACACAAAAATATCACTTCTACTTCGATTCATACAGGATACATTTCGACTATCTGGATAGTATTGATATATTTGCATTAGTTATCCGTTGGAATTATTGAATAACATTGTGAAAACTGATATTTCGATGTCAGAATGCATATGAAGTAGAATATTTTTGTCCATAAATTCCATGATGAATTTTCCAGCGGATGTTTTTCATGAAATGCCATTTGGATCAGCAGAAATACGTGAGATTCCTGAGAGTATACCCGAATGCTGGTCAAAGCAATCGATTCCTGAGTTCCACCTATATCCGGTAGCGCGGTAATCCCAGATTAGTAAAAGCCTGGATTAAGCAGGATTTTCAGTGAACGGCTGCTTTTCGTCCGAGTCCCAGGAATAAAATTCAACGGAATTATTAAAATTGTACAATATATAAATCCGTCGCGATTCGAAAATAATTGGGTGCATGTGTATAGATTGTTGTTTCATTTGCTAATCAGAATTTTCACTTTTCAATTAGCAACAGAATTATGGTGAAAAAAGGTATACACGCAACAAAATTCGTGGAACTACGAAATTTGAAATATTTTCCGATTTTTTTTCAATTCTGCTGATTGAATGAAAGCTTCGAACCAATATTCAGATTGACAAGAAGCTGAAAACATAGCCTGGATTGACACAAAATATTAGCAGATGTCATAGTTTCATTATCTGAAATTTTTCTCAATGAAAATGAGGTAATAGAATATTTGGAAGAGATCAGACCAAGGCAAAAAATAATTATCCGATTCTTCCCCAGGAAAGTCGTCTAAAATTTTTTGAAAAATATTTTTGGTTTTCGATTCATGTCTTGTTTTTTTCTTTTTACAGAAAAACAAAAAGACAATATTACCTATACAAACTACTTTATGAAACAAATTCATTTTACTCGTAATTTTTGGTACGTCAATGGATATTGCGAAAAAAATAATATCATTTTGTTCGCAATTCATAAACATTATTTGTACATACACTGAGAAATATATTGACAACAATAGAATATATTCATTTGGAGAAGAGAGCTTGTCAGAATTTGTACTTTTGTCGCTCAGTTTATTTGTGAACTATATTTCAATTCTTCGTAATTCAAATATTTACAATAGATTACTCCAGAAAATTTTAATAAAAAATTGACTCATTTCTTTTCAAAACAGAAATTATATCGAATAGATTATCCATTAGGAATCTTTATGAAGTGTTATCAAAAATGAGGTATTGAAAAATCTCCAAATCTGTCTCAAATTATTAGACTATAGTAATATTCGTACTCAGAATTTTATCCACAAACTGACTTTTGATATAATATAATTAGGTAATTTCCAATATTCCGTCATTATTTCGTTCATGAATATATTTCGTTTGGGGTTTGCTCAATCATTGAGATTAAAAAATCTGACGATTATTTTTGATCTATGAACATAACGAAAGTTTGTCTCCAGGGAATTTCTTGAAATTTGGGATATTCTAATCTCAAATCAGATGAAGCAACGTTTGCAATTATATCATTGAAACATTTTGTTATTCGTCGTATAATTCGATATTGCCGAAGAAGAAAGAAGCAATTATTATTCGAATACGCATACCCATGTGTTATTTGTCAAAATATACTTTTTCGAATGAGCTACATGCAAACAGTACCATGCAACGTTATACCCGCAGTTTAACCCGTTGGAAAATAACGGCGGCAAATTCAAATACACCTGCACCAAAACAAACCGCGTCGAACCCAGTTGGTCATTCCCGAAAAAGGCCAGAGCGAGAGATACACTCGACGACTCACCTGTGTAGAAGCATCAGCGATCGGGACTCCTTTGCTGTTCGCGGCAACCCAAGCTTCAGCGAAAGTTTCCATGGCACTCTGGAAGTCCATATTCATCGGCGGCAACTCATTCAAAACAACCAATCCACTTTGGATCAGAAGCAACCGCAGTCAGCCAGTCAACATCACGACGATAACGTGACCGAAGCTTTAGGAAGTGCCGAACTGATACGACTCTCGCCTGCGCTTGTCCGAAAACGACTGAACCGACTGACTGAAGGAGATCGGGCAGAGGACCAGGCGTTGCGCTCTGCCTCCGGACGCCTCGGGTTTTCAAAAAGCGATCGCTTTTTCATAATGAGCGCGGCCCAGCCCCCAACCAACCAGATTTGCACGACTCAATCTTTATCGCCGATATTTCTCAATCATCCTCCCCCCTTGGGATATCCTGGGACTAGTTTTTCGCGGTGGCGCTTCGAAGAAAACTATTTTCTTGGAAGTTTTCCAGCGCACGCGTCGTTCGTCGCCGTCTCGACGCCAAATGGATAGACGTGGAGGCGGGGCCCTGCTGTCAGGATAGGGCGTAGCGAATCGTAGGTAGGTCCCACCAGCGACGAAGGGCTCCTGCTGGCGAATTATTCATCCCTGCAGATTTCCGCATTCCCTCAAATAAAGTGTTATGCCTATTACCTGATTCGATGTCGGTACACATGTGTTCTTCGGTGTCTGCTCAACACGTTATGGCCTTCCTATGTTAATTTTATTTCTCTGAAGAACGAAGGAACATCGAGATAGCGCACTCGATTTTATCTGATGGTGGAGACGTGGAGGGATTTTCCGAACTCTTACATACAAATTCGTTTCCGATTCTAAGCCTTCGATATCGTAAAAAAGTGAGTGGTATAATTGGTCGGCTCAAACTCCGCGACGAAGAATATACATTCTAGTACAACGGAAAAAATATTACTTTATATCGTACATTTGAATGTACAATTATAAGTCGACATAATCAAAACAATCTGTAGAAATAGAAGCTCTGCTTTAGTTACCATTCTTGTAGAATACAGTATGATGCTTTCATAGATCTCCAAGCCTTTTTCTTCTTTGGAATTTATTATAGACTCTGATAGAAATGATGATAGATTTTTCATTATATTCATTACTCATGTGAAATGAATGTCAAAACCTTGTCATTTTGTGTTCACTGATTTTAATGTATTTCAGAAGCTTATGTTCTATTCGAATATGTTTTTCATATTGGCATCTTATGTTGAACTATAAAGTTACTTTCTTCAATAAATGACATACCTTGAGCAATGGTTCAAATCGTCAAAGATTGAGACGTATTATCCATTTCTCACTATTTTACTTTGAAAAGTTTGAAGATAATAAATATCATGGAAAATAACGCCAACTGTATTGACGAAATGTGGGAATCAAGAAAAAAAGAATAAAATGATAATATAAATCTATTTTGAAATAACAAATAACATGCTACAATGATGCTTTCTATTGTATTCGTGTGTACAATTCCCACAATGAAAACAAAACTAAGGCAGTGGATATATGCTTCAATTCGATTGGTTGCCCGAAAATGAGACATGCGCCTTCAGTACGTTGAACAGCTTCCATGATCATTTTTTAAGATTATGATTGAGACTGATCTAAACGCTTCCATTAATACGTACAGTTTCAACTTGACATCATGATTGTGATGGAAAATATGATTAATTTCTGCTATTGTGTACGCCAATGGAGTGGAGATATTTTACCTGGCTTATAACCATCCATCAAATTTAATAGTCGTAACTCAAATAACATTTTTATACGATCACATGTATAGGACTGAAAATTCGGCAGTTAGAAGACAGAAACGAAGAAGTCACTTTAAAAAACTAATTAATTATAGGTATAATTAAAATATCAGAATTTCTTCTTGACTGTCTACTTCTGATCGTATATCTTCGTTTATAGCAATGGAATAATTGACAAAACTCATAGACACCTGTGTGCTGTGTTTTTCTGTTTGTCGTATTAAAATTTTCGAGTCCTTAAAATGTCTTTACGATTTATACTTGAATCAAGCATGTCTAACTGTATTTAGGATGCGTCTAATCTCTGAAAAAATAAATTATAGTAGCTGCGCAAATATTTAAATCTGGAAAATTAATACTTTTGACAATGACTACTGAATTATAATATAATTCTCTGATAAGGATTAGAATATGAGGTGTAAACAGAGGAATTTATCAAAACTTGTTGTATAATGTAGAGGCTAAGCCCAATGATATATGCCAGTGACTGTGAGAAAAGATTATATATTATATCTGTTTACACACAAATATACAGTATGTACACTGATGATTGCATGACATTTTCGAAAGAATAAAATATGACGTCGTTATTATAAGGAATTATCCTTTTTGTTATTTCGAATACCAATATCCGACATCAAATCAAGAGAATGATCTTACATTGAATTGTTTTTTTCATGATAAGTGAGAGATTAATGTGGTATTTACTCGAATTAAAACCTTATTTTTCGTCGATTAATTGCTTTGATATTTTACCGGTTTATATCAGATTAAACATAATCAAATCTCGAAATATGTGCTTATTTTTCGATTAGGTATACTTATCGGCACCGATTAATCTGAACATCAGCTATCAATGTGTTATCCTCTGAAAGATATGGAAATCGAATATTGATCTGAAATATATAGGGTGTCCCATCATTAGTTTGCCAAACTTCTCTCGAAGAAATACAATCAAAAATTTGCATCAACTTGTGTTGAAAAAGAAATATCTCTTGAAGGTATGTATCGAAATGAAACATTTTTCATTGGGAAGAAATCATTACTTAATTTTGAAAACATTTTCTTCCATTGCACCATTAATGAGCAATTATTATACTGAAATTAATGCAGAAGCGGATATCCCATCAACATATCACGAATAATAAGGGAATAAGAGAGAAGTGAATTATAATAGTCAACATTTGGGTCATCATGCTATGAGTTTATTTGATTTGAGATATCAGTAATAACCGATAATTCGGGGACAAATTGCAAAAATTGCAAACAAAACAGTTTCTGTAGTGTTACAAAGTCTTCCCTTATATCGAACACCCTAGTCTGATTCACGAATATCCTAATTCACACGAAAGCAAAATTGGATGAAAACTTTTATGGTCATTTTGTATAGGGTGTTTCTGAATATGATTTCTGCGAATCCTCCGTTATCGATCTACAGGAATTTTGAGTTTTTTTCTATATTTTCCTCAAAGCTCCTACTGAAATATTTTTCGAAAATTTGGAAAACTGTTTTCAATAAAAAATTTAAACTTGAAATTTCAGTCCGCTGTAACGAAGCGTTCGCTGACCTATATTTACAAGTAAATGTTCAACCACCCTTCAGTTTTACATCATGATCAGGCACACTCTGTACAGCGGAAGATAAAACATGATAAATTGAAATAAAAAATATTTTCCAAATACAATTCACATCTAGTGTTCTCTAACTTTCCCCAAAGCGGCCTCTGAGACTGAACATTGATATTTATTTAAGAAATAATAAGACGCATAAATTGAGTATTGAAGTTGGAGTTATTTCTGATTACCATTTCTCAATTACGAAAATGAAGTATGTAGTGAAATGAAGAAGTTGACAACCAAAAAAGCCGAAACGGCGCATACAAAGAATCAGAATGATATTTTGAGAATGCAGAAAATAATAATGAAGGGCAAAACACTTTTCTGGCCGTTCGGAAAGGTATATTGACATAATGAAAACAGGAATCTGAGTGCTGACAATGGCACTCTAGCTAATTCCGTGATATTTTCAACAGTCAGAAGAGGAAATAAGAGAATTATTTAGCTCAAAGGACGAAGAAAATCCGCCTGATGCTTTATAAAATTGAGTCCTGTCTCCTGATATCGCAAGGAGAGGCTCCAACTCCAACCCTTCCAGCAATCCATTAACCTTCAATAATAATGTCCGAAGTCTCACAAAGAGCGATTCGGCATGTCTAAGAGCCATGGCGGTCTTATTATCACCGAACGCTCTGTGTTACAATTAGAGCTCCAAAAGCTAAGTATATTACTCACTACTTACCTAAGGGCTTTAAACTGTAAACTCAATTTACGCGAATGTGATGTGTAAATACAGCCAGACCCTTCGCTCCTCATAGCTATCCACCTGCAACCTTTTTATCAGAAGTTCCATCAGGATTTACAATACTTGTTTTTTGAATAGATTCGGACCAACCATTCAAAAAGTGAAATTACTTGAGAAAAACTGGATACTTATTCTTATCTAACAAACTAACACTATTCACTCAGTATCTGTGAAGATATTCTTCTTCTGGACATAATTTGTATTCATGGAAGTGTGAAAAGTAGACTGTACAGGTAGGAACAGGTAACCAATCCAGAGTAATAATTATAATATTATGCTTTGCAGTAAACCATGCTATATGAAATTCCATTCATAAATTCACACATACAGCGTATAATTGGTATACATTTTCAGCATTTTTATGTTTGAAAGGATCTGGAATAAGTTGATTTCTTTTGTTAGTTCGACAATCCAAAGTGAAATCTTTCAGGTGCGAGAATGGGGTTACGTTGTTTGGGAACTAGTTATGACATCACAAATTTTGACAGTTATTGGCGCACTATCTGAGAACGAAGAACGTATTTTTTTTATTGAAAACAAAGGTTTTTATTGCTGGGAAGGTAACCAATTTCACATGGTTCCATATTGTACCAGTAGTTCTTGTATTGAGGTTGGGTAAGATAAGACTTTGTCAAGCTGGGCAAAGTAAGTAAAACTGTATGTACTATCAGGGTGGTACAGACCCTCCAAATTAGACACGGCACCTACTATACTACCCTCAGATGAGGCTTGAGTTTCTAGCCATGAAGATCCGGAGATACACCGGGTGATCATTTTATTTTAACGGAAATTCAGATTCGATCACAGTAATAGAGCCCAGAAATTTCACCTAGCATAAATATATCAAATTAAACTACCCTCCAGGGAAGTTTTGTGTGTCTTGAACAATATCATTCCACAACTACAAATCAATTCAATCCCACAAAATCTCTTTCGCCGTGTGAATTCAGCCCCAGAAGATAAATTGAGGAAATAAAGGAGTGAATTCTCATGACAACTACGTCGAACAATAACAAGTTTGCAAGAAAATAATTTTGAGTGACTGTTTGAGAACTGATTTTGAACTGGCTAGCAGGTTTATTATACATAATTAGCCAATTATGTCACTAAAAGCTTCTACTAACTCTACCGTACCTGGTTAACATCACTATAATTAAACGAATTTATGGGCGATATTCAGGGGATGCTTGGGAAGGATAAGACGAATAAATCGATATGTGATAATTGAGAATCCATTATTGAAAATCAGATATTTATTATCCAAAATCAATGATGGAAATTCTCAGAATGAATTACTGGAAATGCGATGCAATAAATATGATGACAATAGTGAATTCACGCACCAATCCCAGAAGAAATCAGTATATACATGGTGTCGAAAATACTGGAAAATGAGAGAAATATAAGTACCTTCGAAAACAACTGACTACATATACTCAGTATACGAATTTGATCAAGAATCGTCACATTTTCCTTCATTCAATTAAATTTATTCAAAATTATAATTATTCAAATCATGATCACACTAAAAATATAAATTACTCTGATTAATCTGAATAAGATATAATTCATGAGTTTATTCTTCCTCTGGTAATGTACTTCCAAATACAAGAATCTCTAAGCAATCATGATGACCCAATTCATAAACATACCTGGGGTCTATTTTATAATGGATTCTTAGCTACACAGTTCGAATTTCTAAAATCCCAAAATAAATATGGGTATCTTTATCACCGAAAACATTACAGAAATAAGTAAGGTCCTAGTGATAACAGACTAACTATTTTTTCGGGAATGAAAAAGATATAGAGAAAAATTGCCATCCATCGTTAACTATTGATTTCTAGTTATGACCTTCAGAAATTTAAAAAGAACACCAATTCCTACCTCCTTGCCCTTGGTTCTCATGATGTTCTCTGAACATTACAGGATGTCTCATTTCGTGGGAAGTTAAATAAAAAAAATACTATTGGAAATGAAAGAAATGTGAAGATAGATGTTTGTAGGTATATTAGTCATTACTACACTCCAAAAGTACTGAATATATTTTGGTTTTGAACTCCTAGCAGTATTTTTTATCGTGCATGACCTAAATATTAGCGATATCAACTATTGAGGGTGCTGCTTATCCTAAACAAATATGGCGGTAATCGAGTGAACTGATCTTTGAGATTCATTTTTTTGTTTTCACATTGTTGAGTGTGTGTATCGATGGAGAATAAAGAAGTTTTTTGAATTTGAAGGGTAATAATATTGGAATACCTCATGGCAGCGTCTTGGGGCTTCTTTTGTTTATCCTTTATAAGGATAATATTCATCGATTTCAGGTAGTTGCTCATCGGGCAATGATATATCGGTGTATTATGCAAATCACACTCTTGGCCAATCTATATTGATAATTAATAATACAAAAGCCAATACTGAAAAATATCTACAGAGTCAACTCAGATTAAATTTATCCACCACCAAACTAATTAAAATAAACTATTTCACTGGATTTCGGGGATTTGTATTGATATCTTGCTGAACATTGTGTTATTGTTTCTTATATGTTTATATATTATACTTTCCTATTTTTGATTAACTACTACGACTACAGAGCTGGGTCAACCCATCGTAATAAAATAAGAATCCCTATATATTTGTAAAATGTTGAAATGAACGATAATATCGATGTTTCCTCAATGAGCATATCGATATAAAATGTGCGTTCACTTTGTTCACGTGAAGTGTTCATGAATATCGACGAAAGATCAAATGAGAAATTACCAAGACGAACCGTAGATAAGGGTTTCTTTCAAAGACATGAATGTACTTTTTTCTCGGAAGAAATCGGATTTAATATAATTTCAATGAGACTTGCCTAATACAAAGTGCACTGAACTGAAATCTTAGCAATTAGTTCTTTGAAAGAATATTTCGTTTACGGCTTTTACCGTGCCAGAAGATTTTTGTCAATCGAACGGGAATCATTAGTAAGGTTTATCAGTGATTTGAGGTGCTTTGAAGTTTCAAAAACGGAATATTTGTATATTCTTGAAAGAGGAAATATTAAGTTCTTGGAAGCTTTTCATTTTCATGTTGTTGGTTTAAGGTAGGTGTCTAGTCGAGAGAGATATAAATGAAGTCATTAAAAAAAAACACTCGACTTCTATACTAGACAAAACATCGAATATTCAACCAGAACATTATGGTTACCAGATATGATAGGATTTTTTTCATTTTGTCCAGCATTTTATAAAAAAAAAAATCAGAGAGCACTAAGGTCAAGTCATTTTATAGAGGAAGATTTTCCACCACTGTTTGATAGAAATCGATGACGAACAAGGCGGTTTTGGAAGAATATTGCCCCTTTATTGCACCGTTCATGTCCTGTGAATTTTGATAATGTGAATTTGTTTAAATGTGGTTGATTACCTCACAAACACCTTGATGAAGGATCGTACGAAATTGTGGATTATCTGTTTTCCAGGAAACCGCTTTTCAAGTTTTTTTTTTCGTTTCAGGTGTTAATATCTTTAGAACATTCGATCGATATCGTTTTTCTATAGCGAATATCGTCACCAAACATTGAGAGGTGATTCTTGACACTGCAAGACGTTGGAAAATGAAAAAATCGACTTCTTGAAAATTCTAGACAAGACACCTACCTTGAAGGGCTGAAAACTATATTAGTTTCGATAAAAATCTTCGTATGATGCTAGTTACCATTTTTACCAATTGATATGTATATGTTTCAACTTACACAACAAATAGCAGGTCCAACTAACTTTATTACTCCTTTGGCACCCTTTACTCATTACTGTATCCCCACAAAGCAAACTCCAAGAGATATACACTTATGTTTGTCCTCCAGTGTCAGAATATTAAAAAAATTTAAAGCCGATTGAGGGATAGTGGGGATATAACTGAGAACTGAACATTGAAGTAATCTTTCCCTGGAATCAATTATTCATATTTTTCATTAACCCTCCCAATATATTGTGGTGATAGAGTCGCTCGCCATGGCAGTCTAGCTGATTCCCAAGAGAATTCAGCCGGCTTTTGCATCAATGCTTTGAAGGGATTATTAAATTGCTGCAAGAATTTCCTTAATACGATAGTTAGACGATAAGGGAGTCTATCTCCTTACTTTGAAATTATTAACATATGATATTTCTGGTCTACACCCGTTTTGCATAAATCGATTTTACATCATATCGTGCGCCAAAGAGCTAGAAATACATTTCTGAACTATTGTCTACATCAATCCCGAAGCACTAAGAGATAGCAGAAAATTGAAAATTGTGCCCAATAATAATCACTCGAATACGTCAACATTACAGCAGGTCCTCCACGGAAGTGTTTTGGAGCCACTTTTCTTTGACACTCAAATATCGGTCAGTTTCTCTTACGATAATTCACTGGACAGTGATCTCAATTTGATTTTTCTCCATACCTCGCTCATTCTCTGAAGGTGGAGTTATCTTGAGTCTTCATTGAGCAATTCTTCTCGTCATATTTTCTCACTATGCCAGTTTTCTACTCGGAAATCACCAATTTTTGAATTGAAAATTGAATCTTCATAAGTTCTTATGCAGGAAAACCTCACTTGTTATGAATGATAAACACTGGTGAAGGAGTGAAGATTTTGAGAGAAAATGTGCCAGTGGTAAGGACACTATCCAAAGTACATGGAATAATAATAAGCAATAAATTGTCTGTATCTTGTAAGGGAGTGGGACACAATATCCCTTTATACCTCTGCGAATCTTAGGGGATTTTTAATCAACGTGGATCTACCGCACCCCATTTTTTAAGTGGCTTAACCCTCCAGCTATAAATTATGACAAGAAATCCGATACAGTGTCATAACCTGCAGAAGAAAATCCAAAAGTTAATGAAGTCTGCAAAAGCTATTGGAAACGAAGGAAATACACTAAGCACGTCTTTTCTCTACACTAAATCAAGAATCTGTCTCTTCCTGAAACCGAAACCAACGATATCGTATACATGACGACGAGACTTACTGATACCAAATAATATATGGCCAGTTTATTTACTTTCGAGAAGCCAAACGGTCAGATAATCTGCCTGGAAGTTCAGAATTTGCATGCGGGTGAAATATAGCTGTTTTATGTTGTCGTTGGATGCCGAAATATTGCAAATATGGACCTTGGATTCCATCTCTGGACAACTTGAATCTTACTTTTGTGCCTTGCCAATATTGAGGAACTACTCGATATCCGTGAATTATGCTGAACCTTATCCAAATGTCGAATACCTCAGAGACTTCGTTAATAGTGTACAAATAAATCGTTTCCACTGAAAATACACAAACGTACACATGAATTATTCTGGGGAACTCCCAAAGATGTCTCTATATCGAACATTAGCGTATAATCCGATTCATATGGGAGTTGTTTGGCATTTTGGGGTAATGCATGATTTTCAATTGTTTCTAGTGAGTTGATTTATGACAGTTGACACTGATTTTATTTATTGGATTCGGCTGTCAAGATAACTCTTCATTGTCTCAAGCATAGGTTTGTGCTGGTGGAAACCAACAATCCAATAATTTGGATAATTCATAATGAGTGTCTTCAATGAATCAATATCATCAATGTTGAAAAATATTTCAGTACTGTTTTATTTTCTTCAATGCATGAATAGCTTCTAGAAGGTCATATTCTGTTTCTTTGTGATACGCCCATGTGGAAGGATATTCAATAAGGTTGATCTACTCGTTATACTTGCTTAATTCGGCCGATATATTTGATAACAAGCAAGCAGGTTGATTTTACTGATGAAAACCCTTATTGGTTTGCCAATATTTACCCAACTAGAGTATGTTTACACAACCACATACTGCCATGAATGATTGCGAATTATATAATGACAGTAGCTGGTCTGTACCATGTGAAATCTGAGGACAGAATTGTGATTCTCAATTCACAAAAACTCAACAGGTATTGAATCAAATAAATAATGGTGGATAAAGTTGAGGAAATCCTTCCGAACTTAATACAACACAACATTTCAAAGATGTTCGAGTATAAAGAGTCACTTTGGTGATTAGTTGCATCTAACGAATATTGGGGTAGGAGGAATGATTCAGTGTAGAAACTATCCGTTGTTCACATGAGTCAACGAGGAGTTGAGGATCTTCATATTGAAGAGTTGAAGTTAAAAGTTTAATGATGATAGTGATGCTCACAGTGTCTCAATTCCATAATTATCATGCTTCAATTAACACTGTATTATCTTCAATTACTTATGTCTTCCATTTCGAATTTGGTTCCGGTTATTGAAATAGAATGAAAACAGTATACTCCACTTGAAATTTAACCAAAATATTTTCACCTCATCTCAGCAACTCTCACCAAGAGATTAAGATTCATGGGACATCAAATGATCAGAAGAATTTTTCGAGTTACTGATATCATCTATTCTCTTCATCAATATGATTATATGGTCCTGATTGTATCAATTTTTCTTCATTTACTCAATATTTTTCGGGATTTGAGCTTAATCTGTGTATGAGTACTCTGACCCACTTACTTACTTAGTACAAAAAATGTAAGCCCAACACTATCCATCAGTATATTGTGGAAGGTACATATAATATATTCGTGGTAATAATACTCGATTGTATTTTTATTGTCAAATACTTATTCTTGAAGTACGGCACTGGTTGAGGACAGGCAGGCATTTAATCTTCCGGCAAACGCGATTTAAAGGGATCTCAAAGAGCAAAATCAACTGACGGCTCGTGCAGTCAATGAGTTAGTTGACCAGTTGGGTCAATGATGCCCTTATTGGGTTGAAGTTGATGCGACGCCAAGCGTCCTTTGGTTATTTCCTTGATTAATAACGTGTCTATATATATACGATATGGAGTTACCGATGAGGAACTTTAATTGGAAGTAAGTGGAAAATGGAGCTCATTTCATTATTGGGAACTAGATTCAGGTTTATTTCTATGTTGGAATCATACCCGAAGAAAAGCACTGAAATTGAATTCTGGTAAATAGAAATAAAACTGAATTTAATGAAAATTAAATTGAAATGAAATAAAATAAGATGAAATGGAATATAGCACGATAGGTATGAGTCTAAGATGAATAAGATAGGCCCATACACAGTGTGGAGGCTTTCGGAAACACATACGCCCCATTCCAATTCAATCCCTTCTTGTCTGGTAGTGGAAACCCTCATTGTACTGTGAATATGTCTAAACAAATGAATAAATTATCATTATTATTATTATGTGATTGAGTGAAATTGAAGTATTCCGATGGTTATCATTAAGAAATTGATGAAATATGATTCGTTGATATAAATGAAGCGAATCATTTATTTTGCAGTCCTTATCCCTTAGAGGAAGATTAAGTTGTCGTATTCAAGACGACAGCTTTAGTGCTTTCTAATATTCCAGTGCAAAATAAACCCCGAAAGAAAAACGATGATAGAGCCATCTTAAAAGGCAATTGTTATGCAAAACGGGCATGGAGCCAAATCATCACCTGTTCAGAGAGAAAGAGCCTTTGCCTTGCTGTTCATCCTCGTCAAACGACTTCTTTCAAGAGTCCGACAGACTAAGGCGAATCTTTTGTATTTGTTCTATTTTGGAACGAAGTCGTGGTATTACCGGCTTCTTGGACTGGAAAGAAAAGCTATCTAAAAGGTTTTAATACCGTAGTTAGAATAATTGCTATTATATTTGAGACGGCAACTAAGAGAATGGAGACGTATCCAGGGACGGGGTTTCTCCATACCATGTTCCAGGATGTCAAAAAGGCGCAATTCATTTCGAGAAGCATTCATCTTCCTGCTTTCAATATTAAAATTGATGTTCTCCCAAATTATTCTGTCTGAACAGCTGATTTCAGCTTGCATGAAAACATGTATGAGTTCATAAACAGCCTACAAGAAGGCATAACCTTCATTACCTAATGAATTTAATGTTGATATTCAGAAAATAGTTTCGGATCATACGGGAATTCCTGTTGAAATGAAAGGTCAGACTACTGGGAGTTTAGAAACCAAGGTTTTTCTCGACTGTGAAAAGACTCCAAAAGGAATAGAGAGGACACTGAAAGTATCTGAAACCTGCTCACATTGAGCAGAAAAGAAACTACTCAGCTGTAGCAGGGAGGCCTACATGCTATAGGTTTTCTGATCACCCAGTATCTTGATTGGTATAAGAACTCGAAGTTCCTGAAAAAGTTTAGGTCTTATATACCAAATTCAAGCTGAATATCTTAAAACTCAAAAATTTTTTGGTATAAAGTAAGACTGTTCATCAAAATATTGTTTATTCCTTGAGGAAAAAAGTTTTTTCTAGACCCGACTCTGTTATATGCCATGAGCGCTTGGATTTTGAGAAAGTACTTCATACGCACGATTTAATAAATTAAAGAATCCTCGGTATTCTCGTTGCACAGCTCCAGATCCAGCATCACAAATCTCATTCTGTAAGAATACAAGTTTTCTGGCTTCTCTAGCAATTAGTCTGTCTCTGTATTTCCGAGGCTCAAAGGCTATTCAGGATGAGATGAAACTTTACGACTTGGCCGTTTGCCAATTAAATAAATAGAGTCTACCTGGGTATGCAACTCTAAATCGAAAATTCCAGACGAAGTCAAGTTTTTACGGAAATCGCTTATATTCTCCTTTTTGTGCAATGGTTATTTTCATCTCTTGATGAAGACATCAGTGAATTAAAGAAACCCTATCATGAGAAATATTTCGATAAACGAATTTTGTACTGTAATGAATCAGGTTCAATTTCTAGCGCATGCACCATTTAATAGACTATAGCATTCGCCAAATTTTCAAAAATTTGAATGATGTTCATGAATCTGTTCGCCATATCATCGAATATATTCGACATAACAAGATAAAATATATTGTCTTCCATCTTTAAAAGGGTAAATTCTTGATCAAGTGGGGTGATTTGTCGAATGAAATAAATTCAAACATCCCCTGGAATGCAGAACGAAGAAAGCTTCGATCAGTAGTTGTTTGGTTAAGAAGAATCAAAGTTAATGGACTCTGAGAGAAATTAGATGGAATACAGCGTTGCGGCATAGAGCCCCTAATCTGCATGCGATAATCCCCTAGTATAAACAACTGAAACGCATCTAAGACAAGCTCTAATTCTTTCGCATTCCAAGACAAAATGCATCAGCTGAATAATCCTTGATTTTAAAAGTAATCTCAAAATTAACACAGAGACTTGAACGAATACAGATCCATAGATCTTCCATATTAGCCCACCATTGTCGTAGAATTCCATCATAATCAATAAATTGACTTCACCACAATGGACTGCAAACAAGAAACAGCAAATAGTACCACGTCAAAAATAAAGCAACATCAGCAATTTTGTGCAATATTCCCATTATTTCTCGAAAGTTGAGGAGATATCCTGGAATCTTTTTATCACGTGTATGAAAAGTTCCCTAAAGGTCATGCGAAGATCTTCGAAGAATTTTTCGACTGAATGTTATTTGAATCTGACGCACATCTTCTCCTCTTTGTGGGACCAGTAAAAAAACGAAGATGAGGAGTCGATCAGTTGAGGAGGACTAGAACGAAAACGACGAGGTAGAAAAGTTCGACAGTGTCAGAATGGGACATCAGGGACCCTGATCTGCATCCGATAATCCTCTTGCGGAAACATCTGAACCGCGCCTAAGACGTACATCGACACGCGATGGGCTAAGACGGAAGTTCGAGACAAGGTATGATCACGTTAATGCTTTTACTATGCTCTGAGTACCGCAAGGGAGCGTGAATTAATACGGCTCAGCAATGTATTATGTCTAATATGCGAAAACACATTTGGCTAATTCCAGAAAGACATGCAGATTTCAGTGGTGGATCAACTGAAAAAACCGAATGCAATTGAGTGGATAACCTTATTTTTACGCGCTGTCAATCTGTCAAAAAAATACGTTCTGAAATATGTTGTATTGTGCTGTAATTTTAATAATTGTCTACTTCAGAGTCATCATCATGTGTTTAAAATGGTAATTTTCGAGTCTTTGATATACCGAAAACGTTACCGATAAAGGTAAATAGTGGAAGATCATGCGATCATACGCAGCAAATCAGAATCTCACAATAACGATATTATTCTCGAAAAATGGAAGTTATCGAATTTACCATTGAAATTTTAATTGGTATTGAATTCGACATTTGAAACAATCCATGAATTGTTGAATTTGAATTGTTCCACAGTAAATAAATATTTGTATATATATTTCAACATTATATGAATCGAATATTTTTCCAATTTTCCAATTGAAAGCTTACTTCTCAGAGAATCTATAGAAAAAACGGCAACTGTGCATATTCTGACAAGCTTTCACAAGTTTCTTCATCAAAAAAATAGATGTTTGTAGCTCTAGATTCCTCTTCTGTTTTAAGCGAATATTTCAGAATTATATCTGTATAAAATTTGATGATTTCGTTGAAGAAGTGAAATGGCGAAGTTTGGCAGGCTAAATATAGGACAGCATGTAGATGGTGAAACTTTGGCAGCATAGAGAAGTTGGCTAGGATTGTTAATTTACTTTTTTGGCGAAGAAAAAAAGTTGAACGTCGCACTTGTAACGAACGTGTAATTTTTCATTACGTGCCGAGATCAAGGGACGAGAACGTGATCAGATTTGAGTTTCTTCGGTCAGGGGCAAGCCGAGAGGTGGCCATTATTCACCCACCCTCAGCAGGCCATTATAATTTTTAAGCCCCAATCTTTACCATTCTACATTTAGCTTTAGACCAGGATCGCAATTTTTACGGCGATGGCACGTCTTAGCGGGCTCACTGCTCGGGCAAATGCTTAAATCAACACGAAAAAGTTATTCAAATTAAAAATGTAATTTCAGCGTGCAGCGAAGTTATTACATTTTAATCCTCGACCCCTGATACAGCTTCTAAATGCGAGACTGTTAAAAATATTAAGCAGCGGAACAAATCGACAGTCGAGCTAACGGAATGTCTTCTGAATACATTAGACGATCAGCGAAAGAGTTGCCGGATGGATTCAACTCAGAAGCAGCGAACAGGGGTGGAGCAGAACCCCGAATTGAAAGCTAAAAGGGATGCACGCGACCCCTACCCTACCCTACCATCCGACTAATCTATGAGAAATGCAAGGTGAAAACATGTCTTCTCATTGATATTCTAGATAAGGAATAATCCTTGTAGAGACGTCCTAATATTTACATGAGTGATCTCGAATAGAACCGAAATGTGAATACAATCATGACAGATAAAAACAAAATGTTGCGTAAGCTCACAGCCACCTTACGATTCTACGAGCTCATGATGCAATTGAATAAGAGATGCGACGGAGATTGTGATGAGGTGAAAATACGGTTCGAATTCCAAACCAAACCGTTATGAATACCCGATTCCTTCTTGTTCCTATATACAAGAACTCCTCCTGAATTGAACAATCTAAGTCTAAGCCGAATTTCAAAATCTTGAGATATGAAATTGATGCTGCAACAAGTTCAAAACTGAAGTTGGAATAGGGTAATGCAATCAGAGTGTTCATATAGAAAGAAAATCCAAATTCAAGCTGAGTGAGGTCGCCAACTTCCTTCCCTTCTTCCTTGAACTTGTGAAATAGTAATAATAATCAAATAATAATGATAGATGGTCGACAACAACTGATAGGGTGCGGCTGATTCTTCGTTCGAATACTCAAAGTACCAATGACTGGGATCAAAATAAAATTAAATAGGGAGAATGTCTCCAAACACTTGAACATACCAAACTTCCGAAATGAGGTCGATATTTTTCAACTTATTACAAGTGAATAATTTTTTATATAAGTATAGGGCCTACACGTGAATACGCGTGAAATTTTTACAGTGTGCAACTGTGATGTAGAAAGATTCTCGAGGAAAAATTGTTTCTATTGAGATTTTACCCGACCCTGGTGTTGCACAACCATTATACAAGGATTAAAGCGAAATCACGGGCACGACCTAAACGTCCTTAGCCTCGCATTGTCTCGGACCGAGTCGTTTGGAAAAACGAATAAATATCTCAAGAGATACCAAAATACTTCTGGCAAACCGACTAATTCCGCCCGATGTGCCATAAGACTATTAAAACTCTAAACGCAATGCGAACCGAGCTTTCATTATTTGTAATCTAGCGGGACTTATGGAAAAAGTTTCCATTTATTTTTAATTCCCTATATTCCACCCTTTTATTGAAAGCCGAGGAATACATCTTACCTAAATTTCTGCAGCCCTATTGTGTTTATATTCGCGTTCAGACGGGACAACTCCAGCGAACAAAATTGAATTGAGAAAATAATGAAACATGCCTGATTATTCCGACTCAACTGAACAATATATCTCCAAGACATCGGTTGAATCGAATTGAATCGTCTCAAACTAGGGAACAAAAAGGCTTAACAAGACACTGTAAAGGTCAATTTTAGTCTCGCGTACACTATCACTCATTGTCTGATCTACTGACTACTACTTTATGAATCCATCGAATACCAATCTAGTTTTCTGTAAAGAGATTTCCTTTGCTTAGACTGACTCTGAATCGAGACTGAAGTAACTCAGAACATAGTCATGTGCACGTGTTTGATCGAGTTGATGTCAAGATTGAAATCAGAACTCATATTCTAATTCTTATACCAAATACAACAGGCACGTGTTGATTGAAGAAATATAGTCCAAAGCTTTTTTACCTCTGAAACTTTTTAACTGAGAATAATTTCGAACTGATAACTGAGACTCAGGTTATTCACGTTTATAACATGAGGTTTAATAATAATGGGGAAACTAAAAATATACAAAAATATTTGGGGAAAAAATGACACAACGAGTAAGTGACTGACTATATAAAATAAATCTCAATTTCAACAAATTCAAGTTTGATATATGTCGTACTGATATAATAAAGCTAGACAATACTGGCGATATTTCTAAAGCAAATATCTTATCTTATGCTTATTTACTAAGACTTTTATTCAAATTGTTACGTCAATCGAATAATACGCTTTGTATCAGATACACAAAAAATAAATCAGTATAAGTTTTCTGATACATATTCTCAGATGTTGTACCAAAGATCAGTGAGTTTAAGAATTGTGTTCGCGTTATGATGGATAACAACACCAAGAGTAACGAAGACAAAGTAAGAATTAATGAAATCCAAGAATTTCTACCAGAAGTTAAAAACAACAACGAAACTGATGAGTTCATCTCAGTTCTACTACAGAGTGATGAAACTTCCTGTGGTGTTTGGTTCCTAAAAGGACCGTGCTTACAAAAATTCGCGAATAAAAAGGCATATGTTTTTTTATACGGACTGCTTGGTTGTGTTTTCTCAGCTGCATATGCTTACTTCAATGGGACAATCACAACCCTTGAGAAAAGGTTCAAGATTCCTAGTCGTAACACAGGTAAGAGTTATATCTCTCCAATTTGTGTTCTATTACTTGCTAAATATCCTTCTTATCATGAAGCTCCAACTTTGTTTCTGATCCATTCTTCATTTATTTTTTTTTTGTTGAAAGTCTACTGATATCAACATTGATTGGAATATATTCTGTTGATATTCCTTCTGACCCTTTTGCTATCGTATTTTAAGGTATAATATCAGTGGGAAACGATCTGAGTCAACTCCTAGTCTCAGTAATCCTGAGCTATTACGCAGGCCGAGGACACAGACCCCGATGGATGGCCTTGGGAATGTATTCGGTGGTTCTGTTTTGTTTACTCACTGCTCTACCTCACTTCTTGTACGGCGCAGGAGATGATGCTCTCTCTCTAACTATGGAATACGGCAACAATAATAATGCTTCCATAGATAGTATATTACTACAGCAACAGAAAGATGTCTGCATGAGTAAGAGTAGACGGAACACGAAGTGTGAACCATCTGACGGGAATTATTCCACCCAACTCATACTGTTCGCCGCCCAGTTCGTATCTGGCATTGGTGGGTCTTTGTACTACACCCTTGGTATATCCTATATGGATGATAACATAAAGAAGTCGAAAACTCCTGCATTGTTCAGTGGGTAGACCTACGGATATTTCTCGGTCACTTCACACATCTGGCTTTGGTTTCAGGTGTATCATATTTCCTCAGGATGCTTGGACCAGCGATAGGATATGCTTTGGCATCTGTTTGCCTCAAATTCTACATCAATCCAACCTTAACTCCAACAATAAGCAACCACGATCCAAGATGGTTGGGAGCTTGGTGGCTGGGTTGGATAATTCTGGGAGTAGTTATATTCTTTTTCTCGACGCTTTTAGCCCTGTTTCCCAAAACCCTTCCTCGAGCTGCAGTTAGAAAGGAAATACTGAAGAGACAGTACTCCAAAGTGTCTTCTGTGAAGATGGAGCCTGAACCAGAGTTGCCAGTTTCTTTCAAAGGTAGCCATAATGACAATTGATACAGCAATCTCATTGGGAGTATTTTATGGTGACTCAATTTTTCTCCAGATATGATCAAGACTTTCAGGAGGATAACAAAGAATCGAACGCTGATGTCCAATAATTTCGCAGCAATTTTTTACTTCCTAGGCTATATGCCATACTGGATCTTCTTACCGAAGTATATTGAGACACAATACAGGCAGTCAGCTTCTGCTTCAAATCTGATTACAGGAAGTGCCGGCCTCGTTTTTTCTGCTATAGGAATTTTACTTTCTGGACTGATAATATCGAAATATAAGCCAAAAGCTAGGTATTTGGCTGCTTGGAATATAATTGTTGGTATCATATCTGTAACTGGCATTGTTTCTTATGCTCACCTTGGATGTACAGACAATGACAATAAAGTGCCCCTGCTGCCCAGTGGAGAGTAAGTTGGAATTATTGTCAAAATATGGAGTTCTAATACCAATATTTCAATTAATTCCCTGTTCTAGTCAGTGATATTCCATATACGATTTATCTCGATAGTCTCAGACATTGAATAAACTTTCTCGAATGTTCCAGACTGAATCCGGTATCAGAATGTAATTCAGAGTGTCACTGCGACTATATCAAATATAACCCAGTTTGTTCGGAAGATGGCAAAGCAACGTTTATATCCGCATGTCATGCTGGTTGCCGACATGTAAGGAAAGTAAATGGGTCGAACATATTTTCCGATTGTTCGTGCATTAGAAGAGATGAATTCGACAACGCAGAAGAGATGGTCAAAATCGAAAAAACTATTGGAATCAAAGGAATACAAGATGGTTTTGCGTTTTCAGGAAGCTGTCCTGTGGATTGTCTTCGTCAGTTTTATATATTTCTCAGCGTGGTTTGTATTTTGAAATTTAGTGGAGCTACAGGAAGAGCATCAAATTTCCTGGTGACAGTTAGGTGAGTTAGCTTTCTGATCTATGAAACTCGGAACAATGAAGTGAATTTGGGGTGAATTCATCCATTACAATCATAATCATTAGTGTTCTACTAGAATTCGATATTTGGGAAAATACGTAAACCACAAATCCATACAAAACAAGCTTCGACAGTTCCCAACTAGTTTCCAATTAGTCTGAATGTTGATTGCTGGAAGTTGCTGAAACGACTAGATCAATATGCGCATACTTTGTGTATATAATTTTGTATTGTTGAATTTTATTGGTGAGTTTTCCAAATAACAATAAAACTGGTATAGTTGAATAATATGAATAAGTTTGAAAGGATTTGATTGGTTGTCCAATAAGAAAACGAGCATGCATCCTATACTCTGATTGAGAGAATCGCTTCAAATGAAATGCTCTTTTTCAACATGATATTACTTTGATAAAGACTCTGAACAAGACTGTGATTATGATTATAATGCATGAACTAAGCCTATTTGTTAGTTATATAAAAATTCCTACTGAAAATCATTCATAATTACTGTTGACTCTTACTCGTAATCGTAATTCAAACTATTAGATTACATCTTCATGGGATGAAATATCGACTAGAAAGTGTCAAGTATAATGGAATTGGTAAATAATGAAGGTAGAATACGTAGACAAATTTTATCGCTATTTTATAAACATACATTTATTTATAGAATACAAAAATAATAAATATTATTAATGATGTAGTATTGTAGTATATTGTTATGATAAGAATCATATATAATAAGTGAAATATTCAAAATTATAAAAGAAAAAATCGAATATGCGTAACCCTCAATATAAATTATAATTTGTATGTTATAATATTCAATATATAAGATATAATGTCATGGATCAATTGGGATCCAATAAGGTTGACTCACGAAATTCAGATCTATTTTTTTCTAGGTGTGTTGAAGAAAAAGATAAGCCAGTAGCAATGGGCTTAGGTTTGATGCTTATGAGCCTCTGTGCGTTCGTGCCATCTCCTATTCTTTTTGGTATAATTTTAGGTAAAAACGTCGAGCAATCTATTTCAATGAATATAAAACAGTGTTTCCACAGATAAAGCTTGTCTGGTGTGGGGCAAAACCTGCACAGGAAACGGAAACTGCTGGTTATATAACGGAGAAACCTTGAGGTACACCATGAACTACACAGCAGCAACTTTCGTATTCATTGGAACATTGTTCGATGTGGGAGTATGGTACTTTGTCAAGGACTTGGAAATATTCGACGAAGAGATTGAAATAGACGAGGACCTCAACTTCACACAATGAAAAAGTCTAATTAATAAACGTTAATCAGTATTACCAGAATTATCATTCACTTCGACAGTAATTTCATCGTAAATATTCTCTTCTTGATCAGTATTCGACCCAGTTTTGTTCACCTTCAAAACGATGTATCCCAAAGATGTTTTCAAAGAGCCTGACGAATTCGTTTCCCGTTCAACTTCCTCTCCACATTCATTCCCAATCTCCTTAGCAAATGCTTCGAGTGAGTCCCCCAAAGAACCTCCGCAGCTGGTAGACTTTCTGGACTCATGAGGATCATGCGATCTACTGCTAAACGTCGAGGGAGATAAGGAACCCGTCATCTCAACTTCATCCAATAATTCCTCTTTGGTGAAGGTGCGCATGAAAGGATATTCCTCTCCAGCTTTGACAGTTGTCAGTCCAGCAACGACAGCTCTAGCTTCAGCTTCATTTGGGTTTGGAGGCAAGATACGTACCTCCAAATCGGTACTGCTTGAGTAATGCCTGCCAACATACAAGGGGAGATCCTTGATGATGCAGAGCATGACGACAGCGATACTAGCTGCGAGGAATATGAAGAGTATTGTTGCGGAAGAGAGGAATCTCGGGAACACCTCTGAGAAGTATTGGCAACTAGATCTGCTCTTGATTTCGCAAGTACGATCTGAAAAGATGGAACGTCAATGAAGCGAAATTTTCACGAGGAAAGTATTAACTTACCAACGACAAAGTCGTGAATCAACTTCACTGGGATTTGCGGAATTACGCCCAGGAAAGTCAGTCCTAAACCAAGAGCTACAGCTTTGTCCTTCTCCAGAACTGTTCTCATATTGATAATGATGTAAGGAATCATAGTGGAAGCTAGCAGACCATAAGATATGACACTATTCACTTCTGTTATTGCTAGAAGAAGTGTACAACGATCCTTATCACAAGAACCTTCAGACACATTAACTCCACATGAACAGTTGAGAACCTGAAATGTTGTTGAATATCATATCGCGTTGGGCATCAGGAAGACTCACCTTTGGTTTGAATGGGTCGTAGTTGCATCCAGCTGCACAAGGCGAGAAGTATGTCTTCCCATCCACGCATATTGGTTGAAACACTCCATTGTCTGAGCAACTGCAATTACTATTGCAAGAAGGTGTTATATTGAGATTCAGGGATTCGAAAGTGCAGCTTGAAAAAACTGTAGTGGAAAAAATGAGGGTTGTGAAGAAGAAAACGAAAACATTCCACGTAGCCAGTTGTCTAGCTGATGGTTTGAATTTGGAGATCACCATCCCTGAGGTTAACGCAAACAGCGCTGCGACAGGTTGTTTCAATAGACTCATCGAGAACTGTATGAGCTGTGAGTCGCTATAACCAGAAGCGTCTGTTATGGAGACGTGGTACTTGGCTTGCTTGAAATATTTCTCCAACAAACTGAAATTCACCAAAGCTGATTCGAGAGAAACGAACGAGAAGATGTTCAGGAGGAGGATTTTGTTCTTCAGTAGTCGTTTCATAGTGGTGAAAAATCCTGGAATACAATTGGGATAGTCATGTGTTCTCTCAAATGTGCAGTCGTACCATCAATGACTTCGGCGCCATCGTCTGAATCTAAACCAGATGCAAAGCTCACTAGTGAGTTCACAGATTTCATCATCAGGATATTGGGGAGTATTTTCGGAAACATTGCAATGATGGACCCGATTAAGAATGTAGAAACTGTGATGGCAATCCACACTAGAATTCAAAAGATATGAATTGAGTTAGAATTTAGACAGACTGTTATTCACCTGGTGATGTGAAGATTGTAGTTATCTTGTACATGTAAGGCATCCATGAACAATAAACTCCTAGTTGCTTTCCAAGTTCATTAGCTCCAAATACCATTCCTGGAAGAGAAATGGTTGAACCATCTGTGATTGAAGGTTATGAATTCGTAAATATTGCTCACCTATATAAATGGAACTGTGTTTGGGAAGAATATTATCGTCTAAATATGTTATTCCCAGAGTAATGAACGCTATATTGGCCAAACCAAAGAATATTTGAAATAAAATGATTATCACTATAGTAACCAAGTTCGTCCTCCAGTGGATAGCGTCCTTCAAGGAATCTATAGATCCGTTATTATTGCATAATACTGGGGCTAGAATGAAGGCGTTTATTAAATCCTGATTAACGTTGACATAGTGAGACATTTTTCTTGGCTTAGCCACATATTTCATGGTCAAATTACCTGTAATGGTACTATTAATCTCAACTTCAGTAAATGGATTATAAATTTCAGGAATTGCCAAAGTTGCACACGATATGGAAAGAAATATAGTTAGGGCTCCCATCCAACTTGCCCGATGTATTCTGTTTCCCCAGTAAGCCACGTATAATGCGTACATACCGACAGATATCTCATTCGCCAGAATAAACCACTCTAAAAGAAAATAAATCATTTGTTTACACAACACATCAGAGCCAACTAATTCAATTCCAGAATATTGTTTAATTGATTTATTGATGTTGAAGACAATCCCAAAAATCAAATCTAGAAGGCTAGTGACGAAAAATGGTCTTCACAGTACTATCTAGTAATGAAAAATTAAAATAAACAATCACATTTTCTATGCATAGGCAAGGTGTGAAGACATGAATCCTTTTCATCTCGAATTCGGATGTTCAGATTTTCACGATATTTCCTGTTTCACTTTTTTGTATACAGGGTGATTTTCATACCGCCCCTAAGAAAAATATCAAGAACGAAAGAAGATCTTTTCAATTGAAATATTCTCAAAATGGTGGTCTATTTGTGGTTATACCGGAAATGGATTATATCTTCAATATTTCTAATGAGAGAAAACCATTCTGATTTCGAGTTTGAGATACTTCTGGTTAGTCCATATGAATATAATTCAAGTATTAGATGAAACTATTTCAACATATTCTTAATCATTTCAGTATCTCCCAATTATTTAACGCAACCTCACTGTATTATTATTATTGCATTCCTAATCTTATCAATTATTTCTCAGCTGAATAGAATGAGAGCTATGATATAGTGTATCGATAAAATCTCAATGAATCATCGTAGTAAAAATGCTATATTGATCATTATCATAGAATAAACATGTTTTCAGTTGCAATGTCAAATTATCTATTTGAGAATGTTGACTTTGCAGAAGCATTCGCTTCGTTCATAGACAGTAAGATTCATAATTGTTGAAGAAAATACTGCTAACTTACCAGCGAGTGGTACTTTGAAATGAGGTATCCAAAGCTGAGATGTACCCCGGAAATAGGCAAGAATGACCCCTTGGATGAAACCGAGAACAGATAAGCCTCCGACGAAAATGCTAAACTTGGCCAATTTCTCTAACCCCAAACACTTGGTTAAGAAAGGCAAAAAGGAAACACCACAATCAATTTCGTTCATGTAATTCCCCACTGGGGAAACAAAGTTGGCGATCTCAGCCTCCTGAGTTGGATGCGCCATTCTGAGCCACTTCAACTGAAAATTACCCCGAAATTGTTCAGTCCTCTTCACTGTGCCAGGGCTTAGGATCTGTGGCAGTGTGAGGTGAGAACTGTCGAGTTGATTGTGTAGGAATTGATAAGATATAATGAACGTAATTTTTTATTTTGGAGACAGACAACCTATAGAATCGAATTGAGAATGATTCAAAATTGGTCGAACACCAAATATGAATCAATGTTTTCCACTTCGAAACTAGTTATAGGAGAGTAGGGGAAGTTCTTTGAGTAGATAAAGCGGTCTATATTTAGGCAACCAGAAGTTGCATGACGAACTTCACAAAATCATGGAAAATTCAATACAATTCTTGTTGTTGGAACATGTATTTGATTCATGTCGTCATATCCAAAAGCGACTTATTTTCAGTTGTTCAAACCAAACGAATTTACGATATTCTTGTGTATATTATGATGACATGTTGAAGATTTAATAGAAATACAACTATGATTACACTTACTAACTCATTCACAGAGTTCACAAACAGCGGGTCTGAATAAGAATAAACAGAAAACTCAAATGACTTATTCGATACGTTTGATCAGATCAGATAAAATTGAAATAACATTTTTATCTGTATTTCATAAAATAAAATTTCAGTATAGATATAATCGTTATTTTTCTGTTAAGAATCGGCTTTCTTGAGATTGTAGGATACACTCTAGGTATACTTTAATCAATACCGAAATTTATGGGAAAATGGCGGTTTATTCAAAGATTTGTGCAAGGCCAAAATTTTAGTTTATTGATCCAGAACTGGGTCACGTCTATAAAAATATCTGCATATCCTGCTGATATCTAATGGAACATTTTAATGATTAGTCAATATTTTTATGATAATTCAACATATACCAAGTCTTATGAAAATAATTAATTATTGAATTCAACAAAACTGCAATCAACTTTTATAGATCGAATCTACTTCGATTCATAATAAATAATGAACAATGACAATGAACAGTTGATCCTTATTTCCAAGAAAATTTCGTTTACATACAATTCAGTTCTGATGTGTATTTACTTATTGAGAGGTTTCTACAAATGAATATCTCTGTGGAACGCCTATGAATACGATAGAAAATAGGATATTGGTTTTCATCCGATGAAACGAAGGCGAAAATTAGTCTAAAGAGCGACACTGAAGAGTTATTAATTGAATTACAGTTCAGGCATCAAGTAAATGATGCATCAAAGACTTGAATTTCAGATGAATCTCAACTTGGCAAATTCATTTTTCCAATTAGCAAATTTCGATGGCGAAAAATTAGATCTTCACAATGGACCAAATATCTCACTGGCACAATTTATAAGATATTCAAATTTCACAACATCATAACGATTAGTTAGTTACTCATTTGCCTCAAAATTCGAGTTTATCAGTAGTATATTAACACACAACTATACTTTTTTTTTACATTGCGAAATCATCGAAATTGTCAAGTTTGACAAGTTTAGGATACCAGTTCTCATTATTATCTGAATAAAATATTGAAACAGATCAGTTTTACACAGGGTAGCCAAATGAAAATGAACAACACGATAAAAATTCGTTATCAAAATCAAAAAAAAAAAATAGACCACTAGTGGTATTCAGCTCTAGTTTAGTTTCAGATCAATTGATTCTGGTATTATTTCAATTCCTTTTTTACAGATCGTTGTAGTACACATACATTTGAATGAAAGCATTGAATTCAATACATGATGGTAGTATATAATGATAAAGATAATGTGGGTATATATTCTAAGCGAATAATAATAATAATGATAATTCCATTCACTGCAACATGGTTACGTAAAAATGTAGGTTGATAGATACACTTCCATAAAACTAATGCACAGTTATACAGTGTTGAATATGCTAAATCCATCGAATTTGGAATGCTAAATGAAAGTGTCTTTGAGAAACATGTATGAATGTGTATGAATGGGAATTTCATTTCAATAAATGAATGAGGATATAATGAATACTTTCATGAATCTAAAAACCTTTCTTTCAAATAACGAATCAAAAACATTTCACGATTTCAGAGGTAAATTCAACAGTAAAAATACAATACATTTTCATACGAATTATAATCAAACTATAAATCAAACCTAAAGGAAATATATATAGGATATATTACCATAAAGAATTTCAAGAGTGGTAATAAGAAACCGTGAATTAAATTTTGATTTTTCTTATATACACTAGAAATACGTCCCACATTTTATGAAACACCCTGTGTACCATTTCGAGCGTGTACAATAAAATAAATATGATATATCCCCTTCTGATCTTGGGAGAAGTCAAACCATCTAGAAAAAACTAAAATTACGTAATTCTCTCGAGAACTAATCAAATTTATCAAAGTGATCTGTCGGAACCAAATACCGAATGAAAATAATGAACTCAGTGGATAAAATTCGACAAGAGTCGTCGAAATTAAGGGCTTTGATCATTCGACGTGAATGTTTACTTTTTCTGGATAACCCTAAGTGGAAATGAAATCAACGAAATCCTTTTATCTCTAATTCTATCCCATTATGGGGTGAGTGGAAAGACTCCCTTCTCCAAGATAATAAGGGTGCGGTATATTTTAGCCGATATATTACTCCGTGTTATAGGTTCAATACATCCAGTTAATTCCGAAAATGTCGTTGGAAAAGCTCTTTGCTTTCATTCCATATCCAGAGAGTGTCATTCTGCGCAGAGAAAATAGATTAGGAAGGTGATATATCAAAAGAAAAAGAAAAAATATTACATTGGTCACAATGAAATTCCTTTTATATTCACACAACAAACAATTCAAATGATAACAATATAAGCACATTGATTATTAGTCACCTGCTAATCTTTCATTGAAAATTCGTGAGTACAAACAAATTATATAATCTAAATTCCGTAATGCTTCATATATCCTGAGTTGAATCACATGTTTTCATACCAAAAAAAGATAACTGATCGTGACAATTCAATAAAAATATTTCACAAAAGAAGTAGAACCTCAATCTCGTCCCTATTGTAACATTCAAATTACGTTGAAGCGATGTTATTGAGGTGTAACATCTCATGTTATTTATTTTTGGTACAAAAAAAATCAAAATAATTTCTTGATTGATCATCTATGATGTCGTTGGATAAACTTTTACAATAATAAAACCTACGTTGTCTGTTTTTACTATTCATAGTGTGAAAAATATACTTTCCGTATATCACATCAACATTTCAAAAATGACATTTGAATTATTCTGCTTTTATCGTTTCACTGTAGATGCTGCTGAACTCCAAATAGTTCTTATCGATTCAGAATTTCTGTTCAGGAATTGGGGTTTTGACTACCCTCCTCTAGATGGCGTCACGATAACCATTTGCAATTATCGGATGATACGTACCCTAATAGATGGCAGTTATAACATGTATTATTAATCAATTATACAGGGGGTTGAGTTGAAACGAAGAAGAAAAAGATAAAAATAGTTTATACTTTCTAGTTAAGCACCCAGTTATTTTTTCAAATCGTGATCTTTTGTTGGAGGAATTTTAAGTACATCTTCTATGGTCGTTTTTATCGGTTCGCTTTCACATATAATATGGCTGATAATAAAAAGTGACTAGAAATCGGATTTCTTGAGGAATACGAAACCCTTTTTCTAATTTTGAGAAAACAAATGCCCTCGAAGTTTCATGCAATATATTTTATTCTGGTCCAGTTAATTAATAGGAAAACTCACCAAATTTTCCTTGAAAAGAAGAATAAGCCATTCCCTGTTCTACTACTGTACTATACTAATTACGATCATCCATTATGCACCTAACGTTCTGTAACATATAGAGATAAGAAGAGAAGCTTATAATAAAAAAATGGATTCATCATAAGGGTACTATTGCAAACACCCGCATTTCACTGTATAAAAGGTCCTACACGGCACTTTCTCATCACAGTCTCCTCTTCAGTGTTCAAGTGGAATGTACAGTGTTGGATATTAAAAATGCCATTCAATACGACAAGTAAGTTTCAGAAATTTTCACAAGCCTTTTATTGCCAATCTTTGGAAAATATCGTGTTGAGACCAAAGACGCAACTTTTTGGAAAACAACTCATGTGTGCTAACCAAACGTAATGAATAGTCTCGCCTCTTCTTTCAGTGACTGACGGTGTACACCGACAACCAAGATTCGGCTATGTGCCACTCCTAGGATTACTCCTCGCCAACCTTCTCTCTAACTCCGCAGTAGCAAAATATGCACCGCTAGGAACACTTCGCGTTACATACGACCCATTACCGCTTCTCAAACCAACCCACCAACCCCATAACGGCAACGAATACTGGCATGCTGTCAACAACCCTAATGGTCCACCCAGTCCCACTGGCGGCAGCTCAGAAACAACTGAACACCAAGTCATCCACCACCACCACCATATCCCGACTGGTGCTCAACAACAAATCGTTAACATCAACGAGAGGCCTACCGAGGTTATCATTGATGAAACTGAGACTGAAGGCACTGAACAAGCTGAGACCACGCCGGTTATTTTCGAAGAACCAGCACCGGAGCATCTGGGAACCACTGCAGTCGAAGAACCGCTCCTCAGAGGTGAATCTAGGGTGTTAACAAGGGATCTCCTCGGGTTGGTGTCGAACAATTCGGCGCTGGCAACGAAGAACATAGTCAAACGTGGCACATCCGGCAGATACATGAAGACGAGGAGGAACAACAAGTACGCCTACCAGAAGCGCAGGAGAGTCCCAAGCACTGAAGATTATTACGACAGCGACGAAGATGTTTCTGCCACCACGACTTCTACCAGGAGATACAAACCCAAGAAGAGGATATCGAAGCCGAAGAGACCGATCTTCGATTCCTATGAAGACAGTGAAAGCAACAGCTACAGTGATTTGAGCAGTGATGAAGACTACGAGGAATCTTACGAACTCCTAGCTAGACCACAGAATAAGAGGAGGCGTACAACTACGACTACTACCGAGAGGTATAATAGGTACAGAAATAAGAACAAGAAACATCAGAAGCGCCAGAAGGTCAACAATCTTGAAGATTATGATGACGTTGAATATGATACTGAGAGATACGATCCAACTACTACTGAAGGCATAAGAGAGACAGAAAGACCATTCTTGAGACAGAGACGCCCTACAACCACAACTGAAATGCCGGATACTGAAACCCCGACCATGCTCACAGCTGGTACCACTGAATTTTCAAATATGACTTACAACGCCACAAATATCACAGGATATGGTAAACATCAACATCAACTCAATCTGTGCTTGACAATCAATGCAATCCCGTTTTTCACAGGTTATGGACCTTCGAATGGAAACGAAGGCATCAGTATCACCTATGGACCTCCCAGTGCACCTGGGGGACCTCCCAGTGCACCTGGAGGACCTTCCAATGCACCAGGAGGTCCTGGCTCATACAGCCCACCATCAACTTCCTATGGTGTTCCATCGTACCACCCTCCAGGTTCAGGCTTCGTTCCTAGTCCATCATACAATCCTCCAAGCAGCTCTTATGGTGTACCAAATGGTTCTTATGGTGTCCCAGGTAGTCCGCATGGACCTAGCAGTAGCTACGGAACACCCAGCAGCTCTTATGGACCACCAGGTCACAGTTCCTATTACCAAGTGCCGTTTTCAGATTGGTACAGTAATGAGGTCACCAAGAATAATATTGTGCACAAAGTCCACGATTTGATAGGATTCGATAAGGTGTTCAATTGATAGATGATTGTTTGGACTGTTCTGGGGTAGATAAGAGCTCTTTGCGTCATTTACCATCGAATGTTTGAATATCAGAGATGGTTGAAAGATAGGGATTTGACGTGGACAAGCCACTACATCAGTAATGTATAATAGTCATTATAAAGTAATCATTATTAGAACAGGAAATGATTTTCCAGGCTAATTACCTAGTGGAATTTTTCGTGATGGTGTGCGGGTGCTTATATAATTTATTGCTTTCTATAGATATACGTTTCGTATTTTCATTTTATGTAACAGAAAAGAAAAAACATTGTAAATAAAACCATAATCAACTGACTATATCCTTTTATTTGTTTCTAACAATCGAAAACTAATGTAGCGACAATTTATTTGATTTTTTTTTATTTTCAGAAGAAGACAATTGGGTGATAACTGTATAATTAATGTTTCCTATAATTTGAAAAACATTAGCCATGATCGTAATCGCATGTCATTATAAAGAATATATCACCCTTGCGAATGTACAGGAAAAAGATATAGAGCGATAAAAGATAGCATTAGATTTTCAGACTATATACTGAAATCGTCCTTTATATGCAAGGCTGATAATGTCACCTATCTATATTTGGTATCAAATATTCAAGCACGATATGATGTTAAATACGGATGATTTGACTGTATGTGTACTTTTACAGCCTTCGCATGAGTAATTTCATATTCTGTTGGCTTCACAAGAGTGAATATACAGGATGTCCGGGAAAATGCGGTCAACCTCTCGAACCTGAAAAAATAGATTGCTATACTTCAAGGAGTCCTCACTTGCATCCTTTATATTGAATATTTTCAAGGGAACTTCATGTTTTTTTATTTTCTCTTGAAATCCATAATTCCCGGACATCCTGTATTGTATGAAACCACAGATCAATACAAAAAATCAACAAACTCGTATTCACCTCGTTCATATGGAGATAACACAAAAACAATTGCGAAAATCACATAAAATGGCCAACTGCAAATATATTTCGTTCAAATTAATGCACTGCATAAGCAGGTACTCACAAGATTAAACGTTATTGACAGGATGAAGAGCTTAATCTATCTCACTAAGCCTGGAAGGGATTTGAATATGCATCATGCAATGGCACTCTGAGTATTGCCAAATATCAGGAGCTCTACGGTATGTGAAATAAAAAATCTTAATAACTGTACTAAAAGTGCTCTTCCATTATTACATTTCTTTTTCTCCTGACAATGCAGAGATTTTCAGCCACTTCACTTTCACTAATACTCAATGAATAAAAATCATCATTGTTATGAGAGTTTTATCATGAGCGGAACAATGATTTGTTTATAAATTTTGACGTCAAAGATTGTACATCGTGTAAATCTTCATTACTTTCAGTAAGGGTTTAGCGATAAAACTAATTTTTCCCCTCATTCTTCAAGTAATGCGTGTTAAGTTGAAAGGGGATTGAGAATGAACTGTTTCCTGAAGTTATAGAATATTTCCTGCCGGCTTGTTATTTTTGCATAATGGAACTTCCTACCTACACCTTCATTAGTCACGTATACATTGACACACTATCTGTTTACGTAACGTGTTTTATGTTCTCCACATTCGCACACTGTGGCTCATCAAAACGTTTCCTGACGTTTGACGTTTGTCGTCTTTGACATTCTTGACATTTGGCGTTCGACATCTCTGACATAAATGACTCCAACATGGTATAATAAGTGAAGTACTATTGTTATTTTTTGTTTAATGATGGCGTCTGACGGTCATCTAGGTTAATTACCGGTTGCAGAATGGTGTGAAGGCGATCCAGGTTGTTATTTTGGGCATAAGAAAGAGGAAGTCGAAATTATTCTGTCGCTTTCAGCTACGGACTACGAGATATTCTATTTTCGGTGGCCCCTTGGTTATTAGATGTTATTAGGAGCATAAACATCTGTTGGTCGTTAATCAGTCCTGAACTGATTTTATTTTCATTACTTGTTCAGACAAAAAACACGTATACTCATTTATCCACGAAGGTAAAATTCCTGGAGATTGTATTAAATTTCAACTGGAAATTAACTGAAGAAATCCTGGGTTTCATTCCAACAGAATTGCAGAATTTTTCGGGAATTATTTATATTTAAAAATGCACTGGAAATGTCACTCTGGCATATTGGACGTAAAATTTTTATTGAAACTCGTTACGGACGCATGAGCCCTTGAAGGACGCCCCTGGAAATTGGTTTTCCTCACAGCATCGAAGAATATGAGACTCAGTCTAAATTTATGGAGAAAATTCCCTAATTCACATGTAACACGATCAGACGAGCCTCTATGTCAATCATCCCGATTTCCTCATGAAAAATCCATTGTTTTCCAACAAAACAAACAAAAGACGGACTCCATCTCCTGTTATGTTTTGTCAAGTTCTGAACATGCTAACCACATTGAAATGGTGTAGCGACCTTCTAGAAATAGCTTTCGGCCTGTCGTTGGTTTTCAGCTGAAATCGCTGAGTGATTATGCTCATTCCTGTACGAGCATTAACGTACACCGCCAACTACGAAATATCTGACTGTCTTTAACTTCCGGTGTTTCGAATTACATTTTCGATACGAGCTACGGTATCATATGCTATTTCACTTTCCATGTTAATGAAGAGGTTGAACAAAGGTGTAGAGAGTTTTTTTTTTCAATTTAGCTCAATTTCGTTATGAACCTGCACATATTTTTTTGTAATATCTAGGCATTTTTAATTGAGTTCGAACAACTGTCTGCAGTGAATAGAATCGTGAGTTTTTCAACGAACCGATGAAATGAATTGGCTACGAAATCAGAAATTATTATATACCAAAGAATCCTCAGTTTTTTGGGTCAAAAATCTACTGTCAGTATATATTGCGACGTTAGTAGTTGTTAATGGCCAATTGCTATTTCCAGATACATTCGGAATCAAAAAAACAGAGCTGTGACAATGATTAATGAGAACATTGTTTTTCTAAGCTGAAGCTGTCGAGATTTGTGACTTTTTTATTTAGACCTACAATAATATCAGAATTTCTAAGAATGTAACTTCAAAGAAATATGTTCTTTCTTAGTTATAAGAAACAAATACTCTGTAGTACTCTTTATAATTAATTCAAGAACGATACTTGAACGAATCCACTTTGAGAAGTAGTGGTGGAAAATTTTGAACCACCAAGCAGTCTGGCAAATTTATCGGTTACTGAGCAAGAGTCAACATATATGTTGTAATTACTCTGAATTTCCATCATCAAACATGTTCTAATTTGAGGAAGTAGCTACGTTTAAGAGCTCTCAAAATATACTCCAAACATCATTAACAAGACTATGGTTGACTGGTATTACACTCGCAACCATAATAAATGCACCGAATTGATTTTCAACTACATTTACTGAGTGAGTCATAAAAGACTCTCATGGTTACATCCCTCGAATCTGATGGGAGTGTTAAATAAAGCACTTAGGAAAAAATACCTTGTCTTTTTCAGACCAACTTCTTCGAGAACAATCTTCCCTTCGAAAAGGGTTATGATTATTTTAGTTTCTCATTTGAGTAGTGTTAGGATCATTTAAGATCATTCACCAAATTTTCTTTCGAGCAGCTGACTCATAATTGTGGGAAACGAAAGTGTGTTCTGGCCCCTCTGGGTGTCATTTTGATCCAATCAAAGAAAACACCAACCATTGTCAGTCATGGAAGCATTTTTCAGGAGAAATGTTGTCCGAAATTGTTATATCTTTCTTCAGAAGAGGTAATGGAAATATTAATACAATGTTTCAACGTCTATTTCATAATTAGATTGAAATAAGTGAAATGAACAGATAATCAAATCAGACAAAAAACATATACATATAACGAGTGTTTTTCCATGTGGAAAATATAACTTTTTCAATTGGAAGAAAGAAAGGTTTATTTCTCTTCTATTGAAGCCTCATGCTTTATAATTGTTCCCACCTACTTCATGGTCTTCTGATGTCCATGCATTATAAAAATATTCATTCATCATCGAGGAATGACAATATTCACTATTCTTATTTTTTAATTGGTACGACACTGGTACGCTCCCCATGATATATTGGAGAGTTCTTTGGCGAGTGCCACAATAAAATAGGCAATACTTCGTACCGAACACCTGGACTAGCGTTAGCACCCTTCTCTATCGACTATGCACCCCTATTATCATAGTTCGCGCTGTGTAGTGTGCTCTGTCCCCCTTTCAAGCTATGAAACGATTGAAACGAAGCAGAGAAGGAGCAAAGAGACAGTATACGTGTTTAACTTGAGCAATGATCTGCAGCTTCATCTTCCCAAAGAGAAAAGGCCCCTAATATACGTATTTATGATATAAAGTTTAGAAGAGATAATTCAATGGGTTTCTTGTGAGAAAGTGAAACATGATATTCGCAATCTTTGTTTCTTGTTGCTCATACTTTTTGTGCAATTTCAGCGAGGATATAGTATTAAAATCATGACTTTTGAGAACTACTCTACCCCCTGATGTTCTCGTTAGTCTTCACTGATAAGCAACTTACAAAAGTCTCAAAATACGAGTGTACATTCGATAAAAAACTAATAGTGATTAAATCGGAATGAAGAAAAAAGCTTGATGGATTTCTCGCTCAACGAATATGGTATATGTAGTGTCATTTTAAAAATTTATCGCTCGAATATTCTGTGAATTTTAAACCAATAAATTTTCAGTAGCTATTGAAAATACTTAATAAGTTATTATCACTTCAGAAACAGGAACAGGGTTTACCGTCTGTAGTAGGGTCTACCTGAATCATTCTGTATATATTTATTGTCTTTCCAGATGTCGAAAATACGGTAGATAATTATTAATTCAGTGTTGGTTATCGACCCCTATAATCTCTCGTGCAAATTTTCCTTGACACACAATGACAAAGTAAATCTAGTGCACTATGGAAACCGTTGTTTCCTGAGAAGTTTGTGAATTTGATATTTATGAATCATTCGATATAGTAACCGAATTCGATAATATATGATACTAAATAAAAGAGAAAATATCACTTCCAGATGACTTTGTTTTTCATACTCTGAACTCAAAATATTGCGTTCTATATTCAACCAGTTAAATAGCTGAACTTCACAAAATATTTTATTTTGACAAATGACAGTGAACAGTCTAATTCGAATGGACTGTTTGAATGCGAAACGTACAAATAAAAATGTTCAGCTGACCGTTATCTGTCAGATGTTCAATTGTTTTGAAACAGTCATATACTTTTGATCAGGAAAATATAATTCTGGAATATGTTAGGCGTACCATACGGCTGCACATAGATATTCGACCATGTGGTACAACTACAACCCCATTTGACGCTACACTGAATTTAATATGTAGTTTTCGTACAGTCGTTCACCATTATTTATCTTTCGAAAAAAAAAGCTAGCAGCGGTTCGATCAGAGATCGCGCTTTTGTTACGCATAGATACAGGGGGTACGCATTGGCGTAGCCAGCGATCTGAGGGGGCGATAATGTAGGGAGCATTTTCATAACACAACGTGCAGAGTGAGCCAGGATTTTACCGATATAACTCTTGTTATTCCATTTGAGAAGCATATCGTGCATTATTAGTAAGAAACAGCACGTAACATAATTTGTTTGACAGTTTGTCAGAGTATACGGTGTTGTCATGTTAAGAAAGAAAGAAAGACATAACCTTCACATCGCAAATCATATTATAACATTTCACCAATATTCTTTACAGTATTCAAGGAAAGTATCTCCTTTTTCATTTGGAATATATCATGTTTCATGAACGACAAACTTGAAATGAGGTAGAGGTTATATGATTATGAAATAAGTAATATTCATAGAATAGAAAAAACATTATAATTAGATTAGTGGCATAAATATTTAATCGACAAATACTGAATAATTAGAAATTGAAATTATGGATTAGTGACGAATTGTCTGCAGCTCATACACATCCTTTTTCAACATGATTTTAGTAATATCAAAATATTCTGATTATAGTCAATACAAGAAATGTTGAAATGAAACGTTTACGTATTTTGTCATCAAGATAGGATCTGTAAATTCATCATTTATATATTTGAGGTGCAGTTTTGTTCTCAAACTAGCTCATATTTTAGAAATGTATAATACACGAAGAAACAATATTCGAGTCCAACTGTTCGGATAGTGTGAAACGACAAGTCCGAATCGTGCGTTTCCGCGCTGTCTCCCCCCTTCCCCGCCATCGGCCCCAGTCTGCCCCGCCACTGGGGGTAGGCAAGGGTAGACCCGACCGGCTGGCCAATCCAGGGGGCTTATTGCATGCTGAGACCGAGCCACACTGGGAACGGCATACGACATACGACACGGCGGCTCGTATTTTCGATTTCGATTCATTCTCATCCACACACCACAACGACGACGACCGACGTCAACACACAGTCATATGTGTAGCATCGCGCGTGCATTATCTCTCTCTCTCGTTCCTAACCCTTGTGGTGCGTGCTCTAGTCTAGAACAGCTGTAGCCTGTAGCTCCACTCCGGTCTAAATTTAGTTCGCCGTCTCCAGTCGAATCCGAGTTTCTCGTCCACGTGCTCCAGCACGACTTTATGCGCAGAACGGCCCTACCGGCGTACTTATGCGTGACCGTCGCAGCACCTTTACCAAAGAGTACATAAACAACATCTTCAACCCTTTGAACCGACCCACGAGACCGACGTCGAGGCCGACCGACAATCACCACTCGCGCGTTGCTGTCGTTGCCGAAGAGCAGCGTTTAGCCAACCAGGACGCGATTGAGGAACAGGCGAAGATCATGCTGATGCCGAGCGCTGCGGCGGAGACGGACTCCTTGGTGAGTCTCGGGGTGCTCAACGGCACGGGGGTGCAGAATAAGGACACCACGTGGACGAAGCTGTTCGTCGGAGGGCTGCCCTACCACACCAGCGACAAGTCGCTCCGAGACCATTTCGCTGTTTATGGAGACATCGAGGAGGCTGTGGTTATCACCGATAGGCAAACGGGGAAGAGTCGAGGATATGGATTTGTAAGTTCCTTTCCATCATTATATCTTTACTATAGTCTGTTCAGCAAGATGTGACAGCTCGCCGGAAAGTGCGGTGTTGCTGTTTGTCTATTTTTTCAAAGATACTCCGGAATTGAAATTGAGGTTATGCTTATCAACCATTTTCTGATCATCTCCACTGTAAGCTCTCGTCACTTGAATTGTCATCGAAAAATAAATTCAAGTTCTCAAAAGAACATATTTTCAATATTCGTCACAATCTTTTCGACTGCAATAAATAAACCTTATAAGCGGATCAAAATATTCCCTCAAAATGAATTTGACATCGTGGAGTATTGCGAAAATTATTGATCTCTAAATGCATCTGAAAGTGGATAGTCAGAAACTTTTTCTTTGCACTAATGACATGGAAATATAACCAAATCTGTCAGAACTTCCTTCCTCAAATAAACAGACTAGTTTGAATTCTCGTCTGTGCTTCATCTAACTTCTAACAAATGATGGTAAATTCAAGAGATATTAACGCACCGTTATGATGTGCGTAAGAGTGTTTTATATTTCATTAATCCTCGATGATAATCATCACGTCGTTATTTGTTTTAAGCGTGAACAAACTATAGTATAAATTCGAAATTCCACGTTTATGAATACGAAAGACGTATCAGCAGGAAATATTTTAGGGATCACTTTTTTGAATAATTCTCATACACCTCGAAGAAATGTTATGCAGGGTTCAAATAATGAATGCTTATTTTAAACAGTGCAGAAATACGAACGACCAATGAATGAATCCACTGTATATCACATATAGTCACCATTTTTACAAATTTTCGTTCGCTTGTTATAGACATCTTCGGATATTTAACGTCAAATTCTATTCAGATCATATTTTGTATCAATGTGTTGAATTGATACAACTCTCGTTGGACTGAATTACTTTTGAAATTCATGAATTTAGAATTAACTATTCGCGAATCAAAAGACATATCGTTACTGTTAGTGCAAAAGGTCGTATGTGAAAATTCACTAATTTACAGGGGAGCATAAAAAAAATCAGCTGCACAACATACGACTTTTTCACATTTGACCATAACTTATAATAGATCAGCTGATGACATACAAAATCTTTGTAGCAGTTGCAGACTGCAAAATGTCTCCTTTAGCACAAATAAAATAAAAATGGACAATTTTACATACGACCTTTTGCACTAACAGTAACGATATTATACCCTATGTATTGGAAATGAGCATTTGTGATGTGATTTGTGCTGTTTGTTCTTGTACTATTCTGTTGAAAAAATGATAATTCCGTCATGGTTGTAAAAAAAGTATAGTGTATAACCCACACGGATTTAATTTCGCGCTCGCATGCTGTGCATAATACTGGGAGATCTGGACCAACTGAACAAGATCCCCTGATGACGTCATTCAGTTTTATACGCTTACTGTAATTTCATGATCCGAAAGGTGGCACATAAAATTAATTCGAGGAACCATCCATGTCGTAGAGCATGTGTGAGCTGAAACAGTCCCCATGTACCGTTGAATACAATGAACCAGAGACAGCTGTAGGTTCAAATAGCCACCCCTCATTATTCACAATAACAATGCAAGCTGTTTCCAGCTTTAGATCAGGGCATATGTTTTAATTTGTAGGTCACTACCAAAGGTTAATAAGCGATAGTGTAAATATAAAGTTGTCACTCTTATACATAATTGAGAATTTCTAAATCATTCTCCCTCAGAAAGATCGGTACACATTTTGGACTCACCCTGTATATTTTTGAATCCAGAATAGGGTTTTTCATGTCGTGGACGTCATTACTCCAACATTGACTACCCTATATTTTTGATATTACACCGATGTTTCCGTATAAATACCAAATTATTGATAAAAAACGACCAGCTCCAGAAAATTCCTTAGAAATTGATATGGTCCACGAAAATATTGCATAAAAAATATTGCTTTGACGTGAGTAAAGAAATTTTACCAGCAAATTTCTCATCGGCGAATTCAGTAACAGAAATATTGCAATTGCTTTCAATTGTTGGTTGGTTGATAATAAACTCGTTTCTCTGACAAAGATTTTAATGCTAAGCATAATATGAAGGGATGGTTTGACAGGACAAACATTTTCAGGATTATTTCCTATTATTCTCTTCATGAATGTATAAATTAGTTTGTATATTGAATTCATGATAAATATTGTTACTATCGAAATTTCATTACTACATCAGAGGAATTATTTATATTCTAAATATATTTATTTTCTTCCATAATTTCCTCTGAAAATAAATGATCGAGTAGCGTAATTTATGTGGACAAAAGAACGTCGAGAAGTTGACAACTATGTTCTATAATTTAATGACATCGTCATAAACTTTACTTTGAATTATTATTGTTCGAGTGGCTGTCATACTAAAAAATTCATCGAGGATTGAAGTGCAAGATATATTAATGTACTGACTTAATCTGCTAAGTGAACTCTTTCTCGATTATATCAAATGTTTTATCATCCTTTTTAGGTAGGGTAATTCTTCGAGGTTAACAATGGGGCAATCGATATCGGTCATTGTTTTGTTTTCATTCATTTCCTGAAGCCGTATTTATATTATGGATATGCCTACTTAGTTATAACCGTATGCGTTGGTATTAAATTGTGAACGATATTCTTTATCAGGTTCCCAGTCAATTTTCTATTTATTTGCCTATCTTATCTACTGTAAATGCTTTTTTTACTTGGCTACGATATACAATCGACTCGAAACAACTTGTCTGGTGTAGAATTTTAAGCCATTTCAATAAACAAGGCAATGTCAAAATGAAATAGGATGATTATAGTTCAGACCTTTTCGGAAGGCGAAGTGTAAACAATGAATGATATAGATAAAATGACAGTTATAGGTACAGCCCTTATTAATCTGAACGTAATATGTACTTAAGTAAACTTGAGTAAATAACAAATCAAAGTTGTAACATGTACATCAATATAAGTTGATATGATGAAAATGTTTGTTTCAGGTGATAATGGGTGACCGAACATCGGCTGAAAGGGCCTGTAAGGATCCCAACCCTATTATAGATGGCCGAAAGGCAAATGTAAATTTAGCAATATTAGGAGCCAAACCTAGAGGAAATGTCCCTACTGGTGAGTTTCCATTTGAGTTTTCATTTTCATAATGATATTAATTAAGGTTATTCGCCAAGATTAAATTTGAAAGTTTTTATACACATTAAGGCCGACTGTACAAATTCAATTCGCTTATAGTAAGCGTCAATTTCAATGAAGCATTCAAAATCGCAGTAAACCCACAATTGATAATATTTCCGAGGAAATTTATACAAACAATTCTATGTTCATTTGACAAAGTCAATAATATTAATCATTATCTCACAATCTTCGTTAAAACTTCGTACTCAGATATTCGAAAATGATATTCCGTTTGATAAAATGTTTAAAAATAAATGGCTTATAAATTAAAACCGCGAATTATTTCCGACCGTCTACGTTCATAAGAGTAAGGAAAAGTTTGTGCTAGTAATGTTCTGAGTTCCTCGAGCCATTGAATTCACGCAAGACCGAGAAAGGTAACAACAAACCAACCCTCGAAAGGGAAATCCAGGTGTTCGAAATCGAGTATAGTTCACCAGGCACGGGCCACTGCCATGGATTCCTGTCACCCTTCTTTCACCGGACATCCGCACATGCCGCGCGACTAGCGAACCGGCAATTCGTTTAGCTATCGGAAACTCTTCACCAGGTGAAGAATTATTACGACAGACATTGAGCGTGTCAGACATCGACAGACAACGGTCTACAATGTCTTCGCAATGATCATTCCTGAAATATGAATAAAATACGTCTGTACGGTCTTGATATTCACACTGGTAGCCACAGACATCAATCGTACAGACAGAATATTTTTCCAAGAAGACTAGCTGGGCACGTCCCATGTCTGTCGATGTCTGTACGGCTGAATTCCCCAGTATGATGAATAGAATTTGAAAGAACGTAGTAGTAATTCCATAGACATATTGAAATAAAAATTCCAAATCTTTGTTGACTTCTACAACCTACCATCGTAAATCGTTAGAGAGAGTTTTGTTAGTGCTTTCTTATATAAATCGTCCTAAGCTTCTTCTGTGCACAAATTGGGGATTTGAGAATCGCAGCAGCATCGATATAAATATAAATTGCATAAGGGTTGACATGAGACGAACGGTTGTGGTAAAGAGGTTACTCATTCCTGGTTTGGAGTGAAGTTCACAGGAAGGGTTACAATGAAAACTTGCTGTGCTCAATTCCAGGCCATACCCACAAATGTCCTGAAAGTGTGCGATATATTCATTGTTTATTTATTAGGTCAATTACTGGGACTGAAAGGGATAGAGTGAATATAATAGTCACGACACATTTTATTCTATGGATAGCGTTAACATGCAATGGCCACAACTTCAACAAAATTCTCTCGTATTTTCCATCGCTTGTGACTAGTTGAAATGAAAATTAATTCGATTCCTAAACAGGGTATTTGAAAAAATGTCCATTCAGGTAGCGGCTGAAAAAACAAAGAGACATTTCCCAATGAAATTATCAACGGAATAATCCTGAATCACACCATGTGAATGAAACAAAAAATACAATTACACATAATCTGTTGGTTTCTCTTTATTTCGTAAGCATTGTATGAAATTTCAAAACTTAAGTATCAAAGTAGAAAACTTGGTCAATTCATGATGGAATTTGAAATGTTTCAAGGACACTATTTCAAGATGGGGATTATGAATATTTTTTGTTAAAGGTTTTCCATTTCAAAGTGTGAGGGCTGGAGCTTATCAAACCCTTCTTCCCAGCCAATACGGGTAAGTAATTCACGTTTAAGCTTTTGTGAATGTCTGACCACAAATCTTCAACATCACCAACAATAAAATCGTAATGAAATATTTCATATTTTCTAGCTACTTTAGTGTCTCATGATGCCAGAGTTGGTGATGAGTAAATCCATTGAATTGTATTGACATTTGGATGACAGACGACTCGAACAGTTAAAAATGTAAACAGTTAGTCCCTTCGATGAGTGTTTGTGAGTGTGCGTGTTATATTTTATTTTTTGATTAGTTATTGAGTTACACTATTAAACAATTAGCGAGTGGTTGTTGGTCGTTATTCTAAGGGTATTCAACAATGCTGTCATTCGGATCCACACAATCTCAGACGATTATCACAAAACCAATTATTTTATTAGTAGGAAAAACATCGATAATGTATGATATCTCTATGAAAATGATTGCCCCACCTGTCGCATGAAATAATACAGTTCTTCGATTTTTTTGACTATTAAACAGAATCTGGAATCTAAATGGAAAGATATGTTTCAGATTCTTGAATTTTGTAGGAAACCATTGAAACTAATTTATTCTGATTAAAATCAATTTTCAAACGGGTGGTCCTTATTTTTAAGTCGAATAATAAATTGAATTAACAAATCCCAAAGGTTAATTACACGTTATAATGAAATTCAACGCCGGAGACGCCTTGCGTATAAATACAGTGGGATCTATAAGTATGGAATGAATTCATTTCAATATGGTCTAAAATAGAGATTTTTATTCCCAATATGATAATTCGCATTATGGAAACATGACCTACAAATACATAATAACGCTGAACATGAATTTAACCAATATTTGTGGAACGCACTGTATCGTGATTCAAACTGGAGTCTCTCAAGCATTTCAGGGAAATCAGTACCTTGTTTGAGTGGCGATATGACGTGATATTTTGTTCACAAGGCGGTATCTATTGAACATTTCCACATTATCGCAACACCCATTGTTACCCGTATTGTTGAATAACCTTAGATATCTCATTCAGTAATACTGACGGCCAAAATACCGCCATTTTTTGCACGGAGTCCGCCATTTCCAATGTCACACTTCAAGTACAGAAAACACATCTCCTGAACGAAGCGTATTATTATTATTATCTTGAGAATATCCAAGCTTCCATACGTTCCTTGCTGAAAAGCGAAAAACTCATTCCCAATTTTTTTATTCAACAACAATGAAATACCCTGTATAGCGAGCACTCATCCTATATCAAACACTCAAAATCTTTTCGAGGAAATTTATCAGGAAATATTATTAGGGAGTACAAAAGTACAAAGTACAAAAGATGATATGTCACAAACGATAAACATCACTATAGTTTTCTCGAAAAAAAAAATCAATGGCAAACAACAATAAACAATTTGACATCGGTGCGAAGTATTGCCAACTCATTGGACACTCGAAAAGATACTTTTTATTTTGCACATGTGGTATTCACCAAGTAACTGGCACAACTCTCATCGTGAAAGAAATAGATCAGCGTTGGCTGTGGAATGAAATATGTCTTTGTTTTCTTGAAAACAACGTTTGAATCCACAGCCACCTAAGCCCGAAACCCTAACGTATTCCAAAGCGCCCAACAAGCCCACTATAGACTAAAGTGTGTCCTCAAGGAAGATGTGCTTTTCTCAATGGGATTGATTCGGGTAGACATAGTGGACGGATGGCGGACGACAAGTCTTATTGTTTGCTGTGAGGTTTATTTTTTTTTTATTTTTGGGCTGACTATACTTTGATGTTCGTTCATTTTTCCAGTAACTCACGACTGCAGTGTAACACTAATGCGACACTAACTAAAATGGATGTCGATGTGCTTGGTTTCATTAATCTGGGGTGTGTTACAGTGCAGCCAGTGGTGGAGGTGTAGAAGGTGATGGTAACTGGAACCACCCAAATATCGCCCATTTGTAAATAAACCCATCTCTGTACACCATTCTCCACTCAATCTAGTCAGGCGTAGGTCTTGTCTCATTATTTTCATTCTGGAGGCTGAAGGTACCACACCGTTTCTTCCTCACAGCCAAATATAACCTCAACCTCCAGCATTCAATCTTCTTTTTTGCGTTCGTTCAAACAAGACCTATATTATTATATAATTTTCCATGAGACTTGACGTTTTTGGCAAGTGTATGACGTCTGTGACAGATGAGTGATGTCAAGAACGCCATATAACGTCACACATCTGTCAAAAGTGTTGGAAAACGTGTTTTGGCAGGTGTGACAAGGGAGAATTGGTTGATTTGGCCCTGTATCGATTGATTTTGTTAATTGGGAAGTTACCATCACCAAAAAATAGTTGCGAGTGAGCTGTTTGTGTGCTTGACCGACGGCGTGGTTTTTTAATACGCGGTTCGCGATTTTTAGGTAGCTGCGTAGATTGTTCATGACACTTTAGTTATTCTTCTAATAGCACATTGTTACACTCTGGATTCTCCATGACTAACTCGATGTAAACTGTATGAATTATTTACCGACTCTTCTTGCTTAGGGAATTTACAGCAGCGCATCTAAATTTCAAGCGGTCAATCTTATTGAATTGTACTATACAGTGAGCACATAAAGTTTGGAATAAGTCTTCATAGTGCCAGAAGAGATAAATTCTACTCTAATTTCCAAAAATGCCATTCCACATATATTCTTCTCGAGTGAATTTTTATTTCCAAGTGACATTTGAAGAGAACATCCTTCTAATCACAATTGATTGTCAGATGTAATCACCACGATTGATATCATTGAATATTCGATACACCTGGACTTTCATCCGAGACCACTTTTTATTGTCAAATTTATAACAATATTTCGATTCGTGTAATCTCACTAAAACAAACAATTAAAAAAATATAATTAATTTTGCATTCATTGAGATTTTTAAACTGGTGCGAATTGAAAGTATCTACAAACTATTAGACACTTTGCAACGATGTCAACTTGATATCTCATTTCTGAATTAAAAAAAAAGTTTATTTGAACTGTTCAATAATACTCAAATTTTTGCGTATATATTTCGATTTCGTATTATAATAATATCCAACATTTTTTATTCCAAATTCACCTATAAACAATCAAAGAAACCTCTTAAAATTCAATTGTTTGTTTCCCTGAAATTCATCATGTAGTAGGCCGTGACAATAAACACGTCTTGTATGTAGAAAAATGAGCTCTTTTTCAATATTTGGATTGCGATTGAAAAAATATCGATGTCACCATAATATCACAATTATGACAAATGAAAGTTTGAAAGTTAAAGGCGATTCTTTCTTTTGGCTCTATGATTTCCTAACATTTACGTGTTTGCTATATGTCTGCACGAGAACAGTACCAATTTATAAAAGGATTCAGTGCACAGACCCTTTTTGAGTAACGATGCAGTTTTTCTTCATTTTCATTCATATGGTGATCAATTTTAATTACATAATTGTATTTGGATGAGACAAATTTTCCCTAAATACACACTTTTACGTTGAGTAGAGTGAGTAGCCCCTAGTCTATCCAATTCTTGGCATAATCATATTTTTATCAGTCCATCTCTATGATGAGTCATTCTGGTGAATTGGTAAAAGGAGTAATAAGTACGAATTCACTTAAATTTGGGATGAGTCACGATTGATGTTAATGTGGTTCATTTATACAGTAAGCACTAAATGCAAATATCCCAGGTGTAGCATAAAGTAAAGGAAAATCTAGTTTAATTCGATTTTCATGGGGAACTCTGTCGGAATATTTTTGATCACCAAGGGTGAACATAAGACGTCCTTATATCTGGACTTAACGGCGTCAATATCAGCCAAATGTCGTATTTTTCGTTCGAAAATAACTCGAAATTAATTACTTGCGTTTTTGCTCTTCCACGCGTAGTCTCTGCTCCCTTTGACACTTAATTTTAAATATAGATGCATTTTATCCCCCCCCCCCCTTAACAGTCCGTGAAGGATACGTGACCATATCAAAAATAGATTGTCACCGAAAATAAAAGTGCCAGAAACGCCTCATCCTGAATAATCCGAATACTTTGTCACTAAGAAATATTAAGCTCATCAACAGATCGAGGCAGATCCCAAAAACTTATGACTTCCTGATAACAACTGTGTAGATCACAGTTGTGAGCAGATTTGTACTATGAATCAATTGAAATCTTTAATTTCTAGTAGTTTTGGCTTAAAACCAGTTGTTTATATATGCACTTTCGAGATTCTCGAGGAGTTTTTGAGGCTTCTGGTGTTTCTTCAGCTTGTCCGTCCCCAACACGCATTGCCTCTTCTTGTACTTATCAATTATTTGGCACAGTGTTTCATCACTGAGTACTAATCAATATAAAAGTCTCTACGAGAAAATATTTATGATCATTAAATCATTACGTGTGGAATGACAAAGCAAAAATAATTCTGTCTCCGTGAGCTACAGGAATGTTGTAGTCTGAAGTTGTTTGGCTTAGCCAGTGTATTACTTCGTCGAATAAATTGGCTCGTCTCAACGCATTATGAATTTGTGTTTATTTTCGACGTCTAAAAGTATCCCGATGTCCTGTTGTCCCTGGCGTCTCTCTATTTATCTCTTACTATGTGGTGCCAAACAGCTGCTAAGCATTCTTTCACTTGTCGTCACTGACATTTAGATGGCTTTTGGAACACCTACGCGTTTCAATCTTGTGCCAAGATTCTCTGCGATGTTGTTCTAGATGATTGTTAGGTTGAAATCTGACAATAACTCACCAATAAATCAACTTGATTTATTTTGACCATCAAAGACAGAATCCCATGTCTTCTGATGAGTTACATTGTCATCCTTTTTAATGCATCTGACTAAATTGACCGATTGTAATAGACTGTTTGTCTTATGCTATATATCAAGTATCTTTTCTCATTCTCCGGACACTGAATGACAACCATATAATTTCCATAGGAACGATAATTCATGCTCAAACATTATTATAAGGAGCCAAAATATTAACTTCAGTTTAGGAATTAGAGAAAATATGATTTCTGAATAGAAGGACATCCTGTATTTTGTTTTTTTTTATGTAACTGCACTATATATCAACAACCAATCACTAATTCATTCTGAAACGTTTTATAGTGACCTCACTTCGAGATATACTTCCAGAATTATTGGCAAAGAGAGTTTATGAAATTTTTGAAAAATGTATTTTTATTAGAGATAAAAACACGCCAACAATAATACTCTGCAAACTCTCCCGCTGATTTCGATTGTCTTTTGGCATTCCACAGAGCTTTCAAACGTGTCTTGACACCCGTGAGCTTGTGGAATAACATCACAGAACAAAAAGTAAATCGAAGAACCTCAGACCAGTTGTTTATCCAAAGTAGATATCCTTCTCCATAGCTACATTATTGGGCCAGAGCGTTTGCATTCGCCAATAAGAAGGCGGGATCGGTATGGATAACACATTTCTATTGGATAATCTTCGCACAAATCCGGGCTAAGTTGTTGGCTAATGACGTTTGCGCGCCTGTTAGCTACCCCGGATTTCACAACTCCGGGACTCTATTGACCTGTGGGCGATGCCTGTGTGAAATCTTTTCTTCCAATCTGGCTGTACAAACAGATACGGAGGATTAACGTTCACACCTTCTGAAATCGTCCAATGGAATTGTTTTTGCATTGATGAAATGGATTTTCCTCTAATCCGTATCTATTCTTATCATCGACACAGTTATACCGGCGATATCTCGGTTATTTTACGAGATTGAAAGAACTGTTTTGAAATTAGTAGCTAGCCTTCCTTTCTCATTTTCAAATTGTACTCTTTGTATTGTGTGATTACAATACAATGTTAGCATATATTTGGTATTTCATCGATCGATTGCTATAATAAAAAAATATTTACATTCATTCATACTGGAGTTCATAAATTTACTGAATCCAACAGTTTTATGAAAAATATTTAGTTTCAAAATTGCTCATGCAGTTTATAAACGAGAAATCAATTGGATAGTATTATAATCCAGATTTTGTCACAAAACTAAACCCAATTGTTGAAGGTCATTTCTCTTTTGTAAACCCAAAAAAAAATAGTTGCTGAAATTCAACTCCCATATTCGTGCCAAGCACAATATCTAATTCTTTCTGAGCTATACCTTTCGTAACATTTCCAGCAGAAACAGAAATCCCTCTGTGGCTACTCAAAACCCCAAACCTTCCCTCGTTAGTTATAATTTCCATTATGTACACCCCTTCCTAGTATACATCCACCAAATAACAGTTATTTCAAAATCATTCCTCATTATGTTGTGTCTACATCGACAGCTTGAGTGTAATCTTTACATAATTGATATTCCAGTGTTTTTTTATGTTCGGAAACCCACGTTTCCAAGACTCGCCTACACGATCGTATTGGTCAATGCAACAAGGGTAGTTTGCTAGCGGAGTAGTCTATAAATTATTAATGACCTGTTTCCATGTGTACTGAGTGACCATCGTCTTTCGGATTATTATCCTCGACACATTTTTTTACCCTTGAAAACCAGTAACACATCAGTAGGGGCCAATCTATGAGTTGCAGTAGTTTCTGTCATAATTCTAATGTCAAATTGAGACTGTATATTGCGAAGGAGAAGTGTATAGATCAAAGTTTTGATCGTACTCAAAAAATATAACCTAGAAAATAATTTTTTCTGCTGATGATTGACATAATTTGTGACCTTTTTGACAGCTAACCAAATCCTAGGATCCATATATAGATATACGATTACCCATCTTTAGGGTGACACTCTGTAACGATAAAGCAATTTACGAAATGAACATTAGATATGTCCAACCAATATAAATGGACTTGGGTTACACTCTAAATCCTTTTATTCCATTTGCATGGCAGGTGGAATTGATTTTTCCAGTGAAAAATTGTGATAACATGGACATTCCGTGGAAAAATAAGTCCATTGTTGCCGCTCGTATTTTTCCAGTAATATCTTGAAAAACAAATCATAATCGTTCATAATCCGAACTGGAATGGAAAATCTACGTATATCGTTTTCGATTTCGAAATAATTAAATTGAGAATGGTAAAGACATCGTAGTTATATCACAATTCACAAAAAATCGGATATGGTAGCTGCATACCTGTTTTTATGTTTGAGCGGAGAAGGTTTATTTTGAAATTTCGGATTAACTTCAACATTGAATCACTTAAATAAACCAAAACGTTTCATTTGGATATACTGCTGTGAAGACTAATAATAGAATTACATTTGTATGTCATTTTCGACTATTTGCTTCGTCTTTTCTCATCCTCGAAATGCAATCCAAACAGGAAGAGTTCTGGAAATAGTTGAATATGAACGTTGAAGGAAATGGATTCATACAGCGAATGAAATAAAATCAGTAATAAAATAAAATAAACTAGGATTATCAAAATAACACAATAGACGATAATGAAGCAATTGAATATTGGATTTCTAAAAAATAACTTGTTTTGTAACTTCAGGACTGTTTATTCTCTTCACTTCAAGTTAAAGCATTTATATTCATACTACCCCCCTTTCGTATGTCAAGAAAGCTTTTGTTTTACATAGAAAATGAGGCTGACATAACGAAAACACTAACTGTATAGTTTGTTTTTTATTTTATTTCATAGCTGTATAAATGTTCCTTAAGTTGAATATAAAACCCGGTTTCACGTTTTAACTAAAACAATAAAGCAACAACGCCATAATGAAAAAGTTCACTATCTCAATGATAGTGTATCAGAAGGTAGTCGAAGTTTCATTTACTTGAGATAACGCTTCCAGACAACGATTCTAAATGAATCGTAGTTATTCTACGGTTAAAAATACAGCATTATTCAAAATGCGCAAACAATGTTAAATAGGGCGACGAAAATAGACTTGGCAATATGTGGATTCGAACGAAGACGACTTTTCATAGCATAAACTTGTCTTCTAAGATAATTCTGTACCTGGTTTTCCATATAAACAAGTAATCGTTTCCTAACTCTGATTTTATTGTTGGCCAATAAATTGTTTGGACGAATTCAAAAGCAAAAACTTCATTAATAAGTTCAAACGATTATAATTACATCAAAATATTTTTAGGAGAAACTCAGTGAAAGATTATTTTTCTTTTTCTACAAAGAAATGTAACTGGCAATTAACTGATGACTCTCTGTGTTATGAAATCGTAGCGAAAAAACTATCGAATTATAAAGGAGACATTATTCTTTATTCGGTACTCGTCTTGTTATGTATTAAAAATATTTAACAACAAAATTCATGTTTTTGCGAATATATCAAAAAATCACTGATGTTTGTTCGGAAGATCAATCCTATTCGTTCTTCGAAATATACATTTTGTTTACCGAAATGAAAAGGTGAATATTCGATGTATGTGCCTGGCAATGAGAAAATAATAAAAGTGCACTCTATTCATAGAACTTTTATTGTGATACCCGACAATGAAACAACAGATACATTTTCGTTATTTTCGGAACCACATTACCTACGTTCACTACGCATCTTAAAGATGATAAGTTTCTAAAAGGAAACTACAAATGCCGGTAGTGAAATCTTTTAAAACATTCGTTTCAATGTCCTGCATTAATTCGGAATCTTATATCTTATTTCGTTAGCGAAAAACCTTACGGAAGTATATTCTGGTGATCGGTATATCTCCCCTCGTAACTCACCCCATCAAGAACAATCCCTTTCAGAAAGGGGTGAGAGCCTAATAGTTTCGGTCTTGAACTTGAAATGGTGAGAAGGGAACTTTACACCCTACTGTATAAATTTGGTACATCGACCCAGTTTCATGGGGGATGTTTAAATGTATCAACCCTAATGTTTCAGTATAGCCATAGCTCTAGGGTTTATTGAATATATGAAGATTTATGGAATTCAAAATAATTAGGATGTCAATGTTATTATTCAATATTAATCAGGGCTTCGTATAGCAGTCAAAAAACCCTGGATCTCAATCAGTCGTCATGAATCCCGCTAATAAATGGAAAAAATTGAACGTTGCATTTTCATGAACTTCATGCCGCATCGTCTCAGAAACTGGTCCTTTTCTGTTCTTGTGTATGATATCCACTGACATTATATTTACAGGGCGAATCTTGCAAGTGTTCTTGGATATTTTGGTCAATTTTAGTGCATTAACGGTATTTTTGGTATTTCTCCTGGTGTTGCTTGCTGTGTTCTAAACCTCTGCATCCACCTAATTAATAAAAAAACGATATTTTCCAGAGTTCCGCCTGGATACGTCTACCAGTCACCTTACTTGACGACAACAGCGCCTGGAAGCTTGGTACCACTGCAGGCAACTCAGCTGACGCACGCAGCTGCTGTAGCAGCGGCAACATCGCAATTCTACGAGTACCAGAACGCAGCCGCGGTAGCAGCTGCAGCTGCAGCACCTTATACAGGACAGTACACCAATGGATTCGATGCATACACGCCATATACTGGAGCAGCAGGTAAGAATTCGTAGAATGATAGCTATGATTTGCGAAAAAAAATTCCTCCTTTAAATCAAAGATATTCCCGAGAGAAATGAAACAGAGTATTTCAGTAACGATATTTCAACCATCAGTTTTCAAAGTGATATTCGTTGAAGTCATCAAACGTGAAAGGTATTATCAATCGATTTCAAAGAAGCTCACACGTTTTTTTAGTCGTAACAGCAATTATGAGAAAAATAGTTAGAACGATAGTTAGCGAGCCCGGAATATAAAAACATTGATTTATTGCCATTATTATCAACTGTTTTCCCGACTCTCATTATTTTTTCACAAAAATATCTTCCCTCAAATTGATATTTCTACAAAATATGTATTTGCGTGATAATTGACATTATCAAGAGATCATTATGACAACTTATTCAGCTGTTTGTTGCAGTGCACACTTTATTACTATAGAAATAGATATAGGTGCCTATTTCGATAAATAACAGTTCTATTCATGCAAGTAAACCTTTCGTGTCTCAGAATCTCTTTCATGAACATGTATAGATATAATGAAGAGAGCACATTGCTCCAGACCTATCACCAATGTCTGTCAATTGTCAATGTCAGCGGGGAACTAGTAAATGATATTGACAAAGGTATTTTTTCAGGTACTGCAAGCTACATGCCGTATACTTATGCCACTCTTCCCCAAACCCCCGGTCTGCCTGCAGCAACTGCAGGGGCATTCCCCGGTATACCTTATCAAACAGCGGCTCAAGCTCAAACGTTGCAAGAAGCAAGATTACAATAAATGGCCTACCTTCGAACATGGTCACGTAATTTAACAAGAACTGAAATTTTCAACTTCGTGAGTTCAACTCAGAAATGCATTATTAGAAAGTTCTATATTTATTTATACATATTCAGAGAGATAAATGACAAGTACCATTTCTGTTACTAGGTACTGAAATGAATATATTCAATAAGACAATATGTATGAATTTTCAAGAGTAGGTATATTTCGGAAATTCGTTCTCACCATATCTATCCGAAATCAAAAACAATCAATCAATCGATATTGTGATGTGTTGTAATTGTCCTTTCAGAGATAATTCATTATTTCAGTCGAGTAATTCCAGTTAGTTACCACTAGTAATGAAATTATTAATGCTCAATGAAATAACAGACTTCAAAATTGCCCCTACTTTTGCAGGAAGTTTTTGTTGGAAACTGCAAAAGAAAGTGCAATATAAAATGGAAATACATCATGTAGACTATTAATTCGTTTAAAACTGCATAGTTCTAGTCTTAGAATCGTAATGATTAAATGATATATTTATATTAGTATGTAACTCGAAACAAAAGTGAATATATTAGATCATGATAGATGATATACTGTTATATATATACAGAGGTTTTAGACATATCAACTATAATATCCTGGCATTGAAGACCTACCTGCTTACAAAATGATAGTTGATCAATCATGAATGTGAATTCTTTTCTATCCCCTTTGTATTGTTGATTCAGATGTATATAAATGCATGTTGAGATGTTTTGATTATGTCTCGCAAATACACGTTATATAGTGTCATGAACTCACCACTTTTAATGATATTTATTGATTTATTCAAAACTACATCACCATTCATCTCTACGTGAATCAGTACTAGAAATGAATCAAATTTCAAAAGAATTCTTGTTATTGAATTACATTTTTTGCACCAGAATTTGCCTCATAGTGCAAAAAATTTCAACTGCTTGCACGAAGAAAAGATCATTGGTAATAATAACTTTAGATAATTGCCCATATAGATATAGTTATATTAATTATTTAATGTCAAACACTCATTGAGCATACGACTGTATTGCTGTAAAAAAATAAACCCAGTTCAAAATCTGGGATATGAAGTTATTTATTATAGAATCTAGAAATACAGCTGAAATCTATACCAAATAAGTGTAAAAATATAAAGAGCGCCGTATAAGAGCTGCACTTTTGTAATATATTTGATATTATCTATTTTCGCAGATGTGACAATTTTGAGGTTCGATAGCTTACAACCTATACAAAGATATGTTCCTGTAATGTACTTAAAAATACATACTCAAGCCGTTGGTGTGTCTTGTCCAGATGACATAAGCGATAATTGTCTCGTTTAACGTATAAATATGTTATATTCAACAAAAAATTGAGATCCATGAGTGAAATTTTGACAGCGTTATATAATTGAGAAAACAGACGGTGACACTTATAACTGCAATGTCTTCTGGTAAATTTTCTAAATGTATCTGTCGCTAGTAACTGTTGAGTTCTATGTACGACAAATCAGAATGATTTCAAAGCTTCGAGATTGAATTGTGATAGATTGAGAGATGAGGAGGTACATACAACAAAACATCTAGTCATTAAAAACTTTTATGTTGTACGTTCCGTCCATATCGTCCAGTGCCTCGAATTTCAATAAAATGAAATAAATCAACACAAGATTATTTTAAACTGCATGAAATGCAGCTATAATTCATAAGTTAGATTAAAATTATGTATCTCATTAGAAAATAGGCAACTGAAACCATAAGATAAAAAGGTAGTTTATTGTCATCTGTAAAACATCTATCATCAATAATAAATTTCATTATCTGATTTAGGATCATTTATTTACTCTGATTTAGCACCTACTGGGTACTTGCGTATCAATTATACAGAAAACTCGATCCCAGTACAACTGGAAATTTATCTATTCAATATAATATCCATAATTGTTATGATAATGTTGTCTCTTGAAAAATTATTCCAGAAAACTGTAGAAAATAATTGTTATATTCATTCTGAAATATTTTCAACTATGAATAAGATATAACTTAACCAGTTGAATAAATATTTGTAAAATAAATGTTGCCTTATTCCCTATCATTAGGAATCAATCCGATTTTCTATAAATTGAATATCATACCAGAGATAAGTAACCTACTATCCATTTCTGATACTACTAGCGACATCTTGTGTGTGGAAGCTGAATTTCACACAGTTGATGTATATCTCAATGTTTATATACATTCTACATGTACTGGAAGATCTCCACACAAATAATAAACCAAGTAAGGATTTGCTTGGGATCAACATACAAAAAATTATCTCACTCCAAATCAACTGAAAACAGGATAAATAAACCATGAATAACAGAACTAAACTACAGCAATGCACATTCATGTATATGTCGACATGTGGCCTTGAGAAACAGTCGAATTCAAAACAAAAGATAAAAATTATACTTCATTTTGAATTAATATGGCAATGAAAACAAGTACATATTTCCTCAAAAAAATATGGTTTCCAAATTTCAAGCAGACTTTGAGAGTGAGCTTACTTTGATTTGTGGAATTATCCCCCGAAAACATTTTTCTTGTATTCCAGCTTAAGTCTAATATTCGAATTGTAGAAGTAGGACCTAGAGATGGATTACAAAATGAGCCCGTTAATGTTCCAAGTGACATTAAAATCCAATTCATTGATAAGCTATCTGAAACCGGCCTAAAAACAATTGAAGTTACTAGGTAAGGAAAGATAGACAGAAAATCTTGTTTTTCATTGGGAGTAAACTTTTACAGTTTTGTGAGCGCGAAATGGGTACCACAAATGGGAGACAATTCAAAAGTTTATTCTGGAATCAAAAAGAAAGACGATATATCTTACCCAGTTTTAGTACCAAATATGAAAGGAATGGAATCTGCTGTATGTTGCAACATATATGTATAGCTTTAAAAAGTATTTCATTACCAATATTTTCAGCTCAAAGTGGGAGTGAAAGAAATTGCAGTATTTGCATCAGCCTCTGAGGGTTTTTCTAGAAAAAATACAAACTGCTCCATCCAAGAAGGAATGAATAGAATTTTGGATGTTATAGAAATAGCTAAAGAGAATGATATAAAAATAAGAGGCTATGTATCTTGTGTAGTAGGCTGTCCTTATGATGGTATAATCCATTCAGCACCTGTGATTAGAGTCACTGAAGCTCTGCTATCTCATGGTTGCTATGAGGTATCTCTTGGAGACACTATAGGAGTAGGAACAAGAAAAACAATTGAAAACTTATTGAAAGATATGCTCCACACTATATCAGCTGACCAATTAGCCATACACTGTCATGATACATATGGACAGGCTTTGGTCAATATATGTACTGCCCTAGACAATGGAATTACTGTAGTTGACTCTTCAGTATCTGGATTGGGAGGGTGTCCATATGCCAAAGGAGCTACAGGCAATGTAGCAACAGAAGATCTCGTTTATATGTTAACCGGTATGGGAGTTTCAACTAACGTGAATTTGAAAAAACTTATTGAAGCTGGAAAGTTCATAAGCGACTTCATCAAGAAAGATTCTGGTTCAAAAGTGAACAGAGCATTGTATTCTAAATATTTCAATTGTTGATTATCATCATTACTATATTGTAATACAGACAATCAATTTTGTCTTGCTACCTGTCTGATCCCCATTCCTCACATCAATTGCCCTAACCTCACATTATAAGATAAGACGTCGATCAACAAAGCGAATAGTTTAGTGAACTCAATATAAACATATCGCGTCCTGTTGATATTCATATTGATTTCCAGTTAATCCAAGTTCACGGATAATTTTATCACAGATTGTATGCTTTCTCTTGATAATATACAGGATAATGAAGATTCACATCCACAGTTCACATCTCTTTAGAGAAATTGTAGGTGTAAATGAAATGACGTCTAAAAATTTCCATACATGGTTCTTATGTCTGAGAATGAATGGAATTGTTGCTGAAAATTCGAATGTGCTCTGAGATTCATCAATGATATTATTTAAAAGGGAAAATTCATACTCGCTAAACGTTAGCGCACACGCAGTATAATGATATAATAATGGTGTAGGGTCGTGTCCTGGATATATTGAAAAATAAAAATTAGGGCAAACTAGGGTTGTTCTGGTTCCCCCAGATACAACATACAATGAAAAATCCCTAAAAACATGAAGTGTAGTGTGGAACTGATGATGTTATTGGTGATATGCTGAGTAATTGGTATTTAGAGCAAATCGAATAAACCAGGGTTTGTTTTGGCTCTGAAAAAATGGTAGCTATCAATAGAACATTCCATCTGGAATGCAATGAGATATATGTGATCAGAAATGCTGAATCTATTTGAAGTTTCACTGATATTTATGCCTTAGATGGACAGATGATAGTGTTTCAAGTATAAATAACTAAGGTAAAATTATGCACTAGTGTTCTAAGAATTCATAATAACGTGTAGATGGACTTTTTTCCATAGTTCGAAATATGAGGATTAATACTACAAGGATGACAACGCCAATCGAAGAGAAGATAGACCAAAAACTGAAGGTCAGGACTGGAATGGTCACAGTGAGTGATGGAAAAACTAGGCCCATTCCTGTACAGATACATTTATCTATGGAACTTTTGCGATTGCAGAAAGAGGAAGTTCTGCCCTCTGAGACCAAACCACAAAATGCAAAGGTACACCTTCATCTGAATACTTCAATTTCCTATCATGAGAAGTAGCAATTGTCGGCAATTTTCCACTAATTAAAAGGAGTAAAATATATGATCCTCTGATTGCAGGAAAGAATGGTTCAGGTAAGGAGACAAAAAGTTGGAGGATTAGGACTGAGCATCAAAGGAGGAGCTGAACATAAATTACCAATTCTGATATCAAGAATTTACAAGAATCAAGCAGCTGATCAGACAGGTGAACTATTTGTTGGAGATGCTGTAATCAAAGGTATATCTCAATTCTCAACACAATTCATTAGAAGAGGGCATTTACTAGACTTTCTCTGTATATGAATTTCAGTAAATGGAGAGTATATAACTGCTTGTCCTCATGATGATGCTGTCAACATACTACGCAATGCTGGGGATTTAGTTGTCTTGACTGTCAAACATTATAAGGCTGCCACTCCATTTTTACAAAAAGGTCAGTTTCTATTTCATATATTCCCTTTGTACTAATTTGTCTTTTAATAGATGAAAAGGACTCTCAACAAACTGACAGCAATAATGATGAGAAAGGTGCTTCAGATGAAAGCTTGCTTCTAACAAATAACAGTACTAGTAGTAGACCAAGTTCTATTTGCTCAGAACTAGAACCTGAGAGTATTCGAACTCATTGGGTTGATATCATAACAGTACCTTTGATGATGGCTTATGTGACCAGGTACATATTCGGAACTGATAAATTGAGACCTAATGCCTTTGAAGTGAGGGGTTTGAATGGGATTAGTACTGGTATCATTCATTGTGATGACTCTGCTATACTGTCACAGTGGCTGAAATACATAACTGATAATATAATTGGATTAACAAATTTACAAGTGAGTTCCTCATTAATTCTCTGTCAGTTATTCCTAATAAATTGTTTCCAGATGAAACTATACAACAGAAATTTCAGTGTATCAGATAGAATAGAGTATATGGGTTGGGTAAATGAAGGAGTATTGAATAATAATCACCCTTGGCAAAACTACAAACCCAGATTCTTTGCTCTTAAGGGTACTGATTTAATGTTATTTGATTCACCCCCTGTAAGTTATTTTTCAATTGATTGACAGCTGACTGATCACTTGCACATTCGGAGTAATTTTGAATTGAGGATTTTGTTTTCAGTTGAACATTTCGGATTGGAGCAAATGTGCTCTGATGTTCAAAGTGTATCAAACAATGTTTCGTGTTGTGAAAGATTCAGAGAATGTAGATGAAAGGCAGCATTGCTTCCTAGTTCAAACTTCCGGTCAAGATTCTAGGTATTTCTCGGTTGAAACAAGGCAAGAACTGTTAAGAATTGAAAATGCTTGGCACTGTTCTGTGTGCACAGCAGTTATGAAATTAGGGGTAATTTTTTCCATATGAGTTGTGCAACTGTATAGTAAGTTGGTGCTTTTTTTCAAGAATAAAACTTTCACTGTCAGCAGCAATGGCAAAACTGCTGGATTGACTTTGGATTGGAACTTAGGATTTTCCTTACATGAAGGTGACTGCAAAACACCAGTTTGGCAGTACAAATTCTCACAGCTCAGAGGATCATCTGATGATGGAAAGTCCACTTTGAAGTTGCATTTTCAAGATATTGAGTCAAAGGCCATCGAAACGAAAGTGAGTTATCCCTGTATATAAGACCTTGATAACATCAAATTTTTTTCAGGAATTAGAATGTTCAATCCTACAAAGTCTGCTATTTTGTATGCATGCATTTTTGACAGCAAAGGTTGCATCTGTAGATCCTGGATTTTTGTGTTCTATGATCCCATAATTCCCTAAAACTCCTTATTCACGGAAAGGGATTCAGTTTCATTAACTACTTCCCCATACCATAATGTGGAACAATATAAAGATTCTTCCACATTATATTCTTCCACATTACTGAGTTTGTCTGGAATATAGTAGATGACACCATAATTATATAACTCTATCGTCTACTGTGGTTCATGATCCTTTAGATATTGATGTTTCGGAAGAAAACAAATTATATGTTATAACTTTCCAGATCATTAACAATGAATTCAACTGAATTGATGATTTCGTGTATTTTCTATTTCTAGAAAATACTTAACTATTCAACATTTGAATAGAAGAGTCAATGATGCTCAGTACATCATCTTCTTCATTGGTGAAAGAAAACAATAAAACCATATATTAAACATGTAAGATCGTACCCAATATGTAGAATTTGTTTTTCCCTTAAGAAGAACAAAATCAGACAACTTCCACTAATGTTAAAATGTGTTTCCAAGTGTTTTGTATGAGATACAACATTAGTTACCCTAGCTTTAAACTTCAAAGCACAATGAAGTAGTATGAATGTAGCTATGTAGCTGATTGAAAGGTGTGGATTTCTTAGGAAAAATATGAATGTTAACAATTCATATCCTTCAGGAAAACAACAATTTTCAATCGATTGCACTTATCAGTTACCTCAATCTCATGAAATTACTGTCAATATGTTGCCATCAATTCTAGCTTCTTAATGTAGAACAAACACCATTTTCAATAAATTACTCCAAATGTATGGAGTTGGAACTGAGTCTTACAGCTAAGAGTTTTTCCAAGCCTATTACATAGACGTCACTTTTGGCAGAAGTGATAATGAATAACCATGGTAACAACTTCATTGTGTATGAAAACAGAATTCAAGTTTTGCACCACAGTAGTACAATATCATACTACCGATTCGGACTCCTACTTCCTATCTTAGTTGTGAGCCTCAATCACTATTTGATGACCCATTGTAAAAAAACATACTGATGAACTGTAATAATTTGGTCACAAAGTTACAGCTCTGTTATCAACATGGATGTTCCCTAGATGGGACACACCAAACAAGTATTCGTGCATTATATTTCATACCATATCATATCATTAGTCAATAAATAAAAATTGTGAACAATTACATTGTCAATCGTGAATATGTACTGTTATGAGAAGAACCTCGAGTGTTATGAAAACAACGATGTTAGATACTATAGGATAGCCCAATCTGTTGATCATAGAATTTGTGGATTACTGAGGCAGGATCGCTCTGAAAACACCAAGTGAACGGTTATCCTTGAAAAATATTCACATTCGAAAATATGGTCAATTTTCTTAGCGACTAAAAGGTATAATTATAGGAAGAAATTCAATAGGGAGATTGAGCCATCCTATAGAAATATACAATTTTGTGCTGAAAATGTTCATTGTGTTAATTTGACAATGTCAACTAGTCGAACCAAAGTTAAATAAGTGATCTCCAAATATTATATATTGTTGAGGAGTAGATACAATGAATTTGATATAAAATAGTATCCAATATTTTGAATTAGTTCGTCTGAATTCTCTTCTAGTCTCGATTAGATATGGCCCTAGTAATTTTTTGAGAGCATTTTGTTCATTTAGAATTTGCCTTGAAAATAATATTTCATTGTTATCCATATGTCCTAGTAAATTTGTTGATAATGTCATCATTCCTAATAAAGTGAAACCTTGATTCGATGAATTTTCAGATATTTAATGTTGATTAATTGTAATAGAGATTGGTAAATTCTTATTAATACGTAAAGTATCTAGCTTTCGCTTAAATGAAAGATAGAGGTAGTGCAGTTTCAAATGGTTGTGATTGAACTCCACGATCCTGTATTTCAATTATGGGCTGGTATTTATCGGGATATTTCCCCTCCCCTCAAGACTGTGGATTTCGGGGACGAAGCAGTTTAGAATATTTCGGGCGTTCCTGTTTCATCCCTATCTTCCAGCCATACAAATACTTGAACTGATTATTCTAGTTTATCTAATATACTCTAAATCAATGTACTTCTCACGTTTATTTGATGTAACTGAGATTTAAGACCAAATGTTCAACTATGAAATTTATAAATATTACTCGTTGACAATATAAATAAATTTATTTAGTAAATTGAGATACGATATTTATTTTGCCCTAGTATGAATTTTGTTATTCAGGGTTGAGTAGGAATTAAGCAACATTAATCGAGTTTCATTATAATTTGAAATTAAAAAATAAATGAAATCACAAATGAATGTGCAGATATCATAAGAATCTGATCAAAATAATGATAATCTTATTAATTCATGTGTTGAAATCGATAATACAAGTCCTAAGCATAAAGTAACACAGACGAATAGTACTATTGAAAATGTGTAAAGCATAGTTATTGGTATGAAAAATGAAGTCAATATTTTAAGTAACAAGCTTTTCTCTTTATCATGGATTTCCCTAACATGTTTAGTCTTCGATAAAAAAATGTAATTCAGAACCTTCAACCAAAAAAAACTATTCTTATGAATAACTCAATGGAAATATTTACATCCTACCTAGTATTTTAAAATCGATGTAACATTCAATACATTCTCTTCGATATTGACTTACCCTTTTCATAATGTCAATTACAAAATCACAATATAGTGGTGCAAATTCACATAACAAAAAATCTTCCATCTTTACTTATGAAAATTACACAACAAAATAAATCCACCAGACGTGAAATTATCATCATATTGAATCATGTTAAATAAATAATGCGTAGTTATATGAATATGTGACTAATATCTTGGTGCATTTTGGTTCTGGTTCTGACTCATTTGAGACTGAACAGCAGAAGCAGCAATGTTACTTGCTGCACTTCTTACATGCTGATTACGGAAGAACTCTGTTGTGAATTCTTGTTGTGCCTTTGCCATACTTGCCCCACTACTCCTATACATTCGGTGGATCTTGAAAACAAAATGTTCATTAGTATTGAAATTCAGCGCAGTCAATTGAATTATTGCACATTTGATGAAGTATCATTACTAAAGCAAAGTAATTTTTATATTACAAAAGCATTTCAGTGAAATGTCATATTACCTTTGAAATCAAGAAAAGATCTGCAGCAGCTGCAAACGAAAATCCAATGGCGATGAACAAGGCAATAATTCCTTGCACAATACTCCAGGGAGTGTTTTTAAAAGAGTACAGTGCCTTTATAATACCACTGAAAAAAGACTGTTAACTGTGAATCAAAGCTGAAAAATTTTACTTACCAAGTTCCAGATCCAGGAATTCCAATTGATTGTATTGTAGTGAGAATGAATTGAAAGAAGAATATAAAGAAGAAAACCATGAAGTTGAATGATGAATCAGAACGGAATGCTTTGTAAGCAGGCCTGAACCAGCATAAGTATCCAAATGGAGTGAATAGTAAGGCATAGAGAATACCAAGACCAAGAATTTCAAAATCGCTGAGCACCATCCCACCTATTATATTGGCTATCATAACTAAACCATGATCTGCAAATGATTGTGAAGGTATTACAAATAACATTCAGGTTTTAATAACTCACAAATCCACAGATAATACAATTGTCGAACTATCTTTTGGAATTCTAGAGGTATGTCCACATTGATGTCCTGATAAAAACATGGCTGGAAACAACACTGCTCTGGTAAAGGTGGCCAATTATTGCGTCTCACATTGTATGTAGAATTCATTATCACTTCTTCCCTACGAGCCAATTCTTGTTCTTTCCTTTCCAATTCTTCCTGCCTTCTCTGTATCAATCATTTATATAATCTTCTATCTTGTTTGTTCAAATATATCAACTAACCTGTAGTTCTGCAGTATCTAAAGTAGGTTTAGGAACATTTTGAGTTTGTTGGCCACTTCTGGTATATGCTGGTGGTTCCTCAGTTGGTTGCATTATGGCAGGACCAGAACTTGGTTGATTGTAGGTCTAATAGAAATTTGAATAAATTTATGAAATTATCAAGGTGTGTTAAATACTCAAAAACAAAAAATTGTAAATACATTTGAAAATTTACAATAAAAAAAGTTATGCGGCAATGTTTTCATGGCTCACCTTAAATAATCATTTTATATCAACTGATTTGGATTAAAATAAATTGACATATACCTACCGGTTTTTGACTGGGTGCCTGATTATCAAATGGATTATAGTCATCAACTCTAAGTTGGACATTGCTATTTCTAGCTACCTGTTGAACTGAGGGGTCCTGAAAAATCAAAATATTTATATGCAATATTGCATCCTCTGAAGTAAAAAGCAATATTGTTCAATCATCGTTACAGTAGTGTATATCAATGACTTGATGAACGCAAAATAATTACTCACAGCAAAGGGGTTGTCAATGGTAGGCTCCCCAAAGGGATTTTCATCGAAACCCGACATATTTCTTTGTTTTTGAGGTATCGTAAGCAAAATTTTACTTTTATCTTCACTACTATTTCATTATCTGTCCAATTCTTGATGACAGGACACTAACACCCATATTTTCAGCAACTTCAGCTGATATTTGGCATTGACATGGCACATGTCGATGATCATTTGACCAACATCAAAACGTGAAAAAATTGTACATGTCATCTGGATGGCAAATGAATGAGCCACCTATAAACCAGAGTTCGAACTAATGAGAACACTTCTCTCCTAAATTTCTGAAAAATATCAAGCTGACATTTTGAATTATATCAAATCATTTCTGGAAACGGAGAAAATGTCAGCAAAACCATATTGTTTGAATTGTTATCGAAAAACAAAATTTTTTAGCTCAAAACAAAGTCCCAATAATAAATACAATGTTTAGAAATATTTTTTGTGTGTGATTTGCCTGTTAAATTATTATCCTATTGCTTTCTTGTATATCGAAGTTATGATTTGACTTGACGAATACGACTCACAATAGATTTTAATTATGTTTAATATCATAAATTAACTTGTATTTTTGTCTACAAGATGGAAGCACGTATTGATTGAACGTTCTGTCTGGCTTCATTCATACATGAATCGGTAGCCGAAGCCCAAGCGACTAGTTGAGATCGAGTGGGGAAATAGCTTGGATAATCTGTGGTTAGAATAATACAATGTAGAGGGAAGCATTCGAACTCGGGTATTCTTGAGGGTATCACCTGGTAATCATCTTGTGTTAAAGGTAGATGTCGCTTGGACGTAAACAAAACTGATCTCAAAAAAAATCGTGACAGCTGTCAGAGCAACTGTGCGCGCCATGTGAAAATGTTTTAGAGCATTTTATCGTTATCGAATTTATTGAGACCGGAATTATATTTGTATCGCGAATCAACCTACCAGCACACGAACTATTTTTACAAACGGTAATGTCCCCGGTCAATTGATACACCGTATAGAGAGTTCCGAATTGTTTATTTCATTTTACGAAAATGTCTGAGCGCAGATTCAAAATATCCAAACCGGAAGACAATAGTAACTATAAATATAGTGCTTGTTTGAGTGATGAGACTGCAACAGAAAAATTACTTTCTCCAAAAAACAATGGGCTCGGTAATAACCAAGTTTCAGGTAAGCAACATATATATAACATTTATATATTTTAATTAATAGCACTCTGAATACATGGATATAATATTGTGATATCGGTTTATTATGATAGTTTATATATAATCATGTCAAATTCATTAATTTCTTTTCATATATATGTATATCTTTCATCCATAACCTTATATATGCGAATCAGGTATGTCATGCAATTATCTTTTATATTGCTTTTATAGACGAACCATATTTATAGGTTCGTAACTAATTTACTTACATTTATACAGAAAGATAAGGCACAATACATTTTTTTTGTCAAATACCTACATTGGAATTGTTCTTGAGAGAAGCTGAAGAAAACCATCGTTGATATAATCGTTTCTGTGTTATTGTAATACTTGTTAATTATACTTGCTTCACACAAGATTCTCACTCATAGTTCGAAAAATGCTCGATCAATTCCGACCATCCCATGTTTTGTATGACAGTAAATTTATTAAAACGACTATCTATATAGGTATAATATTCGATCGACGACCTTTTGCTGTTTATATTTCATATGATATTTACATGCGCAGTTAGATAAACGTAATTGGATAAAGGTGAGATTATTTTCTGAATGAATAAAAACCTGTGTAACATAAATTGAAATTACCTATTTATTGATTTCAATAGAACAAAAAATTACCGTTTTTTGAGACGAATGAGGTTGTTCAGAGACGCGAAGTGGATCCAAAAACTCAATTTGTTTTTGAAGCTACACAATACAAATTGATTAAAATGGACATTCGTTGGACATCTACAACACAGAAACAACTATAAAACTAATACCAAAATATTCGAAAAAATATGCTTACTGATTCAGAAATGATTCCGATGTATTGAAAAATAAAAAACCAAAAAGGTCTGAATATTTCGAAAATGGTACCAAAAGACTAACTAATGAAGACAATTCTGAAAACCATAACTCTCCGTTTGAAAGAATGATGTGATGTGCACTTCCGCTATGCACGGAAGTGCTGCTGTACTGAAAATCGATAACCACTGTACATACATCATCATATCAGTGTCATTATAAATACGTCTAATGTGCGTTTTAGACGGAACAACCTATGTATTGTATAAAGGATTACTAGACTACTCGTGTTCATTTTTGTTGTGTCAATATGTACATAGTCTATTACTGTTAAATGGGCATGCTTTATCGACCCTATCCTAATTATACCAAAATATTTAGGACATCCAGGCTAATATAATATTTTTGCATGCAGTTGTTTATTCAAGGTCACAATCCACTCAAGCATTGTTAACATATATTTCGTTTATGTTTGAAGAACTCATAACGATCTGTCTGTATATTTTGAAGTAGAATGGACTGGTCGAACGACCTCCTCATTTGCATAAATATAAATAAATATAAAAATTGCGAGCCTTTCTAGAAAAAATGTTAATTCTGAAATGATCAAATTAAAACTCATCAAAAATAAGCACAACTTATAGAACATTCCAGTCTTCATAACTTTCAATAGAAGATGTAGATTCGAACATGATCTGAGTTTTATTAAGTCGATGTTCATTCGCATATTTCGAGCTGTGTTTCGAAGGTATTGCCAATTTCAAGTACGTACCTTATATCAATCAATAAAAGATATCTTAATGATCGTGCAGATTATTTTGAGCTATTGCTAAATGTCATAAAGTAAAATAATCCTTTTCATTTTGTTGGGAGCCATAAATATAAATTTCATAACTGTAGTAGAGTAAATAAGATAGATTAGTAATGTTTATTTGACACTTACTTAATACGTTAACGACGTACAACCAATACATTACCAATTGAAGTTTTCAACAGATCCTCATGAAATATTCTATAAAACCTTTTCTGCCATTTTTTATCGATTATCGATATTTTCATATCCTTCATGAATATTAATATAGGTGCGACGAATGACATAAATGAACTGAGACAAGTTAAAATCTCTTAATGCTTTTGTTGTTCTCAAAACTCTCCATGCACTATAAACAAATTCCATTGCTCATTTCACTGAAATGTCGATTATATCAATTGAAAACTGTTAAGCTCGTCGCATCTCCAATATTCAACCATTAAGATATCAATTGGTGATACAAATTCCCTTGGCATGTGCCACTATCGACATTTTTCAACGTTTCTTCAGCTGGCTATGATTTTAATCAGGTAGCAGAGGTTATTAGGCTCACCCCAGTTCATATAAAGAAGCCATATTTTTCTCATGTAGACGAATGCAATACAATTAGATTTCGATCCAGCTATTTAAGGAATTGAGGTCATGGACATGAAGGTGGAAAGGGAGATAATACATGGAAAAGTACTAAATTAGTCACAGTAGTTGTCTACACTTGCAATAAATAATCACTATTTATTGCAAGTGTGAATATGATCGGGATCCACTCGTTCAATATCATCACAATTTCACTGTTCTGGTTCTATATTCTGTATCTTTTTTATTGTACAAAGTAAGGTTCTTTCTGTAGAAGTGAATATTTCCTAATCAGTCCTAATGACAAGATTTGATGACAATAACGGTTAAAATTTTTGGAACAATACACCACAGTGTTCTTACAAAGTAGTGATGAATTTGTTTCCAGCCCAAAGACCTGTTTCGGAGAAATCTCGTGGATTTTTATTCTCAATTTACGTACCCACATACGATTTATATACATTTCATAAGTCCAGTGGTTTCGTAGTGGATGAATAAATTTTATATTAATCAACACTTCAAAGGGGTTGTCAATGGTAGGCTCCCCAAAGGGATTTTCATCGAAACCCGACATATTTCTTTGTTTTTGAGGTATCGTAAGCAAAATTTTACTTTTATCTTCACTACTATTTCATTATCTGTCCAATTCTTGATGACAGGACACTAACACCCATATTTTCAGCAACTTCAGCTGATATTTGGCATTGACATGGCACATGTCGATGATCATTTGACCAACATCAAAACGTGAAAAAATTGTACATGTCATCTGGATGGCAAATGAATGAGCCACCTATAAACCAGAGTTCGAACTAATGAGAACACTTCTCTCCTAAATTTCTGAAAAATATCAAGCTGACATTTTGAATTATATCAAATCATTTCTGGAAACGGAGAAAATGTCAGCAAAACCATATTGTTTGAATTGTTATCGAAAAACAAAATTTTTTAGCTCAAAACAAAGTCCCAATAATAAATACAATGTTTAGAAATATTTTTTGTGTGTGATTTGCCTGTTAAATTATTATCCTATTGCTTTCTAGTATATCGAAGTTATGATTTGACTAGACGAATACGACTCACAATAGATTTTAATTATGTTTAATATCATAAATTAACTTGTATTTTTGTCTACAAGATGGAAGCACGTATTGATTGAACGTTCTGTCTGGCTACCTATGTATTGTATAAAGGATTACTAGACTACTCGTGTTCATTTTTGTTGTGTCAATATGTACATAGTCTATTACTGTTAAATGGGCATGCTTTATCGACCCTATCCTAATTATACCAAAATATTTAGGACATCCAGGCTAATATAATATTTTTGCATGCAGTTGTTTATTCAAGGTCACAATCCACTCAAGCATTGTTAACATATATTTCGTTTATGTTTGAAGAACTCATAACGATCTGTCTGTATATTTTGAAGTAGAATGGACTGGTCGAACGACCTCCTCATTTGCATAAATATAAATAAATATAAAAATTGCGAGCCTTTCTAGAAAAAATGTTAATTCTGAAATGATCAAATTAAAACTCATCAAAAATAAGCACAACTTATAGAACATTCCAGTCTTCATAACTTTCAATAGAAGATGTAGATTCGAACATGATCTGAGTTTTATTAAGTCGATGTTCATTCGCATATTTCGAGCTGTGTTTCGAAGGTATTGCCAATTTCAAGTACGTACCTTATATCAATCAATAAAAGATATCTTAATGATCGTGCAGATTATTTTGAGCTATTGCTAAATGTCATAAAGTAAAATAATCCTTTTCATTTTGTTGGGAGCCATAAATATAAATTTCATAACTGTAGTAGAGTAAATAAGATAGATTAGTAATGTTTATTTGACACTTACTTAATACGTTAACGACGTACAACCAATACATTACCAATTGAAGTTTTCAACAGATCCTCATGAAATATTCTATAAAACCTTTTCTGCCATTTTTTATCGATTATCGATATTTTCATATCCTTCATGAATATTAATATAGGTGCGACGAATGACATAAATGAACTGAGACAAGTTAAAATCTCTTAATGCTTTTGTTGTTCTCAAAACTCTCCATGCACTATAAACAAATTCCATTGCTCATTTCACTGAAATGTCGATTATATCAATTGAAAACTGTTAAGCTCGTCGCATCTCCAATATTCAACCATTAAGATATCAATTGGTGATACAAATTCCCTTGGCATGTGCCACTATCGACATTTTTCAACGTTTCTTCAGCTGGCTATGATTTTAATCAGGTAGCAGAGGTTATTAGGCTCACCCCAGTTCATATAAAGAAGCCATATTTTTCTCATGTAGACGAATGCAATACAATTAGATTTCGATCCAGCTATTTAAGGAATTGAGGTCATGGACATGAAGGTGGAAAGGGAGATAATACATGGAAAAGTACTAAATTAGTCACAGTAGTTGTCTACACTTGCAATAAATAATCACTATTTATTGCAAGTGTGAATATGATCGGGATCCACTCGTTCAATATCATCACAATTTCACTGTTCTGGTTCTATATTCTGTATCTTTTTTATTGTACAAAGTAAGGTTCTTTCTGTAGAAGTGAATATTTCCTAATCAGTCCTAATGACAAGATTTGATGACAATAACGGTTAAAATTTTTGGAACAATACACCACAGTGTTCTTACAAAGTAGTGATGAATTTGTTTCCAGCCCAAAGACCTGTTTCGGAGAAATCTCGTGGATTTTTATTCTCAATTTACGTACCCACATACGATTTATATACATTTCATAAGTCCAGTGGTTTCGTAGTGGATGAATAAATTTTATATTAATCAACACTTCATTGAAATTTCAATTGTTATTTTCTCTGATATGAAACTGGTGATATTTTATCGATCACCTTCACAGGAAGTATTACTTATTCAATTTAGCTACAATAGATCTCATGCAATCAAATGTAACATAAATATTGACAAATAGTTGGTAATGTAAATATATTTTCAAAGACGCTCCTAATACGCACACAAGATTAGCTGTTCGAAACCATAGTTGAAATTAATTGGCAGATGGAATTTGGATTAACGATGCATGATTTGTAGTGATTTCTTCAGGAATCTAAATAAGACTAATAGGGGATTTTACAGATCGATATGTCCGTTTCCCCCAGAAATGGTTCGAATTACATTATAAACTGTAGGGCTGGATCCTTTCTACCCCGCACAAGTGTCAAATTATTGGGGTCGGTTGACAACGAGTGATGAAATGAAAAAACCTCATTGAGCACGTCATTATAACGAGACAACATAGACTAGAAATTTCTCTCTGTTTTGCTGCGATATTCTGTGAAATCACAAATGTTTTAAGCCTACAGGGTTCATATGCTAATACCTATTCGATTTATCATCGAATCCTCGATATTCATTTTCACCTGGGGCTATACAGCGTTCATCATAGCCGAATCACCATCAAATAGGGCATCAAGGGCGTACGGTCATAACGTGGATTTTTCGGCAACAGCCCTATTGATTGGCATCAGGGTGTGGAAAGTGCATGATATGAATAATAGACCCCGATAACAGCACTGTTTGGATAAACAGGCCATTAGTAGTTCCGGAAGTCACATGCATAGCATATTCAACCCTTGGATGGGATGAAGTCACTTTGGATTCAATTCAATTCTTTTTGGCTAACTTTGCAGAAGTTTTTCAAGGTATAGTTACTATGCAGCAAGTTATTTATTCTTGAATAAAACTTTGCTGATGTCGTAAATACCCTAGAGACATGCCGATTCCTACTCAATTGACAAGTAGGTATCTTCCAGTAGTTGAATCCTGGGCACATCTGAGGTTACGAAATGAAGTTATTCATCAAGTTACACATTCAATATTGGAAATGAAAACTTGGATAGGCTTCGAAGACAATAACGAGTTACCTCGTTTTTGCGATAAGAAATTGTAATGTCACAGTCTGATGAATTTCAATCGATTTATTTGGGATTGTAAATTCGATATCTTTATTACTTGAAATTATCGCTGAATTTTGACGTTTTTCATGTGAAAAAATAGGAGAATAAATATCCAAATCAACACAACATCTATTATCATGAATTTGGTTATTTTTCTATACCATTGGTGCCGAATAATGGTACTAAATCAGTTGGCAGTACTTCAAAACGATGCCAAACTGGTGATCCATTTTATATCATTTCGATATCGTGAACAGGTGAGTTGTTTCTTTCGTATAATTTGTTCAGCACATAATTGACTTTTTTCGATGGCTGGAAATTGGTTGATAACACCCTTCTTATGTTTGGTTGACATATATACTTCATAAAATGAACATATTTTTATTGTTATCGAAATTTAGATAAGGTGAATTAATATAAATTGAGTATGTATAGTGTCGTTCCATTGTCAACAACAACAATGTAACAGATATTATGTTAGGTTTTTCATTCATTTCACGACGTTTCCATACTCGGAGTTCTGGTGCCACGCAGTATTAAATGTCCTTAATATGATAAAGCATATTTGACAAATCAATCTATCGTGTACATGATATTATAATGAAATTCCTCTATATCAATCAATAATCATGATATCTCCTTTGTATACAAGGTGTTCATAACAATTGCCTTTCAAAGGGCCATTTCAAAATATGATCAATCTGTTAAATCGACTATTTCAATTGGAAAATCCACATGCAATCCTTATATCGATTATAAGTTTGAGCTGATTAGCAAACATTTATGCAATCGTCACTGTGGCATTCTCTATTCAGAATTATCAGCTGTTCATGGATTGCATGTTATGGATATTAGCCTCTGGCCAGGCTGAAATAATCACACCAATACTCCCAAGTGAATTTTGATTAGTCCACCAATATGCTTATTCTCGGTATATTCGATAATGATTCGAAAACACGTGAATGAATACAGGGTATTTCAGACTTACCATGACAAATTCCTCCTACGAAAATATGAAAAAAATACGCATGAATATTTGTATTAAATATAGATAAAGGGCGTTAAACAATCATTCGCGAATAAAATTGGAAATTGACTTTCCATTCTGTTATTTGTGAGTCATGATTATTATTCGATAATGATATTGTCATTCATAAGATGATATTTATATCATAATCACAATTGATTATTCTCTATATGATCTGTTTATTCAAAAATTTGATATCGATATTACACGTGACCATCATTTTGGTGACATAACAATGTAGATTATTCGGTAACTATCAGCAAAGTGAAACAGTTGAGGTATGTTACATTCAAGAATTTCCACATTAGTTGCAAAGTTTCGGATTACCTAATCTAGGAATAAATCCGGGAATGAGATTGAACTATTGAATTGGTTTAGTTATTCCAGGGGAGAGATAACGAGATACTTCATAAACATTTGCTTGCTTCGATTCTGTAATAATATAATTTCCGCGTAGAATAGAACAGACTACATATTATTCACTCACCCATGAAAACAATTAAAAAATATGGCATGTACACGCAAACAGCTTTATCAGACTGAACAAAAAATAACCATATACCAGGAAGACTGAAACAAACCAAATACACATTTTATATTCAATACTCAACAGCACTGGAAGCTTCAATTGATTCCTAGGACCACAAAAATTTCTTTTGCATTATACCTTCTCGTACTGTTTATAGAACGAAATGAAATAAATTCTCTATTTATATTACTGTATTTATTCATGAAAGATTTCGATGCACGTCAGAGTTGAATTATGGATTGACATTCTTCAACGAGGAAATGCGACCCCTACCTTTTACTCCCTTCGGCTGACAGGTACAACCCCCAATTTTTCAAATGGGCGGTATAGACTTGTGATATATCGTTTGAACGGTCTATTCATTCTTCATACCGAAGCGAAATAATGGATTTTGGCATGTTTATAGTCTGGACAATAGCTGAGAAATCTCCTGCTGTCCTAGTATAGTGATCACGATAAGAGCTATTTTTTGTTGACTTTCGTGAAAATCAATATGATATTTATTTAAATTCGAATTATATAATACGAATCAGCTCTAATGTTACTGAAAAACAGTGCATTAATAAGTTTAGTTTCCCATAATAATTTCTGGACAAGATCGCACTGGAGAGAAGATATTATTGAAAACTGGTTTTTGGCTGCGAGTAACTCGCAAACTCAAAATTAGCCGACTACGACATTTCTACTTCGAGCACCGTTGTTTGGGGGACACCCTAAAGAAATCGCAGTTATTGCAGTGGAATGTCGTCACGAGGACCTAGCCGGACAACTCCTGTTCAATATTCTATTCCACCAAAGGGCGATGTTCATGAGAACCAAGAATAACACCATCCGTCGTATCTGCATACATAACAAGTATTTGCGATTCCTCACCATGAATTTCCCTGCGGGCATTTCAGTTTTGTAAATCTCATAACGCGTGCAAATTGCCAGTCCGATGAAATGGCTAATCACATCCGATTTGTAATTGCGATTAAGGGATGCGTAGCTCGCTGCCAAAATTCGATTCCGTACGATGCGGTTAACGGAATTCACAATGAGGACCGTTCGAAAAAGAACAACCGAGACTGCGTATACATTAGGAGTCGATGATGATGAGGAAATGGCATATGCCCACAAGACGGCATTTCCCAACAAATTTGAAGGAAAAATTAAAATTTCCGATTTTTCTGGAACTGACATCGACTTTAGGTTTCCAATTGATTCACCCTACATCTAATGATAATTCTTAATCGATAATTCATTCGTCAGAACACTTCATTTTTCATTCCTAAAATTATTCCAAACAATCAAAGTAATCGTACACTGTCGGATTTTCGAAAAATGTAGGACAAAATATTTTTTACCTATGTCATAATGGTACTCTGACGTCATTCGAAAGTACCATCGATGGAATTTGTGAATAATAACTTCCTAGGTTTCTTGTCTAATCTGGTGGTAAATCCGTTTCTGATCTTAACAATGAAATCTGACCATAAACTGAATGTTGGCACCTTCACCATTTTGATGAAAATACTGATACGTGTTCGCCAAAAAAATACGTTCTTGTGTATGAACGTGAAACATTCCCATTTTTGTAATTTTTCAGTAATTTCGACTTGATTACAGATCAATTCACGATTTTTCTGAGAACTGTTCAGTTTGAGAGGTTTCAATTTTCACCTTTTCGAAATCCTTTTCAAATGTGAAACTAATGATAAGGAGAACATTATCAAATACTCTTGTGATGTTCATGTGGTTGTTCATTATGTTGCAAGTTTCTTATCTTATAGTTTCCGCAATGAATGAAGTAAATAATTATTAACAAGACGCAGGACATATTAGCATGACAATGCTATCTAATTGAAAACAACAGACGGTGTAATCAAGGAAACTTAGAGATCGTAGGAAGGATCAAATTGGAGAAGATATAGGAAGTATCAGGCATTACAGAAGGACAAAAATCTCAGCAGGATTACGAATTAAATGAATTGAGGCATTTATGCTATCCTGATTCACTGTAAATCAATAAGCTACAATTTGGTATATTTGAGAAACAATATGTGTTGGAATACTGCGTATTAAACTATTATAGTATGTGATGCTTAAGTTTGCATGTGCATGTTAAATTTGTTTAATTTGTTTAATTTCACAAAAAATATGCGATACGAATTCTTCATTAACGTAACTACATAAAATATACGACTGCATTACTGACTAAAACGCACGTTTATAATAATGAAGCGGAAGAAACGGATGCTATTAAACACTAAACATTGTTGCATGTTCGTGCTGAATTAACAATCACGGTTGAATGAATTTGCTGCAAAATATCTCCTGACTTTCGCAATGGTTTATTAGACTTGCTGTCAAAAAAGCATTATGCTGTCGTAAGGCGTGAATAAATGAAACGTATAAATCATATTTAGGAGATTTTCTCCGATCAATATCTGAAGGCTAACAAATTGCTCCCTATTCAGAAAATACCAAGATAAAGCCAAAGATATGCGGTATCTCAGGAAACTCACATGTCCATTATCTGGCCCAATTTTCTAATATGCAAGCAATCTTTTTCTAAGCGATATGTATACTTACTCAAAATGTCTCACGTCTCTAGTCACTCTATACTTTGGAATCAATTCTACTTCATTTCCTCATGTTACTCATACATCACTTTTCATCATCACCTTTTCCTACCAAGTATTCCACAAGGATCCATTTTGAGACTGGAGATGTTCGCATTCACCTTTTGTACCTTCTGTTTGGTTTTCGGCTAGAATCTTTGTAATCCAAAACTTAGTATTACTTGAAGTCAAAAAATCTCCTGTATATTCCTGAATTTTCGTAATGAAACGTTGCTGAATAATGAAATAAAAATATGCATATAGAAGCCACCCCTTTTCATTGTACAGAAGTAGCTTCAAGCCCTGATTCCAGTTCATATTTCTCGGAGCTTCTTGACCTCCATCGATCGATTTTGAAAATAACCAGGAACAGGATGGAATTGCATTAGGTGTTCTCGTCGGGATTTATACGGTTCCAAATGCCCGGAAAAGCGCGAAACTATAATACATCTCGGTGCTGCTTTGCATAAACATTTGTGAAGATTCACTGGAGGTGCTGAGTGCATTAATAACTCGAGCTGGTGTTCATCAAGCTTCTGAGCTTTTAGAGAAGTGATTCTAGTGCACGACGACATCGACTAAATAAATAGCTCGTGTGTATTTTTATAGACACTCCATTCTTTCATTTCCTTTCTCTGTAGTAAAATCCATTGTGTTTCTGAGAAATTGACCACTATAAATTTTTATTTCACTGTGCAATGGAAAACAAAAGTATTCCAGAGTACATACGAGGAGAGGTTGAAATGGGTCGATGGAGAAAGGAATATGTATGAAGAATGAAAAATTAATATCCAAGAAGTTCTGCACCGTTTGATCATAACATGTTGATGGTATACGCTCGCTGCAAATATTGTTTTTTGTTTTTCACACCAGTAGCATACCAATAACCCCGAAAAAATAGACATTATCGTTATAGAGTCTTCTATGTTTGTTTTTCGAATATTTATGCAAATTTTGTACTTCTCAGGATATTGGTTGTATAAGCGATTTCCAATCATACGTATTCTTCTGAATTGTGTTAGGAAATGATTCAACCTGAGCTGACAGATTTATGACATTCATCCTTATATTTTAAGCTCTACTCCTGTCTGTAGATTCCAAAGCACGCTTTTCTAGGATACCTTGTATGAAAGATACGTCAAAAAGCTTGTCAAGGAGTATGTTTTCCTTATAAAGCGTACCTATCGAGTTCAGGAATCGATTCCGTGATAGTTTTTATAGAGGAAAATACCGTCACTACCTGAATCCTGTATACGTTTACATAGTTACTGGAAATAACCTTGAGGACGAAGTTATTTTCCTGCTATTTCCGCTCCATTGAGAATCCTCGTTGATATTGGGTTGATGAGGAATGACAACCCAGGGGCATTAACAAATTAACCTCAACATTATAAATATTGATGAGCGTGTTTATAGTTGGCTAAACGAGAAAACATCTTCAAGGGAAGATTTTGTAAATGAGATTCGACTTCATCTCCTGAAATTTATTTACTCTTTCTAGTCGTGGGTGGCTTCTTTCTGGAAGACAACAGCCGGAAACAATTATTGTCCCTAAAACTACTTCAACCCTGTATTCGTTGTAATATTTTGTCGAGATCCCCTGATGTTTTTCAATTGACAGATTTATATTTTTGTTTAGCATAACGGCAATGATTCCATGTAATAACGATGATCCCTAGATATATATCGATCAGCCAGTGTGCAGAGAACAATTGCCATTTGTCATTTATAATTACCAATGTAACAAAAGGGGTTTAGTTTCCCAATAACGCATATTAACTCTATGAACCGATTTTACTCGTTATAATTGTGTTCGCAATATTCTCAGAGATATGGTTTCGTTATCACAAACAGAAAATTTTATGGAATGTGCTCTATCAGTATTACGTATTCGTTTGAAAAAATTGAAATTGACCAGTTGAAAAACATGGATTAGTACGAATTTTCTTTTCTCTCAGTTCTCCCTTACATGACTGTCAACTGTTCCGCAACAAAATCAATAGAGATATCTTTAGCACAATAAAAACACCTTGTGTATACAATACATCATTGCAACAATGGGAATATCATTAATCTTGTGTGTGTTTTCTCTGTATGTGAATTGCATTGTACGAAACAAGCCAAATAATAATTCATTGTCATTTAAACAATAGTAACGATGACAAGATTTCTTGCAAAAATTATATTTTAATGGCTATTTCACGGCGCAAAACGTTCACTACCAACTCACTGGATTATACATCAATGAAAAAACTAGTTTCGTGACAACGTTCTCATTGTCATCAACAGTGGAATATTCATTATACGTTTATAGGATGAAACCATGACAAATTTCACAATCCACTTTATATCGAAACACATGAAAATGCGGCCACAAAACATACGAAATTATGCATTCTGCGAGGAGAACATGTCTTCATTTTTATAAGAGAAGCATTTTGCAATAATCCAGATATAAACGAGTTTCCATTGCCATCAAACACCATTGTAATTTGTGTCAAAGTTGTGAGATTTTTATTGAATAGCTAATTCATTTGCTCAGCTTACACGTGTATATGATAATGATGAGTTATAAGTAGATGACAATAGCAGTGGTGTCCAATTTAACTCTCTGCTATATATCTTCTAATTACCAAGATATTAAATTATGTCTCGCAGTTTATATCATAGCTCGAGAGCTTTACTAATGATACCATTTCATTAACATCTACCTGGGAAATGAACCAATATTATCACGTACCGAATTTCATCACGGTGTTACTCTTTACAGCTTCATTTAGACTGCTGTTTTAGAATGGATTCCTTTCTAGTGGTCAATATGAGTTCTTGTTGGCTCTTCTTCTAGCATTCCAATGATATAACAAAGCGAATTGAAGGTTTCATCTGATATCTTTTATCCTGTATAATGTGTTTAGTAATGGAAGTAAGTTTTTGCATAGCTGCACTAGTTTTCTGAAAATTTGCAAGGAATAAATTTGTTGATTCAAAATGTATAATCTCGGATAATATTTGTTTGCTCACGATAAAATCCTTGAATTCGTTGTAGGTATAAACATTTCATCGAAATGAAGAATGCATGATGTGTGGAAAAAGATAAACTCTCAATTTTCAAACAATTCTGAAGCGACCTCGAAAATATGTAATAGTGTTTTCAGGGCCGCAACCGAATTCCTGTGCGAAATTATTTTGTTCATTTCTACACGTGTCGCAAATTCCATATATTTTCATGTAGATCATCCGACTACGAATGGAAACCTGACTCCACATAATTGGAAAGCATTATTTCCCGATAGGAAAACACTGACAAAACATCCATCATTGAATGCACGTCCCATATAATTGATATCCAATATTTGATTTGACAAATCTGTTGTATCAGGGATTTCTTGTTGGATAATTCAACATTTCAATTGGCGTCCGCTCATAATTATTCAAAGGTTGTTTGCAGATCGATATGTGATAATGAACTTGCATCATGCAAAACTCTACCTCTATATTTAGCACTCGCTGTCATGATTGAGCGCATCGCTAGGATTGCCCAGGACTCAGAAAAGGATCTAAGATTCTTACATTCCATTAATTGATTGTTCAGGAAATTCTAGATTCATTCGATATACAATATACCGTTACGAATATTTTCTTCAGTTTTATTGCAAAAATATTTCTAATCACATTCACATAATGCCAGTAGAGTTCCGATAATGAAAAAGTCGAAGGGATTCTGAAAGTAAATGAAACAAAATAAGAGATGAGATGAAATGAGAAATAAAAACTATGAACATAAGTTCATACAATGAATACATCAAACACCTTATAGTTATTTTGAAAATGACAGCCACGAATCATAATTTGAAGCAAAAATGAATTGATGAAAGAAAAAGATGAAAGTTGATCACTTGTCTTGGTTAATTTTTGTATACATGTTTGTACGTAGATTGTGTTCAAATTTCTCATTTTGTTTTGTTTATTTTATAACCAAAACCTATTTCAACATCCTTTATACTGATATGATACCGGTAGAGCCTTTACTTATTGAATAATTCATTCCATTCGGTTGATAACATACTGTATCATCGCTACAACTCAACAGAACATTTTTGTAGTCAATACTATGTATTATTTTATTCACATCACGAAATCAGATAAAGGCTTTAATGATATTACGTGCCTGAACTCTATAGATCTCGATAAGGTATATTCGAATTCTAATATTGTGGATATTATTCTTTGACGATTTTATGGAGTTTCTGTTGGTTATATTTCCTTCGAGCTCATAATACTAGAGAAACACCTATAAATAATAGTTTTGGTAGTTTTGGACGTCTCGAGCATGACAAAGAAATGTTACCCAATCTGAGCATATCTAGTCTATTTGTTGGGACCAATAATGATTTTCTGAGGAAAATAAAATTGTTGCTACTATACCAGAGGACAAAAGTTATGCCAATTGATGAACGTCTACGATTCCTCACTCGAAAATTCTTCAAAAAACCAGAAAACCTTGAGGTTGTAGAGAGATTTGCAATAAGAAGAATACCTGGCATGACGCCCTACCATAGACACCCTCAGCAGACAATTTTGGAAAACATCTATGACTCAATCAATTGAATTCAAATACTTCACATTCCACTTCATATCTCCACATAAAACCTACTGATGTATTTTTTTTATGGATTTGTTATGTTTTATTTCATTATTTTTTCTTTCAATTTGTATACAAACTTAAGTATCACAATGGACAGAAGGACGTAGGTCGATAGCCTATTGGATCAGTGTAAATTGATTCAATAAAGGACATTTATCATTATTATTATTATTAAAATTGTTGCATCTACTACCAGGGTCAATACATCATTAGTTTCAAAATTTCCCCAGTATATTAATGGCTTTGAGGTACAGAGGTATATTTTTGATGTAACAATTCGTACTCAATAATTATTTCAGTTCATTGTCATTTTTATATGACAGTCTTTCTATCCCAAACACAGGACACTCTATCAAAAGATATTTCACAGACATTTCCACAGGCTATGCATGTTTCTGGTAATCCTCGTAATAATTCCTTGATTTCTTGATTTTTTTTATGCTGATTGCTGCCACTCAGTCTGCCACAGGCTCCTTCAAATGTGGTGTCTTAAATCTTCGTAGGGTATGATGTTTTCTATGAACGTTATTATATTATTCGGTCAGGAATAATGATTTCCTAAGTATAAGAAATAATCTAAATTTTCTCCAAAAAATAGTTCCGTTAGCTTTCCAGTCGTATTGTGGAAAAAACATATTGAAGAACTTCCGATTGGCGACTGGATGCAACTAATTTCTACACCGTGTAGTTGAAGCCCTCAAAGAATTTTCGCATCCATCTAAATGCATTATTGTGGCATGTAAGTCACCCACTCTGTCACATAACTTCAGTTATTGAATTACTCTCTTACTGGTATATTCAAGATGACTACAACCATCAAAGGAATATTGAGGTTAGGTTCTTCATTTACTTTATGACGTGAGCATACTCGGAGTTTTGTTGGTACCACTTCTGGAATTGAATGACCATGATAATTATCATAGATCTAAATCCGTAATGAAAATGCTACAATTTCCTTGTTTTTCCACAGGGACTTTTCGTTTTCATTTCCTTTCACTCTGTGGAGTTCGTGCAAACACACACTCTTGGTCGTACATTCGTAATTAGTTATAGCATTGTTATTCCGTTTTCGACACTTATTCGATACTCTAAATTAACGTTAAAACACTTTCTGCCACATAAAATAAATCGACTAACATTTCTCTGTTCACCCCTTAAAATTCAGTACAAATGATTGCAGTTCGCTATTCTCTACGAGCCCGACGTCTTGATTTATTGACAAAGGTCGAAGCAGAGCTATCCGATTTAATTCCAGCTCTTACGATTATTGCATCTAATGAACTTTTATAGATATCGATTGTATCGCATATAGCTCGTGGCATTTCATAATTAATATAATTGTATTTGGGTTCGCTATCCAAATAAGGTATTAATGCATATGAATTTCTGAATATGTCAATGTAAGGATGTACGAATTCTAAAATCGGATTTTTCGATTTTTGCAGAGGTTTTTGGAAAACAAACCATGCACAAACAATCCACCAATAGAAAATAAAAATCAATTAAAACGATATAACTTCCAGACCAGACTACAAGCAAAATTTTGAAAGACTAGACTAGATGTGGAATTGACAATGATCAGACCAAAAGTTTCCTCGCAAAAAAATTTAAATTGGATTTTTGACAAAACCGTGACGTTGAAGCACCATTTTTGTACCATTATACGAATGTAAGAATGTACGAATTTACGAACGTTTCCAATCATCAATTGCATCACATATATTTCACACCATTTAGATATTTCGTGTGACATGTTTTCAGAATATGAATTTAATATCACAGACTGTAATCTTCCTAAGTCTTTCTGGCATCAAATGAACATACTGCTGGGAGAACATACATTATGTAGGCGCCAAACTTTCCAACATATTAGACGGCTATGGAGCCATGGAATTCACTTAATGTAGAAACTTTATGAGACTCTCAGGTTGATCAGTGGTTACTTATCATAGAAGTACATACTTCGTAAGAACTTCCACGCCATTGTGTTGAAATTTTTAACTCACGCATTTCTATCGGAGTCAACTCACTAGGAAGTTCTGAGATTGCATAGAATCGATAGAACTTCTTATTTGACTTAGATTCGAGTGCTAATATTGATTTGGATCAGCAAATTGACTGAAATGCTAGTCAGATAGACCTATTCGTTCATTTCTAATCATCACCGGAAGTAGTGAGGAGGTGTAATTAAGAAAATCAGAGCTGCAGATTCACGAGTCGTCCCAATTAGCAGAAAGAATAAAACTTCTTAGTTAAGGGGAATTGTACTGGGTTTGAATCAAGCAAAGGCGAATTCTGTCATCGTTCTATTCGAGTACCAGGATTATCAGGAATCGATTGAATATACAGATATTTTAATTTGTATTTCTTCAGTACATATATACAGTGTGAAAATTGGAAAAACACAATCCGAATTTGGCGAGACATGTCAATCAGTGGATCAAATAGGATAATTCAATAATAATATTCCAAATGGAAATCGAAGACGATTCTTAAGATAGGGGGCCCAAAGAATACACTGCAGTCAAAGGTTTATTGAACTCTCCTTATCAAACTGATACCTCAAAAGACATTAGTCACAAGCGCATGGTCTGTAAGGATATGTTACTAATCCTATCTGATCTCTACTTTGTCATCTGCCTTTGAAACGTCACAAAATTTGATGCTCCTTACCCCAACGTGTATACAGATTTCCTCAAATTCAATCAGTTGTCATGGTAACGATACAAAATATTAGCTCGAAAATGTGGATAATGAACACACTGTGTATGAATATAATCATGGAATTGAAGCGAATTCCCACGCGAATGTACGAATCATATTCATTTGTGTATTCAATTTTTCTCTCTCAACACAATTTCGATGGAAAATGTCATCAGGATATATTTTCTGAATTTCCAGGGGCGCAAACTTTTGCTTTTCGATTTGCTGAACTGAGTGATGAAATAAATCGATGGATATAATGCCGTACAACAGAACTACCGCGACCAAGAATAGAAAATCCGACGAGGAATTTTTAATCGAACAATGTCATTGCCGGCTATGATCCTCGACCTTGTGAAGTTTGATTTGAATTTTCAATGTTATCGACTCCATGTTTTTATTAGTTCGAACGTGTGAAGGTAAAAACTGACGAATCCACGGATGAATGAATGAATAAATGTTGACACGTGTATAAAGGATGTCAGAGTATCCCCTTAAAGTCGAATTGAAATCGGGCTCCAGATTAATTGAACTTTGAGGTTGAGGTGGAGCGCTGCTATGCAGGATTTTTAGGTTTTACCCTAGGGCGAAGCCGTTCCGTTTTAGGACGACCCAAATTAAATGGAAGATGAGTTTTTTCATCGGTAGAGGTGAAAATGAGTTCCTTTTGCTGATGACTTCATTCCTTCTAGATGGAATTGCGAAGAAAGGAACATCGGTGTCCTGTTTTGATGTCAAAAAATATTCAACCTTTGTGAATGTACAAATCAGAAGAAATGTCTTGAATATCGATCCTACATAGAATTTGATGGCACCTTAAATTGAATTGGATTGCAGTTTTGAATATGTTTTATCAACACGCAACATCTAATGAGGTCCGTAGGTGTGGAATCAACTCCTTTCCAACGTTGAAAAATCTGAAACATCAATTTTTATTGATTGTCAATTTCATGATGGATATGAATTGTGAGTCTCCCCTCAAAATTTTTATAAAAAGGAAGGAAATAAATGTATCAGAATAGAATATTTCATAGTTGATTCCAATGTTCATAATGCCCACCAAGCAATCTTGGAATTCTCGTGGAATATTTTGTAGAACTTTCGGGTCCATGTTGTTGAATATTTTTTCATCAATTCATCCATTTAGTGAATACCGTAAAATAAATATATAAAAAAAGCAACGAAAGAATCAGAAATTAAAAACCAACAAATGTAATATTCGCGTGGAAACCGATTCCCAATTCCTTCAGCACACTACAGATGTGTAAATTATGACCTTAATAGGTGTAATGGGCTTTTATGTTAGGATCTCTCTTGAAAACTCTCTCTGGAAGTCGGTCAAGGTCTTCTTGAATAAACTTGGTCGTTGAGATCAAATAAACCGCAAAATATTCATTAATATTGAAAAGTAAAGGATCAAAGTGTGAAAATTAACATTGCAAACAACTTGTCTTCGATAACTGACGTAGGTTCAAAAAGAATTCGAAAGAGGCCGAGGAGGTCAACAAATTCCTATACCTTCTCAAAGACTTCACTTGAGTCGGTGTAGCTCAAATCTTCGATGTGCAACTGAAAGGTTTCAATACTGTGAATTGTCGATGTTTCAGGTTTTCGAAATTATGTCATAATAGTCTTGAAAGTGACTGTATTCCATACCGTCCTGTATGTTTATGACGTCAATACGAAAACCAATCAAAATGCTGATCAAGATCATGATTACTCCTCATTATACAAAAGCTCATCCCACTCGTTTGTTGTTCGAACTTATTGAAGGGAATTTCCCAATTAAAATTATCTGTTTTCCTCACCTTGTTAAAGGAAAACATTTTCCATATTTTCTTACAGCAATTTTTGGTGCTGGATTAAAAACATCGCCAAGAATGAATAAAGGCATCTGACTCGTTTCTGACAATATGAAAAAGCAAGTCAGCTGTGAATAAATCAGAAAATAGCATGTTTCCAACTAGAAGACAGAATTGTTTTGATTACTTGGAAATTTGTTTTACAAGGAAATATGTAAGGTGAGTTACGAAAACAGACAAAAAATGGAGATTTCTGAAAATAAACATTTATGTATAAGCACAAAATATTTGTCATTATCGATTTCGGCACGGTAGAGAAATAATATTATGTTATTCGCATCTCCACACTCAATGAATTTTCAATTTCACGCCTGAATATACCCCAGCTGATCATCAAATTGGAGTCCAGAAGAAATAAATTCAAACGCTCCTAGTCTGTTCAAATCGATATACTGAATAACCGGTACTAATAAACTGAATTTACTATACTCAAGGTCACGAAAACGAAATGAATATTAAACCAAAAATTCATATTTTGTATATCCGCAATTTTGGACGTCTCTCTTAGAAATCGAACAACCTCAAGGAATACGAAACTGACCTCATATTGCTTCAGGTTTAAAATAACAGTTGTCCTAGCTTTGGAGCTGGCCAAGAGATTTTGAAACTATATGTAATTATTGAAAGTATCTGTACAGTGAATTCACTGAAGATTACTCGAAATGTCTTGAAGAACCTGGAATTATTTTCACAAATCAGTTATTTATTGCTACCTACCTTACAAACTACATTCCTATCACTTTTATTATCATCATTGTCATTTATCATTTCGCAGTAAAACTCTTCCTTGAGTCCTGAGCAAGATCCTTATTAAGAGGATACACTAGAATGTAGCCCTGAAATGTTGTTATAGCTCTATATATCACGATCACCCTTGACACTTTGAGGGTCAACAAATGGTTTGTTGAGCAAACACACTAAAACGAGATTATTTAGGTACACAGTGCTTCCTTACGGTTGAGGTGGACTTGAAGATCACAGGAGGCTGTTGAAATATTAGTGAGGTAGAGCCAGTACTGCGGCATGCCTAGAAGTATTATCAGATTATCTTTCGTCCCTTTTGACAAATTAGTCACAACTCTCTACAATCTACCATTCGTTTGTTATGTGTTGTAGAAAATAATCCAACGCAAATTTACACAGAAACGTCATGAAATTGCAAATTTTTTCATGCACATAATGATCTGGTGAAAATTCTGTCCAAACATATGAATAATACTCTCTTCGTGTTATATTAAATAAATATTCAGAAAAAAACACGAATAGGATGATGTGATGAAACTTCAGCGGTGCTATTATGCATTATTCCTCTTCCTTTCATTGATGTCTACTATAGAGAGTATTGAATTGACGATTGACTCGTTCAACTGACAAGATTGACATATGACAGTAGTTAGAGTCGCAATGGAACCTAACTTCGTTGATTTTGTTGTTAGACGCTTAAAACATTGATTTTTCATTTTTTTAACTGTGGTATAATCCGTGAATGATTTTCCCAGGATTTTCTTTTTGCCAGTTTTGCTAATGAACACATCAGGTGATGTAGTCTGTCATACTGAAGATATTCCACAGCAATTTATATATCACGTATGTGCCATCATCGTCATTGAAGATACTCTATTGTGAATAAGATCGAAACGAGTTGCTTCCTCCATAATACATACAGTTTCCTCTCGCGAAGCTTCGAATTATGCAGATATAATTTGTGAATTCTCTGGTGAACCAATTTGTGATTCCTCACCTCTCTTTCGATTATTATTTCCAATATCCGCTGAATTGTGATAACCTGAGTCGACATTTTCCTCAAAATCGGTTATGAACTGGTATAAGTAATTGAAAGTGAAGCATCGAAAGCAAGATTGATATTGGATGGAAAGAAGCATGAAAGGATCGTAATCAAAATTTGTCTGGCGTTAGATTTTGCAATCCTTGTGACGAGTCAGTTGAAATGGATCACAATTCGCTGAATAGGGATTCAAAAATGAAATTGGAATGTCCTCGATAGCGAAAGATCCAAATTCTTTATTAACTTTTTAACGATAACGAAATCTACCGGACAGGTCTAACTCAAAATGTTGTCTATAATTTTGAGAAATTATAATGAAGGCCATCTGATTCTCAGTAAAATGGGCGATTTGAAATTCCATATAGAACCTCATTCAGGGACAAAAGTGCTAATAAACTCGTAGTCGTTCCATGTTTACGAGATAACAGGCATTGAACTTGAAAATAATAAAGTTTGCGGTATTTTAGCGTTATTTTGCTTCATCTTATGACTTCACGAAATGAAAACCAATTCTAACAGACTGTTGGCCTGTAATAAAAACTAAGTTGGGGCCAAGACAAAGCCCTGTAGAACACCTGTGTTAAAGACAATTGCAATAGAAAAGATTTATTGAAGCCAAAACACACTGCTTATATTGGGAAACAGAACAGTTTCAAAATGTTGAAAATCAAGACGTGTGCACTAGATAACGTCTGAAAGGTCCGTCATTATTGAATAAAAAAGAGTGAAATGTTGACAAGAATTATTGCTTCATCATTCGCCCGAAACAGAGTAAGGATAAGTGGATAATTAATTTCAGTTCTTCGACCTCGCTGAACACATAGCTTTCTGTTAGTCAATTATTTAATCAACCGTCGCATATTTTCCGCACATTTTCAGGCCACAATTTGCTAAACGTTTCCGAATTTATATCAACTGGCACTCATGATCCATGGGAATATAAATTATCATGTAAAAATATATTATGGCGTGTCCTGTGTAAAACTTCATCGGATGTAACTTGACCGTGGATGAAATTACATAATCTTCAGTATATCACTTTCTGAAGTCAGATTGGCCGGGAAAATCAATGTTTTTTGTTCCATACCAATAAATATCTCGATATAGTTGTATTCAATACACCAATAGTTTTCGACGTATTTGATCCTATCACTGATATATTCACAATCGTCAATCGATAACTGGTTGTAGTCAGTAATGATTACTATTGAAAAAACTACTAACTTCTACTCTGATTGATATTGGGTGCAACTATTTAGTATGATGGTGATAACATTTGCACAAATAGACAAATTGATTACATCAGTTATGGAAAATTTGACTAGATAATTGGAGAAACAACAGGTGTTGATTATATCTCCAAACAATAAAAGTTTGGTGTACCAAATTGTTGTGAAATGGCACAACTATATTGTCTGAATAGTAATTAGCGAAAAATCCTAGGAAAATGAACCATAACTTCTGAAGGACTGTCTTGAATTTCAACCACTTTCAAAGATCTGGATAATCAATAATATTGTCGATAGAAAATCAGGAAATTGTATTGCCTTCTCACATGTAGGCCCACAAAAGCAAAAGGTGTTTTAATTGAAGGGTATGTTCCTTCTTCCACCACAGTTATTCAGGATATGCCAAGAGCCAGAGAAGCTATCATACAAATGCTGAAAAAATAGTGACATTTCAACTCTGTAATTAGTCTTCGAGATGCTACATAATCTTTATATTTCCACCATCATCAGTATTCCAGATATCCATATGCTCATCTTCATCATCTTCGATGCTATTCCCCATTATCTTGATATTCATGCTACCGAAGGTCTTTGATCAGCGAAAAGTAACATTCGTATAGGTAGGCATACTACTTATGTCGTAATGAAAGGGTGAAAGGTGAACACACCGACGTAGAGATATTGGTCGAATTACACGAAAAAATTAAATTACAGTTGCTTTCACACAGGCGCTGTACATTTCGATACCAGCAAATATATTCGGAATAGTATAGCGTCACTATAATCCATGATTATGAAGTTCGAAACAAGGATCCTCTGACATAATACGAGGGCTCATTTGGATCCAGGTTTGTATCAAACCACGAAGGAAATTCTTCTATTATTATGATGACAAATTTTACACGGCAAGCATATCACACGCCAACCTTTGATTAAAAAGTGTGGATCAAAAAATCGAGTCACCTGATGGAGACCACAACAATATTTTATGTCACCACAATATTCGCAAATTGGCGTCACGAAGGTTTGGATAACGATAGAACGTTGTGTCATGTTGACCAAAGTGAAGAAATATATGCGATGGATATGTATTGAACTCAATGAGAGATCTCGCGGTGAAATTTGGATCAGAACTCTAAGAAGTATTGACAGGATAAGAATTGAGCAAATTATTACAACTTCTCTTCAAGGATCCAACAAATTAGCTACACCTTTTCGATGAAATGAAGGGATAGGACTCCCAAGAGTTCTGGGAAAACTATGGAGCGATGACTTCAGAGACACCAAGAAGGATCCTGTCATAAGAATAATACAATAATTACTACAGACAGCAATAGTTAGTGATGGACCTTGCTGATAGTCGCAACAGTTTGTTCTTCTAGTTAGACCCATTGACCGAGGCAATTTGCCAGCGTCTCCTAATTCTTGAGTAAACTTCCTAATGAATAGTACAAGCATCGGACAATAGCTATTTAATGGTTGCCATTATTCACCAATTAATTACTCTTTCGCGTTCTCTGCCGGAGTGTCCGTGCTTGATCGGTGGGGGTGTCAAATTTTGTGGAACGGTCCTGAACAGGGTCCAGGGATTCGGCGGCTGTGTAGGGTGGATGCTGCGCTCCGGATCTCGTCTCATCTCAGTCACTGAGAGGCGGCAACGGCAGTCGGGTGTTTCTCGCGGCCATCAGCGGCGGTTCACGATTCTCCTAGTCGTCGAAGATTGGATGCTGGTGTGACACTGTAGTAGAGATGCCCTCTCCCGACTGCAAAGTCCCCACGTCCCCCAATGTCAAGCCCATGGCCGACGGGCATTGCTCTCCCAATAAAACAGGTATTTTTTTAGTTTCGAAGCGAGTTTGAAGGAACTTCGTGAGTTTGTCCGTAGATCTACAGACTTTCAGAGAGGTCTGGCGCTGCTTTAGAGTTCCCGCGCTCGCTATTAACGCGGTTGTTAACGGGGGCGGGTGTATTTGAATATTTCTGGATATGTTTGTTCCACTTCCGGTTTCCCAAAATATTCATGATATCGGACTGAGGCTCAATTTAAGCCTGGAAGAGTCATTTAAATTGCAAATTCTTGTGGTGCTCAATGACTATATCAATCATCAATAGTTCCACGTAAAAAATCCACATAAATTGTATTACATGATAATTCAGGAATTCAAATGGGTAATCCTCGATTTTTGCATCTAATGATGGTGACCAATTGTTGTGCATGAAGAACCCATGCATATGACTGTTTCTGATGTTCATCAGTATTTATCAACTTGGCCAGAACTTCGTAGGAAAGTATGCGTTCTCTTTTCTTCTGGAGTTCTTTTATCAGCCGGTTATCACGTATTAACCATTTCATATGCGAATTCCACACTTTTGTATCGCATGTTTAAATACCCATCAGCTCAATTCATCAGCATTTTGATTCATCCGTTAGATTTCATTTCAAATCTTCTAAGTTTATCCAGCTTTTCCCAGTTTTTTGTGCCAATGCGAATAAACTATGTGGTGAATAATGTATCCACATTTTGTGAGCATCTTGATCTCTCACTCAAGAACGCTGAAGGATAACGTAAAGTTCATTTCGCATTCCAAATAGTTCAATTTATGGTTTTGTTAGTGTGAACGTGTCAGTATTCTAATTATCTAGTTCACGTATGCGTTCAGTTAAACTGTGCGAATTCTCTAATGCATCTCATATTCCTGGTTGTCCACTATGCGTTCTCGTAATGAGTAATACGAGGTCGAATTCCACATTCTAGGTACTCTGGGCTTTGTATAACAGGAATCATGGGAATATACTGAAGTTAGTCTCAATGTGACCAATATTAACATTATTGGATATGTTCAATTCATAGAACATACATTTTCATTTTATCCCAAATGCAACGGAGTTATTTTGTTCGAGGGAGTTGAATGATCATTTCTATGCCAGGTGTGGCTCCAGGTGTGAAGTGGAGTGAAATATTCCAAGTTGATGCTAGAATCTGGAAAGCCACATTGCGACATGCGACGAAGTTTTTCAATAAATCACGAACCCCGAATCCCAAGTAAACTAACTTATGAATTATGTATTTTATTTATTTAGCGTATGGCTACATCACAGGTAAGTATATAACAAAAAGTATCACAAACAAACACCAAGGTTACAAATATATTCTATTGACTCTCTTGTCGCAATCAGGAAATCGGATGGGTTGCCACTGTAGGAGCTAATTGGACAGTCCTCTACCATGTGTTTGATAGTCTGTCTTTCAGCGCCGCAGTCACAATTTGGAGAAGGTATTTTTCCCCACCTGAAAAGTGAGTCGGAGCACCTACCGCAGTTCGTCCTTATTCTGTTTAGTGTTGTCCAGATTCGTCTTGGTTGATCAAATCCCTCTGGCCTGCTTGTGACGCATGGCATATCCCGGTTGGCAGGTGTGGCATTCTTCTCCCACTCTTCTTTCCACCGCTCAATTATGTTGAAGTTTTCTTCGATAAGGGTTTCTGCCGTTCTTAGAGGGGGTTTTCGTGAGCGAAGCCTATTTATGGTCCTGCCGATTAATCCGACGTGTGAGCGAAGCACAGGATCGGCGTTAATTTTTACATACTCCCTGACCAGAGCATGTTCTCGGCGGATTTGTGGAGGAGCTATGTGGCTCAGTGTGGGTAGCCAATAAGTGGGCGTGGCCTTGATTGTGCCTGATATAGTACGCATAGCCTGATTGAGTTGGGCTTCAACACGTTTGGTGTGTGGGCTGTTGATCCACACCGGTGCACAGTATTCCGCGACGGGATACACTAAACCAAGTGCTGTCGATCTGAGGGTGGGCGCTGTGGAACCCCATGTAGTGCCGCATAGCTTTTGCAGGATATTATTTCGGGTTCTGAGTTTTGCAGCTGTCTTCATAAGGTGTTCTTTGAAGCTTAGCGTTCTGTCGAGTATGACACCCAAATATTTCGGGTGCATATTGTGACTGAGAAGTCTGCCTTCAAAGTTGATTTCAAGTTGGTAGTTGGCCATCCTATTGTTTAGGTGGAAGCACGATACTTCCGTCTTTGCGGCACTGGGCTGCAATCTCCAGTCGCGAAAATATCTCCCAAGGGTAGCCAAGTCGTTTGTTAGTATTTGCTCAGTCATCTCAAACTTCTTATGGCTTGTAGCGAGCGCCCAGTCATCTGCGTAGCCGAACTTCTTTGATGTAGTTCTGGGCATGTCTGCTATGTAAAGATTAAAGAGCAGGGGAGCAAGCACCGATCCTTGTGGAAGGCCATTATTCAGTTTCATTTTTGTACTGGTCTTGTCGGGGGTGTAGAGTTAGTTCGCCTCCACGTGGTGCACCCTGGTTAACGCTAAATGAACTAACACAAGAGGCGCCAGACAATCTTCAGATTATCTTTAGATCTCCTGGCAAGAGAATCGCAGGCGCAACATGAATTATGTATATTTGCATGAATAATATACAGTGCGTTCACAAAGACAACCTTGAAAATTTCACACCTTGATGGCGTAATCACGTAAATATATGTGAATAAACAGAATTTAGATTTTGAAATTCCATTTATTGTAATGAATTTCGGAGAAAATTTCTCCAAGATTTTCGTAAAATTCCTCTGCACATTCCGCCTGAAAACCTCCATTTTTCAAAAGGATCTCTTTCACGTAGTTCGAATTCCCAAGCATAGACAACAAAACAAAACAAAACGAAACCTGTATTTTAGACTTTAGAGGCTTTAGAGTTTCTCTACTTGGTGCATTTCTTTGGTCTTTCCTTTTTCCTTGCATGTACCTCAATAATCATTTATAATTGTAATGATATTTCTACCATTATGGATGTCCTAATATTCAGCTCTTGCTAGCCCTTTCCCTTAATTCCCAAGCCACTGTGACTCTATTGTGGTTTACTAGTTCATTGAGGTATCACATAAGCCGAGTGCTTGGCTATCACATTATGTCTCTTTCACGTATGTCAAAGTTTAGATCAATATTTCCATTAGGTCGTCAGGTATCAACGATGACGTATATCTTGGAAAATGATAAGTTTAGGGTAGTTACAGTCGCTATTACAGTACAGAGTGAATAGTGATCTCAAATATATTCTTTTGGAAATACGCATTTTATCTTTGCAAATCTCAGAACAACAAAATTCGGTGGAATTCAAGGGCCAATGTTATGACTACTTTATAGAAATTTGCTCCGTGTTCTATTGGCCACTCCTCGTTAGAGCTAAAATAGATCCTCGTCGAGAAAATGTTTTCCCCAACTTTGATAAATTAGTTCACGAATCAGTTACATGAATATGGATTTTTTTGTCACACTTAGTCAATCTTAGGTTGCATATCGAACATTTGTAGAGTCCTATCGGTCATCCTGTGAATTTTCACTGTGTATGTCATTTATATTTTGGGTTTGAAGTGCTTTGTTCACGGAACAGTGATATTCATGCGCATGAAGCAAAATATAAATCCGACTTTTTATTTTTCATCGACGTAAATAGAATCACCTGTGATAATGGGAAATTAACTTTATAATAGTCTCTTAAGTGTCTTAAAGATATTGCCGTACTGCATAAATTTCAAGGGATTACTTAATACTGTCTAGGAATGTTATAATGATTACGACGCATAAATGGGCCCTTAGCCGCAATAAATCAGCAAGCTTAATTGTTTTGACGTGTTTGTTGGTGAAAATAGCAATGTGCACATGATGTGATTTCTTGAATCGTTCATATTTTGAAGATGCATGGAGGTATCAATGAAAGCCAAACTGAAATTGGAATCAGAGGGGATTAAGTTGAAACGTTTCGGTGATTGGGGAGTGTGCGAGTAATCTGAGAGTAGAGCCGTATAGAGAAAACTCCCGCTGAGTGGCGAGCGCCTAGCGCCGAGTGCCGTTTTGGCGCGTCGCGGCGATTGTGCGACACACACTTGCGACGGCGGCGGCGGCGGTGGCACCAGCCGTAGCAGCGACGTCGTATCGATTCGCCGCCGCCCTACCATTGGGGCACAATGCTCCATGCTCCATCCAGCTAACCTACATTCCTACAATTCGCCCGGCCTTGCTCCGACCCTACACTCACACAACCTCTGTGCCTCTACTCTACTACCCTATCGATCTTAAGCCCTTTCCTTTCGTTTCATCGTTTCGTTTCGTTTGGAAGCGATGCGATGCGATGCGATGCTCGAGGTGTTTTATCTGTCTCGCGTTTTTGGGGATAGATACATTTCCATGAGTTGCGCGCACCCTGTATTTTATCGTACGCCACGTGATATCAGAATGTGCGACGTTGTCAGCGCTCGAGTAATCACTTAGCAAGCAATTCATGGAGCATAACTTCAGTATGTCGAAGAGCTTTTATAGAGGACGCATATGTGCCGATATTGACAAATGGAGTTTTGAAACTGAACATTCTCAAATAATAGCGGAAGCGAGTTTGACGTTTATATACGAAATAACTACCCATGAAATTGAAAATTCTCTGATCAAAAGAGCTGATTAATAATGATAATATTCATTCATCGAAACTCAAAGACAAACCAAGAGGAAATTAATTCTCTCGTGACGAGTATCTTCGTTTATCTTTATTTGATTCAAAAAATTGTTCACAAAATAACACTACAATATCTTGGTGAGCTGTATTGATAAAGTTTCTTTCTGTAGAAGGCTAGTTGATCAGAGTGAAATAAACAAAAAGTTTGATAATAGACTCGAAAGTCAAATGTATTATTACCAATCATTTGGATTAATTTTCATTGATATTCATCATAATTTTTTAACAACGTATAGAACCACTCATGTGCAAAATTGGATCTCTATATACTTTAGTCTGAAAACATAAATCATTATTATTATTGTTACAAAATGATATACAAATGTATTCTGTTCTGTTTGTGATTCAATTTTTCGGTAGTCTTTAGCTTACTTGTACAATACTTTGAAAATGTAACATCGAAAAGAAGTACTATTTCAGCCAACTCTGTAGACGACTCAATTTCTAAAAATACCTTCCTAGCATTCTATCGGATGGATATAATCCGATAATTTTATTATTGATGAATCCAGCCCACATTGACCTTTATGTTCAATACCAGCCACCAACAGTACAATATTGAATCGACATTAAACAAATGTATTGGAAAACTATGTGTTTTGTCCCAGTTGGAAAGAATGTTATCCTTTTTCTCAATCACAATTAATTTGATAACGTAGTGAATACTTTTTCTATGCGTGTTTCATTTTCGTTTAATTTCGTAGTCTATTTAAAAGGGAAGGTAATTGTGGTATATTTCATTCAATGTGTTTTCCGATTGACAATTATTGACAACAGAGCTAATTCTTCCATTTTACCTGATCAATAGTAATTTTTGTGTATGTAGCAATGTTGTGTGATACAAATTATACATTTTCAACCCAATATGAACTACAAACATTTTGTTATCTCAGGGATAATTAACTGTGAAGAGGCGGGGGCATATTATGACATTTCAAACGCATATATTTCTGTTTCTACCAGCTTTGAGTCATGCAATGTTTTCATTTTAGGAATCTGCAATGATTATGATTAGGCTGGACATTGAGTGAAATATTAAGTCACACAGTCATATCATATCATTACACAGTTCGTTTCTCGATCCTCTGGGCCTTTCCTCACTCACCCAACCTTTACCTCCCTATCGATCTTAAGCCCTTTTCATGCTTGAGGTGGTTTGTCAGTTGAGTCTCGCGACCTGAGGATAAATTCCCATGAGTTGCGCACACCTTGTATCTCTCGCCACACTGTTCGACGACTCATTTTTGCGTGCTGCGAAACTGTCATCCTCAGCGTTCAGCATTCCTGCTGAGATAAATGAGCTTCGTTGAGTATTTTAGCCCATCTAATCGCTTTCAGGTCATTATAGGCCTTTCACCTCAGGTAGATGGTTACGTCATCGTTGCAAAATGGAGTGAAAAGTTCATGAATGGATTTTTTTTTCAATAAACCAGAGATGGATGCTTTGGCAGGAATTCTGTGGTTTGGTTTTGAAAGAAACGCATGCGTATAATTATGTATTCAACAGCATTGATGTCAGCGTTCATTTAATGTATCCTTCTTTGTTCTCATGTACGTCTGATGAAAATTCTTGAAGTAAAAGACAGTTGGTTATAGACTTCAGGGCAAAACAGCGGACTAGATTTTTTTATTATGAGCTTTCATAAGATTTTAGTAGTGTCATTTTGGTTGGTCTCATTGATTGGCGACTCATAATGTTATAACTGAAGGGCGTACACGTTTCTGAATCAAGAAATCACAACAGACACAACATATCTAAGTAATAAATAAGCATGGGGAAGCAACAGGCACAGACGCATCTTCAAATCTGATGAACATGAATCTAATTCGTTATGTGGAATTGTTTGATTGATAGCCAATATGAAATGATGCCATTGGACATATTGTGCTAACACGTGTAATTACCTACACACAGACATTTCACAAAAATCAGTATACCCTCAACTCAAGGAGGAATACACGATGCTGACAATGATTATAATATCAACGGTGAGGATATAATTCAATGAGTGTGTTTCTGAATCTCCATCAAATAGTTGGCGAGAGATTTCGGAGTCCATTCCAACGCCTACACTGATTTCCAGCACTGTTGTGTTCACACCAGTTCGCGTATGAATTAGAGAATAACAGAGAGTTAAACTTACTTCTCGATTACTTCATGCAGTTGACTAACTATGTACTTCAACGTCTATATTTATCCAATTCAGTTAGTCTCCGTTTGTCTCACGTGTATGCTGTTGAATTCGTGAACACATTATAGGAGTCCACACGGAATACCTCTATCCAACATTGAAAGTCTTCGATATGGAAACAAACCGCAATAGAGATATAACTGAAGAAAATTTAAATGATCGAACGATTTTTGTTTGATGACAATTTTAACTAACTGAGAATTTTCATGTTACTAGTAGTGATTCCCTTAGTCAGAAATAAACCTCGATATTCTGAAGAAACTGTGCAAAAAATCAACAGAAAGGCATGTGTCTTAATACAGATATCCTCATAATTCGTAAAATTATAATTTCAGCGGCATAGTTTTTTGCTTTCCTTCGTGGATTGGGCCGTTTTTTGCGAAAGCTCAATCATCCACGGAATATTGTTCGACACATGCACGGTATGAAAAATTATTCATCTTAGGTGTTGTGCTTTAATGAGAACATAAAGAATATTTTGCTAAATATTGAGAGAGAGAGAATTGCAATTTCTCCTCTATGACGTGGCCAGTATTGCGTTTATTATAATACAATAGCAAGAATAAGGATTCGGGAATCTTTTTTTTTCGATACAGTATCGTTACAAAATCTCAGAAATAATTGAAAAACTTTCGAGAGTTTTCATGTGAGAAAGAATAATAATTTAATCTTTGTATTTCACAAGGGTAGCTGTGTTGAAGTAGTAACAGACATGTTAATATTTATCTTTGCTAGAAAATCCGATGGCTTCATGGAAAATAACTTCCTAGCATTCAAGTCATTTATTGCTTTATCCTCAACGAAACTTCGGTATTTGTACTGCTCTGAATTCGAAAAAGAGTCACGTAAAGGTTTTATTTTTTCCGCACTGCTTTGTCTATCCCAGATGACATCGTTATTCTGGAATTTAGCACTGTCATATATTTCGTTTCTACTGCTGAAAAGAGAACTCCATTCAGGTTGTATATAAACCGGAAATCCAGTCAGTATTGATTCCCTGTCTTGATTGAAAAACAAACACAAGAGGTCATTCAAGTGATTGAAGGCTGTTCTTCTACACACATTGGAAGTTCTTTGAAAATTCAAAGCACAAACAGTGTCAAGTTCTGAAAAATGGTTACGTAATTCCTCGAAATTATCTTATTCACCCTATAATTTCTTTACTCTTCACTTCAATGTCGTTGAGTTCGATATTCATTGAAGATATTGATTTTACGACGTGCCTTCACAATAGGGAAAGCCTTGACCTCACCTTTCAACGTGTTCAAAGTTGTTCATCAGATATTTTCGAGGAAATTGATTGAGCGCCATGGAAAGTCATACACGTCTGTGAACACGTCATCAAATTGTCCGCGAAATATGAACTTTCCGGCTTATTATTCACCTGGATGACATTCCATGATCTAGTTAGGGCATCAGTGCTACTCAACGCCATATCAGTGGATCAGTGGACCAGTATTTATTGGTCCACCCATATTTCATGACGTCATCACTGTTTAATTTTTTGAGCTGCTAACGACTATTTTTTTGTGGGATTACTTCCAGTCAAAAGTTTACATTAACAAACCTTATACTGTGGTTGAAATGAAAGAGAATTAGGACTGAAATTATTTTAATAGGCGCTGATACTTTTAACAAAGTTTTGCAAGAGTTTCAGCTCTTTTAGTTTTGTTGTCATTCGAATGAACTACGTTTTTATGGAATAATATCAGAAACTTGAGAAGGATATGACAAATATGCATGGAAAAAAAACGGGATTTATCAAAATTAATTGAAAATAATGATGACGGCATCAAAACTGGAACAAAGTACGAGTTGACCAAAAAATGTAACTGGAAATTGAAATAAATGTTTCCAAGCTTTTTTTCAAATCTTTATAATCCATTGCATTCAAAATAGAGGCATAGGAGAATTTTCGTATATTTTTGACATTCTGGTTTCGAATGGAACACCCTGAATGATTCAACATGTTCGAATTTCAAAAAGTGACACTTGAAGTTATGTCTATATGGATTCACTCTCGTGCTTGTTCTAGAGGAGACACCCTATATCTTGGAGTTTACTGAGTTAAATGTAAGAAATTTTTAATAAGCACGTAGATAGAACAGGATAATGCTATCCACGAACATTCCAGATGTCTTCTCATGGAATAGAGCTGCAAAGTAATCGGCTCAAATAATTATATAGCATTGAAGAGGGTTTATAATACACTCCATGTTTCTGCAAGGATTGAGCAACACAATGAGAATTCCAATTGATGTTCAACACAGTTTTGCCTAACATTAAGAGACAACAAGTAGATGAACCTTTATTTTATTACTCGTTTAGCAAGTAGAATCTAGAGAATGGAGATGGTTCACGTATCAAATACCTTTATCGTTTCATTGAAATTAAAGAAATTTAATCAATTCGTGAATCTTGCAGTGATTGTCAATTCGCAGTATAATAACCTTATTCTTTCATCTCCTCAATGATGAAAGATAATCTTTTGACACATTCTTTGATGATCCACAGACAATAAACAGTTGAAATTGGTTCAGACAAGACGGAATTCCACCACATTATCCAATTTTTCACCAGCAAGTGGATTGACATGGAATAATTAAATGGTCTGGTCTGACTTATTAACCAAAAGGTAATTTGGGATAGTGTTAGGAATTAATCCCTGAGGTCCTATAAACCGTTCCATGAGAATGCCGAGAAGTGAAAATGGCCTTTATTTTGAATATCCAATGCAAATTTTCAGTTATGATTACAATAAATTTCGATATCGGTAATTGTAAAATGAATATATTTTTCGAATGAAGTCACTCATCACTTGTCATTTGAGGGGGTGCTAGAAAGGGTCAATATTTGCATACTATGAATTGTTGCAGGTTTTTCAAACAAATCAATAAAACCGCTGCATTGTATATTTCAATTCATTTGAATGCTGTCGAACTACCTCTGAAGTTTTCATAGTTCCTAATTGAAATCTGGATATGACATCCCACCATGTTTTCCACCATACTATTAGCTTCCATGAATTAGCAATGGTCGAAAACATGGGGATACAGGAAGATTGATCTCATGAGGTGTTCCTGGTGAGAAGCTGTTTTCCAAAGAGAGTAGGTTAGTGTGTTCTCTTCCCTGGAGAAATTTCCCCGTGTCGATGTTATAAATAATCCACTTCTACTTTATTTCGTGAGCCAGAAAATCGATTGCATATACGAAATGCAAACACAAGTGGCGGATACTTTTTCGTTGAATATATGTGCGAGAGGAAATTGTAACGGAGGAGTGGTCTTATCGAGCAATTTATATCCCATATTTCAATGGATAAAAATAATGGGAGATATTCCATTATCATGCATGATTTACTACCAATCAGACATTTCTTGAGTATTTTGAAGAATGAAGAACCTAACCAAAATTTTTCTGACAGTTGATGAGATGAAATATACAAAAAAAAACAAGTAACAATATTCATTACGAATTTTGAACTGATAAAAACTTGTTTCTATCTCAATTCTGCACAATTTCTGTCTCTTATCAGGAAAAAGAGAAAATAGGTATATCTAGTATAGAAACTATTTATGCAGAACTGAAGTTTGGATTAAATTCTAATTCCACTGAGAGTTGTTGTTGAGATCGTTCTAAATTTTATGGCAATAACGGTGGAATTTGCGTTCTCCTGTAATATATCCGTAAAGTTCACGTTTGAATTTCGCGATATGCCAATTTCATTTTCTTGCTTATATTTTCCACTGGATTTATTCAGAATTTCATACTCGGTTGAAATGGAAACCGATTTTGCTCATGCTTTTTTCAGACATCAGAATATGATAAGCTTAACATGATGAAACCTGAATTCATTCCCTCTTCTCATCAACGTTATACCGATGATGCGTCTGAAATGAATAATAATGTATTTATTGCCTGAAAATTTAGTATAATTTTTGCAATATCAAATTCTTATTAATCGTCATTTATATCATGAAATCATTTTTTTTTCTCTTTTCAGGTAAGGCAAAAAATTATTCGTACTACTCATCAAATTATTGGGGATGGTAAGTTTTGAGATGAACACACTGTATATTGATAATTTCAAAAGATATCAAAGATGAACGGCTTCTTCACCGAGAGCTTTTAGACAAAACTTTGCATATAGTTGAATTCGTATTTCGAGGCTATAGAAATTCAAATCAGATCCATTCTCTCTCTAGTAGTCTAGCAAATCTCTCGATTCATTTGATTCGAGATTCATTATCGGATTCGACTAAAGTTAAATTTCGTTTCGCATATTAGAAGGTAGGACTTTGCCGTTTTTAATCACAATAAAATGAAAAAATTTCCTGAAGTGAATCAGTCATCCAGGTATTGATGCTTTTGTATATTTACGTCTGATTATGGAATTTACTCGGCAGCAATCATTTCGAATGAATTCCTCATTATTACACGAATTCATCACTCCCTGTGCGATGTTGCCAAATTTATCAGAGTTAATTCAACTCGTAGTGAAATGATCCAATTACAACTATAATTTTGTTCGTTCAGAAAATTCAACTTTCAACGAGAATCAGAGTGAACTAACTATTCCAGAAAATTGCTATAACTTTGACTTTTTATATAAAACAATCGTGAATCCAAAAGAAATTCGGAATGAAACCATTGATTACAATATTACGAGTGGTTTCATGTGAACAATACTCGATTGAAATTGAATTTCAAAAACTGTTCGCAGAACAATATCAAATAGTAGGCAATATTAAACTCGTGTAGAAAACACTTTTCAGTGGCTATTAGTTAGCTCATCAAATTTGTACAAGTACATGCATTTTGACATTTGGACGAGGAATAAAATTTGACAGCTGATGCATGACGTTGGGCATACACCAAGTGACATCTGATCATTGACATATGATAAACGACGTTAAGCAGCATCTAACTTTGCGCGGGGTATTTCTCTCAAGCATCACGCTCATTTCTCATGTCTATATCGCAGAGTAGAGGGGATAAATATATACTCTCTATCTATATCTTGGACGTTGCTCACTTATCCCGACGGGTTGCCATTTTCCGTGAAATTGCCATGGCTACAGTAGAGTTGGTTCGTGCTGAGCTGTTAGAGTTGTATTCAACTACATTTCCGAGTGGGGAGATGCCATTGATCAGCAGTTAATTTGAGAAACTGGGTCGACGGTCCGGCAATCAGAATCAATTTGCTAACTAGGGAGTTGTGGATGTGTTTTGTCTTTGTGTACCCTGCAGAACGTTCAGGATACCACGCGTGCGTCTATTCCGTTCTTGGAGGTAATTCGTGGAATTGCTGATTTTCATTTTCGAACGTGTTCAGTGTAACCGACAGAGACAACATGCAGAGATTGATCTTCAAGGGGCTATAGCAGTGTAACCCGTGAAAAACTATGCGATTTTCTCGATATAATGTTTTTTGTACTTAATTTTTTCAAACAAAAATTGAAAAACTAACAAATTTAGGTGTTGTCTTCCGGCCGAATGATCACTCTTCAGAAAGCTATCATTCAAAAACTATTTAAGATTTCACCTTGCCGCTTTTCGAAAGAATAAGATGCCCATTCGTTTCTGAGCAAATTCAATTTCTTGATTACTCAAAACTAAATTGCTTTATGTCACAGTATCTTTCGTTCAATAATTTTCATCACTCTGTATCTCAAAAGTTGAGAAATTCAGACATACATATGTCTCCTAAGAATACTCTGGTCTAGATCTTCGTTCTTTGTTGATTGGAAATATCGATTCAGATTAAATTCACACTGAATATCGAAACTTTCGATGTTAGAGATCATGAGAATCGATGTTACAATTATATATTGGATTTGTCGATGGAACTAATCCGGAAAAAATAATATTTGCTGTTGGACGCGAAATGCTCAACAACAAAGCCGATCATTATACCATATAAACCCTTTCGAATTATGAGGCTTTTGCGAGCCTATTTCACTGCAACATTTTTCCGTTTGACGATCTGTGGCCAAGTTTTAAAAGCTTTTGTTCTCTGTGGAAATGCTGAAATTCCACCGTCCTTGGTTAAGCTCTTGACGCCCAAAGGCTTAATTCGACGAAAATGAACAAAAGCCTGAAGATTGTGAGCACCGATTAATGAGAACAGTTCAACTATACATGGTGGTTTTTCGACGCCTTTCAAATCGGATGAATTTCTGAAACAGAGGATTGGAATTATTTCCTGACTGGTTCACAGGAAACAATTTTTATGTATACGATATTAATAAATCGTTCGATTCAAGTCAGAACCAATAAAATCAAAATGTCCAGCAGAAGAAACCAATCTGGCAAAGTATCGATCAAAATAGGTATCACCAATCGAGGAAGGATATCGAGAAATATTGGAATGTCTATATGTGCGTTTCTCCTCAGCTGTCATGACATGAATCGACATTGAGAGTGATAACTCTGAATAAATCTTGAAGGAATGATCCAATCTCAAGATATATACATATAAGAAGTTATGTTTGTCAATGAACTAGCATCGAATAATAGATCCATCTACAGACTCATCATCATCAACATTATTTGCACGGATCAACAGAAAACCTTTTGAAAAGATTCGGACCCATCTGGAATAATGGATGCACATGTGGACGGAAATTATTTTTATGAGCAGGACAGGAAGCTACCTCTTGGCCGCTACGAAATGTGAATACTGGGAGATATTTAATGGGTTCTATACGAGCATCCTGTTTAGCTAAACCTAGACATCATCTCCCAATACTTCCGTTAATGGAAAATAAAGGTCAATGAAATAAAGAGCTTATAGTTTCAGCATATTGAAACCTTTCCCAGCTAATTTCAGCCCACCAATTGAACCCAAAATACCATTTTCACTAAAAGACAGTGAGCAGTTGCATACCAAGGAAAATCAGAACATTACAAGATTCTTTATTGTGATGATAGTAATCAGGACATTAGGATAATTAAATTGGCCTTTGATATTTGTGCAAATATTCAAGTTATTATATTTCTTAGTGGAAACTAAGATCAAGCTGTTGAAGTGCGATCAATTATAACTTAAACGATGCATCATACTTGACAGAGACTGAACTCACAAAATATGAAACTTTGGAGCAACACAACATCCTATACGAATAGTTTTTAAACACTCAATCATAAAGTTCCAACTTCTGAAGACAACTCTTCACGTGAGTGAGTAGGTTCAGAACATTTAAACAGAATAGTTCAGAAAAAAGCCAATGCCTGATCATTCTACGTTAACTGTTGCTAACCGTATAAAATCCTTTTCATTAAAGCAGCTGCTCGTGTAACGATTTCTAATTGTCTCTGAGACATGTTGATTGAATAAGAAAAATCTGACTGTGTCAGCTAATGGAGCCAGTTAATCTTGACGCTGCATTACTGAAGGACATCAAAACTTCCAGCTGATATGACGTAGCTTATCCCGATTTCCTTTTTTCTCTCTCGAGTTTCAATTCAGACCTCTCGCTAGTCTCTTCAGAGAAGTGAGTGGGATCTCGAGAGAATTCCAGGTGTGTCAGTTTCATGTTCGATATGATATTAGACACACTGACACGCTATCGTAACGTACGTCGCGTGTGTGAGATTTATAGTTGATTGGTTTTCGTCTATGACGATATTGTGTTGTGTTTTTGTTGTTCCCTTCGAACTGTTGGGATACAGCTCGCATCCGGATTAATAACATCTGCGGAAGTTTCAAAGTGTATTGCCACTCAAGCACGGGCGGTAGATCCTGTAAAGAACTTCAAACTTTTCCTAAATTCAATATATCTTGTATGTTTGGCGCTTTTTGTGAGAAATATTCGATGCACAGCTAAAATCAACTTCGTGATTTCAAGTCGATGCAATAATATTGATTTTCAGTGATGATGCAATATCATTCTCGTTGCAATCTAAAAGTTTCAGGACAATTTGAATTGAACAAAAACTGTTATTCTCCAGAATTTCATTCATTGGTTTCAAAACGATCTCCATCGTATTGAATGCAGCAATTCGCACATCCCAGAAGATGATTGAATGTCTCTTTTAGCTACAGCCTTTTTAGATGCAGCGTTGAGAAAGACGGTTGCCGCGTTTTCAATGGTCAATATCAGCATAATTCATTGCCAAATTTAGTTTCAATAACGAAAAACTCACACGGTGCGGTAAATACTGTAAGCGGTTGGTATTTTAAGTTTAATTTTTGGTGAAAAAAATAGTAGTTAGTTTTTTCCCATGTTGTTTGTGAGCAGAACAAATCAAGCGCAAACCTTCCACAGCCCCAAATTTTCAAGGCAAAATACGCTAGATAAATCGATCCTGGAAATATGTGTTTTTCCAATTTCATGCAATTGAGCGATGATTTCGGCTCTTTTTCGTATCTCTTGGCCGCCCCGAACGTTCGTCGTCTTCCAATTTCTCCTGAAAACGTTCAAACTACCTTTGAATGCGTCTACGAAATAGACCATCACCATAAAACTTGTCTCTCATCGATTGATGAGTTTCGGTAAAAGATTCACCAAGTTCTTGATCGACACAACAAACAAATAATCACGCGATATCTCAGCATCTGTACGTACAATAACACTGAAGGATAGAGAATCAAACGACGAAAGAGATAGATACAAGATACAAATTTTGGTTGTCTCGTAATTTTTTAATTGCACCTTATATATTTTCTTGTTGAGCTCGCGATATCAAATATGTTTCAGTATTAATTATGCACAAGTTGTGTACTAGATAGAAGGTCGTATTTCATCGTTCCGTATGAGATATGGTTAGTTTGGAATTCGCTGGCAATCGAAATCTCTCAGGGCTAGTTTCAAGAAGAGGATTCGAATATATTATCCCCACAAGCCCTTACGTGGAGCCAATGTGATTCTCCGTATACCTCAGAGAAACATCGTATTGGAATACTTTATAAGCCCTTATTCAATCCAGATTGAATTCACTCCGGCGGAATTTCACATAACGAGATGAAAATATATAATCTTGTTGTGTATTCCTGATAAATGAAACGTTTTTCTTGTACTCGAACAACTACAACATTGACAATATTTCAGCCTCATGAATGTGGGTATTATTCTCCAACACTATTTATGAATTATCGGGAAATTGTTGAAACTCCACGTTTACAACAAACTCTGAATAAGTTTTCCAATAGAATTTATAGCCGATGCTGAAAATGGTAGTTTCCGAATTCACAGCTGCCATAAACGGTATTTATTCATTCTCAAACTCGAATTTTGCAGAACTAAGAATTGGGTTCAAATTATTGGGGTTTTACTGCTCGCAAAATAAGTGGAATTGATTCTTGATAGAAAATGAGAATGCAGCCATTTCGTGATAATTGAGTCTGGATAGGCTAGCTGATACTGAACGCAATTGACTACAAGTTTTCTCGGGAAGTGACCTCGAACTCTGTCTCACATTCATCTGAATAAATTTATATCACGATGTAATGCTATTGAATGACTAAAGCTGATTTTTTCAGATTTTGACGTAGCAAATTCACAATATAGAAAGCCCATCTCAATTAAATAGATAACAGACAAGCACTAGGGGAAATGTCTTTCTCAAGCAGGGTTTATACCAGATTATGTACTGAATAATCGCGAACGATACTGTAGATCTATGCTAACGAATAACATTAGCGTTTAGTGCCTCCTTATCATCTCTTAGATTCCTCTTCCGAAATGGAATAGATCGCAGAGAAGTTATAGGCGTGAAAACACCCCCACAAATTAGTACTATTTCGTCAAGAATTGAGTGGGTATTGGAACATCGATGGATCTATTTATTATTGATCCATTAGAGTGGTTCAAGCTTTGATGAAAATAGAAGGCTGATATGCCCTTATGTTGATTTCATGAATATTTCAGTCTGTAAACACGACGTACATTCAAACAGTTCGAAAATGTCCCGGAAAATGTTTCATTCATAGGCAAACAACGAATGTTTGCACGTTTTCATTTCCCTTTTCATTGTTATAAGTCTGACATGAAATTGTATGGTTATGATTATACCTTCTCTGTTTACGTTCGTATTCTTAATATCCCAAAAAGTCACAATGTGCTACGTCTATGGAGTCATATCACGAAAAATGAATTGCCAACAACAATTGCGTATTTTTCACGACTACACATTCAAGCATATAGGGTGTTCGAATTAAAATTCAACTGGAATATTTTCGACAATTCTCGTTATTATTGAAAAGTATTAAGCCTTAGAGAACGATGCGCCATCGTGATCACCAGATTCAACACCATTGGACTGAATTTATTACCGAGACGGTTGTGAAATTTCTCCACATAAGTTTGAACGCGTTTTGAAATTCATCAAAGGCTTTTCGAATCACGTATTATTTGTGTTCTGTGAAATCTCAGATTGAACAAAGCAAAAATATGCAATGATCGTCTTGAAACAACACATCGTTTTTAATACCAATTAAGATTTGGCTTACCAGTTATTGAGATAAAACGAGAATTCTTTTGAACACACTGTTTATTTCCGAAGTCAAATTATGAAACTTCCTGCTGACTCGAAAGTTAATATTCATCACAAATAAAACTTCCATGGAGGCTAAATCGGCTAAAAGTTGTCGAAACCGAAGGAAGAGCTGAAAAAGTCTAGAAGGAGTTTTGGAAGCGAAGCTTTCATCCGGGATGCCTTCAAAAGCTTTCTCTATACTTTTTAAGTGGTTATCAATTAAAAGATGCCCTCACCAATGTGAAAGTGTCGTATTTCAGAAATGGATTTGATCAGTAAAAACCAAACAATGTTCGAGTGTATATTTCTAAATCAGCCAATTTCAGCAAAAAATGTGAATTCCAACGTGAGCGTGACATGCAGATAGAAACAATTCCTATATAAATGGTTTGTTCATAATTGCGGAAATGAGTGGGCTGATATGGAGAATTCAATTAATCCAGTAAAAAACTGCGCTATTCAGATGGCTGATGCTGCTGGTAGCTAGATGAATTCGTGATGAGAAACTTTATAACGAATATGAATCTCTGCAGTCTACATAATTGGGATCCGATTTTGATTCATGAATATTTCATCGTTGCGCTTCGTAGCCAAATACACATTTTACATTTCTATTGTTCCGAAAATAGATGCCAATGAATGTTTCATATTTTACAGTTCGATAGAGATATTGATTGATACATTCGATACCCAAATGTTACCCTTTCACATTTTAACTTTTTAGTAGGTGTTCTTCAATCGTTTTCTACATGTTTAAACTCATTCGCAGTTTAAAATGACAAATTTGTGACGTAGCTTTTGAATACATGAAAACTGCTGATGCAGCGAAGGTTTCTTCTTTCTCGTGAGTTACAAAAAAATCCAGTAGCTTCCTATTCCTGTTCCTTCCATTGCATGTACTTCTCAAAGTTAATGTGCTGTCTTGTATACTATCCGCCCTTAGGACTTTCTCAATGTCTGGCCTGCGTTTCCTGGGTCTTGAGAGGTCAGATGTTATTCCGTCAGAGTTCCACTTTATAGTCAATTGAAATGAGAGTATTTCGAGGAGAAACGAGTCAAAGTAGGGCAAAAGGGTCCATGGAAAATCCGCCTCCAGCTTATTACTTTTGGTACGATCTGAGCTGAGTTTTCTATATGGAGAGCTTCTGAAGAGTTTGGTAGACATTCAGGGCAAATTTACCTCGAAGTGGATGATAATGAGATTAACATCGATGCCAAAGGGCTAGTTTCGTTCAATTAAACCGACATCATCTCATTCTGCTTCTGGGAAGTTCATTCGCGACAGGAATTTCGGAATTCCCTAGCATACAGTGTGTCCTTCGCCTTTCTATACCAGAATCTCTCACCATCAGCAAAAACTAACAAATGAATCACGACTCAGAAGAACTAATTGTGATGTTTTGAAGATGCTCAAATTTTCTCTACTCTACTTGCCACTTGCTTCATCTGTCAATTTTTCATAGTGAATTTTGTAAATTTCACTGGAAACGAAAACTCCAGAAAAGTTTGTCTTCTTCCTGGGTACTTCTCAAAGTATAGAGTACTGATGGTCCGTGCATTTTCATGTGAATTTCTGATAACAGTTTCCGAAGTTTTCATACATTTAGGAAATATCAGGAAAATCTTCTTTCAGTTCAAAGTTCGATTCGAAGAGGCGAACTCGACGGCGAACCTATACAGCCAATTCCATTCGAATGAAAAAAAAATACAATTGTTTGGCGGTGATAGTTGAGGATAAAATTTGCAAAAATGTAGAGGGTAGTCCGTAAGAAAAATCACGAATATATACCATTGTTTCGAAACTAGTTTTTGCAAAAAAGTTACATACGCCTCTGGATTAATTTCAAAAAAGTGACTACAAAATATCTTTACAAATTCAAGAGGTGAATAGTGAACGAAAAGGTAACGGATTCACAGTTTTCAGCATCTGATTTCTCATAATAATCGATCTCGTAACATGTAGGTTAGTTTCTTCGGACTACTTCAAAGATAATGTTCCTTGTGAAAATGGACCACCCTGTACATACAAAGTATGGTTTTCGAACTGTGTACGTACAGGAAGAAATTCCTAAGAACAAGAATCTTGGGATTTGATTATCAATTCCGTTTGTAGAAAACAAAAGCTACACAAACTTCTCAACTAATCCTTTGTTGTCGGTCTGTATTTCCACATTCCGCAAATTATATTGTGGGAAATTCAGCTGTCGCAGAGGGTGGAAAATTGTGAATAGAGATGAAGTATCGATACTTCACCTCGAGTTTGACGTGAAATTGCAGTTTCAACTAGTCCCACGTATTATTCCGATGCACGTTTGAAGTTGGAACGTCTGGAAGGATTGGTCGATTTATTTCAATCTTCGAATTTTGTTCGACATGCTGACTGAGCGAAACTTGATTTATTTTTCACCGAATTGTTTCCTACTGTTCGGGAATGATTACATTAACTCGGCGCAATTGCTAAATTCGTTACCATTGGAGCTACATGGTCGGAAAACAAAACGTCGAAACATCGTGTTCAATAATTTTGATCACATTTTCAATCATGAATGGGAATTGTCCGATGAACTCCGAGCTTCATGTCAAAAATGTCAAGTGTATTTTCGGCTGACTGATGGAATTGTCAGTGTTTCAGCTAAAGAAAAATAAAATTGCGCTCGATTTCTGGTGGAAAACAGCGAATGATATCTGGCAACAGTTCACATGCTTCATCACAGTTTATCGCTCAATATAAGCTATTGTATATTTCAATGGAATGTCAATTGTCATCCGCCATTTAACATGAAACATGTCAAAGGTAAAACAATGCTGGATGGCATATCCTATACAAAACCATATTTATGTCATTAGTGTCTAGTGCATTGATTTACGATGAGATCCGATTTCAACGCTTTGCTATAAAGGATCGCCATTAGTCATTCTGACGAGAAAAGCAACCATTAACTTCCATTATGGTAATCTAGAGTGTGTTCGTCTCGTCGGAAAATAATGTTCTAGTTTTTATGGAGGAACATAAATTGGGATTTTATAGATCACAGACAAGGTGGAAATTATGTCTGCCAATATTTCATAGAAATGATCGATATGTATATATTTTTCACCGATTCTTCATGACAACAATATCAATTATTATTCAATTTTGGTGTATATATTTCATAAATCGAAAAGAATTTTTAAAGAATTTGAATGATAAACTTCGGAGTATCGTTGAAAAAAAAAGCAGCACTTTCTGGCGAAGAGAGTTTGAATGACTACCATTTTATTCATCTTAACGTGGTTGTTCACAAAAAAACATCGGCAAAATTAACAAAAGCAGGTATTTTGGATTACCTTAACTTAAGGATCCCGTGTCATTATCAATACAGCTCTTTATATCTCAAACAAAATCAGATGATAAGTTTTACCACGCGCTATAAAATATTTATCATAATCCATAATTTCCAGACGTCTTGTGGACGTTGAATATACGCCATATTATAAATTTGTCTGTTCTCATTCATAACCTTTCGAATATATCGTATCGAATAAATCCACCGATATCCGTTTGACCGAATTCCTCTCTGGAAAATAAATTTCATCTTTGATTCGCTGACGCAAATGCCAATACAGGAGTAATATTTTAAGAATAGAATCCCTTTCCTCTTCAAAATTTATTTTTGGTTATTCGCTTGATTCACCATAATATGCTATAATTCAGTCTGTCTGTTTCGTTATTGATATGTGGTTGTGTGAATGATGAATTCGTTATTGTTTCGTAAAAAAGGTGATATTCTCCATCAGTCATAATAAAGCTGAGTAACATGAAATATTCAAAGCACAAGCATTTCCTTTCAGCTTAATACAATATGGCGAGCTGGGTAGTATAACATCACTGATTGTACATAACATAAATACACATGTTCAGTTGCACTATTCATGAATGAAATAGTAAACTAGTACAGTTTGCCTTGGAAGGTAGGTGGAAATGGCCTCGATCCCTGTTTGGTCACGTGATGGGCTAATGTCATCTATGAAGAACAGACGTCTTTATTGAAATTCAATTAGCAGTATATCGTGATTTGACGTTAACCAGGTCTCTGGTCTGCAAATTCTGATTGGTTTAGATGGTTATCAGTAGCATACACGAATTACTAACCTATCACAATGCTTCGAACTAGTACATTGCATTAACATGAAGGTACACATAGTACAGTTATTCCCTTTTATAAATTTATAATAATCAATGACATTTTACAACATCTCACGGACTTCACAGTACCGTAGATATATTGAATATTCTCCAGAGAAACCAAAATCTCAATCAATCTGAATTTATAGCTGTCCTTGCTTTGACAATATAAATTTCCTTGGGATTTCATCTATTTCCGAATATAATATTCTACAGGGAAAAAGCAGAGTAATCATTAACGACGATCATTTTTCGTGGAATACTTCGCGTACAACGATACTGACTCGAATTTGTTCCTCCTGAAATCTCAAGAACGTAATATCCTTTGTAAAATCACAGTCCTGACATTCACTGAATTCGAGAGAAGGTAATTACTTCGACCAGGAAATAATTACCAACATTTTATACTTCGCCAAACGAATTTTTTGTTCCAAACTTCGCTCATTTTCCAGTTTTTAATTACCATGCAAATAGCCTGTCAATTTACACATTTCCTTCGGAAATATAAATAAAAATGCATGGTTCACCGCTCTCGCGAACTAATTAAACATCACAATGGCGATTTCAAATATTTTCCATCCCGAATAATGAAAGAATATTAATTCAACTATTAACGAAAAAGCGAGCAATTACTCGAAATGTCAAAATGATTACGGAGCAGGATCCAGTGCCTTGCTCAAACTAAACTTCTTACATAATTAGCTCAAAAAGGATCGTTAATGCAGTGTGAATTTATTTCCGGGCAACATCTTGGATGTTATTCAATCCTTAACATCCCAATTATTGTAGCATGAAATAATTTATCGTATCCACCAATGTATGACAAATGCTAGATATCAAATTTGGGTTTGGTGAGATTGTGGTTCTCACTTCTCCATGATGATTTCATCCACTTTTGGAATGTTTTATAGTGCTTTCGCTATACCACAGGAAGGTTCTGAACCAATTGTATCCTTCTCAGGCGTTCATGAGATTTCTGACCTGGTACCCAGGTTGAAGACAATGACAATAAGATCAAACAAAAAGATATTTATATTCGTCAATTTGAAGTTTTTATCAGATTATCAATATGAGATTTCTGAAGGAATTCTATTACCACTACTGATTATACTGTTATACTCTGAAATATAAATCATAGTTCATTATGTTTGGCTGATTTAGTCAATGAAACAATGCCGTATTACAAGGGGTGACGGATTAGACCAGCGCCGGATAACCGAAAGTCCCCTAAAGCTATAGTACATTTATTAGTGGACAAGAATTGTTTGTAAGTTTTGTAAAATATGTCATGTTTTCAATTCCATAAAAGTAAGGATATGTTTAGTACTCAAACCGCCTTTTAAAATGGCTTCAAAAAAATCTTTCGAACGATAAAAACACTTCATCTCATAATCTTTTTGAATATGACGATCAAAGTGCACAATAATACACGCAATTTTCCTTAGGGGATGCGTACGCTATCTAAGGAGTTATATCATTATTCTAGGTGATGGCAATGACGTGTCTGAAAAGATGTCCGGCTACGACACCAACCTCTATCTCTACTCCGAGGAGATGGAGGAGAGACCCAGAATATCCACCCTGATCAGCTCATTGGCAAACTACTCCAACACCATCCCCCCGGCATCCAACGATCCCGATGCCAGGCCAGCGAAACCAGGTGCTGGCATGGGCACCCTCATCGGAGTCTACCTACCTTGTATCCAGAACATTTTCGGTGTCATTTTGTTCATTCGTTTGACCTGGGTCGTGGGTATGTATAATTTTCATTGCTCGCTCATAAAGGAGTTGTCGTTTGTCAAACCTTTGACAGCTATCATGTTCAAACTCTTGACAGCTGTCATTTGTCAAACTTTTAACAACTGTTGAACTGCATTTTTTTTCTCAGGGTCTCATTCCCACTCTATAATGGCCGTTTCACATAAAATTGATGAATTGAATTATGTACTTCCTAGTTGCCTATTAGGCAAATAACAAGGTATAATTGAATTTCGTTATCGCTACTGTTGAAAGATTCCTCCAAGTATCGTTTCGATTCAAACGATCCAATTCTTTCCACGAACTGGAGTGTTCATGATTAATTTTTGTTAAAGGTACCGCAGGAGCTGTCCAAGGATTTCTAATCGTTTTATGTTGTTGTTGTGTGACTATGCTAACCGCCATATCAATGTCTGCCATCGCCACTAACGGAGTGGTACCAGGTGGAGGGAGCTACTTCATGATATCCAGATCAATAGGACCTGAGTTTGGTGGAGCTGTTGGCATGCTGTTTTACACTGGGACAACGCTAGCTGGTGCTATGTACATCGTGGGTGCCGTGGAAATCCTGCTGGTGAGTGTTTTGTTTCGGAGTTGCCTAATGGTTTTGATTAATATCGTGTTTGTTGGTTAATATATTTGGTGTTTTGTGTGCAGTTACGTTAATATCAGCTGTTCCATTGGTGATGATTGAACATTGAAATGAGTCTCAAGACGTTACCGATGCATGGCATTTTCTCTACATCCTTGTTGTCGAAGGAATGATTTTTTATCGGAAAACTTCGTCAACTCACACTAATTACAAGTCTAAACAAAAGATACGTTCATGATAGTGCACTGAATTCGATACAAGTACGATCCTATTATGTAGGTACAGTATAGTTATTTGAGGAAATTGTGACAGCTCGTCAGAAAATACGATGTTGCCAGTACTATGAAAATTACGTAGATGCAATTCTTGTGATGGATGATTTTTTTTTCATAACCATCGGGGTAAAATTATTCTTCTTCTTCCTTTCGGGCATCCAAGTGAACTAGATAGTTCCGATTTTGAACTCGTACTATTGAATATTCGTGATAATTCGAACAACTAATAACTAGACTTCACTGACTTTCGTATTTCCGAAATTGTGACAGCATCAAAAATATAAACCAACAAGTAGAGATCTTCCTAAGGGGCACTGCTCAACATTTGTTGATCAGATGTTGGGAGTATATATTGGAATTCGAATACGACACGATATTTTACAGATGTACATCACAGACAAGCTAACGTTATTCGGTGATATAACTGACGATGCTGTGAAATTCAACAACTTCCGTGTTTATGGTACTGCACTTCTGGTGGTGATGGGATCAATAGTATTTCTTGGCGTGAAATTTGTGAACAAATTCGCCACACTGGCGCTTGCATGTGTCCTATTCTCCATTTTGGCTGTGTACATTGGAATTTTTGTCAATATCAACGGAAATGATAATTTACAGTTAGTATTTATAAGATCACTAATATTATTTCCACAAGAAACTTCAGCTTCTCAGCACTTAGAGTACCGGTTGTTCAATTGAATAAATAACGTATTAATATTCACTAAACTATCAGCTTCACCAACTGAAATTCAGTTTCTCAATAACAGTTCAAGAGTTGGATTTAATGTTGGTATTTCTAACTTATAGAATATGAATTCCATTTTAGTGAACGTGTTTCATGAATGAATTTCTAATTACTGCAAACATGGTAAAAGTAAAGAATGGAGATTATTTAGTCAATCAACTGATTCATAGTTAATTACCCTTCGAAAAGTACCTACTGCTCCAATCTACATTTGAATTGAAAATCAGGTACACCTAATCAATGAATGAAACTTTCATCGAACAACCGGCCTTTATTCATTATTTATCAACTTCCAGTTCACTTGCATATTTCATTCGATAGAGTGAGACACGTCTTCAGGAAGCAGAATTTTCTTTTACCATATACATGCGCGTTTTATATTCATTCACTTTGCATGGTGATGCTTTGAGAGGTACTTTATAACGTTGAGAATATGACAGCATTGAACAATATGACGATATTCAACAGAAAATCGCTCCGCTGAATTGCGTCATTTTCTCTACTTTATATGATGTACATTAGTGTAGTATTTCTACTCGAATACTAACAATTTCAGTATAAAATATTCCACTTTCGAACAACTTACAATGAGTCAGTGATTTATGATGATTAATATTATAAGAATCTGCTCGAATCTCTTAAAATATGATGACCCTCTATTCTGCAATAATATTATCGACAGCTTTTTCAAGAATTATCTTATATCGCATGTTCATAGTTTGTCCAATAAGGAAACCCAGATTAATCTTTTCATTCAAAAACAGCGATGCTCTCTCATTAATTCCAATGAAGATTGAAATCATCCACTGCATATTATGTTGTTCGAAATATTTGTCAGATAACGGACCAATAGTAACACTGTTTTTCATGATGTTATAGTATATGTGTACTTGGTAAGCGATTACTCAAACTAGACAACCCTCTCGACGATTGCCACAAAAACGTAACAGGAATTATTCACAACATGTTCTGTAAAAACGTTACCGACTTCAATAACATCAATTACAAGTGCGATCCTTATTACGATAAACATGATCTTGTCATTGAAAGAGGAATCAAAGGTCTGGCTTCCAATGCATTTTTCGGTGAGTATGCTAGTTATCATTTGTGGATCCCATTGATCCACAAAAATCCTTGCAGATAATATCTACGATGGATTTCTGGAACAAGGGCAGTTCATTTCGAAAGGAAAACTGCAAGCCGATTTGGAGAATTTCGGAAATGATCACTACAACCAAGTTTACGCTGACATCACCACGACTTTCACCATACTCATCGGCATATTCTTTCCCTCGGTGACAGGCATCATGGCGGGTTCCAACAGATCAGGAGATTTGGCTGACGCTCAGAAATCTATTCCGATCGGAACCATTGCAGCCATATTGACAACCTCAACTGTCTATCTCTCCTCAGTGCTACTCTTCGCTGGAACTGTCGACAATCTTCTCCTGAGAGACAAGTACGTCGGTGAGGTCGCCGCTTCATAGCTCGTACTGTATCTTTCTGCTTGGTTCCAGGTTTGGTGAATCGATAGGTGGAAAGTTGGTTGTGGCGAACATCGCTTGGCCCAACCAGTGGGTGATATTGATAGGCTCCATCTTATCGACGCTAGGTGCTGGCCTCCAGTCTCTCACCGGCGCGCCCAGGCTACTCCAAGCGATCGCCAAGGACGGTATCATACCGTTTTTATCCCCCTTTGCCGTTTCCTCGAGTCGAGGGGAGCCTACCCGAGCTCTCCTGCTGACTCTGGTGATATGCCAAGGAGGAATTCTACTTGGTAATGTCGATTTGTTGGCACCGTTGCTCTCGATGTTCTTCTTGATGTGCTACGGATTCGTCAATTTGGCGTGTGCCCTGCAGACTTTGCTTAGAACTCCTAACTGGCGACCCCGATTCAAGTACTATCACTGGTCTCTTTCTGTCATCGGTCTATCCTTGTGCATAGCTATCATGTTCATGACTTCTTGGTACTTGGCGCTCATCGCCATGGCTATGGCAGGAATTATCTACAAGTACATAGAATACAGAGGGTGAGTTGATCTCCGTGATCGAGTTTGGCCCTACAGTGGAGTCGTTTTCAGGGCGGAGAAAGAATGGGGTGATGGTATGAGAGGATTGGCTTTATCCGCAGCCAGATTCTCTCTGTTGCGCTTGGAGGAAGGTCCCCCGCACACTAAGAACTGGAGACCTCAGATCCTGATTCTAGTGAAGCTCACTTCCGATTTGTTACCCAAATACAGGAAACTGTTCGCGTTTGCTGCCCAGCTGAAAGCTGGTATGTGCGATACCCTCTCGGACCAACGAGAAATAGTAATTGTTCACTCGATTTGCAGGCAAAGGTTTGACCATTTGTGCCTCTGCAGTTGGTGGTGACTTCACGCATTCTTACGGCGAAGCAATGGCTGCTAAACAGAGCCTTCGAAGAACCATGGAAGAAGAGAAAGTCAAAGGCTTCGCCGAAATTCTCGTCGCTAGAGACATAACCGAAGGATTATCCAACTTGTCAGTTCTCATAAACGGCGTTGGTTTCTTGATCGTGACTTGTATGTTTTCAGAATCCAAACTGCCGGTCTTGGAGGGCTGAAGCCGAACACTGTCATCTTGGGTTGGCCGTACGGGTGGCGTCAATCGGAGAGCGACCGTACTTGGCAAGTGTTCTTAGAAACCGTCAGGAATGTGACTGCAGCGAATATGGCCTTACTGGTTCCCAAGGGGATCAACTTCTTCCCGGACTCGACGGAAAAAGTTATCGGAAATATCGATATCTGGTGGGTGGTCCATGACGGAGGTTTGCTGATGTTGTTGCCTTTCTTGCTGAAACAGCACAGGACCTGGAAAAACTGCAAAATGCGTATCTTCACTGTGGCTCAGATGGAGGACAACTCGATTCAGATGAAGAAAGATCTGAAGACGTTCCTTTATCACCTTCGAATTGGCGCCGAGGTTGAAGTTGTTGAGATGGTGAGTAATTGCTGTTGGGTAATATTCGGAATCTATGAAACTGTTTGCAGATGGATCATGATATATCTGCATATACATACGAGAGAACATTGATGATGGAGCAACGTAATCAAATGTTGCAAGAATTGCGTTTGAACAAAAAAGAAAGCCTTGGCATGGTGAGTTTCTTTTTGGGTTTCCATATTATTGTTGTGAACTTGTGACAGACGTTAATGTGCTCTATTTTTGCCACGCATGGTACAGTCTCTGGTGGATTTCAATCCGGGATCTGCAGATGAGAAGTTACCTTTGGTAAAGGAATATCATATATCGCTAGATCATCGTTTATTCGTTTATGCACGGTTTCCCATCCTCTTCATCGATTTTTTTACCTGTATAACCATATGTTCCATCATTCATGTACATAATTTCTAATAAAAAGATAACTAACCATTGAATATTTTATAGGTGCAATCAATTATCGACCAACACCATTCAGTAGCTGATTCAAAAACTGCGACTAAAGTTCGCTTCCAAGAACCAGGACCAGAGGGTGATAACAAAACAGCAGAACCCACTAATGAGGTAATATTTAGTGAAACGCTAACGCAAATTGAATTCATCCTTCATCTTCATCTTATTACGTAAATGTTATATGCGCACTCGGTTACTCTTTGCTAATAAACATATTTTAAATTTCAAAACAAGGAAAAAACTGTCAGAATCTTCGGTTTTATCCCTTCTTAAATACTGTAACATTGTCTATCACCCATGTCTTGATAAATTTACTCAATATCGACTTCAGCGAGTTCAAAATACTTGCTGTAGATTCATATTTAATTTGAGGAAATATGATCACATTTCTCGATACATTCTGCAGTTAAAGTGGCTCAAAGTGTCCAGTATTTTTAAATATCATTTCCTCGTCTTTTTGCATAGATTGAAAACTAGTTTTCAGAAATAATTTACACAATCTCAACACCAGACATTCACAGATACTTAATATGCCTCGCCATTCGAGAGCTTTGTTTGAACGCGGTTTTCCTCACAATGCAATGCAATGATAGTTCCTATCAGTACCAATAACCAAATTTCATAAAGTCATTAAAAATAAACTGCTGAATCAGCAAAACTAGCCACATTGTTGTCGCATTGCTGCATTCTCGTGTTTTTGTATTTTTATATTTGATCTGTTTTTTCTCTTCTACTGATGATCAAATCAGTATTCTCTTTCATATTATTTTTGTTTTATTTCTATCTTGTAAACTGAAAAGGTTAAGAGTTCAAGACTAGCTTTAGCTAATCTTCGCCTTTTCAGAGCAAATTTATGTACATTTGTTGAATAAAGCCGATTTATTATTATTATTATGATAAATATTTACAGCCTAATTCTGAATCGACGGATGATTGCGATAATGCCAAGGAAAAGGACGATTCCTCTGAGAAAGAGAAGGAATGTACAAACGAACACAATCACACTAATTCTGTATCAGAAGAGAAAAATAAGCCTACCACCAAAACCCCGTAAGAAGCCCAGAAAATCTTGAATTTCGTGTTTCATTTTTTATTTTGCAGTGACGAAGGTAATGTTCGTCGTATGCATACGGCTGTAAGGCTGAATGAAGTGATAGTAAATCGTTCTCACGATGCTCAACTAGTTATTTTGAACCTGCCTGGACCTCCCAAGGATACCAAAATGGAGAGAGAGTCCAACTGTGAGTATTCAACTCATAGTCATAAGACTTGAAACTAAAATATTTGAATGTTTGCCCAAAATCTTGCAAATTAATTTCTACCCTTCTCGTTTTCCCCTTATCCTCAAATGTGGTAGGATTGTGTGATTCAAAAAATATCTGAAAAAATCTTAGACTAATCAATAGTTTCGATTATGAATCATTCATTAACACTGCTTGGTTCATTAGAAACTTTGTTAAACACCATATGGTAATGTCCCACTTCGATATTTTCTAGATATGGAATTTTTGGAGGTACTCACAGAAGGATTGGAGAGAGTACTGATGGTGCGTGGAGGAGGACAAGAAGTAATCACCATCTACTCGTAATTGTAATCCACGACACCAAATCTGCAGCTCGGGAGAAACATTTTTCGTAATAATCAAAGGTTATCTGCTACTTCTTAGAAAGGCGTCGACTTAACAGAACGCCACTTGGTTACGTGATTCTTCGAACTTTATAACACTATCAAATCAAAATGAAGGTTATGAAACGTGCTCATTTTTCTATACAAAAACTGACGATCAGACCTGAATATGCAGTTATGGTAAGCCGTAGAGTAAGACTAAAATAGTTTTAGCAAACATGATTCGGTAGGTTAAGCTCATCCGATTTCGACTTATTAATCGTTACTACTCGTACAGTTATCATTTGTTAACTCGTCAACGTGAAATTCGTATATACACTACTCTCCAACGATAACTATCGTGAAAATTTCGATCATTTCATTCAAAAATCGAACTTCGAACAGAAAGCAATATTCTGCTACCAGAAACATTCATTGTTGTGATTTTCACCTGCTGATCCAGAAATGTTTGTTTGGAGTAAGATGCCAGTTACATCATGAAACAATTGCGTGATAGTCATATTTCAATCTATTTCGCCCTCAAATATCTTTTGTGATAGGTTAGGTTTTCACCAAAGAAAAAGTACAGTATTCAAGATATCAGTAGTTTCTTCCCATTATGTCTGTTTTTCCATTAATATAAAAATGGGAAAATAACTTGGACGATCTCTGTTCTTCAAGAGGGTATTGTTAACATCAATATTGGTTTATTCAAATATACATTCTCTTGGTGAAAATTTTTCTGCGAATCTTCGTCACTAAATAGCGAAATATAGCATCTCAGTATACTTTTTCTGTTAGATGGTTACATAACAAAACTTGTTCTCGCGTAATTGTATAATAAATCTAAGGATTTTGAGCAATATTAACTTAATAAATATATACTGTAATAAATGTCAAATTATGAGTGATAGATGATATACTCAGTAAGTTATATATCCGACATGTTTCCAACAGCGATCTGTAAATGCAATCAAATTCAAAAAATGCACGTTTTATTGCTATTGTTTACAGATTGGTGATGAATCGACAACATGTTTCAAAGCATTTTTTCTCGATATATACAATCTTTGAAGAAAAGGCGAGGTGCATAGGTATCTCCGTTCTACGCCCATTTTCAATCAATATTGAAAGAAAACAATCACGATTCCACATAATTCAATACCATACAAAGCGGAAGTATTTTAATCTCACTTTATCACATCAGATTTATTATGGTTGGGAAACACAAACACTCAATCACAACTTCTAGTAAAAATTTAATAAAAAAGTGGATGAGACTTTTAGAAGTGATTTTTTGATGAAATATTGATTGAATTCCTGATTCAACTTATTCTGGGCAGAATCAAATTCCTTTCTATAGATGCGATATGCCACTTTCAATGCACTTTGAAGGAGAGGCTTAACCTTATATCCAATAAATATCTTACAAGGTGGTCAAAACTTTACACAACAGTAGATATATCTCGACAATATTAGTGCCAGAAGAAAAATGAGTAATAATTTATAATAAAAACAATCTAATAAGTTTACACTGTTTTTCGACATTGAGAAAAAACTCAGCAATTGAGTTATATAAACATACAAATCACCCAATTGGAAATGTTTTCATTGAAGCTTATATTTGATCAATTATCGAAAATCAATTTCTTTCAACATATTCACAGAACTTCGTACAAATTCAAAATTATCATCTCTGACTACGTTCTTTGATTTTATATATATATATATATATATATATATATATATATTATATAGACTTATATATATTTAATATTATATAAACAGATGTACTTAATTTGATAACAAAATATCAGAAAAGTATTTGAATTCATGTTGTATGTGTTAATTATTCAAATATTTATTGTTGAGAGTTGTGTTATTCAGAGAAAAATTTAAATAATTATATAGTTGGTAGTAAGATAAGTTTATTTATGTTATACATTGTTCAATTTATTGATTGTTCTTAGGTAGTAACAGATCTATATTGACCAGTTTCTCCAAATTGACTCAATGTCTAGTTTCGACCGTTTCGAAAAATATTTTTCACCTAACTATACTCTTTTCTGACCTCATGTATATCACAAATGAGTTTCAAAAGTGAAGGCTAGATAAAGGGTATCTTTTAAGCTGAGAAATTAATGTTTCTGGTTACAAGGAATGTTACAATGAATTATTACGAAATTTTAACCAATATAATAATGTATTTTGATTACTGACGTTTCCGAATTATGTGATTATAAAAAATTACAAAGAAAAATAACTATTCAAATATGACATGAATATATAAAACCATCACAGAATTCTGAATAGACTAATTGGCTTTTGGGCCACATGATTAAGTGTACTTCCATTCTACAGTATTGTCCCAACTCATTTCATTCCTAATGAGCTTTAACTTGATTTTAAAGAAATTTTGCTGGTGGAACAATGTAAGATTATTTACTAAATGTATGAACTACTTACGGCATCTTTGTTTTATATTCGACCTTCTTCATATAATTTATATTCTTCACAAGCCTGATGTCCTTGTTTCAAGCTGTGAAAATTGTGTTAGCTTGAATTTTCATTTCAAACAAGATATGATGAATTTGATAACAGATATAAGATTTTGTCACTCCTTTTGGAATACCTATTTCAATGGCAAATAACGACGGACAGCTATCTATACTTGTTTCGTGCATCTGCGCAAGTGTAGGGATATATAGTGCACTAGTGATCTCAACTAGCCTTAAAGGTACCTTAATATATAAAATTCTATATTTATTTATATCTATGTCATTACAGTAGCTAGTGCCCAGATTGCGCCTTTTCAATTTATCTCACTATCAGTGTAGAAGTTCGAGATTTAAAAATGTCCAGTCAAAATGTACTTGAAGGAATATTGGTGTCATGATAATCTAGAATATCCAATGAATATTTTTACTCGGAATACTTTCCATGATACTATACTATCAAGCACAAAAATTTTATTGAATCAGCATGATTCTTTTTAAATCCTAATTAATGTAAGTATCTACATATATGTATCTCTTATGTGCCAAATTCGCATAGTTCCTTCACTGGATTACAGTTTCATCATAGGGAACAATATGTGTATCTATATCTCTGAGTAGGTCTTCAAACCTATTCAAGATTCTCTTATCAATACCATCTTCACTTTTACTGTAAACGGCGCAATCTGTTTATTATAATTCTCATTATTATTGAAAATGTGTTCATTGGATAAAACATGAAATAAAATTATAAATACATTATTCTTTGTTTCGTTTGATAGTCCACAGTCCATCATCAAAACATAATATGATTACATCCTTTCTATCTCCTGATGTGGATACAGACAAAAATATGCATTGCACAAAAGAAATGAAAAAACTTGGTCTTTTGTATATGTTTTGGTCTGTAAAATATTTTCTGCTGTCCATGCTATGATTTGGCATAATATAAGTATCTATTCTACACATATTTTTTTCGTATTCCTAGGTCACAATTTCAGATTCTCATTATGATCATGACTGACTTTGTCACCGAAATGATATAGTAGATAGACGATATGAAACTGCCAAAGTGGATTTTCATCCTGAAAATATGCCATCTCGAGTGAAAATAAAACGTAACCATTCTTATTATTATCGATTAACCCAAGGTTATATTACCCTATTCAACATATCAACAATATAGATAACTAAACCACCATATTCAAATCATCTGATTGGACTCATCACCTTTGTCGGAATTTGTTTTATAAATAATTGAACTTATCGTAGAATTCAGCTCTGGAACACATTGCCCAGGGAGGGCATATGACCTTCAGAAATTTAAAAAGAACACCAATTCCTACCTCCTTTTCCTTAGTTCTCACGATGTTCTCTGAATATTACAGGATGTCTCCTTTCGTGGGAAGTTTTATATATAAAAAAAAGATTGAAGATTAAACGGACACATGTCAACGTAATATGATTTCTCAATGTTTGTGTCAGGAACTTCATGTGCATTCTGGGTGTAACGTAGATATTATTGTAGGGTGAACATGCGCTGTGCAAGAAAATAGTTCAGCTTGGCATATTTCGATTATTTCTATAATAATTCTGTTCACGAGATTAGCTTGTAAATATTTCGTCACGTCCTGCGTTTGACTCGGGGCTACTCTCACTTCACCTAAAGCTCTTGGTATAAGCACAGTATAAGTAAACATATATTATATCTAGAATAAGCGTTATTCATCTTGCAGATTATACAATTTTTAAGGAGGTCAACATGATTTCTGTGAAATTATCTATACGTCGTAAAATCGTGGATTAGAATCTATAGCGCAACCTATTGGGATGTGTATGAGTCAATATTGACCTTACCACTTCAATCAAGAGATGTCGCTGATTTCGCGCAAATTCTATGGCGCATGTTTTGGTAACTGTATCGGTCATTGTTGAAATTACCACCTCAATCAAGAGCAGAGATGAATTATCAATCATTTGTTAATTGTTAGTTCATCTTTGTTACCTCATCCTATGAATTACAGATTTTATCGTTGAATCACAGAAACCTTTAGTGTTACATACCACGTTCATTGGTTTCCAGTTGTCACAATATTTCAATCTTTGAAGATAATAGAAATTGAATTTTATCTAAAACTTATTCCACAGGTGTCGAATTCTGATGAATACATTCTAGTTCAGTCGGAACAATGGTATATCAATATTATTTGTATCTACGTCCATCAACATTAAAGTCGCTTTGGGTATTTGGTGTAGATGGCGCTGCAAGTATTAGAATCGACCATTATCTGAAGTGTTTCTGTTTTTTGTTCAGATGAATGAAAAACTAGTCGTTTGAGCTCCTGCATATTAACACAGCTAAGATCGCCAGATTCGACCTCTCTTGTTTGCATTCCAATCCAAACGAAGTGTACATTTGCCGGTGTCTATTTCATCGATAGTCGTGTGTACGCGGTTGTCTGAGATCTTTTTTCAACTGGTTATTATTTTTTGTACTACCGACAGAGGGACTTCACACCTGTGGTGTGCGCGCAGGTGATACCGCGGTAAAGTGTAATATTCAAGTTGGGTGACAACTGAGAAATCAACGGGAAAGTATATTTTGGCCGGCCGGTGAAGGCATTTAGAAAGTCGATTATGGCAGCTACTAGTGTCGTTGTTTTAGATAGAGGAAATAACACCACTTGCACTATAAATTTACACGGTGAGATATATGTGTCAACCCCAAGTACATGACAAACCCCCATACCCGCCACCCCTTAAATGTCTAAAAAATGACACTCTTCTGATGTTGTCAACATAACCTATACCTACATTTCAATTCTTTGTTTAACTCTTTTCTTCCTTGAATTTTCAGGTGCTACTGTGGTGTCTTGGAGAGTCAATAACCAAGAACAATTGTTTGTCAGGTAATAAAGCCCTTCAACTCAGATTATACGAAATTTTCTCTATGAATCAGGGTCTATTCATAATCTCAATGTCAAGTTTTTCAAATTATCTTATCTATCATTACCCATTATGTTTATGAGAATGTATTAGAAAATGATAGTTCACCATGACTAGACATATTTTTTAATGTATGTAAATATTTTACAGCAAACAAGCAGTGTTTGATGGCAAAAAAGCAATCAGAGGTGGGATTCCCTTCATATTTCGTAAGTCTAATAAGTTATTGAATTCTGTTAAAAAACATATTGGAGCTGGCCCATGTTATTTGATGAAATATGCTATATCTTCTTTAGCTCAATTTGGCCCATGGAACAATGGTCCACAACATGGATTTGCCAGGCTTATTCGCTGGCACTTAGAAAAAGCTCCAGAACGTCTTTCTAGTGGGGACGTGGAAGCAGTGTTTTCCATATTGGATACAGATCTCACAAGATCAATGTGGAACTATCAGTAAGAATTAATTTATGTCTTATCAACTCCTTCAAAATTTTCAATAATTTTCAGATTCAGACTAACTTACAGACTGATTCTACGTGAAAAAGAATTACATTTTAACATAGCGGTATACAATCCCAGCAAAGACTTGAGTTTCAGCTTCAACCTGCTATTACATACATATTTCAAGGTTCCTGATGTGAGACGGTGTCAGATAACTGGATTGCAGGGTTGTACATTCATAGATAAAACTAGAGAAGGAACTGTATATCAAGAGGTAATATAAACCTGAATCAATTAAATACAGCTGCTAATTCTTTTGGTTTTTCACAAGGTTCGTGATGTGGTAGCAATAAATGAATGGACTGATAGAATTTACCAGAACACTCCTCAAGAACACATCATAACGAATGTTGTATCAGGCCGGAAGATGAGAATTCAGAAGTACAATTTCCCTGATACAGTTCTCTGGAACCCATGGATCGAAAATGCCAAAGACATGTCTGATTTTGGGGATGACGAATACCCGAATATGGTGTGTGTAGAAGCTGGACATGTTTCGAGTCCTGTTGTATTAATTCCAGGAACAGCATTTGAAGCTAGCCAAATACTTCAGGTCATGTGAATTTGGATGATACAATTTTGATGCCTCTTGGGGATCTGTAGTGGTTCCCAAAGGCTTTTTTATTGCTATGAATAATGTATATGTATTGGTCAATTTACTGAACTCATGGCTCAGTAGAAGAAATCTGTAGTGAGTTTAGAATTATTTATCATTCCTGTCAAGTGGATAGCTTGAATTTACCATCATGTAATTTCAGTACCTGCTCATTATAAAGAGTGCAGAGCAATCTTGTTCTCAATATATTTGAAAATTCAGTTTGATGTGAATATAAAATAAGAATGGTATTCATAAATCTTTATAAAAACCCCATATTTTATTTCAGTTAGAAAAAAGGCATTTGCCATCCTTCAGCACCTTTTGCACTGACTTTGAGACGAAAATATCCATCGAATTATCTTTTATGTTGGAGATAATCGATTAAAACCCACAGTCGCCATTTCATGAAATTCTACAGCTGATAAAAAGTCCACAGATAACAAATCAATCGCTAATTACTCAATCAAAAAAATATACCTTAATTTTTTCATTTCAACCTGTTCTTGTTTTTGATAATATTCAGCTATTGAGTATTAAAATCTGATGCGATGAGAATGTTATTTTTGTGCGTCTGTAGTTTAGATATTCAGTAATAATCAGTATTAGATAAATGAAAAGGAGTTCCTATGTTAATTTTTGAGGCTAGTTTCGATTGTGATACTCAATATTGAATATTGACCACAGAATGAACGTTTATTGAATGAATATTTTGAGAATTTAATTATAATTTCGAAAAATGTAGCCTTAAGCCGTATACGACTAGTGGAAAAACGATTTCGTGTGCAATAATAAAATACTGCTATATCTTTTTATAGTGAACATGAATTGTTAGATATATATTGCTTTTATCTTCGGAATAAATTATTGTCACCTTAGTTCTCTTTCCTGTCTGCATTTCCCTTTCATCTACAAGAAATTCCACATTCGTTTCGTAAATATTACTAATAGTCTATTTTTTCAAGGTAGATAGTTGACAGTAGACAGCTTGCCAGAAATTACCACTCGTCTTTTCTGACAACGAACATCTGACATCGTTAATAATCCAAGAAAATTCACAAATATTAAATAATTGTGAAACAATTTGAATACAAAGAATATATAGTAAAATCAATACATTTAGTGAAATTCCAATGGTACTTGTGTTATTGAAAATGACCAACTCTGTCGACTCATTTCCTGAAATGGATCGATAGATATATAATTACAAGGGCATAGAGGAGAATAGTTTTTGGTACCCTAATTGTGTGATCATTGATTACGTTCATATGAATTTTATGCTTGAGTAGCTATATCTTGAGGTTTTTCAGATTTTCAGTATTTATTCAGGGTTTAGGCTAAATAGAAAAGTACAGTCCTAAGTTTTTTTTTGAATGTTCAAATTTTATATTAGTTCTGAAAGGCACTTAGGACGACGAAATCAGAAAACAAATATTAGTATAACGGCGTATAAAAATTACACAGGACCACCTGTACGGTTTATATTTGTTTTCTTGGAATACTACCTAACGAAGGAGAGTTTATTGAAACTTCCATGAACAAGAGTTCATTTATCCCATAAAATCTCCAAAACTGTGACTGAGGGATATAAATTTCAAATTTTATATATAGGGAGTCATCAGATAGAACGAATGAAAAAATAAAGTAGATGGAGACACGATGAAAGTCATTATGTAGCCGATTTTTCGTAGATAATTTCAGAATGTCATGTGCCGTAAAATTATTTCAGGAATTAAAAGTAGCACCTCAATATTCATTCCTGAATTAATTGTGTTGTAAAATCGGTCACTGAAATATTTTTATATGTTTTACTGGTCCAAAATTTGCATATTTTTATACAGACCCTGATGAAGTCGCTTGTAAAAAGTAATAAAAATTTATTTGTGAAAACCAGTCCTTGCTCATGTCAAGTTTTTTCAACCAGCACCATCCAAAGTGGACAAAATTCGCCAGTCTTGGTCTTCTGAAATTGCATCTGACCTCCGTACCCATATTGGAATAAATTTATTCAGTACAAAACGTGACATGAAAACGTTTAATGAACAGAGTAATTTCACATTGTAATTTACCTGAACTCCGTTTTAACGTGAACCATTTCCTCAGATGCTTTCTACAAACATCATAATATCTAAGAAATGCCAAAATATCTGGTTTCTACATGTCTCTAGTCTATTCAAGACATAATTACAATAACAATAACTTCTTTTAGCAGGAAACTTAAAAAAATCAACACAGGATTGATTCAATAGATCGAGGTTGTTCAATTTTTGCCTTTTCAAGTAGCGAGCATAGGTTCAAAATCAAGCTTAGTCACTTTCCTCACACCAAATCATGCATGATTTGCAGAATTACATGAATCTGTGAACGCGTGTCAAGTTAATTCATTCTTAGCCGTTTAATGCATTGAAAATTCAGTACCGATAGTGATATTGTCAATAAGCGATATTTTATCATCCATGATCATAATCTCTTTGCATATTTGCCAGATTGTAATTTTTTCACCACGACCCAATGCCGTCTAGAGAAAGGGTTATTCACTGTATCACCCCCCTTATCGACGCCCTTGGTGGAAACCAGTTGTGCTTCAAACTCTGCTAACTTTGAAAGTGCCAACTTTTTTCGCATACGATTCAATTCTAGCTCTGATACCGGAATGTTATATTTTATATTCGACAGTGAAGTGTGACGAAAACATACAGAGGGCTTATGAAAACAACATTAAAAACTTGCCTAACGAGTCAGTGAGTAGGTGAGTACCTACCAACCAAACATGTATCCCGTTTGGAATATGGTTGAGGAATGTTTTTGCACTACATTCTCTCCTCTACCTATCACTGATCAATTGTCAATCTAGTTATTGAGATATTGCGGGGTCAAATGTCAACTTGTAAGCCGAATAAAACTACTGACAGGTGGGTGGTTAGGTGACTTCTGAATCTTCTGCTTTTCTTCCCACACTCGAATCATCTACATGTGTGAGCCAGGCTAGTGGTGTGTTCATAAACGTACGAGTTCGAGAAAGGGCAATAATTTCGCACATTTTTCATAACAGTCCAGTAATTTGACATGACATGACATGATCAATATTTTTTAATTGCTTCAAATGAAATTGTAAGGTATTTATTTAATCACATGCAAACTACCAAATATTCATGAATTCGTGAGAATAGTAAATGTGTAATTTCAATAAAGAAGTAGTTGTTTGATGGTATCGGATGGGTATGTACATTCTCTTTTTTATTCTTCATCTGTGAAAATTTTATCTGAATCAACATCACATTCGTACCTACTTATACGCCACTGGTATTAGGTGCATAATTGTAGAGGAGAAATATTACTGAAACTTTGAAACTGTCAATAACCCTTGCAAGTTATGACCACTTATTCTCGTGGGAAAAAACATTTGCTTCTCGAGTTACCCCCAGTATGTTTGAGAATACATAAACTTATCGTATGGAAGTATCATCGGTTTGACAACCATCTAATTATTTGAATAAGTATCTAGTAGTGGCTATCTAATTCTTATTGTTTATTGAGTGATAATTCAACAATTTCATTTGTTCTTAGACTGGGCTGAAATGATTACGAATATTATTAATTTGTGAGTCTCATTAAGCACAGAAACTAATTGCGAACTTGTGATGATAAATATGTGTTTTGTGTTAATAAACTCAATAGGTGCTATTAATCGATTGAAATGGAGATTTCGTTATCGGTATAATAAAATAATTATGGCCCCATATAGTTCATATACACTGCGCATATCTACCTGTATATCGCCTGTATAATTTTTATTTACTTATGGAAACCAAACACTGTTACCAGAATGGTTTGACCTTGCGTTCGTACCACCACTCTATATAAATCAAAGAATATCATTGATTAGATTGCCGTATTCAAATTTTTGAAATCGACTGAATTAGATTTACTATAATCAAACTCTTTCAAAACGTTGTTTGAGTTCGAAAAATCTGTACTGGATTCTTCTAACGTTTTAATAACCCTATATACCGGGTGTTTCAAAATTTAGAATTATTAGACACAGAAAAGGTAATTTGTTACAAAAAAAGCTGTTTCAACAATTCATTATCGAAATGATTTTTTTATTCCTTCGATACCTATCGTTTAATAATAAAAAAACCTAATTTGAAAGAATGCAGTATGCATAAACTCATTCGATAATTTTTGAATATGTTGAGTAATTATGTTGACACATTAACTTACACATAAAAATTATGGTTATTGAAAACACAAAAATTTTTAAAAAAGATACATAGCAGTTCAGATACTCTTCTTCTCTTCCGTTTCAATTTTACCCATGATCATTTGGACACCCTGTATCGCTTCTTTTGCATACAATCGCAAAAAGTTTTGCCTGTTGAGTACTTTTGTTAAAATGATGACAACGAAACAAGTATACTCAATAAAATTTCAATATTTCATTATTGAATGTGAAATATTCGTGGATAATAATTCAGAGTATTGATTAACTGCCGTGAACACTCTATTGTATATGATCCCTCCCACTCTCATTTTTCTCGAGGAATTGAGCTGCCACGGAGGGTACGGACCTGCAATTAAGTATATTGGTATATCAGAATACAGATAATCGTGCTAGGTTCATCTGTATTGTGGTGATTTGTGCGATAGGTATGATTCAAAATGTCAACAGAGCTCAGATCTGACTTAAGTGTGAAAGGTTATTGTAAGTACAGGAGTTTTTACTGGTATTTGTTAATTTTTTCTCAGGAAATAAATTTTTATTCAGGTAATATCGAAATGATTTTCATAATAATAGGATTGAAGCATTATATTTTATAATTATAGTCGGATATAGAGTCAGAATACCACACAACATGAAATGTTTCAATATAATAAAATTTTAGAGGAATGCCATAGAGTTTGTTTATCTTATTCAATAAATATTTAATATGTGATGAAAATTGATAATATTTGTTAATAATAATTCATTGCTTTTGCAATTTTGAGTTGAATGCTACATTACGGTTCTGCGTTGAAAGTTAATGGTATGCAAATGTCTTTAGCGCTTGATCGATACAAAAATTGCTGTAACGGTAAACCGAGCGAAAAACATAGGAATAATTGATAATATTTACAATATTTTATTATTTTGATACAAGACCATTAAGGTCAATAATTATACTTGAATTTAAAAAGTTTTGTTGAAGAATGTCTAAGTAGCTGTTTCATTAATCAAAAAACTACTAAAAACACATCCATCATCGAGATGTGGCTCTGATATCCAATTCGATATTACCTAGTTTCGTCAATGTGACGTCAAGAACAACGCGATTGTGAGGCAAATTAATGCAATGAAATCAAGAAATGAACGATAATTGCTATCCCAGATCATCGTCAGAACGTAGCTTGAGTGTGACAAGAATAAGTCACAGGGATGTAAAAATAAACCCCTGTTAAAAATGACGTTTAATCAACGTCGCCATTTTCGATTCGGTGTGTGTGTATGACCGAAACTCGATTCAAGTGAGTTCATCTGACATCACTTTGTTAGCCGGGAGATCCAATCAGTGCCTAATGGCTTCAGTCATGGCCAACTACGAATATAATGAATGTCGATCACTCGATGTGAATTGGCTAATGTGATCGAGAATCCTGGTGGATCGTCCAAAATTTGATAGCCTATTTTACAAAAGTACTTTCGGAAAAGCAGAGTGAGGAAAAATCAAATGTGAACAGATTGTAAAATATTTAGAATTATCTTCAGTGAATAACATACCTGGAAATATAATATTGCAACTTCAAACACCATACATATTATTTTGTTCGCATATCTTTGATTTTTACAGCAACATTAAAATAATTCATTAACAAAAATTTGTTATATATATGTTACATACTATTCTTTCATTCGCACCATTTCGGATACATCAAGAAAAGTCACTGTACCACGTCACTGCCTTGAGGATTTCAATTTTCATTGAAGGAATAAATGATTTGCATCATACTTTATTCAGATACTGGGCTATTAAGTTACTCAAAATAAGCGCGCTTTACGACTTAATATGTTTAATAGGTACCTAATTATGCGTACATCGCAATTTTAAAAATTCATTAATTTACAGTACTAGAATACAAAGTACAGACACACTCGTACACTTCGAATACAATATAAAACACGAATCACGTAAATACTGAAACCCTGAAGCAGAAAAGCCTTGTGATTTTGAACGTGAGAACGTTGAAGTCACAGAACTCAAGTTTTCATTCACCGATGTGAAAACCACAGATGCCCAATGATGCGTACTGAACAAATGAATTTAATTACACTTGAAACACAATTCAAAGAATACAGTTTCTTCTACCAAGTCTCATACTACGTTTTGGCGACGTCTTTGCGACGAAGCTTGCACCTCAGAAATTAATTCTTTGGAAGATTTTCGGGCAAGAATGGTCGGGACAGAAAGTACGTCCTGTCATACTTTCAGGACGTCGTCAAACAGATAAAAAACCATTATATCGGATGCATTATTCTGATCACAAAAAAAGGAAGTGCCATGAGGGAACGTAAAGAAGCCAAGGGATTGTTTCAGTCGTGGGAAAGAAGACCGCAGAGGCATTATAATATAATTATTTAATCCGTTTTATGAACCATAATTTGTAAGTCAGTGGCTCGACCTGGCGAAAATAAGAAGTTCCTATATATTACCAGGTACCTACGAAATCATTGAACCGAACAATACAGGAATATTTATTCAACTGACCTATTATGTTCCGAGAAACATGTTGAAATCATTGTTCTGATATCAGTACCCCGTAATATCGAATGAAATACTACCAATAAATATTTCCAAAATTATATAATGCATTTCCTGTTTATTGCGGTATTAACCGCTGTATTATTCGAGTAATCAATGTTAGAACTCATTATAATATACAATCAGTAACAATTGTGGTGACGACAATATTAATGTGTAGGATTTCGAAATTAATTACTATTTTCCTCATTCCTCTGACAACGACTGATATGCTATCACTTTGCAAATAGAGCAATTTTTCATTATTAGCTCTTATAGGCTATTTACTCGCGGTGGAGACTTGTGACAGCTTGTAAGAATATGCACATTTGTCTTTCTTTTTTACAGCGATCCACTGAGAAAAAAATAATTGAATTATTTGTTTTCATTCGGTATTGATTATTATTGATAATGATTAGCAATCTTTAAAAAAAAAGAGAATTCGAATGAAAGATTTTGCCTTCACCCCGTACTAACTATACAAGGCGGTATCATTCAAGGGATCACGAAGCTTCGGGAAAAATTTGCATATTTTATAAATATAGATCAGATAGTCTGATGAAATATTACCTTTCGAGCGATAAATTGCTATATACCAAGTGTACGAAATTTTTAGTATCAAAATTATATGAATAAAATTATCGAAGCGCATTTTTCGATATCGATATACACTCGTCAAAAAAAGAAATAGGCTGTAATGACAATAAGTATACATTTTTTATTGTCGGTTCATAACAGGTTAATCTGGGAAATATTGCGTAAGTGAAGAACAGAGAGGATTAAATTCCTTCACCTTGAATACACCAAACTCACGATTCAATATAGTATAATATGCTATTATGACATTTTCCTTGAAATGTTGACTCTTATATCATTGATATGAAAATACTGATAAACTGATTGATTAAGGCTGATAATAATTTGATGAAATTTATCCATTGAAAATAAACAACTTACTCCAACTTTATTTATATCGATGAATTCCAATAGTTTCTCTAAAAAACATTACAAAAAAATGTAAAAAAGTGGGACAGTGGAATAATCTGAACAGGTATGTATTCAATATTTGCTCAAAGGTTCTTAACCTCACAGAACACATATCGGCTCGAAATTTCTGTCTGCTATGGAAGAGAAAATGTGGCATCTCCTGATTATTTCAACTGCATATCAAATTATAATAAATTCAGTTTGATATGGAAAGTTGCCAAACTTGGTGGGTGTAAATTACCAGCCAAGAAATATCAGTTAGATTATGGGTTTATGACAAGTTTTCGTGAAGGAAATATTGCAACACATATTTCAATAATAACTACAATTGGCACCAAATGAATGATAAATTGCTTTCAAGTTGCAGTACGTTCGAAGTAGCAATTATATTAATAGACGTTTCAACCATTCAAGATTGAGATTCAACTAGTGCAACTGCAAATGCGTTTATTTCATATTCAAGTATAAAAGTGTCGTTTTGATGCCAGAAATGGAGTATATAATTTTTCTACAGCTATAATGCAGTTCCAATGAAATACATCGAATGGACATAGACAAGGTAAAGCATCGGTCAGCAATTCTTTGTAGATACTGTAACAGTTGGTACACAGCTGAAGCACCGCCTATACTTCGAGCTATAGTTTATTTCTCTTTTTCCATTTCCAAAAAATTCGACCGATGTCTTTGAACCTGCTAGAACAAAAAACAGCCAATTAAATGACAGAGTCAACACAAATATTTTCAGTTGCATTGCACGAATAATATGGACCAAAATAATGAGTTCTTCAATGCATATATTTCATGCGCTCTCGGAACAAAGACAACTTTTTTCATATCAATTAGGTAACGATCTGGAATTCAGGACATCGCAAGATATATTTTTTTATACATGTCTGCATAAATGTGGCCGAACTGATGATGTATCTCAGTCGTTATTTCTTCAAACAAAAGAATGATTAAAGTATCTCAATACTTATTCGAGCCCAGACAATCAACTTTTATCAGTACCATCAATAGAACATTTATCCATATCTTTCAAATTTGTTACACTTTTCGTTGAAATTTGTTTTGAGGTTATATAAACACTTATTTTTTGAATGACACAGTTTGAATTTTGATTAAAATAAGACATCAAATATACGTCACATTGACATAACAAGGTGATATAGCGAAGTGATTCAAATATGACATTTCAGAGATGTGTTCGCGCCACTTCAAAAATAAGATTTTGGGAGGAGTAATTACAGTATCGCATTTATGGTGCAATGGATCAGTTAGCATATAAAGTAAATGAATGATCAGTGGTATGAGGAAAGTCTTATATAATATGTGGACACGAAAGTTGTACCTACCTAGTGTGCGTTTCATTTCATTTCTTTATTTCGCGATAACACAATGTTTGAGAATGTGTTTTGAAACAAAGGATGAATCCAATGTAGCTAGTGAATTCTTTCTGTTATGGTAGGTCATGAATTGTACTGGATGTGCCTGTAAATAATTGGAAATACTAATTTCTCTTTTAGATTCATGACTTCTGACGTCGGATGAAATATGATAGGCCGCTTCTGGAAAAAACATTTCACACTACAGCAGATTTATCCATTTCATGAGAATCCCTCCATATTCGTGACATGCCAGGTATGTACACAGTCGTAATAAAAAACCATACTTCTTCAGGACGTGAAATAGGCATATCACCGTACTGACATAACCTAAATATATCAGATTTTTGAAGAATAGATCCAAGAAACACCATCTGGAATGTTGATCATTTACATATTACAAGCTGACCAAAATTCATTTAAAGATTCTGTTTGAATTTATCATGACAATTTCTTTATTATAGAAAAATTCTTGACTGGTGTTCTATGAGTTAAGGTCAATAAATGAGGCCTTTGAACTTGAGATTTGATAATGTTTTATTCATACTTTTCGATCTGAAATTTCAATCACAGCCGAATTTATGTGGTGTCTAGAACTAATTAAGTCAGATGGACGTTTTTCATTTAGTCGCATAAAACAGAATTATGCCTCCGCCATTTTACAAAACAACCAGTGCCGGCCTAAGATGAAAAATAAACAGGATTAGTATTTCAGTTCACAACATCACTTATTGATTGGGCAACATATCAATTCGGAATATTTGACCTTCAATGTGATGTCGATTTCAGAAATAGAATATTATTGTTTACTTCACTTCAAGGTTTACCATTCAATTCTGTAATTGTGTGTACGTGTTATTAGTGATAAAGAAATAGTACCTTCAGTTTCATATCATGAATTTTCAAATTTATCTGGGTTACAAAATATCATCTAAATTTTGACAGCTGTCAAATTTAGTAACCGTCACGAGAATCTGTCATTTCTGGTGGGACACAATGTACGTGAGTCATTTTTCCAGGAATCAATTTCGTGATTACACATCATTATCGTTTGGAACGTCATGTTAAATCAATCGACTATCTACATCTATTTGAATAAATTTCGAGGTAATCCTCGAAACTCCAACAGAAGACACTACTTTCCCAAGTGTTAAATGAGACAAATTTTTCACCAGTGGCAGCGTAACAAATCCGACCCGAACCTGAAGTACTTGGCGTACCGCAGCATCGTCGCACTATTCTTCGTCGTACCTTGGATTATATCGATATACCGAGAACGTGGAAAAGGAAAATGGCCAATTTTCCTAACGAATTGGGGTTTCACCCTGTGCACTATCCAAGCAGTGATAGGACTAGTCATTCTGGTTTCTTACGTACTAGCAGAGAAATTGGAGAATATGCGAAGTTTCCGAGCGATAGCATTCAGAATGTATCCGATGTACTGGGTGTTGAATACAATGGCAACGTCCACGGCTTTTGGAATCACTGTTGTATACTGGGCTAAGGTGTATGATGGTGAGTTTCATTCAAAAAGAATAAGGGATTAGTGTATTTTTAATAATTTTGAAGGAGGAATCACAGCACGTAAGCCGTTCTAGATACAGTAACGTGGGAAATATGACGCATGCCCAGATGTCAGATTGAATCCTAACGTTAACGTTCGTAGAACTACTTCAACTCTCTTTTGTTCTATTTTATTCGATACTTCAAGTGATGAAACAATGTGCTTGAGGTTTCATTATACGGCATTTATTTTGTGACAAGTTTATCCTGACTGTAATGAGGATACGGTTCTGGCAGTCTAACGATCTAAATCACTTTAGTTGTTGTTCCATGATCCCCTCATAACCATAAAAATTCGATATTTCGATGTGAAACGAACGTCTCAGCTTACAAAGACTATCGAAATACCAGATTTTTATAGCCCTTAGTGCCAATATGAAATTGGCCATAAAACCCAGCGTCACATATTCATTCACAAGAAATACAAGAACACGACGATAACATCGGTATATTCATCTCCCAGGAGGTGCTTCTTTTACAATTCTATGTATGGTTTAAATAACTTTATTCTACTTCGATAAAATATGTTTCGTGATTTGTGTAGCGTACGATTTTCTACGACCACCTCGAAGACGACTTCCTCGTAGGAATACCATATATGTAGGTACAGCACAGAACATGACGTGGTTGGAACATATGAATGATCTAATTCTCGTGGTAATTACTAATTGATTATTTCGCTCATATGCTATATGGTATAATTAGTCTGAGAGTTTGAACTAAAAAATAGATGAGCTTAATGCAACAACAATGAATTATTTGTCAAAACAGTCACTGTCTTTCTCCGGTTTTGATACATGGATATAAATCACCATCAGATAAAGCAGAATAGTTCTAAATAAAAAGAGAATCACTAGAATTATATTAATGAGATGATACTCATTTCAAAGAAACGAAAGATACATGGATACAGGCTGTCCAGCAAGACCTTGCGCATGCGTTGCAACGATTTTTAGTCGAAATTGGACTGCTTTTCTGAGTTATAATTCAAAACGTTTTTCTTCTTCAGCTTATGAAACTGATAAATTTTGAATCATTTTCAGTTTTCATAGAAGTGAAAGCACCAAAAGACGATGCGAATGATACTCCTAGATTGTAGATTGAATTTATCGAGAATATGAATCATTGTCACCCATCTGTCACACCTGTCATAGTACGATTCCTCTTTTCAGCTGAAACCATGAAGTTCGACGCAATGAACTTTTTAGTACATGGAAATAACTCAATACTGATGTTTATTGATTTATGGATGGTTTCACACCCTATAAGAGTCATGCATGTCATATACACGGTGATTTTGGGTTTGACGTATTCATTCTTCACCCTGATTTACTATTCAGCTGGTGGAACAAGTAGGTGAGTTCATTTCTGATATAAATATCAATGAAAACGTGATGAACTTCCGAGATGCTGATTATATTGTGATTCAATTCATTTTCCAGAGACGGATCTAGCTGTATCTATAAAATAGTAGATTGGGACAAGCCCCTATCAACTTCCCTAACCTGTCTAGGAGTCATAATATTTCTCATAGTCCTTCACATGACAACAGTATGGGCTTCTGATTTGAGGAGAAGACTAGATGAGAATTGTTGCAACAAGGGGCAACATACGTCTGCGATGTCAGAAACAAAGAGACAAGCTTCATATGTAAATGAAGGAATGTCAGTTGATATAGTTTGATGACCTATCTGCAACTTGCAATACGATTTTCCAGTAATGGGATGGTGGAGTGGAAGAATGTCAACGTGGTTTCGGACTTTTTTTAATGTGCTCAGTTCTGTGTTCGCATTTACTGTGGAAGGATGGCATTTTGTTTTATTTTCCACACGCTTCATGTAGTCTATAAAGATAACAAACCCATAGGCCGTCCTGTATTATAGCATTATTCAACTTTGAAATTTTCATTTACTGGATAATGCCATTGAAATAGTGTTTGAGAGTATAAAAAGGCAAACTATACCTACCTTGAAAAGTGCATTGAAAAATCTTTGGATATTGCGAAGCTGAAAATGAAGGAAAGGTACTTTCTTCATTTTTAGTTTTTTCTTCGAGATTTCCAAATTCCATCGTTACATTCAATCAGAACCTATTCAAGTTTAGTGGATGATACCATATAGTACTTATACAGGGTGTGTCATCAATATTTCGAAACGATTTTTATTGATTTCCCAGAAATGCCTAAACGGATAATCATGAATTTTTGGACTTATTACACTTAATGAAATATCCACAGGGACGTACTTCCTAGTGCTATTAGTCATCAGTAAAATAGCACTTAGTAACTTACTTTGAATTCTTTTTTTTTGTGGAAACTTAAAATGCATATTTTTTCTAATGTTTGATAGGTAATACTTTATTGACTATTTCAAGTTCAGAACTCATCAATGAGATTTGAAAGGAAGTGTATCTCGAAAATTATTTATTCCCTTTTTTCCTCATTTCAACCACGAATGAAGTTTCTTGCAATATCAAGGAAATGCCCATATGACGATTGTGATACAGAAAACAGATATTACGAATATACTCAATTATCAATATCGTTTATCTTGAGACATGATCTCTAGATGTTTTTTGCTATTTGATTTATTATTTTGTGGATATATGTAATGTATTCAAACAATACAGTATTATTCTCGATAAAAGCCGTGTTTTTTTGTTATGCCCATTTCCTGATGACGTGGTATTTAATAGTGAGTTCAATAATTATCTCTTTTTCATTTATCTGAATCACCTTTATCAAAAATATTTGGTCTTTAACTCCTGTGAACTAAATCATGATGGATTTGAACTCATTGAAGCAGCCTAATGAACCTAATGTAGCCATTTAGGATATATTCCTCGTTATTTTGAAGTTATTTACCTATATATAGGTAATAGAAAATCATGCCAATTCATGCATTGAACAAAATATACTATTCTCTGAATAAATGCTTGCGTAATCACCAACAAAATGGCCAAATGGATGTAGGAAAACTCGTTTCTGAACATTTCTACTTTTGTTTGTAATCAAGTTGTGCAAAAAATATGTTAACTATCATAGTCAGACGTGGGTGAACTAGATACGATTGAACAATTACATCGATGTTGTTTTCATTGGTTAACGGTACAATGAGAAGGAATACCTGTTTTAATTAAAAAAAAAGAGAGACGGAAAATGGTAGGATGCAAAAATCATGCCACCGCAATGGACACTAAACTGAAACTTTTCCATTGTCGTAGAAGAGGACAGGCCAAATAATATATTTTTTTCAGGGAAAACATGGAATATTTCTTGTCGAATATTTGTTGTGCCACAAAGCTCTGACATATGATCAATTCTTTTCAAAATGACATGAATAATTGCGTTGCGATGCGTGTTGAATTTTCACATTCAAATCGGACCTGAAGAAACTTACATACATAAATACATTGAAATACGTAAGCCCAAACGTAAGACTACGATACTGATCTCTTCTTCTGATCTAGGTATGTAATTAACTGTCCAGATTTCTTGAGAAAGAAACCTTCAGGATATGTGTATTTTTTTCTTCTTGGCAATTAAAAACATCTCGTTTATTTAGCGAGCTTATGCTGTTTTTCACGTTCTGCTAACGTGTTGACCTGTAGTACAGCGTGATCTTTTTTTTCAATCAATTTTTCACGGTATTCTACGCCACTGGTTCAACAGACTTAACTCAGCCGGTTGCCAGTTTGCTAATGGCAATCTTGAGGGGACAGTAGTGAATAAAAAACAGGGCCGGTCTAACGGTCTTCACTTTAATTGGACTGATCTGAAATGCTAAGAATCGTTGGTGAAATATTTTGTAAATACCGGTAGAGTAAACACGAATGTTGCTTACGTTTTTCGAGCAAGTTGGCTTTTTACCGAAAATATTTGTCTGTCTCGTTTTGTTTCCATTGTTCGGATGTTCTGCCTTTGTTTGTACCGAAACCAAGTTCAGATCGAGAATTTGCCACTGTGGATGAACGTTTATATGTACCGGATGATCGGAAAAATTCACCTCTTCATTTGATCAAAATTACGTTTGGTAAACTGAAAAACTATGCTTTTCAATTAAGAATCATGATCATGGCCCTGTATGCTGTTCGATCACTAAACAACTGAAAGAATCACCTACATCAACATAACATATTTGGCAGCCCAACTTTCCAAATAATTAGTATTGTTACTGCTTCCATCAGTGACAGCAACAAAAAAAGAAGTTGTAGTACCATAACCATCAACATGTGGTGCAAAGTACTCAAGCTGAACAGTCACTAGATCTCAGATTTACTCATGCTAGAAAGAACGTGGAGGTCATTTCTTTCTCGATGGGAGCGAACTAATTAATTAACAATTTTTTTCTTGACTCTTCGGTGGTATTTGCCTGTGGTACCAGTACCGGCCTGTCGCAATCTGCAAATATTTCGAGAGGGTGACGCAATGTCGAAGTAGCTAGTCCAGAACGAGCTGAAGTAGTCGGATGAGGGCCACAAATTAAAAGGGAAAGTTATACCATCGCATAGTATTTGTGTCACGAATCTTCAGCATAGATAGTTAGTGCTAAATTTATCAGATTTTTCTCACGAATCTATTGACCCAGCGACTGCAATGTTTTTCATTAGGATACTATTCAATCCCTCAAAGAAAATTTCAAATCTGTAATGAAATGATCATGATGATACTTGTAAATAGCTCAATCAACTTCAAGAATCACGACTGCCAGTGGCGTAGATAACAGGTTCGAATGTACTTTCTTGTTTACGAGAAAATATAATTTTGACGGGTTTAGTGAGTATCCACTAACACAAAATACAAAGTATTCAGTTTACAATCGGGATACCATACATTGTCTGTGAATTATTCAATATTTTCGAAATGTATCCAACTGTTGCTTTTTTCAATATAAATAGTACTGGAATTAAATTACATTGAAAATGACGAAAACATGTGCATCGTGATACTCAGAAAACGGTCCCATCATCAATCAAATCTTTTGAACGAGAATGTGATAACGTAGGAGCTGTAGGGCCTGTAGTATCAGATGTTAATTTTGTAGGTTATGTTTGCTGCTCTGGGTGTAGGTATCAATACTGCATGAACACACTTGAGGAAATTTTTGTGGTTCTAATGTTTCGCCACCTGCAGCGCTGTCCTCTATTGTCCTTTGTCAGCCAATCACAAATCAGATCCGATGAGCTTTTTGAAAGTAGGAATGGTTTTTATTCATCCCAGAGAATTCTGTAAGATATAGATATAATATTTCTGTAATTGATTTATTTACCATTCAAGTCCTAACCGTTTGTTTTGTTTACAATACGAACCGTCAAAAATTAATCACGTGATTATACCCCTAAATCCTCCTAGCGGATAATTATGGCAACTTTTTCTTCAAAACTGGTGTCACCCCCACCACTCGAAAATGCCGTAGATTCCAGACCTGTGTATATGATCATGGGCTAAGCTTAAACATAAACGTATCGACACTTGCTCGTATAGAAATTGAAGTTGGAGCTCAACAGTTTTCGAAATGAATGCAATTCATATTACATGTGACTGGATGATGTGAAAATTCTACACTTTCTCGATGAATTGAATTATAATTCAATTTTCCCAACATCATATTTGCGTAGCTTCCATAGGATGTCTGAGATAATTTGAAGTACTATTTCAAACAGAAAGTTGCGAAATGAACGGTTCCATGACTTGACGTCAAAAAAAACATTACTTGGTAGTAAGACAACGCGGTCAAAGGTGGTTAAACGTCGAGTAGACAAAGTACTGAGAAAAGTTGGTACGCCCATGTGCAGGAGTCCTGCGAGCTGCGAGAGTAGCACCGATGGAGATCGAAGCGAAGAGGCCAGCCAGCAGTGCCAGCCAGCTCGAGTCTAAGCCGGAGTCAAAGCCACAAACAAGACAGTCGACAGTCGCGATCGAGAAAGAGGCCGGTCGACTTGTTACTCAGTAGTGTGCATTTGTGCAGTTGAGGTGGTCACGATTGCCAGCTGATGTACTCGGGGCACTGACACTGACAGAAATCGGATTCGTCCGTGATAGCTGATTGGTCGAGGCAGGATGTGCTGCCCCTGAATGCGAAGTGCATGTTCCGGCCGCGAAATTACTTCGCGGCGCATTCTCGAACCTTCTGGCGATGATGCAGGGGTGACCTCGGCTGGTGCACCCGATCCCAGGACTTCTGCTGATATGATGGTGTATCCGGACCCCCAGTGGACCTGTTCGGCCACAGCCCCCATGGTTCAGCTCTACGACGACGTGGGCTACCGAGGTGAGCTTGTTTCTTCCAGGAATAACCATTCCCTTGCCGAATCCAGTCAACAAAATCACACTGAAAACTTATCCTTCTCTTCCTAGCCACTTTTCAGTCAAAAATGTACAATTACTTTGCTAATTTCTTTCATGGAGAGAAACACTACATTTAAAGGAAATATTTATCATGATTGTATAAACAATTGCCGTTTTAATAGTAGCCGAAGACTTTTGCATGAATTACTGAATCACTTATACCAGTGATTGAACAAATAACTTGGTGCTCATCTATATTTCCACTGCGAAATTTTAATAAATAACGTTATATTTGCATTACAATGGATATTGACAGTGTAAGCTTGAAATTCAATGGAAAATTCGATATTAACTCAAAATTTACATATATCTTCGATGTGTAACTGTCAAATTTCAGCCATGTGAATGTTTATGATTCATAAGAATACGACGTTTTATTGCTTTTTCAACATTTCTCTCAGAATGAATGCACGATAAACCCTTTTTCAACGTGCCGAAAATTGGCAAGGAAAAGAAAGAATCATCTCGAAAAGTTTTTGTTTGTTCTCAATAAAATTATCAAATTCGTGTTTTCTTCGGTCAATAACCGTGAGAACGAACAAAAATTTTTACATTAAATCAGTGACGTTATTTCGGTCGTATCTGGTCAGCTTTTTCATTTCGAACCTTATAGTGATTTGTAAGCTTCGATATTTCAAACTCAAAAACAGGTAATGCTCTTAATACCTCTTTGAATCATGTTCTTCTGTCAACTGTCCAGCGATGCAGAACCAAAAACAACACACCGGTGTTATATCAAAGAGTTGGACGTTAATAAATCCAGAACACTCGTATGATTGTGTCGTGTACAAAGAACGAAAGTACCGATGAAATGTTCATTATTTACATAATGAAAAACTTTTTTGTACCGTCAAGTGGCAGGCTAAGATTCCAATATAATAATTGTTCAACATCGTAAAAACATGTCGCAGCTTTTTATGTTGAGTCTTCTGTGTTATTTTGCAAGTATCGAATTGTTTTTCGTGACTTGAAGGGTAGAAATCCGTGAAATATAAAAATATAATACTCCACATCAGAACAAAGAATTTTTCAACAAATTATAGTTCAGAAATTAGGCATCAATAGTAAACCGAACCAAAAGTAAACAATGTGTTTCGGTGCTATTTAGTATTCAGTAATCTACCATTACTTGAAGTTGTTTGTGAGCAAACAATCGGATACCCGAATTGAATTGAAATTATGCAGCTATATGCTGAATTTACTTTCAACGACCAACGTACTTGCAGAAATTAAGACAAAGACTGATGAATGTAAACTAACAATAAGACGTAAAGAGTGACTCAGGAATTTGTTATTGAGAATTCAATGGAAAAGTTGGGACCTATTTTATGATATTGAATTGTTGTAAATGAATTTACTTATAATACCATTGAGTTATTACTTATTATCACAAATTATTTCTGCTAATAATAATTACAATTGCCTTCAAGATCTAAATAAATAAACAGAGTCTCCCAGTTCGATTCAAACCGTTGCAGGTATTTTTTGGAAAAACCAAAGGTATATTATTAACAAAAAAATATTTGAAAAATTTCAGGCATTGTCCTCTGTTTCAGTTTGAGGATATTTAATAGGGTCCATAATGGGTCCATAATTTGTGTGCAGTATAAAAGATATGAAAGAAGATAGATAGATAAAGGAGTAGATAGTCGATATATTGAAACGTTAAGTAGTTTTATAACTTTCGTATTATCGTCTGCCAATTTTGAAGTCAATCACACTCTTGAAAATTGGTGAAAACTACATCGAAAGATTCCGTTACATACATACACATAAAACATACATACAGGTCAAGTTAATATAAGCGTGTTGACGTGTTGATGAAAAAATGATCGTGAATGGCCCTAAAGCCGTGGCAAGACAAAAAGTGTGCGTGAGAAAATATTCGCGAGGATAGGTAAGCACCTTTTGTTTGGTGTAATTCGAATATTACGTTACACAGCCAGACAGTAAAAAAGTAGCAAATACAGCATACATTTAGCATGAACTTTAACTTGCACTACTCCCTATACACATTAAATGGTGCCGCCAGCAGCTTCTGATGTTTCCGATTGGCCCACTAATGCCGTAATGCCTCCGTTCTCATGCCGATCAACACAAAAAAGTGTGTAAACGACCTCATGCAACAATAGTTTCACATATCCTATCGTTGCTTTCGGCCATTGAGCTGGTTGTGAGAAAAATCACAAATTAACGTCTTCAATCCCAACCATTTCTCTCCAAAAAACAGGGGGCATATTCACTGCTAATGATTATCAGTTTTCAATATTACTACACTGGTAATTCTCATACTCTTTATTTGACACTTTACGAAGCACGAGCTTTACATCATCTCGAATATTATTCACACGTTTTTGTTTCTAGTTCGAATGAGCCTCAAGCTCATCGGTGACCTCGTTTAACAATATGTCTTCTAACATCGCAAGATCCATCTTAGCCTGACCTCAAAACACAAGAGTCAGGACTGGTAGTAAAGTTCTCAAAAAAACTGATTCAATCAATTATTATGTTGAAATAGGTGCGCTTGAAATGTTATTGCTCTGTGGCATGGGACAGAAGATTATGATGATTCATGTCATACCACGCATGAGCCAGTCATTCACAATTCTCACCGTTACCCACCGAGATAATGAAAGAATGAAGACTATTTTGATTCATTGCGAGTTACAAGTTGACAGAGGCTTAGAATGAATATGTATACAGGGTGTTCCTAAAGACATGCTCATATATGAATGGGTGACACATTTTGAGAAAAAAAAACAACAAAAAAGTCCTAGCTTTTGAGATACAGAGTGATGAAATTATGAAAAAAAAAACAGTTTTTTGATAATAGCTGAGATAATATTCTTCTTTGTATCTAGGTGAATTTTGTGATGTACGATTTTTTTCATTTTCTCTACCAGTGGCGTCCGTATGGGTTTTGCATTAAATATTTTTGGAGAAAAAAACACTACGCCACTGCTTACTTCCAAAATAAAAAGATCCTCATTCAATATTGAGCAAAATTAATCTCATAGATTTTCTTTGTCCAACGTATGGTTTTCACTTAAAAAATAAAAATTGTTTTACTTCAGGGTCTATTCCTCAAAAATCTGATGCGGCGTGAAAATGTTTGTGCATCAACTGAAAGCAAATCAAGAGATCAGATTCATAGAATTCATTGATGCATAGAAGACATGTACCAAATTCCTTAAAGATGTCTGAAATATTATCTCAGTTATTATCAAAAAAAATGTCTTTAAGGAACACCCTGTATATGGGTAGGAGGGTAGATGGGTACGACAGAATTACTATTAGAATTTGTTGTAATAGTTTTGTAATTATCAACATACCAGGGTTTTTTTTTGTTTGAAAATTGTAGAAACTGTATCATTAATATTTAAATAAAATGGCTAAACATTAACTTTATATTGAATACCAAATCAAGTTTCCAAATATTTTTGGGTTTGATGAAAACTGTTATCGTACTTTGAAATTTTCTTCATAAATTCACCATATTTCATTATTTTATCAAATTGAAAACACTCGTGAATATCTCGAAAACTGTGTAAGTGATTTTGCGATCCGATAGCATCTCTTGCTACTGCAGCTGTTGAAATATTCGTAAACTCAGAATTACCATAATTATACCATAATTAACTCTACGATAAATGTTAGAAATATCCTAGAATTCGCAGATAAAAGTTGGTTATTTCAAATTCAACCTTCTGAGATTAACATCAGAATGTCAGCCTGCTCAGTAGGTATTCCACTGTTTTAATTGAATATTGTGAGAATTGAAACAAAACATACTTCGGACAAAGATAACCTAGCATATCTTATAATGTACAGGGTTTCCTACATATGAAACGTTACGTAGAGAAAATTGAAAACGCGCATGCATATCCTAAGACAAGTTTTCATGTGTTATTTACATGCAGACTCAAACGTCCAATAATTTACTTTATATTGACATTGACAAGTTCACTTTACGTGAAGGAGACAATGTCGCGATGCATATTTTCATTAACGGTTTTATCTCGATCTATTCAATAACCGTAAGTACTGTAAAATAATGCTTGTACATATCGTATATTTCAACGTCTTGTTTGCATCTAATGGAATCTTCCCATTATAAGTAAATCAAATAGTCGTTAGTTTTCATGGCTTCATTCCTATCATTACCTTAACATATGACGAACGGTACAGGCATTCAAAACAGTTACTCTTACGCTCGATGTTAAACAAAGACCATGCAGAATATAATATAAAAAGTCTTGCAACAAACGACAAAAATATTTAACAAAAATACAATTCGACTCAAAGCAATAATCGAAACTAAAATGACTTGAATTGCAGATAATTGAGTGGAGAATGACTAATTGTAAGATTGAAACTTGAAGAGATGACCAGTTTTCATCTGAAAAATTGATTTTCTGATCATAACAACGCATGCAACAATGCTTTGCCGGAAGAGGGTTGAAGTTCTGATTTTGTTTGTTTATATTGTTGCGGTTTCGGTTATTCGAAACAGCTTTTAATTTCAATGTTCATAGTAATGGTTCCGATTATTGATAATATTCTGCTATAACTAATGCGGCAAGTTTTATTGAAAACATGAAATTAACATATAACATACATTGACATTTTTGACAGATCATTGTGTGAAAAAAATCAATTATGAATCGATTTAAATGTTATGCTAACTCCTGTAGCACATTTGGGAAAATATAATCTACACATCTCGTAGAAAATATCTACTCTGACAGATGAAAATGTATTATTAAAATAATATCGACTCTCTATTTTTTCAGTCAATGTTGTGGAGGCGTTACAAGAATTTTGGCAAATGAAACAAGCCAGAGGAGCAGACTTGCGCAATGGAGCGCTTGTGATATATGAGTCTGTTCCTTCGAATGCCCAACCATATGTATGTTATGTAACATTACCAGGGGGATCTTGTTTTGGAAGTTTTCAGGTAATATTACTGGACTCATTTGCTAGCCTAACATTTCAAATGCCGATCTTTCGGTGCTAATATATGCATCATTATCATAATTATAGCTTGTACCCACTGCCACGATCATAGTTTTGAAGATATGTTTGAGTTCATAATGACAAAAGTTTTTTCTAGCACGAAATTTGATGTGGGTTGATTATTGAAACAATTCCAGAAAATCTGTCAATAAAGAACATCAGGAACATCAAACTTTCCACTAGCTTTTTTTTCAAAATGTTCTTCATCTTCACATTCTTTCAATATTTCTACGTTGAGCACGAAAACAAATAGGTGGATAATAAAAAAAATGAACTAATTCTTGAACATCAAAATGGAACACTCAGTTCAATTAAATATTGACTTTTTCATCATAGCGAATTGGTGGTCGCATTAAATCAAAAATATGAAATAATTCAGTACGTTCAATGAGAAATAAGAAAATATTCGAATAAAAACGATACAAAAGGAATAAAATACTAAGTTTGACTTAATACGTATTCGAGTGAAAAAGAGAAATATCACACATTCCCAGTTACGCTCTTCTTCTATGTTTACTGTTGTTATCCACACCTTATCGTCCAAGATTATTTACTCAATGAGTTCTCACAGGAGGTGCATGCTGTAGTATAACATCTCTCCTTCAGATTGTTATCTAGATTATCTCGAACCCAATAACTATCAACATAATCACATTCATGATTCATTTCCATTCATCCAAAAGGCGTACCTATAGTTATACCGAAGGGATATTTCAGAGACCGCTTTTCATTCCCTTTATTAATTTATATCAGCTCCGCTTCTGACTGTCGCTCTTTTATTGGAAGGTAGCAGGATAAAGTAGAGACGCTTTCGGAAAACAAAAATGGCAATAAATTATCGATGATTTGATGTGCCGTACTGAAGTACGCCCAGATACGCCCCTGAACAGGCTATTACTAACATTACGAAGAAATTACTTACACGGGAGACGTATGGCTGATCACTTCCATCAATGATTTACTTTTCCTTCCGAAAATGTTTGCAATGTATAAAGATTCTTCGAGTCATTACTTCGTGTGTAGTTATTTATTTCTCTTTCAGAATTGCCCCACCAAAGCAGAAGCAAGACGAAGTGCAGCAAAGATAGCTTTAATGAATTCTGTATTCAACGAGCACCCTTCACGTAGAATATCGGATGATTTCATAGAAAAAGCAGTGTCTGAGGCTCGGTCATCATTCAAAGGTAAGAACTGGAAGCATTTCAGATGTCTGATAGAAATATACACATCTTTTGAGTGTTATTGTATCTTTTTAGCAAGAAATAGTTATGTCTATGACAATTAGTTTGATTCTGTAAGATAATTATTATCATAGCTTTGTTTGGAAATCAACAGGAACAAACACAGTCTTACAGTTTAATTAGTTAACTTTGGAATATTTAGTTTTGAGTTGGCACACAAAGTGAACAAATCGTTCTACTCTAATATAACAAGATCCGTTTGGAGTTCATTCAGGTCAAAACCTAGCAGTGTCTCCAATTGAAACGATGATTCATTGCACAGCAATGTTGAATATTTACCGGTCTGAAAATACTTAAATATATCATTTCATCCATTTTCATTAATAATAATCTGAATTCACTGTGGGAATCCACAGAGCGATAGCATCTAATGCATATTGCCTGCAGACAAAGAGTAGTAAAAATAAGTGTGCCTTTTAATGGGTAGATATTGTTGGGGAAGGATGTGATGTAATTTTTCGCAATCTTTATTTGCTGTGTAATTATGCACTGATTATAATGCTGAACCATATTTTCTCAGGCCTATGTATTCACAGGAAAGGAGTCTTCCTGGCATTAGATTATTAATATGTTGAACGGTTCTTACATACAGAGTAATTTTCACGAATCAAATTAAATATAGTTTAGCTACTTGGACTGGACTACCGAATATAGTGCATACGTAAATTCTACATCTAGCCAACCGGACAAAATCTGTGATACAAACAGCTGAAGTGGAAAAATCAATACGATGTTCCTCAATACCCGGTCCATAGCCGTCATTATTTATTTTTGGTAGGTGAGAACGAAGAAGTCGACAACCCCAACACAGGCATTGGCGCCTTTCGATTCATGCTCGAATCGAACAAAGGCCGGACGATGCTCGAGTTCCAAGAACTGATGACAGTGTTTCAACTCCTCCACTGGAATGGCAGCCTCAAGGCGATGCGCGAGCGACAGTGTAGCAGACAGGAAGTCGTGGCACACTATTCGAATCGCGCGCTGGACGACGACATGCGGTCGCAGATGGCGCTGGATTGGATAGCGCGCGAACAGGAATGCGCGGGATCGCTGCGCAAGGAGCTCAACCAGGCTGAAAGGGAGCTGGAATCCGCCAGACTTGCAGGCCGCGAATTACGATTTCCCAAAGAAAAAAAAGACATTCTGATATTGGCCCACAGTCAGGTCAGTGTCAGTTGAGAGTGACGGACTTGATTTGCGATATATACGGGGGCAAGAATAAGCGATAGGAACCGCGTTAGTTTATAATTCTTCTTGTAGTTTTCTGAGCTATATCTAATATTACAAAGTTGCTTATCTACACTGGTGCAGTGAGCATGTGAAGATTGAAAAAAAAAAAACTTACTCGTTGATATTTAATGATTTAATAAAACTATAATAGAGATTACTCAATCATATATAAAGTTTAGTTGTCATTGAACATTTTTTTCATTGAATAATTATGTGCTTGAGTCGTGAAATTATTCGACAGGAAAATGTCACGTTTCAACTGGAATATTTATTTATGGTGCTACCATTCATATAACTTATAAAGTTATGACCCGATCTTGCTTTTATGGCCTTGTAAAGATTTGAGCGTATTTGTTTCAATCTTTACGTGCTCACTGGGTGATGTTGTGTGTGTGGGCATGTGTAAATAGCGCAACAAATCCCAGTGTGTTTACACAACGTATAAAATACAAACCAGTATAAAATAATTCAAGAAATGAAAAAATGACCTTTTCCTATATAGATATCTAGAATGAAATAAGAACTAACATTCCACCAATGAAACACATCGTTGATATTGACATCTCCGTTATGTATCACAAAGAAATTGAACACGTAGACAGTTGAGGAATTCAATGTCGATTTATCATTCGAGATGACGTGCATTGCATATAACACCCAATTACTTCTTATTTCATTTGATTTGCTGTGAATCCATTGTTAGTTTTCGATCAGGCAACCAGCGGAAGGCTAGAGAATTTTTTGTTGTTCAGATGATCCATTGAAATAATTCGTTGTTGGCTCTGAACTACTAGAAAAAGAACGGCAAAATTGCTTGATAAGAATCAGACTAGTGACCGCATCGCTCTATTTATAAATCGCCGACGACTGTCAATTATACTGAGTGACGCCCAAGACGACTTCCAAAGCAAAAACTGTTAGACAAGAGATCCAAATTTATGATGAGATTAGTTGAATAGCTAGAAAATTAATTATACTTATTCGTCGTATAATAAGTAGACACTGGTTCGAGATCATTTTGGATGATTAAAATCCTCTCCATATGCTCAATGGCTTTACACCTTGATCTATCTCCCCAGGCTCTTGAAATTGATTGATTCGTTCAATAGTAGTGTATAGAACGAATTATTCGAATGGTTATGAGAATATCTTGAGCTTAGTGTGGCGATATTCTTCAGTTCGTTATATTATTGAGACTGTTTTGTTATTATACGTAAATTATTTTGATGTTGATATTGTATTATACGGGATATAACCACTATCAAATTATCCACGAATCTTTTATTGCTTTATTGCCGCGTATGTAGCTTCTACTTTATCATGTGATCTACAACGATTGAACATGTTGCTCATTAGTGATTCCTATTATGCTTCAACATCTCCAGTGAAAGACACTGTACTGGATACCAATAAAAGCATAGCATGATTTGCATTTATTATGGGCAAAAGCCACGTTAAGATTTATAGACTTGAGCGGCTATCTCGTGATTTTCGTGACGTGACAGTAGTTGTAGTTATTCGCCCTTGCCAATAACCTAATTATTTCTCGAACCAATCTATTTGGTTCATGAAACTGTAGCAGTAGCTGTAACAGTAATTGGACATTTTGAAATGCGGTATTCCATAGACGTTCAATCCTTGTCGATCACTGTGTATTATGCCTTCAATCATATTCAATTATGCATCTTGCAATAGTATGATGACGATGGAAATATAGTGTCTATAGTTGCCAATATAATTGTTTGTATATTTTCTAGTATACATATTCTGTTTATATATATATTATACTAATATATTCGCATTATAACCTGTGATAAAAAAAGTCGGATTATTTTGACTATTATAATGTAAAATCATTGATTGTATCTTAAGACAACTGCTAATTTGTATTTAAATGGTTTATTTCTCAATGAAATGGGTTGTTACATTATTTCCATATAAATCTTCGTACAGCTTTTCAGGGATGAGCCACATATTAATAATAAAAAGGGAACGATTTTTGTCTATAGGCAGATCATTTAGATTGACTGAAATAATAATGCTATATTGCTGAGTGTCATAACTATTGCTGAATAAATATTCAATTTTATCAAATAAAACATGTTCAGTGTATTATTTCATTTAGTCCACTCTCAAACTTAAAATTGACTTTTGGAATTTGTTGTTTTAAATCAATCCATTTGGGTTACACCTGACAGTACTTGACTTTATTTCAACCCAGTCTTCATTTAACAACACTATGTACTTTTGAAAGTTTCAGAGCGATAAAAAGATATGCATTAGACGGAAAAGTCGTACATTAGTTATCAGTCAGACCCCCTGACTAATCATTATTATATAGATAAAATAAATGCACAGACTAATCAGTCAGTTTAATGCTCTTCGCGCGGTTGGTTACGTTTCTTTAAGAAAAGTTGGTTCTCAGTTTTTGAACTATACAGTGCTAATCAAATAGTGTGTATGTATATGTTGTCGAAGTTCAGAAAAAAAGAGATAATGATTTCTGATGAAGATTTCAATCTATCGGTAAGTCGATTTTTCGTTTATTATGACTTGGAGCCGAAATTCCGGAGGAAATTTTCCTGTCGGTACCCAAAAAGAGAATGAATAATATTGTCATTTGCAAAAATATCATGGATATTTCTGAGTTGAAACGAATCAATATGAACTATTTTTAGGAGAAAATCACTTGATCTTAACGTTTTGTGGATTTTTAGAAATCCATCATAGTTTCGTATGGCTTATGACGTTCGGATTGTGCGTATTTTTAAACTGAGCGTGTTGTTAACATATATTGCTCATCGCCTGTCTTTTTGTCTATAATATTTCGAAGAAACACGACATTTACACGAATCGAATCAATACAGAAATTATTCGTTATTCTGCATTTACGTGACGTCATAGGTTGAGATCTCTTTGCAATATGAGGATGTGGCCATTCTGATAGTCTCGCGTTTTTGGGTGACGATAAAACACATTCACTATGATAGAGACAATCTATCATGTGATGCAAGTCGAAATGACAATGATACAGATTGAAATAGTAGTATTGAAATTTGAAATCGGTCTCAACAATAAGAATTGCGTCAATTCGTATCCGATATCATATGACATTGACATAACTGACATATCACTGAAGTCTGCTTCATCTGTCGTGTGATACTGTGATTTGTATGGTTGTGGTTTTGTTGAAACTGTTGAGAGTTCAATCAAAAATATCCGCGGGTCCGCCCCCTATTTTAATGCAAAATTGTTATCAAATTCTCGAGAGTATTATCAAGTTGTGTTTATTATCGTTTGAATTGAGTTTTCAAACTCTTAGTATTATCATAATATGTGCATTAAAACTCATCTGAAGTATTTATAGTCCACAGTGTTTACTATATAGGATGTGGTTTGGTTGATGATTATCCTAAATAGTTGTCAGCTAAGCTAATTGTTTACAATTGACCATTTGAACTTTGTTGTGCCCTCTAGGTTTATATTCAATATAAATTGGCATGATTACATAGTCACAATGACGGTTGATTTTAATGATTACTTCTGGGTGAGTTGTCCTTTCATTGATAAATTGATGAACCATTTTAATATTATACCTTCCTTCTTTCAAGGGTGAAAAAAACAATGGTTTCGATGTTTTGTACCATAACATGAAATATGGACTTGTTGCAAGTAAAGAGTTTGCTGATTTTTTAAGAGAGAAGTATGTTTAATTCAATAAATAAGCAAATATTCTTCAGATACTCTTGTAGGTCAAATGTGGAAGAGAACAACTCAAAATTACTGAGCAAATTAGCTAAGCAGGCTGGTAGTTGTTGTGTGCATGGTACTTTTGCACCATTATGGCAAGTACTGAAGACTTCAGCAGAAAAATTATCTGCACTTCATATGCAAATGGTACAAAAAGTCACAGATTTGGTCAAAGAAGTTAGTAAATATGCTGAAGAACTTCAAAAGAAACATAAAATGGTGAGTTATCATCAAATGTTATCTTTTTATACAAATATGCATTGAATGTATTCTAGGTAAAAGAAGAGGAATCAGGAACTCTTGATGCTGTACAGTTAATGCAAAATATCACTCTGAATGTCCAAAAATCCAAAGACACTTACACACAACGTGCTCTAGAATTGGAACGCTTACAGAAAGAAAGCTCAACAGCAAAAGAAATTGAAAAGGCAGAACAAAAGTTGAAGAAAGCTCAGGAAGAATACAAGAGTTTCTTAGATAAATATAGTAGTATCAAAGAGGATTTTGAGAAGAAAATGTCAATCACTTGTAAAAACTTTCAAGAGCTAGAAGTGAACCATTTAGGTCATATGAAAGTGTTTTTGAATAAATATGCTGAGGTTATTGAATGGACACATGAACAAACCGGACAGGTACACAAACAATTCAGACAACAATGTGTGGAATTGACAGTTGATCAATTACTTGAAAAGTTTGTTCAAAGCAAATCAACAGGACTGGAAAGACCAGGTATTTTTATCTAAGAAATCATGTAGAAATGTACAGAGGTACTATTTGAAGTTAATTTAGTCCAACCATTTTTTTCATTTTAGACTGAGGATCAATTTTCAAATATGATGTGACATTCATTATTTCCATAGCAGAGTTATTCAAATCGTCTATTTTTCTGTACAAATGTGAAATACATATTTGAATTTGCATGTACCATTTTGAATGCCTTGAATGTTCCGTTATTAAAGTCTGTATGAAGTCATATTTATTTTTCAGTCATCTGATTTATTGTTTGTAAATATCATTCAAAATTCATTTATAAAAATCCAGTATTTTTGTCTGTTTCATTGTCAAAAACCTTCAATTGTGAATTATCACTTACAGTCATATCCTACAGTTATTGATTTCCTGATTATATTCTTGTAATATATTTTTACACAGGTACTTTGGATATCGATGACTCTCTCACTTCTCCAACTACAGAAGTGGACTCCAAGCCTACAAAGCTTGAAGGTAATGGTCACCCTGAGCAAACAGTGCCAACACATGCCAAAACATCCCGTCGAACAACCTCTCTCCTAAATCTCTTCATGTCTAATTCGCAGGGTACGTTAAGGGAAGCATTATAGAGAAAAAATAACAAGAGAGATCTGATAGAATTCACAAAGTTATTATCAAAATTCAAAGCAGATGACTTGACGATTCCACTACAACCACCAAAAAATTCATTCAATATTTTTTCGTGGTCTGTCAGCTCAACAGAGGTTTATCAACAGGGTAACATAACAACAAGAACATATGTTATGCATGTCATCAATATAATGTAGAAAAATAACAAGACAATTTGTTCGAACTTCAATTGGAATATTGATTATTGTTGATGAAATAATTATTTGGCAATGCACTCGTAAAAAATGCAATAACTAAATATTTACTAAAAATTGATTAAATTAATTTTGATTATACTCAGTTGTTCAACCAACCTATCGATACACCCTGTGGAATAACAATCTTCAAAATATTTGTCAGATTGATTCTTCTGTTTTATAGTCTGTTCATTGAAAAAAATCATGTGTTGATGAATCAGGTCATCAAATATTTATTGCATTTTTTCTCAACTGAGTATATAAACCAAGAACTAAGATGACATTTAGATAAATTATGTTTTAGTACAACTAATATGATGGGGAAAATATAGACAATTTAGTTCCTCTGAATACTTCATTGTATGAATAGGCTATATCTTATAGCACGAAAAAATATACAGTATGTATCGTCCAGATGGAATAATTTCGATAATCAATCCTCTGAATATTCGAGATGAGTTTTATGTACAGATGGCCAGATGAGAATTGATATTAATCACTGTCTCATAGCGAAGTTTATATTATTAAAATATGCTTTTCAAAAAACCAATCAAACTGTCGGCTGTCATCGAATTCATTCCATTCGTCGCAATACACACTGTATAATTCAGATTAATTCACAATGTAGTGTCAGTTTGATACTCTTAGGTGGAAGTATACTTAACTGAATTAATTTTGACCCATTAAATTGTGTGTAAGTAGGTCGATAGTGTGGTTCAAACAATGTTGATTTAGTTTAATTTTGAAATATTCTCTGATATTTCGAACTCCTTGTGAAATTGAAATATTGGATCTCTCTTAAGGTCTTCAGGTGGCTAAGTTCTGTGTATTAAACAGGGGCTTGGGCTATTTTTTAGGATCACGTGAAAGTCGAGCAGGTCCTTGCAGTGCTCCGTCAAGCCCCACTACCCCTGACGGGGAGCAACAGCTGACTAGACATTCCAATCGTGGATCCAAGTGTAATTTTCATATCTCTTCCCCTTCTTATAATCTTTCAAGCTAGGCGATTGTACAAATTCACCCATTTTCTCTAGAAATCCGAATTGAATTGTGATGATTTTTGTCTATTCTTTCTTCAAAAAATCCAATTCATTTGTGGCATAAAATCTTCGAATCTCTTCTCTGAATTTTCTTTTCTTCTAGATCTATATTTCTATACTATTCTCTTGTAAGATGTCATTACAATTCATGTTCGGATCTTCGCGATTTCGTTGATAGCTATGAAAATTTCAGGAAATTATTTCCGCTTATTCTCCGAATAGCTGCATGACGGCTCTTTCCCCTATAGCCATGAAAACATTTAGATAATTTAAGGTGGAGGTTGATCTAGACGGTTAATCATGGTTAAACTGACTAACTCTATATGCTTTCATTATCCAACAATCATATATATATATCTATATGATATATGAATTAACGATGACGTCGATTAATATTCAAATGTTTTGATGAGATAGATCCCACTTCAACTCAAGATTACACTACCAAATAACATTCAGCCATGAAATATCTTCAGGAAATCTATGAATCATTGATCAACTAACAGAATAAAGTTTTCTCAGTTTTTCCTGTATGATCTGGATGCCTTATTTTTCTTTTCAGCAGTTCCTGTCTTGATTTTCAGGTAGTCGCTACACTTGCTTTTATTGTCTGTTATGCCTCTATTTATATATATTTTTTTATTCGTTGCACGTACTGTACTATCGTAGATTCTCGTTTTAAATATCATGTCTATGGCGTTGTGTTGGCGAGATGTAGCACAAAACACTCTATTGCTTTCAATATACCATATAGCAATTCTGATTCATTGTATATAGTCATGTTTCTCTGATCCTCTTCAAAATCACTTGGAATTGCATTAGGTGTCTTGAAGTCTTTCGTTATCAGCTTTGAACTATCAAATCTGAACACGTTGTCTTCACTAATAACTGTTACCAAACATTATCGTAGGGTTTCTACGAAGCAGAAGGGACAAAGCCAAGCAAAAGAAGTCCAAGAAAAAGAGCAAAGAAAGTGTAGATACACAGAGCAACAAAGAGGAAAAATCTGATATGTGAGTCATTACTTTATTCAAAGTTATATTGATTGTAATGAATGCAAATCACTTTTACAGGGAGGAGAAAGATGATTCTCAAAAAAGCCAGAGAACTATTGAAACAACCGATCCATCAACGCAGGAAGTTGATGAAGATGGTTTCGTAATCAGACCAAGTGACCCTCAGACTTGGAACAATGAAAAGGGCAGTTTCTATTCATCATCTGATTCTGAATCAGGTAACACACTGCCTTTTCGGCTCTCAGCGATTTTTCGAATCAAAACTCTTTGCAGATGACGACAGAGAGCGCAAGATACACGTCGAAATAAAACCACTGAATAATGGATCTACCCCAATGTCTGCTTCCGTAGACGAACTAAGAGCGACTGTGGAGAACTTCTACTTGTCGCCGACAGGGGGCTTTGCGAGACGCGGCTCCAACTTGGACGATTCTATGATGAAGAGGTCACAATCTGTTTCTCAACAACTCGGGAAGCCGAGTAGTGATCTGTTAGGCCTAACCTTCCAACAAAGTCCCACTGCTTCGAATGCTTCTACTCCTACTAGCTCGCATCCCTACGCTCCTTTGCAGAGCCCCTCGCAACTGGCCTTGAACTCCCCCACTTTGTCAGTGTCGTCGCGATATGCTGGTCAGTGCCCGTGATTATGGGTTTTGTTCAATGATTTATTCCTTCCTGGTACTCGTTTCAGAGCTTGGAGAGATTTTCTCGGAAGATGGTGAACTTCAACAACCTCCGCCCAAGCATCCTCAAAGACAAACTCCTACCCCCACGTCTGGGTACATGTCCATTCCGAGACCTCCATCGCGTCGGTCAGATTCGTCGAGAACTCTCGCAACTCAGAGCATCAGTCGTGCTGACAGCATCAACAGTTTGGAGTTTCGCACTGCTTGTGTCCCTGTGGGCGTGTCCAGAGGGCCATCGCCGTTAACGATCGGCATGGCTGACACCATTCCCCTGGCAGTTGCCTTTCATGAAATAGTTCATTCTTATTTCCGAGGATCTGACGAGTCGAGGCATGTGACGGCATTACTATTTCATATCGAAGAAAATAAGCTCATGATTCATTCCATAACATAAACCATTATTTCAGGTGTCAAGTCAAGATGTCTGGGGAAATGATGCTCTCGTTTCCGGCTGGGATCGTGACAATTCTAGCAAACAACCCAAATCCAGCGAAATTAGTATTTCGCGTCAAGAATACTCAGAGTTTAACCAGTATTTTACCCAATAAACAGTTGATTAGTATGTGAGTAACCATCGTCGTCAATACAAGGTTGTCTGGAACTCATTTCATGATTTTTCAGTGATAGTGGACAATCGTCTAGTGATTATTTAGGAATTGAATTCATAATGTCTGCACTGAGTTCCTTACTGAAAAAACAATCAGAACAAAACCCCAGCGCATCGTATTTTAATGTCGACATTTTGAAGTATCAGGTTGGTATTACAAATGAAATATCATAATCATATGCCTTATATTTGTAGCTACCAGTGTTTATTGTATATTAATATTATATATTGTTTTGGCAATTCCATTTCAAACTGTAACTATTTTGTAGGTCAAGCCGAAGCAAGGTGCCAATTCATGTCCGTTTCAACTGGTCGCCTATTGGAAATGCTCTAGCGCTCATACAGATTTGAAAATCGACTACAAGTATAACTCCCATGCTATGAGTTCACCTTCTCCTTTGCTAAATGTTACTATTGCCGTTCCTGTACCTGGAACTGTCAAAAATATGCAGACCAAACCCACGGCCCAATGGTAATTACTGAATTGAATCATCGAGAGAACAAGTGTAATATTTCTAATCGATTCCAGGTCCAAAGAAAACAACAGAATAATATGGAAGTTCACAGAATTGTCGCAACATTCCGAGAATAACGGCGTTGGTTCTGTGGCAGCAAGATACGACTTGGAAAGCGGACCCGGTACTTGTCAGACCATATCGACGCAGTTCAATTGTGAAGGCACCACTCTGTCAGGAATCGATTTCCAATTGATGGGTGCCGGTTATAGGCTTTCTCTCGTCAAGAGACGTTTCGTATCCGGCAAATATATTTGCGACGGAGACCAGAAGTTTAGCTCGGGAACGTGCACGCCATCTACCGTGTCCACGGTATCTTCTCTCGGTGAACCGAACTGCTAGCATTCCCACATATCTTCTGTGCAATACCCTACATGTAACTTACGTACTTGTATTTCGACGTTTTTTATTTACTATTTTCATGTTATATGCCTATATATTATATATAGTTTATGAATGCTATTTTATAAGTGCATAAATAGTCAAGTATCTATTTCGCGTGTCTGTTTGGGCAGGAAATGTTTTGAATATTTCGATCAAGATTCGCAATGGATTCAGATTTGAAGTCCCTTTTCACTGAAAATATGAAGAAAACCTTACATAAACATGAGTTTCGAACAAAAAATTACTAATCCTATAACTTCACTTGTCATAGACTAATTAATACAATCCTTCGCTGTCAAATCAATAATGGATATCATTACAGTGTGTGATGAAAGTATATGAATGATTGAGTTCGGTAAACTATACAGCTTGTTTGCAGTTTTGTTAAGTTTATGGAGGTTATCAGACGAAAATCGAGAAATGCTCGAAATTATAACTTTTGTACTGAATGAAGTCACTAAAAAAGCGAATATAATACGTATAATATATATAAACCAAACTATTCACTATCACTCCCAAAAAACGAGTAATGTTTTGAAGGGAACATATTAACATAATAATATATAAACGGAAATTTCAGAAATGAATTTGGGAAAAATTTGTTTTCCAAAAGAAACTATAATCAATAATTTCACAGATTAATCGTTAGATGCAAACAATCGATTCGATTCATAGTTTTACAGTTTACTATCAATCACATTAATATTATGTATCATAGGCAATAGTCAAATAAAACCTTCTATTTTTGAAAGAAAGTTTCAATCGTCCAATCCTAGTTGGCTTTAAACACGAAGTCCAAGAGGTTTGAAAAAAGCAGTGAATTTTTTTCCATCATGTCTTAAAAAATTTTCAAACAAAATCAAATAGATGTATTATAAGAAATAAAGAAGATAAGTAAAAAATATTCAACTAGCCAAGATAAATAGCAATGAACGTCCATATCAACGTTGGATTTCTCATTAAGTCACAGTTTTTTTTTAGTACGTACAGATAATTAGAAAAGGAAGGAGTAATAAAACACACATTGATTAACACAATTTGTATATATATATATATATATTTATATCTTTTTAAATCACTAAAATAATATTACAAGTGCGTTCGATGTACACTAAATTAATTAGAACTCGCAAGCAAACGCATCTACACAAAATATATATGAATATTATATCAACGATAGTTTTTCCAAATTTTCCGTGAAAGAACACGCGTGCACTGGTGAGAGATCATTGAATTTTTCTTGTAAAAAATAGGACGTCTGGTGACTTGGCGAAGGAATTTGAAATGAAATATTCCTGCAAATTTAATGACGGACTTGGTTTGATGGACGCATGGAAGAAATGTAAGCCCTTGTAGACCAGTATATTCAGAATGAAAAACGTTATATAGTTATGCCTAGCTAAATTATGTCTTCGTAAGTATAAGTCTTCAGCAGAATTTGCAGTAAATATATATCCTAGATAAAAATATTTCGGTGTCTACACAAATTGGAAAATGTCAAAGGATTTTTTGGTAAAAAAGTAAAAGCTGTCTTGTTACTTCAGACTCAAAATTGTATATCTATATTTTTCAGTAGAGTATGATACTGCGATTCCACAGAATATACGTGAACGTCATACTTATATTCCTAAATCAAGGAACAGCATAACAAACTGCTATTAAAAACACTATCGGACCAAAAATGTAATCCGAGTCAGTTATTAGATTACTAAAATGTCTCAAACTTTTAGATGGAATGTCTGATTTAGGTGAACATGAATCATTTATTACCTATGCATTTGGAACCTCCTAGGAAAAGTTAGTAGGAAACATTTTATCATTGGATTTATCACACATATATCCCTAAATATACTGAACTACCATTGATTATTGAGAAGGTAAGCAGAGCTTTAAAGTTGCCAAACGAGAAGAGCTTTATAAGGACCATGACACATTTTCATATCTAGATGTATGCAAAGATGTAGCACGGTTAGATCACAAAAAAAACATTGCACAACAATCTGAAAGTTTTGGCTACTACCCTGTTGATTCGCACAAGCTGCTGTCATAATTCACTGATGATTTCACTGCCATCTCGGATGATGAACATTTCCTGGAATCCAGATACTCTCAAGATGAGTACTACCATTTTCAAGAGATCTTATCCTGTAAACAAGTAGGAAAACATATAATATATAACAAGGGAATTTGGGATAAAAAAAATTCACAGCACATAACAACAGCCATTTTTTCACGGAGATGAAATTCTGAATAGACCAATCTGCAATACAATCTTGTATGAACTTACCTGTGGGGCAATGAGCCTGAGTTCCAACTTGTTCTGACATATTCATACCTAAAGCAATTTGAATTGAACCAAACAAAGAAAGCAGAACTCAGGTCTCATTAGGAAAAGCCCACATGAGCCTTAGTCTCTTCTATTAGTGTAGGAGGAGCCGATTGAGCGACTGGAGGTGGTACTTCTACTGGAGGAGTCCAAGCTTTCACTTCGCTGTGGGGTCTTATAGCTATGTCACCTGAAATAATACTTGATACAGAAACAATATAATTTCAATAAAGAACGTTAAATATCCTCGAAAAGTACAAAGTTCATTAGATATTTATCATTAGACTACCTTCCTAAATAAAATGAATCTCATGTAAGTTTACAAACTGTTGTTGAGGAGGTGTTACTAACCTTCCCTGACATTTTGTGTCACTGTGAACGTTTTCCCAGTATCCAAAGGCACAGTCCAGTTGACTGGATCTGGAGAACGCATAATGATCTGTTCTGGAGATTTTACTCTGGTAGGCTCTGGTGGCGACTTTATGATAGGTTCATAGGTTATGCTGTCGTGTTCTTCATGTGTAGCGGTATCCTTAGCCACTGATGGTATATTCTCTGTGGCTTGATCAGCTAAATCAGAAACTCTATCAATGTTTTGTTGAGGTAAATTGGCGAATGAAGGAAGAAAAGCGAAACGTCAAGTTTCTATAAGCTAAAAGCAGCAGCGGAAATTTTTTTCGAGCCCTATTTTTATTTTTTCTAAAGGAAATGCAGAAATGGATGCATGCAAGAAAAAGTTGAATACACTATTTTGATTCGTAATTTGAATGATTCAGAAGAAAATACAGGTACCTGTATAAAGCAAAGTTGTGGAGATGAGATATAGTAACTACTTAAACCCGAATATTGAATATGAAAAAATGTTGTTGAACCTAATTGTTTGTTCATTTGGATATTCTTATTCAGTTTTGAGTAGTTTTTCAACATCGATTAACATTCAGGTAATATTTTTGAACATACACATTTATTTATCTTTGCGTGTGCCAAGGGTCGTGCCAAATACGTATTCTTACCTTCTTTACTTCCTTTTCTATCTTTAGTTGCTACTTTTTGATTATTCTTAGATGAATCTACACTTTGCGATTTGTTATGATTTTGCAATGGTTTGGCCAATCTATCGTCTTCATTTTTTGTTACTACCGGACTGGATTTAGATCGGGATGAGACAGTGGTGTTGAGGGATGCTAAAACACCGTAACATTTTTTACAAATAAAATTTCGCACAGTCAAACGCCCATTCAGTATAACAATTAACCAAAGTCATATAAAGCACACATAATTATTTTTATATAGAGACAATTTTGTATTGAAAGATGAGTCAATATTTCTTCACTGCGTAACCTACAATAATAGGATTATAGAATGATAAAACAAATGGGTTGGTAATCAAAAATACTACTTTGGTGGACAGAGATTTATCAACGACACAGACTGACTATATAACAACTGGTGGTTTATATACAGTGATGAGTAAAAGTGTGGAGCTATTTTGCCGTATTTCCATTTTTTCCAAAATTCAACTATATTTAGAATTTCAGAAAATAAGGAAATAATGCCGGTAACATTTCGGAGCCAAAATCGTCCCATTCTTCTATCCATCATTGTATATACCAAGTTTGTAATAATTAGTAATGTGAATTACAGTTTTGAATGCAGATGTTAATGTCAATACAACAAAAATGATTATTTTTTAAGCACACACACACACGAAACTACAAAATAAAGGCATTTAGGTACTGGATTTTAATGACAAGGAAATCAGAATGTGTGGAAAAAAATCAAATAGCCAGAAGCAATATCACGAGTCTTGGCACACACTGTTTATAGTAATACCACCCAAATTTGAAACAGTCAAACATAAGTGTACCTAACCACTAATCAATAACTATAAATACTAGACTCTGATGCACTCTAAAGAAAAAAGAACCACAGCTGTTTCAAACTTTGGGTAGCCACATAGTTAAAGGCTTACAAGGTCTTGGTCTTTTATTCGAGGGTGTTTCGTTCGATGATTTTCGTCCATCTTTAGCGGTAGTTGATCTAGATTGACGTTTGGGTGACCGTTTTTCGACATTAGTTTCAGGTGTCGGCCCTACCGATTGCGACCGTACTAAAAATTCAGAACAAGAAAATGGTACACTCCGAGAATCAATCGGAGCGCTGATTATCAAGAATTTGAGTGAGCTGCCACAAACAGTTTTACGCTTACCTTGCTTCGCTTTTTGATTAGCCCTTTTGAGGGAAGAAGATTTCATTGGGGAACTTTTCTTAGGGCTACTTTTCTGGGATCCTCTAGAATCGTCATCTTTTCTTGGAATTGTAGGTTCAAGCTTATCCCTAGTTGGTGACCAGATCAATCCTTCGTATTCTAAATAAAAAATTCATGTACTCAATTCTCAATATTGTTGATGATATAATAATACCTGATCCTCCAGTCGTTTTCTCTAAGTGGTGTTTGATAATGTCCCTGATCATTCTAGCCGAATTTTCTGCATTACGATGAGCCTTCGTTGGAGAAGTCTTTCTGTTATTGTCTTCTTTTTCTTCTTTGGTGTATGTTTTGTGGGTCATGGAAGCTAGTGATAAAGCAGATAGTGAACTTCTTCGCGATACCTGATCCCATAATTCAATCTGCTTATTGTAAATATCGTGCACTCTATCTGGTGTAAGATCGCTGCCCCATTCACGATGCTGAAATGGAGAAATCTTATTTATCTCTCTGTTATCAACGAATTCCACCCACCTTATATTCTCCAGCTTTCTTACGAAGTTCAACCACTTCCTTGTACCATACACCATCTTCGTTATCTACAATTGTAGCATTGTTATCAGCTTCATCTGCAATAGGCTTTTGGTTTTCTTTCGTAGTGAATGTCACTCCTGAATATTCGTATTGGGAGAATGGCCTAAATTTCTTTTGGTATTCGCTATGAGACTCTTGTTTGGGCTTCTCTTGGCTACCAACCAACGGTTCCAATTCACTGGCTATAACATTTATATGGGATATTACCAATCAAATGTGTACGGAGCATATTATCGGTAATTCTTTCAGGCTACAACATATACAGTTCAATTTCAATGCATTTCGGAAAATTGAAGATGGGATTCGTTGGAAATTGTGTGCAAAAAATTCCAGATATCCCGTACAAACATTATTGAAACCTTCCATTCAATCAATTGAGGAAACCCATCTTACATTTCCTTTCAGAATGAATACTGCTGAGTGGATTCATGTATTGAAATTACCATCTCTGTTTTCCATATCGATTCTGTTCTTGTGGACCATAGCGTTGGCTTGAGCTCTTGCCTTCAGAGCGCCCATCGAATGCGACTTCCTCGGCGTCGATCCGGCAGCGTCTCGGCGCGAGGTGTGTCCCTGAGGCCAAGTAAATTGCAGTCTATATTCAGTACTAAGTTTTGATATTGCTTTCTTTATGAGACTCCCGTCCCTTCCCTAAAACATACGAGATGTATTACCTGTATATTTTAAGGAATATGCGAACAATTTGAATGCAATGATTCTAGAAACACGTAAAATAGCATGAATGAAGTTGGTGTGATGGTATAGTGATGTAGAGAGAAGGGAAAGTGACACCATAAATTCAATTATGATCGAACATCAAATACTGATAATATAATGGAGTGAGCACCAAATGTAACGAATAAATTGATTACATAAGTTCTTTATTACTTCAGAAAAACTTCGAAATACGCCAAATAATAATTCTGAAAAGACATGAAAGTCAAAGAAAGATAAAATTATCTGTTCAGTTATTTCATGTTTTTCTTTTATACCTTATATGTTGAAAGTATATCGACTATACTATTCAATTGTCTGTGTTGAAAATTTTTTGAAGTAAAAGTCATATACCAAAACGTTTCAGTATTTTTCTAAAACTAATAACGTAATGAATTCATTCGATATTTGTTGCTCGGTGTATATATCATTATTAGGAAATGACAACTCTACGATCACACTGTGTATGAAAGATATACAGGGTGCTACAAGATTTTCTTTCTAAAAGAAAGTAGTTATCACTCAATGTGAATTTGGAAAAATGTTTCTAATATTATCATTTTCATTCAATTCACATACAAAATGTGTTTTTCAATAACTGAAGTTCCATTGGGTCTATGATTGAGCACAATGTATATATTAATGTTAATTTGTTGAGAGTGCATTCAAATTGGTTAGGGAATAACGAAACCACTAATAAAAACATGTTTAGTGTCTGTTAGTAGTTCTGTCTTCCCAACACAAAAACACACAGAAAGTGAATAAGTTGTGTGAAAAAATGAAGTGTTGGGAACGCGTCTTTTTAGCTTTAAATAAAATAGAAAAAGGTCGTCACGCTTTTCAATTAATTATAATAAATTCCAATTTCAAAAGTAGTCAAATCTGATACATTCGAATAAGTGAAAATTTTTCGTTTAAACTATCTCCTGATTCAATAATGCTATCTCATGAAAGTAACTGAAAGGAACAATAAAAAACATCCAGTTGTTTGCTTTTTTATATTCCGATGATCGAGATTGTCTGGAATGGAAATTACACCTACTGACGACTATTTTTGGTTTACATCGCTTGCAGGATATATTATTATGTTCTTTTTATGTTTTACCAAGGAAATAATTATGCAAGACTGTTTCCAGATATGGAATTGTCAAAAACGACTCTCGTTTTTATCCACTTGAACTTCTTCAGTAATTTCTCATGGTCTTAGTTATTTTCGAGAATCCACCAAAACATTTTCTAAAAACTTTTCATTAATTTCGTTCGTAACAATGTTGAATGCGTTGAATTGTGAGAGTCACAACATCAAGAAATTGAATCTGCTAGTTTCCAGGAATGAGTCGGTGCATACAGGGCGTCCCCTGATTTCATTTGGATGGATGGAAAGGATGGAATACGTATTTATTCATCTGTGTGAATTTATTTCACAACTCATATTCCATTAGTCTGTGCAAAAATCGGGAATTGCAGACGAGTTTAATATACAGTTGTATAGCTTTTTCTATAGTGCATTCGAATATAAGATTGGAATATCCTCATAATTGCAAAAAAATGTAACACCTTGTGCAGCAGGAACTGTTTGAAAAAAATATCCTCTACGGTTCTTTACTTTCATAATATACTTTCTTCCATACATATTAGCATTAACACTGTTGGGACACCCTGTATATCTATCTTGGTAACGTGAGAGTATAATGAAGATATGTATAACTTGAGAGTATTGTTTTTACTGCAGTGTTTGCACAAATATTCTCCAGATCTGACGCAACTCACAATCTCAATTAGATATTTCTGTGAATATACGGTGACATTCGGAGTTTGTTTTTCCGTTTGTTGCGGACTTTATGGAATGTCACCGTAGAGATAAGGCAGAGGAATATCGTTTGATGACTGAGGTAGTTAAACCCCAAGAACCGCGTTTTTCTCTCGCGAACCAAAAATAGCCGTCGAGACGTTTTTCGTACACGTTTCTTCCATCTCATTACCGTGTTAGCCGTGTTTTCCATATCGGGATCCGATTCCCTCCTGCGCTCCCCATCCCCCAGGCCGCCAGCCCCACGTTGGGCGCCGCCACCCCTGCCAACACCGGCGCCGCCGGCACAGCCCCGCGCAGGCCCTTCCGACTTGCTACGCCTAGACGACCGCCATTCGGGCCCGTGGCGCTCTTCCGACTGCAAGGAAAACCACTCAGAAGTCTCAGAATCAATGATATTGCCGGGATAAAGAGATTATCAGCGGATTTCATGTCATTCGAGTGGTCTTGGTAGATACCAGTGACAGTTGACGTATCTAACGAAACTTTTCATTATATGTTAGAATTCAAATATTTTTTGTGTCCCCCACGTTCTTGTTCAAGTTTGAATTTCCAAGAATTATTCCTTTTATTTATTTTCGTTCAAATAAGCTTGTTTCACAGCGAATTCATGGTTTTCTAAAAAAACATCTTCTCAGATGCTAGAATATAATTATTTTATGATGACAACTGAACAGACTGAACTTTTTCCTCATTTCAATTCGAATGTGAATATCGACAACTTATAATGATAGATTTGCTTGATGAACCCTATCGACCCCATACCGGGTGATTCTTCAAGGTGACTCGCCCCTATAACTTTTTTATTATTGGAGATAGAAGAACAAAATTCGGGGGTTGTGTATTTTATGTCAATTCGCATTATTTGACGTATTCACTTGCTTTGCAGTACTTCCGGTTTGACCGGAAATGACCTCAACTTTCGATTTTCAAATGGAACACCCTATATATTTTTACTTATTTCGATCGAAGATGACATTATCTATCCAACAAAACTTTGTTTGTGAATATTTGACGTATGAAAGAAGTTTTATTTAAATTTTTATTTTTCGATCTAGCGTGCCATGGATCGATTGAAACGCTTCCTTTTTGATCAAGTGACATGGGAAAAATACAACTTTGGGGCATATGACTTCAGAGTCGTTTCAATAATTTTTTTAATGTCACAAATATCATGTTTTCCAGTTAACTCGATATTTTCAAATGGAAAGAGGGTGGCTCGTCGGGTTTTTGTGAAAGATCATTTTCTTACGAACAATTTGATACCACACACTATCACTTTATTTTCACTATCTTTCTCAATAATTGCAAGAAGCCCAATACCTAAATTGAAATGAAAATTCTTTCATACGTCAAACATCCACAAACAAAGTTTTGTTGGATAGATAATGTCATCCTCGATCGAAATAAGTAAAAATATATAGGGTGTTCCATTTGAAAATCGAAAGTTGAGGTCGTTTCCGGTCAAACCGGAAGTAATTCCAAACAAGTGAATACGTCAAATAATGCGAATTGACATATAATACACAACCCCCGAATTTTGTTCTTCTATCTCCAATAATAAAAAAGTTATAGGGGCGAGCCACCTTGAAGAATCACCCGGTATAGTTTATTCCAGAATTCCAAAATGCAAAATTGATAAAAAAGGCAAGAATGCCCTGACATTAGTTCATAATATTTACCAAACAGACAACTCCGATATCGCAAATCTACCATTATATCTAGTTTAACTTCATTCGAAAGTTGACTTCAGTTTAATTCTTTTGATTTCCAAGCATAAATTGTCCACGAACAGATTCCTGCTATGACGTCATTCACAATTTCGCTACCATCATTCAAACTAAAAATGGTCAATTCCTAATTATATTTGAAATAATCGCTTATTGTTTTCCAGAAAAGAATTTTTGCCGATACTCATTCGTTCGAGCAGCACGAACCATTATAATCTCATCAGAGCATCGCACAATATCATATACATATATAGCCTCTGCATTTGTTTTACCCCAAGTTATAATCCAGTCAGCCATGAGCCATTGTTTTCGATATTGCCATCCTGGAAAGGCTTTAGCATTGCAGATATGAGGTCAGTCTATTGAAGTGTTAAAATTTCTGTATTGTGTTCATAAATGGGGTAGATTATACAGGGTCGTTCGTGATAGTGTCCATTAGACACGTAGATGGAGCAAGGCAAATTAAAGGAATATTTTTCACCAAATAGTGAACATATCATATCCTATGTGGATGAAAATAGGAATTTTGTCATAGGAAAAAGCATAGGAAGGATGAACATTTATCATAACATTCTAAAAGTGAAAACTTTCATTTGTTATAATTCTGCTATAACAATGTCGTCATCTGAAGTTCCATATCACGCATGTTCATGGCTATTTCAAGTATAGGATCGTCACATGAAATATTCAAAACTCCAAAGAATCCTTCATGAATTCTAATATTGAATACATATTTCGTGGAGTATCAAAAACACATCTTTAAAAATTCTTTGGACTCATTCAACAGTGCATTATGTAGTACAATCTTCGAAAAAAAAACTTCAGTCAAGCCATAATATTTCTTCATCGTAATAATCCTCTAAGAAATCATCACTATGTTATACCATATATGCTAAGAGTCAAAAATATAATTTCTCCTCGAGTATATCAGAAAAATCAAATGTCACTGTTCAGTAGCATTGGAAATGATCATTTACTCAAATATTTCGTTTTCTTCTTCATATTCATCAAAGTGTTCATATACGTATGTTTTTCATTTATATTGATATCATTACGAATGAACTAATATCAGTTATATATTGATTGGCTCCGAACTACTCATAAATATAAAGAGATATACCATTGTTGTGTTAGCTTTGATTATTTTCAATACTGGATTGATGAATATCTGAACGCCGCGAAAAATACGTTATGCTAATGAACATTCCACAAGTTAACCTCCTAATTGGCAATTATGGCCCGGAATCTGAATAGCAACATCTGAGACCAAGTCAGTGTTGCAGGTGATTATGAACCTTATCGCACATTATATAATGTGAATCTGAACAGGCGACTTCTAGAAGATTATTACGAGAATATTCCCTAATTACAGTTTGTGCTTCAGACTCAGTATAGCAACAAGTCGACAGGAAAAATTAGTAGAAGTTTCGAATTCACTTGAAGCACGAGCTTTTTTAAACTAGTTTTTCATTCAGATTGGGAGCCTTCTCCTGTTTTATTCAACGCAAAACAATTTTCTGTAATGGGCACTTTCCCAAGGTTTATCGGATTCAATCCTGGTTCGAATTCAATGGAGTTTCAATTAACTTCAAGAGCACTCGAAACTTTTCGACAGTGCAACTACAGTATCCATTTTTTAGGAGAGATACTTGAGAGAATTACCAGATTTATTGCGAGTTTCTAGAGATTGGCTGCAGTTGTGGTAAATCCAATATTCTTTCAACGACGAAGAATCTAAAACTAATAGATTCTTTACTGAAATACTACATAACAGTGTGGATATAGATAAGATTGACTTGGTTTTGATGAAAGCATCAGTGCATTATTCTCAGATTTTTTTTGCATGTGTCAATGACAAGAAAATTAATCACATTTGACTCTGTAACTATAATTTCACATATTTGAGTAGGGTATAATGATTTTACTTGTCGTGTATAAACCACTTATCGTGTGTTGTAATTTGAAGGTTATTGTCCATTATATTGCAATCAAATGGCCACATGATTGATGAACGAATAGATCATATAATTATTTTTGTAATTGGTTTCCTCGTATTTCAACTCCGAGTAACATTTTTTTAAAAGTCAATACACTCGAATTTCAACATGTTGTGACTTCTTTGTAGATAGTTCTTCGATGATTTCTTCTTCTACTTGTATCGTTCCCGGACATTCTATTTGTTTCAGTATTCTTGATACTACTTTTTCATCAAAGTATTGTTCGATGTTCTTGTAGCGTTTGCGACATGCCTTCTCGAGTTATTCCATCCTACATGTTACAGTTGGAAATATGGATTCAACTCCCCGGGATATTTCCGTTCAGGAAACTCTATCCGAGTGGATTACGACGAATCCTTAATATATTGGAAACTTGTGACTACATTTTTCATACGTTCGAAGCTTAAGCAAAGTTTATACAGAATGGAACAGCCGAAAGAACGAATTCATCATTTTATTTGCCTCACAAATGCATAAATTAATTCAACCTCTGAATGTTTCGATACAATAAGAGATATCATGGTAAGAATAATGAAAATTTGGTGGTGATAAACTAGTAACGCAATATCTGTCAATTTAGTGTGGTGGGTGGTATATTGCGGTAAGATCGATTGAATGCCCCAAGTTCCTGAGGATTAGTAGACCATATCATGCACAGGCGGGAAGCGTTATGAACTAGCGAAATTAGTCCAACTCCTCACGCGAAATTACACAGCGTTTACACTTTGGTGTCAATCTACGCAGTTAAGAATCTCTAGGGATCTAGTGTAAAGCGTGGTTCACAATGGTTCACAACAGTTTACGTTTTGTTTTTACGTTTCACCTTATCTAGAAATAAACTGTCGCAAAAAGCTGAATATTCCCAACCATTCGCGAATTGGGAAACATATAAGGTGAATACAAGATATGAATATCTTGGTCATGTGAAGCACTTCATAAATATATCAATCTTATTAATTAGCTGCGTACGGTGTTGCTCTTCCCATGAGATCACGAGGTATACAAAATGAGTAATAAATGGAAAATGCTAGTTGTTATTGATTAACTGGGTGAATTTTTTATGTGAGAATGGATTACTATTTATAGGTCTTCGTAATATTTCTTCTGATTTATCTAGGATTTTCAGATAATAATGTATATTTTTCAATTATCTATATCGGGCAGACGAAATAAATTTTTCAGCTATATGTTTGCCAAAACGTAAGTTGGTATTTATTGTCAACGAATTTTGCGTCAGTTTGATACTAGATTCTGGTCCACCAATCGAAAGTTTGCTTGTAAACCGTGCCTTAACTAGAATAAATTTACGATGGCAATAACTTTTCTATCAGTACAGAAGGAAGCGTTATATTTTTGTAATATTTTTATGCTTCCTCCCTAACTATGCAGTTGGTGTTAGGCAACAACTCAATACTGATACTGGGTGTAAAATGAATATAGGGTTCGTGACTATCTAAATTATTCAGAGTGGCGCATGTATACAGGATTGAGAACGATCCAAGATGGAATAACAGAATATTCATGGATAGGGTTTGGTGATAGAAAATGAGGCTAGCTTGAATATAGAGAGTTCTTCTATGAGTAAATGTAATTTAGATGTAGAAAAATAGAAGAAACGCGATTTCCAGATTTTTTTTAAATGATGATGGAAATAAGCGAAATTCAATTTCCTTACTGTGAAGAACCTTCTATACTTCATTCAATCCATGGATTTCTGTAAATTTTTTTGTCAATAATCACTGAATGATTTATGGTTTGTACCAAAATGGTCAGGAACAGTGCAATTCTCTCCCATGTGGAAATCCTAGTTTCTATCTCAATTGTTCTCTGAAAATAAGCTCTTTTGTACTCCACCTACTTTTACCTAAAATTCGGAAATATTTCCTAATACCACGTGACTCTCGTCTGCCCAAGTTTATTATTTATAATAATCAAGAATTAGAAAACATAAAACCAAATAATATCGTTTTCTGATTTTAAATATGGTATATCGTTACGTCGCATTGTGTTCAAACTATTCATTGATTTCATTCATAGGAATTCTAACCAGGAATCCTTGTCGACAATACATTATGCACTTATCAGAGAGAATTGAATAATTGGAAGCCTGATATCCGATTCCCAACGTCGGTTAACCAAGAGAAACGAGAAGGACTTCGTTCCTGTCTGTTGTATACTCAGACAATGCTCTAATCCTAACAAACGTTCTTGTTTCTGACACCATAACTACTTTATTTTGTTATCCTTACAGTTTTATGGTAAGAATAATGTACGTAATACTTGGTGAGATGTTGGTCATTTCCGTATTTTTCACCGTCTATTTATTTCGATGGTAGCCAACGCCTATTTCCATTGATTAATGCGAGTAGATTCGAAATCGATACTCAATTTACTGGACGTAGGATATTCGGCAGATCAGGAGAAAGGATAGGCCTCAAGTGATATGAATTTACGTGACTACCAGTGAGAATAGCAAAGCTCAGACAGCTGAGAGAGGAAAAATATAGGCATCTTCCTCAGTTCTGTCTTTGTCACTAAGGTTAAAACATGAAATAATGAAATGTCACAGATATGACGTGCTAAAAGAAGAGTCCTGCAACTCCTAATTTATTATCGGAGATGGATTGATGCATGTGGCATTGAAACCCTTGTGATGAAGACAACGAGCTCCAAGGAAGACATTTCTTCCTCTCAATGCTGGTTGATATTCTCAATTTTAAGAGATCATTGATTTACATTTACTTCAGCAGTCGCGTTCCTAACAGAATGGCAGAGTACCTACTTGCGTGCGTGCAAATGCGTTCCAAAGTACATGTCCTACGAAAATGGACGTTCCTCAAAGACTCACCTTAGCCCTATCAGCACTACTAGATTCATTTACTTCGTCACTTACTAGAAATTCATGATGTCGGTACGCCAGATCTGGGTACTTTTTTCTTCTTGGCATTGCAGGTTCCTGTTTCGGTACTAAACAAAAAAAAATACAATTGCAGTATAGAATCCTTGAACAACAACAACCCCAATAATATTTTTATTTGGAAAGAGGACAAGTATACTAATATACTGTATGTATATTCAAATGCGTATGTTCGTTGGTTAGTATGAAGTAATGAAGGTGTTTGAATTTAATCTCGAATATTATCAATTCCTCATCTTCCATGAAGAGTAAGTCCAATCGTTAAAAATAAACCCAACCTCAATTATAAATGAACAATTCAACAAATGTTCAGATCAAAAAACATAAAATATTTATCTTGATGAAGTCGATAATTTTATCATAAAAAATGATAATTTCCAATATTATTCTCAAGTCGTCTCGAAAAAACATCATCTTGTTTAATTTACTCTGAGAAAAAATTGAAATTTCGTGTAATTGTCTTGTCATCATCATAATTTTTACCGCACTAGTTTTTGCTGAAGAATTACATTAATCTACTAAAATTATCATACACACTTTGCTCATTCCATTTAAAAAAATCAAAGTGGTGGCTATCACTCTCGATATTTGGTGATTGAACGCTTGGATTGTCTTAGCAGTATGTCACTCATAGTTAATTAAAATAAGTCATAACTCCAACGTTAATTCTTTATCTGAGACAATGTATTATTATCAGATAATAAATTTGATATTCTATCACCTGAAATGAATCATGATAATGAATGAATATTGTTGACTAAATCATACTCCAAAATTAATACATTGTAAATACGTTGTAGAGAGACTTGAAGTTTCAGTTTCTATATTATCTCAGAGTGAAGTTTTGAAGGTACTAGAAATTTCTTGATAATCCTTACGTGAGTCAGTCTGGAAGTCCTCGTCATGGTTCCTAGAAGCACTAATATCATTGTTTTTTTCGGGGATGTTAGTCTGAGGAGGTCTTCTGACAACTTCTTGTCTGGGACCCGTATACTCATGCCATCGATAAGTGCTCCGATATTCGGAGTGAAGCTGAAACCAACAAAAAACAGTTCAAGATTTGTTGTAATATGTGGTATTTGTTGATTTCTACGTATGTATGATTATTATATTGGGTAACTTTTGCGAATCGACCATAATCTTCAAATCATTTGCAATGAATCACGCATGCGCTTTTATAGTCATATTTAGTGTGAGGAGTTTTGCTGTCACTTTCCATTTGGTTCAGCAATATAATCTGATCTGATGTGACATTTAGGTTTTAAATGGAGTCGGAGAATTATTCAACATAACTCATCAATATTAATATAGTCGATGACACATTATGAATTCGAACCTAATGTTTAATTCACATTGAAGACATTGAATACTGGGCATGCCTAACTTACCGACATTATCTCAAGCTACTGCTGATGTTAATTCAATAGTCTCAACAAATAGCATTACTGAATCAGAAAACTATTTTTTTTGTCTGTGATTTAGATCAATACCATTTGTATAATAGATAGTAGTTCGTCTCTCGTAAATATTTGATTTTGAGTAAACTATGCACTGTGGAGTTTTTGATTTTCATAGTTCTCTCCGGTTTTAATGAAAAATTTCAGAACTTAATATCGGACAATAATTGATTAGAGGTTGAAATTTGCTGTAGCGAATTCCAAGGCTCTTGAGAGAAAGTGTATCTTGAGGGTATGAAAAATAACAAGTTCAATGTAGTCATTTTCAACTCGTCCAAATTGCTTTTTAATTATCAATGCCCCGAATGATTTGTGGAAGTAGCAAATCACATTTTTCATCACAGACATCCAAGGTTACAGATATAAAAAAAATATAATTATACCGAAGGAACAGAAATTAAGTGACTCATTCGTTCATGGATGATAGTGGATTTAGTGAACCTTTTGAATGCTATCTATCTACTGAAATACGAGATATTGATGTCTAGCCTGCAGTAATTACTCTATTAGCAAGATAATCTGGGACGGGAGGAGAATTGACAAGATTCTCGAATCTAGAGTATCCCAGATATTATCAGATAATCCATTCCGGAATTGGAGGAATGGAAACACAATAATTGAAAAATATATTCTACATTATCATTGTTTCATTCATTTATATATCATTTCGAAGTATATTGATTTTTGTGAAGTCAACCAATGAGATTTATCGTTTGTACCAATAGAGGGTACCCGATTATAATCTATTTTCGAAAGATACGTCATATATCGATAATAAAAAACAGCAGAACAAATTTTGGAAAAAAAAAATTATCAATATGGAATGAATTAAAACAATTTGGATAAGATAAGAACGTATCTTAGAAAGAAAAGTATCTCCTTAATTTTACTTTGTTTAGCAATCTGCATACTTAAAGCAGGTGGGTTTTATTTCTTTGATGTACTATACCAAACACATACCAGGTGAGTCTTTACCACAAGATTTGCCACAATGCTTTTTTTTTCTAATTTCTTCTGTCATTATGTCCAGAAGGAAATTGATATTATGCATAAATGAATTTTGTTAGTGACCTCGAGAATCGCAATATTATGTCGATGCAAAAGTGGGTGTAAGCAGAGAAGCTATAGAAGAAATACCTAGGAAATCTCATTAACGGAAAACAGGAAATTGTCTCGAATATACACTCTAGTATCGAGTTCCAGGAAATATGTGAAAGAACCTTTACGACGAAAAATCTAGAGCTATAAATAAAACACCTGGAAGCTGATAATTACTTCCCAACTATTTTTATAAAATCGATATTTGATTTCGAATACAAAAGCTATCAAACCTCTCATATAAACTTATCTCCAACGACCATGAATCACTGCAATCATAGGCAGCTAATAAGTATAATTTAATGCTTTCAGCAGTTCGTAAATCATCTTCTCTAAAACATCTGAGTGTTTGAGGATGTGTTATAAATTAATTTTATTAGTTTCGAAAAGCTTTAATTTATTGATGATATAACTAGAATTGTCCAACACTCCTGGTGATAATCATTTTGTGACATCTACAGATTCGAATCTAGCTCTATTATATGAACATAAAAGTGACTAATTGTTCTCAGGAAACAAAGTTACATCTCTGCGATTTCCACACTTTACATACTGGCGACGTCTAAGCCACGAAGCTAAATCTTTGATTTTTTTTTCGTCATCAATTGAACATATACAAAAGTGAATTTAACCGGAAATGCATTGAAAATTGCAGAGTAGCTTCTCAGCTACATCTCTGAGACGCCGCGAAAATCATGATATAGGGGGTTTGACAGTGAAATGTCAATTAAGTTACCAAAGCTCTGCTAGACAATTGGTTTTTCAACTATGTGTCAAGAAAACTGATATCCTTGGTTTGATTGGTCAACATAGTCGTCTTATGAACACCTAAAATAAACATTTTAGGGCCAGATACATTGTCAATTTGACATCTTCGGGATGTATCACTAAGTTAAATGAATATTTCAATATGCTACGTCGATGTTATATTTTGTTGCGAGATATGTTACTGCGTAATGACTTACTGAAACGTTACCGGGATATATCTATATGTGCTGGGAGATGATCTTCTTGAATAAAAAATCTACCAAAACACTAGAGAGTAAGATCTTTCGTGGATTCATTGTAATCAACAGAAACTGCAGTTCAGTATGTTTGAGGAGACAAGTAGAAATAATTTTTGCTAGCTTTCAACTCTGTTTATTGATCTCAATATCTGAATGAAAATATCAAGTTAAAGTCCAGCAAAAAAGATCCAAGTCTACCCCAATGGCGCAACACCGTTTCTGGAGCGTTTTTAGGTTAGAGCAATGCCTTATAATACGCTTACATGATTCTGAAGATTTACCTTATCGACAGGCATTGACGGACAAGCACGGCACAGATTCCAAAAAGAACCAATCATGAGTTCTAATTCTGGGGCACTGTGATTTGGAATATAGGCCTGGAAGCCATAAACTATGTAATACGCGGTAAAGCTCAATGCAGGGGGGACACAGACTGACAGAGCGAATGTTGTATTTAAGTCTCTGATCAGGACGTCTAGCCAGATCAATAATAAAGCGCCTGCTCAATTTGTATGCGCTAGCTCACAGGCATGTTTTAAATCACCTGAAAAATTCAATCACACAGTGGCCCAACCTAGGAGTAACTGAAAAAGTTCAGATTTCAGTCCATAAATCAGTGTTTTCCCAAATTGTCACCTATTGAAATCGTGTGAGTATTTCCCTTCTCAAATACTTTGAATTTATCCACGGAACATAGAGCTGAGAGGAAACGTGAGGGTATGATACGCTAGATGGCGCTTGGAGGGTGAAATTTCAGCAATGGGACTCTAGGTCATTGGTGATAGTTTTGCGTTGTTTTATTCTCGCATACCCTGTAATCACATTGCAGATAACGCGTCTTGCACCAGACGACTTTCTTGAATGACCATTGAAGACAAATAGCAGCACTGATTTGAACAACAAACGACGAATCTTTGAAAGCCTTTGCACTTCAATAATCATTTTTTATAATCGTCAAGTAGATAATGTGCGAAGATATCGTATCTACCAGTTTTTGTTTTCAAAGAGCATTGAAAAATAGTCTAGTTTATTGATCTCCAAACCATAAGTATTCCGCTAGATTACAAATTTCGGGTTGTTATAAATTGATCTAGTCAGAAATATCATTAAGGAACTATAAATTATTTTGTGTAAAGTATTGGACAGATCAATGAAGTCAGACACCTCAAATTTAATTTTCACGAATGAAGCAATGACCTTTGACCTATACGGAAATGCGGCAATATACTAGAGCACACAATTTTCGTCTTACACGAGGGAGGAAATGAATTATGGATGCAGTCGATATATCTTTCTAGGGTTAACATTTAACTAGCCTTATCCCAGAAGTAATCATATATTCTTTGAAATATGCTGACATATATTGAAGAAAAGTTTTCAAACGAAATTAATGGTAACAAAATGAAGAACATAATAAGAAGTAACACAAGTTCAAACCAATTACTAAAATAAAATAGCCTAAAATGACCATGGATCCATTTCTCCATTCATGAATTCTGTAAGAAAATTGCAAATTATGTTTTCAGGTTAGAATTGAATAATGAAATAAAGTCCTTATATAAACGCTTGTACAAAGATGTTTAACTTTCTTATTTGATTTCTTGTTCATTTTGTTTGATGTATAAACTCTCCTTAACTCGATTTAGTTGAACCTGAATATTGTTAGGGGAAAGAATAAATTATACTACAAGTTCGTGATCACTAACACGTCTAAATAGGTGAAAATGAAAATTACTTTTTTGTTAAACCATAGTAAAAAAATTGCTGTCAACTTTTTTCTGTCTTCTAATAACACATTGAATAAATGATAGGAGACTAATTATGTTCCGAGTTGAATAAATGTAGGTTTATGATATCATTAACTATAAATTCAATTAAGAGCTTTTTATGACTGCTGATAGGTTCAAAACTGACTACATATTTCTCTCGTAAAATAGTTTCGGATGAACGTATACGAAAACTACTGTTGAATAAACAACTGGCATACTTTTCATATAATGTACATTTTATTGTAAATCAATAAATAGCCATTAATGGAATATACTATACGCAGTATCCTCAGTATGTGTGGGTGGTACATTTTTCTTACGATTCATCATTATTTTTCAGGCATTCGTGATTCAATGATGCACATTTTAATAAGTCTGATAAGAATATGATTATTTATTTGTGAAGAAAAAGAAGTGTGTTGCATATTATACAGGATGTCCTTAATTTTCGAGCACACGTATATCTGAGGTGAATTTCGCATTGAAGAGCATTATCATCACTGACTTTAAAACTTTTTCAGGATTTGGTAATCTTCTGCAGTAGATATTGGTTCTACCACTCGACACCTCCTCCCAGCTCGCGAAAAAGTTCCTACTGCGCAAATCCTTCCACAATCTTTCGCTCTTAATAACTAAGCGCTTATTTCAAGTTCAAGTCAGGAGCCCAGAGGTCAAAGCGTTCTGTTTGGGATCTTTTGTCCGAGACATGGTTCACAGGTCCGACAATTTCGTCGAGTACTTGTTGGTACACTACCGATGGGTTTTTGTGTGTATATTTTTGTTGCCCGCCTCGTTCGTGTTCAATATCTGGCTGTACCTGAGGAATTGGCTGGTTTTGCAATTGAGCAGTGCCCCCAAACAACATAATAACAAAGTAAAACATGTGCAGAAACAGGTAAGCGATTTTGGCAGGTAGAATGATTATGATAATTTTCGTGGACCGCTCAACGATACACCCGGCTAGAGCTTCTTATTAAGCCGGTCCGCTGAAATTATCGAAATTATCCTTCGGGTCGAAAGCTATTTGAAGTCATTTCCGATGGAATTATCCCACTCAAAAAGCTTTTTTATCAGGAGCATATTTCGGATGAACATATTAAAACATTCAGAACGTTTTGTTAAATAAATATTAGTGTCGAAAATATAGCAAAAATTACTGTAATAATACTGTATGAAATAACGAATCATAATATAAACTATAAATGAATAATTATAGAAAGTTCAATTGATAAAATTTCAAGGAATAATTGATTATCGTGACGAATTGTTGATGTACAGGGTGTTTGATGTCCAAAGAAATAAATCCAGGATAAAAAATGTTAAATTTCTTATTACTACATCATAAATAGGATGTCCCAAAAGACATAGATAAAATTGATAGGAATGATATGCGATGAAAAATCCACACATTTTCAAAACTGGTCACTGAGTTATAGCTAATTCTTTGTTATAACAAAAAATTTCGTAACAGTGTTGTGCATTTAAGCTGTACTCATCAGTAATGAATAATTTGCTACAGGTGAAGTCTCATCCTGTATAAAGTGCAATGGTTGCTAATTCCTAAATAAAACATAAATTACTGCATTTTTTCACTCACAATCATAAATTTGTCATATGAGTTAACAGTCGATGTTGCAACAAAGTGACTTAAATGTAGTGAACAATTATTCTTTCAACTTTGTTTGCTAATAATCGATATCAACGATAATATTGAGAAAAATTATGGAATGTTCTTCGTGTTGTTTTTTTGATTTCAGGTTTTAGATTGGAACAAAAATGGCCGAAAAACCAGAATGTGTACCGCTCGGCCAGGTTGGCAAACTATGTCATTTCGGAAACCAATTTATAAGAATTACATGACTAAAATCGATGTGAATCTTATCGACATTTTGGACATTGATTCCGACAGACAGGTATACTTCAGAATATATCAAGACAGTACACGCGATTCACATTTTGAGGACACATTTCAAACGTGATCATTAACATTAAATGGTCAGTCAATGTTGATTCAACAAAAAGTAATCATCTTCGTCAGTCAGTAGATACTTAAAGTTGAACTACCGTACACATATATCATAATTATGTAGTCAAAAAACATGAAAAAGACAGGAATTAAAAAGTAATCATTCAATTGAGAATGAGGAACGCTAGTCACGTTATTCAGCATCCTCGTTGCGAATAATGAGTAGAAACCTACTCAAAATTTGCACCAAAGTTCATTGAGATTAGACTCCCAAAATGATTTCCAGGTGGTAAAAGTAGAACCTTTGGTAACGATGGGACAACTGACAGCCACCCTGAACCCCATGGGTTGGACAATTCCCGTGTTACCAGAAATAGATGATCTTACCATCGGAGGATTAGTGATGGGCACTGGCATAGAATCGTCCTCTCACATACACGGCCTTTTCCAACACATTTGCGTTTCGTATGAGCTAGTCCTGTCAGATGGCAGTGTAGTAACTTGTTCGTCAGAAGACCATTCTGATTTATATTGGTCAGTACCTTGGTCGTATGGAACACTAGGTATACTAACCGCAGTCGAGATAAAGATGATACCAGCGAAAAAATACGTGAAGCTCACGTATGAGCCGGTGAGGGGGTCGCAGAAGATTTATGAGAAATTCGAAGAGGCCAGTAGGAATGAAAAAAATGAATTCGTGGAGACCTTGGTTTATAGCATGAACGCTGCTGTGGTGATGACAGGAGTCCAAACAGACCAGCCTGAACCAGAAAAGGTGACTGATTTGGGTATAATGAGTTAATCCTCTTCCTCCTCCATTTCAACCTTATCTTCGATCTAAATTGCCATTCTATCCTTCCTGAATGTACCACTGGAAGATTCATCTCGTTCCAATCTATTTTCTGTTCATCTCCATGGCTCTGTTGCATGATTGCCCCCTTTTATGGTAACGTTTTTCGTGATATCCATCGAATTATTTTCATTTATATGGATAGGACTATCGATTACGAATATAGGAAAGGCTAGTATTCGAGTTTCCGTAAAATGCCTCTCTTGTACCTTCAAAATGTATCGATAACAATGTTTTATATATCCAAAAACCGAAAAGTGAACTTATCCGATTACTAATTTTAGATCAACTCAATTGGCAGGTGGTACAAACCATGGTTTTTCGTCCACGTGAGAGATAAGCTCAAAAGAAGTGATAACACAGTGGAGTATATACCGTTAAGGGATTATTATCACCGACATACTAGATCGATATTTTGGGAATTACAGGTAAATCCATTTTGAAACGGTTTTAGTGCCTGAATATGTGTTGAAGGATTTTAGGACCACCACATATACATATTTGAATAAAATCGCAATTCTGAAAACTGCTATCTCTCCACTCATCAGAATGTGTATTTGCATTAAATTTCGTCATAGCATTCAAGGTCACCAACCTAACGTAACAAATGTTATCGAGGTATTCTCTTTCTATTCTCGAAAACATTCGTTGACCTACATATTTTCAGTGGAGTTGAATACAAAAAAAAATAATTTATCTAGACTCTAAAGGAAATATAATGTTATCAAGAAAACTAACATTAACATTTCACAGTAGTCGAAAAATATAGCATTACGAATTTGGTTTCATATACGTTCCAAAACCATTCATCTACGGTGTAAAATTCTAATTCCAATAGCCAAATCGTTCTTTCAACTGGACAATATATGTTTCTTGTGGAAAACCTGAATTCAATAGCTGACAGAATAAGACCTTGTGAGGAACTCACCTGAAATCAATTTTAAATAAATTCTAATGTTGAGTTATGGAAATGAGATGGAAATTAGATATTTGGCATCGTTGAATGACTGTTCAGAATTCGTAAAAGTTTTGTACAGGATGGTCGAAATTAGCAAGCTAAAATCCTCACAACACTCAACACTATCTATTCAGACATTGACACAAGGAAACTTTTTTTTGCAGGATATTATACCTTTCGGAAATAACATTATCTTCAGGTACCTTTTAGGATGGCTAGTACCTCCAAAAGTGTCACTCCTAAAACTGACTCAAACCGAAGCAACTAAAAAACTATACGAGAACAATCACGTGATACAAGACATGCTAGTCCCGATAGAACATCTGTCAGAAAGTATGAATATTTTCCAGGAAACCTTCAATATTTTCCCAATATGGCTCTGCCCTTTCATACTGCCCTCGAATCCAGGGATGGTACGCCCCAAGTCCGATGGTACTGCGAAGCTTTACGTTGATATCGGGTTGTATGGTGTTCCTAAGGTTCACAAATTCAGACCAAAAGAAAGTACCAGAGCTATTGAGAAGTTTATTCGGGAAGTTGATGGGTGAGAATAATAGCAGCAATACAATCATTACATTAATTTGACAGTTAGGACATCATTAAAGTGTGCTGTGCTAATTTCTCGAGTTTAAACTGACAAACTATTTATATACTCTTTCCTGCTTTCGTAAAGGGGGGTCATGACCCCTCAATTTATTCGCGTCAATTACCAATTAACTCATGTAATACCTCATTATTCTTTTTTTTTCAAACAAATAAACTCTGGTAGACAAAATAATGTATTGAAGTATCATATATTTAAAAAAATATATACAGAAAAATATTTCGATGCTTACATTATCGATATTTTCAGATTCCAGATGCTTTATGCAGATACATACATGACCAAGGAAGAATTCAGAGAGATGTTTGATCACTCCTTATACGATAAGTTGAGAAATGAGTTGAACTGCCATGAAGCATTTCCAGAAGTTTTTGATAAAATTTCCAGAGCAGTTAGAACTTAAAGAAGCGATGTTTTCAATTTTCAAGAAATCAATGTAGTTTGATGTAGTTAGAGAGGGAACTAAGATACTGAGAAACTAAATAGTATTTATTCTTGCTCACTTTACACTTTAGAGAAGAATTTTGGAATTTGAAGTAGGCAATTTAGATGAAATAAATTATTGAATCAGTTGAGTAAATACCTACGAATTTCATTTTCCTTTGATTCCATACTGTCAGCTCAATGAAAGATGATGATCCTGTCAATACATATATTCAGACTCAAATGCATGTTTATTTCGATGAATGCTCAATTTGAAGTATTTCATCCCGCAAAGCAAACCAATTCTCGAATCGAAACACACAAATTAATTTCGTCATTTATTGAATTCGCTCAGGTGAAATTTTGCCGATTGCTGCAACCAAATATTCACTCTACTCATGAGTCACACGTTAACAGCGATATACGTCGCATATTGGAAAAAATGAGTCACAAATTTGTCGTTCTAGGTTTCTCTTACCTAATACGAGCTTTAATCAGTTTTGGAAAAGTGAAATGATAATTTCAACCATACGAAACGATCCAATGAAACGCAAAGCAACACATTTCCATTCCTAGATAAAATGATTTTCACCTATGTGAACCATTTGTTGTTCCCAATAGTATTTTTCCGTCCTTTCCAATGAAAAACTTTGTTTCATCGACCAGTGTGTGGATCCAGACGTTATTATCAATTATAAAAAAAATCGCACTAGAATCGGACATCCATTTGATGTCCACTGAATGTCCAAATGAAAGTACATGTTCGTATGTTAATTGAATAACACTTTATCCATTCACAAAAAACGAAAATTAATTCGTAATTCATATAAATATAGGATGGACATCCAGGGTAAAATCGTTTTGAAGATTTAGACCTGAACTGGATGTAAAATGGACGCACAGTGAATATACCATGTGCTTTTTGAGGTGATGAAGAAATTTTGAGAATTTCAGAGCTACTACACTTTTATGCAGGTGGATGATAATGCTTCTGTCCGAATAGATAAAAATAATGGATGGAATGACTCATGGGGTGTGGTGGAGACCCATTAATTTGAAAGGGATAATAAACGAATTCTTCTGTCGAAGCTGTTGAGTGTTTTGTTATTTCCTAGGGCTACTAGATCCCCTCAACGATTCAAGGACGGGAAATTAAATGGGGTGGGAATTTTTGGAGCCCATTATGCGTCGACTCACAATTGAGGAGAAAAATGATTCCTTTTAAACAAGAGACCCCAAGATTAGTTATAAAAAATGATTACAGCATCACGTTATCATTTCAGGGCTTTAATTTGTAGTGAACAAATTTGCAGAATGTTATTGTTTACATGTATCGTTGAATAACGTACTTGAAATAATATTTGTTAAACTCCAAACATAGGTTTATATCCTCTATCATTCGAATGTTATATAAATATTTGCATTACTCGAGATGTTCAGATAATAAGACGAAGGAGTCTTGGTTTATTTGGACAGAGTTATCACACTTCTTCTCTACCGCCACAGTTTATTTCATTGTTGAACATTCAGGAAATAGACTTAGGATTTGTTTTCATTATATTCCTGCATTTATTATTATCGTGATGATTTCAAATCGATAGTGACACGAAACATTTCGATTAATTTTTGACTGCTTATATTTAAAGGCTATTACTGTTTCTCTACTCATATTACAACAGAATTAAACTGATCTAAGCAAAAAATCTGAGAAATAATAAATATTCTCACTAAGATATCATATAATGAAACATGCATCGTATTCATCTTACATTCTAAGAACCACACTTCAAAACTACAGTTGTCTTATTGGAATTCTCAGTATACCTATAAACAGAATGTTCGAATATTATTCGTCCAGAATAATTTATATTCATAACTGAGTGCAACAAATGTAGCTGATACATTTTTGTGATATTTGCAACCTCTTATCAATGGTAATAGAATTGATACCACCCTATGTAACGGTACCAAATTTTATAGTACTTGGATTGAACATCATAAAAACTACTTCGTTGTCTGTGCTTATTCGATGTAATTACTGTTGTTGATTTTCAGTTCATTAAGTTCCTTATATTATATTTATATTGAAAGATAACAGGTTACGTATATATTCTTGAAATAAAATTTTCAATTACTCACATAATCAATATTGGCATTTTTCCCTAATTGAGTAAAACTTGCCTCATCCAGTAAACACAGTCAAATATCTGAGATATCCCAGTAACATACAACGTGGGAACATTTTTGTGATGAAAATCTGGAATGCTATTCGTCATCAATTTTTCATCTCATCTGCGTAGGTAGGTCATATTGATGCAACAAATTGGTATACCTATATCATATTAGTGTTTAATTACACATATATCGAGCGATCGAAAATGGAAGTTTGTAAATGTTTCATTTTACAAAATTTACCTGAAAACTATTGTCCCAGATTATGGGATATTGAATTGTTCATAGTTCATAATACCGCTGTTGGTGTCAAATTGCATTGTCCGCTTCCTCTCTTGAACCGAATGCAGCCAAACAAGTTCCAACTTGTAGCAAATACTCTAAAGCACGGACGTTGAACAGATGTTCAATATAAAAATTAATATCTATTTTTTTTAGTACTTTTTTATTGTGGGAATTTGCGAGGCCAAAATTAGTGTGGCAAAATGAAATAGTCGGATGTGTCTCGTAGTCTCGTAACATTAATGTTATAATAAACACCCCAAGTGGATGTACTTTTAATATTTTTTTGCGAAATAATACACGTTAAGTTCAATAATTTAAAGAATTTATATTATTCAACATCATTCATTACAAATCAAAATGTTTAGAAGAAATTCGAGTGATCGATGGATTTGTTTCATCAAGTGACAAGTGACATCCTCAATAACTGATCCCATTCGTGACATTCGTAGTACCAATCGTATTTCCGCTTCCATTTGAAAATACCTGTCGAGTAATTTGGCATCGTAAATTATCCTTACCTCTACCTGTTCATTTTTAAAAGCTTTCTTTGTATCATTTTTCTCGGTATTCATTTCTTGGTCGATTTTGAAATTTGCCGGTTCCTCGATTCTTCTAAGTAAAAATAGTATAGTAATAAGAGTGAGTAAATGAGTAAGGTAGTAATCTTCTTTCGGAAAGTTAGGCACGCCTCTAGACCAACAGAGACGGACTCAGATTGTTTCCCTTAGCAACCAATAACAATGGCATCTCGTTTCGATTAAAAAACAAAATTCTTCTCCTGGATAGCACTTTTTCCTCCCAATGGAATGCTTCAGATTAATAATGAATTATAAAAATATAGTTATAAAATAAATGCTGTCGAAAGGTCAAAAATTAAATTCAGTTTTCGGAACCACAATGTTTTGGACAAGCTTTCAATTTACTGAGCTTTTCAACTCAGCATAAATAATTGAAATTGGTCAGTTGTAGTTTCATTTGCATTTCAGTTATACATTATGGAAAATAAGGAAATCGACAGAGTATTTTTCAGCTGCACATTTTTTGGTGTATTCTTGATATACTTTTCATTCGTTACGTTTGAAAACCTAATACTATTTTGAGCATTCAATTATATAGTTTGTTGATTAATATTCAGGTATGTTGTCATTTCTATGGAGTGCATCATTATTTTTGGAATACACGGTTGAGTAAAATAAGAAAGAATATGGAATCCACACAAAGGAAAATGCGTTTTTTTTTAATAAACCTGGTTGTCTGATATTTTCCAGTGGCCATATCAAGCTCAGTGTATAACTCTACATTGTGAATTTGTCAAGATGATCTGTGTATCGAGCTTCTCCCTATCCATAAACATATATCCCAAATGTGGTTGGTCCTCCACGTCCCAATATCCCGGAGCCGGTCCTGATAGTGTTGAATTCTTGTAGCCACTAGGCAGATACGAGTTTTCATTCATAAGCTGGTGGTTCAGACCTCCGGTTCGGTTCATTCAATTATCCCATTCGCATTCGGTATCCAAGAGCACACGAGAGCGGTCTAGAGCAGATCGTACTCGACACCTGCCCGACTTTACCTGCATTCCTTGGGCCAAGATCAGGCCTTTTGAGCGGCCTACTCAAACGCTGCACCTACATAATTATCCTGTCTGCCGTCAGATTCTTTTCAGAGTTTAATTTTGGTGGTGTGTGTGAGTGCGGTGATCGAAATTCAACCCCCGAAGATTTGACAGCAGGATGTGGAAGGAACTAGTGATCGGTCTCTTCCTAGTTGCTGTCTTGGGACAATGTGAGTACATTTTCAATAAAAAGTACAGTCGATAAATACATTGGAATACAAACAAACAAAGTTCATTGAGTGTCATCAAGAATGTGATCGAATCGAGTAAAAAATTGATAAGAAAATCATGGATCAACAGTTTTCTTGTTGACAACACCTGGAAATATCCCAGCTCGCTTTTCCTAGATACAGCTGATATGGTTACTCAAAACTACGAAATAATACCATTTGCCAACAGAATATTAAACTGCATTTTCTCTTCTTTTTAATTTTCATAATGATGTTCGGTGAGTTAAAGCAAAGAGCTTTCTAATTCACTGAAACATAACTAATTTGATACAAAAAGATATTCTTGACATGATTTATATATCAAGCAGAAATACCCTTGATGTTTATTCAAGATATTTGTATATTTGGGTGATTCATAAAATTTGAGGTGGATGAGGAAGTATAGGATCGCATTTATGTATTTGATGACACACCTCTAGAATATTCTATGTCTACATTGAAATATTATACATCGTCATTCAATTCATTGTGTTGTCATTACTAATCTATTTACTTATTATAAGTCATTTGCATTTGAAATATGATTATCCGGAATTCAATATAAGATATAAACAGTTATTCAACCCGGAATATTTCAGACTATAATTTATCCAATTCAATGGATCATTCAGGTAATCCCATTTTTCAAAATTTGACAACCAAAAATAATCCGTACATGGTGATTTGTTCAGAAAGGACAAAGTGAAGGTAAAGTGATACATCTGATGACTGATTTTTCCGCTCTCCCCTGAAAATAGAAGAGAACTGAATAAAAATAACAAAAAAAGTGAGGGACAAAGGAAACAAATATAAGAAACTGTCTAATATTCCAAGCTCTAATTTCGTAATTTTAAACGAAGAACATACCGAAGGTATGAAAGACATCAATATATAGAATCGAGAAAGGAAAAACAAAATTGAAATATTCATCATTCACATGTTCTTTTTTCTTAGTTATCTCAAATGTAGTGATTACAATTCTTCACAAACATTCAATAACATCGATTTCAAGTTGTCTCACGTTGCTGCTATAAAATTGTTGCCTCTTTATTGAAACCTTGAATATGTCTCAGAAACTTAAATGACATTATCAAGTGCACTGGAGATCGTGAGTTCATGGAAATCAGTAGGTACGATCAGCCGAATATCAATTTTAAACAACCGAGTTTAATAATATCCCAACACTGAAATGGAAGATGAGTCCCTAATTGATACTATTTATAATTTCCATTGCATTCGTTCGTAAGGAAGTTCATGAACATTTGCTTCATCCTTTCCTGTCTGCTCAGTTCACGTTTCTTTTTTTCTAGTGTTTAATTGGATATAAAGTCGTTATTTGCATGAGAGCAATCTTTTTTCTTCTCGTTTCTCGGATACATACATATATTCGAATAATCAACATAACTATATTTAATGTGCATATGAAAGAGGAAAAGGAAGTCAGGTGCACGAAAAAAACTTTTCAGGGCATTCACTGATGCATTTTCGAGTGGGAAAAGATAACCCCTATCCGATAATTACCTCTTGAACCCTTATAAATTCTTCAAAAAAATTAGGATATAATGATTATGCCCATTCTCCATTGCATGATTATTTCGAAAATGAACAATTACTGTGAATGATTTCTTGGTACACATCAAGGTTGGCTAGGAATATTCACCGCCAACTTCATAGAAAAATAGTTTTAGGAATGTTCCTTCCAGGTCTAGACTCTCGACTAAAAGCAATCTACTAATGGTATTCCAGTAAATTATGTCAGACGGCAATTCTCTCTTTGTCTGAAGAGATGCTCTGCATGTTTAAAACGTTGCTTCGAAAATTTGACTATGACGAGAATAAAAATAGAATAGCGCATACCAAACCATCGTAGTCACCTGACCAAATATATACTTATATCAGCAAAAAGACGAAACAGTCATAAGATGTTTTGTGGAGGTTGAAAATAATGAATTTCATCTCTAGGAAGTGGAAATTGAATTCATCTCAGGCTTCATAGAAATGCCTCTAAATGCTATACAAATGTTTGTTCTTTTGTTTTTCAACTTGGTGGAATATAATAGACAGTGCTTCATTAGTGGGAGCTTGGGAACAGCCATTTCCTTAGTTCCTTGTGAAAAAAAAGTGTGATTAATTTACGACAGTAATGAATCTGATGTTCTTTTATGTTTCCATTCAACTCCGACAATGTCGCGAAGATAATAAACTCCCAATTAGGTAACTCAATTAATACAATTCGCTGTCACTTGTCACTTGGTTTCGTAGTGAATTGGTTCTATACTATGAGTTCAGGGATCCGAAAATCGTTGACTTATTGCTAGTCAATAAGCCGCCAGAACCTCATCTACCTGTTCGAAAATTATAGTAAATTAACAGATAATAATATGCAGGGGCGCCCGATCTGGAGATTCCCTTCTGGCTACCATAAATAAAACAATTTCATCAGCATTAATATCTACTCTCCGGTACCAGTTATTAAGTATGGAAGACGAATATTCAATAAATATACTGATTAACTGTCATCAGACATGTTTTTATGTTTATACGTTATGCGTCTTTGCAATTTGATAATTCCTACGAACACACGGTGATGACAATAACGATGACCTAACAGAGTACAGTTATGAGGTGACTGTCACATGTCACATTTCAAAAGTGACAGTTCTAGTTTTGGATTTCAAATTTTACTTCAGTGTTAGTTATTCTGCTAGGGTCCACTAGGCTGGTCGGTCGCTGACTTCAAAAGCACTGGACCATAACAATTCCATCATAACAACCGGCGTTCGGTGTTTCTCGAGCAAAAATGAGACCTCTCGATTCATCGAAGAATATCACATCCTCTCGTTGGTTTAATACGTAATTATGCGAAGAACACTACAAAGATTCCACTGCGCAAACGTATAATTATCATGGGAAATTTATGCTATGACAGTGTATTTAACATTTTTACACTGACTTGATATCGAATAATTATTCTTCAAATATGATGTTGCACTGTTATCTCTTCGCAATATCGATGTGACATTGATACGATTTGCTATCAACTACGTTTCAGCTTCGAAACTTATCGCAATTTCAGATGAAATCCAGAATCACATGTAGCTCATTCATTAGGATTTATAAAAAAAAAGTCACACGCGTTCTTTTACTAGGAATCATCGTGAATATTGTTAATAAGATTCCAAAGCAAGATATGTTCGTCTAATAATTAAACATGAATCCAAGGCTTCTTAATTACTATTGTAATTCATCGGGTGTCAAACGTAACCAGTTGTTTTTGACTATTATAAAGTTTTTTCCCATCGTAAGTTTACTGCACATGTATAAATCTGGTTAGCGTTGAGAACAATTTAGGAAGTTCATGACATCTGTCACGAAATGCCCAAATTATAATAAAGAAGAAGCAACTTAAATGATAGCAAGGTGAATATTTTAATATTAATTGGAGATTAATGTATATAATTATAAATACTGGTTCCTGAAAATTGATATCGAAGAAAAATTAATACTCAAGCATAACTACCAATTAACTAATATCCAGGTACAAGTGACATTCTGATTCCCTGTGGATTTCAACCTCCATCTCCGTGAATATTGAATGAAATATCAACCTAGAGCCACAATAAGCTTCTTACATAATACTTATCCCAGGCTACACATCCTTAGTTAGTTCAGCGTTTCATACACACCCTTGTCCCAATTTTTCCCTATTGTTTTAACCCTTTGAGGAGAAATTCTCATATGCTTTTGTTGGCTGCACAATGGTCTTCCAGCTGTACTATTTTTTGCTTCTACAACGGCAAATTGAGGACCGGAAATTGTTTGAATATGCAGGGTGGTTCAAACTGAGTGGCCTATTAGACGAAAAAATCATATCTAGAGAATTGCCCACGAGAGTTTATCGTCACGATCTCTTTATTAATGAAAATATTTTTATTTACGCTGCACTTCCGGTTCAGGCGAAAGTAGAAGGATATTTCCTTTTTTCCAATGAGAAATATTAATATTTTTGCAAATTTTTGATTTCAACAACTGAAATAACGATTTCCTATACCTGTAACTCTCGGTTTTTGAAGAATTTCTGATTTCTGAAAATTATAAAATAGTTAGGATGATAATGATAACATCGTGTGTAAAAAACAGTCAGACATATTCTTATTCGCATTCATTATTTTAGAACTACTTCGCAATTCATGGAAGTAACATTTTTTAAACTATGTATATAAATATTATAGTGCACCAAAAGCCACGAGAAACCTCTGTTTTAGAATGCAAAAATGATCGATTTTGCGTACTCTTAGTTCGACACCTCTTGTGAAGCCATAGAAAAAATGCGAGTAGATAATTGTAGTTGTGATCTACCTGAAGATAATTCCTCAATAGTGGCCAGTTAGGGCATGTACACATTGTATATTTAAGCTAAGGGGATTAAAATACTTTCTGTAAGCATATAATTGTATCAACTTCCAAACCTACCTGCCTCGTAAAAGGTTACTCACTTCAAAGGCCATGAAATAAATATTGTTATGGGATTTGGGATATTGTGACAGAATTCCTTAGTCGAGTTTTGAATGCAAATCCGTTTCGTTACAACGGCAACTCAACTACGTTGAAGGCTTCAAAAGAACGGAATTTCTATGCACAGTATGAACAGGATCCAGAGCGAGATAAACAGGTGCATCTTATCTTGCAAAGTACATATTCCGTCTTAGAAGAAGAATTCTTGTACGCTGAACCGTATCATATTCCTATCGTATGATATTAAGATAATGCATTGACAACGAGGAGAATAAATATCAGATACAACGCTTCCAACATGATTCATGGTGTATGTAAAGCTTTAAATAATTCCACGAGGATAAAAAAAGGAATATCTCAGCAAGTGCTTGTCTTCAGCGTTCCGACATACTTGATGAGAGGGCCACATGAAATACAAATCAATTATTTCAGTTATGACGAGTAAAATGAGGCTACGAAGAGGGTATACCGTTGAAAAAATACTTGGGATTTGTAGCAACATCCAATCATATTCCTGCCATATTTTTAACCACCATTGATTCGTCATATTTGCACATTGGCACTGTGTGGCAGTTATTAAAAAAAAATACTGGAAACAATTTCTAGTTGGTGGAGAGAGACTGACTACGAAAAAAGTAATAAAATAATGACAAAAATCGTCGAATCACAAAATATTGAGAAGTGGAATTTTACACCATGCACAATTCATACCTGCAACAATAACAAATTTCTCGGTACTCTCAAGAGAATGAGCTAAATAGAATGATCATCAGTAATTGGAAACCAGACCTCAGGAATGTTCATGGTTTCTTAGCGGCCAACACTTTTTTAAAAAACATGGAATTATTTCTGATCATCAGCATGAAATTATGTTCTTTGTTTAGATATTTCCTGTCTGCTATCCAGTGTCCAATAACGATTTGGAATTTTATCCAAGATATATGGGCATAACTTTTTTTTTTTTCGTGTTTGTGAACGAAAATTAGAGCGTATAAGAACTGTGTTATATGAAACCATCCTGAGATTCTCGAATTCAACAATGAAATATGAGAATTTGGATTCAAAACCATACCGGACCGATATCGTATATTATTAGTCTTCTATACCATTCATTATGTATTTTTCCAAACGTTATACTAGCATTCAATCGAATGTGGTTTGGTTGTCTTCTTCAAACATCTCTAAGTTTTTTCTCTCACTTTAACCAGAGTCTATTTCATTCCCACGCAAAAACTGAACACTCATCTTGGAATCTCAGAAATAAAAGTAAGTAATGCGTCATCTACCACAAAATCACCGACAAAATTACTCCATCCTTTATGCTTGACTGATAGAGCGATCACCTGAATTCAGTAAAGTTCATCTTCATATATAGCGTGTTTAGTTTTGAATTGAATATCTAACTGCCATCTGAGAAATATAATAAATATATTTTCTCTCTCGAGTTACGTTTTTTAGGCATTAGTTCTGAGATGTTACTTATTCATTCTTCTACTTCCTCTAATTCTGAGATAATAACCATCACGCGACACTTCTTGGACGTACTTTCAAAATCATTCAAAATTGGGGGGTAGCTGTCAAAGGCAGGGGGTGAAATTTCTGTTTTTGTTCAAAAACTTTCCGTTTGAAATAAAAATTGAGCGTCTTTCAATTTTGTCTTCAGTTACGGGTATTGAAGGGGATAAGACTTATCATTCACACTGTATAATGAAGCCACACAGGAAGTGGTTTATGCGTGCATTTCGCGTAGTTGACTCAATAGTCAGGACGAAATCATAAACCATCAGCATCGTTCTTTTTTTTAGTTGCAACTACGGAAGCGTCATGTTACTTTCCGCAGGACGTCCAAGGCGAGTTTGTCCTGCAGAATGCTGTTACTGCTGGAATGGGAATCCAGTACAGTACGTTGAATATAACCGAAAATTCCATACCCATTTGGGGCAACTGCCACCGCAGAATTGGAAACAATTTCATACTGATGTTCAAGTAAGTACTACGGCAAATATAAGTTTGAAACTTCGGTTCAAGTTGTTTAGAGGTTTAAACTCAAAATTAAGATAATTTCGTGTTGTACGTATTTTGTGCTCATCAGGTCTCGCCTTCCTCTAGATGCAATAGATATTTCTTGTTTTTGAGCTTGTTCACCTTTTGTTAACTCAAAATCATATAATATTCGTATTAGTTACAGCGAAACGCTTTGCGTCAGGTGTTTGCATCTAAAATTACGTTCAGCAAATGTCCTTCAAATATTCGCGGCTGATCAAGAAACGATATCAAAATGCTACACGAACGAAGAATCTGCGGAAGCCAACTGTCCTACAGAGGAATCTGTAGCAGCTAGAGAAACAGCGGAAATATTATTATTCAGTAAGTGGACGTTTCGTAAACACTTGAATCCGAGTATGTGGATAACGGAAAGTATCGGTATTAGAATGTTTGTGTTATTTCAGAAACTAGAGACCACACTGGCTCATATGTAAACAAGCAATACTGCCCCATTGATGGTAACTACCACCTCAACTACAAGAGCCTCAAAACAAGCAAACACTTCGATTCTGGTTACAATGAATGCTCCGGTTTCACCTCCATGTTGAATTCTTGTCCATCTGGATCAACTCTCAATTTCAAGCTAAAGAACTGCAGCTTCGAGGGTCATGGTAATATGAACACATGACAAATAAAAACTGATTATTAACAATAGGAATGCTTGTACAGATATGAAGTTTGAGTGTCTGGGCCACTGGAAGGGAACTGACGATGAAGTCTTCATGATCTTCACTGACAGCAGACACGTGAACAACCTGAGGCCCAAATACAGATGCGCTGTAAGTGCCTGGACAATAATAGCATATTCCCAATTCAAAGCGAACTTTTCTAGGTTTATAAACAGGATAAGGAGTCTGGCAAGATCCACATGGCACTCAGCAGAGATTCAACTTGTACTACAGATCTCTACAATATAACAAGTGGCTTCGAAACTTTTGTTCTCTCGCCTAGAGCTGAAGAACCTTGGCCTGCAGAAGTTTCTCTGGGAGTCTGCAGTTTCCCAAAATGGATGGACGGCAGCTGGGAACATGTTCGGGTCAGAGACAACACGATGGTCTACAGAGACCAATCCTCGTTCAAAACACTAACCATCAAATGCGTTGGAGTACTCGAAGACAGTGATAAATACTTGGTTTTCAGCAGGACACAATGGTGAGAAGATTCATCAGTGAGTGAAGGTTTTTATTCATCTCTTTCATTCCAGCAATGAAGAATCCTACACTTGTCTGAGGCTTGCTAATAGGAGCAATAATATCCTGGAATTCCAAATAGGCAGAAACGCCAGTGAAAATAACGATGTCACTCTCTGTGCTGACGAAAATTTCCAAGACGATTCGTGGATAACACAAGGGCGTGAGTGATTTGAATGTATTGCTTTTCATTGGTCGAATTCCAGTTACATTTCCTCAGAATAATAATCTACTTCTATTTGGTTCAGGTCTGGATATTACCCTTGGGGTATCAACCGGCATGTGCCCAATAACGGGAGAGTATACAGGGCGTATCCCAGATGACAATTACCTATGTGCAAAGCTATGGTCAGATTGTAGAGCACCGGAGCTGATGTATTACCAAGTGTCTCAATGTGAGACCGAAGAAATTTACGAAGAAAGGGAGTACCAATGCCTGGGGCACTGGAGAGAGTCTAATCTTCTCTACACTTACACGGAAAGAAAAGATGTCGCTGCTGGTACTCACGAGTGTTTCGTGGGTTTGATCTTCAGCGACCAAGAAATATATATAAAAGAGGCTGGTGCACACTGTCAGAGGCACGTTGATCCGTTGAGGTACGGGATGAAACTGATTAAGAAACAGCCTCTGTATTCCTGCATCGAGCGAAGTAAGTTTGAACTTGTAGGCAACTCTAATGTGCTTGGATTCATTTGTGACTATCTGCAGGTACCACAGTCAAGCATGTACCAAGAGTAACGACTGAGAGGCCCAGGCCTCGGTTCACAACTTATACTCCAAGACGAACAACAGCTAGTCAAGATTTTGGTGAGTTCGGTTCGGCTTATGTGAATTTTCTGTCGATAATGGGGGGCGATTCATTTTGAGCGTGTATTTACATATATCCATTTTACAAATTACATTTTATTATCGTGATGATTATCTCGACATAACTTCGAACACAATCACGGGGAATGCAGCAAAACATGTAGGTTTTTGTTTGGGTTCATCTGACGAAACTGTCGCATACCTCGACACACCTACATGGATTCAACCCACTCGTTTTCAGACGACTGCATATGTATACAGGGTTTACCTAAGATACTATCAGATATTTCATCTCCACTTTTATACAATAAGGATCCATTTGAGAGCGTATCAAATGGATGGTATAGAAGTTTTCGGATATATTGGGGGAAATTTCCACTTTCACTAATGTCTATCGTTCTTTTGTTTTACAGATACGAATGAAATTCCACAATCTACCAGAGAGGATAAAAATGCAGCTTCTTACCTTACACCTCCATTTTATTGCATTTATTTGATCTTATGCTCATTCACAATAATCTCTTACGTATAATGTTCAATAATTCAATAAGTTATGTACATCGTATTGCCTTTTCAAATGACAATATGGATGCAGGTCTTGCCAGAGATTTTATTCTGAATGACCTTATTTATTCTCAGTTTTTTTGAGAAACTCTAGATTTTTATACGTAACTATGGAATTGAGTGTGCGAGAAGGATATACATATAGAGAGAAAATGAGAGGCATAACTTTTTCGAACTTATGAACCAAATGTGTGTGTGCATGCAAATTCAGGATTAGGACCGAAATTATAGAATATTTAGGAATGTAAATAGGAAGTTCGTTGATCCTGAAAGTGAATTAATGAATGTTAATTTATTTTTTGACGCAATATTCCGTTTCCCATTTTATTAAATCAAATTAAGGCTGGTTCATTTAGTAGTAACAATTAATTGACAGAGCGATATAGCGATATGATGATGACTGTACCAAAATATGTTCCCCTATTTTGCAGTATTACCATTCGTTTATGTGGTCTGGACCATAACTGTCTACGGAAATATATTCTATATTGCTGATGTCAAATTTTGCTGGGACTTAGGTATCTCTCAATTTAATTGACACATGTATTTATTTATATATAGAATATTGTGTGATAAAATTTCATTTTTCATAATATATATGTAACGCCGACTAGCATGTTGCCGTATAGTGATGTTTTTATTATTGTGATTTAAAATTTATTTATATTATTCTTTAAATAAACTGTACTTAAGATGACCAACGACTTTTACTTATAAAGAGAATAGGATTTTATTTTGCCTTGGCTCAAGGAGATACACTTCTCTTGTTGAATTGAAATTGTTGAATATGACGAATAGCTCTCGAATGATTATACTATTTCATCATAGGAAAAAATAATTGATTGGAATCAAATTTTATATAACTGAACGAAGACCACCGTCATTGGGTTTTAAAATATCATCAGTGGCAACATACGCACAGACATGGCAGGCTAACGCCATCTATTCGAAAATTAGTCACATCACGAACTTATCACCGAGTAGATCAGCGTATAGAAATCTGCAGTACCAATGAGTAATGTGAATCGTAATCTGGAAGTCAAGTGTTTTGAGGTTAGGAAAATATTTTCAAAAGCAAGTCAGAGGCTTGATATGATAATTATATTCAGACTGACAGTATTGTTCGTATTTTCCCAAATAAAACCTACTTACTCTAGTGATTTTCTAACATTCAATATGTCATCACAAAACTTCCCAACTCTCAAAAATGATCGAATTTTGAAAGCTGCGAGGGGCGAAAAACCGGATAAATTACCAATATGGGTCATGAGGCAAGCAGGAAGATATTTGCCTGGTAAACCGAAATGAAAACTGAACTATAGAAAATAAATAATCATCTTTTCATAGAATTCATGGAGTTTCGCAAGAAACATTCTTTCTTCGAAATATGCCAAACACCTAATTTGGCTTGTGAGGTAACTTTGATGCCAATAAGACGATATGATTTAGATGCTGCGATCATCTTCAGTGATATTTTAGTCATACCCCAAGCTCTAGGCATGACTGTAGAGATGAGACCAGGAGTGGTAGGTGGAGTACTATTTAAATGACAATGAAGTTTAATTGTTATTTCAATAATAGGGACCTGTCCTACCTAATCCTCTCACATTAGAAAACTTCAAGGAATTGAACAAGGAAGGGGCTGTATCTAGGTTGCTATACGTTGGTGAAGCTATAACTTTAACTAGACATAAACTAGAGGGAAAAGTTCCATTATTTGGTTTTTCGGGAGCTCCTGTATGTATTGCAAATAATTTTGTTCACAAAGATGACATTATATTTTCCAGTGGACATTAATGGGTTATATGATTGAAGGTGGTGGCTCAAAAACTCTGAGTAAGGCTAAGAAATGGTTATACGCGAACCCTGAAATATCACATCAACTACTAGATCTCTTAACCAATGTTATAACTGATTATTTGGTGATGCAGATTCAAGCAGGGGCCCAAATTGTTCAAGTTTTTGATAGCAGTGCAGAATACCTGAACAAACAACTATATGCCAAGTTTTGCTTGCCTTATTTGAAAAAAATAGCAACTGGCATCAGAGATAAAATAAAAGAACTAAAAATAGAACAGGTGCCTTTGGTAAGTTGTCAAGTTTTAGGATATAGTTTCTATTGAACTATTTTGAATTCTTCTTGTAGGTCCTCTTTGCAAAAGGAGCCTATTTCAGTCTGGCTGACCAGGCTGATCTTGGTTATGATGTATTAGGTATCGATTGGTCAACTAACCCAGATGAAGCAAGATCAAAACTGAACAACAAAACCATCACAGTACAGGGCAACCTAGACCCTTGTGCATTATATGCTCCAAAAGATGAGTTAGTTCAAATGGTGAAAGATATGGTGAAGGCATTTGGAACAGAGAGGTACATTGTCAATTTAGGACATGGAATTTATCCAGATGCACCAACTGAATCTCTTCAAACATTCATTGACACTGTTCATTCAATTCCTTTATAGAAATAATTCTGTTATACAGATTGTTGATTTTTTTATAAATATTTAATAAACGAGTCACTTGAGACTGCAACTTTTTTCAACCCCTGTAAGTATTAAAAACTAGTTATTATTCAATTATTCTTCTGATGACTAATAAAATGATGTTTAAATTTTTCAAGATTACTCTTTGTGATAATGATTTTCGCTTTCATCAACTGTGGATTGTCTTCACAAGCCTTTTCTGATACTACTGTTGAATTTTTGTACAACCATCTGAAAATAAGTTTTACAGAGCCAAATAAAAATCCATGGACAAGAACAAGAAGCAAAATGAAATATCATGTACCTTATTTCATCACCTCCATTTGGACTTTTCACTGTGAGAATTTGTCTTCCAGTGAATTCAAGTATAGCTTTTTCTACATGAGATCTCAACAAATCTAAACCTGAAGAATTGATCAGTTAATATGTTGATAAATATTATATCTATGATAAATAGTACCAACTCCATTTTTTGCTGAAATTGTCAACATGTTTGTATCTTCTACTGTTTCTACAAGATCAATTTTATTTCCTACAGAAATAACTCTATCCATAATATTACTATAACCAGACTGTGAACTTAATCCTTTGAGAGTAGTCAGGACATGGTTTCTCTTATATAGGAAGCAGGTACTGGAGAGATCTTCTATATGTAAAATAACATCCTAAAACATCGGCTTCATTATATTTACATGTACAAGCTCAAGAATCATAATTACAGCTAAAACAGCATCTTCAAGAGTAGCTACAAAACATTCTATGAGATTGGTGGGTATATCAGATAAGAATCCTACTGTATCCACAAAGAGAACTTCTAGGCCAGAAGGCAAAATTCCTGAGTGAACTGTTACATCTAAAGTAGCAAATAGTTCATTTTTTGGCTGTAAAGCCTCTTCTCCAGTTAATGCTTTAATCAAACATGTTTTTCCAGCATTAGTATATCCAACAACAGCAACTACAGGATAATCCAGTTTCATCCTTTTACTTCTCAGTAATGTTCTTTGATTTCTTAGTTCTTGAATTGCTCTCTTAAGCTTCTGCTCTCTTTTTTGAAACATCAATTTCAATGTTTCTGAATCATTTGATACAAATAAATTATCCAATTGGGCATTCCTTTGAACGAAGTAAAGCTCAGCTAAGGCAACTTGTAATTTAGCATGCTTGCTTTTCGCATGTGATTTCAAGATTTGCATGACTATTTTGTAACGATCAAAGATAGGTAGCCTGAAATTCTCCTGTAGAATAGTATTGGTACTTTTTTTCAGATTACTTGTATTAATGAATACTGCACTTATATTCTGATTCCTTCTAATCATCTCAGTTAATCTTTCCATTGACCCTGATTTGAATAAAGTTTTTTTCTCCAGGTTCTCCAAAGGTACAGATACAGTATCTTGGACAGTCCACGAAGGTAATGTTTTTATAAGAGCTACAGCTTCCTCCAATTGTTCCTTCGGATTTATAGAAAGTTTCCTGGGTCCCCATTTCACGTACGGTTGAATTATTAGACAATTGTGAGAATCTCCGATACGTAAGTAATTGTTAGCTACATCATTATATTCACTGAAATGGGAAATGTTTACGTTTCCTCATTTTGAAGAACGTTTCCATAACAAAGATGTTACCTTTCAGACGTTAAAGCTTCATCTATAAAATTGTCTGTGATATCATTCGATCTATAAATTGCAGAAGTATTTAATTTAATGATTTTCATCCAAGAATTTCTGTACGCAAGTGCTGCCTTCGTTAAAATAGACATTAATTATCACAAATTCTCAATGTGAAGTATATATAGACAGAGAATCTCTCACTATTTAATCACGATTTTGTTTAATAATTCAGTGAAACCATAATTTTCTATTTTAACAGTTTGAAAAAATATTGTACGTTATTCATGAAGGTTATTTTCTTCTTCTCCTTCATTTTTCACTAACAAGAAAAACAACGCTTTTCCTACTCATACTGTGCACATAAATGTATAGCCTTGATGGCATATTCGAATCTGTCATTTTTGCGGTACATTCGAATTCTCAGTTTTGAATGATCGTTTTGCATACTTCAATTGAGAAATTTTTCCAATCCGACTACTGCCACCAAAAACTAAAATTTTCTTCGAACGTGGATTCTGAGCTTTTAGTCACCCAATAAAATTTATAAAAAGTCCAACACAAGTTAATTGTATATATATTACTTTCGCGTACCGATAAGCTAAATTATGTAAACGGTAGGTGATGAATAACTGATATCACCTTTTACTTTTACTCTTTCTTCTGTTGAGAGTATATGTTTGTTTGATTTATTCAGCAGATAATGCTTGAATTCTATTGAGCTGACATGCATGAAGTATTAACCAAGTGAAATTCCTCTCAGTTCCCAACGAAAGTGATGTTCAAATGTGCAAGTGGGAGAAATTAAAGAAAGAAGGGAGTCAACACCAACAGTCACTTTCTTTGACTTGTCTTTACTCAGCGAATTTGGGTCAAACGTTAACTTTCAGTAAGGTGAATTGTATCTGTGAATGTTGTGCTAGTGTGGATAAGGATGCACTTCAGGATGCATTTGTGGACTACTTTGATTGGTACGGTTGCTTCTTTCTATGTTTTGTGTGCCCATGGTTTTGAAAAAGGATAAAATACACGAAACGTTGGCAAGATTTGAAAATTTCATTACTATTGGTCAAATTAGTCAACTTCGCAAACTCTAGCAAAATTTGATTCAAAAAGACGATTCTTATCATCTGTGACAGTTTGGATCCCGTAACTCGAAGTGTAATTCATTATAGAAAGTGAAGTGTTCCATATAAACGCATTGAAAACTTTGATATACCTGATATGACAATGTGATATGTGCTATCACTTTAAATAATGTTGCAAAACTACATCGCAGAGACGTCGCAAAGACAACTTGAGCGTGACAAGTTAATCTGGAATATCCCACAAATTTAACCGAATTTGTTAAAATACATCAATAACACAATAAATATGTTTTATAGGAACCTATTGATAATTTATGCAATTTACACCAACTAACTTGCCTAAAATGTTGATATAAAATACTGGATTTGTGGATAATCAAAACGCTTTTAACTATAGTAATCGGTGACTAATTGTGTGTTGTGTGGGCGATTTTTCGTCTGATAATTTATCAAAACTTGAACGAAACAACACCACGAAATTCTGTGATTATTGCCAATTGTGAATATCATTTTAGATTGCCTAGAATATCTCTCGTACAAAGATATATTATAATGATCCGCGAATTGTACTTCCTACGTAATCTCCCACTGAAAAAAAAATGGTGAAAAAAGTTGGTCATGTATCTAATTCGATGATCTTAATAGCATCCGAAAGTTTTACAGTTTTCTATATCATTTATATGGGGTTGTGGAAAAAACAAAGTAATTCATGTAATTTTCAAACCTAAATAAAGCTTTAGTTAGTAATTTTTACAAAACTAGGGTAGTAAAAAAATATTAGTAAATCTCAGAACTCATTTCTTTTGACATGGCTGTTTCTTATGAACTATGGGAATTACCATTCAACGAGGAATGGATGAAGAAATAGCATTCAAAGTAAGGCAGCTGACCTCTTGGGTCCGTGAATTTCGTTGTGTAACACGGCGTTGTGTGCTGTGCATATCAGATATACGAGATATTACAGTGTCAAGGTATCCACAGATACGTTTTCACTTTCTCCGAACTTGAAGAAACGTGAACATCCGCTTCAATATTTGACGTAATGGAATTCCCTATAGCGGCCTCTTATTGAAGGGTGTCATTATGAAACGCACAACATGCACACAACCAATGATCTGAGATTCTTCCCTCAAACAAATTTCGAATCTGTTACTAATCTCGAACATGCAAATTCCAGGGTCATTCTTTACGACAATTTCGATGAAATATCAATGCTTTTATGTTGTTGTTATAGGTACTCAATGGTCTCTCTTTTGATACGACTCTGACGTCTAGAAGAAAGTGTGGACGATCTATCTATTCAAAATAGTGAAAAAACTGACAGCTCATTAGTCTCCGAATCTAATAAACTACACACTTTCTTTTTGCATTGAATTAAAACTAACCTACGATAACTGTAAAACATGACACTATCAGGTTGAATAATTTTTGCACTATATCAAGAAATATTATACAAGGTGTGATCAAAAATCGACCATCTTGAGCATGAGTCATTCAGATGGATGTAAAATCTGTCTTTTGACCATAGGCATAACGAGGTGGAGGTTATTGGGGTCGTAACCCCCCTCATTGCTCAGAAGAATTAAAAAAATTGCAAGTAACAATTTGAAAAAATATGAATTTGAGTAGGTTTGGTTGACCGGTGGGGGTCGATCCCCCCAATTAGTCAACTCTAGTTACGCCAATGCATTTGACCACTCATGGCACCGGATATGAAGGAGAGCCACACTCGACGTTATTATGCATTTCTTTAGAAAACCTAAAACACGTCGACATAAACTAGGAAAATGGTATCCGTTTCTTATAGTCATTTACAACGCACTTACGAAACACTGTGTGTATCCTCCCTAACATGTTTCGTGCATTTTCAGGTCGACTACCAATATTTAGTCTACTATTTCCGCTCTCGTATGAATTCACCGCTAGAGAGTATTATGAACCATGGTTAGACATGGAAACTAATTCTCCTAGATGGATGAGAATTCCACAGCAAAGTCGTAACATAGACAGGCAATACCACTCGAACGACGACATAGAATCTGGTAGACACTTCAAACCTGAAACCATTTACAAGATAACGGAAACCTTGGGAGCACTGAACACAGTAGGGAGATACTTGGTGAACATCACGAAAACTGGCGGAGAGAACACCAATAACTTGTCCCCTGAGGTTCCAAGCGCTTTATACACTATCAGTAAAAATGTCTTAGGAAGAAACGTGACAGATACCATTGCTCCGTTTGTTAGAGAAGCTCTACCACCAGTCGAAGAACCTCACTACTCAAATGAGCAACTGGTGGCTAGTAACAGTCAAGTGTTGACTGTAACTCACGTGAATAACGATAATGAGAAGGTTGATAAAGAAGAGGAAGACGAGGACCCAAGAAGTTGCTCGACGCCCGAGGGCATCGAAGGGTAATAACAATTTTGTTAGCTCACAAACAACACACTACAACAAGAATTAATCACTACGTTTTCTGATTCTAGCTATTGTGACGATTTGAGTAACTGCCCCCAACTTCTCCTCAATCTAGGAAATCTGAGGCAGTCCCTCTGCTTCAAGAGTCTGTTCGTTCCAGGGGTCTGCTGCCCAAAATCAAACAGCTCACCAGTGAACAGCCAAAGCTCTAGTACGAGCACTTCAACGACAACCACTACTACTACCACCACCACACACCGCCCAGTTACTTTCGCTGCTATTTACTACAACACAGAAAAAACAACCACCCAAAAACCCCAAAAATTGTCTCCAGTGTCCAGTTTTGCTGTTACCCAACCACCCATCAATATACCTAGTTATCCCGATAACGTACCCCCAGTGCCAATTATAGGAGACAATTTCGTCAATCCAGATGGTGAGCAGATCGTGGAAGTCTCACATTCGTTTTGTGTCAGTTGAATCAAGTAATTTTTTATAGAGTGCGGTCAGCCAGAATCGTCGAAATTCCGAGTGGTAGGAGGTGAAGAGGCCCTGCCGGGGAGATGGCCGTGGATGGCTGCAATTTTCCTCCATGGGTCCCGGAGGGTAGAGTTTTGGTGCGGAGGATCTCTCATCACAGCCACGCACGTTCTAACAGCTGCTCATTGCACGATAGACTCGCGTCAAAGACCGTAAGTAGCGACTTACCAAGCTCCTGCTTTTTAACAGTTGATGTGAAATCTCAAAGCTGTGTACACGTACATGTGTGAGGAATGTAAAAAAAAATTTAACATCTTCTCAGATGATTGTTTGGACAGTGTGTTGTCGATATTTTTGGAGCTTCTTGTATATACCTGACGAGTATTGCACTGATGATGGCATAACAGCCGAAAGCGCTATGCAATTTTAATTAAAAGATTTTTCTAAAGGAAATCCACCTTTTCTTGACTATCTTAACAGTTGAATCTTCCTCTTAGCTTCGCTGCTCGACAGTTCACCGTTCGTCTCGGAGACATCGATCTGAAACGGAATGACGAGCCATCCAGCCCAGAGACTTTCAAAGTGGCAGAAATCAGAGCACACAAGCAGTTCTCCCGTGTGGGTTTCTATAATGACATCGCAATTCTGAAGATGGACAGACCTGCGAGGAAATCGAAGTACATCATTCCTCTGTGCCTACCCCCTCAGCAGCTCAGAAATGATAAGTTCGCGGGGAGGAAGACAACTGTGGTCGGATGGGGTACCACCTATTACGGAGGCAAAGAAAGTACTGTTCAGAGGCAGGCAGTGTTGCCTATCTGGAGGAACGAGGATTGCAATGAGGCCTATTTTCAGCCCATCACTGCCAATTTTATTTGCGCTGGTTATTCTCAGGGCGGCACGGATGCATGCCAGGTGAAGTCTCGAATTAGTTGATTGATTGAAAAAAATTAATATCCAACAGAATTAGGCTATGAATAATTTTGAATATTTTAGGGGGATTCAGGGGGGCCTCTGATGATTCACTATGATGCCAGATGGATGCAAGTGGGAGTGGTGTCATTTGGAAATAAATGTGGGGAACCAGGTTATCCAGGTGTTTATACGAGGGTCACCGAATATTTGGACTGGATAGAACAAAACACCAGAACTTAAAATTAATATTATATCATTTATTTATAAGCTCATGTTACCAGTGATACAAAACACGTGATTAACTGTAGGTTAATTTTCAAATGTAAATAAATGTAATATAAATTATTTTGTTAAATTAGTAAATCATTTGTGATAATAAAATTGTCAAATATACATGCACTCGTTTCTCTATAAGCAAAACATTATTGTCGCCATTGTAGTTTGAAAGGAACGTTATACATCTACTGGTGTGAAGACTATAATAAATTATTTATTTACAGAATTACATTTATTGCAATTACAAAAAAAAATATATGAAAAAATGTTCCATCGGATTTACACCGCTCTAATCGAAGAAATGACAGCAACATGTATATGGAACACTTAAATAGTATATGTACAAGATTCTATTGATCAGACAAAGTAAAAATAATAATTGAAATTATTTCCTCAATGTAACCGTTGGCAGTGATCGATAGTCACAGATTTAACATGTTTTGTAGTACTGAACCTTATCTTCAAGCTTCACAGTATGCATGTTCATCTTCCTTATTAAATCTTGAAGAATACGCTCCAGACTCTCCAATTCGCTTCCTTGTGCATCATCCTCCAATATTTCTATAGCGTCTTGGCTCTGGGTAACCTTCTTCACTAAATCGCGAGCTTTTTTAGATAACTCCTCAACTCTTTCTTTGGTGGCTACCACATTAACGAGTTTTTGTTTGAGTTCATTACTCGCTTCATTATATTTGTTTTTCAATACCGCAGAATCATCTGTAGTTTTCTTTGCATTCTTAACAATGTTGAGGGATTCTTCAACTACTCTATTTGCGAAAATACCGTTATCAGTTATATTCCTTTGGAGATCTGTCAGCTTATCCTTCAGAATATTTATCTTAGCATCAATTTCATTTGTTGTATTCTGAGCAGCTTCTGTATTGTTACCGATCTGGAATTGTTGAAAAAAGCATGAGTAATTGTTATTAAGCACTATTTCAGGTTAAAAACAAACCTCATAGAGTTTGTCTTCTACAGTTTTATAGTCATGCCAAGCCTGCTCAATAGCCTCTTCAGCTTCCAACTGAGCGATTTCTGTTTCGTTCAAAGATTTATTAACGTCTTCAGCTTCCTTCAGTAATTTCGTGGCATTAGATCTGTAAAAGTGAGTGAATTAATATTAGGAATGGATAAGGAAAAAAACTCTTTGAATCATCCAAATATGGTAACTTACTTCGCGTGTATTGCTTGCTCTTTTAGACGATTTACTTTGGCTAAATCACCTTTGGTAGCTTCAATGATATAGTCAGTATTTGTGAGACGATCTACAGCATTTTTTATATTTTCAGCCAACTCTTTGACCTCTTCAGGAGTTTTCAGGACATTTTTGTTTAGTATCTAAAGAACAAAATCACAATTCAAAATCAATTTGGACAAATATCAGCTTATGTGTATTCACCTCTTCTGCTAATTTATTTATATCGGCAGGTTTCGTGTTGTTTTGTCCTGAAAATTCTCGCATTTCGTTTCTCATGTCAGTTACTTCTTTAAGAGAATTATTGGCCTTCTTTAATTCTTCAAACATCTTGTCGAAGGTGTTCTGGGCAATTGTCCTGGTTTCGTTGGTATTTATCAATGACACCTAGAACAAACGACATATTAATCTTCATCATTCACAGGAAAAAGCTTTATCTTACATTTCTGATGAGATCATTTGCAGAGCTCTCTTTGTTTCTGAGAGCGGTTTCAGTGCTATTAGCATGCTCTATAGCAGTATTTGCTTGCTGTTTGGCTCCATTAGAACAAGATAGCAAGTCTCCACAGTATCCACAACCTGCTCCACCACAAATAGCATCGCAAGGATCTCCATGGCCATCACAAACTAAATTATTCAACTCAGGAATTTGACTGTTGAGCTTGTCAAGTCTTGAGGAAATGTTCAACAATTCATTCTTGTTGTCTTCGGATTGCTTAGTGTACGCCTTCTCCGTATTGTTGATGTGTGTTGCTGTAGCAGTACATTGAATCTCGGCATATTCCACATCATTCTATAAAGAACATAGTTCGATTATTCAATTATTTCGAGTAACGCGTGTTTACCTTAGAATTTTCAGCCTTCTTCACTGCTTTATCTGCTTTATTTTTCGCCTCACCGATTAAGCTCAGAGCACCTTGTACATTTGCTTCTTGAAGTCTAGTACCCTTCTTCTCCAACTCATTTATTTCATTTTTCAGTTCATCCAATCGATCAACCAACGACTTGAGTTTAAGTTCCTTAATCAGTATTTGTTGCTTATTTTCATCCAATTCGTCGTCGAGCCTTTTCAGCTTCTCATTTTCTGTTTTGTTTATCCTCAATCCTAGCTGGTGGAGCTCATCTTCTATTTCTTCAACATCTATTTCATCGGTATTTTTCAACATCTGCTCAATTTCATCCAGTTGACTTTGCATCTCATCAAACTCCTTAGTGTAGGCACCAGTGGCTCCAACTTTTTTGATATCTCCAGCTCTCGCTATGATATCTATTGTTTCATCTGGAAAAAATCGAGTTGTGACAATATTCATCCACTATTAACAAGTGACATTACTTTTGGCTTCTTGTAAAATACGGTCCCAATTATCGAAACATTCTCCACAAGGTATACAATCTGGCACTGATCCTATGTATGCCCTATCACATTTTTCGCACTTGTGTCCTCCTACACCTGGTAGACATACACAGTCTCCAGTTAGCATATTACATTGATCTGTTCTGGCACCCAAACGATTGCATTTACACTCTGAAATCAAATACATATCACAATAATTGCTTCGATTCGCACAAGCAACATACCTTTGCATTCAACATTGGGATCTCCATAAAATCTGGGCATACACTCATTGCATTGTCTTCCTCCGAAGCCTGGTTTGCATTCACATTGTCCATCATACTGAAAAAACATACAAACACTTCCTACTGACGGTGTTCTCGTGCTTCATTCAGAATACCTACTTCATTACACTGAGGACTCAGTGATCCTAAAGGATCACAAGCACAAGCTTCACAACCATTTCCACTAGCAATTTTCCAGTGATTTGTTATGCAAGCATCACATCTCAGTCCAGACACGTTTGGTAAGCAAGGGCATTGTCCACTGTAAGGATCACATGGACCAGCTGTACTGTTGGTTCCCAGCATGTGGCATACGCATTTTTCACAGAATTTGTCCTCGGCATATCTGAAGTATCCTTCCCTACATACTTCACAGTGGTCTCCTGTCGTATCGTACAAGCACTTGAGACACTTTCCAGTGTGTGGGTCACAATTACCAGGAGCATATAGATCTACTTTATCGTTACATTCACAACTTTTACAAGAACCACCAGGTTCTTCAGGGTTGCCGAAGTAATTGTCTGAACAAACATCGCATCTTGCTCCTGAATAACCTTCTTGGCACTCACAAATCACATCTTTAGTGTTGGGATTCAACATGCACTTATCAGCGTAAGAATGGTTGGATCCGATAGGGCCTGGACAAGGACATGGTCTGCAAGGTATGTCCACGTTGATTCTTGGATCTCCATAATAACTGTTGACGCAATATTCGCAATGTTCGCCTTGAGTATTATCTCTGCAATTGATGCAGATACCGGTCTTCGCCTCACAGATATCAGCATGACCATTGCAATCACAACGCTCGCAATTGGGGAACCTCCAGAACCCAGTTCTGCACTGATCACACTCTCTTCCATACGTGTTAGCTCTGCATTTACACTGGCCCGTGGTGGCGTTACAGAAGTTGTCCAAAGCACCAATGCTGTTACAATCGCATGATCTACAACCTTCTGGACTGAAATCGTACGTACCAGGGGCACATCTGTCACAACGTCTTCCTACTACGTTTGGTTTGCAAGTGCAGAATCCTCCATTGGGATCACAAAGTTTACTCACTGAACCAGTGGGGTCACATTGACAAGCTGAAAGAGTTAATTGATTAATGTTTCGTGAAACAAGTTTTGGTGTTAGGCTTACAGAAAGCTCCATTGAAAACATAAGCACCGATGCTGTTGAAGTATTTCTTGCAAATTTCTGGAATTTCTACACCCTTTCCGAAATACCTTGGATCGGAGCAATGGAACCTTTCGAATTCTTCCCTCCTGATGTCAGCAGCTGCAGAGCCATGGAGGAATGGAATATCCTCTACCCTGGGTATCAGAACAATTGAATCGATCAACACCGACGCTGAGGGCATTTCTCTTTGGTAGTCGGATCTCCTGAATTCGAGTCTAACCCTGTAGGTCTTCCCAGCTTCGAAACAGCTAGGAGGATATGATGTTACACTTCTTGCATTTGCCGGCAATGTGACACTTTTTATATCTGTAGCTGGGTCTGTATCTGCACATACTCCTTCCAGGACACCTTGCGGTCTTTCAACAGTCACAAGAACTTCTTCCCAGTTGTTCGGTTGAATTGGTTCGTACCTGATCACTATATCGTAATTCATCGATGTCTGTATTCCGTCTACTACGAATTCTAAAAATCCCCCTTCGAAGGATTTAACGAAACCTGTCCCAGTCCAAGTGTCATCGCTGCCGTCTCTGAACGGTTCTCTTATGACAACTTGTCCACTAGATCTAGCTGCCTCAGCTTCGTATCGTAAGAAGTCAAGGCTGGCTGTGAAATATTGCTGTGTGGGTAGGTTACAACTTCTCCCAGTCATATGGTCTCTACATTTACATTGTCCAGTAATAACATCACAGAAGTTATCTTGCGAACCACCAGGATCACAGTCGCAAGGTTGACAACCATCTCTCTTGTCAGAAAGACCCCAATATTGCGGGAGACACTGATTGCAGTCTCTACCTGTTACATAACGTTTGCAGAAGCATTCGCCGTTCACTACATTGCAACCTTGGTTGTCTATGGTTCCGAAAGTGTTACAAGTGCATTCTTGGCATCCATCTGGGTTGGCATCAGTGAAATTCCAGAAACCGTTTTTGCAAACGTCGCAGCGACGACCATCGACGTTTGTTTTGCAGTGACAACTTCCAGCTACCAAATTATTCACAGGATCTGTCACCGAATCGCATATGCCTCCGTCCAAAGAACCATGTGGATCGCAGTCACATGCTGCAAAAGATAAAAACAAATGATGATCTAAACAACAACTACTGATTGTATCTTGAACTTACGTCGACAAACTTCTGGGTGTTGGATATCTTTTTGAGGGTCCATAAAGAAGAATGGTTTACATTGTTCACAGTTTGGTCCCATTGTATTGTGTTGACATCCGTCGCATACCCCTCCACTTACTCTTCCAGTTGATTCGTACAATGCGGCGTCAAAATGACAGCTTGTGGCATGGTTGTTACAGTTGCATCCTAGTAAAGAAACGGTTCAAGGAACTATAGAGCTTGAATGTATACAGTTCATTTACTTTTACAAGCATTGGTTTGTTTTCCAATCGCAGGTCTCCAGGGCAAGTCATTGAAAAAATCTTCACATTTCTCGCAATTTCGTCCCTTGGTGTTGTGGGTACATTCACATCTCCCATGCACCATGTCTGGTTTTGGATCGATTCCTGATAAAGGCAAACAACGGTTTGCGTGACCATAGCATGAACAAGAACCACGAACAACCATATCGGTAATAGCGTAATAATATTTTTCCTGAGGAAAATAAACAATTAGCAAGTATCTTGATTGGAGTTGCTTTAGTCCCTACCTGAATTTCTTCTCTCCTATCGAGAAGATCGTCTCCGAGTGTGTGTAACTTTGTGAAATTAATACGCAAATTTGTGATTTTCAGTAAACCTTGCACTTGTTCAGAGTAGGGATTATCAATTGGAAGGTTTGGCGGTAGGACCCTGTAAATGATTTCACCATCTGTCGATGGTGCTACCCCGGAATACCGGGATTCACAAACAATATCTGTCAAATTTTTGGCAGTCCCTTCTCTGATTCCTGGGAAGCTCTCCGTGCAGTTGTGAGCGAAGTACCGATAAACCTATTTCGAAGAGCATTAAATGACTGTTGATAACCAGTTTCTTCGACAAATTACCTGCCAGGTTTGATTGAAGTCGTACGATCTTTCTATGAGCATAGCAGCTGGTCGGAAAGTTTTGAAAGTGATGATCAAGTGAGTGAAATGAAACTCTGCTTCCAGGTCCAACTGGATGCTGACCCTTTCCTTTCCATTTTCCGATTGCCACCAAGATTTCTGGCGTGTACTGAAAATTCAATAAACGTCATCAAGTTCGAAAATCTATTGGTGAAAGCAATGTTACCCTGGAAATAGCCTGTATACAATGTTGCTGATATTGTGATTCAGGAATGGATTCGGCTTTGTTGTTGGTCGAGAGTCACACCAAAAACATTTTTTCCTCTCGGCATCCAGATGGGATACTATACAATACCTCTGCTGACCATGCAGACCACAGGTAGAGGTGGAATGCAACTGGTTTTCTCTACCTATCAGTAAGTTGCCGGTAGCAGGGTAGCAAGAGCTCTGCTCACATGGATGCAGCTTCTTAGGCTCGTAGCCTGCAAAAACAATTGTACAGTTAGTTGTTAAAAGCTAGCATGTGGAGTCATTCAGCGAGGGTTGTTAGAGTGTTAATGATGCTCGGCTCAGATGAAAGACCTACACCAGGAAAAACGGAAAACGTGAGAGATGTTACTGAATTGGTGTCAAAACCATAGCAAACCAAAAACCTCGACGTAAATCAACAAACCCTGATTCTGGCTGAAACCCTGTCGTCGAAACTTGAAGATATCAGTCAGAGGGTGTATAGCTTGAAGGTTTCTGCTGTCTGGATATGGATCATTGTCTGGTGGGGGTGACTGATCACCCCTTTGTATAGCAGGTGCTGATCGAACAAACAAATATCATACAATTCTGAGACATGAATTATAATATTGGTGGGAAATTTTCGAAAATCTACATGTTCATCTCAGCTTAGCCGCTGGACGAGCGATATGTAGCAGGTTTTATTTATACAAGAACTTTTTCAGGGACACCATGTGCTTTATAGGGTATTCACATGTCATTAATGAAATAAATCTAGAATGGCAATCAGTTACATATCCGAATTCATTGAATCAATACTAACCTCTCAGAGGATGGAATATTCTTTGTTTGGGTCCATTGAATTGCCCATCTGTTGTTATTACTGAAAAATGCAATCCACATAATAAAATACACAATAAAAAATAATTCAACTTACTCAAGAACACTGAAATTATTAGCAACCAAATTACTTCTGAATGGATGAACATTTTTAGAGGGTGTATTTTACTGTCCCCTGAAAATAAAATAAAAATAGTTTAAATACCTCTTATGATGCGAATTTTTTTATTTCTTGTGGGAAAAAAAATCGGGAAGAAATATGAAACAATAGTCGACTTTTTTTCGATGTCTACTAGGCTCCCGAATTCAAAACAGATGTTTTTAATTTCACCCACACATGTGTCTTCAAAACTGTACCATCAAAGATGAAATTACCGTTATATACAGTGAAGTACGTTACATTTCTTGCATAATTCAATTATTTAGTACATTTTGATAACCAAATTTGCAATCGAAAAATATGTCAAAATAAAAATGAAAACGTGTATGTATAAATTCGTGGAGTTTGGGTTTTTTAGAAAGAACTTCTGAAATATAGAAATGTGAACAAAATATCAAAATTAACATTGTTTCCTGACGAGAATGACGAAATACTATATTTCCAATGCAACGATAAAGTTCCATCAATTTTGAGTACTCCACTGGACTTGATATCATACTCCAGATCTAAACAGATATATGATACGGCGTCGAAGAATGATATAATTGCTGATCAACAGTATCTTGAAACATTTTTATAATACATCATATCATCTACTATTATGTAATGAATGTATGAAAGACATTATTTTAATTTCTCGTTAAAATGAAAGAAACCGTTACCAATAGTGAGTCCAGATCAGCCAGAATTTGCTCAAACTGACACTATCACAAATTAATATGATCTAGAATGACTCAAAAGCAGAAGTGAAAAGTTCGCAAATTCTGTGATTCACAGATCATCATAAATATTATTTTGTTTACTAAGCAGAATTCTTAATCATTGACTGTAACTTTTTCAACGATTTTATGTTATATTTATGGAAACTATGAAACTGATAATGACATTGTTGCAAGATCAACTACCTAAACCATTTAGTCTTGAACAACGATGAATGGAATATACAATTTGAATGAAATAGTCAATGAAGTATTGTAAGTAGGGTTTGTTTTGAGAATTGCGTAAACGATTCCATTTTGAAAATGAAACAGGAAGCGTGCTAATATCGTCGACAACTGAACGTACGGTAAATTGGCACACGGAAAAATATCTGTGTTCAAGAATTGATAACATCTATATGTAGCACTAAAGTTATCCTGCATTATTTGAATGAAATTAATAACGAGAAAACTAGAATGTTTTGGGTTAATATTTTCATTTATAAGGTATTTCAATTCGAAATTAGCTGAATGTATCTGAATTTAACAGGAAATAACAACCAGTACCGAAGACTGATGTTATTGACTACAATCAGAATTTAGGTCGATTCTAAGAAATAGTGGATAAGTTATCGTTGTTCAATGAAAGCATTGTTCTACTCATCTGCATTGATGCTAATGGCTCTTTCTCATGAATCATAATAATTTATATGTTTATTTTGTGATTTTTCAAATAATGATCTCACTCATACAAATGAGCGAGTAATGAAGTACAGGGTCTATTTTGTTTCTTATTCTTTCTAGTATCACTTTTTTACTTGATGTTTCATGGTTTATTAAGAAACATCTGGACTCAAAACAACACATATGAACGGATATTAGTAGATAAAACTTATGTAAATAAGAAAATAAAAAGACAAATATTTGCAATCCGATTTTTTGACGATACTTTTATCTTAACTCTCAGTTATTTGGCAATATGGATATTTGGGTGCAGTTCGTTATTGAAAAGTAAATTGAGCACAAAAATATACATTGGAAATCTTTGTTAACTAGCTGTCCAGGAGAATAATAGTGCATTCAAATTTTTAAATATTTAAATTAGAAAAAAGATGGTACGCTGAACTTTTAATTCCGAAAATCAAGATTCTAATATGCCAGGAAAAAATATTCATATTATTCCTTCGGTTTTGCGTGAATTCATTGCTATTTTATATTTGTTTTGTTGTTGACATTTTATGGTCGTGAGAGCCGCTGTTGAAATTTTTGAGGATGAATAAAGTAAATATAAGAACTGAATAGTATAGGATACCTTCTCATTCAGAAATTCTATATTTCATTCATTATCTACACATTAATTTGTACAGAAATAAGTCCACTACATGATCTTTTCAGAAAGCTGATGACTCTTGAAACGTACTCTTTTAGCATTTGAAAAATCTGCTTTCTGTGGTTACAAATGGTCCTTCGATTTCTGAGAATCGAGCCATAAAACAGAAACACAGTGTGTGGTATCCTGAGAAACGAATGCATGGTGAAGAACCAGCCATCGAAGATGCTGCATGAAGAATGAAAAGGTTGTTTACCTTAATGTTTACCTGGCATACACACGAACAGTGAACCAAAATAACCTCATATCACAACTCCGCAACAAAATATCGGGGAACATAACAAACACGGTATACACTGAACTATTTCAAATAGCGTTTTCACGATTCATTGAAAAGCGGTCCGGCCCTGTTTATTGGGGGCGACGGCCTAAGCAGCGTTTACTCTGTTCTTCGTCCGAGTTCGGTACATACTGGACTTATTCCTGAATGTTGAGAAACGATTGCTTAGCGAAGTCCCATCGTCTTTAGTCGAGATGAGAGACGACAAAGTAAAAGCCTCAAGCTGTGCTCAAAAAGGTCCTTAGATGGCCAGTGGCGTTGACACAGAAGGGCATTTTTGACAAAAAAATTATCCTTCGATGTAACTCGAAAAACATTCTGAAGAGAAACGCATGATGAAGGTATGGTTAACATTCGTTTATGTCCTGGTGATATCTTTGCGATGAGTTTCTGCAATAGCTTTAGCTTTATTGAATTCATTCTTGATTTGGGATCCAACTGAGAAATCTTGAAGCGGCATTTTTATAGACATGATTAGATACATTGGCGTAACAAAATAATATCACAAAGTGTCCCATAATTACTGAAATAAATAAATAATGGAGTTGAAGTTATATTTACAATTCCCAATGAAAAGTCTACAAACTAATTGTTCAAAATCTAGCTACTTCAACGCCAAGTTTTCGAAACTTTATTTTATATGGTATTTATAAAAAAATATGATCCCAGCAAAGCGTTAGCATATAATTATATTGATCTTTGAAAATACTAGTCCTCCATATATCCGTGTCGAAAAGAAAATAGCAGATTAAAGCATAATAGACCCTTAATCTCACAAGGAACCGACACTGTCGGGAACCAGACATCGTCAAATGTGTGATCCATGGGCGTACCTGTTCGAATTCCAACTGTTGTAAAATTGAAATATTCCTTTAATTTTATTCCACTTTATCCCATGGACTATGATGGCACTAATTGCATTGCCTAAGGCAAATATTAGATATCCTTAGGAAATAATGTTTATTGCATGATCAGATGCAAGTAACACATTGATAGCAACGTTTTATGCCTACAATTGAAGATTGCCCAATTAATTGAGAATATTCTCAATTCAATCCCACTTGAATAGTTACAATTCTTGAAGAAAATGCTCATAAGCTATGACATATTCATTGCCGTACTGTATAAAAATTAGTTTTGATAACTAATGGGATATCAAAAACAATTGCCTCAATAGTGCTGATGTAGAGACTTATATTTTGTTATCGGTCCGGTAATTTGGAAGCACCCTGTATAATATTTGTTCCAATCCGAGCCTCGCTAATCAAAGCATATATGTATAACTAAAGCATAAGTAGAAGTCTATGATGTACGACTGAATAATGGCATAATTGGTGCTAGTTTTTCGAAAAAATGTTGAGGTGAAATTAAACTAACCTGATGACGGCGGGATAATGACTTTTGGCAACGATACGGGCCCCTGCCCGTAATTAGTTCCCGAGTTGCACTAGTCTATTTGTCCTTTTCATGGATTATTCAACATCACTCAACACTGTACTCTTTCAAACACTCAATTTGAATATTTGGACCCGATGGGATGGGAGTCCGCGTAGTAATTCTTATCAATATTAAGAAATTTTGGGAGGAACGATTTGAGGACAGTGACACGTTAAAGAATGATCTTCGACACTGTTATCACTCGAATTGTTGTTATATGTTCATTCCGAAGAGAACTAAATCTGGCTTTTTTATTTATCAAATATGGAGTAGAATATCATTAAATTCTTTTCGAGCACTTCCTCCACAGGCGTAGGTGGGTGGATTGATAAGTCAACATCCGGTTTCTGAATGGGGCAACATTATTTTTTTTACTGAATATTAGAGTATATCGAATATTTCTTCTTCATTCATTCAAACTGGACTACTTTTATACGGTAAGCACCAGATGATGAATTCGTTTTTTATCCATTTTCTCGAAAAATTGTGAGACATCAAAAGATTTTTTACCCTCAACATTCTCATCCAACGCATGATTTTATCAAATGGGGTAGATGTTTGAGTGATACCTCGTTTTAAAGAGTATTCAATAGTTATTGAATGTTATTTACGTGTCATAAAAGATTGAGTGATAAAAAAATTATACTGAGTAAGCAATTGAGTATCTTTCGAAATGAAGTATGAAATGGCCCCTTAGTAAATGTTTCTATAGGAAATTCTAACACTAAAGAAGTTCGAAGGTCTGGTATTTTGACTGTAGTAAAATCGTAACTGCTTCAATTCAAAAGCAAATAGCACCGAGAAAAGTTTATTTACTTCCTTAGTTGTATTTTTAGATATGAACCCCGTCGTAAACTTCAAGCAGTCTCGGATATGTAATATTATATGGTCAATTGGCTATGCGATATTTATATACACAATTCAAATGTTAAAAGTTCAACATAACAATGAATACAAAGCAATGATATGAATTCATGTCATTTGTGTTATAGTAGTTGATGTCTGAAACTTACATTGTCGTTGAGTTATGAAATAGAAGCAATTAATATATTGAACTAATATTAATCACAAGCTTCAATTTTTTATTTGAATCTATTGGACGAATAAATATAAACAGATAATGTCTGGTAACAGTCATTACCAGTGGCGGAGTGACAAAAAGGTAGATATATTTTTCAAACGTGCAATATTAGTTGGGTTCTGTATATACATATATTTTACGAAAACAGAAATCTCATGGCAGGTTTTCATGTCAAGCCATTTCTTTATCCTGGTATCTACAGTTCTTCATAAAATAATCTGAATCATTTCTTATATGTACTCATAAAAAAATGGAAAAATGCAATGGTTATCCAGATAATTTGTATCCTGTCATTCTCAAATACTCATTTAATCATTTTTTGAAAATCTCCCGAAGAAGCGTACGAAATAGATGAACTACAGATATCTAGGTAAACTCGCCGGATAGCCCAGCTAGCACGGACTGTTCATATAAATCATATAATGTATGAAGAAAGTCATATTAACCTATCACGTCAATTAGAGTGGTAGTGTTGATGATTAGACTGAATTTTAATTAAAATTTGAAGCTTCTAAGATTCTCTGATCTGGCAAAAAACTGTAACTGAAACGAAAAACAGAAAATCAAGAAACTAAAGACGGATCTGAGTCATCATGTTACCGAGACGATTAATATTTTCTCTAGGTAAGTTCATTTCATGTTGTTTCGGCTCATTTTGATTTCAGATATTCATTATTCTAGGTTTAACGATATCTAGAAATGCGTCTACAAGTGCTACCAAACCTAAAACTGGTATTATAATGGTTAACATGGGGGGACCTGAAAAAGTTGATCAAGTTCATGATTATCTGCATAAGATAATGACTGATAGAGACATGATACAGTTGCCTATAGCACAAGAGTAAGTATACAAATAAAATACACATTGAATTTGAGACATACTATAAAACATCATTTAGTCGTTTAGGTGCATGGATAGCTAAACGAAGAACACCTGAAGTTCAGAAGAAGTATACAGAAATAGGTGGTGGCTCTCCAATTCTGAAATGGACCAAATTACAGGGAAAACTTATGTGTGATAAGTTGGACAAAGAGTCACCAGAAACTGGCCCTCATAAATCATATGTTGCCTTCAGATATGTTCAGCCTTTTGCAAAAGATGCATTTGAAGAAATAGAAAAGTAAAGCTATTTCTTCCAAATGTTCACTCAAAAATATTGAATATTTTTCTAGGGATGGAATTGAACATGCAATATTATTCTCACAATATCCTCAATATAGCTGTGCAACATCTGGTTCTAGTTTCAATGAAATATTCAGATTGCTCAGAAAAAGGTGATATTCAACATAAACAGATGAATTTTAATCTAATTATTATTCTTAGAGGTCCTCCCAATGGTATGAAATTGACAGTCATTGACAGGTGGCCAAATCACCCTTTGTTGGCTAAATGTTTTGCTGACAATATTAGAAAAGAGTTGAGCCAAATTCCTGAGAATAAACGAAAAGATGCAATAATCTTATTTTCTGCTCATTCACTACCACTAAAGGTAATTATCATCGTTGATTTCCTTACACATATTGATAATGAATATGATTATAGGCTGTCAATAGAGGAGATTCTTATCCTTCTGAGGTGGGTTCAACTGTCTACCAGGTAATGCAAGAGTTGAATTTCTCACAACCATATCAACTTGTTTGGCAATCGAAAGTTGGACCTTTACCATGGCTAGGACCCATGACAGATGAAGCCATCAAGGACTATGCTAAGAAAGGAAAGAAGACATTCGTAGTTGTTCCTATTGCATTTGTCAATGAACACATTGAGACTCTTCATGAACTGGACATTGAATACTGCAAGGATTTAGCAAAAGAAGTAAACAATGAAAACTGTGATTTCTGTATGACTCATTGTCTGATTTTTTAGGTTGGAGTGGAAATAATAAGAAGAGTACCTGCTCCAAATGATCACCCTTTATTCATACAAGCTCTCTCTGATATTGTTAAATCTCATATTTCTAGCAAAATACCAGTCTCGGCTAAATTTCTGAATAGATGTCCCCACTGTGTGAATGCCAACTGTTCAAATAGCAAGAAGTGGTACTCAGAAGTGTGTTCATTTTGAGAGGAGTAGCTTTGCAATTTCAGTGCAATGTTTTTTATCTGAATTATATTTCAAAGTTTGCTGGTATAAGCAGCAAATATACTTAATGTGTGGTCAAACTCAGGTTGATATTCATGGTTGAATTGTTTGTTCAATATGTAAATTTTTTCAGTTTGTCAAAGTTGAAATTTTTTAATTGTGGAAATAAAAATGAAGTTTTATAAATGAGTATTTTAGTTTGGAAAACCGAAGAAAATGAATGTGTGCTTTTAAGGAAGTCACTGATTTCAGCTTTTTTATCGAGTGAAAATGTATAAATCATGCTTTTCATGTCATTATCACTACCTATATATGTTTTTTTATATGCAATTTATTTTGACGAATACAAGCCCACGGAGCATTCTGATCGAAATAACAGCGTGAGATCTTTCAGTTATGACTTTAATTCATAGATGTCGCTACAATACCAATACTTGTCGAAAATCAATAGAAACGTCAATTATTTAAATTCAGTAAATCAATGTGGGTGGAAAAAATAGTATAACGATATTTCATAGCAGAAACTAGAAGTGTTGAGTATTTATTATAATGGTTCGATGGTAGGTTATGTACATATTTGGCATATTTGGTTATATCCTCTTTATCAATGGTGTAATAACAGCAGTAAAATCACCCAATCACTTGATATAGTGCTTCATTTATATATGCTCAATTGACATGACGATTGGTTATTTTATCAAGCATATGACAATTTGCATTATCTAAATATACAGAGGTCTAGTGATTAATAATCCAGGAAGCTATATGAAAGTGAAACTGAAGAAAGTACATTTCTATCAAACGTTCTTTGCATAAAACTTCTGGGCATACACCTACTTACCAATACTAATGCTCTTATCATAGACGAAACTCGTTTTGATTCGTTGATATTATTGTTGAATGAATATATTTGTTTTCAAGTGTCATAAAAGATATAAGGAATTCGTGTTAAATCTTGCAATATTTATGACTAGAATCTTTTTTTTTCGTATAAGAATATCTACAATTTGAATTATTCAGTTGCAATAAACAAGGAACCATTTTTGAGTAACAAAATATATTAAACTCGAGGTGATAATCAGTAATCAAACAATATAACATTTTCTATTTTTTTGACCACAGAACGGAAACGAGTGATTTTTTCATCTCATTTATTTCAGTAGAGTTTTATGATATGGAGTTCTACAATTGGATATTTTTGTGAAACCTTATCATTTGGTATTAATACCCGTTCAATGTGGAATGACCACAGCAATGCGAAAACGTTTCCGCACTGATAATTTCAACATGATCACGATATTTCGTGGTCTACGAATCTTTCCATCGACACAGATGACAATAGAAGAGTTGAAATTGGTTGCAGAAGTAGTTCTATTTATAACTTTAAAACTCGATAAATGTTTTGAAATTCACTTAGCCCTCATGGATACGACCTTGATATCTAGGACCCCCTCGAGTTCATCAAAGTTTTCCTACTCCTGACGTTCCTTAGATTTTTGGATTCAAGCTGTACTGTGCCATGTATCTATCATGAGCAGATCTTGCGTTTGCGCAAACGATATCAAAATTAGAAGAAACGCTTGATGGGGAAAATCTCCAACGAATATCTCACGAATATGACAACGCGCGCTTTGTGTTGTTCGATCCGTGTAGGAGGTTAGTCGCTCCTTTCGTTACTGTTGACAAATGTGAGCTCGCGTACGATTCTAACCTCAAAATCTCGAATGATATTCATCACTTATACTGTATTTTTTTGCAAGAATGGTGATTAAACTGACATGGAACTGTAGCAGTATCATTTGTTTTGTTATTCTGTTGATTTTTCTTGTTTGTAGTGCTTGTGGACATAGAATCTGCAATCATGTACATCCCAAACATAATGAGGTTAGTTCTTGTAGTTTGTGTTGTATAGTTCAGTTTGGAAGTTACGTTATCATTTTAATAAATATATATTTATTGGGTGATTCATTTCAGTGTACTTACCTACACGTATTATTTAAACAAACGGTTTGATAACTATCGCCTAGTTAATTTAAACGTTCTGTTCCGTTTTTGAATTGGTGTATGTCGCATTAAAAATTATCCCACTGAATTGTGATTACATAAGTACATCTACATCATTTTTCTGTATTTCTATTTGTCGATTTAAAATTCATTAGAATATTCACGACCTCATATAGATCTTTCTTAAATGATCTAACTATTTATTGTTTTAACCATATAATATACAGAATCAATTATCCCGTCAACACCTAACGACAAGAGTTTCATTAATTCTTAGTAGAAAAGTACTTATATCTCAAGATTTTTCAATTCATAGGAATGATTCAAACTCATCTTATGTATAATCGTTCATTTAATATTACGATGTTTCTCTAGCATTTTTGATTGATATTTTCATCAAACATGTATTCCAGAAAATTTCAAATTTATGGCTACGTCGCATTTTCATAACAACCCGTTGAGCTTCCATGAATAAAAATAATTTTAACGAATACTACGTTGAATTGACAATTTCTCGGAAATTTTCTATAACCACAAAAACGACATTTGTCGAATTACTCTATTGATTGAATATTTCCTACATGTATAGGTAAATCACGAACGAGGCAATTATGTTTCATTTACGACAAATTATTGAAAACTAATCGACAATTATTGAAATGTAGAATCTATCGATTTTATAACAAGTGGCTTCTTTGATTTCACCCTTATGAGCAGGAAGGCAGACATTTGTAGCGCAATATTCATAAATTGGATGAAAATGTTCAATATGCACCCACGGGAAAGAAGAATTTCAATTTTCTATCTACATACTTCGAATTCGAGAATGCCTACCAATATGAGGCCATTATCGGTCCAATAAGGTAGGTTAATGGGGTGACACGAGTTGCATCTATTCAGTCTTCAAATAATCTGAAATCTCGGGAGAAACTGTTATATTGACTCAAATCAAGAATATCCCTTGATATGGTAATTTTGGCGAAACGACAGAATCTGTAGAATTATCGATTGATTATTAGTTCATCACACCATATAAAAATGTGCCAATAAACATAACAGATAATATTTATCAGCTTCTCAAACGCATGACTCAAGTGAAGGATAGTCAAAACACAATTTTGTACATATTTCAATGTATTTTCTGTTTTGGGAAATTTCTTATCTCAAGTTGGATGTATCTTTGGTCATGTGTCGTGTCAGCGGAATTTAACTTTAATCAACATTAATGAGGAACGAGGATCATTCATCAAAATTACGACTGTCACTCAATTAGAAGTCTTCTTCAGAAAACTTCGATATTTGGTAATTATCCTTAATGAGAAATTACTCATATTGTCTAGGTCGAGCTATGTTAGGTTATTTTGAAGTACTGATTCTGATAACTACTAAAAAAATTGATTCTTGTTCTCAATTTCCACTAATGCAAACTCCAAAAATTGAAATTCCCTTTTGAATATGGCATATCAAGAATGAAACTACCAAGAAACGGATAGTATGGCTGCAGACCGGCAATTAGAGTACACCCCTCAACACAATTTTGTGATAAATATTTACCAACTTCTACTCGTAAACTTGTTCCGCCATCTTCAATTGAACGAAATTGTAAACCAATTTCCCCTCCAGAGACGTCAGTATATTTTCAGGAATGGACAGTTATTTTCGTTCCTTGTTTTTTTTTTTCATCACCCTGGGGAATTTCGGACAATCGATAAATAATGCTCAAATACATTTAAGTGAAAAGAAAAGACCAATCGACTTCGTAATCAATAAAAGCGAACTTCAATAATACGGGGTGATATATAGATTTCTTATTCACTTGTAAGCGTTGATTTTAATGACGTTATAGATATTTTTCGAAACATTTGATTGAATGAAAACGAAAAATACTGGAAATTATAAAATAAGCCGTTGAAATTGTTAACTATTTTCCATTGGTGTTGAAATTATAGATCCTGATGATAGGATATCTTTCAAATTCGATATATTGAAAATTGAAGCGTCTAACCGTGTAAAATCAATACATCCTTGTCTGAGATCCGAATCTTGAAAAATTTTTGGACAGTGGCAAACCTCCTTATTCATCAAATATTGGTGCGAGTATCAAGATCAATTCAACTGCAGATGGGAGAATGAATATATGATATATTTCAGTCGGATTTAATTTCACCGAAGTTAGATTTACATATTGTTTCGTGGATTCCATAAGAGAGTTCTTATTTCTTGGCATACCAACTATTTTACTAATGATGTCTGTTTACTTATTATCATGAATGGTGGAATGTGCACAGTGACCAAAATGGGACCAGACTACAGTGAAATCGTGTGTTTGTCTGCGTTGATGTCTATTTTTTGATAATTAATGGCTGGAGTTTTAATCACTAGATCACGTATCCAACATGAACAAACTTTATTTAGCATTAATAGCTATCAAAATACCATACAAAAACAATTTAATCGTGGAAATAACGTTTTCCTTTACCTTCTCTTAGGAATAACAACATTTTCTCAAGATTCTTCTCAGAAAAGTGAATTATTATACATTCTCAAGACTTCAACAAAAATAATTTTCTGGTGTTGCTTTGTATGCGGAGTGCAATAGCTCTTCCATGGTTATAAATGATACGCAAAAAACTTTCATTGACAAAAGTAGGATATTTGTTTATCATTCATGTCACACCTCGGATTTTATTCTAATTTCTTATGTTAACATTCGTCTGGATCTAACGTGAAATCTAGAATCATGCGGTACTTGAATAAGTTGAGTGAATTCCGATGGTAGAATTTGAATTAGTCATCAGATCATCAGATATTTGAAACCTACTTTTATCTTTGATTTATATCAAGAATGCTTTTGTCAAGAACTGGATATTTTTATTGGAATCAAAACTATCCATGTATCCATTATGAGTGCGACAGAACTGTCAGTTCTCAATTCAGGAATATATTCAATATAACCGTTTACTTATATTTCCTATAGTATTAAATGGAAGTAGAGGGCTTTCGTTATCCTATTTTTGTACTGGTGTTTTTGAAATATAACGAAATATGTCCATTTTCTATTTTCTTATTTTCCTTAAAAAAATAGATTATACTTCCCGTATTTCCTCTCTCGTCTCCTGTTTTCAGCCACAGTGTATTTTTTTATCGAATGTAACCAACATTTTCTGGTAGCAATTTGCACACCGACGTCTTTGTGCTCGCCCGAAATCTTTCATTACATGTTGATCGTTTTCATTTTCTGCTGTTTTCTCTCTACTTTGAATTTTGAGGAGACCGTTCACAATTGATTCTTTGAACATCAGTCACTTCTTTGTGGGGTACAATGTATAATCTATTTATTCAAGGAAGGCAGTTGTGATAGTAGCGATCCTCTAAAAAAAAACTCAATGTTCATGATTCTAATTAGAATGAAAATTTTATGGTTTTATTGTTGAAGAATTGCATTGATGAACTAGATACTTTATGTTTCATACCATCCATAAGATAACCAAATCTGTCATAACTGTATAATCGATCGAGACATGATTTATATTTCACTAAGAATTGCTCTCGTATTTCGTAACCAGAAATAGGAATTTCATCTGTCTTTCCATATTTGCACTACAGTTTCTTGTAAACATTTCTCTCCAATTTTCAATTCTTTTGTTGTTCCTGTATCAAAGTCCCGATGTAATAGGTTTTTCTTTTCACAAGAAAACATGCTAGACTCACTGAGGTGTAATAATTGTCTTGTGAGGAATAGGGATATGACAGATTGGTCGGCTGAAACATTGAGACTCTCTGCATGAGACCATGAGACCAATGTTTCACTACAGAAAATCGATATCCAAACAAACGAATGAATTTATTTTCTATATATTAATATTATTGAAACTTGAGGAAATGAATATGCGAAAAATTTGGCCGCTGAGTCAGGATAGATAACGTGTGTTATGAATGTTATGTGGATATACGGGGTTTCAGTAATGATGTCTGCAATTTCCAATTGAAACACCCTGTATTCTATTCAATTTCCATGTTCCGTGCGTAATAAGTGCTTTCGTTTAATCTAATTCTTTCGTGACATGTGATTCCCCATATCGAGAATAAAAGTTCAAGATTTCCCAGCAATAGATTTTTGAATGATTATAAATTCATTCAGTTCTTTGTGTAGTGACTACGTTCGTATATTTGTTTAGATATAGAAGAACCAAGGTTAGGTGCGTCGATATGAAATTGGTGGTGCTTCATTAATGGTAGAATATGCATAAAAAAAGCTACTACCTGTGTTACAACAAAAAATAAAGATGCTCCGACCGGTTTCGCATTTTGCTTTCTCGATCATCAGCGAAGAAACTGCGAGAAGAAATATTGCGTAACAGCTTAGATTAGAGTTATACTGGGCGAATGAAACACGTGTTGAAATGCTCCTGAAATTTGCAATATAAATATGGATTTATCCGTCGAATATGCATCAAATCATACTAAGAACATTTGATATCACAGATTTGTCCAGTTTTCCCTCTCTTCTTATTTGCAGTATCCGCACCCGTCTCAGAACATCAGTTTCTTCAAGTCCTTGAACTATTGTTGGTTTGTATGGATGGTAGTTATTCTTATTTAACATCGCATCGTTGATTCTGACACACCAATTGTCCGTTCTACAATTCTTACCGATGCACTATTGTTTTCGTTGACAACTCGTAAATTGTTTTGTTTACGATTCTCATTTTTCATATTGTATCCGTTTCTAGATCGTCTTAAGGTCTCATGATTTGTTGAATTAATACGATTTTTCTGAATATTGGTATTTCTAACGCGTGATTGTAGTCATATCTATGATTTCAATCAACAGGTAGTGATCATTGGATACAACGTTTATTATAACGTCAACGTCACAGTTAGAGCCACCTTGAATCCATGTAAAAACACCATTTTCTAACAAATGAATCATAGCTTTTTGAAAAAAAATTGAGATTGTTTGGAACTATTGTATTGAGTGTCTTTCGCGTTTCATTTTATTGCATTCTCATTAGTTTTGCTCGACTCCTGTATCATGAATTGTGTTGCAAAGACGTATCCTTGTCATGAAACTCAATTCAGATTTTTTCTTCCCAAAGAGCAATGAGCAAAGTTAGCCTCGACTGAAATCATGATCACACTGACCGCAAAATGGTTTTTCTCCGAAAATATAAACAAGCAGAGATAAGTACTGAAATGGAAATTAATTATCTCGGATTCGTTTTCTCTCACCTTCGGTGACCTTTTGCAGTGAATTGTTCACAAAATATTGCATAGAGGTTGAATAGGCTGAAATACCTGTTAGACTCGTTATTGAATAATTTAGTTCCTGTGAGTATATAAGATATTAATTGCTGTTAAAAATCACGTTGTAGTACTTTATGTCAATGCAAAATTAATGAATCGGTTATGTAACGATGTTACGCGAAAATGATAAAGGAAAATGCAAATGGCAATATACATTAATGAATAAAACACCCTGTAAACTGCCATTCATATAACTCGAATATCTGAATTTTTTTTCAGTCAAAACAAATTCAAGAAATTTTATATTAATTTTGAAAGCTGATATTTGCTTATTCAGTCTCATTACGTTATCGAATACCTCAAATCAGAATATACGCCTATAAAGTATCAAATTTTATGTATTTATCCTAGTGTCGAAAGAAGTAATTTCCCGTCAAGTTCATTAACAAAACCGAATGAAACAACAAAGCATCCATGGATGAATTCTTATCCCCTCTCTTCTTATATTTGTACACCTTTCATTTATTATCGAAGGCTTTGAAATAACCTTCTTCATTCTGATTTGTTGGTTTGTTCGATCAATACATTACCATAACTATCAATAATAATATCATCGACTTTTGATACTAATTATAATTTTTGTCGAAAATGGCATCCCAGGTGACCAGACATCACCCCATTGGATTTATAGGGATACGATAAAAGTTGTGAATAATGTTTACGGATATTTCCAGACTAATGTGTTTGTTTATGATCCGGAATTGTTTCCCGTTAATTTCAAAACAATTGATAATTCATCCGCGAGTTTATAAATAGTCAATTAGTGTTCTGAATGTAATACCCTTTGTATTCATGACTCTCTCGGGAAATTTCATGTTTCGCTCCTGAAATTCAGTGATCATATTTATTATTATAAATTACAACCGTTTCAGACAGCTATATGAACTATGATTGACTTTTAATAACAATTTTCATCAACATAAAATAGAAATGATAAACTTGAAGCGAACTTGAATAAAATTCTTGATATAAAAAAGTACAACAACGTTATAACGTTTATTGTATTTTTTTGGTTCAATAAGGAATCAAACAGGAGCGGACTCTTATTTAAAAAGAAAACGAACAAATAATGTAAAATGATGTCGAAAATGCTGCTATTCAATCGGTCTAGTATGACCCCTAGTTCACTGCTAATAATTCAATCGGAGATTCAAAACTGAATGGTACCGATAGAAATTTCACTTCCCATAAGAAACCTGTAGATGTGACAATGCGCATTCTGCTTTCACCAATATTTTTATCACATGATTAGCTCACGATTATGCGATGCCTGTTTCGGCACTTCCTAATCACGAACTGAATTTTCCTCTATCATTATTGCAGTAGCTTCGAAATAAATACCGATTGGCTGGCGTTGCATCATTAATCATGAACTTCATTGTTTCAGGTGTTACACACAAAAATTGATCCTGAACATGTCGTGAAGAAGAGAAGTGCTGATCAGTCTCTCAGGATACTGCTTTATTATGACCAAAGTGTATACAGGTATGGTTTTTGAGGTTCAACATTTAATTTTGAGTTAATTTCACCATTTCAGTCAATAAATAATCGAATTGAACATAGGAAGTTTTATTTTGATTGTACCGAAATTGATGTGTCAATTATTATGTTCTTTGATTTATTCGAGGGACAATTGCAAAACATTGAAACCGTTTGTTTTGTTTACAATTACGATAAGTCAAAGATAAATCATACCCCAAGATAACTATGCTCCTAGCGGATGAGCATGGCGAATTATTCTTCAGAAATGGTGGTTACACCCCCACCACTCGAAAGTGCCCTAGTTTTCAGACCTGTATTGAGACTGTGGGTTGATGTCATATGTCTATTACCATGTTGTTGATGCGATAAATATGATTCAGTATAGGAGTGATTTTGTAAGATGAGTCATGCGATGTGTTGTCATTGAATTCTAATCATGAAATTGATAAAGAGTTATGCAAAGTACATATTGTGTCGTGCTCGCCTTGCATTTGTTTTATCTAATGACCTGAAACGAATCGTAAATGATTACGAAAAGCAGTCTATGCATATTTCACCAATAACGACATGGTTTCGTGGTATCACTAAAACTATTTATAGACTCGCAGAATTTTTACTACCCCTCGTATCTAAATTCTTGTTATGTTTGGATTCCTGTTGATTAATTATCTCAGACTTTGATGCCTTTTGGTTAAAATTCCTGGGGAGTCATTTGTCTGCGATATTTTCAAAAGCGACTCATGGAAGAAGAACCGTTTTGACATCCATTCAGCTTTTAAAGGTATTTAGTCGTTATACTCGCTCAAGTCAACATAATTCCGAACATGACACTTACACACATCTATTGACATTCAACTGAGGTAGATGGATTAATTATATTTCTGTTTATCAACAAACATTGGAGTCTATGTTGGTGACTTCTCGTTAGATGTAAAGCATGCCGTATCCAGCTGTTCAATTCCGAATGTTTTGACATTGGGCCTGATAAAATTCAATTGATTAAATTGAAGTTGAATTAATTGTAACAGTGCAGAGATAGTACCTACCACATTAATGCACCACATATTAATCAAATCCCAATAAGCGTTGTTTTGTAATTAGTATTATTATTTGTGGGAATCTGATATAAATGTACATAATGATGTAACTTTCTCCGAGTTTATATTGAAAACAATTATCTTTGTTTCAGATTAGACGAGGAAAGATTCAAGTTAATTAATGTAAGTATCGAAATAACAGGGATGAAATGGTGCAACTTTGAGATATATATGAATTTGGTACTTTTATATTGGCGGGTGATTACACAGCTAATAAAATGTCAGTCCTTTGTACTCGCGATATTGGCTGTCTTTATGACGTTCCAATGTCATTTCATATCTTTACTTCAAATCATAATATTCGTATGTCGAAAAGTTGAATTCAACTCGAGATAAGAAATGAATAACGCGACCTACATTTTTTTATCTCCAATAATTACTGACTCACCCTATACAAATACATCAATTCAAAACATCAAAATATCGATCAGTTACATATTTGTGCCTACTTTGATCATTTGTATTCGTTACTGATATAAATCTGAATTCACTTTACTTCATAGAGCCAGACGTCAGTTACAAATAATCGTTCGGTTACAGAATACGATATTACCGGAAGCAGTGTCATTTTGGGAGAAGGCGCTTTTTGTGAGAAGAACTGAAAATGTTATTCGACTGACGAGGTGAGTAATGATCTTGGCACAGTGCGAACAAATGAGAAATTGAATACAGGAGAAAAACTAAGAAATGAAGAATGAATGAATCAACATTTTTCAAGATATAATGGAAGCAATGAGTTGAATATTGTCAGTATTCTTCGACTTTTTCTGTATTTCAAACTATTTTTTTCTGGTGACCGCTCAGAAGGTCAGCTTTCCAATTTGAATAACTGTCAAAATTATTTGTATATGCTATCTATCATTTAGAATGAGAACTGCGTTATAACATTGACTTAGGTGATACGTTTCAGAGATGTTGAGATCACAACTTGTTTCGGGTAAACATTGTTGTACATTTCATCGAATTAAGTTGTATATTGTGGTTTTCCTACTACGAAATAAACAAGTGGTTATACTGAGAATTACCGTATCTGTTCTTGAAGTTGTATAATTACTTGGTTTGCATTTCTGTTTATTTATCTTTAATCATCCAATTAAAGATAAAAATATCGTTCATAAATATTTACTGAAGGAGTGTTCCAATATATTAATAATTTCGAATTAAAAGGTCCAATTAGTCTCTCCTTATCGTTCGCCAAATTCATTGCTATTTCATGCAAGAAAACATCTGAACCGAATCCAAACATTTCAATTATCCGATTTGAAACAAAGACAATATAGACCTCTCTCAATTCATTCAAGTTGGTAGCATTATAGAAAGACAAGGAATTCCGCAGGGGATCATAAATGCTAAGGGGGCTCAATTATTACGAAATTGCGGATTAAATAGTTATAGGAGTTCATGACTGGAAATTACAAATCGAAATCTTAGTGAAGTTCACTAACACTAAAAATAATGATGTAGCTATTCATTAAACTCGGAGTATGAAACTGATGATAGTTGTTAATAACGAATATTATTATTCTGTAATACTCAACTATTTCGTGTCATTCTGATATTCTGTCGAAATATCTCGATAACATTTATTGCTCTGGTTTCTTTTCGTACGTAACCGTATTGTCACATAACGATCCTGGGAATGCTTTGTGATGAAGAGAATTATGGTAATCGTGAAATATTTGGATCAGTGGGCAAATTAATCAGTGTGAAATTCTATTACAATATTTACGTCCATTCTTAAATGTTGCTGCTTCCTTTTTCCTGAACTAATGGCTCCTATTCTTCAGGGCAACAAGAAATTTCGTTGATTGTTTCATTGTGATTGGTGGCTATTGTTGCCTAATAGCTTTAATTCGATTTTCTGAATCTAGTGGGCGATGTCAACGGAAAGTTTATTACTTCACGATGTGTTCTTCAAATAGGTAGCGGATGAGATCTTTCAACTGAAAAACATATTGACATTCACCTCCATGAGAAATCCACACAAAAAATTCGATTGTCATTGTCACTTATTGTTTAAAAATATCACCCCCTTTTCAACTAATGAGGGGGTTTGTGAAAGGGATTTGAATTATTTGTTCAGTAATTCAATTGTTCAAATTTCAGGCAATCAAATATAAAATAGAAGTTTTTTCCAATGGGTAGGTACTTGAGAAACATTTCTGAATCATGCTCCTTCACTTGTAAATCGAGTGAAGTTATAGAAAAACTCCTGATTATGTTGCGAAAGTTCCTTTTTAGGCCGTACCTACCCTTGAAATATTACGTGGTATACGTTGCGTGATTTCATCCCCCTTACATTCCCTGCAGGAAATGCAGTGACACGCAGGTTTTCGTCAAAGATGGCTGGACTCACTGTATCGATACTTGCAAAGAAAAAACCATGTGCGGTGAGGTAGAAGTCCCTGAAGATCACTTGGACGCTTGCAGGACTTGCAATTCCACAGGACAAAATTGTGGCGTGGCACAAGGATCTCGACCTGGAAAGGGCATTCCTGATTTCGATTTCGTTTTTTACGTTTCCGCCATCCAAACCGAAAGGTGCAATAAGTTGCTCACAGTGGCGTACGCTGCTCATTGTCAACAGGAGTCCTCTTTGGATCGGTTAGTATTACCTTTCATTTTGTTTTTCATCCGAATAACTAACAAACTTTTCTCAGACCAATCGCTGGTCATGCCAACTTGTGCCCGAGCGGGATCAGTACGAAACGCCAAGAGCTAGAGACCCAGCTGTCAACTGTCAAGCATGAGATACTGCACGCTCTTGGATTCTCAGTTAGCTTGTACGCGTTCTATAGAGATCAAAAAGGGCGGCCTTTGACTCGGAGAATACCCGAAACGGGAAAACCACCCCTCAATGAATCGTAAGTTAACATGGAGGAGAAGTCGAGAGTTCATTCTGTATTCTGATAAGCGAGCTCCGACTTTTCCAGATATCTTCCCAAATCCTTTTATTGCGGCTAACATGATAATGCAATCTTCAATAATCCGTTTTCATACCCGAGACTGCTTTCTGGAAACTGATTTAATACTCTTTCATTCAATACTCAATAAAAAAAATTATTTGCTCCATCACCAAATGAATATGAAAGTTTTCTTGAGTTGTGTCCTGACAAACTACGATATTTGGAAGCGCCTAACTTTTCAGAAAAAGAACTGAGACATGCGAAACCCCCTAAAAACTCTCACACTTAGTTATCACCCTGTATAATTTATACATTATATTCATGTTGATCTCAATGATGGGAATTCTTATCTCAGGCAGGATATTGCAGATTATCACAATGGATCTATATATCTCTAATCAGTGATTCTTTTAGGCTTCAAACTTACCAGTGGAGTGACAGAGTAATAAAAACGTTCACAAGGCCGAATTGGTTAGTGAAAGCTGGTTATATTAAGCGAGACGTACAGATCTTGGTAACACCCAATGTAGCGAAAGAGGTTAGATCACACTTCAATTGTTCAGAACTAGAGGGAGCCGAACTAGAAGATCAAGGTGAAGAAGGCACAGCTCTCACACATTGGGAAAAAAGAGTGTTTGAGGTAAGTAACATTCTGGAATAATATGAGCTATCAATATTGAGCATGAGCGTGTTTGTTGTTGAAGAATGAAGCAATGACCGGAACACACACCCAGAACCCAATAATTTCTCGTATAACTTTGGCACTGATGGAAGATACGGGTTGGTACATAGCCAATTATTCAATGGCTGAAGATATGTCTTGGGGACGAAACTTGGGGTGTGATTTTGTTATGAAGAGCTGCAAGGAATGGATAACCATGAAGTCTGCTAGGTGAGCACTCAATTCAGTAATTCCGAATTATTCAGGGTTTCCATCAAAACTTGTGGCGTTTTGAGTAATAATATCATGTCAAGCCCCCATGAAAAGTATCGTTATTGACAACCGTCATATTATCAAATATGTATGTTCCATTAGCTGATTGTCGTTTTTGATGTCAGAATGTCTTTCAGTCGATATAAAAATGATTAATTGAAAGCTATATGTTCTTTTCACCAGAGGATATTCCATCCATCCATTTTGCAATAAAGTGAAACGTGATCCATTACAAACCGAATGTACTGACGACCGTACATCTGTAGCTTTATGTAACCTTGTAGAACATAAACAAGAATTGCCAAAGCTGTATCAGGTAACGAATGAAACATCATGATCAAAAATAGAATCCTTCTAATATTTTATCTTCCAGAACTTTGACACTATCCAATATGTTGATAAAGGTATGGAAGGATTCTACGGAGGTTCAGTTTCTCTGGCAGACTACTGTCCGTATATCCAGGAATTCACGTGGAAATCCAAAAATGTTGTCGTGAGAGGGTCCCATTGCAAATACGCTGAAAATGATCCAAGTAAGTATTTATACAGTTTCCGAAAAATATATCTCAGTCAGAAATCTATAAGAGTAACAAGGAAACCAACATAATCAAGAGAAATCGATGGAGCAAATTGCAGAGTGTATCGATAGCTCTTAGTGATATTCGAGGAGAAATTGTGTGCTCGATATAGAAAATTTGATTGTGACATTTTATATATATTCAAACTTATTTCACCAGAGCCAGATATGAATTTTGCCCTCGAACGGTATGGTGAGAAGTCGCTTTGCTTCGATCATACAGACCATATGTGGGAAGAAAGATCTTGTAGACAGGTGCGACAATGGCAACACTGGGGATCAGGTTGCTATGCTTACAGATGTGAGAATGGGCGATTACACATTCTGGTAGGTAGCAAAAATGATGAGTCTGAAGGAAATTATATAGACTTGACATGTTTTTTCAGGTTGGAAATTATTCATATGAATGCTTCCACGCGAATCAAGAAATTTCCATTAGAATCATAAGTACTGGTTGGTTACATAAGGGTGCCATTGTTTGTCCGCCATGTAGAGAAATTTGTGCCGTAAGTTTTGATTAGTCATTTGGATTAATCTGACGTGAATCTGCGACCCACTGTTCATTTCGATGTTTTTTTATTTTTATAGAAAGAATTTGAATCCAGGGGTGAAAGTTGCAAAATAGGTGACGAATCTCCTCCTTCTTCTTCCTATCCAAGAGACGAGCTTCAGTGTGGTAGCAGTGTTGCCAAAGCGAGTAGTTTATTACTCGTCCTTTTATTGTTTTTACCTAGATCATATTTTCATTTAGGATATAACGTGTCATGATATTTTTTTTCAGGGCATCTTATGTCAGAACTGATTCATGTTCCATTTATTCCATTCCTGCATTTATGAATATCTGTGGTTCCCAAAATTTTATGAGTCAATTGTAAAACATTTTGAACATGTATTTACTTACATGAAATATGATGAAAAATATGTTGCGGCTGAGTTCCTGAGCTATTATTGACGTTTGAGAGCACATAATATGCATAAAGATAAGTAGCTTTTGACAGTCTTTGTTAAATATTAGTATACCGAAAAATGATTTTTTTTTCTAATTTTTTTCCATTTGTTTATAATTCAACTATTAATCTTCTAGGTATGATCTATTTGCTGATCAACTATGATCAACAACGTGTGATTGAATGCATTACGTGTCCAATAATTGTTTTTTTAGTATGACTGGTAGCTCATAGACTTGTGCAATGAGGTTAAGTCGATATTTACGAGTATTGATCTCAGACACCCGGACAATCAGAATAATTCGATTTCATATTCGTATTTTTATAAAAATATATAAAGCTCAACTCTAGTGAATCTGCGTTTGATATATTATGTTGAATGTTGAGGTCGCCTATCCCCTTCGCAATACTTGAATAAGAATTCATTTTCTGATCTGAAGATACAAAATGGATTGATTGAATACGTACATTCCAAATTCATTACGGCTGTGTAAGGTATGCTATTTAATTATAATGGTTTGAAAAGCTTGTATAAGTCTTTTTAGATAAGAAACGATTGGTTATTATCATGCAATTTTATGTAATATTGTAGAATAATTTCAAGATTTTGTGTACTATCCACTGGTGTAATGTCACTACAAGAGCAAATTGAAAAACATTAGATGTCACAACTAAATGTCATAAAATTTTGAGACATCTCAATGACAAATGTTTTTTCTATTTGATCAGACTGTACCAGTTACCCAATGTGATTCTGATCCTCTTGCATCGAAGCATTGTAAACAGTATTATCACTTTTATAGATAGATACGTTTTTATTACATTTTAGATAGCTGATGTTAGATGGTCAACTAAACAACATTCAATTCTGTTAGGAGTGTCGAAATATTCATTACATTTCCGACATAATCCTGACTTCAAGATGGATTTTTATCTAGATAAAGTAATCATATTTTAAATATCCTATTCTCAACAGATCATTGTATTATATATAATCTGAATCTTCGTTATGTATCGATGTAAATATAGTTGTATTAAAAAATGAATCGTACTAGTTACTTTTTTATTTAAAAATGATGCTTTAATATATCATATAAAATCACAATAAAGTTTATTTAATGTATATTGTAATTTATTTTCCACTTCAACTCAAGTGCTCATTGGGATTGTGTCTAATCAGAAATTATCAATATTATGGGTGACAAAAACTTAGGTGACTAAGTGTGAATCTACTAGTATTATTATAAAAAGGTCAACGAACTACTACTTGTACTCTCGAAACTTCCCTACATAATCATGACTTCCAGAGAATTTCCTTAAGTATCCATTTCTTCAACATATGTGATACAAATCAAAATTTGGAGTCCTGACTGGCCATAGGCGTATTGATCGATGTAATAATTTTACTGTATTTGGGCCAGCTAAGGAAAGTTGCGTGAGTGGATTTTGTTTTTTGTAGCAGAAAGCCACTACAATCAAACTAACCATTTGTTTGATATAAATCTACTTTACTTTCTTCTCGGTTGACTCAAGTATGAATAAAGAAAATAATTTTCAAAGCTCTTAGATTTTTGACTTTGTTAGCCTTCTATTGGTGAAACATAATCATTGTGCAACAGTCATATGGATTACATTTTCGAAACTATTGTTTAGTATGCATTTTGACACTATACATAGGCTGTAGACTGAGATATAGTCGAGAGAGGTCTCTTCTGGGACAAAAAGCAGTATTTCAGTATACCTCAGTACTTAACATGGGTAGGTAGGTAGGTAATACATTAATCTTATATATTATATTAAATAGTTACATATGAAGAATACCTAGCAAGTAAGTAACACAAAATATAATCTTAGTATATGAAATATGCAAGCTTGTGATATTCGACAAACTTTGGGTGCGAAAGTACAAATTTAGGATATTCTTCAAATTCATCAGTAGAACTTCAAAAGTGAAATGAAGAGGACTATCAATCCAGGAAAGATGACAAGTTGCGAACCTCCTGAAACAGAATTATACAATTTTCTGATCGAGATAAGTCTTATCGATTAGATTCTCATAGTATTCAAAATAATTCTCCCATAAGTAATTTTGGAGTTGATTTCATGAACAACTCGATTCCTGAGGAGACCATAATGAAACATTGATAAAACGACATATTTCTCCACTCACGTTATTCAATTTGATAGCAGTAAATTCAGTAGGAAGTCTGGACTGAACTCGAATACAAGATAAGGCATATGTCTGTGGAGTGAAATAACAGAATATTTGATACCCCACGCGTTATGTTAATATATTATGAAGGTATTTGGAATAATAAGAGTGTTACTGCACTACTCAGATCATTTTTCATACAGATTGTTTCACCATGGTTGATTGAGTACTCAGTTTTAATGGACGTATATACGAAAATGATGAAGATGCTCGAAGTTTCGATCAATGTTTATGAATAATAATAATCGCTACCAATGCTGATATAGTATGGTTTCCACAATGATGTATCGGATAAACAATAAATAGAATAAATAGATCACTGCAAATTAGGACCATCGTTAATCTTAACATATCATGACAATGTGACACCAATGTGACATATGTGTTATGTGCGATGTATAATTTCTCCAGTGTTCAGTGAATTCACAGTTTAAAGATTTATCATGTATCGAAATCAAGTCATTGATGAAATAATCCACACTCCTGTCGCATAGTCGTCGCCAGGACGTAACTTGATTGTGATATCTAAGGACTTAATGAATATCAATAATATAATTTAATCTGTTGATATCTATCAATTGAAGAGGAATTGTTTGAGAACTAATACCGCATATTACCGCATGTATTTTTTTTATTATGATTGTATTTTTATCGCAAGTAAATTTCAATACAAAAAAATTCGCATCTGAAAGGGCTGCATATAATTAGGTTCAAATTACCTTGCTGTGTTATAGAAGTATACCGTAGAGCAGCGATCGATATTGCTATACAGATATTATCAGATATTATAATTCTTATACGTGACATTCATGCTTAATGGTAACTATATAACAATTTCGTGGCAGGTGGGAGCTGACAGAATTTAATACATTCTACTTCGACAAAAAGCACATTCACTGAAAGAGAAAAGGTTTCCGTTGTACCTATTCTTTATATAGATTCGTCAATAAATGAATGATTTGCATTTTTATTTTTACACGTTGTGAAACAAGATTTTGCGGTCGTTTTTCTGGAAAACGCATACTTACTTGGTGTTCAAATCAATGGCACACTTTTCCTGTTATGACTGGTAGGTAATTTCCTGTCGGTGAATGTCAAAAGTCAAATTTGTTCGGATAACCCTTGCGTGAACATTGATCAGTAAGAAATATTCGCAGTCAAAGAATGATTACAATTGTAGTTTTGTAGTAAATACTAGAAAGAATAACGCGAATCCTCTAGTGACCTCAGTGTATAATATTTTTCCTACACTATTGAATCAATCACGTATAGCCTTGATTCATATCAGCATTGATGAACAATTTTATTTTAGTAATTATCAGCAAAGTCTCGATGAGCATCGGTTATGAAGATATCTACGTAGAACATTTCTGAATCATGAGAATTATTTCCCCCCCCCCCCCAAAATTGAGTTTTTCTCACCATTACATTGTCCTCCAGGTGTTGGACTCAAGCCCTCCGTACACTGGCATATCAAAATTGTACTGTTGTTACTATTATTGTTGTTGTTCGTAGCTGGAGCATTATTAGTCTTCTTGGTATCCTTTTGTTCTAAACAGAGCGCACCGTCCACACATTCATCATCTTTTTGGCAGATATGCTTTGGTCCTATGACATAACAAATTTGAAAATGAATACCTGCTATTCATAATTTTTCCACATCAGATTCTGACGTGGCCAGACTAATACTATTCTCAGAAGAAGAACGATTTATATTCAATAATATTGAAATTTTTTTCTTGCATTATCCACTTGGTTTCAATACTCAGCCGTTATTTACGGAAGAGAAAATACGCGTTTATAGAGATAACTAAAATGAAATGAGAATGCATTAATTATATCACATGTTTTTCAATAACGACTTGCAATATCGAGGATTATTACTTATTGACCTCCATTTATGGGATCCACTCTCAAAACCGTGAAGTTTACCAAAAAAAAACAACCCCAAATCATAATTTTAGGTTAGAATGAGTTAATAATAGAAAATGAAAGTTGAACACCTCTGCTCCTATAGTAATAATTTCCTATTTTCGCTTATTTAATGTATAAAGATGATCTTCAATTTCCTCATTAAATTCTATGAAATATTTAATTTTATTTGCTGGATAAATTCTCTTTTACGATTCTCATTTTATGTTAATTTGCTAATAAATTTGTGACCTGTTATTGTTGATATACGCATTTCTGATCATTTATTCAATTAGAATGATTACAAATTTCAGGATAGTATAATTAAAGCCATATATATTATTATCGCAAGAGTATGATACACTTTATTACACACTTGATGCAAATGGAAATTATTAAATTGCGTTTGCTTTTTCTCCAACCGCAACTATATGAATGAAACTAAAAATTCTCCCTCGATTTTCTGTTTCCGATTGATTCGGAATGAGGCTGAGAGAAATTCAAGAACATTGTAAAATAAGATAAACAATTCCCTTAAATATTCTTTCATGGTTACCTACTTCAGCTTCTCCTATTGACCTTTTCCTTCTATTTGGGGCATATCGTGTTGAAATAAGGTAGGTATTGTAGTTATTTATGATATCCTTTGTTAAATCCAAAATAAAGGATTTGCATAAAAGTGCGATAAGAGCGCCTTCAGCTCCAACCCTTCGAAGTAGGCATATATGAATTAAACATAGGTATATCGTTCAATGAACTGGGGTAGCCTATTTGAGAAACCCACGTATATCGATCTACCCAAATAATATAAACTGAAATCAGACGTTTCAGTAATTGAAAAAATCATCACGAAAGGTCAATGTGAAAACTGGCGAGATAATTAATTATAAAACCGATGCCGTGTCCGTTTTTTTAAGCTTTGTAAAACTATAGTGATTGACAGTTCTTACAGCGATTTATAAAATAAAGATAAGACTTGGAAGACTCCGTTTGTGTGGAATGCAGCGAGCAATTTGTTGGATAATGTTCAAGAGATGAAATGGAAACGTGTATCGCCAACTTCCAGAGCATATTGTTTATAGATTCGATATTTTGGTCACATGACCGGTAATGTCAGTTCAGATTGAATAATTTGCTCCGTACAGATTTAGATTCAATTCAAGCTCAAAAGATTCAACTTTATATTTTCAGGAAGAATATGGTATTGGCCTGCTGATATTAATATCGATTCCAATAGTTGAAAAAAGAATTGTGGAATTGGATTTAAAGTTTATTGTAATTCAATATTACCTTTAAACTGTGCGCTGCAAATACCATTGACAGGATGACTATTGTCTCCGCATAGGCAATATGATTTCAAACATGTCGTCCCTCTTATATAGTTACAGTTGGCTTGAGTTGTGCACGGTTTTCCTGCAGCTGCAATTGGAAATGGAAGATGTGATCATTTAGGCACAGAATAATTAAATAATACGAGGAATAAATCTGCCAAATTCAACTTCTGTTGGAAGTTGTATACCGGTGCCGGTACACAATACTCCAAAATGTAGAAATGTTCATGTTCAAAATGCGATTTCATGTGAAGTTTCTATATATACTACGACTACAAATGGTGAAAGAAGTTTTGAAGTTTCAAAGATAGTTCAAACTATGTCTGTAACGGTCCCGTATACTTTTCATATTGGAAGTGCAAAATGTTTGGTCCTACTGATTGGAATTTCGTGTATATTCTGAAAAAACATCCATAATATTTCATTAATGTAAAGTTTTCATTAAATATCGAGTTTGAGATTTTATCCACAGCCACTGTGCTTGATCACAGCAGAGATTTCGTGTAGCAAAGCTCAGTTTAGTCTGCTTCAACACAAAATCAACATCAGAACTACTCAGAAATACCAGTGTTCTGTGACACCTCGATGAGAACTACAAGACACAAAACATGAACTGGAAAAGATACAACTTTCATGATGGTAATCAGAAGAGTAATGCCTATCTCGGCAAAATATTTCGAGCAAAACTCTGGATAAGTATCGATAAAAGATAGAGATCCGTACCAGCTGGTGGTTGATTCTCGTTCGGTGGGTTATTTGTTTTTCCGAAAGTCGTTAGTCCATGAGCGTGGTTGAAACCAGCAAACACCAGTATGAGCGGAATTATCGACACAGTCACATAGAGAGCGTTCATCTTGCACTCAACAACTACCCAACGGTCACTAGTTTTTGCAAATACAGCCGTGGCTGAACTGCGTTGCTGCTGCAGACAGATTAAAAGCATATACGCGTGCGCATTGTCTTACCCCAAAGTGTAATATAGCCAATGTCCAAAGACATGCACGTACTACACGCAATATATGGTGGCCCAAACTCAACCACCCTCCAAATACAAACGCACATCCCCCAAAGTCGAATTTGAATACACTTTTATAATTCGAATGACAAATTGTAGTATCTGATTACCAAAAAGTTTTCATCGCCCACAAATAATGTTCAAAATATATTATTTGATTAAATGTATCTATTTAGTATTACGTTTCACCTAGATATACTTGACGCTTTCAACTTCTCTAAGTACTACCTCAGATATCTCTGAATGCCTAGAATCAAAATATTTAGGACTGAAGGAGAGCAACTGCTTTTTCTACCACTTTCCTAGTTATCGAGATATCAGTCTGCTCAAGACTGATCTACGTGAAATAGTTCATTCAACCCACTGAAATGAGACCAACAGCTGTCAACAAGATTCTTGGATTCATTGAAAATTTCGCATTTGGAATACGCTGGATATAATAGATTTCATAGATCCTTGGGATCATTTTCATTCCAGATAATATCCCAGTAGTAACGTTAATCCCAAGTAGTTTTGGAATATCTTTCAATGCTTCACTGAATGTAGTCCTGGTCTGCAGATAACAATTCTTCCAATCTCGTTTTCTTCACTCACTTCTGTCTTCCTTGGCGTTAGTTGAAGCTACTTTAGGGTTTTTTTTTGGCTCCCAGGGTATCCATTAGCTTCTTGAGGTGATTTGGAAGCGATAAGACGCCAGTCGGCCATTATAGCGCCTTGACCAAATCACGCAAACGATTGCGTCACAGCCTGCAACCTCCTGCTGAGAATTTACCTCACGTATTAGTTAAGGACAATCGTTACTTTCTCCTTCCTTGAATATTTCGAATTACTAACAAATTTGATGGATACCGATTTGGAAAATTGCTCCGGTTCTCAGGAGAACACTATTTTTATTGTTTCCACACGAAGTGTGGTCAGAATAGTTTCATGAAAATATTCGGCATTGACTCAAAAATAGATAAACTAAGCATACTCCACGGAATAATCAGATACCATGTTGCAAGTGAATGAGTGAGTATGAAACAAAGAAGAGGAATTAATTTGAACTTTCAAGGTCACTGAACAACTTCGTTTCAATTTCTTGCAATCCACCATATGTTTGCTACGACACTGTAGATGTAATTTACATTCGTATGTGGTATTTTGCTTATAAGTAGCATGAAATAATTTCTAAGCAATTTGCGGGATGAGACTAACATAAACAAATTCAATTCTACAATTATGGTTCATTGAAGCAGGACACCGTTGTTTACAAACAATCTCATTATCTACTTTTTGTATCTCGATATCGAAAATTCGTTAAATGAAACTGTTGAATTGATCCTCCTGATATCGATCCTTCATTTTCATTACTATGAACTAGCTCCGGATTCCGATTCGAATAACCAAAATCGCAAGTAATAAACGAATAAATACTTCGATATTTCGTCGAAAGAGGCACTATCCTATCGTGCTCAAGTCAGTTGATAGCGCTGTTATCAAGTTGAATCGATTTGCATATAATTTCCAGAGGCATACAAGATGTTTGGTGACCTGTAACCTTTTCCGTAGATTTTATCAAAATTAATGCGCTCAGAAAAATAACGCTAAAAGGAATAGCTGGGGTATAAAAGCTCTTGCTAAGAATTTATTGGGGAAGAACATGCGAATGATTATTTTGCATAGTACCATTTTCGAAATGGCTCTTTAGATAAGAATTGAATTGGATATATTCTTCTAAATAATCATGCCAGGATTTTCATTTTTATTTGGTGTCGGACATTGGAAATGTTACATGGTGAAAGACTAAATGTTTTCGAACTTTATACGGCTTGTATATATTCTGAGTTTTATACTTTTGCCTTTTTCCAGGCTGTTATTACGAACATTTCATTATATTGCATGCATAAAGTATCAATGACAAAACTATGTTCAAAATAACAATTCATCATTTCAATGACCAGGCAGAATTTTGAAAATTCTCAATGTTACACTAGTAGGAGTAGGTAGGTAATTTTGGGAATAAAAAATTTGGGAATCACTTGGAAATTTTCATGAATTTCAAGATATATTGAAATTGAAGAAAAAACAACTTCAAACGACTTTTTCAATTGAATGTTGGTGTTTGATGTCAAAATCGATTGTCACAATTTCAACAGAGTTCATTGAAGTTCAGGAAACCAATACCAATAGGACAATATCAATTCAGTAGAAACAAATAGATATGTTGAGGTTGGTAAACGTCATCTTTGACAAGAAAATTCAAATATCTCTGAAACGGTTAAACTCGGAAATAAAATAACAACGGAGTGTTATTTGTGATAGGAAAGTTGTCATTAACTTCTGATTCAACCGGAACTGCAACGCCCTTGCGATATTTCACATTAATCTTCGTTTTATACTCTGTATATGTATTGGTTTCGCTATCTCATAATGTAGTCGTTCAAAAAACCATTGAATATGCATGCAAGAGAAGGAGCTATTTATTTTGAGCGCATACACACAAATTCGTGTGGACGTTTCTGGAAAATGTGACCATACCAAAGGCCAACACGAGTCGTAGGTATACAGAGCTTTAACATTCATCGAAATATCTGCATCATGGTGCAATATACCGATAAGAAACAGTGTTAGTATTACGAAATAACAAATGAACATACTTGCTTACACCCGTGCGTGCAACGAATTCACGTTAGTTCTTGCAGTTTCTGAAATCATTAAACAAGTCCCCAACATTATGCAGATTAACAAAATATGCATTCGGTAACAGTATAGTTTCCCTGGAAATAAACATTGTTATCGAACAGCACAACAAAATCAAACATCAACAAATTCTCCCATTTTGTGTCTCGGAAAAATGTCCACAAGTTCTAACATGTCTTCGCGAATAAGTATAGGTTTAAACTATTGTGCATAAACTATTCCCAGTTTTGGCATTCGAAACACTGGAAAAAGCATCAAAATATAATTGTGGTAATCGTTCTCGAAAACTACCAGTAGTTCCAAAATATTTCCTGTAATAGACATGGTGCATAAAAAAACATACAGATCGATTAATGCTTTGCTCTATCATAATTTAGTTCTAGCATTTTTTATGATTCAGATTGGATAACAATATTTTTTTCGAATACTGTATGAAATTAATAAAATAATCTAGCCACGTATACTTGTCTCATTTACATAAAAATGAAAAAATCTTTGATATAATTGCTTATATACGTAGAAAAAATAACACCCAGAACTAGTAAGAACCGTGACCGATAAGAAATAACCTTGAGATTAATTGCCAAACAAAAATTGAGTGGAGAAAGTGGAAGTCACGAACATTTTTTCAGTTGTATACAGGGTAATGTATATTCCACGGTACATTATAGTCAAATGATGAAGGAAGAGATATGCAAATAAGAATCACGAAAACCCCCTCAGATTCGAAAAGAACCTGAGAACATGACAATTTTATATAAATTTCATACAAAAATATCTTCTGCGACACTCTTTACGAAAATTTATTTAGTAGAGTTCCTCAGCATATTTGCTTCAATAATATAAAAGCAGGACTCAAAATACCCAATGATATTTTGATGATTTTTCCAGTTAAAATGATACTGTGACTTTAAGAAATTATTTCATTAAATCGTATTTGATTTTATTACATATCATTGTCTCTGGATGACTACAATTGTTTTTTCGAGAGGTTTAACTCCGACATGAAAAACTGGCCGAATAATTTATTATACATCACTGGGCATGCAAACCCCAGTAGGTATTCTTAGATTTTCCTTCGATAATGGGAGAACAGAATCATTGAACACGCATGGGAAACCCAAACACGTAAAGACAGTATCTTTGAGGGCAGTTAACACCTTAGACCTTTAACGAAACCCTATTTTCGTAGGATATAATGAAAATTTAATCTCCAAGACATTGAGTATTGATTCATTAATGATCAGCTTGATTTTCTTCATTGATTTCGAGTACCTGCAGGTGCACTTCTCAGGTTGTGGTCACTGAATAATACACGAAGATGTAGAAATAACGTCACGGTCTACTATCTACTCAAAATGGAAAATCGAAGTGCAGCTTTCCATGTTCGCCAGATTATCCTTGAGGCTACTGTTCAGATTTACTTAGCTTCATACAGAATGTTCAGAGTGTCATACCAAATTTATATTCCGTGCTGATTACAATATATTCTAACATTGGTCTATCTTCAATTGTTTTTTCTCAAAGAGAGAAAAATACCCATCTTTGAGGTATAATTGATACCTATATCCATCTGTCCGAAAAATCATGCTGTATAAGATATAATTCCGTAATGATTTTCAATTTGTTTTCTGATACCAATGATAAGTTCGGATATGAACCAATTGGAAATAATTGAGATCATATGTTGCGAAAAAAAAAAGATTGATAAGTCTCGGCAACTTCAAGTTTTTTTGTGTTCTCCAAATTTTCGAAGTGAAGTATGAAAAACATTGTTTTTGATGATTTATAACTGAGAAAGCTAGTGGGATAATCAATAAAAAAATATTTGCTATAAGTATTTTGTACTTTTATTAATATAAAGCTACTTGTGTAAACTATACATTTATCACAAATTGATATCAGTTCCACCATCTCAAAATAATTATACATATAATGTATGTTAATTGGCACTTCCTAAAAAGTAAAAATAAATCCTTTACCAGGTCCCCAATAGTAAAAATCAGGTGCTTGTTATTCAGTTAGACAGAGGTAAGTAAGATAAGTTTCCTTCGCTTAAATACTGGTTAGATTACGTAAACTTCACATCATAAAATAATAACTCTTGGAATGTCTCAAAATATGTTCATCGTGCAACGTAATAATTACAATACTCATTTATTCCACATTAAACGACTAATACCAGCAGAAGAACAACATATTTATAGTCAAATGATTAGTATGGATGTGAAAATAGATTTTCTCAAATATACCAATCCATATTTCAATTATCCATTATTTAATTGATAGACAGGTTTATATAGAAAATTTCCAGTGCTACAATGACGTTTACATACACACAAATTAAATCTATTCTAGTTAGTATACAGTGTGTCCTTGCTGCTATTATAACTACAGCTATGGTTTAATGGGAAGAATCCCTTTCTCGTTTAAAATTTGCTGTAGATATAATAGTAGTCGAGATCAAATATAATTTCACATATTATATTAGTTTCAGTTGAATAATGATTATTATCATCATACAATCAAAAATTTTACATCGTATGAGAAAAGAGTTTTATTTTTGGTCCCTGAATATCCGTTTTGATATATTTTCTTTCATCATTACGAGAATAAGAAACGACACCGATTAGATATACTTTTCTGAATATTAATATCCTACAACTACTTATTGAATAAATTTAAGTATCCATAATAATGTCATGGGATATGCTTCACCAATCCAACTAGAAATGTAACTACAACTTTGTGAGTGAGCTTATGTTTATTTCCTGAAAAATCGCCTTTGCATTATCTGATCAATAGTCTCTTCGAAGAAAATTTAATCGCAGTATCACAAATAGGAATCAAAAATGCTTTTCACGGAAATACGAAGACATCTTGGTAGAGGTGAATATTCACGAATGGAGATACAAACGTGAGGTAATATCCACACTCCAACTGGGGAAGATATATTTTAAACAAGCATGCAATTGCTTTTATCTGATTTTCTTTCACCTGTTATTTGGGTCAAAACCGCCATGAAAAACGATTTGTTCCAGTTGGGATTATTTATCGAATTTCCAACATGAGCTACACAGTGCATTTTTTTCGACTGTGAATTTATGTATCCTTTGAATATTTATGTTTATCGAAACAAGAGTTCCAATGAACTTTTTTTTTTGTGAAAGAGTATCAGATCATGGTTCCAATTTTTCTCCGTGAACTTCACTGTTCCAATTTCCCGAACATCAGCGTCTATCCAGCATCTTGGATAGGTCTATTGTCAATTCCAGAAGTGAGTTAGTTGAGTAAGGTTAGATAATACATCATTATGATGCTTATGACACATCAAGTAGGGTTTCAAGCGATTCTTAATCTACATTTTTTGTGGTACTGGTAATATTATAAGTGGATGAACTACTGGAGGTACTGATTTTAATCAGGAATAGTGAATGACGGCGTTTGCAAAAGTTCTGAGGTTGGTGTTACCATGGTGGTAGATGTGGTGGTGGTGGTAGGTAGACTACTAGTGGATCTTCTAGTAGAACAGCAGGAGAGTCGACCTTCAATATAATTCTGTAAAACGTACACGAAAGGATCTAGTGTGAAATAAACGACCATTAGTGCATCTGCAATTTTATCGAATACCGATGATTTGACACCCAAATATTGCGCTATCGGCACGGAAACCTGTAAAACGCCCAAAAGAAAAATTATTTGGCAATGGATTTATATTGGAAACGTTTTCGGAAGGCGAGGAATCAGACTGAAGTTGCGCAATGAGCTCAGACCTGAGTAGAGTAACAGTCTAGACATAAACTCAACATGTAAATAGTTGGAGTTCATGTAACATGATTGAGGAATATTAATGGTTCATGTGCCTATGTTTATTTCGTCCCATTGAATACAAATAGATAATTTGCTCCATTAGTCCATAGCAGAATACGAAGAAAATTACTATGAGTATAATTACTATTATCCTGCTTTGAATAACTGAAAATGAAAATCAAAAATATGAATTGAGATAAAAACATAACCAAATCAACCACGCCTTTTCTTAGGTTTGAGTTTGAGTCTGGTTCAACCAATGATTTATAACCAAGGTTGCCTTCCGAGAACGTGGAGATATAGGGTAGAAAGGGTAGCATATACAAGATATTTTCGAGAAATTTCTCATCGTGAAGGTCTATTTCTTTTGTTTCTAACTACGGGAGAGGTACCAGAAATAATTAGGCGCTTACTTGATGATAAAATTATACTTTTGTATTTCAGTCTTATAGATCGACTGCTTTGGGTAAATGAATATCACAATATACACTATACACACAATATACAATATACAATACTAATCATAATATGGCTACGAGTATGCAAGGTAACTATCATGTATGATATAATGAACACTATTCGTATTGTTATTCATTTTGCGTCGAGATTTTCAAGTACCATTTCACCAGGAAGTGGTTTACAAGGAATCTCAGGTGAGATTTCGATAACTTGTTCTTTGGTTTCTACGGAAATACTAGGTTTACTGCTTTTCTGTTTTCTCAAGAAGTAACAGCATTTCAATTTACCCTCGAAATATCGTAGTAAAACATATATAAACGGGTCGATTAATAGATAAACCGTCAATAGTACATCTGCAACGTCAGTGAATTTCTGGGTACCATTTGATTTGGCGAGAATTTGTGAGATAGGAACTGTCATCTGGAAAAGAAAATGATTTTTTTTGCATTCACCAGTACTTTGCTACACTACATTACAACAACTACTATTATTCTACTGGAATTTCCTATGATTTTTAGACTAGTTCCATTTTTAATGAAATTATTATTATTATTACTATTATTATTATTATTATTATCATCATTATGATCATTATCGAAATCAACTAGTGACTACCCTTAATCACGATATCTTTATGATGTAATTTTGTTACAACAATAAGACGTACAATTTGTGATGTGAGTCTTTCAATGCATACATCGAGGTATGCAGTTTTATTAATTGGGATCCAAATGAAATCATTGTCAGGAAGTAACTTGAATATATATGAAATTATAGAATAAATCCTCGAAACATATTCTTATCGTGACTTTTGATATTCATATCAGTTGAGTCAATATTTGGAAGTCAATTGTGAAATGCAGCAATAATCCTTTGTACTTTGGTGAACAACAAACTTATTGTATAGATAAAATGGCATATCGATAAAATATTTTTTGGATGTCGTTGAGTACGACCTATCATCGTCTTTGAAATCTATCTTGTATATCTACCCAGTCAGTTGCTATATTTCAAGTTGAAGACATGCAGAAGAATGTTTAATGTATTTTTGAATGAAGACTACTATACGTTATGATGGAAATATATTTTGAGATCATTTGCAAATGTGAATAATTCATTCAAGGTTAATTATTTCATGGTTACTCACCAATTGCGGTACCCAGCAAGATACAAAAATTATGCAAACGACCGCCATCAACTTAGCAAAAGCCACTTCCTCAGGAGTTTGATATCTAGTGCAACCTACGCGGTTGCTTATTATGGATCTACTCACTCTCCTTACTAAAATTCTCTGTTGAGATCTTATTTTTGATAGCTCGCAAATGACAGATGTGTTGCAAAATGCCAAGCAAAGGCATAATGTTGACCCTAAAAAATATCTCTCGTGAATTCACCAGAATTACAGTTACAAAAATTTCAGATCTCCAGATTCAAGAATTTTGTTGCTACAATTCGATTTTTTCTAGAGCAAATATACGAAATTTGTTCTATAAAGATATTGAACTTGAAACTTGAATTCCTTCAGAAATAAGTCGTAACTGTACTGACATGAGAAAATAATAATTATATCGCTTCACGATGTTATTCTGTTTTGCCAATGCGATTTGCAAGAGGACTGACTGTGTTTGCTGGGTATCAGTTTATTTTTGAGATCCATGCAAAGCTGTGAATACTCACCGAAGATGAAAAAGATGTATGCGTAAATTCTATCCTTCAGTTCAGTCGCATATCTGAATCTTGTGCATTCATTTTTTTCTGTATCGTAGTAGAGTCCAAAACCGAAAAGTGGAAGGTACACCAGCATAACTGCTGTCAACCAGAGGCCGCATAAAAACATTTTCAAACGTTGATATGTGACAATCTAAAATTTATAGGATAATGATTTTTTTCAATCAAACTGTTCAGCGCAAGTCAATATAATCTGTATATAAATTTCAATATAAATCTATATCTTCACCCTGATTCGTTTTGATGTTATGTTTTTTCAGAGTATTGCTAAAAAAAGACGAGTGGCAACAGCGCATCAGTACTTGAATAAATAATAGAATCGTCTCAGAGAAGTGCAAAAAATTTGCTATTGTTGACTCCATATCAATTTGTTTAATGTGTTTATAATTACCCCCATTTTTTCAAACATGACATATCAATACCTCATTTTCTAGTGATAGTTTTTGAATCACTCAAGAATTTTTCCAGGCTTAGTTAATCCATTATTTCAGTATTATATTCTCATTTATCGAAAGGGACAGGTGTAAATTGTCGATAAATAAACAAAAATCATATGGGAATTCTCGAAGTACACTGATATTATTTTTGTGATTCAATAAAGTTTTCTATTGATTTTAATAATTAATAAGGGTCCATCACATCGAAAAATATTCAGAAATATATTCTTGACGCAAGTTTCTATCGATTAATACATTACTGTTCTGAAATACATATATGAGGAAAATTGTACTAAATTGGCTATCAATCTCATTATATTAATAGGTATCAAACCATTACAGATATTGGCAAACTTTCATATAATGAATTCAGTAAATTCCATGGCTATTCCTAGAAAAAAAAAGTGACATCTTTTTCCAAACTGGAAGAACTGAAAAGCAGCAATTCCGATTGCGATTCGATTCTATATATTTGAAATAATCGCTGGGATGGTTAATTTGCCTGTCTCGCAACGTTGAAAAAGGGAGATTGATCGTGAACTTTTTGACTTGAGTTTCAGAAGGATGTAATTGAATATATTATTATATCTTCACTCTGTTGCGTGTGCAGAAATAATCAAATAGATTATATTAATGAGTTCTTCGAACAAATGAATCATTAATCCATTTGATTGGATGAAGTGACAACAATTGCGAATGTATCGCTTCACGCTGAGCATATAAATAGTCAATTTATCATTCAGAGGGGAAGATAAATAATAAAGTAACAACGCGAGGGGGTAATATAGTCATTAACACTATATCTTCTAATTCCAGAAACTCTTGGTTTCACTCCCAAGGGGGAACAATTCATTTTACGTCATTTGGGAGAAAATTGATCAATTTCAGAACAGTTTAAAACTCCATTACGTTAAAACATACACTAAGTGAATTCAAAGACGATATGAATATTGTATAAGTATGGTGGTGGTGAAATGGGGGTAGAATAAAATCAATCATTCCGAAAGTCTCTTGAGAATTCATTATGAATGTATAAAAGGGGTGTTTGAAAGATTCTGACAATATTGCGTATTGACTGCTGAAAGTTTGTGTGAAGTTAGAGAAATTCGATATTATTTGTCACTTCAACGAGAATTGATCATCAAACATTATTGTTTATAGAATCTATTATGTTCATTTCATATATTTTTGAGCTTATTTTCGATAAGGTCTTCACTGTCTTTTTTCAATGCGTACTGAAGGACCATTGAATATACTGTGGGTTAGTTAAGTCACTCTCCTCCACTTTCAGAGATATTTAGTTTTTTTACGAGATCCCATTTTGAATTAGGTATGTTAAAATTATTTTCATGCTTATTTTAGAAACTCAATGTTCGAATCGGATTATCTGTTTCTACTGTTTTATGCTTGATATCCTGAGATTATTTCTGTCCGAACTTCGTTATTGATGAGAAATGATGGGATAACAGCTTAATTCACTGTTGAAAAAATCACAAAGATCATCAAAGCTTTTTTGAATATACCACTTTATATGTCAGTCATAGTCCAGTCAATGGAATTATTCTTATATGGGAACGTGAAAATATTCGAATGATTTTATTGGGAATCGTTTCAGCGTTTCTTAGAGAAAAAAAATCATTTTGGAAATTAAGTACCACCTATAGTTCCACTTCACAGTGACTGGACTATAACACAATTCTCTTAAAGTTGTTTGGACCACTTCTCGCGTGCGCAGCTGTTTTGATGTGACGAAACAACTGCGCATGCTCCTTTCTACTAGAAGAATCAAAACAAACTGAAAACTGACACACTTATTCTATATTAACAAAAAATGCAGTCCTCCAAAAAGAGAAATTGTGGAACATAGCAGGTAAAAATAACGTACCTGATGATAAAAGAAGGGTCTAGTCAAAGCCAGCCACCGCTCGAGGGCCATGACAAGGGCCACGCAGCCTGACCCTAATCCGAAAGCCCTTATGAGAACGTAACCCGAACAGGTCCAGTGTGTTGGTAATTTGGCCTTCAAATGCACCAGCAACAACATTCCGATTTGGGCCACGATGTCGTTTGTAGCTAAACATCTCAGCATGAACAAGTGTTTTTTGTTTCTTCTTCTCGCAGTTTTGTGCAGTATCCAAAGGGCAGCCAAGTTCCCCACTAGCCCTATGAGGAAAGCTACTGTCGTCAGTATCGTGTAAAGTGATTTAGTACCTTCCATTGTTTTCGAGTGCGCTCGATTTGAAATTGCGTGTTTTAGTTGTTGTTGGTGTGTAACCTCAGTGGCTGAGGCATCACGTGGTTGACCACCCTCTCGACTCAACACTAGGTCTAGTCTCTAGGAGGTGTGCATCAATACTGAGTCACTGCGTACTATCTGAAATCAAAGATTGGTCTCAAATTTGGGCGATTAGATTAACACTGTAAACGACATTGTCAGTAGCGTTTCTGGTAGTTGGCTGGGACCAGATATTCTGCTTTTGTTTTCTCAAGACGAAGAAGATATGAATTGTTGAGATTTACGAAAAATTTTAATTTAGTAGCCGAATTATTTGCAACATTACTCGAGAGATAACTGAAACAAATACTAGTCGTTAGTGTTTACGATATTCTAATCTTTGAAAATCATGAAATTCACTGGAAATCAGCGGAATAAAAAAAACAGATAAACTGGTGGTGTGAGCTATCGGCGTAAAAGCAATTTTTGATCTTTGGCTGATATACGTATCCGGGTAACTAGTTTGTGACTGACAGTAATCGATTTGTACATGTTTTTTATGTAGAATTTCTTATGATTAATTATAGCAAAATTGATTTTTCCATAACTAATGAATGTTTGGAAAAACATATTTTTCAAGAAAAAAATCAATGGAATACATTTATGTACTTTAATAAAGAAAACGTATATGAGATTAATGTCTATGCAGACTTTTATTTGGATCTTTGTGGATGATTCGATTCTCTAGTTTTCCATCCAAAAGAATGTTTGGATTCACTATTGAATAATATGGGTGTTGTAAAGAGAAATTTCGTGAATGAATTTCAGATATTTTTTTGAGAACAGAAATTGTCGATAGTCCCATTATGTTGAATCTTTAGAAGACGGAAACGGATGGTATAAACGAGTTATTCGTTTCAAATGACAATATTCAAAACAAAATGTAAGTAAGATGTCATTAAGATTCTGTGATTGTTTTTCAATTAAACTTTCTCAAGGTGAGACATGTATAGCGTCGTTCTTTATTTCATTGTTTGACGACAACTCACTGATCGAATGTGAATGTGAATTCTCAAAAATCCTAGTTACTATAGGTTGGAGTCTGTCAAGGTAATTTTTCACATTAATCAATGGAATAGAAGCCTTTCAATCATTGCTAAATATGTAGCGAACAACAACAATTATAATTATTGATTAATGTCTCAAATCGATAAATCACATGAAAAATTATCGGTAGTTTGATAGCTTCATCAAAATCCGACAATGAAATCATTCAAAACTATTTTGAATAGAGATGGAAACTTTCAATATCGTCAAACTATCCCTGCTGCTGGTCAAATCTAATATTCAATAAAAATGAGATATTTGTTTTCTTCTGTGCAAGAATCAGCAGAAACCAATTATTTTCTTCAAACATACCGAACTCATTTTATTCAGGAGATGTAATTATGTTTCACCTCATTTGACAACTAGGGAAACTTTTCCCCTCCTGTTAATTACTGAGTTCCTGTTATAAAATATTTTCGTATGCCCTCCAATTGAAAATGAATAAACGAACATCAAACGATTTCGATTTTTTTTTTCAGGGAGAGAATGTTTTTTTAATATTCTTCATTTGTTGGAACTGTGAGCTCTACAGTCTCCCATTTTTCATGTTATAGTATTTCTTGTTTTTCGTTTTTGAGATACAGAGCAAATTCTAAAATATTGCATTCGAACATCCCTGGTTTTTCAGTTCAGAGAGAAATTTAAATTATACATGGTTTCACGTGGAATCCGCGTACTGAAATTTTTAGACCTTTCATATACAACTCAAGATCACAACGGGACACCCTGTATATTTTCAAATATTTTGGTAACGAAATTCTCAAAATTGTATTTTAATTTACTTCAGTTTTTTCTAGCAGGTCAGAAAAATCATAACTTCAGAAGAAGTTATTTGATATCTGATTTCTGTCCAATAAAATCAAACTGCTATATTTATGATTGGATCAAGAATGTGCTTGTGTCAGTGTCATTATCTAAATACGTGTTTTGTTTTACAAAGATGGCTGCAAAATATAATGCTATCCAAGGCACACCTGACAAATGTAAATAAATTCTTATCCAGAATTCTTCCAAGTAATATTTGATATGAGTCCTCATATTTAATCTGATCTAAAATTATTTAGTATCATAATATATGTCAGAACATTCTTGCTATTTGATGAATGATAAGTAGCTGAGGACCTTACATAGAGCAAACTAAAATGTAATCGTCATCTTGTTCTGATCGAAAACCTTCACATAAGACGTTCAATTTAAATTTCGAGTTCAGTCAATACAAGAATGTCACACAATACGGCAAGTGAGAGAATATATTATTATATGTAATTTATATTCCGATCATTCCGATTGTTGATTATGCGAAAATGTTATGCGAAAATACAGGAGTCCTCTTCAAAATAGTCTTATTGTTGAACGGATCGCTTTGTTCAAAATGTTATGGCTATTTCCTGTTCAACCTATCGACATATTCGAAAACGATAAACAAGACAAGTCGCCAGTCGAAAGGATTTTTAATTCAGGGATGATAATTATCGGACATTTTCACAATGTAAAGTACTGAATTGTATATACAGGGTGAGGTAGATTATAACGTTATTAGATGAAGCACCCCATATGTATACAGTGTGTCCTTTAAATCCAGTAGGTACTTCCCTGAAGTAATAGATACATTCTTCAGAATATTTATTATTTTTCAAGGAATTGCTGGAATTTCATTTTATTTTATATTCTTCAACATTCCATGAAGATATTCAAAATAGTTCGTCTGAGAGGAATTAATTGTTTTTTTTAATACCCGCTATTTTGTGAGAAGACTGAATTCAAATGAACGCACTGTATGGAAAGTCTGGAAGTATCTTATAGTTAAATACTATACTCAAAATGCGTCATTATCGTATTGAACCTTGATTCAATTTTTCAATACGTATTCAGTTAGAAAAAAATTAAACCTTAAACTTTTCTAAATGTTTACGGTGAACCTACACTGATGATTTTACTCACAAAATATAATGAGATGTTGCCTCTGAAAATTCAGTAACGCATTACGTTATTAGAATGAAACTAGATATGAAATTGAAAATCGATAACTAGTTGTTTTCACCAATAAATCTACGTACATTTTACGTAATTTCTAATTTTGGGAATGAGTTTATTCTACACTGCATTATTAGAAATCACTCTAAATATCAATGTTTGAAACCTGAGTACTAAGACAATTTGTTACAATGTGTTGATTTCATTGAATATTTCAAAAGACAACTGAATGTTGCTATCAAATGTCAAAAAAATTTCGAATCTAAATAATTATTTTAAATTCATGATATAATCACTTTTTGTAAATTTTCAACCACAAGAAAAAAAATCGCGAAATATTAATATCAGCATACACCATCATATATTAAGATATGGTACAATTGAGAATTTCATGTTTTTCAGAAAATTCCACTAAAATATTCACTCACAAACTCCGGTTGAAAAAATACTATCATACTCATATCTCGTATCAATAACATAAACAAATACTGAGAATATATTTATACTCACTTTGAAAAACTGTTGGCGCCACTCAATATTTTGTTCGTTTCGGCCCAATCACCACTCAATACTAATTAAGAGAAAAAAAATTTCAGGCGGCCAAGATGCGGCTCGAGTCACGTGGTATCGCATAAAAATTGCCGCACGCGTATTTACTGTCAGATATTATTATTGCTTATACTTATGGCATCCTGTCTAAATCTTGTATATGGTGTTCTGCCGTGGTCGCACAACATTAAATTAATCATCAATTGCTAATTCGATTAGTTTGGATTCAGAAAACGTTTTCTAAACCACTCGATGATTTTTTCTCAATCGCGTTGTGGGGGTAATTATCATAATACATGGTATGCGAATAATAGCAGTGCTTCATCTAGAAGGTTGTTAAGCAAATATACATCAACTTAATTAATTAGAAAACTTAACTTGACTAAAAAATGGTGTTTGTTGATTTCTGTCGCATTCAATCCCACACCTGATCAACAAAATTTTTTCAGACATACAGGGTGTTTTGTTTATATGGTTCGAAACTTCGAGGTCATCTTTTTATGATCTCAATATGGGAAAAAACTCGCATGGACATATCCGAAAACAATTCGATTATTCATTGATTATAGTACATTAATTATAACCAAGGGAGCCTACACACGCATAGGTGTCTTCAGTTTGTCTGTGTCTTTTTTATTTCAAAACAAAATATTAAAACTATCCGAAAATATCTATTGGGTACTATTTTTTACATATGAACTGTGATATTAGGTTCAAGAAATATTTCGATTCAGTTGAGGATTCAGAATTTATGAATATTGGTTTAAGCATTTTCATAAATCAATGAAAATAGATGTTTCAAGGATACCCCATGTATCGGAAACGAGATTTTATCTGCCACTTATTCATTTATTGACATTTTCTTAATTCATTTGAAAATGGCGATTTTGAACTGGATGCACTGAGCACCAAATGTATTGCTATTTTCTAAAAACAAATCGATATATATTTTTGAAAGAACTCAATTGTATATCCCTCTGAGTCATACATCACTTGATCCTCATCATATTGAAAAAAATTGGTAACAATTGTCGTACTATAAAAGGGGTGATGTCTGGATAATAATTGAAGAAAAATCATTCCACTTGATGAAATAACATTTCTCGTTATATATTTGTGGTAACATTTTACAACTGTAGACTATAACAATAGTTTATGAACTACTATGCAAAATGTTTGTGTAGTTGATACTTATGAATTTATTATTCATTGATAAAAAACAGTGATGACTAGATAGTTTCACTATGAATAATTGATTTAGTGAACAAAATATTTTCAAGACACTCTAGTACCGTAAACAGAAATGATAGATTTTTTGATATCCCAAATATAGAGAGAATAGTAGTATTTGAATGAATAGTGGGCTCCATTTGAACTGAAAACTAACAAGAAATAATTCAAACTTTGATTGAGTGTGATTTTGGACGTGCCATCTGAAATATTGCATTGTTGAATCGTTCACTGAATTCACTTATATCAAAACTATTCATAAAATTATATTTATTCACGAGTGCTATTTTTTGACCTTTCTCTTTGCTCGTATCATATCCATTTCTCGAACAGTCACTTTGATCTCCAAATTTGCTGTTCCAAATTTTATTGTCATTACAAAATTATTAATGTGCGTCTTTTTCATTATTATCACTTATTCACACCATTGTATATCATCATCTGAATGTTTACCTCTCTTCATAATTACATAAAGTTTACTCGTATGAATTTTCCAAATTTACAGCAAATCATTTGTCAATTTAACGAATGTGCACAGTTACGAATAAAATCAATAACAAATCAATAGGTCGATATGATTCAAACTAATGTTTAGTAATATCAATAAGAATTGGCTATTCTGATGATTTCGAGGTGTACTGGCGGTAAAAACTCAAATATCTTGTTCGATTATCTTACTGATGGTAGCCTGCTAAACTTAGCAACAGGATCCAAAAATAAATAAGCACGCTAGTTGTGTATTTGTGACGGAAATGTGTTGATCGAATCTAAAAAATTGTCGAACTACAGGGAAATATATTTTTAAATGAAAGATACTCTAGGATCAACAGTAAGTTTATTTCATTTCCAATCTGCATCACTTGTTTGATACTTTCATAATAATTTATATTCTGTCCTCCGATTAACTCAGTCTATGAGTGACATAACCTAGTAAAGAACAAGGAAGGGATGACACATGTGCTCCATCATTCTCATATTCAAAGAAAATAACTTTAATTTTGCTAGCTACTTCAAAATATACTCCTTATTTCCTTCTACTTCTGATGGATATTTCACGTAAATGAGTATGCATGATAAATTGAAAACTAATATATTATTTTCTCCTTATCGACATATCTCTAATTTTTAATAATTGCTCTTCCATGGACATGATTGTCTGAATAATGACAAAAATCTATATACTGTGCTTTTTGTGGGTGACTTGTATTTGCCAATCAGAAGATTCAGAGGTAGTAAAAATTGGTACCGAAGAAATGCTAGAGGAATTCTTTCAACTTTTGGATTTGAATGGCTGATTATCTTCGTCGACCATGTTGGCATGATTCGACATAACTCTTAGGGATTGGGTATTCCTTGTTGCCCCGGTTGTTGCCACGATCGTTGTTGTTGTTGCCTTATTGATAGACATTGACAGTTTGACAACTGTCTGCCCGTAATGGTGGTACAAATTCACCGGTTGTTTTGTTTCGTTTTATTGATATTAACCTAACTTCTCAGGACTTATTATTATGAATTGAATAAAACAATTTCTTGTAATTTGAATTCATTGGATTAGTGATAGTGATAGTAATATTTTTTGGAAACGTTTCTCGACGAATAGCTGGCTGTTTGTTGTCATGTAGTTTCAATACATTCATTTGTTTATTAGTTGTGACAAGTACTGGAATCCTAAATAATTCCCAAAACTGAACGGATAAGCTGATAAACAGTGGGTGTAATTCTTCACGAAATGCCGTCAACTTATAATAAATTACATTATTACAGGTTATAATGGAAAACAAAGGCAACAATGATATCGATGCTGGTCCTAATAGCAGCAGCACAGGTGCAATCAAGAAGAAAAAAGAGGAGAAAAGGATCAAAAGAGATCAGCGTTCATGGGACAATCTGATGAAAAACACTAGCAATCTTTCCCAAGCTGAAAAATTAGATGTTATTAAAGAAAAGTATACAGAACTGTACCTGGAATTCCGATCGACTGTATCCACTCTGAAAGCTACTGAAAAGCAAATGATTATGTTACAAAGAGAAAAAGATCATGTCAAAGCTGAACTAGCTAAGAATATTCTTAGTCGTTCAAAGATGGAAAGCCTTGCTAGAGAATTACAGAAACAGAATAAAGAAATAAAAGTATGTTCAAGTTTGTTTGTCAGATCTGTTTCTCATCATGTTCTTTTTTAGGAAGAAAATTATAACCGCCTCAAAGAAGAAGAAGAAAAACGTAAAGAAGTGGCAGCTAATTTCACTGAGAAACTGAGTACTCTGACTCAACTGATGGATGAAAACAAAGATAAATCTCTTCATCTTCATAAAGAGAATATGAACATGACTACAAAATTATCGGAACTCTATGACCAGTTTCAGGAAAGAGAGATTCGTTTGACTAACATGGGACGCCAAATGGATCTTCAAAAGAAGCTTTCTGATACTCAACTCAAAAAATCAGAGGTTGAGTTCGAAACGGAGAGAGAAATATGGCAAAAAGAACGTGTTATGTTGGTAGCCAATCTGCAAAGGAGTGATGAAACAAATAAAGTTTTGCAAGAGAATGTTAAAAGCCTTCAGGAACATTTGGATTCATATCAGAAGCAGTATACTGATTTTGAATCTACCATGAAGAGAAGTAATCAGGTTAGAAATAACTGTGTTTTCATTTTCAAGATGAATATCATGTTGATATAATGCCTTTCCTATGGTGAATTTATCATATTTCAACACATTTTTTTCTTTTGAATTTTTTCCATCACAACTTTTCTATTATGGTATTTTCCATCATAACAAATCGAAATCTTGCCATTATAAGTGATTGTGCGGGAGTTGAATGGAATCTGTTACAGGATCAGAATGCCTTTTGTTAAGCACAACCAAATTTTTTCAAAAACCGTTTGAGTTAGAAATGTTTGTAGTGTAAGAAAATAGTTGATAAATAGTTATTAAATGGTTATTAAATACAAGATAATTCTATGTTTTGTTTTATGTGCTAGGTTTTTGACTCATTCAAAGATGAGATGACCAAAATGCAGAAAGCGAATGCCTCAATGGAGAAGGATCGTAACGATTGGCATACTAGATGGCAGACTAGCACTCAAACAGTTCTACACCTGACTGAACTTCAGCAGAAGGGAGTTGCTGATCTTAGAAATGCACAGAAAAAAATATCCATGCTCGAAAAACTTTGCCGAAAACTGCAAGTGGAACGTACAGCTTACTTGCAGCAGCTGAAAGACAACCAGATTGATCCAATAACACCCACAGATGAAGATGTGCCGCCCACATCCTCATCTACAGGAGTTTCCTATGATCCTGCTGTTGGCCCGGTTGGCAAAGAGAAAGAGTTGTTGGCTCTTAAAAAAGAGTTGAAGAAAATTGAAGAACAGATGAAAAAAAAGTCTATTGAAAAGGTATAACTATCTTGATTCTTCTTGGTTTTTTTTTACTATAATGTGTTTCAGATTGATTCTCCACCTGATAACTCAACGGCTACACCAAATGTCAGTAATGGCAGTGTTTCAGATGTTGAGTCCAAAGCTGATAGTATCGACACTTGTACTTCATCTTTGTCTTTGCCTGAGTCCATTGAGGCTTCTACTTCCAATGTACAGCTCACTGGTAAGCTCTCAGGAATATCATCAAAATAATATGTCATGGTACAATTGGGCTTATAGCCCGATTATAATTTTGATGAAATGTTTTTCATGTAGTTATTTATTTTGGTCCAAAAACACGAATTTGATAATATGGTCGTGAGGAAATTAAAACGTGCACGTCAAATTTGTGTGGTTTGACAGTTGTCGATGAACTAAAGTTTGTCAAATCTGAAAATTCGAAAAATACTACATTTTACAATGTTTTTTTTGGATACATGATACAAACATCTTACGTGATGTTACATTGATATTAACATTTCAGATGAGATTCAAGTGAAGACAGAAATTGCTTCTAAGACTGATTCACATAAGGATAAGGAAACAAAGACTGAAGAATAGGTGTCTACTTCAGCATGTTGAATTCATTTATTTGACTATTTAGTTTTGCTGTTATTTTGACATTTAGCAAGTTTTCAGAGTTTATATTATGGTTTTCTCAGCTTCAATTCCCTTCAAGTCCATCCAAGATATAACAAATGTCATGCAAATTTCTTTGTAATTGACTGAAACTGTACAACTTTAGAGCTTGTCAATTTTATTTCCACCACAATCGTTAAATAATCCAAAACATTTTATATCCAAATTCTATTGTACATAGGTCTATGTATTTTTGCATTAATGAAGGTAGTGAAAAACTACTAATATTTTTATGAGAATATTTATTGTCAATGAGTCTGTAAACCCATTTTACTACACTGAAACTGTTGAATGTTGAATCTATATTGTGAATTAATCATTCGAAAAATTATACTATTAGTGTTGATAATAAAAAAGTATTTGCATTTCCGATATTAAGAAGTTTAAAATCTCAAAGTAACGTAATAGGCAATGACGTTATTAAATATTGTAACCAATGGATACTGATCATAATTGAAAATGTCTCTTAATGTTTGAAAGACGTGTTTTTGTACCTGTTGCTTGTTTGGTTCCCATTTTGTTCCTGTATTTATTTGAACTGTTTGTGTTCTTTGAGTTTTCTTATAAAAATATTGATGAAATAATCTTTCATTTACCTTCCCTTAGATCAGCTTATAGATTTCTTTTACAATATATTCACTAGAAATCGACTTGAACAACATTGGATGTGTATGACTTATATTTGTATTTTTCCTCGAAAAAGAATAAATGAATAATATTCAACGAAGTTCTTAATTTAATGGGACAACTGGGTGATACAAGTATTAGAAAAATACGATGTGGTAACTCAACTCGACGTTATCTGATATTAGTCTATCGAATCTGAAATATTTCAATCTGAAATATATTTTTTATTCAATAGCTTGTATTCAGCCACGTTTTCAAGTAATCACATAAGACTGCAGTTATCCTCGGCATTTAAGCGAGTGTTCCCCTTGCTTCCGGTAGATGGCGCACCTAAAGCTTACTATTGAAAGAACTCTTTTCTCGGGATTGCGAATATATTACTGATGCGAAAAATGAATGAAAACTTGAAAATCATATCTAAATATGAGATCAATCGATGCAGAATTTTCATCAAAACGATCAAAATTCCAGCTTATTCAAAGAACTTAACACGTGTGTATAAAGCAACACGTCTGTCAGGTCTGATATTGAATACTGTAAGCTTGTCTGTTGTAATTTTAATGTACGAGGACATTTATTCAATGAAATTTTTATTTCCGCTTGAAGATCGACGACTCTCTTTGATTCGTATCTGTAGCAGAATTTTATGCAGAACCCTGTGCTTTCAGTTTTCATGAAGGTTAAATGAACCGGTTGATAATTGGTAGATCTAGAAGCTAAACATTAAACTTCAAGTTTTCTGGTCCACTAATTATACGGGGTGTCCCACAACAACATGCCCCATATTCAACAGGGTGAAAATAGGCTAATTTTGTTGTTAATGTGAAATGGTCCGAATCTATCTAATCAATATTTGTTCAATGAACAATCTTATCATTATTTAATTGAAATACCAATATGTGACGAGCAGAATTATTAAAGATTTTTTATTTCTGAAGATAATGCGAAATACATATCCTTCGGTGTATATCGACTTAATTGTGCCCACGAATTCAAGGACAGTGCGTCTCAAGGATCTTCAAATATTCAAGTAGATCTTACACTTACACTTTTCTACAAGTTTTAGGACATCCTGTATATGATTTCAGACGACCATGGATGTGGATGAAATCAATTCAAATATCCACGCCAGTTCTTCAGTATGTAATTATTGGTACCGTTAATTGCACGTCGAACCTGGGTCACATTCATGACTTCTTTTGGTGCGTGGTACCAACAGCTGAGAACCTAGTAGGTACTACCAGTACTACCAGTGGTTAGTGATGGCTAAGCAGTGACCAGCGATAGCCCGCGCTTTCATGTATTCTTTTAATCGGATGTTGTGTTTGAAAGTGTGCGATCGATTTTGAAAGTGCTAACCATGAAGTGTATCAGTTTGTTATTATTTATCACGATATTTGGTGAGTTGAGACCTTAATCAGTTCTACTGTGAATAGTTTGTATAAATATATAGTGAAGATTACTTGACTAACAAGATTCTCTCTTTCTAGAGTGGACGAAGAAATAACTGTAACACTTTATTAATAAAATGAGGTTGAATTATTTGATTCTTGAGCTCACCATCTCATTCTATATGCGATAATGTAGCCCTGAATGAAATTCATATAAGCTGAAAACGTGTATTATTTTGAAATACACGAACTGAAAACAAACAGGATACATTTATCGAGGTTAAAACAATATTATAAATATAACGAGACCTGTAATAAGTGGAACACTAATTGCATTTATTATTATGAGGAAAAAACTGAAACCAATGTTATAATTTTTATTCTCCCTATAGAGCAGTAAAGTTTTTTCATGTACCAAATGCCTATTTCTTCAGGATTTGATAACAGATGATTATTCCAAATCATGAACTCAATTTCAAAGATATTTTTTTGAACCAGCAACAGTTGAAACCATGCACATCCAACGGACATGAAAAGGCTTCTCAAACGTTTGACTGTTACAGTCTTTTTGACATCTGAATTTTTATAAATCCATTCATAGCTGCATAATATCATATAACCTGTTTATATATTTTTGGAAATGAACACGAGCTATATAGAGAAATGTAGAGATTGGATATGATGGAAGATATATCATGCTTGCAGAATTTCTATTTTGGTGGACCCGCCACAAAATTATTGAAACGATAAAAAACCGTTTGGTCAGATAATAATAAGTTTATTGTCAAGTGGGTGACATTTCTCTTTCAATTTAGTAAATTACAGCATAACAACCATAATTTTCATAATAACATTATAATGGAACGATTTCTCCCACAACTCGATATTCGTTGAAATAACACTTGTATGTAATGGTTACAATTTCACTCTTATTTCTCTAATGGGATTATACCTGCGATTGGGAAAAAAACTTTCGTAACTTTCATATGTTATGGTTTTTGAATATGGAATCGCGGAAGGATTTCAAAAAGTGAAGAGATGCCAAACAGCACCATTTTCGTAGACTCTGTATATTTGTAATATTTGTACATTACTTCTATCATGCCAAGTCGAATGTTTATAGCAAAACTTGAAGATTCAACAGCTCATTGTAGAATTTGCCATTTGAAACACATGGATCATGCATAACCTATATCTATAATGTACATCAAAGATATATTGCAGTATATTTTTTTTTCTACAGGGTCAACCACAATTAGCCCCAATTAGAAATCTATGAAAAACCAGTTTAATATTCCGTGAATATTTTTTGGTTACGACCTCATCTAAAATATTTCTCACTTTCTTTCACCTTCCGTTTTACAGAAATTGAATGTCTACGCTCCCATTCAAAATTGAAAACAGAAGGTCCAAGATCTAATTCAACATCTATATATACAAAATTCACATCTCGAGCAACTCGAATGTCACTTGTCATATCACAATTTGTGGACTTGATACTGTATTATGCATTGATGCGACGATATCCAAATACTAATGATGACTCTAACTATGATTATGATGCACAAATCAGGATTAAGAGACTGTAAAAATGAAATACAATGGTTTTTCAAGGTCAGCTCACTAACGTGATACTCCTAGAGGATCTGGAGAGAATATTTGATAATTATTCTCGATCACCGTGTCTCTCATTACTTTATTGGTCTTTAGATGTACTATCTGTATTATACCTATACTTAACTGAGTTTTTTCTATTCTTCCTAGCGATAGGTATAGTGAAAATGGCCTGGTGTTGGGTATTGCTTGTGGACTGATGACCTTAAAATGAAAATTGGTTTTCCTTGCAGGCGGGACATGGCGTTTAGGCCGACCAACCTGTGTTTTGGAGTCAGATTTCGGATTTATCCTCAACTGTGCTTTTAAGAAATCTAGCCTGTTTCGAGTTAGAAATCTTGGTGGCGTGAAAGCCCACATAGGCCTGGGTAAATTCTATCTTTCTGTGCTGAACAATTCTCTGAATCAGGAGAACTGAACTGTGCGTTCGCTGATTTGAAGAAATGTATAATTTTAAATTTCATTTCTTGTAGAATATTCATACGAACTCCTGTAGAATCTAACAAAGTCGTACTGAGTATTTGAATCTAACATTTGAATTTTCGTTCTATGTAGATTTTGGTTTCCTTGATTGAATATAAGTGAAAAGCAGAACAAACGATGTGTCCACGCGTAAAGCAACCATTGTTATGCAGTTCAGTTAAATTGACAGGTTATACCACTTTCATGATGTGTGATTTCTTTTTTTGATGACAGATTGTATATATTTCATCCTACTAATACACTAACACCTTGTATAATGTAAATACATTTTCTAGTTGTATATCCAGAAAATTTTCATGGTAGTTGAATAGTTCCGATGTAGCTTTGAGTTCCTCATTTCGTTTGACCTATTAGTGAAGAGAAAATGACACAACAAAATACATATCTGTAACCTAAAATAAATATGTATGTATCACACCATCATTATCTGCAAGTGGAAAATCAAATATGCTTATCGATTTCACCTACATTCGCGAAAACTCTAGAGAACATTTCACAATGTTTCGAAAGTTATCCTCTAGTGAGCATGATTTTCTGTTTATTTGGGATACTCTACTCGATCTGATTCACTATTGCAATGTTACGAAATATGAATGCATAATTATGGGGAGAAATATAATAATTCAAATTCAGATATTATGGATCAACATCCGTCACAAAGCAATGATCATTAATTTCAGGCTACATTCTATATGTACAGGGTGGCCCAACGAAAACTTGGGGGTTTTGAGATCGATTTCAGTTTTGAGTGCAATAATTTGAACAAGGATAAGTACTCGAATCTTTCGTAAACACGGTGAATTTTCATATCGAGTCTAGATATGAATTTGCTTAGTCACATCTCCAAATATGCCCGAAAAATTGCGTTCGGTGACGAAACTGTACTGTTTATTTTTTTAAGATAACTAGGCACCTAGAGCTGAAGATACCCTTTTCAAATTATTCAATAATTATTTCGAATTACTCAATAACCGTCCTAAGTGAACGTAAAATAGTTTATCCATAATAAAAAAAAACCTTGGGACTTAACAATCGCCAACAAGTATTTATGATCGTATTCATAATTATAACAATTGGAACTGCAACAAAATATCAGTGCAGTATCTAACATATCAATATAAATGAACTGATTTCCCACAGATTGGATCTGTAACATCATCTGAAATTATTTATAATCACACTAATCACCTGAACATTTAGTCCTCAATGTGTCAAAAGATTCTTCAACAGTATAAACAGAAGGAATGAAAGAAAATACATCTTACTGAAAGTGGTAATTGATAATATATATAAGGAATGATCACCTTGAGATTGATATCAAACTTTTAGCCAATCTCGCTTTCGACCTGTAAGACCTCATGACCCATATTCATCATATTGATTTCTTTTCGAGAAGACAGTCAAAAAATCTGAATTCGAGGAGAAAGTTCCATCCTGATGTTCTTTGGCCTTGACCCAGACATAGAAAGTTCGTACTTGACCTCAATTTAGTTCATTATGTACATCCATCATGACACATTGTGGAGTAACAAACGAAGAACGCGGATACAGCGTAGTACTATATTAAAAATGGTATTTCTTCAACGCCAAGAACTTTCTTTCTCTCGACGTATAGAAATGGAATATAAAGTTGATAGTCCTGTTTTTCGTATTCATTATCGATATTTTAGGAGCTTGATTTTGTCACATACTGGCGGAATATATGCAATTAGGTTCTAAGGTATTATTTAGTCGTTTTCTCATACTTCATTTCCTCATAAATCAGACGTATTCGTTGATTATTTATTCATTTCATTTGATGTGTCTTCAGTGCGATATCTCCATTACATCTCATTTACGTAACAAAGTAATATTGCTTCATAATATTTATGGGACGAGTTTTCCTAGTTTGGCATCAATCAATATTTGTTACAAGAAAACGCTATTATTCCAAATGTTTTCTAGGGTTCAGTGTGGGGGATGAACTGGGGTTTAAAGAATCCCTGTCAAATGTTGAAACGAATAGGAGAAGATCTACATCAGCTTCGAAATTACAAGCTCAGCTGATACAGGCGCAGCAGAATGCGAAGAAAACGGTAAGAAGCGCTGATTTCTCATGAATTATTCTAATCACTGCAAGCACATAGTTACAGTAGAATTGAAAAGTGTTCTATAATATGAATGTGAAGCAAGAAAGTCTGAATATAAGTAGACCTTGCACGCCTACAATTTATCGAATCACGAACAGTAATGAGGAATGATATAAAATGCATGATTCGTAGAAGTTTCCAGGATTCACGAAGTATCAAAATTATAAATAACCATGAAGCAATGGTTGAACAATTAATTGAGTGTAATTTTCACCTGATCATTAATTTTGAGTTCAATATTTCATCAATACTGAAGACATGAATAGTTTATGATATTTTCATCGAAAATAACCAATTGATATTATGCAAGAAAAGAAATATTTGCACAACATCTCACTTGCAATCTTTTACAATATTAACACTCTCAAATGTGCTGAACAAAGTACAGCAGTAATTATCTTAGTCATGTTTGATGAGTTACCTCCATATTCTAAACGAATTTTTAAGTGCATAACAAGTCTTGACCTCCAGGTACTTTGTCGAATAGTCAGACTTATCTGAACTTGCCCAGTTGCTAAATTCATTGATAAGTTTCTAGACTAATGTTACAAGGTACTCTTACAAAATTCTATCAATAAATACGAACAATTTCGATGGTTATTCAAATTAAATTAGTTATAATCCTTTCTGGTTCATCAAAGCATGATTATGAAATATTTGGAGCAAGTTTGGGTCATGAAATCGTTTAATTAGGCGACCATCAATTCGAATGGATTTCCAAATTATTGCTTGCAGGTGATATTCATCATACGTCTTTATATTTATATTCTAGAACACCCTAACAGTCAGATCACCAAGTGCATCAGTTTCGTCGAGATCAGACTCGTCTTCACAGATTGTTAACCCATTAGCATCAGGAGCTGTGCAAGAAGCATTGGAGAAATCAATAGCTCCCCAAGTCCCTCCTTTTAAACCCATACCACCTGCAGACGAACGGCCTGCCCTACCTCCCTCTATTTCTCAACCATCCATCATGGGTATTGCAATTCCTGCTTTCGCAGCTATGCCTCCTTCTATCTCTCGTTTTTCCGTAGGTTCTCCTAGTAGTCCCAAGGTTATGGCTGTAGTAGCTGTCCCCAAAAAACAACAAATGCATGCTATGGATAAGATAGGAAGTAGTCATTTTGCCGATAGAACTCTGCCTTCTTCTGATGACCTTCCTGAACCTATACCTCAGCATTCTTCTAACTCTATTCAAGCTCTTCTAGCCGCTAATAATGTTACTGAAGAGACTTTGGAGTTGGCTTTATTGCAAAGGCAGCAGCAGCTTCTTCTTAGGAGGGCTACTAGTACCACGACTACAACTTCTAGGCCTACCTCTAAGTATTCCAATAGTGTGGGGAAAGTTATGAATGCTCCAAAGGAGTATTACCCTGTGGGGTATGATAAAAACTTCGATGATAACTTCGCTTCAAGGGTGGATTTACCAGAGACTTCATTTTACTGTGGAGATCAGAAGCATTTTCCAGGGTTGTATGCCGATGAAGATTTGGGATGCATGGTGAGTACTTTCTAACATCTAAGCCAACGGTTTCTGGTTGAATGATCCTGCGATTTCTGTCCACTTCCTCATAACATTTGTTACCTAATTGAGGTGTTCAGGAGCAATGGTGCAAAAAACCACTGAGACAGATACATATCTGTTTGAGCAAAACAGAAATTCTTTATTTGGTTTATGGAATTTCTCAATTTTCACTCATGAATTCTACATGAAGCAGGGTTGAAATACATTTTCTGGCATTTTTACAGGGATCAAAAAATAATCATAGACTTGGCAGTTTTGAAATTCAATCATGTACTTTTCCAACTCTTGAATTATTTCTATTGAATATATTGGTTCTGAATCCTCTTTCTATGTAAATAATGTGATGAATGAGTATAATTACAGCTGTCTTTGAAATCAGAAAATGTTATGATGTAGTCAAAAAGTCAAGTGTGTTTACGAAATACTCCGTTACATTTGAAGCGGAAACATTGTTGCAATTATAGTTGAAAAATTGGACAATTTCGTGAATTTGATCAGATTGTAATGACTCGACTCATTTCTTGGTTCTTTCACAATATGTGAATGAGTATATGAACACCATGTAAGTTGATGGTGACACATGTCAATTTCTCCGCATTACCTAAGAAATGAAGATTCTTGGGAAACGTAGTGGCCATCAGGAAAATGCTCCTCTGATCCGTATTGCCAAACATTGATGTAGAGAAAGTTACCTAGAATAATCATTTATTTTATATATGGAATATCTTATGCCTGATGCGATAAGAATATATCGAAGCAATATCAAGATGTTTAACTGAGGATCATCGCCTACTTCATTTGATTAATGATCACCATTTTGAAACCGTTATGCGAATGTGGTTGAAAATCCTCCCTAACTTTCCCAACAATTTATTCAGCATCGTGATAAAAAATATATATAATTCTCAATTTAGCGTCCAAGAGTCTGAAAATAATTCGTGAATTTCTTTCAGGTTTTTCACGTATGTGCATTAACAGACGACGGTTTGATCATGAAGAGTTTTCTCTGCCCGGAATCTACATTATTCGATAACACGATTCTGAAGTGTAATTGGTGGTTTTATGTAGACTGCAAAAACTCTAAAAAACATTATGACTCAAATATACCCATTTCGAAGAGTTACCAGTTGATGAAAGCTTTGACATTTTTTTCAGAGTATAAAAAAGATTCAACAACCCAAACCCAAAAATCAATTGAGAAAGACTGATAGGCAATATTAAATGAATCATTAAATAGAATTCTTAAACTATTTCTATTTTTAAAAAGCGAGAGGTCGTTTTCAATAAGTTATTTTTTCAATTGATGTTTCACATTCTTGATAATAGTTTCTGGATGAAAAAATAAAGACTTTGATTACGACTTTTTGCAAAATTGCTCAATAATCTTCAAGTTATGTTTTTGACAATGAATGTTAGGAATTTTTTATGTTATAATGATGATAGAGTTTGCTTGTTGAATTTTCTGGTCATCATCATCGTAGATGAGATAGAGAGTGTCTACAAAGTCATATATATAATTGGAACATCTGTCTAATATATGGTATGTTTCAATTTTCTTCGTGGCTTTTAGGACAACCTCTGTAGTGTACATATTACATATTTTATAATAGTATAAGAATCTGAAGAAAAAATCAATGTTAATATTTGGTGGCAGAAAAAACTGAAGTCCCATCTGAATTTATGACAGCTTTCTATTGCGCAAGAGTCAATCTTTACCTACGAATAGTATAAGTGTTTTTTGATTGACAGATTCGGATGAGATGTTCGGTACAGATTCAAAACTATATTTATCTACTCTTCATTATGGTTTCCTAGAAATTTGTTATTTGTAGGTAGGTACAATTACCAAATGTGAGTATATATAGATACTGGGAAGTTTGTTATAAGTGTTTTATTGTTGATGTACTTGAATAAAACTAATTTATTGAACAAACGTGTTTGTACAATTTATTGCGTGTTCACACTGAAAATGGCACTATACAGAATGCGCAATACTGAATTTTCATTGTTTGTTGATTTTCCAATTAAAAAATTCATTAAATTTTTTATATGCTATTTTCCAAACCATGAACTCTATCGCAACCGAAGTGAGAGCTGACCTACTGATCATAATTATCGTTTTTTTTATAATTCGCCTATAGAGAGGTCAAATACGTATAGTCTCAGGTCGTGTCATCTGTGTCTAATGATTAGAGTTTTTTTTTCGCGTATAGAAGAAAATAGTAGGTTGATTGCATACAACATTCCTCGTTACGTATAAACAAAAATATTATATCATCACTTGATAATTGGGAATTTCGAAAAAGTTATCACGTATAGATTGATGTATACAGGATAGCAACGAATACATTGAAAAAGTATAAAATTTTTTGAATTATCGATTTTTCAATTATGACTTGTTTTTTACATTTCCAAAAGTCTAGGATAGGTCACTCTCGTCAGAATATGGAAAAAAGTTCACACTAGGGATTTAAACATGACTTATTTAAAAAAATACATATATTACTGTGCTATAACAAAAATAACTCGAATAAATATATAACAAATTATACAATGAATAATCTCCGAAGAAAATTGAAAGAATTTTCAAGAATTCAATTGTTGAAAACATAGTTGACAACTGATTTCCGTTTTTAATGCAATTGTATTTTGATTTGGTATATTCCGTATGAAAGCAAAAATAATTCATTTTCAATTTCCACTTTGAATTTTATTAACCAAAAAAATTAACAATAGAACCGAAACTTTCTTTCAATTTTCTCCATAGAATAAAGGGTGGTAGAATGTATTTTCTTCATAAGAAGCATCAGCTATGTACTTGGAACTTCCTCCTGAAGCTTTTCCACCACCCCCACTACCTTTGCCTCCCCCAGCACCCCCTTTATTTCCTCCCTTAGCCCCACCTCCTCCATTTCCCCCTTGCTTTCCCCCATCTGCAGGCTGTGGCGCTGGTGGTGGGGGAGGAGGCTGTTTCCCTGCGTTCTTCGCCAATCCAGCTGCAGCGGCTGCAGCTGCGGCAGCTGCGTTCGCAGCAGCGGCCTGAGCTGAAGCTTGTGCTTTTTGTGCTGCTGCCCTGGTAGCTTCGAAGTCTATCCTCACAGCTGCCAGTTGTTTTCCTAAAGCTTGAAGTCGATCCATCGCAGACCCTACCATGGACTGTTGGGCAGCTAACTCCCCAGCAGCTTCTGAAGCTGCCTGGGTAACGTGATCTGCCGCAGCTTGGGCTGCATTCAGTGTATTGGTAAGGACTTGGACATGTTGTCTTGCTTCCACAGCTGCTTGTTGAGTTGAATCTGCTGCTCTTTGTGCCTGTGGAAAAAAAAAACAGTCACCGCGAAGAAGTCCTCGTGTTTTTTGTGGTTCTGACCTGCATCAACTGTTGTTGTTCTCCCATTAGGGCTGTCTGTGCATCTCTATGTTGCTGTTCAAGGCCTTGTAGAAGAATTTGTTTTCCTGCTAAGGCAGCTTGGGCAGTAGCTGAAGCCTAGAATCATAAGTTTGATATCGAGTTATCCAGTATAAGTTTTTTGAGAAAGAATATCCTCCCCAAACTTAACCACGAACAAAGCTTCCATTTACCAAGGAAGGTGCAAAACAATTAGTTACCAAAGAACTTTTATTGCTTGCGAAATTGACGAAAATTGGGAAAAATTTGCCAATCACTATTGCGAATCGACATAATTAGGCATGCAAAAGATCAATAAGGTGTAAAGATTTGAACCAACGATTGTTTTTGAGTGATTTATGTAATCCCATTTCTTTCCAATCGATCAACTTATTATAATCTCTCTTTTACCAAGTCTTTCAAGGTAAATCGAGTGTGAAATTGAATAAGGAAACTGATCTCACCTAGGATAGGCATTATATAATTATGATCATTCATGCATTTTGATAGAACTCGTCCTGTTTCGACTTTCCCACTAAATAATCATACTGACCGAAACAATCGAAAGGCGAGAGAGGTTTCTCACTTCTTGCAATCGGTTTCAGATCTGCTTCTTTCACATTATCTAGTCCTATTTCACCTATTGATATGCTACATCTCGAGAAAATGGTATATTTGATCATCCGAAGATCAATCCGAATGTATTGTTTTATTTCAACTCAGGATGAATTATTAATTCAAACCATCGATAATTATGTAACATGGAAGTAAGAATGGATGAAACAATTTCCAATATGATGAAGCTATCGTAATTACATTTCTCGGCTTAAGAGTACTAATATATTATTGATTGATCCCTTTCCACTTTTGGGTAACGCATGGATAAATTACATACATGAATTAAAAAAAGGTATGACGAATAATACAGGCATCTGATAGCTTTCCTTACTTCTTCCAATGATTTATTATGTTTCCTTTTACCAATCCGTTTTAATGACACTGATTTTCATTAATGTTTCAATAAATATTGTGTGGCGCTTGAGCTGATACTCACTGCTGCTGCAGACTGAGCCAGGGTATTTTTGGCCACATAAGCTGCTTGGTGTCCTGCAGCATCTTGGTTGTTCACAGCATCGTTGGCAGCATTGAAAGATCCTTCAGCTATGCTACGTAAACCACTTCCTGCACTGAATCCTTGTTTCTTTCTTGGCGCTGGTGGGCTTCCTTGAGCCAACTGAGCGAATTGCACATCGTAGTTCGTGAGAACGTCTATATCTTCATATTCTAATGTGTGGAGCAACGGGACTGAAAGAAAAGTGGATTAATCTGTTTCATTCATGCTAGAAATGTGGAATTTGGTCAGATATTCTCGTGGCTAATATGGAGGATTATTTCAAGAAAATATCTGGGTTCGTACTGGTAACAATGGGTCAGAGTTTGGTACCAACCTGAGAGTGCAGTTAGCAGCAGAAACATTAACATGTCCTTAACTGAAAATAATGTTTGGTTAGTCCACAATTCACAGAAGACACAACACAAATCACCGTCAGATAAATCGATAACCTACCACTTGAATGACACTACCAAATCCAATAATCCTGAGTAAAGAAGTACTGATTGATGGATATCATTCACAAGATCTTTATAGACGTTTACCGAACTGGAGTACAGAGTGGGGGAGATTTTAAGAGAGCGAAACATTGTTTATACGAAAAAGAGAGAAACCCGCAACCAAGTGAATTAAAAATTATTTTCAATAATTTTTTATCGGTGAAATGTAACAATCTATGTGGATCGAATTCATTGCTTTCCTTTTTATTTATCGTTGTCTGAAGCTTTGGTCACGGTTTGTGAGATTTGCTAAATTGAAATGGACTTCGGTGAGCAGAATTCCCATTCTGTGGTGGACTGGATACGTTACGTAATTTTATCAAAGTCGAAAAATTGATCGTCTCATGCTTCAAACGATTTCAATTTCTATCGCGATACTAGATGAAACAGATGATTTCGTTTAGGGCTGGATTTCTAAAACAATACAATGAAGTCTAACATCTTGAATTCCATCAATATGTTGATGAAACGTCACTGGAATTTTATTGTCGATGTAACCGGTTGAAAAACAATTAGGAATTACTTTGACAGCATTTGTAGTATGATAGGGACAGTCTATAATATAAAAAAAAGTGAATGAATTTCTGTTTGTATTATTGCTTTTCTTTCAAACAAACAACATTTCATTTAATGCATCCGTTAAGTCCACGTTATAAAATAATGCCTGAGTAAGGATTATTTCGCAGATTTGTGGGGCGATATCTGATTATGTATCGTGTATTTGTTATCAAATGTTAATAGTGTGACAGGAATTCGCAAACATCATCGTATTAGATGATGTATATAGGTATTCATGCGCAATATTTTCATTAGAAGACATAAACAATGACAAGTCATTTTCTCCCAAGAGAAAATGTGATGTTATGAACTCAGCTTTCATAGGAGGTCTATGTTCTGGAATGAAACATTTGAAATGTTGATGACTATTTCAGCAATTGATATAATATTGTCTCCTTCTCGACCTACACAGCGTAGAAATGAATGATTTTTCAAACAGTAATCTGAAAACATAGGTTGCTGAAAAAAAAACTGAAATATATGTGGCTGAGGAGATTTCGATTTTCAATTTAGTCTGAACAACAGTTGCAGAAACGAAAAAATCATAAAGACCTATCATTCTTTCGGAATCACCACCATACTTCCTGTAGAATCCCAAGATAATTTGATGATGTGCCTCCTACATCGTATTCTAGAAGTCAAGAAATGAGGAAATTTCCAGATGCTATGAAAAAACTATCAAAACATTGGAATTTGAACAATATGAATCGAAACCGCAAGAATTTCATTCGCCCCATATATTACGAAACATTCTGTACATGTATGTGTATAAACACATCGAAAATCTTATCACTTTTACCACCAAAGCTTTTTATATTAGTCCTCGAAATATGAAAGCTCTGGATCAGTTTGTATTCACGATGTCAACTGAAAGCATTGGATTTCCAGATAAGCAGCTATCAGATACAGAAAATCGCGATGAAAAAATTAATATCTCCGGTTTTAGAATCATTGGTTTGATTATCTTGGTTCTGATGATTCTGGTATCCACCTTCCTAATGAACCATTTCAGCACTGAAGGTAACGTAATTTCATCTAAAATATCTTTAAAGTATAAAATAATTTATGTCATCTATCACATTATGTCAACTATGACATATTGGAGAAATAATGATATTTGTATCTGTTGATTGATTAAACTATGAATCACGAGATATATTGCATAGTTTTCTTTTCATATTTCGGACTTCTTGATTGGCGTTAAGTAAAGAAGGCATAATTCAAATAAACTATTCAATTGATTCTTGAGCAATTATTGAAACGTTCTACTGTTCATGAGTCATGCTATACAATGTCGAAATGGCTTTTGATTGTTGATATTTTGATAGATTTCCCAATTGCTTTTGAGAATGTTTACTTCGAAAAAAATACAGTTTTCATTCGAAAATGAGGTTACCACTAAACTCATTTTCAAAGTAGAGTTCGAGTATTTTCTGATTAATTTTGTGTGAAGCTAGAAGTGAAAGATTCTATAAAAACGTTCACTTCATCAACCATCTTTATCATATTTCGAGAGATAAGATAAAACTGATGAACAAAAGCTATTGCTGTAAATCAAATGTAATGACGATATTATTTTAATTGACTTACCAGGTTATGATTTTCCATATTTATCATTCAATCGTTATACAAAATTGATACAAAATGGAACATAACTTTAATTTTGGGTATCCAGCATCTCAAAGAGTATGCATTCTAGGACCTTCAGGACTCAATTCTGAAATTATGGAGTTTTTTCTTCGATTTACGTAAGGCAAACTTCTGGGTTCTTATTCAAAGTTTGAAAAATAATAATTGCTTTATTGAATAAAAATATTAAAAACAAGATTCAACATATGATATCGATTATAATATAAACTTATAGACCTAAATAAAAAATATCTCTTGAGATCTTGGAAAAACTGGTCAACTTCTATTGATTCTTGGCACCCATAAGTGATAACGTCTCATAAGGTACAATCGCATTTTGCGAATAATAATCTCGATAGCATCAGGAGTTTGATAAGTCAGATACAAGTAAATGAAGAGAACTATCAGGGGATACAGTTCTGGTTCTGCTATATCGAATATTTCTTCACGGATCGCTGAAAGGACTTCTTGCGCGGTTTCTTGATTATCTTGGGACAGAAATATTTCCACCGATGTCAGAAGAAAAGGTGGAAGACAGACCCACACAAAACATATTACCATCCAAATTATAAACATAAAGTAAAATTCGAAGAAGTAGTCGATTTCCCCTGCAAAAACAGAAAAATATCGAAGAGTTTTTCTGATCTTTTTGTTATCTTGATAACACAAAATTCCAGGATATATACAAGGTGAAACATCGAAAATTTTATAGGGGTTTAGGTTGTGATATCATAAATGTCATTTCAATCTTTAAACCTTCTTCAAAGTATGATTGTTGTTAAAACGAAAGTACTTTTTCGGGTATCTTATGGATAGTTCAACGTTAATATTCGATTGAAGTAGGTAAGCTAGCATCAGCCTTTCAAATATTTTCGAAGAATAATATCTAAGAGAGACAGTTCCGATGTTCATGAGAGAGATTCTTTGGCATACTAATTCAGTATCTGAACACTACGACTGAAATCAGTACAGTATTGTGGCGTTTCGTTAAAATATTAGCTGATCATAACAAAATTCCCATCTAGTCGAGTGTTCGATGTGCCACTGTGTTTAAGATAATCTTTCTATTTATCGATGAGGTTTAGTCTTACTTGGAGATGTAGGGCTAACTAGTAATTGATATTATTTATATTCTGAATGAATTTTTGAACACTCACCTACACCATGAGTTAACATGAAAGGAAGCGGGGCAAAAAATAAATATAACACTGTCGTAAGCCACGCCTTAACAACCGTCTGAAGCTCCATTTTTGAAGACTACACTGTGTTGCTTGGCATGTGATAGGTAATAGAATGAATGAGAATTGGATGTCAAGTATTTGAAGAATTGTAAACATGATAAATCCATGCATTAGTTTCGGAGAACTGTCATTTCTATAACGACAATGAATATTTGATCCAACCAAATTGAACTATTGTTTACAGAGTACATACTATGATGACAGATATTGGATTTTGAAAATAATGGACATGATAGGGACCCTATGAATTTTTATCTTATGATATTTCTTAGGTGAACACTCATCAGATGGAACCAATAGCACTTCTAGTACGACAGATTTAAAGCAACATAAAGATGGATATGGTGAGTATTGAATAATTCGACTTAATTATCACTTTTTACAGGTTCCTATGAAACTTATTGATTGATTTTTCCCATTTTAGACAGTACCGAATCTTCCTGGAATTTAACTGGAACGAGTAATGTAAACAAAATACCTATCCTAGGATCAGCAATTCTGCATTCGTAAGTTTTTCACTCAATCTTTCATGAATAGTATTCTCAAATAGTATTATATACAAAACATTGGGTTACATATTTCCAGACCACGGCTATCGGATTCTGTTCGTTCATTATATTATGCAGAATGAATGATTACTAATTATTTTATTCACCTTTTAGAACTTTGATTGGAAATCAGAATGAGAACGTTACTTTAACATCGATTGACAACGACCCAAAGTCGATTTTAAGTTTGTGAGTATCATATAATCGTTTATTCATTACAATTAAGTCAACCTATGATTTTTAGATACCTACAGTACCTCAACTCCTCTGAAATAAAATATTACCTGATCGATGGCATGGTGAATCTAATAACTTTATATCTGGAAAATAGTACTTTGGAATCCATCAATCTGGACTTCCTCCAAACAATGTCTTCTATAAAATATCTGTAAGTATAAGTAATTTCTAATTGTACACATTCCACATTATCAATCACTGTTTCAGATCACTTAGAAATAATGGATTGACGCTTGATCATCAAAATTTTCCATTAGTTCCATCATTATCTAATTTGTAAGTATTATGTTTTCTAGAGTGAATGTCAGTTTTCATATTCTTTTTGCAGATATTTGGATAAAAACTCGATAACTACTATAACGAGGAATACATTCATGAATCTGTCCAATGTTCAGCTATTGTAAGTTGCGAATGAAGGGATACGCATTATATCTCTATTTCCATTCATTTCAGGAGTCTGTCATACAATAATATAAGAGTTATTGCCGGAGAAGCTTTTCAACAGCTTAGTCAACTGATAGAATTGTAAGTTCATTCAATAAATTGTCTATCAGCAGTTCAATCTTTTAATTTCAGGAATATATGTCACAACAACATTGTTATACTGAACCCAGACACATTCTTGTACCAAAGTCGACTAAAGCGGTTGTAAGTCAATCACATTCCCAATCAGAAACGAAGTTAATTGTACTTTTCATCACTAGGTGTCTTGGCAACAATCCCCTGACATCTATCCCGCATCAATGTTTTCAGAGTTTGGTTGATCTGGAATACCTGTAAGTATTTCAGACATTCTTTGTGGGTTCGTTGAACTACCTTTTTTTTGCAGGAATCTGGAGGAGATTCGCATTGATGATATTAACACCTCCATGTTCGACTCTCTACATAATTTGATATCAGTTAAATTCAAATCCTACTATTATTGCCACTATATACCCAATCAAGAAAACTGTATACCTGGTACAGATGGTAACAATGGTAACATATTTCTATAGTCAAAAATTGTTATTTATTTTCATGCAGGCATATCTTCATCCACCAACCTCTTATCGAAACGTATTTTTCGATGTTGGAATTGGATGATTGCCGCTGTAATATGTATTGGAAATATTTTAGTAGTTTTCAACAGGCTCATTTGCAAGGATGACAATCACATGTTGAGTTTGGTGATCAGAAACTTAGCAGGTCAGATGGCTCTCAATTTTTATCCGATCAAAATTCATCACATTTATTTCAGTGAGCGATTTTTTAATGGGGGTGTATCTATTGATAATAGGAGTCAAAGATGTAGAATATAGAGACAAATACAACGAAGTAGTTCAGGATTGGAGATCCTCTTGGGAATGTACTGTAACAGGAATTGTGGGGATGATTTCATCTGAGGTTACAGTTTGTTTCTTGGTTTTCATATCTGTCGACAGATTCCTGATGATAACCTCTCCACTAGGAAAAACTACTCTACAGAATAAGAAGAATGCTTTGACTATTGTAGGCATAATTTGGTGCTTGGGCATTATGATAGCAGTTGTTCCAGGTAATTTCAATAATTTAATTCAATACGAACCTTCTCAATATATTCCTTAGTAATTAGATATGCAAACGATAACAGATTCTATGGTGTAAATGGATTATGCTTTCCTTTCCATATTGGCAATCCATTTTTCACGGGATGGCAGTATTCTGCTGTTATTATTTTTGGAATAAACGCTACAAGGTGAGCTTACACCTGCTATATTCCAATTATACTACTAACGAATTTGTTCCAGTCTTATTATTATTGCTGTTGTTTATATAGCTATGTTTATCAGTATCTGGAAGACTAGGAACGCAACTTCATTGCCAAGACAGGAGTATGAATTTGTTGTTAGATTTTTCTTCATAGTTTTCATTTATACTATATGTTGGCTCCCAATAATAATTCTGAAAGCCACATTATTCTTCAGAGAGATTTCAGGTGAATTGTTCCAACATCTTTGTTTTCGGGAAATATTAATCTATGTTTGTTTTTCAGATGAATTCTATGCATGGTTGATCATTTTCGTTCTTCCAATAAATTCTGCATCGAATCCGATTTTGTATACGTTCACATCTCCGAAATTCACAGCAAAAATCAAAAAATCCTTCACAACGGAGAATAATTCTGATAAAAACAACGAGCACAATTCTTACTATGGTAATTTTAACATCCTACTGAATTTGATGTTATACAACGCTAACCAGATTTTTTTTCAGTATCCTCGGATATCAAGAAAGACATTACATACGAAAAAGACGAAGTGAATCAAGTGAACATTATAGTAAACAAATTTTGAATCAGTTTTTGTCAAAAGCATGTTCGAGTTTTTGATGGATTGTACGGAAACGGATCAGATTTGTTCTGGATGAAATATAATATATTATTGGGAAAAGGATATATTAATCGCATATTTACATAAATATTAGAGTAACAAAATAACCTTAACTCAAATACAACTATATGTTAATTCAAGTAGGTACATGTTTATAAATTATATATTTCTATTGCTATCCTAAAAACTTAACATAAACTAGAATAATTTCGCTATAACAAAGCTTTGTACATTATTTATTGTAAAAACAATTTCACCCAACTCTTTATTCTTTACTCATCAATATATCAAGTAAACAACAACACTGAGGTTCAACAAAATACATTTATAGTCGACATCGAAATTCAAGCGTATAATTTCTGGAATAATCAGCACAGACATTGTAGATTTGAGTAATTTCTCAGGAAAGATATGCCTATTTGATATGGACTGATCAACTGTCTGAACTCAGTGTCAATTGCATCTAAGATCTATTTATATTTATTGTATACAGCACTAGAAATACATTTCAAGGACGAAACTAAAAGTTCGTTTTAAGTAGAATGAAGGATTATTATGGCACCACTCAATATTCTGGAACTGCAATCCTATGTATCGATGAAATAATAAAATTAAAGACTAGAGAACATTTCACTATTTGGAATTTGTCATTCTTTATATGCTGGGTTTCAAAACGGAAAACCTTTTGAGAATCATTTGTCGATCTGCATTATCTCTAAAAAGTATTTATATACATGAAATGTCCTAGATAAGAATTCTATTCAAGCTTATAGTATACACAACTATTTTCCTATGTCATTTATCACAATTTAACATGATAGGGTGGAAACGATATATATGAACTCAATATATAGGAAAATTTATTCCCTGTGCCAAAAATATGATTTTGGCATAGTAGTCATTTAATTGAGACATTTCAAACACACAGGATGGAAAGTAATGATTGATAAATTTCTTTTGGATCACCCTGTATAGATTTCCTTATGGGAGCACTAATCAGTAATATAAAACGAATAAGTTGAGACATATTCCGTGTAACATCTTTCAACAATTCAGATGAAGGTATTATCTGAAGTATAAGCATCATTGAATGAATTTCCAATACAGAGAAGTTAGAAGTACAATATCAGTCTCACAGTAAGAAATCTTTGAGAAAAGATTCTACAACAGATATACAAGATCAACACACTATATTTCATTATCGTGACAGAAATGTATTTTACTAATGTCGTTATTTCCTAATAAATCCAATGATTTGGCATGTACAGCGATTCTCTGGATACAGCCTTCAAATCCTTTATAGTATGATATTGGTAAACCTGGAGGTAGATGAGAAGAACCACCTGAAAAATTCAAATCAGAACATTTTAATAGCTTCAATAGCCAGAGTTTTATGTCTATAAAAGCACTGGAAGAATATAGGTACATATATTGAACCTTATCCGCATGTTGCTATTTTCAACAATGTTCAGGCAATAAAATTTTATTATCTCGACATACCAACCCGGTATTTTCCAAGTTTGATACTTCTATGAATTGAAACATGTAAATACATTGTACCTGAATGTCTTCCACATAATAGGCTTGTTATGTATTCAAGTAGTATTGTATTAAACTCACCTATCCAGAGTTTTGCATTTGTTCTTAAAGCAATAGATCCACTTTTGGCAATTCCTTTGGTGGCAGGTTTACCATCTACAGATATGAAACCAACCCTCTTCCTTCTTCTAACATGAATGGTATGCCATAAACCATCATCTACTCTTGTTCGAGACCTATGAACACAAAATTCTTGCATCTTCAGATTTCAGAGTTGCTTTGTCATCATACCTCACTGCCCAAAATGCATTCGGTGTTCCCAAATTGAAACTGAGTTCAGGAAAGCCATCAACGATGGCAATTGACAGGTAATCTTGGGCATGGATCCTATTCTTACTCCTCCAAAGCAGTAGTCCATCTGACATGAAAGTGCGCATTCTAATTTCGTATCTGTTTCCTCTTTCTGGTTTCCTTCTGTAGAAAACGATGCATTATCAATTTATTTTGACATAATGTCAATGAAAACTTAATGAATTTGGTTTAACATACGACCAACAACGTCAGACTGCAATGCAGCTGCATTAGAAACGAGATTGGATAGTGAAAAATCTTCAGGATCATGTCATTATTTTTCATTCACTCTCTCCCAATCGCATGCATACCAAGAATTGATATTTACATATAAGGAAAGATGACAGTTACTTTAAAATTAAGGTTTTTCTAAAATCGATTTTCAATATGAGCGTCATTTTTGTCGTTTTCTTTATACCTCATAACAATTGAATATCCATTGTATATGTCTAAGAGTTCAATAAATAAATGAAAAAAATTCTATAGGACGATTTCCTATATTAAATGGAGGGTTAGTATACTTACAATGTCTCTAAATCGTCTTTATCGAAGTCAAAATTAGTTTCATCATAGAAACTGTTGCTATCGAAAATGTCTTCTTCTGAAGTGTTATTGAAGATATCCTCAGTATCATCGATATCATAAGACGAGTTCTCACTGTTAGTAAGGAAATGTTGAGTATTGTTAGTTGTATTAGTAATGGTCTGATTGTTTTCTGAATGGTTACTTGCATTGAAACCATCCATGAAATAATAAATAATTATATCATTAGAAAAACTGTTGATGAAGAGAAAAATGTGATAGATTAGTTTCAATGATCCGTCCAGTATATTTGAGGATAGTTATTTGATACGCGTTGGAATAATCAATCAAGCTCTTTCTTTGTTGGTATTGTGATAGGAACTAGTGAAGAAATGAGGGTCGATGAAAATGCTCACCTTCTGTATCCTTTGTTTCTGTACTGAAAGAAAGTTTCGCCATTCAATTTCAACGCCAAGCTGTCTTCTTTCACTGCAAAAATTAAAAACATATATCGAGCCGTGCCTTCAAAAGAAATTTCAATCTTCGAAAACTTTTTCAGCCAGATGCACATTCAAAAAGGAAGTTTGTTTTGCTTTAATATTTTCAACATAACTGGAGATAGCTGTGTGGCGTTATTAAATTTTTAAAGTTCACTACAAGTTCTACATTCTCGGCAATCCTCTTACTGTTCGCGCAATATATAATTCAAGTTTCAGGAAGGCACATGATGATGTGATTATCAGATAGATTAATTATTACACAAAGAGTACAAAGAAGATAAGACTCGTTGATTGGCGCCAGCTCGCGCGCCAAATTCAAATACATGGGCATGGTTTCACGCTTGTAAATGCACTGAGGAACAACTCACCCATTTCACAACGTTTCCCTTTGAAGTTTGAGGGACATCTACAAGAGAAATCTCGTAGATCAGGCACGCACACACCGTTATTTAAACAGGGATTTTTCGTCAAAGCACATGGTAGCCCATCGTAATATCCAATATTTGCACTACATCTGGACTTGTTGTATGATGCTGAACTTGCACAATTATCTAGGAGACCAGAAAGCGGAAGAGGATTACCATTAAGGATAACCTTTTGGATGGCTCCTCTAAATCCCTTGGAAGCTCCAGATAATCGGTGGATTTGTTTCCAGTTCCTGAAATTCACACCTTGAGCTTGAACTGGAGGTGAATGAGAAGAAATAGCAAGAAAAATTCCCGCACTTAATGGTGCAAAATCGATGTTAATGGGTGGACTTACGGAACTGATCCGATGTAAAAATGCGTTTCTAAGTTCAGCTCCGTCAGGGGTGTACCAGAAAAACCACGGACATCGGAAGTATTGTCCAGAAGCATTCTTCCTTCTCGACCATCGCGGAAAATTTGAACCCAATGCCATTCATTCAGTGATACAGGTTTGGGACTTCTACAAGAGAAACACATCATCTTGAGTATACCATATGGATTTGATAGCTCTATGGGAGATGATAACTCTTGAATTTTGCTTATTTCGAGCATTTCTCCTAATTTCGTTATTCAGTCAATGGAATTGGGTTAGAAAATTCACTTTGGTCTACCCTGTAGTAAATTCAATTATCGAACGACCATATACAGTTGGCAGTCAGTTATATCCATATCGTTCACATGTTTGATGAGAAAATGATAAGTGAGAAGCTCTAACACTTATATGATTTTCTTCTGTTCAATAGAGACTGATCATCTCGTGACAGGTGCCCTCTCCCATTAATTCGATTTTTTCATGATCAAGAAACACCACCAATCTCATGATAACAGTCTACTTGTTGACGTGGCTATCACTTACGTGATATTGGCGATTCCACTGCCTAGGTTGTATCGGAACTGCAGGAAACCTTTGGCCAAATTCAGCGAAATGAAGTCGCCTCGGCCATTCTTCATCTGACCATTGTACAGAATGAGACCGTTGGATGCTGTTGGCATGAAAGTGACCTCGATTGAAAATGTTCTTTTTACGCCCTCCAACCGTGGGAACTGGATGAAACTGCTTCCGTTGAATTCGGGAGTGAGAATTTGCGCGTCCTTATATTCTGGAATAATAGGGTGTTATTAGAATTAGGGTATAGATGGGATTTTCGTTGGAGGCTTGAGAGAAGCGATAAGTAGAGTCGTTTCTGGAAGATTCCGGATGCATTTGTGAGAATGTCGGTTTGGCTCGAGAGCCATCGTAGAAAACGATTATGTACCGTAGGTATAGAGTAAAATGTGCATTATATAAATGATTCGAGAAACAAATGATATTACGATTCCTTTAAAGTGTTCACTACTTGATTGATTTGTGAACATATGAATAAAACATTCGTGAATGGATTATCATAAACTAATTATTTTTCACTTAATTTTCAGAACTATCGAAATAAATTATACCACCACTTGAATTAATAAAAAATAGTATACTATATCAGAATGGAATCCACTCTCTAAAAAGTACTTTGCTGTAGGTATCGATGTAATCAATAGGAATAGAAAAAAATATATGCCTGTTTCTGGTATAACAGTGCTCCAGTATTTGGAACTCTTCAACTTTTGAAACCCCCCAATCTATTTACCAGAGAATAACTAATTATAAATTTGAATAGAATGAAGTAAATATTACAGAGATGAATTTGACACCCCCCCTATTTCTCCTGCGGTAAATATTTCAACAAAAGAATTCATTTGGAACCCTAAAGGGTTGATATTTAGATTCTGTTAGGAAGACTATGATGCTTCAATCTCTGGGACTCATGAAATTTTCATCATAAGAAGAGATTCATTGTCGGGGTTATTCTCAAATATAGTGTTCTCAAATTTATCTTTCTCTTGCTATAAGAAATATTCACTGGAATATATAATGAAATAATATTAACGACGAATCTAAAATATCTTCAATGAGAGCAGAAGAAAACTTTGAAAACACATCTAACTGCGTACCTTATTACTGTATTCTGTCTAAACGACAAATATATTTCTTTTGAAACTGTATCATTAATATCTATTGAAAGCAATTTTTTCGTTAATGTTTGGGAATCTCACCTATTTCGCAACGCTGACCGAACCTTCCTGGGGGACATTCACAAATAAACGATTCAAAATGCGGCACGCATTTGGATCCGCGCTGACACGGTTCCAGACTGCAAGGATCCGACAATATTTCGCAAAAATCTCCACTAAAATGAGCGGGACATTCGCACTGGAAGAGCTCATCGATTTCCAGACACTTGCCGTTGTTTCGACAGGGCGAACGTGTGCAAGCATGTCGACTGCAATCGAACAGGCCCTCAGTTTTTAGCACCCAGTCGTGTTGGTTGATGTGTAGTTCAATTTCCTGCCTGCCAATCTTGAACTTTTTGATACAGCCCTGAAACCCCTTGTTTGTGCCGATGTTCTCGTATACGCTGAAATTTTAATTTAAACTTTTAGAGTATGTGCGATACATGTCGTTGGTTTAGGTATCATACTAATTCTCCCAGGCTCCCAGAATCCACGTCAATGTTTTCGTTACCAATGACCCAGAATATGATTTCCTTACCGAGACTCATTGTCTGGCACGTATCCAATAAAAGTATCTTCCAGCAAGTCCAGAGCTTTGAGATTTCCCATCGCTTGCCCAGCAATTTCTTCTCCATCATCTAGCTTCAGGATTCCATCCTTGTGGTACCTTTTCAGAACCACATGGTGCCACTGGCCGAGCTGTACCCTATCTGTAGACCGAATGGTCACTGGGCCATTACCCAAATTATACTTGAACTCAACGAATCCTTTCACTACAGCTAGGGATACGAAATCACCTAGACCGTCTGATTTTTGTTGGTTGTAAAGAAGAATGCCATCCTCAGTTCTAGTTTTGAATTCTAAATCTATGCTCAGCTTGTGGTAGGCTTTCAACGGTTTGAGCCTCACGTAGGATCGTCCGTGAAATGCTGGGATATCATATTGAGCAGCAAGGATCTCTGTGTCACATAGAAGACCTGTAATGACGAATTTTGGTTGAGGCACCCTAATATAAGTAACAGGTGTGAACTGGAGGTTTGACCAATTCTAGTATGATTTTCTCACCCGTATAGTTTGAGCTGCAAATACAGGTGAATGTGGCAGAAGGAAGATCCACACAGGTACTAGCGTGTTGACATGGGAAGCTGTTACAAGCGCGATATTCATTTGTAGGGTCTGCCGATGCTGCAAGCAAGCAATTAACAGTTCTAATGAACCATTATTTCTAATCAAGCAATTCCATAAACATTTCCTACGCAAACTATTGATACTGACTACTATTGGTTGGTCTAGAATATATCATGAACTCAGGGAGTGAATATTATTCCTATTGAATAAATTTTCGAAGACTTCAACCTAGTCGTTCAAGTCGTTCTTTATTTACTTTCATTCAAGTATATTTTCATATATTCTGTCTTTGGAATTTTCATCATATATGTAGGAAGAAAAGTATTCGATTATACGACAGACTATTCGAGTTATGCTAAACATATTTATTTTCAAATGAATTCCAATTTTGAAACTCATTAATTAGGAAGCAAAAAAAAGTACTCGATGAAATCAACATATTGTCTGAAAGAGTGAGTCCGATACAAATTAAAGCAAATCGTTGCTGATGCTGCATATTTCGTTCATTGGATTAATAATCAGTGAGATAAAATGTCAAAAATGATAGTAGACAGTTTTGCAAGCTAATGGCGCAATTGAAGACCTTGTTAGAGACAAGTTATAATGGTGTTATTTGAAACACTATCTTTGAGTTGTCTTGATGGTTGGTTTTCCCGTTTTCATCCATGCATTTGAAAGCTACTGGTCTTATTTCGTATATCATTATTTCATTATAAATTCCATGATCCCAAATCTTCTTCATGTCTATGAGAATTTTATAATTCACGATAAGAGCTGCACCTTTTCAAAAGATAGGCACCCTACATTCATTCAGGTTCATTCAATCTCCTAATGCTAAAACATATAACTAATGAGGTGCATAAAGTCCTGATGTCTTTTCTTTGAAAGGCAAGATTTTTAACGAACGTTCCGAAGAATCGAGGAATTTCCTAGTCAAATCTGATTTGTTCATAAGGAACAATTAATTCAGTCAAATGGCCAATTCTCTGGGAGCGCCGGATTCGGAACTCGAGCTGATTTCTCCATTGCAGATTTTGTATTGAGCGAGACTAATCAAGAAGTTTGTATTGGGAGTTCTTGGAATTGTTAGTTCGACTACTTAATCAAATTCGATTTGTAATATCCGCTTGAAAGCACTCGGAATTTCCATTCGAGTAGTGGAAAAGAATGGAAAAGGGCGCGACATTCAATTTGTTTCATTTGTCACCCCTGCTTGAGATTGCGATGATTGCCTTCGGAATAGGCCAGAACAGATTGCTAGTGATTTCTAAGATAAATTTCTCTGTTAATCGAAAGCCAATAGAAGCACACTGAAACTTTTCATAATGGAACGTTTCTAGAGAACTATTTCGAAGGATACTAATGAACACTGAGTGACAATAGTCGAAATAGAAAAATTTAATTGCTGGGCGTTTTTATATAATTCAGTTCTCCCGACCCACAGGGTCACCTCTTCGTTTTCCGTATCGCATATTTTTGCTCATTACATGTATTGGTGCTAGTTTGAAAGTCGCTCTCAGCTTATAAAAAAAGAAATTTCCAATCAAATTATTCCGATTCATTCACATATATCATATTTTCACTTACCTATACATTTCTGACGATCAGAAGATTCGTAATGATCAGGCAGACAAGTGCATGCTCCTTTGACACAGTGACTGTACCGTATAAGACAGTCTGAGTTCTCAGAGCACAAATCCCCTAACAAAGCAGTGAGTACTCGTACTGTAGCAGGAGTTGGACGAAATGCTGGAGCGAATTCTCCACCTGGGGAATATTACATCTTTATTCTTTCGATGTCAACCCCAATTTTTAATTTTTTCAGAGGTTTTCTTCTAATCGGAATTTTTTTCATTCTCAGATTATTGTATTCTGAGCTAAATTAGAAATTCAAAATGATTATTTCAGATTGACGATGAATTTGATTGACTGATAAACATGATGATAATCTTGACTCATTCAACATATATCATCCATCCCTTAATAGTGCCATAGTATACCAAGTTAAAATTCAAATTTCAAGTTGGGTTAGGTTCAAATGGTCAGCTTAGGCACTGAAATATTCGGTTGCGAATCCTTCTGAATACTTTTTTTCATCTATTTTGACAAATGTCAAGTCCAGCATTATTTGATTTTGTCGAAGAGCCACAAAACTACATAACTCGTGCTATTCATCAAACTTTCTACAGACTCTTTGTTGTTGATTTCCCTTGTAGTTGGAAAAGCTCGGTGCATATTTTATGAATACCCTTGTGTTCATAATCAATTCGTAAATCAGGTTATGATTATTTATAGAACTCGTTCACATCATTTTCTATGATAAGGCGTTAAAATACAACCGAAGTTTTCATCTTCATGCATAAAACATGTTTCGAAAATATATTCGTCACTTCATACTGCAGCAATATACTGTTCATTACAGGTCTAATTTTGATAGCTTGTGATGGAATTATTCATTCCAATGATTTCTTGGTTTGACATCACGTGCACCAATATGAAACCCACTTCATGATTCAATTCATTATTATACCAATTACATGGGAATTTTGTGTTGCGACTTCATTATCAACCGATTTCCTTGCTTTATTGTCACTAATTCCGAATAACCTGAGGACAAAAGGGGTAGACGTATAGGGATTGAATACGCTTTAATTAAGTTCAGACGGTAGGGTTTGAAACGTTTAGCCAATAGCCATGACCTGAATCAAACATTTTCTGTTAGTATTTGTGTAGATATACACGGTGGATCAGAGATGTCTTCATCTTGATCATGGTTATTGGTGATGAACAAATTAAGGTTGGAGTACCTTCGCTGAAATATGTATTTAAGGTAAAAATCGCTCAGATAATTCAAATATTCAAATGTATTCACACTACATGATGAAACGGTCGAATAATAACAAATTGAAGCACCCACCCCTTCTGGTGAACGAGTTTTATTGTGGAGTTTATTTGTTGATACCTTCTCCTTAGATACTGTCACGAAATTATACGAATTGTATGCAGAAAATAGGAATGAAAGAGATTGTCATCTGGAAAGTGAAAGTTTCTGAGCGATTGATTGATCTCTTTTGGCTCTGTGAATATTTCAATCTTTTCAGTATCTTCTTTATCACATTATAATGAATTGAGATAAGTATATCTGGAAGCAAGTAATCTCGATATAGAGTCAAGTCGTATGAAGAAATAACAGGTATGAGTATTTGTGTAAAAATTAATTGCTGGTTGTTCAACTACGTAAGTTGAGTACGAAATGTTTCGCGTTTTTGTGAAGTGGAATCTGCTCCAGAATTCTTTTGGTAATCGTATGGGTAGCAAGTGGAATTTTCTGGTAAATTCTTCCTGAAAGAGATAGGGGAAAGAAAACTTTATAAAGTTAGGAACACTCTAGATCTGATAAGTTCAACGCCAGGCCATCCGAACTGAAAATAAAGAAGCTGCAACAGAAGCGGCGGCATCACTTTTTAATTAAAAAAGAAAACAAGTGTGGGCCCAACCGTGAGCTGTGATTTTTTAATATTTCGTCGCTGGTAATGAAATGCTCTCACAATGAATGGTTTTATTGTGACTGGGTATCGCATTTTTTCTTTCATGATAGTGAAACATTCGACGTTCGACTCTGCAAATTTTAATTTGGGTTCGAAAAAGTTGGAAGAAACTTATAATTAACTTCACTATATAACGTACAATTCACTAATATTTAACCACGATATTCCGATCTTCAGGTCAAAAAACTGGATGGATTCAAAAGAACTATTTCATTATAATAATCTCATCTATCTTTATTGCCTTCTATATCTATATCAGTAATTGTTAGTATATCATTACTAGAGCATGATCTCACCACGATTGCGATATACGATATTTGATCCGGAACCAGAACTGTCAAATTCAGAATCCTTCGTCGCATGGTCGGATGGATAGGAGACTCTTCTGTCGCCACTTCTCTCGTAGTAGTACCGCGGATCCGGTACCATCAGATGTCTTGTAGATTTGGATAAGGGAGAGTTGGACTCGTCTGGTTGAGTAAATTCGAGCGGCGTGTAACGACGGGAAGGCCAGTCTGTACTCGGAATGGAGTCATCTATAGCATAATTCATGATTTTTATGATAATATATTTCTCGATTTCTTCCTTATTGACGTTCTGGATTTCTACAAATCATACTTTCGAAATATCAGGAGTTACTAGGAAATTTTCAACCTTCATGAGGAAGACAATGTCAAAGTTGTCTACTATTGGAGCGTACTAGAATTAATAACCCATTGTTTTGACGCGTTGAATGTGAAACCTAGATTGATTACAGCAGATGGGAAATTCATCGCCACTTTTTGCTAAACACGAAATAGCATACGATTATTTCCGTGAGCGATAATTACCATTGCAATCTCCAAATCCTTGCACCACTATGTCTTTTTGTAATCTGCAGGCCAATAGCCGCAATTCACATGGGGAATTGTAAGTCTGACCATCACTGCCACATACGATCTGTGGAAACAGGAATGCTATTATGAGAAGGGTGTATAAGGAAATAGAGATAATGACATGATTCTCAGTGGGAGAATAATATGAAACAAATAACATTGTTTCGAACATAAGAAACAGGTGCAAAACCCTAGCAAACATATCAATTATCTGGACATTTCCATGAGAATCTTGTTTCGTCTACTCATTTAGCTGTCCCAGAATAAGATGAAAGTGCGTTGATTTCAATAATGACTTGTTTTCCTGAGATAACCAAATTTTTACTGCCGGTGCTTCATGAATAATATACCGATTGTGGAAGAATTTGTTAGGAGAATGAATATACGGAATTAAAGTAGTAATTTCAGTTGAATGTAGGTATAACCTTCGTTCTTGGAAGAGATATTACATATGCTCATATGGAAATGAAATTGGATTTTACTCTCCGTCTCATGCCGCGTTTTACGAGAAAACAGGGTGTTTGGATACACTTTGAGATTACGTGGTAATATTTTCTGTTCGTCGTGAAAGGTTATCTTGAACAAACCGAAAGGAAGCTGGAGGAGAGCTCATTTCATTGTGAATGGGGAAAATACAAGATAAGAGTAATATGAAAATGTGGGGATATCCTTGAGAACAACGTAATCATAATATATAAAATCAATTACGATTCGTTTAAAATTCTTTCCACGAATTATAATGATGATATGAGAGTTGAATATTTGATGTGAATTCATGAACACACGAAAATCATAAGATTATTTTTTCATTGCCTCTGAAATGTAACAAAAACAGAAAAATTACATACTTGAGCATCTATTTCATCGAAGCATTTTTTATGGCATTCGCACACTGCGAAACCATCACGTTCAATGCATTCAGCTCCGAAGTAGCAGGCCATGTCTTGACAGGAAGATGGCGGAGACTTCACCAAATCAACTACTGAATGATACGACAATTAAACAAGTTCAGAAACATGGGATTCGAATGTTCCTACCTGCGACACATCCGTTGGGACCTAAAGTTTTTTCGTGGTCTGTGCACACTGTGCATTTTTGACCTTGTACTCCTGGTCTGCATACACAGCGTCCTGTCATCTGTTCACAATCGTCTCTTACCGAACCAAAGGCTGAGCAACCACAGGCTGTAGGTGGGAAAATGTTATTTTGTGTGCTCGCTTGATTTTTAGTGGAAGAAAATTGAATATATGTAAAAGAACTGCAATGAATAAATTCTTACATCATCACAAAAAAGCGATTCTTTACATAACTTTTGGAACAGGCTGTAAAGAGTGTCGAAGACGTATTTTCGTACAAGATATCCATTGATGGCATAAACGGAATATTTCATGAAGAAATCAGAAAAATCGAATTTTTGTTTACGTTATGGAATCGATTATAATATGAAGTTTAATTGATTTGATTAAATTGAAATGGAAGTTGGTTTAAAACTATACTTCCACTGTTGAATTTCCGTCCACTTGATCAGTCTGAACTCGCGAGTCGTATTAATTTTTCTGGGAGATTTCATAAGAGATAGAACACCATTCACTATTACGATTGTTGTTTCATTGAAGGCAATCCCATATGAAGATAAGTTTAATTTCCCATTGTATGAAAATGTGTCTTACGTATGCATCCTCGGTATCCCGATGAAATTTTCGGCAATCCCCAGTATCCAGGTTCGCATCGATCACATTTGGGCCCACCCACACCCGGCCTACATCTGCATTGTTGCGTTTCAGGATCGCACAATTCCGAATATGATCCAAGTTTATTGCAACCACAAAGAGAAGGACATCCTGCGTGATTCGGTCCCTGGGCAGAATTTCTACCGTCCGGACAACAACCGTACCAACTGTCTTCGCAGCTCTTCTTCTCGATAAAGTTCTGGTCTGTTAACACACCAGGTGGAATCGTTAGTCTCGCTAGAAACTTGATTTATTATAATTACCTTTCAGACAACACCTAGAGAATCTGGTGGTTTGATGACAATAACTTCCAGAAGGGCAGTCTTGTCTGAAAGGACCGTTACCACAGTCTAGCTCCCTTGCTGTTAGTGGATCAGTTAGAGGTTTTTCACCTTTACACGGTTTCACCTCCATACCTGTTAGTGATTAATAGTTTCGAGAATGCGTTAGTATCTTTACTCACCACACACAAACTTCACCGTACTCATACAGTTTTGACGAATACATACATTTCTCTGAACCGAGCGGAGGGAAGTTGCCATTCAGTTCTCGAAATTGCTCGACCCTCAAAGCTTTCTCCGTATCTTGCCCTAGGACTGTTTCCGTTCGCGTTCCAGATATGAGGGAAATGTACACAGACTAGCTATGCGAATTCAATCAGTATCGTAGAGTACGAGCCTTTCATGACGTGATATGAATTAAGTGACATTATAGAGCTTTAAAGCGCGGTTAACCGTATCATCGAGCTCTTTAATCGTTCTCACATTCATCGACCGATAATTGATGGAAGTTCTAGCGGAAGTTCTGGAGTAAGCAGGTTTGTGCATGGTAGGGTGCTTTCAAGCTAACGTAAAGGTATCTTTGAGCTCAATCAAACCTTGACAGAGATCTAATGGTCTCAACCGCAGTTCCTCCTGTCTCTGGCAGGCTTCCATCTTCATGGCACACAGCGAGGGGTACAGTCTCATATCGGAGGCGCAGACGGATTTCAATTCAGCGCTTGCGCAGTCGAATTGGCACGTGCATCTAGGAAAGTTGTCGGGACCTAGCTCGCATGTGGCGTCGAAGTCACAGTGGATGTCCTTGCAAGCCTCTTTCTCTGAGTTAGCCGGATCAGTCAAGGAATTGTCAGGCTGACCATCTTGTTTGATCGCAGAGTTAGTTTGGGGAGCAATCGTTGGGAGAGTAGCTGGGAAAGAAGTGAGGGAGATAAACGATTCAGTCGTGATGAGGGACTACCCTGTAATGCAACCACTTTGGTGTTTACAAGTCGTCTCCTTGTTAACGAGATTCATTAGTTGGTGAACCAGCAGCAGAGGGTTATGACAATATAAATCTACATCAAGTAGAAACTCAAACTCACTGTTAAGAATTCCACCGACTGGAAACCTCTCTCGGCATTCTCCATAGAAGACGACGTTCAAAGAGAGAGACTGTGGCGAGCACTTCGCTTTCTGTAGTTCACATTCGTTCTGGTATGTTAACATGTTTGACGCGCATACAGGCTCATTACCAGCGGATTCGCAGTTTGTGGGACAGACACAGTCTCCAGCCTCACATTTGGCACCGTACTTGCAGTCGACTTCTTGACATAGGTCTAAGAACAAATCGTTTCTCTCAGTTATGATTTCGTTCAATGACAGATCTGTCATGATGAAAATTCGATAGCCGAACAGCTATACGTGATAGAAATTGAAATATATCAAGAATTATAAATGATTTATACACGTTTATTATTCAACTGTGAAAGAGCAAATGAACTGTTGATTTGTTTCAATCTTGTGATAACATGATAAACATTCTGGCTTTTGCTGTTTTCTTGAGTTTTAGCAAGGGAAGAGAAGCCATGTTTTCTATCTGCCGTGCTTCAAAGAAGCAAAATGCTGAATTTGGCGTGCTAAATTTTGTGTAGACGAAAAATATTCAGCTATATTATTTGCACTCTACTCCCTCAGGAGTGTTTGAAGTGTCAATACACTTAAGGAAAATGTGCCTTTCTTGGCTCTGTATATTCGGTTACATATTTTATGCATCAAAAAACAAGGCTTTCTAGCTCGTACCAGGCCTTGCTTTCAGGAAAATTGATGTATTTGGGTGTCTGATTTAAGAGGAAAGAATATTGCAAGAAATCTCGAGGTTCGGTGAAGACATACTAAATTTGACCCATTTACCCTCTTAGACATGATTGATACCTATTCATTGATAGATATTGTCTGAAAACTAAGATAATCCTTTTCGGCTTCAATTATGAGATTTGAAACAGAATATTAATCAAAATAATTTTTGTTTGATTGGCTTTGACAGCTTCATAAATGATTTGAATGAGATATTTCATTGGGATAGAAATTAAACGAATTCATTCTGTTCTCTCAGTGTATATTTCTTTAATTATTTGATGCCCGAAACATAATGTTCTGATGGCTTCATCGAAATCATCAAAATGGGAAACAATTGTTCAGTGAAAATTACCCATTTCATATATTTGTTGAATTGAATGATATGTGGGCAATTTGAATTACCGTTTGTGGTAAATTTTGCGTTGATAATCGGAAAACCTGTCATACTACTAAATTGGACACGGCGTGAACAAAGTGGTTTTATATGTTCATTATGTTATTTCTTTCAATTGAAACATTATTGTTGTTTGTTTGTTATTAGTTTTCAAAATTTTGGATACTTTCACGAATGAATATTATATTTTTGTTTCGTCTCCGTTTCTTAATATAATTCATGAAACATGTCGAAAAGTGGAGGATTTTCAACATTTATTATGTCTTCAACTCTTCCGAAACTAATGAACAAACATAATAGTTTTCGACAGATCTTTTATAATAGGAGAGTTATCCCCTTTTAATTGATCATGGTTCTATCGCTGAACTAACAGAAAAAATCAATCAATCATATTGTCTTGGTTGAAAAAAATATACCTCTCAAAGATAAATGAACTTTCAGTAATAGTTATCCAACTTGTTATTGGCGACAAATGAGTGTTTTTCTCACCGCAATTTCCTTTGTATGCCAGGATGATGAATTGTTTGGTTTCGCAGGAGGCGATGTGAAGGTCACATTCGTTGGCGTAAGTGACTCCATCTGTGCCGCAAACTGTGCCGTTGTTGAGCTAGAGGGAACGAATGCGTTTAAGTACCATCTTTGCACCATGCAGTAATATCATACGGGCATAGAATATAGATAGCGTTATCAATAAATCCAGACGTGATACAAATACGGATGGCGAATTTGGTTTTTCATTAGAGCGGGACCTGATTCCGATGAAAAAGCCATAGAGCCCTGAATATTGGTTTCCGCCTTGAATAAAATCATAAAAACATTCATTCATATTGTCCTGACGCCAGAGTTATTTCTGCACTAGACAAACCAGAGAAACTGCCTTCTATTGGGTATTCTAACTTTGATAATCGATAATTCCTATTCTGGGATCATCATTACTTCAAATTTTGTAACAATCTGGTTCTGTTCAGTTGTCTGAAATGAAATTTAATTCAGCATACTATACAATTTTTCAAGCGCCCTCTATACACAAACATACAAATTCAGAGTGCTCTGAGTGGGAATTCATTTATTTCTGGTCGAGTGAAGTGGCAATCAGCGATTTCATATTGAAATTAAACTCGGTCATTTGCGTTGCATACTGGTATTTATAATTATGTTATTGTTCTTTTATGTCTACTCGATTGTTATTGAAATAGTGAACAAAAATGTTGGAGTGATAAGTGTGGTATGTGGATCCAAATCATATTAACTGTCGAAACTAGTATACTTGAAAATAATTCATCATTTATTTACAAGCGTGAAAATATGCACGAATAGTTAACAAGCGTTCATTATCTCAGACGAAAAATACACACCCTGTAGTACATACTTGTACCAACAAGAACTCGAATGGGATTTGAAGTTGTATAAAGACATTTTGGTTTCGGTTATTTAGAAATGTAATTGATTTGGCCTCAGCAAGTTGTTATAGGGAACAGTGAATAGAAAACACAAAGAAATCTTGATAGATTGGGGATTTCCACGAGCTTTTTCATTTGTTAACTTTGGAGATTGCTTTCCGGATAAGCTCTTGAGATACTTCCTAACTACTAGAGTTTCCAACAAAGCAAACATATTGATATCCGATAACGATCATACGAAATTTGACTTTTGTAGTTATAACATGGACAAAATCAGACGAAGATATAAGCTCAGATCGATAATGATTCATAACAGAATATCTTTGACACTTCGAGTTTTGTTAAAATATCAGTATCCAAACTAAACAATTGAATTATAGAAGACAGTATATGAGATGCTATAACTTCGTGATGTCGAACTCAGTTCTGAATCGGAAGTGTTCGTTTTCCTATAACTTGTATGAACACGTTCTCATCCATATCAGAAATGAAGCTGAGTTAATCAGTTTCAAAGATTCACATCTCGGCAAAAAAATCCCTCCCAATTTATCTCAGGATTTTACTTACTTTCCCATCTGTGCATGATTGAGGACATACACATTTTCCTTCAGTAGCTCCATCACTCTCGCATGTTGAATAAAAATCGCACTTTTTGTTTTCGCAGCCATCTGTAAATATTGAAGCTGTGTCAAATTCCTTCGAGGCAACTCTTTGATGAAATAATCGGATGGAAAAGGAGTGAGAAGTTTTATACACTCAGTTAGTGGAAGAAACTGTCAGGATTGTCAGCGAACCAACTCCACTTGATTTTATACCTCGATTCTCCAGTCGTTATTGGAAAGTGAGCTTCAGACTGTAATAATCTCCGGAGAGACATTGGATTTAGTGATCACGTCATTGCTGAAGTTTAGAACAACTTCCCTCTATGAAACTGGTAGCAAGGGGGATAGGTGAACCCTATAATCCCAGCAAACGCAGTTACATCTCGGAGTTGACGACACATTTTTCCAGACAAGAATATGAGGAGATCAATCATTTATATCATGGGTCAGCAAACTTTGGTCATGAAAGGACCAATAATTTCACAAGTGGACAGGTACAGGCCCTACTAAAGGTGGTGGGCTGTCTCAGACTATTCTGAGTAGACACTTACTTCTGCCAATATTTGGCGTAGGTAGTACATTGTTGATGAATATGAAAATTTGGGAGTATCCAGCAATTCAACCTGACAATCACACTAATTACATATTGTTGAATACTGATTGAAAAAAAATATGCATCAATATCTACTCTGCTTTTATTTCAAGGATCGTAGGATCGTTGCTAGGATCTTCAATCTCACAACGAAGTGAATCGCTTATTCGAAACAAGGAAAATTACCATTGGAATGAATCTACACGTTTTCTGTGGAATGAAAGCATCCAGAAAATCACTAGCTAGTATTTGTATTCCTGCAATTCTAGAGAAGCAAGACAGATGAATCAAAACCTCACTTCTCAGGAAATGTACAATAATCAATTGTGAGGAACTGTGCAAAAAGTACACAAGAAACAAGTAATGGTCGTACATTCATGATAAGATATATTTATGTGCGGCAATCTTGCTAGAGTTTGGTGGAATCATTAGTAAACTTTGTTGTAAGTAGGTAATTGGGCATGCTGCATCGTGATTAAATTTTGTCCTGAATGCAAAACTTCAGATCCTCATAGCTTCATGCTCGTCACAAGTTCACCTGTTATCACATTTAATCCCTAGAAGTGAACGTCTCATCTTTTATTTCTCAATGCTATTAGAGTTGAAAAGGGGTAGTTTGTTGTTCTCTTTGTTCCTCATTCGTTCAAAAACTACTTATCTAATTGGAATGGAACTTTTGACTTACATTTTCTGTGGTCTCTTGAGTAGAAATTAGTAATCCTGTTGTAATTTTCCTACTAGAATATGAATCAACTTCGATATTATGGAACAGAAAGCACTTATACCATTGAAACATAAATGGAAATTTCAAAATGGTGATCTGTTCATCTCTGGAATTCATACAATTGTATGCAACTGAGTATGATTTCAAGAATTTCTACTGAGGATTGAGGAGGATTCAAATTCCAACAGAAAACTAATCAGAATAGAGAAAAAAAAATCCAGTTCGTTCCTGTTCAATATACCCTGAATGAAATAAAAATAGCATTGGTCGGAAGTAGTAGTGATGAAGAAGTAATGCACACCATGTACGTGATATAATAAACACTCACTACATGGTCCATTATAGAGAACGGTGATGCTCCTTCTGTGCTTGCACGCTTCTTGTCTCAGTTTGCATTCGTTGCTGTAGGAAATTCCATCAGAACCGCAAACAGGCTCGAACTCGGAAGGACATACAGGGCATTCACAATGCGCCGTACCAGATTTTTCCACACATACAGCACCGAATTGGCATTCGTGATCGCTGCAAGGTCCTTTTTCACCACAAACACCTTGAAGTTGAAATTATACGAGCTGAGAATTTCAATTGCAATATCACAAACGACATAACTTTCACAATGCTCAATGTCAGGTCTCTCAAGAGATTTTCGTCTCGTCAATATTTAAACATTTAACTTAATTTGCAATAAAAAAAATCCAAACACCACCTGGTCATGAAATTGTGAACACGGACTGTGTGTAATCTTTCGTATAATAAATGTTGTTCATTGATAGATAGTTTCATAGAAAACAAAATGTCTGCTACAACCATATCCATTGAATGAAATTAGAAATATCAGTTGACCTCTTATTTCATTGAAAGAAATTGGGAATGTGACTGTCACGAAAGATTGAAGATGAGGTAATTAGTTCATCTCACTGAGTGACTGTTTTTAAAGTAATAAATGGACGTGCTCTGAGATTTTCCTAGAAAACAGCTAAAAACGAAGAAAATGAATGTATGAGGGGAAGATATGAGACCAAGAAGCTTTGAAGTTATAAATTTGAAGGGTCTAGTAAATTATCGACTGACGTTGCCAACTCTCTTATCATAGCTTGAGAAGCAACGCAAAATGCTTCTCCGCATCACGAGTCCTTATCCCCTCATATAACCGATTATTTATGTATACCTGCGTAGGCGATTTCAATTTTGGTGTGAGCAGAACACGCCGCCCGCTTCATCTCGCACTCGGAAGGGTAAGTTCTACCCTCCTTGGAGCAGACGGGGCGCATTATGGGCTCGCAGATCGGCGGACACTCGCAATGGGCAATCCCAAATTTGTTTATGGCACATTCTTCGCCCAGGCTGCATCGAACGCTCGTGCAGGGGTTGATGCCTGTGAACGGAGAGAATGCTGGGGTTGTGTTATAGGGGATGGATATTGCTGACTGTGGTCGAAACGCGACGGGGAAGGTGAGACATTATTTGCACATGTGTGGATCGGTCGTTCGGTATTCGAGGTATTTTATCGGGGATTCCCAATGTGGAATGGAATTTGAGTATCGATAACGCCCAATATACAAAATATCAACACTGCTGTTACTTCTGGATTAGTTCCTATCGAATTTCGAAATTTGAGTGTAGCTTGTGGATCGAATAGTGCAGTCAGCGTTGAGAGAATGCATATGTTATGGTGTAGTATATTTATTTGGGCAAAATGGTTTGGAAAGATTTGGTTATTTTTCAATACCATTAGTGCGAAATAAAAAGTATCCAGTTAACCACTGAACTTCTGATTAGTTGAGACATAGCTGGGAACATTTTGGTATCAATAATTATGGCAAAACTTCGCAGTGACTTCACAAAGATGTCAAATTTATTTGAAAACAAATCTCAAATTCGCTAATGAAGTTTGTTAATTCTAGTAGAATTTGGCGAATATAATTGAAGAATCGAACACGTTTTCAAAACAATTTAATTGATGAACGTAACCAAACTTTTTGTTTCAGAATATCGTTGAAAGAAAAAAACAGCAACATCGCACATGGCGAACTGCCACAACTATTTTGCTTCAATAAATATACTTTGAAAACTTCAATTGAATAGAAATCACTGATTAATGTAAATACTACAGAATCGAAATAGTTTTTGTTTCTCATTTGACTTTTCTCGAATCAGTTTCTGTTCTGGTTTCGACAAAGGTAAATGCGAAAAAAGACAAATTTTTTTCTTCCACATTAGCTGAGCTTGACACCGGAGCAATTTTCCATCATCCCAATTAACCAATTTTCAATGTACGAATCATTCGAGAGTGAAATAGTTTTCCAAGTGCCCGAATCAACGTCTTTGAATATAAGTATTGGTTAGGTATATCCGTACGTCACGTCTCTAAAATATTCACAAATGAGTGTATACGCAATGATTTATTGCCTACTTCGTCTTCCATGTCTGCAATAGAGTTGACAATGAATTCACAAATTCAATATTTATTTTTCACGGGAGGCGTTATCACAAATGGACCTTTCAAATAATTTCCTGTATTTATTGTGAATCATCCGTGTATGGCGGAATGGCTATATATGTCCTGTTTTTATTCGCAAATGGATGCACGTTTGGCGCAGTAAATCATGTGCTTTATTCAGAGTCATAAACTAAAACATTCAGCAATAAACCGATCTGTTATTATATTGGCAAACTGGCTATTGTAACCCACAATTCACGTCAATTATTAAACATGTCACCGATGATAAAAGGCGAACCATTCCACGTTGTTTTCACGATGAAATTGAATCTGTTTTTCTAAGGCCTGAATTTTTACATCATAATCATTTCTGGAATTCACCAAATGCACATATGCCGATCATTAATCGTTTCTGTAGATCAAATGTACAGTGTGCAATATCATTTCAAGATGGGGAAGCAAAGAAATAGGCGAGGGTTCAATTCGAGATCAAGAGATATCAATCAAAACGGATTGATAACTCTTACTGAAGAGGAAATTTATGTGAAATACTAAAATGAGAATATATCACGAAAACATGTGATTCTGCTCTCCACTAGATAATTGGATATCTAGAAGAGAATATATTTTTTATTACTGAAATAATTTACTCTTATCCAGATAGCAATACGACTACCGAGCAACATAATGTTCATGAATATTCGTGTGGTTCATGGCAGAGATGTTCACAATATGAGTTTGGAGAGCAGGAATTGAATGATAAAACAGAAAGCAATGTTTTCATACTGAAAAATTCGTTCACCACAATGAATCTCACAAAAATTAAGACTTTGAATTGTTCTAGTCGAGCAAATACAGTACCATCTTGTTGGGGATGATGAGAGCTGAGGAGATCAATATAAAATCTTTTTCGAAACGGAAATTGATGTGTTTCGAGAAATTTTAATTCTCAAATTATATCTGAGTATACGGTGCATAAGAAGTTGAATTTATATAAAAATTTAGCCTCGGATATATTTCGAATTTATGATGAGAGTTGTCGGTTCTCAAGTTGAAGGTAGTCTATTGGATTCAATAAGTTTTTCAAAGTCCCAAGAATCGATGATTCATCATTTACAATTGTTTCCCCTACTATCAATCGTTCCATGCATTGGTGAAGAGTTTGTCTCACTAACGATTTACGTGAGCTTATAAAGCTAGGAATAAATGTTGACATATTCCCTGAAGGCACAGTGCGAATTTCCCCCCCTTGATCTTTGCTATCGCCCATGTAAGCGGACTGAGAGATTTATAACCTGAACTGCATTTCCCCCGGTAAATAATATTGAGGGTTTTTCTACTTCGGCAAGCCTCTTGTCGTAGAGTGCACTCGTTGGAATAGGTTTTTCCATCTGAACCACAAACCGGGATGAATTCCAAGGGGCAGGTATCTCCACATCGACAAATAGGGTTTCGGTGTTCATCCAACTGACACACTTCTGGCTCGGCACATTGGACTCCGGCGCATGGATCTGGAACAAGTGAATATTTCGGGCTTTTTTTTCCTGATGCTTGCAGATGCTCAATTTCCACGTTGCAGCGTTCTTTTTTCAAGCCTCGAATACAAAACAGCCCTTCTCAGACAATGAGGTAGACACATTGTGTGCCTTCAATGGCGTCTCCTTGTCCGAGACCACAATGAATCATTTGTTCATTATCATCATTTGATATCGCAGCTCGAATCAGAAACTAGTCATCGTTGGAGTATAAATAATAATAAATTCAACATTTGAAGACTATTGAACATTTTTATCTTTACTGATAATACAAATGAAATTCGATGTATGATTGTTTCATTGGTGTTGTCAAATTGCTAGCTTAGGATAAAGATTGGCAAGAGAGGACGAGATTCCCGTTTTGACCTCTTCATTTTCTGAAAACGATTGGAAGAATAGTTAGTTATGGAGTAATCAGGGTATCCATACTTCACGAGCTCACTGCATACTATACACCAGAAATAAATCCTCTGTTTATTCAATTTCTCATATAATAACAATGGATTATCATTCACGAAAATTTAAATCTATTTCAGCGCTGAGTTACCGAATCACACTGAGATGGATGAAATTCAAATTCGCAAAGTTGAATCGAAAAAACTTTTCAAAGGCAAAATAAATTTGTTTTTCCATGAAAAAACTCCCAACGAAAACTTTAAAACTCTCTCACTTTTCGTTCGTATTCTCTACTTCGATCGCTCTGTCTAATTCGATTTATCATTTTTGTATTAATATAAATATATTTCAAGCTTCAAAATGCTTTTCAACTCATTCACATGCAAATCTATGGACATTGATTGATATGCTGTGAAATGGTACCAGGAGTAAATTTTTCAGAATTGGTATATATTTCCTCAGCGATTCATTCAATGTAGAAATTGAAAATAAATACGAATATAATGAATAGAATGATACCTGAATCGAATATGAGAGAAATGATTTGTATACATTTCATTTCATCAAATCGGTTTATGAATTTTCATTCACATGACTACAATTGAACATTCTGTATGGAAAACATAAAAAATATCCGATTTTACTACTATCAATTTTTTATCTAACCAAGCTACTTTTACCGCAAGTCTCCTTTCTATGACGTCATTATATATAAATCTGTTATTGGGAAATTTGGTGGAAAAATACTTGGATAATCCATTCGAAAAAAAAAATATTGAAACAGGACAAACGATCATGAATAACTAGTTTTCAGAGAAGTTTCAGTTCCACCGAAGAAAATGTTCACAAAACTCCTCCACTGAAAATCTGGACAAGTTCATGTCAAATCTTACCGCATTTTCCAGAGAACTTGATAGTTATGTTCGTCTTTGAAGAACATCCTGCTTTCTGAAGCTCGCATTGGTTGGGATAGTCTACACCATCCGAACCGCATACAGGACGAGAAGTAGAATGATCTCCGTAGGTAGGGCAAGACTCTGGACATACGCATGTAGCATTACGACCATCAGAGGTCACGGTGCATCTGGAGCCAAAATCGCATTTTTTGTCCCGACAGGGGTCACTTTGTTCTGAAATAAAAATGTCCAATCAGAAAGTCATTTAGTTAATATATTATCATCATTGCTATAGTCATCAGCAACTTTCCATCCAGATCAACACTCCGAACCCAAAAGTATACTGAAACACCGGTTGGGTCCATCGAGTTGAAGCCATCAGATTTGTTTTATTTGTAGGATATCAAGTAGATCTGCATTTGAGTGGAAATATAGCGAGTGTCAAGAAGAGGTTAGTCTACGTATGGTGCTGTAGAGAGCAGTATGCGTATCTAGTAATTTGGAATGGATATTGTGTAAACTGCGAAAATAGTAGGATCATCCTGTGGTGTGGGCTCTGGGACATATTATGTTCTCACTAGACATATAACTCACCCTTGGGAAAAACATAGCAAGCGATGCTCAGGTCTATAAAATGGCCAGAGGATAATAATATGAACAACATGTAGTGTAGGGCGACTAGTTTCTGCATGATTATGTGGATCGTTATTGCAATTGAGAGATGTAGCTGATGGATTTTATGGTTTCATCAGACGCGATTAGTCGGAAAGGCAGCCGAATTATGTTCGGGAAACCAATTAGGCAGAACGAAGCTGACACAAAAAGGAAAGGATAATTCCACGGAAAAAACTCGAGCTTTGTTTGTTTCTGTATTGTTGAGATGGAATTAAATGGAAAGCGCTCGCTGGAGCCGAAAAGCCAAAGGAAATTGTCGGGAATCACTTTAATGAAATTTGTAATATTCCGATTAGAAGGGCCAGCGATAACACGGACCAAACTTTTATTGCTCGTGTCTCATGGATTCCAGCCAGGTATTAGGAAGAATGAGTTCTAGTCCAGACACACTTTCCACTCTATACGATCGACATGGGGTATCGCGCACACAAGTTCAGACGTCACTGAAGTAAACACGCACGGTCTTTAGGGCTCCTGTTACCTAACGAAGTTTCACTCCAAGTAGTCTGACTGGCAGGCGGCAGCAATGCAGAGCAAGCGCCATATTGATTTTAACATCGTGTAACACAACATCAAGACATTACTCTGGCACAGAGGGTGACCAATTTCTTCACGAGAACTTCAGTCGGATAGTCACTGTACAAAATGAATACGTGATATTATTGATCTAGATGGTAGGTGACGAAAAGGGAGGAATTTGCAACCAAAGGTCAAAGACAAGAAGACAAGTAATCAAAATCTTGAACAGAACGTATGAGTGATTGAATAAATCAAGATATACTATATATAGTGTCCTGAAGTGATTTCGTGTCAACAGAGACATGTTCTCGTGGGGATCCTCAATATAGAGAATGTTTTCTGCCAATATGGCGTTTATCGAAAGTCGTTTCGTGGTTGACGTTCCAGGACGGAGGGTAGTTTTAATTTATTTGTTTTCATCCGATAGAAGCGATGCCAATAACAGAAGAACCCATCGCGATAAAATCTCTTTTATTTTCGACAGGTTAGCATTAAAAATCCCTCCCATGAAAAGCAATATGAAACTGACACTCAAGATATACATATAGCTGTAGGATAAATGACTAGAAAGCAATATTGTGTATATTCGTACATTTGAGAAAGGAAATATATCTCATAAACCACAAGCATACAAAGCAACCCTATATAAAAACAGTTTCGTAAAAGTGTGCAATGATGATAAATCCAGTGATCTTTCTGGCCACTTGACTTTCTTTTATGTGTTACATATCGGATATAATTCATCTAGGGTATTATGATTCAATGAAAGCATGTAGAATATTGAGAAAGTATCACAAATCGAGGGGATATCGACACTTTGCTGGCTGTGAACTGGTCACTCGAGCAGTCAATAGGGTAACAGAATAAGGAAAATGACTTTGTGCCCCTCACGATTATGTAGTATTATAATTTAATATACATATTTATTTCTGACACTAGATTTTTGCCTTCGAATAATTATCCTGTATGGTGGAATAACTTTTGAAATGTTTGTGGAAATATTGAACGAAGAGTATTTCTTCCCACACTTCAAGAATTCCGCATTGAAAGGAGTCTCCTTCAAAAGCTAACTCATCCTATTTAGTGTAGGCAGTCGGATGTTTTCTATTTTCCTTGAAAATATATTTCGATCGAGTAAAAATATATCAGCAAGGCATATAAAATGGAATTATGTACTTCTGTATTTATATGAGCGCGACAAAAATCGGTATCAAATAGGAAGATGGTGAATGGAGGACTGTGGAGTTTTTATGATAGTCATTCGTCAAAGCTCATACCTTCCGAGAAAAATAAAATTTGGTGATATCCTCTTCACCAAATGGAAATATGTAATGCCATTTGCATGAGTGGTGGAATTTGAAAGGTTTTGTGTGGAACTCATTCAATCCCTTTTCAAGGAATTCTCCGATTTTCCTTTCACTTTCGATGATATAATCTTTCTCAGATATCGGCCATTTCTCAGAGTGAAATTCAAAAGATCAATATTGATGAATCTTTCACCAAAAAAAAATGTAGATATTCGGGTGCCCTTTTGACACTTGAGTGAGTGCTTCCAGTTCTTGTGAGACCCTATGTGTGGCTCTGTGAGAAAAACATCATATTCTTTTCGATGAGTGAAAATACCAGACTTCTCATACATAAGCTCATACATCATCGGTAAGAGTTCCAAATTGACATATAATATCTTTGAGAGATCATCGTGTGTAGGAACAGTATATTTGTGGAGCAGCATCTGCGGAAAACAGTAGCTGTTTACTCTCGAGGGAAATGAAAGACTTATATCTCTGGCATTATCTCTTGGAAATATGGTCAATCCTCGAGGGGCAGTCATCTTTGCCAGGTTGTTAGCCCCAGTAATAGGATCACTGTAATATCTTCGATTTTGTGAGAGTTTATGGCATGAACAGTCGGTGATAGTTCTAGATAAATAGTGCTTAACGTGTACGTTCTGAATCTTGATACACAATGATCCATTCTCAGAGAAGATTTCAGATTATATCTGAGGTATGATGACTGTTGGGAATAATCTAATGTCGATAATGATGATGAAAACTTCGAAGAAAATTCATGAGAAATGGCTGAATTCAATTCAGTCGGATGAATAATTCCCTATATACAATTTTGTTCCTTCCAAATCAGACAGTGTTTGTAGACTTGAAAGAAAACTGAAGAATACATACAGGGTGTTTCAGAAGTAATGAATCAAATCGAAACCACAATATTGAAACTGTTAGTCACAGAAGGTGTTATTATTGCAGTTTTTTAATATATGTAGTATTTTCTAACTGGAATTGTGAAGTATAATCGATGATAATAATCCAATCCTTCGAATGAATAATGTATTCTCCTTGTAGATATGCATAGAGATATAAATAATAGGAATTATAATACAATCTACTGAATGTGAAGACCACTCTGCAAAGGCAATTACTTGTTGAAATCAAACGAATAATTGTAAATAATCCGTTACAAATATCAGTATCAGCTTTTATTGTATACTGAACAATAAACGGAATATACATATCGTAGTTGGGAGTATAATTTTCGCAAACGCACTGTTAATGAAGAACTTCAATGAAACGTGTTGAATGAATTGAAGCAATAACATTAATTCATTGGTTAAATGTTACAAGCTTCACAATCGTGTTGAATATTTAGCCAAATGGTAAACAGCATCCCGCAGATACATTTGATTTAATGCTTTTCTCGCTCCCCAATTTTTGAAGCTTTCCCTGCAGCACACGCCAAATAATTCATAAAGAACATTCGCCAAAATCCAGAATCTAAATTGGCACCAAAACTACCGATATGCGCCTCTCTCTGCGCAGATCTAATCCACCGCGCAGAACATCATCTTCACACATGCGTTAGTGATAGACCATGCTTACCGCACTCTCCAGCATGCTTGACTCTGGTATTGAGACGAGCTTTGCAAGAAGCTACGCGCAGTTGACAGTGATTAGGGTACGATTTTCCATCGGTGCCGCACACAGGCTCGACTTTGGGCTTGCAGAACGTTGGGCATTGACAGAGGGCTCTGCCGTCTGGACCGTTGATGCAATGTGCGCCCCATGCGCAGAACGTTTTCTCGCATGGTTCTGTGGGCAATTAGTAGTATTAGTATGTTAGTTGGTTATATGGAAGTGACTTGTGGAACAGTGGAAATTCTGAGGTCAACAAAACAAAATAATTTGTCGAAGGCTGTTCCTGGAATTCGAAATATATGGTATTTTCAGAACATATAAACACTGTGCTCGATGTTCGCTGATTGGCAGGGGTATCTAATTTGTAGGGCTCGTGCTAGGCTCAGGAGTGGTTGTGGGTTAATTGGCTTAATTATTGTCATGACATGTTATTGATTAGTGAAGTACACCAGTATATCTAGAGTAGAGTACGTTGAGTTCATTACATTCCAGTATTTCGATGACAAGTAGGTGAACACATTCGAATGTTTTTGACGTGCGAAACAATGCTTTTTTGGGAAAGTCACTTCAGTTTAGCTGAAAAGAATACATGAACGATTTAATTTGGAGTAAGCGACATACTTTGGGAAGCCTCTCCCTGAATAATCTGTCAATCATTAGCAACAACAAACAAGACATTAATCATACGAGCATTTATCAAAGTAATATCACTACTACGTCACGAGTGAGCAGAGAAAACGGAAACTGTCGACTGTGTACATGATGTAAAGACGAAAATGAAACATACTCCCAACGACCTGGATCCCTGAGTGCCAGATGCGGAATTCAATCCCTGAAATTTGTCTGATGTAGTTGAGTTTTCCTGTCAGTACAAATATAGGGTTTAATGAATTTCGGTAGATTAACCACCGTATATCCTCATGAATGCGATACGGATTATATTAGACCTAACACATACAGTGCGGTGCATAGATACGGTACGAAAATGTACCCCCTGTGAATTATGAGCACCCCTTCAAAAATTTCAAATGACGAAAATGGGTGTGGACACCTTGTTCAAAATTGAATTTCATGATGTGTTCAGCAAAATTGAGTGATTCACATATCGTCACTAGAAATTCAGATACTTTGCGTGAAGACATGTAACAATTTGTGTAGTAATTTTTTTTGTTATCCTTGATTCTGAATTTGCAATATTCACGACGCAACAGAAAGGTTCTATTGAAAATTGTTTGATGTATATTATATCACCAACAAGTTATCGATGGACTTGATGATTTTTCAGACTATGCAGTTTTCGACAGGCCGTTGTTAAGTTAGGTGGAAAGTGATTTTCTTCAATGTGTTTCCATCAACGGAAGGATCGCGAAGAACAATACCCGGATGGCATCCATAAGATGAGGGCTTAGTTGAAAAACGTGCTGTCAATGCTAAGACCAGGTAATTGAAAATCCACCAGAAGGATGGATTTTCGGGAAATTCGCCAATGTCTCTGCTATCTGAGCTGCACAATATGAACACCAGAACTAAACCTCTTTTGATCAGCTCTGGATATAGTGAGAATTCCAATTCACATATCCATTCATGTATCTGATATTCCAGCAGGGTACATAATTGTTGTGTAATGGGGAAATTTGTTATTTACTGTAACATTGATCAAGTGACGGCAAAACGCACTGCTGTAGGGTGCTGTCTGAAGCGTGGTTTGATGTGGAATTTAAAAAGCACTCATTTCGCGAATTCGGGCGTTCTCATGTAATGATAATATCAACCCTTTGTACACCTTCAGCTAAATATCCGGCAAGTCAGCCCATGTCAGTGTCAGCGCCAACTGGGGAATATTTTCGAATCGAATTTCTCTCGAATCTTTATCGCCATGAGTGCGAAGTTGAATATATCCAAGCTGGTGAGTGATAGTTCGATATTGTCTGAAATATTCACGTGGCACGGGCTTCCCTATTGATGAAAAAATAGTGTGAATCGGGTTTGGGGCTCACACTCCTTTTTTCTCTATATGCGTTTATATGTGTCAGAAACACAACACCCTTCGTTTGATCGAGAGTATTTTTCTGACGGCCACCATGGAATGATAAATAATTTGAATATTACGTGACTAGTATCAATAACTTGATGGATTGATTCAATATTCCAATTTCGTCGTAGCTGGAAAATTCTGCGAAACAATCGAGTTGTTATCACTCATGGATGTCAGTTCATTCGAATCAGTTTATCTCCTATAGTCTTTAATTGGAAATGGGTGTTTTCAAATTTTCGCTCGGAATTTGATTCTCTTTTGTGTCTCATGTTTTGTCAATTCTATTGTTACCAATTTTGTTGAGTGCACGAAAATTATCGCGATCAGAATGCAACATTGTCAACTTGTTCATCATTATTACAATCATGAAAAGTAATTACCTCCTAGAGATTATTTTTTCAAAATGAAAGCTTATATTTCTTTGGAACATCTGCCGCAAACATATTCGTTTCGACCTGGCAGCAACGTATATTCATTTTTCATTTATTAAACAATCCTTCGTTATTCTTGTGTATGTCATGATTTCAGGAATGAAACTTTATCGTCACAGACAATCGAGCAACAAAGATGCTGATTTCGGAGTTCTTTTTTCAGGCTTCTCAAGATTAGGAGACTTGCGTGTTCTAGAAAAAAACATGCCAACATTTAGTATCGCTACGCACGAATGCATGGGCGAACACAAAGAACAATAAACCCAGCCATAAAAATCAGGAATAAAACATGGCTTTCAACAGTTGAATCGAATTGAGATAAGGCCAAATGCGAACGCGGTATTCACCATTGTAATGAATGAGGTAATTACGTTACTAGTGTTCTAAAGAACCGAAAAAATATTGGATGATTGTCGAGAATATTTTTTAGTCTGCCAATGGGTAGAATAAAGCGGTTTTTCGTTTGACGTATCAGGTCTGGAAACTATGCTGACGAGTATGCATGCCATGAACTATTCCAAAGTTATGCATTTTGGAAAATCATAATGAGTGACTGGAACACTTTCAAATTTTTTACCATTAATCATTACCTCATATAGTGATAGCCCTGAAATTTTGCATTTTTGTGGCGTATTGAACCAATATGCTTGACTCAAATGGTTTTCAGGCGTATTTACAGTTATCAAACAAATATTTGAGGTTGTGGTCTTTATTAAATCTACGATGTTTACATACTCGGAATTGTGGTGCTGCCTCGTCTGCAATGTCGAATTCCCTCGGTGTGATTTGATGCATATTTGATGAATTATTTCATTATGCATGCGAAAATGGAGTGAATATTGATCATAATAAAATCTGAAAATTTTGTCTTTCACATATATATCAATATTGACCATCAGATCAATAATGATCATTTCGTTGTGACTTATGGAAAATATCGGAGCGTAAGGAAGTAGTTCAACTTTCATGAGTATTTTGAGGCCTTGAAATTTACGAAAAGAAGCCCAAAAATATTGAATTAGAAGTCCCGTTGCCTGTTCTATATTTCAATGCCTGAAATGAATCAAACTATGTTAAAGCTAATATGACGCGCGGTTGAGTTGGAATGTTTCGTGTAATTACTATTTTCCCACACTTTTTCTACCCCTCATTCATCTCCGGGATCTTCTGCGACCCTAGATAATCCCTATTCTCATCCCGTTCCACAGCTTAAACGAATTCGAAAAGAGCAACCTACCGTTAAACTATAAAATTAAACTTTGGCAGTAACATGAATCACTTGAAGTGCAGGTTATTCTTTGTTCATTAGAATTTTCAGAAGTTTATATCGATAGTAAAATTCTATTCGTTCGGCGAGTTCAGGTGAACTTCAGAGGAAACTCAGACATTGAGAGTTTTCATTCGAAGTGCGATGAGTACGTATAGATCTGCATGAGGATTCTACTACACTCAATTTCATCGTTATCTCTTCATGATAATCTCATTTTTAGTGCAAAATAAACCACGACATTAATGCTTGTTGGGTTGATTCCAAGCTTCACCAGCAAGATTTTAAGCGTTGTTTTCACATAAAAACTTCAGTTAAATACACATTGTATACAAGTCGTATATAGTACCTTGTAAAATAACACCATCAATACTGAATGGACCGTCTAACAAGATTTCCATGAAAATTGGTAGTTCCGATGATGTAGAATTATATTTTAGGTTCCCCAACAAATATGATACAATCGTGAGTAATTGAAATGAAGCAAAATTTATCGAGAGATTCCTATAGTAGTTGGACCATATGAAATGTTCACACACATTGAGAAATGAATTTACCACTTCCACGTCAATTTTCATGTTGAAGTATGTATTTGATGTCCTGTCGCATTAGTGACATCATTGTTCTTCCATATCCTGGATTTTTCTCTAATGGAAGCTTCTACGGTTGACATGAAAGCAGTGGAATATTCATTGAAAGCCACCTGTCTGGATCCAGTTTATCAACTTTATAGGAAATGCATGAAAATATGTATGTGTATGAGGAGATGAAATTCATTCCTGACAGTGAATAGGTAGAAGGCATAAACCAAATTTTATGAACAATCTGGAGCAACTGATGGACTGAGAAGTTTGGAGAAGCAGATGTAAGTGATAGGACTCTAAAAGCTATTTATTGCGCTAGCTAGTAAACCCTTCGGATGAAAATGGAGTTAGTTGGCTTGACTTAGCATAATTTATATACCATGCAATAATCAAAACTTCCGAAATGCTAATACCTACGCTGACGGCTATAATTACTTCTATAAATAATAGTTCACTTTTGATTTCCTCATAAATAAATATTCCTCCACTCTAGTTTGGAACATACAATTCATAAAATTTCAATAACGCAAATATTCCAGAGCTTTCAGTTTTTGTTAGTCATGGACTCATGCAAAAATCTTCCAACGCCTGGTATATCTCAGCTTATGGAATTTAATTCAGCTCTACGAAAGTAGAAGAACATTTCTCCCATGGTCTCAGATTGTTGAAAAAGAGTTAAATTGTATTAGAGTGGTAGTATCAGAAGGATTAAAATAACCTGAACTTTACAACAAATTATCATTATAGCCAGCCATATGCACGAAAGTTAGGAAGCTCTATTATAACGTGGTAGAAAGTTCGATGTAACTTTATAATATGTTCTGCAGTCATGATTTAGTATACCTTGTTTATTTCGACTATAGCAGGTCTTTAATCGAGAATAGACGTCTCACTGTATTTCTTTATCAGATTGCTCTCTCAGTTGTCATTGTCAGTTGTCGTGTCATTGTCGAAGTCAGTTGTCACTACAATTGAGTTTTTATTGAACAAAAATCAGTTTTGATATTCAAATCGTATGAGAGAGTAATTATGCCCCTTCAAAAATTAAATTACGAGAATAAAAATTTCGTTGCACAGCAATATAATGAAATTAGCTATATTTTCGGTTCTATGTCATCCGGAGGACTCGTCAACTTTGAGAGATCCAAGAACTTTTCATGACTATTTTCAATTCACTAATGACGGCTGGAGTATCCTTAACTAGATTCTGGCTGAAACGGTCTCCCTGACTTTTCAGGTACAGGCTAGTTTAATCTAATTGGTTTGTCCGTAATTGGACTACTAATACTGAACAGTCGACTGAATCTTGATAGCTTTTACTCTCCTCTTTCGCTTATCTTTCTAAGGGTAATGGACTATGTGATGTGGTATGGGAAGAGTTTCTCTAGATGGGAAATACTGTGGATGACCACACCTCCATCGAGCAATACTAGCCACGAAACGGTTCGAGAATTCTATTCGTGGACTTGTTTGGGGATATTTGACGGGAATTTGGATATTATGAATTCGCTGCTTCCATCCATACTCTGTATGAGTTTCTGTGAGCATATTGGTTGGGGTTAGATACGTCGGAATTCCTCATCGATGCAATACTTTTGATTAATGGTCGTAATTTTGATTGCTGCTTCAACATCCAGATGAAAAAGGCAGCATCGAAAAAAGCACATAGCTCTGGCTGATAAATCTGTTTCCAAATAACAAAGTATCTCTGTTCTGAATTATTTGTTATGATATTTCCTTTAATATAACCAGAAGAAGCGAGCATACCTTGAGATAGTTCAGATTGAGAGAATGAATTGTGAAAAATCTCTTATCGACGTTCAGTATCAGTTCATTCCCCAGGTCATAGTTTCCATGAAACGAATTCTCTTTGGAATTCCTCGGAAAATGTCACATTCGAATGTGAAAGGGTCGCGATAGATAAGGTTTCTTGAAAATGCACAAATCCTCATATTAGCGAGAGTTGTTCGTACCATCTTGATATGAACTATATATGATCACTCGGTATCTGGAAATTCATGTTGGAAATACGAATAGCATTTATATATCCATGTACAGTGATTTTTAAATCAAACTATGGTTATTAGGAGAAATCGATTTGATCAAATGATTATATTTTAGAAAGAGTGGTTTATCGATTATCACCAAATCAGCGAAGGACAAGACAACAGGACAAGAAGAAGATTCGTCAATTTTGATTTTCAAACCCCTACTTTTTGACATATTTCAAGTGACCTTATAGTTTAGTTGAATTTGTTCAATTTCGTACCTATATATGAGAAAATCATTGACAACAATAACAATGATCTTCGAAACTACTGAAAACTAATGATTTGATGAAATCAAAATAAAAAATACTCGAGATGTTCAGATTGCGATATTTCTATTTGCCCCCAAGGTAAACAGTAACGAATGGAACAATTCTCATTATAATTGAAAACCGAGAACTCTCACTCTGGAAATATTTGGATAAGTCTGCCTGGAGGAACTCTCAGTTTCATTTGTATTGTCAGAAGATAAGAAATTCCATGTGAATAAAATATTATAAACTGTTTGTACAAGTTTTTCCTGGAATCGAATGAATTTTTCAACGAATGCTTCTACTTTTTCCCAACAAAAAGAATCAACTCCGATTCCCGAGTTATAAAAGAAATTAAGGACAAATATAGAGGCAGCAAAGACGGAAAAAACCTATTACCAGCAAAGAATGATTCCTTTGGGACTTGTTTGAAATGGTTTTTATTTTATCTTCAAATACGACACTAATGCATATAAAAGTGAAAAATCACATGGTATGAATTGAGGAAATTTCCATTTTCCGTCACTGAGAAAGGTTTAAAACTGTTCGATATAAACGAAAAAAAAAACGAGAGAAGTGAAGATTAATTCATATTGTAATGTATGCTTCCTGATAACTCATTTTTGAATGAATGAAGTAATACTTTCCTATCGTATTTTAATCTAGGAAAAAGCGTTTTATTTTGTTTCCAAACTATGAATCATTTTGGTTTTTATCATACCCCTGTCATTCATAAAGTTATAAATAAGATAATCCATACTCACCAGGATAATTTGGAAGTCCTAGAACAAAGAATAGTAAATTAATCTTCGTAGTCAGGTAAAATATGGAAATTTTTTTGTCGAACAGAACATTCTACTAATACCCCAAGAGGCACGAATTTCCATTAAACACCTTGAAAGAGAGCTTTCTTGTTGGTTCACCCTGGGTCTATTGGACTGAAAATAGAGAATATGTTGTAGATGCCCTAACGATTATCCTTTCTCCGCTATCAGGTAAATATCATTATTTCAAAGAATGCTGATTATATTCACATTCTCTACAGCTTTGAATGAATCGTTGCTGATAATTTCTCAACTTCAAACTCCAGTGTAGATGTTATCAGGACTAAAATAGGCAATAAATCATCAATGGAAGTATCAGTTCTCGGACCAGTCCACATTACAATAAATTGAAAGGGTGCATGTCAAGTTCCTCTGATTGATGACCCATTTCGTTTTCTCAAAATGTTTGCACTATGATTATATCAATTGAGAAATGGCCCCAAATCATTGATAGCTCCATTGTGGATAAATGAGAGCATTCTATACAGCTGAAAAAATCAAATAATAAGAACTTGAATTACGAGTTTAAATAGATGACCTGAGTAAAATGAGAATGCATATTATACTAGTATGGCACTCAAAGAATCTTCTCTTAACCAAATCGATATTGTGAACGGTGTCTTTCCCACGATACTTCCTGAGTTCAATTTTCGGCTGGTCTTTGTAATATTTTTATGGGTGGCCTCCTGGGACGAGCTAGTCCATCCCTACCGAATATTTCACATAAATCTTTATCATCGAAGTGTGTTCCTGAAAAGTTTCGGAAAATACGCGTAGCACTTTCACGTTCGTCAATAAATTAAACGTTCTCAGATAGTTCGGTGTCGTATTTGTCTTCGGGGAATAAACTCAGGTGTCACTCGAATTCCACGAAGTTCCATTATTTTCACCATGAAAAGAAATCGAAATAGAAATCGAAATTTGGTTTCTGATAGCAATAATTCTGTATTATCATATCAATTCGATGTGACAGCAAAAAATATGAGAGTTAAGACAGACTGAGACATTACATATTCGCATCTCTCTATCTTGCTGTCATCTATTGATAGCCGTCAAATTTCTAACGAAAAAACGGAATTCGTCGTTTTTGGTTGTAAATTTCCTCCAGAATACTTGGCATGAGACAATTGAGACTCCACTTTGAAGGTCTCTATACTAACAAATCAAAGACACATTAGATTAGTCAGGAATCTCGAGATCCTTGTATAGAGGAGCCAATCTGAGACATGCTGTACATTAATAACATTTTAATATGGTAAAAATGCCAAAAAAATGTGGAGTACTTCGACGTCTGGACTATACGAAAAGAATAATGCGCGATGTGGTGGGAGAATATTAAAAGAGGTTACAGATATTGGATTTTTTATTAAATTTCAGAAGTTATAGGCATACGAAAATACCTCACTAGATGATGAGACCCATTTCGTTCGATTGAAAAAATAATTTTACCAGAAAGGAGTTTGGTGAGATATCGATGATTCAACCGTGATATCTATAGAAAGCTGTCGGCCCTGCAATGTTGTTGAAAAGAAAAAAGAAAGTCAGTGAGATCCAGAATCACTAACCAGACAAAGTTTTTTAATATTTTGATTGATCTCTTTCGGATCTTCCAAAACAATTTGTGTTCTGAATAAAATTTCACAAATTGTTTTCATACAGTAATTTTAAGGATCGTGTATGAATTTTGATTTATTCCCGCTAACGTTGAGGAAGTGTAATTTTCCTGGCTCAACATTAAATGTCAAAGGCAGATGGTGTTTTGTTTGTGTCCCAAGTTTTCCGGAAATATTTCATGTGCGACGCCAATAAGAAAACAACTTTCTCTATTCCACGTATTCGGACTAACTTGATTTGGATTCTGTACAGAAATTGTGTCAGTGATTTATTGGTCGATATCTAGCGTGCCGAATTATCACCTTGGAATGTATTGAATTGCAGGTGATTTGTGTTCACTGTAGTATAGTCAATATCGACCATCAATAATAATCATTTTCATCAACGAAAAGTTCGAATTCGAAATGTCGTTTGACTGTGAAGTGGAAGTTTTTAGTTCTCCAAATGAATTAGCAGACATAATGAAGCAAAGCCGATTTTAGAATACAGGATTCTGTATAACGTAATATGTTTTTTTTTCTTATTTGGTTCAAATCGTATGTTATATCAAGTTTATCTTGTGGAGGAGACAATTCCATTGAAAATAAGCACTCAACTAATAACTCCAATGAAATCAGATCGAACAATGAAATAACAAAACAACACGAATGGCAGTTTTCCAAGCTGGAAATGTTCTAGAAAAAATAACTGTTCTTGGTCTTATAATTAGTTGGTGGAACTACAACCAGAAGTTCAAACGAAAGTTATATTTAATTTATTCATGTTGAATAATTCTCTAGAATAGTTTTTCTCTGATGATTGAAACAAAACTCACAACTCACTCTGGAATATTTGATAAAAGATGACATTTTGTCGACTGTTTTATTTATTCATCTAGTAAAATATGGTGAATCCATGAAAGTTGAGTAGAATGAGGTTCGTATGCTCTATCAAGATTGAACAATTCTCTGTGAATTTTCACAGAGACTATATGTTCTCGGAAATGTCCTCACAATTTTCACGTCGCAACGTATACTGGTTGTTGGCTGTATAAAACTGCTATTTACATTCGAAACTGCGTTCGAATCCAAAAAGGAATTTGAACGTCGAATAGCATCGGGTATTTGTTTTGGATGAGTTCGAAACACATGTATAAAAATACTCGATTGTATTGAGGCTGTGCATGTCTCGATATCCGCAGATATCATTATTTTCCGAACGAAATTGACAAACAATTGTTGGATTATTGGACGAGAATGGTCGATTCAATCCATTCAATACCTCTTTTATTCAACAATATGCTCGTCCACTGAACAAATCGCAGCAAAATTGAGGCAATGGACCGGTCCATAATATTGAATGAATCAATTATACTCATTTTCTTCTCGATATATCATTCACCAGTGAATATATGACACAACACATGACATGTGACACATGACAAAATACTTATGAAGTATATGTTCTCTTGGATGCGATAGCAAAGCTCATCTTGGTGTTTGGACAGGCTGAAATTGTCTGTATGAAAAACGTGTCCCCTTTTTGCATTTCTTCTGGCGAGTGGATCATATTACACAGACCCAGGTCCAAAATATCACGTAAAACTGACAACAATAGAATACAAAGCCTTTGTCATATACGTCTGGAAAATAAAAAAATATGGCTTCTATGAAAATTCACGCACATGTCATGAAAATGTATTGCTGTAAAGCATTACTTACATCATTTATCTCTTCTGCCAGCCAATTTTCGTGCATAGGCTATCAGTATTTATTTATCAGCAAGCAGAACCGAGAATTTAATGGAGAATTATTTCGTCATCAGCTCTGAAAATAACAGGACACGCATACTCACGAAAATCATAACGCTAATTTATTGTCGATCAATCGATACTGGTAGTCCTGAATTATTAATACTCTGTGAGGATTGTGAATAGATTGATATTGAAGTTTTGCCTAAAGATGGTATATGAAAGAAAACTCTGGAAAATATATTTTGAACTATCGCTAGAATTACTGAGTACTACTCAGATCTGCTACTGACAACTCACAAAGCAGCAGAGAGAGGAAAAAATAGTAATTTGATCATGATTTTCATAACATGTTTTGGGATTGAATGATCGAAACAGTTTGTCATTTATTAAAATCATTGATGTCGTCCATTCTTCTTCATATTATCACTATGTGTGACTTTATTATATCGATACAAACATACCTGCTCCTACTAAATTGGAAACCATGACATGAGATCTGTGCGAGAACTATTTTAATCCTGGGATTTCAGTATATTGGTTGAAGGAGCTGTTGGTAGAAAACGATTGAACGAAAGCACCTTATCAATATGAGAATCTGAACCGTCGTTAAGGAAAGCCTTGAAGCAAACAAATAGACGAAATATGTCAAAGAAAAGCTGAGCTTAAAATGTTCTGAAACGAAGGTTTGTACTTTGAGTAAGAAGAAACTGGGTGGGATGAGATGAATGATAAAGTGAGTGGATTGTTATGCGAAATGGAGTGACAGAAGAGTTCAGTAAAGAGGACAATTACTGCCGAAAATGGAAATATGTATAATTTATGACTGCATCAAAATAGCTATCGAAATTGACATTTTCTTATGGAATTCAAATGAATAGGGAGACTTAGTTTAATGGTGACAGCCCCTTCTGCTCTTTGTATCGAATCAACTAGACAGGCTGTCTGTTTTTGGAGTGCCATCATAGGAAAACTATCTGAAAAAACAATTTACTTTTGTCTGAATTTTTAAGAATAAAACAATTGCCAACTTTGAAACAATCAAACCAATTGAAAAATTACAGCGAATTCAAAAACGATCAGACTTCCAAAAGTAATTCAAAATGACTGGACATCCGTAGGAAATTCAAAATGTCTTGCCTTCTAGAGAAAAATCAGAATTACCAGATTACCAAGGATATTCAAAATGTGTAGAATCCCAGAGAAATTCGAGATGATCAGGCTTCCTGAAATTTTCTTGATAACAGAAAAACAATGTTGTTTCGGGTGAATAATAATAATAATGAATATGCTTCATTATCCAAAGAGTGATCTTATCGACAGAGTATCCCAATTTTTTAGAATAGACATATATAAAAACGTGTAGGAACGTGTAAAAACATTGATAAATACAGAACAGCACTAAACACTTCACAGTCCAACTTTAAAAACAATATAAAAATGTAAAAATATAAAAATAAAATATCAAGATTCAAAATAATACAGATATAATCTTCGAAGAATTTCTTCATAAAACTCTTGCAAGCCATAATAGGGAAATAAATTGGAAATATGTTCAGAATAAACTTCAGGTCATTTTTCTGTCACTCAAGTTCCCTTCGAGGTATAAAATCGAATTGGAGACTCAGTTTGTAGTTCTGTCATAAAAGGATAAATATTAGGGTTCTGTTTTTGAATCTTGTCACGTAATTCAGTTTAATGCTGAGATCAACGTTTCACATTTCCCTTACTAAGCCTTCAGAAAGGTTTCCCTCTCATATGGAAATGACAAAGGTTTCTGTTACTCGCTAAGCCATTTGGAATGAACGAATTGAAATCCGTTCTCATATGCATGAAAACGGATTAATTGCAAAGGCAATAATTGAATGAATTCAGTGTTTGATTTTCAGCCCGATTCCCAGCACAGTTTTCAGTATATTTGGTTGAAAATTTATTTCTATATGCGAGAATTGACCATGGTTTTTATTTTGGATTACATTTCACAGTTTTTGATTAATCTTCCAACGAGGTTCTTGGTACTATTTTGTTGATTTTTCTTTTATCAAAATGGAATGAATACTCTCCCATAGTTTCTCTATTTTTTTAATTAAAATTTTCATTTCAACGATATTGTCTTGCGCGGAATTATTATTGTTATTATTACTTCTCTTTTGAGAGAAATAAACCGCAGAGAAGAAAGTTTATAGATAAAATGGATGAATATAAAACATCCAGTGCATTTTCCCCTCATATCTTTAAACTTCAAACCATTTGATAGCCAGAGGGAAATATCCAAATCCCATTAAGATAAGAGGATGATAAGACCAAAAACGAGTTGAAGATCAATTCCATTTAAATGATGAACCCTCGTCTGGAATTGAATTCAGAGTATCTTTAATTATGTGTTCAACAAACTTCTCACAATTCTCCAAGTTTTGCTTAATTCGCGATTAATGTACCCCGACTAAGTTGAACGTTTCAGCGGAAACAATTCAAGATTATAATCCATGTAGGTAGGTTTCCTATATATGTAGCTGCCTGACCCTTTCCATAAATGAATATTTGGTGGAAGTTTTGGTTCATTGAAAAATAATAAACCTCATGGAAGGGGACGGATATCAAAGAGCCTACAATTATACTAATTTTGTATGAAATATAATACAAAAGCAGTTGATAGAAACAGTGAGAATGATCATAATTGTATAACTCTCATGGTTTGGTTTATACAACGTTTGCCACATTTGACAGTTATTATTATATATATTTCAACGCTTCACAGAAGGTAGTTTATATAATAAGACTATCATGTGCCCAATTTCAGAGATACAGGGTGGTGAAATCGAAAAGAAACGCTTGGACTTTTTCATTCAAATTTGATGAGTGAATCAAACTCGACGGGCTGGCATTCTGAACAGTGTTTTTTTCATAAATTCTCACCCAAAATCAGACAACATGAAGAGATAAAGTTTCGACACATAATTCAAAATAAAAAAGTTTCGGTTATCGATTTGCTGACATAGGTAGAATAACGATATTCTATTGACAGGTCCATGTGCGTCTATACAAAAATACAACCAGATTGAATTTCTGGGATTCGTTTGTGTTGCCCGATTCTAAAAGGATAAACCATATTGTTTACATGGAATCATATTTCAATCGGTTTTTAGTGAACAAAACATTTCAATTCAGAAATGGCCATTATGTTACAGTGGTCCCATTATACAAACTTGGTTCATAATTTATGACTTTCACAACAGCGTTACTTCCACTGAAGAACCAAAACTCTGCGAGTTTTTTCCAGTGATGTCAAACTCCGCTTGCTTGATATAAATGGGGATAACTTTAGGAGTGATCAATTTTGAAACATCGACTGCATGCTTGGAAGTTTTATAATAGTTCAAGAATTCGCTTTTTTTCCAAAATAAGTGTCAACTCTCTCATAGAGGGTGTCTCATAAATTATTTTAAGTACCGATCCGATCGTATTGATACTTTATTGGCCTCCATACAGCTTTCCAGTAGTTCACTGCAACATCTGAAATATTAAATCCTCGGAAAAGTTATCTTCTTGATAATCTTCCATTTAATCCTGTCGTCCACTCTCGAAGAAGGAGAAAAACTTTGCCGGTCAAGTAGCCAACATCGGCTTTTGAAAGAACCAGAAAATGTTCAAGATCCTTCAGGATTATTACCTCATATTTCTGGGCTTTTATATCGAAGGAGAATACGTCTTCAAAACATAGCTGAACATCAAGGATCTCACACTGGACCTCAGTGATACTGAGAGAAATACTTTTTGGAGCCGAGAAGGTTTTTCACAAGGATAGAAATTGTTATTTGTCGATTGTTTGTGTTCATATGCACCAATTCACCATTGCTATATTTCCTCGTGATATTTATACAGAATTGACCATTTCAAAATACAATTTCGGTTATTGAAGGGAAGTTTATTATTTTTCCACGAGGAAATCTTCTGGAATTCTTCCCACATTATTGAGAACTTTTATTGAATGTTATTTCCACGCTCTTACAATATAAATTTCTCAGAAAATATAGTAACACTTCAAGTTTTACTGGAAGTTTGAATCAACTTGCTTTATTCACATAGACAATTTTTAGATTTCTTATTGAATTCCAGACATATTGAATAAGGAGTTGATATCTAGAGGTTATTTCAGTTGGGTTGAGAATCTTCAAACTGTTATTCATGATCTCAATTTGGATCTGAAATAATAGTTGACTGATAATAGAAACAAATATCAAATAACCGAGTAATTATTGGCTTGACCAACTAACATTAGTGACTTGGGTTAGAGTTTAGACATTCAATGTGGGATCTGTCTTCAATTCAAATTCCTTCATCGAATGCGTTTCTTCGAAGCTATAATTCAGTCCGGCAGTGTAGAACTTCATTATCTGGCTGCCCTATTCCTGAATTTTCATTAGCGTCCTTCCGAAAGCCATTTTTCTTTGGATTCTTCGACACGCTGGTACGGTTTCATGATCGATGATCAAAATCTGTTAGAGTCGACGTTTCTAATAAGAAAAGAAGGAACCCCCGAATTTACGAGCTCAACGACATTAGGTGCCATTTGCCATGGTCAAAGGTGGCTAGGGACGGTCACTTGGGTGTTGCGAAATTGTTCACTGGGGTGAATTTATCATGACTGTTACTGGAGATATATGGATAAACTTGTCTGCCGTCTAGGTGGGTTTGGTAAGGGTTTGAAGTGGGCAGGTTGGTCAAGTAGTTTGACCTTCCGGCCTCTTTGCTATTTCATTTATCACGTACTCGGTTTGGATTATCCGCAATTTCAGCCTCCAAAAAACTCCATGTTGATAAGCGTTGATTGCTAGTTGTTCACCAATATGGAGTTTTCTGTATCAAATGGTCCCTCAGTTTCTGTTTTTATGTACATATTGTGCCTCACTAGTTTCATCTGAAACTGCTTTAGGTTCTTCCCGAGACCAAAACATATGGAAGACATTTTCACTCACAATCATTCCATACTAATAATGTATTGATTCTGGATTATTAATGTGTAGAATAGAATAGAAGTGTTATGTGAATCCACTATCATCAAAGTTGATTGATATCAACTAAATCTGAACATACACCCCACTGAAAATGATCTTGGTCTTTTTTCAAAGGTGAAAGTGTGAAAGTCCACTGTTTGGTCATTGAAATTCATTATCAAGAAGGAGATTACGTGAAATAATAAATTATGAAGAATTGGCGTCTATTGAAACATAATTTTCCTGATTTTCATTATTTTCCAGCTTCCACTCGAAATCTGAAATCCTGAGAGGCGATAAACAAACTCAATATAATGTACTCAACTAGTTCTGCAACACGGTTCTTTTCCTCCAAGTTTCTATAACAGCTCGATACTCTTTACAATGTATGAAAAAACTTTTCCAATCTGCATATTCCTGAGAGACATTTCACTCTATAACCCGATACGTATCAATCTTTTCCCTATCTCAATATGAAGCGACGATCTGTATCTGGATATCTCGAAATGCATAATTCAAATTACCCACAGGCATAGTTGGTTTCAGACGTTTTCCACCTCATGAATGAACTGTGAATATGGAATTTTCTATCATAAAGCACTATTCGCCTTTGGTTCATCACGAACTAATATTTCAAAGACATCCTGCCTTCATTTGCAGGACACACCCTCCAATGTGGGAAACCTGTATTAGCACATTCTGTGGAGGTTGAGGAAAAGGATAAGGCGATCGGAGATTACTCATCGATAACAGTTCAGATATGAATCTGGATGACCGTTCAAACTCATGGAAGGATCAAAATATATGGTAGACACAATCAAAAAAATCAATTAGCAAACAACCGAAAACTGAAATCAACAGTCGAAACAATTCGTTAAAATATAACCTGTATTTCATATATTGCTATGAAGAGGAATATGATGGACTCATTTCCGGAGATGAAAGTGGCCAATTCATCAGTTTGACTCAAAGAAAAGTGTCACTGAATACCTGACATCCTTCTACGTTCTTTACCCTACACATTTTCAGTTAATCTTCATAGAACTGTGCATTCTCAGCAATTTGTTCTATCCCCTTGTGCTCACTCAGTTGGTTGGATAGACAGTTCATCTTGTTTATGACTCAATTAAATAAAAGTCATGGATTTTATGTCTCTTAAAAGGTAAGTAATGATCAGGAATAACAACCCAGTTGACGTTCCAATTAGAATAGGAATTTACTTATGTCTCGCAAGTTTGCTGATGAGGGTGACATTCATCAATCATTCAGTTCCTGTTTTAGTGTTTACATTGGAATTATAATGCCGGTGAGAAGGACTACATTAAATGATTATACTCACCCATGGTGTTGATCATACTGTAGTAATTGTCGGAACCTGTAATTGAAGAATCAGTGTGATTAAATCAGAATTATAACTGAACGAAGTGATAAAACTTCCATTCCAGGTGAGACACAATTTTCAGCTTCCAGACATTTTGATGTGGAAAATCTGATCAATAATGCCAGAATATTCAAGGTGAAATCATTATCATAAAATGATACAATTTAGAATGATTTATTCAAAATACGCCATGTAAATAGTCGCTAATGTAGCGTGTTAATTGGTCTTGTCAAACAGGAAGTGAAACTGTGACAGGCTGATGACAGTTTGACTGACGAGGATTTAATCATTTATAAAAGCGCCATATCAGTAATGTCCGGATATATTTTTCACGAGCCCCAAAACCGTGTTCAGATTAAAATAATAATACCTATGTGGATGCTAAATAATTGCCTAGTTCATTCCATTATAATTTATATCATAATTTCAACAGTATCGAATGTGATTGTGCATATAAACAGTGAAAAATACATTCGTCAGGAAGATTTATAATGTCTGATAGAATATTCAATTGCACAAACTCGGAAGCTTCAATAACAGACCGATTAAATGGTATTAGTTTCTAGCCATTGATATTTTTTGCATCTGAGAAATGCTGATGAATTCATGTCACATCTATCATTGTGAATATATCGAAAAAGAGTAGAGTTCCAGAACGAAAAGATCTCGTACAATATTACCACAGCTGAAATATGTTCTAGATACAGTTGGATTACTCAGCCACTTTTCGTATCCTGAAATTTGGAGTGCGCATGTCCACTCGTGAGTTATTTTTGTGAAGCAAGACCTGACCATGACCACTCTAAAAACAAACTTGTGGACACCAACATAACTAGAGGATTATTTTCATCAAACAATTTCTATTGAAAATATATCACAGCTATCATTGTGAATATGTCAGAAGCTGATGAAGTTCCAGAACAGTACTCAATGTTTCCTACATAATGACCGTGTACAAGTCATGAAAGTGGAAAGGTAAATTTCGGATCGTAATAGGTCTGATACCGGATTTCGTGATTGATCTTCACCTAAATGAACCACGTTTCGTGTTAGTTAAACCGTTTGTGAATATTCGGACCATTGCCTCGAAGAATATGTGTTCAAATTTGAATCCATTAAGCTCTTGTTCGATTCAGGTCTGTTGTCCATTTGTTTTGGAACGTGAAAGGGCGGATATGGAAAACAGGCCGTTGATTAAAATGGGTTGATGGAATATGGATTTATTCGCTATTTCTTCGGTTCCATGAAGTTAATAAACAGACACGAACCTTCAATACTACATCCATAAATTCGAATTATCTGATATGAAAATTTTTAATTTTAAGCAAGCATCACAAGATACAGACTAAGTTATTCATTTCAGGAAATGCTCTTCATCTCATCTGGCTTGGATGACAAATTTGTCAAATTCATTTTGGGACTTTTATTTGGAAATCAATATTGTTTGGTTAAGACCTAATTTTTTATCGTATACATATTATTTCTTATTAAAAATACACTTTCAATAATTGAATTTTTTAATTCAAAACTGATTGAAATGGCCGATAGCTTCGTACGAACAGTAACACATCTGTGAAATATCATCGTCTTTAGCTTAGACCCGTAAGATACATTTTACGACATTTATTCAAATTGTTATCCAACGCTTCACCAGTATATTATCTCGGATAACAGAACATGACATTTCCCACATTATAGATACCCACTTGAATATTCTCATAGCCCTCATAGGTCATATTCAGACCTAGGAGTCGGTTGAAGAATCGCTGGATGAAACTTGCGCCATCAGGTTAACTGTGTAGGTGCTCTTCAAGAGGATACTTTGGAGTGCTAATGGTCAAACTTTACTGTTACGGACTGAAAACTTTCAGCATTAATTTATTAGGGAGTAGTAAACCGTCACAGAGATACGTGTGGATTCCAACTTCTTCAGTTCTCCATTCCACGTGCGGTTTTTACGAATGCAACCATCCCAATGAATATTGGACATGGGCACATCGGATGAGAGGAAATTATATCACGAAATCAGTTCTTCTCATTGGAACAATATTCCAAGAAGGAATGCGACTTATTGAAAGGAAGAATAAAAAAGAGTGATTCAAGAACAGATTCTTGTGGAAGATCTGATGACGGTGTCAATATGGAAATGTCAGGTTACGTTCATCGCAAAAACTAAATCGGAGCATAAGTTTTTGATATGATATAATGACCGAATTCTATTACCATTCTAATTCTCATGGCAATTTAGTGAAGCACATCCGGTATGATATTCAACACTACCCTTTTTGTATACGAACCATCCCTTTTATTACAGCCCTCCTGTGAGTAACAGGAGTTGCCGAGCTATATGGGACTGACGCTGACGCAGCAAGATTACTGAGAACATATTTTATAGCCTACACTCAAGTTGATATAATCATAGGTCAGGTGACCTCACAGGATTGTATCAAGAATAATTTTCCCTCCAACATTTACCATCCCATAGGAAATCACTATAACGAAAACAGTCAACAATTGTCATCATCAGCATCACTTCTGTCAACTCTAATATTTCCAATCCGGGAATTGTCCAATTCGATGATAAAAATTGAATGTTTCGTGTGATTACATAGCGCTAAAACCCATTTCACTCTATATTATAGACTAGATTGCATGTGAAAAGGTGAATCCAATAAATTATATGGCAAATGGATGATAGACTGATGTAATAATGAATATTGTTAGGAAAAAAAAGCTATAATTGTTTACTATGCCAGAGAATATACATATAGTCTACTCATTTAAGGAAGATAATTCTGCCCATGAGATCGAAATGAAAACTACATAGCCAAGCACTGAACTCCTAATTGGTTGAGATATAAGCCTAACCTCACTTTCTATTTCGGAGTATCGTCAAAAAAGAGACTACTAGCAAACTGTCACAACTATATTCAATAAATAGACTATAATTCATTGTTTTCGCCGTCATGTGTCAATATGTTCAGATAATGAGGGTCAAACTGTATGAAGAGATTACGTGTGATGCAAATTCGGTCGAGTAACTAACAAAGACAGCTCGGCTATCAGTGAGAATATCTGATTCTTCATTTCTCTTTGAGTTCTGACTCGGAAAACATTCCTCTGAATTAGTATTCTCAAACGCTCCAGCCATTAATAACCTTGAAAGAGCTTTTTCCGCAGGGGTTCATTGAAGACAGACTAATCTACAACAAAATATTTATCGTCAGATGGGAAAAGTGTAGACGGAATAAAAATGAATGAGAGGATTATCTTGAGAGACTGTGCGGTTGTTGGTTACTGCGTGTAATTCAGTTAAAATATTCAGAGATTTATAGCAGCACTCGATGTGAACAATGAAATCATAACTTGACAAATATAGATACTACCGAGTGTCTGAAAAACACTCTGATTTTTCGATAATATGTTCAAGTGGATTAGATGAAGAGGTCATATAAATTGACCAACCAGATGTCCAGATTGAAACCATCTCGATTCATGCCTGTGAGATTGATCAAAAAACAGATCAATGCAACTACACCTGAATCTTTGCAGCATGAAATTATTGAAGCTCCAGGAAATCCTAAAAACTCTCAGTAATGTAAGAGAATCTGTTTGAAATGGGGAAAAGCTCCTCTCATGAAGAGTTCATACTGAGTTCTTCTATGAGTACAACTAGTTAATTTACTATTGATCGATTATAGGATTGTTACGAATAGATTCAAGTCAATTTTTCTTGGAGTTATGATATGAAATTTATATTGATAAAGGATTTCACAAGACATACTGGTCAATTCGATCAGTAATAGTTTCATCATTGATTTTTTTTTCGATTTATCTACGGCTTCACTATTTTCCTCAAAATAGGGAGAAAACTACGAATATAAATGTTTCTGTTTGGGATGAACCTGATATTCTTGAACTCATTGTATTCAACTACAGGCAGAGTTATTGATTATTGGATATCCATTGTCGAAAGAACTATTTTCGAACGAATTACATTCCGTCACTGGTAAAAACAATGAATGGGAAAGTAATTTGTCATGGTCAGGAAAAAAGGCACAGCGGATGCAACGAAAGCCATTTTGGTTTAGTGCTATTATTTATTTTGCCGCTTGCACACACAATGTCAGATGCACATCTCGCAGGAGTGTTCTGAATTCTCCCACGTAATATATCTCTGATTGATTTTGTTTATTAGAAGTCCTGTTCCAATGAAGATTCGCTTATTTACGAAAGAGAATAATTGACAGTTATATAGGACAATTTATCGGTTCATCTTCATTAGTGATTCACAAGAAATATATGAAATGTTCAGATTGGATACCAAACATACTGTATTCAGCTGTATTCAATATGGAGGGATTCATCCTACATAGTTCAATGAACGTATAAATATCTGAATATAGGTAAATGTCACGTAAGGATTCATTCTATGTATAGGTATAAATATATCTCATGCAATCCAATTTAGTATCCTTAGAATAGACGTATGAATGAATGGATATTGCCAAGAAAATAATGATTATACACTGGTGAACATTGTTATTGCTGTAACTAATTCTGGACTATAATTTTCTCCAATATCTCAGAGATTACTGAATTTATATTTGGAAAAGAGAGTTATAACAACTTGTTAGAATATGTACTCTTATGTCAATATTTTCATTGTGGATACAAACTTTTCTGCTCAAAATGAAACAACTCTCTGTTCCTTGAATGGATATCTCTAAATCAGTAAATATGTAGTTGAATTAACGACCTGATCCAAATTTGCTTAGGTTTTATCTCATACGTCAAACGGTATGTTCAATCTCGATTTTAATAAGCTATAGTTGGAGTTGAAGTTTGATATGGTCGGGGTAATAAATCATAGATGGGAGAGAAAATTGTAGGGCCAAACCCAATTACATTAGGAGTAATGTTTTTAAGGTATGTTCAAACTTGATTACTTCTCTGTTGTTTTGGTATACGTTCGATAATACAAATGAGCATAATTTGTCTTTCGACTAAACTAAAGATTCAATAATACTTTGGGCTCATAACTAGTTTCCAAAGTGAACAGTCAACAGTCAAGTCAAACAGTAGGTCAGTCAAGATGTGATGATGAATTTACTTATATGGATCTTACCTTCTATGGATGAAGTCTGTCGTGGTTTGTGCACGAGATCTGAAACAATGATATCAAAATTAAAGCTGCAGAGAATATTGCTTTTCTTGGCTTATCGAAAAGAAATAATTGAACACTTGTTCAACGCCCTTTCAATTGAAAGAACTGACTATGAAAGGCGCCCCAGTTGAAGTTGAATGAATATGTTGATTTGCCTCCATGAAATCGTTTGTTCAGGCAACAGCAATGACTGAACTTCTATCGGAATCGAGTCGTGGGTAATGATGAAGTAAATACTCCGTATTATAAAATCTATCAAACGTCAAAACCATTCATAAACTTCTGGTATCCAATCTAAATCGAGTTCTGTTCGATCTCAATAAACGGTTCATCGGTTCGGAAACGAGTTGACCAAAATGTAAACTATCGCAAAGTCCGATTCCAGATAGAAGTTCGCCAAATAATTTGTTTGCTCGAAAATTAACCGTATTATTGACCAACAATCAGCTTTGTACACTGTTGACTGTATCTGATAAAGACTTGGGAACAAATCAGGATATTCGCTGAGTTTGACTTGTCCATACATATTGATTTTCCTGATATATACATTCCGTAGTTGCGAACACAATGTTGATATGAACAACAAATCATCTCATAAATAATAGATGTATAGAATTATCCTATGCGAACACACATATTCAACGTATATCCACTGATTATTCAACGGATTAATACTACCTGATTTTTCAGGCAATTAATAGCTCTGAAATCAGATGTCCCTCAGTGTAGAGTTTTTGTGATGCAGGATAGATCTTGACGATATTCAATTATTCCTTCAATGATAATTATATATTGTACGAGTACTTCCTATAGATCACACGTATCAAAACATATCTCTAGGATATATCACACAGCACGTCAGCTTTAAATAAATATCAAATATTGAAATTTGTTCGCTATATTCATCCACAAGAGTTGTTGCATCGAAAACGTGCATCCAACAACATTTGAGAGTAGAGGAACTGAATTTATATGTCCAATTATCTTGATACATCCTCCACAGGATCTTATACTTTGAAGTAGAATTCAGTTTATTCGATGGAGATTTTGTCGTAGACAGACAACTCTTCTCCAGCTGTTACGACATTACTCGCTTCAAATGCAAACATAAACATATTGAATCAACTTCGAAATGCTATCATTTGTATGTTCAATGAATTTTATGAAGGAACTTATGGATAATGGTCTGATGTCTAGGTGCCTTGAATATAGTTTCAAAAAACACTCATTAACAAATATATCTGGTGGAAATATCCTCTACCTCTTCTGAATAGACACATCCATGCGATTTTCGATGTTCACAGTTCTCGTTTGAATTCATATTTCGAATGGGAAGGTGTACCTTTACAACTCTAGGAAGTTTCACATAGCTGATGTACAGTCCTCTTTTATATGTTTTGACGCCATCATTAGGTTGATGAAAGAATCATTGCCTAAGTATGAAATCCTAGGAAGGATAATATATGGATATCATATGCGGAGTCCTGATTATGGAATGAAAGTGGATAATTATTTTCTATCTACGATATGAACTCAGAAAAATTACAGGAATGAGATGGAATGTACCAAAACTACACCATGCATTCACGTGATATTTTATAATGGAGTCACGTGTCGATTCAAGAAATTAAATACACGAAGGGAATCGGTACATTTTCAATTAAATTCCGTATTCGTCTACAGCTACAATTCTAACGAATAATTTATAACATGCAAACAGTATTACTCTTAACCCTAATTAAAACCACAGAAAAGTAATTAATAACGTTGTACGCCGGGCTTAATTGTTGGTTCCCATAGAATCACTCTCCAGCAAAATATCCAACACGCAAAACTTCATTATTCACACAACAACCTGGCGAACCGCAACAATTGTGAACATGCTTACACTTCCGACATTACAAAGAAAAAATTCGGGAAATTATATTGCATAGCTTGTGTTGAGAGAATCATGAGACGAAAAATCTATTTTCAGGACGATCATATCGATGGTTTCCAGGCGAGAAGCTCACAAAAAAACCTTTTCGAGTCTTCTTCAAATTTGTCTGATATTTCAGAGCTGGGATTTTTTGCTATCTACTATTTGGTTGTTACGTTACTCGAGGTTTTTCCTAAGTTGAACCATTTTCTGGGTCGATTTCGTTCACTAAACTCAAACACAACCATAGTAGCTTTTATTATTATTATTCACGTCAAGTTCTGAAAGAGTCACCTTGTATAAGTCCATGAGGCGATTACTTGTAGTTCTCCATTCTCTTTGGCTTCCCGTAGCGCCCTCAACGGTACTTAAAACCGCCAATTACATACGGAAAATAACTGCTCTATATGTAGTCTTAAAGGCGTTACGTTAAACGAGAGCCCAGTACAATTATGCTTGCGATACGACTCTGATTCCCATGCTCATTCCTGCTTTTTGTCGTTCGTAGCTCGTGATATCAGCTTCATCTTCAAGTGGGTGTATTTCGAGACAGTCATATCCTTATATCACTGTTATACGATAACAATAATCTTGGTATAATTCTCGGTATATCTTAGACAGCTCTTAAGCCGATGAGAACAGGCAATCGAAATGTTGAATTTTCAACAAAGCTCTTTGACGGATTCTCTAGTTTCAAGTTGACCCGACTCAAAGAACCACACACAGAGTGGAAGTTGACTGTGAAATTCAGTACGGAGGAGGAGTTGGATAAATACGGCTAGCCATCTTTGAACAGCTCTTGCATAGTGTAGAGCTTGACCTACATATAGCCTTATCACATAGAATGACCGTACTGAAGAAATTCCTGTGCTTTTATCGTGTTTTCTTTTCTTGGAATGTTCAGTCCACGCAGCTGAATGTTTCATGAGATATTTCTGAAGGAATATTGGATAGTCCCAACATGGAGAAAGGAGTTCATATATACTATCATTGGTAAATTGGATTGAAATAAGGATAATACTGGGAGAAAATGAACAATTTCTGCTTGAAATGTTGGCAGCAAGAATTGGGACCGTTGAATCCAGAATGAAAATTTTATATTGGACGTCTGTCACAATGTGGTGTTGACTTGGAGACACTCCCTTTTTCGACTTTTTCGAATCTTTCAAAAATACGTGCTACTTGAATGGAAAATTGTTTCACTCATTTGGCTTTTTCGAAGTTTTTGAAGATACTAGCAAGAGAAACAAAAAATCACCATGTGCCGTTGACTCCTCTTGTATTGGAAATACTTGCCAGAGAAAAAAAAATAACAAATTGGTACTGACTTGACAAAAAAAAGTTCAGAACCTCTTTGATCTTCTCAATTTTTCCAAGAATACTTGCAAAAAAACATCGAAAACGTTGTTGATTCTAATAAATATCCTATCACTATCTTGAGAACGAAATTGAACTCTAAGCTCAAAAAATAGGTACCTTGAAGCTAGGAATAGCTGTTCACTTCTTCGTCATGAAATCTGTCTCTCTCACACAAGAGGCTTAGAGATCTGTAAATTTTTTTCTCTTTGTATGAAGTGAGCAAATTTAGATGACGACAACTAGTTAGAAGTTCTGAGAACATTCATTAGTTGAACCTGAACCTCGAATATGTGACAACATCCAATTGTTCCAGACGGAAAGACACAAGGACTTCATTAAGCTTTTGTTGAATAACGATGTGAACACACTTATTCAAATGTTCATTCTGAATGTAACAGTTGAATTGCCTTTCCCTCAAGGCATTCGAAAGTGAGTAGTTTGCATAAATCCTTAGCAAGCTAACTGTTCAAAGTTCGAAGCCGTAAGTGGGTCTATCTGGAATAAATTTTCTCGTCTTTTTCATCGTCCCAGCGTGGGGAAATCATTAACGTTGTGAATTACGACTCAATGGATTTGATACGACCAAATACGAACTCCTTCTTCTTTGACGATGCTATATATTGTGAGAGGTAATGTATTGAACGCGTGAAGTTTTCAAAGTTGCTTCAGATACGTAACGTGTATGACGGGCGGCTTGTATGGAGTATCGCAATTCTCGTTCAAAACTTCACAATAACATTGTTTGTTTTGATATGTCCGATTCCGACCATTCAGGCACCAACAAAACCAAACATACTTTGCGGGTAATTCACTATACTGACTTAATTTAACCCAGAAACAATATGTGGAAAACATGTTTTCTGATACAGTAGTATATTTCATACGATGCTAATGAGTTTCAGAACTCGGAACAAGAGAGTTCTCCTGAAGTTACCTGTCAACGAGAAAATGCTTCCTAAAATAAAGATATATTTCGTAGTGACGTCGATTGTTTGATTAGGTTTAATAGAAACCAACCACGGATGAGAGTCCCCATTTTGCCGTTCAAAATACAATCCTCAAACCTTACAATTTGTCAGTTGTCTCCATAGAACACTCACGAGTGAATGGAAAATGGTTTCTTGTATGGAAAATTCCCCAATTTCCACTGTTAGATCGTACCTACGACACACCAAGCAGTTCGTCTATTCTTAATAATTACTGCAGCATTTCTAATTACTCGCTCTACCACCTTCCATTAGCAGGCAACAATAGAATCAATACTATATTCTCGTAGTAATAAGGTTCTGTCTCCGTCTAATTTCTACTTCTAATATTCAGCATTCTCGTTCTTTGTGTCATTTTGTCAACAATAATACGTAGCTGCTACAGTAACAGGTGCACAATGCTTACGAAAATTAAAAGCAGCAATGGCTACGAAAGCAACATAGGGCTCTAGCCAACATGCGAACACAAAAAAAAATAGATAAAAGGTGATATGTTCACAATATTGGTCCTTGAAGCTTCATCGAGTCCGGTCCGTTGAAGAGAAACTACACCCAGTAGGAAACACAAAATTGTTCACAGAATGAGTATCCTGATACTAGACGAATTGCAAATAGCGTTAATTAGTATACAACGTATACAGTGTTGAAGATGAAATTCAAGCATACATAAACATGTAACATGATTTCCATGTAAACTATACCCAACTGTAGCGACATCTTGTTAACATGAATCAACAGTCTTAAGGGCACAAAAATACAGGTGTTAGAAACCAGCTATTATCAGGTCTTGTCTGTGTGTGAAAACATTGAATTTAGGTGTTTCACTTCACCATCAAACTCGTGAATCGAATTATTGATTCCTCACGTTGTTATTGGATTCAACAGAAGAAATACTTTGATAAAAACTACCAGCTCCTACCGATCAGCGTATAATAATTAACATGTACCTGATTGACTTCAGAGAAGTAGTTTTCCTGAAAGAACTACAGGGTGAGATAGTGATGCAGAGTAGCGTACATAGTCAAATTTACTAGCAGCAATTACAACTTTTCGCTGCACCATGTAACAAGAAATATCATCAATAGATAACGTTCATACCGTTATGTGTGACACAGTTAAAACGTGCAACATACAAATTGAAACTAGCACATGTTAGAGCATGCAGCAAAAGGTTAGTGAACGTACAATTGTGATAGAGTAATATCCCAGAGACAAGGACAAACACCACGACCAGAAGGACGAGCACCAACAGCAAAATAGTGGGTCTGCACCAGGAAAGCCAACAGGAAGAGCTGTCGGATGTCGATTGCGTGGTGGAATCTTTGTTGAAGCACCAACCACACCTGGAGTTGTCTTCGACATTCTGTGGCGACTGTTGCAGCCTGGATGGACGCACTACACTGCTGTCTCCGGAAACGTTCACTACTACCCCACGGCACTGGTTCGATCGTGGGATGAATCCCTCTTCTTCACGATCTCGATCTGTCCTGTAGTTATCGTTGTAGCTGGTCTCTCGATAATCTGAGTCGTTGTAGACCCCGTAGGAAGCAACCATTCTGGCTGCTGGGTGTTGACCGTTTGTGTATCTCATCGTGGCGAGATTTTCACTTCAAAATAGAGCGATTTCTAGTAACTGCTGTTATTCGTATCGAGTAATTATCGATTCGATTAAATCCTGAATACCCTTGCTCAACAGTCTAATGACTTTACATTCACGAGAGGACGAATCAAGTAATAAATCATTGATGATGATGACGCCTGAACAGCCCAAATTACCCCGAAACTAAAACTGTGAGAGTATGGATTGAATTCTTCCTTTCTCTCTGCGATAGTCCTTTTCTAATATGAATCTCGATGGATTTATTGCCTACTCCTTCCTTCGAAAAATCAAATGTGAACTGTTTCACCAGGGTATTCAATGAGAAGATGAAGCAGCAGTTAGGCTTACGTATCAATATATTCCCTGTACATGTGGCCCCATAAAATTGGCCATAGGCCATTTCATTTGATGAATCACATTTCGCGGCATAAATTCAACTCGAAGCCATATATGTTGTTAGGGGTTAGTATTGCAATACTACTAGTCAGTCCTATCTTTCGAACCAACCATGATAGAACGCTGCACCTGTAAGAGAGAATACATCATTAATGAATTAAGAAGTTTGATATCCCGTCAGTTTGGAGATCGAAGGAGAATTCGTGAATGTATATTTGTTGAATTATAACTTTCATCTCCATAAAAGAAGATATATGATATAATTTAGAAAAAGATTTACAATTTCCTATTCCTGATCCCAAAGAAATCATTTGTGGTAGAATATTGAACTCCATTTTTGTCTTCTTTTTCCCATGTTTCAGAGAGATCATTTCGAATCACGAATCAGAACAGTTTTGCTGTGGAAAGGAATGATATTTCATAGATATTCGCAGTTCTGTTCTTTAGATCGCGAAACCAAAGCTTACGTTCCATTGTTGGTGGGAAAATAATATTTTTCTCAGAGCACCAGGAGTATTATGTCGGCACTTTTTGGATAATTATATTTGAACAGGGATCAGCGGACGTTTCGAATGCCTTCCATAGTCAATAGCTCATATTTCGCAGAAGGATTGGGTTCTGAAACAAACGAAAGATTCGTATTCGAGAAACGACCCATTATACTTCCAATGATCAAAGGCCGAAATATTGCAGGCGATTAATTTCAAGGCGGTTCAGAACGGATGTGACATTTAAATTAATTTCTTTCTTATCGCTGTTTCTCAGTACGAAAGCTGACATTTCCACGATAAATTCGCCTGTTTCGCTTATATTTAACCAACATGACACTCATACTAGATGGAAATATTAACGAATTCTTGAGAAGAAGCGACAAATCTTGATATAAAGTTATATCTCATTTCCTCCCAAATATACGCCTTGAGTGAAGCAATCTTCATGCTATTCCAAGGCTATGCTTTCGATAAACACTGTGGATTACCCCAATGTTCGACAAATTATCAAGTAACTCCTCGAATGACAAATAACTCACCCCCACGAAAAAAACATTCAGTATAGTAATCGATTGAGGAAACAGATAATACTGGATACTTATCCCAAATGACAGCCCCTTAGTGAATCCATAATAATCATTACAAAAATTACTGGAGAGACATCAAATAACATGACAGTAGTATAAGTGAAGATATTATCGAAGGACATCAGTACTGTACAAGTTCTAGAGCTATTTGATGAGATCATTGTTATGAATTATGTATGCCAAAAGAGGTGAAGTTATTGGATTGGTCATTCATAATACTTGTATTATCAATATAATCGGTCTGTTCTCTTGAATCCTCGTATTTTGGATAGGTGGAAGTGAATTGAATAATTATTGTAGGATCAATCAACCAAATTGTGAAGGCAATTATACAAAGATATCTAAATATCGAAGAAAAAATATATTCAAGATTGAATCAACTTTACCGGTATCGCACGTGGAGATTTCTTCATTTTCATTCAGATGAACGTGTCATTTGCTGGTGAAAGGAATTTAATAAATGGCCTACTTCTGAGAAAATTGAAATCGATTGAATACAAGTTGTAAACTAACAAACTTTCGAAAGTTCGATCTTCTTATACGTGCTCGAAACTGATTATATCCTAAGTTTCCTTCGAGTATGGAATTGATAATCTGCAAGCTTTTTCTTCATCGCTGAAACTATCAGCTTTTTATGGAACATATCTGAAATGCAAAAAAACACGTGGTCTGCTATTCAAAGCCTGATTTTTCGTTTTATATCCAACCTTTGCAGAAAGTTCTCGTCCCTGATGGATTGTTGATCGTTGTTGATTTTCGATTCGATAAGTTTTATCAGTTCAATTCCACGATAATTTTCCTGCAGGATTTCTCATCTGAATTCAAGGGTATTTCCACCGATAAGTTGAGAGCCAATTCCGTTCGGTAATATATTGGAGGTGTTATTTCTAAATTGCAAACAAAGGCAAACGTGCCTAGCAATTCACTCCCAAGTTACCAAAATACTAGTACAAGGTGGAGAAAGGAATAGAGGAAAAATACGGAGATAAATGGTGCGTGACAGAAAACAAGATTGATGAGGAAGTGGGGTGCTAGCTCGGAAGATTCAATACATGTGTCGATGGAAAAATACTGAGTAAATCGAATTCCAATGCTTATTGCGCCATTGTGGTCTGGAATTTCATTGAACACGGCAAACTTGGACGTTTCAAATGATGAACAAAGCAATTGAGAAACCAAAACCATTATCCTATTAAATTTCAACATATTTATGAGGTCTTTAACGACCACAAACATGACAGTGATAATAACAGTGACAATGACAATGACAATGACAATGACAATGACAATGACAATGACAATGACAATGACAATGACAATGACAATGACAATGACAATGACAATGACAATGACAATGACAATGACAATGACAATGACAATGACAATGACAATGACAATGACAATGACAATGACAATGACAATGACAATGACAATGACAATGACAATGACAATGACAATGACAATGACAATGACAATGACAATGACAATGACAATGACAATGACAATGACAATGACAATGACAATGACAATGACAATGACAATGACAATGACAATGACAATGACAATGACAATGACAATGACAATGACAATGACAATGACAATGACAATGACAATGACAATGACAATGACAATGACAATGACAATGACAATGACAATGACAATGACAATGACAATGACAATGACAATGACAATGACAATGACAATGACAATGACAATGACAATGACAATGACAATGACAATGACAATGACAATGACAATGACAATGACAATGACAATGACAATGACAATGACAATGACAATGACAATGACAATGACAATGACAATGACAATGACAATGACAATGACAATGACAATGACAATGACAATGACAATGACAATGACAATGACAATGACAATGACAATGACAATGACAATGACAATGACAATGACAATGACAATGACAATGACGATGACGATGACGATGACAATGACAATGACAATGACAATGACGATGACGATGACGATGACGATGACAATGACAATGACAATGACAATGACAATGACAATGACAATGACAATGACAATGACAATGACAATGACAATGACAATGACAATGACAATGACAATGACAATGACAATGACAATGACAATGACAATGACAATGACAATGACAATGACAATGACAATGACAATGACAATGACAATGACAATGACAATGACAATGACAATGACAATGACAATGACAATAACAACGGAATATTTTTGATGGTGTTGTTATTTCATAGTAGTACAATTTCAGTTTAATATTTCCAATATTTTCAATTCAATATAATAATCTATCTATTCTTGAATCAACGACGAAACAAATCGAAAAATTCGTCGGCCAAATTAGATTGATGGTGAACTTCATGTACTATTTATTTATACTGCTTTTGATAAAGCCACCGACTTGATTGATGTCTGTAATTCCATTATTAGATTGTTATATATATTCATGATATCTCGTGAAAAATATATCCTGACCGTTAGTTCTGATATAATCTCATTTCCATTTTTCTTTGAGGAGAAAAGAAGTCATGATTAATTGTTTATGTAGATGTTGTGATAAAATATGAATTATTCGACAATATAGGTGACATTTACAAGATCTAGGGGTCAACTGAACAAATGACATCAGAAATGTAATGAAGAAAAAAAAGACAAAATCATCAGAAACTTGTTGATGCGCAATCATAGTGAGTCCTCCAAGCCATTTCAAATCATAAACTCATCGGTGAAATCTTTGCTGTGTTATCCATCCTGGTAATCAAGCTATTTCCAATTTCAAGTGGAGCATAAGTCCTTAATTCGGTTTTCCATTCAGACCGTTATACTCCGAATGTTCAGGAGTATTATTATTCCACTATACTGTGTTGTTGTTCAAGATAAAGGAGAATACGAGGAAGAATCTCATTACGGGAAAGGTTGGGATGCATGCGAAGTTTGATCCACTTGATCTAGCTATCAAGTGCTACAAGGATGTTGTTATCAACAGAGATGTTGACGGTGATTCGGTAAAGTCATCACTGATTATATTTTCATATAATCCAGAGTGAAATATTGAAGAAGATCCATGAAAATTATTTCATAGAAAAAAAAAACAATCAGCTGTTTTGAACGTGTGAATTTGATTGTATTTATCTGTGCTCCATCCAATTGGAATACCAACTTGAATATCACTGTGCTGCCTGTATCTACTGCATAGGAAGGAATGGAGGAAAATTGTTTGATGCGCTATAAATCTTTTGAATTACATCCCTGTCGTGTAGTGATAGTAATTAGCCGATGACAAATCGATGTTTTTTCTCCTGATATGTCGGAATAACTCATTCTAGGCTGGAATTTATATCGAACAACGTTCTCTGGAAGCGCATCAGTTACATTGATTCCGTGATAATCGGGCGTCGAATGTGAGGTGATCTTTCAGATATGGATTCAGTTGATGGATGATTATGCGATGCAATTGTGATTGGCGAGACACTTTTTTCTGTTGAGCTCCAAATGGCACGAACATCATTTTATCTTGACAATCCATCATGCTGATTCTGGTCGTAACAGGAGCAGTCACTGAAGATACTAATCAGAATGGAAATGGAGATTTTTTGATATAATTAAGAAAGATTGATTCGATATCGTATAGTGGATGTTAATATGTCAACAAAAATCTACGACGTAGGTCAAAATGATAAGATTCCAATGCTGTATATAACCTAGAAATAACCGTTGTCCCTATGAATTGAGATAGATCAGTTGATTCTGAGTTGGAGTAGACTTTTTGAAGGAAAGTAATCTCTGTAACGGCAGCCATGGAGGCCATGCTCTGTTTCGCTCTACTCCATCTGGAGGTGCAAGGAGAGGCTCCACTTGGCATTCGTGAAATAATCAAAGGGGTCAATATCTTTTGAGGTAAGCAAAAAAGCTCTTGTACGATTTGGTTTATATTCCTTTGACTATTCTTCCAAGAGTTTTGCATTCTTATCAGAGGTATGACACCAGTTATAAAGAGTATAATTTGATTATTAGAACACTTCAAGTTCGTTGAAGATAAGCTCCCTAGGGATTCGTTTCTCCCGTTTATCCCACGACACCCCAATATATAGGGATCGTGCTTATGCGGAGTCTTACCAAACACGCCGTTCAGACCAGATTACAAAGCAGAGACCTTATCATTTCAGGTCGCAGAAAAGGTTGCACCACAACTACTTTGTTATTAACCTTTCATATTAAGCGAGAGCCACCGCTGCTTCCCTAATCGCGCCTTTTTTAACCTTTCGTCGTGTATATTGCTTCTACGCCCTGTTTTCTTCAGAAAAATGCTATATCTTGAGTTCACATCGGAGACAAAGAATATGAATATTCGACTACCCCACGTGTATGTGGAAAAAGCACGCGAGACAGATATAAATCCAATGTAGGCGTCACAATAACGTTATACTCGTAGATAAGAAATATTCTAATTCCACTGACAGAAAGAAAAACAGAAATAACAGATCTTAGGGAAACTCACAACTTACGAATTCTATTATCGAGACACATAAGCGGAATTAAAGCTTTTGTATGCAAAGAGCTACTACAATACTACAGGAATACCAATAATATTTGAGATGCTAACATAAATTATTTATAATAAGAAGGTAGTGGCCCTCCAAAAAATCTGGTAATCTGAATTATTTTAATGTTCTGATTTGTATTTCAAAGTATTTTGATATTTTTACATATATTTCATTGTATTTTATTGTATTCTATTGAATTGTCTTACATTCAAATGTATCTTCTTGTGATTCATTACAGAAAGAGAAGAATGGAGTTACCTGAAATTTGGAATGGAAATAATATTTTTCCGTAAAAAGGTACGGAGAACATATTATATTCAACCTAAGTCGATGATTCCTTCAACTTCAAATCATATGGTATCACAATAGTAGATCTGTAATGGGAACTTGAATATTTCAACATGCAAATGATTGCATTATCCCGATATTATTGTAGCGAGACATGTAGACGAGAGAAACTATCTTGGTATGTCAAGAGCTGTGATCTGTTTGCTCTAAATTCATCATAACATAAGTGTCTATGGAATTAACACACGTCAGTTCAATTCTGATGGAAATTGGGATTTCAGTACCATCTCAGGTAATAAAAATTCAGATCTGCTTGGCTCGTTTTGATTAACTTCGAATTAATGCAATCATGCAAATTATTTATCTGTTATTGTTGTTATGAACAACATTAGCACAGAAAATAAAATGAGAAGTTCTGACACGTCAGGATTTCTTCAAGGCATTCTATAGTTTGAGAATGCTATGGAATGAAATTCGATGCCAAGAATGGTGTGCATATCGATTTCAATTTAGAATTCTTATCCTCTTAATATCTTCGTTATTAAAAATAGCTTCAAAAGTATAGTATAGTTGGGAATTTCTGTATAATAACCTAAAATAAATAGAATAAAATAATAATGCAATAGAAAATCTACGATCAAGACTCCTATACAGGTGAATGAATCCTCTATAATATACGTAACTAAGTGTTCAGAAAATATAGCAGAATGAAATACTTCCTCAATGTTTGTATATTTTTATATCAACCTTATGCTGATATATTGTGATCGATTTTGATATACTCCAAGAATACCGTTCAGTAAACTAAATTATCCTTCCGATTCGGACGATGGCAACAAATTCTTTTGAACTCGATTGAAGGAAACTATACCCGTTTTGCTGAATCGGCCTTCAGATCTATCAAAGGTTAACCTTCTTTCCTCTAAGGAACACTACAGCTGAAAATTCCCCTGTGTTTTCCAGTTTTACTTTGTGGATATAATTTACATATCCCCTATTATCTCGCGTATAACCTAAAATTTTAGAGGATGCTCCTTCATCTCTCCTTTGAATAGGTCCGTCGAAATCTACGAAGCAGAGTGAAGCATCGATGAACCAGAAAATTTCATGAAATTCAAATCGATACGATTGTGCAGTTACTCCCAATCATGCAAAGAGAATTCTTCTGTAGATGATTTCCATAAAAAAGTTAATTTGGATCGAACCAACTCAGGAAGATGTACCTATAGGTAAACCCAGCCAAGAAAATGAACCATAGCAGTGAATTTAGAATGTAATATTAGTAATTTCAACTGTTGTTTCATCCCTTCTGTATCCGAGAACGTTTAACAATGTTTTTGAGGTTTCAGTTCCACCAGAATCATTCAAAACTACACTGAGATTTCCATTCAGAAATCAAATTTGTTGAATATATCAGCCGAAATAGAAATGAAGATCTGAAACATGAGGTGAGGTTATGTTTTATCTGCCTTGTTTATTGAAAATGGCAAAAACTACAATAACATTGCCGATAGAATTTTATTCTTCCTGCGATTGAGTGAAGACAATCAATTAATTATGAATGAAGAGTCGAACATCTGCCAGATGAGACAATATTGAAATTCACTAATGGAATCTTCACAATACCGAATATTATTCAGTTACAAATCACACCGTTTCAATTATGCAGCTGGGTGAAATATGTTGAAACTTCAGAATTAATTGCAGGGATTTTTCTGAGAACGGCTCGCAAGAAAAACTTGTCGCTTTCCAGAGCGAATCTCCTGCGGAAAAGAACTTGGAAAGTATTGATGGATTCATGAGCACAGTTGATGATGGAAGAAGACCAAAACTAACGTGAAAATAAGGAAGGGAAACTGTAGACAGAGGATAAAAGAACAGCACAAACTTAAAAAACCTGAAAAAAAGTTTGTCAGGAACGGAGAATTAATTCACGGTTTGAAAGAAAACTGATTATACTGAATAATGGAGCATAGTCAGTGCTCATGATTTGAATCCTTCACCAAAATATCGATCGATGAAAAAGCTATGGATTTGTAGGTTATACTTTTGGGCAAATATCCCTAGTGGACGCTGATGTTATTATATCGCTGAAAATGCGGTTGACAGGTCGTTTCCAGTTGGTTCGGATGTCTTCAACTCCTTATTTGATATTCACCTTGTGTCCTGAGTTTATGTCTTGTACACCAACGTACTCTGAGAATACGTTGGCTGACTGATATTGTTTCCTCACAAAGCATATATGATGTGATATGGCACATCAAGATCATAATGGAAATCTTGACAGCCAAATGATACGGCTCGCATGGAATAAAATAGTACGAAATATAGTTTTTCTTGACTACCACACGAAGTTCTTTTTTTATTTTTTTAACACAACGAGAACACTGCTCAACTTGGGCTTGATTCTGAAACCTTGATGAAAAAGCATTCGATTTTTATATTGAATTAAAGCAACTGGTGTGAATTATCAGGAATTTGCAAACCTTTTAGTGTAATCACCAGTATTCCATGAAGCCGCAATAAAACATCTTGTATTTCATCAAATTTACTAGAAAAATTTCTTTCTCAACTGATGAAGAATTCTTGTGTGATATACAGTGCGATTTTCATGTTGATCGTTCATAAAAAGTAACCATAGAATGAAAAAAAAATCTTTTATAATATTCTTAAGAAGAGGAATCTGTTCAATGAGAATATGTCATTCTAGGATATACTGAGAAGTTGACCATTATTTTGATTAATTTTAATGCATCAGTATAAGGTTGATGATTTATGAATTGGTGGCTCCTTATTGCATCAATAAATGATGATGACAGCCATTTTGCAGCAAGCTTCCACTCACTATTTCAGATTACAAATTTTGTGTGTATTTTATCTGCTCTACATAGTTTATTGTTCAATTTGGAATAAGTATGGCATGGTTTATTCTCGATATGCCACTATTTCAAATTATTCTCATGAAAAAATCCTATTCGTAGTAGTTTGGAGAATCACTAGCGATGACCCTAGAATGTGAATGACCCTGTATAACGGAGCATGCGTGAGTGTGTTTTGCCTATTGGAAGCTATTGATTCGTTGAAAAATAGAGAACAATTCCACAATCACAAGGCACATGTTGACGAGTCGTACATTTTATGAGCCCTAACACGTACCTAACTAATTACAGTGAAACACGAAGAACAAAAACCCTCCAACAATCTGCCCTACGTAGGGTTTACTTCGCTCCAGCTTTTGAAACAAAGTCCTGTGGCCGCTGAATAGCCTTGATCTGTCGTTATATGGAAAACTAATGTGTCCCCAAAAAGCTAGCCTTTGTTGAGCTTTCTCAGAGAAATTAAACTCCCTGTTTTATAATACCGTTTATACAGGGTGGATACCCCAACTGAAGTAAACGTATATTATGCAAAGCAATATAAAATGATGAGTTCTTCAGGTTCAAATTGTGGTGACCTCCTTTGATACCGTATGTCATTCTCAAATGATTTTGTTTCCGGAAATGACCTCCTAATATTCCTTCTTTTGTGGTTGACATGTTGACAGAGTCGTTACGCGAATAAAGGAATGACTTTTCGTATTTCTGAGTATTTCAATCCTGTCTCTCGAGATTTTCTCTGTCGATCGCCGATCCAAAATGATACTCTTGCTTTGTGAAAGAATATTCACAAAATTCTGAAAGGACCTCATAGAAAGCAGAAAATTGATACATTGTTCCATCATAAAATGCGAAAATAAATTATACTGCTCAAGGTATAGAAGATAACTGAAGTGTTCCTAGTAGTTTACGTCTTTCTGTACATCAATAATCCGAGAAGATAGCATTTCCGATAATTTGAATAGATGCAGTGAAGAGGATTTGATCATTTTTGTGTCGTTAAAAGGTATTTATTTGCTATTAAGAATTTTATTGCAGCAAAAAAAGCATATTTGAGACTCATGAAGCATCGATAGTACATCTTCAGTGCATCTTTGTCAGAATATAGTAGACCTAAATAAAAGAGAAATTTTCAAATTCATTTGCAGAAAGTTACATCGAATAAATGTCATGTTCCTGGTAATTCTTATTTTCATCAGAATTGAGTAATGTTTTCAAAAGCATCGATTCAAATTGATGATTGGTCATTCACATTTCTGATATTCAGAACCCAAGAATAATGTATGGATCAACAGAGAGTTGAAATAAACATTCGTTTATTTTTATAGTAGTCTATTGTGTGTTAATCAAAGTCAAATTTTGCATCTTTTCTTATAGAACAGTGGCGATATAAGAGAAACCATTCTAGAGTATGATTTAGTCATGAACGGGCCAGTTTTGATTGGTGTGATGTGGTGTGACGTACTAACCCCTATACGTCCATTAACCATAGGATTGATCATAGATTTCTCTAAATGATAGTATTATTATTACTTTCATGTTCAACAAAATTCGATACACAACAAATGCTGCTGAACTTCCGATACATATAACGATGAAACTAACTTGTTTCAACTCTCAATTATATCACTGATTTCAAAACTCCATTTGCTTTGAGTTCGTGTACAAAACGAACCAACATCATTCAATTAAAGTTTTCTGGAATACAAACGGAATCCATGGAACATTGAAACGAATCCGATTCGTGATCATTAATCAGGAAAATAATTCTCCTGAGAAGAGTTCAATTCAGACTGGAGTTAAGATTGTCAAGCATTATGCTAGTTGGTTTTGATCCCAACAACTGAGACAAGTAAAGTGATGAGGTGACAGTGTCGCTTCTCTTCTCTCCCAGCTCGAGGACTCTTGAAATATTACAATACCAAGATCTATTCTCTTGTGCATGATGTTAAGACGGCAATTTTATTGAATGATATATAGTAGACGTTCGAAACAAGACTTTGCACTATAACGGCGAAGAAACATGGGGTTTCTGCGGAAAACAATCGCTTTAGCTATTACATGTAAAACGGATAACAACATTTGATGAACTTCCTATGCATGTCTACTCAGGATGACCTAGTTTCATTCTCATAGACGCTGAAAGATTTTAATATGGCGAAAAATTATTAGGCTGAGAAACATTTTCTTCTTTTTATAAAGCAAGAAACCCTCGCAAAGAGATATTTTCGCATTGAAGATTTGGAAATTAGTTATGTTGAAATCTTCGACCAGACGTCAATAATATATATTCTTCCACGAATAATAGATAGTATATAGATTGTATTATATTCTTTTATATGGAATGATACCTCAATGAAATAGAATAATCACATTGGACATTGTCTATCAGTAAAATCTTTCCGATCATTTGGAATATCTTCCCAAATGAGTGTGCTCATGTTTTCGGAATTTTCAAATTGGAGTTGCATGGGGTGAGAGTACTTTTACTATTTAAGTAAAAAGTTATTTTTTCCTGATGATTTCTGAGTTCCAAAGTACTTGGGAAATTATAAGGGGTGGCAAGGTTTCACCCAAACGAACACTCTGTACAGTATTCGTTACACCACGAATGCATCGATCCGTGAAAATTTCCTTTGCATGTTAGAACAGGTGAAGAAAGGGAAAATAAAATAGTTAATGGTCCATGGAGACCATTATAACTGAGATGTGACGTACAAATGAATAGTTAATTGAGAGCCCCACAATAATTAACAGAAGTCAGACATGCAAAGAGTCAGGAACGTTCCGAACTCATAATCAATTCTATTTGTGTCGGGGTGAAACAGCCCCACTCGATAGACGTTATCACCGCACTCGTTTTAACACACCCTCATCCCCTGTTGGTGGGTTTTCAGCTAGAACAAGCTATTGAACTGAAACAACAGCCGAATAATCTCCTCTAAAAGTAACCTGGTTGTTTTAATCAAATCCTTTATAGTCATATATCACGAAATCCGGTCATATACATGTATATGCATTCGTATAATGTAGAGAAGGAAATGTGATTGAAAAATTTCCGAGGAAGGTGTTCAGCAAACAAATCGATTCCGTGAATTATTCACCGAAAATAGAAAGGAAACGGAAGCAGAACCTCTGGGCAAATATTATTCTTTCATAACATTTCCAGAACTTATTTGACTGAATCGGATGGTACAATCTCCCAATTACTTTGAGTCATACAGGGTTATATTCAGGACAAAAATACGGACTCGCTGTCAGGTTTTCAATCGATCATCTTGTATACACAGTTTATTCATCAAATGCCGGTAGATTCCAGACTCATAGAGATTCTTTTTGAAAATTCTATTTGGGAAAGTTAACCAACTAACTACCTATCGGTTCTATCTTCACATCGCTAAACAAATGCGTGTTGAATGGAGATACAGCCTTTTTGACACAATTTGAAAAATCATCAATAATCATTCATTAACCATTTCCTTATAGATCAAAATAACCACAGCTTTGAGCATTGAGTTCGTTCGAATTCTCAATTCTACGGGCAATTGTTTTTAAAAATCGATCGGATCAGAGAAGTTATAAACTCAGCATCGGTTTTTTTATCCCATATCTCCATGAATCAGGTCAAAATTCTCAAGGGATATTCTCATTATGGCCGGTACAAATTTACTGGGCCGGTACAAATTTACTGAAAATTCTAGTTGCATCAGATTCATCGAAATCTGAAGAAGAATCAACGAGTCAAGGACTCGAATCGTATAAATACATTATTTTGATCATATATTTTTTCGCAGATATTTTCGATACTTTGCCAAGAATTTCGCATGATATGAAATAAAAGTCTTCTCGTCGCTGATAATTATGCTAGATTGTTCAAATATTACATGACGTTTAGGGATCATATTGAAGAATAAATCATTTCAATCAACTTTGTATCTTTGGGTGAAAATCTTTATGTTCAGTTTACTCAACACTAGTTTACAGCAAACCGCAAAAGTTTGGAAGAATCTGATTAAAAAGTTAATAAAGATAGAAACGTCTTGAAATAAAGTATTGTCAATTCACAAAGAAAATTAATCAGTGCAAATGTAATTGTCATTGTCTACAGTAGTTTGACAGAACAAGAAGCGTCTAGTAAAATTTTTTATTAGACTTTGACGATAAAAAAATCATTCAAACATAAAGACCACTTGCTTTTCCACTATATTCTAGAAAGGTTATGTTGGTAAGTGACATACTTCAATTGAATGAATTAGCAAATCTAAAAAGATCATCGTGATATGGAAATAAATGAAACTAATTTCCAAGCGGATCAAATATCCTTTCGAGAAGTTTTACCGGATGACTGAGACTTTGTAGTTTCTAATTCAAAACCCAGGCAGCAAGCTGACGTCATAATGACGTCTCTTTTTGGTATTTATTGGTCCGCAACGTCATATTACCAAAAAATGACGTGAAAACTGACGTCATTTTTTGAATGTACTGTAGACGTCATAACCAGGACGTTAGTTTGACGATATTTTTACGTCATTATAAAACGTCAACTCATTGTTTTATATTTTTGCATTTTGATGATTATTCCAATGATCCTTATAGGTTCCTAAATATTTTTTATCGAAATGCAAAAGTTAAACGAAAGTTTACCATAGATACCTTAAAGTGTGTATAGGCAAGTGTACATTGTAGGTACAGAATGGAATCAAATTTCTCTTTAGGCGAATAAACAGACGCAATATAGGTATTATTATTCAACCACAGCCCATCTTTTATGAGGTTCGTATGATTATCAACTCATTGAAAAACAGTTTGAATTTGGCGCTTCAAAACAAAACGTTCATTATTTGTTTGGCGTTCGGCAATCTCCGGAGTTATCGGTATCGGACAAGTTCGGCCACAAGCCAACACGCAACGTTGACGAAATGACGACGCACACGGCCACGCGCCATTATCACAAAAATTTTGAGGTTGTTATGTATTCGATTTCGATTGAAATTTCCTATTGATTACAGAAGTCGATTTCCGACCGTCGGTTGTGAATTGTGCATTTCCTTTACTAGTGATTTGTAAGGTAAGTTTAATATTTGGTCTATTGCATGTATTGGATTTGATGTCATGTACTCACCACTTACTATGATTCCTGTACCTATATCATGATGCTACGTTATTTTAAGGCTTTTTCCTTTTTGTGAAAATAATTGTATCCTTAAGGTTAGTGTGCTGATTAAACTCACTAGGATTTTTTGTCGACATACTGAAATAATTTGATGAAAAATCAAGAAACATATGATGAGAGTCCAAATTAATGTGTTAATACTGGTGAAAAGAAGCTTCTTATCAGTGAATCTACCTATAGAAAAAGAAAGAATCTTAGTTATATATACACAATTCACTTATTTTGGTTAACTGTATAATAAATAGAGTCGACTCTTCTAAGCTATGAAAGATCTTGAGATGAGTCTGCACAAATAACTTTCTGTTCTGACAACTCAAGGTACTTCTTTCTTTCATACTTTTCCAATGGTTTTTTCCTACATATCTGTTATAACTGGTGGTAATCTAGAAGACAGAACTTTCAACAATTTGTTCGACCAAATGAAATTTTTAAAATACTATCACATCTGTATATTTTTGAAATTTGTTGTTTTAATAGTTTGTGAATAATAGTAGAGTTTTCATTTATCTATTGGTCATTAACCATTAAATTATATATATTTTTTAACAATAATTTTTTATTTCTAGAAAGTTCCTGTGCCTTGGGGATTTCTACTCTTCTCACATCCCCAACAAGTGGAGTCGACTCTTCTAAGCTATGAAAGATCTTGAGATGAGTCTGCACAAATAACTTTCTGTTCTGACAACTCAAGGTACTTCTTTCTTTCTTACTTTTCCAATGGTTTTTTCCTACATATCTGTTATAACTGATGGTAATCTAGAAGACAGAACTTTCAACAATTTGTTCGACCAAATGAAATTTTTAAAATACTATCACATCTGTATATTCTTGAAATTTGTTGTTTTAATAGTTTGTGAATAATAGTAGAGTTTTCATTTATCTATTGGTCATTAACCATTAAATTATATATATTTTTTAACAATAATTTTTTATTTCTAGAAAGTTCCTGTGCCTTGGGGATTTCTACTCTTCTCACATCCCCAACAAGTGGAACAAGTACCCCTACATCAACTATTCACAATAAAATTTGGCATTTTTTCTTCCTAATGAGCTAATCAATTTTTGGTTTAATTCAAATGTTCTGAGTTAACAATTTTACTCTTGATAATTGTGATCCTCATAGTTCAAAAAAATAACTCCCTCTACTCAAACTGTTATTTTATATATATAATATAAATATATATATTATATTTCATTATATCTTTATTATATCCTTTGATGCCGATGGAACATATAGATTTTCGTTCTCTAATTGTGATTTTATTTACAGACCTTATAACATCATAGATAGGATATTGATTTGTATATGCACTAACATCCAAATAATATGAGCTTGAGACTAGCAAGTGAATACAAATAATTTTGAACCAATATCAATATATATATATAATAAATAGGGACGGCCCATTAACGTCGAAATATAACGTCATAATGACGTTACAGAATGACGTCTTTGGTCTGTGACATATTCACGTCATCCTACCGTCTTTATGGCGTCATTCTTTTCGTCAGCAGGACGTGTCTGGTGTCGAAAAAATGACGATAAAATCACGTCAGCTTGCTGCCTGGGAATATTCGCCTGAATTCCTGACGACTCAAATCATTGAAAAAATAATGTTCCTACTATAAGTTTTCCCGATGGATCTACAACACTAGCAATTTTCCTTCTTTCTCCAAACTGTTTCCCAAACATACCCCATACCTGATTCACATCATGATACAATCAACGCAAAACACTCAGTGTTCGGATCGACAATCACGATTTCCGTACGAAATGATCGAAACACGTGCGTGTCTGAGATCGCGAAGACAATCAAGGAAAGCTCCGCGGGCTTTTCCGTGCTTTCCCGCGCAAAGCTCGCGATAGACTGGCTCCGCAACATTCGTGATCAGACAGCATTCGATGCCATATCGCGATGGCGCTTGTCACTCTAGGCCAGGCGGTCACTGTGACACTGCTGTGACATGTTTCACGGTGAAAATGTTGACTTCACCTCAATTTCTGACTTGAAGGAAAAAAAGCCGTAAGCATTCACAAATGGAGATTATCAGATCGAAGATAGATTCATTCATAATTGAATTCCAATTACAATTTGATTGACACAAAACAGTACAACCACTAACAATATGAAACAAACAATTCATAGTATTCTCAAACTTATTCCATTTGTTTGTATTATATTTACACTTCTGCATATTCTGATATGCTTTCTCATATGTATATTAGGGTTCCTAATTGAATAAAGATCTATCTATCTATCTACAGATTTCCAAAGAGAAATAATTTCACTCAATTTTTGAATTATAAAAGTTTGGTAAGTTTCAGACTACAAAAATTATGTACCAGCATACTTTTCGCAGCTCATGAGTATCATTTGGTACTATCTGAATGATCCCACTTGTAGTGACCTTGAAAATCACCATTCACTTTCAGAGTATTTTCAATGCAGTGAATCTGTGTAGAATCTATCCATTGTGGAATATTTCTGAATCAGAATATCTTTCCTAAAAGTTCTCGAATGGTAAAATTATTCAGGAGAAAATTCAAAGAGCGATATGACCTAATTTGAAAAAAATACAGTTGGAATACCCCAGGGAACCATATTCGAACTCATCCAATTTATTGCTCCTCTAAATTGACTCCTACTTCTGGAAGAAAAAGTATTTAGCTTTGCTGACGAAACTGTGATTCTATAAAGGAGTTCAAACTGGAAAAATTCAAAGTTACAGTCGAGTATTGCTTTCCGATAATCCAAAAATAGTCATGATAAATTTACAATATACTTGCCCTTTGTATCATAATACAGCGGAAATATGTTAGTCCTGTATATTGGTGGCACATATTCCTGAAGGCGAATCCATCAAATATTTAACGATTATTACGTAGTTCAGCAATATCGCTACAATTTACTGACGAAAAATGTTTATATAAACACATTTTCGCACATGCGCTATTTGAAATTCCATACAGTGTGAATAGGGGATGAATAAATGGTCTGATGAAAATGTTTGAAGGAACAAAAATCACCAAAAATCTACGAAGAGAACGATAATGATGAATGAAGAAAGAAATTGTGGATAAAGACAATATTTTTATGATAGAGTGAATTAAAGACATAAACCAACTTCAATTCTCCTCACGAAAGGAACAATTTTCTAGAATAACGAAAAGAAAAGTGTACTGGCCAATTACAGTTCAATCGATCGACCTTCCGTTATTTCTATCACCAGAAACGAAATCAACAGAGGAATCACAAAATACCCAGGAAGTAACAATGTTGCAGATCGGTTATATAGCTCTCGACATCAGATATCAAAAAGTGATTTCGTAGTTTGTGTTGAGCCTATGTGGAATTCGATTCCAGAAAAACACAAAGAATGTAAGAAAATTGCTTTCGATATTTCTGAAGCTTTGATCGAATATGACATCGATCCGTCTTGAACAAACTACCTTCTTATAGCTGGTTTACCAGTAAATAGGTTTTACTTTGAGGATTTATATCAGAGCTAATGTTTTTTTTTTAGGTACAGTGAAGATACTCTTTTCTCATTCGATGTTTTTGATGGAAACAAGTTTCCGCATATTTTCCATTCATGAATTTTGAACTCTAAACCAAAAATACGATATTAAACATGCCGTCACTCTTTGAGAAGTTACAGAACTTTGGAAATGTTTGAATTGTTTCAAGGAACGGATATGCTTCTCAACGAAGGCATTTTGACGGTTCTATTGGAAATTCACTGAAATTGAGATTTAGCTGATTCACTGCAACACTCTTTCGAATATTCTCAACCAAGCCCAGATTCCGTTTGAATAGTTGACTGTGGATTTTGGATATATTTTGCGACAACATATAGATCGACACGAAAACCTCGTGATGAGTTTTGTGATGATGAAAATTATGCATGTTTCTTTCAGATTCTTGAATAATAGTTCTCGGTTCAGAAATGAGTAAAAGGTCTTTCGACAAACTATTCCTCAACAATTCATCTTGGGGGGTTGTCGAAGTTCATTGGTCTATTTGTGGTATTGGCTCGAAGTAAAAAATTCATTATACAATGAAATAAATCATGAAAAATCTGATAATGCGTTCACATGTTTCGGAAATGAGACACGCTCCTGGTATAGAATATGACATTTGTTCATAAAACGAAAGAACAAACACAATTCTGTGGCATCCTGTATTATTCACCGAGTTGTTCAATCCTACTTAACCTCAATATAATTTGAATTTCGTCAGTTACGGAATCACAGAAATAAGGGGTGTCTTTAAACAATTGTTACCATTACTCAAAACGAATGTGAATATTGAATTATGTGTCTTGGTATTTTTAGGGCGAAAGATTTTGATCTATTAATCTTTCCTGGAAAGCTATAAATGCCTCACAGAACGATAAAACTATTCTTATCGCAGGATAGATAATTAGCAATACGGACAAGATTTCGCGGAAAATCAAGATCCTATCGTATAATTCTGTCTGGCATGTTTGGTCATCTTGTTCGTGATTTCACGAAACGTACGTGATTAACCAAGTTCGAAACTATTAATTAACTAGGGATATTAGAGGGCCTCCATGTTGGGAACAACTAGTCGTTATACAGTAGCTTGGATTGATTGGATATTGGAAAATACGCTTTGAGAAACATGATAATTTCATATCAATTTTTCCGACGGCTGATGAAACATTTCTACGACGTAATTTGATACGACTGTTGATTCTTCAATACACATAAAAATCAATGAGTGATAGTTTGGATGTCGAAAAAGTACATGTTCAAAATATTCACCGCAATTGTCTTGGCATTTTCCTAAATTTCCCATTTTAAACCTTCCAACATTCTGACATGGTGGGACCATCTGATTGATGACCCGACTTTTATTTGATACTATTCATACTCATACCAACAAATTGGTGTAATCTGAGAAAACGAATGAATAAATGAATATTTTATTATTGAAATTCTTCGATAAACAATTCGAATCGATAATGGATCACTTATTTACGTTCAAGCCAATTATTCCTTGAGCAGTTTTTGATTGCTATAGAAGTTATTTTTCAGTTAAATTAGATTCAATTTTGTAGCAAATAGCACTAGAACTTCATTCAACATAGAAGTCTCGTATCATTTTTTTGTTTATCCCAATGCTTTTTCCGAGTTTCACTTCATTATATTCGGAGGTGAGTAGCTATAACTCCACAAAGACACATACCCAGAATATTTTGTGTCCAACGGACGATTCTACGTTGAAGAGGGTTATTTGATAAATAGAAATTCCACCAGCCAAGTTTTTTGCTGGATTAAGATCATGTGTCCAGGACAATATATCCAACTCCGTTCGGAAGATATGACTCGAGAATATTCGGTTACATAATGGAAATTCCTCAAAACCTTTGTGGCGATCTCTGTCTCCGTCTATTTGGTCTTCCTCTCTCTAGTCCTATTGTGTGCGACGCTTTACCTCATCGAGCTCATACTTCATTAGAAGATAATAATAATGGATCATTATGTATGGAGCTGCCGTATTATTATCATTTATAAATCGAACTAGATTCTATATCGAGAAACGATTTCCGGTTCAATTCAATACAGCATGGTGGTTGTGCTTCCTACAGAACCAGTTGCTATGTGAAAATTATTAATGATGATGATTGTTCTCTATTTGATTGATTCTGACATTCTGAATCTGATAATAACATGGACAAGTTACAAAAGTTCTCATGAAAACAAACGAAAAAAAGTTACAAAAATATATGAACCATGCGTTTATATACACAATGAAAATATTTATTGGCGAAATAAGCGAACCACTGCAAGAGAAAATAATCATTTCCTTGAACATTTTTTTGATTGAATTCACTTACTTGCTGACTCCCGACTGTAGGTCTTCACTTCTATTTTGCTCTCATCTGAAACAAAATGAATGAGAAATCAGAAACAATGTTGATGATTTGAAAGACTCAATGAAAAATAAATAAAAGAGACATAAAGTATCACAATATGCCTGAGTCACATTCGAAAACATTAGAATTGTTGATAGAAAAAAGAAACATTCGGGAGTTGTGTCAATGTAATGCTCGTAGGGTGTCATTTTGAAATTGAAGATGTTAATCATTCATAGTAAACTGTATGTTGAATATAAAATTCACTGTATATTAGCGAATCGCTGACTCTCATAATGGAAATAATTTTATGGAACAATGTTTTGAAAACTTTCTACACGTTTCAAATTCAGTAGGTATGTTTAAAAGCAAATGATAACTTTCACAACGCTAGAAGCACTATTTCACATAACATCCACGATGTCGACTAGAATGAAGAGAAGCTAATACAATTTTAGTTGGGATAGCTAAAAAACCAAATGGAAAGACTAAAAGGGCGTCATAATTCACGAGCATGTGAAACTCTCTGGAACTCAGTGCCAGCAATGAAGTAAAAAGTTCAAAAGAGGTAACTCAACTAACTTTAATGCGATTCGTATGTTCATATTGTTTCATTTCCGTTACGAACTCACTAGACACATAATATTCTCCATTGTGTAACAGCTTTCTGATGGCTGTTGTGAACTCATGGCTGAATAGTAGGTACCTACTGCCCATATTTTGGGGCTGATAGATTGTCAAAAATATTTGAAACGGATTTTCGAATTGTTTTCGATGTATAACTCGACATATACTCATAATTTGAAATACGAAACAAGATGGTGGACAGAATATGGTGATTCTCTAACTGTCCATGTAGAATATTGAATGATGAAGTATCTAGAACTAGAAACTTGATCTATTTGAAAATGTAATCCAAAAACTCTCCTCCGCCATTTTCTATTATTTTTACCGAGTTCCATCTGATCATTCACCAAAACTTGAAACGCATTCGCCATTTTCAACTATATAACCTGAGAATGAAAATAATTATAGTAATCGAATAATTGAAATTACCGTATTTCGTTCACAAATCTCAAAATTGTTTGTTCGTCAACTGGACGGAGTACAAGTAACATAAGCTTCACCCGCAATTTTCATAGAAACTTTTTGTTTATCTGACGAAGATTGTGGTTTCTATCTGAACGTTATAATCCCAAATAATTGAATAAGTTTTATATGGAATTCAATGGATGCCCACTCTAGAATTTGTACGTAGCGAAAACATTTTAATTGAATAAGGTGTTTCTTCATAACTTCAAAAGCGTTTGCGGCAAAAGTTTGGCTGGTTTCAGTCTCCCCTCTCTATCGATCGTTATTTTTGTTGTTTGATCGCTAGGATATCCGATAAAGTTGTGTTTCCGGCTCCCAAGTTGAACCGCAAGCTGAACGTCTAATCCCAACAAAGTATAAAAAGTATCTCGACGAAATGAAATCTGAAAATTATTTCGAAGTTTTGGCGGACTCGCGCTCGCGAACGAGACTAATGAAATCTAAACAAACGCATTTCTTTCAAGACTCGCGTAAACGGGCTCCCGCACTATGGAATATTCAATCCACGAAATCCTCGAAACTTCAAAGAATTTGGAGATATACATCTTAAGAGCTCGATGCTACGCTCTGTTCCGATCCTGTTGATGCTATTGAAATGTTTTACCGGATCCAGATTGTGCGAGATTTTTCGTGAGAGAACTTCAAATCACTTTGTTTCATTTCTATATTACGTTTCAATTCGCCATCACTTCGGATTCTCCGATGTGCGACTCAGCAATACCGGGAAACGTGGTTTTTGTTAAGTCTTTCCGCGACAATCTTCTAAATTTGAAGATAAAATCTTTCTAGAAAAGGGATTCGGATACTACACAATTTTCATTGGAAGTGATGAACCGTCATAAGATGTTCAGCTTATAGAATTGATGATGCAAAAATCTCTCCTGAAATTATATAAAAAATTATGATTATTCCATTTATTATTTTTTATGTTCTCAAAGCGCAATGTTTGGTTTGTTGATGCGCAAAAATTCAAGCAATGAGAAGTTTGGTAATGGGGAAGACCACTATGTGATGAAATCCTTCCGAACCTCTCTTAATCGATGAAGAATGATATTGGTTGAGTGTATATCCAATATCAAGGATCAATATCAAAGCAAATAGACTCTACAGCGTTTTGAAATCAGCATTTTCATTCAAAATTTAAAAACGCCAGAAATAAGTGGGCGGTGCTATGAGCATATGACGTGCTACAACCTAAGTCCATCTTTGTCTGTTTCCGTATATCTTTTTCTCACACTATATGGAATGTTGTCAAGTTTACTTGTGGATGACTCCTTATTCCTTCGATATATTTTCCCAAAAAAGTATCGATAAGTGATAATTATATCATTTCTTGATAATTTGTGGAAAAAATATCATTTATATTGTATTCTTTTACATCTTTTATTCCGAGAATGAGTTGTGGTATTTTGGTTCGGCAACATAGCAAGATTTACCATGGAACAATTATCTATGATTGGTCAGCTCAAGGTCGATGAGCTTGTCGGGCTAGCACGTCACACTGCGTTACACCAATGAGAGCAACCTTTGAAAATGGCGCATGAAATTGTATGTTTGAAATCAATTCCGTTTATTTTATTATTTTATTAATGATATAGACTGAATGTAAAAATTAAAAAAATAATGAATGGTACTCTTTGGACATACAGAATACGATTATGCTGTTTTGAAAAATTAGTAGTCTCCCCCATTAGCTGGATACTTTTAATTTTCCACTAATGATATTGAATTTGTCTGTCAAATCTGTATGAACAATCTTTCCTAAATTATATCCTCCTCTAGTGATATTAGATATGTAACACATGACTCTTAGGAGTGCTTTATTTCCGAAATGGGATAATTATTATAGTCAGATCATTATTTCTGATATTTTTTCGAATCGAACTGTGGAATTTGCTGCTACCTCGAGGCCCTGTTTGGAATGCGATAGAGACATCATCAGATAGCCTTCTGTTTCCCAGCCATTCTTTCTATATGCAAATGCGAGTTTAATATCAGTTTGTGCCGTGAAAACCCATGATAAAAAGTATGATGCGTCTGCCTGAAACGACCCAAGGACCACAAGCCGATATTGCCGTTTTCTAGCCAGGCCACGGCGGGATGGGTTTCATGTGAAGCACGCTTTCCTGAAGGATAGCACGACAGAAGACTGTAATTGCGCCTAGACGTGATCAGAGTTTGGTAACAAGCGCTGTTGGATGATCACTTGGGTGCTGTCGCCGCGCCGAAAAATTCGATTTTTCACCAGCCACCATCGGCAATTAGTGTCTCTTGAGTAATTATGGTTGTTGTTCTGCTCCTGACGGGAATACACTTATACAGGGCCACGAAAAAGTTGCCAAATATTTTTTTCTCTAGCGGTCGCTACTCCCTCATCATCATACTGTTGTCTTTATTCTCTTTGTTTCATTAGTGTGATCATCAGTTTTTTTTTGAAAAGCTGCACAAAATCCAAAAGTGAGAAACATTCAGAAACTATCACGGTTTTTCAATAGGGACAACATAAGTGTAATTGGAGTTTTGTCAGGTCCGACGATTGGTTGATATTATTGCAGTCGATCTGGGAAAATACCAAATAATAATGATGATAAATTATACAGAAGATCACGTCGATAATCCATTCGAGTACTGTGGTCCATGAACACCAAGAAATAATATTAATTTCTGAAAGTTGGCCACATCCCTATACTTCAATGTGATCTTATCGAATGACGCCACTCACATGTTTTTTCAAAAACTCGAAGATTCACAACAGTTTCGTTTATCTGCAAATCTTGGAATATCAATGTTGAGAGAGATTTCTTATTCATAATTAAACAATTTGAGCTTGTAACAAACTTCACTGACGTCTTAGGACGATTGAACATTTGGAAACCAGCCATCGGTCAATTTTTATCTATTACGGATAATTGCAGACAAAAACACTGGTGATGTTTTTGATTAAGTCATAGTTCTGTGGATATCAACAAGAGCCACCTCGTATATTTCTGTTCAGGAGACTTATCACAAGCGCTGTGCTAAAACACGTAATAAGTTTCAATTATTCAAAGTGTAGACGAACTATTAAGTACCAACAATTATGCATTGGCGGTAAAAAACTTAACGAACTTAAGATGAAATTAATAGATTTTCTGTCTCAAGATTGTTTTCTGCCTTGACTACATTGATGAAGTGAGAAAAGCGAAGTGAGTACATATACCTTCCATCATTTTTTTGGTATGATTTGAAGATACCTTCCTTCAGTTTGTATCTGTTAACTGTGAACGATTCCTTCGAATGATAAATGTAACTATGTATTCGTGAAGTTATGGAACGTTTCTGATTCAATAAAAATGTAACGTGGAATGTATTGTGATTTTTTTGTTATTCATTCATCTGAGCATTTCGTAATCAAGATGAGATGAATGGAATTGAAGTGATTATCGAAAACCCAAAGACATCACGAAAGAATTGCGGATATAAATGGTGAAGAAATATTTCGTTCTGGAAATAGATGTAGTTGGAGCAAACACAAAAAGAATCGTAAAAAGAAGAAATAACAAATAATATATGTCGTCGCGCGACCCTCGTAAGACCTCATCACACTCAGGGGGAGTTGGCTGCGAAAGTAAGGGTTGGTAAGGGCTGAAGCGCCTTGTTTCTCCTCATAAACTGTCCGGGACAGATCGCCTTTCGCCTTATGGGAACTGCGCTCGGGAATATCACACGCCAAAGCTCCAAAGCACCTTCCCAGGAGGTGAACAGCATTTGTTGCGGCCGCTCGCCAAAGCTTTCATATCACCGATATCATTAGTGAATGTTAATTTTGCATGCGAGACACAATGCAGTGCGGGTTCGGAGAGTGGCGCGAAATCCTACGGCCTACGTCCTACATTCACCTAGGAGATCCGCTGATAACGCACGGCGATCAATCCTAATGGCCTCTTCAGTACCCTCCATGTCTGCCACTTCTCCAGAATACATAAATAATAAGTACGTGGTTTCACACATAACTTGAAAGGTCCTACATCTAGCGAACTGATGGAGACACAAGAAAAATTTTACAGCCATATCAACTCTCCTAATATTTTTGACTATACAGGATTATTCACCAAGCAGACATTTTTCTCAATGAGAACTGGAAAGTTATCTGAACTTCAAATAAAAATCAAGGAAATCAACCTAAAATGTGATATTTCAATCAATGAAATCAATTTAAACGTTAGCATTGCTATTTGTCTCGCTCACACTTCATAAAACCACTACCTCACTTCATGGAGTTAGGGTCTTAAGGCAAGCTTTGGGTACACTATGATAGTTTTCGAAGCAGTGAATTGAGTGAATATTTTTCTCGAAAGTTGGGTTCCTTTGCGAAATAAAAAATAGTGTACAAGTTAAGAAATATCCTGGTATGATACTATTTTGCAACCCCTATTGAATGCGTTAACTTTTAATCTCATTTGTCAAAATCTATTTGGTTTTGAAAGAAGTGATATTTTCTTTCAAGCTGAACCAGTTGGCTTCACATTTGAGGCAAAAGTTTATAAACATATCATTGAGCATCCCATACATAACAAGAAAAAATAAATAAAATGTTGAGATATGTCATCAATCATATGCTAGTGTTTCATGAAAAAAAAAGCCTGAAACATTCATTATTAGATACATGTTCAAAATTTGACTCCATAGCAAATTGATGTCATCTCAATTTCACAATCCAAACAATAATTTTGGATTTTCGTATGATTTTAGAAAAAATATGTTGTGTATTCCAAAGCTTTTCCATGAACAGAATCGGAACACAAATATTTGCTTCATTCAAGTAGCATTACAAGGCATGTTATCTATAAATTTGAAGACCGCAACAACTTTTTTTTTCATTATTGCAGCATATACTTGGCTGGCTGCTACAATGGCGATATTAAAAATTCTAATTTGATATCGCGTGCACACTATGCTCATATAAACTTCCTGGAAACTCCCAACTTGTTTCCCTTTTCGTAAGAAGGGGTGGTGGGAAGGACGCAAAATCAATATCCGTAACTCTTGATTGAATTTATTTCCACTCGAAGTTGAAGTGAGGGTTAAAATACGATTACACCTCGAAACGAATGTGATTCCCGAGCGGTGATTTCACACATTCATTCTTAGGCTCGTCGGGTAATAGTCACCGAATTAAATTAACCTCCGGTATACGCAGTTGAATCACTATCCACATGATTGCATACTGTCTACTCTGAAATACGCCTGTCGTACATTTATACAGTGGAAACATATAGGTTGAAACAAATCAAAAGTTTTATGGGGTTATTAGAAAAAAACTCGGACATGTTCATTTTATTCTTCTCTCATTTATCCATGTTCTGGTCATTGTTTTAATGATTTCATTTCTACTGGCAATAACCTATTTTGATGATACTTTCAGAAGAATATATTTTTCTGTTCTTCTATTCAGGGAATGATAGAAAATCTGCCGTGTTCAGTAGGTACATTTCATGCATCTTCAGTCAAATGTTCTCTATCTTGCAGTTTGATTTGACTTGAGAGTCATAAAGGTATAATTTCAGTCATGTTCCAGTATTTTTTCACAACAGAGATATTTACGAATATTATTGTGGATTTCGGAGTTTTTCGAGCTAACAGATGACAAAAAATCTCTCTCATTTGACAACCATGCCGGATACAGAAATTTTGGTACTGGGCGATCGCAAGGGCATTACCCTGGTTATATTAGAAAATCTTTTTGTCGCGAACAGAAAATCCAAAGTCTTTGTTGAGTCTCCAAGTTTGGATTGGTTCAATATTCGATATTCAATTGATGATAATGTACTTTGAAAAATGACAAGACTGAATTCCGGTACTTTCATTTCCTCAAAAATTTTGATATCTGGGAAATAATATTCAGTCAGATAATCAAATGAACATTCACAATCTGAAGGGCAGCCTATTTGGGTATGAATGAACATAAATCACATAATTTTAAAACCTGGCAGCATTATACCTTCCTTTTGTGCGGAAGCAATCATAACCAAACTAGTGAATCGTTTTGTTAGTTCGAATAGAATGCACAAAATCGCTATCGAAAATTACTAATCCTCACATTTAGGAGAAATTCCATTTCTGTATAGTAATACTCAATTCAGACAAGACTACTTTAGTCAACAACCCTTCCATATTCCTTGGCTCCTCATCAATCCATGGATTATGCGTTCGAACTCGTTTAACGCTGTAATATAGGCACCAACGGTCCTTGGGAGATAATGATATGCGGTAATTGATTCAACTAGAAAGAGGACGAACATAGCGAAGCATTTCTGGAGACACAGTAATATCCGGGCATGAAACATTAAGGTTTCAACCACCCATTAAAAGTAGAGACAGCCCTACGAGGGGACATCGACAATTTTGTATGAGAATTCAGCCCAATAACACGTCTGAATCTAGAGGTGCAACATAAACTTGGGGCACTCCACAGTAGATTTGATCTTTGAACACGGAGTTGGTATTTTCTCAAACTTTAAGCTTATGGCATGAGTAAAGTGCGGTATCTTGGATACCCTGACAGGTGATAAAATGGCATGAGGAATAGCTATGATTAATGGAGTTGTCTGCTATCGAGACATCCAGGAAAAGTTATTTTCGCATTTCCCTCGTATACGTGTTCCGAATTGAGAAGAGGATTACTCCGTGGCGAATACCTCGTTGTTACACTTTGGAATAATTTGCATTCATACATCAAATTGAGCCCTAAAAGGCTACGTTACCTACCTCTCAACTAGACGTTTATGAGAGTGTCCATAGATTAAATGAGACCAAGGAATTTCCAACTGAGGATTTTTCAGACAATCTCACCTGCAATAATTCTTCTCTCTTTGCTTGGAATTGTTCACACATATAAACCTCAAGTGCGATCTGGGAAATCGTATCATGAATATTGAAAGTGGTCTCAACTTGAATCCTTGGAGAACTCCAGATGTTGCGACCACGAAAGCCAACATATCGTTTTCGATTATGCGACGAATTTTATACCTCAATCATTGTAACTCTGTCATGGAATAATTGAATATTCTGATCAAAGGCAATGATTATAATTGACACAAAGGGAGATACATAGCCTAGTAAATGATGTACACATACAAGCATACAAGCTTTCACTATTCGTTGGTCTTCGTGCTTTTAATCAGTTCATTCAACGCACAATACCATGCACGAAATGGAAGTGCCCAGAGGATATTTCCTCAAACTCCCAATACATAATTCCAAAATTCCAAAGAGAAAGAATATCCATCACACCCAGTAGGAGAATCCGTTCTTCAATATGAGCTTTTCATATTGGAAAAGCTATCAATGTTCCATGAACCTATAAATATTGCTATAACATCAAATTATTATGGATCAATCACAATGGCCCAGTCTATCATATTATCGGCTGTATAAAGACTTCAGTTAATGGATATAGGAAACATTATAGCTCAGGAATATTAAACTGTCCCCGATTCTAATAAACTACTAATAACTCAATATAAACCTAGAATGATGAGATTTCGGACCATCCAAAGTGTTATATCTGTCATGAAATCATCTTGAAGGGTAGTTATTTTACAATCCTTCCAAGCGAAATTGGAAACGAAGCATCAAAATTGATATATTAAACGACAGAAAATGATTTTTGCATCGAAGGGACAATCGAGTGACAGCCAAGCTATGAAAGACAAATGTGGATGTTATCAAATTGTAACTGTATTTCGAAAGAGAGCCGAAATAAGGAGATGCTAAGAGATACCAAGCAAAGATAGACCCAATTACTTTTCTTCGGGAATGGTATTACCCTCGCTCAAGATAATTCGAAGATAGATAAGCGTCTATCGAATAGACCAGAGTGCCATCGATATAACTTTCAAGCACCACCACGTCAATGTTCTGTGACTATAAGTAGATTATAAGGACTACAGCATCTGGCCTGGGCTTCTCTGGAATTCCGTTAGCAGATAATTTCCTGGGCGCAAAATATTCAATTGAGGATTAAACATACACAATGGACCCTTCATGCAGCACCAACTGATTTCAACTGCAGTTTCTCTTAGGATTGAATGTGGGATGATGCTAATGCAATGATGACTATAAAAATCAATGTCTCTACCATAAATATCACACGCAGCATAGTCGTTCTCATTTCATTCGGTTGTACTGTACATTCATCAAATTGTGTTAACAAAAAAGTCAAAGAGGAATGTCATATCTAAATGGTGGCATTCCTGTCATAATTATTGATATCCTACGCACACTGACAAAAATATATGTATAATGTAACAAACCGGCCTTAGATCATAAATATATTTTTGAATACAATGATACCCTACGCATCCATTGAATTTCATCTAGGAACATACACTGCTTTCTAAATAAAACCTGATAACTATAACACCTACCGATAACTGTTCTGAATTGGACCTGTGATCTGGAATGTGATATTGTATGGTGGCTGACCCCAATCTCCTATGACTTTTCAGTTCTTGGCAATAAATTTCTATGAAATATTCATCAGAAGTGAGAAATAAACAGTATTCAGTTTTCCAATTTCAATTACGAGAATCATGGACACCAACACAGTTGGCAACACCTTGATTCGTTCTATTCGATAAGTTATGAATAATAATACGGATATATGGATTATAACCAAAACTATCAGGAGATGTGCAAGAAATGGTCGGATTATTGATGGAATATGTCAATCACGACAAGAAAACTGTGATAATTTACTGCTGGAGGCTGTAGAGGACGGTCGGAAACTCTTTCATGATGATTTTGTACATAACAGTGAGTGGCTGCTGCTTTGAATTCGAGTATCCAGACTGTATGAAATTCTGCTGAATCTGCACATTTTGGTGAAGAAGAATAATCCAAAATATAGGAAAACGAAAATAAAATGGAGACATTGATGATAATCAACAGCCAGAAATTAGGAATTATAAATACGTTATTTCCACGAAACTGACGGAAATTCATCTGTCCAGCTGTCAATTATCGATAATAGAGTTCAAATTGGGAGTTGAAACTACCCAAACCTCTACTTAGAGAATTTACGTTACTGACATATCGTGGAACATGAAGTTGATACATTAAATAGTTTGGTTTATTATTTCTCTCCTCACATATCCTTGACTCGTAGCAGAGATAAAAATGAAAAAGCGCAAATAATTTATTCGACGAAATAGTGGGAGTAAGATTGTGAAGGCGAATTTCAAGAAAAATATGTCTCCTTCAAGATTAACCGGTTGTAGAATGAAGGATATTTATGACTTCAGTAATTCATTGTAATGTTCAGAGTATGCCTCACGTCACTACAACTGGGCTCAAGAGTAACACGCAACTAATATTCGCAACCAATAAGGCGGTTTGATTTTATCGGCTTTAATTAACTGTGAGATATCTTCGCGTGATGTTTTCGTGATAAATACAATTAGTTTGCATAATTTACACCACCCAGACTCAACTCGGTTTCACTTCGAGCAGACAGACCAACACTCACTTCATGAGATCAACCACGATCTAAATACATCCCACGCAATATATTCAATAAAGACGATGTTATAACAATGATCACAGATTTCAAGTCTTCGGATTACTACAATTTCAGATACTGAAATATTTTTCTGATGTCAGAAAAAATGTTAAGAAGAGGAAGAGATGTAAGCCACAGAAGATGAAACTCACAAAACAATAATGAACATTCACTGTTGACAGAATGAAGAAACATAATTTTCTTTCGAGCTCTACAGTTCATATTCTTTAGGGTCAGTTCTTGTTGAAAATATAAAAGATCATAGAAATTTCGGAATGAATTTGAAGAAAATTATTCAATATTGAAGAGACAATTGCTTTCAAAATTGTCGTCGGATTTACACTGTCATTTCTTGAGACAATAGAAATTCGAGCTTCAACCAGTGAGATCCTTTGGTGCTTACACAACCGACAATGTTCAAGTTATTCATTTTGCATATACCGCAGTGTACAGGGCGAATATTAATATTCATTACAATACCCACGCTGTGCTGTTTTGCAAGGAAATGTAGGTACCTCAAGTAATTATACACACCGTTGAAGATTATTCTTCTCTCTGTGTACATGTTTATGTCAGACTATGAAAGCCAATATCGGCTTCGAAATTACAAGTATAGAGGGTGGTCCTCATTTCACTAGTATTTGTGAGGCTGTTCAAAGTCGGTCGTACAAATTAAAATCCACTCTGAATACGATACTAGAAAGTGACATAAATTTGTCCAGAGCTATGTCGTTAATGCCCTGCTCCAGTAAGTGTTATTTTAGATTTATATTAGTTCTATGAATATAAGTAATTTCGAGAAGAGATGAGTTTGAAAGATACTCGTTAGTAATTATAACTTATAGTATATATGACTAATTCAAAAACGAGTTTTATGCATAATTATTATTCACACTGAAATGTTATGCATTCTATTATAGTCCAAAAAATACTGCGTGGGCTGAAATTCTTGAGCAATCAGGCGCCTATTAATAAGATTATCCACATGAAAATGCATAGATATAAAGACAAGAAAGGAATAGATGGAATAGAGTGATGTCAGACTGAAAAGTAACTGTTACGAACATCAATTTGTCGTATGGAGACTATGAATGTGGCTCTTATCGTATAAAATATGTGCTAGATCATAATCTGCCAAAGGCTTTCGAATATACACTGAAGGCAGATTGAGTTAGAGTCGAAATCAACTCGTTGCTCATTTGTGTAATGACTTATGACAAATAAAATTCACTTGGCAGCATGTTATACAGGGTTTTCATAACCTCGAGGTCGTGTTTCGAATTAAAATAAAACACGGCTAGATCTTTGTTCAAAACAATAACAAAAATAAGAATAAAATCATTTAGGTGCTATGATATGATAGTTCATCGATTGAAATAGACCCATGAGGTCTAATTCAATTTCAGTTTTCGAACCTAACTTTCTTTCATTCTGACCCAAAAAATATGGCCTCGAAGATTCACGCAATATTGATGTAACATCCTTCATATTATTCATATTTTTTCATGCATGTTTCTGTTCACCTAATATTGATGGATCGGTGACAAACATTATTCTTAGGGTTATTTACTCTCCAGCTACAGTGTTTACGCTATGGAGATAGAAAAAGTTGAAATTTAAAATCACTGTGGTCAGCATTTTCCGAGTTCTCATTCTATGAATTATCATCCATGAAACAAGATATAAAAGGAAGATTGTGTAGATAATTTTCGGATCTTGTCCAAAGAAGAATTGAATATGATGAAGCTGAAAAAGCAATACACCTCAATTAATTGCTATCACTAGAAAACTATCATCTATGGATTTTCGTATAAACGAAATAGTATGAAGAAATAATGTTAGAATGCATTCCCAATCGGTTGAGATATAATAATAATCCTTGTATTGAAGTAGTATTGACGATCCGCCACTGTAATGATTGATGCTCTCTGATCTAATTAATATCGAGCCCCCTCGAGATAATCCGTATGGTAAATTGGTTCTGGACACTTATCATCACTCGAATATTTTATAAGCACACTTGACGTCAGAACCGTGTAACTTAACGAAAACGAGGCAAAAAAGCTTCGGTTTTGAGAGCTCATTTCAACTTGAATTGGTCGCATTTGAATGTTAAAGCGGCTCACGGATTACTTGTCAACGTTTCCATTCACATCAACCACACCTGGTGCATTTCTCGTTGCTTAACCCTGTCAACTGCGCCAAAATCGATATCCATAAAACTAACACAGTTTCGGAATCCGATGTTATAGCTATTCGATTACGGGCCAGACTGCAGGTTCCTCTTTTTTTTGCTTATCATCGTACGATCATCAATTTCCATTGTCGAAGCTGAGGGTTATTTCAAATCGAGGTCGGGCTCTTGTGTCAAAAATCACTGCTAATATAATATGACAATGAATAAACGATAACGAAACAGGAAATTTCATTAATTGATAAGAAAGCAAACTACTACACGAAAGGTGTTAGTTATTGACACGTGATAAGCTCCACGTGATCACCATTTCGTACATAATTCCAGACATTCTTGGATTGATATAATGTTTCCAAATAGAGAGAAAAACCGTCCATTGCCATTTTCATCTCTTTATCAACATTACCAGATTAAAAAATCGAAATCCATATTCATTGAAGAGTACCAATTTGAAGTACGATTCTGTATCATTTTCAAAACTTCAAAATCGCGAGAAGCCAGATTCAATAGGATCTGGAATGCGTAAGGAAGGTGCCTTCAAATATCCCAATCTCCTGTTAATAAATCTCTGAAATAATCTGACTGCAATATTAATTCCACAAGCTGTGCTCACCAATGGTCTGATCTCAATTTTCTTTGGCATGTATTTCATGGTGCTATTCAGAATGCATAATTTATATTTGAACAATTAACATACCTAATGGAACAAGATAAGACTTGAAGTGTCAAGCAGAAAATTATATTACGCTTCTGCAGTGTCGTAGGTAAGAGAATGCTTCATTTATGAAGATACAGCATGAATTAATCTTCGTCAGTTGATTATGATATATTATTCTTTTTCTCAGCTTATACAGGAACTACAAGATATATATCAGTATTTAACTTCATTAACTTACCTATCCGATGAAAACTACTTTGCGAATCACCATTGAAAAAATTACAAAGGAATCGTTGAAAGCATTGTAATTCATCATCGACATATACTACTCTTTATCGAACAAATATGAATTGATTTCAAAGCAAATATTTCTGTGAAAATCCTCATTGTGAAGTTATTCTACGTATGATTGAATATCATATTCCTAGAATTATTATTGGATTCACCCATCCTACGTACTATTGTCACCTCTATATACCATGTGTACAGAACAGAAGAGACATATTCTCTTTCAATGTGGCATGCATGCTCTTCCATAACTTTCCACATTGTATCGCATGATTGACTCCTAAGTCTTGTTGGTGCTTATATCTCCTACTCCACAATTGATCATGTTCTATTTAAAATATTCACTGTTTTCTCAGCTAGGGAATTCGTTCAGTTCTTTGGGAACCAAAATATACCTCTTACATCAATGATAGTTCAATAAGACATTATTAAGTTGAGTGAATTTTAAATGAGAGCATCCCTTCATTCGATAAAATATTATATTGATCGGTTATTACGCAGGTTAAATGTACGCTACTGTACATCGGTCACGATTTAATCAATAAATGCTGTAAAAGCATGAAGAGGCTACCACATTTTGCGAATATTTTCGAGTATGGATACGAAGAGATGGTCGATATATCGCACCTGAGTTGATGATTATGTTGTAAACGATATTATTGCATATAGTGTGGAAATTCTTGATTATTAATACCGTTTTATCTCAGCGAGGAATGAAGATTACCGAACGATTGTGCTACTTCACCATCAGGTTTGCTTTCAAATGAAAAGAATTTGTTTGAATATATTCCTCTGAATGCAATACATATAACTTCGTGACTATGGTGCATACAGGAAGTAATGAAAAAATACAATAACGACTCAATTCGATCGAATAAGACCCATAGAAAATATTAATTATTGTCCAGAGAAACTGTCAAACAATTCGAACGTCTAGTTTGATCACTATGGGTGATAAAAATATCGAAAGATTGAAGATGGAACTATATGGAAAATCAATTATATAACAAATAATTGCACTCGATCATTAATTTGGGACCGTTCAATGTTGATGATCCAAACATTCTGTACATTCTAGTTTCTCTGATCTCATAAATCAGTAAGTACCAGTTGACAATAACTAAATATCTCGCATCAATTCCCCTATGTATAGTATCACTTCGGAACAGCTAAACTTTTTATGTTCCTATTCACAACATATAGCTCATAACTTATCCAAATTGGTGTATTAACCTGCTCTAGGAACATAACGTTAATAAAACCACAACCTACGGGCTGCAATTATTGGGCACTATAAAGGCATTCCCGTCTCATTTTATACTTTATTGGAAGTAAAGAGTCAGAAAAATGGGTTTAAATACTCCACCGCACTTTGTGGCTTCACTAGCTTCAACAGACCACCCTTAAGCTAAGCCATTCTTTCGAGAGACACATTACCCATTGTTGTTTCTGAATGAACGTAACTAAATGCTTTCCATCAGTAATTTTATTCGTTCTCCTGTCTGAATTGTTATAAAAATACTCTGGTAGGCGTACCAATGCTCATGACTTATTCATTATTCTTATGAGGGAATCATCTAGAACTGAACATTTTTCATAATTAGGAATTCAAATTCCAAAAAAGGACAACCTTTTCCAGTAGGTTACATACGCTCGGTGAAAATTTCAAACATAAAATCAAGAGGGTAAGATTTAATTCACGGAAAAGCTGATCATCAGGTAGATATGGCATTGGTGGTGAGAATGATTTTCACTACTTAAAATCGTACCATTCTCAATATATTTTTGAATTGTTTTTCAAAATAATGAGGTCTGCAAGATAAACTCTGTATATTGAGTAAGAAAATGGAGGTATTCGCCCATCATCGATAATAGCTTGACTGCTTTGTTCTGGAAATATTTCATTAATCATTGGACAATTTCATTTCCTGTAAAATCTGGATTTTCGTTAACAGGTTTCTAGAATCATTCTGTATAAGAAGGCGACAGTCTCAAAACCTACGTATCTATTAACTTATCCTCTATTCGTAATTGCTTTTGCCGACGAAAAAAAGATGTTTGTTTTGAATATTCAAAAATGACTTTGAGGCATATAAATGTGTCGTTAATAGGTAATTAGAGGTGTGGTGAAATGGAATATTCTACTGATTTGCATGAGAAATTCATCATTTCTTGTAGTTACGGAATTACATCAGTTCATATTTGACTGGCCACTAATCAGACGATGGCAAAATGAGGTTAACCGGAAAACTTTCGATGTTTCAAACAGTACCAGCTGGGCAGAACATAAAACTAGAGCTCTAGTTTGCATTATCTCTATACAGTTAGCAGAAACAGTTCGAAATTTTTGTCAAGCAATAATCAGAAGATTATTGATGATACTATTCACTATAAATCATTCACTTTCAGTTTCGTACAAGAAATCATGGTCTGTGCTTTCTCAACTGTCTTAAATACACAATATATTTTACTCGTGACTATACAACGCAAATATTCCAACCTATTGCAGAATGTTTGCCTTATTCACCTGTTAATCATAGAATATTCCATGATAGAATGGACGAAAATAATAGTTTATGTTTGCATGAATTTTTCGATACATCCTGTATAGTAAAAATATCAATTTGCCATTCTGAAGGTGATGTCTTTATCTCTGGGGCCTCGAGGTCAGTTCTAAACGCATGGTTGATTTTTTGAGCTGTGGTGTGTGAAATCTAGACATTATTATAATAGTTGTGATGAGTGCATTATTATCATTTATTATAAATTACGGAATGCTGGTTCGCATATAATTTTCCGGCGTTTCCTCTATCTCGACAAACAGCTCTTGGCACAACACGAAGGTAATTGCAGTTTCAAACAGATGATACGGAGATCTATTCGTGATGAAAAGCTTCAATATCTGTGAATTCACCTCAGAGCAATTACAAACATGTACGAAGTAATGATAGATACGGCGAATTATCAATAGATGTTCGATGGAATCGAAGATTGTTTCTACAGAAAATTCACTCTGTCATTGATTTTCTCACATTAAATCACTTCGGAATCACGATTCTGATTGAAAATTTAGCATATAGTGCGAGGGGATCAGATAGATAGCTTCCTTTAAATAATTGTACTAATAAATCAAAGAATCCTTTCACAAATGAGGGGACAAATATCAGAACATATGTTAAAAAAAATAGGAAATACAGAACGAAGACCAAACAGAACTAAGAAACTGAAAATATATGGAATTATACATTAAAATATACAGAATTATGATTGATATTGAATCAGAATATTTCGAATTCTGGAAAATCCTCCTTATCAGTAACTCCCTTCGAATTATCCACTCTATTTCCCGAGTTTTTCATCTTATACAACGTTAACATCAACTATATAAGATGCAAAGGTACAAAATTGTTTAGTATAATGTTTATCATGCAACAGTTTGTATAGTTGTGAAAATAAAAATACATACACGCAAAAATGTAGAATAAAAAAATAACCGTCATGAAAAATAATCTGAAAAATATTCAGTGAGCAATGTGATAGATTTCGTCTGAGATGAATCCCATGAAAATATTATTTATTTTTTTCGAACAAACAAACTGTAGATCATGAGATCATTTGATGCAATAATATATGTATACTGTATATGCATTCGTTTCCAAGAACCGATAACCCGTTAGATATATAGTAGTTCTAGTAATTGTTCCACCAAGACCTTTAAAAAACTTGGGAAATGACCGAAGAAGAAGAAGAAATAACATCTCGGAATACTGCATTCGTGTCCAGCATTCCAACAGTACGCCCACTGAAATACATTTCACTTGGGCTGATGAATATCAAGAGGCATCAGTATGCATTTAAAAATGTTTATAGTTTGAAAAACTCTCAGACTTCTATATCAAGACGACTTTGCTTAGTGGAGCATGTACGTGGATTCAATCGCTAGCAGAGTTTATTTGAACACAGCAACAAAACAAAATCGACCTTTCTTCTGCTGCATGGAATGAGAGGGAGCTGATTTTGAAGCTACCAGCCTGTGCTTGAGTTAGGATTCGAAATCCCTACACCTCTTGTGCTATTAAAGAAAACTGTAATTATAAGATGGCTTTCCTAGGAGCATAGTTTCATTAAAATGAAAGCATTCACAGACGATAGTTCGCAAAATAACACAGTATGCTGTTACCTTATAGTCAGTATATCATACATTGTTATTACCCTGGACAGTTAATGCATGCTATTGTGTAAATTCCTTCTCGATTCCACTGTACAATTTCCAAAGTGCGTTACAAATGTGGGTAGGCACTATGTGTTCCTCAATTTATGTTATTTTCTATTGTATATAGAAATGTCTATATTATTATTTATACCATCCGTATTATTATCTTCTTTTTCTTTGGATGCTTTGGCTTCGATTAGACGACCTACAGTGGTAGTCCCAAGGTCAAGTTCTCAAGAATTATATCCGAAAAAGCATATTATTTACTCCAAATAATTCAACAAATACATATGAGAACTAACACTTTACTGATGTTATATATAATTATCAATTCGATCTAGTCGGAATATTTCAATAAAAATTTGTGGACATGGCCGTAAAGTATTTGAGTTTTAGAAAAATAATAAAATTTTAAGCATTCGGGAGCAGTATGAATTCGATTTTAATTTTTGACAACCCTGTACACTTTTGTTGAATTTCCATAACTGTGACACGAAGATTAATAAAAAAAAATACTACATTTTCACGAATTTAGGAAATCTCTAAGTTTTAATATGATGTATCAAGCATTTCAATCAACATTCAAAAAACCCGTTTTCGGCATTTTCAAAATTATATATTGTAAACCTGTCACAACTTCCTTCAAAATAATATAAATGAACTAGTGATGTATAAAAGTGGTCGAGAACGCCTTATTGAGTTATTTAATAACTTTCTGGATATGGAAATGAATTCAGTACATTTTTGAATGAGTGAACAATTGGTATATGTTTGATAGATATCATCGAACAAATTGTCCAATACAATAAATCATACAGGTAGTTGAAGATTTCGAAATCTGAATAACTTGCTATGATTTATTTTTTTAATCAAGACGTCTATATGATCTCGAGTTGTCATCGTAGGCTTCCTACACGAAAATCTACTCAGTGTAAATCCTGCATATCATACATGTCATCTACTCTCCTATTAAAATAAACTGAATGACTAATACCCTGAGAACAATAAGACAACAATGATATAGGAAGCTCAAGTCCTTTCAGGTGTTCTTCAGATTGCACCATTATAAATTATCAACTCGTATTATATTCATAAACAAACAGCCATTGTTTGAATGGATATGATAGGTACACAACCAAGGAGTTTTTCATCTATCATTGCATTAGAATGATGAAAATCCTGTAGCTGGTGAATGGAAACGATTATCGAGCATTCCAGAAATGCCCCAATCCAAAAACCTGATATCTCCATCCAAGTAGAAGCCGAGTTAAAATAAATTTATCGTACTTATGTAAATCGATTCCGCCGCCCATTCTTACCCCTTCGGACAAATAAAAGTTACTGTTTGGCTTAAGGTAGTAAATTTACGATCTGATAAGGTTGAATTATAGATCTGAATGAACAGGTTATACTGGAACTATTCCAGAGGAAAACTGCACCATCAGATCGCCATCTTTAACAGAAATGATAACATGAGATGGTTGAACCATTGTACCACCGCAAAAATACTCTGATTTTGGCCAGGTTCCATAAGCGATCGACCTTTGAATTCAATGAAAAAACGATTTCGTAGTCCTATTCACAATCATTCAACCATAACCAAATTGATAGAACCATATATCAATAAATCATTAACACTAAAAAAGGACAGGTCCGGATTCAGCAACAATATATTGAAAACCAAGGTCACAAACAAACAACCACATAGCTGAGTTCATCGAAATAAATATCAGTTTTCTCACAGAATGAAACTCCCAAACTGAATCTACCCGTTTCGTACATAATAATGGTGAAGATAAATAATAATTAAAATAAATCAAACCATTAATTATGTTTCTATCCAATCTCGACAATACATCGTATGTTCAGAATTTGAATTCAACTATATATGTATAGTGATTTCGATTGCATAATATAGGATCTTCAAGCTTTGTTATGAATAATGTCGGTGTCTTCCCCAAAACTTCACGAATAAGTCTACACATTCCTCTATGAGATGATATATGGGTTCATCCGTAAACCAGAAGAATTTTTAACACTTTCGGATGAAGTATATTGTATAATATCAATAAATTTCGTGTTCTCTCCTAAATTAGTTCTCATTTAAGGTGAATTTATATACCTCGCAGGCCTAACAAGGGTACTATAAATCATACATGATGTTCTGAGGTTTATTATATGCCTTGTTAATCTAGGCTATTATGAAACGAATAAATTCAAGTTTATACAAAATATTATTAGTGTTCAGTTGGGAATATGAGAAAGGTGTATTAGATGTCATCTGTTGAAGTTGAAGCGAAAAGAAACATAATCGATTCCAATTAATGATCAATAAAAGTAGCTGATGTTCCGAGCTGAACGAACCTTTCAATACATAAAATACCAACCAGGCCACGGCGTTATCATGACTGTATCAAAATGGCTGCATTCTCAAATTAGGGTGCATTTTATTGTTCTACATAAATAACAGAATGGTATCTCAACACTTCCAAGAAATTGATAAGTTAATTTATTGTTCATATGGCCCCAATCAACATGAAGGGATATACGATATTCAAATTATCTAATAAATACTTCATCGGTGTTATTAGGACGGACTCCCTACTGGTATACTCCCTGCGTTCAGAATGTTGTAACAGTTTATTAACCAATTAAAAAACAGAATGTTTTTTATCTTTCTTCGGCTAGTGGGGAACTGTGCCGTGTTTCAATACTGCACTATCATTGTCCAAAATGACTGGTATTCTTCAGCTATAATCAAACAATCTTCAAGTGATCAGATATTTTTATTTTTGAAGAGTTAAACGAAGTAAAAAATATTTTTTCTGAATGAACGAAGATCAACAACGATCAGAAACTATGCATGGTACTTTTTCCTTGACCTCCTGTATAATCATGATAAGACTCTTCTTCAGAAAAAGCGCATTTGTGTATCGATGGATTGACGAAGATCCAGAGTATTGTTATCGATTCTAGAACCAAGAACTAATCCAAGGTACCCTTTCGATATAAATGATGAATCATTATCTCATTATCCGATCTCTCATATACCAATGAATGCCATACACCCTGTACAACACTCGAATCGAACGATTAACGTCAGTTATCAAATCCAAACCACTTCAAGATATTCTATCTAGATTCAATTATTGTTGTCATGTCTCCCCCATCATCCGCTGGATTTATATTAGATATATATTTTTCTTGAGGCGCGTTCATTATCAGCTTAAAATATGAACCACTCCTTTGCTTTTTAACAGACACAATGTAAATGTCCTACGACGCGTAGGAGATTTGACACCTGTATACAAACAAAATCGTCACGTTTTTCTTGTGTTCTTATGTGCCTACTATGACTTTGTTAGACAGTTTGCTGTAGTTTAGTGTATATCAGCTTAAAAAGCTTAAGAATCATAACTACGATCTCAAACTCAGAGTTCTCAGGCTTCAAAATCTACTCAGGTTGATAAATGAATAAAAACCAGGGCAGATGTTGTTGGTAATTTTCTACGCCATTTCTCTAGATATGGCAACATTGCATGTTCTGTCAAACTGTCACAGCTCTCCCAGATGGATAGACTCAGCACGTTGTGCGAGGCCCTTGTTGTTCAAGTGTTTACACTTCAATTACAGAGTTATTTGAATTTTTACGAGTCTTGCTATTTTTTCAAAGCGTAGCTATACAACCTACTATTACGTACATTCTAGAGGTGCGAAAGAGCATTCTACCAAGCCATTTTTCTCTATTTTATTAACCACTTGTTCATATAACCATAGCCACCTTATTATTTTCGCGAAATTGGCATAGGCATGGTTCATTAAGTGTATAACAAATCATCAGCTTAGAGTCCTACATAGGGTGTACCGTAAAAACCTCATCAAACGAATTTGAAAAAAATAATAAAATTTTCAATCAATTCTAACCGCCATCATGAAAAGTAAAAAATTTTGTGAAGTAATATATAAAAATATAACATGAGTACAGCCAAAAATACTAACAGCAGTACTCAAATATCTGAAATATGATGAATCATGACAGAATTTTTCTAAACTAATTCAAATTATCATTATTGATATCGTAAATGTTGAATGTGAGAAAGCGATTAGCTGTTTTGGTGTCCTATCTGTAGACACCCAGTTCATCAAAATGACAGATGTCAGTCGATAGCGTTCATCACAATTGTCGTTTTTCTGGAAATTTGAATCGAGAAAAATCTGAGGAAATATATTTTTATAAGTAGTTCATAAATATACAGTGGAACTGAAAGAAACTGAAGGAGTAATAGACATCAGGGTCTGTGTTATTATTATAATTTCGAGGTGTTGTTATTGCCTTCAGGACGAATATGCATAATTTCGCACATTAAGGTCATGTAAGCCCTTAGGTTCTGAGAATACTTCGTCGGCACTGCATCCTAAATGGTTCAATTTATGCTTGCCACATTCAACATTAATCACACCCTTTTTGTTTCTTTTCCCGAATGGTCAAAGGAATCTTTGTTCCTGTTTTGAAACTGGCAAATCGCAATAATGAAAGGTATTCGCACCTTTTAGAGAAGATTAATAGAGGTGCTTATAAATTTGTATGAGGCGTGACTTCATTGCCAAATATTTTTCAACGCATGTTATTAAGTTGTCATCTTTATGAGTTCCTTTTAGAATTCACTTCTTTGGCGTCTTTATATTAGTAGCAGTTTATATTCAATAATTTGTTCCGAGGTGTTCTCTAATTGATGATTGTGAGCATAATATTTTCCTCTCGTATCAAAGATTGGCAAATCAAATGCGTTCGCGAGAGGTGTGTGCTTTCTCAAATTGACATATTCCAGCATGACTTTGTTCGTGTTCATATTCTTTTCACATATTTCAAAAAAATTAAGAATCTCTCCAAGGATGGAATATTTTCTCTTACCTACAAATATTCTGGTGATCTGGCAGAATAGCAGATGCATTCTTCATAATTTTTTAGTAAAAAATGCTTTATTAAAGCACACATTCAATGCCAGAATGATAGTATGTATCAAGGGGATTCTGAAATAAATTCAAACGAGTGCATTGCGTCTTTATCATTTGAGATCATCTTATTTATCTGTTCGATCACCTTTCAGTCGTAGATACTAATCTGCTATTCATGATTTGGAAGCAAAAGATGCTGGTGTTTGAATATAAATGCGTATCTTCAATATCCGTGCTGCTACTTTTTTTCCTCCTCAAGTGATTTAAAATTTATCAGAGAACATAAAACATCATGCCATTCATTCGGTCAATGTTCTTATTACAAACTCGAAGAACCCAGTCGTGTCCATTTGGAGTTCTGTCACCGAAGCTGAATCAAATAATCAGTTAAGAAAATGAGGTGTAATTTAATGCTGTCATCAACTGCAATCATTACGATTTGGTGCAATCAATTTTTTTTTGAAAATCGTTCTGTGTGGTATTCATTTATGTGAATGGATTTTTTTTTGAAAATGTTTCACAAATCCTGCATTCAGACAATGTCAACCGAGAAATTAAGTTCGTAAAAAATGGAAGAGGGATTACATGTTTGAGTCCTTCCGATCACTATACTGAAAAATCATCTATACGTAACCTGCTTCCATTTTTGACAAAAAATCTCCCCTCCAGAATCGATTTGGCAACGCTCTGTAAACGCCAGATTTATGTTATTGAATCGATGAGTCTTTCCAAAATGAATGATTATAAATATTGATGAGGCTTGAGGCTGGTAAAAGAGAAATGTAAAACTTCATCATGGATTGATGCATTTTGATTTTTTAAATGAATAAATTTGTTGATCCTCAGTGCCCCTTGGTGGATCAAATTTGATGTACAAACCACCCAAAAGCTAAATATGTTAAGTGGTGTGTGGGTTGGACAGGTGCTAAAGAGGTTTTCTCTCTGAGACAGGGTTTACCATAATTATACAAGCTACCTCTTTCTTGTAAATTGCGGTAATTATTTAGTCTTTCGTTTAGTTTTTTTCGTTTTTTTTTCTTGTCATTAATTACTTCGAATGATTTTGGCTTCCTCTCACACCGTTTACAAACTACAAATGACGCTAATTGGTAACCTTACTGATCTGAACCATGGATCTAGATGGAAAAGGTAAGGGATCAAAATATTAAAGACTGTCTGTTCGAACTGGAGTACGAGTAGTAAAAAAAAGAAAAATGTATCTATGTTCGTTAAACGAACAACAAAATATCATGATGAATAAAAATATTTCAGAAAACAGGCTGTGCCGAATCGTTATTGTACATTGGCAAGTGGAATTTTATTTTTATAATTTATCGTCGACAGTCTGTTTTTATGTGATCTTCAAAGTTTAGAGAACCCATCGATGTGAATATTGAATAACATCGGTCCAAGAACACCGTCCTGTGGCACCCCGTCCTCTTGTGTCAAGTATTGATTGGAAAATCCAATCAGCTAGCTGTTTCATTTTAGAGATTAAGTTTAATTCATATGATTATCATTAGTCCTTTGTAGGTTAACTAGTGTATACCTTCTCAGCAACCCTAAATTATGTCACGTTGCGTGACACTGGAAAGCAAGGTTTTGAAAATGGATTACATAATCAAATAATTATGTACAACAAGGGAATCATCCAGTATACTGTGGCTAACAATTTCAGTAAGATTTACATGTGTACGTTTAAATTTATGAGTCGTTTCCACAAACGCTGATTATACAGTTTAGTTGTTGCAATCATTTTTAGTGCTGTAAATTCAATTTTAATTACGACTACACAAATTAGATGACAAAATTGAACATTATTTGCGCCAATTGGAATTATATCATGCAACTAATTGAATCCAGTTGAACGTTCACAACGTAGTTTCAAATGTAACTGTTCAATTCGATGAAAATCCATTCGGATGTGAATTACCCAATACTGAAAAACGCTGAAAAATATTTGGAAGCTTCATCATCTTCAATAATAATTGCTACTTTATATTCGTTGATCACCAGTTTTATGGCATTCCATAATGCATTTCTCTTGTCTGTTAACAAATTTGAAAGTGGTCATAACAGCACTTTATAGATAAGAAAAAGTTATATCCTGCTATCCAAAAGTAATGTAAATTTCGTGGAACAAGATCTTGAACTTCGTTGACTAATAGTTTTAATCTAAACTCTTTTTAATGACTGGCATGAAGTGGGATAATCGACTGAATGGAATTTCAAAACTGAAAAATTACAAGAAGTTTAATTTCTATTTTAGTTACGAGATTAGTCTAGGAGATTAGTTGAAAATGAGGTTTATTACACTCGTGTTTGTCACAAACCTAAGCAGAGGCTGCAGAGGAATCCTCACATTCATTAGATATAATCTATTTTAATAAAGTTTATTTCAGTGTGACTGACTGATGGTATTTTTATTTTTGTTCCTATTAATTCCTCCGAAATCTTCATACAGTATGCTTGTTCAGGAATTCACGACCCAAAATATTTTTAATATTATGAAAATATCCACAAGTGAATCGATTTTTATTTCGGCATTTCCTTGTTATTTATCAAAATGAATGAATATACGATCATTTGATGATTGGTTGTCGTGAACATAACTTTATTCATAAACGCTTTCGTTAACCTGTGCAAATTCAATTTGACATTACGATTGGGACAGAGAGTATTGTCGTTATTAAAGCTTTGAATCTGACAGAATACAAACCATCCTATGCATTCATTATTCAGTTGATCGAAACGATTATCAGTTAGTCATTCCGTTGAAACAATATTATTATATTTATTCATTTGAAAAATCAGTGGATCTGGGTCCAAGGCTTCGAAGTTTTGAATTCCAATACTATTAAGGGAGATGAATCCATCGTGGATTTATTTAGAATAAGAAATCACCAGTCATGACAGTCTCAAAAATACATGATATGGGGAAATTTATGATGGACATACTGTGTAAGAATACCTAGAGACGAATAGCTATCGATATTATTACAGGTGTAGAAATGATGTGATGCGAAATACAGGAAGTTTAGTTTATAAACAACTTCTGCTACTACGATTTTAATGAAGCGATATATCATTCCAAATGGACTATTATGGAGTTCTGGACAAATGCGCATATAATTACATAATAAATTATTCACACTTACACAGCATCGAATGATCCGAGATATTTCCTGAAAAGCTGAAGAGGTCTCCTTTTATCATTCCAAAGTATCATCTAGATGAAGAAAATACAGGTCCTTCATTTTAAAAATAAATCTAACTGGAATTTCTAAATAAGACATTTATCCAACATTTATCCATAAACCATTTCTGCTCACTTTTCAAATATGTCACATTTTTAATAAGATTTCAATTATTCAATTTTGTGAGGATAATTTCGTGAGTAGCAATTTCATTCTGTTGTGAATTATTTAAGTTCTGTTGAAATATTTCGTATTGAAGTTTTGAATCAAATGAGAACAAAACAAAATGAAAACAACATTAAACGAATATGTGTTAAAATTTTCCTCTTGCTTATTCTGAGAGAGAGTTTTTTATAACCCGAAGTGTGTTCATGAGAAAGAGTTGTCAGATATTTCTTCGCCATCATTGAAATTGTAAAGGGATGCCACAAACGAAAGAAATGTCCAGTACTGTAAGTTCACGATAAAAAAAGTAACAAAGGGAAATCAGAAATGTACGCATATTCGAAGTTGATCTTCATAGTGGCACTCGAAAAATAGACAGCCTGTGGTATTCGGATCCAACTTGTTATTTTCGAAGTGATAAATGGGTCTGCATACACACACATGATGAATTATAATGATGCCTATCGGATGCCACATAATAATTAGGAAATCCAATGGTCACTTGGACCTGATGAATCATTAAAATTCGATAACTGGTTCTTGGATGCGAATACAAGAATGATATCCCATGGGCGAAAATGAAGATGAGCCCTTCACACAGCAACTTGAGTTGCTACGATGATTAATTCAAATTTGTGGGTATGTTCTCACGCTTGTAACCACACATCATTTGGAGTTGCAGATGGTGAATATGTGACATACGCGACAATATCTCGATACCTAGACTCTTATTATAATGATAATAAACTACCTTCTCTAACAGAATGAATGATTACAGGACTGTGATCATGTATTGAAGATATATTGAGTCTATTACTTTCGTATTATCTTCATCGAATATTCAAATGTTCGCTTAATCATTGAAATTAGAACACAGGAAAATAATGGGTAACGTCACATCGGTTCATGCAAACCACTAAATAATGAAAACGATGCTTCGATATAATTCTCAGAATTTAATATTCACCTGCCATCAGTTCAAACAAAATCATACATATCAAATTCCACATTCAATAGAATGTGTAATATATAGAAAAAGTGCTTTCATGTTATTATCAACTGCATCCATAGGTATTTTTATTTATTTAATTTGCATTGAAATTTTTCTTAGGGTATTTTCTGAAATTTCGAAAAGGAAAATGTGTCAGAACTGTTCTCCTTGAACGAATAGATTAAATTTATGTTGAAAATGGTAGAAAGAAGAATTTCTAACTGTGTTCAATCATCCTCAGGTGTAAACACACGAATCGGAGAGCTCGACGATTAGTTTTTTCTCGAATATTCTAGAGCAAGATTCCCATCGAGTGCGGTGGCTCCGGATCTGCTAGAGCTTTTCTCTCTGCTCTCGGGCGGTTCAACTCTTGCTGCCCACACAAAACTAGAGTGTAGGTTGATTAGTCTTACATGCTACGAACCGCTACGTCTATTCTCTTCTCGTATTCTCGTACGATCAATTTTTCTCAGAACGCCGACACTCATTGGCGCCAAAAACGTTGGCTTGGCGGATAATCCTTTGCGAATGAAATATTGACCAATAATTATTGTAAGGAAAAGTTCATTTGCATCTTTTCGCCGGTGCGTCTAAGGAAGAGCGATTGTGATTTGGTGAAAACGGGTAATCTCGATGGGTCTGAATATTTATCATGAATATACATAGGAAAACATCGGCACATGCTGTTCTTTTATCTACTCACGATGATCTGTCGAATTCCAAGTTTCTTTTCTCACATCGGTTGTAGTGAAGTATTCGAGAAAATAATTGTTCCCAAATGTTTCACAGGAAATAACTAATACTAATAGATTGACTAATAGACTGACCACCTAGCTCGATAAAAGATTATTTCCTGAAATCAATGAGAAATATCGACTTATATTTCTGATATTAATATGCTCCATATATATGATACATGAAGCACATTAACTCAAGGAACTTTCACATATCATTATGTAATACGCATTTTATATGTAGATATATACAATGAATAAAATAAGAATAGTTTCTAATTGAGATTATGAAGAAAATGATAATCCATGACCTAACAATTCATATTCATTCGTTGCTAGCTGAAGATTTTTTCATTTGGAGTCAAAATCAAAATTTTAATGCCCCTATCGAATGAAAAAACATGCAGTGTATTTATTTTTCATTATTTCAAATCTCGTGTATTTTTTTATCTGTTTGAGATCACCATTTTTGTGAATTTCGTAAGTGAAATTCTTGATTGCCAAAAATCGAATTGAAGTCCATCAATATTTTTTTGGTTTATGGATTGTCTGAATATTTTTTCGGTATTATAGTTAAAACATTTTTCAACACACCCAACCTCAAATGTGAAAAATGTATTTGCTAACATCGTATGCAGAATCTGCATTGCATGTGAGTTTTTACAAGGCTTGTTATCTAGAATAGACATGTTGACATCAATAATTATTGATTATAAGAAATGAAGCTGACATCCCAAGATAACAGTTTATCTCGAAAGGTTTTGTTTAGTTTATTTTCCCAACGTAACTGGAAATTTCTGTCCATTTCCGCCTACACCAAAATTCTCGGTTCTTTAGTAGGCAGGTATTCAACTTCACCGCACCCTGTAAAATATCAGCAACATTTTGCATGTCCGATAAAAACTCCAACAAGTTTTCTCTTGATTAATATATTATGAGAACGTTGGATAACAGCGACACCGATATAATTTGCGTACCTATATGTAAACTGGAAGATTCACATTATCGAAAACGTCGTAAAAGCTGTCAATAAATTGAAGGCTAAATAATCTTATTTAATTGTGAGATATCACATAAAGTATAGAGTTACAAGATAAAGTTTTTATCTCAATAACACTGGGTCTTGACGCATCTGAATGTAAACATTCAGTCCATATTTGTGCACAAGGAATTCCTTCTTCGAACATTATTCACAGGAATCAAAATACGCGAAATATCTACACCTGCTCTTTGAAAACTATTCAATAGTATAAAATCCAGAGACCTAGGAGGCCATCCGACAGCTCCTCGTTTGATTTTTTGTGTTGAATTTACGAATTTAATATTTAGTACGCATCTTTATCTAAGAACCTCATATATCAAATGTGATAAATTCATATTACGAGTTGCGTCAGAAATTATTTCAATGTGGCATAATGAGAAATCGTCCCACGTTTTTTGAGCTTTCTTAAGGACCGAACGCGTCCCTTTCCTTCACAAATTACTTTGCTTATAGTCGAAACATACCCAACGAAATTTTCATACATCATCTATGAGAACCGATGGAGAATAATAAGTTGAAGTAATAGACGAAATATCAGTTCGTGATATCTCGAGCACCAACCGTTGAGACTTTCTCATGCGTCTTCTTGAATTCTGTCGGCAAGGCGTTAATGTCGATTGCTACACTCAACGCGAGTATAAAGTATGACTGTAATCACTTAGAATGTTCGGTATTATTAAATATGATTGAGATCATACTTAAGTCAAGGAGTCATGAATCACTTCATGCTGTATTCATTTGATTTATACTGGGAAATGCATTTCATTTATACCGCTGACTTGAGGGAATAATTGAAACGCGAATGATTTCAACCATTCCAAACAATAATTCAAATAGAGTTGCTAGAGCGATCACCGAGTCTTGAGAGTTGAGATGGTTAGGATAATGTAATTACATCATCAACGTAGTCTGAAGGTTGAATCTGAACCATAAACAGGGTTGTTCGAATTCAATGGTCATAATTGGGGTCTCACAGCTTTCAACTGCTTCAATTCCTTCAGATATCCATTTCTCACTCTAGATCCCTTGGTAATTGTCAGGAATTTGATATCACTCCTCAGATTGTGCCTTAAATTCAGCTTATGTTCCATAAAAACGTGATTCAGGGTGACTACCCGTGATAACTGTTATTCCAGATCAGTCATCAAGTAAGTTTGATATACTGAACATCCATACATCAACTGCAAAATTGATAACAGGCTTCGAGTTTAATTACAGCTACGGAAATCACCAGATCAAGATCTCAAACGCGTATCCCATGGAATCGATAATATCAAACTAACAGGTGAACTATATCAGTCCAGTCAATCATTTATCGGCGTGTTACATATATCTGGTTTTCAAATTCCACATTGACAATAGCTAGTACTGTGTTTTGAAATGAAACACCCTATATCATATTCTGGATCAATAGGAAACGTATAATCCATTAAATGTTGTTTTGGGATCTAGTATTTCTTCTTCGAACTGGCATCTCGAGGCAACTCCCAAATCAACTTTCTATCCCGAACTTCAAACTTCACAAATCGTTTCATAATTCACTTTAATATTACTCGTAATTTATCTTGTATTATATGTTTAATTGGAAATGTATTTCTGTGTATCCACCATCGTGATTCGGGATTGAACAAGGCAACGATATCATGAAATGTCACAAGATATTAACATAAGGCTTCGAAGCAGATATATAAAATAGTTTATAAATGAAGTCCACATTCTTGTGTCGTTATGTAGAACACTTTGAGAATTGCTGTAGGTGTAACTTGTATGTCATGTACACTGAAAGTTAAAATGTAAAACAGGCACACCCTTCTAGTTGTATGAGAGGAAGTTTGAGTTAACCCAGAACATTTCCTAATAAACCAGCAACCACTGTTTCAAGAGTACAGAGTGTTCCTTTGAATCTCATAATTTTGAGAGCCCTAATCCATCAATTTCTTTCGGAATTCTTGCCTTCTTATAAATTAAACATAATTCCCTTTGTAATTTCTCATCAGTTTTCTGGATAAGTATTCATACAAAGACTTTCGTGGTTCAATTTTCAGATGTATTACACACCCAAACATTGTATTGAAAAGCATGCGATTGCAAAAAATGTTCGTGAATATAACCATAAATCGGATTATTTCAATCCAATCAGTCACCCAATCGCAACCCTTATTCCACGAATTTTTATCGATCGACAGCAATCGGATACTTTCATCAAGACTATACATAAGAATCCGTTACAGACGAAGATTATACCCACGTCAATTTGGCGCTACTGCCGGAAAGAAAAAAGTTGATACACTTCGATTTTCTTTGGTCTTCAATAGATGATTATCTTGGGAAAACTGTTTTATTCCATATTTCTTCCATTTGTTCAATAAACCTATGAAATATCCATCCAGTTCCATCTGTGTGATTCATTTTTCGTGAACAAATATCCCAAGGCAAAAGTGAAAGTAAAGGAAAGGAGCGCCTGAACGTCCTGAAAAATTGGTTCTTTCCTGTGCAAAGATATTTGATGAAATATGGCTTCAGGACGATGGAAAATTCAATCTGGAAAATGCAGCTCGTCGTGTTATATCTATCATTTTGTTATTACTCATGATGAGAAATATGATATGCCCTTGTGAATGATTATTTTCATTTTTTCCTCCAGGAAAACCTTATCATAGTTGCCCATCCCATTCTGACAGTTCATAGCATGATGTCGGTGTCAATATCTTATACTGGTTGCGTTCATCGATCTTTCTCACTCATAAACTTCTTGAGTTTTTAGTATAACTTCACGGAATTACAACAAAGTAACATCGACGAGTAGATTTCTGTGGATTTTCGAATGCCCGAAAGTGGTGGAACAAATACACAAAAAGGGCACACGCCCAAATCATTGAAGACCTAGTACACCATAATGGCAAGGCCGTTAGAATAACGGTGGGCTTACTGACTGGTCATTGCTTGCTCCACAGATATGAATCTGGCAGAAAACAGCATATGCAGGTTTTTACAGATAGCAGAAGACACTACATTGTATAAACTCTTTAATTGCGAAGAGGTAACAAAGTATAACCTGGTTAATGAGACTTTCAGTTTGAAACGAGTCGATCTGCCAAAATTACAGAGGATACGGTCAAAAAATCTCGGGAATTATGCATTTTTGGACTGAGGTAAGCCGTCATATTTTAGTGTCAGGAAGTTTTGATAGCATTCTTATGGGGTATTTCAGAGTCACCCTGTATAAATGAATTAATATCGCGGTATGATAGTTAGAGGAGATGGGTGAGTTAAATCTTAGATAAGTAAGCAACATAGGCCAAAGAGTATACGTTCTTATTTATGATTACAGGTACAGTCATAAAATCAAAAGTGATCGCGATCCAAATAAAGATAAAAAATAATTTCTTCGCCATTAAATTAAGTAGTAAAATAACTCTAGCGATATGAATCTCGCAACACTCTTAACAGCTTTCGCGCTAAGTGTTGAAAATATTGAAAGTATTTATCGAGATAATTGTTGGTATCTGCAGAGAGCGTTTATCTAAAATTTTTGTCTTCTATAATGAATTGCGTGTTACAGTCTGAATTACAGATCAGATATGGAGGAAATCGGTTCGTTTGGCAAACATTGCAAATTGACACCTATTACATCCTTGTAGATGCTGTACGTCCTAAGTGTTTTCTCAGGATAAACACGATAAATACATTTCTTTATTGTACGTTTTCTGCACAGTTAAACACCTAGATATATTCAGAGTAAAAGTTCGAATGCAATCAGGAGAATTAATGCAACAATAACAATGATCATACTTTGTGTCCTCTCGTATTCTATATTCAAATGAGGGCTTTAATTCTTTATTTTGTGAAATAAGCTGTAATTACATCGAGATTCATATAACGTGGCTGGATGAGAAAATATTAAAGTGTCTAGACCGCTTTTCACGTTTTTTGCAACTGAATAAGGAGAATAAATTGGGGAATTAATTCCGATATCAGTGACAATTTATTAATAGGAATGGACTTTTCTCCGGTTATTTGTCTTACTTCCTTATTAATGAAACAGTATATGCAATAAGAGACGCACATCATCTTTATTTAATCACTTCTTATAAAGCTGTATCTAATTTATATGATGGAAAATCAATTGGGATTCAATTTAACTTCACATCATATAATTCTAAGGGAATAGACTGTGACCTTGAACCATTTCCACGAAAAAGTCGATTGTTCGTAGTAGCAGGGAAGGTATAATCTTACATCGATAGTGTATTATTGTATTTCGAAACCTTTCAATTGTAGGAGTGAGTAGGATTGATATTTTTCCTTTAGGAATTGCGGGGGTGTGACTGAGATAGGCGTTTATAGTGTTACAAGTCCTTATAGGTACAGATGTTTGGAAATGATAGTATATAGTAGTATATTCATGATTTTCTATGAGTAGAAGTGACCTGCATTTGGGAATCTGCGATTTATTGAGACATAGTGAAAGAAAGAATGAAATAGCAATGAAATAGCTAAAAAAGGGCTCAACTTCAGCCTACCTTGGTCCGGAACCAGCTCTTGGAGTGCCTAAAACACACTTAGGAGCTGCATCAAAAAACGGATTGAAATACTCAAAAAATTAGCCTGGGATAACACACCAAAATAAAAATATAGTGAACTTATTATTATGCAGCTTGGAGCCTGAAACAATTGAGCACATTTTTTACATTAGTGAGGCACTCAAATACAGGAGAGTAATTCAACTGATTCAAACATAGAGAACCTATGCGAACATTGTAAAGTACTCAAAGAGGCCAATGTCTTTCAAGATATCAGTGCATCCTTCGGACCTCTCCAACAAGATGAAGAATAAAATGGGACAACGATTATTCAGTCAGTGAATTTGATTTCTTTCCATGAATTTCTCGGTGGCCAACGCTCCCAAGCCTATTCTCTGTTGTATTCTCTTATGTTTGGTGATTCATCATTCACTGTTTCACACCGAATGAACTGAAAGGCGTATGTCACCATACATAAAATTCAGTACAGAAAATATATTATAGCCTCCCACACCTGCATCAAACTATGGCACAATGAACATTTGTTTGTGTACGTATAAATTTCACAAAGTGTGCCATATACAAATGGTTCAAACAATTAGACTCTAACAAGCTACTTTATTGTGGAATGAATGAGTCTTTTGTTTTTTCTCGTACAAAACGTTAGTGTTGAAATAATTATTTCTAAAACGCCTACTTACAATGTGCACTTCCTTGTGTGAATAATAAAAATGAACGGTATGGAGCATAAACGGTGGATACTTGCTAAAATACTGAATTATCATGAAAGTCTGTCAATATGGAGATTTTGTGGAATTTAACTGTGACCAAGAATATGATAAAAAAGGCTCTCCCTTCCATTTATGTTATTATATTTTTATGGCGTAGAAAAATACAAAAAAAAAACATTACGTGAATATTATTTCTATCATCATGAAGAATAGTAAATAAAAGTTTAGCTAGAAAATGATCTTGGATTAAGATAATTTGAGGAAAATCCCAGTATTTTTATTGAACATTATAGAAAATTACAACTGCGAGTGTGTGGATTTCAAAATCTCTACAGAAATGGGAAAATCAATTGTAGACAATCAACTATCACATATTTAGACCTTACCACGCCAAAATATTTACCCCAACACATTGTAATTGATGTGAATGAGCTAACATTATGTAGGATTATTTTCACTCTTATGACCAAGTAATATTTACAGATTAGTACGTATTTTTCACTGAGTTATTGATGTTCATGTTCGTTCATTTATTATTTGCCTTCGGATACAGTTCCAATTATATCCGATTTATATGATTGTTGGTGCAAATATAAAATGAATGATCTTACTACTACTTTCGCTACCTTCAGGGCTGAAATTCTATTTGTTGATTACAATTTATTCGAGCACTGAAATGAATAAAATGGATAAAGAGTGGTTATCTGACGTTTTAATTCGCTTTTCTATATTGGCTTATTGTTCAGGGAGATGTATTATTATTGGACTTGCCTTGCCGACTTGTGTTAATGAAAACTGTGAGTTACAGAAGACCACACACAAAGGTGACTCAAACGTAAGGCCATGATGCTAAATGTCGACTTTCCAGTATTTGGAATTCGCGCCAGGTTAAACATTTGAACAAGCCAAAGACAGGACGAGCGAAACTTGTTTGACAAAATACCATTATGTATTGAACAAACATCCATGTAGTCCAGCACAGGCCCAAAATAAATATATATCTGTGAGGTGGACACATTGAAAGCTTTAACAATACGTATACGTAATCCGTGCAACATTGAAACAGGAATCCTAATTTGGCAATGAACGCTATTGGCTGGTACTATTGAAATACATCGATAGAACAAATCATCCTGTGCGTTGATCTCAAAATGAATTGATCCTTCATTCCACGATTCCACGGAACAGGGTGTATACTCAAAACACGTAAAATTTGACAGATGACAGTTGTCAAAATTGTATTTTTGAGAGAATTTCGAATATCAAACCAGTAGAGAAAACTTGTATACACAGAGTAAATAACTGATTATACGAAACAGTTTCTTAATCGTATAGACGCAGTCGGCGAATGAAAAGATGGTTAACAACAATATCTAAGACATCCTTGGATGATTCGAACATTTACCCAGCACGAAGTCGCATTTTATAAATTCCTTATTCGCATAAAAGGCGGTAAAATGAGTACTTAAGATATTTGATTTTCATTGATGATAATATTGTGTCTTTATTGAGCCTATCACGTTTACATAGAAAGCCGGTATACATTCATGAGTTAATGAGGAAAAAAATGGTATATTCACTCTTTCATCAGCAAATTTTTTGGGGACAGATGTCATTCTATATCGATATTTCAGTATCAACTTCGGGTCAATGCATAAAATCAAATATACAAGGTGTACTGTAAATACTACAATTACTTCACCAAATATCGCTGATTGAGAGAATTAGACGTTTTTTCCAAACTTCTGGAATACTTGGTTTCGTCTCCATAGTGAAATCGTTATACAAACGTTGTTTCTCTTTCAATCTATCATTTTAGCATCTGAAGTTTGTTGCGAAATCAATGGAACATTCTGTATAATAATTATATTCGACGAGTGATCAAGAACCTCCTATTATACTATCGTTTGTCGTCACAGAGAGTTTTGCCGCTTGTAAAACAAAACCGAAGCTGAGAAAAGAAAGTTTTATGTGGGATATATCGTGTTGAGAAACAACAGCACATTCAGTTACCTTGAATATGTAAAACATGTGGCGCCAACTGAAAGATGTTGAACCTTTATTTATTACCATCATTTAATTGATAATTAATCGTTTGCTTATAATTACTATCTTTATTTACTCTTCCCCTGCAGGTATCAATAGACGAATCACAAAGAGAAGATATTCTATATGTAATAATTATATTTTTCTATACAGATAATCGTTTTCTTGATTCTATGGAAACTGCAAAAGGGTTGTTAAATCACAATAACAGTTGTTTGGGCATTATAATGAATATTAATTATGATTACCAGGTATCAAAAATAATTCAACAGAATTATTCTTGCAATATAGGAATATCGGCAAAAAAAGGAATCCTTTTTCAGCCCAATTTATCAGAAATGATTATTGCGCGTATATAACATTGAAAATCAGAGGTAGCTATTGAATTCCTTCACTATATTCATATATGTTGAAATTGTTAATGACCATTGAAAAATTAATCATCTATTAATTAATGTACTGCACGAAACAATATCGGAAAATAAATATCGCATTTCTTGTTGCATTATGAGATAATACGTTGTAGTCGTAACGTAACCAGAGGCTGAAATACAAATCTGAATTATTATTAATTAACCGCCATGAAAATACTCGTGTTGCGTGTAGAGGTATTAATTTCATGTAAATGAAAATTCATGTGTCACAAACTGTGTTGAACAGTATTTTTGTCTTGTGGGTATATCTCGAGAAGGAGAGGTCATAAGCTTAATGTAACTGGTGTAGATACCGCGAAATACCGCCAAAGTTTAGCCCAGAGCTGTAAAAATGTAAATTTCACCAGAGCATATGAAGGGTAATTTTATCATTTCATCCGTAATGCCGAAAACAATTTGGGATCAATTTATCCGCCTTCGGAATCATGTTTGCTAATTGCATCATAACCCGTGATTTTAATTTAAATCCAACTTAACCTAGAGACAATTCATACTGAGGACGTTTTCGGAAGACGAAATGGGCAATAAATCAATCGTGAAACTTCACATACACAAACTTGTCATAGAAAATAATAAGGCTTGAACAATATTCAGGAAGACGTTCAGCATTGCATTTTTTTCAATCGCCCAGTTCATTGGACTACAAATCATACCAATGAAATAATATAGATTGAGTTTATAAATATTGGTGATGCGTCAAAACGATTACTCCTTCGATATTTTCTGTTGTAGTACAGAAGTAAAATGAAAACAAGTGTATGGCTATGGCCTCGACATTTTTCTCCTCCCAAAGAATTAGTATACCAAATAGACTTCAAATATTTGATCAGGTGAACCCAATATTTACTCACAAATCTCAGAGTTCTCAACTAATATTCCTAAGTTTTCTTCTATACTCCTTGAAAACGGAACTGATAATGAAATATATTCGTGAAAACATCAAGAACGTTACCATTAAAAATTACATTGGTTATAATGATACATGAGTGTTCCAAATATCGATTGATTAGTGTAAAATCATGAAATATACTCTTTTTGTTAAGAGAGTCTCAGATTTTGAACTTAGTCTTGTTTTTTCAGTGAGTATACAATGTTAATGATACAAACGTTGATGAGAACATCAAAAGGGTCTATAGACCAATCAAATCCTGACTTGGTACTTTCATTTCAATTCTGAAACACCCTATATTCCGCTATTATGTCGGATATTTACGATCGAATATGAAAACTGAACTCAGCAGATTCTGAATGCGAGTGTATACCTTCATTTGATTCATAAAACAGGAAGAAATCTCGCGTTTCGGTCGCTCTCTTCTCTTTTCTTCCTGTTTCCCGGTGTAATCCAATCTCACGATTCGACTGTTCCTTTGAGATTCCAGCAAAAAAATTGCCCTGGTATCGATCGATCGTTTGGAAAATGTATTAGTCATCAAAGAAACAAGATGAATAGGAAACTTGAGACAATCATTTCTACATCTCCAGGAAAAAATGATAGTTGAAAGGAAAGACAATGGATTACTAGACCTGCTTATCGATATACTGAGCCCACTTATTCAGGGTGTTTTCATGGAAATGTATTTTTTTAAATATTCAATCAACAAAATGTTCGTTTTTTTTTGCTTTAGGCCCTACTCGAAAACTTTTACTCTGTATATTCCTTTCGTTCGTCTATTATCGTCGACATTAGGTCTGACGAAACTAATAATTCCATTATCAAACACAGAAATCTACAATTATACTATTACAAAGAGGATCTTGGGGCGTGGTAAGTATTCTCTATAATTTACCTCTATACATGGACACCGCTCCTTAGAGATGAAGACAGCGAAAATAACGTAAAGAGAAGAACTGCAGGGTGCTATGTGGAAGATATGGCATCGAAAACATGCGAATGTGTCGGAATGACTGATTCTTCTATTTCTCAAAGTACAGAAACACATGAAAATTCTGCCAAGTTGGGCATCGATGAGAAACTCTGTTTATGGATACGTGGAGAATATATTTGTTGAATTTCAAGCTGGGTGTGAAAGGACTTCTCGATGCTGGATATGACACTACAATTTAGAGGACAGAAAATCACTTCAACTTGTTCATGACAGATGGAGTATGGAAGCAAGAATACAAAATGTGCGGAAACAAGAAAATATGATGTTAGTAAACATAGATTCTTCTCTGTGAACTCAATAATATTTTTTGTAAATTAATAAATTGTTGATAGAAATTTGCAAATTTGCTAAATAAACATGATCTTCTGCTTGATAATCTTTATTATGAGACCATTGTGAATACTGAAATTTCAACCATTAAAATTATTGTTTGAATTTTGAGAGATTTTTGGAGATTTGACAAGAACAGTCATTTTTGATGGATTTTGATAGAGTCACGTTTGTACTACTGAATTATGGATTATTGAAGAAATATTCTCATGAAAGAATTCAAGGCAGCACAATGAATTATGGATGACAGCGAAGACTTTTTCCCAGAGATTTTAGTTGCATATGTGGGTGGACCATACAAATGTTGAGTCCATGAGTCAATGATAATTACATATACATATAAATAGCGTATATAAGCGCTAATGAGAGAATATTCAAATTACATTCAGCCCATACCATTCTGTAGACGAATTATTTTATTAGAATTGACAAATGAATGAACTATTCGAAATGTATTGCTCACACGCACGCAATGATCAAATGGATGGTTAAGTCATTAAACATATATCAAGCATATGCTAAAATCGCTTGTCATAAAAGAGTTTAGAGATTAGAAATATATTATCATGTTGCAACAGCATAGTCTACGAGGTATATTTAAACTATCCGAAGAAAACAAAGACTTTCATCTACAAAAGCAACAAATGAGCATAATAGGTTTGAAGCTTAGTAATTCAAGTTCAGAATTCGCAGACCTTGTGTGTCATGCACTATACTTCTTCTACGACTAATAAATAGGTATATTATCGTTAATTCCACGTCTGGGAAGCTTTCCATATTGATGAGGAATACGGTCAAATGAATATTCGTTAATTTCCTTCTCTTTAAACTCATTTTCAGCCAATATTGTATATATGTGTTCAGATGAACGTTTCCTACAATTGAGACTTCAGCCTTGGAGTTTTCAAATTGCTGGAGACGTATTTTATTATTAACAAGTAGTTATTTGGCGAGGATCCTGTAAACTCAGCTTGACATAATGTATCGCTTATGATACCTCCCAGTGGGCTGTCACACTCATGTGTATCATCTTGACCATGTTCGTCGAATAAAATAACTAATAATGTCCTGCTTGATTGTATTGAAAATCGCATATTTCTTCAATAATATCAACTAGCTAAGATACATGTTTTTTAAGGAAGTATCGTGAAATATGAGAAGAAATCATGTGGATTCTGAAATTCTTCAGCATGCACATTACAAAATTGACTGTTTTTCATTCAGGCATGGACATTTTAAACTGCTACAGTTCATTCAAAGTTCTTTTAATGCACATTACATAATTTTTTAAAACAACTTGGTATTATTCCATCAGTGATAAAAATTTCATTTTGCTTGACAAGCAAAGTGAAACGTAGCGAAATAGCATCCAAACAGGTCATATTCAAGCTTAATGCATGGGATATTCCCAGTGCTGAATAAAACCTACCAACAAAATTAATCATGAACAAATAAAACAATCCCTTGATTTTTAATTATTATTGTTGACTCAGGTAGATTATGGGAATACGAGGTGTTTTTGTGTGAGAGTTCAGAGGCATGTTAAACTTTGGTTCAGTGACAACACACTGTATATCTGTTTTCGTAAGAGAGGCAGAGTCGATACAAAAATAGCTACTGTTAAATTGGGGCTTACGAAATAAAATCTGTAGAGTCATAAAACTGTGGTAAATGTGACAACTATTTAGAACGTCATTAAAATACTAATAAGACGACATGATGAGTAGCAGTAGTGTGATGATGGTTTTATCGTTCGCTAGCTAAGAAAATGATGAAATCACAAATCATAATGCACATTATTCATTTCCAGTTTTTTGAGAGTTTCGCCAAGCTATCGCTTTTTCTTATAAACTTAGCTCTCCTCCATTAACTGGTTATGAAACTGAATAGGTTTAATCTTCACAGAAAATTATTATTACACTAACTTGACACAACTTCAGCGCGATTCTATCAAAGCCTATTAAGAAGTTTGCCTTGTGTTGTTTTAATTACAATCTTTTTTCTCAGTTCCCCTCATCGTCCCGGCAAGGAATTTGCATTTATATAACGAAAATATTGAAATTTCAAATGGAAAAATTATATAAATATCAAGGTGGAAATTAAGATGCAGCGCTGGATACTCAGTTTAAAGAAGAAATCTTTGTTTTTTCACCAATTCCAAAGACATTCAAAGCAGTAACCATTCTTTATAACTACTTGAAATACCTATCGATAAATCACCAAAACTTTCACAACGTCATCTGTCAAAATGTGTTCATACATGTTATTTATATACAAGGTGATTTCTTGATTCATTATTGAATTCTATAGTGATCAAGGAACATTCATTTTCCTGGACTACTACATAATGCAACTGAAATTATATACTTGCGCTCGTTGTGTTACTCATGTGCAGCCAGGAAAAAATACGCAGAATTTATTGCACACTGTGATATGTCAGGAGCGAAATGTGTCGCAAAAACTACCTATTTACATTAATAATAACTGATTGACGTCCGATAGTTTGCATTCCATTGCCCACTCAAACGATTATATGCAGAGACGCTTTCGAAAAACACGTGTATCTTATCTTTCTCAATAATGATTGATCAAATGAATCGACAATGAGAAACAGCCCTTCGGTTGAAAATTATCTGATATTGAATTTGCACTGAATATAGATTGGAAATTATAGCCATAAAGACGGAAAAATACAACAATAGTTACATGAGAAATCTCAGGTACATTTTATACCCAAGTCTATTAAAAAATTCTTGTAGATAAAAAAAAAACTATCATCAACCTCAGTAGGTCCTTAATTTTGAATTGATTATGGGGATGATCAGTTTACTAAAAATACAATCAGTACAAACCAATCAGGAACCGAGTTGCGACTATCAAATAATTGGTTATACAGGATGTCCCATGACTCGATGTCCATAGCTTAGGGGGCATATTTCTTGAATAATTCAAGTCGAAATTTTTGCCCAAAACCCAATAGTCTAAGGGTTATGAGCAATATGGAATTCAAAAGAGTATGATATTTTACGAATTGAGATTTTTTGTTTATACACAGATTAAATGAAAAATTTTGTTCAAAATGCACCCCCTCCCTGCTTCACAACACATTCTTACTCTAGAAGCCTTCATTCAATATATTATCGAAGGGAAATATTATTCGAATAAAAAAAGCTGAATAAATATTGCCTATACAGTTGAACGAAAAGAGAGTTTTAAAATGTTCGCGCATCGACTGTTTCAATCACCCTCGCAGAATTATTAAGTTCAAAAGTTTGGTGGATTCCAGTGAACGTTCAACAATAGTTAGCGTCTTCGGTAACTCATGGTTTCCTTTCCGTTCTCCTGCTGAATTATAGCACGAGCATTTCCTACCTTTTGTAGCCGCGCTGACCCTGTCCAGATTATTGAGTGTAACAGGAACAGGAGAAATGACCAGGGCTACATCAACATCCAAACTCCTCAGGGGCTGCCTCCCGATGAAGATGGCCGTATACTTCACCCTAACCGGCTGCCTACACTTAACCCCCTCGCCTTCATTGAGGACTTTGGAAATCCGCACTTCCTTGTTTTTGGGCAGACCGAGGGAGTTTTTGAAATAGCGCCGCACTATCACATTGAACAGAACCGTGTTGTTGTTCACGACTATCAGGTCGCTGGTGACTTTTCCGGTGAAAACTATGTGAGCGTTCGCGATTTCCTCCGCGAAAAGCTCATTGTTCCTGATGATGGGCTCATCGAATTTGCATCGCGGAAGGTAGCCGCGGTTGAACGCGATTTGGCGGCGGAATACCGAATTTTTAGCCGCGCCGATGGAGAGGCTCGCGATGAGAACCAATAGAGAAAAAAACTTCGACATGTTATTTCAGAGACACCGGAGGAATAGTGTGAAGAAACTTGCGCGAGCAAGGTTGCGGCATGACTGTCGTATCTAGCGTACTATACGGGCAAGGTACCGTCCTACCAAGGATAGGTTAGTACCTCTTTGGATTTCTATCAGATCGGCTGCTGATTGGTCATTTGGACCACATCCCACGCGCCCAAATTATAAACATTAATTGAAGGTGAATGTTTACGCGGTGTGTCGGAGAATAAATTCGATTTTGGTACCTACTCGGAGATCCGAGATAGACGGTTGAGGTATAGTGGAACAATTTTGGCTTCCTACACAGGGTGTCGAGACTTTGCAGATGATGCTCGCTGATTACACGCCATTGTAAGTCGCCTCCACCTCTTTCATGCCAACACTTCGCTTCACTTCTTTCACACAATTTCGAGAAATACCCAACAGCTTTTAGTAACACGGAATGCTGGCAATTAGGAGAAGAATAAAAATTTATTGTCGATCTACATACAGCGTGTTTCGTGTAAATTTAATGAATACTCTGATTATTAAACTGAAGCTCATTCGAAAAAATACTCGGATACTCAATTGGTATTTTTAAAAGCACACCTTCCAGAAAGAAGATTTCTCTAATTTAATTATACTGGAAAATGATAATTAATTATATTATTCCATGTTCTGACAAGCCGTCACAAAGGTCTTTCTCATATTAATAAACTATAACACACTGTACAAGAGACAAAATAAGATAAAATACAGGGTGTTACATTCGAAATGAGATCTCCACATGACAGAATTTGTATGCACTACAAAAGAATAATAAATGTGTATTTTACATGAACTGGTGAATGTTATTCAAGACAGAATAAATGACAGTAGATAAAAATAAACCATTTGCTGTCCCCAATCTGATTTACGTCGAATTTTCATTGAAATTCTAAATAAACTTTTGTGTACAATTTCAAAATAATGCATACGAATGGAGTTTACATTCTGTGAATTGGAAATATCATCCAATTGCTTTTTTTCGGAAAATCAATATGGTTTTATTGAAATCAAATATTATTTATACATTATTGTTTTTCCCAGCTGATTCCAAAGCGAACTCGACATAAAAGCTTTTATTGTCCTGTGGGTATTGAATGAAAACTTCACTGGTGCATTTACGAAACAGTTCCAAAACTACACGCATGCGCAGTTTGAAAAATCAGTTCGCAGTACATAAAATCTGGAATTTTTAGTAACGGCTCCATGAAAGCGGATCACATTGAATCTTGTGGTAACAAGATTCTCAGCAATGTCGATACTATTGATGCGAAATAAAAAGTATTCATCGTTGAAATTTTAATTGGCAGGGACCATTTAGGCACCAATTCAAAACACTTCAGAGCGATGACAATTCTTTCAATCAACTTGTTCAAGAGTAATTTGATTTTTGTGTAAATATTTCAATATTGCTTATATAAAACTTTATACTTTCCTGTTCAATTAGAATTATGAACGCTAATCTCTCATAATACTTCCCACTGTATCTCTAAAAAAAGACGAACGGCAGCTGTGCATTTTCTGACAGGCTGTCACAACTCAATTCCTCAAATAGACCATACCTATTCGTGTTAGTAGTCTTATTTTAGGTATTTTCAGCGAATAGATTCCACCTACCAAGTCCATCTATTAGCATGGAAATTATATTTAAGTTTGAAGAGCTCATTATAGTTTTACAAAAGTTATGTTAGCTCAATTATGAATCATATACAGTGTGTATTATGAGAAGGTATATTGCATATTCGAATGGTGTATTCCAGAGACAATTTCAAGAAAATATTCATTCCCCCTTCTTTGTTTCCGAGTCATTTTCACAAAAGAAGTTAATAGTTCTCTGATAACTTTTGTTTCAAACTGAAAAACTTGAATCGTGTCAGAATACTTTCTGATCGTTTAGGAGTCTCTTTCGGTTCTGAAATTCAATACCCAATCAATTCATAACTACTCCATTTCTGAATTAATCGCGGCCTGTAGTTCCGATTGTGGCAACAAAGGCTCCGCAGTCGGAGAGATGAAAAGTGTATTGACAGGTGGTTACAAATAACGTATCCTGTGTTTGACGAAGAATTACTTACTCTGTTATACTGGTTACACGTATCTAGTTATCAGAAACCATATATAGCGAGTGCTATGCAGCTACCGAACGTTGCTCGGGTTCAGAGTTCAAACTTTATTTACATATTTAACCACCACTGTAATATTATCTCACAGTAATGGATTGCTCGGCCAGATTGATCAAAATGTCTCACTCAATGATGTGTTGAATGAGTTGTTTGATGACTGCTGCGAAAAACACTGTATCTTCATTAGAACTGTCAACAGTCAAATATTTAGGACAGTTCCTGATTTTCGATAGTCACTTTGAAACGGTTAACTAATCGAAGGAAACTACTTTTCCTCAAATGCTCTTCTATTGGAAATTGTAAATGGCTTCTGAATATTTCAAACAGTACATCAACCCAAATGGATACATCAATGAGTAAAATAGTAGAAGTTGTAATAATAAAGTTTCGCAAAAAAAAATATCTGTGGTATACTCAGAAATCTATGAGAGTAACGAAGAAAGCTAATTCGAAGCACTTCAGAGCCAATTACAGAACATATTGATAGCCCTTCTTCGAGCTATGCGATGCAAAATTCTCTCAATTTTTAGTCGGCTGTCCTTTTCGCTCTCATGAGATCACCATACTGTACATGAATTATTTCCGAATTTTTATACACAGAAAGACATCCACAAGCACTATGAACTCATTGATATTCAGGAGTTTTCACAAACTCAATGAATTTCCTGACACTTTGGAAATAATATCCAATTTGAATGATTTTGGAACTTCTAACTAAAGAAGTGAAATTTTAAATCGGCAAATGAGTAGGCGAATATTTGATAAAGATGGAAAGTCGTTCGATTTAGTTGTGCTTCAGAATTGATTTATATTTAATTCAATTCGCTGGATATGAATATAGAAATAGAATATTGAAAAAATTGTGAGTTGACTGGTTCCTATGCTGGAACGAAACGTTCATTGAGTGATGTGTGTTTGCGTGTAAACGATTGTTCTCTAAAATAAATGTTTCGAAACATACGCGACTCGCTTTTTATGTAACTGAAGTCCAGGGATTCTGATGGCAATTCCCTGTGAAACAACATTGTGAAAATTTCAAACAGCCAAATAATGAACAAATAAACAGCGAGTGTAAATAATGAACATTACAGACTGGCTGAAAAACCATTCGATTCAAAATATGGCTGCAGGTATTTTCCCGCTTGTTCGGACGGTATAGTTACGCCAAATATTTTCAGACGGAATATAATGAAATACATCGATCATGGCAGCTATTCTGAGAGAATGTTATAGTATTTGCCATTGTATAACGGAAACTGAAACGACATGGATCTATTTCGATTAAGTGCAAATCACCAGAAAATTAAGTGTCCATATAACACATTACCTCGGCTTTTCGGATATTCCTCTCAATGAAATATCGGTAGATACTACATACAGGGTGTTTGAAACAATTACAACCCCGCTGAATCAATTGTATGTATTTTAGAGCAATGGAAATTGAGAAATATTCAATGTGTGGTGTATTTTGTTTATATTGTTTAAGGGTTATAATTTCCACAAATTCGCCATTCGACCTAAAAATCAACTATCACAAGAGTTTTATTTTGTATAGCACCGAATGGCCAGCTTATCGCTAGGCCTCAATTCATTGGATTTCTTAGATAAAATCTCTGTTTTGTATGTCTATAACTCATTCATCACCATGTACCTAAAATAGACAGCTTCCATAAATTGATTCAAGTAGAACATAATTCACTATACATTGGTTCGTGTCTATTCTTTTCGAATCGTCTACTGAACAACTATGTTCCATAATGAGGTATTATTCAACAGTAGCGTTAGCTCTTATTGTTATGCTCCTGGGCAAAATATTCCAGTTAGCATAACTAATATCACAATAATAACATCAGAGATTTGTAGGATATACGAGATGAATAATAGCGCCTCAATTTTTGATACCCACGGCAAAGTGTATTCTGAATTATTGAGATGAATTTATGGACATTCATTGTCTACTGGTGAATTCAGGCCAAATTCGTTACCTGGCTTTATTCAATCAAAATAGCGAATGTGTTCCACGAGGTAATGTATCTGGACTCATTTCTTTTCCTCTCTATGTTAATCATCTGAATCCATACATGAAAATGTACTCTTTCAAACAGTGGAGTATTCTGATTGATTGATTCGATCGAATCTAGAAGACAGATAAGATTTGGGTTATAGTTTCGTATTCAACGATATCAATGGGGAGTCAGAATAATTTGATGATTGACAGACTCATCTAATTATAGGGAACAGCAAAGGGGGAACATTATCACCTTCTTACTGTTATTAATCTTGATCAATTAGGCGAACTGGTACTCGATAATTAGTATTTCATCAGTATCCACCTTTTTTCTTTCACCAAGTGGCTATTATTAAAACAGATGAGTAAACATCCATCATCATTCTCTAATGGAAACAGGATTCGATTTTTTGAATGATCTGATGGGTATCTCGGTTTATAGGTGTATTATAATTGTTAACGGGTATTCTACTACTGTGATATATACATTGTGCTCAAATTTATCATACAGTTTCGATGAAACTGAGTATGTCGAAATAGATTTCCGAGTGTAGACCTCCTAGAATCTGAAATGAACACAATAAGTAACGCCAACATAGAATCGTAAAGATAACCATACAATGACAAAATTATATGAATAATTCTTGTGTCCAGTGCATTATACCGTTTCAGGACAATGAAATATAATCAAGTTTCGTTTCCCGAATGTTCGCTTCAGTAAAATGCGAGAGTTAGTTTAGTTTATGTGATTTTATTGGACGATTGATTTAATATTTTCCTTTTATGGACTAGGACTTGATCTTTGGATCACACCTTTCACATTAGTATGCGTGCACAGGGTTATAATACCAAGTATTTGGCGCCCACTCGACCATTGACAAATAGGATCACCACTGGAGTTATCATATGTAGATGAATTTCTTAATTTTCAATGGGAAGTGTCCCATTCCACATCTCTCACAATGATCTTGATGAATTATCCTTTGAATCATCTCAGATTAAGACAAAACCGTCAGAAAGATATAATGAAGATTTCTCTAACCGTTTGAAGAGTTCGTATGATGCTCTCGAGGCCAGATTCTAGGTTCCTAAGATAACCTTTTCATGAACACCCTAAATTGCATACAAAATAAATACGTCAAAAAAATATTAGTAACGAAATCAATACTTCTTGAAACAGAATTCACGCTTCTGAAGATGAAAATATAAATATACTTGTTCAATTTAAGCAGAATTACATTACGTTATATAGAAATATTCAGAGTTCGGTGTTCACTCAACAATGTAAAGATGAAAGCAGCGCCAGATACCGTATGATATCAATAAGTTCAAATGAGACTCCCATTTTTGAATTCATTATGGAAAAATGTGAATAACTTTTCGAATAATTGAAAACAGTTGAACAATTCTCAACACACCATTATGTGTTCTGTTTGCGTGGTCTACTGATACATTTTTCATTCACTAAATTGATTCACTTAAACTTCAAGAGTTCTCGACTGCCATCCATCTGACAGATTACATTCTTTTTCATAAAATAAATATATTTCGTATTCTTTCAATTTCCGTATAATACTATGGTGCCATCGATCTTAACCTCACTTTGTTGAATGCATTATTCATAACCCCCACATTGAATTCAAGCGAAGAACTCTATCCTCTGTCATTAATCTTGAATGGACCGTTTGGCATTTCAGCAAGGAATTATTTTATTCTGTTCAATGCTCCGACTCTCTTAGAACTCATGCGAAAAATACACATTTTCAGTTCAATCATTTCTTACTACTCGCTCATGTAACTTTCAACTGTGAATCAAAGAGAAGGGTGTCGAGATAGAGGCATCAATTTTGTAATGAATTCATCTTCGAGCTTATGACAAGAACGCCCTGTACGAATGAAGGGGAATGTTTTTCTTGGTCGTATTTGTACCTCACAAGAACAGCTGTAAATCAGCTCGTCTATCTGCTTGTAGACAGTCTAGGTTAGACTTAAGTGACTAATGGTGTCATACTTGCCTTTAATTAATTCACTAAACCGCTGTTGATACGTGAGATAAGGTATTTTTTGTCACCTTACAACCCCAGAAATCGACACTACGGTGATCTAGGAACCCAATGCGTTCCTATTCTCTTCTTATCTTTCACTACCTGGACCATTCGACATTCCTCGAGCCAATTTTGTACCGAATTGTTTTACCATAACCATTTATTTAAGCTTATCGATGGAGGTTTTTTTCACAGTACTCGATATCCGACTATGAAAAAACAGTGCCTGCACAACAGGGTAAAGAGGGACACAAAACTCAAGAGGCTGAACTCAGGAAAATATTATAATTGAATTGAAATAATTTCTTTCGCACATGAAATGCCAAGTTGCAGCGATTGAGGGCGCTTCGGAACTTAAACATATATGTTGGAAAGCAACTGAACGTTTGAAGATCGTAAATGATTTAATATAATGGAGTCATGAAAAAGAAGTTGAAAAGACTATTCAGCCATTTGGAGGCAATACATAGAAAACACTTTTTCGGGTTCTGGATAGTAGACATTCGATTCAAATTGAACACAGTAGCTGGTTTGAAATATAGTAAAGTATCTTATATAATTTGACAATTTCACAACCAATTTTTTCATTGCCAATGAACTAGTTCACTATCAATGACTGACGAATTCGCATAATTATTCAGTATTTTGAACCTCGATGCATTTGATAGATCGATGCCTCGATATTCTCTTCCTGTTTGCATAGATGTAAATTGGTATTGTAGAGTTATTGTTAATTAGTGAGAAAATTAACCAGTGTTTGTTGTCAGAGGACTATAAATCCATGCATTGTGATTGCCAGCACACTCATTAGGCAAAATACATGGTGGCCCAAAAAAAACCATCCCCTATATAAAGTCTTCCTCAAAGCCACAAATAGATAGATCAGTTTGTCATCAATAGCCAGTTGCTATAGTAATTCCAACTATCGATTTTCGAATTTCAATGGGATGGTAAATTGATGAGAGACTATTTAAGATTTTTTCCTAATGAGACAATTTGTAAAAGTACTTATAAACATTCGGAATATCCGGCTACGAATGCTCTGGAGCTATTAAAATTTATTATGGTGTGAAAAAGAATGGGCAAAAAAACCGACGAGCAGAAATGAGATTAGGCCTTTTCGGTCCCCAACGTGATATATTGCAAAATGGGCCATTGAATAAGCTTATTCATAAGTTCATGCTCTCATGAATTTATTTATTCGCTAGGTGAAACAATGGGCTTTGCCAAAGTTTTAGAGGCATTTGTTAGGGGAACAGTTTTCATAAAAATAATTAATATATCTCTAATATTCAGCAACCCAGAACGGGGATACCAATTATACAGAGTCTCCCCACGAATTCCATCCCAATTGAAATGAAAATTTCGAATTGTACTCGATTTTTCATTCAACCTATTGGAATTTTCTCAGTTTTCTTCACAGTACTGAATGAAATATTTTAGCAAAATTCAATATGGAGCTTTCTTTTTCCATTAGTTTATATTTTTATATTCATTGTTTCCATTACAAAGTTGTTAATTCCTTATCACTCTGTACATGCAGAATCTGTCTCACGCGATCGAGTATATGAAATAACATCGTTACTTTATCAATCTAGATATTTGTAGAAAATGAAGGTGTTCATTTTATCTAACAATGATCTGTAGACACACCTAGTGCTCATATCTGAGCCTCCATCTGAGACTAAGGTTATTATTACATAAATCAACTGCCGATCTTCATAAGTGGAATAATCATTTTGATGCATCTCGTATTAAAATTTCGGTAGTTCAAACGATGTTTGGATACCTAATCGGTTGATCTAATTTACCAAAGGCAAAATGTTCAGGGTCTAACCAGAATGAGTTATGGAAGAATGCTTGTCCGTATTTCATTTTTAATAGCTTCTGAAATACCTTGAATTGTTACCCTCAGATAATGGAAACACCATTTGCTGTACTGTCATAATCAAAATATTCAAATTTACGCATGCGTCGTTACGAGTCTTCTTCCTTCTCGCATTGCATTCAATTTGATTCTTACATTCAGATATTTTGGTATCGAATTGATTCTATTGACTTCCTATCTTGTATAGAGACAAAACTATCGAATATAGCACATGTTTTCTCAATGTGAATTGGACTGTCACTTTATTCAATGATTTATTGTGGACTGCGCCTTCCGAAAACGTCTGAACTTCAAATGAGTTCCTTCGTAATGATACGGTGCGTTGAAATTGTCGACATTTTATACAAAAGATTATGATAATGGTATCGCATAAATCAACTAGTTTTTTATGTCATTTTTACGTCCAATCCCTAGCTGGGTCACCTCCACAGTCATTACCGGTGATCTTTCATTCGATTTCACCACTCAGTCTACAATTAAATTTTTTACAGCTCGAGATATTGGCAAGGTATAATTTACTAACTTTCAATTGATCGATCATTCATTCAGTGATCAAAAGCAGGCTGATAATGGTTGATTATTCAGTGGTATGGTCTTCAATCTGAATACTGCAATCATAAATTAGTCCACGGTTCGAGGATACCCTGTATATGTTTGGAATGCAAGCATTATTTATACCTATTAGTTCTAGGTTCTTGTTTTTCAAATAAAAATTCACGAGTCCTATTCACCTTTATATACATTTGTTTTATGATTATAGCGTTTTCATTAGACATTCGACATATTGCTCTGTCACCCCATAAAATTTTATTTTCGAATGAGGATTTTATTTTTAATATATCAATGAGCAGCTGTCGAGATACCAATATTATTAGATTGATGAGTGGACAGGGCGTAAACATTTTAATCCCTTCAATTCTGAAGGGTCAGCGATTTCTTTTAAATTCAACGTGAAGTGAAAAGCCACGAGAACATCTCAAAGACGTACCAAAACGTTCTGTCATTTCTCTGTCAATATGAGAAAGAGCTACCTTACATTCATGGTGGAAAAGTAGTTTTTACACATAGTCCGCATATGTCATTGATATTAATCACCGCCAGTCGTTTGTCATATGTCATATAAAAATCTCCCACCGGGCTTCCCAAGTGAGTATTTTTTGTTGCAATAAAATTCTTTGTGGCAACTAAATGAGGGCACAGTGAAAACACAAATGGCAGAGCTGATATGGCTTTCAGAAAATTAAGAGAGTTGCTCCATTTCTGTGTAATAAAGTTATGGTATAAACTGACTAACTTAATTTAATGAATGCTAATGAAATTATCAGTTCAAATATATGCCAGTTTTACTTCACATCGTTCGGATTCTCATTCCATAACTTCTGACTTGCTTCATATATAGAAGGAGAGCAAATCACCATTTTAAATTGCCATTTTGTTCTCATATATAATTGAAATTATCGACGAGTGGTGGAATATATTATGTATGCAGATTTTTGTTGATATAGGTTTTGAACTATCGGTAAGTGAATTTCCCGTTTTGCATGACTCGGTGCCGAAGTTCCAAGCAAAATATTCAAGCTAGAGGTGGTTTATATAGTTTGAAGGCAACCCTAGCTGCCATGACTCAAGAAGATGAGATGATAGATTGACTTCAGGTTGCAGCTTACTTTTTTATGGTTTTGCATGTCAACCGAGACTGATAAAGGGCAGTATGAAGACGTTTGGATATTGTGGGTTGCTGCTGAGTCTATTATCTCGTTTTGAACATTCAACCGATGTTGACGAGACCAATCCAAACATAATTATTTGCCACAGTTCCGTGGTTAATCAATTTCTCCTGAGCTTAGTGGTATTACGTTTGACTCTTCTGATAGGAAAAGGTACGCTGATACTTTCAGAAAATATATTCAAAGTAAATTGCGGCAATGAAATGAAATAATAGACAGACGAAACGAACTGACCAAACAGCTAAAGTATAATGCTCATCCTGAAAATACACCAATGCCACATATATCGATAACACCCACTACTTGAACATGAAAATAATATATTAGTGTGCAACAGAGAATGATGGTTGGAGGTAACATCTCTCACCTAGAAACAATAAATTGACTTAACAGAGTGGGAAGTGAACTTTACTCAATGTAGATTTATGTGGTGTTTGGTGTTAATCAAATTAGAAATAAAACGTAGTCTTTCAAATTATTACTTGTCAAGAGAAGATAATCTTGTTAGTTGTCCGTGAATTATGATAATAATTATTGAGTGTAAGGCATCATTGTTCTTATACATAGTGATCCTTGTGTTCCAACTAAGAGCTATTATACTACGAAGCCTCGAATATACAGGATGACCAAGCTAAGAATAAATAGCTCTCGAGAACGAAAAGAAGGACAATAATATTTTGAAGAATCGTGCGCATCCAGGCAATTCACTGTAAATGAAATAGAAATTATATTAAATTATGTCAAATGTCTTGAAATTGAAAAGGTATCAAGAAATCATATTCCTTCTTTCCAGCAATACCAAAATCATTTCGCAATTTCAAAAACTATCCTGTAATGTCTGACTGACTGTAAATTTGGCTACACCACCAAAACACCGCCAATAAAACATTTTTTGGTATTTTCGAGTGTTGCATTCACGTGATATTCACTTGATTTTGTTCTTATTATTTCTTATATTCCATTGAAGAAAAATTTGTCGTCGCCACTGGATAGTCTCTGTGATTTCGGCGTGGGTTGTGTGGAAAGTGGTACAATTTAATAGTACCGAACAGCTATATTTCGTACCAGATATGCCACATGCATCTTGCATTCGATGCAATTTCAACAAGAATGACAAATCGATGTGGCGTTAAAATTTTCTGCGCTATAAAAGTTCACCCATTATAATTTATATGATGTTGAAACTAGCCATAAGACATCACTGTATATGAATAGTCGGAGGTAGGCGAATTGAATAAATTTCACCACGCAGCATTGTGATTTTTAAATCAAACTTGAATAGGTATCGTATGGAGAATTTCAGAAAACTCTGAATTCCTAATGAAAATTCAACAACAGGGTGCTGTCAAATAAATTTGAAAATAAAGGAATTGCTTTCAAAAAATTTGTTTACAAGAAAACGCTGAGCAGCTGAAGAAATGGCAAGTAAGTATAGAAATCGTCAATAGAATGATTGAAGCTATACTAAGCCTAAAAATATGTAAATATAAAAACATTAAATATAATAAAAACATTTGGACTGTTGATGAAATTAATAAAATATATCAAATAGAATATGAGACGAGTATATTAAATTGAAATGGATCATTATAATATTCCTCTAGGGAGTAGTAACTTTTTTCTTTGAGAATTTTCTTACACTGTCTTCTGAACATGGGATTCTTGAAATCTTTGAGTCAGTTAGGCAAGTGATTATATAGTGTATATATATATAGTATTATTTATTGGTCATATGTACGAAAACATTGATATAATAAAATTTGCTCATGAAATTAATGAACCAGTTCATGGATTCGAAGACATGTGTTCATAAAATTAATGGTTCACCTCTTTATTCTCAAAATGTTTTATCACTGTTTGAATTTTAATAATATTTTCCTATTTATTCAATGAAAGTTTGCTCGATTATGTGTTTAGTCGAAATTATATGAAAGTTATTCCCGTTGTCAATTAATATAATAAAGAAACAAAAGTTTCAGTTGAATAAATGTTATAAAATGATGTTGACAACATCAATTCAATGAATTTCCTGAGTCTCGAACATAAATTTTAGGAAATGAAATATTTCTTTCTCTTTCATAAAAATGAGTTTCGATAAATATCCAGAACAATTTTTTCCATTTTCATCAAACATCTTTCGATAGCCAACAACAGAACAATTCAATAATTGACGTCACTGCCACAGAAATAACAACAACAACAAATAACAACATGGTGTAGTGATTAATTGGTGAAAATTCGATAGTAGTCCTTTCACCAATCGAATAATGAATTAGTGCACCTCACTGTACGTTGCCACTACATAAATGTTGAATCGTGAAATGAAGTATCCATCAAAATACGAAGTCATGCATTTATTCTTGCTCGAGGCGCCAGAAAAAAGATTACCCAGAACAAAGATGAGACAGAACGTACGTGGGTGTCAAGTGCATATATTTGACTTATTGGCAGTATAACGGGCACCAAAAAAAAAGCATATGGGAGAGAAACATGACCGTAGCGCGGAAGACACGTTAATGTATTCTTTAAGATGAAGACATGAACCGATTTGGTGAATGCCGAATAAACAAATAATGCCTATATCGATTGTGAATTATTTGTCTACTGTAATCATGATGTTTGTTCAATGAGTTCTCACGGATATTGGTGCAAACAACAGAGGACTGAAGCATGTCAAGGGTACCTTGATTGTATATAAAATTATACTATTCAGATAATTTATATGCATTGAAGTTCGAAGAAGAAATCTCCTGAAAATGGACTGAAAACTATAATTTGTGAGATACTCTATTGATACACAGAGAAGAGATACAATTATTAACGAAATGAAAAATAATAATAAAGATAATGACCTTCCATCTTCATATTTTATTCCTGAGAGTTGAACTGAAATTAATGATTAATATTTTCTGTCAGTATTATACAATTGAATTGTGATCAAAGATTCAAGCTATTCATCAGAAATTTCGGGACAATACAAGTATTTTCCGAAGATACTGTCCGTTGATTGGTTCGTTCCAATTTTGAATAAATCACTGTATTTGTTTTTCACTTTCGAAAGACGAAAAGACGTTATGAATCAGGTAATCTGAATCAAACTGTCAAAATCTCGATAAGTTGGAGAAAATTTTCCTGTAAATAAAATTCCAAAATTTTTCATCCTTAATTTTTGTGTTAATCAAACGATAATCTTTGGATCAGATTCATTCTATGACTTCAAAAGTCCCAACTTCATGCCTTGTATAAAGATCACAAAGAAGATCATCAATTTCAAATATGGTGTTTCATAATTTACAACCTCTTTCGTTTCCATAACGAAATTCATTTTTCCCACACTAAGATATGTAATTAACAATAAACGTGGCACAGAGGAATTCGGATTGCAAATTACCGAGTATATTTGTGGTGATGAGATTTAGTTTTATGCATTTCATTATTCTGAAAATGGATGTGTTGTTAATCAGAAGTCAAATAGTGATAGAGGAGAGTATACTTAACAGTAGCTCTGCAAAGTGATGTGAGTAAATTTATCTAGTCCTCTCACATGAAATTTTTCAGGTTATAATGTCGTAAGTCCCACGTCGATTTACGTAAAACAAAGATAGGCGCAGTAATATTTACTAAAGCCAAACCTATCGAGGAAGTCACATCGTGCAGAATGTCCAATAGTGGATAGTACAATTGAAATGGTAATCACGATTCAGATGACTTTAGAAGCTCCACTTGTGATTTTTCACGGTATTTAGGATGTCTTCGACCCATATAATACATTGAATTGACGTTTGATGGACATCTATTGAACGTACATCAAGGACTTCTGTACAACTATTATTATAATTTACAATAATTCGATCACAAATTTCATCTCTTCGATATTTGAATATTCCAATATATAACTTGATTTTGCCCTTGAGATATTGAATATTCAGTAGAGCTGTCTTTGAATGAATGAATAATTGAAATCGAAGAAGCAGTATGAATTGAATTTGTTTCGATCTCAGTAATATTTTTAGACACCCTGTACTATCATTCCGCTTGTTGGTTGTTGATTTTCTTAGCATATACTGTTGGTGATAGATATAAAATATTCACAAGTGCCGTAACCTAAAAGAAATATAGTGATAAATCTTGTTCCTCACAGTTGCAATAAATGTTCACATACATTGTTTCAAGATTCCAATATTTCCATTGACGTAGTTCTTCTACTCGAATAATATAGACAATAAGAGTCACACCTTACTTAGACTCATTACGGTACAAAAAGTAATGAAAACTGTGATAGCTATCAAACCAGTGAACTTTACTGATTCATAAAAATAACAACATTCAAATATGGAGTAATAATCAAGCAACGGTCCTACTCAACGAATTCTAAAATCCCATTCTACACCTCAACCACATACCACACATTCAATTATAGAAGTTTCGTGGAATGAAAAGTGGAATGTTCCTCACAGTACCGAGAAAAAATAGTCCTTGAATCGACTAAGGTATTCCTGAATACGTCTATGGTTCCATTCCAAATCGCCCACACTGTATATAAAAGATGTATAAACTATGAATCTTATTCTCCACCGTGAATAATATCAACATCAGTTCTAAAGTGTGACATCCGCTTAAGATTTATTCGTGTAGATATATTCTGTGTGGTTTCATATTATATAGGTACTATTATATTGGTATAGCATCTGAGATCGAGCGTTGTCTATCTATAAATCAGTCATATGTAAATCATAAAATCTCCTGAAATACTGTCTCAAATATTAGGGCTGGGAAATTTCGTAAATGGTGCTGCAAAAATGCTGAAGCCATCGGCCCATGCGTTGAGATAGAAATAAAAATATAAAACTATACAAAAAAGTAGAAAATACGTGTAGGTAATTATCCACCAATGTAGGAAATGAAACAGTATCACTGAATAATTCAGTAAAGTTTCAATTATACCAGTTTAAATCTAACATTTGTCATACACGCAATCTCTCCATGATGATGTGAAGTCTGTACGATTCGTTACTCATCATAAGAAAGGAATTAACTATACAGGGTGTGCTATAGATCACTCACCATGAGTAGGAGTAAGATTTTGTCAATGAATCTGAACTGATGAACACTGTGAAATAAACTAGGTATAACGAGTGCTTTCCCATTTTTTCATTGCTTCTCGAAGAAACTTCTTTCAAACTGACGTAATGATATTTTCTGAATTTTTGGGACAGTTCAAGCTATGAAAAATAAATCAGAATGGAATGTAGGAAGACTAACTAATCAACTGTTACTAGATAACGGTTTTTCACTTCGCATTATTGTGCCCACAATATTAACAAAATCTATTTTTCTCTAATCTAACTGAAAGCTTTCTGTCCTATATTCGACCATTCAAGTATTCGACTCCATTTTGATACAATACGGAAATTCAAATCAATCAAGGAAGTGATCTCAATAAAATGAACCATATTCGCAGAAAGACCAGATAATAACAAAGGAATTAATGTTATATTGAATTTCGTTAATATAATCATACTTGTTTTATTATTGATATTGTCGATCACAACATCATTCTTGTTCGAGAAACATCATCTAGAAATTGATTGATTCATTAATTCAGAATTTTATCTATTGTTAATATCGTGTGAACCGTGTGTGATCAGTTCATTTCAGTCTAGCAGCCATATTTAATCTCTGAAACAATATGTCATATCTAACATGATATCTCTTTCGGCTTGATTCATATTCTCAACTTCTTGACTTTATCATTAGTATCAGTACACCTCATTTTGTGTTCGAGCAACTTCCATTCAAGGTTCAACAAAAGTACCGCCTAAGTACTAGGAATATGAGTTATGATAGTCTCATTGCCGAAATGTCGGTACCGCTACAAAGCGAACTGTATCACGTAATGGTTGTTACAGAAGATAATCTCTGAATGTTTAATTGATCTGAAGGAACAAATATTAATATTAAAAACTCGAACGAACACTCATGTGCATTGGCGTAAGTTGAGTTGACTAATAAAGGGGGTCGACCCCCACCAGTCAACCACCAAACTCACTCAAATTTTTATTTTTTTAAATTTTTACTCGCAATTTTTTCAATATCTTCAAAACAATGGGGGGGTTACAACCCCAATAACCCCCCCCCGCTCGTTACGCCTATGCTTTTGAGAACTATTCCAAAAGAGTCATAAATTAGATGGCTTCGAATTAATTTGCTTTACAATTTCTGATCCATGAAACATCAAGAGAATGTTTTGAAAGAATTATTTGACACACCAATCAATGAATCATCGAAGCAAACGCAATTATTAAGAGTGATTTGAACATGAATAGGACGAGAAACGGACGTCCAATGTACGTCGTGTGGTAAGTGGGTAGCCTTTAGGCCTTGAGGCTTGAACTGGTGAAATTAGAACCCAAAAAATCAAAACGTTGGCGAATTCCAACACAGGCGAGCCATTAATTATGTGGATCAGTTTATATCGCACCGGACCTAGTGAAAGACTTGTGTGTGGGATGTTAGACAAGGCGCCATGCTGTTGAATAGCAGGTGATAATAACTGACCGATCTACGTTCGAGATATGATCGTTCATTTTCTGACGGTTCAACAAATACCAAGAAGTACGGACTGTTACGTTCGTCTGAACGTAAATCAACCGTGACTCGATGGTGTTGCGAAAATCGGATTCGAATATCTCCCATCAAATAGCGTATGTTTTCTCTTTTGTGGCGATTGGTAACTGATTGAAGTTCCTATTAAATGAGCCGTATAAATAACAGGACAAGAAATAGTGCTAGATAACTGGCTAGATATAATTCTCGTTTCGAAAATATGTTAGATCACTTTCAGTTAGCTTTGCTTTTATTCTCTGCACATGTTCTGAAACTATAACGTACCTATATATATTCTCTGAGAAGCTATCAACTATTCAAGAAATGAAAAGAAGAATCTAGTTCCGTAAACAAAAACCTGAAACTTCAGACGTTTCTTCATATGTATAATGGAAATTCTTAATTTTTATCAATTAAATATAAAAAATATTCTTGGAGTATTACGCCATTCCATTATCAATATGCATTCTAGAAACAAATATAATTATTGGCAAAATTTGTTATACTCTTATAATATACATCGTCAGATCCATCTGCTGGCTAAGAAATTGAAATAAACATTCGACAATCTTTGTGAATCCCACGATCGTATACATAGGTCTTGCAACTCGGGTGGTGGGGGGTGACCCAAACATTGAGGAAATTTTCGTGGTTCTCATGTTTCGCCACCTGCAGCGCTGTCCTCTATTGTCACTTTGTCAGCCAATCACAAATCAGATCCGATCAGCTTTTTGGAAGTAGGAATGATTTCTATTCGTTCGAGAGAATTTTGCAAGATATAATATTTCTGTCATTGATTTTATTTACCATTCGAGTCCGAACCGTTTGTTTTGTTGTCAAAGATTAATCACGTGATTATACCCCTATGTCCTCCTAGCGGATAATTATGGAAACTTTTTCTTCAAAACTGGTGCCACCCCCCACCACTCAAAATTGCCGTAGATTCCAGACCTCATGTATATGACCGTGGTGAATCCTATTTCATGACAGGTAACTGTGTTATTGCCATCTATTAGTGTTCATATCAACAAAAATTGATTGATCTATCGGTAATCCGAAACGGTGGTTTAGAAATCTGTAAAATCTGTACTACAACTGCGTTCATAAGTTCACTCTGAATACGGAGGTGCACTATGCTTTCGTGGAATTTGATGTATTTTCTGACATGCACGATTTGATAAATATAGTTTGCTTAATTTCCTGCAGATATGTCGAATGCAATATCTATTCAATTTTCGAATAAACAACCAGTTTTGATATTAATTCCCAAACACAGTCTTCAGCCGTATTCAGCTGTTCTGTGGTCTTAGAAATGGAAAAAAATATGTCGTGTCTATTTCTGTCTACTTCTGTCTACCTCTGTCTAATTATTTTGTACTCTATCCAACGCACACGTGACTAAAATTTTGGATTTGTTTTCGATTGACTTGTGAATGTGATTTTGACTATTGATTTCTTGTTAATTGACATATAAGCATATTGTAATTTTTTTGGATCATAAATATTTTAATGTTTGAAAAGTCAAAATTGAGTTCTGGATACCATTGAAACTGTTTTGTAATAAATAATATGGTTTCATTTTGCCCATTCTGCTTCAATTTGTTATTTGTGGAAGAGAATTCCCAAAGCAAACTACAGTTCAAGTGTAATATTTGTCCAGTATTCTTTCCTGTGAAGAAAACGATTTCTTACAGGAGTTTTTATAAATTGAAGGTAAATGATGATATTATATACTTCCTCATAATCCAGTGAACTTATTTACAGGAAATTGATGATGTACTAGGTGGAGAAGAGGCTTGGAAAAACGTTGATTCAACTGATGCTCGTTGTCCAAAGTGTAGCCACGAAAGAGCTTATTTCATGCAGATACAAACGAGATCTGCAGATGAACCAATGACAACATTTTATCGCTGTTGTAACCATGAATGCAATTACAATTGGAGGGACTAACAACTTTTAATGTTACCTCCATCATTACTTCAACGTACCTTTTCCAAAATAGCCAATGTCAATGTTCTTTCTATGGCTGCTCATATTCCCATAATCAATGAGTCTGCAGAAAAGTTAGCTATAGAGTTTCTTAAAAGACATTCTGTAATTGCTGTACCCACAGATACTGTCTATGGTCTTGCATGTGATGCCACCAGTGTGACAGCCATAAATGATTTGTACAGTATCAAATGTCGAAATGAAAATAAACCCTTAGCAATCTGTTTGAGTGAAGTTAATGATATTAAAAAGTGGGCGAATATTCAACATCTTCCAGACAATATTTTGAAGGCACTTTTACCAGGACCTGTGACACTCATCCTACAATCTACCATTAATTCTTTGGATAAATCATTGGTTTCAAAGGGAAAAGTAGGAATACGAATCCCTCAGCACAACTTCATCAGAAATTTGGCCTGTGGACTTGGGCAGCCATTGGCACTTACTAGTGCTAACTTGAGTAACCAACCAAGTGCTGTGGAGGTCATAGAATTCCAGTCAATCTGGGACAAGTTACCTGCAATTTTTGATGGGGGAAAACTGAAAGCTAATAATAGTGCCTCTACTGTTGTGGATTTATCAGAACTTGGAACATTTCATGTGGTGAGGAGAGGAGTAGCTTGTGAAGAAACTGTGAGCATTCTGGAACGTTTTGGTCTCAAGAATAAATATTGTGATATTTGAACTGATATAACATGAACAAGTTTTTGAAAAGTGTGCGTTCAGTTGCTAACAACAAAGACAATATCATTAAACAATCTTTAATATCTCAGTTATCTAATAGTGTCAAGGAAATTCAGTATGCTAGCATTGATGATAACCAGTCTTCCAAAGCCAATGACCTCATTGAAGCTTCCAATACATTATGTAATGTATTAGAGGCAATATTCTTGCATGGTCTACGAGATACATTGACTCATCGTTTCAAGAAAGCACTTGCTGATCTTGATAAACAACCAGAACCAAGTTTTTGGCCTCCATTAATGGTTATATCACATCGTCAAATAATAGATCAAGTGAGTATTTCTTCAGATTGTTCATTTCATAGCTCATATATTGTTTCATGTTCAGTGAATTATATTATTTCTTTCCAGATAACTAATTTATCTCAGATAACAAGTGAAGTAGGACAATGTAGAGCTTGGATTCGTATAGCATTGAATGACTGTCTTCTATCCTCTTACATTATGACCATGAGACTTGAATCTTCAGCATTAAAGTCTTACTACAAAGTGGACGCCTTCATAAGAGACGGGGAACTCTTAGATGTAGCTCAACGACTAATAGAAGGTGTTGAAGCTTTCAAATCATTGACCCTTCCATTCAATTCCAGTTTATTGAATTCTTGGCCTTTACCAAGCTTGATTCTATCAGGAATATGGTCCCCTACCTTGAAATCTATTCCTGTGGCTCCTTGTGATGATGTAGCCTTAGGTATCAGTGAAGCCACAGTACCTCAGAATGTTGTTGAAGCTGGTTCAGAAACTGCATCTCTCAGTTCTGCCATGTCCATAACTTCTGAGGGATCTGGATTCAGGCAAATTGATGCTCTGACAGAAGATGAAGTTCTGAAAATCATTTTGGAGAAGGACAAACCCAGGGTCGCCAATGATAGGTTGAAAAGTGTTGACGATTACAAACCCTCTGTGAGTTCTGATCAAGAAAGAAGTTCGGACTCTGGTAATGCAAGTTACAATATAGGAAATTCTTTGAACAAAAGATCAGGCTGGTCATTTGATGAAATGGAAGATGCTGTTGGAAACATTGAGAAAGAATCTAATAGGAAGGAAGAAAATGTAGTTGTAGAGCCCAAATCTATGGAGACGAGCTACAATGCTTTGATTGAGAGTTATAACATGTTGAGTGGAGGTTTCATAAGAACTCCAGATTTCAGAGAGGTGTGGCAGAAGTTTGAAGATGAGAGGAATTTCGATTCTACAAATTCCACCATTGTGAGTTGAAATTAAATAGAATTACATTCTTCACAAGGGAAAGTTTGTTTTGTGTAGTAATATTCATAATTTTTTGCAAGGTTGAGCAAAGTGGGTCCCAAAATATCGTGTCCAGTATACAGTTAGCCCAATCAGATGCAACTGCATTGACTGTGCAAATTGGAAGGATTGCTAAAGAAAAGGGTCTTGATCATCAAAACTATGAATGTGCTGATTGTAAAAAATCTTTAGCCATTACAAATAACTCAACGTGAGTTACAGAATGAGTAACTTCTAGAAGGAAATAATCATTTTTGTGTTCTAGGGTTTGTGCTTTTACTGGTGATTATTATTGTGATAACTGTATAAGTAGTGAACTAGTCGAAATACCGGCTAGAATTGTACATAATTGGGATTTCAAGACATATCCAATATCTAAAATAGGGCAGAAATATATAGAAGAAGTCAAGGACCATCCATTACTTGATTTCAAGGTAACTGACTGAAATGAGAAAACTTTCAGAGGATTAGGAATTCATATTTGTTGAATAACTGTTGGTAAAAAAACAACCTATTCAACTTGAATTTGTTTCATTAGGTTCTCAATCCCTATATATACAGTGTAGTTGGAGAAATGGCACATTTACAAACTCTGAGAAGTCAGTTGAATTTTTTGAGAGCATATTTGTTCACTTGCCGTGAACCTGTCATAGAACAACTACAAAAGCAAATGTGGCCAAGAGAGTATATGTACGAACATATACATCTGTATTCTATTTTGGTAAGTGATTTTTCTTCAAGTTTTCCATTTTATTATACAATTTTTTGCGTAATGTCTAATCAATATTAACTCATTGGAATATTTCTAGGATTTATCAGATATAAGGAATGGTTTCCTAGCCCAACAGCTACAAAAAGTTGTTGATTTTGGGAGGAATCATGTTCACAATTGCTGGCTTTGTAGCCAGAAGGGATTCTTTTGTGAAGTCTGTAACAAACCAAAAGCCTTATTTCCCTTCGATGTTGATGAAATCTATCGATGTGATAGCTGCAGTGCTGTGTATCACAAAACTTGTTTAAATTCATCGAGACCATGTCCAAAATGTGACAGGATGAAGAAGAGGGAGGATCAGCCTGTTCAAGGACAGGTCACCGATGAATAGTTAATTCATATATTTGATATAATTTAGTTTGTTGGTTATGAATTGTTGGTTATTTTGAATTACGTAACAAACTTTTGCTTCAAAAATACATTTTTATAAGCACCAAACTCGTGCATCTTTTCTGTCATTCACAAAAAATGAATAGTCAAATGAGTTCTCCGATTCGAAATGAAATCAGATTCTTTGGTTGTTCAATCGACAAAGAAAACTAATTAGGGTAGATTGATAAATGAACTAAATTCAAACTTGAAGTTTATTTATAATAAAAATGTACAGTATGTTACAAATAATTGATGAGACAAACACGACTTGGAATGTTATGGGTTCGTTCTTGTCTGAATAACATAAAATTGTTACTAGTCATTACACTTTTCAGGCAAAATCTTAGACTTTTGCATACAAAGCGAGTCTGTTGTGTCAATTCTATAAAGGTTTCTTGAATCATTCTCACTTTCAATACTCATTAAAATACTTGAGATGTCCTGCATCAAATACAATTTAAAAATAGGTTTTCATTATACAATAACAACATACGGTAACAACATGAATCTCTATCCACATATAGTGATCAACAATTCTAATTCCTTTAAAGACATCTATTATTGTGATATATAACTTGTGATGATGACAAAAGAGTCGAGGGTATCGAATAATTATACATAACGCAGTAAAAAAATAAAAGTTTTTTACGAAATTTTCAATTCTTAAGAATTTCACTTTATATCAGTTTTCAATTGTAATAATCAAAACAGTAAAAACAAATTAGCTAGCTATCTGAGAAAGATGCTGGTAACATAATAATTCTCACTGATTTATTGAGATTTAAATTGTTTTCAAGGTGTATATTAAGATATTAAAAATCACAGATTATTGTTATTGTTTCGTCCAAGTCCACAATTCTAAACGAGTAAAAAACAAATGAAACATGGAAGATACGGAAATTTTGGCGAATTTGGAATAGAAAATACAATGGCAATTTTATGAATCGAAAATTCGTTTATGTGAATACTGATATATAAGCCGAGCGCCCAAAATATAAATCATTCCCCATCAAAATATATCCTTTAGTCTGGTTTCAAATTTTTCATGAGCAACATTGATATTTCAAAAATGTTCATTAGTCAAACAGTAAACAGTACGAGTTAATATTATTATTTTGGTTTCGCATCTGTTAAGGCACGATGACTACTCCTTATTGGTAAGGGAGAAGATGGGGTAGCTTTGGGGCTCATAGATTTATTCTTCTTCACTTTGTTGTGTGCCTTTTGCAGATTTCTCTCGTGAGCATACAGAAGAACTCCAATGTGGCGGTGTCCAGCTTCCATAGCTATTTTCAGTGCTGTACTGCCATCCTATCAACAAAAATTATCACCATATATAACAGCTGACGATTTGAAAGATAGTTTGACTGACACAAAAATGCAAGGTACTCACCACATCAGTTATGGTTGAATCACAATCTGACTGACAAATTAAATGCTTCACAATTTCCATGTGGCCATGTTCAGCTGCACACATCAGAGCTGTACTTCCGTCTTCATCTTGAATATTGATATCCGCTCCCGCTTGTAATAGCATCTTCACCATGTCTAGTTGACCATGACTCACTGCTAGCATCAATGCCGTTTGTCCATGCTAAAAAAAACATGAACCTTTTGAATAATTTTCTTCACTAGTAATATAAATTGACCAATATAAACAATCACAACTGGACTTGAGACAAAACTAGGCCCAAAATTCAAGGAAAGAGATGTTGAATTGATATTGCCTATTTACCTGTTTGGCTCGTATATTGACATCTGCCAGTTGAAATAGCCTTCTTACGACATTAGCATGCGTCATGGATCTTACTTCTGCCAGAGATACAAGCATCACACTCGTATATCCAACCTTATTCTGTTTGTTGATATCACACACTTTCGAATCCAATAATATAGAAACAACATCGAAGTTACCATGAGATACTGCATAATGCATAGCCGTGTTGCCACTAGAGTCACACAAATTGACAACATACTCTAGTAATTGACTTGACATATCTTCGAATGCATCCAGGTAGTCTTCAACATCGAGAGGATTTGCGGTTACCAAACTGGATATTTTGAACCATTCTTGCTGAACTATGTTAATGGCGCTGTGGTTTTTGGAATTTTTCGAGGGACTCTTCAGAAGGGAATCATTGAGCACCTTCATAGCACCTTGCATTTCTTTACTGGGAATTGCCCTGAAAATTAGAAACTCTCACAGTTTTGTCGGAATAAACATTCATACGTGATTTTTGATGTTCTGAAAATTCTATGAAATTGAAGAAATTAGCAAGATAAGCATTGCAAATGTAGGGGTCTTAATGAAAAGATATTAATTTCATATTATTTGTGTATACTTTAGCAAAAATTTGACAACTACTCAAACATTCAGAATGGAATATAAAAATATACTCACTTCTTTCTATTCTGATTAACATTTGATGGCAAAACAGTTGTTTCTGTAGCAGGCAGTGTAACTTCTTGAACTTGAACCTTGGTTATAGGAGCTGTAGCTAAACCGTTTTGAGCTTGTGTTGTAGTAGTTTCTCCTAATTTAAAATTGCTCTTCACTTTCTCTAAGGGACTAATTGCTTCGTTTGATATAGCTTTCGAGGATAAGTCTAGACCTGATAACCTAGAGGAACACAAAGGAAATGGTCAGACTGTTTCTACCGAATGCTCTCAGCTTATATGCAACAGGTAGATCCAAATCGATCAAAAAATGATTCATTGTCTAGTATTTATTCAGTGGGCTGAAACTAGGCAACAGAAACAACAACAAAAGGTAGGTACCTATACCTACATAAATCAAGAAAAGTTACCTGGTGAGCAAAATATGTTGATGCATGTATGAGCAGTGTGCATTTTGATTTTTTTCCATAAGTTATCAAAGCAAGGGTTGCTGAATTCAAGGCATAGCGAAATAATCGAATAAATAAATGCAATAACCAATGCTAACGCGCTGAATCTTCGATTACCCCAGGAAATCCAGGACCGGCTCAGCAATTATGAAGCAACCCACGAATTCTTGTTTATATGTTTATTATCAAATCGTCAAAGTATCATTAAAATTAAATTTCGGAGATAGAATTTCGGCAGAGAAAATCTAGACAACCTTTGTATGGCTGACAGTTCAATCGGTAATTGCTCTTGAGACACATTTTTTTGTGAAAACGAGAAAAACAAAATATCCAAGCCCACAAAATTTTTCGGAAATGGCTAATTATTTCACACACGTTTTCGTACATTCGAATATGTTATAATGAATGATGTGTCGATTGCACGAAATAAAACTAAGACGGTCCTGTGAAACTATAAGATGTGGTGCGCCTGTCCTTCGAAGAATTGATTTCTACCCCGCCACGTTGTCAAGTTCACGTTTCACGAAACCTACTGCATAATTTCAAACGAATCACAAATGTATAGCTGTGCATATTCTTCGTCGGAGAATATATACACGCGCAAAAACTGTAATACTAGTTCAACTTATTATGACTGCAAAATTTGAAATCCCCAGAGTGCCGAGTAATTAAATCTGGCAACATTGAAAGGACATGAACTGGTCGATTTCGTAGAAACACAATTCAATTACAGAACACCCGCATGTAAGAACAATTACAGTTTCAATAAGGAGATAACATAGCTGTAGACAAAAACAATGATGAGAATGATGCTAGAAAGATCACATTATTTATTTGTGCTAGGTAAGCAATCTTTGAAACAATAAGCACGATATACAGGGCGGGTCATTCGACTGAACGATAGTTATTATTCGGTAATTGCCGAGGTAGTTTTTTTACACATTATGAACGAAAGAACCTTACCTAGAGGGCGATTTGGGTTCTGTTGGGGGCGAGTATATTTTGGTATAAGTATCTTGCCTTCTGAACTTTCTGTTTTCAACTGGCGTGGTTGGTACTTGAGGCCTAGGAATCCTAGAAGGCGTAGGGCTGCCACCGTCTTTCTTATAACCGTCCTTCTCCTTTTCGCACTTAGCACAAAAAAGTTCCCCAATTGTATTGCACGCCACTTCGCTGGTACTAACTTTGATTTCCTTTGCCTCACAGCCCACACTCTTGCTCGGAACTCTCAGATCTTGTGTGTTCGTGTGTTTGGAAGCGGTGAGCTTCTTTTCACACTGAGTATTTTTATCGGCTGTGTTTCGTTCGTACTGGCAAGACTTCGTGAAAGATTGGACTTTCAAGTCGGATTGGCAAGACCTGCTCTGCGTGTTGGCCTCATGTTGTGATGCTACAGTCCGAGTTCTCGCCTTCAAATTCAGTCTATCTTCTCCCATGTTGAAAGATTTACTTCGTGATGTCAAAGAAGCTAAGGAAACCGGTGAGGTGTGGATGTCTTCGTTGGTGTCTGGGCCTACAGCCACGGATCTCTTGAAAGCGTTGCATTTTTCGCAGATTATGTCGTTCACGGTGTCGTCTGAACTACCGATTGAGTAGCATTCCACGCACTTCTGGGCCGCGAAGTCCGACATTCTAGTCGTCGCCAAAACTCCTTTATCGCAAATTTGCTTTCGTATTTCGACTGTCTGTGTTGCGCCTGAGGTCGTCATTACTCGAGGCTCCTCTAACTTGAACTGTACACCCATATCTCTTTTATCAGTCTGCATCAGAGTTTGAGTTTCTTTAGTGATGGTCAGATTCTTGATGGTGTTCATGAATTTAACTTTCTCTGGGAGCCATTTATCGCCAATATCGTTTTCTAATGTTGTAGTCGATACGCTCTTAGTGTTTGGGCTTTGATGCCCTACACCGATTGTTCTAGTAAGTACCGCGCACATAGCCCCGAAATCTTTTCGTGGGGGAGGAGGAGGAGGAGATTCTTTTGTTGTAGAGGTATCCACGTTGTCCTGGTGAATGAATGTTTGGCCGTAGCTAGCTTCCAATGGGTTGGGTTTCACGATTTCTTCAGATTTCAGCCGCAGCAACAAACGTCTGTTTTCTTCTTTCAACGAAGATATTTGTTCCTATTGAACAAAACCAGTTGAATGAGACAAATATCATGAAATTGTCTACATTGTCTCTAATTACCAGCTAAACAGTGCAGCCCATACCCAAGTTCAAGCTATGAATTCATTTTAGCGTTATTTTTTTGTTGAAAAAAGAAACTGGATGTTTTCATTGTCGATTTGATGGTTACACTGTACTGTTTTATAGAGAAATTATTTTTTTTTGAGCAGAAAAGAAAAACTTTCAAAAAGGTACCACTCAAAGATCGCTGAAAAATATCCCATACCTATGCACTGCCCTATATATACTGATATAAGAGAAATATGAAACTATCTCATGAGGTTTCATCCAGAATATGATTTTCTTTCATTAATTACTGTAAACGGATATCCGTTTCAGGCTTATACATCAGGGTGTAACATACAAATCAACGAAACACGATTATTTGATGTCTTCATTTCAACAATCAAATTAAGAACAGCCACAAAAATTATCGGCATAATAAATGTATCATTTATTTTGGTAATCTTAATGACAATACGAGAGGGATTAATAAGTTATCTAATCTTATAGTTGAATAACGGAAAAAAACTGAAGACCAAAAATAATAAATAATGAATAAATTTGTAACATTTATGTTCAGATAAGAAATGTCTTGTCTGATACTTTTCTGGTTTTTCTGATCTCTATTCAGAATGTGTAATATTTTTATCGATGGTATTTTCAATTCAACAACGCGAGTAGAGTGTCAAAGATGTGTAAATCCAAAGATCATTTTTAAATGGACTCTGCTATCATTAATGAACAATATGATATAACAATGAAATCATCAAGAAACTTGTACTTGAAAAAATATGTGGCTCTTATGGAAAATTCGACTGTAATGTTCAAAATAAAAGCGGAATGAATAACCCCTCTAGAACTAGCACTAACCTTAAGATTCGGTAATAACTTGACTTGATCCTCCAGCTGTTTAGTGCGCTCCAGACTGAGTGCCATTTGTTTTCTGATGTTTTGCAAAGCCAAGGGGCTCATCCCACATGATTCGATGCCTACTGCCTCAAATTCCTGTTTCGTGGATGGTATAACCGTCATGGTCTTCCCAGACTCTGCGGACATCGAAGAAAAACTCAGTGTTTCCCCACATACCAAATATTTGCGAAAAAACGAAACCGTGCAGTTGAAACCATCGAAAAAATACAATAACTGCCTGCCCATCCACAGAAAAACACACGAAAACCCATCCATGTCGATGATATTCCTCCCGATCATTATTTTCGAAACACCTGTAGACTTTTCGCGGTCGACCATAACATTTAGGTTGGCTATGAAAGTGTACTGAGGTGCATTTGTTGCTTCCGATAGCATGCGCCAACTGAAACGTCTGGGTCTACTGAACATCCACTTGACTTCGACGACTGAATGAAAAGACAGAAGGAAGGACCAATCGTGTGAGGTTCATTGGCCGCAATAGGATTGTAAAATGTCAGGCAAATTTTCTTGGGTCAGAAGGTAAAAGATACCTAACAAAAAGGGCTACCTGAAGAATTATGGACACTGTGTTCACAGCGAAACAAACAGATGAAGTAGATTCCGTGGGTATTCGAGTAGACAGAAGTGTTTGCATATATGATACATTTATAGACCATTTATCTATACTGTATTCATGTTATAGAGGGATTCTTATCAGACAAATATTGAGTTGATAAACACATGAAAACTTTCGCACCTCCTCCTAATTCTTGCAATAAAAAAATCTGTTGAATTTCAGATTTGATGAAGATGGAATATGATTCAGAATGGCATATGAGGTTGAATGTAGATGGCCCGAAATGGAAAGCAAAGTGAGTTTTTTCATACTATTTCAGATTTCTTTCTTCGTTAAATCTAATGGTTATCATTGAAACTTGAACCTCCCCTTGAATTGGTTTCATTTCGAAGATAGTCTCTTGCGAAAACTGATTTTCAAACTGAGAGGAAGCTGTATTTTATTTTCCCAGGAAAATGAAATGAACCTTCCTTCCATCGTATCATTGAATTATAGTGAAGAAACGTATATTATTTTAAATGAACCCTTTGGTACCTGGGTACCTGAAATCGGAAATTGTGTACCTGGGCATTATATACTAAAAAATATATACTAGAAGTTGATTTTTGACACAAAAATAATTCATTGGAGGATATGAACAGTTGCCGTTTCCCAATTTTTTTAGAATGTTATTAATCAAAACTGTGACAATACTCTTATTTAAATAAATAGACTACAACAGAAGTCAATTTGACCATTAAATACTTTCGATAGAAGGAATAGCAAACACTCGAACAAACGAACGATTTTCAAATATACCCACCAATTTCTAAAGAATGAATAATAAATCCAATTTTTTATTCATTAATATACAATCCTTCGAGTAGCTGAATTGCTAAACTTCATTTCACAGAGAACTGTCAAAGCAAAGAAAACCCAACAACTGATGTTATGGATGTTATGTTTCCACCACATATAACTACATAATTAACTTGATATTAGTGACTGATAGCTTGTTTCGTTTCTATAATGTATAAAAATAAACAGTATTGCCAGATATCGACATTAAAGTCAACAAAGTTGCCCTTGACAATATGTGTTATATTCTAAAAGCAAACCATTTCATAAGGTGCAAAAATTCAAATAATCCTCACAGAGTAGTCATTGATAACAATAACAATGATATGATAAATTTCTTCAAAGTCATTTCAGTTAGTATTACATAGTAATAAGGAAAAACATCATCATTCAGGTACAGATAAGAACATTCCTGTTGATTGTAGTTTTAGTAAGTGGCCTGAGTATAAAAATTTGTTTCATTTCTTTGGATTATATGATGACCTACTCTTGATTACAACTGATGAAAATAATAAATTTGACCCACCTGATACTGCAGTAACATCTGGCAAATTATTAGATAATTTGTTCTTGGATCTCTGCAGGGTTCTTTCGAAATCATAGACTGCATCATCGAATCCATCTCCTTGAAATGGAAATTTCGAAGTTGGTGTACTCGTGACTATCGGAGAAGGTGTATTTTGCTCTTGAATTGGCTGAAAAAAAATAATACTATAAATCAACAACATATAGCATCGAAAAGGTTACGTACTACTTCTGTACAGCTTTCGCTACAGCAGAACAAACCGTATAGATACATAATACAGCCTTTTTGCAAATTTTACACCACCTACTATACGTTACTAATAATATGAGAGTAATGATAGTTATCAACCAAGAGCACAGTTACCTACTGAAAATCCCGTTTTTCTGATTGAAAACCCGCATAAATAATACGTTTCAATTGATTATACCTGTGAACAGAACCAGAGAATGCCTCTAGATATGAGGGTTCATAAGAACAATTACAAGAATATCACTTAGGAAATTCGCTATCAAATAATGAACTAGTAACGATCAATCTTGAAGTTAAAAAACGATAGTATGGATAGTGGAAATATATTTCTGTGACTCAAAATGTGCATTAGTTTGAATCCAAATTGAATGAAGCACTTCTCAGAGTCTCTCTAACGGTTATAATGTCAAGTTGAAACTGTAACTTCAATGGGATTGCAGATTTCTTTAGCTATTACAGCAAATGTTCTCCTCGCTTCCGGTAGATGGCGCTGCTGGCTGTTGAAAAGACTTTTTTCCCGGAGTTGCAGTAAAATGTGCATTAGTTTGAATCCAATATGAATGAAGCACTTCTCAGAGTCTCTCTAACGGTTATAATGTCAAGTTGAAACTGTAATTGCAATGGGATTGCATATTTCTTTAGGTGTTACAGCGAATGTACTTCTCGCTTCCGATAGATGGCGCTGCTGACTATTGGAAAGACTATTTTCCCGGAGTTGCAGTATCAAAAAAAACAAAAACATTTTCGATACGGAAAATTCCGAGTAGAGCTATATTTAATCTCACGTTCAAAAATGGCATGTTCGTCTTTCAATAACTTCGATCTCACCTTGTAAGTTTGTTCCAAAGCTGCCAGGACCGGAGGCGTCAGCCCCAGCAGCACTTCCATGGACTGCCTCTGTCTTCTTCTGTCTTTTCTCCTCTTGATCGAGCCGGTACGTGATTCGTCCTCCTTGATGACAGATTCGCAGTACCGCACGAAATCGAGGTCGATGTGGTATCCATAAGGACAGCAATCGCACTCGCACCAAGAATAACCTGAAACGAGTACAAGTGACTCATGAAAAGTTGCATAAGTCGAATGGAACTAATGATGGTGATGTCAGTTTTATGGGTGGCGAACCATCAATGCATTTAATGATTGTAATTATTCAGAAGGAACGTTCTATCTACGATTTTATCTTTGAACAAGTGCTCATCTTGAGATTACTTAGATAGGAATCAATATTATTGCATTATCAGAAATAACTCATTTTTGAATTGCATAAACTGCATTTAATGGACGATAAACAACTCCCAAACCCCTCTCCAGAGAATAGCATCAAGAAAAGAGAGTTTTTATGAGCCCACATACCTACGCCCATACGTTAATTGAAACATTTACGTTGGCGATAGAATTAGAAAGTGTTTTATGAAAGAAATGGATTATGTTTACTTGTACCTAACAGTAAATGCTTGTACCGCATGTAGAATAGAATTTGATTGTACCTACCTATCTACTAAGAAAAAAAGGTTAATTTTCAAACAACAATTGGTGTGGTTCAACTACATTAAACTCGAAGATAATTATATTAGAGTTACTGTTACAATACACCAAGAAGAATGTTCTACCCACAGCGTTTATTCAAATCTAGGGTAATGACAAATGACCATGCCTTTCATGATCATGAATAGTGATATTTAATTTGGAAAAGCAATGTGTTAAGTCATTCGTTTAATGATTTGTAATTGGAACTCTGCCTATTTCAACCCCTTAAAATGATGTCAATAACGCTGACCTCTGACTTCGAATACTAGCATTGCCATCAGTTGGTATCAAGAGAAGAAAATGCCGCTGCAAAAGGCCATATAAATATTAAGTTGGATCAGCAGATTCATACTTATTTATAGATATCTCTTTGATGCCATTTTCATAATTAATGACAAGTGTGACTGAAGACAGCTCTTTCAAAGAATATTGTTTACTTTATAACATTACGCCAAAGAAAAATAAACATATCACACTGTGTGCTTTTCAAACGGAGCATGAATTATTGAAACACTTTCAACGAATTTGTGTACTCACCATTTTCATTAGTTTTTGAAACTGTAGAGATGTGATTCTGATATGACATACTAAGTGGTCTTCAAATTGGAATTTCACGAACTGAAACAAAAACAACGGTTAGAATGTCTCCTATCAGCGATAAAAAACTATTTCAATACCACCTATCCAGCCAAATTAATGTGATAAGCTTATCTTGGTGTGACATGTTATGAGATACGATTTTATATCAACTGAATTTGATGAGATAACAGAAGGACATTTCGATATTTCTGTAAATAGTGTTCAAACTAATAATTTCATAAATGTTCTACTTCCTCTGAATTCCTTATAATGAATATTTCTGAATTTTTTTATTCTAGTTTGTCAAATGTTGTTTTTCGGCAGAGCTGTATTTGCAGCTTCGAAAAAGTCATGGGACATTTTTCATTACCTCAAGACAATATTTTCATACCTGAAATTTTGAAAACAAATTCGAAGTTCAATCATTCACTGTTCAAAAATGGAATTCCTATAGTATTCTCCAATATGTTCATCAAATAATTCTATTCAGGTTATTCCATATAACCTCGGTATAAAACATTCTGTAAATAAAATTATAGTTGCAGACTTGGCAACACCGTTCGCAGTTAAACGCACCCAATGAAGCCAACAAACATTAGCAGGCCGAACAACAAAGTTTATCACATTTTATGGCCTATAATAATGGTTTATTGCTGAATAGCCAGCCACTCATAACGCATGCTTCACAAAAGTTCGTTGGGATCAGCTCAAATTTGTGAGAACAATAGGATTTAAAATAAACCTTCTTTTATTTTAGGAATGAGAATTCAGCTGCCCTACTTAAATTCGCACTGTTATAGATTATTATATTTTCCGATAATTGCACCTCGTCCTCCGATCTTTCATTCACGTCAAAATTCAAAATCGAGAGGCAAAATTAAAATTTGACTAAATTTATCAAAATGCGACATCGCGAGCTCGTGAATTGTTGATAGTTCTGTATTTTTGTGTCGGTGCTAGGAAGTACTTTCAGCATTGGAAATATGACAACCGATACTATAGTTGTTATTTACTAGAATCACATCCTAGTCAACGTCTTCTTCACGCATTTATTTTTGACACAAAAATGAAGAGCAGAGAAGAAATTTCACCCTCCCATATGTTACTCACCTATGTTTGGCCCTACAATCTATAGATGAAACGTCAATTTCCCCACAAAATTCAAACACATGTTCAAGAATGAGCTCCTCCTAATAAATTACACTTAACTCGTTTTATTGGTTCTTCATAATGTCTTACTCTCATGAAGATGAACTCAATAGTAAAATGGTTCACACACTGATGAGCAAGAAACTTCAGAAGTGACATTTGAATTAATAGACGGCAAAAAAACAAGTCTTCAATTTTTTGTTGTGGCATATGTAGATCGTTAACCTTAAGGTTATTTATAACACTAATGATGGTAGTTTTTCTTTATTTTCTGTGGTATATCTAAAATTAAGTAAGTTACAAATATGTTGAATAAGTCACTAATTATCTTTCTACTATACCGTGAACTCATCAGACTTTTTTACTTATTAGCTAGAGTATCTCATGGAAAAGGATGATAAATTAAGTCATTATTGTCCAATCAAATTAGCAAAGTTTACCCGCACTCTGAATGAATAAGATGTCATTGTACACATTTGGGAAGTGAAAAATCAGACCCTACACCTTGAAAAGGGCCAAAATCAAAATACCATTCATCAATCTATCAATTTCTTTAAATATTAAGAAGAAAATGGAAAAAGATATATGTATAAAATCTTCGAAAGAGTAAGTATTTATTTAGAAACAATTGAACATGGAGTTTGCGATTGAGATTATACAAATAAGGTGATCGAATGATTGTGAAAAAATAAAACATGATGGAATAATTGAGCAACCGAATATGAAAACTTGGCCTTGTACACACCTCTTCTATTTGAACCAGTCCAAATGCAAACAGGTGTTTTCAACAATCTATCAGCAAAATCTGCTGCATGAAAATGTGTCAAGAATTGTCTGCTCTCTGCTCATTCATTTTTTTGTGGATGATGAAATTAACAACGTATATGGACAGTATTGAAGGAAGGTAATAAATTCTAGGAACATGTATGCCATAGGAAATAGGCTACCTACAAATAATATACCTTCCGAATGTTAAATAGGTATTTAGAATGTAATGTTATGTCACAGTCATCGCTAAAAATAGGTTTCATATTTGTAAACAAGACGATTTTCGATTTGTTGAAAACTAAGAAAAGGAATGAGCACAAGTCCGTAGATCGAATTGATTGAATTTTGATATTAGTATGAGAAATAGGTAGAACAATCGCTCTACTGTAGTGTTAGTAGTTATAAGTAGTAAATAAAACGCCTACCAAATTCCAAAGAAGCACAGCAAAAACTAGGCAAAAAATTTAAAAGAAAACACAACAGTTCTGGGCAAAATTCGTCACTGGTCACTGCGTTACATGGTCATTAATGTGATTCGTTAACAATCAAAACGTGTTCGGTACAAGAAACATGGAGAATTTACATTTTTAGTGAATAGCGTGTGTTAAGTATCAAGTGTCAAGTATCTCGCAACTATTCGTACCGGTTAGACGGTTAGAGACCACATTACAGAGGACTTCATAATGGACAACGAACTTTGAGAGAGAGACGCTTTTGCGCATGAGTCTCTTCAGGCATCCACAGGTGATCTCCATCTGCATGGGCCGATCCTCAGCATCAGCATCCTATGAACAAGTTGCAGTGGCTCAGGTAAGGGTACTGTGGAATTCTGAACGTCGATATCGTTTATTCTCAACGATATAACATCAAATCCCATGAAAACATCAGTGGAATAATCACGATTGAGTGCTTTGGATAATTCACCAAACTCTAGAGACAAGACATACTTTCGTAGTATTCCTTGACCTACCTTCATTACACTTGTATGACATCTGGTGACGTCTACTCGGAATTTTTTTCTCATTCAATACCTTCTTATGACGTACGAACATATTCTGGATATTTATTTGTGGTTACAGTGCCTACACATTTTGATGTTCGTTGGAGATTTATTTGCCTCAATGACAAGTACTCGAAAAACATTCCATTTTGATACAGTTCATCACATATTTGGGAAAGCATAACCAACCGTTCGATCATTATTATTATTATTCTCATTGGGAGACGGAAAATTTCCACCCTTATAAAAGTTGGCATTTTGCGCCACCTATGTCAGACATGAGTAAGCGCGGTGAATCAGTTGGAAGAACTCTCTGAATACGAGGAAGGATTCTTTTTTCACTGCAGTGAAACGACTGGTAGAACTCTTCCTGAAAATGAGTTCGGGTTTTTGAATATCAACGTAAGATGGCAGCAGATGTTATGAAACGAGGTTACTGAATAGATTGGATTTTACATGATTATCATATTACAGTATATTTTTAGACACCTGTGGGCAATTGAACATAAAATTCGAATAAAATAGAAGACAAATTGAAATGGGAGAGATCGTAGACGATAATATTGAATATCATTAGATATTCTCGTGCTACGTCTATCGATATCAGTGGTTCCAAAACATCTGGAGAAGGTCATTTTCCTAGACTTTCGATAGTGGGTTTATGTCTTGATATATCGTTACTGTTAGTGCAAAAGGTCGTATGTAAAAATTGTCCATTTTTATTTTATTTGTGCTAAAGGTGACATTTTGCAGTCTGCAACTGCTACAAAAATATTGTATGTCATCAGCTGATCTATTATAAGTTATGGTCAAATGTAAAAAAGTCCTATGTTGTGCAGCTGATTTTTTTATGCTCCCCTGTAAAGTAGTTAATTTTCACATACGACCTTTTGCACTAACAGTAACGATATGTTTTTGAGATATGTTTTTCTTCAAGCTTTCTCAATTGACAAAATGTACGTCAATTTGAATTACAATAACAAATATTTTTGAGACCTCTGATGTGTATTATTTCTATTATTGCCGAGAAAGTACAGAAAAATTTCATTCAATACTTCATTTTAAATTCATAATCTATTTATGTTATTGTCTCTGATCTGATGAAATACTGCATGCTGATATCAACTGGTGCGGAAATATTGTGATGAATAATGAGTGGATTTCAGAATTAATCTCACATCAAAGGTTTTTTTTGCGAAATGTGAATTCACTACATAGATAACCTTGTCCGTAAGTCGTTTTGACCAATCGATGGCAATCTTGCGGCAATTATCAGATTTAGTTTATCCAAATAGATTTTTTTCCTGTGGTTATAAAATCGCATAATATAATTAATCGATCTGTCAAATGAATTATAGAAATCTTTCATTTGTTCATGAGCAGAGACAATAATTATCTTATGTTTCCTAAGGATTATTAATAGCCAATTTTTGTTTCTAGATCATTTCAATGCCAAAAGATTGCACATAATACAGGATGAAATCACTTTCTACCCAAGATAGCAATAAACCATCAGAATGTAATCAATATAACCACTCCTAACATATACTGCATTTCATTTAATAAAAAGACGAATATTTATAACAGCCATTAGCGTTTATCTCGAAACCATCGAGAGCAGAAAAATATTAGCAGCTTGAATGATATTTTCAATATTGTCAAGGAGCAATTCAAAAACAAAAATTTGGTTCACATACAGGTTACCAAAATTATAATAATTATGAAAATACAACTATTAATATACAACACATTTTCCTAAATTCTGAAATTCATATTATCTTCCCAAGGATATTCTCAAAACACTACAAAATTGTGACATTGAAAGAAATACTGTCGAATGACGCCTTCTATATGAAAAGTGACAATTCAAAACAAGTTTTCTCTAAGGGTGCTTCATTGACTTGCAAATGTCTGAAGTCTGAATTAACTTTTGTTATTATGAATTTCCTGCTATGCTAACTACAGACAGATTTCTGGTAAAACAGGATCATGGAGTGTGCCGAATAACAAGTTGATTTTATTCGAATATCAGGATAGTCTGGATCATCTACTGATTCAACGATGTAGGTACTAGTCGAACTTCAATTTACATATCAATTCAGGATTTAGTAGTTCTTAGGATTCGCAATTGATCTATGACATGTTGCATCGATCAATGAAAACATCAGTAGAATCCTAGGAATTTGTAAATATAAATACGAAAAATTTAACACAGTTTTCAGACACCCTGTAAAGACTTATTTACAGAATCATCATGGAAATATCATTACGCAAATTCCAGAAATAATGTATTGAGATTCTTTTATAGTGGGATAATTTGGCATTTTTTGTGATTTTTTATACAACAAATGTTATAGGGATTTCAAAACTGGCGCTTACTTATCACACTTTTGAAATATTGTCGGGAGAAATGTTGCACTATGAAAACGTTAAGTAATTCAATCAGTGGTTTGAAATGGTCAAAAACCGTTGTACCTATATCCGTTTTTGATTTATCATTCCATTATTTGGCAAGGAGAACTAAATGTTAACAAACTTCCCCATACAAAGCCCTAACGTGAAAATACCGTCCGTGAAGAATGAATCGCATTTAGAAAAATATTATCCCTTCCTCAGGACATGAAAAAGCCAGTGTTCGCGAAACCAGTTTTCTTTGAAAAGATGCCTTTCAACCAGCTCATCTTCAATACATTCACTTGACCATTCCATTTCCCACCCCGTCTATCTCTGGTGGACAAAAAGACCATTCGTGGGAAAAACCCTTTTCTGCGCATTAAAGTGACCCCACACTGACCCTGTGCTAACCCTTAACGGACTGACCAAGACTGGACATTCCTGTTTTCGAGTGACACATACGTGAGAACTCGGATGTCCGCTCGTCTTTATTTTTCCTTTTATTTCGTTCGGCCAACAACGGTATGGGGGGATTTTTTAGAAATTTTCGTCCCGCACTTCAACCGTACATTCCTAATTCTGACAAGGAAGTTTTCGTAACTATTGTGCTCACTACTTTGGAGAACTGGTTTTTGGATTTGTCTATTCCCACAAGTCCAGATATAAAGTTTCCTCGTTCGTTTTTTCTCAATTGAAGGAAGTAGCCGGGAGGAATTTTGCAACCATACACCAACGGTCATCGCTGTCGCTTTCAAATTATTTTGAAATTTGCTTTATAACTAGTACCGGATGTCCCAAAAGTCATGGATAAAATTAACACTTTACCGTGAAAAGTAACGGGTAATCTCTAGGTTCGTGAATTTTCGTGTTGATTGTGTGGGAATGGTTCGATTCACATTTCAGGAAATGAAGAATGGTCAACAAAGGTGAACTTCATACTTTCAAAAATTCAGTCAATCCCACAATTCAGATGCGATATATCCAGTGACAATTAATTCCAATATTGAGTACAGCAAAAAAGCACAACATTGTCGCAAAAATCGTGTTACCTACTTGCGAAATTACGAAACTCGATTTTTTTAAAATCGGACAGGTGATTAGGCATTCGTTGCAAATTATCCACTTTTTCTTCCAATTTCCCAATGGGTCATTTCCTAAGTATACAATTTTTCGATGTTGCTTGTAATATATCTTTCCTATTTTCATTTTCGATTTTATTGTGAATGTTGAGCTCGAAACTTATCCATTGTGCATGGATTACACTAACCCTTCATCTCTTGTCATCTCATAAAGACTTGTTTTGGTGTTGATTACTACCTGAGAGGCTGGACAACAAGAATTGAAAGGGATGAATTAGGGAGCGACGAGTTCATGCTGCACAGTCCACTAGCAAGTGTCAATCTATGAATAACTAATTGATAAAAAATAGAATGAAGGAATTGTTGGTTTGTCTATTCAGAATGTTTCAAATTTGATGGCCTGATGGCAGTTCACGAAAAATTCATTATGTATCGTTTCTGGAATTTTTTAAACAAGACAATCAGAATAATATGTATATGTACTACTATTATTTGTTATAAGTACAGTGGAATTATAATGAAGAATTACTCTGTATGCAATGTCTTGATGTTCTCGTCTCGAATGCTTTCAGATTTTTCCATATCGTTGTCTGCGCATTGAAATTGCATAATTAGTTGAGAATGTTTTGAATAAAATACGAATTTCAGAAATGTTTGATAATTCATTGCATGTAATAATTTACGTAGGAAGATATTTAATGAAGTATATTTATTATCTTGATTTGATAATTGCACCTTTTCTATGCAGATCCATCTAGTCTGGTGGGTTTTTTTTTCATAATTCTCAGGTTTCCAATACTTTTGCTGGTTTTATGTTAATAAAAATTATTGCAGTTTCCAAAATGTTGGAATTGAGAATACCTACCTGTTAGTTGTCTATTCTCAATTGCGTTTCATGTTTCTGAATCCTGAATTTCTATATGTACATACTTTTTTTGAGGAATAATTAAATAGTGAATAGACTTTTTGCTCGAACGCTTCATTGAAAATATTCTGTACCTTCTAAACATGAAAAATATCCCTTGTCCTTAGTTGAGTTCATTTAACAAGATCTAACCTACCAAAATGAGAAACCGCCTTTGAAATCTAAATGGTGTAATTTTTCAGTTTCAAGCATTTGTAAAGAAGATCCCTCAGTGTATGTTTTCCATACAACCGGGCAAAATGATAATTCACCCTGAATGAAATGAGTAATTTCAGCAATAAGTTATGCCATTTGAGCACCCCAGAAAAAAACATGAAAAATTCATTTATAACGCGTATGGAAATGGGCATGTAAGAATTTCAAAAACGGCAATTCGAGGCGCAGCTAGGTAGGGAATGCTTGAATGAAAGGGGTTACTTAATATTCACCCCATTTCAGTGAATCTCTCTGGTAGTATTCAGGCGCTATCTCTATAAATCAATTGTCGAAAAAAAAATCAGTCTGGAAAGGTGTGATGATAATCGACTAACCCGGAAGATGCAACCCTTGAGAAACACAATGGGCGTTCCGTTTTTTATAGACAGCGGACTTATTGAAAATGCACCCGTTCTCTGTGCTTGCCTGTTCACTCGAGAAAATATCTTTCACTCCGATTTAACTTCGCACTTTTGTGTCACCGAACATGTGCGAAAGTAACACCTACAACATTAGCAAAAACATCACCAATTTTATTATGTTTCCGTGGTTCTTTACGGATCAATGAAATGTATAGGAATTTTAGATTGATTAAATAAAATATGAGTTTATCTTCCAAAATGATTCGAATGATAAAATTAACCTAACTTTCTGCTTCTGAGTAATGAGCTTTCAAGTTTTCGAGCAATTCCTATGTCGTCATAGTGTCTTCAAATCGAGAGGACATTGCAAACCACCGAAAAATACAAATAAGAGGAAACATTGTCCGTCTTCGAATTACCAATCATATTTTTTGGGCGAGTACAGCTCTGTGCGAAAAAAGTCCCGATATTTCGGCTACATAATGTTTCTTGTGGGCCCGGCCCTGCATCGAAAGATTGGATGTTGGTGTAAGTGAGCTGGACCATCGAAGAGAGAGCTATCTGGGCGCTGATCCCGCCTACTTTTTATTTATATCTCGGTTCATTACTGACCATTTGTATGCCAGCAACGTCTGGTGCTTATATGGATAGGAGCAGCCATCGATGTCCACAAAGTTTTTTAAACATAGTCTATTTCCGCTAAAGATATTTCAAATGGATCCGATATAAAGTCTGACAATGCAATTTATATTTTATGACTTATTGTGAATGATGCGTTTGTTTGATAAAAATGTATTTTTGGAATCGAAGATCTCGAAAACAAAGCGCACTGATAGTGGCACTTTATTGTCATAGTCGTTCTGTAGAGAAAAGCTACATACTTCAGTAGGGTCAAAAACCGTTGATGTCAAAGGTATTGACGAAGAAAAAACCCTTCTCTTCCACACTAAACAATGTGGAATAAGATGAAACATTGAACTCATCTTGTGCTTTCGTCCTCAGTTTGGCTCAGCAACAAGAGATGATTTCCATTTATAAGATTTTCATCTAGTAACACCCTCATGAATTAACATTTATTTAAAGAAAGAGAGGTATGACGGATTTGGTTATTTTTTGATACTACAATTGTAAAGTAAAAGTATCCCGTTAACTATTGTTCTGAAAAGCTAATACTATTCGACTATCAATCATGTTGGCAACACTTGCAGAAAGAACAGTGACAGCTGTCAATTGTGATCTGCTTCGAACAGTTGAAAGATCAGAAATTCGAATCCGACATAAAATAAATATGGTTGAAACGGTATCAAAGAATTCCATCGCATAGACATCACGAGGACGTCCCTCGATTGTGACTAAAGTAGATCAGTGGGATAATCTGAAGTGTACTGGAAACATTGCATGCTGAAGGTGAGAGAAAACTCATCTGTTTCCAAATTAATAGCCAAAAACATGTTCGCAGATAATGAGTTGTTAATGGGATTTGAATGACTTTTAGTGAAAACAGTTGATCTTGCGAAACAACAAAATTGTTCACCTTGTAGATCTCTGTGGGATGAATTATGAGTTTTCTGTTAGCCACTTAACAAATCATCCTTAGAAATTCATTCGCTTCAAGCAATGGGAACCATTTATATTAATAATTAGAACCGGCAAATCATATTCATGAGAAACTGAAATAGATTGCTTCAGTCATTACTTCATATAAACTGATAAGGAAGCAAATTGAAAAAGTAGATTCATGAATATTTCACTCTCATAGGATAGAGCAGAAAGAGGACATAAGCCTACTGTCACCTGCCATTAGATATTACAGAACTGTTGGAAAATTTTTACTTCTAAAGATATTTTTCGAAAATTCTGAATTCATACAGAGTGTCTCTAATCAAAACAATTCGATATGAGAATAAACTCGCTACTGTCAGAAGCACCTTGTATGATACCAGTTTTTTGGTTAGTCTGTCACTAATGTAATGAAATATAGGGGAAAACATCAACTTGTGATAATTTATTATTCTGAGTGAATAAATGAATGTGAGGTTTTTCGAAAAATGAAACCTGTTTCAATCGTTTTTAACGTCTAATAATAATAATTCTTCAATATAATTAATAAGATTTACACAGGTCCGGGGTCTGAGATCCACCGCTGTGAATGAATTTGAATGTTTATTGCTAAAACTAAAATATTCTTAACAAAGTTTATTCATTCAGTATAAATATAGTCGTTATCTTGATGGCATGAAATATGTCTCTGGATCGAAGGATTGTTGGTAATCGTTAATAACTGTATGGTATTTTTTGTACAGCATATCCGAAAAATAAATGTACCATCGCTGTGGTGTTATAAGATTATGATTCTGTAGGTATCATAAAATATTAAGTTACTTCATTTGTTTCTTCAAATGGACATTAGATGTCTTCGGATGAAAATGGCTGCAAATGACAGTGCAATCTGAATAGGACGAAAATGAAAACGAGATAAAAACAATCTGTATACCTCGATTAATTTCCATATACGTCTGATGTGTATTCAAGACAGATTACACTAAATATCCATAAGTCCAAAATTGAGCATTTTCGATAGAATTCTCGATTATTTCTACTTCACGAAAGCTGTGAGTACGTCTCTGTTTGTTCATAGATCTGTAATAAGCGATTTCGATTACCGATTGCTTTATAACCGGATATATATTACACAGGGTGTAAACTATACAGCGTTATTTACACTGTACCAACATGAAGACAAAACTACTGGAAGCAATAAATCCAACGTTCACTTGAAATTATTACATTACTTTCGTATTCAGATAACTGCTCACCCCTGGAGATGATCATGCGATGATTAAGAACTGGAGAATGTCTTGATGATTCTAGAAAATTACTTATAGCTTCCCAGTTTACGCTGGATTACACATGGAAGAATTCAGGAAATTCGTCCCCATTAAAAAAAAACGTTCATCTGAATGTTTAATCAATATTAGATTTGATAGGATACACTCAAAAATAAGATGAGCATGAACAAATTGCCTGATAATTGTTAATTAACTGATATGATTTCTTAAACTGGTGAACTTATATTTGGAATCACCTTACAGAGAATTCAACGTTGTCTGAAACAATTTCAAATGTAGCCTTCACAGTATAGTATTATGACACTTTACTAATAAAAATCAGCATTGGCAAATACGTACTATTGAAAGTCCCTGTATATTCTTAGAATTTGTATTATCGAATAGAGAGACTCGTTTAGTTTGAATATACGAGAAGAAATGTAACAAAATGAAGTCGAAAATATTTATTTATCATCTTGTTTCACGTCTTAGAGCTTTTGATTATTTTCCTGAGCTTTCTGAACCGCATTTAGATCGTATAGTATGAATTGTCAACGTGCTTCTCTTCAACTACTGAGTATAAAAGTATGTAAGAGAAAAAACCACAAAGGTATGTATACGGTGATATAAAAACTGGCAACAAATCTGAATACAAAGGGATCATTTTTCTGTGCGCTTTTTGAGATAAAGAATGATTGGTACGGCGTTATTCTTTCTCCGTGGCTCAGTTAAAGAATACTATACTATACGAACACCGACTAAAGGGTCAATTGAATTGCCAATTTCTTATAATGCCCGCGAAATTGTATTCCGTACATGTACGATGCTGCTGTTTACATAATGCGCCTCTTTGACAGGTTGTATTGTCCGAAGCTACCGCCATAGTTTTACTTCGAAAGAAACGTTCATGGGCGTACATGGGGAAAAATAAATAATGTATCGAAAATGTTATACTCACGAGTATAGTAAGACATGAGCTGCATTCCTAGTTCGGAAAATTCATTATTTTCCCAAGAAGAACTGGCATTTGAAGTTCCTTTAGTTACAAAAATTCACGTAACTTGAAGTCAACTAGGGATCAAAATAAGTCGATTGAAATCAAGTCACTCCAAAGTAGGAAGTTAGGTTAAGTTTGTCATCATAATTGTTTCGATTGATGAAATATTACACCAAAATTGGATAAATATAACTTTTACAATATTTGTTAAAACAATTAACAAACTTCATTAGCGGATCAAAGATTTCTATCTAAATAAATTGGGCAACGTTTCGAAGTCACTGTGGAGTGTTACCGTCATTATTGATGCCTAAATTTTACCACTTCCCAATCTGTGAGAACCATTTTTCTCAAATGAATAGTGAATGAGCATGGTGTAGTCTATTTAGTTATTAATGTTCATAATTCTAATTGGAATGATCGAAGAATTGAATCATCGTTTAACAAGTTGAAGAATTCACTTTTACAATCAGGAAATGATATGTAATAAACTGTTAAATTTCGGGCAGGTATTTGCACCCTTTTTGAATCATCCTAGATGATAACACGGGATAAAATTTAAAAATGATCTGCAGCAGTGAGGAAAGTATTATTTTCAAATCCCAAACTATATTCTAAATCGGATTCGAAGCACCCTGTGTTTGTAAGAATTCCCAACTTATATACTTCTTCTACATCTTATTTATCAAATGAAAATATTCTCGACTGTAACTGTTAATTACAACATTACGTATTTACTGTATTCCAAAAGTCATAAAATTATACTGCTGATGATATTAGCATTGACGATGAGAACTCTTAAAAACTAAAAGCTACCAGTAGCTACATCATATTGAATTTGCAATGCATGTAAACTTTGAATAGTCGCCCATAATTTGATTCAGATGAAACACATTTCTGTAGCTGTAATAACTCGAGATATAAATTTCAGATTTTCACAAATTACTTGTGATATTCTTTCAATAAAGAGTACTGTTATGAATGTTTTAAAATATTCATAAAGCACTCCGAAGATGAAAAGAAAACGTCACCTTTAACATTGCCTATAATGGAATTATCAGCAGCAATATTTATGGGCTGTGTGCAACAAAACATAGGTACAGTGTGTTTATTATATGCAGTACTTATCTCCAGTCATCCTCAGAAGACAAATGAGATTAGGAATATTTTATTGCGGAGTGACATTTAAGTAGGTGGAAAGTTCATGAACACCTTCTTGAAATTGAATCAGTATAAAATGCATCGAATAATTTCTGCAACTTCTATCCACCCTCGTATACACAGTGTCGAGGACAATATTAGAAATCTCTTAATATATATATACTCACGGTGAATAGGAAAATCGAAGCATATGTCCAATGAGCAGTGATGCAAGTGATCCTTTTTATTATTTCATCTATTTTATCTATTGATTATTTTTTTTATTTGTTCTCTTATTAATAAGAGACAATTATCATAATTAATGTGACGCAGTTGGTTTTTTAATGAATAGTAATAGGGACCGTCAACAGCTCTGGAATTTTTGGTTTTTGGGATTGACATTCAAATTGAAGATACCAATTAGATTTGGACAAGTTATAGTTCCATTAACAATTGTGTGGCGTCTACAAAAACAAAAAACGTGCCAGTGAAATGAGATGGAGTTTCGATTTTCAGTATTGTTGTCATTTTTTCCAATATTGATTCAATGTAGGCACTGAATTCAATGAATGGTATATGGGATATATTATTGCGAAATGAGCATTACATTTTAAGTATCCACTAGAGTTTCAATACAGCTGTTACGTGTAGGCAAATTATGAAAGCTTCTGTGAGCTAGCCAAAAACGATAAAAACGTATTTTGCAACAATCGAATCAAATAATTCTGGAATATCCCACATATATAACGGTAATATTAGTCGAAGAAGCACATTCTGAACGGCGTATCGGCAGTCTCAGTAATTTTGCCTTATCTGACGCAGAGGCTTATCGGTAAAAAAGACTTCGTGAATAAATTGTCATCGCACTTTTTATATCAAGAGCGTATAGCGACTTGAAATGTGGTGATAGTCGCAGTTATCTCTGGAAAATCTTCGCTAGGACAGATGTCCAGCCATAAAACTTATAGGTCATGTGTCACTAACAGTAACATACTAACACTTGCATATTTTCACATTTGAGGTGTGCTGTAATTTCTGCCTACATACAAACTGTCAGATCATTTAATTGAAACAAATCTACATATAGGAAGACTACAATTTCATATTTCTCCCTAATACACTCATTTCTATCGAAATATTACCAATTATTCGCCAAGATTTATAGTTTTCGAGTCCTCAATTTCAACTGAAAAATGAGCTAGAATATCTCCAGATTTATCCCCTGTATGCAACAAATTTTCAATTAACGAATGGGTACACAGTTGGGATTTATCATTTCATATTAATAGAAGTAGCAATAAAAAATCTCAGATGATTGATAAATGAAAATTTTGGATTGGCCATCTCAGCATATTCGATGATTATCAGGATTATTGATGAGTATTGTACAGTTTTCAGTTGTAGTGTAATAAACTGAACGCAAATGGGACATGACACGCATGATGGTGTCGTAAAATACTGATGTAAGTTAGAATGAAAAAAATCGGAAAATATAAAGTGTAACAGTTTGATGTTTTTGTACATGTGATATTAACATAAACGCACATAATGGCTGTGTTTTCCACGAAAGCTGTCAACAAAATAATATAATAAATAACCTCATAATTACTGTGATGTAGATGCGTTTTATTTTCTCAGCATGGTCAGCATGGAGTTTCTTTCAACAGAACTTGTTACTCGAGGGTCACTACTCTATTTTAAAGTTTCTTACACATTCAACATAATATGCGTTAGCACTGTTACAGATTTAATCTGCTTTGGTTAACAGCTAGAATCAAAACGACGTACTTATGGTACACCAAGAATGTTGAGTTTCATAGAAATGACAAATTCTCAACAGTATTATTATACCTGTCACCATTGTACAAAGTTAAATGGCTTCATTATTACACTTATAGGCAGACAAATTGTGACCTCTACATGGTTGCATGGTTTATAATTTTCAAACATTCATTTTAAATATGACGTTGAAATTCATCGAATTCAATTAATTTGATACGCAAAAACCCCAAATATTTCTTTGAACTGTTGAGATGTCAAGCAGAGTTATGTGAACATATTTTTTTGCCCTGAACTTTCTGTATAGTTCACTTCAAATGCAGAGTAATAACAATGAAGTAACTTTTCAGATAATCTGAACCAAATTCATGTCGAATAACTTGTTGGTTAACCACGCTTCATTGATACACCTTGTATAAATGAAATTTTTTTAGGAGTCGGTATAGTCGAGAATTTATTAGAGATCGTAAAAGTCATTCATAACGGAACGATCTTGTGAAGTAACCCTGTATCCATTACTCGATTTTACTTGAAAAATTGAAGATGATAACTCATTGTAGAGATGCATTGGTTTTTCCTCCCATATACGTACAGTAACTGAAAAAGGTAATAATTTTTTTATACATTTGGTTTCTTCCACCCTGTGCATGAACATTTTCCAAATCGAAGTGGAATATCGAATGAAGGCATGTCTATGATTCGAAAAAATTCTTCGTCAATACCTCCATAAAATTTAAAACGAGCATGAAAATAGCTAATGATACGCTCCATTATTCCATACCAACCGTAAACATTGCTTTTGATACCAACTTTGGTTATTTACATATAAATTGTCTATAATTATTCAGTACCTAATTGGTTTTGCTTTTAAGAGTGCTCGAACATTTTGGTTTTCGATGATGGTCATCAACTGAAAATAAAAGGAAACCATAAATTCAGTATAAACAGCTCAATCAAAAATTATTCAATACATTGACTTTGAAATATTATATGAACATTGACATTAATGAAATATAAATTTCGTTTACGTAATTCTGAGCTCGATTATATTCCATACAAAAACTAACTGGAATAGGAATGATTATACAGGGATATTAATGAATTCACATCGAAAAGATGGCATTGAAATCACTCGATCGACACTGAAGTTTATTCTGATTTTATTATCAATATTTCCAAATTGTTTGGTGTTATACTGCCAATTTGACTTTTATTTCTTCACATCAGTAATATGAGACATCACTAGATCTTTTAACCTAGTTCGGAAAATTCATTTTTGAAACCAAAGATAAAAACAACAATTGATATACTGTTTCTATTTTGAGAGACAATTTGACATTAAAATTTGTTACTGTACTGTCTGGTATGAGGAACAGTAGTTGGTAGATGAACAAATTTTATTTCTGATAATGCATAATGACTCTATATTCATCCTGAACATACGATGCTTAGTTTTTGTCGAAATATAAAATTCTATTTTGCGAGTTAAGTTTATTTTTGTGTTACGCTTTTCGCGATCGCCCCTGTACCTACATGAGTTCAGTGATCGAAGGACGTTCAAAAATGCATTCGAAGAAAAGGCACACCATAGAGATTTCTAAAAAGTGAAGCAATGCGCGGAATTGTCGGAGGCTAATAAAAAGGGCCCGAATGAATATAGCGTTGAGCGCAAAGTTATTGATATTCCGTGGACGTCCAGACGTCAGAGGATTTCATTATTTTCATTACGTCTACACATTGCAGTGGCTGATCGCCATTGCAACATAGCTGCACATTTTTACTTCGACGTACAATTATCTGTCTACATACTCGGTGCGTGAAACGATTTTCTCGAACACAACATCAAAATGGCGGACAAATGTAACTACTTTCTTATGTTTGTTTCAATGGGTTTTATAACGTCCCGGGAGACATATAAAATTGCGATAGCAGTCTTTATCTTTTCTAATTGATTCAAACGATACCATTAATACCCTTTATTAGAATAAAGATCTGCTTTGCGAGGTAAATGATAGAAGTGTTACTTTGAGCAAACATATTCGAAATACCAAAAAATTCAACCCATGCAATCTCTAGATTTTCAGATACAGAGTAGATCAATAATAACATTCCATTTTTATTTTTCGACTCGATATCAAAATATGGAATTTATTTTTGTAAATTCTGAATTGATTGCCTTGAAAGCCAATAAAGAATACCCAATTCTTTGCGAATGAATCACAATGAAGGTAAACTGCGCCGTTCAGATACCATTTATACTCCAAAAATTGAATAAAATTGCAAAGTATCAACTCATATACTTGTAATAGATCACAATTGACACATTGCAAAATCACGTATTCAACATATTCAATGAGTTATTCAGGTTTTCACAATGATCCGCCACTGGCACAAGTCTATAATAATAACACGTTGGAAATTGGCAACAAACACTTTTTAAGAACAATAATAATTTCATTCGAGATACGATCTGAACGTAAGTAACTTGAGAAATGTGAAGGTCGTGAAGGGAGACTTTGTTTACCAAAAAGAAACGCATTATATTGTATGGATTTTGTTTATTTATTGTTATTTGTATTTAAGTGAGTCTGACCCTGTCAAGTTTCATTGGTGGCCAAGCATTTCACTTTCGTTCGTGTATTCCACATGAAAAATGTTTTTGGAGGGCAAGCTTTTTCACATTGAGATTTATTCAAATCAAATCTGTTGCAAGTGATATACACGCACATATAAACTACATTTTTAATTACCCATAATTCGTATAAAAGTTTTTGTGTCTATAAACAATTTAGTGTCAGTGTTTTTTTTTTTATATTCATGAATATTCTTGATTTCATTGATTTTATTTCAGATTCAACGCAATGGTAATGGAACAAATGTATTTTAACTATCATTTGGATCTTCACTACAAATTTACGAATCAACTCTTACCCAAACAACTACCTGTTTATTTTTTGTTACTCAATCCTCTATGATTCTATCCACCTCGAAGTCTCGCTTATCCTCACTGCTTCTTTGTGGTAAACAAAAATAGCCCGCAGCCGCTGTTCGACCATTAGCTCACATTTTTTATGTTTATGGTCCTAACCCTTCAGTTTCGAAGATGGTCCACGGTACAGTCTCGTCATGAATAAACAGATTGATTTTTTATCGAACGAGAGAATGAAAATGCAAGTTCATTTTCGGAACAATGAATCGTCTGAATTTTACCTCGAAGAATATTCATCCATACTGTGGATTATCTTTACAAGGTGTTCCAGGCTTAACGGTGTATTAACGGTGATGTACAGTGTGATTATTTGTGTCTTCATGTGGAATATACAGTGACATTTATAAAGTACGCAACAGATGGAAAAAATCTCTATTTGTATTCTTTTGGAAAAATTAAAATTGTCATCAACACCCTGAAATAATTTTCGTGTACATTTGACCTGTGAACTAACAGCGATTTTCAATCGCACATAAAGTAGTATCGGACATATTAAGGCGTTGAAGCATGCACAATATTGTTAGATAGTGCTTGTAACATGAAACAACCTTGCAAACGAAAAAATAATAATGATAATATCACCAATGTCAGTCGTGGTAGGTAATAATTCACTATACATAATTGTACGATAATTTCAGCCATAAACATGTATAGTATAGGCTTACTGGGCCTACAAATTCTCATCCAATTATCAGCTGATCCTACCCAGAGGAATATCCAATCTTGAGAGATGTTCATTATCCATTATATTATGTTTTATTGAACCACCTCAAAGCAGTATGAGAAATCGACGATAACCAACAAGCACATACGACTACACTAGTAGTCATTCTACTCAACCAAAACTGTGTCATCCAACAATTTATCTAAATTGTCAACCGAACATAAAATTCATGAAGAACCATTACTCAAACTCGGGTTCCTGTTGTGATCGCCTATTGATATCTCTTAGACACGACCCCACAACACCCTCTTCGGAGGCGGTACAAAAGGGACTTGTACGCTGCAAAGGGCATTCGACAGGTCTTCCACAATACCGAAGTAACCGGAGACGTACCTGTCATTTGATATTTCCTATGATATATCCTTGATCAATCAGATATGAATACTCTTCTACACGCAATTTTGGCGGTTGGCACTGGATGTACAGGGTGTTCAAATAAATAATATTGTAACAACTTTTGGAATAGGCGAAATGAAGATATTTAACGGGCGATAATTCACAAATGATTCGATTTTTAAGTGAATTCTATACGAAAATTTTGAATTCCAAACGAGAAACTTTTATAATCCATCCAATGGCGTCGTCAGGAATTATACTTATTTTATATTATATATAACGAAAATAAGTGGCGATATGAAATATAATCCATTTTTGTGAATTTCAAACTTTTTCGAATCGATAGATGAAAGACCATCGCGAATAATTCAAGAACCATACCTTATATACGTACGACTATTCAGGCAAATTTATTTTCGATCAAAATGTTCAAAATTTGGAATTAGGAATTTGCATAAGGCTAAAAAATGCAGTCGTTTTTAAGTTATCGCAAATATTCATCGAATCTGAGAAATTTCTGTCGTGGAACACCCTGTATACTCATAAAACTTTTGAATTAGAGGTTAATTTGGGACTACTACTACATGAAGGATGGCTAACAGATACATAATACGGTTCTTCCTGTTAAAGTGATTGTAGAATTATGACCCAGAAGCTTCATTGAAGTGAGAAAATTAATAAGAATATTGATTTGATAGTAAATGTAGACTGTAAGAGTCGGCCATGACTTCGAGATGATGGTGCCCTCACACAGAGATGAGAGGAATTAACGTACGACCAAACTCCCACGTCTTCTCGAAAACACTAACGCGGTCTGCGACGTTGCCGTTGTACGTCGAATCGAGATAGGTCTCCAAATCGTAATCCAAAACTGATGATACGAACGAATCGAGTCGAGTCGATATACCAGGGGATGAATCCGTAGAAATCACTATGAATACAGTTCGAAATAGAGGTCTCAGATAGTTTGGAGATTCTTAAAATAAGTCAGATCACTTGACCTGTATTCGAAATTGAAAGAATTTGAGAGACCATTTCTCTATAATCCATCAAAAAAATCGAGTTATACAGTGTAGTTAATATGATATCAATGGTGAAAGTTTCCACATTGGTGATTTTCAAACTGACCAAACTTTGCTACAAATGCATAAACTCAATCATCTGAAATTTAACGTTTGATGATAAAGTGTCAATTGAACAGAAGTATATTCATCATATTTCATCGAATGTCGTACAAAAACATTTGAATCATGAATATTTCGTTTTGTATAATGATAGAGACAGACAAAAATGAATTTCGAATAATTCAAGATTAAATCAAGAATTGATGCTTTTCATGAGAGAGCTGACCATTTTGAATTTCGTTGAACCCTATTTAGAGCCGGATTATATGAGTGCTTTGGAGATATAATCCATAATCTTATTATATATAAGTTTCTAGTTGCCTTTTATGTATACAGGGTAACACGAAAATAGTGCAGAGAAGAATAATGAAAAAATATATTCTCTAATAGATAAAATTGAACAATTTTGTGCACTGATGAATTCTTGTTGAACTCTTACTATTGTATCACCCAATCATAATTTTTTCATTGACTGGACCAGAAACCAGTTCATTATTCACGATGAAAACAATCGGAAATGCAGATGAGAAGAGATTTGCAAGAGCCTTCCTTTGAAGGCCCATGCTTTTCAGGACACCCCGTACACATGGACACAAATCACGGTGTAGCCGTACTAAGCATAAAAGATTTCCGAGAATTCGGGTTTCTTCGATGAATCACGTTCTTTTATTTTTGTTTACGCCGAGTCAGCCGCAGCACAAGAGTAGTCGGCGCGGCAACAGCGCGCGAGGTGCGCGAGAGAGAGTGCGAGAGAGACGGAGTAAGAAAGATAGTGCGACAGATTGAGAGAGAGGGAGAGAGAGACAGAGGGCAGTCTGGTCGAAGTAAGTGCGGGGGCCCGGAGGCTGAACGGAGTCCTGAGCGAAGCGAGAGACCTCGGAATCAATCAACGACAAGCCGAGCTCTCGCCGTCTCTCGCTGGCCGCGGCACAATCCGAAGTCCTCCGCATCCTTCGTACCGCGCACGTCGGACCCAGAGCTGCCATCCACTTTGAGCTGCCGCTACTAACAGTCAGTAGAGTATTAGTTCGAAACACCTGTAGACGCTAGTATGTGATTAAATATTGAATTCATCTGGCCAACACTGGAGAATGCTTGTCAGAGAGCAGTGAGCATGAATCTGTCGGGCTGTGTCCGGGTGTGTAGTGCGGGCCTTGTCATTGTCATCCGACTGTCGCTCTCGTGAATGACCGATATCGAACAAAGGGACGACTCACTCGACTCAAAGCGATCTGCAGCCATAGGTAATGCCAAACACCTAGCTCATCACACAGAAACCAACACACACTAGGTACTAACCAACTAACTATCCTGCTCGGTAACAAACAACCCGGTCACACTAAAACCACACGAATACTCCTCCGCTGCTGTCACTACACACCGGCCGGCTACCGGCTAGCATGCTCACTCACACCTAGTTGTTTTCAATATTGAATGATTACAATAATACCTGTTACCCGAGACCTGGCAGACCTGTTCATCAACTATTGCTCACATTTTATCTTGAATGGCGCCTCGTTACGCCCCTACTAGTTTACCTGCTTCGATTTGTGGTGTGCACTTGTCCTGCTCTTCTATCCATACGACTCAACTCAGCAACCCGACTTGACCCATTCAGCCGAATAATCGGCCCTTATCCTTCCCTTTCTATTATTATTTCACCTTGACCAAGGCTGCTGCTGTATTGTTGTTATTTTGCTCGGCATGTGCGCCGAACCTGCTCAAGCGTGGCTGCAACTTCGTCGTCCTTCTTATATCCCACAAACTGTTACCCAAATAGCATTCGCAGACACTGTCGCTGTTATATGGAATACGAAATCGAACCTGCGGTCGCCATCTTTCGAGATCAATTCAGTTCATTTTATTCATTCATTACCATTATGCGCCGCATTCAATTTCGCATATACCTGTTTCATTCAACAACAAATTAAGTGAAGTCATATGCGCAGACGCCGTTATGTCATATGAGAGTTTTTAACAAATATTCGGAAGAAGTTCTGTAGATAGGAAAAGAAAAAACAGATCAATTAATTAATAGACAATAAATGTATTGAGTATTGAAGTGAAATTACATGAATGACATTCATGAAAAGAAGTTTTCAATAATAATCTCGATAAAATTGAAACCGTAGAACGCAAATTTGAATTCAAATAATCAAGAGGAAAAGCTTGCCCTATGAATTGAATTGAATTCCAAATTTCGAGGAATTTTAACTCGTTAGTCAATAAACTAATAATTTCACAAAACAATTCAACGACCTCCAAGCTATGTTGATAAAGCTCCTGATAGCTTTTCGCCAAAAATCTCAACATCTGTTCGAAATTCATAATGGAATGATTCATCAAATGCTATCTAGCAACGAATCTTTTATTTTGGAATGTGTAGACTGTGAAAATCCCATGATTTAAATAACGTCTATTCCTCATTCAAATTGGACAGCAATTATATCAATCGCATCGGTCTCATAGAACTACTCTTTTCCTTAAACTCCACATGACACAACAAATAGGAACTTTCAACAAGAATGAAACCATATGCAAATTATTCCACCTTATGTGTCAATGTCGACTCATCATTATCGCATCAAACTGAAACTCAGTTACGTCCGAACCAACAATCCGACATTGACATATATGTGACTTGGCCTTTGACCCCTTGACGTCCATCGAGGTCAACGCTGAGGATTTTGATCCGATGCACTCGGCCCCGCCTATTTTACTCCAGTGAAAACTAATGGAACCTATTGTAACCTATTTAGCTGTGTGGTATCTTCTCACCTTGAGCAAGGCTGTATGTTCCGTGGTTAATATCCATTATCTTGGTGTGTGCATGAGCGCTAGATCATTTCGATTCCAGTCACAACACACCCAGAATATCTAATTATTCTATGAAGCGCAACCAATCGGGTAGACAGTCACGCTTCAGCCAATCCTGATAAACTGCCTCTCGTGAATTTCAATTTGAGGATTGTACACTTGGATATTTATCTCGGAAAGAGTTCAGAAAGAATTCTGGGAATTCGTACTTAGACTCAATTTGATTGTGAATTGAGAAAAATACTATCAAATAATAATTCAAGTTCCTCACCTACGTTGAAATTAAATTTATATTAAAAAGAAAATCAGCATGAAAGCTTCCATTGAGCCACCAAAATCCATCGTGAAAAAATGAAGTTGATATTTTCAGTATCTTGCTAACCATTGAAGATTTTTCATATTTATACTGTCAGTGGTTGTTTTCAACGAAAACCCAGAGGATATTCACATCTTCAGCTTGCTTAACATATGTCGAAACATATTTCGAAGTACTAAACTGGATACCAGAGTTTTAACATATTTTATTGAAATTCGAACACGCCAAATCATTTTGAAATTGTGAAACAACATTATTCTCACGATCATTTACAATGCGTTCACGCAATAGCTATAAAAATTAGTGCCATTTCAGTACAATTCAATATTATATATGGAAATTCTTATATAATTGAATAGCATCTTCGAAGATTGAATAAAATACCAGTCTAGTCATTTAACCTAACTTATGAACTATAAATTATATTAGTTAGTTTCGATATGAATCCATAATCAGAATATGAGAGATGTAGTTCAATATCTGAGCTGTCGAAGAAACAGTAGCTCCACATGATGTCATAATAAATCTCGAATTTGCGAAACCATTGTGTTGCTCGGGCAGTTCCCTAATTTTTATGGGTTTCCATAAATTAACGGCGACGTAATAAAATCCACTGGAACAGATACAGTTAGTTGGCAGAATCTGAAAACCGGTCGCATCCACCCTCTCCAACAGGAGTAGTAAACGATTCGCAGTATAAACGTGTCCCAGATGGTTGTCCTCGGCACGTGGATGGTCCGGTTTACCATGGTGTACCCCTCAACCCTGGGTCAAAACCGGCCCACAGAAGACGTAGCTCGTCTACAACGCTTTTTTGATCCTGAAATAATAGACTCGATCTGAACCGGTAACGGTAGTAAAGATGAATCACTGTAGTAAAACGAGTACCTTTTATGACTCGATATATTTCACTTCCATACACTTGACTTCTTCGATCTATCGCACAACCTGCTCAAATTTTATCTCACGAATTCTTTTTTTTTTCTCCAATTAACATTTTACAGTATCGGTACAAATTTATCGCAATAATATTATATGCCACATAATACGCTACCTTTTTCTGTAATCCTTTGAGATGTCACAGCTTGTTACAGCTCATCGACATCTCTTTTTTGAGCTACTCGAGGATAAATTGTTATGCTATCTCAACATTCAGCAAGCTTTTCTTTACGCTCTCCTGGAATAATAACACTCAAGATAATGTATATCCTATCCCCTTGAGAATGAATAGTTTTTCTCGAGGAAACAGTGTTGCATACGTCAAACTTCAACGTCAGTAGTCAAGAGACTAATTGGTTCTGATTTTCTGTTTCCAGATGAACAAGTAGCCAATACCGCAACTGAACGACCAATCAACCGACCCGTCATCGATTCATGTAGTAGCCATAGCAGTGCCATAAAAAAGACATTTCGATACGTAAACAAGTGCAATAATAAAGTGACTTCTGTGATACAACGAACCTTCGATGCCATAACCATGACCCGAAGACAAATAGACGATTTATCCTCCAACTCCTCGCCAATGGGTGAGCGAGAGCACGGGATGATGTCTCCTCCGCCTCCGCAGGCTTCCCCAGCCGAGAGATCCCCCTGTGTGAGGGAGCAGTCAGAGTCACCCACTCTGTTGGCGACCATGACGCCAGTCAATGTCATGGAGCTCAAGAAGGAAATGGAGGAAGAAAGTGCCATGGGGAGACCTCCCTTATACGCTCAAGTGAAGACAGAGGTCTTGTATGAGAAAGACGATATTTACGCCCAGGGGATCCAGGATAAGAACGACGCCCCGATAGACCTCATCTACGAGGATGGCAATAAAACTGTCATCTACACCACCGCTCCCGATCAGTACTCTGCTGATAACTCCGGTGAAATAACCATCAATAATATAAGCGCGCATCAAATAAACGGACAGCAGATATCTGATGTACTTATCGATAATTCGAGTACCATGTCTGGAGAGCCTGTTGGCAGCCCGCAAGGCACGGTCTCCGTCGTCCTGCAAGGCAATGGCCAAGGTTTGCTACAGTATCCTGCGCAGGCGCAGGTGCCGGGTACCACGGTCTTGGTACTTTCGGAACTGGTGGACGACGTTGGGGTACCAGTTGTTGGACTCAGGTTAGTCAAATTTTCTCAAATGTATCTCCATTCTGGTTTGAGATACTGCGCAATATATTTGACTGCAATTATGCTTTAAGCATAACAATTATTTCAACATCTTCATTTGATAGTTTGAAACATGTCTAGTAGGTGAAATGATTTACTGTTGCTGTAGAAATTGAGAAAACGTGACCCCATGATTACAACTGACTCATTTCATAATTATTGACTTGTAATTATTCCTTACTTTATACGAATCGTCGCTTGAACATATACGAGTATGAAAAAATGTGTCCATCATTGTCCGACCTTCATAGCAGACATTATATTCAACTTAATGTGTAGTGAAACACTATTACAATAATTGCAACTGAACGTCTATAAAACTATCATCCATCCTTTCTCACAATATAAAAGTTCGTGCGCGTTCACAGCACTCGATTCATCGGCGAGATGGTGACGGCAACACTGTTAAACTTCGGTTGGTCCATACAAATATTCCAAGGTCGAATGATGGAGTTTAATAACAGACTCCATGCTGTGGAATAATACCCCAGCCTTCTGATAATCCTAATATTGATTGTTGTTAGTTTATTTTTTCGAAGTTTTTTTCATCAAGAATGAATTATAGTGAGTGAATGGCATCAAATTCGAAGGTTTGGTGTATAAAACATAATAAGATCATCCCGAGCTGGCGTAGACATCAAGAATATTCCAAGTTTCAAAAAATTTTCATCGATGAACACTCGCAGAATTGATAGTTGGTACCATTGATACAGTGACATATAATTTTTTATTTCAGACTTCAATTAAATTCATGGGATAGATGACAAAATTTGTTAATTATTCGATGACGTCAGCCGTATAATGGACGTCGAATTCAAGGAAAATGTACAAACAAGGCCATAACATTTATTATCTTTTGGATATGGTGTTTCTGATTTATCGTCCATGCTTCATGGGATTATTTCTTATTTATTTTATACTGGTTACATATCACCGACTCCCATGGGTTTCGGTCAGTAAATGGAGTCTAGCGAACATATTTTAAAATCTGTCAAATCGTTTGATTTTGCTCCTTTCAGCTATTTTATCTGCGTAATAAAATCAAGAATCAACTTTTAGTGTGTTTTTCCTCATTCATTGATAGCAAAGACATATTGAGTCATCCGTCAAAGTTGTTCTACAATTTCGATCTCATTTGGATGTGCACCACCCTGTATAACTGGGTAATAAGATAATCATAAGTCTTAATCACTAACCCAATTCAAGTGTCAAGCTCGAAAATTGTGATGTGACGAGTAGATAAAATCTAGAATTACCGATTTTTTATTGTTATTCGTCTAGTACTTTGAATCTGATAACTTTATAACTTGAAAAAATCCAATTGAAATTTGAAGTTTCCACTCGATTAAGACTGAGGCTATGATTAGGACTGATGTTCCTGTTCCAAAACCTATAATCGTTCTTGAAACCAAAACTAAATCAGGGTATTTTACCTCTTGGATGTAGTGGTTGTCACTCTTTAATTAGTGTCTTTGGGTTTAATTTATTATTCTGTTTACTATCTGGCCGGATCCTAATAGTATTATCTGGCATTTCTTTCTGACAGTCCATATTTTAGAGACGTTGCAACATCAGGTATAAACTTTTTCACCGTCTGGAATCCAACTTGTTTAATATTACTTTCATATTTAAATCTCTTTCCTCTTTATTTATCGAGATTTCAAATTGGAATGATGAGCGGAGAAATATTTTATTGTGATTGTAAGCTGGAAATATTTTTCTTTGCCCAGCTATGTCTCAGTAGGTGTATCGTTGAATATCCCAAATGAATGTTTACAAAGTAGGTTTCATCCATTTTCAGAAGTTAACATTATAGTAACCTGAAATGACCCAATGAATATCCTTGAAATTTCTATATTTCCTTCAATAAAAAACACGAGACTAGTGTAAAACAATAATGAGAGAAATTCATTAATTGAAAGTATGCTCGGTTGTCTTTATAGAAAACGTTCTCTATAAAACGAACAACAAATAAAGCGAAAATCAAATTCGAAACCAAACTTAGTCCGCTTAATTCATCATTAAACTCCCTATATCAAATAGAAAGAAAATATGTATAGGCTTGTGAAGATATTCTCACTTTCGTCAACAAATAACGAGGAGACTTCAACGCATGGGTAGACCAGTAACCCCCTAATGATCTGCAATTTAATTGAAACTTACAACTGTTACCTGACTCTAGCATCAATTTTTTGATAGAGATATATCCTCCATATTGCAAACCTCCGTCATCTCTTTAATTGCCAATTAAATTTGCCTCCATACACTTTATTTGTATGCAGAAATGTATCCATCGGAATTATTGATTTATTGGATAATAAGGCACTGCTCTACATTAATACGAACTTAATTTATTATCCCTCTCAAATGTGTATATATGTATATTCTTTATTACATTGCACATTGCATAGATACCGGTGTTTTATTTCCTTTTTCCCATTTCATCTGTCGGATTAAATCTTTGAAATTAATATTTTGTCACTCAATAATTCCTCAGGTGTATTTCTATATCTACTTGTTCATCGTTACTCATGTAAATGAGATCACAGACTAAAGCTATTAATGAACTGCGCAAGATAAATCTCACAGTAGTCTTCAGCGAATGATATTCCATTCATAATACAGAACCAAAATCATTCTTATCGGTACTGTCAATAAATGAAGCATCGAATGCACTCAAAAACTGTCAACGACGCGACGTTTCGAGACTCTGTAGCCATATATGTATATGTAGATCCAAACTAAAATGATTGTGAACGACGTTGCGTAAGACTCATTATTATAACTAATGCTTTGACAACACGCATGAACAGTGAAAAATGAGTTAACTTCAACGTATATGGTGTCTCGATAACATATCTCAACATATTTTATTTTATACAATATAAATCTCCAGCTATTAAAGCCTCGAATAGTTGGACACAGCCATAATTCATGGATATTATCGACGTAGTATAATGAGTTATTTTTTTAATCCAGCTCACTCAAAATCATCATGAATAATTTCAGAATGAAGGTGTGTTGATGACACCGCCGTGTTTGAATTTTCAAAGCGAAGACGGGTCGCAAAAATTACTCTTCTATTCTTTCAACGAATCCAAGCGTGGCAGTTTTCAAATAATCACTATAAAATACAATGAATAAGAAATATTCTTCTCAGCTCTACAGTTTCAATTCATGCAGTAATATTCTGAAAAACACATAACAAAAGTACACCTCTTATTTTTCAAATAATATGATCTATCGATTTATACATACTATGTACATTATGTTTGTTAAAAGTTTCTAAAAATTTGGGAGACATAAAATTCAGTTCAGTTTTATATTAAAGACGAAGTAGATATTTTTTTCAGTCTATTATATGTCGTTTGATGCTGACCACAAATGGATGCAAATATTCGTGAGTTATCTCAACAAAAGTGTTGAATAAATAAGTTGGAGTATTTGATTGATGTTTTATCTATACTTACATCAAACCATAAGGAGAATAATCAAATATACTCAAGCTAACTCAATTATTTGCGATGTTTCGACGCAATTACATTTAATAGCATTGTGAATCAAAATATCTAATATTCAATGTAAACAAACATATATATAGGCTGGTACAACTTTATAAAAATTGATTGGCAACGCAGAATTGAACCGATAGACAAAGCCTTGACTTGTTTACGAATGGAATAAACTATGTTGTGTCATGTAAAAGTAATTGCTGACGATGAAGACTTCTAAATTGGTATAAAAAATAACAGATTGGTTTATTCTAATTATTTCTGATACATAGCATAAAAACGCATACCTCTACATCTCAATAAACATCGTTGTTCAACTCTCATGTGATGTACAGGGTGTTCCAGTAGTTTATTTTCTGAACACGATTTTTAATGAACGGATTTTATCTAATAATCCTGACACACAGTATCCTGTAGTTACATGTCTCGTACATATCATTTTCGATCAGCTTTACACGCATCCATTATTATTTCATTTCAATATGTCTGAAGCTAGAATGAACTGAAGATGATTTTCCAGTGATATGAAATTCCAATAGAATCTTTATTAATGAAGTAGATGTCCAATGAATGATTTCATATGATAAATGTCAATTCGTTCAAAACTGGAAGAGACTGACTACACATAATTAATAGGCATAGAGTTGTGAGTTCCATATAACGAGTGTTTATCACTGATCACTGATCGATGATTCGTATCAATTTCTTTTTGTTATCGTTTGAAATATAATCGTGAATTGTTCGAATAGTTTTCTTCGTCGAAATTATTCATCAGATATTTGGTACACAAGGTTTGGGAGTATGATATTTGATATGATATTTCTTGGTAACAAATCGAATATGAATCGTGGATAAATAAGCCAAAATATACAGAGTGGCATATTTTCAGCGGTTGAAACTTCCCACGAAAATTGTAGATGAAATGAAAACAAACAACATCATGAGCTAACAAAAAATAATCATCTAATGTTCATGTCATATTGCTGAACGAAATATCATCTTATAGTTGTCAACTCTTGAGTACCCTGTATATTATCATGAATATCGCTCGGTCATTGATATATCTAGCAGTCCGTATAAGAATTATTATTTGTACTTAATACAACCTAGTTACTAAATCTTAACATTCATTATGAATGGAAAGTGTTCATGTAATATCTATTCGAATGTACAGGGCAAGTCTCAGATAATGTTTTGTGTGACGGTACAGGGTGTCCCATTCGAAAAACGGATATATTCGTGAAAGGATCAATAATGTAATGCTTTTCAAGATAAAAACTTTATTTGCATATACCCAAAATAAAGTTATATAAAAGGCATTTTATTTTAATTTGTATCATCTCATGTTTTTGAGATGCCCTGTATAACACTGAAATGATTGTACTCTTCATAGATCTTCAAATGTTTCAGAATCAGGACATACGAAACGTGACGTAATAGACTGCTTATTATATGATATGCATTGAACAGAATCTGTCAAATTTTATATTCCGTCAGGACCTACACATACTTGATGTAGTTGCGTAGTTGGTTCTTCTCGAAATAAGTAACAATGCAGCATTTTGAATTTTCGAAATGATATTTCTCTCTCGGTGAACGTTAACTTACAGCCGACCGTGTGACCCTGTAGATTGTTTGAGATCGCTCAAGGGCAGACATACCAAAAATGGAATCATTATTTTTCGAAGTTCGTGACTGAAGTCGGATGTTTTTAACCAATGCAGTATCATCAACTCGCAATATTTTCACTCTGCAGTTTTCTCAGTATGTCTTTAATCCAATAGATTATGAATGCAACGAGAAAAGTTGAAAAATATCATCATAATTCAATCTGTAATTACGTGAAAAGTCGTGATAATCGAGATAGTCATTACGCGGGGCAATTGTTTATGATCATATCGAATTTAAAAGGATGGAAACAGAAAGGGCGATAATCAATGTTCAGCCAGAAAATCACACAATAAACAACTCTCTTGATTATTGTTCGTAATAAATATACTGTTCATGCTTTTTCTGCGAACACTTCAGAAGACAAATATTGTTGAATCATCCAACTTCTTATCATCCGTCGAATTGTAAATCTCAGAAAAGACAGTCACAGGTAGAGAATTCTGAAGTGCAGAGAACGGAAAGAAATTTTATAGAGTGATGTTTCTGTTGACTGCACAGGGGAGATACCCAAACAAACTTTATAGGTATAATACTAAAGAAATATGGTTATCTTCTTTTTGTTATATTCATACACGATTATTTATTTATCAATAAACCATCGTAGATATAGTGTAGACATAGAAACAGTTAGGCACGCAGTGAAGAAATGACAATTTCAAACGTATATGGCTACTACGACTTTTTACATGTGCAACATCGACTGGTTAACAGTTTCCTGTAATTCATACAGAGTTAACAGCTCTGATTTTTGCTTCAAAATGGTTGCCAATATACTGGGTGTAGCAAAACACTATGCCATCGATTGAACCCAGTAAACAGATCTCCGAATTTTGAGCCTGTTTCTGTTGCTCAAGACATGTTATTTCGATACACCCTGTATATAATTCAAAGTGCACCATGAAAATGAATTTTGGTTGGGACTAGTCTCGATGAAAACGACGTTAAGTTCCTTATCCAGAACATTGAATAACGCCTCAACATCTGTTAATCTTTCTCTGATCACTTTTATTTTCATTTATTAATACTTTCACTTGAACCAAATAATCTGCAATGCATTTACAAATTCGAGATCTGTGCATGCAGTCTCGTTCGTTTCATAAGCAGGAAACATTTTCGACTAAGAATAACTCGAGATCAGCGGACCTTGTCATTGTTACCTCTAGATTGTTTTTTTAATGTGAGACACTAGGTCAGAATTTTAATTTTTTTCATTACATCAACATTACGATTTTGCATTGTTTTGCTCGCGAAGGTTGAATTTTCCACATATATGAGTTATCATCGAAGTTTGTAAACAAAAAATAATTGGATGAAAAATGTTTTCGTGAAAGATAAAATCGATGTTTCTTATCCATTGTGTAACAAAATCAGTACAGTATATTTGAAGGTCATAGAAAAATATCTGAATGGCCAGCTCGCTCTCCAGATTCATTCGGTTTTGTTTCTCTCTCGGGATCAACACCTTCAATTTTTTTCGGGTTTTCAAACTTAGATTCGAAGATTCAGCAAAAAATAATTGTTATCAACAATACATCACATGGTACAACGTTCTCAAATGCCTAACAATGACAGTAAAACCCATGACATCACTTGAGTACACGATTCTGCAGATCATTAATTACCGCAAGGTTTATATATACAAAAAGTTGCAATTTCTCACGGTTTGAGATGTCTCAATGTTCCTAATATGTCATCGTGTCACTTCGTTGATCTTTTGTCAGAGGTATAGAAGATTGATTATTCTCAAAGAAGGGATGAGGGTTGATTAGAATGCGAATACAAATGATGTTCTGCCTTCTGTGTTCGTTCTCAATTTTGTACTGTACGAATTTTTTGAATAAAATATCATTTGATATCGATAGCTTCAACAATCAACAGATTTTGAAATTGAATGTATAGAAGAAATCTGCTGATTGGATAGAAATATCTCAATGAATTTTGAATAAAACTATTATCAACTGGTGCCCAATCTCTCATAAGTTTAATTCAAACGTAGTGATATGTTGTAAGTTTCCAGAGACACTCTGTAAACTCTTGTAGCTGCTTCTGAAAAGCTTGGCCATATTCTGATATCTTCAGCACCATATTAAATAGATGATGGTCTGTTAACCAATTTTTCATCAATGATTCTATCACAATCCTCATCACTTTTGGCATTCAGAACACTTTCGAATGTATTTACCGAGTTCTATTAATTGATTTGTGATGTAACTGTCGTGAGTAATTTTGAAATCTTGTAGCAACATGCTTTACACAAATGGGTATACATGAATGTATAGGCATAATGTCATTGGATATTTTCGTTATTTTGCCTTCCAGTCGTAAAATTCTACATTTTAAGACGTTAACTTTATATTTCACTCATGGATATGTACATATCGAATATTGAAATTAGGAATATTAAGTTTTTACTATACGAATTTAAATGAATATAATATAGAGACCGTTCAGTATGACTTATTGTAAGGATTGTGACATTTCGAATTTTTTATATATAGAAGGTATTTAGATATATTATTTTTATATCTCCCCTCGTCCTCGAAGTATCCTGTCCAATTCATTGACTGATTTAATTTCTGATACTCAGTGAATAAGACATTCAGTCTCATCAGAAATTGATTATTCATGTATTTGGGTCAATTTATTATGCGATTTTGAGGGTAATGAAATTGAATTGCAAGTTTTTGTGCAATAACAGCCAATATTCATTCAATTAACTGTATAGCTCAGTTCAAGTATATCGTAATATGATCTGGATTAAAATAAAATGTCGTCAGAAGTTGAATGTTGAATCGACTGTATCAGTAACCAAAAACTAATTGGCTGAGAACTTGACATTAATTTTTTTTTGTTTCATTCAGTCATACAAGAGATGTTCCGAAGAGCTCAAATCGAAATAATTTACCTGGGCTATAATTAAAATATTACAAAATGAATCAACATGGCCTCGTCCAGGTCCTAATTATTTTGGAAACTTTCACCCTTAATCACTAAAGCAGTTATACTTTTACTTTGTTTTAATTTGATATTTATCGCTTTTTAATGGATGATTCAATGTCTTATTTAGTGCAATTCATTGTTGATATCGTTGATGAAACATGGAACTGAGCTATATCCTCAGCTACAAACTCCAACTAACTAATTATACAAGGTGTCCTATTAAAACTCATCATGTATTGCTATATTCGAATTCACCCATAGGTATATGAAGTACTTCAGTTTGGATGCTAGATGGCGCTGTAGATTTTATTGTTTTATAAACAAACCTATACCAGAACGGTTCATGAAAGGAAACCGATATGGACATTGATGAATTATTTTATACTGAAGTATTATATTGAAATCAATTTATATTCTCAGAGTTGAAAACAACCAACTCCTAAGTGAATAAAGAAGTTGAAGTTCCGTGGTTTTATTTTTGAGATACGCCACTGGTTTGCAAACGAAGAAAGCTCTGGTCGCCCTTCACCTTTTTTGATAGTATATTGTGTTTATTCGTACACACTCGCGATTCGTATCATTGATTGGTTTCGCTCTTATTTATTTTTAGTGGGTTGTGGAATACATGAATATATTGGGTGTGGTCACTGCATTAGTGAAATAATTTAAAACTGGCGACCGAACATCAATAAAAACGCTCGCTGGTTATCTCCAAAGAAACCAATTAGGGTGATACGATCAAAGACACTGTCACACACAATTTCAGATTCAGAATATGGTCTATAAAATACTTTTTGTTGTAGATTCTTCTCCGTTGAAACCCACTGAAGATAATTTTGAAACTGTTTTTTTTTTCTACTGATGTAATTAAAACAAAACTAGTTTTTTCATCTCATTTCGTGAACCGTTTGTGTTGAATGAAATCGAAGTTTTATTCAATTGACACAGTTCACTCTTCGATAAAAGAACATTACAAGAAATCAAGGGTTTTTTGGGGGTTTTTGCGACTTTTTGAGATTTTTTGGAATTTCCAACATGAATCAACTCGTAAACTATACTATAGGAATCGAAAAATGAATTTCATCACCGTTTTTAGCGCCTCTTAGGCACCTTTCAGACAGGCGGTTTTTGCGTTTTTTTTTTTTGGGTATTTTTGACATTGACTATTCCGAAAACTATTCCAGATATATTATAGCGAAATGGATTTCACTGCCGTTTTCAGCGCCTCTTGGACACCTCATATACGAGTTTTCAAGCAAATTGATTCTTTGAGCTAATCGTTATATGATTATTTAATAACAAAACCAAATTTGTGATTTGGAATTTCCAGAATATGTGTGAAGAAAGAGGTGGACAATATTGTTGACCTATCAGAAATTGTTACTTAGTGGGTGAGATTCAGCTGTCGAATATAGCAGAATCATTATCAAATTTTATTAGCAAGAATTCAATTGAATAAATATTACATTATGATTTGTATAAAACGTTATTTTGCGATTAATGTAACGACATACTGTACAGCATATGAGCGAACACATCTCCATAAAGAAATATCCAATAGAATTAATAGTGGAATAAATTTTTGAGCATCATATTATAACACCATCCGCGACTGTTTATAATACGTAGGTTACCTTACGGTAAAATTGATCTTTGGCCTTTGTGGATTTCCAAGGTTGGATATCAATGAGGTACGCTTTAGGCATGATGTTTCAAGTGTTGATTCCCAATTGAACATTAAATTCGGAGAAATTCTGCTTCTCCACAACGTATAGTGAAATGAAATTTCAGAAACGAAGTTATACTCCAATCACCACCACATGTTGGGTATTTTTCTGTGCTCACTCTTATCCATTTCCACATATAAATTATTTTTAATCTTCAATCTTGATATTTCAGTGTTAAAGTCAACCGTACTAATTACACGAGTCTTGATATATGCGAAAGCAATAAGGGAATATACGAAATTATATCGTCTACCAATGCAAAAACTACACTCAGCAACCTCGTTAATGATCATAAAATATATTTACTTTCTTGGGAACATATTTATTTACATTTAAATTGAAATTTGACTGAGTCTTTCCTGAATTGATACAGATATTATACGTGATGACTATGTAAAATATCTCAAATGAAATCATTCCGTCCGAATAAGAAATGTATTTTAGTGTATGCCATTGATGGTATAGCTACTAGTATGTAGATTTGCTCTCAACATGTTTACCATCTAACCTATCGTGATAAAAGTCAAATACCACATAGTTTCGATGTAATTTCAACAAAATCGGAAATTAATACACCTGTAATGCAAGAATGACTATTGAGACATCCTTGAGATATCCCGCTGATTTGCTTTTGTCACGTTCTATGTATGTTTCTCATCACCAAAATAAACTAGACATTTCATAGATGATCATGAGAAAAAGTATATATCCCAGGGTGCCATCGGTGATCAAAGCGATGATTCAGAAGATTATATGCAACACATTCTAGACAATCATAATAATTCGAGTATAACTATCGGAGAAAACTCATGATTGTGATGGAATGTTGCATGCAGGAGATTTCCAGTTTCAGTAGCCAACTTCGATTATTTACTTCAATTATGGAAACCCCCGATGGTTCTGATTGCAAATCAATAATCTTCATGGCTGCACCGCGTTTCTATCATAATGAAGACAGTAGTGGAAACGTTCAGAAGATTTATTGATGATTTATCGTTATTGAGTTATATTTTATAGGTAACTGATAATGAACACCTCTGCGAAAGAGAGCATAATATACATAAACTATATAGATACCCACGCCCGTTACATAGCGAGCTGGTACTTTTTCGTCGTAGACCAGTGACAGCACCACTAACAGATATTCCTATTTTCGAACATCCACCATCATCTCGTTCAAATTAATATTGACACTCATTTTCATTCGGAATAATTGTTGTTGATGCAAACACAACAATTGAATTATTATATCGCAAAAATCCCAGAACATTTTTCAATTCAAATACATGAATAAAAATTGTGATCAGAAATCCATTAAAATATTTAACCATAACTCAAGTTGAAAGAAAATTGCTGAATTATTTATTATGAAGTGTATGTTCAGTTTTCAAATTCGCGTTCATATCCAACATATTTTTAGTTGTATGACATAATATACTACCGTCAAATCTATAGTACCAGTGTTAACAGGATAATGTCATATTATTATTTTGTAAACTAAGGCAGCATCATTAAAATGTAATCTGATGAATAGCTTGATTAAAAAAAAAATCACTCTGAAAAAACAAATGGAGCAGGTCTAATTATTGTCTCGGGAGGATTATCGGTGAGCCGCCACTGTAATAAATGACGATCCTGAGCAAAAATTGATTGAGGTCTTCCCCACTTCATAGCAAAACGAAGAAAATATGTCTCACCATAACTGTATCATTTATCTGCTTGGTTTTACGTCAATTTGCATACTAATAAATTCCACTTACCATTGGATATATAGCAGACGAACAAAAAATATCCGATAATATACCAGGTGGAAATAGGAAAATTGGCTCGTTTTTTGTTCTGTCAATTATTGACATGCATTAATCGTGCATGGCATTCAATTTGGAATTTCACTTTGATACAGATTTTTTCTGGGTATGGCTTTACTGTTTCTGAATTCTAGACAAAATTCCTTCTGGGTCAATTCATGTTTCACAAAAAGTATGCCAGGAATGTAAAAACCGAAACGTTCTAACTTTGATAACAACAAAATGGGATCTAACGTAATGTGATATTTCCGGGAGAGTCAAAATCGTTCGATAATTAATAAAACATCCAATTAGCTCGACACTGACCGCAGTCAGTGAATAAAAATACCATTCTCTCTCATAGCGGTTTGATCAAACTACAGGTAATACGTTCTCATACCAGTTTTTGAAGAGCCACTCAACTAGAAAAAATGTAAATACAATAATGAAATCAACTCGATGTATCCGCACTGTGTGATTATAATATAATAGTAAATGACAAACAACTGTATACAGAGTACGAAAACCTGATTTATGTATTGAATAATCGTAACTAGCTCCAAAACTAGCTTATAGAACCTGTTATAATAGACTCTAACCTCTACAAAAAGCGTGTTGAGGTAGGTTTCAGTAATGCAACTACTGTGGGGTTGTCCCAAACCAGAATATCAACTACTGTCGAGCACGTGCTTATTTAGCATTCACCCACACCAAACAGCGGCTCTTCCTCCTTTTCTTTCACTTGTTGCATTACTTTGGACTCGTTTGTTCACTCATTATTTATACGAACGCACTGCACGACTTTTTTAAAAGGATGCTGTACAATACCACAGGACGAGAGCTCGTTTTGGAACCATTATTAACATCTTGTTTTCAGCAGTATTTTTCATTGGTATATTTAGGAAGAGTTTTACAAATTGACTCAATTCCAAGATAAGACTTTGACTGTGATATATTCACCGGAGAAATTGTTTTTTAATTCCCAATTCAAAAAATATGCGAGACCATCTTCCAATTTGATATTTTTTCGTGTGAATTGCAAATCAAAATCGCTACTCAAAATCAGAACTGCACTCAAACGCTCTGATGATCACTGACGTCACGACTTCTGGAAAAGAAATCTGTAATTACACAGTTGCCGTATGCCAAAATTTCAGTCAGTATCGATATAAATGTACAGAACTCTGAAATATCTGATTTCTGATTAAATGATGAAAATTGGATACTATTCCGGTCGCCCATTATTTCTTGAATTCCTTCAACTCCTTTCTTCTCATAGTATATAAAAACATAATTGAAGTGGCCCTGAGATGGATCCGTGGGGACTCCCATGTCGTCGAAGAATATTTGCTATTCTGTATCATTATTAATTACGCGATACCTTCTTACTGAAGTATCTTGGTTGACTGGTTATGCATCTATAATATGAATCACCATGTATACCAGCTCTCAGCACTGTGTGATGATGAAAAGCAGATTCACTATTTGCACAGCAGGTAAAAAAAGGTTTGGAGCAGGGAAATAATTAACGATCTATATGCAAAGTCTTGTACGTGGTGTGTTTATTTAGTTCAACTCCGCTGACAATCTAGCCCTTTTGACAAATTATAGAATAAGCTAGGTCGTTCAAATTGAAATCCGCTGTTTGTTTAGAGGATTTTTTAAATCTCCTCTCAACTGCTATGCATGCAAAAGGATGAAAGATATCACGAGGGGATGACGAAGAAAATAAAGGAGATGATATCAAATGTAAGGATCGGAAGAGAAGCGTGATTTTGATCTAGAAGGGTGGCATTTGAATTGAATACAGGGTTGCCTGGATCGATTGCTCTGTTATGGATGATCATTACAATTTATCATATTTTTCGCCGTTTATTTTTTCCATTCATACATGGTGCGCACCCTGTATAACCTCACCTCACCCAGATTTGTTATTCCATGGACTGCCTGACGATTTTTGAAAATTGGAATTACGTTACGGTGTTGCCAGGTTATTCGAAAAAGAACCATTTTGTAGACTATTGATTACGTAACCACCTATCTGATATTTTGGAATATTTGCTGAAAATTTTCTAGGAATCGATGGTTGATATGATGATGTTGATCGCATGAGCTCTGAATTTCAAGTAAATTACATAGAATGTACAAAAAAACAACATGAATTCAACAAATTTTTCCCGTCGGACTGGAGTTGAATAGAAATAACGCCAATTCTTCATCACGAACGCTTTCGAAATGGATAATTGTGTTTCGATAAATTAAGGGAAAAAGGGCTGCTTTTATACACCTTATTTTTGTCGAAACATTTCAAACTCCGCTTCAATATCGACGTTTCACTTAAAAACCGATTCTTTTTTTATACAGCTAATAATTCTACGCGAAATTATTGTGCTGGAACGAGCTGTACACTTAAATATTGTTTTCCACATGGGATCGGACTCTCTTAATACGTGTCTCCTTTTAGTTTGTTTTCAATTCAGATACTGGACACACCTTAATGAATTCCTTCATTTGAACACACTTTAATTGTTCCCCAGCGATCATTCTTATCTTTCATTCGATAGTCAGTTCTTCTATTCTCAGACTTGATTGTTTTGTGAGGTCAGAGGCGTAACAAGAATATATATCATCTCATCTCATCGAAGAATTTGAAATGTTTAAGGTGAAATATTTCAACATCAATGCAACTATCAATCGATCAAAAAAAATATTTCAGTATCAAATTTCCAGTTGTTTATTGTGGCTTTGTATTTTCGAATTTTCATTCTCATACTCAGAATTTTGTCATTCAGTGATTTCTGAAACTTCGAATGTGCTCTTCATTTGCTTAAATCCCGCGATCTCCACGTGTTTTTCATGTCTGCCATTCAAATTCACAGGAATTTTCGAAATTTCACAAAAATTACTGCCTGACTTGTGGTTTTTTGTATACTCATCCTCAAATATTTCGGATTTTTTTAATCGATCACCAGTTCCCTTTCACGCAGTTCTATTCCGAGATAGTTTGCCTACACTATATTATTTCTATTGATCATTGTTGAATTATTTGCATATCCTATGATTTGGGTACTGTTTCCGAGACGAATTGTCAAATACCACTTGTTCCGCCACTGTCTAGATGGAGTCAACCGTCATTTAGCGCAGAAGCTACGCATCCACATCTTCTAGCACGGGCATAATCTCCGAATCAAAGACCTTCATATCTGCGTAGGCAGCGAGGTAAAAACTTTTTACCGGACTCATTATATTTTAAATAATGTTATAGTATATAATCCGTAGATGTGGAAGTGGAGGCCATTAACAAAATCCTTTTGCATAAATAAGCTAGGTCTGGCACTTCTCTTTGCCAATTAAATGAAATGTATTTAAAGGTATTTCTTAGTCGATTACATCTACCAGATTAATCGTTGGTGCTTTTATTAGTTTTATTGGTTATTCGATTTTGATAAATTTCTGAATTATCTGCGTGGGCAGATACTGAAACTACCATACAATCGAGACAGATAGGGTAGCAATAACTTCTAGACATCTATGGTACCAAGGAGAGGTAATGCCATCAGTACCATCTAGTGGCAAAGCTCCAAAGCATCGGCAAATGAAGTCAAAAACTATTTGCGGAAGAGGATATGAAACGGGATCAGAACTCGAAATACGTTCGAAAATCATCACAACACAAGAATATACAGGGTATTTTCTAATGTACTCAGGAAAATAATGATAAATAATGAAAGAGTTTTGAACACATATTCATAGAGAGTTTTAGAACTACTGATACGATCTGTCACTTGATAAATACACCCTATATGTACTGCAACGGTTTTTGAAATATTTTGGAAACGAAATGAAACACAGTGGTTTTCTTTTGCCACAGTAATAAGCATTGAATTTAACGACCCATATCGGTAATAAGATCTATTGCAAGAATCAGAACGATGCAATTGAATGTGTATCACAAATAAAATAAGTACATGATATCATTTGATCTGGCGTACACACAAAACATAGCATAATATTTATTGAAAACACTGTTTTTATAATAGCATCGCTTGCAGAATTCCACTAACCATATGGCGTTTTGGCATTCACTTCACTTTCAGGTGTTGCTTACTATAAAGAGAATAAGATATAAGAAAACTGAGATTGCAAATTGACCAACGATATCAACCAATACGAACACCGAACGAATTTCATGTAAACAATAAATAAATAATAATGATTCAGATGTTCGATATAGCCGTGCAATTTTCAGGTCAAGTGTCAACTTTGATTAATGACCTTTTATGCCATCTAACGGTTATTTTTCAACGATTATCTAATGTCGTTTTTTTTGCAGGTACGTTTCGTATGGTATGGCGTTAGGTGTTACCCTTCAAGCGTGAGTACACCTTTCTATTCACGTCAATATAATTTTCTTTTTACAATGTAACATATCAATCAACAATGGGAGGAGAACAACGAGATATTCGAGACAATACAATTATGTAATCACTAGTATGAATTATCTATTTTCACATCAAATATGCGTTTCATTCTAATTTATATTATATATGAATTGGACGAGGCAGATACTCCAAATAACTCCAAATACTAACAAAATTTGTAATTGGGGCATTCCCACTACCATTTTTCAAAAACTTATATTACCTGGAATATCACGTGACTCAATTCAAAACACGCGTGAAAAAAAATTCAAATCCTAGGGATAGTTTCACTTAATTTCGAGTTCTAGTGAAAATTCACACTAATTTCGAGTTACTTGTTTGGAATCATGAAGCAACATCAGCATTAATTTCTACGACAGTTGAATCTCTTCCGATTTTGAAGTATGTATATGATAAAATTCAGCTATATATTTGTTAATTTGCAGAATTCTTCCTTTCGGGTTCTTTTTCGGTACTTTATTGACTTTCCTTGTTATGCATGATTTTTTTCAAGCTCCCAATGTCAACATACTCTCTTGATATCACCTCATTTATTTTTTCCAACTCTGAACAATTAAAAGTAATTAAATTTATACCATATAATATCGAAAGTCCCAAGGTTCAAGTTTCCTCCGTCTCACTTCCCCTCTATACCTATCTTTCTTGAGCTCTCTGGCCAATCTTTAATTCATCATTGAGCTCTTATTCGAATTTCTTATTCGCGGTGCTAAAGTGAAAGAGTAAAAACTCGTTTTCGGTCGATCAGGTATGGGTCATTCCACTGTCCGATGCATCGCGCATGCGCAACGAGACCTGCATTCTCTCCCAAATATCTTCCATGGGCCATCTTGGACTCCGATCTATAATCTACACAGTGCAGCAAAATGCTCCTGATAATCCAACGGTTGTTTTTCTCAATTTGTACCTACGGCTCGATTTTTTTTGCGCACGACCTGTAATTTATTCACTTTTTCCTAATACTCATTCATTATTCATGAACAGTTGAATACTAATTTGGTGATTTTATCAATCAAAAATGTCAAGGTTGTGCTTTCCATACATTTGATTACACCTATGACGGCATATTATTTAATATTCAATGAGTACTGAGAAGAAAAAACTTAAATCCACAAAATAAATAATTTCGAACGTTTCGTGGAATATCAACTGCAACAATTGTTATTGCAGCAAAACGATTCAACTTGTGAATATTCCACAATAACATTCTTACATTACATACACAAATATGAAAAAGATTTTTCATCGAATAATCATTTCAATCGCCTTCCGGAAAAGTCTCAATCGTTTTAAAAAACAGAGACTTCATACTTTAGTTCTCTTCAAAAAATGAAAACAAATACTTTTTTATTGAAGGGTAGAAAAAATCTGAGGTGGAGATTTGAAACAACTCAGTACATCAGATTTTATATGACAATGGAGGATAGTAAATTGGAGGAACAGGAACAGGTTTCCTAATTTTGTTCGTATAGCTTATGTCAATGAGGTAGATTCAATCCGCAGATAAAAAATGGCGGATAACGGTATTTTAATTTTGGTTAATTCGACTTCCTCTACAAATAAAGGCATACGATTACAATTTTCGGTGATGGATCTGCAAAGGAAGTGCTCACTAATCACATCATGAACAGATGAAGATGAATGAGAGATATTTACTCTTGGAAAATTGTGTGACCCAAAAACATAACCATATAAATTGATAAACGCAAAATTTATGATCATTTCAAATAGTCATCTAGATATTTTCTTGTCGAATGAAAACGTTTGCATGTATCGAAAAAATGGTATTGATGAAAAACAAAAATTTCAAGTATGAAAAATGTATTTATGATATTGAATAAAAGTGAGACCTTTCCCACAGAATATTGTTGAAAAAATCGAACACAATCTGGATCGCCTAATTGGCGTTGATCCTCATTAAATATTACGCCACAAATTGAAGTTGTATTCAGAGTTAAACGAAGCAGGCATAATGCTTGATATAAATTATCAGCGACAGATTAAATATCGCTTGATCAATCTAAATCTCTCGAAATCTTTCAGAGTAACTTGATAGGTCCACGTTTTTAATAACGTTTAATCATGTTTAATCCTCCAGTACAAAAAACTTTTAATCTCCCAAATATTTTCCACTATGACGATAATTAGCCAATTTTTATATTTCTATGCACATGGTTCAAGACATCCTATACAGCAACTGTGACAGCCAGATCGAGCACAATTTTCGGGATGAATCTGATAAAAAAATGTCGTCATTCTTTCTAAAAAGTATTATTTCACTAATTTCATGAATGAATCAACTTTAACAAGAAACCGAAAATATTCACTGCTAATTTATTAACATAATAAAGCAGTTGCGGCGATCCAACTGTAGATTTTTGTTAGTTTTTAAAGATCATCAGATACCATTGGGTTATTCCAAAAAGTATAATGAATTCGTGAACTGTGAATCAAGAATGTATAGAATACTGTTTTTCTCGAAAAGGTGTGGAGCATATAACATCTTCAATATGCGCTAGTACTTTTAGAATTTTCTTGTATATCAGTCATATAAAATATTTGGGTCATACTGTATTCATTTCGAATAGTCATTGTGACGATATTTCAAAGATTATCCTTCTTTCAACACCTTGTATCTTGATGAGTAAGCTTTCCCGAATAGAAGTTCATTATTACAACTCAAACTATCCTCTGACGAACTATTGTCATCATAAATTGGACCACTCTGTATATGAAAAATTGATGCGTTCCTTTTCATTGCTCATATTATTGACTGAGAACCACTAATTAAATAACGAATTATCATTCTCTTCGAGATTCTAGGCTCCTCATTGTTTATAATGATTATATTTGGATTCAAGAGTAATACCAGACTGAACATTGAACTAGACAACCTTTACAAGGTTATTTCTAGTCTGTTGGTTCTTGAACAATTCTCATGAACTCCACCTACTACTGGTCTATGATTCTCTCTACGATAATATCTGATTAATCTATTCTACTTGCGCAAACGAGAAGCACTTTCTATTTGAGGTTGAACAAGCATTTGTACGCTATGATTGTTTGCTTTGTACTGAGTCATAATTTCTTCGAACTCCAATAACTGGATTAATTGAATATGATTTTTCGTCAGGTATACTACACTCACATCCCAAGGGCTCGAGTATAGGGTAGATTTAGGCAAACGCCAATGAAAACTGTGATTCAGTTTGAGAACATGGTACAATACATTTTTTCGACGGGTGACTGAATTTATAGGCGTGTTTCATTTAATTCTTAATGTATTTTGAATAAACCTCATACAGGGTGTCCCTGAAGTCGACGTCAAGCTGAAATCGTGCAATAGGACAAGTTATAATAGTTATCACAATAATGAAAAAAATCAATACAGGCAGTTATTTTAGAATATTTGAATTTCGGAGATGAACATCATCTCGAAAATTATGCACACTGCTGGAGATATATTTGAATATTCACCAATTTACTCTTATCTCCTTGAATTCAATTTCCTGTATAAATATCTGAACAAAATAAAGTTACATTGACTCCACCCATGTTGAAGTTTAGCACCACAGGAGATGACAGTACGAAAAATCACTTACCATTCTTGATGAGTGTCAGATAAAAATGAATTGCCCAGTTATATCATTATCGGATATTCAGGTTTCAGAGGAGAATATAATCAATTAGCAAGATATTAAATAATGTCTCTTATATTGGGTAGAAAGTTTTAAGTCACCCTTAGGTGGGCATTCATATCGATCTGTTATGACACTTTCGATTAATCATTGAAATCGATCAACTTTTTCTGTTGCTTAAATAGTGTTTACTGATTTAGTGCAATTCTGCATGTCTGACCGGCAACAGACAGATTTGCAAGTTATAATTGCTTTTCTTCAACTATAACTAATGGGTTTCTTCATCTATCAGATCTATAATTTCAAGAATAGTCGCAAACACACCCGAAAAACTGATAATTATTTTATGCAAATTAGAAAACAGATTTCTGATCTAAAATCGAATATATCACTTATTAGAATTGGCAGGTGTTGAAGAATAGTGGTTCCTTTTGTATTGACGAAAACTAATTTGAATGCTGGTTTCTATTGCATCACGAATATCACTTTTCTATTCCATTTGCATGTTTTGATCTGATTTTAGACAAGCCATTGTCATCTGAAGCAAGTTTTGAGATGTTTCACAAGTCCATTTCAATAGTTGTGTAACTCTCAATTGGGATCACTCTATCTTTTTCGATCATAACGAATTACCCTGTATTATTCCACAGTTTCATCGAATAGAAAGTATAAAGAATCGAGGCCCATTGCCCTCAACACCCTGTAAGCATCTTCCTTTCTACTTTCGACCAATGTTTGCTTTTTTATTTTTCTCTTACGCGACATCCCCTTTCAGAACCTTTCAACTTTTACGAAACAGAAAAAGTCATCATTAAGATCTGCAGATATTGTAAGAGTGTCTCACTATTTAATACGGTCGATTAAGTTCCCATTCATAAACGTCGTTAAAGGGGAGCTGAAAAAACATTCGCAAGTTTGAGTTCCCTTCACCATTCTTCCAATTTTCATTTTATCTCAATCACAATTATTATTCAGCGAGAAAAACTCAAGAAAATCGATCTTGAAAGAGTAACCTATTTCGATTTTCTACTTACTGGCAACAACGCATGCGTCAACCGATCCATGACAGATAGGTGAAGCTTCAATATTCTCAATGTATGTAGCGTGAACCCCATTTTCTCAATCAAATGTCATCAATGAATTCGATACTGAAGGACGTGATATCACGAAGTAGATTCAGTGCTACATTGCTGTGATGTCAAATTTATTTTTGTTTCTTTTCTGTCACGAAGGGTAAAAAATTTTGATAAATGATGAATACTGTTGGGTGGAAAATAAATGTATTTATACCTGTATAAAATTTCGGCCTACGTTTATGTATCCATTCTCTTCTCAGTCTTCGAAATTTGGGCCAAAGTAAAAATTTTCGTTCAATAATAACGAGATGTATTCGCGCCGAAAGAAATGGGGCGTGTTACGTTAAGTGTCTCGCATTTTTCGGCATTTCTCGTACCATCATTAAGTCTCATCAGAAATGCATCCAATAAATGAAATATTGATCTTTTATTTACTCTTATAATGATGATGATTGGCCGATTTTCATTTCGTAATGACGAGTGTTGATATCACCAACAATAATTCATTTGTGTGTTCATCTCGAGCAGTGCTTATTACAAATGGTTTTGATTTGTTATGTACTGAGTACTCATGAGGTTCTTTGTTTTTTGTTATTTCACGTTCGAATTTATAATTTTTATGGCTGTAGTTATATTATATCGATGGTGAAACCATTAAAACGCAATGAATATCATTCAATTTTAATGAGCGGGCATAGATAGCATCGAAAAAGCATAGATTATAACAATGTAGATTTACGAATATCAATTCTGTGTTGAAAAAAATATCAAACCTGTTATAAGTGTCATAGATTCTGAGTTAATTAATTCCTTTACGTCCAGTGGTTTCTGCATCTCTTTTGAGCTACGTCAAATTGTATCATTTCAATAGTTGGAATAATAACGGTGATAATAAAACAATATCAAGTCTCAGACGAATTAATTTTTCGTTTTTTACAGATACAATAAAACTGTTTAATACTATTCAAATCCAAACTTTAAGAATTTCTACTCAGGAGTTGTTCATACAGTGTTGATGAATATCTTGGTAGATGAGGATGAGCTGACATTCATAAAAATTGTAATAATTGAATAAATGTGAATGTTTGAATGATGATTCGTGAAATGTGATCGTTGCTGCTACGGATAAATTGTATATACATGTACTGTTACTGAAGTATCCTATATCATTATGTGATCTGCATTTAATAAAGGTTTATCACTATTATTATTATTATTATGACGACATTTCACTATGAAATTAGGATTTTTCGAACATTCTCTTCAATAATGTTTTCTATGATAAAACCTATGTATAATATTTTCGAATGTTAAAAAACTATCGAGAACGTCATCACCCAAACGATGAAAATGAGTGATTTCTTAGAAGTGGATAATTTAACTTATTAATTAATTTGTTCAATACTGTAGATTGTAAATAAATGAATGAATCACAGCTAGATAGTAGGTATCCACAGTAATTTTATCGGTTTTTATATCACGTTCCTTGATAATTGACTTCACGTTTTCATTTCATGTAACATTCAACGCTCATATAATAACTTTGCTATGTTTATACCAATAACTATATAGATTCTTTGCAACAAATCGAAAATGTCAACTGGTGTCTGCTCTGCTGATAATTGAACGATAAAATCATTATGAATATTATTGGCAAACCGTATAATCTAGATAGTTGATGAAAATTCACGGAACGCATTATTGAAATTTAAAATGCCCCTACACGATGGTTCGATTAATTTCTGTATCCACTCGAATTCTCCCAGATGATTTCCAAAAACTCGACTTGAGAAATTGTTATAGATAGCGAGTTGTCAGTTGTCAGTGTAATTATAAAATCGCACTCCCAAAAAACTAGTTTGCATTTCACCATATCTAGATTGAGATTAGTGCTTTCAGAAAAGAATAAATCAAAACCTTGTATTTATGAAAATAACCATTAACATTTCAAATTCTGACACTAATGTGTCAGTGTGATATATGTCGATATATCAAGTAATTTCTTCATTGTTCTCAAATAATTTTTTATTGGAAGACAGAAACATGAAAATGACATTTAGATTAGGCTACTTTGATCTGTCTTGCGCAAGGTGAGAAGAGATTTTGATGGGCGTATGCTATTATTTCCCATAAATCAATGATCAAAAGCCGATTTTTAAGAGCATTTCGAAACCTTGATGGTAAGAAACAAGCATAATTTTTCAATGTATCCCCGTGATATAGATTAAATAATAAGAAGAGATTTTGTGGGGAAAGTTGATGCGGTTTCAAAAATTGCATAACTGCTTCCAATTATGAATATGACGAACGGAATACGTCCGAGTCGAATAATTAATATTCCATCAGCCGTTCGCGATTTCAAATCGAATCGACTTACAGAAATGGAATAAGTTTGTTATTTTGATTGCCACAAAAAGTAACAATAGACAACTTGTTACTGAACGAAAAAGGAATCTGTCATTTTATTCAAGGGCAACGGGTCGAGTACTTTTTTTTTTCACATATCCTGATGAATAGTAATTTTGAATCCTGAGAAAAGGTTATTAGTAATTATCGATCGCCTCTGGTCGAAATTGCTTTAATTGATTCAGTTCCAACATCCGGTGCATCAGGAGTGGTATTATTCTCAAGCGATATGTTATAAATGCATACTCGAAACATGGGACAATGAATTAAAGAGGGTGAAGAAAACTAAATTGATTAGCATCACACAAAATTTCCAAAATCCATGAAAAAACTGAAATTCACCGTACACGAAGAGACAAAAACTTCAAGAGAATTGATTGTAAGCGGTTTCAAAATTAATCAAGCAATAAAAACTAAAAATATTGAGGCGATGCTACATCCACATTTGGTGTATTCTCTATTAAATTCATCCACCAAATTCTAGGAAACTTATCAATCCTATGCTTTCGAATATTCAAACACCTGTGTGTAAGAAAAGTGTATCCAGAAAATGTATAAATCAATGGAATTGATGCATTAATAATCGTAATGCTGCTTTTAGATTATTATGGAACATCCAGCAACAGATAATTCTCGTTGACACAGCATCGTGGGACAAAAATTTATCTTTGTAGCATCATATATTGCCTCAGTCTGTCAGACGTTCATTATACATACCACTATCGGACTTTAGTGAATGAGGCCCAAGATTTTGTCACGTAAATACCGGTTATTATTATAAAAACCAAAAATATCGACCACTACTTATAATTGTATTTGTACTTTCAACTGGAAGTGTATAATGATTTCGTTCATTTTGTATGGTGATATTTTTTTCAGTAAAACTAATTTTTCCTTTCGACTGTTTTACATTTCAATATTTGATGGGCATATCCTTGTATCCTTTGAGGATTTTCATTATTTCAAGCATGTGATGGAATTTTTTCGAAAATTAAAAAAACTACTAGCAAATCGAAAAATGCATAAGAAATTGTTTTAGGAAATATGAAAACTTTCCGAAAGGGCATTAAATGTTCATTATAAAACCATAAAGGTGTATACTCCTTGAGGATATCTACCGCTGATGGTCATTTCTTGGCTGCTTTTTACAAAACTCAAGTTCACAGAATCATTCTTATTGAGCCGAGTTTGGAAAAACAGGTTTTTTTATACTTCCTCGTCGGAACATGCTGTCGATAGCCTACCATTGAATGGGGTTCCCATAAATAACATAATTATCGAATAATTAAGAATGCGTGGAATCGTCAGTGAAACAGGAAACATTGCTGAAATTCATTAAGAATTGCAGTAAATTGGCCATAGTGAAATTTCATGTACTTACCATTTAGCTACAGTACTCAATTCTCAAAATGAACAGATATGGTACTTTAATGTATGTTACTGCACTACTTTATTGTACAGATATTATTTTACAAGACTAGGTCCGTTATTTATCAACCAGCGACAAAATTAAATTGATGCTAATTGACTTTTTGTCAACAAATATAACAATAAATATTCCACATGCTCTCTTTATATTGCCTATCGAAATAATTGAGTACAAATAAAATAATCGCACTGTTTTTCAGAGACCTTGAATGTCAAGTCAAATTATTATAAAATACAAGAAATTCGGCAGCATTGATAGTAGCTTCCCAATCCAGGTCACAATCCACTGTACATGTTCACAATTTGACATGACATCAAAATCAACCAGCAAATCTCTGGCGATATTATTCATTCATTTGAAGTACGATGAAATTAAAGAAGTTCTGGATTATCATAATGCTGAATTAGTCCTGCCAAACAGGATGCAACGTATAACGTGTGGTTGACGACTGATATTTGACAGTCGAAAGAAATTATCATTACCGAAATTGCTTATTGTGATTGTTTTAATGACAATCTGAATTCTAAAAAAATAATATAAAGATATACTTCAATTCAAAATGTCAAGAAGTCGATTTACAGCTGCAGGTCTTAAAATGTACACCCTGTAAGTGTGTATCTTCATATACGTACGTCAGTGTGGATTATCCGTTCATTTATAACCTTTTGTGTAATGAAGGTTACGAAAATAAAAAGGAAAAAAGTCTTCAACGCTATTTTCATTGTGCATCGCGAATATGGGTCATAATTTTAGAAAGGTGTCTGTACGGGCTTTATGCAAGAAACATTCATTACTGATACATTCATTATCCGAAATTGTTTAATGCATTTTCAAACTGGAACATTTATAAATCGTTTCTGCGAGTCAGGACAGACTCGATAACTGCAGACGAGAAAAAAAATTAACAACTATGTCGTTGACAACTTCAGTTGCGTTTTTATTATGCAAGATTTTTATCACGAAATTCGAATGGTGCGTTACGTAAAACTGAGGCGATGTAAAGAAAGTTTTTCGGTTTTCCGTTTCATCGTTAATTGCAGTGCATTTTATAATCGGGACAGGAACACAATTCGTGAATATCGCTGGAAGCATTCGGCCAGTAGCGTCTCAGATGGAATATGGACTTTGCACCATTGAATGATAAAGTTTACTAATTTGAGCTATTTACCAATGTTGTGAAAAAAAACAATAGGATTCATGAAAGAAGTATTAATTATTGTTAACCTTGTCAAGCTGTCGATACTGTCACTTGTGTCAACACTGTCATATGAGAAATGGTTGCATGTTCAGATTAACTGAAATGTCAAGAATCACACAGGACACATTCCTTTATAAAAAAAGACTGAAACGATCGATTCCTATTGTCACTTTGACAATTGCATCTTTTTTCTGCTAGGTTAGGTATGGTTTCGAATTCAGTACAATCATGATCAAAATATGAATTCTTATATATATCTTGTTTTTTCAACTATTTGATCTTCTGTAAGTATAAATTCTCTCGGAAGCTGGCTAAAGTCTATTTGTAGTATAAATTATTGATTGTATCTCAATGCCTGTCAAGACTGTCTCGAGTATACTGTGAAAGGTGACGTCATACATAGGGAACCTAATATGTTTATCAGTGATGTCTTGCATTAACGCACATCTCACAATGTCCTCACAGAAACTAATTGCCTTTCCAATATTCTTGATATTTTCTTTCATTATTCACAAGCAATATTACTTAATTTCTCACGTTTCATTTTTAGGTTTGGTATTCTCAACATTTTTTCCAATAATAACACCGAAAATAGACAGCTATAAAAATATGTGCTAGGCTTTAGTAAAAATGAGATGTTCTTTTTTTTTTATTTTTCCTATAGTAATGAGAAAAAGTGATTAGTTTTCTGGGCATAAATACCGATGAAATTCAATTTTTGATCGGCCAGATATAATGAATGGTTCTATTAATTGGTTTCGGATCATGCCAACCCACATGTTAATTGAAAAAGCCATTGATGTTTTCAGGTGTTAGTTAACTGAAGTGTCCAAATATGCTCATTATAAAAAAGTAATATTCCATTTTGAGATAGAGATTGGTTACGTAATGCGAGAGAAAAACATTCAGATAAAGTTTGTACATTCAGTTCAGTTTAAGGAAAAAACAAATTGAAAATGGAAAAATTTTATGCAGGTATTGTGTGTGAAAACGTTCCTACAGTATATCAATCCATCTTCATCTTCAAATCACGACAAGACCTTGAATTTCAAGGACGAATATAAATCGTCAAGGTATAAAAGTAAAAAATTACGTAGATACAATGATATATTCATTCGAAGAAAAAAGTCGTGATGGATTCAGCTATTTTTCAATATGACGAATACAAAATAAAAATGTATTCATTCATTATCAATAATTGAATTGGCAACAACGATGCAGAATAGATATTCCATCTCAAATAATTCCTGAATCGTATATAGATATCTCGATTCTTCAATCTAACCGTACTTGATTTTTTCTTATACATCAATCATATATATTTCAAATTGAAATTATTCGGACAATTATAACTTGTATTGCTGAAAATATATAATCTGCAGAAACAATTGATTATCCGATAAAGAAATTTGAGTTTTCTCAAAAATGCAACCAGTTGATTTCGCAAAGACAGGGAAGACTTTTGCTCTTTGAAATAATAAATCCAATATGTGTATCCTCTTCAATAGTTCGACTAATTGTAAGTTTATAGTAGAATAAAAACTCAAAATCGAGTAGGTAATTTTTTATTGTTGAGAATGAAAGAACATTTTCACCGTTGCGTTCCAGTGTAACCTGGAATAAAAAACTCCCAATTACACCGAATATAAATCAGCATTATGAATACCGGGCAGCATATTTCATTTCGCTGTGATATTGTCAACACTAATTTTATCGTGGCGGTTAGCGACTACCTACTTAACATAAATAGTATTTGCGCACTACATGAAGACAAGAACACGTATCATTTACACGAGATTTGCCTTAAATAGTGTGAATAAGGAAATTTATTTCATTCCACGTTGATTTATTATAATTATCATTTAAGTTGGTCAGACTAGAAGAGAGGATAGACCGCGATATGAGTAACTGGATGTCATAGGCTAGCCAATATTTTGTCAAAGATTTGACAACCAGAAATAATAGCAAATCCAACCATTTCTAATTGAGCTGAGTGACTTTCTTCCTCATTACAGTGCCCTGAAAGGTCTCACAAAAACCTGCTAGAGCCCTAGGCTCTGAAATTTAATTTCCAAATTGCCTCTGCTTCCAACTTCGACACTATATTCATACGAATTTGGATCTCATGGGGCACAAGACTCAAGAAATCATTGAAGATTGCATAACTATACTTCATCGAAGGTAGATTTTTCATTCATAATTCACTATTACTTTCGTTTAACAATGGTTTGTATCAGTCTTTGGTAATGCGATATCTAATTGTCCAATGCTAATTGTTATGCCAATGTTCGTAAAGAAATAAACTGTGTTTTGGAAGTATAATTATTCGTTTTTTTGTGATATGCTGCGACAACAGAATCAAGATTTCAAATCTAAATAATATAAAAAATCTGAAAGCCATCCTGCGGTATGAATCGATGCCCAGGTGCGGATTATTTTCTGTCTAGTGGTATAGAAAAGCCTGAAATTCACCTCAATGTAAGAATACTTTCGTAACCACGGTATTTGACACCTGTAGAACGGAAATCTGATATTCGGACGGTGTCTTGTGTTCCTAACATTGTTCAACAAAGAGTACTTCAAAGTCTTCACTGTATCTTGGTTTTCAAATTACCCAACCATTTTGAACTTACTGAAAGCTAATCGGATTCCCAAGGATGACAAACAAAAGATTTTGTTGATCAACAAACCGTTGTATAGAAAGAAACGTTCGTACAAATTTGCTTTTCATAGGAATTTCATTTCAATTATCCAATCACTCAATAATTTTTTTTACAGTGAAAAATAGTTCCAGATCAAAAGAGATTCCTGTCTCGAATTCAGGCTGATATACCTGACTTAAGTAGCGTGAATATAAAAACTACGCTTATCTGCCATCAAGAATACTAATTTTCAGCCGTGGATCCGTGAACAAAAATTTATTATTTGCTCAGAATTGAAAAATGTCTAGAAATGGCAGATATATCTAGTGACTTATTTATTAGGGGTCGCATAATCTCCGTTTTTTTTTCTTTTTCTAATGGATTCAGCATTCAATCCTCTAATAGGTATTCAAATTATTTCGTATAATTTGAATAATTCATCTGTATATAAAAGCTACTTCACAGGTAATTAGCTGATTACTAATTATAATGCTTTCGATTACCGAATAAAATTGATTACCATATCAATTTGATTGTTATCGGGATAGATATTTGTAAGAGAGAACATATACATCTCATTTCTTCTTCTTTTTCTGATTACTCAATGTTGATTTGATATAAAATGTTAATCTTTATGCCTATAACGCCATATATGGGCATTTCCAACTTTCATTTTTCCTTCCTCATCTTATTCGTTCATCATCGACAGGTATCACGAGCAGTCATCAATCGAAACAAGAAATAAGAATTATTGTAGACAGATTTTTTTGGTATTGACAGGACATGTAGCGAAGGTTTTGTTTTGAATATTTTCTGTTATCTCAACTGTATTTCTGAGTTTCTAGTTTTGTAGGGCCATAACAGGTCAAACATAACCTCACTTTCCTTCTATTTTCGAATGGTTTCTTGATAAATGTTAGTTTCCAAACTGTGAACAAAATTTCTACATCTACATTTTAAGAGAAACCAATAATGACAACAAATTCATTGGCAATGTATGGTTTATTGAAATCGAATCCATAATATCGTGAAAAAATTGATTCAATGAAGAGTATACCAGATGAATTTGTAGGTTATAGATATAAATGATTCTAGGAGGTATATTTGTAAGGTAGACGCGTCGCATTATGCAAAGTAGAGTAAGCCAAAAACCCAAACCGAAACTGAAACCGAGAGAGGCCGCGAGGTCCGAGTTTCAAAGAAGGGGTCAAAGGAACAACAATAGGAGGAAAATTTTCGATTTGGCAGATAAAAAAACAAACGCATGCGTGTAATGCAGAGGCCCCAGAAAACTGTGACTACCTGTGGAGCCCGATGGGCGGTCGTCCGACGTCGAACCGTCCAACTCAACTCACCAACTCACCTGGCCAGTTCGGTTTAGACCTCGACCAAAGCACAACACGTCCAGAAGGTCAAATCTCTTCGATTTCGACCATGCCACTCGTTCATTAACATGTTGTGGCGTAAACGTACGATCGCGATTGTTGACAGAAGTGAGTGACATTGTGTGTGGTTTATCGTTATGTCAATAAGTGCCCTTTTTTACTTACTGAGGATACACACAGATTCTAGCTAGGCTCTTCTCTCTGCTGACCGAGCCCACTCCAAACTTCGGAAGAGGTAAAGATCCATCCCCACGACTTTTTCTCAAATATTTGTTCGACAAACAGCGGGACAACGCGATTCAAGCAAATAACTTCCATCGCCATCGGCTACTGACCATTCTGTCATACGAGAATACATGAATCAACAATTTTTTAAGATAGGAACATCTGAGCTAAAACTGGCAAGTGACGTTCTAAAAGTCATAAATTATTATTCACCACCAAAGGTATTTCAACCACTCATCTAGGGTCGTGACTGAACCTTTTGTTTCATATATCTCGCCAACTGTCATTCAATTATCTCAACACACATACGTCAAAGATGTATTGACAGCTGATGTTTTTCACTTATTTCGTTAGACTTAAAAAAGTATTCCATACACTGCTGAACTGGACAAATCCTCTTCTAATTTTAATTGACTGAGTATTCATTCAAGTCGAAAGACATTTAGGAACGTTTTATCTCCATATGAATTTAGCAACAGCGTTCTCAGATACAAAATTATCCACGAAACTTTCCGCAATGAATATTTCAGTACACAGTTCAATATGCAAAACTCTGACCCAGGTAGAAACAAAAAACTAGCTACGGCTAAGTCAAAATTTTGAACAATTGCTACAATTAAAATTATTTTCATCTTGTCATTTCCATGAAATAATAGGCGCAGCCATTTGTGCAACAAAAGAATGTCGCGAACGATTGTGACTGACTGTGTTTCGCCCAAAATATTTTGATTTTCATGCGAGGTATAATTTCCGATTAACACGGTTACAAAAACGTCGTTGAGATCGCTCTACTTCTCGATTCAATGTTCCAGATGAGGTGTGGAGAACCTTCGAGGTAATCTGCAAAGGTCATTTCTTCCTTAATACTGATTCCATTATCTTTGAAAATATCAACTCTTTGGAATCGAAGAGATTACCATCGTAAATTATGGGTCAGATTTGTAAGTGATCGATAAAAATATTGATATCTCAGATACTGCTGCGTGGAGTTAAATAATGAGGCGGAATATATTTTACGACAACCGTATGCAAATTCACGGCAATTGGTACTTACAGGCTGGCTTCGATTTTCGTCTACACTAATAGATGATAAAAATTAATATAATTCTACTTATAAATTATAGAGTGAATTGACATAAAACCATAAAAATTTAAATGGCTCATTTGAAATTCAAATGTATTAATTATTTCACAATCTTGACCATCACAGGACATAAGGTTATTTCGAAGAGTTTTATATTCACAATAGGAAACCAGCAATGAAATCATGATATTCGTACAATTTTGCTTCGAAATGTTTTTGTGCTTTCCGAATTATTGGGGCTAGTAAGTTTCCAGACGAACGCACTGTACATTAAGAGTGACACTTCAACTATCGATTATTCACAAACACTTTTAAAATATGATTCACCAACCAATTCAAGCGTAATTAGAAAATACTTTCTATCGCTATCATAATTATCTCGATAACCAAATTGAAGCTTACCTGTCCATTGTTAAAAATCCTCCAGTTAAAATGATATTAAGACTAAAATTTGTGCCAGCCTATAAAAAATTCCTATAGCCTGTGTACTCAGAAACAGATTGGAATAAAATTAAGTACACTGAGGTTACGTGTACTGAAATTACTCTCCATGCTCTCAAAGTTGGGACATTGAATCCACGCCAAAAAGAAAACTGCCCAATACTCAAAACACATTTCTAGCTAAGAGTTTCGTGTCTCCCCAGTACTTTTTTCTTCAGTTTCCCGAGTCAGAAACAATTTCATCTAATTTAGGTTCCTTCTGGTCCTTAATTGGACACGGAATACCTTTCTTTGGGTCCGTCGTGAAGTTATTTCGACAAGAGAAATGGCCAGACCGAGATAGGGTTCATGTTCACACAAAGAGGACTTGGATACGGCGACAACGCCCTATGTCACAGTAGCTTAGAGAGTGTTATGGTGTCCAGCATTGGCAGAAGGGTTAGCTAGCGGTGGCCCGAAATGACCTGCGGCCAAAAAAATCCTCGGATTTTATCATGCCATTGGCGCGCACAATCGATTTGATAGGGCACAGACATCAATTTATGTTTCCATATACAAAGTTAAAACTCACAAAACTGTTGGCAGTTTTTTTTCTGGGAAGACTCTCGTTGTATTTATCTCATTTCAAAATTACAATTTATTATCAAAGGATCGCCAATAGGGCCAATTTATGCACAATAATAATGAAGGAAAACGTTGTGTCGTCTCCTCTTCAGATCGAAAGAAGCCTCTGCAATTTCCAAAATAGCAACAGAACTAGTTTTACCTAAAATTCGAAAAAATAAGCAAACATTGGACTAGAGTACTACTACTAGGATCAGCTGACAAATAGCAGGACAGGTTAGGTTAGGTATTGAAAGCTTCGAATGAAACTGGTGACAGTATAATTTATATAATTTTCCAAGCTTTTATGTGAATAGTGATTATTTGTTGTATCTGAGTATAGTACTTTGAATACAGATTTTAATCATTCACAATAGAAAGTGATCATTACATAATTCATTGCTATACATTTGGATACCTGTTAAGATGATATTAATACTTAGATAAACCATGAAACTTTGAACCAATTTATGAATCGTAATAATGATCATATCTCAATCACTCCATCTAATTTAAAACTGTACATTTCAATGAAATCGTTTATAGATCATAGTCTTGGTTGAAGTCATAAAATATGACCTTGAAAGTAATTCTTTTAATTAAAATACTATACGAAAAGCGCATGTGTGTTTATTGCACACTTGAAGTATATTTACGAATATTACTGTTTTTTCAGTGAAAAATCATCAGCTTGTCACTTGTCATGCGTACATATGTGTACCCTATGACTGACAGATCTTCTCAGGATTATGATATGCAATAATACTATTGGCCTTTTTGGACATTGTTCAACGATATTTGTACGAACAAATATGGTATGGTATTGTGTAAAATTTATAATTTTTTTATACCGCCGTGCAGTCTAGACATTCGATTCGGACAGCACTGACTATCAAATTTTTAATAGTCCCGCCATATAGGGTCTATGTTTTCACTGGCCATTTACCCACTTCTACCTACCTGGTCACACACAGATTGTCTCACGTAGGTTTCGAGAATAGAAGTAACCCTTTATATTATTCTAATTATCGCTACGTAGCCCAGTTGTTGAATTCTACGGCATATAAAAGAAAATTGAACTTCTTCTGAGGGTGATTAGCTTTTACGTTACTTATAATTGAAAGGGCCGTACTACCAATTATAATTGGACGAAACAGCTACCAGCTAAGATGTATGGCTTCCAGACAGATCGGAATATTCATCTTTATGGCTAATAAAAAAATGACAAACCCAGTTCGGCCGGTATAATTTCGATGAAAATGCGCTAGACTACCAAATTCCAGAATAGAGGTATGTAATTATGGTCGAAAATACTTGATCATTTAATTGACTATATATCAAATCCTAGTCCGTTATTCTAAAAACCGAATGGTCACTAATAGTCCGACTTTTAATCACATGTTCGATTCGAAACTATATTTGTCCAGTCCTCATGATTTATACGATCTCAAGCCTAGCGCCCTGTGATTAAATCTATTTCATAGTTCCACTTCACACCCTGTACAATCTCTTTAGTAATCGTAAATGAATTGTATCAATTTTTCATAATGGTACTTCCTCTCACGCCTATATTGTATATTATATCTAATGTTGTGCAATGGATAAGCAATTTCTGAGGCCCATTCACATATAAAATGTTTACACCAGCATTGATTTTTTTCCCTAGATAAATTATGCACCGGGTAGATATGCACGTATGTATACTTGGGTGGATTTTTGCTGCTTCAAATTGCCCACTGGCCGCCTGAGTGTTATATTTATTTCAGCAGTTCGTAATGATTGTCTAATAAATGCTATTTGATAACATGTTCTTTCCTATATGGGATCTTATCCCATACTGTTTGCTTCAATGGTTTCATTTATAACACAAACAGATGAGGGATATATTTTATATTTTAATGTTCCTGACATATTTTAGCAAATTGAATGATGATTTTATGTAACTATAAATGTAATAGTATTCATTCAATAGTTACTAAAGTTTCTTTCCGAACTGCATCATTTCAGATTCTTTTCAGATTTTCAAAACCGCAAATTGATGAAAATGAGTGTTTTGTTGAATTTTGTCACTTGTCACTCATGCTAGCTACCACCCATATTTTCTTGTATTTTGCGCACAACTTATTGTTTAATGACTTTAAGTTGAAAATGGAAATGAACTGTGTATATCATTATCAGAATTCGGGCTGGTTCATGGCAAATTTCGAGGTTATGAAATGTATTTCTTCAGAATTAAATACATTGGAAAGTGTTGCTTCTGATCTGAATTCCCTCGATACTCGTAATAGTACGTAATTATTCATGTTTAATTAGTCGCAAGGTACGTAAATCGAAGTTTTTTAATTAGCTGAACACCGATTCATCAATATTCTATACGATGTGTTGTGACGAACACTGCAAATGGCTCGTAGCAGAATTTAATTATTTCGTACACCATAAAAAGTAGTTCAATGCGTTTTTTTCTTCGATATCATACTGTTAATTAAATCTACCTTCATATCATTGATTGAAAAATCTCTTTTCCCACACCGGGAAACTATTTTTAACGGAAAGTATATAAATAACGTATAACCTGTTTTCTGTATTCCATATATTTATCAGACGTCCCTTCACATTTTTCTTGTATTCCTCGCATCAAAAAAATATATCAGTCCACTAGGCAACATAATATATGCTAATGGGATTTACAAAAGTATTTAATTTTCAATAAAATTACATCCAAATAAATTAAAAATTCCTGATTAATCAATCATTCAGACAGACGTGAACGATTATCCACAGCTAAACAAGGCCATAAACAAATATACTTGACAGACGATTGCTGTCAATCTCCTTGACATCCGTTTCCTCATGAAGTCACTGAACATCAAAGAAATCAGTCCATAAAAATGTTAAAAACATGTTTGTCTGCGGCTGAATTACCAAATCGCTCTTTCTCAACTACATTTGATGAGATATTGAGATATTGTGTGCCTTCAATGTCATTTCCTCACCTAATAATACAATTGAGTCATGTAATTATCATCAAGTTTTCACATCTTCCATGACATGGAGACATGTCAAATCAGTCACTCATAAGTTCATTTTTAATATTCCAGTTCTAATCCAATTTACAGAGAACTCTTTATTCTTATAAATTGAGTAGACCAGAGTATGACCCTTGTGGTGCTCCAGATGGTAAAGTGAAAGATATTCCTTGATAGAACAACTGACTGACAAAATATGAATAATCAATGGAGGAGTACCTGAGCTCTGTCAAACTGCAATATTCTCACATAATCTCGTACCTCTTCTACGTTGTCATTGAGTCATCAAAAATCTGCTAAGTGATATCGATATGCGTTCATAATGTGATTGATATATTAGAGTGTTGAAAGGCAAGTTCGCATCATCATGATCTTACCTGCTCTGCGCAAATACAATGGACCCATTCTTGCACACCTTTACACAGAGCAACATACCTTTTGAAAAAAGCATCCTTTTGTTAGCCGTATGCACAGATACCTCGTGTTCAACGTCTCATCTTGTTGAGCACATTAAGTTTGCACCATTCTTGCATACAAACATCGAGAAATAATACCGGCTTTTTATCGAGGCGATGGTGAACAGAAAAGGGTATCAAGCCAACTGTGAAGACGTTTTGGCCCAACAAGTGGTGGTTGTGTACCAACAGCAGTACACACTGTATACAACATACGTTACGTCAATTCAGACAGGGTTAGATGAAAAACTGAAAAAACTTTCATTCGGTGAAAAAATTACCTATTGTTGAAATCAGAAACCATTTTATTAAAAGAAGACTATTCGTAGTTTCAACAACTGCTTTTAACTGAATAATCATTCCTGTGTTGGGATGAAAATCATACACCAAGTGTCTAAAGATAATGTGCCACACGAATTTGGTTACGATAGGATGAAATTGCTGACAAGATATTATTGACAACTCAACTTGACCCAATATTTTCCGGGAACCCATTGACGTTGATCGAATTTGAAACAGTCCAATTCCAATCACACTTGGCCTCAGTAGCCATATTGTGACGAATCGAATATCAGAACTGATCTGTTCTAGTTTTGCAATATGATATGTGAATCTTCAACGGAAGCCAACCCCTCAACTGATTGTGATTGCCACTTGACTGCCTCCGAATATGGTTTTTGCACCACAACAAATTGTATAACCAGTTCAACCAGTTTTGTTTCAAAGGCCCCCGGGTCGAGATAGCGATATCTTAGCCAACTGGGGCTAGTGGATTATAAAAGAAAACCAGTAGAAGATCTAATGTGTAACGGGAGGGTAATTATTTTGGAGCTTCCAAAACCTTCATCTATCGCCCAGAGAATCTCACAAATTCAACAGTCATAATCTCACATCTGTATCAAGAATTCATCAGGCTAGAAGTTATTTGACTGACCACTTCCACAAGTGACCAGAGAAGGAATCATTTCCTACTCTTTAACGATTTATTGCATACTTTGCCTTCCGAAATCGCCTGTGCTTTATGGTTTGTTTGAATGTATACGCCACTGAGTTCGACGTTGACAGTAATTTGTATTTATAGTTATGTTCATTGGAAAGAGAAAACTGGAATTAATTTCTTATTCATGGGACTGAAGTATCACGAATATCGACTCAGATTTGGCAGATGTTTGTATCCGCATTATCATTTATTTCGAATAAATAGCTGAATAATACCAAATCCAATATTGTCGAGGAATTTCAGTGGTGGAGCCAAGTGCATTAAAGCAAAACCCAATCATGCACGAAAGGAATAAAAAATCCCGACCGACAATAAATGCCTGATTAATCGTTATTGAAGAGAGACATCAAGATAAGTGTATGATAAAGAAACATAGAAACAACATTAAAAATCGTAAAATCGATAAGTTAGGATTGACAGAACATGCCTTAAATGGAAATGAAACGCGTTATTGAGACGGAATATGCAAAAATTATTGGACAGGGACACTCCCTTTACAACGACGAAAATTGAAAAAGAGTTTATCCCATAAAGATAACTGTATTTTATTTATACTTTCATCCTGGCTATTAAGTAACAGTACATCCTCGTCTTTATCGACATTATCATTCACGGAGTTCGATTAACGAACTTTACTGATGCTTTTCTTTCGGGATCACCGGTTTTGCCAGCAAATATTTGATTTTCATGAATCGAAATTAAATACTCGAATTTTACTCTCAACCAAAACTCGCTTTTTTACAGAAAACTGTACGATTTCATGGTTGACTGTTGGCTGTGATACACGGAATATGTTCGGTGCATTTTGAGGTGACAGTATCCAAATCACCCTGTAGTGGGTTCTTGAAAATGTTCTAAGAAATCTTGTTTATCTTCATTGTGAACGGATGTTGAGAGGACAATTAACACTCAGTAATGGTTGGGAGTTGTAAAGCGATTATCTTCGATCGACTTACCATGATAATATCTCTATTCTGGGTATTACTAAAACCTCATACACTTTAATTATAAAGACAGAGTTTTTTTTCAGTTTATCATCAGGGATCGAAAAGATAATTTGTCCTTTTTTATAAACCGTTATGTCAGACTCAGTAATGCAAGATTGCGTACTCATTCTTGTTGGGTGAAACTCACAGATTTAAATAATCCAGACTGATTTTGGACATGATAATAACCCACCAAGCCCTGCCAGTTTCACGGCGAGTATCAAAGATCAGCTCAGGCGTAATAAGTTCTGATTTTCGCGTTCATTTGAGATTTTCACATTCCAAAATTGATGCTCAGAGAACACCTGAGCTCTCGATGAATCTTGAAAGGGCAGACGACTGTTTTTTCGGACTCTCATTATTATGCTACACACACTGGCGCGTAGGAACCAAATTTGACATTTCTTCCACCAATGCTTAGAATTTTTATCATCTTCAGTTTGATAAATGTGCATATTTTGGTCACGGCTCTCTATATTCGCGTTTTATGTCGTTTGAATATACTGGAAGTGAGGTAATGGTTTATTAGACATACATAACACATAAATCTTTTTATGTGTAAGAAGTAATACTGCTGTGTTCTTATACTGTGTGTCACTGAAACCAATACATTATTATTCCGATACGTATAGCTCACATTTTAGCTAATTATTTATGATTAACAACACTAATTTGAATTTCAAATATTGACTGAACATACCAACGTTCTACTCACTAACGGTCTGTAATGAACCGTAGAGAAAACCTGGTGACCAGAAGCTTTTCCAAGTTAAATTGTATAAATTTTCAACTCCGATAAATTGTCATGGCAAATTAAGAGATCTCAATAACTCCAATGAACAATAAATAATGTCCAGTGCGAGTGGATACTTTGAACTAGTAAAAATTGGTACCTACTACAACTACTTGTTTGTTAAATATCTTCCTAACAACAAGGAATACGTATTTGTCATTTGATACGCAATTGCGAGTTGATGTACCCTTCAAAAAAAGTCAAATATAGTCAATGACATCATAACTCGAATTGGGAAAATATGAATCGAATTCATGCCCTGGGCTCCAGCCCCTGAATCCGCCCCTGTGTGCATTGATTTTTCCTTGCGTTGTTCTTCCTGCGGGTTTAGACGTCTATAGCAAATCGAATAAGACTAAGAACCTTGCTTGAAGCTCTCAGTGTAGGTACAATTAATTAATCTACTACATCGATAAATAAAAAATGAAACGTTCAGTATATTTATTTGAGTTACACACGCCACCCACGTGGCTAACAGAATTCACGATCATGTTAATAATGAAAAAAAATCTTCAACAAGTAGTCATAATTTTCATTACTCATAACTGGTTGAAGTTTAAGAGCTAGCTAATGATTTAGTAGTGATAATAAAGCCACATGGGCTACTTGTCATATTTTGTTTGTCAATAAACATGCATTTGAAAGTTTCTCTTCCAGTTGAAATGGATCAAACATCAACGCAGAATCGAAAAGTCAATTGCCAGTGACAGTAGTTTTGCTTTACAGATCATCATGTGCAGCATATTTTTTCTCCATGATCGTTAGTGACGACTTGAATATATCTCAACAAATACCGTTAACCTAGTTCTCTCTAGTTTATTTACTGATCATTCATCAGTCAAATTGGAATTGATTTGACAGAAAAAATAAATTATATTTATTATCGCTTGTGATCTCATCTAAAACTAATATTTTGTTCATCTCATTCAGTCTAATAATCGATCTTTGTTAATTGGATATTACATCTGAAACATAACTGTTCTTTGCTAGAATATCATACCTTAAGAGAACGATCAAAATAATACGTATGAGTTACTTAAGGACGTTGGACTATAGAGGATGAGATCATCACAAACGAATAAGATCCATGAGTAAATATTTGTTATATGCTACGAATACAATTCAGTTGACTTCGAGCATTCAATGAAGTTTTTGATGTGATGTCTTTCAAAAGGAACACCTTGTATATTATTGAATTTGTAGGATCTCCTTAGGAGGTTGAATTCAGAAATATATTATTTTATATACAGTGCGTTCTCGTAAAGTTGTTCAAATGAGTTGTCACAAGAATACCAAAAACATCATTTTTCCCTCACGTATCATTCTGTGTGTATCGATTGAATTTGTTTGTTTTTATCATCAACGAATCAAAAAATATTGCTAGTAATACAACAAATATCAATCTCCAGCGAGGTCTATTTTATATATACATAATCAATCTAGTAATTATGGATTTATTCCACTAATCATCATCTTAATTGCTGATTATATTCAACAATTATTAGAGATACAAAAAAACTGTCAATCATTCGGATAATTATATGAAATACAAGTCTGCGAAATCTTTTCCGAGAATCAACGTTGAATAATTGATGAGGGCGGATTGTTTTATTATTTGAATACCTTCTAGTCGAATGACTTCTCTTGAAAAAAAAAACAAAACAGCAAATATAAGAATGTAGAATTGTTGACACTGATTGATATCCAATGAGTTTTGGTGACGTATGATTTTGAATGGCGCCTGTAATCTACATTCAAATGGTATCATTCTCAAAATGAAAATTTCAATTTGGTGAAAGATTAGAATCGATTCAGTATACATTTAAAAGCTATTACAATTTAAGTACATCCTAGAGACAATGTTGATATATACGGGAAAGTTGTTCAAAATGACGAATAGACAAGTAATATATATGTATATACATACATGTGTCGTGAAAAAATTACCGCGCCCCTGTAATTAGTAGAAGAGATATCACTTTCCTACGCGTTGAACAAAGATGAAATTCAAGTGTACTGATTTTGTGAAACTTTATTTTCACCGAGTTTTCTTCGAATGCTTTCAAATTTAATCGGCAATCAATTTATTTACGTGATTTGAAACTATATGGTGCACTTTCAACGACAACGAACACAAAAGGAAAAAACAAACCTTCAGGCAACTGTTGGATAAGCATACAAAGTGAGTTATATAGTTAACTTTATTGTGAATGAGAATAATTCAATGCAGTATCAAGAATAATGTTTCACTGGAGACAACTTGCAGCTCAAAAATATCATTCACAAATACATTGTATCGGTTGCATGGAATATTTATTATGATTCTGAGCTAATTTTGTTGCGTTGAATTATGAGGATTGCAATAAGTCACGAAGTTCATTGCACAAAAACTGAAGTCGATTTTGTTGCTTATAATTTCCACTCGTACTTTATGAAACTGTTTTCGACAATCCATTGCTACCAACACTTGATGCTATAACAATAAAACTTACCGTGAAATAACAACCCAACCTCATAATGTTTCAAAACGTAGGATTAATTATTATGTGTAGTGATAAAACAAATCACTCTACTCTGAATAAGTATGTTACAAGTTTTTTTTGCTTGCAAAGAAAGTCAAAGAGACAGCAGTTTACATCAACGCATACATTTTCAACAAAAAAAACTGGTTTCAAAATAGCTTCAATCTCTCGTTAACTAGAAATGTCCATGAAATGGAACATATTTCTAGAAACTACATAAAGTTAGTTCAATATTAATGATCCACTAAGCATAATATTGTTTCAAAACCAGATTTACTGACAACGTCATTATTATACAGTGTATACATTGACCAAACGCCATTCAAATAGTTACCGACTCACTCATGACGTCACGAATTCCTAAATCTGAAATTCCACAGGGTTACAATTTGGGACCCTTAGAATAGAATAGAGTATTGAACGAGAATGAGTTTGCTTGATTCACAAGCTCACCATTCAAATCAGCTTCTGTGGAAATCAACAGTTTATTTGCACACTCGACAAAACTGATGTATTTGTACTGTGAATAAACGTATTATTATCATTATATTATCATTATTGTTATTCACTGCGATCTGTGATTTTTTGGAAACCTCCTTTGTGTATCGCCAATAATTGGATCCACCAAAAGGCTAAACGGTGCCTCGTAACTGTGAGTGATCTTTCGTGATTTTGTATGCATTCCTGATGACCTCTACTCCTGGGGTAATTGGTCAGAGCAATTACTGATTGAAGTTTTTGATTGAAGGAAAAGAAAAGGCAGCCTAGAGTCATCGTCATCGTCGCACCAGGCAGGCGATTTGCCAGTGGTGGGCCAACGTGTTATGGCGGAACTGCCAGAGGGTGCCGCACCCCCAGAGGACCAGCAGACGTGGCGTGCCTACTACGAACACCCCCTGACCGCCGCCACCACCGCCATGTTGAACATTAGTGGTGGAGGCGGCGGTGGAGGCGGCGATGATCAATCGGCCACCATGGGGTTGATCTACGAGTACTACAAGTTCCCTTCGCTGCCGGCAGAGTCCAAGGACAAACTTGGGGATATTTGGTGAGTTCTCGAATTTGAATTTTAATTTTTTCGTCCTCGCCTTCTTGATGAATCTATAAATGGTTGTGTCCGTTGCTTCCACTGATCAAGAAAGTTTATAAATAGAAATAGATCGAAATATTCTGAAGCTGTTTTTTACAAAATAATGTCTGCTCGAAAACTGTCTGTCTCTTCATAATTCGCCACAAACTCATAATGCTTATGTATTCATAATTCACAACATTTATAGATTTTGATTTATGCGCTGCAAATTCGAAATTCTATCAACACTATACACCTGTAATGGTCTAGATGACCTAGTTTGATATAGCAGCAAATGATTCGTTCTTATATTCTTCATAATAGCTGTTGTTTTGATTGATTATAATTATTATATAAATGTATTCCATTGCACAATGTAAAGGTAGTATAAGGAGGATGTAATTTATTCTGGGTATCAAACTAACATTTATTAGGCTAATTGGTTTCTCGAAGAACATTGCAAGGCCAATTTTTTAGAAGTACTGACAGAATTCCAAAAATCACGTTCTCGTTATCTTTATTATCTGAAATGCATACAGGTTCGAATCATATAGATACGCTGTATTGGCCAACAAAAAAAATACATAATTAAAAGTGTATATTTATTCGCGGCATAAATATTCCTGAATTTGCACTCATACGGTATAAATAAGAATCCACACAAGTTATGCTTGCCTTCTGCGCAATTCATTTTTTTCCGTGTATTAATCCCATTGTATACTTTAATGTATAGTTCAGTAATACAGACGAACGCTATAAATTTCAGATGGGACATTTTTATTTCTAAAAGATTCACATATATTTAACGCTTATTTTTATACCCGACCGTTTCAGTTTCTTTTGTTCAGCGGCGTATCCAATGGGTGCATGCTATATTATGTGAATGAATATCTCGTCGAAATTCATCATAAAAATATTCTTCGCTATGGAATATGATTGATATACGGCCATATCTAATGCTACCAGTTTCTCGATTTAGTCCACTATAAATATAAATGTTTGAACAAAACTATAGATCCACCTATCTCACGAAATTTATGATAGATCTTTTCCCACCTACAGATTTTTTTCTTCAAGATGACATGGGAAAATATCGAGAATTTCATCTCAATTTCTATATAAACTTAGTTCGTATTCATATATCAACGATGTTCACCTGTTTTTGCTGCTTTGAATAATGCATCATACTTCCATTTCATTCATTATTCTATTTCATTGTATCTGTTGTATAAACTCTACTCAACCATCTTCTGTTGTCAGAGAACATTTGAACGAAGCTTCCTGGTATGTTCTTGAAGTGACACATGCGTTGTTAATAGTGATCTTTACAGTTTTCTATACGCAGTTCAAATCTCAGAAAATTAATTTAACGAATATGAAGTGAATGAAGTATTCAGAAAAGTATCGTTTCGGAATTTATGAGTATCAGCGACATAAAAACTGAATATCGCGGTGACATCTCGAAAGTCATGAGAAAAAAATGACTAGCCCCCTCCAAAAAAAGTGAATCGACGGTTGACGGTTGATTTCAGTTTGTTTTGGTACGGTTCCTAATCCCGCTACTCGTGAACCGAATAAAAAATTCGAAAGGCACCTTATCCCTGATAAATCAAAATGATTCAAAAGGCCGTGATAGCGAAATTAAATTCAATGTTTATTACTTACCTACTTCCCATAAGGGCGTACCTCTCCCGAGGCATCAGGAACCTTCTCGGGATGCCAACAATATCCTTACATATGTAATTTTAATCCCTTTTATTAAAATAGTTATCTCGGATCTGCATAGTAACGTGATACTGATAGTATCAGGTTGAGGCTGAGGGTTACAGCTCGACAAATTATATTTCGGGAAAGGCCGTATGGGACCCCCTATGTGAGATTTATGCGTTTGTTATTTTAAACCTTCGAATGTATGCATTCATTCCTTCACGGATGCTTCATGCTTCCTTCTGCCATTCAATTTATGAATCTACTTTTGTCGGGAATGGAGAATATCTGATATTGCAGTCGATTCGTTGTTATAATCAATAATATTTCATTTCGGTGGCAAAATATATCATTCATTCATTATTCATTCGATAGATATTTACTCGGAAATCAATCGAAAAAGACAGTTCGAATCTGTATCTTTCATTCGTGCTTCAAAAACGTGCAAAAATTTCAAGTTTGTTATTTCTGGCGAATTTCTTGCGTAAAAATACAAATTATTGATTTGTGGGTAATCAACTTCACAAGAAATGTGATATATCATTGTTTAAAATGAAATATCACAGCTCGTGAATCTAGAATTACAGCACAAAACAGTAAATAAATAAGAAAACTGAACAGTCATACTTGAAGAATTAAGAATGTTTGTCAAACACTGGGTGTTGCTCACGCCTATTTGTTGTAAGTTTCCACATAAATTATTTCCGATAAAGCAACCGTTACATTTATCATTAATATTGATTAAATATTAGGTGTAACGTATTACCTATAAGAGAAATTTCGCAATTCACGAGACAATACATCCTGGACTAATTTCTCATTTCATGCAATAAAAAAACAAATTATACTTCACCGATCTAAAGGGGCTTCCGCACTTCAACTCTGAAACACCCTGTATACGCCAAGAAATGTCACTTGAGAATGCCGAATTTGATCGGGCACCATATGGCAATTATTGTCTAAGCATCTTTGACAGTGTCATCACTCAAACTGTATTGTTATACTTACTTGTGCTAACGCAACCCTTTTGGTTTACTTATACAAATTTGGGCCCATTGTGCTTTTCATCATTCTTATTCATACTCAACGTCTACTCTACGAGAAGTGAATCGTTAGTGGAGGTACAGGCTAGAAAAAGATTTTTGTGAAATCTGATGCCTCGGAAGATTAGAATCGCTTCATGAGAATCATGAAAATTTTAATGAATCCTCAGGTTCGGCTCGTGGTCGATGTAGGATTTATGCTGACAAAGAATAAACAATAAAATTTTGTAATTTGATTGAATTAGTTCGGTTATTCTTATGACTTAGTTGCCTTCAAAACATTTCTAGCTGTTCAATGATCTTCCAGGACAGGTAGACAAATATCCCTCTTTCAGTGTTTATTGAACAACATTGTACACGCTCACGAAACCCTAGTAGATAATAGGATAGTTCGAAAAGACCAGTAATACTATTGATAGTGGTAACAATAACAATAATTGTGCAAATAATAACCTGTTTTCTATATGCGATTAACTTACAATACTAATGAATAATTACCTAGAGTTCAACTGCATTCTACAAGTGAACTTGATCATTTCATTTGACGCAGTATTCCATACGATATGATTCTAATTTAGACAGCAATACGACTATTAAGAATCAAGTATCAATTCTATCAAAATAAAATTTTCTGAACTTATGGATTATGGATTCGAAAAAACCTTTTTTGTATATCTTGGGATCACAAGGACAAACTATAATCAGAATCGAAATTTTTCGAACTATTCAAAGCGTTTTATTGAAAAAAGATGCTGTCACGGCAGAACAATGCACCTTGCCAATTCATCCATTTTTACGGATTTCACTAGTTCTGTTGTCAATGTGCATATTAAAGATAACAACAATCATCATTTGCAAACCCATCCGTATCGATACGTCACTTGTCATATGACAATCTCAGAGATTTAAAGAATCATGCATAACCTCGAAAATGTCTTGAAACCTTGATTATGATATATAGTTTGTCCTTTGAAAAGTCGAGCCATTTCAGTAGAGTGACGACAAATCAAATGAGGAACACGTTTGGTCACAATTTGGTGAGCATAGCGAATCATATGCACGTACCGTCATAACGATAACCAATGGTATGGTACTGGTACCGGATAGCCAAGATAGGAAGTCACGTGTTCGTGCAAAAGGCGCGTGGTCACGGCATTGTGAAGGTGACCGGGTACAGGTCGCTAGAATCACGACTACTACGACTAGCGCCATCGGTGGAACCAGTCTATGCAAGATTCTAACGCCAGATAGAATCAAGTAGCTGTTTGGTACGCCAAACAAATGAATTGGGTATTTCATTGGATGATTGCGGTAATAAAGTCAGCATTTAAACCTGCTCCGGTCGGAACTTGCTCGTGCCTTATTAACCATACCTACTTTTCAATGAAATACTATTCGACTTCGTTATATATTTAATTAGTTATTTGTTTGTTTATTTACATCAGCTATATCTAATCGACATGCTCGTAGTGTGAACAACTCACAATTGTTTCTTGAATTAGCAACAGATTTTTGGGATTGATTATTTGAATTGTTTTGATGCTAACTTCAAATCGATTTAGGTTCAGGCATCAAAAGAGTTTTTATAAATTCCTTCATACATGAATGATATCCACTTATTGTACAAAATAATTATTTGTGAACGTATTCTGGAACATTTACGAGTCTCGGTGAGTCTCTCTTACAGTGTGACGCAGAAGACATGTCGTAGATTGATGGTTATGTTAATTTTGTAGTCTGGCGCCTATTATCACGAGGAATGCCTAGATCCATGATTTGTACTTCGTGTGTAACAAGTCGTTGTTGCAGTCATGATTATTCTCTGAAGATCGTTATCAAACCTTTAACAACATTCATATGGCGGCAAAAATTTCGATGAATTGCTTCTAAACAATATATGATAAACAGTGGGAAGATGTGAGGAACCGTTTACGTAATGGATGATGAAAATCAATCTTCTATTTTTGAAACGAAACAGAAATTGAAAAGCTTCAATGTGGTGAAGCACACGTTTTCTTTTATATTCGATATAAGACATTAATTAATTGATTGATATTTTCCAAGAAAACAGTTGAATTTTATCGCTAACAAACTACGCGAATTTTTTATAGGGTGTGTTGAAAATTTCAGCATTTGAAATAATAATACTGTTTATTGAAATAACGAGTAATAATTGATATAAATATAGGTGGAATGAGTAATAATCATTGACTATCCCATTGAGACCTCAGTTCAGACGAATAATTCTATAAATGAATTTAATGAATATAAATAGAAGGTAGTAACATTCATTTTTTTTCGGGACATACAAGGAATTGATTTATATTTATAAGAATTGACAGTAAATGAATGATGTATGGAGTACGAAACTTTGTGCACGTCATATTGATGAAAGCGTTTACAATAAATTATTGGATATTATATTATACTCGATGAATCGGAGAGAAATAAAGAATAATACATTGTGTTTTCACCAGTAATATCGCGTTTCCTGATCATAAATGAAAATTCGTCCACTTCGGAGACGGTCTCGTGGACCCCCTACCCAAAACTGCGTCGTGTAGTTCGTATTTCGCGCATTCGCCTGCAGACTACACAGAATCGACGCCGCGTACCACTGTCACCGTCGCAATACCCATTCATGACGTAATGTGTTTGTTGCAGGGCAAGTTCCCAGACCCCAGGCATCCTAACCTCTCAGCTGAAGGCGACCAATGGCCTGATAGGTGGGGCGGGGCTAGAACTGTCGAATCCGCCCCTCTCCAGCGCCGGTCAACTCAACTCGCAAGAACTGCAAGGTTTATTTATTAACCAACACGTTGGGTATGTGCAGCCCGCGCCTTCCGGACAGAATTTGCACATCGTCAAAAGGGAACCAGAGGATCTCAGCCATCATCGGAAATTGGACTGCAGCTCGCCAAGTTCCGGCAGTCTGGATGGCTCCATAATCTTGCCGAAACAGTCCAGAGCTAAGGTGAATAGTTTTGTTTTGTGACAGTGCTGTATCGGTGCTCATGTGAGGAGTGGTTGTTTGAGTGTTCTTAGTTGGTTAGCCCCACTTTGGAATGATATGCTTATTTGGACATTCTTGGCGGGGTGAATTAGTGATTGGAATCTTATGCTTTGGTGATTTTTTCGTGATACCGAGGCATATACCTATACGATACAGCTGTGTTGATTGAAGAATATGTGAACGGAATCTGAAGTCGAAACGGTACGGGTTCATTTTTACCCTATTTTCAGATGTACAGACGTCTCATCACTCAAAATCTCAAAAGAAAGATATGACGTACCCTCACTGAATTTTTTCGAATCACCACACAAGAAACGAAAATTATTTCGAAAAATAGTAACTTTATGATAATACGCATGAATAAAAATGTAGGGATATATTTATTAGGACGAAGAACGTATCGATGAGAATATGAACGTTAAATAGACTTTCGTCATAAAACAATAAATGAATTGACCGTCTTCTGCTAACTTCGTATGTCTTGGAGTTCTTATAGGAAATTCTCATCGTTTCTTTCTGAGAACAAATTTTCATTCCGATCGTCGAGATCCTATTATCGAGAAAGCGCTTTCAACTAGAATTTTATATTTCTTTCTGTGATACAATTGGATACGATTGGACGAGTCTGTCTGTATGTCTTATATACAGGATGTCTGATATGTGGGATAATAATTTTCATCTTCAGAGAAAATAAAAATTGGATATTCGAAATTCCATGAAATGATATACGACTAAATCTCATGTTTCTAATTTGGGTGAAGATTTTTATTAAAATTCGGGAACGGATGTTTATTGAAAGAAACTTTGATCCAGACAGATCCTGTTTATTCGTTTTCACCTCATTGTAATAAATTCGAAAAACTCTTAAACCTTGTCATTTGAAATGAATTTTTATAAAAAAAATCTATTAAATTCGAGTACAAGGTGATCCAATATCAAATAGATATTTCAAAGGTGTCAAAACCGGTTCTAGTAACGCGTTGTGAATTCCCGTTTGACTTCAGGTGTTCCGACGCTCAGGCGCTCCCTGCGAGCTTGGGCGAAGAAAACCCGCGTATCTCTTCCCTTTAACCCACTTTCTTTTCAGCGTGCATGACGTAGTAAAACAGTAGCGCCGTTAGAAGTAGCTAAGCTAAAAGTAGGTTAGATCTAGGGCCCACCTCGGGCGGCCAGCCGTCAGCATGCCCTTAACAGATCCCTTGGTGGTTGTAGGTCGTGTTGGTGTCCGGCGGCCATTCCGACCTAGTTGTAGACGTCAACTCGATCAAAGACGAGAGCCACCGAGGTCTCAGCTCGCCCCAGCACGGCTCCCGCTCCATAAACGGGACGCCCACCTCGACGCACAGCAGCCTCCTGGCGGACGGTTCCAGCACGGGCCCCATCGAGTTCATCTCCGCGAATGGCCTCAAGCCGGCGATGTACACCACGCAGATTTTCACCCCGCACAGCGGCACCCCGTCCCCGGTGCCGTACTCCGACCACCTGCAGTACAGCACGCAGAGCAGCCTCGGTGGCTCCGGTAGCGCCATCTACTCGTCCAACGGCCGCAACAGCGCCACCTCCTTCTCCGTCTCCGATCCGTACTACCGCGAGTACTTCACCACCGTAGCCTCGGGGGGCGGAGGCGGAGGTGGCGGCGGCACCCCCGAGCCGGTGTACTCGACGCAGCTGCGGCAAAACCAGCTGCCCTACGGCGAGGACGCCGCGAACGGCGGCGCTACCGCGAGCTTTGTCGAGAGGTACGTCCGCCAGTCGGCGTACCATGGGAAGGGCGTCATAGCTGCTGCGACTGCTGCAGGTTTGACGGTCGATCTGCCGAGCCCGGACAGCGGAATTGGCGCCGATGCGATCACGCCTCGCGACCAGAACACGCTGCAGCAGGTGAGCCCTACACTGACCGCAGGCTGGCAGGGTGCGAAACCACGACAGTGAAGTGATTCGGTGCCGTCAACGTGCTGATCGATATGCTCTGTCCGCACGATATCTCGAACGGCTCTACATCTTCCCCGAATTTCTCCATCGGTGATGTAGAGCTCACGGATCATTCGTGTCTATCGCATTGCTGTCGGACGTGTCCAAATAAATCACCGCTAAAGTTCACCAATTGTTTCAGTCGTTCGACTATACCGAATTGTGTCAGTCGAATTCTACGCTGCTGGATCCGTTATCGCTGTCCCAACGGAGTAATAGCAGCTCCCAATCGCCGGGGGCCCAATCCAACAGCAGAAGTCGACCCTGGCACGATTTTGGACGGCAAAATGATGCCGACAAAATACAAATTCCAAAAATGTAAGTAAAATGAAATTTCCTCTCCATTTTAAGGCATATCTTTAGAGAAATGAGTCGGATTTCGTGATTTTTCTCAAAATAAATCACTCCTTAGAATGTTTGGAGTTCGCGTTCAAAGTTTCAACTATCGATATTCGCTAGATAAAATTAGCGCTCTTTAGAACGCTGTCATTCAAAATCTATTCAAGATACGACCTTGCCGCTTCCACAGGATATTTTTCAAAGTATAAACTATCGAATCAGCGAAAAAGAAAATCGATTTTTCGAAAGTGTCACACTGGTATAGCCTCCTGAGTTCTCTAGAAGGGATAACAATCGGAGTAAATACTATGCCGAGCTGTGAACTGGACAAACTCGATTCGAGCAACGTCACACGATATACACACAAGAAATACAAGCGCGAAACAGTTGTAATAGTATTGAAGAGCCAGTTAAACAAGTTTAGATGATTCACGATGTCGCGTATTGTGCTCTATGCCGCTTTTTCCATGTAGTTATGTCACGTTATAATTTTATTCTTGAGAGGTCATCGGATCACCTGCAAACTACCTGACCACCTTTACACAACGTCGACGGGTTCCTTTATTATATCTAGCCCAATAACAATAACATTTTCGGGGAACGTGTAGCTAGGAAAGCCGAATTCTTAATCGCTCGTGAGAAACGGTTTCCACACGCCACTTTTTTGTTGCAGATTTTCACCTGTCGGCTTCAAATATCACCTAGAAACTCCTATCTCTACGTCGCAAAGGCGGGAAGACGATAGAATAACGTACATCAATAAGGGACAATTCTATGGAATCACTCTGGAATATATCCCTGATCCTGACAAACAGCTCAAATCTCAAACTGTCAAGGTAAGTCCTCGTGTCAAATGTCAACATTGGTGCTTTGTCATTATTATCTCGGAACAAGAATTCACCACAGAGTCAACTCCTGATCTAAATAATATAAATATCGATGAATGTGATATTGCTAATATCGACTTATTTTGCATCATACATTTCTCATTATAGCTGTTATGTATTTCTCAAATAATTTCATGCTGTGTAAACGTATTGTGCATAATTGATACTCACACTCTTGAGTGAAACAATTACAGATTATAGGTACAAATTAAAAGGTGGGATTCGAATTTACATACAATGAAATTGACAATTCAGTTTTTTCATTCGATAAGTTCTATTCATGCTTAGATGCCTACTTGAAAAGGTATGTACTGAGAGTATATTCACCACCGAAAAAGCATGAAAATGTACACGAACTAAAATAAAAATATAGGTCAATATGCCTTTACAATTCCAGTTTCCAATTCCTAATCTACAAATTTTGACACAATTCACAGACGTTGTGTTTGGTATCTCTAATAAAATTGTTGAACTCTTTGTTCTGATTTTCTATCTGCATTTTACTCTTGATGATCAGACAGAAATGTATTTGTAAATTTTTCGGTTAGCTAGAAGAGTAACTGGTAGACCATGCAATTGTTGCTAATTAAATAACAAACACTTCTTAACGGCGACATATTTACCCATAATAGATTTTGGTTAGAGGCATTTCTATGAGATAAATTCAGGTGATGAATTGCAGATGTTAAAGTGTATATGATGTCTATTTAACGGTAGATTTGTGTGATATAAATATCTCTTGTGGAAATATATTACCTATATCTGTGTTCACTGCCAATTCATGAAGTGATACGATTTATAATCATATTTCAACGGCTATTAAAGGATGTTTATTGAAAAATCTACTGGAAATGAACAAATATCGAGTTTTGTTAATGTCGAGTAAAACCTTCCCAATCAATAGAAATCTGTGATTTTAGTATTTCTTTTTCATAATATATACCTTATTCAATTGATGACTATTGATCTTCAAAAAATGTAGATCTCAAAAAAAAGGATTTGAGAACATTATTCCCAGATATCGGCGACTCTGGTCCATTGCAGATTTCGAGAATCCGGGGCTGTAGACTAGGGTATACAGTATCGGTAAAAATATTTTTGTGGTATAGACAAAAATTTACAACCTCTTACGGAGAGATGCAACATTATTCCCCTTATCTTGCTACTCTCTCAACTCTTCACGAGTCTATGATTGTCCCTTATCCAAGCTATTCGAGAAGAAATTGAATCAGATGTGTGTTCAGTACAATGAATTCATTTCAATCGGAGTTGTACTGAATAGATGCGATTTCCACACTTTTATGATGGAAACATTTGTTGATATTTGCTGGATAAACAAAGTGAGGTGTCACATCTTGTTGAGAGTGTTATTATTGCTAATTAGGGAACGTCTATAAACTTTCGTATTAATTGATATAATTAGGGGTAATTCTGTTGACCAGCCGTTAATTACTCTGTATTAGTACCTACGTAATTGTAAATTGTCTTATTAGAATTACCACATTTGTCATACGACGTAAGACAGTGACCATTAGCGCATGACCATAACAGGCTGCGAAATGTCACTGTGCCGCTTTTTAAAGACAGAATGCACATCCAGTAATTGGCTGCTATGAGTATGTGGAATCTTTGATATCACTAATTCTCAATAATTCCATAAAAACCACGAATATCCCATCCAATCAGCGGACAACAAAAAGTCGAATTTTCACCAAATGTGTATATAGCATTGTATTTCAGCAGACACTGAAGAAGGTAAACGTACCTCTTTTTTATTACCTGTTATAAATTTATGCGGGCTTGAAATAACTAAGAATAATGACGTCCTCCTCATAATTATTAATAATTATTGTCTTTGTAGATACAATGATCGTGTAACATCTCGAATATATCGCCATTCACATTGAATCTCGCCAGCTCCACTTGAATGAAACTGAATGAAAAATGAACAACTAAATGACTCTGTATATTCAACAATCAATCAATCGAATTGGCAATACTTCACGCAATGCCAAATCAGTATTTCCTTTTCTATGATTTCCAAAATGAATCATTTCATTCGTAAGTATTTTATTTCATAGAATTTGATAGATTATCAAGAAAATATATCAAGTGTCCTCTTTAATCTTTCCGAGAAAGTAATCCTCGCATTTCGTCGTGGGACATCCTGTATACATAATATATTTCATCATACATGCAGAGTATCGCTGATAAAAAGAATAACAATTTTCTGATAGTCGTCTAGACTATGTATCATCCAAAATTCAAAACTTGTTTAGGGTTACAAAAAAAGGTTTCTGCGGTCAATTCTCATAATAGTCTTATCCAGATAATCTCATAAACATGCGGCATATTATGAAGTCACTAGCCCGGTACTGTTAACAATGAAATATGTATCCGTACACGTACTTTATTCAATGAAACACGAGGTATTATTTTCTGAACTGTATTCGGTTTCTCCCCAGCATATCTTCTTTTTCTAAAAATGGCTCTTGACCTTATAAGGCTGACAAATGGGCGAGGTATTGCCAATAATAAACTGCTTCTTGTTTATAAACTTCAAATGGACATAATATGGAGATTTGCTGGTAAAATAATTCAATACTACTTCGTAGTGAATTGAGGCAATTTCAAAGATTTCAATCGTATTTTTATGTTGTATTTGCATATGAGAAAAGTAAAAGTCACGAATTCGAACAAAAAAGTCGTTGCAAACAATATCAGCTACAAAATATTCATAAAAACCGGTGACTTGTCCAGTTTTTGTTGAAAATATAAAACCAAAGACATACATAATCGCTCAGAGAAATCGTTATTGAAAAATAGTTTCCTTGAAGAGAATTTCAGTGAAAAAGACATAATTAATACCAATCACTATAATTATTTTATGAATACGTATAAGGCTCATTAAAGTAATGTTATGATCTCTTTGAACAAATAATGTTTATTATTTCACCTTGACAATATGAATTAATCAAATCAACCCTTGCAGTATTTCTTGTGCCAATTATTATATTTGGAATTAAGGATATAATTTAAGGTTAATCCAGTGACAACTCATCATACAATGAGGTATAAGAAATCAGAACATAGGATCTCAATTTTCTTTGTTTCATTTAGACACGATATTACGATATCTTTTTGGTATTTTCATAAACATTCGTGTGAAATTATTTGTATTTTGTTATCGCAAATGATGTGTCGTTAACAAAAAATATATTCTGCTATAAAGAAACACAATCAACAATATGAGGGATTATTTTAAATTCCAGAGTGTCGTCATGTTGATGTTCCGGGAAGAAAAAAGCCCAGAAGATGAAATCAAGGCCTGGCAGTTCTGGCATGGAAGGCAACACTCAGTAAAACAACGAATTTTAGATGCAGGTTAGTCAAATCATATCGAGAGTTACCAACAATACAATATTCATTGTCGAAAATTGAATTAACCACATGAATAAACAGCCAATAAATTATAATTATTTTCAATCGGTGAAGACCGCCTACGATCCAGGATATATTTTCAGCATAAATCTCATTGTCAATGTCTACGCAGTTAATTTGGTTGTGAAATTCTATTAACGGTACTCATAGTTTCTGTAGGTGGGACCTAATAAATCAAGACATACAACGATCTATGGTATTTCGGAAAAGTGTCCAACATAATTTGACCATGAAACTACAACATAATAATCTTATAATATAATTGGTTATGATTGTCTCAACCAGAATTGCAAAGTGATCCACCATTAGTTGGATAAGAGTCAATATTTTTTATCGGCTTAGCGAGAGATGAGTCATATCATTTGTCAGTTGTCATGTAATAGAACGTTACATAGCATGCGTTGAAAAGTAAACATCAATGCTCCAATGGGAATTTGGATTATCTAAAGAGAATTAATAGTTCTACATGACGTTGCATTAACGTCACATTGTTATATAGAATAATTAATAACACATGATCAAGCACAAAAGTCACAGTTAATCGATATTCAAGTATATAGTGGGGAAAAACTCCACTACCCTGTACGAGCGAAATATATTCATATGACTGTAGGCTTGATATTAGTAGTAATAAAGAACTATAACATAAATGTGGGTACTCTTAACATTTTCAGATACATATTTGCTCCGTAGAGTGTGGGTTTACATGTAGGTAGTATCGATTCTATTATTTTGTTCTTCATATGTGTAGGGGTTATATATGTATAATGACATTTGACAAGAATACATGACAGTAAATATATATCTTAACAAGTACAGTTCATTCACTCAATAATAATAATACGATGTTATTTCCATGCACTCTACTACATACTCCTGAAAGGGTAAGTGTTGTTTTGTTGTGGGTGTTGTGTGTTAAAATTCCCCAAAAAATGGAGAAATCGCTTAGTAATCAACATTGAACAATGCAAAATTATAAGCACCCGTAAAAGCTTTTGTTTCGTTTGTGTTTTGTTATCTTTCCTCCAATTTTCCTTCAATTCTTTGCTCATTGTTTTCGTTCGCTTTTTGCAGATACAAAAAACAGTGTCGGCTTAGCAGGATGCATCGAAGAAATTTCCCACAATGCCATTGCAATTTACTGGAATCCTATGGAAAGTCCAGCAAAGGTAAGGCCACATTAGAACCAACGATTTTAGAACCTTAAGTTGATCTGTTTCATGTGATTGGCCGAGTCGAAACAGTGGAGAATGACTAATCTTGCTAGTATATCCTTCCTGTCATTAATGATATTCAGAATTAGTAACACATGAATGTCATAAACCTATTACAACATTTCCTTGAAGTTATGTCAGTTTTCGAAATCTCAATAGTTCAAAGAGATTTTATATCTTCCCCATGTAAGATGATGTAATGGAAAAGAATCATCAAAAATATAGGAAATCAATTGCAATTTTCATTTTATCTACTCATAGATATTTCCTTTCAATGATAGAATGTGTAATTTGCGTTTTATAAATAATGTTGAAGTTTCGGAGTGCTGTATTAACTGAAGATAAATTCATCGATTATTACCTTCGTTTCAGATAAACATAGCCGTTCAGTGTCTGAGCACCGATTTCAGCAGTCAGAAAGGCGTGAAAGGCTTGCCTCTTCACCTGCAAATTGACACCTACGAAGATCCCAGGGACACCAACATCTACCACAGGGCGTACTGCCAAATCAAAGTTTTCTGCGATAAAGGTGCAGAACGGAAAACCCGAGACGAAGAACGACGAGCGGCCAAAAGAAAGATGACAGCGACGGGAAGAAAAAAACTGGATGAACTCTACCACCCTGTATGCGAACGGTCCGAATTCTATACGATGAGTGACCTGGCTAAGCCTCCTGTATTGTTCTCACCTGCCGAAGATATTGACAAGGTAAAATTCATATTCCAGTCGTAAGTCATAGGAAATACCTTCAACTTCAATAACCTTTTTGAATTTTTGTGTTCGAGCTACTTATTCGGCCTGAAGCATGTCAGCAGTTACGAAATTTTTTTGGCACCTCCAAAGACAGCGAAGACTCCGTTATTTTTCAATATTTTTTTAGAAAAATCTTTAAATATACCTTCTGTCCAAAATACTTCGAAACAATCGATGGAGTACTTTCTTTTAAAAAATCGCGAAAATAGCTTAACTTCTTTAAATAAAATAGACTTGATTTTTTGATCAGATTGCTGTTCCGAACGAAATCATCCACTCCAACTTAATACGTCTTCCATTTCAGCTCACCTCGATGGAATTGCAAGGCTTCTACTCCCACGAAGATGGTTCCCTCAGCGGCTCCGTGGACCACGTGAAGACAGCCTCCCCCTTCCTCTTGCACACAGCGTCCAAGCCTCCAACCACTCCCACTCTAAAGTTCCACAACCATTTTCCTCCAGAAGCGGAAAAGAAAGAAAGCAGCATCCTGGATGCGAGTTTATCGTCTGACAGCAACGTTTTCTCTCCTCCGATGAAGAGGACCAAACTGTGCGGTGGGCCTGGTAGTGTCGGCCCTCCTCCTCTCAACGAAAGGGTGATGTTGTATGTTCGTCAGGAAAACGAGGATGTCTATACGCCCTTGCACGTGGTGCCACCAACAACTGTAGGACTTTTGAATGCGGTAAGTGTCAATCGTCTTTGTTGATGCTTAGCTTCGTACGCTTGGGTTTCCAGAAAAAATATATAAACCAATAATATTTATTTTTTTTTTTTATAACAACTATCGTGCAAAATCAGTGGGAACAATGAGGGAATTCCCAAATAGAATAAGTGGTCTATAGGATTTGGATGTCAAATTGATTGATCTGAAATCCGAACTCATTTTATACTACAACCAAAAATACTCTATTGTGTTCAGTCGTTATCATAGGTTATCTATCAAATACGTCAGAAATCTGCAATAATTTTTCACGTCCAGAAATATTCTAGGGTCTTCGAGGTTGTTTAGAAATCGCTTTATGTCTGATTCCTGTGTATATTCTTTATTCATCAGCGCTACTTCCATGATGATCATTTCCAGAGCAAGATCATCAACAATTAATTGAGATGAAATCATTATTGTATATTTGTTTTTCACTCCCTAACTTGTTCAATATGTTTCATATATTTTTGTGTTCTGGCACATGAAGGTTTATTTTATTTTGACTGGAAGCCCTGTGCCTAATATGCATGGACCTGGATGTACTGGGCTTTTATATGTCACACGATCGGTTGTATAATACTAAAACCAAAACTAAAATGGCATGTTGGATTAACATCATATTTTACCACCAACGTGGGATCAGTTCACTTAGACAGCTCCACGTACTTTTTCATTTCAATTGAATTAACAAAAAAGCTCAGTACTTCTTCTAAATCTATGCTAAAATGAAGAAAGACAGAAAATCATAATCTGAATGTAGTAATTGGCAAAATTAATTCTGTTTTCCTTATTTTGCAGATTGAGAATAAGTACAAAATAAGCGCTTCAAGCATAAATAACTTGTATCGCAAAAACAGAAAAGGGTAAGTCAGACTTTTTGACAATATAGATTGGAGTAATTGTGAAGAGTGAACTGGGCGCTAACTTGGTGAAACACTAACAGTTTGGATCTTACTAACTTCGAGACCCTTAATGTCAGAGATCGAAACATATTTTATCACTGTCTTCAATTTCTATATTCGAATTCATTGATACGTTTGGATTCTCCTCGTAATCTTTCGCTGTTTCTCTTCTAGCAATCCTTGTTTCAGAGAAGCAATATAGATAATTGAAATTTCACGATTTATATTGTTTGTGTTTCATTAAGTTTTGTTACAGTCGTATGACACATTGAAAAATCATTATACTTATTACTTAATATCATGTAAGTATTCATTTATCAATTGACAAACTTGATTCTATTATTTCAGAATTATACATATTTATGGCGATTATCTGTGATTTTTATAATTTTTTATACCTTTTTAATTTTCCATTCAGATAAAGTGTGGTGTGTTTGATGGTAGATGGTCAATAATTTGTACATATACAAACTACTATATCGTTAACTCATGCAGCTTTCTTATTGCAGCATTATAGCCAAGATTGATGATGACATGGTAGCCTACTATTGCAACGAAGACCTATTTTTATTAGAACTGAAAGCAGTAGATGAAGATCTATTCGACATTACTTTTGTGGAACTAATGGACCACTGATATTATCTAGCGTACTTAACAATTGTTGTGATTTGTTTGTAAACGATTTAATTTTAGGAGCGATGTTGATTAGAACTTTATTATTTGTTTATATTGTCTAGAATGTTGATTTTACGAGGATTTTTTCAATCATTTATAATCAAACTAAGTTATTGTTAGTTCTTTGTTTTCTATTTTTATCGAGTATATGATCACGTTTATATTTCTGAAATATAAGAATGTGGTCATTAACATCAAATGTAACTTTAATGTTATAAAGTTTATACACATGGTGGCAATGTTTTGTTTCTGAGAATTTAGATATTTTTATAAGATAGACTTTAAGATTGACATCGATTTATATATTTTATAAATAACCATAAACTTGGTCACCATTGATCTCAAAATTGAAGCGTGTAAATGATCTGAATACAATAATGTACAGAACCACTAGTTCTCTCATATCTAGCGATGGAAAAGAGGATAATTTCGTTGTAAATAGCTTTAGATGTGTAAATAGTGACCAGCCATGACTTGACGTATACACCTTGAGTGAATAGTGATGACAAACTGCTCCAAAAAATAAGCGATTGAATGTAAAATTCAACACTAGTGAAGTTTACAATTCTACTAAGAGTTTTCCATGAAAAACAGGACTGTTTTTCAAGGAAAATTTCAAGTGTTGGTATAATTTTGTATCAATGACAATGCTTAAAGGAATTTTTAAAATCATAGCAGGAAGGAAAACAGAGGAATATCAGATTCGAGATCGAATTATCAACTGAATTCTGAACCAATTTCATACGTATTGTCGAAAACGACGTCCTCAGACCTCACCATAACTATTATTCAACTAGAATTGCTTTCCTTATGATGTTGACCTATTTCAGTGAACTAAAAATATCGATTTTTATTATGGTTTAATGGAGATCAGAACTCATAAATGAAATATGTGTAGAATTCAATGTAAAATGGAAAGATGCTCTTAATGACCTGAACAGCCAATTCTTCCTGTACATTTTTATACTGACTCCTCCTCTTTCCTTCGATTTCGTGTATGAATAAAACGTGATTTATTTTAAGAAATACTCAGAATTCGAACATTACAATGCCCACTAAGAAAAGAAATAAATGAATGTGAAATAGTTTGTTCGATTATCATCGAAATTGAACAAATTTCGAAATCACTATTACAACAAAATATTCTTCGTGTCAAATATTTCGCCATATATATCAACGAAGTTGTTTAATCAAATTATGTATATGTATATATTGAATATAGTTTGGACTTTGAATTATCTTGCTATTATATCTATTAAACATGTTCAGCGAAAATCTTTTCAAAAATCTCCCAAGATTAAAAGTACCTGACTAATGCTGCTTTACAAATGTTCATTTTCGAATTCTCTATGAATTATGATTCTGGAATTGTGACAAAAATCAAAATTAATCGAGAGGTACATTTTTCAGCTCGGGTTTTATGAAATTCTGTTTATTCTGATTTTCTACGAGTACTGATCTAATTATGATATTACTTGAATGTTGTCGAAGAAATTTGAAATACCTTATTTATTGTGCATAAATTCTATTTTCAAGTTATGTTTGACTTCTGTCCAATTGATATTAGAGTAGTTTTTAGTCATATTTGAGATAGCTCTCTGTATCCATACTTAAAAAAGATTGTAAGAATACTATAACCAACGACTTATCTTCATTGACCACCATTTCTTAATTAGGTTCTTAAGATAAATGATTCAATGATGATTATATACGCAATATTACTTAAGTTTTTTTATAAATGTATGTCTTGATTTTATAAATAAAAATATATATGTATTTAGCTTTCTGTATTCATCAATTTTATATACCTAACTGAATAATATTCCATACAAAGTTTCAATCAATTGAAACGATAACAGGAAAGTCAGCCAATACCCACCACTAGTCATTAATAATTGGTACACTAAGCCTTACATGAATCAAACACTGATTATAGATTACAATATATCATATATTTATAGATTATACTGGTGACTCACTTTTTCCATTACATATGAGAGTGTCAGAAATAAATACTTACGTCAGTAGTGCTCACTAAACTTAAAATAAATATGAAACATTTCGAACAACCTTCAACACTTCCAAAAATCCATTCAGAAGATCAAGTACGCAATCGGCTTTTATAATAGAATTTTACTTTGAGGTATCTCAAAGCTTCTGGTCGATGACGAGGATTGAATAATGCACTCACAGAAATGTCATCAAGCATTTTATTTCGATTTCAGTATACAACCCCCATTTGAAAGGAACATTTATACAGAACAGAAACATTACAACGACTTCTGAAATACATCAGGGACATCAAATTAAAAACTATCGAGTTTCGAAAAATTTATTGATATCTGACAGCAATTGACAGATACACAACAGAAAACAAATAGAGCTTGATAGCAAGTTTATTTCAATACATATTCATACATTTATATATAGCACATCCAAAGTGAGTGTTTACGGTAAACATAGGGAACTTTTGGGGTTGGGAAGGGCAGATATTTGGCCCATGCAGTAGAGTGCGAATTAATTTGGTGGACTAAATGGTAATGGCCTTCAAAGAAAAGAGGTATTAGGTAAGTTTCGGAGATGTTCAATGATGGAAAAATACAAAATGAAAATGATAAACTAAAACAATGTTATTAAATTAAATAATAATTTTAATAGTTAACAAGTTAGAACTTAAAAAGTGCTGAAATTTCAAATAAATTGTTCACATCAGAAAGGAGATATTTGATATATATATAATATATAAAAAAAAATTAAAATTTTGTAATGAATTAATATAAAACAAACTTGATGCAGAAAAATCACATTACTCACACAATACCAGCAAGGGGAACAATATGTAATCATATATACTCAAACGGAATAATATATATATATAATTCCATAAGGTTTATATTTTTGTTTTATGGCTTAGGATTATTTGTTGCGAAAGATCTGCTGGTTGTGTGAAAATGTAGATAAAAATTCAACGATTTTACATATCTCCTAAAAACGTTATTAAATATCAAAAGTTTCATCAAGTGAAACTCAAAATTGTCAATGAAACTTCACAACCAAGTTCCACGAATACGTTAACTTACATGAAATTTCATTTTTTTTTTATTCAACGAATAATTTTAAAATCGGACGCTACACTTCAATTATCACCCGCCTCCTGAGACTCATCTGCTTCACCCTGCAAAGTTACAAAAAACAAATATTATTCTTTATCGTTGAATTGTGCTCTGTTGCCTATCATCATTAGCCTTGTGAACTAAATATTATTTTGTAAATGTTATCAAAATAACGTAATATATTGATGTATATGAAATAATAAACACGTTCAAGCGATAATTCTTAAAACAAGCCCAACTTTTATCCAAATGGACCACTCATTGAGAAGATGATATCAATATATTTCAATTCGACTCACTTGTGCATCACTCGTCCAAAGTGTGAGGTTATCTCGAAGGAGCTGCATGATGAGGGTACTATCCTTATATGAATCTTCATTTAGTGTGTCCAATTCAGCGATGGCATCATCGAAAGCCTATTCACAAAGCAAATATCTGTCAATATAACAGTCCTAGGGTATCTTACCGGAAAAGCACATATTTTCGAGAACGTCAGCACAAATAATGTATACTCATTTACAGCAGTACTAATGTTAGTTCTATACCAAAAGCAATATTTTACCAACAGTTAGTTAACAGGCAGAATTACATCACAAATTGGCAATGTTAATCAACTGAATATTATAAGTCACACCATACTTAAAATATATAATAAAATAATAACCTGTTTAGCTAAGTGACACGCTCTTGCTGGTGAATTGATTATTTCATAATAAAACACTGAGAAATTTAGGGCAAGACCTAGCCTTATGGGATGTGTGGACTGCATTTTGGCCTTAGCTATGTCAAATGCTTCCTGATATGCCTTTTGCGAGTCTTCAACCACTTCTACACAAAAACGTGGAATTAACTAATACCTCTCACACAAATAAAAATCTGATGTTCAGAAAAAAACTTCAATTCTTAAACTTCCCATCTCTACCAAATAACAGTATGAAAAACATTGCATGGAAAATTTAAAAATTCATGCTTTTCCAAGTGACCACCAGATACAAGAAAAAATTGAGAAAGTTAACGGGAACATTTGCCATCCATGTAATTCTGCCGCTGCTGTGGAAAAATGGATAGATATTAACCTGTTTTGCCAGCTGACAAGCTTTGTCTGGAGAATTTAATATCTCATAATAAAAGACTGAGAAGTTGAGCGCCAGGCCCAACCTGATGGGATGTGTGGGTGTCATCTTGGCTTTAGAGATTTCAAACGCATCCTGGTATGCTTTTTGAGAATAGTCCACCACAGCTAGAAGTTTGAAATAGATAATATATCTGATTTCGACAGATCCATATCATCAATAACAATTGCCTTCTAACATAAGCAAATATGAAAATCAAGAATGGAGGAGCTATTTGATAGAATTCCAGATGGTCTAAGAGAAAAAAAAAACAAAATATCATGAATGATGGGGAACAAATTCAGTTCTACATATTTCACTCAATCAACAAAAAATATGCTCCTCAATTCACGTGTCCCAATTTGTATAGTCATCCACACAATAAATTCAAGGTATGGAAAAATCATTGCATGGAAAAATTGTACAAAATGCTTCCTGTAAAAATCAATGATCAGTCTGAGACAATACCCAATCCATTCAACATTTAGAACCAATGGTTTACATAAACATAAAAGCAAGAATGTATAACTTACATTTTTCAAATCATTTAACAAAAATGAGAAAATGATGTCATTTTTATAGTTCTGTAACACTTGGAATTTTCAATACCGCATTTCTTACCATGAATAATCAATTGAGTGACAAATAGAATCATGATAAGGAAGTTAATCAAGTTTTTGTTATCAGGTTTACAACTGAGAAATTCACTATGGATTATGGATTTTTCTGACAGAATACATATTGAAAATGAATCAATAAATTTTGCTCACTACCTTCAAAAACTCCTTTGGTTTCATCTCTTGACCTTGAAGGATAACACTTCTGAAATTAGCAACACAATTTTCACACCTAACTCTGGATATCACAATAACCATTTTTCAAATCATTTTATTCATTGACTACTTTCAAACACTAGAAATCACCCTTACAAGATGAAATGCTAGCTTGAGTAAAATAATCATTGCATTTTTTTGTCAAAGTTTGGGTATCATCTCAAAAAAATATGCAATATTGAAAAAACATTCATCATAATCTAAATACTTACTGTTTCTAGTATCTCCTGTAGCAACCTCAGCAAGGTACCTGTAATAATCACCCTTCATTTTCAGGTAGAATACTTTTGATTCTGCATTACTAGCTTTGGGAATCAGGTATTTATCCAGCAATCCCTGAAACAATTTGAGTTAACTACCCATGACTCATTTCATGTATTACTCATTTATGAGTGTGATGAATCAGATAAATGAAATTTTCTACAAAGTATTTCAGTAGAACGAAAGTTTGATAAACATCATGTTAAAACGTGATGAGCAAAAAAAAATAATTTTATGCTAAAAAAACTTACAAGAACATCATCACATATTTCTCGGAGTTCTTTCTCAACCTTTTCTCTGTACTCTTTGGCCATTTGTTGTTTTCTTTCAGAGCCTTCAGTCTTCTGTTCAATTGAAGAAATCACCCTCCAGGATGATCGTCTGGCACCAACGACATTTTTGTAGGCAACAGACAGGAGGTTTCTTTCCTCATTACTGAGTTCTACTCCTGTTTCTGTGACAGATTTCATCGCTGAAGCCATATCATCGTAGCGTTCAGCTTGTTCAGCGAGCTTAGCTCTTTGCACCAATTCATCTTTATCGGGGGCAGACATTTTGATCTAACACTAAATCTGAAAAAAATAAAAAAAAACTTGCCTAATATAACAGTACGATAACGTCGGCCTCAATGCAGGAAATGAATAAAAATCGATAAACGCTATCACAGATTATGACGAAGTAATTTAAAAACACGATATATCAATGTGGCTAGGTGAGATTCGCATCCCAGGGTTCTACTGAAATGTCGTCGCGGCCTCACCTCCAGAAATCAATCTCCAATGTATTTTTCCAAAAAATTTATGAATATAGGAAATCAAAATCACTAATGTTGTCGAATACCAGTTGGGCTTTACAGATATTCTATAAATAGAAACGAGATTTACCTTGGAATAAGACTAGGGCCAAAAACGTAAGGTAGCTACTTCCACCCCTTCTGACTGTGAAGTGAGAACACCACACTGGCAGAACACTAGAGAATAGTCGACGCAGACAAAGATAAAAGATTACTGCGACCACTCACCAAGGCACCGGCGATGGATTGACAATATGGCGTCAGCCACACCTTTTAAAATGAGGCGTAGTACACCAGAAATTTCGGAGATATAAACTTGCACCGACCAGGGTGAATTATTGATTAATGTCAATCAATTATGATTTCAGACCATCAACTTATTCTCATGTGCGCATTCTGAAATGTAAGAATCTAATCCGCCAAAATTTCAAGTACACGAAATAACTTGGGAAAGTTAATTCTCGGAAACTCTGATGTCATGCTATACACGTAGAGAAACATAATCCTAAACCCCGTGCATACTCATTCAATTAACAGTGTTAACAGTTTTTATCACTCACTAATTTCAAAGGAAGTTGGCAGTTGAAGGTCACTTCTCAAGAAGAAACTATGAAATCACCTAACACAGTAAGGATATTACAGGGATATTTATGGTTTTTGGCGAAACCGACTATCAATAAATAAACGAGAAATAACTTACAATTTGACTCGATTAATTAAAGAATTTTCGTTGCAACCGATGCTACGCAAACCAGCACAAACAGGGAGTAAAGACTAGACCACTGATCACGACTTCAACTAGAGACGATCGATGCGAGGTTTACAAGCCGTCATGCACAGACTTTAATCATGGCGGCTTAGACTCGAATCTCAACGTGTTGTATCGTCAAAATACCAATATAATTCCTATTATTACAAACTGATGAATCATCAATCAATAGAAAAACATAAATATCATTGAATAACTTACAATTTTAGGCTCTAAGAAGAGAACTTTCACCAAAACTATTCGAAAACTTTTACCCTCACGGAGCGACAATCGGTTAACATAAAATGAGACAGACGAAGAAAGATAGAACAAGAAATAGGAAAATAGCACAATAGAACACAGAACCAAATAATACAGAAATACCACTACACACAAATAAAATTCCCTTAACACAGTATCGCCATAGAACGAAAGATTATCGGAGCACGCATCTATTAGTTCCATGTTCTGTGCCAAAATTGACTACTGGTGCTAATGCCGGACTAAGGATACGTACCTCTAGGAATCTAGGATACCTCAACGTGTAGAAATAAAAAAGAAGAGGGTCTTAACACAACTTCTCAATTTCGAAGTTTTAAATACATATACATATAAAGATTTCCACTTTCTTAAAGAAAATGTTGACAATAAAATTATTCAATGACTTCCTGGTATGCTTCATTTGAGTTAGAACTTGGACATATTTTAAATTTCATCGATTACAGAGAAGATCTACAAATCTCAATTCGCACAAGAATATTGTTAGAAACATAGGATTAATTCCAATTGTTGTGGAACAAACCGGACGAGGAGAGCGATCTTATGATATTTATTCGAGACTTTTGAAAGAACGAATAATATGTTTGATGGGGCCCATCAATGACTCCTTGAGCTCAGTTATAGTAGCACAGTTGTTGTTTTTGCAATCAGAATCATCCAACAAACCTATTCACCTCTATATTAACTCCCCTGGAGGTAGTGTTACTGCTGGCTTAGGAATATATGATACTATGCAGTATATACTACCGCCGATAGCAACATGGTCAGTATGATTTGAGAATGTCAATAACCAGATAACCACAATACAGTATTTTCAAGGTGTGTTGGACAGGCATGTAGTATGGCATCACTTTTGTTAGCTGCTGGATCTCCAGGAATGAGAAATTCATTGCCTAATGCCAGAATAATGATTCATCAACCTTCAGGGGGAGTTCAGGTATGAACAGCACAATATAGTCCTAATTTGTCCTCAGTCAGGAGTCAGACTATGTACAGTAGATTGAAGAGTGAAATGAACAAAAACATAACTCAGTTATATAATTGTTTTGTTGATAGGGTCAAGCTACTGATATTCATATCCAAGCACAGGAAATAATGAAATTGAAAAGCCAGATCAATCAACTTTATGTCAAACATACTGGTCAAGAATTGGCTATGATAGAAAAGAATATCGAAAGAGATAATTTCATGAACCCAGAAGAAGCAAAACAGTTTGGATTAATTGATAAAGTCCTCATGAAACCTTCCAAAGAAACTTTAGAAGCCAATGTAGAAGATGAATCCTGATCCAAAATGTTTATGTTGCTATGTCTGATTTTTTCACTGGTGGGATGGAAAAGTGAACTGGTACCTCATAAATGAAACAGTTGTAATAAATCAACCAAACTAGAATGCAATATAATTTTTTTTATGCCAAAAATCTAAAATTATGTCATGAATAAAATGAGGTTTATTATCAAAATAAACGAATTCTCCTGATTTATTTTCTACACTCTAGATGACGATCTCACCTAGTATATGTTATATATATAATACGTACCATTAGCTATCACTATTTACAGATAAGTTCCAACAATTTCAAAGACTAGGAAAATCATAAATCTTCTTCTCATATTCATAATGAAATTGATATTCTGAAAACGTTAATTATTATAAAATTTGCAATGTAACATTTACATGGAATTATTTATTATGAATACCCAAATAATATCATCATGCTGAACAAGAAGAAATTGATTTTTTTGATTTGATAATCCTATATACAAAAATAACAATAATTATTTTATGGCTATGTATCATCGAAAGTATAACGTTCTGTATATTTCAATAATATCAATATAAGAATCAATAATCTTCGTACGTGCATCAAAGTATTCGTAATGTCGATTGATTCATTCTCCAAGTTCTGGTGTGTCGGTTTCTAAAAATAAAATAGTATTTTTAGTCAGCTCTGCCAGATTCGACTGTGCTTTACAATAGGATGGTGTTCCACAGATATGTTCTTATTAAACAGGAAATTCAGTTGGACCCTATTTTCTGCTTTCATTTTCTTCAGTTTTCCTTTTGAAACACATAGCTCTCAACAAGGCGAAGAGTAAGAAAATATCCATAAATAATGGAAGTATTGCAATTGATATCGTATGAATGTATATTTCAGAGTATCTCAATGGGCAACATCAATTGGAAAAGACTTATGGACACTAGGACAAGCTATAACTCGATATGTAGAAATCAAACAGGTGATTTGACATATAACTATAATAAAACATATCTATTTTTTTCTTTATAGAAATATACATTTTTGAATGCAAAAATACAGAAGAAAGATCCAAAAGCTTTATTAGCAGAAATCAAAGCAAACATGTCTATCATGATCAACACAAAAATAGAAGCAATAACGGTAAAATCCATCACTACATGTATTTTCGCTATTTGAAAATCAACAAAATTCGTTTCAGAGTATTCAAAATAATGCTGAAAAGTTTGCTGAACAGTTTGCCGAAAAAACACTTATGAATATATCCAGTAATTATAGCTATTACAGCTCAAGATATTCACCAATGCAGGATGAAAATATTGATTTACCAGGGATTTTACAAAGTAATAGTTACATGTACAGAAATATGACTGTCAACGAGGATACTCATTTTTATAATTTGCCAGTCAATACCAATTACAGCTCAGTACATGTTCCAGTTAATGTTTATGATCTAGGTTTGTGATTTTTTCATTGTTTCAATTCGATTTTCACACAAGAATATCCTGCTACCTACTTCTCATTATAATTTACAGAAGTGCCTGCTTCTTCTGCGATACAATGGTCAGAAGCTCTAGATGAAATTTTCAAGGAAAATTATATATCTGATCCAGCTTTGTCATGGCAATATTTTGGAAGTGCAACAGGAATCATGAGACATTATCCAGGTATTTATAAAATGTTGTTACACATTGTGAATAAGAATCTTATCTTACTGTGGACAAAATATGGATTAATTTCGTTCATAATTCAATTAATAAATAGAATAATAAACGGGATGTCGGTTTAAGGTTGATGTGCTACTATGTGTCATAAAGGTAGTCAAAGAGCTTTCCAATGGCATTTCCATAAATTTTAAAGCACATTAACCTAGCTCCTAGATTCCATGTAGTTCTAGATCTGAAGATACCACTGTTTTATAGTTAAATCTAACAATTTGTTTAGCTTGGCATTGGCCCGAGAAGAAAGCAAAAACTAACAAGGAATTATTGTTATTCGACTGTCGAATAAGAACTTGGTTCATTGAAGCAGCTACATGTACCAAAGATGTAGTTATTCTGATAGACAACTCGGGATCAATGTATGGTACGTTTAACAGTACATGGTATAAGAGGTATTTCGAGAAGGTTTTTTCTTCAGGAATGGGCCATCATATTGGTTCTCTTACTGCTTTCAGTATTTTGGATACGTTCTCAAATAATGATTATGTGAATGTTCTCAATTACTCTTCCACGACAAATTACACGATTCCCTGTTTCGAAGATATGCTAGTTCAAGCTACTGAGGAGAATATTATAGTGTTCAAGGAAGCTATAAAGAACTTGAAACAAGATGGGAAAACTAATATCGGCCAAGCATTAATAGTAGCTTTTCAACTACTCGAGAAGGTAATACCAACAGTCAGTCAAGTTTAGAGATCATTTATTACAGCGATATTTGAATAAATACAAGTAATGATTGTTTATAATTCGAATACTTACTGTATCACTGCAGAGCGATTGGAACGAAATAATTGACTCATGCTTTTGCAATACATGAATACCTTCAACTCTGTATATTTATATGCGAATTCTGAGAAATCAACCCAATTTTCAGTATAGAGTTGCTAGAGGTTGTAGTGGAAATAGTAGCAATTGTAATCAAGCTATAATGGTTATCACTGATGGAATAAGCAGTAATATGAGTGACATCATAATGAAATATAACTTCTTGAACAATGGGTCAAACATACCAGTTCGAATATTCACATATCTTGTGGGGAAGGAATCTATAAATGTTGACGAAATCAAGTGGATGTCCTGTGCTAACAGAGGTAGGTATTTTTCAATTCATTTCTCTACACTCAGTTACACCTTGATGATAATTTCAGGTTACTATACACCAGTTCAGAGTTTAGAACAGGTGACTGCCTCTGTGTTGCAGTACATCAGTGTTATAGCACGACCTTTAGTGCTTCAGTCCCATGACCATCCGGTATCATGGACACATGCATATGCAGACTTGACGGCAAGTTGAATTATCAACATCCACTTCATTCTTGATAATCGCTGATTATTTCAGTATGATGACGAAACAGATAATACCATAAATGAACCATATCGACTTCTAAGCTCGGCCGCTATACCATGTTATGATACAACTATCAACAAAATGAACAACACCAGAACAGCATATTTGCTTGGTGTTGCGGGAACAGATGTGCCCCTAGATGAATTTCAAAGAATAACAGTGCCATATAAAGTAAAAAACTACTAGATACATCTAATGGAATCTATGTAAAACTGTTTTTTCAGCTTGGAGTCAACGGATATGCTTTTATAGTTAGTAATAATGGGTACGTGCTTATGCATCCAGATCTGAGACCTGTGGTGAGTTCAGAATGCTATCATCAAACAGTATCGAAATTAAATTGTCTTGGGTACTATGATATTCAATGAGAGCGTCGTCAAATAGCTCGACATGCTCTGCAACTGGTTATAACGTTATATAGTTGGGTAACAGGAAAGGAACAACGTGGCATCTCCCCTATATTATAATATAATTATATAATGAATATATAGTACAATTTTTCATACAAATTCCTTTCTATACCCAAGATATATTCTTTCCGATACTGAACAAATATCTGTTGGATAAAACAAGAGTCTAGTCACTGGATAATCGCAATTAATTATGTTCTGGCCATTGCTCAATGGCCTCCTCGTGACGTCACTGACTTATTTTTAAAGTTTGAAGGTGTTCTCAAAGACAACTATAACAGCGTGGATTTGAGTCAAGTCGAACAACATGCTGCGAATCAAGAACCGAGGATACTGACTGAGAGTGTAAAAAATTTAAGAAAAGCTTTAGTAGATGGCGAAGATGGAAGTATGCTGGGTGTAGAATTGAATTACCATTATGACGATATGAAAAGAGTTTTTGAGGCTACTTACGATTACTATTATACTGGAATAGAAAATACTCCTTTTTCTTTGGGAATTGCTATACCTAATGAATATGGCAATTATGCTCTGGAGGTTGGAAATGAGATTTTGAGGAACAAACATACGGGTGAAAATTTGACTTCGTTTTTTACTGGAAAGTGGAAAGTACATCCGAAATGGTTAGTATATTTTGAAAATCTAAAAAATAGGTATGATTGTAATTATAATTTTAGGGTGTATTGTAAGTATCACTATTTAGAAGGACACGAATTTGATACTCCAGAAGCAGAGCTTCTAGAATTCCTAGAAAAAATGTACGACAGAAATTTCAAATGGGAGAGTCAGTATGAAGATTATGGCAAACAAAAGAGGCGTTTGGAACAGCATGACTATTACTGTGACATGCACCTGGTCCAACGGTTAATTTTCGATGCAAGAATTACTCATGAATTTTTCAATGACAAATGGAAATTCAGGCCCAGGGAAACGCTACTTTTCGAGCGTTATGATGCTTCATTAAGATTTGTAGCAACAATGAGTGGTTTAACTAGATGGGAGTATATAGAGAATAAGGCAAGGAATAAAAGCAAACGTGATGATCCCAAGGAGTTCGGTGATCTACACCCGAAAGCAATCAACGAGAAATGGTATAAAAGTGCTGTTCTTCAGCACCAGTACGGAGGTGAATCTTTCGTTTACTCAGTTCCATTTGATGCAGCATATGACCCCAATTCATTTGTTACTGGAAGTTTTGCAATATTTCCATCAGATGGGGGTAAAGAAGCACCTGGTTCTGTTGTTGGATATCAGTTTTCTCAACGCAAACTACGAGCGAAATTTAAAGATATAGGCAACAAATTATCGGTGAGTAGATAATGAATATATTTTTTTATGAATATCTCTTAGTTCTTCTTGAGCATTCTTATTTTGGACGTTGCTGATTCGATTTGATTTTTTTTTTCTGAAAGTTCACCAGTATATAATTAGGCTTGGTGATATTATTTTGATTGAGACGTTACCAGATAGTAAAAATTTTCCAACAGAACCGATGCTCAGACTGCAGTAGATGTAATGATTCATTAGATTGTTATGTGGTGGACAGCTCTGGATATATAATAGTCTCTGAGAGGTCTACAGACACTGGAAGATTTTTTGGAGAAGTTGAAGGAGATATTTTCCAATCAATGATTAGTGAGAATATTTTCAAACAAATGACTTTATATGATTATCAAGCTCTGTGTGAAATTGTGGTCAATACGAATTCTTCCAGTTTGCTAACAAAGGTGAGTTTTTCAAATCCAAATAATACCACTCTGATCTCGGACACAAAACATCATTATAGTTGGTCAGATAATTCCATTATTTTTTATTTATTCTGATTAATTCTCCATATCATAAAATCCGCAAGTTCTGTATTATAGATTTTCATTTCCTGTTGATTTCAGTCAATACAAGATAATTTCAAGTGGATATTGTGGATATTTTCAAGCATCAAAGATATCGTTTGGGATGTGAGTGGATTACTTATGGGGATCATCACCGGTCTGTACATCAAGATAATTGAGTAGTTAGTATTTTTTATTCCTAATATTTTTTCAGATGAAGAACCTTTATCGAAAGAATACTATGCCTGTGAAAAAAAATTAGATCTATTCGTTCTCCAACAAGGAGAAACACGATATCGTGAAGAAGTTCCGTATGAAAGGTGAGTATCCGAAATTCAGGATAATTCAATATAAGGCTAAGCTTTTCTTGTGTATGTGTTTCAGGAATTATTACGTCAAGCCAATACCGAACAGCAATTTGATTTTTGTCGCTATCAACAATACGGTGATCAAACAAGATGATGTCATAATATCGACTAGCCCTGTAGCGATAACTTTCGAAGCAAAATATGAGTATGATACTATCAATACCACGTTATTACCATGTCAAAAGAGAGACCTAAATAACCTGGAAAGACGTAGACTCAAAGGTTGTTACAATGAACATCCATTGGTAATGAAGAGTCATTTTAATCAATTGAATGCTTTATTCATAACTTTTTTTTTAGGAACACGAAATAAAAGATTGCGGTAAAGCCATAACAATACAAGTTAATATTGCCCTATTGCTATTATCCACAGTAATGAAACTTTTATAAAAAATATATTATGATGTGGATAGTGTATTAAAAATTTTTGAAATGATGTTCAAATTTTTGTTCACTTTGCCTATTTATCCTACTGCATGCAGATTCAACTCCAGATGTCATTGAAGGAGGTCCACAACTGAAAACTCCAATTCGCGAAGACTTGAAAAAAATATACATAAAAACAATGTTCATTCTTGCACTAAAATACTTACCAATTCATGGATGACTTGAACAGTTTTGAAAAACTGCTCGAAAACTGGTCTTCCAAAATGAGTCACGGCTCTGAGATTAGTAAATAGTGATTTATTCGAAACTCTTTGGTAATGTCTCTCGCAAATGTATAGAAGTATCGTCCTGAGGTCAAATTTCTCATAAAACTGTGTAATAAATATGTGACAGCTCACAAATTGCTTTTCATCTTTTTTCTCGACCTCTCTTATGATGTCTGTTAACCATTCGAATTGTTTCTGAGTCCTGCATACCCATATGAAATACACCTTAAAAAACCCAATTCGGATATTATCGTTTTGATATAGGCTTTTTATCACTATCACTCACCTTTTGGCAGTGAGTCCTCACACTACTTGCTTTATAAGCTATATCCTTCAGTATACTTGCAAATGGTGTAACTCCAATGCCTCCACCAATTAAAATAGCAACATCATACGTATTCCAATCTTGATGCCCTTCTCCATATGGACCATCAAGATATAGCTGAAAATGTCTTATAATACTAAGAAAATAATCACTCAAAGGTCAGCCTAATGCAAAAGTTAATTACACTCCCAAAAATATCAGTAATGATTTTTTTAATACAAGAAATTAACCTTTGGCCATTCTGAATGTGGTCTCAGTTGACTATCATATAAACTGCGTATCATTTTTGTCCATGGGCCTACTGATCTGATATGAACAGTGAGTTTGTCTTCATTGGGAGCTGATGTTATCGTGAAAGGGTGGTATTCATATTTGCTCAATTCCATACAAGCTATTCGAAGCCATTGGCCAGATTTGTAATTAAAATTGTCCGGTCTCCTGAATTCTAACATCGTCACATCTGGAATAGCTCGTTTATAAAAGTTTCATTAATATGAGTCATTAGCTCACTTGAAGGTAAAATTTCAGCTCGGAGAACTGGTATCTCTATTTTTTTTCTACTGATGCTTATAAGGCAATCAACGGCGAATAGTATGACAGGTCCAAGCAAGAAATAAAAACTGAAGGGCGCCTTCAACATAAAATATATGTTCACACATTGTTGTGTTTATTTCGTTTCAATACCTGTATTAGTCTTCCTGCTCCATGAAGAAGTAAAAAAATGAAGAATAGAGGATATAGACTATGTGTGTACCAAAACCAGTGGTATAATTTTCGTCTGACAACAGGTAATGCAAAAGCGTACATTATGACAAAAATGATGGTCAAAACTATTCCTGTAATCCCAGTTAACGTTTGCCAACACCAGTAATGGAACTTGGGGATTTCATGAGTCCTGCGAAAGACTTTGAGTTGAAATCAAAATGATATCATGTCTACTACTTACGAATGAAAGTAATTCCTGAATAAACATGTCAAATCGTCTGATGTTTGAGTTGATATATGATAAAAATTGAAGGCATGTCCAATAATGTGTATCACTAAAATATTCAACCACAGATGAACAATACATATACAGTGCCAACTTCTACTCTGTGTCTAGACGAATAACTAACCTGTAAACACTCCAGCCAAGCCTGCAATATATTTGTGTAATTCCACGGACGAATCAAATGGAAAATAACTGTTCAATACGGTATCTCTCAAAGAAGTTAGGGTATTCCTACACATTGTCACAAGTAAAGACGAAAAAGTGAACATCATTGCTGACGCAGCTCCTCGTGTCATCGGCACTCCAAAGCCTGATATCCTCCTCAAACCCGAATGTTCTCTTTCGCAAGAATAATCTACGAATTTGATGAAAGAAGTTAGTCACCAAGTTTTGTCGAGGCAGATCTTATATAATTATCGACGAACTATCTTCTACACCTCCGAACAAAAATAATACTGTCGTATTTTGATTCGGATTGAAGATAATGTTCCAGAATTACTCACAGTAAACCCTTTCAATAAAAATCGCCAACAAAATCAGGGTATAGAGAGAGAACCAGAATATTTCTTTCGAATTTATTTCTATGAATCTAATGAGGGCGTTCTGTTCAACTATCCGAGATTGAAGTTCGATAACTTCTTCTTGTTTCACGTCAATTATATTTGTTCCGTGATTGAATCGTGATTCAATTTCTTGTTTGGTCCTGAAAAATCACACGTTTGAATCCTATCGTAACAGGTTCGTTAACTTAACTCGTAAATATTTTCGATTTCATTTTTCGCATAGTCTAAATATGACTGTTTCGATTTGCTCTGTTGTTCAAATCCTTTAATACCGAGTGTGGCTGCATTGAGATTCTTGATTTCGTCTCCAATCATATTTTTGAAATCATCGAATGTCAAATTATTTTTTTTGTTTTCGATGCCTGCATTTTTCAACATGAGATTTATGGTTTTATATATATCCTTGTCGTCTATATGACCACCTACAGTTTCCAAGAATGTCCTTGAATATAGATTCAATAAGTTAAATTTATGAAACACATATATACACTTACTTTATCATCATGTGAAAGTCTTCTAGTTTCAAATAACCCACGCCGTCTATATCATACATGTCAAAGAGCAGTTTAGCCTTCTCTTCTTCGGTGCCATCGGCAAAAATAATAATTAAATCGACGAACTCCCTAAATGATATGAATCCGTTTTTATTCTTATCAATTAACGAGAACATCCTCCTAACGAATTCGTTCTTTGGTGTCATACTCAGAGCATCCGCAAATTCCGTCAAAGTCAATTCTGTATCGACAACTTCCTTGGCCACATAGTCATCAACCATTAATATTTCCGTATTAGAATGGCTGATCTTGAAAGCTTGTGCGAATACAACTCGAAAGAACATTTCCAGTCGTTTTTGTCGGTGATCTTTTGTTATTATTACTTTCGATGCTGAACTCCAGTTCATATTGATTGTGTTTTTCTGAATCATGCATGTTTGAGTAAATCTATCTAATTCAGATAAGAAATTATTTCGCAAGTACTCTGATTCGAATTTCAATACCAAATCGTAGTTGTTGGCGGTATGAATAATTGAAGTTGGCTGATCTGTGACGACATAAACCTCAACTTGCATAGTCTCCTGAGAAAAATCAATTGCTCTCAATAAAATATCATTGAAGCACCATACAGCAAGTTGTTTTATATCAGCTTTCAATGCTATAACTACTTTTCTTGTGGTATGCTTGGGTCCTATCCATTCAGTAGCTATAAAAATGGAAGATTTGTCATGTTCTCATTGTCTTAGTGAAAAAAGTATATTTGCAATGGGGCATACCAATAAAAAGTGGCCATTTTATTTCAGTACCAGTTCGTAAGGTTCTCCTTTTCCATTCGTCTGTCTTTTTTCCATTAGTTGCTATTTCAACTTCTTTCTGTTTTATCATAACAACCATAACTCCAATAACACCTAGAAATATTTCAACAAGAATTACTGTTTGGAATTTTCGACAGCAAGAAAGTTTTAGTAGAAAGAATTTGAGTAATTGACGAATATGTTGAATATTTTTAGTGATCACTCACCTATGATAAAAGCTCCTAAAATACTGAAAGATAAAATGAAGGACAGCTCGCTATTCTCAAAATAGTCATAGGATCCCGGTTTAGTACACTGCTCTGTCAATAAATTTTGATTCAATTGGTATAAATGGTAAAAGAAATCTTCGCCTCTTTGTGTTTTCTTGAGATGGCATTTATCTATCAATTCATTATCGTTACTTTTTATGGGAGCATAGAAAGGTTTTTTAGGAATATCATCGGCATCCATTTTTGTTACCGCCATTAATACATCATAAATTCTTATTTCATGAATTCTATTTATTTCTTCATCTGTGAATAATCTGTGAAATGAACATAAATGAATTGAGTTAGGATAAAATGCGAATGGTCATTTCATTGACTAACTCACCCATTTTCTTTGTTTTCAAACCAAAATCGGTCCCCATCGCGTATTCTTCTGAACTGATCTTTTATAATAGTCTTGAACAATTCTCCTGGGCCATTATCAGTTTCAAGAATACCCCCAATCCATACGTCAATTTTATCAATAGACGAATAAAGTTTTTTCAGTTTCTTTTTCGTCTTGAATATTATGAAATCACTTATGTCATTACCGAATTCAGATGCAATATATACTTACAGAATCATCCACATTTTTGAACGAATCGAAATCTTTATAAGGTTTCAATCCGAAAGCTCTTCTTGCCGAATTGAAATCAGGCAATCCGTGATCTCTTCCTCTTTGTATGTTTAGGGCCATCAAATCTCTCCTCGGAAATTCCAACGGCCCGAACACATTCCCTCGCAAGTCCTCAACGATGACGTGGTCTTCTTTTTCAGTCAACTGTACTGACATACCCATCAGCAATCTGTCTATGTCCAAGAGCGACTTATTATTATCAGTTCTATTCAATAAGGGTTCTTGTGGCCTCCAAAAGATATTACAAGTACGCACAGCAGAATGTTTCCAGGAATTGAACTTGGTCGCGCAACCTTCTCTAATGTAATTCCTGAGGTACACACCAGGTACTACCAGAGTGTGTCCAAATCTGAAAGCGGCCGACTGAAAGAACTGATCTATCTGCGGATCAATACTGGCGTCGTATTTCTCGTATTCCGGCAGACCTTCTTGTAATAACACAGGAAGCCATTCGTACACATATATTCGTTGTTGTGTAGCTATCACCCATTTTCTTGCTTCATTGTAGATTTTTTCACTAGACCAGTTTGTTCGATGATGATGACACAATCTAGAGGCTATGTAGTTATGATAGCGAAACCACATTATTCCAAAGGTCAAGAGAAATGCGTTTTCATTTCCTCTTGGATTTCCTAACTCTGAAAGAACGACACTATAAGCAAAAATTGTTCATTTGATATGTAATAGTGTTGTCACAAGGGAAAATAATTGGAGAAGTCATTACAAAGGAAACATGAGGAATCAATAGCTCATACAAATTAGCTTCAAGACAATCTTCCACGTCACAATGATGTTCATTTGGCAGATCAACGGTGAGAGACAGACAGAATCAATTTTGTTTATACTTACTAAAAAATCTCTCGACTCTTTCCGTTTCATGATTTTTGATATAATGAGCATGATAGAATGGAGGTGGTGGGTTGGCCATAGGTAGCCTATCAGTATTAGTTGCCGGGAAAAGTCCATCATCTGAGGATGCCAGTCGACCACATTCATCCACCGACCCATTGGCAAATGTTCTGAGTTGATCAGACCATTGTTTTGAGATACCATAAAAGAGACCTCCGTCTATATATGGTGTTATCTCGTTCAACTATTCAAATGAAAGTGTTAATATTTGCGAAAAAAATTATTCAATAATAAATGGAATAATGGGCCACATTTCAACAGAGAAATTATTTCAAGATGAATTTTGTGATATGTATATTGGAAATTGCACTAGTATTGTTATATTTCAAAATACTAATTTCATAGTTAATATTTGTTGGGGACGAATTAAATGTTACTTTAACGTTTTCCAAATGTATCCCAGACAAAGTTATTATGTCATTTACTGAATGTTTCTTTCAACATATCCTGAAACGTAACTAATAAAAAAAAATCTGATAATCAAGGTGTTTTTCTCTGTGTATTTCCGATGATCGCGATTTTTTCATTTTATCTTAGTTGTGGGGTTGTTTCATTTTTGACTGACTGACATTCTGTGACTATCTTTTTCGAAACAATAGGAGTCGATGAACTTAGCCAATCAAAGGCTAAAGAGAATAGAGTTTCTGCAATATATTCTCAATATCCACGAATAACCTTACAATGTGTTTTTATTTCAGTTTCGTTGTCGCTTATTTTTGATCATAATCATAGTTTACCTGTTGTCTGGGATTGTTGGGGCTCGACCCACTTCTCATGTCGTATCTAGTTCTTAGGACAGGCATCTCTGTATGATGGGGATATTCCACTCTGTAAGTGTGATTCTTCGGTACTGGAATATTGATATATTCCGGAGGACAAGCTGGACGTTGAGCATCCAAAATTTCCTCCACAACTTGCTGACCTTTTAGAAATAAATATCGGATGTAATTGAAATCAGCGGATAAATGACAATAAACAAATATCATACTCGCAGCTAATATTTACTGTTTACTTGAGAATATACAGTTAGAGTTGCTCACCAAAAAAAAGAAACAGTGCATTTCTTCCGATCGTTGGTATTTTGCCAAATTCCCCACTCAAAAGTTCCTCACTTAGTTTCAGGGGATTAGGTCTATCATATCCTGCGGGAAGATAAGTTCCATCTTCATAAGCTGCAGGCCATCTACGTAAAAGTGGCCTATCTGATTCCCAAAAATAATTCAAATTATCCATTTATAGAATAAGAAAATTAATATGGTGATAATAATTAGCTTCTTTTGTCGAACAGTAGAAACCATTCACAGGACAATAATCTCGTATTCACAATTTCAATTAATCAATTAACTCAAGATATTTTTCGATTATGAAATATGTAATGAATCAGTAAAAATTGTTTTGTTGAAGAAAAAAACATTAGTACTTACCAATGGCCCCAGAGTCTTCTCTAGCCAAATTGTTGTACCAACCATCATATCCTTCATACTCAACTTTTCTGGTTTTATGTGATGGTGTCAGATTAAAACTCCAATTTCCATATAAAAGCCAATCAGCGAAACTATTGAGGTATCTTTTATTATAGGAAAGAGGCCAGAACTCTGCATTTGGTTTTTTCATAAACATTGTGTTGGATCCATTTTTTTCTAGTGTAGTATTTATTTTCGGAATTTGTTTTTCACCAGTTATTGGAGGTTCTGGATTAATTAAAAGGAGTTTTGTACTAACGATAGACGAAGGACAAAATAATATATTTGATTTTTGTAAATATGCAATCAAATCCGAATTATCAATTTATGACATAAACATGGTAACTTTCAAAAATGGACAAAAATGTTCTCAATTTCTAATATCACCAATTTCTATTGCCACGCCCTATATATTATTTCATTTCAAAAGGTTCCCTGTTAAATTCTGTGATCTAAGTTATCTTAATTTTTCATGTATTTTTTTTTTTGACATTTACCTCCACATTTCACACAATTTATTATTAGACATGAATACAAAACCCGTAGTATAATCATGTTGACACATTACACTCATAACTCGCGTATGTTTAACATATTATATGGATTTCCATACAGTATCTGCAAGAGGAAACCACATAGATAATATTTTATCAATTTTGCAAATGGGTAATTCGCAATATGGTTTCCGCATCTTAAGTAGTTCATTTGAAATAAAGAAGATGATAACATTAACCTGTATAAGAGGAAAGTAAATGGTGACAAAAGTGAAAAGCCGGTCAACATTTCATGTTTTTATTTAAATAGTGTAGCTAATATAGTAATAAAACAATCGAGATAAACAAGAAGAATAATTTAAATTCGTTTAAAATATATCTACCGATGTATACTACCAATAATAAATCAATCACAGAATTTCAGAGTTTGTAGATTAACAAACAATAATATCCTTTCAAATATTTACCTATCATCAATTTACTTATTTACAAAATGTGTGATGTACTTGAATTGTATTTTAAAATCAAATAGCTGGAAAAATTCATAAAATTCAATATATACATAGAAAATAAACTGATGAATGTATACAAAAACCTATGATCCTTTGAAATGAACAGAATATTTACATATAAATTATTTTTAGGAATTATACTAACATCACATTCATTGGCATCCACATTTCAGAACAGATGTATGAGTCAGTTGAAGCTCGTTTTCTGTTCAGTGTTGCCATAAATTAATAAAAAATAATATAAACTCTCACCTATCATTGACAAAAGCCTTTCTAATTCCCACATTTCCCTCAATTATCATGTTCATCAAAACAGTGGCCCGAACCTAAATGATGCAATGATCTTTATATTATTACTTCATTCAAAATCAGTTGCTCAGGAAATGGACTAATAGTAATGGCATAATTGAAATGTCAACTGTTAAAAGTGAATCTAGTGCAATATTCTTATGTGCTCCAATGAATCTTATCTACACCATAGCCACATAACTCTCATTTGAAACCTGAAAACAACAATCTTTGGACTGACTATTAAAATATGCATACCCATTCGATTTTCAAAGTCTAATTTCGACAAATATCAGAAACGTATACGAACCTTCTTCGAAGAAATATTACATTTTATGTTTTTGAGAAATGTAAGAAATCCATTGTGAATTAGAAAACCCAAATCAACCAATCCTCGAAGGTTAAAGTAATGAAATATCAAAAATGTCAACGTATCAGTCTTATGAAATTAGAAATTTGAAAGTAAACTAGCTGCACATTTTTGGAACGGTGATATTCGTGCTGAATCTGTCTCAGCAATATGAGAAATCTCTAAACGGGATGAGCAGTATTTCCTTTAGTTAGAGGTTCTTGAGCCTGAAATTGAAAGAGGAGTTATCAATATCTTTCATTCACATCCCAGAATTATTTGCAAATGATATAGTGATGAAATGTATGTATAAAAATAAAGTATTGAAAGCAAAATAACTCACCAATTTTCGAAATCATGACGCATGAAACAGAAGTCAACGTGAAAACAGATTCAATACGTAACGGAAATAATAAATGATTACCAAATAGTGAAGCTACCACACAGTTTAGTAAAATTTCAACGAGTCTGATAGTATATAAACATTTATATAACATCAATAAACGAAATTGACGTGATTATTGAAATTACATTAGTTCGGCAGAAGCGCTCACCAAAAATGTTTCGATATTTAAATTTGATGTATGCATATACATAAATTTCTTCAATATTCTACGTGAGAAAATTTTTGAAAATAAACAATGACACGTATATCAGCTGGGACCACATTCAAAAAGTTCAAGCTAATCCTGAAAATTATGAGTTTATTACTCAATTTAATGACACCTATGTGAGCTCATGTAATATTCAAGCTACGAATATGTTTGGCACAGCTTTACATTATAAATTGGTTACAAAAATATGATTGCAATCCAATATGAAGCTAATACTGATGGACAGGAGTATAATTTCCTAATACTAGAATTCAAGTCTTTCATAATTTGTGAAAATTATGCCGGAATACGATTTTTATCTAATACTTCACCAATGATGACACTAGAATTTTATCTCGAACACAGATACATTACAGACAATGTGCAAGTTTTTCAAATCGGCTTAATTTTGGTAGTTGTAGATATACCAATAATTTTGAACATCGTATCAATACTTGTCTGTAATGAACACAGTTAAATACACAAGAACAACAAAATATGTAAGCTATTTACAGAGAAAACTAGAGATGATACCCAAATATTACATGTTCTTCGGTTACTAATTAATGACTCATCTCTAATACTTTCTGTTTTTTCTTTACGTTTACAAAGTCATCATTCATAAACACGTAATACTTGGTTTTTTCACATTTTCAATATCGAACTATAGACTGATTATCTCGACATGATGTTATTATAATCTAGAGTCAAAGCTCTTACCTCTTCACCAACAGTACTCAGGTAAGGTCTTGTTTGAGCTTGGAAATGATTTTTCTCCAATGAAAACTGATCTTCAGTTGTTTTGCGGTAGACTGGGTTATCGAAATTCATAGAAGTTATATTGCGATGCATAACATGTCGGTACAAGAAGTATATTGCCTGAAAAACAATTCTTATACAGTGTATCCCAGATTTCTATTGTCAATTTTATTTTATGCCACTCCTACTCAAAAATTTCAAATGAGTGACACTTTCGAACTTCTGTACAGTTTTCAAAATATTTTTTTATAATTGAATATAAAATGACTGAAAAGAAAATGGAAGATGTTTTCTATTTGATGGGGTATATTGAGTATTAGACTGATAAAACTACAATTAAATTATTCTCAAGTATCAACTACGAATTATTATGTACTCACCGTTGCTATTATTAATACACCGACAAGACCTATAACAATTGAGGTTATAGCTACCATTCCATCATCTGAGGTCTCACTACTAGGGACGTTAGGATGAGACTTATTGTTGGCACCTAAGAAATAAATTTATGAAATGAATCGAGTTACATACGAAATATTTCAGAATGCAAAGAGAGGATATGAGAAAATAAAATAAAGTAGAATGAAATAATGACTAGTCATTACGGATTGAATCAACTGAATGAATGTATGTGGGGTTCCCAGTCATCATTTCAAGCGTAAAAGAGAAGAAACAGCGTAACACAAGAAAATAAGGCATAAGACAGATACAGAAAAGTAAAACGGTGTTTGTTATTGAAGGCCATCACCAAGTTAGAGACATTTCTGGTAGGTAGGTTGTACTCACTGTCCGTAAACAAATCTATGAACTCTGTAGTTAAATCTGAATATGTCACTGAATTGGGGGTAGTTGTGAGGATTTCTGTTAAATGAAATAAAAAAAAATATCAAAATTACCAACAGAAGATCAATTGCGAACAAAATCCATTCATATTGTCGTGCATTTTTTGCAAAACACAACATAATTCGCAAAATATAGCAATACACACATTCACGCAAAAGTTATTCATACCCACGATTTTTGTTCCATCTGTCTCTCACGCATGCGTCGTTCGCACGTACTGTATGAGCTAAACAAATGCACTTACCATCCTGTACGCATGTGAGTCCATCGTCCATCATACGAAGTGATTCTGGACATGCGCAAGATATTTTCGGGGACAATTTATTGATTTGCGGAGCAGGTAAACAGAGATGCGAACAATGGCCATTGACAGCTTGACAGTGATTCTCTCCATCTGGTTGCCTGTATGGGTGGTAGACATGGATTACCATCGGATTTTGTATCTGGAAATAAGTCAAAGGCACATGAATACAAAAATAATGATGAATTATCTTATTCATCAATATGTCAACAGGGAAATAGTAAAGTTGAGGATAGATGTGGAAACCATGTACATTTCATTGAGTTTATGTGATTTTTTATACAGTTAATTACCATCTCTGTGGCCGTGACAGCTTTGATATCTTTTCCAGTGAATTTATTCGCTCTGAACACAGCGGCTTTATCCCAATCGGTCCAATAAACCCAATCCTCGAAGGTAGTTATCGAAAACGGATGCCTCAGCGCATCAGGCGAGTACAAAATAACTCTTCGATTTCTCCCATTATAATCGCACGACGAAATCGTATTCAATTTGGCGTCCACCCAATAAACCCTCCTCTTCACCAAATCAATAGTCAGACCGTTCGGCCATTTCACGTCGTAGCTAACAATGGTTTGTCGATGCGAACCGTCCATTCCTGATCTCTCGATTTTAGCGTTGCTCCCCCAATCAGTCCAGAACATCCAGCCCTCCATGGGGTTCAACGCCACGGCTCGCGGTTCTTCCAACATGTCCTTGATGAGCACCTTCCTCATTTTCCCATCGAAGTTGGCCAGCTCGATCGTGTTCTTGCCAGTGTCAGTCCAGTAAATGTGATTGTAGATCCAGTCGACAGCCAGACCGTCCGAGGTCGTTATGTCGCTCGCTATCACAATTGTTCTCTCGTTACCCTCATCAATGGGCGCTTTGAAGATTTTTTTATCAGCGACGTCAGTCCAAAATATCATTCCGGTGCGGAATACGAAATCCAGCGCTGTTGCCGAGTTGGTTTCGTTGACTATGCTCGTCATCTCGTGGTGGTCTAGGGATATCTTTCGGATGTCTCTCCTGCGTGCAAACAGCAGGGAAGCGTGACCTTCGATGGCTTTGCAGCGAGTGAGGTCTCTGGGGTCTCGCATGTAGCCGCCGTCGCATTCGCACTTGTATCCGCCTTTCTCGTTAATGCAGGTTTGGGAACAGCTGCCAGGAATCTCACATTCATTGATATCTGAAATGGAACCATTGGTCAACAATGTCGGGTGATCACAACCAGATTATTCTTTGCCATTCTTACCTTTACAAGTTTTATTATCGACGAGTTTGTATCCATGATCACAGTCGCAATAGTAGGATGCTGGGGTATCGATGCATTTATGACTACAGCCTCCTTTGTTTTTGTTACACTCGTTTATCCCGCATTTGTCGTGTGGCTCATCTTCCCAATTCGGACAGTCCTGTTTGCCATCACATACTTGTGCGAATGGTATGCACTGGCCATCACCACAATCAAACTGGGACTTGGGATCACATTTTGTTACTGCAAGATCTGAAACATTCACCAGCTTTATTAAACGCTAGATACCTCAGATTATATATTTTGTAGATGAGTAACGCTTACGCCAACAGTATTAGGAGAAGTGGCCCCAACTTAATTGAAGGAAAATCGGTGGTGAATCGGCATGGAAGGGATGCGATGTTGAGGCCAAACAAATGTATGTGGGTAATTATCTTGTTGAGATATTTAATATGTGCTCAATACCCACCGCAATTCTCCTCGTCGCTTCCATCAGGGCAGTTACGTTTGCCATCGCAGTGTGAATGGCCGGCGATACAAGATCGATCCTTGCATTGAAATTGATCGACACGACAAGTGACATTTTGACAGTTATCAGGAGATTCATCAGAGCCATCTTCGCAGTCTTTTGTCCCATCACATAGCCAACTCTTATGGATGCAGGTTAACTTATCATCACATTCATATTCTCCTTGGAGGCAGAACGAAGGTTTCTCAGATTTCGGACATCCCTGAATTGATTTTGAACAAACACGATACAACATTACTTCAAATAAAAAAGTCAGGTAAATGCGATTCCGTTTCCAATGGTTAATATTTGTGGTTTTTGGGTAAAAAAAACTTACTTGTTCATCTCTTCCATCAGGACAATCGAATTCGCCGTCACATCTCCATTTGGAAGCGATACAAAATTTCTCGGAACATTGGTACTCAGTTGGGCAAGTTATGTTGGGACAGTTTTCTTCGTCCGAATTATCTCCACAGTCATTGTCCAAGTCACAAACCCAACGCTTCTGAATGCATTTGCCATTTTTGCATGTGAATTCATCTGTTCTACAAGTTTCATCTACAAAAGACCAAATTACCGGGTAACTTTTTGCATTCTCTCTTTCATTTCTAAAACCAGTTTGTCTATTTTGGTTCTATTTTGTTCACCGAAGCATAGCATAATTTTTTATCACGTCATGCAAAAGGCGCACTAAAGTCTTCCTTCTGAATTATGCTTCATATTATGCATACTAATGAACTGAGAAGATTTAAAAATTATATTATTAATCATTTTAATGAAATTAGTGGTCTTCCGTGGCGGTCAATGAGACTTACTGCACGATTTTTCATCACTGCCATCCGAACAGTCAGGACTACCATCACACATCCATGTTAGTGGGACACATTCTCCTGGTACGGACCTACACGTGAATTCATCTAAATCGCACAGTTTCTTTTCTGTAACATTATAAATGTCATTCAAATTTATGCGAGTAGTTGAAAAAATGAATTCTAAGATATAAAATCATATTCATTTGGAATTATCGGAACTGTAGGAATGATCAATTTTCAAATTGGGTATTAGTTGATGATATTACGTGAAAGTTAGTCACTACTTTTTCGTGTGAAACAGCATTTTTTCGAATGAGTATAGAAAACAATGTACTTACGGCATATTTGTTCATCCTCATCACTGCCATCATTACAGTCTTTTTCATTATCACATTGCCAGTGATTGGGAATGCATTTGCCGCTATGACATTTGAACTGATCATTGGCACAGGTAACGTTTTCTGGAAAATAGACATATATTTACATACTGCGAGAATTTTTTAATGGAAAAATTAATTTGATGACTAATTTTTATTTCAAAGTCATTGTCAAACCATATGAAATTGACATTGACCGAGCGTCGAACATTTCCCGTGCTCTCTATTTTACCAAATCTACTGAGAGTGTAATAGTATTGTGACTCACGAAAGTAGTTCTAATTAAATCAGTAACAATTTCCACGGATTATTGATGTTTTAGATATAAGCCGATAAAATCTATATATTTATACACAAATTAATGTTTATTAACAACACGTACCGACAATACGTATTGAAAAACATTTCGAAATGTCCAGAATGAGTAAAAATCTTCCCTCACTTTCAGATAGAGTACTCGAGATATTTCTGTAGTCGACGGACTTTGCACTAGAACAAGATAAAGTGAACGGTTTCGAATGTATAACAACACAATTCCTTTTTACACGAATCAAATGCGTGGATTTTTCTGACAAGATATCCGTCGATCTTACGGTTCAATGGGATCGTGTCGTCAAGTTATTCATTCTCAAAGACATTCACGAGATTTTTGAATATTCGTTATGCCACAAATATCACACTGCCTTCCGTAGGCACCTTAAAAACCGCATAATGCAAATAGAGGGAAGTAAGAATGTATACAATAATTCGAAATTGATGAAGTCAAAATGTATCAAAGAAAAATTTACTTCTCAAAATGTCCGACACTGGCGAAAAATGTTTTAAATGCAATCCAAAGTGAAGAATAATTCATCAAAATGTGCCGTTTGTTATTCAAACCTTTACTGCGTACAATGTTATCTGTTAATAATGAATGTTTTGTCTCGATTCTCGAAAACTGATGACAAATATTCCTATCTACATAATCATATGAAGCGGCGAATATATTTGGATAGATTGGCTTACTTTTAAGAGACCGTAAGTACTAAGTATGAGGAATACTGACTCACAAATCTATTCAGGGTAATCCAAAATAAGAATTCATGACATCTTGGAGACAGATGAACATTCTACAGAATATTTTGTTTGAACATAGTAAGATAAATAACTGCGTAGTAATAATTTCAACATTGACCCACGTTCACAAACGATTTTTTTTGACTCCGACATAATATCAATATTGTCGTGAGTTGAAGATATTTATTTGACCCTTATTACGATTTTTTTACTGCACTCAAATAGAACATCCACGAGTATATAGTGTTATCATTTCCTGTTTATAAATATGGGGCAATTCATAATTAGAGCCGAATAAAATTTTCTCTTACTGAAACACTTGAACAAGTGAACCATAATGTTTTTTAAAATGTTTTCGAAAGTTCCCTAACCATCAGAATTTTATAAATCAAGTAGCTCTATCAAATTGATGACGGGTACTATGACAAGTCTACACTGAAAATTGACAATAAAATTCAATGAGCTGAAAAATCACAGTTTATAGAAACAGAATGTTTACATTCTAGTATTTTTGCGAAATCACTTTTAGAATCACTTTTCTAGCCAATATAGTAACAATTAAAAAGTTTTCAAGGATGTTGGTATTGAAATAGACTTCAAGTCTGAAAATGTCGTCAATAAAACTAATGGTATATATTCAAGAATCACAATTTAACCTAATTTTCCAACTAATTATAGGCAATAAAAAATTTCAACTAACCTTCACTCGCATTAACTTCCAGAGCACCAACAAAATAAAGATTCACCCATACAAGACCGATTTTCAACAGAAAAATCATCATTGGACTCTACTTCAGTTGATCACTTTATGAAGAGGGAATACTGTTTGATGTAACTAATAATATTGACATTTTGATCTTTTCAAATAACACGCTCCTCTTATCTACCATCACATTTCCATCTCGAAATCAAAGTCTACATATAAATATTGCGAAACGAAGTATACCAGTTGCATTTTCACTGCACAATGCGGAACATAAACAAACTGATGAACTAAAAATATATTATTTTATTACGTTTCGATTTATGGATTTGTGTGAAATATGCTCTAACCATATGCATATGCCCTGTTTGGTCCATTAGTGTGAGAAAAAATACACGTAATTGAAGGTACGTTTATTGGATTTGTAGCATGACATTACGTTTCTTCAACCAAAAATTCTACCTAACTTACTACTTATTTTTATTTTGAGAACAGAAACATCGATCATCGTTTCATTTATGTTTCTTGAATTCATTCGCCACAGATATATTACTGAATCAGGACATATCATAAGCTCGTTGGATTGAAGTTTATCGTCTTCAATAATAATGACAGTTGCTGTCATTTATTGGTACTTACTCGAACATTCTTTGGAATCCTCATCTGACCCATCCTCGCAGTCATAATCGCCATCGCAGAAAAATGATATTGGGATACATTTCTTGTTTGTGCAAGCAAACTGTCTCAAGAGACATGGAGAATCTTCCTTCTCTGAAAAAAAAAATTAATGAGATTTTTCTTATAATAGTAATGCAAATACCAAGGAGACTGATTATGTAACTATTATATAATGAAAAATTTTGATGTGGAAAGTAATTTTTTGATAATCATTGCACACCCTGTATATTCATGGGAAGTTTGATACAAAAAACTTCTTGGTTGAATATGAGGTTTTGAGAGCCTGTTCAGAATGAGTGATTGGTGAATATGGTGAATAATGCATTAATTTCGCCTTCAGTGCAGAGTGTATACAAATTGAAATTGAAAGTAGTTTTGGGCGATGAAACGAAATACTTTTTCTACAAGAAAAAACAATCGTGTGGCATAATGAAATTATCAAATGTCCTGAAATCGATATCATTGTTGAAAATGTGGAATTTGGTTTATTTTCAATATCAAAACTTCAAAATAAAACTATCTGGTGTACCCCTGATATTCTTATTGAGCTGGCAACACTGCACTATAATGACAAATCAAAATTCCATTTCATATGATTTCTAAATTGAAAACAAAACAAATTGTATTATTTCAAATGTTCTAAAGCTATCAAAATTCCTTTGAATAAGCCGATTGGCATAAATATTCGCAATTTCGATCTGATGTATGATGGTCACTCAACAATCCGAATAAACTATCATTCTCACGACCAGTTACAGCATTGAATTGATGACCTGACCCGTTATCAATTCGTCGTTGATTACATTAATAATCTGAATGCATCACGAATACTTGTAATCAGCATGCCATCAAGAAACTCATCGCCTCAAAATTGAAGAAGTATTATTTTTTACAAAGCGTCGGAAATGCACGCATATACTAGTGAATTTTGAAAAATTCTGGACACCATGATCTTCTCAAGGACACATAATTATCCAAGCAATTTAAATTCGATAACAAACTAACCTCTACCACCTCTAGGTACTTAGTTCCACTTGTACAATTTGAGTATGATTCGTAAATAGATTATTATCATTATTGTTGTTGTGTTTTATATCGTATTATTATTCGCATTGGTTCCTTGGAAGCTAGGAATAAATGTCAAATAGTGTACATGGTCAATATTAGTTACTTTCGTCATGATCAATGACAAATATTGGTCCAAACATATTTTCTGAATCTACATTGATGATATACCTACCAGGAGCTAATCAAGAGTAATGTATCAAGTTGGTATGGGTACATGCAACATTGTATCGAAACTAGAATAGCCAATAATCTAGGCTTTGATGAAACAGTAAACAGTGCAGGAACAAGCTTATACAAGCAATCAAAATTGCGTTTATACATGTACGTCAGTCTGGTGATTTTGATCATATTGGATTTTCGCTCGAAATCCCTATGGAAACATGATCTAATTGGTTGTTAGTTCCGTTCGAAATGAAATAGAATTTCTGTTTGATAGCGTAACAATTTTTGGAATACCTTTGTTAAACAAAATAGGGGGAGATGAAAGCTTCATTCAACAACTATCAGTATTATTTTGATGAAGCAGAGGATGTTAGTAGTAGTGTAAAATTATTGATTGTTATACCAGATGTTGATATCAACTCGTTCATTTTCTCATAATACACTACACCCAAAATTACAATTGGAATTATTTCCATTTTCAGTATATACCAAAAACAGAATGATATATAGGGTGTCCTCACTAAAAGTGTAACAATCTTGAAAATATTTCAGTCGAGTTTATCTCACCTCATCTATTTACTTTCCGAGAAATCATTCGCGAGATTTTGTGACACACATTGTACATGTTGAAGTACAATGCACACCTTTCCTATTTATCACTTTCATGGTTGATATACCCCATCTAGCGTGTATATTCTTGTTGTATGTTAGATCAAGAACGGCAACACTGTTCTAGATAGTGTGTCAAGTGTCAAGTAGTAAGTAATTATAATAAATAGAAGAAGTCATGTTCTTGTATGTTTCTTGTGAAATAAAAGCAAAGAAGGAAATAGGAGTTTTAATGGTAGTAGAGAAGAATATAAAAGATTAAGAAATATCAACAGTGGTAGCAGAGCGTGGTTTAAAATTATAAGCATATACGAGAATGTCGAATCTACGAGAAAGATTCCCAATTGTACCATTCGCCGGCGTGGACTTCAGCACGTGGTCGTTTAGGATAAAAAGTATACTAAAAGAAAATGGAGCGTTAAAAGCAATTGAAGATGAAACATATAGTGCGGATGCTCAGAACTCGAAGGACGAGGCGAAAGCCCAGGCGATATTGATAGCTGGTGTGGCAGATAGCCATATTGAATATTTGAAAAAGGAATCCGCATTTAAGATGTTTAAGAACCTGGAGGAAAATTTCATGAAGAAGGGAGTACGTTCCAAGTTGTTTCTACGCCGAAAATTATCGGAGATGAAATATTCAGAAAATTGTTCACTGATTGAACATTTTATAAATGTTGAAAGAATTTTCACAGAGTTGAAAGAAGCTGATACAGAATTGGGTGAAGAAGAGAAGGTTAACTATATATTATTGTCCATGCCTCAGTCATATGACGGCATTATAACAGCGTTGGAAACGATGGAGAACTTAAAACTAGATTTTGTGAAGAATAGATTACTTGGAGAAGAAGAAAAGAGAAAGAGAGATTTGAATGGACTTGGTGTCAGATCACACACAACTGCTTTCTCATGTTTTGTGTGTGGTAAACCTGGCCACAAGAAATTCCAATGTACTATGAGAGACAGAAGTCAATCACAAGAAAATTATCAAAGGGGTCCTGGAAATTATCAAGGGCTAGAACGTGGGCACTATAGAGGCTTTAGACAAGGAAGAGAACAGAGTCGAGGATATGGACGAGGACAGATACAAGGATATGGACGAGGACAGAGTCAAGGATATAGACGAGGACAGAGTCAAGGATATGGACGAGGACAAAGTCAAGGATATGAAAGAGGACGAAGTCAAGGATATGGACAAGAAAGAAGACATCAGTCATATGCAGCGGAGAACTGTGAGTCACAAGATATTGCTTTTTTATGTGGAAAAAATTTAAACGAAGCACACAATTGTAATGATATTTTCAACAAAAATTGTCTGATATGGTACATAGACTCTGGATGCTCTGATCATCTGGTGAACAATAAAGATATTTTTATAGATTATATAGAACTCAAAATACCTAAAAATATAGCTGCTGCCAAAGAAGGTGTAATGTTGAAAGCAGTAGGAATTGGTAATATTAAAGCGAAATGTTGTGTAGGCAAACATATTACTAACTGTACTATTAAAAATGTTTATTATGTACCAGATCTTAGAAAAAACTTATTATCAGTACCTAAAATGGAATCTAATGGATTGAAAGTTACTTTCTATAGAGGTAAAGTTAAAATTTATAATAATGATCAAATAATAATGATAGGTAGTGCAAATGGTAATTTGTATACTATTGAAATGGAAGTAGATGAACAAAGTTGTAGCTATCATGTAACAAAAAATTGTAACACATCACAGTTATGGCATAGACGCTTCGGTCACTTGGGAATGAGAAATATTAATATTCTAGTGCAGAAGAACCTAGTGAATGGCATACATGATTTTCAAAACAATGAAACAGATAATACATTATGTGAACCATGTTTATTAGGAAAAATGACAAGACAACCTTTCAATAAGCCTGGATATAGGGCAAATAAACCGCTAGAGTTGGTGCATACAGACATTTGTGGGCCGATTACCCCAATCAGTAGAGAAGGTCATAAATATTTGTTAACATTCATTGATGATTACTCTCATTTTGTTATAGTATATTTGATAACACAAAAATCAGAAGTTTTCGAAAAATTTAAAGATTATTACTTTTATGCAACTAAACATTTCAATACAAATCTGTTGAAACTTCGTTCAGATAATGGTGGGGAATATGTGTCAGGGGAATTTCAAAGATTTTGTTCTCAAGAAGGGATATTATTGCAATATACAGTACCATATAATCCAGAGATGAACGGTGTAGCCGAACGTATGAACCGAACTTTAATTGAGAAAGCCAGAACAATATTACTAGAGTCAGATCTAGGAAAAGAATTTTGGGGAGATGCTGTATTATATTCTGCCTATGTTACAAATAGAAGTCCCTCAGCTGGGAGAGAGGTAACAGCAAGTGAATTATGGGCCGGAAGAAAACCAGATGTTTCAAATATGAGAGTTTTTGGTTGTATCGCATATAATCATGTACCTAAAGAACAAAGACAAAAATTAGACAATCCTGGTAAGAAAATGATTATGATAGGGTACAGTTCTTCAGGATACAGACTTTTTGATACAGAAACCAATAGAGTAGTAAATGCAAGAAATGTTGTATTTGATGAGAGATTGAAAGATCAAATTAAATATTTTGCGAGTAGTGAAGAAACCTCTACACAAGAAGTGAGAACTGAACAAGACGAGGTAAAGCAAAGAACAGAAGAGCACGAAATTGAGAGAATAGAAAATGAAGTACCTAAAAATATTCTAAGAGAGCCAGTATTAGATGAACAGGCTGAAGGGAGACAGAAGAGAAAAACTAGGAAACCAAAATGGCAAGAAGATTATGAAATAAATTTCAGTGAGGAAAGTGATGAAGCTTTATTTGCACTGTTTACTAACCAAGATGTACCATTGAATTATCAAGATATAGAAGAAAGAGCAGACAAACATGATTGGAAAAAGGCAGTAAATGAAGAACTTGAAATTCTAGAAGAGAGTCACACTTGGAAAATTGTGACGAAACCGGAAAAGGAAAAATTATTGGATAGCAAATGGGTTTTCACAAAGAAAAATATAAGAGAGGAAGAAATATGTAAAGCTAGACTAGTAGTACGTGGATATCAGCAGAAAGAACATTTGGGAAATATTTATTCACCTGTTTTAAAATTAGAAACTTTAAGAGTACTTTTATCCGTGGCTGCTCACAGAGGATACCATATTCACCAAATGGACGTGAAGGGAGCATTCTTATACGGTGAAATAAATGAAATTGTGTATCTTAAACCACCGGACGGATTAGAATTACCGGAAGGTCAAGTTTTAAAATTAAATAAATCATTATACGGGTTAAAAAAATCTCCCAAGTATTGGTATGAAAAATTTAATAGCACTATAACAGGATATGGGTTTAAAAGATCAGAAAATGACTATTGTCTTTATAGTTTAAGGGATATGTACTTATCACTATATGTTGATGACCTCTTAATACTAGGAAATGACTTGAAGGAAATAAATAAGGTTAAAATATTTTTATCAACAAAATTTAGGATGAAAGACATGGGTTGTGAAAATTTAACGTATTTGGGGATTTCAATTATTCAACAGCCAGGACAAATTCACATCAATCAAACAAAATATCTGCAAAGTATTTTGAAAAAATATAATATGGAAAATTGTAATGGTAGTAATACTCCAATGGATGTAAACTTCAAATTAGATGAAAAGTCAGTAATTGATATGAAATATGAATTGCAATGTAGATCACTGATAGGGTCTTTAATGTATGCTACAGTAGGTTCAAGGCCAGATTTAGCTACTTCTGTATGTTATTTAAGCAGATACCAATCAAACCCAAGTGACGATTTGTGGAAAGCGTTGAAGCGAATACTCAGATATGTAAAACAAACCATTAATTATTCTTTGATATATTCTAAGACTTATGATAATACATTATCACCATTGATAGGATATGCTGATGCCGACTGGGCTAGAGATAATGATAGGAAGTCTACTAGTGGATATGTATTTAAATTGTATAATAATACTATAGCATGGAGATCTAAGAAACAAACAACTGTAGCACTTAGTACAACTGAGGCTGAATTGATCTCTTTGTGTGAATCTGTTGTAGAAGCATGTTGGTTAGTTAAATTACTGTTAGATTTGAATGTAAATGTTAAAAATGTAACTGTTTATGAAGATAACCAGAGTACTATTAAAACTGTACAGAACCCAGATCAAAAGAGACTGAAACATATGGATATTAAGTTTAATTTTGTGAAACAAAAGGTAGAAGAAGGTTTAATTAATGTAGAGTATATTAATACTAAATCTCAGTTAGCTGATATGTTCACAAAGCCTTTATCTAAAAATCAGTTGTTACCGTATACATTAGAATTAGGTTTGAAAGATGTGCATTGAGGGAGAGTGTTGAAGTACAATGCACACCTTTCCTATTTATCACTTTCATGGTTGATATACCCCATCTAGCGTGTATATTCTTGTTGTATGTTAGATCAAGAACGGCAACACTGTTCTAGATAGTGTGTCAAGTGTCAAGTAGTAAGTAATTATAATAAATAGAAGAAGTCATGTTCTTGTATGTTTCTTGTGAAATAAAAGCAAAGAAGGAAATAGGAGTTTTAATGGTAGTAGAGAAGAATATAAAAGATTAAGAAATATCAACAGTACATATTGTTTTCATTCGATGGATATTTAATTTGGCGATCGTTCACTATAATTCATGCTATTGTATACACACTAGACACTGAGTCCATCACCAAGAGAGCGGGATATGGGTATTTTGAAATCTGATTTTTCCGATATTCAATATCATTTGATTCTGTCTTAACCAATTGATTTGAAAAAAAAAACATCTACACAGTATAATAGTTTTAATAGTATTCAAAGCAGTCTTCGCCACCATATCAATGTCATTAATAAGGTGCCAAAGAAGGTGAACTTACAAACCCTATTATGCATAACAAGGTGGTTGATGTGTTGCTCATATATCTAGTATTTCAGAATTTTTGGAATCTTTGAACAATCATTTTTCGTTGTAACTCTAATCGTAAACATGAACTGCTAAAACAAATTGCCAAATATACACACGTACGAGTTCCTATCACCTGATTTGACGTAGGTAGAAGATACCTAGTAATATCTAATACTATTGGACGTAAACAAATAGGTATACCTGGCATAAGTGTTATTTCTCTTGTATGAAGTTGCTTAAAATTGTACAAATGAATATCAATGTTTTTACTCATATTTCGGTGCTTGTAGTAATTATTACGAGTGCTTGAAGAAGGAAACATACCCTGTTTGAAATTTTGTTCAGATGTCCCATCCGAAGCACTGGCGCACAAACACAACAAAACACTAAATATAACAGAAACTATATATAATCTGGGTATCATTTTCTAACAAGAGGGTAGTTATTGCACGTGTTTTAAGACATAACCAATTTTTACGTTCTCCGAACAGTATTTTCACTGCAGACAATTATTGTGTACCCGATTTACTCGTAAAGGCCCACCTTCGTCGGTAAACGCATTAGATACTATAAGCATGCGCGAGCGGTAGAGCGTCCTTGTCTATAAATATACAGCTCCACATTTCAAAGGTGTCTATCTGGTGTCTATCTAGACATCAACTATCATAGCAGATTCGTTTGTCAGTTTATTTTATCATTATCAAGATATTATGACTATTCATTACCTGAGTGTTGGATTAATATATTTATTATAAAAAGTATGTCAAAATAGTGATGCTAGGCTTATTCGATCCACTTGAATTCAATTAAAAATCGATTGTAGAGATTAAGAAAGATAGGTTTAAAACAATGGCGGATTTACCAGTTGGCTAAGGATAAGCTGCAGCGAGCCGAAAGGACGGTATATTCAGGAAGCCCAAAGTTTTGTTCGTCTTGGAGAAATGAAGATATACATTCAGAACTTCTGAATACGAAGAATTACTAAATCCTCTGGAAAATATATTTTTGTGAACATAAATTGTCAGAATATTCCTATAGCATTTCAATTCAACTCCATCAATTTTCACCCATTATTGGAGTATAATTTTTATTTGATTGAAGTGGTGCGCGTAATAGAGGTGAGAGGATGTTGTGATTTCTTAGAGTTAATTTTTCAAGGTCAGTAGAAACGACAGAGCTTACTGGCAGTAAATTTGGAAAATCAAAGTGAACTCGTTATTAACGAAGTTTTCATACATTTGTGTATTATTTGACCGACTTGAATTATATGGAAATTCTATGACCATATTACCACAGTGTGTATATAAATTAACTTTCATTCATCAACATTTACTCATACGTACTCTGTGATATCATATTATCTGCATAGAGGTCAAGATTCTATGAATTTATGAGCTGCAATTCTGTTCATTGCCATTTTTTTCATATTTTTACCCTCGAGTAGGAATCGAGATACATATGGTGAGTTGAAGCTCCTTTATTTTATGATTATTAGCTGATAGAGAAAGTCAATATTCCAAAGAATTCAATATTGGTATGATCCACCTGGTTCAGATTCCATAGACAACCAAATACGAAATAAATACCAACATAGGATTTCCATGAGTTTATTATCTTGAAGTTGATTTATAAAAATATATTCGTCAATACATCACCCAAGTGTTCATCAAACATATCAAAATATAAATATTATCAAGACTCATAAAAATATTTTGGCACAAAAGTACTTTGAAACATTGCTGCCAAAAATTTGACCTACATAAATATCTGAAAAATTTAAAACAACTATTCATCACCAATAATCTCAAATACAATTTTACAATATTTGAAAACAGTATAATCAAAACATGATTGAATAATAGTATAAATAATTATATAGGTACTTTCGTGTACAGATTTCCCTTACATAATTACAAAATAACAATTGTTAATCATAGGAAGCAGTCAATCTCTCAAACATAAGACTTACTGTGATGACACAGTCTCCCATACCACCCTGGATAACAAACACAACTTTCATCAACGCAAGTTCCATGTTTACAAGCTAACTGACAGTTACTACGGTGCGCTTTTGCCCTTCCTATTTCACAGTGATCTCCTTTGAAACCCCTAGGGCATCTGCATTTATTCACTGCTTTACATTTTCCACCATTCATGCAAGGAATTATACATCTTGCTGAAAAATAAAAAAAAAGTCTCATTTTCTATACACACCAACCATATGTCGACTTCTAAAAGTATGAATAAATAACAAGGTTAATTCTGTAATATGTTGTTCTCGAAAAATATACTTTCAGAATAATATAATAGGCACGCAAAACTAATGTTGGGTCTGAAATGAGTCAAACTGTTTTTAAAGAAACACTTTGAAATTGTTGATGAATTTCACATTCAACACTGATGTTGGTATGCATGAATGTTAAAATTAACTAGGTACAGATAATTGAGTAGAAATTCTTGATAATACAGTATCTGGAAATTCAAATATCTCAAGGAATGTGGGAGGATACTCACAAAATTCACAGTGTGGACCATAGAAACCTTTCGAGCACTCACAGGTATCTTTTTGTACACATTTTCCACCATTCAAGCATTTTTCACTACATATTCCTTTAACAAATGAACTGTTGCAATATACACATTGAAGCAGAATTTTCAATCAATTTATTACCTCCTTCACAATGCCGTCCTTGGAAACCAGGCGGGCAACTACATATACCAGGAGAAGTGCAGTTACCACCATTCATGCACTGTGGGTAACATAAAGCTGTTCGACAATACTGTCCCATATAACCCTCTGGACACTGACAAATTTTTTCATGATTACACCATCCTTGATTGGCACACTTTTTGTCACACTCAGGATCAGGACCTTGAATAAAGATCATAATAGCATACTATAAGCAAATAAATGATTGAACATTACTTCTTTGAGCACATTCTTTTTTGAGTTTCAACCTCAACGGTGTTCCATTCAATGGTTTTCCTTTCCTAGATTCTATAAGTAAACCTATACCAAATTTGGCAATTCCTGATGTGTTACCAAGACAGTTCAGGAAGATACTGAACTCTTTAGGTCTACGTGGAACTCGCCCTTTTGTTTTGATTGAAATTACAGGAGCTTCAAGAATACCTTCATCATATGATTGCAATCTATCAAAATGATAGTAGTATTTTCTGACTCCTGCTTTCCATGTGAAGTTTACATAGCCTACTTCAGAGGGAATAACAGGTAAATATTTCTCAAAGTTCGGGTCAAGAATATATGGCAATACACTTCCATTGGTTATAGCATATATCTCCATTGACATTCCTGTAGAAGATGATGATGTTATATTCATATATCATTAAAAATGATGTAAGATACCAACCACTAAACATTTTCACTTGTTTCTCATCTATCCATAGAGCTAAATCGTTACTATTCCTAGGATCATTTTTTGGATCATTTCTAGACTGAACTGATGTGATAGTAAATATCACAACTATCAATATGAATTTCCACATTACAATGTCCTTAGCACTCAAGCTAAAAAACTCAATGAAGTCAACTAACTTATAAACAATAACTTCATGAAACCACAATAGATTTCAGAAAATTGCATCTCCAAAAAAACCAAAACCATGAGTATTTATCCATATACCCAAAATGTCAGTTATGTTACTATTTATAAAATTAATACCATTAGTACTTCAAACTTTATTTCTTCCGTGAAGATTTCGAAGAAATCGTTATACAGCCCATATAATTTCTGTTATGATATAACAAAGCAATACCAAAACCAAATTGATTAAGCTCCATTTCTGGGAATATATACATTCGATGGCATTCAAGCATTCCAACCATCTGGAAATCCTCAACTTACTTCATTTTATCTAAAGACATCTTGGAATAATTAGTTGTTCAACTCATCATAAAAGGAAATAAGACAAAAATAAACATTTTCTTCATTGTTTACATGACGAATTGCAATGATTAAATTTTTATTTCATTCGATATGTGAAGTTTGGTGAATATGAAATATGACAAGAGTGACAAGAATAGAGACTCTTTGATTTAAGTACACACTGAAATATCGTTATTCTCGATACTAGAATATTGATGAGTGAAATGAAATTAAAATCAGAAGAAAAAGGTTATGAAGGTTCAAATCACTCAAATTTTGTGGGATGATCATTTTGTTAACATACCTGTGAACGAGTAGAACAAAATTCGAAGAAGTATTCGAAAGTTAGTCATTTATCCTGCCAACACAATGACTCCTTCGAATGAAATAGATTCACATTTTGTTAAATGTGTAGGCTATCTACATGGAAGCTCTACACTGAGAAGAGGAGATCCTGTTCCTCTGCAATATGTCTTAGAAGAGGCAATAAAAAATAAATATGGAATCGTCAAAGATTATACCGACTTGGTACAGTCGTGTTTGAAACCAAGAGAAGATAAATACACTTCAATTGCTCATTTTGAAGAGAGCAAGGGTTCCGATTCTGATAATGAACTGGAACTTGATCTACTGAAAGAAGATTTGATGTGTGTTATTTGCAAGTAAGGCAGTCATTGAGGATGTATAATTTTGTGATTTTTAATCATTGTTTTCCAGTGGAATGGATGTTGGTGCAAGAAATAGACTCATAGAATGTACTGACTGTCACTCCTTATATCATCAAGAATGTCACAAGCCAATGGTTACAGAAGAGACCTTTGAGAATTGGGCTTGTTTCAACTGTAAAGTATGTATTAGTAACAACTTGTTTGGAAGTGATGAAAATTTGAGTTATATTTTCAGCAAGCCAGTAAAAAAAGTAGACTAGCAAGTAGTAGTTCTTCATCAACTGTGAGCAGTTCTAGCAGTAAATCTAGTTCACATCGTCATTCAAGCAGTTCTTCTGGAAGTTCCTACAAATCATCAAGCTATTCTAAGTAAATAGTTGACAAAGCAATGTTTTGCTCCAGGAAAATTGAACAAAAATGTATGTATGGGATTAAAGATGTAATTTCTCTATTCATTTTGAAACATGATTCTGAAATAGTTTTTGACAAGGAGAGAAAATTGTTTCTGCAGTGTGGTTAATTCATAATTCGAATGTATTTATTGTTGAATTCAGGAATGTTATTTTATTCAGGTGATTTTAATAAAAAGTTGTACATATTTTTTCTGGAATTTCATTTCAACCACCAAATATATGCTCATTTTCAATTTGTATGGTTGATACTGAAATGGTTAGTGTATAAAAATTCGAATTATTCAGTTCTATTTGGTAATGTTATTAGAGAGTTGAAGTAATCAAAGTACGTGAGCCTTCCAATAAAAAAATAGATAATGTATGAAATATGACGTTAACAAACCTGAAATTGGGTCGAAGTATAGTCTATATATTTGTTCTGGGTTGATACCTGTGCCAGATCTGATAACTTTTTCAATGCCAGTTTGAAAGGTAAGTGAAGAATCTTCATGAATATTTATTCACCACGATCTTATTACAATGGTTCAATAGTTTTTATAAAATATAGTTCATCACGTTAACACAGATTCTGATGTTTTGTATTACCGACGATCACGGTGACAAGTTTCCGAAACTTCATTGTGGTAATTAAAAAAAAATATGATCCCATCTTCGTGAAATAATAGTGCCGTTTATACTTTTCAGTCACTTATAATCCGAAACAATATAAAGAGCATTTTGCAGTTTTGTGCAAATGCCAAAATAAACGAATTTCAGGAATTAATTTTAATTTCTGGAAGGGGTAAATATGCTGTTCGACTATCACCTAGTGATTTCATTCAGATGAACAGTTCTTAATGAAAAAAGTGAAATGGGTGCCGCGTAGACTTTTCAGACACGTAATCTAAAACAGTATATAGTGCATTTTGTAATTTTGTACAAATGCCAATAAACGAATTTCAGGAATTAATTTTAATTTCTGGAATATGTGAATATTTTGAAAAACATGGTTTGTAGGCCTACTGGGGATGCTTCCATTAAAAAAAGCAACGCATTGAGAACTCTACCTCTTGGGTAATGACGGAAACGAGTTCAAATGTATTTTATTTTGCAGACGCCCAAATACCATTTTCAGATAGTACATAAACAGCAGAATTTTTTGAAAATGTGTTCGAGGAGAATGAGTACCTGCAAGATGATTTGTCCTCGCAACAGCCTGCACATGTCTCATCAACAAATAATATGAATTCAGTGAAATAACCTCACTCATAGGTTTCCCTATGGGTGCGTTCCATTAAGCGCTCACAACGATCACGCTCACGACCACGAATTTTGTCGTTCCACTTGGTTCACGCCGACCCACCTATTGAGATGGGTCGTCGTGAGCATGAATCATGACGTCATTCATGACATTTTCGCCACGACCCCAACGATCGTGGTCGCCATGTGGAACGTCTGAATTAGTGTTTTGGGCGTTGTGAGCGCTTAATGGAACGCACCCTATATAGACCATTCCAGGTTGACGTCATCGACAGGCGGCCATATTGCTTGTGGGGCACACTAATCTATAACCCCATTAGAAACAACGTAATCACAGGTCAAAATGAATTGGTTTTTCTCAAAAATGCCAGCTTTTTGTGCAGTTGTTGGGTGTTCTAAAAGGAGGGAAAGGGATAAACTTCGTCTTTTTCGAATTCCTAGGGCGTACAAAGGGCGTAGAGAAAATTTAGATGCATTATCACAAGAACGTCGTATGGCATGGATTCGAGCACTAAAACGTGGAGAGTTGAATGAATCGTTTATAAACAATGCAAGAATATGTGAAAAACACTTTGTAACAGGTATGTAAGTTGTCTTTTTAAAATAGTTGAATTAATAAGAGTATTTTTTTCTGTTGGTAATTCGTTTTTTATATATATATATTTTTTTTGATTTTAGTGGTGCCAGCTGAGCTCAGAGGATGAAAACAATCCTGATTCCTCAGTGAACATGGGATATCAAAGTATCAAAAGTCAGGATGGAATAATTTATTCATTTAGTAATAAATAGTCTCAGAAGTAAAGTGTACATTTTTGTTTTATCTCTTCTTGTTTTCAATAAACAAGGCAAAACTTATGAATATTACTATAACTTCCATCTATCAAACAAGCTTTTGATAATATTTGGGTATATAATCTATCTTGGCAACAACAACAAAATGTGTATCAATTTTCTTTGCTAAAACTTCCAAAACAAATCCAGCCTCATAATACTTTATAGGCTAGCAAATACTTGTAAGGCTTCATCTGCTCCCCGCTATAAAAACTATGACTTGTAATTAAATAAGTCTATTTGGCCTACACTGGGCAGAAAACTCAAGTCTCTGGTCATTTCTGCTGGCACTAAAGCGTACGGGTCTATATTGTTAATAAAACCCAACTTTTGTTCATATCACACTCTAATTTCTTTCTCAAGCGAAAGATAATAATCACTGCGATTCATTTTCAACAAAATCACTCGGAAAACACAAGAAAAATCTTTATAATCACCAAATTCAGCACAACAGGTCAGAACCATCAATGTTAAATAAATGGAGATCGATTCTTTGTGTGCCCCACAAGCAATATGGCGGAACTGTCAAAATCAGGTGACCTGGAATGGTCTATACCGTGCCCTATATTCAAGATTGTCTGTCATTTCTCAACTGCCTTGAAATTCAAAGAAAATTTGTTTAGTACCATATGATGAGCTTTGAGGAACAGTTTACATTTTTCGTGATCTCACCTCCAGGTTACTTCTTCCAATCCGCTGCATTTTCAGATGGTATAAAAACATAACATAACATAAAAAGTTCACACATGTTAGTTTATTGGTCACACCTCGACTATTTCAAACGATTAAAAGTAGATGTCGCCCACTTTTCTTTCCTATATGACAATGACATGTGTTTTGTTCAAATGACCTAGAAAACTGCCGATTGCGGATTGACTGCGCAAGAGTAAAATGTCAAATGTCAGAAGTTAAAATTCAGGCGTAGTTATATTTTGATAAAAAATTCATATATTTTGTAGAATATTCCTGAAAATTGTTCTATTTTCGAAAAATTGTATAGTCTGTTCAATTCATTTAAGTGTATTCTCATATATGAATATTGAGAACAAAGTGATTAAATTGGAAACTTTAAAGTAACAAAAAACACCGATGAAGGTAAGATGACAGACATATTGCCAAAACTTTGGACCACCTCCATTTATATATTCGCCCCATAATAAAATCTGAATATACATTGTTTCTTGTATTAAGCGAATTGATCTATTAGATTTTTACGATTGTTCTTCTCATTTTTTACTTGATCACTGTTATCTTCCTTATCATTATGTATCTTATGCTCAACATTAAATTAGGTTAATAAAATTTGTCATTGGAATAGTACCCTTTAACAAGGGTAAATGTATTAAAGTATTAGTTTATTTAATATCTCAGAATATGTAATAAAAATGTAAATAAATACTTAATTGAATAACAAAAACTCATACGTCATCCTAATATGAAATGTAACATTTAGGTCATGACCCTATATGCTGTTGGAAGGTGAATTATGATAGATCCGCCTAGGATCTGTGATAAGAATTAAATACTTTAGCTTTTCTGTAATAGAAGAAATATTTCACAGCCATGCTTGTGAAGGACACCTTCTGTTTGTGAACTTTTGTTCCAGATGAGCACACGAGTATTTGTTGGTGGGTTGACCTACAGAATCAAAGAACGTGATCTTGAGAAGTTCTTCCGAAAATATGGCAGAATCAGGGAGGTTTCCATGAAGAATGGATTTGCTTTTGTGGTAAGGAAATGAAATTGCTTATTTCAATATAGATTGATGCTTGTTCATTCAATAGGAATTTGATGATTATCGTGATGCTGAGGATGCAATCTATGAATTGAATGGAAGAGACTTGATGGGGGAAAAGTGAGTATAATTTATAAAATATGTCATAAATGAATTCACTAAAAATCGAATGTAACCAAAATTATTTATACATGTATTTAATGCACTATTAAAAAAAAACAACTTTCCAGAATCTCTGTGGAACGGGCACGTGGTACTCCTAGGGGCAGCGATCAATGGAGGGGTAATGGTAGAGGAGGCGGAGGAGGTGGCGGGGGTGGAAGAGGTGATAGCTACAGGGGATATGGTGGTGCCCCCCCATCGAGAAGTTCTAGAGACAATCGAGACAAGTTAGTTCAATTTTTCAACATCAAACAAGCTAATGTTGCCATTTGTTGATGCTTTATAACTTATTGAAGGTATGGACCCCTTCAGAGAACAAAGTATCGTGTTTATGTTGAAAACCTATCAAGTCGCATCAGCTGGCAGGTAAGATTCTCTCAATGAATTTCAGACGTTTGGTAAGATTTGGTGAAGTTTTTATGTCAGTATCAAAATGTTTCTTACTTATTGTCATAGAATATCATCGAATGGTAGAGCCAGATAAATTGAATGTTCAATGAAAAATGATGTAGGAAATGAAATGCTTCTACCAAAAAGATGATTTAATAATGACGAATCTTTCACATTAATGAATTGAGCTGATTGCTTTTTCATTCAAAATGTAACTTCAAAAGCCGATAGATTTGAAAGCTCTGAAATCGTCGAGTGTTTCATTGGTGTTTAAATACTATTCGATTAATCGGATCCATTAGATCAGCATCTGTCAGTCCGAGATTATAAAAAATTGCACACTTCCATATTTAAACATTAATTTGATTATTGTCATTTTTCATTCAACATTTCAAATCCGAAAGAGGGAAAGGGAGCAAGGCCAGTGAGTGAAAAACTGGGGTAACTCGCCCCACTTGACCATGCTGTCCCATAGATTTTGAGGCAAACCGGGGTATCACGAGAGACCGACGATACGTTACCACATACCGTGTCCGAAGATGTGGTTCATTATCTCCACTTCTTTTTCCTACCTGTTCCTTACCATGGGCCGTTTAAATATCCAAATAGTGCGGATTTGGCGTCTATGAGGCAACTTGTAAATTATTCAATTACCTTATCATGGAAGCCGTTCGGATATCCCGTACTTGTCCAGCCAGGTAATAAACTACATATGCAGTAAACACGGAAGTCGACGAGCAGCTTTGACAGGTTTTTCATTTGATATTTCTGTGGAAACCTGAATACTTGTATTTATGAATTGATGCCAAATTTTATTAAACTCGCATTGAATTCTAATGTTTTCAGTAGATCTGAAATTGATGAATTTGTTGTATTACCTATACTGAAGAAAACGTTATGACTTCAGAGTATCGAATGTCTGAGAAAAATAAGATGATCATTTATTTAAAGTCGAGTAAGAAATTGCTTGCAGGTTTTCTAATATTGAAAATTCATCACAACAACTTTGTAATGATTCGGCAACTTTGGAATTCTTGGCAGAAAGAGCAATCACAACTAATATCGAGGTATGATTATTATTAAAGTAGTTTGTTTCACTAGTATTCAGGATTTTCCATTTCCCGCTAATGCTCTCTTACAGAATGATGAAATTTCACAAAACATTCTGTAAGGGAATTTTGGTGAAATATCATGTTAAACTGCGGTGTCAAAAAGCCTTCGCCAAGATGGATAATTGCATAATAGGAGTTGATCGAGGATATCAAATTCTATGTATGTCGAAGCCTTTCGATCTGCTCAATCATTGTGGTACACCCTTGAAAAGCAGTCAAGTCAGTCAGTCCATTGGTTTTATGTGGTATCCCATTGACAATGCCTCAGGTAATTGACCTAGCATGAAGCGCAATTTTTCCAGTTACACTTTGTCTAAGAATTCAGATTCCATCATCTGTGATACTTTTAGTTCAGTCTATTTTGCTTCTACAATGTTATGTTGCAACAAATTCACATTCATGAGCATTTGATAGAGTGGAATCAATTCATCAATCGAGTATCATTAATGAAAATCTTAGACATTCAATTTTATAACCATAACTGTGACTCATCTTCTGTATGGAAGAATTCTGTACGACCCTGTAGAAATGCCACTACTATTGAATCATCATATATCAGGTATATTATGCATTATGATTTCGTCTGGACAAAGTGTAACAGATACATGTTACGAATTATTTGTAAGAAATTTTTGAGTTATTGTGTTTTTCAACGCCTGTCAGGTAACGATTTATTTACTCATTAAATTATTACTTGCATGCTAACAATGTCTCTCTGTATTAGGATCTGAAAGACTACATGAGACAGGCTGGGGAAGTAACTTTCGCTGATGCCCACAAGCAGAGGAAAAATGAAGGGTGAGTGTATTGTACCATTTGTTGAAGAATTTATTGTATCGATGATGAAATTTGTGATCAAAAAATGGATATATTCTTTGCAGAATCGTTGAGTTTGCTTCATATAAAGACTTGAAAAATGTCCTCGAAAAGTTGGACGGCACTGATCTCAACGGCAGGAAAATAAAATTGGTGGAAGATCGTAACTTGACTAAGAGGAGCAGAACAGAATCTAGTAGCAGGAGTAGATCTCGTTCAAGGTATTATAAATTCGATAAATGAAACACATACTTTTCATTGATTTCTCTTTATACCCATAATAACTGATACTGTATGATCGGTTTTCTCAGATCCAGGAGTGGTTCGAAGAGGTCCAAATCCCGTTCAAGAAGCCCAATCCATGATGGCTCCCGTTCTCCTAGTGATAAATCCAAAGACAAGAACGACTCCAGGGCCAAGTCGATGTCGCGATCGCAATCTCGATCGAAGAGTAGATCTCGTAGTCAGAGTCCAGAGTCTTCCCACAAAGAAGATAATTAGTTGTAAGGTTTCACATTATATTTCGTTAATTGTGAACGTCAGCAAAATTAGGTGTTTATTATATTGAAATGGATGAATGATTGAGTGGAACATTTTTTTTGGGTTTCAGCAGTGAGTTTTTGTTTATATATTTTTCTCTTTATATTTACTTTGAATATTGTTGGATGTGTAAAATGTATTTCTGATTTTTTATTTTGCTTCGATATTTGTGGATTTATATAGCTCTATTATGTGGGAGATGAATGTTTTTGCCTATACCCGATGTCATGTAGGGGACTTCAAAGAATATCAAACAATGTATCCTGTGTTTTAGTTTTCCAATAAAAAGTCTACTCGAAACTTGTTTTATTTTATGCGAGATGGAGATTAATACTTCATTACTAGAATTTTCGACATACTGTACGACAGTACGAAAAAAAAAAACAATGAAATATTACTCGTGAATTTTTAAAGTTGAGTTCGTATGAAAATACTCTTGTGTCTCGGAGATGAAATGACGAGAGAGTAAAAACTGATGAAAACAAAAATTAATGTCTTATTTAAGAGCATTTCAAAGAGCCCGAAACCAATCTCGGTGTCATTGAACCGTCAATTTGTAATCAAATAAATGAAATCCATTATCACGATCAAAAAAGGGTTCGATTAAAGATTTGATTATAAAAACATTTTACTCGTTACAAACTTTGATGAATGTTTCCAATGGAATATTAACGCTCAGAATACAATTATCAGAATAACAAGGACTACGATCCAAGTTGTAAGAGGATTACTGTTTGTCTAAGGACATCGAATTTTCAAAGGAAATAATCTTGATAATGACCTAGGCGAAATAACCATTTCTCAGCAAGGATAAACCAGAGTGGTCTAGCGAAAAAGATGAAAGGGAAATTTCAAGTTTGTTTTTCAATCAATAGATAAAGTGGCGTACAGTGGCAAAACCAGCCAGTACTTCTGAGAAACCCAGTATATAGATCAATGCTCTTGTGTAGCATAAGCCTATTCGATCAATCAATATTAGGATTGCTTGCTTATGACTATTAAAAATAGCTGAATATAATCCTGATAATAACGTTGACGATATTATATCATATATAGAGTTGATACAATCGAATTATTTTGAATCTCCAAATTATATATTAAATTATTCTTACTGCTTTAGAATAATTTATATTCTTTGCAAATAAAAAATAAAATAAGAATACACCAATGGAATTACATATTTCATTTAAATCTTGACGAATATATTTTTCAAAGAACATTCTTGAAATTATTAATTTTGACCTGGTAACGGTTGATCTGATTTTTTTCTTTATTGCCAATTCTAGGAAGCTTCTTATTTTACATCAAAGGACGTATCTACGTTTTCGAGAGTCCTCAATAAACCAATAAAAAAAATCTCTCAGGAAATCGATAGCGTTATGAAATATTCGCATTGGAGTGCCCATAGTCGAACAATTTTGAAAAGAATGTATTCTTTGTGAGACACCGGTGTTTTTTTATTGTACTTTTGATGCGGATTGTCCACTCACGCCTAAAAGAAATCGTGAAATCGTAAAGCTTACTAGAAAATACCAATTGGCTTTCCTACTTACCATCCCAAGTCTTCTTTGACGTATTTTTTATTTCGAGCAATTCTATAGCAAACGTAAATCGTTTCTCAATGCGACACCTGACAGTTCCCAAAGTAATCTGTTGCTCTACGAAAACGCCTTGTTCATGTTCTGGCCATTTCGTCCTACAAACACATAAAATAAAAAAGGGAGAAGACCAGTTCAGAGGACTACTGGGAAAGCATAGGCGAATCTCAGGGAGGATTTTGTTCTAGGATAGTTTAGAATTCGAAAAAAGAATACCAATTATTTCCCATATTTTGGTTATGAAAGAATACTTTCGGATCCAATTTGAATAATTGGTGAAGGTACCCTCTTAACTCCTTGAACGCAGATGTATTCTTCGTATAAACATCTAATTTCTCGTCCAAAACAATATCAATAAAGAGTCTTCTTTGTTAGCATACATTTTGTGAGCTAATGAATCTGAATTCCATTCATGCATTTTCTTTTGAAAAAAGACGAACGGCAACTATATGCACGTTCTGATAAGCTGTGACAACCTTCCTGCTTAAATAAATGGACTATAGTAGGTATCAAAACGAGAAGATGACTGAATTTCACTATAGTACAAGTTAACAACCAAAAGCACCTCAGGTATAGCGAAAGGATCGATGTATTTTCTGGAGGTTGTCATCCAGATATCATGACCGCCACTGGACAGGAACATTAATCTCCGCAAGAAATGGTGGTCATCTCTTTCAGTCGAACTTACATTTATGACTTCATGTCGGAACACCGGACAGTAATTCTGACTTATTGGGGGTATATTCAGGATGTCTAAATAAAGCCACGATCTTCGGCTTTCAAATGAACATTTTTAATATCGTCAATATACAAGATTTTTCGAATTCGGTCAAATTTCGATTACTTTTTTGTTAATACATTTTTACCATCAATGTATTTTCCTCACCATGTAACCTTCCTCGTAGTCTTTATTCGACGTACTGATTTTCTATAGCCTCTCCTTCAAGTGTTTTATCGAACGCCACTTGCAAAATCTCATTCGCTTGTTGATAGCTATTTTCATGAAGCACATTTTCTCGGCAAAAGTCACAAACCTCCGAAATTGCCAACCTTCAACTTTTCAAGTAGCGAGATAGGTGAAAGGTTCGTTCAAGTAATACCTTGAATGCAGGATGTATATTTCAGGACGATGGAATTTAGTGGAGTTAATTAAATGTGGAAGGAAAAATGCGACAGCCTGATATTAGATATTCCGCAAGCAAAGTTTTTCCCATTTTCACGAAATTTATTGTTGTTCTCCTGCTATTTGTATTGGTAATCGGTATCTGCGAGTCTGCATTTCACAATAAAGCTCTTCCTGTATAGTCTTGAAACTTGATGTGGTCTAAAGAAACTGCATTTATATAGACTAGTGGCTACTAGAATCTTGACAATTTTTTCTGCAAGTTCAGACAATAGAACAATCATCTTATCTACGCATCATTTGAGGGCAAATTTTCCAAATTTCGATGCTTTCTTATTCCTTCCTCAAACTAAAGCCTCTGTATTCATTTTTATTTCTGTCATTCAATGCATAATTGAAAACAAACATTTTTCTAATTACAATCCTATCGAAATTCCTATCGCATTAAAAATTATTAATCAAAAACTTGTTTCATCAACTATTTTATTAACCATTTCGTGGAATGAAAAACTATGTTAAGTAATGTGTCATATTCAACATTGAATCTTTTTTGTGGAATGAAACATTCCCAAGGTTGTGAATGTGTGGTTATTTGACTCAGTCATCACTACCGCACAAACATCCAGTAATTAATCTGCAGCCGAACCAAAAAAGACATGTATGGGGGAGCCAGTCCAATATTCGGATAAAACAAATACGGCGAAAACGAAAACCCATGAAATTCAGGGCGAATGATTTGGCGTAAAGTCGATTCGAGATCGCCCACATTTCAGCAGTTCCCGCTTCATTGAACAATGATCGATCGGCACCATCCTGCTGGATTTGAACCCAAAACCCAACAAATTTGTGAATGGGGATGCAACAGGCACAGCGCCATCCCATTCGCTCGATACAAACTTCAACGACCATTGCTACGAATAACGCGAACCGACGACCTATTTCAAGTATTTCGCCTCCATGCGGCACAGGACCGTTTCTGCGCATTTGGGGACCTTCAGGACATATATACATATATATGCAATCGTCTATTGACCCAGAAAACTTAATGATATTATCGTGAACAAACCATCTCTTACCGAGATAATTTGTGTTGAAATTCCACTTGTTTTCCTTGCCAGTTTGAGGTCAAAGTTGTGAAGCTACTTGGCAAATTTTCCCGATAATGAGACATATAACACTAAGAAAATACTTCAATCATCAATTCTTTCTGGGGTGTCTGTGTTACATGAAATTTAAGATGAGGCCCCTTTACAATATGACAAAAGATTTCAGAATCTGTCAAAGGAAGAGGTACCTTTCGTCTGGTACGCGGAGCCAGCGAATATTTAGTAGATTTTGAGAGAATTTTGAGAAAATAATAATACTAGTTCAAACAGAGATATACTGAAACAACCATATGCAAGAGAGCTACTCGTTTTGTTTCTCGATAAGCCCACCAGGGGACAGAGTACAAAATACAGAACAAAAAAATATATACCGGATGTTGTAAATATCTGACTTGAACTGAGTAGAAACAATGAGAAAATAATAGAGAAATAATAAAGAGAAAAAATGGGACGTTATCAACACTGGGGAAAGAATTGAAAATGCGATATTCTCTAAATCATTCATATTTCAGAATATATCATAGTATCATACAATTCGTGCCAAATTGATCATCATGAAAACGGCACTTGTTTTCAAATAATGATATCCTAATAGATCACTCAGAATGATGAATTTTTCTTGTTACATGTGATATGTCACGTTTTTGGAGTTATTTCCCAAGAAGCTCTGCAATCTTAACAAGATATTTGCATTGGTAAATTTTGAGCTGTGATAACAAGATTCATGTCGAGAAGTAATGGATATGAATATATTTATAAACATAAAAAATTTCGCAGAGCAAGAAAGACATTTTTTGTGTTACCGATTTTCTCTTGGTTTTCGGATCCGATTCTGTTTCTAAAATAGATTATCTTGGCTCCATTGATCCATTCGAACAGAGTTCACATGGAATAATTTTTCCCCATTGATGATAAAATAAATCAAATTTCATTGGGTTTATGTATGAGACTCGAAATCTTGAATGAATTCGTTTGGAGAAAAGAGTTTCAGTTGTAAAGAATAGCAATATTAAGTTGGTATAAAAAACGAGAATTCATTCTTGTCTTAAGATCTATGTTTCGACGAATAATGTTTATTCATTTTGTATACATTATACAGTACCTGTTTTCCAGGATCTCATTACCGGTATTTCAACCGTCAACAACGTAAAAAGTGCTGATATTTTCTTAGCATTGTAGAAAAATACCATTCGTATACAAAAATCTAACAACACAAATAGAATGTCTTCTTTTTAACTGCAGAATCATAACTCGAAAGTAATGAAACATTGATTCGGAGAATTGTTGTCTATATTGACTTACACCTACTCATTTCAATTAGATTTCCTGGGAATCAAATCAATTAGAAGGAAACGATTCCATGAACTACCTACGCAAAGATTCTCGAAGTATTTCATTTAATTAGTTTTATATTCACATACCTTGATTGTACTCAATCATTTGTAACGTCTCTGCTGGCAAACTTCTATCTATTTCTTATTACACGAAGAAAAAAAATTAAAATCCTCCTGAGATGGATTTTTAAAATGAAGTCGCCATAATCACAATTTCGCGCATTCACCAGAACAACAACTTTTACCACCAAAATTGAGGTGAATTCACCAAATTTTCAAATTCAATTAAATTTTTTTGATGTGGAGCAAAATTGATATAATTGTCGGATGATTCAAGGCCAAGCCAATTCGAATATTCTTCATGACACCATTTCGAATTGACAGAAACGGGTAATGTCAATCGACATTCTCGTGTCCGTACCAAAAATAATATCGTTGTCGATATTTGCTAATTGCCATCGAACTGAATTCTAGTAAATAATCAATCCTAAATTCCCCTGAATTTAAAATCGTAGGCTAGAAGCATCGAGGTTGATAATCGAAACCCAATCAAGAAGGCGCCCTCGATGTTTTTGTATTCCCTATTACGGGTTCCGTTGCCTGTTCAATTGTCTTCAGAAAAATAGAATTCCGTCCGTCGATATCCGGGGTCGTTTGATTGCAAACACGCCCACACCGCATCATTATGTTCGGTTAAAGAGCCAGATTTGGCAAATCCCCAATTGTTTTGGAATTACTGACGGTTGGCTGTAAGGGTTCACACGGAATAGAGCATTACATTGGCGGCCCACATCTACACTATTCAAAGTGAACGGAGAATGAGTGGAGCGATCCCTCTATTTCGTATTACGTTCGTTATTAAAAGTGGGCATCGACTTACGTCACCAGAAAGTTGAGGGTTGTGTAAAGAGGATAGCCACTTTGAAAGCCCCCCTATTTCCAGCGATTTATCACCTCTTTCAATCAAAATAAAACAATAGGAATATTAATGTGACGAAAAGACAGTATAACCGGAAGAGATCGAAAAGTTGAGATCATTCTTTGAATTTCACCGATATTAAAAGTTTGGTATTGTATACTATACTAATCAATAAAATAAAATGAAATGATTTAATGAAATGAAGAGTTTAAATCCAGCATTTTGAAATAATTTCATTGTATTACGATTTAGAATTTTCATGAATATCTTCCTGGGCGAATTGCTCGTATTAATATTTCTTGATGGATTGAGGAACGAGTGGAGAATCTGGGTATGAATGGATATATACCTGATCTACATATACAGCACAACTGAATTATACAGGGTGACCTACTATTGTGTGGAAAATAAACAGGGGTATAATATTTTGAGGGAGTTTGGCCATTTGAGTTCTTTGATTCCGTGTGATGTGAATATACAATTCATGGAATATATAAATTTTGAATTCTGTGGAAACTTATTCGAACGATATGAAAATGTGAGAAAACATTTTTGGATACTTATACTCATTATATTTTTATTTTCGAGAAGTAATAATAAACAAAATGGGTGTATTGAATAGAGGGGACATTAAAATTTTTTATCGATGAAGAAGATTGGGAAAAAATCAAAATATGACGGAAAATACAATTGTATGAAGTGAAAGGAAGGAAACATTTTCAATAAATCGATGTGTTACAGGATTTGAAATCCTAACGGCCGCAAAAAATGGATTAATCCGATACATTTGATACCTACCGTATATTGACTGTTCCATCTGTGACGTAATGCGGCACACGAACGATATTTATGTCATCAGACGAACCGGACATGATGGAGTAATGTGCCAAATATTGGAATCTTCTGTTCGAACTGCGCATTCCCAATTTTGGGACAATGACCATACTGGTGAAATCCTTATTTCGTAGTAGGTACATTTTGATATCCAGTAAAACTGATTCTTCTCGGGGGTTCTTTCAATCAAAGTTAGATTACCTCAATGCTCCAATTTATCTCCTAGGTACTTTATTTTTACGCTACGTTTGCATAAGCTCGTTTTATGATGATTGGTTTAGTTTACACATAGCTTTGCTACACACTATACAGTGTGGAATAGCCAAATCGAATAAATTCGATAACGAATGAATGAGAGCGTGAACTGTTTCGAACTCGAAACGACTTCTGAGAGATATATCTCATAAGATAATCTTCGTGTTTTCAGAAATACAAATTTTCACATCTTTAGTAGGTTGACGGAGCTGCTTTATATTCCCTTCTAGAAATTATACTTCAGGAAAGTCATAATCGGTGAAAATTGAATATTTCATGGAACTGAGAAAATCATAAAGCGAGATTATAAACACTGAGACGAATATTCAGATTTCCGCTCCGGAATTCTTGAATAATAACCTTTAAAAACCTCTTTATGATTCACTGGGATGACTATTATTTTATGGCTGGTAATTTTGCGCTTTCGAAAGATATTTCGGTAGCTTTGCCTTTGCTCTTATCATGGGTATTTTGAAAAGTTTTTTGTTGGTTCATGTTAACGCATTATATTTCTTGAAATGTCCTATTAGAGACGAACTGACTACAGAAGAGGATCGCCAAATCACAGAAAAAACTTCGAGAAAAAACAATTATAGAGGTTATGTTATAAAAGTATTTTTTGTCAACATAACATTCTCTCAACACATTTGATGAATAAGACACAAGAATACACGTGATACCTTCATTAGGGTATGTATATATTTGTATGATTCTCATAAATTTGTATAAATTTGGAGCACCACAATTGTTATTCTGAAGAGGTCATAACAATTTTAATGAGAATCCATCTTGAAGGAAATTTCTCCATTACGCTAACATAATTTTATGAATGAAGGAACAGAAACGGCTAGAATCTCCAAGATTCGCTTCCCAAAGAGTTTTTATTGGTAGTGAAGGCGTATGGAATGAAAGAATGAGATGATTAGTTTCATGAAACATGGTTCCATACGATGAAGGCATTTTCACTGATATTAAATATTCTGAGTATTCCCCAACAGTAATAACGAGCTGTATTGGAAGTTTGTTATATCTAAGAGAAGAACATCAACGAGGTATAGATAATTCGAAAAAAATTTGATGAATCTGATATGCAGGGTGATTCACGTTTACATAATTGCAGATTTTCATGGGGATCTTCGAATTTGAAATGTTTGATTTATACAAGGAGCGAGGAATTTTCTCATGCATTCTGAAACAATTTATATTAGATCATTGCGAATAAATATTTTTTTTATCGCTATGCTGTATGACAGTATTGGACAATTGTTTTCAGAGAAGACGTGAAATGTGTATGAATATTTTGATTGAAATAAATCTGATTAATTGGAGACAACTGTTATTTTTTGATTTTACTATTCTGATCTTGATTCTGAGCTCGAATTTTAGTTATCGAATATTTATATCGATAAATTTTTTTATTCTCATAGAATAGAGTGTCGAGTCTGTAATTGATCCTGAATAAAAGAAAATAATGTCACAGTCTATTCAATATGGGTGTTGCGGAAAATGCCAGTTATTGTTCATCAGAAGCCATGAAAGCAAAATTGTAGGAGCTTCCATAATAAAGCACGCGAATAAAATTTTCCTTCAGAAGAATTCTCATCAAAAACGTCACTTAAACGTTTAGTATCTTGTTCCTGATTTCTAGAATGACAATTCTGCTATCTTTATAACTTTTGACATTATTCTCCTGATGAGAATTTTTTTAGAGATTTGAAATAGCGTTGCTTCAAGTTCCCAACATCAATACAACATATAAGGCGGTATTCGTAAAATACAATTTATGTGCAGATCCCGTCTAAGATTACTATCCAAGATAATCCCTAAAGATTGGATTTTTGTTACAGAACTCAGTTCACTGTTATTTCTCTTTAAGGATATATCAGCAAATTCGACTTTCTGTTGATGAAAAAGAAGACCATATCTAATTTTTTTGGATCAGATTATGAAGGTATTCTTCGAAATACAAGATAAGTCTCCGCATTTTTTTGGGTTTTCTTCAAGATATGACCAAACTGAAGCCTAACCTGATTTAACTCAATCCAACCTAATCTAACCCAATCTGAAATAACTTGACCTAACCTAACAAAACCAAGATCATCTAATAGATAATTTTTGAAATATCCTCAATAGTTATATAAATTCAAACTTGGATATCAGAGGGATATTCTGACATTTTAAACATCTCCAATTCATCTTGTTTCGATGATCTGAGAGCTGAAATTGATTCGAGATTTTTTCACAGAGGTTAATGGAACTATAACTCGTCCAAATGTGATTGAGCTCTTCAGTTCGAATGTCAATCCCAGGAGAACAAAAATTTCATAGAAGATTAAATAATTAGTGTCATTTCGAAGATGAGTGGAATTTTTTTTTATCCATAACTTGAGTATGTGAGAAAATTCAAACAAAAGTGAACTACGAGTGAGGAAAATAAATGGTTCTTCAGTGGAACTCTACGTTGAAACTTCCAAATCAGAGAGCGTATTCTTGTGACTCTGTCTCGGAATAAATACTCACCATTACTATTATTATTTGCGCATTCTGAAGTCCGAGTTATTGCGGATGTTGAGTAGGAGGCAGGAGGAGCAACCATTTCGAAAAAACGAAAACGATTGTGTAGGCGGCCTGTTGCGGATCCTCGTGTTGAAATGGCGAAACGAAAACTTGAGGAGCGGAAAGCAAATTTTTGGGGCGGGCTTCGAATTCGAGAGGCGAACAAGAAGCGACAGAAGCGAGAGAGAAATTGCCTAGGAGCAGCCCAGCCAGCGCAAACCCGGCATCGGAATTAGTCTCTCACCATCTCTCCTGAAATGCAGTCATAAGTTGACTACTCAAAATATAATATTGTGTACGTATTTTTGAACACGCTGACTGACTGACTCGCTAGTCCTCACAATGGCACTTTGTCCGATAGTTTGATATTCCACTGAACCGTGTGGACGTAGACAGCACCATCACTGCATTCTGCACTCTTTTATGAAAGTTTTCACGACTTTTGAAAGTATGATTATTATTTGAACTTTGCACTTATTTCCAAAAATTTGCACAAGTAGTTCTTAGATTTCGACGAACAGATACTTCAAGGAATCCATGAAGGTAAGATGTTTCGTTTTATTTAACCTAGTTTAAGCTTTTTGAAGTTTCTGCGAACTTTGTAATCTTCCTCTTGAAATATTGTACCGTAGGAGTATTCGAATTCGCGCTTTTCTTCATCGAAACTTCTTTCATTTCAATGGATGAGTATGCAACTTCTCAACTCCTTTTCCTCTTAACTATTTTAGGTATTGAAGAATACTCCAATGAATCAGTAAGTTGTTTTTGAAAATTCTGTGAGTTTTTGGATTTATCTCACATTTGAATGCTAGTATCTGGATGTCGCAAAAACATGATGTTCATTTGTTACCCGACCCAATTAAACAATGTCAATATGAAAAACATTGAATTCTGGTAATTTATTTGTTCGAATTTCATCGATTTATTTGAAGTGTGAGGCTTATGGGTTATTCAACTAGTGGCACATATACTATTGGGGATGTATTTCATTTCATTTAATTTGATGTGAGGATTTCAATTCGAACATTGATTTGGAATATGCTCGAACGAATCACGGAACATTTACAGGGTGCGCTGAGAAATGGGACAATTTTCATATATTTTAGATTCTCATTTGTTGAGTACCTGTGTCTGAATGTGAATTGTTTGGTTCTTCGTATTATTCAAATTTTCTCACTTACTTTCCTTTTTTTTATTGGTAATCCAGAATTGAAAGAATGAAATCTGATTCTCAATAATAGTATTTTCAATATGGCGTTACTTGGAAGATGATGATTTTCTCATCCATCTTTAGACGTTTTAAAAATTCGAACTCTTTGTATTTTCAATTTTCCTTTTCGAGAATTGATGGATCTCTCAATTATAAGTACAACGAAAAAAATCTGTAAGCCAAATAGAAGAATAATTGTTATTTAATCCATGAGAACAGTATCAAGAACTTTCTAGAATTTGGAAAAACGATTGAAATGCAATATTTATTAATTCAAAGGAACACATTCACATATAAAAAAGGATGATTCCTGTGTACAAATCTTCAAACCAGTAATGTTTCCAGATGGAAAATCCTGTACACCACCAAACTTGAATCAAGAATATTATAGATTATATCTCGTTTTCATTGTTTTCATTTACAAACTGAGTTATAGATATGACTAAGAATATTATTCAACATTCACCTGTTGAAACGAAAATTAGATCAAAACGCATCTGTTCTGGAATTATGAACAAATATTCGCGTTGCCACTTCAGAGGATAAAATAGTTTGAAGTGGAAGAGACCTCTGTGCATGATGAGTTCATTCGAATGCATACGAACGCATTAAAACAATTCAGGGAATCCTATTCAAACATTCAACGTTCATTCATAATCCTTGTCAAATCTGAAAAACTACTCCAATAGGATTTGCGGGTTATGAACTGAGTGAATGAATTGTTTGTAGCACTCAGGAGACTAATAGGCACATTTCACCAAGTAAACACACATATTCTCAGCAAACAATTCATAATGTAGACATCTCTGAGATTTACAGTGAAGTCACTTCTTTACGTCATCGTATATAGTGGTGAGAAGACTTGATAGTTCATTTTCCAATTAAGCTCAGACTTATATATTTTAACAATCTTTTATTCTACAAAACCTACACACATCGCAATCTTTTGACACAATATATATTTCATGTCTAAAATGAACACTAATAGCGGCATTAATATTCACAACATACTTACATTTTCTTTCGGATTATCTCGAGCCGTTCACGAAATATACAAATATTTTTTTATCTGCTTTATATTAGCTTGAGTTGTATGTATACATAAATAACATTCCTTTTTATAACGAATTGAAAAGTTTTCAATCACAGGTGTAATATGTGGTAATATATCTAATCGGCTAATTAACGTCATTTAAGACGTCCCATCACTTGTCACTCATTTGAGATTGGCCTAATCGCATCCTGTTTTATTCTAAAAATCCTGCATTCCTCCTAGCTTTTCTTAATCTTTTGACATATATTACTGGTCTAAAATGAACACTAACAGCAGCATTAATATTCACATCATGCCTTCCATCGCAGATTCCATTTATATTACGTAAAACTTCGAAAGGAAGCCGATTTTTCATTAAACTCATGTGGTCCTGATCCCTGAGATAGAAAATATAAACGAGTAGGTATTCGATTCTTTTTATTCGTGGCCAGCTTATTTCGACGTATCACGGGAGGGAGCACTTCCATTCATAATGGAAACGCCAGACGCAGGTGAATGAAGCTTTCAGAAGTTTTTTGCGAGATTCGATTATAGTACAACGTATAGTAGGGTATTGAGAGTTTTAATAGGCACGAAGTATGTCAAAAGCGACGACGATTTTTTTATTTTGGTAGATATTATTTGCGTACAAAGAAGCTGAGATCACTTATTGTTAGGGTTTTTTCATACTTTGGAAGAACATCAATATTGTAGGATATTCCAATTATTTTTAAATTGCATTTGGAGGTTCCTGCTTCCAGTTTAATACTTTCCCAAGGTTTTTCACTCACAAGTACCATACAGTAAAATAACTCATGAAGCCATACAGCAGACTAATGTTTTGCCTCGATTTCGAGTTTTAACTTTACTGATGTAGGTTATATTGTTTTGGCTCCAAGCTATTAGATGAATTAGCAGTAGTTTCGAGTTATATATGTTGAAATCAACATTAATCTAGGGAGAATACAGAATAACAAGCATGATCACTCCTCCTCAGTCACGTGCTACCAATTAGGGAACAAAAATTAGTATAACATGAATTTAAGTGCTTTGGTTCTAACATATATTAATGTTTTACAGTAGTTTTACAAATTTATTTTATACATCTTTCTCACAGCAAGGGTTGAATAGGGAAATCTCAACTTGTCGATTGTTTTTTTCCAGTGACAGTAGATTTGACAGCTATCAAATAATAACATTATTCCAACACAACAGCGATCATGAAATGTCTCAAACTCCTTTTATTTGATTTGATCCTTGCATTTTCATGCTAATAATATATCTCGTTATTTTTAACGGTACATGAAAACAAAAAGAGTAACGGAAGAATATCTCATGAAAATAATGGGCGATATTCGATAGAATCAGAAGAATATTTCACTGAAAGATTTGTTGTTCCCTTTAACTAACCCATAATACTTTGAATACTCTCTAGAAATCTGCTTTTCCAATTTGTAAATCTCTCTGCACAATAAATAAACTTACGCAAAATCGTAAGCTTGTATTTCTTGTCCTTTCAAAACTCAACCGCATAATATTATATCGTCGTGATAATCTTCTTGTATAGTTGGAGTTGAGGTATTTGTACTTCGTAGAATCGTATCGAATTGTGTTCCTAGAATATAAGTAATATAAATGATTTTCTTTATGCATTTACGTTATATTTATAACATTTCTTTGTTTCTGAATACATATTCACGAGTTGACATATCATGAGGAGCTTCTTTAAATAGGTAGGTCATATTCCTTTTTTGAAGTATTTGAATCATCACAGCTGATCAAGTTGCACAAACTGTTTGTATCACCAATTAGTCATTTTATCGCGAACATACAAATCCATGAGTGTCCTGAGGCAAGAAAGATGATATTCCTGGTAGCTATAAATTCCCGGAAAATAAAAGAATCGTATTTCCACCCATGATGGAATCCGTTAAATAGGTACGTATTTAAGTGCCTATTGCTGTCGCTTGGACAGGGTGTTTATTTCAGAACAAACCAATACTCTGGAAAGCACACATTATTTTTTACGGAAAAACCAAAAAGTTTTCGGTTGTATCTTTGGTGAAATTGGAGATGAAGATGGAGATAGTGAATTTTCTTGTTTATCAGTGAAACCAAACGAACGACTCGAGCTTATTAAAGCTTCGGGAATACAATTAACCTGTTGGGATTATTTAATCTGGCAGGACCTGGTAATAATTTATCCCGTCAACTCAGAAGCGACACCTCATTACTGAATGAATTACTCTACTTCCCTCTCAATCGATCAAGTTTTCATCAGAAATTCGCATGGGTAGGGTGTAGCAGTGGCAAAATTTGACAATTTTCCCAAACAAATGAACACTTCTGATGAAGTCTATTTATTTTAGGTTGAATGTTACGTCAAATCTGGTGAATAAGTTTTTCCATCACTAGATTAAGTAAATTCCGATGAAAGTCTAGCGTAAACGTACTGGACTTATTGTTTTATTTTGATGAGGTTTCTTATCCTTGGATTGATATCTCAAAACGATTTCGTGGGTCAGAGGACAGGTACGAGGTAACAACGCAAATTCTATGCCGACGTTTCGTCTATATATTTAGACTTCTCCAGGGCTACAAAGATAAGCTTAATAAGTAACGGTTACACATTTTACATACTTTCGACAAACAACAGTAAGGACAAGAAATCACTTTTTGTTATATTTTAACGATTGGGAAAATATTACTTACAGTTAGGAACTTGATGTAGATGCGATAATCGACATACGTTGAATGGAATATTGTTCAGATGATATTACATTATGAATCATGATAAAGGAATGGATTTTTGTAAATGAAAAAAGTTATATCTGGCAACATTTCGATCCAATTATTATGTTAAAAAAGCATGAGCGAGATCTTTGAAAGTTATGAACGTATTTGATAAGGAATCGTTCATTTCAACTTTTATCCGACACTTTAAGTGGAATTCACTTTTGAGGTCTATTTATTGTATTGCACCATTCTCATCAATCAATATTGATAATAATAAAACAGTTGGATGAGTACACTATTTAAATGGTGCTTAGTTTCTTAAAGATTGTTCTACTCTAAGTACCAGATGAAAAAATAAAGAAAAAAATAAAATAAAATTGAAATAATAAACAAGAACAAACTAATAGTACCATTATTTTGCAACATGGGTATATCAACTCATGGCCGTGCATATTGCTCTTTGAAAATAGTGTTGAAGATTTATTTCTGAAAGCTGTTAATGGGTTTCTGTTTCAAAGCTCAAATCATTTCAAGCAGTCACGATTGAATAAGAAAAAGTTCGTTGAAATATCGCAGTTCTATGTCTAGGAATATGGAATGGTTTTGAGTCTTACACTGATATTATGTAAATTCTCCCTGAACTTGATTTTACTATGCAGATATGGAGGAATCTTCTTTGTAATATTTTTGTGATATTGAGTGAGGGCGTGCAATTTTCTTCTGATATTCATATTCATCTACCCCATACTTTTTAGTTTATGACTGATCTCTCGTATTTGCGGATACTATAGATAAGCCTAAGACACGAATATTGTAATATCTGTATCCTTGTTGAATCGCGCTTCTACTAGGAAACAGCACATTCAGATTTCCATATCCTTCACGGACTCTGTTCTATTAGATTTGTCCTTTGTATTTCGAGCTTTGGTGAAGCAGGACACCAACCAATGTATACCGTCTTTCTTTGGCTTGGTACACAAAAAAGCGCTGGTTTTTTTGCAGAATATCGATTTGAATTTGACATGGATTATGTTACATCAAAACTGGAATACATATGCTAATAATGATGGGATTTAACTCACGATTTCACGAATTCATGAACACTATGAGTTTTACTATTATCCAAACTGTTCTTCCACTGGTAATTACTCTTTTTAAGAGAGCTCACACTTGAAACTTCGTTCTTGAGTTCATTATAACCTCCTGAGTTCATTAAAACCTCATTATTATGCTCAACATACTGAAACCAAAAAAATGGGGCGACGCTTAAAATTCCATGAAACGTTTAATCTTTGTTAAAACATTCATATTCAATTACTTGTTTGGTTTATGTGGAGCTGTCACTCTAGATCCAAACTTCACTGACTATTTTTTCTTTCATTCCCGCGGATAATCATAGATGAGGATTTTGAAGAGGAGAGGAGATTATGCAGCGTCATCCATTATTACAAATCTATTGGTAAAATATACAACTAACCCAACTTTATCAGTGGACTTTCACATCGTGGAAACAGTTACGCCATCAATGTCATCATCGGTTAACCCTTTCTCTTTGAGATCGATGCTCTGTGAGGATGTTTGTGATTAGCTTCAGCTCAAGTTCGCTCGATTCTGCTGAGCCAGAAGTTTATAACTTCCCAGCATGTCTTTGACTGTAGGTTCTTTCTCAATTGTTTGATGTTTGTTGATTCTCTCAACTTTCCTTCAATACTTACTACCCTCGGTGCCTAAAACTGAGTTGCAATCAAGTGTTGCAAGATTAAGTTCGGAGTTTTATCGTTCACAACTTCTGTATAATGTGAATATGTATGGTACTCGTGATAAGCGATATCAATACCTGACAGCTATAAAATTAATTAACATCTTGTAATTTCGAGATAGCAGTTTCTATCGAGTCATTGAATTCATTGTGTCAAGTTGTTTTAAGCTTCCAGAACGTGCCAATTTCATTTGTGGGCGGATTTTCATGATTATGTGGGTCCGTCCTTATAGTATTTTTATTGCTCGTCATTTCAAGTTATATTGGTTCAACGTTTTAGAGACACTGTGATTTCCTCCATAAAGGCCTATTTTCTTCTTTTCAATCGTTGATATTTCATGAAATGAATTGGCATCTCCCTTATAATATACGAATATTGAGGATTTTTTCAAAATGTTAATGAAATAAATCGTTGGAAAATTGCTTGAAGAATAAATTGACAAAAAATACTGGAATGAATTGGCTATATTGTTGTTATTTCGTTATTTATATTAAAATTTCAATTTCGATTACATTCGAAACACCATATTGTTACCCTACCCGTGGTAATTGAGTTTATACATTTTCAAGAGAATCTTGCTAACCAATAAAACTAATCATCATTTTTTTCACAGTTTTGACAGGTGAATGAACCATTAATAATCTGAATTGATGTTGTATGAACCCTATATATTTCTTGTCGTGAATTCTGGCACCAATATAAATTCAGTATCAATCCACCTTCAAAGACGTCACTCTAATCAATGATTTATTGCCTACCCTGCTCACCGAAACTGTATACCAATTTTTGGTTTTCCTGAGTACAAAAGAAGTCATCCAGACAAGACAATAACCTTGTTGTTCGTGTACATGACCGTTTTATCCCACGAACGTTGCGCAAAATGATCGAATCAATTGAGCGAAACTGTCATAGAATATTCATGAAGAGACATCGCGAGGCATGAAAGCTCTAATTTGTTCTAGATTGATATTCGTGTTTGTATCTCCCTCTCCGTCGCCATATTGGTAACTCCTTAGAGTTACTTCAATGGGCACAAAGTGATTTGACGTTTATTGACTAGAGGTTTATGCAGAGGCATTTATACAGATAAACCTGCATGTATTGTTATGATTCTCCCACTCGGTTACTCCCCAGAGGATAAGGAGATTGGCCCTTATAATCGAGAATTGGAAAGATATCTTCAATGTGATATGCATTCCGTTCATGATATTTTTCTCGACAAAAAAAGAGAGAAAAAAAGTAGGATGGTTACTGACGCTTTCAGAAATATTTCAAACAGAGTTGATATATTCGTTTTGAATATATCTTGTAGTTTTGCTCTGATATTCTTCCACATGGATTTTTCAAGAGACAGTGCAAAATCTGGCATTTCCAGCAAAATTGAAGAATTTGTAAGAAAGCTAGCAAAGCTGTTTTGATAATCATTAGATCTAGGATGTGTAACAAGCTAACCCGGATGATAAAAATGTATCTCTTTTCTGAAACTGGTTCTACTTTCTTTCACGTCAATAACAGAATAATTATCCCCCTGAATTACACTTGACATACACACTATCAGTTGTTTGAATTCACAGCATGCCCGACAAATACAATAATTAAGTCGAAATTAATACGTCATACCGCACATCCTCTTTATCTATTTCATAATGAAAATACGTGTTCATTGTGAAAGCAGTATGCCACTGTAACAAACATGAGCGAGCAATTATATTCTGTTCACATGATGGCTGATACAATTCCATTCCAATTTCATTCATACTAGAACAGCAGGATCGGAAAAAATTGTATGCAGATTTATCAATTTCGACTCGATAGCTGTGTGAACATATCGCAATAAAATTAGAGAAGAAAAGTTGAAATTTCTGTTTATGCAGATGAATGGGATGAATTATGACTTATGTTTTGTGATCACTGAAAAATGAACTTAAAAAACAGGAACTTCACTCATTGAAATCAGTTCACATAATCTTAATCATTTTCATTGTTTATTTCATTTCGTTCATTCGGATGTGTTTAAAGAAGAGAGATTGAGAATGAGCCCTGAATGTGATTTCTGTTGTTAGCGAGTTACAAAATTTTCATTTCTCATACATCAAATTGAGATAAAACATTGTTGTTGTTTGAATCGCTCGATAGATAGATAGAACTATTTGATTACAAGATTGAAATCAATCGTATGACAATCATCGAATTTGATATATGGATGAATATCCCTAGCTCGTACCTCACTTGTCAGCTGTCAACGTCATCGAAAACTTTCGTAATTGATTATAATTTCATGATATTCAGTAGTCTTGATCAAGCAAACACGTGTTGAAGTATTTCAGGTTTAAAAATGAATTCGTTCACAAAGCCCTATGTCCTTATAAGTCACCAATACTCGATCATACTCCTGCTCCATTATATCCAACCGATATATTGGAAAATCGACGTGGGATGTCATTTCACCCTCGTCAAATAGACATTCTTATCGCTTTGTCGGCAGTTGGTCCACTTCCAATATAACTCCCCAAAAAAGATTAAGCTATGGTCATCACAACATTCAACGCGGCGTTGAGCAAACACGAACCTAATAGCCAGGATCTGACCAAGGAAGTCATCCTTTGTGAAATTAAAAGTTTCCTGGTGGAACACTTTGCTGCTGCTAGACGGATAATTACCCAATTTACACTGGTCCACGTAAAGTCATTTTCCATTTACGTCGAAGGTCAATGTCAGCGGCAACATAATGTTCACAGTTGACAATCATGGATTCGTCACAGATTTGACGCTGAAACGTTAGAGGATTCTGAGAACTACCACTGTTCACTCGTGCTACTTTCAATTCCCAACTAAAAAAACATGAACATCAATGTTTCACTGCTTTTACGGCGAAATCAACAGTTGAAAGGTCGAGAGGCTTTTAGATTAAAATTAAATGATAGGCAACGCTGATAACAATTGAAACAAACTGCCCTTTCGATGGATACCGTACTGCAAGCTATACGATAATAATATTCTTCCCCTCCATCACATATTCATCCACCCGGAATGATATTTGGAATTTCATTTTTTCTCAATATAACCAATTTATTTTTCCATTGGCGTTAATATTGTCTCTTTAACTTGCTGATTCGAATTCATGTCGCGTAATCCTTGATTTCATTGAATTTCTTTCTTTCGTCTCTTTGAATGGACAAAGTGGACAACTGAATTGACTACTAGCCAACGACATTTATTGCCACTTAATAGTCGATATTGTAAAAAATTTGCAACGTTATATTCCTTTGTAAAAATATCATTATTTTGAAACTCTTCTAGTTATTCATCGTAGCGATGTTCAATAAACTCAACAAACTTTAATAACGAAGAAACCATTTATCCTGAAAGACATCTAATTAAAAAACTTGTCGGCAATTTGTGTGGACTTTGAGGCACGGCGACAATATATCATTTCGGCTGAAATAGATATGCCTTCCCCATTTTTTCACGAAGAATCCATATCAAATTCGCCACGGTTCTGTTCACAAATATTCAAAGAGACTCTCCGATGTATTTATATTCGAGAGACGAGAAACTTGATTCAGCTAGTCAGCTTATACTTCTTCATCTGTGAAGAAGTATAGCAAGAGTTCAATTTTTTTCTGGGTCGTAAGTAATTGAGATTGAAATTCATTTTGTCGTGGAAACCTTCATAGTGTACCACTCCATTTTGCAACCTTCTTGCTCCAATCGTTTTGATGGACTGGAAGTTAAAAACACCATTACGGAATTAAATCTCAGTCTCAGCTTCTCATGTTACACTATTCTTAAAAAGAGGATGGCAGCGCCACTGGTTTACTAGCGTAGGCCGTATTGACCTATTGATCAAAACTGTGCGAAGTTTCAGAATTAAATATTCTGGAAAACGGCGACCAATTTTTGACGATTTATTGACACGTCCAAATCGGATGAAGCTTCAATCAAAGTAATGGAATAGTCGACTGATTGTCGTCCATAATTTTCCTTTTTTATGAAATTTGTGAATCACGGGTACATGGAAATTGAAACAATTGATTTTGAAAACGTCAATATTCGCATGAATTCATCATGTTTTTTGATTGGAGTCGTTTTGCGGACGCAATCGAGAGGTACAGTAGGACATGAATTAGTGTCAGACCAGATCCAATCCATGCATCAAAAACATGTCGATGTCTGTCAAGTTAATGACCGTTGATTGAGACAATGTATGACATTTATTCTTGTCTCAATTCGGCAATCAATCGAATTGTTCAAGAACATGTCATTTGTTGTCACAATTTTGGGTTTGTCATTTGTGGTCACAATTTGTGTCCTCGAAACTGTAATGCATCAACTTGGAAACATCTTGACTCAATCGAAATTCTGATGCATAAATGAGCGTTCGAAAGATACGAGTCCCAAATTGTTTGCAAACTTGCGCAGTTGGTCAATCCAAATAATTGCTTCAAACATTTCGATCATGGAGCCAATGTTTTATAGGAACAGGATGAATGATTATCTGGCCACATTAGGATTATATAGGGAATTACAGTTCCAGATTTGTGGTTAAGGGAGATTAATATATCCACACACATCTAATGAGATGCTCCACATTTCACATGTCCAATTGTTTGAGAGCATTTGTCATGAGCTTTTGACTGATTATTCATTAGTGGGATGTATGCGAATGCTAACATCTATTTTATCTGTTTGAACATCAATTAACGAGATGACATCAACTGGATGAAATGACATCTAATGAAGATAGTGTTCAATTTAGAACAAACCAATCCAGACAGGATTGTAAACATGGTTGTGAGACACACAAACAGAGGAGATTATATGGCTCATGAACTGCTATTGTAGTTGATATACGAATTTCAATTCGCAATACTCTTTATAACAATTCAATTCTCTTGTATTTCCCAGAAGACGAATTTTTGTCCTGATGAAGTATAACCCTTCAACAATCACTTCATTTTTCCAGATGCTCTTTTTAACAGCAGCCACAGTGAGACTAGTCACTTTCGTGGTAGTCAACGAACTGACTTCGTTGACATTGGCTCTTCCTCGTGCCAGGGGAGCAGGCGAAGTGACTTCCAAAAGTGGAATGGCTCCAGAACCGACTTGCGAAGAATTGAGAGACATGTGGAGGTTCTCAAAGAGACAATCCAGGGCGCCAGAAATAACAAACGAAATCCCGATGTACAGGGATCCGTTCGTTGATAACGTTTGGGAACCGTATTATGCTACTTCAAGAAGTATGGGAGGGTAAGTTTTTTCACAACTCAATCCTAGAGTAATTTTTTTGAAATTTTGAGGGTGAGTCCAATCAAAATTCACCCTGACACAAACTGTTTCCGAGAAGCCACATGTAGAACTGCCGGTATTAATTATCGACACCGGTAACATTTTTGGTGTCACCAGAGAACTTTTTATCGAAATAATTGTTTTTGTCATTATTTTAATCACAAGTAGTACTCTCCTTCAGTAAGTTTCTGTTCTTCATTCATTTATATCAGTGACTGCCAAATGAATTAGAAAGTCTTGTCGAATATGTTTGGATATGGTTTTTTCCTTCAAGCTTGCTGAACACTGTATTCCCATGTCTTTATCGAACGTGGTATCAAATCAAGAGCGGATGATTGAAAAACACTCTCGGGAAAATACCACCGGAAAAGGAAAATGTAATAACCTTCAGGCTGAGTGAAAACGTCGATGAAAATCTAATATAACCTTCAATCCAGACTTTCCGGACTATTGGATCCGTTAAATTAGAAGTGGAATGGTCAAGTTTCCTCCGGGCACTTAACCAAAGCAGTCTCGGATAGTTAATTTCCGGTTGGGCTTTATAGACTTGCTGACATATTGGTTAGAATAGCAATCAATCGGAATTGGTGCTGTTTGTAATGACCATGTGATCGTTCAGTATTTGATTAAGATGCATTGATAACAGGTGGTGGTAATAAGGAGGTGTTGACGATTATAATTATTTTCTCATAGTATGAATTCTTTCGATGTCTCTCCGTCGGTGTGTTCACCAAAGTCTACTGTCTCGTTCGAACCAAATAATAGAAAAATCCTCACTGAATGAAGTTCATCAGAATGAGATGTGGAGACCTGTAGAGATCCCTTCGGTAGAGTAAACAATAGTTTTGGTGATTTATATGACCATTTAATGTGGACACAGCCTCGTCTGAGAAAAATATTAACTCTGCGAGTAACTCCATTGTGTTATAAAGCAAAAGACAAATTCAACTCCGTGTCAACCACAGCCTGCTCTACTATCGAAATTTCCTGACGTAACATATCATGTCTCCATTTTATTGTGTGTAATCAATTGTAAGAGGTTGAAAATTAAGATTTTCTTCTAGTTTATTCCTTATTCGTGCATTATTTTTTTTTATATACAGGTTGCCCGTTATTCCAAAGCACTCCTTCCAAAAAATTTTAAATTAGATTTTTAACAAAACCTTGACACCGAACTACCATGTATGTTGTGAAGAGAATAAAAAACGTTAACTGAAAATGTTGAAATTCAAGATGGCATGCATGAGAAAAACAGGTTTACATGTGTTTCTCCGTCAATTTGATAATTACTGAGAAGGCGAACCCTATTCAAAAACATCATAAATAACTGCCTGAAAATTCAAAGCAAAAATCGAAAATTAGCAATTTCTCAAATTTGTATCTCTTAATGAACGAGATCATTGAAATTACATTCGAAAAACGGACAGCCAGTATAATTATTTTCATAACCTCACATTTTATATGCGTTGAAGTTAATAACCTGAATGACGGTTTTTGAATGTCAAATGATTCATCCAAAATGTTGAAGTTTATCATGAAGGCATCCAAATCATTTAAAAGGAATGTATTCCTGCTATTTATTTCATTTTGTTAGCGAGATCTTGATGATACAAATTTCTACAGATTGTCGTTGCTTGTCGTGTTCTCGCTTACAATAAGAGTGTGTGTTTTATGATACAGCATTAAATTCGCGGAGGCCAATAAAGTTCCATACAATTTCCAGATACGATTAAGTAGTTTTCCTTAATCATCCATCCACCCATCTATCCAATTAGGACCGTCTTGTAATTAATTCCGTCCATATAATTGTGCATAATCACCCCGAGAAAACGTAATATTCTTGAGAGAAATTTAATACGGCTCTCAAATGACAAGGATGAATCCACATTCGACCTGAAGGGGAAAATGGATTAGATGCCAAATGACATTTTACTCACACCTCGGCGCGCTGAAAACATACCTACAGGAAATTCGAAATGGAAATGGCTCGGCGTAGGCGTATGGAAGAGAGAGAAATGATAATAGGATGTCGACATTATTTTCATTCGTTCGGGTTCCACGGGGTATGGAATGAATCCACTTTGAGTATTTGTCTTGTATAACAGTATGATCGAAAAGGGACAAACTGTGTTGCATACTCGTACATCAAAGTGAAAGCGATTTCTGGCGTGGAAAACATATTTCATTGAAAATGTAATTCAAATATTCGTTGATATTTCCGAAATCAAATTGGTCGTTTTACATTTTCAGCAATTCGAATATCACAAATTATTGACCCGAAATTATGATACAGTTTTATGAATTAGAACAGCTGACCTGAAATGAAAGTATTGAAAAATTATTTAATTTAATTGGAAATGTATTCAAAATCAGTTATTTCACATGTTCGGCAATTTCATGTAATGAAAAATCATTTTATTCTCTCAGATATTATATTCGTTTTTTCATGATTTATTATCAGAACTATACCAAATCTGTTTAGTTAATTTTTGCAATCTAGAAAATAGCATTTTCAGTTCATGACGATTCCTGAAAATATTGGGAAGTTCTTATAGAATAGAATATCTTTAGTGTCCCTATTCTCAGTTGAATATGAAGAAAAATATGCATCTCCGTATCTATTTTCCCACATATGTATAGTTCCAAAGAACTGAACAAGAAAATATACGGACGCAGAATATTGTTTCGGGTGTTTTTATCCTTCAATCCAGTAAAGTTTTCGTGAATTCTTCCATGTTACGTTACAAACATTATAAAATAGGAATTCTTCTTATGTGAATCTACATACAGTTTCGAAAATGTTGAAAAGTAGTTGACAAAGTTTCATCCTCGAATTTGTACGTTAACTATCAGCATTTCAAATGGAAGCTGCAAAGTGAACAAGAAATTCTACATTTTGAAAATCATTATTAAGAAACAAATTTATTGAAGATTTAAATATCACATAGTAGGCTTCAATAACTCACGCTAACTTGACCAATATGTCATAGGACTGCTATTTTTCACTTCTGAAAACGTCAATTATGCATATTTATGGAAACCAGAGAAAAAATTTTTTGTTTTTGTTAGCTTGTTGATGTATAATCTGATTACTCGATGACAAATCAAGCACTCATGATACTGGTTTGAGTAATTAGTATTGTTTGGAATTTTCATTCAGATACAATTTACAGAGGGTAATCATTAATTGGGTATGAAACGTGTATCACTTCAAAGCTGTGAGAGTTTGTGCATTCGCAAATGTTTCACGTAGCCTACGCATATTGTTTATAATGGAATTCCATCCTATAATGTAGTAATTCTATCAACTTCAATATTGGTTCCATGAAATTCACGTAGGCATCACTCCCAAAGAGAATGTATGTAATAATTCAATTATACATCAATGCCACACAATCAGTGAACAAATCATTTTTTTCCAGGAAAAATCAAATTACTAACAAAGTATGTTGGATTAACAGGCTAGTTTTGCCAAAATGATTATCTGAATCTGTGTGAAGTTTCGACATTGGCAAAGTTTATTTTCGAAGTTTCCCTCGATTAATTGATGGCTTTCTAACTTTACCAAAAGATCGATAGACAGACAGATAGGCTGACGTAAACTCGACTCCCTGGTCTTATTCCACACATTCCAATAAACCGCGTGTTTAGCAGATTCTTTTACTTCTTGGGTCATTCGTCTGATGGATTATTCTCGTTTTATGGAAGATCCAAGCAATTCCCATACTTTCATTATAACGGCACGTGTTCATCCATTGAATTATAAGAAAATAAAGTTGCACAATGGACGCAAGAAACGAATGAATGTCGAGTAGCTTCCTATACAAAATCAATTCATCGATTCTCAAATATAGTGTAACAAAATGTGCACATTGAGACGAGGAATGTTAGTAGTGGAACATTGTGAAGAATTCTCTCGCAATACAAAGAAATCAAATCCCGCTTTGATATTTCTGTCTCGAGAAGACTTGTAAAGAGTCACTGGGGAATCGGGAATTTCAAATGCATTGACTTCCTGTCGGATGATCCTGGATCCGACTCTGATTTGGAAAGGAAATCAATTTCCATTCATTCCTTCTTCAAGCAATTTCGCGGGACAAACCCGTTTGAAGGGCCCTCATTTGAGTCCTTATACATTTTATCGATGAATCTCCCCATTGATCTCGTTATTGTGTAGAATTTTTAAGACGTTTCACTATAGCTATCAACGAGGCTAGACGGCTTTCAAATTTTATTAGCTGGCCGTGATGGCGAGACACGTCATAGTTTCTTGTAATTTGATTGTAAACTATTATAGTTCACTCGAGTATATCTCTCATATTAGAAAACGAATTGGAATTGTAAAATAAAACCTTACCTGTATACGTGGAATCTAAGAGAGTAACCATCTTCAGAATAATTCAACTGTATCCATCAATTTTCATGAACTGTCAGATATTATGAGGTGAATTTTGAGAGAAATCGGTAATTTTCGGTAAGAATCCCGGCTTATCCTCTTTAGTTACTTTTTAACTAAAGCTTTCGTGTTCCATTCAGCTGAGCCATGAAATAGAATTAGGTCGTTAAAATGCAAATTGTGTTGGCTTTTACAGAATAGAGAAATTACGGGATGTGTTTATTTTAAATTTGATACCAGGTATGTGTCAAAAGGTCGATGAATGGCTAATACCATACGAGCACAAAACAGTTTTTGGGAATAACTTTTCAATTCACTTTCCAACAATACTTGATGTTTACCAAAATGTTATTTTTTTTGTAACCGCTACTTTGCTCCTGTTCAAGACACCCACATAGTAGGTTAAGTGAAATTCTCGAGAATGTCAAATGCCCAACATCTCCTATCGAGTAATTTTACAATAAACAAGGAATTCCTTATCTTACGGAGAAATTCCCAAGTGTTCGTAGAATGTGTAAACAGGGAAATCATGATGAAGTAGGTGACACGACGTGAGAAGTAAAATAATGGCTTTTGTCATTTTCAAACCAAGTTTCGGTATGTTGTTGAGAGTTGAGTTAAAACGTTTCCAAGATCTTTAATAAGGTGAAAGTGAAATGTAGCTCATTTTCCAAATGGTTCCATTAGAATGAGGCTTATTAAATCCCAATCTTGTTATTTGTCACATTGTGAACTTCAGTGAAACAGAAATTATCTCGAGTTTTTTTATTATGTCCTGAAGACGACTACCACTGATTTCTTCGATGTTTTTGTTTGAGAATTTTATCTGTGCAATCGAACTGATTACTTATCACTTTCCTGAGCTGAAGTTTAATCCAAATAACGAAATTTTGCTGTGAAAAACTACTGTTAGAGCGTCTAAAAGCCGCTAGAACAATCTCCCTGACACCCTAGATATGAATGATAGAATCAATATAAAAAATGATGAAAAATTGTGATAATTCTTCTCTTATGTTGTGATTCGAGATACACTCTGTATAACAGAGAATCAATAAAGTTTTCCCGTATACTAGCATCTGTGAATGGAACTGAGGATATCGATCAGAATATGACCCTCCACTAATATTAGTATGCCACAGATCTCCGTTTTCCTTTTATCAGAGTTTATACCATAGATGCATTATGACTAGAACTAGACCTTACAATAGATGTTGCGGATATGATACAATGAGGACATTATTCTATTCTTCAAATGAATGGATTTTCAAATTTATCTGCAGAATTTACGAATGGAAATCCAAATTCTCTGGATTCGTACGATTTCAAGAAAATTGGTACAGCTTATTGGACTTGCTGTTAACTGGTAATGTTAACTTTCGATTCTTCATGTGTGTTAATAATTACCACATTCTCTCTGTATTATTTTCGGGATATTTTCATTTTCATGGAAAAAAACACCTGTGAGTCTCCGCGTATAAGGTTGTGAGTTGAGAATTCAATTATAAATACTTTTTCAACTATTATAATTATGATTATCAGGATGAAACGAAAATCTTCGCAACCGAATAGCTGAAAAAGAACGTAAAATATTGCAAAATCATTTCTGGAATTCCGCAGTATAGATCTCAATAAAATATTTGATAATACGTCTATATGGTTTCAAAACAAAAGATTCACCATTGTTGATACAGGTCATATCATAAATCGAATGAATATTCTATTCTATCTACTTCTACTGAAATCGGAGTCAAATTGAATTTCGATATAGGATGAGGATAAAGGATAAGAGTCAACCCATCTACGGTCACACGGTCTACAAGCCACCCATAAGAATTCACAACCCAGCAGACAGACAGAGAGTATTTGAAGAAATAGTTCGTTTGTACTCTTTCCCACCTCAAACTGAACTACGCAAAACGCCGACATCGTTTCGCTGGCCAGGAACAAGACATGTGGGTGTACCTTCTCGACAAGGGAGGTTTCAAACTTTGAAAGTAAGTTTCAGCTCGAATATGGATGATTACCGATAGTTAAAATAGACAAATAACTACGGACTAAGTAAAACAATTAAACTGCTTTTGCTACGTACGATATACTCTTCCAGAATGATTAAGAAATTAGAACTATTTTGAAAAAGAGCCTTCGACGTCAAACTGGGGATTAGGGATACCTACTAATCGTTTCTTAGCGTCGTTTCTTGTGTTAGTGATCGCACCTCGATGAACAAAATTTATGCAAGTAATCATTTGTGCTCTGACCTACTTTCAGGAATTAATTACAACCGAAAGAGCACGAGAACTACAACAACAAAGGGCCACTGAAGAAGCTGCTGCACGAGCAGCCACGTTGAGAGACTTATCTAACGATAACAGAAGAAATCAAGGAGGGTAAGATACTGCGGCATATACAGGGGGATCAAATTTCAATAAAGAATTGCCAGTATTAAAACATCACGAAACTAGCGAGATATCTCGCCACTCATGATTTGAACAAAAACATCTGGATTAGCTTGAGAATAAAAGTGTGTTTTGGAAATTAAATGGATTTGCATAACGTCGGGATTATAGAAGCTTCAGAATGTATTCGTATCTTTTTCATTTTAGATATTACTATGATTATGGATCTACTGATGACGAAGATATGCCGGTTAACACCATGAACACTGACAATAAACCAAGGAACGCTGGAATCATAGCTTTTCCAGATTTACTGGCTTCTACTTCTACTGGACCGAATTTGGGAAGATACGTTCCCGAATTTGGATATTCCCGAAGTGGTGCTAGAACAAGAACAAGACCAGCTCTTCTGGACGATTCTTTTGAAGTAAGTGGAAAATCAATGATATTTTAGACACGCCATCGGAGACTAACACCTATCTTACGTATTATGAAAATGTTTCGTACATACGCTGTTGCCACCTCTGTAGAAATGACGTTGATATAATTTTTGTTCAAAATATCAAATACATCATTTAAAGATGATTGAATTTTTTTTTTCAGACTGGTTATAGCGGTTATTTACCATAAGGCTAACTATGGACTACAAGGAATTCAAGAGGTTATAGATAAATGTTATATCCACCTACGCATTGCATTAGTCAGCCTTCTTATACAGGCTTTCCCTTAGATAAATTATTTGTATTATATAGTAAATAGAATCATTAGATATGTACTTAGTAGATAGAAGAATCCAGATGTGCACAAAAATCAAAATAATTCCTCAGAAATATCCAGGGTGTAACTTCAACAGCCAAGAGCTCATTTTTCCGGAAAATGAGAATCCAGTACAACGTGATGACACCATTTTGAAATTTCATATATCTACCCAAAGATATTTTGAAAATTTTCGCTTGCAAACATATGTTGAAGTTACCGGGTGTTAATTTGTGTACACAACACCCCCTATATAGTATATATGTATAGATTTGTGGATTGTGCAAAACAATCAGATAAGGTGGATTGATATAAAGGTATGTTGTATCACAGTTGATACGATTCAACGTGTTCTAGTATAAAAAAAATCGATATTGTTAAGATGAATATCTGTTCGTGAACCCATCAATTGGATGTTATATCAAATGTATGTAGTACTTACCTATTAACTGCAGACTGAAAAAATGCAATTCTTGAGTCTGGGCTATAGATGGATGCTATTTTCATAAAAATAATATTTTTGTAAATACTTTTCATTTCATTCGTTCAGTTACCTGGCTAGCTTTCTGTGTACTGGGCGATTTAAATTGTCGTTACGTTTCCATCAAATAACAAAGGAGTTTCATACTGATTTTTCCAGAAATTGTTGGCAATGAACAATGACGAGTTCTCCATTTTATGAAAATATTATAGGTATTTTCCATACTGAAAATTAAGAGAACCAAAAGACTAGCACATTCTGAGAAACTTCTGCACTTGGAATTTCACAAGAAGTGAAAATAGTTAACTGAAACCAGTTCTATAACAGTAGTCAATAATATTGATATTTATTTGTACAATTTTTGATTTTTACGCAGAAATATTTATACTCGCTTCACTTCAGGAATTATTCTCAGACAATTTTCTGTGCAGTGAAGCATTTAGCAGAACCAGCAACATGCCCTATACTGAATTCCGCAATATCATATCAGTCAGTTATGTAAGTGATGCAGATTATCGTTAGAGCCGATATTCATTATGAAAAGGTAACAGTCTTCAGAATACCTTATCTACAATATATAGTCGATACATATCTTGTAACCTCTAAGAATTTTATTCGAACTCATACTTGATATATCATAAAATTCAGTGTAATCATAGCTTTGGTGTTCTGAATGCTGCATATTCAACTTAGTCATTACTAATAAGAAATTTCGATATTCAAACAATTTGAAACAAACTATAATGTGTTATACTAGTTCATGTTTATCATTAATATAGTTCTCTGCCAATTCCCGAAATTCACAATGATATGTAATTTTATCCTACTAGTGGACTTTAATTACGAAGTGAAATATTTCAAATGTTGGGATGAGTAGAATATTTAAGCTGATAGGAATTATGAAAATTTAATTAAGTCTTCCTGAAGCGTTACATAACACTTTGAGGATTAAACTGTTGATTGGTGATACCTACATTTCGAGGTTTTCCCATATCCTTCAGAATATCATTTTCAATTGGTCAGATGTGGAAACAAAGTACAAAAAAGACATATGCTGGAATTATATCCTGATAATACCATATCATTAAAAGGAGGAATGATACGATTCAGAATTACCTAGGATTAACATCTGGGAACAGATACCTTTGGTACATAATTTAGATACATGTAATGTGATGATCGGACAATAATCTGATGTAGGTAATGATATTTTTACATTTCCATAAATTATTTCATAAAATTATTAGTTGACAGAAGTAGGAAACGCATGAACCGACGTTGAGATGAATGACAGTTATAAAAATATATCATAAAAGCATTGAAATTTATCCACTGTAAACATTTAGGAAGATCTATGAAATATTTCTATACACGCAACACTCAAGTTGGCCTTCAGTATATTTAATGACAATGACAATAAATGTAGTCAATTCATCAATATTTATTTCAGAAAAAGCTGCATATATTTATATCAGCTAAATTGATAGGGCCCAAAATTGGCTGATATAATATAGACGAGGAATAGGAAAGATTGAAGTATCTAAGTATTTTCATAAACTTCAAATATCTAGTTAGCCTGTATGTTGCTGACCATACTTGTATAATTGCCTCTTTCTATGTTCGCTGTTCTCATATCTCTGAAGTACTTCTATAGATATATTATAGATATCCTCGATATTACCCACCTACTCCTACTCTTAAACTCTCCTGACTTTACTCTGGAACAAACTGAAAGGGAATTCAATAAATAGTCATTTCGTATGACCATTCAAACGAGAGCATTGAGCATAACTTCAAGAAATTAAAATATGCAATTTCTCATCCATATTTGTACATCTAAGTGTCTACCCTTTCATGTTTCTCTCTGTGATGTACACGAAATCAACTGACAATATTCACTTGATGTGAAATATGCAATTATCACTACCTGTAGTAGGACTTATTTTATATGTAATATATTTATATGTACTTATACTTACTGTTAATTAAATTAATAATAAATTGGCAAGCATATAGAATGGCGTTTCATTTCGCATAGTAGGGTTTATTCAGAAAACAAAGTTTCTTCAGCTGACGTCACAACATGTTAGATCAGATGTTTCTCAAGACCGGTTTTCATTAACAATTATTAATTTGTGTATTTATTCATTTGGTGAATGAAATAATTGGTGAGTAGTTTTCAAATCTTTTATTCGCATGCACTCATGCATGTCAGTATACAATTAAATAAGTATGATATATAAACGAGCACCTTATGTTAGACGTATAAAATGTTAAAAATATCATTTGAGAATAAAAATTAAAGACGTTTCCGTAATTCATTCACATACAATGATTTCAGGTACTAAATAAAAATTTTAAGTTTCGTTATGGAAAATTCACACATATATCAATTTGTATATAAGATAGTAATATCTAAAATACAATCGTGTAGTTTATCACTACATTCGTAAAAAATATTACTTTCAAATGTAGATTTGGCACGCATCATGGACCAAGAAGATGAACTCCTTTGAGATTTGCAAGTTGCCAACTATCTGATACATTTAATGGAAGAATAATGTGGACAGATCTTTCAACGTTTCACAATTCAAAACAATTTTCGGCAAGTTAGGAAATATTGAGCAAATTACAGAAGACTACTATAAATCATCATCTCCTATGCATTCGAATGCATGATTCTCAATGAACTCCCGGCCATTTTTAAAAGATACACTTGAAAATTTCTCTTGCAGTTTCCTAATTGAGAAGGATTCTTCCCGAGTTTCATCAATCTGAAAGACGATTTGGTACAAGAAGACTTTGAATGGTGTGTTAGAAAATTGACCTACCTTACTATCCAAGCTCACATCATCGATTGATATCAACTGACTTGAGCCATCTCTTTTCATATAAGACCAACTACTTGTACCAGGAAGATATTTTTTCTTCACGCCATTTCTGTTCAAGAGCAGTTCATCTACAAGTGACTGTAAACACACTGACATCAAGATTGCTTGTTCACTGGATATGGTTATCCATTGCAATTTATCTCTTGACATTAGATATTCAAAAGATAATTCTAGGCTAGAGTTTGTACTAGATCGGCTATTGGTTGCCATATCTTGTTTATTCTGAAACAAAGGAATTTATATTTGGTAAACATTCAAAAAAAGAAAGTAGAATATCTGGAAAAGTATCAATTTCCCTACTATAATATTATCAAATTCGTGTTTCTTGAACCAAAATACTTGGATACAAAAAATTTTTCATGAAAACCCTGCATATGTGGACTTATACCTTTCATGTAAATTGATCATCAATGATAGTTACAAAGACAAAATTCACATAAAAACATGATTACTGCACTTACATGAGTGGCTGTGATTCTCCAACATTTCATTCTAGTAACCTTGAAATTACCTTCCTTGAACATTTGCCCATTTCCAGGTATCCTCATACTCAATTCTTGATTTCCAATAGCTATCAACACTTTAGTTTGTGGTTTGGGATAATCACAGATACATGGTGAGAATTGCATGAATCCATAATATTTCAACGTTTGAGCAATTTCAATATATTCACGTTTAGCCAAACTTACTTGAAGGCCTGTCAATCTAGATTTGATTTCTTTATTAGCAATGATCCAACCTTTCTCTATCTCAGTAACTGTTTGAACATATAGCAGGTTGAGTGCTATGGGATCATTCAACAGTTCAAAATCATAATTAGGATTCCAATAACTACAACAATGTTGATGAATTTCATTTCATTAAAATACTACTCATAAGATCACCTTTTCCTTAATACTATCTTATTGGCATCTCTCTGGAGTTTGTGAGAAATATATGGAGATTCAAAATCAAGGAGTTTTCTTAAAATAATAATATCCCCACTATTATCTTTCTTGGCAAGATAAAGTGAAAAATAGTCTAAATATTCTAGTGGCAAGTTAATATATTTGAATGCTGTGGCTAGCACTTGTTCTGTTCTGTCAAAAGATGAAACCCAAACAGGAATCTGATAATTGTTCATGGTGTAGATATCCAAATTGATATCCTGTTTCCTCTCACATGTTGTTTCTTGTTGTGCAGACAGTAGAAAACCAATTACTAATTCTGAAGCAACTAACCTTGAATCCTGACCAACTAGAAGAAAGTAAGATTAATAGAAATGATCACAATTTCACAATTCCATTCACAGATGAATTTGTTTTCTCACTTGTCTGGATATATTTCTCTAATTGTATTCTCCTTTCCTCTAATTGAGAGCTAGTAAGAGGAAGTAATTTCTTAGGGGGAAAGGAAGGTATTGTTTCAGAACCAAATGCTTTTTTCAACTGTTCATTCAAATTGTGCAGTTGTTTGTATCTCACTGTGCAGTGAAAAATGCCATTGATGTGTATATTGTAACCCTGAAATTATAATTAACATATCAAATGTTTCATATTTGTTAATGGAAATAACCATACAATAAAAGTTGACCCATTTCCTTCATTCAATTCTTGGGTGTCGGGGATGGAAAAATGCATCTTAATTTAATATCCACCTGTAAAAAATTTAAAGAACAAAGGGAACCTCAACTAACAAAATTATAACAATTCACAAGAAAATCTATATCCATTATTTATTTTTCTTTAGCGAATGATTCTTTCAGTTCTTTCTCCTCCCACTCCACCTGATCAACATGTCGTTGTCACTAATCATTAGTGAACTGTCAGGTTGAATACTAATATGAATGACACGGTCTAGGGATAAAGAGGATAAAAGTAACTAATCGTATGGATGAATAGAAGTTCAGAAAGCGTAATTATGAATGACATATCAAGTTTTTAATTATTTTTGCAAATTATTCATTACTAATCATATCGTCACTCGTTCCTCATGAAGGTCATCAATAATATTTACCCATTTTCTATGCGTTTCATGTTTCATGGTCATCTATCAACTTGTTGAAGTTGTTCGATTCATTAAAGGGGTTTTCTATGGCATCAAAGTAATGTCATTTATTACGAAAAATTTCAAAGTGGAACAAAAAAATAAAAGAAAACCACCACCTAGGCCTCCACCTCCAAATTTCTCAAAATACAAAAGTGAGTCAGCCTTTGGTTTGAATCAATATGAAGATCTGATTGATTTGAGTCCACCTCAATCACCAAAGGTTGAAAGGATAAATAATTTTGGTGGGAGTGTATCAAGTTCATTCAATAGTAGTACCAGTAGTTTGGCTTCAAGTAAAAAAAGTTCGGAGTATGAAATTCCACTGTCCAACAACGTATGGCCAATCAGCAATGGCTTTGATGAATCCACTCGAGCTGGTTACAGGAAACAAAATATTCCCAATAGAGTGGGAATCAATAATACAAGTGATATTGGAAAAGTACCCAATCAAGTTGTTGATATATGCTCAACATCTAAACCAAATAATCAATCTCAACAAACTGTGCCTTCCATATTTGGACCAACCATTATAAGAGCTCAAACACCTAAGACTAAAGTTTTCAATGATGTGCAAAATTCTTCCATGTGTAGTGATCCATCATTACCCTCTCTTCCAATGCCTTCTGTACCTCCACCAAGTCCACCAAAAGAAGTACAAAATATTAATTTGTCATATGGAATTGCTTTGTATGATTTTAATGGAATAGAACCAGCAGACTTGTCATTCCAAGTAAGTATTACCATGAATGTATAGCTAATCTTCTAGGCTAGGAAAAACTGAGCAGATTTTTGATTCATTATGAGACACTGTTGTTTTTCAGGCTGATGATGTGATTATCCTTTTGAGAAAAATTAACAACGAATGGTATCATGGAAGACTACTTGACAAAGAAGGTATTTTCCCGGCTAACTTCATAGATGTAATAGTACCTTTAAATGAAGATAATGAAACTGTGATGGCTCTGTATGAGTTTCTGCCTCAAATGCCAGGAGATTTAGGTCTTAAAGCTGGTCAAATGGTGAAGGTGGTCAAAAAAATTAATGCAGATTGGCTTTATGGAGAATGTGAAGGTCAATATGGGCAATTTCCAAGCAATTTTGTTGACAGAATACCACAATTATGAATTAATTCAACCTATTCATTAAAATCATTACTTCATCACTGAAACCATTGGATATACTGAAGATCTGGAGGAAGATTGTGAAAAATTCTCTGAAAATTGTGATAGATCCATTAAAGGAAAATAATGTTATTCTTGTTCAAAGAAATACTAACACAATATTGGCCACAAGACTATGTATGATAACAAATATGTCATGGCCAATTTCAATGAATGTGTATGAAACCTTCAAGAGACATTTTGAAATGTTACAGATCAAATGAAATTGTATCATTCATTGCACGAACCAAAATATATATTTTGTATTGTATTGACACCAAAAATATAATAAAATATTGATATTTTTATTACCAAAATAGTTTCAATAAAAGTTCAGTCTAGGTTGAGGGTATATAAATCTTTGTAAAGTTATTGAATAAACACAACTCAGATGAATATTGGAAGAAATATGGAAATTATGTAATAAAAATAAAGATAGTCAACATTTTATTAGAAATTAGTTATAACAGGAAGAATTAGGATAACATTCATACCGATTGGCAAATGTACTCATACATTTGGAAATTATTTAAACAGTAACATTGAGATATTTCAAATCAAACACTATCATACAACAAATCTACTTCGATTATATACATTAGATCAAAATTGGTTTCTAACAAAACGTTGCATAATTGGATACAAAATTCAATATTTAGCCTACATTATTGAATTAACTATTCAGAAATGAATTAAATGAACATCAATGAATGAGTGATGATTAATAAGTTGTATTAATCATCACATTTCTGAATTTTAATTTAAAAAAAATTACATCATAGTTATATTAATGGTACCCATTGAATTGAAATCATAATTTTCTATACAATAATATTCGAATTTTTTATGTTCCTCTATTGTTTAGTTTCCACATGCAGAATTCAGGTCAATTTAAATTACTGTGTCAAGATTTCTATAATAGTTGCTTTCTGTTGGTTAAACATATTGCAAAATGATTGTTGTTGAATTTCCACATAAAAAATAATTTCAATCAATGATGGAATTGATGAGTGAAAAACTATTTACAGGAACACTGGATGAAAATTTTGTTAGTCTGGTCTATAAATTGGTATTTTCGGTAGAAACTCTATTAATATTACATATTCCATCATGGATGATGAATCACAATGTTGCTTACTGAGCCTCCAATGGAGCCCTAATTTGTTGTAAAGATAACTGTTTTCCCACTCTAATAACTTTTTCAAAGAATGCTGTGTCTGAAATGGAAAAATAAATCATGAGAGTGGACCTAGTGCAAATTGTATTTTGTCAAAAAAAATACTCATGAGGCAACTTACCCTTTTGCTAAGGCATATAACAGGCCATAAGGAACAGCCTAAAGTGCAGCAACAACAGAGGCATCCACAAAATAACCATTTTACATTAACTGGAAGTGTTTTTTTGAGAATACCATTTATGCGCATGACACTTTCTTTGAATTCTTCTGGTGCTACTCTAGACACTAGGCCACTAGGAAATTCAGTACTAAATTTATTGCTTAGGCCAAATCTAAAATGAAAATTATTTTTTTCATATTATGTTTCAAGCATTAAGACCTGTCACATACACAGTCATATTCCCAGCACCACGTATTATAACAGGGTCAGGTACCAGAGAAATATCACCAGGAGAATTTTCTTCATTATTTTCTATTTCTTCCTCATAATAAATTGCATCAAATCCTTCCATTTGTCTTGAAAGTAAACTTTCCAATGGAAATCCTTCTGCTTAACTATGAAATATACAGACGTTGCAAAATGAAAATAAATTGTTAACAAATTCACTTGTGTTTGTTCTGTTGGATATTAATATGTGAGATGGTTAAATATTATAACATTTTCCTCAACTCGTCTTTGTTTACGTTCTTCCGAGCATTATGACAGTGGCAGGTGACAAATCAGTCCTAATAAAACCACAGAACACTATCTTTATATAGATAATACAATGGATTGACCGCATTACATTCCAGCGAGGAAATATGGCATCCTTAACACTAATCGTTATGATATCCTCATTTAATAATAAGACTTGATCAATATTTTGGATCGAGTCAGGTTATCCGATTTTGGTATAAAACATTCTACAGGATTCTTGTGTGACGTCTGTCATCGTTGACATGAGTGGATGTAGACGTCAAGCACTATTTATGGCTATGATATATGCCCCTCCTCCGTGCGTAGGATTTGTATGTATTTTTATTTATTTGTATGTGATATGTCGAATAAACTTATATTGAAATTTGGTTGGTAGTTATTCATTCAACTGTTGATTTCAGCTATAATTTGATTTGAAATCAAGAACGTCTACTGAATATTCATGTCCAGTATAAAATTACAAGATGATATCAGTAATATCCCGTTGGCAGATGATGATCCTCAAGGTATGTATATTTACTGTTCAAAAAATACCCAACAATAGGTCTACACTATTTCCAGTGATTATTAATGATGAGCCCGAACTAGCATCTTCATCCGACGGGAATTCGTTAAGTATGATTCACGGTAGAAGCATGGACTCAATACAGTCTACTTTCACTAATGGCAGTTCTAGCCCCCAACACAATAGTTTAGAACCTGATTCCAGCCCCGATGAACAAGAAGAAAAAGCTAGGTTGATATCACAAGTTCTTGAGTTACAAAATACTCTTGATGACTTATCACAGAGAGTTGATAGTGTCAAAGAAGAAAATTTGAAATTGCGTTCTGAAAACCAAGTACTTGGTCAGTATATTGAGAATTTGATGTCAGCCTCAAGTGTATTTCAGTCAACATCTCCCAAAATTAAAAAGAAGTGAAAAGTTAATGATATACCAAATACATTTTTGGAAATGTGTTAATTAACACTGCACCAGCTTGTTTGAATATTATGACAGCCTGTGATTTATTTTAGTACCTTAATTTAGTGAATTTTATGCCCAATCAACATCAATTTCCTTCACCATAAGAAGGTGGATGTTTTTGAAAAGTTTTCAAAACCTTAATTCATGTTCACAGTATAGAAGCCCAACAGATATAATTGCACTATTGTCAGTTTTGGGCATATGTGACTCACCTCTTTGATTATAATGAATTAAAAGTAAGCTTCAGCTGCACGCTAACGATATTAATGATAATATCAGTTATAGACACTGGAAGGTTTTTGATGTTGAATTTTGAGAAACACTTGGATATCTAATTATGTAAGTTCTGAGGAAATAACAAATAGAAGCTTATTACACAAATTGAAATGCATTATTCATTTTTATCAACCAAAATATACTGTAAAGCTAACTTCCAGAAGACAACTATCCACCATTAGACTGATAAGAATTATGCTGATTTGTTTCAAGCACACCCATAACTTTCAATTTATTGCATGTAGTGAAATAAGAATTAAAACGAGTGTTTACATAGCACAATTTATTTAAAATAAATTATTTCATTTCATTATCTCAATATGAGAAAACAATATTTCATGAAGTAGCTGTCTATACTCCATATTTGGTTAATATATATTATATTATAATCTTATGGCAATCTGAAAAAAGTTAGTGTTTGCTCTGTAAGTAGTAAGTAGTTCTTTATGAAGCAGGTACATTAAATTCTGTAAAATTGATATGGGTATGAAGAAATGATCCATAATTGCAATTACACAGTTTCATTTGAATTCATTAAAAAATATTCGTTCATCTACCATAATACTGTATAAAAAGTATCAACATCATAACACTTTGATCAACTTTAGTATATATGAACAAGAACAAGTGTATCAAATGAGTCGAAAATATTCAGCTGAAAAAAATGAGAAATATTGTAGTGTAATGATGATGATACTATTTTTCTGAGCCAAGAGCAGTCACACATTCTTTTCATGAAGTTACGTAAATGATATTCAATCTGTCTTTCAGAGAATCAGTTATCTCAGATCAAGCTGAAAATATACATTGCCATATAGCTGTCAACAAGTATTCTCAGGAGTGAAAGTGATAGCCCAAAATCCTTAGGTATTTATTCATTCATACAAAAAATTGTCACCCTCATACTGCTTGGAATGTCCATTCCTTAATTCATGACTATTTCTCTTCAGAGTCATTGTTGGAATTTCATAATCGTCCACATAATGTTTGATAGATTTTGTTGTTCCATTTGGAGAATACACACTGGAACAGTTGTGTTTTTTCGGTATTTTTTCCCTCGTAGGAACGGATATATATGGATTCTGCTCAGCAGTCATATAATGTGGAGAACTAGGAATACTGTTATTTTTCTTCCTCAGTATATAGTACGTTAAATACATTAAACCTGGTAGGAGACCCACTATGGCACCAATGAAGAAAAATGAGAGCCCTATTGATACACAGGAAAACTGTTCCATTTGGCTTCCTAATACGAAGACATCTGAAAATTTTTGGTTATTTAAATTCCAAAACAAGATTTACGAATTACCATTCGAAATGTCGCCCAAACACATCCTAGTTTCTTTTCTTCTTCCTTGACAAACGTGCGGCCCTGGATTTGCATGAAAACATGTTCTCTTCCTGTGTTGTTCATTATTTTCATCACACAGTGACCATTCTGTCCAATTGCCCCAGCCCAAAACAACTGAAAACAATAATACGTCATGTAGGCATGTGTCAAATATTTTGCAGAAGTTCCAACTTTCTTCATATTGAGAAATTCATTGCAAACGAACCAAAAAAGCAATGAATGTAATATTGAACAAACCTTCGCATGGCTGATCTTCACAAGGCTGTTGTTCCAACGGAGGTCCATTGCATGACTTCCCCAAACAACTCCGCGATCTAGTTTTAACCCCCCAACCACAAGAAACGTTACACGGAGACCATTCCGACCAGCACCCCCAAGTATCTTCACAGCTGTGCTTATTGCACTCCCTGGTTTGGATAGATTCTCCTGTACAACTACTGCCCCGAAGGCAGTACCTCGTACGTCGTTGTTTACCACCTCCACAAGTGACAGAACATTCCGTCCAATCATCCCAAGGAGTCCAGTCTGAACCGGAATGTCTGTCCTCGTCTCTCACTATGATTTTGATCAAATTCTGGTGTTTAACCGGCGCTTTGCAAATTATTTTGAACCTCTTCTGCGAATCGGCCACCTCGTGAAAATCGACTCTCTTCTGTTCACCGCAAGATTCCTCCCCGCACCTTTCGTACTCGATGTCATTTCCTTTACAATGCTGACCACCATTGAGAGGGATTGGATTATCGCACTTTCTTTGCCGTAGTTTGTACCCCCCACCACAGTTCGCTGTACACGACGACCAAGGAGACCAAGGACCCCACTCTCCGTCTACCGCTGGCGCCGGACAAGGAGGCGATTCTGCGCAGAACGCTTCGGACCGGTCCTGGCCCACGCAGACACGTCCACCGAAAGCAGGTGCGGGATTCGTGCAACTCCTCGATCTAGTTTTGACAGAGCTGCCGCAGGTCGATGAGCAGGATGACCAAGCAGACCAGTCCGACCATCCTCCGTGAATGGTGCAGTTGGCCACTTGAACCGAGGAGCCTTCGCAGGGCTTCCCGTTGTTGGCAGGTGACGGGTTGTTGCATTGTCGGGTTTGGCAGTAACAATTGTCGGATTGCTCGTATTCAGAAGAAACTTTGTGGGAGCACAGAGACCACTCTGACCAACTGCTCCAACCTAATGAGAAGGAAACGTATTATATAACTAGTATAAACAGTAATAGATACATGGCAATGGCTCCTTCTATGCGCTTAGTGAAAACACCTCACAAAAAAAGTAATGAGAAGAAGACTTATTTAGGGATGTATCAACAAGCTTCAAATTGATCTGGACACAGTGGAATAGAAGGCAATTTAGCTAGCTAGGAAGGGGTTAGCTTCACCTTACTTTGGCCTTGAACCAGTTTTTGGGGAGCCTAAAGACACACTTAGGAGCTGCACCAAAAGACAGGTCAAAGAACTTCAAAGAGCCTGGGATAACACACCAGGACAAGAATATAATAAACTTGTTACTCAGGTGAAAAACGAACTGATAAGATACTTAAATCAAATAGAGATCAGATAAGATTAGTAACAGGTCTCTTTACAAAACCAAGCTCCTGTGAGAAAACATTCACGAATGATAGGGCTTTGCCAAGCTGACCAAACTTGTAGATGAGCAGCTTGGAACCTGAGACTACTAAACGCATTTTGTGCAAATGTGAGGCACTATCGAATGCTATTCTTGATAGAAATCGATTATTCTCACCTCCATCAATTGGGGTATCCAATACTGGACAAGAATTCATTGGTTGCTTCCAAAATCCCGAATGAGGATTGCCATCAGGTGCTACAGAACAGGTCTCCTCTCTCTCGTTCCAACCACAGTAAGGATCCATGGCATTTTTGCACGTTTCGTATGAACCGTGCCTGTTGCAGTGATCTGTAGAAATCTGCACCAAAGCGTCATCGGTAGTTATATACACCGAGTTTGTTTCCTTCAGAAACTGCATGTTTTTTATAGGGACGCCCATCTGAGGGACTGCTTGCCATATTTCTACAACGCAAGCTTCTTTATAAGGAGGTAGTAAACTGAGCTTCTTGATCAGTCCTTCCGTCGTGGCCGCGTACATGACATGGACATTGGTGTGTTTGGTTTCAACCACGTCAACAGTCAAATGCGTCAACCTTTCCAGGATGGTCACGTGCAAGGGGTTGAGAGTCGTGGGTTGCACAGCTAAATCCATCAGTTGGTACTTCGAGGTCTCCAGTAAATTAGTTTCTCTTCTGGAAGGTTCGCAGCTGAAATGATCTGCATGGTTATTAGTCTGACTACTCCAGGCGCTACCCAAGTCTGGTTGATGCTTGAAAGGGCCGTCGAAAGCGTAATTGATATCTGCCAAGGTGAAAGCACAAATTGCTGATCCGGCTATGCTATTTGGCGCAGTAGTAAACGTCGCGTACACTATGTTATCGTTAGGCACGTAGGACATGCTTTGTATTTCGTTGAAATAAAAAGGGTAATCGCTGCTGATGGAGCAATTCAGCCTTGCCTTCAAGAAGGTTGTCCAATTGTCTCTGAGCATCGCATGTTCACCGCCACGGTCGTTTTTGCACACGCGAGCTATGCGCGAGTAAATGTTTTTACCACAGTTTATGTACTCCACGGCAGCCTCTCTGAATAAAAAATATACGTATTTATCACTTTCGAAGGAGCCCACGAACTGTGGCTCGTTCAGCCAGTAAGGGTTGTACTGTTTTGTTCTGAGTATGGTCGTACCAACACTCTTTGAGATCACTGAGTCTGAGCCTGAAAAATCAGTTGGACCACCGAAGTAGTATTCACCGTTTTCTGACAGGAAAGCAGTCACGTTGGATGATGGGTTGTAGGGGCTTTTTGCTATGCCATCAACCATGATGGTCACGTTCGTTATATTGTCAATCTGCAAGATAAAAATATACTTAAAAGACTGTCGACTCGATTAATTTTTACCAAACTGTTGACCACAGTTGGTTTTCGAGAATTAAACTTGTTTTCTGGCCAGCTACACGTTGTAAACTCCTCGAAATATATTGTCTTACCTCCCTCCATGAGCATTGTGGGGAAAAGGAATTGGTTCCACAGGCAAGAATTTGGTAGCCGTTGCTGAGAAGGATCTTGATGTAGTTATGACAGTTCTCCTCACTTTGACCTTTGTTTAAACACGATAGTCTCTTTTGATCTGTGGAAGCCCAGCTTGCATACTCGAGAAGTTTCAGGTTTGACAATGACAGACGATAGAGTCCGTCTCTGAAAAACAAAACATCATCGAGGAATTAGCTTGAAACAGTTGTCCTTCATTTCTCTAACTGATTTTGGAATTTTCCCAAATAATTGGACCGATAATATCAACTATTTCCAATAAAGAATCTTCAATTGTAAAAAGTTAAAACATAGCAATTAGCGATATGTCGTAGAAAATGACTCACCTTGCGCCTGCTATGATTTGCTTTCTAGATATGTCAAATAGCATTTGCGAAAACGATGCATTTCCCTGTGATTGAGAACTAGTGATCGGGGATCGAAAACTAGTGGTTGACGATTGCAAATCTACCGAAAACAAAATGGCGTGTTACTTGCATGTTTCTATTTTTAATTCATTGGCTTACCTTGGTATGAAATGAATCTGAAGTCATCATAGACGTATGTGGCTGCGGGGGTTGAATATAATGCCAATACACATACTTTGAAGATGGTGGTGATTCCATTCGATAACATTCTTGCATGTTTCTGAAATGGTAATGGGAAAAATCAATATCGACTGAGGCTATAATTTCAGGAAAGAAAATGCACCCACATAGCACACGACATCCATTGGATATACATTTTAAATCCAATTTAGCTTCAAAACGTCCATATGGACGTCGAGTGGACTCTATCTACGATTCTTTTCATAATATCGATTGAGATCAATGAATATCCAGTTGAATTCTCATTCGAACAAGACAAAATAAGGAGAATATGTGTGGTAATGTATTGTTATGCATTCCAGAATATATTATTTCGTTTATGTTTTCGCATGGTGATCAAATTTCAGTTCATAAATAAATTCATTGAAACTGGAAACGTTGGTGTCAAATCAAAGTAGATGATATTTGTCCCCTCTTGTCTGTTGATATTATTTGTGCTCTTTTCTAGATGTCGACTCATATGATAATAATAATAATAATGATAAATATGTGATCATAACAGTATAAAGGATTACGCGGTATTAGTATATGATTCCACTTGTTGATTTTGTACCTGATGAGCAATTATTTCGATAAGGAATTATGGGAAGCTCTAAAACATGTTAATTAAGAGTCAGGTTTCAGTATTGGGTTTCGTGTTATTATTTATATTTACAAAGTCGTGATGAACATGTTATTCATTCAATTGTAAGAAATGTTCTAAGTAATGTTTCTATTTTGGGGACTTTTCTCTATAACTATATCAATGATTTAGAGAAAAATTCATGAGATAAGTGTAACATGATATTGCAGCCGGTATGTCTACGTGCGATTTGCCATTCCCTCGCTTATCGTAACGATTTAGATTATTTGCAAAACATACATGATATTCATTTTGTTATTAAATGAACAAATATAATCTGCGATTCGAGTATTTGAGTCAAAGTACAATTTTTTCATAACAAAGATTTCTAAATTTATTAAATCACCTTAGTTTGATGAATTCTCCAGAATACTTTAAGAATTTTCAGCTTGAAAAGATCCATCATTTAATCGATTTATAATTCAATTCTCAAATATTCATTTTCTTTTCGGTAATTATGCATTTATATGCTTCATTTAGACGAACAATTTCTGTTATCACTGTTTCGAGACTAACTACGAATCTGAAGATATTGGTTATAGTATTTCTGAATAATTTCACTGTGGAAAATTCGAAAAGTCTTTTTTACCGAATTAATCTCTCGATTTATTCTGGATAAGATGAATGAAGATGAATTGGGGCAAATTCCTGAAGGAATTCGAATAAATTTGTCTGAACTTACAGTCTTTTATTATCGGATTTAGGACTGTTTCTTGTGCTAAAAAAAAAACTTGAAGAAGCAACCGACTTTAATTAACCCAAAGCATAATATAAACACTTATCTTCATACTCACTTACCAATTAGTCACATCAACAATTTGACTTACAAATGCAGCAACAGGTTCATAAATGAACCTATTTATTTATCAAACCTAAATTATTAAGCACAATAATATTTGCTTCTGTATATACAGTGAACTACTTTCACAATGATGATTTCTAGATACGCTATTTTCTCATAAAAATTATGTAAGAGTGAACGTCGTCTCATGATAAGATAAGATGTTTATTTTGTGTACAATTTTTTAAGAGCATTTGAGTGATATTTTCGATCTCAAGTATAAAAATAATTGTGCGACGAAAACTTCGCATCCTGTTGATATTGTGTTGTTTGAAATAGATGTTCCATAGAAATAAATATTGTATAACTTGATGCTAATATTTTAAATTGATGATGTCAATATTCCCATGAAAAAACTAGTTTTTTTTTCGTGAATAATCCTTGAGCCTATTTAGGAATATGAGGGGTGAGTTTAGTGACGTCCCGGAAGGAATCTTGATCGATCAGATGACCTTAAAGTGTGCGCCCAGCCATACTTTGTTTCATATCTCTTATTATGTATGTGTAAAAAAAGTGATACTACGTCAATCTGCGATAAAACATTGGATAGGTTTTGCTACGTGTTTTGCTGTTCTGAGACCATCTTGAATAATTGAAGGAAACCATTCTTTATAAAGAGATGAAGTTAGAGAAACATATTAATCATATGACAACGAAACGTGATTTTCATTCAACACAAACGGAAATGGCAATTATTTTATTAAAGCAATGATACCAGCGTAAGTGAATAACAGAGAAATAGCTATTGTTAGAAGACAAGGAAAGAAGTGGTACTCATCCGTTGTTTGATTCACATTTCATTTCTTATACATACATTTTTACGTATTTATCCACTACACTACGAGAGCACAGAATTTAAAGAACGCACTGTGTATAAACTTTTTTTTTCTAATACATTGTTCATTTGGGACTCCAAAAATATATCGGCATATAATATAGGGTGTTGTCGTAAGTGGCATGACTCAAACGTGGACCCTGTATGTTCAAAAATCAATTCATTTCGTAATCAGTGTATACAAAGCCAATATTGTATACTGGAAAAACACTTATTGTCTTTATTTCTCGAGGTTAATAGTTTTTAACAGATAAATATATGAAATGGATCGAAAATCCATTGGCGATCACCTGTCATTATATCTACCTACTTACCGAAATTATCATGAGAAACAACAATTTGAGAAATTAGATAAAGCATACTAAAAGAATTTCAACGTGGGTTGGTTTTGTTTAAATATCCTTGTTTCGTGTTGATGTTTTCATATTAGGTAAAACAACTACGTGTGATTTGGCATGAAATAACCCCTTGGCTATTTTTCTAACTAGTCATAGATGATAATTAAAACCATAACTGAAATATACAAATATGATGTGTGAGTGTATTGTTTGTCCAGGTTCCATCATCTTCTATGTTTTCTCGTGTTCACTTCGAATATTTGACGTTAAGGAAATGAGAAATCATTATTTGCATAAATCAGCACGAAACGTAGGAAGCAGTTTTCTTTCGAAAAACATCTAATATTGGTTGAAAAAACAGTTTTGACAGGAAGTGGGTATAATTGAATATCTGAAAATAAGAGAAGAAGAATACTTATCGGATCAGCATTTTCTGATGATTCTTCGCCCTTTCGAATTCGTCTGAAATGTTTCATTATTTCAGAATTATGGAGTGTTTTCTATCTGTGTATTGAAATGAGATGATAAAAATAAATTACTTTTCAACCTTGTTACGAAAGAGTCTGCTGTCCGAGACCTGAATACTGCATTTTTCTAGAGGTATATTCAGATCGATTGTAAGTTGGAGAAAAAATGCTTTTGCTGTCTGTTGTCAACTTGTATTATTTTAGATGAATAATAATTTCTATTCGCCATCAAACTATGAATCGAATGTTACATACAGATTCATAGATTTCAACAAAAAAAGACGAATAGCGGGAGCAAGTGTGCACAAGGCTTAAGATTTCTACAATAGCGGTAAAGCACTCTTCACATAGATTTAGGCAGAAAGTACACTCGCTAGTAATGAGAAATAAAGCAGTTCAGTTTCTCTTCTTTTTATTTACTGCGTATTCCATCAACAAATCTATCAAATTAAATTGTCATTATGAAACAATTGAAAAACATTTCAACGTAATGGTGAATGGCCTTATTGATCGAATATAATTTTACACTAAATATATCAAAGGGTCAGAAAAGAAATTTGCACTCCAATGATCATTTTTGCAACAATGTACCAATTCAAGTCGTATAGATTATGATGTCTACTTTCACATCATTCATTTGTGAGAAAGTGATAGTATTCAACTTTTAATCATAGAAACTGGACCTATCATTAATGAGAATTGTGTCGACGTTAATATTTGTGAATTTCTAAGTTTAAAGAGCGGACCGGTTAGTCGAATGAATAATTTGAAGGTGATGATGGTAGGCCTTAAAAACCAATATGATATAGCCAATGAAAAGATATATAGAGTAGAATCTCCACAGTGTTTTCAATCGTTTTCTAATATTAGATTTTTATGCAAACTCTGTAAATGCTGTTTATTATTATTCGGTTACACTAAACTGATGATGTAGATTCTGAAAATATAGAAGTTCAACAATCGATAATAATGTAGATTCTTTTAATAATCTGGAACTTTGATAATTTTGCGATATCTATAACCCGTTTCAGCAGAGATAATTAGCAATCAATAATTGGGTCAATATTTCATTTCATATTCCAACTTGAATCTCTTTCGCGAAAGCATTCAGAATGTAAAACAATTGTGATTGTAATCTCGGTGAACGAACATTTCCAATAATAGTAATTCTCTGAACCCACCAATATCAACTGACAAACAGGATCCCTGAGCTTGTATATGCGATGTCAGTGTTATTGAATCCCTTATCCAACAGCGAAATTAATATCTTCATTATCCTGCGGGTATTAAATTTTGCAACGTTTCGTCAACATAAGAGATGATCATGCCAGATTGCATTTCATCAATAATTGAAGATACCAATTGATGGGTTAGAAATTGTCGCATATAGATATTCCTTCCTTCTTGAGACACCCGGTATATTGCTTTAACGATAACTTTTAAACTGTCAGCATCTCTCATAATGATATTGACGAATCAAAATAAACCGGCTGCATCGGAAAGCATTTGATGTTATAGCTGTGGTTATAGTTTAAAGAATAAACAATAACTAAGCGATTATGGATCTCGTACTTTGTTCAATCAATAAATACTCCAGAAGAAAATAATTTATAGTTCGATTTTTTCTGAAAATATTTCGACTGATAAAATTGTTATGTGGCGTGTATGTTATAACGAAAAATTTTTCGAAACGTAATTTTCCAAAGAGGCAACTTCTGGAATCGATGAAAAAAATTATCAATGACATTTTTGAACACACATTCTGAATCCAGTTGTTGATTTAAGACCGAGACTAAATAATCTATTTGTTTAGTTTTCTAAAAGTTACATCTGTAGATGTCCCCGTCTTCCAATAACAAATGTTATTCAAATGTCAATAAAAGACAGAAAACCCCATAAACTGACGTTAGGACAATCTTGATGTATAGTGTCTGTTATAAGACAGGGTAAGGCTGAACACAGACCCTTATTCATTCTAAGATAAATATTCATTGTAAATTCTGAACGGTACGCCTAGTATCTTCCTACGCCTTTTCAAGACTGGTATTAGTCAAGAAATAATATTAAGTTTTGCATTTTGTGAAAGTTCATTATTTAGAGTAAACACTGACGCCTGCATTACATTATTCCGATAATCGTAAATTGTCATCCTCAAAAGAGACACATTATTTATTATTCAAGTGTTTTGAAAGATTTACAAGCAGGTATAAATATCTACCACCTACCAATTTCTTGCAATTCTTGTTCGTGTAAAGTAACCCACTTGAAGATTGTTTCTTCATACAGTTTGAAACCTAATTTCTCTCTTAACTTTATATGGGCATAAGCGCGACAGTTATTTTTCCACTTCTCATATTTTCTTTTAGCTATTTCTTTTTTACAAAATTGTGGTACGAATGTGGTACACATCCTTGACAGTTAGTTATCACGATCAACAAATACCTGTTACTTAAGATAAAAATGCAACCTCTAGATTTCATAGAAATTCTATGGAGTATTAAAATCTAACTTATCGAACAGACTTACAAGTGCAATTTTCTTTCAACATTGTGTTTATTCTGAGGTCATCATAGACGGGGAGCAGCAAACTCTGTGCAAGCACTCAAGGATTCTGTTGAGAATTTCGAAGAAAGCTCAAACAAAAAGTCAACATTTCCAGCACAAATCACAATCGTTCATTCGATTGTCGTGACAGAAATAATTCATTTATCCCGAATCAAAACAGATGCTGAGTATAATTGAGATTATTGAACGACCTTGAGTAAAGATCGTAAGGTTATAGAGATATAAACACACTTCGAGCAAGAGATCCGAGTTTGAACGCCAAACCAAACCAAACACGATATAGCGATACACTACTCAACTAGTGGGATTTTCTCTCAAGAACGTTTCATTCTTAGTGCCATGCGCAGACTCCTTGTTGAAACAGGTTATAAGATTAGGATAGACCAGTAGGTAGGTAATTCTTCAGCAACGCGAAATGTTGTTATCTACCTACCTACCTACCCCACAATCCTCTGAGTTTCTGTGATTCTTTCGTGTGGACAGGTGACTGTGGTGATACCACAAAGCCTCATTGCTATAGAATCGAATTTACAACAGTGGCAGGCCATATCTTGGAAGACTTGTTGCCCACGCAACTTCATTTATCAATATTTTTATTCAACTGAATAAATGAATCATCGTTATAGAAACGAACCAAAAATAGTTTAGTCAGGAATAAACCCAAGAACAAATGTTCTCTGGATAATGAAATTTTGTTTGCGTTCTGATTACTCATTGACATTTTTGGCACGTTTGTTGTGAATGTTTGTATTCTTGCAACACCAACTACAGTTAATTGAATTTTGATTAGTTTTACAATATCAGTGGATTTTACCGCATTTTTTAAATATCGCTATTCTAGAATAGACATATAATAGGTACATTCCATATTCCTAAGAATTTGGTGTTGTTCAAAAAGCGCAATTTCTCGGTGTTAACTTTACTTGTTTCATTATATTAATCGATACTATTTTCTAAGCCACTGAAAAGATAGGGATGCGCGAGGGGAAGGCTGGTGCTCTACCGAGTTGCGCAATAGAAACACTTCTATCTAAAGTCAATACTTTTCGGAAACATAAACTGAAACAATAAAGCATCTGCACCTCAGCCAATTAAACCAATCGAATGTCAAACCATTTGGATGCAAAACATAACTGAAACAATAGATCATTATGTAGGGAATGCTTTTTCAAAAATTCAATATACTGGCACTGCAAAACAATACGAATTTTCAATTCGAACGTCCATCGAACATAACACAAATTAATGTTTGAACTAATTTACCCCCTAGGCGAGAAAGGCACGCCCATTATTTTCAACACCAACATATATCTGACGTCATTTGACAAGATCACATCTCAACACCGATATTGATTCATATATCGAAGCCCATATTCAAAATATTTAATAAAATAAAACAATTCAATGTGCTAGGTCATTTAATAGAGAAATCGAGAAGATTTTCATCTTTACAAGGCCACGTTTCAAATCTTTCCTTCAGAAGTTTCCAGCAACTCTGATAAAACTTTGCCAGTTGTTTGGCATCGCCATAGCAGATGTCTTTTTTATCACAGTCATCATTCAGCAACCGAATATTTTTAGATTCACAAATACGCATGAATGTCTTGAATAATTCTAGCTTGCAAATTTTCAATCTACCAGCTTCTGTATTCAGCTTCTTCTTTGTAACACCCTGTCTCCTTCCCTCCACTGCAACTTCTAGACTGAAAAGAATTACAATTTCAGAAAAAATAACCAAAAGTATGGTTACATCCATAAGAGGTTCGTGAATTATGAATTTTCCAGATAGAAATGTTATTCTCTGGATCGTATCAATACCTTTTTTCGTTGATATCACACCATGAAACACTACTGGAGCAAGGTTTCTTAAAACAATTCTTGGCGAATTCGAAGGTTTTTGTAGATTGTCCAACAATCATTTCATGTGGACGAAAAGGCATCTGTAACTGAACGTTCTCCAGCCTCTTGTAGAGGGCGCGTTCTAAAGATTGTTTGCAGAAAGGTGTCTCTCCCGCAATGGTGAAAGAAGTGAGATATATTGGTTCCTCTAGAAGAATGGATAACAGAGCACCCTGTATACCTAAGTGACACCATTTGGCAATCTTGTCACTGCACGAGACTGACAAAGTGGGGTCTCCTCTACCTTGAAATGAAGAGATCATTACAATTCATCATTTCTTCAAGGTTTGATGAGTATCTCACCTGGTTTGGTTCTGACTACACCCAAGACATGATAGTCAGACCCTGGACATTTCGCATCTTTCTGCGCACAATTCTCCAAGCATTTTGCCCCTGTCCTGAATATATCTCCTTCAACTCTTCTTTTTTTACAGGGAGTTTCTTCTGATCCATCAATTACAACACCAAATTCTTCAGAGTTTTGCATAGGGAATATAGCAGCATCTCCACAGGGAATATGAGTGGTGAAAAAATGGAATTTTATATTTTTATCTACTGTGAATTTGCTGATTTCTTCTTTGAATATTAATACAGAGGGTTCTGTTTGCATTTGGTGATAAATAAATCTTAAAAATGACCTTCTACATATGACTTCAGCATGTGAATCATTCAAGATATCTCCACATTTGGACATTTTATTCCTCCCCACACATTTGGATCCGGTACCTAATGCAACAACTTTAAGTTGTTCATTTTTCTCCATGACAATACAAGACAAAATGGTCCACTCATTCTGATTAGGTTTACCTGATTTTGGCAAATTTTTAAAAGATTCTATGCACAAACTTGCTATTGATTCATGAAAATTGTTCTTAATCTCCATTTTATAGGTGAAAAAATGTTAGTTTTCTAAGGAAGAAACTATGACTATATTAGTATATTATAATGCAGATAATCAAAACTTAAGCAACAACATCTGGATTCCAGGCATATTTTGTTTGGTTAAAATGATCCAGAATATTCATATCAGCTTCAGGTATAACAAAGTTCAATTGGATATTTTCGTTAATATGTTGCTTTGAACGAGCTTTAGGAATTATGGCGACATTGTGTTGGAGGGGCCACCTCAAAAGAATCTTGAAAACAAATATATTTGTAGTTTTTTCAATATGCCCAAGAGCACACTGTAATTTCTACCTGTGCTGGACTCTTTCCCAATTTTGCTGCTATTTCCTTAACAGTTGGATTGTTAAGAAGATTTTGATTCCCAGTTCCTCCTAGGGACGAATAAGCTTGGAGCAAGATATTTTCCTTGTTGCATAAATCAAGAAGTTCTTTTTGATGATAGTTTGGATGCCACTCAACCTGAAATAACAAAGATATTAATTATGGAGATTAAACAGAACTTCAACAACTACACTGCATCATAATATTCTAATAAATGAATATACTTTTTCATACCTGGTTCACAGTAGGCTTAACACCATGATTATTATCAAGCAATTCTCTCAATTGTCTAGTATTGTAGTTTGACACACCAATGCTTTTGACTAGCCCACTTTTGACTCCTTTAGCCAACTGTTTCCAGCTCTCATCTCTCAGGTTCTTGTTTTTCACATCTGAAGAATTCACAGCAAAGGAACCAGGCCAGTGAATGAGATACAAATCTATGTAACCACAGTCTAACTTCTTGAGAGATCTTTCCAAGGCTTCATATGCTTTTTCACCCTGATCATTAGGAGCTGAAAACATCCATAATATATATTACCAAACAATAAATTTATGATTATTCAGAAATGAACATGCACTCGTTCAGTTATTAACCTAGTTTGGATGTGATGAAGATATCTTCTCTACTAAGATTATATTTGGGTAAAAGTTCCTTCAAGGCATTGCCGATGTCTTCTTCATTTCTGTACACTGTTGCAGAATCTGAAATAATGAAACTTTCAAGAAACGACTATAGTATTAATGAAATTTTCTCACCTATTAGTCTATAACCAGCTGCTAAGGCATAATCCAATGTGCTTTTTATCAATTCAGCACCTTGAACCTGATAGGTACCAACTGAAAAATAGGGTTATGTTTACGAACATTTGATTACTGAATTTTGATGCAATTACAAGCAGTGCGATGCATATAGGCAATTACAATGCGTTGATGCGGTTCAATTTGTCACAATTATTTTATACTCTTATCACAGTGAATATGAGCTGAAATAAACCAATCAATACAGTCTGATAATAAAAATTGGAACATTTCACATAGAAACCACTTGAAACCCCGTCATTTTATTGGTTTTCAACAGATTTGTAAGTGAATTTTGAAAACTAAAGGATATAATTTATGTTTGAATATGTTATAATGATCATAAAAATATCTTACATCCAACCATAGGCATGGAATATCCATTATTTAATATGTACCGCATGTCTTCAATAAATTTCGACGGCAGAGTACTGTCAGCAAGTTCGTCTTGACGTGTCAATGTTAACAAACTTAGCAGTAACGGCAAGTAATTTGGAGACCACATCTTGTTATACCACAGGTTATACGTTCTGCGTAAAATATTATTGATAAAAGATGAATTTATTTCTATAGTTGCAATACTTGCATATACTAAGAGAAAATTTGCTTCTATTCCTCTTTTATTTCAAATAAAGGCTAAACAACACGTTGAAGGTTAACAGGTTGTTCTTGAATTTGCATAATATATAATGTAGGTATGTCTGTGTAGACTCCAGATGATATAACAATAAAAATACTCTTATTATGTTTATGCATAACACTAATTATAGAATATACAATATAACAATTATCTTGATTTTCCCTGTTGTGAAAGATTAATATTATCAATCTCAATTGAATAATAGTTGTATAGACCTGCTCAGGGTTTCTTTCCAAAGCAAGTATGAAGTATACTTCAGGTAAAAATGATCTTTTTGTTGATAATTTAATATCTACTTCAAAAGGTTATCCATGATATACTGTGATAGTGCCTGTTCTGGCTCCTTTGGATGAACGTAACGATAGTCTTTAATGAAAACAATATTCCATTCGACTCGAAATAATTTCAAATATTTTCATTATTATTATTGCTACGAGGTTATTGTTCAGCCTGTAGTTTTGTACTGTACCACTACCAATAATTTTAGGATGAACAATAAATTGAAAGAATTCTCAGCTTTGCTTTGTGCAATAAATGTATCAACATTTCATACAGTGTCACCTATGAGAAAACAATTGAATCATTCATGAATACTTATCGAGAAACAAGTAAGATAGGAAACGATATACGTTGACTTTACTATGACTTCAATAGAGGGCGCTGTCAGTATTCGATGAGTGAATGGAATCGAGTGAATGCGCAAGTGTAGAATCTGCCTAAATCCCCATCCTTGTAACGAGTTGGCCCCTCGTGGCTCTACGTTTATGAAAACATTATGAGTTGAGAGACTGTTCACTAAGATGGCGAAACGTTAAGTTGTTTATTGAAATGGAGTATATAAATTTTGTTAATGTCGACTTCAAAAGTGTCGGTAGTCCGTTCAAATTGATGTGTCAACAGTTAGTGAATATAAACTTTTGTTAAAGTGAAATAAGTCGTAAAAATGCGTGAATTCAAAGTTGTGGTTCTCGGATCGGGTGGGGTTGGGAAAAGTGCTTTGACTGTTCAGTTCGTTTCTGGATGTTTCATGGAAAAATACGATCCAACCATCGAGGATTTCTATCGAAAAGAAATCGAAGTGGATAACTCTCCCTGTGTGTTAGAAATCTTGGACACAGCAGGTACGGAGCAGTTCGCCAGCATGCGCGACCTCTACATAAAGAATGGACAAGGGTTTGTCGTAGTGTATAGTTTAACAAATCATCAAACCTTTCAAGACATCCGCCCCATGAAAGAACTCATCACCAGAGTCAAAGGTACCGAAAGGGTCCCTATCTTACTAGTCGCCAATAAAGTAGATTTGGAGCATCAACGAGAGGTTGATTTGGCGGAAGGAAATAGTCTTTCTCAACAATGGGGATGCCCTTTCATCGAGGCGAGTGCCAAGAACAGAACCAACGTGAACGAGGTGTTTGCAGAAATAGTCCGTGAAATGAGCTTTCGTCCTGAGGAGAAAAAAAGAAGCTACTGCTGTTGTACGGTACTCTAATATCGAGACTAATTCTTCTTCATTGGGAACAATGTGTTGAGATAAAACAGCCGACACTAGACTTGCTTTGTGTTACTGTGAACGTCTGAACTCATGGCTCATGGTCATTTGTTATACCTACCACAAAATAGCTACCCAGGACTATTACTATGGATTTTTTATTGTAAATGCTCATTTCTAGTATACCTACTTCAATGGCTTAGAACTGCACAATATCTATATTTTTATACATTGAACAAAATCTTCGTAAAAATGCATAAGAAATGTATTTTATTTACTAGTTTTTTAAACTGAATCATATCTACCCCAAGATCTAATGATAGTGCCTGATAGAAAAACTGCAACAATGGTGTACTACTCTCGGCCTAAAAGATCTGTTTTTGCAAATGGTCAACCACCAATCCAGTCAACTAACACAATTATGGGCCTTCCAGTGTATTTGCTATGCGAATATCCCACTTTATGGTTCTGTAAATGTGAGCTCATACTGTATATATTTATATTATGTTATAACAACTTTATCAAAGATCTGTGTTTGTAACATAGGAACTTTTTCAATCAAAAAGTGATGTGTGCTTGGGATGCGTGCTTGTAGAACTAATACATGTTTTTGTAAGTAAAAAATGTTGCCGATAGGATGTGTGTTCTGAGAGCCAAAAACGATTTGTGATATATACGTATTATAATAAAAAAATTAAGTGGACAACTAATTTAGTTTCATTGTGGTCACATTTTGAATTGGTTATTATATTTTGGTTGATGTATCAGCATAGATGTAAGCTTCGGTATGCCAAAAAAATGATACGTAGGAAGATAAACGTAAGTACACTATTAGAAACAATCACAAGGTCATTTGCTTAGAAATGGTGGGTTATCTCCAGCAAAACCACAGAGACCTATAGCATTAATTTTGGAAATCTTTGATACTGTGAGAAATATAATCTATCCTTTGTTTACAAGTCATTTCCGTTTTGACTAGGTTTTGAGGAATTTTGTTTACATCTTTGTTGATTAACAGTGCAACCCTGTTTGGCTCTAAGCTTCAAAATTCCAAACGAAATAATTGCCTCAATATTTTCAAATTCACCACTGAATTAAAGATTCAGAACAGAAAATTCTGACTGTTCAGGATGCTTCAAACGTTTAATTTCGTGGTAAATTTCATATTTCATTATTATTCAAGTGTACATATTTTACGTAATGACTTTATACCCAGTGTTAGAAATGATATATCTAATAAAATTGTATACGACATCTTTGTTTCCACCCAGTATATAAATTTCATATTATTCAATGTCATAGTACCATTAATACGAACACTGTATGATAAGCACAATAGAGTCACCCACAAATAATACAACGACAACCCTGATGCTAACAAAGGTATACAAAGCATCTTTTATAGAAATTCCATGGCCAAAGTTTGATGTTGATGTATCGACTATTTTGAATACATTCGCTGTAACATAGTAACCAGTAAAATGCATACAAGGTGTGTTGTACCAGGTGGTCCGCTAACGACCATTCAAATCAAGTTAATTGCAAATGACCACAGAAATAAATCGAATGATCGAACTGTCGCAGTTATTTCGGAATATGTTTGTATCGAAATATTAGGATATTTCAATATTGGAATTGAGATCTGAATGTGGTGTTTACCAACCTTGGAACGACCTAGCGTGTTGATGACAAAAAATATGCGATTTTTTGCTTTCAAATTACCTACATTCATTAACATTTCAACTTTGAATTCTGTTGCTTACATAAGTCATGTAATTTCGGGTGTAATTTGTTTGATTTTCTAACAATAAAAATAATCATATTTCTATGACTAATTACTAGACACACTTCTGCATAGTAAGTCGAATTTATTTCTTGAAATCTTCAGTTGTTTTATCCTCATTGTGACGATGGATCAACATTTTTTGAAGTGTCTACAATATCAGGAATCCTCAGTTATGAAATTCGAAATATGAAGTAAGTATTTTGTTTCTGTTGCATATTTTTTAATTTTCTGCTCTCGCAATATTTTCAATATAAAATGAACTCTTAATCGTGTTTTCTTTTCATTTTATATATCATATATTATTAAACTTGTGATGAAAATTGTATTCTATTTAGAAGTTATTTATTATTCAACTTAGCATTTCAAAATATAAATGGTTTGTTTATATTGTATCTTGATTTTATTGTTGAAGAGCAGCCCATTAAACTTCTTTTATCTATGCAAGCTGTTTAAGCCTGTGTAAGATTATTTGAATTGAATTATGTGCAGATTATGCAAGTTGGCACAAATTGTGTTTTCGAAGTTTAAAAGTGTATATTTAGTAGAAAATCAATTTCATCTTTCTTGGTCCTCAGTTCTACTGAAAAAATCGAGAATTTCGAACGTTAGATATTTTGCTCTTTGTATAAGAAAATTGACATGAGCTTGATTCGAAATATCGCTGAGAAAAAAGACAAGTGACAACAGTGCAAATTATCACCAGCTGTCACAACTCCCTTAATATACTATATTTATTCTGAATTCTCAGAAAGAGATATCCTGGCTCTAGAATATACCAAATTTTATCATATTAATATATTTATATCAGAGTCCAGAGGCACATAGTCTTCAATGAACGGAGTAATTGTGTTTAATTGGCGGTTTTATTATTCTCAATGAGCTAGAGGAGGAAAGTTTCTCGACAACCATTTTTTTTTCTATTTCTGCACACATTTCGGATTACACTATACTATACTATCTTCATGAATATTTTTTACAGATCAAGTGAATATTTTGACCTTATCAATCACGTTAGCAATTTTGGTATAAAAAATCCAATCCCATTATTTACATATATGACATAGGATGATAGACGATTCTTTAGAAATATATATCAAATGGAAACGTTCGTCAACGATGTTGAAATAGTTATTGAGAGAATATTCACAATCGGTTGAGCTCTCAACAGTATTATAATTAGTCAGTATGTTTCATGAAATATATTCCAAGTTTATCTCTCCTATTTAGATATTAATTCGATAAGAACCAAAAATAAAATTGTCAAAAGACAATATACCTACGTCTATAAAAATGAAGTCATCTCATGAGAGAATTCAGTAGATATGTCAATTCAATCCAAACTGATAAGGTTCTCAGAATTTATGGCAAGTTTGTTGACTCTTATATCGCTGGCGAATAAGTCGAGAAAAATGTGAAATGTATTCAACCGAATAAAGATTTGTGTTTATGGCGCTTCCGATTCATAATTTTTACCCTACGGGCTTTCAATTTCATACTAATATGAGGTTCATGTATCTAAATACCTCGTCATTTGGCATATTTCTGTTGTTTTTATCGATACATTTGCGAACTAGTTTTGTAAGTAACTCAATCATCCGTGTTTTGAGTGAAAATAAGCAAATTCGTCAGCGTCAATGAAAGTGTTTTTTTTAGCAACGGAACAACAAGATAGGTGAAACTTCTACGAATACGTTTTAGTCAATTGTTTATGAGAAACTTTGATTTCTCGGAATAAAATCAACGATTGTAATGATGAATAAGTCAGTAATTTCCTTCTGAAATTACTGTGTATTTCCGAAATTGTGAAATTTCTGGGGCATTTTCAGTATAATTCCTATTTGTACTTTCGAATGTAAAAATTGTATTTTTACGTAATTTATGGAAAGTAAGCTTCGAGATGGGCGGCTCATTACTTGACAATGTTATGTAATATCACTTATTTGAATATTTATCGTAATCGTTATAATTATGTAGGCATTTTTTGACACAAAGCTATACAAAGACAACTGCATCCATAACGCAAGCGCAATACTCAATATTCTTTCTGTACGATTACTAGTATTTTCAACACTATTTAATTCTAAATTTATACGCATTCTCAGTGGTATTGTCGTATTTTTTATACAATATATTGAACTCATACAAATATTAACCTGTAGTAATTCAACGATCTTAGAAAATTCCAACATCCATTTTATGTCTGTTGGATTCTGGACTAACTGTAAAACGCGTGGCTTCTGCATATTCATATAGGTATACATACACCTGACAAAAAAGTTACGCAAGACTACGTCGCATGCAATATATTTTCATGAATAATACGTTTCGTGCTGTATACTTGCTGGTTCGTTCTTATTTAAATTTGCTTCACGCCATGTTTCGCCTTTTGTTGGCCCTTCTGTTCGTCACTGAAAATTTGGAAATGAAATCCTGAAATATTTGAAAAGAATTGCTGCTCTATTTATTCTTCACAGCAAAATAATAGTTTATTATAGTATCGTATATTCAACATATTAACTGCAAAAACATCGAACAAATTATAATTTTCTTTTAACCTTCTTGGTATTCTCAGCAGAAAATCCATCACCAAAGTGTTGATAATGACTAACTTGTCTTTTTCTCAGAAGCGATGTGATTATCCATGAATTTCCAGAAGCATAGCCGATGCCTGGTCAGTTAAGTTGAATAAAGGAATACAGTTTTGATATTGGCATAATCACACTATGAGTCACTGAGATGCATCACGGATAACTCTTCGAAAAGCATTTACACAATTTTTGTGGTATACTCATGTGATTCATTGTATATATACAAAATCGATAGAAATGTAACATTATTTTTCAACAGGTTGATGAAAAAATAAGATATTCACAAAAATCTACAAATAGATGTGTGTAAAAATGCTAAATCCCGCAAAACTCTCTGTATAGCCTGATAATATAAAAATAGCATGAAGGATGTTTACTGAACCGCATTGGAAATTCATTCCAGGTAGTCATTTTCCTTCACGGCCACTTGAGCACATCACATCTAGTGTAAAATGTAAAATTTTAGGCTGTATCAGAACTTTCAAATGTCCATTGTAAATTGTGCATCGATCTTTCAAAAGGAAAACTCTTGAAGATTATTACGTCGATGGTGAGTGGACGGCCCTCTGAAAGCGAATTGATCCCAGTCTGAGCTCTACTGGCTTCGCTAATACATAATTTAATAATTTACCTTTGAAGAGCAGTCAATTATGCTAAAATGCACACTGTAATGAAGTCTCGGCAGTGGTGTCCTTTAACCTTTCTATTAGCTATCTACACAAAAGAATCGCATAAAAGCAGTTAAATAGGGTTTATTAACCTTAGAAATATTTCGAATGAAGTATTGTCACAAACGAAATCAATATTATTTTTTAACATTTTTTTTTCCAAATTAGACAATCCATTTAGAAAAATTTTGTTTCTATATCTCATATATTCAATATCTTGGTAGTATTTCATCTGAGATTTATCTAGACAACTATAGCGATACGTTATATTGAGTGTCAGTTATCGATTATCGATTAGCTATATGATCGATATATCGATAAGCATCAAAGTAGCGTCGACAAAAAAAAACGGAGTAGAATTGGGGGAGGCTCATCATTGGAGTAAAACAAATTGCACTATAATGTTTCCAAAATATATAAAAAAGAACGACATTAAATCAATACTACTTTTCTTTATTTCTAACGTATCTCACACTACACGGTACGAAAAATAATAATACGTTTATTTAAAAAGTGCCAGAATGCAAAAAAAACTGTCGAATTCCTTACCGCTTTGTGTCTGGTACAAACATCGTTGGTCATTTGCTCGGTATTCAGAAATTTTTATTTTTAATTATTTATTCAAATGCTGTAACATCCTGTTGTGTTTTTATCCACTGCATACTAGTTGAACATTACCGTTCTTTGGTAGAAGAGTGAAATATTGTTGTGACTTCACAGGGAACAATATACATTGTGTGACATCAAGATTTATCGATTTCATGAATTCAGAATTGTAGAAACAAAAATGCCCTAGAGATGGTTTAAATGGAACAAAGTCGAAATTTTTACGGTTGTTGATGTTGGAAAAAAGAACACATCCTTATCTTACTCCAAAAACATCCTGTATATCGTACATTGACGACACAAGTTATCGTCTGATACTGCAGATAAATGTTTATGTATTGTTTAGGCATGCAACATTTGCTATACACACATTTCAACATTGAACTTACAATCGTTATCAGCACAATAGGAAAACTCTGAGTTTATTGAATTAATCTATTTATAGCATATTATCGTGCTTTCTTATTAAAACAGTACATCTAGCTGGAAATTTCCCTTTGAGTCGTGTTCATCTGGTTTTGACGCGAGCGAAGAGAAAAATCTAGGGAAAAATCTTCAACATGTATACAACGTGACAACAGAAATATCGATTTAACGATAGTGGCGTTTTCAGCTGGCGAGTGAGCAATAAATAATTGACGAGACTTGACGTATACACGTCTAAACCACTTCCATTTATTTAACAAACATCAAATAGAACTTTACGCTCAGAAATATTCTTTTGTATGATTTCACACTGCATTTGAACAAAGTCACTTATATTCAATTCAGCAAACAATTGAAAACGTATTTCTTATATGATAATCAATGAACATTGAGGTGTCATTTCGCAAGAATCTTGATCTATATTAAAAATACGAGCAATTGCTATACCCATTGAAAATCCATTTTCAATCAGCAGATCATCATGAAAAATCCCGTTCTCACAGAGAATATTCAGGACTTTTTGATGTTGAACACGAAATAAAAAGTTACAACTGGTTTTTGAATGGCTTCCCAAGAAATCCAACTCGAATTCGTTTGAATGACTCATGTCTCAGGTAAGATTTTATTATTGAACAGGCACTCGATGGAATTTAATTGAAGCAATCCTTAATTCTACAACAACACTTGATAAATAATACACAGCATATCGACATATTAAACATAGAAGTAATAAAATATATTTCTTTCAAATGGTAGTAGACAAGATAACGTGAACTTAGATCATCAAGTCTATTTGGTTGATTTGACAATTTCGCTAATTTATTCCCATCCTGCATATAGATACTGTATATACAACCTTGTAGGTGGGAAAGTGCTATTCTTCTTGATGATGGTTTTTTTTTCACTAGAACAACCACTGCTTGTATATTCATTTCGATTTCAAGAGTATGGGAACTTAACTGTTTAATCTCAAACAATGCAGTAACGTCACTGAGAAAGTTGCTAATTTATTTAAAACTAGCTGGAACTAGAAAAATAAATACACATACGATTTTTGTTTGCTTGGTGATCTGGTCTAAGAAATATGTTCAGAATGATTCGATTACTTCCTTCCTACCGCCACATTTTTTCTCTCCGAGAGGATTCCCCTATTCACTGTTCTCATATCCACCCTGTACATGATATATTATGCATTTTTTATGTGGGCATACGCGCCCCCATGATCCTGACAAAATGGGTGTCTATCGGGGCTAACACCATAGAGTTTAAGTAGCATTATACTTTGTTATTTCGATTTGTGAACTTTCCAATGTACTGACGTGTTAGATGAACGGAAAAATTGAACCAGATCTAATTTCGTTCTCAAGGCTGTTGTTGTAAAGCACGCTATGAAGAATTGCTAATCATTCCAACCTTTCGTAATCTCGAACCTGATGTTTTGTAGATCATCCGACCAACTGTAATCATTCGGTAGGTCAGTAAATTATGGGGTAAAAATAAAAAATTTGCGTGTCTTGAGTGGGAATGTGTACTGAACACGCTAAAGGTACTCCATAATTATTTATATTTTCCCAATCGCATCATCTACTATTTATCATAGATCCATCTCGTTCGCAGTTGAAAATGACGAGTAGATTACGAACAATTTGATTTCATTCACGAGGAATGATATTTTGTTCTCCCACTGTAAATTGAAAATCAGTTGTTTTTGTTCTCAAGAGGAAAATCTGATCTGTTGCATCGTGTTGCATATCCTTCCTGACAGATTGTTAATGAGATAATTTTCTCGGTCGAATCTAATTTTTTTCTCTCAATTCCTTTGCCTTTGTACTCACAAACGAGTTCACTGTGAGAGCCAACATAAATGTTGAAAATATTCTCGTTGCACCTTTGTCTAAGTTATATTTGATGAATAATTTTTTGTCCCAAAAATTAATTGGTTGCGTTTTTATTTGTTTTCACTGAAACTTCGTTTCCACTCTGTATAATTGGACTGTGACACCTGTATTATGAGGAATGAAGAATTCTAGTAATTCGAGGTGAAAATCGATTTTTTGTTCAGCATCAAATGACCTCTACGTCAAGCTATTTCTCTTTGTGACATTCCTTCACCGGACAGAAGCGATTTTCCATATGATGAACAGTATCATCCACGGTGTTCCAGAAGTATAATTAATTATACCGTTGAAATTTGCTGTGTATTCGTATAACTGCCATAAATCATCGTCTGGATAATCCTTTCTATTTCTGTTGAAAATAAACGATATCGGTAAACAGGTACGAACACCGTTTAGTATTTTTTGCGCCGACTAGATAGTAAAGCTGGGTCGTCCTTGAACTAGATATTTTATTTTCTATTTCCGTTTCCATTATGACCGAACCAGATGACAGAATAAAATCTATTGAGTTTCACTGCGAATGCTGTCAATTTCACAATAAATAATTGATGATGCTGATATTATGCTCGGAATTCAACTACCTATACGGAATTTAATTTGTTTTTATGAACCTGCAGAGAAGATTTTATCAATTCATTTGAATTTCAACCGAAGGCGAAGCAACGAAAAGACCTCAAAACTGCAAGGTCAGATAACTTCAGACTGAAAATTATATTTTTCGCAGTTCTGTTGAAGGAGCATATATCACAGTGCCTACTTCTGAGTTTTTATTAAGCAATGATCTAATAATTGTATAAAAATAGAGAGCAGCCAAGAATGAACAGTTTTAAGATAAGAAGTTATTGTTTTAACGTTACGTTATGGGAAATTGACCAACACATTATTGTTTTTTCAAAATTAGAACGTATGAATGAGATTGTCATTGGGATGACATCGAATAACAACCCAGGCAGCAAGCTGACGTGATTTTATCGTCATTTTTTCGACACCAGACACGTCCTGCTGACGAAAAGAATGACGCCATAAAGACGGTAGGATGACGTGAATATGTCACAGACCAAAGACGTCATTCTGTAACGTCATTATGACGTTATATTTCCACGTTAATGGGCCGTCCCTATTTATTATATATATATATATATATATATATATATTGATATTGGTTCAAAATTATTTGTATTCACTTGCTAGTCTCAAGCTCATATTATTTGGATGTTAGTGCATATACAAATCAATATCCTATCTATGATGTTATAAGGTCTGTAAATAAAATCACAATTAGAGAACGAAAATCTATATGTTCCATCGGCATCAAAGGATATAATAAAGATATAATGAAATATAATATATATATTTATATTATATATATAAAATAACAGTTTGAGTAGAGGGAGTTATTTTTTTGAACTATGAGGATCACAATTATCAAGAGTAAAATTGTTAACTCAGAACATTTGAATTAAACCAAAAATTGATTAGCTCATTAGGAAGAAAAAATGCCAAATTTTATTGTGAATAGTTGATGTAGGGGTACTTGTTCCACTTGTTGGGGATGTGAGAAGAGTAGAAATCCCCAAGGCACAGGAACTTTCTAGAAATAAAAAATTATTGTTAAAAAATATATATAATTTAATGGTTAATGACCAATAGATAAATGAAAACTCTACTATTATTCACAAACTATTAAAACAACAAATTTCAAGAATATACAGATGTGATAGTATTTTAAAAATTTCATTTGGTCGAACAAATTGTTGAAAGTTCTGTCTTCTAGATTACCACCAGTTATAACAGATATGTAGGAAAAAACCATTGGAAAAGTAAGAAAGAAAGAAGTACCTTGAGTTGTCAGAACAGAAAGTTATTTGTGCAGACTCATCTCAAGATCTTTCATAGCTTAGAAGAGTCGACTCCACTTGTTGGGGATGTGAGAAGAGTAGAAATCCCCAAGGCACAGGAACTTTCTAGAAATAAAAAATTATTGTTAAAAAATATATATAATTTAATGGTTAATGACCAATAGATAAATGAAAACTCTACTATTATTCACAAACTATTAAAACAACAAATTTCAAAAATATACAGATGTGATAGTATTTTAAAAATTTCATTTGGTCGAACAAATTGTTGAAAGTTCTGTCTTCTAGATTACCACCAGTTATAACAGATATGTAGGAAAAAACCATTGGAAAAGTAAGAAAGAAAGAATTACCTTGAGTTGTCAGAACAGAAAGTTATCTGTGCAGACTCATCTCAAGATCTTTCATAGCTTAGAAGAGTCGACTCTATTCATTATACAGTTAACCAAAATAAGTGAATTGTGTATATATAACTAAGATTCTTTCTTTTTCTATAGGTAGATTCACTGATAAGAAGCTTCTTTTCACCAGTATTAACACATTAATTTGGACTCTCATCATATGTTTCTTGATTTTTCATCAAATTATTTCAGTATCTCGACAAAAAATCCTAGTGAGTTTAATCAGCACACTAACCTTAAAGATACAATTATTTTCACAAAAAGGAAAAAGCCTTAAAATAACGTAGCATCATGATATAGGTACAGGAATCATAGTAAGTGGTGAGTACATGACATCAAATCCAATACATGCAATAGACCAAATATTAAACTTACCTTACAAATCACTAGTAAAGGAAATGCACAATTCACAACCGACGGTCGGAAATCGACTTCTGTAATCAATAGGAAATTTCAATCGAAATCGAATACATAACAACCTCAAAATTTTTGTGATAATGGCGTGTGGCCGTGTGCGTCGTCAACGTTGCGTGTTGGCTTGTGGCCGAACTTGTCCGATACCGATAACTCCGGAGATTGCCGAACGCCAAACAAATAATGAACGTTTTGTTTTGAAGCGCCAAATTCAAACTGTTTTTCAATGAGTTGATAATCATACGAACCTCATAAAAGATGGGCTGTGGTTGAATAATAATACCTATATTGCGTCTGTTTATTCGCCTAAAGAGAAATTTGATTCCATTCTGTACCTACAATGTACACTTGCCTATACACACTTTAAGGTATCTATGGTAAACTTTCGTTTAACTTTTGCATTTCGATGAAAAATATTAAGGAACCTATAAGGATCATTGGAATAATCATCAAAATGCAAAAATATAAAACAATGAGTTAACGTTTTATAATGACGTAAAAATATCGTCAAACTAACGTCCTGGTTATGACGTCTACAGTACATTCAAAAAATGACGTCAGTATTCACGTCATTTTTTGGTAATATGACGTTGCGGACCAATAAATACCAAAAAGAGACGTCATTATGACGTCAGCTTGCTGCCTGGGAACTAGTGTTGAATTATTTTCGCGTATCGCAACTTCAATTATTAATCGGTAGGTTTTGCGATCGCATAATGTATTGAAAGTATGCAATTATCAATGACATTTGTTTGACACTCTAACTCAATGTGCTATATGCTGATGACTGAATACTATGATGCAATTAATGGCCTGTGTTAGCATTGTAAACTTTTATAGTGAAACAGGTGGGCGAAAAAAACGTTGCTATTTTTTTATTAAATAATATGTCACTCATCAGCATTACTTGGCAAGAAGCTGTATACAAATTTCAAAAATAATTTGGCAGGAAAGCGTAAAACCAGTCCGATTGTGTTTCGAGTAATTGAATTTATTTTTTTCTGTAGAATCACCGTTGCACTGAATGAGTGGGTGATTTATTCGAAAAAATTAACCGCATACCTATCAGGTATGTTTTTTTTATTTCGAAGCCGTAACGTGTAAAATAAATCAAATGGGTGCTTTTCGTCACGCCAAGTTGAACGCACGTATAACTGTTTCTAGTTTCGTGAATGCTACTTAATGGGGTAAGGTCGACATATTTCCGCTATGAGCTATCGCAAATCTACCAAGGGTCACCTCTGTTTCAAGGCCGTTTGGCTTTAGGCTGCCTTCTTCTATCATCATTCCACAAAAGTTAACCAACATCACAGGATCGCTTGTTTTCGATGTGTGGCTAGATATGACCACGTGAATTCCTATCCTCTATGGTCTTTTTATTTTCTAGGAAAATCTGTCGTCTCAAACAAGCACGGAGCTACTTTTATTATACCTCTCCTCCAGACAAAATAGATTATTTACATGCATTTCTGAGAAAATATAACATAATATTATGCTCTTACAGTTTTGAAACTCGAATAAATATTTCTCTGCGATGTGAAAACTCAAAGCAACATAGAAATACTATATAGAAATGTCTTATCGTCATTAGTGGCATATATGGTGATACGAATAATGATTTATTTGTGTACCTTTAGGACGTCCTTGCAAGTATAATTGTTTTATCGCCTCTGTATTATCAACAGGGTGTCTGGAAAGAAGGACAAAAGCAATAAACGAGTGTTTTGTGAAGTACATACCTGTAAATTATAGTTAAATTGAGTATTAAATATTACGATTTATCAAAATTCTAAACTCATAATTATTTGCGTATAAATTCGCGATACAGAAATATTTATATGTAGAATGTAAATTATTATTGTTATGAATGGAATCAGTGGAGCAACTATTCAGAGTATGAACCTCCAATTTGAGGTCTATAAATAACATATAGCACTATAATATACGACAGATACGGGACAGATGGCCAGTTGCTTTTGGTAGGTAGGTAGATAGATAGGTAGGTAGATAGGATACACAGTCGCTTTCAAAATGAACCACAAAACCTTCATAATACGTATATTCAGATATTCGAATCAAAATTATGAGAGTAGACTCTAGAGAACCTTATTGAGGTTGAAAACCCGATATGCTAGGACTGAATAACTTTTCTAATATTCCCAAATCAACGTATTTATCACCAAGTCCAAAGTTCAAATGATTTTTAATAAGTTACAGAAATCTTTTCGAAAACGTTTTCTAGTATATAGTTTTTTTGAGGATAGGTCGGATTGCAGATTGCAAATTTGCTTCGACTAATTGTAAATAAATAATGTTAGTCGAACGAGCTACCACTAGAAGTGAATAAATGTAAATTATATGATGAGTATCTAAATCTATTTCTATTCCTAGATTATTCAAATTGATGGCCTCGAATCGGAAAACACGATGAAATATTTGATAGCGGCAAGAAAACGATGGTTTTGTCGTGCTGTGTTATCTCAGTAGATAATAAAAATAATTAATTATCTGTCGGCTGTAATGGAAAAATTGAACCCATAATACAAATTTAGCAAATGAAATCTGCGAGTTATACATTCGAATAGTTTCAAAAAAAAGTTGCTTCCTCAGTAATGACCAAATAAATTTGTCACAACTATCAATTAATTGGGAAAGATCGATAAGAACTAAGTAAAACAAACACAAAAAGTGAAATTGGTTTCCTATCATCGTGTATCGTGTAGACGGGTCAGCCAAATTTCTAGCCTTTCAGTTTATTTTCGTTAGATTTTCATGACAGGAAGAATGAAGCACTCCACTCAATTTATTTATGTTTCTGATACATCACAACGTGGATATGGAAAGTGACCGACTGATCGATCATCTCAAGCGAAGCATTTAAGTTAAACATGTTGTGAACATATTGGCAATGTTAGTATTAAACTGACATCAAATCTAATCCCATTATGCCTTTCTTCTCTACGACCCCCATATGTGAGATTTCAATTTCGAACCAATATGGAATTGCCTTGGGCTCTCCCCACAACACCCTGTATATCCAAATACTGATGGTTCATCAACTCATACAGTTCCTAAACATTGTTAATCCTTACAAAACTAGATTTAATGACCTTCAATCAATTTTGTGACGCCAAGAAGAATATAAGTGTGCATGTTCTTTTCCCATCTATCTCGAACAATACGACAAACAAGTGGTCTGGTTTTGGTGAACGGAAGTTGAAATCATTGTTCCATGATAACAAAAGACATAGTCATAAATTTTTTGGATTTTATCTGCTCTACAGGGAAATTTAGTTAACAGTGTATTGTTGTCAAGATTATTTTGTTGTGAGCTCGAAGAACAGCAGTTCGAAAATGTTTGTGATTGATTAGTATACCGGGTGTTCCGCCATACCTCAGCCATTTAAAAAGATTCAAGTGTACAATTCTAACTATGCACTGAACTAAAAACTAACTATTCTGATTCGAACGATTCTCAGTACTTGTATAATTTATTTAGTCATCAACATGGGTTGGAAAAAACTGTAAAGTAATTATTCTGAAGCTTTTGACAGATCTTATATAATACCTGTTGGTTTATTACGAATCTTCCATGTTGGCCTACCACAAGGATCCTTTCTGAGCCTACTAGTGCTCAACATGTTCTTGAACTCAATTGTTGATGTAAATAGACAAATGAATGCTGAAGAAAAATTCATGTATAATGTTGAAACAATTCTATTAGTGATATATGTGCATAAATATCTTTACTATTCCTAATACAATAATTATTATTCACGTTATCATCACTTTTATCAAAGGTAGTATAAATACAATGTGTACTATATCTAGAGAAAGATAATTTTAAGTGAGGTTCGAAAATTCAAAGTTATGAAAATGAAAAGGAATTCCATTATATTCCTGAATATTTCATATTGTCAAGTAGAATCATATTATGTGATTCCTAAATAATATCATTGTTTTTTCGTTTATTTTCTCTCAAAATCAATTTAAATTTGATTGATTCATTTACTCGAGAGCTATTCAATGTTATTGACTTTCAATTCAGTAGTAATTCAAACTTTTCCACGTTACATGACATTGATTTGAATGCGGCCATTTTTACTCTTGAGGAAGCATGACCAAATTATAATTATCAGGTACTATTTGAGATAGAATTTCGCTCGACAAGAATGATAATATCATGGTTATTATCGGGAAGTTGATAAAAAAATCGAATATTTGAATAATTCATACGAGATATTCCAGATTCGCCATTAGTCAGCCATTACGCGACTGTCTAATACTCATTCCTCATCATTATTGCAATAATATCACTATTATAAGCATCAATAATTAGCAGAACCTCCATAGAATTAGTTCGAGAATGATTGCCCAATTTCGAGTTGTTTGGCAACAATCTGGGTCCTTTCGTTCCGAATAGAAATTGATTGTAAGCGAGACATTCCTGATGACGTCATCGCATCTCTTAAATTCTTCTGCTACTGACTAATCCTTTTCAATTAAGTATCACGCAGAAAACCGTACTGAAGTTATTATGAATCAGCTACACAAGACTTTGCTACTTGCGGTAGAGTACAATGAATTAGATAATGAATAATTGAGTCCATTGATACAAGAAGTGGTAATTATCAAGTGCCCAGAAGTAAGCTTTCGAATTAACATAAATCGATAGATTGAGATCTACATTGACAACTCGAATGGTATCCCAGAAGATTATTTTGCTGTTCAATTCACTGAAATGGTTATTTTCGGATCAGTTTCTACGTTTCAGTTGATTGACCTTCATAAAATTCATAATTTGATTTTTTAGTGCTTGATTAATATTCAATAATCAGTTGGCACACCTGCGATAGTCAAACACTGTTCAAACACATTAGGCAGAGTTAATACAGCTTACAAAATGAAATACTAATTGTGATATTTGATTTGTTTTCAGAAAACAGTTATTTGATTGGTGCATTTTTATTTAAGTCATATGTATGAACTCGTGTTTAAACTTCTTATTCCATCTTCCGTTTTATTTTATTATACTTTGTTTCTGAATCAATGAATATTGATCGTAAAGAAATTCGAGTTAACCACAACTTCTCCATTATTAATAACCACCGAAAATTCCTCGGCATTAATAAAAAATGAAGCCAATTAAGCAAATGCGACACAAATATATCACGCTACGTCTAGAGCATATCAAACAAGGTCAACGAACTGCTGATTACATATTCATGTCAAAAACAGTAGTGCCGTACTTTATGAAGTTTAGGTACTATTAGTGAAAACTTTGAAATGCAATATTCGATGATCAAGAAATTACTTAATGACTTAAAGTAGACTGAATTGAAAGACTGACAGCATAATGTACAGGATGGGTAAATTTCGTTGTTTCTATAGAGTAACTCGGTAACTATAAAAGATACGAAAAAATTGAGGTCGCATTCACGACCTCTTTTTACTGATAACTTTACTGGAGAAAAGAAATTGGCTATCATTTTAGTTTTTCTATAGGTACCGTGGTACCCTGTACAAACATTCACCCTGTACAGTACATTCCAACGTTTGTTTAATGAACACTTAATTTTGATGATCCTGTAGATGGGCTCGAGAAATGTGAATCATCGTTCTCTGTATCTTCTAAAAGTGGTTTCATTTCATTAACTGGTTATTTATTAAACAAATGCACTCATTGCATTAGCAATTATCATTGAACGCGACGAAGGTATATCTCACAGGTTTTTCATGAAATTAATTGCTCACAGATTTATTGGAAATCCCTACATGACTAAATCAAGGATTGTTATCAGCCACTATATTATACGTGCACTGTTATCAATAAATGCCAACAAAAACGTAGGCCACTGAAATTTAGAATGACTCCAGCTCTAGCTTCCATGTGCATTCTGGTATAACCCTAACAAATCTTCAGAATAATGGTCAGAATTTTTTTGGTGGATATATCTACCAAATGAAACAGACTGTAATCGAGGAGGGCCAGTTCAAGGTACCTGTTTTTAGGTTTGGGATCTGATATCAATTCAATGTATACCTACCTTTATTCACTTCAGCGATCATACATTACGATATTCAATATAAATATACAAAAAATTTTAAATTCAGGATTTTTCAAGTTCTTTCTTGTCAGTTTCCTTATTTTTTCTGATGAACGCAACAAATCAACTGATGTACGTAGAAAATACAGTGGAACTTAAAAAGATGATTCAACATTGCACTATTTCTATTTACAATCCTGTTTACTATTATATATATTGTTATTTCCTATTATGCATTGGTATCCATCATTACATAGGTTTAAACAACCATCGATTATGTACCACAAACCACAAAAATGTTAGAGTATCTACAATCTGATGGTTGAATAATAACTACTTAATATATTTCAGAATATTCGAGTTACACAATAAGTTATGTAAAGTTTGGTTACTAAGAACATTTAATTCCTCAATAAATCAGTCCAGGTACCGCAACTATCATTAAAACACCCAAAAACATTTTTTTCATTGATTATATTTCAAAACATCTGAACCAAACTAATACTATATCTTTCATATGACCTCCATTTGCTCTTCAATTGAAATGAATTCATTGTAGATAATATCGTCGAATGACAGATTGTTATTGAAATGATATCTAGATCTCTTCGTTGATTTTCACGTGTTATATAGTGCAGCAAACAAATTGCAGTCGCTCTTCAAAATAAAATTTTTCTAATGAGAGAAACCTCAAAACTTACGAAATTTCAACCAAAAAAAGGTTTGCTAGTTTAATTTTCTGGGATAACGCTCAAAAAATATTGTATTTTGACTTGACTTGTTTCAAGAGTCGAAAATGGTATTCATCTTTTGATGAACATCCAAAAAAAATCAGGGTTGAAGAAAGCTACAAAACTATTCCACCTGGTACCCATGTGAGGCATATAAAAGGAACTGGAATTTGGTATTTCCCGAAGAAAGGCCTTAGTCGAAAGCTTATGTTCGAAATAAATGGGGACAATGATGGCGAATACTAAATGTAGTGCCTACCTACCAACTGCATATATTCACAAGGTACTGAATGGATAACGCTTGAAAACTGGTTTGTGTCATGACTATAAAAACATAAATTTTGCAACTAACATTGTTTTATTTTTCCATGCTTGGAAAAATATTACAGTTGCATTCAGGCGTTTAGAAATGATAAAAAACCTTTATTGATCAGCAGCACGTATAAGGCCTTGACAAGGTCATATTAAAATCGTTATGTCTAAAACCGGAGATATGAAATAACATAAACTAATTGTTTTTAATAAGCAGATCGTCTGCATAATTTCTTGCTTCTTGACTTGGTGTATTAAGTGAAACTAGAATAACTAGTATATTCGATTAGAATTGAAGAACGATGTTTTGAAACTAGTCAATTTTCGTTAAGTATATAAGATTTGTATGTTTATAAACATCAGCAGAAATTTGAGTATAACAATATAAATAGCCACCTATGCTTTATGAACAATGAATGATGCTTTTACGCAAACTTCACTTGAAAATAGTTTATGATTAAGGATGTTACATAAATAATGACTGTGTGAAAAGAACATTATTTTCTCAGGGCGGTTTTCGTTTCTGCAATTACAAAATAGCCACTTATACAGGACTATTCATTTGAAATATATCGATAATGAAGAAAATATACCATGAATAATCATCGAGGAGAGTCCTTATCTATTTTCGATTTATTTCAAATAAACGCTCAAAACCTCATCCTGTATATCCGAAACATTTCCTGTTGTCTCATTCCATAGGTACTTTATTTCTTCGATTTTCGGAGGTCAAACATACAAGGATAATTTGTATTCGAAATGTATAACTGTATACAACATAATTTGAATAATAACATATTATTTATTGGAGCGAACGGCCTGCAACACGAGACAAATTTTCGGCGGACACCACCAGATGTTATTCACCCCAAACGTCATCAGTTACCCTTTGTGATATTTCTGTCGAGAACGAATAAGTTCCCATCGGTCAAATAATCCCATGCGCCCACTACTTACAGTGGGTGTTCAGGAAAACATGGACAAGTTTATAAAAAGTGTAAGTGCACCAATGAAATTGCGATGATCATCTCAACATGATTTTGAATTCGACGACAAATATACAGAGTGTCCCAGTAAAAACATCAATGGCACTGAGGTCACTTCGTCATATCCCTTTGTTACGCCAATGTGACATACAGGAGATATTCATCTGGAAACGAGAGTGGGAGTGACTGTCGAATATGTAACGAATTGAATGAAATGTATAAGTTACTTCATTTAAAATATCTCGGGGAAGTATATGCATTTTAAAGAAGACATAACGAAATCATTCTCTTTTTTATGATTGTTTGATTCGAGAGTGAATGTGGCCAGCAAGCCACCTATAAATGATGTATGAAATAAGTTATCCTTTCAAGATGGTTGACAGGAAAGTGAATGAATTATTTAATGCCATTGTAATTTCGGGCAGCATTCGCAGTAGCGAAAGATCTACAAACAGATCGACAAACAAGACGTTGCTGTTTCGACTGACATAGGTGATATACAAGATTAACAAGAAGGCGAAGCATTTTTTTCTAATAAGGTCATTATGTGTGCAATCTTTATTGACTGTAATGTGATACGGCCTCGAGCATATCAGCTGTGCTGTTTGTTTCAGTATCGGTTTGTGATATAGGTATATGTATATTCGAATTGTATCATTTCGTATCTCACAGATTTGACACATCATTTATGTGCACTGCATAAGATAGTAAATGTTGATTCAATTAGTTACATGCATCATTAAGACTGGTTTATGTTTTATAGGTCTCCGAGAGCTGAGCTGATGTAGATTGCTTTGGGATATTTATAGCTATAGCCTAGCACAACGTTTTTCAGATTATTCAACGAAATATCTGACAGACGAAATTCAATCTGTTTTCTTATTAGTGCATCACAGTCTCTGTCGTTTATAGATGTACAGTCATAAAATATAACAGAAAAGTTGCAAAGATTCAAATATAATTAATATGACATACGGAATGCGCATGAACAACCAATCATAGTATTCCGTGTTGAGTAGTACATAATTATTTACCATAAGATACTTTCGTATCGTCATATGAGCTTTGTTATGAATTATTCCAAATTAGGTGCTGTTGAAAAAAACTCTTTAATTGACTACCACAATTAAAATGCACAATATTCTTGATAACTATGTAGGTAGTATAAATCTCTGATAGACGGTTGTCTTTCGCAAAAAAAATATGGTAAAACCATTTAAAGTCTGAATTCAGTGAATTCGATGAAACGATTTAGATAAAATTAACACGGTTGTTGAATTCTTTGAATAAAAATCTGCATCTATTTCTGGAAAACTTCAAAATTAAGCTATTATTACAATATTATATTTATTAACCATTAATCTCCTTGAAATGTGACACGAGTAGTCGAAAAAACTAAATGAAATTTGGGACCACAATTGAAATGCCAGAAAACATGTTTTCTGTGTTTTTGATCGCTTTATTTTTGTTGTTTGCAAACCTACCTCATCCAGTTTTCTCTCGAATCGTCTTTTATGCAAAATGAGTTTGCATCGGATGGGAAGTTGGAGACAGGCGCACGGAATTTGTGAATATAATGAGGAAAGGGTGAGAAGATTGCTGTCTTCGCGAGACTATGTTGTTACTGTAATTGGCGAAAACTTTCTATCTTAACATCATATGTGTGTAGCTCAGCAATATACAGGTTGTTTAACTATTTAATACTGATCCTAAGAATTCCATGAAGAAATATAAATATATATAAGTAGTTATGATTCAATATTCTGAACTAGTGGATATTCTTTGAAATATCGAAGAATTGATTTCAATAGGAATGCTTGAAGCCTTCGAATTTTATTTTCATTTGTCGTTTTTTGGGGGGGGGGGGATCAAGGGGGATAGATGGCGGCTACACGGATACTTGTCCAGTCGTTTTTTTTTCTGATGCCAGCTTGCTTGCCATTGTATAACGATTGAATTCTTCAGAGTATTCACTTCGATTTTGTGGCAAAAGGTTCTTACCTGACTCAACTTGATATGCCTACCCTTTTCAACACACTTTCTAGAGAAACCATATATGTTGGTACAAAAATTTTATTGAATACGAGGGTGGTTTCTGGTTGAACAACTCTCAATAATATATTTTCATCGACATACTATTCTGATTACAATTCAATCGCTCATTATGTCAGCAGATATTCTTGAGAGGAATCTGTAAAAGTATACAACTTTATGTAACAACATTCAAAAGAGTCGTAACTTCCCAATTTGGAGTCCCATTCATGGACAATCAGCAGATATACGTGTGGGTTTTGAGAATTTCTCTTATATCGATACCCACAGGTGAAACAAAACAAAAATGTACCTCTCCATCGTCAACCATTAATTACTGTTGCTCTACACACACAGTCCGTGGTTGAAAAGTCTTTGTTCTTCATCAACATATAAAATACTGAAGTGATGATACAATTTTCATTAATTTATTCAAAAAATTCATCACACTCATCTACCGATTGTGGTCATCAAACAAGGCTAATAGAAAATGAGAAATAACTCATGATATGAATAACTTGAGAAGAAAAATCATTCAACCAATGCAGTTATGTAAGTCTATTATATCAATTATGAATTGGATTTACCATAGCTAAATCAGCTTGTTATTTCTCGTGCTAAAACAATTGCTGTGTATTACTTCTATAAATAATAAATAATCCATACTTGATGAATACAATGTAGTATTGTCGTCCATCAAATCGCTTTACTCTATTGTTGATTTCTGGACATCCTGTATAATCAACAAGCGTAATTCGGTTGATCTATAAAAATAAACTTGGATAAAGGAAGCTAGCCATTGATAGTATGAGTCATTCGAATACGAGTGACAATGACAGACAGACTTGTTGATATTTTCTGTATCCGGGTATACTCGTGATATATTCAAGTAATTAGTACAGTGTAAGCTTTCATTCATTTTCAATGTGTTCTACATTATGACGAACTGGAGAAAATAATTATTCATATACTTTCCCTAGATATTCGATTCAACCAAAATATCTGCACTATCAATTAACAGGAAGTTGTGAAAGATTTGCTAATGCGAAAGTAGGGAACACTTCACACAGATCTCAAATTTGTTTTTCAATAATGTTTTATTTCCAGCGAATTTTTATTATTGTCGAGATTCTCACATTCATTGAAAAATTTTTCTATAAGAACTCCAAAAGACATTGAAAAGACATATCCAGAAAATGGTTGTTGCATGATCAATCAAATGTTTTCGAGGAAAAGTAAGTGGAGAATCATGTTGTTATACATTTGGTATGACAAGTTCAAGTGGTTATGTCAGAAAAACTCACTTTGATTATTATTGAGTGACTACACTACACTACAGAAGACAGGCCAATTTTGACAAGCTGTCACAACCACCATAATAAAAAGTATTGATTGAAGATGAAGACTATGTTATGAAGACTTGGAATCGAGTCACCACAGTAGGAAATCACTTTTTTTATTGCAACTTTCGTAAAATAATTTAACAAGTATTATTTATTGTTTCTGGTTTCAACACCACCCAGGAGATCAAGCTAATGCTTTAGCTACGAATATTTATACTTTATCTAGTATATTCATTCATCTGATGGTCTATCTCGTTCAATAAGGTCGGGAAAAGATCAAACAAGATCATCAGATATATCCAGAAGCACTTTGTAAGAAATCTTGGCGTTAATTATCCGAGATTATTTCGTTCTGATTACAACATCCGGAACAAGCATCAATTACAGTATTCCAAATTTCCTTATTTTTTTTCCACAAAGGAACAAATGAAATCGTTGTAAATTTCGATTATTCACAAAAAATTTCTAAATCGAAAATTTCTCCAGCGATGACAACTCGTTGATTTTCTTTCTCTCTCATTTGGATACCATCAGGGTGAATGATAAATTCACTTTTATCAAATACCACTGATGAAATATTTTCGTTCATCAAGGATCGATCAACCATATAATTGAGAAGATGGACATATCCCCTATGTTAGATTAGTAGTCTACCACAGTCAAAAATAAGAAACTTAATATGCTTTCATTTATAATACATACCTCTGCATATAATTGAAAATACTTGATTTATGAACTCATTGATCCCATTAGCAGTGACGGCATGTGAGAACTGTATTTTATTACTGATGTTTTTGAAAGTTAATATTCTACACTGGATGCCAAAAAATCAACCTGATACTGAATATTTTTCATTGTTTCCTGCATGGTAACGATAAAACACTTTCGAGTGTGCTGCCCCCTAGTCTACCGCAACATGTGCCGCCCCTGTGTATATGCCTAATTTGGTAGATAAATTCTGAAATATGACACCAAGTGTCGAAATATAAACGAACATTTTCGAGCCCAAATGTATTTTATGGTTTTCTATGACAAAGGAGTCTACAAATCGAAATGACTCATTCAACAAATATATATTGAGCGTGTGATGCTTTCATTCGTTCTACACATTGTTGGGACAATTTTGTCGACGACAATACCTCATTTTATTCGACGATATCGTATTGACAATAGAAAGCATTCCCCTAATTCAGTGTTTTCAAAAAGAGCAAGATTTGATATATCATTATGACGATATAAGTAGAGATAATCTTAGCATACATAGAGATTATATTTCATGAGGCTTCATTATGTATTTTTCACCCATCGATTTTCTCACTGTTAAATTATCAAATATAGTAACTGAGTCACTGAAATTTTACCTCAATACGTAAGATTCTTTATTCTACTGAAATTATCTGATACTGACCCTAATTGAAGGTTAACAATTATTTTGTTGAAAATCCAAAATAATAACGTGAAAACAATTCCTACACATACATCAGAGCCCGATTACTACGCTACTGTTTCATTTAAGGAGGTCTAGTCTCTGTGGTCTAGTCTCTTTCTACTAGATGGAACATCGATAGATCGATATAATCGAGTTGGTCAAAAGTGGGGATGGAGAATGTGAATTATTATTTCAAAAATTTTCAACTCTTGAGGAAGGCTGAATCATGAGATGAATACCAAGTAGCAATCTAAATGAATTGTCACACAAAACAGCAAGGTGGAGCCCACACACTGACGTCATGTCTAGGATTACAAATTCAGCTCAACCCATCCGAAAATCATCGTGTAAATTATTAGGAAAAGCAGCTATATATACTTCAAATATTCTCCAACAGAGATGAGTTGGTTTCTTATTTCTACTCTCCAATGAGCTTGCCAAACTTATTTTCTGCAGTTTTCTGTAATTAAAATATCTCTGCTATGGATTTCAAAGCTTCCTGTAACACGAGCATCACTGAAACTACTTCTACATATTCAAATGAATATATTCAGTACCAAAGAAAGATTTTATAAATTATTATTTATCATATACATGATTGTCCAGCATAGTAGTGAAATTCTAGAAAAACAAATAGATTCATATAATTCTTTTATTCCAGGTGGAACATTATTTAACATTCTTCACTTATGTGCTTCAAAATATTTTCTTATAAATGCTGAATAAATATCTCTGATCAAATTTCGTAAATATAAATTGGAAAAAGGAGAAAGTATGTAGATATAATGTTCATGAAATTACAATCAAGGAATACTATCAATATAAAATAAATATGGATAAAAAATTTATAATCTAGAAAAACATACTTCATAAACACCAAATTTCAAATAAACAATCAACATGAACGTTCGACTAAGAAGTATGGTAACAATGCTTTGAGGTTGTTCTGAATATTATAATTAGTATGCAATTTATGTGTTTAAAATACACAAAATAGAAACTAACATGTATATTCGATTTACCAGGCATATAGTACAAAATTATCAAATGAGTCATCTTATTTTTTTGCTCTTAGCCTCCAATTCTGATTGGAAATCTAAATCTTCATTCAACCTTTTAGCTAGAAAATATAATTCAGCTAGAGCTATAGTTAAAGCACACATGATGCCAAGAAGAAGTCTGAATCCAAAATCTAAACTTCCACTAATCAACTCTACTCCTATAAAACCAAAGGCGAAGCCTGCTGCTACAGACAGAATGAACTGGAAAACTGCTATCAAATGCCGATTCATTTGTTTCACTGAAACCAAAATGAGTTTATGGTCTAGTTCCTAATTGTGATTGAGTTTATTTCGTACTTACACTGGTATCCTATTGTATCTTCAGGTAATCTTCTTTTTGTATTATCTACATTTTTGGTCATTTTATAATACTCCTTGTTCTCTTGCTGAGCTTTCAGCTTCTTGCATCTTTCATCTAACTCAGGATTTCTTGGTATTTCCTTATTTTTTGGTAGAACAATTTCTGAACCATTGAATAGTTCATGGAGATAAATTTTGTCACTACTTTTGACATTTTCCTTCTTTATATACAGGTAAAGCCAATTAAGGTCATGTAAATTCAAAAGGTTATCTTTATCAGTAACAGTTGACTCCTTATCTATAGGAAAATTGGTAACTAATTCATTGGAGTAGTCTACAGGAAGAGATTTGATGAAATCTCTTTCCTCATCTGTCACAAGAAGTTTCATATCATACTGTATGTCAAATTCCTTCTTAGATTTATTCTTGAAAACTATATTACCTATGCCAACAGGCAAATTATCAACACACTTTATATTCTTTATATACCTTTCAAGCTGTTCAGATGGTTTTATAAATATGTGTGGATCTGTTATTTGAGCTTTATTAGATGTCATTATGAATTCAATTATGTGAACAATTTCTTCTCAGTATTTTCGTAGAATTTAATGAGGTCCACCTCTTGGTTTTTGAAAGTATTATTCGTTTCTGAGTAAGCTTTTTCCATATACTCTTCCCAGGCAGCTTTTCGTTTGTTTTGAATATCTTTTATGGTGGTGTCTGATTTAATGGTTTGTTCTAATTGTGTAATTTTAGTGCATTCATTCAATATGTCACCAAGTTTTTCGTTGATGTTTTCTATGTGATCTTTCAACTGAACCAAGTGATCAATTTCACTATCTTTGATTTCAGTTATATCTTCTATTACACTGAATAAATTATCAACTTCTTTATCATTTCTCTTATTCTAAAATAAAAGGTGACAATGGTTCTAAGTAAAACATGAAAGCTATTAGACTTACTTCAAATTCACGTAACATAAATGCAATTTCTCCACTAAGAAACCCTTTATGATCAAAAATTCTGTCCCATACTTTTCCTACGTCTGAAAACACTTGAAAACAATTTAATAAAAACATAAAACTATCTCATCTCACACCTTTAACAACTTCAGACATCATTTGAATTACATAGCTTCTCGGAAACGTTCCCTTCAATAAAACCATATATTTTCAGGAAAATATTGGAATTTAATCATATGATTGATATCAATGTTATACGCCAGTGCGCCAACTGAGAGAAAAATTGAAGTCAAGTTAAGAATTCTGATGTACCAGACTTTCTCCATAATCCTTTCGGCAGTATTTAAGTTGGCTATGTATATACTATATAGGTTTTGTTTACTTTTCGATGAGGATAATATTAGGTTATGTTATTATTTTCATATAAATGTTGAATCGGAATAAACACGGGAATAACCAATAACTATGGATTTCATAGAAACTCTATCACTGAATTATGACAAACTAAGAAACAAGGAAATGGTTAACATACTTTGGAAAGAAATTCTCAAAGAAGAACGTTCAGAGGAGTACTTAGATCAGTTGATTGAATATAGTTTTCATTACCCTGTTGATTGTGATGCTTATTTAGAAGAATTGAATACAAAATTCGATGAATTGAATAAAGATGAACTACGCACTATTGACGGACATCTACGAGCTTACATGATAACATTTCTTTATTTTTGTACTAATAGATACAATAAGAGAGTACCTGTACAAACAACAATCCTGGCATCAGGACTCTACATCAAACTTATATCTCTGCCTGACATTGGAAAAATATTTTATGAAAAGAACATGTTCAAAATGCAATTGTTTGTTTGCATCAATGTGGTAAAAGAACAGTCCACACTTGAATCATCAAAGATATATTTGATAAAACTGATAAAAGAGCACTGCTTGAAGGAAACTCCAGATATTCTTCTTCTGAAGGGAGTGGCAAATACAATTATTGGAATAATGATGATTTCTTCTCAAGATGTTATTTGTAATAATTTATCAGAAGGTCAGTAACTATCTTACAGTAAATGAATTGATTCATCTATCATTCACTTTACAGTTTCACCTGTATCAAAATATTGTATGAATGCTTTGAGAGAAATTATCATGCAAGAGGAAGATGGATTAAGACTGACAAGTATAATGGAAAGTTTGTTCAGATGTTTTAGAAAGAGCATATTAGAAATAGTTCCCAATAAAACAGCAGCTTTCAGTATTGTTAAAGTATTTATTAGTAATGTTTTACAAGGTGAATTAGATGATGATAAATTCCAGTACCTATTAGATGGTTTTTGTCAAATTTGGTGCAGAGATGATTTCAATTCCTATGATGTAAGTTCTACAAATATGAAATACTTTTCAAAATGAAATGAAATTTATTTTAGGAAGCTGTTGTGATTATGAACTTGTTCAAAGTTCAGTATTACAAAGAACTTGTTAGAAGAATAGGACTTTATTCCCAATCAAAGAACCACAAGACATATTTAATAAATGTAATGAATCTACTCCTCTCCATGTTAAAAAATCTTCCCGCATTGCCTCTCGAAAAAGTTGAAGTTTTATTTTCATGTGCTGTTCGCAATATAATAATATACTTCATGGATCAAGATAGAAATATTGTCAATAGAGCCATTGAAGTAATTTCTGGTATATGTTTGATCAAAGATAACCCAATACTCACAACAATATTTAATGTAAGTGATCTGTTATGGCAGATGATGAACCATTGCACCTTGTTGAGTTTGCTTTTAGGAAATCGAGGCTTCAGGTAAATTCATAAATATTACAGTGGAAACTTTATTATCATCATTTGGTGAGCTGGTTGATGAAAAATGGGGTGCTTCTCCAAGAAATCAGAATTTGTTGGTGATTATGGCAAGGTTTCTGGCCCATAGCCAAAATGTCAATAAAGAACTAGTTCAAACAGTAGGTCCACATATTTTTCAGCGTCGCAACAGCCTAATATTTTTTTTTGTGCAGACCTTGAATGCCATTTGCAAAGACTGCACACCATATTCCTTGAAACCGTATTTGCCAATATTACATGAATTATTTTGTATTATGGCAATGAAAGACGAAACTGAAGTAGCTACAGCTATTTTAAGAATTATATTCAAAAATGCAATACATCAGGATGCAACTTCCAAGCACTTTGTAGAGGTATGCTTTATTTTTTGTGCTGTGTCGAGTTGACTTGTTATCTTTTAGCACATTTTCAACTCTATGTTGAATCCTTCTGTCATAGGCAATACTACTTACCCTCAAAAATATTATTCCAACATATTTTTATCTTCAGAATTCGAGTATGAAGCTCTGTTCACTAAAGTCAATAAAGATATAAGGTGAGTCGGGAAAAATGTTAGTTTCTGATCTTCATCGTGACTTTTACAGTGATGTACAGATTCGCAAATCTATCAGAGAACTCGATTACAACGAACCTGGTGGAGCTGTGCTCCTTTGCTGCTTATTAGATTATAATAAATTTGAAGAAACATCGGAACTACTAGCATACTTAGTTGACAACTTCGATGAGGTGAACTGATTTTTTCTTGGCGGTTCCAACATTTTGATGGTGTTTTTAAGATTTCAACACGGCAAACCATGGGACCTCTAAGTGCAGCATTCGAAAAAGTTCTAACCAACACAACACTTCGTGAACAAGACGTTCCACAACTTGATGTACTGCAGAGCCTTATAATGGAAGGCATGTTTTCACAGTCATTCCAAGTACCTTCTATCAAACCAGCATTTGATCTCTTACAAAAAATAAGAACACTGTTGAGACTTGATATGGAAAATCAGTTGTTTGATCAGCTTTTAGTTGTGACATCAGAAAGAGCTTTCAGGAGATTACATCGAAGGGAAATCGGCGATAATAGTGTTTTTATGTATTTGAACGAGCTTTGTTTATTGTTGAGGAAACCCCCAACTGAACCCATAGTGAAATTACTTGAAGATTACATGGAGCATCCAGACAGGATACAAGGTACGTTTCAGAGTTTTTATGGATTCTAATGCAGAAATATTTAGTCTTGAACTATTTCAGAACTAGCACTATTCATGCCAGATATTTACGTTCAACTCCTCACACTATTCACTACATTAGCGATGATGAATAAACGAATAGTTCCACAAGCCTTGAACTATTTGCGAAAAGCGTTGAATGATGAAATGCAGATAATGAAAATTCTGGCATTCAAATTGTTTTATTCGCTATGTCAAGAGTGAGTAAACCATACTCAATTGATAATATCTTGCGAATTCTATTTTTTTTTTTAGATTGACTCACGAATTTGAAGAAGTAATTCGTTTCGCATTCAAGGAAATAGTGATAGCCGATCCATGTCTAGTGAGGATATGTGTCATCGCACTGGAAGAGTTGATTCATGATGATTATATCAAACTTTGCTCGGAGAATTTTTTTAGGTTCATTTACTCAATAGGTTGTGATGACTTGGGAATTTTCATGAAGGAAATATTAATGAAAAGATTCGCATTTTCTAACCAGAATGATGTAGCCAAATATTACATACAAAGTATCGTTTATATTCATATGTATTCTAAGGTATAGTCTATTAATACAATGAAGAGAGTTGTAACAGCTTGCCAAAATGTTCACTGTTATCGGATGCTGTGAAGAAAGTTACTATTCATGATTCTAATTGTATAACTGTTTCAACTTTTTTCCTCAAATTTATAGGACATGTTTCAACATTTACATTGCAGATAATTTTCAACTATTTTAGCTTCCCAATTACCCAATCTCTCCACAATTTGACACGGAACTTGTTAAAATTCGTATGAAACTGAATAATCCGAGGGATATACCCTCCTTTTTATTCAATATATTGCCAATGAGAAAGAAATTCTTGTTGTTATCTGAAATATCATCGATATTCGGTAATTCGTCTACATTATCTACCTCTCGACTAAATTAAGTTATAATCTCACACAAATTTCAGATGATCTGATGAACGGACAGTATAAGGTTGAAGACAACTTTTTTAGTATGTTGGGAGACTTCATTCTTACGTTTAAATGCATAGCTACTGGTAACGTTGATTCAACAACAGATACACATTTTTACAATGACGTATGTAAAAAGATTGAGAGTCAGATATTGGAATACGATCCAACTAAAATTAAAGAGAGTTTATACAGTGTAGGTCAATGTTGCATTAGCAATTATCTGAATAATTGAAATAATTCTTCGAATTTCAGGAATATGATACTGAAATTAGACATAGTACCTTAACTCTCCTTAAATTATTCTTCTTTGAGAACTCTCAGCTGGCAGACAATATTCAAATTACTCTATTCGACGCTTTAATGCATTGGATCGAATTCATTTCACCAGAGGTATAGTATTTACTTTTTTTTTATCATTTGCTAATATTTCCGTACTTTTCAGATTGTCAATTATATTTATGTAGAACGTGGAAAAGACTTTGGCTCATACTTTGCACAACTAGTGAAGTATTACAAGAGACATAAAACCAAGTTTGTGAACCCAGATAGCTAGTTGATTTTGATTTCTAGAAACCAGATGTAAATTTCTTACATTTCTTTTTTTGTACAATAGATATCAACCATGAATAACATCGATAAAGAATTATTTCATCCAAGAAACAATTCCCTTAATCAATCCTCAGTGATATTAGCATCAAGCTTTTCAGTTGTGTACTGCAAAGGTATGAAATAATGTCAGGGAAACATACAGTTTTATTTTAAACACGATTTAAATCTACAATAGAGGTTATTTGTTAAAAGACTCTTAAGATATTATACAATATCACATCCATTTATCACATACACAGAAATATAAATAACTATATTAACAAAATGCATAAGTGCATGCGCAAATGGTATAACTATAATATTAAACATTATGAAACTATTCAATAGGTTTTGTACCAAAAATTGCTATGAACTAGTTCTTTTACACCCCAATAGTCTAACATCAATATAAAAATATATTCAATTTATAAACTCTTATCCCGTATTCAAATATTATTAAAGGGCTTGTTTGCCAAAAACAAAAAAAAACACACTTAGTTCTACTTCGTGAAAAACTCTTAACTCAATGTAAGTAAATGTATTTCTTAACACCACAAAATATTCAAGAAATAAAAAACAAAATAAAAACAAAAGTAAAAAACTAGGAGTTTCCTTCATTCACCAGTATAGTTTGAAATAAAAATCATGTAGATAACTGGTATATATATATATAAGATATAAGAGAATTGTAAGACCACTCTAAGTTAGAAGCATCTTTCTCAATAGTTTTCTGAAGTTTTCTAAGTTTAGTCGTATAAAATTAAGGATTGTGATAAAAAGCGGTGGTCCCTTAAATCCACCAAAGTCCAACACAAAGGACAAATCCAAATTAAAATACAGGCCTTAAAAAATTGGCCTTTTAGTCGATTAAATCTAGCAGCCAAATATATCAGTATTACACTCATCATAGATGTTAAAAATGGAACCAAAGATCAAGAAGTTCAGGATCAATTCATATTTTATCATTTGGCATCGAGGAATTTAATTAGTTTGAATAGAGTGATATGTTGTTGAATATATATACATACATAAATTTCTTCACATAGTTTATAGATAGTAGTATCAAAATCATGTAAGTGAAATATAAAATATGTAAGAGTGTATTCTTTATAAATTTTCATTCAAGAATTTTATCTTCATTTCTTTTTTTCAGTATTACCTGTTCCCCTCATTTCTCGTGTACAAAAAAAATTAACCACAAAAATATAGTTTTTTCATATAAAAAAATTATGGATGGAATTGAAGAAATCTTCGAAAGTGGAGAATAAAATTCAATGTGATAAAATTCAAGGAATTGCACCAAATACATATTCTGATGAGATCATTATTGGTTCAATTTTAAACAGCTATTATCGTATCTTGAGAACCATAACTCATTTTGTAGAAGCGAGTATTAATGTTATCAAAAAGCCAATTCATATATGAACGACGAACATAATGAGGAGTATTTTTAATTAATTTAGTAATACAAATCATTAGTTCTACCGAATTTTATTCGAGACAAAAGACTGTAGAAATTGTGCCCTTCACCAATACTCACTTCAAGAGGAGAATTACAAATTTGTCAAAATTTACTATTGCTCAAGTTTATCGAAGATATTCCTAGCTCTACCAGCGTTGCAAATTAAACAAATAACCCATCAGACATTTCGAAATCATCCTTAACTATATTAGTTATCTTAAAGATGTGAAATCAATATGCCGATATTTTGATATCATTTCTTTCAAACGGTGTGTTACGAATAGCTAATACTGGTCACTTTAAACTAAACTTATCCATTACCTCTTCTTCACCCTTACATTACTAAAAATATTCAACAGTTACTGTCAATTTATAACCAACATGGCACCAAGGGACGAGATAATAGGTGGTATCCATTCATACAATACTTGTATGTTTGTTCAATGAGGTAAATATATAAATTTCTCCGAATCTCCAGGTTTTTGTTCCTCTGGTTTACAATTATAGAATATTCCAAAAAAAGGAAGAAAAACCGGAGTACTGAAAAACGACATAGATTTAGTGTAACACTCGGTACATGACAAAGTGCTAGAAATAAAATGAAAAATATCGAATCCTATTCAGGAATGTCTCACACAACCTCGGAAAAACTCTAAATTATGTAAAACCCTCTATAGATAAAACTACTTCACATTGTTTATAAAGCTGCTAGGAGCAGTAATACATTTCTTGTAACGGTTTCATCCGTGAGGTTCGTTACATCACATAGCATTGGAAATAATATTTAAAAAAGCTTTTCAACATAACACATTCTATCACAGAACTAATACCAATAAAAATCATAAACTGTGGTGTGTACTCACTATGTCATGAGGATAAAAATGTTCATTCACTATCGCTCTCCAAATGCAAAGTTGTGAGAGAATCCATGCTGTCGTTGGAGGAAACACTACCCCGTATATTGGCGAATTTTCCAAAAGGAATCTCTTCATCGGGAGACGGAAGTACTTTGGTTACACGGAATCTGAAAACACAAATCTAATAATAGACTCCTACAAATAAAGTTTCCTCTTCTACTAACCTTGACTTTGTTTTGGGACTCGGACTAGGACTGACACTGCTGCTGCTCATTTCTGCTACTCTGACTATCTGAAAGCGACTCTTCGGCGCTGGACTGGGCACAGGAGACGGAATAGGGGACATACAGGGTGATCCGATCTGAAAAGTCGTGGTGCCCTCTGGTACAGTATACCTGGGCTCACAGCTGAGGGACATTTTTCTGGATATCACCTGTGAGAGGTTCGCTATCTCTTGGTCAGGGTTGGAATCGGCAAAAGATTTGTTCACTGTGCAGATGGCGTAGAGTTTCTTAACCAGTTGGGAGTAAGCTTCAGGATCCTTGAAAAAAAAAAACAAATTATTGGCAATACAATATTCGATAAACTAGTTTCGAGGTTATGAAAAAAAATTCAACTCACACTACACGACCGATTTGTATCATCTATTTCGATTTTGATGATTTTCGAGTTTGTCAAAGCCTGGCACAATTTTTCAACCCCATTTACTTGGATTGCCTTGTTACCTTTCAGGTTGATTTTCTGTTTTGAAAATTCAATTAGCGAAATTACCAAAATTTTATGTTATTGAACAAACCTGTAGAGTATGATTCTTGGGTATGTATTCTGCTAGAGTATCCATTCCCTTACAAGTCAATAGAGTACTCTGCAGCCCTAAGCCTTCAAGAGACTTGGTATCTAGTAGACTCACACTCAAGTGATTAAGCACTTCATCCTTCAGATTATTATAACCAATATTGAGAGTGTGTAAATTCTTGCATTCAGTCTGAAAAGATCAAAAAACTATTGGATCACCAGAAGAATTACTAATTAATGGAGGAGGCATATTTAATTCATTGATAACTGAATTACTTACAATAATACTGGCTATGATTGGTCCACTTTTCTCTGTTATTTGATTATTGAAAACGCTTAGTGCAGACAGTCCTACACCAGGAGTATTTTGTTTACACAGTCCTTTTGCTAAGGATTCTAAGCCTCGATCGCCGATAAAATTGTTGCCAATATCAAGCACTTTCAAGTGCGTGTTGTTACAGAAAAATCGCGCTAAAATTTCAGCCTCTTTAGTGTAGAGTCCCGTCGATGGTAGATATAACTCTCGAATTGTCCTATTCGACATCAAGTTTTCAACTAAAACAACAATTGCATAAGTTATAATGATTCATTGTGAAAAAAAAACATACCTAAATAGAAACTGGGTAGTTTCACCAGCACACAGCTGTCAAATTTCAACATAGTAATGTTGCAGTTACTTTTGATTGCACTCAACAATGATCGCATATAGGTTTCATTTATAATCATTTTTTTGAAGGACAAGGACTCTAGAACCATAATGTTACTGCATGCATTGCAAAAACATTTCCAAGTGTCAAAGTCTTCGAAATTCATTTCAATTTCAAAATGACTGGCTGATTCATAGTATTCCAGCATATTCAGAAATTCACTCATTGTTTGCGGGGTGAATTTACAATCATTAAAAACAAGAGTATGAAAATTCGTGACTCTGAAAATATCTTCCAGGGTTTCATTGACTTCAGCTGTTATTTTGATAGAATTAAGTCTCAGAGTTGCCGAATGGTTCATATTATTCTTAATTTCCTGAAATCAAATATACATTTAGTTGTTATATAAAACTGATGATGATTCGATAACTCACTGAAATTTGAGATTTTATGCTGTCAAGTTCAATGGTTTTATGCTTTTTGCAAGATTCCTGATACACTTGAAGGATATCATCTGCTGACATTTCTTCTTCTGAAATTTCATTTGAAAACTATTTAATGAACTTGTTTCTCCCAAATATCTTCATTTCATACAAATAAATTTGAAATAATATTATCAACAATTATTTCTGAAATTTATGAACCTTGATGTTATTTTGAACTGAATAAAGATTTTTTGGCACAATATTGATATCGAATTAATATTTTCTAGAGCACATACCTATGATCCATGGGAATGAATACTCTGGCTCATTATAAGTAACTAATAGTGATATAGGTGTAGTAAATGAGACACTGTAATCACGTTGGCCTCGAAATGAAACAGTATTCTGTTGTGTTGGTCTAAGAATTGAAATAAGAGGCAGGGATGTTTGTTGATTTGTACCCGTTGATTGCTCAGTCTCATGAATTGTATTTGGAATGGTGGGACTATCAGCAGAAAAAATTGAATTGCTTTTCAAATCACTGCAAGAAATCTGACAAGCAACTTCTGAACTTATGTTCATTTTATCATCAGCAGAATTCCTTTTTGGATCTGGCTTATCATGTTCCTCAAGTGTTTCTTCCACATATTCATACTCCTCATCCCATTTTCCACTAGAAGACCACCACAGATTTAAATTGTAACAAACTATAATTAGTAATTAGAAGTTTACCTATTTTCTGATGAGGTTTCATCACTACTAGTGCCATTATTAGTTACTAATTGTGAAAATTCAACTTGTGTGGGTTCTAAAGGAGGAGCAAGATCATCCTCATCAATGGAAAATGACTTATCTATAAGGTTTTGGTTAGACAGTTTGCTTTCATGATCTGGAATTTTAGAAAAAGGTAATCAGTTTCTTTACAATCTATGAAAAACTAAATCAAACTGATATAAACTTTGCAAATACCTTGTCTACATACTGCAGACTCTTCAACAAGTTTATCTTCATCAGTAATGCACTTGGACTCAGTGTCTATGAGTAAATGAGTTTCATTTCCCTGGCTCAAGAGAAGATCCATTACTTGATGATATCAGGACTCCTTTTTTCTGTTATTACCTGAAATGCATCATGATTGCTATGTGATGATAACTTCAAGACAGTGAATATCTAAAACTTACATCGTTTGCGAACCATTCTTTTGATTCCTTCAATCGCATCCGAACTGCAGTAGATAGCAGAAATTTTCAAAATGTTGAACTAGTCCATTAAACCCTTTTGAGATGATTAATATAAGATGACTCTCCCACCTCTCTCAGATTTGGTACTAACCAACAATTTTTGTTCAATGTCAAAGATTAGTTTTTTGAAGTAATTACTCAAAAATTATCAACATGGACCATAAATCACGGATGATACTTGAACGAAATCAAAAATTATCAAATTATCACCAACAGTCAAAAGTCATGAGCAGAGCAAGTGTCAAGCAGCAAATTAACTTGACATGAATTCTGTGGTGTAGTTTTGAAATTGGTTAGAATTCGTTTTTGAAAAAAATTATAATCTAATCTAACGCTTTGATTGATAAAATTTATGGCTATATAGATGAATCCGGGATGGACATATGAAATATATAAGCTCTAGAAACAATTCAACGAAATTATCGTAACATGATTTAATGAAATACATTCAAACCAATCAATTGCTATGATATTCGGAAATTTATTGTAAATCATGGCGATCATGCTACGATGACCAAGATTGCTTTGATTGGCTTAAACGACACATTCATATAGGGCTCAGGTGGATGTGAATTCTTCGTTGAGCTGATGGTACTGTCACCAAAGAAATAAATTTCTATTTCAAACCATTCAAACTATGAAATACATGAGATTTAAGCAAGTAGGAGAATGAAGAAAATATTTTTTAATATTATAGATTCTACAGTATATTTAATAAAATATGGCTGTTTGGTGCATTGCACTTTCGAATATGTTTTCGATTTTGTGGTGTGTTCAGGCCCTTCTATGGAACCTACTGTTCATACAGATGATATATTGCTAACTGAACATATTTCATCGCTGAGAAAGCAATTTAACAGGGGTGATATTGTTATTGCTAAATGTCCTACAAATCCCAATCGCCAAGTATGTAAAAGGTTGATTGGAATGCCAGGAGATAAAATCAAAACTGGATTTGCTTCATCAATTGTTGTTCCACTGGGTCATGTATGGTTGGAAGGAGATAACAAGAACAATTCTTTGGACAGTAGGTCCCATGGACCAATTCCACAGGGTCTGATAAGGAGTAGAGCAGTTTGTAGAATATGGCCTTTTGAAGATATGTCATTCCTTAGAAAAAGCTGATAGGTTTAGATGTTATTTTTTATGATATAGTCATGAATTTCGAGGTGGATATTCTTGCTTGTAAATTTTTTTTATGTTTGTGGAGTTAAAATCGGGAAATTTGTTGTTTTGTACAGTTGAATAAAAGCTTGAGATGCAAGAAGAAAATCTTAGTATGATTGCAATAAAAAAAAACTCCATATTTTTAATAACTTTATTGAACATTTCATTTTTGGATAGGTACCATAGAAGCCAGTTTACATGACACCAATATATATTGTAAACATTCATTAAAATATAAATCTGTAGAAATTTCATTAACTATAATATAATTTTCATATTCAACATTTATAATATACAGTAAGGTGATTGTTAGGTAAGAATAATAAATTTCCAAAATATGCAGTAGTACATATTAAAAGTTTATTCGAGTTCGTATTATTGGAGTCTTATTCGAGTACAAATATCTCAACTCGAGTCCACTGAATCTGTTAATGAAAAACTCACTCTGTGCTTTGATTAGTATTTAACCATTCACTACATAGATACCATTAAATTTTTGCTATTTCATTAAGTGTAAAAGATACAAGGAAGGTTACACGAAAATAAATCTCTTGAGGTTTATCCTATCACCATTTCACAATTGAATCTATAATATGCTATAATTGTTCAGTTTCATAGTGAAAAGGAACCACGTAATGTTTCGTGTAAACTTAGCTCAAGATTTTGTTTCAATATATCTATAAAATTGACAGTCTAGATTTCCAAGACAATATTGCAGTTCAACTTCATAGAATTCCTGATGAGAAGTATTATTTGAGAGCCATATAGTATGTGAACGTTTGGCATGCAAAGGATAAAAATTTCAAAAAATAGCTGAAAAAAAATCTTCTGGAATAAAACGAAATATCTTGATCAGCGACAGTGGCGTAACTATAGGGTGGGGGAGGGGGCTGGCAAAATGCTACGGGCTCCCAACTCGAGAGGGCTTCAGAACATGAGGCCATGATCTTTGTTAACTTCACCAACTCAATTATTCCAGAAGGCAATATCGTTCGAATAAATTTTATGTGCCAAAAACGACACACTATTAAATGCTTTAAAAACACGGCGGAGAAAACAATTATCAAAAAATTGTAGGTAAAGTATAAGTCACCAATAGTACCTTTATATTTTAATAGGGAAGACTATCATAGACTACCTGAAATAAATGTTTCGATTTGAAGAAGAAACGGTAATTGTTTTTTGTATCCTCAATTCAACATCTTCAGTACGTATTAATGAATAAATGTTAGGTGACTTACACTATACATACTCAAATTGTCAATAATATAACAGTCATGAAATACTATAAATAACAATTATTTAAGTATTATGGAGTTGTTTAGCACAAGTCACATCAGATAGCACTGGACCGATTATCGCTGCCTGATTTTTCGAAAAACATTGCATCCTGAAAAAGAATGTGTTGAATTAGTAATGAACCTACGTAATTAAAATGAATACTAACTATCAAAAAGCACGCTCCCAACATGACAGCCTTCAATCTGACATCCAAGTTCATGGGGAAATTAATTCCAAAGTAATCGGTATCGGTGAACACTTCTCTGACTAATCCAGACCATTGTTTTGAAATTTTTCCGACTTGGACATTTCCATCTCCAGACATTATTTTGAAATCTACATCACCACAGATGCTCCATGTACACAGAGGACCTTCGATTCTGAGAACTGTATCCCCACTAGCATTTTTTATTGCGAATGTGGGACAAAATATGCTCCATTCTTGTTCCACTGTACCTACGATTGTTCCTGGAGGCGACGAGACTTCCATACTCTGTAATTATGAATATAATATGAACAATTTTGGGTGGATGTACAATGATTTCAATTCAACAAGGTTTTCATAGTCAAATACTCTGAAAAATATTACCTGCAAACAACATGGAAAACAACATGAATCACACGCCAGAGGCCTATGGAGATGGATGACCTCATGGCTATAGTTGTCCAAAATTTTCATGTCAAATGGTCTGAGAGGACCACAGCAGTTTCTTGTTAAACAGTCGCTGTCCTCAACAGCATAATACACTTTCTGACCCAAGCTATTTTTGACGGTGAATTTATTTTTTGTTTCGAATCCAGTTAAAGCTGAAGAATGAAATATAATCATCACTATTATAAAACTTGTCGAGTATTTTATCAAGTCCTGTATATCATTAATATATCGAAATGTAATTTATCAACAAAGCATTTGTATGGAAAACCCATAATGTCGACACTGTTCACGATATTTTTGATTACTTTATTGTAATGATATATTATTTTTGTATACCTTCAAGAATTTCCACTTTTTGATGCACAAGCAGTTGATCAATCATAGTTAGGTATTCCAAACCAGGAGGGCAATTCGGTATGCCTTGCGGCAAATTCATCCAACCACCTGAATTTAAAAAATAAACATTAATCACATAAAATTACACATACATATGTTGCATTGAAAAATCAAAACAAACCTTTGTTCTTCCTCTGTATAGAACTTAAAGTACCCCTGCTTTTTCGGAGATTTTTTTTTGAAAAACTTTCTTATTCTTTTGAAAAGTATTTTAGACTCAATCCATAAAGTCACTCTCTTTTCAGGCATTATTTTTGATACTGGTCACACAATATTGATGACTTTTTGGAGATCACTCTTGAATAAACTATAATTTTAGAGAACTAATTCTCACTTGTCTTGAGAAGTCACTTCTTTGGAATTGTTCTAGATACTGGCCAAACATAATATTGTTTTGTTGTGGTATATAAATCGCTGGTTATCGGACATGATGAGTTCAATAAACAATAATAGCCGAGAAATAATTGCTGTACACTAACAACTTTTTCAGTTTCTTGAAATTCGTTATATTTCATATCACGACATTGATTCAAACAATTCATTATCTTTGATTCTTCTTATCTAACACTACAATGCTTGCATATTAAAATTATCTTTGGTAAACATCAACTGTTTATCATTTCGAAAGACGTATAAAATAACTGTTTGGTTATCTATTTATTGTTCATCTTAGGTGCTCCTATCAAATTTATCGATGTATAAGAAGTGAATGCCCCATTGATGAGCACTGAGCAGTCGCATCATGAATTATTTTGACTCTTTTAGTGAGTGATAGGAAAGTTTAAAATCTTCTTGAAATTTTATTTGGTGATATGTCACAGTAGAATAAACATCAGCATCCTGAATGAACCACTTTTTAACAGTGCGGCATATTTGAATGGGATGTGTCATATTTTATAAATTAAGTATTATTTCCAATAAGTATGATGAATATTTTCGAAATGGTATATATTAGATATCAGAATAAACCCACATATGTTGATATTGTAAATACATTTTACTGATAAGATGTACTAAAACAGTAATAGAATGATACCTATGTGACACATATCTTCTCAGATTTTTTTTGTGGTAAATGAAGGACAGACGAAAGCTGGCTTGTTTGAATGATAATATCAAAGTTGATTTGTTCGGCTAGGTCAATGGAACTATTCTGGATTCACAGTCAATTGATCTATCTTACACACACACAATTTTTAGAAGACACATTGTGCTATGCTGGTGATTCAATTTCTTAATTCTGATACAAGACAACAATTTGGAGGAGGTTTAGTTTACATTCAAATGAATACATGAAATGAAAAGATCATGCAATTATTAACTGAAAAAGCATGCCAAAAGAGTTGTGGAAACATTTATGATCAACAAATGTCACAAAATGAATCATGAATGTACAAAATTAGTTAGTAAAAAGTAGAAGTTAATCAAGTATTGACTAACCATTGGGTTGACCCATTGGTTGATTGGTCACTGGACCACCATACTGTCCCAAATGGCCATATCCTGGGGGTGGAGGCCCATATCCAGGAACCGCAGGTGGACCATAACCATGTGGAGGTGGGTAGTTACCTAAAACAGCATATTTAGGTTAGTTCTAACTTACATATGATGTTGAGATTTTGTCATGCTAATGGAGATGAGTTCACACTTACTATTATAAGGTGCTGTATATTGACCCTGATTTGGTGGTGGGTAAGACATTTTTAGCTTTCAATAATAACTATATGGAACTTTCAGATTTTGTGATGTCAACACTGAAAAATAATGTGTCAAAATATAGAATGTGATTTAGACATGCTATTTTCTTCTGAACGTTCCTCTTAAGTACGTGTTTTGAATATATTTTATATATTTATTGACGAAACCACAAGCTCTGTCAATGACGACACAACTCCATACTATTTATAGCATTGCTTTCAATCTGCCACAATACCTAATAATAGATTCGAAAAAAATTATGCAGGATCACTTGATGGCAACAAATGAAAGTGAATTCTCAGGCCTCGAAATTCAGATCAAATCATTTCAAGTCATCTAAATTCCGTCAGTTCGTCGTAATGTGAAAAATCTACCAATTATTATCCGTTACTCTAACGTGACATTTTTCAACATTTGTTTCTATAGATTCATTGAAAACATAACTCAGCCGAAATCACGCCAAAATGTGATTTCTCGACTAGAAAAACGCAATATATAATACTATAAATCATAACTTACGTTGTTTATAGGTTATGTTTATTGTTTACTTCACAGACAAGTCTGAAGTCTGGAGGATAATAGGGAGAGGTCACGTACCGCGAGATGGCGCTGCGAATGACAAAATGTCGGATTGAGGTGTGAGCAACAATAGCACAGGTTCGTTTTGAAAATTTGAAATTCGTGTTTTCGTACCGCAATACGTAAATACCAAAAAACATTTTCATTAAAGTTAGTCGCATGATGAATGTAATTTTATCGATTTAGTGAAGCATCTCTGAATCAGTCAGAAGAGTCCGAGTTCTGACAATCTCCTAATATAGGCAGCAGAATTTAATTTGAAAATATTTCAATCATCCTGTACACACATTTCGGTATGGTAGAGACACGGGCAGAGATGACTAAGTTTCAATTATTCAACCCTATTAATCATACATGAAGGAATTGGCAGACTGATAAGACGGCACATATTAATCATTCGATTTTAAACCTCCGTTGGGTTCGGACGTGTGTGACAAAAAGACTTTCTCGTGCGGTGGAAAGTTTTCGCGAGTGTGTTTTCAGTAATCTCGTGTGTGTGTGTGTGTGTGTGTGTGTGTGTGTGTGTGTGTGTGTGTGTGTGTGTGTGTGTGTGCTTCAAGGACAGTTTGAGAGTGGGCATGTTGAGAAAAATTAATGGGTGAGTTTTCTTTCTTTGAGTGTCCCTTCACACAACTGAACGATTTCGAAATTTTCCATCATATGATACATCGGCTTTTGTTTTTTTAAATTTACTGATTTCTTGGTGAAATTGTTTCCAATGTTTTCTCATGATGAATACATGATAAATGAACCCTTTATTAACATTTAAGAAATGATTCAATAAAATAAGATATGCAATAATTTTATAGATTTATTTTTAATTTTGTTATAGATGGCATCTAAACAGTGACGTCTGGAAAACAAAGAACTAGGATAGAAGGTGTAACTACTACTACCAATCGGTAAGTGATTTTTTGATTCCTGTAACTTTTACAACCCCACATTGAGCTTTTGCCTCCTCACTCAAAAATTGTTCAGAAAACCAGTCAGCAGACAATTCTGGAAAACATCTATGACTTAATCAATTGAATTCAATTTCAAATATTTCACATTCCACTTCTTAAAATCTATTTCTAACTTACTGATGTAATTTTTTTGTATCGATTTGTTATGTTTTTTTTTCTTTCAATTTGTGTACATATTTGAGTATCTCAATGGGCAGAAGGACTTATATAGGTCGATCAGTGTAAATTGGTTCAATAATAAAGGACATTTATTGTTATTATTGAAATTGTCCATTATGATTTTTCGAATTCAAATAATTATTCTTGAGATTTGATGGATTTTTCCATTGTTACAGGTAGTAAGTAGTTCTTCTAGAAAAAGGTAAGTGACTTCTGGGTTATGCATGACTTTTTGCACGAATTACAGCGGGTGCACCCACAATATTCCGACGAACTATGGAATTCATAGGATTATAGAGAATACTTATAGGATATATAGGATATACGTTCAGTATGTCCAAATTGCAATTTCTCGATTTCAACCTCACTTTTCCAAATTACATAGGCCTACCATTTTTTTTCATGCAAAAGTGTTTTCAAGTGACAGGTCGTTTAACATACAGTACATCAGGATACTGTATGGAATGTTTATTTTCGAATTGAAATCCTCGATATCGCAGTAGCAGAAGTAACAGTCGTTTCCAGTGCGATTTGGTACAAATCAAATCTACAATCAAAGATTTTCAGGAATAACTTTTTTTCAGGAATTATTTTATATCAGGAATTATTCTTTTTCAGGAATTATTTTTTTTCAGGAATTATTCTTTTTCAGGAATTATCCTTTTTCAGGAATTATTATTGAAATTGAAATTGTTGAATCAGCATTTTGATCCTTGAAAGAGCTACATTGAAGCTGAAATTGAACAAAAAAAATTTGATTTATAAAAAATATATTATAAATGTGATGGTTAATTCCTACAATGACTATACCAAACGGGCAAGCCATAGATAACGAATAAATTCATGCAATAAGGTGTGAACGAAAGTGGTCAATGTGAATACACGTGAACTTGGTAATTAATCGCTCTCAATACGTTTTGGAACTCTACGCAATGTATTGATGATGTAGGCTCTTGCATAGCCCATCAGGAGTATGCTAGAACTCCGCTAGATGGTGCGTTCGTTTTCGCTTCGAGGCTGCCGATGGAACATTCTCGAGTAATTATATATAGTGTTTGAGTATATTTTATTGATATCGCTTCTCGGCCTTCTGGCTAAGATAAAAGTGTAGTAATTGGCAGTAATTACACTGATAGTGTCCGCCCCAAGCCCTTCCGCTATTTTGGGTATGCCTTCTCTAGAGAAGATTGAGCCAGCTAATGGGGTCAGCAGGATTAGCGGAGTAGGCAGACTGTATGCATATATGGCTAGCCTGGAAAACGTCTCCATAGCTAGAAGACCTGCCTGCTTGACTGTGATGCACATCTTCTTTCCTACCGTAAAATGAGGCTTATACTGTGCTGACCCATTGTGGGATGCACTCTGCAGCATGGCAGAGGAGGCACAATGCGGTGCAGGACCGACTGGTCGGGGCGGTTGGGCACCGTCCGGGTGAACAGGAGGGTCCCTTGCGTTGACTCGGCACTCCGGCCGGACATCGTCGTGACGAACGAGGAGGAGAAGAGGGTGACCATCGTGGATGTGGCGATCCCTTTCGAGAATGGGCCGCGGGCTCTCGCGGAGGCCAGGAGGCTGAAAATGGATAAATATGCCGGCCTGGTCTGTGGACGCTCTCATTGTGGGCGCCCTTGGCTCCTGCGACCAGGAAAATGAGGCGGTCTTGGGGAGGTGCGGGATCAGCCCGAGATACGCTACATTGATGCGCCGGCTGATGTGTAGTGATGTCATTGGGTGGTCCCGCGACATCTACGTGGAACACCTCACAGGCACAAGACAGTATGATTAAGTTCTACGGTTCTTGAATTCTTTCTCCTGTTTAAATGTTATATTTATATGTGTCTCTTTTTTCTCTTTTTTAATGTCTCATGTGACTCGGATGTGATCTAGTCCGTTGTATTTTATATTTGTTCAGTTTTATCTATTATCCCTTTCGGGTTTTATCCATGCAATTTTATCTATACAACTTTATATATGTTTTTTTTTTATTATTATGTACTCCAACGATAATTATCTGATCTTATTTTGTAAAACTATTTATTAATAAAGGTATCAATCTGTTCTTATCAGCTTAATATCTGATACGCCCCGCATGCGGGGCCAGTATATTAAACTGATTTTTGGAAATTGATGGAGGGTTAGGTTCTTGCTCCACCTCCGTCGCGGGTTGGCCTGGCATTGCAGTACCGCCAGGATCGGCCCATTTAAAACAATCAAAACACAGTATTTTCTTCATATCACATGGTATAAACGTTCAATAACTTACGGCACACAACGCACAATGGCGTAGATCTTAGAACGTACGTCAATAATACTTCCCATTCAGCCGCGTATACATTGAACGTTCAGTGAATTTACAAAATTGAACATCAGATACGTTCATTGTACGTCCAGTTATATACAAATTATACAATTGTATGTCCAAAAGTTGTCTGGATTCAACATTTTATGGACGTACGTACAGGATTCATAGTGGAAGAATTAAAAATCAAACGTCCATGGTCCAAATATATACAGTGCGTCCATAAAGTAACGCATAAATTCATTATTGGCTAAATGAACAATAAAATTAGGAATTCCCAAAACAGGTCGATTTTTGATTTCAATTTACTATTGTTTCAAATCATAATCTAATATACAGGATGAACCACTTTCGTGTAATGACGTCATCACCATTTTTTTCAAATGGAACCCCCCCTTTTTTTTCAATTTTCAAATTGCCTTTGCTGAGCTGATTCCAAAAATGTATGATATGTTGCTTCAAATTGGTACAGGGTGGGCAAAAATGCAGCGCGTCAAAATACGTAAGAATCACTATGTGATTAATAATCCGCGGGACCCGGAATGATCCGGGGGACCCTAATAATCCAGGAGACTAGGGGTAAATGCAGTGAAATAATTGAAAAACGTGAACTAAGTGCCGCGTAGACTTTTCAGAGACGTAATCTGAAACAATATATAGGTATGAAGTGCATTTTGCAATTTTGTAAAAATGCCATTGAACGAATTTCAGGAATTAATTTTAATTTCTGGAAGGGGTAAATATTTTTTATATTCATGGTTTGTAGGCCTACTGTGGATGCTTCCATTAAAAAAAGCAACGCATTGAGAACTCTACCTTATTTTGGGTAATGACGGAATAAACGAGTTCAAATTTTATTTTGCAGACGCCTAAATACCATTTTTAGATAATCAGCAGAATTTTTTGAAAATGTGTTGAGGAGAATGAGTACCTGCAAGATGATTTTTGTCCTCGCAACAACCTGCACATTTCTCATCAACAAATAATATGAATTCCATGAATTCAGTGAAATAACCTCACTATCCAGTACGATTCTTCGAATCTCTGAAGTAAATCAGGTAGATATCTAAGAGATACGTTACCTCTTCCAATCCGCTGCATTTTCAGATGATATAAAGTATATTTCAAACAATTGTCCATTAAATATCATCCAAATGTATAACTTTCAATACAAAAATGGCCTAAAATAACATAAAAAGATCACACTTCACTCATACAAACACACACAGGTCAATTTGTTGGTCACACCTCGAGTATTTCAAACGATTAAAAGTAGATGTCGCCCACTCCGAGATTCTTCCCCATGAAAATCGAACGTCACTGTCGGTTGTCGGCACTTCGGTTCGTAGTTCGTATATTTCAATTTTCAATGCCCTTTGAAAGTAAAAGCGAAGTTTAGAATTTAAAATAAAAGCAATAAAGAGGAAGGCATATCATGTCTGAAAATAACGAAGAATTATCTTCCGCTATGAAAAAGCGAATTGAAACAAATAGACAAAAAGCAATTATATTAAAAAGAAGTAAGCTTGTATCTCATCCATATTCAAAAGGGTAAATGTATTTGAAACCGGTCTCTTACAGAATTAATTTCTTGTAATTATTCAGGTCAGTATATTCTGAGGATACCACCACAATTAAAATTGGAGCTACGAAATTCAAAGATACTGGTGGAGGATTTTTACTTGAAGAAACTCCTGATGATCAAGAATTTGTGAGTATAAATACCCCTTCATGGGATTGTATGATGGTGTATTTCTTATGTTTAGGAAAACATCGTGAAAGAACTTGATGCTCCAATTATTGAATGTGATAGACCATTCTGTGAAACCTGTGATAAACCATTTGCTAATTCTTGGTTGTTTGATAATTTTGATTTCAAATGCTGTGATATATGCAAGTAAGTTGACCATATCTAATTCATAACATGATATGATAGATGTGTAATAAGAATGATCTAAAAATTCCATGTGAAAAGCATAAGTGATTGATATTTATCAAAATGAACTCCAGAAATATTTGGGATTTCTTTACACTGGAGGGATCAATTGGATCTTCTCATCATCATTATTCATGTATATTTATATTGAATGCTCTGTTAGAGATCCAGATATGCACAAGTTGATAACAAAAACAGAGGCCAAGGAATCTTATTTATTGAAGGATTGTGATCTAGATAAAAGAGAACCAATCCTCAAGTTCATCAAACAAAAAAACCCACATAACTCACATTGGGGTGATATGAAATTGTACTTGCGACTTCAAGTAAGAGTCAATTTCCACCATGGAAAGAAAATATTTCTGATATATAAATACATTTTTTAGGTAGAAAAAAGGGCTTTGGAAGTCTGGGGCAGTGAAGAAAAAATAGAAGAAGAACGAACTGTGAGAGAAGAAAAAAAAGTGATGGCAAAATCCAAGAAGTATGAGAAACACTTGAAAGAGCTCAGAAAAGGAATGCGCAGTAGTCTTTATGATCGTACCACGGCAGGTCCACATGTTCATGAGTTTGGACCAGAAACATATGATGAAGAAAATGATGAGTATCATAGGAAGTGCACAACTTGTCCTTATGAAGAGACATTTGAGAAGATGTAGAATTAAGAGGTGTGTTCAAGCATCAATGTTGATGATTTTGAAATGTTTTTATCGCTTTTTCAAGCTTTGTTAAATTATTGTATTTTACTTGCCATGTATCCATAAAATGAAATACATGGATAGCAAATGTATTTTATCTGATTCAGATTCAGGAGATTTCAATAACATTCCTGAACTATTTTGATTCCTATCTTGTATTACATAAGTGGATACATCATCAACTAACCTTATATATATTTTGTTTTCTATTTCTTTTACTGATGCTGATGTTTATGAATCAGGTATTGAATTGTCGTTGAAGTAATAAAAATGCATAAAAATAATTCAAAATAATTCTTTATTACAAAAATTAAATAACCATTCAACACTGGAGTGTGATTTTTATCTGAAAACAAGCAACAAAAATTGTTTAAGACTGGGATGAAAGCTCAGTTGACCATCACAGACAGTTATTTACAATGTACGTATTTTTACTTCAGTAGTGTGAACAAAATTCAGCCTGTCACATTTATCTCATGTAGGACATAGCAAGTATGCAATTAAAGGCAAGGCAGTATTAGATCACTGTGAAAGAGTGGAACAATGCAAGTTGGTAGCATCATAGTATCTACGATCTGATGGCAAAATTATTATGGTCTCATTGAACACATCATTGAAAGACATTTGGAAATACTCACACTACTTACAAAAATAGGCAAAATTGGAGTTTCAAAAGGCTTATCTATTTCCGACCTTTTACTGTGCATTATTACACCACGTTATTTTTTTCAACGTTTACTAGTTTAATATAAGTTAATATCAACCTGAGAGAACATGCTGTTTATGCATAATTTACAGGAGGAATCAAATTAGATCTACTTGCGAATGAAAAAGTCAGATTCAATCTGTCTATAAACTTATCTTAATTTCAATAAACGAAGTGTGGGTGCCAAAACTGGCAGAACAATTTTCTATCTCTGAAATTAACTCAGAAATTTTCACTACTGGCGAAGTAGAAGTGATGAAATTATCTAAATATCATAATCTGTGATCAATCTCGATTCACCCTGTACAGTACTTACTAGACACCTGGCACAAACTTCGAAATGTTCCACAAAACTTTAAATAAACAACATATATCTAATTAAATAACTAAAAAAAGAAACATAACTCAAAAGCATTGGCAGTAGTAGAGAAGAAAAATCTAGTGGCTAGTTAATTTCCTTTTACTTGATTCATTGTTACATCGAACTAATATCATAACAAAGGTAGCTCAAAAAATCTCCAGAAATTGTTTCACTGGCCTTTTTCAGTCGAAAAAAGTTATTATCAACGCCTACTAGATTCTTACTCCCGTGTCAATGCTTCAAACGAATCATACAACATCCTTGCAAGGTGAAGTAAGGCTAACGTCGTTCTTCGCAATAAGAGCTGCTAAATTTGCTTCTACTGGCAGTACAGTGGTCGATCTATTGTGCCTCAGGTGGCTCCTAACTAAATGGCCAGCAGCTAAAGCAGCCATCAGAGACAGTTCCCCAGCAAGTACGAGAGCGCAGACGATTCTAGCTAATTGGTTGGCATTTTCCCCAGGTTGCACAATATTAGCCCCCTTCACTCCGAGCATGTCCAGGCAAGAGGCTTGCGCAGGCAGTATGGTACCTCCACCAACTGTGCCTACTTCTATCGAAGGCATGGTGCAAGATATGTACAGGTCTTCTCCAGAATGCCCCCAAGGTTCCATCAGGGTCATGCAGTTGCTGCTGCCGATGTTCTGGGCTGGGTCTTGGCCTGTAGCGATGTAGATGGCCGTCACGATGTTCCCGGCGTGAGCATTGAATCCTCCTATGCTACCAGCGATGGCGGATCCTATCATGTTCTTCGAATAGTTCACGTCGACTAATGCGTGCACGGTGGTTTTCAGTACGGAATCAACTACTTTGGCGGGGATTATTGCTTCGCAAACTACGGATTTGCCTCTTCCCTCGATCCTAAAAACCAAAATCATACATGACAGGTCTCTAATTGATTTAAAAATTTGAGAAACCTCACCAATTCACAGCAGCTGGTTTCTTATCCGTACAGAAATTCCCGCTGAGACTCAAAATCTCCATGTCCGGGAATTGGTTTTGCACTTGTTTCAGTGCAATTTCAGTTCCCTTCGAAAGCATATTCATTCCCATGGCATCCCCAGTCTTGGCTACGAATCTTATGAACAAATATCTTCCTGCTATTCTGATCAACACTTTGCTGAGCCTCGCGAACCTACTTGTTGAGTCGAATTCTGCTTTCATTTTGGCGAAATGTTCCGGAGATTCCATCCACCTCAGAGCAGCACTGAAAAGAAACACAGTATTGTCAAGTTTTCAAGATACTCATGCCCGAATAGTTCCTCAATAATATAAATTCCATTGATGTATGTCTATTCAACGTCCAGGAACTGGATTGGTTGTGAAATGGACGTCCAGAAGAGGAATGGGATCTCTAAGTGTGACGTCAAAATGGGGGAAACCCAAAAAACCTTTCCAAACAAAGAAATATTCGCAGTTTTCTCCATAAGAATTTTTATAAGAACGAGTCGATGAGAACTCAATATCACCAGATACAAACAATTTTATTCTTAGTTTCAACTGAAAGAAGCAAAAACGTGAGATGAACGCTTTGTTTGGAAAGGTTTTCGAGCATGTGACGTCAAGACTTAGGCTGTCCATTTACGTACCTAGCTTTGACAAGAGACGGGAACCTGACGACAGGGCCTCGGGTCATGCCATCACCGACAATGCTGCTTGTAACACCGGCAGTTTTCAACGCTCTACATCCTCGGTTGGTGCTGGCTACCAAGCAACCCTCTGTTGTTGCCATGGGAACGTACAATTCGCGACCATCTAGAAGCAGTGGACCGGCATAACCGACTGGAATGGGCATGTAGCCAATGACGTTCTCACAACAAGCTCCCATAACCTACAAAAACACGCGTTGGTCTCCATGTTCAACAAACTCGAAGTGACAAGACTTTATACCTTTGAGTAGTCGTAGTTCTTGTAGGGAAGATCGTTTAGAGCCCTCTGGAAGTTACCCATGTTCCCCAATATTTTCCTTCTGATGCCTACCCCTCTCTCTGGGTCATCCACAGCTTTCTCGATTTGATAAGCAGCGATGCGTCTGTGTTTCACCAAAAGCATCACTTCCTCATCTGTCAGTGCAACAGCTCCTAGATCCGAATTGTTGTAGATTAGTAGGCACTCGTCCAAGGATCGGCACGGTCTGTCTTCTTTTTCTTCTTCTTGGTCTTCTACTGATGCTACTATTGGCTGTTTCTTATGGATGGGTTCAACGAAGCATGTTTGCACAGCTTTATCTTCTTGCTCTACACCTGAAGATACACCAATTAAGATTGCAGTCATGGTGAATATCAACCACATGATAATTCAGTACGTACCAACTGATTTTTCGGATTTGTCGTCGTCACTTTGTTCCAGGGAGAAAGTGTCATTAGTTTTGAACATTGTCATCTCAGGTTCAGTCAGGGTCTTCTGTTTTGATTCCTGAGTCATAGTGTTGAGCTCATTGTCTTTGTTCGAATTCTTTGACATGGAAACTTTTATAATGTCAACAAATTCTTCCCTGTTCTCAAAGAAAATGAATTTGATGACTAGAGCTAGCAGAAGTATCAGAATCACGATATGATCAGCACTAAGGGCAACCCATCTGAAAAATTATTTAGACGTAAATTTACAAAACATTTTTGAGAGAGTTGTTATTGCTGAAATAAAAAAAGTGCTATTTTGAGAACTGGATGAATTTGAAAATTGTTATAGTTTTGGGTTAATTATCTATTTATTTCCTTTGAAAAATCATTGGCCCGAGCCTTGAAATTTACTATCACAAGCTTATGTGTCCCAGCTGAAGTTATTGCATTTTCAAAATGAGCGAACACTATCAAAAATTTGGCTTTATATCTCATTATGAATTGATTGAAGTTGCACTTACTTCATAATATATCCATGCAAAGCTGTTTCCTCAGTGCCGTTATATGTCATATGTTGTTCAACTACAAGAGAGCCAACGTCATCACTGTCTGCTTGTTTGAATGGCCAACGACTAAAAACCAAATGGAATAACTATTCTAAGTCTATTTCTAAGAAAACCCATGATTCGATCACCTCTCTGTAATCTCTCAACGATCTCACCGGTAACAATATGTGGTAAAAATAAGTTGAGAAAAGGTCAAGAGCTTCTAAATATTAAGCAGAGTGTTCAACAATCGGGTTATTTTCAGTCCCATTCATTGAAATTTAAATGATTTTTCCCCACACCGTACAATCAACAATCGTTTATACAGGGTGTTGCCCAATGAGAGTGAACATTTTTTCGGGGTGATTCCTAAAAGCTCTTAGACTTCCCTATTCGTTGAAACGACGTATGATTTCTTGAAATTGCTGAAGAGATGGATTTTATGGAAATCAATCAAACGACCTTCTTACAAATCCATGGATTATTCATTGTTCATAGTGCATTTGAATGCCAATGAAATATTCAATATGATATATGATGATGAAACTGCATTGATTCATGACTAATTATTTTGTTAGTTACATTATTAGTACCGCCCAATTTCAGCAATGACTAACGAATCATGAGTTGCCACATAATTTGTAATTCGATTAAAAAAGATCGAATCCGATTACTAATTGATTCCTATCGTTGAATTATCAGTCATCATTTAAAACACGAGATGAATGAATTTGCGTGACTTAAAATATAGTTATGCGATGAGGATTATCTCGTTGTTGAGGTCGTCCTCCCTTGGTGAGATGGTGAGTGACTTCATTGTCAAAAAATAAACCCATTTTACATTTTGGAAACATACCTGTGAGCATGAACCAACATCAAACCAACTGACATAATCAGTTTGACTCTTTGAACGACTGGGTTGGATTTGTGGTCCTCTTCCTTGAAAGCTTTGGAAATGAGGTTAGGTTTCTTACCATAGATAATTGTTGTACGGGACAACTGTGAATGAAAACAATTTTTTGATATACCAATGACGTTATGTAGAAATTTCTCAACTCACCTCCAATATCAATGATAGACATGCAGGATAGAAGGTCATGAAAACTACGTAATTTACCAATACAGACAGACAAGCGAAACAAGACAACATCTCGAGACGATGAACCCCTGAAAAAAATTCAAGAAATAAATGCCCGGTAAACGTTACAAATATTATTTTTTGATCCGGTATCACCGATAAAAACTCCATTGACAAAATTTTGAATATGTCGTGCCGCTGCTGAAATATTCACCCTTCCGGTTCTCTTGGTGAACCCTGTATATATTTCTCAGTTATACCTGATAAAGTTCCGACACCGATGACTAGAGTTTCCACAATAGTGTCCAAGGTGATGGTAGGTCCCAAAACTGACATTCCTTTAGCTATGTTGCTCTTAACTTCAGTTTGGCTGGAAGCGTTCAGTGCGAATTGTGCTAACATGGCGGCTTTTGATAGGTCAATTAAAAGAAGGAAGAAAAACAGCGCATCTCTGAAACATAAAATGACATTGAAATATAGAGTAAAGTAATGGTCTTGGTTCGACTCACTTCAGATCAGCTACATTTATTCTTAAGATGTTCAGTACTGTTGACGTGAAGATGAAACTTGAGAAGACAGTGAATAAGCCAGCAATTCCTGAGAAAAAATCAAATAAGGTTATCTTAACTACACCAAAAAATAATATCACACATTGCTTGAGTATACAGTTTAATGAATAGAATAGAAAAATAAATAAACAGAAATTGAAGTAAAACTCGTGATTAGTCCTTAGAAAACGATGATTGAAAGGTAGACGAGACATTCTCATTACACAGGGATTGACAGAAGAATCATTATTTAAAATATGTTTCATCGACAGGCCACCTAGGTTACCTGACTTAGCACCATCAGAGTTTTCATACTATTGTTTACAGAACAAAGGAAACTATTGTGTGCATTCGCTGAATTGATGATCGTTATCTTAGTTCGGCATTAGACACCATTTAATTTTATTTTCAAGTAAATGTTCGTTTTTAATTACCCTATCTTCAATAATTATTACTTATATCGTCAAAGCCACGTTTCGGTGGAGCAGAATAATTTGTAAACACTTTCTACATAGTCATGTATGAATATGAGTTCATATTGAAATTTTATCACAATAGAAGTTGATTAAATAAAACTTTGCTATTGGGAGCCCTGGCTTCACTCTAGAGCTCTTGAAAATGAAATAAAAAATGCTTATTAATAAATATACTTGAAGGAACCTCATCGGAAATAGCCTATTATAGCATATAAGCAATGTCTAGTTGCTTTCTCTGCGTCATGTTACCCAAAGACCGTGACATTAAATAATTTTCTCTCCACTTTCTTCGAGAAGGCTCAATAATATCTGAGAAGCGGACTATTTCGTTTGAATCGAAAGTTATTCATAACACTGCGTGAAAAGTGACTTACCCAGTATGTATTTCGATCCTAGTTTTTGTAACTTGCAGAACTGATAATAACAATACAACACTGCTAAGCACCTTATGATGGTCATAACTATAACATCTGCTGCATTGTTTTCAGCCTGGAAAAATGAAAAACTCAAAATCCCCGTGTCGTGTTTTCAATATACTATCATCAGAAATTTCGTGTGATCTTCTAGTTAGTTGACCCACATTTTCCGAATGAAATTGAGAGTTGAATATTTCAATGATCTTCGCGGAGGTCATTAACATTCGCCAAACCAAATCATTTGCATAATTGGGTAACGTTTGCTCATTTACTTTCGCAGATTTTCAAATTACGCAACTTTGCAGCATCTTGTGACATTTTTTCAGAGTCAAACAAGGCACAATAAACGATATAAATACACATCGTTTTTAAATGTTTTGACCATGAATGAAATATAAATATTTGGTTCATCAGCAGGAATTGAACGAATTCAATTCAATTTATTCAGCAATTATATTTATACTAGATATTTTTTGTTTTCGTGATTGCAGTTGCTTTCATACATTGCTTTATTAATTTGGAATTGTTAATTTTTTTGTTCTTTGAAATTCTACTTGCGGATTGTTAGTTCATCAAAATGTATTGATTCGGAATAATTTTCCAGGGATTCCTTTCATAGACGAAAACACTAACACACTACATAGCTTTCTTCTCAGCCATTGAAATAATACTTCAGCAGACGATTTACCAGATTTACAATAAACTTTCAATGTTCAATCCAAACATACTTAAAGCACAGTAAAATAAACATGCCTGTATTCCGTGCAGCCACATGATTTCTAAGAGAAATTTTATTTTTGCATTCACCAATACACGAAATTATTGAATACCGTACATTAACTCGAATTCAAGGAATTCCAAATTGTACTGGGTGATGTTTAGAATAACAGACATTCCACAAAAATTATCGTAATGAGTGGAAACAACATAAATATTCTTCTGGGCCATTATTATAGTAATTCACGTAATTCATCTTTTTTTTCTGCATTTCAGAGAACAATAACCATTAACATATAAATATTGACTTTACTGAAATTGGATATATTTAAATCACCGAAAGTGTTTATATGCATTGTTCCATACAAAAGAACCATTCATCATGGAATCATCATGATGATTATCTGAATACGTTGTATAGTCTGGGTCTACAGATTCAGTAAAGCTGTATATGCAGTATTTTCATGAATTTATCTTTCAGGATTCAGAATCTGAAGATATGTTTCATATAATCACATTTTATAACCCTGTCCAGACAGACGAAAAAGGAGAGCCAAATTATATGATTCATTTCATGAGGATAATGTTTACAATGAAATTTAAGCTCTTCACATATTCAATTTTCCTAATTCAGTTGGAATGAACATATAAACATTCTCTCAATAAGTTATACATGGTAAATACATCAGCTTGTATAATATTTATGTAACAATTAGCAATGTCAATGGCATTTATACGATGTAGCTGAACGATTTTGAGGAATTCAATGAATATTAAATAACTAGAATGCAGGTGAACTGATTTCTTCACGAAGTATCGAATTGAGAGCTGAGCAAACCTGTGAAGATTATAATAAAAAAATAGCTAGGGTCAAATAATCTGAGAATAGTGAGAATTTCACCATGAAACCTTGTCCTCCTTCTGTGCCTATATTGATTTACATAAATAATTTTTTGATCAATTTTGAAACTCATTTATTTATATCGCATATTAGCGTTTGGTGAACCTACTAATTTATTTACCATTACTCAATGTTTGTTATCAAGCTTACAAATATTGTCATCAGTAGTAGCGAAATGAAACAAGAAAACTGATTATCAGGTACTGTACTGTAACCATTGCTGAAAATAATTGACTATTGACGTCTCGTTACAGACGCACAATGATGATAAATATGATATAACACTCTCTTGTCTTCGCTTTCACTGTCAATGTCAATAAATTTATGCAAGCTAAAAATGGCAAGACGCGAAAAGTGAGTCAGATGTTGAACTTTATTTCATAATTCATAATGACAAGACTAACAGATATTTCGCTCTAGAAGGAAGAACACGTATAATCTCACAATTTCAATGTTCCCATGAAGTGATATTGTTTACGTTAAAATAATCGAAGACGTGCCGTGGGGATCACGAGAATATCTCGAGATTTACTGCGCGAAACTTATATGAATCTTGGAACATTCAGGATTATATTCAACCAGAGCATTCTTCACTGTGAGCATTCATAGCTTTTCTTGGTAATCGTTTCGGAATTTTCATTGAAAACTTGCAATTGTCTGCTCACCTCATTCAAACACCCTTCGCACAATTTCACAGTCGGTTTTGGTGGAGGCGCCGGTTGATTTTGATCGACAGTCAACATGCATGCTGTTAATGTCAACGTGGCGACAATTACTTCCCAAGGGTGTGAAGCACAGAATTCACCGTGCGCTCTGAAGAATCGAGACATCATAAATGTGGAATATTCTGAAACAAAAAACGGAAGTTGATTCTGATATATTGTGGCTGACTGATCATTGTCTGCAATATTGTGATGTAGGATTATTTTCGGTTCCATTCGAAATTGTGTTCCTCGAATTGATTTCAGCTTACTGTACTGTTTCCACAGTTCAACACAATCACGTTTGTATATTTCTTTAATAATATGAATTGCTGAATTTTCATCTGGCGTATGATTGGCAGAGATGAAAAAATAAATAAAGAATGCCGAAAATGATGAGAATAAAAAAGAAAAATATGACCCGTTCCGTTGAGTGATGAATTCCTAGTGGAAATAAATGAAGAACTGAACTTTCAAGATCCTTGAAAGTGAATATACTAGTTTTTTTTTAGATGATGAAAATAATGCGTTTTCGAATCCATCACCGAATGAATCTATTTCAAACCCTATGTCTGAGGCGATCGTGAGAGAAAGAGGGTTACACAGTCTCGAATTCGCAGCTAAAAATACCTCTCTTTATGTTTGTCATTGAAATTTTTTATGTGGCCAAGGAATCTTTTCATTACATACTTCGTAGAGGAACTAATACCGTTTTATAAGTTTAAATATACATAAAAAGCAGCGAGGTAGACATAACAGGAGAAAAAGGAATTGAAAAATCTACCTACATCCGCTTGAGTGTCTTTTGAAATGAGTCTTCAGTAATGATACATGGACTATTCAGGTTCAGAGCGTTTTTCGACAATTTTCGGCAGTCCAAGTCTTGGTCGATGAATGTGAATCTAGGCTTCGACAACACAGTGTGTACAAGTGCAGAATGAATTCATTATCTGGCAAACTGTGTACACAAAATATGCCAGTTTCTAGATTCAGTAATCATCAATCTAAACATGAATTTCATATATTCATCTACCTTATCGAATTTCACATATCATTGTTGGGAATTGATGTGAAATTCGTCATTTTATAAACATAAGAAGGTGATATCACTTTAAGAACTCATCAGGTCATCACAATTTCATTCCTTTGTTTTATTTATCTTTGTCATTCAAATATCAGTTCGAATGCCAAATATATTTCGAAACTCGAAGTTCCCAATTATATAATTCTAGCCATAGATTATTGTAAAGTAACGTCGTTAATACATATTGTGCAAGATTGTCATTTGACAAGGATATCTGCAGCAGACATTTCGGAGTCGAATTTTTTATGTAATCCCAATTATCATTATCACAAATTCACCATATTGTTAAGGTTTAAGGTCATCACCAACTCTAATGAACTTGAGCATGTATTGGTATCATTTCATAATTAAAATTCAGTCCTGGTTCTTGAAACGACGAGGTCATTTCTTAAAAAAAATCCCAAAATGAATATCGTGTTGGTTTATCAGGAGATCTCCAGCGGTAGGGTAATTGAAATGAATGCATTTCTGCGGGATGCTCTGTATATAAAGCTCGAAAGATAATCCGGTCTGAGAGCTTTGAAATGAGATGTTTCATGGAAGATCAACGGTGATATCTATGATTTAACATGACAAGGAATTTCTGATCAATAGCTTCGCCGACGATGATATTTAATATCATAGAAAATTAATTGACATTTAGAATCACCAATCAATTGCAAACTCTCATCTGCATTTCCCAGCAAATAAATGAGTAATGATCTTTCGTTTCGCGATTTCATGCCATGTCTTCATCGCATTCGTGGCCAGAAGGTAACAAAAATTAATTCTTGATAGGTCAGTGATAATATTCAATAGCATTGTGTCTACTACGAATATTTTCTGGGCATGGCTGATTCAACATTTTGATCTGAATATCTATGTTGAGGTCAGAGAATGGAATAAATATTCCTCCAAACCACTTGCATCCTCTGTAATTATAAAGTTATTATCTATTGCTCGATTCCTGATATGCATTTTCATGCACTTCATATAGCAACCAGGGTCGAATCCACAATTATTTTACACTTGATGATGTTGGGTAATATCATTTACATAGCCATTGACACTATTTTTGATGAAGAATGTAATACATTGCAGTTTTGCCAATGCTTAATCATCATTTTGCTATTGATTGTTTCCTAGCTAAAAATTATTAATTAAACGGGAAGTAAAGCCTCCATGGATGCCACGTGGTGCTTTTTTACTTTTTAACGAACATATATTTTTATCAACTATATTCGAATGTCTAAATAATGATAGAAAGAAGAAGAATGAGTTGATAGAGGCATTATTGGTATTCTCTATAACGATCCATTTATTCGAGAAAAAGTCGTGATAACTAGTCAGAATATGCACTGTTGCCGCTCCTCTTCTCTTTCCAACGATACTTCGAAAAACTAACTTTTTATTTATTCAGAATATGCATATGGTGACAGATGGGAACACGTAATATTAACGATCTTATTGTTCATTGACAAAAAACTATTTTTCTTCAGCACAATGAATTATCTTGACTTAAAAACAACATCACACAGCACATAAATATCATACAACATGGGGGTACTGCATAATAAATTTCCTATAAACTCATGAGCATCATGCATATTAAAAATGAAAATATCATCATTTAGTTTCTTCAGATATCAAGGCATTTTAGTATCACCACACCTAGTAATTATTAGTTTCGCAATTCTGCAATGCAGATAAATAATTTCACTCTGCTTAGCCAAAGCACCTCTGATTTGTTTTGGAATTAAGAATTAAAACAAGTGAAGTCACTAAAGATACAGAAGAATATGTCAAATTGAAACGGCACAATTCAATGGAAATGTTCCTTGAATTGACATAAAAACATAACCTTGAAAGTTATCGAATTTTGAGGATGGCAGTTCTTAGTTTGATGTAGAAATTGGCAATTGATAGATGGGTTAAATCTTTGTCACCAGCGTGGTCACCAGAATCACAAGATGAAATAATGGAAATGTTATGGTAACGACTCCAAAAAGGAAGACGAGATTGCAGGAGAAAAGTCCCATGCGGTGGTTGTCAACTGTGCTGAATACACATTGGAATTAAGAATAACGGTACGATTTTCACTTTCGATTATTTTAGATTGGCACATTGATAACAGTAGAGGAGAAATATTTTCTGTCTGATCTTTCGCGATGCGACAAATGGCAGACATACATTTCTCAAGTGAAGCAAGAATAATGTTCATGAGTGTAGAAATTTGGTAACATTATAATCAAGGCTATTATTCGTTGAGTTGTATCAACACTTTCAATGGTCGAGAAGAAAAAATGTGTCCCACGTATGAGAAGATTCTCTCATTAGTTCCTGCTGGCTTGTCTCTTGCCAAGACGTTATTAAAAGCAGTGATAATAAAATTTTTAGATGATAAGGGCAGTGGCCGCTATAGAGAAAGTAGACAACCTTGACTGACATCCATTGCGATACACCAACAAATTTAATAGTCACCTAACCAGAGTGAAACTGGATATTCAGTCAAATATTTCGATTATTTCTACAATACTGTTCTACTGTTTTACGTTCATTCCATTGACACAAATCAGAAATGCAGGTCAGGATGGAACTATTATTTAGGAGAATTTAATTGAAAATAACTGAGAAATCGTATGTAATGGAATACTAGGAAAATTTCATTTCGTGGTTGAATAGATTCCTACTTTTACCCATTACCTGAAAAATCTTACACTAACAATGATGTATCTAGTGCAATTGTGATGACAAAAATCCACTTTCATTGCGAATATAAAAAGTAAACATAAGTAAAAGGATTATGTCAGAGACTTCAGTGCAGACTGTCAAGACTTGGAGGTTATTTATATAAATGTTTGTTTGGATTGCTTCAATAGTAGAGATTTAGATGACCTAGATGGCAGAAATCATCGAAATTAAGAACGAAAATTTCAACAATGACATTCACGATTACTTATACCTACTTCATTTGTTGTTTTCATACTGGCATTTTATCGAGATATAAATATGTCGATAATTTAAATTCCAATAATCAATTCAAATAAGCATGCATTCAATTTGAGAACTATTTAGATAAGAAAATAGTCATAATTGAAGAAGATAACTGACAAAGTCTAAACAGTAAAAAAATATGGAATTTTTTTTGATACAGTAAGGATGATTGAGAAAACTTCATCATAGATTCTTGACAGGTCCGTACTTCGATTTTTCGAACGCCCTGTACACCGAACACGTTTCCGTGTCGGAACTCAAAAACGAAAATGAGATCTTTGAACTTTTATAAAATTGAAGTAGTGTTCAGGTCAATGAATGTTTTCATCTCAAAATAGATTTTCCACTGGATGTTCAACATTGCGCGAAATGAGACATCTTGAAAATGCCCCAGTTTATTATTGAAGATGGTCTCATCGACAACTAAATAAACAATTGAATACTTCCGGATGCAATATCGCAAAATGGTCAGCATGATAACTGTATTTCTTCTCGACTCACTGTTTTTCCGTAAAGACTAATTGAGTGTCGAGTCATATCAATTTATTGTTTGAACATTTTGACTTTTAACATGTAATTTTCATTTAGTACCGACGCATTATCGTTAGTTGAATTCTGTATGATTTAGGCGAATTTCCTAAAATATCACGTTCACCGAAATGTCACAGTATGATTTTATAAGTAATTAATTGAGTTTAGCAATTGTGACTATGATAAGGCATGCCAAATTCGAGTGAAGGTTTGTTCTAGTAGCAGTATCGAACAATTTTGAAGCAATCGGAGCATGCGCATGATGTTCTATACGTTCTAGGATTAAGACTACCAGGTACATGAAAACTTTCCTAGGTTTTGAATGAGATTACGGCGGTCATAGGTATATTTATAGGTTTAGATATGTATGATTCATTCATTTTGAATGAATTAGGCGATCTAGCATGTCGTTTGTAACAAAGTCGAGAGCTCTATAGAAATATTCTCTATTGAAACTCTAGTTCACTAAGACACCTATCTATTCAAACTACTGAATAATAATGTATATTATAATAATCGAACTATACATTTTTCATTTAAATTAGAATAATTGAATGTATTTTCACTGAAAAAAGCAATAACAGTGCATTTACTGAAAAAATGAATGAAAACATGGAATGGATAGAATATTTAGACTATGGGAAAAACCTATGAAAAGATTGCAATCGGGAAATTTTCACGCAAGCAATATTTCCTCTTAAAATAGAACGGTTACCAGAAACTTAAAGAATATAATGCCAATTTGGATTCTCCGAAGAATAACAGGTCCAACATGACGGGAAGACCCAACGTGATCTAATTCACTAAAGATTCGATTACTACGAAGTTCAAAAGTTAGTATAATGAGAGATAATTAGTCATATCATGGTGAATGAAGGGTCAAAACAAATTGAGCAAGGTAATTGGCGTCCCAAAAATATTCATCGCCAATTTTTATTGTTGTTGTTGTTGATTTGAAAGGTGAAAGAATTGTTCGTCATTTTTATATTAAAATTTCAGGCCATCCCTGTATAATAATAAACACTATCACAAGGTCCCTGAGTACCACGTGCCCATGTTTAATGATTTTCCTTCCTATACCAGCACTTGAGAAGGTCTGTAGACGATCTCAGCATTTTAGTACCCTAGTAATATTTTCTAATGTTCTTTAATTATTATTACCTACGCTGTATTTTGGTCATGTTGGTTTGATTTATCAGAAAGACTCTCAGAGAATCTATAAACAAAGGCGATGTGAGATTTGACACAACATTATACCTAGTGTGATAAAATTCTGCGACAGGTCTACTGGGAGATTTTAAAAATCTAATTTGTTTTTGCCAATGTGTTTCTTTGACAGTTATATTAATTTTACTTATGTTCGTGATCACTATAATCAAAATGAACAACGAATTTAATTAAAAATGATACTCCTCGGTTTAAAAGATGGTTTATAATAAGATATAAAGTTCTATTCAATAGGATTTGGAAGATTGAAGAATTTAAGAACGAATAGAAAATGAGGGGAAATAATTGAATTCCGCAGACGTTAATTTTTGTGCGATTGTCGAACTCCGAATTTGAATCACCCTGTATAATAATTTTCAAGAATCACTCAACAATCAATGGATTGAGGCTGAAAGAATGCGGTCGTGCATACTAAACATAAACTGAATAAAACCTGAAAATATTCAGTTTCAGGGTCAGAGATCCATTCGACTGCTGCATGTATCTGGAGATTACATAAGAAATGGGTGATAAATATGGCAGTCTATGATTTGGTCACTGAAGGAAATCTAAATGTTTTTGAAAATTTATTCATACCAGGTGTGGAAAAATATATCGCAATATGTTTAAGCAATTAAAAGAAAGTATGCGGTTGCAAAACATCATTAACTGCCATAATACGATGACCGCCATATTGGAATCAACTATAAGAAGCTGAAGAGTGCGTACGGAATTTCGGAAACAAATGACAAATCCTTCTTCAACAGATAGTCATGTTTTATTCAAATAATGGTGAAAAATTAAATATTGACACTGGTGCGGTTGTGCTACACACAATAAAGCAGATCTAGAAAGTGAAACGAATTTGTTATTCGTTATCAGGACAACAGCGAGGCCATGTGCGAGTCCATTAATTATTTGTGCTCCGACTGTCAAATCTGCATTACAAATCAGTAAAGTCGGTGAAGAAGAACGCGGCTTACAGCCCTCAGTGAAATCCGAACCATCTTTAGGAACCCTTTGAGGGTATCCGTAAAATGAATTGACATGCATAATTATAACCAAAACCAAACAGAAATAGGGAATAGCGTCACAAAATGGGAAAACCACATACGTAGCAAATTGAAAAACCCATTATTTTTACGAACACTCTCTGTAAGGTGAGTTAGAAATGTCAGCCGTTTTATTTGAATTATATTCTGTTTGCACAAAATTAATTCTAATTTCACAATTAAATATTAAAATAATATGAGACATTCCCAAGTGATTCATAATGATATATCTGTAATATTTCACGAGTCAAAAAATTACTTCACGACTATTGAAATGGCTTGTCTATTCATTTGCATGAATTATTTCGAATAGTTTTCCAAAAAACAACTCTCCTTCAATTCGAGTTGCATTTCTTCAACATGTCAGGTTCATTTCGTTCCCTCAGCACATTTTTATGAATTTTTGAAAACAGGCAGACCCGATTATATTTGATAAATGTACTTATTACAAGGTATGAGACCAATATATGCTTTCCAACTGTTTGGGATTTTAGAACAATTTTTCTAGAATGTATTTTAGATTTCATCATTAATGTCTCACAGAATTGTTCTGAGAACAATTTGAATGCATCAGTGAGTTGATTTTCATTTTGCATATACAAATATTATAATGAATTGAAAAACAACTCGAAAGTAACAAACTTATTTCAAAACAAAACAAATATATTTCGGGTTCATTTGAATGAGCGTGCGAAATCATTTCCTTGTTCTAGATCTTGTATGTTTTTTTTCTAGAAGGTAAGCCTCATCAGAAGTTCGATAAATAATTAAAAAGATCTATGATTTGATATCCAGATATTTTTTCATAAAAATATCAAATGCAGTTACGAAAAGACCAACAAAAATTAAATTAAAGTGCGCACCCACGTATTATTTTAAATTGTGAAAAAAATATAAATGTATAAGTAGAATTTCAGAGAAATAAATAGATATGATATTGGTCGACCAGCAATTATGAACTGGACAAATGTTTTTCGAAAAATGATAAAACAATTTGACAGTCGCAGCGCTCGATTGGAATATTTTTTCGCACCATCCTCATTCAAAACTTTTCATATGTATTAGCCAAATGATTGTTGAATCCTCATGATTACCAGAAAATAAACCGAAACATTGATTAGCAATGAAAAAAAAAATCGAAAACGACTTGTCGTTGCTCAACGTTTGCTTAGATAAATTATTCAGTTGTTCAGAAACAGTTCCTGTGAAGTTATCCGGTGAAAAAATGTTCTGAAACCCACCTGAAATTTCGGAGTGAAATGTTGGGAAAAGATCCACTATCACTGTGCTTTCTTTCACTTCCCGGCGCGCGGTTTACGGAGTGTTGCGGTTTCTAGACCTACCAGCCGCGTGAAAGAAGATCGAGACACTACTGAAACTGCTTGACGGACCGACGAAATGTTGCGTTTCGTGCCAGCCCTACGCTCACCAAAGCTCGAACAGTACGCTCTCGATTTCTGTTCTTCGCAGGATTATATCCCTGCGAGGTATCCAGATAGTTCAATCGATTCAATGAATGGACAGATAGTGTTAAGGTCGTGATAATGAATATTTTGGCAGTGGGGGTGATAAGGTGGTAGTGAAGTTCAACTTTATCAGTGGCCTTTGCGACATTTGGAAATAGATGCGACAATTTTTGATAAATCCAATCAATGTTTTTTTTCTTGTTATTACGTTGTTCAATACTGCGGAATTTGATTCTGCTTAAGACCATCATTTGGAAGTGTCTCAAATAAATCATTTCCTTTTCAATAATAAACACTTATCTCAAAATAATATTTTTCTCAGAAATGCCAACTGCAAGTGATCTTCGCTAAACTTCGAAGAAAGATAACTTGTTCATATAAATCTTCAAACAGGATTCTGAAAGATATCAAGTGTATAGTTTTTCTGATTCCTGTGGTCTTAATTTTATGATCGCGAGATTCCATAATATATATCAGTTTTCAATACAATTTTTATATTACAAGGAATGTATTTTTTATTTGCTAAAATACTCGAAACATCCCCATTTGAAAAATACATGAAATATTACTCAGGCATTTCATACATGTTATGGGTGCTGATGCAATTTTGTGAATTATCGAAAATATATAGAAAAAAACTTCCTGATTCCTGAAAATCTGCGATTGAAGTGCAACATGATTTTTCGAAATACTGTAACGAATTATATATTCAATTCTTTGTGAAGAAATTTTGGGAATCATCTGTTCAACACTCATTATAATAGTTTGAAAGTGTCGTAGACCTTTAATTTTTATCAGCGAATTTATATTAACAAGGAAACATTGCTTAGCAACAGACGAGACTAATTACTGATTAAGTAATCATTAATTATCCAAATTTGTAGATTAGCTTCAGTTTTGAAATTTTTGCAGATGCGCAATTATAAAAGCTCGAATTAAAATCTACGCACCAAAATCGTGAAAACTAAAAAACGGTTGATATTTATCCAGATGAGATGTGTAAGAAATATTATACAATCAATCACCTTCATACTTTTGACAATTCATTGATTTTAATTTGGATATTTATGATTATAAATAACGCAAATATTCATTGCTGAAATCACGCTATTGTGTACGCCTTCTCGTTATGTTAGAGTTCTGAGATTAGGCCATTCCTAGTGACTACTCCAAAGTCCAGACCTCAGGTCCTCCATGTACCAGGAAGGTTGCGGTTTCTCCTCCTCAGCTCAGAAAAAGCCCTTCGCAGTAGGACAGAATGTGTGCTGAGGTTTCCTCATCTTCTGGACCGAACCTACAAATGGCTGTGTCTGTGAGTCCGTTATTCATGTGTTTATTGAGCCCAGAGTGCCCAGTCAGGAGCCCGACCATGATTCTGGTAAAAGGAATCATACAGAATGACCTTTATTTAAATTATTTGTTGATATTCAACAGTAGCTAGAAATCTAAACATCTGCTAATCAAATGAGCCTCAATGGGGCATAGTAAAGTATCTAAGTGATTATCACTATAAATTCACCAACGATTTATATTCTTGAGTAGTACTAGTTGAATCAGCATCATGACAATGACGCATCATTTCGTGGACAACATTTCGACAGGTCATGATAGAATTGCTTCGAAAATTAAAAGAAGTAGGAGACTTTAAATTGTAGACAGAACAAGAAACTCATAATAGAATGAAATAAAAAACTTGCTAAAGTTTGTTGAAGAAATAAGCTAAAATTGGAAACGAGAATGAAGAACAAATGTGTTCAACTATTGTCTTTCTTTCATCAATTCATTTCAACCTAAAACCATAGTTTGGTAGTTTGAGGTTAAAATCTTCTCAAGTGGAGTTCATTGAGTGAAAAATCCTGATATTTCATGTTTTCACCAGAAAAGTTATCACAAGTTTTCAATAAATCTATGATTCTATTGTAATTTTTTATTCCATTTCAATCTCTTTGTGAAGTCGTGTTTCCACTTATTTCGTTTCATTTTGTTCCTTATTTTGAAATTCTGCTATGAAATAACTCGGTGATATTATTACTTATTGAATCAGCATTCAGATATGTTGACGCATTATTTCGTGAAGAACATGATGAAAAGTCGTGATTGATTTAGTCGGTTTTTGGTTGAATTAAATCAGTGACTGAGAAAAAAAAATTATCCTGTATTCGAAGAACGTAGAAAGGAAAAAAATTATTATCAACTCCGAATTGGCCAGTTTGTTCAAATATTTCGGAAAAACGAGGAGGATGAGATAACAATTCGATGCTATACAAATGCAGTATTCCTCAAAATGGTGAAGAAGCCTAAACAAAACAGAAGATTTGAAGAATTATTAAGCAAGGTTGTGACAGCTCACTAGGAACTAAGGTGTTGCTACTTTTTTTTTAAACGATATTCCGAAACAGAAAGTTAGGTTTCGAAAAATGGTATCGATTTATGAAACATGTACAAAAATCATGAAGATCTTGCTATAGCATCACAACACACATATCACAGCTATCTATATTATTTCTGCTTCGCGTTGATATTATGTAATATGATAATATATATAGATAATTTCCTAGTAGTGATAATAATATAAGCAGAACTGCACCATTTAAATATTCTTAGAAAGCAAAATTTGTGTACCTATTGAATTACACAGTAGACAATGGAGATTTTATTCACTAAATATGGAACAGAATAATACATTTTTATATTTAGACTAAGTATATTTATTCATTACCTGGCAAAAAAAATTAGTCATCAAGGAAATACACAATCCAGAGTAGAGGTTTGAGAAGAAACCGAAAAAATATGTCTTCTGAAGTGAAACAATTGAATCGTTCGCAATAGTGGTACAAATAAAACTCCAACCAGTCTTTCAGAGGTTCGCCATGGTCGTAACTTTCAACATAAATCAGGCAGAAATAGTCTTCGTCATTTTCGTTCTCCGAATTAGACATTTCTTTCTCGCTGTTCCTCTCTCAACTACTATTGTTTATTTCATTGAAATTCAGTTCTCGAACTGTTTTTCGTTGAAAATAGGGAATGTTTTGCGACTTTTCGGGATTTTTTGGAATTTTCAAGATGAAATTACTCGAAAACTATAATAGATATCAAAAAACGGATTTCACCACCGTTTTCAGCGCATCTTAGAAACTTAATATTGCTCGAAAATATACCAAAGGGTTCCCCCTTTGGATTTTTCAAAAAACTCAAAATCGTCGTAGAGTCTTCAATGTTCGTATGGAGGCTCCCAGGGCATCTATAAGGATTCTTCATAGGTTTTTTCGTTGAGAAAATGGGGTTTTTGGGGATTTTCGTGAGTTCTTGTGACTTTTTGAGATGAATTTCCACCTCTAAAGTAATTGCCATCATGAACCAATTTCAATATATCATAATTTTCACCAACATTTTCAGAAATTACCCTTGGTCCAGAAGTGGAATTTTTTGATCACCAAGATCTCTGTTTTGTTTCAACCAATCTTTCAATTGCGAAAACGAAAATCATATTTTGATAATTAGTTACATGTGAAGTGAAGTGTTATGAAAATAACAGCAACAATTTTGTTCTATATTCTACATTCTTTCAATTGCAATAGAACATTAAATTGGTAGATCGACTCCTAACAATTCATTTATTTTTGGATTTTGAATAAGATCGATGTTATAATCTGTCGATTAAATCAAATTGCCTTTTCTTGCATATACATTGCGAATCGCTATTTCGAAGGCTTGAAGTAATCTTGAAAAGTAATGTTGTTGGTAGAATATTAATAAATCAGTGATAAGTACAGATACAACGTATAAAAATTAATTTATCTGCTGTCAGACCGCTTCGATCTGATATCTTTTCAGTATTTAGTTACTTAATTGTATAATCTTAAATTTTTTTCGAATACATATCGTCAATTTGTTGATTTGTTTCAATTTCCAATTATACACTATTAACAAAGTAGTGAATGGATGATGGAACGAAAAAACCTAACCTAAGTTTATTCTGACGTAACCTCAGATGAATTTTCACGATTACGAACCGAAAATATAGCTAGAATTTCGTAAAAATCAATCCATTCTATTCTGTTGATAAGAAAATGAATTTGATCATGAAAACATTGCTCGATCTAAAAGACTGAGCGCAATTTTGTAACGGTTATGTAAGTTCCACACATTCTTTTTACATGCTACTGACGTCCAAAGTGATGCGTGCACGATTTCACTTTTGGTTTCATTTTCACAGACGCGAAAGTATCCATTTTTGTGCACCAGATTACTACATAACATTGACATTGAACGATATAACAATAATTAGATATAAACACCAGAGGTTTCATGGAATCAGCCAGTCTATTTTGATTATAAATAACAAAATATTGAGATACTACAATATGTGGACTGATGGGTGGCGCATATGGAATTATCCGCCATGTATATTTCGCAAAAAAAAGTTTTTAATTTTTCCAGAATTTCAAATAAAACGGAAAATGATGAACGAATACTAGAAATTCCAAAAATAGTGGATGAAAATGAATCATGACCCTTATTAAGGTCCAATTTATGCTATCGTTTATTCTTGCGAAGATTTTTCTGATCATTGAAAGTCAATCAAGTGTAGTGAATATATACTGAATGAACGGAAAAATGTCATATAATTTGATGAATTGACGGCTCATAACTTTCAATAACTGTGAATAATGTCTCATAATAAATGAGATGTGAATGGTTACACATTTATGCATTATATGTTGTTATGTTTCCCATAAATTTATCACTGATTTGTTAGTGATGGCATTTTAGATTTGGTATCTTGAAAATATGATTTTGTTCTTCACATTGGATATTTTGATGCTGCATGAAATATGGTATTGCTCCAGTATGGAGAGGAAATTTATAAAATCTACAACTATGAGACGAATAAAGGAAGGATTGTAGATATTCATTGAATTGAATATTATTTTGAGCAAAAATACAAACAAGGATGGTTTTTTGAATGCAAGATCGCGGATTACTGAAATACTAAACATTCTTATCATTTTCATATTTTTTTTTGCAAATTGAGAATAAATCCTGCATCAGAACATGTTGAATTCGGTCGCAGGAATAGTCAAGTCATTCTTTTAATATATCATTCTTTTAATACATCGATATTTCAATCAATATTGTCCATAATTACAGTTTTCTCGTGCGCGTCCTTTTAATAATAAGTTACATGAACATTTGGCAATAAACCCGTTCTGAACGCTTTGATAGGTTTTTCAGACAATTCGCTGAAAGGCATAAACTTGAACTACATTGAGTGTTTCATTCGATTCACTTTTTACCTCTTACAGTTTAATAAGGAAACATTACAAAATACTAAGCGTTCGAAATATGTGAGAGTTCGATTTATTGAACTGGAAAAGTCATAATGAGAATTTAAGTGAAAAAAAGGTCTGATACTATATGTTAGATATCATCTTCATAACTCCCTTTTTTTATTCGACAATTGGTCGAGATCTTGAATCTGTTTTCTGTAATGTTCTTTTTCAAGTGATAAATGTCAAGGAACTGATGTAATTCCCGCTTCTTTCCTTCTTGTAATTTTGATAAAAAATTATCTTGCAAAATGTTGCAATTGACATATCTTTTGTGATTTTGAAATTTTTTTTGCTGGAATGATAAACCAAAAAATAAATGTTTACAATTGACGAAAATGAGCGACAAGTAGTCGATTGACAATCTATCTATTGGTTATCTATTATCTAATGGATAGTTCATGGGTTATAATAATATATTATTTTTGATAGTAGTTCAGGGATTATTGTCAAAAATTAGGAAAAATCTTCGATTCGATTAGCACAGCCAAAAATATATTTGTTGATATAAATCTTTTACTATTGAACCAAGATCAATCGGCCTATATGGGTCAAGGAAACCACATTCATCTGATGAGTGTCAATTCAGGATATTGTCATGAACTTTAGATTTGATCTAGTTGATTATTTTTTATGAATTACATAGGAATTCAGTTTTTACCATATTTGGACGTTGTTTATCACCCAAATTAAATAATTTCGATAACGAACAGGGGCGTATTAGGAAAAATTAAGTTTTTTGACTCAATGAACTGATTTGTTACTTTCGAATAATCGTCATAAGATCAAGAATTTGATGTTCCCCATGTTACCAATATATTACAAAGTGAAAATTAAACTATAACACACAATTTTAGAATTGGAGAATTACTCAGTGTATCTCATCATGGTATTAATCAAACCATACACTTTTTATCATAAACAATCATCACTGCATCGCTGAAAAATAAGTCGCAACTTATCTTGTTTATTTTCTGATCGTGTGAAGTCGTAAAAAATATTTGTTATAATGTTTCAAGAAGAAATCGAATGAGTATATTATTGTTATGGTCATTATTCCTTCCGGACATCCGTTTTGTAATCACCATTATCGAGTATTTTCAAATCCGCACACCCTAAAATCTACACCAAATCTAACACTTATCACTCAACCGTAGATCAAGCTACATTGACCCGAATTAAAAATTTAATACACACACATCCGTGTCCTTGTACTTTCGTTATTATTTTTTCCAAATCAAATTAACCTTGTACAGTTGAACTGCCATATTGCGATCCCTGTGACAACCCGGTTATCAATAATATAAGAAAGTTATCTGCGATTGGACAAAAATTATTTCGAATGTTAATGCCGAAAATCACGTGGAAGATAAAAATTGATATCAATATTGACCAAATCACAGTAGTAATGAAAATCCGCCACTAATATACTGAAGACGATAAGATGAACATAAGAAATTCAGTACCTCGCCTATATTTGTTCAATTCAATGCTTTTCTAATGTCGCTTCTTGTTATTGCTAGTTGACAACAATGAGTTGTACAGGCAATGTTGAATTTACTACCTATTTTTCACAGCATGATTTGATTCGAATTTGTAATATTTTCTTTCCTCATCTCATCGTCATTAAATAATTCGAATACAGGTATCTGAAACCCAGGGTCAAAACAATAGGTCCCTTCCTATCCCACGATAATGTTGCTCATCTCATTTGACCGTGAAAAAATTAGCAGAGCCATCTATCGTTTTGAAAGTGAACCATGAGATTTCGAATAACCCGCCGTCAGTAGAAATCTGCTTGATGCGATAGCTTGACAGTGCCATCTATCGTTTCATTAGAGAATTTCAAGAAGCAGTATGCCTGTATGTATAATAAATTCAGCGCCTTATAGATGGCAGTGATCATCTCTGGTAAATGCTGATTATCATAATGTAATGAATAAATTTATATTGTGTATAAAGTGGACATGAAGTGGATGTATGGGAGAAATTTTAAATTATTTGCAACGATTCTACGATGATGTGGTTATTGGCACGTATACATTTTAATATTGCCATAAAAGTACCGCCAATTAACATTTCATTTAAGCCAAAAAAACAAATTTTATAAAGCTGCATATACAGTATGGATGGAAATTAATATAACCTATTGAAAGCATCTTGAAAATACATTTGAAAAGGAAAGTTTACTGAATATTTTCACATAAATAAACTTGGTGTTTTCATTCTGTGAAAATGTCACATTTCAGAACAGTTGAGAAAAATCTCTAAACCAAGTTTTTACTTCGGAATATATCATATATATTCATGTGTGCTTGGACCACGTAATACGAAACACCCTGTGGAGTCGAATGACCTTGAAGATAAACTAAGACGTTCAACTACCTCTAGAGAAAAGTTTGCAGTATAGCTATTTCTGAAAGTCGTTAAAGTTGCGGTATTTGGATGCAAATCCAGTGACGTTTAGACGCACCTCCATTCATTTCTATTAATAGATTTTGTTTTGTGTTACCTAATGCTCTGCCTAATGTAAGTCTCCTGCAATTTCAGGTTCACACTCAAACGGTACTTTTGCGATTTTTTTTTCATCAGAGAACTCTCACGATCGCGAAGATAATATGAGTTATTTATAGTTTATTTATTTAAGAAATATAGTTCTGACAGATTTAATTATCTAACTACTGAACTTCTAGTTGGTTGAGACATGATGATAATGTATTCAAATTATTAATTTCACAATCAGATCCGCTACTCTTCAAAAGTCGGTGAAGGTTTTCGAATGATATGACTGTCAAAACATTTTTTCTTTTCAATTCAAGATCACAGATGATTTGAACATTCAAAATAAATTCTAAGAATTGGACATTCAATTCGGAAATGCATAATTATTGGTTTCCATTTTCTAACGGATTTCCAGAAAATTACAAAAAATCACAAATTTGTTTATGCTTAAATTTCGTTTACCCTTCTTTCAACTTACCCACCATCTACTTGGGTGTATTGGCTTAGAATCCCTGCTGGGTAAAAATGTGATTTTGGTCAGCATCTCAAGCCCATAACAACATTTTAACTCATGTGAGATTATTCTTGTAGATTTTTCGGGTGATAAGTTATGCTGTCTGAAGGCAGAGGCGTAGTTTGCACTAAATTGACTCTTTATGAAAATTTATTGAGAGCCCTTTATTATGCCTAGTAGGAGGATGATTTAAATGGAATAAACACGTATTTTTTTCTGGAAATTAAATAAACTAGTTGATGAAATTTTGTTTTTATTTACCTGATTTTCATACCTGGTACTTGTTTTGTGTATAAGCTTGAGAAATGATCAATCAGCTTATTGAAGTTGCATCATTTCCCTTATCAGATTTATTTTTGAGAACAGAAACCTTTGGTCATATTCATATTTTGTACTTTATACATGTATTTTCCATGAATCGGAAGCTCAATATTATTTGATAACTGATAACAGGATTAAATAAAGTATTGACTGTTTCTGAAATAAAAATCTGATCAGCGAGTTTTTCATTCTCAGTTAGTTACAAATGGACAGATGTGTAATGTGAGTATCATTTTTTATTTATTACTGCATTTTCGAATCTCGAATGAAAGGGAACTAGGTAGTAATAGACCAATGCCGCTTGAAATATGTATGAAATTAGCAGCTATGATTAGAATCGTTGAATATTTCATGAAATCAATTATGGATTATACAACACTGATCGCTGTAGTGTAAATTGTCCAGAAGAATAATAATTTACTATTAAACCTATGTCGCCATATCATTTCATCATCTCATTCAGTGTAATTACCTTCTTTCATTGCCTGAATTTTCAAACTTCATACAGTTGAGAAGGTGTGTCAAAGGAACGCACTGTATACCTACGTCAAATATATTGTTTTCAAAAAAGACACGTCCATCAACAATTAAAGTATGTGACACAAAATCCATAACTTCAGAAACAAAAACATGAAGAAATCGATTGTTTTAAAATTGGTCGCGAATAACGAAAACTGGAGGTGTGTCCTGACGTCACCATATAGGTTAAACGCATTACTGATAAATAAAGATCTCAGATATTATGGCATATTGTGGACACATTCGAAAGGAGACAAATGCTATATGCATTGACAATGTCAACAAAGAATATTTTCAGATTTCAATGAAAAAAATTAATTTTTATACGCCCCCAAATAAGCTCCTCAAAAAAAGTTGTAACAATACATTATTGATAGTCACTTGAAGATAGGCTCTCACATGAACAAATTATGTTGTATGGAAATTATAACAATTTGAAGAAATCGACAACCACAAAAATTGTGGAATTCAACTTGGAAAAAATGTTTAGATTAATATTACACAGACTATAAAGCTGAAGGTGTGTCGTGTATCTTTCGATAAGATTGAATTTATCTATGAAGTATAATCCTTTTTTGTATATTTATAACTATTCGAAGTACTTTGACTTTGATAGATGAATATGTTCTAAAAATAAATGCTTGAAATGATACTTTCATCTAGAATGATAATTTTCTTCAGAAAGATTCACACCTTCGGAGAATTATTATCGATATCATATTCAGTTAACGCTGGCATTAATTCATCTTTGAGTTGATTCCTGCATTTCGGAAATAATCTATGGCTGCAAAAACTATGAACCCAACTTTTTCATCACAGTTTATACAAACTAGTCGGTCAGCAGTTTTGAACAATAACACGTTTGACGCTGAAACGAGACTAAAATCATTCTTTCTAATAATTGTTTTGAACTTGGGTCATAATGCGAAGCCTCACAATGACATATTCAGTTATTTGTTGACGTTAACAATCCATCAAGTTTAATAACAAAACAATAATTGTTATTAGCTGTCATGCGCTTTTCGCGTTGATTCGAGGCTTGTCTGGCTAAATCGAATCGAACAATTCGAGATCGTGTCTACGTGACGTCGCATATTTCAGTCTCAGAGGCATAGTCGAATGCGATTTTCTGATTCGTTGACTGGTCAACACACCTTCAACAGAGGTTACTTACACGTTGCATTCCAATACATATAATTATAACTACCTAGTACCTGCTGACTCTGTTATGCATCGAATGGAATCGGAATGAGAGAAGTTGATACAGTCTTCAACATTATCTACGAAGTAGAAAAAAATAACAATACCATTATCTGTGCTGCCAACTTTCACAGACACATCATGATTGTCACAAACGATTATACAAGAAAAAGTCATGGTCGTTTTTTAATTGATTTACTTCATTAGCATTGAATTATTATTTATTTTCCATAAGCATTCGTGATGTTGAAGTTGGGATAGTGAATTGAAATGAAGATGGAATATTATTTCATGATTTATATCGAAAATATGTCGAACAGCTGTAATTCATTTATTGAATAATATACTTTTCCTGATCTTACGTGTTTCGCAATATGCAAAATTTCGCGAACGCTCATAAATAAGAAGAATTCTGTAATATTGTGCAAGAAGAGAATAAACCCAAAAGAAATTGAAACATACTATGACGAATGCGACTTTCTCTTCATGTGATCAAACATTTTGAATTATTCAAGAGGGGTTGATAACCAAACGATAAAGTTTTGATTCAGCAACCGTTAAATGTTCAATACAATAAAATCATTGTCATTCATGGAAAGCAATTGAAAAAAAGCTCTCCAGATCATTTGGTACTGGAGAAATCTTGTTCTGTAATTGGAAATAAAATTATTAAGTTTATTTCAACTATAGAATCGTTGAATACCTCATGCTTTCATGGTATATTTCAATAAAACCTCGATACGTTCATATAATATGAGTCGGTCAACCCTGGGAAAAATTGAGCAGAGCTGTCAATAATATTTATCGCCGATGTGCCTTGAAGCATCATTAAATCATATTTTTGTGAGCAGTGCTTGAGAAAATTAGGAAGTCACCTTCGACAATCTTTTTCATCAAGGTATTATGCTCATTAGAAATATTTATCGACAAACGATGATGAGTCTACAATTAAAACATTATAAACAAAGTAAATGGTAACGCTTTTTTCTTTTTTTTTTTCATCTGAAATTAGCATGGATGAACGAGTTATACGAAAAAAAAAACAAAGGTCACTTAAACAGATCACGTTTTTTGTATTGAGGAAAGCAAAGTAACTCTAGTTGACCTTCTAGGAGCAGTCATTTAGTTTTATGGAAAAAATAATACTTCACTTATTTTCTTCTCATGCCTATTTTACCATTTTCCTAACACTTACCAAGCAACATACTGAAGTGTATATGTTTTCGTATTTTTTTAATTGGAAATCGAAAATGTCTATTTTCGTATTGTCAATAACTCATTTTTCGGTTATTCAGGTCAATTGGTTGTTTGATCCGATGATAAGTAACATGTAGGATTCACTCATAGCTTAGATTATAGAAATCAATGAAGGTGGTTATCACAATTAAAGTGATATATGTTGAAGATACCTTATCACTGGTAACTTTCCTAATAAAAATATTACTTCCGACACCCAACTGTTCACATATAGAAATAATGAATCCATGTTATTTTATCGATAATTTTATTCGATCCGTGTTTGATGTCACAGTATTTCAACTCATGGAAGATAGTGAGATCAATGCTAAATCACGAACATGACGAGGAAAAAACTTTTGTTCTCACTTGGAAATATACTGTTAGCGTGAATGAAAAAATTAGATAAAACCGTATCTACGTAAACGAAATAGCACAAACGAATTCCATTCCTTTTGAAAATCGGTTAGTTTTTTATGTTTCTCCAAGATTTTAGTGGTTTAATTTCACCCATGTGATGTACACCTACAGGTAGGCTGCATGTAGTTTCATGATCAAACAAATTGATCACAAATAGGATATAATCATTAAATCAAAAAGGATATCCTTTCAAAGATACTCATTGTTATATTTGATGTTCACAACTTTCAAAACAAAAAAAAGAGTGTAATCCAGTGTTACTTGAAAGAAGAATGGATATACAAAAACTTTAATGACAGTCCATTGAACTTCCAAGATCATATTCTATGATTTGGATTTTGATGCCAACATATTTTTCATCGAAAAGATTTTTCATCGCAAAAAAGTCACATAGCACTACTTCATAAGCTTCACCTTTTTCACTACTAAGTTTCTGAAAAGTTCAGTATTGTTTACGGACACTCTGTATGACATTATCACATCACATCATATGAATTTACAGGTTGAATCCCAAAAAAATCTTAGTTACATCACAAATCACGAAATTTGCTGCTTTCAAGAATGTTATCAAATAATTTCCAATTAGTTTCATCTCTGGTTGTAACATTCGCTGGTGATCATTCTTCACGGAGTTGTTTCCACGCAAACGAATGACAGATTCAACTTTATTGGTTATTGATAATCCTGCAAAAAAGTGGTGCATACCTCTAAAAAAAAAGACCTCAATGATAATCTTTTGCTCGAACCACTCTGAGAAGGTTCTGGGCAATGACACCATGTATATATTGACGCAACTTAGAACACTATGTGGATATCCCTGAAGATATTTTGTATGTTTTTGTTGCACATATAGGTATTTCTTTATCTTTATTGTAAGATTCTATATCACCAAGGGCGTATCATTTTTTATAATCATTATGTTATTCAGAATGCGTTATTTAATAAAATATTCTAACCTAACTTTATTTTTCCATTCTTTATGAGAATTTTGCTTGCCCCTATACATAATATTCTTGATAGATATCGATAGGAACATAATGTTCCTGGTTTCTAAATAATTCGGAAAGCTCCAGAATAAAAAAAAGTCAGTTGTTAGAAATCAGTTGTTTCCTTGAGTCATTGAGGTTGATGTGCAAACTTGATGATGATTGGCTGATGATTATAATATTGTGTACTTTGAAGGTCCGTTTTTACATCACTGTCAATGATATCAATTCGAATACGACAGCTATTAATTATATGTATTGCAATATTAAACAATGCATTGGTCGCATAGGTTGAAGAAGATTCATGTATTATTCATTCAGATGGTTTTGAATATTTCATTTAAGTATATGGAAGTTTCCTATCGAATGAAAGATTTTTATTATTCAACAATGATATTCTGTATCTGGCTGAAGAAAAAATTACAAATTTTTGCCTGATTGAAAATGTCAATTGACTGTAAGGTGCTGCATATACATCACAAATAGTATAGAATCTGTTATATTTAGATTTCTTAATAATCAATAGTATGTCGTTTTTTATGATAGGTCAGCATCAAAGCATCAAGGGAAATATTTTAATTGATTTGCTTCCTTGTTCCATGTTCTCCGTATTCCACAAATAGGGTACAATTGTGATAATTTTAGTAATGAAATAACTGAACCAACTCCAAACATATCGTAGTGTTTTCTCTGGAAGTTATTGTAGTCCTGAAATAAATCGCATAAAAAGGAACTGAGGTTTTGAGCAAGTATGGTCTATGGAATTGAAAATTATACACCTTACTCCTCTTTGACTATCTGACCCTCACGCTGTGTCCTGGTAAAATACAAGCGATAAATCCCTGGATTCTTACTCATTAATAATCTTTCATTCCAGTTGGATATCAAATAATAAATTCAAAGCTGCAAATCACGCAAATTCACGACTTGAGTTCAACATCTCCAATACGTAACATTGGCGTAACTAGGTAATATCGCAAATTGACTTCAGTGCTACATCCCTGAAATCTCTCAAGGTTTTCGATTTATTTAATGAGTTGAAAATGCAGCCCCGCTGTTTCATTCTTGCTTGCTTAGGGATTGATGAAATTTGGCACTATTTTTTGCAGAGACCTTTCTTGTCATCTCCTTTTGTTTTGCGTGCAAATATTCGTTTGGATTGGAGAAAATTTAATAGTCCAAACGTTGGGGTAGCCGCATTCAGGTTACACCACTGGTTTTACCTTCGTATAAAACAAGTAACGGTCATTATATCTTCGTTCACTTCTCATTCAGACAGTCCACACGATACCGAGCCGATTTTGCAAAATTTTGACCGACGAATATTTGTAGTGGCGATAAAACGATACATCGCGTCTGCTTCGTTTTCTGTTTGTCATGCCGAAATCTAAAAGTGAACAATATTCCAGGGTAGCATCCAATCAAGATGAACGTCAACTCAAGTGGGGTTCCATCAAACCCACATCGTGGAGGGGTAAATGGGTGAGTGATTTCATCTTTTCAATTTTAGTTACATTTCAACAAAAGCTTTGGAGTGGATGCCATTCGTGATGCTCTCACCATATGGAAATGCTTGTTTTCGGAAAACATGTAATGATGCAACGAAATTCAATTGAAATGCTTGTAGATTACACCCTATATTTCATACTCAATTGGAATTATCACTCGTGAAAATGCTGTCAAAATCGCCCTTTCAATGCATGTCTCTAATTAATAACTTTTTTTCATGAAAGTGAAAGTTGTTTCAGAAAAAAAGTTGCTTCATCATGAATACATAGAACTTACTGTGACAAACCACTGGTTTTCATTCATGGCAGCATAACAATGATAAAATCCTGATTTTTGGAAAAAAACGCCGGTCCACGCAGCATCCTTTGCTTTGAATCCGTGCGGTTAGATTCCGTAGATATATCCGCGCAGATGCAGTTTTCATCCCGAATATGTCAGGGTTTCTTTAAGCGTGACGCTCCAAAAAGGCAATTGTCTTCCCAATTCGCCAACTATATGGCGTTAAAATGTGACAAGTGTGTTCATGATTACGTTATGCTGTAAAAGTATGCGATGCAGCTGATTTCAGATAGGCTTCAACATCGCAGGAAATCTGGGCCAAAATCGATTACTGTGGAGCAGAATCACAGGTACGAGTCTACGCAGCATCGCGACGTAAAAAATGCCAATCGAAATGAAAAATTGCGACTATTTTGTTGAAGTGTATTTTTAAAACGTCTGGTTCATAAATAAAGTACAAGGGAAAATTTCTGCGCCAAATATCGATCAGGAAGTCTTCTAAGTAGCTGTGCCATAATTACAACAATACAATCGTCATTGGTACGTTTGTTGATATGCAACCTTGTCGAAATTCTCTTGATGTATCAAGGTATCTGTGGAATAGATTAGAAAACGTATTTCCTAGAATAAAGAAGGCTGTCGATCTTGGATTCATTCGAAATAGGTCATTCTCCTCGATTCCAGTTTTTATTTTCATAACATTAGATTGTTGTTGTCACCGTGATCATAAATATTAAACAAAATTGTTCGTGTCGTGTAGGAAACTTGGAATAATCGAACTTCTCCGTCATTGAGACTCGCATATTAATCGAATGAATAAATAGAATAGGTTTTATTGACTTTCTTATTGAGATTTCGCACACATGTAAATCACTCACAACACTAATTAATTCAAGTTCTGATATTTAGAACGACAAGTATAGGGGAAATAAAGCAATTAGGAATCAAAACAGAATCGAAATTCACCCAATCAGACCAACTATTTCTTATTAATGTGAAACGTTCAAAATATGGCGAAGGAGACGGTTACATTTTGAGTAGAAACATCGTTTTGTATTTCGATAGCTTTGGGTGAAATCAGAATCATTATAACACCTCAAACGTTACGAATGATCAATTTTGTCATGTTGGTTGCCTATATACGGTAATCATAAGTCAAACAATAATGATATATCGTTTCAAAATTCCAATGTCAAAATTGTTATGCCACTGACCATTGCATATTGCTAAAAATGCGTATCGTATCAAATAATTTTCTTAAAGAATTTGGACAAAAATTATGTTGAATTTCGAGAATGCATTACACAACCAAGTTTTAAAATAATCTATTTTTTATCAGGTCAACAAATGTTATGCTGAAAGTTATCACAACAACTTCTATATATTTCAACGAATGATTATTTCAAATTGCAATTTTTCTGACATTGCTGAAATAAAATAATATAAGTTTGCGGCGGTGTAAAATTTTCCTTTGTACTACCATTCACTTATAATATAAAAATGTTTCAGCTTGATCTTGGCACCAATACATCATCTCTCCAAAATATTCTAATTTTTGATCATAACCTCATTATGTAATCCTCTGCAATAAATTCCATGTCATCGAAAGTTGACAATTTGGCAATTACACATATCTTCTTTCAGTTTCTGTTTACTCGTTTCCATGACAACGCTCACCATCATAATTTCACAGTTTTAATAATGTTTATTTACTTTAGAAATTGACCTTTAACGTCTCCGTACATTTTGCGCTAAGCATATTAGCATATAAAGTTCCTATAGCTAGAGTAGTTGATTTTTTTTATTCTCATTTCGGTTGATCAACCAGCCACAATAATTAGTTTCATAGAAGGCCGAAGACGAAAACAAAAATACACGTTGCTGTTACTTGTTGTTTCTGGGATTTCGTTACCTTGAATCAGGCTAGTTTTTATCAATTTACTTGTTATAATTAACTGAGTAATATCGATTTTAAAATTTATCTTTGGATATTACCTATTATCACTGATATTTCGATTCGAATACGTTTGAAAGACATGAAAAAATTCCAAGTTGGACCAATTTGCATCAAGAAAATAACAGAAGCGAAGGAGAATTACCCCACCCTTGCTCTAAGAGATTTATTGAAAGTCGATGGGACATGACCAATAACCATAGTCTATACCGGTATAAACGAATTAGCCAAGAGTAGGTGCCTACTTTCAACTTGGTGAACGTCGTTTAGTATACGCAATTCTCGATCGTACTCACCATTTCAACCCGTGAGGTCTCTATGGGTGACAATTCGTGTGAAAACAGTGATTTTTCAAAATTCAAAATGAAGGACGGTATAGTTCTCAAAGTTCCTGATATTGGCAGGGTAAGAAACGAAAATACCTCATTGTTTTCATTTTTCCATTTCACCGTTTTGAATTGTTTTCGATTTTGAGAAAAGTGATATGATCATTCAGTTAAAAAAATAGTACTACCCGAGTTAGTAAAAATTGTTTGCTTCTCGAAAACCGCATTCAAAACAGTATTTTTTTTCGAAATTCAATATATATAATATAGACATAAACACATTTAGAAATCAAAGAAGTCGGAGTATAAAGTCCAACTATGTATTTTTTTATTTAGGAAAGTTTTTTCATGAATAATCAATCAATGCAAGTGCTGAAAGGTTTTGAAGTGCTTCATTTTACTGCACAAACCGATTATATTCTTGAAATGATATGCTTTCTTTTCATATTCATGAAAATTTTCAATTTCTTAAAAACTCTAACATATATTTGGGATTCAATCCTTAATTTATTGAATTACAATAATGATTTCGTATAGCGCAGATATAATAATATAACGTATGTTATTAAGTCTCGATCATGAAACAATTAACTTAGAACCAATCAGAATCGACATTAAAGCACATGCATAGCTGTAGTTCTTCGTGAACCGATATAAAAAATTGTCTATGTCGAATTCAAAATTGCACTCATTATCATCGATTCACATGAAAAACAATTGAGATTCCATTATATTGTTTTCATATTCATTTGGGCATTGTTTCACATGCCTTGTTTACATTTTTTTCTTGTTCATTGTTTATAAGTTTATGACAGTTGATTGCTCATTGTATCATTGGAAATATCAAGATCCTACAAACTTCAAAGCCTTCTAATTTTTCTGTAGCATTATGTATAAAATGATGTGTTGTTGAAGTTCTACAATGCGTTGTATGGATAATTGAAATTCCTTAGTTATAAAAGCTTTCGGATAAAAATTAATATTGAAAACTTATCCAGAAAAGGGTTGTTTATGGTTGAAATGGAAATCCAACATTTTTGCTATACACCAACTTATAGAATTATATGTTATATAAAGTATAATTCATAAAATACAGAATTGACTATTGACTATAAAACTTTTCCACTCAACTGACTTCTCATTGAAGGAAATGTGGAACAAGGATTGGTCCATGAATCCATGCATCATGTTAACCGTCGAAGATATGAGATTTGAAACGGGATAAGATCCAGCAGCGCATGTTGGTCGCTTCGCTAATTTTGAATTCACTGCTTTCGTAATTGTAATTTGTTAATTTTGGATTCATGCCTGATGAACCTGTTTGATACTGCAATAGTTTATGATTGGCACATATTATCAAATCATGAATTGAATTATTGGTAAAGAGCCAATCTATTCAAGATAAATATATCCTCTTTGCGTAGGATTTGATGTCAATTTGTTTGCGTTCATAAACAAGCATTTCCAAAATACATGATTGGACCTACAGATTTCCTAATCTAGGGATCAAATTCAACACATCCGTATCAAAATATTTTAACAACAACCCTTCACCTCAAATATTTACGCCTGAAAACACCTGTCAATTTGACAAAGACCTTGGTTAGAGTAGACAAAGCCATATTGTCACTTCAACCATAATAATTCGCGAAATAAACCATAAACATTGCTGCCATAATAACATAACATCGCTAGACTTATTTCTGTGTACGGATCTTCTACCAGGGGTCAGTTCGGTCATCATTTATCTTTTCTCTTGTTTACAGAATGTTTACAGACTACAAAACACAGAAAGTCCAAGTATTTCGACTTGCACCACAGCCACGAACTTGTCTTCTCTTGGAGAATTTCAATCGAATTCGACCATCAGCTCTCAGCGAAAAATGAAGGATAACAATTTGCGAATGGTCATCCACGAAATAGAGCCACTTCAGAAGAAAGAAGGGGAAGATGAGCTCGAAGAGCCGAGAGTACCACAGAGAACTAATTTTCTCAGGATTAGATCACAAGTGAGTTCATTTATTATTTGGTAAATAATTAGGAATCACTTTCTTATTATGCCCTGTATATCACTTACCATAAACAAAGAAAAAGGAAAGAGGTCATTGGCATTTTATCTACGTACGATTTCGTAAAATTTCAATTGCTGAAATATATGAAAATAAGATAGACAGCAAAAAGTTGTTTCCAGCATGTTTACTTTTTTGAATATTTTTCACTCTCTTGTTAATGAATTCAGCATTTTTCTTTTGTAACCAATCGAAATGATTTCAATTGAAATGCATTTGTCCTTGTGCTAGTAATTTTCAGAGTCACTAAAATAGAAACTTGGGTTTCCATATCTCACAAATATTTCAGTAACTCATGATGACGATTTTGAATTTTTCGTCTTTTAGACTAGTTGGCAATGAGTTGCAGATCAGAATGTCAGCTGTCTATTATTACCAGTAGATACCAGTTACCACACAAATTCCAAATAAAAATATCAAGAGTCGGAATTTTATTGACGTTTATTGATTTGCGTATGATCAAACAGTTCAATAAAATTTAGTTGCCAATAAAACGAATGGTTAATTAGCCAAACGAATTGAGACATGAAAGTATTGATACGAGCTGACACGCACGTCAGCAATGGGGTTCCAGAAAACGAACCAAAAGCAAAATTCTCTTATTCTCAGGTGCATATTTAGAAAATCTTCGGGAAATGTGCTGAACTATCGTTTTCGTTTCAGTTGTTCACAACGTTAGCTGTGTCGTGGGTTTCTATGATCATCGGGTACTCCACTGCTTATACTTCTCCTGCAGAAGAATCTCTAGAACATGACTTCGGATTCACGACTTTGGAGGTGAGTTGAATCTACTGATTGATGATCACGATATTTTTTTTGAGAATTGAATTCAATACATCAGAAAACCATTACCATTTTCATTCAGAAAGTGACGTAACGTTCATTCACGCCATATCTAATCTGGTCAAAGTTTTTTGTGATTTTCGTTGACTATATGATAATTCCACAATTCCAAGAAGCTATGAATCAGTAAACAAATAACGGTGATTATGAACTACATTGATATAACACTTTCAGATTATGAAATATTCATCTAAAACGTACCCGGCTTTCACTATAAATTATCACGCTTACGATATCATCTAACTGGTATAAACGATTGAACAAACAAATCCTGAACACAATTTTTTTTTTCAGATATCGTGGATTTCAAGTTTCATGCCTCTAGGAGCCTTAGCTGGAGGCCTAGGCGGAGGTACCTTGATCGAATATCTTGGCAGAAAATGGACCATCCTTTTGACCAATGCCCTCTTCTTGATCTCTTGGCTAAGCATATCTTTCGCTCAAACATACATGTACCTCTACGTGGGAAGAATCATCACCGGCATAGCTGTAGGCATAGGTTCTCTCTCACTCCCTGTATATACTGCCGAAACCATCCAACCTGAAGTTAGAGGATCTCTGGGTCTACTCCCAACAGCGCTGGGAAACGTCGGAATTTTGATTTGCTTCCTTTCTGGCACAGTGTTTGAGTGGAGAGCATTGGGTGTAATCGGAGGAATTCTTTCTGTACCATTCCTGATCATGGTTTGGTTCATACCAGAAACCCCTAAGTTCCTTTTATCCAAAGGACATGAGGATAAGGCCAGGAAGGCTCTGAAATGGTTGAGAGCCAAAGACGCTGATATAGAAAAAGAGTTCGTGGAGCTGCAGAAAATCCAGAAAGACTCAGATGATCAACATGAGAGCATCATGGTTTTGTTCTCGAGGAATAATCTGGCGCTCATTTCCATCGTGCTGGGCCTTATGCTCTTCCAACAGTTCAGCGGCATCAACGCTGTCATATTCTACACCACGAAAATATTCAAAGAATCTGGCTCAGACCTCAAGGATAGCGTTTGCACAACCATCGTAGGGGTTGTTAACTTCGTGTCTACGTTCATAGCAGCCCTTCTGATAGACAGACTGGGCAGGAAAGTATTACTATACATATCCAGTACTTCGATGATACTATCTCTGGGAATACTAGGAGCATATTTCTTCATGAAAAATGTGACTACCATCGATGTCCACCCATTATCCTGGCTACCACTCGTCAGTTTCATGATATACGTGCTGGGATTCTCCCTCGGTTTTGGACCAATCCCCTGGTTGATGATGGGGGAAATTCTGCCCGCCAAAATTAGAGGTCCAGCGGCTTCCATATCAACAGCGTTCAATTGGACCTGCACCTTCATTGTAACTAAAACCTTTCTGCTCATCATGGACAGTATAGGCGCTCACTATACTTTCTGGATGTACGGTATAATTATGATGGGAGCTCTCGTCTTCTCCATTATTGTTGTTCCCGAAACTAGAGGCCAGAGTTTGGCTGATATTGAGAGGAAATTGGCTGGTGTCCGAACTAGAAGAATTAGTTCGATTGCTAATTTGAAACCCATGCCTTCTACTTGTTAAAAGGGGTTGATTGGTTTGATCATTTGAAACTCCAGGACCATCCAGTGGGTAGTTGCTAGCGAAGCATTTTTCTTTGTTGGTGTTGCTACTGAGAAGTATTTTCATTTGAGAGTTTGCAGTTACAGTGCATATCAGATCGTCAGAGTCAGCTTTGATGATTGACCTTCACGAGTAAACAAAGACAGGAAGACAACATATCAAATGTAATTTATCGAATTCTATCAGATTGTGTCTGTTGACAATTTTATATCTCCTCTTTTGAAAATTTTTGGATTGGTTATGATTAGTGTATACTGATTTTGTATGTATGTATATAATGAAGTGATAGGTAGTTGTATACTTTTATTTATTACTTTAAATGATATTTTTTATATGTTCAATAATACGTGATCAATAAATATAATAAAATATATCTCATCCTCGAGTATTTTTAATGATGAATTACAGAGGAAGGGGCATAGAAACGAAACAAAAAGTGCAGTGTATCATTTAATAAAAAATAAAAAAATAGGGACCAATAGAAAATTAAAGACAGAAATTAGTCTGGATTTTTACACTGCTGGCAATCTTCCATACTCTCTTGGAATTCTTCAATTTGCAGAGTCATTTCGAAAAAGTTGTACTTGTCGTGCACATTTTTGGTTGCAACCATCAGCACGTTTTGCGGATTTGTACCAGTTCCTGAAAAATATCGAAAGTACGAATAACCTGGAGAACTACACAACGAACTCGACTTACTTATAGCAATGTGAGCTGACATTGCGATCTTATCGAGACTCAGAGCCCATATTCTCAAGTTATGAACTTTCCTGACACCTTCGATGGCAAGAAGTATGTTCATGACTTCCTCGAAGTCAATGCCTTTCGGTAAAGCTTCCATGAGGACCAGCAATGCATCTTTTATTATGGCGAATGTCGTTATCAAAACCAGGACCGAAAAAAAGAATGTGCAAATTGGGTCGACTATCATCCACTCACTCTGAAAAAAGGGATTGTCATGAAATACTCTGTGATAGTTCTGTTATGAAGAGATGCAAAGAATTCGAGAATACCTTGAAAAATATACATATGGCAGCCACAAAAACCCCAAAGCTCTGCAAGAAGTCACCAATGACGTGAATAAATGCAGCTCTAACGTTGATATTAGCTTTTGGATGGTTAGATTTACTTTCCACATTATGAGAATGATGGGTATGGCCATGTTGATGTAATGATAAACCCATTCTAAAAAAAATATTATATATTTATACCCACCAACAAATTGGGTTCCTGAAGGAGTCATACAGTATCAAGAATAATTTATCTTGGGTATAAACATAAATGTAAATGAGTAACAAGAAAGGACAATTATGTTATGAAACATCTTCAAGAGAGACGCAATGCGATTCTTACTCCTGTTACAGTCAACCTGACAAGGGCAGAAAGCTATTGGGGAGGAAATTTTCATGCTCTCTCAATATCGCGATACCCAAGATAAATTAATTCTGATACTGTAGACTCATCTGAAATAATTTCCGGGATTCAATTGGAAGTATAGAAGAAACGTAGCGAAATACAGTTGGACTCACATAATATTCACTACAACCCCTACTCCAGAGGTAATCAACATGATTTTTGCATCCACCTCGTAAGTCTCGTTTATGATCCTTTGTACAGCCATGAATACAAGTATGCCAGTCACTACCCATATCATTAAAACCGAAGTTAAAGCCCCAATGACCTCTGCTCTGTACCAACCGAATGACATTTTTTTCGTTGAAGGCCGATTTGCCATGTACAGGGAAAAGAGGGAGATCATGAAACTAGCAAAGTCCGTTAGCAAATGAGCTGCATCTGAAGCTATGGCTAAGCTGTTAGATAAATAACCACCTGAAATGAAGTTTACAAGAGATTTTAAGGAGCTACGATACAAGGTGATTCATCCAACCTTCATTAGAGATTAGAACCAAAGATGATCAACTGGTATTTCAGTTGCAATATCGTTTATCAATGTTTATTTTTGTGAAATTTCGGAAAAAAATCAATGAGCAAATGTGTCAGGTCACCAATGATTCAGTCGAAATCACCCTGTATGTGATAGTCAATAATATTCGTTACGAAGTACTGTGTATAGTCCACACGAATGTGACTAATGAACAAGATGACTAGAGAACATTGTTGAAACGGATAACGTGAAAGTATTACATAATTTTATTGACTTTTCAAATATATTTCCAACCAATGTCAAGTAGCATTTTTACGTATAGGTATACATAGATAAATGATATAATCATGTCTAGTCTCGAGCACTCTGGAAATGCCATCCATTTCGTTTTTATCATGTTTTGCTCAGGAATTATTATTGTTGTTTTTAATACGATATCAATTCATTGAACTTAAGAATTTTATGAAGTGTACAGCCTCGGATCAAGGAGATAAGCGTGCATAATGCATGTTTAACATTTAATTAAACCAAGAAATAATTTTTTTTTAGAAGTTTGAGAAAAAATTCAGTCACATGCATCATTTTATACAGTGTGAACATAAAGTAAGAAATTAATTGATTATCTATAAAATATAACAATTTAAATGATTAGTCTCACCTACAATTTCTGCCAACATAAAAATAACACACAGGATACTAGCTGTTATCAACTTTCTTCTGGCAGTTTTATCCACTTCAACATCATCGTTTCGATGACAATGTTTGTTAACTGAAAAATTATTAATTATCAGTCAAAGATACATACGTTGCAACACCACAAAATCATTTGATGTCAATTGTCATTTCAAGTACGTAAAATCAAAATTATTTTTAGATATCTAAAGCCTCATTCAATAGTGGCAAAATATCGAAATTCAGAAGGAACAGCTGTGACCTTTTTCGTTTAGTGCCCCATAATTTAAACATTATATATATGATTTGAAGATATTATTAAATTTTCTGATAAACATGATATTGATGAATAACTCCAAATGTAAATTGAGATAATGGATAGATAGTAAAAAACTATCATATGATGATATTTATACATATAAACAGAAATTAGCGGTCATTGGAAACATGAAAATTTTGCGTAGACGAAAATAATAATAAATTCATAGAGTGAATAAGCTCACAGGTCACATACAGTCAATACAAAATTGATCACCGCACTGGAACATTTTTTCGAAATATGATATGAAAATTCAGGAAAGAATAACGCTGTACTATTTACCGGTCAATTCTATCATCATGGAAACCATAACGCACTAGCTCAATAATTTTTGAAAGTGTTTCTGTCACTGGTGTACACGAATAAGACTTACAGTCGTCTAAGGAAATATCTTAAAGTTGACACGTTTATATACTGAATGATTTTCATGGATTTTCGGAATAAATAGACAATTGAATAACTTTTCGAGAATAAATATTTGCCGGCTATAATAAAATTTTGTAAGCTGTGTGCAAAATCACAGGAAATAAACTTATCAAAAAATAACATGTCCTTGCTGGTAGAATCCTTCAACACTACGAACATTCCCATGTACCAACACGTTGATTATTTAGTGAAAAAAAGAACAATAGCATTTATCAGTGTATTTTAGTATATTTATCATATACCAACCACGAAAGAAAATAAGGATAAGGAGAAGAGAGCTGTGCGCAAAACAATAAATGATAATGATATCATAATAATTTCTAGCTTTCGAACCAAATTTGTGAGAATACATCGATGATTTCGACGATGTAACTTTATTGTGACGTTCAGGAGATGTAGTGTAAGTTTATTATGAATCAAAATATTTACATTTCAATATGATACATCAAAAAGTTATAATGGAATGAGTTACGTACCTTAACGTAACGTATGTCTCTGATGTAACTTTAATGTGTTAGAGAGTTTATAAAGCAAATAAAATGAGATAAGGATAACAAAAAATAGGCCAAAACAATGGTTTATACAGATAGGTGGAATACAATTAGAATGAACTAACCAAATTACAGATGAATTGAAATGAGTATAAAGGAAGTCTTACTGTTTCCACTTGTGGGCGCATTTTTTAATGTGGGCAATTTATAATCATGTTGCAACGATAGAAATCCTCAATATTTATGAAAACATTCAAGATTCCTTAATTTTCCCGGAAAAACGGCAATTTTTCACAAGGACGCGCAACTTTGCTCTAATTCATCCATTTCCGTAGATACACCTCTTAAATTTGGATCACTCGGTATATGTACTTACTGAGTTCGCTAGCATCAATATTCTCTTTTGTGTGAGTACTCAAATCATCATCAATAACTGTATCGACGACTTCTCCTTGTAATACACGGCAACATCCATCACTAGGTTTCCCGTGAACACAATAAATAACTTTTTTGGGGGAATATACCGCCGAGGGAGGAGGAGAAACTAGAGATCCATAGTTATTGTTGGCACGGAGACCTCTGTAAAAAAACAGGAGGAAGATATATTTCTTTCGGTAGTCAACAAAAACATCGTCTACGTAGGCGAACTTACAGCAACGTCGACCCTTCAATTGGTTTTGACATTGTTTTATTGGGAAATTCACAAACACTCTCTATATCGCGAGATGGAATTGTAAACGTTGTTTTAAGAGAACATAATTTTCTTATTACTGATAAGATACACCCAACACCAGATTCCGTGTGTCCGATACCACTGCGATCTTGGTACTTTATTATCAGAGAACAATAAATACTCTTTGAATCCACAAAACACGATACTCAATGACCTTTATCTCATTGAACCCTGTTGAGCACTATTTCGCCATAGGTATATAGATAAATGCTTGAAAATAGGTGAGCAAAGTTGAAAGACTGTTAAATAGGTTAGATTAAAATGTGCTGAAGTAGAATATTCAGTTCGAAATAGATATAACAATCAATTCTCACCTCACACATTCAATCAAAACTATCTATAGACGAAACATTCCATAATAACTGTTAGATTTATATATTTACTGAGCGAAATCTCATCAATGGCTCAGTGTTATAGTACGCAGATTACCTACTTGATATAATTATAATTTTTCGGTGAGCGGTCAATAAAATTGATTAATCATCGAATAATATTCATATCGCCGTAGCAATCAATATAAATTAAATAATATGTATACTGACAGATTATTATGGAAGTATGCAGTATCCCAGAAGCTGTGAGAAACATAACAAAAATTGGATACAAATATTTGGGATTGGGGGATACTATCTGATATCAAGTTTTTAGGTATGTTATTGAGACAAATCATTGAATATGTACTAATGCGTTGAGAAGTCAGCATATAAAAATACTTCCCCTTTAGAATTTGAGAATGTGAAGGTATTCCCAGTTAAAGGGTTATACAATAATTCCATTTCATTTTTGAACTTGGTTTCAGTATGATTTTGTAGATGTGGAATTAATTCATTTTTGGCGCCAATTTTATTTGTCGTGTGGTACATCCTGATCGGATTTTAATTTCATTTTCTTATATTTTGCCTTATTTGCACTGTCTTATTCAGTGTATATTTGTATATTTATATATTACCTTTGGGTTGAGTTTTGAGTACTTCGCGGCATTCGACAACTCTAAGAAATCCACTTCCAGCACTGTTCGATAGATGTCACTCCCGAACACATTGGGTGCGTTCCATTAAGCGCTCACAACGCCCAAAACACTCAGTCAGACGTTCCACATGGCGACCACGATCGTTGGGGTGGTGGCGAAAATGTCATGAATGACGTCATGATTCATGCTCACGACGACCCATCTCAATAGGTGGGTCGGCGTGAGCGTTTCGATGACGCACAGAACCAAGTGGAACGACAAAATTCGTGTTCGTGAGCGTGATCGTTGTGAGCGCTTAATGGAACGCACACTATGTTGGTCAAAAATATATATTTTATGATATATAATCTATATATATATATATATATATATATATATATATATATATATAATATCAATCAATCAAAATCAATCAAAACATTAATTTTTTCATTCAATATGAACAGAACAGATATGTTGAAGTTGCTCTGCAGACCTTGAAGGCAAGCTCATTTTGTGGCGCACTGCTCTATTGTTTACAGTTAATGTCCACCTTCCAAGCTGTTTGCCTTGCGATTGCTGGAACATCAGTTGCAGATGCTCTATATATTTGTGAACGCCTTGCATGCGCAGCTGAAGCGAAACAAATTTGATTATGTATCAGTGTGTCATAACTCGTGCGTCTAATGTCACCTCATGTCGTGTTTAGTCAACGCTAATAACGACGCTTCATTTTGAAAGTTCAAAATACGATTGTTCATAATCTTGAAATAAAAAAAAAAGTGTGAACGATTATGGATAACTAAAGACTATATTGATGTCTGCCAAAACCAAACTCACTACTCATTTTCTGAAACATGAACGAAATTGTTTTGGTTTTGGGTTATTTCGATGTTGAGAATCTGATACTATAGTTGATCATCATGACTAGAAGAAAATCATCACCTAAGAAAAAACCGACAAACACAGCCTCATATAACTTCAGAATTGGATCTAAATCATTCAAGGTACGGAAGACTCTTCTGAAGGAAATACGGAAGTTACAACAGTCCACTGAATTTTGTATTCCCAAGTTGCCGTTTTCGAGAGTAATTAGGGAAGTACTTCAACAATATGATGAAAATACAAGGATTCAACTGGCTGCTTTGCAAGCATTGCAAGAATCTGCTGAATTATATCTGGTGCAATTATTTGAGGATGCAAATAAGTGTGCATATCATGCTAAGCGAGTTACAGTCAAGCCAACTGATATGAAATTAGTTTTGGAGTTGAGAGGTTGCAGTGATCCAGGATATAACCCTTAACATGTAATAGGTGTCTCAAGATATCTAATTCAATATCATTCCTGTAAATTGATGTCCTCTTATGGTGGAGATATAATATCTATCAGTAGCTTGTATCTATAATTAATATCAAATGTAAATTATGACGAAATTGTGAAACGATATTTATAATCATATGTAAGACTGTACTACTATTCATAGGAAGGAAGTGGCTAGTATTTTATGAAAATATTGAATCTCTTGGAATGAATTGAACGTAAACTAGGGCACCACAAATTTTTCATTGAAATCAATTGTTTTAATTCACTTGAATTGTTTGGGAATTATGGCTTCAAATTAAAATTCTCAACACACACAAGTTGGATGGTGTGAAAATGGATATACTTGTATTTATAATATCAAATCATAATTTTAATAGTTTTTTGTTCAATATGTGTTACTCAGATGTTATGAAATTTTTAGGAGGTTGTACCTTCCAGATGTACCTAAATAAGTTTTGAATGTACCTAAGATTTAAGCAGCTTCATATATTCAATCAAATGAATATCGTTGAAATCTTCAGATCACAATGGAATTGTTAAACCATAGCACGAGACCAGTTGTAATATATTCGAATCATTTGGATATTTTAATGTACATTGTACTTTTAGAGACTTCGTTGTTCTTGACACAATTTATTAAGAGCAACGCAGAGAATTTTAGGACATATTCATGTTTGCCTCAGGACTGTTTGTATTGTAATATTACAATTTGAATAAAACATATTCTATTCGTTGTATTTTACCTGTTTTCATATTGATTATCCTGATATACTCAATTATTGTATCGAACCAAGGATCAAATTCTAGATGAATGAATACTAATAAGTGGGAGATTCTTCTGTTATTGTGAAGTGAGTTACAATGTTTTCCTGAAGTGAGGTCTAGAAGCTTATAGATAACCATAATAAAAGGCAATACCGAAGAGTATGTGGATAACATTTCCACGAAATATATCCATACTACGTAGAATACAAGATGATTTTATGTTCAATTGAAACCCATAATGCTCCTTAGGTAGAAAATTAGACGTTTATTTCACGTTAATCGTAGATTAACCAAGACATTGATGCGAAATCGGTTGAAAGGTAAAATTGACGACCTTGGAATAAGTTGACTGTTTACACCACGGAGTATAGATATCTATACTCCGTGGTTTACACACAGAGTTCACATATATATACTCTGTGCTTTACACCACAGAACCTCTGGCAATTGCCTAGTAGCAACGCCAACAATCAGGGAGAAATAAAGAAAGAACACCACTGAATCATATATACTGAATATTATATAAGTTCAGTGGTTTATATAGTTGTCATTTGTCATATTTTCCTCCCATGTATCCTTTGTGAAATTATGCACATTTGTGTGAAAGGTCATGAACCCTGAAACCGAACTTAAGTAATTTGTACAAATTTTCGTCAAATTTTTGCACTATTGCATCTAGAAATTGAAGTGATTTATAGGTCGAGAGGTTCATTTGACGTGTTTTTTCCATCGTTTCAGCATTTTTTTCTACGTGAAAGTAATGAAACAATCTACAAATGACTAAGTGCATTTCATTCCACTGTTCAGCTGGAAAGTTGGTGATATGGAGCAAAATATTAAAACAGAAATGCTGAGTGATAAAAATCGTAATAATTCTAACAATATGTGTCTCACAGTGGAACTCTGTGTTGTTTGTGGAGATAGAGCTTCTGGAAGACATTATGGGGCCATATCTTGTGAAGGTTGTAAGGGATTTTTCAAGAGATCTATTCGAAAACAATTAGGATATCAATGTAGAGGAAGTCAAAACTGTGAAGTAACCAAACATCATAGAAATAGATGTCAATACTGTAGACTCCAGAAATGTTTAGCCTGTGGAATGAGAAGTGATTGTAAGTCTTTTGCATTGAACTAAGTATCCATTTCTCATTTTTTTTATAATGAGTATTTTCAGCTGTTCAGCATGAACGAAAACCTATAATTGATAAAAAAGAATTCTCAAATAGCTCAGAGATCAAGTTCAATCAAAATGCTGTTAATGCTGTTAACAAAATTTTCATAAGGAAAGATCTAAACTCAGATTATGGGTTGTTTACAAATCCTTTTTGTACCAGTGATCTTGGACTTCAGTTCTTGAATAAAAGACTTGGTGAGTATTGAATTTGATATCAGTATTTTTTGTATTGACTGGGTGATTATAGGTAACAATACCACAACAGAATCCTTCAATGTATCTCCAAGCCAAGTAAGTATGGAAGATGATGCATCAATGGACAGTACTAATACAGGAACTGAACTCAGTGATGCATTAACCACAGCACGAGATAAGCAACTCATTTCAAAGGCTCTTGATACCATGGCAAGAGTACAATGTTTGAATGGGACAGATTTGAATGCCATTTCTAGTGATGAACAATGTTTTGATTTCGAAGGTCCAATTTTAGAAGAGCATAATGTAAACTTCAACTTAATAATTCCAGGACCAGTGCCTCCCTATCTCAATGTACATTATATTTGTGAAAGTGGATCTCGACTTCTATTTTTGTCTGTTCATTGGGCAAAAAATATACATGCCTTCCAGTATTTGAGGTAAGACATAACAAGAACCAAATTCATGCATTGGTGTTATGGTTGTTTCACTATTTCATGTTGTGTGATGAACTTTATTCAATTATAGAAAACTGAATTGCATTCTGTATTTATATCTTTTTTCCTTTCAGTCCTGAAACTCAGATTGCTTTACTCCGAAGTTGCTGGTCAGAGTTATTCTCTCTTGGCCTAGCTCAGTGTTCTCAGTCTCTGTCGTTGTCTACCATTCTTTCTGCCCTGATCAGTCACCTTCATGCATCAATAGCTCAAGAGAAATTGTCTGCAATCAAAGTTAAACAAATCACTGATCATATTGTCAAGTTGCAAGATTTTGTAACTGGTACAAATGGCCTGCAAGTGAATGACCAGGAATATGCCTATCTTAAGGCTATAACCTTGTTCTCCTCTGACCAACCCGACATTCTTTTGCGCAAGACAATGGAGAAGTTACAGGAAAAATCTTTCCAGGGATTGAGGACGTATGTGGCCAATAGTTATCCTGAAGACAATGACAGGTTTCCCAAGTATGTATTTTCATTTGATAATTGCTTATAATCATTTGTAACACAAATATTTATGTATATATAAATATAGAAGGTGTCCTGAAGTTGATATCAGGCTGAAATCAATTGGTTGGAGAAAAAGTGATATTTTCTTACAAGCTGGATCAAATGGCTTCACATTTTAAGCATGAGTTCACAGACACATTAATGAACATTTCATAATATAAAAATCTAAGTGAAAAGTTGAGATTTGTGACTGCTTGTCAATTTCGCACTGTTGTTGCTTGTCTTCTCAAAGATATGAAGAAACCTAATGACTAATAAATATTTTTTTGTTTCATTTTCAGATTGTTATTGCGTCTGCCGCCATTGAGGGCTATTGATTCGACCATACTGGAAGAGCTGTTTTTCGCAGGCCTGATTGGTCAGGTACAAATTGACAATGTGATACCGTACATTCTGAGAATGGGGGGTAATGGTACATTTCCCTCGAGCAATAATCGGCATGTGAAATCAGAAGTTTTGGATGAGTTTTTGTGTAAATGATTATATCCCTGTGAATGTTGACTTCATTATTGATAATAGACTTATTTGCTCATAATATTTGGATAAAGTGCAATGTCAGGTAATCAGTTTTCTTTCAAAAAGAGATATACGAGAATAATTTTTATTCAAGTGCAATGATGTTTTTTCCATTGGTACTATCGATATACATTCAATTAATGACAACATTAGGATTTTTATAGAGATTATTTTATTTATCCGAATACAATCACTCAATAATATTCAATATTCATAAACGTAGAATACATTCAGAACAATTGGGAGTTTAATAACTCACAAGTAATTATAGTTATATATTTCTTTGTGGAGGAAAAAATTAAAAAAAAAATATTGAAATGATAATACAATGTGATTCTGAAGATAACATACCAATACTAAGGCGATTTTTGCACTGTGTCAGTTGATTTTCACACTTTTCATATAATTGCAATCAGTTCTATAGTTGCAAAAAACATACAATTCAGTTCAGTGTGTATTTTCATGTATATTTTTCTTATTGGTATTTATATTTCAACTTATATGAATTTATAAAATATTTAACTAGTTAAGGAATGAATGTTTTGAGCTATTTTGAGTGGTATATAGGGGTTTTAGATACGCATATATTTCCATCATTTCAAACAGAAAATGTAATGAAAATTTAAACAATTTTCAGATTTTTAGGAAATAGTTATGTACCACGAATTTTGCTTGGTGCCTGTTATTGAATCTCACATACTACATTCTAATGAAAGAATAACATTTTTGTATTCACGATAATGTATCGAATTGAGTTCATGATACGCTGCGTATGAGAGTGTTTGTGTACATTTTATTCAGTTTTATTTATTTGATAGTTGAAACTTTACGTACTTATCTATGTGCAACTTAATTTATTCAACTGTTGACAGTATAAAATGAAGGTGATGAAACTCTTTCCTTATAGGTATGAGAAATATATTATCCATACTAGGACCAACTGTAGATATAAATATGCTATTCCTAATAATGAGGAATTTGTTTCATACATCAGAGATTATCTTTTCTGTAATATTTCACAAGTCAAATCTTATGTGGTAAAGGAAATCTCTGTAGTTTAGTTTGAAGCCAAAAATTAAGCATGGTTCATCAGCAGTAGCTTGAATTGTAGTATAATCATGATAAGCCAGAATATTTGAAAATGACAAACATTGGTACTGCTGTTGAACACTATGAATATAGTCAAATACACAACAAATATTAGGTTCACCAGTTTGTAGGAATATGTAACTTTCCTTGATGTAAACTATCAATTGTGTTTGATATTTTGCATCTGGATTATTCAATGTGTACAACATACCCAGGTCAATTTTCATTATATCACAATGCCAGTGAGTGCAATAAGCATATCTCCAATGTGATGTGCCTTCAATGGAATTTACTACTTGACAATATTGTAAATAAATTGCCCCAAATTATACATGTAACCATATTTTTCTTAAATACATTGCAAGATTTTTCTCTTAAAAAATGTTTGTTTCAATTAACACGTTCCTCAATAAGCGTTGACCAATTTTCAAAGGTTTTGAGGGTTCCTAAGGATCAATATTGTATCCTTTATTACATTCACAAGAAATTGTTCGCAAAACCAAAAATATGCTTCAAACTTACTTCTGATGAAACGTATTATATGTCAAAATTGTCAATGAATTCGACCATATACAGGTTGATGAATAACTATAATGTTGAACATCATCTAAATTCTTGCGGTAGAGATTAAATGTTGATTACAAGTTTCAATTCCGATTTCAGTCGTGTAAATGGACATAAATGAGATTATTGCTAGTTTGCCAATAAAATGATTAATTCAGTCCATCTGACTATAATTGGGTTGAATGAAGTCAGAACCCCGGGAAACACCGGCTGCTTGCCGTGACCTCAATAACGTTCGTCTGGCGACGCCTGTCATATTGGCACTTGTCGGTCGCGCTTGCGCACAAGATTTCGCGACTAACGATCCGGTTGACGTCCTTCAAGACGTGCGCGGTTGCTCGTGCGCACGGCAGGCGAATGCGAATTCGCCAGGAACGCGCCGCCTTTGCAGCCGCACAAAGAGAGGGAAATCAATACCGGACGTTTCGAAAGTGCGGTCCCTCCGATAACGACAGTTTTCGATTTTCATTTCGCGCAGTAATCCACATCCCTCTGCCCTTCGTTGGGTGGTATCGCATACACGTGGTCGTACTGTTACATCGAAGATGTTCTTCACGTACTTAAAGGGATAAGTTCCTGTAACTAATGATCACTGGCAAAGATAATTAAGGTCAGATTCAATTCTCATTAGCGGTAGCTGATTTTTGATTTTTTTTTATTTGAGCTTTTTATGATCACTACTTCGGGAGATTTCCTGAATTATTCACGCTTTTTTGACCTATTTGAATCGGTACAATCTATTCTCATTGTTGTATTCATTAATGACACATAATTTCACAGCGATGTCCCTATTACCATGTATTCTTAATTGAGGACGATACATCTCTTCGTAACAACTTCTGATTCATACCTAAGCATAAAGGATTACCTCATCAACTTTTCAGGATATAATAGATCAATACCAGTTATTAAACATTATGATTTGGTAGTAAAAATAATCAAATGTAGTATTTTTTACTATTCTAAATCAGCCAAACATTTTTTTTTCGATATTTTTATGCATGTTTTCCAACAAAGGCTGCAATTCTCTAGGCATGACGCTTGAGATTTGACATTATCACATCTACAAGATGAAGCTGAAATGTCTCACTTTAACATGCATTATTGAATATGTTGAAAGAACGTGCATATGTATTTGATACTCTTGTCTTTTGATTTTATTCACGTGTTTCAACAAAAAAAGTGATAAAGGCTCAGGTCGCGATCTATTTTACATCACATTGGTGTAACAAACTGACCTCAGTATTGCATCTGAGTAATGTCAAAATCTCAATGTCATATTCAGAACATCAAAAGAGAAAGCTATTTCAGTACCATTAGCTGTTCAATATGCAATTCGAATAATGGAATTCCCGTTTATTCATGAATTTCAAAGGGTAGAAAAGGATACGTACACGTTCAATGAGATCAATTTCCATTGACAAATAATGAGATATACACTCGACCTCAATAGTGGCAGCAATATTGAATTTGCATGTAATTATAACCAGGTCTATTTATAGTCATTTCAAAAGGACAATAAACTAGTGAATAATGAATCGGCAGTAAGCCTTTATATGGATTTTTCATTCACGTGAATCCCTTTAGCTGGCCTATTACTGTTCAATATGCATTTTGGGTGGTAATAAGTGGGTCACCTTTTATCAAACACGTTATTTTATTTATTCATGATAAGATTCCATTTTTATATTCCTAAAAATGTATTCCCGGATTGCCTATAAAAATACATCAACATATCGCATGATCTTATGCACAAATTGATTAATGAAGTACTGATTTTGAGTCTTCATGCTATATCTCTTGGGTCGTGGTTGCTCACATCCAATGAGATAGGATTACCGCATTGCGTAATTACTCTACCACAATTTTTTAACCTCCAATGTGTAGCTCTTACGCGAAGCTACATTCTACTACCAATCTTCATTTAAATTGAATAAAATTTTGTCTACCATACATAATCATTTTCAATAGGGTAACTTTGATTACATTATGGTCAAACGTTACAAGTTCAATGGTGTATTTTGCCTTTTCCGACATTGTGAACTTCAAAGTTTTGATCGAATTTGTCTATTCATTGAGAGATAGAGAGAGTTGACAGCTTGTCAGAATGTGCGCTGTTGTCGCTCTTTTCTTTATTCAGCAATAGTCTGTAAAAACTAGTTCAATTGTTAATAATTCGAATTTATATGGAAGATGTATAGTTCGATCAAATGAAAATTCAAATACATACATCAGCAATAAATTACAGTTAAATAGTTCAAGTCAGTACATCTGTTTCCTATTCTTAAATCATATAAAATAGAATATTAGTTTGGCATCGTATTTTGTCAATGTGGTATTGAAAATCAATCAAATCTGTCATGACTCTCTTCTTTCAATGGTTAGACTAGACAATAGATATGTTATTTTTTATATTGGGATGAGTCTGAAGAAACAATTATAGTTAACTTACCATGACTCAATTTCATTTTCATCGTCATCCTGGATACAGTTCTGATGAGTTCAAATTGACGCACTCATGAGATCCCAATTGCCAATTTATGGGAATTGTCTTCGACGAAGTGAGCGGTTTCAAGAGATGATAGGTTATAGGAACTATTGATGAAAAATATTCAAATTACACTAATTGTAAGAGTGATGTCTTCAAAAATATATATCTATTGCAAGATGATTATTTTTCTTTTCAATGGTGATCCTTCTCCAGTTTAGCTTATTCAGGAGTCTTGGGTACATCACAATCAATAAGTCGTGAAAACACAGTCTGTCCAATAATTTCGATGATGATTATTTTTGATAAGCCTTCTGAAAACGTCCCTACAATGAGTACAGGATTGATGAATACATACACTATAGTGAATGTCTGAGATAGTCGATATGATAAGTAACTTCATTTCTGTAAACCTCTGCATCAATTTCCCCAGGAATGAAATATCGAAAGAGAGTAAAGCTACTCGTTTATTTCATGATATATTTTTTCAATATTTGTTTTAGTAAAAATCCATCTAAATATGCAATGTGAATATCGCATTCAATTAAATGCGTTGATTAAACTTCTTTCAACTTTTACGACTTCCACATTACAGGTTGCGAACTTTTTATAGAACCGTTTGGAGAAATTCAATGCAGCCTACGCCGACATATTTGTAAAGAAATTTTCGCTTTAATAACTAATGAATATTCGCTTTTTCAATAGTAGGAGGATATTTTCCGTAATTTATAACTTCTCAGAATGCCATTCAGGTAACTTCAAAGATAATTACTACTTTGATTTTGTGAGTCTTGAAAATCCTGCAAAATTATTCAGAGGCATGGTAATTCAAAGCTCTCAATTCACTCGCCTCGTTGGTTGGAGTTGGTTTTGTTGGAGTTCGTTTTGTTGGAGGCATTTCATATAATATGGAATGCTAATCGATAAACGTGATGTAAGTATAAGCCCTAAACACACAATAGGGCGTCACTCACACTGGAAATTCGTATGCTCATTAATTCTGAATCCATATCAGCAGATATTGTTCAGTATAAACTACAACTTTCAGTCACAAACATTGCGAGCAGGTGAGTTCGAATAACAGTGCTAGTATTACATGTCGTAAAATATTCATTGACATAAATACAGGGTATGTGAATTTCAAATTGAATCAACAAATGGATGTTTTGTTTCGTATGGTATAGATTAGTTTTCATTGTTATCCAGGGAATCGTTCTCTACGTAAATAGTCCTGAAGAACAGATGCATTGTTTATTCAATTACTGATAAGGAATCGTGCCATATGTGATCTGATTATATTTATACTGCAACCTTTCAAATTCAGATCTTGGAAAGTGAAAATATGACAGTAGTTTTTTAGGTACTACTTAATTGATTTTCCTTCAATTGGATTCCCAGTGAACCATCAGACCTCAATTAGCACTTCATCTATTGACTGATGACCACTAATAATGCATTACGAAGTAACAATGGCTTATGGATATACCTATTTGACTAAACTCACCATACTATTGAATATTTACAATCACGTCGTCGATTTCTGCTACTATTTGGGTCATGTCTGAACCTTTGTTTACCTTATTTAATATACTCATTTGCTATTTTACTTTCAAAAATATCAATCTGTTAGGGCTAATCTGGGATAATTCGATTCTAGATAGACCAACCAAACACAGGTAGAAGATGATAGATCCATCTTCATCTGAAGAAGATAGTGATGAAGAACACGGTTCCGGCCATGTTGGACACCATCCACCATCGCACCACCAGCACCACCCATCTAGTCACACCCATCCCGTAAGTATCAATACAGGGTGCTATCGAAATTGTTGCCTCGAAAATATTGAATTTTTTGTTCAATCTCAAGGAGAGCCTAAGTAGAGGTCTAGATTTTGATTGCCAAATTGAAGTTACCCTTTGGGGCACAACAGGGTGTTCCATGATGAATTGATAGAAGAGTTTTTGACAAAATAGACAATACAAAAATTCGAAAATTTTGCAAATGTTTAGTATTGCTAAGAGCTACCGGGCTGAAATGTTTTCGAAATGATAACACTCCTGGACTCTTCTGCAAATAGGAATTACTTTTCAGTAGATTTACGACTTTGTGACGATGTTATATTCAGAAATAATGATGGAAATAAATCATATTTTTTTCGAATAGACTGAAAGAGATTCGAATTCACCGAGAGTTCGAATCAGAATCCCTGGACACAAGATGAAGATGAAACATAGATATTCTTGTTCCAGGCAGAATCATCACCATATCACCAATCGCACCATAGCTCGGAATTGGGCAGTGGCAACTTGGAGGTGCCTTTGCCCAACGCCAATGTTGCACAACGTTCCTTATCACCGTCTAGTGCCGTTTCAGCTGAAACGCTCAGCTACAGCATGGGATCCTCCAGGTGGGCTCTCACAAAAAACACTTCGATCAACATGGATATTCAACGAATCTACCGGATATTTCTAGGGCCAACTCGCTACCGCGACCTACCAGCCCTTCTCCGTCAGTTGCTTCAGAAAAAACCGAGGTGGACTTCCAAGAGAAACAAGAAAGGGAGGAGGAAGAGAGGAAACGGAGAATTCAGCTTTATGTATTCATTTCTAGGTGCATAGCATATCCTTTCAATGCGAAACAGCCCACGGATATGACGAGGAGACAAACGAAGATCACCAAACATCAGCTGGAGAGCATCGTCAACAGGTTTCAAGTGAGTCCATAGTCGGCATATGGGCGAATTTATTTTTTGTAGTCAGTGAATTCCAATACAGTTATACTACGAATGATGACTCCTTTTGACGTTTTTCTTTCTCCAGAGTTTTTTGAAGGGAGAAACTCAAATAATGGCGGATGAGGCGTTCCAAAATGCAGTACAAAATTATTACGATGTTTTCTTGAAATCTGAAAGGGTTCTCAAGATGGTTCAATCCGGTGCCTGTTCACAGTACGATTTCAGGGAAATTTTCAGGAATAATATAGAAAAACGGGTGAGGTAAGTATAAATGGGCCTATAAATTCCTTACTCTATTCTCCACGTGAATAATTTTCTTTCAGGTCTTTACCAGAAATGGAAGGACTAAGCAAAGAAACTGTGTTCACTTCTTGGATGGCAAAATTCGATTGTATATTGAAAGGTAAAATATTATATCAGATGGGATATTCAAGGGGTTGATAGTAGATCATGGATATCTTCATTTTATTCTTGGTGCTTCATCTGGATATCCATCAAATACAATTTTTTGTTGAGATTTTTCAGGAAAATGGATATTCAGTGAATTTTTCCAAGAATTTTTCGTTACATATTTGATTTTCAGTTACCGACGAAGACTCCAAGAGGCCATCTAGGATGCAACAAAATCTCAATTCCGAGTTGATTTTATCCAAAGAGCAACTCTACGATATGTTCCAGCAAATACTTGGCGTGAAAAAATTCGAACATCAATTATTATTCAACGCACTTCTCGTATGTTCTCGAGTAAGCTTTTCAAATAACAAAAATGTAACTTCGATGATTTGCAGCTCGATTCTGCGGATGAACAGGCAGCTGCGATAAGGAGGGAATTAGACGGAAGGATGCAAAAAGTTGCGGAAATGGAAAGGGTAAGAGAGAGAGAATAAAATTGGAATTGAATTGCTCTCGTTATAGTTAAACGCTCACTAAGTTGAGGAATGAGGCGGTAATTCTTTATACAATTTTGTGGCTGTTTTTATTCTTCTTCTTCCCTTCTGCCTTGCAATTTCCTCATATCCAATATTCTCTCCAATTTTTGCATGTCCAAATTGGTACTTTTCCAATCACAAGTTTTTTCACGTAGGTTTCCATCATTATCTGTCAAAACTGGGGACAGTATCTCAGCACAATTCTTGTTCAATGTAATTTTTCTATATAAATCGACATTATATTCTTCAATTATCTTCCTGGTCTTTAACTTTTTTTGAGAATTTGCACCCTCCTATTCTGGCGATGATCATTTCATGTCTTATTTGCCTCTTTTTATCACTCATACATGTGTTTTGAGAAATTATTCTTTAGATTTGGTGTTCATGTATGACCTAAAATAACCTATCATTCAAAAATGTTGGTATGGACTTCTTTCATCCATAATATACTACCCCACGAGATATTTTTCAATGAATACAATTTTCTGGACTTTACCTGTCAATTGATTCATCTCAGCATGTTTTATAATTATCTTGAGGCAACTGGACTCATATGCACCTATCATTGATGTTAATGATGTTAATTTACTGATATTCTTGAATTCCAGAACCGGAAATTAATGCCGAAATTCGTATTAAAAGAGATGGAGTCTCTATACATAGAAGAACTCAAATCGTCAATAAATTTATTGATGGCAAATTTGGAGTCATTGCCCGTTTCCAAAGGATCCATGGATTCGAAATATGGGTTGCAAAAACTAAAACGCTATAATCACAGGTTGCATAACCATAATAATCGGTATAATATGAAGCACATATTGATGAATTATGTTACTTCTTTTAGATCGCAAGGATCTTTAGCGAAACTGGAAGGAGATTCAGCAGATAGTGATACGCAGCTGACCAAGCTTGATGTAGTTTTAACATTCCAACTCGAGGTGAGAACATCGAAACTTTTTATATTCAATGTTTTGCTTCTTGTGCAAGGAATGATGTCAATGTTTTTAGTATTTTTCAGTCCGGTTGCGTTGGTTACTAATGACAACATGGTTTCGTTATCTTCCAACTCACTAACACCAAAACAAACTGCTGAACATATTCTGTGTGTGTCAAAACGTGTTCTTTGAAATTGGTGCATGAGCCAGCCAGGAGCTGATCTTTTCTCTAGAACTAGCAAACTTTCTTCTGAACTCGCTCACCATCGTTTCACCAATAACCTATATTTTTGATGTATTGAACTTCCTGTCATCCATTTTGGATTCTTTCAATTTGCGAACGACTGCATGGATTCGTTTTGAACAAACTTCTTCGTTACTTTGGATGTCAATCTGGCAGTCAGCGATATTTTCATCTTCGAATTAGGTCGAATTTACTCAACTTTTATTTTGTCTGGGGCTGATTTCATTTACTCATCAAGATATTGAACTTGAAACCCAGAAGATAAACCATCTGGAGGATTTAGATGTCAAGTCCTAGATCTTTATATTTTTATAACTTTTGGATTGACGAAGACTAGAAACAACTGGATACACTGAATAATCTTCTTGTTGTTGAAAGTGGGAGAACTCTATACACGTATTTTCAGAAGATCAACAAGATATCATAGATAGTAATGTAGAAAGCATGCGATTTATATTCATATTTTTGTGATGATTATATGTGGAATTTTATCTCAGTATTTTATTTATTGTAGCTGCATGATTGGTCATTTAGAAACGGTTACTAATATACAATATACAATGTAAGATTGGACAAATTGCTTTCTATTAAGTTAGATAATCAGAATCATGAGCCTTTCAGTTTACTATAGTTTTCCTTCTCATTTCACAAATTCACTTCATTTCAAGCTTACTTCATAAAACATGGAAATATATGTTTCTATTCGCTTTTCTCCACCATTTTCAGGTGATAGTTATGGAGGTTAGAGGATTGAAATCCTTATCTCCGAATCGGATAGTTTATTGTACCATGGAAGTTGAATGTGGGGAAAAGTTGCAAACTGATCAAGCAGAAGCTTCCAAACCCATGTGGGACACTCAAGGAGACTTTTGTACCACGCATCCATTACCATTTGTCAAAGTCAAACTTTATACCGAAAACCCAGCAATGCTAGCCTTAGAAGATAAGGAACTAGGGAAGGTCACACTGAAACCAACTCCACTTTCATCCAAGGTAACACTTCTTCTGTCTGTGTCAAAAATTGGGAAAATATTGGTTCATTTGATGGAATGACTCTGACATAACCACGTTTATGTAGGCACCGGAATGGCACAAGATGGTTATCCCCAAGAATCTCCCCGATCAAGACCTGAGGATAAAAATCGCTTGCAGAATGGACAAACCTTTGAACATGAAACACTGCGGCTACCTTTACGCCATCGGAAAGAGCGTATGGAAGAAGTGGAAGAAGCGATATTACGTCTTGGTTCAAGTCTCCCAATACACTTTCGCGATGTGTAGCTATAAAGAGAAGAAATCTGAGCCCTCGGAGATGATGCAGCTGGATGGATACACCGTTGACTACATCGAGGCATCGAGTGGTGAGACTGTACAGGGCGTATTGAAAGCTACTATTTTGAATGTTTCTGTTTTTTCAAGCTAACTTGATGGTTGGAATGGGTAAGCGTAAGTTACTTTCCCTCTGATTGCTCCCAACCCCATTTTAAACGCGGGAATAACTCTTTCCAGACCTGGAAGGCGGCAGGTATTTTTTCAATGCTGTGAAGGAAGGCGACAGCATCATTTACGCCAGCGACGACGAGAACGAATGTCATTTGTGGGTCATGGCTATGTATCGAGCAACTGGCCAGTCGCACAAACCGACGCCACCCTTGACCCTTCAAGATAAAAATTCCACGATATCGAAGATTCAAGGAGGTATGATCCGGATATGCGATGGCTAAGTTTGTTCATATTAACAGATTTTCAGATGCTGATAGAGCTCGAAAGCACGGAATGGAAGACTTCATATCGGCAGATCCCTGTCAATTCGATCACGCATCCTTATTCAAACTGTTACAAAACTTTACGTTGGAGTATAGATTGAATGACCCGTATTGTTCGTTGGTAAGCGTGACTTCTTTTCCATATACAGTGTTAACTCTATACACTGTGTCCGTAAAGTATGGAACAAATTCATTTTTAGCTTAACAGGTCATTTGAATAAATAATCCTGAAACACGTCGATTTTTGATGTCAATTTACCGCATTTTAAAATAATAATCTGATATACAGGGTGAATTACGTTCGAGTAATGACGTCACCGTCATTTTTTTTAAATGGAATACCCCCATTATGTCTCAATTTTCGGATTACTCTAGCTGAGCTGATTCCAAAAATGTATCACATGTTGATTCGAATTGGTACAGGGTGGACAAAAATACAATAGTTTTGTGTGTGCTCATAAAGTAACGCAGAACATTCTTTATTATGTAAAGTAACAATATTATCAAAAATACTCATTGTCTAGCGGCAATTAGGTCAAATGTAACACCCCGTAGTTTGATACATGTTTAGAGTAACAAAAATGAGCTGTTTCCAGACTTTCCAAATCTCAAGCGACTGTGCATTTTTTGACGTAGAAGTAAAATCTGTGTAAGAAAAATTCGGAATCTCACTTTCGCACTTCTTCAAAAAGTTTACCAGAGTGATTTTGATGTTTGTCTCAAATCGAGTAGCGTTACATGGAGCTTACGCTGTAATAAAAGTACGTTGAGTATTTTATAACAGAATTGCTATTTTTTAGGGTTGGTTCAGTCCTGGCCAGGTTTTCGTTCTGGATGAATATTGTGCCAGATACGGTGTAAGAGGATGCTATAGACACTTGTGTTACTTATCAGACCTCCTAGATAGAGCCGAGAAGAATTTAATGATAGATCCTACGTTGATTCATTATAGTTTCGCGTTTTGTGCCAGCCACGTACATGGAAATAGGTTTGTAAATGCATATGGATTCTTTCACTTAATTGAATACAACAGTAATAACTTTAGACCCGACGGCGTGGGAAGTGTTACCCATGAGGAAAAGGAAAAGTTCCAAGAAGTCAAAGAGCGTTTACGTATTTTATTAGAGAACCAAATAACTAATTTCAGGTGAGTGACATGATCCAGTAAAATCACAATGTGATCATCAGGCATTACTCATTATTTGGGCAGGGAAATTTCGAGAAAAATCCTCGAACACATCCACTTATTTTTCAGCTTAGACTGTCAGTGTAACTGTCGATGGTTCTTGCAGGTATTGTTTTCCATTTGGTAGACCAGAAGGTGCTTTAAAAGCCACTCTTTCGTTATTGGAAAGGGTTTTAATGAAAGATATTGTCACACCAGTGCCTCCAGAAGAAGTCCGTGGGATGATCAAGAAATGTTTGGAAACTGCGGCCTTAGTAAACTACACTCGTCTATCATCTGAAGCCAAAATCGAAGGTAATCGATGCTCAATTGTAAACACACACTCACATTGAAGTTCTCCTGATTTATAGAAGATTTGAGAGGTGAGACGATGGTTTTACCCAGTAAAAAACTGGACGATCTTATACATTTGGCTGAACTTTGTGTCGATCTCCTCCAGCAAAATGAAGAACACTATGCAGAGGTAGGTGCTAGCTGGTGTAGGTAATTCGATAAAATACTTGTGTTAAATAATCAGGAAGTTATTGTGATTGGTGTAAATAATAAATATCCGGCATCCGTCCTCTGAAACTTGAAATAGTAGATGAACATTTTAATCCATAGAATTTTTGATTTGAACTTGATTGGATTGGTATGTTTTGCAATGAAGGAATAAAGGAATGCTAGATGTGTACTGTGGTTCCTTCTAATCGAAATGATATATAAAAAGATACATCAGCTTCAGTTAAACTTTGAATGATTTGGCATAACTGCAGTTGTATCAATAAGTGTGTATCAAATATCTGAAATATGCGAGATTTCATTTTTTGTATTTCTTCGATTCAAAGAAATATTTATGATACAAATATAGAAACAAATTCATTACCCAGGTGACTCAATGCGCTGAAATAATGATTCTTATTCATATAGTTACTCTGTCTCTGAAGTGGGAACAACTTTTACCATGTTTGATGTACTGATCGATGATTGTTTGTGATCGAATTTCTTCCCTGTTTATTCAAAAATTTTCATCTGATATGGTGAAAGTTATGTTGAATTGATCCTTTTTGTCAATAACTTTTATAATGGCCAGTTTTCAGAGGATATAAATGTTATATTTAGTCGAGAGCATCATTAGAGAATCACAACATGCAGGAAATGAAGAATTTTACTCAAAAGGACGATTTTTAGCAGAGTTGAACCAACCATCATTCTTCGTCTCTGAATTCGAACTTTTTTCACTTGTTGCGGAAATAGAGAAAAACATCAAAAAATCCTTTATCATACAATTGGGACGAATTTTTAGGAAATACCTTTTCGATAAGGTTAGCGTGCACCTCTTAGAATAGGCAGAGACGTAGCTGAAGTCAAGTCGAATGGACCCATTGGAATGTAGAACTTTCTCTGTCCAGGCTTGCATATAAAAACTGGTCAGGATATTTTGGATGCAATAATTCTCTTTTTCCTCCCTTTACTAATCCTGATATTTCTCCTCGGTACAGCGTGTGGGCTGGGGCTATTTTTGCATTAGGGTCCTGTTTGACTTGCTACGTCGCTGAGAACGAGTATATCCAATGAAAACCCCTGAAAACTGGCATAGCTGGCCTGGCGTGAAATGTACTCAACTGTTATGTGTTATTTCTGTGTGTATATGTAGCAACTGCGCAAGGCAGACCGGCAACCGACTAGTCGAGCGGCCTTGGCGGGCACGAATTCAAATTCTAATTCTTCCGGGAGCCGTGACGCCAAGCACCAATCTGTGTCTCGCTATTGCATGCCTCAGCATGCCACTTACACCCCACCAGATCCTACGGCACGTACATATTTTATCTCTCTAAGGACCAATTTGTGCATCATTGTCCTCCGTTAAATTATTCGAAGATTGACAAGTGACAAGTGGATTGGTTACTGTCATTTGTCAAAAAGCGGCACATGCGCATTCAAATTCGGTCCGATCTTTGATGATGATGCGAAACTGGACCTATCTCTCTATCTACCTATATCTTTATCGCTCTTTCTAACATGTCTTCAACATGACCTGATGATCATTAAAGAGTCGCAGGTCTAAAGCTAAACTAACCGAGGGATGATCGCTGTGAACTATCTTCTGTATATTCAGCAGAATTTTTCTTCTTTCGAGATAAAAAAAGGCGATTCCTGGCAATTGCTCAAGGAATTATGCTTCAGGAAGTTTTGCCGTAATTATTACATGAAAATTCAGCTGCACATTGTTCTTGAGGTATAAGATATAAAGTGTATTCATAAATACATTCAGGATTACTTTTTCCGATGAGTTTTTCGATCTATAAAGATTTTATCAGCGATCACCCTCATGTGAGGAATCAACAAATCAATAAGTAGATGATCTTTAGCAAAACTACTCAAATAATTAGGACATCATACATACATATTCTCGAGAATATAAACATATTTTTTCTCACAAAATGTACCCCATTTTCTTTCTCCGAAATTAATCTACTTAAAAAAAAATTGTGCATTTGAGAATACCACTTTCGCTCTGGTTTTCTGTGAAAGTATTCGAGTAATGTTCTATTAAAATTAAACATTTTCATCTATTTGGTGAGTATTACAAAATTTTAATCATAGAAATCGCTTCAACAGTGACTTGAATTTCATGATTTTCAACTTTTTCAGAGTGGAAGCAAATACCTAAATAAATAGAAAACAACATGTTTGTAAAAGCTTCAAAAAACATACAAATACTGATTCCCCATTCAACTCAATCACTACTCAGAGTTCTCATCAAATATGTCACGATTTGTTCTAACTTCTACGTTGTAACACTTCAACCGCTGATTAACATTGCTGTCGCTTCTTGGTGTAGTACATGTACCTGATTATTTGTCGTAATGTGCTAATTAAGTGACTATATTTTACTAATAGAAGATGTCCAATCGCCAGTTCTTGCTCATAGCAATTCTTCAACAAACGACGAATGGACATCTTCTCAAACATGGTTGTGCATACCTTATCAGCGCCTGAAGACCACGCATGATTGGTATTAGCTATAGTAACCCCCTAAACTAGAAGTTACCCTCGACTAAACGTAATATTAACGTTGTTGCTTCCAACACAGGCCTTTGCGTGGTTTAGCGATTTACTGGTTGAACACGCTGAAATATTTTGGTCTTTATTTGCTGTGGACATGGACAGAGTTCTGGCTGAACAACCAGCTGACACGTGGGACTCTTTCCCGCTTTTTCAAATTCTCAACGACTATCTTAGGGCTGATGGTAAGAGAGAGCTCAGAAGTTTCGTTGCAGCATCAACGAAAACATTTTTTATAGATAATTTGACAACTGGGCGGTTCCATCAACATCTTCGAGATACTTTTGCACCTCTAGTTGTCCGATATGTCGATCTCATGGAGTCATCCATAGCACAATCCATTCATAAGGGATTCGAGAAAGAGCGTTGGGAAATTAAAGGGTGAGTTCCAAAATAATACCCACTATAATCAAATAGTGCAGAATATACATATATTATTGTATCAGCAGGATTTTATTTTGGGTAAAGACAACAGCAAAAAAAATTAAGTGGCTGTTGTCCAAAATGTAATGCCCTCTCAATATTCAGCAAGCTATTCTACTCGCTCTCATAGAACCACAACACTCAAGATGAATTCTTTCCGAATCTGTATACTCCTGACACATTTCCAGTCTTTATGGATCCTTGAATATTTATCTCGAAATTGATGTTCATATTGTATAAACAATGGAATTTACTAGCTTCTGTGTTCTCACCAAAAATTGTTGCAATATCAAAATTGCGTATTCGCAGAATGGGTTGTGCGACATCAGAGGACCTGTTCTGGAAATTAGACGCTCTGCAATCCTTCATAAGAGATCTGCACTGGCCAGACGCGGAATTCAGACAACACCTCGAACAGCGTTTGAAGTTGATGGCATGCGATATGATGGAATCATGCATACAAAGAACCGAATCGGCTTTCCACCAATGGTTGAAAAAGTCAGTCACGTTCATTTCGACTGATTACATTATACCATCAGAGATTTGTGCTATGGTTAATGTAATTTTAGACGCGAAGAATCAGTCTCTTAAATTATGCGCGGTTGACGGTATAGATTTGGTAAGCGAGCCATAGTAGAAGCGTCGTTGGTATCAAATGTCGAATTTTTAGCATCAGTATCACACGAAAATTGACGATATGATCGAGAAAACGAATGCGAATATAGTCCAAGGCTTGATAAGCAAGATGATGTCTGTTTTGGAAGCTACTCTTTCGAAGTTATCCAGATACGATGAAGGAAGCCTCATTGGGTCTATTTTGAGTTTCACGGTACTTTTGCTTGTGAATGGGTCGAATGCCAGATTTTACGTCAACTCTTTCAAATTTCAGAATGTTTCTGGGTCTGGCAAGGATATGGGACAAGGATACGTTAATTTCACACGTAACTGTATGGAACAAATCAGGCAAAAAATAACAGATGAGTTGTGGATCCTAACCTTCTTCGAACAGTGGTATACAAGTCAAATAAATATGCTCTGTAATTGGTTATCAGAACGTTTAGATCACTCTTTGCATCCCTATCAATGTACGTGCCTTGCTCATATCATTAAGGTAAGCTCACCAGAACTGTCAGATTCCACCGTTCAAGTTGACGGTTGACAGTCCGTCTGATATTTTCCACGATGGTTGTTTGTCACCGAACATTTTTCAGAAAATATACTCAGATTTCGAACTTCAAGGCGTTATGGAGGATAAGCTGAATTCGAAGGCTTATCAAACGATCGCTCAGAGAATGCAAACAGAAGAAGCTACATGTGCCCTTACAATGGGCCAAGGAGAAGGGTAAGTTTTCTGTAATTCAAGACTCACTCACATGTATTCATGGGATATATTCGGACTTTAAGGGAAATGGATGGAGTAGATGAAGAGAAGGACGAGGGGAGAGGCAAAATGAAAGTGACAATAATGGAAAGCTTGGGCGGTGATGATGGAAATTTCGTGTCCAACGTTGGAACGATGATAGGGGGGAAAGTGGGAAATATTTTCGGTAAAGGGTTGGGTGGAATCGGTTCGAAATTAGGAGGAAGCACTGGTAGTTGGTTCTGAATATTTGAATTGGTTTGTTAAGATATTGAGTTTGGTGATGTCAGTCCCTTCATGTATAAACCATGGGTAGTTGAAGTTATGATGTAAATAACGTTTTTTTATTGATCAAAATATCAATTAGTGTAAGTTCGAAATGTTAAAGTTGTTATCTAATGATGATCATGAAACATTTGAAAAATTCCAATTGGATAAATACACCTATAATGTCCGTCAGGAAAACAACACATCAAGGGACCATTAACTTCATGTAAATTAACCAGTGATACGGTATTTCTTTCAAATCCCCCATTTCTAAAAAAAGTCTACTTTCAATTCGCGATTATGTGAGTATTGAACGGAATTCCATGGTACTGAATCAGTCAAATGTTTCTGAATCAATATCTAGTCTCAAAATGGAGCCTAAAAGTGAATCTTTTTTTGTCCAGATATATTTATTTATAGACGAGTAACCCGAGTTTTCCCAATGGAGGTCTTCGCGGATTTCAGCATTTATTTCCAACTAATTCTCTTTAATCTGACCCATGTATCTACCATTTCTCTTTTCTCTTCGTTGTTGCACTGGATATACAGAACTTCCAATGATATAATCTGATCATTTGCATTACAAACACCCATAACATCATTCAGAACATGAAATCGAATACCAGGGACAACTATCTGTAAATATTCACCAAGCAATAAAATGATAATGTTCAAAGAACCTTTTCAATGATTCTGGGATTCAAGGAAATATAAGAATAACTTGGTGGCATTTTCTTCGCGTGTATAATGTCGTTGAATTGTTACTAGTATGTTTCTTTGAGTCACAGAATTGGAATAAATGATTCTGAATCAATAACCAAATATGCAATAATATTCACACATTTTATAGACTACTAATTCTTAGTGCGTTCTAATGTGGATTTGCATCTGCAGTCATAAACAGTACATATTCATTTAGGTTTATTGGAAAAGTTGCAGTTACTACAAATTCCAAAACGTTATTATTTGCGTTTGTATGTATATATATAGATATCTTATCCAGATCCAATTATGTAAATGTCGCGTCCTCAAGGCAAGTTTTATGAGCTAAGCTATACACTACACGTTCTTAAGTCAAGTCCAGTGCAAAATTTCATTCCACTTTCAATATTCTTCACACGAATGTTTTATTTCGCAACTCTGCATATCCACGAATTGTTATTTCAGCTTCATCCATATATATAGGTTTATTAAATTCATACTGCTTAGAGCTGAAATGTATAGGCAAACGAATATTATCGTTCATGCATGCTGGCGTAATGTAAGAGGATATTTGCAGTTGGTTGAAGAAAGGTCACTATCATCGACGGGTTGACTTGAATAATGAATCATAATTGTTACAGTAAGAAACATCAACAACAAGACATTGAGATGAAAATATTCACGATATGCTGATATAACAAATCATCTGTGATCATACAATGCAGAATTCAAACTGTAATTCGTTACATTTACAACAGAGTAACTGTTACAACTGGCCACGTAATGACGTTATACCATTGAGTCTTTCATTGGCAATGAAAAAAATTGATTGTGCATTGTCCGATTGCTTGAATTTCACCACTACATTAATTTGAGTATCCTGTGGACGTGACAATACTTATATTATTAAGATTAATTATTACTCAAATTCGTAGATCCAGCAATTCAAAACTAGTGGAAACATTTCAGTGTCTTATCCAGTTCATTCATCAAAGTTCAATCATGATTCTCGTTGTTCTAACTCTGCTCTGGCAATTGATAATTATTACCTAAATGATAAATATCCAAAATGCATTCCTATTCTTAATCCTTAATAAATTTACTTCTACAATATAACTAGTTATTGAAATATTTTTTCCTGTCACAACTCCTTGATGATGTCAACTGTGAACTATATAGATTCAGTTTGAATTGTGATATCAACAAGGAAGTGATCATTCAATACATATATCCCCAAATTCATGTACGTTTTCGTACTTAACGAAACTTGTAATATTGTTATGTTCAACTAACCTGTATCCTGATAAATGAATTGTTCAATTATATTTTTCCGAAAAATCCTTGTCTTATTTAATTTATTATCATACATTTTCAAGTTTTGAGGATCGCAAAAACACACAAATAATTGCAGCAAACGAAAATCTGTATTCTTGAACTCAATAGAGTATAATTCAGAAGGTTTTGGAAGAACTCCGGAAGTAGGTGATGGGAATTCTATTAGCGACATCTTTAGACTCGAGTGGTAAGTACAAGAATGGTTGATTCAATTCCCAATAGATGGCGCCATTCACGTGGAGTTAGCGACATCTCTTGACATAAGTGGTAATCAAGAATGACAGTATATTTAATTTATATTTATGGTTGGTAACGTACTCTGATTCATATATTTATGGTTTGGTACCACAGAAATGGATGTTCTGTGACCAAACTCCGTCAACCATTAATGTTCTGTCACGAGACTATCGTTTACTAGATTTCTAACCACACAATTTTTTTTGGTTTTGTGCTAATCGTGCTTGAAGTAAGAACAGATTCCTTAAATTTATTTTTGTTTGTGGCGTAATCCCAAAAACGTAAAAATGTCTCTATAGCACAAAATAAAACACACGTGAGTCAATTTGAAAGCATTCTTGACAAATGGCGCAATTATACTGCGAAATTACATAATCCAATTAGAATAATTTTTTAGTTCTCATAATCATTCTTTTTGTATGTCGACAGTGAAAGTACAAGATGCGGAACTCCTTCTCCTTGAATCGAAACAATCTGATGAGCTGATCACAACAATGAAGAATTCAACAACAAAGAAAACTAGTCTCCCTGTTCTCAGTCACTTCAAATATGAACATCTCCTAGCTGGTATATCTGGAGGTGCAATATCAACATTGATTTTGCATCCCTTGGATTTGATGAAAATTAGATTTGCAGGTAAGGAAACCAATTATTTGATGAACATCATCTATGTCTGGTTAACTTGACAATGGTTAACTTTTGTCCCTGAAATTAACATGATTTTCATTTAATGGGTCATTGTCATTTATTAGCCTTGATGTTTCTTCTATGTGATGATAATTGGATCTGCAATAGTGACATCCTATGAATATAAATATGACCAATGCATTTAGTTGTTGGTAGAATTGAATTGAATCCAAGTTATTTTCAGAAATGTATCCTTTGCATATTCAAAGATTAGTTACTTGTGTCCAGTTGATACATGGTGACCCAAGATAAACTGATTACTTTTTTGGAAAACAAACTTTGGAAAACTCTGGAAGTTAGGAGGATCACCAATATTGATATAATCATAATGTAATACTCAATTATCCTTATGTTTATGCTAAATTAAAACCATTGACATTAGGTATGAAGTGGATACACCTTTTTTGGAAACATTAAAATTATGAATATGTTACACATAAGAGCATTTCAGTTACACCATATATATAAAACTTATATAGCTTGTTATAAATCAAATATTCCTAAAATATACAGTGTCATAAACTTGCATGACATTGACATTATCTCTCTATCTTAATCATGAATTCAACTGATCTGAACTCTTGAGCTGTGTGTACCATTGTTGGTTTTGCTTATAAATTTATCTGATTATGATATTTTAATCATATGATAATTTGATGATATTCATTGATATAGTTGATGTATTAGAGAGCCTTCTTTACATTCCAGTATGTGACGGCAGAACCAGTATACCTCAATACAGTAGTTTGACCAGCGCATTTTATACAATATTCAGACAAGAAGGTATCAGAGGACTCTATAGAGGTGTAGCACCCAATGTCTGGGGATCTGGAAGTGCCTGGGGATTCTACTTTTTGTTGTAAGTTCATAAAGTCACTTCAGGATATCCAAATCTGTTTCAAATAGATAGACTATAGTGCTCTATCAAATATCGCACTAGAATCATATTGATGTTTTACATTTCAGTTACAATTCCATCAAAAATTGGATACAGCAAGGCAACAGTCAGTATCCACTGGGCCCGAGCTTGCACATGCTTGCTGCGGCCGAGGCAGGTCTGCTGACCCTAGTAGTAACGAACCCCATATGGGTGGTTAAAACTAGACTCTGCCTGCAGTACGGCAATGAGGATGCGTACCTCTCGAAGGGCGGCGAAGTCTATCGAGGCATGTCAGACGCGCTTGCCAAAATTTACAGGAAAGAAGGCATGCGTGGTCTTTACAGGGTCAGTTTCGGATTTTGTCTCGGATAGACAACGATAAATAAGCGGGGGTTCGGGTTTTCCATATCTGTCATTTGCAGGGTTTCGTTCCCGGTATGTTTGGAGTCACTCATGGAGCCTTGCAGTTCATGACATATGAAGAAATGAAGGCGTTTTATAATCAGTACAGAAAGCTTCCCCATGACAATAAGCTGGTGAGGAAATAGTTCATATGTACAAATGCACAATTCTGATTAGAGTGAATTATCATCAACTCTTTCAATTACAGACTACAGGAGAATATATTGGTTTCGCAGCAATCAGTAAATTGATAGCAGCAGCAGCCACATACCCTTATCAAGTGATTAGAGCCAGATTGCAGGATCAACATCACAGTTATACTGGCTCATGGGATTGTATTAGGAAAACGTGGAAGTATGAGAGGATGGCAGGGTTTTACAAAGGCCTAGCTCCATATCTACTTCATGTCACCCCTAATATATGTCTAGTCATGTTAATTTATGAAAAATTCAGTAATAACAGCTAGGTAACAAAATTACTTAATTCAAATTAGGATGGATATATATATTTTATAAATTGTGAAGTAGGAATTTTGTTGAGGTGACATCGATTTTGTTGCATCAAACGTTTCGGATATCCAGTCACATTGACTGTGTTTTGGAAATTATACAGTACATAGCAATAATAAGTTGCAGTAAGTACATATTCAAGTTCTCCCATATGTTGAATTTATGAATACATTCAAGTCAAAAAAAAATATTTCAAGTGATTTGCATCTAAGAATTCTACAACACTCTGAATCTGTGATAATAAATCTGATATCTATAAAGTTTCACCACTCACGTTATTTTAGGAGTTTGACAATCTAACTGAATAAGGATTAACCTGAGATAGTGAAGATGACTAAAGTATAATTAATATTGCACGGAATCGATAATCTGAAGAATGATCTCGTCTTATATTCTACCTCCGTAAAAGTATATTTTTTATAATTAGATTTCAATAAAACATGGCAATAATTTTTCGCTATATTCTATGTCAATGAAATCGCAATGTTTGTAATCGTTATGTGGATTGTTTGAAAACATCCTCATGAGATGTTGATTTTCGTTAATTATAAGTTTTTAACATGAAACTTTTATTACTTATCAAGACCATCAGAATGAAGGAGCATATTTATGAGTGCGATTGTATTATACCGCATGTAATGGTATAATTTGCAAAGGTTATGAATCTCCCTTCAATTCAAAAAGTAGGTGAGCGAGCATAATTTCTCGCGGATTTTGTCATTTTGCTAATTCTCAGCAACTCCTAGCACCAAATTTGAAAACGATTGTAGTCGCAAAATCGATGGTCATTGTTGTTGGACATTTCGTTTTAGATCAATATTGTTGATAGGATTAGTTTTGATTTGAATTGTTTTCTGGGTCAGGGAAAATCTAACGACTCGATAATTTGAATCTATTTATTTATTGATAGGCAATTATTTTTTCACCAAACATTCGTTAACTCAATTGATAACTTGTGATTTATTCATTCGGAAGATGATTATTCTCTCGTAGATTTCGTGGACGAATTATAATGAAAATGAATATAGAAATATCACATGGAAACATGCTTTAGTAGTATTGATTTCGACTCCTTCCTGTTGATTTTGATCATATAGTCATGTTATTTGATTCAAACAAAGTTTTCAGTCAAGTTTCTCCAGATTTATTTAGAATAAAGCTGACACTGAGGACACAAATAAAAAATTGAAAGCTACTATCATTTTGTCTTTCAAGTACTTGTATTGTCATCGTTCATAATATCGCAAACTACTTCATTATTTATTATTATTATATTATTATTATCCTTGAGTATCAGTCAACACAACATTATTGCTTCAGGAATAATTCATCAGTGTTCTCAATCCATGGATTGTTTTTTCTCAGTTATTGTTGCTGCACCGACATACTCATCATGTTTTCCTACACTTTCCTGTTCCTTTTGCCAAAGCTTTATCATTTCAGCAATAGTCGTGTGACCATACGCTATAGCCTCATCCAGAGGCGTTCTGCCCCATCTATCACGAGAATCGTGAGGAACATAGCAGTGAGTGAGGAGGAATTCAACGCAATCCAGATGACCTTCAGAGGCAGCTAGATGCAAAGCAGTACGGCCATCGTAATCAGCCAAGGTCAGATCCATTCCAGATAGTTTATGCCTGGAATGGTTTAGATTTTGCATTATTTTTTCCGAGAAGATTGAAGCTTGTTGGCTGGTGGATATTCATACCTTCTTAGACTTGTTAAGTCTCCGGAGGCTGCAGAAAATAGTAAATTCACGATATTGAGACCTTTAGATTCGAACTTGTGCTTTCTTGGATCCATCTTATTGGAGGCATGCTTCAAATTGTCGTATCTGTGGAAGTTGAATTTCTTCACGAGTTCCTGAAAGACAATCGTGTACTTGTCTGAAAATGAGTTGGATAATCTAGAGTTTACCTCACAGAATTGTACTCCACGACAACTGTTTCCTAGTGCATCGAGAGGTGGCGAATATAAACACATACCCATGACGTTTGGCACAACCACCAACATTGCACCACTTACACCAGATTTTGCAGGTAAGCCCACCTGAAAGTAATAGCGTAGAGCTCACTTCTGTCTTTCCAATCCTATAATCGAGATGTAAAATGAACAATGATTCTACCTTGAACGCGAATTGTCCAGAGTAATCGTACATTCCACAACTGTGCATCAGAGATAAAACATCCCTGACACTCTCTGGTTTCAATATTTTTTCTTCTGAGATCGGACAAATTCCTCCATTGGCTAGCGTAGCTGCCATTACTGACACTAATTCACAGTTAGCTTCTAAAGAACAACACTGAAAATAACGAATTGAAGTGAATGGAAATTCTAATGATTCCTATATTTTACTGACTTGAAAATAAAAGTCCATGCATTCTCCAAATCTACTGTTCTGTGGAAAACATTTATGCTCTTTCATATAAAATCCTAGAGCATAATTTCTATCAGCACATTCTCTCTCAGAAAGGAACACTGCATTGTTGAAACCGAGGTCTTCATTCCCAGCCAGTTTCTGTAATTGTAATTTAATCAATTAAAAATAAATTCAAAAAAATCGCGAAGTGTTAACAACTTCCTAGGTATCTAAGAATTGGACACCTACCTCGAAGAAGTTCATTGTAAAATCGAATTTTTCAGCAGCACTCATTTCTGGACAATACATAGTTTTGAGTAGTGAGCAAATAATGATTGCTCCTGCATTTATCATTGGATTATGAGGTTTTTCTGCAAAAATAAACGTATAATAAAAGTATCAGCAGGAATTTATTTCGGAAACTTACTATTGTGATCGAGTATCAATTCATTGAAATTCCTCCCACTGGGTTCTTGACCGACGTAAGTATGGACCACATCAGCGCCCAAGAGATCGAGAGCAATACCATACGACAATGGTTTGCTGCAAGATTGGATGGTGAATGGTATATTCACATCTCCTAAGGAGAATCTTTGCCCGTCTATAGTAACAATACTGACACCCCAATAGTCTGGGTTCATTCTCTTCAATTGAGGTATATAAGATGCCACCTGGAATAGAGAGATTTTTCAGGGAACCATGTAAATCTGGAAATAATGAAAACTCACCTGTCCGTTTTTGTTTTCTTTGCATTTCCAATAAATTTCTTCAATATTTTTACTAAAGTCTTGGAACTCTGGAATAATGAACTGGTTCCTAAAGGCGTATGATAACAGTCCAACATTGCTTTGCACTACACTAAAAACAGGAACATCATTTGAGCAATTCCTAGAAACACTCGTGTTTTTGCAGCATCACCTTTGAAATTGTTCCAGTGATAATCTTTCTGTATCAATAGCTGACCCACCAGCATTCCTTTTTGATATACGCTTAAGGTTCTCCATCATACTTTGTAATCTAGGATCGTTTTTCCTCAGCCCAGTAGCCTTAACTGCCTGAAAACTTGGTTTTAGTACGAGGAAAAATCGCGGTACTGACTACGAACCGACAAAAAATTCCCTATCGATAGAAGTCCAGTGTCTTTGCTCTTGAACATCTCGAATAACGCGACATCCGTTTGAATATCATTCCCACTGGAATCATGTTTCATTTTTAAATAATGTAAAGAGTTTAAGGGGAGTATAGAGTATACATTATGAAACTTCGAAAAGAAAACGTGCGTAGCATTCTTCGTTTACTCACAAGGATAAATAGCTCGTATCGTGGATGAAAGAGTAGTTGCGTCTGAAATCAATGGAACATTTAATTCGGTGTTCATTATACGACTGAGAAATATGGATCACCTTTGACTCAGCCGATAATTATTGTCCTGAAAGGCAATAAGGGTGACATTTAGTACCATCTGTCAAAAAACTTGTTTTCTAAAATTGTATCGCGTTTATGACTCATAAATCGGGATATTTCAAAGTTAAAAACCAAGACCGTGGTAATAAAAGGATGTGGTACAAAAAAACGTCCATTGAATGTCCTGCGGAGGTCTCTAGGGTTGTGAACCACATAGTTCAAAAAAATTCATGGACTTTTTCTGTCATCAACTTGCACAGTGCAGTGATTTTTTTTCAAAACCGATCAGAAAAATTCAATTGGAATAGTCATATTCTAAAGTCGATAGTGTGAAATAAGTATTTTTGAATAAACTCAAGAATACATTGATTTTTTGCAGTGAGATCAATTGTTTACTGAAATCCTTAACAAATGTAAACAATCGTTGTCATATGATGACAAATATCTGAGGAAAACATCAACAATAACACTAGTACAATATATATCATTTCCGACACTTGAAAATGTAAAACGAATCTGAGACTGATTCCTGCTATCTAATCTTGAATTAACTCACTTTAATTCCAGGTTCATCTGAACTGGATATATTCCGTCCATTACACAGCCAGCATTTGAATAAACTTTTAATTTGACATTTGTTGAAGAAATTTAAAGACCGGGTAGGAATCATGACTCAAATCCAACAGAGATCGATATTGCTCGAGTGCGGTTAGGTAATACCCTATTACTTCACTCGCAGAGTTTATCCGCGAATAGAGGTCACAAGTCCGTAAAATCAGAACGGGAATACGCATGCGCCAGTTGATGTTTCCATGGATCACTATAGTTACGAGAAGAACGGTTCCCGCGCATAGATATGTCTGAAATATGGCCACAAACTTCATGCTCCCTAGACGTACTATGTAGGTGATCTTGATCTTGAACTTTATGGATCTGAAGAGGCCTCTGATAATATAGATATGTCCTTCGTTTCATGTAACAGTACTGTCTTCAATCCAGTTTCTTCGCAGTGAAGCAGATGTCGTTGATCATAAATATGAAATCATACAGAGAGACCAATCAGGAAAGGAATTTCGGAGGCTATTAGTGAAGAAATTAATTTGAAATTGCTTTTATCTTGTTTTTCATTTAATTCTGTAATAAGAAATCGAGTGGGGTAAAATTTTGAGGTTAGAGAGGCTACTCTAGGACCTCTTCTTCCTCTGTGAAGACGTTTGTCCGAACCAGTACTTCCTTTTCATAAACTCAATCAATATTTATATATTAATGAGAATTGTTGTCATTTGTGAAATTATCACCGTGTAAATCCTATGATTAAGTATTCGAAGATTTTGCAATATCTACCTATATGAACTTTCTTATCCAAATAATGATGAATGCATTTTCAGCGAATTTATAACTGGAACTGATAAGAATGAAAAAATTGTAGTTAAACAATAACAATATATTATTCATTTAGTGATGAAATATACTAAATAAATGAACTATGGAAACAAGAAAATTCATATTATCCTAATTTATAGTATATTTGGTATTCAAAATAGACGTCTCTGATGCCAAATTTTGATTTGTCGATATATTTTCACGCTTATAACTCATAAAGACGTCATTTGTGCACTGTATCATCTTGAGACGAAAGTTTACTAGCACTCTGTATAGGATAACAATATGTATTGTTGAGAAACGAAAGGCATTCTACAAGTCTTCTGAAATATTCATGAACCTGCTAGGGCTCGAATTATTCAATGAACTACACAATGATTCAACTAATGTATTGAATTTCCATTTGTCATTTGTATTCTTTCAACCATGCCTAAATCTTTCCAATCAACGATGTCTAATTTTAAAATAAGTGTGCCTAAGTATATCCGATATAATATAGATTGCTGAAGGCCAAAGTCTTGGCAACAGTTCTTATTTCTATGTAGTTTGACCTCCCTCCCTAGACGTCAAACTTAGACCAGGGAAATTGTTGAGTTTTTGGGCCAACTAAAGGTCTAACCCAACCTAACCACTCACTGTGTTTACCAGAAACCTGTGATAAATTGTCGAAGAAGCAAAAGTAAATAGCATGAAGCATTTAGAAAGTTCATCACAAAGGCCCGTTTCTATTTTTTGGTATGACGCAGCAAGATCTTCTCGTGGTCTGATATTTAACTTAATTTTTTTATGTAACATGAGTTACTAGACATCAATTGTGGTTGCAGATGACTTGTGTTGGTTTGTGTACGCCTCTAGAAATAATTAAAAAAAATCTGTTCTGATTGTTTTCTCTAATTTTCGAATCAGTAACATACCCACAACCCCGAGAAAACAGCTATTCTAATTGCCAGTTGAGAAAACAGTGATGAAAATTTAAAAAGAGATAGACGAATTCTTGGGAAAAGTGCCTTATCGAAACCGTACCGACGATCTACAGAGTGATTCGGACAAGTGTGGCAATCCAGAATATCTTTATTTTTGATTTCATCAGGCTTCTATGCCAAGGGAACTGAATACCATCTTGCGTGACTTGAATACATTGCAACGTCGGTTCATCAAGTAATTATGGGATATTGAGACATTGAAAAATTATAGAAATTTTGCTTGAGGCTGATATTCTGTTATAGTCATTAATTTTTGTTCCTCCCGAGTTTCAAGTTTAATACAAGTTTAACTGTTTTTCTTCACGACAATTCAGAGTTCTATTATATCTTACTTAAAAAAGTATAAAAAAATAGATTTTTATATATCTGAAGATATTTTAGTAATCGTATAGCAAACTTGAAGAAGAAAATATATTCTTGAACCACCTCGTATATTTCCATAGAAATTCGATACCAAAGATAGACTGGGTTTATCTCCAAAACTAGTTTCTATGAATTTTGGACACGGAAATCCTCCTCCAAATGATTATCTCTGAAATGGCTCCAAATATGAAATAATCCTGGTACCTACTCGCTTTTGAAATAAATGGCAACATTGTAGCTAAACAAGTAGTCCAGACGGTTAGGACATGTACGATTTTAAACGTGTATCATTTTGAAATATTTCATACACTTCCTCTGGAATCACCCTGTACAACAACAATTACCACCCAAAATTGCCGAATAATAATAGATCTCAAAATATAGCCTGCCCTCGACTTGTAAATTTAACCGTCACTGAAGAAAAGAATAGCCCAAACTACGATCAGTAGCTTAGCCTGGCAACCTTGTTCGTCCAAAGTTAACAGGGTAAATATAAAGTAGTGGCATAATACTTTTTCAAGTTCCACTATTCGCTATGAATGTAGTTGATTTCAGTGGGAGATCTTAATACAGACACATTTATTTCTTATTCCCTATTTACCATTATCTGGAAGCTACGGAACGATTTCGTAGTCGAAAAATGACCGTGATTCGGAAAAGCGAACATGATATTTATGCTGTAAACTTGGGTTGAGTACAGTCTTGAGTCGCCAATCCCAATCGGGCCATCTCGGAGCGGTCCACGATCATCTTGTTCGCTTCATCTGCACGCTGCGCTGAGACGACGACCAATATGAATCATCTTTGGTCCTGGAGGACTGAGGAATAATCCAGTGTTGCCAAAGCAACATAATTATATGCAGATCTTCGGAAGTTGCCAAACTACGAATGAGTTCGAAAATGAGGAATGATACTATTAGAAGTATATTTGACATACTTTGGGGTGAATTCAATAGAAATCTACTGGTAAATTCTTTCTTTCATGGTACAAAATCATCCAATGTTCCAACATAGAGATGATACATAACCTCAAATATTCTTCTTCCCTCTTAGTGGACGATTTCTAACTGAATATTCATTCCATGCCCTCAACGCATATTTTTCAAGAAGAATAGTTCAGGAAAATTCAATTCAATCAGGCAGTTGATGTTACTAATATTTTCAATGGACGCCTCTTGACAATTCATTGAATATTTGGTGACTCTTCTATGGAATATAAAAATAAATAATAATATACGCTCAATGCTATGTGGGCTACAATATATGTATTGTTTGTAGGGTAACATCACAGGCAAAAGCCGAAAGCGGGACGAATGTAATTTGTCCTTTCTCCTCCCTTATTCTTCTGATTCTCGAATACGTGATTGTGAATAAATATTTCTTCAATATAGTCCCCATTCCATTTCAATGCTGAGAATATTTCTTCACCTGGAGCGTCGATTTCTACTGAAAATTACTCCTGCGCAAGTGGCAACACTGCCTAACCGACAATTCGAATTGGACTGAACCGAAGCGACTTAGTCTGTTGGCAAACGGTTGAGCGAAAGTTTGTGAGGCGCGTTGTGCGGCTGCGATGACCAGGTGTGCGCGATCGTGAATGTGCAGGTGATGGACTAGAGGCACGTGAAGACGGAACACGTGAGAAAGAGAACATACACGGTTGGAATCGGAATCGAGTCGGCGAATCCGCCTCCATTGGCGGTTTCGAATGCCAAAGCTCCAGCCTGGAGGTGACTAACGGATACGGGCGCTGTGTATTTTTATTTCTCGACTATCCCACGCGTATGCCTTTCACAGCTTTAAACTGATGAATAATTATTATCTCCGCGAGAATGGAGCTTTATTAGCTGACTTATCTCTATAATTCTAGTATCCACTTCGAAGACGAATGGAGCTTTCGATATCTAGAACTTATCATTTATTATCGTCTGCCCCTCTGGGTTTTGGATCCATAATGGTTTCGTACCTGTGCCTGTCTGGTCAATAAATAAACTGAACATTTCGTGTCGATTAGTCTGCTTGAAATAGAAACTCAAGATTCATTCGTATTCATGAACAACGAGGAATGGCATGCAGCCAAATAATATAAACAAACAGAACAAATTGGAAATCGGATTTGACCATAATTCTTGTTTTGTGTTGCTTCGGCGCTCATTTGAACTTCCTTTTTACCCTCTGCGAGAGACGCCTCTGACCCCTGGTGAGAAGTTTCTATATATTCATAACATTTTTTCGGGTTCTATATCATTCAAATAGTTCATCATTCGGAAATTTCGAAGAGAACCGTTCAAAATACATAAATAGACGAAAAATCAATTACCTAATACAAACATCGCATAGATTCATATTGTTGAAACAAGCTCTGGAGAGTACAACTTGAAACAATAACTCCGTAACATGCGAATTTGTCATTGTACCAGCGACAGTCATAAGCAAATCATCTGCATGTCTCTGTCATATTTTGCATCCCAATTGTATTCACAGAATCAACAGTTTTGATCTTCCATGTTAGGTAGAAATTTATCGACAAACACACGAAAATATTCGTTTCAGAATGTTTGTTTACCAGAGTTGCAAGGTATGAAGTAAAAGTAAAACGTTATCTTGTCCTTGCTATCTGAAGATACCAATCAAATTTCTCTCGACTTTGGAAACGAATGAAGTTTTTACTATTTTCTTATTACCGACTGTTGCCGTATCTAATGAGGTTATTTCACGGATGAAATTTCGATGCCTAGTTTTCTTACTATTATCTACCATATCAATCGCATAACCATTGCAAATTGTGAAATGTTTATGCCCGTACTTGGGTATACGATTTGAAATTAACGAGGAAATGAACGAAAACACAAAACTGCATTACTAAAGTGCACTGAATATTTCTCAATCGTGTATGACTCTCGTGAAAAACAACAATAAAGGTTTCAAGGAAGTGGAAAACAATTCATATCTGATGAACTCATGGTAAATAAAATACAATGCTGATGGGGTACCTTTGAAATGGAAGTCGGTTCCCATAATGTGATAACTGCTAAACCTGCAGCGTTTTATCTTTGAGATAAAACGTTTTATCTTTCGTGGCTCTCAATATGCTCAGATCATTCTGATACTTCTCAGTGGCGTATTCAGAATTACAACGTTGTCTGAAAGTACCAATAAAGTCATTTTCAGCGAAAGTTTTTGTATAAAAAACCTGAAGCAGGTCGACAATTTGATCATTCACATTATGGAAATATTTTCCCCTGTTTGCATCCACTGTAAATTACGAATATTCCCTCAATAATTCCAAATAAGAGGGAGTCGTGCGATATTTTGTTTTTCAGAGTGAAAGAGAAGAAAAGAGCGAAAATAAACGCAACGATTTCAAGTGATTAATTCGAAAATTTCAGAGAACTTTATGCAAAATTCTTCATAATAATCCACTGATTAAACTAAAAATGAACCTATTTCACACCTATGGATCATACTGTATACACAAGGAGAAAGTTCAACCAAAAGGTCGTTTTTTCAAAAGGTCTATGATTTTACCTGGTAGTATGCAATACAGCCTGCTTCAATGGTCATTGTGGTGTCGATTCTTGAAGGTGGTGTTTCTGTTGAAAAAAAAAAATCAAAAAAGTTACATAGGCTAATTGTTCGAGTTCTCATTCTCAACCGCGCCACTGGATATTTTCGTTAGGAATTGATTGATAACTACGTGAGGTAGATAGTATAATACATTGGATGAGAAGTGACAGTAATAGTAACTATAAATCTCGGGATAAACCCATGAAATACTGTGAGTTCAGTGCTTTGAACAAATTCAAAGAGTATTGTGTATGTTTATGATATGATGGTAGGTGCAGTTTTATTGTATTTTTATTACGCCATTACATCTGTACAACTCTGGAGTTAATATTGGTTTTTGAAAGGGGATCTATTTCAATTAATATTCAGTTTGAGATAAATTGATTATTATAATGGCGATAACGATAGCAAAACAACGCCCAGATACATTGCCTGATTGACAATTTTTTTCGAAAAATAAGCTCTAATTATAGTGCAATCATGATTTACGATGAATGAAATAATTTCGATCATTTTAGTCATCAAAGGGTCAGAAAAGGCCAGTTCCCAGTTTGGTTAGCACATTTTTCAACGGGTTTAGAAATAGTCAATAGGTATTGAATGAAATTTCGCCAAAACGGCTATATCAGCTTGGAAGATTTCAAGACAAAAACATAGTTTGGCCAAGTCAATGGACTTGAAAGTCATCAACGCCATGACAATTAAGAAAAATTCACGTTATTCCTGACGACAGTGTACCAATGTGTCCGTTCACACTTCAGTTCACATTATTTACAGTTCACTTTGAGTACCGGAAACGCCATCAGATATTCGATTAATGACCACATACATGCGGGTATTATCACCCGCACTAATCGATAGGGGGTATAGACCACAACAATCACAATAAACCATGACATCACGCCATGTGTATTTGCTTATCATAACAACTTATGGATGGTATGGATCGTTTTGCTCCTTCCCCAACAATTTCATTCAATGGCTCAACTCCTTCCTTCGCCTTCTTTATTCGATGGGAGGGTTCCTTCCTTAATCTCTTTTTATTTGTTAATATATGCTAGCATTGAAACTTCTTTAAAACATTCTTTCGAGGGTGGATATGTTTCAGTGAGGCGTAGTGTAAACATTTACAAGAAAATATGTAAACTGTTGGTGATTTATCGCAGATTGTATCGCCCTAGTTTTGAACTAGGACGTCTATTATAAGTGTGTCCTAATTCAATAATCCATTCTGAAGAATGTCAATTTGGCAGTGATCCAAAATGAGAAAATATCAGCATTGGGTAGGATCTCAAACGGGTAGGTCATGTCTATAAATTATTGAATATCTATTTTCTATGGATGGACTTAATTGTCCAACGATATACAGATATTGATAGTGAATATAGGGTGTTACATTCAACAAAATCCAAATAATGAATCAAAATAAAACTGAATAGATGAGATTATCGAAAATGACTTTCAAGTCTCTATACGAATGAACTTCAATCAAGGTAGACATCCGGAGTTTAAAATCATCATGTTGAATCCGTTCCACCATACTTTACATCAGAATTTCCGCTAATTTCATTAATTCTAGTTAATTTCGATATTCACGGCGGATGAAAAACTATCAGCTTTGGTTTGGCATCAGGCGCGATGATAAAACTCGAAATCGACTTCCTTCCATAAAATGCCACTGTTTTTGTTCGAAACCGCAGAATTATTTCACATCAGTGGTTTTGAAATGCGTCCATACAGTTAAGTGGACTATCCTGCTTTTAACAGAGATGATAAAGTATTATTATACTGGGCATTAATTAGTGAAAGTATTGTGGAGCAATGTTGGCCGTCTGTTTGCGGAAAAACTAGCAGCAGATGAAAGCTCATTTATCTCTCGAATTTCGTAACACTAAATATGGTTTTGTTGAAAAAGTGTGATTTTTTAACTCAATTTGTGAAACAGAGCGATTCATTCTGAAGCAATAGCAAACACGAAAAAGTTGCCCATGGCACTTTCGACTGTATTGAAAATTAATTTATAAATGAAAAATATTCATTGTAGAAAAGACGTTGCTGTGAAAAAGCCATGGAAAAAGATCAATCAAATAAGTATGCATTGCTGCTTGCTATTTTTGCAGGACATATTCGAAAAGTAGAATAGTCTATTGTCTATTTCACGTGATGATAACGTTTGGTTGGATATTGATTATAATGGATCATTAGCTGAACATTGTTCATTAAAAATAATGATAGATTTTGGTATTTCAGATGTTAGGTTGCATCCTTCACAGAATTATGTTGTCCTAATGAAGTGGATCAAGTTAACAGTAACAGATTTACTGAGAAATGAGTAGGACGGATAATACATTACCATTAATAGTAAAAATTTACATTCAAACCCAGACCAAAGTCGTGTAGTGTTCACATTCCGAATTAACACTTGCAACATATTGAGATTATAAATTCAACCAGTAGGGACTCATTCCTAAAAACTCATTAATCTGTCAATTATACCATACGCAGTGGGATAGTCATACAATGAATAATATTTCAGTTACGAAGCTGAAAATGTTGTTGATACAAATAGGTTTAATATGCTACTGCAATAATGGAACACTGTTTGGTATTTTGGGTGAAATTGTCAACGGCTCGTATTGAATTTTTCTTGCTCTTCTTTTTGGAATGCTTTCGGATCCAATTCCAGTCCTCCTGGCCCAAAATTCGTGTGGGTCTAATTCTTTCGTGAATCAATTGGTTCGAATGCTGGTATTATAACCCATGTGGGAACCAATACATGATAATAATACCTTGACACTCGATATCCATCTATCGATTTACAGAGCTGCATTCACGTACAATAATAATGACGTTTCCAGACCATTAACCATGATCCTGATAATCAAAGCTATTATTGATTTCGAATCCGAAACAAATGAACTGTACGATGTACAAGTGAAATAGATATGAGATCTAATCACATGACCCAATGCTCCAAGCAGTACTCATTATAATATCAGCATTCTCATCTAATCTGTGAACTCGCTCTCTAATACCGATTTTTCTTTCAGGATGACTTCACAGTACATGCCGATACCGGCATGACCAGAAGCGAGAAGAAGATTGATTCAGATGTGATTAACAATTCGATCGAACTGAAAGATACCTCGCAATACACGATCTCAGATAAAAAGGCGCCCAATTACGCAACTTTTTACTTCAACCACGACGAAATGGATATGAGCACGGAGAATCAAGAGGCTGCAGCTGATACTGCAGCTTCGAGTACTAGTGCACATCAAACAGTCGAAAATGTTGAACCTGTTAGAATGAAAGTGAACAAACCTGCCAGAGGCCCTCGACCGAAGTCCGTTCCTGAAGAGAGGATCAAAATACTGGTGCAACAAGTTGAGGAATTGGTGAACTCTGAGAGAAAGCAACTCAATAAAATATCAAGGGTACGTAGTTTTACTCATCGGGAACAAAGCACAAAATACTTTTCTAATTCTATCCGAAGCTATATTGAAAAATTCTAACTTTATAGGTGAATAAATGGTTGAGACTGGAGAGACCTGATGACAGCTGTGATGCTAGTGGGGAAGACGATGAGAGGGAGTCTCAAACGTCGGAAGATTTCGACACGAGTACTGCCACCCTTCGAGATGAACAGTACTCTGTGTCACAAAATACGTCATTCGATGAGCTCAATTCTAGTACGGGAAGTCAGCAATGGTTGGGTTCGATAACACAACTCAACAAAATACCAGCAACCACAGGGTGAGTCAATAATTCATCCATGATCTGAATTTTAATATAAAAAACATTTGACGATGACAGTTGTCAGATGACAGTTGGCAGTGGCCGACATCTTATCGATTAAGCAAAATAAACTCTTTTCTCATATCATAATATGAATTTTGTTCAAAAATACAACTTGGGGGCTACATTTTCTTGTCTCTAGATCAAGTGACTAGTATTGACATGATTTTGCTTATGAGCGCATGCTCCAATTTGAAGATACTGCTGAAACAAACTTGATAATATATTGTCATGTATTTTACGATTATACGTGACATGAAATTGCTGATGTAATGTTCGATCTGTTTAATTTGAGGTTACATCAGTTCAATACCGAGTTCTGGAGCATTGTACTCCGAATTTCCGGAATAATGAAGTCTAACTGGAATAGCAAATAAAGACCATCTGCAAACTATTTCAGATTTATTAGCTCCAACATGGTAATGAACAAGTATACTTGTGTTCTAATTAAGTATACACACATATTGATAGTATCTGCGCTGTGAAGCATTTCGCCGTTATTTTTTTATGAAGATATACAGGGTATTTCTTTATGAGTTAACATGATCTATATATAGAGAACTAGAAGTAGTAAGATTCTGAAAATTTCCACTGGTAGTGAATCAGCAAATAAAATGAAATAAATTTTGAAATGAAATGAAATAAAACACGCTCATCTCTATGAAAATGTCCAAGAAATATATCGACAGAATAAAGGAGAATCACAAACCAAGAGAGTCAGATTTCGAGAGAAAAATATACAATTAGCATTAAGTTATTCATTATTTATACCTAGATGTTTGTGACGAAGAGAAATGTAGGTATTTTATCGATGACCCTAAGAGTAATTGCGTTAAGTGATTCCCTACCCAGAGGAATTCTTTATTATTTTCTATTCAATGAAATACATATTTATCATCTCAGAAGAAATTGAGAGAAAGTAAAGTGCCTCAAGGTATCAGATAATCGTGAATTGAGTGAATAAAAATTTTCAATACAAAAATGCATGACATTGAATAGAAAAACGGCAGCACTGAATTGTATTCTCGGCATATACAGGGTGCCCCAAATGTCATGGATAACATTTCAACGTGAAATACGGTGAAATTAATAACGTTGAAAAATTAAATATCACAACAATTTCGTAAAAATGTTACATTAGAATTTCGACTTGTTAGCGATTTGATTTTTACGTTCTCGATTCGCTGAATTCAGAGCTAGCTAGATCCTACTATCCAAAAACATATATCATAATGATTAATCACATTTTGTTTTTTCTCTGTCGTTTGAATAGGTTTCAATGTTGCATTATGCCTTCTGCGACCGAAAACAAAGAGATTAATGAATATTACTCATTCTTAGGAACAATATATTTATATAATCAGTCATTCTGGTGATATCAGAATGAAAACAATACTTATCAGTAATAGAAGTGAAAATTACCTATTGTTACAGATTCATCATAACCATAAATTGCATCTGCATAATATAACGATCTAGACTGTTTGATAACGAAACAAATGAAAACAACAGGAACGATGCATTGTCGTGAATTTATCATTAGGTTAATTTTTAGGATTTGCAAGCTATGAAAATGTGAATAATCCATTAATTTTAGTCGAATTGGGAAGCATTTTCGTTATTCATATATCCCAAATTCATGTGGATATTTAAAATGGTCCATTCTGTTCATTTTTTTCATGTAGTAAGGAGTTATTTACGGTCGACACGATGCCAAAACTCCCCCTTCAAATAAAAACCGTTGAATCTCGGCATAAGTTTTCAGTTTTTTATGCTTTTACCCTTCATTGGGGGTGATAGATTCACGAATGAACACACTGTATGTTAATTCAACAACATTCAAGGCTAATTTGTTCGACGCCGCTTCTAACAATTCGTTTACAGATAGTCGATTAGATAATCGTTAGAATTCCATGTTGCCTAATTCAATAATTCTTGAAGGAAATATCTCTCCATCTGGTCGAAACCAGCATTCCTCCTAGAAAAACGAATCATAAAACAGAAATAGATGAGCGGAACCTTCCTGTGTACATAAAAATAACTGGAACATATAACGCGGGAGACGAAATTGACATAAAATAAATAAATTGGGATCCGGAAATGTGATTGAATGCGCAATAATTATCTGTCCATTTCCGATCTGCAGAGTGTTTCAAATTTGAATGTCGAAAGCCAACTGGGGAACAATGTAGGGAAAAACTCAAAAATACAAGGTATTTTTATATGAGTAAACAATGCACCATCGATTTGATGACTAGATTATCAAAATTTCATCGTCTGTAAATAGTACTTCATTAAAAAATGATCCCATTATTTCTTTCTGAAATAATTAATTAACAATTCTATAGTTTTATGATGTGAGTAAACATATGCCCTTAACATTTGTTAATATAACCATCTGGATTTGTTCTTCATCCTTATAAGTCAAGTTTTATCACATGTTATATCTCTTCCCCATTAATGCTCTGAGAAAATTAACGGCCAAGAATGCTGGGTGTAAGTTTTTATATCAATATATTTGTATTATTTTTCTCTCTCATGATTTCATTAAAGTATCAGATGAAAACATCGTTGAAATCGTCAAACATTTGTTATTAGAATTATTTTTATGATGGAATAAAAGCAGGATAAAGTTTCTATGACAATGTTTTATTCAAAGAAATTAAAATGATTACCATCATCACGTAGCCGAAAATTTGCTAGTATAAATATCACGAATTTCAGAGTAATTCTACTAGAAATTGTAACAGCTCGTCAGAATATACACAGTTGCCGTTCGTCGTCTTTTTCCAGTGAACTTCCGAGAAATGTATATTTCGTTACATTGTTGTAGATCAAGTGTTGCCTATGTCATTGTTTTTGGGAGATTTGGATCAAAAAGTTTCAATAGATTTTTTTTTCACTAACAATCACCTCAAATTTGTTTGTAGATAAACCTTCCTACGTGACATTACCTCGAAATTAAATGTATTGTCGAATAATGAATTACCATTCTTTTTTTCATTTTAGCATGAACCACTTTTCGATATCAGAATCAGCTCTTCATCAAATGAACTTATCCACAAAAGTATTAGACAAATTTTCGAATTATTTCCCCACAGCGAGCAGCACAAATGTCAACGTCAATTCAAATAACTCGACATCTTCAACAGTAGAAGAAGTATCACCTTTGATAACGGAAAAATCATCACCTATTCGCAAAAAGAAATCCAGACTGAAGAAAAAAATAGCTGTGAGTATATTAGTGAAATATAGCCCTGTATGACACAGAATTCAATGAACTGTTATCGTTCTGCAATTTCATTAAAGGTCGGCATAATAATCATCAATTATGTTAAATTGGCGGTAATTGCGTTTGGTATATTCTGTTCATGTTTCAGTATGGTAAATCAGATACTCACCTCCAATACAATCCAGCAGAAGATACTATGAGAACACATCTCATTAAGTCTGGATCTTTTCCTGGATACAGTTCACACATTACTAATAATGACAGGTCCAAGGACAATGACCTCGTCATGGGTCAAAAGTCAATTCAAGGGTTCAATAGTGAAACTTCCACTACAAGTGGTGCTGATAGTGATGATGACAATAAAATGAGGTAATAGTTCAGGAATTCCAAACATTCTACGCACTGAAGACATTCAGTTTTTGTAATTTTTTTATATATTTCAGCTCGCTAAATTTCAAGTATGGCGAGAAAACTACCTATTTGAATGGAATAGATCATAGGGATGATAGTTTTGGTAAAATGAGTTCGAAAAATTCTGAGGAACACTCTAGTTCATTATCGGAAGCTTGGGACAATTACCAAGTAAGCTTCAAGTGACCAGAATTGCTCAAGTCATATTTCTAGTCAGAAACCGCATTTGACTCATCACTATGTTTTTAAATTTTCAGGAGAACTATTTATCAGAACCGTACAGTGAATCCCATGATTCAGATGCTGCCAGAAGACTTTTGAATTTTGGGGAAGATTATAGAAACTTTATTGACAGCCAATCCGATTGGTCGGCATTTTCTGATATTTCACCAAGAATGAAAAGGAAATCTAGGAGTGATGTAAATAATGAGTGGAACAGTGACGACGAATCTTTGAGACAAGTTATCAACGACTCCAGAGAACAGTTGAGCTGTGCTGAGAAAATTAACGAACAGATAAAAGCAGGATTTGAAGATTTCATGGTCACCAAAGACATAGTGAGTTTCTAATAAATCCTGATGTATGCACCAGACTTTGCTCTATCAGTATTTTATCCAATAAAATTATCCATCCAACTATTTCAGTCATAATTTTTTTTAGGAAGACCTAATTTCGTCTTGTGATCGGCACATCATCATATTGGAACAGTTGCTCAAATCATCTGATGAATTTAAAATCTCAGTCGGAGATAAAGCAGCCACCACTGGTGAGTAACCAATCATACATGATGATATACGTTTCATGAAGGTCACCGTAACGTTGATATTATTTTTAGACTTACTGAAAGGATGGCGGTCAGTTAAAACAAGAAGCATTGCAATGTTTGAGTATAGAAGAATTCGTAAACAAATAGTTGATGCGAAAACGTTACTGGAATCACTCAGTATGACAGAGAAAAATGAAGCGACCGAAAACCATTGCCCAGCTGTAGATATTCATAATGAAATAGACGCGTGCAATGTAAGTATGCCACTTATTACTGAAGAATCTTTATCTAAGAGAAGAATCGAGAATACTTCAGAAGGTGGTGAAGATTGCGCTTCTCTTTTTAACCCCTCCACTATCAATATGTTCGCGGTCATTTGTATCTTGTATAATTTTATGCTGAACAGATACCCGTAACGCCATCTAAAAACGATTCAAGTGAATTATGATCTTCCCATTGACAATGCTACAAGTTCTGTTTATTTAACAATTGTAGCCAGTTACAGGAATCTGTTGTAACAACGTTACGGGTGCCTGTTTGTACTTCGTACACACACCGATAGATAGCAATAGTGTTACGAATTCCATTATTTTGAACGAGAAGATTAATGTGAGTCATATTCTGTATGATGTAAATTTGACTATACTGATAATTAAAATGAATAGTCTCGGATTTTGTTTATTTTTCCGAAATGTGTATGCAAAGTTGGTTACTGTTTTTAGGTTATGAAATATAGTCTAACAATAATAATAATCTTTATTCAAATAGGCAACCTAATATACATACGAACTGCCTACCGGAAGATTTTATTGATAAAGAAGAAATGTTATCTTTGAATGTGATACACTTGGCAAATATTCTAGCTGAAACAATTGATAGTAAGTTCCTGAAATTTACATGCTTAGATTTTCTGTTTCATTACAGTTGGTTCAAGAAACAATAACTGCACAAGGAACCAAACTCACAGCCTTGAACGCCCTTGTCCATCGCTACACTCTCGAGAACCAAGACATGGAAGAGTTGAGTTTCATACTGAAAACCAAAATTACAGAGTTGTATGAGCTTTACGACAATGCCCGAACTTGGTAAAATTTCCACCTTCAAACTTGAAAACATATTACTTACTCGTTATTTTTTAGTGTCGCCGATAAACTGTGTCAAATAGAAAGTATTTTGCCAGCTTGGAAAACTCTGGAATTTCGGTTAGAGCAGTTGCAGAAGGATCTGGAAGAAGACAAGAAGACTATATTTATTTTGGATTCCTCACTTGCTGATGGGAGCTTCACTGATCAAACTGCTACCTCCGTTCGAGATGTTGCCAAGTTGTTATCTGAGAGTATACATCAGGTGAGTTTCATCCAGAAGAATCCATCAATTATGTAGAAAATGTGAATAATTTGTAAATAAAGATTGCTTTTAGTCTGATATAGCTATGATTCAGAATTAAATGACTCCACCTGGTGATGAAATTGAGAACCTAGGCTATTAGTGATCTATGAGTTATCTTCTGATCTGTTTGATATCTAATTCCGGCAATATTATCATAATAATATCATCACTATAAGATACATTTTCTGTTATTTCACAATTCGCAGTGAAATTTTCATATCAGATTTTGACAGTGACATGACATGTGAATGAAATGACCAATCAAAATCGTCACCATTCTGTCAACAAATGTTTTCGGAATGAATAGTGACCAGGTCCGGCTCCAAAAAATAATAACTCCTGCTCAATATCCTGTATAAAATCGAAACAACAATAATGTTTTCCGAAAAATTCTGAATTGGTCAACATCTGATTGCGTATATTCAAACGGTGGTTGGTAACTATAAAGCAGAAAAATTTATTTATTGAAATTGACGGTTTCATTTGACATTTTCGAAATCTAAAAACTCGAAGACTACAAATATTGTACTTGATTTTTTTCGAAAACCATCAAGAAATATGTGATTTTGTGAAATTTTCACATCCTAAATCTGGAACCATGAATTGATATTATTGAGACATCAATCAATGAATCGGGACGAGAAAAATCATCTCGATTTTTCTGCGAATAGATTTTTGACCGACGTAAAGCTGCTTTTCCGGATCGTTAATAGTGGATGTCGCTCGGACTTTCTAGTCACGTATCCTGGAATGTTCTACGGAATCAGCGTAAAAATACAAATTTAATATCGGATCCTCGGGGCCCACTAAGGCCCCTAGAGGTCAGACTCGACAAGGCTGACAGACTACGAAGAATATACGCAGATTATTATCGGCTATTTCCACAGGAGCGGCCCAACACAAATATTTGTTTACACACCCTTCAGCCTTAAGGCTAAACCTTTTTTCGTATCGGGAAATCAAAGTATTGGTAATTCCGTGGATAACACTCAGAATCGGAATCTTTTGGAAATAAAAATTGAAATTTCGAAATAAAGATAAAAATTTCACAGCATTTTCAGAAGAAAGTTTCAAGTGAAAAAAAAAGAGTATGGGATACTAGACGAGATCGCATAATCATGAATTCGCTTCGAACCTGCTTCAACATTGAATTTAATGATGACATTTTTCTCCACTTCAAAATCCTCAAATTTGGCGAGATTTCGCAAACAACGATATTTGTGACGTCATTTGTACTATTCTTTGGGGTTGCTGAGGATTTTTCATTCAGTTTCGTCCACAAAAAAAATATCGTGTTTCATGTCATCAGTATCAATATTGTTTCTTACCAAAAATTACCAAAATTGATTAGAATGCGTTTGTATTGATCACAAAATGCCTAGTATTCGTCATTTTGAATTCCTATTGGGTTTCAGGATATTATCCAACTATAAACTGATCGAAAGGGCAACATCGCTCTAGTTTTCTATCTCTATTGATCTCATCAAGAATCTATCTGCAGTCTTTTCGCAGTTGGGACGTCATACACTGCGCGTTTTTATCGTGATTTTTGATTTCGCCAATTTCCATTGTGGTTATAATTATAATTTACGTGAAATTGTTCTTATATCGGTAGTCAGAGAATTTCCTTTCAACTGCGCTCATCTATCAATAATCAATCGGTTACAGAGCTACATGTCATTGCACGAAAGACAAGAAGGTTCGTTCTCAGACAGCGGCATCTCAGACGAAGGTTCCGAGCAAGAAATCGGCGAAAGACAGCGCCGTCTATCGGCCATCCGCCGACTCATCCGCCAACTCGAAATCGGCCTGTCTCCGGACTCCAAGGACCGTTTGGTCATGAGAGAGAAGCTCGAAGCTGCTGAGGAGGAATTGAAAGCTTTGCAGCTGCGGTGTCGGGCGTTAGTCGTCCGATCAGCAGCTTGCTGCGTTTCATCTGTAGACCGAACCAGGTGAGAGAAAATATCACAAAAACTGTGGAAATTTATTTCATCGTTATGAATATTTTTTGTTGCAGACCCTCTCAGGATGAAACAGCTTCGAAATCTCCTCAGCCCAATGTTCCCGATGACAGCGGAGATCCAGGGAGCGACCCTTCAACTGTCAGTTATTTCCGGCGTATTTTCAGGGCTTCTCTTTATTTCCAGGTGGCGATTTTGGCAGTTATGTTATTGAGTTGCATTTACGAGCCCAAATGCTGTGATCAGATGAATAATTATTCTTGGTTGCTGAGTCCTCAGCTGCATTATGATGGTCGTCCTCCCATATGATGGGCAATCAAAAATTCATAATGTGGGTGGGATGTTTTTATTGCTGTTGCAAAATATTGCCCACTCATCTCGTAACTGAACATATTTGTATCTGGAGGGCACTGAAGATTCCCTATGAATTGTACAGGTTGATGTGTTATGATGAGTTATATTGCTAGACTCTTGGTATATTTTTGCTACAATTAGAATTTTTTGAAGATTTTGGTCCAAGTTCTGAGTTTACTTGGTCGAGTGTGCGAGTCTAGCTTAGACAATGAGAAAGGAATGCTTTCAGGATCATGAAGTATATATTTTTTTAATTTGTTTATTGCTCGATCCTAAATGGGCTCGAGCAGAGTTGGCCTAAGTATGCAGGTTTCTAGATTGTATTGGTCTTGCCAAACTGAGCAATATTGGACATAATTAAGACCACAAAAATCACCAGTGTTTGAATTCGTATCAAAGAATGTTTTATGTTCTTTACTTAGAGTTTTATTTATTTGAATAAGTAAATTGTGTTTTTGGAGTATTTTTGAAACTCTATGCTCATTTTCATTTTAATAAAAATTTGTAATGAAGTTCTTGAGAGTTGTTTTATTTCCCCAAATCCACTGAAGGTTGTTCAATAACCCTAATATTGCACATACTATTGATGTATTGATCATGGGCTAATCCTTAATCCTTAGTGAATCGTTTTCTGTCAGGACAAGCTTTAAAACCTTTCCAAACAAAGCGTTCATTTCACGTTTTTACTTCTTTCAGTTGAAACTAAGAATAAAATTGTTTGTATATGGTGATATTAAGTTCTCATTGACTCATTCTTATGAAAATTCTTATGAAGAAAAAAAAACAATGCAAATATTTCTTTGTTTGGAAAGGTTTTATGGGCTCCGCCCATTTTGACGTCACACTTAGGTAATCCCACGATCATATACACAGGTCTGGCAACTCGTATGCTGGGGGGTGGCACAAACTTTGAGGAAATTTTTGTAGTTCTCATGTTTCGCCACCTGCAGCGCTATCCTCTATTGTCACTTTGTCAGCCAATCACAAATCAGATCCGATCAGCTTTTTGAAAGTAGGAATTATTTTTATTTATTCGACAGAATTTGCAGGATATAATATTTCTGTCATTGATTTTATCTAGCATTACGAACTGTAAAAGATTATTCACGTGATTATACCCCTAAATCCTCCTAGCGGATAGTTATGGCAACTTTTTCTTCAAAAATGGTGCCACCTCCCACCACTCTGAAATGCCGTAGATTCCAGACCTATGTACCTATATGATCGTGGGTAGTCCATTCCATCTGATCCAAATCAACTTTGAGGTTAACACAAATGACAATTGACAAGAGGAACAAATATCATCAGATCCGTACACTCCGTGCTCGTGAGTAATTCGGTGGAGTGTTTTTGTACATCAAGAATGAACAGAATATATTTCATAACTGTTCGAATTAATTGGCAAGGGGTTGATACATCAATTATCGACTCCTTGTTGTTTCGAGTAGTATTGACAAGTAGATGAATGATTGATCTGTCAATATGGAGGTCACTGTTGCGCCGATGTCATGTCTTTTTGGATGATCATGACGAACGTGCGACGTATCTGGGTAGTTCTACGCGTTCTCGTCGTGAACTCAGGCATTCAGAGAGCGGAAAGATGCTTTCTCCTTTACCAATATCCCCCTGGGGCTGCTTAGTATGCGCCGCGGCGCTTTTCATTACCGTAGCTCAGCGTCGGCCACTTCATTCCGACGGATCCTATGTGGAACTTTCAGCTACCCGTGTTGCCAGACTTGTGACAGATATAGAAGATTTATACGGAACAACTATTATTGCGAAAAATAATATCCTGCTAGATCTGTCTGGGTGAATTAGTGAATATGACGCTTAATTTCACGTCTGGAGTCTGAATTCGAAACTCATACTGAACTGAAATACACATCTTCAATCTCAATATCTGTTGATTGAATCTCTCAACATTATCCGAGTATGAAAAGGATATTCAAATGATATTTTAGCTAGAACATAGCAATTTCCATAAATGATTTCAAATTCGTACCTTGAAATTAACATAAAGCCGTGTTCCAGTCCGAATATAACTTGTCCATTTCTTTTTTAGCTTCCTATATAACCGTTTTTTTATATTTCATTATTTTTTCAGGTTCTCCTCTTCCTTCTTTCGTTCATCTCATGCCATCTTGGAAATCTTTATCGAAATTTAGGCAATGATGGCATGATAGAGTTGAACACATGTATCAATAAAAATGTATAGAATGATTGACCGTACATTTATTGTTATTAATATCATTTTTCAAGGTCCATTTCAAAATCTAACACATTCGTTGTACGTAAGAACTTGGGGTTCAATTGTTTATGGATATTTTATATACAAACATGGATGAGATTGAATTTTTTGGGAAGATTGTACGAAAATCAGTATTATGACCACCCAAAACATCATGCGCATCCGCCAATATTTGGCATTGAGTTACGTATCACTCAGTTCATGGTAATCTGTAGAAACTCGATATATTGGGTGTTAAAAATTATAGATTTTTTGAGGCAAGCTATAGAAATGTGTCATGCAGTTCTCTTTTAATTTAATGAAACAATCAGACATGATTTCAACATAAACAACTCAAAATGTATGTGACAAAATATTTTTTCTATTTCTGATATCTAATTGTAGGACAGGTAAGTATGATTTCGTAGTATTTGGCATATGTGGGTATAAAATATTTGATACCAAGAAATGAAAACATGGATTAGTATTCAATCTTCAATATTCATTTGCATCAGAACAAGCTGAATTCACTTAAGAAGTCAGCGATAAAAAATAGTAGTATTTTTATATGCATCTTCGCATACATTTTCATATATTATTATCATATTCATGACACAGCTTCGTCAATAAAAAATAGTTTGTCAGGGCAATAAAGTTTCATTTGACTGTGTTGTCGAGCGATTGAAATTATTTCTAAAGCTACCACCTATTACATGTCTATGATGATGAACTCTTTGTTCCAATGATTCCAATTGATAACATGGAATTCGATGAGACCACCCTGTACATTAATGAAAGGTACGGAGAAACGTGTAGGTGTGGGTAGGACGTTCCTTAGAACCTATCTAGAAATTTGTGTATGCCGCACAAGTACAGGAAGTACGCTACTAAAATTCTCAAGTGAGCAAGAATAAAAATGAATAATTCACTAGTACGGTGGCTTAGGCGACTTCTGCGGGAACAAAAAAGCGTCAACGACAAATGAATGACACGAAACAGGGGCGTCCCTTTCAGGTATAGTGATTTGAATTTTTTTATCGTATGTATTCATCATTCCATCGTGTATTCATCTCAAATTTTTGGTGAATAAATATTTTTTAAAGTATAAACTCCGCTTCCAAAAATTGTTTGAATGATATCGTGAGTGATGTCATTACAAAAATTTCATGAATAGGCGACCATTTTGAATGCAGCTAGGTGTCAACTGTATTTTTGAATAATTTGGACGTTGAATCTGATGCAGAGCTCGAAAGTTTCCATCTCCCAATGCCAAAAAAATGTCGGTTTGAATTAATGAATACAAAAGAAATTTCCAAGAAATAAAAGTAGTATCTCATCAATTTCATTAATTGTAATTATTTTCTTGAATCCAACTCTTTTTATAAAGAATACATATTCGAAACAAGGAAATGAAAGTCGGTAATGATCTGTTGATTACTTTTGTCAAACATCAAGCAAACATAAGATGATTATTCTTAATTTTTGAGAGACGAACATGAATTGAATGCTTTCTATAGGAACTATGAATTTTTGTGAATAAAGCGAAATGAATAAATTCCCACTTCTGCTCATTGTTGTATTTCGTTGAATATGCAAAAATTTTATTATTTTCCAGTGTTGACACTTTCGCTTATTGACAAGCGAGTAAAAATCTAGCTACTTTCAAGGTTACATCACTGAATATAATACAGATTGAATAAACGCTTTCAACTTGTTATCATAATCAGGACATAGAGTCTTGTTCTTTCGAATTGTTTAATTGCGTTTAATGAAAAGTCGCATGTAGTTCCATGAAATACGACATTGTCAATGGGGAACCTTATCAGCTGTTCGAAAGCTGCCGACTAACGTCGTCACCGCTACATTAGTTTTTCCTTCGTCCAACGACTACCGGTTATCATCTCTCGCGGCCGTCGATCCCACACCTGAAAGCTCAGAGTGCCGCCGCGTCTCGTGGCCCGAACCCAGCACGGCACGGAACAAGAGAAAGAAGAGCCAGCACCGAACGGCTCCGAGCCGAAGACGACGGGCGCGATGCACGCAAGGAACGCCTCGAGTGGGAGTACCGTTCCGAGGCGGGCCGCCGGGCCGCCGCCTCGTCACGTGACCGCGGGCCGGACGCGCTCTCACTCCGCCTCCCGCTCCTTCAGTCCATCTCGGAGCGAGCTCGAGACCGAGGAGCGGAAGACCTCACCACGTGAAGACGCGACGATCATGACGCGCCGGTGAAGGACGCGTTCTCGTCCACTGTTAGTGCGGGGTGCATGGACTTGAGGGTGAGTGTGCCGCAGGGCGTCGGCGAGCTGGAGCACCCGGGGGGATTTCCACCCTCGCCGTGGGCTGCGGTGCTAGGCCACCAGCACGATGCCGTGGCGGCGGTAGCCACCATGATGCAGACCAGGGAGCACCATCATGCGGCCTATGCCGCCCACCATTCTGCTACCCCCATCGATCTGCACGTGCCGCAGGCGTTCCCCTATTATCGGTGAGTCCCCTCCTGCTTTCACCGCGATCACCTCACAGGGATGCAGGGAGCTAGGGAGCTAGGGAGAGATGCGGTGGTGCTATGGAAAATTAATATTCATCGAACGGTACCTTGATTCCATGGTTGTCATCGCATTAACAGGGTGATTCACATAAGAACCGACATCGAGCAGGGGCATGTAGGGGGTCCCAAAATATGGCGATTTAACGCAACTTACCTCTTTACCAAGTTGCTTCCCTAAGGAGTTATAGGCTTTGAAAGTGAAGTTATAAATTTTGAAAAAAATCAATATCTCCGTTATTCTTGAACTTAAAGCAACCAAATTTAGTACACTTTGTGGATGTATTTAGGGCGTTACTTGACAGTAACTAGAGTTCAATTGAAATTTGTAAAGGGGGTATACCGGGTGGCGCACCATTAATATTCAACAGAATTTTGTTAACCCTTGATGGATTTCAAAAATCTTTGCTTTGTTTTGTGGGCAATTCAATTCTAAAACTTTTCTTACTCTAGTAATTTTTCGAAAAACCTCATCATTTTCATCAAAAACTCGAATAACTTAAAACGCGCGCTCTAGGTGTGTTATTTAAAATCATCGAAGATTCAAAAGTTGACTATGAAAATAAACGTCAAACAAGAAAGTAGGTCTTTTAATGTGATCAGTAGGAATTGGCTGGCAAATTAATAATTAGATACGTAACAAAAAATTCATAACTTCACTTTCAAAGCCTATTATTAGGGAAGCAACTTGGTATAGAGGTAAGTTGCGTTAAATTGCCATATTTTGGGACCCCCTGTACATGCCCCTGCTCTATGTCGGTTCTTATGTGAATCACCCTGTAAAGGTCTGTCATGTCTGTCGTGTCATTCTGAATTGGATTGTTTTGACTGCAAGCAGTACTGCCCTCTTCTGTAGTCCACTAGATTCAACTCTTTGCTGATTGTTTTAATGTGTTTTGCTATTAGTGCTTCCTCTCTGCTTAGACTCCTCGTCAGCTTGTGTCACTGATTTAGGAAAATGCATCAGTCCTACTAGGAATTAATCAAGTCATCCACCGATACGAAATCGCAATCATAGAACAAAGAATGCTTGATAGAAAGAATGAGAAAATGGGTTGAATCAAACGTACAGTCTAATCTACTGAGATATTTAAGTCAACGGCTTCACAAAGACAAAGTACCACGTCTCTCAATTACCTCACAATCCTATCAAATTAATTCAAATTGTTGTTGCACACTCGTCCAAATTGTCACTCATTTCAAGTGTTTCCTGTGTAACTTGAATTTCTGGAGATGCATTATACATGAACAGGTCACTTTAGTGCGATGTGTCGAAGCTAGGAAATATCAGAAATTTTCAGAGATATAGGCAACATTGCGCCAATAATGTTGCTAACAATGAAGGGTCATTGAACATCAATAGTATAGTTGTCAATTGAGCGATGACTGGATAAACTGAGCCTTTAGTGCAAATTCCGAAGCATATAGGTATTTTTCATTGTCTTGTCATTTTCTGCAATCTATATAATTACAATTTTCTTTCTGTAATTGACGATCTCAATTTAGAACACATGCACTCACAGGGCTCGTTTAGAGTGGAAATTAATTGTGTAGGAATAATTTTCCAAAGCCCGATGAAGAAAATATGGATGAAAAATTATTTCCAATTATTTTCAATGTTATGGTGTTGGCGACACTGGCTATCGCATCCGGCGCCTAATATACAAAGTATGCGTCAGACATGGCATGCATTTACTTAATTAATTTGATTACATGACAACATCTCAGCAAGTCCAAGAATTCAGAATATCAATTTATTTACAACTAGACCTGTTTCCACATATTTATTATTATTGATTTGATTCATTCATTTGGAGTACTACTATTTTCGTGATGTATTAGACCAACATATTTTCGAATAAAATGAGCAATACGTCCTTGATAACCCTCTTTCGAATATATTTTGACATTTGACATTGACAGTAACATACAGAAATCAATACATACCTGTTGACTGCATCCCAAAAATAGAAATCTTTCGTTTTATTGAGAATATGGGATTTATTACTAAAAATTGTCGTGGATCGGTTATACTCACATCTTATAATTTTCACTCGTTCAGTTGACGCATTGAACAGTTCGAAGGGCCCAAATAAAAATGCACTTTGTTTATACCTATTTATATTCAAATGAAGTTAGAATCCCTCCTTATTGGCTTTAAAATAAAAACCCACCAAAGTATGATTTATACATAAGTAGTCCCTTTTAGTTTCCTTTGACACCCAGCAAGGTTGTTTTAAGGGCTCCCGAATAGAGGCGGTAACGTATTCATGAGGTGGATCGCATCAGAAGGAAAGAAAGCACTTTGATTTTTACCCTCTCAAATATAATATGAATATGGTTACATCTAAGTAGGGCGTTCTCATCAAAATGCATAACATATTTTTGAGAGCAGCCCAAATAATCTATAAGAATAGGAATTCAAGGGCGGAATCTTTAATTGAACAATCCTGTATCGAATACTGAAGGTGGAAGAGAAGATACGCATAATGAAGAGTGCGAATATTTTATCAATAGGATTCTATCGATGAAAACATATCTGGAAGTTTATTATTTGGTGAAGGAACTAAAAACTATGCGTTCTATGGATAGTGACAGCTTGCCAAAAACTGCGATGTTGTTGCTTGTCTTTTCTTCAACAATACTCCGAAACAGAAAGTTAGGTTGAGTTTATTATCCAAATTATTTCGGTATTTGATTTCGATTTATAAAATGTATACACCAAACTTGAATAACGATTGATTGTGGATGACCGTTGAACAGGTTCTTCAATATTTGAAAAATTTCGACTAGAATTAACAGCCTCAAATGAATTCGGCATCGTTTTCAAGAAAAAAAAATCAAAAACTACGAGAGAATACATAATCAGTAATAACTCTATATTATGAATTCCGAAGGACTTTGCTGAGGAATAATAATCTGAATGCTGGAAATTTCCTCCCAGTTTGAGCCCAGTAATAATGCGTTGAGAGAAGAAAAAAAAAACTGAAAGGAAATCGTGCGAGACCGTGTGAAACACAGAGGCATAGGATCAAGAAGGCGAGCTCTCGCCTAATTTTCTTCAGAATAATTTCGTGCGGAGCATTTTTAACGGGAAGGGTCGTAGTTGGCTGTCGACCAGACTAAGAGGCTAATGTCTTTACGGACTGCGAAGGGGGCAATCGGAAATTTGCAAGTCTGATTTTTTTTATTCCAGCAAGGGCACGTTACTTGATTATTCTTTAAAACAGTAGATCTTTTACTCCCCAGCCCTTAGTCGATGTACAAGTCATTGAGTCAAAAGTCTTTACATTAATTTGTGAGTGTCGCAACAGCTGGTAGTATGAATTTGTTTCGTTCCCCCTTGAGAGTTCAGGGCGCATTTTTAATAGCTATTTATAGGTAACACTTTCAAGAGAAAACTGTGAAGTCTCAGGACACTCGGATATAAATCGAGTGACTTCAATTGTCAATCAGTCAATTGGTGAATTTCAGTACCGGTGAGGGCGCTGCGAAACGTAAACAAACATGGAGTAATACAAGTAATCATTTCATCAACGCCTATTTCCATATTATTTTGTTATTCAGTGTGTGTTATAAGCGTGAAATTATAAAAGGCGTGTTTGTTCAGTTTTTGAAACAACTCAGGGCTTTCTCAAAGGGCAGGCGAGTAAATAATCAATTAATGCACCACAATTATAGTCTCTGCCAAGCTGATACTGCACATTTCGATTTCAGAAACGATATTAATTTTATAAATGAAACACTTCGTTAGCACTTTCTGTATTTTGAGAGGAAGATAACTTATTCAATATCTTTGAAGCAACAAAGAGAATCTGCTAGTTTCAAGACTCCACATCTATAATTGACCACATGACGTCATTCCACTTTCAATATTTTGTATGTATGGTAATTTTGATATAGAAAAAGTATTGTTTCTATTATTTTCAATGAATTCACTCTTGACCTGAATTCATGTGTCTTGGGAACATACTGTAATTACCAGTGGTATGGAAATGTGCAAATACAATATTCTGGACCAACAATTTGTTTGCGTATCCCACCCAGAACGACTAATAATTCTCTCAATAAACCCAGTCCCAACATTGACGAATGGGAATAATGGTAATTGTTTGCATTGCACAATTTCCTCGATCTGACATGTATCCGGAAATTGCTGTCAATATAACGGGGCGGGGAGAGACACACTCTATTAGTGGCACAAAAGCGATTTAATAAAGTCTCCCAACACTTTTGCTCGAGTTGAGATCGCTCTATAGCTTCCTCTATTGACATGCATAGTCTATTGCTGGATTCTGGGGCGTTTATGTCCCGATTTTCGATTCCCTTGGCGATGCAGTGGTCTTGATCTCGAGAGATACCAGACAGATCGCATCACTCTCGGTTCGATAGTTGTTTTCTTCTCCTCTGCATTTTTGTCGCACGAAATGATCTCCTTTTGACTAAACCTCTTCAGTGTATAACAGAGAAGGATTTCATTTTACTTCGTATCTATTTCAGACTAGTTTTCAGTTGAATTTCAATTGAAATTGTCCCTCAAGGAAGCCTCAACCGGATTCAAGATCAGTATTCTGTGGCTTAGAAATTGATGCATTATCATTTTCAAAATTGGAAATGTTGTTGGCAAATATAATGTAATGGTTAACTTTGAGTGCCAGAATATTACTGTTGAATCATCCTGTGAACGAGGTAAATGACAGGACAGACAGTACATCAGAAATTTAGATAAATTTTGGTTTATTAATTCTGACAGATTTGTTCCTCGAGGCATATGACCTTCAGAAATTCAAAAAGAACACCAATTCCTACCTCCTTTCCCTTGGTTCTCACGATGTTCTCTGAACATTGCAGGATGTCTCCTTTCGTGGGAAGTTTTATATAAAAAAAAAACAAAATATGAATGATGCCTGATTCACTTCCTGGAAAATTTTTGGTCCTCTATTACAGTTTGTTAATTTTGAGAGAAATTCCTTGATCCTCAATAAAATTTCGGTCATATAAATCGCTTGCAGATTTATGCCGTTGGGTGGGGCACAATTAGATGTTGAAAATTGCGTTGTAATTCAAGTATCTCTGAATATTCTTAAGTACTCCGTGACGAAAGATCGTGACTCCTCAAAAAGTGGTACTATCATCGTCAGCGACAGTTTCTCTACATTTAATAAGTGCGATCGGGTCAGACAAAGTTGCGTGTGCCTCAACCACTTCGGATCGGAACAAGAAAAGCGACTTTTGGTTTGCGTGAGTTCCATTCGTCGATTAAGTGATTTATGATGAGCAAATTTAAGTGCTCTAGTTAGTCTTCCGTCGCACGTAATTTATATGTTTCCACTAGCAAGCCGTTTTGTTACACTAGCCAGCTAACACCTGCCACTTAGGCGGATGAGGAATGTTATCACCGACGGGTTTGCATATATTTATGAACGCATTTCACACTCTCGGACAGATTTACTGACTTATGAGCACTGAAAAATAACGTGGACACTCTGTTCATATAGTCTATTCATTTAAGCAAGATAGTTGTGACAGCTCGCCAAAGAATGCGGTGTTGCTGGTCGTCTATTTTTTCAATGATTCTCAGAAACAAAAAGTCTAAGAGGTTAAGTTTGCCTTCAACTTTTTTCGATACATTCATTCGATTCATAAAATATATACACCAAAACTGGGATAATTATTGACTATTGAATAGTTTTTTTCAATATTTGTTAAAATCTCGACTGGAATTGATGAACTCATCAAATATTTCACAAATAAATTTGACATCGTTGTGAAGTCACTGTAAAGTGTTGCCTTAATTATCGATGCCTAAATGTTTTTAGCTGTCACAAACAACTAGAAGTTCTCTGAAGCAAAGATATGCGAAGTAGAGAAAAAAACGACCCACAGAATAAACATGAAGATTGTCAAAGGTATTTTTGTGGCAGTGGCAAAATTTCAAGGTCGAAAATCCCTTCATTTACTAATTTCATCGGTCGTTCTTATTGACCTAAAATCCATCATCTACTTTCGAGTTTCTCACTCCCTGATGATCCTGGAGCACTATTCCACCCCTATTACTTCGCCTCGATCTGTCCCTATTATATCCATCCTGGTTAGAATCACTATTGGAAGAACATGGCACCTAAGAATATGAAATATGGCTCGCTAGTGTCTAATACTCCGAGTTATTAACGAGTGATTGTTTGTATAAGAGAGAGGGCTGTAATGAAACACAAACACCAAAGGAAATGATAATAAACTTCTTATCTTGACTTCATCACAGCTTGCAGATCGCTTCGAGATCATATCCTGATGGATTATTTATTCCTTCTTCATTGATTTTTGTTCCTGTCGAGACAGATTCAGGTTCCAACAATGAGCATCAACATGGCTCTTTGGGAATATGACAAGTGACGTGTTAAACTAGAAGACAACTTGTATGATCTGAGTAATAAATATCCAATAAGAACGTATGCAACGAATGTTGATGATTTATATTTTTGAGAGGAGTTACTAGTATCTGGTATTCTGATTCGGTTAATCTAGCTTTCAATTCGGTTGAATTTATTTTTATTTCATTATTCTTTCAGGTGTTCAATAATCGTAACCATGAGATGTCGATTTATTTGGAATCACGTCATTCGCCTTTATTTTTCAGAGCAAAATTATGTCGAATACGATCAGTTTTAGGAACTTATGGCCTTTATGTGTGAATATAAAGTTAGGTTGGGAGTTGTGAGGGGCGTTGATTTCGGTCGTTTTTATGTTTCGGCATTCGCGATATTAGGTAAGAAGACGTTAGGCATAGCTACAAATATTCAAATATAGCATCTGCTTGCTATTGCTTGCGTTGTTAAATTTCTGTCGCGTTTTGTCGCTGGGGTGCAAAGTGTTACAAACTGCAATAAAACACGATGTTCAAAAAGACACCACCCTCGCTTTATAACCAAACACGGAATTTTAATATATGAATTATTGCTCACATATTGGAGGAAGCCAATACTGGATGTTTATCTGATTTACGTCTCTGGAAAATACTTCCCACTCTCAATAAATCTTTTGATGTATGTTCACTTTTATTACGAGTTAGATCAGAAGTAATATTAACGATCATGTTCCATTGATATGGAGACAAATTCTCCTGTGTTAGTAATGAAAAGTGTTTTATGGATACTTGATTCTCTTTCTCAGATACATAATTCTTATTATTCTAGACGAGTTCCAATTTCTTACACCAAATTCTTCATTTTTCATGAGAACAATGAGCGACTGGACGAAGTTTTTCGATCGTGATTCTAGAGTTATGCATGATTGGATTTTTTTCAATATTTGTGGAAATTATTTTGACTCGAATCAACTTCATTAGCGGAATCAAAGATTTCATAAAAAATTAAAACTAAACGTTCTCAGTTATGTCTCAACCGATTAGTACTTTTTATTTTGTACTAATAGTATTGAGAGATCTGTCAGAACTGTCATACCTTGTCTTAGCTTATCAAGCTTGAAATAACAGGATTATTCACCCAAGAACTCTATTCATAAAGTCCACTCACAATAATAGGTTAGAACGAATTTATAAGAGAAGATGACATTTGAACAACTCCATTCTTCTTCTCATTTCTTATTTCATCATCTTTTCTTTTATAAATATTTTCATATGGTAAAGATGAATTTGTTGATTTATCATCATCCCTTAGTTTATTTTACTTGCTGTACAAACTCTCTTCGATACTGTGATTTCTCCTACCATTCGTGCGTGTGTCTCGCGATCGCAAGTCTCGACCGAAGTTTCCGATCGAATGTGCGCCTCGCGTCCAGAAACTATGCAAAGCCGAACAGAAGAAGGATTGCGTGGTGCTGCGTGCAGCCAGCATATAAAGCGGCGGCCCCGACTGTAACATGTGGTTTGAAGTGGTGCTCCTCGTAAAGTTGTCAGTGGGCACGTGGTGGTAACAGCCCCTACCCGATACCCGAGCGGCATCACAAACAAGTGAAGCGGACGACCTTCCGTTTTCCGATCCGTACTCACGTAACGTAACACGTAACGACAATGTGATGAGTGGCCCCGCGATTTTACCGCCCCGATTCTGATCCAACGCGATCCCCCGTGATGGAGATCTTCTAAAGGGCGACCTTCAGGGCTCCAGAACCCCTTTTTTGAACACGGTTCATTACATACTTCTTAGAAGTTTTATATATAAAAAAAAAATAATGCTCGTTGATTTATTTATGATTCATACACTGTCAACATTTTTATATTTATATGGAAGAAAAAGTAACAATTTAATTTGTTAGGTTAATCATTTTAATGAATATAGAATATAATACATGAATTCATTGAAAAACTCCTTCCAAACTCCGTGTGTTGGATATTCCGAACCGTTTCAAGCCGTCAAATATCACTTTCCACGTGATTTACTGATAGGCAATGTGGTGTGACAGAACTTGCGTATTAGATTTTCCATTTTTCGGCTCCAAAAGGAATTTCCCTCTAATGAAGCCTACTCTACATGTGCATTCTGAGGGTCTGTTGGATTTGAAAGAAGTCAGCCCTTCAGATTTATCACGAGACATATAAAATAACCGTGCAGGGACCTACAACAATAGGAAAAAAAGAGAGCGGAACGGAAAATGAGCAGGAATTCTTATTGACACCCCTATTAGGAATTCCAATAACATTTCACAGATTCGATGTCGAAGATTGAGAGGCATTTCATGCATGGGTGAATGATATACTGTGTGAATATGATACTGCTCATAAAATTCATTGACAGTTCCATATTCGACAAAAGTAATGTTGAGTTGAGTCATAAAATTTGACTCAGAATAAAGTAATAAAGAAAAATTTTAATAATTCCTATTCGAATTAGAAGGCACTTGTTGCCCTTACCAAAGAAGCAATTGTTGGCATTAATGAATACAAAATGTAGCTAATCTACATTCGATGAATTCGCTGTGTGGAAAGAACGAGTAGGTCATTAAGAATTCACTATTGTGTCGTCGGGCCAGAAATGCAGTCAGTCCATCCCTGGCCGTGTCGTCCGTCCATCAATACCATGAGCGAAAGAACTGCAAGCGGTGACCAGCGACGGTGAAAAAGGCAGCAATCACCTTGATCCCAAGATGGACATGTCTGGTTATACCAAACGGAGACCGGACAGTCAGTCTATGAACTTACCCCCATTGTCGGCTGAACTGATGCTTTTTCCTCAATAAAAGCTGCATTCCTCTTTTAGTTGGTTTTCGAATGAAAAAGCTGTTTTGCCATTTCTGACAAATCACCCGTTTCCTTCGATGAGGTTCGGATCTTTACTTTACCGATTGGAAACGACACCTTTTCAATGGCTCACCACTGGCATTGACAGTGGCTGAGGTCGACCTACCGTTAGACAAATTTTGTTGGATGCTCTGGACGAAAAATTATATTACGAATCGTTCTTTACCACAAGTCAATGAATCAGGTTCATTCTCACGTGAACAGGTTCATGAAATAATAATAATGCTAGTCTCTTCGAAAAAAATTGGAAATCAAAGACAATATTACGATGGAGAGGTCTGAAAGCATTTCACTCATTGACCGAAAGGATACTTAGAAACAAAGTTATAAAATAATGAAAAAGACTTCAAGTTATAATCTCGATGCAGTTGATAGCCAGCCTAAGATTGCCCATTGATTTAACAGCTGTCAAATTGTCATTTTTGACTAATGAAATGTTACGTCTTCTGTCATCTTTCTCGTTCCTGAAATCATTGTGTATCACCAAAATATCACTCTTGGTGAAATTCAATTCCAATTTTGATTTGAGAAGTCGTCCTTTTTTCGCCAGATACATTTCTGTCACGTAAAGAAACATTTGAACGGTTGAACTAGAACTAAACTACATCTTTGATGTTGCTTGATTGATGTCAGTGGAGGAATTTCAGATTCAGTAAAACCTTGAACTCCATCTGAGACCTGATATATTTAAAACCCCGACATTGTTATGCCTACCAATTGTTTTGTTCGGATTCTCACGTAAACATTATTCATCGATTTATCTGCGCTTTTGTAAGACCGCAAAATGTCAAAGAAGTAGTTGAAGTAATGGAAACTGTATGAAATGATGCCTACGAATTTTGTTTCAGGTATCGTGATGATAGTTTGTGCTGGACTGATAGGTGAGTGATCTTTTTTATACCTTAATTATCTACGCTCATTTCTTTCTGATGAGGTTTAAGTGAGGTTTGGTCAGGGTTATTTTATGCTGGGTGAATATGTGATATGGCTCACCCAATAATCTTCTAATTTTGGAAGATTCACATCTTGAATCACGTATGCTGAGTTTTTTATTAAGTTCAAGACGAAAGTTTGGATATTATATCATGTACTACTAGGAATTTTCTGTTTTCTTCAATAATTCACCCTCAATGGAAAGATTTCAGGTTGAGAGAAGAACTCTCTTGGGAATTATTTACTCCCTTAGCCCCCAGAAGACTCGTGATAAGATGTAACCTATTTTTGATGTATCGAAAGTTTTTATTTGTAAAAATTAGGCAAGAACATGAAATGTTTCCAAATGAACACTCCGTACATTAATACATAAAAATATAGTTATCATTCAGTCTCGAGTGCGATTATTTCAACTACCCATTTCTCTCACTTACCAGGGCATCATCGCAGTTTCAATATGAGGCCGGTCGAATTTTCGATCAATTTAGTGAAAAGACAGTGGTCTGTCGAGTTTTTGTTTCGTCACAGGTATTATTCAGACAGGTATCGATACTCGTCAGGACTTTTTTATCTGAAGTCAGTGGCTAACGCTCGCTGTTGCCGCTATTTTCAGTAGCGTATCACAATATTACATTCGTGTTATTTGATTTTCACGAAAAGTCAATATTGAGTTACTTTCATGTAATTTTTTTTGCAAATTTACTGAACGTATTAAAGGAAAAATTTGGCCAATATTCTACACCGCAGGTACAAAATAAAAGGTATTTATTCTTTACATTTGGGTTGATAGTTACGTCATATAAGCGATGGGTGCGATGAAATCATCAGCGAACTGAAAATATTTTGCAACAAAAGACATAAAAATAATAATTCATTCAATGTTGACCAGTTGAATACATAAGTACGATCAAGTGTTAGGTAATATATATTAATTTAAACAATTTTTTTTAATAATCAAAAACAATTGGCTTGACAAATGGCTGCTCTGGTTCGGGATATAAAAAAACGCGAATTTTACTAAATATTACATAAGACAACAGACAGTAAATCCTAGTACAGAAGACGTAAAATAAAGAATGAAATACTAAAGACAAGAAGAACAGCAAGACAAAGAGCATGCATGAAAAAGGAGAGAACCATAACTAATCTCTCCAGAGGAACAGGGAATTCACTGCATCCATAGTAGATCCACACAAAACTAGGTTTTGAAAAGAACAAAGTTTCAATGATTTCAGCTAGAAACGATACAGAGAAGAATCGCATAGATCAGCTGATTGTAAGGAAAGCGCTTGAAATATATCACATACGTTTGGCCTCTTCTTGAAGTGTATACAGTAAAAGTAGCTTAGTATGGAGAATTCGATGATGAAATGGAGTATTTTGCTGAGTCCAATGGTGAAAACACCTATTCACCAGATGTAACATAACTAACAACCTGAAATAGACTATAGTTTAGCACATTGATCGAAGTATTTCTTCATATAGTCGAAATTGGTGCCTGATATTGTTCGATTGTAACGCAGCCACTGTCTCTTGGTTTCGATTACGACTCGCATCGGATAATGAGAATGGCAAAGAGAACAAAACCCCAATAAATTACCTTTCGGAGTCGATTAGCCCAACTCTATCAACGCAAAATCGAAACCTGTTATGAAATTATTCGACATGATTACTCCACCGATCCTGGTGGATAATTTGCCTGTCTAAGTGATGTTCCGAAATGACCGAGGACCTGTTCCGGTGTGGTGTGTCTTCCATGCGGTCAGATGTGAGGCTAGGACACCGACCTTATATATGGCCACATACAATATATCTATTATATGAGATCGACCCACCGCTTTGGTAGATTATTCTTAAATGCAGCTACGGTTTCGGTTTACCTTCTATGATAGCGCAGACTTCCACTATTTCGATGCCATAATATTTTGTGAATATCGAACGAGATTGTATGTGTTCCCAGTCATGAAATGAGGAGGGCATCAGATACAATAAACAATAATTTTGTGCGCATCCAAGGAGCGCATTGTTCCAAGGCATTTGACAGCTCAGACGTACCATCTGTTATTGAATTTTGAGCTGGAACGATGGATAATTGCATTTGTTTGAATTTGTTTCCAGAGTCGAACTTCAAACTGGAAAGTTGTGAAACATCCATTATTTTCATGATATATTCTTCGTGGTCATCCAAACTAAGACTAACAGAAGTTGGCATGGTAATGGGCTCTATCATGATCGTATTCTGTCCAGCTAACAATAGGTAGATACAAAACAGGAGACATGTATTGGCGTACTCCAATTGAATTAAATTTCACATAATACTCTCATTGTATTTAGAAATAATGATTTATAAGCGATTCTCAACTACTAGGAATCTTCTAAATTAATTAGTAAACCTACAGAGTTGAAAATACTTCTCTAAATCTCAATGGAGTTCTGGGAAAAATTTCATACTGATATTTTATATTTTCCATCGTCTTTTCTGAATTCGTTCATATTTTCGAATTATTGTTGTGTGTAATTTTTTTCTAGGTCAACTTCAAAAACAACCCTTATAACTCATCATTTGTTTTATTCTGTTTCTGTTTCTATTTAGAATGATTTGTGTTCTGTTATTGTTTTAGTTCATGAAAACTGTATGAGAATTTCATTTTTTTTTGTTATCTGGTTCTGTGGTGACTAGAAACAAACAGTGAATATCTGCCCATTATTCGAATTCCAATTGTGACAGCTTTTTGACTAGTTGACAGGTGTCTGCTGCTTAAGCCTAGACTACACTACCTGGAGACTGAGTTGTTGGTCAATCAGCAATAAATCGTTGATATGCAGTCAAAAACGCCTAGGAGATAGAATGACACTTAAATACTAATTTCGCGAGGTACGATAACCTTCCAGGTTGAATGATTGTCATAGTATACCGACCGTGCCACCGTCTGCTGGAAGTTTAAACATTCACTGCGCGTTTTGTTCGCGTGCCAATCGAGGACGTTCTTGAACTATAACGCCGAACGTTCTTTGGTTTCCAACATTAACTGTCCAGTGCTCGAAGCTATCATCACAACGCGCGCTATCTTCGATTCGCGTCTGCATATCTTCACTTCTTTGGGCTTATAGTGAAGTGAAATCGATTCATTTTTGTCTATCGCATATCCAACTCCAAATATGAGGCTTCATCTTTCTAACCAAGCTCAAAATCTCATTATTTGTTTCGAGATAATAGGCAAACGGAGTTCAGGGCCGTACTCAGCGCCTTTAAAACACCTTTAATGCGTAAATCCAATTTTTAACGCGCTTTTATTAGCTTCACTTGTATGTATTTATGCTTGGACCGAGAGCGAGTGACGCATTTTTGTTAGTATGTTAAGTAAATGAATATAGAACTGAAGAACACGCTTCAATGATGAACTAGGAAAATAAATTGATGTAGAAATAATTCACTCAGGAAAATATTTAGTTCTCCACTCCTGTTTTTACAATATCAATATTTTTCCTAATCAATTTATTTCTATATCCTTCTTTATTTTCGCCTTTTTATATATTCTATAAACGTTGAATGAACAGTCTGACAATGAGGTTGATGCAAAGTCTACTGGTTGAGTGATGAAAATCAGTGTAGATTTGTTGTTCAGTCGCAAGAATGTTTTTAACCAGACTATCTGTCTTCACCAATCATCGATCTCGGTCTTCAGTTGTTGTATTCGCGAGCAGATAATATCATATAGGCTTCTGTTCGATCGATTCTCGAAATAAATACAACTCCATATATGTCACCAACCTTCAGCAATCTGCAACTACCAATTATGGTCTAATTGGTTTTGAGAAACAACATTGATTTTCTGAACTCTTATTTATCACTTCTAATAAATGTGGATACAATTGGTTAAACCATCCAATAGGTTAACAGTACAACTTTGAATATGTGTAAACATTCTTGAGGAAATGATTGCTCACTGGAGTTATAATAAACCACATCTCACAAGCTTCTGCGTCAAAACAGTCGATTGTGCACCTTTTTGATCGTAAAGGTAAGAAAAGATAGAACAAATGGAGCGAATGATGAAAATGGCATTAAATGAAGCAAAGTGGAACATTATTCATCGCACTGAACGAAACTGAACTGCTATCACTTCTTCAGGTGAGAAATAATGACTCGAGGAACGTGAATATATTATAACACCACTTATGAAAAAGACGCCAAGCTACCCCCCTTTTCTTATTACCCTACTGACTTGACCACGTCACTACCCCTCACAGACCTTATATCAACTCTTTGAGAAAAAATTCGTATGCTCTATCAACACTCATCGATCCATTCTTGCCCAAGATAATTTATTTCCGATACTGTATAATGTTCACGATGCAAAGGTGATATTGAGGTGACGTCACAGAACCATTTAGGTCAACGTTTGATCGCATCAACTCGGTACTAAATTAATCCAATATTGTGTCACTGTGTGAGCTCAAAATATACTGAATTTGTTCGAAATTCTTCTGGAATCGCACTCCCAACAATAGTAAATGTGTGGTTGTTCTCATTCGGATAAGTCGAAAGATCCGCCACTAGAGCTGGCATTCTTCTCGAACAACACGAATCCGCTTCTTTTCCTTGAAAGCGACGTAAAAAGAGATCCAAACTAGGAGACAGATCAACCAAAATGGAACGCAGACTGCGATGTCGAAGAATGTGCGATGCTCCCATCAAATATGACATCGGGCATTCCGTCGGACTCATGTGCTGTTTATGAGATATTTAACTGCCCTATAAATCAACACCCCCAGCAAAAACGCTTGTAATTAAGGGCGCAGTCAATCCAAGGAGTAGTGCCTTTCCATTTGCCGTCTCTTTCTTCTCCAGACTCTGTTTCTCTCTCACACGGCTAATTAGCCTTTGTATATCGGTGGGATTCCACCCTGTGCACGTAAAACATATTTATATGATAATCGGCCCGAGATGTGCCTATTCATTATTCTCTATTAGTGTATGGTCGATTTATTGTAGGGATGATGGCTACGGCCAGGATAGTTATTGTTATCGTCGTTTAATCCACCAAACATTCATTCCCAATACAGGAGAAAAAAATCATGGAACAGTTCATTCGAAGAACTGTCTGGTTCTTACTCAAATGATGTTGATTCTTCCATTTCTTTCCAATTGCCAATTGATTTACATAACATATACAGTCCAAAAATGTCAATTAAAACATTCAGGTTACGAAATATCTATACTAAAATCCGTTCGTGAACCTTTCAAGTCTGCAAAACTTTTGGGACGAGACTTCTCCATTTTGGAACACGAACCAGGGTGCACTTGTCACTTGTCATCCTCAACACTTTGGATTATAATAATAACATGTGTTCTCCTCATTTGAATTTTGTTAAAACTGATTAAAACGTATCTACAACATTGTAGTATTGTCGTCATTTGAACAGAGTTCTAGTACCCAGTGAAAAACCCCATTGGGCAATAAAAATACTTGCGAAAGCTGTAAATCGCAGGGACTCGCATATAAAAATGCAACACAGCCAACTTTTTAATTGAAAAGCTTTTTCACCAGCCATTGACTAGCGATGGGGGTGCACAACTTACAAGGTAGAGCTTATACATATAAATGCGTGCGGCGGTTTCTTGTTCCACATTCATAATCGGGGATCCAGGGCACGTCTGCAACTAATCGTCCTATCTGACACTCAACTCGATATTAATTATCACATCGGACACAACAACGACGTTACTCAAGACGATGTGATGCCATCTTGGTGATGGGTAACTTCAATTACAGCTAAAGTCAGCTAAACTCTAACGCATTTCAATCGATTTGAGCTGAAACGTTTTCGGAAGGCGAAGTGGGTCTTTTAATTCAAAAATAAACAACGATATTTCCATTATCCATGAGTCAAATGATACCAATTAATGGAATTTAACGATCTCTCGCCGTTTTTTGGAAAGGAATAAAGGATGATAATTTATTTTGTTATTTTCTTCAGTCTCAATTTTGATGGAATACTTTGTGTGTGTCATGTCAAAATTTGGGATCAATTGGCACAGAACTTTATGTGATTACCTCAAGTATTGGAATAACTTTTTATTTTCATCATGATTCAAATTTGGGACGTACTATGAATGTCTGTATTGTATGTTAGAAATTGAATATTACATATCTCTTGTCTCAAACGTACGCTTGATTGTAATTCATTCTGTTTAAATATTTCAATGGCACCCTCTTTTTTCTTCTCGAACAATACTACGTTACGTTCCATACATCTTACTCTAATAAAAATTTCATGTACTTTGTACGCCTCAAGTAGCACCGTTCCACTCGGCGACATTCATGAAAACTCATAAAACCGAATTTTTTACAACTTATTCCGAAAATGCACTTTTTATCAACGTTTTAGCAAATGAAATAGAGGGTGAGATTCCGTTTCGATATGAGACTTAGGGGTTGCAATGAAACAGGGTAGCTGAATGAGCCCTAGATCTAGATACTACTTCCAGTTCCGGTATTACAGGGTCTTTTCGTTATCAAGACCAAATAAAATAACGATAAGTTTGGGTAAACTGATATCTGGGTTCACCTTAATGATTTCAAGCTGAAATTTTGGACAAGGGTTTTCCAAGTGGACATCAATTCATAGAATGATCTATTAAGAATTTCCAGAACAGATATCATTGAAATTCCTCGAGTTCCACAAAATATAATGATAGTTGCTGTAGATTGTCAACGTTTTAATATACGCTTTATTATAGTTTTGAGCTCATGTAAAATATTTCTGGTATCTTTTCAAAGCATTTTCTTTCGTTACAGAAAACCCTCTGTTGACGACATTGGGAACCCATCCTCAGTAAACGCTCGGTAAGTCAAATATATCTTTGGATATTTCTGATTGATTCTCCCAAATCAGGCTTCAATGTTTCAATCGATGTTAGAAGTAAAATTGAGATGTGTCGTGAATACCCATTATAACAATATAATTCTTTTATTATTAGAATATAGTAAATTCGTTTATCAGCACCTAGACAGGTTAGATACGTGAGCATCAACTCAATCAATTGACCAATTAAAAATGGAGCCTCTCCATTCAAACGGGTACCTTTGCACCTCCTCACGGTCTTTACCATCACAACGTTTCATTCATAAATAGGTCAAGTAATGCTTCTGTATTCAAATAAAGTATGTTTTCGCACTGTTTTTTGGGGTTATTGGAGATATTCATTGAGGTTATCAATGATTGACAAATGAAACGAGAATAAATGTATTTACTGTATGTAACGGAATATTCGAAGTATCTCACTTGACTTTCATTCTCGATTAAAATTATAATTTGTCTCAAAGACAGTCCATAAAAGACCTTGTAAACTTCTTCGTATACTCTCTAAGGTAGGTAGCTTTAGACAATCCGAAATTCTTGTATCACTACCTCGGAGTCCGCTATTCCACAAGATATCTGTTGACATTCCATCGATTGGATCGCAGTTGAACAGACACATAAGAAGTTATTTGCAAGGAAAAAATTCCTGATAATGGTTGTCTGGTTATGCTGGTAGCTTGAGGGCCGCTCTCTCCGATTCAAAGTGACAATGCCCACGTGCTCGCGGAGAAGACACGAAAAAGCGGCAGACTTTCATCGAGAATGAAACAAGAAAACGTTTTAATTGCCGTTTAGGGCTCCCAGCCATCTCGGACATATGTCGGTTATTTATTTTGGAAAATGTGTGCAGTCTTTCGAAAGACATGTTGATACTCAACAATTTCTTTCCTCATCATTTTCGATTATTCATTTCGAAAACTCATTCAACAATGATAATTATGATACTGACACTTCTTCTTCACTATACAAGGGGTTGAAAAGAATGACATAATCAATTTTGAACTCTCTGGATATTCATGATTCACCCTGTATAATGTTGTTTGGCGTGGTTGAGCACTATATAGTAGTTTTGAAAACTAATATTATGTTTTTTGCGAAGTTAATAGTTGGGCAAATTGGTTCTCAAATCCGGATATTCAAAAGTAGTATCTTCAAGTGATCTGTTGTCAAAAGTTATTCTTCTCAACTTATTCTTCGGGTATATTAAAACATTTTCTTGGCTATGCTGGCGTGGTGACGAAAATATATTCATTACATTTAGCATAGGACAAAATGATAACACAAAGTTACACGAATGTAACGATTTAATGACATCGATTAGACTCCACTCCATTCTATGTAGGTACATAATTTTTCTCTCCCCAGTTTTCTATAGATAGGGTGAGAATGCCCATTTTTCTTTCTGAGGCAGTATTTTTAATTATCCGACGCCAACGAATTTTATCATCTGTAAATTCTACGACTGAAAGTGTTTCTTTTTCGTCTACCTCAACTGCAAAACGAGAATTTACTTCAGACACCCCAACAAATTTCTTGCACTAATTAAAAGAAGTTATGTTTTTTTTACGAGGCGGAAGGATGATTGCAATTTGTTTACAACGCCCTGTGTAGAATCTATGCAGGGTGAAACTCGATAACTACAAATATTTCAGAGCGTATTTTGTCCACCCTAGTCTTGAGCTTGGATTTAATTACTGGAAGCTGGAAAAGTCTGTTTAAATCAGATCAGGAAATTGTATTGGCCATTCCACCGATCACTGGATCTCGTAGGTTTGCTGAATTTTAGTCTCTTAAAGCTTGCCTGACCTTATCTTGGAAGTTCTCCAGATATTAAACACCAACTGATTCATATAATATAATATTTCACAAGTGCATACTTGACATTTCCTCAACGTAGTCACACACTGTATATCGTTGTCTGTGGATTGGCACGCGCCTACTTGAAATGCATTCGATTTTGGCGAAATCCCCAAGTCTCAAAGTTCACCCAATTAATAGTTTGATTGGATGACGGGACCGCATCTAGGTAAGAAAAAGAAGCGATATTGAGTGAAGTGACTCGGGTCCCGCGGGTGTTTGTCTTAATTATTAACCGAGATCAAGACAAGCTAGTCGTTAAAATAATTCCCCATAGAGTCGGGAAACTGTGCATCTCATCAAGCACCTAATCCGAGAGCAGCTTTCTTGCGCCTGTAATAATAGCACTCACTCGACAGAACATTTATCTTAATGTGCCCTAATATGTCAATTCTTTCAATAAGACTGCACTATTGATTTATTGTTCAGCTTGTCGAGTCGATAGTGTTCTTATTGGCGCTGCTCTACAACCTGAATGCCATTTTTTAGAGTTCCCCTTTATTGCGACGGAAACACACGGGGGTGTCGATCTGTCATTTCTCAAACTAGAGGTAATAATGTTTTCGTACTGAAATTCCAAAACAGAAAACTTTGAGGAATCCTACAAATAACACACTCTTCCTCTACGCATTGAACATCGTTTCCCACGCGCATGAAGGCGGAGCTACAAGTTCCTAGCCCAGAAGGGTGGGGGGTGGCAAGTCGGGTCCCATGCCTCGGGCGGCAACTTCAATGGGCGGCCAAATTCACAGACGAGTGGCTTTCCTTGCCAAAGAAGAACCTAGAGATTTCACAACGATGTCAATTTTGCTGATGGAGTTTGTTAATTCTTTTTTTATCAACCACCAAAATTCATCCCGAATTTGTGAAGTATATGTCGAGATATTTCTTTATTGTTCTCTGTATTTCTTCAGTTAAAAGTGTGTTTGGATAGTTTGATGCGTTTTCCGCCAGAGATTTGTTACATCCGAATGAATTCTGGCATGCATTCTTCTTCTTGTAGTTTCGGAACAGGCCGAAACGGCCGTGATCGCAATGAAAGTTTAACGCAAACGTGCGGCGTAACGGACTTTTGAGCATAAATGATGCAGCGGTTAAAGCAAGGAGTTGACGAATGGATATGTCCATAAGTGGAGATCAATCTTTATAAATGGACGTCTGTATCGAGAACGGAGTCGGACCACTCGAATTTAGAATGCATAGAAATGTCATCGATAGGACGAGCTGTAATATTTTATGATTAGCCTGTGACCGGGAACAATCACTGCTCGAGACGGGAGGAAGCTGAATCGTTTTCGGTCAGACGATTCCATATTGATGATTCCTTGTTGTAAAGGGGACTCAGGGGTAATCCACCTGCGAATAAAAAGTTATGGGGGCGCTGTAGAATGTATTTTATTCCATTATCGCACCATCAGCTGAACACCAACATTACTTACAGTTTTTGATATAGTCCATTTATTCAAGGAAAATAGTTATTTTCCAATACCATTAGCGCCAAATAGCTAACCACTGAACTTCCAATTGGTTGAGAACATTTAGACTTTGAATTTGTTTGTAGCGGAATCTTTGATTCGCGAATAAGGTTTGTTCATTCTATAAAACTCATATTCTTATCTTCACTACAGCTTTACATCATCAGATAAGTCAAATCATGAAGATTAAATAAAAAAATAATGATTTATTCCTTCAGGAAAATGCTCCTAGTTTATTCTTCACTGATATAGACAATTATACTAATAATTTCCAGATTACAAAAAAGCTTCTGGGTTAGATCACCCTGTACATACCATATTTTACAAAAGCAATAGAAAGTCGAGGTGAAAAATCCTCTACAGAACCGAACTGAGCGAATCAATATTGGACAGATATTGGATATACCGAGATTTGATTGAAGATGTCCACTCCTATAATTTGGGCAAGATGTTCCCCCAGGAGTGGACTTTTAAATCGCTTTTTCATGAGAATTTATTGAAATCAGGCGCACTGGTCACTTGAGTTTACCATAAGAATCTAATAACAGAATGGATATTTCATTCTAGCCCAGCTGTACGTATTTCGGACAGTATTGCCAACACAAACAGGACAAATGACATTTTGAATCAAGGATCTGCGTTCTGAAAACGTGAGTAGGAAACGTTAGAAATCGATTATAAAGGAGTTCATGATTATTAATGAGTATTTTCAATCTAATTTTCCTAGGTTTTGTTTGAGTTTGAAGCATTGATTATATGAAGGAAAAATGCGCATGTGTAGATGTCGAATTGTATTGCATCACATCAACTGTCAGATAATCCTGATTCTGAGATAAAATGAGCACTTTGAGCATAGTGGAAATAGGTAGGATCTTTATTCGTTTTCAGTGGATGTAATTTCGATCGGAATTGTTGGAGAAACATACCGATCACAGGGTAATTTCTTCCACTGCATTGGAAATTAAACTTCGAGGAAACGTTATGCAGATTGGCGACTGCTGAAGCGTGCGGTAAAATTTATTTCTTTGGATAATAAGAAGGAAGAATTGCACGAAGAAGATAATGAAAGGGTGTTTTCGTCGTTCTCGAACAATAGACTCGGTCTCTGTCATTCCACTGCACCACCATTTTTCCATTTCATCGTATCACGATTCATCTCGAAACATTTAGCAGGATGCTAAAGAAACGAAAAGCATTCCAATTCGATTAATATGAATATTTTGTTCACAACAAAGCTACTGATTTTGGCAAAGGTCATTTTATCCAAAGCACCTCCGAAAAATCTAAAAATAAGAATGCTCATATTGTCAAGATATACATTTTTAAAAATCCAATCCAGTAAACCACCAAGTATAATTATATTCTAAATTCATTTCATTATTGTTATAAACAAATCACTTCTGTTTACAAGTCCATGATAAAAGTAGGTCAATACAAATTATATTATGGAAAGGAGAATAACTAATGCAGTTTAGCTGATGTTGCTGATTCATAATCATAGATTTGATAAAAGTAATTGAAGACGGTTTTTTGAGGGAGTCTTCGGGGAGCCTTCAGAAAATTCTAAGCCAGTCTAGAATGGTTCGAACTACCCTTTCGGACTGAGTTCTCAGCAATTTTGTGTATTTTAGGGTAAGCAATTCTATTTTTGTATGTATCATTGAATCTCTCTTGAGGAATGTACCATCAAAATTATCATCAAAGTATATGTTTCGTTTGTACTTCATTTTGTAATCGAAATCATTTTATTTACAATTTCTGAGTATGACCAAAGCGACAGGAGTGACCCCAAAACACCCCCTGTACGCGACAATATCAAATATTTAATCATCATAACAAGCATAATCTTGCACTTGATATGTACTAGATATCTCTAATGTTGTAATAATGAAACTACATTGTTTGATAAAAACATGAGAAACTTCAGGTTCACTTGAAGAATCAGATTATCTCAAATGAAACAGTGAACGAAATCATTTACATATAGCATAATATAGATTTATTATCTAATCTGGCCCCTTGTTTCCAGGCTGCATAATACGAAAGATTCGTTTAAGGCTCTACTCATATCACAACCACAACTGGACATCCTGAATGGACCTAGCATTGTTGCCATATTTAAATATACGCTTTGTGATTTCATTATTCCAATCAATATGGAACTATACAGGGTGTTAGTGAATAAGTGCGACAAACTTTAGGGGGTGATTCTTTGTCATATTTCATGAAAAAAAGTTCATGTAAACGTGTGTCCTAACTTGCTTCATTTCCGAGTAACGGGGTGTTAAAGTTTTCTCTTAAAAACTGACTATTTATTTATTTCTCTGTAACCGGTCGAGTTATGCAAATGAAATTTGGTAGGTTCCAAGAGGTAGTTATTGCGCATTTTTTGACATGAAATTAAGAATTTCATGTTCATCATTGGCGTGCATATGCGTAATGATCTCAATTTTTTTAAAGAAAAAAATGGTACGCCACTGAGATATTCCAAACTTAAATTCAATTTTGAATGTCTCGTTCAATTTGCGACAAAAAGTCTCTCATGCCTTTTTTTCGTGAAGGGCGCTGTTTTTATGCAAAAAATGAAACAACTCAATGCGTATTTTTCATTTCTTTAATCCATTATCTAGTAGCGACGCAAGTAGGCTACTGTCAACATTCCTGTCAAATACGATTAGCGTCCCTTCATTTTTGAGCTTTCAGTTTGTTATAACATTGTTTTTTATGAGTACCTAATTAATTTTTCTTTTATCGAAAAGGATGGAAAATTATACAAATGCGGAAATGTCAGACATGCATTTTGTCTATGGTCGAAGTAATGGAAATGGTCGGCAAGCTCGACGATTGTATGCTGAGTTTCATCCAGAACGTAGGGTACCCCATCACACAATATTTGCTCGTCTTCACCAACGTTTGCGCGAAAATGGTACATTTAAGAAACAGACAGCTGACTGCGGGCGCCCTCGAGAAGTACGAACTGTGCAACTAGAAGAAGCAGTTCTCGAGTTAATTGCGGAGTCACCTGAAACGAGTACTCGAAAGATTGCCAACATATTGAATGTAAGCAACTTCAGTGTATTTAAAATTCTTAAAGAACAGCAATTGTATCCGTTTCATATTCAACGTGTGCAAGCTCTACTACCTAGAGACTTTTTTCCGCGCCTAGTCTTTTGCCATTGGATTCTTCATCAAATCGTTCAAATTCCTAATTTTTTAAATGGCGTTTTGTTTACTGACGAGGCTAATTTTGGACGACAGTGTATACAAAATTTCCATAACAATCACCTCTGGGCCGAGGAAAATCCACATGGAATCTTCGAAGCTCATTTTCAGCATCAGTTTTCAGTAAATGTATGGCTTGGAGTACTTCATGATCATTTAATCGGTCCATATTTCCTCCCACAACGACTAACAGGTGACTCTTACCTCAATTTCCTACAGGAAGAGTTACGTGTTCTTCTTGAAGAAATTCCTCTACAGATGAGACAACATTTCTGGTTCATGCATGATGGTGCACCAGCCCATTTTAGCATCAATGTACGTAATCACTTAGATAGAGTATATCCAAATCGTTGGATAGGTAGGGGAGGTACGGAACATTGGCCTGCTCGATCGCCGGATTTAAATCCTCTAGACTTTTGCATATGGGGTTTTCTTAAGTCATTGGTTTATTCCACGCCCGTCGAAAATGTTGAACACCTGAGGAATCGAATTATAGCCGGCTGCGAGACAATAAGAAATACACCAGGAATATTTACGCGAGTACGACAATCAATGAGGCGAAGAGTTGAATCTTGTATCACGTCTGAAGGTGGTCATTTTGAACATTTGTTGTAGCTTTGCGCCTTATTCATCCTTTAGTGTTATTTTTTGTTATTGTTCTGGTTTAATTTTATTGTGTAAGATAGTTCTTGATAATGTATTAAATAAATGAAAAATACGCATTACCTACGATGTTTTATTTTTTGCATAAAAACGGCGCCCTTCACGAAAAAAAGGCATGAGAGACTTTTTGTCGCAAATTGAACGAGACATTCAAAATTGAATTTAAGTTTGGAATATCTCAGTGGCGTACCATTTTTTTCTTTAAAAAAATTGAGATCATTACGCATATGCACGCCAATGATGAACATAAAATTCTTAATTTCATGTCAAAAAATGCGCAATAATTACCTCTTGGAACCTACCAAATTTCATTTGCATAACTCGACCGGTTACAGAGAAATAAATAAATAGTCAGTTTTTAAGAGAAAACTTTAACACCCCGTTACTCGGAAATGAAGCAAGTTAGGACACACGTTTACATGACCTTTTTTTCATAAAAAATGACAAAGAATCACCCCCTGTAGTTTGTCGCACTTATTCACTAACACCCTGTATAATTAAATCCTTACATATTTGAAAGTCACAATAGTATCAATTACAGCTTCTTGTCTATCTATCAGCTGTCAATGGCTATTACGTGAAGTGTTTTTTATGCATTATAAGAATACTGTGAATTTTTGAAGGGCGAAGTAGGCTTCGATAATTGACAGCTCTCAGGACAGTCCAATGTTATGTTTCGAAGAAACAAGAGGAAGAAGAAGGATGCCTACGTGTAGAGCAGATTCTCCTACTATTTTTGAATATGTCTCAGTCGTTACTTATTCAGGGCGTATTTTTATTATATCACTTGATTTATGATCAACTTCTCCTTCCGAAATAGTTTCAGCTGAACCTACACAAATTTTGAGAAACGACAGTTCCATTCTGTGGTTATGGTTCCAAATGACAGTTAAATTTAATATTATTGGAAACGTGGCAACATCGTTAACTTCGACCCCTGTTTGAAATGTATTGGCGTCCAGTTATGCTGTAAGCCCGATTTGATTGGAAACCACCGTGGAACATTAAAAAGTAAATCTCACACTAAGACCCATGACCAATGTTGGGATTAATGCGAAATAATAGAGGTCGCCGCGACCAATTCTCTTGGCCCTTTTGTCAAGCCTCGTCCGTTTCCAAACCAAATACGAGGCGAAACAATAAGTGGATATCATATCCGATCGTATACAGGGTGGACAAATAATTCAGAGGTTTGTTATACTGAAATGATAGGCATTGAATATTTCATAATGAGCACCAGTCTGATGAAATTTGTTTATGTCACTTAACCTCATCTTCTGTTTTCGGAGTATCGTTGGATAAGTAGATAAGCAGCAACATCGCACTTTGTGGCGAGCTGTCACAACTATCTTGTCAAATCAGCAAAAATCAATTGAGGATTTTTTGAATTTCTTGTCACCGCATCTGCCCATTTGAATAAATTATACAGAAAAGGGGAATGATGAATCAATAATATTAATTTAAATTTGTCGATTTTATAGAATGAGAATAGAGATGCGTATCTCTTGTGAGATTATAGAACAGTCTCTTTCTTTGTTGCTCTTATGGTTTTCTACCCATACCACGGATATATTTTTCCGAAATTTCATAAACTTTGTTGATCAACAGTGGTTGAATTGTCGTACACCATCTTCCCTCTTCTTCATCAAATGTTTCTTCGACAAAAATCGTCATCTCATGAAAGTTTGAGTTCTCGAAAAAGCTGCGAACCGCCCGGAAATTTCGAGCCCGGAGCGCCCATATCGATAAAAATAATCAAGTGGGTGTGTATATGTGTATATCGAAGCTTGAGAGGTCAGTAAAACCGGAACTCATCCCAGCATCATGAATTATATATTGTTCGGATATGGTAAGTCGATACTAGCAAACCGGACGGATATTATTCGATTACAGCACCGGGACACTTAGGTCCGGCGAAATAAAACGGCGGCAGACCGCTGCAGGCATGCCGGCCCAGTCTAAACGACAGGCATTATGTAAACAAGGAGATGACCACAAGGCAAGGGTCGAGAACCAGAGGTGATTTTATTGAATTAAGTCCTCCGAACTTTAGTTGACCACGCTCTGGGATCAACCGGCGTCTAGAGATGACTAGTCGTGAAATATTGAATTCAATTTAAAAGAGATAACAAATTTCCATCCATAGATTTACGTCTATTTTGAACTAATGACAATCAGTTTATGTTTGGGCTCTTGATATGGCACTGTAGACTCAACAAACAAATCCATCTATAGGTTCTGCCAAGGACACGAATAATCCTCAGGGAAGTGGAAATGCGAGAGTGTGAACACTACACTTCTCATGCTTCTGCTGCTGCTACTCACATTATTCGCTTCAATTATGCCACAGAATGTTAATAGCAGTGGAATTAGCCAAGTGTACATGCAGGGTAAATGTGTCAAATTTCAAAAGAAACAAGAAATTTTCGAAACAATAATTGTAGTGAATTCTTAGTTTTCTGTACTTCTCAAATTATTGGAGTGATAAGTTTCCAAATGAAAACATCGTGTATTACTTTATATGAAGCATATTCATCTTTACGTTGATACCAACTACAACAAGTTAATATCACGAATATTGCCGTCCATTACATTTTTATTGTAGCCTAATGTAACTTCTGGTTCATTATAAGCAGCTCGGCTGTTGCTCGACCGTATTGCACAACGGATTTATATTGGGTTCGTGTCCAGGCTGACGGAAACATTAAGACGTTAAGCTCGCCTTTATCACGAGTTATCGTGTCCTGAGATTTACTCTGTCATCAACAATTACGTTATTGCTTTGTTCCGCCATAAGACGTTTGACGTTGGCCTGTTCCTGTGCTCTGTCCCGCAAAAATAATGGCTATCATATCTGGCCAAACTAGCGGAGAACTAATTTGGAAAGATCATCATCTTTGTATGACAGGGGGCTTCAATGGAATATTCATTTATATGTTTCGTAAATTTGCGAAAGACTAGGAAAGGCATTTTATGGAAATTACATACTCAATTTACTATAGATAGTTCACGACGATTCTGATTAAATAAGCGCCATCTGGAGGTGTATAGTGAACATTTCAGCTTAAAAATCAATTTGAATTTGTCAGCAACTAGGCTGACGAATTAAGAAGCTTGTTTAAATGACAGCATTATTATTTGTTTCGACCTTTCGACTATTGTGTTCATTCTACCGTAAAACCTCTGACAAATAAAAAACTGTTGATATTAGCGAGTTCGCATTCTAACAATCAGAAATAATCACTGTCGAATCCATGATAATTCACTGGGAATATTCCTGATACGATGCACCTGTCATTGTACGTCACCTGTCAGTCTGGGGTAACATCAGTGATGACACATCTGCCCTGCAGGTTAATCTACGACAACAAATCCATTCGTAGAAGGATTCAGCCGAATCAGCAATGCATTAAATAAGAATAGAAAGGGTATCTCTACGATGCCAATGACAGTCGGTGTCAACCAGACGAGGTTTCAGTGGTCAACCACCCTATGCGGCGGGCCAAGCCCCATCTGGTCGTCCCCTCTGACGTGTAAATGCCCCATTACTGCGGCCGTGAGCCCAACTTATGGCGTCATTTCAATTTCCAATTCTGACGGCTATCGGCCTGACTCTCCGAACCGGAATTGCCTTCTTTTATCGTCGAATTTAAACAACTCCCGATCTTCGAGTAGTCGCATTATTTTTATCACTGACCATAACCGTATTTTCGGCATTGTTGTGTCTTGTTATTATCACATAGAAGAGGTCGTTTTAATTTTTTTTATATCGACCTGTATAATTTTTCTATACGCTTTATACGGCCTTCTTTTGAAGTTGAATACTTCTTCACATTCTGGGAATATAAGAAACGACTGAGGTTAATAGTTGATCCTTTTATGTTGTTTTCAAAGTTACATTAGGTTAGGTTAGGTTAGGTTGAATGAATGTGAGATGTCAAAAACACAACTCCAAAAATACGACCTATAGAATTAGGGATTCAAAAGAATTATCAAAAAAATCAAATAGATGTCTACAGATAATATTTTCATAATAAATATGACCGTATTTGCAAAGTGGTCTAATGTAATTTGTGTTGTCCCGTCAACTGTCAATATCGCCAATCATGCATCGCCTACTCGTCGAGCTTATAAAAATCATTTTGTATAAAAAGAATGCTAGTTGAACGATTGGCAACACTGATCTGAGAGTGAATTCACCACACGCTGGCGCGTAGTGAGATTATCTCTTGAATGAGAATGATCTTAAGTGGCTCAAGGCTCGTTCAATCAATGAATCAATAGTGGATGTGTACGATGAATGATTCATTTCATCTAACATCTTCTGTGAATGTGACCGGTTGTATGGAATTCATATACAAAAAATATTATGTGATAGAAATGAACTTCTATTGTAATTCACGGTTTTATTAGTTTCCTTTTATCGAACTTGAGTGGTTCGACAGAGATTTTTAGGCCGAATTACTCACTTTGATAATGAGGATTTTATATGTCACGAAGAAATCTAAATCAATAATAAAATAACCTTTGTAGAATTATGTCTATACCCAAGGAATATTTTTGTCGATACTGTACAATCCTATCTCACCTTACCCAAAAAAGGTTAATTAGGAAATTGGTTCAAAATAATATTGAATTGAACTATCTTATTCAAGAATAGGTATTCAAATCAAAGAATGAGCTACTCCTTCTCAATGATTATCATCATTCAATCATCTATAATAATATTTTCTCAATTCTAAAGACCTCATATTATTAAAATGTGATCTTGCATCAAAACAGTAACTGAACATATTTTAAGACCGTGATAAAATCTTTGCCACGCAGCTGGAGGATATATTTTTTGTTTTTGTCTCTTTTTTCATATGCGCGAACCAAAAAAAAATAATAAAGTACTTGCGGCGATGTGAACAGATAACTTTGATTAGTTTACTCATGCCGGAGATGTGATCAGGTAGGTTTGCTTTGCAGTATGATTTAAGTTTGCTAACAAATCAGGGGCGACTCGTTCACACGTACAACAGTAATACTTCTTATGCTGATATCGAATATGTTTCCGGTGTTTCTGTCTCATCTCTAGTGTTCAAATTATATGGAATAAGCGATGAACTACTTTGAACCATTGACAATGAATTCGTTCTTATTGATGTTCTTTTCGAAATTGAAACTTTTGGACCTTTGTTACAGTATGTCAACTCTTGGACAAGTGAGAACTAAATGTGTTCCAAGAATACTTCTTCTTTCGCAAACTCTTTAATATTGTTTGAACCATTGAACAATGCCAAAAATATAGGAACAAACAAGAAGTACATGTCAAACGACACTAAAGAGTTTTTCTGACCTCTTACCAACTGATACAACTAGCGACCATATTGTGACGACAGCTGCTGTAGTGTTCACAGTTATCTAAGATTATTTTTGGTATCTTGTTCTTTCATTATTTTTGGTTTCATTCGGATTCACAGGTACCCACGTGTCACCTGTATATTCAACTAATTTTTCAGCAATGTTACGTTTCAATCAAGTATAACTTTTTGAACGAATGTAACCTTTCTGTATGACTAATTATACAATTTATACCCGATAGCAGCATTCAATATTCGTATCCAAGCCTAGTAGTAGATCCATTGGAATCCTAATCGTTTTGAAATCGTTTGTACGTAATATCAGATGATTCCTATTCCTTACAAGTAGCGTTTGTTTGTCGTCAGAAAAATTCTTTCACCTCTTATAGACGCCTGCTGAATATAAATTATTGAAATTTAAATACCAATTGTGAAGTACAGGCAGTCCGATGTATATGTCTCAATTTATGTACTTTATGTATGTGTCATGTCAGCCACAGAATGTTAGAGTGAATGAAGTTCTTTTATTTTATTATTGGACGTACATTGAATATAATATCACCAGAAACTTTCTAAAGCAAATAATATCATCATCATTGACATTGAAAACAGGTATTTTTTGGTGAAGATGGACAAAAAAATTGTCAGTACGCCTCTGTGATCGGCTTGGCTTTGATCGCAACATCACCCGGTGTATGGTTATGGATCCAGTGTAATCATTTTTTGTCTCATAATGAGATCGGAGTTTTCGGCGTATCCAATAGCTGAATCATCGAAAAAAAAATCGATTTTTATCGAAGATAAATACAGAAAAAGGTGAAAATGTAATATTCATGAAAACAAAAAAGTGTCATAAAAAACTTTCAATAATAAAAGACCTAATTTCATGGATATTCAAGTAGTTGAGCCACTCAGAAAGGATACCTACACAGCATTGTATACCTGGTATTATAAATTATACAATAAACAGCCTACTGTTTGACTTTATTCTGACTCGATCTCGACTGGATTTCCAAAAGCATGGCCGAAAGTGAATGATGACTTGTAGTTTGCTCTTTTTTACAACATACAGGCCAGGTCGGAGTGAACGCTGAGACCGTTTACTCCTAAACTATTTTCTGGTGAAATACGAATGGGAAAATATTGAGGCACCGATTTTATAGATAAATACAGAATAAACTCTAGTACAGTAGAGAAAAAATCAATTTCTGCCCAAACTATTCAAGGTATATCCTGATACAGTTTCAATTCAAAATCACAGGTGACAAATAAGGTCCTGAGATCATGAAAAAATGTATTGTATGTAAACGTACAAAAAGTCTTATTGTGTGAAATCAGACGATCTTGGTGACCATTCAATGGAACCTCTTCTATCAATGTAGTGTCTTGGAAAACTGTTAGAAGTCGTTAAACGTTGCATGAATGTTGATGACTCACATTTTGAACGGTTAGTAAGCTGAATTTGAGAATAATAAGAAAAAATTATAGGATTATGAAGAAGTTATCGACCTCTAGCTATGAGACTAATGTTATGGATAGTAAAAAAACTTCTCATCCAAATAATTACCTGACGTACCCAAGCATTTCTTTGGGGTGGATAGTTTACATTGGTTCACCCTGTAGATAACAGATGATAACTTTTCGTTGGATATTTTCCCAGTATGATTTGGTAACGGGCAAGTTCCTCTTTTGTTCGATGCATGAGTTTTTAGCATATTTGTTCTTCCTCCGTTGATTTATGTTCTTGAAGGCTTAGATATGTGGAACCACGAAAAATCGGGTCGATGTCAAGTGAGTTATCCGCATCACAGCATTCCCCATCGGTGTTTGCTGTTCAATTATGTCCAATTACGTCAATATTGCATCCCCTGTGCTGCTCTGTAATCCCAAAGAAGTTGTAAAGGAGCCGAAATTCGATTCGGGAAGTTCCAGGTGAATTTCGGGGATGATTATGATGTTCTTTGGGGGTGAGTTTGTGGCGGCTCGACCGGTCCTCGGCCTTATGGGGTAGTAATGTTGGCGGGATGGGGTCGTAAATGCAGCTGATGCCTCGCCGGCTTGACCCCACTGCCCCATACTGTATGAATCATTTATCCAGGCGTTTTTCATATACAGGGCCATGTCGAACTAGAAGGGTTAGCATCCAACTATGTGTACCTATATTGGATGTAGGGTGTAAATAACTCCTTTCTAAGTTAAATCTTTGAATTCCTTTCAACATTGCTTGGATCAACAAATGAGACAGGCCAATGAGTTCATTAAATAACCATCGCCAAAACTCTCAGAATACCTACTCAGAATCATGGTTCCTTATATGACATTGTAGGCTAAACATTGAGATTTTTTCAGATATTGTTCTGAATATTAATCATTGGTGAATATGACAGCTGTCAAGTCTGCTTGAATTATATTAGGAGTGACATCCTAATCCGAATAATTTTTTGAGTTGTAATAGTTAAAATATCGATGTCATTGAGGAAACGTTCGAAATGATCCTTGATTGAATAAAATATTGCATATATCACATGGGTGAAATGAATTTTCTCTTCTCGTGGAGGTTCAAAAAAATCAAGAGTGCCATCCAGGTACGATCGAAACGAGAGCAAAGCCGAGTGATATCATGACGGTCATGTATTAGTCGAGTATCACAGGGGGTGTTAATCCACGTATACTGCTATAATGTCTTCAGCGTTGCTCCGTGGCCACTGAGAGATTGCTGAAGTGCAAACTCTTGTTAACTTCCCAAGTTACTTCTCCATCGCATAATCCACAAAGAGGGCATGGACGGCGTCATAAAAATACGGAAGAGGCTCGACTTGCCACAATGTTTCGAGAGGTGATCGTCTTGTGAGCCGTAAAAATAGTTATTGCGTCTCAATTTATTAACTGATGAGTGTTAAGGCGGACTTTATGTTACAATAAAGTTATTGCTATAGGCAAAATAACCAAAACGTATATGATCACATGATTATTCAATAAAGAACAAAGATGTGGGTGTGATAGATGTTTTCAATGTTCAATATCACAAAATAAAAAGTGTACAGTTTTCCAGTTGGTAACACTTTTGCAACGATGCCATTTATTCAATATTATCAAGAAGATTTCGCTTCGATCAGATTTTTTGTGCAGTGATAATGTGTATTTAATTTGGTTCAAAATATTTATTTATTTATTTCTCAACTGGTAACACACCAATTTGTATAATACAAGTTTTTACATATCGTGAGAATGTTAACTCTAGAATTAACCTAAAATTAGTAAACTCACAATAATACCAATATTAGTGAAGAGATGACAAAAAGTACAAAGAAGATAATATGGAAAACTTCGAGTGGGAGTACTAAAAATAATGACTTCCATCTCCATTGGAATCTATAGGGAAAATAATTGGACGCCATATTTGCTATGAAGAAATTTCTAATGATGAATTCGTTTTATCTTTATAAGTACTCTAAATACATTACAGACGAAGATCACAGAACACAAGACATACTGTTTTAAACATTATAGCTCTATTATTCACTTTTTGAAGTTGACAGTAGACAGTTCATAAAATAAATAGATCCTACATTTACACAGAGATGTTCAAAGTGCTAGAGATGTTTCTCATTTGATAACCTTCTACGCCAAACTCTACTTATCTGAGGAATGAAATAAATAAATACAATTATAATTTGGCTACATTGTATAGAGATCCACCATTATTTATGATAGTTTAGTAGCTCTGCTGTGGCGTATAGCGTATGGAAATTATTCCAAATTATTTCACAATTTCCATTGTGTTCCTTCATCTCATGCATCACCTACGCTCCTGGTAAAATTTAGGGTAGGGGTCACGGTCGCTTGACGGTTTTATGCACGTCGTTTTCTGCACCTATTTATTCCCCAAACTAAAATCTCACCCATTTGGCTAATCTTGAATCCAAGAAACATATCTTACTAGCACTTCCAGTTGCAGTTAACCACATTAAGTGGATAATTATATTCATTATGAGTTTTGTAACTGTGCGAAGTAAGAAGGTATATTGCCGTCCTGAGACGTTCCAGATTTTCGGAAGCTCTTTAGTTGTGATGATTTATTTTGCAGCATCTACTAAATTCAACAAGCCATCTTGAGAACAATTCTTCACTGAATGAGTTGATGTAAAGAATATTTCGAGTTCATGATGATGAATGATTAATTGAATTGATAAAGAATAATTTATCAACCCATTATACCAATTCAATATTGACTACTGAATCCATTTCACTATATTGATATTTGACGAAATCAACTGAAAGCAATAACAGACTAAGTTCCCTGAGGACTCCATTGATAAATTTTGGTAAAGATTTTTTGTTTTTTATTGCAATGACACATTCAGATTCTAGAGAGTTATCTCATTCACCGCTAGAAACTATAAGATTTTGACAAACTGTCATGTTATTGATGAAGTAATGAGGTGAAATTATACTTTCGAAAAAGATATAAACTGACTTTCCCTCACTATCAAAAATTTGATGATTTGTCATCCCCTAGCCCAAGGGTGAAGGTTTCCACATTGATATTTGCATTCAATATAAAAAATAGGCTTCCAACATCGATGATTTGGATATATCCTTTGAAAACATCGATACTTTATGATATCGAATATTATGAGATGAAACAACATAACCTCAATGGATTTTTTAATGTTGTTATTCAAGTGAGTTCTAGCTTTTCCATCCGTTTTTCTAATTCGATGTATGAAAACATGAATATATACAAGGAGATTCGTTTTATATTCTGAATGAATATAAGTTATGACATATTAGAAACGAAAATGTCATCACTGTAGATCAATTTTAATGAAAGAATTGTATTTGCTGTTGTCAATACAAAAATTATACAAAATTGAATATTATATTATAATTTTTCTGAATAGACCAAGGAAATCATGTTGACTCACCCTGTATAACCATTCCTATACAGTTCGTTTCATTCCATATGCCTTACACTGACACGATCTTAAAGAAAAACAATCTCAATATCGGAGACTACTTGATTCCGCAACTTCTGTAATTCGTACACGAAGATTTCTATACAGTACGTATCACCCCTCGAAGATATATCGCTGTTGTCCTGAGATATCGTGGAACACGTGCTCACCCCAGGTACAGGGTGATATGGTTTGGCAACAACTGCTCCGACATGCATGATCACGGCCACCCTGGGACAAAAACTGACTAGATTGTCGATTTATTGGGGCATATCCGATATTTATGGATACTATCGGAATTGCACTGTTAGAACTCGCGTCGCAATTGATATTCAGAAAAGTTCGGAGATTTGAAAGAGATATATTGAGACGGAGATACCACATGTTTTGCGTTTAGGCGGTGCACCGTTAATGGAATGTACACGCAGAAAAAATATTGTTCAGTGAAATACGTCAACAGAATATTAATTTCATCATATGAAATAAGTGAAAACAGCATTCTGTCAGTCATCAACACTAATGAACTTCTTGGGTCATGACCTCTTAGTAAAAACGCATTGTATATTTGTAGTAAGTAAAACTTTCTCTACATATAGAAATTTTGTTTGTGAATATGATATCCTGGATATTTCAAGGTCATTAAGCAGTTGATCCTTTGTTTCGTACTATTTTTGCAACATTATTTACCCAATCCTAGTAGATGTCAATATAATCATAATGATTCAAACTGAAGTAATCAAAGCTCGTATTCTGAAAACGTTTCTGCGAAACCATACGTCATAGACTCAAGAGATACACTTCATTCGGATGTTTTGGGATACCCTGTATATCACGAAAATAATTTCAGAATGTACCTATCCTTGATCGTTTCATATGTAATAATACCCTGATGTATATTTTTGAACAAGAAAAAACTTCACAATCGCCATTCAGTCTATTTATTCAAGCAAGAGTTGTTGTGACAGCTTGACAGGAAGTGCGATGTTGCTGTTAGTCTTTTTTTTTACATTTTGACATTGGATTGTATAGTGAAATTTTCGATTCATAATTAAGCTAATAGCTCTTCAATTAAGCCTGCGAATAAATCAACACCAAACAAGTGTCAACTTCCCTTGTTTTCCCATCCAACTTACGTCAGCTACGAGCATCAGTTCGATTGACAGCAAGCACCTAGTATTGTTTTGGTTTTGTTAGAGTCCGATTCTGCGGTATCTTCAAGAGTGGATGGCTGTCTTTGGTGTTTGTGCCGTGTAATCAAGCCAGAAACCGCAGCTCGCCATACTCCGTTCTCTGTCGAACAATTACAATAGCAGACCGTATAATTTCGAACCATAAATTAAATTGAGCTACGGTCGACGGTCGGCCGTAGTAAAATTCAATTCAATTGTTTTTTACAATATACAATCATATTTCCTGATAGTTTGGTATTAGCGACCATGGGTAATTTCCATAGAGGCTTCAAAGTAATTACCATCCCGTATATTATTTTCCACTCATTCATCGATTATTTTTTTTTCGAACACACTTTTCTCAATCACCCTTGCCGAACGTGTGAGAATATGGTGAAGTGACCTTTGAATAACAGTTGAAGTCTCGTTGATACGGCGGATTCATGCAAGCATCAATTAAAATTGAAATGAATCAAAACCAGAAACTAATGAGGTGACCTCTGAAGCATATATGCAAGAAATCGGGAGATGGAGTCTTACTCAGACATAAACATGGAAAGGTTGCCAACTTTCAACATTTTTTTCCTTCTATGAATTCATAACGACGCATGCGCCAAGTCAAATTCCTTGCACCAACTCTGACAGCTGCAGAGTGTCTATGAAATCAACTAGTCATGGGATTTGTGCGTAAATAATTATCATTGGCACAATTATGCAATGATTTCAACACCAATTTTTCCTAAATGTCATATTTACCCACCATCTATCACAACTTTTTAGAACTCGGATAAGGATTTTCACATTGCTTGTCACCATGTTTGAATTGAGAAAACAGGTCAGACATAACCTCATTTTTATTGATTTGTCAAAATCAAATTTCATTTAGACACAAACCAAAGGCTACTAGATATTTCAATAATACCAATGCACCCAGATTGGCGGAACATTGATTTAAATGATTACCTTTATAAAAGCAATGCGGTTTGATGTGAAAAACTCAACTCCAGTCTAGTCACCTATTATTAACAGTTGTTGGAATATGGTAAACATTGCGGTTTCTTTGGATTATCGATTTCTCAGTCTTCAAGTTCAGTCTTCGGTGTGTGGTTCTCCTATACAGTTCAATGAATAGTGCGTTCCATTTTGCCGCATGATTTATATCATAATTGATGAGCAGTTTGAAGTATTGTACAATAAGATGAATGAAATCATGATGATTTTGGACGAAAATTTACACGAGTACTTATATGCTTGGAATAAATATCTGGAAATTTGCGCAAAGCAAAAAAAAATACTCTCAGATATCCTCCTGGACATCTTATTTTGTTTCTGGGAAGAACACATCACATACACAATTGCACCATGCTTGGAAAGAAAAATGGATCATAAATCCCTATTATTTTTCCATGTTGCGGTCGGAATTTGCCCCATAAATCAAAACGTTCCTAAGTCGAAGTCAACAAGAAAGGGAGATCAAACTCAGCAAATTAGGAACCCTCCACCAACACGTGGTATCTCGGACATCGAATTCTTCATTCATATCTAAGAATGACAGAGATTCGGCTGCATTTTCATATAAATTACATCATATTTCTGAAAAGGAGGGCGCGTCCTCTCTAGCTGTTAGTCATTCTGAAGGATGATTTATAGCGGCGAACATATTGCCGGATAGACCCACTTTCAGCCTTCGGCCAGCGGCTTGTCTTCGTTCCAGACAACCTGCAATATTTCAGCACAGGATTCGCACCCCAGCTGAACATATTTCGATTCTAGTTAAACGGTTTTTTAATAATAGAAGATAGGAGATCGTAGTCGGCCTCGCTTGGCCTGGCTTGCCAGGATTCAGAAGTTTGATATTGGCTTGCCTGCCCCAAGGATCTATCTATACACAACTCGCCACGCTTTTTCACAACCCCCCACCCTCATTCGATACGTGATTGGTGTTTTGAAGACTCACTAACTGAATTTGGATTGTTATACAGGGTTCAACACAATAATCAAAACTTTTTCGTTGTTTCAAGTAGTTTTTCAATCACCACACACCCTGTATGTTGTTAACTACATGAATGCACGATAAGAGTGTGTTTCAACTGATCTGTAGGTTCATATATCTTATAAAATACTCTCGAATTATTTATGGGATATGAATATTGAAAAAGAAATTGATAATAAATATTGTAATGATGGTGATGACAAATTACAATCTTTGATTTCTTTTGAGATATTTAAGTATATACACAGCTATACTATTTTTATTCATCAAATACAGTTCTGACAGATTGAGGCTAGTGACAGTGTGATAAAATTCAAAAAGTTACCAAGTGTATATTTAAAAAATAACCCTGTTAAAATATAGTAGATTATGAATAGTTTCATTCCATTATTCCAAAGTTATATCATTCATTATTATTGTTTTTCATTATATTTTCCATTTATTACTATTACATATTTATATAGATTTGATTAATTGATGTATTTTGCCTATGTTGGTTGGTGTACTACATCCTATATTGTGAACATTATCTCTGATAATGAAGCATAATTCAAGATTTGGTTATATTTCAATACCATTAGTGCAAAATAAAAAGTATCTAGCTAACCACTGAACTTCCAATTGGTTGAGTTCGGCCATCAATAATTTGGCAACACTTCACAGTGGCTTCACAAAGATGCCAAATTTGATACTTTGGTATAATATAATGGAGGGCAAGTGCACAACAAAATATTCTTTACCAATAAACAAAAAAGACTAGGAAGATTCGAATCGAAATCTATGAACTAAACATATATCTCATAAATAGTCTTGCTAATGAAATAAACATAAATATTGCTTGCATGACTTGATAGAGGGAGCCTTCGCCATTTATCAAGTCGTACCATCATAAATGGCAACACTGCGGCGTTCGCAGTTATGGCGAATGCGCTGTTTTATTCATGTTTTGGTGGATGCATTTGAAAAGACGGTACAAATTATCGAATGGATGTCGCCCCAAATCCGATGGGGTACACACCCTTTCCGTTTAATGACCGGTGTCATAATCTTATTTGAGAAGGCGAATTGTCTAGGGACTTTGCGCTTTTTAATTCAGGTCCAACTGCACGACAAAAGTATCTTAGTCTCTCAGTGCATTGGCGTATCATGAAGAAGAATTCAGTTTTATTATAGTGAATTCACAGTTCTGTAAGTTACCTTGAAGAATCTATGATGATCAAACCAACGATAGAAAAGTTCAATGATGATTATGAAAAGAGGATTAAATGTTTTGCAAAGTAACAGAAATATCAGAATAATTTTTTAGTACTCCTCAGGTTGAACTTTCAAACTCGTACTTGCAATTACCAATCACTGTGTTTTTTTTTTGATTTTTCATGTTTCTAATTACAAAGACAGTATCCTGTAAGATAATTACTCGGTACGTCCCTGATCACAAACAGAACATTACAATGCAAAATGAAGTAACTCTAAATGAGTACATTTGTAGGTATCCTAAAGGGTTGAATTGAGATTTTAATTTCACACGCAATAACACTCAGGCCAAAGAAACACAAAAGGGTGACTTTTATTCTCATCGTGGTGATTCGGAATTACCGCGGTTTCAAAAGTGTGATGTCACTTGAAATATGCATTCGTATTGGCCACGAGAGACAACTTTCTTGTCAGACGAAAAGACGAGAAGAAGAAAGAATTCCCACAAGGTTCGGTATACGCGACCACGGATTTGCATTTTATATCTCATAACATCAGCGCCTTAAACATTTTATTGCTGTGTTTTTATTAACTCAAATGAGATATCTTGTAAAGATCAAGACGGATGATTATAACATCATACAATGTGGAAACTTCGACCGATATTAATTTCGAGTTATGTTTAGCTATGGCGAAGTTTTCAGTTTGAAATCGGCGAATTCCATATCAAATGTGAAACCTAGCCTTAGTGAAGATAAAACAATACAGGGTGTCAAGAAAAAAAGTACCATTCATAGTGCCACGCCATGAAATATGAAAGAAAGGTCCTATGAATTTATGTCCGGAACTGTTTCCTTCAAGAAATACAGGGTGTTAAAGTTTATTTGTTTCTTTTTTGAATAACTTCGGACAAAGAGGTGAGGATTGGACGAAATATCCTATTAGTTTTTGGATTACTAATAGGGGGCGCCACATACAGGATTCCTCTATATTTATATCAACCCTAACATTCTAGACTAGAAAAATCGATTCCTCTATCTTTTCCATCCAAAATGGTATACTTTGTTGCTAGGACCAACAGTTTCCGGTAAAAACGAATCTAAAAGTTACGATGCACGAAAATTGTCCAGAAGCGCCAAAGTAACCTACTTACAATAACAACCATTGTTGTATTTCTTGAAGGAATAATATTTTATGGCCTTCTATCGCGTGGCACTATGTATGGTACTTTTTTCCTTGGCACCCTGTACATAGTATGAATTTATATTGTTTTTTTTTTCATCTTATATGTCATTGCAGAAACTTGAGTGTCATTTGAGGAAAAAAGCTATCGATTCCACGAGAAGTGATGCTCATTCGAAATAATAGAATCATTTGTCATTTGCAGTATATCAATCACCGTTTATCACCGAGACTCGTATAGGTGCATGTAAAAATGTATAAACGTTTCCATTCACCCAGTGGCAATACTCTATGTAAATTATATTTGAATGAGAAAATGGCCAATTTATAACAATAAAACGTAAGGAACATGTGACAGAAGATATGTAGTGTACAATTTAAGTTTAAAAATATTCCTTCGAAAACATAAGAAACGTCCCTAGAGGACATTAAATCGTTTTAGTGAAGCGTATCGTAATCAGCAAGGGAAAGAACAGGAAAATCCTGTATTGCCAACCTTGATAAATGCATGTTCTACTTCACTAGAATCCCAATACGACTCCTCGTATTTTTTTGAATTCGAATATATATTATATACTTATATAACATCTTCGCTACTTTCATAATCATTTATTTATTCGTTGAAATTTCAACACCTTTATCAATTAGTCATGAAATTGTGAATAACAATATCGTGATCATCACATTAGATTACAACTTTTTGATGATCAACCACCTCGATATAGTAAGTTAAGTCGAATTCATTATAGTCTCTGCAATTATCATATTTATTGAGTAATAGTTGGTGCGCGATAACATATTCTGAATACAGGAAGAGAATTTCTCAGATGACAATAGGGGAGACCACTAATTTTTCAAAACAGCATAATCGTGATCTGTATGTCCAAAAAGTACTATTCATTATTTTAAAAATTTTTCATTCGGTCTATATCATGAATGAAATTATGAAATAAACGGAATTGATTTCGAACGTACAATTTCATGCGCACATTGTGACGTGCTTAACCCTACATCGCCCATCGACCTTGAGCTGGCCAATCATAGATTTGTTCCATAGTAAATCTTACTGTGTTGCCGCCAAAATACCAAAATATTCTCGGAATGAAAGATGTAAAAGAATACAATATAAATGATATTTTTCCACAAATTATCACTTAGTGGTCATCCCCATTCAATCGAGTTTTTTGTTGAGTACCAAAAATAATGACTTGAGATGGATGAGGAGGATTAGTTTTGTACGCTTGCATATTTTGTAACATCTTGTTCCTATCCCTTAGAATCATTCAGGCTGTTGTTAGTCATCTTGTCTTTTGTCACATTTGAGTTGTTTCATGGTCGTACGCGACAGACTTTTCCAAGAACGTGTCCCATCTCATACCCTCTTACGTATAAGGGTTGATTTGAAATGCGCAAAGGGTACATCAGGTAAATAAGTCGCGTCAGAAAGCCATTCCTTGTTTTATGACGAGGGATTGCAAATTCTTCAAGAGGATGACGCCGACTTAGCTTATTTCGACAGTTCTTCGTTCGATGTACTGATATACCAGGCGATTTACTTTTATCACCTACTTTATTTGCGTTTTATGGGATATTCGGCACTTCTGTTTTCGATTCCCATTGTCGCAAATAGAGCTCAGTTCTTTTCGAAGGAATGTCAATTCAGGAGGATGTGTAAGATACTTCAAACACTTGATGGAAAATTCATAGTGAAATTCTTGAACCAGGAAATGTAACTTTTTTTCGTGAAATGGACAACTTTGAATATTATTATCAAATTCTTGATATTTCCGATCAATTAAGTGATGAAGAATGACGAAGAACTCGAAAAATAATCTTGATTTAGAAAAGGTACCCCCTCTTTGGTTTTTTTTAACACTCCAAAGTCATTGTCAATGAATATTCTCATCAATTTTGCATGTTTTTGATCGACCAAGTGATGAAAAATTACGAATGATTTGAGAACTGTTCTGTATTGAAAAAATAGGAGTTTAGTACCGTTTTAAGCCATTAATCTTTTGGTAACCATCCAATTGGAATGACTGAATCCTATTACATGGATAATTCGAAATACACCTAAACATTACTGTTTCTATAAACACAATGAATGAGGCGCTAGCGTCCGAACAAATGACATGTCATTAAATCTCGAACACATCCATTCATTTCCACGTTGAAATAAGCACTGAACATGAATTGATTACTGCATTTAGTTGCGAAGTCGTGAACAGGCAGGCACCACAATGCCTCAAAAGATAATGTTTTTGCTGTAAAATCAACCCATCAAGAAAGAAATTTGTGGGTTTAGAATAAGTTTGGTTAGGTTAGGTTAGAAAAATGCACGTACATCGTTCATCATTTTTTACAATTCAGTTATAATTTGAATTGAAAAATTGAAGTGTAAAATGTATTGGTTGCTTTATACAATTTATGTACAGGATGAAGAATCATTTTTGTATAGTTGAAATAAAATGATGAAATTATTCGTCTTCAATTCACAAATCATATAAAGTCACTGTGAATAATTTGTTTCAATAAAAAACTGAAAGATTTCAATTTGGAACTTGGCAGTGTCAGAAAGTTATGAATAATTATTCAATCGTACCAATTGAATATTTTTTGCATTTGATATATTTTTTAGTTACTACGTATGACAAAATATATATCAAATAGGCAAATATTCTCGTGAGGATTAGGAAGTTAGCGTATTCCATGTTCTCCTGTATATGAATGAATTCATATGAAAAATATTTTGTTAGAGCTTATTTGCATATAACACCCTTCCTTCATCTGTCATTCAATTTAGTATCGTTTAATGTGAGATTCGTAGTGAGGGTTCAGAATTGGGCGAAATAATCATCCTTTCACTACTCTTGAATAAATTATTTATACCTATAATCCGATTTTCATGCCAAAACTTTTGTCAAGTTCAAATGACAACTCATGATTTCATGAGTTTGGTAAAGGTAGTGTTACGCCATTGGCATTCCTGCTTGATTACAGCATGAAATCTTATAACATCTCCATACGGTTATCGAATTCTTCACTCGGCGATGGAAGCAAAGAAAACGCGGTAAATAATGCAAATGACATGATGAATATCTAAATGAATACATTCTACATACCGATATTACTTATGTATGCATTATGGTAAGGGGGATTCCTAATATCTTTAGCTATCTATATGTATATGATTAACTTGTTTGGTCCAGATCATCAACAGTTCGCAAGATGTTGATATCGAATCGAAATTCAGGCTCTACCCCCAACGAAATAAAAGCACAGGACCGTAACACCAATATTCACTTACCACTTCATAATTCGAGAACATGTTTATTGCAGGCCTAATTTTTATTTTCTACATGTCTTTTTTGTTTTATTTATCCATTCTCACAAATATTATTAGGATATTATCAAGAGCCAAAGTGATTTCCTAAATTGATCTCAATAACTTTTTTGTGAAGGTGATCTAGAGGCTCATTGTGTTTCCTCAGTCAAACTGAGATCTTGAGAGACTTTAGTCCCTTTGCATTATTCTTCTGTAGTTTGGGACCTCACAATTGTATAAAATGTTTTCAATAGTCGACTTGTCCGAACAAACTGTAGTAGCGTATTCAAATCTGGATGAAAATCTGTGGATACAGGCCTGTATAAAGCAAACATGCCCTATTCCTGTCGATATTTCAAGATGATATCTAGTTAACATGCAAATTGCAAATATGTATAAGCCGCGGTCCCGTCTTCAGACGTCCCTAATAGAAAATGATATAGAGACGTTATTAAAGAGTCCCGTTGCTAAATTGACTGTGTCACTCTGTTTTCTATCACACTATAATCAGTATATGTCATCGATCGATTGTAATTTGGGACCGAGCAAAAATTTACATATAAATTCAAAATCAACGAGCTGGGCGTAATGAGTATATTTTTTCATTATTACTTTCACATTACTGTGGGTGTACTGACATTACCTGTATAACTTGAGACGAGATGAGATGGGATGGAGAACAGGTCTCAAGGGAACGAAAAAATACAAGCATTTAAGTTGTGATGGAAAAGTTCTTCAGTACAACACCTATTTCAGAAGAGCACTCGATATTGAGGATAGAAATACAGGTCATTTTTATATGAAGGAAAAATCTGCATTTTTATGCTGAATAATAATTTAGGAGGAAACCGAGAAAATTTTGAAAACATGACAGACACAGTTTTGAGAGTTATCGGATTGATCATTTCAGCACCAGAAAAGGTTGTAGGAGAACAGATAGAGAATCTTAACATGTTATTTCATTGGGAGTTTCAATAATTTATTCAAAATTGCAATTGCACTGGCTCCAAACTTTTGTTCAACTTGTTGGCAAAACACTTAGTGTGATAGCTGTCAAACTCATACACTTGTTCTTTGGATGTTAGGGCTAACTGAAAATCATAGGAATGACAGTCTACGAACATTTCAGCCCACGTAATATGCTTCTGATCAATTTTCCATGATTATATGTTGATTGGTCCTCCAGATATACTATATTGACAAAAAAAATCCATGTAGAAGTAGTTCTATGGACGTCGTGGCACACGTCTAAACACGAATATCATTTGAATATTCCCACTTCCAAAAAGATGCGACGTTGGTCCCCTTCTGAAGACTCGAAGTTACTTTATATTCAAGGAGAACACGTCCCGAATCAAGAAATAAAATACAGATATTTCTGGGTTCATTATTGGCATTGTGTATGAAGGGTTCGCGAATTAAGAACAGAACTCCCGAAGAGAGTAGTGAGTTGCAAATAATTCAATAAAGGGCTGAGGGCGGACCGAATTTCGCAAAGCCGGTATCTCTTTAATACTTCCTTGCTATTTCCGGTTAGACCGAGACTGTTGTGATTAAAGAAAGGGTTACAGGAAAGGGTTCGCTTCGTCTTGCTGTGACTCAGTTTTTCCTATTAACAAGGATCGTAGCAATCCTTGTTTGTGAGTGGGTTGAGTTCTATTAACAGGAGGTAATACTCGTGATATCTTTTCGGAAAAAATAATAACACCTTTTCACATCTCAATTATCTATTCATGAGACCTTTTCAATTTTCTATTTTACACATTCATTAGACAAATTAGCCAAGTTTCCTCAGTCTTCGACTACTTTTGGAATATCCTATATACAGGACTAAATGACATTGAATCATGAAAGACCCTGTATATCATTCAGTTTTTAGAATCCTCCTGAAATGCTGAAAAAATATGTATACAGGGAGTTCCTTGAAGACATGCTCATATTTAAAGGGGTGATAAAAAAACTTCCTATAAACGTATGTTTTTAAAGTCCTAACTTTTGAGATACAGGGTGTCAAAATATTACACTCTTTCTAAGGTAGTCCTGTTTCATTTATTTTTCAGAAGGTTTTGATAAGCAGCCGTTAAAAAAATTATAACTTTGACATTGTAATGAATCTGATCTCTTAATTTGCTTTTAGTCAATGCACAAACATTTTCAAGCCGCATCAGATTTTTGAGATTTTTGAAGCGAAAACCATGCGTCGGACAAAGAAAATACATGAGAATGAATTTGCTCAATGATGAATGAGGATCTTGAAAGTAATTTTCATTTTGGAAGTAAGCAGTGGCGTAATATTTTTTTATCCAAAAATATTCAATGCAACGCCACTGGTAGAAAAAATGAAAAATTTCATACATCACAAAATGCACCTTGATGCATAGAAGACATGTAACAAATTTTCTAAGGATTTTTTTTTTAATTTTATCACCCTGTATCTCAAAAGTTAAGACTTCAAGGACATACGTTTATAGGAAGTTTTTTCTCAAAATGTGTCAAAAAATAACCCCTTCAAATATAAGCATGTCTTTGAGAAACACCCTGTATACATGTGAATACATGCCGTGATCGACAGTGAGATGTCAATTTTAGTCATGGATTGACCATGGATTGTCTCTTAATTCTGATACATTGTTATCAGATCTGAACTTCCTTCAATTTCAATACTCAATCTAATCAGTCCAATTGTGGTCGAACTCAATATGATTACGAACTATTTCCTTCTTCTCAAGTGGAAAATATTAGTTATAGTCTACTAAGGCAGTGAAAGCTATGAAAATATTTGTGCTTTTCTTCGTATTCTAACATAGAATTCCCCTATGTATGCTCAGATGATTGCTCATGGTCCTATAGCTCAGGGACGGGTGTGAAAACAGGGCGAGAAGTCCGCCATTTTTGCAGAATTTGAAGCAAAGATATCACACTTTCTGACTGATCAGAAGAATCTTCGTCTTACAATTTTGCATCGTAAAAATCAATGTTCTTGAAGCTTCTAGACAAAAATTCAATTGTTTTCGTCTCACCTGTTTCAATCGTTGATGGAGGTCGATGTTTGAAATTTTCGTTGAGCTTAAGAAGAAAAGAAGAATAATCATTACACACTTTACAGAATAATTGTTAAAATCCATCCATGAAAATTTCATGATGTTGATAAGCTGGTGGCTAGTTCTGGATCCCTAGAAAAAAAATCAGTCGCGCCTATTCTTCAGCCCCAAGTCAACGTGTGTTAGAAGGTAAATACGCAGTAATCATAGACTTCATTAGATACTTCCCCGTCCAAATCAAGCCAATCTCAACCCTCCATCCATGCACACGTACAGATTATCTCCCCTATCTCGAATCTAACCACCAGTATTCTATATTTACCTCAATAAAGCGCATATTAGGACCTCAGCCCTAACCCAATATTGTTCCTATATGCGTATTGGTGGTTGGTTCATCAGGTTTATACTTTCCATAAGTGCGGAACGAAGTATACGAATCAATCAGTGAATCGGAGAAAGAATTTGAAGGATTTCGAAGCAGATCTATCCAATTTGGTTCATCAGTTTCGTAACATTTACTGTTTTTTTGTTCAACACTTTGTATACGAATTTTTGGGTAAATTTAATCTTGTTCGATAGAAGAAATATAGCATATTGATTAGTCTATATCCTTTCAAATTGAAACCTGACATGATTCCCAGGTTTGACTATAAACTGCATTATTTTCAAAATTTTGTGTGTGTCAGAGTTTGCTTCAGAGTAACTATTTATTCTGTTATTCATGTTCTCGATGAATATTCATTCCAAAGCAAATGAGACGACCTCAAATACAAACAAACGGCAGCTCGAGTTGATTGAATGATGAGTGTTCTCAATTTCGACTTTGAATTATTCAAATTTCACCAAGTATAACATGTACGGTTTGCGTGTGAAGAGTATCTCACGTATCAACATTATTATCCTTCCTACTAATCGAGAGTAATAATAAAACTCGATGCCAGCAAGCATACAAACGACTGAGACTTAATTATACTGCTTCACTAAGAGCGAGCAATTAGGAGTTTAGAATGATTACCTGTGTTGTCTCGTGAATTATTTCTGGGATTCATTCCATGAGTATTTTTTGTCATTGTTATACTATTTAATCAGAAATCGAACAGCAGAGTTGTCTCTTCTTTCTTCTTTCTTCTTTCTTCTTTCTTCTTTCTTCTTTCTTCTTTCTTCTTTCTTCTTTCTTCTTTCTTCTTTCTTCTTTCTTCTTTCTTCTTTCTTCTTTCTTCTTTCTTCTTTCTTCTTTCTTCTTTCTTCTTTCTTCTTTCTTCTTTCTTCTTTCTTCTTTCTTCTTTCTTCTTTCTTCTTTCTTCTTTCTTCTTTCTTCTTTCTTCTTTCTTCTTTCTTCTTTCTTCTTTCTTCTTTCTTCTTTCTTCTTTCTTCTTTCTTCTTTCTTCTTTCTTCTTTCTGCTTTCTTCTCTCTTCTCTTTTCTCTCTTCTCTCAGATTGTCCCTTAATTATTGTAATTCGTTAAACGTTTATGAATCATATAGATAGTAGTAGATTCGTGGATCCGAATTCTTCTTCCGACTTCCCCTCGGAAGAGATACGATAGCGATAAATAATACTTGGAGAAGCAGATAGCAATGTTGAGTTTCTTTATTGCGTCGAACGCTAATGGTCACGAATTCATAGGTAGCAGCAACGAAGTGGGATCCAGGGTGCACTAAATCGGTCAAAGTGAAATTAACCGTCGAAACAGGTAATCTGTGAAACAGTTATGAGTTGAGATCGGGCTTTTTATTGTTGCTCGAGGTGGAATGTTCGGCACACACGGTCGTTAGATTTGCATTTGGCCAAAGGCTTCTCGCTCGTTCCACGTCGAATTGCCGAAGTTCCTCAATTATCTTTCAATTAACCAGCACAAGATAACAACACTGTGCCTCCGTTTGTTCTGTATCGGTTTCGGGATCTCCATTGTAATTCGGCGCGAACCATATTTGATATAAGAGGAAACATTGTTTCTATTCGACTATACCATTCTGAATAAGTGAGTCATCATATACAATATGAGATTCGTTTGACTCAAAATATTCGAATGGAATTACTAGCACAGAATGCTAAATGTAAAAATAAACGAATCAATTGAAGAGTATAGTCTATTTTTTCTGGGTTGACAGTTGTGTCAAATCGCTAGATTGAGCCGTGTTGCCACATGTTCTTCACTTTTTCAGCGATGCTCCGAATTTAGGTTTACCGTTTGTCTTGAAAGTGTTTTCGACTGATGAAATATGTTCATTATACTTGGATTACTATTGATTGAACCATTTTTTGGGCATCTCTACTCAATCCTATCGGCATTTTCATAAGAATACGATGAAATTAAGCTCTCAATAGAACAAATTTACAAAAATCGCAAGAAAAGAACAATTCGCATGTAAACAAACGATTGTAAGGTTTCGCGCCGAAAAATTTGGCATCGTTGTAATGTGACATTTAAGCGTTGCGTTGCGTTGATGCTTTGATGTTCTTAGCTAATGTATAAACCTATTGAGACGTCTGTGATTGCTAGATACTTTTTGTTTTGCACTAATGGCATTGAAAAGTTACTAAATCTGACACAACTATCAACCCAGAGTAAATAGACTATATTTTTGAGAGCGACATTAAGAATTTGTAATTCTCATAACTGATGAATTCTTTCTTTTTTCAAATTGAATTCGAATGGAGTAAGATTCTCACTACTCGTTAGGTTTGAATATTTAGAATATTCCCCATATTGAAATGATTCTGTGGCCCATTTCGAGTGATGGGTGAGTAAAAAATGGACCGTCCTCGCAAAATTATGATGCCCGAGCTGTGTAATTCAGGAGCGGAATTCAGGGAAGGACAACTCGACGAGAAATATTATATTTCAGCGGATGAGCCTTTTCCATCAGATACCAACATTTTGACAGATATAATGCCTACATGCATCACGCCTAGGAAGTATCAGGTAGAACGGGGGTCGCTTGATGGATTGGGATAACGAAAAATGGGGTTGCAACAAGTCTTTTATGACAATGCGGGGTATTTCTTTATTATTTTGAATTGCTCGATGTGACTCTAACGGGGTGAGAGTCGACGCGAATGGTCGTTTCGAGATGATATCTCCGAGAAATATTATGAACGAAAATGTTTCTAAGAATGGTAGAGAGAGCTTCCGGGATCTTTCTTTGGGGTAACATCTTCATCCTCGTTACGGATGATAGACGAGTGGACTATGCCTTGGAATATGACGAAGTCCAAACCGACACTTTGTCATTCTATAAGGATCTCTCTGATTTCATTGTTTTCTGCGTTTCCTTGAAAAACAAGGAATATCTCTTTGGGTCCATCGAATATATAATTTTATTCTAGAAATTCAATTTGGGATTCTCGTTACCAAAGCTCACAGTGTTTTGGATGATAGAGAAACTTTCATTCTTCGATTGGAATTAGGAAATATTTCTTGACAAATATTCCTTTGAAATATAAAAAAAGATCGACTCGAATATTTTTTCAAATAATCATCATATTGAGCTATAGCTGAGTGATACCGATTTTTTGTATTGTTGACACTTCTACAAGACATCATTGAGTGTAGCAGCGTTTATTATCGGTGCTATTTCTCCAATTTTGAGTTTATGACTCAGAGTATCAGCACAAAAAATCTGAGTGGTTGAATCAGGAGATCAGGTTATAGTTTCAGTTATATAGGTGAAAAAATCTCCTTATTGCTCCAAATGACACTGCCTAATGTCAACAAAATCAGATTCATTAAGGTTTTCACTATAATTAACCTTTGGTTGTTTGGATTTTCCGTGTCAATATTATTGAAAAAAACATCCCTTTAAGTTAGGCTACTTGCTTTTATGACACTTTGTGTAATAACGCAGTAATAAATTTCAAAATAGTCGAAGTAGTTAGTACCCAATATTGGATGAATGCATATTGTTGATTGAAACGTCTGCTGGAAGTACTCATGTTTTTCTGGGTTTTATCTCAATAGTTCCATCGTTGGAAAGGGGCTGACATTTTATTCATCTGCACAAGGACGAATGCACGCGAGCTACGAAATAAAACATTTCCAGCCTTATCTCGCATGGTTCCCTTGATGGTTTATCGCTTGGGTTTTCAGAATCATTGCCTTTTTCTTATCTTTCACTATATGAATTCCAAATTCAATGCCTGTTGAAACGAACATTGATATTTTGAATTGTGTATCTTAGGATCAGTGACTAAGTTTCACCAAATGACTGTTTTTTACGGATTAATCAAGCTCTACTTAATAGTTGATCAAATCATCATTTTACAAGTCACCAACCTGGCAACGTTGTGAAAGGCAGAAAATTCGATCGTTCTGTACATATAAGTAAAACTCAAAATCATATTCTCCACTATATAGGCAATTTGTTCGATTTTTATTGTGATATTTTCATGAATGATTTTGTTTCGGGATATTGTTTATTTTTTTAATATGAGTTATTATTCGCGAGTTTTCGCATAGAAGAGCTAGTGTATTTTGAATTTACACTTTTATTTCATTCGTATAAAGGGTGAAATCAGTTCGTAAATCATTAATGTAGAAAGACCAATGTAAAGGTCTATAATCGAAATAAACGCAGATATTTTAATCAATTGTCTTCGTAACATATTTCAGCATGATATGTTGAATCGTTGTTATCACGAAGTGGATTATCCAAAAGTAAAACTATTCTAAAATCCAGAAAATCTTATAAGAATAATATTACTGAGTCACCAGTCACCACCCCATGTTATATAAAATGGAAATCGGGAATAATACTGTATTACAACTGTGATATGTAATAACAGAAATCCAGCCATAAATAGATTGATCATCATTTCGGCATAGTCGAGCAATTCGAATCATAAACGAGATATAAGAAAACTGTATATTCCTCCTGGTATTTTCGACGACTGAATGAATACGTAATGCTATTCACATTTGTTTCTGTCGCCCCCATTTCTTTTGTATTGGGGTCGTGCCCGTCGCATTATCTCGCAAAATTGCATTTTAAAAGACGGCCTAGCATATGTTTCTGATAAAAGGATATTTTGTTTCTAGCATATCTCGTAATGACGACGAACATCTTTCCGATGATCTTGTCATTTTTGCGGCTTCGGAACTTGATTTATCGTTACGACGTAATAACCTCTTCGTTCTTACGACATCCAAGTAGATAGATATCGAATTTTTTATTTTGCAACCTCTGGAAAGCGGGCTGACAGTTTTCTTCTGGCAAAAATGGAACAGAGACTCGTTCCATAAAATGAGATAAGCATAATATTATCGATTTTTATAAAATAGTATAACTGGTAATAAGGTCACCAAGGTCCATTCATTCAAGGAAAATAGTTGTGACAAATTTGGTTATCTTTCAATACCAATAGTGCAAAATGAAAAGTATCTAGCTAACCACTGAACTTCTAATTGGTTGAGACATAGATGGGCACATTTAGGCACCAATAATTTCGTCAACTCTTAACGGTGACTTTGAACAAAGTATATCAATGTTACACGTAGTGAGAAGTATTTGAATGGGTGTAAAACATTTTGAGGGCTATAACTACATACATTGTATATTGATCAATTCAATATGTTCAGTATTTGCTTCGAAAGAAATCATGAGATCAATGTCCATATTGGACTTCAGACTATTGAAGAATTGTGTATTGTTATAGATTTTTCATATATAATTCGGGAAATTATCCTGACACCGTCAATTACAATTCTGATTCGTGCATGGGGGGAAGGCTTCTTGCAGATGAACTGAACGTAGACTGGCAGCGTCATCCCCAAAGCGTATTCCCCATCAAGATTTAATTCATATGCATATCAGTGTTAGTATAATTGCCTTAGGTAGTTACTGAAGAGACAGTATTTACATAATACATGGGATTTTAGAATTGCCCGTCTCTCTGTTGACAGAATGCCAGCTAATTCGCACCAATTGAGGCTAACAACAAATTTGCTCAAGACTATTAGATTTGAATACATTTGCTCGAGCATTGTTTCGATTTTGATTAATGCAGGGCCAGTTGTGATATGTTTGACGAACGAATCATCAATTCACCCCACAGAAACTGATCAGACCGATTTGATTACAGAAAATCACATCATTATAATAGTAAATCTAAGTTTAGGCGCATCACCAAAGTTGGCTTTTATTCTTTCAAGATGGTAACGCTTCTGGTTATTTCGGCCTCCCTATATAACGTTCAGTATGTTTTTTTTTTCTACGAATTATAAATTTTGCACTAACGGTGATTAATAATCGTAAACTTCCCAAATTTTGCCGCCCCACAAAATTTGCCGCCCTGGGCTCTAGCCCCGACTGCCCCTAGTATAAATTCACCGGTGTCTATTAGGGACATATTAGATGACATCTGACAGCGTCATAAACAGTCACCAACATTGCAGTTGCAACTGCAGATAAAAAAATTTTTTGGCTGCATACCATATTTAGTCCGATAAGAGTATAATTTTTCGGATTATCAACTTCACGATGATGAGTGTCATTGAGCTGACGAAAATTGAAAAGCTTATTCATTTTTGCGAATTGAAGAAAAAATGTTCTTCACATTTTTCTCGGTGTATACTTTATAGGTGCCACAGCGAGAGCTGATTAGATTACCTGGGTAGTAGTATTGAATATCATATCCCAAGGGATAGTTTTACGCCTAGGAAGGGCAAGAAGGGCCGAGGGTCAAGCAGAGCTCATTCTTCCAGACGGAATTCGCTTTAGCAACTCCACCTGACTAGTTCGGCGAGTGCTGAACTCAGGACATCCGAAAGACAGAACCGGAGTGTGAATGAATAGACTGGCAAATGAAGAATCAGAAAACCTCGTTCAATATTTCATATTGTGTAATAATAAGATATGGTAGCATTAAGATATTTTTCTCGGGGTTGCGAGTATGTAATACTGATGAGAAAATAAGATAAAAACAAGCTTTGAACCGGAATGTATCATGTCAAAATTTGAGATCGATCACACCAAACAACATGAAATTTTTATACGTGTAGATGAACCATTTTTTTTTTCAAATTATATTCAAAGTATAATGATAATTCAGTCATAAATCAACTAAATATACAAAAAATAATGAAATGAGAACAACGTGTCAGTGTATAACGGCTGCAAGCTATTTATCGATAAGCCCACACATCCTTAATCCTGCCCTGTGTTGAATCCAGAGTACAAGTTCTTGCTAGCCCTTGTCCCTGATGGAATTCTTCAGGGAATTGCAATCTGCATTACAAACGAAAGATTACAGCGCCAGTGATAAATTGACTAACAGCTACAAAAATTTCATTTCAAGGGTAACTTTGACGGACACACTCCCATATATGCTTCATTATTTTCTTCAAACGATAAATGGAACTCAAAGGAATTTCTTGTAAAGAAGTAGACTCACCATGTGTGCAATAGATATAATCTCTTATATCTCACTTATCATCTGCCATATGTCAATTGTCAGTTGTCAGTTGTCATCTGTCTTGAGCCAACTAAAAATATGGTTATCTTCGATGAGCGGTTTGTTCATCGTACTTTTAGCACGTTGTTACGTCTCATTGAAATGTTTGTATAGTCTGGATAACGTTGGAAGTAGATTATGTATGCTGGAGAGAGCCCTCCGGACTTGGTCTGGCAGCAATTTTCTGCGAGGTTTATAAATGAATGTCGCGAGTATCAGAAAATTACTTTTCTGTCTGTTTATCTCATGCGGCTAGGGTATACACAGTGGAGGGGTAGCCAGTCAGACGTTATTCTTTTCCTTTTCACTTTGCTGCTCGTTTATTTGTATCATTTCACAGTGTTCATTTTTCACTTGCTCTTATCTGGACTTTAATTAAAAAGTCATTATGAATTATAACCTCCAAGCGACATGCTTTTCTCAAGGGTCTTTATAATATATACGTAGTCTACTAAACAGTCCAGACTCTTGATTCTCGTAAACAAGAGTATACAGGGTGTCCCAAAAGTTCTAAGAGAATTGATTTGCAAAAGAAAAAATATTGACACTCATCCAATTCTCTCCTGTTGAAGTTCAGTGCGATTTTCATGATTTGGACTGCTCTGTTTCAGAAATTTCCTGTACTAATCATCACAAGAGTTCAGAATTTCATCAGTACCTGAACTATATCGATCTTGCATCTATCAAAATAATAAGTGAAGCTGATGGGCCGTGAACGGAATGTCATTCGCACGAAATGGATGGACATAGTTACCTACTTGCTTTAGCTCCATGTTTTGGAATCTATTTGATTTGGTTGAGAAAATGCAATGAATGCAATGATCTGTGAAATAACCAGTACATACCACAATCGCGATGTGTGGAGGAAATTCTTCACGTAGGGGAGTGATCGATTTGGATGGAGTGAGCATTGGAAATAATATACTGCCGATTCTTTCTTTAGTCGATTTGGATAAGATGGGAGAATAGATGTTCTGGGATTTGATGATCAATGCTCCAATATTTTCAGTGGATAAATTTATATTTCCGGAACAGCAGAATGAAAATATTCCAACTACAATAATTTCAAATATCCACTAAATTTCCAGAGACATATCATAAGAAGTTCCTAAAACTCAGAAATCAAGCTAGGCTTCATTACTTCCCACATCTCAAACAACAATAAAAAAATTGCAAGCTCACTTCAGGTCCTATATTGAAAGGAAAACCTTAGCCTTGACAGATCTTCTGTCCCAGTTTCTAGAAATTGGAGGAAAATTCTGGTGTAGAACCGAAATGGAATTAACAACTGTGACAAATGAAAGACAGAATAAATGTCACGCGAAACTAGACAGTAATTGAATCTTCGGGACCGTCAAAGCTCCGTACAAATCTCGTTAGTGGTTGTCCACCCCATATTATTATTTGTCAAGAAAGTAGTAATCTTAAATTGGCACTAACGAATCCTATTGAATAAATTCTGAACCAGCTAATCGATAGTGGGGTTCGATTCAATACCCTCTCGATACGTGTACAATGTAGACGGACTGAACGGAAGCGTTTCGGTGCAGAAGGGGAAACACTATTTCTCGAGCTCAATATTTTGGAAATTCATGATTCACGTGGTCCAGTATGAGGAAGGGTCAAATTCGGTCGACAAATAATAGGGTGGATGCTTTTTCCACTATGCTTCCTTGCTCGAAACTTGGTATCATTACAGCGATTTTTTCCATTCGTTAAAATCTGCTTGATGCTCCTCTTTTGATGTAAATAATAAGTTTTTTTCTTTTTCTTCGAGGCACGCTTTGTAATTAAAATGATTCGTGTTTCCTAAGCAAATATCATCGCATCATATCAAATGAATCGTATGATTGAATCTGATAAACGGGAATTTTATAACAAATTTTAAAACAATAATAAGGTATAATATTCAATATATAATAAAATCATGATGGTTATTGTATTGAAATGCCTACTATCAATTTTTGAGTAGTTTATATTCAAATAAACACACAAACAAACTGTAGAAACACTTAACAATGATGCCAAACGTATGATATTTTTCAGACGATTTCTCTGTACATTTTTCATGAATACAAGAAATTATAGAATAATTGAATGAGTTACGTTCAAAACATATAATCTTGTTGAATTAAAATGATGTATAAAAGTTTCATTAGCTTGTGTGGGGTTTATTCAAAAGTCTTGTAGACCATCGTTTTTTTTTTTCACTTTTCTCAGTATTAATGAATGCACCACTATTTTTTCCACAAAATAAATTATTTTCTGTAAGTTTCAAATCATTGCAGAATATTGTCATACATCATTGTTTATTCACACAAATATTTGAGAAATGATTTGAAAACTCGATAAAGGATAGTCCATTATTTCATTTCAAAATCATTTCTATGTGTCCAATTATCAATTCATGATCTTGCAACATCGCATCCATTGCCAAAGTGACGTAACTATCTAGCTCAAATAAATAGACGATGTTAAGTAACAAATTCGCCAACTTCACAATTCTTCCAAATAACCTGCTTTAAGAAATATCTTTTGTAGGTATACTGTTTGACAGGTAACTCTAAATTGTGATGTCATAAATCATCGATTCTTTCACTATCAGATATTGTACTGTGATTCTATATTGGGTTGTTTTCATTTCTGTTGAATAGACTGATTCAAGAATAACTCCCAGACATATTTCGAAGCTGTTTTTGGCAACACAAAATAATTTTTCAATATACACATCTCCCAAAATGGAATTCTTTTGCGAATGAAAGAGTAATTGAAGGTCTCAATGTATTTCTCGTCGTACGTACACCACCAAAACGAAGCCACTGAATACATTAGGCATTAGGGTCAAGCCCATGCCCATCGCCGAGATACAAATTAAGATATTCTAATTGCAAGAACCCGAAACCCTCGGCAGGCCGACCCCTGTTCTTCATTTGTTTCGAGAGTCGGCGAATCGGCCCCCGCCGATCTGATAGTCCGCCGTTCTGTCGCATTCTGTGTTCTATGCTTCGTCGCTAATCGCGCGTATACGACACGACGTTCGCTTCCTAGAAAGGGTAAACTCTAAACTGCATTCGAATATTAAAATTTGCCTATCGCCACCCTGGATCTGCATGAGGGAGACGTGTCAGTTACATGGGCGTTTTAATGCTTAGGTTTTGCTCGACGTGAGACTAGATCTAGGTGATAAGAGCCGTCCTAATTGTTTGCTGGCGGGTTATCGTCCCAGGACTATACGTCAGCGCTAATTGATATTGCCAAATAAGAACTCAAACTTTGCCGCAAACGCGAGAAGTGTTACTACGTATGGAAATACAACGAGTATCATAGGAAATTATTTTTAAATGGCGAATGCTAATAGTTTCTCGAGGAAATGAAGCAAGATTTCATGCCACTTGTCACGATGGAACATTTGAATATTGACAGGTGACTGCTGAAAGAATATCGTGGAATAAATTGTCAGATTGTTCGGTCTTTCGTTGTATTTGATATTATTCGCGATTATTTGAAAAAAACACTGTAATTTTTCATCCATATGTTGGTTATCTTTATTTTAATTCTACCTTCGTTTATGTTTTATACTATACCTTTATATACTTCATATTACTGCGAATAAACAGTATTCTATTCTATTCTATGCGTTTATGTCAGTGGTCTTCAGATCAGAAAATATCCATTGAAGTGGTAATGACATTTTTTAGAAAAGTTAACGCGACTACTAGTACTACGACTAGTGAAAATCATCTTTTTGATTCAAAAACTTCAAGAATTGATAATATTTTCGACCAGAAAGACACAATAAACTTTTGGACTTTCGACTATAATTTCTCGTATAGCGTAGAGTAGAGTTGAATACGTAACCCTCAAAAAATTCAATATTTCAATATCAGCCTCGTGAGTTCACAGTCTCATTGCAGTGAAAAAAAAACTGTGTCATCGTCTTTGATGTTGATTTCTGGATACGAAAAATTGCCAGACTTTTTTAGCTTTTCTTATAGAAGCTCCGATTGGTTTCTCATTTTTTCTTGAATTTGAAGCATATTTTTTTCATTTTTCTTCTTGTTTTTCAATTACAAAATCCTTATGAGAAGTATTATCAGGACTTTCACATGTTGTTCCAGAGAAACCATGTCCTATAATTTACAATCTGATGTTGGGGAAATTTTACTTCACCTGTCATTTCCGCTTCCTGGTTCTTCGTTCTTCTTTCCAGGGATAATTATTCAAGATTCTCATTTCTTTGTAGTTTTCTCTGGATGGATCTTGTTAATGTCTCTTCAACAATTCTGAATACTTTCGCTGAGATTTTTATAATAATTGTTGTTACATCAACATCGATTCCTGAACGCCATTTACATATTTCGTTTAGGTATCTTGAATGGTCAATGCGACATCGAAGCCCGCAGAAAGTTCTGTCAACATGACTTCTGACTAGTCATTCCCATGCAGGTGACAACGTCGCAAATTTTGAAGCGATGACGTAACTGCTATCAATATCGAGTGAAATACGTTCATCGAGTGGTACCGACGATCCGAGAGGGACGGGGCGTTTTTGGAAGCGAAGGAACAGCATGTCCAGGTCGAATAGTGGGGCCACAACATCCACACGATATGCATAATAAAACCATAGATTACCAGCAGCAGCAGCGCATCCATACAGGAAGGAGTATATGGGCTACTTGTTGATGCCGTGAATCGTGGGCGGATATCCGAGCGAATCGCAAGGCAGCGTGTGCGCGCTCCTAGGCGCCGGACCAATGGCCGCGATCCTCCCGCCCACTCGTGTCTTCCGAGTCGTTAGGCCCCCGTCATTAGTCACCAGTCGTCGGTCGAAGTCGTAGTGCGAACGTCAACGCGCGAAGGGCGTACGTGTCTGTCTCGTTCGTGTTCTGTGATTCTGTGTCGGCATGCTGCCTTACCAGGCAGTCGCTATGGACTACGCGGTTTCGTCTGGCTTCCAAAGGCATCAGCCCAGCCTGGGATTGGGAGTCAACTTGAATCCGGCCTTCACACACTCCTGGTTCGTACCAGCGGATCTGTGTGTTTCCTACAAACAGAGTCCTCTCCTCGAACCAGGGCATGTCAACTTATTATCTCTGTTTATATTCTTACCTGTATATCGGTTCGCGTTGCTTTCCATGTCCGTTTTATGTCCAGTTTACGTGGTCCTTGGTCTCGCTCCCGTGTGCAGGAAAATGGTTGAGTGATGCATGGAAATTAAGCTTCAGAACACGAAATTTGATGCATGACCATCTGAGAACCTCGTGAATGGTCAGTTTTTCAAAAAGACTTGGATTCCTCATAACTTCAATTCAAAACTCATATCTTTCGCTTTCTGAAAAATATTCTATCAATATTGAAGAAAACCTGGATATGACAACTTCTGGATCATTTTCAATTTAATCACGAGTACCAACTTCTCAGATAGTCATCATAATTCATCATGTTCCACATCCCAATCGTTAATATGCACATGGGATTATTTTTGATGCACTGCAAAATAGATATTTACGTTTGTTTATATTTTCAGATGTCTTGAAAGAATAATTTACGGTTGCCATTATGACCAAGAAGACATTAATGATGAAACAGGAGTTCACACCTAAATTTAAAGATATCTTCATCAATGCTAGATAATTACCTTTCACTAGTGTAATGAGTATATTCGATCTCTAGACACCGATTATTCGACTCATTCTCAGCTCTAAATTGAGGCAAAATTAGTTCATTTTTTATTAGCATCTAGAATCTGAGTATTGAAGACGAACTTTTTGGAAATGTCATCGAATTCATTGTTAAGATAACCAAAACAATCAGATAATGTCGAATAGAAATGATTCACATGAAAGTGTTCTTCATTGGTCTATTCTAAGAGTATTTTGTTCTTGGATGATTCATAAAAAACAATTAATTTCAAAGCTACAAGCTGCAAAATAATTCGTGACATTTACAATATTTTATTGTCAAGATGAATGTACACGTAAATTTAATCAATCTCTAATAAATGTTTGGAATGACTTCTCTCGCATGGATACCTACAAGCATTCAATGTTCTATTCATCGACTACCAAAATCTTTGACTCTTATTGAGTTACACCCAGCAATTATCTGATTCCACAGGATGTCGTTTAAGTATCACCCACATTATTCATTTCAGAAAATATATCGAAACGTTTGTTGCAAGTTTGTGTCACCTTGTGAAAAAGTTGTTCAAAATCATCTATGAACAAAATTATCTTGGAAAAGTCCAAGGAATAACCCTTTCGATGTTGAATGTTTAACAAACACTCTGTATATTGCTATAACCAATAGATTGTTTCGAAATCCTCTCGGTGATGATTCATTTGATTAGCCTACAATTCATGTTTCTAATTGGTGAGAATTTTTGATTGGAATATCGTACCGATATTTATTTCGAAAAAAAATGAAAAACCTGGTTTTTATCATCACCCCTTGGAATTTATTCCTCATGTGGCTTAAACCTACATTTCTTCGGAATCAGATGAGAAAGTAGGATCAATGTAGAAATAATTGAGATTATCATTTCCATCGTTGGCCATTCCGCGAGACTAATTGCATAATAAAATGCCAGTCAACTTCTAAAGCTGAGGGCTGGCCTACTTCATAGGGGGTCCTCATCCCTATAATCGGGTGTCCTTGACATAGAAACGAATATTGGAAAGAGGGTACGTACACACGGCACACTTTGAACGCATCATGAGCGTAAGATTGCCCATTTGACAGTCTAAACTGCGCGATGGCGTACGAGCTTCAATAATGTTAAATATTATTTTGTTTTTGTAACTCCGCGAATCATGATCGTTGTCAGTATAGAATGGGAATTATTTTGGACGTGGGCGGTAATGAACTGAAGGTCACAGGCTTTTGTAAAAGGGCCAATTCAAACAATACAGTTATCGTCATAGTCTTGATCATAATCATGAAATATAAATAGAAAAATTAGCATTTCCAAGAGAATACACATAATTATGTTCATCTTCGTATAGAGCTATATTTGTTTTATGTTGTTTATAAAATCTTATTGTACATCGCGGTTCAACAATTTCATTACAGTGAATTATCAATCACCACTAAAATGCATGAAAATTTAAATCATCCAAACTCCTGACAATATATTTCGACACTATTATTAGAACTTTGATATACAAAATTGAAATTACGACTATAATCATTAGTACCTCAACGGCACTGTCAAAAGTATACGTTGCTTTCAAAAAAAAAAAAAAATGTCAATGACGGCACACCTTGAATCTTAATGACATTCCTAAAAAAAATTATGTCGAAATGTGCGCATTTTAAAATTATGGTTGAAGTACCGTAGGATTTTTTTGATTTCGCCCTGTATATATATTATCGAATTTGTTCCATAATTTATCCGCGCACTGTATGAAACTGAATTTACACGTCAAATATATCAGTGAGATGCGTAGAAGAGCTTGCATCTAAACAATTAATCGAATAACTACACCAAAGAGTATATTAAACTTTCAAATTCAGTTCGTTAATTCTTCTGTCGATCTGAAGTTTTCACACCTAGATCATGAAAGAATAGCTGAAAAACGAAACCATGGCCAGCTATCCATTCATCCATAATGAAAATCGAATTCCTCCAAAATCGTTGTTTTGAAGATTTATCAGCATGTCGTCTTCTTTAACACATAAGGTAATTATTATGACAACCCCCAGTGAATGGATGGATGCACCTAAGCACCCGTAATGATTGTATTGTGTTCTCACCCTCGAAAATTTGCATTATCTAATTATTGTCAGTCTCAATGAACGGTATCTGAAGTTTAAACGAAGTTGGCGATTTTGATGGTGCTCCAAGCAGAGCATTAAAAAGGCAAGTCAATAATAATTCGGTTAAACTGTCAGTCAATTAATCAATCCAAAGTGAAATTTATCTGTTTAAATAGACAAGTAACTCGTCGACGTACTCAGTAGGTAACTCTTCTGGATTGAGAAAAAACGTTTGAATGAGGAATAAGATGAAGGAAAATTAGAAATAAGAAGGAGAAAAGTTTATACAGATAACTAATATAAAATAAGAATGCTCCAAGCAAGATTTAATTTAATATTATTTGTATTTTAATTTTGAGAAATCAACGATGATTATTTTTGAATTCTACTTTTAAAATACTTTACAACTCTGTATCGCACGACCTCCCTTGCTATTGAAAAAATTGAGGGGAAGATTTTTTGTTGAGAAACATCCCGAAAGATATAACATCATATAAATCATAATTTTAGGTCGGATTCGATTAAAAGAAAATATCAAAATTAAACACCTTGGTTCTTGATTCCTATTCCATATTTCTCACATAAACTCTATACAGGGTGTTCCTAAAAGACAGGCTGATATTTGAAGGGGTTATTTTTTGGCACATTTAGAGAGAAAAACTTCCTATAAACGTATATCTTGACTTTTGAGAAAACAGTTTTTTGATAATAACTGAGATAATATTCTAGACATCTTTAGAAAATTTGGCACATGTCTTCTATGCATCAAGGTGCATTTTTCATTTCCTTTACCAGTGTCGTCTGTACGGATTTTGCATTAATATTTTTGGAGAAAAAAATACTACGCCATTGCTCACCTTCAAAATAAGAATTACTCCTGAGATCCTCATTCATTATTAAGCAAATTCAATCAAGTGGATTTTTTTGTCCGACGCATGATTTTCGATTAAAAAAATAAAAATCCTTCTACTTCAGGGTCTATTCCTCAAAAATCTGATGCGGCTTGAAAATATTTGTGCATCGACTGAAAGCAAACTAAGAGATCAGATTCATTACAATGTCGATGTTATAATCTTTTTAGCTGCTGCTTATGGAAAACCTTCTGAAAAATTAATGAATCAGGACTACATTAGGAAGAGTGTAATATTTGGACACTCTGTATCTCAAAAGTTAAGACTTTTAGGACATACGTTTATAGGAAGTTTTTTTTCTTGAAATATATCAAAGAATAACCCCTTCAAATATCAGCATGTCTTTCAGGAGCACCCTGTATACATGAATAAATGAGATAAATAGAATGAAAATGAATCCAAGTCCAAGCACTCGAAAACACTGAACAGTGAATGAGAATTGTCAATTCGCCTGGCTCCGTCATAAGGAGTCTGATATCTGTCCTTGGGGCACAAAGCGCAAATAAAATCGTCGAAACCGAAGAGGATTCCTCTGTTGCCGTCGATGATGATAATACCAGGAGACGGCTTCCATTCACCAGAGTGCTGACTGGCCCTCGGTTTATAGTCCTCGCGTACGTGGGATCATGTGTCGTGCTAATGACCGGCCGTCTCTAGGGAATTGCGCCTACCGGAAGAGGCATACGCCAAGGGTAATGGCATTTTTATCATCGGCTTCGATCGATTGGACTTTTTGGAAAATCATCGGTTTCAAAAAGTTTCGTCGTTCAGATTATGTAGCCAGGAATTTGCATCTCAACAAACTCGATTAGAAGTTTCGGAAGAGCTGTATTGTCAAAATGAGAAGAAGAACATGAGACTTTGAATGGTCTGGAACTTTGTTCTAATGTATAGATTAACGAAGGACAACCAGGATTGATAGAAACTCATCAAGATCTTCTTGAACACGCAGAATAGTCGAAGTAATGTTTTTTTTTCTAAAAATCGAATTCAGCTTTAGTATAAGTAATAGAACTTAACAACCACGAAGTTAAAATACAAAAATCGTCAATTTTAGATGAAACAGACAATGAAAATCTTGCTCACACCCCATACAATATATATCGTGAATCCCCCTGGTCGAAAACCAGAATCTAAAACAACTCTATGATGACAAACGTACTGAGAATAATGGAAACAGTGATTCATGTGCATTTGCAGGAATTTACGTGTGATTGAAAGAGCCACTAGGGGCCGAAAGAATAACGCCATATCCAGGAATTGGACTTGTTTTCATTTTATTTTAGCACCGCTCCCTCTTGGGGCGCAATTCTCGAGGCATAATCTTATTATTTCTCTACCACCCTCCTTCTTCACATGAAGCCGAAAAAACTATAAGGATTGATTATAAAGGAAGACCGCTGTAGTCCGATTGCCTATAGTGGACTATGGCTATGGCTCGGTCTCTAGGGAATCTCTCCGATAATTCAACCAAAGAATTGTTTCTGTCGACGTACGCCTTTGCTCGATTTAGTATGGTGAACGTGAGGTGGGCACAGAAATAAATATACCGGGTTGCCAATTTATAAATGGAAGTTTATACTCATGTGAAACAAACGAGTACCAAGTGTAAACATTGTAGGGTATCTAACATTAGTTTTGGAGTATCAATCGTATTAATTCATCATCAAATATTTGCGAAATCTGCTTTTAAAAAATACTCAGAGTTCATATTCATCATAGAATTGTGAAATATTTTTTGATGAAGAAAATCCCGACTGACTGAGTTTACAGTTTTTATCTTCATTCCTCCATCGAAAAACGGACATTGAATGGTTTAGTTGTATTTGTTTACATGTGATTTTTCGTTGATGAAGTGTGAGTTTATAATGAAAATAAAGACATTTCAGACTTTTATAGTGAGCTAGGGCATCCATGTGTATGTATTTTCTTTCATATTTCTAAAGGTGGTAAGCATTATCATTTGTTTTATTCATTGTATTATATTGAAAATAATACGAGGTTAGAATACTGTTGTGAATGTGAATGGTTTGATCAAAATATATACAGGTTTCTGATAATTTGTTTCGATTTTAGATTCGAATGGCAAGATTTAGTTTGGGGTACTTTGAAAGCACAAACACTTTCAGAAGTATTCATGAAGGTGAAGAAGTTTTGAGTGCTGGACAGCATAATATCATGATGACAAGAAAATTGTTTTTGTAATGAAATGAATTATAAATTTATAGTATTTGTTTCTTCCGATGTTTTTTGGTGAGAAGTGCTAAATAAAATGGTTTCAATTTTGTTGATATCTGAACAATACTATGCTCAATTGTGACCATTGATTTGAACAGAATTTCATCTATCTACTCACGATATTTATATCACCAGCTTGAGGAAAAGCATGGGAATTGATATTGGATATCTGATTTTACCGATTCAGAGTTTTAGAATCTTTCAAATATTCAAATTCACTATAAAATCAACAAAACATAATACCAAACACAAGAACAATGTCCTCTCGTCTAGTTATTTTTAGTGCCACCAGGTGGCGTATCGCTTATGTTCATTTGCCAACGGTTATCAGTATTCTCATTGTGTTGTACGCCAATGTCAGACACTTGTGAGGGGCATCCCGTGAAAACGAAATTAACGGGAGTTTTCGCGAAATTGCTCCGACTTGGTCTATGCTACTTGAACCATCATTTTGGTCCTTGGGGAATTAGCTGCCCCTCCGCCGACGATTATTAGGTTATCCATCAGAAGAAAGAGCGAACCTTCCTCTTCCTCGGACGACACCTTACCCGTCGATGAGGGCTGGTCTCCGGGGACCACAAAGAACACACGCCTTTCATGTTTTCCGGAAGTCTCACAGATAGATATTCCTCAGTATCGAGTCAATATATTGTATAATTAGTGAAAATGCCACGAATATTCAGCTACTCTCAGATTGTTGGTCTTTTATTGGTTATTTTCTGAGATGATTCGTGTTGAACTTTGGAATTGGTAATTTTTTTTTCTCAAGATTTTTCGAGTTCGATCAGATTCCATAATGCAATATAAACAATTGTCTTTCATATTGTCATCAACGTCATTGGAAAATGCTCAACAACTTTGCTTTCAAAATAGTTGTCCTGGAAATATAACAATGAATAAAAAACGGATCGAAAAATGAGTAAATGAAGGGTTTCTTCAAATGCCTGTTGTGTCATTGAGAAGTTACATTGCCCAATAGATGATGATTTTTTTTTTTCATTTATCTTCTGAAACATCTTGGACAGATTTTCATGACTTATAAACTCGATGAATTCTTAGTGAAAATTATTTTTTTTTCTTTTTGAAAATAATGAATCTTTGCCTCTTTCAATATTTTTGTTTTTACGCTTGGTACAATTTACACCTTTTTGGTAGATTTTTCCATGAAAATATTGCTGGAAAATAATTTCAACGTTTACATTAAAAACATTCTCCGAACATTTTGAAGGGGACTTTCTTGAAATCACTAAAATATACAATTTATTGGTGTAATGTGCAGCAGTAGCTCAGTACATTTTCAATTCCACTACGATGGGCTGAACTTAATGAACAAAATAATCCACTTCCAACATTTTTAATAAAAATATTTCTCACGGCCCCCATTCGAAATTTTCGGAGAATGTTTTCAATGTAAACGTTGAAATCATTCTTCGGCAATATTTTACTGAAAAAATTAACCAAAAAGGTGTAAAATTGTACCAACCGTAAAGCCGAAGCTATTGAAAGGGATAAAAATTCAATATTTTCAAAATATCTCGAAAACGGTAAGACTTTTATAATGGGAATTATGTCATAGCAAGTGAGTTATCCTTTGATCTACGTTCTCCCTCGGTTTGACGTGGTCTTTTCGGGACACCCTGTATATTCATTGATAACAACTCATAAATTTTGCATAAATCACACAATCCCCTTGCCAATTATTTCGTTTGTATTGTTCTCAATAATATTACCCAAGCACTATCATTCCCAAACTGGATTTCTCGACTGCCTATGTGTTACTTTTCACTTTATACATCCCTTGAGACCATTGTCCCATACGTCGAATCTGAATTTCGGTCTTTTCACCGGGAGACTTTCCCTCGGTAACACAGATTTAAACTGTTCCGTGTTTGTTTTTATTACTTGAATCAGACAAAACACAATAGACTTAATTTTTGATTCTTAGAATTGTGCATGATCACCTCCCAATTTTCAAATTGGGTCACTTCGTTTGAAATATGCTCTGGAATGTGAATCAATGAAATGAAATTCTAATTCTACATGACGTTTTATTCAAAAAATACTAGGTGTACGATTTCGAATCGTGATTTGAAGCGCCTCGATTCATTCTTGGACATGAGAAAGTATTCCTATTCATCCGACATACTGTATAAACTGTGGAACTTGAGTAATGTTAGTACCAAATATCTTCAATAACTTGGACATAAGGACTCGTTAATCTCGAATCAGCTATTTGTATCATTATTAGTCGTTTTCTTTATTCCCAATTTAACTTGTATATTTTTATGTTTCAGTATTTTGGAATTGAGGAAGGAGAAAAGCAGAGACGCGGCGAGGTCACGACGTGGAAAAGAAAATTTCGAGTTTTACGAATTGGCCAAAATGCTTCCTCTTCCTGCTGCCATAACCTCCCAATTAGATAAGGCTAGTATCATAAGACTGACAATCTCGTACCTCAAATTAAGGGACTTCTCGGGACATGGAGAGCCTCCATGGAGTAGAGATGGTCCACCTCCCAGCAAAACACTCAAAGGTATTTCTTCATAGATTCTAGCAGCAAAACTACGTTTATATTCATGTTTATTTGAACATTTCTATGCGTTACTATACCAAATAGTTTGCAACTGAATTATCATCACGATATTACATTATATTTTCTCCGGATTTGATTCTTGTATTTATTTTTTGAATATCTTATAAAGTCCTAGGACTATATATTCAATATTTTTTGTCGTATAGCATGAATGAATATACATAATCCACATATTGCGTGATGTAGTAAAAACAAAGGACAAGTTTCTCATTTTCAAGAAAATTATCGTGAATTAAGAGAATTTCAAGACATCCTCAGCTGATTTCAATCGGTGACAGTTGAAGTATGTGTAGTATTTTCAGCAAACCTCAATAATTCTTCCTCTGATCTTATTATTGAAATTGAGAGTAAACCCTCTTGTAAATTGATGACCATAAATTACTTCTTCACAAACTACATATTTGCTTTGTTGAAATGGCCAATACCAAAGCAAATTCTGCTAGTTACAGTCCAGAATTTTATGAATATTGAAAAAACTGTTGGTCACAGTCAATAGTTATCGAATTTTAATGTAAAATTGTATTTTATGAATCGAAAATATTCTTCAGAATAATTCGATTGATGAACTTAATCTAACTTTCTGTTTCGGAGTATCGTTGAAAAAAAGAGAAGCGGCAACACCGCACTGTTTGGCGAGCTGTCACAACTGTCTTACTTGAATAAATAGACCACAACACAACACAAGAACGTGAGGAATAGAATTAGACAGAGGGCTTCGCGTCCAACTTCCCTTGGCAGACTATGACAGACAATATGATATGTACGTTGATTGAAAGTGTGTCATCGCTAACTGTCTGCCGCTTGTGTTCGTTGGTAGCGAAGCCGACAGGACTAACCCCTAACTCATGTAAATCTAATCACGGTCCCCTCGCCAGCGAATTTGTAAATCCAATTCTGTTCTGTCCCAGACTGAGAGTGATAAAATTAGCTGTTGCTTATTGTAAACCAAACTTGGAAAATTTGCAGCCGTAATTTGGTAGTTGTGGTGAGGGGAGCGAAGTAAGTGAAATAATTATGTAGAATTAGAGCAGGCTCGAACAATCTTATACTTGCGCCCCGCTAATGAATTGACATTGATCTAGAGGGTTAGCAGGCGGTTTTGTTTCATCGCCCAAATGAAATTTGACTGACTTCGTCAAATAAATTATCTCCTTTTATGGCATATTCGCGGCTGATTCAAATCGGATTGCCTATATTCGCAGAAATTAGCATGAGCTCCTCTCTAATTCGACGACTGTTGTTTCTGAATGGTGGCAATCAACACGAGCACACGCAGAGAAAAATAAATAAATTATTTTTCACGCGACTACGTATTGTCTGTTCATTTCAGGAAGAGAATTGTGACAGATGAAGTGCAAAATTCTGATTCGCTAGGGCCATTTGCGGGTACTAGTTGAGTTGGCAACACTTCACAACGATGTCAACTTGATACTCTTATTAATATGATTCAATTCTCAATAAGGCTGTGGATATATCTTCACAGAACTTTTCACATTATCAGATTAATCGAAATGTATCATTCTTTGGAAACTAACCTTCTAGAACCCATACTTCACTATGCGCATGCTCTGTGCGATTTGAAAGGGTTTGAAACCGCTGCTAACACAAGCCTTAAATCAACAAACATAAATACAAGATCGTAATAAATATTTTATATGCAATATATGTTCCTTTTTCATGAGATGGTTTCGATTCATCATTATATTCACTGTTCAAACTCACATTCTGGCGCCTATGAAACATAAGACGATAATAACATTCCAACATTTGAATCACGTTCCTTCCATATATCCTTCCTCTGTATTTCTTTCTTATACATTTTTAGCTTACGAAAGATCGAATCAATATTATTTTTGTACCCAGCTCAAATCCCGGTTACTTGATCTTCTCAAACCTAAGTTACATTGTGGCGACCTCTATGCTATAAAGTGATTTCGATTTAATTCAAAAAGTGGAAATACTAAATTCAGTTTGGCTTCACTGAATTATCAGTATTATTGATGTGTCTGCTGGATGGTGTCATTTCGAAGAAATATCACCCCCAGAAGTATTTTTGATTTATAGCTCTGCTATAACGGATCTATTAAAGCAACGGCTCAGTGTTGACCATCCCCACCATATTAGAACAAGGGAACAATCTTGTCTCCCAGCTTGTTTCTACCCTGCTCACCCAAGGGACCGATATATTAATTAATTGATTTGATCTCCTTCAGGTGCCGTTATACCATATCACCTTCTTACGAAATAACATATGAAGACAATTATTGTACTTATCTAATTCAACGAATCAGGAATATCCTCGATGGTATAAAATCACGAATTTCACGAAAACTATAATGGCGAATAAATTTGTTGAAATTCTACTTGGAATATACCAATAAGGTATTATGATTTTTTCGAAAGTTTTGAAATCGTTTTCAATGTTGTAGAACATGCTTTCAAAGCCCTATATTTCCTATGGTATTTTTTCTGTCGAAACGGGTGATTTTTCGAATGTTTTTGGGTGTTTTTGGACTTTTTGATATACATGTGCTCACTTTTTTTCAATAAGGACAATTCCTCAGTCTTCTAATCACCCATAGCAGATTCTTTGTCATCTTAATTCCTTATGATATCGTTGTTAATAGTATCTGAGAATGAATGAATCGTTTCACGTAGATTCAAACTCGACCCATGTTAGTGGGATTTTGGAGATTCCTGTCAATACTTCAAAACCGCAAATCCGAACGCAAAGCTATGGTCTGCTGGTCAATTGCCATGTGCTGCTGCTATTCTATGCCGTATAATTCAATTACTGACCCTTCGGTTTCGAAAAAACAATCCAGGAAAGTTGTCTCTGCCTGGTGAGCGAATGTTCTTTCAACATGAAACGAGAGGGAGTTTTACTTTTCGTCTCTACATTTATACAACCGATGAAAGACTAGGGACTTCACATTCCGTCAAATCCATTTCCAAACCAGAATATTTATCCTAACCAAAAGGTCCATTGAAGTAAACTTTACGCTTAGGATATAACCACAAAACAATCTATTAGGGTTAGATCAGAAGGTCTAGCTGGCCACTGGTCTTCAATCCATTTATTGGGTGAATCATCATATATTCATATTTTTGGTACCATAAATCCAAAATATGCATATTGTTTCAAAAAAAGATTATTCTACTCGAGTTTCTTTTGTTTCAGCTGCTCGAAATAGGTCACAGGGAAATTTAGCATTGGATATTTTTGAACAACATCAAGGAACCCACATATTACAGGTACTTATGAATTTCCATTGATTAGATTATAATATCTAATTCTTGAGCTTCATTTCAGAATGTCGCCGTATCTAACGTTCATTTTTTATTTCAGTCTCTAGACGGCTTTGCATTGGCTGTGGCATCTGATGGGCGATTTTTATACATTTCTGAAACTGTATCAATATACCTAGGACTTTCACAGGTGAGTGCTCAATATCAGTTTTTTCAGTGTTATTTTCATCGGGGTACCTTCATTCTGAAGGAATTTCACTTCACGAATATTTCATGTGTCAAAATTCGTGAAACTGCGTCATGTTAAATTTAATAACCCAAATATAACCTAAATTGGAATCGTGGTTGTAATTCATGAAAATGCAATACAATGTGGAAAGTTTCAAGTTATTTAGAGAAACTTTCCGTATGATCAGAATATTGAAAGCCTATACCTAATTTCTTAATAGTAACGAGTACACTGTCAAACTTAGTATGCAAGGCTGATGACGGACATGGACAGTTGAATGAAATAATAAAAATTCTAAATGGTTGGCTAGTTAGGAAATCATAGTACACAAATCTGGCAAGTACAGTTATATAACCTACTACGTTGATCGTCAGAAGTTTGGTTTCCCATGGAAACATATTCTACATAGAAAAATAATTACGTTCCGCCAGGTGATCATCGATTGTTATCGTGATTGCATACAGGGTATTCTTCAAGTCCAACCCAAAAACCATTTGGAAGACTGAAGATGGTAGACTTTGTTCAACCACGAGCTGAATTATCTGTTATTAATGTTTTCACTGCAATCTGATAATTTCATGATCGCAGTCACCTATCAATAATGTCAATGTCAAATATCACACGACAAGTGACACGATAACAATAATACCAATTTCCTGTGCGAAATCTTCGTTTTGAGCTGGGAACTTGACACCCTGTACGAAAAAATCCAGGAGAAAATATCTGGCAGTGTTTCTCGGCATGTACGGTATACATTTTATCCGGCCGAAGCTGCCCGCCTTACTGGAGAATGCTTCTCACGTATTCCTCTGCAGCAGCGTGCCTGCCATTTATAATGGCACTGGCGGGGCCCACAATCAATAGGGTATTTGCAACTGCAGGGAAAATGGCCGACCTCAAAAAGGATAGGCGATGTCACCTGTCAGATGATCGACTCGAACGATTTCATAAGAAGTTCCCAAAGAATCGACTGTAGCTTTCGAACATTTCCTATAGCTACCTGGTGACGAAATTGTGAACTTATTTCACGAGTGCTCTAATTGTTTGTTCAAATAAATATTTACTGATTCAATTCATGGACTCCTGGATATCAACATATTATTTAAATTTTCTAAATTCCTTGGTTTTGCACATTACGACTGACTGGAAACAAAACAGTGATATATATTGGTGAACCATTTACTCATTATCCACCATTTTGTTCACTTTCCGCAGCGCCCTCAACGCCAATATGTGAACTGTCTCCCTAAATCATCTGACTGATCATTAGTTAATATTTCCTTTTGGGTTTGTTGATCAAACGTGGCATGAACATTTCAATTTCCAGGTTGAAATGACTGGAAGTAGCATATTCGATTACATCCATCATCAAGATCATCCGGAGATAGCAGAACAATTAGGATTAGGTCTTTCTCAAAATCAGAACTTAGCATCGCCAGAAAGCGGTTCAGAAGAAAGTTCTTCAACAGCAGGGACGAACAATCCTGATGGTGAGTGAAAATCTCGTTTTTTGACAGCGATGAAGAACGTAAGACTATAAAACTGATTGAACATGGCATATGTCATTACGTATATATGTTCCTTTGTTTTGTTGATTCTCCACAGCTATCGTGATCATGAAACCATACTCTCATAGACGAATTTCACTGAAATGATAATTTTCCAAGACAAGATTCGATTATACCTAAATTGACAATAGAAATCGATGTGTTTCATTTGTTTTCAGAGAAATATATAATGACCCATGAATTTCTTCCATAGATATATGACATTTTGGCGTTGTTTCATTTCCACTCTGTATCTGTACGTTCATTCCATTAATTTACGTCCCTGGATATACTCTCAAATCTTGTCGATCTAGCATCCAAATTTCTCTTTTCTGTTGGGTCATCGTGCGAAAGTGAAACCAAAATGAATTCCGTGAGAAAAGATCACAACATCCGTTGTTAATATGAATCACCCACTAGAGTGTTGCTCGTTACAATCTTACTCTTGTGGTACACATCATGAATGAAATGTCATATCGTACCTTGCTGGGTACTCTCGAGACAACGACAATTCTTTCAGATGACATCTCGGATAAGGTTAGTTATGACCGGGCTACCTCACTCAAATTATGTACGTGTACAAGGTCTTGACAGCAGACTCCGTAATAAGATAACTGAGCGAGTTTAATAAGGACCGTGTTGGAGTTTTAGGTTTGGTTGACTTATTGTTCCGAAGGAATTTGAATGACCACCAAGATATTCGAACGAATACATGTACAATCTGACCATTTTGTTTGCAATTGCAATATCTATGGGAAAAAATATCATTTTGGTACAACTGATAGTCTTTTTTATTTTTCATTCATGGATGACATGCAGAATCATAGAATGGAAATCAAATCAAATGTCGAGATTCTTTCTGCACCATGTTCATTACTGGCGCATTCACCAATTATTAGAACCATATCAACGTAATAGTTCGAAGACATTTTGACATCAAAAACATCATGAGAATATCCAACATTTCATTGACTTTACAACGTAATAGTTCGAAGACATTTTGACATTTAAAACATCATGAGAATATCCAACATTTCATTGACTTTTCTTCTTTGAAAAATTGAATCTTTTTGACTGAGATATCTTCTGGCACAAAAGTTGTAAGACACCAAGTATTGTAAGTAGATTGGGATATGTCATAGATTCGTAGTATTCATAGTATTCGTAATATCACTAAAACTATATTTCTATTCCTACTCTATCAACAAACATCCTGGTATCGCCATCTATTCGATCTTTCTGTCAACCCAACTCTTACGAAGAGTAGTCTACTGATTTTCTTCAAACTCTGAAGTGGTCGATAATGTTTAGGAGTCCAATATAGGAAACTACCCTCAAATATACCCCCAGTGTTCATCTCATACACCTGAAATCATTGTGAGCAATTTTTTTGAAGAAGTATGAAATAAGATATTGAGAAATACAAATTCGTCGTAGAGCCTTGTAATGAAAGGCAGTGCCTTGGTCAGAAATTATCGGTGCAACAGAGTTGTTTTTCAAGATTTTTGTGAATTTTTAAGTTTTTCACTTAACAAATGATAGAAATCGAGAACCGAGTTCACTGCCGTGTTTTGTGCATCTTAAACACCCTGTACACGAACTTTCAGGCAAATATATCCTTCGTGAAAATGCTCGAAATGCGCCAAAGAGTACCATTTTATGATTTGATAAAAAAATCGTCGCAGAGCCTTCAATTTTGGTAAAATATACGGTAGATGGACAGTTCGTAGTCAGTTATTTTCGTGAATGAAAAAAATAACGATGAACTGGCAACAGTGCGTGTATAACCCTTATTTCGGTAGTGTTTATATCGATGAATAGAAAGAAGAAAGACTAAAAGAACGTCCTGAACATGGTAGCTGCAGCATTCTTGGGCGTGACACGTATGGCATCAACACGGAATAACAATTGACCACGTACACGAGTCGTCCTCTGCATGTTAAAACCACCATTTCCTGTCGGAATCATACTACTCCCGACTCCATGGTTCACAACCTGTTAGGCCTATTCGAAACATTCAAACTCATAGATTCCATGGACTCGTCATATTATTTATGTTATTCGGTATTGTTAGTGCCCATTTGTGGTCATCCCTTTCCCTTCAGTACAGTTTAGTAGCGGATACATAAACAGTCCGTTTTATTCAAGGAAGTTGTGACAGCCTGTCAAATTATGCGCTGTTATCGCTCGTCTCAATTTCAACTAATACTCTTTCTATACAATATCTCCTACACTGATCAAAGAAACAGAAAATTGTTATTTATTCTTTTTTCATTTTCACCTTATTACTTTTTATATTTCAAAATGGTAAATTATAAGAATTCGATATCGTGCCCTCACAAATATTCCCTGATATTCTATAAATTGTATTTCGACACAATTCGCATTCACTATGCGCTTTCGCCATTTTTTGAAATGAGTCTACTGACTGACAATTTCCTAGTACCTAGGTGAAATAAGTACGGTACTTCTTTTTTTCTGGAAGTGAGATTGAACCCAATCTGATACCAAACCGACCATATCATTATGGATACAAAAAGTCACTCCAATTTCCTACCATACCACAGGAACAATAATTCGATTTAACCTAAAAAAACTTGCAAACCGCTCTGAAGCTATTATCTCGATTATTTTAGGAATCAAAAAATTCTGTCATCCGTGACATTATCATTTTCTTCACAGTATCGACACAGATGACACTAGGAAACAATCCACCTTACAAGGGCCTCGACAGGGCCTTTTGTGTTAGGATGAAGTCAACATTAACGAAAAGGGGCTGCCATTTTAAATCATCGGGATATAGGGTGAGATAATTCGCGCTTTCCACCACCAGTTCAATGTATTTATACGTGTTTCACGTTTCAGGTTGTTTTGATACTGAGTAGGCTGCGACCGCAATACACTTTTTCGCATTCCCGCAAATCACAGCCCCCTCTGCTGGGAATGGTGGCTTTAGCTATAGCTTTACCGCCTCCCAGTGTGCATGAGATTCGTCTAGAATCGGACATGTTCGTCACTAGGATCAACTTCGATTTCAAAATAGCCCACTGCGAACCAAAAGTGTCAGATCTACTGGACTATACTGCTGAAGAACTGACTGGTAGAAACTTGTATTCTTTGTGCCATGGAGAAGATGCCAATAAGCTGAGGAAATGTCACATAGATCGTAAGTATCCATGATCACCTAACTACTGTCCGCTGTCAAAACGCGGAGATGATACCCGTCATATCATTTGAGGAATATTCCTGAAAATATTTTTGTCTGCAGTGATAAATAAAGGACAAGTCCTGACGCACTACTACAGGCTCATGAACAAAAATGGAGGATTCACTTGGGTACAGACTTGTGCCACAGTAGTCTGTAACTCTAAAAATGCAGAAGAACAAAACATCATATGTGTCAACTATGTGATAAGGTAAGACTTGATTTTCAATTGAAAAGGGATTTTGTATATATTTTTCTTCAGAAGTTGGTCATTGTGAACCAGAACCCTCTTTTTATTTTGGTGAAAACATAGTGACCTTGAATATGAGAAGTAAATGCATGATTGCCATATATTCGACAAAAGATCAAGTTTTCGCTTCATTGCATCTAAATGGATTCAGAAAATCGAAATTCATGCACATAGAATAGAAGTAGCAAGTATCCTGAATGTACAAGTATATCCTATACTGAATTTTCGTATATTATATATGTATATGTTTTGATATCTTCAATAAATCACGGTGAAGGATATGAGTCAAAGGTGTATAATTTTGCCATCGAGTATTATGAGAGTGCCATTGTCAGTTCAGAATAAATATATTTGGTGTAACGCGAAGAAAATATTGATGAAGCGTCGCAAGAATGAAATGAACCGTATTCCCCGGGTACATTTAACAGAACTTTACTGCTAGTCTCCATCCAACTTTCTTTCCCCGTCAGGTATAATAAAAAAAGTTCATTAGTCGAATTCTAATAGGATCCGCAAGTTTAGATGTGGGAGTTGTCAAATTCCTCTTTACAGGTGCTATAAAATTCCTACAATTAATTTGTTACGGTCTTTGCTTTCCACATCGTCATTCTTATGAGAGAATTTTCTGATTTCACTACACTCACGTATAAGGTATGTTTCGATTATTAACGGAGTCAATTATTTCTAAAAACAGTTCAGATCACGATAGGAAACCCTTCAATTTGTTCTCCGATGTATAAAAGGGCCAATCAAACAACTTTCCGATCGTTACTCTTCTCTTCTGCGATTGAAATCATCAAGAAGTGTAATAATCACATGTTACGAATATTCCATCTTATTGTCGTGAATAATACAGTGTTTTTCTCAAAAAAACTTGCTATTATTCGAGGGTGTTATTCTGAAGCCTCCTAGAAAAAACAATTTCCTATGAATGCATGTCCTGAAAGTCTCACTTTTTGACAAGAATTATTTCGTTAATAAAATTTTAGTCATCTCTCAATATTTTTGACAAAAAAAAACTACGTCACTACTTTGTTCTATCAAACTGAAATTGCTTCATATCGCGATTCATGATCTTCGTTTCTGAAGATTTGGAAATTTTACGAATTTCAGGACATACACTATAATTGTCTTTCTTAGGATGAATCAAAGACTCGTCCCCTCGAATATAAGCACGTCCTGAATGAACACTCTGTTTAGCTGAGTGTTGAATTTAAACCGACTGTTGGTTCAATGAAAAGTTTTTGTGACGGACCGACCATAACTGACCGTATCTCAGTTCTAATAATCAATAAGGCAAGTGAAGAGTGCCGATATCAAGGGGTAGATGAAGAGATGGTGTTCCTAGACCCCGAACACGTATGTCTGTCAACGTGACCCAGCTGTGCTATGGGATATCCGACGACCTACAGTCGAAGACGAGTACGATCTTCATGACTAGCGTTCTCAAGACGCTCACGTAGAGCATTATTTGAAGCGCAGCCATTCGCAACCAGCTGAATGGCGGTCCGGACACGTCCGCTTACGATCTGAGGGGGCGTTGCACGATCTTTGTGCATTTTTTTGAGAAAGAACAACTGGGAATGAGTGAGGGATTGACATTTGCAGTGGATTTGGCCCTCACAGTCTGGGGATACGTTCACGGTCAATTGTTCCTTTTTACGTTGACGTAAAACATCGTTGAGATCAGAAACAATTCAACTCTGATTCGTCTTCTCTTATTCCTCTTATTATTTCTATCATTCCTTTCTACATTCATCCGTGAATGTTAAAGAGACAGTGATTCAAGGTCACTATTGGATGGAACTATCATTACCTCTCTCAGATATTATAACAAGATTTCTGAGAACATTCTGCCACATTCAAATCAATCCATTCGCCATGCATAGTTATTTTGTGAATGAGATTGATATAACTCAATTTGAGTTAGTTCAAAGCAACTACCTGTCGATACCAACGTAGGTTTTTCTGTTACAGCAAGCGTGAATACGAGAACATAGTGATGGATTGCTGCCAAATGGAGGAGAACAAGCACGTGGTGAAAAGAGAGGAGGCGATCATCGCCGACCCAGAGAACGGCTCACCAGACGCGGAACGTGGAGGTACGTTGACGTACCACCAATGCTAGTATTAAATTCTAACTGATTCTGTGGTCAGATGACCTGAACAACGCAGGACCCACCAATCCGCCCCATGACACGAACCATGACATGGAGGAGGCGACCTGTGAAGAAGGAGTGGTCAATAACGACCCCGGGGAGCAACTGCAAGCCGCCCCCACGCCCTCCAAAGATCAGCGCAAAGGCTTCCCGGCGCGCAGGACGTCCAAGAGAAAGAACACATCTTCGGACGAGAACGAAGAGGAGGAAGCCCGGACTCCGCAAGTGGCGATAAGCCCGGCTTCGTCCTGCCATTCGGCGGAAGTGACAGATACCAGTCCGAAGAAAAACGACGAGGTGGTCAGCAGCGTGAAGGATCTGGAGAACGCGATGTCGAAGCACCTGCCGGCTTGCAAGTCGCCTGTCAGCCAGCCGACGGACTTCAGTACCGATGCGCTTCTGAAGCAACAGCAAAGAACGACCATCCAGTGGATCGGCGCCCACCACCAGCAGCTGCAGCAGCAAGGGCCGTTGCCTGCTTCGGCGCTGCTGCGGCAGCTGTACGCGAACAGGGAAAGTGTGATTCGGGCGAACGTGCAGGGCGGGGGGCGGTCGGGAAATTCGCCGAACTATTATCCGAACGACAGTCAAGTGAGCAGTGAGGGTTCCTCGTCTTACAGTGAACATCAGTTTCTGCTCTCGCAGCATCAAAACTACCCTGCTAGCTATTACATGGACTATGGGACCTCGCGCGAGAAGCATCAACAGCTGCATGGGGCAGTCGCTTTCGATTCCTCGGTGCCGTATCAAGAGGTGCTGCGGCACCAGTACCCCGATAGTCCGCTGCCTCTGAAGCCGCAAGCGTATTCGTACGTCGATCAGCCGCAGTTCTATCACCACGGCTCTACTGGTACGGGGTTCCACCTGTATCACTCGAGTAAAAACGCGCCCAATACTCCTTCAAATTGGTACCCTCCTTCATAGTGAAATGCTCGGACATTCATAAATACGTACCTATTCTAATATGATGTGCCACTATTATTTTCACTGCTTTAGTTATCTGTTTTACTTCGGAGAAACAGAAAGTGTATGAGACGAGGCGAGACAAATTGATAGTGTTGAGCATGACAGTGACTCCGTTTTGGAAACAATAATTCAAACTAGTCAAGTGACACTATATCGATGCTTTCGACGTATTCGCCTCCTTTTGTACGAGTAGTTGGCAGAATTTTACTACGATAGTATTTGTTCAACTATTTTTAAACCAAAGAAATAATACAAAATAACATGAGTGAAACAGTAGTTGGACTCATTTAATAACAATTGAATGCAAATATTGTAGAATATAACGAAAATATCTAGTAGGTAGGTATCATATGTTTATAAGGATGTATATATTACAAAACATGTTATTTAGTATTATTTAATTAAAAACAGTGTTATTGTCCGCCTAGTTCTATGCATAACTAAGTATATAAGCAGGACTGTATATGCTACGGCAATCTGACATCAAATTATTTTCCATATTATTTTGATTCAACAGACTGACTAGTAGGTACGTACCTACTCCATAACCTGTGGATCTTTTTCTTGATAAAATGATGGTTCATTATAACAGACACTTTTTAATTTTCGTTTCTTATTTTTAATCTTCACTTCGAAGACATTTCAGATTTAGCTGTTTTCAACTAATATATTTTCATTACTTCAACCCAATTGCAGTGCAATTGAAACAAACAGTTTTAAGATATCTAGAACAAAATGTGATCCTCTTTCTGTTACTTTTTGATTCTCAGTGTTTTTATTGTTAGGGTTACCTACTTGTATCATGTTGTTCAGTAAGAAATTGAAAATTATAGTTATTTCATTGAAATATTTCTATCTTACATACTATGTGCAATTTTACTTAATCAATTTATGTACTAAATAAATGTTTGTTTAAGTTTTTGTTAATTCGAGTTTCATTTATATAACACAAGAAATTGGCAAAAATGACTACCTGGGTGTGAAAGAAAAATATAATAAATCCAATTACCCAATATCTTTAATACATCGATTAAAAAAATGTGATGTAACATAAATTGTGAATGTAAAAATATATTTTGTCTTGAGAGCTTGGACAGTCTTGAAACTGGTATGTATAGCACTGAATAAATTCCAGACATCAATGATTTTGGAAGTACTTCTTCTTCTCTTCTGGATTAGGGATGATCTGGAAGGAAAAATTAAATGAAAACCTTTGCACTACAAGTAAAGAATTATTCATACAGTATCTTGTCCAGGTTTCCAACCAGCTGGACAAACTTCACCATGTTTGTCAGTGTAATGGAATGCCTGCACCAACCTAAGTGTTTCATCAACACTTCTGCCTACTGGTAAATCATTCATAGTTATCTGTCGGACAATACCTTTAGGGTCGATTATAAAAAGTCCCCTTGAAATAAATTGGGATCAATATCAAATTGTACTCATTGTATGAAAACTCTCACCTCAGGGTGTGTCCGAGGTCATCTAGGAAAACCCCATAGTCCTTTGATATACTGTGATTCAAGTCAGAAAGCAATGGGAAATTTACTTTTCCCAACCCGCCTTCTTTTCTTGGAGTGTTGATCCATGCTAAATGGGTAAAGTGGGAATCCACAGAACATGCCACAACCTCAGTATTTATTTTTTGGAACTCTTCAATCCTATCACTGAATGCCAATATTTCTGTTGGGCAAACAAAAGTGCTGAAAAAGTGAGATCAGAGACTTATGTTTGATTGAATTGGAGGTATAATTATAGATTTTCAATGAGAAAAACAATATTTGAATGCAACTGATAGGGTATTTACTCACAAATCTAAAGGATAGAAGAAAAACACTAAATATTTCCCAAGGTAATCTGTAGACTTCAGTTGGATGAACTTGCCATCAGAAACTGCAGTGCTCTCCCAGAATGGAGCTGGTTTAGATACTGTGGAAGAAAATTTTGAATTCATGGAAACTGTGGGATTGTGATATATTCTGTTCAAAGACCGGCAGGATGGACATACAAAATAAAAGGATATTTATCAATTGATATCGAAAAAAACTCACTGACTGCCTTGGTGAATTGAAGCTTATGTTCTGCAGGATTTGCTGTAAGTGGATATACACTCCCACCGGCAAACGTTTGACATGATTCGTCTTCAGGAATAGCATTAGACAACCAAAACAGTTGCATACAAATGAGCAAGCTGTACAACCACATGGTAGTGTTGAGATTATTAACTGTTACTCAATTTCCCGTTTAATTTATCTGATATCGAACAATTCACTCGAGAGTGAATAAAGATAACAAATGTTTTGATTATATTCAAATCACAATAATCACATAGCCTAAGATATTTTGTTGACAGTTTGTCATTGTTACCAAAGACTCAAAGAGTACACCAGAGTTAGCTGGTGTGTGGCTGGTGTACTCTTTGATTGTTACCAACTGCGATTCCTGCTGTCAAACATCGTTAGGAAATTTGTCGTTGGTTTATTACGTGATCACTATAACTACGTCATAATGAGAACATTCTGTAAGATACTTGAAGATACGGACTAACCTCAGTTGATTGATTATATCCTTTATCTATGATTGAGACCGGTATGGAATTAGGTTGATGAAAATGAAACATCAATAATACTTGATGAGTATATTATGAACAAGATAATTTACTTCTTGAAGAAGAATCACATTTAGGGTTAATGATTATTATAGCTATATACAACAATTTCAGTGGTGAAATATAAATACCAATGATATAAAAAAACGAGAGTTGAAAATAATTTGAATTAGAGGTTCTCACTAACAATAAACAATAAAGGATTAAAAATTGATTGAGAAAGATAAAAATAAAACCGACATGAAATAATGAAAGAAATATCACATTTTTTCAAACCTGAAACTTCATAGTTTCATACAATGTCAACATCAATACTTAACACACTCGTGGCCTACTCATACATTCATGTTCTGAAAGTACTCACATAACCAAAAAGTCCTTAAGCCTAACATAACAAAGCCTGTTCGAGCGAAATATATAAAATATGTCAACCTTTTATCTCCATGACAAAAAATATTAAATAATATATTATAATATCGCCTTGCACAAAAAAGTTGCTAATAAATGGAAAATACCGATAAATTTCAACACAACAAAGTTACAATAAGATTCACAGAAAACAGTTGAAAAATCGGTTCTCGTTGATTTCTATAGCTGGATACATTTTTTAAATATCAGCAGTTCTCAACCGAGAACAATCTTTGATACAATGCACTTGATCGCATTTTCAACTCAAAAAAAGTAAAAAGGTATCGAAGTTGAAATATGTAAGTTGAATTGAAAAAAGTCGGTATATACTGGAATCTCCCATTCATAGAACAAAACTAAAATCCAACTAGAAATAGGAAGATAACATAATTTCTTCTCAAGAATGGTCCAAAAAATTGCATTGACTAATTCAAGAACTGTTTTCTGGAGATTCAGTGTTTACAGACCACGATAACATAGCTTTCTTCATACGAATATTATATTTCTCCATATTGGACTTGACCCAGAACAATTCATGATTGTTGATTCATTAGATTGTATCATACATAAATAATGTGAGAGATATTTTCTGTAAAATGTGGAAAGATTTTTTGTAATATCACCTCATAATACTACTGAAGACCATTCGAAAAAACATCAACCAATCTCTTGTCAAGATGTGCACATTAATTCTCTACATTTTCATATACCTGAACGCTAAATTAGGTTCGAGAGCCTAATTTATGGACGTAAAACACACTTACACTAAAATCTAAGTTAAATTATTCCACATTCATGAACTCCGAGGCCATTTCATTTCATTTGTTGCAAAATGTTCCCTTTACTGCGATTTATTTGTGCTATTCGACTTCTTATCCTTATCACCTTTACCTTTTCCCTCTTCCTTGGGACCCTTTTTTTCCTTCTCAATCTTATTCTTACTATCATCACTTTTGGAACCTTTGACAGCATCTGCTTTGACCTGATTATTCATTTTTCCTTTTTCTACCTTAGGATCAGCACCTTTAACTTTCTTATCTTTGTCGACATCTTCTTCCGCCTTCACTGACCTTTCTTTATCCGCAGGTTTAACTGGTTTCTTTTTCTCTGCTTTGCTCTTTCCATCGCTACATTCATACGACTTCTCCTTTCCCAAATCACATTTGTTTTGATCACATTTATTTTTTTTGTTGCTGTCCACCGCGATATTTTCGCCGAAAGATCCAGCTGCATCTTTCTTTTCACATTTTGTGCTGTTTTCAGGACGGTCCTGGGGTTTGTTAACTTCCTCTGGATCCTCGCTTTTTTTCTGTTTGGTATCTGGAACACCAGTAGGCGAATCCTTTTCTTCGGCGATTCTAGGCAACAATTCTCCAGGGCCCGACAGATTCAACGATAAGCGATTTTCCGAAGTTGAGGCATTAGAACCTGAAACTGATTGGAAACATATTTTGCATTACTCTTTTCTTGAGGTCAACTCACCGATATCTCCAGCCTGCCCAGCATCAGGATCAGCTTCTTTCTCTCTATCCAGCTGAGTGTTGGTATGCCAAACCGAGGACACCCCGCCACCTCTACCTTGGCACTTCACGTTAGGGCTGCAAGTGGTTCCTGACGAGCAGAGCGGCGATATAGAACACTTCGTTTCGGCACTTCTCGGGTGTAGTCGATCCGGCGATAGGGCGCGTCTCAGCAACGGTGATCCCGGTTCGCTGCCCTTATGACGAGCGAAGCCCTTCTTGGGCTGGGCGATAACGACCAAAGGGGCTGAACCAGCGCTGGGGCTGTAGGATTGTGTTGTGTTGGAGCTGCCTGGCTGGTGACCTGAAGAAAAAATTAACTTCATCAACAATATAGTTGAAAGGGTGGAAATCATACCTATTGGAAACGCCAGTGGACTGGGCGACCTAGTGGGCGACGCCGGCATGGGACTGGGCGAGGGCGTTCTGGCCAACGGCGACAACGGAATATGTCCGACGGACTTTCTCCTGCTGCCACCCGTGGGCGGACAGGCCACCCCGCCGCCCAAAACGCCCTTCGAGCATCCGGCCGGATGCAGCTTGTGCTTAAGACCGTGCAAAGTCGAGGGACGCGCGTATGGCTGTTTACCGCCGTCCGAGGGCGGCGTCGGAGCGGAAAGAACGTCCCGCGTGGGTGGACTTCGGGACGTACCAGAAGTGAAAGGGGGATCGTGCGCACGCGGGAATGACTGGAAGCTGCGGCTGGGCGGAACGCCTGACACGGGAGATTGTATAACGGCGCCGGATATCTGAAACGATTGAAATATTATTCATCCATTTGTCAACAGTTTTGTAATCGCTGACCTGTTGCATTTCCACGCTGGCCCTTTTACTGCTGATTTTCTTGAACAAAGAAGTCTTCCTCCTCTTGTCGCTCTCTCGCTTTTGCTTCTTCTGCCGATTCAAGCTGCGTCTGGCCAATTTACTCTGGCCCGGTTCGCGCTTGCGCCCTCCAGTCTTGATAGACGTCTGCTCCAAGGGAGTAGCGCGGAGACTAACGTGCTCCGCGCCACCCAACAACAACTGCAACACTTGAGTATGGTACAGTCCCTGGATCGTCTCGCCGTTGATATGTGTGATAAGGTCGGCTGGACGGAGACCTGCCTCGAATGCTGGACTGCCTTCATCAACAACCTACAAAATATTTGCTATGGTCAATATTTATTTTCAAAGGCTCAGAATTTTTGGCATTTTTGACCCCAACGGCGCATCAGAGCAACACGTTTGAAATTGTAGGTTCGTCCTCGAAAATTCAACAAAATGAGTAGGTTTCAAAAATACAATTTCAACTCACCATGACTAAATGATGCATAGTGTAAACGTCAGTATCACCATAATAAACCCGTATGGTATGGACAGTGAATCCGAAACCTTTTGGCCCTCTACGAATGATGATCGGCGGCTTCAAGCTGGTACCGAAAGGAGAGAGTTCCCTGCAAGGTGATGTATCTCGTGAACTAGCAGTGCTAGATCCTCCACCTACTCCAGGAGAATTGATCAGAGAAGCCATAGTCAAATCATCTGAAACAAGATGCAACGGACAATTCACGTATCCAGGAAAATACAAACAAAAAAACAATTAAAAATCCTTTTTGAAAATTTCTCGTATCTACTTTGCTGGAGCTGTTCGACATGTCAGTCTATAACTCTAGGACTACATCAAAACAATTCAAAAGAAAAATATTGGATTTTGACTCCACAGGAGTCATGCCTTTCATTGATTTGAGACAATAATCATGTAAAGATATCAAATTATTCATTTTAGTAATTACCTGTAGGTATCATAAGTGATAATCCAGATGTCGAGGCACTTCTAACAACCGACCTGGGATGAAACACTACATTGCATGATCTCATTTGTAACAAGCTAGAAAAGTCATGCTTATCACACGAACACGACGATCCGCTAGGCTCGTGTTCTACGGATATCGAAAATTTGGGAAGAAAATCTCGAGAATGATTGGGTTTCTTTCTTCGATTGATCTGTGGAGACACGTCATCGCTGTCAGTTTGAGATGATTCCGGAGTACTCATGGTACACGATGACAGATCCAAGGTTGCCTAAAAAATATACCGAGACGTTCTAGACATAATGTATTTCTACACATTTCACATACCAATTTATTATCGACTGGTCTCTTCTTCTCCAAAGCTCTAGGGGTCACGGTATCAAACAACTTGAATTTCGGATCTCTACTGGGTGTATCTGATGCCGAAGAATCCGACACGTTCAATTTTGAAGAGTCCGGGTCGGATTCTGTACTGATAGAGCTCTGCTCAGAAACCCTCTTATATTGCGGCGAACAGGACGAGAATAGGCCAAACACTGGAGAATCGTCAGTGTCATCGGTGTCATCTTCTAATTCGTGGGTGTATCTATCAATCCTACCTGAAAACATATAGGGATTACATTGTTGATAAATCGTGGATGTTCAGTGTTTCACTATCAAAATAGCTGGTGTCTTCATCATGTTCGAGCTGTGGGATGAACTCAGCTTTCTTTCTAAGTAAAGAGTTCCAGTCGATACCATAAAAGTAAACATGTTCTTTGATTTCTTGTGCCCCTCCAGTTCCTAATCTGTCTCTAGGAGAATGCTGCAACAATGCCATGATGAGATCCTTGGCTTCCTCTTGAACTGGCCAATCTTGATTGTCCGGCCATTCGATCTCATCTACACAAAAACAATTTTTCACTAACCACACCATTTCTTTAGCCAGCAAAATCACCTTGCACGGTATGGGCGAACAGTTCTTCGGGGGTGTCCCCGAAAAATGGCACACAACCGACCAAGAACTCGTACAGAACTATACCCATTGACCACCAATCCACAGGTTTACCATAACCTTGTCTCAGAATAACTTCTGGAGCAATATATTCCGGGGTGCCGAATACTTGTTTATCTGAGAACTTACGAGACTCTGTGTCCATATAACCTTCGTATAAATTTGTTGCCACTAAAAAGAAATGTTGTTAATGCTGAATTTATCAAATATATGGTGCTTACGTGACATAAGGCCCACTTTACTCAATCCGAAATCTGTGAGTTTGATGTGTCCAAAAGCAGTGATCAATAAACTGAAAATGTCATGATGAATTCTCGAAATGTGGAGGATCAAAAATTGCTCCTTACTTGTCGGGTTTCAAGTCCCTGTGAACGATCCCGTAGGAATGCAAATATTCGACAGCTAAAACAGTTTCGGCGAAATAAAACCTGGCCATATCCGCGGGCAACGGTCCAATACTCTTCAAGAGACTGGCGCAATCGCCTCCCTCGACGTACTCCATAACCAAGCACAAATGCTTTTTGGTTTCGAAGCTGCAGTACATACTGACAACGAACGGATTATCAGCGAAGCTCAATATGTCCCTCTCGGCGAACACCTGTTCGACCTGGTTGCGCAACATTAGATTGTTCTTGTTGATCTTCTTCATCGCGAACCTCGACTTGGTCTGTTTGTGCTTCACCAGGTAAACAGCACCGTAGGCTCCGTTCGATATCAGCTTCACTACATCGAAATCGTGCTCGCTAGGATTCGACAGGGATTTCCTTACGGTAGGCGAGGCGTTCAAGCAATGCTTGGCGTTGTCCTTGGACCAGGCGCAGTCTTTCAGTTCTTGCTGCAGCTCGGCGATCGGGTCTCTGTTCAGGCCCAGTTTCTGGATGATGTATTGCGGGATGTCGGTTTGGATGCCCTGATCACCTCTGACTTGACCTTCGGCAGCCTCTAAGAAGTGGTAGAACTCTTCGGGGTCGAATTCCAGGCATTCCAGTAGACGGGCTGGACGGGATATTATGAGGAGGAGTTTCTTGATGAAGCTTGTCATCAAGTTTGCGGCGTCCTCGGATTTTTCTTTAGTCTGAAATCGATTCAATTTTCCAATATTTCGATCATTCAAAATAGGTTTCAAAGATAGTATTTGTCTTGTTACATTGAAAACTCACCTCTGTGAGCAATCTCTCCAAATTTTCCGACATCTCATGAAAATACTGACTGGTAATGAGTTTGCTGTGCGATTTGTGTAAACAATCTCTTGCTATCTCTAATACTTGGTGATGAACAAATCTCACGATTGGTAAATAATCGCATTCGTTCCCGAAATCGATGGTTTTATTCTCCTCTATGAAGTTTGTTAGTCGTTCTTCCATTTGTTGTGTGGCTTTAGGAAAACGCTCCTTATACAACACATTCATCATGCATATTTCGTTGTCGATTATTGGAGATCTACTAGGACTACTGCAATGCACCAAAGAATTGTTTTTATATAAGTTAGAACTGGCAATGTAAGTACAACATTCATTTTGTCCCGTAAGAATTGCGCAACTTATCACATATATGCATAGTTTTGCGATTTCGAAACCCAGTATTCATAGCTTATATATACACGACAGCAATGTTTTCACCAAACTGAAATTTTACCTGAGACTTCTAGATCTAGGTCTGTGAAGCGGTGAACGATGATTAGCAGTATTCTCTTCACCAGAAGGTAAAGTTGAATTACTGTCAGTTGAGAAGTGGTTCGTTAGGATTCGTATGTCTTCAGATGTGGGAATGTGTGGTAACTGATGTAACCTTTCTTGACTAGAACATTTCGACTGAAAAGAATACTACAGATCAATGATAATCGTTTATTTAGATGAGAGGCAAGAACATTCGACATATTGAGATCATTCTAAACTTGAAATTGTAACTATTTTTAAACTTGATTGATTCAATTTGAATGAAATCAGATCTCACCGACAAATTTGAGCTACCAGGAGTGGTTCCATATCCTGAAGAAGGTAATGAAGCAACAGACCATCTTCTTCCATCTCCACGATATCCAGGGATGATTCTGAAAAATAAAAATCAAGAATAACTGACGATTGCATAAAAAGATAACAATAACTGTACACAAGTTTGATATTATGATAACTCACCTCTTTATGGGAGCAAATGAAAAACTGTTGGAGCTGGTATGTGTTCTTGGACTATCAAGTGGACTACCACAAATTGGTGAATGAGATCTTGGTAGTACAGGACTTGTATTAGCAACAAAGCTCAATCTATGGATTGCTGCAGAACGGCTGTTTCGTCTGCTAATAGAAGAGGCATCCTTCTGAAAAATAAAGAAGGGTAGATTTCTTCAATATCTTCGAATCCAGAAAACAAGAAAGTAACTAGAAAATGTTCAGTTTCGTTAGAGAATGATCCTACTATGGGCATAAGATTCATCAGTTTTCTCTACAACTTACCATATTGATAGACAAGGATGGTGCAGATTTTCCTAAAGTGGACTTCCTGATTCGAACCAGATTTGAAGAATCATTTCGTGGATCTAGAAGATGAAGAACTCTCTCAATGGAAAATTTTCACCACACTCACAAGGTATTGATTTAAGCCAGACTAACTACTTTTGATTATTTAATAATAATCTCTAACATTTTCACAAATGGAAAGTGTCATATTTTTATTGCCTTATGGGGTTTAAATGACATTAGATTTCAACTATTGTTTGATCCTTAAAAAACAGAAATAAATTAAAGAAATCCTTGGATTATGCATAGAGTATATAACTGTTACTGGTTCAATGTTAAAGTGTGATAAATGAAATTATCCAAGATAAAAAGAAATAATTGTTGATGATAGTGCAATAATGGATTATTGTCAGAAGAGTATTTTAACAATGGAAAAATAATAAAATGATACTAATTTTTTGTTGGCAAAAATAACTGAAATTCCCGTTATTCTTCCGGGGGGTGTATTCAATGACAGATTTATGAAAATTTTTGAAATATTTTTTAAAAATCACTTATTTACAACATTTTTATAACAATGGCCTCATTTTGTTTGCAACTTGAGAAGTATGTATTTAGGGCATACCTGTCCAGGTGTTTGTATAATTGCAGATAAATGTTATTTAAATGAATATTCAAAGTTGAATAAATGAAAAGAGGTTTAGGCTATATCAACATCAATTTTCTCTTGATCAACAAATTTGAAAGTAAATCAATCATCGATTGCATATTTGAGTCGATGATTGGATGACGTTTCTTAATCATTACTCATAGCCATAAAGAATTCCAACCTGCTAGATATTGCTTGCCAATATTCGAGGATTCCACAATTGAGTTTTGTCTCAGTTCTGATCGGCCAATAGGTTCTAATGGTTCGCCAAAGACCAAAACTCTTGCTGAATTCGAACGAGTCCGCGATTTCACTCCGTTGTTGTCCTCCATCTATTTACCTCTAATAATCAAGAATTGCACAAAACCAATTTCACATCCACGACTAACCACGGCCGTAACCCATTTTCTGAACACATCAATATCAAGCTAGGATTTGTGTCCGTGTAAAAAGCCATTTCTCGTATATCAAAAAATGGAAAACAAAACAAATAATCTGTCGTCACTACAACATAACAGCACTCTTGATATGACTGCCTAGACTAGCACTGTTGCCAATTCATGGAATTCACATCAACCACATCCAAGAATAGGTATTCAAAATAGACCAGTAAGGGCGATCACGAATGTCACACACTGACAGATCACATCCTTTTAACGTTTCTAAAATCAGGGAAACAATATATTTTCCACAAATTATTGATTTCTACAACACCCAATTTCATGATAATTGTTTTAAATGCAAGTTACGAAGTCAAACAAAAGAAAACAATAAATTTGATTGTGACAAGCGACATGTTATCTATGGTACTATGTCTCAAAAACAAACATACGAACCATAACCTTCGTCAATAGATTGAAGATGTTGTTAATGATGTTAATTGAAACATGGGTGAAACTGATGTAGCGCTTGCTTTTTAGCATTATGATTATATAGAATGGAAGGCGATCATGAACGATCTTCATTTTGGAAAAAGAACGCGAAGTCTGTGGCAGGAAGGTACTTAGTAACACAACATTATACCAAAGTACAAACATTTATGACCAACCTATTTCAGGCCGAGCCCACGAAGAGAAGGTAATAACGTGAGAAAAACACCAGGGTCTACTTCGTTTCAAGATTTTCAAGCATCAGTTAGTGATGCCTGGGATATGGAGGATGATGAGTTTTGCATCATATCAGGACTTGAAAGTAATTATTTTCTCCTACCTTTTCATAAGCTCAACATAAACAATGTACTTTTACAGATACAAAGATATCCAAGAAGGTGGCTCAATCAGCAGCCCTGAATGTCTTGAACACTCACAGAATTGCATCAGAATCTGAATCATCATCTGAGAAGAAGAATCTGAGAAAATCAAATGATCCTGAATCAGAATCTTTGAAAACCAGTAGAATACCAGGTAGACCCAAGCAAATACGCATCTACAATACTGAGCAGGAAGGAATAGAAATCAAGTTGGAGCGTTTTCAGACATTGCTTGGACATTCAACTACTTTGCAAGATTTATGTGAACTAAGTTGGTCAGGAATACCTCATAAAGTAAGGGGTATCACTTGGAGATTGCTCTCAGGGTTTTTACCTGTGAATATTGATAGGCGTTGTGAAGTTTTAGAAAGAAAGAGGAGTGATTACTGGACTCTAGTGGAAAAATATTATTATACTGAACATGATGAATCAAGTCGTGATATTCAGCATCAGATCAATATTGATGTGCCAAGAATGAACCCTAATATACCATTATTCCAGCAGAAGTCTGTTCAAATAATGTTTGAACGTATTCTTTTTATATGGTCCATACGCCACCCAGCTTCAGGATATGTTCAAGGAATAAATGATTTAGTTACTCCCTTTTATGTGGTATTTCTACAAGAATTTTTGGAAGAAGACCAACCATTCGAATTGTGTTATGTGGACCAGTTGACTCAAGAACAACAACGAATTATAGAAGCTGACTCGTTTTGGTGTCTATCCAAGTTCCTGGACAGCATACAGGATAATTATGTGTTTGCCCAAATAGGTATCCAAAGAAAAGTGCTGCAGCTGGAGGAATTGATTAAGAGAGTTGATGAAGTATTGCATAAACACTTGAAACAGCATAGTGTCAGTTATCTTCAATTTTCTTTCCGCTGGTTGAACAATTTGCTCACCAGGGAACTGCCATTAAGGTGTACCATAAGACTCTGGGATACATATCTTGCTGAGAATGAATGCTTTGCTACTTTTCAGCTGTATGTGTGTGCTGCCTTTCTCCTCTATTGGCGAGAAGAGTTGCTACAGCAAAACGATTTTCAGGGTCTCCTGATGTTGTTACAAAATCTACCAACGAAATCTTGGACCAGTTCACAAATAGGAGTGATTGTAGCTGAAGCCTACAAACTCAAAGTCATGTATGCTGATGCTCCCAATCATCTCTTGAGTAACAACTCCAGTGATAGATAGTTAATAGATTACAATTTTATTGATATTATATTTTGTCCAATGTTATATTTTTTGTAAAAGGTTCTTGAATGAAATGATATGGTGAATTGCCATTTTGTTGATGTAAACATTGATATGGTTCAAGAAATGTTGGGATAGGCAAATTCTCAATGATTGTTTCCTTTATGTGTGATTTAGTTGTCAGTTGCACTAAAAATTATAGTTTACGTTACTTATTGGTGTATTAATTGATTGTTCTTTTTTACATTTGTTACATCATCTCATGTTTGTTATTAGTACATAAGTCATAGATGGCAATATAATTAAATGTCGGTCCGATAAACGGACAAAAAATATATCCAGGGTATTTGGTATTGGACTGGGAAAGACTTGAAATCGTAACCATTAACCTCATTTTTATCAGAAACTATTTCACATGTTTTAAATATTTGATTTGTTAGTAATATTCACTAAGAATGTATTGAATACGTGAGTTTATAACTACATTTTATAATTCATCAATATTTTTAGTTATTGTGAAAGTGGAAGGTGTGAAAATGAAAAATTAAAACTTACATATCGTTTTGTTTTTGAACAACATCCTGTATAAGTTGAATTTCCTTCGATTATTTCAGAGATACACTTTGCTCAATCATGCCCATGGTGTGGAAAAATTTCTACTCTTCATGAAATAGCAAAAATAATTCATCTTCCGTTTCAACGTACTACTATAAAATTAGACAAATATAGAACTACAAAAATTTTGAAACTGATATCACATCTCTCATAAATATAAAAAAGTCACTGCATGAAAACTATTCAAACAAATTTTGGTAGCTTGAAAAAAAGTTTAAACAACAATGTTTTCATGCAAAAAAGAATTTCGTACGGGCTCATGTGAGATTCGAACCCACGACCTCCACGTCGATACAATCAGTGTGGCGCTCTAACCAACTGAGCTAACGAGCCATTGAATTTAATTAGGTATTTGTAATATATATATAATACCTTGAGTATCACATTCAGAGAAATGGATTTATAACACAAGTGAAAGTTCGAGTTAATGTAGAGATATCAAGCGATCTGGATTTTGATACAAAATTGTTTCTGCTCTCAAGTATTTTGGTTCAAGAAACACGAAATTGGCAATATTATCGTGGGGAAATTGATACTTTTTGAGATACTCCACTTCAAAGTTGAAATCTCAACTTCTTTTCCGTTTTCCGTTCTGGACAATATTGTACAGCTTTTTGGCAAATTTGTTCAATAACGTGACATATTATTTATTAGGAAAGGATTCATCATGTGAACATAATCATTTCGTCAACCATTAGATAATTGTCAGCTGTCAAACCACAGTAAATGTCGGATGGATTTGACTTGAATAAATACAAATACTGTATTTTTATCTTCATCTAGGACTAAAAGTTTGCTGAATTCTTTCTCAATATGTTATATGTGTCTCCTTGATGGAAGAATTTGCCAAGAAGCTGTACAATCTCGTTAGAAAACATTCAAGAAAAGAAGGTGATATTTTGGACTTCAAAGTGGAATATCTCAAAATGTATCAATTTCCCCACAATAATATTATTGGATTCGAATTTATTGAACCAAAATACATGAGTACGAAAAATTTGCTAATGACTAATAATTGGCAGGTGTCTAGGTATTAATGATTCATTATTTGGGTACCAAATTGATGATTATCGACTATTCAGAGGCCAAAGAATTGTATTTCGATGAGTCTCATTGCGTTAAGTGTATCAATAGCAAATTTAGAATTTGAATGATCAGAGCACAAATCATCAACGATAAAAATAGGGCATCATCTTGGGTATTATATTTTTACGATGGACTAATTTTAACTTGGAACGCTCATGTATTTGACCGACAAAACTGAAATTATGCATAGAGTATAGTCATGCCAAGGACCCAGCATTTTTTGATCTCAATTCAGAGAGACATTCGAGATATTACAAAATCCAGAGTTCCTAACAGTGTTGCAAAATCCCAAACAAAAAGTAGTCACATATTCTATTATCCAATACATAGCTACAATACAGGGTGTCCCTTAAAGACCACGTCAAACCGAGGAAGAATGCAGATCAAAGGATAATCCACCTGCTATGACAAAATTACCATTATAAAAGTCTTACCGCTTTCGAGATATGTTTTTTTTTTAACAAGGAAGGGGCAAAACTTCATTATTTTCAAAAAATATCCCGAAAATGGTGGGACTTTTATAATGGGTATTTTGTCATAGCAGGTGGATTATCCTTTGATCTACATGTTCCCTCGGTTTGACGTGGTCTTTACGGGACATCCTGTATAATAGCTGTGGTGAAAGAACAGTCGAATAAAAATAACAGTTTTTTATGGAAACCACATTTTTCTCCACTCGATGTTTATTGGACACCGAAATGACCTGGAATTTTGGACATTAAAAATCGTGATTTCCAGAATATATTCATGGATAATCTCATATATTGATTGGAAAAATTCATAGAAATGTCGTATTGATTGATGAAACCTCGGAAGAAAAAATATTAGTGACGATAATAAAAGTGAAAGTACCTACTTTAGAGAAACAAAACGGCAAAATGATCGAAATGAATACGTGCAATGAACTATTACAATTGAATTGCGAGCTTTTGAATAGTTTGGTTTTAAATTTTTCAACGCCCAACTTATTCGCCATAATGTTTTCTCTGTGGTCACTTTATCAGCCACATCGTTTCCAGAAATACCAGTGTGACAACCTACCCACACATAGCCTGGAAACTCTCCAGAACTGAGCGATAATTTCAAAACATTTGTCGAAATGTTTCGCAACTATTATTGTTCTGAGCGGTTGGCAGATTTAATCATTCTACCCGCTGAAATGCTGCACACAGAGGGATTATTGAAAATGTAGCCAACAGAAATACATTCTGGAAACCACCCATGACGGAAAAAATGTTATCAACATATTTTATCACATGCTCGAAAGCTATGCGTTGACGCAATTGTTTTTAACATCGGTGCCAAGTGATATTATGATATATACGAAAATTAGAAAACAACCAACAAATCATCGAATTTCTAAGTGTTGTGTAATATCTGGAGATTCTCAAATTAGAATCAATGGATTTATCGAATGTCGCTAGACTCTCATCCGCAACTGCTGTTCAATTTCAACAACATCAAACATAATATCTATAAACAATCCTCCAGATCATAGAATTCTGAAGATATTTACAGAAAATTTCAACTATATCGTAAGGATATCGTTCAATGAAAATTTTCTGCGAGTCAAACACTGAACTTTTCCTACGGCTCTCACATAATGAAATTATCAAAACATTTCTAAAAGACAAATTTCTCTAGTTCTGTTGTATTCTTCGAAATAATACAATGACGTATATTAGACAAGAATACATATCGAATCATTACAGGCATAACACAACTGCTCTCTCTAGTTTCGTGAGAAATTCAGTTTTATTTCATAAATTCCAAATGCATACATTCATTTGTTCAGGATGTTCTTCTATTTCTGTATGTTGTTTATCCATGCATCAAATATCTCTCAATTGTTTCTCGACGGCAGTGTCTTTATAATTCCAATCGTACTAAAATTCATCTTGGAAATTCAAGTTTATGTTAAAATAGAACTGAGAAAAAATATTTTTAGTCTATCAGGAGGTACATATATCTGGTTCCGTCAAAATTCCGATCATTGCTAGTAGTCGGAAAATTGTTAGAACGGTGCACACCCTCTGTCACCCATTGTTGCCAAGTCTAGTAGACATAAGAAATAGTCAAAGACAACTCCCATTCTGAGGAATGAATTATAACCATAAGTTTCGTTTATTTTCCTTGAAGATGATTTCGGATTGAAATTATTCGATTATAGTCTACTTATTGTATAGTAAACATAATGTGAATGTAATATATCTTCATTAATTTTTATTTACGTTTCATGTCTTGAGTTAATTATTATTCGTTTGCCCAAAATTGTTTTTTTTTTCCAATTCTAATGATATTTTCGTCTTCATTTTTGTATATTTCTTGAGTATTATAATAAAAAATAAGGTAATTGTTTCCAATTTGATGAGTTTTTCGTGTGACCAGTCGACTTTTCAACATCTACTATAGGATAGTTTGGAAATACGTTACAAAAATATAAACATTATGGTTCGGCATCGGCCTTTCCATGTCTACGCCACTGGTCGAGAGCAGTGCTGGCCTCTGGATCAAGTTGAACGTTGCAGCGAATCGACATTTCGACTCAGACCGCGCCGCCCTATATGGTTTGGCACGGTTCTGGACTATGTATAAAATTACATCGCTTTTGCTTCAGTCTCTGCTAAAAATACCACTGCCCACGGTTATTTCTGTAGAATTGTATACAGTTTTTCTTTTAATGAGATATTTATAATAATCTACTTTATTTACCCAGTTGCTGATTGCCCATCAGCGGGCTTTGATGGTGTGGATCTTTTTCTTCGACATCTCCAAAAAATCTGTCGAAAAACACTAGGCGTTCATCAGTTTCACTGTTCAATTAAGAAAAACGTAGTCTACATCTGACATGAGGTATTGAACTTAAAATCGCGAGTTCTCAAATCATACTCTGGTCAATTTAAAAGATTTATTCTTCATTTGCACCGTGTGCGACATTCATCAGTGGTTATGAGTATTTATCACACCCCCAAGGCACCTTCCTGAAAGGGACACCCTGTAAATGATTCCACTATTCCATAATGCTTTCGATTCTGAAAATATATTTTTCGGAAATAAGTGGTTTTTCAAATAAGATTCACATAATATTAATTTTGTTTTTATTTCTTTCATAACTTGATCGAACAAAGCAAATAACTCAAAAATAATTCAAGTGATATTTCAGTTCTGATTAAACATATTTCATTAAACTAACTAGACCAAGCCTCGATTGAAATAAGTTGATTCTAATTTAGAGAGTAGTTTTTCAGTGTTGTATTTATTCTATTTCTGTCACTCAGGATTGGCTCACACCTATTTTTTGAGTAACACACCGAAAATCTAGTGAAGATGGGTCAGCTGCTAGCTTTCTATTAGGAAATGGGTCATGTTAATATTTTATTTGATTGCTGCTATCAATTATCACCTTCATTTCAATCAGACAGAACATGGATGGATTATTTCATGATAATAAAAAAGAACAACCATTTTTATGAGTTCAACTATTTAATTGAATTGTCACTTATCCAAAACACCCACTGGCTCAGCACAGTCATGATTTTGACATTTCTGTTTACGTTTACAGATTCATGATGTGAAATTCAAATGAAATGAAAACTCTGTAGTGAGTAAATTCTGAAAAGTTGTGAGCTAACCCTACAAGTAATAAAATAATACGAATACGTCTTTTCGCTCCACATTTCTTTTATAAAATGATTCATTAAATGAAAAAATAGGTATGAGTGTAATGAAACGACATAGTAACTTAGTCAGAATGTTGTCGTCAGTACGTAATTTAAGTATGTCACTGGGATGTCTCAGAAATATCCAACTTATCAGCTAATCAACTGAATAAAAAACATTGTCAAAATGTCATGATATTTGGTACATTCAAAATGAAACTCAAATCTAGGATCATCAAAATTTAAGTATCCTAGTAATACATCTTGAAAAACAACTACAAACTCTATTAGTATGCTCGTTAGATGGGCGTTGAAATTATTCTAATAAACTTTAAGAACGGAGCATTAAAATCAAATAGCGCATAAACCAGCCGACTATTTATGTTTCCACATCATAATAGGTAATTATCCATGGTCAAAATTCGAACAGTCACACGAATGCCTCCTCACTAACGAACACTCAAAAGTTCGAGCCGAAATGTAGAGTTAGGAATTTTAAAGATGAACATCCTCGCGATCAACATCTTTGATCTGGCTAATTGGTTTCAGCCAAAGCCATATAACTTGATGAAAAAAAAAACATCTTCGATGATTAAAACGTCATCACTCACTTATCCAACAGACTTGCTGATAGATAAAGATTTGGCAGAAATGACAGTTGATGATGAACCATTGACCATTCAAAATGTTCTTCTTCTTTTGTGAATCGTCGCGGAAAAGGGAGTTGGGGCTAGAAAGGAAATCATTGTAGGCCCCTCCTTTGAAGACCTGTAGGTTAGAGTCTTTTGATGGGGTAACTCATTCGAGAAACTGGTAACATCCATGGCAATTCAAGAGAAGAAGGACTATTAATGAAGAGTTGTTCTAACAGATTCTACCTCAATAATAGGTCAGAGTTCTTCTTTGGAATAAGGTCAAGTGATAAAAAGGATTTAATTTTTTTTCTTGAACTTCTGCCGTAAAAATATCAGTAGCATATTGTTAGATCTTCTATGATCGAGTATAGAAAGAATATTCGTGTGGTAGTGAAAGAAATTCTGCCAAACTCCATGTGTGCAAGCAGTACTCCAAGAGGTCGAACAAGAGTATTGCAGGTTGTTTTTCAGGACTGAAATGATGATTAACTCCCAATGAGAAATCTAGTATTGGTAAGATGATAGATAAATCATATCCCTAGATTGGTTTCGGAACATTGAAACCCACCATTCTGTTGTTGAAAGATCTCCAGTCTGACGACGAATAATGGAGGTGACTCCAATTGACGTTGTTAAAAACAGGAGAGATATCTTACTGACACTCTTCTATACAAATCAGAGGACGAAATGGAGCTCCATTTTCTCCAGTTCGTGAGGAACAGAACGTCCCAATAAGGAAAATCCACGAGTGGATGCCAAACGGATATCCATCTCTATGGAAAAGCCAAAACATGATATCTCCAAAGCGCCGAATAACCCGCGACCACCTATCAAATATTTATTGGCTTAGTCACAATCAGATGACGGGATACACAGGATGGAGGGGGTGGGATTTTTCGAAAAGATGAATAACAGGCGCACTTAGGAAGTGGGGGGAAAGAGTTGACGCTCAAGCTTAGATCCAGGAGTAGCGTTCGGGAATCTTCAGTCAGTGCTTTAGAGGCTACGAAGCAAATCCTAGGATAGACGAACGACATTCGACGACGCGGAAAGCGGCGGGACGACCAAAATATAACACGCGGTATACGCAAGTGTGTGCGGTATTATAGCGTGAGGTGATCTTGAAAACTTCGAATACCTTTTATCTGAAAAGAAGTAAGTGTTTGTGAGAGTGATCGACTAGTGCGGATGACATGTGCGATATGGAATAAGTCTTTGGATAAATACCTTCTTTATTGATAAGGGTATACATATACAGGGTGTCCAGCATCCCGATACGTGGTTGGTTGACTAGAGAGAGACAAAATTGCGTAATACAGTTACAACCAATACTCAATTATCAAATGTTTTCAAGAAGTTCTGTTTTTTCGTTTCGTATTGTTACATTACAAATTGATTCAGAAAAACATCTTTTCGTCTTCATATTCCAATTTCTCTCAGCGTTTCATCTTACGAAATAGTTATTGCGTAATTGAGATTTAAATTGTGGTCATTGATTCTCGATACTCATCAAGATGTTGTTCAGCAGTGCTACTTTGAAACTTCATTTTCTTCTCTTTCAAACCATGTCTTCACTTTTCGATTGAATCACATGATCAATCTCACAACTCCTTAAACTGCTGAATTTCAACTAAGAAGGATTAATTCGAATGGCAGGAATTTTGAATTATCACACACCTGACAATTCCGTTAAGACGATATCACCCTCTAAAAATGAACCAACCAACAATTATATTGTTTGGTTATGATGAACTTCTTAAATCAATTATGCATTTTTCACATACTGCTGATGACGCTGCTCATGAAGATACAACTAATGATGAAATTAATAACATATTCATAAGTTACATACATCTAATCAAATATTTATTGATAAAAATATTTTTATATTTATTTGAAAAAATTTTCATCATGAATTTTCGGCATTTTGTCGATTTTTGTCAGAAGCGGAAACATTATACAAATATCTATTAATTCGGTGATTTTTGGAATCATAATCAGAATTTTCAATGAAATCGCTATATTTCGTCTACTCCAAATCATTCATATTGATATAGTTTTTTTCCCAATAAGGATGGTTCACATTTTTGTATATCAGGCCGCTGCAAAATGACTCAAAATGAGGAATGCTGTGCTACTTATTCCTAGTAACCTATGTCGCTGTTCCCAAATCTATTTTTATCTCGTACAGTAGACACAAGTTTACATAAAATTGTTTTTCGGACTAAGCTCAGCGAGTCGCTACCGCCTATCCGAATCAATTTATTAGTTCTAGACCACTTCGTATCGTACCTGTATCTCATTTAACACCACGAAGTAGGCGTAGAGAAAACACAACGCAACCTTTCTTAATAAAGTGTGGATGAGATCCGATCCGAGGAGCTTAAATTATCTCGAATTTCGCCAACGCCACGATCTGGACACATTCGAGATGTTCGGACTCGATTGGACATCCGGTACATTCTAAACGTGATCAGCTGGCCTGTGTAAAGACATGCCGGGCAGATTGAAATAGAGTAGTTGGCGGTGGTTGTGGAAATGGAGGATGAGAACTGATGATTTTTTTGTTGACTTGGCTGAGGCGTGTTGAGAAAGTATTTCGTAAAATTGTTTGTTCCATAGTACGAAACACGATTTTGTCACTAACGCTTCTGATGGTAATAATATTTGAACGTACTGTATTTTGTTTTTATCGATGATGCCCAGAATATTCATCATCCCCAATAAATTGGGAAGCAAAAGGAGACTCCGAATTCGCTGAGACGCCAACTTCTGTTTAGAAGATGAAGTCTTCTTACCTCGATCTATTCAATCAGAAGCAACCTCAATTTTCATTTTGAAAAGCTTTTATTATTGAAGATTCAACGATGTGCTGTTTTAATTTATATGATGAAGAGTTATGAACAAGAAAAAAATGCTTTCATTAACGGTTTACAGTCTATTATTTGCTCACAACTTCTTTGACTATACACCGTATCTGCAAATAACAAGAGCTCTGGAGTCTCTTACTTTCATTTTTTGAATTGAGGTTGCTGAAGATTGCCAAGATAGATAGATAGGTAGACAGCTCAAGAAAGTTTTCCTTTCGAACGGATCATATATTTTTTTATAGTCTCCAAATTATTGAATGAATATGGTTCGTTAGAAGTTCATGAAGAACAGGCTACTTCTTATGAATATAAAATCTAAATGAACAAAGTTTCGTAACTTTATTGTTGGTAGACGCTCAAATATTCGACCACCAGAAATAGCGAATAGAAAGTTTGAGGTGATGCTGTTATCAAGTTCTAAATGAATAATTTCAATTCTGACTTGGGAAAGCAGAATTCTTAATTTTCAGATACATATTCTGAAAAAAAAAATCGATTATTTGTATAAACATTATTCGATGAAACTTTTCTTTGCCACTTGAGGTCCTGACAGAAACTCAAAAGTAACAATTGATTTTTTTTTAATAATTAATACTCAGCTCTGATCTGCTATCTGATTATTTTCGATTCTGAATAGCATCTGAATATTCCTATACACAAGCCCCTCTTTTCTTCAGTTGTTTCATGCACCATTGTCTATTTTTAATATTGAATCCCTCAATTTATTGAAAAATAATCGTCCGCATCTTTATTGAACTAAAGCTTCGATAGAGATTTTAGTAAGATAATATACAAATGTTTTGATGGTATTTCTTCTAGGTCTCTATTTATAGTTTTCACTGCAAATGTTTATGTACTCATAAATTCCTAGATCTGTACTTGTAAATATTCTCGCTGTTGAACTAAGAAGATTCTCGATGTTTGTAGACTAAATTGAAGTTGATGTTTCCCAATATTTTGAGTATTCCTGGTACTCAGAGACGTATCAGAAAAAATCTCCTTATTTTTGTGGATGAAAATCGTTTTCTCCTATACATTTTTTATCTCCTCATATTCACATTCGTTGATGATAAGATCTATAATATTCTCGATATCATTAAATATATCAGTTTATAATGGTGCTTGAAAAGCCCAATCTATTTTTGTACATTCACGTAAATACATCAAAGACTCATTTATTTATTATTCATATAAATTCACGAAAAACCTTGCCAATGTTATTTTATTCAACGCATCCGTTCCCAAAAGAAAATAAATAGAAACAGAGTAAGCAAGGTAGCATAAAATAAATAAATTAATAACTTCATAGCGAAAGTTTTATTGAAATATAAAGAAATCACATGAGATTTGATTTGCTACCTTTTTGTTTATAATTCATGATAAAATTATAAGCAGAATTATGAGAACCTCTCTATTGAATATTCAATTCAATATCATGCCAAAAGACAGATAAGGTATTTTCTTCTTTTTCTTCGTCACCTCAAAGTTTTGTCATCAACAACTTATTTTCTGAAATATTTGAATTTCGACTAATGTAAGATAAAACACAAACATAACAGAAAACAATGAAAATCAACTCATACCAAAAAAATACGTCGAATTAACGATTGAATTGAAGTGAAGAAAAATATAATAGAGTAGAAAATTGACATGTCGAAACTAATGGGTGATAAAAAAAAGAGATTAAGGGAATTTGAAATATGACTTTGAGAATCTCAGTTATGCAGGTAGATTGACAATTGAAACTTATTGATTTCAGGGCCGATTTCATGTCATCTAATACGAGATAGAAAACAAAAAGCATGGGAGTGGCCGAGGATTTCGCTCCCAGCTTCACGCAAAAGCCCCAGCTGAGGCAAGAAGATGATGGGAACAAACTCATATTCGAATGCCAGTTGTTGGCGTCACCCAAACCGGAAATCCAATGGTTCCGAAGCGATGTGGGACTCACCGAGGATGGACGGACTAACTTCAAGATCCAATCGATAGGCCCCAACAAGTTCTTGGTGGTTCTCGAATTAGATGATGTCATCGAGACAGATGCTGGCCTTTATAAGGTCAAAGCAAAAAATACCATGGGGGAGGTTGCTGCGTCAATCAACCTCAATTTCAGTCGTAAGTATCATTACCAACCCTCTACGGTGCCATTATTCTGCAACTATAATCTCAAACTGAATAATCGAGCAATTTTTGCACTCGTTTCATATCCAATCATTACGGTTCCAGATTTTTTCCTTATTGTCAAGATTACAATCTTAACAAATCCTTGCTCCTCTCAACTTCACCAAAAAAAACTTGACGAAAAGGCAAGAACAAAAATTCAAGAACAAGACTTCCTACCAATTGTTTCTCTAACAAATGTTACCTAAAGATAACCATGATGAATTGATTCAAATATATATTTTTTTATTTTCAGCCATGGATGAACCGAAAGAGAAGTAAGTACTTTAATTATATATGTTTTTTTATAATTTTCTTGTACCACATTTCGGATAAACTTCTACTTCTACTACGAAATTTAAATACAGTCGAAGTATGAACTGAGAAATGCCTCTTTATTTTAGTCTCAGCTTGGCATCAAACTTCACATATCTTTATATTTTTACAAGTGGCATTACTTCGTTAGATAATAAGTTTGCTTCAATAGATTTGCTGCTGCATTATCCAAGAATAGAATTTCATTACATTTTGATATCGAAGAATTTGATTCATTTAATATTCATCTTGAACACGTGTTTTTTTTTATATAAAACTTCTCACGAAAGGAGACATCCTGTAATACTTTATTTGATATGTCAAGTTGTAGTAACTAGAAAATAATTGATCTTGAGAGACCAATTCTAGAATTTCTTTTATTTTTCAGACAAATTGATGGCCTAGCACCCACTTTTGCGAAGAAGCCTGCAATTCGACAAGAGGAAGATGGTAAAAGACTGCTTTTCGAATGTCGAATACAGGCTGATCCTCGTCCAGTCGTTAGTTGGTTCCACAATGGCAACGCTGTCACTGAAGGCCCACGTCATAAGGTAAGATTTCTACTTTGAAATTTCATCAGGAGTGATTACGGAAAGAATATTCAAGAAACATTCAAAATATCTTGGGTTTTTCATCATCCTCAAAATTTACATTTCTAAACATTCACATAAAATTTTTCGATTGTGAAAATCATAATCAGTTATACATGCAATTTCCTGCATAGTTCCTGGATATGTTATGTATTAATCTAAAAATATATATTTTATGAACTTTTCGCTCCATCGCAATTAGAAAATACGATTTATTCATTCAACAGAATTCCGAATGGCCCATTTAGAGTTTCAGCGAAATTAAATTTGCATCAGAAAAATCTGTTATTTTCGTAAATCTTGTGTGGCTGCCAGAAAATTCTGAAATCGTGCTCAATAATTGTTGTTATCCTATATCTTTCAACCGAATCAGACTCACACCATGATGATATATGTTATATACATATACTTGTAAGTTTCATTTGAATTATTTTCGTTTTTGTTTTTGGCATCGCTTGGAGTTTTATTTCGGTAAGACATACGTATGTGTCATTTGCTAGATTTAGATTTGAACTTTTAATGTTTTCATAGTTTGTTGAAAACGAATATTTCGACATACCTACCCGATTTTTTGCCGATCGAGAAACATTGAACTCGTTGATCGAAAATTAAATTTCTGTTTCAATCCTATCTCTGGAAACATGAGAATTGAACATATAGAAGACCATCTAATGTATGCGTTAAAATTGTGATGAATAAACTTATGATGAAGTTTATTATGTTACCAACAATTCCTCCTTGATATCCTAATATGAATGAGCACTTTATGAGTTCGGGGCATGGAATGATGAATGATATACCTTTCAGTTGATGATCGATAAAGATGGACACTCTTACTTTTCTACCCTCGAAATAAAAAATGTCACGGTAGAGGATGCTGGCAAATATAAAGTAACAGCTAAAAATGACTTGGGAGAAAGTAATGCAACGATCAGCCTTAACTTTGACAGTAAGTGACTTGTGGTGCTTCTTGTGTTTGCTTTGTGTGTCCGTCATTCGCCAGCAGACACTTGAGACAGTGTTTTTGATCTGAATTACATGCGATATCTGCGAAATAACAAGAGAAGTCCTAAGTAAAGCTTCGCTCTAACATCGAGTAGATTAGAGCAAAAAGCTGCTGTCGAGAAGATTGTTATTATTTACACTTTACAACCCTCACCACACACAAAATGAACCTCTGAAAAGCATCATCATGCATATACACTTTATATGGATACAACCAAATTACTCTGAATGCAGGTTTCGGACAAGTAAGTCAGCACTCGTGCACAGTACAATGGACTAACCGATGCTTAATCTCAGCTCAGCTTTTAATATGCAGTTTTAACATATCATTTCTAATAAGTGTACGATATAAATCCGAACTCGTTGTGTGTGAATTGGAAGCTTAGAATAGACGGAAATGATGTTGATGCCAATACGATTAGTACCCAGACAGAGACACAGAGTGTGGCTGAACGAGAATCACAGTTGTTTTAGGGTAAACGTGAGGAACCACCACCATCAACACTTATTTTTAATACGTAACATTTAATACGTTTTCGAAGGCCATGTTCTTGCAAATGTGACACTTTTCTTTCAGAGTTGTACTACACAATATCCCTCACTTTAACACTGTTTAATGATTAAAAGCTGAGCTTTTCCTTTTTCGGTAAGCATTGTAAGTTGCGCGAGTGTTGCTGGCTGTCCAGTGTCTTGATAGCCAGTTTAGGAGAGTTTCTTCATTAGGCGATGAGGCTCCAGTGCCCGAGAAGGAGGGCATCAAGCCGACATTCACCGAGCGGCCGGTCATCAGGCAAACCGACGACGGGGCCAAAATCACGTTCGAATGTCGCTGCGTCGGAGACCCCAAACCCGAAATCGATTGGTAAGTACCGCCCCTGCCACCCCAGCAAGTCAGAGTAGTGACGCGGTGCGTACGCAGGTACCACGGGAAAGAGGAGATCCAGCCGAACAGCAAGTACGCCATATCGTTGGACGTCGACCAGACTCTTTACTACTTGGCGCGACTCGAAATCAACAACGTGAAGAAGAACGATCGCGGAGAGTACCGCGCCGTGGCCAGGAACAGGTACGGCCAAGGAGTCGCGACCATCAACCTCAACTTCGAAGGCAATGAGAAACCCAAGTAAGATACCGCACTGGGTGCGCTGTCGGCGTCCGACTAAACCACTCTTCCTTCTATGTTCCGCAGAATTCCGGATGGCAAGGCGCCTCGGTTTCCGAAGAAGCCTACCATCAGACAGGAAGGTGATGTCCTCATCATGGAGTGCCTGCTGGAGGCACATCCAGATCCAGACATAACGTGGTTTCAGAGCGAGAAGAGCATCGCGGATAGCTCGCGCGTTCGCATGCTCAGAAAGACCACCAGCAAAGACACCTACCTACTAACTCTCGAAATCGCGAACCCTACTCGCGACGACGGCGGCCATTACAGGTGTAACGCCTTCAATGAGTTCGGTGAAAGCAATGCGAATATCGCGTTGAACTTCCAAGGTATGCCGTCTACCTCGTCGTACCACCGTCTTATTTGTATTCTGTATTCTGTGTCTGTGAAACGTCTCAATTCCGTTACTCATTTCCACTTTGTTCCAGTGCCGTCTGCCAACCAACCAATCAACCAACCAACACTCTCTCTTCGACCTGTGTTATTGTCATTTTGCATGAGCATGGCCTTTGATTTGACGCCTGTCTTCGGTGCAGTCCTAACTTGTTTGTGTTACAGGTGGGGATAGTGCCGATGGTTTCGCACCTTCCTTCATCGAGAAACCAAAAATCATTCCCAACGAGAGTGGTACTCTCATTACTATGAAATGCAGGTGTAAAGCGAAGCCGAAACCAGACGTCACCTGGTTCCGCGGGACCACCATTGTGAAGGAATCTTCCAAAATCAAAATCCGAGTCGTGGATATCGAGGAAGACAAATACGAATTGTCTCTTGAGATAAAGGTTAGCATTCAGCTGCGTCCCGAATAATTTCAAACATGTTATCATTCATTCATAGGACCCAGCCGCTCCAGATGGTGGGACTTACAGATGTCACGTCAAAAACGAATACGGTGAAAGTAACGCCAATTTGAATCTGAACATAGAAGCCGAACCGGAACCGGAAGGTGATGGACCGACTTTCGTTGAGAAGCCTAGAATCACTTCTCACGATGGCGGCAAATTGGTCATAATGGAATGCAAAGTGCGCGCAAATCCCAAGCCTGCCATCGTCTGGTACAGGGAAAACAAAGTCGTCACCGAATCTTCCAAAATAAGCATTAGCGTTAAACAAGTCGAGGAGGAGGTTTACTACATCAAACTAGAATTGAAGGATCCAGGAATTGAAGATTCGGGCCTGTACAAGTGCAACATTAAGAATACTCTTGGAGAGCTGAACGCCAATCTCACCTTGAACATCGAGATTATTCCTGTTATCAAAGAGAGACCCAAGGTCATCAAGATCATTAAGAAGAAGACCGTTATTGTGGAATGCAAAGTTCTCAGCAAATTCGCACCAGATTGTACCTGGTTCAAAGAAAGTGATGCAGTCAAACAGGACTCCAGACATACAGTGCACGTAGAACAAGTGAAAGATGTAAGTGGCAACTACTTTTCGTTGCTGTATTGGTCAACTAAATTTTACGTTTTCTTAGGGTGAATTTGCTGTCAAACTTGAGATCAATGAAGTCCAGAAATCCGATAAGGGTATGTATAAGTTGGTAGCTAAAAATGAGAAAGGTGTTGCGACTTCACAAACAGTCGAAGTCACTGAACTGCCCCCAGAAGAAAAACCCAAGGGTGAAAAACCGAAACTGACGAAGTTAACAAACATTGTAAGATCGTACTGAGAATATAGCGCTAGGGAAACTCACTCGTGTTGTTTTTCAGATTACCGAAGAAGGAAAATCAGTAGATTTCATAACATCGCTCAAAATTGAGAACAAAACAATCAAAATAACTTGGTACAAGAACACCACGGAAATAACACAGTCCTCAGAAATCAAGATCACTTTCGATGGTACTGTAGCCAGACTCAGTATTAGCAAATGCAAAGTATCACATTCCGCTACCTATAAATGTGTAGCTAAAAATGAATTTGGTGAAGATGAAACTTCTGCTATCTTGACAGTCAAGGAAAAGGATGTGTCAGAAGAAGAAGAGGAGGAAGAAGTAAGACATTTCAAATTCATATTGTGAATTGCAATAATAAAAATGCTCTTCAGGAGGTTGTTGAAGAAAAGAAAACTGAAAAGAAAGAAGAAAAGAAAGTGGAGAAAAAAGAGGAGAAGAAGGAGGAGAAGAAGGAGGAGAAAAAGGAAGAAAAGAAAGTAGAAAAGAAAGTAGAGAAGAAGGTTGAGAAAAAAGAAGAAAAGATGGAACAGAAACTAATCATTGATAAGGTATTTCTTTATTTCCTCATTATATTATATTCCTTTGGATGACTATCAAAATGTCGTCAATACGTCTCCCAACAATCATATAGTCATTAGGATAGTATCTAGTATATGCTAAGAATTTTGATTTCATTTGATTCATGTTCTTTAGAAGGCCGATGAAAAGAAGAAAGTCAACAATATCGAGAAGTTGGACAAAAAGAAAGAGGTCAGTAAATCTTGCATGTTGTTCGTCTCCCATGTGTATATGTTTGTGTTATGTCTTTAGGAAACCAAAACAGATGAGCGGAAAACCACACGTCGTACTTCTGTCCAACAGGTATGCATTGAAATTAGTCTTTTTGTTTTGTCATTTATCTAACCCGACATATTTTCGCATAGAGCGAGGAATATAAATCGGAATCACGTAGAAGTTCAGTTTCCAAAACTGAGGAAACAATTGTGCAAGATGGAAAGATTGTTGGAAGGAAATCATCCATGTCTCAGGTTAATGAGGAGAATAAAACAGACTCCAGAAGATCTTCTGTTGTGGACGAGAGAAAGAAGGTACTTAATCTCAACCACTTTGCTGAGCCAATGACATAACAGCTATCAAATAAAAAATGCTGATACCTTGCTTAGCTGATGATATTTGATTCGAAAAAATCCTCATTGGAAATATTCATTTCATAGGTTACCAAAGATACTACAAAACTGGAATCCACCAAAGAAGTGGTGAGTATAATATTAAATACATCTAGTAAAATTGATGAGAAACAAAATACATTGGTAAAGAAAACACCAACACTCATTAAAACACCTTGAATCCAACAGAAAACACCTGACACTCCAACCAATCACATAGAAGAACCCCTGGCAAAGAAATCAGAATCGAAAAAAGAACCGGTAAAGAAACCAGAAACGAAACTCAAATCACCTCCACCAAAATCAGCGCCCGAATCTCTCAAAACAGAAACGAAAACTACTGAGCGCAAAACTAGTCTCACTACCCAGAAAACCGACACTGAGAGGCCGGTCGGTAAAGTTGAGGCTGCTCCTAAACCAACACCTATCACCAAACAACCTGAACAAGACAAGCCTACAGAAGAGACTAAAACACCAATTACTAAAGTCACTACACCTGTTGAAAAGAAACCAGAACAGAAAACAAGTGATCTGAAAGTAACTAATTTGGAGGATAGGAGGGCTTCCTTGAAGAAGGTATATTCTGATGGATGCTTTTTAGTGCTTCTTTTCCGCGTATCAAGAAAGATACTTTGAATGCGAATCCATAGATTCAACAATTTAACTAACATTGTATATTTGTTCCATGTTTATTCTATGTGTGATGTCCACTGATTATATATCCAGACAGAAGAAAAACAGCCTGAGCCAGCTGCTCTCAAGGTGAGTTATCCATGGAAAATCCACTGAGCAATATTTCAAACAAATATTCGTCCTACTTTCTTATATAATGATGTGTTGTTCAAACAGCCAGAGGTGAAACCCAAAAGAGTTATTCCTCCGAAAACGAATGTTAAAGCTGATTCCTTTATTGGTATACAGTTGAAACCTGTTTCTAGAGATGGCAAAAAAGCAGAAAAAGATAAATCCGAAATAGATCTGAAGGTAAAAATCCAAGCGGAATCTATTTCGCAAGGGTTTTCTTCTGTGTCTGCAGCAAATTTCCGACTCTTCTTCTCTTTTTTCTGTATCTACTCTTTCTCTACATGTTTCTCTCCAAATACTAATATCTATATTATATTTTCTTGAAATCTCCACTACTTTCTCTCTTGTCTTCTCTCAAAATATACCTTGAACCGTGAGAATGCTTAAAGTGTTTACTCCAATTACTGTGACTTCGCACTATTTCACTCTTTTCTATTGTGACTAATCAAAACTCTTCTAAATCGATGAATCTTCAACTAGGATGGAAGGATGATGCCAATGAATCATAATGAAGAATCTGACTGTGTACAGCTTTCTCTATCGAATATCTTTTTCTGTCGATAGAATTTTCCTCTGTGTTCTCAAATCTTTCTTCTACTTATCTTTCTATCCTGCTATTTGTGTGTTAATATCAATCACTCTTGAATAAATGTTCGAATAACCTCCTCAGAAAACCACGCAAGAGAAACAGAAAGTGACTGTGAAGAAGACTAAAAAGGATGACAAAGAATCATACAACGAATGGGAGAATATTCCAGATTACGAAAGACCAGTTCTGGAGAAATTCGAGAAACATGCACCTGTTGAATATGCTGGCAGAGAAAAAACTAAATTAACTAAGGTAATACCAATGCACCTAGCTTTATGCTCGAATATCCGCTTAGCATTGGAAATTGAACCAATATAAAGAGGACCAGTTGCCTGCTTCCGCTCGCTTTTTTCTGCTCTGATATTCTCCCTTAATACAAAAACAAAAATCGATACAGGAAAGGCCGAGTCTAGCTGTTGAAGGCAAAGAAAAACAGCCAGCGCAGGCGACTATTTCTGAGCAACCTAGACCGAGTCTTCCACAGATAAAAACGCCGGAAGCTCCAAAAATAGAAGTGAGCAAAGAGCGTACCCCTGAGCCTAGGAAGAAATCACTAGAACCTGGCTCAGGTCCTGGTAGCCGAAGAGGTTCGCTCATACCCCCAGAGGCAATGGGCCGGCGCGCCAGTCTCATCATCAGTGACGAGGTACGTTCCTTCGAATCCAGAATAATTCTTTGTTTTTTCTCTAATTTTTATCTAGCTGTGCGTTGTCGTCTCCTGTCGCCTGTGGATGTCCTGAAATGTTTTATGAATTCACATTTTAACTTTTATGTCACAGGAACGTAGGAAACTTCGACCTGGAGAGGTTTTGGAGGAGAAAAAGGTAACCACCGGAATGATCTCATCGTACGCCTGCGCATTATTTAAATCATTGATCTTCCTCACAGGAATGCCAACTGAGCGAACGTATTATGAAGCTTTCACTGTTGAAACTTTGTAACACACTGGTGACCTCCTGGAATCAATTAATCTCATACAAATTTGACTCGAAACAAAATCTTGCCCACCATTTTCGTGAAGGGAACATATTCTGTGATGAGACTCTGAAGAATGGCGGGTACCTGTGTTACAAAGTTTTCTTTAAAATTCGTTATGACTGGCCACGAAAGAAATAGCTATGGCAATTGCACCAAACTAATGCGTTTTTGTGGAGAATCATGTTCAGTGGAGTCGCATGAATTGCAGAGCACCAGCGGTTGCAGCCACTACAACTTAATTATATTCCAGGGAATCGAGTATACATACACACCAAATTGAATACAGGGTGTCCAAATAGTTCTCTTATACATTTGAATACCTGTGTATGATAATAATGATAGTGATGTCTGCTAGATATATTAAAATGAAATGTTATGCCCACAGGGAGGAAAATTGCGTCCTGGGGAAATGCTCGAACCAAAGGTGAGATTTGTGTCGAAAACACAAAACTGACCTTGGGTGGAAAAGACAATTTAACCGAATGGTTTTAAACCTTAATTTCGCTTGTTATTATTTTTGTTTATTCAAATTTATTCAGTTCATTTTTTTTATTTAAAGATGAAACTAGGAAAACGTCCGGGAGAGTTGGACTCTGAAAAACAGGTTAGCGCGCGACTATATTGAGTCTCGAGTTTTTCTTTAGAAACGTCAATAATATATTCATACATATACATGTTTGTGTCTAACTTAGATACATTTTAGAAGGATTTTTATATGTCGTTTTTCTGAAAAACCTGTTTTAATTTTATGTATAGATTAGCTACATGATTAATTTCTACGTTTAATTTTGTTTTCCTCATGAGACTGCTGAAGAGAGAACTTATCTTCCATTTTATTTCGATTGATTCCATCCTGAAATATTGTTTCTTCTCTATCACTGAGTGCATCTTCAGCATCTCTATTTTTCTCTGTTTCTTTTTTAATTCCAAGTGCTAATCGAGTGTTATGCTCAAATAATAAAATACATCTAGTGTAGTAGGATATTGCAAATATATGTACATTACTATTAGTGTATATACTCGCTACGAATAAATTAAAATGCTTGCCTTATCTAACTCTAACTTTTTGAAGCGCTTCAAATAAAATCAAAGCATGCAAATGACTATTGATAACATAAAAACCACTAAACACATACCACATTAAACATACAATCGAATTGGATTGATATAAATGAAATTACTTCACTCTCACATAAATTCATGAAAATCAGGAATATTGAAGGATAATTTCGTCCAAAATACCAAATTACTGAAAGTCAGCGAGAATTCCAGGACTTTTTTCAAGATATTTTATCTATCTTCTATCGCTGACTCCTTCTTCAACTTTCGCAATAATTCAATTTGAGAAACACTCAACAAATGTTTTTACACTGAACTATTTGTTCTAATCTCTCCATTGTTTGTGTTGATCTGAACAAAATTATTGATAAAATGGGCGAAGTAGCTTCAATTCATTAATCCACCCACCTTGCAATCAGACCTTGAGCCAACAATAAACTGATATTTATGATATAGCGCCGTCGACCAAGCTCAGATGTGAGAAGACCAAGTTTGGCGGAATTGGAAGATCTTGTTAATAAACCTTCGACACCACTAAGACCGTCTGGACCAAAAGGAGCAGCTCCAACAATTGTCGATGTTCAAGAGAATTATTCGGCAGTGGAAGGTTTGGGATAGTAGTAGACTCGAATCCAACAATTTCATCTATCCCATTCTACTTTCCAGATCAAACTGCATACATAACTATCCAAGTTGAAGGAGATCCACCACCAACTTTCAAATTCTATAAGGTGAGACCTTTTCAACAAGAACTTCAAAAAATGTTAATGAATAATGGACAATCCTTATTCCTTCTGGCTTTATTTCTGATTATAGACGCCTAACCATACTACAATTTAATTTCAGGGAATGACTGAGATCATTGAAGGAGGTCGCTTCAAATTCATAACTGATGGAGAGGCCAATCTTATCACTCTGTGTATAAGAAAAGTAAAACCGAATGATGAAGCGCAATACAAAGTTGTGGTATCCAATGTCCATGGAGAAGACAGCGCTGAAGTCATGTTGTATGTGGCAGGTGGGTTCATTATTTTCATCAACAAACACTTCTTCATTAGTTTATTGCCTTCTCGCCTTCCGAAAATGTCCTTACTTTGAAGAATGTTCGCGAATATTGAATTGACTTCTTGCAGGTGCTGGAGGCTTGGACTTCAGGTCTATGTTGATCAAGAGAAAATATGCCAAATGGGACAAAGACAAAGAGGACCCAGATTGGGGTGATTTGAAGGAAGCTGAAAAGCCACTACCTACGCTTAAGAAAGTTGAAAGGGTAGGATTCATTTTGGTTTACGCATTGAAACTCTCTACAACTCATAGACCGTACGAAACATTCATCTACTACACTACATTCATCTTTTTGAAACCCTTCAAGATTACGCAAAAGAAGGTTTTCTTCACTTTACTCTGTCGTGTTGGTAGTATATTTGGTCGTTATCGTGATTCTCAGTTGAGTTGAGGATTTTTATATATAATCACAAAAAGGGACATGCTAAATTCAGAAAAACTTTGAAATTATTGGTTCTTATAATGTATTGTTCCTGTTTCTGTTAATCCATCTACTGAACAATCAGCTGAACGATAATCAGTAGTTCATTTTTTACTTTCAAAAATGAAATATCATAAAAATTAGTAGTGTGACCTTTCCTGAGCGTTAGTTTTTTTTTATAGACTCCCGTGCCTTCAAGAAGGCCTTCACTAGCTGAGTTAATACCAGATTGGCCTGTACTGCACCACTTTCAGAGAAAGGAGGTTGGATGAAAGAATCCTCTCAAGTCAATGTCTAATCTGTAACTGTCTGCACGTTGTCAAACTCTTGTATATATCTTTTCTCAGTCAGTGGCCTTAAATTCCTTGGAATATCGATACCCTACGGATGATTCAGAAAGTAATTGTTCAGATACCAAGAACTTATGATAGATATTACGATTATTATTTATTATGGTTCAAAATCAAGGTTCCGAATCATCCAAACTATCCTTCCATTCATCTACTTCGAGTTTAAACCCAAGCACATTTCTCTATTTATACATATGTCTCTCCACTTTCTGATTGGTTATATCTCAGATTATATCCAACCTGCATAAGTTTGAGCATATAATTTGGAGTAAAACCAATTCATCTACTCGAAATAAAAATTCCACAACCATCTCTCAACTATTGAATTGCTCCACCTGATCACAAGCTGAAAAGGAAAATATCCTTTTATTATCAGTCTGTATATAAATCCAAATTAATTCATCTTATGCTGTAAATACTATTATGCATTGTGGGATCATTTTGAAGCAGTTATTGTGATGTACATATTGATGTTCTCGTTGGTTTTATTTTCAGTCGTATTTTCATATCGACTGTATATTTTTGGTAATGGATATGCATTCGATAAATGTTCTGTACATAGTATCTGAACTGAATATCTGATTTTTGCATTCATTAATCTTATGTTTTTTTTAGAAACCAGAAAGCTTCCTGAAACCTCTGGTTGATCAGTTCGCTAAAGAAGGCAAGGATAAAAAAGTTGTATTCGAAGCAAACTTCACGAAAACGAACTGTAAACCCAAATGGCTCTTCAGAAAAGATGTGAGTATACTTTCAACATGTTTTTGGTGTTTTCTGAATGTTGTCATCGCAGGAATTGTTCCCTGGGTCCAAATACAAATTCAAAAATGAAGGTGACATGTACCAACTCATCATCTCGAATCCCAAAGTTGAAGACACGGGAAAATACACCATCGAAATCGGAGGTGTTACCAGTACTGGTTTCTTGACAGTCGAAGAACCAGACCCGAGCTACACGTTCACCAAACCTTTGAAGAAGAAGTATGACGGCTACACTAAACACGAATGTGAGCTGTCTTGTACCGTCAGTAGTAGCTTGGCCATAGTCGGCTGGTACAAAGGAACTACTAAACTAGAGGAAAACGACAAGTTTAGCATTTCGAAAGACATAAACGGTGTTTGTCGTCTAACCATCAAGGATGCTACATTCGATGATGCAGGTGAATACACGTGCAAGCTAGAGAAACAAACTGAGAAGACTGTAACCAAAGTCAACATCGTCGAATATCCTTACAAATTCGTCAAGGTTCTGAAACATCAACAGCACGTTGAAAAGGAGAACATTACTCTTCTCTGCGAGCTGAACGATGCCAGCGGTGACGTGAAATGGTTCAAAGGCGATCAAGAAATCAAACCAGACAAGAGATTGGTGATCAGCAAGGATGGGCGTAAACGTAAGCTCGTCATCAAAGACGCCAAAGTGACAGATGCCGGCATGTACTCCTGCACCACCAATGCCGACAAAACCGAGGCAGAGATCATCGTCAACTACTTGAACCGTTTCAACAAGAAACTGAAGGATACAGTGGCTGTTGAAAGAGAAAAACTCGTGTTGGACATCGAATTGCAAGATCAAACAGCTCCGGCTGAATGGACCTTCAATGGCAAGCCAATTGAGCCATCTGACAGAATCGAAATCAAGAATCTTGGTGGCGGTAAACACCAATTGGTATTCAACGCCCTGGAGATGGGTGATGATGGAGAAATCAAGTGTGTATCTGGCAAACTGGAGTCTAGTATGACACTGTCAGTGAAGAAAGGTGAAAGTAAACCACAGATCGACTTCCCCAACCACTTCGAGGCTCCTATTAGCAGACCTATTGTTCTGGAAGTTCCATACAAAAGTAAGTAGGATGACGTCTATGCCCAGCTTTTCCTAACATGTATTTCATAACAGTTGATGGAACGAGACAGACACCTCTGGAGGCTAAGTTGATCAAGGATGGAAAAGTGCTACCTCTTAAAGACGTTGACGTTGTTATTGCTGATGATAAAATCACATTCAAAATCAAGAAGCCGTCCCGAGAACAATCTGGGCCATACCAAATCAAACTCTCCAACGGGCAAGGTGAAGACATCAAAGATGTGAATATCACTATGCAGGATGTCCCTAGTGCTCCACAAGATGTAGATGTAACTGATATATTCCAAACGAATTGCAAGGTTTCATGGAAACCACCTAAAGATGATGGAGGTTCACCACTACTACACTATGTGGTTGAGAGGCAGGACATCAGCCTCAAAGGTAAGATAAAGACTGATAAAACCATCTGGTTACTGCTAGCTATGACGTTTTCTTGCAGCTGGATGGGAAAGTGTTGGTCAGATCAAACCTAATGAACCCACAACTTTCAAAGTAGAAGGGCTCACGCCTAAAAAAGAGTACAGGTTTAGAATACGAGCTGTCAATCAACTTGGGTCGAGTGAACCTGCACTATTTGGTAAACCAGTACTAGCCAAAGATCCATGGGGTGAGTTTTCCTGTGGAATGGTCATGTGGATTGATATTTGTCGAAAAATATGTTCATTGCGTGTTGCTAATCCATCGTACGGAATTGAGATGAGACCTGAATTCCGTAGATCTGTGTTGTAAAGGGAATGATCCTCAAATTGGGGAATATTGTTGGTAAATAATTCGATTCATGTACTGACATTCAAGTATGTATGTTCGTGATCAGTGATGTCAAATAACAAGGAGTAATCACATTCTTGACTTCAGTTTTGTCTTTGTGAGGATTATTGTTTCATCTTGTATCCAATGATGATAACTGATGACAAACTTGAGTCGTTGCAATAATACCAAACAATTCTCATCAAGATTCCCCCAAAAACATTAATTGAAACATCACTCGATTACATGATCTTGTTACACTTTGTTTTGTCAATTTGTTATTGTCGAGAAGTGACTTCAAGGTCACGAGTTTTCCTTTTTTTCACTCTATAGTATTCAGTAGTATTCAATACATACTTGGATGCTTCTGTACCTGAGACAAACCTCAAAAATCCTCTACGAAGGCTTAGCAACGCTCCCTATGCCTAGGAGTGTTCAAGCCTAAGACTATTTCAGATGAGGCCAGCAAGCCTAAAGAAGTTCAAGTTGTTGATTGGGACGTAGATCACGCTGACTTGACGTGGGTCAAGCCAGACAGTGATGGCGGTGCTCCGATCACTGGTTACTTGATCGAATTCAAAGAAAAATTCGCCAAGGATTGGAAAAAAGGCGTTGAAGTACCCGGTGACCAACTCAAAGGGACTGTTCCTAATTTGAAAGAAAACAGCCAATACGAGTTCCGGGTGAGAGCTATCAATAAAGCCGGGCCTGGTGAACCTAGTGATCCCACCAAACCCATCATAGCCAAGTGCAGATTCGTCAAACCGTTCATAGTTGGTAATGACTTGAACAATATCATCATCAAAAAAGGGCAAGTTGTTAAATATGATATCAAATTCGGTGGCGAGCCAGAACCTGAAGTACAGTGGTTCCTTGACAAGAAGGAAATCAAACCAGACATGGAAGAGCGCATCACTATAGATAAATACGAGAAAAACACCATCATAACAGTGCGCAGGTGCACCAGAGCTGACAGTGGTAAATACAAATTAGTACTCACGAACAGCTCTGGTACGTGTGAGGGCATCGCTGAGGTGATCGTCCTGGACAAACCCACCCCACCCAAAGGATTGAAAGTCGAGGAAATCCGTGCCGATCACGTGACCATCAAATGGCAGAAGCCGGAGGACATCGGCGGCACCGAGCTCACTGGGTACGTGCTCGAAAAAATGGACATGGATACTGGCAGGTGGATTCCCGCTGGGGAAGTAGGTCCAGGGGATGATACCTTCACATTCAAGAACTTGACGCCGAAGAAGAAGTACAAGTTCAGAGTGAGAGCGAAGAATAAGGAGGGGGAGTCGGAGCCTCTCGAGACTACCGATTTCATCCTAGCTAAGAATCCTTACGATGAACCTGGGGCACCTGGTAAACCAGATATCATCGATTACGATAATAAAAGCGTCACTCTCAAATGGGCTAAGCCAGACAGCGACGGTGGTAGACCCATCACACATTATACTGTTGAGATGAAGGATAAGTTCGCTGCGGATTGGACTCAAGTAGGAAAAACAGAAGACGCTAATCCCGAGATCGTAGTGCCTGGGCTGAAAGAGAATATGGTTTATCAGTTCCGTGTGAGAGCTCATAATAAAGCAGGACCAAGTGTGCCTTCTGAGCCAACTGGAAACCACCTCTGCAAGCACAGGAACTGTAAGAATTCTTTGTCTGATCTGTTTGTGATTAATACTTTTGATTGATTCAAGATAGTTTTCCGACTAATAATAGTGTTTGCAAAACCACACACCAAATATCATACACAGTTCACACTTTGATTTATTATGAAGCTATTTTTTGCTCCGAAGGTTTTTATTACTTCTTTTGCCCTAGGTGAAATTTTAGTTACGAAAGTCCTGAGCATTAATGTCTACAGATACGGTTTGTGTCGCACATTTACTCTTTCAGGTTTATCATCAAGTTTATTTTCATGTATTTGGAATTGTGACGTTTCGGCATACTATACAGATCCTCGAATATCATCTAATCACACTATCACCATTTATTTTATAGTGAAACCCAGGATAGACCGTGAGACGTTCAAATCGATCACCATCAAGGCTGGCAGGACGCACAAATGGGCCGTGGATTTCATGGGAGAGCCCCCACCGTCTGTCAAATGGGTATGGAGAGATGACATTCCATTGACCAACACGGAACGCATCAAAATCGAGAATGCCGACTACCACACCGACTTCACTCTCGTGAATGCCGTACGCAAAGACTCAGGCAAATACACCCTCATCATTGAGAATTGCAACGGCAAAGACACGGAAACGGTCGAGCTGACAGTTCTGAGCAAACCAGGGTCACCAACTGGCCCCTTGGTGGTATCCGATGTAACTGCAGAGAAAGCCAAGATCAGCTGGAAGAAACCCGAAGACGATGGCGGTAGTCCCGTTAAAGAATACGAGATCGAAAAAATGGACGTGGCGACCGGCAAATGGATTCGAGTTGGCCGTCTGCCTGCTGACAGGATGTCTCCTGATGGCAAGGGCGAATTCGAAGTCACTGGGTTGATTCCAGGATCGGAGTACAAGTTCAGGGTGACAGCTGTCAATAATGAGGGTGATTCTGAACCGCTGGTCTCAGAAGTACCGACTCTTGCCAAGAATCCATTCGGTAAGCGATACTTTCACAAAATATTCTATCTTTCTATGAATCCAATGTATTTTTTATTCATTTGTTTGCAACTTATGATACGTAGGTTGCAATCATTCGCGAAACCATAACACAAAGGTGAGGAATTTTTCGTTCTAAATGCTTCAGCGACGAAAAAATCCATCAGATTCTTCGTCACGTAGATGGTGAATCTGAAATTGCAACAAGCAACAAATAGAATCTTTATTTTTTACCTCTACATCATTTTGTGTTTTGTTGAATGGAAAAAATAAGTCAATTCCATCTGTAGACGAGCCTGGCAAACCTGGTACTCCAGAAATAACGGATTACGACAACCGCGGTGTCAACCTTAAGTGGACTCCACCAACCAATGATGGAGGTGCTCCAATTGAGAAGTACATCATTGAAAAGAAAGATAAATTCAAACCAGATTGGGAAAAAGCGATTGAAGTACCTGCTGATAAACTCGAAGCTCGCGTTGACGATCTGAAAGAGCGCGGCGAGTATCAATTCAGGGTCATCGCTGTCAACAAAGCCGGACCAGGAAAACCATCGGATGCTTCTCAGATGCAGATCATCAAGCACCGAGCACGTAAGTTGAATTGGACAATGTTCAAATGTTACATTTCATGATTTTTATATCTTTAGTCAAGCCTAGGATCGACAGGACCAATCTCAAACCGATCATCGTGCGCGCTGGAAAACAAATCAAATACGACGTCGATGTCAAAGGAGAACCTGCTCCAACTTGTACTTGGTACCATGTGAACACCGAAGTAAAATCGGAAGGCAACATCGAAATAATCAACGTGGATTATAACACCAAAATCACCATCAATAATTCGATCAGGAAAAACACCGGTGTGTACAAGATAAGAGCGGAAAACCAGCATGGTTTCGATGAAGCCGAAGTTGAAGTCACCGTACTTTCTTCTCCGTCCAAACCCAAAGGGCCACTGAAGGTAACAGATGTTACCAAAGGAGGTTGTAAACTCAAGTGGGACAAACCAGAGGACGATGGTGGAAAACCTGTCACTGGTTACGTCGTAGAAAAACTAGACAAACAAACAGGCCGCTGGGTACCAGTAGGACGAACCAATGACACCGAGATGGACGTCAAGGGTCTACAGGAAGGACACGAATACGACTTCCGTGTGAAAGCTGTCAACGATGAAGGCGAATCCGAACCACTAGAAACAGATGAATCAATCATCGCTAAGAACCCATACGATATTCCTGGTAAACCAGGAACACCCGAAATCGAAGATTGGGATTCTGATCGTGTGGATCTCAAATGGGCTGCTCCAAAGAGTACCGGAGGCGCACCTATCACTGGCTACGTCATTGAAAAGAAAGAGAAATTCTCTACGACGTGGGACGAGATATTAACTACAGACACGCCTTCTTGTGAGGCTCGTGTACCTGGACTCAAAGAAGGAAACACTTATCAATTCAGAGTTCGTGCAGTCAATAAGGCTGGACCAGGAGAACCATCAGATCCTACTGGGCAACATGTTGCCAAACCGAGACACTGTAAGTATCATTATTTCACATTATTTTCACAGCACTACATTTTCGAATAATTTCAGTACGTCCACTTATCAACCGTGAGAAGCTGCACACAGTGAAAGTACGTGCTGGACAGTTAGTCAAATTCGACGTTGACGTCAAGGGTGAACCCCCACCGGTGTGCACCTGGAGCTTTGCTCACAAGCCACTAGAAAACGGTGGCGGTATCAAGATTGAGAACGAGGATTATAACACCAAACTCGCTTTATCTGATACAAGAAGGAAACATACAGGAACGTACACGCTCAGAGCAGAAAACGACTCTGGATTTGATGAGGCTACAGTGGAAGTAATCATACTGGATAAACCAGGAAAACCCGAAGGGCCACTGGAAGTCAACGATGTACACAAAGAAGGCTGCAAACTCAAGTGGGACAAACCCAAAGACGATGGAGGTTTGCCGATTTCTGGCTACGTTGTTGAGAAACAAGATATCGCCACAGGACGCTGGGTACCAGCTGGATTCGTGGATGCTGATAAAACAGACCTTGAAATAAGCGGCTTGGAACCGAACAAGAAATACAACTTCAGAGTGAAAGCTGTGAATGAGGAAGGTGAATCAGAACCTTTGGAGGGAGACAACTCGATTCTCGCCAAGAATCCTTATGACGTGTCAGCTCCACCTGGTTTACCCGAAATAACCGACTGGGATGAACATTCTGTCAAACTCAAATGGGACAAGCCTGTCAGAGATGGAGGCTCTCCTATTACTGGATACGTTATTGAAGCTATGGATAAATTCAGTGGGCAATTCGTCAAGGTTGCCGAGGTTGGGCCACAATGCAATGGTACCGTACCAAAACTGGAAGAAGGCAACCAATATAAGTTCCGGGTGAGGGCTATCAACAAGGCTGGTCCATCGGAACCTTCTGAGCAAACCAACTGGCATACTGCAAAGGCCAGATTCCGTGAGTACACAGTCATTCCGAACAGTCATCCGATAATGATTATTTATTTATTTTAGTTAAACCGCTGATCGATCGTACTAACCTCAAACCCATCTCAGTGAAAGCAGGTCTATCGATAAGTTTAGACATCAATATACAAGGTGAACCACCACCGACTGTGACATGGCTTCTGAACGGAGAAGAGCTCAAATCGCAAGAAGAAGTACAGATCGATAATATCGATTACAACACCAAATTCTTCGTCTTGAGGAGCAAACGTGGCCATTCTGGAAAGTACACCATCATCGCCAAGAATGAGGTTGGAGAGGACAGAGCCGATGTAGAAATCTCAGTCCTTGGCAAACCTTCCACGCCAAAGGGCCCGCTGGAAATCAGCGATGTTACGAAACACGGCTGCAAACTCAAATGGAAGAAACCGGAAGATGACGGTGGCAGTCCAATAGATCACTACGAAATAGAAAAACTCGATCCTCTGACCGGTCAATGGATCACTTGTGGAAGAAGTAGTGAGCCTGAAGCCAACATAACAGGTTTGCAAGAAGGCAAACCGTATAAATTCAGAGTCAGAGCTGTGAACAAAGAGGGAGAATCTGAACCTCTTGAAACCGATAAAACCATTATCGCGAAAAATCCATTCGGTGAGTGAAAGATTCAGATCAATAGAGTGATGATAATAATGAATTATCTTCCATTTTCAGATGAACCTGGTAAACCTGGTAGACCAGAACCCAAGGATTGGGATAAAGACTTTGTGGAACTCGCCTGGCGACCTCCTGTCAGTGACGGAGGAGCCCCGATCGAAAAATACATCATCCAAATGCACGACAAAGCTGGCCGAGGATGGATCGATGCCGCATCCGTTCCTGGAGATCGAACATCTGGAAGAGTTGAGAATGTCGAGGAAGGTCATGAATACGAATTCCGTATTGTCGCTGTCAATAAAGCTGGACCTAGTGAGCCTAGCGATCCATCGAAACCAGTAATTGCCAAGCCAAGATTTTGTGAGTTTCTTATTTCAAAGTTACGCAAGGCTTTACATTGTTCTATTGTTTCAGTGGCTCCTAAGATCGATCGCAAGAATCTTACGAAGAAAGTTTTGCGCAAAGGACAACTATTGCGTTTGGAGGCTGACGTAAAGGGAGAGCCAGCCCCAGTGGTAACCTGGACGTTGAAGGAACAACCTCTCAGAAGTAACGAGAGGCTCAAAATAGACAACGAGGATTACCACACCAGCTTCATTTTACAAAAAGTGCAAAGAAGTGACACCGGTGTTTACACTGTCACCGCGAAGAATGATTCCGGAGTAGACACTGTCGACATCGAAATCCAAATAATCGAGAAACCATCGAAACCCAAAGGACCTCTCAAGGTATCCGACGTCACAGCGGATGGCTGTAAACTCAAATGGGAAGCACCAGAAGACGATGGCGGTGAACCGATCACTGGCTACCTTGTGGAACGAATGGACGTGGAAACTGGAAGATGGGTTCCTGTCACCACAACAAAAACACCCGAAGCCGAAATCACAGGCCTCATTGAAGGCAAGGATTATCAGTTCAGAGTGAAGGCTATCAACTCTGAAGGTGAATCCGAGCCTCTGGTTACAGATGTTCCAACGACAGCTAAGAACCCATACTCTGAACCTGATTCACCTGGTAAACCAGAGCTCAAGGACTGGTCTAAGAACCATGCTGATCTCAAATGGGCCCCACCGAAGAATGACGGTGGCGCACCCATCGAGAAGTATATCATCGAAAAGAAAGATCCTATTACAGGAAAGTGGCAGAAAGCCGTCGAAGTTCCAGGGAATAAGACAGAAGCTCGAGTACCTGACTTGATTGAAGGCCAGAAATATCAATTCCGCGTTAAAGCGGTGAACAAAGGAGGTGACAGTAAACCCTCGCCACCATCTGAAACAATAACAGCCAAGGACAGATTCGTGCCACCGAAAATAGACAGAACGAACTTGAAAGATTTGACTATCAGAGCAGGACAGCACATAAGGCTAGACGTGAAAGTAAGTGGTGAACCACCACCAACCAAGACTTGGTTCTTGAACAAAGCCCGCATCGAGAATCGCGATGACATCAACGTCGACCTCGAAGATTACAGAACCAAATTAGTGATAAGTGTAGCCAAGAGAGAACACACTGGTACCTTAGTACTCAAAGCCGAGAATGACTCAGGCAGAGACGAAGCTAGCATCGAAATCAAAGTGCTAGATAAGCCATCCAAGCCGGAAGGCCCACTGAAAATCAGCGACGTCCACAAGGAGGGTTGTACCCTCAAGTGGAACCCACCACAAGACGATGGTGGAGTGCCCATCGAATACTACGCGGTGGAAAAATTAGACACCGCCACTGGACGCTGGGTACCTGCAGGTCGATCCAAAGAGCCTAAGATCGAACTGAACAATCTAGAACCGGGCCAGGAATACAAATTCAGAGTTTCTGCAGTCAATGCTGAAGGAGAGTCCGAACCTTTGGAAGCTGAACAGACTATCGTTGCGAAGAATCCGTTCGATGAACCCGGTGCGCCTGGAACACCGGAAGTTACAGATTGGGATAAGGATCGCGTCGATCTGAGATGGACTCCACCAACGAACGATGGTGGATCTCCTATCACTGGATACGTCATCGAGAAAAGGGAAAAGGGATCGCCGAAATGGGTAAAGGCTGGTGAAACTGGACCCTACGAGACTAAAGGAACCGTCGATAATCTGGACGAAGGTGTAGAATACGAATTCAGGGTCAGGGCTGTCAATGCCGCTGGTCCTGGAGAACCAAGCCAGGCATCCAAATCGGTCATCACGAAGCCCAGAAGACGTAAGTATTTGCTAAACATCTATTACAACGTTTCCCCAATCATCTGATGCAATTTCTGCTTAGTCTATCATGTTTGTATGAATTTCAGTGGCTCCTAAGATTGATCGCCGCAATCTTACCAACTTGACCGTGAGAGAAGGTGAGCCAATTTACATCGACGTCAAAGTCAGCGGTGAACCAGCACCAGATGTCACGTGGTATCAAGACGGAAGGACTGTCACCAGTACATCGCACAAACGTATCGACAATATACCATATAATTCCAAGTTCTTCAACGACAAACCCGAGAGGAAGGACACTGGAGTTTATAAAATTGTCGCCATCAACAAATATGGACAAGATCAGGCTGAAATAGAGATAACAGTAGTCTGTGAGTACCTAATCCAATTCTAGCTCAAAAATTTCTTCTCAAAACGTTGTAATATACTTCGGGATTGGGACATCGATACACCTTTATGAATCTGCAAAAAAATTTCAGCTAAACCAGGGCAACCGGAAGGACCACTGGAAGTTTCTGATATCCACAAGGATAATTGCACATTGAAATGGAAGAGACCAAAGGATGATGGTGGTGAACCAATTGAAAATTACGTGGTAGAGAAATTCGACCCCGAAACTGGAATTTGGTTACCTGTGGGTAAAACATCTGGTGCCGTACCAGAAATGAAAGTCGAGGGACTCCTTCCTGGACATGAATACAAGTTCAGGGTGAAGGCTGTTAATAAAGAAGGAGAATCAGAGCCTCTTGAGACAGCAGGATCCATCATCGCCAAAGATCCCTACAGTAAGATATTTCTCATTTCTAAATTACGTGGACTTATCAATAATCTTCTTTTCAGCTATTCCTGGCAAACCGGGTACCCCAGAACCCGAGGATTGGTCGGCCAATCACGTCGACCTCAAGTGGAGTCAGCCTGTTTCAGATGGCGGAGCTCCAATTACTGGTTACATAATAGAAATGAAGGATAAATATAGCCCTATGTGGGAGAAAGCTCTAGAAACTACGTCTCCGAATCCAACAGCTACTATCAATGGACTCATTGAAGGCAATGAATACCAGTTCAGAGTAATCGCCCTTAACGTAGCTGGTCCTAGTCTTCCATCCGATTCCAGCAAAACATTCACGGCTAAGCCTAGATTCTGTGAGTTTCATTGCTGTGTAACACTTCCTTTCTATAACATTGATTTTTTCAGTGGCACCCAAAATTGACAGAAGGTATCTCCACGATGTTACCATTTCTGCTGGTTCTCCTTTGAAATTCGAAGCTAATATCATTGGTGAACCACCACCGACTGTCGAGTGGCGTTTCAATGGAAGTGTCATCAAGAATGACAATCGCACAACTCTCGATAACGTTGACTACAACACCAAAGTCGCTATTCGCCCGGTTAGCCGTGACGATAGTGGCGAATACAAAGTGACAGCTTCTAACAGCTCTGGAAAAGACAGTCACGTCATCAACGTCATTGTGACTGATAAACCCACACCACCACAGGGTCCGTTGCAAGTATCCGATGTCAACAAGAACGGCTGCAAGCTCAAGTGGAAGCGTCCTAAAGATGATGGCGGTACCCCAATTGAGTACTACCAAGTTGACAAAATGGATCCAGAAACTGGGGTTTGGGTTCCATGTGGAAGATCCACAGATCCAAGTGAGTAATCAGGAATCAAAAACTAATGTTAACGGTTACTGATTGTGTGATTTCTCATTTTCCAGACTTCGAGGTGACTGGACTCACACCAGGCCACGAATATAAATTCAGAGTTGCTGCAGTTAATGCCGAAGGCGAATCAAAACCGCTAGAGACTGAGACAGCAATCGTCGCCAAAAATCCATTCGATGAACCAGGAGCACCCGGACACCTCAAGGCTACCGACTGGGATAAAGACCATGTTGACCTCGCTTGGAGTCCTCCCAAAGACGACGGAGGCTCGCCAATTACTGGATATATCATCGAAAAGAAAGACAAGTTCGGTGATTGGGAGAAGGCTCTCGAAGTGCCAGGAAACGAAACGAAAGCCACTGTATCCGATCTCATTGAAGGTCAACCTTATCAATTCCGAGTACGAGCTGTCAATGCAGCTGGTCCGGGAGATGCCAGCAATGAGACACCAACGATTATTGCCAAGCCACGTAATCTTGCTCCGATGATTGACAGAACCAACCTGATCGAGGTCAAAATACGTGCTGGCCAGAACTTCAACTTCGACGTTAAGGTTACTGGTGAACCGATGCCAACAACTAAATGGTTGATGAAGAATAAGGAAATCAAAAGCGGCGATGGAACGAAGGTTCAACATGGAGAATATAACACGAAGATAAGTGTACGTAATGCTACGCGTGCTGAATCCGGAACTTACACAGTCACAGCAGAGAACGTTAATGGCAAAGACATTGCTGAAGTTGAAGTTATTGTGTTGGATGTACCAAGTCCACCAGGCGGGCCTCTGAAGGTATCTGACGTTCATGCCAACGGAGCGAAATTGAGTTGGAGGCCCCCAGCAGACGATGGTGGTCAACCAATCGACAGGTACGTTGTGGAAAAGATGGACGAAGCCACTGGACGGTGGGTCAGCGCTGGAGAAACAGACGGACCAGAGACTTCATTAGCCGTTGATGGGCTCGTCCCGGGACATAAATACAAGTTCAGGGTCAGGGCTGTCAATAGGCAAGGTAAATCGGAGCCTCTTCAAACAACCCAGGCTGTTGAAGCTAAGAATCCATTCGACGAACCTGGTAAAACGAGTGCTCCAGAAATCACGGATTACGATTCAGACTTCGTGGAACTCAAGTGGGACAAACCAGAGAACGATGGAGGATCGCCAATCACAGGTTACATCATTGAGAAGCGGGATAAATTCAATCCCAATTGGGAGAAATGCACAGAAGTGGAAGGCGATTTACCAAAAGGTAAAGTCAAGAACCTCATCGAAGGAACCCCGTATGAGTTCAGGATTCGAGCTGTCAATAAAGCAGGACCTGGTGAACCAAGTGATGCATCGAAAATCCATGTGGCCAGACCAAAGAATCGTGAGTTTCAACTATTGCATTGTCTTTGTCACCAATCTAATATTCAATTTTTACTGTTCTAGTTGCTCCAAGAATCGACAGAAATCACTTCGTCGACCTCAAAGTGAAGGTTGGTTCGTCAATCGAATACAACGTCCCTGTTATTGGAGAACCACCACCATCGAAGGAATGGAAACACAAGGACGACGTCTTGTTCAATAACGACCGTGTCAAGATTGTCAATGAAGATTACAAGACGAGCATCAAAATCATCGACGCGAAACGTTCAGACAGTGGGCCATACACGTTGATCGTTAAAAATGCTAATGGAAGAGACGAAGCGACAGTGAAAGTCACTGTGCTGGATGTACCAACACCACCAGAAGGTCCACTGAGAGCGGACAATATAACCAAGAATGCAATGACCCTCCACTGGAAACCACCCAAAGACAATGGTGGTTCAGAGATATCTCACTACACCGTGGAAAAACTGGACACTGAGAACATGAGATGGGTGCCAGTTGGAGACGCCGTTGGTACGTCGATGAGAGTAGATCATCTAACCGAAGGACACGACTATCAATTTAGAGTTCGTGCTTGCAACAAAGAAGGTGATTCTGCACCTCTTAACACCACCGAATCCATAACTGCCAAAGATCCATTCACTAGACCCGACAGACCTGGAGTACCACAAGCAACAGATTGGGACAAAGACCACGTCGATCTCGAATGGGCACCACCGAAGAAAGATGGAGGTGCACCCATTACCGAATACATCATCGAAAAGAGACCAAGACACGGGTATGTATATGTTTAATTGCTGTTGGAAGAAATCATTGCCAAGAGTTTTTTCTTGCAGTACTTGGGAACGAGCATGTGAAGTTCCTGGGAATACAACTAAGGCAACAGTACCAAATCTAGTAGAAGGAGAGGAGTACGAGTTCAGGGTTATTGCTGTCAACAAAGGTGGACATAGTGAACCCAGTGAAGCTAGTCTACCAGTGATCGCCAAACCAAGATTCCAAGCTCCAACGTTCAATAAAAACCTACTGGAAGACATAGTAGTGAGAGTTGGTAAACGTTTCGGCTGGACAATTCCAATCGAAGCTTCGCCAAAACCTACCGCTCAATGGACTTTGAACGGCAAAGAAATCAAACCAAGCGACAGAATAGATATGGCTGTCTACAACAACAAAGTATCTTTCGATATTTCATCCGCTTTGCGCTCTGATGCCGGAAGGTATTCGCTGACACTCACCAATAATCTGGGCAGCTTCACAGCATCTGCTCAGGTGACTGTCTTGGACAAACCAAGTCCACCACAACCGCCACTAGACGTGAGTAGCGTTACTAAAGATAGCGCTAGACTGTCCTGGAGAACACCTCTGGATGACGGTGGCTCTCCTATTTTGCACTACATTGTCGAAAAAATGGACGTGTCCCGCGGTACTTGGTCAGATGCAGGAATGGCCACAATCACATCTCATGATATCACGAGATTGATTCATCGTAAAGAGTACTACTTCAGAGTGAAAGCTGTTAATATTGTTGGGGAATCAGAACCATTGGAGACTCCCAGGAGTATCATCGCAAAGAACGAATTCGGTATGTCACTCCCGCTGTCCTTATCCGGTCGCAAATAATAACACTCGTTGTTTTCAGATGAGCCAAGCGCTCCTGGCAAACCTGCAGTCACAGATTGGGATAAGGACCATGTTGATCTGGAATGGACTCCACCAAAAAGCGATGGAGGCTCCCCTATCACTGGATACATCATCCAGAAGAAAGAAAAGGGCAGTCCGTACTGGACGAACGCTGCGCATGTGCCTTCTAATAAGAATAGTGCAACTGTGCCAGATCTCACAGAAGGACAAGAATATGAATTCAGAGTCATAGCGACAAATCCTGCTGGACAAAGCGAACCTTCTGAACCATCTGATTTAGTAACAGCTAAAGCTAGATTCAGTGAGTAACACCGCTTACCTGAACAGTTATTCCTCCTATTTATTTCTCCAAGATGTCATATCTGAAACAGATCCCTCAAGTTTTAATTTCTGTATTTCAGTGCCACCAAAAATAAAATCGCCATTGAATGATATACGTATCAAGGCAGGTCTCATTCTGCACATTGACATCGATTTTATTGGTGAACCTTGTCCAGAAGTTTCATGGACCGTTGGTAGTAAGCCATTGTCAGCTGATGAACGTACAACTGTCACTTCAATTGGTTATCACACTACAATTCATACTGTGAATGCTAAGCGTTCTGACAGTGGTTTGTATCACATATTACTCAAAAATAGTTCGGGAATTGATGAAGGGTCTTTCCAAGTAACTGTATTAGGTGAGTTTAGAACATTTAGTCTGCTTTCATTTTACTTTTCGATAGTATAGAAAATGTGGGTTACATTGAAGTTTGTATGTTGCTCTGGTTCGGAACTCTGTATAATAATATAACTGGATTTATAGATCGTCCTGGACCACCTCAGAGGCCTATCGAATACGAAGAAGTTACAGCACAAAGCGTAACTTTGTCTTGGAAGCCACCCAAAGACAATGGTGGTAGCGAAATAACGTGAGTTCATTTCGAAAAATCACCTCAACAAAATTCCTAACCCTACATTTTTATAGTGGCTACGTGATAGAAAAAAGAGATTTGACACACGGTGGTGGTTGGGTACCTGCCGTGAACTATGTCAATCCAAAATATACGCATTCGGTAGTTCCAAGGTTGTTGGAGGGAACCAAATATGAATTCAGGGTGTTTGCTGAGAATCTTCAGGGTCGTTCAGATCCTCTTGACACTGAGAGACCGATTGTTGCTAAGAACCAATACGGTATGACATGAATCATTCTCCTCAATTAATGAATGCCACTCAATTGGATAAAAAATTATTGCAGATGTTCCTGGTAAGCCTGGAAAGCCTGAACTTGTCGATAGCGATAAGGATCACATAAAGATCAAATGGACACCACCTATCAGTAATGGTGGATCTCCAATAGTTGGTTACGATATCGAACGTCGTGACAGGGCTACTGGCAGATGGGTTAAAATCAACAAGGAACCAAACCGTAGTACCGAATACTACGATGATAGAGTACAGGAAGGTCATCAATATGAATACAGAGTGTCCGCTGTAAACGCTGCTGGACCTGGAAAACCAAGTGACACTTCGAGTTTGTTCACTGCCAAACCAATGAAAGGTAATGTATTTTATATCGTGGAAGTTGCTGATCATTAATCTTCTCGTATCACAGAAAAACCAAAACTGTGGCTGGATGGTATTATCGGACGCAAAATCAAAGTTCGAGCTGGAGAGCCAATCAACATCAACATACCACTCTCTGGCGCACCAGCACCCAAATGTGAATGGTCTAAGAACAAACTCAATGTACCTGAATCCAACAGAGTCTATGTGAGTGCGAAACGCTTTATCCACTTTCACGGTGCTTATATCGGTTATAATCTTTCAGACTGAGACAACAAGCGAAAACACTAGGCTTCGCGTCGAAGTTTCCAACAGAGACGATACTGGCACCTACACGATTCGTGCCTCCAACGAATACGGAATGGATGAAGCAGACATCGAGGTGATAGTAGTCGATAAACCTGGCATTCCGAAAGGCCCTCTACAGTACACCGCTACAACGCAAGATTCAATTTCACTATCTTGGAATCCTCCTGAAGATGACGGAGGCGGTGATCTGACAGGCTACATTGTTGAAATCAGCGAATTCGGTACGGATAGCTGGAGACCATGTCCTGGTTTCTGCCCAAGAACGTCTTTCACTGCCCGTGGTTTAACAGAAGGAAAGAAATACGTTTTCAGAGTACGCGCTGAAAACATTTACGGTGTTTCAGAGCCATTAGAGGGCAAGCCAGTGATTGCCAAGAGTCCGTTCGATCCTCCAGGAGCTCCGAGTCAACCGGAAGTCACTGGTTACTCAGCTAACTCTTGCTCCCTGAAATGGAACCCTCCAGTTTCAACTGGTGGCAAGCCAATCACGGGATATTACGTCGAAAAGCGAGAACGCGGAGGGGATTGGATCAGGGTCAACAACTATCCTACTCCCAATACACAATATTCAGTCCCAGACTTGCGCGAAGGTAACAAATACGAGTTCCGTGTCACCGCAGTCAACGAAGCTGGTCCTGGTGAACCCAGCAAACCCACCGAACCAATCATTGCCCAACATCAACGGTTCAAGCCGGATGCTCCGGAACCACCGAAGGCTGACAGAATCACCAAGGACAGTGTCACCCTCTCTTGGAGACCTCCAAGAAGTGATGGCGGTTCCAAAATCAAGGGATACATTCTACAAAAGAGATCTGTTAATGTCGACAATTGGACTGATGTCAATAGTACCCCGATCAATGATACGGTTTACACAGTTCCAAACCTGAAGGAAGGCGAAACCTACCAATTCAGGCTCATCGCTGTCAATGATGTCGGAAGATCCGAACCTAGTAAGCCTAGCAATAACATCAAAGTCGAGGAACAAGCCAACAAGCCCTGCATGGACTTGGGAGGTGTTCGTGATATCACAGTTAAGGCTGGCGAAGATTTCAGTATCCATGTGCCGTATGTTGGGTTCCCTAAACCTACTGCTTCCTGGTTCGCCAATGATAAACAGCTGGACGAATCTGATGGAAGAGTATTTCCTCAACTCGCAGACGATTACGCTAGTATCATCGTGAAGAACTCGAAACGCAATGATAGCGGTCAGTACAGATTGCAATTGAGGAATCCATCTGGGTTCGACACTGCTACAATCAACGTCAAGGTTCTGGATAGACCAGGAAAACCAGAAAATCTCAGAGCAGACGAATTCGCAGGGGACTCGCTCACTCTTTACTGGCAACCACCAAAAGACAATGGTGGCGCAGAGATCACTAACTATATCATCGAAAAGAAAGAAGCGAAATCTCCGACCTGGTCCAAAGTCAGCAGTTACGTTACTGTGCCATTTGTCAGGATTCGTAACTTGACGCTTGGCAAAGACTACGACTTCAGAGTGATCGCTGAAAATCAGTATGGACAATCCGAGCCTGCAGTAACTTCTGAACCAATCCGTGCCAGACATCCATTCGATCCTCCAGGTGCCCCAGGCGTCCCAAGAGGAATCGAAACCACCGAAGACTCCATAACAATCACTTGGAGTAAACCACGCCATGATGGTGGCTCGCCCATCACGGGCTATGTGGTGGAGAAACGTCTGATCACAGAGGACAAATGGACCAAAGCGTCTCACGCTCAAGTTCCGGATCTAACTTTGAAGGTTATCAATTTGATTGAAAATCACGAATACGAGTTCAGAGTAGCAGCTGTGAACGCTGCTGGACAGGGACCTTGGAGCTCTGCATCTGATGCAATTTGTGCCAGAGCTGCTCCATCTGCTCCTAAAATCACTTCGGATCTGAGCATCAGAGACATGATTGTTATCGCTGGTGAAGAGCTGAAGATCACAGTACCGTTCGTAGCAACGCCTAGACCTAGAGCGTCATGGACAATCAACGGCGACGAAGTTATATCAGATAGCAGAATTAAAATGGATACCACTGATATTGCTTCAGTGTTTGTCAATAAATCAGCCAAACGATCTGATACCGGTAGCTATACTATCAAGCTCACGAACTCAGAAGGCTCAGATTCCGCGTCCTGCAGAGTATTGGTTGTGGACAGACCTTTGGCCCCACAGGGACCACTGGATATATCTGATATCACACCTGACAACTGCTCGTTGGCCTGGAGACCACCAGCAGATGATGGTGGATCACCGATCACGAACTACATCGTCGAAAAACTAGACACAAACGGAATCTGGGTCAAGGTCAGCAGCTTCGTTCGCAACACTCATTACGATATCATGAGCTTGGAACCAAATAAGAAATACAGCTTCAGAATCCGAGCTGAGAATCAGTACGGCATCAGTGAACCACTAGAAAGTACTGAACCTATTACGGCTAAATATCCGTTCACAGTACCAGATGCACCAGGAGCACCACGTGTCACGGATTGGGACACCACCACCATTTACTTATCCTGGGAGCGACCATCGAACGATGGAGGCTCACGTATCCAAGGATACAAGCTTGAATATCGCGATATCGCCCACGATACTCATTGGCAAAGTGCTAGCGATTACTTGATCAAAGAAAATCATTTTGATCTATTCAACATGACCAGCGGGCACGAATACGAGTTCAGGGTGAGGGCCAAGAATGCGGCTGGTTTCAGCAAACCATCTGCCTCATCCGCCACTTTCAAACTCAAAGGCAAATTCAACGTGCCATCTGCACCACGTAATCCCAAAGTTATCAACGTTGGTAAAGGCTACGTGGACCTCACTTGGGAACCACCAACCACTGACGGTGGTTCCAGAATCACCGGTTACATTATCGAGAAGAGAGAAATCGGATCACCATTGTGGACCAAGTGTAACGATTATAATGTCACGGACACTAGCTACACCGTTTTGAACTTGACAGACCGATCAGAATACGAATTCCGCATTTATGCTGTCAATTCGGCTGGTAAGAGCGAAGCAAGTAATTGCACCACTCCTGTCAAAGTGTGCGAGATTCTTGGAGGTGAAAAACCAGAATGGTTGCGTCGTTTGAACAACACATCTGCTCCATTGACTAAATCAGTCACTCTGGAATGCGAAGCTTATGGAAAACCAGAACCAGCATTCAGGTGGATCAAGAACGGACGCGAGATCAAGATCGGAGGTAGATTCAGAACTGAAGTGAACGGAGGAAAGGCATCCTTGCATATATCCGACCTTCTGGATATTGATGACGGCGATTATACTTGTGAAGCAAGTAACACTCTTGGTTCTATCACCACAACTGCACGATTGAAAATTGGAAGTAAGTATTTTTCTATTCATGTCATTGCCTCGTGTTCGATGTACTAGATTTTGATGAATGCCTCAATTCTGCTTTCAGCTCCGCCGAGAATCGAGCGCATGCCAGAAGATTTGTATTTGGCCGAAGGGGATAACACCAAGATCAAAATTTACTATTCTGGAGATCAACCACTTGATGTTACGTTGACCAGGAACGGTCAAATAATAGATGACACAACACATATCAGATTCACCGTGTTCGATGACTATATCATAATCTTCATCAAGGACATCACCAAGATGGACGCGGGCAATTACAACTTGACTGTGAAGAATGACAGTGGAAGTGCCTCAGGAAGCTTCACTGTATACATCACGGGCTTACCAGGTCCTCCAACTGGACCACTGGAAACCAGTGACATCACCAAACACACATGTAGACTAGCTTGGAGGCCTCCAAGCTACGATGGCGGTCTCAGAGTGACACATTACGTGATCGAGAGGAAGGATATCACTGGAACGCATTGGATAACAGTATCCAGTTCCTGCAGAGAAACCAACTTCACAGTACAGGGATTAACTGAGGGTCAGGAATACCTGTTCCGAGTGATGGCTGTGAACGACAATGGAATGGGTCCAGCCCTCGAGGGCGTCAACCCAGTGAAAGCTAGAGCTCCATTCGACCCACCAGGCCCGCCTGGCATACCGAAGGTCACGCAGGTCGGTGGCGATTTCGTCAACTTGGAATGGGCCAAACCCGAAACAGACGGTGGTTCCCGCATCCAAGGATACTGGATCGATAAACGTGAAACTGGCAGTCTGGCATGGCAACGAGTGAACGTCTCGTTATGCCTACCAACGCAAATTAACCTTTCGAATTTGATCGAAGGGCGCAAGTACGAGTTCAGAGTGTTCGCACAGAACATTGCAGGGGTTTCTCAACCTTCGTCGGCTTCGAATGTTGTCGAAATCAGGGATCCTCAAGCGGCCACACCACCTGAGATCATCAAGTCATTGAAGGACGCTCAGTGCATTCAGAATCATAATGCCAAATTCGATTGTACGATTATTGGCAACCCGGCACCACACATAACGTGGTATAAGGGTGCGAGAGAAATCACTAACGGCTCCAGATACCACATTTATAGTGAAGGAGAAGTACACCATTTAGTGATCCACGATGTCTTCGGGGAAGATGCCGATGAATACGTTTGTAGAGCTGTCAACAAGGCTGGAGTCAAATCCACACGAGCAGAACTATTGATAATGAGTTAGTATTCAGACTAAAAAACAAATTTCCATTTTATTATACTATCCAGTTCTAATTGATTTCATTTTCTTTCAGCTGCACCTAAATTGAACATCCCACCACGTTTCCGTGACTCAGCATACTTTGACAAGGGCGAGAACGTCGTCATCAAAATACCCTTCACTGGATTCCCCAGACCAAAGATCACGTGGGTGAGGGAAGGAGAGGTTATTGAGTCAGGTGGACATTACCATGTCGAGGTAAAGGACAGACATGCCATTCTGACCATCCGCGATGCCAGCAAATTGGACAGCGGACCGTACAGGATCACAGCCGAGAACCAACTCGGCCAAGATACTGCTATAATTAAAATACAAATAGCAGATCGTCCTGATCCGCCTAGGTTCCCCGCAGCTGATAACATCGGCACAGATTCCTTGGCATTATCTTGGAAAGCTCCTGTTTGGGATGGCGGCAGCAACATCACGAATTATGTGGTTGAGAGGCGAGAGCATCCTTTGACAACTTGGATTCGTGTTGGAAACACGCGATTGACTACCATGGCTGTCAGCGGATTAGCTCCTGGACACCAATACGAGTTCAGGATATTCGCTGAGAATATATACGGACGTTCGGATCCTTCGGACGTCAGTAATTTGATATCTACCAAAGACACCAAGAAGAAACAAGTACAAAAGAGGAAATACGAAGTGGACGAGAACGGCAAGAAAATACGCGAGTCACACAAGGAACTCATCAAAGATTACGACAACTACGTTTTCGATATTTACTCGAAGTTCGTTCCCCAGCCCGTTGAAATCAAGGGCAGATCCGTTTATGACGACTATGATATACTGGAGGAAATCGGAACTGGGGCATTCGGTGTGGTTCACCGTTGTCGCGAAAGGAAAACTGGCAACATATTCGCTGCTAAATTCATTCCAGTTTCACATGCCATGGAGAAGGAGCTCATACGTAAAGAAATCGACATAATGAACCATCTCCACCACCCTAAGCTCATCAACTTACACGACGCCTTCGAAGATGACGACGAGATGGTGCTCATATACGAGTTCTTGTCAGGAGGGGAGCTTTTCGAAAGAATCACCGCCGAAGGCTACCAAATGTCCGAAGCCGAAGTTATCAATTATATGAGACAAATCTGTGAAGGCATTAAACACATGCACGAAAGAAACATTATCCACTTGGACGTCAAACCTGAGAACATCATGTGTCAGACGCGCAAGAGCACGAACATCAAACTGATCGACTTTGGGTTAGCTACCAAATTAGATCCCAATGAGGTGGTCAAGATTTCAACAGGAACAGCCGAATTTGCTGCTCCTGAAATCGTCGAAAGGGAACCCGTGGGATTCTACACGGACATGTGGGCAGTGGGTGTTTTAGGTTATGTGCTGTTGAGCGGATTGTCTCCGTTTGCGGGAGAAAATGATATAGAAACATTGAAGAATGTGAAGGCCTGCGACTGGGACTTTGATGAAGAGGCGTTCGCCAATGTCTCTGAAGAAGGAAAGGACTTCATCCGTCGCTTGCTTATGAAGAACAAAGAGTAAGATATATCGTTTTACTACAATCAATTATGCAGAGTTTCTCGTATTCAAACTTCTATTCGATTTCCAGCTCTTAGCAGTACACAGGGAGTACCTCAATTTTTAAATGACATTCTTGATTTCTGCACCAATCCCAATCCCTATAATTGATCTACAAAATATTTCTATAGATTGCTTTGTTTCCATGTTGATAAATTCTCAAAATTCAATTTTAAGGAAACGAATGACGGCCCAGGAGTGTTTGATGCACGCATGGCTCAGTGGTGACCACAGTGACAGAACACAAGTCATCGAAAGGTCCCGATACATACGCATTCGTGACAGAATCCGAGCCAAATACGATGCATGGGACTCGTTCGCCTTACCGATTGGCCGACTGTCCGAGTATTCATCTTTAAGAAAACTTCTCATCGAGAAATACAAGATACATGACGCTTACTTCGGTAATATATCATAGAAAACGTGCATTCATTCGTGTAACCCTGCTTATTTCAGATCGAAGACAAGCCGCACCAAGATTTGTGATCAAACCACAGAGCGCTTTCTGTTACGAAGGGCAAAGCGTCAAATTCTACTGCAGGGTCATTGGAGTTGCTACTCCAACGGTCAGCTGGTATCACAACAATGTAGAGTTGAGACAAAGTGTCAAGTTCATGAAACGATACGCTGGAGATGACTATTACTTCATTATAAATAGAGCGAGGTTGCAAGATCGAGGAGAATATATCATAAGAGCAGAGAATCACTACGGATCAAGAGAAGAAGTTGTCTTCCTCAACGTACAACGTAAGTTGATTACATAAATATTCGAAGAAAGAGTTTAACGTGTTATTCCGTAGCGTTGCCAAGAGTGGTTCCTGAATACAAACCTGAAGTACAGGTTGTCAGACGAAGGGAACCTCTGCCATACACCTTCTGGCAGGAAGAACAAGAATGTGCGCCCAGCTTCACTTTCTTGCTCAGGCCGCGTGTGATGCAAGAACGCGATACCTGTAAATTATTGTGCTGCTTGAGTGGCAAACCATTCCCAACCGTGAAATGGTACAAGGACAAACGTGAGCTGAGCAAGTACGAATATTCGATGTCTCATTCCGACGGAGTGATAACTATGGAGATCGTTGGATGCCGACCTTACGACTCCGGGAAATACACTTGTGTAGCTACCAACGTCCATGGACAAGATGAGACGTCTTGCGTGGTTATCGTGGAAGGTCAAACGTCCACAGAAGAACAAACCGCTTTAGCGAACAAGCTGTTGCATTCTGGTGATAGGAAATACATTGAACATCCCATCAAACCCGCGCCAGTTCCTATCACGATTAGAAAACAAGTAACAACGTCTACTCCGCATCCTATTCAGCCGAGAGCAGCGAATGCCAGCACGAATAGTTTAGCTCATTCTTCTTCCAACCTCAGTGTGGGAGACGGTGATAAAAGAACACCCAGAAAGTATGGAAGGTTAGACTCCACTGGTAGTCCAAACAGATCCAGAAGTGCCACTAAGGAGCTAGCCCGTAAGTGTTCACATTCCTAAATAATCCACTACTGAACTACTTTCACAATTTAATTCGCAGTTCCTCCTGATGATTCGACAATGTGCAAACCCGCCTTCACCAAAACTTTGACAGATCTTACCATAAATGATGGTGAGAGTTTGACTTTGACAGCTCATGTAAAGGGTGATCCCGATCCTCAAATCGTCTGGAGCAAAGGTGGCAAAACGCTGAGCTCGTCGGAAGTGATCGATCTGAAGTACAAGAACGGAATAGCCAAGTTGCATATCAACGAAGTATACCCTGAAGATGAGGGAGAATATGTATGCAAAGCTACGAACTCCATCGGAACTGCCGAGACCAAATGCAAACTCACAATAAAACGTAAAAACTCTCATTACAAGCATTTTTGTATTGTAAAGCATCTCTTTCAATCAGATTAATGACATTTGACAGAATAAACACGGATAATCAATGGTTTCATATTGCAGCAATGGCTAATGCCACGAACGGCCACAAGAAAAGTTCAGAAGACAGGCCTCCCAGGATTGTCAGCCATCTGAAATCCGCCTTCGTGAATGACGGAGAATCAGTAACTTTGTCCTGTCGAGTGATAGGAACTGATAAATTCGACGTAGTATGGTTGCATAACAACAAAGAAATCAAACCGTCCAAAGATTTCCAATACACTAACGAGACGAACATCTACAAACTGATAATAGCAGAGATATTCCCAGAAGATGCTGGTGCTTACACTTGCGAAGCGTTCAACGATGCTGGAGAAAGTTTCAGCAGCTGTACACTCAACGTAGTTGTTCCTGGAGAACAACCTAAGAGTCCAGTTTTCAAAACATTCCCGATTTCCGCCACGGTAAGAATAATCATCTAACCAAAGCCCGTTCGTAGTTTTCGGTGTGTACTCAACAGTGATGTTTAATTTCAGGTATCCGAAGGTGAATCGGTAACCTTCGTAGCAGAAACAGAGGATGAACCTCTCCAGATAAATTGGCTGAAAGATGGGAAACCCATCAAAGAAAGTAGCACGAAATACAATTTCACAGCAGACGGAAAGCGCTACACCTTGCAAATCCAGTCGTGCAATTCCAACGATATCGGACAATACCAAGCCAAAGCTGTGGGCAGAAAAGGGGAAACTTTCGCCGCATTCTCCATGAACGTCGTACCACCCGGCGAAATTTGAAGTGCTGACTTATTTGAAAACGCTGACTAACGAACGACTTGCTCCAAAACAATTAATGTAACATAGATTATGTATAAAATAATATATTCCTAAGTGTTTTATATGAATTTTACGGGAAGGATTAGCGATTACCGAGAATTCACATTTTGTCACTGGCATCCTCTACTTTTAATACCATCTCGCAGTGACAAATGTTGAATATTTCGATGAACGCTAGTGTAGTTTCCATTCAGCCGCATCATTCAGCTATACTCAATTTATTCGAGAAGGAGCAGAACTGTCATTTTAGTTTTACGGTATGAAAAGAGAAATTTCGTTTATTTTGGTGTGGAAGTGCTTCAGCCATTTTTTCCATTGCGCCATCATTATTCATCACATTAAGTCTCATATTTGACGAACATAATTATTGCTTTCCAGTGCCAATATATTGTACTATAAAATGTAAACATGAAAAATATATAATTATTTTTTATTGTGGTCTCTTTCTTCTATCCAAAATCCAGAACGTATCCTCTTCCCTTTAAATTTTTCCTTATTCAGTAAAATATCATTACTTTGAACAATGTATCGTTTATTGTTTCTTATTGAAAATAAATTTGACCTCTAGAAAAGGAATAAGTGGATAAAACCAACTATTATTTGGAACTATTTTATTTTACACTCTAGAAAGATAATTCTTCAATCATTTCTATTATTACAAAGTTATTATAGGTACAACTATTTACAGATAATAAATAAAATTGAGTCTACTAAATGAAAATAAACAATGATTATTTAGACTTGAATCTTTGAATTTGCTTTCTGGGCGTCGGTTGCCTTTGCCGAGCTAAAAACGATTGTCCTTGTCCAACGCCCAAAACACTGAGTCTATCATCAATTGCCTCTCTATGACAATTCAGACTGATTTTGTAAAAAGCAGTCGTTAACAATTTCTCCTCCAACTCCTTCAAATTTGACTTCTGCAAAGGCTGGTCCAGGTCGCCATTGGATTTTAGTTCAAGTTGTTGTGCGACTTCTCTAGCTTTTTCCAGACTTCTGTTGTACTTGGTTTGTAAGACCTGTAGCTCGTTTTCTTTTGCAGCTAATGTTTCATGCAAGCTTTGCACTTTTTGTCTGTATTCCTTGACAATTGTGCTGTTTGATGATACTTGGTTATCTCCTTGCTGAATCTTCATTTCCTCTAATTGAGCTTCCATTTTCAATATGTTTTGAGTAAGGCTACGATTGGTTAGTTGTAGTTTCTCTATTCTATTCAATGAGCTATCCAACTGAGTTTGCTTGGACTCCATTTCTTGGATTGAACTCTTCAGTGTTCGATTCTCTTTTTCATAAAATTTCAGTTTCTTCTCCATATCAGCAGGTGTCAGTTCTTGAGACACTGCTGCACCAGTTTCTTCTTTCGGTACCAGTTTCAACTCATCGTTTTCTTCTCTAAGGGCATCTCTTTCAAGAATTAGACGTTCCTTTTCCCCTTGCAATGTCACTAGTTTGGACTTTAGTTTATCCAAGTTGAACTGAGCTTTATCTGCCCTTTGAGTTTCTTCATCTATTTTTTGTTGTAAATTAACAATTTGGCTTTTGTATACATCACACTGTACTTTCCAGTTGCTGTTTTTTGATAGTTCTTCCTCCAATTCCATGTTTTTCTGTATGTATTCCATATTTTTTTCTTCTAGTTTTTGTAAATTCCTCTTTATGTCTTGGTAATTTTCTAGTCTTTTTTTATATGATACTAGTGCTGATTCTAGATCAACAACTTTTCCTGCTGATTCAGTGAGAGCATCTATTTCATCCTTCAATTTAGCAGATTCATTAGCAGCTATTTGCAGTTCGTTAATTTTTTCCTGATAAGTCAACAACTGTTTTTCCTGTTCAAACAGTTTTGCTTTGAAATCATCCCTTATTACTTCAGACTTGAACAGTTCTTCTTTGAGCAATTCAATCTGTTTTCTGACATTTTCTTGTGGATTTCTTGCCTCCCTCTCCATAAAAGCCCTATTTTGATCTTGTATCTCTTTCTTCTCATCTGCTATAGCAATTAACTGTTGTTCCAAGTTCTGAACTTGCAGAGTTAGGGACTCTTTAGCCTTATTTGCTGCTTCCAAGTCATTTACAAGCTTGTTTACTCTGCTATCACCATCAATAATCATCAAACTCAAACCAGAACGTCCTTGTCCTCCATTAATCTCTTCTAGTTGCTGAATCGCTTGCATAATATTTTGTTGTATGGATTCCTCCATTCCCATGATCATGGTGATATATTCTTGTTTTTTATCACAATTTATTGCACAGCCTGAAAATATAATCAAACTGGAATGTTTGACACACTTCAGCAGCAAATTCATTATTTACTATACATATACTTGAACCATCACTTACCCAATATCAATTGTAATAATTTTGCAAGTTGAATAGGATCATTGCTTTCTCCAATTTTTCCAATATCAGGACGCCCAATTTCCAATATTTGCAGATTGAGAACATCTTGATAATATTCTATCACAGCCTCTAGAATTTTCTTCAAGTTACTAATCCTCAAGCGCCAGTTATTAGTTCCAACATCTCTCTTTATCTTCGACTCAAGTTTATTGAAATATTCTGGAGATATTTGCAACAAGGCATCTAACATTCCTACTCCATCACAAATTTCAGGTATTGTTCTCGTTTTGTTAGGAACAATTTGTTGCAACCATTTGGCAAGACTCTTACACATCTCCTCAGTAGGATCCATTCTGATTCTATAAAATACACTAAGAACAAATGAGAAATTTCAGGATATATCAACTTGAGAATTATATTTTTCCTCCTAATATTTACCAATTAAAATAAGCGATAAAACAATACAAACAAAAATGTAAATAAAAACTATCTTAGTACGTCATAAAACTTCAAAAATTGACTTTAGTTGCCAACTGACAAGGACAAAGGATTCTGTGTCATAAGCATGTACATCTCGAAGGCCATGATTAATAATGTAATGTAAAGGAATCGAATTCCAAATTACCTCTTACAATTCCGTTAAGAGTTATTATTTCCATCGGCAACTTCGTCGTTTAATTAGGCAACTGATTTGGGATATTTATATCTACTTTCCTCATGATGAATAGTCATCGTGCGTAAGTCTTCATAAAGTAAGAACGTGCAGTTCGCCTTGTCTTCAACTATCTCACAGGTTCTTGAGCTGAGAGCTCAAAATCGGCTGAAAACATACGTTAACAGTCTTTAAAATCGTATTTGTTCAAAGAAATAAGAGGAGTGATTTCCCGAGTTCTATGTTTTTCGTGGAATCTATCAATATGACAATGTTTTCAGTGTTGTCAATTGTCCGAAGTCTGTCTTTATCTAATGTTAGTTCTCTTTTTGTCTGCACTGCTGAAAGTAATCTGAACTAAACAATCGACAACTTGAGGCAAAGCTCAAAATTCCGGTTCAATAACTGAACGTTATTTATAGTAGTGACATTTTTTATTCTATAGAACACAAATTCCTTGGTAGTCCCTATTTGCTATGATCGATCAATAATATTAAAGGACTTGTTTTATTTAGGACCCTCTAATTCTTATCCCTGTAAATCTTGAATGTTATGTGATATAAATACATTTTAAGGTTAGTTGGGTTGCCTATTCCCAATTTCAGCTTGATTGTATTTTTTTTTCAGTATCGACATGGAAGACTATTTCGACGGATTCTCGGAAGGAATAACGAAATGGGAAATTATTAAAGAAATAATTGACCTAGATATAGGTAGGCTATGGTTTTCCGTCATACATACATATTGTTTGACACTTTCATTTGTTTATAATTAAACATTTGACTATCAATTTCATGGTTACCACAAATAATTTCATTTGTTTTTAATTCGCAGATGATTACAGCAATGAACACAGAATTGTTCAAGGTGTACATCTGCTTCCCAGACAAGATGTTATTCTTTATGGAACTATTCCAAAAATTGAACAAAGGATCTACACTAAATGCAAAGAATGTAGATTAGTTTTTAATCCTAGAGGCATTTTATCACACAAAACATGCTCTGGAAAATCCCATTCCTCTACACATGGTCTGAAAAAGAAAATCAAAAGCAAAGGAAGTAGTAGCAAAAAGTCTCATTCCAGTCTACCTCCACCTCCACTTTTCAAGGTGAGTTATTAAAAATCTGTGATTTCAATAGACTTAACTAGAAATACTCAATTGTTTATGCAATTGGAGAAACTTATATTTGGGGAATAACATTCATTTCTCAAAGAAAATTCTCTTTCAATATGGTGTGAGTTTGACAATAAATGTCATTGAAATATGTTTGTACTTGAGCACTTGTATTTGATGAAATTCCACTGAGACTAATTACATTTCATCATTTCCAGAAACCACCTTGTCCATCAATTACTCAACCCTCTTTGGTGACCATCCCAGAATCGGCGTCCAAATTGTCATTACCGAAACCAACGAAAACCATTTCTATACCATCCACACTGTCCACTACTGCTGCTTCTCCTGGGACGAACTCCTCCCCAAATGTTCCTGCTAAGTCTGAGGTGAAGGGATCCACCTCTGGTTCTACAAAATCTGATGTAAGATCTACAAGTTCTTCCTCCTCTAAAACTAGCTCGCATTCACCAAAATCCATTGGGAAATCGGGTTCGTCAGATCACCTGCCGAGAACGAAGACTGCCAGTCCCACTGAGAGCGGCTCTAGTAGTAGTAGCAGCAGCAGTAGCAGACATAAAAAATCGCGGAAAAGCAATAGCAACACCAAGATTTTGAAGGAGTTCGACCCAGACACTCATTGTGGTGTTAGTGAAGGAAGCAGAGGGCCTTGTACAAGGTCCATCACCTGTTCTAACCATAGAGTACGCATTATCTCAAATACGATGTGACAACGTTCTTTCACTTGTTTTTTCAGATTCAACTGCGGAAATTAGTTCCTGGTCGTAGCAAAGACATACATCAACTGATAGCCGAGAGAAAGACTGCCAAAGAAAAGGAGCTGAAACATGGCTCTAATTGTTCATATACGTCCCCAAATGGACAAAGCGAGGAGAAAGATTCTTTTTCTCAAAATACTACCTACGTACCCGCTGTCGCTGCCGCACCCGCAGCGAACGCAAGTGAATCACCCGAAACTGCTTCATTTGTATCCATCTTGCCTAAGAGTAGCGATTCATCGACAAAACAAACTTCTACCTCAGTGCTTACAGCAAAGGTCAGTTTCACTCTATTTAGCGTTGGAGGCTTTGTGATCATCAAAATGTGGTGTTTTTTGCAGCAACCTATTTCGACTGATTCAGAAAATACTTCTTCAAAGACTGTGGATAATAATTATATAATGAATATTCATTCTCAAGAAAGCGCCATAGGAACAGTCCCTGTAGTTTATATACCAATGAGTCCAATTTCTGTTGTGAGTCCTGTACAAGTGAGTATTGATATATTTCCATATTTAGCTATGATATAATCACAGCCAATGAATTATGAATATACAGCATTTGGGAATGAAAATCAGCAGCAATATTATAGAAAGTATCACTGTCAATTTAAATTCAGATGATCAAAAATCTGCATCTAACTAAATTTGGTAATAATTTGCTACAATTGAATGACAATCAAGTTTTTTTGTTATCACAATCTTCTTTTTCTATAAAAGTGTTTTCGAACTTGCTATCGTCCATGCGACTTTCATTTGTGTTTTTTTGACAATTATCCGTGATTATGTAACATCTAGCGCACTGCCTGAAATAGCAGAACCAATATTCTGATCGTCAGTATCTGAATTTGTATATGGCAGATCGATAAGTTGCTCGAAGATCATTTATGGCATTTATACATATTATTACATAACAATCTAGTCAGGACATTAGAACAATTGATTAAAGTTATTTTGACGTCAAACTGTTATAACTGAGTCAAAAAGGGCTCATAATAATACGTTTATTCCATTAGGAATATGTACATGATATTGGAAACGTCATAATGTACAAACAGAATGTATAAATGAAACATGTTAGACAATTTGAAGTAGATACAGCAAAATTATAAAAACAGGCCCCTTCAGGGGCAATTAATTTGTTGAAAGACAACCGTCTTTGTTCAATCATTGATTGATGAAGATAAATCTGGAAAATAACATTTTAGTGACCTATAATATGTATATTGCTATTGAAATAGTTGGACAAAAATTTGAAATAAAATATTGTCGACTGCATACATTTAACGCACCGGTTCCGAGGATCAGACACACATTGGCGCGCATGCGCATTTTGCTTTCTGCCATCAGGTCAGATGGTTCCTGACTTTTCATCTATTAGTTTTGCACACCTATGAGTGAAATGAAACGATCTATCAATAAACTCGATTCTGGTATGAAGGTAGTTGGTGAAAGGAAATCCGATCCTAGTTCAATTGACATGAATTTTTCCAATACCAGCACCAAGGTGAGTGCAATATTACTCGAACGATTCACCAATTTTTTTACTCGGACTATTTAAAGTATAAAATTGTTTGTTTTAGTTTCGATCAGCAAAAATCAGTGTGTATGAAATTTCAGAGCTAGTCTCAATCAGAATAATTGATTTTTATTTCTCAAAATAAATCTCCCTACACTTTCAATTGCCCGGAAATTTTGTTGTTTTTTTTCTTGTAGAAATATGTTTTTTATTCGAATTCATAAACTGAACAACTATTTTTCCAAATGAAGTTCATATGTTGATGAAAAAAAAACACTTTCAATAACTTCGAAAGAAAAAAGTAGCATTGCTTCAAGCCAAATTATAAGCAAGCAATGCAAATTGTTCGAATTATCAACATATATTGTTGTTCAATCAATAAAATTTTATTAGATGTTTGAATGAATTTATCGCTCATAACTTATGATATGAGTTAAAGAATTCCAAAACAAATTTACCTATAGAATTGTTTCATCAGCCGTAAAAAATGACAGTACATAGGTCGGACAACTATTGTACTGGAATTTTGAAGAAGTTGATAATGAAAACAATTTTTTTTTGCGTTCGGTTAGGAAGAGAATTAGTTAGGTGCAGATTTAGAATTTATAATTGACACTAGAGATAGCTAAGACATGTTTCAAGAAGATATCTCAATCACGACTTGTTTTGTTATAGTTCGTACAAATTGGGAAGAACGTGATCTGCTTGGAATCTCCGCAGTCCGCCATGAGGACACCTATAACCTCAAACCAACCAGTATACTTAACCATTCCTAGCCAGAATTCTTCGAATATGAAGATGTATAAGTCTCACCCGAAGCCAGTAGCTGTTCCGAACTACGGTGGCAAGAAGGTCGGAGGCGCCATTCTCTTGATGAATCAACGAGTAGAACGTCAGAGAAATAACGTCCTGATGGCCATCAACACCAGACGCAGAACCATAAATAACTCAAACAACTACAGGGCAATTTCCTTGTTGAACCACAACAATAACAACAACAACAATGTTCATAGACCGAATATACTCAAAGTGAAGGGTCTCAACAAGGTAGCTTGCAAGAGGTCTGCCGCTGAAAAATTGATAAATAGTGATAATAAGCAGATGAGGCTGAGTCCGAACGTGAACGGATTTATTTTGCATTCCGATATCAGCGAAACGGCTGATGCTCCGCAGTCTAACAACTCTCTACAAGAAAAGATTGCTTTACTCAACATGAAATAATTCATCCAAAGTTATACACTGTATATATGTATTATAATTTTAAGCTATTTTTTTTTATTTATTTATACATTTTAAATTATTTACTTTCGAAACCACTTATGTTTTCAATGTGTGTATACATCACAGTAATCCGTATGTATGTTGAATAAAAGCTGTAAATGAAAGACTATTTTTTATTCCAGAAGCCTTTACTCTTATGGTGTGGTCACAAAGTGTGATTAATTTCGTTTTGACTTATTCTGAAGAAGTATCAATGGTGGTACAAAAATAAGCAGGATCACAAAATCATAAATTCGCTTCAATATCAGATGTAATAATGTAAAAAAGTGTATATCAAATTTCTCTGTAAAATATGTGATGATATGGAGTACTTGTGACGTAGAACGCCATTCATTCTCCGCGTTATTTTTTAACGTACCCCAACTTTAGAAATTCATTTTGGCGAAACTATTGCGAGAAGACGATTAAAAAAAACAAGGTGCATTTCTCAACGTTCTGGATGTTGTGGTATATTTTCCAAAAGTTATTGATCTCGCCCATTTTTGAATTGACGTGGCGCTACCTTGGGCGAATTCAGAAAAGTTTCTGCATTTATAGAGTTGGAACTTGGAATCAAACAAGTTGTGAAGTTGAGTTCTCACTATTCGATATAGATGACGCTACTTATCATTTATCAGTTACAAGTGCCAATACTCCGATGTTTTGAGAGTTATATAACTTCATACAACATTTAGTTATCACGTCTAATGCCGTAGTGCTTCACTAAAGTAGGATTTTAGTTATCTAAATATAACAACAATAATACTTTCTTGGAAAAATCGAGATATATTTCTTAGCAATATTGTATCACTGTTATCACAGTTCATAATATTTATACTACAGGAAAACTTCATGAATTCTCCTTATGATAATTCCAGTGATAGATTAAAATCTGACTTCGGAGTATACTGGGCGAGAGACGATATGAAGATTTGCTTAAACATCAAAAACACATTACTTTTCCCAGTGTGACAATATCAACAAATAATGCATCAATTTGAATGCTCTATGAGAGGTGTTTTTGGCAACAATCGTAAACGTTCACATCCACATGCCAAAACTAGACACGGTCAGAATAAAGTTTAATTATCCAGAAGAAAAACATTATTTACACGTCAATGTTTTCTGGTGAAAAGTGAAACAAAATTTTTCTGTGTAGCGATTATCTCTATTTAAAATGATGACCTTCCAAGATCGAGGTCAATAATATAAGACGAGTTTCAGTTCATGAAGGAATCAGTATATATAATAATAGATTATTTATATGTGTGTAGCTACTGGACGTGTGTCATTATTCTTGTTATTAAGTCACAACTAATAGGTGAGTTGAAACTTACACAATACGTAATATCTCTCTGTCGGTGATCAGGAACAAGTATATCAAAACAAGTATGTTTTTGGATATCAGTTTTGTAACTAGTCAGGCGAATTTGATTACATTTTGAGTTGAATGCATTCACCTCTCTATTCATTTGAAAATATTCGGATGTTGTTCAATCTTACTGATATATTCTTCGTCATTCTTGAAATATACTATCCAAGAATTATCGCTTATTTTTAGGATGAGCATTTAATTATAAAAGATCTAATGTAATTATCTCTATTCGAAATGTCATCAACTTTTGATATGATCTCCACGGATACCTGCCCAGACATTTATCTCGATAAAATTCTAGTGGTTTGTCTTTTTGGGTATCAAAATAGAAATGAATGTCCTGTCAAAGATAAACTACCAGCCTCGACCTCCAGCAACATTTCTAATATAATTTGGCAAAAAACAGCATTCTTAACATTATCTCCGAGAATTTAAAAATAAATATGCTCCGATAAATGCAAAAATGGGAGTGATTCGAAATGTTTTATCTGGATTATTAATGTTTGTTGATGTTTATTATCCTAATTCGATAAACAATTTTATCGATAGAGTGATATAAGATGAGTTCGACGCGAATTGGATACATCAATAATGAGCTCAAGTGAATTTTCAATATCGCCTACTCGAAGAGTCAGTCGATCTTGCGAACCAAGCAAGAGGACTGATAGGATACTGATGATAGTGTTGACTTGTCATAGCGTCATCTTCATTGAATATTTGATATCGATATATCCATCTCAGATTTCTTTTAATTACAGTATTTACGAATAACTATCCTTCAAATGCTTCATATATACTGATAATATTTAATGACATACCATGTTTTGTTGACTAGGTATACAGTTTATAAACAAATAAATTAAATCATGATAAGACGGTGAATCTCGAAATGAAATATTTCAAACTTCATTTAAATTCAATGTATGGGTATTTTAATCTTCTGCATAGAGTCCATTTATATTTTATCTTGAAATTAATCAGAAAATTCAACGTAAAAGATATCACTATAATAAATAAATATCAACAGCTGTGTATTTCATTACAGTGCCTATTTTCAAACATCGTCTAAATGACTAAGATATGAGTTGTTATTTTCAGAATATCATGTGTCGGATTTTCCGATATAGTGATAGATTCTTGTTTTGTCATCTGAGTTTGTACCCTATTTTGGTTATTTTAAAAACGCCTTGATAAATGTAGAGGTTTTAACGTTTTTCCAACGAAATTGTTTCAGAATGAAACTTCACGTATTATAGTATTAGAACTTGATCATCAGATAACAATTTAATAACAACAATATAATAGGCGGCTTGTTTCAGTGAGGACGCATGCGCACCATGGCCAGATCAGGTGCGATAGGCTCAATGTCGCGGAACGTTATGTTTGTTTGTCTCGCGCTTCTAGTTGGCGTGGAAGGTTGTCTCGCTCTAACGTCTGCTCGAAGACCTAATACGTCTCCGCAATCTAGTCAGCCAGCCGCCAAGAAACAAAAAACCGGCCACGTTATGGAGCCCGCATTTGAAAACGCTGGCCAACAGGCGGGACTGGAAATTTGGAGAATCGAAGTAAGTTGGCCTTGCATCGCACCCTGCTTGCTTCATTAAAATGTACGAGGATGTTCCAATGCCGAATAAACCGGTGTGCTTAGAATGCTCAGGATGGCTAAAAGGATGTTTGTTGAAATGAAACGCAACATACATATTATGTTATCATTGATTTGAGGAAATTCTGAAAAGTTTGTTTCAACTCAAAATCGCCTATTTTATTTGTCTTTTCGTACCTGTTACGACGAAAGAACTGTCTCAGAATTGAAAACCAATAAATATTGGTGTAGATAACTTTTAGGTACTTGATGAACTGTTGAGTTTTGCGATACAGCAATCCTTTAACACTATCGTTGGTTGACGCAAATTATTTTCATCCTATATCTCCAATATGAGAAAACATTACAAAAATCATGTGAAATATCACTACGAAGTAAATGAAAAAGTTCCTGGAACTAGGACTCTGGAAATTTTGAACCCCCCACTGCTTATCGCAGTTTAGGAAATCCACTAACGATAACGATGGAAAGGAAAGTCAAGCGATATACAAACACTATCGTATGGTGCAATATGCCTCAAATGTGATAAAGGTAGAGATATCATTGTTGACAACGATGTATGTATTCGAGAAATCCAAGTTGGAATTGTCGGAAAGAATATGTACAAATCACAAGTACAAAATTAAATAACAGAACTTGAAAAAAGCTGAAAGTGCGTCTTTGACCATTCATGGAATGTTGACAGACGTATACGATCCATTGATTACTCTTTGAAAAATGCTAATTTTGATCTTATAATAATCTAAGCAATAGAATTATGTAGTCTAATCCCAAAAATGAGTCAATATCTGATATCTCAACTTATTGATTGTGGAGACATCAATATTAAATATAAATAAATGTTATAAGAGGAAAGGAAGAAAATTAATTTCTCAAATAACCTTTTCTCGAAATTCTCAAGCAGTATATTTACTATAGTATTCAAATTGTTCTCTTGTGTATCATCTATTCTACTCTCATTAATGAGTGCCATAACACTAGATTTTAATAACTGTAATTCAGTTGGATCATGTTATAAAATTATGTTATTACATTTCCATATTGGGTTGTTATATTATGTTGGTTTTCAATTTCTCATTCATTCAATTCAATCTCTGAAACGAGACCATTGAATTACAATTTCATTACTAGTTATGTGATTTTGTATCGGATTTTTAACACACTGTAGACTATTTGGAAAACCAGAATCTATTTGTTTTTTTTCCAACACTCTGAGATAAACATTTAACGTGAATTACCGACACCAGGTTTTTTTCAGTACAGTTATTTTTGGAAGCATTGACAATAAAAAGTGACGTGTTCATTTGCCTCACCCGAAATGTTCATCATCAAGATAATCAGTAATTTCATAAATTCGTTGATTATTAGGCTCACATTTCGGTTATGTTGAATATATAACAAGGCACAAAAAATTGTCTGTCAGAAACATAATTTATTGATATAATCGAATAGTGCCTATCAAATTCAACTGAATGTGTGATTTTTTGTCATTATCCAGTATTAGCCTCGATTCTCGCAACGAGAAGGAAATTATCTGTGTGACCTTTTCAGATTGCCTCAATATAATAGCCTTATCGATTTTACAACTATTTTGGTCTTTATCTCCATCTAAATCATTTCACGAATCCAATATCCCATTTCTCGAAAGGTGATTGAAATTAGATGCGTGAAAATGTCTGATACTGACCTGAAAACTCCATCCATATAGTCTATTTGAGGAAAAGAGTTATATTTCAGGAAAATCGTTGACAAAGAAGACGAATGGCACATCAGTGCGTGTTCTGAAAAGCTGTCCCAACTTTAAATAAATACACGCTCAGGCTCGTTAATTACACAGATTTTCAATTTTTGTCTTTAAAACCTCAAGATGTTTGCTTATTATCCACCACAAAAATAGGCTCTAGATATCTCCTAGGCGATATTCTTCAAATTTCTGGTTGAAAAGATTCTTGGTGTGCTATTTTTACTTCACAAGGGGCCTATTCAGTGATTCGAGTTGTTATTTGCATCGATTCGCAAGATAATCAATTTCATCCTACGCAAAACTTTGAATACAGATCTGATATACTGTGTTTCAACAGATATACCCCATTAAATTAAAAATAGACTAGATTATGGTCAAAAACATTTTATTGTCGCTTCATAAATAACTATTTTCTAACCAAACCGTCATGCAGACATTTACAGATGATTGGTTATGATGCCAAAACACTGCAAATTTACAGTAAACAAATTAATATCAGTAAATTGTTTAACGTGTACTGAATTATAAAAAAAAATATAGGATATTTACAAAGTGATTATATGAGTTATATAAAGAATTCAACTGGGACTCAATGAGTCAAATATAAAAATTGAATAAATAAAACACTATCAATTCGAGTTTCAATTTCTGGAAATATGAAAACAAACATAAACTAAACCGAACCGAATTCGACTATTCATCTGGAAAGTTTTCTGTTTTCTAGGATTTCAAACCAGTTGCATACCCCAAAAATCAATACGGAGTATTTTATACTGGAGATTCATACGTTGTCTTGTTTGTGAGTATTACAAATTCAACATCGAGATACTGAAAATAAAACAAATTCAACATTTTCCAGACGAGAATACGGAAGAATGGCGAAAAGTCCTATGATCTCCATTTCTGGTTAGGTGCTGAAACAAGTCAGGTATGTATGAAATGTTCAAACCTAACAATATAAAAGTCAACATTTTTATGAAAACAAAACATTGCGTAATTCTCATTGAGACACTAGCATAAAGATTGAACTAGGTTTTGTTTATGGTAATAACTTCCATTATTCTGCTATGGTCTATGAATCATGATTCATATTAAACGAGGTTAGTAAGTTTGTTCTATTCGACCCTGAACAATAATTGAAGCAGGTATACTGAAAGAAACTGTCGTGTAAACAGTAACCCATCTGGTTAAGTATTCGTGAACTACTTGTCAATTTTACTGAAGCATCACAAATGTAGAATGTTCAGGTCCGGATTGATTGGAAAATAGATTCGGATTTATCGGTAATTTTACTGAAGCATCACAAATGTAGAATGTTCAGGTCCGGATTGAATTGAAAATAGATTAGGATTTATCGGCAACTTTACTAAAGCATCATCAATGTAGAATGTTCAGGTCCGGATTGAATAGAAAATAGATTCAGATTTATCGGTAATTTTACTAAAGCATCACCAATGTAGAATTTTCAGGTCCGGATTGAATTGAAAATAGATAAGGATTTATCGGCAACTTTACTAAAGCATCATCAATGTAGAATGTTCAGGTCCGGATTGAATAAAAAATAGATTTGAATTTATCGGTAATTTTGCCTCCAATACTTTCCAAGATGAATCGTCTTGAAGTTCAAAGTTTCGCCGTCTTTGTCAAGATTATGAAGCTTCCTGACAAAACAACGTCGTAGTTTCGTGTGAACTTTTTTTCATTCCTTCAATATTAGGATGAGGCTGGATCCGCAGCCATTTTAGCTGTCCAACTAGACGACCAGCTGAACGGCGAACCCATCCAGTACCGTGAGGTCCAGGACCACGAGTCGCAGCTCTTCCTTTCCCACTTCAAGTCCGGTGGTGTGCGGTACCTACCCGGAGGAGTAGCCTCCGGGTTCCACCACGTCGATCCCAACGCGGTAGAGAAGAGGCTGTTCCAGGTGAAGGGATCCAGGAACATTCGCGTCAAGCAGGTGGTACCAAGTATCGCGTCGATGAATACTGGCGACTGTTTCATCTTGGACGTCGGCAGGAATATTTTTGTGTATGTTGGGTTGAAGGCTAGACGCGTGGAGAAGTTGAAGGCTATCAATGCTGCCAACCAGATTAGAGATCAGGATCATGCTGGCAAATCGAGAGTTACTATTGTTGGTGAGAATATCGTCTTTCTTCGTCCATTTTTCTCATATACAGGGTGATTCATTGGGAAATGGGCGTACTGTAAGGGTATGTAGAGGTCGCCCAGCTGGTTCTGAAAAACCCCCATGTGATGGGTCTAGCGCCCTGTATGAGCGAGATACAGAGTGTTTTATGCATTTCTCCTATTTCTTCCATGGCTCATAACTCACGATTCGCATAGTATATTTTAATCATTTTCACAGCATAAATTCATTATCCTGTATGCTACCGAATTCCGAATGAATAAAACTAATAATCCAAATACGGACATTGAAAAATTAAAGGAACTCCATCAGTTCAATACAACACCTTGTATGATGAAATTTCGAAAATTCGTTTGCAGATATGAAAAGAGCAGATTCCTATTCCTTATAAAATGAGTTTGGTACTTCCGCATGTCATTCTTGTACCTGTCAATTTGAGTTAAAATTATTTTTTTCGATGAAAAGGTGGTGTAAAATGTTAAAAAATACCCTTTTCTTCTCTAGATGCCTATTCTTTCACTTTCAATCAATCAAATTACTAACCATTCCATGATATCCCGAATTTTGGATCACATCCTTGATGTAAAATAAGTCGACAGGTCCGTATTTAGGACAAAGTGCTCTTTCAATAACCAGTTACCAATACCCCGTATGTCTGATGAAGATTGCATTTATTCATCATGCTACACTATACAAATAATAAAATGATTGCAAGAAGCTATAATGAAAAAAAAATAATTCGGAATATATAAAATTTTTTACATTCGTCCTTTTTTAAATGAATACAACTTCACAAAATTTGTGTTTCTTAAAAAAAGTCATACTTTTTCGGAATGTGATTTCTTTTCATTTTATCATTTGTATAGTGTAGCATGATGAATAAATGCAATCTTCATCACACATATGGCGTGTTGTAACTGATTATTGAAAGAGCACTTTGTCCTAAATACGGACCTGTCGACTTATTTTACATGAAGGTTGTGATCCAAAATTCAGAATATCATGAAATGGTCAGTAATTTGATTGATTGAAAGTGAAAGGAAAGTATTTAGAGATGAAAAAGATATTTTTTCAATTACGTACCACCTTTTCATCGAAAAAAATGATTTTGACTCTAATTAACAACTACAAGAATGGCATGCGGAAGTACCAAACTTATTTGTTCAGGAATATTTCTTCCTGCTCTTTTCATATCTGCAAAAGAATTTTCGCAATTTCGTCATACAGGGTGTAGTAGTGAACTAATAAAGTTCCTTTGATTTTTTCGAGTCCGTACCTGGATTATTAGTTTAATTAAATCGGAATTCGGTAGCACACAGAATAATGAGTTTATGTTGTGAAAATGAATGGAATATACATTGCTGATCGTAAGTTATGAGCCATTGAAAAAATAGGAGAAATACATAAAACACTCTGTATCTCGCTTATACAGGGCTCTAGGGGGTTTTTCAGAACTAGCTAGGCGACCTCTACCTACCTACCCTACGCCCATTTCCCAATGAATCACCCTGTATAAAATGAACAAGAGTACCCATTTTGTAGTTTTTCCATTATATTATATGTCAACATATTTTGTAGATGAATTCAGTCCCGAAAGCGACTTCAACAATTTCTTCGAGGCCCTTGGCGAAGGCTCCAAAGATTCGGTCCCAGAACAAACAACAGCTGGTGACGACCAGCAATTCGAGTCCTCCGAAGAGAACCACGTCACTTTATACCGAGTGTCGGACAGTACCGGTTCCATGCAGATCACCCCTGTGGGCCAAAAACCACTGCAAGCATCCGCATTGGACGCCAACGACTGTTTCATCTTGGACACCACTGATGCCAACTTGTACGTATGGATCGGCAAGCACTGCGACGACAGGGAGAAACGGGAGGCCATGCAAAAGGCTGATAATTTCCTCAACAGTAAACATTACCCCAAATGGACTCAGGTCATCAGGATCGTCCAAGGGGCCGAGCCAACGGCGTTCACACAGTACTTCAGGTGAGTTTTCGTAGTGACTCGTTCTGCGGAGAATGCAACTGGAATATTTTCGCAGGTCTTGGCAGGCTGTTGGTGAGACTCATCCTCGTCTGTTACGGTCTGTCAGTGCGACTTGCCGCCTGTATCATTGTCAGATACGTAACAGATCGAACAGACTGATGGTCGAGGAAATTCATCATTACGAACAGGAAGACCTCTCTGATGATGATATCATGGTTTTGGATGCCGATACTGAAGTTTTCGTGTGGATCGGAAAGGGTGCCTCCGATGCGGAGAAAGAAAAAGGACCCAAATTTGCTGAGGTTAAATAGCTTGTGATGATCGATACAAAATTCTGATCACTTATTTTTTTCCTATTACTTACAGGCTATATTGAAAAAACAAGGGCGTGAGGATGTACCAATCAGGATTATTGATCAAGGAGATGAACCTGAAGAGTTCATCGGTCTCTTCCCAGCATGGAATGCCAATTTTTGGAACGACCTCTCGGATATAAGAACGTTTATTAACAATGAACAGGCCGATGGAGAAGACTGAAATTACTTACTACAGCGCTTCATGTAATGACATAGTTTGCACAATGAATAATTCTATTGGATGCTTTTGCAAAATATATAAGTTGAAATAAATATATTCTTATTGTAGATGCTGCTGAAATTGTTTTATCGAAAGTTCTATTTTATATATGCTTAAAATATAGAATCTAATTATATATTGAATCGAATTTGATCATTATACATTGATATCCTTATTTTAAATAGAGCAATCATGGAAAAGAATTGATTTTCGGTCAATGCCGATTGAATTAAACTTCCTACTCCAATTTATTCTTGAATAATTGTATTCTACACAAAGATTCGTGTTATCCTAATAAACTTGTTTGTATAAAACTTTATTGTTTTATTAAAACAATATTTTGTTGAGTACCTACTCCCGATAGTTAGAAAATATATTTTCATGTACAACAATTCACTCAATTCAAATTATTTTTATGCCATTGAATATATAAATAATGAGCAAATGAACATATCAATAGTGTTTTTATATTTGTGATTATTGAACTTCGATTGAAATAAGTATTATATAAGTATTTATGCTTCACCCTGTAGGTATCGTAGAGTTTTTGACTGTACTCTGATTGGTCATTCAAAAAATCACTAATGTCAAATGGTTTCGCTGTTGACACTGTTGACACGGTTTTCAAAAAATATTATTTGTGGTTATGTGTTTTTTGTTTATGTGATGATGTGAGGTCCAGACATTTTTTGTACTAAAAATAGCTCCCAGAATCCAAAATTATAACCTGATGACCCTTTTATTTTTGTTAATTAGGTAAGTAACGAGGTAAAACGATAACGAACCAATTCAGAAACTTTACTTTCAGAGAATAGTTCAACAGGAGCTTATCAAGATGCCAGGAAAAGTCAAAGTTAAAATTGCTTCTGGAAGAAATCTTCCTGTAATGGATAGATCCAGTGACACTACGGATGCTTATGTTGAAATTAAACTAGGAAATACTACTTTCAAGACTGATGTTTGTAAAAAATCTTTAAATCCCCAGTGGAATACAGACTGGTATCGTTTTGAAGTAAATATTGCTATACTTCCCAAGTCAATGGAAACACAACCAATCGAATATTTTATTTCAGGTTGAAGATTCAGAGCTTCAAGATGAACCTTTACAAATACGTTTGATGGACCATGACACTTATTCAGCCAATGATGCAATAGGCAAAGTCTACTTGAATTTGAATCCCCTGTTATTACCTGGTGATGGACAGTTGATGTCATATGGCTTCAATGCAGACAGCACTACATTTCATGAAATATCTGGATGGTTACCTGTTTACGATACCATGCATGGAATAAGAGGAGAAGTGAATATTACAGTGAAAATTGAGTTATTTTCTGATTTCAATCAATTCAGGCAATCATCATGTGGTGTTCAGTTTTTTTACTGTAAGTATAATGAAGACAAGATGAATATAAAATCCTTGACATTTTTTGTTGGACATTTCAGCTCCTATGGTCCCTCATGGCTATCAAGCCAAATTAATTCATGGCTTTGTAGAAGAATTACTTGTGTATGATGATCCTGAATACCAATGGATTGATAAAATTCGCACACCTAGGGCCTCTAATGAAGCTAGACAAACATTATTTTGTAAACTCTCTGGGGAGCTTCAGAGAAAAATCGGTGTCAAAACTTTAAATTTGGGAGGTAATGCTGTCATAGGTTACCAACAAAGCTATGATTTGGAGGGAGAGACTGGAATAGTTGGAAGAGGAATTGGTACAGCTGTCACACTTGTTAAGACACTCAATATGCATGGTCCCATATTCAATGAGGAAGTCAAAGAAGAGTAAGTAATCAAATATTCACTTGCAATATTTTACTAGAGAAAATATTCCATCATCTGCTCACTTCAATTTCACTGAAAATTGTTTTGACATAGGAATTATTACCTGTTGAAAAAAAAAAAAGTAAAAAGCATTTACTGTATTATGTTTAGATTAGTCATTAATTTTACACCTCCGACTAATGCTTGGGTATCAGCTGATTCATTCTTGAATTATTCTTCAACAATCTTCATCTGTTTAGCAAAGTTTTCAGTAGATAGAGAATTTGTATTTCTCCTAGTTTACTAGGTGAATTTTCGTTTTTTTATTTTTTCGAAATACTTCTCCCATTTATTCACATTGACTTATTATTACTTCATCGATGATAAATTGCAATTCATCTACGATATACATTGATGCAAATCAAGATATTGATGTATTAATATAATTTTTGATTTTTCGCATACAGGCATGTTAAAAATTACCTTGAATTCGTTGGTGATGGCAAAAGCTTCTGCTTAAATGTTACACCAAATATCCTTCCTAACCGTCCTTTCCTTTCGCTTCATCCTAAACTACCAGACTTGAAACTCTCTAGATATAGGCAACTTCCAAAACGTCTCTATAGTTCACTCGATTCTGAAAGTTTAGTTTCAACACAAGCAAACAATCGCTTACCACATGCTCACTCTCTCAAGACATTATTCAAGCAAGAGGAAGAGCGGGGTAAACAGAGTTATCGGCTAGCGCATAAATTCAGGAGCTTGAAATGTTCGCAAAATTCCCTTTCTCGAAAAATGACAGTTCTGAAATCCAGGCTGAGCGATAGCATTGGGGAAGAACCAGATGAAAACAGAGCGGTAATTAGCAGAAGAAGAACTAGCAAGAGAACAAATGACGCCAGTGTCATGGCTGAACTTTTAGCCCGATCTGTCATACAAGCTCACAATAGTTTGAGCTGCATTTTGGAGGTTAGAAGCTCCTCGCAAGATGAAGATGAAAACGAGAATACCATGGACAAACTAGAACCACTTGCGAATCTACTGAGTAAGACTGTGTCAGAGCCAAATATGTCTTCGGATAACGCCAGTGGAAGCCGATATTCTAGCTCAGAAACTAGTACTTCTGCTTCGGATAATGAGGATGATGATGGTTACAAAGACGACGATGGTATCGATACAATCAGCAATATCATCAAAGACGTGGAGCTGTGGCAGCGGAAACAGAATAGACCGAAATTGTTGAAACAGTTCTCGTTGCCGTCTTTGGGACCCAATCGAGTTGATTCATTGAACTCTCTTTCTACTTACAACCAGCGGGAAGGTGAGTCCATGCCCCCCGTAGCGAACGTAGCTGAGCGCGAAGAACAACAGTTGGAAGATATCCAGACAATATCAACAAATTCTGATGTAAAACCGGAAGAAAGTGCTGTGAGCGTTAGCGATAATGTGGATTTCAAGGGCATTGTACCGGAAGCTGTCAAGGATGTGGAGATCAAAGGTAAAGGCCTCATAAAAACAGCTATGCAAGCCTTGTTACTAGACAAAGCTAGTTTATTAGGAACTTACACCCCACCTACATCACCTTCTTTTAATACAGTCAATAATAATTCAGCGCTCAAACAGGTCAGCGAATTCAATTTTCCGCCGAGAAGAAATAGGATTCCGAAATCAGCTAGTTCAGTTTCATTCGCTGACTATATCAAACATAGAGAAACTGTTTTGGGGGCTCCGTTCACATCGATAAGTTCACTTGAGATCGCGAAGAAGCGACTGTCATATCCTGTCATTGATAACGCGGTCTCTGTCGTTGAAAATAAACCAAACTACTTCTCGGACAATCAACTCAATAAACCCATGTTGAATGAGTCGCTCAAAAAAAGGAAGCTGTCTGAGAAATTCAAGATATTCCACTTGAAGAACAAGACTTTCAGTCACGAAACCTCATTGAACAGGAAGTTGAGTGGATCGTCCAGCAAAGGCAAAAGCGGGTTGATATCTCGCATATTCCACCACAAAAATACAAATGGGAAGTTGCCTACATCGACCGATCCGTTTTCATTCTCCCTACCTCAATGTGATCTAACTGTCACTAATAATACCCCTAATCACTTGCCTGTCGATACGAAAATTGAACACGGCATTATCATTAGCGATACTAAGCACGCATGCATAACCTCAAACAGGCATAATGTGTCATCACAACCTGAACAAACTGGAGGTACCTGTCAACAGAGCGCCGAACAACAGAAGAAGGAAATGTCCCCGGTGAAGACTAGCAGCTTGCCTCATCGCAGATCGTCAGATTCTGACTTGAGTATCACTCCTAAAGGTACGTCACGTTTTTTGGATATCAACTTTACTATTCGAAATTATTCATGCAAAAAAGTCCGAATATCACTTAGTTTGCCTCGTAAGTTTTCGGTTGATACTGTTGGCTATTCGGTCATACTCGTGATTAGCTACTCCTTAGTATTCCTAGAGATTAATTATTATTTGTAATTTCAAACTGAATTTGATAATTAAGTGATATAAACACATAACCTATTGAATTAGCTTTGTTAAAATTTATACAATAATTCAATTGAAAATTGCAGATACCATGTTCCTTTATCACCATAATTGATAATTATATATTATGTAAAATAATATTCAAAAAGTGACGTACTGTTATAACTTGATTATTATTTTATCATTACTTTATTCTAATATATTTTCATGTCGTAGGATTCTTTAGAAAACGTGAGTATAAGATGCTTATTTTATTGTTGCATCTTTATGTCTACGATGTTGTTTCAATGTAACTAACTGATTTTGAAAGATTACATTTTCGTGATTCCATTTATAGAAATATTCATGAATTTTAATATTTTTTAAAATTAATGAATTTATTTCTATGGTTCAAATAATGCTCAATTCTGAGGTTATTGAGTATTGTTGACATTAAGGGGTTCAAATTAAAAAAATAGAATTTTCAATGTTTGTTGACGTGAATTAACATTTACAGTATGGGTGATATATTTCATTATTATTTGGAATATTCTGAAACATATTAGTTGGTAAGGTAGCCTTCTTTCATTTCTTAGGGGGTATTGTTAGTTTTAGTATCCTCTGTTCACTGTAACCTTAACTATTTTTTCATATTAACATTCTTCATCGTAGAATTTAGTTTTCTTCTTGAAAACTTGACGCCACAAACGGGATATAGTAATGAGAAATCGTGGTTGTTGTAAGAAAATCACAACCATCATTAGATCTGCGAAAACAATCATTGCTAATTAAAGGGTGATTTGCACTTCAATTTCATTTTTCCAATTTTCATTCTATCAGAAAAATACTTGTAGAGTAATTGACTTTTTTCTCTGAATTTTTCTCGGAGTGCCCGCATATCTATGAAGTGAAGCACCCTATTCGCTGTGATATTCAACCTGCACATTGCATGTAAGAATCATCGTTTTTTTTTTGTGCAACAAACTTGAGAACAAAAGTTCAGTGCTCGATCTAGGGTGTCTTTGTTACCGAAATCGCTAACCCTGAAGCTAATACACCAAACAATTAATCTACTAGGGAACAGTTTATCGGGAAGTGACAGGTCAAGCGGACATCCCAGTGGACATTTCATGAGAAATAATCTAGTTCTACCTTCGAGAATACATCAGGAAAACTTCGACATGTTGGAATATCCTTTTCTGACCATCCTGAAATTTCCACCCGACTTCATATCTCAAATAGGTATGTAATGAGCTCAAACGTTTTCTCTTGTAATTCATTGGGCGTGTTCTATCTAAGGGGGAGTTGTTAGTGCAAGATCTGTGAAGCGTTTTGAGACAATCGGTAACGTTGAAGAACCAGAATCAAGAGATACATGGTGGTCAGAAATACGCATGGAGATTCGATCTCATGCACGTAGCTTAGGTTGCAACGCAGTACTAGGCTACACAGAAATTGCTAGTATTTGGTACGTCCGAGACCGGACTCTGTTATATTCCATAACAACTCGTAATTTAATTTCAGTGATGATGTGTGTATCCTTGGTGCGTCTGGTACTGCCATTGTTTTGGACTTTCACAAGAACGATTTTCCTGAAGAAGGATTCAAGCAAAACTATCCCACTAAAGAGTTTGCAAACATTGCATTAGAAAGGAGTAAAGGAGACAAATTCAACACCGTAAATTGCTAATTACATCATTTGGTTACTCATTTTGAATCAATTCCATTTTAGAGTGCAAGTAATAAAATTCCCGAGAGCCCAGAACACTCTATGCACGTTCCTCCTACAGCCACAGCATGTTCAATAGTTCATCTTCCATATCAGTGTAATAAATATCCATTGAAAGCAACAAAGGGAAAGTGTCTTTTGTGTCGGTGAGTATAATCTATGTGTCACTGTCGATGTATTGTCAACTTCGTTTTACGAAAAGGTCTGCACATCTGCGCCAAATTGCCAGCACCTATTTGCTTTCTGCCAAGGCTCTTATCAGCAAAAAAGGCTTTTGAAATTGTTTTTTTTATGTAGGAAAAGTAGAGTACCAGAAGTATTGATAGCTACCATAGAACCCCCAGAAGGATTACCAACGATAGGAAGGGGATGCTTCATCGAGTCGTATGTATGCCGTCCACTTAGAGACGTTAGAGGCGAATGGGTAGCCAAAGAGATATCAGACGGATTGCCTTTCTTGGAGTACGAATTACATAGACTCCTTATAAATAAACTGAAGATAAAAGGGATGAACGCGATATTTGGACTGAAATTCAAAATAACGGTGGGAGAAAAAATGGTCATCGCTATCGCCACCGGTACGGCAATGTTTTTGCCGGCTTTACCGACTCCATCAATCCCGAAAGTTGTATCAGATGAGACCAAAGATGATGTGAAGTTGGTCATGTTACAGAAGCAGCTAAACGAGACTGTTAAAAAAAATAGGGAGATTTATCAAATCGATGTAAGTATGGTATGCCAAAAATTGTGCGAGCATATTCGAATCATTTTTGTAAATAATCCTGGGATATCTGGTATTTCATTTATAGGATGAGCCACAAATTCATAAAGTTTGGTCAGATGAAGAATCCGAGGATGAGACATCGTCCCTCGATTTGTCTGCAGGGAACAAAGATTGTTGTGTGTTAGAGGTATGATTCCAAGCTGATCCATTTCGTTCCTCACTACTATAATTTATTTTCTAAAAGGTCGACGATCCTGAAGACGAGGAGGTTCTGCTTTCCTTGATGAAAGAACGCCCTCCAGATGGTTTCCACGTGGTGACAACGGAATTCATATCGGGGCTAGAAGATTTAGAGATCATCAATAACTTACAGATGTTTACACAAATTCGTCGATTCAAGTTCAATGCATCGCTCAATATCGATGAGCAGTTCAGAAAACTTTTGCAAATTGTTTATTTCAAGTTAAGAAGGATGGTGCCCTGTGCCTTATGTAATATTCAATTCCTATGCAAAATTCCAGAAGCTGACGAGGTTCAGTTGGTTGTTTTTGGTAAAAATTGACATTTCTGTTCAATCTAGGTCGATTTTTCATGTGATTTTTTCAGGTATGGCGTTAGGATTGGGTAAAAGAAAAAGGAAAGGAAAGGGGTCTTTTGTTAAACGAACTGGTGAGTGAAATTGCACAATGAAAGGATGAGTGGGTTCATGCAAGCACTTATGACTACTATACGTTGAAATTATGTAATGCAACTCTCAATGTCATATTCAGAAATATTCTGCTATAATTATTATGCCAATTATATTTTTATAGGTTATAAAACGAAACAAACAGTACAATGACAGTTTGGTCATTAATATTTTCATTTGAGGTTGCTTGGATCTTGACTATTAGCTGTAAAATTTTTACACTTTCGATTTTCATCTGGTTTCAGATGAAGATATGATTTTCAAATTAGACGAAGATAATATTCCAGAAAACGAAGTGCTCCCTCCAAATAAAAGCTCGAAGTTCAAACAGAAATCGCCATCAAAAAGCAGGCCACAATCGTTGAGACAAAAACATGTAAATATCAGTTCAATCTACCAAAAACTAAAATCTTGAGCTCTACCTATTTTCCAGGCTGCGCCCAATGAAAGACAGGGTATTGATATAACGCCTTTATCTTATGTACCTGGATCTAACATTGATAAATACCTGGGAAATCTCAACTTCTTCTTCATCAGAGAAACTACTTCCATTCGAGAGGTGATTCGATGTAGTACTTACTATAATATATGTTTCATTATTTATTTTTCAGGAAGGTGGGCTCAGCGGTTTCTTACACAGTTTCGTAACTGAAGTTCTAGCAATTGTACGTGCTCATGTTTCTGCTTTAGGAGGAAACGCATTGGTGGCTTTCTTCCAGACTGAATTATTTCTCCATCACAATGTCCACAAAAATCAGGTAACACATAAGATGTCTAAAAGTATTTTCTCAATCATTATTTCATCTCGTGTTTCAGGGATTGTGTCTCATCAATGTTGGAGGAGATGTGGTATCTGTTACATATCTCAAGGAGGATACCTAAAATGATTCATTAGTGACAAAGATAAATAAACAAATCGGTTCCCGTGCATTCCTTCATTCATACTTATATCCATTGACATTGGAACTTTACATTTGTCTACAAGCTCAAATTTTATTTTTATTTATTGAGAAAAATCATTTAGAAATCCTCATCAGATAAAAAATACTCCAGCAAACATTTAATGAGAAGTTTTTAACCATTATGTCAGCTGTCTACACGTCAAAGTATTCTTCGAGGTAGTGTTGATTCGTATATACAATGGAAAGTTTTAAATCAAATGAGATATTTTCAATAGTCTCTATATTTCTATTATTTTAGATATTTGTTTCAATGTTTTATGTGTTTTAATTTGAAAATGCTCATTAAATATATCTTGCAATTCTCCCGCTTTTTACTCAAACTTCGAAATATATGGATCTCCTTCAATTGGACTCTTGCTAAAACAGACCTACATGCCCACTAAGAAAAAAGATAAATCAACTTGTACTCTTTACTTTACCTTTAAAAGCCCGAGACAGGAATTCGAAAAAAAAAACTAATTATACGTTTCGATTGGTTGCATGAAGAACCCGAGATAATTTAACTTCCTGACAAGATTTATCATCATTGTTGTGATATTTAACTGACTCGTATGAATATTTGGGACACATTTGGGAAGACACGAACACCACTGTATAAGTAATTGGGATATTTGTTTAGAAAAGGTGGCTTATTCAGTGATAACACGTTGAACTACTGACTTGACCTTTCGTCAATTTACAATAAATTACGTTTCTCGTCCATTTAGTATAATCGCAATCATGTTGACTAGAATAATCCTCATGTGTATTGCTTGTTCCTTAGCATCAACGAATCCACAAGTGAGCGATATATTCATTATAATATCCTTCAGTAGCTTTAATTATCTTGTAAATATCAAAATAAGGATACCTAGACCGCAAACATATTGATATGCAAATGGACTAAATTATATTGTTTCCTCGAAGTGGAAGTTTGCTAACAGGTACCAATCATTATTTTCATATAAATCAAGATCTTATTGGATGCCAGGGCCGGAAAATATTCCGGGAGAGGTAATAAAACAACTTTCACAAATACTACCACGAACAAATGCAGACTGAATTGAATAACTATATTTGAAAAACGAATATTCGAATAACCAATATTTGAAATAAAATGTTAAAATATTAGCAGAAGGCAAATCTTGCAAATAATACCTGTGATAAAACTTCTTATGAGTGGAAGGCGTTAATTACATGAATAGTAGTTGTTTTTGTGGCTTACAAGAAATATTTGATCTTCAGAAATATTTCTTGAAATCCAATTTCTCAATCAACATAATCTTTTTGGGAAGTCTGTCATACGATTACATTATCAGGTCAAGTGAGTAGCCTTGGCCCCTTTAATTTTCATGTTTTTGATGATATCAATGATAACATAGATGTCGCAGTAAAATATAATTTTTTTCAGAACTCAGTGAAAGTATCATTATACTATGAGGCGTTATGTCCTTTCTCACAAGAATTCATAAAAGATGAACTTCTTCCTGGTTACCAAGTTTTAGGAGATGCACTCAATTTAGATCTTGTACCATATGGTAAAGCTAAGGTTAGTTATTTCCTGAAAATTCCGACTTGACATTCTTGTAAACCTTTCGTGGGAAGTTTAATATAAAAAAACCTAGTGTGATATGACTAAGATAATTGTTTATATAAGTTGTGTAGTTTTTACAGAAAAAAAACTGTTTTTTAGATTCGACAAGTTCACGGCAAATGGATAGTGACATGCCAACACGGTCCCAAGGAATGTTTTGCAAACAGATTACAAGCATGTGCCTTAGGATTGAATTATACGCAAACAAATACTATGAATTTCATTGGATGTGTTATGTCAACTGATACTCCACAAAACAAACAAATTGCTAAAAAGGTGAATAGTTAATTACGCAAACCTTATCAAATCCTGTTTACATATCAAGATAAACTGAGAAATATAACCGATATTTGGAGAAAAAACAGTAACGCTACCTAGGAGCTACGTAGTGAAATTATTTTCAAAACTTGTCGAAAAGTAACGAATCTACAGGAATCTGTTGCCATACTTGATAAACGAGCCAATGAATGAATTATTTGCTCAACATGATTCGTTTATTCACATAACATTTTTACAGAAAAAAAAAAATAGAAGGAATACAATTGTATTTTCGATTTTAGTGTGCCCAGAAAAACAAACTTTCCTGGACAGACATCAAAGCTTGTTCTAATACCCAGCAAGGTGATGAACTAGTAGAAAAAATGAGGAATAAAACTGAAAGTCTTCAACCAAAACTAGTATATGTTCCTCACATCAGATTCAACGACATTTATGACCAAAACAGAGAAGATTCTGCCAGAGATAATTTCTTAGAAACCGTTTGTGACTTATTTGAAGAAAAACCAGAAGGCTGTCGATCTTGAAACAAAGTAAAACTTTTTTACTTATGGACTTAACAAGCTTTATATCATCATATCAATAAATGAACAAGATTCGTGTTATATATGAGTGTATGTAGATATCTTGAAAACCTGTGGTAGGTTATATTTAATGAACTTCACTTGTTTTGAGGAATCCAGCCAACCATCAGTTTTCGAGAAGATGAATATCGATTGTAACTACCACTGAGGAATAAATATAGGTCTTATGTATTCTGTTGTTTCTTTTCTTCTCATTGACTCAATTGAAAATTAATCTCATGATAGTGAATATAACATGGTAGGATTCATAATCGCATTTGAGAGTTTTTTTGATGGGTCAACAATGACATAATATTTCACCTTTCTCGACAATTTTCATCAATTCATAATTGTGTGTTTGGTGAAAGCGCGCTTTCAAATACTGGTGAAGGCGCGCTGAAAATTTATATCATAAATGAAAAAAATAAAAAACTAAGTTTGTTTTTCCTCGTCGTCCCATTCTTTTCAATGTGAATATTCCATTTCCTCAGTCCTGTGTTGATAATACTATATTATTCATGTATGAAAATGGTGGAAATGCATTATCACAGAGCAAACAAAACATATTCATTACCGGACATATCCCAATCGTGCCTTTGCATTTCATGCATATTACGTTTACGTAGTCATTTCATCCAATCTGCCGCCATTCCATATAAAATTCTCACTGTTATCTTTGAATAATCAAGTCTCCAAAATCAAACGTGTTATACGTACAGTAACTACTTTCGCCAAAATGTATAGAATAACAATCACCATAAATTTCAAATATCTTGTAGAATCTTCGCCAGAAAATGCGAAGTCAATCACAGCCATGGGCCGTTAATTTCATGATTGATTAAGACAGCTGATAATTATACGTGTCAAATTCTATGAAAGAGTGTATGGAATCGTCGTGATTTTTCAATACCAAACGTGTCAAACTGATGACAACAGTGCATATATTTTGATTAACTAGCACAACTTTCTTCCTCTAATATCTAAATAGATTATGGCATGTCTTTGACGATGCAATGTTTGCACTGATCCTCTTCGAATTAGGTCGTTAATGAACTTGCAGGCTCCTCTTTGCACCATATTGTCTTACCTTGTGGAACTTAATTAACGTATTCTATCAATATTATCCTTTGTCTCGACTTGATGATGTTGTCTATCTGAACCCATTGACTGACATAACAATTCTCATTACATGAATATCAAAGGTTCAGTATTGAGATCTGAAGTGAAGTGACGATAACAATGCAGCTTAAAATTCAAAACTATTTTCCTATCAATCATGTAATCTGTTTTTTATGATTCTAACAACGGAAGACATCTTCGACATCATCAAAAACGTTCGAATCAAAGGTATTACATGCCGTAGCAAAAACATATATATATATATATATATATATATATATATACGAATAAGATGAATTTGAATTGGTTTCTAGCACAATAAACATCAATTTATTTCCTAATAGACATTCAGAATCTTATTTATTTAATCGCTATTCAGATCACACTCGTCGCTAGGAATTTTTATGTTCTTCCATCGTTTCACAAACTTGTTTCAAAAAATTCCATTGCGAAGAAGAATAACCCCAATAGCAGACTTTCATGTTCTTTACAAAGGATGTCTTAAGGATATGCTCAGGATATACAAAATGAGCTATCGAATATATCAATTATCAAGACAATATCACGTTTCGTATTCGAAAAAACAACGAAGAAAACGTGAGCATAGTAAAAAATTATTCGATCAAGCAACTAGAGCACCATTGGTGAAAATATATTTCACAATTCACTGATCTGAACGTGATCGTATGAGAAAAGTGCTCATACATCATTGAATATAGTGCATTAAAATGGCACATCAATATTATAATGATTTCCGTTCCGTTCAGATCCATGAGAATATCATTTGAATATAAATACGACATCTAAAGTAACATATTCTGAAGCAAATCGGAATAGAAAATAAAATCGATCACTGTATTATTATCATTTGAGAAAATAGCATGAATGAGTACATAACGAGTGGAAAACATATGACTGACTGCAAAAATATATTTGGGTATAAGCAGAAATCTAGAAGAATGACTAAGTTTATGCAACAAATGACGTCCATCAAATGTTCTCTGAACTTCGTTCAAAATGGACATTCAATGGACATTTCATTTTTTTTTTCGAACATCCAATTTACGTACTTATGTCATACATGTAGATGAAGGAAATAACTATTGGCGCATAGTTTATGGATTCCCATCCATCAAAAATAATATACTGTTCAAGTATCAAATCTGATTACCCTAATAACTCGATATCTTTATATCCAATTGCTATACAATCGGTTCGATTCACTGATTTGTTTGAACGAAAAATATCCATTAATATTATCTCTACTACCTCAAAGAGCTAATTGAGGAATGACAGTTCGATCTAGATAGTGTCTAGGCATACAACGGAAAAAAAATACGATCAGGGGTGCGCGCAGCATATGTTGGCTCTTCTACGTAGGCGCTATCCCGGACCAATATAAAAGCATCGAGTTCAAATTCAAACATAGTTACAGGTGTATTCCGGTATTTGTTCTTTCTTGTCATCTGCTACTCCCTCATGTAAGTGATTTTTATTGATACTGTGTCGGGGTTGCATTATCAGATGACTATTTGCCTGGATTAAAGTAGTCTCTACTGGGTGGAGTGAAAAATTTGAGATTTCTGAAGGACTTTGATGAGATTCAAACAGAACATAGGGGAGGTTATTTGCGACAAAAAATGTTCACGAATGCTTATTTGTTCAATGTGAATTTTCTCAGTTTTTCGAAGTTTCCTACTCCTGTTTAAATTTTAAAAACAAAATACTTATCCACAAATAATTTTAAACACAGAATTTTTTAACAAATTCCACAAGTTTCATCATCGAAGAAAACTAGGATATTCAGGTCAATTTTCAGTATAAGTCAAATTATATAGGGGCATCAATTCGAAACACAAAGTTATAGTGCTTTGAAATTTGAAAAGTTCGCCAGTAAATTTTTCACACCCAGTTGTGACATGTGTCAATCAAACCCGGTTAACGACCTTCATAGACTTTAATATGTATTTCTAATGATTTCATTGTTGAGGAATTATATTTCTTTTTTTATAAATTTTTCAATTAGGTCATTTTTCTTGATAATTTTTAATTATATTGAACCGAATACAATTGAACTCCTTACGTTCAATTATAAATCATGGTAACATGTCTCTTAGCTGGAAACAATGCATAGTCTGACAGGCTGTCACAACTGCCTTCTTCAAATAAATAGACTAAATGTGTTTTTTAATTCACAGTACTGATATTGAGCCAAAAACACCCTGTGTATCAGGTCATTAGTGCTCAATACACAATTGGATAAAACCGATACGAATTTGTTACATCTATCCATAATTTGGAAGAATGTTGCTACCTCAACACGTTCCAGTAATTGTAATTGATGACCGAAAATGCGTGGGAACGTTAAAGAACACTAATGGATTCTCTCAATATTCACACCTTGATGAATCTCCAACTGTATTGGCTCGTGACGAGATTATCAATTCGTTTCTAGATCTCAGCAGCTGACTTTGAAACGGGTATCAAGAAAAAGTAGCAAGTGGTAGAAAAATTCTTTTATACAGCAAGGAAATTAATTGAGAATATTGCTTAAAATGCTGATTTTATGTCCTTAATGTCCATTATGATGTCACTGTGACAGGATTACATTGCGAGTATAGGGAAGAAGCCACACTTCATTAGTCAATTTACCTTGAAATCTTCCGAAATCAATTACCATTAAACTGAAAAACTGCTAGAATGGGGCAAAAATGAAAAGAATTGTGATTTCTTATTCAATATCAATGATTACGTATACGTTCGCAAATAATTGTAGAGCCCTGTAAATAAATTATAATTGGCAGATTTTTGTTGAGAAGCTACACTATTCACCCTGTAAATATTCTTCATTGATGCTCAGCTACTTTTTTTATTCACAAAAATGAAGCCAAACCCATAATATGAAACAGATAATATTTTCTAAGAAAACACATCATTAAAGCCATTTGTTTTCTCATTTCTGTTTTCTTCCTAATGCATTCACTAAAAGTTTTGCTATCTTAATTGACATATCGCAACAATGCAGCTTTGTAACAATATATGTATTTCGATGTCTCATTTTACATGAGGATTCTGTATTTTTTTCCTATGATTTCATATAATTGACTTTCCAGAATGTCTTGTTCGAAATTAAAATTTCAACGAAATCCAACTTCCTTTCAGATTGCAAAATGAACTCCTCCGTCATTTTCTCATGGCTTTATTGCGTCATGGTCGTCATATTCGTTTCGTCAGTTACACGAGCAGCCATCATCAGCTGTCCACCTCCTTCGGAACATGAACAGATGCGTCCTGCTGTCAGACAACTATGTTACATTCTGGAACAGATTGCCGAAGATATGCCAGAACAAGAACAGTCCTGTAAGTGTGAAAAAGCAATGGATATCTTCTCCATTCCAAATTAAGCAAACAATATGGGAGTCTTCATAAACTATAAAGAATATGATTTATTGAAATTGTATATTGATGTTTAATCTAGAATTATAGACCTGCAAGAAAATCATAGATTTCATTCTTCCTGTTATCGAAGTTCTGTGAATGATGACTCGCGATAGTTTGAAATGTGTAGAGATTTAATATTCTGATGATTTCAGGGCCAACCAGTGGAAGAATTGATGTGAGAGACGCTACCAAGAAAAGAGAAGATATAGATCATGTCTTCTTGAGATTTGGGAGAAGATTGGGATTATAAAGAAATCGACTCTCCTCAACGGAATATTACTGTTCAAATATTGACAAGACTATCATTATTCGAAATAGTTAGTTAAGAATATTGCTCCATTTTCTCAATTCTTCGATTCATATAGATGTGTATTTGAAATGTTATGAAATAAATAATATTGTCTTATAAATATCATGTATTTTATTTTCTGGAGATCAATAAACAAAAACTGATATATATGTTCACTATTATTAATACCTGTGATCCATATTACCTATATTAGTATTTGGAATATACCTATGAAAAAATACAGAATAATTTATACAGTGCAGTATATCATTAAAGGATTTTTCACCTTTCCAAATGAAACACCCTGTGTTCCATTGGCGTCCCAGCCATTTTTTTCTAATTTGAATTGCATAGTTGCATTGACTGATCAAAAATATTCTTATACAGCATGTTCAGTAAAACAACACAATTTCGGTCATTGCATTGATAATTGAGTACTTTGATGTTACACCTTGTATGTTTTGATCATCAGGAACTTCTTCGTGATAATATATAGGCATGCTGACGCATGCTGGCATTGTCTTTATGAGTTTGTAGAAATATCATCACGAGTGAAAAATACCACAAGAATAAAAGATAATTCGTAATTCCATTCAGTCATAAATGTTGAATGTCCATTCGTTTGAGGGAGGAAGTTATAACAGTTTGTCAGAATAATCGCTGTTGCTATATAGGTATACAGACAGGACCAACTATCGTAATGTCTAAAGCTGTCTGAGTACTCTGAGTACAATATCTGATGGCTCATGCCGATTATGTAGATCTTCCAATCTGATAACCGTAATGAATGACAGTCCAACCAGTAGCCATTTTCTTTAATGTACTTACAGTATAGATATATAAACTGTTGAAAATTGTAATTAGCCGACTGTAATTTCCAGCCGAAATAATAATCACTTCAAGCTGAAGAAAATTCCATGTCGAGTCACCAATTTCACAAATGAATCTTTCATATTAGTTTTTCATCATTGTCATATTGAATCAAAATCACCGAACGATTATTGTCAATGCATTGATTGTTTTGAATATAAAACGAATGATTATAACAAAAGATCTAGTATGAATTGTATATGTCAATCCCAAGAGGTTTATACATCCATAATACATAAGGACTCTTGAAATATTCATAGCTATACTGAGTATTCTAAAAAAAACATAACATCATATTTGTCAATGCATTGTTTAATCTGCTAGATTTCCAAATTAATTTCTATTTCCTGGTAATATTGGAAATTCAATTGGTGTTAACAATATATTATCTACATCTCATTCGTATTCTCCTCTATTTATTTCGTGAAATGTTAAAATACATATGGTAATCTGAAAATTTCTATTCATAATAACAATAGTCATGATTACCAATGAAATTTCAGGAATTCATGATCTCTTCTAGATACATTATTCTCTATCACAGAAAATTATTCGAATGCAAATAACCTTGAACCACCTGAGACATCGTGTATATCAAAACGCATTGTAGAGGAACAGAACACAGACAGGACATGTCCAATATCAAAACGTAATAAAGGAAGTTCAGTCTTCGTATCGTCCACCGTTGTTTTGTTGATTCTCATTCGTTCTATTTATCCTTTGGAGGATTCAAGAAAATGAGTTTCAACGCAACACATCTATCAAGATGTCTCAAGGAATGCAACAGAAATAAATGACAAATGCAGAATAGTACAGTCTATTTATACCTCATTTCGAACCTACTCTTATCATGATACCAAATGTTACAATGAAAAAATATCATTCATTGTTTTTTTTATTGGTGCCCCATTTTACCCATTTGAAGCACGCCTCAGCGTGTTTGAATCGAACTTTAAATAACGCGCCTTTTTTAAAGTTACCATGGCAACATCAACGAAGAAACGAGAAAAGTGAAGAATAAAAAAAAGCGTAAAGTATTCGTGGATCTGGTCTTGCTTCATTTCGAGCACTTCGGCTGCGCGTGTTTTAAAGACCGTTTTATCCACCCATACTTTAATATACTATTATCACGTTCTACAAGTACGTCTTCATCTACTTAGATAAATTATGACATATCATAGTGGTAATAATAATGAGAATAATAGTAACAATATCCAACAGTTTTCCATTTACTGGGAATACATGAATTAATCTTCAAAATAACGGATCTTCAAAATAACAAATAGCAGTTGACAGAAGATACTTCAGAAATGTTGAATTTCGAAATAGTTTCTTTGAGTTACTTTACAGTTTCAGAGCACGCTAGTTAATACTTTGAATGTATGAATCAGTTTGAGTTCAATTTGATTGTTTAGACTCCTGAATTATTTTTCGACATCTGTAAAAACCTCGAAACTCATGGAACTCAAAAATTTACTAATTTGCGTCTGTAAGATCACAGAAAATGTTCCGTAAATGGACATCTGGACAATTTTTCTTATTTACGATTCTAGAATTATACCTGATAAACCTCTGTTCTTCTACGATGTGTTCCATTAGAAATAACTGTACTCTATGTTGAAAATTTGTGAGCATGCTTTATTCAGAATTCAAAGTTCGGAAATGCAGCCTCACACGCTCCGGAAGTTATAGAATGAAACAAAATCTTTTAATTAATAGAAAAGTTCCCAGGTGATTTTTGTTTGCCTGTTCATATCGAATTCTGTGATGTACACAATAAGAACCCCAAGGGTAAGAAGTTGCAATGAAAAATGACGTTGCTGTCTGGAAGGGATGCGCAAGAAAGGGTTTCTTCTGTACGTAGGCGCGATTTTGTTAGATATGATGGATATATAAAAGTCGTCGGTTCAAAATTCAAACAGATTCATCTTGATATTTCGCCCATTCACGTCTTACCACTTCCCGGAAACGCAAGTAAGTGTTCGGTATTTCGAAAATTCGTGAAAAGCATTTCCAAATCCAGACAGTGACTGTGTTGTGCTCTCATAGCGTATAATTCAAATAGTGTCTTTATATTTTCGCCTCTCTCATATAAGTTCTGAAAATACGCAACTTTTCATTACGTTTTTTCTGTACAGGCTATTATATCGAGCATATTATCTTCAAGTTAAGCATGAAAGTACTCAAAAAACGTACTTCTTCGTCTCTTGATCATGTTGGTGTTCATTTTATTTATTTTTTTGTTTATATTTATCGGCTGTTGTTTTCCTTGTCCATGTAACATTCTTAATATTATGTCATTTTCGCATTCTTTAATGAGTCGAAATAAATAAATGAATAAAAAAAATTGGTCGCTTTAGGAAAGAAAATGTTCAGTCCTATCTTCCATCTCTTCGTAATGGTAGTTGCCACAGTTACGTTGGCTTCTATGGCCAAGACATCTGTCATCAACTGTCCACCAAACAATATGCAAGATCAAATGGAACCCTCCTTGAGACAACTCTGCTACGCCATTGAACGTGCTGTTGAAGAATTGCCACAGCAATCTGCTGGTGAGTAAATATGTTTCTTGCGAAACAATATAAATTTCCATTACTGTACGTTAGGCAACCAAACATACATGATTGCAATGTCATTCGAATGAAGGCGACCTCGTTTATTTATTTCAACGCCTACTTCGATTGAAAATTATAAAATTGAATGTACAAAACGAAAGCTTTTCAGTTGAAAAGTGTAGTTATAGTGACTTATTTTGACCTATATAATTATTACATTAACGTTGATGTTTTTTCAGTGAATACAAGACTTGATGATGTGAATATGATTATCAAGAGGGAAGATGTGAATGGTGCAAAAACTCACGAATTCCTGAGATTCGGCCGAAGATTTGGTTTATAAGACGTACGCTTGAATATACTGATTCATGTATAAAATTTGCACATATTATACTCTCATCTATATCAACAATATTAATTGAAATTCAGTTGATAGATATTACTACAGAATGATTGTTATGTTAATATGATATTAATAAAGGTAAAGCTTTCAATGGTTTCAAAAGTTTGTGCGAATATATCTCAAAAATTTACCCACAAAATGTTTCCGTTCACTAAACAAAGCATAGTTTTCGAGTCATCAACTTCGATATGTGTTTATTAAATGCGAAGTACTATAAATTATGCCGATACCCGATACTATCACAATATATGAATATATTATACATAATACGTATATGTATATTATTATTATTATATTTTCAGTGTTTGAAACTTCATTGTATGTAATAATTTAGTAAAGCCGAATAATTTGAGAAGAAAAACATCGAATTGAAGAGTCGCTATACTTTACGACTCATGAAACGTCAAAATATTCATTCATCTCCTCTCCAGAGATAGTAAAATTTAAGATAACAGCAGACCTTTAAATAAAATAAACACTACAGTTTTTCTTCACAAGGTGGATATGGGTAATATGGTGTCGTCATCTCACGAATAATCGTGTTACCTCAAGCCATGTCAACAATTCATAAAGGATTCTGTAATATGACATATCCTGTATAATGTATTCATCGAAAATATCGACATTATGTACATATTATTGTATGGCATGAATTCTGTTCCAACTGCATGTTAAAATTTTCAGTGCTAATGAAAGTATACAGCTTATTTGATTGCTTGCTTTTTAATTTGTTTTGCCATCTATGGGTACAAGACCAAAGTTAGACTACCTGTCAGAATGGCGTTGACTTACTAACTCTTATATTTAAGTCTATCTGGTGATTAAATGAGATGAAATAAACGAAAATAAACGGTATTATTCGTCGCAAAATGGAATTTCCATGATTAAAAGAAAAAATTACAGAAAACTACTAGCAAACATTTCAGTTCCCTCCATTTTGTAGCGCCATCTTCGTTTATTTTGACTTGACTGTGTTGTTGTTGGTAGTTGTCGTTGAGCTGTGAGCTTTAATGCCTTTAATGAGTTAAAAACTCATTGAATAACTGAAAAACATGTACCAGACTCCTAAAAGAAATAAAGTGTCGTCTAAAGATGATAGTGGAATCGAATTGACGCCGGACAATCGTATTTTGAGGCCGAAATCTCTCAATGGCGTAGACAAAGGTTCCTACAACGGTAGCCCGAGTTTGGCAGAGAAGAGTGTGTTGTCTCCTAGCGAGACCCGACGAGGAAGACCTAGGGCCGACCTGTTGAATACGCTTATTTTAGAGGGTTCGACTTCACCCAGTTCAATCAAGTGTAAATATTGTGGACGAGTGTTTCCTAGGGAAAAATCGCTACAGGCTCATCTGAGGACACATACAGGTGAGGGAGATGAACTTTAAATACCTGTTGCCGTTATCCGTTATTTAAATGTCAGGTTATGTTTGAAATTATTTAACGGCGACCTCGATTATTTATTCAAGTCGTTCGTCATGAACGTATGTTGTTGGTGTGATGAAATATTCAAAGGAAAAATTGAATTCAAAAATATTGTATTTCATAATATTTTCGATCTGTCTATCGACAGTACAGGTGACATGACATAATGGTTGAAGAATCATTCAATCCAGTACCATGAACGATTTTCATGAAAAAGTTGAGAGAGTAACACCTATAAAGAGCAAAGCAAATATGAGGCTAATGACCTAGAAAAAAAAACAATACCTATTACTTTTAGGTATCACATTTCATTTAGAATTAACCATTGTAATTTGTAATAGAGTTAATAATTTCCATTATTCTAAACAATTTATCAAATCAAATTAGATGTATTTGTATTGTTTATTCATTAGGCATAGTGCAGAACTAATTTAAATCAACCAATTAATTGAAATGATTCATGTCTAATGAATAATATTTTTGCAATGAGTTGATAATGTATGTGAACATCTGAACTAAGTGTGTTTTTATTAAGATGTGATGAATGGACTAAAAACTTTACTGTCATACAATTTGAAATGGAAAAACTTATCTTAATGACCAAATAGTGGAATTAATATTGCATATTGCTGAATAGGTTATTCAAAACAAAAGGTGATTTCAAAATGATATTTTTGGTCTCTTTGGAAACAAAGGTTGAGAGTAGTTATCACAAAATTCGAGTCACAAAAAGTCTGAATGATGTATCATTTGTTAGTCATCCCTATAAACTCTCTGCTATAATTATCATTTTGCCGATACGAAGCCCCAAGTCTTGATCTGTCGTGAAAAAATATTAAATAAATTTCATATTTTCAAGGCGAAAAACCATACGCTTGCGATTATCCTCGCTGTCCCAGAAAGTTCGCCCAATCTGGCCAACTCAAGACTCATCAGCGCCTGCATACAGGCGAGAAGCCTTTCGTGTGTGCGGCGCCCAACTGTGCGAGAAGTTTCACGCATGCTAACCGCCATTGCCCCGATCACCCTGACCACGCCCTAAAAAGGTTTTCTGCCAAACCTGAACCCAACCTCAACAAGACCTACGATGAGGATCACAATGCGGAGGTCAGAGAGTGGCTCAAGAAATGGGATAGGTGAGTGTTTTTAGTTATGTTCATGTTGGGTATACATTGGCTCCTTGTTGGTTTCCAGGAGGAATAAAACCTCGCAGAGTTCAGATGAGAACCTCGACACGACGCCCAAGAAGTCCATGTTCAACAGGAATGACTCAGGCAGCTCACCTTATTTCTCAGGCTGTTCCAAAACCAGCCTGAGCGATGACATTGAAAAGTCCGATTCAGAGTACCTCGAAACGTCGAACTGCAGCAGTTCTGAGTTTGACCTAACCAACGAGTCCCCCAAAAACGCACCCTCCGAACTGCCTAAGAAACGTTGGCTGCGGGAAGCCGTCCAAGACCAGAGTCTGTGGGACTCCACGAACGATTTAGCGTGTCCCATCAACTGGGGCGAAGATGTTTTTGCTGAGACGAAGGAAGAGAAAAAAAGCGCGACTTCGCACGAAAATCAAACGCGTCCGTCTGTTCTGGTTTGCGTGCAAGGGGGTAAGAGCAAGGAAATTTCCAGCGAGGAAATACAGGGTGCTATGGCTCTCGTAGAGCTCAAAAACGGTGTCAACTATAGGGTTTGAGAGGGTGGGGTGGGCTTGATAGAGTGATATTTTTTTTAATATACTATTTATTCAAAGTATTGGCTACGATCACTTTGCTCTGATCGGTGGCAACTTTATGGTGCACGATAAAAGTATCTTCCATTTGGAATATCAACGAATACTTCTGGTTTCATCAAGATTTTCTATTCGCGATTTGAACAACCGTCGAGGGCGCTGAGAAATGTCAATATCCCATACTTAACCGATTGTATTAGAGAGAAGAACATCATTCATTCCATTTGTATTTCAAAAATGGAATATCTTGAATGATTATACCAAAACTATTAACAGTGGAACCTGATACTGAATACTCATTCAAATAAAACACTTGAAATGATGCACTTGATCAGTAAATCTACGATGAATATTTTCAAGTAGTATTCCATTTATTGACATATTTCGAATAGGAGATGACTTTTTGATATGCCGAATTCATGTACCTTGGGGAATTTCTCCTGAAATGGGCAAATTCTGAATCAGAACCTCATTTCAACGATTATTTGAAGTGAGACAATGTGTTCAAATTGAATCGTTATGACTCTAGTTTAAATGACAGTTCAATTGTGGACAAATGGTTCTTCCTTTCGCTTTGAAAATCGAGTAGTCTCGATATCACAATGGTGGGATATTTTATAGTTTTTATAATTCATGTTATTGTGGAATCGGAGAGTTTCGTGACATGACCAAAAAAGCATTTTCATTTTTCAATTATTTCATTATATTCGCCACTCTGTCGAATTTCGAGTTGGAAAACCTCTAAATGAATAAAATCATCGTCAGCAGTATATGCTGCTACACCGATACATAACCAAATTTTGTAACATTAGGCAATATTATAATGCCCAAAATGCATTAAGCACACTAGTTACATAAAACTAACTACTGATTGTGCTTCTTTAATCCCTTGACATGTGATAACTGGCTATTGTATGTTATCTTGAGTACGTTTTCTCTTTTATTTTCTTGTTCGTGTTATGTTTAGAATATTTACATTTTATTCTATTATATTTTAATCAACTAGCACTTGTGAATATTTATTCTTTATATTACTGATGTTTCAAATGATTGTGTTGAGCAGAAAAATCCATTAAATTATTATTATTTAATTCTCTTTAATTTATGGATGTCGTAATCTAACCCCTCAGAGCGTTTGAGCTACCCAAAACGGTTTCTCAAAAATAAAAGCAAAGAACGTTTCAATAAGTTATATTTTCATAACGATTCACAATAATCATGAAAAACATTGCACAATTAGATAACAAATATCAAATTCAAAGATTAACAAATATCTGGTAGTTTAATATATTGTCATGTGTTTCTTATATTTTTAGTATGAGAATTTTGTTAGCTGAATGAATAATGAATCACCATTCCACAGTCTTTTGGTGGACGTACATGTTGGTATGTCAACAATATATTTTCAATGAATAATCTCCTATTAAACTAAATTCAAATTCTTAGTTTTGTCCCTATTATCGAATGACTATATACACACAATATTAATTTTTGTAATCTCACAGAGAAAAGTATCTATTCCCAGTCTTCTTCATCATTAGATGTAGATTCAACATTATTTTTGAGTTCAGGCGCAGGAATCATTGCCGATATTCTAGCCAGAGTCGAATCTGCATCAACAGGATGATTTTCTTGTGATTGTTTAGCGCCAGATATACCCTTCCTTCGCATAAATAGTTTGTTGTGAAGGTCTTTCATCAAGTCTCCACCCTAAAAGTACATTATAACTCAGTCATCAGCTATGAAATCAGATCACAATCAACTTGAATTGAACATAAAACCTACCTGTTGAATTTTTACAGTTGTTGTCTTTTCTTTGGTTGATTTCAACTTGGCTTTTACTGTGCCACCTGCACTCCTGATAGCTTCCATTAAACTAGACCTTGCATCATCCATTGGAGGTTTATTGGTAGAAACTGGATTTTGAGCTGCTACTGATTGAATGGGTTGAGAGATAACATGTGGTGCTTCATTGATTTCCAAATATTTTGGTGGCTCAGGTGGAGGTTTTGGCAACTCAACTGGGAGTGGGGGAGGTACAGGTGGTAAATCCACCACAGGAATATTATCTGTCACATCAGCATCATTCTGAACTATAGTTGGTAGAATGTTAGATTCTATCTCCAACTCAATCAAAGATTGAGTTATATCTGCTGAAGGTGCAATACCAGGGCCAGATTCAACTTCATAATGAACATCATCTGCTATTCCTGGTAAATCTGGCAGGTCTAGTGGAACATCCAAAACAGGTACTGCTCCAATTTGTGGAGCATAGAAATAATTCTGTGTAGAGGACTTCCTCTGAGTTGATCTATCACTTATTGACCTAGGAGCCGCACCTAATTCAGTTATATTCACATCTTCTTCTCTAATATTCTGATGTCCTTTCAAAGCATCAGAAATAACAAAACTTTTGTATAAGTTTTTGCCAGAGTTGTATAAAAGCAGATCATTCACATAATCAACATTTGAAGGTATATCCCCTAAACCTTCTAATTTCTCATCTTTACTGTTATTTACATTAACATGATAGAATTGCAGTTTTTCCAATGGTTCATGCACAGATGTGATGTTCTTTAGGTTGACTTTATGTTGTTTCAATTCAATTTCTAGAGTGTCATGAAACAATGAGACATATTCTCGATGAACATCAACTGCAGGATATTTACTACTAGAAAAAACTTGAGTGGCTTTTTTGGCACCTTTCAAAGAAGCAATTTTTTTTGTTACAATTTCTATGCGATTTGATAAGTCTGATAATTTTTCACGTCTGCTTTCGAGTCTTTTATTTACCTGAGAGAAAATACCATCAGTTATATTAGATAACTGATCAATCACCTCTGCAATCTGAATAATTGTTTCATGTTTGTATAAATTTGGGGTTATAATTGGAATGGTGTATTTTGAATCCATAATAGCCCTAAAAATCTTAGACAATAGTTTAGACCTATCCTTTTTCTAGCGATTTCACAATGTTTTTCTATTTCATTTCAATGGGCTTGTATTTTTGGCTTTTTGAAAGCAGCATTTCCACTTTTTACCGCATCATCACAATCAAGAAACTTCTGAAAACTCAACATTGTTTACATAGACGATCGGATAGACGTCAGCACGATCGTATACATAGGTCTTGCAACTCGGGTGGTGGGGGGTGACCCAAACATTGAGGAAATTTTCGTGGTTTTCATGTTTCGCCACCTGCAGCGCTGTCCTCTATTGTCACTTTGTCAGCCAATCACAAATCAGATCCGATCAGCTTTTTGAAAGTAGGAATGATTTTTATTTATTCGAGAGAATTTTGCAAAATATAATATTTCTGTCATTGATTTTATTTACCATTCGAGTCCTCACCGTTTGTTTTTTTGTCAAAGATTAATCACGTGATTATACCCCTATGTCCTCCTAGCGGATAATTATGGAAACATTTTCTTCAAAACTGGTGCCACCCCCCACCACTCGAAATTGCCATAGATTCCAGACCTTATGTTATATGACCGTGGACGTCAGACACACTATATAAATTGTCATCCATAACCTGCAAGAATTCAGATCCACCTGAGCCCAAGGTTACTAAGAAAATGATGTTGTTGGGTTCACGACATAGAAATATATATTATAAAAATGTGTGAAGATGCGTGTGAATGTGGAGGAAAGCAAACAAAATGATATAAGAGAGTTGAACATGCCCATTAAATTTCTTTCAATGTTAGCCTTGAATATTCGACAACCGGTGAGTAAAGTTAATGACATTTGACATTTTCAAGTATTTTAGCCCTTCCCTAATGATTTTCATGTTATTGGTTATTGACAGAATTTGTTTCAAAGATTATTTTGTTTCTTTTGATTGGATTCAACAACAACTTGTTTACTGAATATATTCGAAAATACGCTTATTTCAGGCATGTGATACATTTTGGGAGCAATAATATAAGTGATAATGTCGAAAAATAAACTGAATTTAACTCTACCTCCTGGTTCTATCGACCAGACACCAGCTGTAACACCAACTTCTTCATTTCAAGAAAAAGTTAATGTGTAAGTATGTATCATTTGATTGATTTATTTTCTATCGATTTTTTTGTAGACCCAATAATCTGAGGGGAAATGTTGATAATTTAACAGCTCGCTTAGAAGAACTGGACACTTCTTCAGATATGGATGATACCCAGCGTAAACGAGTCAAAGATTTTTTGTGCCAAAAAGAAATGATTGGAGGGGAATTTTCCGATGATGATTTGGAGAAATTAGGTGAACTTGGTTCTGGTAATGGAGGGGTAGTAACCAAAGTGCGTCACAAAAGTGGTCTAATAATGGCTAGAAAACTCATTCACTTAGAAGTAAAACCTGCTATCAAGAAGCAAATCATTCGTGAACTCAAAGTATTACATGAATGCAACTTTGCTCACATAGTTGGATTCTACGGTGCATTCCACAGTGATGGTGAAATAAGCATCTGTATGGAATACATGGATGCTGGTTCCCTTGACTTGATATTAAAAAGAGCTGGACTTATTCCTGAAGAAATTTTAGGTAAAATTACATCTGCTGTTTTGAAAGGATTGAGTTATCTGAGAGATAAACATGCAATTATGCACAGAGATGTGAAGCCCAGCAACATTCTAGTAAACAGCAGTGGAGAAATAAAAATCTGTGATTTTGGAGTGTCTGGACAACTAATAGATTCGATGGCAAATTCATTTGTAGGAACTAGAAGTTACATGTCTGTGAGTACATATTGGACATACATAAATAACTTCTAGAAATATAAGGATAAGAATTTTTGCTCCTACAGAGATTGAGTTTATATGTTATTTCAGCCAGAGAGACTGCAAGGTACTCATTACTCTGTCCAAAGTGACATATGGTCCCTAGGTTTATCCTTGGTAGAAATGGCCATTGGAATGTATCCTATTCCCCCTCCAGATGCAAAAACACTAGCCTCAATTTTTGGTCCTCGTAACGATAACGATTCACCTGATCACACTAAAGGTCCCAGACCAATGGCAATATTTGAGCTGTTAGATTACATCGTGAATGAGCCTCCGCCAAAGTTGCCCAGTGGCATTTTCTCAGCTGAGTTCAAGGACTTTGTTGACAGGTGCCTCAGAAAGAACCCCGACGATCGTGCTGATCTGAAGACCTTGATGGTAATGACAAAAATATTGAATTTTCGCAATATATATTGCTCTGATTACTGGTGACATGAACGCAGGCGATAAATTTTGTATCATATTCATTTATTATTCTTACAGAATCATGCTTGGATAAAAAAATCGGAGGCAGAATATGTGGATGTTGCAGGGTGGATTTGCCAAACTATGGACATCCAGCCTCCTAGTAAATAGATGAATATTTTCTTTCACTTTTGCTAGTAGTTGAGTGAATGATGAGAAAATCATAAATGCTTGATTAGACAGAAATTTAAGATCTATTCGAGTTATATATAGTTAGTTCATTTACGAGTAATTGTTCCAGTATTTGTTGTTTTTGATAAGTAATATTGTATATTCCATTCTCGACAAATAAAAACCAATTCGAAAAATTTTACAATTGATTCACGGCTTAATTAGATAGCTGTTTGGTATATTCCAAATAATCGTTCAAATATATCTTATAATTAAAATGCAAAAAGTATATGAGAATAGAGCATGCTTGAAGAAGAAGAAAAATTGAATTCGTTCTTTTCACTATTTGTTTATATCAGCTGTCAAGTAATTTTCAGCTGATAAATTCAAAAACTTATTTGCCGTTTGGGTAAAAAAAATAACTTACCTACTTTGATTTTTCAGCATATTCAAAGATACACAATTAAGGGTTTTCGAATTGATAGAAATATTAATTCAAAAATATTTTAATTCATAAAAAGCCCCTTCGACTTACAAATTTGTTAAATGAAAACATTCAGAAGCACAGAAAAAGTAAATGGGTGTTTGGAAAACGGTCACTAATATTCACATACAGTTCTAAGAAATGGTTCAATTTATCGTTCAAGTATGACATCGGCATAATTGAGTGAAAATCGGATTAAGTGAACGGGGTCACTTGGCTGCTGCTCATTGAAGACGAATCACGATTTCATTTTGAATTGATTGAAATAAATTTAATTAATACAATTGAAACAATATGATAGTATAGAACATAGAAGGAACATGGCGGTTGCCCTTATAATTTAATACAACTCAATCGAGCAGACCTGGTTTAACCAGTCTACTAGATTGTTTTCCCACAGAAGATTTGTCCTGATCGATAAAAATATTCAATGGATATAAACACTTCAATGCAAAGTTTGCCGAAAATGATTCATAATAATTCAAATATATCAATAAATTTTTATAATTCAGAAACTCATTTGGTGACATCTACAATCGTTAAACAATTTTATGAGTAGCTGGAAATGATAAAAAATGCAGAAAAAGAGAATGGGAAAATCAAAGCAAACTATATACGTATTATGATTTCAAAATTATACAATAGATAACTAAAAAAGTCTGCTATTATATTTACAATGCAGACAAGAGGCCAGAACTCACTGGACTAGATTAATATTCTTTCATCAAATGGTTACTAGTTTTCATGAACTAATAAAAATCGAACACAAACATCAAACAATACCTTAAGCGACATAGTTGTATTGGTTAGGGTTGTCCTTGTCCCTTTCCATGTAATCTCTGTCTATGAGAGATTCGATTCGCTTTTTCAAATCAGCAGGCTGAAAAATCACAAAATAACCTTAATAATAATTTTTTCATCAAATCGAGATTAGTAATATAGGATCATTTTGAGAATAGGCGATAATTCGATATCATTTTTGTTATCCACTCACCTTGACTGGAAACTTGAGCTGCAAATATAATTCACTGATGAGCAGATTGTGACTAAGAGTTTTGCGCATCTTCATGATACGCACAATGGCGGCGTCGATTTGATATTGTCTATCTTGAAAGACACGTTCCTCAGTTGCTTTCTGTTCTTCAGTCTGAAAAAAAAATGTGGATGATCAGATAACACTGTGATTATACTGCATCCTCCAGTACTCACCGTTTCTTTCATCTGTATTTGGTTTATCTTGATTCGGAAAAGTTTATTGGTGAAATCATTGTTGAAACGGAATTTATCGATGTCATCAATATCTCTTCCTTTCGGTATTTTGTTCAGTATTCTTGCTCTACCGCAAGCAAGAGATTGTAGAGTTCTTCTCAATTCGCCGTCTTCAATGCCAGTAGCTGCTTTGATATACTCGAAACTAACCTCGTCGTAGTTATTGAATAGTAGAATCACCAAAGTTTGGAACAGGGATACGACTAGTTCTTTAGGCCCACCACGAAAAGAAGCTCGAAGAACGCAATATCCTAGAGTAGGTTGCCACTGTAGCTTTCTACCGCTGTGCTTGCTCAAATAGAACTCCTTGAAGATGTCTTGGAATTTGACCATTTGCTCGGGCAAAGTGACTTCCGTGGCTTGGTAGGTCGGCCAGTAGCCCATGGTCAGGATACTAACAGTCATATCAATAGAAGCCAAGTCTCTCGTATTCACTACCAGGTGTTGTTTGAATGCTACATTGATGTCTTTGCTCAGTTCCATATCCTTGAACATCCCTTCAAGCTTAGAAGTAAATCCGCCTCCACATTCTTGCTTCAATTTACTTAGCATGCTTTTTTCTGCATCAACGCTGGCTGATTTGCCCACTAGAAGTCGTTTTGCTAGGTCTTTCTTGTAGAAAGCCTCGAAAACATCCTTGCCGTGTATAAATCGAAACAGCACCATTATTTTGTCGAGCAGTTTCTCGAGCTCCTCTTCTGTGGCTTCCTTGTTTCCAGCTCGTAGTTTAGAATCCACAAATTTTGCTGGAAATAATTAACATTAAGACATTCAGAATAAACAGAGAATCATCTTGGTATTTAAAGTAACCTAGTGTGAGCAATAGCAAATTAAATTATAATTCAAGCAAATTTGGCAAATAACTGACTCACCAATAAGTTCTGCTGGTTTGTTAGTTCTCTGGTTAATGAAATATTCAAAGGCCTCTTTTAGTGAATTGCCAAACTTCTCATTTTTATTGAAACAGGTTTCCACTATACTATCCATAGAATCCTTGAAATCTAATAGTTCTTGCACCATAGTTTTATCTTTTTCAGGATCTATTACAATAGTTTTTCCTCGTTTTTTAATGTACCCATTGAAAGCAGTACACAGTTCTACAAGGCCATTCTTGACACGACCTAGCAGCTGGCACAACAAACTCAAGTCACTTATTCTATTTTCATTGAGAAGGTTATCAAGGCCTTTCTGAAGGATGTTACCAACATGTTCACTGAGTAACTGTTTTTCAACAGTATGAATAAGCTGGTATTTAGTTCCAGAGTCCAGATAGTGCAGTACTCTTTCATTTTCTTCCATAATTCTTTTATCTACATGGGCCAGATAATCAGGTACTTCTAACTCTTGCATAAGCTTTTGACCTTCCAAAGCATAAACACGCTCAGTGGACTGCAAAAACTTTTGTTCAAAAGCTTTATCATATATCTGCAAATCTGTTAACATACGCAGCAGGGATTTTAGTAAGCTGCGATCCACTTTATCACCTTGTCGTTCTTTCTCTATCAACATCAATAATCCCTCAACTACGCGAGTTTGTACCAAAGTATTCAAAATTATGTATTTGCTAAATAATTCTAAGCCCATATCCCAAATAGATGCAATATTGGGATTCTGAAGCACATAAGTTCGGTCAAGATACAGAAAAATACTCCTTATCATAATCATTTGATTACAATGTGCAAGCCAGGTTTCATTCATTTTCTTCAGAAACAGAAACCTATCCATAGTCTCTGACAAGAACTGCTCAATATTATGTGACACCTGACTCTCAGTTAAATTGTATAATCTAGTGTATAACGTAGGAGCCATCTTATGGTTGCACATATTCTCTACAGCCTGATACAGTTCTTCCAAGGAATACTGATTGGGTTTGGACTGTTGTATAGCAAGTACTGCACTTCTGAGTTTTTCCCATGTTTGTTCCCGATAATCATCAGGAAGTTTTGGCTCACCTGAAAAAAGATGTGTATACCTTAAGTTTAAAATAAATACAGCTCACTTACTTCTGAGATTTTTGATGATCAATTTTTTTGCAGTTGGTTTGATGTTTATTATGTTCAAATTCCTGTTCATTCCATTCTGAGGAATATTCGAAAAGTTAGGTCTCCTACTACTATTAACAGTATTTTCACTCATTTTAACTATATGTAATGAACCTATAATCTAGAAGTAACTATTAGGAATCCCTTGGATATTTATTTAGTGCATAAATGTCCATTCCAATTATTCATGAAAGTGCTATTATAGCTGAAATTATGAAATCTCTTGATTATTTTGCACTTCCACTTTTCGTCAGCATTCAGCATGCATATGTTTTTATCGTTTTCCGAAATGAAAGAAAACTCAAAATACTATCCATTTCACTTTTATGTTTCAACCATCATATGTCATAATCTTTGGTATTCAATGAATTCAATAGATGTCACATAGCTTTTAAAGACTGCCAGATCCGCTGATTTTGTGATCCTGGTTTATTGGGCAAATTGCTTATATCGGACATGTTTCGTGTTGTACAGCAGAAATTATGTATATATTCATTATATTATGTTGATATAATATAATTAATATATGTTCGTGAGGTGTGAATAAAAGTAATGAGTGTAGTAAAATTATAAATGGCTCTAGAGGGTTAACAAGATCCGTGAAAATAATGTCAGTGTCAACACTCCTCACTGAAATCTCATTCAAACCAAAGGAAATCGTCTATTGCAGTAACTATAATTGACCTTGAACATTGTGCGACTGCTTTTTATGGACTTTGAACTACTTAAGCATTTTGTGAAAAAAAAGATAAATATTGAGTAGATACCATATACCATAACATAAGATAATCTAAGTGTTAGGTATATCTTTCTCAGGAAAGTAATCTGATTAGTGAATAATTCGACCAGGACAACAAAATTCACAATTGCTAGTTTTGTGACGATTTGTATTGAATCTATTGGCAATTGGGCCATTTTTTCTTCACAATACAAAGTATCTAGAAGCACCTAGAAGAGTAGCAACATCAGATCTTGTTCTCTTTGGTTGCATCACTCCATCATTGAAACGGTTTCACTATCTCTCTTTTATTTATTATTTATCATCATATATTGTGTAGTTTTGTTTGTCATATTTGTTTGTTGTTCATATACTAAGACTTCCTCTGTATGGTGAGCTATCAATCTCTGAGAATTATAAGTGGATGAATATTTTACACAATGCCTTCCAAACAACGTAAAATTGCAGTGATGGGGTACAGATCTGTTGGTATGTTGAAAAATTTGGTGGAATGAAATAGTTTTGATTCACCAATCTATTTTTTAGGAAAATCATCCCTCAGTATTCAATTCGTGGAAGGTCAATTTGTAGATTCCTATGATCCAACTATTGAAAATAGTGAGTTGTTTAATATTGAAACTTTGAATATTTATTTATAACTGTTTGATATTATAGCATTTACAAAATCTACTAGAATAAATTCACAAGACTATGAACTGAAACTAGTTGATACAGCTGGACAGGATGAATATTCAATATTTCCATCACAATATAGCATAGATGTTCATGGATATGTATTAGTATACAGTATAACAAGTACAAAGTCCTTTGATGTAGTGAAATCAATATATGAAAAACTGTTGGATCTTACTGGAAAGGAACAGTAAGCATTTATTATTATCCAACAATTGTGTTTGATGTGATATTTTGTAAAGAAATCTGAATGAATAATGGTAATTTTTAGTGTGCCTGTAGTTCTAGTAGGTAATAAGACAGATTTACATATGGAAAGAACAATCCTATATGATGATGGAAGAAAATTAGCAGAAGAATGGAAAGCAATATTTTTGGAAACATCTGCCAAACAACATTCGGTGAGTCAATTTGTATATTTGAACTCAAAATAAAGTGCAAAAACTCATTATTTACTTGATTCTTTATAGACGAAAAAAACTCCTTTTTTTCAGTCTGCCTCTGAAATATTTCACATTTTATTGATGGAAATTGAAAAAGCTGATGGAAATGTCATTGAAAAGGCAAATTGCGCAGTTTGTTAATAAATCGAATATACCTTCTAGAACTAGTCTAATCAATTGTTCAGATACATATTTGTATCAACCTTTTATATTATGTAAATATATTTATACTTTTTGTGTGTGAAAATTGTTCATATACATTTTTAGTTTTTGTTGTAAAGATTGTTCATGTGATACACTTATTATACTAAGTGCTAATAGGTTAATAATATTTATTTATATTCATGGGAAAGGTGGGATTTAACGTTTAGGTGCATATCAGGTTATGATTCAAGTTCCTAGGCCATTTTCTAGTGTGAAACATAACACATACACCTGAAAATTTCACTATGCTGCGATACCGCAATCCATGCTCTTTACTGATGTAGTGTTGACCATTTTTTTTTTTCATCATTACAAGACGGGTAAGCTATTCATATTTAGGGATCGATGTATTTTCTAAAGTTAATACAAAGTCAATTAACCAATTATTACCCGCATTATTTGATTCTATTCTATTGTAACCAGTGAATGCCTATCAATGCGCAAAAGTTAACAAACTCTGATTGTATATTAGTAGATTAATGAATTCCTATTATTGTGTATTATTGTATTTTTTATGAAGATGTAACAAACTTCATTGTTATGATTATTTATCAAAGTCCATCAAAATATATTCTTTTAGTCATTATGGTGGATGGACCAAAAATGATTATTCAAGATTTGAAGTTATGTAGTGCTATTAACTCATTGATGTTTATGGTAATTTGGTATTTTATATTATATTGGCGATAAATCAATGGGAGTGTCTATTGGCATCTGGGAGTGGAGTTTGAAACTTTTTCTCATAAAAATGTGCTTTCGGAGTACGAGAACAAAGATTCGAGTATTTTTACTTTTATATCAGTTCTATGAAATGAACATACCCACTTGGATGCAGTAGTATCTCATTGATGTATCCACCATAATCATTTCGAAATTAGGATTAGAACTCTGTCATTTCTAACCCAGTGTGTATACTTTCATACAAGCCGTTACAAAATCGCCACTCACTCAGGGGTCTCAATCCTAGAAACATTGTTTAATATATGTCAAATGTGGAAATTTAATCATTAAATGGTAGGATAGTGCTTCAAGAAAGTTGTTTTATAAACTTTCACTAAAAATACGTATAACACATGTTTCCTATTACACTAACCACTAACAAAAATTAATTTTTATAATCCAATGTTGACATGAAATATCCCTTTGAACAATGAACGTTATTCTAAATTTTCGGTGTTTGTTGAAAGTTTTACATAAAACAGATTAGAATTCTATTCTAGATAATTTGATTCATGCTTTACCATTTCTGAGATCGCCATTTGAGAAACGAATTTGTGACAGCAATTATTTTTTCAAAACATTATTTACGTCAGTCTTGAGTTGAATATTGTTATAGTTCGACAAATTAATTTGTAAGGTATAAATGGCATATTCATCGTAAATATTGAGATTGATTATAAATGAATTTCGGGCCAGAACCGTATCCGACAATTATTTTTAGGCTTTAGGATTGGTATAAATTATTATAGGGCTGCAAAAATATTGTTCAAAAACATCATCAATTTGGCAACATTGAACAATCTTGTCGAATTATTTTTACAAAAACCCGCCATCACGCTACTTAAAATTCATGGACACATTTTACTTAGGATTGTGATTGAGAGAAAAATTCAAATATCAATATCAAGGAACATTTTCTCCTCTCGAAAGTCCAGTACAAAAATCTACTTACAAATGAATTACTAAATTTCATGTTTTTGCGCAAATCTGAATATATATCTGCTGAAGGGATTTATAATGGAGTTCAAAAAATTATCAATTTATTTTTTTAGGTTTAATTATTGTTCAATAATAGCTATGATTCATTGATTATATGATGTGTTCGGTTGCAGGTGACTCTTAACTGAATACAATTCAATTTATCAATGTCTATTTGTAATGGTTAGATGATAATATATAATTTGTTATGACTTGAAACATCTTTTAATTGAAATTTGTATGAAACCTTTCCTATTATCCATTATATCATATATATCAGTATGAATTCAACTATCATCGACGGAATATATCCCTCTTCATGTGTTCAGAACGCCAACACATTACGTCATTTGACTGGATTGTATGCGGTGATCTTCAATAGAATAACGGTGAAGGAGGTCAAAGGTCTGAGCTACAGTCAAACTAGGAAATATGAAAATCCCTTCTGATCTACAAAGTAGCCCTCTTAAATATCACTATATGTCCGAAATAGGTCCAAATAGTAGATATATACATATTTCTACCTGCACACACATTGCGAAGTTACATTCGGTGCGCAGATATAGCGGATTGAACCATTCTCAGTAGAGAAAGTATTCAATCGGACCTTAAAGAATCCGAGAATAACAGGTTTAGAAGCTCTGGTTTGATATATGCTGGGCTCAGGTGTATCTGAAGTTCTGTTGGACAAATTACAATTTTGTAGATTTGATTGATTGATCTGTCAAAGTTCTGTGACACCAACTTGAAAAAATCTTTTGTGTCTTTGTTACTTTGTTATGTATATGTTTGGTTCTGGTAATAATAATCAAAACACCGAAGATTTTTAATTTTCTAAATGGTGAAAAAGAATACTAATTTCATCATTCAATAAGGAAGAATCTGAAGAAGTCCCCATCTTCATCATGAGTGTAGCCTGTGGTTAGTGTTCAAACGCTGTTTTTCTTTTTATGGAAATACTTCATTCTTTTTTTTTTTCAATTATTGAAAGTTTTTGCAAGAAGTCTAATATGGATTTGCGAGTGTACAATTGCTTGAAAAACAAGTAAACTAAATGATTTCAGGTATTAAGAAATTAGGGTTATGTCACATTAGCGATTAATTGGGAATTATTATTTATGTACAAATTCAATTGAACCTATCTCACAAGAGTAGTGACACTCTTATTGCTATTATCATTTATTTTGTTTTATTGGAAAAAAAATTGCCTTTGCTTTCTTGATACGAAAATTCAATTTTATTAACAATATAATTTTATAAGAAACAACTAAATTTTATAGACTATATGTAGAAATTCAATGAAGAGTGACTGTAGCTTCTGATTAATTTTGTAGTTTGAAGATTTTATCAGCAGCAATATTTAGCAACCTATCCAATTTCATAAAATTATCTTATTCTCATGGGCATTCTTCAAGAATTATTTTGATTATATTAATATTTTTTTGTCTCCATTTGCTTCATCAAGAATAATAATATCTAAGTAATAGCATTTATAAATTCTGAATTTTTCAGACACAATTTCTTTTTGCTATTTCAGCTTAATTCAGTAGCTATTTTGTACCCATTTACAATCATAACCATTTTGTTGACATTGATTTACCTTTCAGCATTATTTATGTGTTGTTTATTTGATTATCAGTCATTTGTTTACATAGGATATCTTCAGTCGCCATATGTTGTTCTTAATCTGTATTATGTATTTTGCACTGTTTTCTTATCAGAATGATAAGGAGGATCAGAGAAATCCTGTGGCTATTCCGATCACATTGAACATTTTTGTTGATGAATGGAACATGATATTATATGATGTTATGAATATTCAATACTTGCGGCAAAACTACACTCTTTATAAAAACTCAATATTTTTTAACTGCCTGAATGTATACAGGAGCTTGAGCATTATGGAAATAATTTTAAAAATAGTGGAAGAACATATAACGAAATATATTTATATATTTGATGAAGTGACGCCGGTGCTAAAAAAAAGAATTGAAGAATTCTTTGAAATATTCCCCTTATTCCAGGTTCCACAATATCAACAATTTCCACTAATGCACCCTCTTCTGCTGATGCATGCCTCAGCATTGTACACAGTCTGATGTGTCATCGGCAAGGGGGTGAAAGTGAGGGTTTTGCTAAAAGAGCCATCGAATCGTTGGTAAAAAAGTTGAAGGAGAAACGAGATGAGCTTGACTCATTGATTACAGCCATTACCACGAGTGGTGCTCATCCTAGTAAATGCGTCACAATTCAGAGGACTTTAGATGGGCGATTACAAGTCGCCGGACGAAAAGGTGATTGATTCTACTACCATTTTACACCAACAAGACATATTTTCAGCCAGACTGCAATATCATATAATCTGCAATTTGATTTTCTGGTACTCGTTGTTGATGCTACATAACGCTCTTTCTCCTAGGTTTTCCACACGTCATATATGCCAGGATATGGCGCTGGCCAGACCTCCATAAGAACGAACTGAAACATGTCAAATATTGCCAGTTCGCTTTCGACCTGAAATGCGATTCTGTGTGCGTCAATCCGTACCACTACGAGCGAGTAGTATCACCTGGTATTGACCTGTCAGGACTAACACTGCAATCAGGCACCCCTAGATTGGTTAAAGATGAATATTCAGCTGGTCCAGGTGGCAGTATTGAGATAGAGGGCATCGAGGGTATATCACAAACGATACAACATCACCCGCCTCAGCAGAATTTCGCGATACCCAACTTGCAGCCACCTTCAACAAGTATGTACGATTACATTGGCTGGATGAATGGTAGTTTATGGGTAGATTGGTTGTTTGTTAGCCCCATGTCCGTTATTCTAATCGGGGTTAATGTCGTTTAAGAGTAGCGATTGAGCAACAATATGAACGCCGACACATATAAATTAGAAAAACACTGCTCCAACCTGAACATTTGTTTGTGTTTATTTGAGCAACATTCATCAACTTAACAAAACTTTTCGGAAATGGAACCTACTTGAGCATATTTCTGTATATTTGTATGAATTTATTTAGAAACTTATATCGTTTAGTTCTCTAGGAATGGAAATATTCATTAGGACTATTCCTTTGCTATGTTTTTATATTATTTGTATTGGTCACTGGTTTTCTCAATTTTAGTTCTTAGAATATCATTTTTTTTTTTTCATTTAAGTTGAGCATGTTTTTGTTTGGTTGTTATGATAGGTGATCCAGGAATGTTTAACTCATCGAATAGACCAGTTATGAATTCAACAACGGTTCCCAAAGTTGAAGGTGGGACAGATTCCAGATCGAATTGGGTGCCTCACATGCACATGCACCGTAAGACTATAGTTTTAATGTAGTTATCTGAGAATGTTCATATCTTTAATTCATGTTGACATTTTTAGTCCTATCGAAAATGAGTCGGTGTCGTTGGATTCATCTAAAAATTCTTTTCAGTTGAAAAATTTTATGAATCGGTTCAAATCAATTCGAGACATCCTAACTAATGTTTTTAATCGTAACATAATGTGAATGCAACAATTTATTCAAATAATACAAATGGTATCAATTCAAAATTTTAACGCAAAATATTGTGAAAGCTACTAACTAAATCATTTCATTTATCACTTGACTGGCTCTTCACCGTTCGAGGGATAATTCAACTAATTTTATAAATCTCATAAAATCTTAATAAATTGGGTAAATGTTAATTTTAATCTTCCTATTTGATACTAAAACAACAAGTGTGGGGTAATAATGAGAATACTAGAAGATATTATTAATATGTTACCTATTGAATATTTTATAATTGTGTGAATAAACTATTCATTATTATTATTATTATTATTATTCCTTTGGTTTCCAGGTCAAAATACAGTTTCTTCTACTAATCCAACACCAATTCATGTCAGCTCATCTGAACAATTCTACAATACATCACAATCCCAAGGAGTACCTGATAGTAGAGCGCAGGAGAATGTTTCACAAAATTTGGGTAAGTTCAGTTTCTTAACCACAGTAGGTAGTACTTATTGTTTTTATTCTCGACCTTTTGTGTTGTTTCATAACTTTCCTCAACTTCTTTTTTTTCTCTAAACATTTCACCTTGTGTACTGTTAGTTGATTTTGTTATCTTCAATTATTTGGTCCATATTAGGCGCTGGCCTGACAGTTGTCATTTTCATCAATGACTTGTTTCCTACTTTGCCTTCCGAGACCATCTGATATGTTTTCTGGGGTATCTGCAACGTCATGCATATCGAATGATTCATTATTTGTTCAACTCGCAAATGGAGAATAATAAGAACAGATTGAAATTTCAGCAGGGAATTCTCCAGTTTCTCCTCATGTCCAACAAAACGGCAATAGCGGAACCGTTTCAGTAACGCAAGGCACCCCTACACCTACCATGGGCGAGGCTTTCACAGGGGCGGGAGGCACTTGGACTGGCTCCAACACTCTGACTTACACTCAGTCAATGCAACCTCCAGATAACAGAAACCATCATTCACCTTACTGTAAGTTTCCATGCACATTTCTGAAGAAAATGGAAGATTCCATCTCCCAAAGCAGTTTTCCTTTATTCTTTTCATTCCGAACAAGGTGATTTCCTATATAATCAAGTTCATTTGATACAATATTCTATTCCATCTTTTTATAATTTTCTATTCGAAACTTTCATTTCATTCATTCCTGATGATAACAATATCGGTCAATGAAATCCTATTACTATTGAATTTACAGTTGGTTTGTTTACTACTATTGATATCATTTATCCACGCCACTGGTGAATCCTTTTATATAAATAATCATCACTCTGTTGAGATCTAGTAGATCTCATTGAGTTCGAGTCTGAACTAGACGATTTATTATTATTATTTTTCCGATCTTCAAGCTCCAATATTGTTTGAATCGACAAGACAGTTCGTGTTTATATTTAACTTGATTGTACATTTTAATATTTCTCGAAAAAATGGGAAAAATCGTGAATAAAAACGACTATTCATTTTATTTGGGCCGCTTTTTTGTGGAGTTCGAAAAAGTGATAGCAAGATAATGAATCCGTAGTTTCGAACGGAATTTCGGGTGTTTAGGAAACATGAGCGAAGACAAAGAAAATATTAGCAACGAAAAAGAAAATATAAGCAACGAAAAAGATAATATAAGCAAAGAAAAAGAAACTATAAATAAAGTTGAAGACAATGGTGAGTGGATTAGTTTTCGATAGACATTATATGAAATTTAACTTGGAATGCGACGAATTCTGTAGTTTCGTAATGTTATTATATCTATACAGTAAAGTGTTCTATTTGTCAACTCGTATATGGATAATCGATGACCAATCATTCTGTAGGACTGTGCAAAAATTCAAATCTGTATTTCTCTGAAAACGAGTAAGCAGAAACATAATTTTCTTCCAGGGAACCACAACTCTCCGAGCCAGATCGGTTCCGAGGCCATAGCAGGCCTTCTGTCGAACCAGCCAGCCCCCGAATATTGGTGCTCGGTGGCTTACTTTGAGTTGGACGCCCAGGTCGGCGAGACCTTCAAAGTACCGTCGAACTGTCCTAACGTGACGATTGACGGCTACGTGGACCCTTCAGGCGGTAACCGTTTTTGCCTAGGCGCCCTAAGCAACGTCCACCGAACAGACCAAAGCGAACGTGCACGTCTCCATATCGGCAAGGGGGTGCAGCTGGATTTGCGCGGAGAAGGAGACGTGTGGTTGAGATGCCTCAGCGACCATTCCGTCTTCGTGCAGAGCTACTACTTGGATAGGGAAGCTGGAAGGTCCCCTGGGGATGCTGTCCATAAAATTTATCCGGCAGCTTACATCAAGGTGAATTTCCATTACTCAATATGGATTCATGCAAATACCAACTCAGGAAAAGATAAATGGAAAGAGCTAAAATTCTATGAAGCAATACTTTTTTTACTAAGATTTCTTTTAAGAACTCAGTTGAGTGCAAGCGTAAAATACACTATAGCTATACGATTGATTATTTGATTGAATCAGAATCAACTTCACTTTTTAGATTTTTTTTCTGATTCAAAACTATTATTCGATAAATATGACACATTGTTTACACTGACAGAAGACGTTCAATACGCTAAATCTTCGACGCAACCGAATCTTATCTCCCTTTAAATTTTTCTTCAAGGTATTCGACCTACGTCAGTGCCATCACCAAATGACAACACAAGCCGCGACTGCCCAAGCGGCTGCAGCTGCGCAAGCAGCTGCCGTAGCCGGCCATATTCCGGGTCCCCATTCTGTTGGAGGCATTGCCCCGGCAATGAGTAAGTTAATCTGATTACACTGATCTACAACGAATTTGGTGTCGCTTAAAGTCAATTACAACATAGTTTAACAGCTAAAAAAAAATTGGAGACCTGTTTTACTATTAATTTCCGGTACTTGTCAGGTCTGTCAGCTGCTACCGGTATAGGAGTGGACGATCTGAGGAGGCTGTGCATTCTGCGACTGAGTTTCGTGAAGGGTTGGGGACCCGACTATCCCCGTCAGTCGATCAAGGAGACACCTTGCTGGATCGAGGTCCATCTTCATCGAGCCCTGCAACTACTCGATGAAGTTTTGCATACGATGCCGATCGATGGGCCGCGAGGTATAGAATAGTTTTAGGAACGATGTTGAGAAGTTGGTAACGAAGTTGGCTCGAAATTCTTGGTGATGATGAAAATCAATCCCTCGAAACATGACCAAACACGTGAACTGTTGATACTTTTGATTGGTCGATGTGCGAACACATAGGTCATGAATGACGTCTTGCGTTTATATATTTAGCTCATAGGATTTGGTAACAGATTTCAACTGATACTGATTTTTCGGGCTGTGTTAGATTTACAACCCAGCAATATTTGTCTCGACAATTCAATCTTCCATATTATTTACATCTGTCAGATTGGAAAATCTCTAATTTCGCCAAATATCTCGTGACTGTTTAATTGATATTAACAACGTTTAAGATTAATAAAATATTATTAGGTGGCCATTATTCACAGCAGTGGTACTGAGTCATACAATGACTCAACTTATCGATACTATAAATGTGATGTTTCTAACATTAACTGAAAGATCTAGTCACTATTTTCCGTCTATCAATTTAATATGTATGTGTATATATGTCTTTGGTTGAGATTTACAATCGTTATACTGTAGCTGAAGTTCAAGGTGTTTCGGAATAGATGGAGAGGGCGAAGAAATATTCCCAGATCTCAATTAATTTGTTCATCGGCTCATTGAATGTACATAATGAGGTAGTTGTAAGGACTTTTAAAGTTGGTGGGCCACCTGTGCAGTTGCGCTGTTGCCGGATCTTGTATGTGTCGTAACTTTCATACCAGTGTGTTCGTTGGAACGAATCTATTTTTTTAGGCTAGGCTAGTAACTTGTACAATTTCGATGAAACCTTCTACAATGGCAATTCAGGTAAATTCAATTTGAAAATATTAATGAATTTTATACACGAATAATAGATGCTATATTTTGAAGAATATTTATAAAACTTACCATAGTAGACAGGCATTATTTGCACTGATATTCTGAATATATTGTTTCCGCCATTTCGAGTATAGATGATAAGTACGTGAATAGTTGATGATTTATATGTAATTCGTTCGTACTTTGATACAATTTGTAAGCAATGTAGATTTTAGATTTCTTAGTATATAATCAGTAATATCGAAGAGTTTGGATGTATATACTATTTACTCAACAATTTGGAAATTGCGAAAGATATTCACTACAGTAACATCACAACAAATCTTATATCTACATGGCTTTCATGAGAGACTTCTAATTTAGTATGGTTACTTATACAAAAATAGTTCAAGAATTAGTATTTTTCCATTGATTTCATTTAATTTTCGACTCAAGTCTGTACAATATATTTCTATGCACACCTCATGTTCTGAAAATTTTCAATTCTCATCATTAACTTTTATTTTTCAACGACGAATTAAGTGAGAATGTTATTTGCGCAGGTGCCATTCTGCATGAAACAGGTATATCTATATATTTTGTATGCGTCAAAAGGTTCGAGTTATTGAAGGAAAGTAACATTATAACTTATAACTAATTGATGCAACATATTTATTTGAATGTATTCAAATAAGTTAGTTACATCAAGTGGTTATCAAGACTAATTATGTTGAATGAAGATGAAATTAATGTCAAGGGACAAAATCTATATTTGTGTAAATTCTATTTTCTCTCTATTTTGAGTATATATTCAAGTACTAGTTGTTTTAGTGTGTATATTTATGATACTATTTACTCTAGATAAGGATATTTCAAAGTTGGATCGAATTCATAATTTTATAATAATTATTAATTATTCAACTTTTTTGTTTTCTTAATACTCCATACAGCCTACCTTATAATAATTCAATGAGAAGAAATCTCCGATTTGTCTTCGCACCAATTAATCACGATGAATAGACTTATCGTGGTATTCACGTGTACAAGCTATCATCTTGTAATTGTAACGAATGCAACGTCATTTCATACAAGCGAACTGTCAATTTGATTCATTTAAAAGAAGTATTTACATTCTTCAAAATAATTTATTTAGAATTAAAATATATTCATATATAATTCAAATATAATTTACTACAAATAATTAGTCTAATACAGTGTGTTCATTAAGTTACCCATACATTCATAATCACTCAAATTAACAATGCTATTGAAAATTCCTTGAACTGGTCGATGTTTAATTCCAATTACCAAAGAAAAATAATCACTTGATGACAAATGTATGTGTCACTTAGTAACCGCCTGTATAAATAAAATTTATCAAAACTCCAACGATTTCACTTGTGCATAATAATACTGTTTTACTTTTTCTATATACTAGATGTCTCGTGATTCCACAACGAACACTTCACGAAAAAGTATTCTTTGCTGTATACTCAGACATCTCGCAAACATATTAGGTATGTCAACAATCAATCTAGAAATTACACAATTTTGATAACCTGTTGATGCTACACAATTTATCATCGAGAACACATGGAATATAAACACAATATGTATGATAGTTCCAATTATAAATATATAATTCGGAGGCGGTATATCAAGAGATCTAACAGCTTTGTTCTATTTGGCATCAGTTACGAAATAAAGAACGAATATGCTCTGTCGATTATAGAAATTGAAAGATCCGTATACAATGGCAACACCGCAGGGTCAATTTAATGACATCGGTCAGAGATTCAATACGGGTAATGAAAATTCACAAATTCTCGTTACAATAGGATGATTTACTCTGTCTACTTACAGCAGGAATTAATTGACATAAAAGATATACGAATGTGTCGAAATGTTCAACGTTTGATCGCTACAATTACGTTGTTCGTTCTCCGGAAGCCATCACTACTGTGTGCAAATTCATATACACACATAAACTTCTATTAAACAATTTTCAAAAACGCAACCACTCATTATTTGTCATTTGTGATGTTTCAAGAATGGACTCTATAGCAGTCAGTCTATTTGCAATGAAAAATTCATTCCATATGAACTCAAGAGCTTCTTGAGAGTGGAAAATAATTATACAAAAATATATTATATACACAATATGAATAAATCTTTTCACGCGGAATGTATGTCAACGGAACAGGAAAGTCTTGGTCAGTTTTCAGCCGAAATCTTAGTCCAAAGAAGAAGCTTCAAAGTCCGGAATATTATTAAAGTCGTTGCCTTCGTTTGCCCAGTAGTAATAAGGAGGTCCTGGAGTCAGGCAATATTTCTTTTCCAAAGGCGTGGAATTTTTCACGTAATACATAATGTACATATTGCACATTTCATCATTATTTGTTGGTCTACAAAAACGATGGTAAAGAACGAACTAAAACACTGAATCAATCTACTTACCCAACTTGAGTTATTCTGTTTCTTTCTGTACTGTTCATGGTACATCTGGCAGTCTGAAATCAATTTAACGTCAGTCTTCAGTTTTGAAGTCGCGGTGAACATGAAATGACAGATTGGGGAATGTAACGGTAACAGAATTCACTTACTAATCGATCGTTATAGGTTATAGGGCTGGTGTCGAAAACAGGATAGAACATTTGAGGTGTCAAAGGATCTCGTTTGCCAATTAAACTCCAGTGGTCTATTCCTCTCGAGTCTCGTCTTACGGTGTATCCTGACACGACTCGACCTACACATATCGAAAAAAAAATCAATATGATTCGTTTCATACAGTATTTATCTTTGATATTGTGATTCAGTAGCTTCAATCATGAATATCATAAACTCTTCAACTGGCTATGACGTGTCATTGAATAATAATAATGTAAATGCGTTCCTCGTTACTCATATATCTGCAAGATATATTATTTTTGATACGACGAAATTTAATGCTTACCTAGGGAATGTGTATGTGCTCGGTATGCGAAAGGATATATAGTCTTGCGTTCCGTGATTTGGCAAGCTGTTTCCATATGAGTTACTGACCTAGGTGGTATAATTCCTCCTACTCCAAGAAGAAGAACTCCGGCTAATTTATTTTGACTACAATGTTATGACAAATTAATATTGTTGAGTACATATATATAAACTACAAAACTTCGTGTCAGCGAATTTTTTTGAAAAAAAAAGCGTTTTCAGAGTGTTGCTGATGAAAAGGATGACTGACAACATTGCATATTCTGACAAGCTGTCACAACTCTCTTTCTTGACTGAATATGCTATAGAAGTTAGGGTTTGTCCAACAGATCCGTTGACTTATAGTATTTCATTTTGTGTTAAATTGTCATGCTTGTTAAGTATCCCAATAATTTATTAGTACATTTTTGAAAAGGTCGAGTAGAAGCAAAATAGTGAATATTGACAGACTAAGCATCACCAAGTATTAGATAAATAATAGGAGAAATGAAACCTCTTCTAGATAACAATGAAATATGTAACTTATAGATATAATGTTGAGATGTCATTCCTCGAATGATTAAAAAAAAAAGATGAATTATGCAAAAGTATAAAGATGAAATTGAAAATGCTCACGTGTGGAAGTGTCTGCAATATGTTAATGTAATGCTGTGCCGGGCAAGGATGAAAAGACAACCAAGGAGCCACTTAACATCGAATGATGGTTATGGAAGTACCATATATCAAGTACTTACGGTTCTTCAGTATACATTAAGTACAGCCCAGAATTATCAGTCCTTCGTTCTGAAAAATCATTTCATTTCAATTACAATTCCCCTCAGAAAACAAAATGACTAAGAAACGTCAAAAAGGAAATGTAATATATGTTTTGCTGACCTGGAAATTTTTTGGAGTAATGTATTTGTAAAACAATATACTGAATCTTCGTGTCTTTGCCAACTTGAAAGCCAACATCATTCGGTAGTTCAAGAGTTTTCGCGTCTCTGGCCCAAGCATACAGTACCTGAAACATCAAAATAAATGACCACCTGATAAACCTCACCTGAATCCTACGGAAAATGGCTAGAATTAACGCAGTAAATTGTTCTTCTATGAAAAATCTATTTTTGAAAATCTGTCATTTTCACACACATAATTTTCCTTACATGATTGCCGAGGGCACAAGGACTTGCCCTCCTCAGATTACTCGCACTATCTGATACAGCCATTTCACCGCAATCCCTACAAAAAAGTTGATGACAACTAGCTAAAATTAACGCTGAATGGTTTACCAATATTGGTCTGTAGAACCAGGAGTTGTACAGCCGAATAGAAGCATGTGATGAGCAACGTTCATTGTGGCATTCGGTTCGAAACCAACTGGAAATGAAGGGGTTAAGTATTGTTGGAAATTTCGGATTTTTATCTCTCACCTATGTAGAAGCTTTTGTTGTCGACCACACGTGCAGGAGTGCACAAGTACAATTCATCCTAAAATGAATAAAATTAAACATAATTGTTTGAACTATTCCTTGACATTGAGCAAAATTTATTCTTGGCGAGAAATTATTTTTTAATTAATTTTACCAGTCAGGCTGGTTCACTTAGTAATTCAGCCCCGTGTTATTGCTGAACATATGGAAGATTGATTATTCAATGATAATGAAACAGATATAGATAATAAATCTAAAAATCAATTTAATACAATATTATATCAACCTGTATCAACTATTATGGCAATCCTTACACACACTGAAATTAATGTCAGTTTTAGAATAATCACAATTTACACAATAAAGAGAGATCCAAGAAAATCTCATATTCCTTATACCTTCATAGAGTCAGAGTTCACAGAAAAAATCGAAATTCAATAAACGTCCGAATGTTCTTAGAATATATATGTGGTTATAAAACCACTTGATATGGATTACAATATTTTTTACATAAAATATTCGAAGTATAATTAACATATGCGGCTAAGAATAAACAAATTAACATTTGTATAAATGATATTTTCAACTTTTACTTCATGTGTTTATAATTATATTTATTATTATAATTCATATAGATTTTTAATGCCTTCCTCTTGATAATTATTAACCAATGAGAAACAGGATGTACATAGGAAAGAGCTGACGTCTCGGATTGATATTTTTCAAAAATAACCGAAAGATTTTTTTACGAATTCAAATGTGTTGAATATTATACTTATATAGTTGATAGTAATAATAGTGTTGAAAGCTCAATTATCATTTGATATATTTTAATACTTGGTTGCTACTCTTTGAGTTTTGAAATTCAATGCACAATCGAAGCTAATCGAATTCATTTAGTTGATTTAATACAAAAATACTGACAAAATGTACGAAATATTTTGAACCAAGTGGTATAACATCCGGGAGTAATGACATTATAGAACTTACTCTGTCAGGATACACATTAGGCATTAGTAATGGAAACTTCTTCACTTCACAACATGTCAAGTCAAATATCAGAAGAAATAAAAAAACAATTCGCAAAACTAACATATGTGCAGGCGCCATTATTTTGAAAAATCAATATATGTTGCCAAATATTCCGTATCCTCCAGGAAGGCAAGATATTGAGATTTGACAGTACTTTCACTTAGAAATATCTATTCTATGGTATACCGTTTCGTGACCTGACTTTCATAATTTACTTGATTTCTTAATTGATACGTATATTTGATAGTTTCAACAAACGAAGTATAAAAAAATAGTTATTAGCATGACAAAAGTATTATCATCCACATATGTTGTATAATCTCTGGTTCTTCGCTCATGATCAGTTTCCGTTCCGTAATATTATTCTGTTGTATGATGTCATCGTGTTGCCTTCACGAAGACATTTTCTGCCTCTCTCTGTCTCGTAGCGTGAAGTACCTTCAAATTGGTAGCAACCACGGAGTATAGATACGTTATTTACGAGTGAATACATAATTTGATTTTACGGTACGTCAAGAAAAATATTCGAATTGTAGATAAACATACACTCATCCTATTTGAAGAGCAAGCTGTATATAGGTATTAAAGATACATTTATTTCAATGTTAACATATATAAACATTAATAATTTTGTACAATTTTGTGTAAAATATATTACAGTTGAATTCACCTAATCATATATTATTTACAAGTACCCAATTATGTATATCAGCTTTTCTTCGTTCTCGAATTGGTGTTTTCTGAACCCTGAAAGTTATAATTGCAAATGGATTCCAAACACCAAAATTTAGCTTTATATTTTACTTACACTCGGTGTCAAATGACCATTGTTGCCATTCCTAGCCAATGGTCTTTGAGTACAACTCGTTTCATACTTTCTTTCCAGACTGAAAATAAATGTTAGAACATATAGTAGATCGAAAATTTTCAAAAATATATTTTCTGCAAATCTGCTATTTACCTGTTACTTCTAGAAGAGGACCCAGATTTTTTGAAAATGCTCGATATTCTCTCTTTCAGGTCTTTTTTGCTGCCCCTCGCATCTTCTGTTTTTTCTTGAGAATCGCTCTGAAAAAAATTACATTTCTGCATCAGTATCGATTTCTAAGATATGGATATGTTTCTTCTCGAATTGATATACATTTCTTGTTACATGCGAAATACTACTATTTAGATACCTTCGAGATGTTTCGGGATGGAGAGAACGTTCCTGGATCCTGGTCATCGATACTTCTGGACTTCGTTAATTTCTTGAGTTTCCCAATTAGGCCCTTCTTCTTCTTTTTCTCTCCTATCTCACTCTGTGTCGACTCGGCAGACAAGCGACTGTCCAAACTGACATCTCTAGACGATCTAGTGTACTCAATATCCGAATTCACTTCCAGAGAATTCAAACTCGACATACTGTTGTCATTGGTCCAGATCTTCTGCTCGTTTTGGATATTGTGTTCCAAAGAAATACTCTTCCTCTTGAGGTTACTATGCGACGGAATTAAAGGTTTTCTGAGATAGGGCTGTCGATATCTCGATTCCCCACTATCATTTTCAGTAGACGTAGCTCTCCTCACTCCCATTCGCTTCAACCTTTCTCTCTCAATCTCCTCTTCAGACAACCTTTGGAACTTGCGGAGGTCTTCTGTGGCGTGCACGAGCCTCTGCATTATGTACTGGATTTGCTGCTTTTTCTCTTCCGGTCCCATGGACGTTTCTCTTTTTTCCATGGCTGGAGACGTCTCTCTCGATTTGGACTTCGTTCTTCTCGGAGGCGTTGGGGTGTAAGGAGCCTCGTTGTCTCTGGAGAAGAAAAGTTCGGGGGCTAGTTGCTTGAGGGTGTCCATTTGCTCAACCAACGCGTTGATTTTTTTGCTGTCTTCAAGGTCGCTACGCTTCTTGCTGTTGTTCAACCTGCTTTCTTCACGTTCCCTGTCATACTTCTCTCTTTCTCTCCGCAGTTTTTCATTTGTCGTTCTCAGTTTGGCGTGGGCGTCTCTTAATTCGAGGAGATCGCACTGCAACTCGGTTAGTTTCTTCTTGTTCTCGTCTTGTTCTTCATCGACAACTTTCTTCAGCTGGTCCAGCTTCCGTTTGGACTCTAATCTTTCTTTATCTCGTTCTCTCTCGACTTCGAACAGAGTTTGTCTCAAATCTCTCGCTAAAGTCGCCGTTTCTTGAAGCAATCTCTGTTGCTCCACTCTTTCTTTTTGCCACGCTAGTTCCATCTTGGTTCTGAGACCAACTATTTTTGTTCGGCCACTGTTCAGCACTTTTTCTTCCTCTAACTCGTTCACTTTGGAATGTAGCTCTGATATTTTGACTTCCCATGATGATCTCTCGGATACCAATTCCGTTTTCAGCCTGGAACACTCTAGCCTAGTCTCCGACATTTCGTCTTCCATGCAGCTTATTTGTTGCTCTAGAGTAGCTATCTTAGATTTGGATTCTTCCAGCTGAAAAGTAAGAAATATTTCAATCATTGAACTAGGCTGCTTGTACGAAATCGCACCTCGTCATAAGTAATGTTTCTGGGAGCCTCCTTAGCGAGTCTGGGGGACTGCTTCAGCTCTCCGATGGTTTTCTGGGCAGTCTCCAACATGTGCTTGTAGGTATCTTTCTCTCGTTTGAACCTAACCACTTGGTTTTGTAGGGATTGCACCTCTCCATTCAACACGTTTATCTGACTATCATATCTCATTTTTATCCCTGTCATATCAGACTTTTTGCTGCGCTCCATTTTGTCGATCCTGGAAAGCATTGGTTATGTTTTAAATTGAACTAGTTATTGTGTCTACCTCACTTCATCTGGAGGAGCTTCATTTCCTTATCCATAGCACTTGAATCTGCACTAATATTCCTTTGGATTTTATTAACTTTTTCGTAGTCGTCCAACTTCTTTCGGAGATCTTCATTTTCTCTTCTCATGTAATCAACTTGGTCGTGCAAATTGTCGTATTCTTTTTTGATTTGTTCGTAATCTGACTGCTTTTCTTCAAGAAGTGCTCTTAATCTCTGCCTGTCTGAGTCGCTCCCGTTACTGGAGGATTTCGACAGCTCCTTCAACCTCGCTTCCATTTCAAGTTTTTCTTTTATCCACGTGTCTCTCTTCGTATTATATGTATCTCTGACGGTTTTCAGCTCTCTTTCTATTTGTTCCATTTCTCTTTTCAAAGTTTTATTCTGCCTGAAAGTGTGATCGTTGAAGGACGTCACTTGTTGGGAAATATTTATTCCTACTTACGATTCAACTGTTTCCCTTTCCATTATCAATTTCGCTTTGGTTATTACGTGTTCTTCTTCTAGCATTTCGTATTTTGCGGTCAGTTCATCGTACTTGCGTCTTTCATTCATGATGGTAGTTTCTAGTTCGGAAATAGATTTTTGGAGTTGTTTGGTTTCGGGCGAACCAGTGCCATTTTGCTCTAGTTTCTTTATTTTGTCTCTCAGCGATGTTAATTCTAGTTCCCGATTTCTTTGTTCCTTCTCGTTATTAGATTTGAGGATTTCGATTCTCTTCTTTTCATTCTACAACCAACCAATTGATGGTAGTTGTCACATTGATGAGATAAAAGTTGAAGTCACTTACCTGAATATCGATTTCAAATTGTTTGATTTTTTTCTCGTTTTCTGATTTCATGGATTTGTTTTCCATTTGATTCTTCAGCAACTTATCTTCTGCAGTTCTGCAAGTTTTTTTAGCTATCTCCAATTCTGTTTCAATTTCTGAAATCCGATTTCGACTCTTGCTCAGCTCATCCTTCAATTTACTCATTTCCCTACTTTCTCTCTCACTTGCTTTCGAATTCGTCTTTGTCACAATTTCTTTCTCTTTCTCTAAGCTCACTTCCTGAAACGGAATGATGTAATCTAATTAATCTATTTACTAATTCAGCTAACATACCAATTGCTTGATCAATTTTTCTTTTTGTTCAATTGAACTTTCTAAACCCTTGAGCTTCGTGTTGAGATTGTCCAATTGAGAGTTCAATTTTCTCCTCTCTTCTTCCCATTTTTTCTGGTCCGATTCCAGAACCTTTATTTTCTGCCGCTCATTATCGATCTTGGTTTCAAATGTTCTATTTTGCTCCTGTAATTCTCTGTCACATTCGTTACATTTATTTTCAAAAGCGGTCACCTGTGATTTCAACTTCGATATTGTACCCGCTTTCTCAGAATTCTGAAGATAAGATGGTCATTGAAAACTGAAACACAAGATTGAAGACAAACATACCTCGGAAGAAATTCTGGTGATTTCGAGTTGCAATTTCGAAATTTCTTGTTCTTTTTTCTCTAAAGATGATTTCAACGAGTCTACCTTCTGGGCCAGAGCATCCATTTCACTCTGATTAGAAGTAGAAGCCTCTGGAAAGGTATAAATGTCATAATTATGTCGATTCATGCACAATTCAAGTTTTCATACTCAAAATAGATTTGACTTTGGATAGTTCATCGTCTAGATTTTTCTTATCTTTGATAAGTTTCGACTTTTCCTTTCGCAATTTGCCTACTTCCACTTGTATACTAATATTCTCATTGGAAATCTTCTTGAATTCCTCTTCATAGCTGCTCAGTTCCTTTTTAACTTCCTGAGACACCTGACTAGCTTTGTCACTATTGGATTTTTCGTCTTCAAGTTTTCTCTTGATATCATCGTATTTTTTGGTCAGTTCTTCGAATTCCCTCATAGTTCTTTTAGTCTTACTGTTGAACTCTTCTTCTAATTTGATTTTCGCATTGTCATTGGTTTTTATTACCAATAGCATCTCTGCTATCTCCTTTTCCAAATCGCTGACCATGGCTTTCATCTGATCGCGTGTAGTCACAGTAGTGATTCTTTTGGGACTTCTCTGGCTGAACTTCTTATAGTCACTCTGGAAATTCAAAAGTAGTAAAGAATATATCGGAAATATGTGTTGATTATACCTTTGTGTCTGTGTACGTCACTGGTTTATCCAGGAGCATCTCTTCAAGTTCCTTTATTTTATCATCTCGCTCCTTCAGATCAATTTCTAGCGACGCTATTTGATCGATGTATCTGTCAACATTTTTATCAGCTTTCATGTTCTTGGTACTCTTCAGCAAGCTGAGTTTCTTGTTCTCAGCACTCAGTTTCTCGTTTTCGGTTTCAAGACTTTGAATCCTGTTTCTCAGTACAGAAGCTTCTTGGTCTATGACTTGAATCTGTCTTTTGAGGTCCAAAGTTTGTTGGTCTAAGTCGAGGGATCTGAAAAAACGTTCACACAACAACTGAGTTCTTTGTTCTGAGGAGTCTACGTACTTGCTCTTCTGCATTCCTCTAGACCTCTTCTGAGTGAGGCTGAGCTCAGCATGCAATCTTTCGCAGTCTCTTTCCTTTTCTATAAGTTTTTTTCTGATGTCCTTCGTTTCATCTTCCAAAACCTACAAGAGCTCTGAAGTATTCCTTTCAATTTCTACGAGAATCACCGTACCTTCAATTTCTGATTGAATAACGAGTTTTCTTTGACTTTATCGCTCGACAGGATTGATCTTTTCGTGCTGGACTTGGCATTGGTACTGCTACGGTCCTGGAAGTCCTTGATCTTCGCATTTAATTTGTGATTTTCACCTTCTAGTTCTTCGACTTTGTGTCTCAGTACTGACGCCTCTTGTTCACTGAGTTCTAGTTGTAATTTCAATTCGGTAGGATCCTCGTAATCATCGAATCGATCGGCTTTTTCGTCTTGAGATTCTGGCGAGAGTTTTTGATTGCTCGGACTCAGGTTGCGAACTGTAAATACGTGCATTTATTTTTAATTTTCCCATTACGAACATTGAATATTTTCTTACGAACGGGTTACGTGAAAACCCTGAATATGTTTTTTTCTCAATTTTTCTTAGGAACAGAGCGAGTAGATCAAATTTTTTATATTGTTACACATCTTCATTATATTAGTGATGGTCGATATCAGGATGGGATGTGAAGGGCAGGATTTATTAGAACATTCATAAACAGACATACTTCTGGCACGTGATGCCATTTTCTTGAGTTGCAAAACCAACGATTCGTTATCGTTCTCAATTCTCGACACTTTTATTCGCAAATTTTCTCCCTGGAAAAAAATGTAACCTTGAACATTTCCCCATGATAAAAAAAACAAACTAAACCTCTTCTTCGGCGAATTTCAATTGTTCTCGCAAGTCAGCTTCTCTTTCTATCGAATCTTGCAAATCTCTCAACAGCTGTACTGGATCATCTTGTGAACCTCCTCTGGTGAGAGATTCTCTTGAAACTACCATCTAAAAATTAAGAAACTCTCTTGTATCATCTTCACGTTGACATGTTTGGTGTTTTCGAAGTATTCATTCAATCAACTTACACCCTCTGTTGGGGTTTTTTTTTCAATGGTCTCAAGCGGTTGGACATTATTTTTATTCAGTTCGCTATTATCTTCAGCATCAGATAGCTTCTTATTGGCTTCAGCTAACTCTCTCGTCAGCCTCATCGACACCTTGTTACTTACTCTGAGCTCCTTTTCGAGCAATCTTATTTTTTTCAACAGATTCACTGTTATCTCACCGCCTGGCACCTACAAGTATTCATATATAAATTTCAACATATCTAACACAACAATATCCTTACATCCAACAGCGACTTTTCTAGTATATTTTTTTGGAACTCTAACTCGTCTAGTAGCCTATCCGTTTTCTTCAGTTTGAAAGACAATATTCGACAGTTCTTCGTTGTCTGGTCCAAGTCTTTCTTCATTGCAGTAAACTCGACACTCTGAAGTTCCCTAAAAAAAAAGCATCATCAGCATTGTCATGGCTGGCGCCTTCTCTAACACTTTCTGCACCTGAAGCTATCTCGCATTTCTTTAATGTCTTTCTTGACATCTTCATTCTCGTCCATGAGCTCTTCACACAAAGATTCAGCAGCCGCAAGCTTATACTTTAGGTCATCGATGATTTTCTGTGCTTCGTGGGATATTGTTGATTTCGACCTTTGATCCAGATCTTGTTCCAGTTCTCTTACCTTCAAGGAAAAGCTCTTTTTCTCGCCCCTGCAGTCTTCTAGCTGTTGCTGGAGCTCATTGCACTTTTGTTGAAGCTTCAGTACTTCTGAGGCCGTAGTTTTACTCGTTGTAGTCTCCATAGCTGCCAATCTTCTCAATAAAATGTCACTTTTATCTCTTTCCAGTTTCTCGCATTTGGATTTCGTTACTTCCAGCTCTTTTTTGAGGGTCTCCAGTTGGTCTCTGAGCTCGTTTTCTTGGGTGTCAACTAAGGTTGTATCCGTCGTTTCTGTACCTGCCAGACTTACGTTATCGTCGTCTGAGTGGTCTGAAAAGTCTTTATTTGGTTTGGATTTCACCTGAAATAAAGTAAAATTCTTACACTACATATCCAAACCCGATGAATCACACATTTAAACTGAAAAATCACTGAGATACTGCAATTGTACAAGGAGCAAAATACGTAGGACTAATTTATTTTTGATCACAAACGACATGGAATCAACACATGCACCAATCAGAAACAAGCTTGGTTTGCTGAATTGGAAATGAGCTTGAGTGAGCGTAGTATTTCATAATGATACCTACTGCCTCTAAGCATTTTTTACGAGAGACGCAATGTTAGTGCCTTTACGTCATTCATAACGAAGCAACAGCAAAATGGTAAATATGGGGCCAAACACATGAAACATAAATTACTTGAATGAGGAATTGTACATCATGGTTAGTTGGTTCATCGGATATCGTTTTTACTTCTTTGATTTGTATCCGTTTTCCTGCATCTGCTGAGTCCTTGAGAGCTTGAAGCTTTCTCGCCCTCTCAGCCAGACTGTCGTTTTTATCAAATACTGGATATTGTTTGGGTTTTGGCAAAGAAACACTGTCTGAAACTAAACACCATGATCAGTAAATCACAACATTTTCTACCCGAAATTTTCTACCGGATCTTTGGCCTGTGTCTAGAGGTTTTATCTTTTTTCTCGGGAGTTGTAAATTGACTGTAACTGGCTGAGTGTCATCTTCCATGTTTGCTAAATCTTTTGTAGATGTCCACGAAGATGGGCTGTCGTTCGCTAAATTGGCATCATCCGCTAAATTTGTGCTTGACATCCAAATCCTCGTATTTCTTTCATCTTCCCTAATAATAGGATCAATGTGGTTCAATTCGCTAGGCGATATTCAGTGGGCAGATCAAATAGGTACATTTTTATGATCGTTCGATCGTGAGACTATTTTTATTTATCAGGTAATAATCGTTTACTGTAGTCATGGGATAATTTTTATCAAAGAATAGACTGTTTGTCGAAAACTTTCAAAACCTAGCATTCTAGGAAAGAAGTTTCCAGATTGAATATTTTTCTTGTATTTTTCATTCTAAAATACTTGTTGTACGATGTTAAATTCTGTGAATTTTTCAGTGCTAGTGAAAAAAAAAGTGAAAATAATTTAAGCGGCCGTATCTCAACATGGTCCAATGATGTTTCTTTATATCAAAGACAGAATCGGTTTTTCGATCAGGAATCACCCCTTGACTGTCTCACATTTCGTTACACCCTGTATATTGAGTTTCATAAACTTCGTCGAATGTGGTGATTCTTCCAAAGATTCAATACAATCAATTAAGATTCAGTTTTTCCACTGATTCGCGTTTCTATTGTAATGATCTCGAAGCCACGGAAAAATATTGTTGAAATATAAAAACTCGTGAAACTAACATATTGGCCTTGTTGAAATGATTTCGTACCTAGAATTAATGGATAGACTGGGAGTAGATGAAGTTGTTACATCTTTGTGTAAATTCGAATTGCTATCTCTCTTTTTCCAATGATGCTTGTAGTCCCTGAAAAACGAGGTCAAGGTGGAACAATTCCGGATGACAATTCAGTGTGTTTACCTGAAGCATCTTTTGCATTTAGAAGGCCACTTAACTTGCGGATGGAACCCCAAAGGGCATAATGGATCTCCTTTGACCAAATTATATATTGGATTCATGTTTGATAGGAGCTGAAAATTGTGTTGTGATAACAGTAATGGAATCGTGATTTCAATGCTAAACTAAAATTATGTTCAAGGAACTATAAACCAGACTTTTCAAAGTAGGAATGTTTCGAATATTGATTCACTGGTGACGGGAAATGAATTATTATGGCAGTAGTTGTGATTTATAGTTCTGGAGGCTAGTTTTGAAATGTTTCTCTGTCGAACCAATCTGAACAGAAATAAAAAATAATTCATTACATGTAGTGGTTACAACATGTTATCGCCTCCACTAAAACTAAAATTTATTGGAAATACAGGTTATTTATTTACATAGTTAAATATAGAAACTCACCGTAGCTTGGTTCCTCGAAAAGTTTGTTCATGAATGGACCTATTCCTGGAAAAAATTAATACATGTCGTGCAAGTTAATCGAAATTTTCGATTGAACTCGTCTCAAATTTGTAACTAGTGAATACGCTACAGAAATATTTGAACAGACCCTTAATTTCTGCGTTCGAAGTCTATCTATATATAGCACCAGCCTATTAACACATTTTTGTCTTTAGAAAACCGCCTGAGAGACTGAAAAAATGGAAAACACTACGCATTGCTCTCGGTTGGAATTTTGGAACCACTTCGGAAGTGGTTCTTCGGAAACTGTAGTACCAGATTATTTACGTTCAAAATACCAAGTCACGTTGTCCCATTACATAACACTTGTGTGGTTTACATACCAACAATGCTGGAACGTAACTTTCGGAGGAAAAAATGAGATAACTAACACATTCCCGGAGTGTGAGCGACACGGTCTGAAGCTAGCAAAATCGGCGTGGATCAGACTAAGACAGTGAACGCGACGTCATTTTCACCAACCAGATTCTCCTGCTGGGCAACTATGTTGTAGCTGAGAGCTTATCTAAATTCTGGCGAGAAGCCAAATCTTTCTAAATCCTTGTTTTTTCAGAACGGCACATTTTGAAACGAGGCATCGCCGGCGGCCTAGGCCGTCTTCACGCATCGAGATTATTTTAATTCTCGGATGTAAATATACGACTCGATCCGATACGCAGAGCGTATGGGGAGTTTGGACATTTACCAAACCCATAAGTGATATGAAATTTGGGATGGGGTGGGGCATTGGGGCATCTCAATCAATCTGCTTTCAAGAAAATTCCACATTTTCTTCCTACGAGCTCTATGATAATCTGACATAATTCACCATCATGTAACTCGTCAAAATGTGTCAGAATCTCTTGGTCAGAGATCTTTTTTTAATATAACACCCTAAAAATTCCGTTACTAAATCTACATTTAGTGTGGGATGAACTTGTTTTTTTTTCGAAAACTTGTCACGTTTTTCGTTTCTTGACACATTATAGTTGCTTGGTTAAAAATGAGGAAGAAAAAAGTTCAATTTTGCGAAAGTTGTATGTTCATCGAAATAAAAAACAAAAAAAGATCTCTGACAGGGGATAGCACCCAGAACTATACTACACTGCTCTGAATATTTTCATATAAAAAATACTGATTTCTTTTTTCTTTCGATAAAAAATATCACTCTTAAAATTTTGAACCTGAGTTTAAACTTTGTCTCCCCTTAATAATCTGAGAAAGGCAAATACGTTTTAATTTAAGAACAATTCACATCAAAAAATCACAAATTTATATCAAACCTGCTTAATGATATAAAATGATAATGTCATTGGGAAAATATTGTACATATATGAAATTCTTCGGGAATATATTATGTAAAATCCGAGAAAACCTCGCTTTGAAACCTCTATGGCGAGAAAAAAAAATCCAAAAAAACCAAGTACATTTTTGAACGTTCTGCGTATTGTAGTATTTTTTCAAAAAAAAGCCCCTTCCTGAAATTATCCAAGGAAAACAGGTTTCCGGTGGCATCCTTCAGAGGTGGAGGGTTATATCTGAATCCAACATATTCCCTTTCAAATAATGAAGAAACTTCTTGCATACTGAATTTTTGCTACTAACATCACTGTTATGTTATTATCGATCTGTAGGCAGTTTTTCTTCCTCGATGTAGGCAGGGCCTTTCCACCGATATGTTTTCTTTGGGTATTATTATTAGCTGCCCCACTTAGGCGGGAAACCAATTCAGTTGAATCATGTGGGTGGACTAGGGCTGAGAAGACAGAACACTAAAAATACTTGGCAATGGAATTATAAAAAGAAGAGAAGATGTCTGTGACATTGTGATGTATTCGTGAAATTGATGGAAATCCCACATTTATTAGCAGTTGTTGAGAACTATTAAATACATCGTCGATGTCAACAATTGAGGCTGAAATCCGTAATTGATAAGAAATTGCGTTGGCTGAGAGAATAGCAATTTCGTTACGTGCCCACATATTGTGTTTGCTTATTGGAATTCCTGTGGACTACGTCATTTGATTTCCATCGGATTACGCACAGTTCCCCTAAATAAACATGATAATTGAAAAGGTTCGAGCCCTTATTTTTTTGCTGTCATGTGAAATGTAACATTCGAGACAAATGATGAGATATAGTCAGCGATAACAGCTAGTATAGATGCTTAATTGAAACACCATAATAATTAATTAATTTTCAAGGAGAAATATCGTTCATCATTGAAAATTGTCGGACTAGAAATCGAGGCTAGATATTAAATATACCAAAAAAATGTCCATTATACAGGGTGTCCCGCAAAGACCACGTCAAACCGAGGGAGAATGTAGATCAAAGGATAACCCACCTGTTATGACAAAATTCCCATTATAAAATTCTCACCGTTTTCGAGATATTTTTTTCGAAAATAATGAATTTTTTTCCCTTTCAATTGTTTTCTCTTTACGGTTGGTACAATTTTACAACTTTTTGGTTGATTTTTTTCAGTAAAATATTGCTGAAGAATGATTTTAACGTTTACATTATAAACATTCTCCGAACATTTTGAAGGGGGGCTGTGAGAAATATTTTCATTGCAAATTTTAGTAGTGAATTCTTTTGTTCATGAAGTTTAGCCCACCGTAGTGGAACCAAAATGTACTGAGCTGTTGCTGCACATTATTTTTATAGTAACTTCAAAAAGGTCACCTTTGAAATGTTCGGAGAATGTTTTTAATGTAAACGTTTAATTCATTATTAACAAAAAAAATCTCGAAAACGGTGGGTTATCCTTTGATCTACATTCTCCCTCGGTTTGACGTGGTCTTTGCGGGACACCCTGTATGTTGGTATCATCGAATACGTAATTTCATCAAGAATATAAAGACAAATTCGATATTTTCATTCCTATCAATTTCAGTTCTTCAGCAGTTATTTATTGTACTGAAGTGTAAAAATGACATATATCTGTCAGAAGCGTCAAAAACGGAAGCATTAGGAAAAGGAAGGGTAATATGTTTGAATGAGATAACAGTCAAAATGATAATAAAATATATTTGTCCAGAAATCTACATAAAATATGAACATCAAGTGACTCAATGACTAAATTCATTAGCACTATATGTGATGACAATTGAATTGAGAAGAAATCATGAAAGAAATTACAATCAAGACAAAATATTCTTTAAGAACGAAATACATTTACGAAAAGAAAAAATACAACTAGAAAAAAATCTAACTACTAATTGGTATTTGTCAAATAATTTGAAAATAATCATGTTATCAATTATGTATCGTATCTTCGAATTAACAACACTGATAAAATGGTTCAAATATATATAAAATTGGTACACGATGACAATATTTCAACATTAAATACATTCAATAGTTATCCTCATCGACAAACGAAAGAATCTATGCAGTATGAAAATCATCCAGGAAATTATATTTTAGACAATCACAGTGTTCCAATCAAAGCTTCGAACACAAAAACATGATTATATAACATTACGCCTAAAAAAAATATATTCATAACGGTACTCTTTTTCGATAAAACAAGCAGTTACGTATATTCCACACATATTATACCGAAATTATTTATATATTCAAGTGCCCTGTTATATTTTTCATTGAACACATTTATCAAGAGACACATTACTGTACACAACAAGAATTCTTGTGTCCATTCTTGGATTTCAATCTGGATTTTGGACGGTATTTCTCCAGATATGCCAATTGCTTTGCATTGATTGCACCTCTTCTTTTGCTGAAACAAAAATACTTCTGTTGAACCAGGAAGAACAGCACATCTCTACTAATTACTAATTTGTCAATACTAAGATCGAACTTTACAATTTTGTTTTGACCAAAGAATGAAATATGTATTTCGTGCAAAATTTTTATTTATATTCGCATAGCGCTTTTGACCTAGAAGATCATCTTCAGTGCTTGTTTGTCAAGAGAGCACAGAAAAAGTCCATAAAATAAACGTAGAAACAACCAAGTCCACACTTCAAAACAAATTAGAACAAATTCAAAAGAAAGGTCACAAGGTAAAACGGGTTAAAAGTCCTGCAAAATATTTTTTTTTTCGTTTTTTATTTAATTATTTTCAATTTTTCCAGGACTTTTTACCTGTTTTACGTTGTGACCTTTCTTTTAAATTTGTTCTAATTTGTTTTAAACTCTGGACTCGGTTGTTTCTACATTTATATTATGGACTTTTCCTGTGCTCTCTTGACAAGCAAGCACTGAAGATGACCTTCTAGGTCGAAAGCGCTCTGCGAATATAAATAAAAATTTTGCACGAAATACATATTTCATTTTCTGGTTCAGTCACATGCACACAGCTCCACTCCCACTTTAATTTTGTTTTGAATCAAGCATTATATTGGAACTTTTTAGACTTCAAGAATGGATAATAGGCGAGATCGAAAAATCATAATTTTCCTTCAACCTGTTTTGGAAAACAAAAAAAAAACTGGGTATATTTCTCAAAGTTCTGGATGACGTGGTATATTTCAAGAAATGTGTGATCTCGCCCATTGAATTGGAATAATTCCATAAAAATAGTAATGCCATATATTTTGGTAAACAATTTTCGAGGTGAATATCTGGATTGTTTCAATAATTCTCTCCAATTTTATTTATTTCTAGTATTATATAAGTATGTTTGGATATTAATGATATGCTTTTGAAAAACGAATAAAGTTATTGAATCACGTGGTATGAGTCAGATAAGATTGAAGGTGTTTCATTAGTTGTATAGAAGTCATTGTTTTTTTTTTTTAATCGGTCTATAGTTGAGCTACTAAAAAACCGTGATTCACAAACAAAAAACCGGATGTTTGATCAATTCATCACACCTGAAACAGTTGCTGTATTTTCCCGAAAACAAATACAAACAGGTTCATTGAAATCGTGTCGGCTCCCCAATATCAAACGAACGCCGAATGAAATTGCAATAAATCAGACTTGAAAATGAGCCAGAGAGAAAAAATCCGAAATCCCAATGCGTCCCGCTCGCCCAACGCATGCGCTATTCTCGCACTTACTCTCTGATAAGTTCAACGGCCTCCTCGTACTTGAGTCCCAGCTCGATAATGGCGAGTGCCACCATGACCGGAGCCCTGCCTAAGCCGGCGACACAATGCACGGCGACGCAACAGTCTGGATTGTCGTTGAACTGCTGCTTGAGTATTTTGAACCATTCCTCGACGATCCGGCTAGGGGGGAAAGTGCCATCGTCGTAGCCCAGATCGAACACTTCGATGCCCTCATCAGTCAGCTCGTCTATTTTGTATGAGGGCTCGCAAACTCTTACCACGGCGGACACGTTGTGTTTCTTCAGCTCCTGCAAATATTTCCAGTTTCAAAAACGAGGACGAAACTCATCCCAACAAAAATTATTATTCAGGTCATACAGGGTGGGGAACTAACAGTGAATTTTTACAGCCAATAAGGAATGAAATGGAATGAGAATGCACCAATGAAATCACATATTTGTTACGACTTGAAATGTGTGATTTCATTGATGTATTCGTATTCGATTTTAATCTTTTTTTACTGTATAAACACACTGTGAATTGACATTAGAGATAGTACTTCCCTATCAACCTCCCTTTCCCCACCTACAAAAATTCAAATGTCAACCCATTCTTGTGATATGTCATTTAAAAACCAGTAGAAAATGCTTTCTAACGATCTGAGTCATGATTGTACAGGGTGTAACAAGAGAGCAGAAAAACTGTTTGGTTTCAAAGCTATTCAGTCAGTTCCAGAAATGGAATACCTATGGAGGATAATTTAAAGGAAGAGGAGTTATAAAATTAGAAGTAATAATTTCTTGTACAACCCAGATATATCTCCTCTTATTCCGCGATCTAGATATCTCTTTACATGCGATGGAAGAGTATTTATTTGGATTCGTGGTTTGCCCATCGAATTGTATTTCCGAGAATTCTATTTTTAAAACTTCGTTAATTGCATTCAGCTGAAAAATATTGGCGAAATGTATTACGTAGTTTTGTTTACGGTGAATTTCCAATAAATTATTTTCATTTCGTGGAACTACACAATTACGATCACAGTCGTCAACAAATATTTTATCAAATGCAGTGTAATGCATCATTCTATTATTTATTCTATAAAAAATTTGTTGTTTTCTTAAAACAGTCAATGTTATATTTGGAGATTTTTTTTTCTACGCATACCAAATAACAAATTCATATATTGTCGTTTGTAACATATTCAGCGATAACCAATTCAAAAATGTGGGAATTCGAACTCAACAAAAATATATTTTTTTCAAAGAATGCTTGAATTGTGACTAGGTGACGGCATTTAGAATCGATGTTCGTTAATAATAAATTGTCCATGGGTGTTAAATCTGGACACTTGTGAGGCCATCAATTCATACTCATTAAAAATTATCGAACACACAAAAAAGATGTATATTTTTTTACAACAGAAATTCATTCCCGTTTAAACAAACCTTGTGCACATTTCCATAAACCACCCAGTATACTGTCTAGCGATAAAAAAATGTTACAGTTTGATGAAGCATAAACACTGATATCACTATATATCTGAGCATTTGCTCGAGTCTAGACGATTTACTTGATACCTGATTCGTAATTTGAACTCGAATAATGTCTATTTTCGTCTATTTGCCAGACAATGACACGAGTCGAAGGGTCGACAAGGGTCATAGGGTTCATAATGGGTGTGGTGGAATGTCAATAGCAACGGAAATAGTTCGCTTGTATGGTAACTTTAAGAACTAGCAAAATATAAGAGAACTAGCTGAAACTGATGTTTGAAGTCACATGATGGGTTACACACTATTGACTTGATTTTGATGAAATTTTGTGAGTTATATGACCAATTATGGTAATAACTTCTCAGTAGAGAACAAATCTGGGATAATAATCATCGCCCTGAAATTCATTGCGATTTCAAATACATTATTCTTCATTGAGTAACAAAGTTATATCAATTGAGTCAAAAATACTATTTTGTAAAAAATACGAACCATATCTCTTAGTGAAAATATTCTTGCATTTGTCACCAAAAAATATTGAAAGCTGAATGGATTTATGTAATGACTCATAATAATGAATATTTTGAGAATAACCTGTCATAATTTTGTCTTCAAATCGAATGTTGTTTTTGTCAACAATATCCAATATGCTCGAATTCATATACATGAAAGAAAAAACGACAAAAGCCAGACCATTGTTAATCGACTACATTTCTATACAATGAGAAATTGCTTTTTTATCGATTAAATTCAATACACGATCAATGAATATATAGAATGTAGTGATAATGTCAAACCGTTAACTTCTGATTCCTTCATTATTATCTTGAATCAAATGACATAATTCACAAAAAAAGTATGCTTGCGGCATTTGGAATATAATCGTCCCGCTAAATCTTTTTGTTGGTACTGCACTTTCATTCTGCTGTAGACATTCCCAGCCTTTTATGAACGTCAAAACCCAGTACCTCTTTTAAGGGTAGCTCAAGGAAATCCCGATAACACCTCTAGCATCACAGCGAACGTGTCAGCATTCTGTTTACTAGGATTTATGTATTTGATATTTCTGACATCCGGTGCATTCGTTATCAGGCTTTTCCTACCTGAATTCGAACTTTTCAACGTATTATCTGCTATCGCAACAGCATTTTTCATCCTCAAATAATAGCTTTGTTCGCGGATAACCTTTCGAATCGATTCAGAACTAGTCCGGAACTAATTCGAAATGGAAGTAGAACGGATGGTTAGTTATAAAGTGGTTGACGATTTTGAAACCGGAAGAAAAACAAAATCATTGTTAAATTCATTTTTATCCGGAGAAAAACAGAAAACCGACTAAAAATTCAGAACTTCATGAACCGCAAACGTCATTTTCTACACTGCGCATGCGAATAGACCTTGATCTGATTCAACAAAGCTGAAGCCTCCCTTGTGTAAGGGTCTTATCTTTCCTAAACTTTCAATCAGTCTCCATATAGGAATCCCAATACAACGGGCGGTTGAATGGTAGAACTGGTCGTACGAATCAAATTTTTGTGATCTTCTTTGTTCAGTCTATGCTTGACGTAGCAAGTTTTATTGAAAGGAGGTCATGGACACAGCGAGATCGACCCAAAGCCTTTCGTGTGTTATATTCATACGGTAACACATAAAAGTGACCTCTTCCTTCCACAGGTCTGGATCTAACCTACTTTTTATGGTTTCTTCCTTGTTATATTGATTCTTGCTGTATGGATCAGAAACGACCACTATCATTTGTTTTGGGGAGAGTTAATACAACAAATTAAATAAATTAATGCACCAATCATATCACAGATTTTTTGACGACTTGAATTTTGTGATCAGTATTCAGAAAAATAGGCGGAATTTTATATCAATTCATTCAACCCCCTTCTTTATCCATATGATAAGAAACAATAGAACAAAAAGACTCAATTCAATATTCACAAGAGCTATTAAATGATTATTTAGCAAACTGACACAATGTATAAAATAAGCTGAGGTTTGCAATTCAATTTGTTTCTCTCAAAAAATGAAATGCATAACAAATTACCTTTCGCTTTGATGAAATGGAAAAGCAGATTTGTATATTTAAAATTGAACATTATACAAGTACAAATAACGAATACGATGAAAAGAAATACAAGAACGTAAAGACTCCTAGTTGATCGCCTTTGAAATCTGAGACATGTCAATAGAAAACAGTCTGATAAATCTCATACTGAATAATTGGAGTGCAAGAACCGAGCTCTACTGATGATCACAGAGCTGGAAATAAATCTGAAATAACCGTTATTTGTATTATTTCCGATGGAAATAACGACTCAAATTTTTATTTTGTATTTTCCATAATTTCTGAAGAATTATTATAAGAGAACGCCACTGACGTAAATCTGACCGCTGCATACCAGGTCAAAACTCGACAAAAAAATTCCCAGCTTCCTGTGAAATAGAAAGATTGGTATGGTAGGTATAGACATATGGGACCATGTGTCATGTTAGTCTGTGGTATGAAACATCTAAAGAATTGTCAATTGAATAAAAAATACTATATATATTTTTCCAGTCTGACCATGAAAAATTTGGGAATCGTCACAGAACACAATTGTTGGATAAATGTATTTATTACAAACCATTATAATTTAATCTATCTCTATGTCATAAAATTAAAGGAGATTGACAAGACGTCGAATATAAATTTTCGAAATATGAAATGATGAACTGGCACGCAACTAGGGGAATTTAAACCTGAACGTGGGAACCTTGAAACTTAGTGACCTTTGTGCAATATTTAAAGAGAATAATATCTTTTGAGGTATTAGAGTGACAGGGAAAGTACAATAAGCCTCTGGCTGCAGTACATCTTTTGCAATATTAAAAAAAAATTAACTAGCCATTTTGAATGAGAATTGAATAAGAATTGTTGATTATCTTTCGCAATGGTAAGCGGTTTACATGTGCTTCAAATCACTCATTATTCAATTATGTATCAGAAAACTATTTACAAACTGATTTCAATAATCTATAACTCTAGTTCATCATCCTTTCAATGATGAGCTGTATGTTAATATTCCACAATTCGCAATATAGCTTAAGAAATAATAGTGAGTTTTATCCTTTGAAAATTGTGATTATTTGATGAAGATATAGTTTGGTTAATCATCTCTGAAACACCTTGTTTACTTTAGGAGATATTCAAAATATGACTTACCTGAATATAAGCGAGTATACTTTGGTCGGAAGGCCTGTCGGTGATGAGAAATTTGAATCCTTTGTATTCGATAGCAGCTGGAGCTGGTCTAATGTCCTTCTGACGCATGATAGCAATATTTCCTAGTTCTTGGATATTATAATTCATGCCCTTTCTAACACACGAGTTTGCTTGAATATCAGGATAATTTAGACCAATTGTCAAGGATCCCCAAAAGCTAAATCAAGAAACTTGTGATGAATAGTCGTCAGTCTTTTCAAAGAAATATATATCGTTTGTTTTTCGATTATATTTACACTAGTTTGATATGCTTCAGCAAATTGAAATAGAAAATCTAACCAAAATTTTTGGCGGTACAATGGATGGAGGGATAACTCAAAAATGCATTAATGATTAGTTTGGCTTCGGATAAGGTGAATCCAAATTTCAACTGCAACGCCGTCAGTTTCTACCAATCGGTGAGTGCCCCCTATTAACAATTTATTTGTGTTGAGCTTGGCAATATTCTGCACTGTCCAAATGGAACTCCATGTATGCGAGAACTGTCTCACCAAAACACTGAAAAAAAAACAAAACAACTCAACATTGAGGCACATACAAAAATTCTGATGCATTTTTCATCATAGATACTTATTTTCCAATCACGATCATAAACCAGAGACCTTGAATTCTGGGTTTTTATCAGTGATATCGATGGGATTTGCGAATGTGATAGATTAGAAACTCCTTTATATCAGGCGTCATAAGTCTGAATTTCTAGAATAATTTCCGTCGAGTACTTTATTGACATAACGATTTTGATGGAGCTAATCAACTGGAAATGCCGTGTAAAAGGTCACTTATTTGTAATTCACTTGTGAGATAACATGAAATAATCCGATTATTAATGTGATTCTCGAAACTTGAATTCTAGTGAACTTTCTAGATAAGGCTCCAACAAATATGACGAACAAGAAAAATCACCTGATTATTACAACTGAGGAACCACTACAATCGAAAAATGAATAGTGTGTACGAAACTTTTCCAAATTAATTGTGACATGGTGTAATTTTGGATCAAATGGATGAGAAAATAAATTATTGTGCTGTTCATTCACCACATTTTGGTTGATGTCTATCCATCATTAATAATTTCAGAATATAAATGAATAGTTTTGTTTTTGGTTGACCAATAAGGCGATCGATGGAATTTAATATTATCATATATTTGGTCCAGTGCAAACCTAACTGTATTGCATAAGTTATATAATTTCCATCCAATTATGTGGATATCAGTGTGTTGAGAAATTTTTAAATTAATTTCCCTCCAAATAATTGGAATATGTATAACCTGGCAATTACGAACGAAATCAACTAGTGAACTCTCGAATTGAAATTATAATAGAAGTTTATTGCAACAATGACCCTTTCCATTTGAATGACTGCCAAACATAAATATGCGCTTTATAAATAAATGGGATGGATAGTCCTCATCAATGTCACCTTCATCTGAGAGGCCAAGAGGTGACATGGAGACTGGTTAACGCATCGATTTTTTCAATAAAATATGAGCAATTATAATTATTATAGCAATTTAAATAGAGCTCCCTCATCGCAATTATTTTCAAAGCACTTTAGAAAATTTTCCACACCAATTTTAATAGAGCTGGAAATAAAGAAAACTCAAACTTGAACTCAATGCACCCCATTGCACAATATTATTCAAGAGTCTCATTATTTTTTGGCCGATTATAAATAATAACAATTACCTATGGAATAATGTTGCAACTCTGATATCCACGCACTCTCAGTTTTTTTGATCACAGACAGCGATTGTTTTTGAAAATGAATCTTACAAGTCTGTTATATCGGTGGCGTCAACGGTGTTCACGTGGTTTTCCGGAATTCAACTTGTTTACTTGTCTGAGTCCAACCTCGTAGTTACAATTTTAGAAATAAAGCGAAATATACAGAGAGAACGTACTCAACTTAGTCAGTTTCAAATAGTGGTTGACATAAAAAAAATCAAATAGCACCTACAAAAATTTTGCAGGAATCGGTATGAAGTGTAATGGAATTATGCGAATTTTTCTATTAACATATTATGAATATAGAATGTTTTCAACTGTTTACGAGAATATTTGTTTGTGTAATGTCCGAGTAGGTTGATAATATCGATTATCATGTAGGTTCGTAGAGAAAAATAATGTTTTGATGTCACTTTACCTACGTAGGATCCTACCTAAATAGGAACATAAACATTTTAGAAATTACTGACATTATAAATACTATAATAACTGTGACCCATGGGTATAGAGGATCAGGGTGTCCAATATTCAGAATTTAAAAAAGAATGATCAACTTTTTCAAATAAAATTATACGAATTATCAAAGAGCAACATAAGTATTATTCATGCAATGGATGTACCCATATTCTTTGTCAGAAATATTTTCCTGATTTTATTGAAAAAAGAATGCATCTGTTAAGAATAATACCTACCTGAAACAGCTCAGACGCTCTTGGGTCACAAAAAAGACACCAGGTAAAAACCCAAAAAAGGTCTAGGAGTAGTTATTTGATACCATGTCGTTTAGAAAGTACTATAATTCCAACATTTAGGTTTTGGATTTAACAGAAATTGTGAAACTCACCGATGTTCCATTTGTATCAAAGATTGGGACCTTGTCTACAAGGTCGAAATCGATGTTACTCATGTTCATATAGGATTATACATGTCTATACTGAATTATCATGCTTTTTGACAAAAATACAATCACCATCATCACATTTGTTATTAAAAGTCTAGGTTATTCGTGATTTGACAGGCATTTTGCAAAAATGAGTAAAATCAGTAAGTACGAATGTCAAATCAAATTAATGATATATATCGAAAATGAAATTTCTATTTATTACCTTTGTTTGTTGAAGCCAACATAAAACTACTCTCAAATCAAACATCTCATGATAGGCATGTCATTGAATCAAAATTCGCTTTATAAATAGCTTCAATTTATTCAAAATACGCAATTATAGTCTCATCATTTGCAGAATTGAACTAAAACGTTTTTTTTTTTCAATTTTGCCTCTTGAAGCACCTATACAAAGATATTCATCAAATTATTCGAGCGAACTAATGGTGATAATTGTTTTAAATTCGTACATAAACAATTCATTTCAAAATAAACTGGACATACATTAACATGGGTATTCTCGATCCATTGCCAACATATTTCACTTACCAGTTCGGTTAGATTTACAGAAAAAACCTTCATGAGTCTGAATATCACCTTGAGCAATGCGAGAATATGACTGGGGTGGAAATGAAACCGACTTACAAGAGCTATGTTAACTTATTAGAAATCTATACCACAATGAGTGCATTATGCTTTGGGTATAAGTGAGAAATATGTGAAAGTTGCGAGAAAGCATTTGTTTAGAATTGAATGAATCGCTTCATAATGGAAGATTGAAAAGACAAAAAAATATGGACATTGTAACAATGATTGACTGAATTCGACTGAAATGTATAAATTTATAAACCACATATGCGTCATAATAATTGGGTGTAACATTTAAATTTTAATTTGAGATCTCAATTTCGAAATTAAACAATCTCAAACTCAATAGTGGTGAAAATATATTTGTACAATATCCTCTGTGTTACATCCATACAGATACTTTTCATAACATTATGAACAAAAAACAAGTCAATTGGTAAAAGGGGATGTTTCACTTTATTACGAAATAAATTGAAAATACAGAAAACTCCGACTTCCATATCAGGTTACTTATATATACGAATAGAAAAAAAATTGAATCATATTCACCTCTGTAGCCATACACATTGAAATTGTAATTGCCAGGATAACTTTTTAGATCCACAGAAACGTGGATGAAATTCACAACACTTATATTTAGCACGAACAATCCCTCCAAAGCATACAGCTTTAGAATACTACAGGATGGTTCACCAAGATGGTGCTCTTGAGTTCGATTTACGTCAGTTCACCGTCCCTCACCCCGCCTACAACCCTATGACGACCACCAATATAACGTCATATCTCCCATCTTTTTCTTACGCGCACAATAAAACGGTTGTTTTCTTTGATTTATATGTCACATAGGCGTGGTTTGCGTTTACCGTGTGCAGGCAACAAGCAATACATTGAACTGGATATCTGGTTGCCATACAATGTTTTTTTCTGATTTTCTATCTTGAGATGTTTCCGCAAAAACATAACTCTAACTAATCATCATTTGCCTTATGATGTCCGACCAGTATAAAATGTTGATATAAAGAAAATATCAGTAATTGAAGTGTAATTTCTGAACTCCTGGATTCAAAATAATGATATAATAAAACATATTATTATTATACTTACTTATCATTTGTCTTAGATTGTCTAAAAGGCTTCAACAGTAGATTTGCTAAAAAAAGTATTTGAAATTGTGGTGATGAGGCAGAAATTAAAAACATCATTCATCATGAACTTTTATTAAAAACCAATAAAAAATATTATCAAGTTTGGTAAAAGAGCAAAAAGTTATAAATTAAAGTAAAGCATGAAATAGAATCTTGTAAAATGGCATTCGAGTAATGTATAAATGTAAGCAAAACAGTACCGACATTCAGAATATATAATATGCATTGAAGTACTCAACATAATTTCAGCAAGAAAACAGCACAAAGAGAATCTTCAAAATAAAAGTACTGAATATAGAAGATAAAGATGAACGAATAAAATGAGTATTGTTATCAGCTGTTCAATAATATCAACACTGTATGTATATGATTAATCTCATAGTTGAATAATTCATATATTTGTGATGTCTTCCGCTTCAGCAAATTTATTGATAATTGCATAAATTTTATAAATGATACTTTGTCAATAATAAATAGTAAGATGAATCTTTCTAGATTATTTGTAATATGTGAAATTACAAATGAACTGATATAGTAAAGGTACTACTATATAAACATAATTTTATATTTCCTGGTGATCTAATCAAGGTTAAATTATATATTTGGCAGTACACCATTGGATGTTAGCAGAAGCATGTGAAAATTTGCAATGTACTTTTTTCTATCCTGCGAAGAAACTGTTTACCAATATAACATTCTTGTATGCCTCAATTCCAATAATTCCATACTAATACTGACATCCACGGTGAACAACAGACACTTGAAGCAAAACGTGAACGAAAACGTATTTAATTTCATGATGAGAATTTCTGAGATTTAACGACATTATCATGATATTTCAAGTCACTCAGGAAGTTGGATGTGGTCTGTTTCTACCAGTATATGATCATGCTTAGCTGTCATAAGTACGTTTGAGGATGTTCTAGGTCCAGCCTTGAATGTCTGCTATCAAAGAACTCTATTACTGATGATACAGTGGAACTATTTAGATAAAAAGTAGAGTGAATAGCAGCAAGCGATTTTCTAAAATTATACCATTAAATGAAACTGTTCTAGATAGCAGAAATATATCTCCGAAATTTGAGGTAACCATATTCAACATTGCCGGAGATAATGCCTGTAGACAAGTTATTTCCACAATCAATTAAATATTCAAAACAACTCATTCTACGAAACTACGTCATATCACTACATACAGAATGACTTGAGCAGTTGGATATTTTAATTGACCAATTGACAGGTGAATGTACGAGTTGCTAGATTTCATTCAATGTTGTATAAGCGATTAATAATTGCTTATCTGTAACCAACTATGTACAGAACGTGTTGACTCGTAGAAAAAAAATTGAATTTTTTGCGCATATTCAATTCGGTTGTCCTCACAGAACGTTAAAATCGTTCCTCAAGTTTACACCCTGTATGTTGGTGATGAGAAAAGTCTGGATCTGTTAGAGATATCATGGGGTTTGAATACTCACTATCACATTCGAGGTGCAAAATATTTATACTACAGGATACTGATCTGTCGGAATATTCAAGCACTAATTTTGCTTTTTGATGCTATGAAATAGTTTTGTTTCTTCTGAATTATTTTTATGAAAGGTACCTCCATACTCTTTAAGATTTTTTTTGTTTAAAATATACGTGAAACTCTTAGATCGAAAAATATTTTTTATTTATCTGTCCATGTCTTGTTATCGAAAAATATCAATCCCCAGTATTCATCATCCCCGTTCAGAAGAATTGATGATTTATACCAAACAGTTCGTAAGAAATTGAAAGAAACACGAAACAACCATTCTTTTCATTCGGTAAAACAAAATTGAATAATTTCTACAATAAATACACAAAATTTCGCCAATTTAGCAATGAAGTGCTGAATTTGTATGTTCAAACGGAAGTATGGAAACATAGGAATAAAATTACATAACTTGTTTTATTAATGTAACTTAAGTTTTCAATCTAACTTACAGATCTATGTGACGATCAGTTATGATCAGAATTATTTTCTATTCAGCTGAAATCGGTAATTAAATACGATTCGAGCATTATTATTGTAAATTGAACGTGGGAAATACATTAACCATTCCCGAGTATTTAGTCATTGTGAGTCAACAGTAAAATATGACTCATATAAATTAATTTGAATATGTATATATAATTTGGATCCCTTAAATTATTTTCAATAGAATATATGTTAAAATATCTTGCATCTGCGATAAACATTACTTCGGAATCGAAAATAAAGTAACCTAAACGTGTAAATAAAATTCTCATTAGGTTAGTGGAAGTATAGAATATCATGTAACCTACAAAACTACTTCATACCACTAAAAACGCAAGAAAATGTATAGCTCTCTAGTTTTCTGAGTGAACTCTTCAAATTCGAGTGGTGCGAATTTCGTATCTATAGGTGATGTTTTTTAAGATTTGCATCATCTTCGGAAGAAGCTGGCAACGCCTCGTTTGTAGGTTCAACTCCAAGCTGACTCAGAAATTCATCAGGAAGATGCTCCTTCTCAGAGTTATTTTGCTTCTCAGGTGATTTTGGAGAGCGGGGAATCTCATAGGCACTAACGGAACTAGGGTTTCTTGTATGACGCCCTTCATGTGGTTTTTCTTCGAAAACTAAAAAAAAATTAAACCCAATACTACCAAAAACTACTTGACTCAAATATCCTGTTTTTTGACCTAATCACACCCTCAAGGCAAAAAAGGTTATGTTTTCTTTGATTCATCAGCAGTCATTGATAATTTGAGGCACTTCTAACTTCTAACTGAAGTTACAGTTTTGACCGATTTTTGTGCACACCTCTGTATGTGTCACGTTTAATTTTGATTTTTATCTTCAGACAATCTATTCTCTTGGAAAAGTAAACAAAGAATGAATTATAATTTCATATGAAAAAGCATGCTCTAGCGATCTCGTAGATGGTTTTCTTGGATGTTTCTTAAGTCGTCGCTGCTTCTGATAAAGGGGTATCATATAACCTGCAAATATGAAATGCTCATTTTATTACTCACGCTTATCCAAACTAATGATAGATCCAACAATCTCGTTAGCAGTGATGACCTTATCTTCGTCGAGCTGCTTGCGGCGCCTCACCAGCCACCAATCGACCAAGAAAATGCCGAGCGCCAGCGTTTTGATCCCGGCGCATAAACCGACGTACCGGAAGCGGAACTGTTCGATGTCGTACAACAAACAGCGGCCGCCCTTTTCGCCGCACGTGCTCTTCCATAAGAGACACGTTGAATCGATCAAGTTGCCGAACAGGATGGGTGCAGGGATGTAGCCGAATAAGCGGAATATCAGGAATTGCATGCCCAGGGCGAAAGATCTTTCTTCCTCGCTAACAGATCTAAAAAAATGTGATTCTCATATTTCATTTTCTTCAGACAGTTACAGGAGTTATGCATAAATGAGTCGCCATGATAGACAAAATCAGATATTTTGTAGGAACATTTTCAGTTGAGAATGATTTGAGAAATACGTTTGAATAAATTAATTCCGGATCGAAGTGGACATTATGTAAGCTGTCATACAGGGTGTCCGGTAAAGATCACGTCAAAACGATGGAACTTTTTGGTTAATTTTTTCATCAAAATATTGCTGGAAAATAATTTCAACGTTTACAGTAAAAACATTCACCGAACATTTTGAAGGGGACCTTTTTGAAATCACTATAAAATAGACAATTTATTGGTGTATTGTGCAGCAGTAGCTCAGCACATTTTTGATTCCACTACGATGGGCTAAACTAAATAAACAAAAGAATCTACTACCAAAATTTTCAATACAAATATTTCTCACAGCCCCCCTTAAAAATTAATCAGAAAAGGGTAAAATTGTACCAACCGTAAAGCTGAAGCTATTGAAAGGCGCAAAAATTCAATATTTTCAGAAAAAATATCTCGAAAATGGTAAGACTTTTATAATGGGAATTTTGTCATAGCAGGTGGGTTATCCTATGATCTACATTCTCCTTCGGTTTGACGTGGTCTTTACGGGACACCCTGTATATGTATATAGATCACAGAACAGCCAAGATGTCAAACGTCATGTTTTCATAAAACCCCAGTTTATTAGTTTTCACGTTGTAGTACATGATGCATTTTCTTACCTCAGAACTATCATAAGTAGAGGCATCTGAGTTATAGCCACTATGAACGTCATACAAAATAATAATATCAAAAAGGGATATATGGTGTGACAAGATGAATTGCATGGACCTGCAGTTGCTACAGGCACTACGGTTACCTCCAAGTAATTACTTTCAAATTGGGAGGTGATACTTAGAGGCGATGATGCTCCATCTTTTACTGTCATGTTTCCATGTATGCCTGAAAAATCACAAGATTGGTATTACCTCCTAGACGATTCGAATTGTCGTTCGGCGCACAGAATGAGTCACTGTCTGCGGTGATAGTAGTAAATTAAATAATTTCCAATGCTGTATATTATGATGATATAATACTCACAGGCACAATTGGTGTAGTTGGAACTGAGAATGGAAGTACATCCAGCATGACAAGGACTGAAATACGTTAATCCGTTGTTACCACACACTGGTTCCACATCATTCATACTGCATTCACAACCGAAATTGCAAGAAGAAGTTAAATTGACTTGGAATGGCTGGGTGCTATTGAAATAAGGAATGGTGGTGCCAGCCATCTTCAAATTATCACATCCTAAGAAGAATAAGAGTCCGTAACAGAGAAGGCAGATAGCGTTAGAGATAAGCACGAATTGCACGGCTCCCTTAGGGCGAAGTTCCATTTTCTTCAGAACCACGCCACCCATGAAAATGCCTATGCAGGCACCTGGGATTGCAATGGATCCTAAAATAATAAATAAAACAATTTTATGGAAATAAATACTGCCAAACTGTTGATAAACTTACCAGTGAAAACACTCGCTTGACTTTTTCCCAAACTAAACTGCGTTTCTAAATATTTTGGTAAAAATACTACGAAACCAGATACTATAATCAATTCCATACAGGCACCTAAACAAGTCACGATGTATACTGGATTACACGCTAATCTCCACATTGATTTGGGAATATCTGAAAAAGAAATGAATTGAGTGTGATTGTCACTACAAATCAGTTAATTAACCTTTGATATCCCTTCCATAAGCATTTTCATCTTTTGTTACATTGGCAGTTTTTGGAATTGTGTTCGTATGAGAGCCACTGGTACCAGCCCCATTTGCTGCAGCTGCCTTTTCCATGAGTCGGATTTTCTCTTTTTCGTGTTGGAGAACTTTGGGAAAAGAAAAGAACGGGACCGACACGATAATAAGTAACATACCACAGAGTAGGAAGCCTCCCCACCACATACCCACCCATCGACTATCTCCTGATTCTGAAACACAACAAATTTAATTTTCATGATGTCAGCAATAATGTATTTTATCTACTACCTATCGATATGATATGAGTGAACGAGTCCATGTGGAATGACAGAAGGTATGCACCCAACAAAAAGCCTAACACTGGCCCAAAAGCTGCCATACTGTACATACAACCTGAAAGAAAAGTAAATTGTCCTTCATTCAATTATTAATGATATCCCAACTTGCCTATATATATTGACGAATTTTCTGGTCTGACATGATCATCAATGTAAGTGGTGCCTAAAGTGAAGAGCGGCGATCCTCCGCAGCCTAACAATAACTGTGCAAGAACAAAAAGTAATACTGGTCCAGTAGTTGATGGACTACCCTGAATACAGTTGTCTCCCCTAATATTATTCGGGGCTAAAGGAGGAGAAGACAATCCTGGTAATCTCACCAGGTCCATGTCTTGCTCACGCACAGACACCACACGGCACATGTTTTCGTCTGTGTTATTTGCAACAGTGATACCTGAAACATGACAAATGGATTGATTTTTGCAAAATAAACTGTGTGACATCAGTGTACACCCTGACAAGCTGGCATAAGTCTCTTCAATATCGTTTTTATATTCGACGTTGAATGATACAATTGCATACCTTTGTTGTCTTCTCCGATAAAATGTGGTACCATGAAGATTAGGGAGCCTATACCCATAATGACAGCTCCGATTCCAATCCATACCGGTATGTGCCTTCTGCTGCCAAGATAGCTTACAAATATAACTGTTATTACATTTCCTATTTCATAAGATGATGCCACCAGTCCGGAGAGGCTAGATGGGATTTCGAAACGTTTTTCGATTGTTGTTATCACAGAATTAATGTATCCAGAGCTTAGGGCTTGTTGTAGGGTAACAAGGAATGACAGGAGTAAAACGAAAAACTAGAAAGAAAAAAAAACATTGTCGTGAAGCAGTATTTTTTTTTGGAAATATGCTCGGACGGGTCGATTACATTTCATCTTCAAAATCATTATACAGTGTATCTCTAATTTGAAATATGACTCGTACTCTTTATGAAGGACAATAATTCACGAAAAATATCAATTTGATAGCATATATATTCGGAAGACAACGAATCATATCAAAATTAAGTGAGATAATTCCGATCTGACAGCTTTTTATCATTGACATTGATTATCATAAAATCCGGTATAGGGTAAATATTTGCAAATATGCAATTATCCATACATCGTAAGCTCCTCATAATGAATTCAATGTAAGAGATATAGAGATAATATGAAGATAAGAACTAATATAATTAGCTTGCAACATTTGTACACTTGATGCATTATTACAAAAAATGCAATGTTCATTAATCATTGCGAAATAATATTATGAACCGTCGATTAGAAATCCAAAATCAATTACCGAGACAGCAAATGTGAGGAATCAAATATGCATATATTGTTTGTTATGTTCAGCAAAGAAATTAGTTTTCAGGTAATATCAGTATTAAACTCTTTTTTACAAGTACACTATTCTACAATTAATATTCGACCATTGAAATATGATTTCTACTTTATAATAATTGTATAACTTTGACGTACATACAACGTGGCAATATCAATTCAAAAGTATATATTAAATCAGGAAAGAATTGTTGATCTTTCTCATTCATCATCTATCACTGATCATATCTGTGATTGGTTATCCATTTGATCACTTACCTTAATTCCAGCATACTTTTGAATGAAAGAAGGCCGGCATTGAAAGATGCCGCACTCTTTTGTATCCTTTAATATCACAGGCGTTTCACTATACGTAGTCGTAGCATGAGCAGCTTTGTCCCTGTCGAAGCTAGCCGATGGATTCCTGCTGTGACATTTGATGATGGTGTCGTGGCAGAAATTCGTCGAGCACTTCGTCTCCGCTATTTCAGCTTGCTCCGGGATTGCCTCTGAGTAGAGCCCGGTCATGGTGTACATGGATTCCTGCCTACGGTGGCCCTTGCACCCCTGGGTGCCCGAGCTCGACGTGGATGCTCCATGGTTGGGGTCACCCACGGTGGTGGGCGAGGTAGCGCTACTTCCGGTGCCGGTCATTTTTGAGCGAGGCTCTTGCTCATTAGTCTTGAGTCATAGTATGTTGCTTGGAAACTGGAAAAAAGGATAACAGTACATTTATTGATGAGTAATGATTAAGTCTCTATTAACTAGAAACAAGGGGAACAATGATTTTAAACCCTTTTGGTCACATATATTTTGTATCTTCTAAAATTTCACCACATTCGAGGAATATTTCTGTAGGAATACTGAACACAATGCCATCACTAGGTCTACATTTTTTCTCTCTCACAACGCTGTTGGAACTTCTTTGAGAGTTTTAATTGTCACGTTGCTGATGAAAGCAGGTTATTATTCATCTTGAGAGCCAAAAAGTAGTTGATTATCTCCGCATAGCGGAACATTATTTGATCATGTCACGTTAAGAGGAAACTTCATCATACTTATTCTCAAATTATTTAATGAGTTTAGAATGTGTATTTTTAATCACTGTAATGGACTACTACTAATCCATTATCATGTAAATTTCCCTTTTGGCTACAATCCAACAGTAATTATGTTTTCTATATTGACTTAATACCGCAGAAAAGAGAGTGTACACTGAAACACTGGTGAAAAAAAAATAGAACGAGGTGCACCGCTAATGAAAGTTTACTGAACAAAACGCCCATACAATAGTAATGACATTTAATGGCATTGATTCTTCTTTCGATTCATGTTTTTTTATATGTGGAAAGGCCATTTCGTTTCATTAACTTTGATGATTTTCTTTGTCAACATAAGTAAACAACAAATTGATTCAATTTGACGATGACGTTCTACCAATGCGATGCGCAGTATTTTTGACTGTAGGTTGTTCCTTTTTATTGTTAACCAGCTGTACTTATTAGTTGCAGGTTGCAACTGACTTTTCCTAGCGATTACTGATGCGAAAAGTTGAGTTTTTGAGGCGTATACAAAATAACATACATTTCTTATTAAGAAGAAAATTGAGATAAATGGCTCACATTAGTTTTTGAACCGCATATGGAATGGAATACAAAGTGTACATATTTATGAGCAGTAGTTCAAATGCGCCATAATATAGTCAAATTCTAGTTAATCTCACAGATACTCACTGAAAATTTCAGATGATGTTTTTATGAATTACCTTATATATAACTCGCAATTATCTCAATATATACTGTTATTGAATCAATGATAATGGATTCACATTGTACAACAAAAACTTAGCACTGCATCACATGTTATTCACGTTTTAATTGAACAGTCCATAGAAATTGATATTAAAAAGCTTAATACATGAAATGGGTAAAAAATCAGAAACATGACGCAAATTAATAATGAGTGATAATTATCTGCTGTGGTAGCTAATAAATATGCATCTTCAAATAATCGTAAATTGATAGCAACATATAGTTTATTCAATTTTTGTATAATTTGAAAAAGAATGTCCTCTAGCTATTTAACAATACTCAGGGTACATTATAATTGTTCTGTTGTAAATTGTCATTCTTGGAAATTCTGATATGTGTTTCCGTTCATTTCCTGTAGCTTGTAAACAACAAGTCTAAATGGAGGTCAAATTGACAAATGAATGTTAGAATTGATGGAGCTGTCTCCATTTCACAATACTTTCCATGAAAGACGTGATATTGAATAATAACAACGCATTACAGTTAGTATTTAACAGCCGTAGAAAAATATTAGAGTGCGACAATAGTTTTTTTTTGTTTTATTGACAATTGCCTGTGAATCGCATTTTATGGTACTACGAGTAGATATCGCAAAGCGGTGAGGTACTAGTGAAAGCTCCTGCTAAGTCGCCAAAAAATAATTGGTTTCCACTCAACAAATAATGAAATTAAATTTTGACGCAATACATTCTTCCATATTGTGTCTGATAATCTATTGGTTGAAGGCGTGAAAGTCGAACGGAGTCTATTACGAGATGATTCACTACAGGGTGTCATGGAATAATCGGGCCTCTTTCTCTTTCTTTTAAAACGTTGGTTTTATTGACATTAGTCATTATTATGAAGTCAACAATGTTATCATTTCCGGAAATCCGAAATTGACGTAAACAAATGGATCGATCTGATAGACAAACACGTGCATTACCAAATTTCAATTGTTCATTTTTCATTCAATATTATTCAGTGCCGTGATAATAGCATTTCGATAAGGGGGATTTCAAAGGGTGAAAACGACAAAACAGAATTAATCTTTTTCTTAGTGATTTTTTTACTTATCAGGAATTTTGCTCTTCCAATTTTTGACACGAAAGTAACATATAATTGCCAACCTGTTAGTTTATATCTTCGATATCAGCCGCCATCTTTTATTGATATTAGGTATCATGTATTGTAATTTGTAGTTGACTGAAATAATTCATTATACATTAATTAAGAAAATGTGATCATTCATTTGGAAAATTTTGAGTTTTATTTTAAATTTTATATAATTTTCATATTGAAAATGTGTCGGATGTGATAAACCATTAATTTGTAGAACAATGATATAAAAAATAATCAGAGAAAATATACTATTCTGATATTCTCAATGAAAAATTGAAATAATTCAACATTTGACTTGTTTGTTCCTCATTAAGTTTGATTTATAATTTATATTTTCATGGTATAGCTTCAAGGAAACTATTTTATACCCTGATAAGAAATAACTACCTATTCAAAAAATTTTACAATGAACTGAATCACATACAGAGAATGTTATTTCTCAAAACATCATGACAACTAGAGATTAATGCGAATCACACTCGAACAAAATTTATTACAGAAATGAATCGTGAAAACATTCGAGAATAATCATCTATAATCTTCAATTTTCAACTTTACAAAATGAAAATAAAATTTCGAGAAACGTTGAGATAATTAAATATTTCTAATTTCAAATGATTGAAATCGAATTGGGTAGGCACGTACCCGGTTATTTCACAGTTTGTATTCTGAGGATACTGTTTTTTATGCCTAACCTTATGAAACGCTTTCATGAGAAAATGTGTTTTGATTTCTCAAGTGTAGCCATGCATTCAGGACCATATTATGAGCAGTAGCTAAACTAGAAACCGACGAAAACAATTTCAACATGTACTCTGTTACACAGTTGAATCGAATATTGTGCACGAGATTAAGTCAATATATTTACTCAATAAATATCTGAAACGACTGATACGAATGATATTCGTTTCTGAAATCCTGAAATACATACAGCAAGAAGAACAGACGATAATGTAAAGTCAGAAATTAATAACTGCATCTACATCGTTTCTATAGAACTGGCAACAGCGCATATCCTGAATATAACCCAAAATATTGAACGTCATGTTTGAATCGTATTGTATAATATCCATCAGTTTGAAATAGCGATCAAACAATTGCAAATTGAACTGTGTCGAAATTGAAAAACCGTTAAAGCTTTTCAATTTACTTAGCACGATCTACTTAAGTTGAACACATCACAATTCTGTATACAGTTAGTATACAGGTCAGTTGTGATTAGATGATTGTCATTTGTTTGGGAGTGAAGTTTCTTGGTAATATGAAATGGAATAACAAATTCTGTAACGATTCATGAAAATTGGAACATGAGATGAAGTTAATTGTATACAATGTATCTTGATTGTGTTATCAAAAACAGTTGAGAAAGAATTATATGCATATCCATAGAAAATACTTTATCAATACAAACTACTTTCCTCTCATAATGTTTTCTTTCTTTCTATTTATATTCGACAAAGCTGAATCATCGATGATTACTAGCTATTATCCCGAAAATTACACATTTTAAGTGACATCTCAATCAAGAATAGCTCTAAGATAAAGGATACCACCTTCCACCCTAAAAGAATTTACTGTGAATGCATACTGGGTGTTTTTCCGTATTACCTAGAATGACTTCCTTGATATCAAAACATACATTATTCCTCTTTTTTGGCCGCCCCTGTTTTCATTTTGAAATATTTTTAGGATTACAGAAGCAAGAACTCGAATCGAATTAACAAATAGAAAGTTCAAGGTAAGCATACAAGATTGAAATTGAAACGCATACAATGCGATTAAATTCGATTAGGTGTAACAGTTTCATCAAGAGCCTGTCTTTGCAGATAGGCTTTTAAAAAATGAGGTTACCTTTACAAAAAAGTCATGGTCATAACGAAGACAACTAACAACAAATTCATGCATTAACAGAAAAACAAATTGATATTATTTGATTAGTTACTGGGAGATAAGATTTATGCTGAATTAACCTTAGTAACAAAAATCCATTTCGATGGCATTTTTCAGAACATCTGCATTTTTATTAATTATTTTTTATTTCACGTTGATGATGCAGTAAATAAATGAAATTTACTAATTTTGTAATTTCATCTTATACGTTCGAAGGAAAAAAGTGCTTTTACATATTATCTATTCGATTTCAAGTTCTGGTTTGACAAGTTTGAATTCAGTGGAACTAGGGAACTGTTAACGTTTCTTTTGAGTTTTTTTATGTCTTCAATAATTTGATTATTCTTTGGATACTGATTACCTAACAATATTCAAAATAGCAAATAATAAAAAAATAAAAAAAATTCAATGTGAAAAAAATCTGAATATGCCAATTTGAAATTATTTACTATATACTGGCTTCTGTTGTTCTACTAGTCGATTGAAATTCAGTTTACGGCTATCGATGATGTCGTAAATAGAAAGGAATCAGTTTGTTATAGATAAATGAACTTACAAATTAGTCTACTATGAATCTTCAGTTGAGTATTGAAGAATATACTACTACATATCGATTTCGACAATAGCTGAACGTCGGATTCCATCAAATCAAGAAGTGATTTTTGCATGCAGACAGCGATGATAATTAGATTCTAACATAATGTATCATTGATACAATGGAAGAAGTAGAGGTAGATGGTTACTCACTTTGTAAGAGGTCAACGTATCAAGATCTGGTCACTAAACTAATTATAACATTAAATTTTGTTCTTCAATTATCACAACACGTATGAGATCACAGAATTGTTCAATTTACATTTCATGTCCTTTATTTTCTTTCAGGTTTTTCAGCTATTCAACAAAATATAAGAGGACTTGAACTTATACACAACACAGCTGTATTCTGTCACTGACAAGTAAGAATCAGACTAGAGAAATGTTTGACTTCGAGGACAATGGTTTTCTCTCCGCTGCGGTGTCACGTTAGGAAGAACTCTATAAACATACTCGCATGAGAGTATCCTTGCTTTGACTGACGAATGGTAGATGGCGCAACAGTCTCGAAAGAAGAGAAGGAAATCTTGATTTCAACATTTCTTATTTATTCATTTGTAAGTGAGCTGATTCATGAAAAAAAAATAAATCGTATTTTGAAGTTTTTTTTGTTTTTGTTATATATTATTCCAAACGCATTCAATGTGGAGAATTTTGACTTGAAACTTTAAAATCAAGATGACCACCTATCGCTTCTTAAAAAAGCATTAATCACAGTTTCCTTTTTCAAATGCCAGATTAACCCTAAAGATTGTGCGAGAATAACGAAAGATGGAAGTAATTCTTTGATTATTTTTTTATTATGACTGTCTAAGATGGTCTCAGGCAAGGATGATAGACTATAATCCTTGGGCCTAAGGTACTAGTTTCTGGATTATTGAAAACTATTTTCATGCTCTCTTTTTTTTGGTGATTGCTGACAGCCTGGGTAGGTATAGGTAACAAAAATCAGACAAATTTTTGTATTCGAGTTGCACACATCTTTTTTAATAAAAACTATGTAATATTCCACTAACAAAAAAATCAATATCGTAGTCACATGTGATTGATATCGAATCGAAGGGTATTATAAAAAAAGATTTGGGGATCAACTTATTTATAGATAATTATGTTATTTTCGTTTTAAGAACATAGATTCGGAATCAGGAAGATAACAATTGATAAACAAAAATACACGTCATGATAATTTTTATGTCAGTTACCTATAGCATACGATAGTATTTGAATAGTATATCGTCTGTATGTCTAGTAATTTATAGAAACTTATTATTTTCAAGAGACATAAATTTTTCATTGTCTATATACAGGGTGTCCTATAATTCGCTTGACATCTTCTGTACCAGCATATTTTGTTTCTATTTAGCGAATATGGAGAGTGGAATTAATGATTTTTAGTGATTAATAATTTCATCAAAATCATGTAGGTATAGTAAATAATTTATCTATCGTTCATTAATTTGGCATATGGCGAATTTCATTAAGAGAGATTGTATTTTCATTTCAGAAATTGTCCAATAAATAATTGATACAGCAAACAAACAATAATCTTTAATTTAATTGTTATCTATTGATTATCATCGGACATATACATAGAATGTTTGCAGTTCAAACGAAACTACTCATATATTTTTACAAATTTTAGATTCAGTATATTCTATGAGTATTCAAACACATATAGTTTTTTATATGTAATATTTTCAATCATGATTTTTTCACTTAATATGTGGACGACAAAAGAAGAATATCTAACATCTAATAGATGTTAAGCTATAAAAATCTCACCACTAAAATAGATCATGTGTATGTCGGTGATTTGATAGAGAATAACAAACATTTCTCATTATTTATTATAGCTGTAACTTAACAGGTTTATACGGCTCACTAGACCTTTGGTCCCTTGCTCAAATAAAGAATATAAATTATATTTTATTTCGTGTTACACCTCAAGATTGCAACACCGAAATCCATCTCAACCAATATAGAGTATACAGTGCTTTCGTAAAATACTCAACACGTCCTTCCTTTGAAAAAATCACTCGAAATAGGTCGATATTTATTCTGATTTCACCATATTTAGTGAAGACATATGGAACACCCATTATATCATTCCATTGTCTTGCAGAAATATTTTATACCATCAAATTATGTCCCACCCTGTATGTTTGAGGTTCATGCAGACCTCATTTGAAAAATAATGTTTTTTTCATAGAACTGGTAATGAATCCACTCATAATTCAAGATGTTTTCTGTTTATAATTGATATTTGGATGGCAAATATTCAGAGAGTGTAATCAGATTATAATCACTCGCATTCATAACTGTGATGATTTTTGAATTGGAGGAATTAATGATTTTTTTTTTGTTTTTCGATCGAAAACGCTTCTCTTCAGTAGATGAGCGCGTAATACTATATCAGAGCTTAATGAAACACTTGTAGTAATGGACGAGAAAATGTTGTTAAGGTGGAGTACTGAAGAAATATTTCGGATCAATATTTCCCTTCCAAAGATGAAACCCAATCCAGATTCCGATAATCAAAACGTGTAGCGCTGTTAAAATAGCTGGCAGTAACCTATCTACAGGTAGCGCATGGAGCACTTCACTGAGCTTATAATTTTCTGTGATAAATCAATTAAAACACTTTGTCTATCCCAATCATTCAGTGGAAATATTATCTTTGCGCCGACACACTATCAGTAATTGCTATCAACGCCTATCAACTTAGTATATTAGGCGCTCTCCTAAAATGTGTTACGTTCGTGCGGAATGGTTTGATTTTCTTCGTCTACCCACACGGTGAAGCTGCTTTCCGATGATTCATTTCATTTTCCTGCTGCTGTTTCAATGTTCCTCCTGCAGCAACGATTTCGAGAACAGCGTCGTGAGCCGGAACCGGCCCGTCCTGCCACTGGATAATTGTTCCTCAGTACCCACAACTTGTGAGATGAACAATAATACTTGTCTGCTTTGCCAAGATTCGGATAACTGCACTCTGCATATAGCCGTGCTCCTACCGGAGTCAGATTCTTTCATTGTCAATATCGACAGGGTAAATATTTTCATGTCGTTTGTATCTTAGCATCTTCATCGTCCAGAAAAAATCATGATCAATTTTTAAAATACCCTAATCGGGCAACTCGAGATACTGGATTGAAAGGAAATGTTACGAATTTATTATGGATGATGAGAGTTCAAGTTATGTTGTGACAGCTTGTCAGAATATGCACAGTTGCCGCTCTTTGTTTTTCATCAGGAAATAAACTTCAAACGTTCAGATTTTCAATTCGAAAGAAGAATCTGTGGTTTGATTCACACTATATTGAAATTTGTATACAAAAATTACACATCAAAAGAATATGTATAAGTGAATTGGATGAGAAATAATTGTTTTCAGTTTCATAACATCTCACACACCTGCATATACAGGGTGTTCCTTAAAGACATGCTAATATTTGAAAGGGTGATTCTTCGAAACATTTTGAAAAAAAAACTTTCCATAAACGTATGTCCCGAAAGTCTTAACTTTTGAGATACAGGGTGATGGAATTTTGAAAAAAAAATCAGTGTTTTGATAATAACTGAGATGATATTTTAGACATCTTTAGAAAATTTGGTACATATCTTCTATGCGTCAATAAATCCTATGAATCTGATCTCTTAACTTGCATTTTAACTTCGCATCAGATTTTTGACGAATAGACCCTGAAGTAAAACGATTTTTATTCTTTCAAGCGAAAGAAAATCCATGAGATTAATTTTGCTCAATAATGAATATGGATCTTGAAAGTAATTTTTATTTTAGAAGTAAGCAGTGGCGTGGTATTTTGTCCCCAAATATATTCAATGCAAAACCCGTACGGACGCCACTGGTCACAAAATGCACCTTGGTGCATAGAAGACATGTACCAAATTTCATAAAGATGTCTAAAATATTATCAAAAAACTGTTTTTTTTTAATTTTATCACCCTGTATCTCAAAAGTTGTGACTTTTAGGACATACGTTTATATGAAGTTTTTTTCTCAAAATGTGTCAAAGAATAACCCCTTCAAATATAAGCATATATTAAAGGAACACCATGTATAATTTTATCCAGATACGCATGTCATCATAACAATTCAGAATATTTGAATAATGTTTTTCAATAGGAACAACCTGTGTGATGTTTTGATACAGATGAGTTGTATTTTTTATCTTCACACTCAATACACGTTATTAGCATAAACACTCCAGAATTCTATTTCAACTATTGGAAATAAATTAGAAAACGAAAACAACTGAAACAGAAAGGTGAAAGCATTGTTCCTAATGTAAGCAAATTTTTTTCGATCTGGCGAATAATTCGATATAACTATTCCAGACTCAAGAAAAACGGAGTCAGTACCGTGTTCAGCGCATCTTAGACACCTTGTCTACAAATTTTTGAATAAATCTATGTCAAAAACTGCTCGAAATTCGTCGAAGGATAAGGATGTACTTTCAGTAGATTCTTGAAATTTCCCCGAAATTGTATTTAGATATTGACTTGGTTTCATAGATCATTCCAACCTGTATATTTATTGAATGAATTAGAGAAAAACGTGAATATGTGTGGGGTTTTCATTTTGGGTAACAATATTTTCACGAACTTTCTGTTTAGATAATTTTCACCTCAATCACTTTTTCGTATGTGAACTTATCCATCAGACGAAACGGTTTCTTCCAAAAATAGATTCACCATTGCATATATCAGTTTAGTCATAGCGTATAAATTCTACAGTGATAAAAATCCTCATTTTTAATGTTTGAGATAAAAGTCAACGTCACTTGAAACGAAAAATCTAGTCTAGATAAATGACATTTACGGTTAAAATTATGAAAAAAGTTATTTCCTCTGGGAATATCTCAATACAAATCAAATAATCAAATAAATATCGACCCATTTTCATTTATTATTAAACAACCTGATATTGATGATTAATATTCTAGGAATTGTTTTTTCAAGTTGCGATTGCAAATAACTTTGAGTAGATAGTATCTATCTAGTATCTAACTGAATATCAGGAATATCCTTTGCAATATCAGTTCCTCGGTATCATCAAAGCTTTTTCAGGCAAGGGAAATTTTAAACAAAGCCGAGAACAAGAGCAAAGAAGATGGCATACTACCAAAAAACGTCAAGGTAGATTACCGATTTTATGATGACGACTGTAAGCAGGGCAAAGCTTCTGGTAATTTGATAAAGGCAATCAAGGACGATTTATGCATCCATGCAATGTTTGGACCCGTTTGCGATTATTGTATAGGTAAGTTTATCCACAAAAAAAGTCGTTAGACTGTTTTAATATAAAAAAATCATAATTTCTATCCATGTGGTGAAATGAAACACAGTGTGTATATAGAACTATTTTCAAAACGTGATATTTCAGTAATGTATAGTTTTTCATATAAAATTTTTTGTCGTATACCGAGTGTCATGAGTTTTTGGCCCAGATCGATAACCATTGAACAGCTTTTTCAATATTTCTAAAAATTCGACTAGAATTGACAAAATTCATTAGCAAATCCAAGGTTTCTCCAAAAAAAAATTGGTATCAGTGTGAGGTGTTGCCATGATTATTGATTTTGCACTAATGTTATTGGAAGATAATGACATAATGTCAGGACTATCTTCCTCGAATAAATGGACTGAAACTCGCAATTGGACAGTTTTTTTGAAATTCTCTCTACGCTACTGGATTGAACGAAAAAAAATGCCTCAAGAATATGAAATTTACTTTCTTCTAACTTCTCTAATAACAATGATATTCGGATGTGTCGAAAAGTCGAAAATTCGAACTTTTGGCTACTACGTCATTGTTTTCCGAATTTTCCTATACAAAAATCGATATTTGCCGATCCTGTATAGTAGAAAACACCCAATTCCTTCCAGGTATCGTTGGTAGAACTGTGAAATACATCGACGTACCAATGTTCACACCAACCGCATTGAGTCTTGACTTCACCAAACAGAAAAAGAGTTTCGATGACGATTATTACTTGATGCTCAATTCAGGCATCACGGATTTCCAATCCGTTTCGAAATTCTTCGAGTTGATACTCACCAGGTGAGTGGAGCATGTTTATCAATGGAGAATCACTCCAGCATTGCAGTCGGAAAACTTTCGTAGATATGGCTGGAGGAAATTCATCCTGATGTACGAAAGACAGCAACAAGGTGAAGTGGCTGGAGTTGATACGTGCTACCTTTGCATGAGCACTCTCGCCACTGAAGTGAGCCACTTGAAGCCAGATTTTGTTGATGGCGACTTGAATTTATTAGGAATGAATTACACCGAATTTCTCATGAATAAGGTTGGAGTTGACTATGGAAGTGAGTGATTTATTATGGGGGACAAATCATCTGTCTCCTAGCGCACTTCGATAATAAAAATCTTTTATATTTCCGAAGGTTAAAAATAGACGAGATAAATTTGTGATGAATTAGAATAAAGATAATATGTATCATGAGAAATGGCATGGCATAGACCCATTTTGTTATTTCATAAAAATGAAGAACTCTGTCATTTAATATTTGTATATAATAAATGTCTATGTGAATGTTCAACTGATTAATTTTTCAGTAATAATAACGTGTACAAACCAAACAAACATAAGGAAAATTGCGATAGAAGCAGCGAAACTGAAAATGATGGATCGTGGGGAATATATTTTCTTCAATTTAGAACTATACAATAAGTGAGTACATAATTCATAATTCTAGAAACTCAGTTTCATTCAGAAACCAGAGATTTGATATTAGAAGTGGTTTATTTTCTTGAAGAACAAATGGACAAATCAATTGAAATTTGATCTAATAATCTGGACATTTTCCATGACCTTTCTTTTTACCATAATTTCAAATTACACAATGATAATAATCACAAATATAATAGTTCGTACAGAAATCACTCGTTTTTTTAAATATTTAACAAAAATGTTACGTTATTAACATTTCAATAAGTGTGATCTTGCCAGATTTTTGGAAACGACTGAAATGCCAATTTACGTGAAAAGAATGTGTCTCGTCCTTAACACTCAGAATCGATTTTTTGCGTCTTCAGGAATATACAGTGACATTTATAAAGTACGCAACAAATAAAAAAAATCTCAGTCAGTAATGAGAGATATTTTGCCAAAACTTTTTCTATTCTATGGAATGTAAGGAAAAATTGACAGTTCTACAAATCATTTCATCGCTGAGGTTATCGGACTGAGTTTCCGAATCAATACCTGATTTTTGAATATTTCCTTCATGTCGTAGCGAGCTTTTGTGATCTACCATGCCTGATTCCGATAAAATACCTCTTATTTCAGTGCCACAATTCCTTCAAGACCGTGGTACATGAACGATTCCGAAGAAAATAACTCTTTAGCAAAGAAAGGTTACGAAGCAGTCTACACCATAATGCCTTACGCAGAAACAAACTATTCCATGGTTGCAAGTCAACTGAAAAGAGGTAGCATGTTTCTCGATGGTCTCTATGATGGTATGATGATGTATGTACAGGCATTAAATGAAACTAGGAACGAGACACAGGGCAAAGGAATAGAGACCATTTCTGGATGCCATATAGTCCACAAGATGATGGGGAGATATTTTAAAGGTGAGTCACTAGGCGTAATATTTTTCAGGACAATCAATGATGAATTGGTCGAATTCAGGGGATTCAGAAGGAAAAAGATACTGAGTAGATTGTTCAAACATATCCTAAGAAATCAACTATTTTTTCCTTTTTCATCGGAATCACTCGAAAGGGCGTGTTGAAATCTTCAACTTCCAGTATGTTAACCTTGCCCAAATCTTTCGAAAATTAACAAGATATTTACTTTCAATCGATACACCAAGATGATCTCTAGTTTATGTCGAATAAAAAAGTCTACTTTTACTTCCGGTTTGGATATTCTCAATTTCAAATGGATACTGCGTATTGATACCACAGTGATCGTTTACCCATGAGACTAGAAGTTGATGAATTCAGTTTGATAGGACTCAGGAAGTGGTTGGCTGCAGGATAAATGTGCACGTTGTAGGATAATTCAACACTCGTCCAGTTCTCCACGTGTAGTAAACTTCTAATCGTGGATTTAATTAGAACCGAGCTTTAATTTACCGAAAACAGAGTACATGTATAGGATTACTGACAATCTCAGGCATATTCTCGGATTCCTAGGCTAATAATAGCAGAGAATTAGTTTTGTTGACTTCTACGCTCGGTATATTTGATGGGATTATTACGAATGGGTGGTCGAATATTGCGATAACGGCTCAAAATTAGATAATACCACTGCCGTGAGTTATAAACCATAAGCCACCGATTTCCGCCAGTGGCGTCTCTAAATTATATCTGGTTATTCTAGACCATGAATAATCAAAAAGTAGAACAAATCTCTCAATTCATAAGTGAATCATCAGTGCATCTAATAAAAACGAAACACAAAAATCAATATTGATATTTTCGATATTTCTCAACCATGTGCGCCCTTCTCCTCCACTGGTGTTACATACAGGGCGGTTCATTCGTGTGTAGAATAACTCAGGATAAGTTTTGAACATGGGCGTAACGAGGGAGGGTTATTGGGGTCGTAACCTCTCCCCCCATTTCTCAGAAGAAATTATTGCGTAATTTTTGAAGAATACATTATGTGGACATAACTTGAAGGCATGAAATAGTTGTACAAGATGGTGAAATGATATACTGGGTGCTCAATTTCAATAAACCACTTTTTTGCTGATTGAAATCTCCTGAATCAATGCTTATTCAAAAAAAACACCCTGTATACGAATTGAGACTCTGTTCGTACCCACCAGAGTTCACTTACTTATGACTGATAACAGTTGCATTCTGAGGAAAAAAGGAAGATGGTTCTAGATTCAGAATTTTATGCTAAATTCAATAGTGCATGAATGTACAGGTTGTCCTGTTCCTTAAAAAAAGTGAACTCAATGATCTCTCGCCTAGGCTAATCACCCTTTATATCTCGAAATATTTTGGGATTATGTATCGCTTGGTTCATCTGATATCTAAATAAGATTTTCTTGATATAACCTCAAATGTCACTGCGATCAAATCTGTATTAGAATCTGTCATTTCAAGTTAGTGACTTTGAATGAGTAGGCATAGGTTAAAATATTCGATACATCAATGAAAATGATCAATTTTGCTATACTTCATCGTTTTTCTTCAGAAAAATGTACTAGCATCAACACAAGTCAAACAAAAACAGGCAGACACGTGTATTTTATGCTCTAATTAATCAACATCACTCAGACCCATAAATGACATGAGTAGATTAACCTAATTGAAGATATATGATACCCAAATCGAAGACCCCATGATTGTGGCTCCTCCCTGTACTACGTTTTTCCGAAAGAACTCGGAAATCTAATACACGAAGACAAATTCACAAATTCAATCGGGAGACTGGCTGTTGTATAATATAAATGCAACAGGCTGAGACTCGTATGGATGGTAGAAAGCAGAAGGATAGAGAGAAATAATTCGAATGAACAGGGAAGGGCGTATAAAGGGAGGATCTGACAGAGCATTTTACTTATGCAAATACAGATCTGGACATGTCGGGAGAAATAAAGGAAGGTCTCGTGCGAATCAGGGTTCAAGGTCATGAAATCATATATCTCAAGCAGAGGACAATGCAGGATTTTTCTTCATATTTTATAATCTAATGACGTAGTAGGTGGATGTGGAGTGTATTCTGAATAGTACATGATGCCATTTGCGCGATTGTCACATTAGAATACAGTGTGTTTCAGAATTGAATTGATGAAACGTCGGTGAGAATTATCTTCAGAAAAATGCTGTTGTAGATTTAGTTTTTCTGAGGGACTATGAATCATCCACGTTGGATGTTTCAGATTGATAATGATTGCATATTGTATCAAGATATCTTGGGAAATAAAACGCCAAAACGGTTGAGGTGTCGGAATTTTCAAAAAATAGTTCTCATAATTCAACGAACTTGTTTTCAATGAGAACTATTATAGCTGCAACTGTGATATTGATCTCTTTTCAGGAATTTCTCGACTAATTCATTGAAGATTTCTTCTAGGAAGGAACGAAGACTTTTATGTAGACTGCAATGGAATTCGTTCCCGAAAATTGGCAATGTTGAACATAAACGCTAATGGTGACTACGAACTTATGGCGTCTTATTCATCTTTCAATAAATCCATTGACACCTGGAATATGCGATGGCGGTATGGAGCACCTCTGGATACCCCAGCTTGTGGATATGATTTATCAAAGTGTCCCAGTAAGTCCATGCAAAAATGTTGAGAATCATTTATTTTTTATAATCAGAAAATATAGTATATCAAACTTCATGCTTTATGTTAATCCTTTCCGTTATGTTGCAAAAATACAATTTTATTTCGAAATTGTTGAAAAAGAATTACCGTCACCATTTTCGATAAAAAAAAACAAAATAAAAGTTTATGACAGAAAGTTTGAAATGAAATGTAAGATATGATTGATGTTGAGGCGTTCACATGAAGCTCCCCTTTCAAATATTTATAATCAATCATTAATATTTGTCTCATTTCCAGCCTATGATATTGTGATGATACTAGTCGCCTGTTTAGTGGTCCTTATAGTAGTTGGTTTAGCTGGCGGATGTTTTATTTGGTACAGGTAAGAAAACCCAAAAAAGCTGCGTCTTATAGAATCAATGTTCACACTACCATATCTACATTAAACCCTTTCTTGAATTTGGTAGGCTTGTTTCCATGTCCATGTTTTCTGTGTCTTCAGATCTGTTTACTTCGTTCCAGACAAAGGAAGTTGGAGTCTGAAATTGAGGCCAAAGCGTGGAAGGTCAACTACGGTGATATATTATTCTTGAGTTCCAAACCAAGATCCAGTTTTCAGTCTTTGAGGGTATGTAAACCAACAAAACAATAGATCATCTCCATACATTTTCTCCAGTTACTTCAGAGTCTGATCTTTCATTTCAGTCTGACCTGGATACGATCAGTCTGATAGGAGAAAGACAAATGTACGCACCCTTGGCATTCTACAAGTCGATGAAAGTAGCCGTGAAATTCCTATCAGAAGCGAAAATCGAACTAACCCATAGTAATTTGTACGAACTGAAAGTAATGAAAGACTTGTCCCACGACAACCTAGTGAAGTTCCACGGTGCAAGCCTAGACGTACCAAACTGCCTGCTCACAGAGTACTGCCACAGGGGCAGCTTGCAGGACCTCCTGGAAGATGACCAAATCAAGTTGGATTGGACATTCCGAATCTCTCTAATAAAAGACCTAGTTAGTGGAATGAAATATCTCCATGAGAGTGCCATCAAATCTCATGGTGCTTTGAAATCTTCGAATTGTTTAGTGGACAGTAGATTTGCTTTGAAGATTGCTGATTTTGGACTGTCCTTTCTGAGGGTGTATGCAGATGAGGATATTTACAATAAGGAGAGCCACTCCTTTTGGCAAAGTGAGTATACCATTTCGCCATCTTCACACTATTTTCAACGCACCCAACATATTCTTTTCTTTTCCTGGAAAATTTCAACTTGGTCCAGGCGTTCATGAGTTTTCCATTAGATATACTACCTGTGAATTTTCAGTGCAATTCGACGAGATTCAAACCGATTCAATAATCCCTCAGTGATTCACATTGACTTGAAAATTTAAGAGTATGGATTGGTTCCCGTTCAGGAATTTTCTTGCAACTGAAATCCAGTTTTATTGCCGGGAATTTGATATCTGATCGTGCTTCAGAATGGCGTTTCATACCGTTGAATATTGCGACGAGATAATAGCATACGATGCAGTAAACAAATATCGCATATTCCACGAAATTAAATTGGTTCACTGTTTTTTCGTGTAAACAAATCCTTGATCACATTCGCTCGCAATGCGTCATTATTTTTGGTGGCGTCAGCTCCAGATACCTAGGGGGAAAAATGGGGGCATCACTTCCACGTCATTCATAATTAGAATACCACCAGCTGAATATCGAAATAATAATAATGAAAATTGAACGTACTCTATTTTTAACTTGTTTTTCATCATCAGGATTACTGTGGACTGCTCCAGAACTCCTGAACATGGATCCAATTCCTCCAAATGGAACACAGAAAGGTGATGTCTATTCGTTCGGACTCATTATGCACGAAATTTTGGTGAGAAAAGGTGTTTTCTACCTTGGAGACGTTAATATGAGTGCTGAAGGTGAGTTCAACAATATCTCATCACTCGTTCAGGTGGTGTTTCTTCATGTTATTTCCGAAATTCTGGTGGTTTAGGCTTCCTTAATATAAGTTAAAATTTTGGTGGATGCTCGATGTTTGGAGTTGACCTCATTGGGAGATCGATTCCAAAAAAACGTTGAACAGACAATCGAGGAGGGGAAAAATTTATTCATGAAAACGTAGTAAAATGTCCTTTGAACAATTGCCACCCAACTTATTATAGAGGAAATCTTGTTTGAAATATTGTTTGATAATAAATCATAGACTTTTTCATCAGCAATTATTCAACACAGCACGAAACTACGTGTTATAATTTATTGAGTTTATAAATAACAGCACAAAATTGTACTGATTTTTCATTAAATGTGTCTACACTGTGAGCAGTTGCCCTGAAGAACGTGAAAATAATATTCAAGGGACTTTCTTTCATCGAATCAGTTTATCTTCTTCGCCATCAATTCTTAATTTTCTTGGTGGATCGAATACCAGAGTAATAATTACTCATTAGAGAGAAATTCGATGGGAAGAAGATTAACTACGAAAGAGAAACACTCACATCAAATTCCTCCTTACTTATTGAGAATCACTGTTCTTCATTTATTTGACAGTCAGGATTCTCCGTCGGAGCGAATATCGATGAAATAAGCTCTTGTTTTGTCAGAAGCAGTCACTAGGTCGTGAAAAACAAAAGGCCGTGGATTAGGGAATCGTTATTTCACAAATTGATCACAGGAATAATATCCGTGAAGACGATTGAACATCGAACTTTTTAATGAGCAGCGCTGTTCTAACGTATCCGAAGTTAATCAGATTTCATCCATCCCACTGACACAATCCCTTGTGTAATAATTTCTGTGAGGTGTCGAGAAATGTTGCGGTGCGTTTGACTTTGCCTTAGGAAAAGTTTTCATCACTTCCTTGGGATTTCCAAAGTGGTCTTATCAATTGAAGACGCTTCTCGTAGTTGAAAGAACCTATTGGAAACGCTCTCAACGTTCATCATTAATTAAGCAGCTGTTTCGGAGATTCCAGCAAGGAAAATTGAACTTCCATTTGGAGATTCCAAAACATCCCATCGATTAAATTGATTTACATGAAAGGGTAGCTATTAAATTTTCACTCAAACTCTACCCGATGCCGATGGTGAAGATTCTAAATGAGCATTCAGTTAGAAATGACGGAGAGATTTTTTTATACAGGAACGTCACGAAATTCACATCTAGATCCAGGCAATCTATAGAATTGGAGAACCAGGATTTTACTATTCAAAGAATTCATGAAAATATTTCAGTCTGTTCATTCACGTTTTGCTTTTCCACATCGACAGAATCATTGCATAAGAAATGTTGGCAATGAATTGATATTACTATTTCTTGATGTCATCTTGTATGAAGCTGAATCATGCGGTTGACTGGCGACTGACAACTATCTAATATCCAATCAGAATTGCTATTATCGGTTCACAATTCAATCACGTGACTGAAATTGCCAATAATATGCAGTGAATCTTGGGACCACCAAGTCTCATTAGGAGAAAATATAGACCACATTGTATGTGCTATCCATTGTGAAGGACTAACAAAGTTGAGGTCCGTACAATGCGTTGAAATTGTCGCTGAGAACACAAAGCTAAACGTTAAACGTAGGAGCCACACAATAATCCCATTGATGCTGAACTAACCAACTCCGAAATTCGTCTCTGAATAAAATATCCCGCTCCTGCACTGACCCTGGAAGTTGCGGAACATGAACCTGGGTCAGTTATCCAGACAATCTGAATCCAGTCAATGCGGAGCGTTTTTGTCGGGCAAGGTTTGACTCGACGTGAAAACATCTGCTGTGTCCCTATGTGCGACCCTATTTTGTCAATTTATTGGACCTGAATGAATTCGATGAAGCTCCAGTATTTCGGAAAGACAATAAAATTAATGCAAAATGATTTGAAGGAGTAACAGAGGCCGGCGCAAAAACATCGATTTTAGCAGCTAACTTCAATGCAGTACCGGTTTTAGATATTTTCGTTCTTTACACCAATTTAGGTTCCAATTTCCCAGAGTTACATGCATGAAAGGATAATTTCTTCATTCCAATCACCGATTCTATTCACTTTTATTCACTCACAAGAAGGTTCAAACTAGAAAATTTACTTATTTCTTCTTATCCATCTTTAATATATTTACCTAATTCCTGGAATCAACATTAATATATTTCATTTCATTCACTGAATGAAATCATAGAATGTAATACGGAAAAATATGAATACAATATCCGAATAACATTTGACGTTTCGTGATGTTCGACGTTTTTGATGTTCCGTAACGTGTGACAGATGAAACTAGGGCGTGAAGCTAGTTTTCAATTGATACAACTCCTCATAACAATACCTCGAGATATATTGCAGTTGCTTTGTTTTTGCTATATCTATTAATGCCTACTAATATCTTCGACCCTTCAGAAACAGAAATATCTGTCAAGGACGGCCCATAGAACTTCCTGATGGTTCTAATTCTAGATAATACCGTTGATGAGCAGATCAAACGGCATGCATTGTACGTCCTCATCAACGCACTGAAAAGCTCTCTGGATTTATCAGATAATACTGTCTAGGGCCAGACAATTCAATCCTTATAATATCGGTCATTGAAAAACTTTTCCATATTCATCAACTGGAATATCTAACACTTTATGACGATGTGTATAAATAAATGATGAGATGGGGTGAGTCTATCTAAAAATAACACATAAAGCAAGTCGCTATTGTTTCTTGATTAAGTGAAAGGGCCCAAAATTTTGTGTTCTAGTGGTTTTTTCATGAGACGGTCCTGTTTAGGAGGGATTTAATGGATAAGTAACTAGAATGCATCCAAGATGTCCTGACAGAGACATTTTGTGAGATGAACCTATTGATGAGGATTATTTTCGATAGATTTATAATACAGGGTGTTCCAAGCATCTTTGTACCGATATAGGAAATGATAATCTATTGAAATTTCTTCAGAAAATTTCTCCATTTCATCAACATTATTCTTCGATTAATATCATATATCAAGCGTTACTTTTATATAATATCAATTTTGAAAACTTTTTCGAGAGAATTCCGAATTGAAGTCTGTGTAAGCACAAAGCTCCATAGTTTTTTCTTCGTCTTCAAAATTGAATCCATATTCCAGACCAAATGATTACTGGCTTTGAAATAATAGTGATTTGTATTGGTGGCACACCTACAATGATTCTGAGACTGTTGAGCTCAGTTCAATTCGAACCAATCACATCAAGTGTACACGCTTTATCGCAATTTATCCAGAGAGCCAGAATCACCTTGAATCGAATTTGTCAGTCTCATTACGAAAAACAGTCCTGCTTTTGAAAATAATGAGCTACGTCATGTCATTTACTTGGAGTTTTATTCGCATTTTTTGTTTCTCTTTTTGTCCTATGCACTCCAGATCTAGATCCAGATATTCAGAAAATTTCTGATCAAAAATATATTGGAAGATCTATTTCACGGAATACATCGAACAAAGGAAATGAAACACAATAGACAGTTGTTATACAGAAAGTTGATTCGTATATTAAACAATACATCTCAGATCCTCATTCAGTTTTTTCTATACAATGAAAAACATTACAATACAATAAAGAAGGAATACAAAAATTTCATTGAAATTCCTTTTGTAGTGTGTTGGCCAATTTCATAGACTTTATTGATTGTTGTTACTAGATAAGTAATTGGGTATAAGGTTGACCTAATCGATTTTCAACTGCGCTATAAACTTCATAGTATAATTACTGAAAGAATACTAAATCACAAATAAATATTTTTGAAATTTATTCATAGCCACGAATGGTATTACATCTATACAAACAATGCATCACAAATACGTGCCTATTCACGAATTGTAGATTAATGAAATGAAAAACCTAATGGTTGGTTGTTAATCTGACATCTGATACTTTATGATCAATGCTTTCGATGTCTGTTGGCCAACGTTTTTTTTACTATTTTTTAGACAAGATTACAAGGGTGCGCAATTATTTTCACACATTATTCAGGAGCGGAGTTGAATAATTGATGAAATGATTCTCAGAAACTGCAAATCAATAGTGCATTATTTTTGAAAAATTTCGAAAATTGTGGCAAGTCACTAAAATTGATGAAAAATTATGAAAATATAAGCTCTATAGAACTGAGCTCATGAAAAATTAGGGGCGATTTTCGCATTTTACTCGGTAGAATGTTTTGGAGTTTTTGGATATAATAAGGTGTATTTTCAGCTATATTTTGAGATTTTTTTCATACAATAATATTGAAAAATTACGAAGTTATGTGCTTTCTTCTTCGAAGGTGCCGAAAAAGCCCATGAAAAATTAGAAGCCCTGAAAAAATGTGTCGAAAATATGAACCGTTTTCGAAGAAATTGATAATAAACAAATTCATTGATATTTGATCTCTCCTGTATATGAGACTTGTATTGTAATCTATTTTTGTGTATACATTAGGATTAAAAGTAATCATAATTTGTTCATCCAAAGTATAAGGGAGAAAAAACAAGCGCCAACAGTGTATATTTTGACAAGCTGTCACGACTCTTTCTGAATAATTTTACTACAGTTATTTTCAACCGATTTTCAACATTTTCGAATAGAGGACCACAAGAATAATCCGATAATAATCATCTGATTGCTCTATGATATTAAGAAAAGACAATAAATATAATGATTAATACGGCGCTGCACTAACATCTGACAGTGCAACGATCGCGATTTACTGCACGCCAGTGAATAGTAATAGTCCGGAGTTGGGAGTCCGGTGATATTCCGGCAGTCGTTCTTCCGTTACCATGCTGTAAGCATGGCGAGCGCAAGCGGCACCAGAAGCAGAAGTGTCATCGGCATGTCGCTGAACTTACCGCAGGAGAGCCCCAACGGCAAGGAGGTTGGGACCTCCACATCCCCCAGAAGGGCAGTCAGTCCCCTTCTGGAGGTCCGCAGGCCGCACTGCACGTTGAATTGCGAGTTCTGCAACCAGATACTCATCGATAGGTTCAAACATAACATGACGCTAGAAGAGAAGACAAGTAAAGGTCTTTGATTGTTGATGTTGATCGTGTTTCGCTTTGTTTTGCATGGTTCCTTAGTTTTGGGGTAGTTTCGGAACTTTTGGTTTTGCGGAGTTTGTGCGCAACATGCGTCTTCAGTTCACCCTGGCACGTGTTGTATTCATTGCGTGTTCACTAGTTTCCTTTACTTTCCTTACTCAGGAATATTCTCAAGCAGATCAAATCATCACATTCATCATGAAAAATCAAAGATACATGGTGACCTCGTTTTAGTGATTTCGCAAAAAAAATCCCAAAAAACACCTTAATATTCCATTTTTGAAATCCTCATGAAAGACTGAATTTAAAAATATATCACCCGTAAAGTTTGCATACAGTGGTCTTCTAAAATAGAGAAAGAAATCAAGAGAATTAAAAGAATTATTTTACTCATGTAATTCTCATTCTAAATCTTCAAGTTTCTGAAGGAAAATGCTCATAATTATCATACATATCAAGCGAGTTAGTTGTGACAGCTCACCGGAAAATGCGATGTTGCTGCTTTTCTTTTTCTTTCGATAATACTGTGAAACAGAAATTTAGGTTAAGAGTATCATTCAAACTGTTTCGAAAAATGTTCTCGATTTATAATATATATACTCCAAAATTTTTCTCAATATTTGTACAAGAATCACCGAACTCAATAAGTGGATCAAAGATTCATTTCCAAATGAATTGGCATCGCTATGAATTCACTGTGAACTATTATCCTTAAACAAATAGAATAAATAAGCTAAATTAAGGGCATTTCTAGACGACACAATTTATGTCTGTGATATTCCCTTTGTTTTGAGTTTTATTGTATTGTAATTTCAAATTTATCCACTGGATTAAACGGTCTTACTGTATATACATCTCAAGAAGCGTAACATATTTCCATGAGGATCTCCCATTAAACAAATTAAATGTTGAATATCTCCCTTGAAAAAAAAACAATTCTTATAAATGTCATGAATTTTGAATAATATTCGACCTGTCTAGGGATTCTTCAATAATGTCTTACAAGAGCGTATTCCGTACTTGAAGAAAGCTCCTTACTTTTCCATGCCTCCGTATCGGATTTATTCTAGAGTCTAGAACTTTTTTACTGCATGTTGTTTGCGAAAATCAACAATACTATTTGCAGATTCTCCAGAAAACAACACGATTCAATGGATCAATAATTGTTGTCGAACTCTTGAATTAAATTGTCGCATAGATTTGATAAAATGATATGATGGAAATACGCAGTATTTGGATGATATCTCCTATTTTCCATTTTCATCCTATTTGAAATATTGAATAGGTGATTAATTATCCAAAGCCGCATTAATCGCTAATTGTATTGGGAATGGATTGGTTGGTTTTCAATAATACTCTGCCCAGTCATCATTTTGAGGTTATATTTTGGTAACGTCAGTTCAAAAAATTGATTGAAATGTTCCCATCATCCCATTTGAAACCAGTTGAGCGGGATGGTCGTATTCAGCTAAGTTCCCATATTCAGTCCAAAGAAAAGAATATTCTCCAATAGTTCTTATTGCGAGAGATCCTCGCTAAAACTCGATGAGTGAACACCTGTTAACACAACTTCATGGCATTTCAAATCTCTGATAGGATTAGATAAAGAATTCCAGAAAGATGGACATCTGTACGGTGATTTTTCTTCCTAGCATTCACTTCTTTTCATCCTCTTGTTGCTTCTATGAAAAATAATAGCAACTTCGACAATAAAATAACGTCCCGCACACGGATTTCATCTCAATCCCTTAGGATTACGTTTCTACGCTCAGAACTGTATCATTTCTTACCAGTTGTTTGTCTCGTAGTTCACTTAGGATTTGTGAGACAAAACATTTGTTATTTCCATATGAAATAAGTCAGTCAATAATTAAGGTTCATATTTTGCTACTTCGTAGTTTCTTTGTTCTATAAAGAACATATTTGGATTACAGGAGAAAGCCGAGAAAGATAGAGTAAGCATCCAGGCATTGTTTTAGAAGAATGAATTCCGAATTAGAGATGGTGCACATGACGTAGGTGCATATTAGAACATACAAAATTTATTATAGAAATGACTTTGCTAGCAGTTCCGGAAAACCTTATTTTCTGGTTGGCTCTCAACAACACTTGCATTATTAATGTCTTCTTTAATAATACTCTACTTCTAGTAACCCTTTCGAATTAACTCAGGACGTCAAGGATTTAACGCTTAAATGAAATTAAAATTGTAACATGGCGTGAGAGCATTTTTCATTTGTTGTTGAAGTAACATGAAAAGTGTTTTACTTTTCATTGATAAAACCCGCATTGAGGCTTCTGATTATCAATCGTGAATTACTGAGTTGATTGGTTCGCCGTTGGAATCACCTTTTGAGGCATCATCATCAATCTTGGAACCTACCAATGACTTACACGGGAATAATAATTACGAAAAAACGAGTGGGTATATTTGCACGCCTGTAACTTTTCGTTTCCAGACACGTGACATTTCGTTGTACTTTAACATACTGAATGATTATAGTTTCCACGTGAAGAAAAAGTCGCATATAAAGTTCTGCATCGATATCTAGAACGTAATCAGTCGTATTCAGTTGCAAATAAGCGTTGAAAACTGCAGCATTTTCGAATTGCTTCAGAGCACAATTCAGTTGAGCTGTATAGATATTTACATATTTCATGTCGCATAATAACTTCAAAGTTGTTTTGAATAAAGCTGATTTTATGAATTGGAATTGGTATGAGTATTTTGCCTTCCAGCGAGTAAACGACATTTTCCAGTCCCCAGAAAAAAATAATTTTCATTCATTTATGCTCCGAATTGAAAACTCGCTGATGAAATCTGATGGAATTTCGAAAGACTCTTTCGGGGATACTCTATGTTTGCAAGTTTGGCTTTCAGCGGACCTATCCCATGCTCATCGTCTCGAAAATCATTATTTTCCGGTCAGCAACCTTCATTTCACTTGATGTTCAAGAGAAGTCAATACGTTATTAGTCAACGAACCGTCATGCAGAAAACGTTTGATATCACCAAGAGCCTTTGACTGCGAAAATCCTTCTATTCAACTCCAGGAAATATTGTATATGTTACCATTTGGTGCAATTTTATGAGAAGTACTCGCAGTTAAAGTTGTTATGGGCAATATCATCTGCAAAGTTAGTAGCGTATAGAATGGAGAATTGAAAATCTCGTGAAAATTGGAAATTCTAACGCAACTATGACCACATCATTTAAGTTGAATGTTATTTTGAACTATAAATTTTGACTCGACCGGAAGATTTATCATGAACACTAAACGTCAGGTTATCAATTTGAAACTACATTAGAAAGCTGTCACATGAATTTCTTCTGTTTATTTTGTGATACTAAGGAAAAATCCTGAAGTTGTGAGATTTGGAAAACTGAATGGAGATTTGCAATATTTCTCGTTGATATTGTAAATTTGACACATTTGCCTCAAAAACTGGGATACTCTTCAATTCTTGAATTTCCAACTACCTACAAAAGCTGTCATTTCATTTATACATAGTGTATTCATTGCGAATGTCGAGTATATTAAATCCAATTTTATGTTCATGATTTTCTCATCATTCAATTTGTTAGTGACAGAAAATCAATTCGATTTTCTACTATTCATTACATTCGCTATGAGACTTATGGTTGTAGAATTTTGTACTCATGACCACCATAGTGCAATAATAATTTTCCCGAGAAATTAGCACAGTAATGTCACCGGGGGTTATATTAGGTTAGAACAGTCCCAAAAGCTGTCCAATACGTGCATATCACGATCATTTACACAGGTCTGGTAACTCGTATATTGAGGAAATTTTTGTGGTAGGAATGATTTTTATTTAATCGAGAGAATATATAATATTTCTGTCATTGATTTTATTTACCATTCAAATACTAACCATTTGTTTTGTTCACAATACGAACTGTCAAAGATTAATCACGTGATTATACCCCTAAATCCTCCTAGCGGATAATTATGGCAACTTTTTCTTCAAAAATGGTGCCAAACCCCACCACTCAAAAATGCCGTAGATTCCAGACCTGTGTATATGATCATAATCTACCCTCAATTGTTAATTCGAGAGAATGGAATGAAATATCATGACATTAGACTACAAACACATTTCAATCAAATTCTGTCCTACCATATGGAATTTATTCGACAATAAATAGTCCTCATTGAAATTGGAATTTAATTTCGAAATCCATACTTGTGTCGTGGGCTTTGTTTATGCATTGATTTTCAATCGTTTCCGTATTAATCTAAAATGACCAAAACATAAACAAAACGCGTATATTTTCTTGTAGATTGAACGCTTTGGAAGGAACAATATACATGACGAATCATTCCTTGGAACGTGTTTTCATTAAAATGCGATGAAAGAAGAGTGAGTTTTTTCACCGGATTCGGTGTACAAAGAATGAATGCACTTGACATCCTGTTGAACCCAATTCCGAACGAAGCATTTGATAAATTCAAACTTAATTAATTCTTCTCAATTCCGGCGGTGAATTGTTGAGTTTTCAATATCAATTCAATCATAATTATAAATCTTGAAGATGGAATATCGATACTGATAATTACTTTTTTTATCAACAGATCTCGTGTGAAATAGTCACCGGCTCAGGATTTAATTTTCTTTTTTCAGAGATATTGGAGACAGTGAAAAGGGGTTCCAGCCATGGGGAACCTTTGAGACCCATCTTGGGATCAGAAGATCAATACGAGGATGAAGTTGAACAGCTGATGAACAAATGTTGGGCTGAGGATTCAGCTGACAGGCCAGATTTTGCCACTCTCAAGAACAAACTACATCAGTTGAACAAGAAGTAAGATTTTGCATGACTATCACTAGTGTTCCCGAAAATGATTGACAGTATTGGAGCTTGATGATGCTTACATTTCAGTCATTTTCGTCAATTTTTGACAATTTGCGGTCTTCCAATTGAAAACAAGTACGTATCTGAGCGAATTTTCACTTATGCTTCAAATTGACATACTGTATATTCCAAAGTTCAGCTGAACTATTCGATTGGATAATCCGGTCATCATTGAATAATGCATCACGAAGTTTTTCTGTGCTATGGATTCCACGTAAATATAACCGTCAAGCTTTTGTTGTTGTCAAAATGGAATGGATGTGAACTCGGTAAGCGTATGTTTAAACATTAAAGGGATTAAAATCCATGTTATAACAGTGGATGGTTTAATTGTTATTACTCGCGATATAACAACCGTTGACGCGTTAGTTTATGTCAGCTATATACAGGGAGTGTGAGAAGATTCTGGGAATCTCTCAGATTTAGATAACACCTGAAAAAGGACATTGGTGAAAATAGTTTTTCCTCAACTTTACTCAAATTAACATTTACAAAGGAAACAATAATGGATAAATCAAGTTTCTGCAACTTTTTTAATCCCTATAGAGAAATGAATTCGAGATTGTGTATCACATAATGTTCCATTGTTATGGATGGATAAAAGAATATGGAACATTAAGGGTGAAATAAGCTTGAAATGAATTTGAAGCATCAAAGAGAACCTTCATAAATACATTTTCACAGCATGTCAAAGCATAATAATTTGTCTTTGAGATACAGGACGTCTTAGTTAAATTCTGATTTTCGTATTCTCGAATTGATTTCAAAAATATTGTATTCGATGACAAAATGAAATTCGATTACATATTGTCAACATTCCATTTGGTATTCATTCTACTTTCAAAAATCTCAGTTTTTATTATGAAGAGGACCAAAACATAATGAATAACGCTGCACATAATCAAGTGGATTTCATCAAAAGTATCACTAATACTAACAAACTCAGTCCAGTTGATTGAAAGCGTTGGAAAATCCTGCAATTTTTTAAATTCCGAATGAATATCAATTCATGGACCGCTTTTCACATTTACATGTTGGAATGAGTATAAAAATGTACTCGTATTTCAGTCGATGTTCTCATCGAAAGGCAATTGGCTGGTTTCCAGGTAATGAATTCAAACCCTCTGAGTGCGAGATTTTGATGAAAACATACTCTACTGCATAAATGGATTAGTTGAATACAGAAGCTGCATTTTTGATTCGAAACACGCGTTTCCTCATTCCGTATAACCACCTATTTTTCCATTTCATCGTTGAAGTTATTGTGAAAGAGACTGGTCCATAATGTAGTTGCGGATATTCAACCCTAACCTAACTTTCACATTCTGACATATGTCAAATGAACTGTCATGGACTTACTCGTGAAGAATTGAATCTTCCAAGTTCAGTGTTTTGCTGATTTATCAGCAGTAAATTGCCCGAATGTCATGTATAGCTTTTGGTTTTAGATATTGCAGCAACAGTTCCAAAATAACGACTACGATAAGTAGTAAAAGTGTTGAAGGGTATCACCACACCATCATATATGTGACGGAAATGTAACCCTCTGATATTGATAGTAGGGTTCTCCATTTACACATTTTCCTAAACATATTCCCAGAGGCAAGTCTGTCGCGATTGAGGTCAGCCTCAGACTGGAAGGTATTAAAATAACGCTTCGGCTGACATTTTCGCAATATCGCGTGAACAAAATGATTGGATGTGCTCTGAGAGAAAACTTATTTTATGTTACAATTTTTTTTAAGAGAGGTACATAGGTACAGTGTCGCGTCACAGACAACTTATAAACGTTTCTTCTGGCGAATTTATTTTCAAAATGCTCGAGGTTTGCTTTGATGTTTGACTGAAAATTCCAAAATCGTCGTGAAGTCTTCGGTGTCCGTATGAATGCGATTTGTCGAATATTCCTGAGTAGAAAATCTCGAATAACTCGAATATCTTATTTCGGCAAATTTATTTCATGTGAAAATGCTCAAAATGTGGGAAAAACTAACTTGACCTGTCAATTTTCAAAATCATAAAAGTTATCGATGATGATCACTTGGATAACTCTCTATACAGGAAGAAATATAATTACATCGAAGTACAATGTTGTTTCGTATTTTTTATTGCAGGTTTTCTCATTTTGTTTTTATTACTTTAACAATAACCATCAAATCTTGGATCGCTTTCGGATAATGATTTCTGAAAATCAAACTTCGTTTCAAATGCCGAGCTATAAAATTTTGGTGGAGAGATAAACACGGATTTTTCTACAGCGAACTCAGTTTATCGGTTTTGCAGCGATAACGGTGAACTCTTTGTAACTACAAATCATATCCGATCAAGCTCAATTCGATTTTAGATAAAAAACAACTATATTCGTTTGGGGGTGGAATGGAATCTGTATTGTTATTTATTATATTCATTGTTATTATCATTATAAGTTCCAGAAGAAAACTAGGATGAGAATCTAACCTTGAGGAATCCTACACGTTGATAATTCTCCTGATGATATCCTTTGATTCCCATGATTCAATAGATAGATAGATTTTTCTAGATAATTAGTTCCACATAACTAGCATCGAGTTTCTCCAAACTTTACACTAACATTGTGTTCGAATTTCCGAATCTCCTACAAGTATTCTGAACTCGCCATAATCTAGAGGCACCACAGCTCAGAATTGCGGGACTATCAGAATATGAAAGCCGAGAGATAATTGAACATGGATCCCGATTGAGTTCGATGACAGATGAAAATGCTCTTAGAACTACTATCGTTCGTCCAAGAGAGTTGAAAAAACTTCGAGGTTAATTGATATAGTTTCAGCAAAGGCGTAAATCGTTAATTACTCACCCATCAAGCTGAGTTTAATTCATCAAGAAATAATTGTTGTATTACTGATTCCTAACGATCTTGTCCAAGAAACATCGTTGAACAACAGCGTTGAAATTATTCGAAACATTCTGCATTTCCAACCAGATTTCTCTTACGAGTATGCATTCCATTATAATGATATAATTGAATGCGAGCTTGACACTCTGCCTCGAGTGAGTTGGCAGTGTCTCGCGCCTTGCTAACACACAGTATATTTAATAATAACGTACGTTTTCTACTAATTGCCATCAGGAGCGAACCTTTGCAAAGTGCCTCTTGTTGTTTCTTATTTCGCTCAGAAGTGCCGTGTTATGGAAATGCATTCTTGACACAATAACAAAGAGGAGTTGGATGAAATGACAGATGACTTTGTCAAAGAACAACGTTGACGGCGACAAATTAGGCAGTGTTATTACGTAACAACTTCACTCGAATATAGGTTATAATAACACGAAAGATATCGTTAGTTTAGAGTTGTATATCTTTCGGAATAGCTAATCATTAAACTTTCGAATTTCTGTATCTATATTCGAGAATGAAAATATTTAGATGATTCATATGTATATATATACCTAGTACTTGCTGAAGGATTTCATAGAACGATTATTTGTAATGCGTGCGCTATATGTCTGCTTGGGTAATATAAGTTTATAACTCAAACCACATAAACTCAGACATTTTATGCATAATGGTCTATGGAGTAGACACCAGACTTACCTTTGATTGTTGCATATTCTCTGAAATACCCATTTCGACAAGTTTATTTTTCCAGGGGCAAAATTAGAAACCATAAAAGTCACTGATTCCTAAACACTCAGAATAAAGCCTTGACCTGAATTCGACCTTGACCAGAACTTGACCTGAATTTGATCATTACTTGACCTTGACTTGATCCTGACTCCTCTTCGCCTCCACTTTGACACTATGTCCTTGACACTACACGACAATTCCAGATTCGGGTGGATTTGATCAAATTCCCTTGTTATTCCAGAGACAACGATGGCAATCTCCTGGACAATCTGCTAGCCCGCATGGAGCAATACGCCACCACTTTGGAAGCTCTGGTAGATGAGAGAACCTCAGATTATTTGGACGAGAAGCGTAAATGTGAAGAATTGTTGCATCAGCTGCTTCCGAAAAGTGTGGCCAAACAACTGATCCAAGGCGAATCTGTCATAGCCGAGACATTCGATTGCGTCACTATCTATTTTAGTGACATCGTCGGATTTACCGAACTTTCTGCACAGAGTACGCCCCTGGAAGTCGTCAAGTTGCTCAATGATCTCTACACTTGTTTTGATTCCATCGTCGAAGGATTTGATGTATACAAAGTGAGTGTTCTACCATAATACTCTAACAATGAGAACTAAACCTCAGAACGATATCTGGATAATAAATAAATCAGACTACCACGGTGTTAACGCCTATTAGACTTCTATGTTCCAATTGGCCTAATGCGGCCCTGGAGAGCAATTCGCGAATGATGTAAATTTTCCGCATCCCGATGCAGCAATATTTTATTCCTGGAGTTGGAAATATTTTCTCGCCTTACTAGCACAGTTCAATCGTCCCGATGATCACTTCTTGAGGCAATAAACCATGACATTCAGTGCGCAAAATCCAACGTACATCTTCGAATTGTTTCGCCTAATCTTTTGTAGAATTAGTATTGTTTCTCTGTGGTATTTCAAGACAATAATAATGCCGTAACGTTAATTATGGGTTCGGGTAAATAATTTATTTCTATTCACAACACTTCGTACACTTATTCATAACTGACAATCGCTGTCTCGTGTTCAACTTGTCATTGAATGTCTTCTTGACGTCACACTCTCCAACTCTCTTCGCCACATGGTTCATTCTATATCCTATCCTTTTTATTGTCACGTTGTCTAGATCTTCGAGAATCAACTAAACTGTCGAATACAGGGTGTTATCTTCGCCAACACACTGACGCTTCTGCCTTATTCACCATTACATGAATTATTGCTATTTCAGAACGAATATTCTGTGTTTATTTAGAACTGAAAAATTGGTATTTCGCCGTGAAAAACACTGTATAGGTTTGTTAGTTTTGCATGGTGTGAAGTTGCATGTACCAATTTCTGGAGCGTATGAATCCAGGGAACTTGTTAGTGCACGATATCGAAAATTGATTCCAAAGCGTAATAACATGTTATTCTAAAATATCATCCAGCTGTGAATTTAATTGGATTGTTAGTGAAACTCGGTCCTGAATGACGCAGAATGTATTTGGGACACATTTTCCCATTTTGTTTCTAGGAATAAAGCTAATGAGATCCACAATTGCCTGCAGAAATTTTTTTTTTCATTTCTTGGAAGAGTTACCCTAAGAGAATTCAATAAATTTTTTTCTGTATATCATCGATACGAAAATATGGTCGATTTCAACTGTGGGTATTTTATCCTGGAAATGTACTAGCCGCTTTTTATTCCATTGTTTAATTTTCATCGTGAATCTTGAAATTGTATAGATATCAGAATTGTTAAAGCCCTATCACGAGATACGACCCTTCATTATGAAAGTTGTTCAATATTCAGCAAGCTTTTTTTCACGCTTTCGATAAACCATACAAAATATGCCTTTTAAGTGTCACTTACCGTCTCGTCATTTCTCCCACATTTCTATTTATTTCAAATTTCCTCAATTTCGATTATTGTGTTAATAATCCACAAGGTAGCGAGTCAAATTGGGTCAAATTATAGGATAAAATTTTCTCAGAAATACGTCCATTAGTGGAAGTCCTCGTTTTAGTTAAATCATACAGGTGCGTATTCAGAAGAATTCCACAATCTGAATTTCGACTGAATATTTAGTTCCTACCTACCTGTTCTGAGCCAAAATATACCTACGATAATTCACCATATCAGAGATTCAATTTTTTTGATACACGAATTTTTATCTTCAACTAGACACAATACACATGTAGGAATAGTTCATCAAGCATAATATTTCTATCTTTTTTTTATTTATTTCCAATTTTCTTTGTCGACAAAATACTTTAGATTCTCTCAAAAATGGTGAAGGAGCCTGTCAAAAACAAATCCTACGAATGAATGTGGCATTTTTGCTGAATATCTGAAATGCAATTCACGACACCTCAATTTTCAAGTGAACTCCATGCTCCGGTAAGTATCCAGGGATATCTGGGATAGAAGTTGCAGGTTACATTCGTTTTTCCATTATAGTTTTCCGACGACCACACGTATTATGAAGGTATTATTCAGCTTCTACATTCGAAGCTTCATCTGAATTTTAGATTCGATGTTTCTCGAGTAGTATTTGAAGAAATTCAGAATTATTTGGGTGGAATAGTTTCTCAACAATTCCCATATGTACCATCCAATAACATCCGATGCATTCGACGTAGAAGGTTTACGCTTTTGTGTGGAAGAATATAGCGAACATGCGAGATATTTTTCTCAACTTCGATGTTACTTTTGAATCTGATGGTAATAAAACGCACATGATCAACGAGTGAGAATAGTACCCATACCATCAATATATTCATTCGACATCAAATCTGAAACCTTTCTCCATTTTCATTTGAATACAGAAAACCATCGTACAGAGTGGCCCTAAAAATATCCGTGTTTTAAGTTCATAAAACAATACCGCAATGTTATGTTTCCGTTTAGAATAACACGCCCCAATCCATTCACAACAAAGCAGAACAGCTGTCAGTTTTTACGTGTAATTGCTGAACGTACGAGCATCCACATTCATTTGAAGGAATCGAGTGGGTATCAACAGACGCATATTGAATCCAACGTGTAGGAAGAGAGAGGATTTTTAGCGAATTCTCATTAGAATATCGATTCCTTACCCCCAGACGAAGCGAATTTAATCATCCACCTGGATAAATAAATCGACTTCTCAGGCAATTATCGGGTTTACATGTTCAGACTACTCACGTGATTGATAATTTGGCCAAAGTATCGCAAATTTCTGCAATTTTCAACATTATAATTCTAGGGACTGCTCAGAATGACCCCATTGTATAGTCTATTCAATGGCAACTCGAAGATTCTTTCAGCTCAGTATTGTTTGTTTTGATCTCATCATGGTTCTGAACCATAATAGTGTGATTCAGTAAGAAAATATTGGGATAGGAGAAAGGTATGGAAACTTTTCTGGAAAGTTCATAGTAGTTTCACTACTTCGCAGTTTCTTAAGGTTTTTGTTCCGATAGTTCTATAGTTCCAATGAGGAAAATAAAATATACATCGAATAAATTCAAGTTTTTCCGTCAAATTCTAAGTCTGAATAATGGTTAGAAATTTAATACACGATTGAAATCGGTTTCTGCGGATATTTTCAAATGTATTGAAGATATTTAAGATTTCTTTTCGTATTATCATAGAGCACCATGAACATTTGAGATTTCGCTAGTGAATTGAGCCAGTTTGAGTTTTTTTATCCCTTTCAAGGTTGAAACTATTGGGGATGCTTACATGGTCGTTTCCGGTTTGCCAGAGAGAAATGGTAATTTGCATGCTGGTGAAATAGCAAGAATGGCTTTGGCATTGCTGGCAGCTGTTCGGAAATTTCGAATTCACCATCGACCAACCGATCCACTGAAACTCAGAATTGGAATGCACACAGGTCAGTGCATTGGAGGGGATTTTCTTTGAGTTGAAATAAAAAAGTTTTCTTCAACGAAGTCCTTACTCAGAGAGTCGAAGTTTCATTTGAAAACTCTGTTTTAAATTATCTACATCGAGAAATGTTGAAATGAATACTATAGTTTAGGTTCATTGAACTGTCAAATTCAAATTTGGAAGTATCGAGATCGCGTCGTCCGTGCTTTGCCTCAAGCGTTAAATCATCGAGTCTATTTTTTGTAGGTCCTTGCGTTGCTGGAGTTGTGGGATTGAAAATGCCTCGTTACTGTCTTTTTGGAGACACCGTGAATACTGCATCTCGTATGGAATCCAACGGCCTGCCTCTGAGAATTCATGTCAGCCCGGTTACCAAAGCAGTTCTCGACACTTTCGGAACCTTTGATCTAGAGTGCAGGGGAGAAGTTGAACTGAAGGTTGGTTTTGTGACGCTATTCCAAATTATTATTTTCTCGAGGGAATCCCTTTATAATATGACAAAATTTTATAATGAATATAATTCTTCAAATAGAACTATGGAAAGTAGAAGTTTGGCGTTGAAATAGTATAAAATAGTAAAGATGGTTGTGATGAGATATCAACATATACTTTGAGGTTATGATTTATGAAACTTCGGTATGACGTACTTAAACTTTCGTGGATTATTCGAAGTTAAAGTTTTATTTTCAAACGCCTCAATCGGGTGTTAAAAATAAATCAGTTTCATTGCTAATTGAATTTAACATCGTATGGATTGGGGCTTTAAGTAATGCATCTGTTCTAGAAGTTTGCCTCTGTGCAAAGTCCATATAAAAGCTCAACTGAGATTGTAACTTTAGACAATCGATATAGTCTGTATAGATTCCGAAGAATTGAAAAACTGGGCGGGATATTACGTAATTCGAACCAAGTTCAAGGAATCCGATTCACTTGTTCAAATGTCCTGACTGGGATCATCAGGATATAAAAAGTAACTTCCATAGGAACTAGACATTATCATTTTTGCGCTGGTGGGGAGAAGTAGGGCTTGGAGCTTTGAGCTGAGAATTTGTGAGATGTCAGTTGAACTGGATCTGTTCAACAATGAATTATATCTGATTCTCAAACTCCGGTTCATTTAAGGGAAAGGGAAAAATGACGACATTTTGGTTGAATAAGGAGAGAAGTCCGAAAGTCACCACTCATCCTGGACCAACCCTGGAGGCTAGAACGACCAAATTTCCCACAACCCCTCTACCCAAAAATGCTCGTAAGGAGGTGCCTAGCAATGGTGATGTTCTCAATTTAGATGAACCGAATGAGAGCACCTCTGATGAAGCTGGCATACCCTTACTGTCAATAACAGCATCTCTTGAATCCGAATTATAAACGGCACCACCAAGTATTATTATATAAATGTTATGTTAGAACAAAAGAAACGTTATGCGAGAAACTGGAAACGTTAGGAAAATAGAAATAAGGTGGCTGAAGATTTTTTTTCGGATAACAATTATTCATGGTGAAAAATGCCGAAACGTTTGCAGTTTTCTCTCAAACATTTTTTTTGTGCTTTCCCCAACTTGACTGAACCCATGCTTCATAGAACAATGTTTAGAAGAAGATAACACGTCAAACCCTTCGATGTACAACCTGATGTGATAGTATATAAAATCGTTCACAATGTAGAATTTACTGTTTATTATTATTATCATTTCGCTACTACTTAGTTTCTGACAAAACGTGATGTTATTTAAACATAACTTCAATATGAAGTGACATGAAATGGTGATTTTAAAACCATAGAACTGATTTAGACCTACTTCAATACCATTCGATACAGACGAATTTTTCAACAAATACATATAGTATTATAGATATATTCTCATACACAAAGTGAACTTTTTTATTACTGTCCAAAACCACTCATATAGCTGTTATGTTAAATATACAACTATATAACTACCTAGTCAACTGAATATTGTATTCATTTCATGATAATAATGAGTCACTTCTATATTACTTATTATCTGGTGAATACAGTGTATAGTCTGTTTTATTAGTAAATATTTATTTTAATATTTTGTTATTACAGAGTAGGTTCTAAGTATATGTAAGTATATTTCACTGTTGATGACGTATATAACCTTGCAATTTTTATCGATGTGATTTTTTGTGTTGGAGAAATGCAGGGTTACCGAAAAGTTTTATTGGAATAGGTATAGAAAACTAAATTTGATAATACATGATATATTACAAGTCTATCGGAGTTATGATGAGTGGCATTCATATATTCGTGCCTCATGGAGTCAGATAGAGCAGAGTTAGGATATGCATATCATAGATAATTGACATTTGACTGAATTGTGATACGGAATACTTTCATAATAATTTTAAAATATATTGCTGCAAGAGTGGGAACCACGATCGTATACATAGGTCTTGCAACTCGTATATGGTGGGGGGTGACCCAAACATTGAGGAAACTTTTGTGTTTCTCATGTTTCGTCACCTGCAGCGCTGTTTTCTATTGTCACTTCGTCAGCCAATCACAAATCAGATCCGATCAGCTTTTTGAAAGTAGGAATGATTTTTATTTATTCGAGAAAATTTTGCAAGATATAATATTTCTATGATTGATTCTATTTACCATTCAAGTCCTAACCGTTTGTTTTGTTGTCAAAGATTAATCACGTGATTATACCCCTATGTCCTCCTAGCGGATAATTATGGCAACTTTTTCTTCAAAACTGGTGCCACCCCCCACCACTCGAAAATGCCGTAGTCTCCAGACCTATGTGTATGACCGTGGTGGGAACACAAAAAGTCACGCAACTTCAAATCATTAGGAATCCTCTATTGGGCATTTGTACCTATTGTAACTGCTTCACATATATGTTATGGATATGTTTCGCATTGAACAATAAACTGTGACTTAAATCATGACGTTTTTTTATTTTCTCCAATTATTCGAATCAACACCAAATCGATCTCTCATAATTTTTCTATGGCATCAAGAGAAATTTTCCATTTGGCATTTCCACAGGACAATCTTTGGTCATTATTGGTATTCATGATTCAATCAAAATGTTAATTGAATCCTCAAATCACAAAATATATTATTTATCTTCGATTATCATATTTTGGATAGGAAATATATGTTATGACAAAAATAAAGCGACATTTTCACATTTGGGTTACTTATTAGGAACTCAAAGTTTTAACATCTATATATTTCAATAACATCGTCAGGTAATTGAAACACTGAAATCAAGCTCTTTTCGCCATAGTATGTTCGATTATCCAGGGTAGATAGTTGCCTACTCTCGTGTAAATACCTGGGATATTCTTGTCTCCACAGCGTATACCCCAGGATACTACCCCAATAGCTACCCAACGACCATTTTCCAACTGATACATGAGTGGACCCCCAGAATCTCCCTAAAAAATCCACTTCAAAAGTTATCAACTAATAACACGAAAGTTGAACTAACCAAACAAGAGTCCTTTCCTCCTTCATATCCTGCTGCGCATATGTTATCCTCGGAAACTTTTTGGATCAAAGAATCAGCGCACTTTTGCTGAGGCCACACTGGTACATCAACTTGCAGCAGTACCTCGCTCAAAGGCCCTGCGAAGTACTGTTGTCCCCATCCAGCTACCACAGCAGTTTTGTTGACATAATCTTCGCCGTGTTTCGGTAGACATATCGGCCAGACATACGAGTTGAAGCTGGTTGGTTTTTCTAGTCTGAGGATGGCTATATCGTTTTCGTAAGTTGAGTACACGAAGTGTTCGTGTTTTATTATCTCAGCCACGGCGAGGTCGCGTGAACGTGTTTCTTGGGTTCGACCGAAGTCGTACTCTCCAACTCGTACTAGTATGCTCTTGGCAGTCACACTTCAAGAAAGATTCGGATTATTTCGTTTCCTAAGCGAATTTAACTCATTGTACCTTAGAACGCAATGGGTAGCTGTGAGGATATGACTGTCTGTTATTATAGCTCCACCGCAAAATTGTTGCTCAGTGCCTTCCGCATATTCCTTTTTGCGATACAAGGCAGCTATCCAAGGCCACGTTTGATTATTACCGGATGTATTCGTTGCCATCAACGGTTTACCACAACCTGAATATCATTTTACTAAGAATACATGTTTTCAAAAAGACGAATGGATTCATTGTTATTTTTATTCAATATCATGTGTTCTCTGGAACTTCAGACAGTTATGTTGATTCAGTTCCACCAGAGTATCATTTCACATTCATTGTGTTCCATACAGTTGCTTCACTCACATTTCCATTGAATATACCACGAGATAGAACGAATATTATCAGTATTAAACCCCATTTTAGTGATATAATTGAAATTTAACTAATCACTCACTGTGTGACTACCCCATTAATCAATAAGCAAATTACCGATTTGACTATCATTTTCGTCGTAATCATATCCTCCCGCAGGCAAATCCATGATTAACTGGGATCCAACTACTCCAGCACTGAGTATATCATCTGGACAACACACTCCAACAAACCTGTAACAGTTTTTCCCAAATCTAGTTATCTCTGGAAGTGATGAAAACTGATACGTCAGCTAATTTTAGTTCTTACGTTTTATCAATAACACAAAGGTAATCCAACGTATTAATTCGTTGAAATATATCGGTAGGACAATATGACGGGTGTTTGCAGTGGCCTGCAGCATCTCCTGGGGCTACACATTCTTGGTAGCGTTTGTTCAACTACAGAATTCCATAATTTTTATTGGATAATAAAAAGAGTAGTACTTACCTTGAACCTTTTACTCATGCCCAAATATCTCTTTCTTCTGATATAATTTATATTTGCAAGCTCCGAAGCAGCTGTTTCCCTTGATTCACTTTCGAGCGAATTATCTTGAAATGAACGAATGTTTTTTAATTGTATCCATATTCGAATATAAAATACAGAATCACTTGTTGGTAACTCACCTTTTCCGATTACATTGCAATAGCCCAAACTTAGAAACGCTATGAAAAGCAAGTTAACATTAATTTTCATTTTCTTTCAGAATAACTTCCAATAATTTTTTAGACTAACGCAAAATAAATGAACGAGGATACACATTACTTTATTCATTTATCTCCACATTTCCTGTTAGCTATACTTATCAAATATTGTGGGGGAGTATTTTTTGATTTCTACTCTCTGGTGAATAATATAGGTACCTAAATTGTTTATAATTGAATTGCTTCTTTGTCTGTGAATTTAATAATTGGGAATAGTAGTGAAGGAAATCGAATGATCAATAGCCAATCGAAATGAAATTAAATAAAAGATAGTAGAATTATAGAAAATCTTAGATAATCTGTGAAATTGTTAGAGGAGATCTTAAGGTTATTCCTTATGAACACCATCCAAACTTTTTCTACCAGAATCTTTAATTAGGAACAAAATAATACTAATGAATAAGCATATAAAAATTTTATTTGCAGAACAGTAATAAATATAATAAAAAGTATAATGATAAAACAAATGTGGATTCATAAAACCAATGAAATGTATCAGATGATTTGCAAAAGTTGAAGAGAATACTGTTATATAGATTTCATTTGGGCCATGAGTTCGTCTAAACTCAAATCTTTTGTATCTGTTGCCTCTTCACATTCTGCAATATCACTTTGACTTGGAATGGTGTAGGCAAACTGAATACCTTCAGTAACAGTAACTTGTTCCCTATCCTCTGTACTCTCATTCACAAGACTGATTCCCCATTCATTGTCTTCATGAACTGGCTGTTCTTCTTCTTTAGCTTCTACAGCCATTTCAGTCTTGGGTCTTGCAGAAAATTCTTGCTGTCTGAGTCTACAGTGGGAATCATCACAATTTGGATTTGGTTTTAGACTCATTGTTGGAAAAAAGTCTGTCAATGCACTGTAGCCTAAATAGTGAGTGACTTGACCAAACTGAAGCAGGTATTTTAAGGTGTTTTGAACCAGAAATCCGGCTACAATACCCATGGTTGTTGGAAGGCTAGCTGCACATACACCATCACGTTTCAAGGTTTTTTCATCTATATTAGATGCAACAATCAAGGGTGGTGCACACTGAGGAGATAATAAAACTATTATTGGAAAGATTATAATAACATTATTGCTCACCCCAAAACAAGCAGTTTCCCCAGGAACAATGAATTGAATATGTCCTGAAACAGCATTTTCTGACACCCCTGATTCAAACCATGTCAAATTAAATTCATTACAGGCGGTATTTATGGCAAACCTTGCTTCAAAGTTGTCTACACAACTCAGTACTAGGTCTACTGGTCCATTTGTCAAACTGGAAGTACTGTCAAAAGATAGGAATATCAAAAATAGTTTGAAATCATTATACAATATACCCACGTTAATATACCAGTAAAATGATCGAAATTTTCAACAGTAGTGATGTTGTAATTGTAAGTGAGTATATCAACATCAGGATTGATATTTCTTAGAGTCTCAGCAGCAGCTTCTACTTTACTCAATCCTGATTGATGTGGTTGGAAAAACAATCTGTTCATATTAGCCAGCTCTACTTTATCATAGTCGAATAATATGAGTCTTCCAATACCACATCTTGTTAACATTTCGGCTGTAACACTTCCAACTCCACCAACTCCTACTACAGCAACAGTGAAATCTCTAATTTTTTCATAGTTTTCAACTATGCCCATACGTTTCAATGCCATCAGTCGACTGTAATGCAGTTCAAGTTGATATTTTAGCTCACAAGTTTTGATATCCTACCTGTAGGGATTGGAATCTACTACTTCAGAAGACATTTGTTGGATTTTTTGCCTTGCTACATTATTCTGAGTTAGAGCTGCCAGTTTACTCTCGAGTTTTTCCACAGTTGCTTTCAATTCTTCTATAGTACTCATTATAATATCAAAATTTTTTCAGCTAAAACTAGAAAACATATGGAAAATTAATCGTATTCCACAATTTACGAAAGTGACACACCGTGCCAACAGCTGTTTCAGCTCTTCTGACATTCAGCACTTGTATACATTCGAATCGACCAGAGTTCAGCAGGGCATATCTGTCAATCTGACTCATACATTAAAAACACATATAACCTTATTTTTTAAATTTGGTATAAATATAAATAAATAAAATTGATATTTCTACGCTGCTCAGTTAATATTTTAAATTAATATGTGATTATTGAAAACAAGATGAATAGTTTATTTCAAAATATAAAAATTTCATCTGTATGCTTCATATTCGGTTTAATACTGTATGCGGCTGCATCCATAATTTTATTTGATCGAGTCTATTCGGCTTCCAAATCCATTGTAGATGAACAATTCCACCTTCCTCTCGGAATATCCTATTGTAAATTCAACTTTTATGAGGTGGGTGGATTCTTTATTGAAAAACTAGGTACACGAAATTGAATTGCGTTTTTTAGTGGGACCCTAAAGTAACCACTCTTCCTGGTCTTTATATAGTGTCTTCATTGATACTGGGGCCCCTTGAATTATGTTCAACTTATTGGCTAAGGTTTGTGTCTCTCGGGGCATCTGTGGTCAACATGGCCCTCTTTTATGTGCTTTTCAAACAATATGATAAGGTAGGATGAATTTCATGTTGAATCAATGAGCTCATTGAATTTTGATTGCAGAGTGAATGGGGTAATATCCTCTCAGCTTTAACTATGTCCCTAATTCCACCATTATACTTTTTTGGCCTGGTATATTACACTGATATTGTATCTCTTACCATGATTCTGGCAATGGTTGTTGCTTATGAAAAGCAGTATCATTTTCTTGCTTCTATTTTCGGTAAGACTGTATTACTAGAGACACTCTGTAAATGCGATTTCCTCTCATTTCAGGATTTGCTTCTGTCCTCTGTCGACAAACAAATATTGTTTGGGTAGGTTTAGTTTGTGGTAGATATGTACTATCAAACTTGCATTCCTTTGTAATTAAAAATTTTGCCGACAAATATGTTTCTGGCAGCACTGAGAAGAAAAAACAAATGCCTGCTGAGGTAACTATTACATTGAATCATTTGGTGGAGAGATGAATGAAAGATTTTTTTACAGAGTTTGTGGAATTCCCTAGTGCAACTAGTGCATCACCCATTAATGATACTTAAATTGCCAACCGACTTTTGGCTCAGTACTTTATCTTATGGAGCAGTGTTGATATCTTTCTTGATATTTCTGGTACTGAATGGTAGTATTGTTGTTGGTGATAAAACGGCACATGAAGCAACAATTCATATACCACAATTATTCTACTTTTCCCTATTTTCTATGATTTTTGCATGGCCTCATTTTGTTGGTGAAGTAATTGATTTTGCAATATTTGCTAGAAGGCACAAACGATTGCTGATTGTTTCTTTGGTATTTGTTATGATTATTGTGCTTAGAAATACCATTGTCCATCCATATATGTTGGCAGATAACAGGCACTACCTATTTTATGTGTGGAACAGGTTTTATGGAAAATATCCATTTTTCCGATTTGCGATGGTTCCTGTTTATATTTTCGCGTGGTACGTCATTATCAAGACATTGTATGAGAAAGACGATGTAAGCTATGTCTTACTATACCTACCATGTACCATAGCTGTTCTCATCACTCAAAAATTAATTGATGTTCGGTATTATTTTGTACCGTACATCCTATTTAGATTGAGAGTTAAAAACAATGCCAATTCAGTTTTCAACTTGATACTTGAATTTGTTACTTATTTGTTGATGAATACTATAACATTCAATCTATTTTTCACTAAAACGATAACTTGGTCAGATTTTCCTGAACCTCAGAGGTTGATATGGTGAATTTGTTTTTGTTATTCTGAATTTTAGTTTTTTATATGTTCCAACTATTTTGAAGTTACCAGTGCTAAAGAGAATCATATTAAATTTGATCTTCACAACTAATTTGCATGTTTAAAATCCTAGTATCCATTATAAATGTGAAAAGTCGTGTGTCAAAACTATAAAGATATGCATGTTTGTGTCTATATCGTGTATATGTATATATAGTGTGTCCGTTCAGTGGTCAACATCTAATTCTTGCAGTCATATTCTGCCAGGAAGCCTCTGAGAATATCTGTAATTTCTCTACTGTAATTTTTTGAATAACCGTATTTCAATTAACTATTTTTATAAGAATTAGGTATCAACGCTTGTTCATGACCGCTGGAAACTGTTACTCACTGAATGGACATACTATAATTATCACCTTCAAATCAAATCAACAAACTATTCAACTCAAAGTTAGTGTGATGTCCATGGTTGTGAAAAATATTGTCCTATCGACTTATTGTAATCCGTTAAAAAGTACATTTAAGTAAATGCATTACATATGTACTGTCTATGAAAAATTGTTTCAATAAAGTTTTTGATGTAACAAATGATAATCCTTCACATGAACCCTATGAGTTTCTCATTGAGTGGTCAAAAAATTGAGAAATGTACTCGTTCCAAATTAAATATTTATTGTAAATTATAAAGTACATGATCTGAGTAAAATCAACTGAAAAGCAGTATGGGTTTAGAAAATTATGGGTTGAAATCGGGATTTTTTCGTAAAATTACAAAACCTTCCATAATTGGAGTTAAAGCTAAATATTCTTCAGTGGCTAATTCAGCGCGTTCTCCATAAGCTAACAGAACTGGAGTAGTGTGTGTTTGGAAACCGGTAATTGTTTTTGGTTTCCCTGCTTGTCCAACAACATCGACAGCCTGAAAATAAGAATATATTTGAATTTTTGTAGCACGTCTCTAGAACAAGATGATTTTGAACGTTTTATTACTTACCAAACCTACCCTTACAGGTACAGGTAAGGGGTTCAGGTCTTCATCGAATGTCACGAGCATCCTGGGTTGCATTGCCGCTGCTAGGGTGTACAGAAGATAATGTGATCTCCCAAGAATAACTGAAATAATTTATCCACATATATTGCATGAAATCATTTCTTGAATAAATAAAAATTCCAGAAAAAAAACATATAAATGATCTTACTGTTTTTGACATCCAAAAACCCAACAAGAGTGGCCATCAACCCAGCAACGGCAACCGGACTCATCAACTGCCTGTCACTGTGGAAAGGGCTCAAACTCAATGTTCCTTTTCCCAGATGTGTCAATCCCTGGGCGATACGAACCATGAACAGATTATTAGGATCTTTAGCGTGGAACTGGGCTAGTTGACGCAGCATAGCGGCTAACCTAGCATTATTCGTGCCAGCTCCTACAAGACCCATAGCAAAAATAGCGTTGTGCGCCACTTCCGCATCGCTGTCATGTGAGAATTTACTCAGAGTATCCAGAATACTCAGTTTGGGGTTGGATACGGATATGAGGCCTAGAGCTAAGGGTACGGCTCGACGAATGACAGGTTCACAATAGCGGAGAAGATTTCCGAAAGTTCTGAATGCCATTTCACTTCCAATATCTTCGCCCATACTGATTAAGGCGATTCCAAGGACTGCAATAGCCTGTCTGGATGAGAGATCTTTCTCTGGCTCCTTCTTCTCTTTGTCTTTGGAGGTTTTGTCAGTGCTATCGGAACTTTCATAGTGCTCGGAGCAAATATGCAGGAGGTGTTGTACTTTTAGAACATTTCCAGTGCCAGCATAGGCACAGATATCCACCATGGTTGTGGCCATTGATCTGAAGGGTTCGGGAATAACTTCCAGAGCAGCTATGATGGTATCAACTCCTTCTTGTTTCCCCAAATGACACAGCCCAAGACCCAATGGCAAAAACCTGGCATAGGTGTCCTTGAGATCAGCCTCTGATTTTTCCATTAAAGTCTGCATGATTGCTGTAGTGACTTGGTGGTTTCCAGAACCAACAGCAATCATACCACATGCCAAAGCTGCCATTCCAATAACTTCCATGTTTGATTTTGGATCAGTGAACACTGGCGTCATCAAATTGAGGACAGCTTCTCTGTTTGAGCCTACATAGGCCAAGCCGAGACCCACTATTGCCCCTATCCTCATGATGTTATTATTATGCAGAACATAGTCACTCAACAAAGCTAGTGCTGGGTCACATTCGTTTCTGACTCCACAATTGACAATACCACAAGCTAGCAAGGCACCTGACTTGATGTGGTCCTCCGAAGAATATAAGTATTTATCAATAGGTGTGAGACCACCATCTACATCCCATAAAAGTACCAGACCCAGTGATGCTGTAGCACTGAGCATACCATGTTCTTTGTTCTTGTATAGCCATTTATTGCCATCTTCCATCAACAGCTTGTCTTGTCCAAATGCAGCATTGACAAAACCATTTACAAAACTAGCTGCCAAGTTCTGTCTAGCAGAATCAACTTGACTTCCTCCAAAAGGAGGTCGGCTATTTTCCAAATGGGACTTGTAGACATCTTCAGGTGTTTTAGGATCCATGATGTCCAGTTCCCTGGCTAGATTCAGGAAATGGTTGTTCAAATGACAATTTGCCATTATTTCAATCAAATCTTCATACTCAGGAGTAGTCTCGGGGATTTCCAAATAAATTTGTTGGCGACCAAGCATAAAAGCAAGTTGTTTTTGGACGACTCTAAAATTACATATAACAAGTGTTGATTCACCATCATCAAGGCATTTGTTTCATCATTCAATTAGATTTAAGAATCAGGAACAATATGTGGATTTTCAAAATACTCACGTGTCTGGACAATTTTTGAATATGTCTTCAATACTTTCACGTTCATTTAATTGCATTGCCAAGCGCATGGACTGGGGGTACTGTTTGAATCTTTTTGATAGCTCTAAAGCAGTACGAAGTAGATTTGAATTTTCTGGGTCTGCTACATATGGTACACAACTAGATGAACAAATAGATTAATATAAACTTCCACACAATAATAGAAAAGAATACCTTGTTAAATATAAGCAGACTCTTTGATAAACATTTTCATCAACATATTGCTGTAGGAGATCAAGCCTTTCAATTTCCATTAATAAATCACAAGCTTCAGCTTCTGCATTATGTGCCATATTATAAGGGACAATTTGATGTATAAGGAGATCCAACTTGTCCCTTACTTTATTATCACCAGCTGCATCAACTGTAGCCCATTCTCCAGCAATTTCTCCAGCCAAATGCCTACAATTTGACATTCACTCCAATTCTTTCATATGTTGTTCTTTATTGAATTACCTGACATATTCATGGCCCCATTCTCCAATTTTGTCCAAATCAGACAATAAACGATAATTGAGACATTCTTTTTTCTCTCCCATAGTCATAGCTAATACAGATATTATATCGGCACAAACATTTTTGACCTTTTCATCCTTGATTTTTTCATAAACTTCCTTCATTGTGCCATAATGTGGTTTCATAAATTTCAGTGGTTTTGGCACTGAAGTCATTGATGTTGTGGAGGCTCGAATGTGATTAGCCAATCCTTGTAGTGCTGGTAAGTAGAGTTTTTCATCACCCTCTTGTAATTTTTCCACGTAAAGATTGAGTTCATCTTGAAGTTGTTTGTCCTCATCAGACTGAAAAAAATAACATGTAATTGAATAAAAATCTTAGACCTAGAGAATATAGTAGTTTTGTTGAAATCAACACTCAAAATATCTTTGAACGCACCATCTCAGCTTTGTTTTTATCATCACTAGGTTTCACTTCTACTTTGGTAGATTCTGCTTTAGATTCACCACTCATTTTCACCTTCTTCTACACAGATTCAAAATTGGAATTATTGAAAAAAATAATTGAAGTTAACTCAAGTTCCAGATGAATAATGAATTAATACGAAAAACGCTATCGTTTTCTTCAATAACTTGCAATTTGCTCTGTCATGTTACTCAAACACTTTATAGGTTAATGTCAAGCGTCAACACTGTCAAAAAGAACAATGAATACTGAATAGAACAGTGAACGTTTTCAATTACTTCATGGATTAATTTTGCAAATCACCAAAATGCGAATACGCAGAAACGAGCAAAACTATCACTAGAGATCACACCTGGGATAATTGATTTCATTAAATAAACTTTCATTTGTGATGAATGATATTGAATGAAAATTTTCTATCCAAATGCAAGCTTTCGACAATTTGCAGTTACATTAAAATATTGCCTTATTAGTTTTTCAACCATCGGTATCAAAATTCATTGATGATCTCTATTGCTCAGATACAGAGGTTGGTGCTGCATTACATTTTCAGTATAGCTTATCTTCTTTCATCACTCGAATTAGAACGAGAATGAAGTCAAATTTATTCACTATAAAAAAATTCAAGAATAAAAAAATGATGGATATTTTCTTCTTTCTGTTCGTTTAGCAATCAGTATACATTCATAGAGTAGAATTACATCCGAATGGTCAGACATCAATTATTTTCTATTATTCCCCACACACATGATATTTTGAATTTTCCCCAACTTAAAACCGGAAACATCCGAAGGCGGATAAACTCGAACGAAGAAATCCTGCTGGATATGGGAAATATCGATGGTGTTGTGTTGTTGAGTGAAAGATAATAAATAAGGAAGTCCTTGAATGACTATTTTGGTTTAGTAGGACCAAAATCAGATGATATTATGAATATGGCAATATTTGATGAGACCTAAGATCTTGTTCACAGATGAGCTAATTGAAATGCAGGAAATTAGATATCCTTTGGGACACATATTTTGGTTACCGTGTTGGATGGAGTGAGTTTAGATGAATATTTTAGTTATCTATTGCACGTATTCTGTACTTCTATCTTCGTTTCTTTTCAAAGATCCGTTTCGTATTGATGAATGTTGAATACATTATCAGTGTATTGAAAAATCTGCTTTGTTATATATCAGATATTGACGATGTTTAAATGCATATTCAAGATCTAGGAGGAAGTCGTTCCTCCAGGCATAAGAAATAATATGGTCACAATGAATTCTGAGAAGGCTGCTACTAAGCGCAAGCCAGAACCTAACAATGGGGGCTGCACAAAATTGTCAAATGAAGAATCTACCAATGCACAAGCAACAGCACCCACAGAAGAGTCACCAAACCACTTATTGTACAAAAAGGTAACTAATAATAGTTTATATTCATCAGCTTTCATTGTATGGTTGAAGAGATAATGTTAAATTTTATATAATATTTTTAGATGGAAAAAATAGTTGAGAAGATGCAAGATGAAACAACAGGGGTTCCAGTAAGGACAGTCAAGAGCTTTATGTCAAAAATACCATCTGTTTTTACTGGATCAGATCTGATTATGTGGATGACAAAAAATTTGGATGTTGATGATCAGCAGGAAGCATTACACTTGGCTCATTTAATGGCATCTCATGGCTATTTCTTTCCAATTGATGATCATATGCTCACTGTTAAAAATGATAGCACATTCTACAGATTTCAAACTCCTTATTTTTGGCCTTCAAACTGTTGGGAACCTGAAAATACTGATTATGGTAAACTCACTACTATTTACTGGAGAGAACTGCCAGTTTCCACCAATAAATTTTGTTTCAGCTGTCTATCTTTGTAAGAGAACAATGCAGAACAAGACACGATTAGAACTTGCTGATTATGAAGCAGAAAATCTGGCAAGACTGCAGAAGATGTTCTCTAGAAAGTGGGAGTTCATTTTTATGCAAGCCGAAGCACAAAGCAAAGTTGATAAAAAACGAGATAAGTTGGAAAGAAAAGTACTTGATAGTCAAGAGAGAGCATTCTGGGATGTTCATCGACCAATGGTATGATCAATTTGAAGTTATAGTGTCTTCAATAACATGTTTTTATTGAATATAAAAAATCTTGTAGCCTGGATGTGTTAATACTACAGAAATTGATATCAAGAAAGCCTGTCAGATGAATAAACCCATACATGGTGTGAAACAATCAAATATAGCTCCTCCCAAAATTTCTCCCTCAACTTCTGGTTCAGTGTCTAATCAAAAAACAGTAGAACAAGTCAAGAAACAAATAACAATGTTGAAAATCAGAATTGATAGGAGGAATATCAAGATATCAAAAGCTGCTGAATCGTAAGAACTGTAATAATTGTTGGTAATTTTGAATGCATTTTTCTTTCTTCCAGATTCATGGCGTACTATGAGCAATATTTAGAATATGACAGTTTTTTCGTAGCTCCTGAATATCCAAATCCATGGATATCAGATAGTTCTGAATTGTGGGAACAAGAAAAATTGGCAAAAGACATATCAGCACGTAGAGTTAAGCGTTGGGCTTTTAGTTTGAAAGAACTGCTTCAAGATCCTGTTGGTAGAGAGCATTTTGTTAGATTCCTAGATAAAGAGTTCAGTGGCGAAAATCTAAGGTTAGAATTATCGATACTATATATACCATATATTTTTTGAATTCTGTAGAGATAATTCATGTGATATTTTAATTATGGTGTTAACTGCTTCTTTTCGTAGATTTTGGGAAACGGTACAGGAATTGAAAGCTTTACCACAGGTCCAAATTCAAAATAAAGCTGTGGAAATATGGACGGAGTTTTTAGCACCTGATGCTAGCTGTCCCATCAATGTTGATTCTCGTTCAAGTGAACTGACGAGAAAGAATATGGAAATACCGGATAGATGGGGATTCGACTGTGCAGCAGTGAGTATACTGACACAGTTCACAATTTTTAATGTTCTCAATATGAGCAAATTGAAAGAATGCGAGAAATTGGCCTCTCGATAATTCAAAATCTTACATTGAATAAATCGAGTCGTGTCCCGGTGATTCAATTTTCTCTTCTTTTTTACAGAACCATGTTTACCATTTAATGAAAAGTGACAGTTATTCTAGATATCTGAGATCAGAAATGTATAAGGACTTTTTGAATGGTTCTAAGAAAAAGGTAAGAAAAATACAAATAAATTGGTAAATGGAAAAACCGAAATTGTATCGTCAGCTTTATGGGCTTTGTTAAGCGCTTTTGTCAATTGAAAGAGATCAATGTGATGTTAAATTTTAACAATTGTCTGAATATTAGTGTGCTTATTTAGAGTGGAGTTGTAGTTGGTATGCATCGCTTGCTGTGTTCTTAGCCATGTTGATTATAACGTTTTACCTTAATTTTCAGACTTCAGTGAAAGGAATACGGTCAATAGTTTCATTTTCGGCGCGAAAAGACAATGTCATTTAATCGAACAAAATGATTGTCAATGACAGACAGCTAAATTAATCAGATGAATAAAAATATATCGACAATACGAAAGGCCAATGGCGATTTTTTTAAATTCTGTATATTCAAAGAATTAACGTCCTTTTGGTTTTGTTATAAATGCGAATATGCTGACTCAACGTTTGTCATAGAATTGTTTAAATTTACTCATTATTTCCATTAAGTGTTGATATTCTGAATAATTGATTAAGTTATTGATGAACCTGATAATTGGTTATATCCTTAATCAATATTCCTTTTCTATTAGAAAAGACATAACTACGATAATTGTGATAAATTACCAAACGGAACCGTATTAAACAAATAAATGTATGATTGTGTATATTGATAAAAAATGTGGTGTGGTTGAGTTTGATTATATGTATTAATCAATTGGGGATTTCCATATTTTCTTTCAAGTCATATTGCAGCCTTCGCAGCGTTGACTATTTTTGTTGTCGAAGAGAGACACTGCCATTTTTGGTTATGACACTAGTTAACATTGCTAAAACAGAGTTTGGGTAGTTGACTTTGAATAACTCATTGTTATATATTTAACACATAGGAAATCAAATGAAAGTGAAGATACATTCTTGACGAGGACTTATTAATCAATTACTTCTGATATTTAGTAACTTGTGTGGTTTGATTTATTAAAGCACTATACTCCCACCAAAATATTCTTTGTTTGGATAGTACTTGTCAAGAATTAGTCCCTATTACTAGTTATATAATATGGGTCTCTAGTAATTTTTTGATCGTGCTCAAATTTCAGTAAGAGAATGTTGAACTCGCGAATATATTGATACATGATAACATACCTTTAAACTTGTATATTTGCTGTATATTTTAGTTTTTGAGTTGTTCCTGTAACATGGCAATCTGAAATTCTAGTGCATATCATTATTCCTTGAGGATGAATCAAATATTGGATCAGCGACACTTGAATTCACAATTGACATCAGTATATTACGTTTGTAGCAAGCAAATATTCTGTTGAAATTGTAAGAAGATGAAATTTATTACGTCCTTGATGGAAGATTTTCATCCCATAGCTACAACACAGTAAGTTGTTATATCTAGGTCCAATTGGTCCAATTGCAGGAAATATTCAAAATGTTAGAATCTGACAGCAAACGTCAAAAATTGCCATAATCATTGTCAAATTTCATTGGGCCTAAATACAAACAGTTTACTGTAGCTACGGTGAACATATCAGGTTTTGTCTCAATAGTAACCTTTTGATGCTGAAGTTTATTCAATTATTTATTATTTCTACGTGAATTCTCATGTTGTTATGTTAGTTAAGTTACATGATCAATAGGTACTGTCTGGACAGTCGACTCTGATGTCATAAACGTGTTATGAATCAAAATGTAAGATTACATTATGATGAAGTACAAAATTGTTGGAGTTTCAATTCCTAACGACATTTCTCCTGAATTACGATTATAAACCTTTATTTCACTTGAAGAGTTCACAGCATAAGACGTTTTCCCATGAATTTCCAATTGAACTTAAGCCAACAAAAAAAGATTGAATGAACGCTTTCACAGATATATTGATTTTTCAATGGGATAAAGTATTTATGCAGTTGATACTCTTGTGGATAAATTGGAAATGTATTATGTAATGTAATCATTAAATTTTTGCTATCTTTTCTATTTCCGAGGAATCTCCTAAAACAGGTCGTTTCTTGACAATTTGTTGAAGTTTAATTTTGGGAACTAGTGTTGTTTGTTTATTTAAATAAATGCCACGATGGGCCCCTCGGCGAGAAGAAACCTTGAGATCCTTTGTTTCCGGACGTTTTCATCTTTCAATTTTCTTAATTGGTTTTGTGCTAGTTTCTAGAGACTTAAGAATGTAAATATATAAAAGACAGTGACTGGCTGTATGGACCAAGTCCTTATGCCAAAAAGAAAAAAAATTGGGAACATGTTGGAATATGAAACGAGGGTTGTGATAAATAGATTTATTCTAGTAATATCTACATGATTGTGTATATTGCAATACCTTATAATAAGTGTAGGTACAAAATTCGTCCACAGCCCCAATCTTGAGAACTGAAATTCAAAACCAAACTGGGATATGATATAACGAGTATGCATCGATATAACGAGTATCACAATCATATTTTCATTCAAGTTAAATGCACCAATAATGAATAACAAAATCTCACTACTCTTTGGAAAATATGTTTTATTTGAAATAAAGTTAAAATCATTGGTTATACACACCCTGATATACAAGGCTAAAATTCAAGTAACAAAGGATTACTTTGTTCGTTTTACTTTCAACATGAAAATCAGCAGTTTTATAAAAATACATTATTTTATGCATTATTTACAATTCGAATGGACTTCAAACAGCTTTATCACTTTCTTATGTAATGCTACAGCATTGAATAATGGCATTGAAACAATAGCTATACTAGAATTTTCTTGAGCATTATTAGGTTTGAATTATTATACTTTTTCATATCTAGAGGCAACGATGGTTCATTTTTCTTTGTCTGCGTATGCCAAACCAGTATCTACAAAAAAAATAGATCAGCATTATAATCTACAAACAGTGATAATTTAACGACAAATTCAAATCAATTTTACTCACTTTTGTACAATTTGATGCGAGTAGCTCGGCTTGTCTGGGTTCAAAAGGTGACAGACTTTTCAAAAATCCATCCTCTTCGAAACCTGGCTTGAAAGGCATCACAGCTCTGGGTCGCGACAAAAGAAAGTCGACAGATACTGCAAAACCAGCCATATCAACAGCAAACTTTCGCCCACCCAACCAGCCGTCATAGAACCCTGAGAAAATACCATTGCGGACAATGGGCGAACTCACTCCTGTCTTTGTGATTAATCCCACGGGAAACAAGGACACCTTCTTTGTATGCCTTATCTGAAAATCGAAGGGAATAGTTGGGTAGTTTATTTACAGTATCGGAAAAATTATCTTGGGCATTGTGAGAGTGTAGAGTCCTGCTGAATGTTGAGAGAGCATTACAAAGTCCTTTAGAATTGCTCGAAAAATAATAATTGAAAATACGCAACTTGGGATTTAAAGAAATATTTTTCTGATAATTATTATTTATTACTTGGTTTACTGCCGCACTTGTCAAATGAGATGACTGCGAAAAACATTTTCAATTGTTAGATCATTCACATGATCCTTTTTTATGATCATCTAATCTGGTGATTTTTCAAATACAAATTATTTATGATAACTGGTTAGGAAATTGTTTCATCAGTGTGTGTAAATAAAAAACACTGATGAATGAATTGGCGTGAACTGGACTAGAAAAACTACTAAATAAAAGCTACTTTGGAATGATGCATAGAAATAGATACACACTTCTTTGAATAATTCCAAATCATAGGTGTTGTCATCGTCTGCAAAATAAAACACGCCTGACTTAGCGTTTTTCCTTATCCACTGTAAACCTTTGTTTCTGTTTGACACTCCTCTGGGTTTAAAGCCCTTAGTTTTGTTCTTGAATTCGGCAGGCATCGGTGCTGAACAAGAGACAAATGTGTTATTAGATATTTTAGTTGGTTTATACAGTAAATCCGATAAATTAATGGATAGAACAAAATGAAATAATTAACGTTGAATATACATCCATATATAAGTGTTTAAACAAGAAATGAACTGAAATAAGAACGATTCCATATGGATGTGTAAATTAAACTTTTCTCATTTTTTTTATTCCTTATTTTTTCATGTTTGCTGTATAATCTAACCTTTGGAGAATTTTCTTCTATCGTACCAAATACCGATTGAAATTCTACTCACCAAGAAGGTAATGGTATTTGAGTCCCGATTTATTCAACAGATCATATACGAGATCATTTTTTTCATAGGCATCTTCTATCACTAACCATGTGAGGTACGGTACAAGCATTAAAGTGTGTGATAATCGAGTGAGTTCCGCTAGTTGTTCTGCTCGTCTATAAGTTGGTGTTATAATATACAAAGGCGGTAACTCTAATTCAGGTGTCACGTTACTCTGAAAAACAAATTCATGAACGTGAAAGCTGTAATGTCTTGCGGTAGCTTTCAGATGAGCCACCCTGTAAAAAATAATCAGAACACCGCGAACGGCAAAAACTGAACTGAATATGGGGTGTAAATGTCAGACTTCAAATGGGTATTCTTTTGTGAATATTCTCGAAGTTTTTTTTTATCCTATCGCATAGTTCACCGTATTTCATTAAGTCGATATTGGCTATGTGAAGTGATTGGCAACAGGCCAAGTGGTGTACAGCAATAATATAGGACCGAAGAGAATGAATCAACGGCCTTGGCTTTTTGTCATGAATTATTTACGGAGTGATTGAAGTTTTACCCTAGGATACCGTGATTACTATCGTTAAGCTATGGTCATATTTATGCATCATATAAGTCCTAAAAAACTTAGAATCACGGTATCATTCCCCACAAAATGTTTTTATTCCCAAGAAGTTTCGTTTTGTAATCAAGTTAATAATCATTACGATTCATGAGTCACCAAAGCGGATCAAAGGAAACTTAAATTCAAAATTATGATACTCGTAGATGTGCCCTTGTGAAATTAAAAAAAAACATTTGTATAATGATAGAAAGACATCCTCAATATTTTGTTTTTATAACGATAAAAAATAAAATATATAGTTATCTCATATTTTTTTTCAGTTCCTAGAATCGTATCACCAAATCTGTGACACGTTTTTATAGACATTATATTTACTGTTCAAGTTTATTTATTCGGAAGGCTTGTATCAACAAAGTATTGGTAGTGATTGCACAAAAAATTTTGCTCTCGAAAATAATCAGAGAAATAAATTGGAATAGAATTTTCTTACCGACACATGAAGTGTTCTTTCATCCATTGTCTCTTGCATATCTCGAACATCTTCACTAATTCTATATGGTATCACCCAAGGGTTGTAAATATGATATTGTATTAATACTATGAATGCACATACTACAAGTACGAGGTAAAGTTTCATAGGTATCCTCATAGTTTCATGAGTTATCTTTCGCTAAAACAAAAAAACTGCCTTAAAATACATTCCGGTTATACACACTGAACTCTCACCGTTGAAAGCTACAAGTAACAAATTATGTTCAAGAATAAAAACAGATTCATTTCATGATTGATGCATATGATACATTCATCATGGCAATGGGTTCCTGTAGAAGAAAAAATAATGTCAAAATCTTTCATGTGAGATGGCTCTGACGTATTTTTGAAGAGACTTTTTTCAGGTGGTTGTGTACCTGACATATCGATCACTCTGTGTATTATCACTGTCCTGATAGGTTACCATAGAGTTTGAGAGGGGTGTTCAAAAGAAGAACACCAAACTACCAAAATTTCGAGAATATTCAATGAACTTCAACTGATAAAACTAGAACCGAAATTCAAACCAGGATCAGCATCGTCCGAAAGACTAACATTATTCATCGGTTCAGTTAACTGAAACAAGATAAGGAACGAATATTCGTCCCACATCTTTTATCGTCAAAATCCGCTTCCGTCGAAAATAATTGCTAGTCAGTGGTTGACAGGTCACACATCATTTTACGAAGCTTGAACGTTTTCGGAAGGCGAGGTTGATAATACTGAAGGTGTACTTTAGATGCTACAGAAAAACTGGTCTGAAAGGAGATGGATTTTATGGATGTTATGTTCACTTCAAATAAAGCTTCTGGACTACTGAAATCTTCAGGAACAGCACACCTAATCGAGGAAAATGAGCTTCCTAAATCACCAAAGGTGGTGGAAATAGACCACTCAACAGATATTTGATGAATCGAAGAGATAACAAGATACATAATCAATAAAAGCTTGATTCATGTTTTATCTATTTACCCAACAGATCGATGCCTGTTTGATTTCCATTTAAAATAGTACGAATATTCAATAATTCTTATCATTATTTATTTTTTAGCAGTTGTGCTTTCCTCCGATTTTTTTCCCCAATGGACTCTCGGAAACAGTGACTAAAAAAATCCAAGGTCATATCTCACCACATCTACTCATGTGAAATTTTCACTACAGAGCTTCATTCATTGCTGTACATTTTTTCGAGATTTTCTGAAGATAATCGTGATTGACAAAAAACTGTTTCAATTCAAAGTATTCGGCATCAAAATTTTTGATCTTCAGATGAAGGAAAATTAACCAATTTCTTTTCATGGTCACTTGGTCGAAAAGGGAAGAGATTTTTTTTGCATTCAGGGAGATAACTTATTCTATAACCTTCATTCTTGTTCTTGATTTTATTCAATTGTCTTCTCCACTGAATTTATTGACTTGTATCACCCTGTATTTCATCGATATGGCATCTAATATACCTTTTTAAATTCATCCTTTCCGCATTCACTTAGACCGTGGTTGAATGTATATTAAAACATTACATAATGAAGATTTGAAACAATAATCATACTAAGTATACCTTTATGAAAAATAATGAGCAAATGACACATAATAAGGTACAATTATCATCAAGTTTTCTGAATTATTCGAACAGGGAGTAGATGAATTATATATAGATTTGTTTCAGTTATTGCACTTGAATTTGAATGAACATAAAGTGCAGATTTGATAGAGATCAGATATAGATACATTCACAAATATTTTGTAGTGTTTTCACAAGGTCGAGATCATGTTGAAGTGATTTTTGAGTTGACCATTGAATATTTCTTCTAGGATCCACAGAAATTACGCCTGAAACTTCTGAGATATAAATCGTATCATTATAGCATTGCACCAACAATTTCATCATCACTAATTACTACACTAAATTAATAACATGATAAAAATAAACAACAAGAAATCGAACTGGGATACGGAAACAAGAATTTCACTGAAATACCCGAAATAATGAATAACTACGTACCTTAAGAAGACTTTTCCGTTATATCTATCACGTTTCAGCATAACTGAATTATTGGGACTTTTTTATGAGGAGAAGCAAACATATCTTATCAAATCAAAGCGAAAAATCAGATAAGCTCTGCAATATACACCTACCTGATATCATTATTAACAAAATATCGTATAACAAGGTGCTAAATTAATTCAGATTTGTGTTTGTAATCATCATTGTGTTAGTTTTCAAGCATATTCCCCGCCATTCCATATGGTGATCCATTCTTCACAAACGATAAGGGGATATACAGGGTGAAACACTGAAATAGATTGGGCCCATTTTAACCGTCACGGTATATGAAAACAATCTGAATTTCGACAAATACCCAGATTGGAACCTTTAGTTTGTTACTGAAAAATGTAGCATAAAATAACATTGCTTTTTTCCCTCGAACACGAATATTTCAACAAAATTCAAGCAATAATTGACGCTTTCTTTCACCTGTAAGTAAGAACTGACGTTGTTTGGAATTCGTTCCTAATCTTATTAATAAAACTGAAGTCCCAACAAAACGTGATTAGTGTGATTCACAGAAACTTCAGTCTATTCGTTCAAAATGGCTAGGTGATTAATATTACATACCGCAATGCAGTAAAGCAGACATTGCCAAATAACTTCTGGCAATGAATTTTGAATGAAGTGGATGAAGTTGATTTTGTTTCACGGCTCAACAGATCACTAGATAAAGGCCTATCAGCAGGGTGACTTGACTGTCAGACGAAAAAACTGAAGGTGGTCAATTTCAAAATTATTGTTTCTTGAATGTGGAAACCAAAGATATTCAATGAGCTATTTATTTTAATGAATGCTTCAAGAGCTATGCCAGAACTAAAAATCGAAATAATATGGCTAGAAGTAGGCCATTAAAAATTTTATTGTTCTGCTTTATGGTTTGATAAATAAACTTGAAATAGAAATTACCATGATTTATCACTTTATTACACATGAACTGGGAGTTTCGGAGATAGTATCTTTAATATTGGAATCAAAATTATCAACTCAAAACTACAAAAATATTCGATTGGTTGTCCTTGAAAAGTCTATTGTTGAGGATAACGGATATACGAATATTCTAAAAAAACATTCTGTGTGAGTTATACAAAATTAAAATTAATCAATTTTTTCATTGTTTCATTGAGTGAATGATAATTTTTCCAAATTTATAATCGAAAAAAAATTTTTTTAAACACATTTTCATTATTTGAAAAAATTCTTCCTGCTAACTTCGGCTCAAAACCAAAAAGAAACTATTTTGCAATATTTGAATTACAAAATTTTTCGAAATAGATTTTTTCATTACCTGTCCATTGTAAGATTTTTGCATGCTTTTTAATGATATTCCAATTCGCGATGCACCCTATATTAGACCCTATGCAGAATCGAACACATGTATTCGTTCAATATATTGATCACACAGAGAATATGACACTGAACCGGCAATGCACCAGACTGATCGCCAGGAAATACATGATACAACTATAACTAATTATTTCGAACATGCCAAGAACAAAACGCTGGTCAAAGCTCACCTGTATTCAATTTTTTCGCTTCGATTTTTCCCAGCCTGACTCCACAATTCGATACACATTCTTGTTGATTTCCCTGGGCGTTTGTACTCCCGAATAATTTTCTATCTGAGTTTGTTTCTTTTCATTTTCTTCGATTTTTTTGACGTCAAGAGCGGATATCAGCTGCTCTGCGACTCAGTGCATGTTAGAATGACAATTTAGTGTGTGAAGTGTTTGTATGTATTGTGATTTTCGATCCCTTTTCACCCTCATGTACTACATGCAACTACCGATTGTATTGAGCGCCATCTGCACTTTTCAGCGAGAACTCCGTAAGGGTGGTTGTAGGTTTCTGTTATCATTATGACTGTCGGAATCTAGACAAGAATTGGTATCCTAGTATTCTGCATACATGTTCACTGTGATATTATAGATGATGCTAGCAGTAAAGTTTGTAGTTGTCTGTAGTTGTTGAAAACAAGCAAACCAGCTATCGGCAAGTGAAATAGAAAGGAATCTTCTTGTAGTTTTCACGGAATAAAAAGAGGGCGCCAGAATACAGAAATGCATATCGTTCTATTAACAGGATGTTCAAAATGAGAATATAGGAAAAATATATTGGATTGAGATAAATAATGGGAGCATAAATAGCTATATACAGGGTGGCCCACTAAGTTTCGACTAGGATATATCTCGAAAAGTATTTGGAGTACGATATTGAAATTTGGTAGTTATAAACCGTTGGTAATATTACGCATTTTGGATAACGTGGTATCATTTTTAGAATTTTTAATGGGACACCCAGTATATTTTTTCACTGCTGTTAAGGTCCCTCTCATGCACATTCAGTCATAACATTATTATCTTTTTTTTTTGAAGGTAATACTTCGAAAAGATGAACAAATTTTTATTTGGGTTTTTCATTTAAAAAACAAATATAGCTTAGAAACAAAAAACGTATCCAAAATAGGGATAAATATTCCGATATTGAAAATATACAGAAAAAAATTATCATTGTTTAACGTTTCATATTCGCGAAACCATCATCAACCTGATATTTTGCATTTTTCGAATTGTGTATTGATAGGCATGCAGAAATGACTGAAAAACATGCTGACCTGAAAGCTCTGAGACACTCGGTATATAACAAAACCAATCGATAGGGAAGTTACAAATTAGTAGGATAGATAGCAGAAAACGGAGATGGGGAGTGAATATCTATATCTGGGGATGAGGGTTAAGTGAAGTTGAAAGTTCATTAATTGCTCATCTCCCCTTTATATGGATCGACACCTTTGGCATTCATAAGCGATCTGGGAACGACGTGTTGTCAGTGCGAAAAGGGATTATCAGAATCTACGTCTCTGCACGACATTCGCATTATTCTTCCAGATTTTCCAGTGTCGGACTTCACAAAACATTTCTGATAGGCAATCTAACAATTTCTCTCAACTGTTGGTGATTTCAAGTACCGTTAAGGGCGCTGCGAAACGTAAATGAAAATGCAGGATGACAAGTAAATCACTCAATCGTGTTTCTACCTGGTTGTCGATCATTTATGGATTGGTTTGTCAGCGAATTCGAGAAAAACGAAGAGTTTTTCATTTCATACGTGTTGAAATTTTGGTGGATGCGCCAAATTTGAAGGGCGTGAACGTATCTATGCAACAGTCGTTAGTTCCGTGCTGATTACCTGGAGACAAAAACGCTGTCCTCCGTCCCTGTACAATAAGCATCGCTATCACCCCGCTTGGAGTTATCAACGTCCAAGCCCATTATATTCTTCAAGGGTTATTCGGTCTCTACCGACCTTATCATGTTAATCGCCAAAATGCTTTTCATGCTTAAACGAAAATTTATACCTAACACACGTTCTCATCGACGCTCACATCTAATCGATCTTATTAATAATGGACCAATTTACGCTTTACACTGCCTGCCATAGACATATCGGCCCTATTCAATTTCAACGGGAAGGAGGAAGTGTCGCGATGAAAAATCTCGATTGGTCTGGATCTTATCGAAAATTCATCTTCACTTCAAGTGGGGAAATGCATGTAGCAGAATTATTGTTATGCATTTTCAATTATTTTTTTGCCGTTCAGAAAGCATTTCGTAACCGAATTCAAACTAATTTGCAGTCCCGGATCTAGGGGAGCAAATTCAGAGGACGGCTAAATTCACACGTCGCAGAAGAATAGATAACTTATATAAATGGACGGAGCCGCATTTTTCAGTTTTTGCTAAAAAAATCTGGGGCCTCGGGTCTAGATGGTGGAACATGAAATTCAGGGCCGTATTCAGTATTTTTTAAAAAATATCCAAGGTCATCGTACAAACTCCTAATTTCGTGACAAGTTAATTCCACTTTTTTTGATAACTTTTCAAGAAAAAAAGAGGAAACCTTGATCTTATTGCGATATCCAATATACAGATTATCCGCTGTAATTTTGTTATTTCCATCGAATAATTAAAAATGCATATAATATTATAGATAATTACACAACACTTCAACTTTTGAAATTTATATTCTGTGATTCCTGGGATTTGACACCCTGTATAGGCATCCCTGAATATATATTTATATAAACTTGAACATATGGTCAGTGTATTGTACAACCGATGATTCTTCTCTTCGCTTCATTCACGCAAATATTTGCTTTGATGTGTACACGAATACCGAAAGAACGTCAGCCCTTATCCCTAAGTCCCATAATAGGAAGATGGTCAAATATTGTGGCGTCCACGCTTGGGTAAATGTAAAACAAGATGATTTAAGTCGTTTCATGGATCGGTTAGTTTCGCAATGCCGATAGCCAATATGGTTTCATGAATGAAAACACAGAAATTACTATATGGTTGATAATCATCCCAAGAGATGTTTCAATCATTTTCGAAAGGAGAAAGACCACTATCGAAAATTTGAGCCTATTTATGCATCATTATTATATTCGGATATTTGTCACTTTTGCAATAGTTCAAAAAAAAATAATGATATCTATAAAGATACCTATTCAAGTGTTTAGAAAATTTTCCGGGCATTAGAAACTGCACTCTGGACGACCTTCAACGTCTACCTACGAAGGCCACGTCAAACAAATTGAAGTTTTGGTCCTTGAAAATTGTTGATTGACAGTTAGAGATCTCGCTGATGATGTTGGAACATCATTTGGCTCAACCCGAACCATTTTGAAGAATGTTTTGTGTCTCAACGTGTCTCGGACAAACACCTCTTGGTTAGACTGCGATTCTTCGCGACTCATGTCGTTCCACCTTATTCGCCTGATTTGGCCCCGTGCGACTTCTGGCTATTCAGTAAACTCGAGAGGTCAATGCGTGGACGCGGTTTTGACGCGATTGAAGCGATGAAAACCGAACCGAAATAGGTCTCGAAGGTTTTAGGACTGAAAAAAGCGTTGGAAAAGTGGGTTCCATCGAACATGGGTTACTTTTGAAGGAAATCAAATCGATCTGGAAGAATAAACATTCACATTTTGTGAAAAAAAAAAAACAAAAAATTCACCTTACTATTTGATCACAGTGGTACGAAAAAAAAAAAAATCAGATTTGCGTCGTCTTCGGCGTGAACTCCGGTAAGTGAGTTATAGAAGAATGAATGTCGAACCATATTATTCAGCACACCTGCGTGTTTCTGCGAAGAGGAGTAATAAGGAGGAGGCGAGGGAGAGGATTAGGGCCTAATATCAGGACAACGGCATTGAAGTTCACAGTTTCCACTTCGACACCCCCTAACAATATTTTCACAGTTCACCAAATCGGTGAGGATCCATCGGAGCTTTTGCATCGTGTCGCAGGAAAGCTGTTGCTACCGCCCTCTGTCCTGCGTTTTCGAGCTTGAACTCGGTTTATTAACAGTTGCTTACCTCGTATCGAATTATTTCGTGCTGTCGAGCAGCTCAAATGTTTGAGAATAATTCAGGATGTACTGAGACAAAGATGAAAAGCTGGAAAATTCGTAAGTTTGTTGGCGGGCGAGAGAAATACTATGTTTGATATGTATACAGGGTGTATTAATTTTGTATTAAATTCTCGAACATTTTAACAGTAAAATTACTCGACTAATGAAATTAGCTATTGAAAGAACTTTCATGCAGTGTCCTCAAAAATGTTCTTGCTGAGGAAAAATATCTCAAATTGAATTAGATAAAAAATATCAAGAAAAATAAATATTTTGATTGACTATTCAATTCTTCCTTAAATTTTAACAGAAGATATTGCGAATGAATTTCAAAAATCACAAAAGCAGTGAAGGAATGGGCAGAAGTTCATATAATTCTTTTTAACTTGATTTAATTTGATTTCATCCATGAATTCCAAAACATCCTGTATTGGGTACTTTTCTAAATCATAAACAATCTGAAAAATCCTCATTATTTAACCAAACTAATATGAATACAGTGTGTCAACTCAAACTGAAAACAGATTTCCATAGATTTTAGGAAAAATATGGCTTATTTTAAGTGATTCAGAAAAATTTATGGTTTATTTTACTGTGTGAAAAATTATAATAAAGAGTTCAAAATAATTGATAGATTTAGATAATTTTAAATTGAGTATAGTGCTCGATTGAGAAGAGATTATTAACGAATACTTCTTTGATTTGATACTTAAAAACTATTGGGACTGATATTATGAAAGGTTCACAATGCAACATTTTTTTCTGAAATTTCGGAAATTACTTAAAAAAACAGAAAACGTTCGAAAAATAACTCGAACTTCAATTAATACTTTTATTTGGAATCTCAGATTACGGTTTTCGAAAATTGGGATTGAATAAATCTGAATGTTAGTTTATACAGCGAATAAAAATGCACCAATGAAATCGCATATTTGATACGATTTGACATGACATGTAATTTCACTGGTGAATTCTTATTTCATCTCATTTGCTACATAAACTAACCTCAATAAACAATATGAATGCATTGACTGACTATATGAACGTAATTCTTGCGGTTTGCTTACGTACATATGGACAATCTTTGGTTTCGCGAATTCTCACATCTGTCAGGACCAATTTGCGGACCGATTCGAGATGTTTCACTTGTGCAAGTAGTCAAAGAAACTGTTCGGGGCGGTTAAGCCACTTAAAGCGATCACACAATACACGGATGATCACTGAAAAAGACTATTAGGTGAGCTGGGTAAGTGAACTGTGCAAGAGCGGCATCCTGTTTCTGTGAAAAGGAGGCCCAGGACCATACGGATCTCGGGCTATACGCAACTTTGAATCAACCATCTAATCTGCTTAAGGATATTAGCAGAGGTCTGCTGTTGTGGATGACCGTTCGAGAGGAACAAAATATCTAATCTCACTCACACAACTGTCTAACGCATGATATGGTTTTTCGGTATTTTGGGAATTCATTCCTATATACAAGCGTTATTGCGATCATTCTAAACTGGAACAAGGAATTTGAAATACTCCTTTACAAATCCACATTGGAATACGAATTATACAGTGTGTTCCTTCATACATGCTTATATTCGATAGGTGACAACACAGTATAAGTCAGCTGTCAGGCTTTTTTGATGTTGGTGGTTATAAGTTTCATTTTTTATAACACCACTGCGCTTTCACCATTGCGCAGATCTATGAGTCATCGTTCTTTCACGAATTCAAATGTAAGCAGGTCCGGCTTCAAAAAATAGTAAGCCCTACGAATTGAAGCGATATAAAAATCCTGTTTTCCAAAAAATCGAGATTGATCAATATTTAATAATATAACGATAATATACATTTATCAATCTATCACTGTAACAGCTTCTCTCTTACGACTCGAAACGTTGTCAAAATACAAAAGGCCTGCCCTTCGGTGGTGATACTTTGACTCATTCTTACAAAGTGATAATATCTGTGACGATATTGTGGACATCTTCATGACATTTGGTACACATCCTCTATGCACTAACGTACATTTTCATGTATAAAATTTTCCATTTCTTACACCAGTGGCTTCCGTAAGGGTTTTGCATTGAATATTTCAGGAGAAAAAAAAATACGACGCTGCTTTCTCTCAAAGTGAAAATTACAACAATTGACAATAATAACTCTTTTTCGTACAATGAAAAATTGAAATACATACAAGTAAACATATATCTTTGAAGTTCTTTAAATTGATTGGTAGAATAGACATCAAATTCAGAAGAAGTGCTGTGAGATTTTGTTTCTATTTCATATATACAATTAGTTGTATTTCAAGAATTAGTTATTTCGCACCCTGAAAAGATTGAGATTGTTTCACTTGTCAAATGCTCTGATTAATCTCTCAAATCTCAAGTTCTCGAATGCTGATGACAACTCCAATGAATATGTGAGATTCAAAATGAGATTGTAATAAAAAGGTGTATCAATATGGAGTCTTTTCTACCTAGTAGTTGCCTACCAAACAGAGTATTATCCCTGAAGGCAGTTCAGCCATCAACGTAATATCTAATAGCCTGTAGTAGTATTGATCATGTAATCCTGTGTAAGATACTTGAAGCTGAATGGCTAGGGGCTGTACTGTCAGCAGTAGTGATCTAAAGACGGATGTTTGCCTATTCAGGCGTAACAATTTTTGGTCGGCCCATTCAATGGGATTTCACTTTCGGGTAAGTTCATAGTAAACACCTCTATCGACGAGAACATGACAGACTCGCTTTTTCTTCCCATGGTATCGGCATGCAGGACAATCGGACTGGTGTGATGTTCTCGTAGATACGAGTCTGTGAAGTTATGAATGGAAACGTAGACTATTGTAGTTTGTTTAATGAACTGAGGATGATTGGGAGCGGCATTTTTATATGTTTACTTTTATTTACGATTTATTTGCACTTGTGCTTGTGATGTCGGTATGATTTTGGATCAGTTTAGCTTATTGTACAGCGGTTCCCGTTACAGGGACTATTCGTTGAGTTATCGGAAATTACGCATAAAAAAATATACCCAATATGATTCTAATCAATTTTCTTACCGACATTGAAAAAAATTTTCAAGGTTTTGTTGATTATTTACAAATTTTCAGCAAATGTATTGTGATTTTTAAAAGAACATGTGATATTTGTGACAGGATAAAGAATGCCCACATATGTTATCCAAGTCTATACCAGTTTCAGTTCGAAGACATCTCGCTAAATAATTGTATACTTTATAAGTTCTATTTGAAAAACTGAATAAAGTCGAAAACGTTTGATTGATGAATTGGAACCAGCATATTCTATGTAAATTCAGAATCATGTGCCATCACTTGTCATTTAATTCGATTAATTAACATTCTTAGCTAGAATTGAAGAATATTTATTGACTTATAAGTTGAAAGGAGAACTTTCCATTTGATGAAAGATTCTTCATTTGCTACTTCACACTGTATTCGTGATCAAAATAATAAATAATTGGGAATACGGTCCTGAATTATTTATGCATTCATGCGAAAACAAACTGAAATGATTGCTTGGAAAACAATAACGTTGCAACCACTAGAAAGACGTAATGAGAGAAAGCAATGCAGATATTGAATGAACACCGTTTAAACGAATAACTTGTGGAGGTATATGACGTTTTCAATAAGGATATTAAATTATCTGAAGTGGCTCTGCTACGAATGCCCCTCGCTTCTAAAATTTAGGGTTGATACATATTGAGATTAATATTATCTTTTTTTAAGTACCCACTGCTTCCCGACGGATATGCCCTAATAAACCTTTGATTGAAGAAACGTTCTTTATTATTTTATTATTATTCGCTTCGTGTATTTCCCCACACTCGAAAATCAACAGTCCCGGATTTTGAATTTGTTTGAGTTTGTTTTCAGAGAAAAATTCGTGGGCTAGCTAGAGATATTTTCCTATTTTGTGTGTACTGAATTTGTTTTAAAGTATTACAGGGTGTCTGAGCAAATATGTACATGATAAAAAATAATTTCAAATCTTTCATTGCAGTTTTTTTCTAAAAGCAGTCGTTCTCTGAAATTTTTACCTACATACAGATATGAAACCGAATCATAATCTCTTTTCTTATATCACCTGAAATAGACAAGAATTTTGTTGTTTCTTGGCTAAATTCGTAAAATTCTGTTTAGCAAACAACCGATTCAAAATGACAGATTTGGAAAACTCGAAAATAAATACAGTGAGATGCAAAAATTGTTTTGTCTCACTTTGATATTTTTCGAATGTATGAATTTTGGAATGATATTTCAGATTATTTTGTTATGCTTTTCTAGGCCTTAAACAGGAGCCTGAATGGTTACTATTTTGAACTAAATAATATGCTCTAATTGATTCTTTGGGGTAATGGGTTAAATAATATTCTGGGTAATTTCAGTTTCAAATATATTATTTTTATCTAATATCTATACTCAACATACTCGTTGAGAACTGGGACATATCCTTACTTATTCATTACGAAAGAGATAGCAAATAAAGTAAATTTATCACATTGACTTGGATAGTATATTATTATAACTAATTACATCGTTTTTACAATGTATGTAGGTATATCTTAGCGAAGGGTAATTTTCAGGTAAAGATCAAAGTCTTTCTCGTTTATATTGCACATCAATAGAGATCGGGAAATGTCTACTAGTTGATTAAGTTCGTGTCCAAATCACTATTTCTCAGCACTAGAATCACCAACTAATACGCGGGTCACAACAGCTTCGTAGAGTAGAGAGGAACAGACATTGGAGGCCTGATGAACGGACTGATAAAATGGTGCACGCCCCGATCACCAACGAAAGCAGGTGGCGTAGCCCCTTGAGACGCCCCAGAAACATACTCAGACTCCAGACAGTTCCCGCTGTTGTCGTGGAGCTTCCTCATGTGCTTCTTCAAGTCGAAGTTCCGGCAGAATCCCTTCCCACAAACTCGACAAGTGAACGGTTTCTTGTCGTTGTGCGTGTGCATGTGGAAAGTGAGGTTATACACTTGGTGGAACGCTTTCGAGCAGACCGAACACTTGTAAGCCTTCTCGCCACTGTGCGTCAGCTTGTGGTTCTTGTAGTTCCCTTTCTGGTGGAAACCCTTGCCGCAGAACTCGCACACGAACGGCTTGTATCCAGCGTGGATCCGCGCGTGCGTGTTCAAGGTCGACGACCTGTTGAAAGCCTTGCCGCAAGTGTGACACTTGTGCGGCTTCTCCGACGTGTGGATTATCTTGTGCCTGCACAAAGTCGAGGCCTGCCTGAAGCCTTTGCCACAGATCTTACAAACGAACGGTCTGGCTCCCGTATGCACCGGCATGTGCCTCGTCAGATTGTAATGGGCGTTGAAGACCTTGCCACATTCCCCGCACTCGAAGCTCTTCTGCTTCGGAGGCAGAACGGTGCCCGCTGGTGTCGGGTTAGTCGAAACGCTGGGCTTCGCAGGGGTCTTGACGGGGTTGAAGTGTGAAGGCAGGGGATTGATCCCAGCGGAGCTGCTTCCAGGTGGTTCCTGCCCCAGGGAGGAAGTGTAGACGGACATCAGCTGGCTGGGGTGGTAATACACCAGCGGGTAGTTCTGCAGCAGCTCCGGGGATCGCAGAACGTTGGGCACGTATTTTTTGAACGCCGATTCGAACGGGCTTGGTTGGGACAAGTTCAGCACTCTGCTGTCTTCGTTCTTGTCGAGCTCAGCGCTCTTCTTGGATTTGTTATCCGGCTCCATGATCTTCGCTATGGAGAAGTTGAGGGTCCTGGTCGAGGATGACGGCGCCTTCTGGGCACCCGAGTAGATGCTGGTCGATATTTCGGACGCCATCTTGACTCCAGATGCACCTGCAATGAAAAAGTGCCTGCTGTTATTGACTGTCGAAGCGGGGAAATGAAATGGGGCAAACATTATTACCCTCCTCATAACCAAAAAAGGAGATATCCGAACAACGTTTCGGATCGTTCTAGTGTTGGCACGCCCCTTCACATCAATCTTTTAAAAAGCGTTTCGTGATGCATTGATTGAGATTTCGTGAAAGGCAGAGCTAACTTCACAGTCGAAAACGGGTTGCCGCCCCCTCAATTCGCAAATGGTAGAGGCGAGATTGGAATCACTTCTTGAATACGATAGAGCATGCAAGGAGGATACTAATCAAGTTCACTTCACGGAGTTTCAGAGAGTTTTAGTTAGTTGGTTCAATACCTCGACGAAATCCCATTTCTCGATATGTGTCGGAATATCCTTATCCATTTCCAAAGAGAATTGTTATAGTTTGACAGAATATGCGCTGTTGCCAACAAAATTCTCAAAAAATGTATGATTAATTCGAAAGAAGAGTAATTTTTTATAGTTTTAACGAAAATTTGCCATAAATCTCGTTCTTGAATGAACATACAGTATTGAAAAAAATGCATCTTGGATTCTGAGAGACCATTACTTGAATTATGATGAAGAATATTAATGGACCATGCGAAACTGGATATTTTTTTCCTAAGAATTTGTGAAGCTTCAAGCAAATTTATCATTCACTGTACATCGATGAATAATTTTCTTCTAGTTCAGTTTTTGAACTACAGGATTCAAGTACTCGTCATGTCTACTAATGTACGGCAATATTCGCTGTTTATAACGCGTCAGATTGTCATTTCGAGTGGCATTTGTTCAAATCATTGTGACAATCATAATTGATGTGTGTACGTGGAAATATTCGACGAATCTATTTCCGGTGCAGGCGACACTTATCCGATTGAAATGGGGAGATTCTGGCATGTAATTTGCTAGGAAATCTCTATTAGCCGAACATACACAGTATACACAGTGCCGGTTGATGCAAAATTGAACGTCAAGTATCTCGTTTGGAAGCCATAAATGCATCAGGAATTTGGTATATCGCAATGACGGAGGAAAATATGAAAACATCATCTCTTTCATTGTTGAATTTTGCTCTGATATTATTCTCCGTAACGATACGATCATCACATTAGGTAAGACATTTACAGTTGAAGTTATAGTAAAACTATATATCATACTCCATCGAAACCGAACAATTCTCATTCAATGAAAAAACTGATCATCATTCATATCAACAAATGTCTTCTAGCCGAGAAAATGCAAACACTTTCGTAATATTTTTTTCTGGCTGTAAATTATACTAAGCCGGCCCTGTGCATACAACGGTCGATGTGTGAAGAGTCGGTAAATTGAATGTGGTTGATTGGTTCCACAGTTGAGGCATCCTGATTGGTTATGATACATCAAAATTATTTCTGAGATGGTGACAGATTCGAGACTATTAACAAAATCTAACAAAAAAAAAGTGCATTTGCACCAAAACAGAAGAATACCGAGAGGTCAAGGAATAGTTTTCGAAGAGAAAAATTGTTTCTTTGATTGATGGAAAAGTGCGGACTACATCCAACAGCCACAGAAAAAGATGGAAAAGTTTAATTCATTCTTTTCGCAGATGCTGGTTCTCCATCGCGTTTTGTTTAATTTCTTCGCTCAAAGAGAGATAACCGAGTTTATGACAATTATTTTTGGTGTATCAGTTTCTGACGTAAACGTCAATTAATGTTTGTAGCGATTTTTTTTATTGACTAGATCGATAGGAGAAGAATGGAGTGACCTATAAAATCGAGAGAAATCGTCTGTAAACCACAATATTCACTATAAACGAACCCCTTCTCAATCAAACGTCCTCCGTCCCCTCACAGACTCCCAACCGTCTCCTGCACAGATAATAATTATTCCATCAAAATTCGGCGATCGGCAAGTAATTAGCGGTCCTAAGTGTCAGCAGTTGTTGGCATGATCTCAATGCGGCGAAAACAGATCAGAGCGACGCTCCCTTAGCGTCGTTGCCTGTTCATAGTTAAGACGATTAGGGGCATATAAACACGAGAACGAGTGTCACAGGGGATGACACAAACTGGGCGACCCACCAAAAACCAATCTGCGAACTTCCACGCCCCCATTCACTCCGCAATACTGTCCTCCTATCGCCCCTATTGTGGGCTACTTCGATTTGGTGACGCGTGATACACCATCGTCAATTATCCGAATTCACAGTTCTGGCTATATTCCACCGCTTATTTTACACTGTTCTTCGTTATGTGACCACATTGAATTTAATTCTCGCCATCTTGGGTTAATAAATCTAAAAATCCACCGAACTCTGTACAATACGCCAGGATACGCGAATGTATACAGTAAAATAAGAAAAAAGAAGAAGAAGCACGGGTTTATACAGATGACTTGAAAAAATCATGATATCACCATTGAAATCACACATTTTGAACAATGAACTTGAATTTTATAATCATTTTTGACTGGAACATCCACTCATCGAAATCTATTTATATAAATCATCCCTATAACCTTGAATTCTGACAGGAAATTAGGGAGTCCAATCACCTGTCAAATCGAAAAAAATATGGCGGCTGAGGGCATATATTTGGTGTTTACAAATGTGTCTTGAGTTAAAAACTGTTGCATTTAGTGATCTTTAGTGCGTTTTTCATGTGTTTTTACAATTGTGGTTAATTATTAACTCTTTTACTGAAGAAAAATGCCACCACAACTCATTATTTTAGGTTGGATTGCATAAAAAAGAAGAGAATGAAAGCTGCCAGAATTGCTTCTTCTTTTTTTAGCCTTGAGTCAAAATATGTGATTCATTGATTTAAAAACAAATAGAATCAACAATAAAATAATGAAGCTTGATTTATTGAGATTAAATGAATATATACCCGAATTTCAACTCAGGAAACAATAAATCCTATTGATTTAATCAATAAAAATATGGAAATATGCAATGTCGCCGTTCAGTTTTTTGTGGAATGTGTATTCTTAAAACAAATGAGCTTTCACTGTCATAATATTTCCTTCTCTACCTTGAAGGTTTATGTATGAACTATGGAAGTCACTAAGAAGATCTTACTTTCCTACCTCGTACCTACTTTTAGAGTTCTGTCAGTTGTCTACAGAGTGTAAGTATCGAAGAATGAATATGTACTAAAATAGAGGAAATTGTTAGGGCAGATTCTTGAGGTAGGAATGTTTTCAACCTATGGTTATTGGGTACCAGAATATTTCAACCCTCAAAAGTATCGCGAAATCAAAAAAACTGAAGAACACTGGCCCAGACAGTCTGCGTTTCTCATTTACGCCCACTAACAATGAAAAGCGTGCTGCTATAACGACGTACAATAAAATCCCCATCTGAATTCGATCTTCACCTCGCTCTGTAATCTTCAATTCGAAAGAGGCTGGATCGCCAGTCGACTGTTCGATTCATCCAGATGCATCTTGAGGAAGTGTAAGTCGATGCTAGTCGCGCGACACCGATCCAAAAAACCGGTACTCGACCGAAATTATTTGTAAAACAAGACTTCGCACTCCCTTAATTGTACCCTCAGGTCTTTGTTCCGTGCGCGTGTTCGATGTAACTTGAAGATCGACAAAAGGACCAGCGGAAGAAGGATGACGACAGGAAGAAGGCGCATATGCCGAGGTTATTGTGCAAGATGCAGGGGCTTTTATTGAGATTTTGAATTAAGAACGCCTTCATTACAATGACGCATGTAAGGTATGAAGTTGGTACACCCGTCTCTTTAGATTAACGACTGCCTTGGGGTTACATTCAAAATACAACAAATTCCATCAATATCTGATCTATCAATATCAGATCTAAGTGTTTCATTTTTTCATTGGTCCAACTGTGCTAGAGAAATTTCAAAACCAAAGCCTTTTTCTTTCAAAAAACGACCTACTTGCATCTATGAGTGAGTACAATGTGCCTTTTTTTGTCTTTTCACATTAAGACAAACGAACCCGCACAAGTTTCGACTTGGAGTTGGTTGAAAAACAAAAAAATAAAAAAAGCAGAAGTACTCAGGAGCTCATCATCCATTGAAAATGCAAAAAGGTTATGATAAACATGAATCCATATCAGCGGTGGATTTATACTAAGGGCAGTCGGGGCTAGTGCCCAGGGCGGCAAATTTTCTAGGGCGGCTGAATTTGGAACGTCAAAAAAATTCTGTGAAGAAATTTATGTTAGTGCAAAATTTATAATTCTTAGAAAAATAAACAAAGCTAAAAGCAAATTAAGAGATCAGATTCATTACAATGTGAAAGCTAGAATCATTCTAGCTGTTGCTTATGAAAACATAACCTTCTGAAAAATAAATGAATCAGGACTACCTTAGAAAGAGTGTAATATTTTGACACTCTGTATCTCAAAAGTCGAGACTTTTAGGACATACGTTTATAGGAAGATTTTTTCTGAGAATCAAATATCAGCATTTCTTTGAGGAACACCCTGAATAATAAATTAAATAAAATTTCAGTAGCTTTTCTTACGGTACCCAGGGCGGCATTAAGTTTGAATCCGGCCCTGATCCAAATGCTGGATTAAACAAGATCTTTGAAGAGATATATGATCAATTGAATAGTCCAAGATGATTGGAGTTGATTTCAAAGTGAGAGATATGACATTCATCAATTCACCACAAGAATCGTACAGTTTAATTGTCACAGAAACTTCTTTCAAATAATTCGCATTTAATGAGAGATTCATCAATGTCGGTAATGGAGAGCCATGAGTCTAGACGAGTACCCTGTGAAATGATACATGTGACACGACTTCCAGTATTCTCGAGTAATTTTCAAGATTTCGCTCGAGTCGTTGAAGGGAGAAATAAAAATCGTGGTGCTATTGTTGGCAGCAATCGTTTTTATTCGAAACGAGACAAGAGTCGAGCTCGAACGGATCGTCTGTCAGATGGATTATTATTTTCACTTTTGCTGTCTTCCACCCGGATCACACAAAGGCCCGCCGTGTCCAAACAATGCCTGGCAACGGGGTGACTATGGAAATGACAGTGAGATCGTGCTAGTTGGCGAAGTTGTCATCCCCATCCAGCCATTTCAAACGCTGGTACTATAATTTAGACCGGCACGGATAATTATTCATTGTGGAGCCGCAGAATCTCTCCCCTGCGGTTTTTCTCGAATTTTCTGACATATGTCGTAATTATGGACTCTCTAAATCTACCCCAGCTGCTTTTTTATTGTTTGCAATCGTGATTCTTCCACGACACTTGCACTCGCCCATTCTCCTTCCCTAATTAAGCAAAATGCACTAGTCTCTGTGCTTCTTTTCCGTTTTGACTGTTGTTTTGACTCGTTCGAGTGGATGGACGAAATGTCTTCAGTTGTGAAAGTCGTAACAACTAAATTTCGAAATGTTGCTTCAACATGATTGTGTCATAGATATTTGATATCCAGCACCGTTAAAGGTTCCGAAAACTGACATGTTTTTGATTTTTCAACTTGGTAGGATTGGACACGGAGTTCTAGTTGAATATTTCAAAAGTCAAGGTTATTAATCTGGTAAGAAAATTATGCTTTGTGTGTATGTAATAGAATGAACTATTTATTTGTAACACGATTATGAATCTTCAGTCGAGCAACCATAGCATAGTTATTCCTTTCAAAAACATACATACAAACATAATAAAACTGAGAAAAAACACTACAGACACGCCGTTCTATTGGCGAATGAATTTAAGATTGCAGCGCCGAAGTGGATAGTCACAGAACCATAAATGTTGACATTGGATAGTTTCATTGTATTAAGTTATATGTGTTTCTTCGTTAATGAAGTGTGAGTTTATAATGGAAATGAAGACATTTCAGACTTTTGCAGTAAGCTAGGTTGTCAATATGTATGTATTTTCATATTTCTAAAGGTGGTAAGCATTATCATTTGTTTTATTCATTGTATTATATTGAAATAATACGAGATTTAGTTTAGGGCACTTCGAAGGCACAAACACTTTCAGAAGTGTTCTTGAAGGTGAAAAAGTTTTGAATGCTGGACATGTAAAATCATGAAGAAAATTCAATTCTTCCACTGCTGACAAGATGATGGTTCATGTTATGGAATGAATTATGAGTTTATAGTATTTGTTTTCTTGGGAAGTGCCAAATAAAATAGATAATGTGAGATCTTGTTTCAATTTTGTTGGTACCTGAACAATACTCGACTGTGACCTTTAATATAAAAAGAATTTCATCTATCTATTCACGATATTTATATCTTCAATTTGATTTTACCGATTCATAGTTTCACAATCTTTCAAATATTCAAATTCAGTTCAAAATCAACAAAACAATATCAAACACAAGAACTATGTCAACATTTCTGGTTATTTTTAGTGTCACCAGGTGGCGTATCGCTTATGTTCATTCGCCAATAACTTGTGGATCGTTTCAGCTCCAACCAATTGTTATTGTCATCTTTCAACGTTGAATTCGAAATAGTATAAAATATATTTGATATTCAGACATGTTATCATTATATTATGGATAAAACTCTTCGAGAAATCTTTGTTGAAGCTCATTGAACAATGTGAATGGAAAAAATCCCAATAAATGACCCAAAAATAAACAAATGAAGGTCAGAATCACACGAGTCACTTTCAAAAGACGTTCACAACCCAAATGTCTACATTTCTACCAACATAAGTACAACGCGAATACGAAAATGGACAACTAACTCCCCATTCACGTTATTTATTCTAAAGCTGCATGAAAACAAGCCCGAAGCCTAATGAATAATTTGTGGGTAATTTCTATTGTGGCAATTTCTCTTTCCGGTAGAATGTCAAAGAGCGGTTAAACTACATGGCAAATAGTGCCGGCTCCCCCATGACACACGTGCCCGGATGCAAAGGCGAAAAAGCCGAGGTGCTGCTTTCCACAGCCGTCCGTTCGTTCATTCTAGATCTGATCTGCGTTGCAGTATTATCGAGGGTGTGTCTATATTTTGTAGATTATGTGCCGGTCACGTGGACAGTACATCATTCGGGGGTTTATACGGTTCTGTCACGACACTCGAACGCAATAAAACGTTAACTAGTATTTGCTGAACGTCCTGTGCATAAGTCAATTGGTTATCGATTCAAAGTTCACTATTCGCATCATTTGCATTGTTTTATCGCTACTTCTACTCGAAAAACAGAGTTCATATGTTCATTTATTTGACATTTTTGACAGATTGTTCGCTACCATTTCTGTTTCTGACAGATTGGGTTGTCTGTCAATACCATCAGCGCAAAATAAAAAGTATCTGGTAACATTTAGGCACCAAACAATTCGAATTTTGTTGACGTTCCCTGTAGTTGCTTTAGTCGTTTTAACTTCGAGGGAGAAGTCTAATGAATATCTACCTACACATTTGTAAGGTGGGTGATTTATTCGAGCACGTGACTGAAGTTGATTACTCCTCGAAATAGTAGATATGCCAACTAATTTCGAATGTGTGACTTGGTTACCGTGAGAGGGTAAAATAAAGCGATTCACACTTACGATTAGGGTTCCTGATAGCCGGGAATTCGTTTGAATTTGTTACGACACGTTATGATAGCTTGTCAACAACTCTTCCTATTTATATAATGAATTGAGCCAATTAGGGACAGCTAGGGGTGAATATTTTTCATGTTTCAACACATGTCAACATAAGCGAAGTTATTAGCTCACGTAAAATGTCAATTGTCATAAATCCGTCAGGTCAACAGGAAAAATGCGAAGATGATAAGTTGGCCATGAAATGCCGTTGACAGATGTATCTGATAAATTAAACATCGACCCTAGAAAATTCAGATAGTGACTAAAATATGATACATATCTTTTGTGCGAGCTGGGAAAATGCATCTCGGTGAGACATTCGTAGAGAGAAAGGGGATGCACGGATGGGCGAACAGATAGAAGTTAGAGGCGGTGGCAGATTTAACCTCTAGGGACCGCCTCCCAAGGCAGGCTCGAAACATAACAGGACCGGCTCAACGATATTTCAGTCTGAAGTTTCTCTCAATTTTATGTGATAAGTGATAGTATGCGGTTATGATTTTGGTTTGTTTATTTCTGCAAGACTTCTTATTGGTTGTGCGAATATTGACACCGTCATTATTATCTTCGTATTTTGTTTTCATCTCACAGTACCTAGTACTAAATAGTTTATAAAACAAAAAATCTATGAAAGCATACTCTAATAACGTAACAAATATTTTGTTAATCTATTTATTTAGGTTCAACAATTGTGGCAGCTCGCCAGAAGTTGCTGTGTTGCTGCTTGTCTATTTTTTCAACGATACTCCGAAAGTCAGACTTACTTTCTGAGACACATTTTCTTACGAAAAAATGCATCGTTGTTCTAGAAATTGTTATAAAAGGAAAGAACATCGTCTAACTTTTTTTTTATAAGTATAGTCATCTAAATTACTGTATCACTAAGTCTAGTTTTGAAGAGCTACCGCTAATTATGTTTTGATTGATTTTTTTGAGGCACCTGGATAATTTTGGATCAAAATTAAGGTGGTCCGGTTCTGCGCACTTTCCGTTCGTATTTTGTGCCCAGGCACGCCTCTTAGGCGCGGGTGTAATTATCTTTGTCAAATATTTGCACTGCATTTACCTTTTAACTATTCGGGATCGACTTTAAGCGATCATGTGCGTATATATACGGCCGCCGCCGACGCCGCTAGCGTCGTGGCGGCGGTGGATTCCCTGCCGCCCTTTTCACCCTCTGTTAAACACACAGTTTTTAATCTTTTCGCGACTCCCTAATCCGACTAAGAAACTTCCGTGGAATTGTTGTACTGATTACACTGGGGTGACTCTGAATTCCCACCAAATTGAAATCGATTGTGGGTTTTATGGATGGTGTCTGCTGCTTTTTGAAATTCGCGCTCTGGTGCTATCAAAATACACTCTCACATGAGTCAAGAATACATTTTCGCAGATATAGTCTCTTTAAGAAAGATATTCCGACAGATTTGGTTATCTTTCAATACCAACAGTGCAAAATAAAAACACTTCACAGTGACTTCACCACTCTTGGGATAACTAATCTCCAAATTTCTAAGCCGTATCACCCTGTATGTATACTTCACTCCATAAAACAAAAATTCTACTATGTCCAGTTTCAACTCGCCTTCGTATTCACGATTTTCAAATTGAAATATGCGGAAAATAAGCGAGACTGGAGCAGATTAATTGATAATGATTGGTCTGCTCATGGCCAGTCTAGCGTATAACAAATGCTCTCATTTTATTGAACAAACAGGGGGTAGCTGTGGTCTTTCGGACCCAGTAATTATTAATAACACATTCGTATTTACATTATCCAAAGCAATTAATATGGGATGCGAAAATGCTGTTGAACTAAACGAAAATCAGCCAGAATGTATATTGATTATAGCTGGCATCTTCTAGATTTGAGATTCGAGTTTTTATGTCAAGTTTTCCTCCATCTCATCGAGTGTTTTCAATTTCCACCTCTTTCATCTCAATTTTGATTTTCCCTATTGTGGTTTCATTAACCAACAATTCTTAGTTCTCGTCTGTGCATTATTTCGATATTTCTGCTACTATTTTGAGGTTATCTCATCCTTTCATTCCATGTTTCATCAGTCTCTTATGTTCTCCATTTTTTTTTCTTATAATTCCCTAGATCCTCCTCATTATATTTTTTCAATATTTTCAGTGTTTCTGCTCTTCTTATTGTAAGTCTCATTATGACGGTTCTCAAGGGGATTTTATCACTTGTAAATCTGTCAAAATAACAGGAAATCAAACTCGATTCATCCTCAAAGTTTACCAGTATATATGAACTTCCTCTTCTCTTCTGTTTTACAGCCTTGAGCTGCCAGGGCTATGCGGCAGACAGTATATATGGAACTTGAAACATAATTTTAGCTTAGAATGAAATAATGAAAGAAGAAGATATGACATTTGATTACATTTGTTCTCAGTTCTTGGTTGTCATTTCTTCTTTTTAATAGTAATCACGTTTGTAATGACCAAAAAATATTGAAAAGCAAACATGAACAGAAAGAAACATTTTTCGTTAACATGAAACTCCATTTTCTTCTTTTCCAATATTCCATTGTGTGCATATATTTACGGATATCCCATGATGGCCTTGAGGATATCTACCCACACAAGCATGACATCAGAAAAGACAATGGGTGTATTAAAGGGGCAAAAGTTCACTGATGACCATCTAGCAGGAATAAATGAATCAGATAATACTCAATTCTGGTTTGGACACGCGAAACTAAAATATACAGTGGGCAAGTAGGACGGAGCAGCCAAACCATCATCCATATCCGGTTAGACATTTGTCTTCTGGATGGAATTAGATCGAATCTACTGAGTGATATATAGACCAGGAAAATCACCAGTGTTTCCAAACAATTCTTAACACCATGGCGATGGAGATTCGACAACAATAAAGAATTTGACAAAAATCAAAATGCAATCATGAAGGGAAAACGATGCTTTTCGAATAATTGATTTGTTGAAGGTGAAGCAGATGTTGTTTTTCGGAAGTATAATGTTTGAAGGTTATGTACAATAAATAAAAATATTTGGTGAACACATCAAAGAGAAGTATGCAAAGTTGATTTCCGAAGAATTTAAATTCCTTCACCACTTTCATCCGTTGCATGCATACTTATAAAACTTGCTTTATAAAGTGATGACGAAAATTTCTCGACATTTTAATTTCGTATTCATTGGAATGGAAATCATATTCGGGAGGCGATGCTATCAGAAAATACGCGTATTCGATTGGAATTTTTCTTCAGTACAATGGCAATATATGCACCCGAGTTCCTTCGCTTATTTTCATTTTATGACGATTCGATGTTTTCAACAACCAGCAATTGAGAACCATCACAGAAAGTCATAAATGAAATTGAATAGTGAATTGGATATGGAGGAATGTAGAGGTGAAAAATTGAAATAGAAATTTGTTTTGAAAGGATATTGGAGCATTTTTTTATAGAATATGCAATTCAGAATGAGAATTCTTTGCTAAAGACTCTACGAACAGTGACATTTCGAATACATACTCGGTCACATTTGGACCTCTTTTATTCCTATATAATAATAACACATACAGGGTGCATCGTTCCGCTCCATACCATTTATGAATGCCTCACAATTTTCGACCAAATTCCGAATGAGAGCGAATTATTCCTTATGAATCAGATACACGGTGGCCCAACAAAACGTACCAGAAAGAGATTTCATTGAGAAACTAGCTGAAATCAACAAAAACAGAAAACAAGCGAATTGTTTTTAGGAAAATATTCTCAACATTTACTTTAACAAAATGGTAAGTTTTAAAGCGAAATCGATTTACTCTTTGTATTTTTTGAGAAATGCTCTAGCGATATTTCAAAGGTCCATATTTTTGCAATGAGTAGACAAAATTTGAAAAAACAAAAAAGCAATGTATAGAGAATCTAAAGGGCTTTTCAACGAGTTTTTTCGATAAAATCTCTTCCTGGTAGTTATACCTTCCGGTACGTTTTCGTTGGGCCACCCTGTATAAAATAAGACTCGTCGCAAAGTCGTAAAAATATGGACGCTTATCGACACCACGCTATTTCTCAGTATTGAATGCTATTCAATGAAAATGTTTACTGTTCTATGTCGATGTAGGAATAGTCAGTGGCCGATGCAAAATAAGCAGGAATATCTGGTGTTCACCTGAACCTCAGTGAAGCACCACGCAATTCTAATCACGCTATAAACATGTAAATTTACAACCATCACATGACCAACGGTCCTGAATAGATAATAAAAAAACCCTTCAGACAATCCTTCAGATGTTATCTGATCTATGGGCTAAGGCTCGGGCGGTATTTCATTCAAATTTGAATTGATCGTGTTATTTATATTGTCCACTACGATAACATGAAACAGTAGCCACAATTCGTATATCAATGATTTAATTGGAAAAATTATAATGAAACTACACGTGGGGTGTTTCTTGAAAGTATAAGGAGAGTTATTAATTGAGAATTACGAAATAATAGTAGTAGACCTGGATTCTAATAGTCGCCGACGGTACACAAAGAAAAATAATTGTTGCAACAACAAACAATTCGGTATCGAAATATTTCAACAAAAATTGTAATATTGTACATTGACTTCCCTGCAAAACTTGGTTTACCAATTTCACAAATAATGTACCTGAGTCACAAATATCTTAAATGTTTCAGTTGAAGTTTCCATACGAATGAACAACGAGTTCATGAAATTATCTGAAAAATTGCTCTTCTCCAATAATGTTTTTGTCGTGAAATAACAATATTGCAAAATTTGCAATTCTGTAAATTTTAAAACAATTATTTCTCTACGTGTATTGCATTTCCGTTCATTATATACAGGGTGTTTCATTAATCTGGTAAATAAATGAATCTGAGAGTAGAGAGGACCAACATATGACGATTGAGAGCAACATCGCTCATACAAATGTTAATAAGATACAGTGCGTTCAAAGTTGAAATTTCATTTGCAATTTCCTTAATAGCTTCGACAGTTTTTATGACATCGGTTTCTCTGACACTAGAAAACTAGCTATTTGCTTGTCTGGCAGCAACCTACTTGTTTTTTCCTGAAAAAAATTATTTGAATTTATTTGTGACTTCAATACTTAAAATCGGGTTTATTGTAAAAAGGTTTTTCGACTTTTTCCAAGAATACTATTTTGTTCAAAAGATAACGTTGTTTATTGAATGGCTGATCGAAAATATTGATTTTGTGCATATCTTTAAATAAATGTATGCGTGGCGCCCTCTACAGACTACGTTAATACTGATAAAATACTCTTGTTTGTCGTCCTTAAAACCCCCAATGCATCAATTTTTAAACCGATATCATAAAAACGGTCGAAGCTATTAAGAAATTCGCAAATAAAATTTTAAATTCGAACGCACTATATCTTTTAAACATATTGTCATATTTTGGTCCTCTCTACTCTCAGTTTAATTTTTTTACCATATTAATGAAACACCCTGTATATATAAAGAAAGTTGAAGTTCATTTTGATGAACATGGAGGTTTGTCAGAGTTTGCTATTCAAAGTAACCAGAACCAAGGAATAAAAATAAACATAAATCAAAAGCTGTAAAACAGGACAAAAAAAAATCATAAAATCTTATTGAAGCTGCCTTATGATGTTTTTTATTGTATGGTCGCTAAAAAGCTCCTGGAAATATTCCACCCTTCCTGGTCTAAAGCGTCTGATTACTCTGAATCTGAAGAAAGTCCCGAGTGCACTCAATATTATAAACAAAAGTAAATCGGGGACCAGCGAGCTTTCACAATCACTCCCTAACGTTTATTCTTGAAGTACTAGCATTTGCCGAAGCGATCAATATTTACATTGCGAATAATGCACACACTATATTGTTTTTCAAGTGGCCCTTTGTTTTAGGAAAAGTTTTGTTTTAGCTCGCACGAGATGGTAATTTGACAAGTTTTTATAACGGACCAGAAATATTATGCGTGGTTTCAAAGATATGCTGTCTTTGTCCGGCAGAGTTGTAATATTGAAGTTCGAATTTGACATTTATGACAGTTTGGCTCAGAGATTGTTATACGGTTTGAAGTGAGTGAAATATATGTTTAATCAATAATGTTTATGGTCTATTTGGTACATTGTTGTACATTGCGGCTATGGAGTGACCATAATGCAGGATATCTTACTTGGAATTTGAATCATTATAGCCATAATCGTATGTAACTCATAATTATGAAAGGACCTTGAGAATAAGCAAATTTTTACACTTACCAAGTAATATCTGTAAACTAGAACAATAAACATATATTGGTTTGATGTAAGGAAGTACCAATACGTCACTTGTCACTTGGTGTTGATTATAATTATGCTTTGGTAATATGACAGTTATGACAGATATGGTTATTTCTGCGATATTTGTGTTTGTTGATGACTTACTTCATCTATTCACAATGTTAAAATCATTTGTTTCGGAATTTCTGAACGGTCAAGAAGTCAATAAAGCTAAAATTTTGAATCTGGCTCAGCGCACATTTCGATCAATCAACTAAAATAATTCATTTTATGAACACAGAATAAAGGATCAACATTTTACAGTGGTGTTACGAAAGTTTCACGCATCTTAGTCTGAGACTAACAAAAGAAGATTCGATTCTCGATTCTATACGGTGTTTATACGGACATTTTCACCACTGATTACTCTTCAAACTGTTGTTGAAAATGCAGCATTACACTGCGATTTATCCTCAAGCTTCAAGGGATGCGTTACTAAAAATCAACTACAGATTGAAGACTCCAGAAGCTTTTGTCTTCGGTTAAATTCGTTACCAAAAGTAAAATGGATTGTGTACCAAGCGATTTTAGAAGCACAACCTGTTAAGTAACGAATAACACCTACCTATTTATCAGTTTATGGCGAAAATGTATCCTCTTCTGAGCGCTGCAGCCGTAGGACACCTCCTAAGCCCTTTTAGGATACTGAAGAATCAGCGTCTCCAAAAACACCATCACAGTCACAAAACCGCAGCCATCCACACTAACTCAACACATTTGAAACAACACAAAACAGTGGCTACTAATAATCGAGCTGTCCTTTCCGCTGAAGGCTTCAAAGGGCTAACCAGTAGCTGTCTGTTTGACAGCCGAAGGTAGCATGAACTTTGCCCCTTCTAAGTTCGGCAAAAGCGCAAGCAAGACAGCGCCTGATGGAAGAAGGCCATTTGCATAATTTGTGGACCAAGGATGAGGACTACACGAAGAGGCTGTGGAACGGCGTTACCTCTGCATTTGGGGCCCCGCCCCCTCGCTGGCGGGCCAATGACGAGCCGCCGAAGGCGGAGAGGAGGAGGGGCTGGACGTGTCAGCCCTATTCCCTGGCTGTATTGTTGTATCCCTCGGGATCGGCAGCTGTTCTCTTGTTTATAGCGATGCAGTGCTCTGCAGGGCTCGCGCTTGCCCAGTCGGAGGGCTGCCACTTTTGTGATGTTTCTTCGCCTCCCTTAGCCGTAGACGGCCATATACATGTTCCTCTATTTTTGGTCATTTGAAGCCGATTTTGGCGTGGGTACTTGGTTCATCTGGGTCTTCAAGTAGAGGAGTGAATAGTTTTATCGATAATGATATCTACACTTGTGGTGTTATGACTTATTTCGAGTTTTGTACGTCCGATTCACCACAATCAAAAATGATTCCTCAGTATATTGATTTGTTCTTGAAGTACAGATATATCTCAAAATACCTTTCCTAACATGCTGATTCTCATTCAAATGGCTTTCAAAAACTCCTAATCGAGTTCTGTAAATGAAACTCTTTAAAAAACTATCCACAAATTTCCTATTCTTCGAAAAATTAGCTTTTGAGATTTTTCTGATTTCGAAAAAGGCGATTTGTGAAGAAAATGAAAATCTCCCAGTGAGGGCTGAGTTAGTTTTAAGGGGTTATATACAGTTGAAAGGCCGAAAAAAAGCGAATTTTCCAGATTTTTTTCTGAAAAACCTTCATTGATCTATTGATTCGTACACATATTATGGTATCTTTTAACAGTATTTTAAGACTTATTATTAGTAAAAATATCAATTTGGAAAGGAGCTGACCACTATATCAATGAACTGGATCATCTGAAATTAAAAAACCAAACAGATTTCGTTAAAGTAATCTTGAATCCAGTAAATAATCGAAGGAATGAGCAAAATATTTTTTTTTCTCACCAAATGGCGGTTTCTCAAGGAAAAAAGATTTTTGCCCGAAATCTCGGCATGGAATTGTTTATAAAACAATATTCATCGGTGAAAAAAATCTTCGATTAATTACTGAAAAATCGATGAGAAAAAATCTTCGATTAATCACTAAAAAATATTGTTGAGCAGCTCGTATTAAAATTTGAATTTGGGACTTATCGGTTCAGCCGTTTTCGAGTAATATTGAACTTAGAAAACACCATTTTGAGAAAAACGCGTTTAAAGTTTGGACAGCACTTTCAAGCACTCTTAAACACCTTTTCAAATTTGCGTGTAACTTCGAAAATATTCACCGGATGTATTCTTAAATATATGTAAATTGAAAAAAAAACAATCGATTTCTTGAAAGTTCTAACTGTATATAACCCCTTGAGACGAGCCTGACTTGATGACAGTTTTTATTTTTTTATGAAAACAAAGATTTTTTCCATTTGGCGCGTACTATGAATATCACTTTGTAAATACTTTTGGGACAAAATCACAATTTGAATTATAACATGTATATATAAATAATAGCACCACAAAAGTGTTATTGAATTCTTGATTCACAAAAACAAACACTTCGAAGTGTCGCACTTTATTAATGATCCATTTATCATCAATAAAACATGAAACCTACCCTAAACTGACAAATCAAATGATGATTTTAATATACTTATACGTATCGAAAGAGAATTTGAATGTAAAACGCAGTTACTTCATTCCATTTCGATCTTTCAATGTCCATTAGCATCGCAGACGCCTGCGAAACGTTTGCTGAAAAAGATTTTCTGGCTGATGAGATTCGAGAGTGTCAGTGCATTACGGTCTCAAAAGTTTGATGAAAAGGATTCAATGTATACATCGTTGAGGGTCAGGACACTATCAGATGGACGAGTGCTATATTTTGATCTGATATTCGTAAGAGTAATCAGCTCTCTCTTTCTCTCTCTCTCTCTCTCTCTCTCTTATTTTTTCGTGGAAATTTTCGCAGATTTATTGAATGAAATATTGAAAAATCCTGATTCTGTATCAGTTCTAAGTTCATTTGGAGATTTAAAGGTTCTTACGTAAAACAATGGTATAAAACTAGATCGAAATTCAATTTAGTTTGTTCGATTTTCGTCCAATTTTCAAGAATTGTCAATCGTTCTATTTTAAGTATTCACGATGAGTAACGTTTTGAGGTCGGAAACCAGCTCATTCACCCTATTTCAATCAATTTACAGTTCCGACTTTTTCTTTAAACGAATCAACTCTCGATTTTTTAATAAAATGCTCTGATTTGTATATCAAAAATACTTCAAAGGAATCACACTGGAATTAATGATACAGATGTATTCGAAATTTTCCCAAGATTCGATTTTTTGTGATTAATTATGCACCCATTTCGCATCCCTTAGATGTGCGGTGTTTACAGTGGATGGTACTCGAATGGAGATCACAGCTTTGTTAATTATATCCTGCATATCAATGCCGAAATTTTAATGTAAGTATATCTACAGGGTTATTCGAACGCCAGAATAGTGAAATTTCATGTTAGGAAAATTGTTATTTCTATATATTTCTTCAACCTATTTTGACAATAACGTTTGAAAACATAACCTAACATTCTATTCCGGAGTATACTTGAAAAAGAAGACAAGCGGCAACACCGCACTTTCTGACGAAATCTCAGAAATGTCTTGCTTGAATAAATAGACAATACAAAAGTATGGAACTCGAATTAAAACGTTGTGAAGTATAACTGAAACCAGACATACACAAATGTCAAATGTCATCTGTAAGTATACATTGGAATATAACACTAGCAAAACGGGTTAGATCTATGAAAGTTGTAAAAAGCTGGTGGTTTTCATCACCAGAGTACTCATGTCTCGATTTTTCAGACTCACTTGCCTTACTTTTTACCATTTGCACAATTGGAAATGAAACTATAGCTTATCGAATCTTCATTTTTGTCTGTAAGTAAACCTGTCTGAAGCGAAAGATAGGCCAAGAAAGAAAAAAGAAACAACTGAACGTTGACTTTTTCTCGACATAACCCTGTATGTAACCTCAAAGGAATGTATATGATACCTACACCTACAAGAAGTCTCCTCGTTTGCATTTTGCATAAAAGGGAACCTAATAATTTGTTCAATTTATGTAGTGGGCTGTGATGTGAATTGACTTTTGATATCCGCTTGAGAAAGTTTGAATTCCATTGTACCATTCGAGAGGTTTCAGACCGAATGCGTCACAATACGACTCACATCCAAACTAAGCTACCGTATTCTCGTCTCTAAGTAACGGTGTATAAAGTCGATTTTCCTGGAGCATGAGCGGTTCTTGTGGGATATTCAATGGATCCGGGACATTTTTGGCACTTTAGACGTCGGAACTTTGATCTCGTCGGTGACGTCGCGACGAAACGACGTCGTTATCTTTTCTCTATAAGCGAACCGCCGGTCCACTCGATATGGTAATACGAGTTTGAATGAATAATGAATAGAAAACACATCCAATAGAGGCTCGAATGAGTTTTGTGGTAGCGCATTCGTGCAGCAGGAATAAACAATATGTTTTCTTTGATTGAAGGAAACGTAGCGACAAGCCATACCCGGGTATTTTCTATGAGAAATAATATCGTATGGCTTTGGTCGTTAGACTATCAGTGAGAAAATGCTAGTTGTTCATGCTTTCATTGAGATACAGTTTGAATCCCTGATGAGCTATATGTTGCAAACTTTGATCCCAAATGAGGAATGGTCAATTGGTATTGAATTAATTTCTTTGTCAACGTCGGTTGGAACTATTCTATTTCATGACATATCATTCAAAATTTCGAATAACATGTTATCGAAGAAATCAACAATATAAAAATATAATTAATATGAAGACTGCCGCACCATCTACTTTTAAAATACAAAACTCTCAGCAACTGAGTTTTCAGCAAACACACAGGAATCTTTTATGTGAAGATGTCATGCTTTCTTGAAGTTTCGGAAGTAGTGGTCAGATGGCGCTATGACATTTTGGATGTTATCTGCGCCATCTACATTAACAATACAAAACTCTTAGCGAACTCACAGGAATCTTTTATTAAGATATGTTATGTGTTTGGAGTTTTCTGAAATAGTGCTCAGATGGCGCTATAGAATCTGCTACGAGTTGATTGTGATTAGTTATGTGACTGTTTTTTTACTGGTGTCAAATACAATTAGTGCTTAACTAAATAGACTAACGACAGAGAGTATTTCAAAAAGTATTAATATCCCAACGATAATATCGCCAAATTCGTGTTAGACCAAAATAAGTCTGTAAGAAAAAAAATTCATAGCTTAATATGTAGAATTTCACTGAAAATTGTGAAACACATATGAATCAATTATTCTTGAACGTTGGAAATGACCATATCAATTAATTATTATAAATGTTTGTCCAAAATTTCCAATATTTAAAGCGAATTGCTAATCACATCGATGAAAATCGTGAAAAGGGACGAAAAAGTAAACTAGCAGGACATTTTCAATATTTTAATCAACATCTGGTATATGAAATTATAATTTACAAATTTAATAATAAATATATGAAGCTATTATGTTGAACTGATGTTTCAACTATTGTTCTCTCAATATTCGAATCAAATTAAATATTCCTAACTAAAGATAAATCTACAACTAAAATACGTGTCTGATGGTATGCAGTAAAAACAGTCTATAATCAACTAATAATAAATATTATAAGTAACAAAAAATAATTTGTACTAAATTATACTGTCTCATCTGGCGTAATAAGAAAATAAATAAAACAGATGGAATACCAGGAAACATTCAGTCCAAAAATTGACGATTACATGAAATGGTATAATAAGTCCATCATCTTGGCATTAACTTTGGTCGGGAGGATCCTCGAGTAATAAAAAATAAAGATATGTTGAATTGCCACTATCCAAGCATTCATGAGAGTTCAATTATGCACTCACTTCGAAAGTAAATTCATTGACACGATTTCTGATATCACAAAATATGTTTCCTTGAACATATTATATTCAAAACCATTTTTCAAAAACAGACATGAAAAATTTGCTCCAAAGGATGATGAAATATAATTGGTAGAAATAAGGGTAATACGAGACTACTTTTTTGGCAAAGCTCTAAATATTCAGTTTATCTTGACTCCTATGACTACGGGAATTCTTCACATGCGTAGTCTCCAAGTAAGCAGCAGGTGCCCAACCTTCAACACTAGTTTCTGAAAAAAAAAAACAGAGTAAAACAAAAAATCGGTTACAGCATATTGAAATTAATGAGTGAGAGAGAAAAGTGACAAGGAAATAAAAGTTAAATTTCAACTAAAAAGTGGAATATGTCGAAAAGTATTAATTTTGTCACTAGAACATTGCCGAATTCGTGTTTCTTGGACCCAAATAATATTCTTTTTGACCACCGTTACGTGACACATGACTGTGTTGCCAATTGTTCATAATTAATAAAATTCAGTATTCTACAAAGAAAACGGTGAAATTGTAACTGACCTATCACTTTCACGAACCACCATCCAGCACAGCCCACTTTGAGCAATTCAACAACATCTCCCTCTTTCATATTGACTTCACTGTTGCCAACTGCACAGTAATCAGCTAAAGCAACATAACGACCATTCTGAAAAACAGAGAATAGTAGAGATTAGGATCTTTGAGAGAAAATTGAAACATCAAGGATGCAACGTTTCCCTTCCAGAAATTTGGGTTCAAGTCTAACACATTCTGAAAGTGAATAAACATGAAACATGTAGTGCAGCTAGTAATATTTGTTAGGTTAGGTGGAAGAAGAACATTTAGTCAATGGTCTAGTCCAAATGGTTAGTAGCATTAAAAAAGCATACACAATTCCATACGAATAGTTTCTGGAACATTCATAAGAAAATTGTAGATTGAAAGTAAAATCGATTCAACTTACTAATCAACTAAAGAATGGAACAACGGAGAATTAGAAATGTTCAACATAAAATGTTGTGGTGTTTGTCGTACTGCCAATGAAATACTGAACGACACGATCAACTATTGTGCTATGACCCTTCACCACATTTCTCCACTGCAATAAATTGTTCAAAAAAATCTACTGTAAAAACATAGCAAATCTCAAGACAGAATACAGAATAAATCGCAATAGAAATGGACATTCTTTGATTTTTAGTAAGAAAACTTCAAGCGCCAGAAGCTGCAAAGAATACAAAGCAGTCAAATTTATTTTGTATTCTGATAATATGAAATAACTGTATAATAACAAAAAACAAGCCAAGAATTTCAAAGTTATATGTACATAGACCAAATATTTTTGACTCACACTCGTTCATACAGGATCCAAAAACTGAATCCAGTAAATACAGATCAAATTAAAAAAGATACCCAGTACATATGATTCCAATTGTGTTAGTTACTCTCATAAAGCCAAATAGTAGCACAAAATTGACATACCGGCGTGGCAGCTATGTGGTCTTCGTCATCACTGTTACTACAATCTGATGACCAATTCTCACTTTCTATGCTCTCATTTGATGTGTCATCCATGCAATGACTCGATTGGTCCGAGTCACAACTCATCGCTCTGTGATGGATTATTGGAACTACAGGTGTCATGTTTTTTTGTTTATCCCAAGAAATTGTTTGCCTAAGAGGCCTGTAAGAAAAAACAGGGATTAGTGACACATGAATAAAAACGTAAAAGCTATGATACACCCTGTATGAATAAAAATAATTCGACAGTGTTTGTTTGCTAAGTGGAGTGTAACTATCATAAGAACACAAACTACTTCACAGCGCGGATTCGTTATATTCATAACTGACTTCTCAAAAGCGTTGCGTTATTTTAGTATGTAGTTTCGTATTTCGATATTAACGCTTTAAAGAGGTAGTTAATATTTTTTTAATGATAACGACAATAAGTTAAAGGAGTTGAAATATGTTAATTGACACACCCAATAATCGCATTATGGCGATAATGACCTGAAACGTCAGAAGGTTAAATTAGCGAAATTCTGATGAATAATCATTAATGTACGAACTGATGCATTTTGATGAATTGAAAGAACGCAATTCAATTCAATACAACGTGATGGTTTCCTTGGACCCACAAAATTATTTGCACAACATTGCCGAAAAATTTGAACATGAACCACCACTAAACCTTACTTGTGTGAAATAGCAGCATACTGCTTGATTTTTTCTCCCTTTATTTCCTCCAACTGATTGAATAACACCTTTTTAATTTCATTGACCCAAGTCTGCTTCTGCTCCAAATTACTAGCTTGAATCGTATGAACCTCCTGCCTGCCCTGCAACCACAGTTCAAACTTCTTGACATCGCCTTTGACAGATTCTGTCAGACCAATCTGCGACATCTGAAGGTAGTGCTTGAACTGGTAGGTAGCTTTGTTGTGGACCGATTTCGAAACCGGTTTACAAAACAATACTGCTTTTTGGTAAAGGAACAAATGTCTCTGCATAGGCTTGAGACGCAGCCTCAAATCTCGTTTATTTTCGAGCCAAACGTTGAAGGAGCCCTGAAGCAGCAGGTCCCCTTGTTGGCCCAAGTCCATGGGGAAACCTGTTATCGATATCTGGTGCATGCTATCATTGACGTTTCTTAGCACCACAAGCATGCTGTCCAATGCTTGTTGGAGTTCTTTGCCGCAGTTGTCGTAGCTTGAATAGCGCAAAAGGTCTTTCAGGAGAAGCTGATATTTCGTTATGCGCTGCACTGGTTTCAACAAGTAAGCAGCTAGGGGAAGTTTGTGGCCTAAACGATGTTGGCAAGCTAGGAAAAATTGATGCAAGTCTGTTGAGCGTTCTCTGAGCTGTTCGGCTTTCGATATATTTAGACAGTAGAAGCTGTATAGTTGGGAGAAAGTGTCTCTCTGGAAAGAAAATGAAGTCGTTCGAAAATAAGTTTTTAAAGCAATTCAGGACATACCCTCTGCAGGAAACATAGGGCAACGAGTTCTCGGGAAGTTATACAATTTTCCAAGTCCTTGAGGAATATATCGGAATGAAATCTGAATATCTCTTCCAGATTCCCGAAAATCACTTGAAATTTCTCATCTACATCTGGGGGAATTAAATGGAGCATATCTTCGTTTTGAGCAGCTTTTTTGTAACCCTAAAATATTTGAATTATAACCAAATCTATTGAATGAGAAAATGATCTACCCACCTTTAGGATGGTGTATAATTCACTGACATAAATATTTTCAGTGTCATACAGTTCCTTCAGTATGTGTTTGATTTTAATGTTGTTTATGTCATCCGATTCTTGTGGAAAATCATTTTGAAGGTAATTTGTGTCTATGTCATTCCCAGGATTACTCATCTACAAAATCTTCATTATAACTCATACTATGATGAATTAACCAACTGATAAGACAAAGTGAATGAAAACATTCTATTCTTGTGGAAGAAATTCAAGTCATTAATTTCATAAATTCATAAAGGAAGAGAGTTATGACAGCTTGTCAGAATGTGCGCTATTGCCAATCGCTTTTTTTCTTCCAATATTTCTCAAAAAACAAACCATCAATGTACATAGTTATGATATGAAATGAAAATATTATGTTGAATTGCGAATCTAATATTCAATAAAAACCTCAAAATTTAGTATTAGATATCCAAGGTCTCTATTCCCAGTAAACTGAAAAAATTAATATGACATACTAATGAAAAAAATATTCCTTTATAAAACCCATAACAATAATGTGCATAGTCCGATATACGATCTTGATTTCTACACTGGCACGACGGAACATCCATAACACGTAACCGATAACATTGAAAGTTTGATGTGCACTATAATCATTTGAAATTGCATATTCGAAAAAATTTGTTCATCAAATTGTATCACCATAAACTGGTTTGAAACGGGCACACCTGGTCAAGACTACACTCTCTTGGGAGTTATTCGACCAGCCGAATAAATTGGTTATCGAAGTGAATGTTGCTCAACTTCGGCGGTATTCCGGATGACTGAATTCATAATTCAGGATTTGATTTGTTAAAAGCTGTTTCACTGAATTTCCAGTTCGACCGCAATTCAAACTTCGGCGAGATGAGTAATTTTGAAATTGTTTTTTATGTTTGACAAAAATGAGTTTGATTTATGAATATAGAAATGGTTGGTGCAATATACAGGGTGATCCATGGGCATCGATCAAATTGGTAAAATATAAGCATTTTTCTGCCATTATGACAAAGATAACAGAAAGTGCAATTGAATACAACGGCAGTTTTATTGAATTTCATTGAATCAAGCTGACAAATTTAAGGAGTAAATTGATTTTATATTCCTAGAGACATGGATAGATGAACCAGTACACATAACCATCAGTAAAAAATTAAGTCCACACAATACAATATGATTCAGCAATGCATTATCTTAATACAATCACATAACGTATGATAACGAAGGCATTTGTCATTCATAATGGCTCTTTCAAATGAATAACTCACCCATACATAAAGTTCGATCCGAAAAGTATTCTTTTTCATTATTTTCACACAATATCTGACCAATAAGTTGAAAAAATCGAAATCTGTGCCTTCTATTCACGAGTTCTATACTATACTAACTCTTCTCAGCTCGTGGTTTTATTCATTAGTCATTACTTATCTCGAAAAAAGTCACGAAATAATTAGATTGTGCATATATATTCACTATGGATATACACGATATTTGTCATCAGCAGACATGTTTGCCTACGAAACAGAATAGACTTTGACAGGCGTAGGGATGAAGGAGTAAAAAATAAATTCATCGCCTGTTAGATGACTGAAAGCATCGAACTATTGTACAGGTTCTTCAAATATACTTTGAACCCTTTCCCTCCACTCTATTCCACCCAAAAAAATTCTAGCACTTTTCGAAATATAACTGAAAACGTCATTATTTCATTCCATTTTCAGTTTTATTCATTCCTTCTATAAATTATATTCGTTTTATCTTACCTTTGGTATGGTGAATGCCTTTTTCAGAACTGCTCTATTGTGATTGGGTGCTGGAGCACCAGGTTGTCTGGGAACCACCGGCTCAGGTGGGACACTTTGTACAGGCCTCACAGGTTTCACAGTTAATTTAGTCAATGTTGTGATCCGTTTCGTACACATAAGTGTTACATCTTCTATCCTTTTGATAACCTGGGAAAACAAATGAATATCGGCTGATGCTTCGGTGCTATGAAGTTTCATAATTTACTTGAGATACAACTGCCTTGGTTTCCGTTGGAGTGGTGTCGTCGAAAAACTCCCTGAAATCCTTGTCACCTTGGGAAGTGAATTCTTTGGAAGTTGCAGTGAAGTCAGTTATTTCTTTCAAGTATTTCTCAGCGAGTTCTATTGAGCTTGCACATTGTTCGATTCTTTGAGACGCCAAGAGATCGACCCCATTTGTACACCATTTGTTCGCCTGCAAAAGTTTGTTGGAATCCACATTGCTTTGAGAAAACTCAACACACTTACACTCTCCACCCTTTCCATGATCGTTTTAGCTAAACTCAGCGTTTCTATCCTTTTGGCGAGTTGTTCTATCAATAAACTCCTGACCCTTTCGAGCTCGGTACATTTGGGTTGCACGCATTCAATTGGACAAGAATTAATGCTGATCAAGTGTTGTCCCGATGAAATCACTTCCTCAGCTCTATCGGTATCCGCACTGCACAGTTTTTGGAAAGCTTTAGCTTGCTTCAGTGCGTTATCAATTTTTTCCACCGAGTCGCCAATTTCGCTCATTTCCGTGATTGTTTTGATATTGGATTCGAAATTTACTTGAAGCTCTCGGAAGTCTTGCTCGAAGCGGCGCAACTCCAGACAGTTCCTCAGCCTGATCGAGTGGTTTTGCCAGAACTCATCAAAGGTCCGTTCTGTTTCTTCCAACTGCACCAGTAACCTTTCAACGGCGAAAACATTTCCATTGGAGTCTGAAAGGGTGAAATAATCATCGTCGTAGGAGGTCGTTTTCTCTTTTATACTGCTCAGAAGATCTTCCCCGTGTTTCGCCGCTGAGAGTATATCTCTCTTCAGATCAGAGTAAATCACACTATGCTTTTCTAGTAACTGTTGAGTGGATTCAACATCGTTTGGCAACTCCGTTTCCTCTATGTCCTTGGTGAACTCGTCCAATGCTGTTGACACTTGCTGAGTTATTGCTGAGAATGTTTCCAGCTGAATTCTCTGCTGTATCCAGTCTTCTTGGTTATAAGGTAAGGTTCCGCCAATATCGGCTGTTAATTGTTTGGTGTTGATGTGTTTGTGCAACTCCTCTATCGTACTCAGAACTATCATACGAAATTTGAACTCTTCTTTGAACAATTTATTGCTCACTTCTGATAAGGCCTTTTGGATGAAACTGGCTGGTCTAAGAACGTACACGACATGTATGAGGCCTGGAAAAAACATCTGAAAAACTTTATTGATACATAATTTTTCAGCAGGAAAAACAAGAATGAGTCAAGTCCCTTGGAGATGCTTTCATGATGGAGAATTGACTCACCCTTAGGGGTATCGATATGTCAACTCACTGATATTTTTAGAAGTACAGTTTTCACTGAATTCCACCTATCGTTTCTCCTATCTATTATTAAGTGGAAGCCCAAATCTGCATCATGGAGGCTGTAAGAATGTTTGTGTTGATCAAGGGGTTATACTTTCCATTCTAGTTGATATTCTTGAAAAATTCAGTTTGGGTAGCATTTGTTTCTAATCAACTATTACATGAAAGCCTACCTCATTGAATATCCGATTAAAAAAAAATAATCATACACTGTCAGTTTTTATGGTAATGAGTTGTTATTTCTGTTTTTGTGCATTTATCCCTGTTTGCAAATCGTTTTGGTTCTTTTATGTAATTAACAGATTTAGCAAGATTGATGACGCCATTTGCCATAATGGTAATTCTATTGATCTTTTGTTTTCATCGGTGATTTGAGATAAAACATTTCGCACAGCCACGCTTCAACATAGTGTTTGAGGAGTTAGAATTTTTCAAAAATATCAGCGTATATAACTAAATTTATTCTTACGAAGGCACTGATGTTAAATACAACATCAAACGTTGATACTCTACGTCGGATAATGTTTCGAAATTATTGTTGTCGGGAAAAAGTATAATTGGACAGCCTTCTTTCGATTTACCACCCGTGATAATGGCATACTGTTGTTGAAGCAATTCCAAGACATCGTTAACTCCCAGATTTTCCGATATAACTGAATTTTGCATTTCGAATTCCTCGAAATCATTGAAAGAATCGCCTGTGGAAAGTTACTCAAGTTAGGACGACTCGATTTTCTTCGTTGTCATTTTGACGACACATGAAAGCATGATTAGTGCAAATTCAGGAGAGAATGAATCGACATGTAGGAATATTTTCGACTTACATGACTATAACACAAAAGTAACAGCACAAATACCCAGAAATAATCTAGCACTATCGATTTCTGACTAGTTATTCATACACAGAACCCTTTCCAATGGTTGATTTATCTAATCATATCTTCGGAAATAACGCAAACAAGTTTGCAAATAAATAACAGATAAGAAAAACAAATTTCAAACAATAAGTTTTATTATATTCCCCAAATAATTCAATGGAGTATTTAAAAATTGTATATTTACATTTTGTTTCTGGCTCAAATTATGATAAAAATAATATCAAACAGAAATATGTCGTCATATTTACAAAATATAATAAATAATTATTTTCGAAAATCATGTTGAATATTTTTTCGCATTATTCTTGCAGTTAACAAAAATATGGGATATTTGAAAGTAGGTATACAATTAGCAATCAAGAGTAAAAAATATCACAACAAAGATGGCCTTTTCGAGTGATTACATCCTGCCAAAAGTATATGGAGTATGATGTTGAGCACTGGCCATAGTAGTAACAATATTCCCTTGTTCATTAATGACATAACCAGTATTAGCCAGCTGATACGAGAAAGTATTAGTGGTCGTATGATTAGCAGTATTCTGTGGAGCAACAATATTCCCATTCGTAGGAACTAACTGAGGAACAGGAGTAACTAAGAAAGTTTGTTGATGGTGCTGTGTAGTACCATCATTAGGTGCTACAACCAGGGGTATAACTTGCTGGTTATTGATAACACACTTTTGTACTTGAATCTGCTGCTCCTGTGGCCTTTCCACCACAGCTTGCAATTGTTGAGCTTGGACTTGGACTTGAATTTGCTGGGTTTGTTGTTGCTGCTGCTGCATTTGCTGTTGTTGTTGTGGCTGCTGCTGCTGTTGCTGCTGCTGCTGTGAGTTGGTGTTAGTGTTATTATGGTGAGAAGATGGGCAGGATTTAGGCTCAACTTTACAGAACTTCACATGAGGAAACTGCTCCTTCATGAAGTGCCTGAACGTTGAATATCCCATGAGTTTGATGCCTGGTTCAAGTATTTGACCATATTCTTTATATGCGTCATGTAAATTTTTCCTAGTTACATCCCACGGTAACTGTATTGGTTGTTTGGTATTTACAATATCCCTTTCACCTGTATGTTGCTCAAGATACTGCTTCAAAAATTCAGTCGCATGTCTGTAAATATCCAAAGAAAATGTGTTGTGTGGCTTCTTGCCATGGTTTCCATGCACTCTAGGTGCCACACCATGGGTCATCACGTGCTTCCTGATCCTCTTCAACTGGTAATGGGTACAGTTTTCCAAGTAGAGGAAGGCATCCAGACACACTCTTCTTCCTTGATAGACATACTGTGCTCTGAGTCGTCTCCTCTCTTTGTGTCTCACTGTGGTATCCGGATTTGCTAAACAAGCCATGGTAACTCCCATCAAGTACATATCATGTTCGCCTTTTGTCAGTTCGGCTATGTTCAACCGATGTTTGTAAACACTCTCAGGGTTCAATCCTCGGAAACAACTCTCGTCCTGGCACTCACAACCACGTTTGAATCTGTCCTTGACCTGAGAAGCACTTTCCTCGAGTTTTGTTGGGTCATTTGAAAAGTTGATTTCACCATTCTTCTTCTTTTTCTTCACTGGAATTTTCTTCTTGTTTTTCGGAGGGGTTTTGGGTTTGCCGTTAGTTTGAATAACTGCTAGTTCTTCAGCTTCAGACTCCTCAATAGGATGACTAGTGTAAATGGTGTTGATATTGTTTGTTTCTGGATCAACAATTGTATGACCTTCCCATATAACCTGAAAGGAAAATATTTTAGATAGGACTATTACGAATTAATTCACAGAACTTTCAATTTATCTAAAGACTTTTTGATGATTTCTTCATGCAGACTTTGTGCTCTTAAACATTAAAACTTCAAACTCTACAACTACCTGCTGATCATCCATATTTTGAGTGAAATGTCCATTAGCGTCGATTGTTGAAAAAAGTGAATGTGATATTGACACTGGAGTATGCCAGTGGATCTGAGAATCTCCATCCTGTGTCTCAGCAATCACCGTCGCATTCGACTGGAAGGAATGCGACGATGCAGACTGGTTATCAACATTGTTGTCCTCTTGTTTCTCAATCCGTTCCACTGATAGTAAAGTATGCAGTACTTCACTTGCTTCCTTTTCTGCCGAGTCAACAGCAGCCATCTAATATACAAAATGATAATCGAATTTTTGCAAACTGGGACATGCTGATTGTAACACTCGGGAAACTATTTATTTTCATGACGCTAAATCAAGTTATCAATAAATGAAAAATCATATAAAGTGTGCTGTGACAGATTTGGTTATTCGATACCACAGGTGAAGATAGTCAATTGAATTGGTAACACTTAACAAAGATGCCAAAATAATACTCAATTTTATTTCAATTTACCCACAACAATGGCCACGTGACGTATCTCGACATTTACTCCCGAGTTCATTTTAATGAAGAATGTTGACTTCTATTTTTCAATGCAACTATGTTTTTTGTGAATAATTATCAATATACTTTTGGCATGAATGAATTGTTTTTAATACGATCATCATCACGAAATTAATCATCACAAAGTCATTTTCAAATCTAAACGAAGGAACGAAAAATATATTTGAACGTTTCAAATATACAAAACAAAAATGCATTCGAAATAATTAAATTCAAGGCTATCTACGTCGTTTTTCATTTAATTTAAATGCACATGTGGTATAACATTTTCAAACATAATTTATTAATACTCATTTCTGATCTTAGATAGTAAGTAATTTGAAAACATTATTCATAGTTTATTTCATCAAACTACTTCATTCAGTAATTCCCCATAAATGATTTCTATATTCGACGGCATGAAAACTCATTGTTTATAAACAAAAGTTGACATTTTAAACTTACAAACGAAAGTGATGTTTCGAGCGAAAAGAGTCTTTACCGAGTGACCTAAGAGACCAATTTCGCTCGCTAGAATTGTAGACACACAAAAGTAGCCCATATTGGCATCCATTACATGCACACTTGACGTACCTTTTTCTGTTATAATCTTCGTTTCTTTTCACTAGTTCGTTAACGGACACAGTTGTATTTGAATATCCAATCGATTCATATCACACAGCGTTTAGAAGAGCGTTGTTCAACTCATAATTTCTAATTAGGAACAATTCGAAATTCGTAACAATGAATACGTAGCAAATGCTATAACTTGGCATCGTTGAGGTTCACCTTCGATGAGAAACGATACGAGTTTAGTCGCACTGCGCTTGCTCCTGCAGTCACGACTGCGCATGTCGATAAAACTGATAGTAGGCGATTGCTATTTCACGAATATCCATATAAAGGGACCCATTCCCTACACATTCACATAGAAAAAGAGATGTGAATTGGCCGCCAAATCCTGCATAACTACAAAACTCAATTTTTTTAATCATTTATGACTGACTATTGGAGTTGAATATAAATGACAAACCCCAGATAATAGTGTGAACATGCAACATGATGAAATAATGGGAATTAATCATTATTGACAGAATTTGGCAGGATTGGAGTTTATTACATTAGTAATCAAGAGTGCTAACACGATGCAATCGAATCGTGTTTTCTGCATTAACGGTATGACAACTCACCGACAGGATATCGATCTCTACCTACAGTGACGTATCCTTAAATAATATGTTGAGTAAATAAAATATCTAGTTACCCAACTAGTTAACTTACATTAAACCCAACGAAAGAAGTACATACCAAAATAACTCAAAACTGTGATGGACTAAATCTTTCAATGTAAATGTCTATCAAGTCTACAATCGAGTATTTCTTTGATAATTAAGAAACACTTCTGAAGTATCGAGAATCGAGCGAAATTTTTAAATGAGAATGACATACCTTTAATTATCTTCAGAAATTCATACCGCATTGTCCTGTTACTTATTTAGGTCGAAAATATATTTCCCATACATGCATTTATGATTCATTACATAATTTATGTTAATCTCATCATAGTACAATTCAATTAATCATTAAGAAAATTTGTGAAAGTTGAATCTTCTCAAGATTATCTTTTTCTGATACATATTGATATAATATGTGAAAGTGCAGACACTATACAGGGTCATTCACGAGTAGTTTCCATTGAGGTAATAGGAAAGTCAAACTTAATTAAAAATATTTCAACTTCTGGGGCTTGTGCAGGAGGTAGTAGCAATAAAATTCTTTATTTTGGGGTTCTACTAGGTACTAAATATACCCAATTTTATGGGTTCCTCTAGAAAAGGTGATGAAGTATTATTATCTGATGATGACCATAATTAAACAAACCCGAAACGTTGATTTTATTCGATTGAAATTAGATCATTTCGATCTATTTTGTTTGTGAGTTCTGTTATTAATAGTAAAAAACGTAGCAACGATATTGAACTCTTTTATTTTATATCCTGAGAATAACTAACTACAACAACAGATACAAAACGACTGTCCTACAAAATTATACCTAAACAGCTAGTTGCCCATAGATTAGAAATAAACAAAAAAAGGAAAAACTCGGAGAACAAGTTTTTTGGGATACAAATATCAACACCCCCACTATCACAAAAAACCTAATTCTCAGTTACTAAACCCAATTTATTAACAAACAAATTATGTTTTACTGTTGGCAGACTCTTAGTCAAAATATCGGCTGTCATTTCATTTGTAGGAAGATAATTAATATTGATCTGATTACTCTGTATCAATTCCCGAATGAAATGATGCCTAACATCTATATGTTTAGATCTTTTGTGGAAAATTGGATTCATAGCTAATTTACCAGCACTCTGATTGTCATTAAAAACCGTCACAACACTCTTATAATCGATCAACTCTGACAAGATATTACCCAGATATATGGCATCTTTGGCAGCTTCACTTAGGCTTATATATTCAGCCTCAGTGCTCGAGAGTGCTACAGTTTTTTGCTTGTTACTTTCCCAGCTTATAGCTGCTCCAGATAAAGTGAAAACAATGCCACTGTAAGACTTTCTGTCATTTTTATTGCTAGCCCAATCAGCGTCAGCAAAACCCTCAAGTTCAAAATTAGTACTCTTTCTAAATTTAAGTTTGAAATTTTTTGTACCCTTCAAATACCTAAGCACCCTTTTTGCACTTTGCCAATGTAATTCTGTGTAATTGTTATTAAATTGGCTAAGAAAACTCACACTATATGTTATATCTGGGCGAGTAAGTACAGCTAGGTACATAAGGCTACCTATTAATTTTTGATAGGGAATATTTCGATTACAGATTTCCCCTTTAATATTCTCAAAATCAATATTACTGTCAAGTGGAGTGGAGACACTCTTACAATCTGACATATTGAACTTTTTGAGTATTTCATCAATATAACTTTCCTGATCCAATGAAATTGAATTATCAGAGTAATTTTGTTCAATTCTCATTCCTAGACATTGCTTAGCATTACCTAAATTTTTGATCTTGAAATTATTGATTAAATGCTTTTCCAAATCCTTAAACTCTACTGTATCATTGGAAAAAATAAAGAAGTCGTCTACATAGAGAGCCACCACTGTTATGAGATTATTATTCTTTTTGACATATAAGCATGGTTCATATTGAGATTTTTTATAATTTATTTTACATAAGATTTTATCTACTCTTTCATACCAAGCTCGGCTGGATTGTTTCAATCCATAAACTGCCCTTTTTAGTTTATAAACTTTATTTTCTGATCCCTTCAAAATGAAACCTTCTGGTTGCTTCATGTAAACACTTTCTTTTAAAATTCCATTAAGGAAAGCTGTTTTTACATCCATATGGACAATTTTTAAATCAATTTGCACTGCTAAGGCTATCAATAACCTCAATGTGGAATGCCTTACCACTGGTGCAAATGTTTCAGTATAATCGATACCCTCTCTCTGAGTGTACCCCTTTGCCACTAAACGAGCACGATAACTAATGTCTTTTTCACTATTGCACTTTAACTTATAAACCCACTTGCTGTCGACTATTGCCCCCTGCTCTGGTTGATCTACTAGTTCCCAGGTGTCGTTCTCCTCGAAAGATCTGATCTCTTCCAACATTGCCTGCTTCCACTTAGATCCATCAGCTCTGGAAAGTGCTTCAGAAATAGTCACAGGAACATCATGTATTTCTCCAACATTATTTGAGCTTATCTCCGTGGTCATATATGTCACAAAATCATTGAATTTTGTTTTCTTCGGGACTCTCTGTGATCGCCTCACAACTTCAGAGTTTTTATGCTCTGTCATAGGATTGTCGTCACTGCCATAGCTGTTAACTGCTTCTGAATACTCAGTTGAATCTTCATACAATGTTTCATCTGTCTCATCTACAGTGTCTTCCTTTTCAAGTAATGAAGAATCTTTCCTCTCAGGTGATGAAGAAGATGCTTCCCCCACTGAATCTGATGTATCTGTATTCATGACATTGACTATAGTTGTTTGCTTTATGTTTTCCATTATAGTGACATCTCTGGTAGTAATTACCCTTTTGAGAGTTGGGTTATAACATCTATAACCTTTGGTTACTGTATCATATCCAACAAGAATATGTGGTATGGCTTTTGTGTCCCATTTCTGTCTGTTGGCTTTTGGAACATGGACTAAAGCCTTACTTCCAAATATTCTTAGATGGTTGAGGCTGGGTTTTTTCTTTGTCCACAATTCATAGGGAGTTTTATGGACACCACTGGTCACTGATCGATTTTTTAGGTAACAAGCTGTATTACAAGCTTCAGCCCACAAAAACTTGGAAATATTTTCATCAAACAACAAGCATTTTGCTTTTTCAACAAGAGTTCGATTGAACCGTTCTGCCATACCATTCTGTTCTGGGGTATGACTGTTGGTTGTTTGGTGTATGATACCCTGTCTTTTCAGGTAATTTTCAAATTCCTGACTACAATACTCCCCACCATTATCTGTTCGGAGTACTTTAATGATCTTGTTTTGTTGCCTCTCAGCCATTGTTTTGAATTCTTTGAACTTATCTTGCATTTGATCTTTCGTCTTCAGAAAATATATAAAACACATTCTAGTGTAATCGTCTATGAAGGTTAGAAAGTATTTTGCCCCACCTAATGATGTTGTTTCCATAGGACCACATATATCACTATGGATAAGTTCCAAAATATCATTCGCTCGGCTACCCCTAGTAGGGAATGGTAAACGAGATTGCTTACTCTGGCAACAAACTTCACAATTTTGTTTATCTATGTAAACAGGACCTTTATAGTCAAGACCATCAACCAAGTTACACAATTTTTCCATGTAAACACAATTTAAATGTCCTAGGCGTCTATGCCAAGTCTCATTACTTATAGTTCTAGCAAAAAAACATGAACTCATATCTTTGCAATTGAGTTGGTAAACGCTGTTCTTCAATGTGCCTGTAGCCACTAACTTATTCTGAGAATTATAAATCTGGCAACCTTTCTCATCAAAATTTATTCTGTTCCCATTGTTTATGAGTTGTGAGACTGACAATAAATTGGTTGTCAAATTTGGTGCATACTGTACATTTTTCAACAGTATATTGTATTCAGAATTATTCACCATAGATCTGATATTAACATCACCTGCACTCTCTACTGGAATTTTTGACTTGTTAGCCACTACAATCTCTGGTAGATCTGGTCCTCTAACATTTATCAACCATTCTTTTCGTGCAGTCAAGTGAATGCTTGCACCACTGTCTATGTACCAGTCTGAATTTTTGAAATCTCCCATTGTGAACACTGCATTAAAATTGCTGTTCATTTTTGTTGGACATTGGGAAACATAATGTCCACGTTGCTTACATTTGAAACATGTCACATTATTTTTGTCTTTGCCTGACTTATTTCTGTCATAATGCACATAACCTCCAGTTGAACTTCCTTTAGATGGTGCTGATTGGTTGTCGCTGCTGCCATCTCTTGACGTACCTTTGTAGTTTTGTTTGGGTGGATAACGCCGATTCCTTGAATTTGCAACAAAAGCGCCGCTACTAGTAGAGCCACCTACTTGCATGTCCAGTAATTTTGTTTTAATGGAATCTGTTGCGATTTTTATACCAGAATGTTCCACGGCCATGATCATCGGAGCGAAGCGTTCTGGAAGTCCTGCCAACAAAAGTGACCCTATCCATTCTTCGTTGATTTTGAAACCCGTCCTTCTCAGTTTTTGGGAAGTCTCGACTACCTGATTGATGTAGGATTCCATCGAGTCGTGGTTTTCTAATCTTGCCGATATCAATGTTCGGAGGAGCCCTATTTTTCTTGTAAAACCGCTATCATCATATAGGTTCTTCAAGTTGGTCCATATTTCCTTTGCTGTGGTTACATCTTTAACGTGAGGATACAAGGATGGATCGATGGTTAACACCAATTTTGCTTTTGCTTTGGCTATCAACGTAGTGTCTGTTTCAGTGCCTTCAATACAACTACTGAGTCCTTCTAGTACTAGCACATTTTCAACTGCGAAAGACCACTCGTCGTAATTATCCCTGCCAATTAACTTTGGCACACTGGTTAGATAATTCACTGCCATTTTTCTCCAAAAAGTACTGTCCAAGTAACTATCGAACTACACAACTGTTTTTTACTTATATCAAAAAACAAAGCAACACCAGAAATCGTCTGGGCCCATAACCTGTTATTAATAGTAAAAAACGTAGCAACGATATTGAACTCTTTTATTTTATATCCTGAGAATAACTAACTACAACAACAGATACAAAACGACTGTCCTACAAAATTATACCTAAACAGCTAGTTGCCCATAGATTAGAAATAAACAAAAAAAGGAAAAACTCGGAGAACAAGTTTTTTGGGATACAAATATCAACAAGTTCTTTATATTTTCACACATAAAATTTCGAACTACATACTCTAATATTCGATTTTTTAAATAATTTTTCTTATGTCTATATCAAAATTGCATTTCATCAATCCGAGTCTGTCTGCACCTTCAAAGATTATTTGAGGTTATTTGTTGATATTTAACTTATCTCGGTTTTCATTTATTTAAGGATATGGTATTGACACATGGTTTCTGGTTCAGTTATTCTTAGAAACATAAACAAACACAAGCACATTGTGACAAATCTAACGAATTGAACAGTCTATATAGCATATATAACAAGTGTAATTATGTAATGAAATAACATACAACAAAAATTATACACTTTATTTACCCAAGTTGGCTGATAAATACTGAACCTTGAACAATGGTAATTACTAAACAAAGAAAAAATATATCAAATGTCGCTTAATGAGATTGATAATGAAAAAAATTGAATCAGGGGGCATCCTGCAAAATTAGATGATAGACCTCATCTCTCAAGTATCTCATGATCCAGCTCTGCAGATCATAAAATTGGTGCCTTACACTTTATGATTATTCTATGATTGAAAAAAGAATTGCAGAATAACATAATAATATGCAGATCAAATAATAGTATTTTTCACTGCTGAGAAGTAATTTGATTCCTTGAAATATTCAAATGAGATATTTATTCTAGTTTTTTTTATGGAATATACATAAAATTTGATTTTTAAAATTAGAGATTAATTTTATCAGTTGCCCATGAAACGGTTATCAGTTTTCCTGCGGAAATATGATGAATCCATGCAATATTTTCACAATACTGCAAAAATATGTTCATCAATTCTTGTTAACAGTTTCATAATAACAAAGGTACCTTATTACAAACAAAATCAATTATATATATCACGACCGCAAATAACAGTTACAACAAATCCGTACTTACCTATTTAACAGTGTTTTCTTGATAGGCTTGATCGCCTCAATAATTATTTAACAGGTATAATGAACCTTTCGATAGAAACCGTCATAAATGAGAAGTATGATGTTCATTAATGAACCATAGAAAACATATGGTATTTGTCTGAAATGGGCAGAAAATTCTCTCATGCTGTCGTCAAAATAACAAACACTTAACATTCGCCTCTGAAATATCAAAACTCACCCGTCGATACAGCATCTAGATAAGAGCTCCTCGACCTCGCAATGCTAGTCCTTTTTTCCATGTCCTCAGAGCACTATGTTGATAATGTAGCGAAATAGGATCGATTTGGGTTTTCAAAGCGATTTCAGCCATAGTTGGTGCACTAAATAACAAATCACGAGAACGTCACCTGAGAGAAACAAATTCGTCATTTCGCTAGACACCTTTTAATCAATTTGACAGCTGTTTTGCGAACAGGGCACTACGCTCCCCTGTCTATCCGCACTCAAATCACAGGACGTCTCAAAAAAGTGGAATCGGATTCATCGTATTTTATCGTCCGACGACAGAGTGAGTATGTAGTATAAACTCCACAGAGTGTGCGCTGCTGTTATTCCAAATTCCCTCTTCGAGAGTCCGTAACACAAACACGATGCGAATTGAACACCACACAGAACATGAACCGTCAGAACTCGAGACAATGGCTAGTGCGAATTGTAAAGGAAATGGTGAAACAGCTATTATGGCTATACATTATTTTTGCTCGATCAATTTTTAACACTCAGAATTCAGTAAATATTGAAGAAATGGGATGACAAGTTTCTATAGAAATGTCGCCCACAGAAATAGAGATTGAGCTCCTGAGGGACGCCGCTGGAAGACAATTTTTGTTGAATACATATATAATGACGTATTAATATAATTCAATACAAACTGGGACACCAGTATAAAATCTGCTTATAATAATCATATTGACTCTTAACTGTAACTTTTAGAGACTTGAGAATTCTTAAAGATTAGTAAGGAGTTTGAAAATTCCCAAAATGAAAATGTTTTCAATTCACTAACGACAGGCGCCCTTGATTACATATTATTTATCTATAATGAAGGTCAAAATGTCACTGAAGTTGAAATTTCGTCACCTAACATTTCAACGTTATCAATGATGGAAGTAGGTAAACACTTTATTGATAAAACATTAAAACATCACACAGCGAAAGAGTTTATTATTACGATAATAGGTTGAATAATTCCTATTTCGTCTACACAAGCTACAAAAATTTAAGTAATTCTTAGTATATATGATAGATACAACATATTGACAATTACAATAAATAACAAAATCGATAATTGTCCAAACATCTCCGATAGGTCAGTGCAAGTATTGTATATCTCATTATATTCTTATCAATTTTCACACAATATATTCATTCATCGAACACAAGAGAATATCAATAAGCATATTGGAATTACAGCTTGACCTAAAAGAATCTAAAATTTCCATCAAAAGTTGAATTTCATCTTTGTGGTGCTTTTTTTATCATGTTGTTGATCTGATGCGTTCAGAGAAAAACACTGTTAAAAGCTGAAGCTATTTGAAGGTGCCTTTGATCATCTACATCCAGTATACAATGAAATGCTAGTATAGCAGTAGAAAAATAATTTCAATGTCCTAGTGATTTCCATCCTGTATACCAAGTACTAAATACTTTTTGATGTCCCACTATACGCCAAAAAAAGCTTACAAAAACTAAACTCACAATAATTCACATCTCCCGCTATGCAAATTCTCCTGCTACCATCTCCACGTCAAGGGACAGCAGGACGCAGTATCTAGCCTTAATACCAGGCAGCATAAGTTTCAAATTCCCACTATAACACCGTCCTTCTCGTCTTAGTTGTTCGTTAGCAGATGACTGAAAATACCATCGGACAACATCGGTTTCTGCGATCGACAGTGCCGATTCCTGCAGTTGTTTTGATTTTCGGCATTTCGATACAGTTTTGCTAGTAGGACGGGCTGTATCCATAACTCTGCTTTCTGACAAGTGCACTATTTCATCAAGTTTTCAACATGGGAGGTGAGTTGCGTGAGTGCGAAATTGGGAATTGATTTTCCATGCTCGGTTGAGACGTCGTTGTTGACCTAGGCCCGTCTACAGATGCATCAGACGATAATGTGCAAGCGACTACAATTGAAATATAAACATTATATCTACCAAGGGTTTATTGATAGTTTTTCCGGCTTTTTACATTTAATTTTGGAAATAGTCCATGTTGGGATATACCTAAACATCTTCTAGTTTCTATAGCAAATATTATTCGAAGTAATGACGTAGGTATAACTCCTGGAATTTTTTAATTCACTTACTGGATTGATTGCGTATTCTGCGGTCTTATAATTTTTATCTGTTAGTCAAAATATCTTGTGTTTATTATCAATTTTATTGCTATTTCCAAATAAAATTATCGAATTATGTTAGGTAAGTATATACGCAGTTCAAGTTCAAATAATTGTCAGTATTAAAGTAAGGTTATACTCAATTTTTTGTATTCTAATCTACTATGTAGGTCATAATAATGCTGTTTTTGTAGTTCGACAAGAACTTATCGAAGAGCGTCTGAATGGATAGTCTAATACTTATTAAAATATAACGTACAAACGCAAAATCATTTCATAATGAGCTGAATTTTAAATTATTCTATAGTTGCGAATTGATTATATTTCAAGGCGAAATGTTGACTTCTCCACATAGATTAATTCATTTAACGGAAAAAACGTCAACATATTTCTTATGTTGAAAGATAGTACCTTTATTGAACAATTCAAGGACAATTATTTCAAAATCGGATAGTATGAATAGCAATAAAAATTTAAGAATACTTCAATGCATTTTCGAATGACCCTCATCATCATTTATTACATTCAATCATACTGTGATGAATGATGCTGGTAGGCTCACCTATAATGTTATCTATTTACCCGTTCTAATACAAGCCTCTATCGAGTAATTACGAACAATAGGAAAGTAGAGAACAATAAGAAATCATACAGGGTGTCCCGTGAGCAAAGTCGATACTTTACATCAATATTTACATCAGATTTCTCTCTCGGACTGAGTTGCGACAATATTGATGGTGATCAGTTTCGAATATTCATCTCAAATGAATTCAGTGTACTCTTATTCTCGATAGATATATCAATTTTTTTTGTGCGAATCATACGTCGATTGTATTAAATATTTTATGTTAATTTCAAGAATCTAGAGCTTTCCAAAAATTACAAAATTACTTTTTTTATCAATTTTTCCTGTTGCATGACAGAGCTGTGTCTATAATATATTGATAGATACTTGACGACATCTATTGAGAGTAATAAAATATGATCCGTTTATCACTTGAACTTTCGTGTTCAACTTTATTTTTGGCTATTGCGTATTACCTTCGCATTATTTTTAGTTCGCAATTATATATATCGAAACTATTTTGAATATCTAAGGCCCTCCTACATATACGACAAAGTCCACGCTGTAAAATGACGATAAAACTAAAATCTGAATCTTATGATGCGCCAATGAAAATATTGATGTTCTCTAAGCAATAACATTACATGTATGAGATCATAAACCAAATGAATTCTGGTTTTATTTGAGGCACAACAATGCCAACAAAAATTTTGAAAATCTAAATAAATTGTCAGTTATTATTACTCAACTATCATCTGTCAAAAGCAATGCAATACTGTTTGCTTTAATACCGTTGATAATACCACAACAAGACATATCCTGTTACATTCAAATTATAAGTAATTGTCTCCAATGAACTTCAGAGTTCAGTTTTGGAGTTGAGGCACGTGCGAAACTTGTAACTTGAGCCCTGTCTGAAGAAATTGAGTACCCATTAAGATGAAATACGTGTGGACGTTTTCGAATGGCTCAATAGTCAATTAAGATTATGCATACGTGAGAACATTGATAACACTAGCCTGCAAAATGTATGAATTTTTTAGGCCATGCTTGGGTAACACTAGCCACAAATGATTCTTATTCTCTTGGGGCCTTGGTCCTGGCCCATTCTTTAAAACAAGTGGGAACCCAACAACAGCTAGCTGTCTTGATAACACCCGGAGTTACTGAACCCATGAGGTAATATTTTAAGATATTTTTTGACTAAATAATATTTCAATGAATCCAATATGGATAGATGATTTCCACAGGATAATCATCAATATTTACATTTCAATACAAGGACTAGTGATATATCTGAAAGAGAAATTTTTTATTAAAATTAAAATTACTGTTATATCTCACCCGTATATTCAGTATTGGTACGGTTAGTTGATGATTTCAGAAAAAGATTTTGATCATGTAATCAATGAGAGAGCCGATCAGAAACCTTCAGAATCGTCCAGCAATCATTTACCGATCGAGTTTTTAATACTTCATTCTTGAATTTCAAAAGTGATTCGTAGAGAATGAAGAATAGAGAAAGAAACCAAGTTTGTTTCAGATCCAAGCTGTCCGAAGTCTTCAACGTGGTAGTAGAAGTGAATCTGTTGGATTCAAAGGACGAAACGAATCTTCGTTTACTGAAAAGACCCGAGTTAGGTGTTACATTTACAAAATTACATTGTTGGCGGCTTACACAGTTCGATAAATGTGTATTTTTGGATGCAGACACTCTGGTATGCTTACGCATTTTTTTTGATGAGTTAATGACGCTTGTCTCCTTGAAATAACAGCGAGTGCGAGATATCAGAGGGATTATATTTCCAGAAATAAACTATGTTCGAGATTATTGTAATAGTATTAATGGGTACATGTAAAAGCGAATGATAAAAATAGCAATCTATCGAAACAGAAATGATTTACTGTTTCACGGTAATTAATTCCGAAAAATTTTCTGACAGATTTTCATATTTCTACGAAAACATTGACACGTACCAGAAGTCCATGTGCACGTCCCTGTTCCATAATAATTCATATGAAATATCAACGTATACATAAAAAAAAGAAATACAGAACTTACCAAGCAGCCCCCGTATTTGAGTTAAAAAATTACAGACAAAACTGATGCCAAAAAAAATTCCTCTGATGAATCGAATGTCGCCAATTATTTTCAGGGATTAAATATTCATCATTATCATAATTTTTATGTATACTTGTTCACAATTATTACAGGAGCGATGCAAATGTTTCAGGTGTTGGAAAATTGTGATGAACTTTTTGATAGAGATGAACTTTCGGCAGCTCCAGATATAGGCTGGCCAGACTGCTTCAATTCTGGCGTTTTTGTTTTCCGTCCTTCAATGGAAACGTATGAAAAACTCATTCAGTTCGCGCTTGAAAAAGGAAGCTTTGATGGTGAGTGTATGCAAATAAAAAAATAAATCGCAATTTATGAATGTTCTTTTTCAGGTGGTGATCAAGGACTCCTGAATTTGTACTTTTCGGATTGGGCACACAAGGATATCAGCAAGCATTTACCGTTTATTTATAACATGGCTTCAACAGCATGCTACTCTTACCTTCCTGCCTTCAAACAGTGAGTAGATGATGCATTACATCAACCTGTATATCAATTGGTTCGGAAATTCAAGGTTCGGTAAAAGTGCGAAAATCATCCATTTTATTGGAGCATCAAAGCCATGGCTACAATATTTCGATACTGAGACCAGGCTAGTCCATCCTGCAGAAGGACTGAAACATATGCAGGAAATCTTCCAATTATGGTGGAATATTTTCTGCAATTTCATTCATCCTGGTCTTTCACCACAAATGGTAACTATCAGACATTGATCGAATATCTGCCCTAATGAGTAATAATTTGGGTGGTTACGCTTAAATATTGTGAAAACTCTACAAAATTGAGAAGTAACTACTCAAAATGGAACACTTATATTTCATCTTTGGTTTTTCTTTGTGATAGACGATCATTTAAAATTTTTGCAAGCCCTCAGAGGAATTCAAATTTGAATCAAATAAGGTGAGTTCTCATCTAATAATCCTGCGATGAATTAGTTCAGAGTTAAATAAATAACAAGCACAGTTTTGTCCATTACATCATTGTGACTAATATCATGAATCGAAGATCGTTAGTAAATATTAATCTGTCTTGACCATTCGTAACATTTATCTTTGTGTTTATTATGATAATGATTATATGAGTATTTACAAGCCTAAAGTGGATTTGATGGTTAATCATGAGGTGAGTTTCCATAATTTCATAACATCCTTATTGAATGAAATACACATTTCTAAAAGCCTCGATAACGAACTTTTTTGACCATTTTTGTTTCTAACATAACTCTTTCCTGATTTCCTTGTTTACTCTTCTTGTTCAAAAGTATGTTTTTGTCTACCAGATTTTACGAAACATTAGTTTTCATTGGAAATATCAGAATTACCACTATAAATCTTGGTAAACACGAGCATATTATATGTGTTCTGTTGAATTTTGATGATGCACCCCTCCTTTTACTCGATGCCTTTTTGAAAATCATGTTGCATGATGCAGCATACCTGCCTTTGTATTTTGAGTTTTGATACGCATTTTGTTCGCTTTTTGTTTGCCTAAACAAATATAATTTGTTCAGGTGTTGAACCTACGTACTCAATTATTTTTCTTTTGCATGCTTGTTTATTCAGACCAGCCATACAGACACTGTGCATGGTAGTCAGTCCAGTACCTATCAAAATCCTTCCTACACTCTCCAATCTCCTGATACTTCCTATCCTGCGGAAGACTACCAAAAAGTTTGGGATCCGTGGGAAGAATATGACTCTAGACAGCAGAGTTCTTACTCACAAAATCAAAATATCCATGAAACCTCTAGTCCTTACGGATATCAAATTCCAGAGACAAACATAAGTGATCACCAGAATACTCAATACCAATCGACTGAACATCACCACTATCATAGTCAGCCTGCCGAACATCACAACGTTCAAAATCACCCTAATGTACAGCACAACATTCAAAGTAATCAAAACGAACATCACAACATTCAAACTCACTCTGCTGAACATCACAACATTCAAAGTGACTCTGCTGGTGATCACAATATTCAAAACCACTTCTCCGAACATCACAACATTCAGAGTCAACCCGCCGAATATCACAATATTCAAAGTCGACCTACTGAACATCACAACTTTCAAAATCATTCCGCTGAATATAACAATATTCAAAGTCATTCCGCTGAACATCACAACATTGAAAGTAATCAATACTTTCAGCAAAACAATTCTGAATATAATGCTGCCCAGAGTCATGGTATTCAACACCAGGACGAGCATATTGAATCTCATAATACAAGTGCATGTATTGAAGCTCATAATCATGATCATCCTAATCCTGTACATAGTCAACTGCAAACTCCTGTCACAATTCCTATACAACAACATTTATTTTCATCGAATCAACCTCCTCCTCCAAACGATCCTCCGATTCCTAATTTACCTGACGAATGTATGGCAACTACTACAGTGTCCAACGAAATGACATTACAAAATGACTCAAAAGAGGATAGCAATGAGAACAACGTGAGTATAATATCTATTACGTACTAAACTACCTAATAAAGAAGGTTTCAATATCCAAAAGTAATTGCTAGACAAATACTGTCCTTATAAATGACGCAGATTTTGGTGGAGGAAATATCAAGAATACTCTAGGCGGTCGACTGTATTGTATAACTCTATTTTTCAGGCTGGTATAGCTGGGGCGTTTGCGAAACTTACTCTGGGATCACCAAGAACTGCTGAACAGCTAGCCTTAGATGATCACCTGAGAAGGCAAGGCTGGGAAGTAGGAAACATTGACTACATGGGAAGAGATTCCTTCCAGAACATCTGGAACAAAATTTGCGAAACTCTATCCTCGCCACCAGAACAACCTACTACCATCAAAGGTGGGATTGCCTTGTAGATTTCCATCGATTTATTTCTGCTTATCTCTTTTTTCCCTACCCATCAGCTTTCTGCATTTGTTAACTAGCCTATTCCCCATTCTCAACCAAATATACACAGTTAAATTGCCACTGCACTTTTCTTTGCTTCCGCGTCAATTAACACGAGCTTGATAGCTTATTTTACAATGCACTTTTTTATATATTAATGAAAATGTTTGGAAATTTAGAAACATCTCCGCCAACAGCAGAGTCTAAACCAGTAGAGGATCTTCCACTAGAAGGTGAGTTATCAATGGTGCAACAAAAAAAAACTGGACCAATATGAATATTTTAAGTCGATTGGGATTGATTAGCTAATTCTTGGTTCTTTTCCATTCCAATCATCAGTTTAAATTAATGTGGCCGATAGCTTTGGTAGATTTTAACAAGAAACGCTTCGAATAAACAGAAATTTACTGCTTCTCGTATTTTTTTTGAAATAAAGAACGCTTTCTACATATTTTGTATGCAATGGCTCCCCCATAATATCCTTAATAAAAAAATCATTGGAACATGCTTATTAACATGAAGGACTAATAACACGTCGGGACCCCTAATCCAACTATCACCACTCATTAACAGCAAATCTGCACCAGAGAATGAACCACATACATGTTTCAGTCAAATCTGACGAACGATCAGTGGAAGTAGCTAGTTCTGAGGTTCAACCAATAAAAGACGTGATAGAAGCTGAACCCGCAGAAAAACCAACAAGTATACCTCAAGAGTGTCAAGTTTCTCAAACTACAGTAACACCAGCAGCAGAAACATCACAATCATTATCAAGCGATGAAATTGCTGTCAGTGAGAAGATAGTAGAGGCGGAAATTAGTAAAACAGCCGACAAAGGAGAATCAAAGACTGAGGCTCAAGCCACTGAACCATCGGTAGATAAAGCACAAAAATCTGAAGCGGCTCCTGTTCAAAGTCAAATTGCAACACCGACTTCTGTAGCTCAAACTCAAGATGTAGTTACACCTGAAGTAGGGAGTCAACCAGTTACTGAAACGCCTACAACGAAAGCTCCAGAAACTCCTGCGACTTCAGTTCCTGAAATATCCCCAGCACAAGCTCAAGAAACTCCTGTGACAGCTGTTACTGAATCTGCCACAGCAAAAGCTCCTGCAGCAACAGTTCCCGAACCTTCCCCAACAAAAGCTACAGAAACATCTGTGGTGACAGTCCCTGAAGCTTCACTGGCAAAAGCTCCAGTCGCTACAGTTCCTGAAGCTTCTCCAGCAAAAGCTCCTGTGGTAACAGTTCCTGAAGCTTCGCTTGAAAAAGTGCCTGAAACTCCTGTGAAATCAGTTGATGAGCCTACGAAAGTTCCAGAAAGTCCTATAATATCTCCCGCGGAAAGTTCGAAACCCTTCCCAGTACAACCGCCTCCTTCACCTGCAGATCCTCAGTTAGTAACACCTGTAATCTCAGCTGGCGACTCTTCAAAAGCACAACCTACGTTAGAGCAGCAACCAGCTAAAGATAGCCCTACTTCAGTTCTTGAGAAGTCAGCTGCAGGGGATAGCACTACTCCAGTAGCTAAAGCCACTCAACCCGAACCCAAGCAAGATAGTTCCACGAAAAAACCCATTGGAAAATTGAACGTGGCAGTTGCTAAGGCATCAAGTGCGCCTGCGCCAAAACCACAAGCTGAAGTTACAGCCCCTAGCCCTCCCACTACTCCGCTCTCGCCACAACCCCAACAAGTAAGGGTAGCAAAAGAAGCATCTAAGGTTGAATCTACTGTCCCTACCACACCCCCTCTTGATACCCAGCAAACTTCTTCTGGACCCACCCCACCACCAAGGAAGAGTAGTGGGGGTACGAAGAAAGCAACGAAACCAAAAAAGTAATTTGATTTAATATGATGGCCTTTTGCAATCGTATCGATTTTGTACTGACAATTTTGGCTCGCGTGTGATTTGAGGGGCCGTTTGTTGTTTCTATTTATTTGTTTTGATTTGGCTAGACTACTAATTATAATTGCTGAGTTTTTTGTTCAATAAAAATGTTGAGAAAGTATTTTTCATTGAATCAAACTTTGTTTTCTTATACTTTGGGACTGTTACAGAAAATATAATAAATTTATCATAGTGATGAGCACTGACAATTGTGAGTACTTCCGGAATCTTCTTTTCATCATTTAAATTATGTAATAATCCGAAGATATTAGGTGCGTTCGGTTTTGAAAAATCTGATCGGAGCGAGCAGATGCAGATTTTTTATTACGTGAACACTGAGCCGATTATCGATCTTGGTGTCAGCTGTAATGCTATTACCTTTCCGTCAAAACATCCACTCAACCTAAATCTTGTGTTGCTACACTTGATGATGACAACTGAAAGTTTTAAATCCACAATTTAAAAATCTAAACATCGCAAGAAGATTGAAATGTAACCAAGACTCAAGAATGACAACTGACAAGCGATCAAGTTTGTGTGCTCACATCTTTAATCCAGAGCAGAGCGATCACATCTTTAAGCTCACTCTGACAATAAACGAACACGGAGCAGATTGAACAGTGAAATGCGATCTGATTTATCGAACGCTTGCCGCACCCATCAATTCATTGTTTGTCTCGTGTCGACATGTTCTGGATGTGTAGAAATGTTTGGGAAAATATTCCTAGAGTGAAAAATATTCATAATCCAAAGAACATGTTTTCTTTTTATTTCGTCAAAAAGACATACAATTATTTACAATAAAATAAAAATACTCATTCTAAATGAAAATGCTAAATATAAGGTTGGTGATAAGGTTGAATTTTTTGCTGACAGAAAATGGTAATTTTTACCAACAAACTTGAAAGAGAAACAATTTCATTTAAATCGCTTGAATTAGTGGATAATAAAATGAACGAAGTTGAAATTTCCGAGTTGGTAATGCTCATATCATTTTGTTTTACTCCATTGGAGATTTCAAATTATAATTACAAGTTCAATTACTCTTCAAATGATTTGTGGAAATCGGTATAGAAATAGCAAGATAAACAATGAGTAAAAATTCAGTGTGAACCAGATTTGTTTTTCGGTACAGGTACTCATCCCAACTCTCATTTTTCTAACGGCCGCTATATTTGATTTATAGATTTTCACATTCCTTGTGCATTCAATATTTCAATCTCATCGATATACTAACTTTCGTGACGTAAGTTGAAATTTACGAGAACTCGCAAAACAAGTATGATAAAAGCCGAGATCCATGTACAGAAAAGCGAATCCACGACACACTTGGAACTGAAGGTATGTATGTGGAGTTTATGTTCAAGATGTAACAGGAAAAAAAGTTCAGTAATAAATCAAAAAATCATTTCCATGACGATTTTCAGCTGGTTAGAAACGCTAAAAATAATTCTTAGCCGCGAATTATAATAAAATCCATAATTCACGCATACATACTAACCCAATTAGTACTTGTGTTTGTGCCTGTGTTTCCTGGACTGTTCAGGAGAATGATACCGAGAACGACTCGAAGGTGGACTGGACTGCCTGCCTCTAGGAGACGGAGATCGGCGGCTGTGCTTCCTAGGAGGCGATGGAGACCCCTTGTGTCTCCGCGCCGGCGAGGAATATTTACCATTCGAACCGGTAGGAGACAAAGAATCTTTATTTTTCCTAGAGGAACGGGAAGATGCGGGAGAATGTCGCCGTATTCGTGGGGGACTTGGAGGGCTCAGCGCTCTGACCTTCTTGCGAGATGGAGAACGACTTTTTGACCTAAAATTTTAGTTGACGAATACAGATAGCGTGATTTTTTTAGTGCCCTTTCGCTGAGGATCATCGGAATAACATTCACATTTTTGTATCCGTCTCAGGATATGCAGTGCAAAAATGGTAACGAATAATACAAATGTTGAAAAATTTTAGGAACTAATCAACTACATCATAATAAGAATAAATAAATCAATGGTTTTACCTGTGCTTTGTTGATGAGCCAGTTGAAGAACTTCGAGCATGTTTTTTACTTTTTCTAGATGTACTACAAAACCAATTACAGATGATGTTAAAAAAGTCACTATCATAAAAATCAATCAACTGAATGTTTGAATATGGTTAGGTTCATTACCTAACATAGTATATCATCAGTTTCACTAGTAATATTTGCAACTCACGTATTCTATTTTCTCCCAAATTTATACTTACAGTTCCTTATAGTACGCTTCATCATCTGAACTATCCACAGTAGCTCTCCTTTCACTCTTTTCATAGTCTTTTTTATGTTTCTCGGGTTTAGGTGTCTTATCGCCTTTTTCCTTTTTTTCTTTTTCCGCTTTCCTCAGTAATTTTCTTCGATAGTGCTCCACTTGTTGTGGCAAAGTCCATCCACTTTTCAACTGCCTTTGTCCCGATTCTAATTCGTCTTGATACTGCATTGCCTTCACTTCAATCTCCCTCAATTTCAATCTCTTTTCTTCTGTCATGTTCCTAAAATCAAACTCGATAGAAGTTATTCTTCCTAAGTGGAGACATTGATCCCTACCTTGTATCTGAATAATCAGTAAGATCTTCTTTCTCATTTGCACTGCTTTCATGACTGGCATCTTGACTATTTTCTAGTAGATCCCATTTACTAGTTGTCATGGCCTGAGCTTCCACTTTTTCTGGATCTACAGTTTCCCATTTGGAAGTTATGAAACCACTCAAAGTTCCATCGCTTTTACTTTCATCTTTGATTTCCTGACCTAAAGATAATCTGGTCAAGATACATTCAATATATTGCATTGACATTGTTGGTTACCGTCAATGTCTAATTCGTCACCAGAAGCACTATCATATTGTTGCATGGCGGATTTCAGTAGAGCAGCTCCATCCATGGGAGCATCATCGTCAGATTCTTGAGCTTCTAATGGGTTTCCGTCAATATCTTCTGTAATTTCCTTGTGAACCTGTTTTTCTTCCTAAAACACACTTCATGTAAATAATGTTTTCATAATATAGCCAACTTTTTGACAATACCTCTTGTAAACCTAGGAACACGTTATGTAATCTATTCATGAAGTCTTTGGGATAAATAGTATCCTCCCAAGCCTTTAAAATTCTCAAAATTCGAACTTTGAACCCTTCCGCTTGCAATCTACCTTCTAGTTTATCATACGTTTGTTTTATGTACTTGAATATTTCAAGCAACTTATTTTCGAACCTGAAAATATCAATGAATGTGTTATGGTTACAGTTATATTGAACGTAACTTACGCTTTTCGAAAGAACGACGCCTTGTTCACTTTCACTTGACAGTTATGCAGAATATCTGACACCAGATAGAGTCGGGCAATTTTTTTGGTCAAAGCTGTGCTCTCATTAGACAACGATTCTGTTATACATTCTGCTATTTCTTCAGCAGCTTCACTGTGTTCTATACAAAATACCATAACTTCTCCAATTTTAGTTTTTTCAGCTGTCAAGCTACGTATCAGATCTTCTAATCTATCACGTTGCCTAAAATGGGGAAAGAATTACTTGGAACATTTCAAAAAAATTATGATACATACGAGTTTGATAATGTTCCTTTGGAATTTTCTTTGGCCTCATCTTCTTTCACCAACTCTTCAGGCATACCAGCTGTATAGCAATTCATAATTGGAGGTTTCCATATTGATCCCCCTGCCGAATTTCAAATTGTGTAATGGTTATGTCATATTTAGTAAAATATTGAACGAACCTATGAACATCCTGAACTCTTTGGTGTTCCATTCTTTTTGTGAATCACCATGTAGGATAGAATATACCTTCCATCTATAGTAGGTATGAGCGGGGCCTTGATTTTCAAACAGAAATCTGAAATTGTTGATATTATTATAAAACTACAAGCACTAAATGTCCTTCTAACCTGAATTGTGGATTATTCAATTCCCTGTTCATAATCATTGCTTCAAACATTGGACCCTCTCTCACTACAAATTCAACCATCCTGTGGATGAGCATAAGTAAGTTTCTATCAGTGGGTATAACAATTTTAACTATAGCCCTTGAAAGAATATCATTAAGCTCCTCTTGTGATTTTGGTAGCACATCTTTATCCTTGATGGCAGGTTGGGCATTGAAAGGTAATCCAGAAGGTGGAGGTGGTTGAGATAAATCCAACAGTGATGGTGGAATATAGATTGGGTGTGGAGGAATTATGACAGCTTTACCCCAACCAAGTTTCATTTCATAACCATGAATATCTTTTCCATTCAAGTTTTTCAAGGCCCTTTCACCATCTTTACGTGACATGTAAGCAACAAAGCCACAGTTGCGACCTCTTGCTTTTTCTTCATCAGATCTTGGCCACATAATTTTGATACTAGCTAAGGGTCCAAACCTACCAAATAACTCCAACAACTGCTGTTCAGTGATCTGAAAAAATTAGGAATTGTAAAAGTGACATCCAATATAAATGCATATTTACCTTTGGATTGAGGTTTCCTAGATATAAATTTGTTGTATTTGGGTCTCCATTATCAAAAGATCCAATATCACCACTTCTCATGAATAAATCCAATTCATTTTCTATAGGAGTTCGAATTGCCCCTTTATATTTATGCCTTTCTTCTCTTTCTTCTTGAATTCTACAAGCCAAGAGTATAAATACAAGTTGATGATTCAATCTAATACTCACTGTCTGAGTTCTTCCATGAAAGCTTCTAAATTACTTTTGGTTGAAGGTTTCTTCTTTCCTAACCTTTCTGGTTTTTTATCAGATGAGAGCAACTTCGCATAAGCTTGTGCACGTTCAGCAGAAGTCATTAATTCTTGTGTAGGTGCTATCTTAGATGTTGGTTTGTAAAGTTTCCCTTTTTCTCTTGTGTCTTCCTCTATAATAAAAATAGATTTAGTGAGTTATTCAAGGCACTGCTAACAATCTTGCAACAGTGTCAAGTTGTAAATGGACTTATGGACATATGCTTCAGAACTTCTTATCTTGAAGAAATCACAAACATCATCAAATCAATACTTACTTCTGGCTCCTGCATCATAAGTTCCTGCTTTAACCCAAACTTTAGAGCTTCCATTGATAGGAGCATCTTGAAAGGTTTCAACAAATTCTTGAAAAACCTATAGGAAGGCAATTATGTATTACTATGTATAGTTAATGTATGGATCTTACATGTGCAGCAGCTTTTTCCTCTTCACGTTTTCTCTGTTCTTCCAATTCTTTTTTCGATAAATTCCTTTTTCCCATTATGCCGATGGAAAATGCTTTCAATTTCTGTTCGGGTATATTCTAAAAAATATCAAGAAATACATATTTGCTCCCTCATTAGAATAGCCTTCATTACCTTCAATTTATCCGACATATTTGTATTGGTAATTAAACTGTATAAGTACGAATAATTGAGTTATGTTTTCCAATCCTGATTCAACATTTATTGGTGGTTTTAATGAAGCGCCCAATTATTCTCCAATATCCAACAATTATCAAAATTAACGCAATTCAATAACATCTGTACGTCTAAACCTAAACTGTCAAGTGACAAACCTAAACCTTAAATTTTCTTCTTCTTAGTGGATTGTTATTTCAGCCCTTGAACTTAGATCAGGTTAGTTATTTCCAGTCTGAGAAGAATGGCCACATCTTGATGATGTAAATGTAATGCAATCCCGACAATGACATCGAGTTTATGTTTTTTGTTGATAAGTTACCATAATCAAATCATTTCATTTTCTAGATTCATTGAATGCTGAAATTCATTCTCAATTTCACCACAGCTATTAGATGTTCAGTTTTACATAATTGACACTGAAAATAAATCCTTGAATATGTGTGTGACAGAACTGACACAACAATAAGATTTCTACTGTCTTGTCATTCGCCATACACAACATTGAGGTTAATAATGATTTAAAACTTCAGATTGGAAATGAAATATTAATTAAATTTATCATAAATCATACATATAAGCATTTATAACATTTCAGTCATGATGAGGAATAGCAGCGATAAAACATACAAAGTATTGCCTAGTAAGTTCGAAGATTTAATTTGATATATATATAAATAATTCATTATCTTTTAAGGTGGTGATGTTTATATAGATCAGAAAAATAAACCATGTACAGCAAAGCCAGTGCATATCCGCAGAGTTGAACAAGCATTAGATATGAATATGTTCCTGCAAGATATTAACAATCAATTGGATCCAAGTAGTGATTCTGATGAGTCTGGTGATGAAGATGAAGAAGATATTGATGATGTGAACTTGGAAAACATCTTGAGAGGTATATTAAATTTATATAACAAATACAGTTGTATAATTGTTTCATTTTATAGAAGATGAACCACATTCACCTAGAGATTATTACAATCTGAAAAATGTATCCTCCAGACGTAAATGGCTAGCTGATGTATTACAAGAGAATTCTGATTCCACACCAGAAGATGTTCAATATAAGAACATCATTCATATGCATGCTTATCAAAAATATCTGAGAAAATCTAAAGAGGTATGTTGAAATAAATTGTTTTGTTGATTTTCCTGACAGCTTTTTGTAGAAATTTGAAAATTACATGTTCTATGGAGCTGGTTTGATAAGTGCAGTAGACCACTATCCTGAAATAGAAAAGAATTTGCCTGTTCAAGTTAAAAGAAAACTTTTGAAACAGGAAGACACATCCAAGTCACCACTTTACCACCCAGAGATATTGGATGATATATCAGTAAGTTTATTGTGATATGTTTATACCCTGGTTCCAACAATGAATATATTCTTTCAGGATGAACCCTGTTTAGATCTGAATCTCCAGAACACAATGGAATTCCAGAGCATGGAAGATATGGAAGATTCTAATATGAATTCAGAATATAGTATTCCTATGACAACAAATCCTACACCAATACCTCAAAATATACCTAATGCACTCAAAAGAAAATCAAAAAAATTCAAAGATGAAGAGTCCAGACGAAAATGGGAAGATATGATGACCATGAAAAGGAGAAAATTATTCACAAATATTGTCAAGAAAGAAATTGGCAAACAACATAGATCTAAGACAAACAAGCATAAAGAAATGCTTTTGCAATGCAAGAGAATAGCATCTCATTGTGTAAAATATGCAAGGCAAAAAGCAGTATGTCTCTGTTCTTTATTGACATATTTTATGACCAATAATCAATTATTGCTTACTTTCTTTAAATCATGGTGATATATTATTTCACTTATAGACTTTTTTTCTTGTAGCTACAAAGTGCCAGAACAGTCAAAGAACAACAATGGAGAATGAAAAGATTATCCAGAGAAAACATTGCTTATTGGAAACGTTCCAGGAGGTTTGACAGAGAAGTGAAAAAGAGATTGGAAAAAGAAGCTGAAGAACAAAGAAAAATTGATCATGAGTTGGTTGAAGCTAAACGTCAGCAAAGGAAGTTGAACTTTCTCATTACTCAAACTGAGTTGTATGCTCATTTCATGTCCAAGAAATTAGGACAAGCCTCACCAGAAGAACAGTTGCGTATATTGAGTCAATTAGATGAGGAAAGTTCTACCAAACTCAGTTGTGATACATATGATAGGTGTGTTTATAAATATCATTTAGAAAAACAGCAATGAGAAGAATCTATTCAGTTTTTCTAAAGAGTATGTTTTCAGTGAATTGATGAAAGAAACTGCCAAGAAGAATGCCCTAGAGGCATTCAATAGTGAGAAGTCAAGAACTCGTCATTTTGATGCTCAGGCCAGTTCCTGTTTGGATGAGTTTGTGTCGTTAGATGGCGAGCAACCACAGCCCGAAAAATTCCGCGGGAAGTTGAAGGGATACCAGTTGAGAGGTATGAACTGGTTGGCAAATTTGTACTCCCAAGGTATCAGTGGTATTTTGGCTGACGAGATGGGTTTGGGAAAGACAGTACAAAGCATAGCGTTTTTATGTCACATAGCAGAAAAATATTGTGAGTATAAAAATAATTACTTCTATTCAGTGAAGTCAAGCTGAATGAATATCTTTTCAGCTGTTTGGGGACCATTTTTGATAATATCCCCAGCATCTACTCTTCACAACTGGCAACAAGAGATTGCGAAATTTGTCCCAGAATTCAAGGTAGTGCCTTATTGGGGGAATCCCAATGAAAGGAAGATCCTCAGGCAGTTTTGGGACCAGAAAGATATCTACACCAAAGATGCCAGCTTTCACATTGTAGTGACTTCTTACCAAATTGTCATAACCGACATCAAGTATTTCAACAGGATAAAGTGGCAGTATATGATTCTTGACGAGGCTCAAGCAATAAAGAGTACCAGTTCAATGAGATGGAAGACTTTGCTAGGATTCAGTTGTAGGAATAGGTTGTTGCTCAGTGGTACTCCAATACAGAATAGTATGGCTGAGCTGTGGGCCTTGCTCCATTTCATTATGCCGACATTATTCGACTCACATGAGGAATTTAACGAATGGTTTTCCAAAGATATCGAGAATCATGCTGAGAATAAAACTGGAATTGATGAGAGTAAGAACAGCATATCTTATACATGAAATGTATTGATTCGTAATATTTTCAGAACATCTTTCAAGATTGCATATGATTCTGAAACCTTTCATGTTGAGAAGAATCAAAAAGGACGTGGAAAATGAACTGTCTGATAAAATTGAAGTCATGGTTTATTGTCCTTTGACTGCTAGGCAGAATTTGTTGTATCAAGCGTTGAAACAAAAAATAAAAATCGAAGATTTATTGCATTACACTGTAGGAGGAGGAGACTCACATGCAGTAGATAAAAATTTCACTTCAAATTTAATGAATTTAGTGATGCAATTCAGAAAAGTGAGATACATTGTCAGATATTGTTCGAACAAATTTAAATTGAACTTGTTATTCTAGGTTTGTAATCATCCCGAGTTGTTTGAAAGAAGAGATGCCAAATCGCCAATAAGAGTGACATCTGTCCAATACACCATCCCGTACTTGATATATGACCTAAACTTTCGGAAACCTTCGTCTATATTGAATATATTTTCTATATCCAATCCAGAGTACTTAGCGCATGAAATAATAGTCGATATCACGAAATCAATATTCAATTTCTTCATCAGTTTGGAATTGTCATTTCATGATATCAATAGAATTTTCCAAGGCGACATATTGCATAGGTAATATTTATCACAGCAAATCCGCCCTGTTTCAAACCGCATTTTGCTTGTAGATGGCTGAATTATTTCCAAATGAGAAAGCGTGATAATATATTATACCACAGATATTTATGGAATTCGTTTTCATCTTGCCGGCCCACAATAAGATTACATCACTCATTAAAACTGTCTCTACCACAAATTGAAGATAGTGAAGTTTTGAATGATCTGATTTTCACTAGACAGAGCACCGGAAATAGAATATTCTACACTCATACTGATCATTTCTATCATTCCATGCCGGAAACAGTTGAACATAAAAATATCAGGATGAAGCATAGAGACTACCTCGGTGAAGATATGTCAGTTATAGATGTAGTTAGTGATGACGGAGCAGTGGTGAGTTGAATTGCAAATGGATTAGCTCATTGATTTAAATTTCATGCAATTCATCGGTGGCTGATTTTATTATCTTATTGAACCTATTCTGGTGAAGTTATTGGTCATTCTTGTTTGCAGAAACCTTCGAATCATTTCATGGGGGCTGATTTTCCTCATTTGAGCAGGCCAGTGCAGCAGTTTCAGTGCGTCAGGACTGAATTTCCATCATTTCTAGTTTATAATATGCCAAGAGTAAGTATGCTTGGAAAGAAAGATGAAATGTCAAATTATCCGCGCACAATTTCCATTTAAATATATTGAGATGGTAGAAGTACAGAGCATTGATTACGAAAAAATCTTGTCATTATGGTAGTGTTGACTCACTTGTTTCTGTGATGCAAAGATTAGCTTTAATTTTTTTCATAAGGTATCTACAGCTCACCTCAGCCTCTACTGTTACTCTCGCAGAGCAGCCTGGGACTTGAAAAGACACATTGACGATTACAGTTACAATTCTTTGAACTATTACTGGTCGAAGGCAACTGGTCATAAATTCAATATCAAATCTGCAGAAACTTTGTACCCCGAGCCCTATAGTTGTGAAGAAAACATTAGACCAAGTAAGGGTTGGTCCAGTATAACTATCCCGGACAAAGAAACGCTTGTGACAGATTCAGGAAAACTGTCAGTTCTGGATGGTTTACTGAGACGGTTGAAGGAAGAGGGACATAGAGTCTTGATTTACTCACAGATGACGAAGATGATTGATTTGTTAGAAGTAAGTGAATGAAGAAATGCTTGTTGCAGTGTTTGATGATGATGTTTTTCAGGAGTATATGTGGCATAGGCATCACAAATATATGAGACTTGATGGCTCATCTAAAATCTCTGAAAGAAGAGATATGGTAGCCGATTTTCAAGCTCGAACAGATATTTTTGTGTTTTTGCTTTCCACTAGAGCTGGAGGTCTTGGAATCAATTTGACAGCAGCTGATACTGTGAGTCTTTGAACATATTTTGAATATATTCGCTACTAGAACAATGAAAATTGAACGAGCTCATACCTACTTTATTATTTCATCTTTAAATCAAAGGAGTTATTTTCTTATTCACAATTCATTAGTGACATTCTCTAGAAAACCTACTGCGCTAATAATGGGTGCTGTTTATAAAACTGTATGATATTATTCTTATGATGTTTTATGTATGTTATAATTGTGTTCATAGTACTGTTTATCACCACCTGGCGGTGTATATCTGAGTTCTATGGATCTTTATCTGAAACGATGAATGATACATAAACGTTGATTTACTATTCTCCTGGTAGATGGCGCCTCCTGAATCGATCAATATAAAAAAATTACTCATCGATATGCGTGATATTCCACTAGTTTAATGATGATCTATGTTTATCATGCTTATATAAGTGAAGATATCATGATTCATTGGAACAACTTTTTTTAATTTCTTACAGTTTGTATCGGAAATTTTTATACTCAAGGTCAAACGAATTTCAGAAATATGTGAATGATTATGATCACTTTAACGATATTGTCGGAATTGAATAGGAAAATTCACATGTTGATAATTTCAACTATGGAAAAAAATAATTGGGATTCTGGTTTGCCTCAAAAAATTTTAATGAAGTCAAATGAAGTTGCTCAAGTGATTTTATAATGAACGCCACCATAATTTTTGCCTAATTGGCACATTAAATGTTGATAATAATACATGACGATATGCTCTGAGATTCTGCGACATCAAATTAAAACGGAAACATTCTAAGTCATCCCAGTCTAAGGACTAGCGGTATAGTATTGTCCTTCCGGGTATCAAACCCGTGTGAAAATATAGCCGCGGTGACATTTTGACATACGTAATAGTATTCTACTTTTATTAAAGTTGGAATGCTTGCTGAATATAAAATGAGATAACAATGGAAAGTTAATGGAACGGTTTTTGAATTTGAAAGTAGCGCCCACGGTCTGTTATAGGAAATATTCTCGGCCTTGCGAGTTCGCTTGGGAAAATATTTAACCAAACACTGATGCGTTATCAGTTATTCACTCATGTACAGGGTGATCGTCAAACAATACCAATACAGTTCACCTCTTTTGCTATTGGTTGTTATTCGAATCTGGAATTCGCTGATTTCACTGCAGCTGAACTGAACGCTCATGTATTTTATCTGATAATAGGTTACAATAGATACGTCATTTAGGATTGTCTGTTGAATATATAAGTCAACAAATTCTCGTTTTATTTATGAGATATTCAATGTTGAAATGGAACAAAATTAGTCACATTGATGAGAACAGAAAAACAATTGATCATCACATTTTTGATATATTAATCGACCAGTAATATTGAGATCATAGCACGTGGAATACTTTTTCGCTTTTTTTCCCTTCATTATTCAATTTTCCATCAATTCCATCTCAATTGAATTTTTCATGATAGTATTTTCTTGATAAACGCGACTTATTCGAATGTATTTGGTATCATTTCTTCAAACAATAGAAGTTGGAACCTTGAACCCTAGTAGTAGGAAATTTTGAATGGGTGATCCTTTAGGACCAAAAGGGCCCTCTGTGTACTTGCCACTCGAGATCTGTGATACGTGCTCCCACACGTGCGCAAGGCAGGAAATGGCATGAACAGTGCTCGATGCTTCCGGTCCATTATTCAGCGCACAATTTCGATCCTCAAGATGCTTTCTCGTTGTTTTCAATATCTGTCATTCGATATACCACTTGAAGAAAGGCATCCACGTGCTCAAATAATAATGCCTCTATAGTGGTCGTGTTCAGTTTATGTTTGTTGGAAATTTCGTTATCATGTGACACTGATACTCCCTGTTTCCTATATACCGGGTGAGCCAGTGTTTTGTCCGAATCAATTTTTTTTTTACCGAAACACTGGTCTGGTATATGGAGCATTCAAATTTGGCACACTCTATATTCGAATAAATTATCGGAGAAATTTACAGCTGCTTCATTTTTATGCATGAATGATAACATTTCAATTGTTAAAAAATCAGGTTATTGAAATATTGAACTTCGTCTTTTAAAGTGGAACACCCTGTACGTTCTGATAACATATGTTTGCTTTTCAAAAATAGTTTCAGTTTGTATTTCGGCTTGTATGTGTAGATACTTCTACAAAACTATTCGGATCTAAGAAGTACTCATGATCCTTGAAATAGTTGCTTTGAAAGATGCCAGACATTTTTCTATAGTCTTTCATAGGCGGAAAATTATTCTTGGGACAAAAATCACCAATGAAATACCTTCAACCGTTTGCATTCTTTGCTCTGTCATGTTCGCCATCTATGGAATTCCATTCATTACTCAGTCACATAAGTATCCTTCCTTACTGACCCGTAATTTATTCACAACCATAATAAAATATCACATGGCTTCTAAGAATATATTGAATTTCAATGCAATACGTGATTGCATGGCATAATTTTGATCCGTGTGAAAATATTCAAGTCGAATCGATTAATGAATGTCTTTTCATTGGGATTTGATTGTTAGAGTTTAATGATTTTGCAAATGTTTATAACCTTCGTATTAAATAATTCTAAATAATTTTTTATTAAAAATAGACTGAAAATTGCTATTTCCCTTGTTTTTGGTTATAATTCATTGGTATTGGTGGTTTCAAGAAATCTTCTTCTTTTTTGTTATATAATATCCATTAAGTATAATTTCGATGAGGTGTTTTTTATGTTCATAAAACACCGTAACTGTCAACTGGTTCGAATTTTTGAATTTCACTTCATCACGCTATTAAAAACTGTTTATGAATGCCGCATTTTCCTCATTGCCTCGTTTCGTTTTTTTGTTCGTCCAACTGTTTGCAAACCTCTCGATGTTGGGTGTTGTTTTCTCTCAACTCGTAAAAACGTCACGGAGTTTTATTCGTACAAGCGCGAACTTGCTGGTTCGCTAATTTGCTATTGAATTATTTGTGGTCATTCATTCGTCTCGAGACCAAAGAAACCAATTCCGACCCAGCCACTCCACTCACCGAAGAATTTCGACATTATGTTGTGTTGAGACAGATGAACATAAATCGAGAAGCGGCCAGTCCCTTCGGCAATCAGATTTCGCGAGAAATTTCAGAAATTTGCCGGTCTATTCGATGAGAACTAACGACACAATGCCCAGCCGTATTCAAATCGGTCCTGTTTTAGGCTGTGTCTACTCTCTCAATGTTACATAAGATATTTTTTCATGCAAAGCAGAAGCAACTCGTAAATTATAAATCAATAAAAATAATACAGAAACACCTCGTATAACAAAGTGTTATACTCAGATCTCCAACAATTTTCATAATCAAGCAGGAAATGTGATAATAAGCAGCCATTTTTTGACTATAAAAAACTGTCTTTCTTTGGGTTTTAGTTTGTTGTAAATTGAAGAAACTTTAGTTATAAAAATGGGATTTCAACCATACTGATGAGATGACGTGATGAATATTCTATTTTTTCCAACAAAGGAATGTTTTAGAAATAGCCAAAACAATGTAAATTTTTCAGGTAATATTTTATGACAGCGATTGGAATCCAACTGTTGATCAACAAGCTATGGACAGAGCTCATCGTTTGGGTCAAACTAAACAAGTGACAGTTTACCGATTAATCTGCAAAGGATCAATTGAGGAACGTATTCTACAAAGAGCTAGAGAAAAAAGCGAGGTAAGAATATTTTGGGTAGTGAATCTAGATCTGTAACTGATGATTCATTCTTTAGATTCAAAAACTTGTTATAAGTGGAGGCAATTTTAAACCTGATACACTGAAACCCAAAGAAGTGGTTTCTCTTTTACTTGACGACGACGAATTGGTGCAAAAGTGTAAGTTCTGCAAGTAAGCTTTCTACGAGTTGCATTATTGTTGGGTATGTTTTCCATTTCAGATCATTTGAAGATCGATAGTACTCCCGAAGATAAGGAAGAGAGTAGGAAAAGGAAACTACAATACAAGGTTGGTACCGCCACCATTGTGTACCTTGTAGTAATTAGTGTGGGATAAGCTCATTCAGAGCCTGTCACTTTACCTTGTTAAACAAACACCCCGAATAAGTTAATCTCTTGCAGACAATAGCCAGCAATAATATGCCCGAGGCCAAGAGAATGAAACAAGAACCGACGGTCAGTTGTACAGAGACGAGTGGCAACGGCGCTATCAGTGACAGCGGTCCGAACAGTCCAGGGAGTGTCCACTCCACAGATATTTTGACAGATGATTTGACGGACGGTTATAACGATGACGCTGATTCCCCAATTACCAACAGTGAGTAGATATATTGAACAACATTGACAACTTTTGTTTTGAGGTTCCAGTGAAAAGCAGTCAGTCATAAATGTTTTTTTTTCTTTGGCGGGAAAAAAGTTTGACATTTTATCTCTGTTGACAGGTAAAAAAATATCACTTTTTGAAAGTACTTTTTTCCTGGATATATATACACATAAGTAAAGGTATATATTCAATTATAGAATATTTTATTATACATTAAGTCACATTTCCTTTATATCAAATGACATTTTTTCAGAAAAACTACTAAATAACTACTAATTCGCAATTTTTAAATCAAATCCGGTCTAATTGTCGCTAAAAGTACAACAACCTACTACTTTAAAAATTCAAATTTCATATCGATAATTTTCTGGCTATAATATGTTTTGTCAATATTAAATCGTTGTTTTCCCGATTGATTTCAAAATCTAATACTATTTTCCCTTATATAATGAATAACTATTGTTTCAGAATACACCGTGTATAATGTATATGGTTCGACCGTGAAACCAAGATTTTCTGGTCGTGGGACATCGAAAAGGGGACGCCCAAGAGGCTCTAGGAGTCGTACTGCGGGAGTCTCTCGGAATCTCTCCACTGGATTGATACCTCCGGCGTCAACTAGTGGCGTTTATTCTACTGGTCAGTGCCTCAAGCTTTTAATTACAGCGATTATCACAGAATTTAGTTTTCTCTGAAGCAACATTGCGAGTTTCTCCTTTTGAATTGAAAATTTCTTGCAGATGCTCTTCCAACAGATTCAACTCCATCCATATCTTCCTCGCAGTCGTCTCCATCTGGTGGTCTGGGTGAACCATCGAGTTCTGCTGGTGCTGGTTCGAGCGGCCAAGGTGCTGGTGTGAGAAGAGGACCTGGTAGACCTCGCCTGAAACCAGGTGGTCCACCTAATGCTGGTTCACGAGGATCTTATAGGCCTCGTAAACCAGCAAGACCCTTGCCGGTACCTTTGCCCTCTGATGGTACCACATTGAACAGCTCAAACGTCATAAGCAATGCCCCTCAGTATTCGAGTTACTCTTTTTATGATTTTCCTGATGATTGATTGAGTTCTAGTTGAAGTTTTATTTATTGTTCGTGTTTTATGTTTATCAACTGTGTCAGTTGTGGATAATTTGAGAATAAAAACATGCAATATATTTATTTGTATAAATGTTGTTTTCGGTGTCGAATAAAATCTTTGAATACCGATAGAAATTATAATTCTTCAAATTTGGAGTTATTTTTTCACCTTTGGAGTTCTCGCTGGAAGTTTTCCTTTCGACGAAACTATCTTTCCGCATAGCTCTATAATAACTGTCAATCATCAAATATCAATAAAGAGTTAGGATGACCTTTCGTGGGAAATTTTATAAAAAAAATGTGATATTTATGAATATTTCTCAGCCAAGCTGTGGTGAATATTTCCATTTTTAATTGCATCTTCTTAAATAAATATTTTCTAGACACTCGTTTTATTGAAAACTCATTACAATGATGATAAATTTCAGCTCTACATCCAACAACAGAACTGAAAAAAAAACTCAAATCTCTTGAATATGCTGACACATCAAAACAATTGAACATCAAACGTTTAGGTTCACAGTACCTAGATGGCAGTACTAGTTCGTAAATGGTGAACGCTAGTTTCTTCAATGATACTTTTACAGGTTGAACAGTATAAGCTAGAATATGCTATACAGGGGGTTCTTATCATAAAAATTGCAACTCCTAATCCATCTTCAGATAACAACTGTTTGGTTGAGTGGGGTTTGAAGAAAAAAATTTGTAAAAACGTGTTGTCGAACATATTTTGATAAACACGTAATTATCAAAAAAAAATTTTTTGAAGGCAGAAACTTTTTTTTATGAAATACTCAATATATATCTCGTTGGGTTTTGATATTCAAAACCATATATTCTTGAAACCTATTCAACACAAATACCATATCTATTAATAGTGTAGAATGGCCAAACTAGCAGGATGAGTAACTATAATAAGTTATTGATTAAATTTTGAAGCGTCTCTTCAGGCATGGATCCTCTCCAAAGTTCACGGACTTCTCAAGCGGGAATTCCATTAAAACTCTTCCAGACATTAATTACGAAATATAGTCCAGACCTTATGACGCTTGGAGATAAAATGTATTGTCTCGATCCATTCTAAATCCAATTCAAAGTGTGTCTGCTGTGAGATTTAAGATCACTCTCAGAAAAATCAACAAAAATATATTTTCAAAGTATTTTATATAAATCCTCCTCGTGCCTGATTGTCGAGGAATGTTTTCCTGTAATTTCAGCCAAGATTTGATGAAAGATATTTTTCAGTTAAGTGAGAAAGTATACTGTGTGTGTACCGTTGATAGTTTTATGAAATTGTACGTATGAATCAATTGAATTAGAATAATTCATGATGACCATGATAAGTTCAAGGTCGAAGAAAACAATTGATAATCCCGAGATGAAAATGAATTTGAAATATTCAAAATATGATACAGTTTTAGGTAAATTAATAAAATTCAATCTCTGATGGATATGAAAACAAGTTATGATAAAGTTGTATACAAAACTCTCATAAATTTATTAGTAGTACTCACTCGAAATATATTATTTATCTCGCTGCTTTGATTGACCCTCCCTCATTGAAAACAGTCGAATGCATATCGAGTCGAAGGTACAAGTAGCGTACTGGATCTTAATTGAATTTGAATAAAACCAAACAAATAGTACATTAAACAGGCCCAAGATATTTATATCTTCCTTAGAAGAGGTCGGAACTTGGAAGCATCTTATTCGCTAAATATAAAGCGGAGAAAACTTTTAACTCCATCATCGTTCTATAAACATGAACTAGTTGTATGAGGTTTCCGATGAAGTTTCAGTATTTTCAGTGAATCCGTACGATACACGTTATTGGAGTTCATTTGTCTGGGTGAGTTAATTTCCCAGTGTTTACATAAAACTTGTGAAAATGAACGATGACTGCTGATGAGACGCCAGTGTTGTGTTAAGTGAAATTTTTATTTGGAAATGAGTGTTAGTGCTTCGCCCATAAGTGTCAGCATGATTTTTGGAATGGTGATTAAAATTCTTTGACACATTCATTTCAACAATGGAAACTACAGTCGGGTGAGTTCGTGTTAAAGGTTATTCGAATGAGAAAAAGTATCATTCATAATACCCCTGCTCGTAGACTGCCAGCTATTAATAAATTTTCACACGTCATTTTCAACCAAAACATTTTCCAAATAGTATAGTCCGTCTCAGTCTATTTATACGATGGGCTGATAAAAATTATTGATCCCACTCGAAAACAGAGTTAGATAATCTACTGTTGATTCTAGAAAAATCGGAATCAAATGAATCTAAACAACATGGTTTTCAATTCATGAGAATACAATTTTTCCATTTGAAACGGAGAACACTCAACGCATTGCTTCAGTAATATAAGCTAAAACAATTTCGCTTCAGAAAATGATGAATAATATCTACAGTTAGTCATGAAATTCGACATACTGATGAATTTTCAAATACGGTCCTGCTCATTCCAATTATACTGTCACCCTCTGTCTAATTTGAATGTTATCTGGCGCAGGTGGAAAAGACTACACGCGGTTTAGCAAACATTTTCATGGTTCATAATGAAATATTGTTGAAACAAACAACCATTCGCGAGTTTCGTTAGATGTCGCTTCATCAATATTCCATATTCATGGTGAATATCTAAGCACCTCCATGCATTGTGAAATAACATCGAACAATTCAACTATAAGGTGTAATTTACATTTCGTTACTGACAACATGTCCCACTAACACCCTAAAATGCTGGTAACCGTTGTATAGAAAGCTGTGGGTACAGGTTCTGAGATTCTCGAAGGTGCCATTCGATCACGATTTTTATAACCTTATGTCTTCTGCACAAGTACGTACACTGCCATTCCTACTTACTGAAAGAGGCAACAACATGAGCATATTATACAGCAAATTGAATGGGTAATAAAATTAAACTTCAAACAAATCACTAAAATAAAACAAAAACTATTTGACTCTGATTTTTTCGACAAAAACTTCAATGAAAGCAATGTGCATCATTCGAAATAACGAACTGTTCCAAAATATGCAGATACAGGGTGTCTCTCATTAGAATACCTGATGGTTTTTCCGTCTGAACCGGAAGTGGAAACTTATATCAAATGCATTTTGACCCATTGCTTTCACCTGCAAAATTTTAGAGATATCGTCTGTTTCATTTTGAAGATATGTACTTGGTTCCATACTTTATATCAATCCTGTATAATTTGTAATATTCCCCATAGGTTTTTGTAATAATTAGATCATATTTCGTCCACTGACGAATCCAGATCTGGCATGTCTAATCTTAATGTTCGACGCTATCTAATATTATGCAAAATACCCATATTGTGGTTATAGTATATTCATTTGAAGAAGATAGTTTTGACAAATTTGGTTATCTTTCAATAGCATTCGTGCAAAATAAAAAGTACCTAGCCAATCACAGAACTTCTAATTGGTTGAGACATAGCTGGGAACATTCAGTAATCAATAATTATGGCAACACTTCACAGTGCTTTAATAATAAAGTTTGTTAATTCTAGTCGACATTTTTACGAGTATTAAAAACGGTTATCCATATTCGATAGTTACCCCATTTTGATGTCCTTTAAAGTCCTGAACTTGTTGACAGTTGGGCAGCTTTTCAATCACTAAATAATCTTTCAATCACTAAATAATTTTCAATAATTTATAGAAGTGGAATATGTTAGAAGGAGTCAACTAATAATTTATATTGTGTCGACATAAAATGTCTCTCTCTTATGATTTTGATTTTTCTACCGACTTCCGGAACGTTTGAGCTCGTATCGCAGTTAATTCTTAGGATAAACAAATCGGAAATTGAGCGCCAAAATCTCCCTCCACATTTCCAACTACCTTCGAGTCACCTATCCAAATCCATCCATCCATCATGAAAAAATGGTTTATCTATTCAATACACGCCATTTAAACAAATAAGGGAAAGTCTTTTGAGGAAGAAGACGGTTGAAAATGGCCTTATTCAAATCAGAGGGGAGGGTATATGAGATTACTTGAATGTCCTTATACCTCTCTGCGACGTATAGCGCCAAAGAATAGCACCCCGCCATTGTTTGAGAAAAAGGAGTCTTTCATGAGACGAGAGGTATATCTAATGTACTTATAGTCGGTTTTGTGAAACCGTTTGGATCGATCAAATCTCAACAGGAGAATAAAGGGAATTCATAATCATATTTTATAGATAAACATAGGTGAGGAATTCTTCTCTTGATTCAGTTCTATTGAAAATATTGAAACAGTTCTACGAACATTTACACTGGGGTCAATCCAAATAGAGTAAATTGAACAAGTATGTCAATGAAATTGTACAACAAATTGCTTAATAATTTAAAAAATGTACAAACCCTAAAAAAATTTCAATTGTCGTATTTTCAAAACTCGTTATTGCTGTGGTTTTTCTGAATATCTTGTGTCGTGATCATTAAACCATATTGCATTTCTTCAATTTCTATGTGATCAGGTTTTCAATTCTTTTTTCGATGGCAGGTTGAAAAGTAATGACTTCAATCTAATAGTTCTCAAATAATAAAAAGAAACTGCATCGTATTAGAATAGGCATGGATCTCCAGATATATTCACCCTGTGTAACAATCTCGAGAACAATACGGTAAGTCACAAGCAACTTATGCTAGTCGCTCTAATTGCATAGAAAAGTAAGATTAACGCCAGCAAGAGAAGGTATAGAAGGTACACGGACTTTCATTCATTTCGAACAACTCTAATTACACATTATATAACGAGGCATATGTAACGCATCGATGAATGGATTGTTGAAGATTCCAAAAACGCAGAGACGGATTAGGAGGAAACCACCGATGTTTTTATTTGATAGAAGAATAAGAATATGACCGTGAATGAGTGGAATACTCAGAATCATGCACTCAATCGTTCAGTAGTATTTTTCGTACCAAACAGAATACGAAACAATTCCAAGAAACGTTATGTATGACAAAAACAATTAAGAATTGCGATCGATACATATGACCGTGTTATAGATTACAATTTCTGTCATGTCAGTAATCTGAGAATGAATCTTTGTTCATTCTTGCTGTACATGTTCAAAACAGATCTAAATGAACGTAATATTATAGATACTTTACTGTTTGAAGAAGAGAAAAAAATTTATAAAATCCAGACCATAGAGAGACTTTCTTGGTAATATTCATATATATAATTAATACTAATGTTTTCTATACAATAAACAGCTGAAAAAATATGAATATTGGAAAAAAATAGAGTCGTGTTTGAATGTACCAGATGATTCAAAACTGTCAATTATGTCATATGTCATTGAAGGGTAGTTCTAGTTCATTTTATGACTAAAATATAATAAAAAGGCACCGATGAAATTACTGAATGGATTGAAATAGGAAGGAATCGATCCTTACTTCCATGAATTCTGTCAGAAAATATTAACCACCAACCATAATTGGACACTGAGAGTGTCAAGTTATATAACTGTCATTCTGTGGAAAATGAGTTCCAAGCTCTCATGCAATAATATTCGAGGTGAACAAGACAAAAATGTTGATATTCAATTCAAATGATTCGAAAGAATCATTTAAGAGAAGAACAATTTATTTTGTTATATTCAATAAACATAAAATATGAGATATAAAAATAAAATATTCTTGAATCTCAGGTGTTGCGTTGGATTGTATTAAAAAAATGACAATTGGATTGATTGAAATGAACGTTTGCATGAAGATGTGCATGTTTAACTTCCTCATTTCGTTCTATAAATTTATTTGAGCAAGATAGACAGATTCTGACAGCTCTCCAGAGAGTGTGGTATTGCTGCTTGTCTTTTTTCAATGATAATCCGAAACAGAAAGTTAGGTCAAGTTTATCATTCAAATTGTGTGGATGAACAATGAAGAATTGTTTCAATATTTGTGGAAATTTCCACAAGAATCACACAACATCTTGTTCAGTGCATAAACTGATGTGGAAAAAATCGCAGTTGGCTGTGGCCGGCCCTGTGACATGTAAGACAGTAGGAGTTGACTCCTCGGTTTCAGTGAGTGGACTCGACCCGTTGTCTTCGTGAGTCAAGGCTTCCGGTCAGCCGCGGCGGAACTCCGCTTCGTGGACTTCTTTCTACCTGTCTCGCTCTCTCTCCATGTCTTCCATACTTTCTGGTGGACGGAACGGGACGGGGACGGAAAGGAGGGACACTTACGTTTGACCAAAGAAACTCGTTGCCGGAACCATTAAAAATCGTTATCGTTTCTATTCACGAAAGCGGCATTTTTATAACCATAACCATAACTGGGTCATTACGATGTTCTGTTGAACAATTTTGGGATCAAAATAATGAAGAAGCATAAACAGCAAACACCTTGTTTTATATATAACTCGAATGAACAACAAAAGGAAAATATTCTTACTCAACGATGTTTTTTATTTTTACTGAACACCTTGTATCTTCAATAGTTCAAAATATAACGATTTCAATCGCGTTTTTTTCTTGAATATTTCAAAATCTTCGAAATCTACAATTTACTGCCAGGAATGTGAAAGAGTAATTATTTCAAATGTTACAAACTTAAAACTAAACTAAAAATTTGTAAAAAAAATTATTTTTTTCAAGGATATCCAGAAACTTATCACTACAGTCCAGAGTTACAGTTTTTTATTCAATTATCCAACCTCACTTTGACTTTTGCTCTTCTGTTATATATTTGTTTAATTTAAATCAAGTTTCACGACTTCAAAAGCTGCAAAATAGGGGTATGAGGATTGTGTTTCGAACAAATCGATACACTCCCAGTTTTCAGTTTTACAGAGGTTGTACTATTTAACAATGATTTTTATTTATAAAATTCTACATAATTTAGCTCCACCTTACTTTCATGATTTTATTAACTTTAATATCGATATTCACAACTATGAGACAATAAATAATAAGAATATTTACATTTCTACCACCAATAAGAAATGTTCAATGAATTCTTTATTCTTTAAAGGGTTTGTAAATTATAATAATTCACCTAGAGCAATTAAAAATAGTTCATCTTTGGGGGTTTTTAAACAGCTTTCAGCAGATTATGTGAATGAAAATAGATGAATGATTTGATTTCTTGTGTATTCAGTCCTATCCTTTTGTAATTCCATGCCTCAATTATGTAGTTCAATTCAATTAAGTGCAATTATAACATGTTATTTTTCATATATTCTCTTGGTTTTCAAAGTAGTGCTATGAAATATTGTAATTATATGAGTAATTTTTTTAAATGATTTACATATTCTTATAGGTTGATACTCTTTATACTCTTTGAAATTTTTTATGTTTAATATTTTTAGTCTTTGTTTGTATATTAGGGTTACCTATTTTTAAATAAAGTTCTTCTTCTTCTTCTTCTTCTACTTATTAACTTTACAAGAATAAGAATATCTGCAAATTCTGTATCTTAGTTCATTAAAAAAATTAATCAATTGTGTATAAAGAATACAATTTCAGACTAAACGAAAAATGTAACACCCTGTACATGTGGAAAACGAGGTCTTCATAGTCCTGTATAACTTTTATATGCCAGCATTAATACCATATTGTTGGGACACCCAGTATATCCCCTTTTCGTTCTTCTACTCAATTCTGAAGAATCCCCTGAATTTTCTAAGTTTCCTCTGTAGATAAACGCGAAAATATCCTTCACCACGTTCTCATATCAGTTATCACAGTACATTAGAGCAGATAATGTCTTTCTACTGCTGCGCGGAAAAAATGGTTCCGGTAATTTTTCTTTTTATGGTGTCGTTTGCTACCCATGTCGACGACTTAGTCGACTGTCAAAGCCGTTAAAACATTTACGTCATTTACAAGAATTAGGGCTCAAAGATAACAGAGCGACATTTTTGAAGGTGTAGTTATTTTGGATTACCCTCTTTTACGGATTCGGTGACAAAAGACAATAGTCTTTAACTGGGAAAAGCAGATATATCATTATAAAACCCCTCTGTTTTTTTTGTTTTTCCACGAGGGTGTTGAGATACAAGAAAAACTGTGACATCTGTAACATATTCAAATGTGCTGTAGACTGTTTTGTTAATTGTAACTAATCATTGTTTGTACAAGACTCTGTAAATTGTTCGGAGTACGTTTTTTCGCTAATGGTAACAATATTTTTTCAAATGGAGACTAATTTCCAAACTAACAACTATTTATAGTCTATATGAGGAATAGAGATGAAAGATTTTAAGACTGTATCTTTGATAGTACACTGAATGTGTATCCTATCCTGATGGATATTATTAGAAAAGTGAAAAACATTTGGTGGAGGTACCCAAAAAGTGGTTGCTCCACCGATCAAATGGATGGAAGTATCCCAAATTTTCTGAATTCTATTCGAAGAGCTTGCTTGCAAAATTTGCTCAAGCTGATGAATTGAGATGAATGATTTGTAATTTTGGTATTGCAGCTACGTAAATTCTATAGAGTTGGCAACAGCGCATGTCCTGGGAAGCTGTCACAGCCATCTTATATTGATACAAAATTTGTTTTCTGGTCGTGGAATGAAGATTACATAAATATTCATGCAGAATACATCTATGCACATAAAAAATGCTATAAATTACAGATAACTGAACTACAACGCTTTATAGTCAATTATAAAATATTAATGGCTGACTTTGAGCCAGAAATAAAAAATTATATTACTTCCAATAGCGAAAATATAACACGAGGATATTAAAAATACATGAAATAAATATGCCTTCACATCCAAATAAATATTTGAATGGAATAGTTATTTACAAAACAAGTGATGAAAGTGATCTATTCCTGGCCTTGCAAGTATACCAGGTGTTGGCTGACACTTGCCAGTTCCGAATTGTTCGAGATGAACTTTCATGACATGTTGGAAACAACAAAGATTTCTAGTCATCATTACAAAAATAACTAATGATACCATTGTTCGAATGAACACCAGCTATGCAATTATACACTTTTTAGATATGGGTAAAATGGCCTTGAGAATTTGGCTTTCTTGGTGAATACAGTATGAAAAATATCAACTGCGCATTAATAATTAAATTGAGGCATAATTATAAGAATCTATATTTCTGCGGACGTTGTAGAGAAGTAATTAATCCTAAAACTTCTGTCTAAATTCGTCACCGATCATCGAAAAACATGAATAATTATTATCAATCAAAATACCGTGAGAATAAATCAAGATACAGATTCTAAAAATCATTTACTCATTCAATAAACGTAAAAGAGCAAATAATCTGTATAATTTACTGAGCTATAGAATATTAACCACATTTTTTTTTTCAGTTCAAAATATTTCCATGAGGACGACGAGGATGAAATTTTCCGAAAATTTCGTAAAACCTTATCAGTGGGATAGGAGACCAAACTATTCAGACTCAAAGTATGTACTGAATGCACTTACGAAGTGATTGATATTTAGTTTCTTATAATATTTAAGCCATAATGATAGACAAATTGGGACAGTCATAATGGTCTCTTGTCAAAAAAAAAAACGTTTGTGGAGGGGGTTGCAAGTTCAAAACTTGTGTCAAGATAAAAAGAAATAAATATTCCAAACACAAATTTATATATAAAAGCGTTTAATAGGTCTAGAATTTCACGAAAACTCGAAAATGTAGTTCTGTTTGAAATTAAGTTGGTATCACTTTCGATTCAACCGGAAGTAACAGCAAATTGAATTTAGAAAAATAGATTATATCTCTCTTTAGCTCTTCATAAGTTCCTAGTGAATCATGTAGGTGAAGATTTGTCCATAATTTCACATTGGAAAAATGAAATAATGTATAAAGTGTGCTATTTGTAAGAAGCAAGATGAAATCAACCGTAGGTGTAAAAATCAAAAAATATTTTAGTATACCATTACATCGAATTAGACTACCACATAGCCGTACATATGTCGATTATTCATGAGTTTCTTATTGGTCTGAAAATTGTTAGATTTATACTTGATGAATGCACATGGAAATAGAAACACTCGGCAAATGGTCGTGCGAACGGTGTCTTGGTGACGGATATGACAATAATTTGGAAGTTCCCATGGCCCGTTTCCGAAAGGTAACACAAAACCTAAACCCTTCAGATCGCTCATGTGTTCGATTTTTTGTTTGTTCACGGATATGAAAGATGGAAAATGCAATGGGATAAGTATGGGAAAGTAGCCATGAGAGGGTGGAATAAGAAAACTTCACCGGCTTACCTGTAGACGCAGGTAAGTTTTCGAATAATAAACCGAAATGTAGGTGTACAGATTCGACGGCGAAGCAGCATCTGTTGCTCTCGGTTCCCAAGGAACAGAAGACATGTGTTTTGCAGATTTTTTAAGGGAATATCTGAAGGCAGGTGTTGCTTGGGTTCGGGGGCGAAAATGCACTTCTCTTCTTATCGCCAAAAACAACACACTGCAAAAAAACGAGGCGTATGGCGGATGGGCCACGTTTTTTAACCATACAGGGTAATGCTAATTTCACGGTACAAAATTCACAAATCAGAATCGGACAAAGATGCCAACTAGATTGAATATTGCGGAAAATATGTCCAGGAACATTTTAGAAGTTCTCAATACTGAAATTCTATAACCAGAATGTAATTTTTCCAGTGGTGGCTCACGAAAAACTACCGAATCATCAACTTATCACACTTTTCAACTGTATGATCAAAATTATAGCAACAATTAAAAATGTACGAGATATTTCCACCAATTGCGAGAAAAATCAAAATCATCAATTTCTGAATTATTTTCTAAACAAATTTCAACACAGTATATAACTCAATTACAAATTTCAATTAATACATTTTCGTATATTTGACGTGTTCGTGTCGAATTTCGAAAACAGCCAATGTAAACATCGTACATATCAATCTCTTCCCAAATAGTTTAAACACTCACTAACTCAAGTTGCTTTCAGTTAAGATGAAAACAATGAGATCTTCTGATTATAAGAATGACAAACCATTCAATAACAACCTCTTCAATTCTAATGACTTCTTTCATAATAAAATCAAACTATGTCAAATTGAATGAAAGAGCAAGTTTATTTCTGATAGTTACGACTATTGGCATAATATTCATTCGCATATCAATATATTGAATATCCAATGATCAATGATATATTCATTTTCTCCAATTCGACTTGAAAATTCGATGAAAGATAATAAATAATAATCAATAATAATATTTTCATTTGCGTAATTTATAAATATATAAACCAAATAAAATTTTAAGAATAGACATATTCGCTGATAATTCAAATAAAAGTATATGCATATAAACAAATTGCTAGTAATATCAGTACAGTATTTTATATACGCTGCATTAGTGTGACGTCAGATTCAGGGTAGGTCACGTAGCTGAATTCAAACAATTTTTTTTCTTATAGACTTTAGCATTGTGATAAGTTGATTTTGGTGATTTTACATATATCTTCCGATTTAAGTAGCATACAACAAAACGTAAGTGCATTAGAAATAATGTTTATAGGTTATATGTCTTTTTAAATTGGTATTCACCTGTATTTGATGAATATATAATATCCTTTGGAAATAATCGATTATCAAAGACAAAAACGATAATGTCCAGACCAACAGGGTGTAAAAAACGAAGGATAATTTAAAAAAATACACCGAAATTGTTTGGATTCAGTGGCTATGACCTTCCTCAACAAAATGAGAAATGTGACGTCGCCAGTTATTATGCGTATTAACTGACAGTGCTATTATGCATATACTCTAATATATATACTCAAGTATATACTCAAATCTAATATTCCTAGAATTTTTTCATGAAATCTTCGAATTTCAAAATCAGTTATTGTACCAGATTGCGAAACTCTGGAAGGAATCGAATTGAAGCGATCGGGATGCGCTTACGTGAAAGGGGAATATCGATACGATTTTGTCGACCAAGAAGTAATCATAATCGCGTCGACAAAAGCTTGTTAACTCATCGTATTTGCATTCGTGGCGACGAACAACACTTTTCTACAGGCTTCAGCTAACAATAAAACACGGAAAGGTACGGTTATTTGAAATTATCTAGCCCAAGTTACGCCAACATATCTGCGACATTATGCAAAGAAAATGTTACTGTTTCGTCGTCCATCATCAATTCCTAGGCTGTGTGGGATACCAATTGGCAATGGCGAAGACTACGATGTGAGAGGCTGGTATGATTAATGATTAGAATACTCAGGGATGGGCACCTTATCCGATTCATTCAAATAAACTTCAGTGAGAGAAAGAAAGTGAATTAATTTCTTGGGAAAAATTATTTTGAAATTTCATCAGGGGAATTGGAGATCGGATTCGTTCTGAAATTAGACGTGGGGACGCGAAGCTATTTTATTCCATCTGAATCTGGGTCATCCTGACAAAAATGCTAATAGAGAGTACGATAATAAATAGCTGCTGAAGCAACAATGTTTTTATTACAACTGGCAATCAAATGAATACCTTTGCACCTGTGCTATTGAATTCTTTTGATCAGTCTTGAACTAACTGAAGCTCCAAACAGGTTTGATGCGAATTGTATTTGCTGCAAATTTTGGGATCCCAAGGCTACTTGTGGAGAAAGACAAACCAATGATTCATTTCCAATAATACTGGAATACAAACACAAAAATAGAATAACAGTCGAATTATTGAAGTGGTACAGTTAATTTACCTATATTAAACATTCTTGTGAAATAAAATATTGATTTGTCATCGTTGTGACATGGTGCCACAACAATTGGTGCTAAAATAGCCTCAGCTAATTGGAAGTGGTTACCATATCATGAAATATAACGCAAAAATACAAAATTTCAAATCTCAATGCCCCCTGATATGCACAGACTAAGAAAAGAGGAAAATGTATCGCAAATGCGAGTTATCCAAATCAATACACTGACGATTCTATGGCAACTGGCTGGAAGCCAGGCCAGCAGGATGCAATAAATATTTTGGCTGCTCTGATGCACGTTTCAAAGGAGAGTCTGCAATTTATGCGAATTTTATAAGTACCCTCATTGCAACAATCCGAATATTTATGCTTGCTGACCTTGGAACCACTTCTGGTCGACATGTAGCTTAGCTTACTATCTTAAGTATAAGTGTATGTTATGATGTCGAATTATTTCTTCATTTTGTGTCCTATTTTACTCGGCAACAAATTAAAAAAACACACAGTGGACTCCCTATCTTTAGGACTTTAGTAGCAGTGCTAAACAATTTGAATAAATTATATTCAAGCTTTACCAAAACCTGTCTGGACTCTATCCATGAAGATAATTCAACAACCCAATCACAGGAAGAAAAATTCGGTTTGTTTTGAGGTGGGTTATCGGGCGTTTTTGGGCTTTTGAAAAGGAAAAAATCAGTCAGAAACTATTTCAAGTGGAGGAAAACAGAATTCAGTAGTGTATTTTTGATCAAATCCTCAAAATTTGTCATAGGGAGCCCCATTCAAGGTCATTGTAGTCTTCAAATGTCGTAAGAAATCATGCTAGGACTAGCATATCATTTCTCTCAGTGTACCCTATTGTATGTACAGAGAAAACGTGATATTCACCTCAGGTAACATTGTTCGGGTGAGAGGTACACATTTGGCGATATTTGGCAAAATTCCTATTGAGCACGTGCGCTCAACGAAAAGACAGATGCGTCACACGATTTGGCGCGCGCGCCAATGTCTAACAGTCAGTCCCTCAACGCTGTACATCGTCACACTTCATAAACATCGACAACAATGAGATAGGAAAAAACTAGTGCAAGAAGGGGACTTGCTAAGGAAACGATAGTCGCATTTGATATGGCCAAAGGGTAGGCAGGAAGATTATCATGTGATTTTTTTGTTATAGATCAACCCCCTTTTTATCGGGGAAGATCCATTCACTGCATCCCGAAATCTTTATTGGATTTTCAAGGTAGCGAAGCATATTTCACGTGTGAGTGGGATTCGCTCCAATAAGAGCATTATATCAAAGAGAAGGAAGAAAAATCCCCATTTCAACTCTTATTTTTCCTGTATATCAATTTTTGTGGGCACTGAGTATGAAGATTTTTAATTCTACAGAGAGTCACACAGCAAAAAAAAGCGGGTTTTCTATAGATAGCGTTTGCGACAACTTAACGTCGAGTAAATAAATAATAGATAACTTACAATACCCCAAAATGATATTAATAAATGAGGGTAAATAAGAAGAAGAAGAGGAAGATAACCTTAAAGTCTCAGTAGTTGATCTGTGTTCATATTATAAAGAAATAATAATTTAAAATCCTTCGCTTAATTATTTTCAATAGAGCTGCTAGACCAAGTCGTTGTAGAACGAATTTTTTTTCCTGTGATTTTGCAATTTTTGGCATTTCCTACCGTGTCCCATATCCATCCGTTTCGCAGCTGCTGCTGATCCCTTAAAACATTAATAAGAAAAATTCAAGCATAAAAAAACACCCTTAACTCCGTTACTATCGAAGTAGACGCCCGCGTCCTGTTTTTTAGTCACATTTTATAAATAACAAATCATAAATAGGTATCTTGCGTTTGACGGTCGCTTGAAAAAATCACCGTGGAACGTCTGGTATAGGAGTAAAAAATGCAGATAAGGGCTTTGAGGGAGGATGTCATAACGCGATGTGGATGCTGGATATATGGGGGTGTTTTGAACACGTGGAAGGATTTCCACACGTGCTCTTTTCCTACCGTCAAAAATAATTGATGGTTAGGTGTACGTTCATGTGGCGATGAAGTCGCTATCAAAAATAAAATTGCAATCAATCATGCTTAATGACAGATACTTTACTGCCTCGAGGTTTAAATTCAAATCGAAACCCCTACTGATATTTTTTGTTTCCATCTGTGATTCTTCACTATTACTATTATTTCGTTATTATTTGACGATACTTACGTATTTGATTAGGTGAATTTGTACTATTTTATTCAATACACTTGTGATTTCTACGAAAATCAGGACATATCGTTAAAAAAATTCTTATTCACATGAAAAAACTTATTTTTTTTTTCATTTTTGTCCAAGGGTACGATGACAAATACCATCCTATTTCAACTTACAGATTTTTTGAATAATTATGTTTTTACTAAGCCTTCATATAATCAAAAATAATAATACTAAGAATTTAAATGGGAAAAATGTCTATTTTGGAAAATATACCTTATAATATCCGATCGAAACCAATCTTGACACTTCATCTGTTTATGAAAGAATTATCAACACACAATTGTGAAATATAGTGAGAAAATAAGAAAATGGACATTGAAATTCTTTGAAGAAAACTGTACTGAGTGTCACATTATTACAATGTACAGTATGATAATGAATTCGGATAGAGATAGAGAACGTATAATGGTACCTATCGATAGAATCAAGGAAGCTTGTAAGAAACAGCGGATGAAGAAAAAACGATACAAAATCAATGGTACGTACCTTGCATCGCAGCTGATGAAAGCACATGCCAAGCTAAAAATCCGTAATGAAAAAACATCTGCCTTCTCAGTCGAGCATGATTTGGTAATATATAAAACGAAAAGATATAAAGGAGAAGGAAGGGTTGAGGCTGATTTTCGAGCAAAAAGAAGTAACGGGTCAACATCTGACAACTGAAGGATCCAAATCAGAACAGAAGTGCATCTGTTGAGCAGATGGCACCCCCAGAATTCACCGGGGACCTGATACCTACCTTGGTGCCGGCCCTTTCTATCACCCACCTTATAGGTAAAACGAAATTCACTTGATTTTATGACTCCTATTATTGGCGATATGGTGCGAAAGGTGCGTTTATGACGGAAAAATCCGGCGTCTAAGCAGATGGCAGAGAAAAAATCACGAACATGTTTTCTTTTGTCTAGATAGGCGTTTAAATGCCCCGTATATATATATTTATCGGGAAGAAAACAGGAACTTGAGATCTAATTTGATTACTATAAACACAAACATGCTATAAACTCACTAATTTATTGAACCGATACCAGGTAATAATAGTACGATGTAACATGAGCATTCAAAAAGTAGAATGAATGATGTGATGAAATGATTGAACTTAGTAGTAAATGTGAAGAATTGATAAAATAATAAATTATCGAATTTTATACACATAATGCAATGAACATATTTATTCAAAATAGAAAATAAGCAACAATATGAGGAACAGCAATTCATTTAATTTCATAATTCCAACTGATTGACATCTGGTTATAACCTGAAATTCCCCTTTCATGATTTTTCGAAAAAGTCGAGAGAAGTATTCAAAGTTCCATTGAAGACCTACCTGCAAAGCATTAACATTGACTTTTCATTGAAATGAAGGGGTTTCTGTAGTTTCTTTTTCGAAAAATTCAAAGTTGTAGAGTCTGCAATTTTTGTATGAAGGCTTCCAGAGCATCGACATGGAATATTCAGAGGTTTTTTCGTTGAGAATACGGGTTATTTGGGGATTTTCGTGGGTTTTAGCGACTTTTTGGGATTTTTTGTAATTTTCAACATGAGATATCTCGAAAACTCTACTAGATATCGAAGAACGGTTTTAACCACCGTTTTCAGCACCTCTTAGACCCCTTATAGACGAGTTTTCAGGCAATTTATTATCGACAATTTGCTCGTCGTAGAGTCCTTCTCTGACTTCTCAGTTCTGAAGCACCTTCCCAATTAATATAAGCCCTTTGTGCATATGTTCTTGAATTGTGAAATTCAACTGTTTATCCGTGAACATGCAAATTCGATTTTTTCTGCAAATGTTTCCAGATGGACACTGAACCTCAACGAAATGTCAAGAAGATAGTTCTGTTATCTGATTTCTCCAAATTATCTTCTAATGACTCTGTGCGTCACAAGAAATGTTAGTGGGAACAGAGATTCAGCTGGCCAAAGTAGGCTATGCATCCATACATTAAATATTTTTCGAACATGTTAATTAGTAGGCTTGTCTAACAGAAGGTTCAATAACATTCCTTCCATCGACAAAAAATAAGCATTACCATGTGTTTAAATATCTCCTACACCACTAAATTTCATACATTCCCTTCGTGGGAGACAGCCGAAATGTGTTGAGCAATTGAAAAAAATCGCACTGGCCTCATAAATGTCACTTACATGGTTAATGTATCAATACCGAGTGTTTTTTACTTCCCGAACACACGCTGAGTCTCCCACAAAAAATTCTGTACAACAACAGGTGACACACACTCATGTTTTGTTTTCATTTCTGTTGTTTCGAAAATATGACCGGGCTATTTTCGTCTCATAGTGAATTTCAAGTTTATTTTAGACGTTCCTCTAGCTCTATACATGAAAATTGTATGCGTTTCATGCTCGACATAGACTGTATTGCAACCTTGGCCAACACAACATGTTCAGCCTTGTTATAGTACCCTTGAATTCACAGAACATCGTGCCATACGAGGTGAGATGTAATCTGAAATAATACGAATTCAGACAACCACGATTTCAACATTTAATCATAATCAGCAACTAAATCCAATGTCTCGTACGCCTGATTCTAAGGACACACTTTTCAGTACATCAATTTTGTCTGAAAGTAGTCTTGCAAGATGTGGAACGCCCTATGTCACAGGATCAAAACGGACGATTTCAAATTGTATTATGCAATCTGAGCCACACGTCTGACCATGGTTCACCTAGATATATGGACCATGGAACCTCTATTCAAAAATTAACAATACAATACAATTTCTGACAAGAAAGAACTACCGGTTTATTAAGAGTAAATTATAACTGAAGTTTAAATGTGTTCACTTTGTCATTCGCCCTGCTTCTGACAACAATTGTATTCTCATTGGCTACAAGAAATGTATTTCTGGTCTGATTTCATAAGAATGTTGGAATATCTTGCAATAGCAATGAGCAGAACTACGCATCCTTTACTCTCAATACCATTTATAAAAAAATAGAAAAATTTGTTGCAATACAGCTGATCTGCATCTGACGTCACGTTGGGAGACTAAATAATAACTGAAAACAATAGGTCATTGTGTAGAGAATGTTTCTTACAAACATGCAATAAGCTAGCAATACCAATTATCAATTTGAACGTCTAACGAAAATAATACAAATCAACAGAACAGGAAACATTCGAAGCTGTTCAACCACCAGACGAGAAAGACACGCCCATTTTGTGAAGCGCCGCAGATGCTCCAATGTAGACTGAAGAAATCTTGCATTAGAGCTCACAAACTAACAAGTGACAATCGACAAGTCTATATAGCGAATCAATACTCTTGTAAATGCTTCTTATAGAATGAAACGAGTGAATAGTATGATCTCAGGAAACGCATTTGATTGATTAACTAATGATACACTAATCACAAAATGAGACACTCTGTATTGCGTTCATTTAACTCAGCTCCCTCACATAATAATTAAAATAATGGAATTGTTGTGTTAGACGAAAAGTCGAATTCCTCAAGGCATCACCCGTTCAGTACAAGAGACCTACATATTGTCATCATAAATCAATCAACACGCAAGTAACAATTTTGGCCACATAGAAGACACATGTTACGGTACGTCTGGGGGGTAGTGTATGAAAACAAACCGTCATTTCACTGTTAAGTAGATGAATTCCCGAACCCTTTGCTGTGAAACGGGGTGAAATATTCCCAAAACACGCTACAAAATCCACTGTGCGAAGTGTGAAGATTTATACTTTGTGCATCTGCTCGAACTTCGGAAAATAGAACACCTATATAGGTCAGGATATACGGTCTTACATCAAAAACATAGATTTCAACTTGTTACGTCAATGTGACGACATGGAGATGTCTGAAGATATTCTCTAATTATTCGAATCTTGAAATGAATGACCGAGAAGTGAAATAGAATCGGTGGACAATTTTTACGTATTGTCGTCGTAGTAGCCACTACTGGCATTCAATACATATCCGAAAACCATTGTGTATTGCAAATGCAATCACCATCACCTGTGACAGAAATATGGGTCATTGGTATTCCATCATTTTTATTGGTATCGTTTCTTCCTTGGCAGTTTGCCGATATTTTAATCAATAATTCATTTTCGGAATTAAATAGGCAGTTTTTATAGTGTAGAGTAGGCTGAATGGAAAATCGAAATTTATTTATTTATTGCATAAAAAAAGTGATCGATGTAAACCACTGGTAGTCTCGTTTATAGATCAGAAGTCGTATACAGGGTGCCAACACAACAATGTTGTAATAACCCTAATTTTTCCTTTCTTTTTCGTATCAGCTTCTGTTGAGGTTTGAAAATAATCATTCAAGCCTAGTAGGTGGTTCTTAACTGAACATCTATTAGATTATACAAAAAAACTACCCATATTGTTCAGTGGCTGCTAAGTATGCATACTATTACTTGACCACACAAGGATTTCAGGTGCTATTTTCGATTGTCCTTAGCCGCTCTTTAGAAAAAAAGTGAGTTGTATGTTTTTACCTCACATGGGCTATTTCACCAGAATACTAATTCGTTATCGGATATATCCTAGGTCTCATCGAATAATGGACAAAGTTATGTACAGACAAACGGTCTAAACCAAAAAAACACATCAATATTTGTGGGACCATCAATTTTGGTAACACGTCACAAAATCACAAATTTGCTTCAAACCTGCTATTTTTCGACTACTCTGCATTGAATGTACGCGTTATCGAAAATGGCCTGTACAGTGAAAAAAGGAACAGGGGATGTGGTAATGGGGTTATTATCCCCTCAAGAATGCAAGTGAATATTTGATTCTAAGTAATGCAGTAGAATGAACCAAAGCTTTTGGAAGGAATACTCTATAAATCCGCTAAATCCGCTCTTGGTGCAAGGGAGCCAAATGCCTTGATGATGGTCATGGGTTCAGAGAAATACAACTGAGATTCTAATTCCTTTATAATATTCGATTTCGGTGGGTTGAGAAAGCACTTTGAGTCTGTACAAGATCCTGTTAATGACATAAACCAACATTTGAATATCCATTTTCTTTTGCTTCTTTCTCGGTATGGGAAAACGTTTTCTGTCCGGTTTCAAGTATTCATACACTTCTTACCAAACAAGAATTTATTAGAAAAGTAAACATAACACTTCACTGTTTACAGCTCAAATGCAGTTAGTTCATTATTAACGAGAAATCTTACTGGCCAGAAACATTGACAGACGCAATAAGCATCGACTGGGCTAAGTGGTTTGAATACTTGCTAGGCAAAAGAAAATAAATGAGTCTATCAACACAATATGGCACCTCCGTAAAGATTATTCTCTCGCGAAAGAATACGAAAAATGGCCGCCTGTCCCAAGAGAATGGCGCATATTGTTGATAATGTTGATTCCATGAAATATGTCATGTACAAACAAAGTTCAAGTCTTGTTGGGGGAAAGATTATTGACAATCTTACGTGTATAGATTTACCAAATCAAAACCTCATGATGATATATTGGTTTTGAATATTGAGTTTAACTTATTATTTTCATAGTTTGATTGCTGTCAATGTGTTATATTCATTTAATTTACTGTGGACTTTGAATTTGAACACTTGTGCTGCTGAAATATACCTCACAAGACATTGACATATGACATATGATGAATTTCTGTAGTGTAATGAGGAATTTTCGAAACATTTTCAAGCGATTTCTTCTTGTTTTCAATGCATTAACAAATTATTATTACTTTGTTGCACGGTTCGAATATTCCTTCCTGTTGATATTTGATTTTACTTTGCAGATATGGGTCTTTCAGCTGATTTTTTTCCATTTGGTTTCCTAAATTTAGAAATGCATGTGCGGGATTTGACCTACTTTTTTGCTATTGCTTCACGAACGTATATCAAGATTCAGAAAAGCTGCCAATCTATATAATAGACTCGTGTTTCTCCACAAAAATGATGAATAGTATGTTCTAACTGTTCATCAAAATTTGCAAATCATCAAGTGATGAGTAGGAATAAATATCTTTCATTTATATCGGAAGTAAAGAATATTTTGAGGATTTTTGATAATTGCATCTACATAATATAGGCCTAACGTCAAATAATTCTCATTAAAATCTTTCTTGATAAAAAAATCACTGTATGTAGAGTCGCATCTAAACAAAGATATTTCATGAACAAATCGGTATGCTTAATTAATTTCAGTTCACTGTATACGTATATATGTAGTTAAATAGATGTTTTCGTTCCTAATTATCTTGTTTGAATAATTGTACATAAACCTACAGTTATCTGGTGAACCACTTAAAATTCGGAGCCCAACAATAGATTTTATCTATTTTGACATTTTCAATATCCATATAATTAAACAATCCAGTGTTTAACACGTTCTTCTAAGCATCAGGTAGATGAAACTGTTCCCAGTTTATTATATTGTGTAATGCGTGGAAGCTTTTTTATTTATGAAAAATTAAGGCTCGTTCGTAAAAGAATGCAGGAAAATAAATAATTAAAACATAATATGTATATTCCCAGAAGAGTAGGTAATTACATAAAATAATTTAGAGGTCATCCCAAGCTAACGAGTGAGTTCAAAAACCTGATTATGACAAGAGATTTTATACGTTGACATCTGAACACGAAATGATGAATTCTATCCTGTATCACACATCAGGTGACAAATAACCTCACATGTATACTTTCACAATGAGAAGAAGAACGCGAATACTTCGCTAAAGTATTCGTAATTGGAAAAATTTTGAGAGTTTATTATGAGATTCGTCTATAATTAATTTCAATATGACCGTTGCTTCAAAATTTTTTGCTCTGAAAAATCCATCTGGCTAGCATTTCCTCTGAGCCTAGCCTTTCGGATGTCCTGCCAAGTCCAAATTAATAGACAGTATCATCCATAATACCGCCCTTGTACATGTACAATTCAACCCTTCCATAGTGTTCTTTTATACAGACCTTCCATATGCGAGAGCAAAAAAATGCCATAATTAAATACTTATTATACAGTCAAAGGCTGGAACCACCGTATGCTTCGTAGGTTCTTAAATTTTTTTGAGAGAAGAAACCAAAAAGAACACCAGCAGCTGCACATTTTTTCGAATATCATTCGGACATCCAAACGAAAATTAGGAACAGGAAGGGAAGGACTCGAAAAAATGAGAGGCCAGATGAATCAATCGTAATTATTTCAGGGCTATCGCTGAAAAGCAGGTAAAGGGTGTCTCAGAATGTTCTTCGTTTTCGGATGTCGAATAAAAATCAAATCTCGTTTCATTTGATGTCAATTCAAAGGGCCATCCTTGAAGTTTATTTATGAAAAACACCCGTTTGCAAATGCGCACCATTCATTTGTTCACATTCGTTTAACCTGGAGCTGAAATTTTCAATAATTCGATGGAGCATCGCTCTTGGAATAGGGTTGATTTCTTCAGTGTTTCTTTGCTTCACAACATTCAGGTTGGATGACCAGCTAATGAGTCATTCATAACATGAAAAGTGGCTCCAAAAGGTGGTGTAGCCCTTCTGGTTTTGCATTTCTGTAGCCAAAAAAGTCCGGATCATATGGCAATATCAGTCAGAATGAACGGTCCGAGTTGGACACCCTTTATAACTGTGGGAACCGTATGGAAAGCAATCAATAATTCTATATTGAGTGACACACTATTATCCAGAAGTTACGCAATAGTTCAACATAATTTATGATTGCTATTTCTATTCGCAATGATCCTAGAATGATCTAACCACCCAACAATCCATCCGAGATGATTCTCAAGAAAGTTGTTTCTCATTCGGTTTTGTAATGCATCAGTCGTGTAAAAAAAGCATCTTCGGGTGACACATCATTACGCCGAGATATGGTAGGTGTCGTCAGCGTACATCTACTACCTACTAATTTTATAGGTGTAATTTGTGGTTATGGCCGTAATACCGAGCTGAAGAGGTTCCGTGTTCAACGAGATTAACATTTCTCGAGTCATTCCACATATTCCACAATACTATTCAATGGTAATGGGGAAAATAGCGTTGTTGGTTCAGTTTGAAATACATACGAAGCACCAGAATTCACAAAAAAAAATTAATTCATACCGTTTCGTAATCAGTATTCTGATATAAAATATGTCACTGTCGTTTTCTTTAAGGATCAAATATCAATCAGAGATCAGTATGCCAATTTACAGACTGATGTTTGGTTTATAGCATTATATAATATGTTCATTGGGAAGTTTGTGGTTTCTTTTTGGAACCCTCGACAGACTAGGTTTGGTGATATTCTCTGGATGAATTCTTCAGCCTATCCCGATATGGCTTTCTGATCCAAGTACTGTTGGATGTTCTCAGTGTTTTTGCTAAAACACAGAAAGAGATTCATCAAGTCAAGTAGCTTGATATTTTGAGAAACTACTTGACTTGACTCGAAAATCAAGCTCGTGAAAATTTATATATTCGACTTGACTTGATTTGAGCTATTCATTACTTGACTTGAAATCAAGCTACTTGATATTACTTTATCTTGATACGTGTCGAACGGCATACATTTCTGCAAGCTCGCGCACGCTCTGACTTAATACGGGGTTTTCCCGATTTCCGAACTGACATTTTGAAATAGTTTTTTTTTATATAATAAGTTTCATAAACAGAAGTTTTTTTCGCAACTTCTATTCTCATTTCATCATTTATTGGAACACAATGAAACTGCTGAAAATCTAGTAGCTTGATAGAAGTACTTGATTTTTCAAGTACTTGATAAATACATACTTGAACTTGACTTGATATCAAAAGCTGCCTTAATCTGAGGCTGCCTCACTTTTACATACCAAAAAATTTACAGATCGTTTCGGAAATTCAGTGGATGATAAAAGTCTAGAGTGGATAATGCTCAGAAAAACTATTCCAATGTTCTTCTCATACTCCGGAGATCAGAATTGTTTTCAGCTGCTCAGATTCCCACGAATCTCAATCCGACTACATGGCATATTATGATCATTAATCTATAAAACTTTTCCATTTCAACATGCATCATTACTAAAGTCGACTTATACGTGACCAGGGCAATGCCAGCTAGATTTATATTTTATAATTTAATTCTTCTTGTAGCGAACATGTTTGGATTCAGAGATTAACTCTGTGTAAAAACATTTCTGGCTTCGTTAGTGCAATATGTTACATACTTGCAATGTTATATGCATATCGGCATTGTATAGTGACGTTGAATAATCGATTGAAGATTAGTATCATCAGCGGCAGAGCATAGAGATCTATTCGGACCAACTTACGGTTAATTACACCATTTTAATCTGCTTTGGAATATTCCTCGACCAACAAATAGTCTCATGTATGTTGTGGAAAAAATCTTGAATCAATTTCTATCGAACTATAGTCCATACAATGTAATAAAACCATCCATTCTTGTTATAGTCATTTTATAGTTATTTTATCACCAAGATTATTATTCTGCACCTAAAGCGAAGTTTTCGCAGATGGTTTTTGACCAATACATGTTGCAGAATCAATTTCCTGGATTATATTACTTCGATAGCATGATCATCACGTACGATTTCGATTATAACTATCACAGAAATAAATGCGTATATTTAATGACAATGTTAATAATAGAGGGTCAACATTTGGTTTAGTATGCTAGCCTATAACAATATTTTTTGTCATTATTTCCGAAGTTCCTTGAGGGTTAGATGCTATACTTTTTCTACGACTTTTGAACCTAGTGAAATTATTAAATCTTGAATCAAGGAATAGCGATGATAATATTGAAATAATAACAACTATGAGTGTGAATAATTGCTCTGAAAAAAATAAAGGACTGGCTGGAATGATGAAGGTTAGGTTAGGTTAGGTTAGGTTAAGTTGGGTTAGGTTAGGTCAGAATGTAATTTTTCAACCATATTCTCTCATCCTTAATGCAATCTATGATGAAACTCCAGTTTAAAGATGATTCTCAATGAACATTTTCGTCAAGAATACATAAATTGTCATACTGAAGCTAGTTGGACTGGTCTCCGATATGATTTACAATGCTTCAAGCATAAGCCTCACTTTTCAGAATCACCCTATAAAAATATTTCAAAACATCATCAGTAATACCATTATTGAAAATGTTATGATGATGCTCGATTTGAGAACTGACTGCTCCAATGGTCAGAATTGTTATGAACAATTGCCATAGGACATTGATTTTAAGAGGACAGGTGTCACGCAATCGCTTACACCTGGTATATGGCCGGCTGGCGCATATCAAGCCTGGTGTTCAGTGGCGGACATTTTGGCTTTCATTATTACCCTCCCGAGTCAAAAATGAGTAGATAACATCTAAAAAAGACAGTGTGACGCTCCAAAAGCCAATATCCATAGTTAGAATTTAGATACTGAAATTTTGTCAGCCCTCATGAACGAGAATTTATTATCGCGAAATATCAGTTTACGAATAATTTATTCATTTTCGAAGGGGCCAGCTCTGATGGGGCTTAAAACAAACCATATACAGTGTGTTTATGTATAAGCTCTGGAAGATAAGTTATGAACAAACTCTTTTTTGTTGGGTGGAAATTTACTAAAATGATTTCAATAAAGGTCACATTTGGGTAATGAAATCGATTTTAATCAGGAAATCTTGAGAACATTTTTTCGAATTGAAATTTCGAGAAACAGTGCTGTTATCCATTGAATATTTTTCCCATAGCTTTAAGAACTTTCCAACTTTCCCAAATTAGGCATCTTAATGCGATTTTATACAATGGGATATTATAAAGTTGAATGACTAGGTACCGTCTTGATTTGTTAAGCATGGGCGTACCGATACCACATTCTAAGAGGGTAATTGACATCTGAATTATGACGTTTTGGTTTTTTCTATTCCAGAATCAGAATATAAACACTTTTTGAGAAATTGGACGCTTTATTATTAATGAAAGTGTGGATTATAGTTTGATTTATTCTCCTGTTATTTTATTATGTCAGCTCTTTTCTTCTATTCCTGTCCCATCAGTGTTATTAAAGGCTCTGAAATAAATATCACCAAATCCTCTCATATAAAGACGTGAAAGGAAAATAAAATAGGATCCTAATCCCACAATTTCTACTGAGGCTGGCTAAATCTTACTAGATTTCTTTTCCACTAAAAACAGACGAAACTCAATTTTGCTTGGTGATCGAAGATTTCCCTTTTATATTCGCATAAGGAAATTCTAATTCGTTTTCCATCCTTCCAAACATGATGATTTTGGGTTGGAACAGTGAAATTGTATGGTTGACCAATTATAAACGATTGGTAGTTAATTCAGTGTGTTTTAGCATTGACAGTCTCCAAAATCCTTCACTTGAAGATGACATTTCGTAAATGACACTGTTCATGAACTGACATAAAGGGGTCAGACTTTTATGCCTACTATGACTTCTGTTATGCATTCAACACAGAAAATCGGTGCTCTATTTAATATAATTATATATGGGTTCCTAGATCGTATAATAAAAGTCTATTTATTATTACAGTCGAACAGTTGAAGGATACAACTTGTTGATACCAGGAACCCAGGTAAACATCGAGGATTTTTCAATGGAAGCCGAGACAATGACGCCTTTTGATAGGCTGTCAGATAAATGTAAAGCACAGCACAATAGACAAAATGTTAGTATCGACAGCTGCTGCACATACGGTTTTATCTCGCTGTGGCTCGTGCCACAATAGCACGCGCTATTTTCGCTACTTTCTGGTGCGCATGCGTCCTCGCCAACAGGTCGCCCTTTACCTAGATAAGTGAGCGCGGTTAAATCTGTTGTACCCTCGAAAACAGATGATTGCTTTTCGAAATCAGAAATTCGATATTTTGGTGATTGTTCTGAGTGGCATGGGAGGGTTTATCTATTATTCTTTTAATTTGGAATCTGTTCAGGCTTTGTCTGCCATGACAGATCGTTGTCAATACATACTAGACGTCTGGTTAGTCTATTTAATAATGCCATATATTTTTATGATAGATAAACTATACTCTTTCATTTTGGTTATATTGAAATATTAATAGTGTGAAATCGACAGAAAATAATCCAGACATGGGTTTTTGTATGGAACATCGATATTGATCTGTAATAATTGTTATCCAAACATCCCGAAATGTTTCTGCGAATTCGAAGAACGTTCAATTGTTTTGCTCCAATAAACAAGACAAGTATAGGGCAATCAGTTTTTTCACTTACTCTTGAAAATAATTCAGTTGTATTGAAAATTCGAATAAATATTACTTTAACTCATATTTGATTCACCCTGTATATTCGATGGAGAATATCGCATACCGGTTTTTGGCGAAATCGGCCGAATTGCACCGTCAAAGAAGGAATGCTTCTGAAAATGGTTAGATATAGAAAGGGCCAATTTCTCGAGGTAATTAAAAAATCCGAAACGGCCAACCTTAGCTTGAACTTTTTCGGATATTAAGGTGGGCTATACTTTCTTGCAATCGGAATGGCCCGAAGTGGAGCAGCTGTCACTACTTGGCGGAATTGATGTGGATAAGGTGGGCCGGATTGGTGATTCTTTATAACAGGAGCCCACCAGTCACATTTATTTTCCGAATATATATAATTAGGTATTGGTTGATTTGACGAAAACTAATGGTATGTATGGATTTTGGTAGCGGACAGGTCCACTTTTTTTAATGGAAAATCAAGACGACTCTGTTCGTCGAGAGGCATTCAGAAAAGTTATATTATTAAAAAAAAATAAAACAGGAATTCACACAAGGAACCTTAACTATCAAAATGAAAAATAATAATTGAGATATCCTAAGATTCAAGCAAAAAAAAAGTAATACGAATTCAGAATTGAATTTGATCAATGAAGTATGTATACAGGGCATCTGGGAAAATGTGCAAAGTTTATAATACATCAAGATAGAACTTAGAAAAATATAACTCTAAATTCGCATTTTCACCTGCTTCTTTTGATTTGAGATTGAAAAAGTTTTGAATGGCACTTGTACCCTGAAGAACAATTAGTATAAGAGCCTGAATAACGAAATACATAGATGGTCAGTTGAAAACAATATCTCTAGGGTGCTGTCATCGCCTTGTCAATAAAATGTCATGTGATTTTCAATGGAAATTTATAGCAACCCATTCAAAAATAAACAGCTACCAAATATAATGAATGTTCATTAAGTCATTGAGAAGGTACGTTGATGCAATTCAAAGCAGGTTTTTTTTTATTTTTTATGACCCAATCAAATAAACGAGATATTAACACCCGTATTCGCTAACACTTCACATAAAAGACTAAGTGGGAAATATCCCCCCAAAAGCAAGGTTATATTTTTTGGAATCTTGTCAACTTATTTTTTCAGATCATTGACATTTGAATTTCTGAAATTGTATGTTCATTTCATTTTATGATTTGAGAAGGAGGATTAAAAAAATGGTCGAGATAATAAGGAGAAGACGAAAACTTCGCGAAACATGTGCAATTCCTGGTTGAAAGACTGTTTACGTATAATTGCGCAGAAACCCGAAGTGAAGATGGTTGACCTCCATGTGCCAAACTAGATATTCAGTTCGAGCCTCATTATATCGGCTATCTATATCGAAGAAATGGGGCCCGCGGCTAAGAAAGAATACATCCAAAAAGTCTCGAGTCCTGTTAAGGCGAACTAAACTAATAAGGATAAGGTGAGGATGTTACCCAGCCGAAAAGTCCATCTGCCTTTTCCCATGCATCTGTTCTTACAGCTGCGACTCACAATCACGTAGATAGTATTCAAAGTTCATATTTGATTTTGATATCAGCATCATAATATACGTTTACACGTTCGTCAATGCAATAACCGATCTGACATTACGCTATTACGATACAAATGTTTACCGAATGCGGGGTTACACATTCCTTCCGCTTTCGTGGGTTTCTTTTCATCTTCCTATCAATTTCTCCCAATAAAAAGTTTGGAAGGTGTAGAGAAATATTATTCCTTCATTCCATTAAGATAATTCCTGACTTAAAGTTCAGCGTGTATTTTGGTCGTTGTTTCTTTCAACTGTCAAATGTCAGTCATCAATATTTTCACTTCCTGTTTTGACAGAATTTTCATCGCTGTCAACTCCTTTTGTATTTATCAATTTCTTTCGTCGTTTTACCGTTCATAATCAGAGATGAAAGTCAAAGTATGAACGCCAAAATTATCAAAAATCAATCAATGTTCAGATGCAATCACAGTTGTTATATCATTTTTGATAATTTTGGAAATCACCTAATTTAGCTATCCCATATACTGTTATTTTTATCAAGAATTTCAGCGCTGGTAATTTTATAAATTCGCCAAACTTGTCAAACCAGATGTTCTTGAAAAATTTTGAATTGAGTTTCAACTTGGCCAGTTACTATATTATTTTTGGGAAAATTTCTAGGTCATATTCTCCAAAAAATAGAAAATTTAGATTGAAATAGATAATATGGTGCTATCAACGTGTCGTCTTAATTTTTTTTAGCAACTCTTTGAAAAAAAGAATCATGGTTGCTGTTCAAACTCTCTTGAATAAATAAACTATTCTAGAAGTATGTTCCCAGTCATCGAATGAGCATCCACAAATAGTTCATTTACGAAATTATAGGCTTTGTTGGAATATTGAATGTCTCTATTATAGAGGGCGTATCACTCGACTGAATCACCTATAGCGTCTACCAAAGAAATCGTTTCATGTATTCATTAAAAATCGATTGCAATTAAGTCTCAAGGTCGCCGGTTTTAATATTATATTGTCCATACAACCAAAACCGGATGGGTGGTAATGACAATGAAGTACAGAGCGCAATTCAGTTCTGCGCGTGTTGTACTTACAATTTTAATTTCAACTCGACGTAGGCAGGAATGTTTTCGAAAAAAATCGAGGGAAGCCCGTATGTTCGATTTTTCTTGGGATTCAAAAGGTCGAATGGAATTTTATTGTTATGTTGGCTGTAATTATCAGTGGGTCAGACAGGGCCGAACTACTCGAAGTGTGCGCTGAATGTACTCGTATGCATGGTAATCAAGTTAAAAGTACGGGTTTTTATAATTGGTAATTTTCGACATGTGCTTCTTTGTATATAGAGAACACTTAATAACACTGATGACATTTTTAAGGTCCGGAAGATATACAGGGTGTTTTATACTGCACGAAACTTCGCAGTTACAGTTTTTGGTTCAGAACAAAAATAAAAACATTTTAAAATAATATATTCGAAATCAAAATACTGAGTATTCATGTTTGATGAAGAAAGCGATTTTGACGATCAGGACATTCGTTTAAATAAAACTCTCCACTCATTTTGACCTTGAAGTTTGAAGTTCATTGTTATATTAAACGAAACACTTTGTAGTTTGAAATGCTGTTAATCGTTATTTTTTTTGGGTTCAGAGTGGCCGAGATTAGACGACTTCCACAGAAATGGGAGATTTCAAGATGAATAAGGAAAATAATAAATTAGGTGATTCTGATTATTCCTTCTTTGATTCATTTGTTCCCATACAACTTTTCCGAAATAATCATTCAGAAAGAATTATCGGCATATGCCTATGATGCCTTTATGTCTATCTCTAATAAGAGAACGTTTCATTCGTTTTAGCTCTGGGCTAAATAAAAATATTAATCATCGTTGATCAACACAAGGTAAATGGTGAACCAGAAAGCACCAGATGTGTTATACTGCGATTCAAATCGGAACGCAATTTTTTCCCGGAGGCTATGAACCTATGAAAGCTCAGAGAAAGATCAATTTTGACTGACTTTTCATCATCATATACTCACATTCGGATCGTATCTTGATCTAGTGAGGCGCAAAATCCCCAGTCGATGTATTAACCAGATTTTTTTATGGAAAAATCACATCTAGCGAAGTTTTAGCGAAATTCTGAATGGAAATAATTCTACAAGAATCTCGTTACATAAATTATTTGTAGTTCGCTGCAAGCCATGATTCTAAATCTCAGTGGGAGGTAATATTTTATTACCTACCGAAGGTAGAACATTGACAGCATAATTTTCTCTAATCAGGAAGCCCATACTTACTCTCTTTCAGCTGTCAGATCTACATTACTTCGTGGAAATATAGTATGCCTTGGATTGTGGCCAGTGAGATTTCGGTGCGCATGACAACTGACATCAAGGAATTTGACGTGCGACATCTGACATTATTGTTTCGGATGAGGCCCTGGTTTCAGGATATTGAAATGGATAATCCTGATCGAAATTACGGTACTGTGTATATTTTTCAAATTCTTTTCATTCACTGTAGCGTACTATAGGGGTAGTTGGATATATGGGGCCTGAAACGTCCATCTCTGAATTATTATAATGATTAAAGGCAGCCTGTGATTGCATGAGCACGACGTGCCATGCACAGTGTTCCATGAACTTGATTTCGTGAAATATAAAATATAACACAATGTACTTTCATGAAGGATTGTAGACATTATTTTTCAGCTAAACTGTTTTTATTTTCTGAGGAATCCTCTGAAACAGGCCAAATCGTGTCTTCAATTTGCCACATTGAGGAGGAAAAAATGTATATACAGGGTGAAAACACGTTTGAGTCACTCTACCCGTGACAATATTCTATATCCTTTGGTACTCTTGAGAACCTATTGAGATAAGTCAGAAATGTCATCTCCTGTAATGCCTTCTTAGACATTCAAGTAGATAGTTTTTGGAAAGTAAATGTGAAATCAAAAATGAAGGAGTCCCTCATATGTAAAAAAGTTAAGTGGACATACTGCGTTGTATTCAAATTATATTTAATAAGATAATTTCGCTAAGCTAAATTAGACGGTATACCCAAATAAGACAGTAGGTATGTATATATAGTGTGGTATTGTTATAAAGACATTCTCATTTTCATTACTCAGGTTGTACGAAAATAATGATATATGTCGATAACAATGTTTTATTATAATTATTCCTCGTCAACAATGACATTATAATACAAAACAGATATTTTCACTCAATTGCCATAACACGAAGTTGAGAATGGCAAATGTGAAAAAAAGTGAAAACAAGTCCTTCGTAATTATTACTGCTATGAATATTGTGGGATGGGACCAATTGCAAGACTAATTTCGAGATTTTTTGCATTTCCGTGCTTTAACAAACCAGTTGAATGACTTCGGATGTTGGTTGGATGAATGGGAAACAATCTCGTCAGAAACTGAGCTCATCATTATTATTATTAAAAAGTGACTCAATTTGAAGGTTATATTTATGCTTACTTTGAAATCCCTAGTGATTTAAAGCTTGTATTAAGAAGAATTGTTATACTGCGCATGTTCCATGAGCTACATCACTCATTTTGAATGTGAGGTCAACTGTCAATTGTCAACGTTTTTCATTCGTATTGGATTGTACTTGTTCACGAATATTTTAAGTTAAGAGGAACGAAAATAATATTCGATATAGTGAATTTTGTGCAGGAAATGCCATATAAAATGCCCGCAGACCTCCAGCCAAGTGCACAGTGAGGATTTGCTGTTTTTCTGAAGAATCATTGAGTCATCCATGGACTTCTTAATTGAAGATCTAGGTCGATAAAATTTTCCCTGGCAGTTATACAGGCGTCGAATGGCAAAAAAAGGTTCGAAGTTCCTGTCGTTCAACATTGAAATTCAATTGCGATTCATAACACAGTTGAAAAAACGCACTAATGTCCGATAATATCGCGCTGGCTAAACTTAATAATGTTTACATAGATGGTAGGGTAGTCAGTGAAAACACCTGCAACTGATCCTCAATCCATGATCGTCACGTACCAGACGAAGTGCCAATGATCATTTTCACTTTGCACATACAGAGGCGAATCTAGGCTGATCGATATACAGGGAGTCAAACATTGGTGTATGAACATTAGTGATTTCACTTTTTTTACTAAAACGAAACCCCGATAACTTCTCGTGGCGTCACAAAATGAGCGTGTCATTTCTGATCTGTTAATTTGTATTGTATTCGTTATTTGTTTCGCACGGCTATGTTTGGAAAAAGATTTTTTGAGCCGATGTTTCAATCCGAGAAGTTGACCATTCCATGCTGTAATCAGGTGCAAATCCTGTATTGTAGGGCAACGATATAACCAATTCCTCTAGTCCCGCGTCAGCTGTCATGAACTGTCAGTTGTCTTAAACTGTCAGTTGTCTTGAACTGTCAGTTGCCTTGAACTGTCAGTCTTCGCGAAATGTCAGTTGTCATGACGGTGGATGTGAAATTCGAATGTTGCGTGAATTTCGGGACACCCCTCCGAGTAGTGGTGGATCCTATGGAAGCCCCCCTTTCTCCTTGTCAGTATACCGGAGCGCTCACCATCATCAGCCGCAGTGACAGGTGTGTTGAACGCAAATAGCACAAAACTTCACCTGCCCCATATTAACAGGTATCGTCAAATATCACTGTACAAGGTGGACGTATTTATTTTTGTCGCCGCCGATCTTTTCCCAACAATTTTAATCGCCTATCATTGAGCTGGTCGACCCGAGGCTACGGAATGAATCACCTGAAGAGACAAGATTTATCCAATGGCACTACGCAAGGGACGTCCGTCGATCTAAAACGCTCTGTAGGACAGATGCATTCGCGTGGTCAAACATTTTTTTACTGAAACGTTATCACTATCCATCCAGTCTACAATTTTCAGAAAGCCGAATCAGTTTATTTCCCAACGACTTCTAGTGTCCAGAATTAGCTCAAGTTGAAATATTAATAATAAAATTGGATCTCATATTTTTGGGATACCCTGTACACCACGAAAATAATTTTTAAATCAGCACTAATTGGAAACGTTTTTACTCATGATGTTTGGTGTTGAATAACGTAAAAATCCTGGTACTGTAAGTTCCACTCATTTTTTTTTGTAAATCCTCAATAGAACGTTATTTTAATTAATTTAATCATAATCTTTCGATTCTCCATGAGAATTTGCGCAACAGAGTTACGGGAGTGATGAATATTAAAAAAACCTATAAAATATACATGGAAGAAAGGTTATCTACCAATTAAAAAATTCCGTTTCTAACAGTGTTTTTCATACCACGCTTACATTCCAATTTCATCAGGCAATTCAGTTTGATTATTAAAACGAAATAAATTCCTCCCAACAAAGTGAAGGTACGTACTAAATAGTACGTAAACAACAAACTCATTACAACAATAGGCATTTGCATACGAATGATTCATTACATAACTTGGAAATTATGCGATGGGTCGAATATATGAAATTCTATTATAACTGTACATTTTTTTGTATATACAGGGTGAGAAATTTCTAAATGCAATAAATCATATTTAATGAACGATAAATCTCAATCTCATTTTCAGGGTAGATGTAGACGAAAATAAAAATGGAAACCTCCTACTTCTTCATTGGAAAACCTCTAGTAAATAGTTTCCCATGGTACAGTAATAATTATTGAAGGTATGGTATGAAAAATTTATGAATATTTGATTCATCAAACAACTATTCAGTTCATCAAATGAAACATTATACATATTTATTTTGATTATGAAACTATGTATGCAGTATGAGAGGCGCTTGTTTTCCATATGCAGGGAGTCCAACATTTTATTATCGTTGACAATTTCATATAATTCTATATCGAAATGAAACATTAACTGTATTGATTATTTCGATGACCCACTACTTCCTTTTCTGTTCTCTTTCACGTGAACCAAGGTATATCAATCTTTGATCTTAATCTTCTAGGTATTATGTTGTTCTTTGACAAAGCTAATAGATCCTAATATAGTAATATCCAACAGATCTAGTTGGCCGTGCAATAAATTTGTATGTCCAAAAGCTTCAATGACACAATAACCTCAAAACAAGTCGGAAACTTCTTGAAAATCAAAGTAGAGTGTATGTTTATGAACTGATTTTTATTTCACCATGATAATAGGTGATAACAAGAAGTCATAAGTTTTATAAGGTGTCATATTCAAAGTAAAAAATATTGGAATTGTGAACAAAAAAGGGTTAAACGCCCCAACGTACAATTTCAGATGATCTATCCGTTCGGTTTTGAGAATATTTACTCGATTACATATTTTATCGTTACCCTGTATTGTCTGATTCAATTGAACAATAATGAAGCATTGAATGATGTGTATCTTAGAATTACACCTGCAAGATACTATCCGAAAAATCTATTGTGTCTTTTATGTAATTTGAAATCGATCAACAACCTATTGTCCATTATTTAGAAAATACGTGCGGCGCCGGCGTGTACTTCAAGTACAATCGAAGAAACTACAAAGGGCATACGGCACGCGTCGAAAATCCCGATAATAATAGTTCCGTGGTCAAAATAAAAAGTAACTACTACTCCTTCATAGGTTATATGCAATATCAACGAAACACTGAACGTGTTCCGTACTTTGAACAATATTATTTCGGAAAATTCAAAGTCGTAGACTATTTAAATATCGTAGGGTAGATTTTTCGAATATTCTGATGATTTTTGGATTTTTCCAACTCATGTGACTATTGAGAATCTCCAGTTCCCAGTTGATCAGTGAGCCAATTCGAGAACTTATATCTGTATCGATATTTATAACAGACCATTTTCTATTTTCCTATACAACTTTTTTGTGTCATAGGGGATATCTCTGTCGACTGCATTTTAGAAACGTCATCTGGAAAACGCCCATGAAAAACATAAAATGATATCAGACACGGAATCCCTAGAGAAATTTTGCGCTGAATCGAATAAATTGCACAGGCTGACCAAATTTCAATATCGTAACCATTAAATGTTCATATTCTTGATAGTTATGAAGTTATACTATAACAACGATTGAAAGATACTGAAGAAGTCGAATTGAATTGAATAAATCATCTGGTATGCAATGGTGCCAAAAATGTATGCATCCAACTTATATCAAATTTCACTTGCAATCTGTTTCCTCATTTGCCCTTGGGACAGTATGATAATATCGAACTATTCGAATACGCAGAAAAGGTGAAAAAATGCATGAATCACCCTGTCAAGTCATGTGATAGCCTTCCTTGGAAAAATAGAGTTACTGGGCGAGACGAGACCACTTGGCATAGCAGGCGGTAAGTCTATTGTTCGATTTTACTGGACTGTAGCAACGTACCAACTGCTTTGGCCTTGGAACAAAAGAAGAAATACAGAAAAATTACTTCAGTTTTGTCTAACTCACCTCAAAATCCCAGGGTTGCCCAAGAAGGGTTGCTCTTTTAATATGTCCCTAAAGACTACAAGAACAGTTCACTGAGCTGAAAATTTGAGGCTCTTTATTTAAATTATCACGATTGTATCAAATTTATAAAATAAATAGCAATTTTCAAGTTTGGGTTGAATTTGATTGAAACCGAACGAAAATTTTACGTTCTGGACCTTCACAAAGAAAAAAGCCCACTTTTAACGGTGATAATTGAGCAATTAAAAATAATTGCTCTCAGTTTTTGTTTCGAAAAAGGAAATACGGAGAAAGTATTATTAGAACGGTGAATATCCTACTACCCAGATGCCATATGTCACAATTAATAAGGAATCCAATGAGACTAAAACGAATATAACCTAATTCTATCCTAAAAAATATTAATCACTAATGCGATGCATTTCATTGTGCTACTATTTCTAATGATTAATTATTTTCTGTGAATAATAATGAACGTTTTTCGAGAAAGAATAAGCTTTTATTAGGATACGAAATCCGTTTGTTTTCATGATCTAATAAACACTTCGTACAGATTTCCGAACCATTTCAACGTGAGAAAATAAAGAATTTATGCCTCATCACTATTCAATTAAAAATCAATTCTCTATTATTAAAAGTTGAAAACTTCATCAGGAAGGACGACGAAAGACGCATCAGGTGAGCAATAAATAATGGTTAGTTTCATAATAAAATCTCGAGAAGGGAATCCAGTCGATTTGAATCCACTCTGCCTTGTCTCGAGCTTTTTTTTATAATGCATTCTGCAGGTGTTGATCCCCAATAAAAGGTGGAAAGGATTATTCGAGATTTAACAGGTGCCCAGCTCGATTTTGAGACATTTAAAACTTTTGACTGATGATCACTCTCCTCAGTTTATTTCCCACGGCGTAGATGATTCATTTTATCATTCATTTCTTCGTTATCAACTCCCTTCAAGTGCGTACAGGGGCAGTATACAGGGTGACCAAGTTGAAGCAGAAATATAAGAAGTCAAATGGAAGAAAAAATATCCAAGATGAGTTTTCCTTTTCTATTCCATTGAAAAACGATCAATTGAAGACTTCAATGCGTAATTTTTTTTACAGCATCGAAAATTCTTTTGCATTATCTTCAATACACTCGCACCAAATTGATGGACGGTTCCCGGAAATACCTATAGAACGATATGTTGAATAGTGTATGACAAATGTGCACACTCCCTCGACTTTTTTTCTCGTTCAATATCATCAGGAAGGAAATGACATACTGCCGTACTCTCAAAAAAGAAATAATAAACTACCATATGCGTTCGATGGTTTCGGGAGCACAAAAAACAACTCACCTGGTAGGTATATGGTGCACATAGGCCCATCCTCTTTCTTTCATCTGAAAAGATCATCTGTAGCACATGTTTTCCATTTTATTATTTTATTTCGACCCAAAATGAGCAGATGTATGGTTGAGAATGATCTCGAAAAAATCTCATGATAAATAGTTACCTACTCAAAAATCGAGATAATACCTAGCACAGGTAAATGAATATTGGTTATGGAGATAAGGGCACACCTTTAGTTCCAAAAAACCCCATTATTATTCTGAAGGCATTGTCCCTCCTACCCAACGTTTCTATGCAGTTCAATCATCATTCATATTTTTTCATCAATTGTATAAGAGTCGATCAAGAAACAAAAATAAACTACTATAAACAGATATGAAGATAACCATGTAGGTACGGTATTTTGGAACACCCTGTAAATTTCATCCGATAGCATTTTCAGTGGTGAGTTGTTCATAGTGATGAATGTTATTACGTACAATATTTTGGAGTTTTATACTTATTAATTAGGAAGCTGAAAAGCTGTTCGGACAGGTGGATTTTCATATAACCATAAATTTCTTGCAAGCTCCTTCAATTAAAAGGACTTCATTTAATTAGAATAAATTTTTCGATATTAATGAAATCATTAAACCAAATCTACTTTCTCTTCGCATCTTCCAAAATACTTACAAGGAATAGTTCTGCCAATATGTGCCAATGTTTTTTGGAAATAAGATGAATAAACTTGATATCAGTGGAATGACTACTCAGTTTGCAAACTTCAGATATCAGATAGAAAAAAGAATTCTCGCACCATTTTTACTTATTCTACTACTTCAATGGGACACCCAGTATATTTTTGGTTGTAGAATATGGAATTTACTCAAAGTAAAAATTTCGTCCTCGGATGTCAAATTCTATGGACCCCGGTACATTTAGTATGATTTTCTAGTTGTTGTTCAGATACGATAAATTGATTATTCAAGCCGGAATTGCTGATGAAGATATCCGGAAATGACACTATCAGTAAACATCTTTTTGAAGTTCATTTAATGGCTTGATTTTGGATCAATCGTTATAGAAGCAATACAGAGGAAGAAAAAATAAATTCAATGAAATGTGTTATTGATTACACGCCACTGCGGAAAAGATTAATTACCTAGAAAGAAATGAGCTAAGAGTATAAACAACAACAAAAAATGGACGACTCTCGTCGTCATAACCTTCGTACACACACACACATTTTTACAGCGGCCCAACCAACGTAGAAGAAAAAGTGGTATTTACATCTTGAAAATTGCCACCAACCGAACGGACGGCAGATGCATCTGCACTGTTAGTATCTCGGAGCAGAATCTTTTCCTTTTATTTTTTATTATACAGAATATCTGACGGACTGGCAGAAGTCTTTATCTGGCCTGAGCCACCTTCCAAACATCGTTCTTTTCAAGAATAATCATCAATATTCGCTTGAATAGATTCTATGAAGTGTGCCTCAAGTCTCCCGGCGTAGATCTTAACAGCTGCCGGTTCTCGAACGAAGAACTAAATTGAAATTTGTTTTTGCTTTGCCACAATGCGGCTGTCTTCCGAACGAAAAAATAACTCTGTTTATTCCAATAATGAATATCGTGGGAAATATCTCCGAACTGTTTTTGCATCTACAGGGTGTTCCAAAACAGGTTATTCAAATTAGCTCCCCAATTTCAATCAGAAAAAAACACACACCGCAGAACGTGATATAGGCTTATTCCAACCTTTGGATAAAGTCTCTCATATTCATTCCTGAAAATTTTGAGAAGAATATAGGACTAGCAAACAGTTAACAGTGTAATATTTTTTCGAATTATTCATATGAAAAAGAACATATAATAATTTGAAGATATATTTGCAAATTTTAATGTTAATGTTAATGTTGATGGTAATGGTAATGGTAATGTTAATGTTAATGTTAATGTTAATGTTAATGTTAATGTTAATGTTAATGTTACTGTTAATGTTAATGTTTTTCCACCTCTTCAAAGTTTGGTTTCTCAACCACCTCCGCAAAGTCGAAACTTCTGCGGGGTGAATGAGGGCGGGCCCTACAGTTTATAGTGGAATCCGAACCACTTCGGGGAAACGGATATTTGGATTTGAATCAGTTCAACACTGTCGTACGTTGAAAATATCTTCAGAATCTCAGGGATTCTAATCATTTAGGAAGTGAAATGCTGAACTTGAAGCATCGTCAACAACGTTCAAACAAAACTGTCATGCGTTGTCAAATCTTACGATTTCATCTGTCACATGAGGGAACTAACGAACAGAGTGAGCGAGAGAGAGAGAGAGATATGTCAAACGTGGTGGAAGGTAAGCAAGCCAAGAAATCTGGCAGCAACATATGTGATTTTAAATATAAGAATAATTACGGTTCGGGTTTGGTTCCTGTACGTCAGCTTGAGAAGATAGACCGATTGGATTTTTCTTAGCCTGTGAACCAAAATTTCACATATGTCGTTTAATTTCGAAGGCAGCAACCACCTGGCTCGTGCCAAGAACACGTGGTTACCGGCCTCTATCATTAAGGGTACAACTGACAGTGACGTACGTTTACCTGAGAGGGTGGGTTGCTATCGCGAAAATCGTTCGCCAAAAAATTTGGCGAATTTTTATCTCGGTATTGATTTGGAAAATTTTGTCGCAACTGATTTTTTGCTCATTTTGATTTTCATTAAACAAGTTTCTGCTTAGTACAACTCTTTTTGAACTCCAAATTCAATTTGTTTGTTTGTTTCTATTGCTATCATTATAATTGAACCCTTATAATGCAACCTTCATTTTATCTATACTACATTTTTATTTATATTTCATGTATACTACATCTTATTTATATTTTAATTATATTTCTGTAGCAATTTCATTTAATTCATTCTGTACGAAACAAGTGCATTAGTACTTATCGTTCACCAACTTTATTCTTTTTCTCCCATTTGTTAGTAAGGATTCACATGTTTCTTTGAATGAAGTTATTATTATCAATTACATGTCTAGAGACTCTGGTCTTTTTTGTCATGGAAAATCCGAAACAGAAAGCTAGGTTAAATTTTTCATTTTATTTGTTTTGAAAAATGTTTGCTATTCATGAAAAATGTACAATATTGGATAACTATATAGCTTATATTGGTCAGTAATTCCATGAACATTTCCTCATGAATAAACAGACACAAAATAATTGCCATACAACGAAAATTTTTCGCATCCATTTTTTGTGGTTTCCACTCCCAAAATGTTGTCATGTTGAAAATGTCTTGTCGAAATAAGTGCGTTGAGTGTTTGTTGTGCGAGATTGAGTTCAATCTGTGATCGTACATTCACCACCTGATACTCGATCTCGTATTCCCGAAAATCGGTGGATGCCATAGAAAATCGATGTATCAGGAAGTCACCCGATCCAGCAGGCTTCTGGTGGACCAAAGCCGGCACGTGTTCGGCACGTGCTCATTTGGACCAGAAGAACAAATCCTCTCGGGTGGACACAGGTTAGCGTCAGCGGCAGCTGTTCTGCTGATATTATGTAGGTGACGGGCTTAATATACAGCGTTTCCTTAGGAGGATATCTACTTCCTGTGGAATCCATCCCTCAAGTGGTGCTGAATCAACAGGCTGAGCGGAAACTCGCCGTACGCAGTGGTTTGTTTCCCACCAGCTGGACCGTTTGTAAGGGTGGTAGTTGGTGTTGTGATCAAGTACAGACCTCGGCCTATTCTTGGCTCATTACAAATATCGAAATATTCATTCACCAAACAAGGCCATTTGAAAAAATCAAGGATTTTCGATTCACAGTTTCACTGCTTTGAACGTATTTTTTGAGCACCTTGTATAATGCATTGTCGCAAGATCAACAATGAAGAGTAGGATCCTTCTCATTTTCACAGGTCTATGAGAAGTTATAGAAAATTTTAGTGAAGTGTGAAATAGTATTCTTCTACTCCCCTTACAGAAAATTGAATTTGTACAACTCGCCAACTATGTAACTGTCTATTTTAGCACTGGGCGACGTAAAAGTCTACCATTTAACTTTACCGTAAAAAGAGAGCACGATCAACAACCAATACGGTAGCATCTGTAAAGAAAATCGCACGACATGTAACCAATAAGATATAAAGCCTTCATTAGTTGCCATGGAAACAAATAACAAGCCGCGTCGCCGATAACATTTTGATGTTTCATAACTGCTATAAAAAATACGCTACTTTTCATAGCAGTTCCTGGTTTTTGATGGGAATGAATGCGGTCGTAGAAAAAGTATAGTACACAACTGCAGTTGTGAGAAAAATCCGTTCAATTCTATTTTTTTGTTGTTGTTGTTATTCTTGTTTGTTGATTAATTACAAATTTTCTTGCGAAACAAATGCTTGTTCTTATCGTCCAGTTGAATATAGTCAACAAAACTCATTCAGAGCCTCGCAAATAATGAAAAATTTCATCATGAAGTGAAATTCAAAAAGGCATTGATAAGAAAAATCGACTGTTGACTGATATATCATTATCATTTTCATCATATATCAATTCGAAGTTGTATGTTGTTACGACAAAACGAACGGTTGAAAAGGTCCCTTTAGGTATAACTCTTTCAATCTAGTAGTCATCTACGATCTTTCTTGGTCTTCCCCTCTCTGAAATGGGGAATGGGAGCATTTTCTTTAAAATTCAATTGAAATATCATTGGAAACAAACTTTACCATCTGATTCAATGGGATTCTATAAACTCCGCTAACTCACCAAATCATTAAATTTCGAAATGTTCTAATGTCTAACATTATTTCGTAATTGTGACTTTTCATAAATGATCCAACCTCACCTAACCTTTGCCAACCCAACACTTCAGCTCTGAAAAGAAATCTGGACAAGATATATTCTGTATCATGCGCAACTGAAAATTGAATAAACGGAGTATATTTCGCGGAGTATAACTCCCCGTTCCGAACACTTTATCGCATAGACCAGAAACACGTGCCAAAGGCTCCAGGGATTTCTGGAATTCATTCTGAATCAGTTATATCTTTCCCAGCACACTTCGTCTGCTTCAGGATAGATAATAATGGGATCTCGTTCGATGACGTATATCGCTAGTCAAAGATGCGAAATAATTGAACCTCCATAGGGTAGATAACGTTAAAAAAATCAGTCTTTGAAGTGAAGTAACATGTGGATTTACGTTCGAGGCATTACGAGAGTCGAAATCGGAATATAATAGGCTATGGAAGTGTGTTTACTGAGCTCAGGAAATTATCTATCACTGGTGCTCATCGGTAATTGGTTAATCGATAGGTAGTCACGTGTGATCCCCTTAAGATAGTAGCGATGGACAGAAAAAGATACTTTTTAATTAACACCGTTGAGTCTTCCACTATTATGTTAAATTTGAAATTCAAATAAACAGGAAACGATTTATAAATCTACATAGTAATTGCTTCCTAGAGTAAATTTAGCCATAAATAAAAAGTGGACGCTTTTCAAGCCTGTGCATCGATGCATTACTGGCACTAGTACTTGAACATTTATCGATGTCTGCGGCATTCAATCCAGCCCTTGAATATTCTTTAAAATTAGTACAAATAGTCCTTTTGACTTTCGGCTATATAGACTATCGATTCAAAATAGCAGATCTTTTGAGAGGCTGTTCTTTCAATCATATTATTTAAGTAAAAAAATTATTTCCAGCACTATTTCCCATGTCTATCCGGACACCCTGTATCGTAAAATCAAATCAATTATTGTTTTTCCTCATAACATTTTGGTTCGTAATCTACCAAGGACAAATAGGAAGGATGTAATTGATCAGTTTTACACATATTAGCCAGCATTAAATCGAAACATCAGAAAATCTAATTATGGAATCGAGTAAAACCGAAAGGGCCATAATTTAATCTTGATACGCTTAGGCAAACTGCCCACATTAAATATAATCAATCATTTATCTTGGGGTGCAATTTAATAATCTTCCACAACAAAAACGACCAGAAACATGTTTTCGGAAAACCGCTAATTTGCACAAAATGTGGAGTCATCGAAATTTAATGTGGGGCCACTTAATTGATTTGGAGATCGTTTCAATGGTTGTCACGAACGCACAACTCAATAATTTATAGATTTTCTATGGAATTAGTAGCATGAAATAAAAATCATCACTTACTGGCACAAGCAAATTCAACTTTGCCAAATCTGCTTTGGCAGTATGTCCTCATCCATTTCTCTCATTAAAAACGAGCCAACTTCAAAAAGCAATATTTCGTTTGAATTCCCCAAAATGGTGAAACGCAATTGGGATATTCAAGTTGGTTGAGAACTAAAGAGTTGAATAGATGAAGATGCCTTGTCGACAAAAATGCACCTCAAATTGTTTGGGAATATTGAATAGAATCCAGGAATACGTGACCAACTTCAATTTGATCGTAATAGATCAGAGGAGCAATCACATATAGCGTGCTTTTTGAACATTCTAATAAATAATTCAAAGTAGCCATGATTTGAATTGGAGATAAGAAACGGGGAACAATTTGTATTTTGCCATCGTTTACAGATAATAAAAGCAAAACCTATATTATGCCTATAAATCGTAAGTAATGTTGAAAAGTATTCAATAGTCGGATAGCAACGGTTTCTGGTACCAATTGGACTATGAGGGTGATAAATTTTGTACAATATGGCCCACTCGAAAAGAAAAAGTCTGTGTTATCACCCAATGCACCGATTCTTCAATAGTAACGTGAATATAAAATAATTTTTTTGCTTGTGGTAATACGTAGGATCGCGTAGATATTGTGAAGTTGGCTATGAAAAACATCTGAACACTTGCTTATCCCTTCCTAAATCTTCCTCCATTTTTTTTCTCTTCGAGCCATACATGTTGAAAAGATATTAAAAAGCAGAACCAATGATATTTCTGTACTACACATACACTTCTCAACAACAATTTGTGAAGTGTTAAATAAAATAAAGGCTTGGCTACTGTTAACTGGCATCCACTCCCAGAAATCTTGTCGAGGCGAACTCGAATACCCACTTCTTCCACCATTTTCAACAAGATTGTTGTCTTATTTATGTACAGAGTAGCCAATGAAATGCAAGATTGAGAATACACCCCCATAATTTTATTTGAATCGCTACAGCGCGAATGTACTTCAGGATGGTTGAAGTTTCATACATTAAAAAAGGTTATTATTGTTTTTCAAGAAACGAAAATTTTATATACAGGGTGTTCCTTAAGGACATGCTAATATTCGAAGGGGTTATTCTTTGACACATTTTGAGAAAAAACCTCCTATAAAAGTATGTCCTAAAAGTCTTTATGTATTTATTCATTATTCATTTATTTTTCAGAAGGTTATGTTTTCATAAGCAGCAGCTAAAAAGATTCTAACTTCGACATTGTAATGAATCTGATCTCTCAATTGGCATTCAGTCGATGAAAAAACATTTTCACGCCGCATCAGATTTTTGAGGAATAGACCCTGAAGTAGAACGATTTTTATTTTTTCAAGCAAAAACCATGCGTCGGACAAAGAAAATCCATAAGATTAATTTTGCTCAATAATGAATGAGGATCTCAAAAGTAATCTTTATTTTGGAAATATGCAGTGGCGTAGTATTTTTTTCTCCAAAAATATGCAATGCAAAACCCGTACGGACGCCACTGGTAGAGAAAATGAAAAATATTACAAAATGCACCTTGATGCATAGAAGACATGTACTAAATTTTCTAAAGTTATTATCAAAAAACTGTTTTTTTTTTTATTGGAAGTTTTTTTCTTAAAATGTGTCAGAGAATAACCCCTTGAAATAATAATGTCTTTAGGGAACACCCTGTATAATTGAACAATTGGAATCATCTGACTTTTATATTGATGATGACTGTTTTGTATTGAATAAATTTGAGTTCGAATTTCAAATTTTTATTTATAGAAACTATTCATGGATAACAATACCCTGTATATTTCCGAAATGATTCAGGAGAAAAAAAATATTACGCTATTTTTCATTAAACAATCATCTACTGGATATGTAACGAGCAATAATTTTTAAATTTGTCCCATAAATTGCCTTTCCATTTTTTTTTTCGAGTGAGTTCGTTTATAATTTTGAAATGCTCATCAATGAAACCGAAATATTCGGACATCTCGTATAAAAATGTCCTTGTCGAAAATTTCCCGAATCATAACATTTGTCATCCCTCATTTTTTTTTCAACCGAAGTTCCTAAAAATAGCGTTCATTATAGGACCATAAACCATACAGCTTGCTTCCACTTTTTTATCGGAAGGAAATTTCAACCTCCGTAATCTGTATATCCTGTTCGTGATTTGAAAAAAAATCTATACTTATTAAGACCATATGCAATATATGCAACATCACCGAGCTGAGGTAATAAATCAATCTTTTTATTCCGGAACGAAAAAAAACACCCCACGAAACAATTACCAATTGGCCTTTCCTCAGAAATCTAGTGGGTGAGCAGATGTTATATGTTGATTTCGACAGAATGAACATATGAAAAAGTGCACGATCAAGGACCATTTTGGATTCGTGCACACCTTTTATAACCCATTGTTTGAAAAGAGCATTCATTAAAGGGGCCGGCGTAAAACCTGGAGTTCGTGAGAAAAAAACCTCAATAGGTACCAATTAGCAGGATGATTTGTCATTTTCTAGAAGGACAATACGATAACCCATCCTTCAGAGGAATCTCAGGAAGTAAACCGTGCTTGAGCTACCACTACCATTTGGTTTCTAAGATTTTGAGGAAGATTTTCGTATTGGTACGACCGAAAAGAGCCAAAGAAATGAATATAGTTCGAAGAAAAACTAAGAAAGACGTTCCAGTGGTGAATCAAAAAGGCAAAAATAATTATTATCGTAATATTTTGTCAAATGTTGGCTGTATCTTCCAAAACTAAAATCTCATGATTTCAGTTGAATCGCCATATTAACACCCAAAAATTCCATACAGTTTCTCCAAAGCTATTGGAAGAAGTATAGTGTATAACTCGAGAGTAATTCAAAGATTGATTAATGTGTAAGGATAGATACAGAGATACTTGTATTTGATTCAGTTTTCTTGGCACATAAGTTTGTTTATGTATATGATCATGCATATGTGTTAGGAATGTGAGAATAAAAATAATATCAATAATAAATCAAAACTCAAATATTCTTGTTTTCGACCCATGCATGACCGAGCTGTCAGCACTGTTTTCCAAATAGATTTTCCTATTCACAATTATGATAAGTGAAACCGTAAATTTTTCCTTACCGTGTATAATTTTAACCACGTTGACTGTTCCACTTCTCAATTCCGTTGCCGGTTAAGAAATCTTTTACATCAGAAATAGATCCACAATTTACGCAATTTACGAAATATTTATATTCACCAAGTGCTTTATTTGTCGATGAACGTAAATTTTTAACGATTTCTCATCCTAATGACTTTATTATTCCGGATCAAATGATCCCATTTCATTTTCCAGAAAACCGCCCTGATATAAGATAGATTACAATAATGAATATAATGATTAAAGACTCCATCTACGAATTCTCTTCATTGAATTTTTATCTAATTTCCAAAAGCGCTACAATCCTGGATGCCTTCATATCTTCATACGTATAAAAGGAACATTCACTTCATTGCCAGATATCCTTATATCGTCTGGCCATTCTGTTACACCAAGAAGGACCATATAATAAATCAACACCGGAAGTGGTAAAAGCGCAGCGATAAAAATGAGATTTATAGATGAAAAATGGCCAGCGGTTCTAATCTCTGGAACACTGTAGGGAGGCCAAATATACACTAGTCGTACAAAATGAGGGATACCGATAAGCATAAAATCAAGAATTAGTATCAAATAAGACACTACAATATAAAAATGATAATTCATTTTCGATGCAACAAAAATTCACAGCTCCCCAAGATTTTAAGCAAACGAAATTTATCCTTTCAACCCATTATCAAATTTATTGTACAAAATAACTACCAAAAATGGTACCAAATTTGAAAAACTTAATATTGTCGAAAATATGAATAAATTATGAATATATACTCCAAAATTCGAAATTTTATGATCCAAACGCTATTTTTGAAAACAATTGAATGATCCATCAAGTTGTCCCGATGATATCAAATATTCCAATAGGTTTGGCTCATAATTTTGCGAGTTCTATAAATGAATATTGCAGCCGGAAGCTAAATAAATCGATGAAATCGCTATTTCCGATATGGTTTTGCTCTCATTTCGGTTCATAGGTCAGAGACAGGATAGGGACTCGACAGGGATGGATTCCACATGTTTCCATTCACACAGGTATCGGTGCGAAAATTATTTTCGTCTGTGTTTGCCATCCGTCTCTCAATATTTGCCTATCTCACCGAGTGGCGTAGAGTATATGACCTACTCTATCAAGGGAGGCTCTTCTCTCTTCCGGCTTCGAAACAGTGGAAGGGCGGAAATCCCTACATGTCCGGAAGTACTTGCCAATTCTTATGGAGGTTCTCGGAACATGACATTCGGGGCTAACACTGCTGCGATTGTGTTTTGTTATGTTATTATTATTACGCGCCTGGAGAAAAAAATGGAGGGCCTTTTCAGATCATTCTGTTTTGTTTTTCATTATGAACTCTTTTCATTCTTCACTGAGATTCTGAAACCACACAATAAAATTAATTCGTCTGAACGAAAATTGAAAAAAATAAAAAAAAATGAATCCAAAAAAAATATAAAACGTTATTCAATTCTCTACAGGACCTGGTGTAACATTTTCGGAGTTTTTGTTTACTAATAGTCGTCAAAAAAGCGTCTGATACAGTCATAACAGCTGAGCCAGAAATATTTTTTCGATTCGACAGTTTGCCCATTTTTTTTCTCGAAGTGCACGGGAATATGTGGCGGCAACATAAAGATCCAATGAATCCCAACTATGATTAATAATAGTGGATCACAACTCATACTCAATCATTACAAAAACGTAAATGCCAACATGTTTTATTAATACCGCCTGTGCCCGCATACAAAAAAAAACATTTTGAGTCCAGGTTGCGTTCGGCCTCAGTCAATAAAAAATCATATCGAATGCACGTTATTAGTTGAGATTCAGAATGGATAAGGGGTTAAAACAGACATCTGTATACTATTTTTGGAGCTTTTAAAATAGTTACCTACAGACGTGTATTATTTCTGTGACATCTTTACACCATGAGAGAGCTGTGAGTTTAGTAATTCATACGTGAAAACGAGATGGAAATTCAATACTTCCTGAAGAGTTTTCTCAGTTTCTTGGAGATACATCTACCAATTGACACTATTCTCGAGACATGTCAACATCGAAAATGAATCCCGTATGAATTCTAATCGAATTATAATAGTTTCTTTGAGAATGAATCGACAGCTGTCATCGATGTTAGAAAATGAAATTTTGGAAACGCAGAGAAATGCAAATTTATGTTATTTCAAATCTGAAACGAATGATTCGAGAATATTTCCTGAAATATCCTGAAAAAAACTGGAAATTCTACTGAACTATTCTTGTTGAAGTTTTGAAATTATGATAAATACGGTAGAAGATATTTTGTGATAATAAATTCCAAAATATAAATATAATGAATATAAATTAATATTTTTGGTATTTTGCATCGCTTTGATCATTTCGTTCTTTTACATTGTTAGTGTTTGTTTTTTCAACTTCTTCAAAACATTTATATCTGTCAATTCTAATACACAATTTGTCAATCCTCATTGATGATTTCTTCTTCTTCTCAATGTGTCACGTTGTGTGGTGTATTGAAATAAACTCTGATCACAAATGACGTAAGAAGTAATAATCGGGGGACAATCTACAGATTGGGAAATATATTTGCAACTGTATATATGAATTGATCAGGAAATTATGCATTTTTACCTAACCTAGCCTAGCCCTTTACCGATTTTTTTCTTGAAGCAAAATTGGTTGATTTTGATTGGGATTTCAAAATGACCCAGACTGTCCTAGTAATATTTTAATTACCTCAAATTCCCAATTAAAACAAGCAATTTGCGATCATTCCGTATTAAATAGTATCAAACCTCCAATAATATGACTCGACCAGTGACTACCTCAGAAGTGTTTATGTAATGAGTGATAAATCACGATGAATAATTATTTTATCAGGAAATTACTCAGTAGTGCGTTAGATTTCGTGAAGAGAGGGTGTACGTTTTCAGTTCGTTTATATTGTTATTCATTCGTGAAAAATAAGTATACAGTGCAGTTGTTATGTTGCTGATTGTGTTTAATTAGCCTGTGCGCGTTTTGGTATACATATACCTTGACAGTAGTAGAAACAAAAGCATCATTGACAGCACACATAGTGTTCGGCTGAGACTTTTTGGATTTTGAATTTGGATGTGAGTATACTTCATAAATTTGTAGGGTGATATCTTAGACTGTATGATTACTCACAAATAGGTCACTTTATGCTGTTTTATTTTTCGTTTTATCTTCCATAGTTGGTTAACAATAACTTTTTCATTCGGCAGTTTTCCACTTATCCATGCGATGTGAAATTCAAGCTTTTCGAAATGATCATTATGTCATTATTTCATACAAGATTTACGAATTTTTGAATAATTGCAAAACTAGTGCAAACTTGACTAACATTTCTGTTATTTCTGGGTCTTATATAAATCAAAAAGCTGCTATATCTATAATGTTGTCTCAGGTAAAAAGTTTAATGAACCACTCATACTTCACTCTCAGTTTCTTCCAGATGAAATTATAAAATTGGTGTTTTCAAGGTCAGGAAAATTTCAATCCTAAAAGTATATTTTTCGAATTTCATTATTTTTCATAAATAATATATGTAAAGTTTTGTGAGTAATTCTCTTGTTCGGATTGATTATAATAAAAAACTCTTTCGAATCAATGTTCAAGAATATCGTGTTATGAAACATAACGTTGAGTTCATCTCATTTGAAAAATAACCCGATAATCTCCACAATGGATAATTATATTTCTAAGAGTAATTCTGGATAACTGTGCCTGAGGAAATCCCTGAGGAATCGATAAATAAACAAGCATGGGCCAATCTAAATTCAAACACACCTATATTCCGCTATGAATATAAACAAGATTTTGTATGAATCATTGCATGTATTTGAGATTCACCGACTTCGTGACATTATTAGCTGTTATGTCAGAACTTCTGGAAAACTATATTGAGTGTGAGAAGTTTATTAGTGGAAACTAAAGATACTGAATATCCCCATCGTAGTTTTTTAGAGATCATTAACTCATTGGCGTAGCAGGGGGTTAATGGTTGAGGCTTTACCAATTCTTACAGACCTAAATGTTTGGCAATTCGACATTGTTGGGCGTTTTAGGATTCATTAACACCTTGAAAGTGTCACAGTTTGGATAATTGATTCATTTCATAGTCACAATTTTTAGAACTATAGTCTATTTATATGAGGAAGAAAGTTTTGACAGATTTGATTATCTTTCAATACCTTTAATGCAAAATTATTATCCACAGCCAAAATTCATCCAATTTTGATGAATATATATTCTATGAATCGAAATCATTTCTCAAAACAATTTGAATGATGAACTTTCTGTTGTGGAGTAAAAATAGACGACCAGCAACTATTAGTCATTATTGACGAAAAATATGGAGGCAGAATACTTGATCTCATTCTCATTTCACATTTTCCCTCCCTTCTCGATGTAATTTAAAAATTTATAAATCAAAATACACGTCAATATCTTAGTCTGAAAATACGAACATATCCATTATTCGTTTGATTTCCAAATGTCAAAAAAATAAATTGAAATAATTTTCAGAAATGCAAGTTAAATATTTTGGTCCTTTAAAAATATCATGAATTCAAATAAGAAACCCAAATTGTGTTTATCCTTTAAAGGGTGCATACTTTTCGGAATTATTCTGAACTTATGCCAAAATCGTAAAGGGCGGGAAAATATATGAATGCTCATGAGGCAAAACAGACATTCGAAGCATGACGAAATAATAATCGGGAGAACAATTGTCGCGTGTTATTAATTTTCCACCATTCCTGCAAGAGCCGAAGCAGCAGCAGCAGCCTCAGAACAGTAACAGTACCAGCTCTCAACAACAAAAACAACATACCAACCGGCTTGCCAGCAGATTTTCGCGAAACAGCAAATACCGCCTCGGTTGTAGTAATAAGTGTAGTTCGTAGTAATCGGTGGCGTATGGGGTGGCTCGATGACGTATAGTGTGTACGAATGGTCGTACGGTTGGCAGCTGCTTTTGCCTAGCGCGTCCCTCATATTAAAGCGGACACGCCGGGTGGCTTCGCATTCGACATTCGAGGGTAGCGAGAGCGCGAGTGTAGAGCAAGCTGAGCAGTTTTGTAGTGCACGTTTGTCGAATTCGTCGTCCGTCGTGTAGAATTCATTCGTAAAGTGTAGAAAATTCAAACTCTGGCGGAAGCACTAGTACCCCTTAGAGCGCCCCCTCCACGACACCAGACGCTACCGTACCCACACGGTTGAGTTGAGCGACGTCGAAGTTCGAGCTGAGCTCAGTCAGTCTGCATTCAGCCACCGATCGAGTGCATCGTGTAGCGGACACTCTAACCCTAAACTGTTTGGATATACGTGTGCTGTGATGTGCATCATTGCCGTTATGGGGTGTCTTACTCTATTCGCATTTTAACTTTGCATGTGTTGTGCTTTTATGTGGATATTTTAGTGTGTTGGCGACGCATGTTTGCCAATAGTGACCTAGTGTTTTGATTTTAATAGCCTATGGCGCGGTTTTGCAGATTACCTTTAAGGTAACAGCTCTTGAAGGTTGCTGAAACCCTCTTTTTTTGGAAAAACCTCGTAGACAAATCAACTGACAACATGTCTTGGATATTACTTACATTGTTCGGATTCCTCCTCGCCTTCCACCAGGTAAGCTATACCGGCGTTTTTGCAATTATTTTCTCGGAAATCAACTAACCCTACTTCCCTCTCTAGTCGCGATCGCGTCGCGTTCATAACCAATTATCCATGGACGCTTCTAGACAGTGAAATTTTGAAACTTGGTCAGTGTCTCGAAGCTTTCATTAGATGTATCGCGAATTCAATAAATGCTAAATGTTCGCTCGCTCTTTGGCGGCAAGTTACACCTACAAATTTATTCCAGAACATTGTTTACACTGCCCAATTATTCTGGCGCGCTTTCTCGCCGTTTCAAAATCAATTACCTCTACCCATTTAGCTTTTATTCCTTCTACGTGTCCGTCTACTAACATCCGAAAAAATGTACGTTCCGAAAATAACCAAAACCGACCACGTCTTTTCATTTGAAAACACATCGAGAATACAGGGTGTTCTTCCATAGGCCGCAGCAACGGGAGTTTTTGAACTGAGACTGATTTCTTTCGACAACGAAGCGGGCAAAAATGATTTAGGAACATGCTGTACTGGAAAAACTAGATCGAATTCGGATTGCGATGGACTGTGTCGACCAAGATTCAGGGTTTGTCTCAAAGAATACCAAGTCACGATTGACACCACATCAAAATGTACCTTCGGAGATAAGATCACTCCTGAACTTGGACCAAATCCCATCATCGACACCCCGCAAAACGGATTTTCCAACCCCATCGCTTTGCCATTTCCATTCACTTGGCCGGTAAGTTTTCTTCCTTCGTACTCGCCCGAAAAGATTCTGTGATGTTACCTTTTTACGTTGATTAAATTTTTATCTGCCGATACTGTAAGTACTTCAACCTAATTTCGGTTAACGAAGTTCGTGAGAAAATATTTCGACCAGTGCCTTCTTCGTTATAAAGTGGCAGCTTGTGATAAATATCTTTAGTAGTGGTAGTTAGTTGGTAGCGATATCTTAGCACCTGCTCAGGCTCGAGAGAAATATGCGGGCTCGGTCTTCGATACATTCGAAGTGAACCAACCGACTAGAAACAGAATATATCTCGATTCACGAAGACTAAATTCAGTGACGACAAAACTATTATTTTCCATGCATACTTTATCTAAAACATCTCACTCGCGAGTATCTGAAAGATAGCAGAAGCACCAGCAACAGCAGCTACAACTGTTTAGTGAGAATAATTCTTGCCGAGACTGTACATTTCCGCTGAGCGATTTTGTAGCATCTTATACGTTGTCTCGCAGGTATCTCGCCGTGGGAACAGTGCACATAATCAAAATTAATTATAATAAATTTATTGACGATATCGATTCCCGTCTTCATTTCATCCTGGATCATTACTGCTCATGGATGCTGATGGGATACAGGGTCGGCTCAAGAATTATTCTCATCGGAAATAATTCTACATTTGTTATAACAATTTACTGTCTGTTTTTCGATGTGGCAATTCTGCTGCAACTCAACGTGTTTTCAAACGAAACTCACTCTCTTTCATAGTATTAGATATCTGTATAACAGTGCTTCGATTCATGATAGAAAAGGGGTTTTTATAATAGGGTCATTGAAATAACGTATTTCATTCCGATATTTCGAACAAGTAATCGAAGTTGCGGTAAAACATTATTTTCCCACAATTCAGCATGCAATAAGTGCATAATATGAACTATGAACGTCAAGAGAAAGATACTCAACCGGTTTTATATTGTTTCATATGAATTGTAGGAAGAACGTCAGATTTTGCGCAGAATCGTCTTCTCGTGAACTTCTTTCTATATATCTGCGATTTCACTATTAATTATAATCACAGAGATTGGTCTCGTATCAGTATTTCCCCTTTGTTTTGTCACTGTTGAATTTTCGTCTGCAAGAATGGGTTCTGTTTAATTTTCCCATGACCTTCTCCTTTGTCATCGGAGATTTATTAACTCATAGGCAGATACCTACTAGAGTATGCTCAAGCACTGTCGGCTACCATAAATTATAATAATCGAGTAAAACATAACGAAATGAACTAAACAGTTCTTTGTAGTTCTTGTTTCTGCGCTATTAAAACTGTTATGGTAATTTCGGTAAATAGCCATAAAACATTCACTTTATAACTTATTAGTCCACAACGGATCACAAATATACCGCAGATGACTTTGTCTAAGTTCTTTCCACCCTGTAGGTATATTCTGGTTCGGCTAAGTAATTGTAACTCCGTAGGAGAATGTAAGAAGATGGCAAAGAGTCGTAAAATGAACGTAAAAAGGTAATCACATCAGTATTGCATGTAACATTAGATGATTCTTGAGTGAAAGTCGTTTTCTCTCTGAAACGAAAGAATTCATAATATATTTTTACAGGGTACCTTTTCGTTGATCGTGGAAGCGTGGCATGGCAACGAAACATCTCATTCTGCTGGTGAGTTTTAGAAATCATAAGCATGTACTATAAAATAATTGTGGATTATAACAATGTAAACAAAGACCGTCTCAACAACTGGGTCTTTAAATTGCATTGCGTGATTCTCTGAAATCCCGTTTTTTTCCTCAAATGTCATTGTTCTTCACGAGCTATTACATAAAATATATATCCAACTAAGGAGACGTTCGGAACGCGTTCACCATACGATATTTCTGTCTATGCATTGGTGTAGATGTAAGAGAATTTCTGATGATCATGTAACGAGTCGGGATGTAAATCAGTATTACTCGAACGAGCCTCATGGTAGAAAAATTCTGATGTCAATAAAAATTGGCCAATACATTCCGAGATGGAGAGCCCCTTAGAAGCGCCACAGGCATTCGTCAGCTGAAACCGACATTGCATAATTAAAATTTCAAAATGCATGTATACATCAATTTGAATTATTCAGAAGTGAAATACCTATAATTCCCATCATAAAAAACAGGTTAGCAATCCAAATTTCATGAGAAATAATTATTATTCATATGATTGTGAATGATTTTTTTCTTTTCGATGAGTTCGAGTCTCATTAATACTCGAAACTGTCTAATCATTAGGAGATCCATAAAGATATATCATTTAGTCAGATACTTCCGATAATGATCAGATTGTGGTGAAGAATCTCATGTATTTATGTGTATATAGATAAAAAAGGTATGATACCTTGCTTGCTTCCAGTGTACGAACACGGAAAATGTTCTGAAACTAAATAAATATCTTTGCTATATAGCACAGCATAAAAAGCCACATGTATAACAGCTGTCAACTCTTACCAACAAAACCAGCCCTCTTCCTGAGTTCCCGATAACTTAAAAGGCTCTTCCGCTTCAACTGATATTTCCACTAGGTACGTTTTTCTTATAAAATAATCTTCGACGGCAACAGACCTCTTCACATTTCCTTTATCGGGAGCTCATTGAAAAATGCGCCAGATATCGTCTGGCGAAAGTCGACTATTTTTTGTGTGGAAACAATTGAATTGGGAACTTTGTAAAATGGCACCTTCAGATTCTTATTTCCGCTTTTCCCACGACATATCGAGCTTAGACCGTGTCGTAAAGTTTTACAACTACATCATAAAATAGTAAACATCCCCTACTATCAATTCATCGCTTTTGAAATCAGTTTTAAGTGGCTGCGGAGTTTGTTAGTTCAAATATTGATACCCTCGTTTTGGCACTACAGCTTCATTAATGTGGTCTAAGAGAACGATCTAGCTGATTGATTTATTTGTTTAACAGCGAAGCTTAAAATAGTCCATGATGTATCCTTGATTTAGTGGAAATATCGATACGCGACGCGTATCGTGAAAAATTCCAGATTTCCTTTTCACATCATCAACATATGTCTCCGATCCCGAGTTACTTTTCGTTACCTTCGAGAAATAGTGACTCGCTTTGTGTCCCGACGCTTTCAACAAAGAAGTAGTCAAATTTAATGTCCCCGCCTGTACCAATTTTGTCCAGGTGTTATTACAGTGTAACCGTTCAGGGCTCCCTCTCTCTATTCAACTCACCCGGTTGACAAATGATAAATAGACCTAAAGCTTCTGACCGATTACAATGTGATAACTCTACCCCCCTGACTCTGTGCCGTTCGATTGTAATTTTTATTTTCGAATCCTCTTGGAAAAAAGTATGTTTGTTCGCGTGGAATCCACGTCAAATATTATTTTTTCGGGTTCCAAGAACCGAAAAGGTCCGTCGGCCATAGTGTAGAACATTTTTTAACGGTTTCACTTCACGATGGAGTCTGTTGGATCTCTAAATATCCCGCCGGAGACAGGTTTTTTTTAATTAACAGACGCACGTTAATTTGAAAAAGTACCTACTCTATACCCAACTTCAAAATGGAAGAGTAAGAGAGCATTTATTTATTTATTTTCTACCACTTACTGCTGGCTTGGGTGATTCGAAAATCCCGCCCTGTAGTGGGTTATTTATTGATCAAATATGCCTATTTTTCGAAGACAGTACGCTTATAAAACTTGTCATCTGTCGAGTGTAATGGATGTGAGAAACGTTATCTTGATTGTGCTTGTTACTGGTTAAAGGATGATTTTTCATTTCGTTCGATAAAAAACACGATTCGTTTTGATAAAGCCGCGTGAGATGTCGGTGAAGAAGTTACGGAAATATAAAGCAAGGAAGGAAAAACGTATAATGAATCCAAGTATAAATCTTAATGAATGCGCTCGATGATAAATAAAAAACCAGTATGCGTATTGAAAACGGATAATATTTTCCGGACTCCATAGAAAGAATGCCTACATCCTTTGTGTATCTCAATATAACGTGTGAATCTGCTTAATTAGTTGTAGGTATGCATTTATTTATGTTTTTCAATGTGATTTTCAAATGAGAAGATATACGAACATTTCTTTCATTCGCTCCTTTCACAGAAGGCTTTGTATACGATACTTCAGAGCTCATACATAAAATATCGCGTCTAGACTTCGTCGATATTCTGAAAATTAGATCATTATCCTCTTTTTCTCGGAACTGCTCTCGATTCGGGTGTCAGGAGCGGACTCCGAACGAGGCAATTAGATGCAACTGAAATGTCATTCGTTAGATTTGCTAGATCCGCTACTGACCGCCAAAACAGTCTCACCATTGTCATCGAAAATGTGGAGGCTTCTCGTATTTTCTCCCGAGGCTTCTTACTATTTCTTCTGATTCTTCATTCTCTTTATTTTTCACCCTGCAGGGTCCTGAACAACTTGTTACACAATACGGCCTCCAACGATATGTGCGATTTGGAACACTTAACCGGATATCCTGTACTTTGAATGCTCCCCAACTTGTGGAATATTATCTCGAACTTCCTTTTATAACCCTCTTTCGTAAGATAAAGATTTTTATAACACCTGAGTAGACAATTTCGAGTCTCTTGAATACACACAAGAAAAAATTTACCTACTACGGAAGCATTAAAAAAGCCTAATTCAGAGGAGGATTGAATTATGCTAATGAAGGTGAAATTATGTGGAAACTCCGAAATTGCATTCGTTTTATTGTTGTGCAAGTGTCAGCCCAATTTCGGCCGAGACGCATTTGTGAATAATAATTTGATATGATACAGCATGCATGCAACCCGATCGCTAGGACTGGTACCGGTTCTAAAACAATTTCGATGTAAATCCGACCAATTCAACACTTGTTTAGCATTCGCATATTGAAAGATCCACCATGAGAAAATCTGAAAACAAGGCAAACACCGAAAAAAGGTGTTCTTATGTTGGTGATACAGCTTCACCGGATACAGCTGCTCTGTTGCCGGATGCTTGAAGAATACACCTGCATTATGTTTCTCAGACGTCTATCTCGAGGCCCGTTCAAATTTACTTTCCAATTTCGTTTGGCTCGGTTGCCTACCTGAATCTGTCCGTGCATAGACATTTATTAAAATCGCATGGGAAACTGAAACACCACAAAATCAATTTTAATTAAAAACTCTCGACATTACTGATTCGTTTTTTTGTTGTCGTTACAGTACTCGTTAGTCGTCTCACAAGGCAAAGGTACCTGGACGTGAACGAGTCCTGGACCAAAGACTTCCACAAATCCAAATACTCCACGCTCAAATTCGAATACAGGGTGATGTGCGATTCCCATTACTACGGGAAAGGTTGTGGGGACGTGTGTCGACCAAGAGATGACAATTTCGGTCACTACAGCTGTTCTCCTACGGGGGAACGAGTCTGTCTGGCTGGGTGGACTGGAGATTACTGCACCAAACGTAAGTGTTTTAGTTATCCTGTTAGTTTTTCCCCAGATGCCCCGGTACTGTAGATAAGCGTGAACCACTTCGGACCAGATCGGTAGCTGATGTTTTACTATCGATATTTATGTACCCATGGAAAAAGGTTTACGAAATTTGGGAATTAATAAAGCAATTGGGGGATATAAATATCCAGTGGGTCAGTTTCTTGGAAATTCCTCGGGTCTTCGGGATTCCATTAAAATCTAATCAAGTTTTCAATTTATAAACTTGTATTTATGGGGGTTAGGCTTGCTTCTTCATTTCTGCAGTAAGCTATAATTATGAACACCCGAGAGCTCGCAAGGGTAGCTTATCTTTGGTGAGTGGACTAACCGATTAATAAGAGGTTACGACTTTTCATTCATTAAGAATGATTTTGATTCCAGGAAAAATGTTTTCGAGTCTCCACATTATCAGTTGATCTTGCCAAAACACATTTTTAGCGCTCATTACAGAAAAAGAAATTCGCTACGCCTTGAAATAATTAGAATAATAGTCGAGACGTGTCCCTGAAATGCACACCACGATATATTTTCGATAGAGTACGCGATCGTCTATTTTCTTGACCAACTTCTCGATTCAATTGTTTGTTGAATTTCTCTCCCCAAACCGCAATATCAAATCCAATAATATCCGTACGGGCTGTGGAAACAAAGAAAAAACAATTTCAACAATTCAAAGCAAATAACCGAGGATAACACAGTTGAATAAGCATGTATTTTACTTGTATGAATATAAATAGAGTTAGGGCATAAAAAATGCCGAATTTTGTCCACAAAAGAAGCAAAAGCAATGACCGCGTGAAGGCAAGACGTGAGTGCCGTTCAGCTGCTGTCGACTACGAAGACAGAAAGCTTCCCACGATTCCACGGCATACCTGTCTGTATACAGGGTCCGTTTCGTTATTATCCACTCAATAAGAAATAATTATCTCGCTCCGCATTTTCAAACTTCTTTCGATCGTACATTTCGACAACCGAACTGGCGTTCGTGCATTTGAATATATCACCACCTGTGCATATTGGGGCCAACAGAAAAATTATCTCGCTAGATAATTCGCATGTTTTTTCAATCGATGGTGATAACAGTGAATTTAATATTCACGTTATTTTTTTCAGCTCAATGTTCACCGGGATGCGATGAACAACATGGCCACTGTACGAAACCAAACGAATGCAGGTGAGTTTCTTACATAATTATTCAACTGCAGAACCTTTCCAACATTGAAAATGTCAACGACGGACTAATAGGTATAATAGATTCTTGATGCTGAGGAATTTTTGAGGTGTGTTGTGCGAGAGGTCGGATGAAATTTCCTATCTTCGAATGTTATTTACTCGACAATAATTGTAATTACATTTCGATATGTTCGCTACTGAAACGTGAGATTCGAGTGATGGAGGATGGATGGAATATCGCGATCGAAAAACAATTTAGATAATCAGTATTTGTAGGTAGCAGCTTTTTTATAAATGAAGAAAAAAGGCGCGCTGTTGGATGGTTAGCAACAATAATGAACTTTGGCGGTAAAATTTCAAGAACTAAATTGTTGATTGATATACAGGGTATCTTGGGAATTTGTGGCGTGGATGAAGCTCTATGAGAACGATCACCAGCTAACTCTTCCATTCAAATTAAATCGAAATTCGATTAATTCTCGAAACGAAAATAGCAGGTTCTTTCTCTCACTGGCCACGCCGAACTTATAATTTAAATATAAAGAATGGTTTTGTGATCCGCTATTAAAATCTCCGTACGTCTCGTCTATCCGAACGAGGAATACGTGATTGCTCAATCCCCACCCATTCAATTTGTATTCATTAAACCGCTGGCCCTATAATCTTCCAGAAGTTTATTCGAATTAGGTGGTAATTAGATTCGACCATTAGACGTTGGCTCGAAGATGTCCGAATAGGCAGACAGACAACATCTAGACGCCGCGTCGGAATAACAAAAGTCTCCGGTCGGACGAAAACACGCGATCTGTTTGTCCCGATATATTCCACAATGAAATGTTTTCAATGAAGAGATGATATTCGCGTCGGATCTGGGGTGCAGACTCCAGTTGCAGATTGGGCCGGCGACCCGCATCTAACCTTTCCTTGACCTGCATACTTGCCAACGGGCAGCGTGGGAAAGAGCTCTGTGGGCGTGTGCATCCCCCCTAAATTTCCCCGCGCAGCCCGGTCTGCTATCCAAGCTGCAACTCAATGAGCTCCTCCGATACGATCCGAATACACTCTCTTTCAAACGCATGATTAGAATAAGAAGTACACGACGATCGAGGTACGACCTGTGGTGTGGTATAGACCGACTCGATGCGATGCGGTGGGTACCGTAAACCTCGCACTCTACCGTCTCGTGTGTTACGTCACAGGCACAAAATGGTGCCGAAATCGAGTCGATGTAGAGAGCATTCCACGAGACGGATTCGATTTATCTATAATTCATTGGACATCAACGTCAATGAGTCTTGTAATTGAACATTCTTGGACGCTGATTCCTGTGGAAACGGCTAATCGAATCATCTCTATTCATTAAAGTCATTACGATTCCATTTGCGTCGCTGATTTCTCATCGAACGTAAACCGAGAGTTCATTGATTATGTTATATTTACCTGTCATTCTCTGTCGTTGACCGATTCTTGTGATTTTCCCACGCGAAAGCGACACGTTCGATTCGAAATGTCTTCGTTACAGATGCCAGTCAGGCTGGGAAGGCGCGCGTTGCGACCAATGCCAACGCTACCCTGGATGCATGCACGGGACGTGCGTCAAACCTTGGGACTGCCTGTGCGACGAGGGCTGGGGCGGACTCTTCTGCAACCAGGACCTCAACTTCTGCACGAACCACAAACCGTGCCGGAACGGCGGCACGTGTTTCAATACGGGACAAGGCAGTTACACGTGCAGCTGCCCGCCGGGCTTCAACGGTACCGACTGCGAAATTCCCGCCGACGATTGCTCCAAAATCCCGTGCCTGAACGGCGGCACTTGCGTTTCCAAGGGCGCCTACAACGTCTGCTCCTGTCCGCCCGGCTACGGCGGCTCCCAGTGCGAGGCGATCTCCGACTCGTGCAGTCAACGTCCTTGCAGACACGGAGGCACTTGCGTCAACACGGACAACGGGTACCAATGCGCCTGCAAGTCCGACTTCTCGGGCACCGATTGCGAGATCCAGTCGAACTCGTGCTCCCCGAACCCTTGCCAGAACAACGCGACCTGCGTCGAGGGTAGCGGCGGCTTCCAGTGCACTTGCCCCGCCGGATTCACCGGCGATCTCTGCGAGATCAACATCGACGAGTGCAAGGGGAACCCCTGCCAGAACGGGGGATCCTGCGTGGACAAAGTCAACGAGTTCCGCTGCCATTGCGTGCCGGGCTACGTGGGCGCTCTGTGCCAGAACCGCGTCGACTACTGCATAACCAAGCCGTGCGCCAATGGCGGCACTTGCTTGCAGTTGATCAATGACTACCAGTGTAAGTGCACCCCCGGATTCGGGGGGAAGGACTGCAGCGAAGAAGTCGACGAGTGCCTGACGAACCCTTGCCAACACGGTGGCACGTGCGTGAACCGCGTCAGCGGCTTCGAGTGCTTGTGCTCGGCCGGCTTCTTGGGTCGAGTATGCGACGAGGCCTCCTCCAGCGCCGCCCCCAGCGCCAGAGTCTCTTCCGAATCGAACCTCACCACCGAGCACGTGGTGGTCATCGCCACGATCTCGACGTTCGTGCCGTTGGTCGTCTTGGTAGCCGTCGGAGTGATAATCTGTCTGAAACAGCGACGGAAACGCGAGAAGGCCCGCGCCGACGAGGAGGCGAGGCTGCAGAACGAACAGAACACGGCGAATAGTAGTTTCGCGAAACGCGGTGCTGCCATGGCGGCCGATCCTCATATGATCAAGAACTCGTGGGGCAAATGCACGAACAATGTGATAAGCTCGAGTTTCCCCTCCCCTGATGACTGTAGTGTTTCCAACATAAGCATCAATGACTGTGACGGGTTCCCGAAGCCTCAGCATCAAGTCATCGATGGGCGACCTGTGTACACCTTGCAGAGGACGCGCTCCCAGAAGCAGCTCAACACCGAAACGGGCGCTCGTGCTTCAGCCCTGCTCGCTGCCAAGCTGCACGAGCCTGACTACGAACACATCAAACGTTTGTCTGTGATGTCGAACGCGTCGGCTGTGTGTGGCTCCAGGTAAGAATCACTGTTACCTACCACCAGCACGCACTCTCGCTCACCGCACCGACTCCATGCTCACTCCAGAACGCCGAGGTCCGAGCCGTTGACTGACGTTTGGTATCTGTTGTTTCAGTGATCCCTCGATGTTGAAGAGGCCACTAGAGAAGGAGTCGAACGGCGTTTATGTGATAGAAGAGCACTTCCACGCTCCAGATGTGATCTCGTCTGGACTCTTCGCAACGGAAGTGTAGTAAATTTAAATGAATGACTGATGTGTGTGTATGCGATGTTGATACCGCCAGCAGTCCAGGGTCCCCGCTGTACAGTTATTTATTTTCCCCTTCACACTGATGGTGATATCGACTGATTAACTTATGTTTGCATGAGTACCGAACCGAAAATCTGAGCTAGTGCCTCGTGTCCAAGGTGCTTTGCTATTCTCTAGACTCCGTTCTGAGTGAGGCCAACGATTGATCAGATCTTCGTCTCCAGTGGTAAAACGAATTGTCTATATTGTATATACTTTAGAGTAATATTCTTTTTTTCCCGTTTCCGCCGAGTTCATTTATATTTTTCTATTTTACCAATGGTGAAGGTGTCTGGCAAGAAACCAAAGATATTGGCCTCGTTTGGAGCCCGACTCTAGATAATAGCATGGCTGTTCTTTGTCAAGTAGTATTTAACTAAAGTAACATTTGAATTGTTATTGTAATTTTGTGATGAATCTAAAGCGAACTAAGTCACCATTGTACTCAAGTAGGCTTTTCCCGATATTTATTCATTTTCTTTTCAACATTCTCTTTGCCGCCAGTATTAATTTTATTACTACTTCATGGCCAGTAATGCAAGCAAAGTTAAAACTGACGGCAATCTTTGTTACGGTCATATTTTTGGCCCAATTTTTTTGAACAAAGAAACAATGTTCCTGTTATTTTTGAAACTAAGTCATTTACCCATTTAATTGTATCGAGAGACCCTCACTTTTGTCTCTCCATATCATTGACTGACCATTGTTGTACACTACTTAAACACTTGGGCAAGTTAAAGACTTAATATTGATAAAGACGTTTTGTATTATATAATTGTACATTTAATTTATAGTAATGTAACTATGTACTATTAAAATTGTTCATGTTTCATAATGAATTCTTCTTCATAGAAGCGGCTGTATTGTTCCTCATGTGAATAATGTTATTTAAAAGTTATTTCAATAAATTTTTTGTTCTATATAAAATTTTTTTCACTTCTAAATCCAACCACCACCAACCTAACCTAACATTGGAGGAATTTTGAATAATTCCTGCATCAACCAGAGCTTTGTGGAATAACTATACAAGCTAAAAATAAATCATTTTGGTGAATGTAACTGAACAATCTATTTCACGAATTTCGATATCATCTTTTCAATTGTTTATTCACAAATACATTTTGGAGTATAACGGTCACACCGAACTCATAACAGTTGAGTATTTCGAAGCATGTACCATTGTTACATAACAGACGTTTTTCGAAGAGGAATGCAGGTAAGAAAGAGCTTTGTTAGTACCGAATCCCGAAATGATAAATGCTGCTATTCGTCTTTCAAAGAACCAGGTGTGAGGTACTTTTGAAAAAACGACAAAAGTCTTCTCTTTGTATTCAACGATCTTTTCTTTTGCATTTCGCCATTCTTGGGAAAATAATCGTTAGGTAGACTTTCGAGAGGTACAAAATTGGATCAGAGATATAAGTTGCATCATTCATGCAGATACTATAGAGTACTTTGAATATGAAAATGAGTCAAAAACGCTTTATCTAAACGAACCGATGTTTCGTTATAACGACAAGAACACGGTCATACACATAAGGTCTGGAATCTATGGCAATTTTGAGTGGTGGGGGGTGGCACCAGTTTTGAAGAAAATGTTTCCATAATTATTCGCTAGGAGGACATAGGGGTATAATCACGTGATTAATCTTTGACAACAAAACAAACGGTTCGGACTCGAATAGTAAATGAAATCAATGACAGAAATATTATATCTTGCAAAATGTTTTCGAATAAATAAAAATCATTCTAACTTTCAAAAAGCTGATCGGATCTGATTTGTGATTGGCTGACAAAGTGACAATAGAGGACAGCGCCGCAGGTGGCGAAACATGAGAACCACGAAAATTTCCTCAATGTTTGGGTCACCCCCCACCACCCGAGTTGCAAGACCTATGTATACGATCGTGGACAAGAATAATGAATCAGTTTCTAACATGACCTTGACTCTTTCATTAAATTGCTTCATAGTACATCAAAATAAAATGAGCTATAATGGGAAATGTCTGTGTTCGAATACATCCTATACAGTATTGTCGTGGTTTTCGAACTTGATGTAAATTAAAAAAGAACAATTCTTCATTATGTAGTATTATAGACTTTCCAGAATATTAAACTCTGCGAACCATCAATAATAACAGACTTTTGGTGATTAATAAAGGCACACGCCGTAAGAATGGAGGATACGTCAACCAACCAAAAAATTAGATTGCTCAAATCAATTATTCCACAAAAAGTAGGTACTGAATATATTGATTAAGTTGAGAAAATATACCCAATTAGTTCAAAATTGAATGCCTAATGAGCATTATATTTAAATTGCTTCTTTAATAAAGTACAGGCGAGTTTTAATGAATAGCAAAAAGCGTTTTCTGGTTCAGTTTTGATGTTTACCGTTCAGGTTCAGCTTAATTATTTCTTCAGCTAGTGTTGGTCATTCACTAATTACTACTTCCTGTGAGACGAATGGAAGAGAGAGGATATGGATTTTGTTGTTGGTTATAATATTCCGACAAACACCTACCTACAAACGACATTCTCTGCAGAAAAAGAACGATCCGTCGCCATAAAAATAATGGCTTCAACCGGAATGCATCCTGCAGCCATGGATCCGTCGAGATTGGGATTCTATTTTCCGTTTTATACTCGATGAAACACCGTTTAGAGAAATCGATATGTCACTGAATAGGTTTCCGATCTACCAGCAATTCACAGGGACAGTAGAAAACTTAACCGCGCACTTTTCGACGTCTAACATTTTCAGATGACGTCATCGATATGTCAACTACAGACAACTATTCATTTATGACATAATAAACAATTCTCGAATTTTGATATTGATATAATTTTGTTTTCGTTTCATTAAATCATGAGTAAACAGTGGAAGAGATACTTGTTTTTCATCAATTTTATAGATACGTACTGAGATATTTCGATTTGTTTTTGAATTTTATGACTTTCACCATTGGGTTTTCGGAAACTTTAAACGTGGTTGAATAAGAGCAAAATTGTGCATTTGTGCGTCTGACAATATGCTATTTAGAAAGTTGCTAAATTCGACACTTATAATTGCTATACTCCTTCACTGCTTCGTTGTTTTTATTTTCTCAAAAATTAGAAGTTATTATTTTCTTTTCTCATAGTAGACTTCGACTTTTTAGATTTTTTAAAACATGATTCAATGACTGTTCTGTTTTTATTAAAAACACATATATTTCTTGTTGTTGATTTTCAAAAAAAAATGATAAGAATGATCTAGCTAAATAAAGTTCCATTTATTCGTAATAGGTAAATGTTGTGTATCTAAAATTTTCAATATCTCACACGAATGTTCGTGTGAAAAAAATGGTTTATGATGAAAACACTTTGTTGGGCAAATACGAGTATCTTCATATCGTTTATGAAATATTTATTCAATCATTGTAACCATTACAATACGAATTAGTATCACCGAATCTTTTATCAATATTCAACCTGTTATCAATGGTTACCTCCAAAGATACGATGCTGGCTGGTTCTCACTAAAACGCACGATTTCAGATCAAGAGATGAACAAAATAAACCTATCAATAAATCTTGACGCCAATAATATTTGTTTTCAAAATATGATGCTTCTTTATATTATTCATTTATTATCTTATTGTGCAGTTTTCTCTCTCATTCATATTGATTTACTGACCACATTAATCATATTTATCAATTCGCTCACTCTATATCATGTGATTTGGTAACCTTTGTTTTTAAATCTAATGTTTTGTTCAGATTTATGGAAATTGGCATCGTGTTTAATGCGCGTTGTTGTGGGACACCCTGTATAGTTTATTCGTCAATAAAAGTGAATACTGTTTTCATTGCACCCTCTCTTGTTGTGAACCAAGCCGCCTATGTGTTCTTTATGATTGTCAGGTGAATGTTGAGGTCATGAACTGGCAACCTACGACCTGCCGTTTTAACCTATAAAATCTTCGCAATCACAGAATTATATTCCGTTTCAGCAGATTGGGGTTACTGATTCATCGATTGCCACTTCCACACCAATTCCCGATGTTTCCAATTATACAGAATATAAATAAACCAACTCACGTCAACTGGAAGATGTCTAATAGCAGAACATAATTCGTTCTAAGCTGTCAGTCTACCACTTGATGGTTTCTTCATATTCGGTGGGCTAGAATTGACATTGACATAATTCATCAAAGAAAAACGCAATAACATCGCGAAATCCCATTAAAAATTGGATTCATTACCTCCAAAACATATTGTGAAAAATCTAATCGAGAAACCATCCCCAAATTTTTGTTTTGTTCATCTGAGTCTTCTTCACTTCTCATTCAAAGATTAATCTTTATATGGTCTATTCATTTAAGCAGCTCGTTAGAAAGTGTGATGTTGTTGCTTCTTCTTTTTTCAACGATACTCTGAAACAGAAAGTGAGGTTAAGCTTATCATTCAAATTGTTTTAAGAAATGTTTTCCTTGTGTGATGCTCAATTCCTCGAAACTCATTACACCTTTGCTGTGACATTAACTTGACGAAGATGAGCTCGTAAACGAACTTTATAGGTCGAGCTAAGAACCCTAAAATATCATCGTTTTCCGCGTTAGTATCTGCTGACGCTGGCTTTCATTCGGTACACCCTGTCCATTACGGATTTGGCCCATGAGCTCCACCCAACAGGTAATATATCTTACGATTGACAAGAAAGCTAATCAACTTTTTGGTCGTACCTGGAAAACGTTCAACCAGATGGTTGGTAGAAATAAATAGGTAACATTGGAAATCCAGAATGACTTGAATAAGTTCTTGAACATATGGTTTTCGTCTTCAACCATTGGCATTTTTTCAAGGTGAAATTTATGATTTGGTGACACTCAATATTAATAAAGAAGACGTGCGGATACAACGGATACTCTGACAAGCTGTCAAAACTCTCCTTCGAATAAATAGACTATTACTACACTCAGTGTCAACATTATAAACTTCTTGAGTGAATATTTCCTGGTGAAAATTCAACACAATATCCTTCGAATATCATACTTTGGAATACCGTCAGTTTCACTTCAATAAAGAAAATCACTTCGCGATATGACTTCGTCACGTCATTGTGACGTACATAAGATTTAACTGTCAGATGTCAATCACTAAAAAGGGACATATTTCGAAAAAAAAACTGGCACATTTGCTTCTATTTAATCGTGAAAAGGCGTTTTCATCTTCTATTTCCACAGAGCAATTGAATTTTTGCAAAATTGTAGCGCATCTCTGCCACGATCAATAATTCTGTCTGAGTGCGAGACCAAATATCGTAGTGCAAAGATATTTCCTGAATCAGACTCACGCTATTATCGATATTTCCGATTAGCTGAATTAAAACGTCATATGGAAAAGCAGTGACTGGGTTCTGGAATTAGCAGCAGTCATTTTCGAGCGCAATTAGCATTGTCTCTCCAGTGGCGTAGTTTATTGTTCAAAATCGGTTGGATTCTAATTTCCTCTAAGTTAATAATTGAAAGTTTTGGATTCACTAACCTCTGATCGAAAAGAAATCTAGATGAACTAAAGAATCATTCGGAATAATTCTACAATATTTCTACTGCTACGCTTGAAAACTTCATTTTAGAAGTGAAAATGATAATGACTCTGAAGATGTTCGATTACCAGTAGAAAAAATAACAAAAATTACTTGAAAACAAGCGTAAACTCTAAATTTCAGAAAACATGTTATACATAGCGTTTAATTTGAATAAAATTGTATGTTGTCACCCTGTATATATATGAAATAATGAAATTAATAAAAATCGAGTCGAAGAATATTTTTCATATCGATATTTTTCGTTGATGGACTATATGAGGCATGAATTTTAGGGGTACATACCCCTTTGATTGATTCCGTGACTGTACCACTGTCAATTTCGTGCACAGATGGGATGGCACAACAAAACAGATGTTAGCTGTTGGGGGCGCCTCCGACGGAGCTAACCTTCGACTAAAAAATTTACAGGAAGGTATCTGAAAAAATTGCTGTATTTTAGGTAAGAAAAAACAGAAGTCAAAACATTTTCCTCTTGCTGTTAGTATGGTGTTGACAACAATAATGTCTAAAACGTATTGTATTTCTAATGTGTGTTATCCAATTTCGATAAATATATTCTGAAAATCGAAACAATTTGAATGATAAACATAACCCAACTTTCTGTTTCGGAGCATCGTTAAAAAAAGACAAGCAGCAACACCGAAATTTCTAGCGAGCGCAGTCCTCTCGTCTTGAAAGAAACAAGTCTAAGGAAAATTCCGTGTCCTATCGTCTCTTTATTCGAAGATGCTACCTATCTTCTGCTGGTCCACGGCACATTCGTACCTGGTGATCACATACGTTCATGGCCGTAGGGATTTTACGTAAGTACGTACCATTAACGCTTAAGTGAGATGAAGATCTCTTTCTCCAGATGATTTTTCATCGCAGCTGTCCTCAAACTGGAAGAATTGGATTCTGTGTAGTATGTTATGTCACAATGCCCAATACATAACCAGCTTCTTCTGGCGATGTTATAAGCGTGAAAATATGCCCTAAGTCAATGCCTAAGTTGTCGATGTTTTCTTTTTCAAATAAAACGCCAAATATTTCGTATGATAAACAAGTGCTGATTGTTGAAAATTTTCAGAAATTTATTCGAAATGGAATATTGAAAGCTTCTAAGTGAGAAACCCTGTATATCTGGAACACGATGAAGAAGTTTATGACCGGTACAGCCCTGAGAATATCAATCTATTGTTTCTGTAGTTGATTGTAAAACATGTAGCTTCTATTATATTATGCCATTTCTCAGCCAATAAAAAATAGTGAAGCGCAGTAAAACTGAGAAAAAACTAGAACAATAAAAGCGTTTTAATCACGAGATGATTCTTCAATTGATTCCTGATTTGTGAAAGGCTGCTTAGCAACTGTACGGGCGCAGGTATAAAAATCAATTTTGCATTTATATTGTGTTGTGGGAGTACGACTTTCATTTCTGCATTGCTCTGTTGTTGATTCGAAAACTCTATAGGATGAGTCCCTGTTAATGTCAAATTCAATTTTATGGACGGTATCGTGGCTTATTCGTTCCAGCGGATTGAAAAATGCTTTACTGGGTGTGTACGATTTCCTGAACAAAAATGGACATTGAAGAACTAGACACTTCTTGCTCAACAACAGTTTCATCACGTTCACGAAATTTCAATATTAAATTTGTTGTAAAAAACACTTATCATGTATGTTTTTTTCTGCTTCAACTACATGCAATTACATATGTGAAAGAAAACAATATATACTGAGCATTCTTTCGAATCATCCCAAAACTTCGATCAGAGATAAATAAAGGATATTTTTCTCAAGCAGAATGATACACATGTCCCAAATTTCGATTTTTCCACAAAAAAACACGATACTTGAATTGGATTATTTCGAGAAGTTTTAGATAACCTCATCGAGTTTATTGGTTATATTTTACCTAGATATAGAAACAACAATTCGAGTGTTTGAAAAAACTATGGAAAGAAACATGGAATTTTTAGGAAGGATATCAAATTTATCTTTGATTCATTGATCGAATTCGCAGAGGTTTTATAACAATAAAGCCGCGATTATTTCGTGAAAGGTAGATTTTTCCGAACCATAGAAGTGTTTTCCAGATTTCCTCTGTGGTTTTAATAAATGAAAAAATATCATTATACATTTTCGAAAAATAATAAACACACTAATCTTCCATAAAACTAGAATTGAACTGCCGACAAAGTGATCGTGTAAACCATGCCGATAAATCGAAATGCAATTGATATCTGCAGTAAGAACGATCGTATAATTAAACTAATTTAGGTACCGTTTCACTGATGGAATCGAAAGGCAGTAAAGGGTCACTTCAATCATTGTGAACATCCCAATTAGCTTCATTATAAGAATTAAATTAACGTTTCATATGTCGTGTTAACGTTCTATTCAAAATTTAATTACACACAAAGGCTTGTATGAAGTTATCGTTTTGATTCTCGAAACAATCATTAAGCACTTCCCATAATGACGTATCAAGATCAAATTTATTATCTTCCTGTTTTCGTCTTCTTCAGCTAACCGAAATACGTATAACGGCATCTTGCGTTATTATAATATAATGTATCATCAATTATGATGATTACAATGGGCAAATATACAGTGAGCACGAAAAGGTTGAAATAAATTTACTGGATGAAAACAGTTGGTCGAACACCACAATTGAAATTTTCAAACTCACACTTTGACATATGACTTTTCCCGATCACAATATGCATTCAGAGAACCATCGATATTTTTCAATGAATCTTGCACACTGTGTAGGTTTTCTGGTTACTTTTGGTATAGCCTTTGTAAGGGTTGGTGCAACATTCTCTGTTGATAACAAATCAATTAGAGCTGATTATAAAATCGCTCTCAATAAATATCCCACGGGAAGAATAGTTTTTAACAGTCGTACTCATTTTTTTACAAGCTTTCGCGAATAATGGCCATGAAAAGAATGACAAGCATTCATGTTCGTCTTCCAGTTTTTATAATACGTTTGTGGTCGAAGGAATGAAATGAAAGAATGGCGATCTTATTTCGAACACAAAGGATGTATACTGAGGTACACACAAAATGTTGACTTGATATATAATCGAGATGATTCCAAATAAAATCGGAATTCCACTTTCACTAAACGATCTCTGAGCTTGTGTTGCACTCGTGTGTATTTTCAAGTTTCTCTGAACTAAACTGTCAAAACAATAATGTGCCTCTATGTATCGTGTAAACTAGTGAACCTTTCACTTATTACCAGTTCCATCCTTTCCGATTGGTTATTTGGCTGAACAACAGCTGATGAATGAGCATCGAAATTGAAATTCGTTATTTGTTTTCAGCTATCCATCGATTTTCGACGCATCGTTGCACTTTTTGTTGGCAAGCATTGCGTCAAGGTTATTTCAGGGTCATCCTTGACGTATGAACCAACAATTCATTGTATTTTTTTTCTAGTGCTCCGGTCTTCCAAGATGGAATATCGAACTGCAGTTTTTACTGAAATCGCTTCCTACAGGGCGTTCAGAAGCACAGTGCCGACATCAAGTTATTGTTAGATTTTTTAATCACTTTATTGATAAAAAAGGCATGACTTGGGCTAGCTTAATTTGTTTCTCATAAGCGTCTTGTGATGTGAGGTATAGTAAGAAACAATAAATATTACTTGTATCCGCTATCTTTCTGATTTGTTCAGATGTCGTCCAATGAGAACTCGCATAGCGACGGTTACAAAAGTATATTTCTAATCAATAGAAGAAGCCCAAATGGAGTATGTTAATGGAGGTGGGTAGCTCGAATTCAATTCGACCTATTCTTGAGTTGCTAGCCATAAAACTAGGTAGTTGTTTGTAGTCATTGTAAAACCGGGATTTGTTTACATTCTAATTCGTGCTGACGTGTGAAAATAATGAACACCTTTGGGCACCAATAAAAATTCCGAAAGCTGCTTTTATGAGTTTCTGAAGGCATATGTCTAGAAATACAACGCCGATAGAAATGAACACAAAATTAAAGCCTCGTTGATTTTCATCAATGTAGAATTTGAAGTATATTCAATTATACCGACGAGGTTCGTTGTAATATTAGACGCTTGAGATAAAGCACGGTCGTAAACGTATCAATGCCACGTAATCCGCATACATAAACGTATTTTTTAGCGGCTGAACTAAGAGTAAAGGCAAAAGAGTTTGTCAACATATGACAACTGAACTAAGAAGGAAAATATAATCTTTAATAAGTCACCAACAAACAAAAAAATTGTAGGTGCAATTAACTAAATTCTCAGAATACCTCTGCATTCATGAATAAATACCAATGAAAAAATTGTAATATTTGATATCAAGCAATTCACGCTTTCTGATTACAAACTATTTTTTAATAACTTCCATTCTCTAGATCGGTTTGTTGTTAGAGCGTGTTTCGAAGTTTTTCCGGTATGTGTGATGTGACTCGTAATTTTCTAGTAATTTGTCAATATCTCGTACCCAACTGATCTCGGCTAGTACTTGATCAAGATACGGGCAATTAAAAGTGCTAATGCAATCTAAAAGTGCTTAATTGTGAAATGTGCACTTTTTGTTTATTATTAATTAAACGAAGATGAAATGACATTACATTGCAATTTGCAAGAGGGTACCCGAAAAAATCTCCAACAGCTTTATTAGTCAGACCGAAATCCTGCAGAAGCCCTGATGGAAAATAAAGCAGTGAGGTCGCTGTAATGACCTTGGTGGCACGGGAACAGTTGTTTTATAGAAATCGTATTAATGATAACCATCTCATTATATAATTATAACATTCTACTCGTAATTGAATTTTTTGTTTCAAAAATTCTCGCCCTCATAATTGAAGTAATATAAACGTGTCTAAATAATTAATTTCTTAGCAATAATGGCGAAGGAAGACCGTTACTGGGTATTCAAAAATCAGCTCTAGCATTCCATTTTTATAACTTCACGTTTCGTTTCGCCAAAATCTGAAAAATATATACAAAACATACCAATGAACGTGAAAATGCTAGCACAATTCGGTTACATATTTTTAGCAGCCAATTTTCATCAATAATTATACGTGTTGATATGCAGTACACGTCATCAAGAATGTCTAAGTGACGTAACTGTGTTTGCTGGTATTTTTTGCGATATTGCCCAGAAATGATCATTGAGAGTTTGAAAAATATCACGTTTGGTCGGCAAAACGTGCCACAAGTACCTGTTAGATTTCAGTCGGTGGTTCACAAAAAGCAAATTAGGGGGCATCAAACAACTTAACTGAAGAGCTCCTCTAGTGCACCTAATAGTGAGCTTAATACTTTAAGCCGGTTATCCCTTAATGAAATTCTGTTTGGGAATGCCGACAAATGATGTGATAATATTATCTCTATTATAACAAAAAATGACACTGACTGTTCCCACAGATTTATAGTGGCTCTAGATGGTGATATTCAGAAAGCAATTGAGATTTATATCCAGAAGTTGCTCAGATTCACGATAAATGAAGGTGCCTGTTGAGCCTGAATATTTTTTGTGTTGATTTTGGGAATTTAAAAGTTTCAATAATTGTGGGGTTTACTTGATTACATTTCTATCGGAATGAGGGCTTTTCAACGTTTCGTGACAATTGACATTCTAGACGCTACGTGTCGTTTGGCGTATTTGACATTTAGTAGGAAGCTTGAACAAACCCATGTATAATCACCAACAACAATATAACCAAATAATATCCATAAGATTTGGCCAGGAAGCTGAGTTTTTTATTGCCATTCAAACGATTTCACTACCTTAATATATACAACTAGATAACTCATTCATACAACAAGATATTTCAAGATAATCCAAGAAAAAATACTACCGTGAGAATAATTCACGAGTTCGATACATCATTTGAATAGAGCACTGAATGACAAGTTCACATTCAACCAAATCCGTATATTTTTACAGTTTCATTTCCATAATATTATTTCGTAAAACTAACCCATGCTGTGCATCCTTATCTTGAGAACACTAATATATGAATTTATTACCGGAAAGCAGCAAATTGAGGACGATATAGCCGCGCTTAGAAATGACGAAACCAGAATAATGCCCTTTTTCTTGAAAATATCTAGTTATACAAGATTTATTTCAAAAACACCGGATATCGTGTCCGGAGATCATGCGCTACCTTATTTGTATCTACAGGATGTGCTTTTTTCATCGAGGTGAATAAAATTATTATTAAAATCATTACCACCAAACGATGATCCGATCAAGCGATGTGGAGCTGAAAAATCTGCCAGCAAAGAATGATTCGAAAACACTGTACGTGGGAATGGAGTTTGAGTTTTTGGTCTATTCGTTGTCAAACCTGCTCGCAGTCGATGAATCAAATTCCGGAACGTTCCTCGGCTAATTGGCAAATTTGCTAACATGTCAACCTTCCATTTTTTTATTTACGCCGCCGAAGAAACCTCAACACGTTGGGCAAAACGAAATTACCAAGACTGACAAGAAGTGACGAATGATAGACGTTTTTCTTGAATGACAGACCTGGTCTTTGTAGCGCCTTTTTAGATATAGTGAGGAACACCAAAATTTCAAACATTTTCACAAGGTATATGGTAGAATGTGCGAAATATCTCCCTTCATAGCCAACTTATGACAAAACCGGAAGTCGTATGCAATTTGTTCGATAGAATATTTTGAAATCTAAAAATGTTGTTACAAACAACATTATACAAGAATATAAAAGAAATACAATGAACCCAGCAAAACACACGATCGATATTTTTCGTGTGAAATAATCCAACAAATGAATATCAATAAACCTCATTATGAGATGTGCAAAAATAATCGATTACTTATTTTTTTCATGTTCGCGTAGTCGCCACTTTTAATAGGTAATTACCGTCTGATATTGCTCATAAAATCGTTTATATGTAAGCGTTATAATATTATATGGCAATGATTCGTGATGTGACACCACTGCATAATCACACAATTCCCACGGTTTTCAAAGTGGTTATGTCATTATTACTGCTGGACATTACTTATGTATATGGCGTTTACTGCACGCATATAATCACTGCATCACTCAATATTTTCAATCGGGACTGGGCCCCGTCGTTCTATTTGTCTCATATTAATAAACTGGTGAGATATCTCCCAGATACGAATTCAAATCAAAGTTATTCGCATCATGAAGATTTTCAAACCTTAACCTCACATCTCACATCATAACAGATCAATGACATATGAAAATCATTTAATATTTCATAGAGTTCATAGAAAAGCAGAAAGCAAATTTACACAGCACAAAATTTAGACAGCTCACTGATCATGTGATATTTGTTTTGGGATAGTATTAGTCATACGAAAAAACATCTTCAAACGTTGCAAATAAAATACCAAGAATCCGCGAAGTGGATTTCATTCTGAAGATAACTCTACACAAACTTATTATGTGAGTCATTTTAGTCAGTTCATGGGGAAGACATTTTGTTATGTCTCCTCAAATTATATCTGCCTATTCGTCAGTTCAGATATTTGTTAAAAGGGCTTGGTTCTTCTCACATCTTGGTAAACTAAAATAGTGCTACTACTTCAGTGAAAATGAGTGAATGATCTTGTATTCAATATTGTTATTCATCTGTATAGTAATTATCACAGCAGAATTCAATCAATTTCAGCTAAGATTTTTTCAAATATTGAATTATCAGAAATCATCCAAATTAGTCATTTATTCTTCACGGTTGAAACATTTCTTAGCCGTTACAAGTATAGGAAAAAAAACATGGCGGTACCACTTCTACGGTTATAGTTCTTTTTCTTCTGTACCTACCATACAAATAGAGGCGCCTCCATATATAATGAGAATTGCATACAGAAGATGGCGTGAAAAGTAAATATATCTACCTACACGACTCGCTTATTTTTTTCCAATGGCTCATGCGTTTGAGAATAGAATATTTAATTGAATTTAACTTGAAACTATTCGTAGTACTCGCCAACATTTGTGATTTTCGATACGTTTTGTATAAAGAACAAATGTTTCAAAACGAATAATTGTGAATCAATAGGGCGGAACAATATAATTTTCTACTTTTAGCCTGCTACGATCATAAAACGCGATAAAATATTTTTTTCTCATGAATAAGCACGTAAGAGTCTCTTTCATGTTTTTCGTTTGATAGTCAGAATTCCGTAGATATCTCGAAAATCGTGATGAAACAATGAATATTTATATCTCGAAGCATTTGAAACATTTAATGAAATGCTTATCATCCATTCAGGTAACCAGTAAGAAATTCTTTGAATCCTTTCTTTTTATTATAAAAGTTCGGTTCCCATGGTCTCTTTGTAATACATCGTCATTGAAAGACGAGAATTCGGCTTGCACATGCATTTTTATGCGTTCTATTTTTGTTCTTATTCGGTTTTTGGTCGACCATTCCACGGATTTTTGCACATAAAGATCCACCGAGAAAATCGGGTTCTTCTCGTGTACAGGCAATACAAGACAACAAAAAAGTCACGATTATTATGTGACCGACGATAAGACTAATAATTGCTATCATAATTGTTTTTTTATCACTTAAAACTTCTCTTCGTGAGATAGTTCTGTGATTTGACAGTTGTCAAATAACCGAAGGTTGGCCAATTCACATTGACACCTTGTGAAATAAAATATGTTATAGCTGTTACATCTTCTCAATTCATAGGTAGGTATTTATTGCGAAATTTGAAAAGTAATCGTATACATCAACATGTAGGTAGGTAGATATGGAATATAGGTAGCTAGAACTGAACCATCACCACATATTTGTCATTCGTTTCATTATATAAGCATAATTTAAAATATTACACATAGTAATAGAGAATATTCCAGTCACCTACCCACATGCCAACTTGCAACACTACTTTCACGATAGGAAGCATCTTCGTCTAAGAATGTCAGTCCTATGGTGTAGGTACCACAACATGGAAGTAGGCATTGCTCCATAGGCGTACAGTCGGTGGGCAGTCTCTCGAAATTTGTATATTATGACATATTTCATGTGCTTACAAGTTATAGAAATTTTGATATCGATGCTGTCAAAGACACAATCAATGATTAACTAACTAGTCATTTTATTCATTTGAGGAACTTGCTCGTGATAGATTTGGTAATCCCTCAATACAATACAAGATTTTTTAGGCAACAATTGAGTTTATAATACTGATTCAAATATTCTTATTTCTGAATAATTGAATCAAATTCTTGTATAAATCCCAATATCATGTAAATCAGATTAAACAGTTTCCATATATTATAATTCAATAAATGCATTCCTTGCTCATTTGCATGGTTTTTTCGTTTTCACATTTACAGATATCTTTGTAGCTGTAAAAGTTGATCGTCTATGGCCAGTTGTAAGTTTTTTGAATGATTATTTTTACAGCTTTTACCATAATTCTGAGCGAGAAAAAAAATAACGCATGAATGAACGAGTTGACACTTGTAGAACTATGATGTAAAATCAACAAAATGATTTTGTTGAACATTCCTTTTGAAAAACATCAAGTGATAGAATTGCATTTTACGACGCCTCTGAGGTACCTTCTTCTGCTATTGCAGATAATCCACACAGCTTCACGCAAAACTACGGCTTCGTCGATCGACATACATTCCAGAGAACATTCTCTTTATTTTTATTACTCATATAGTCCCATAGCAATATTGCTTCCCAGTGGCGCGTTAGGGTGCAATAATGAATATAGGTCACTTGGTTTCTATACAAAATAATTAGGTATGTTAATTACATCTAGCCTATCATATATAGACTAGAATAAGTAATTCCTTTCATTATAATCTAATTTTGAAAGTCGGTGTTCCGTGAAAACAGTAGTTGACTTCAGATTGACATTATTTCAGAGGTATTATTTTCATTCAAACCAAATTGGGATCAAACCAGTTCCATATCATCCATCTGATCATGTTGATCAAATGAAATTATACACACTTCCGTAAAGTGATTCGAATTTTGCGTTCCTATATTCCTTAATTATATTGAATGTCACTGGAAGTGATATTTCCAATTTTTTTTGGGATGGTTGAAGGTGAGGATTTTTCAACTTTAATGGAATTTCATGAACGTTATTCAATTAAGTTTCTTAATAAGTACGCCACTGAACTGCCATGACATCTTTCCAGTTTTGGTACAGACTCATAGGTATAAGCATCATTCACCTAGTGAATGAATCACGACGAAGAATGAGAGAAGTCCGGATCCGGGAGACACTGCGAATACCTATGGTCATATTTTTCTCACAGACATGTATCCTGATGATTCAGATAAGCTAAAGATAGATTCTGTTATACCCAATGATGTATGTTCACGACTTACTATTCATTATTTGAAATTTCAGTTTTCAACCTAGGTGCATTTCACATTTTTTGCAACTCATGAATATTGAAGTTGAGTGAAATGTTGAAGGTTGGGTTATTTCAATCCTTTTGGATTCAATCTCCAATTACGGCAATACAATTGGGATGACAGCATATCAATCTTGAAACATTGATTAATTTTAGTTACGAAAACCAATTAATACATTTTTAACCGAATTGTCCTCTAAATATTCAAGTTCTGCCTGAAATTCACATCATCATGTCAATTTTCAGAAGAAACGTAATTCATTGTCAACACTTCAGTTTTCGATTACTTATCGAAACAAAAGTAATTTGCACTTGAATGTGCAAATGAGTTGAAGTAGGGTATTTTATTTATATCAATACTACGAACGACCTCTATGAGTGATTGCCGATGATTCAATTCGGTGATGAATACGATCACCTTCTTATAGTTTTCTGTAAAATTGTATCGGAGTCATAGAACTCGTTGAATTCGTTGTTTGTGAGGATATACAACAGAGGACGATTGTTACTTCCTTCTTATATGTGTTTTGTGATTCTTTTGTTTGTACCCCATGTCCCATGTCTCTTGTCATTTGTGTAAGAAATAACTTTACACAAGAGAATTCTATTTATTTGTGTATCAAATATTTCACATCTCATGTATTCTTTCATAGATAATCTATCAATATTTTGTTTTTGCCGATTTTTGAAATCTCTAGTTATATCGAAGCCGCAATTATAGCTACTACGAATTGATTTTTATTTCATACTATTATGGATGTATCTAAACGTTCCTCTTTCACGATACCGAAAATGAATGTTAGATATAATGGGAAATTGAAGGAAATTCTTTCGACGAAACCTAGACCTGAAGGACAGGATCTTTCCAACATTCCCTTTATAAAACAAAGTGACAGTTTAAGGTTACTTCCTAAGTATTCTGCAAGTGAGTATATCCCCAATAAAGCGAAATTCTTTAACCTATCTTGATGATTTAGTCCTAGCTAAGTCTGCAGACGATGGAATCTCAATGGATGATTTGGATCACTTACAACAAGATTTGGAAAAACTTTACTCCACTAGTGCAATTCGATTAAGATATTTTTTGTCAGAAATCGGAGAAATTGACAAACATGATGAAGGGTCGGATCGTAAAGCTCATGATAAAGTAATGTACTATCAGTAGACACTGATTAATACCATGCTTATTCAATATTTTGCAGACAACCTTGAAAAGAAAACGTCCAGATGAGAAACTCAAATTTAAGGACATTAAAAATGGCACGAGAGTTAAGAAAAAGAATTTAGGGTTCCCAACCAATTTCCTTGGTGATTCACTCCAAGAAATACCAAAAGTCACTCTGCCTAAAAATGATAACTCTGATAAGTTTTGGGCTTCTATAGAACCATTCTGTTCTAGTGTTACAAAAGATGATGTTGTTGTAAGTATAACAGAATCATATCATCTTCCTACATAATAGTCATTTCTAATTTCAGTCCATAGACAGTCTCATCCAAGAATTTTCCAAAGAAATTGATATTAAGATTCCTGAAGTTGGAGACCATTATGCCAATGGGTGGTCTGAAGAAATTATCAATGACGAGCAGAATCTAGGGAAGTCACCATCAAAAAAAGGTGCACCCACAGCAGATATCAAGAAAGATGGACTTCATGCGTGAGTTCAGTTTTTATTTTATTTACAAATAAAATTCTAGGGTTATGACTATTCCACATTATGTAGCTTTGATAGTAAATTTATTTTTCAGTATGCTTGAGACATTTCCTTCGCCTCAGGCTCAAAGGCTTCTGAATAGTTTACCCAAAAATGGAGAAAACGAGTCAGAGCCCAATAAACAGAAAAGTAAGACAGTTGCAATGTTGTTAATGTCAAATATTAAAAAAATCTCTCATTTCAGCAACAGAAGTCACGAAAGTTAGATCAAGTACAGGGCAAAAAGTTGGTAGATGTTTAGATAGGAGATTGAAAAAAGAACTAATGGAACAAGGAATCATAACTATAGAGGATTTGACAAAGGTAAACATGATATTTCTGTTCATGATATTTGTTGTTGATCATTTATATTTCTGGTAGTTTAATTTAATGTGATTCGATTATAGAACATGCCAGAAGATGAAATTCTGAATGAAATAACTAAATGCCAACAAGAGTTAGCTACTGTGAATGAATACAACATAGTGGAACTGAATAAACTGAAAAATGTAGTGATGAATGATCTTCGTTCAAGTGAACTAAAAGAACAATTGGAAAAAGTTGATAAACAGGTTTGTAACATGATGTACACCAAAAAAATATGCTTCCATCGAATTGGTTCCAGGTCTTAGAATTATACAATAAAATCATTGTTGCGAGAAAAACTGCACAACAAGTAGAAGGTGATGATTTTGATAAAGTAGTTTTCACTGAACAAATCACAAGGGATTTTGAGGGTCAAGCTGATGCCCTACTAAAACAGCAAATAGAACTGAACCGTCAAATAAATGGTCTCACTGATAAGCAAATGATTTACTGATGGTCAAGTTTGGTACAGTCTGTGATAAATTCTCATGGTGAATCAACCTGTTTCAAAATGGAATTAACGTTCGATTTGAACAGGTTGATTAAAAGTGAAGTGAACTTTGAATAATATTTCTTGCACCTGTCGATTATAAGAAACATTTTAGCTTGCAAGAATTTAGTACAATATTATTTTAACCCAAAGACTAATATATCATCTTTACAAATCTCAGAATTTTCTATTGAGATTCTCGAAGATTACTAATTTTCAAACAATTGTGATAAGTATTATTTATCGTTTTCAATTTCAGTAGCAAATGAGGTTCATTTACTAAAAACAAGTATTAATTATTCAGTTTTGTAATCCGACATACAATCTATTCTCTCTCATAAAGAAATCGTTATATAGGGTTTTCACTTATATTCTGTTACCTCTGTAGATTTTATTATATAATTTGTTGTTGAGGTTTTTCCTTTGAGTACATCCAAGTTTTAGTGAAAGAGTATATCTTTCAGGAAAAATGCTTTTAATTCATTTTGTTTACCGGATCTAAGTTTATTGCAAAAATTTAGGAGGTATATACATATATGTGGACAGCCTGTACATTGATTATTTTATGAATTATTTAAGGGAACCATTTCTGTAAAGAATAATGAAACATAATTGTATGTGTAACTATACATATGTACATTTATTTATAATGTAATAAGTAGTGAATATTTTTATTTTAATTCTTTCTTTTCCTGATGTACGAAAACATTAAATAGGGAAATGTACAGGTATATTAATTGACATAAAATGAAATGGAAAATAAAGTAATTCTTTGAATTGTTCATAAGCTAGGAATAATACTTCTCGAGAATAAAGTCTACTGATCTGAACAGGAATAGCCATAGAAAATCAGTTGATATTTTGAATTTTCTACATCGAAAAGAATCTTCAATAGGATTGATAGGTTTTATTTTGCTGGTGTCATAATCTGACTTCCGATATATAAATTGGGTTTTATACATGGGCTATTCATGGGCTGCCATTTTGACATTCAAATACATGATTTTCCGAACAGTTTGACTTCGATTTTTGAATCCTGAAAGCATACTCACGCAGCTGTATTAACAAATCTCAGATCGCTAAAGAAAACACCAAATTTACTAAAAAATAAATGGTTTATTCAATATAGTATGTACATTGTAATATAAACAAATTGATACATTTCTCTTGAGATATTAGTTCACAATTTGAGTCTTTCAAATCAAAGTCATTATTTATCACTCGAATGGAGATAACGGATTTGTACTTTTTATGTTTTTCAAGTAGTATTAACTAGTTCATAAACTCTACATCATCGCCAAGAACTCTCACCGCTTCATTTAGTAAACGGAAACGAATTGTCCAAATTAGTAATAACTTGATTTACATCAAGTTCATAACAATATTATCGTTTCATAAATTTATAAACATTAAAAATATCAAATTGGCGTATTTCACAAAAAACGTTCGGTTGTAACTTGAAAAATTGATGAACATAGAAACAAAAAAAATGAGTCATAATAATTCCACTTCATAAAATTCATATCCAAATCTGATTAATGCAGACGCATCCATAGCCTTACACAAAATCATTTGCAAAGTTAAATAATCATATTGTGGAATAATTCGTATACGATAGTGTTCTCATTCCATTCTCAAAGTAATGTCTACATTTCTTTTTTGTTTTTAACCATGTTAACTCGCTGTACTTGTGTAAGGTTATGTGAAAGCAACTTGAGTTTTCAATGAATTTGATGTGTAGAACTGTAATTTACATAATAATTTGACATTCTGGACATGGACAAAGTATACCAAGTATACCGTACTATATTATAATAATATAATATTTTGTCGATATCAGCCAGTATCATGAGATCTTCAGAATTTTCTTCAAATCATCAGGAAGAGAGGTAACAATCTCATCCAATCGATGATTCAGTTTTTCTTTCACCGATTCATTAACCTGCATATCTTGTTCTTGGCAATTGTTTATGCTGCTCTTTATTCTCAACACCATGTCTACAACATGCACTTCTTCCCTGCCTCTTACCCAGTCCTTCAAATCCTGGAAAATAACCCATTCAATTCAGTTTTATTAGTAGTTCGTTATTTCAAAGTTGATGGAATCTCCATGAAAATTTGCTTATTATTACTTTGTATTTCATTAAAAATATCTTACTGCATTTGACAAAGCCTCTAACTGCAATGTCTGAAGCTTATGTGTTAGATTTGTGTGTCTGCTGTTGAACCACACTTTGAAATTCGGAGATCTGAAGAATTTTTTGTACAATCCAACCCAATCCCCTTTTATGCCTGTGTTATTCAATGTCAATTGAGGTCCTGCTACATCTAGAGTAGCAAAAAAATCATCTGGATTAAAAGGTAAAGGTTTTGGAGCATCCTGAAAAAAATCTATAATTAACTATCCAATGGATGAGGTTAAATAAATCCTTACCTTGAATGGAGAAATGCTTTTTTGTAGAGGCATCAAGCTAGCTATATATCTTTCTAGAGGAATCATAAAACTTTGTGTGAGTTCTAACAAGTGCCTTCGTAATAGAGCTGATTGAACTTCCAAAGGTCTTTTTGAATTGACTCCATTCATCAGTTTCTTGATAATATGTTTGTCTTTTTCCAGGAAGGTTTTGTAAGTTGTGTAAATTCCAGAACTATTACACATAACTTTGGTTGGAGCAGTTTTTTTCAGTTTATACTTCTGAGCTTGGCCTGATGAAGAATGATTGAATTATTGATGTCTCAGTGTATCATGATACTAACCCATATCATCACTCAATCTTATAGTATGAGGCCAGTGATGCAATGTTTTACTGAAGAATGGATTTGTTACCCCCAAAATAACAGGGGGAGGTCGATGAAGTTTACTAGTATATTGTTTGAATTCACTATCATGTATAGTGAAATATGGTCTATAATCACCACAGTATTGCAAAGGATAAATTAGCCTGAAACAACAATGATTAAATTCGAAAATGAAAGTAAAAACTCTTATCCATTGACTTACCTAGTCAAAGCCAAAACCATTGAAGAGCAATGTGCAGGAGATGAGGCCATTACTACAATGGGTTCAGAAATCATAACAAGTTCCCATAACAGGTGAACATAAGAGATCACTGGTTGTAAAATCTCAAATAAATTCAACAATTCCACATGTGTTTGGATCTGGTTGTCTCCAGTCTCACTAGATAAGGCCAACATAGATGTGGAACAATTCATTGAAGATGGAATATATGTCTGAAATTGTAAGAAGATCACTGTATGGTTGAGAATAGATCTAATATCCAACTAACCTGGAAAACAGTTCCCAATAGAGGCAAATTGAGAGCTATTCCTGGTTTTGGTGAGGGCCAACTTCTGATACTGTAACAGACTGCCTCAAGGCATACCTCACCATTATCAAAATACTCTGGAGCAATATACCTGGATATCTCACTGAATAGGTTATTAAATGGAAGGAAGGAAATGATGACTACACTCTGGAATAATTTTCCTGTAATTAATATGTATATTGCCACTTTTCACATACCTTCTGGAAATAACCCCTTGGTAGAGTGATATCCTTGACTTGTCTGAAATAAACATATCCCCAATAGTATGAATGCTCTATTTGCAGAGATGTAGCACATTTAGCATTGTAATTGTTATGTTCAGGGGGGATATTTGATTTTCCTTGGCAATTTGGCAGCCTTATAATGAAACTGGTATCTCCCATGCATCCTGAGTTTGAATCTGGGAAAGCTAGGTAACAGATATTCGAGATTTCTTGCTTCGTAAGCGAAACATGTTTTGGATAAACACTCTGAAAACATGAGTGGTAAATAGATGTCAAAACATGAGGAATTGCAAAGTTGCTTACTTCCAAAGCTTGCCCAAGCTCCAAATCGAATGTTACTACACAAATACAGTAGATCCAATTATGGAAATCATCCCAGACATCTACTAATAATTCATTTTCAAAACTTTTATCTTCTCCATCTGTCATAGTTGACATCGAGCGAAAACAAAAACTAGTTAACCCTCATTCGCCTTAATGTTCCGACCAATAAATGTCAATGAAATCATATGGGTATCCGACCGACACTTCATTATTGTCACTTTTCGAAGGTCATGAAAACTCGTTCTGTTACACTTTTCTGCAAGAATTCGGAAAGACCAGATCAGTAAAATCATTTCAATAGAGAATATTGATTCTGATACTTCAAAATTCAACTCATTAATTCGAAAATTTTGTGGGACTACTAGGCTTCCCTAAATAATTCGACATTGATTAATCACTTCGAATTTCGAAAAATAGAAAATGGTTATGGTGGTTTTGCCGGTGTCTTGGGCATTCTGAATTTTCATATACGTCATATCTGAGATGTATATAGAAAATGGTGTTTTGACTCATAATAATATTATAGTTACGTGTGGTTACGTTGGTACGAATATATTGGTAGTTGATAGATCTATTTATGTGTCACCCAGAAGATGGCCTCCTATATCTTCATTTCCATTGTATTTATAATAATCATTTATCAGCCTTTCGTTACTTGTTCTTCGGACTATAAATGAAAAAATCAGTATTTCTAGTGAAGTTACTATGTATGGATGATAATTTTCAATTGATATTATAACGAAGGTGGCGTCATCTCATAGTGAGCAAACATACTAGAACGTTAAAATTGATGATTGAGTAGTCGAATGCTTTGATTCCATTTTCTACTATACCACTTAGTGATCATGAGTGCAGGAGTATGATTTTGTTCCATTCGGTCCGGTTGGTTTATCTAAAACATGATTTCATCTAGTTTTAGATAGGGATGTCTCGTTTACTGTTTACATGTTTGAATGAAGCAAATGATTTACACTTTATATGGATTCGCAATATTTTTTTTCATATATTGGTGTGCTATGTGGTTGTTGCACGTAATAGCAATTTTTTACAGGTAAGCCTTTTGATTACCTTGATAATATTTTCGATATTGTCAGTGTTGCACAAGTTTGAATATTTTTTTTTGTTACAGTAAATATAGATTGCATAAAAAAGTTAATCCTGTACCTAGTGATGAACCCTATCCAGGAGTTTCAATTCTAAAACCCTTAATGGGTGTAGATCCTCATCTAATTTCCAATCTAGAAACATTTTTTACTATGACATACCCAATGGTAATAAGTTTAGAATATGTTGTATTTGAATAAATTCTAAATGGTGAAATTTTCAGTTTGAATTACTTTTTTGCATTGAAGATGAGAAGGATCCTGCAATAGATGTAGTGAATGATTTAGTTAAAAAATACCCAAATGTTTCCACATGTATCTTCATTGGTGGATCAACAGTTGGTGTTAATCCAAAAATTAACAATATGAACAAAGCCTATGAAGCTACTAGTTATGATTTAATTCTCATATCTGATAGTGGAATAAGAAGTAAGATTGTATTGTTGCTCTAGAATCTAGAATGAATAAAAACTAAGTTAATTTCAGTGAAAGAAGATACTTTACAAGATATGGTAGAACACTTGACTGAAAAAACAGGCATTGTTCATCAGATGCCTTTTACATTTGACAGAAATGGATTTGCTGCTACATTGGAAAAGGTAAATAATGATAAACATAATATTTTCTGTATCCAACAAGAATTTTCCTTCAGATATATTTTGGTACTGCTCAATCTAGAATGTATTTAGCAGCAGACTGCCTTAGGGTGAATTGTCACACAGGCATGTCTACATTGATGAGAAAAGCAGTTCTGGAAGAACAAGGAGGACTGAAAACATTTGGCTGCTACTTGGCTGAAGATTTTTTTATTGCAAAGTCATTTCTAGACAGAGGCTGGAAAACTGCCATTAGTAGTCAGCCTGCTCTACAAAATTCAGGATTCTGTGATGTAAATAGTTTTCAAGCCAGACTAACAAGGTGAGTCACCTCATCTCCTATGTAATTCCAATTTTGTGGTTTGATATTTGAATCATATAATTCAATGAATAACACTTAACATCAATTTGACCTGGGTATATAAGCACCAATGAGTGTAAGTTATGAAAGTCTCATTGATACTGTGAATATTTATTATGTTTGCTAATATACTCCATTCAATCTCAAACCATTTTTGGGGTGTGGTCTTATCATAATTAAACATATTTATCATTCTTTCAAATAAATAAACACTCCAAAATTATTTAATCGAGCCAAAAATCCTCTTCTGTCTATATAACAGCTTTATATGGAAATTGACCTATGGTGAAAAAAAGAGAGACAGTTAGAAACATTGTTTTCAGGTTCAAATTCAATGAATTTAATTGATCATCAATTCACCTAGGTTTCAAAGATTGATTTCCTTTGCCAAGGACATATTTTTGGTTGAATTTTACGTATCTGTAGATTCGTAGATGATATGTATTGATTAGCACCATCGCCGTTTTCATTACATTATACCAAATATTCGTGTGGGTCTTCGAAAATTACGTTAATGCGGACCGACGACCTATTTAGAAAGATTAATTAGTTCGTTTCCCGTAGTTTCAACGTCTTTCTCTCTCCAACTTTCCTCTAGCTCCTCCCATACTCATGCAACCCTTTTACGAAACACCAAATATTGTTGAGATACTTCTTGGCAGATATTCGTAGATGGCAGTTAACGATTGCCTATTAGACCCTTGATCCTTCATAGTTTTAAAATCAATACCATCGATAACACCTACAATGGAAATTCCTGCTACTATATTGAACAATGGCGATCCCAATAGTTATCTGTTTATCTATGTATTGAAGAAATTGCGTGATTGTCAAGATATTTAAATTAGAATTGTGCGTGGAAAGTTATCGATTATAGATATCCGTTCAATAGGTTGGTAAATTCTTCAATGGCAGTTCAGTTTTAATTTAATAACGTTGCTCTGGCCAACTGAAAATAAATAATTTTGAATTCAGTACTTTATTGTTCTTTCAGTCTTGAAAAAAGAGTACCCTGTATAATAGCGAGCAGGTGACTGAATATTTAACAACTCTGAACGTCTGTAAAAATAAGATTGCTATCTCGTAAATAAATGAAGGTGGAACGTTCTCGATATCTATAATATCAATAATGGAAAAACTCAGGTTATATTACCACTTTGTATAATCTCACATTATTTTCTTGTTTGAGAACATCTCTACAAATAGAGGCAGTATTATTCCAACATCCTTATCAATGATAACTCAGTGGTTATTGGGAAATCTGTTACTTTTATCGAACTTATACGTAAAATAATTAAGAAATTGTAATATCCGCAATGAAATCCTTATATACTGTTGAGTAATTTCATCAACAAATGTGCATCGAGAACGTTATTTTCCATACGTTGTTTTCAGTGTGATTCAGAGTGTTTTATATTTTTCAAGTACTAAAATTATTTATCTACGATATATTGATAAAATGATAAAATATAATTCTTCGAATAATTTACACCCCGTGATATTTCACGTAATATTTCTATGCAATATTAGTCATTTTTCAATATTCAATGAATTGATCCTCTGATAGCTGAAATCAGTTTTTTATGCCGATACAACGAATTTTGTTCTTGACGTATCTAGAAAAAAGTTATCACCGAATTGCGACCGATCCAGAATAATTTCAAGGTTATCTACTAATAGTGAGATTCCAACAGAAATATTTTTCGTAATTTGAAGTAACTCTGATAACAAACCGTTAGTTTCACCATAATGAACATATTTTAATTTGAATGTTTCTTTTATTGTCTTCACGAATTTTCGAAATTATTCAACTTCAAGTTCCCTATTCAATTATATCATTATTTTACCTCGTGAACGCCATGTAAGAATTTTTTTCTTCGAATATCTAAATGAGTATGGAAGAGCAAGAAATGTAACTAAATAAATTACTCTGAAGTAGTAGAGCAATATTTTATATTTCATTAATATAAATTCAGGATACTGAACAAAAACTATTTTATAGTGAACATTCTGAAGTGATAATAATCATTGTTTCGATCGCACATTTTTTATTGATATAATGGCTTGATTCATTATTTCGTCCTTGATGACGTATTTAGGAAACAAAGGCAAATAATGTATGTGTGGTTGAATTTATCTGGAAAGCACGGTGTATCGCATAACGCTTATGTTGTTTACAAGTATTCATACAAGAAATCGCAGGAAACGGTGAATAATCGGAAAAAGTGGGAAACGTTTCGAAGTGAGACTGAGTTTACTGTTTAGCACTGAGAGCTAATACATTGTTTGCGATTGATCATTGACCATTAACATTGATCAGACATGATACTTGGATGAGTACGTTATAAAAAAAATATTTATCGCCATTCAGATAACCTATAGACGAGTATTCATGCAAATTGATTTTTTGAAATTTTCCAGAAAAGTTAACAAAGGTACCTTCGGACCTCAATTCATTGCGATTCTTACGTATTTTCATGTGCTGATTCCGAATATATGGTCATTTGAACTAATTTACTGGTTTCAATACAGTTACTTATTTCATGAAATGATTTTATGCTTAGTTTCATTTTTCCTGTGTCAGTGTGTACACATACGCACACCCACATATCCAAATGATGATTAACCTCAGACCCAAATGACTATTTTACGCTTTCAGTCCAAAGAAGCGGGTCATTTTTTGATATTACGTGATGTCATATTCGTTGCTTTCTAGTCCAAGTACAGTGATAGCTTTTTAAATGTATATTTATTCACTGGTGGTTCATATTCAACTATTCCACTGCTCTTTAATTATGAATCGAATCAAGAATACAGTGATAAGCAATATAATAAATGATATACGATAAAAAGAAATATCAAACGTTGATAATATTATAATAATACTATTTGGAGATTCTGAGTGCCACTGAATTCAGATTTGAAAAATGAAGATAATTTTGCGATTAATTCTTTATTCCGCATTTATATCTGACGAATGTTTATCAAAATTGATGATTCACTTGAAATTTTTGTGCCGACGACTTTGCTCATTTAGATAATGTGTTTATCACTTGACTCATTCATAAAATATTTATACACTTTGTCACAGCTCGTGAATCTTTCTTGGGTTTTCTTGAACAAATAATAAACAACTATAACAAAACCATGTTTCATCAAATCCTGAAGAGTGTGAAAATGCTAAATTACTTCAACAGACATTTGATTGACAGGATGACTCAATCTCTATGCTGCAATGTGATTCCGTCATCAAACGCACCCCATGCACCCTTTAAAAAGATATCAATTGTATATTGATAAAATATAAGGTTTGTTCCATTTCTGTATGGTTTCGAAACTGTTTTGTGGCCGGTTCGGTTTCGTTTAATTCGCATGCGCGATGCATAGTTTCGTGACAAAATCATCTTCACTTGTTTCGTGTAAATAATCAGTATCTCCATCACTTATTATTTTTTTTTATTTGATTCGAACGGAAGAAATTATCATTAACACAAAAGAAAGTAAATAAATACTCAAACAAAAGGCTAAGTTAGCTAACCTATTCTTTCGGCAAAGAGTTTCTTAATGCGCATGTCAATACTCATGAATCAAAACAGTTTTCAATTTTGAGCATGTACCGAAATTACCGTCCAGAAACCATGCTGGGGACGGTCAGGAGTTTGGTTGGAACAAAAAGGTGATGGTCAGATTACGATCATTTATCGGTTGGAACAGATTAAATCAATTGCGCATGAGCGTGACTATATTGTGACGGTTAGAAGAGTGTTGGAACAAATCTATAATGTCATGTAATTAAACGGATGATAATATAATGTTAGACTCTTATCTCAAAGGAACACAGGAAGTTGAATATTTTCAAAAATTAATTTGCGATTATTTTATGTAGATTGTTTTCGTTGCAGGTGGGCTAAATTACGCGTGGCGATGTTGCCAACTGTGATCTTATTCGAACCATTATCCGAGTGCATGGTAATCGGTGCATGTGCAGCTTGGGCCGTCAGCATACTGTTCCATTGGGAACCCTTAGCGTTTTATTTAGTCCATATCTTAGCGTGGTTTCTTTGTGATTGGATTCTGTTGTCCGTTGTACAAGTAAGTATCACACACAACCATTCGGGAGACATTCAACACCAAAAATAGTAAAAAAAAACAACACAAACCATAATGATTCAGATAGTGTCACTGTTCTCGATATTTTTTTTATTAAATATATGGTTACACTTTGCAGATTTTTGTTGAATGAAAATATTCTGATGCTAATGAAGTACCGAAGATGTGAAATTCATTGCCTTGTGACGTCTCCCCTGGTGTTTATAACCTCAAAACTAGAAATATTCCAATACCTATATCCTTTATCCTGCTGGCATGACATTCCTAAGGTGAGATCTCTTGTGAAATATATTCAGACGATCGAGCAACATTGAAAGCAGCAGCAACGAATCCTAACCTTACCCAACCTAGTGATGTCGATAAAATTTTATGTGAATGAAAATAATTCAAAATATCTTGAAAAACCGCCGAAAGAGCTCTTCAGATTATTTTCTTGTCACTTTTCAAGTCCCCACAATATATCATAAATCAATGCAGAGCACTTTTTATCGCACTTAGGAATCTTCGCATTCTTTCAGAAGGAGCTAATGTTCTTTCATTTCTGCTCGTTGATATTCCTGAATTAATTTTCGCGATGAAATTAATATAAATTTTTTCATTACGCCCACGCCAGCGCCCATTGTCTCAAAACTCATTTAGAGGAGGTACGTTGAGAGCAGACAATATAGGCTGTTCTCGACTTTGTTTCGACGATATTTTTTGCAATCTTTTACAGTCGTTGGAAACATCCATGTTTTTTTCCAGCAGAGAATTCTAGGCGAAAAATCAGGTACATTAAGAAAGCGTTAATGAAACATAACTGAATATTAATGGCACTTTTTCCATCCCCACAACCTCTTGGCATTCATGAATTTTTTGGTATTTCACGACGAGAATTGGAGCCATGGCTTGATCGTTTTCTTTTTCAGAATGGATCCCTACCCTTCAAGCGATTCGACTTCATCATCGGCTGGCTGTTTCGTGAATGTTCTGGACCATATCTCTTTCTCCTCGCTGTAGCTCATCCCGAAATTAAATGGCGTAATCGTACTTTTAGGTTGACCTGGGGAGGAATAGCCCAGGAAGTTAAGCCAAGAATCAAGTGTTGATCTTATTTATGTTCTGATTTATGCACGTATATTTATGATTTTTTTGTGATCCATACTTTTTTGTACTCATATCTACGAGATTTGAAGAATTTCTATCACTCCCTACATCATTTTTTTATTATAATTAGAACGTTTATCGCAATAAACATATACATGGAATTCGTGGTTTTATTTATCGATTTGTTTGAATGTGGAAGTTAGGTGGCAGGTAATAAATAAGAGAATCATTCGAACGTTATCTACAAAATAGTACCATTCGTATTTCTTGTGGAAACTTTTCGTACATACAGGGTGGGCCATTATTGTGTGGAAGTGGAATTACTCTGGAATGAAAATACAAAAAAAATCAGATATTTGCGCAGATATACAATCCCAAAATATTTTGAAATATACAGGATGATTAGCCTGAGCAGGGCAACATAATGTTTGCTTTTTTTAAATGGAACACCCTATATATTTTTCACCGTAAAATTCTGCATCCAATACCATCTTTGTTTTTCCAATAATTTGCGACGTTATCAATCTGGAGAGGAAGTTATGAATATTCGACGATATTGTGCACTATAAATGGTGTCAAAAAAAGTTCACAGTGATGAATGGGTGATATTTGGTCAATACGAAGATAAAGGACGGTTGAATTGTCTGAACACAGTAGAAGTCCAGTTTTTGATACAGGGTGTTTTCAGGAGAAACGTTAATTCAGGAGATTTCAATTGACGATAACTTCATTTTTTCAAATGGAACACCCAGTATATTATTCCACCATCTACTAGGACTATTTTATGCCTTCAAATCTTGTCCATATGATATACCCTCTAAAATCGATCGTTTTTGAGGAAATTGCATTTTTAGTTTACGATTCAAAATTTTCACGATTTTATCAAACAATATTCGAATATCTACAGGATATTTATGACAATACACAAAAATATACTGACCTGATCAACCAGATGAACTTGGACTAGGGGATTCACCATAATGATAACTCAATTTATAAACAAATAATAGCATATAAATTGTTTACTTTCATTAAATTTCGGATTAGTGATTTAGTTGGATTATCAAGGTTCATTTCATTATTATGTTTGGAAATATTGATATTATATTATTAGTTGGTTTTGGGTTATTTTTTTCTACAGAAGGTATGTTTAGATATTAAGTGAAATAATATTTACAACTTTCCGAAATGAAACATCACGCGTAAAGATAAGACCAAGTATGTAAACTGATTTCATTACGAAATCGCAGAGGCTTCAACAATTCAATAGCAACATGGATTTGCCTTTATTTTTCTTGTTATGATGTATTGCACTAACCCGCATTGTAAAGCTTGGGGTATTTTTCCATTTCGAAGTAATTGAAATTTGAGTAAAAATATGATTCATTGCGGTCCAAATAATTTTTATTTCAGCTTCCTGTCCTAATATAATAAACAGATCAAGATGGGGAGCTAGGGCTCCAAAAAGTATTCACAACCTGTCAGTAAACCCTCCACCCTATGTAGTTATTCATCACTCAGAAACACCTGCTTGTCAAACTACTGAAAACTGTATAAGACGTATAAAAAACATACAAAGTTATCATATGGACAACAAAAACTGGCAAGATATTGGTTACAATTTCTTGGTAATTATTCATATAAATTATGAGCAAAGAAATTACTCATCAATTGAGAACATGGCCGTACTTTTCAAAATGTTTATATGGAATTTATTCATTATTATACGTGATATTTTTCAGTTTCTGTGGTGTTTTTTAGATTGGTGGTGATGGAAACATATATGAGGGCAGAGGATGGGGTAGAAGTGGGTCTCATTCTCCAAAATTCAACAGCCGGAGTATAGGTATTTGCCTCATTGGAGATTTCTCCAGTAAGTATTGCCAGGGTGTTCCATAATTAAATGCTGATCCCAACAGGCGATATAATCGTTGGATGATTTCAAGGAAGATTCCACTAAGTTCGTTTCTGAGATACAGTATGTTTTTTTTTAGGAAATCCACCACCGTCCAGTCAATTGACCGCTCTGAATAACCTAATCAGCTGTGCAAGTGATACTAACAGGATCTCATCAGACTACCATTTAATCGGTCATAGACAAGGACGAGATACTGATTGTCCTGGTGATGCTTTGTTCGAAGAAGTCAAGAAAATGCCACACTGGGATTCCGACGTTCAATAAATAAACTGTGTTGTGTAGTTAAGATATTATAAAATAATTACTCAATAATTATTGTTTTTCATTTCCACGTCAGTGAGACTTATTTTAGAGAGGACTTTCAGTGAATGTCGTTTATTGCTCATAAAACTATCTATTAGTCATGAAAATAACCTTGTCAACAGAAAAAAAATAATCCGCACAAATATTGACACTTTGATAACATTCATATGAAATATATATCTATAGCAATAATTTTGTGCGTAATGTGAACGCACAAAATAAATAGTCATTGAACGTCAACTGATGTAGGTACGATAGATGTCCAGTTAACGTCCATGGGCGCTTGGACCTGAACTGGACCGGCAATGGACGTATGCTATGTTGCTTGACTGTCAAACATACTGGACGTATTGGGTTTACTGGTTTCGGAATAAAATGTCGCACTGCCGAACGATTTTTCTTCCTCCACTTGACGTTCCTATTGTTTACCCGCCTTAACGACCATTTCCATGGTTTTCCTTCCGTTAGGCTGAAGATATCATCGATAAGCATGCGCTAATATGCGCTTGTGAACTGTAACCCCATGTGGATCATTTCGTATACAACTGTTGAATTGAAAATGACAGGAAAAACTGGCGGCCAACCATGAATCATTTCGCGGAATTGAAATCTCCGTACAGCGAGACTGTGCAAGCAAATTACAACAAACTTTCTGATCATATCCGAAGGCTCACTCCTCAAGGTATACAGTGTAGTGTTTTTTGCGGTGGCGCCAACTGTAAATATGAAAATCCGGAAAGTTGGAAGCCGGAAAATCTTGCGCTTCAAGGGATTTATTCGAACTGGTACGTATGGCACTTTCTTGATTTCAGAAAAAATATTTGATGTTTTCTAATCTGCTCATGATGATCCAACAGGTGAGGAAAATTTCGAAACTTCCTCTTAATACAATACATTCAAGATTTTCTGCTCTAATTGTAAATGAAGAATAATGTAGACTTCAATATTGACGCATTTTTACGCAAGTTAGTTCTTTGTCACTCGGTATGAAATAATAAGTATAAAATTTTGTTGAACAATATAATGAAGACTATTATAATGAAGAATACTCTTATTTACTCAATATTTCACAGGGTGAAAAGAAAACTTGAGGAACATTGAAATTCTCAATTTTCACAACTTCTCGTGACATTTCATTTAGGATTATAATATAATTGCATTTTCTACAAACGATACTTTGAGTTCAAATGTTGAAAATGTACATCTTGTTAATGGTTAATAAAATCAGTAAGATCGTCAAACGGTGTCAATAAAATCGCATGATACAAAATATAGGTCATCTATCAGCTGTTCGAATATTCATGATTCAAATATTAATTTTTATACTACGTTGCTATTTCATTGTCTTATTTCTTGACTGCAAATTCAGGTCATTGATGTCCGCATAATGCCTTTGATTATTTTCCATTAAACACCTCCCTGTTTAATTAACTGAACTTACCAGACGTATTCATTAATCATCTGAAACTATATTCTCTACATGTCAATAATTGGGAGTATAATACCCATTTTCAATTAAAATCGATTTTCGTTAATTAATGGAAAAAATGTTAAGAGATTGACAATGAAAGTTTCAAGGTCATGTTCGAACAATAATGTCCATAATTATGATTGACACATCATTATTCTATCACGAGAGTTGAAAACGAATTGATAACTATCATTGCCAATAACATCGAAGAAATACGTAATTTCTTAGTACGTCCATTCTTGTTATGAATTTTAATAGGAAATTACTGAATATACCACAATTCCTGTGTGTTTACGATGATGTCAGTGGTGTAATAAAAATGAGGAAATATTCGTACAAAATATAACCTGACCTACAAATATTTACACACATATATAAATTAGAGACGACATAACTATATTGACTTTTCCAATATACATCAACATTATGTCAAGTTTATGGTCTGTTTTATTAGTTGAAAGCATCAATATATAGAGACGATAACTTCTTCGATAAACTATATATACAATCATTCAAAATTATGACATCATTATATGACATAATTTCCATAATAATCAACATATCTTTGCCTATAACTCATAAAAATGGGGGTGACATAGGAAATAGCTGCAATAAAAATACACAGAACATGGAAATAGATTGCAGGAAATATTCATATTACGGAGGGTGGTAATTAAATTTGAATAATGCTAATTGAAATTCTATTCTCGTTCATATATTTATTTATAGATGGGGGCAAATCAGCAGCAGGGTTACCTCGACTTAACTGTATTCCAATTGTTCAATTAACAGAAAACTCCGCTATGAAAATGCCCCTCCATGAAGAATATTCCAGGTGTATTTGGGCCACCCTGTAACCCGATATCAATCGCACGTCTTGATGAATGTTGAAAGTAATAAAATCATGCTGTTTTTTAGGGTTACAGACGATATTCTGGCGATGGCACGACCAAGCACCGTCATTATAGTCCAGAAGAATATAATTCAACAGTTCGAAAGGTATTTTCATTACATTTGCTTGATCGTTACTAATCGCATTCATAGTTTAGGCATCAAATCAATCATAAACTTGCAGTCCCCAAAGGAACACGCTAGCTGTGGACAGCCTTTGGAAAGATCTGGGTTTTCATATGATCCCAATATGTTTATGGAACAAAATAGTGAGTGCGAATATATCAAGTATTTATGAACAAATGATAACCATTTGATATCATATATAAATACTTATTACGATATAAATGATAAAGCTTCTACGGGCCAATATTTACGTCATATTTAAGTCGTAAAAAAAGCCCTGTCGGAGACAGAGAAGTTATTTTTTGGTTAAAGGGAAGTTGCCAGTTGGTCGGTCTTCACCTAACACAAAATGCTTGTTTTCAGGTATTTTCTGAAACGAAATTCAGAAATTCACAATCGACCAAAATTATGCGGCGTTACGTTACAAATGTTACTGCTTAGCACGCTAGCGTAAAAATTCCCAGAGGCCTAATTTGGTTATAGTTACAGTTGATAGGAACATATAAAGTATATTATGATATGAATCTGCTTCTATCGATCGACTCTCGGCACAAGTAGGTCAGAGAAGCGAATGAAGTTTGCCTAGGCGATATAAAATCATATTGTTCTACTTCTTAACATTCAACATTAACACCTAATTGAATAATCAATTAAAAGCCTCAACTCGCCGAGAGTGAGTCGAACTCAACTTTGTTGTAATTGTGGAACACTTTTTTCCCACTTTCTATGATTCACTTACAGGGGTTGTCTGAAATGTAGCAGAAATAACCAGTTGTCGTCAAAAGTTAGACCTTCAAACCCCTGGAAGGAGAGACATCCGAATGTTTTTCTCATAGCTGCATTTTTTTTTACATCAGGAACTTTTTATAAATAACCAACAAATTTGATGGTCCGAAAGCTCTGGGATATCAATAAGTTATTGAAAACCTAGTCACAAAAATTATAATGTATTTTACATGAGTAAATATCCATACAGCGCTAATGAAAAAAAAAATCAATTGACGTGATTCCCATGTAATATTTCCATATTCTGACTCTAATGTACGTAATATTATTTGATAGAAAATGTATCATGTATGGTAACATGTCAAGTAACAAATGTAAATTCCATTTCTCTAGTACGTTGATCATCATGATTGATAAACATCGAATGGTATAATTTCCCTCCACTTTTCAAATACATTTCCATTACAGCTCCACAAAGTAATTGATTATCGATCAAAGTTGCAAGTCTATGTTGTAGAAAATTCATGACACTAGCTTCAGGCAAGCAGCGCCAGAAATAGAAACAGATTTTTTCTATAAAAAGATGACAATAATCATCATAGAAATTCAAGAGGTCAGAATTGCGTGAGCACCTATCAATTTGCATGAGATATTCATATGGGTGACTACTTGTACTACAAGGGAAGAGGGATTAAGTCAAATCAGGTCAGGAAATTACCCCCTTTCGAGTTCGATTATTGGTTTTTTTAATGGTATAGTCGGATATAGCAGATTTCCGACAGCAATTTCGTTCATTAAACCTTCGGTTGGGAAAGGGCCACATATTTTTCTTGAATAAATACGATGCTGTCTTCAAAAATGTCCAAACTAATAAGATTTCAATTCCATTATTTTTCTCCAAAAATTTTTCCCACCCATTTCTACAGTTTTTTTGTCAACTTGGAGAATCAATTCAAATACGAGGAACGTATTCATAAAATTCTGACCATCATTCATTGATTTTCCTCCAATAAACTATTTGTTTTCAGTATACTATTATAATTTTGCATGGAAGGATTACGGTGACGCAACTTTGGTTGGATTACTAAATATGGTGAAAGTCTTAGCTTTTGCGTTGAGCGAGGGGCGAGTTGCGATACACTGTCATGCAGGTAAGCCATTAGAGATTATAAAGTATAGGGGTAGATATCGTCGTATTAAACCAGCTGATTATACACGGTGAATAACCGCGATCGATTTCTCTGATACTGACATCGAAAGGCGTAGATAATTTGATGATCTACTGAAATCTAAACTGAAAATACGTTTCCAGTGGTTGAGTTATCCTGGATTGGTAATTTGAGGTTGATAGTTACGTACAAGAGCAACAGGTGCGATGTTGCCGGATCCTGAATTAATCACTGAACTCCAAGAAATATTGAAACCTCTAACGATTTCCTAAACATTTTTATTAAATATCATGTTCATTACTACGACAATGAAAATGTTTTTCTAGGTTTGGGACGAACAGGTGTTTTGATTGCTTGCTACTTGGTATTTTCTTTACGCGTTTCTGCAAATGATGCTATTCGATATGTGAGACTAAAAAGACCTGGATCAGTCCAAACCAGAGGACAAATCCTCTGTGTGAGACACTTTGCTCAGTTTGTTCTTCCCCAAACAATCACTTATTACATAAAGTAAGCTTTTCAAATTCGTTGTACGTGGGATTTAGAGCGAGCATAATCATTTCATTGTTTCCAGAGACGTTGTAAGTAGAGATAAATTCATGAACGAGTTCACTCTCAAGAGATTTTTAAAAAGACAAAGAGTGGTACTGCATGGGTATGATGAGAGGAATTTCAAATTTATCCCCAAGGTATTTTGAATAACAGAATTGAAATTATGATACACATAATGTAATAAAACATTTCCTGAGGTTCTATCTCATACTTACTGTATTATCTAAGATGCATAGTTTTTCAGATAATCCATTGTATATGTGAGAGGATTCTGAAGATGTGCTCGTGTTGGACCGACGAATTTCCTCAGTCGAATATTCCATTCACTTCCGGTTTTCTGACAGCCAAACTACACGGAAATATCAATAGAAACGTCAGCTCCCAAAGTATTAGTAGCATATCCAGTTTCAATTCTGAACGTGAGCTAAACCCACATTCGCTTATACCTGAATCAGAGCATGATAATCTTTGAAATTCCAGATGTCTCTTTCGAATCTTCCACTGAAATATCCACCCCTTCCAGCCCCACGAATTTATCGGAGTTAGGAGATATAACTGACTCGTTTTCCGAACTCAGTACTCTTGATGGCGAAGAAATGAACGACCTCCTGATAGAAAATCGATGTTTCCAAGAATTGGAGACTCAGAAAAGTTTCGCACAAACAACTGTTGACGAAGAGAAAACTGTTCAGGACATCGGTGTAGCTATAAAAGCGCTAACAAGTGACTTAGAAACTCTGGACAATGAAACTAAGAGAAAAGTGAGACAATATCAACATGAGTTGAATTCTTCTCAACTAGGCTGGGCGAAGTTGGCAGTGGAATGTGACTTACAAGTCTTAGCCTCGCTTCTTTTGGAGTGGCTAGAAGGACTCAAAGTCCCGATTCTGCAGATGAATGATTTTGAAAATATCGTTATCTGGTACAAACAACCGGAGACATGTTTACAAAAACTTCAAATGGTACGTAGCTGAAGTATTGTTGAATTAGTTTTTATTATCATAATTTCAGGAGGAATGTTATTTGATCGAATATTTACTTCGATTTCAAAGCAAAATTCAACCAATCAGCAAAACAGACAGGGAAGATCTGATAGGAAGGTTGATTGCAGCACTTTCCCAGCACAGCATCTCAATCAATGATAGTTTGATTCCATCTGGTTAGTTTATCAAACTAGTCACTACAAAATAAATAGATCGCAAAACGCAATTCATATTCACTTTATGAATATATCTGTTTTTCCTATATGATTTTCTTGATTTTCAGGAAAAAGCTTCAGGAAGATAGGAGATGGTACATTCGCCTGTGCATACCATTTATTCCAATCGGTGCTACAAATGATCGAAAATGATTCTTCCCAGAAACTAAATTCTGTCAGCAGCGAAGAAAAACATTCTGATAATGATTCTGATGATGTTGAAATTGGCTTCCAATGAGAGACGATAAAGATATTTTGTATGATGTCCGGATATTTATTTTGATACAAATTAGAATATTTCATAATATATACTGATTCCTGAAAACATTGAATTCTATATATCACGAAATTGAATAAAAAAAGATACACATTCATCATCGAAAAATAGAAAAACAAACTGTATGAATCCAATAAAATTATGAAATTCTTGACCCATATTGTTTGTAATTTATTACCTATTATTCAACCACAATAGATTATATATTCTTAGATTCTTAGAGGTCAATATCACTTCACTGAAATTTCATTTATTTAATCCCAATCAAATCCGCTTTGCTTATTGGTTAAAGTTTGCATTCATATTGAGAACAGTTGTCAAACTACAAGTATACAAGGTCATCTATGTGTTTTCCCGCCTTTTCTACACTGAACTCTCTTATGTATTCTTTTTGACGTGACATAAGTCAATGTCACTAATGAGTACGGGCAGGTACGGGATAGTAAATATATACGTCATTAATGTTGTTGTTTTGATCGTTCTCATAATATTATGGTTTTTTGTGTTTTTATCTTTCGTGAATGTTTCTAATACTGGTTTAATATGTCATCAAAAACTGAAGACGACTTTTGGAACACAAGTACTTCATCTGGGTTCAATTTTGATGACGAAGATGTGAGATCATGATACTTGGCCCCCAAATCATACAACAATTAGTTTTCAGTTACAGGATACCAATCAGTTTCACAAAGATTCTGTATTTAGTTCCGTTCTGGAAGAAAGCAGTATTTTTCCAATTCATTCTCTCATTTCAAAAGCTTGCTTAGATCTGAGTGAGTAGATTAAATAGCAATTTGACAAATTAGTGGCGATTGATGAATTGTCTTCCTTCACAGTTATAGACGATGTCAAATCTACAACTGATTATAATGTCTTGCCAGTAGGAGAGACAATTAAAAAAATGGCTAATGGCCAGACTTACTGTCTTGAAATATACAAATGTTTCAATGACAAGATACTATTACTTGATACAGCTTTGGGGACCATGGATGGAAACATCATTTTAAATGTATGATGATATTCTAACTGGGGTTAGTGCATTTCATGTTTGACTTCCAGGTGATACTGTTTTTAAAAGCAACTTTACGTCAAAATATATTTTATCATCAGTTGTCCAAGAGAAAACTAGCTGTGAAGCATTACGCTAGTCATCTTATTGTCAAAAATAGTTTGACAGATTTAGCTGAATTGTACATGTAAGTCTAACCAAATTTTGTAACCACAAACTAGTGTTGTATATTTCACAGGGCAACAGGACAAAACACCTTCATGGTAAGAACTGAAATGCATAAAATCATTGTGACAATAATCTCCAGAACTGCTAAATTTGTCTCTGACAGTGCTGAACATACATGATACTTGTTTTTCTCCAGAAACAGATATATCAATTGAAAGGATGGATTATCAGAAACAAGGAGACTCACTACAAAACATTGGAAAATGTGTTGCTAGAAAATTCTCAGCTTAGCAATGATGAAAAACAAGAACTCAATGAAAATCTGCAACTGTTGAGTAAGCTTTGACTGATTTCATCACAATTCCTCAATGGAAAATGTATTTTTTTCCAGGGTGGCAAATTGATAGAAATGAAGACTGTGATTCTGTCATAGAACAACTAGCAGTTCTTTGCAAAACTCAATGGGAAAGAAACAAAAACTCCAATGATGTTATCATGGACTTCAAAAAAAAACTCAAAATCGATGACTTTGCTTTTGAGTGGACCATTATGAATGTATTGTCTTCTATGAAACTTTGGACTCAATTGACTGGTTTCTTTATGAAACCTGTGAGTTGGACAAATCAAGAAATAATTCATCCATGCTAAAAACATTCTTATTCTAGAACTGGTTGACTAAAAAACATTCTCTCAAGACAGTGATGTGCCCAGAAATATTTGTATATGGCCTTAGCAGGCATCAGCCTCCCAAAGATATTTTAGAACAGTACCTAAATTCTATATCAGATTCTGAAAAAAGTCTGTATCTGGGTATCAAGTTGAATTGTCATAAATTTGTTATTCAACAGTATATCAACCAGAAAGACAGATTGGCCTTAACTGCATATAAAGCAAAAATGTCTCCACAAAATCAGGAGTATTTCCTCATAGAAAATGCCTTGCAATGTAATGTATGTACCCCTTATAAATAATGGTTATTATTATTCTGCAAAAAACACTTAGTCAATCTTATTTTTGATTTCAGGATAGAAAATGGAAGAATTGAATATGATCTTAATCAAGAGTTATCCATGACTGAATGATGAATGTTATTGTTGAAAGTATTCGAAGATTTATGTACATTTTTATATTTCATGTCAGTAAATAAAAATCACGCCCAGTAAATAAACAGTTGTATTTTTTATTCATAATAGGAAAGAGAGTAATCATAATACTGATACATTTAACATGCCTTGCAATTTGTTAACTTAAACAATTAAACTAAATATATTGGTTCTCTAATAAGTACTAGTAAATATATTAACAAATCAATAAATAATAATGCATTTGTGGAATCTTAGATACAGTCAATTTGACAGTTTCAAACAATTGGTATATAACAACTATTATTAACTTTCTAGAAACCTTTAATATACAATGTTTTTCACCTAAATCTGTAGTCAGGAACTTAAAATGAGACACCGTAAGAACTTTATCTCATCGTAGTACATATAATCGTTTCATCAAAGTGTTATGTACAAGAATCTTGGCAGAAAGTTACCCATCAGTGAAATATTACACTACATGATTCATGTGGAATTTTTCATGTATCAATTCATTGATACAAGTTGCGTGATTATTTCATAGATGGGCACATGTCTGTGATAGCGAAACAGTAAAAACGAGATTTCAATCAACACAACACGTTTCACGCGAAGCTTTCTCATCCTGATTTAATATCTTCTAACACACAGTTTCCAATGCTTCATGGCTGAAATTTATTTGTAGTCACTGTGACCTGTACCATATCTTTATAATGGGTGTTGAATTTCATAGATATTCTTCGAAGCTATGCTGGCAAACTTACAATTACAATTCTACCATTAACTATTAATTCTTTTATAAAGTTATCATTCATATGACCTTTCATTATTTCCCAGGTGAATAAATTAATGAAATAATGTAGGTGTGGTTTACTTTTGACCTGAGGTTCAAACATGCAGTAATTGTATGTTAATAAAAACGTATAAGGATATAATAATGCATGTACACTTCTGTATACATAGTGGTAAGTAAATACAATTGAAATGTGAAACATTTTGCATTGGGATTGAACGAGATTTTTTCAATATTCAGATACATCAGTTCATTAAACTGGTTTTGCGAGATGAGAGCCTGCCAGCATATTTTTTGAAATCCATGGTTATACTTATAACTTCCATATTTTCAAGAAAAGAATGAAAACACCAACGATGGGAATGAAACAATTGGATATTTATGTCAGTACCTTTTGTACTGTTCATTGAATATTGAATTATTCAGTACTAGTAGTTATTACTATAGATACAAAAATCACAGATATTTTCTGTTCAATTTTTTAAAAATCCAATGATATCACTAGCATTATATTTATATGCTGTTGTATCTCTTGGAGAAACAAAATTGCCTAAAACGATATAATATACCAATAAAATGGTCTTAACAATATCAATAATATCTACTGAACCGTTCTACAAATTATACTATCATCAAATAAATAGAATCTATTACATCAACTGCTCTAGGAAGATAAGGGATCTGACGACCATTTGACATATCTCTGGTCAATTTCTCAAAAAAAAGCAATGATTTTCATGGTCCAGTATCGGGGTTGATATTCATTCATGATTTCCTTAGATTCTACGGAGAATACTCTATAATGACTGACCCTGCGTATACTAGTTTACTCTTGTATAAAATAAATGTGTAGTTTTTATGCTAATATCTTGCACCATTCATCATTGTGCTATACTGAATATATTTTATAGATAGGAATAGTCGTTGCATCACCTAAATAAATTGGTGAATCATGTATCAGACTTTTTGAGGCCAAGATCGGTGGAACTCCCAAAACTAGTCACCCTTACTCACCGTCGAGCAATCTGAAACCCTATTGCACGCAGCATACGATCTCCTACTAACCCCATCGCTAAGGCGTATCTCTATCAGCCGACTCCGACTTGCCAGGAGGAGGATGATTCCTCTTGGGCGGAGGCTGCAGAGGAAACAGCCGGTGCTCGGTGGGCCAATAAATCTGCCTCTCGCCATCATCCACAGCTGTCACTCCCGCCATGGAAGGCACATACTGCTCCGGCATCCAATCGAACGAGAAAGCACTGCTCTGGGTGCTCGGCGTGGCAGTCGGCGTCGGCGGCGTGCTCCCTATGTAAGGGCTCAGCTCCTGGTGGCAGAGATCCGGGACCTTCTGCAGGGTGTCCGACCAGGGCGGACTGGGGTTCCACTGGTCCATCAGCTCGCTAGGATCGACCTTCAGCAGCGTCCTGGGCCGCTCCGAGAGGTGGGAAATGACTAGCAAGCCGCTGGAGCCGCCCTCGTCGGGCGCGTCGTGGTCAGCGACGTCCAGCTGGAGGTTCTGCAGTTCTTTGGGTTTCCGCTTGCTGTAGGAGTAGTCGACCGGTTCCGCGTCTGCTCGCCGGTGGTGGTGATGGTGGTGATGCTGGTTGTGGTGCGCGTGCGTCACTGCCGCGTGGTGGGTCAGGTGGGGCTGCAGCGTGGAGGGCATCGCGCCGAGGTGCGCGTAGCCCCCGGGGTCGTGGCTGGCGGCGAATTCGGTGGTTTGCGTGGGCTCGGGGTAGTAGAGGAGTCTCGAGGAGTGTCCCACGTCGTAGGTGAGGCCGTATTGGAGCTTGTTCTGGACGGAGTAGTAGTGGTAGAGCCAGTTGTTGGTTCGCATGACCGCGGCTTCGGCGTCGGTGAGGACTTGGTTGGTGCATACTATCACGGGTTGTTGGTTGCTCTCGGAGCTCTCTTTCACTTGGAGCACGCAGTGCATCCAGATCCATTCGCCTGTGCGGCGCTGGAATTGGGCTAGCAAAATGCAGGACCGTTCTTGTTCCGATTGGGTAACTGCAAGAAATATGAAATCGAATTATAACGGATGTCCAGGAAAATATGAGAGTTCGTTTAGATTTAGATAAAACCTACAAGACATCATAAAGAATGCGCTATAGAACGCTCGTTTTGAAACCGTTGCGAAGAGAAACTACAATAAAATATTCTGTCATGACATATGATGATTAATATACATTTATGAAATAATATAAATCAAATTGCTCAATTAGTTCTGACACAAGAACATTGAAAATAATAATATGGTTTCTGGTTATGTATACCTACTGAAATATCCGATAGTAATCAACAAATATATTTTCGAATATATCTGGGAGTTCTATTAAAAATAACGCCTTGACCGTTAAATTTTTATTTTTACACTCGCTCAACGATCATTATATTATTAACATATAAGGTCATGATAGGTAATATAGAAGATAATGAGTATTTACTATATTTCTTTCACTTTCTTATATTACGGTTCTCCGTATATATGTATACCATATGGAATATGATTATATCATGATATGTACATACAATGTGACTCACCGAAGTACTTTATAGAAAGAAAATGATGGAGTTCGACTTATGACAAAAGAAACAAAGTGAATTTTAATATGGTAATAAATAATCTAGCTGGAGTTTTAATTACCTTACAGAAGCAGGCATTAATATAGTTTTGGTGAGGTTCATTTTAAGAAACAACTACCTTAAATCAATGTAAACATGGTTCAACATTGCGATTCCAAGATCTACACAAACCACTCAAGGTGCACTTGAAAAAATGCTGGTCTTATTAATTTGAAAAGGCTTTGCTAAAACCACCTTTTCTCAATCTCCGAATTTTCTCTTCATTTGTATGTTCACTTTTATTTGGAGACTCTCAAATGAAAACATATAGTCAGTAGAAAGCTTGAACCAACGTCATTGCAGATCAATAAATAATTAATGAAAAATATTCTCAATAATACATAACCCCAAAAGACAGTTTATCATGAAGATAGACTCCATTGTTAGCTACGACAATATTACATGCTAGATGCCAGCGATTGCATTACGCAATAAAATAAAAACTGTTATAGCGGAGCAGACCATTTGAAGCATTTGCGGTGGGAGGCGATTGAGCATACTTCGCCGAATGCTGGACTGTATGCGATGTGCAATTTTTACCATACTCATACTTATACTTAGTATACACATCCATATACTTACTGAGGCGATGTTTGGTCTGCGCCTCACGCGTACATTCCCAGTGCAGCAGCCGGTACCAGGACACCCCCTGGAGTTCGGAGCGCGGAAAGCCCAGGTAGAATTCACCGCTGCAAAGCAAGCAATTACAACAATCAGTAGCGTAGCAACGACGCGGGCGTTGGTCCAACAAAATGTAAATTATTTTCTCAATAAACTATCAATAATTTCAAAATCTGTATTCGAACGATTTTTTAGGAAGTTTCAGATATCAACTCTCTGTTATTTTAAAATATAAGCCTTACAATAAGCTTATTCTTGCAACGGCTTCACATCGTACGGAGTGTGCGCATAGTTAGATTCGCGTTCTAGTAGATTCAAAACAAGATTAGACAATAACATTGTTTTGCAAACTGTATCTAATGCTTTAGAAACTGTTTAAATAATTTATCTTTTCGAGTTTTATGACATCTTGAATCTCATTATTCACAGTTCAACCAATCAATTGATGTAAATATCAATAAATTATCGAGAATTGCATTTTTCATTTACATCCTGTTCAATAAGCCAGCTACTTCCCCAAGAATAATAACGAGTAATTAAACGAACGAAACATATTAACAACACCAAATGTTGTAAGCACGATTTTGGCGAATGCGCATGTTATACCCGCCAAAAAGCTAGCGTACGGCACTGGCACGTGCGCTATGAGGCGTACGGTATGGAGCTTTGTTCGCTAGTGCGATAAATCAACGTGTCCGCTCGTGATGGGGGGGCACTGGGGGGCGTAGCGGGGTCACCGGGTCGCGGGAGAGCTGGTGACATCCGATGCTGTAAATCAAGACCGACTGCGACTCTGTTACACTTGTCAGTGGTGGAGGGAGCTAAGGGAAGCTTCTGGGGGGGCTTTAGTAGAACGAGAGACATTGCTACATGGTTTTTTGAGTTTTGATTTCGAAGAAAATGCTTTGTAACTCGAGGAAGGGTGTCCATGATGAAAATGCAATGATGGATTCATACTGAGACTGAGAATGAGTAATCAAATGACTGGTTTTGAGGAGGGCTAATTTTGAATCCACTGTTTCGTGAATTTTTTGTCCATTTTTTATTTAGTCGAGCTTCAAATAAATAAATTGGGTTCGAATAGGTGATGAATAAAGAAATAAGGCAATCCAACCACTGTCAAATCCAAGAAACAACGTGGCGGCTTATGGCACACATTATGTGACTGGAGGTGAAAACTGTTACGTTTAGTGATCTCTAGTGCGTTTTTTATGTGTTTTTTTAATGGTGGTTGGTTATTAACTCATTTCCTGAAGAAAAATGCCTGTCACGTGCATTGCAGAACACACATTGTGTGCCATCATCCGCCACATTGAATGTCACGTGGTTTGGATTGCCTAATATGACATTGGGCAACTTGACTAACTTAACCTAACTTTCTGTTGATAAGACACCGTCCTTTCTGACGAACTGTCACAATTATCTTGCCTAAATAAATAGACTATACTACCTCAAGAAGAATCTTGAAGAGATGTATGTTTGCAACGAGAAAAATTGTTGAATAACTGATAATATCCACGACACTGAGTGTACTCTACGATCACAACAACCACATACGAGGCTGATCGCCAGATAGACGATATGGTCCGCGTTTTAAAGATAAGGCGCTCACTTGTTATCGATGTGGATGAACCTCATGTCCATGGAGTGAATGGATGTAAATACGTTGGTGGCTCCCTGTACCACGCACTCCCTCGTTTCTGGCATGGCCACCGGGGTGCAAGTGGCCAAAAAGACAGGCTCGTTACGGCTGCACAGAGGAAGGAAGGAGAGATATCGTCCTTGCACTAATACTACCTGTAATACAAACAAGAAATTATCAATTAATTAGGTTAGATTAGGTTAGGTTAGGTTAGATTAGGTTAGATTAGGTTAGATTAGGTAAGATTAGGTTAGATTAGGTTAGATTAGGTTAGATTAGGTTAGATTAGGTTAGATTAGGTTAGATTAGGTTAGATTAGGTTAGATTAGGTTAGATTAGGTTAGATTAGGTTAGGTTAGATTAGGTTAGGTTAGATTAGGTTAGGTTAGATTAGGTTATGTTAGATTAGGTTAGGTTATGTTAGGTTAGGTTAGGTTAGGTGAGATTAGGTTAGGTTCCTTTGACATTCAATCGCCAATTTGACAACATTTTCAATACATTTCTTCTCATTCATGCTGTCACTTCATGTTCGAGTCCAGAACAATTATAGATATTGCTTGTCGAATTATCTGACGTTTATCATGAGAATAACTTCGGAATAACTTCGGTTAGGTCAAAAATTGTTTGTAGAATGAAAAATAGCTTGATACACAAAAAAGGACTCACTTTTTTAGACAAAGTGTATAATGAATTTGACATTGTTGTGAAGTGTTGCCAACCCAATTGGTACCCAAATGGTTCCAGCAAATTAACTTACATACTTTTTGTGATTATGTTTTCGAAAAATCACCAGATCTGTCACAACTGTGATTCCTGAATAATTTTACTATGGCTGACTGTCAGAGACTGTAATCGAGTCTTTTGAATGGCTGCAGTAGATAATAAAACATCTCTAAGGATTCTGAGTTCAGAGTCTACCATTCTCGAAAGTTTCGTGCTCTGAAATTCAACTATTTACGTCTGGAGCATATTGAAATGATAAGAATCATGATTTTCATCGAAGTATACTCAATATGTGTGAAAGAAACAAAATGCACTAAATTGAATGAATAGAATACTTTTACATAATTAATTTAATTGAATAAAACAACAAATAGATCTATGCATAATAAATTGATATTATCGTGACCGTCGATAAAACAGTGTGGATGAACTTCATCACAGGAATGATAGATGGCGTTTAAATACATGGATTTTGCCATGTTTTGATATTTTTTCTGACAAAAAATATATGTAGAAGGGGCCTTTCTTTTTTTCTGCTACATTCATTCTGGTTAGTCAAATATTCTTTATTATTGACGATAACAAGGGACTTCACAATTACGATTTCCTTTCGACAGTGTACTTGCTGTCACTCTGAAAATGTGGTTAGAAAATGTATGTGTATCACCTTGTATGCCATTACACACGTAAATATGCTAAGTAGGTGGAGGCTCAACCGTATGTTATGACGCCTACTTGGTAGGACTGCACGGCCGTCCAGGGATAGGGTATGCTAAAAGCGCAGCGGAAAGCTGACCTAAGCGACAACGTTTATGGAAATGGCCTGCTCATCGGAATACCAAAGCGCCACTGTTTATGCCTACTGTCGCAGATAGTGAAAACGTTCAAGAGACACGTTAACTGCTTATCGATTGAGATCGGAACTGACTACCACCTCCCCAATGCTAAGGTATCTCTCTACATTCCTACCAGGTTTTTTCGTTCATTTCTCTCTTGGATATCATTCGAAAATTGGTTGGAATGGATTCGCTGAAAGCTGCACAGGGGCACACCATTTTAGTTCGAGTTGCACTTGTTGTCACATGACTCTTCCGGTTGTCGTCTCATATTTTCAAATTGCAACCTCCATATGAAGGAATCATTCATCATGCTTACAAAACATAAAAAAACCTACACATCCCAACAATTAAATAATGAAGCTTGTTTATTCTAGTCGAAACTGGACTGACAACATTTTTCAAAATAATTCGAATGATGAACTTAACCTTTAAGGATCCAGTAAAGATCGATGTGAGATTGAAATGAAGCAGAAGACTTTTGAAGGTTCATAACTTTTATATCTTATCAAAATATCAGCAAGTGTGACTCAAATCAATCGAACCTTCTAGAAACGTGTCTCATGGTCGAACAACTTGTTCTGAATATTTGATATGTTCAATGTAATTTTGTATTGATTTCTTGAGCATTTCGAGTTGACAGCAGAATGGAAGAACTGGAGAAAAACTCAATGATTCATTAACTCCTTTGGGATGACGGAAATAAGGACCTGTAGATTGAATTATTTCTACAAAATATTTTGGTGGTTATGAGTTGAATTAGGGCGCATTCGCCATAATTGATGAGTACGTAATGTACGACTATCGAGACATCACAATGAGTTTTCAATATTGCTCAAAATATCATTGAGTGTAGAAAAATATACATAGATGTTGGAAACAGTGGATAATTTACTGATGAAGTATTCACGATTAACTAGTGGTTGGAATCTTCAACGTCTGGTTAGACAACAAACCTAAACAAAGAAATACAATGCACGTATGCCCACAAATCTATCTATCAATTCATTTATATAATTTCTTCATCCACCCATTTCGCAACACTATTCACTGACCTATTTCACAAGAGTCCGTGGTTTGCCTAGTTTATGTGCAGCATTGATAAATGGTACTGGGTGGTCTATTTATGCATTCCTCGAGAACACGCTAACAAGATCATGGAACTAGGGCAAACACAGTTTCTAACAGATATTAAATCAGTTCGTTTCCTGCTAATTTACATGAGAATAAATTTATCGCGATGCAGTCGGAAGGGTGTGAGTGCGAGAACATGGTGAGAAGATATCGCTTGTAAGGTGATTCTTGAGATATCAACGGAAAAGAAGATGAATATGCCCACCCACGAGGAGTTTCTCCAATATAGTAGTAAAGTGTTATTATAAAACACAGAGAAAGGCACCAAGAGAAGAAGATATCGAATATGCTGAAAGCTGAATCTACAGTAATGAAGTTCAAACTCAAACTTCATTTTACCTATGTAGTAATTTCCGAAAAATCAATAATCCCAGACAAGCAATGAAATACAGTTTTTATATTGATTCATTCCTGATGTGATGATCTCTGTTACTTATTCAGTTACTTAGTTTCCAAAATAATCGACTTCGTATGAAGATTTCTTCAACTTATGCAATCTGTCATATCAATTTGAAACAATGGACCAGGCGACACACGTATTTATATACAAGTATGTTTTTTTTTACTAGCACCTGATTGTCATCTTGCTTACAGAAGAGCCATTGTGCTGCTGTTGTTAAGTCATTATCTCCTTGTTATTTTTGATTCCCAATTGGTATCGTTGATATGATGATAATATTGCTGAGTATATTAACAGTTGAATACTACTATTATAATTAGTGCCATAATCTAATTAGATGGCTATTACTATAATTATAACTGAAGAATATTATGAACGTAACGTAAACATATTATTAGGCTATTTCTGCTTCTAATAAAATATGTTACGTGCTTAGCTGTCAGTTTGGAAATAATATTGTGCAACAGATGCGAGTTAACTCGAAACCATGTATATCGATGAATTTATTGCTATATTCGATTTGTACTAGTATATTCTGGATTATAGCATTCCAACACCCAAATCATGACCAGGCAATGTTACACCATTTTCTCGTCCTTTCTGTCTCTCAACCTCTCTCTTCAATTTCATTAGCGTTCAATCAAATTGCGTCAAAAAAATGTCAAATCAACACAAGAAACAACAATTTGAAGTAGATCTTGAAACAAAGAAAAAGCATTCAATGAGGAATGACAAATGTTTAATGGTTTATTGAAATGAGTGTGCTGAATAGATTTTTTTATTCAGAAACAAAATAACAAATACATTGAACATTGCTGTCCAAGCAAACAACGAACTGTCCACGCATGAAAAGCTCATTGATTGATTTACAATTATCACAAACAAGTTGTTTATGAACTTGCAACTTCTCACCATGTTCATTGATCTTTAAGCCGAGATTATCATCCGATCACTTCATATTTGCTTCAAGAACATAATCTGAAAGTGAAACTTCATCGGTTCATTAATTATTGCATTTTTGGGGATAATAAATTTAGCATCGAATTTCAACACTCATACAGAAAGTAAACTGGGTGCTTGTTGACTTTCTGGATCAACAAAAATGGTGTGTTGAAGGAATTCTTTTCATGGTTTTGTTGTCCAACTACGCGTTAAAGTCTCCACACATTGGATCGTACAAAACATTATTATTAGTGGAAATTTTTCTCAGGATTTTGACGACTATTTTTTGTAGGAACTGAAACATTTTCATTGACAAAGCAGGTAGAAAATCTTTAACAACCGCGCATGTCCATCATTCTTTGTACACAATCGAAAATATCAGCATCATTTGAAAAAAAATTGCTCAATTACCATAACTATAGCCTTGAATTCATAATTTTATATCTGCATGAATCATTTTATAGGCTGAATAATATCAATCAGTGCCGACACATGTTATGTATACCTACCTCTGAATCTAATAATACCTCGTTTTCCAAGTATGATTCCGATTGAACTTTCGCCATCTTATTAAGGCAAACGCTCTTCTGATTACCATATACTCTGCGCTTGTATTGTGATAATGATTCAGACATTCATTTAGCGTTTGTACAATGTTGGAATTAAATTGGTATCTATACAGTGTGCCCGTTTGAAATCTCACCATCCTCGATAATTCGGAGATGAGAAATTCGTCCAAACTAAGCCTAGTCAATATTTTGTGTGAATGCACATTTGAGTCAAGTGTGACAGCTTGGTAGAAAATGCGGTGTTGCTGTATGTTGTATTTTTTTTTCAGCGCAACTGTAAGTTAGGTTAGTTAGGTTCCCAAATTTGGGAAACTATTGACTATGGACAGTTTTTCCAATATCATTAAAATTATCATTCGTTATGAAGTCATTGTGAAGTTTTGCTATGATTATTGATCCCTAAATCTTCCTAGCTGTGTTTAAATCAATTGGAAGTTTAGTAGTTAGCTAGATACTTTTTTTGGATTAATTGCATTGAAAGATAACTAAATCTGTCGCAACTATTTTTCTTTAATTATTAAACTGTAGATAATCTGACCAGCTTCAACAATTCGGTGATAAGAAAAAGAGATGATTAACACAGTTCCACAAAATAATACTCATCAAAGAAATGAAGAGAATTATTATTCACGAGAGAAAAATTCTTCCGCTTGATATCGACGTAACTCTGTTATGTAACATTTTCGTCACCTACATACAAGCATCTCTCCCAGGTGAGCTACACTTTTCAAATGCTCAATACATGCACTGAGAGTCCAAGAAACGGCTTCTAGTCGCCAATAACGATAACAATAATAGACTGTTGTGTTAAATGGGCAACCTTAAACAGTGGCGTGAATTGAAACCTTCAAAAAGGGATCCTATCGAAAACAGATACGTATAGACTCTTCCTTTGAGACTATGTTTTGGCTCGGATCTCTGTAATAGTAACAACCACCATTTTGACAACCCTTTTCAGCGATTCATGTGAGAATGAAAAAATAAATGATGGATAATGAAGGACTCAAAACCAATCTCTGAGGTACTCCATGCCATACATTGGTGGGAGTTGAATTTGATTCATTCATAAACAGTAGCAGTTTCAGTTTATTTCACTCCTAAGGCCTTCAACTATCTCACCAATAATCCTGAAAGCTGACTGAAAATTCTCTCAGTACTACATTTGATTCGGAGATCAACAATAAATCTGAAACCACTTGATATTTTCGAAAAGTTTGGGGGAAATACAGGACCCTGTACATTAAAAATGTCCAGAGTTTCCGGGGGAATCCAAAAGGGATAATAATTGGAGAATCAGCTTCTCGAACCCATTACAAATGCCTGTGATTGCAACTGAGAATAAATGAAAGCAAAGACGAAGTTGATGCCCAGTTCGATGATGCGCCATTGAAATCTATTTAGATAAATACATTCAGCGTCTATGGCGAACATTCTAGGTGTGGGTGGAAATACACTGCTGAAATAAGGTGAGCCAGAACAGATACGAAAAAGCAGATCCGGACCGGGACAGTCGCACTTAAGGGTAGTCAAATTGCATCGAATATCCTTACCTTTTGGTCCCCGAACCTCATTTGTCTTCTGGCATTCCTAGATACGTTCATCCTACATAAAAACAGTCGGACTTCGTCGCTAGGGTTATTGTTAGATCCCGTGTTCACTGGCCTTCCTAATTCGCATTGGATTGCCTGGTGATCTTGTTTATCTATTATATCATATACACTATCTCCATGGATTAAGAGGTCCTCCTAGAACAAAAGATTTTCATCTGCAAAAAGAGGCGATACCCAGAAAACTTCGAGTACAAATTGAATCGAAAATGTGTGGAATTACTCTCAGAGTATCGGATCTAATTTATCATGGGTATTGTGAATCAATGAGAGCTTGTTGAGATTAAGACAGCATCTCTAAGCGCTATAGTTGCCTTCCTTGTTACTCTTAAACATTTATGTCCATACCCAAGATAAATTATGTTCGATGCTGTAATATTCCGAACTCTGTTCTATTTTTTTTTATTATGAAATTGGACAAACCTCGAGAAATCATTTTAATGGACACAAAGTCTCAGTTTGCATTAATTACATTATTTTAAACTGAGTTTCTCATTGTTGAAATGACAATCAAATTCATATTCAGTCCAGTAAGAGAAAATATCTGAATATAAATCAGGCCACACCATGCCAATCAATAAATAAAATCATTTGTATCAATGGGGATTTCGTTGAAAAGGATCAATAGACGAGTACCCAACGGCTATGTTCACTTTAATTTCTTCCGACTGAGAAAATCTCAAATCCTCTAATAGATCTCTGTATTAAAGAAACTGAAGAATAGCAACGTCATTGATGTTGATGACATGAGATATGAATCCAAAACTATGTTTGTTATGGGCCGATCACGGGATTCCCTACTGGCATAATATTTCATATATAGAGTGACACATAAGATATAGCCCACGGGAAAATCAGATGAGTCATTCATTATATCACTAATTGAAACAATAGATTCAACCATGTCAATTCTTGGAACTTTCGGGCGTGTAGTCCATCTATGACTACTAAACTTTTGAAATTATCCAATGGATATTGACAATTATATAGCTAATACATCAGTTGTCTCAATCATCATAAACTGAAAATTATATGCCTAGTTTTGTTATCTAACTAAGCGTTGAAGTCTTCTGTTTTGTTGATTGAAGGAAAAGAGTGGCATCATTTGTAAGCCCATCAAATTGTTGAAAAAATGGTGTCGTTTGAATAGCACATTTTTAACAAACACTTTGTATATTGAGTATGGAATATAGTACATAGATTTAAGCTCACTCTCAAGCTCTAAAGCTCAAAAAGTTCGCTCACCTGTATCACACTCACCATGGAATGACCCAGGTACTCAGCAGCGTTATCCGATATGTACAATAATTTTCCATTTTGCGTCATCATCATCAGGAAACCACTCAAAGCCTGGAAAAAAAACAAATGAAAAAATCACATTAATTATAAAACTCATATACAGATAACAATTCGTTTTCGGATTACCAATTCAATTGGATCATCAATAAGTGTTTATTTAAAATGAGCAATTTGATTCAATATAAAATATGTAATATGGACAAGATGGCGGATCTTATTCAGATTATTTCAGTAACCGCTTGGTGCATAAAAATAAAAAGTGAATGTTTCTCTATTGACATTTCTTCTTGGGTGCTGTCCATTATACAATAAATAATGCCACATGCAAACAATATATTTTTCATGATGCCAATAAAATACGTGTGGTGTTTACAAATATTAACCCCTCCTTTGTTCACAAGAGATTTTGGAAAGTGAAAGAATTGCTATTATAACCTCACCTTACTCTGAGCGTTTGTTAGGTTATATAAAACTGTAACAGATGAATTAGTCAATTCATTGAAGAGATAACTATTTGAGGATTTCAGAAGGTATTGATGAACTATTTTGGACATGAGCATCCCTATGCATTTCAATTCAAGGTGCACCCTTGAATAAATAATGTTTATCATAGAATTTATGCAGAAACAGGCATTAAAATAATCGTTATCACCAGCTCACTATTATTTCAGGTTTTTATTGCTGGAGTTTATGCTGAAGCAAGTAGTAAAGTTGGCATAATACAACAATAGAAGCGATTATTGCTATTTATCTTATCAAACTATTATTCCATGTGAATGAACAATTTATTACTCGTTCTATAGGTAGGCACGATAAAGCAAGGCAAATTGTTTATGATGCCTGAAGACATAGTGACCTACTCGCAAATTGAAATTAATATTCGAATACTGTGAATACATTATGTTTGTTGAATCAGACAAGCGCTGTAAATATCCAACTGAAAATATCCCCAGTGAAGAAAATGTCGAATTGAAATGTTAGTTCTAGTTTGTCATTTCAAAAAGTGAGCATAAATCTACTTCCTTTACAGTAAATCCACTAAATGAATAATTTGAACTAAAAAATATAGGAGACTTATGCAATGTCGATTAATAATAATAATAATGATAATGATAATAATAATAATAGGACTTCATTCAATTGTCTATAAATAATACAAGGGCAATAATACTAACGATTCCTTCATTCATATGTCAGAACTGTCAACGTATGAGTGAGCTGATTTTGTTTTTCTATCTCATTTTGTCAAGTCGTCCTCACTATAGTTATATATTGATAACAGGTTTCAATGGTGATTTAAATTTCAACTTCCAACATGAAACAATGACAACAATCAAAGTGTAAAGAATTTTTGAAATTGTTGTCAACCGTGAATTTTAATTTTACCATAAACGATTCATTGCTCTAACAATAATTTATGATTGTAAATTTCCATCATTTAAGGTGTCGACTTCTTTCAATCCATAAAAAACAAACAAAAGTTATTCAAATTTAATAGAATTAATGGATATATTTCGTGTTTCGTTTAGCTCTTTTGGGAGCACCCTGTACAATGAATTTTGCACATGTTATGCTCATTGCAGAACTCATATTGTAGGTACAGAGACATATTTACTCATTCAAGCTGAAAGATTTTGCGGGGGCACTTCAGTTTCGTGGGAAATGGGTCGCAATGAATAATGATGAGAATTGGTAGAGGGGTTAAGGGTTATATTTATGTGTATATTGTCAGCGCGAACAAATGACTAAGTGGAGAATAAATGATCGATAAAGAATTAATCGTTACTAGTTCCGGTATAGGCATGTGAGTTGATTGAAATGGAATTTTTCCTAGCATACAATTTCTAAGATCGTAAACAAGTGGATTTTTTCTATTACCATATACACGGAGACAGAGACGTTATAGTCGGTAAAGAATTTATTATAAAAGCAGCAGACGCGTAAAGTATGTTTGTCATCGTTCAAGGTACCCATTCAAGAAATTATTTCAACTTGAATTGAATGGCTGACATTCCTACCAGAACATACGTCAGTTGCTGAATATATCTTGATGAATTCAACAAATCAATTCAAGCAAAATGTGAAGTACAACAGTGACAAAAACTATTCAACTAGAAGTGGTGCTTTTTGACGTTGACAGTTAATAACATCGCTGAATATCAAATCTCCAAAACAACTGTTGCATTCTGTGTATCATTAAATCGTAGTCATATGTTTTCTCACTCGAAATCATAGCACGCTCCGATTCTCTGAATGGTATTGTTTATAATATAATACATCGATATTTGATAAGCTCTCACTTTATAGACGTGGCTTTTGTTTATTTTAACATAATTTGCTTCTATTCCAGTGAGAAAGCATTCTGTAGCCAGTTTTTTAGTAGCGTTGAACAAACTACACAATAGATTTCATCGATCCCATAAATTAAGCTCATCTTTGCGCCCATCTGACTTTAATGTTTGAGAGAATGTTTACAGCTACCTACATTGCCTATAAGATCGTGTGCGGTTCTTTACATTCGGAAAAACGAAAAATACAAAAGGAATTCACTCTTCTGTATAGGCTTACCAATACCAACACTCTTATGATGCAACAAATAACCTTTCGAATAATTATTCCAATTATAATTCCATTTCATCTTGAAACCTAGGAATACATAGAACCAAATTTAAGAGCCTCTTGAGTCCAGGAGTCCAAGAGGCAACTAACTCCAGTTAACTTGAAATTTCTCTGTGATTGCTTGGAAACTCTTAGAGAGTTAGAGGCTACACAGGAATTACAGGTTTTCACGTTGAAAAAATGGGGTTTTTGGGGATTTTTGGTGATTTTTGCGAATTTTCGCGATTTTTCTGAATTTTCAACATGAAATATCTCGAAAACTATACTAGATATCGAAAAACGGTTTTCACCACCGTTTTCAGCGACTCTCAGACACCTTATAAACGTTTTCAGGCGAATTTATTTTTTGAAATTTTGCTCGAAAAATTGACGAAAGGTAGCTAGCTTCAATCTTCATATGGAGCAACGAAGAGACTGATGCACTAGCTTGAGAAGATAGACGAGGTGACCCAATCGGTCCAGAATCTTCTTGTAGCTTAGCAGTCACGACAGACGAACAATCAGAATTGTGCACAATTCTTGAGTACAAACACAATCTGTGAGTTCTCTCCAAGTTTCTCAAAGTTTGGGAAAGAAAAACCACAAACTTCCTAGTACAAGAAGGATCAAGGATCTGACCGATGTGAAAACGGGTCTAGACAGGAAAATATATCATGACGAGAGCGCACACAGTTGATCCAACAAAAATAGAACATAACCTAACACCACATACTGGAGAATAACTTCTTGATATCCAGCATGAAAGAAACTAATTTCTCTCTCAATAACGTTGCAACTTCTTTTGAATTGGTGCCGTGTATAGTGCTCGTTCTTTCGCAGTAATTTTTACACAATGCTGTCACCATTCATCAGATTCCGATGTGTGGATGGTATAATACCATTTTGTTGGAGTTATTGATATCGGTTACCTACAGTAGGATATCAAATGAACACGTAACCATGCCGAGAAGGTGTGTGTTAATACTTGAACGCAGGGTCGTATTCTTAATTATATACAGAGATACCGGGTGTTTCACAGTGGATGGACCATTAGAAGTATCTGGAGAACAGAAAGACAGATCATTTCGAAAATTTGTGGGCGTGGATAATCAAACTTGCTCTATCCGTCTAAAATATTTTCATCAATACAGTGTTGCCGCTTGTATCAGAAAGTAGTAGCTACTTTGTTATTTCAAATGGAACAACTCTAATATTATATCATTTTTAGAATCCTTATGAGATTCCTCGCAACTTTCCCACATAATTCCCTATACCTATCTGTGACGATATCTGAGATAAACATTATTTTGTCCAATTTTTGTACAACACCTGACCATTGAAAAATATCAAAATATTCAACGGTATGTGAAGGTTTGATTAGGATATTTGAAACTCTTGTGAATGTAAGTTAAATTTTTTAAATTTTCCTTTATGATAATTCGAATTTTAGAACTGATGTGAATTAGATGTAAAGATCAAATTGATAAGAAAAACCTCGAAAAATTTCGCTTCATTTAATGTTGTAGAACATGAGATGGAATATCAAACAAAAGTTCAATCAAGGAAAAGACATATAGGATCAGGAAGATTGATATTCGGGAAAGGAAAATAGCTCAATTGCCGATTCAAATAGAGGTAGCAAGAAAAATGGTAAAACAAATTTTGTATTTCGTTCACATGCAAGCAAAAATGAACATCGAAAGATACGGTTCTGGTATGAATGATGAGCCAACATAATTCGCAACTTCTTATCATCATTCATGTAGGAAAATTAAGATTGCGTGATCGGAGAGGTTTTCAAGAATGTGTAAACTAATATGCCTGTTATCTCTGCGGTGTATTTCAAGAATTCTATATTGCTCAAGACATAAATCGAGAACTGTATACAAACGAACTAAATTTTCCTGAGGCTACATCAACATGTAGCAGATGAATGCTTGTCAACAGAAAACTGTAATTACACGTGTGAGGTATGAAATGCTTATAATGAGTTGCGAATTCTGAGAAATAGTCAAGGAAAACCTGGGGAAAATATAAACACCATCATGTATCAATGAAGTACATTCTTACGTAACATTGAAATACAAACAGATATATAATGGCTACTTCAAATTCAACCAGTATTGTGTAAGATAAAAAGCTAATGAATTCTCGCTAAAATAATAGTATATTTCCATAATTTTGACAAGCTGTCAGTTGGTTTTGGATTGAAATAATGAGGCAAGATGGAAGAGTAATTTTCCCAGTTCGAAGTTGTTATTGATGCATATTTATGATTTCCATAGTAATTTAATTGATTATGATTTCCGATCCAAATACACCCTGTATTATAGTTACACCACTGGCACACAATCTCGTTTGTTGTAAAGTACGTTCTCAGCATGTAATATATTCTTTAATGATCTTCTATCGGCCAGAGAGATCTTAAGAGTGGAGGAGAACCTTTAATTTTTTTATAAGATAAATAATAAATTAAAAAGCGAGCTCGCTTAAAAATGAATCTGTCGGATTGGGCGTATACGGGGTGTGTCGATTTTGACTAGTCAAGGGCAATAAAACTGAACATTGCGGAGGTGTTACGATTAAACATTTTCCGATTCCATTAGGATCTGAAGGGTGAGTCAACAATTCTTAGAGGCAGACCGCTTCTCTTTGTTGTGTCAATTAATACTCACCATTACTTACTATTCAAGGCCTTTGTTGATTGTCAAACAGATTCTTGTTTTGGGAGATGGAATAATCCGATTTTATTCAAGGCATTGTTATTAGATTATCGAAGAATAACATTTTTTTATGTATCATTTCTTAATTTCTATCATATTTTCCATTATTTTGAAGAAGAAATTCGAGTTTATCACAAGAATGAAACTAATTAGCAGTTGGACAAATGAAAGAAAATTAGAAACGTTAGATATATATTATAAATGAAAATCTATCAATGATATTGTGGCAAAATATGAATAGCACTCCATAGTGAGTCATGTAATGCAATGGCCAACAGAATGAACCATTCTACGCATAACCTTGTCCATGAAATATACATATTATAATTTAAAAGAAAGAAAATCCGGGTTGTGAACCTTTATTACTTCATATTTTAAATATTGCGTGAGAGAGTTTCCTACTACTTTAATATGCAGAAGAAATTCCTACTAGCTCCATCAGATTTCAAAGATAGTCTTCTTAAGCTGACGTTATCAGCGTACATTCTTCGTGCCATACATAACCTAAAACGACGTGCTGTTGAAGCTGTTCGGACCGAATTAAAAAGCGTTTAACATTCAGGAAATGAAAAACGATGGAATTAAAGTCGAGTCAGCAAGAATAATCATTGACTTTACTTCATCCAAATTAAATTCTCAGGGAAGAAGACGACAACCTTTTCGAAATACTTGACGAGTGGTTCGTTCTTGTGACCACTAATTACTGGTGTCCATCAAGATGAAATCATCAATCTTCTGTGGTGACAATTATCATTCACACAGATCATAAAATTTTGAAGCCATTGAGTGAAGAGAAAGCTTATATTCTTTCAACTCAATTTTCTTCATTGGGTGATTCAAACATAACCCTACTTTTTTTCTTTCACATTGTTCACACTAATTCAACAAAAAAAAAACAAAACTCCAGCATAATATATGCAGAAACGTTGAAAATAGGATGTTTTATGATGAAATGGGTAGAAACATACCGAGTGTCTCACTTTAAATGAGAAAGTTTATTGCCTGTCAAATCGAAAGTGACAAGGAATAATTGCAAATGCCAAAAACTTCATATCCACGTTATCCAATTTAAATTTTTCTCACCTTCACATCATTCAATAAGCTTCAAAAGATATTCTTGAAGAATTTGATCTAAAATGTTACTTATTTTTCGAAAATATAATTTTTTCTCAAATTTCCAAAAAGCTGATAAATCTGATAAGGGGTAAGTTGATTTTAAGACGAGACTAAGTTGATGATTTTTATTTTTACGAAAATATACTAATGAAGATGTTTTCCATCTATTGTGTACTTTATGATTATGAATGTCACTGTAATCATGTAAAATTTTGAGATCACTCGAAGCTGAATATTTTGTTATGACGTAAAAAAATGCCCTTAGATGTTCTACAATTTTTCATGATCAAAACAGTTCGAACGGTCATAGTTCGAGAATTTCTTCCGGGTCCACTAGTCTCGTCTATTCCTCGACCGTCTTGAAACTAGCTGTTTCAGCTCGTGTAAACCAGGGCACGTATTAATGACTTTGATTATGGTCAATTAGTACAGCGAGTCGGAAGAGTCATATATCACATTCCACCCTGTGGGCAAATGAGATGTCGTATTGCACAACCATTATTTGTTGAAAATTTGTTGCGCTTGTTTATCTATATACCCATTAAAGAAAAGAGAAATGTGGATACTTAAATAAAAGTTAAAGAGAGGCGGTCTTCGAGTTGATGGAATGCTTTGCTAAAAACTGGGGAGAACTGTTATCTCGAAACACTGTGGGCGTTCATTTCAGTAACGCCCATTGCGCTCTCGCTAACTTTTACACGTTATATTTATATGTCAAAAACATGTAACGACCTTACCCTGTACATCAAACATCGGACCCGATTAAATATCCGTGTATAACAGGATATAACAGGTTTTGGGTTTCCCGATCATCGTTCCGATTTTGGAGATTCTCGGTTTGTACGATGGAAAATTACAAAGTCTCCAATGTTTGTAGAAAAGTATCCACAAGCATTGCCTCTTCAAGAAGACTCTTCGTCATTATTTTTCGGCAGAATATTTATGTTGAAACATGTGATTTCTTGGATATTTTTGGAAATTGTGACATATTGCTATCACGATCTCCAAATATTCATGAATAATTTTATTTGAGTTTGGGCTTCATTGTGGTTTTCCTACTTTTGCTATGATTCATTTCTTGCTCCACACATTCATGAAAATCTATGCTTTCCCACCAATGAAAATATATCATTTATATGACCGATTAGAATTTATTCATAACCATTTGGAAAATAACACTTTGAGATTAATCAGATACCATATACGATGAATATTGAAGGTTGGATAACACATCAGATTCAAATTCATTGAACATTATGAATATATTATCCACAATTATATGTTCAACATTTAATAACTGAATTTGCATTCAACTTATTTATTATCCTTGATATTTTATTTATGCAGTCAGTACATGTTTATCTCATTATACCTAAACCATCCTTTATTCCTTGATCATTAGTCATAGTAACAACAAAAGATTCATTTCAAAAGCTTATCTTCTCAAAATCAAACAAACATCCAACCAATTCTATTTTATATTTCAGGGTGACAATTGACAGTTCTCGAGTTTTTCTCTGAAATCAAGTTAGTGTATGGTTCTTCATTATCCAATTAAAAATAAATTGTACAAATTGAGTGATAGGGTGGAAAATTTATTTATCCTACCCACCAGCTAATTTTCTTCTTCCATGGATCGTATTCAAATATAAACGGAACAAGAATTGGAGTCAATTTCATGCGCCTGAAATTAGAACACAGGTACGTGACGAGGAATAATTAATTGAAATGGGTAATTAACTGGCTAATCAGCTCAAGGCGATAATTGCTCGAGGACATGTATCGACGATTTACCACGTATTCTTGATATAGGTATAAGATTTCAGATTTTCGTTAGGAAATTGATAAATGAGACGATCAATTAGTAGTTAATCATTACAAATTTCTCTTTCACCTAGATGGACTACAATAATTCAAGAATTGAAGGATAAGTTTTGTGGCAATTCAATTTGAATAGTGGCTGAGCTCATAGACATTCGATTTTTTTCCTGTCAAAGGAGTGCAATAAATTTAGTTTCCTTAGGAAATCGAATAATATTATTCTATTCTGAATTTTCTAATTGATTAATGATACATATTCTGAACGACCATTAGCGGAAACAAAAGTTTGAAAGATACACGCAATACTTGAAGCCTAATTGTGGATACCTTCGGCAACTTGGGTGGAGTTAATGAATTATTGTATTCAATATTGATTAAATGTCCTCTGAACAATCAATTGGCCTGTCGGTAAGGCGCTTTCTTCGTGGAAAAGGCCTTTCAACAACAACATTCACCGCAACGGTGATAAATCAAAAATCATTGGTGATATTAAAAGATAACTTAGTTTAATTGATGAATGGACTGATGCAATTTAATTTACCGCACCCGTGAAAATGGTGTTGGGTTGTAGGTTAGTCAACATACTTTGGATATATTCATCGATGTTGCTGATGGCGACATGGAATTTTGATTTATGATCATCTGTCAATTTCTTAGTGCAGCTTCAACTGATGAAACATCAATATCCCATCCGTTTCTTGTGATAATAACAGATATTGTTATAATTTTAAGCTCACCGTTGAAATTTTCGTGTAAAATAGTTGACATAGACAGCTTGACAGAAATTGCGGTGTTGCCAATTGTCTGTCTTTTCAACAATACCCAGAAACAGAAAGTTAGGTTAACTTCACCATTCATATTGTCTTGAAAAATGTTTTCCATTCATAAAATATTGAATAACTATTAACTGTCGATAACCGTTGAACAGCTGTAAGAAAATCTCCAAATAAATTTGATATCGGTGTGATTTGTTGTCATATACTAAATACTTTTTATTTTGCAAAAATGATATTGAGAGATAATTGCACTATTGAAACATATGCATGAAAATTAAAATACTATGAAGCAATCCAGATAAGAAATTGTGTCATCTGAACATTACAGGATGTCTCCTTTCGTGAGAAGCTTTATATAATAAAAAAGTTTATTATCGAATTTATTCTGGTTGATTCACACTGTATTATTTCTAGAATAGTTCAGCCTAAAGAGAGTCCTGATATCCATTACTCTCGTATGATATGAACGGATATGGGTTATTTCTCGGTAATATCAAGATAGTATAATAAATCACTAGGCTCATCAATCAACTGGTCGACTCAAGAGAAATATTCAAGCAGTGCATTTTTCAAACTCATCGAGTGGTTTGCAAAAAACACAATAAATCACCGTTCTCACAGTTGATGTTGAACAAAAAGGTTAATTACTAGCTGGAGAGACCCCTCAAATTCAGAACGGTAGCGAACATAAGCCCACACATGTCCGTTTTAATGAATCCTTTATCTCAAAACCATTAACCATTTCCTCACGATTCACGAGTTACATCAGGAAGAAATCGATATTCCCCCAGGCTGGTGTAATATTATAATGTTAGCCATAATCGATAGGTTTTTTCTACACTTCCGTGATTTCGCAGGTATTTCATGCCTCATCACGTTGGGATACAAATAGGTGCTCGAACACCTTGTTGACTGATTTCGTTGATGAAAACTGGAGATGACATAGATAATAACTTAATGATTGGTCTTCATTCAATCAACTAGTAAATAAAAACAAATAATCACCAGAACCAGAACCAGAAACATGATCCCACAACCAAACTTTAATCTACAAAGACTGTCAACTGAGAGAGTTTTCAACTCCTTCTTGAAGTTCAGTACAGAATAGTTACTGAATTTTGGTATTAACCTACTAGAGAGCGAATAACCAACATATAAAGAACTAAAGATGATTGTTTTGGATTGACAATTGAGTGACCATTTTCTGAGTTTTTCAATATCTCTGAGTAACTGAGAAATCTGTTGAATCTCGCGAATACCTGGAGAGAATCACGAGCCGACTTCAATTTTTCGTGACTCGTGAACAGATTGTAACGACGGCTGATTGAGATTTGACAGATTTGGTGAGCATTCAATGACGCAACCATTGAAAATCCGTGCGTTTCAATGTCATCATTCCGCTTCCTCTTATTGTTGATTAATCAAACATGTGAATAAATAATTCCGCACTAGTCCAATAAAAACCACTTGATTTCCTTGTACCCGGACAACTATCCAAAGGCGAATGGAAAATTTCGAAGGTCGTACTTTCGCTCCAATTTCTTCAGTTCGCATGAGAGAGCGCCTCTTCTTAGTACCGACGGAATAGTCGCTCATTATTGGTGGTACCGCGGCCCGAGCTAGAACACCCAGTGGTAGGTGGTACCTCTGGTGGTACCTAGAAAGACAGCGGAGCAATGCTCAGGTCAAGTAAATTGCTGGACCATCTTTATCGCGGGGCACTCAGTGCTAGTCCAGGGCACTTGAACCATAGGCGACTCGTCTTTTATGCTCACGGGAAGATTAAAATTCATTCTCATCATCTCATTGACTTTATCTTCGTTCGTTTCAACCATTTATCTACCCTTTCATTCAGTATTTCAGGAATATGACACAATACGATACTGTCATCGTACACTATCTCAGCTAGATAGGATCAATTGATCATCGAATACGTTTGGCAATGTCGTAAAGTGTTCCCAATCGTACAATTGGCGTATATATTTAAGATCGCAGCGCCAAAGTAGGCAGTCACAGAACTATGAATATTGACATTGTTTTTTCTTTGATGAAGTTGTAGTTTTATGATAAAAATAAATATTTCAGACTTCTGCAGTGAACTAGGGCGTTAATGTGTGTGTATTTTAATTTTTCTAAAAGTGGTAAGCATTATCATTCGTTTAATTCATCGTATCTTTATTCAAATTCAGTAGAAAATCAACAAAACACAATACAAATTGCATGGATTGGAGAAGGGGCATGTCAAGATTTCTAGTTATTTCTAGTGCCACCAGGTGGCGTATCGCCTATGTTCATTCGCCAATTAGCATGATCCAACGATGACGTGGCGTATTTGGCTTAGTCTGGTGGTGGATACATGTGTATTATTCACGAGTTTTCATTTATTTTTCCACCCACTTGTCTTCGTTCGGATAGTTGAAGTTTGACGTAGATAGACATAAATATACACTTCCTTCTCTTCGGGTCATATTCACAGCTCAAAAATCCGAACGAAATGCAACTCAAGCATCCACTGCTTAAAACACGTGCTTCAAAAAATCCCGCGTATTGAATGAGGTAATCCATTTCCCTCGCGACCCGCCACTGTCGCCTGGGTGGATCTGTATCGAGAAAGACGCGGGGCAGGGCGGGGGGGACCCTCTAGCGTAGCGGGGTCAATGCGTGACCTCAAGCCGAGGGGTACACAGCTACTTTCCCACGAAGCCGCCCGCAATATCTACCGCTCTTCATCAGACTCGGGTCTGTCATTAAATATGGCAATGTGTGCTGTGCTGGCTGGCTGGCCGGCCCGGTGATGGTTGGGCAATCCAGATCCACATGAACAACTGTATCGATTAAGACACTGATTACTGATTAGGCAATGCCAGCGCGCAACGGGCAATTACCGATGCCCGGTGCCCGATGCGAGGAGCCTTGTCTTTGCGCATTCCATGTGCTTGTGTGTTTGTGTGTGTCGCGCATACTGTAATTACTCCAAACTTTGGGGGGGGGGGCACTTGCTCAGGATTTGGATTCAGTCAATGTCGAACTCTCTATATTGTTATATATTTGCTTTCATAAGACGTTTCGCCCATTGTTGTAAACTTTATAAATCATGAAACTACAACTACATTGTGCTATTATAGCACTTTAGTCTCAACCATGTATATCTTCATTTGATATGAATAAAATGAATCCCAATCCTAAGAAAATTCCCCTCAAAACTTTGAAAGGAAGCAAGGATTCAAGAAATTACAGGAAATATCTGTAATTAATCCAGATGTGCATTTTGCAAGGCATATTTTATCATGAACTCTCGAATATCTGCGCGTTCTAAACTTGTGTCTACTGCGCATACTGTAATTACTCCAAACTTTGGGGGGAATTTTCTTAGGATTTGGATTCAGTCAATGTCAAACTCTCTATATTGTTATATATTTGTTTTTATAAGACGTTTCGCTCATTGTTGTAAACTTTATCAATCATGTTAAAATCAATAAATAAAAACACAAATAAGTGAAATTACAACTACATTGTGCTATTATAGCACATTAGTCTCAACCATGTATATCTTCATTCAATATGAATGAAATGAATCCCAATCCTAAGAAAATTCCACTCAAAAGTTTGAAAGAAATCAAGGATTCAAGAAAGCACAGGAAATATATGTAATTACTCCAGATGTGCATTTTGTGAGTCATATTTCATCATGAACTCTCGAATATATCGCCAATCATCATTACCCTCTTCAACTGTTCTAATGAAGTCATAGAATTTCTCTAAAAAATTTGTATGACAACTTATCTGCGCGTTCTATACTTGTGTCTGTTGCGCATACTTTAATTACTCCAAATGTGCATTTTGCAAGGCACATTTTATCATAAACTCTTGAATATATCGCCAATTGTTCTTTTCGTCTTCCATTGTTTATATAATAGAATTTGTCAAAAAATTTTAAATGTCAGCTTGTCTGCGCGTTCTATACTTGTGTCTATTGCGCATACTTTAATTACTCCGAATGCGCATTTTGCATACCACACTTCATCATAAACTCTTGAATATATCGCCAATCATCATTACCCTCCTCAATTGTTTATATCAAGTCATAGAATTCCTCTAAAAATATTTTATGACAGCTTCTCTGCGCGTTCTATACTTTTGTCTATTGCGCATACTGCAATTACTTATTTTATTATGAACTCTGAAATATATCACCAATCATTCTTTTCGTCTTTAATTGTTTAGATAACGTCATGGAATTTCTCTAAAAATTTTGTATGACAGCTTGTACCATTGCCTGCTCTTATTTGCTTATTAGGTACCATCTCGCATCAGTGGTACTGCTCTCACAGCGGTTATGCTCTCCTTAGCTATAATATCAAAAAGCTCGGTTGAAAGAATCATACAATTAATGACCATGTAGTCGAAATGGAATCAGGACCGACCTCAGATCAAACAACGGAAAATATTCTCCAAAACATCTGGTAGAGATCCTCACGATTCAGAGTACGACACATACTTCATTTCGTGTTCATCAATATATAGCTTCCAGCTATGATGAAATAGTTATACGTATCCAGTGCCTTGTTATACAAAGTGATTTAAATAGATACGATGTCTCAATTGAATAATTGTTCATAATTTATAGATAGTTCCTCTAGGGAAGGCAATAGTATAGGTGTTTAATTGCAATCTCAACTGATGAGAATGATAGCAAATCTGAACGGTTCAGTCATTTTACGAGTTGTGAGATTTATTGTGGATACAGCCCTGTGTCGAGAGCTCTGCGGAATGAATCAGAGATGAGATTTTACACGGTTAATTAACATAATTACATTTAACGCTACATTTGTTTCTTACTTGTGGTAAATGTATCAGGTGTGCGAAAATATATGAACAGGTCGAGGTGATTCCATATATCTTTCCATTTACATTCCTCATCATCGGAATCATTCGATTTATTCTGTAAGTATAAAACCACTTGGATACAAAGCTAGAGGCAAAGAATATCTGTGTGACGTGACAAGTGACATATCGATACTTAAGATATAGTTCCCTTTCCGAAATTCCAGTAAAAAAAGTTCATCTGACAAAACGAATAAATATGCAATGAGCTGACGTCAGAAACTTTGATGAGTTGGTTTCGATGGGTACTCCATGCAGTACTTAACTGAGAATTAAGAGGATACGCCTTTCAGTAATAATGATAGTAAAAAACCGTTAATATCCAGCCATTACTAATTTAATGTTTTTGAAGGAGAATACATATTCTGATGTGATAATAATGATGAGATGATGATATAATTGGTTGGTCACTTTCTTTTCTGGAAATATTAAAATATCATTCCAATTGATGGTTAAATAATTCCATTTTTGAAACAGAATCAGAAGATATAATTATAGAAATATTAGACATTCCTAGCATTCACATTTGACTTCATTTTGAGAGAGACTTTCAAGATTTTTTTAATTTGATGAAGGCGATTTTTGAAGACACGGAAAATCACTCAGTATATCTGATAGAGGCTAAGTTGATTCAGAGACGAAGCTGAGTTGATGACAAAAAAATAAAAATGGAATTTTTTTTCTATTTGTTACGTATTTTATGAACGTCCTATTGAGTTGACATACAAAGCCTACTATTTGATTTTGAAAACCATCAAAAACCGTCATTGACCTAGTATTTTTTTGATAATAGTCCGGCGTGAACAGTCTCTCGCAGTCGGGTATTTTGAAAATCCCTGTTTTCGTAAAATTTGCCGGTAATAATTGAAGCTCTGGTATACGGTGAAAATATCTATTTTGAATAATGAACGTGGGTGAAGTACAGTTTTGTTCAAGCCGAAGACTTCACCATACCATCATCACATTCCCTTAATAAGATTGATCTAAAATCTAGCGCGATATATAATTATGATAATTAATTGGGAGTGGAAAACTCCATCCATAATTCGATACTTTACCAACTGCAGGCACTTTATATGAAATATCGAGCACAGCTTCAGACTACGGATCTTTATGGGCGTTTTGAATGATATGGGTAACAGATTTCTATTTGCTTTAATTTGGCTGCGAGTTAATTATCTCCCAACAGAAACGATAAAAGTAATTCAAAAATATTTCGCTCGGATGAAACAATGTAATTCAATCTCAGTCTCCGATATCAATTACTAATTCATCCACGCATGTGCCCATTACTCGACAATCATCGAACATGAAGCGATGAAAATGAACAACTACAACCTGGCCTTCCTAATCAATCAAAATAATTAATAGTTCTTCACATGTTCTTACCTAAATATTGCCCAATAACTCATAAAACTGATACATTCGTGAATACGTACAAGCCATCAATCATAATACGTTTTAACTTTTATTACATTACAAAGTAATTTATCTTTCAAACAATGAGCATGTTCCTGACGCATGTAAGACATTTACCTCCCATGTGATTGCTTGTTCTTGATGAAAAACTTATTGAGCTCCATGTGACTAGCGGAGAAAAATATTGTACCACAGATAAACATCTAAAAGTATATGAATATGAATGAACGACATCTCAACTTCATTCAGGAAGAAAAAGTAGTTGAGTATAAGGAGGATCTACATAAAATTCACTCGATCAACATTAGTATTCAACCAAGAGATGCATCTTTCATCTGTCAAAATTGTCAAAGTGAAAACTTTGAATTGTTTCATTTGAGAATCTCTTCTTCCGGTGTGTATCTTCATCTATTAGTGTAATACAAAATTGAACATTCTGAAATAATTGTGAAGACCCCAAATTCTTTTCAGTTCCTTAACTTTTTCATCCTCTACAATATCAAATAATGGAAGACTGTTGTTGGTAGAGGCTATTAATAATATTCTGAGATAAATTATGTACATCTCTTTATATGCGAAATTGAAATCTCTATTCCATAACCTTCTGTCCACGGAGTATTATTCAAGTTTTTCTTATGGTTTCGAGTCGACTGCTGCTGCTACAATAATGGCAAGAATTCGCAGTGAAATGCATGTACGCGCATGTAATTTGAATCGAATATCAAGATTTAATATGCAGTAGTTCACACAAAACATGTAGCAGGATTTATGGATACAGCGAGCCCAGCAGTATAAGAAATAAATACATATTGTTTTCAGTGCACGGTCTGTTATTTGGTACAGAGCTCTGTAATCGATTTCCGGAAGTGGTATGGTGGAATGTTGGCCATTTTGTGATCAGTCGAAATTGCCGATTATACTAACATTACCAATCTCGATCTCGTTCACTTATTCGATACGTTCACAGGCCATCAGGTGGTCTTCGATGAGTTTTCTTTCTAATTATGGATAAATGATCGATGTGGATCTGAAAATAGATAGTTGCAACCCAGGAACTTTTAGATAAGATCGATAACTTGTAGTACTCTCATTCTTTCCAATTTTACATCCAGGAACAATGTTAATTATCCTTAGAAACATTTTCCCACACTACCTCAGTTGTCTGAAGAATATTCAGAGAATTCTAGTCAGATCTGCAAGAATTCCTAGTGATATTTTTATTTCACATAGCTTATATGAAGAAAATTGTGAATATTAAATATCTGCTCTGTCTCATGTCTTCTGTTACCTGTCTTATGTCTTCTGTCTGTCTCATGTCATATGTCTTCTGTCTCCTGTCATATGTCTTCTGTCTCTTGTCTCCTTCAGCTCGAAATGAGCTAGCTTTCAATGTAATTTGCTGAATTTCCATTTCTCATTTGGAGATTATTGTGATTTCTCTCAACCATCAATTGTGAAAGGCAACAAATTGAAAACGATCATAAGAGAATCACGGTAAGAAGTTTTCTTCTCATTCAACGAAATATGTGGGCTGAAAGACATGCTTTCGAAGAAGCGATTCCTAACCATTTCACATTTACAACTGTATTCCACCTACTCAGGAAACCTCGATGACAAATTTATTAAATTCGCATTTCAACACTCTTTGATCGCGCCGTGCAGATTCACAGTGTGTTTCTCAAAGTATGTGGCTTCTGTGTCGGGATACAAGTTGTAAATGGACATGGCGAATCACTTGATATAACTTGTTCTGGCTTATCACAAATTATTATTGACTACTACAATACTCGTGCAATATCTGAAACAACCATCACATGATAGATCGTTCCATTAGCAAATGAAGGATGAGCTGATATTATACAGGGTGGATTCATATAAGCGTGAAAACATTCCTACACGTATAAGATTTAATTGAAAATGGGTGTATTCAATTCATTGAATGCTGTGTTTATGGCTTCACCACTTCTTCTGTGTTGTAAAATGGCTGAAATTTCAGATTTACATACCGTTATCGATATCCAAGTGAAACAAGTCGAAGTGAACTGGACGAGTCAAAAAAATATCTAGAACCAATTAATCACTCGTCAGGTACACTGTAATTAGTTGGAGATAGTTGTAAAATTGAAAATTTCCAGACCAGATCTAGTGATTCAATTAAAAAAATATAACAAATGGGTATTCCATACACAACGCTGAGAAAAAGTGGCTATCCAAACTGACAGCCGTCAGAAAAATAGATACTCATATGCGCTGGCAATTTTATGCTGTCAGTAGATTATGGAGAATGTTAATCGTAATATTTTAACGTGCATAAAACGTTGGAGTTTTTATACACATCATTAACTAACTAATGCATTTGCATATAATTTGTTCAAAGTGACGTGAAATCAGAGGAGTTATTCGAGTTGAAGGATCTTTTCATGTTCCATATCGAACCAAATATGGAACTGTTATATGCTTCAGTTTCTCTCCAAACTTCAATAAACTGAGTTGCTCACAGTTTACTCATTATTTCATGTATGCGTATTTTATGGTTGGAGAAAAATTTGCTCCGTGAAAAAAAAGTTACCTCAAAGAAATCTAGTATGTCTTTTGAGTCATCTGCTCTCCATTTTCCATCGAAGATGTTAGCGAAGATTCTGCGAAGAATTCTAATATAATTATTGAATTATTATAGTCATTAAATTTGATGAAAAGACCTGAAAATATGATTTGTCATTGATATGCTTTGATAGGATTTCATAAATCTAGGGATGAAATTGAACTTTTTCGTTTTTCTCCAGAATCTTTACAAACCGCAGTTATTATTGAAAAATATCGTTTCATCTTGGTCATATTTATAAATGAATGTTTCACCCCTCTTTCTGAACCAATTTCATTTAATTTGCTGTTCAGATTCTTTTTCATCGTACAATGGGCTACAGGAAAAAATGAATGACCTATACAGGTAAGGTTTCCTTGGGAAAGTGACCAAGAGCAATCGTTGAACCTCGAATGGATATTGGTAATGGGTGCTTGCAGTGAAGAGTAAAAGTAGTGATTAGTTGCATTAAAATGCAAAATGCACGGACTCCCAACAGACTGTATACGCAAATTCGATTAATAACAGAAGCCGTGTGAAAAAACCGAAAAGAGTACCATGATCTAGAATATGGAATATATGAGGGGGTATATATGAAAAAAATAAAAACAAATACCATGCGGGAATGGTTCAATAATGTGTTGCAAACACGCAAGTAGGTAATTGTTTCATTTGAGAACCGAACCCATGGATTTCCCACGATTGGCAAGACGGACAAACAGCAATTACTCTAACCGCTGAATACATAATAAAATACGAACAGTTGAAAGTTGAAATAGTCTACCAACAATTTGTCGTTAAACCCAATATTCCACCTATCAAATCTCTAGCTATATCATTATCGAGCATAACAATCATCAGATAATTCAAGAACGGTGATTCAGCCTGATATGTATGTGAATCTATAACAGTATCACAAAAAACAAGGTAATTATCAATGACAGAATGAAACTTTCAACCAATTGATATGGTAATGCAACTGACATACTACTTCATGGGTTATCATTATTGATTTCACAATCTGGAAAATATTATTACGATTGCGTAAAAAATCATCACCAACAAAATAAATATAGAAATAGTAATTATGATGTTGTATTTTTCTTGCGTTTCTTTTTTGTCTTATTTGACCTTTGACAACATGGGGAAGGAACTTTGACATCGCTAGGTTAGGTTCATTGAATTTTGACGTCGTGTATGTCATTTCATAGTGAATATTCTATGGGTTTTAACGTTTAATATTATGCTATTGCGATATTTTCTAAAAGATTTAATATCCAATTTGTAATGAGATATAAATGATTTCAGGTCATATTTTGGAGGCCAATTTCAAACAAAGAATAAGATGGATACCCTGAAAAATATAACGAAAGCTTTTGAAACGAAACGGAAAATTAATACATCGGAAAATTTTCTGGTAATTATTGATAGCTTGTTGTGTATAGAATTTTATTCAAAGCACAAAGGGATCTAGTGGAGACTTCTAACTCTTCCGATCAAAGATAAATGACAGTCACCAAATGACGGATCTCTATCGTTGAAACTCGCTCGAATCCCCTTTGAATCCCCATCAATTTATTGTTATTAAATGTGGAATACCCACCGACGATGTATTATCATTCATCACTGGATCGTGTAGAAAACGTCAACGTTATCAATGAAGATCTAGCGATCGAGTCAAAATCAAATGGAACTAGTTGAAGAAAGAACGGTCTCGACGATGATGCAATCTCTCGGTTAGCACTGTCGATGTTGACGCTTATCACAGACGTGTCATAAAGACCGACACAATGTTTCTTCCCGTCAATACACCAAGACATGGGAATTTCAGATTCATAATGCAATTCCGGGCAGCGCTTCGAATAAGGAATGAGTCCTAGCAGTGAAAGCGAGAGAAACGAAGACTAAAAGCTCAAATCTCTTCACGATAAGGCGAGCAATCGAATCTATAATCTCATCTATTCTCAACATAGATAAAAAAACGTATACAGGGTGTGAAGTTTGAATCTCGTATTCTTCATACTATCAATCATCAAATGAGGTTCTTGTGCTCAGATATTTGCGGACCATTATCAGAAAATTGGAAAATGAATAATGGTTCGACTAAAAGAGCAGTTCTGTAAGAAGTGTTTGGTGAAACTTACTTTAGAGAATCCAATATTAGGTGTAGTTGTTTGGTGTAGTCCCACATCATGACATTTGAAAGCTGTAAAAATAAAAAACACTGAGTGTATTAAATTCATCACACAAATAATTAGAAATTTCTTGAAACTACTTGAAAGTGAAGTGAAGTCTGAATTGTATACAAAATTATGATGGCAGGAATGATGTTTGCAGGAATTAAACAATTTTATGATGAAACAGACCATTTGGTAGTCACTGAGTCCAAGCCAGAATGTTTAGAAGAAGTAAATTAGGCAGAATAATCTGAACAAATTATGGAAACTCGTTGTGAAAGAGTAGGTACTTGTCGAACTAGAAAGTGTCACTTAAGATGCACATTTATTCAAATAACTGGTATATGATATGGTGTATGGCAATTAAAATGACATGGTATGCTGCTCATAATTCCACACTGTTGATATTTATATTGAAACAAAGAAAACATTACCCTGTACATGTGAATATTAGGTAAAAATCATTGTTGTTTCGAATTGCTGGAATTTGGGTATTGATAGAATTGAAATTTAACAGCGAAATCTATATTGTATCACACTGTATAATCACCATAAATTATTGATCGAAATCCGGTTCCACATAGTTTTACAGTTCGTAAAGCATCAGATTTATCGTAATTATTGACAACTAATTGCCTCATAACTCATTGAAACGAAATCGACTTGATGAATTATTATCGAACTTAATGTTAGCAAACTGAAAGCATCAGTCACCGTTATTTTCCTCGAGCCTAAACACCAATTTCAAAATAAAAGAATCAATGAGAATTTCCTTACCATACTGCACACAGTTTTATCGACACCTCAGCTGGTGTGCACTAAAATTATGATTATAGTTGTCATTGAGATATCATATCATCATGATCTGAATGGCTGTAATTATGGAATTCAGCAAAGTATGAAATGCTCTACAATGCTAGTAATTAAGCTGTCTCAGTGCATACGTGTGGTTCGACATTTCATGCTTATTTGACCATAACTTATAAATGCTCCGGGAGATATATGATTCATTGCATTCGTTGTCAATTCCATTTCAGCATTGAATAATGTGGATCTTCATGAACAACAGAGCACAGAATACTTAGTAATACTTAAATTATCGTTCCTCATTTGTCAATAGCTTTTGGACAGTAATAGGAACAGTTACAACCATTTCAGCGTAGATGACAGATGAAATTGTCAAATGGTTGGTAATAAACCATTGGTGATTCCCTCTCTACTTATTAAGCTACGCCCAGATACGCCCCTGAGTTAGCTACGACTAATAATGCGAACTTCCTGTCAAGGAGAGGGAAATAATTAAGTAGAAATCATACGTAGTTTTCTCTCTTACTTGTAAAAACACTCACTGAATTGAGAATAGCATAAAATCGAGTGCAATGTGTGAGCATGTGTTTCAGTCATCTGTCAGAACTGTCAAGGAAAACGATGTGTCTGTGTTTTTCAAGCTAAATTTATTGATCAATTGCTATATTACTCATGTTGAAATTTAACATCGATTTCAACCTCCTTCTATTTGGCAAAATATTTAAAAAAGCGTTGTTTCAAGTCCATGAAAGAAATTCACGTCTCTTTTGGAAAGAAACTTTACATTGCTTGGTTTGCCTATCAATTTTGAACCCCGAAAATGAGGAACTTATTGTAACTTGCACAGGTGTTCCTCAGGGCAGCGTTCTGGGACCGTTTTTGTGCAAGAATACCTCCGTTCCTGGACGTAGAAAAAATTACACTCATGTATTGAATCAACTTTTGTCAAAGAATAATACTTTGAAGGTATCAAAATTCACTCGAAATATTTTGAATAATAACAACTGTCAAAAACAATTGGCTTGACGAAATGCTGGTTCAGAGTATGAAAAACCTCCTGTACGTTGTCTCGAGAATCCCGAGATCTTCTGTTGGTGGTGCTGAGAGCAGTACATCGGACATTCAATTTAAATGCAATGACCAGATTTAAAAAAAGGCAATTGAGAATTGCGAATAGATGACGCCGCTTAGACATATTCTTCTCGAATCCATAAACTTTTCAGCGTCTTTAGCAGTGACGGACAGATCAGATAACAAGCGTTTGCAGGCACGTATACATGTCGAGAGGAGAGTTAATTGACAGGCCAATCAATGGGGGATTTTGTCACTAAACTCGAAAACGACATTGATTGACTTAATATTCCACAGTTCAATTTCAATAAACAATGGGTAATTTCACTATACTTAGGAGTCCGCCATCCGAATATACGTGATTTAACGCGACTCATTGTCATACGTTAACAAAAAACATGTTCCTTTTTCCCAATGACATTCTGTACCGTTTTAACGCATCGTGAGAAAACTCCTCATGACTTCAACAATAAACTGTTCAACACTTGACGTGTCACTGCGAAATTCCATTCAATTTCAGTTCGATAATCGCGATGAACATAAATTAGCACCTCCTTTGTTTGCAGATCAAATTCAGTTATGATCTCCTGAGGATCAATCCAAAATCCGTTGAGGAATCAGAGGTAGTGTCTCAGAACACTGAGAGGTTACTGCAAAAGTGAAACACTTTCTGAATCGAAAAAGCAGAAGAGTTTGAAGAAGAAGAAGAATAACCTAACCTAATTTAATGTTTACATATTGTTCCTTGTATTGAAGAAATGTCATGCGAAGATGTTTTCAATTATAATAAGAACTACAATTATGACATGGTTCTGGAATTTGTAGTGAATGCGGTATTTTTAATGGATGTTTGTAACTTCGTTAGCGTTGATCACTTTATCCAAGTGAACTCTGGACGAATAAAAAATCAGGAATTAATTATATCACCATTGCGTTTTTCAGTCCATTCTGAGCTTTTATGGGATTGCTGGAAAATAATTAACAATCAATTTAAATTACACGGACGCCTGAAATGATCCAATTTAGGATCGCTCAATACCTGAATGGGTTTCTTTCTTTATTGTTAGTGTTGTGTGAAGAATTTTAGTTACAACCGCTGGCACACTCCAAATCGTTTTTCAAGGTGGTCCTCCATATAATTCAGTGATTCTACAGTTATATAATAGGTCTCAACAAACAATTGTACAAGCTGAATAGAATTGAATAAGAAAGACTTCACCGGCAAAGAGATATTTCATATAATATGAAGTCTGAGTGAAATTTCAATGTGAGTCTATTATTCAGATTATCTCATTGATATGAATTATAAATAATATTAATCTTCTTCTGACAGTTCTAGGATCATTTATGATATGATAAAACCAACATATTCGAACAATATTTCAAATGAGAAAACTAAGGAAAGATCTTGCCTAATTTATCTGGTATATAAATTAATAATTAATGGGTATTATGGCATGAAACAGCTTTATACATCGTTGTGAATGACTAAACATATCTATGTATTTGAAGGATTATGAGTTTATAAGATGGCACTGAAGATTAAGAACATGGGCGCCACACAAAATACAAACATTCAAGTTTAGGACAAAAAATAATATTGATTTCATTTATTGTTTTTTTTGTGCATATCAAATGGCAGTTCATAGTTGATTTGAAGTAATTTTCCATAAAATGTCAGCCCCACATAGTTATGCATGTACCATATGTGTCAAAATCGATTCATAATATTGCATTCAAAATGTTTCATTAAATTTTTCAATTTGGGTACATTTTCACAATCAAAGAATGAGAGTTTATCACCAACACGTGATCGCTGTTCCGCCACTGAATCTAAGCATGCACAAACTACGTACCTTGTTGAAAATAATTAGCTTTTCTGACGTATACACAAACAAGTGCCATAAGTTGCAGCTGAGAGAGTCTTTGCCTCGTCGAAGGAGGTAAAGGTAATAATTCACGTAAATTCGCTATTTCTGCATTAATCAGATCTCTTCTTAGTTTGCTAGCTCCTTTCGTTGACTTATTCGCATCAAAACTGAAACAAATATCACAATCAATGAGGGAAATCAACAACGAAATATACAGCGTAATTATATCCCGAAAAAGAAAAGTGCGCCATTGATTTTCATATTTTTTATTGTGGAAAAACTGAAAATATGACTGTCGACAAATCAGTTCTCTTCCGAATCAAAAATATTTGACAACTCAATTAATCTAAAAGAGACTAGGATATAACAAATTCCATATTCCCGTGTCATTCCAATATAATATGATCGATACTTGTTTCACAGAAAAAATGAATTAAATTTCGACAATTTCAATCAAATGAACTGCACAAAAAGTGGTACATACAATCGAATTTTGGAAGGCGTGCTTTTCGGAATGCCAATAAAAACAGCTTTCAATCATTTCATGATCCTATTGGAATGCGTGGAAGAAGGAATTCGGCTTTTTTTTCAATGAAAACGTGTCAGCATTCGTAACGGAAGAGACGAATATGAATGGAACTGAAATTAGTTAGGTCACGATGGAAATGTCATCAGAAAGGTAATTTCCTTTCCGATAATGTACTTTAATTCAATTTGGGAACTGTGAATATCGCAGTTTTTAGATTAACAACCAATTTTTCGGTTGAATTTTTGAGAATGGCGCGGTGACAGTACAACTGAAAGTGTCTAGAATAGCTACATATTTTCTCATTAAATATATACATTATACAGAGCGTTATAATTTGACAGTTCATGTCATGGAAATTTCATCTCATTCCTGTACACATTTGATGAAACCTCAAGAGTTATATTGTTGGTTTTTTTGTTATCCTGATTTATAATCTCCAAAATTTTTCAGTTATCAATCTTTTGATGAAAACAAAGAAGAATTCTGTAGAAATTCTGTCGAATAAATGACAACTAGAATTGGTTTTCGACATTAATAAGCTCATAATACGAAATTACACGCTTGCGTCCTGCAATTTGTTTGGTATCATTTAAATTCATGAAGAAATAAACAAACATTTCCGTTCCAAATCGGGACTCTCGAATGCAATTTGATTTTGCTAAAAAATTCACTCACGGGCGAAACATTAATTTGATCCGACCATTTTTTTCGAGTCTGGATAAGCTCGATTTTCGATGTAATCGATTTTTATACCAATCCTACCGAGAAATTTTTTGAATTAAATTTAATGGAATCCATACATTCTCGAAGAAAAAATACAGACAATTATTGCACTCAAACCATTAAATTAAATATGTCGATATAATAACGATATTTTCTGTACTATTGGAAACGGTTCTGAAGCCAATACAAAAAACATCAATGAAATTCGATCCTTGTGTCCTCAATGATATAAGTGAGATGTTGATTATTTATCATCAGTATAATCGATAATTGGTAATGATTATTGTTTTCCTACTATTATATGCACTCGGTTTTTCCATAAGCATTGTCAATGAGTTGATGACAAAAGTTTTCCCATTCTCATTGTATTGATTAGAAATTGAAACATCTTATCTTTATTTCAGCGATAATAATGACATCACCTCTAACAAGCTTGAAGATTAACATATAATTGTTAATAAATAATTATTGATCATTGGAAATTCTAACTTCCATCATCATCTAAAGTAGTAGATTCAATCCTGAGAAATGTATAGAGGATATAATTGATATAAACGAAACTCAAAATGGGGACCTTCAAACATGAAAAATGATTCATACAGCTGTCATTCAGTTGAGAAAGGAACATATAGATCACTTATTATTAACGTTCATGTTAATGTATATTATTGGTCGACAAATTCAACCCTCTGTATATCCGTAACACCGTGTATATATTGTATCAATTCGATTTTATACATTGCATGCTGCCGTTGAAAAATTTCCTAAACCTGTCTAATAGAAAACAGGATGAATGTTGTTCATTTATAACGAACATTTTTGTTGTTTGACAACGATTTCTTTAATAGCTTTATTAGCGAGGCTATACAAATATTTTGTAATATATTGGACACAAAATTGTAGATCATCAGCGATCAATATTGATTTATGTGTTGAAATATCTCCAATCACAATGGCAATAAATCAGAGTGTTAAATTTTATATACAATAAAGCGGTCTCACTTTAATTTATTATCCATTCCAGAGAATACACTTTGTAATTCTCTCATGATCTTGATTTCTTAACGCCGGAGGATATCGAGGAACGTATATAAAGCCTCTATTTATTATTGACGATAAAAATAATGGTAATGAAACTATTGTCCCGAGAAAATCCACGTTTTCAGTGTGCTCTATCGAAAGATTAGACCATGATATCAAATCGACCAAAACTTTATTTTTTTCATCTAAACAGTGTTGAAGAAAGAAATGTAGGAGTATATGAAAATTTCACAGTTACATTTGTTGTTCGTCATAAATTTCGAAGCTATTAATGAAACGTAAACAACATGGCGTCAAACAATTGAACGTTTCATGAACGTATTTGAATGCATAGTTGTATTAAGCTAGAATTCTGTACTTCAAAGTTTGAGATGTTCAAAATTATCTATATTCATTTTAACTACACTTTTATCATGTATGTTCAATCAATTCCTAAAGAACTATTTATTAATGATCATTTCGTGACACAACATTGGATATTGCATAGTTGTCATTCGCCATAATAAATTCCTAACCTCACAAAATTCAGCTTCAACAAAATGTCTTGAAGAAATGGTAACATCAAATCACCACAAAACGTTTCAATTGGTTTCTGCAACAGTTGTCAAACATAACGTGAATAAATCGTAGTAAATCTACAAGGTCATCTTGTATTTTCCCGCCTTTTCCACACCGAACTCTTTTTATGCACTCTTCGACAAAATGTGGGTGCGAAAGTTGTGATAAAGTAGGTAGTACCAAAATAAATAAATAAATACCGGTGAGGCATCGGCCGGTACATGTGTTTATTCAGAGAAGTGAAAACAGATTAAGTATTGTGGCTTTTCGTGACTAGTATTGGAAGCCCGTTCATGAAGGTGTCCGTATTTGTAACGGTAGGCCGTGTTGTGTTGGTGAACATGTGGCCAATCCTTAATAAATCTGCTTGTTAATTACTGAAAGCGTGTATCTTAACTTCACATGTAGGTAATTATGTTCTACCCATACCGACATGTCCCTTCCTTTCAGTTTTTAAGGACGATACCATGTGCCGCGGCAAAAAAACTTACGCTGAAATGCTGAACACGTTTTTCACAACCTATCTCAGTTCGGGCTCTAAGTGACCTATAAATTAACCAGTTCTGGGGCGGTCTCCTTTTATTTTTTGTGGCGACTTGCAATTTATGCGCATATACAGGGTCTTCCTCAAAGACATGCTTATATTTGACAAGGATGATTTTTTGACTCGTCCTTAGAAAAAAACTTTCTAAGGACGAGGCTGATATCTGAGATTATATTTCCGATGTTTTCATGAAATTAAATACATTTTTCTACGCAGAAAAGTCTATAAATTTTTCAATTTCCTCCACTATTGGCCTCCGTACAACGAAATGTATTTTTTTCCGTGATCTACATTCATTTTATTGGAATAGAACAATAATGATATTTTTTATACAATACGAAGGGACTTGTTCTCATTCCATTCATTCTGAATAGTTGCAAAAAGGGTAATTTTTTGTTAAAATTCAATGAATAGTATATTTTTCATTCTGGTTCGAATTATGAATTAACATGAATTATTTTCAGGATGTCTCTTGAAACTATGGCTATTTTTATCCGAGGAACATACAATAGTGTCCACAACTCTCTTCTTGTATAAAAATATTGAGAAGGTTTTAGATAATTAATAATTGCGATGTTTCCCAGAAAAATTAAGTTGTCACATGAAAGGTAATAAGGTTTCAATTGAGATCTCAACATATACATGAGATCAAGAAAAATATCACTTGCTACATAACATTCTAATTTCATTTTGAATCAAAATCAAACGATTTTTGGGACCACAATTTGTTCGAATCGATCGAGAAAAGTTACGCTTTCTCAAGAAGTGACTCTGAGTATCATTCAAGCGTTATTATCATTCCATTCTACATCATTTTTTTGCAATCGATTATTATTACAACAATCATTTCGAATATTTCGAACATAATTTCACCTTTCAAGTCTTAATTGTACACAGTATATCACAGATAGCCTTGGAACTAATGAGAATAAGAAAAAGGTACATCTGTTCAAGGTGAGTACCGGGATGTACTGAAACGTATGTAATCTCAGCCAACTAAATTCAGTACATCCTAGTCGATGAATGAATGGATTTATATCTCGAAATAATAATTTTTTGTACCTTGAGATGTCAAAAGTTGTGACAAATATCTCCTCTTCAATTGTCTACGATAGATGACGCTTTTGTTTTTTCTGTCATCCATAGCATTCTTTGGTCATTTGTACAGTGAAATTATCCATGAAATCGAGTCAACTGAGCTCAGTGAATATTTAGGGCATAATTGTAGACGTCAATTCGAGGTGGCAAAAAATACCAGCTCAAAGCGACTATTACTCAGCCAAGAGCCTTGTGGTTACGACCGACATAATGAGGATAATTGTGTTTGTCTTTTTACGCTTCACCTTTATTTCAGGAAATGTCTGGAAAATGGCAATACATCCCAGGGGTATATAATTTTGTGATATATGATGTTCTAGTACTAAACAAGGAATCGTTTTGGTTGAAACTATAATTCAACACGAGCATGTCCGCATAGATTTATGGGAGACTTGAGAGATTTTCTGATGAATTATTGTTATGTGGAAGAAGCAGAAATAATCACCATACTATTCAGCCGAGCAAATAGATAATATTTGAGATAATGTTGTGTGGATATCTTCATGAAACTTAATTGTACTCAAGGTGCATTTTTTGATGCATGAAATTCATTTTTTGAAGAAAAATACTACGCCGTTGCTTTCTCTCAATATTAGAATCACTTTGGAGATCCCTATTAGTTTTTGAGCAAATTTAATTTATTGTTTATTTGTCCGACGCATAGTTTCTGCTCAATAAAGTAAACATCGTTTACTTCAGGAACTTGTTCTCAAACAATCGAATTAAAATTAGTACAAATTGCGATTATCAATTTTTATGACCCTGTATCTCCAAAGATAAGACTTTAAGGATAATTTTTTTCTTGAAATGGAATTCTTGTATGTCTTCACGGGACACCCTGTATTTCCTGCGATAACAATGATTATGAAAATGTGTTCTCAGAGAATGATGTTGTTTACTTTTAATTACATAAACGCTTCATCAGGATGCTGACGGAAAATATAGATGATTGATTCACTGTAACTACATGGGTTGAAAAAGCATTCACACTGTCATCATTTCCTGTGGTAAAGAGCCCATCAACCATGCCAAAATGAATTTATACGGTTTGCAGGATGAAATACCACACAGCGATGATGTTAACAGATTCTGAAAATCTCAATAACAACGACAACACTTCGTAAATCGTAATTATTGTCTACGAATAGTATAAATCACAATCAAACAATACGATTATAACGCCTAGATAATAGTGGGCAACATTAAATAACGCCTTCCATTTATGTTGACCAAGGATTTATAATTATATAGGCCCGGTCACAAGAAACTGAAATTAAAAAAGACTTACCTATTGAGTTTGAGGTCGACCTGTTCAGTTTTCTCAATGTTTGAGAATCCGAGGAGTCTAAGTAGTGTTTTGTTTTTTAGATTTAATATCCGCACTCCATTATAAATAGTCATAAAAACAGTTTCTTCAATTGAACGAAAATATTGCTCATTAATCAGTGCCAAACAATAAATGAATGAGACTTCCATACGTCAAATGAAAATATGGAATTGGTTGACAACAAATTTTGATAATGATAGCTGATAATGTCATCAACCATGATCAAATCACATTTTCTACAATTCCATGCTATGAATAAGACATTTTCACGAAAAAATCCATGATGTAGGTACTGCGCATTCGCATTGACAGGTGCCTTCTTCCTATGAAGAGTCATTACGGACCTGAGAAATCGCATGAACTCGGTGACACCTTAGGAGACCTTGTAATTTTTTCAACGTATCAAAAACCTAACATCGAATTAAAATTAGCATTGAGTTTGTGGTCTCAACAGGCATTGGAATCTCCAGGTGGTATATGTGTTACTATATACATGATAAACATGATATGTCCGTTGTCACAAAGTGGATAGTCGTGTTCCTTCAAATGAGGTTTTTGCAGTAGAAAAAGTTGATGCCAGATTATGTTGAAGTTTGTTATAGACTTGAAAATAATAAAAAATGATAATATTGAACGAAAACTACATAAATCATCCCGAATAGTTAGTGCTATTGATTGAAAGATGATCAAAATTCGATGTAGAATCATGGAATACAATTAAATATATGGTGTACTATCGAAGAAAAAAGTTTGGATGAGAAACTATAAATTTGGCAGCAATGTGGAACTCGCCATTGGATCCAGTATAATTCCATACTTCAGTATACTAGATTTCACTGTATTTGGGTGATAAGTATGTGAGATTTTCAACTGTTTCCATATTCTTGTTGTTCGTCATGAAAAAAATCAGTGAATGATCAGGAGACTACAATGATCGTCTAGAATAGTAACCTATACATCGCGTATTTCATTATTAGAATTTCTTATTTTCATATCTTCTGGATCTCTTCGATGCGTTTTTTTTTTTTGTTAAAACATCTCATTTGGCCGCCCTGCATATTATTGCCTCTCCTAAATATATGTATATATTTCAAAATCTATTGTTTCACAAAACATATGGAAAATAGGTGAAAAACCTGGAGACTTCAATGATTGCAAAGAACAGTAACCCACACTTTTTTCAGTGCCAGTTTTGGTATTGAAATAAGAACGATCGAGCCATTCTCTGCATATTTTCCCTCTGCTTGATATCTGTTTATATTCCAGAATCTATTATATCACAAAACATATGGAAAATAGGTGAAAAACCTGGAGACTTCAATGATTGCTAAGAACAGTAACCCACACTTTTTTCAGTGCCAGTTTTCGTATTAAAATCTATTAAAGTCTGACTTGAACCACCCTCTACATATTTTGTCTCTGCTTAATATCTATAGATACGCATTAGATAATCGAATAATGGGACAGGTATGCGTGGCATGCGCATCGATCCGCATATTCCGAATACGTACATGCCCGTCCGTCTGTCTGAGCGGCCAGCGCGGGCTGCGGACCAGCCCGCCAGGCAGTAGGCCGTGCCGGCTCGGATTGTCAGTCCGCCAGTTGTTTCGTTACTCCCCCGCGCAGATCCGTAACAGCGCATAGCGCACTGCGCAACCTGGGTCACCACGCGAGCCCACCACTTCGCTTCGCTTTCGTCGCGATGCCGCGATCGAGATCGGATAGATCCTGCCGTAGTTGCGGAATTCCATCGACTCGGTGCAGGATCGTCCCGGATTTTTTCATTTATACGCGTAGATTGAGTTATTTATATTAATATTGACAAGAAAATACTAGTATATCTCGAAAACTATACTAGATATCGGAAAACGGTTCCCACCACCGTTTTCAGCGCCTCTTAGACCCCTTATAGACGAGTTATACCAATATACGAAAATATACCAAATGGTACTCCCTTTCGATTTTTTCAAAAATCAAAGTCGTAGAGTCTTTAATGTTCGTATGGAGGCTCCCAGAGCATCAACATGGACTATTCAGAGGTTTTTAACGTTGAAAAATGGGGTTTTGGGGATTTTTGGCGATTTTTGCGTATTTTCGTGATTTTTTGAAATTTTCAACCTGAAATATCTCGGAAACTATACTAGATATTGAAAAACGGATTTCACCACCGTTTTCAGCGCCTCTAAGTCACCTATTAGGCATTTTATTCTTTAAAATTTTGCTCGAAAATGTACCAAAGGGTACTCTGTATATACATATTGCTAGGAACGTCATCAATTTTCTGTTTCTGTTTCCTTATTTGTTTACGACTCGTAGTGCCCTCAATCGTACTTGAAATGGCGATAAAATGTGGAATAATTTCTCTACTGGAACTCGAAAAAAAAAACTGAACTAAAAACAGCCAATATTTGACTGAACCACAATCCTTGTCTATGAAACGCGAGCAAAAATGTTTCATTGGAATATAGAGCGCTGGCAGGATTTAGACATTTCATGCGATTACTATTAGACGAGCACTCTTGGAATAACTCAACTCGTTAACATTGCCTATCTCATTATAATTAACACTATACGCAATTCTTTCGCCTGATCACAGATAACAGACTCCACCTCTTTTATTACGCATTTCCATTCCGATTATTCGTTAGAATAAATTATCTTCTGCTGTATCGATACTCAATTAGTTGATGTGGACGTGTTTTGTGGAATTATTCAGTAATCCACATTCGAAGAACTAGAGGCGAGTCCAGTTTCTGGATTAATTATTATTTTCAGCCTCCCCTTTTAAGATCAAAGAAGTATCCTCTCTCTCGCTCTCATGCTGTTGAAAAATCTGTAACAGCAGTTACAATAATCAATCATACAGCGTAAAGCATAAAAAGCAACAAGAACAAGAGATACAGAAAACAACATTTATATGCGCTGTCCAATTTGTTCCTCTTTTGAATGACTTGATTAATTCCAGTTTAGGATTTCAACTGGAGTACAAGCATGACAATTGAATGACATACATGATCGATCGACTGATGAAGAATATTTCGATGAAACAAACGAAAACTGTCAAATAGCATACATCAGATTAGATAGTATAGGGCTTCCGGGAGACCATTCACTACAACCTTTAAAAATATAGAAAATATACTTGGCCAGTAGTTTATTTGCTTTGAGGGATAGAAAATGCAACCAATGAAATTTGATTTATTTTTTCATTCCTTTGATTTCCTCTGAACACTCTGTGAAGTAACTCGGAATTGATGCGCTCGTGGTTAGGCTCATATTGTTTAAAGAACTACCTTGTATAAGGTCATGAAGGTATATTCACAGTATGTTACAAAAAATCTTCCATGTTTGCTAAGTCTTATAAATTCGATGATTCCAAACAGACTCAACACGGATTTGAGTTTGAGAACAATATAATCGTTGATAGAATCTCGAATAAAACATTCCATACTGATTACAGATTAGATGATCGCATCGAATGGCTTATTGAATAGCTCTTAGCAATCCCTTGACAATTGCACTCAAAGAATGCGAATGAACATCAGTTCCTTTTTCAGTGCGATGCGATTTCAGAGTGAGATGCTGAGTAAGGATTGAAACCAATCAGTTTATACAGGACAATCAGTGAATTACGGTACCCACAGCCGCAATTACAAGAATAACTACATGAAGAATAGCTTGTCCAGTCATGAATTTCAGATTTTCAAGTGCTAATTCACAAGATATCCTCACAAATCTGTACAGCAACTGTATCACTAGTTCACAATGATAATTCACTCTCCCCAACAATAATACATCGAGAATTCCTCGGAAATACTTGTCACTGTATAAAAATATTTGTTATTTGATTCCATTTCATTTTTCACAACAATTGGAATGGTAAACTTAACCTAACTTTCTGCTTCCGAGTATCGTTGAAAAGAAAACACAAACGGCAACACTGCACTTCCTGGTGAACTGTCAAAACTATTTTGCTTAAATAAATATACTATAATATTGTGAATATTCAATCTATCCTAACACGATATGGATACTATTTTGCAAAAACTCATTGACATATTCGTTTAAGGAACTATAAGATGTTGCATATTGTTAAAATGAGTTTTGGTTTTAAAAATCAACTCACATCAGTTCAGGTTAATAATTGGGAAATTTCATGCCTGAACTCAATATTCACTACTTTAATTCCGTTTTTACGTTTATTATAGCTTCAGTGGAAAAGACTCATCAATGATGTATTGCTTAATTCGCCTTCCCAAAACGATTAACCAAATTCTCCAACTTCTGTCTGAATGTTGCTGTTGTTGGATTCATAGAATTATGAAGATATATTTTCACGACGTTTCCTTTGTTGATGATATTCATCTTCAGGTGAAATGTCAACTTATCATTATGATATTATGTACATATAATGAATCCTAATTGAATTCCAGACAAATGAGTTTGAAAATACGAATAATTTTTTTGAGTAACGGCTACACAGCTTCCAAACGGTCCAGATTAGCGTAGGAGAGAAAGTACCATTAGTGCGGCTCGAAATGTTTCCGAACATTCCGCAATTGAGTAAAGAACAGCCCGCTGGAAGGCGGAATCTAATCTAGATTCTCGCTGAGGGGCCCCAGGACATCGGCAGTGGCCATAGTACCACACTTTGGTGTCGAAACCTATTGTCTCAAAAGATTGATGTAGGTGCGGTTATTGTTCGATTCAATCCTTCGGTGAATGTGTTGCTGACTACTTTGGAGAATTATTGCCATTATGCTTTCTACGATTAGTGAAAATAATCATTTTTATTCACCCGCAACTATTCATTATTCCTACTATACCGGGTGTACTATCTCTGGAACAATGGATCAATCTACAGTGAGCAACCAAAGTGTAATCATCATTCGGATACAGTTCTCTATAAATTGAATTCATTGTGATTCGTGACAGATATTTCAATAATATTTGGGCAAAACGAAGAGTAACCGTTCGAATTCTGATTAGCTGGGACCCAGTGTGTTGGCAACACTTCTTAAATGACAAGTGACAAATCAATAACAATATTTATTCTATCTTTTTTCTCGTGGCATTGCTCACATTGAAGCCATCAAAGGAGAATCAGAAATCATCACGATTAAAATGAATCAATATGATTCGTTTCATTGTTTGATTGAGATCATAATTTTTTCTTCAATTATCAAGAAATAATAACTGGATGATATATTTCCATTGAAATCTACAGTGCAAAAAGCAGATTATTCAATGAATGACAGCAAATCTCAATGAGGAAGACAACAATTTTATCTCCAAAAACTAATATAAACTCATCAATTTCACCAAACCTCATCAACTTTCGTATAAAAATGTACGGAATTCGTTGCTCTTGAAAAAACCAATCATCATAATCCTCATTTATTCAAGGAATTGTAACAATCTCAGCAGAACCATTCACATCAACAAATAATATGCGTGTATTTATCCTAATGAGGTAGTATTTTTACTTGGAACATAGTTCTTGAACACGATGGGTGTTCCGAGAACTGTTATCCATTTGATATTTGATCGTATGGATATCACTGGATCGAACAAACTCACTCAATAAGAACAGGACCGGACTATATCTATCAAAAAATTCATCTACATCTAATCGTCCTTGAATTTTGCGAAAAAAAATTTCAAGAACCGACACTAAACCGGGCGAAAAATTTATATGTTATTGATTTTTCTTAAAAACGCACCCAAGAAGTATACGAAGAAATTATTTATTTCGTTGCGTGAATATGTGTTTATTGATGCTTGTTTATTGATGTAGAATCTGGTCCACTTTCAGTGAACAAATTGTCGAAATTTCTTCAGGAGAATGAGATGAAAAAATGAGATGTATCGTGAGAGTTGATCGAAGGCTGAGACGGCCCTGATTAGATGTATCAGACTTGTTTAATTGATCCAAAATATATATCATTAAAATCGTTGCTTGCTATTACGATTCCATGGTTGGTTGTTATATACTGTGGGTAATTTCATGTTGAATCGCAATAATTGGTAATCTCGTAAAAGCGATTTTGCTGGTCATTAAATTAATCTTGGCAATGCGTTTGTTTGATAACAAATTCTCGTGCTATATCATAGATTGATTCTTCAAGGTCATTTATGCGGTGGTTTTTTCAAAAAGTTCATTAGAAAGGCATAATCAGGAGTAAATGTTTGAATGAAGAATCTGATTATATTCAGGTATGAAAAATAACAGAAAATCGTAATAAAAAACTGTTACCTCTGGAGTTCTATAAGCTATTGCATTAGGACCCTTATGACCTCGTTTTACTGTTTTAAACTTGAAAGATAGTAAGACTCTTTGACTTCAGTAATGATCAGAATCTTGATAAAATAAGTCAATACTGAGAATTCTTGATGTGGTATATGGTACAATTCAAAATGGATTCTTGAATTCGAAAAAATCAGATACCCAAGGATTGTAAGAATCTCAGCAAGTATAAACAATTCACAGCGGAAAAAATATTGGGGAAATTTGACTTTCTGGTGAGTGTTGTCACCTTCATACAGTTAATTAGTTTTAGGTAGATATTAACGTCAAATATGGTGGATAAGTGTAGGTAATATTTATCAAATTTCGATCACAACTATCTTCTGTAAATAGACAGACTCTACCTAGTTGAAGGGGACTTCTCACTTTAAATTTCTAAGTCGATTTTTCAGCTATCAAATTCTCCAGCAGTGGATAACGGTAAAGCCATTTACTTTAGTCTCCTCTCCTACTTATACGGCTGTTTAAAATTGCGAACCGCTATTTTGCATAGTCCGTATCAATAATCAAAGTTTCCCACATGCCCTTTTAACCAATACAAAACCGATTTTGTGCAGACAAAGTTCATTATATAATTCCAGTCATTACTTTCCATAAAAGCGAAATCTATATTTAAACGAGCATGGGATTGAGGTGCTTGCGGTTCACAACCTTCTTATTAATTTCCTTCGTCTTGTAATCAGGAAAAGATTCACAGAATTTTCAGTCATGCTATGTGCGATCTTGCATGATTACGAAGAAACAAATAGCTTTGGGATGGCTCGAAAACGCGAAAATCTGAGCTCATGGGAATTGAGGATGATATATTTTATTACAGTTGTTCATGTCGGTGATGAAAGTAACGTAACTACGTGCTCACTGATGACAAAAAGGACAGTGGTTTTCAAACATTCAGGCAATTATTTTATTTCGGGTGAAGCAATTTATCGAAAATAATAGAATAATAATTCAACTATTCTTCGAATCGATGCAATGAATCCAATAATAAAAAGAAAAATGTGCGGTTAAAAATAATTTTCTCTTACAATTAGACAAACTGTTTGACTGTATGATGGATTAGTTTTTGGAATCAATCTCTCACTCTTTATCATCACTATTCAAACATATTCAAGATTAAAAGTAATGAATACAATCTATAAATATTGTTCTATTGTTGACATATCGTTATATTTCAAGATTATTCAGACTTGATCCCCCTTTCAGGCTGATATTATATTTGAGTGCCTCTGTTATTCTAGCCGATAAACCTGATTTTTATGCATAATCCGCTGATATTTTAATGCTCTCACCAGAATATCACCTTTAAATATTCAGTGAATCAACTCAACTAAATCATCGAATGAAGATTGGATAGAAATAATAGTTTGATATCGCAAATTCTATACAAAAACTGTCCTTTTTCTGTTTGAAAACAGAGAGCATGAAAGTAATTTAGGTTTTTTTTATTCTGAAGTAGATTTTTGACAAAAAAGTTGACTTGCTGACTGTTGAATCAGATTCTCACTATAGGAAACGCTTGTTGTTCAATTCAGATTATTCGAAACGGCTTCTTATTGTATGAGATCGAATATTTCAAAGCAGATGCAGAACATTTTCGGAATTCCTCGGTTCGAAAACGACATATTTCACACATTAGTCGAATAATTCGACATGTTTCTTCGGTATGTTAGTATTTGAGAACACAAAAAGCATGACTTGTTGAATGCCATTATACACAGTGTCACATCTACACTTGTAGCAGCCTAACAACTCTATCAACAGATTCATCAATTCGAAATCCAACTCAAGCCAGTGTGAGAAATATTCAACACATTCTGAAACTGTATGAAGCCAATCAAAACCTCATTTCAATCCTATGATTCTCAAAATAATGAGTGTGATATAACTGGAATCTATAATCACCTAGGAATTGCTTAATCAAAAGGCATGGGAGTTGATCGGTTGTATGGTTTGGAAGATTACCTCTCAGAAATGTATCACTTTCATTCTCTTACCAATCTAATAAATAGAAAATGTAATGATACCGTATCCACAGATAATCACACCAATTATCCATCCAAATGGTGTTAAATTAAAAACTAGCTTGTAAATAAAATCAAAGCATGGTGCAGCCTAACAAACATATCGGCGAACATAAGAACACATCCATATAATTAAAGAAAATTGACTTGTAATTAAATTGTCTGCTATGAGCATTCCGTATTTTATTTATTTTTATTTATACGCCGGTTTAGTCGTGTCAAAAGGGCCATTAACGAAACAACCATTCAATAGATGATAAATATTCATTTTGCAAGGCATTTCGATAAACAGGGCGTTCTCGATAACCTTTTTTACACCCTGTATGGTATGGTTTTTCTTACTCACATTTTGAATGATATAACACAAAACAGCTCCCATTTTCACATGGTTTCAACAAAATGGCGCATTTCAACTTGATTTGCAGTGTTTTCTCTTGTTTATTATCAAGAATAAAACTGCATACAATTCAATTCTGTCAATTCGATCGAGGTAGAAAAAAAGTATCGATAATTCAGTGAATATCTATTGTTTTTCTGTTCTTTGAATTCATAAATATCTGTTCCGCTTGCAATGTTTCCATGAAATACCAATAAGAATTCTCAAATGACGATGTACAAGTACTGAGTATTTATTAAACATTTAATAATTATAGCTATAGCATTCACAATTTATCTCCCGCGTCTTATAAATTACTTTCGTATAATTACGACTTATTTTCGCATTTTTTCGAATCGAGCACCTCACCATTTTATATTGAAATTAGTTTTATTTTCAATTATTAGAAATATAATATTCGTAATTTATGGGTCTCTAACACACACCTTGTTTATTTTATATCATTTGAGTCATCACGAGCGTGTGAAAATATATTACGGATAACTTCACAGTCACTGAAAACAATCTCAGTATAAGAAACAATTATAATAAATATGCTAAATGTGTACTCATTGATTAATATCTGAGATATGTTGATGTGTCAAATGTTATCTTCCGTCGGATGTATTATTATATAGGCTCTATATTTCGAATATTTCATACAGGGTGTTGGCTCCATTTTCCAAACGTGATCTTTGGAATTAGTTTTCATTCCATCAATAATATTTCATCCTTCCCTATAAATTTTCTAGTGAATTAGGAAGTCATAAAGTGGTTCACATATGATAAACTTCAAAAAGAATTTTTCTCTATAAGTTCGTGAGTTTTTTTTTGTAGTAAATTCATTCACTATACTTCACTGTTTGTTATGATAACAGTCTATGCAAAGATAATTTATCAATGAATTCATGGTAAATCAGAACAGAAATTAATCATTAATTGCTTTCTATCTCACGAAATTCTCATCAACATTTCTCCAAAATCTCGATCGTGACAACAACAATAAAACTGTAATGAAAATTAGAGATATGTTCTTAGTAAACAGTCACTTATCAATTTAGAAAACATTCAACAGATAACAAGTACTTCTGAAGAATACAGGTGCTTATTCGAGTATGAAAAAACAACATTTCATTAGACTCTAACAATATTCAAAAACTTTGCATTTTGAGTCTACAGTTCAGGATATACAAAATTTTATTCACAGCACTTTTCCGACGGATGCGCAACGCATGTTTTCCCGCCAAATGTTGTCTGAAGAAAATATTGTATTTCAAATTTATGTTATGATTTTTTATGTATTTGTGTTATAATAAGCGCGAAAGAGCTTCGTGTCATAATAATAATCATTACATTGAACATAAACATCGTGATGATGATCAAGAGAAAAAAATTTAATATGAATGGAACAAAATTGAAAATATTGATAAAAATATAATATAAAATATAATGATAGTAACGCTATGTAGAACTAATGTAGTGAATAATTTGGTCAATACATTTTCATATCAACAGTTTTATCTTCTAGTTCTATCATTAAAGAAAAAACGTATGTTCCCTACTTTTCGTTTTTGGCAATATAATCAATATTCTGAGTATTAATAATAATAGATTAAATCTCTGATCCCATTTTTCAACCTGATAAAATTTCTGGAATCTAATTCAAAGATAAGCTGTAATATTCTAAAATAATATATTTATACACTAAAACTATGATTTTCATTTACTGTTTTAGACTTCCTAAACTTTTATCCTGGAATTCAAAAATGTTTCTTAAATGAATGTTTTCAAGCGTTGTGAATTCTCAGCTTTTTCAAAAACTGGCATCAATGATAAAAAAGTATATTAATTGTTCTTTTACATGTACAATATTTTGGTAAAATTTTTGGGTAGTGTCCTGATAATAACTGTCACTTTATATCTGCGCTCTTTTTTTTTTCAAACTAAAACCTATTGTGTGGCTGATATTTTTATGCACAAGCGACGACTTTGAGAAACACTCTATCAGAAATGTTTTTTATTCAATTGAAATTGTTATCGCTTCCCAAACTCTTATTTGGGAAAGTTTTCCCGAGTTCTAAAATCAAAACTTTCAAGAACGCAAATTCAAAAACGTGGTAAGTATTACCGTGTAAACATTTTGCCGGATGTCAAGGCACTCGGTATGTCTGTCACATCAGTTCACACACACATTTTCGAAAAATCAACTAAGTGAGTGATGCGCGAAGTCCTCGCTATCAACACGTGAGTTTTCAAACACAAGAAATTGTTGCGCAGTTGTAGCGATACTTCGAGAGATGCACGACGACTAACGCCGCATAATGCCCTTCCTCTTGTTCCGTGGTGGACCCCTTCTATCCACTAATCCACTATTGAGGTGCTCAATCTTGCATCGTGTGCGATACTATTATGTGGACCAACTAATTATGTTCTAAAACCCACTTGAAAGAAACTGCTAGTATTCTTACGCACGCTTTGGAGATCAAGAAACGAGGAATTTGTTCGCAAGATGCAGTCTCTGATAATTGAGGATTTGAAAATGTCGATCGATTATCACATGGTTTCAAAGCTCTCAAAGTAAGAATTGAATGAACATTTTGCATGAATATCATCCACCTGAGGCCATTGTAGGAAGCACAAAAGCACGTAGTCGCAGTAAATATAAAACTTTTGATAGATTTGGTTTTCTATCAACACTATTAGTGCAAAAATATTCTAGTAATTATCTAGTTCACTATGGAAATTCCAATTGGTTGGAACAGGAACCAATTGTTTTGGCAACACGATGCCAAGTCAGTATTTTTTATTAAATTCTATAATCTATTATTGAATTGAATGAATTATATGTTTTTCCTCTTACTAACCATTTTCATTGTCATACTTATAATCCCGTCAGCATCAGAGATTGCTGTGAACTCCCAGAATCCCGGAATTTCACGTTCAATATATTCTGTCTATTTATGCATCATATACCATAGTTCTAACCTCACTTTTTTCCTCAAATCAAGAAGTGTTGTATTTTATATACACAATGTCCAAAACAGCAACAAAAAATAGTGTGAAACAGTGCAATCAAATAGATATATTGTATCATTCTATTTTTTTTTTCAATAATCAAACATACAGCGTATTTTGTACGTCAACTGCAAAGTTCCAAACGTTTATACAAGAAATAAGAAGAAAGGTGATCCTCTTCTATTTTTAATTCATTCTAACCTAAAATTATGATTTGTGGTTGATATATTTTCTACAAGATTAATGGATATAAGAGTTGATTGTTAAAGGTGTGAAAATTCCTGTTATGTATAAAATGTAAGTCTTCGAAGAATCTGTGAATAAATCAGTACATCTTTTCTTCTTGTTGTTTTTTCATTTAGTTTGTTGTAAAAACTCTCCTTCAAAGTGCATCAGTGATAAATATCTGAGCCATTTTTGTGTGATTCGCATTGTAACATCAACCAGTCCCTTATTGAATTTCCAACAAATAATTGTTACATAACAAAACTGATTTTCAATTATTAATTATGTTATTGGACGTGTTCCCAGAGTTTCCAGAGAAAAATATCTATCATTCATTGAATTCCATGGTTATGTGATGATCACTAACAAGAACCATAATATCGACTTTCCAATCGATTCTGCAAAGCAGATAATGTCTCATCATTTTATTCGCTAGGATGAAGTTTAATAGAGATTCAGTACCGTTTTTATCATGGTCATCTCATCTATCGCCACATCTAATCTGCTCAAGCAATCAACTATTGTTGCTCGCAAATTATTAGTACTTGTTGGTCATATGATACAGTTCTGTGTACACGGTCTTCTAGATCTAGAAGGCTGATCATTTCAACTTTTGTCCTTGTCTATTGAATCAAAAGATAGCATTCAATTTCAATGTGGAGGTTTCATAGACGAGTGATGACAAAAGAACATTTTATTCTGAGCTTTTCTTTTAAATGTATTCGCGCCGTTATTATTTTTTCAAGAATATTTATATCATTGTATATTCACAGCTTATATTGCGATGTTGCCACTTTTATAGAAATGGAGAATCATCAATTTCCCAATGATTCAGGATACTCATTTCACAAAAACATCTGACATATGACATTCGTGTTTGTAAAAAATAAAAATTAGTTCCAGACAGCTTGTATCTTTCATTATCATATATTTCAACATCGAATAAGTAAAGTTAGAGTTTAGTACGAAGTTGAGAGTTGTGTAATGACCTTTGAAGGACAAATGGTCGAAAATATTGATTGACTTCGACTACACAACATCAATGAAATCAATGTTAAAAATCTCAATACTGTTTCGTGAGAATTTCAAGATCATCGTGCGTATCATCAATTGGCAAATGTCAGTTAATTTAGTTATTGTCATTATTATGAATGAGGTTATGTAACAAAGATTTGCATAATCTGTATACGGTACATCCATGGAAAAATGCACGCTCCTAAACCTTGCCTTTGAAATAAGTAAAACAAATTAAATTTGAAATCGTCTACATCTATACAAATTAGATCGTCACCGTGACACCCTGTAGATCGCTGAGGAATCCCAGCTCTAATATCATTTCTCGTAGCCATACCATATTAATAAAGCACGTCTATTATTACGAGGATCGCCGAGAAGAGAGCAAAGTTAAAAGTGAAAAGGCGCATAAGGCAAAGCCTTTGTGATCCGTGTGGTTTGGGTGTGCTCCATTTAGGTCATACGGAGCAAGTAAAGTCCGCGGACAATGACCAAGCGCTGTAATAACAGGTTTGCTCTAGTGCGGGTGGATATGTTCGTTGGCTATGGACCACGTTGAAATGCGGTTACAACGTCCGCCGAGTACGATCTGCTCGCGATGTTGCCGCATTCACAATACTTCCGCAGAAATCAGAACACAGACGATATCCATTCGACGTTCATTTTACATCCAAATAAGGTAGATAACCATTGGACGAAGGGTAATGGACATTCAATGACTATTTATGTCCAATATCGATATATGGACTAAAATTTTTCTCGATCATCAAGTAATTGTAGTAGTGAAAGTTTGATAAACATCCAATTGACAATTTAATAAAATCAGCGGTGATTTTTTTTCTCAGTGATAGTTACCTAATATTTGATATTTTTTGCAATAACATCAAATTATGCAAATGAAACTGACAAGTAAAGTGACTCAAAACTTGCCAAACTCATCTACAACGATATTCGAATTCACGTACAATATGGATATAAACAATAAATATACACCTTAAACTGAGGTGGAATTAGCTGCACTCTACTAGGTAAAGGAAGAACTACACTCTACATTGAGTACAGAGTCCAGTTTTCACGGTAGTTGAAGCAAGCGGCGATAGATGTCAGTAGTATTGAATGACACATGGTCACACAAACTGGTGATCAGAGAGACATCTAGCGGTTGTAATATCCTAATCATGATATTATAAATGTCAACTGTCAATCAGAAGTGGGGATAGTTGTAAATTTAAGTCAACATGGAGTTTCAAAAAAATTAAACATTTGTTTGTTGTTAAACATGAAATGCTTTTTTAATTCATTTTTCCATGACTATAATCTCTCATAATATAAAATGTCTTCCAAAAGGTAAGTGTTACGATATTAAATTCAACACTTCCTTTGCTGTCATAATTGTAATCTACCCACAAATAAACCGAGATAACCTATTTATACTATTTTTGTCAAAATATGAAAACTTCATCATCACAAATATTTATCGAATTGGTTTTTTCATGTCATTGTATGGGCACCTAATTATCTCATTAATAAGTTTTCCATTGTGCCTTCATCTTCATCGGGTTATACTTGTCAATTGAAAAACTTTTTCAGCGAATTGAAAAAATTGTCAGAAGAGAGCTTGACTCGCCAACCTGAAGAAGTCTTTGACATAATATGTAAGTTAGGCGAGGGATCATATGGAAGTGTCTATAAGGCACTTCACAAAGAGTCTGGTCAAGTATTAGCAATAAAACAAGTACCTGTGGATACTGATCTTCAAGAAATCATTAAAGAAATCTCGATAATGCAACAATGTGACAGTCCGTTTGTAGTCAAATACTATGGAAGTTACTTCAAAAACACAGACCTTTGGATTGTTATGGAATATTGTGGTGCTGGGTCTGTATCTGACATTATGCGACTTCGCAAAAAAACATTGACAGAAGATGAAATTGCCACAATTTTATCTGATACTCTGAAAGGATTAGAATACTTACATTTGAGGAGAAAGATCCATAGAGATATTAAAGCAGGAAACATATTGCTGAATTCTGAAGGTCATGCCAAGTTAGCAGACTTTGGTGTAGCTGGACAGTTGACTGATACTATGGCCAAAAGAAATACTGTGATTGGTAGGTGACGCATTGCCAACACCATCTAAAATCAAAATTTGTGGGTGAAGAACAATTTTGATTGAAAATTTCAGGGACTCCATTTTGGATGGCACCAGAAGTGATTCAAGAAATAGGTTATGACTGTGTGGCTGATATCTGGAGTCTTGGAATAACTGCCCTAGAAATGGCTGAAGGGAAACCCCCTTATGGAGATATTCATCCCATGAGGGCCATTTTCATGATACCAACCAAGCCGCCTCCTTCTTTCAGAGATCCTGACAGGTGGAGCTCAGAATTCATAGATTTTGTTAATATCTGTCTAGTGAAGAATCCAGAAGAACGTGCTATAGCAACTGAACTGTTGTCTCATGAATTCATTGGTAACATATTTGATTTCAGGAATTGAAATATAGGCTTGGAACAACTTAATCTGTTTTATTATAGGAAATGCTAAACCTCCAAGTATTCTGAGCAGTATGATACAAGAGGCTCATGAAATACGAGAAAATCAAAGTTACAAGAATATGAATTCAGTAGCCAATATGTTGGGGCTCAATAAGAATATTGCTGAGGAATCTGTGAGTATTTGATATGAAAGTATAAAAGACTTCACGATTTTTGTACCATAATTTCAACATACATTTTTCTCAACATTCTTCCAATAATTCTTCACTTGTTACCAGGTAAACCATATACAGAAAAATCAAGGACATTGCATTGATATTCGTATTTGATTTTGAATTGAGTATATTGATATTATCTTTCTGGAATGTAACATTCAAACAGTTCCAAGTCATATTTTCAACAGATATGTGACAAATATTACTTGTGGGAACCCGAATCACAAACTCATAGCTTTTTGAACTACTTCTAAACATTATTTACCTCATCGAATTATGCCGAAATTAGAACAACTTCTGAGTTCAACTCTTCCTACTCTTGAATTCACTACTAGTTTTCTTGTGGCTGCAATTTATTGATCAAAAATTAAAGGAACATTATCATCAATTGTACATTCTATGCAAATGTGGTACATTAATATGTCAAACATGCGTAAAATTTCACGAATCGAAGAATTCGGTCTCGAAACGAAACGTGTTGTGAGATTTGACATAAATTTTGCCGAATATATATGTTCATAGAGAGTGTGAAGTGCGCAGGTGTACTAGATTCAGTACATTCGGTATAAGTCTGATCATGCGCTGTCAGAACTTGACGCATGCGTGACAAACATATTTCCATGCCAATGAGAATTTTGTCAATTTCAAATTGACAACTTGTCAATTGACATTTCTATTTGAACATAAAAGTCACAGATTCGTTTTCAAAATGATCCTCGTGTGGATTTGCATGGCCATTTTTCTGATTTGCATGCCGGCATTTTACGAAATGTTCATCTGCACGAACGAAGTTTGCCCCGAAGGTGAGTTTCATTTGAAAATTTTCAATGGAATATGAAACGTCGTTATTTCTTGACAGATATGGAGGACTGGCTGAAAGCTTTGAATGTAATAGCCCTTGCTATTTACAATTTCTTTTTGGGGGAAGCTGCTAAAGTATACAGTGATTATGTCCGCCTCAAGGATGCCCTTGGTCTACTGTTTTCGTTCCTATTCAATTTATTGTGCTCATTCTTCTAGAAATTTCATTGTGGGAGTACTTGTGTGTCTTTATTCAGTTGGAATTGATGAAAATTGTAGTTCATTATAATCATTCTAATTATGTTCTGTTTATTTTTCAATAAATTTCTTTGAATTATTCGTATATTTTATGTATGACAAGTGAGCTGTCTATTATACATTTCCATATGAAATGCCTATTAAAGCTCAGGTAGAGCAGTAAAGAATAAGATGAGATTTCACATTGCTTATTATTGTTTGAGGATGATGATGTGGCCTTAGGAAATCAAACCATAGTGCAGTGTACTGATGAAGGAACTTTAGTACCTAACAAGGATGGTACCCTTATACAATCACCTAGTGGAACCTTGGTAGAGATTGAATCAGATTTAGGAACAATGGTCATCAACAGTGATGTGGATGATCAGACCATGAAGAGTAAGTTATACTAATAACATTAACTCAATCGAAAATAATGGTATTATGTATTGTTTAAGGGCATGACACTGGTTTGAGTCAGGATGGAAAAAAATACAGACCAATGTTCTTGGATCATTTTGACAAGAAAGAAGCTGAAAGTAAGGTAAGATTTCATGTTTGTTCCAAGTTATTTCAACTTGTAGCCTGAAAATGACATGGAATTTGAATATTTTCAGCAAGGTAATGGTGTTTCAACTCCCATAACTTTGGAGAATGTGATTAGGGATGACCATCAGAATAACCAAAGTCACATACAGCTTCAGGTGAATCAAGCACCTCCACAAATACCAGAACAAAAGCCACAGTACAATCAATCATTTTCTGATGGAGATTTCGAATTTGTAAGTATTTTTATTTTCACTCAGCATTTCAGTCGACCTCGCAAATAATTAGAAATAGACATTTTAAAGTATCCAGAAGCTTGTTTCATTAAACAACTATTTATATCATGTCAGATAAGTTGAAATCCTTGTTGAATAGATCAAAAGTATTTGCAAAGAATAATTGTCAACAACATTCACACAAAAACTCTCTTCTTCAGTTGAAATACTTGACTATTGAGGAACTGCAACAAAAAATGAACAATCTGGACTCGGACATGGAGAGAGAAATAGACGAATTACGCAAAAAATATCAAATCAAAAGACAACCCATCTTGGACGCAATGGACACAAAGAGGAAGAGATCGCAGAACTTTTAAATGGAATCAATGTATGGGTGCTCAAAAAGTTTTGTTTTATTTATATGTTTACTTTGACTTGCCATGTTATATTTTTTAAACTGGTTTTGAACAGCGTCTCAGCAGAGTATGACAAATTTTATCTAAAACGTTGAAGTTGTCGTGAAGGGATTTTCTCAATTGAAATACTTTGACCTAATTAGATACTTATTTTTGTGGAAATATTCGTAGAATGGACATTATTTAGAGAATATGTAGATACTTCATAAATTGTGCTTTTCATCAATCAACTTTCCATTTTCTCTAGTCCTTTCATTATAAAAGTCTGTGATTTTTTCAGAATTATAATCTTTCAAGCTCCTATGATATATAATGTTGATTGAAACATAAAATGTCATTTTTGAAAGCAACTCAAATGTCTTGCTTCAATTATAGCCATTCTTCATTTCAGGAATATTTTTTCGAAATATTTCCATCAGAGAAATGTGATAATATAAATAACAGCCGCAACTTCAAAGAATCATCATGTTTTGTTTATTAATTTCATCATGGAAATGCTAGAAATCTTTAGTAACATATTATTTATGTGAATGTACAGGCAGATAAATTAATGATTGCTTACTTAATACGAATTAATGAAACAGCAACTGACAATGACTTGTATTTTGTACAATTTCTGTTGAGTCATTCATCCAGCTCGTCATCTTTGTGATCCTTCTTACTCAATAGTTCAGCGTATTTCTTGCATAAACGCTTTCGTAGATATGTGCATGTCCATCTTTGTTAATTTTCTACATTGACTACTTCAAATTTCAAAACACGTATATTTTTGTTCAAGTTCAATGTTATGTATTTGAAATGAAGAAGAAACGGTTGACCGTCAGAAAGCATTTGAAATTGACATTATGACCAAATGATCATCAGTTTCAATGTCCATTAGAGTATTTTTCGTTTCAATAATTGAACATGAGTTAATGTACTCACAAATAAATCTTAAATCTCAGTTTATTATAAATAAACATGAATCTCAAGGTAAATGTATTCAATAAACTAACTGCAAAGTGGATATCAAGAACCATAATTCTTGTTCAACCAATGTAGACTAGGATATTGTTTTATATGCTTTCGTTGCTAAAAAATCTGTTTTTTTTATCCAAAACTCACATAAAACCAGCTTGATACTCCATTTAGTATGTTATAGAATTTGTATATTTTTCATTCTGCTTTAATGAATGGAGTAATTTGTTAGACTCTGGCTGTAATCTTTTTGAGCTGTACGAATTAGTCGACATTTGAGATGAGTGTTCCTAGGTTGTTGTACTTAATGGGTTGATCATTGAGTTTATTTAGAATTACATCTATATTTATTATAAAGTGATAGTACCTTTTTTTAAATTATATATTGTTTAATTATTGAAAGTTTTTTATCTTCATTTTCGGTTAGTTTGAGCTTTTACCCATGTTTTGTACAGTTTCCCTTTAATACTATATTACGGATTTAACCTCTGTACGATAAGTACGCTTGCTGTGCCTTCAATAGGTTAATTAGTTGTAGGTTTAACTAGGAATGTAATCATATTTTTTGATGATCATGAATAAATTCTCAAGTAACTCTCGTTTTTTATTATTCGACTTGGATGTTGTGCTTGCGTCATATTTAAGAATGATCGATGTAATTTCATGTGGAAAACGCAATGCAACTCATATTTCAATTTGGAGGATTATCTAGTCACATCAACTGAAATCAATCTTCCTATTGCACAAGAGGACTTTGAGCATGTTATGTAGGGCAAACCAAAGTAGTAAGGTTATTATGAAAATATTTGCAGTGCAGTTTTCTCATTTTTCAAGTTGTTTCTCGATTGTGTTGAAATTTTGCAGTGTTATTCAGAATAATGACCTCATTATGAAGTATATTCTGCTGTTCAGGATAATAATACAAATGAGAAATTATTACAATACCAATCTCATTGTTTATTGGAAAACATACAAAATTATTATGGTTACAAAATTTACTACAATATTAAATATACAGTTTCCAAAGATGAATAAACTGAAACGAAATAACAATAATGATACGAAAGTACTGAAATTTTTCCAACGATAAAAATGCAAACTTGAATAGCATTCCCGCGTGAACGAACTATTAGTTTTACCACCCATCAGTGAATCAGTCGAAAATCAATTTGTTTCTACCGATTAATTTACTGCAAAAATGGTCAATTTTCATCAACCGAGTACCACCATAAACTCGTCAGTTTATTTGAAACTCGCTGTATATTTTTGTATAGTCGAGGACACAAAATATAAATAGTGGTCTCAAACATTGGAGGTCGGTGTCTGCAAGAAGAAGGTTATCGAGATGAGACAAGAGAAATGTAGACGATCAAAAAACCAGACCACCTGAATGTCGTCGGTCTGGCAAGCAAAATTACGCAGAATCACTAGTGGCTATTTTTTGCTTAAGGCACAGGTTTTCGATAAGCACCACATGCCATCAACCACCTCCAATAACACCTGTATATGAAATATTACAAACACCATACCAGACATTGGAAAATAACACTCGTAACATTTGATACTCGATTACTTGCAGATGAAAAAATAAGACTGTGTCTAGCAGTCGATCCAATGATTTTCAGTTAAGAGTATAATTTTCCAATATCTTCAACTTTTAAAATTATAGTGGACACTAAAAACTGTACGATTAGTGAACATTAATATATTTTGTCGGTGAGCCGTTAAGAGTTTGTACGATGAATATAAAAATTTATGGTACATTTTGCCAGCAAAATAACCATCATTATTGGTATTTTTAAAATTGGGGCGAGAACTGAGTATATAAAGCTTCAGTTGATTATAGAAAGGTATAAATTTGATGCTAACGATTTTTTTAACACAGTTATGTCTCTTCCGAAAGGCACTTAATCAACTTGACAAAACCTGTTCCTTGTTATTCTGTGACTATTATTGGAAACTAGTGAAATCCTGTAAAGTTCATCTTCATCTTTCGATGGGAGCAGTTTGTATTCTGCTGCAACTTTGTTTCAATGTGGATACATTTATTCATTGCAAAAAAGTATTTCCGCTTTTTCATCTTCGAGTGTTACTGCTGATATGGAATCTAAATGTGATTGTTGTTGGATAAATCCACAAGACAAGAACCAGTTTTTGCCATGTCGAACGTTATAAACTGTATGAATTAAAATTAATCATTAAAACTAGATTACAAAACGATTGTCGAATATATGTACAAATATTAATTAAAGGCACCAAAATGGATGGATTTGTTATAGTATATAAATATATAATATGAGCATTTTGTTTTCTTGATAACACAGCATTATCAGAAACATTTATTGAGAGTTTGTACTCAAAATTATTCATGAACAGTGCATGAACAACCGGAGCGAACAACTATAAATAACATTAAACATTAATCAATAAAGTGACATACTCTTTGTACAGGGTCAGCCATATTTCTTTTCCACCAATAAAGAAAAACAAACAATCGTATGAATTGATGAATCCAGTTATTACTTCCTTTGAGAACAAAAAAGACTAACTTTAGTTTCCATGGTGTTGTCAGAAACTCCCTGTATATTCTTATCAACGTATGATTCAATTTGTTGTTGCCGGGGTTATTACCAATACTTTTTTGTTTGTAGGTGATAAATATTGTATTGAAACATGAGATGGTGATTATACATCAATTTACACTTGAAACAGATGTTTAATTAAGCAAAACTTCTGCTTCATTTACCATCAGATCCACTTTGTCGTATATGTAGACCAACAATTGATAATATCGATAAAGTAATAAACTATCATAAATAATGACATTATATACAAGCTCTGCCATCGAAAAATCATACCAGAATAATGATTCGTTTCTCCAGACGACGAAAAAGTGTCGTTTTGAATACGCGCAACATTTATTTATGAATTAACTCATGAACAGTTCTAGAAAAACGGCGTGATTCTGAAAATTCGAAGTGGCAGCTCCTGTATTCATGACAAAAAACATACCCAACAGTAAAATAACGTTCCTATAAACTGTGACAAAATACAATATTACAATGCTAAAATTTTTATGCTTAACGAATTCATTCTTATAAAATATATAGATTTATTATTGCAATTTTAAGTGTAACCAATGTATTGCGAAAATCGAAAACGATCAGCAGCTCATTCAATGAATAAATAATTTACCTAAATCGAATAAGAAATAAACTGCCAGGTGAATTTTCCTCCAGACGATATGAGCAGATATCAGGCACTTGAATTACAACCATATTAGTACATTATCAGGTCTTGTTGTCGGAGGATTTATCAAAGATTGGACATCGTCCAGAATGGGGAATTCTTCCCCTAAGGACTGTAGGGTAGGCACTAAGTCATCTGTCGAATCGATATTGTCACTGAGTGTTGAGATATCCGGGGTCTCCATGGTATGGCTTTCGCTGCCAACTTCCATATTGTCGTCCATATTAGCTAGAAAGTCTTCCGGTGTATGTGGCATCGAGTATGTCGTTCCCATACCTACAAAAATGATTGAAATTTTCGAGAATATTTCTTGTTAAATATAAAAAATCGTTGCTTGTGACACATAACAAATGTGCACCATTCACTAGAAAGCAGTAATCTCAGTTGAAAGTACTTTGACCCAAAAAAATAAACTGCTGCTAGAATGAAAGAAGGCAAAATGTTTATATTTGGCGATTATTTCAGATATGAAAAGGTATGCAAAGTCAACAATTTCATCACAAAGACTCGTGCAAGAAATCTGACTATTTTCTACGTCTTATGATTCCTGTTTTGATAGCTAAAGCTCATCTGTCATTTCAGTAATGAGTTTGCCTTGAAAATACCATCAACAACAATTGAATAAAGGAAGTGTTTATTTGCGATGAACATCGATCAGAAATCTGCAAATCACTCTCAATAAATACTGATAACAATAGTTGTATAAAATATAAAATGAGTTTTCTGCCGTGAATTAACAACCATTGAATGCATATTTCAGAATCATCTCCAACACAATGTCGCCTCATTTATCATGAACGGAATAGATGCAAGTTTTTCTTGAAATAGCTTCCACTTTTTATTTATCATCGAATCAATTATGGACCTCCATCATCGTGCATTTTCAACTGTTTCTTATTAATTGATGCTAAGTACAATGCTTTTATAGGTATGTAGACAAACCATTCAAGATGAGAGACAAACAAGATGCTTCACTGTATTTGGTAAAAGTTTACATATTAACCGATCTAGATTTTTTGTACTTTGTACGAAATTTCACCTTCTTTTATCTCACCTAATCCACTATCTCCAGATTCCTGCCTTGAATGATCAGTCAGACTAGACAAAAACGGGTCCATAACTGGCAAATCGTTCGAACTTCTCATCATTATCTCTTGCTGTCGCCTAATTTCCTGCTGCCTCTGTTTCAGTTTTTCTCGCTCCATTTCTAACTGTTGTAACCGAATTTGTTGGGCTGCTTTAGCCGACGAAGGGGAAAGAGGAGACGAATGCCAATTGTTGGTTCCAACAACGTTTGTAGCAGAGTTGCGTTGCTGAAGGTGTGTAGCTGCAAGTAAAAAAATGTAGGTTAATGTGAGGCTACTAGGGAGTGTTTATATTGTGTTTACGATATGATAATTGACTGGTGATGATTTGTTGTCCATATTCCTAGACTAGATATTCTAAACCATTGGAAGTGTAAGAGGAAGATCCATTGTCTAAGATACCAGTTGGTATTCTGATGAATAAAAGTAAGATATTATGATCAATAGAAAATGAATCTTGAGACAAATACTTAAAAGCTTAGACATAGGTCTAATATTTTTGGGAGTATTTGTATTCGTTTAGATGTGAGAGTTTTGGTTTTCACCAGTATTCAATGAGATGATTCTGAATTGAAAATTTGGAAGAAAATTGTAGAGTTAGCAAGATTCAGGTAGACGACATTTGATAAACTTTTTTGCATTTTTATCAACTATATAAACTACTTCAGAAATTGAATAATTATATCCTCCAGTAATATTCGTTCCTATTTCATTTTTCATAGTTATAATCATATAGTCTCTATAACAATCAAAATAAGGTACATTTGAAATGAAGCGTTTATGAATATATTATTAATGTATTGGTTTAATATAAAGAATACCGTCATGTCACTTGTCATAACAAAAGACTATGATTATGATGTATGAATTGGTCCTATTTTACGTATGGAGCGATAGAATTTTTCATTTCATGTTTAGTACTAGCAAGAGCCGTGTTTCGTAATTTGGCATTTTTTTTCTTTTCGAAAAGATAGGAAAAGACTTACGAATTCGAGGATCAAACCACGAGGTCGTACGTGTTTGATGGTTAATGAAATAGATTTCCCCTTCGGGAGTTTGTGCCTGTTCCCATCCTTCAGGTAACGGCCCTAAATCTACATCTGCATTAACTTTGCCAGCTGTAGAATAAAAAAATCAAATTACTAAAAATTCTTAGACCAATTCTCAAGTTATTCAAACTACTTAATTCTCCAATTTTCAATTTGCATAAAAGTTTTCAAATGAGTTATATCATTTCTCTAAATGTCTACCTAGTTTAGTTATTATTTAGCCAATACATTGCATTAGTTACAGATAAAACTTCTACAAATGCGCTAGCTATAAGTTCAGCTTAATTGTATCAAATAGGCATAAGCTTTCAATTATTCAATGAATATGAAATCATGGAAGGAAATCGGTACTACTAGTGGATTTTGTGTACAAAATTATCTTTCTCTAATGATCAATTCTGCACACAAAAACACTTTTGAGTCGTGATTATTCAGGCTAATGGGAGTATGGTTGAATAGGGTCTTGGTAGGGCTTACCATTAGGGTTAGGCGATTGCGGATGTGAAAGTTGGTGTGCAGTCAAAAGCTGTTCGGCGCTTTGGTGTTGCTGGGCAGCCGCTTGTGCTGCCAAAGACTTTCGAGGGTCCTCCCACGTCGTGGTACGAGTTGTATGACTAAAAAATAATTACGATTGAATTAATAACACTAAATGTGTATGTTACTTCCTACATTTTTCCAGACTCCACATATAATTGACACAAAACGACAGTTTCCATGCATTAGACAACCAAAAATACACGAATTCTAGCACTCATGTATTCGTGTATGTGAACAAAATTGATAAGCTAGACGAAAAAAATTGTAAATTGATGATGAAGGAAGAATTTGATATATTCAAAGCTGTTGACATGTTACAGCATCAATTCTAGCTACACGTAACCAACGAATGATAAGGGCCATGAGAGAAACGTTTATTATATGAGAATGAGATAAGTTCTGACTGTTATCTTTAACATTCGGAAGGAATGTGCCTCACCCAATACAAGGGCGGTTGTAAAACACTTGTAACAATATATCATTTCCATTTTGTGAGGTAAATATCCGAAAACGAGGGATTATACAATTTAAGGAATGTCAACTACCATCGATATATCAGAAAACAAAAAGTGAAATCGAGGACCTGTCCCAGAAGTGTTGAGTGTTATATATTTCAAATAGATCTTTCTATATACCTATGCACACTCAACAAGTCTACTCATAATAACATATCATATTTTGGCTTTCATTCAATAGGTATTTTTTACTATCTGCCATAGTCAGTGTATTTTTAAATATGCATTTTGATTCATGATTCTATTTAGTGGCCTAACAACGGAACCAGAAGATCAAACAGGTGTAAATATAATCGAGACAAACCTGCAGAGTATTACTTCGAATTCACCAATTAATCGTATCCATCAATTTGTTGATTATGTTGGAAAAAGCAAGTCATGAGCCAATAGACTCAAGGTAGATAACAAACAGCTGATCTCAGTCAGGAATTAAAACAAAGGTAGTCCCCACTCCCATAGAGAGGACACCATGTATAGTATAGCGTAGTAATTCGACCACGTCCATAACATGTAGCATTGCTACTCTGTATCTTTGAAATTTATTATGTGGACTTTGGACTGGGAGAAGCTAGAGTTCAAATCCATCAAGCAAGTGTCGCCACCTGTAGGCAACGTTCGGTACTTGAACGTACAAGGTGGTCACGTTCTACACCGTTGCCAATGTACAAAAAAATAGCAGTTTTCTATATAAACATTTCTTGCTGAAAATAGTTAATTTAATTTCACATACAGGTTGTGTGATCGTGACCTAACTCGAAGGGGTGATTCAGGGCCTGAATGCTTTTATTGAAACTACAGAATGTCAGTTTTTTTCTTAGAAGTACTTCTTTCATGAATAACTCAATGTTCTTTTAGTCGATCTTATTGAAATTTGGCAGTGTCATTTGGGGTTGTAATGTGGTATTTCCGCCCAAAACACAACGTAATCATTACATCCAGTGGCGTCCCAGAAGGCACATTTGTAGGTATTTATTTGTATCAAACATGTAATTTTTCATAGCGTTAAGGTTCTTTCCGAAACGCCACTGGATGTAGTAATTTCAATCTAGTTAGTGCTAAATAGTGCTCTCACTATCTCAAATAACTGCAACTGCAACTTTTGATCTTCCAATGATGATTTCAGATTATGTTATGGTGAAGAACACCTTGTATGTTTCAGTAGATCGTCTGATCTGACACAAACTGAATATTTTTATTGATCAGGTCTATCCATTTATTTATAAATATTACCTATTAGATTAATTGAGTACTACTTTTTGCAACATTTTAGATATGTGTGTTATTTTGTTATCAAGTTCCGAAATGAACTTCTATTATAAACAAACAATGCATGGAATTCAGTTAATGAATGGTTAAGAGAATTGTTTATAGTATGTCCTTTCATTTCGACGATATTGTGACACGTGATATTTATGTGGTAACTAATACGGCAACGCTGCATCTACAGACGACCACTTGTACGTAGTGTATACGATGCAAAATGAGTCTCAGGTTGTTGATACGAGATAGTACCGATGAACATCTTATCAAAAATAAACATACATTTGTTTGTTGTCACTTCCGAATGCGACTTTTATTTTGGTAATATTATGAATGGGCTGACGATATATGCGCTTTGTTAGCAAAATAATTCGATAGTGATTTGTTTTGTTGTGTAATAACAATAAAAATATTTACTTTTCGCATATAAACATTCATCGAATTATGATTTTTACTATTCAGTATCTATTACCAGTAAGTATAGGGCATGATAAACACCCTGTATGGAACTCAGCTGGATGGTTGAATACATGAAATGTTTCAATATTGGATTACAAGAATATGGGGAGATATTTGAAAGAGGCACTCTCCATTTATCGATGATTAAATGGACCTTTTCCATACCAGTGATAAACAAAATTGCAGTTTTAAATTCAAGCTACCCAAATGAATTTTCTACAGACGTCATAGATAAGATAAAAAATACCCACTGAAGTATAATAATTTATAATGTTTGAATAAAGAATCATGGGACCCCTATATCTGAATCCATAGAAGATTTTTAGCAACGAAATAACTGAAAGCCAGACCTGCAGATGATAATTTTTCATTGCAGGAAAGTGATATAAAAGCACATGTTCATGCGTCATGAATCTCGTGACGTAAAAGTTGTGTTCTCATTCATTCATTAGAATAACACCCCACCTATAATTTATTTCAGGATTATCCACTACACAATCTATTGAAATGCGAATAAAAAAAATCTTCTGATGTACGGCATCGTTCCAAAAACAAAATTGAAAAATACCTCATTGTTAGAGTTGCCAAAATGGAACATTTTATCCATTCAAACGTAAAACCATGATTTTGTCAAGATATAAAATACTTTCATATTTGGCATAAAGAACTATTTACGTAGCATTCATAAAATACAGGGTGTTACAGTATAACATCTAAAAAAAATAACAACTTGAAAACACACATAGTATGTGAAAATTTCGAGATATATAGAGCAATGAACGAAGGAATTGTTATTCACACTGAAGTTGACGTTATCTGTCATTTCGTCCTTCCGTTATAATTGTATGAACCCATTACATTGATACCAGAATTATTTCACTTATGAAATATAAGAGTATTCAGATTTTCCATATACAAAACCCTCGAAAAGACTGACGTCACTGACCGAGCATACGTACAAAATGCCATTCTTATATCTCACGTGTGGATCTGAATTGAAAACTAAAATTGTCACGTCTTGCAGTAATGTACCTGTCAAAGAATCCTTCACAAAATTCTATAGAAACAATACTATGATAAATACATACATATTGTAAATAAAACTCAGACGTGCCAAAACATATTTTTCACTACTTCATAAATTATATTAGCGTGATATCACAACAACTGAGAACATCAATAATTCAACAAATCGGAGTAACTACATCTTCAAAAAGATCGCTTGTTCAAGAAATCATTACTAATCACCATTTCAGTGCTTTTTGTAATTTTCTGGCAATTGCTCCCCCAGCACGCCAATGAGTGTGAGTTCATGACACTCAAGGTACCACCTTAGCACCGAAGTTTTGGTACTACGACCAAGCCTTAGCATGAATAATTAATGCATTATATTTCGTTTCCCAACTCACTAGATTTACCCAATTTCCGTTTCCAACGGTAAATGTAGGTTTAATCAACTGGATCTCAATCTGGAATGTATAGATGAAATAACTTAACATGAAGTTTTTCGTTAGAATGTAACTGTCAGGTTTTTCTTGGTTATTTCACCTCATCGACAAGTGACAAACGAAGTCGAATATCGTTGTTGTATAAAGTAGGCTCTGCTTTCAATCCCATTCATATTCTATCCATTATTATTTTTTCATTCCGTTAGTTTTGTTTTTTTACACACTGTATTACAAACGCTTCAAACCGCCAGAACCTGAAAACATAAAAGCAACCGATAGTTCTACGATGATACGAAGCCGTCCTCAAAATTTCCACTAGTTTGGATCAGCAGGTAAACGCTGTCATGGTGAAATGGATTACATCCTATTTGGCATTGAAGAACAGACAGCAACACACAACGTTCATTGAGAAAGCATCCGCATTTATTTTTCCATTGAACGAGATGCCAAATTATTCCAAGAATCGAGAGAAACACTTAATGGTATTGAGTCACTGTCATGCGCTGTCATATTACCTGTGTCCTTTAAAGGCCAAATGAACTACTTGAACCGGAAATGACTAGGTAGTTGCATACAAAAGTGTATGTTGTGTATCCACATAATTGTTTTGATCGTTGAATGAGCAGAATTACTGTACGAGGTGTCACAGAACAGCATGTTATGGGCATGGATCTAATACACAGGATATACGATTTTACGTCAACGTGATTAGCCTACTTTTTTCTTCAAGATTTTACAACTACGAGTCGTTTGATTGTACAGGGTAATTCACTATTTACTAGCTACTTTATGTTTCCAGGATCATTCAAAAATGGAACATAAGAGTTGAGTGTGTAGCGTCTGATGTTCAGTTTTTTCTGATAATTTTCTACAAGGTAGCCATTTTTGATTCAGTGGGTTCATCAGTGAGATGATCATTAACAATGTGCTCACTCTGTAGGCAATAAAATTATACGAGGAAAGCGAAAATACATACAGAGGATCAAAATGTCAAAAAAATTTGCTCAATATGTTTTAATTATGGAAATCCGCAACTTTTAGTGTAGCTAGAAGGTGTCAGCAATGCATTGCACAAAATGGGGGTCAATTTGAGTATTTGTTGTAATTAATTTTTTATCGCCCCTCTTTCTATGCTACTGAAAATAATAAAGATTGATGTGGAGTTCATTCTGTTGTTTCACGCAATGAATCTGAAAATGAAAAAATATACAGGGGGTTCCATTTGAAAATCAGAAGTGATGGAATACGATTTTTCTCTTCAAAAAATGGACAATATCATATAGTTGCTAACCACCAAATTTCAAATTTCGATCTCGAATGATTCAGCTACAGCTCTGGCCGATTTTTGTGCACACCTCTGTATAGGTTGGTCTTGTTTACTTATCGATAACTTATACGAATAAGAAGGATGCATTTGCACTATTTGCACTTGCAGATACAATACTAAATATATATTAGATTCGAAAGTACTGAAAACCGAACTTTCAAAACATAAAAACTTGCTCCAAATGCTTGCTATAAAAATACTTTGTTGCTGAATTATATTATAAACAGTATACTGATTCTGAATGATTTATATATGTCTCAGTTCATTTTCCGAAATAATTAGTTGTAAACAGACCATATCATTTTCTCCGATTGCAATCATGACCACATCCTCATTTCATACATGATGAAGAAGGTACCTGGTACAATTACCAGAATATACCTGCTTTCTAAATTATTCAAACAAATCACACTCTGGATCAACTCATTATCGATTAACTAATATCTAAGTAAAAACCGGAACAACTTAATTGGTTTGATTGATTCTGAAGGTATTTTTCAATAGAGAAAAATTCGCGATTTGGTCTGAAGGTCTGAAGATCCAGACTAATTTCGGAACTTTGAATCGATAGCATCTCGTCCATTCAACTGTTGAAAAATAAAATCGACGCCACTAGCTTTGATATTTGCCATGTGTATACGAGGTTATTTTCAAGTTTAGCGGTTATTTACGGTACGCTGTGCTGTGACCATGAATAATGTTTCTATAATATTCCCTATGCACTGGAAATAATTTCGGGCGGAGCATCCGGACCCTCCGCCACTGTCCTAGCAGTCTTGTCTGTGTGACGAGTTCGATCACATTATTATCTTGATGTGAGAGAAATCTTGGGCTGTTTCAATTGACGTGAGTAAAGATGATAGTTTTGTTGGAAATCGATACATGGTAAATGGTGATTTATTCTGGGAAAACGTTGATGTTCCAAAACGAACTGGGCTGAACTTTGCTACAGAGCTTCATGCAAAACAAAGCAATTCATTCTCGGATTCATTTCGTTTTTTACTCGCTTTATTATTTTGATGTTTCTCGAGGAATTCAAAAACATCCTCTATTGTATATCAAATTATATTAGCAACATCAAAGTCAATTTTCCATTATATTTTTCCAGTGTTGTTTTACACTATCGACAAATACTAGCATTGACAGATCATTTATTCTATACCTTCCAAAAACCTGATCGACTTGATTGTGTTCCGTAGAACATGTCGATATGACGTTCTGTCTGTTGATAGTATAGATATAATGGAGTTGCTAGTTTAGATAAACATATTAATACGATTGGTATGGTAAAGGATATCCTGTATAGATTATGCAAGGAAATAGAGAGAACATCGGTACATCCTCAGTACACATCCTGTGCCCTTGCAAGGACGACTAAGAATATAACTGTCATATATTTGACAAGTGACAATGTTTCAAGTGACATTCGTGTTATTTGTTTCTTGATCATGCTAATTTATATTGAAGATAAAAATTAACCTTCTTAAGATATCCCTTACTATTGTTTACTTCTTCTTGTTCAGAGTAAACGCGTGTCAGTTGAAGACAAAACGATAGTATTCAGAAAAAATATAGTATCTTTTATAGTTCTAGTTTAAAATGAATTTCATTGTATTCTATATTTGCGGAACTGATATTTTACGAGACTATTAATTTTGATAACAGAAGAACAATACGCACAGAACAATATTCAATAAATAAGACGTAATATATTGTTGATACCTGGGAATTAGAAGGTAGGCATTTCGAGAAGTCATAAATCTTTCATTTACAAACAATATCGGTAAAAAGAATTGATTCCTGGAAAGTGCATTAAGTCACGATTCATTGTTGCCACAAATGCAATCACAATGAAACAATATAAACGAACATGAGAATATCTATCTGGGATACGATTCGTGGTTCTTCGGATTTTGGGGCAATTCATGGTCGAAAGAAATTTTAGCTCCGCTTTAGACGGCTCTAACGCTACATTTTTGATAATACACAGCTTAAATTGTTATTAGATAATACGACATGGTGTGTAAGGTATGTTCGATGACGAAATAACTGTAAATGTCTATTGTTAACGATCAACTATTATTTATTTCTGAATACAATGACCTTAAGAAAAGTTACTAGCGGCCGACCGGCCCAGAGACCGCGGAATATACAGAGCGGTTACTTTACTTTCTAATTCAGCAGAAATGGCAAAGAGTGATTTGGACTCATGAAGATGATAAATGAATATGTGTGTGGTCATATTGAGTACCTGTTTCCTGGCCTGAGTTGAATCTAAGCCTGACAGAACCTCCATTGAGCTAGCAGAACCACTTTTTTCATTGGCCATAATTTAAGACGAATTTATTAATCTATTGCCGAATTTATTGTTCTTCGTTTTCTCAAAAAATCCTGGGTTTTGCTTGCTTAACGGTTAAGCTGGCAGAACCCATGATTTTTCTTATAAAACAAAGAGCAATGAATTCGGCAATAGGGTAATAAATTATCCTTGAATTAGCTTCAAATTATGGCCAAAGAAAATTTTGAAAACTCGAGTGTGGTTCTGCTAGCTTAATGGAGGTCCTGACAGAGACCTTGTCACTCTCCAAGATCGAGAAGAATTGAAGAAATGGTGAAATTAAATCGGCACCAATCAACAAATCAACGCCTAATGCGAACTTTTCAAACGAAAACGTGTAATCGTTGTTCCATTCATTATTCGGCTTCCACTGAAAAGACGCACGTCATTAGATAATGGAAATATGGAAGTGATAATTCGATCAGAATTTTATTTTCAGTAGCGCACAGCAATATTTGTGTGTAGCGCCCGATGTATTTATAGATCATGTTAATTATTTTTATCCAGGAAACGGAGATACTAGCTTATGTATGTCGTCATGGCGTGGTACTGGGTTTCTCATAAACGATAAACGAGTATCGTGCTTTTTTCTGAAATCCAATTCCACTTTCCCCAGTCCTACAGGCTCCAACATTTGTTCATTCATTAATACACACATACAGTGTGAGCTTCTAACTAGGCGGACAAACATAGTATCTTATATCGCGCCTCTTTTGATATCATACAATTTAAATAATTACGTCATGGACTTTTTTTTCGTTACACATGCGAATTCATCAATGTCCATAAAACTGACAGCCGTTCAAGCACAAATACAAAAAAAAACTCACCCAAACGGTTTTTGAAGAAATACAGTTGAGCTAGCTTTAGGCAATTTTTTGTGTCAGTTAATAGTTATTAAATACTGAATGACAATCGTTCGGTTGTGCCAAAACTGTGTCAGTTTTACGGATGTCAAACATCAACTGATTCAGAAATTAATAAATTTCACCTGGTATCAACTCAAATGCTCAAAATGTCTTTGTTTTCCCGAGTGTATTCCACACGCCCTGTAAATGACCTACATATATGTTGATTGAATAACTTGGAAATAATTATACTCGCATTCTTGTCGTAAATATGATGACATACCTAGAAGGAATAATTTGATAATATACATAGAGCAAATACATCATTTGCTTTCTTCTCTTCATCATATTTTGATCATGAAGAGGTACAAAAATATCGAAGATCCAAAACGTAATAAAAGAAGAGCGGTGACAGCTGTCAGGATATGCGATGTTGCCAGCTTCATGGATATGACTAATAGACCGACTATCGTGATGAATATGAAATATTCTTCAAAATTATCAGATTGGATCGTGGAATTCAACACAAAACTATCGAAATCGTGATAAATAGTCAAAATAATCAAGATATATCAGGACATAAACTGGAGAGACCTGTTAGACTTTCAGTTCCAGAATATCAAATAATCTACCAAAGTTGTAAGACCACTTTTTATAGTTGAACTAGTTTGGAGTCAAATCAAGAAAAATAAAGTTCGCCACAATTCCACTTGAGGAACATTTTACCTAGAAAATACTGTTTTGAAGTTGAAACTATGAAGAGAAGGATTATTTGACAGAATATCGTGCGTAAATTAGGATATTGCGGTGTACATGACTATTTATTTTGATAAATGGGTAGGGATCCACTGATAAATAATAGTCGCAAATAATTTTACTTTACATTGAATACAATGATTTATTTCCCAATCACCCTGTATCTGAAATTATGATGTCTTGGTAATGGTTTATATAACATTTACAATAATGTTTCCGTTTTTCCAGTTAATTGATAAACTTCAGATGTTCAAGTGAAGTCAAACCAATATTATGACACCACTAGTGAAACAAAGAAAATTTTGTTTATAAGTCGAATCATGCGAAATTGTGAAAACGTGTTATTGATAAATTCAGCCAGTTTATGATGGATATCATTATAACATATTATTGCGAGCATAATTGCATTATGTAACACAAGGAAATGAGTGGGGTTTCAACATTTGTTAGACTGTGGTTCAGACAATCTTTTATTCGATCAAAACACTAATCAAAACAAACTAAGTACGACTCGATATAACATTATTTATTCAGGTACAATCGGAAGATTATCTTATCACTCACTTATAGATTAGCATACACTCAACACGTACAGATAATATAATTCATCTTAGTTTTGTTATCGCTCATTTGATGACCTTCGAATTAATTTGTTTGCCAAACACAAAAAATAATATTATGAAGATGAATTTGATATTGAAGATGCGCATATCCCTTTTTCATTAGACTTCTATTCAAACAAAAGCAATATCAGGTAGCTACAAGGGGACTAGAAAAACACAACTTACAGTATAAGCATTTAAAAAAAGTCTTCATTTTGTTATCACTATTATTACAAAAAATAAATATATAGAATAATGGTGGAAAACAAAAAAACCTAGTGCCAAAAATACTGCATCCGATTTTAATCATTAATCACAAGGTTGAGAGAGAAATAATAATGTCTGAGTATGACCAAGCACAAGGTGGTTGAAGCAGGTGAAGTTTTTCACGTAAAAAACAAAGTATGACTAACGAAAAGTTAAAATCGTCGGTGTAGATGACGCCAAAATCCAATTTGCAGAAGCCAAAATTAGAACAAGGTAATGAGTCTAATGAGATGAGTCTGTACATGTAAACTCGAGAAGCCGCAGATAACTGAACTGGTCCACGCTGGCAATTTTAGAATGGAGTCAGATGTGAAGGGTGGAAATAAGGTACTACTAACTATAGGAGGTGATTACAAGGAGGAGGGGACTTCCAATTTTTGAATCAATGTATCGAACTCTATTACCTGCCTAGATATCATTTATAAACTAAAAAAATAAATTTTCCTAGAACTTGAAATCGATTCACGATGGAAATGAACATTCGAATGAGAAAGTACTTTTTCTCTATTGCCCTACTTATTTGAGCTCAGGTTTTTTCATTGAAATTAAGGGGTTTTCGAGGATTTTTGCGATTTGTTAGACTCCTGGTACATTTTTGATATCGAATTTTCGAAAACCCCTTCAGATAGAGCAAACTGATTTCGCGAGTTTCCGAGCGAATTTATTTTTCGAAATTTCCTCATGATTTTTAGAAAAATTCCAAAATCTTCGTGAACTTTTCCAAATTCGTATGAAGGTCTCCAAAGCATTAACGTTGACTTTTTATTAGTTTTTTTTCGAAGGCTTTTGGCATATTTGGACTTTTTCGACATTTTTTATATCGAATATCTCGAAAACTATACTAGATATCAAAAAATTGATTTCACTACAGTTTTCAGTGCATCTTAAACACCCTATATGTGTGTTTTCAGGCAAATTTATTATGTGACATTTTGTTCGAAATTGAACGGAATATTTCACTCAATCTGTTTTCAATTCAGAAATCTTGTGAAATTGAATAATGATTTGGCAACGTTGTGACGAATCCAAACGGTCCTGTATAAGATTTTCAATGGTGGAGTAGATGATTTTAACTTTCTGGAATAAATACCCTAGTACAAAGCCTAAATAAATCTATGAACTTCCACGAAATTCCACGAATATAAATACGCTGCAATATCTCAATTTTGTTCATATTACTGGGAATATATGCTTCAAGATTGAGAGTGGATAAAAGAATTTTTATTTGAATACCCGAATCTGATAGCGATGCCCACGCGTATGAAATTAATTCATAACATTCCATCAATCTGTGCTAATGCTACGTTAAACCCGTTACACGTATAAATTTTAATCAAGAAAACATACTTTCAGTACCGACTCCACCGTAGATGTTCGTATTATCTTGGTTCTGCTCTTTGTGTCCTAAATTTCGATAATGCATTAACCTAATTATTCATAATATGCATTAGACATCAATTAAGATAATGAGAACGGACATTTCACTCGATCTCACTCCTTATTCCAAGTTTCGATGGCTTATCAAATGCAAGAAAATAATATTTTCGTGTGGAGGAATAATCAATTATCAAGATCTTGCAAATAATTCATTTATCATATGGCTAAATATATTCTTGTATTTTTATAATCGAGATACGATATTTTTGTCGCATGGTCATAAAGTCAAAAGGTGTGATTTGATTCACAGTAAAGTTTTGAAAGTTGGTCAAATCTGTATCATAACATAATATAATGGTTCAGAAATTAGTAGTTTTAGTGTTCCGAGCGAGTATATCCATAACTTATTTTTTTATTGAAACGTCTTGTAAACTGACATATTCATATATTTTCTCGAAACCAGAAAAGTTTAAAAGTTTAATGAAAAATCATTTCAATGAATGTCATAAAACCTACAGTGAAACAACATGAACCGAATGATGTGAGCTGGAGAGGTATATAATATGTGTAAAATATTAAAAAAGCTGATAATTCTAAATGTAATGCTGACTATTCCCAGTACAAAAAAAGCGAACACGATCATTGTGGGAAATGCTTCATAAGACGAATTCAATACTAAACACGTCTGAAATTTCCAGAGCTACAATGTTACAATGTTACATTTTTATTTATATCTCCTTCAGACAGTCTCCACTGCTAAACCAAAATAGAGACTGTAAATGCAGCACGTTGATTTTCCCGTTTCAATCAACCTACTTTAATTTTTCACAGGATTTTCGGAGATTTCGTTCTCTAAGCAATGATATATCTTGTTCAAGTGAATATCACCCAGCGGAAATTATAACATATAATAATTATTCATCATCATGTTCCAGAGTTGCCAGATCATAGATTCTCATGATATACAGGGTGGAAATTACACAACAAAAATCATTGGCAGCTGACAAAAAATAAGGTGAAATGATAGTACCGGTTGGTTTATATAAAATTGACTATAATCCCAAGTATTTGCAGTTCAGTGATATTACATAATTTTCAAGTGAGCTGATAATGCTTTCAGGAGCTTGTCATTGTGAGATTCGATACGTCACAATTACGTTTCAAGATAACATCGAGTGTGTCTGAATTTCGCAACTGAATTAGTATTTAAAAAACAAAAGTATGCATCTCGCTAGGATATTTTGCAAAAATGTATCACAAAACTGAGAACTTATTGAAGAAGTTATTAAACTTAACGAAATAATAATGAATCATGCCGAAGTACATACGACTGCGTATCACGAGATGGTAAAATTTGTTTTGAAGCTGTTATTACACATAGGAAAAACTACCAGAATGGAAATAAATAATTGGCTACTCATTCACATGAATCATTTACACTTAATTGACCCACATACGAGGAAAAAAGAAAACATCGAAAATCTTCATTAGATTGAAATTTCAGATGATAATGAAATAGTTTCGAAGGTTTGGTTTTTCTTTCATTGAATGATATAATTTTTCAGAAATACAACGGTTGTAAACCTGTGACTACATTGGACGATCAAAAATTTCAACAATTTCAATGAATGCTAGCTGCTATATGGTAAATTCTGTGGATATTTCTCTAGCGTAAACTATGAACGTTTTTGATAGCATTCCTTCAGACTTGGACATTCCAATTAACTAATTATCTGGTTTATACCAGACGTAATTAATAAACACCAATACAACTTGTGTATATCTATAGTATACAAAATTACTTCATCCAACAACATCTTCCACATTTCCCAATACTTGAACGAGGCACATAATAAATTTGTTTATTAGTGCTGCTGCTTCTACGGCTTTGCTACAAGAAACATTGTCCAGAATTGTTTTCCAGGCATTTTTTGAAGGAATTTCAAATACTTGATTTTATCGGTAAATATTTTGAACGAGTTATTTACATACCTCTTGAAGTTGAAGTTTCACTGAATTCTTATCGATTTTAATCGCTGAAAAATCTGCAAATTACTGGATTCACTGAGCCTGAAGACGGATTTAATCGAATTCGAAACGTCATTAAGAAAACAGTAATTTTCCTGTCGAAATCTTTGTTGCGCCGCTACTGATTGATATTTTCGTGACTGAAAAGCAAAATGAAAAGTTACCATATCCTCCAATATATTTCAAAGTAGGTATAGAGATAAACGTGTAGAGAAGCTATAAAACATATAAATAAGGCCGTAGTGTGTAAATAAGTACATTATTTTGCGTTTGTGTATTCAGTAAAAGGTTCGATGTCCGGCTTAGGCGCCTAGAATTTTAAAATCTAAAAATACACAGTCTCGTCGGCTAATTACAAGTAAACCAAATAGAAGGCCTTACTGCCAAAATATATTATTATTTCTAACTCAAGGTTCGAAACGGTACGAACGACTTCTATTCGCAGTGAAAATCAAGAACCTTCCATAACCTGAAATATTAAATAATACAACGACTATAGTACCACGTAATGCAACACCTGGTATCATGGGCCAATTCATAACTCACAATGATAATCATGGTCTACAATCACTGTTGAAATCATACCTGTGATCAAATATGTGACTACTTTGACAGTGTTACCACTATGCGCATGCTCCAAACGAATCCAAACTGTTTGAAAAGCTGCTCGAACGAACCTCTCACGGCGTATCAATCAATGTTCAGAAATCTCTTGTTCATTTAAATCATTATTTCAAGTTATCATACGACTAAGGAAGGTTTGAAAGGAATACTTGACTTTAAGAGAGTTTTCGTAATAAAGGATGTTAGGTAGTTGCTATTTTTTAAATTGCAAAATTCCTCAATAATTGTGTGCAAGGAAATATTGAAATCATTCGGATGATGATAATTACTGCACTTGATTTAATCATACAGTGTGCTCAAAATACATGAATGCATGCAGTCGATAATACGTTCGACCGGAAATGAATCATTACGTATTTCGGGGAAGGTTTCTAATTTTTTGTTTCCGTGAAATTCATATTTCTTATTTACTTCAATTGATTTTCTATTACATGGTTAGATTTTTAAGGACAGTATCAAAACAAAAAGTATTTTGGATTCGTGATAACTTGAAATACAGCTCAAATAGTATGCTCCAATGTGTTTACAGGGTGGTCCCAAATCAAATGTCCACTCCTTTATAAAAAAATCAATCGATCCATGTATCATAGGTGCCAAGTATTTCACCTTCAAACATGGATAAAAATTGGATATCAAACGTATGAAATAATTTTCGAAACATTAAAATCCAGAGTGAGTTTTCTTTCTACGAGCATAAAGAAATCTTATTTTTCTCTTATCCAGACATTCGAAGTAAGACCAGAATCTCATTTCATGCCGTAACGAGTTTCCATATTACGAACTCCTGTTCTGGGCAATTTCCCATTATTTCCTTGAATCGATTCATGCACTAGCTCGAATAGTTGTACTACAAACAATATAATATCTGACTCACAGGTTCATCGATTGAAATGAAATTTCAGCATAGCGTGTAGTATATCAGCTGCGTGGTTCACATATTTGTAGGGTTAACAACCCCATTGGCCTTAAATACGGAAAACCGAATTCTTCCTACTTCCTCATAGTTTATAAGTTAAGAAACGCAACACAGAAACATCGTATACACTATGGCAGTTTTGACAAATGAATGAACCATTAAAATTATTAATTGCTATGTGGATTTTGTCTACCTTTACTCTCGATTCAAATGAGTCTAAAGTGGATAATAAAACTTGAGAAAATTCAAGAATCTTCCGGCTGAATGATTGGATCTGTTGAAAAATGGCTGCATATACATAGCTTGATTATTCAGACTAAAATTATGCGGTGTGTTTATCATAGAAATTCGTGTGTAGCTTGCCAGCTTCCCTGGTATCGAATCAAACTTATTTGGAAGCGTTTCATTCAGTTTTAAATGGGTAATTTATGGATAGTTTTTGGAGGACGTTGATGTCGATTCGACAATGGGTTTCTCAACAACGAGCTCAGTGAGATGTTCCTAAAATTTGGCGATGAAAAACTAAGAACGATAACCTCGAGAGAGTGATCCACTGGATGGAACTCGCAGCATAGTAACAAAAAGCCAATCACCTTGGTATTTTCATGCATAATTGTATCTATCCATATCCACGTGAATATATTATGTATCACAGAAGGTTCAGGAAGGCCGTTTCCGGTATAGAAAGTAACTAGAAGTGAGCTAATGAAATAATCTGATTCGGATAGGTGCATGTCTAGATTCAGTCCAATTACTCATGACGCGATGTTACGTTGCCCAATTTTTTTTTTATCAAAATCTTTTAACGTAAAATCAAGTCAGCAAATTTTGAAGAATTTTTTACAGCTCTGATCGGTTAATGAACCAAAAATTTGATTCAGTTCAATTTTACGCCAATGTTCTATATTAATAAATGGCGACAGATTTCTCAGTTTCATACACGCTGTATGTTAATAGAATGTTAATGGAGATTTGGCAAGTGTTAAATGAGTCTGTCTAGACTCATAACCAATCAAAAAAATCTGACTTGTTTGTACACTCAACTTCCAATTATGGAAGACTTTCTATTTACCCGTCCAAAAAGTTTTTAAGGGATGTAAAATCACTTCTTCGAAAACGAATGAAAATTATGGCAACATTTTACCATTACTGGTGATATTTCAAACAACCTCATTCACAGTTCCAGTCTTTGTCTTGAGAATCAAGATCGGAATTAGGTATGATATGACCGTTTATACACCCATAGTAAGGACTTTGGTCACGACAAATGAATAACATGTTTTCGTGAATGGTTCAGTTCAATTTGAAGGATTAGATTGCTCTAATCAAACATTAATAACGACCACTTTATATTTTCTATCGATTTAATTGTTGTTCGCTATAACGCCAATCCGATCATGCGCATTGAAATCGTAAATTTGAAAGAATTAAATTAAAAAGTTGAACACTTTGGGCAAGCGTTTATGAAAGAAATATGTAATGAAAATTGAGACGAAACATAGTCCTATCATTACCTTATTGTTTATGGAGTTAGTTTCTGCTTGTTTATTTTCAATGTATTTCATATAATATTTTATTTCATATGTAAACTCTCCTTGCGATCGACAAGGTCACTGAAATATCTGTATAAATAAATAAATCATGCAGCATAACATAGTCTTTGTCAAATTCACAATGTCAAGTTGACTGTTGTCGTAAGTATAAATTCAAAACACCAACCCAAAATTTTTATTAAACATCATATGACGTAGCATGTGTCCCTAATTGTTGAACAATCAAATTATTGCATTCTTATTTATTCTCTGAGAGAACATTAGAATAAAAAAGGTCTTCATTCAGCAATGCGAATACATAATCGTACGAAAATATCAATATAACTATGAACTGAATTATTTCTTCCTAGTTTTCTGTACGTGTGACAAGTGTCACTTGTCATATAACAATATGTGGGCTTGGGCAATGATTTCTTGTGACTATGATTATGTTTATGATGCGATTGGTCCAAAATTGAAGCTTTATTAGACATTTCAAGTAGAAGGTGCGTTATCGACTGACAGTACTGACACCTAAGTGCGCCACTGGCAGTAAACTGAAAGTCGTTTCGTAGGCACTCAACAGCAAAACCAGCCCTCATCTATGAGAAGCTGAGAACGAGCTTCTCTCGAATCGAATTCAAGAAGCACAAGGGCATTTGGATTCTTCACCGTCATAAAGGTTGAGAGACGAGTCGAATACAGAATCGGCCTTGGAATTTTGCCTACCCGCCCGTCTTTTAGGGCCACAAATGTTCATGAAATTGTGATTTCTAAAAGGCGCTAGAACAGCTCAGTAGGTTACGTGAAGCTGATTCGAAATACTTTTAGTTTATTTGGTTTATATAGCATACGAGAATGATATAAGGAAATGTGACAGTTAGTGTGGCGCACATAGAATTAATCATAGAACAAGGAATATATATCGTTTTATATATGGATATTTGTGTGATCAATAAGCAATGAACGTGAAGATAAGATAGGGGCTTGTCACAATTTATTCTGAATACAAATAATACGATATTGGACTGATGAAAAAGATGTAGCGTACAGTTTTCTTCAGAAATATATAGAAACAATATTCCACTGATAGAATAGAATCCCAAGTTTGAGTATTCGATTTTTTTCTGGTAATTTTTTAGCAACTGTCTCGTAATTTCAAGATGAACAAATTAAACGATTTGGAAAGCAGCAGATCATTTGACATTGTCAATCAACTTCAAGTACAATGGAATTCATTTACCTCGGAATCGACAAGGTATGTACTCGAGTATTGTAAAAAAGTTGAAATTTCTTTGCAATATTGATAAAATCTATCTAGACAATGATGGTAACTCCATTTTGAAGCTTTTGTTAGAGGTGAGGTTATTTTGGAATTGGAATATTGAAATAAAAAACTCTGAAAGAAGTATATTGAAATTCCAGTTGTCACAAACAATATAGGTATATAAGTATCTTGATAAATATTTCATTGTACTTGAAGGTGTAATGACAATGGTAGAGTATGATGCGCAATAACGAGAAGTCCGGCCCTGGAGCAGACAATCTGACCTGGACAACCTGTGCTGGGTTCTTTAACAGGTACTCACTTTAAATAATACACCTGTCCTTCAGGGGTACGAGCTTGTTCCCATCCGGGCGGTAAGGGGGTGTTATCTTCTGTTTTGCTCGCCACGTCGTAAGACCTCTGTTTTATGTGATGAACGGGTGCCTGTGGCTGTCCCACAGCGTATGTTTGCTGAAGAGAAGCTGGAGAGCTGTGTGCCCGGTGGTGGGCCGTTTGAAGGGGTACAGAATTGACAGGACCAGCACCTGTAGCGCCACCCCCGAAAGCAGAATCTACAGAATTTTCGCGTGAATGGTTTATGGATTTCGAGCCAGTCGACGGCGGGTTAAAAAATGAATCTGGCAGTTTTCGCATACTCCATGGCACTTGTAAAGGTCTTTTAGAGTCTGGTTTCAAAACACTATCGAAGAGCGCCTGTAGGTCCGTCTCTGAGTCCTGATCCACCCTAACTACTTGTTTGGCCTCGTCTTGATTTAGTGCCATTTTATTCGAAGGCACTCCACCACTGGGCACAATGTTGTTGAAATAACGCACCCAGTTTGCACTGTCACTACCAAACACCTCCACCAAAAAAAATACAATACACTAACAACTAACTCAGTGACGTTAACACGCGACAGCGACTAGACTGGGACTGAATGCGGTGCCTGGCCTGGCCCTGTTGCGTTGTCTGTTGGCCGACCCCTTATACCACCTATGTTCCAAGATTTAGAGGACGCGGGACAACTCAGCAAATACACTATATTCTCTTCAGCCCATGCATGATTCAATTATTCCAATAGATTATGTCAATTTCATTGTGGATTCATTTCCTTTTTAAAATGAATTTTATCCGCCTTTCTTTACCTTTCTCATTTCACGATGTAGTAGGAGTTCGTCATCTTCGTTATATAGAATTTCCTTACTACTTATGTGACCCACTTTGCACATCTCATTCAATGAAATAATATCAAACCTAATACCTACTACCATTGTGCGGACTTCCTCTATATGCTATAACTTCATTATAAAATATTCTCCGAATTATATTTTTACAAAAAGAATGTATCATATGACAATATCAAGCTTACACTACTAAAATAATTATTTGCTGAATATTTGAAATATTGCTTGATACAAAGAATGTTTCAAATGGAACTAATAAGTTACTTATCAGTATTATCAATTCCATGATCAGAAATAATCTCGAAATTCAAAAATTTCTTCATAATGACTGATTTTCTTTGGGAAGAGATTGAAAGACATATTTTGTTCTAGCGGGAGTATTTTTGTGTGCTAAAATGGCTAGTTAATCATGATACATTATAAATTACAATCTCGTTTGAGATAATATCAAAACTTGAATAATTCTTATTCAGTAGGTAACCGATAAATTTCACAAAAACAAAATGTATCATTTGATGGTTTACCTGCTCAATGAACATTCAAACCTGACAAAGCAAAAACATCGAAAATTAATTTAGGTTGAACTTTTCGATCATGGTCATCAGAGGGTTCCTATGAATTTGTTATCGAAAATAGAAATCAATCAGTCATACTTTACATAATGTGGTGATATATCTATAAATCTTATGAGGTTTCTCGTTATATTTTCAAAAGATAGATGCCATCTATATCTGAAAGTATGAACTATTATTGTGAGAAACCTGCAATATATTAAATTAAAGTTTGTACCCCTGGCTGTCAATTGCTAGTGCTACGTGTCAGTAATGTAAGTGACGTTACCTCCACTCTGGCTAGTAAACGTCAGCTGTAGGCATCAACCTTTCTCTGTGCATTTTGTATTCGTCACATTCACAGTTGAATTCGTGTCATTTTTCTACAGAAGGCAAGTGTGGTTGGTTAGATAAGTTGTTTAGTGGTGAAAAAGTACAAATTATTACTGAAAATATGTCGAAAACACAAAATAAAGGTTTTACTAAGGAAGAAGAGTTGCTGCTGCAGGATTTTAGCCGAAATGTATCTACGAAATCATCTGCATTATTCTATGGAAATGCCCTAATTGTTTCGGCTGTACCAATATGGTTATTCTGGAGGATACACATGATTGACATTTACTCCTCTATGATTCTGTTTGCTGTTGTGACTGCTGTTTCTACCTACCTACTAGCTATGGCATACAGAAACACCAAATTCACATTGAAACACAAGATTGCTGTCAAAAGGGAAGAAGCTGTTACCAGAGACTTGTCCAAAAAGTTGGCTGATGATAAGAAAATGAGCAAGAAGGAGAAAGATGAGAGGATTCTATGGAAGAAGAATGAAGTTGCTGATTTTGAAGCTACAACATTCTCAATTTTCTACAATAACGCCCTGTTCTTGGCAATTGTGATCCTTGCCAGCTTCTATTTATTGCAATCATTCTCTCCAGCCGTGAATTATACACTATCCATTGGATCAACAGCTGGCTTGTTGGCGCTCTTGTCTACTGGTTCTCAATAATTTATTTATTTTATAATTACATGTAAGACATCATGTAACATTATCATCTAATTTTGTTTATTTTCATTTTGATAAAATATTCTACCATATTTCTGTGTTTGAAATTTAAAATTCCCAATACCAATGTAAGTATACTATGAATGACAAAAACAATCACCACTTTCAAACTAATATCTCTAGATACAATTGTATATATGATAAATTATCAGATAAATTTTGTGAATGCTCAAGATTGCATAAATGAGAGTTGAAAAAGGGCAGAAATTCCGAAGAAATCTAACCGAGAGAAATTGTAGATTGTAACAATATATTACTCATTACAGTATTGCTATAATGATTGAACCAAAAAATATTCATAATCAAATCAAGTCTTCAAGATCACTAATGTATAAATTAAAATATAGAAATAAATTAATTGTAAACTCCAACATAGAGAATAACAAAGAAGTTCATTCTATTTCATCCTCATGATCCATTCGATATGGCCCAGGACAATTTTCTTTCAAATCCTCTATATCTATGCCTGTGATAACACAGTAGAGACAATATAAATAGTTATCTCTCAGATAATCTATTATTGCACAAAGATTTTCTTCACTAATGTTCATTTCAAATTCTTCATCTTCATCACTGCTGTCAGTATCTGTAACATCTTGTCGATCGATTTTTCTTCGTTTTTTTATAGTATCTTTGGTCCAAAAGAAATCTTCAACTGGATCAACAACCTTCTGAAAGCAAAACCATAAATGAACACCTGTTTGTAAATGTTTTTATGATAGCATATATCTCTATAAGGTCAGTAAGTTAAACCTAAACTCACAGATCTGAAATCTAATTCTTCACAAATTTTCTGAGCCTTGAAAAAATCTCTTCTCATTTGTGATATACTTTTTCTTTCCTTGTTAGCAAGAATGTATTGATGTTCATGCTGTTTCATTATTTTAGTTTTATGTTGTTGATTTCTACTTCTAACTTCTTTCAAATGAGATTCTCTGCCAATGCCTGATGTGCCTTGTCTTAGAACAATATCTATGGGCTCTTTAATACCACTCCTAGATTTTCCCAAGCTCTCACCGGGCTTGAAACCCATTTTTTCTAGCAGTCGGAAACCTTTATTTTCAGTCGGAATTGCTGTATTCAAACCTCTTTCACGATTCTCCCTTTCAAGTTCTCTGCTAGTTTTAGGTTTCTTAGATACTGTGTCTTGTTGTTTCTTATATACATCCATTTTACGTTTTTCTCTGTTGAATAATAAACTTGGACGAATATCATCCTTACTGAAAGATAATATTTCACTTGAATACGTACTTTAATATTTATTTATTTTCCTACCTATCTACAACAACTTTGAACGACATATAATCATCATCTGAATCAGACATTATAGAGTATTTACTAATTTATCGATATTATCCCGATATATATTTGTTTTATTTACTTCGTGGACTTTAATGCCCATCTTCCCCTTCCCCTTCAACACATGACAGCTGACATTAGAAAAATCCATAAGTACGTTATAAGTCACCACTCAATACACTTGGGAAAAGTTGTCATGGCAATAAAATTTCTACTCTGTATTTGTAATGTATTCTATTGCAATCAAATTCAATGAAACAACGTGACATTTCTTCACTTTGATAAAATATCCCCCCCCCCCAAATGTTTCACACATTTTTTGTTCAACGATGTAATCAGGAAACAAAAATGAGTTACTTGTAATTTTTAAAACTTGAATCACCATTTATTTCGACAACTATAATAATAAAATGCCTTTGAACTAAACAAAATTTATTTGACAATTTTTTTGTAAATACTAATACTGCTTCAAAGTACAAAAATTGAAGATGAGTGTTTCTCGAAAACGTGAAACCATTAAGAGTAGATATTAAATACATCAGATATAAATAAAATCACATTTTTCAATAACACATGAAAAAGATATAAGTCATTATCAAATAAATATCAGTTCTGTTATGACTATAATAGTATTTTTAATTTTTTTTGGGTCACCACTTACATAGTATTTTGTGGTCGACTCACGTTGAGATGCAGAATGATATGTGATGGGTGGGGGACTAAGGAGGAGGGACAAGAAAATACGACCTGAAGAGCTATAACAAATGTTTATTTAAAATGAAATGACATGAGCTACAACTATAACGATGAACCTCACACTCAGATTAACACACACACACTCGACTGAGATCTGAATGTAGAATAATGCACAAAACCCTTGGCCTATCTAACATTCAAAGTTTAGAGAAAAATACTTATGACAAAAAAATATCACCATTTACCCTGTGCAAGTCTCTGTTGTCAAAATGCAAGTGACCAACTGTACTCAAGCGGACAGACTTGCTAGGTACTAGCTGAACATATGGTACAGGTACACAACATGAAAACACAGTGACGGAAACCAATCAGAACCCTCCCAGATAGGAAGGGTATCCGGGAGGGTGAGTAGGAGTGGGTTGGGGGTAACTGTAGTACGGATAGTTTGGACTAGGGACATGTAAGCCGGGACCGTAGCTCTGGGCGTACGGTATTTGGGGGTACCCGAGCGGCATCGGCTCGTAAGGGCCGCTCCATGTGGGAGTCGGATAGATCGGATAGCTCGAACTCGGCGGGTAGTTGTATGACACTGGACTAGCTCTCGAAGACGACACGTTGTAGTTACTGAACTGGCCGCCGTACTGATCGGCCGCCTCGGCCATCGGGGCAGCCTCTCCCTCTGTTATACTCGGAATTTGATCGACTAGAGATTCGAGACCAGAGAGGCTTTTGGAAGCGATATCTTGGGACTGTCGCGGTGATTGGTACTGAGGTTCTGGTTGAGGATGAGGGGGATGATCCATGTTATAAGATTGATAGTGATAGTGAGTTTGCTCACTGTTGGTCGACGGGGCGGGGCTCAAGCGGCATTCCGCGTCCTCCGCCATGCTCGTAGGGGGTTCGAAATCCGGCGGGCCTATCGGCGATGCCGGAGAACCCAATTGCTCGGAGCTTATCGCCGCGCTGATTTCCGAACTGAGATCGGAGTGAGTGAAAGGTTGCGAGTGAGGCCTCGGCGACTGGCTGTACTGAGGTCTCGGCGACTGGCTGTACTGAGGTCTCGGAGACTGGCTGTACTGGGGTCTCGGAGACTGGCTGTACTGAGGTCTGGGCGAGTTGGTGTACTGAGGTCTGGGCGAGTTACTGTAAGTTGGCCGAGGAGACTGACTGTATGGTGGTCCGGGTGACTGGTTGTACGACTGTGGCTGAGGGGCGTACAAGTTACTCGAGCTGTTGGGAGGCGTCATCGACGTTGGGCCCATCGGGTAGAAGTTGTTCGGTGATTGGATGGGCGACGGATTCGAATAGCACTGTGACAGATTGGTCGATGTATTATCAGACTGATTCATTTCCATGTTCTCGACTTTGACTTTCTTAGGCCGGCCTCGTTTCTTCTTCGGGAAATCACAGTTGTTGTTCTGGGATGCTGGTGGTTTTCGGACAGCCGGTTTCGGCGGCGATTCTTCACCCTCGACCTTTATCTTCTTCGGTCTGCCTCTTTTCTTTTTGCATGGTATGATGGTACCATCTTCATTTCGAATCACAGCATTACTGATGTCAGTCAGTTCTGGAGAAAACGGCTCAGGCTTTGGCTCTGCTTCATAGCAGGACTTCAGACTGGGCTCACTGAATACCATTTCGTTTTCGTCAATTTCTGTTATCAAACCGTTCAAATAGTCACGGAACTTTTTCAGAGCTGCATAGAAGGGAACCTTGTCGGCTGCTCTTGGTAACTGAGCGCATCTGGCACTGGATGATGGCATCACCCACATTTGCTGAAATTTAGAATCATAATCAACATTGAATTTGAAAACCTTTTCAATATTCGTTAAAAAATTGCAAAACAAATTCAAGGGACTTAATCTTAACAAGAGATACTCCAATGAAGTTTCTTTATATGAAAGACCCTATCTCTTTTTCAATGAGAAATCAGACCCTGAAAAGTTCTACACCTTGTATACTTCAAAGTCAAGTTGGATAACACTGAATTCCTTTTGTTTATGAGTTCTAAACAGCTATTTTTACCGATGTTCATTCAAACTCTCATCTTATTATAGGTTGCCAAGTGGTGAAGTTCTGTAGGCTAATTATACTTTTTAAAGCTGTGGAAAATTAGGAATTAATCTGTTTCATAGAATTATTTGATGAGTATCTTTTTGTGAATAATTTCCCGCATTTTGTAAGGTTCAGCAGCTCGATGTGTTTTGGGTAAACATGTGAATATTGCATTGAACTCACCGTATTTGTGCCTTCCACAACATCAGGTTGTCTTCCAAACTTGAAATCCTTCTTCCCAGAAAACACTTCGTAAATAAGTTTTCCATTAAATACAGCTATTTTAGGTCTAAATTTCCTTAATTTTTCTAAAAGAATTTGACAACCCTCTTTAATTTCTTTGCGAGTCAAATCAGCACTTCCTTTAGTCGCACGTTCTACCATGTTAGTGAACCCTATGCCTACTTGAAGTAACTTATAATCTTCATCAGCTGACATTTGCTGTGGCGTCAAACCCGACAGGTACAGACACTTCCAAAAGTGGTTGCCAGGTCCGGCGTAGTGATGACCCTTGTAGGCCGCAAAAAGTCCAGGGTTTATACCGATCTGAAATTGATCAATCAATTGTTCGTTCTCCGGGATATATCAACTTCTACTCACAATTACTATATCTAAGTTTTCGGTGAGATGATCCGGTAGTGTTCGTTTGGAAACTTCTTCCTCAGGCATTCCGTTGAATCGATCGTGTTTTTTTCGTTCCTTTATAGGCCGTGGCATACCTCCGTTCATATCTTGAGGGAATTCGGGCCTATAAAAAATGATATCTATTTCAACACTATTCAATTACGATAATTCCAAACAGTGACCATCAAAGTACGAGACGTTCATTGTGATATTGATTCCCAGGAGAAAATTAATTTAGAAAATTAAAAAAAAAAACCTCTAGAGTTAACACTGTGTAAGTGCAGTGTGTGCTGAAGTTGCTAGGAATGATAATCATAAAGACACATATTAAACCAACTCAAGTTATTCAGCTGTGATGAAGATTCAAACAGAGAATTATTTTTTTATGTGACATATCTTTGAAGAATTGACTTGACATTGACAGGACAAATTACAAACTGAAGCACCTACCTACATGTATCCTGTGATAGTTTGTATAATTTTGAATTTTTCCTTCTTAACTTTGAGCTAATTTTAGTGTTTAAAATGAATTATACTTACTCAAACATAGTTGTATCAATAATTTCAAGCAAACCAGAATAAGCCAATTGGATACACCCTCCGCTACACCTAACCTAATATTCCTTGTCAATTCTCATTCTGCCAATATTGGAACATACTCCCAAACTGAAACTAATGAACTGAAACCAAAAACAGGATAGAATGCAAAATCAGGTTACCTATGTGCTGTCTAACTATATCATTAGTCCAACAAAAATAATAAAGTATTAAAATGAGAAACAAATATGTTTATTATTTATGAATCAGGTTCCAATCCCCCAAATGTTGAAGTGTTAAAAAAACATAGCATAATTCAACAGGATCAATTCTATGAACCTTATAGTTTCAGTAGTGAAACACCAATCTCGAACAACCACATACAGACCATTGTAAAGCTATTTTGTTCAAATCTCCACATTAAACATACACAAATTCTAGCATTACTTCTTGATAGCAAACATTGGGTCAACAGTGGGGTACTTACTGTTCAGGTTTGATTTTCTTCTTTCTTCCTCGTTTTTTCGGGCCAGGTAGAAGTTGGTTGTTGACTGGTGGCATTGGATGCATGACGTGAGGAGGTCCTGGAGCCGATGGAAGCATAGGTATGGGGTCATCGTCAATGAAACTGTAAGGATCCTCCAGTTTTTCACACTTCACTTCATGGTTATGCGTAACACTGGCAGTGTTCAAGAGCATATCAGCACTAGTTTCATAACCATCATCATGGGGCTCCAGTTTCATGTTCCTGAAGAACAGATATAGGTACCTAAAGTGGGACTGAAAGCACTTGAGGGTGTGTTTCAAGCCAACTGTGAAACACAGGCCTAAAGGGATATGAAAGATAAGTTTTTGTATGAATTAGGTAAGAAGTAAACAATGAAGGTAAACTGGTGTTGTGTAAACACATCAGTGGTATTCAAACTGTTCATCAAATAGTTTAACTCATAAGTGTATTGAAAATAGATACAAGGCTATCTGTATATGTCTATTTGAAAATAAATTCATTTTATCTGTCTAGTTAATCTCACATTGAAACTGATAAAGAAAGTAAATAGTAAATATCCATTTTGAAATAGGTAGGGACGGCTCCGCCAAAGATTAGACAGATCAGGTGGATCGAAAAATCATTGAAAATAATGAGTAAATAAAATTGTTTACATGCGGCGCGTGCGGGAAATAAGCTAATAGTACCGGGTAGTGGAGCACTACTTACAGCTTGTACTTATTCGAGAAGGTCACCGGATGGTTGTAGGACTCGTAGGACAATGGTCCAGGGCCGAGGCTGGAGACACCTGATTCCTGGCCACCTCCACTTCCACCCGATTCCATTGTCGCTCCCAGTAACGTGGAGGACTCGCGGAATAGAGTTGCCACCTGCATCGGATATTTACCGAGCTCTCGCTCGTAACCAATTTAAAAACTACACACACATTACGCTGGACTTCGCACTAGCTTGCTAAAAACCTAACAACAACCTCACCCTTTAAAAATAGTCCTATCTCTCTGATTGGTTCAACGAACGTTATGAAAAATCAATAGGACGTTATCGGCCTGTATTTTTGTGGAACTTTGCTCGGTAGCTCATTGTCGATGTCTCCGCCAGCGTCGCTTACTTCGACGCTCGACGTCTCTTTTAAAACAGCGCATTCTATGAAAAAAGTTACTCAACCAAAAAAAATTATAAAAAAAATATGACAGGAACAACTTCCGTATAGGTAACTTCCTTCAAATGTCAAAAGATTTCAGTTGATTTCACAAGAGGTCGCCTCAAACGGTTTCAAACTACGCTTAAATAGATTTTTAGTCAGTGGTATTACCACATATCCCATATCCTACCATTTTCTGTTTCATTAACTTGGATCAAACTGTAACTTTGCTCATATACCAAACAGAGTACCAAATTGATAATTTTAATTGATACTTTGGCTTATTAGTCATCTCAGACTGTTATGAAATGAATCCATTATTCTGAACGAGTTATTTATAATATGATTCATGGCATGTTATAACATGTAAAAATTAATGAAAGTCACAAACATAAGAAATATATTTCTATCTGAATCATAATATACAATATCATATTATTTGACATACAGTACAAAAATACATTAATTTTTATAATAGTAGTTGACTATACATATAATGAATGTATAAGTCAGTAATAATAAATAATCATAATAGATTATATCGAATACATTTAGGCCACTGAAAACTGAACTGTGTAAAATTTATTTTAATTTCAAAATTGAACTTGTACCGCATTCCAAATTATTGTGTTCTACAACGTCAAAATTCGAAATGCGAGCATAATATAGAATATAGATATATCTCTCAGACCAACGATTCAAATCAGTGGCACCTAACATTACATTTGCATTCTGATTTGTCATTAGGAAAAACAACGTTGAAAATACATATTATATACATACGAAAGGATTCCTAACTTCAAAATTATAACAATTGACCATATTTTGTAAGCACAGCAAATAATAATCAATTAACCAAACCATTATTCTGTGGATATAAATCGGAAAATAAATGCAACTATGAAGACATTCCCGATTCTCGTATAATCATCTAGTCGCATTCCACAATCCATTTTGGATAAACAACGTTTAACCTTCAACCTCATTTTAGTAGAGAAGTATGATATGATGTTATTTACGAAACTATTTATCTCAATATTTGAAACATGAGAAAGTGATTTTTCTTATTACAGAAAGTGAAAAATCTGAAATATCCTTACAATTTTCAATAAGTCAACTATAACAATGTTTCTTTTCCAACTCACTTGTTCTGAAACGAACAGAAATTACACCCTTGACCAAAACATTGAATTGAACTTTCACGACAATGACCTGAATATGAAATTCTCAGTAGTTGAATGCCACAGTGTCTTCAAATAAAAAGTCACGGTTAATGAATCTCAGCTACAAATTGGTTGGAATTCGTTAAAACTATAGAGTTTGCGAATTACTATCAAATTCAATAATACTGAGATTGGCTAGTCTGAAATTTTCATCTTGAAACATCCAATATAATACGTTTTACTCTTAAAATAATGTTGAATCATATGTGAAAGTGAAAATCATTCTTTGCTATAAATAGTAATTACAGATATGTCAATATTCTGCTTCATTAAAAATACAAGAGTCAACAAACCGAGATTTCATCAGTTGTTGGATATCTCCTTGGAAGTCCAACTGTCGATAATCAAAAGTAAAAGGAAAAAATTGCGGTAGAAGAGTCTACTACAAGAAGTCGAGAATTGAAACATGTCGAAATCTGCAGAAAACAATTGGTACCTGCCTAAACAATAATGAATATCATCACCAAATGTTCATTATTTCCGGAAATGACAAATAACAATGATAGCCTTGTCAACACAGTCAACCATATGTTCTCTGGAGTCTTCAAATCTGTAAGGATTGGCAACAATCTTCATTGAAAATATAAAGCTCGCTTACATGAGAAAATTGAAAATACTTAATATGTATCACTCTTATCGACTGTTCAATCCGGATTTTTGTACGCCCAGTAGCTGTATAATAAAGATCAGATGTCTGGAGGTGGCTTGCCGTTTCCACTACATTGGACATTGGGTGATGAACTCCGGTCTCGACTATCCTGATCTTCCAAGAATCTATCCATGAAATCTGTGAGTCCAGGATGCAAAGCATATTTTTTCTTTTCGAGTCTTGCTTTGTTTGCAAAAATATCATGTCTTTCAGATTTCTTCCATAGGTAGTAGAACTGCACCAATTCACCCACAGATCTGGTTCTTACCTTGAATAGAAAAAGAGCTATTTTGAGTGTTATACATATAGAAAACTAAGGTAAAAGTAAGGACCAACAAAAATTTTACCATAAAAAGAATGAAATACCAAATAGACCAAAAATGTGTAACTATGATTCGTGAGTACTAACCTTTTCTTGCTGAATCTTGTGAAAATTCTTGCCAAAGCATCTGATTCCTGATTCAAAATTGCGACATTCTTCCTCAGACCATAGTGATTCATTCATGGTCTCAGCAGCACTTGCAGGTACAGTCATTCTGAGGCGTCTCAGTGCTTCTTCAATGTTATGTCCACACTGTTGGAGCATGTACAAGGCTTGTTCATCGTCTCGTAATTGAGTGCCCATTGGAATAGGAGGCTTAGCAATTGCTGCAGCTTTTTTCAAGAAGTCCTCAACAACATCTCCTAATACTGCTGACGGATCCCACAGGAGCTTGTCTTCATTTTCATAAGGGAGAGCATCATCATAATGACAAAGGCCTTCAGGTATTTGTGCTTGATAGTCACTTCCTACCATAATAGTCTGAAAAAAAAAACAGTTTTCAAAATCGTGTAGATTCACATCTTATCATTTGAAAAGAAAGTATTGAATACCAATAGATTTATTAAAAAAAGTGTGCAAATATGTGCACATTCATGAGAATAAGGAATTGGGAAACTGACATACCTTATTAACTTTTCTCCATTCATCTTCATCTGGGCTGTAATCATAATCTTCTTCTTCCTCTTCACTCACTCTAGAAACAGCTGAAAAAATGGTTGTGAACAACAGAACAGTTGAAATTTTACTCTAAATACTTACAGCGTAGTAAACGGGAAGCATCTTGGTCGTTATCAGGCATTGGTTCATATAAAGCTCTCAACTTTGATGGTTCTTCTGAAGGTGAAGACTCACTTTCATGTTCTTCCATTTGTTCAGATACCCCAGAGTTCTCGGCTAGTTCTGCTTCTTCCTCACCTTCCTCCTCTTCAGGACTTTCGTTTTCTTGATTCTCCCCTCTATAACCATACAGAGCTAAGAGTTGTTCTAGAGGCATATTACTTTCCTGTAACGTAAGTTTTAGATTGAACAATTGATAATAGATTAATTCAATTCAAGACATACCTTTTGTAAACTTGATAGTTCAGCACCTGGATCTTGAGATTCTCCTGCTGCTAGAGCTTCTTCTTCTTCAAGAGTTCTTTCATCATCAAAATCATTGACTAACATATCAACGGAAGGATCGAAGAGTTTATCCTTCGTTGATGTATCGTTTTCTTTTCCATCATTTTGATGAGAAACGATCTGTTCCATGTTATTATGTTCCTCAAGTTACCTATTCATTACTATTTGCAAAACTTCAAGGCAGCAAGAGGGGCAACTACAATTACTGGAAGTGAATCGAAAATCTCAAAAATTCGGAATTTATGATTATTTTCCTTTGACATCAAAACAAAAGTGATGTGAGGTTAGGGCACATACTAGATTAGGCGGGCTTCTATATTCATGGTGTAACATGACTATCAAAAACAATTTTCATCACAAATCAATTGGAACTTTGTAGTATGAACAGAACATTTTGAAAATATCACCTCACTATAATTTTGACAAAATAATATTTACGTTCACTATTTTCATTTCAGAATACACTACACTGGATATGTCTACGATCAGTATCATAGACACCCACAGACAGATAATAATCCAACAGTTCATTTTCTTTATGACAGATCGTCATCGATGTCAGTCGGAGTTCACTATATTCCATCTTGTGTTTCATCTACAGAATCACAAATTCAGTGGATCTGGCCATTTTTTATGGTTTGATATTGGTGTACAGGTGGCGTTTGATTTTTATGACATTGGCAATATCAACAACCAAGTTAATTTTTGAAATTTTGTTTTAGTGTATTCATCAAAAATGGATTTAGATGAAATATCCAAAAATACTATAAATCTTACTCAAGACTTCCCAATCGAATTTCGAAGCAAAATTTCAAAAAGTAAGAATTAATCAATTCAAGAAAAAATATTTATTTTTGTATTTATTACAGTGGCATTATTATCTTTTTCGTCAGTAGGCCAAGATTATGGAAAAAATATCGACAATTTATCAAAAATCAGTAATATACCAAAGGAACATATTTACGAAGTGTTAGGTGTTTATATAGGAATAATAAGATTACTTCTGGAGAACAATGATGCAGAATATCAAAGCAAGCTTATGGAAATTGGTTTCACCAATGATTTCATCAGAGATCTATCATTTTCAGAAAATCGACAAGAAATAGTTGAAAAGTTGAAAGCCAAATCATCTACAGGTTTTGGTAAAATTTCATCAATTAGGTGGCGTATTGATATAAGTTTAAGTAACAGGTATTGCTTAAACATTGATTATTAACAAATCATAAAATTATCATTATATTTTAGTGCTCTTAAAAAAAAGATTTCAGCGAATGTTGTGTTTTCTTTAACACTAAAGAATGGTGAGAGGTATATCATTGAAGTTGAAACCAGGGATTTCCACAAACTCAGATTCAATATTGCTTTATTATTGAAAGAAATGAACTGCCTCAAATTCAATAAGTGAATTCTTCACATGAAAGTATTTAATTGATGATTATATACGATTAATTGTGAGCAACAATTAAATCAGTTGAATTTTCTTACTTCATTATTCCTTTTGTATCAAGATTCATGTTATTTTTGTTTGTACCTGAATCCGCCCTCTCAGAAAACTGTAAATTCAAGAATTTCTGACATCTGAGGATTGGAATAAAAATGCCAAGTGTTGAAATTCATCACAGTTTATATATATACTATTAGGGTTTTTATAAAATGCTTTGAAATTTTATTGAACATTGTAGAAAGAAATAAAAATCTGATAAATAACACTTTGAATCTATATTTTAATAAAATATTCTACACCAATGAAATTTTTCAAGGATTACTTGGTGCATACCAAAACAGGATGATGAGCACCCATATATGGAGAAGTACCTGAAATAAGGAGAAATATAAATTGTTATCAAGTTATTTCTGACTTGAATACCATATAACAAAAAACAAACACCCTTGCAACAGGATATCGCCGCAAGAAAATTCCTGTTCTAATGCTTACTGCATCCAAAGTAGAATATGCTTTTTTCACTCTACGGGTAACTCCAGCATCAAATGGAGATACTCTCATGAATTTTGGGAGAGGAAGTGAATCTAGAAATGTTATTGTTAATTTGACTTGGATATCAAGAATTGGTGTCAATCGGTTTATATAGAACAACAAATGTGTTTTACATCAACTGCAAATATTATGATTTGATTTTTAACATGAGATATTGGATTACATAAACCCAGTATCAGATTCAATATACAGTACCATCCTGTTCTTCTATGTTAACAACTTTAACCTGAAATCTTTGTAACTGTCCCAGAATTTTCTTATATTCACACTGAAAAAAAGACCTCTTGAGTGTAGGAAATAATTAATAATATTGCTGTGAACCAACCTCCATCTTCTCAAACTGAAGTTTATATGCATTCCTTTCAGTAGTGACAGTTTCTAAAGCATTCTGTTTCATCATCAAGGTTTGAGTCAGGGATTTGATTCTTGATTCAATATCTTCATTTAAACCAGAATTGATTTTATGTTTTACAATTTCATTCAAACGATTAATTTCAGTATTTTTCACTTTCAACAATTCTTGCATTTCAGAGAAATCTTTATTTTTCTCAAATAGTTCCTGGAAAAATAATTTCACATGACAGTATATCCATAAGGGAATTATCAAGTGCTGAATAAGTAACTTTCATCAACTAATTGTAGTCCATGAAAAAAATCCTGAACTTGCTTTGTTTTTTTGTAGACAGTCTTCTTCTGCTATAGTTCTGATTTTTTTCTCATTTTCCAGAGAATATTCTAGTGTTTGAATAGTTGTTTGAAAACCACTCTGAATAGATTGATGCTGCATTTGCAATGACTTTAGCTCTTTTACTAGATGCTCATTTTCCTGAGCTAGTTTTTCACATTTAGTTTGGTGGAATTCAAGTTCTCTTCTGAAATTAGTATATGCATATGGAGTAAAATCATATAGGACAGTGTGCCTCACTTCATTTCCTCATTGTAGCTGAGAAAAGTGTTGTCAGGGTCTTGTTCAATGTTACTAAGCTGTAACTTTTCTTTCTCTTGTAATATCTTCTGAGCTCTAGCAACATATTGATGTTTTTCTAATTGAGCTTCAGCAACTTGTTCATTGGCTCTTTCAACTTGAAACTTGAGAATAGCATTTTCATTTCTCTGTTCAGAATACATGTGCTTCAAATTCATGAACTGCTTATTCATTTCTTGGTTTTCAAATTCTAATTTAGCTATCTTCTCATGTAACAGTTGGGAGTCTTCTGCTAAAATGAAGCTATATATTTTTGATCCAGTAACTGTTCTGAAATATTTATATGAAGTACCTATTATGCAAAGAACTTGTAGACATGTTGTCAATTGTTACTAAACTTCTAATTGAGATGTCTTCAACATTGTCTTCCTCAGCTCTAGTATTTTGGCTTTGCTCATCACTGATGACATTCAAGATGACTTCACTGTTCAAATCATCTTGAAGGGGAACTTTTTCCATCACAGAGTTTGAAATGTCATAATTAGAACTTTGTCCGTTTTCTTCTCTCCCATCATATTGTCTGGCGATTATTGGGTTCTCTGCAGGTTCTTGTGGGAGTATTCTGAAATGAGCATTTATGCAAATAAGAAATGTGTATAACACTCAGTACTCACTCAATTTCAGAAAATTGCTGCGGTTCACTCAAAACTGTAGCTGCATTCTGATCTATTTTGTTCAGCAAATCTTCAGCGCGACCAGCCAAATTTTGTAACCAAGCCATATGAAATAATATTTAAAACTAAAAAGTAAACATCTAATGTTTTCAAAACGTCATTATTTTTGGTTATGTGTCGTGACATTACTGTTAAAAGTTTATGGCGCCATCTATTGGGGGTTGTGTCAGTCATTCTTAAACTTACCACCGATCTCGAGAGATGTCTGTAAATTCGTTTAATTTAATAATTCCACAATGAATGAGTAAATCGTTTGTCTGAAAAAGTATACATATATATCTGTAGATAATGAATAACGATTATGAAACTCTGATACACCCTATTTATGACTGATAAAAAATCAAACTATCGATTGATTTTTAATTATTGTATAGGTCATCCTTATATTGCGATATAGAAATGTCGAAAATGATAAGAAGTGATTGAATGAATATCTAATCATTATCACAGGAATACTTCATCAATTGCTCACACATTCAGAATTATCCATACGAATAAAACGAACATATCATTGTACAAAGAGATGTATTAAAAACTATCAGACTTCACATATATCATCAGACTGTAAAAATTATAATTTAAATTCACATTTTTCATTCTAAAACTGATTCTTTTCCTTGACTTACATATATATAAAACTTTCATGTTCATTAAGAATTGAGTACTTCCATTATATAAATATATGTAAATCCGAATAAGGATCACCATTTTACATTTTAATTATAATAATAAATTACCAAAAGCCAGCAGAATAACCACCGGGAGGTACTCTAGCTCGTTTAGTTGCAGAGCCTGGTTCATCATTCTTCTGTTCTTCTTTTTTGTCAACAATTGGTTTTGTATTTTCATCAACTGCAACATTCCCATTTTTCTGGTCAACTTCATCTGTCTCTTTTACATTACCCTGAGTGAAACAACCACTCAGAGTAGATTGTTGATTTTTCTTTTTACTGGGTGTTGACAATTCATTGTCTCCTTTGATACCAAAGATGTCTGTATGGCCACCACCTGGTGGTTTCAAGACTCTACTTGAGTTTCTTCCATCATCTAATCCAATATTGAAATTAGTAGAAGTCATTCTATGAAAAAAAAAAAGATTTAGATAAACATTAATTATTTGATACGATAAAAAACTATACTTTTTGCTGTTGCTGCTAATATGATAAGATCGGTAATGGCAGTTTCTATCGGAATAAATCGGTGATTCAGTTCTAAAAAACGGAAACAGTGATTAATCATAAAATGTCTGCCAATATATCAAAAATAGTGAAAACCAATTATTTACCTTGCAAAGCAGCGTCCAGTAACCACTATTCTCAAACAAATACAAATTGTAACTAGGGACTAAGGGGACGGTTATCGTATTCAGTTTGATTTGAAATGATCTTTCAACCTCAGAGATTTACAGGAAACCAATCAGAGTGTTGACATGCAAATAAAAAGAAATAGAAGAAAAACGACAGTGGAGACGTTCACCCAATAGGACACCGAACCGGAATCACATGACCCATTATTCCTCGAATACAAACAATTGTCACTGAGTTGCCAGGTGTTCATGTTTTACCCACGTTGCCAAGCAACCATTTTTGCGGAATATGTATAAAATTAATTCAAGGGTCTAGGATTTCTTTTCAGACTATACCTATACCTGTATATGTGTTCTATGATTCAATATAATGGTTTTGGTCGATGATGGCAATAAACGAGATTTCATTTAAAATCTTTGGGGCAAAAAAATGAAAACACTGGTTGAATCATCATAATTTCTCATTGATGATGACGCTTCGCGTTTATTTATATCTTTCAGTTTACTTTATATAGAAGCATTGTCTGGATGATTTATAGCACTGATTAATTTTTCACACGTTCAATACGATAACATATATGACTCATAACATGTGATACATGCATTGTTAGAGGTTATCAGTAGCGTAAGGGGATTGGTCATTATTTCAGACAATTTCTCATTTATTCATCACAGCTACGAGCCTTGTCATGAATTGGCTTCAGCATTCTAAAATGAACGTAGTGTTGAAATTATTTCTTCGAGATATATAATTGTTTTTTTATATGAATAGAAATGTTTCTAAAACAAAATATCTAATGAAAAATATAATTTTACCCCATGATTCCAATATTTTTGATTATTTTTTTGTTTATAGTTTGCCAATTCACCAGATTTTCTAGGTTTAAAAATTTCAAAGATTACGAACTTGTGATATAGCCTTGTTCAGCTATACATAAATCGCTTATACCTGAATATTCAAACACTGTGAACAGTGTATATAATAATGCAAGGAAATTTAAATTACCTACCATGAATGTTCGTTCAACACAGAACCGCAACAAATATTTCCAAATGGTTGGGGAAAATAATCGAATGAAATGAAATATTTGTGTGATAAAGTTTATTGATTTCAAATTCATAAGAGGCATTTGCAGAATGCATGCAATCAAAGTATCTAAAATAAAAATCAACTAAGTAGTCTGTACATTAGGAAATAACTTAAATACACGAAAAATTAAATAAAATACATTCCAACATTCAGTATATTTAGTAAAACTCACTTGAATATGACATCAGAAAAGCCCCTGGAATAATGAAATCAATCACCAAAAAACATGTGAGATTGATCAGCAGATCAGAATTGCATCGCATCTAGAGAGAACAACTAACTGTATCGTCATTCCCTGACAATACGTGCATTTACTTTGTCAGAAAATGGTTAGCGATTACTAGCTTCAAAAACGACATAACGTAACAGTAAATATAGGTTAATATTAGGGTCCGAAATTATATTTTGTAACAACAATATCGTTTATTCAACATTACGCTTACGTTGTTACCCACTAGCTGTGGACAACTTCAAAGTACCTATTTCAAAAGTGGTATGAACACAAAAACTGCACTACCTTCATGCGCTCGTTTCCATTCTTCAGTCCAAAACAATAAAATTGGCCGAAAGACGAGACATTCGCATATTGAATTCGTCTCAATTTTTGTGTCCAGCCAATGTGCCTTAGTAACTACATGAAACATCAGAATAAGTATACGACTAATGCTACTTTTGGAATATTTCCATGTATTTACCACGTTAATTAACATGCTATTCATCGTTTGTCGTATTAGCGACAGCTTCGTCCTCTCACACTCGGAATATTTCAAAAGTATCAACTCCATTCGAACCCTAAATGTATGTATTCATTTATTTAGTTTTACACAACTAGCAATTTCGTAAACCAATTCTGAACTACTGTCTCCCAGAATCATTTTCTGCCCAAGAAAACGAAAATGGGTAGCACTGACTGAGAGACTAGGGGGACGTGGGGCTAATACTGTGATAATCCCGACAAACTGAACGCTTTTTGTATGGGTTTGATGAAGACGCATTTTCAATTCGATGACATGAAACGAAATCACGTCAGGACCACCCCAAGGTGCGAGTTTGTGTGTAAAAATCTCAATTCCGAAAAGTAATACATTTGTTCGAGTCAATTTCATTCTACTAACGCCGACGCAGTATTTTACCCACCTTCCCCTAAGGTGTAGACGCAATCACCAGGATAATACAATAACAATCATGACATAATTTCATGTAAGATTTTATGTTCATGAAATAACATGAAACAAGAAGGAAAATAATTCTTTGTTTTTTTTTGAATAAAAATTATGTATAGTTTTTCACATGGCCACATGGAACTCGTGTAACATTATACTGTACCAATGACTGGGATGACACAATTTAAGTCATCGAAGAACAAAAGGCCATTGATATAGTTTACGCAGAGTTCAAAGTTTACTTTTTCACACCATTCTGGTTGATCGAACCCTTAGTAGACACCACTGGAGAACCACTAAAAAGAACAAAATAATGAGAAAATTTAGTTTTAGCGGCACAATGGGGAAGACCAATAATTTTCAAAACAGCATAATCGTGTGTAATTCTGTATGTCCAAAAAGTTTCATTCAGTGTGACGTGCTTAACCCTACACGCCCATCGACCTTGAGCTCACCAATTATAGATAATTGTTCTATGGTAAATTTTGCTGTGTTGTCGCAACAAAATATCACAACTCATTCTCGGAATAAAAGATGTAAAGGAATACAATATAAATGATATTTTTTCCACAAATTATCATGAAATGATTCAGTCATCACTAATCGATACGTTTTTGGGTAAATATATCAAAGGAATAAAGAGTCATCCACAAGTAAACTCGACAACATTGCACTTGGTGTGAGCAAAAGATATATGGAAACAAAGATAGATTTAGGGTGTAGCACGTCATACGCTCATAGCACCGCCCATCTATTTCAGTAGTTTGTAATTTTTGAATGAAAATGCCGATTTCAAAACACTTTAGAATCAATTTGCTTTGATTTTGACCCTTGATATTGCATATACACTGAACCAATATAATTATTCATCGATTAAGAGAGGTTTGGAAGGATTTCATCACTTTGTGGTCTTCCCCATTGTCGCTTACCGCGCAACTGAATCGCGCATGCAGTTCTTACCCTTCAACAGTTGTGGATCCTTCTTTCGGAGCAATATCCAAACCCAGTTCAGATAAAACCTTGAGCGCCTCCAATGCAGCTTTCTCGTGAGATGCCTCAGTTGTTGGACCTTCTCCATGGCACACCTGAGTCGGAATGGTGCTGAGAGACACCAGAGTCAAGTACATTTCGTGGTTGGCCTTCGGAAAATCTGAGAACTGAACCTGAATATTCATTAGCTGCGCCAGATACAGTAGCTTGTCTTTGGAACGAACACCCTGTATGGTGGGAGGGGGCTTCATCTGCTGTTGCTGAATGGGTTTCTCGGTGTTGTCTTTTTGTTTCGGGAAGCCGCTCTGTTCAGTGACTAAGAGGACCCCAGGGACCAGTTGACGGCCACCGCTGCCCCCGACACTCTGTGTTGGTGGCGGCTCCTGATTTTCCTCGACGAACGTGACTTTGCGGCTTTTTTCAGCAGCTATGGCATTAGCATCGACTTTTTCATCGGTTTTCACGGGTTTCACGTTGGTGGGGCTCATATTGTTGTAGCCCAGTTCCAGAAGAAGAGATTCCGCTGCATTACGCTTGGCCACCTACAAAAAACCATCCCCTGGTATACACTTCGCCTTCAACTCAGATAAAATCCATTCAACATCAATTTTATGATGATTTAGACTTTGGAGCATGAATAATTATATTTGATCTTGATCTCACATTGCACAGATTGAATTCGTAAAAAAATATCACTTTTTGATCCTGTCGATTTATTTAGCTACCTTTTTATTAGGGCCCACTCCAGTGCAAGAATGTCCATTTACAGATGCCTCAATGACGAACTCTCTACGCCTCGGTGCTCCACGCTCCTCAAGCACAGTGTAAATAGGTTCTCGTTCTTTGTTAGCTTGTTGAATCTGAATCAAACGCGATATTGGATTTATCTCTTCAATAACCTCATTCGACTTGTCCATGTTGACCTTGATCAAATTACGTGTCTTCTTCTTATTAGTAACGCGTTTTCTCTTCATCTGAGCCAGGTTGATGACGTTAGGCAAAGCAGGAAGTTTCGATAATTCTTCCAGCATTTTTTCAGCGGCACGTTTTTTCGAGATTTTTTTGCCGTTCCCTTCACCTTCAGCCAAAAATTGACCGACGCGGCACTGGGTGATGAAGATTTTCATGTGTGGGGGACCCTTGAAAGTCGAAAGTGTGATCTCGGAATTGGCATCAAAATGTTTTTTCCTTACCTTCTCGCTCAATACTTCGAATGTGACATTGAGGTTTCTTTTGAGTGCTATTTCGTAGACTAAAGAAATCGGTGATTTTAGATCAGAGTTCACGTCGCTTAAATTCGGGGATCCTTGAGGTGAGACTTCAGTTACGATCTGTCCTTGGCTTGTTTTAGCGGGAGATAGAGACTCGTCAATATCGTCATCCGTTCCACCTATACAAAATTCAAATCAATAATCAATTGAGAGAAACATCTCCAGAATATACATACAATATATTTTTGTTCATCAACTCATCTTGATAGTTGAATTTTGGCAAGTAATATTATTGAAGAAAAATTATTCATAACTATACCTAGTTGTTTAATATGTTCGATAGCTTTGGTGGCAGCATCGTGCCTTGCAGCTTGGACGGTATATCCCTGTCCGGGATATTCCCTTTCCCCCACTCTGAGTCGAACGGTGTAGGGATCACCCGGATTATGCGGCGCTCCTGGTCGATACTGTGCATAATAGCGATTCTCGTGGTAGGGATAGGGACCGCGTATGTTGCGTCGAGTATCGTAACTGTATCTCTGAGGCTGTGCCTGGGCATTGTACATGTTGTGACGTGGATAGTAACCTGGCTGAGCTATAAAACCCTTGAAAAATCCACACGGGTTACTGTGAGATTCGAGATAAATTTCACGCTATGAATAATAGTTTTCCTCCCAACGACCATGCAGACGTAAAATGAGTGATTCCAGTATTTCTAGGATTATTCAAAGTCGAAGCTACTTCCAAACGCCCCACAAATAGTGACGTTTGACATTTCACACGTAACACCACCACAACAATTTGTTTTGAACAGTTGGTAATTGATGTAACTACCTCAGAAACGTGGCGAAGTGGATGCCTTCATTTGAAATTTGCACTAGAATTCAGCGATTTTGAACAAAAAACTGTGTAGAGATTAATTGATGAAAATTCAATACTATTCCAATCACCCATTATCCCGAAATTGATGCTAACCTTCCATACAAATACTCATTCTCGAAGATATCAATTTCTTTTTCATGTCTGCTTCATGTTGAGAAGTCAAATGCAAGCAAGCAAACTCACCTTTCTGGCATACATCTGAAAATAATTACCATTCCTAGCAATAAGACGAAATTCAAAGTGATGAATAGAATTATTAAAAAACATTTGTTGATCGATATAGAAATTGATAATTGTAACGAGAAATTTACTTGAGGTATTTTAAAGGTTTTCACTTTACCTGATGTGGTGGAGGCCCCCCATTCTCTAGCACATACACTGTACGTTCTCCCCTTTTCATGGCTAAAGCGTTCAGTTCAACTGTTGGTGTCACGATGCCTGGGTTGGTAGGTCGAATACCAGGACGATTTCGGATAGTTTTTGGTGGTGGATGCTTGAATTCGGTTTTTGCCAAGGCTTGGGCAGCAGCCGAATGCTGTGCCTTTTTGATACTTGGCCCTTCAGCTTCATATTCTTCATTTCCAAGCTTCAAGGTGACAGTAAAGATTTTCTTATGGGCAGGCCCCTGTTCTCCGGTGAGCCTGTACTGGTGTTGAATTTTGTTGTATCTTGCTTTAAATGCAAAAATAAACCTTCACTGACAGGTGTAAAACAGTGAAGAGTATCTATGATTCAAAAGTGTTCATTTGGTATAAATAAGGCATGATTTTCATGTCATTTAAGTGTAGGTCATGTATCAAATTTTCAATTTAGTAGACCATCTTCACAAAATGTTCATCAATAGCAATATATCAAATAAAAAATACAACTGTAATTTTATTTCTATTCTATATGCATGATGAATATACTCCATTTGAAGTATTACATTGAATGTGACACATCACAAGACTGACAAAAAAGAATATATACATTTCCATAATCTGTGTACTCACCTAATTCGTTCACCAAGCACATTGGTGTTTTTTCTTTTATGTTTGCCAGAGTAGCATTGGGCGAAGACAAAGTATTAGTGTTTGGACAATTCTGTTCAAGGTTATGGTCATCGATCTGTTGACCAGAGTTCTCATAATGATAGACTTGTTGCATGTTTTGCTTTGGTGGTTGTGGGATAGAAGTTGTGGTTATGAGAGTTGGTCCAGGAGACATTGAGACAAGAACACCTTAAAAAATAAAACAGTCATAATCCATAATAATAAACAGGTCAAGAACACACCAATCAAATGAAACAATCAAGATCAATATTCTGGTAATTAATAGTTTATCGTTAGAAATAGGCTTGTGGATAAGCAAATCTTGGAATGAGTTTGTCTTACTAAATTCTCTTATTATGAATCAATAATACCAAAGCACTGACCTGTAGGAGGCATACTCATTAACATCGGTGTTCTTTGATTTGGAGGAGGCCCCATTTGCTGCATTCCCATCCTACAAACGTAAGTCAGCTATTCAAGAGTAATGCCCAGATTGAAAAGCTATTATACTTAAGTACGCAATGTTTAATCGGAAGATTAAGTTCAATGACTGACCTGGCATTCCTAGGCATTCCATTTTGAGGCATATGATGATGTTCTTGTAACATGTTCAACATAAAATTACAAAAAAAATAAGAAATATTTTGACAATCTACCTCGACTGGGAGGAGTAGAGCAACAAAACCGGTAGAATTGTTTATTTTAGTCGGGCGTTACGGCTTGTTTCTACTCTTCCTTTCGTTATAGTCTGATGAAACAGCTTATTTAGCATTAATAAATAACAAATAAACACCACTACTCAATCTTTTACATACGTTGGCAAACAATAAAGAAAAATCAGTAACTAACATGCGGCCATGTTAGAATTATCGGAAATGGTGGACAGTGACAGTAGCACATAATCATATAATATTTGACATTACCAAGGCAAGAATTCTAATCGACCTGATCCCAGCACGATCTTGGCCATGGCGCGGCATATATTACGGCAATCCAAAACTCTTGTTTATCACTGCTAATCACTTTATTTTCAAATTCATAGTAATATTGGTTTAATATAATAACTATTTTCAGTTCCTCAAGTGCTGATATGATATATGGTCGAAGATACGGTTTTATTCATCTCCGTTTCTTCTATTGCACAACAAGATATTATGAGACGTAACGAAGAGAATTAACTATCTGCGAAGATGTAAAAAATATATTCTGAAATCTTTCAAGCTGTTTTTTGGTACTGTCGGTTATCACATGATTTGAAAAAAATAAATCAATTTCAATGGGTAGACATATATTTTCAATAAAAATTAAATATTTACAATCCATAAAGAGATTAAATCAATTATTCATTTGGTCGAGTATTGATAATCCAATTATTCAAAAACATTCATAAACTTTTCAAAGCATGTTCAGGTATAAGAAAAATATCATATTTCTACATATATTTCAGATCACTGACGTATATAAATCTCCACTGAAAGTTCCATATAAATATATTTTTATGATTATTCAATTACTTGTTTCAATATTTGATACCTTTTCATAAGACCAAATGAAAATTACACTTTTTGTGGCCATTGTAATTAATGCGTTATTAGGTTTATAAGCTTAAAAAAATGCTTCCTTAAGAACACATTTCCAATTTTCTCCTGCCCTGGACTCTTGAATTTTTGTATTCTATATTTTATCAGGAACACACACACACCTTTTGAGGCCATAATATGTGAGAAGCACGATAGTAATGGAATGATACAAGAATATAAAAAATATGCATATGATATGGCAACATTATAGATTATTTTCGTATAAACTATTTCATTGTGAATAGTTTCAGATCTTCAAATATGAGTTCTGAAAGTTAGGAAGCTCGAGTAATTTTATTTCGTAATACTAGGGCACTTTCTGCTGAAACTATGATTGGTAAAGCATTCTCATAGTGATAATGAATTAGATGACCGACACTATTGAATGTTCTATTCTTAGTCCTAACCTAAAAACAAACAAGATGATCAGAGGATATATTTTTCATGAGGAAGAGAAAAATATCTCACCACTCCTTCTGGGTCAATCAACAATAAATGTTTCTTATTGCTGTCTTGCATTCCTGATAGAACAAATTGTCTTTCCATGGTATTAGTGGATTCTCTGACTAAAAAATCTCCATCTTTATGAAGCAAACTTTCGGCTTCCGTGCGACTTATTTGACCATGGAACCAAAGTTCGTTTTCAATTTGACCAATGGGATCATCATTTTTTGTTAAAGTAGTACTTGGTGAATTGATAAAGGGTTCTGAAATAACAATAATTCGATTAGTGTCATTTACAATGCTTTATTACATCATTACTCACGCATATCAAAAACGTCTCTTTCTCTATGTATCATCACCGCATCATTAACATAATCATGATGGGGCCCGTCCAATGGTAAAATATCAGAATTCAGATCTATCAAGTTGGGTGATTGAACGGATGGTAAGGTGGTCAGTGGTGGCACCAAGAAAGGTAAAGGAGGTACAGGAGGTGGCTCACAAACATCAGGTGGAACTTTGCCTGGTAAATCATTGTAGTAATCTTTATCTGCATCTCCTCCCGATGACATTGGGGGATGACCCATACTTATACCAAGACTAAGAGAAACCAAAGAATCAACACTGATTACATGAGAACCCAAGGAAACAACAATGAATACTTTGACAGGAATGTTTCACTCACCCAATTGGTGCTTTATTTGTGAACTGTTGAAACCTCAATTCAAAGGCTTGACCAATTGTTGATATAACATCTTTTGCCAATCCACCACAGCACTCAAGAACAAAACATGCTCTCATCTCATTTATATCTTTGGCTATATATCCTACAAAATCAAGTGTATCCTAAAAAAATCGAATTTCCAGATTATGTTCAAATGTTTTGAGATAGTATCCATACTGTATCACCACCAGATGCAAATGAGATTCTAGGCATTTCATGGCTGGCTATCAACTCATTAGTACTAATTGATGTGAGAGACAAATTGATGCTGGAAACATTTAGGTTTACACTTGTTCCTGAGTACTTCAAGTTTGGTACATCTGCTACTGCTTTCAATACTTTTTTGTCTACTTTTCTTCTCTTGTCAATGGTTTTGAGCCTAGAGTGTTCACAAACTCTATTTATGCATTCCCTGAAATGATACTTGATGGACTACTGCAATATATTGAGTTGAAATACTAACTTTGCCACATTCGATCTAGTTTTGAAGTCCAATTTCTTCATTGACACTTTCACTTCTAAATAGCCTACATACTGAAACAAGAAAATTAAAAATGATATCCATGCCTGTTTGACATGAGTTTTTGTAAACAAACCATCCAAGAAATTAAACATTTGGGATTTGAAAACATCAACCAGGGAATAGTGAATATCGTGACTGAACCAAAATATTTATTTAGTGCGATGTTTTCAAGTACCCATACTTACCCGTACAGTGTATGTGGCTCCTTGTTTTGCAATTAATTTATCAGAATGTATCCAACCACTTGATGGCTTTACATTGAAAGCTGACATTTTTCTATACTTTTATTTCCTTATTATCGATAGAATAGGTGAAGGGAGTTTTTCATGTTTCAGTTTTATCTAGACTTTCATCGTTTGAAACCAAGTCATTTGTTTTCTCGAATGAAAAATATTATTTCTTCATCACCCAGTTACACTCTTGTAATGTAATTAATTCGAATAATGGTGATTACACTCATTCATTAAAAGTGTAATTTTCAGTGTAGTCATTCATTCACATCATAACAATAATAAATGAATCATCAGTCAATGTCACTGTCACTAGTGTCAGACATTCGAGAATCCAGACAAGATGGCTGTAAAACGTTCCTTTTAAATTGCTATAACAGGCGGCAAATTCGAATTGAAATATGATATGAGCGTAACGAACTTTGGAAGAAGGAACAACTTGAATAATTTTTTAATTATTTAATACACTCACAATATCACTCGATAGGAAGGAAATCAAATGATGTAATTCAAAGTAGTTTTATTTTAGTCATAACAATATAAAAATCAGTCTGTTATCAGAATGGTAGGTGGTTTCAAGAACAAGAAATGTATTACTAATTTGTTGATTACATAAGTGACCACCTTGTATAGTGTGTTCCGAAAATCATGATTAGAGATGTAGCAAAGCTGAATTTTTGGAATCAGGACATCAGAGGTAACTGTCGAAATATCAATTTCACTAACAATTTGTACTTGACTAATTGGAAGACAATATAATACACATACACCGAGAATGATTAAGAAGTATCACAGACCAAGAGTATTACTTTACAACAAACGATCGTATCAATATGGATTCATTTACTTTCCTCTGTCATAGTTTTGAATATCTTGAGTATGCAATTTGGGCCACACTACAGAATATTAGGAAGCTACATGTGAATCATTTATTCACAAATATTATATTTATAGAAATATTATTGCCTATCCAACTAAGGAATGTAAAAATCCTGAGCGTTTACATATATTTGAGATTATTAGTAAGGCTATAACAAACATTCTATCAGTGTGAGATTTTCAACAATGGAGGTAGAACTTTATGGTGTTTACTTTTGTAGCATTGTTAATTTCAAACAATAATGGGTTCGTAAAAAACAGTTAATCAATAATCAATACAAAATCATTATAAAATGTGAAAACAGAACTGGAATAAAACGAAATAAACAACACAAAAAACAGAAATAACTATGAAAAAATAGTTGAAATTGGGTTAAATGGATTTGTTCAATCTCTCAGTGATTTTATCCACAATTTCATTAAGGTCACCTTGTTTCTTGACAACAGCATCTAATTCTTCTTTTTCCGTATCCATACAAGAAAAATCAGCTATTTTCCTGTTCACGTCAAGAAGCTTCCATTTGTTCCTATGAACTCTGAGTACATTCTGTATAGTCTCAATAGTTCCACCCTCGATTTCATTGTTTACTTTCGGTACCGGCAAAGGATCACCCAATAGAGCTTTAAGGCACATTGTCATCGATAAAGCAGTGGTCTCTAAATGATAGCCTCCCTCTAAGGCTAAAAGAATTTTACCGGATGCCAATGGTTTCAGAGTGTGGACAAACTGCCCGAAAATTTCGGGAGTTAGCTTGTAACCACTCCCGAGAGGATCGAAGTATCCGGCATCGAAACCAGCAGAAACTATTATGAAGTCTGGATTGTAGGAAAATGCTAGAGGTAGTACGATTTTGAGCCAGATGTTCCAGTAATCAGTGTCAGATTTATTCCCCTAGAAATAAGAGAAATTGCCACCACTTTTCCTTTCGATCAGTGATATGTATTTACCTTATTGAATGGAATGTTGATGTTGAAGCCACTTCCCATTCCTTCTCCGGTGTGTGAATGATCCGCCTTATTGCTTGAAGGAAAGAATTTTCCTTCATCGTAACGATGCACCGAAATGTACATGATATCAGACCTATTATATGTGAGATTTTGGGTACCATCGCCATGGTGTATGTCAAAATCGACAATCAGCACTCTGAAACGACATTGAATTGAAAATCATTCGACAAAGATGAGATTTTTGGTCTGCACAAACAATTTACCCATTGAGAAATAATCGTTACCTTTTGTAATTCTCCTGTTTGATGAGATATTCAGCGGCAATGACGACATTATTAACGAAACAGAATCCTGATCCACTGTCAAAAGAAGCATGGTGTCCTGGTGGACGAATTAGAGCAACTCCTGCCCTGACAGCGCCCTCATGAATACTTTTAGCGAGTGACAGAATACACGAAACACATTTCAAGACGCAATCGCCTGTAGATTCGTTGAAAAACCAATCAGGTTTCTCACAGAGATCTTTCTGTGTCGAGAGACTGTTGGAATATCTCTCTTCATGTGTGGTTTTTATCCACTCTGCTTCTTCAAATTTAGAGAGCTAGAAATTAAAAAAAAAATTATGTCTTAGAGATGTGTGGTTCGTATGACCTCGATTATGATGATTTAGGTTGAACTTACTTCGATTTTTGTGCATCTCTCCATCAATCCAAATGACTCAAAGCATTTGATAATCTCCAACAATCTTTCAGGTTTTTCAGGAGGTGATTTTGGAGTTTCCTGAGTTGGACTATGTTTCAACAGTTGCTCATCATATACATAACCAATTTTATCTTGGTATTTGCGACCGTTAGCATAGCCTAAAATCGCAAAAATTCATTTAGGTCAGTTCATTTCAATTTCAAACCGTTTTTAATCACCTTTTCTCAAATTTTCTACAATATCCATGTACTTTTTGAACTGTTCTTCGGAGTGAATAGGATAGAATCCAGTAGTTTCATACTCAACTATATCCACCGGTTGAAACTTATAAGACAGACAAGTCAAATGTTCTCCTTTTTCGAGTTTCAAACAATCCTCCACCTCACCTCTCTTGGGATATTCGAATGTCACGTCAGTTTTGAAGCATTGCCAATAGTTTCGTAGGAAATACTTCAGATTGTTAAGAACATCGACTAATATAGGGTTTATAGTTGTGTTCGGATACAAGTCGATTGGATGGCAAATATCTCCTAGTAACGCCTGGAGGCTGTTACAAACCCCTTCAGCTAGCGATTCTGGAAAATAACCTCCTTCCAAACAAACGACTATTTTTCCTTGGGCTAGGCCAGATAGAAGAGTGATGAGGCCGGCATAGAAATGTGGAGTAACCAGCATCTCTCCCTAAAATACATTTGTTTGAAATCAACTCGGATTATCAATCAATCAAAACAAAAAAAAACTATGGGGACGTTATTACCTCTGGACATCCTATTGTAGCATCAAACCCAGCTGATATCAAGATGAGGTCAGGATCAAACTGGAATATAAATGAAACATCAATGATTGTATTAAATCTTGTTTTTTCTTGAGTTGGTAGCTGGATAAAAATTACCCACCTCATAGGCAACTGGAAGTAATATGTTGAGTATTATTGCCAAATATTCACTGTCCCCCAATCCAGTAACATTCAAGGGCACGTTGATGTTATACCCTCTACCAGGGCCCTGTCCTATGTAATCCGAGTCACTTTCCCTCAAGTTCGGCCAGAATTCCCCATTTTCATAACGATGAATCGAGAAATATAGTACACTTGAAAAATAAAAGCAATGAAATAACACATTCTACACAGTACTTCAATACCAAACTTACTCATTTCTATCGTAGAACATCCTTTGTGTACCCTGACCATGATGCACATCATGATCTACTATGAGTACACGTTTGGCGAGTCCTTGATCGATTGCAGCTTGTGCAGACACCGCCACATTGTTCAAATAACAATAACCGCAGAATGCATCGCTCATAGCGTGGTGCCCTGGGGGTCTAATCAAAGCCAGACCATTCTTTAAATCACCTTTGGCGACTTTTAGGGTGAGAGTTAGTGCAGCTTCAGCAGCTCGTATAGAACAATCGAATGTTTCCTGAAAATTCATCAACCAAAGTTAATTGATCTGATCCAACCTCTACTATTTCACTTTACCTGTGTGAAGAAAACAGAATCATATTCGGATGACTTATTTTCCAACTTATCCACCGCAACATTGGCGATACTTTTGAGCTCTTCAAATAGTTTATTTTCATGATTTTTTAAATAAACTTCTTTGGGAAAATGTTCTGGAACCACAATTTCACAACGTTCTCTCAATTTCAAAGCAGCCAACCTGGAAAGAACAACTTTATAGAACAAAAAAAATCTTTGAAACAAAAAGTACTTACCTCTTCTTGCAACACGCAACTCTATAAGGGCTTTCAGGATAAGAGGAGTCCCAATAACAGTAATGTTCAGGGCTCTCTTCTTCTATATAACCAGTCTTCTTCATATGGAATTCTTTAAAATTATTCACAGCCTCGTAAGGATCCACCAGTTCAGTTTGTTGCTGCACTTTTGATTCGAGTTCTTTACGTTTTTTCTGGATAACGTCTAGTAGCTGAAATTAAATTTGCAACACAACATATATCTATTCCTTAACTAAGCTAATGGCACTGCATCAATTGAGGGGATTTCATGAAATTTGCTTGGTACATAAAACTTTCTTAGTACAGAAACTTTCTTGATACATGAAACTATATGTATGGAAGATAACCACAAAACTAGATGTAAAAGGTATAACCACAGTATTACTGACGAAAAGTACTTGAGTATTCAGAGATGTAATTTTACCTATCCATAATAGTCTACAATAACAACCAGGCATTGAGATGAATCAAAGATTACATATACAAATAATACATAAACATGATAAGATAAGAAGTTGTTTACATTCTATTTACAATGGAACCTGAAGAATATTGATAATAACTTTGGTAAACACTGTATTTATCGTCTGCAAACTTATGAAAATTTGTAAAAATTTCCTGAAACAATTGTTTTGAACTATATGATAACATGGAACAATTTTGAATTTGGACCTTGACATATTTTTATTGTTGAGGAAAACCAGAAAAAAATCGAAAATGAAATGGAAATATTTCAACAAATTGATAGAATTGTATAATAGACAGAATATTGAAATAACAAACTCTTTGGAGTAAAGAAAACATACACTGATTATAATTTCTATGGCATTGAGTCTATATATGAAGCTATTAGAAAAACTAATTGAACTGTATAATTATCAGTAATGAATACCATAAATAATTGGTCAATGATTGAAAAACACTTGAATGTGTAATTAGCAATAATAATGACGATGGAAAATTCTCTAGTTTGACTAAACTTTGTGAAAATATGAACATACAAGTTATTTCAAAGTAACATTCTGCCATTGATCAATAAGTTACACATCACATTCATGCCTTGCAATGAAATACTTTTGCATATTACCAAAATAATATACCTGTATCACTTTTACAATAGTTCAATTGTTGAATGAAGTAAATTGAAGATGAGCAGAGAGAAGGTTTCATTGAATTTATATGTATTTCACACATACATGTTTTATATGTGTCTATGCATACGTTCTTTTATCAGTAGTTTTACAGTATATCTAGCTCCCAGTTATTGAAATATTTGGTGTTTATTTTTATTCTTAAAGTGAAATGAGATGGAATATTCCTTCTACTATTCTGAAAAAGACAATAATATTATTCCTAATAGTCTTACCAAATTTCTTCTGGTGCATTTTGACCTAGATGGACTGGATTTGGAGCTAAAATCAGATTGATGTTAAGCATTAATTTTTGAAATGAAATAATTCAATCGATGATATCAAGTCTTACTTTTTCTCCATTTTCGGATTTCATGAAATAAAATATGAGGGGAACCAAATTTGGAAATCAAGCATTTCTATGATCTCCTTAGTACGCCTACTTTAATTATCATCATAAATAATGTTGATCCTCGTCTCAAAAGAAATTCCTCATGCTTCAAATTAATAAGTAATGAAGGTTCTCTAATGAAATATCTACATAATTCTTTTATATTCATTTAATTTCATTGTATTTGTATATATTTTTTTTTACTTTCAAACTTGTGTCAAACTTCAAACCAAGTGCATTGTCAATAATGTCAAATTGACAATCAGCTGAACCAACCGGACAGAGATCATTACAGGATAGTCCTCACTTGAAACATATTAGTTGTTATGCATACTTATAGATGCCACCAGCTATTCAATTGGTTGGAATATTATGGAGTAATAGAAATTAAATAAATTATACATCGTATATTCACGATTCGATAAGCAAAGTGAAATATTTAATGCGGAAACTTTCCAAAAATATTGTACTCAATATATTTTTTTATCTTATCAACAGAAAAACTCATATATCCACATATGAGACCAAATAATTAGTAACGTTCTATATTATATTTAGATGGCTTCCGTGTTGAAAAATCATGTTTTACATAAAAAAGCGATGAATCATAAAAAGAACAAATTAGCTGCCGCGAGCAAAGTGAATAAATAAAGCGGATTTCCAGAAGGTACACGGCAAAATTTAAAAATCAAATAAAAAGGAATTACTGAATATATACCATAAATAATAAATTCAGAGAATGTGATTAAAAAGCGTGTTAGTAGTGACATCTAGCAAACTCCGTTGCCGCGTAATTCCCAAAGGAAATTATAAAATACGTACCCATACCTATCTCTTCTTCTTTTGCATTTCTACTATCGCATAGACACCCAGATGAAATTACAAGTGTGCTTTATGTGTGTTTGCTTCGAATTAGATTGCGTCCATAATTTTTGGAGGTTTCCGGAGTTTGGGACCGCGAGTTCTTGAGTTATTTCACGCCTGCTTTGCATTTGATTTCGCGATAAATTTGTCTGAACCCTTCTGCTCATATTTATTTCACAATTTTTGGAGCGTAGAGAGGTATCATTCTTCACGCTGAATAAAATAATAAGTTTTGATTAATTTTATCGATCAATGTCAATTGTCATCTTATATAGCAGGTGCTAAAATAACAAGATCTAATCAATCATCATTATAATTCACGTTCAGCACAATTATAAAAGGCGAATTCGGACCCAAAATAATTATAGCCCAGTTGTAACTCTTTGTTGTCTATAGTCACCACAATTACTATGGTTTCCAGTCATTAATCATTCGAGATTCTGCTGACCCAGAATTATTTCATTTAGAAACGATGTGTGGATGACTTCTCAGAAAGGCTTTTATTCATATTGTTGAAGATTGGTGTATTGTGACAAAAAATTCTGAGCATCTAATAAAGATGCATCATATTCACAATTCGATAAATTCATTCTATTGGTCATCCATCTGCAAGTAGGGTTCAATTGAATAACTGGAAATAATCGCTTGTCTCTTGGCAGAAGATCGAAGCGTGATTGGTTGATGACCAATATTTGGTAGACAAATCAGAAAACAATCTGTCTTGCTTATGAAAAAATGTTGTGTACCAGGAAATTGGAATTGAATTACCAATTTGCCTGTGTCTTCACATGAATTCTCTTGGGAAAGTTTTTGGTGAGTTTACCTGGTTTTAAAGTGATGTAATAAACAAGCTTGAACTTCCTCACGTTTTGTACTTCATGTTATAACATAAATTTCGTCGAATTTATCGCACCAAGTTGATGTATTGCCCAACTTTCCGCATACATCATTCTGAATGTATCATATCAAAATGTTGATATTTTTCAAAGAATATTCATGAAATCGATCACAATCGACCGTGATAGATTGTTGAGATGAATGAGACATTTTCTTTTCATGAATTTGCCACGTCCAGCCAGTTTGGAAGGGCCAATATGTGATAAATACCACTAAAGGACGATGTTTTCCTCAAATGATCATAAAAGTTCATTACGAATTTGTGAAGAAGACGTTTTAATGGACCGAGAGTATGCCTGAGCTCTCGGATAGCATTGGTATATATCTCAATTAAAGGCCCCTTTTAATCAGTTGCAAAAATAACCTTAACAAAAATTTATTATAAGTACCTTTTCATAGGTTTGATGTGAAAATGTTGATGTATCGATCCAAATTTGATGAGTGCTTCGATTTTCAAAACTGTTTCCTAAAAATTCGTTTTTCATAATGGACTATTATTGAATTTGTGGAAACAAAAAAAAAATGGTTTTACTATTGATATTTGGAATAATCCAATGACACTGTGAGGATAAATATTACTCTGCAATTCATCTCTGGGCTTATGGATTGCGAAAAGGGCAATTATCTTCTCTGGAAACATTCCGCCTCATCTCGTACGTGACAAGATTCAATCTCCAATTGCCCTGTCATCACTCTCTGAGGGTGCATTACAAGACGAAAATCTCGACGATTTTCACCCTCTCTCTCTGTGCGTGGCTATCCTTTCCCTTCTTTGTCTCTCTTCTTCATTAAAAATTTAAATTTAATTACGCTCCTTCGAATCCTAACTCGATTTTGTCTAATGTGGCATTCGCAGGATTCATTTTGTCTTATTTGCCGATACGATTTGTGAATGTTTTATTACAGGGTGGCATGAGATTTCTGAAAAAGATGTTCGTCTACAATATATTTCCACAAATGAATATTGATAATTATTGAAATTAATTTTAGTTCATTGTCAGAATAACAATCAAGATAGATATATCGACGATAGATTATTCTTTGTACACCTAAAACATACGTTTCCATGCGAAAATGAAAAAATTAAGGTACTCTTAATGCGATACTCTGTACAAAAATCCCATGTGCTTTACGAAATGTGCAAATGATTTTTGAGAAGAATTCTGAATCGCATTTTCCAAACACCATTCCTAGACAGATCTTTTGAAATCTTGAAGAAAATTATTAAACATATCGAACTCATTACTTAAAGTTGAGCCACTCTGTATTAAAGTTCCTCTTCGTAGAAATCTATACGCTACAATCGTGTTATGCATACAGTATAGTTCGAATTATTGCCATTAGATGACGCCGCACATTCCGTTCTCCATAGCTTATCACTGTTTGAATTTTGTGATGAAAAACATAGATGAAAACTATGCTCGATACGTCGTCACATTGAATATATTTTTTCATCATTTCCCCAAAAATTTGGCAGATTTCTAATTTTGGCTTTTTGGATTACTTTACTGCTTATGTTTTTATTAATTGAAAATTAGGTCACATAGTTTATTCATATTGAATATTCAATAGCACGAGTTTCTGTCCCAGTATAATATTTACGTTCTGGTATTGATGAAAATATTGTCGAAAAAGAATTTGAATATAATCGTTCGGCATTTTCGAGTGACTGTAATTCCTTGTACCAGTACAGTCATTTCTGCGTATGTCCCGATTCTGAATTATGAGCAAAGAATTCCCCCAATATCTTCGTCGCGTTATTTCATTTTGCAAATTGTGGCAAGTTCCAAGTCGAAAAGTATAAAGAGTGTGCTCAAAGGCGAAATAATAATGAATTCCTGCCTTCTAGCCAACAGCACAAAGTCAACGTTATGCACCAACTTTTAATTAAAACAAACTCAGTAGGTGCTCTTCTACGTAGATCAAAGTGTTTCTAGATAATATGATTTATTAAAAATGAAAGACAAGCTCATCATATGAAGTGGCCATTTTTGCTCATTTCCACGAGAAATGTTATGCATGCATCCTCGTATTTACTTTCTGCATTCATGATACGTATTACCGAGATATCACGTGACATGCCGCGTTTTTTTTTCAGTTGTTGTTACAAATAACCCAGGTACCAATTTTTTGATCTCATAGAAGACGAGTATCAAATTTCATGAAGATCTCTACAATATTACCTGAAATATTCTTGAAAATAGTTATATTTCCAAATCTTCAAAACTCTGTACTGAAAGGCACAAATTTTTAGGGCATACGTTCTTAGGAAGATCTTTTCTTCAATTAATCGAAGATTTATCCCCCATATGTTAAAAAAATACCCTGGAATTATGACAATCGTATTAATTGAGACAAAAATAAGAATTTCTTTGTTTTTCAAATAAAAATATAATCATGTCATGAGTGCAAAAAATTCCATACCACTCACTAAACTTAACCAGGGTGGATATGAACTTCTGAGGATGCTGTGTGAACAGTAACAATTCTCATTTGAGAAACTGTAATATAAGACCGCCCACTAGTGATTGTGAGGCGAGCTCCGATGGATCGAGATAAGCGAATTTTGAATCGCATGTCAAAGGCGTATCTACTGTTCAAATAAGGTGAAACCGAAACAGTTATGGCCATTGAAAGGTCAAACAGTACGACATTATAATATGTTCCGCACATGTGCATCGCTACGATTATCGGTGGACCCGATCTGAGAAGAGAAAAGAGTACCTGCGAGAGAAGAAGCCCGTTTGCCGCATTTTTCAGACGTACGGGGCTCTGAGTGATGGTACTCCCAACGTTTACAGTATAATAATGGAGGATGCTTTACTGTTCGGCGAACTTTAGATGATTTTGCTTCAGAATGGAAGTGCCTGAAATTACTGCCGGTTTCCAGTACCACTGAGAGCATCACGGAACATAAATAAAAATACAGGATCTCGATTACATGTTACACTAAGGCATACGATTCATGAAGCATTTTTTAGTATTATTCTGTAAACTTTGGTAATGCCGCGAGCAATGCCATAATGCGCGTATTCTTTACTTGGTGTTGTCAATATCAAACGTCTTGCAAACAGACCGACAATGCGTTTACTAACACTCCAAAATTTTTGCAACTTCAAACCAGGAATCAAACTACTTCTCGTCACGTGTTTCAGCTAGAACAAAATACAATTAACAGAAACAAAAGTCGTCGTGGAGTCTTCAAATATCATTCATATGGAGCCTTCAGCAAGTTTTAGATCTTTTGCATACTAGTCATTAGGCAATTCGCAATTTTTCGTAAATTTAATAGAAAATTGGTATTTTTCAATAATCTGGTAGTTTCCGTTATTTTTTTCGTGACACACAACGAAACGAAAACTTCCAGTTCCTGTTCCGTTCGTCAGATGGCGTAGTGGTCAGCTTCAAGAGTTGACAGTTTGACATCCTCGCACGTATCACGAACCAATTCGTGCACTTGGCAACAGCGCGTCACTATCTGCTCAGGGCCTGCTGAGATGCGACATGCGATGCTGATGGAGACTCTGCATAGCATGTGGGTGAAAGGTAAACTACACACACATACACTGACCAGTTCTTGGTCTTCGGTCCGATACCGATTCGGCCAGATGTATAACGATATACAGCCACGACAAATTCGTGTGCAGCTGGAGGATTTTATAAATGGACGGCTATCGCAGGAGGATTTTTATAAACGGTGTGCCGTTCTGGGATGTCATTAATTTTGTGGATAATTAGATGGGGAACATTGAGATTGGGTACGCTGGCTCTTCCACATTGATTGATAGCGTACTAACGACTACAAAGCTTTGTGAAAATGTAACGTTTGTCTGATGATCGTGGTGAATATGATTTCGAAACGTCACAATCATTGAGAATTCAGAACATAGCCTTAGCCATTTATTAAACGAATCAATACTATTAGAGCAAAATAAAAAGTTCATAATAGACATATATTTTCACTGACTATTTTGGCACCAACGATGAATCAATATTACATTTTATATGATTTGTCAACGATAAGAGATGAAAAAATATGAGAACCGTTTCTTGGGTGAAATGACATGAGAGAACGCACCCCATAAAGTCCTTTGACCCACCTACCTAACCTACAGGGTGTAATAATTGAGCAGACAAATTATCAATGAGAATCCACGTGTTTTATAAAATATTCATTTTGAAACTTAATTGTTTTAGGTGATTGATTGTTTGTGAAAATTATTATTTGAGTTCGAAGGGGTCATGCCAATTCGCAAAGTTATAGGAATGTCCTCTCAGAATGGCAATATCTCAATATTTTCATAATTATAGGCAGATGCCTCGAAAATATTTTCATAATTCAGTGTTATTATAGTAAATTCTAGAAGGTCGAAAATGACCAACTAATGTAAAATAAATTTGATTTGAACGTGGCAACATAAACCCGTTTTTAAAGCTACCTGTATAATTAGGTAGTTAAAAAATGCCCCCAAAACCCAATGGCATGTCCCTATTTCATTTGAGTCGAATAGTCTTTAGGAGCAATTAAATTTTGACAAAATGATTAATGGTCCCAAAATCACAGCCACATGTGATAACGGTCCGCATTGTTGTAATGATAGGGACCAAAATGGTTCTTTTTATTATTTCTCGAAATTATTGTTTTTATTATATAATCACAGTTCTTAAGAATTCAGTGTAATTTTCTGGCTGGGGTTGTTGTAATTCGCCGATCATTGAACACTGTTTATCTTGTTTATAACATTTATAAGACACGTGTTCACAAGCCCCAATGAAGAAATTCGACCGCTTCTCAACAAGTATAATTTTGTCCAACATTTGGGATCTCTGTCATCAGAATCACTGAACCATCCATAGATATGTCAAAAAGTGTCACACATAAATCAATCGATTGAAGCGCAACATTTTGAAACCATAAAAATAATTTCAAGATTTTTTATTAACCCCCAATTTTTATGACGAATAATTCCTGAGATATAGCACTCTGAATTTTTATCTGCCCACCCTGTACAGTAGAGCTATGTGCTACTTTGTAAATTCATCGATAAACCATGCTTTCAAGGAGAAAATTCGAACCAAACTCATGATGGAGCTATACAGGTATCAATGTTTCAAAAACATCTCTCTGAAAATTACTTGATGGTTTTATTAAGAAGATATAAATACTAAACTTCCATTTCACCACCCCGGAAAATCAAAAACTCCTAAGTGAAATTAAAATTTATAACGTTCTCAGCTAATACGAAATCGGTGGAACTTGGTTGAAAGTCTCGTAAAAAAACTTTTAAAACAGGAGACGCTGATGTTATTACGAGGACAGAGCCAAGACTCTGTCATTATTACCTTATTTCCAGCGTGATGCCACAGGGGTGGATTCTAAAACTGTCATATATATCTACATATAAGATCTGAGGCGGGAATAATGTCTTTTAAATTATGACTCATGGGTTCGCTTATTAAATGCAGGGTCCTGGGAATATTGAGTTGGCGGATGGTTATTAGCAGATCATTTGTTACGTTTCGGAAATACTTATTGCAGAGGAGTTGAAATCATACGATCATGGATTGAAAACTGTGGGAAATCACAAGTCGATGATTGACAGTTTTGACGCTAACTATCCAATTCACGTTCCATGGTAAATGTCGTTGTCACAATTGGACATTTTTAGAGTAATAACTGGAGATTAGATCAGTTCAGGATTCCATGGCACTTTACGTTTGGGGAAAATGGAATTTTTGCTACTTCCATTAGAATTCTGAATTGAACAATTGAAATGGATTGATTTACCTTTTTCATAAAGACGGCTTGTAGAGAAACATTCGAATGATACATGCCAAATGATGGAAATCAATAAATATCATTCTGGTATGGTCATAATGGATTGTATACTTGAGAAAAACAAGATATCATGAATTTTGAGACTCACTTCGAACGCACTAATAAACAAACATAAAGATAAGGCTAAATAACGTGTCTAATTTGCCATAAGTTGTCGTTTAATCGAAGACATATCTGTCGTCGAGAGATAAGGGAACATACACATGCGCACAATAAATACCCTTAATGACCTCGTTCATGACCGAATGCATATTTGACCGGTCGCCCTGACCAATCTATATACTTTCCTGAAATATCACAGTGATAAAAGATAGCGCGATCCTGTTTGAAGATATCAACTCGTGAAAATGCGTTACTGCGGCAAAAAATTATTGTAGCTCAATGTCATCGCATGCATCTACAAATCAACTGAATAATTTCAACCAGAATATATTCTGTACTACTTCTAAACGATCTCCATTGCTGGATAACCTCCAATTGTAATAAGTCTTCCAGTACATATTTTGCCTGCTTTGTCGGCATCAGTGCTACCAAGTTGCAAATTAAACTATGTCACCAGAGTATGCGATTTTCGCTGTTCACTTATAACGTAATACGTCAGTGACATTTTATAGACATATTTCCAGCAGAAATATATCCTTCCCGACTGAAAATTGTCAGCTATGTTCGGATTTATCTTTATCAAAGGAATGTTGACAATTATTTTTGAAGTTAACACTTTTATCACTCCGTGAATGTTGCAAGCGCGATACTACATTACTCAACCTTATACAGGGTGTACCACACGCAAATCGGTAGAACGTATTTCACGAATTTCAGATTTTCTTCAATTAGGAGACAGAGGATCTAGAATATTTGAGGAAGCATAATGCAAGAAAACAGAGTTCAGTGGGGTGTTCAGGCACCTTTGGTTCGAGTTGAAAAGCTTAAAAGGTGCCCCTTTGTAGTTCCATTAAAGAACCCAAGGCCATCGTTGAATTTCGAGAGTATCGCGAATGACAGAGAATACTTTTGACAATGGACCATGATGGCTATGGGTTGTAATGACTATGGGCTATCCTGACTGTGGACCATAATCACTAATAGCTATGGACCACAATAGCAATGATCCATACGACTGCATAAAATGCTTGCAGAGTGTTCTTTGTCACTTCGAAATTTCCATTACTCTCTTCAAGAAGGACCATGATTTCCTTCATGAGTTCCTGCTGCCATTATTATCGTGCATCATCTCGAATCCGCATTCCATGAATGAATGCATAAGGGAGTTACCTTACCCTATTAAACATTATGGCTTTTTTGTGTCTGTGAGTATGTAAATAGGTGATTCGTGATACAGAGGATTCCTGTGAGTGACACAATACGATCGTGAGTAACCTGTAAAGATTACTGGATCTGGACATAAGTACTTCTCCAACATATACATGAGCTTGTAACATTGAATTGGTTACTCTGTTGCGCCTTTCAGAATTCATTGAAACGTACCGAGTGAAGACAGGTGATTACAATGTACAAGGGGAGATTTTTTGGAATTGAAGGTACTGAATCAAATAGTGAATTATTTTGATTGATTAATAGTTGTGAAGTATTCAAATCTATTGAGGAACATGTAGGACTATGTCAAAGCATTCTTTTGTCAATGTCAATGCCATGTGTCTCGTTGTTGAAGAATTTTGCAATGAAGCTTTACAATTTTGTTTGAAAACGTTCAGGAAAGGAATGTGAAATTTCGAACCAATTGTTCCATGTTTATATCAGTGAGGTTGCGAAGAATCATTTGATTTTAGCGAATTCTAAAATATATGGTAGTTGTTGCACCTGAGAATGTTGCTATCCATGAATGAATCTATTCAATTTAAATGTTCCTATCAGATATCTACTGATCAGCAGCAGCAGCATCAGTAATCTCTGGACTATCCATACTATCTCTACTCGTTCTAACAGGAAGTACCTCCTATCATTATAGTTAATGTTAGATCACATTACTTGGCCAGTTCAATTTCGCAATTGCGCACTCTTTGTCATATAGTCTCGTTTTATTGTGAATCCGATCTCTAATTAAACTAGATTGGATAGTTGGGTATTTCACATACTCTAGCGGGAAGATGTCGTGGTTTGCGTGAAAGAATGTTACTACTCGAGGATTTCAACTCTTGAACGCTGTTACTTTTTTATTGGTGGGATCGAGATATAATTAGTATAGGCAGATGGAAAAGGGGAGAAGTACGAGAACACTACAGAAAGTAATTACAAGTTCCTTCGATTCTTCCTTATTTCCATATCAGATCGGTGCTGAAAATAAGTGGATCATATTTTATTAGGAATCGTGTACGTGGATTCTGGAACTAATAGTTTTACTAAATCGCTAACAGAATGCTATCTGATCTTGTCCACTTCATTCTCACATTATTTTTGCTCAGAAACTTCTTGTGAGTCATATCATGAGATCCAGAAAATGATTTCCAAAGAGAACATCGTTCAATAGTTTTAATCAATTACTCAGAATTTCTCTCAATTGAGTAAATGAATAATAATAAAATGAATCGCCTATATTGATGGGACATCTTCAGAAAACCAACAATCTTTTATACACCATATTATACAGTGACATTCATAAAGAATGCAACAAATGGAAAAAATTCATCAGCTCACATTTTATTGTATCATCGTTTTTCCATGATTGGAAACATTTGAAAAATAATATGGAATTCTTTTTGGGGTATGATACTTGTGTGTTCTGTATACAGGGTCCTGCAGCTCAGCTCATGAAAATATTCTCGATTGCACAGGAAAAAGAGTGTGACGTCAAAGTATTTTTGAACGGCATGGCTTATATTTTCGTGCATATTGGATGGTTCTTGTTGTTACCTATATCCTCCTGGAATTTGTACAAATTAACAAAAATAAGAAATATGTGAAACATTTATTTTATTCCAAAATGATTGTCAACCTCTCACCAGATGCTTATGAGGCGAAATCAACTCGAAATGAATAGGCTATTGGCGAAATTAGGGTACATTGAAGGCACAAACACTTTCAGAAGTGTTCATGAAGGTGAAGAAGTTTTGAATGCTGGACATGTGAAATCATAAAGAGAATTGAATTCTTCCACTGCTGACAAAATATTGGTTTAAAAGAGGTATGTACAGATTTCTAGTTATTTTTAGTGCCACCAGGTAGCGTATTGCTTATGCTAAATCGCCAATAGCGGGATTTTATTGTTAGGACTAAGGGGCGTCACCCTGTACCAGTCGTACCGGAGATAAGAGCATAACGAAAACTACATCACGACGCACGTCTAACGACAGTGAGTAAGTGTATTTGTGCAGCGTAAGAATGGTCATGGGCAATCAAACCCCGAGCTATCGAGTTCACCGTGTGAACTGGTGAAAGTGTGAGATGACAGTACGTCGCGTTTCAAACGCAGTACACGGTACTACATATGCCTAGGTAATCACAGCCATTACCAGAGGCACAGCACTAAATTGCAATCTTGCATGCGCAGTACCATGGCTGGTCACTTTTATCGACCGAGCAACAACACTCGCTCTGGGCTGCCGACTTCTCAAAGTCATCTTCACTTCCACAATATTGAAAATCATTCATCCACAGAATTAACGCTGAGTACATGTCAATAACCATAGGGAATATTCCAGAAATGGTGCGAAATTGAAAAAATATTCTTGAGTTTACTACTTCGGTCTGTTTGACACCTGACACATTGGCAAGCTTTCAAGCTGCGATTACCAAAGAAAGCAAGTTTGTAATGTTAGAAAGCAATTAGAAAACACTTTTGCAGTTGTTCATTAGAACAATTATTATGTAAGTGGTTACATTTTTCACGTCTACTACCTCGTTAGAGCATCTTCACCATTTTACTATTCCATTCTTGAATATGGCAAGTTATACCTACCCCTGTATTCATTATTAAAATGAAAATATACACGATTGAGACTAACGTGCTATAATATCACAATGTGGTTGTGATTCTACTTATTTGTGTTTTTATTCTTAATTTTGACATAATTGATAAAGCTCACAATGAGCGAAACGTCTTATAAAAAGAAAAATATATAACAGTATAAAGAGTTTGATATTGGGTGAATACAAATTCCAAGAAAATTCCCCCCAGAAGTTTGTATTTATTCATGCTCCGTGTTATATTCAGGGTATCTGGTAGAGTGTCATTTGGAACGTTTTTAAGCCAACTTATCTCTGTCGAAGGTTCTACCGTTTTTAAGTTATTCGTTATTTTTTGTTTTTTTTTTTAGATTTCATCGTAAAAGCAGAAAATACGAAGATTTGAATTAAACATTTGAAATTGTTTTTAAGTTGTAATTCTCATCCGATAGTGTTTCTTCTTTTTGTTTTGCAATCAATCAATCCTTCCTAATAGAGTTTCAAATGGTTTAAACCAAGTTATACCAGAAAACCTAGTTTTATTACGATTTTTGATTGAATCTCGAACAATCAAAATATAACGAATAACTCAAAAATGGTGGAAGTTGCTCTCCTTGTTATTCTTATTGATTTCTGCCCATACCCCAGTCGTATTTTTTTCGAAACTGTATACTAGATTCCAGTTACGTAGCATACCTACTGGATACTATCATTTATAATAATAATAATAATAATCATTTATTTCCTTAAGAAAGTTACAAACCGTATGGAAAATGTCAGTTGCTTACATTCAAAATGTGTATATACTTACACTCGAATACAGTAATACCATAGTACTAAAAAACTGATTTCACCGTGAACTGTCACGACCAATATTCATCCAGTCCATAAAAACACTGTTCTGTCAAAAAGGATTTCAAATTATTTTTGGATGATTGTTTTGTCAAGCAGTTCTTTACATTTGAAGGAAGAGCATTGTACATTCTAGGAGCCATATGACTGGGGGATTGGTGAGTTATTTTGAATTTTCCAAGTGGAATTGAAAAATCATTCTTTTGTCTTGTGTTGAAACTATGATTTTGTTTGTTCCTCACATATATTCCATCATTATTGTCGAATACTAGCATACTCATCTCTGAGTATCAAGTTGATATGGAATGTCTTGTAAGAAAACATGGAATCAGATTGGTAATGTCGTGGTTATTTTCCCAAAAATAAGTAATTCCACCTGTTTTGTAAGCTACGACAAATGACAAGTACCTAATTGAAGTCCTTGGACTCACTTATTTTTGGAAAATAAAATCCACTCAGTATCTCACATTTCTCTAGTGTTGTTGGTCCGAACAGGATGTGGGTCACTACGACCATCGTATTTCTCATACTGCGTATTCGCTACGATCTCTTGATAACACATTTTATTTCGATCGAGACCGTGGGCTGTGGGATGCTGCCTTGCCCATTGTTGCATTGCACGTCCATGGAGTCAAGTGTTTATCAACGGTTTCTATCTCAGGAAGTTTGTCCTTGCCAAGAAAAGCAATAAGAAGTTAGATTGCACAACAGGGAAGTGGAAAAAGGGGCATGTCGCAGGGTTAGCTAGATAACGGTGCGCTATTTGAAGTACTTGGTTTATATTTCCTTCGAAGATTTTGTTTCCTGAGTGTGTAGGAAATTACGATGAGAATGAATTATTTCGCCTGCAGAGCATCGTGAAGCATTCAGTTTTATACACACTTCTTGGTGATTATAATGATGTGTACTAGGAAGAGCTCATTAAATTCGCCCCTAGAAGTGAACTGATGGCTTCGTATGGTCATTATCACCAAAGAACCACAAATAAACGAGGTAGAAACAACAAAATACAGCTTACACATTTTTTCATTTATTGTCATCATGCTGGCACACTCTTATTATTTGGATTCAGGTCAGGTGAATCAGCAGGCCAGTCCGATATTATTTATGTGATAGTTGAGTCTATAACAATCCCTAATATTTCTTCAACTTGTTCAATCTTCAGGCAATTTTGGTCTCAAATTGCGAGCATGAATTGGAAATGGATTTATACATTTCACCTAACTGGTTCATTAGAGGTTTATGGAGAACGGATAGATATCAACTTGAAATTTTGGTGGATGCTGCTACTCAATTTGTTCTATTTTCAATACGCTGTTACTTCCGATTAAACCGGAAGTGATATCAACTTTGTTTTTTCAAATGGAACACCCTGTATATTTTTACATTTTCGAATTCTACGTAAAATTCTAGACCTGTTGCATTTTGAATTTTCTTCCTATCGTGATTCGTTTTCAAGATATTCCATTGTTACGAAAAATTTTGACAGATGGACTGACCAACTAAAATGTCCATATCATCTTCAATTTTCAAGATTTGAGGTTCAATTTTCGTATACACATAAATGAAAGAGTGTTCCATCGGGTATCCTTAGGAGTGTTCCAAAATATTCAACAGGGTGTTTGATATTTCAGTTTACTTTTTGTAAATTTCAAATCGCAATAACTTTATTTACAGAGATATGAACAAAAATGTGAAAATACGCTCATTCGTCTCATGTGTATTTTCACAAGTGTGCTTTGGATGGTTCTTAAGTCTTGTGAATCTGTGCAAAATAGACCAAATAACATTCTCACCTTCTCTTTGACATGATATCATTTATTATAATGACAATTCAAAGGTCATTGGGGCGAATCCAACACACTGATTGCAAGTTCGTGTATAGCAATTTAAGCGTAGCATTTTTGATGATTGCGGTCATATTTACATAAACAATTCCTTTTCAAATGTCATTATTCGGTTTCACTGCGCCAACAGCAATGATTTCTTCACGACCGGCACGAATTATGTCGAAGAAAAAAATCACAGAACTAATGAAACACATATGCTTTCAGTGACACGATAAATTCAGGGACTCCATGCAAGTTTTTTTCATTTTGGAATTAGAAATTTCGCTGTCATATAGGACTCAGGAGTTTGAGGTTATGTTGATACTTAACTTGAGTTAGGTTAGGTTATGTACTATCAATGGAAGTTATTACATTAGCGAAGATGGTTGATTACAAAATGTTTGTGACGGAAGCATCGGGATTAAAAAAGCGTCATCAGTTTTTCTCCTTCATTAGTGTTGGTGATCATGGTAGAAAATAAGAAAACTTCGTTTCATCCTCGCGACTCAGGTCGAGTACTTGTGACTAATCACCTTGTACATAATGACCATGTGTATGTCCACACATGCATACCGGAGTTTCAACAACAGACTCCATCTCATACAGGTGCATATTACAACCAATTACATAAAGGAATTAATCAGAATCGTGACAAGTTATAATCGGTATGCTTGTCCGAGCACTGTTTTTCAATGGAAATTGTGAATTTTGAGAGATTAGGGTCGGACGTTTTACTCGATGTCAATTTTTTAGATGATACCAGCACCTTAGTTGTCAACCTCAGAGGTATTGATGAAAAATATTTTCATAATACGATAATAAATGAAAAATCCACATCTGGGTAATCAAAAGATAAGGTACAATATTGTTTTTTTGATTTTTGGCAATTTTCTTTGGGCAAAATCGAATATCTTTGTTGAAGCTCATCGAACAATGTGAAGGTGAGGAAAAATCGCAAGTACAAATATCGTATACAGGGTGTTCCATAAAGACATGCTAATATTTGAAACCGTATAAACGTACGTCCTAAAAGTCTTAATTTTTGAGATAAAGAGTATCAAAATATTACACTCTTTCTAAGGTAGTCCTGATTCATTTATTTTTCAGAAGGTTATGTTTTCATAAGCAGCAGCTAAAAAGATTCTAACTAATGAATGAGGATCTTAAAAGTAATTTGTATTTTGAAAGTAAGCAATGGCGCAATATTTTCTCCTCCAAAAATATTCAATGCAAAACCCGCGCGTACGCCACTGGTAGAGAAAATGAAAAATTTCGTACATTCCAAAATGCACCTTGATGCATAGAAGACATGGGCCAAATTTTCTAAAGATGTCTAGAATATTTTCTCAGTTATTATCGAAAAACTGATTTTTCTTCAAAATTTCTTCACCCTGTACCTCAAGAGTTAAGACTTTTAGGACATACGTTTATGAGAAGTATTTTTCTCAAAACGTGTCAAAGAATAACCCCTTCAAATATTAGCATGTCTTTGAGGAACACCCTGTATTAACTCCGTTTGTTTCACTTGGCCTTTTTTCACAATAAATGATGAACTGTCGAATATTCAATTGTCAATTCATTGAATCTATCAATCTCAATATGAGTCTTGTTTGAAATCGTCCATGAATTTGTGAAATGGTAGTTTTTAACTCTGGCCTTATGTCAATGAGGTTGTCTTCTCGAAAACATGTAATTACTCTAAATGCCAAAAATGTTGATTGATCTGTTCCACGAATCCCCTTAATCATACGGCACGTATACGACCCGAAAGAGAATTACATCTTGATTTATTCGATGATACGTTCCTGACAAAGGAAAGTAACGCCCTTTGGCACAGAGTCCTCTCTATAATAAGTAACCGCGACCTCGTAGTCGATGCCGCTACCGATGTCAAACGGTCCGTTCGGAGGCCTAGGAGTACCCCGAGGCTAACTCTCGAATTCCTATCGACGTTTCAAAACAAAAAGAACCACTAAATAAGCGGCCGGTTGACAAAGGTGGCATTGTGTCGTGTTTTCGGTTTGATATCGAGTTCACGTTCACTTTCGATTGTTCGAAATGTACCGACGAGGTGTGGTCGGATTAAACAATTTGTTTAAAGTCAGTATTTTCAACCATATATCATCGTACACCTCTCACTGGATTGCGAATTCCTAATAGATTATTTATGTAGATGGGAACTTTCGTGGGAGCCTTGTTCTTAATAATGTGTCGCCACAACCTCATAAAATTTGCTGTTATGCAACCCAGGAGTCGTGTTCGTAGTCATAACCATTTGGTGCACACCCTGTCACATGTCAATGTCGAATCATAGTATTTTGTTCTACGACTAGTACACTCTGTATGTTTACATCTACGCGTACGCGATGGAGAATTCTTGTGTGAAATCGCATTTTTTATTTGGATGGCACATGTGCATATGTCCATGACAGCGCTGACAGATTTCAAAAACATGTATCGACACAATCGAGTTATTGCTATGCAAAAAGAGGCCAAAATATCTTGAGAATATTATTCGTGGATTCTGTAACATTACCATTCTGTACCATTGTGGTTTAAACAATGAGTTATAATATTGACAAATATTCTTGTATCAATATTTATGCAAAATACCAAAAACTGCTTCATCACTTGCGACATTTTTGTAGAAAAGCAATTGAAACATTTGCAGTGGAGCTGAATCATGTAAAGGTTAGAAACATTATGACAACTGACAAGTATCCATAATCCAATCATCGATCCACAGTTCAACCACGTGACTGAATCTGGGAAATTTGTTCAAGGGAACTTGCTTATATCATGATAGCAAATTTGACATGTCTTCTTATGCGATCTCAAGTTTCAGTCGTAGTCCTTTTAAATTTGTAACAGTTGATCCCTATCGTTCCCCCTAATATTTGCGCACAAGGCGGGCATATTGATGTTTTCTAACCTAAATGCAGAATGTCCCCATTTGAATAATATTTTTGAGCGGTTGATGTCAAATAGTGGGGTGACATTCCCAAAGCGCGAGGGAGATTTAGATTAATTTCAAGTTCAAAGGACTCGGTGGCATGCTTGCTTTGTGACTGCATGCCTCATTTACTGATTATTTTTACTGACCAGACAGTTGCTACTAGCAGAAGCTCGAGCTGGAATACTTTTCAGTTAAAGAAGCAGCTTATTACGCTTCCCGGTTTCTTTTTGTCAGTGAAAGAGCGTACTCCAATTAGATTCGATGCATACCGTCGAATGAAACATAAAAGGCACATCGGAATGAATATTGGCCATCCAAATGGATGAAACCCATTTGATTTATTTTATCATTGAAATTATATGAGATTAGCTGAGACCAGTCAATTTATACTCCAAGGAATGGTAGCTCTCTACTATCCAAGGAAATATTGTTTTTATGGGAAAAAATAATGATATTTTAAGAAAATGAGACATCACGTCAGTGGTGCTAATGTTTTGTGAAGTCCACATTATTTTCAATCAATAAAATCATTCGATGTAACGGATTCACTTCAATCTCTTTTTTGACAATTTTTGGAGTTTTTCGAAACATTTTTCTCATTGAGTTGTGTTTGAAAATATTAACAATATCAAGTATGACATTATATTCAATTTTGAATAGAGATCAATCATCTGTCTTTTTTGACAAGTCTAACATAAGTTCTTCTTTCTATAGCGATTCGTGTGTTTCTAACAATGATGGAAACATAGTGATTTAGTGAATAAAAATGTTAATTATTATATAATCGAGCTAATGCCCTTTTTGTATATTTATTTAATGTTCAACTTCCTTCTTCTTCTCATTATTTGTTTATATTGAATTTAGTATTCTCCTGGTGTATTTCGGATAATGTGCAAATATTTTAGTCTAAAATTCACCGAGCCTTCCATTATTTTCGAATTTCCTTGATAAAAATGCATACTACCAGATGTAATTAATCTTGACGTTAAATTTCTAATCCATCTTTCCACCCTCTAAGTCGAGTTACTTCTAATTAGACTGAAATGCTCAACAAGAGTCGTACATCTTGGGAATTATCAATTTATACGTCCACATCTGCGACAATTTTAATTTTTTGTCATTAAAATCCCATCTTGCGGCAATTCATTTCGGCAATTAATTCAAAAAATTAACCGCGAGGGTGTACGACTTGAATTATGTTGTTGCATTAATTTGACATAGAAGAGCAAATCTTTCGTCCTAACAATCCTTCGGAGAAGCAGATGGTCCATCTGAGGACTGGTTGAAGTAATATCTTTTTTCTAAAAAATCATAAATTCAAATAAATGGCTGGTCCAGTATACTTTAGAAGGGAAACACACCTAATTCAGTTAGTTATCAATTACGAAACGATCCAGGACAAATTTTGAGGGCTCCTCAATATTTAATTTAAAATTGGCACTAATCCCGCAAAGACAAGCGAAGGAAAAGGGGATAAAAGACAGCGCCTGCAATTTTCGAATGTCCCCTCAACAAGGGTGATGTATTAGACATGCTTCCTCCAGGGCTACGATCGCGTGCAGCTAAATCGACCAGAAAATTACAAATATTTAAACCTGTTGTCTGAACTTAATCGTTTTCGTTTCATGTTCGACGAATAATCGCTTACAGTCAGTCGGCAAGCTCACGTTTGTACAGAACACTTTGATGACTATCGGAAGGTGAAGAATCAGTTCGATACTGTTAATCATTTCATGAGCGACATCAACAATCAATCATCGATTTTTACTGCATTTTGATAACTGATGAACATAAATGAAATGAACGTTTCGACTAGATATTCATTCGACAATTCTTGAAATGATTACATCAGGTGTTCGAATTACACACATGTTTATAATATATGTATACAGGGTGTTTCAAAGGCCCAGAGTTCTTCTCTGAAAATATAAACATGTATCATGAAACGCCTCGTATGGATTGTTGATTTTTTTATGGAAGAAATCATTTTTCTATAATATTTTCTGAACCCATGTAGATATTTGTTGTCTGAAATTCGGTTGCAATATTCAATTTGTTGAGAGACAATTTCCTATAGACAGCAATTTTCTTAAAATCATACCATCTCACAAAATATCGAAATCTATTCTATATAATTAAAATTGTGAAGGTTTCCTATGAAATGGATGCATAATTACCACTTGAAACTGTAGTAAAGCTTCAAAAAGTAAGCATTTTTATTGTTTTTCCACAAAACGTGGTACAGCCATCACTTATAAACAAGAGAATGAGTGAGTCCGGAGTCTCGAGAAGTATAATTTCATTTCGAACCTCCCTGTAATCTCACAGGCAATAATGTTTTTGTTTAGGGTCCATAAAGTTCCTGCAACAATAGTCTCGTTCAGAACACATCAATGGGCCCGATAATGGATGCCACTTCATCAGCTGGTGACCAGTGTGGTTGGTTCACATAATTTCTTCTTCGATCTTTCCTGCTCGCTCTTTCCTGAGATTTATACCTTGTTGCGACTTGGACACCCACAAATGTACTAGTGATGTTTCGACAGTTTTCATTTCAAAATGAACCACAAAATTACATAACATAGTAATGATAAATAATTTGCAAGGTCGAAATTTTGTGGTACGGCCCTGAAGAAAAGATTGATTGAAAGATCAGAGCCGTAGTAAGGAAATTTTGATCAAAACGAATTCAGATATGGTTTTTGAATGGACTGTTTAGAGGTGAGTAATTCTAGGACCTTTGAAAGATCGATAGATCATCTCTCCTAGGAGAACGTACATCGATAGTTCGTGTATTAAATGGATTTTTGCCGGCCATATTTCAGCACATTTTTGTTGGTATCGGTGCAGGTGTGAGAAAATAATTTGTATCGGTAAATTCTCTAGATCACGTTGTTCTTTAGCAATAATACGTCAATTGATTTATCTGCACTCACTCTGAGTACTATAATATAGTGTGCACGACCAAATAGCTAAGAAGCCGTTTAATACAGATTCCCACTGTTTAATTAATGATTGGTCTGTCCATACTCAGCAAACAGAAACTTGTTGCCGACATAAAAGCTAAATAATCAGTAGCGTCCGTATTCTTCAAAGTTCACCAAAAACTATAACCCCAAACTGAAGGCCAACCTTCTACTCTAAGGGCCATCATCTGAATCCTAATCATAACCTCTTTCCTAACCATCAACATGACATCAAGACGACAGAATGAAACTATCCATCCTAATTCATAATCTCAACCATAATTAAGAGAATGACCTTGACCTTGGTCAAGGTTATACTGTGAGACTAGTCCCTAAATCTATCTTCAGTGCCCTGCAATTAGTCAACATTAATCTTCTGCTGAAACTTCATATGTCATTTGTCTTTGAATTCTCATGTCAACTCGATATACTTCCGGTCATTCATTTGAAATTATCTGTTGAACAGAAATAGGTGTCCATTATCTCCTCTCTTGTCAAGTGATAGGCATATGAGATAGTCCAGTCCCTTGATGCCCTAAAAGGGAATCGCGACAAGTGATATAAAGTTTCCAATGCTTTTTGGCATCAATGCAAGGGTGGCATTAAAACTTTGGTGATACACGATATTGGCGGATCCTTCTCAGAATGTTCTGGACATTATACGGATAGTGGGAGTAGGGAAGATAAAAGGGTAGTTAAGATAATCGGTGCTTCTCAAAATGAGGTTTTTGTCCATATCTCAATGACAACTCATTCATGAGACTGAAACATATTTTCTTTTTTCTGTGTTAAAAAGAGAAGAAATGAAGTCTTCCTCAGTATCTCACATAATTTTCACATCAAATCAACTGATGAAGTGGTTCAATGGCCTTAAGGTGAAGTCCTTGAAAATATTCTCCTGTATTTAAGTGAGCTTATAGAAGTTTTGTTTAATTTATTGCAGACAATTCTTGATCAAAATAGATTTCTTCTTGCAATGGAGCATCAGGATCTGATCATGTTAGAATAAAACTCATTCTACGAAAGTATAAGATAATGGAGATTACACGAATGGCAAGACAGACAATCATGAGTTCCTTCAATCGCTAGTATCATCTCAACAAGGCGTCATGTCGAATGGTACGATGGTACCAATCATTTCTTATCCGTGAGACGTGCCTCAAACATACGAATCGAATATAACACGTGATACAACACAAATAAGTTTGGAAATCACACCAATCTTCTTATTTACCAAGCTCAGACCGAAAAAATTATAGCAATTTCTTTTCCCATTACAAGCGCATGTGTGAGCCAGAACGGCGAGAAATAATTAGTAGTGGGACATTCGCCAGGAAAACAATTTTGCTGCGTCCAATCTTGTACCCATATTCCAATATGAGTTTCGCAATACTTCAGAATAATCTAGTATAGTCCAGGCAATGGTTGCAGGTTCCAAACAAAACGACAACGACTGTTCTAATTCAGCAAATTTGCACAATTCCATGTCCTTATGGATATGCCAGAAGATTCCTGAAACTTCAATCAATATTTCTGAAGTTGTCTTAGAACCCAAGCTTTATGGGCTACTTCAACTCCCTATACTAAAAATTTTGTAAGTAAAACAAGAGACATAGATTTGACCTTGAACTGTCAAATGGTACTTGTCGATGAAAAAAACAATGCACAGTAGAAAAAATTTGATGTTAAAGTGACTTCTGATGAACCATGAAAATTGTACGAATATTCCTATGGAATTTCTCATATTCCATTAATAATTGAAGATATTGCATTGCGAGAATTCATAATTACACTTCAAATTTTTCCATGACGTAACGAATCAAACATGGGAGATACTCCAACCGACTCCTATGAATTCAATAGATTCTTTATTCCTGCGAGAATATCATATATCATGTGACAGAATATCTCGTCCAATTCACTTCATGTTCAACGGCTTATGAAGAATTTCACACACCCACCAATGAGGAACAGAACACACAACAAGGAAAATTAACCGAAGAGAAAGTCGCCGGAGCCGAATGAGAGAATGTTCATCATGTACAATACCATTATTATTAAGATCATTTCTCAAATCAAACTATAGGAATATCGTTGCCACTGGATTTCAAATGAATGTCTGTCTATTGAACCACGACAGTATATCAATCATATCTTCCATTAGTCGATTGTTTTTTAACGACTGTTTCGATATGATTCGTTTTTTCTGTATTGCCTAATATGTAACTTGTTGAATTGCGAATTGATCTTAAAAGGCAATCTTACTTTGGCACTGCTATTAACAAGACATTCTTTTATAGAACCACACATTGAGCAGGTTTACAAATATCAAACCAACCACGTATATTCGAATTCAATGGTACCGTAAATTTGAAGATTCGGTCGTACCAAAGAGGATTCAAGGTCATGTCAAGACTGAGACAAAACTCTTTGAAGTTCAAGTCAAATTTCACATTTGAAAATGACAGACGTCAAAAATTACCATGGAAAAATAAAACAGGCTATATTTTTGGGTGTTAAAAATTTTGTTTAATTTTGATAGTCAATTTTGTACAGTAATTATGTTTTCCTAATTCTAGTACACAGCATGGAATTCCTCTTCTGTAATCAATCCGAGAATTATCTTCTTTCTGCACACCTGAAGAGCACGAGGCTGCAAATTATTTAGTGTTACATCATTAACTAGAGATCATTGGATAAAGAAGCAGCAACAAAAAACTCATTATCTAAATGTGATCATTGTGAACGGACCAAAGCAAATGAGCAGAGGAATTTACACGGAATATCTGTAAAGCAATTTACGAGAATTTTGCCAATTAGAATTGGTTGGTAGTTGTTTCATGGCCTTGCTCACTTTACAACCAAAGACTCAACGCATATTCGGAAATGAATTGACCTTTGCCTAGCCAACTAGATGAGGTATACAGTTCGTTCCAGTTGAACTGAAGTTAATTTATTTAAGCAAGATAGTTGTGACAGCTCGCCAAACAGTGCGGTGTTGCTGCTTCTCTTTTTTTCAACGGTCCTCCGAGTAAATTTCAGTTAATCATTCGAAAATTGGATAAATATCGACTAAAGATAACCGTTGAGTAGTTTTTTTCAATGTGTGTTGAAATTTGACTAGACTAAAATTTAAAAACTTCATTAGTGAATCAAAGATTTCTCCTCAAATAAATTTAGCATCGTTGTGAAATCAGTGTTGCCAAAATTATCGATGCCTAACTAATGGTATCGAAAGATAACCGAATCTGTCAGAAGTGTATTTCGTAAATAAATAAACTATATAATTCATCATCATTATTGCACAGTTTGAGGAATTAAAGATTCAGAAATCGTTCATGGTTTGACATATGTCGTTGTTTTCATGTTCCCCACTTCAAGCGTTACAATAATGCGTTACAATGTGTCGTAAGCCAAAATATCATCAAAAGGATATTTGACACGCTTGAGTAGAACGTGAATTTTCCAAGAAATAGTGACCATTATTCGCAGTTGTGTATTCTAAAAGTGAACCAAAAGGTGGGTGGCAATCCATAAAGACGAAAGTAACAACATCTTCGACGTTTTTGCTCGAGCATTGGGTCTACTGACCGAGTACTACGACACTATTTAGCGGCAACTGTGACATTTATGTCATCAGGAATATTGTAGACATTGGCGTACAAGCTATTGGAACATCATCGGCGATTTCTTTCAATAAACAGTGAGGTTAGGTTAGCTTGGAAATCACCATCGTCACATCCGAATCAAGTCAAATGCTAAAGCAATTACATTTTCGATATGCAATTCTTCAATGATGTATTTATCACACCCTCCAAATTCCTCTGTATTGCAGTTTTCTACACATATGGGAGTAACTTCATTATATTAATTAATATGGTTGAAGTACCTTCATAGTTGATAGTTTTTTATATAAACATTGGAGGACAGTGGCCCCAAAACATTGCCCTGTGGTACTCCCAATCGTTCGAAGTTGTTCAATCAACTATATAGCTAGACCAAAGCTTCTCCATCTACGATTTGATAAATTTTTATTGATTGTAGAACTTTGGAATGTAAAAATACATCGACAGTATACTGAAACAACGCATGAAATTGTCCTAGTGTACGCCAATGCAACGCAGCGTATGGATACGTAGGCATTACATCTTTGGAAACGTAGTTAGCAGAAGCCATCCAATAACGTTTTCGCGAAAACTGTAAACAATACATTCTGAATGGAAATGTCGGCATTATGCACGATAACTACAGAATTCGACACGTTCAATGGCGCCTCACAAGACTATGTGTTTTGTGTTAGGATTTGATTTATCCAACGTCAAACATTCATGAATAAGAATACAGATATGCAGCTTCGATATCGAAGCAGTATCACATATATTGACGATTCCTCAGGTAATAAAAGAGGAGAAATATTCGTTTCGACAGCGGTTTGACAGTATTTGAAACCTCTATCGTTCAGAGTTCTGCCTAGGTGAACTGAATCACACTGTAGTCTACTATTACTTCATAGATATTTGTTCGAGAAAACAGGATATGGGATATCCTCTGCGAAGTTTATAAGATTATAGATATTCTTAGACTATTTCAAAATTTGTCATGGCCAGTCCACGGATTTTGTAGCATAGAATATTTCCAAATGGAATGAGAGTCACGGGTAGTTGAAAATAAGCTAGATAATCATATCGTTCACAATTTACTATTAATTCAAAGAGTTGCACACCCTGTGTATTTTGTTTACCCTATACGATAACATTGTAGGCATGCAATATCTAATTTCAGATAACTTCCGTGTATGTCATTCATTTGAAAATAATGAAGATTGATCATACAACAAGTGAATCTGTTAATCTTGCAATATATGACAAAAGTGCCAATAAAATGAGCTATTTTTCGTAATATTGGATTTCTATCACGTTTTAATTATACTCGTAGCCCAAATATTCAGATATTGAATGACAATATCCCAATGTATACAGAATAATCGTCAACCGAGTGTAATTAGTAGCCAGGTGATAAAAGTTTATGAGAATAGCGGTAGCCAAATAACTGTCACATGATGATTAAAATATTCTGATTGTTTGGATTATGATATATTGATTATATCATCATACTAGATGACGTAAAGAACCACTTATCTCTGTATACATTTCCGATCCAATAATCATGCAAGACTAGCGTTGACACTTGACAATTGACTGGTATATTGTATATTTTTTTTATCAGAAGAAGAATCATATGCGGTGAAAACAACGCCTGGTTAATTAGCAGAAATGAAATAATGACTTGTTGAATTGTTTCATCACAGCTTGTTACTTTGTTCTTGTGTAGAAAAGTCACCTAATGGTTCGTGAAATGGATGACTGAGATGGAGGAAAGCCAGCAATATCTGCGAATGACAGAAATCAATCAAAAAGCGAAAGAGGTTGTCACCGATTGCGTTGGCGTAATCTCGAAAACAACAGGGACGTCATCATAAACACATTTTAGCCCGAGATTCTGGAAAATACTAGTCATGCCCAACCAATTTAACCGATGGACGGACCTATCGTTAGCAAACAATATTGTGGTGACTTGTGGGAATTAATCGTTGAAATATTATAAGTATGGCAGCAGTTGTTGACTTTCTGGATGTGACGATTTTTCTCTTTCAGCATCTGTAATTGCAACTGGCGAAGACCAGACTTTTTGGAATCATGGAACACCACTTCCTTCATTTGTCATAACCACATCTGGTCTATGATGTACAAGCCACAACTATAAATGACGCTGTCAAGTGTCAACTGTCAGGGTTGAGCCATGCAATTTAGATTGTGTAAATGGAGCTTGCAGTTCAAGATTTCGAAATGATTCACTGTCGATGTGGTTAATAATTATCTCCACTCCAAAGACATAACCTCATTGCAGCGAACACGATCGAAATAGTGTCGATACCTCATAGTACCGAAGTATGGAGACTATATATTGTAGTAACAACGTCTTCACTACCGTCATCTATTGTTGTAATCTGTTCGATGATTACAGGTTATGATCAGGGATTCAATATCGAGACGCTAGGTCAGAAATTCCTTTTTGTCACACGTGACGACCTTCGCCGTGCCCGCTATGGATGGAACACAATTCAGATTAGAATTATCATTACATGGCAACCACAAGGCTATATTTGTGTTGCTGGGTTCCCAACGCTATATAAATCCGAATAATGGCAGCAGCATATATTTTGACATCATTATGTGGCGGTCACGTTTCGTATAGTAGCCGGTGTTGATCACGATTTTCGAATGACAATTTGTACAACAGTATTTCAATCACCCAGGTTGGCATCAATCGGTACCCAGGGCTATAAATCACAAAAAGAAATTCTCGAAATTTAAGCAGTGGATAAAGCAGCTATGAATTCTTGCAATTCAACAAAAAAAAAACGAAAATGTAATAGTCAACACACACAATATGGTTGTATTGTCGCATCTTTTACTTACCATTAAATATGAAGGAAGAGGAGTATCAATGATGTGTAACAGTATCGTTTTATTTCAAATTATTCTATAGACCATGAGAAACAACAACATAAAATGACGCTTCTAGCGAAATTTTCATTTGGCATTAAAAAACCAAACCACAAACATTTCCGGGTAGTTTCATCTTAGGGATTCGATATCTTGATATCCCTACTCATATTAAGATCCACTTGCATTTATCCAACTGCTCCTTTTGATGGTTGAAGAGTTATCACATAATATAAAGACGAGAAATTGAAGAATATAATATTGGTGGGTATCTATAACAGAATGAGCATACTTCAATGTCTCACTGATGGTCGACTTCCAATATATCGGATCGAATAGAAGTGGAGTGGTTCGATAATTAATAGAATTACGTTTTGCTCTTTCGTGGAGGACTATACGATGTACTTCTTTGTGACTGGAATCCTCAAGAGACTCATATCTGATTCTGATAATCAGGAAAGAGAGCTATTTACTAACAGAAGTTACGATACCATTCTCACCACTGGGAAAAAAACGGTGGAATGTTCCTTGTTGATTCCGTTGCAATATTTCAGATCGCAGAATATATAATACTGATTCGTGAATAGCTTCGCGAAAATTGATGCTAATAGGGATGTTTCTATGAAGAGGAACAAGAATTCAGTCTCACGAAATACAAAAAAGAGGAGCTCAATTTGAAACCTTCTACATTATCTGAATTAATAGTTGAAGTAGAAAAATACATCTCCACAATTTTCGTCATTCATGCTTGTAAATACCAAGACCACTCATTTCACCCCCTCGTGTTTTCTTTATATCGTCAATTCATCTGAAAATCCTCATTCCGAATACTGTGAGGACGACCCTTGCCTTGTATCTAATGCCATCCAGAGATAAGTACAGCTCTTGGCTGTATGTTGCGAGGTGGATATTTTCTGAACAGAAAATGATGGAATGGACCAACAGGATTGTATCTCTTCATGAGCTACCATAGTAAAAGTCTTCTTTTCTCATAATTATATTCCAACTTTACGTAACTGTGATTTGGGTCTCATTCAAATTGAATTTGATCAGACAATGACAGTTCCTATACGTTGACATGGAATCAAACAACTGCCATGTCAATGTCAACCTCACCGGTAAAAATCCAGAGGGCGCTGTTCGTAGGAATGACACGGTTTATAGTGATTCCGTGGTCTTAAATAGAAGATCGAATGGGCCAGTCTATGTTATGATGTGAAATGAGGATGAGCGGGCAATAATTAATCGGTTCCCTGAAGAACGGTAGACAAAGGGCGAACGCCGGCCAAGAAGGCCTCCCGAGATCCCGGTTTCGAGAGGTCTGCAAAAGAAGGAGGCGGAAAGGGGGTCCCATCAGGGAAAGGAATAGCTCACGGTCAAACTAAGAGCCGGCCACTTAATGTGTCGCTCGGGACGTGGCTAACACTGTTGCCAATAATAGGAAAGTCGGAATGGATAGCATTAAGTCGAATTATTTCGATATCCAGTACCCCAGTTTAATTGTCTTGAGCTTGTGATTCCCATTTGGTTTGCAAATGGAGCACCAAGTTCTTTGCTTGCTATTTCTCAAAACGAATTTTTGGGAATAGATTTTGACTCTAATCTCTCGTTTACCAATCATTGTGTAAATGTGATGAAGGATCTGAATAGCAAGTGCTATCAAATTAGAGTTTTAAGAAATGTTCTGGATGAACAAGCATTGCTTTTATTTTATTATGGTATGGTATGCATTTAAATTGTGGAAAGGAGTTTATTATTATTATTATTGAATTATGTGCGTGTATATATTGGTATATTATATGTTTGTGTTTGTATCTATTGTGTTGAATTCATAAAAGTGACGAATTTGTATATTTTCACTTATGAGTTTTTTCGTCACTTGCCCCATGCCTTGTAGTTCTTTTAATGGACCGATAAAAATCTATCTATCTATCAAAAACATCAGGAGCAATTGGTAAACGTTGAATATCACTGATCAAAGTTCACATTACAACTGTGAGCTTATCTCTCGACATGTTTCTCAATTTCTCACTTCATTATCAATGTTGTTATTAACGGAGATATCGGATTCTGTGGCATATCAGATTCTCATGGCCCGAATTTAATAATTCGGACATCTCCTGTATGCGAACGGTGAGCACAGTTTTGGTGAACCATACAGGTAATCGACAATACTGCTTATTTTGCCTATGGCGAGGATAGGCGATGTCCGAAGCAGACGCAATTCACTGTCCTTCAATCCTAAACGTTCCTGGACCTGATAGATACGAAATGCGATCCACTCGATACTTAATTAAAAATGTTCTCTCAAAGCATTTTGAGTTATTCTGATTTATCGTCTTTGAAACGAAATAATATGGTATATTTTTTCAATGACGTATTTTCAATAGGAATATCTCACAGAATTTATTATTGCGAGTTCAGGTGTGATATTATTTTCATTATTATTATTTGGTTCTGAACTCCAAAGGGTAGGAGAGGTGGCAAGAGCAAAAGAAAAGGGAGAAACAAAAATCGAGGTTAAAAGATGTTGTATCAGTACAAACGTAGGTTACGTGTTCTACGATGTGGTGTGTAGGAGTTCGCTACCTAAGGCGAAGGGTCGAAATGGCCGATGGAAGTCTGCTCTTCTCTGCCGTCTACGTGATGGACATACTGACACACGACGGCGGAAGCCAGTCGTAGCGCTTTCCCATTCCGGCATAACCTTATCATCAATTCACCAAAACTTCCCCTTCATACTTAATTGATTCCATACATCTCGCAGATCCTATAGTCGTCATATGTTAGTGCCGAGGATAGGATAGGATCGATATGAATCCGAATGAGGTCTCGGCGAGCTCATCGATAATATTTTAATGACATGAGACGGCTGGCTGGCTACGGAATTGCTTTTGGTTTTTACATTTCATGTTGTTCCGAAGCCGAGTGGGATGATCATTATTATTATTTCAACACAATCTCATCGTCTCGCTTCTTAATCTAATCAGATTTTTAAATTCAATCGAAATTAACTCGTCACAGGCAGGCATTCACCAAAATTCGATTTAGGAGCATCCGCCAAAATTTCAACACATGCAAGATTCAGCAAACTGTTTTTGGATAAATAATCGATTTCAGAAATAACATATCCATTACCATTTCCTTTTTAGTTCTAAATATGAATATTTGACATAAAATTCGCTATGCCAATGAAACCATTTTGTTATTGAGTACCCACTTGTTTTTTTCCAGGGTAAAACTATGCAATGTAAACACAAATCAATTTCTCATGCTATTAGGCCATGATCACAAGATACTGGAAGGAATTGTAAGTCAACTGAAATGTATTCACTTGACGTTTACTTGTCGCGAGCGCCATCTATAAAAATGGGCGTGTCCTTTTTGTATCAACTTGTCAGTGAATTGATTGTGAATGCATGGCTTGTAAGGTTGCTCATTAAACTTTGACCTGATGATTTTAGTAGTTTCATCTTGTGATAACTTGGAATTCTCGAACCGTTAATGAATTTATTAATCTAAAAGCTGAATGGCCGCCTTGAGATAAGACGTAACATACGACTCAAGGGAGCAATGTCGTGTAGTAGGTAAGTGTTGTAAAGCCAGCACGGGCTGATATTTACGACATTTTGCCGAGTCCAGACGGAACATGGACGGTCCAGCAGAATTACTTATGGCAAGCACACTTATGAATCAACTGTTATGTCCCTTTTGGTGCTTGTTCAGGGGATTATGACGCGAATGTGATTCACGCTCCTGTCTGTCCCCTTTACGGGAGTTTTGTGAATGAGGGTAGGTGTCAAAATAATTCCCACCGGGCAGTATAGTGCAGAGGAGAATTTCATTCTGAAAATACATTTCGTGCTCCCGTCTTTGGAAAGAACTATCTGGATCGAAAACTCCATTCATTTCAGACTGAGCCAAAACATTCCGAAGATGTTAAGATCAAACTTGAACTATTTCAATACTTTGCTCCAGCTTTTTAGTCGTCTGAATTTCTTTGCACATATTTCATGGGTAATATCTGTAGTTTTCGTAATACATATTACTCGAGAACTATACTAGATGAAAATTCAGTCTTTTTAGAGTCTTCAATGTTCGTATGGAGGCTCCCAGAGCATCTACATTGACTTTTCATAGGTTTTTTCCTTGAAAATATGGGGTTTTTGGAGATTTTCGTGGGTTATTGCGACTTTTTGGGTTTTTTCGAAATTTTAAACATGAAATATCTCGAAAACTATGCTAGATAGAATGATAGAAATCCTCAAACGAAAATATACACCAACAATTTTCTTCACATGAATTCTTCAGAGTGATAACTGTGTATTTTAGTTGTTCATGATTTATATTACAACAAATCGAAATTCGTTTCTTCAGAAATGATATCACTAATTTCCACCTCTTCAAAGTTTCTCAAATAACGGTTCCCACTTATATCGGCTCACCCTGTATAACCACAAGAGAGTATATGATAGACTGGATTCTCGTATAGTTTAATTATGTTTTTGATGATAACTGGTCGAGTATGATCTTTATTCGAGCAATAAAATGTGAGCAGAGTCAGTGCGAAAAGTCTGATAACGAGTATAGAGATAAATCAATAATATAGTCTGGAACTCTTACTAAATCTCCTTCAGATGTTTCTCGATTTCAGGTTAATCCTGATAAATTCCAGCTTCTAATAGCATCGTAGGTAAGTAAAATTAATGAACACACACGATATTGTCAAACGCAACATAATGTCGAGTGAGTTAGTTATGGCTTATGAATTTTCATCTCTCGAAGATACGCGCAGTCGTATGAGGTTTTATGATTTATAAACGTCAATTTGGAGCTTTTTTATTATGTTTTAACGTCAAATTAGCATGGCTTGTGTTTCGCTTGCTCGCGATATTAAGAAGTGGTGATACGATTGTATGCTTCAGATTAAGTTTTCTTCAGCGTTGGGGAAGGAACATCATACAGAACCGTATTCAAAGAATTAACATCGTTACTCCATGAATTGATACTAGGAATCACGTGGTCAACAAAAAGAAGTATGATTATCTTTTCGCGGTCACTGTTTCATTTAACTACTTTTCTAGTGCAATATCTTTCCAGAATTGCATTTCATTAATAGACTTGAAATAGTCTGGCAGTTATCAGTTCCCTCGGAATATCTTGAGAACTACTGCGAGAGAAAGAAGAACGGCAACAGTGCATATTCTGTCAAGCTGTCATCATGATTTCTTCTCGAATAGCTTGAAAGAGAGGTATGGAATTGTCGTTTAGAATGAGTCTCTCTCTGCGTTGCTACTATGGGATATCAGTACTGCATCGAATTGAATGGAATAAATTATAATATGATGATGCAGAGTTGGATTTTTTTGCGAAATCAAGAAGTTTTGTTGGACAGATGAAATCCGGTCCTGAATTGTAGACAAGATTCCCCAGCGGATTCGGTCCTTTGGACATTTTTCCGGAGTATAAAGCGCTAATTTAATTTTCCTCCCTGTTTATAATGGGATGCGAATGTCAAAGCGTTTCTACGTCTCCCTATACTTGTTGCCTGCGGTGGCCTTTGGCTTCCTGGGTCCCCATCAGTTGCGTACAAATCCCCGGAGTTATACCGGAAGCTTTAAAACACGTTCACGGGATCTTCTTTTTCGTTATTAATCACTTAAGGTTTTACATCGCTTTATCGCTTCCTCGGTCTTCTGCCCGCCCGTCTTACGAATTTTGTCGTCAAATATCGACCAACTATCCATGACATGCAGATGATAACAATATCAAATGTCATTCATTATTATTTGACGTTCCATGTCTCAGAGGATTGTACTTTGCATTGATACAATTCAAGTTGAAATCTATGTCAATTTTACAGATTTGATCTCACTTGCCTTTGACATTATTTATTGGAAATATCAGGTCTACTGCAGAAGACCAAATGACGCCAATTATATTCGTAATTTGGATATTAATCTATCCAAGAATCATCATAGATGTTGTTCTTGCCTGAGTATTTGTATTTTATGGAATAAATCACACCAGATACTTGCTATTTGTGAATATTTATCTGTAGAATTGTTATTAGCCTTCATAAATTTTGATTTTGTTGCATTAATTGTGCCCCCATTTCATTCCCTGATGATGAAAACCTTGTGTGATAAACATTCGATGTATTTTATGAAGTATCAGTAACATTCCAAGACCAATATACTACAGCACAAGTAGTTCTATTTATAAAAAAATGTATTCTCGGCTCTCTTTACCCATACCAAACCCATACACCACCACTTCAGTTGGCGTATTATAAACAGCAGAAATATTGTCAATATTATTAGAATTGAGAAAACGTTTGTTGCGGTAAGCATCGAATTCGTATTGTGGGGGGTCCTAGCAGGGGATACACTTCCATTCTATTTTGGGGCTGGTTGTGGAACCAGTAGCGTACTCTCTATACATTTGAGGGACTATACATTTCACCAAAATGAGTTCATGGTTCGGATCCCACTGTAAACTGTAGGGCCTGCTATTCTTCACCCACAGAAGTTCTGACTTATGGGGAGATGGTTGAAATAATTTTGAATGCGTTATTATTTCAATTATAAAAGAATCAACTGAGGATTCAGGATTAGAAATAGTATACCACAAGGACAACGTTCGAAGTGTTCCTCTAGCTCAGTTGATGCGAGATGTAAGAAGTTGTAATCGTAAGATCGAAACAAACTGTATTTCATTGTCATATAATGGCAGCCTTTTACGAAGTTGAATAACAAGAACTTGTCTCTTTCGTGAACATAGAATGGTATTCTATATAAATCATGAGAGATTTGTAAACGCCATTCCTAGACATGGACTAAATAGACTTGGTGAATGAGGAACTCGAGGTAAGTGACAGCGCACCGAGTGACCAATGGCCTTACCAATTATCATTTGTCAAGTGGCCGGTTAATGAAAGTGACCAGCGGCTATAGGAACAGGCAGCAAACCCATTTACAGCTGCCCTTTATCTTCCCAACCCTTTCAGATATTCTGCTATACCCTCGATACGCATGCCGAACTGTCACTAACATATAAAACACTCTGTTGCGGGTTGGTTTCGTTTTCGTGAAAAATTATTCTTAGAATGACTGGCTGATTACTGGAAACGTTACACCCTGATGAATGAACTTCGAGAAGGTTAGGATGCTTCGCGATCATCACCGAGCATTCATTTACCTCTAACGGCATTCAAACTGTCTCAGTTGAAACTTGGATCGTTGTTATACGGACGCATGTCCACCAGAAATCCTTCATTTTAGGATTTCCTTCATGCATCCTCCTGAAGGTAATCCAATACACAAATATCATGCTTTGGCCATGACGTCATGCTCATCAAATGCCATTATCAAAAATAGCCGCGACAATTTGAAAAAAAAAATTCATGCAGTCGTAGCATTAAGAGATGTCGCGGATTTTTTCTAGATGATGGATTTTTTTCTTGTGTCTACATGAAGTAAGGATAGGCTGGTTAAATTTTCCCACTGTGTGTTTAAATCAATAAGTTAGATAGATCAATGTGATTAAGGTAACCACATGAAGATAATGATGATAGTGAGAGAAGATCAAAACGAATAATACACCGCTGTCAGAACCACAATCTCAAACTACTTCAATAAATTGATGATTGAATCTCTAATCACAAACGAATATCCTGAAATAGCTTGGTAGTGAGTTGAAATAGCCGATTTGAAGTACAGCTTGACGTACACACGGACGACATGTGTGTTTTCTCTAGATAAAACTGAGAGAAGCAATCTAAAGTTGACGAGAGTCAGGATCAGAGATCCACCTTTTTATCCGGAATCAATTAAGATCCTATTAGCTTTTAAACTGACCCCAGAGACATTTTTTGTTTGATGGTGTCGGGAAACACAGTTCATCACCCCTGTGAACATCGACGTTTTTCAGTTTATTGGAGAACTCCAATGCAGTTAATCTTCTCTTTTTGTGGCTTCGCTTCACCATGGACACTTGGACGTGGATATAATTTCGCCTTCCACCCAGCTTGATGATTATTCAAAAGTCAGGAGGTATCAAAGAAGGATAAAGCTCCACGGGAGATATATATTTCAGTCCGAAACTCGTTTTGGACCTAAGCATTGCGGTCTTCCTAGAATTATCCTGCGTGACCCTGCTTATTATTTAATGGCATATTAAATTATCTGGGTTTATGTCAAATTTGCGGCTGTACATGCATGCTCCGAGGTGAAATCGCAGATAACTGTTAATTCATCAAGGTTCTATGAAATCACTGGGAAATTCATAGAAGGGCGGACATTGCCAGACACGATATACAATGGGGGCTAATAGGTTGGATTACTTTTGAAGCGGTCTTTGGAATTCTCTTTCGCTATTTCACAATGTGTTAATATTAAATGAAGTGAGATAATATTGTAGAAAGGAGGAATCACTGTAGCAGAGATTGAATTTTGTTCGTTTGATTTGCCAGTGTTATCAAATATGGTACTGAAAATCATGGATCTTTGTGAAGAAACATTTGGAGACTGTTCATTTTATGACCAGTGACAATAAAAATACAGGAAGAACAGTTCAATGGAATAGTATGAAAAGACGTTTGCAACATTAGTCTAGTCTAAATCATTAGTTAGAATCAGTTGGGCCACAACCGTTCCATTTGACTATCATTGGTTTGAATTTCTAAACTAGACTTTTTTCGTCATATGGGCCATCTTTGAATTTTCTCTTGACCACTGTTCTTCTGTGTTCCTGACCATTTTATATCATGTTAGTTGTTCCAGAAGTGTTCGGTTAATTTTGATGTTCTGCTTCCTCCTCGTTGAATATAATTTCAGTTTCAAAAACTAGACCTAATTAGAAGCACTCTTGAAATTGAAGAATGATTCCTGGTATGGACGCCAAAAGTCTCTGATCCAATTCTATGTGTTCTTAAATAGAAGGTAGGGAGTAGAAAGCAGTGAAAAGTCAAGTCTAATCGCCCAAAAAGTCGCTGAGTTGAACCCGCATTCCATAGCGTACGCGTCTGGAAATTAAAATTTCCCGGCGGTTGGTAGCAGTGCTCTTCCTCGAGCCTGCAATTTTCTCAGGGAGAATCAGTGTTATAGATCACAGTTGTCACAAGCCGTTAATACGTGAGCCGAAAGCAGAGAAAAGGTGGGTGGATTTCCCGTGACAGTCATCCATCTTTAAAGACACTCCCGACCGCTTAGGCCCTGGCTCCTTATCGCCATTCCGGCATTCTTATCACGGCTCGCCACCTAAACCCCGCTACTCTTATCGTGACTCTTTCTCGCATATGTACCCACTATATATGTCCCCAATATCCACTGGGAACACATTAAGACGAACTATAACGGTTACAACCACCTCTGGAATAATATTAAATTCGGATGTGGAATTCTCGAATTGTGGTAAAACTATGCCCATGAATTATTTCTGCTCCAGCAGTTGATGCAGTGACACATTCGTGGAAATTGTTTTTCTTTTCTTCTCCCTCGCATGTTTTGTCATGATTGATCACCTGCTCTGTATTCCAGGCTGCTTTCGAGTGACTCTTTTCAGGAGCTGAACTTATTTTAGATTCATCTGTGCGAATAAATTCATCAGAGCAGTTTTTCGACCCAATGAATCGAACCCAGTCCAAGGCCAATCTATTCTATTTTCCAATCCCAAGGTCACTGTGGAAAAGTCCAAAAGTCACCAGAATATTTTTGAATCATACATAAACTACTGCTCCAAAGAAACACCCTGTGAACGCAAATTCAGTTGCTGGTAAACAATGATGTATTGAAATCTTGAAACGTCCGTATTTTCCTTTCCTCGAGCTCATTTGAGATTTCGAAATGATATAAAGAGCAGAATGTCCTGCCCATATATCATTCCATGGACCACATAAATCCCTGCTGACATTATAATTACGTTGTGAATAAGTTGACTCCTCAGGCGCCCGATTCTTGAACCTCAACACTATCCAACATGAGACTTCAATTGACAGAAGACTCAACTTCTTCAGCATCAGATAATTGTGTTTGTATTCGATTATTGTGTATGTATGCGTATATGTATGTACATTGCAGTAAGGAGGCATTGAGAGCTCATTTTAGATGAAATATTGATCGTTTATCGGATGTTTACAATATCGTCTCTGACCCAGTCTCGACTCGAGAAGAATCGATAACAATTCGAGGATTCATGCTGAATCAATTTGACTCCACCATTCAATTATTCGACTATAATAGTGAGTGAAATATCAATCCTAGATCCTTCATGTGGTGATTGGTAATGAAATATTTCGTGAGAAAAATTGATTTGCATTTTTATCTGGTTACTTTTTCAGTCATTCTATTAGCAAATATATCATTTAGGAGTGAATTGAGAATCAGTGGACCAAAGGATGATCCTTGGGGTGGTCCAGAAAACTTTTACAAATTGTGTTCGCTCCTGAATCGATTCGATAACTTCACACTGAAACTAAAAAAAAATCAACCAGAATTTTAGAATATGTGCTATATTTATTTAATTTTTTTAGCTACGTTAATGTTTTGAATAGTTCATCCGGTAAAGTTGACGAAACTACTCAACTCATCCGTATTCTATTATTATCTTTCAACTTTCCCAATACAGATGATACAAACATTATCTTTCAGTGTGAAAACTCTATTTCAGCATAATCTCGTTCCGTTTACAAGTTCAATTATCACCAGTTAATTTAATGTATTTGCACTATTTTTCAGAAAACAAAATAATAAACAAATCTCTTTGGAGCTGAATCAGATAACACCTAAACGAAATTTTATGACCACCAACTATTTCTGAATTTATGTGTTATTTTGGTTTGAGAATGCGAATGATATGGGACAACGTGCATTTTATGAGCATTCGACAGGAACCAATAATATTTATCCAAATCCATGATTATTCTTTCTATTTTTAATAGGATTGTATCCAGTTGCTTGTTTATCGAGAAGACAATTTTGGGTCACCTATTTCTATGGCACAGAACGCTAGCTGTCACTTTCTGTGTATTGAAGTGGATAACACTATATCTCTTTTACGAGTTCCTCGCTAATGCATTCATAACGAGCAACTTCTGTTCTGTGTGGAATCGGATTTCTTACGACAAATACCGTACAAAATATAACAACATCACTGAACTGATAACTGATATATGAACTATAAATAAAAGTGTATTTCACATGATGTTTCTGGTTTATTTAGAGTATGTACCTTAAAGTAAATGCGACACGGACTACTGATACAGGCCAGATGTAATTTATTTCTGGATCACAGTTTATGTTTATAAAAGGCAGACATTCGTGTCATTGATTTGCCATTGTAATCAGTTTGGTTCAGATATGATATCTTACCAATGATCCAATAAAACATTGAACGTTTTTTATATTTATTTTATTATAGAAATGAGGGTTTTTTCTGTTCAACTTGTAATGATGACATAATGCATAATAGCACAGCTGAAGTTGTTTCATTAAAATATCCTAGTAGGCTATCTCAATGAATTTGAGACAATATTCATTTCATAATATATCGGATTAAGACATGTAACAGGCCATAAAATGAGACAGTAGAGCAGAAGTAATTTCTCCGACAATGCACATTTCATAATCGGCATATCTGGAGGCTTTGCCGGTCCTATTAAGCCGAATCTTTTTTTACGAACCGTATAATGAGTAGTACGCGTAACCCTTTTTCTAATTTTTGCGTCTCTAATGCATTTGAGTGTCTTTAGTGGCACTGTCACCCTCTTAATGAGCACATAAAAAGGCCAGTTTGTTATTAGGGTTTCGACTTGTAATGAGGTTGTAAAAAATAATATGCCATCTTAATTAACAAAAAAAAAACACTGTAAACTTAGGTATATCAATTCCTTCAGCTTCGCCGTAATGTACAGAATACATTAAAAAGTTAGTGTTGCTGAAGAATGAGTTCGTAAGAAGTTTAATGTGGATTAGTTTCATTGTACAGATCCGGCGTGGGTGTATAAGATAGAAAATCTCAAAATTCTTTAATCCAGATTCAAGATTACGTATCATACCATACTTTTTTCTGTTACTTGCTCTCATTGCTTTAGATAGACAGTGATGAAAAGTGTAGTGTTCTCAATGATTCTTTATTAATTTGATAATCCTAGCTACCCTGCTGTCCTGAAATTGGCAAATTCAATTCATTTTTGAACTTCGATCATATTTTCTAGTTGCACATTTCGAGAACTTATAGTTTGCAATTCTTTCGATTCACATGATTGTTTTCTATCAACTGTTGAGACTTTTTAGACATTTCTTAAGCATTCAGAAGACCCCCTGTATGTGCGAATTTATTATAGTTTATGTCAGGTAACTTTGAATGTAATTAAATTAGTTTTTGAATCCTTTCTGCGGTAGTTCAACATTGATACGGTCCTGTACGAGAGTGAAATAGCGAATGTCCTGAAAGTCGTTAATTAGTAATATTTTACAGCTACGTACTTCGTTTTCTGTCTTGCCTCGCTCGGTAATTGTAGTGAAATGTAATTTGTACGACGACGAACCTGATAAATAACCGAACTCCGTAACTTATCAGGAGGAATTCCTCTCATCCCGGTTTTATAATTTGTTAGAATTTAATAAAAAAGACAATTCGAACAAACTGCGAACTGAAAATATATTGCAGTTGAATGGTAAATGAATATTATACAGGGTGTAACTAAATGAGTGTAACATATTTGAGGAGGTGATTCCATCGAAACAAAGATAGAATCTTTCATATGAAGAAACTTAAGATACAGCGCCTTATTTGGACGAATACGTGGCTCAATGCGACGTCTAGACGCATGCGTAATATCTGAAGGTCGCTGAAGGTAGACATATTGAACATTTACTATGATTTCTACATGTTGTATGTTTTGTTATTAATAAATTAGTTTTGTTCATCCCCTTCAATCACTTAATGCAGGTAGTGAAATAAGTTTTTGCTGCAAACCGGTTTATTTTGGGCTAAAAATTCAGGGACATTCATTGTTTAGATTGAAACATGCTATCGGAAATAAATTTTTAAATGGTTAACAAATAGTAGGAGAAAAAGTTACATTGGAAATAAATTTGAGGGGTTGTGTTTTCCACCCCTTACAACCATGGGGTAAACCAAATGAATTACTGTGTAGCAAAAATCGTCGAAAATAAAAAAATAATAAAAATCGAGCTCCCTGATATTTCAACGTCCAGGCCAAATAAAAAAGCCGTAAAACGTGGAAACACGGTAACGATTTGTCGTCTAATGACCGAAGTAATGTGTGTCTGGTGGTGCTACTACTTGTCTATTCAGGAAGGCCGAGCGAGGTCATAGATATCGTTCACCGGTGACTGGGACTGCTCTCGAGAGTGCCACACTGATCGAAATGATGGAATCTTTTAACCGCCGAATGCGCAGCTGGGGGGAAATAGCCATGATTGAGGACGACTTCACTCACTCCAAACGTTTCGCCCCTACTACAGGGTGACACTATCACGTACAGGGCACCAGGATTGCTAATATCTATACGTCCTACCACAGTTCAATTCTATTCTAGGCACAGTTGGGTCACTTGGCTTCCGTCCCTTTGAGGTCTCATTTTTTATTAGACGAGTGCACAGACCTAGTTTCCAAAGGGAACGCCCTGTATATTGTCGCATCGGCTGAGCGATGCTAATAATTCTTTTCAAGTGGTAAAACATAGTTCTATACCTAGACAGTAGGGTGATTTTCAACCAATTTTTTTTTTCATAAACCAAAGTCTGACATATTCATTATTATTATTCAACATTTGCCATTTTTTGTAATAATGCAATTCAAAGTTCATTGAACGAAATGATTCGAACAATAATTTAAATGAAAAGAAATCATTGCTCATGTGGAGTTTGATGAATTTGATTCATCTTCATGTAATCAAATCATAGCAAGAACTCCAATGAAATGTCCGATTAACAATAATTTTTCAACCCTGTAGGCGGTCGCTCCATCGAAATACATTATGAAACAGTTTGCGGGCATTTTTATTGGCATCTAAGTACGATATCAATATATTCGGCCCTTTATATGAGGTCTGAATGTGCCGGGGTTGAGAATTATCGTGGCATGTCACAGTAATTGACAAAACATGAGTACAGGGATGCGAGGATGGATTTTTTAGGGTGAGAAGTCATGAATTTCATCTCCCCAATTCCGGGAACAGATAAATATCGTTTACGGAGACAGTAGAGTCTTGTCTTTGGGATTTGTATCATCAGAAATCAATATTTCAAGAATATTATATCAAAGTTACGATTGACGGATATCATCAACCGTGTCGTCTTAAAAAATCGCAAAAACATACCCCCTTTTTGGACAAAGATATGGAATTTCACCGAACTTTTTGAATTGGCGACAGTGTTTGACTTTTTGTTTTTCTGAAATTCTAAAATTTCCTCCGAAATTTCCTTTTCATTTCCTGTCAACACAAGATATTCGAGCGGGGGGGCCACATTATTTTTTCCATAATCATCGAGCATCCCCTTGAATGAATAGATTATAATTGGTGTGTATCTTTTTTGCATGTGGTGAAGTCTAACGTGCAATAAATAATGAGTCGAATGTTGGTTCGTTATCTGAGATCTCAGAAATTTCAAGCGTCACGTGAACAAAAGGGACAATTAATTGGAAGAAGAATAATTTCCTTTCCAGTGATGTCCGATGTCCAGAAAACTAATTATCGCGAGACGCGAGACGTGAGAGTGGGAAGAAACAAAACCTAATTACAGAAACGAGTAGACCTGATGACAACACATTACCGGGACGTCCTGGAGGACTCGTCAAAGCTCCTGCTGCAAACACCCATTTCCTTTCTCACGCTCCACACTCTGAGTTACGGCTCAAACACGTAAACTTCACCCTGATCATCTGGAAATATTTCCAGTTTTTCCTCGCAGACGAATGGCTCTTTCTATTTAGGTGGTTTTTCGACGACATGCTACTCATGATTATTTCTTATCGTTTGTTTCTACAGATATTCCTTCGAAAATAACAGGAACTCATGGTGGAATGAAAACATTAGGACTCCATTTTTAATTTCGATAGATAACGAGACTCATTATTCATGTTTTTTCGTGATAATATGAATCAATAATTCTCAATTCACTGAAATAAGGCTTTATTACAGTAATTGTCTACCCTCTATATTCACTTTCTCAACTATCCAAAAATCTCCAATTTCTCTATTCATTTGAGTTCCTATATACTCAGAGTTGTGTATCATGCAAACTTTAAATCTTTTTTTAGGTATGGTATATTGTTCTATAGAGTAAGTACTTATTTATTGTTCAGAAAAGGGTTGTTAGAATTATGTATAAACCAAATTATAGAGAATCATGTAGGACTAAGTTTCGTTCAGCTGAAATATTAACAGTTATCGCTGTGTATATTCAAGAATGTCTTTTGTTTCTCATTAAGAATTAGCAGATTTTCACTGAATATAAATCCCAAATTAGCTTTAACACTAGAATTAAAAAACTATAATTATCCTGTACATAGATTGACTCTAACCGAAAAAAATTCTTTCCATAATAATTCAATCAAATTTTTCAACAAGCTACCAGAAAGAATAAAATCACTCTTGTCTTCTGTAGGTTTTAAAAAGAAATTTGGAAACTCCTAATGCACTTGGAGCCTTACTCCATAAGTGAGTACTTAGAAGCACACCTAGAATAGTTTTCATAGTCTGTTCACTTTTGTGTACCTATTTCGATATAAGTAATATAAACAAAAATAAAAAATGTTTCTGTGAAGGTCTTAGTAACCTGAAATGTGTTTTTTTTATGCCCGTTTGTTTTTACCTCCTTTTACAGGTGTAATTGCTTTTAAGTGGTTGTCTTTTCAAATAAAGATTATCATTATTATTATTATAACTATTATTTTTTAAATTATTAATCATTGGGGTTGTGTACGTATCTATAAAATTTGCTATTTTTTTGAAAGCTTCAGCTTCTTGGACGTTTCAACTTCAGTGAATGAAATGGGTGCATTAAATTGTACAAGGATCACCCAGTACACGATTCTACACACCAATCAAATATTAATATTGTAAGAAACTCAATCTCTTCTGCGTCAACTTCACATCAACCAGCATCAAGAAATTTAAAATATTAAATATACAAAACGTTCCTTCATAGTGTCACATTCCTGATATTGTCCAAGTTGACAGCGTTCGAGATCCAAGGAGTCCGTGCAGTTGCGAGGAACATTCCTCGTTGACAAGTGACGGCTAGGAAGGGTTGTTATATTGTCTTAGATTGAAGGGGACTAGTGCTGGACGTGAACTCTGATAAACTTAACTGATTACCCACTGCTGCAATCTTCAGATGTTATTGCTTGATGTAAAGACGGAGCGTGTTCGGATGTCACTCGATTTCATGGGGTGCTGCGACAATGAGTGATTGTCATGAGGTATTAGGAGAGTTTTCTGGCTTGTTCGGATACTGTTTTGTACCGGGGTCGTGGTCAGATAGGACATCTTTGCATGGTGCCGATGATGGATGGATAACTAACTCAAATTATCTTCAAGAGATTGTACACTTTTTTGAGCACGAAATAAAAATAATGAACACCCTGTATTTATGTTTGGTGCAGTTTTCAGACAGAAGTGAAAATAATTGGATTGAAATTCCAATAAAATCATCGAGCAGATATTCAATTAAAGAGACAGTTCGCTGGTGGGTCTGTAGAATTTTTCCAATGAAATGTGTTGCAAATCTTGATTAACCAGAGATAAAAATATCGATCACCTGATACCCCGCTGATATACGCAGATCCGATTTACCACTCGCATCTCGGAAATCTCGCGAGACTGACCAAACAAATTGTATGCATTCGTAATTAGCTAGAAGATCACATACATTTATCATGTCGATATTTATATTAACATGCCTGCACGACTTCTTCTGAGTTAGTGCTCTCCCACCTCAGAGTCCGGATAACCTATCAGTTATGCACTTATTACAATAATTGATTGTTTCATTCTGGATCTGTCGCTGCAGAAAATTACACATAATTCAAGTGCACATGTGGAGTGGCATTGAACAACCCTTCACTTCAACCATCTCGAAATTACAGTTTTCTTCTCGATAACATGGCGATTCTTTCACGAATCAGCATAGTCCTAGAAATGTTTTCATACGTCATCACGACAACGTTAATATAACGTTAAATATACCTTATACAGAGGATTTCTAGCTCTTCTGGAATGCATAACTACCAGGAATGAAATTCTTTCTGAAACAGGCTGGATGGCTTCAAATTGTTCACTACTCTAGGATTCTGGTCTTGTCTTAGTTTAAATTTTCATCATATATCTGATTCAAATATATGTTGTCCAGGTTGAAACTGACCAAAATGATCCTGAATTTGTTCAGTTAGGGTCAATATTTTTGAATGTAGAATCACACGTTCACTGAGAATATACTGGGTGACCCAACGAAAGCGTACCGGAAGGTATAACTACCAGGAAGAGATTTTATCGAGAAATTAGCTGGAATCAGCAGAAACAGAAAACAAGCGAATTGTTTTTAGGAAAATATTCTCAACAAAACAGTGAGTTTCAAAGTGAAATCGATTCACTTTTTGCATTTTTTGGGAAAAGCAATAGTGACATTTCAAAGGTCCATATCTTTGCAACGATTAGATGGAATTTCAAAAATGAAATAAAAATAAATAATCAAAAGGGCTTTTCAACGAGGTATCATTTGACCCCTATTCCCATTTGGAAAATTTTGGGGAATGCTAGCCCCGCTTAGGAGGGTAAAGTTTGGGCTATACGTCAAAAGTTGTCCCCCTCATATACAAAATTGACGTGTTTCAGGTTTTCCTCGATAAAATCTCTTCCTGTTAGTTATACCGGCCGGTACGTTTTCGTTGGGCCACCCTGTATATAAAAACTTTTGGAACACATTTCATGAATTCCATGTTCACTAAAAAATCAGGACCTACGAGGTTTAATGTGAAGAACTATTGACTTTTCACTTGCATTCAATCTGTAAGCTTAATACTTTGAATAAATCGAATGATCTCAGTGATTTTAAGCTATTTTATGGTTATGATCCATGTATGTCCTCCTTATGGAGCAGGTAGAATTTTGCACTGGGACTCACCCTCTCGACAACTGTTAGCAAATAACGGAATTCATGCAGTTATCCATGTGATGAATGCCGTACATCCAAGCAAATCCAAACAGATAACGAAACATAGAGTGAAATTAGGCATGAGCGAATCGAGTATGGCCCGCAGCACCAGCAATGGAGTTCAGGCGAAGAGTAGTTTAGAATGTCCTGGAGGTTGATTTAGGAGTAAGAAGTCGATGAAGGACCGTAAGACGCCCTTTGCAGGCGAGGACATGTCGCTTAGACGGCTGCAGGGTAATTACACACAGTGAGTAATATACCGACACAGACTATGCCAATTAGGGGGGCTACGCAATGATCTCTTATACCTATTTGTGTTCCCCTTATAGTAGCTAACCCTCCTGACGCATTACCCTGGCTGGCTCTACGATAATTCTTCACCTTGGAAATTGGGATCGGCGAATGGCCAGATTTTTCAAACACGAAAACACCCGTGAAAAATTGCTGCCACGTGAATTGGAAGAAACTGAGATTTTCCTTGTGTGGAGATAATATTCTCGTTGAATCAGTTTCCATAATCTTCAAATTTTCACATCGAATATTGTCAGAAGTAGTGTGAGATTTGGTGTTCCACAGGGACCTGTTTCGAGCCCTCTACTGTTCACAATCAAGCAACGATTAGGAGCGGAAGAGATCTAGAGATATTTAATGGCATCGATGTTAAAGTGCCGATGGATAAAATCTTCTGATCGGGTATTATAAACGTTATCCAACGTTTTTATGCAAATACCTAAATAAATCATATCCTGCTTGTTATAAAAATTCAAATCACGATATATCCACAATCATGAAGAGATATTATGGTACTTAGCTCAATAATCATTGACATTAGACAAATCTCTAGATCACAAGTATTTATTGCCATAGGCGTAGAATAAGTATTTGATCTGACGTTGAATTATTTGAATTCAGGAATGGAAATATTTGTTTCAGTATTGTTCAATATTCTTGAACATAACTGTACGATCGTTGTTGAACTGCGAATTCTTTATTTATACTATGACATCAAATAGTGGCTGAATTGGAAGAAATGGAAAACGATAAATTTGATTATTTCTAATAATTGAATAGTGTTGAGATTCGACAAAAGAACATTCAAATTCAGCAAATTAATTATATTTTTGGGTCAATCCTGATTCCGAATCCATTCAAAAATCTGCTAGCAAATTTTCTAAACATTTGAACCATTTCACTTCTACACCAATGAGTATTGGTAACGTGTCTCAAAGAGTTGAACACAATTGAAATAATATATATAATAATCAATTGAAAGTCTCACAACTGTAGGCAGAGCAATCAGATTTGTTTATCTTTAAAATTTATAAATCTTGTTACATCACCTTCTAGTATCCAATGTTGCGTGTAAAAGGTTAAATGAGACTCATAAAAATATATGTTGAGATTGTTCAATGCAGACTCCACCCTTTTTAATTTATTTGTTAGCAAGACTAGGTGTCGCCCATAGTTTCCCACTGGCCATTTGGATCTTTTTATCTGCAGTTAATAAATGATTCGTTTCGATTCTGAAGTAATAATCTGCAGCCTCATACTATTACACAAATTGAATCCGATCGACTCAATATATATAATCACGAACATCTCTTTTTTTACAATCGAAAAGATATGATTTGGAGCTTGATTTTTCATTTTAACACGATTATTTCAGGAGGATACTCTGAGGAGGAAAAATACTGGAAAAACTAAAAACTGTGACATCATTTATGAAAGAAATATCTAGCATATCTAAAGTACTTTGACATAAAGTTCATGACACAGACCTCAGACCGATTATTCTGCAATTCTCGATGACTTGACGATGGTATTAGAGAAACGGAGATCAGGTATGTGTGTGAAATTGTGGAGGAGCAGACCAGCAAACCGGTAAAGCATCAAGAAGAAAGAGGTGGAGCAGATGTTAAATGCCAATAACAGGGGCAAAAGTAAAAGCAACAGCGGTATGCAAATAAATGCGGCAAGAATGTAACGACGCAGAGACACGTTCGGTGATAGATGACTCCCTACAGACAACGTTTGAACATACTTTTAATTAAATCTAGTAATTGTTTCAAACGGAACTATCCTGTCAAGAAATAATACGGGAAAATTATTCAGAAACGTTCCAAGCAGCGCTAGTAGCCTTTCTAAACATCTGAACCCAGAACAATTTGAGGAGACCTAGTTGTCAATACGTCGTTGAAGGGGTGACAGCTGTCAGGCTACCCAAAGGAAAACAAATATAACGTTAGGACTTGATTTTGAGGTATAAAAAAACCCAAGATGATAAACTTAGTGTTCCATTTGAAAAAGTGAACTCAATGTTGATCTAGGCTAACTCTGAATTTAGATTTTTGTATTTTCGTAAATATAACAACTTTCATTCGAAACATTTTTCGCAACTGATGCAAAGTCTTGGTGATTTCTTATAATCAATGAAACATTTCTCAGTTCCTTCAGAGTTACAGATCCTTTATTTTTGTTATCGATCAATCCACCAATAGCTAATTTCATGAAATCAATTTGTAAATGGATATACTCGAGGGCATAGAATTGCAATTTGACTGCACTAAAACCTCAGAAGAAGAACACGGCTAAGAAGAGTAAAAAACCGCTAAGTGTCTAAAACTACGTGACTGAGAGACAGTCGTGATTCTATAAAATAAATGATCTTCCTCTGACAACTCCCTGTCTTGACTGATGAGTTCACGAATATTTCGATAACCCGTTTGCTCTTCGAAAGTCTTCCTCGATCTTTAGCATTCATTATGCAGACTTGTTATCCATCACCACTTCACTTCGAAGAATTTGTTTCACGAGAGCCGTTTCTCAGCTACCTGTGCAATATTATTCGTTAATTCACTCGATGATACAGTAACTACGTTTCTATTATTCACAACTCAACGAATATTTGAAATCTGATATATGTATATTCTCCACCAAACTCAAACTTCATTCAATTCAAGAGTATATCATCAGTTACATTTTTGACAGTTGACATATAATGATCTGACTCCTCTGTCATTGTCATTTGAATCATTTTTGTCAAGGTTTTTTGTGTTTTGAAATAATTGAATTACGATACGAGAAATAAAGGATGAACCCCAAATGAGAAATGTTAAATCCAGAATTCCTAAAACTCATTTTCAGATTTTGTGGATATTTCAAAAATTTTTCACCAAAAACATATCCTCAAGTGAAAATGATATCATAGTATGCTCTAAGGAATCCAAACAATACAGTATTTCATTATATTCCAAACATAACAGATATTCTAGACACATAACTCTTTTCGGTAACAATCTAATTATATTGATTGAATGACAGCCAATTCATTAGGTGTCATTCTTCTGGGAATGCCATACTCCAGTGACTGAACACTTAAGTGAAAGAACATGAAGGGGTTGAACAGATGTTCCTTCTTCCAACACACTTTGCCCTCTTATATTAAATGTTTTTCCTTTTTCCTTTTCATCTCGTGTTTCCTGAATACTTGTAGGGTTTTCCCCAAAAAATATATATTGGACGTTGATTGTGTTCTAACATCACTCACATGTTAGGCTGGGTTCGACCAGAATTTCCAGGTGAAACGCATAAAATAGGGTGATTATTCAAAAGAACTTCCGAAGATAACGGAATGATCATCGACAGAGCTAGAGTTTTATTTCGAATGAAGATCATTACCTACTATTTATTATAATCCTGGAGAGCTCGTTTGTAGCGTCTTAATGAGGATGTTCAAAGATTAATCAATTTTTTTATTTCCCAACATCTTTGAACTGAATGGAATGAATGAAGGAAAAATTCTGTTCCATGGAAAGGAAACCGAAACAGTGCCAGGAAAACAGAGACGTATGCATCGCATGCTGGCAAACCATCCCTTTGGCTGTCGTTGTACGTCGTAGAGCAGATTTAGTGGGAGATGGCGTGACCTTTATGCTGTCCTGACCCCCTCTGTTGTCCACAGTGGATTTAAATTGTCTCTGGGTTAGTGGTTTGCTGTTATCTATTGTCTTCATCTTGTAACGAGTTGTAATTGCCTACGATAATGGCCTGTTTTCAGCTCCGCACATATAACTCACATTTTATATCTTTTCCAGCAATATATGGTGGGGTTTGTAGCAAGGGTCGTAGGGTAATTACCACGACCATCGACAGATTCACTAATGATCTGCATATATCACTGGCCGACTCTTGAATGACTCCAAGAGCTATTATCTGAATCGCCCATTCGAGCTCCTGGTTCCGGTTTTTTCCTCAGCTCATTCTGAATCTGGACTCTATTTCTACTCATCATCGTGACCTTGACAGTGCTTCTTGTGATCATACTAATAACCATCTCGTTGATGAAAGGAAGACTCATCTGGAGCTGGTTTGAACAAGATCCTCTTTGGATTAATCCATTCATCCAGTTATTCCTCTATAACCAGTGAGTCTGGTTCAATATAAGTAAAAAACTTTCCCCAAAGATGCTTCAGAGAATCAATTGAAAAGTGCATTGTATATTTCACACGACACGTCCGTGTCTGTAACTGTGCTGAAATCAATCAAAACGATAACATCTGTTGGAGACTGAAGAGTATGCAGTGAATTTATCTCATGATAATGATAGCTGGTGTATCACAAACTAATTCATCATTCATGTTAATTACATGGTTGATGAAGCAATCATGTATGGGCGAATTTTTATGTCAAAAGATTACTTCACTGACAAATAACAGCATGGCCGGTGAGGTAAGTCAGCTCTATGAATGTTCTTGATAATACATCGATTTTCTGAGAGCTGTGTAATTTAAAAACCATTAAGGTAAACGAGAATTTTTCAAGTGTGTCATCATTTGCGGATATCACGACACTTAAGAATTAAATTCCATTTATTTCCTTGATGTGATTTATTATTTTTTATGATAAATATCCTAAAATGCAGCAATTCACACTTTCGATATCTACCAACCGTTTCAAGATTAATTTTTTTAACAATTGGAGCAAAAATACTTTCCTACCATCAAGAAGTATTTGATTTGGAACTTTATATCGAGGCAATTAATATTCAATCTACCACGAAATCTTCCGTCTACCCACTGTATTCAAATGCATCTTTGTCAGCAGATACAAAGCCTACATTGATACACTCTTGAACAGACGTGACACTTCTTTGACACTTTGAAGAGGTAATTTATCAAAATGTATCACAGAGTGAATAAACAATAGCCGTACATTGTACGAGGGTGAGTTGATATTTACGGGGAGTGCTCAGGTATTTGTGATTTGTTTTTTATCATTATATTTGGTGTGAATATTGAGTATGATTTGTATTTTTTATTTGCAATAGTAAAGTTGAGTGAAGTGAAGAATAATATCTCGGCGATAAAATACCATAACGAAAGCCAGCTCTTCTGATCCCAAGAAAGTTTTCTGAGGTTTTTCTGATCTTTCATTTAGAATCGTTATTTTGAATGAAGTGTCCTGGGTAACTTCATTTGCAGATGAAGACATAGAGGAAGATATTTTGCCATCACCCCCGTATAAAAGCGAATTGGCTACAGCGAGATATGGGTACAGGGATTAAATTGGGTGAACGTTCAGAAGCGCCAGCAAATTTAAATGGGGTTTATAAAAATATACGACGACAGGCACATAACTTATTTAAAATGTCAGCTCCGAAAATTAATTCTGGTCCTAGCTCTAATACAATGTTATTAGGGGTTCGCAAGTTTTTCTTCACGTCAAAAACAGTGTTGAACTATAAATTATATCGTAACGTTCAAAGCCACTTTCTTCCACACGAAATATTATTTTCTGAGTTGTTGCCATTTTGATATTCTTCTGATCCAGTTATTTTCTATAACAATGTCAGTGAGGACATTTATCTGATTACTTCTTACTCACAATCTAGTGTTGAATGTTTGGGAGTATTTTTAGGTTATACTCTCGACGAGAAGAACGTAGACCAAGTTAATAAAGAAAGACGATGATGTCGGGCGAGAAAAAAGACAGCGAAATAGTTCTATAAGTCAGTGGCGTACGTTCGAAGGTATACTGAAAGTTGAGCTCATCTAAGTTAAGGTGACTCTGAGTATAACTTCGCTTTTTAAAAGTTGCCACATACAAAGAAATCTCGAAAACTCAAAAATACTCAATCGAAATATACAGTACTGGGTTCTGATAAACAATTCGACAAATTCCGAGTACAAATGTCAACCAACTGTCATTCATACCATTGAACGACAGAAATAATAGGCTTCCAATAGATCGAAAATATTGGTTGTGGAATTTCCGTGGATTTTTTCCCACTGGCGTTCATTTGTGGTGATTTTGGAGGAGGCGCCACTGGTCGTATTTTGGCACAAGGATGGCGAGTAGCTAACGACCACCATGTGGCATTAGTGGGCCATCAAGAAAGGCGCTCCGTCTTATCAAGCACCGATAATTGAGTATTGATCTCTGGTCTAGTGTGCTACTTTGAGGAATGACGACCAACACTCTGTGTCTTAGTCTCATTGTGGTCACCCTCTTTTGTTTCCTCTGTCATTTCGATGCTGTTAATGAATAGGGAGGAGTGAAAGCGTTCGATCGTTCTTGTTTATCATCTATTGTATGTTCGATACTCGGCTTCGGTTCAAAGTTATATCATGAGCTGCTTGCAGTTTCATAGTAGTGATTAGGCTAAATTCTTCAACAAAGCATGCCTATCTAGATAGGTGCTTTGGTTTCTTGAACATAACTGAGTGGAAGCTACAAACTGTTATGATAGGTTAGGTTAGGATAAGTTAGGTTAGGATATTGTTACTATTAGGCACGATCGTATACATAGGTCTTGCAACTCGGGTGGTGGGGGGTGACCCAAACATTGAGGAAATTTTCGTGGTTCTCATGTTTCGCCACCTGCAGCGCTGTCCTCTATTGTCACTTTGTCAGCCAATCACAAATCAGATCCGATCAGCTTTTTGAAAGTAGGAATGATTTTTATTTATTCGAGAGAATTTTGCAAGATATAATATTTCTGTCATTGATTTTATTTACCATTCAAGTCCTAACCGTTTGTTTTGTTGTCAAAGATTAATCACGTGATTATACCCCTATGTCCTCCTAGCGGATGATTATGGAAACTTTTTCTTCAAAACTGGTGCCACCCCCCACCACTCAAAATTGCCATAGATTCTAGACCTTATGTATATGACCGTGCTATTAGGCAATCCAAAACACGTGACATTCAATGTGGCGAATGATGGCACACAATGCGATACCTTGTGTTAGTTGTGTTCTGCAATGCACGTGACAGGCATTTTTCTTCAGGAAAAGAGTTGATAACCAACCACAATTGAAAAAACACATGAAAAACGCAATAGAGATCACTAAATGTAACAGTTTCAACTCAAGTCACATATATACACACCAAATGTGTGCCATAAGCCGCCATATTGTTTTTCGATTTGACAGGTGGTTGGATTGACGATATTATTATTATTGAATGGTTGATGTATTGATTTCGAAACTGTGAAAATAATATATAATTTCTGTAGTACACAAATATGTAGTGAATCACGGTGTGTTGATATCAATTCCGAAATGACAATAAAACGTTGAAGTAGAATATACTGATACTCTGATATTATTGAAATTTCTGAAAATAAATCAATTTCAGCAATGGAGACTTGGGGCGAATACAGTAAACAAACAGTCGAATTGCAGAAATACAATGATGTTGTTTAGCTCTGAACGTATCAAAGAACAACTGAGTGTTATAAAATCAGTCGTTCTCTTTTTATTTAGTAATAACCCAATGGAATTCTCTGAAACTGTATTACATTTTGTAGTTCCAACCAAAACATTTCGCATAAACACATATCAAATATCAATAACCAGTTTTTTTCATCAAGGAAAATTATTGGGGCAACGTTTGCCTGTTTTTTTTTCATAAGAGGAATAATTTGACGTTATTCTTCATTATCTTGATACGTTCTAAAGATGTTGATCTGTGTTAGTGAGTTTTATCCCGTTTTGTGATTTTTGTTTTTCATAGTGTAGGATGTAGGGTGTCCAGAGTTCAATTATCGCCCCTTATCATTCCTCTCGGCAAAAGTCGCAGAAACTATAGTGCTTAATACTGATTCTAACGTAAGTGTGTTCGATAGTAGAATAGAGCTTGATTGGCGATGTTCATCAAGACACTTTTCCCCCAACCGAAGGAAGCACTCTTTGCCGTTCCAGATCACAACTCTAACAATTAATAGAAAGACGCCAAACACTGACAGGAATTCTAAATAAACCCAAACGTTTGAACGTCCTGATGCAGCCTCGAGGAGTTTGGTGAAATAAGTTCGTCAGATGAGGGTGGAAACACAATTACAAGCAAAGAAATCATTGAGAGCTGGGATTGGACCATATCGTTTTTCAATAATTAATCAAACTGTGAATTGTCGTGTAGATTATGAGCCACTTTTTTTGCAATTTTATGATTTTTTCAAAAAATTCGTCGTAGAGTCGTCGATGTTTGTATGGAAGCTTCCATATGGACTTTTAATAGGTTGAAAATAGGGGGTTTTGGGGGTTTTTCCGATTTTTTGGGATGTTTTCAAATTTGCAACATGAAATAACTCGAAAACTATTATAGATATTGTAAAACGGATTTCATTACCGCTTTCAGCGCCTCTTAGATTCCAGGTTTTCAGGCGAATTCAAAAAATCGAACAAAGGCATTTCGAAAACTCCAAAGTCGTCGTGGAGTCTTCAATGATCATATGAAGGCTCACAGAGCATAGAAGTGGACTATTCATGGGTTTTTTTTCGTTGAGATAATGCGGTTTTTGGGAATTTTCGCGGGTTTTTGCGACTTTTTGGTGTTTTTTGAAATTTTCAACATAAAATATCTCGAAAACTATGATAGATATCGAACAACGGTTTCCACCACCGTTTTCAGCGCCTCTTAGACACCTTATAGTCGATTTACTCTTTCAAAATATTCAAAAAATTCAACAAAATTAGAGCTACTTTTCTACTACTAATACTCCAGATCCAGCAACAACAGCATTCGAAACAAATGAAGTATTGAATACAACGTTCACAGTTGACATATCTTCTCCAGAAAGTACTTTCGAAATGTCATTCGTAGGAGGCGAAGAAGAGTATGTTTTCTAGACGAATTCCGTATGTCGTAGTAGAGAAAGAAAACGGCGTCGTTTCCATTAAACGTTAGGGTGTATTTTCCGTTGGGGCATGCAGGAGAAACCATCGTGAGACGAAATGGCAATGGCAAATTCGCGAAATCAGAGAGTGTCGGCCGGCATCGGAGTGGAACCTAATAGTTTATTGCCGGGCCCACTCATGCCCGGCCGACTGGACTGAACTGGACATGGACACAGACATGAACGCAATGGAATGGACTTGAGAGAGAGGCGAACAGAACGTTGATGACCAGAAGACATTTACGGCGGTTGACGGAAGAAGTATATCACTTCGTTGGCGGGTGTATACCGTCCTATCTCGAGTTATGGTACCCCTGGGTTAGTTCAACTCTACTGACCCTATCCGTGTTCCTATCTATCAACTTTATTGCCCGGGGCGTATTGGTGTGGCATCTCCTATTGTTTATATGATTTTTCAATTGTGTCCGGTGCTCATGTACCTCGATGAATGCGTTAGCTTCAAGATTAAATTGGATTCCACAACCGTTATTTAAATTCTATTGTGTATATTTAAACTTATCGCCAATTAACCGACTATTCCGGCAAATGAGAGGCCTTTTGATTGCTTGTAGCTCGCAGCCAGAATGTCGACCCATCCTTCTCAAGATATTGACAAGTATAGATCGGAGACAATATGAAATATTGCAGCACACGACTATAATACAGGTGGTTCGAATTATTCCACACTCAAAAACATCTACCCCAATTCAAATAACCATTTCCTTTGAATATTCATCGACATTTCCAAGGATTTCTTTCCCATATTCCGCTGACCCTTGTCAGCGAATTCTGCAGGTTTCATTCTCACATAATTAATTCGTGACAATTAATCTATAATTAATTGGTGCTTTGATCTGATTACACAGCGTCATCAAAGAAAAAACTTCGAACCGAATTTCAATGTGTTTCATGGAAAATATCGTGCGACACACCCCAATGATTTCAGCTGCATCATTCCAAGCTTTCAGGAAAGATTCAACGAATAAAGTGAGCATGCTATGTTGCATAAAAAGAAGAGGATTCTATTCATTCAACTGGAATTCTACTTTTCAGTGGGCTGATGAAAGCCAAATATCTCAATTAGGCAAATGGACACTCAAATTCAACATATTTTCCCTATGCACACGTTTTTGGGCCTCACACAGGATTGGATTTCGATGAAAAAGAGTGATTGCTGAAAAATGTGATAGAAAGGGAATAGGAATTCAGTGACAAAGATGGAAGTAATGAATAATATGTGAACATGTGTTCGACCAACAAATTTCAACAATACTATTCTTATCGATTGGTGCTCAATGTATACAGGTTGTCCCCTTCTCGAGTGGGGGTTTCGCTTATTAGCATTTTCGTGCTGAACGAGAAACTGAAAATAAATCGGGAATAGCACTGATGGTTTCGAAAACATTACAATAAAACGAATCCCAATTGAAAATTTGATTTTCAATATTTTTGTGCTTTGTCAACAAAGTGTCACTAGAAGTCTGGTCATCTTGAATTCCTTCTGAAAGTCTGGTTGTTTGAATTTTCCTGGATATCTGGTCATCTCAGAGTTTCCTAGAGAACGGAATTGTTCTTTTCTTTTGCGATATTTATAGAACTATTGTAGATATTCTCAATTTCTCCTAAGATTTGACCCAATTCAACCATCTGCGTATCCGTTAGCACAAGAAAAACGGACAGCCTGTATATGGAATACATATGTTCACACCAGCAGGATATTGAACAAGTTTTTCTAATAATCAATATTTTATATGAAATGATCGTTCTGGAAACTATAATATAATAATAGACATTTCTCAGTAGTGTCCACTATTGCTGGTTAAATGAAAGCAAAAAGGTCAACTTGTTCATAACAATTATCGCTACAGCCATTTCAATCTACGAATCGAATATTCGTGCAAAATTTTTTCATATCCATATCTGCAAATGGAAAGTGAACCGTTCAAGGAAAGGAATCATTACCATTTGCATTATCTGCACATTATTACAATTAAATAATTGATTACAGCGACAGAACTCGTATCATCTGTTAAAAATACAGGTTACGCCTTTTATAATTGTGTTTTCTATGAAATGTCACGGCCTAGAGTTCACAATGCGTTCCCTTGCAAATAAATTCCTCCGCGACTTCTGATTCATAACAGAGGCAGTCATCATAGAGTACAGACCTTGGCGAACTCTAAATGATTATTATAATTATGCATATATTGCTGTTGTCTTCTATTATGCTGCTTTTATTATATTCTCGGATGCAATACCTGTTATACAGTTTATGGAAATTGTATGCATAGTGTCTCCTGAGGTGTGTCCTCGTTTAAAATGATAGTCGAAAGGCACGAAGTTCTTGCATTCAGTTATTCACATGTACATTGTGGGTACATAAATGGAAGAAGCATGGGCTATCGATCCGTGGAAAATTGCTAAGTATTGTGGTGTACTGGAAATTTCATGGGATTTTTCACTTTTTTTTCAATTTCTTGGTTCATTATTAGCCTCTACGCCATATCTATTAGTCCCAACCCATTATTGGTTCTTTATTCTTTCCCATTCCACATCATATGTTCTTGGACTTTTTTGATATTGTCAATGATAAAAAACCACAAATTTCTCGAAAACTACAGTAGATACCTTATGATTTTTCCAAAAACATCAAAGACGTTCCATAGTGATTTTTCTGTTGAAACTCGTGATTTTTCTAAAGTTTTTTTGGGGTTTTTGGACTATTTTGAAATATTCGATGAGAAAAAATGACGAATTTCTCGAAAACTATAGCAGATATCAAAGAAACTGAGTTCACTGCCTTGTTCAGCGCTCTCTGAACGCCTTATATACGAGTTTAGGGCAAATTTATTCTTTGAAATTTTGCCGGAAATTGAACTAAAGTACCTACCTTACAATTTTTTTTAAAACAAAGACGTTTTAGTAATTTTTCTGTTGAAACACGTGATTTTTCGAATGTTTTTGGGGGTTTCTGGACTATTTCGATATTCGATAAGAAAAAATTGCAAATTTCTCGAAAACTATTCGAGATATCGAAAAACTGAGCTCAGTGCCGTTTCCTAGACATCTTATATAGGAGTTTTCATGCAAATTTATTGTTTGGAATTTTGCTCGAAATATATTAAAGGTACCTCCTCAATAATAAAATTAGTTTACAATGATTTAGCGAACGAATAATTTCAAGCTGACGTATTCATATTCTGTCGATCATAAAATATGTAGGAACGCGTACAGGTGATTTTGCATATGTCTCATAGTTAACGGAGAATAAATAATCGTAATACGAATTGTACGGAGCTCCAGTGTGGAAAATACACCTAATCTGTCATTTATCAAGTTAATTCCAGCTACGATGCTAACATATCTGGAGGCGATACAGTGAAATATGTCGTAGTGCGGCATACTTGATCAATCCAATTCACCCGATTCTGAAGGTTTGGAAATAGTCCAGACAACAATAACCAAACAATATGAAACATTTGTTGCATACTTATCATCTCCACTCATGATATCTAGAATAATTTTTTTTAATTGAATCGGTTTGGATTGGGAGTTTTTTCGAATATTTCTGATAATTTTGAACTTTTTCGATGTTTTTAGGAAAACCTCGTAAGTATCGTCTTAGACGTTCTTCTGTATTTTATCTTTGTCAAAATGGGTATTCTTACAAAGGTATCTGTTCTGAAATAATCGTGAGTGAACATATATTTTTGTCGTTGAATCGATGCTTCCTGTTATTCTTTTTGGCCCAGAAAATGGCCAACTTTGCCTGTATTGTATCCGTCTCCCTTATAAATGGTCGACACTTATAAGCTGTCTAGGACGCACAAACACAAGAATTGGCTGATTTCGGGTGTTGACAGATGTACGTGTTTAATAACCCGGAAAAGACTTGTCACTTTTTCCACACCGAGCTGAGCCACACGATTTTTCTCCTCCACCAATCTAATTTTATCGCTACATTTCACAGAGCACCATTCTTCTTGGCCAATTTAATGAATTGCAAATTTACTTTGGACGTCTCACTCACGACTCGGGTTATAACATGAAGTACTGGAGAACGCAGTTTGAATAAACATAAGAGGTTCTTATTGAATGAGATTATTTATGATAGAATGCATCAATGGGAGATGCTAAGTATAGTTATGTTAAGTCAACACGACGTGAATGAAGTCACAATACTCATTATATTACATCAGTTTTATGCTCAGATTCTTACGGTCATCAAATATTCTCATTTTGAATGTATTCGAGTGTTTAAAGAATCTATTAATCCACAATGAAGTAGAAGAAGACATATCTCCGAGATGATTCAGTTTTTCACAGGCACCCAATTCGTTTTTATTCTTGTTTGGAAGTCTGACAGTTTCGACGAGACGAAACTAAGTGTGATAAAACGTACGGACACCCATTCAATTAACTCAACTAATGAGATCCTATCATTCTTCTCGAGAGATGACTCTTTTCCACGAATAGCTCTCCTCAATTAAGGCCATTTTTCTCTCCTTGTATTAGTGGATTTAAAAATGTAATCCTTTCTACTCGAGACACCCTCTCATTTCCACAATAACCTCACAGATTCATGTTGGAGTATACAGGGCGTCTGCGAAAGTCTTCGTAATTACCAGAGTTGTTATACTTGAATAGGTGAAGTCCAACTGCGGTTGAAGTATGATGTAAAATATTAGAGCAAAATTCATGTAATTACCTATCGTTGGGCCGTTTCATCATATCATTGTCATTGAGAATTCAGCAAGAGTTCAGTATTGAGTTCCATATGCGATGAAGGCCAACCAATCGAGAAAGAAGAATGACATTCCTAACCTGCAAATCCATTGGTTCTTCTTCTGTTGTCATGAAGTCATGAAATTGTTTCGATGTCATATGTTGATATGGAAACAAATGAACTTTTTTCAATATTTGTGAAGTTTGCGAGTAAATATAACGGATGATGCGATCGATACCTGTTTGAAAAAATGGTTGATTCAGGTTAGGTGGGTTGTAGCATATCGTCGGATGGGTATTTTTGCGTGCATTCTGATAACCCTTAATTTCGCTCGGAGAAGGTTGACTTGTGTGGTATCCAAACGAAAATGAAGCGAGTTCTTCATAATATTTCACATGATTATGCATACGCTTAACATATCGAACGCACAACGAAGAAAAAACATCCTTGAACAAAGAACATTCCCGATGCGTATTAAAAGGTATACCTTATGCCTCCGTATGTAGGTAATCACAGTAATGATATTACTCATACCAGTAAATACGTAGTTTAACTGTAGAATGACGTAAAATTTTTCCCATGTTAAAGTCGGTTGTAACTTAAGCATTTCATTAGATCCAGTCCGCGGAGTGAGTCTATTTTTAATGCAATTGCCTGTAATTGCGAAGTGTAATGGACATCTTCAACTGCCATGGTGAGCGTAAATGTCGGAAGCTTAAAGAGGCGGCAGTCGAAGGTATAATCTCGACACCATCGTTATTTTCCTCAACGGCAAACTCTTCTCCGTCCGCCTCGCAGCTTCGGCCGAAGAGGAAACGACTGAGCAACAGAATGCCGTGAACCTTGTCCATGGAACGTAATATGCAGATTGCCACTTAAACGTTATATTTTTTCTGTTCTGTGTCACGATCGAGCAAGTCACGATCACCTTCAATGATGGGACCACTGAGGAAACGCCTAGAGACCAGGTAATAGCACAAGTTGATAACTGCCGGCAATGATCACTTCTCGAATTCAATCACAATATAAGCAAAGGCATCCACATGGACAGGAACATTTTCGGAACAACAAGATTCAACATAGGTTAATATCAAGACGGAGGAAAACATATACATCGGAGTATCTGGGAAAAAGGACCAACTTTGAATGATAATCATGATGATAATGACTACAATAACATCAATTTTGAAATGGCTTCCCACCCAAGCAAAGAGTGACAAGGGATGATAGAACTGTTTCTGTAGAGAACTCACATTCTACTAATTATGTATTTAGTAGTCAAATGTCAAAAATGTTGAGGCAAGCTAATGCTTCAGAACTCTTCAACAATTCCTTGGAGGCGTTCAAAAAGTGTGCAATTATGTATTTAATCTGTAAATTTGTGCATTATGTGTTAGCTAGTTCTTGGTACTTGGTGTTATTTTTATTTATTTTTTCATTTAGCACTTAGTTATAAGTTTTATTTTATATTCCAACATTTATACTTTTAGTTTTGAGTATTTTTTATAAATGTATATTCTACAACTTTGTTATTTAAGGGTTCTGCTGTTTATATCGAAATAAATAAAATAAATAAAATGAATAAAATAAATAAAATGAATGAAATAAATGAAATAGATACAATAAATGAAATGAATGAAATAAAAATAAAATAAATAAACCGTAGTGACATCTGTCAAATATGAAACTGTCGTGTGTCTATTGCTTGACTTGACTTCGATACAGTACTGGCACCGAAAATCTGGATTCTAAAAATCGCCACAGTGTGAAATGAGTCTAAGAAGAAATATATTTTATCAGTCAGCACAGATTTCTGCGACTGCTTCTGTGAATGAGCATCTTGTCAAACTTTCAATTAAATAAATATCACAGTGTGTAACTCCCAACACATTTTGAGGGCATCCAAGCGTAATATTTGTGATTTGTCTTTGATAGATTGCACAAGCCATTTATCAAACTGGTTCAGTAAACACTGAAGCTGGCGTCATAGGCGTAGACAGCGTTGTCATCGACTGAAAGATTTGGGAGATTCATCAATTTCTATTACTAATATTGAGGAGGAGGCAATAAAAAATTAATTCGAGACAGTTTTGAAATCTGCACCTCCTGCAGGTTTCGTTTGTGTGGCTGGAGATTGTATTGCAATCTCTCTCTGATGGTTATTCTTCTTTCAGTTTTAGATACAAATCTGAGATATCCGATAAATTTCCCAATTTTGTTTTGGAATTAGGAAGTAGTGGCATCACAACTGAATCATAATTATCACCCCAGAATATCTTGATCTATTGTACAGCTCGAAGTTTTCTGACTTCCTCTATAAAAACAAGTGAACAATAACATCACTATTTGTGTCTACATCAAGTTACACGGTCCATTAGGCAAACGTTGGTTTGTGACTCGAAGTATGAAGGAGTTCCGGACTCTCGGAGACACAGAGTTCCGGAAAGAACGGAAACCAGTGACGTACTGCGAAATAATGATGCCCATATAGTTCAGGCTACGTTCGAATAGATTGCTGTATATAAGGAAAATCATCAATAGCTGTATTTGATGGATTGCAATGTATGACAGAAGGAATTAACTGTTACTTTTTGACCATCTAACTCCTGCAGGATTTTTGCTTCAATTGCTTAATATATGACAATGATTCCTGATTGAGACGAATGACATTGACACTTCCAAGTGTATACAAACAGTGCCTAAAACGTAGAATCTACTGTTTCTGTATTTTCGTGTTCGAGTATATTTCCTTTTATCAGTGATTCTTGAGTACATTAATTACATTTAGGAAGGTTTTTTCAGTTCTGATAGGGCAAGAAATGCAGGTCGTGATGGAGAAAAACTGAAGTTGCGTGTTTCGGACTTGTCATTAGTGGCTGCTTTCTCTGATAGATGATAGCGCCACCACTTGTACTGCGGCCATGTCACGCACTACTAATCACCAACAATACTGCATTCATTCCATTTCTTCAAGGAAAGATTGATGCTCGAATTGACAAGTTTAAATCTTTTAATCAGCTGATCTTGTTGAGGTTGATACAATTATTGAGCTTGCACAATAAACTGTATTCATCTTTGAGTTGAAAACAATATCACGAACACATTTCCATTGGATGGTGTAGGATAAGTGATGATTTTTGAGGTTATGGCAGATTCAAAGAATAATTCACTGAATGTTGAATGCTGAATGGGAATTTATCATGAAACTATTGAGTATGAAAATGAGTTTCAGATAGATCCGATCAAGTTGATTTTCGATTGTTAGTGTCGATGATAGCTAGAATGGAGAATGAACTCACTGTATAGTGTTTCCTCCCCATTAATTTGAGATTCGCTTAGGACCAAAGAACGATAAAATGATGATATCGAGGAAGTTATTTGAAAGTCCCGGCGAAGCGTGTACGTAACAGCATTCGGTTGCGGTGCGTAGACTTTCTTATCTCATACTCCAAACCATCGATCTATGCAATAGACACGGACAGGTAGACAATCTGACATCCTCTGGCGGAACCTCCATTTTCATTCAGTGGTCACTAATCAACACACGCAATTCACAATAACGCCGTTCAGGAAAAACTTCTTAAATAATTATACTTCCTTCGAATCTAATTACACTGATTATTCCAATTCAACAATATGCTGTTCAATGATCTTGGCAAGTGATCATTTTTCATGGTGTAATGCCTTGATTCACTATATTTCTGTACATTTATCAGCAGCCGATCAGAACACTAGGTATTTAATGATGTCAAGTAGGAAGAGGAAGTGAAAAATCCAATAGCTAGTTCGTAAAAAGTGAACTATTAATATAGTTAATTATTGTGTTGCAATATGACTTTATAGAAACTTTCTTCAATGTGCATTGTTTCTTGCAGACCACGACTAAACAATTTGATATATGTCATCTGTCATACATCACCTGTTACTTGTCACCGTCATTTGTCAACGAGAAATCGATCGCTGTGCTCAATTCGAAAAATATCACATTACCGATTGAAGGAATGTTAGTTTTGTCAACATATGAAAACAGTTGATTGAGAAATGTAATTCATTCAATCAGTGGATAATAATGTTACCTGATCTCTACGATATGACATCTCCCTCTGGGATGACATGGATTCTCACTGACCAAGTGAGTCCAATTAATAAACATGCAAATTCGTTACAGAGGTCTTCCTCCTCGTTCACTGAATTCATAACCTAATCAACTAGCAATTATCGGACGCTATAAAGTCGATATCACCAGATAGTAATCATCTCTGCTGTCCTCTGAGATTTTACGACAGCAGCTTTATATCTTCGGTAATAAAGAAAGGACACCTGATGTCGGCCGTGCATTTTTTCCGTGTTGAAATACAGTCCTCCGACTCCGTATAAGAGAATTACAAATAATTGCGACTCTCGATTCGTTATAATGTATGCTTCAAACCAACGGTGCGAGAAAATAATTGGGACAAGACCGTATTTTGAAATTTATTACCGTGCCGCGGTGTGTTCCTGATATATCTATTGTTCATGGGACGAGTCATTTGATGATATATTAGCATATTATGGGAATATTCGTCATGAGAAGTCGCCTTCACGAACTCTACCCATTATCAACAGTTATGTCACAGCTATTCTAGATATTTCGAGTGCGCATGTCCACTCGTGAAGTATATGCGCAGTGGACAAGACAGGAAGGGCAGTCTCATGCGCATGCGCGTAGTTCCAAACCTACCTCTGGCAACTGAATGCGCTTGGATTCACGAGAAAACTCACCTTTCTCAAAGTTTCATTTGAACGTCGATGCGAACATACGGCCTGAAGGCATAATATGTCCAGGCGATTTAGCTGTACAAAAACCATGAGTAAACTACGATGTAATTCCTATGCACGATACTGTGGCCATCATGGAGTATAAATCTCTGTAACAGATCTAATTTGTGTCCCATAAATTTCACTATTATATTCTGAAATACGGAGTTATATTGAAAAGGTCACACTAAATTTTCGCTAGACTCAGGGTCAACTGTTGAACATCTGAAAGGAAAGGAGATTGTGAAAGCATATCATCAAACCCCATGAAAAGCTAGAGAAGAGGTGAGAGAACTCAGTTTAGTGCTGACCCAGTAGACTCGCAACAGGAAGGAACAGGAACATGTTCTACACATTGATACGATGATTTTCTGTGCATCTCCACTCATTTACGCTTTCGAAAGTTTCACCTGTATGTTTGTATCTCACTGGTTGCTCATGCGCGTGCGCGTGACTAGATAACTAACAATGCGTATTGGCGTATGTTGAGTTGCCTACATTTAGAAGCCAAGTTGCTTGACATAACGAAAAGACACTTCAGAGTTTTGAAAGCGACAATACGCTGTCAGAAGTGAAAAGTGAATCAAAACATTGAAAATAATAATCTATTCTTGTTCTCACTGAAGAGTTGAGTGAGAAACACATTATTTGGAAAGAAATAAGTGGGATACTGATAGAGAAAAATCATGAAATTCCGAAAAAACGTTGTGAAAACGGTATAACAATGATGGATAGATAGTTGAACTCGATGAAATAAATTTAATTGATAGAGTTCGTGTATCTAATGTTGAAATGTGAGATGCTGGACGTAATTTATTGGCAGAGCCCAGGAACTCACACAGTAATATTTCATTGGTGTTTGGTTTTTCTCAGACTGATTATTGTATAATTTCACATGATTATATAGTGATCGAAGAGAATTTATTTATTTATTAGCTCGAGTATTAGATTGTGATAATTTATTGGCGTGAATAATGTCACGATCCATCCAAAAAGTGAGAGTGAAGCAGAGAGAGATCGTAATCTCAATAACATTGAAACATGAAAAAATCACTACCTTGATAAGGTCACGAAGAACCTTAGTTCTCATAAAGCTTTTAGATCATCGAAACACCTGATAAACTGATAATCAAGCGCAATTCAATTGAATATCATTAGTATGACAATGCCTATGGAGAATATATTAAATTTCATAATGGAACGATTCAATACCAAGAAATATATGAATAAGTGAGATGGCTAATATTATAGATATAATTATATATTTATAGATATGTCGTGATCACGTTCAGCTACTAAGTGAAGTGTTACTTTACCAAAGTGAAGAAACACTTCCTTGAAATGATCTTTCGATAATGTAATGAGGTAAAGTCTCTATGACGTCATTATGACAGCATAAAAACAAAATCAATACTTCCTCATCTTCCACATATGGAATATAAGTGTTCATTAAAAGTTTGTATACAGTTCAGTTTCAGTATTGTTGAAAAAATACCTGTAAAAACCTCATAACACACCAAAATAGATCAATATTGGAAACATTGGACTGGATTGGCCGTTTATATCACCCGATTTGACTCCTCTTGATTGTTATTCATGAGATTCTTCAAAATCAGAACTGGTCTGACAGCTTCAGCAAACTTGACAATGCACCTAACACGACATTCGCAAATGTCAGTTGTCAGAAGGGATCTCTTGACAGTTCAAATCTTTGAAATTGACGAATATGTTGACATAAGCAACCCTTGTTCACAGCTCTCATAATCACAGTGCTACAAAAAATGTTTGTCATGTGAAACAATTCCTTTTTTCTTTCGGTATCTGTGGCAATTCATCTGACAGGCGACAAGCCGGATGGCGGAACATAAGCGGGCGCTTTTTCTATTAATGATGGTGTCAATCCTCTTAAGAGGCTCGAAGATTAGGGATCTCTTGGATGGACAACTGGACGGCTCCCAATTTCATAAGATTCCTCCCAACGAAACATTGAAACATTTTGTCACGTTTTCACCTCTATACCGTTGACATTTCGAGCGCCATCTAGCGTTTCTTTTGCAATACTTCCAAATGTCATTGAACGTGTTTTTTTTTCACGACGGATCTAACGTACGAGTTGGATCCATCCGGATCCCCATTCATAGGGGTGACGCGCAACAGCTGGCTGCATTTTATGCGTTCTGTGACAATGCGACAAGCGACCCTTTCAGTGGTAGTTTGACTGCCGCATGGCTCGCAGCTTCCCCTGACTATGTCACAGGCCTGACGCACATTTTGGCGCTTACGAATCGACCACGTGACAAGGATATAGGGATTTTCTGATTGTAAGTAGATTAAACTTGGGAAAGTGCTGTTGTTATCGTTGTTTTATGGTGTGTTTATCGTGTTCGTTGAATCTGAATCGAAAATTGCATGGAAGCGAGAAGAGGTTTTGAAGATTCATTAATTTCCACAGTGAAAAGTCGTCAAATTGTACCCAGTTCGGTTTCAGACTATGAATCTACTATTCAAAAACTATACTTATGATAACAACTGACTTTTGATAGAACTGGTCGAACAGGGCCGGATTTAAACTTAATGCCCCCCCCCCAATACTGAAATATCATTCAAACTTATTTTTCCAAATTAAAATGACTAATGTATTGCAGAAAATTTATTAAATTTTATATACTTCAAAAATATAAAATGATATTTGTTTTTTTTCTAAGAATTATAAATTTTGCACAGACGAAGACGTCTGCCTTTTTGATTTGCAAATTGGTCGATTTAATATTCGCAATTTAAACGTTGAAGTACGTACATTGATTCGATCCATAGATTATAGCTTAGCAGCTCAAATATAACTTCGAATTTTGAAGGAAATACATTAACCTAATCATTTTGATTATTAATTTTCACTAGAAGTGCTGGAGAAAAATCACATTTCTAACGCAAAGAGACCCATCGAACAGAGTAACAAAAAATCGAGACATAACGATCAACATTCCGAAACGATTATATATTCTTCTACCCCCTATCTTTACAGAATGTAGGTCAGTACATTCCCCCATGATGTGTTTCTCTTGTTTGCCCTACTTACGATGTACGGAATGAATGTGTATACCTTCCTAATGCCCTTGATTGTATTGGTATAAACAAATAAGGATATTACTCCTCCATATATAAATGGAACAAAAATAGCACTGCAGTGAAATTTCTATTTCACATTTCATGATTGAAAATTTAATCAACTGGAAAAGGTGAAGGTTATTTTACAAGTACTTATATCGTGTTACTTATATTTCAACGATGATTTTGGTTCAAATCCACGTATCAATAATCCATTTGGAATATCTGAAGTCAATCTCTTTTGTCTCGCAAGTTTTCAGTTGATATTGTAGTTATCCGACAATTTGTTATTATTATAACTTTTCATTTAGAAATGAATCGAAAAACACTTCATCTATGAAGTTTTTACGAACGAAATTAACGATGAACTCTTTCTACACATGTGAAATGTTCAATAATAGAAAAAAAAATGCCTTTAAGCTCAGTGTCAAATGATAACTGAAGACGTGAAAAAAGGTGATATTTCGGAACTCAATATATGATCGTCATGATCGTTCTGCTGTTCTTCAGAAGAAAATACATATATAATACAATACATAATATGTATATAATATGTATATAATGTATATGATGTCTGTAAAAAAATTATTCCAGAAGGCTATATCGGTTTTTATTTCTGCAAATTTGTGGGAAACTAGTCTTGGGTAAAACTTTTCTTCAGAAAACATCGTATACTATTATATCATATTCAAAAGTATGCACTAGCGTAATGTTCATTCATCAATTCATTCGTGTTCAATCATTTGTGTTTTTCCGAAATCTATATGAATTATCAATATTTTGAAGTTCTCAACCTATTGAATAAAAGTATCGAACAGTTATGCACATACTTACAATCGATAAGACAAACTTTGAACTGATTAACACCTTCAAATATTTGTGAAATTCTTTAATACACTTCGTTTTCTGATTTCAGTCTCGAAAACAAGAGTTTGACAATGATACAGGTGCCATACTTATCGATATATTTATTCAAAAATTCATAGTAACTGAAACTGATACTTCGAAATGAATTATTTTGATCTCAGTTTCTTTTGGAAGTAACGAATTGATTCATCAGGCACGTGTTGAACATGCCTGGTGAGCCAGTCAATTCAAGAAAACAGGAGAATCCTGTCGAAACGCATATCTACTCGGTCCAGGCGATCACCGAAAGCAAAAACGTAAAATCCGCACCTGAACGCCGTCACCGTGAACGCAATCCTAGCCCGCTCGGCAAGAGATAAAAATTAAAAATTACCATAGCACATGAGGAGTAGTAGAAAGAGTATTGGATGACATCAGGACCAATGACACAGGTGGGTACGCCTGTCGTGTTGTCACCGCCAGCGGTGGGGATGTCACCACGGGGCACGGCGCAGGCGTGGGGCGGTCACTCGATGTCACCAGAATACGCCTCTGAGACCCAATTGTTGGTGCCCTCTGACGGAACGTTCTGCACTCGCCGACTCAATACTCTCGCCAGTCTGAAGCGAACGACTGCGGGGCGACGTTGCCAGAGCTCAGAATATGGAGGAGGTGCCCGAATGCACAGTTTGGAAGTGTTAAATGAAGACTTACGGTACTCCTAAGCGTTTTGGAAATTGTTTTCAAGGAATTCCTACACAATGAAGTTTCACTCTTGTTTTATAGTCACTTCATTCATTCGGCATGTATTCATTCATTGTTTCGATTTATTGGCAGGATATTGAGAGATATATGAATTAGGAATGCCCACAACAAGTTTTCTTCGTGGGATATCTCCGATATTTATTTTCATTTTCTTCATCGTTTATGTCCATGCCTGTAACCTTGATGAAAATAAATTTTATTATTATTATGACTCTTAATTAATTTGGTTTGGTGTATCGGAGTTTAATACGAAATCCAGAGTTTCTTTTGAGTTTTTCATTTTCTTTGATCGATAGGATTCATCTGTGAGCAATTCAAGATGAAAAAGAGTACAATTTCTATTGAGAACATTCAAAATTAAATGTCATTTAGAAAAATATGTGTGGCTTATTATATTTTCGGATGGAATATAATTTTATTCACAGTATAAGTGGCTTCAAATTGACGAGAAAAACGTCTCATTTTTATACAACTGATGAAAGTAATCGTGAAACAAATGTTTTTGGATTCTGTCAACATTCAACTTATTTCAACATATTTCTTTTTTGGATCTAATAATCTATAGTTTCAATGGAATGAATAATTCGCAAAAAGATAATGTGGTTTCTTGTGTTTAACAAATTTCATCACAAATGTAGATTGATAAGTAAGTTATGTATTCACGATTTCTTGAATTAATGAATTAGTTGAACAGGAATAACAGAAAATATGTCGATGCATTCAGAAAAATAAAAAAATTGCGAGTGATAATTTGGAAAAATCAAAATTTGAGGGGGTCAACCCCCCCATTAGTCAACTCTGAATATGCCAATGGTTACAATAGAGTACAAAGTGGACTTTTTGGTAACATATCCCGCGTGAATTTGTTGGATAATCATATTCATCTGACTCCTGGATCAAAAGTTGCTGATGTGCTGATCATTACCTCGCCTCTTCTGAAAGAGTTAGTTACCCAGCTCCAGATCTAGGTGTATTCATCTGTTTCAATCAGCATCACATCAGCGAACGCTCCATTGGAATTTAATCGAGTCGATATGGCAACGCAGCAGACGAGCTAAAATATCAGGCAATCTGTATCGGTAGTATGTGGCTGGTATGACCTTTCTCTTTGTTTCGTCAGGTAGGAGGAACCGAAATCCACGGAAACATTATTTGTGAAATGTGTTATGATTTACAGTGTTTTAGAAAAAACATACATCTAAACTGAAAGAAGAGGTATGGGACATTCGCAATACTTTCTTGCACTTTATTTTACAAAATTGTGAAAAGATCTCTTCTGATATTCGTATGTCGATAAAATGAAGTAAAGAATTCAAACGTGCTCATAAAAAATAATAGTTATTTATGTAGAGATATTTGGCCCATTCAGGAAGAACTATGTTTAAGTGAATATCAAACAGTGGAAACATTTTTCGAAACAATTTTTCAAAAGAAATATTTTGAAATGAATTCTCTAGGAAGAATTCCTAGTTGGAAAAATGTCGAAAAGATTTTTCCAAAATTCACAATTCGTGAGTCTTCGACGTTGAAAGGAACTGGTATAACAATTCCTTGTTTCTTCGGTGAAGATTCATATTCTCCTTGGGATAAAAGATAATGTATAATACGATGCCTCCACTCTTTATTAGTGAACTTTCTTGTTGACGTAGATATAAAGTAACGTTAGGTGTACGGAAATAACAAAGGACGTGTATATTTATTTTGATACACGTCAGAAAGTTCCTGTTCATTATTATCACAATATAAACGTGGATTTGATTGAAATAATCCATCATTTGGAAATGGTTCCACAAGAAATATGGGGGCAGAATAATATTATGATATGAATTTGTTTAAATATTGGAAATAGAAGAACAAATCGCATAAATCAATCGGAACAAACATGTCTGAATCGCATACTGATTCTATTTCACCCAAGAAACAGAACTAATAAACTAAATACTCAATAATAATATGTTCGAATGTAATTTCGTACCCAAAATGGAACAGTATCAAGGAAGAAAATCACTTTCCAAGCCCAAGGAAGATAAAACAATTAAATCCAGATGATCTTTCAGTGAATACAGAAAATCCATCATTTCAGTCAACTCTTTGCTCTAAATATACTCATTTCTACAAGAGTCTTTAAATTTCGTAATATAAATGAACTTTTTATTTTTTTTTGGCATATGAATATTCGTTCTTAAGTCTCAGAATATAATGCCATATTCAAAATAGGCAGTCAATCTCAAAGACTATGGAATAACAATAATATCGAAGCAGAAAACGTTGTACTGGGACACTCTGTATATCGTTAATTTAAATTATTATAATTATAATGTTGATGTATTTTTCGACGAATAATTCTCATTGATGATTGACTTATGACTGTGGAATTGGGATACGATTCCTACCCAAAATCAAAGTTTCTCCCAACCGATCCGAACTCCTAGAGAGTCGAACGATGTGTACCCAGCACCCCTTGCAATGAAACCTCGCCAAAGCCTGACCCATCACCCTTTCTGCTGACCAGTATACTTTCCCGGTCTCAAGCAAACATTTATCCGAACTCTAAATCAATACCGTATCCCAAAAAGGCCGACTCGAAAGAAAATTCCGAAAATCTCGCGTGCATAAAGTCGCTGAATATCGGAGTAGGCGGAGCCGTACGGAAATTGTCACTGCTAGGACGACTGTCACTTGTCCCATTAGCGACGCATGCGTCAGACAGGGCCCATAGGCTGTCGCCGCGACGCCGTGACACGCCCGGTCGCCGTGCAGACGACCCTTGACCTCTGAGAGTGTCCCGAGTGTCAGCTAGAACGGTATGCAACGTCCTTTCTGTCGATTTTCAGGCGTCGGCGCCTAGAGGACGTCGGTATACACTGGGAGACATAAGCAAGGGCACCCATTCTGAATGTTAAATAATGCGACAACCTTTTTTTCAGTTTTGGCGAAAAACGGGGGCAATTGCAAAAATCTAGACGCTATCTGGTGATTATTTGCGGGTTCTCAAGATATCTATCTTCATCTTGAACAGTTATTTTATGCTCGAACGATTGTTATCTGGAGGTAAACACCATGACAACCTCCGACCTTAAATAATTCAATTGATGATTCGGATAAAATGCAGATCCGGAGACCAGTTCAGAACACATGATCTCAGTAAATCACCTGTAGAGTGATTTAAATTATCCTAGGTTGGCAATGTACCAGAACATATTTTCACTGGCTCATTATTTGAAATTCCGCTTACGAATCCGGGAAAAAGAGCAGCTTATCGCCATAGCCAAAGGATTTGTTTGCACATACGTATTCATCAAACAATTATAAATCAATAGATCATTGAACAGCGCGTATGGGCCCCACTCAAATTTGATTACAGTCGATTATAATGCGTAATCGATTACACTGATTTTCAAGTTATCCGCCTTTAGGCTCTATATTTAGCTGTTAAATACTTTGTATGCATATATTATACCACATTAAATTCGTATTATGGGTAATTGAAAAATAAAATAAGGAGATCTGCCGACACCGCTGGCGGAAAAAGGTATACGAGTACCCACCCAACGACTTCTGGCTGATCAATTCATGATCATGATACCTGAAAATGAGTTTCCCTTTTTTGGGTATCGCTATTTCACGCCAATACGTTCGCATCTGAATTACTGTGGTCAAAAATCTAGGTGAATTTGTTTATTGTTTGTTGTTAATTCTTTATTTATTCTTTCAACTCAATTTGATCCCCTTCAAAGTCATCCCCGTCTGATGAAGATCACTTTTCCAGCGCTTTTTCCATAGCCTTGAAGACCTTCTTCGATTTTGTTTTCATCTCCTCAGGCTAGAGTTGAACGAGACTCGAAATTTCGAATTTCGAATTTACTAATTCGATCGAGATCGAGAATTTATTTCGAGATTTCTCGATCTCGAAAAACTATACCAGGTGATTTTCCAAGTTGACTCACCCCTATAACTGATTTTTGAGAATCTCGAATCGAGATCGAGAAATTTTCTTCGAGAAAAAATCGAGACGAGAGTTTTTCAATTTCTCAGGCGTATACGGTGGTTGCGGATCGATTTGAGTAGAGTTTTTGGCAAAAAAGTCACGAGGAACCAATGCAAGGGCATTATCGTGATGAAAGAACCAAGAGTTGTTCACCAGAGACACATAACATTCTTGAAAATCGTCTGGGCTGAGCCAAATCCAATTCCGACACAATCAGCAAGATCTCTGATTGTCAATCGACAAGCACCAAATCTGCGAATTTTTGGACGTGGCCCTAGTCGGTTGACGTCATTGGCCGTCCGAAGTGCGGCTCGTCCTCAACGCGTTCTCGCCCCTTTTTGAACTCATTGCACCACTTTCAAACGTTTTTTCGTGCTATAGTTTGATCACCAGAGACCTTCTGCGTCAAAGTGTCATTTTGATAATTTTGCGAGTATAGATCGAAGAATTGTAAAACAGCTTTCCTACACTCATTTTTTTTTTTTTTCGACAAAGGGGTGCGGTGTTGAATCTATACCTATCGTGATAACAAATTGATTGAAACACATATTCAGCTATTGGCACGCTATCACAGCCGGCGTACCTATCGCATGTCGATTCCGAAGAATGGCCTCAAAATTAGGATCGTTCTCTTGTCAACATGTCAAGCCTTATGCCGACTAACATTCCTGTTAAGCATCACAACCACTTCCAAACTCGCTGACTCCCGTCCCGATAATGGCCTCCATCGAATTTGTCACGAGACATTTTCATACTAATTGTCTATCAGACATGTGTCGAGACCAGTCACGGACAATACAGCGAATGCCCTTTTCGAAGAGTGCGGTTTAACAGGTCTGCGGTCACGATTGTCATATGTTCTATACCAGTATAATTATAGAGTTTTCGTTTTTGATACAATCAGCCACGACTCGAACAATGTTCATCGGAGTATGTACAGGGTGTAACGATTCTGATCAGATTGCAACGAGTTTGTGCATTCCTTTCATTGTTTTCGTTATCAGGTATTGCATTCAGCGGTCAGGTCCTGATGGTCAGGGCATCTGTCGATGTCCATGTTCAAGGAAAATCATTGACTCTTTTCTACAAAAAGTTCCCCATAATCTCGAAAAAGAAGTAACGAAGAATGGAACTGGAAATGTCAATATCTAACATAGCGGCGATTGAATGAAAATATATTTTAATAAAAATAATTCATTCAGCAGAAGCAATACAATTGCACGTGGAGTCTTATGAATAAGCGAAAAATCAACTGTGAATTTCAGGAGATCATTTGAGGAACAGTTTTGTAATTTTTTATACAACGCGTGAAAAAGTTGCAATCTATCATCCGAAATTACGTTCCAGTCTTATCAGTGGTCTTTCTAGAATCAATCTCTTTCACACATATGAGAAAAGAGATTGTAATCTCCTAGTTATTACTGGTGTTTCATCAACTACGTCGCATTTCCGTTTATTATCATAATAGGATTTATCGTAATTTGTTGTAATTTTTCGCAGGCTGCCTTATCGCGATAATTATCTCGAAACGAATTATTAAATTCATATGCATGCACCCATGTGTACGGTCAAGATGGGCGGGAAGACTCATTTGTTGTGATTCGAAAGGAACTTTTACACCCAGTTGTCCAGATAAAGAGAAAGACGTTATTTATTCATACAATACGACCCGAATCACCACTGCAAATCAACAAGTCACTTATACAGGATCGAACTTTCTAAGGATCGGTCAGCTATTCCTTTCCCATCTGAATAATCATCAGTTCTCGAAAATATTCACGAAACAATCACTAGTCAGTTACAGTTAGTTACAGTTTCTCACACTGAACAATCATTTATTTAAACCGAAGAGACCAGTTGATGGGATGAAGTCAGAAGCGAAATCCATACCAGAAATCGCAGTTCAGAAGATTGGAAGAAGTGCGTTATATCTGAAGGGGACTACTCTGAAGATTCAAACGAACTACTTTTGAACAGACCTCGTACCTGTAACCTGCATGTGTATTGACACAAAAGTTGATGATCGACTCATGTGTTATTGATTTTACCCATAGCATTTGTAGCTGATGTAAAACGCCTCTGCAAGCTTAGCGTGTCCTATGCAGCTATAGACAACAGCTTTGTCCTGAACACGACTAGCGTGAAAGATTACATTATATAACGAGAACCTATTACTAATCAAATGAATGTTGGTTTTCTCAACACAGTTGAATGTGTGTCGCCCTGAATACGGCCTGATAACACGCACCACCTCGTTTGGTAGCAGATTATCCTGGTTATAAAACAAATTTTATCTCTTCATTGAGTCCCTTGTGTTCGTTAGCGAAAAACAGTGCTCGTGGTTAGATTCTCATGCGATACTTCAAGCAACATGGACTAACTCATATTATTTGAAGAAGTTATATTGACTCTTCAACCTCAAATATAATTGGGTTAGATTACACTAAAATGACCTTCATAGTTCTCCTGTTAGAGCTCTGGGTCTAGGGCTCTAGGGCCAGTCCTCAGGTCCTCCATGTACCAGAAGACTTGCTGATTTTCCTCCAGCAGAGAAAACCTTAGCCTCGCAATGTGTGCTCAGGTTTCCCAATCATGATTCTGAACTAGTAGGTACTCTGAGAATTTTGACGATGTTTCTCTGATAAACTCTTTGGTTGGTCTAAATCTCGGCGCCCTTTTCCACCATTAATGGGATCGCTTGTTATCACTGAGTTATTTGAAGACACTATTGAGTGTTGAAACTTTTTAATGTTCATTGGAGAATTGAAAAAGCAAGACAAAAAAGTAAGAGACTACAATCCATACATGATTCAATAAAGATCTGAAGGTTCACCTTATGGCATTTAGATTTCTGGAGCAGGTTTGAATAGAGTGAATGAATTCGTTACCTAACAATTTCTGAAGAGCTGAGAGTAAGCGATTAGTTGTTGGTTTAAGAAACAATTTCCCGAATACAAATACTTGGTGTAGTCGATTTATATTAAATCCACCTGCGGCCAATTTTTTGTAATACTTCCAAAGATGGCCCGACTGACTTCAACATCAGCGTCCGCATATATTAAAACAGCATTTTAATGTAACTTACACTGATGATTTATTTACGGGCGCTATTTAATCATCCTCTATTTAGGCACGTTTAATGCTAATTCACTTAAATTTATTACCGTTGAAATTGGCGATTATCGCACGTCGCTTTTCTCTGTTCGGTTATTTATTGGACCTTCGTTTTCCGTCTTACCACCTCTCACTGGATCTAGAATTATGCTAACAATCGCGGAAAAATAGCCGTGTTGCATCTCCTGAGATCTATGCGACCTCAAGGTAACAGCTGAGCTGATACCATCACCAAACGAATCTTCACGAACTTCAGTTTCCTCCTCCCAGATGGCATAACAGTTGAATCTTGATCTGTCATTAACACATTGATGATTTGGAGATTATTTGAAATACAATTTCCTGGATACCTAAAGATTGATCTTGATAGGACAAATTAGCAAAATAATTGGGTATTTCATTACATCTGGAATGTAATGAATTGAAGAAGGGGTCCATAGATTCTATTTACAATGTTGAGATGCAGAGAGTATGAAGCAAAACTATGCAGAACCGGATTCAGGGACAGTTTGGTCATGGAAAGAGTACTAAAAAATTAGTACCCGCAATACTAATTGTTAATTAGATTCTTAAACTCTGAAATGATTCTTGAACGTGTGGATTCAATGCAAGCTGATGAAAAAGTTGAGAATCATTGAAGAAGAAGGACATGGATGCGTTACTGTTCGAAACTATAAAATCTGCTTCGAAATATATTGGGTAGATTTATTGTGCCGCTGTAGCGCCCCACATTAGTTCCCAACAACAAGCGCCTATGATTCTCGACGATATTTCATTGTCGGCTTGTGCTTATTATACAATTCCGTCGATGCACCTGGCTGTATCGGACAGCGCAACTCATCTATGCATGTCTTCAGCCACCGGGGGCCATATTGTGTTGGAGCGTCAGAGGTACCAACGTGTGACCCACATAATATGAACAAAAAATATTTTATCGGGGCTATTCCATTGGCGTACATTATTATTCCGCAACTAAAGACATTGCATTCGAGGCAAAACGTGGACTCTGTTAAAACACTAGATGAAGCAAAGTGAGTTTTCCTCGCTATGTACACTCTATTTACTCGCTAAATATAATTCTGACAGATCTCGATATCATAAGTGCGAAATAAAAACTATTCCACAATTGTTACTCGGATGAAAGGTATGCTCAACCATTCCTTTTATTAGTGAAACTTTCATAGACTTTTTTCTCAGCGATTCTGGTATATTGAAGAAATATGGCACCCTGTATATGAGGGTCGTCTTTGTTGGGTGTTTAAAAACCATGGGTCTGCGTTTGAGAAAATCCTTGGTTTCAGTCAGCTCTCAAAGACATTATTGGTCGCGAAATGTATTCATTAAACTATGAAATTCAAGTCGGAGAAACATTGTATGGTTCACATTATGCAATTCTGGCTAACATACATTACAATCGTTGCCCTTGGTCAACTTGAACTTGAACCGAATACGATAACCATTGTTACAAAAAATGATTATCAACATTTTGCACAACATGTTTATGTTGTCGTTCAGACATGTCGCTATATATCATCAAGCCCGTCTGATTCTACTGACTTTGATGATATTAAATTTTTTTGTGACCTCTCGAGACCCAATGGGGAATTTCCATCCGAAAGATGCAACATTAAAAAACAAGAAAGTTTTTTCTGAGCAGAAATACGAAAGCAATCTGAATTTGAATCCCAGAAATTAATTCAGACAGGTTGCACTAGAAACATTTTGGATTTCTAAGATTGCATTTTGTTTGTAGACTCACCCTGTACATGTTGGGTACTAGTACAATAAATATCATCTCATCAGTTGTATCACCTGTCATTGAAGTTATTCATTTCAGGAATATGTCTCCATACATGAACAGAATGCAAAGAAAATGTGTGATTGAAAGAAACTACTTATTACTCGGAAATGTGACATCGTCGATGGAATCACTGAATGAGATGTTCCAAATCGTGAAGAGGACTGAAATGCGTTCTGTAATCGCCTACGATTTACACGCTGAATAAATAATATACGCTACTTTGAGGTAGCACTTACCTTGCAACAATGGATACCTTTAAACCTACTACTAAATTGATGTATTCATTCAAATACAGCACTCCCTATGCTAAATAGTCTCTGCCGATATGATTCAAACGGATCCTTTCACGAAACCTGCTACATCACTTCATTTGTAAACTAGAATAACTGTTGGTGATGCTCAGGTTCTCAAGAAAAATATCCATGAATAAAATTCAGTATGGTATATCATAAATTGATTCGCACTAGATTTTTATTTTTTATTTTTTTGGTGCACATCTCAGTTTTGGAGAGAAATAAATCATAGTTTGAAGAGGTAAAAAACGCTTTAAGCTAATATGAAACTAAAAAATAAGTGAAGATTTTGTTTTATGATGATCAGAAAATTGATGTGACTTTTACTAAATTGTCATACTAAGGACAATTCTTTACTTTTCAGTTCGATTAATGCAAAAAAGTGTTTTTTATGAACTATCAATTTATTTTTCACATACATACATACGGGTGAAACTGATATAAGCGTCTTAAAAAGAATAAAACTGAATTATTCCACAATTATTTTTGATAATCCAATCTATACAACGTGAATCAAGAATGATCATTTCTTCATCTCCTCCCCATCACGCTATCCAGAATAACAAGAGAAGGCCATTGTTGACAGGAATAAAAGAAGAATCAAAGACAACACAGCGATATCGATGAGATTTCTAGCAAACTGAATCTGAATACAATGGAACGACTATAAGAGTGGAATTTTCGCATAAGCATAAATATAATGGGGTTGTTATAGTAAGGACCTAATATGGGGGTTGGTACATAATTATAAAACCCCTGAACGCAAAAGGGTTAATAGAGATTGTAGGGTGGGAAGACCGCCATATTTGATCAATAATTGAGTTGAACATCTGACGAAGGATGAATTTTACTCGTCCCCGTTAAAACGACAGGAAAACAAGTATTCGGGTTAGCTCATGATACTGTATAGAATATAAAATGAAATATTCAACTGAGTACTGGAAAAGCAAAATGTATTGTTGATTCTGTGAGAAATCATGAGAATGAAGTTAGCTGGTTAATCGAAGTGAATGTCCTTGAGTTAATTCGTTGTAATTGCATGGAGGTACCTTTTTTTATTGTAAATAACAGTACGCTGAAACGTGAAGTGATTTCTCAGATTAATCCAATTCCTGTTGGATGTGAAAGTTTCATGAATGAAGTGCAGCAACGGATTGCGTAATGGAGCGAATATCTTTGAAATAACGTTCTATCCAAATCCCTCCCAATAAAACAAATGCAGGTAGAAGGGAATGTTCGCCAAACGGAGTACAAATACAAAAACCGTGAAAGTTCATAAGTTGAAAACCATTCGCACTCCTCGGTGGTCTTTTCAAATTCTCTTGAAACGAATTCACTCACGGCTAGTTTGGCTGAACCCCTTCGAATTTACATAAAACACATGTAAAAGAGAGTGGCCAGCGAATTCAATGGGTTTACCATAAATTTCTTTACTCAAAGCTAAACACGACAATTCACCAATGGACCCATTATCCAAATTAAATATACATCACCGGTGTGTCTGTGTGTGGTGAAAGCTAGGTAATTGAATTTTCAATTTACTGAGTACTGATGATCTATGGCTGACATTCTTCAATTTGGTCGTGGCACGAGAATGAGGCATCTAGAAAACGCAGCCATTGTATTGACTTGGTTCTCAGACACCTTGTATGCGAGCAAATATATTTTTGGACGAATTGCTCAAAACTAGCCAAGTATTTTAGACTCTTTCGATCACTATGATGATAGCAAATCACCTATACCTTGTAAAATATTCCAAATATCGAAAAACGAAGTTCGGTGCCGTGATTCTTTCGAAAAGAGTCGTCGCAGAGTCTTCAATTTTCGTATGAAAGCTTCCAAAGCATCGACATGGACTTTTCATAGATTTTTTCGTGAAGAATATGGGGTTTTTGAGAATTCTCGTGGGTTTTTGCGACTTTTCCTGATTTTTCGGAATTTTCCACATGAAATATCTCGGAAACTATACTAGATATTGAAAAACAGATTTCACCACCAATTTCAGCGCCTCTTAGACACCTGATAGACAATGTACGAAAGGGTACCCCCTTTGGATTTTTTCAAAAATCAAAGTCGTCGTAGAGTCTTCAAAGTTCGTATGGAGGCTCCCTGATTTCATGGGTTTTTTTCGTTGGGAATATGGGGTTTCTGGGAATTTTCAACATGAAATAACTATTTTTTAATTTGCATCTACATGTCGTTGTTCTGAAAATTCCATGATTAAAATAATTAAAAATAAGCCATATTTCGAGCACTTTCGAGAAGTCAGGAATTTTTCAATCACTAAGGTTAAAGAAAATCATGATCAATTCAGATTTGTCTACGAGTTTCTTGGCATCAATATAAACATAAAAAAATTCCTTGTCTCGTGACGTATATCAATCATTCCAGGAAAAATTATTGATTTGGTGACAATTACCCTACGTGGCAATTAAGCTATGACAAGCAACAATCATCGTTCAATGTGCGTTGTCGAGTAATTGGATAGGAGGAGTTTTACGACACAAAATTGTCATTCCACGGTAAAGAGCTTATCGCACTTTCCACATCACAGTGAGTACTGAAATCGTGCCCCGCCCATTTCACCACCGTCTCTAATGTGCCCTCACCGATACCGATCTCGGTCCATTAAAATATTTGGCTAATGGCGTTTGATCATTGATGAACTGTCATGTCGTCGGCAATATATCGTCAGAATCTGGCCAAACACTTTCACGAAGCTTTATCAAGGGCAGCACAATGAGATGAATCTTTCTATGAACTCAATCCATCTATCCAAACCAGCCACCAATCTACGGGGTCCATTGATTATTTATACCCCGGTAAGCGAGGGAGCAGTGATTATGCGCCACCCCATTTTTTAGGCACTTCCAAGGTTCTAATATCTCCAATTATTACGTACAAGGGCTATCATAGTTCCAAATTACTATCACAATCACGATCTTGAAGAAATCTTCGTAATCTCATGAATACTATTTACATCAAATCAAATAATATATTCTCTTTATTGCCAAAAAAAACACGAATTTGATAATTGATTCAATGGCGAATTGACAACTTTCAACCGATTTAAAAGATCGTACGTCATAGTGAACGTATTCAAGAATACTCAGTTTCGATTTGAAGTCAATTTTGAGAACGCGTTTAAAGTTTCAACTATCGGTCGCTGTCATTCAAAAACTATTCAAGATATTACCTTGCTGCTTCCACAGAATATTTCTGAAAGTATAAACTATCCACTCAGCTGAAGAAATTGAAACTTGGATTTTGGAGTAGTGAAATAACTGACTAAATAGTGTTAACAACACACCTACATCATAATGACTCGTATGAAGTATGAACCATGCACTTCCGAAGCATCAGTTGAAGTCATTATTAGTATATCAACTGGGTCAATAATTATTATACACATTTCTGATAGGCACAGGCGACTGGCAACAAAAATAGACAGGTTTATTTACATTTCAGCCACACGTGTGAGATTGTGGTACACCAGAAGCACTGAAGTTATTTCAGTATTTTGTCTTTATGAAATGTGTCACATGGCAAGTGTGAATCAAGGAGTGGCAGATATTGGCGCTTTTTGAAAATATGCCTTTCCTATAACATCACAGCTTCTGAAATTAATGTCTATTGATGTTCCATGCTGTCTGAATTTTTTTGAAGAAGAAAAAAAAATGCTTGCGAGTTCTGCTTTTTCGTAAATATCATCACAATAATTAGTCATCATTATATTTATTTCATCTACGATATCAATCAGGTCACAGTTCCTTTTTTGATATAATCAATAAAAAACATAATAAACTTGTTTTTCTGCTCCCGTACATTTTTGCTACTAACACTGATGAGATCGCTGTAGATCATCATCTATCAAAACTGTTGGAATGATTCCTACGAATAGAACATAAATATTTATTATTTTATCAAGTGTTTTCATGGACTCTCCACTGATTTAATGAAATTTAGTGCATGATTTCCACGATTCTGAATACATTTTCCTTGGGAACTCGATGCCCAGCCTGCACCCATAAAAAGTAAAACACTCAGAATAAAACTCGAGACGATTGGAGTAGGAGAGACTATTCAATTCCCACTTCCAGCTGAATCTAACTTTCCTACTCGAAAAGTAATAATTTGTCATTCATTTGAGGCCTGAGTGTTTCCCTGTGTACAGCGGTTGCCTTGGAAACACGCTAATTGGAACCTTTTCACGGATATCCGATATCCGTCGTCGTGTATTCCATATTTCACTTACATATACAATTAATTCAGCCCTGTACATTGTCAATTAATGGAAAGTGAAGTCTGTGGTTCGAATTTCAACCTCGAAGCTCATTTGAAAGCTTCAAAAACTTCACATCTCAATAATGAGTTAGATATTCAGTAATACACAAAATCCTAAATGACAAGTGACAAGCTCACGAATTTCCAAATCAAATCAAGAAATGTGATCATTTTCATTAATTTTTTTTATTGCATAATCTACATGTTTGGTAGAGCCCCATCTTTTCCAAATGTGTTCTCTCTTGAGGTCGTTCTTGTTACACATTGAAAAATTGCAAAAATTTCGACTTGAAACACTTTATTCACCAAGCACATACAACTGTTTCTCTTTCTTATTATTGTATTTTGAATTTGCATCTTGTAATCACTAACTGAACATTATAAAAACACAACCAAACCCAACATATAATTCCACTTTTTTGACGCCATATTCACGGAAGATCTTGTCATAATATGCACTGTTGTCACTTGTCACTCAGTTATGACAGTTCAAATATTCCATCCAATCCTGTACAGTCATGCGTACAACACCTACTCATCAAAATAATAAACTCATTAGGTGAACCGGCAACATTTGATATTGAAAATAAAGTGACACCGACATGGATTCTCCTCTTGAGAGTCCAAGAAGTGTACACCCTTTTTTTCTGCCTCATCACGGTCAGGCCAGAGGCACTAAGATCTGTCCCAATCAAGAAGATGACGGTGCTGAATCTTTCATCGATACATTGTCACTGACTGTATCCGAAGGCCTGAAGTGAAACAGTGTGGAACAAAATAAGGTCGTGAAGGTTGATTATTGAAGATTATTTTCAACAGAAATGTATACAGTCAGAGCGAATTCTGCTCGAAAACATCACTTTTAGGTTATGTTAACTAGGATTCATTGCTTCTCATTTCAATCATCACAGTCCAATTTTTTCTACGTATTTTCAAAATATGATTTCATAAAACCAACGAATCGAACAAGAAAAAAAATTACCGGAACTAATAATCTGATCAATCAAACAATTTTTTTACCTATATCAGGCCAATAAGTCTTTGAAATATTTCGATAATTCATGTCATTATGATTGTGCTTATAATCCAGCAAAGATATATGTCAAAAGTTATTTCTAGTATTTCTAGAATGTTCATTCCAAGAAGGAGGAATCGCAAAATTCACCGAGAGAGTCCTAGTATGTATAATATTTACAATACGATATATTCAGCGGTGAATGTTAAAAAGTACTAATTACAAAAGAGACACAGCCTATGACAAACCAGACTAGAACAAATACAGAATAAGTAAGTTTTTTTGGGTAGCGCTCGAACAGAAGCTAGTGTTAATAAAAGAGACAAACTATTAAATAGAATTTGTCACAGTGGAGCTCTTTAATGTGGTGCCTGGTACAAACCCATTAGAATTTTTCAGAAGGGCACTTGTAGCATCGTCCAATAATAGGAGTTAATTAACAATGGCCTGGGTATAATCGATTTTTTCACATGTCTCATCGTTAAGTGCCATACAAGGTGGACAAAATTTTATGATGCGAACTGGTGAGCTGAATGACTTGAAATATTCTCTCGGACGGATGATCGGTCGTGTTCATTACAGAAGGAATTTTATAGGGTGTCACACGATCGATAGACGTTTCGAGACAAGGTCCTGCATCTCATCTCTCGTGCACGGACGATGATGAAATCGAAACATTCAAGAAATGCTCTGCGGATGCTTTATCAATGATTTCAACAACGTCATCTGTCATTTCCATTGTTTGATTCTGTCCTGCATCTCTTCGTACTTTCTGGTCGTTCCATTTGGTTATTGTCAAATCAAATTGTAGTTTCGATTCTACTTCTTGGTTTGAGAAGCATCAGCAAAGTGTGGTCATTTCAGATAATTCGTTATTATTGAAAATTTATACAGGGGCCACCCAGTAGGTTCAAATTTACCACGAACAGAGGTCCGAGTGATATAACTGAAGAAGGACATCACAAATAAGTCATTATCTTGCGTTGATGGGATTTTCATCCTTGTTTTTTGTTGAATATATCGATGGATCTTTGGATCGCATTATCATGCAGTTCCTATCTTGCTGATGATCGAAAAAGGGAGACATTTCATCAACATACTGACGCCAAAATATTAATCAAATGTTTTTGGTGATTTTCCTGCCTGATGTATTGATAAAATTGCCCGAAAAAGTTACCGAGGTTTTTTGGATCCCTTTGTATGGAGTAGTATCACTTCAGTTCGACGACAGTATGACTGTCATATATTTGGAGTCCTCTTGAAAAGAAGCTCGTCTGAATTACGTCAATCAATTTTGAAATTCAAAAGTCACTTAGTAAACTTTGAAGAGGCTCCTCTCAATGTTGATATTCAATAGGCGTCAACAGCTTTTGTTGCAGAATATTTTGACACCTAGGAAAAGGTGATTCTTTTCAAAGAATATTATCATTATTTTTGTTGGGGTTTTCTTTTGTGTTTTCAGGTACTGTCACGTATTATACGAATGCCAAACTCTTAATGACTATGAGTATCGAAGTCATTAAATCCAGTTCATAAGGCATCATATGATTGATGATTTCACCGTTGACGACAGCATTGTTATTTTAATTTGGCACATTCGCCCCATTGCAGTTCTCTTCTTTTTCGTTACGAACAATTCGGGCACATTACTGGAAAGGAAATTTATACATTGCATATGATTCTTGCAGAATGAAACAAAAATCTGAAACGTAAACAGAAAACGTAAATCAATCTTTTGACTTTTTGACTTATCAAGGAAACAAGTGAATACATCGTGACATACAGCATACTTGGAATGATTATAAGAAACGCAATAAATAATATCATCACTATAAGATTTGACAGCGACAAAACAATTGAAATTGGATGTTTGTTACTAGAATCAGCAGAAGCTTCAGCATAAATCAATGAGCAAGTCGAAATGATTTATAGCAAAAGTAATTGTATCAGCGGAACTTGCTAACAGGCATATTGAGTGTAATTCTAGACATGCCAAAATGTTGCTTGTCAAACTTTATTATTGAAAATACACCCTTTGATCATTACACTCATTATCAGCTGATACACCTGCGAAAATTCCCATGATATTAAATGGTATCTCTTTAATTCATCTGGAATGTGATCGCGATAACTAATGCAAAATACAAGGTTGACGAGTTACACTACTTGATTAAGTTATATCAATAAATGTTCGTGATGATATTCTTCAAAATCATGGGCGAAATGAATTATAGGAGAGCGTTAACTCGTCAGGTAAAACACCATGGTCATGGTACATTTTCGTACTGAACGCTACATTTTTACGTGCAAATTCAGAGTTTTCGTTTATTCTGGGACGACTCAATTCATCGACAATGAAATTGAGTTTATATGTCAAAGAAAAATTGCAATTGGGAGCCGAACCACCCTTTAAAATTCTGAAGTCGATGCGAGCTTCAGTATGTATTTTTCCAGTATAATTTGGGTCCCTTTGAAGGTTTGATTTCTCATTTGTAGTCTCACGAGAATTGGCTATCTTTTTTGTGTAAAATTTTATGCCTATACGAACGATAAACGAACAAATACTGTGAGAAAACTGCTGTACGACAGTAACACCTACATACATGTCTCGAAGCAAATGAAATATATAGATATTTTTCTTGTCGTCTCGATGATGAAAGGCTCAACAAAAAAAACCCAACATATCTGAGGATACGGTTCTGTTCTGTACGTCGAAGATTCTTTAGGACACCAATTTTATTTGAGGTGTCAATGGGTATAGTTTACTACGATCCTCAGTATTTATGACCTGTGGTTCGAATGCGGTTTGGAACAAAGGGGTTCATTCTTCAGCATAAAGCTTGTTAACGTATACCCATATGTACAATATTTCATTTTAAATAACAATGTTTATATATCATTAAACTGACTTGGTTTATTTAGATGTTTGTGTAATAACAAATCCTTTTCATCGATAACCATTTCACATATTGATCTATACACGAACTTTATGCCACTGATATAATCCCCATAAATTCAGGTCTATTTGTTGAAAGGTGATAACTGTTAGGAAGACGGATTATGTCGTCAAATTCACACATTGACCTGAACGGTAAATACCTGAAAGAAACCATCATGAAATTGGACTGTGATATGTCGAAAGAACAATAGTAATGATAGAAATCAAATTTGATTTATTGATTGTTTATTAAATACTGCTTCAGATGTATCATCGTGCTATTTGATAATTAACATAAATGATTTCATTTTGCCAGTAAAATATTGATGTTGGTACTCAGTCAAACATTGAACCACAGTTGTTGAAATAACACAACGTCCTGTGACTGTCCAATTTTGGTCCAGTTGACGATCCAATACACCAATAACCAACCTCAATCTATAATAATTTGACAGCACTGATGAAAATACCATTCCAACCTTTTTTATCCATCGAAAATCTATAAATCATGGCTTTGAAAAAAGTTTTCGAATCGATATTCACTGTTCCACGAAATAAATTATCAACAGACACATCACTCTCCAATAGATTATTTTATCTAATTCCGAAATGCAAATATTCCTCGGCCTCTCAATCGATTCTATTTGATAAATCCTTCAACATAGCGGCACATTTATTTGAAAAGGACACTTCACCGTGCTCAAATTCCGTGAGTGCTATCGGTGAGTGGATTCGGTAATACCGACCTGTCTGCAGGCCATTTATTCACATTTTCCTTGCGTCCACATGCAAATCGTATAGATCCGAGATCTTGATTGATCTATTCATAAGATCGATTATGCATAAGTCGACGAATGTTGTTTATTATGCTCAAATGTGTAGTTTATTTGTTCTGTGTCTGTTAAGAGGAGATTCTCTGATTGATCCTTTTGAAGCAATATTGCACAACTAAACATAACCTAACCTTCTCCTCCTCAGTTTTGATAGTATCCTACTTTGCTTGCTTTGAAGACTAGTGGAAATTCATGAATCTGAGAGACGAAATCGCAGATACATCAAACCTCTGTGCAAACGGTCAGTTCTCGTGAGATGAAATGACCATGTAAATGACAGAATGCTTTAGACTGACAGTTCGAGTCGAGTTGATTTGAAAGTGGTAATGAAACAGTATCAGAGTTTCTGTTTGGTAGCGAAGATTATCCTGGATGAAACTAACAGCTCTCCAGTTTGTATTTCCAGGCGATCATGAATAACTCTGTTACTTCGAAAAAACCCCATACATCATCAATCTGGAATATTTAGTATCGCATATCTGGTGTGGAGAAATGGTAAATGGGACTTTCATCCAAGCGAGGTCAATAATGTTAGTGAACCCGCCATCATAAACATACCCAGTTGACACCTCAACATCTTTATCTTGATCAAAGGCTGCCGTTGGTTTTGCGCTTACCTCACGCTGAAGAAAGATGTCGCGAAGAATGGAATAAGCAGAAACTGCTATTGTTACGTAGAAGAATGTGGTTATGTCGTCATGGAAATGAGAGAAACGTTGGAGGTTCTGATTGACAGTTAATTTCAATCTACGAGAAAGAAGAATAACAAGAGAAGTTTAGATTGAGAGAAACTACTGAAACTCACAACAGAGTATGAAATTCGGAAGTTTCAATGGAAAATTTTGCTTGTTGATTGCAATATTCTTGGTGAAAATGGTGCTACTCAACTCGTCATATGTGAATTTACTCAAACGGTTCACAATGAGGAATAAGATATCAAAACTAACGGATATCGAAGTAGGTATTACATTAACGAAATTTCGTCTAGTCATGTTATGAAAATGTGCACTCAGCGAATATGAACAAGGTGATTTCAAATCATGACATTCAAGAATGATGGTTGTGTTCATATCCCTTCCAGTTTAAGTGGAAAAACAGTTCTTTTTCTCCACCATGAAAACACAGATCAGCAGACAGCGACAAAAACAACGAAATCAATCACTATTAGGCCGGATTGGATTCAAATAAGTTGTCATCTGTCCACAGATCGTTCTAAAAATATGTGATCGGAATAGGTGAAGGACACCCTTAACCCTTGTTTCGATATTCAACCAAAACGTCGAGCCACGGGAGTTTAATTATTGAACATGAGTTCGTCGAATTCCGAATTCAGAGAGAAGCATCAAAACATGCTATGATCTATGAGAATTATGCAGTATTTAATAAACTCTCGATCAGCGGTTTTGGTTGAGTATGCCTCCAAATATGTGGATGGATTTTTGTACTCTTGTTGCTCCTGACCAGTTAATCAATTTGTTGGCTAGTTATCAGACTGTCGGTTCAGGTATAGGTAGAATGAATGGGGATACCTCAAATGTTAAAATAACTTCAGAACTCAACTTTCATTCGTGTATCCACTACTCCATTTGATTCGAAACAATCGAAACAGATCAATCTTTTTGAGAAGAAACGTTCAGAAAATCTGTAAAGAATTCATCTTTCATGTTGATAATACAACTGTACATATTCAAGAAGTGAAAAATACACACTTAATTATTCCTCGATTTCGCATGTTCTTTCTATGATTCGCAATCTCGATAACATCGCATTTATCCATTATTTTCATGCCTTTCAAACGTAAATAAAACCAACATTTATGCTGTCATGATTGTGAGGGTCCTGGAAAGCGTTGAAAAAATCGTCACGCGACAGTCATAAGCACTAATAGTCTGATTCAGAATTGTTTCATTAAATAGTGAGTAACGATCATGTTTTCAATTCCAGCATAACAATTATGTTGGATTGAAACGAAATATTGATGAACTTATCAAGATCTGAGTTCCACAAAATTGATCTAGGCGCATACACCAAATTATATTTTGATTATTGATCTTTTTTGGAATCATCACATCCCTTTAATTTCAATACGTAACCTAACTTCTCATTTCCGCTCGATCACAAATGACATGTGTCACCCTGGTTGAAGCATAGAACGACAACACACAGAACACCTACTTTCAAACCGTTCTCCCATGTATTTTCCCAATGCATAACGATGTTTCCAGCGAAAAATATCCCTATACGCAGAAACTTTCATAGTATATTATTGTTGTCAAGTGTTCCTACCTCTTATATATTTCTGTATCGTCTAACCTATAACTCACGCATATATAGGACGACCCGAGGTATAAAATATTTCCGTGTTAGAAATTCTCTTCACGAATCGTTCGGTACCGATATCATGCATACGTGAGTCAAAGATATATTTAGATCATAAAATTCCTCGAAACGAATGATGGTCAACCATTTTCAATTGGCGTAGCTGATGGCTTTCCGTCCTCTCATTTGTTTCGAATTTATTGATCCTGTTCCACTTCATTATATGACCATCTTGAGCGATGAAAATCATCTCTAATTGCTGAATAATGTCAAATGTCAGGTGATCTTGCTGGATATCCGCAGAGATCGCTTCCACCAAGCAATGTTCTGAGAACCAGTCTTCTAAAGATCCTAGACCACCCCTTCCATTAATTTTTTTTGTCCATGAATGAATAATTCAGAGAATGGCACATTGCCCTTCCTGTCAATGTCACTTGCTGGTTGTAATTCTTGGTACTACATCAGTGGAGAGTGTTTTGTGTTCACCTGAACATGAAAGTGATCGACCATAGGAACATATCTCCATTCGAATGAAATATCATGATTGCCACAGACATAATTTTGATAAATCATTCCGGCACCCTGACAATTTGTAAGCAGCGGGGGACACGAATAGAAGGGGAGAATGACTCCGAGTGACACTGCTATGACACCGATGGGTGACTTCCAAAAGGATATCACCGCTTGTGTACGCACGAATATTGAATTAAAATGTATAGATATAGCAGGATCACTTATTAAATTACATCATGCAACTATATTGCTATTAGGGGCCTGAATTTGGAGACCTCGTTGGAAGGGAACACACATATTTTAATTCCGAGTCTCTGAGGATATGTCGTCTCACACTAAGCAACGTTTGGGGCGAAAAATATCACGATGTACCTCTTAGTACTCATAATTCTACTCGGTTTTTCTCTCTGTCCTTTCGTGTTACTTTGACTTCACCATCACCATTTTTGTTACGACTCAGTTCAACATTGGTCTAGCCAGAAGATCCACGCATGAAACTCTTCAAAGTGATGTAATCATTTATTTGGAAGTGGGAGTTGCTGGATGCTTCTCTTCTTCCGCTCTACGCCGTTCAATCTATCGTTGCAATTTTGCCGGTCAGTCCACAACGAAAAATTTACATATTCTCAAAAAATGCTTAGTGGTCATCTATAGTCAAATGTGCGACCAGTGGTCCACTGTCTATGCATAAGCAACGACGTTTCGGGTGCGATGGTTCCCTAGGGAGGAAGTCACTTTGATATGTATGATATACGATATTGTCTACGTATTGAATTCTCAGATGTTTATGCCTTTGTCTCGTTTTCTCATTCCTTTCCTGTGATCCGAGCTATGTGTTTTTCAAGTGACATAACAGGAAGGATACTTCCTGAATTCTGTATGAATTGATACATGCAACGGCTACATTCTGATCAATCCATCCATTTCCACGTTACTTTTAATTTATTTTTGGTTTAGGGACACACTGAAATATTAACGCTAAGCTGATTCATATTCAGAGTGCATATCAAAATGGCGCACAATCAATATATTGTCGCTATTGGATGGTGAATGAAGTGAGTGTTGACAGTTCGATACTGCATTAATCCATTAATACACATCAGCCTAACGACCTAGTAGATTACATGTCAGTTGCGGGATGGAAGCTCAAAATCACATCAAGGCAGGCGACAACGTATCTGATTTGAACCCTACCTTGCTCTCCTATTTATAAAACATCGTACGCCAGATCGGCATTTTGCTGTTCAATGAAACTTGGTTGTTCACCTTTTTTTATGTTGGGAAAAGTGGAGATGCTCAGAAAATATCATGATGATTTCAATGTGCTTCAAAAACTCCAAACTGCACCAATTCATCTCAAATTTCAATTGTTTTTGTCTTTTCCTGGAATCAGTTGCACATTTCTGAAGAAAAAATTCTGAATGATGCTTGTTTCTTGTTTCACCAGCTGCTCGTATCTGATTCTGAAGTTCAAGTTTCGTTGAATGTTTGTGACAAGAATGGTCAAAATTCTGTCGAGTTTTCCGCAGAATAAAAAAGCTAAATTCTATTGCGCGGAAAGACACCAGGGACTCGAATCCGATAGGTCATTTCAGCAATTTATCCCGAAACATTCTGAAAGTAATAACGTGTGACATGGGTCTCCTTAAAGTGGACTCGATCTCTCCTTTAGTCATCGCATATATCATAAGCGCTCCCCCAAGTCAAGGGTCCAATATAGGTGATAAAAATTCACGCTTCTTAAAATCCATGTTAAAAATATTCAAATTGGTTCTTTTTAAGGCTCCCGAGGGAACTATTGAGGTTGACGCCAATTTCTCTGACATGAAACAATGGAGGCAGGTGACTTACGGCATAAGGGACCCTTTTGCTTCTTTCTGGCTGGAAGGATGGGATTAATTTCCATCCTGTACGGTGCAACCCTTTTCTTTCATTATTCTCAAACGTTTACTGTGGATCGAAGGCAAAATTTCATGAAGCTCATTAGTTTCGTTGCTCCTCTTGAGCCAATTAATATGTGAAACATATTTCTTCCAGAATATACGTTGTTCATTTCCTACTTTCCAGCCTTTTCTGGTCTCAATGAAGCACGAATAATGATGAACTATTCTCTGGAAAATCATCCGGCCTTGAATAATTCAGGATGTCAGATGAGAAGAGAATTGTAGACTAGTAATTATAATGTCGTCTGACCACTTTCCAGACTATCATCAAATGAAGTATTCCTTTCAGCATTTTGAACATTATTCTGGATCATGTCAATCAGTCTGACATGTTGGTCAAAAACAAACTTTCTGTCTATATCCTGGAGCCAAATTATCTTGTGCAGTTTTCCTTCTGGATATATTTCTGCGTCAGAAGCCTGATTGTCAGGCAGACGTGATCTATCTGTATAGCATACTAAACTCCCTCAACGAAACTTCACCAGTTTTCAATCCAATGATCGATTTCTGGTTACACACAGGCCATCATGTGGCCGAAAGATCCTTCGTATATCGATGGATCGCCCAATTTCGTCCATATCGTGACAAGTAGCACTAAGTTTTGATGCAATGAAGGCGCGCCACATTCATCTTGATTAAAAAATCTGTGTCTTGAAAAAAATGTTTAGCTAACCTTACTAGATCGAGAACACAGCCGTAATTTCCTGTGGCTTTCGTGTCACACAGCTGTACAACAAACAGCCTATAATGTCCGAGCTTTTACTGGGATTGTAGTGTCAACATGATTCATTACTAGGAGCGTCGCCTCTTCTTTTATTTTCCTTATAATTACGAGCGGCGCTGCTACGATTCCTAATGTCTGCGATTTGTTTCTCTTAATGGTCACGTATTTTTCTCTTTCTCCGTTTTGTCATAAACGATAGAACTACTCCTATATCAGCTGGTTGAATGTTATACTGCCACATGGATAAATTTAAAACAATGCTAAATGACAACCTGTAGTACCAAATGACTTTGAGTATTTGTGACCAAATTCTTTCGAAATTCGCAAATAAGCAGAAAATGATGGCGTTAGTATGTTCAACGACGACCAATGTAATCCAGTGATTCCTGATAGTTGACAGTTTAAATTGGCCTTCACTGTTGCCAAATTGTCACTATTGCAACAATGATACTGAATACGACGAACAGTATTCGCATTGGAATCAACATTTTCATTTCGTGAATTTCAGCTGTAGGGCTGGAAATCGACATCCTGTTCAATCAAGCGAGAAACGTTGCCTATGAAAGAACGAAGAAAACTTCAGCAAAGTTTCGTTTGATGAACAAATTTTGAGAGCGTATTTTCCAAACTTAATTTTAAACACTGGTTAAATAATTTCACTTGTCCCTTGTTCCCCAGAACTTATAATAAAAGTAGTATATTTATTAAAATTACGTTCTGAACGTGTCTGAAACAAAAGGGTGGAATTATAAGCGGAATGAGAGTTAGCACAAGACACTTTATAGTTCCCTGGGCAAATGTTAATTAAAACTTCAAACTTAACAACAATTACTGTCTTAATATCATCTCCGGAAATTTAATTGGTATTGCGAATTTCTCAATCTTTCAATAATATTCCTGAACAGATGATTGATAAATTTTTCAGTTTTCAGTGGATTATTGTGTGTGTAATTGCAAAGTGATTTTATCAAAAATGATGATAATTACTCTACTGTAAGAGGGAGCAACGTCGTTTCATAAACATCAAAATGTGCTGAGGGTGACTGAAATTATAGGTCGGTAATTTCCATCGATATTTCAAGTCAAAATTGCAACTGACCACTTCAAAATTTGCAAGTCGAATTTGGTCGAGGTTTGTCTCAGCTAACCCAGTATTACATGCCCATTTGCCATTGCTATATCATTTTCATATTAAATGTCTTTTAGATTCGGGGTTTTCGAGATATAATCGTGTTGCATTAAATCATACATCATTTAAGTATTAGGTGCATTCATAAGAGATGGTAATTTTTCCATTGGAACTTGACTCTTTCGATGTTCATCGACGCAAGAACAGTTGGAATGATAAAATTCACAATTCAATTATTGTCATTTGGGCGTGCTGCTTCGGGGTATCTGCATTTTTGATAGTCAGGAATCTCATAATTACATATTTGAATAAACGATCGTCAGGCAAAAACTGTTCACATTCACTCGCTCGCCTTGATGATCCACAAGAATGACGTTTCAGATGATATCTACGATATTTTCCGACAGACAAGCCTCGTGTTAATCGATTCCAAAGTCGATCCAACTGGTCCAAACGTTACACGAAATACATCATGATTTTCCATGAAGCTCTAAACGTCAAGATCATTTATGTAAAAATCAGTAAATTTTTCCTTGGATCCAATAATCCTGCCCACTGCATCGAGGCTGTGAGTATCCAAGGAAGATTAGATTGGTAGAAGCAATGACAGGCTAGTGACTCAATCCATCTTGCAGGGTCCTTGTGGAAAAGGACTGCGGCTGCTCCTTGTTCGGGATCGCATCCTTCGGGAGGGCTACCTGTTCCTGATTTATCACTCTTCCATTCCACTTTCTGTTCAACTTATCCTTTCCTTCTACCGATCTTTGATATTTAGCGAGATTTACTAGCTTTTTCGGGCATAAATTATTCTGGAAACTAGCAAGAGATTAGGCCGAAGATATACAGGAACGATCGCACGAATTGCAAATCACTGGCAGACGGAAAAAATCTTGGAAATTGATTCCGAGGATACGCAAGGAAATCTTGGTGATGTTTCTGGACTACTCATTTATTAGTGAAGTTTTACCATAATAGACTGTTTCATCGAAAATAAACATTCATTGCAAAATATGTTGAAATTGCAAATTTTTCCATGCACAAAATGATCTGGTGAGAATGTCGCCTTGTCAAACGTCTGGTGTTAAAAATATCAGTATCATTTTTCAATAAAAATATGGACCTATGAAGATGAGGATATCAAATGGTGAGTGGAATGGATTAAAACAATATAGTCGTTGAAAAAATGGGCTATATCAATTAAATTAATCCAACAAATATATCGTGGATGCGTAAAAATGTAAAGATTTCAGCAACAGAAATAAATATTCTTTCAGCAATAAACGTTTCCCTAGTATATTTTTCCGGCGCCTTGCTTCTATTAAATTTCTTTTAACGTGAAGTAGTGTAAATAATCTCTGAAAGCAATTACCCATTTTGTCAACGGTCTAGTTTTAAACACGTTCGACGTGTAAACAACATGTTAAGGTGGCCTGACTTACATTCGTCGCTAGCATCATAAAAGCGAACGGCAGTTTTGGCGTCGATTTGTTTACAGCGCCGCGACGCTGGCTACAGACACACATGTCATCCATTGTAAATACATCGCGACAGCAGTTAACACGACCAATGCCATCCCGACATTCGGGTCCTACTCTGAATGACAATTTAACTATTTATAGATCTAACAATAATATTTGTCTTGGCAACTTCATAGTTTCGCCAGTTGGATTACTTTTCGATATCCTATCGATTCTCACAGCCAACTTGGGTGGCACAGAATTGTATCCCGAAAAATAGAATACAAATTTTGATTCATTTCGTGACAAAAAAATAACCATAAATTTTGAATAATGGAATATAGATAATGGAATGAATATTTTCTCTGAGATCACACTTGAATTCTTTTTCCTTCAGATGGAGCATTGCTCATATATACATTTATTTCCCAACCTTTTCAAGGACATCGTAGAGCCTTCAAGTTCTGTACAAGAAACCATTGAGGCAGCTTATTGGTCATAGTAGAAACGTTATTTCAGCAGACACGAGCAGATGTTTTGGTCATTTATAGCGTTTTCCCAGGCAGCAAGCTGACGTCATAATGACGTCTCTTTTTGGTATTTATTGGTCCGCAACGTCATATTACCAAAAAATGACGTGAATACTGACGTCATTTTTTGAATGTACTGTAGACGTCATAACCAGGACGTTAGTTTGACGATATTTTTACGTCATTATAAAACGTTAACTCATTGTTTTATATTTTTGCATTTTGATGATTATTCCAATGATCCTTATAGGTTCCTTAATATTTTTCATCGAAATGCAAAAGTTAAACGAAAGTTTACCATAGATACCTTAAAGTGTGTATAGGCAAGTGTACATTGTAGGTACAGAATGGAATCAAATTTCTCTTTAGGCGAATAAACAGACGCAATATAGGTATTATTATTCAACCACAGCCCATCTTTTATGAGGTTCGTATGATTATCAACTCATTGAAAAACAGTTTGAATTTGGCGCTTCAAAACAAAACGTTCATTATTTGTTTGGCGTTCGGCAATCTCCGGAGTTATCGGTATCGGACAAGTTCGGCCACAAGCCAACACGCAACGTTGACGACGCACACGGCCACACGCCATTATCACAAAAATTTTGAGGTTGTTATGTATTCGATTTCGATTGAAATTTCCTATTGATTACAGAAGTCGATTTCCGACCGTCGGTTGTGAATTGTGCATTTCCTTTACTAGTGATTTGTAAGGTAAGTTTAATATTTGGTCTATTGCATGTATTGGATTTGATGTCATGTACTCACCACTTACTATGATTCCTGTACCTATATCATGATGCTACGTTATTTTAAGGCTTTTTCCTTTTTGTGAAAATAATTGTATCTTTAAGGTTAGTGTGCTGATTAAACTCACTAGGATTTTTTGTCGAGATACTGAAATAATTTGATGAAAAATCAAGAAACATATGATGAGAGTCCAAATTAATGTGTTAATACTGGTGAAAAGAAGCTTCTTATCAGTGAATCTACCTATAGAAAAAGAAAGAATCTTAGTTATATATACACAATTCACTTATTTTGGTTAACTGTATAATGAATAGAGTCGACTCTTCTAAGCTATGAAAGATTTTGAGATGAGTCTGCACAGATAACTTTCTGTTCTGACAACTCAAGGTAATTCTTTCTTTCTTACTTTTCCAATGGTTTTTTCCTACATATCTGTTATAACTGGTGGTAATCTAGAAGACAGAACTTTCAACAATTTGTTCGACCAAATGAAATTTTTAAAATACTATCACATCTGTATATTTTTGAAATTTGTTGTTTTAATAGTTTGTGAATAATAGTAGAGTTTTCATTTATCTATTGGTCATTAACCATTAAATTATATATATTTTTTAACAATGATTTTTTATTTCTAGAAAGTTCCTGTGCCTTGGGGATTTCTACTCTTCTCACATCCCCAACAAGTGGAGTCGACTCTTCTAAGCTATGAAAGATCTTGAGATGAGTCTGCACAAATAACTTTCTGTTCTGACAACTCAAGGTACTTCTTTCTTTCTTACTTTTCCAATGGTTTTTTCCTACATATCTGTTATAACTGGTGGTAATCTAGAAGACAGAACTTTCAACAATTTGTTCGACCAAATGAAATTTTTAAAATACTATCACATCTGTATATTCTTGAAATTTGTTGTTTTAATAGTTTGTGAATAATAGTAAAGTTTTCATTTATCTATTGGTCATTAACCATTAAATTATATATATTTTTTAACAATAATTTTTTATTTCTAGAAAGTTCCTGTGCCTTGGGGATTTCTACTCTTCTCACATCCCCAACAAGTGGAACAAGTACCCCTACATCAACTATTCACAATAAAATTTGGCATTTTTTCTTCCTAATGAGCTAATCAATTTTTGGTTTAATTCAAATGTTCTGAGTTAACAATTTTACTCTTGATAATTGTGATCCTCATAGTTCAAAAAAATAACTCCCTCTACTCAAACTGTTTTTTTATATATATAATATAAATATATATATTATATTTCATTATATCTTTATTATATCCTTTGATGCCGATGGAACATATAGATTTTCGTTCTCTAATTGTGATTTTATTTACAGACCTTATAACATCATAGATAGGATATTGATTTGTATATGCACTAACATCCAAATAATATGAGCTTGAGACTAGCAAGTGAATACAAATAATTTTGAACCAATATCAATATATATATATATATATATATAATAAATAGGGACGGCCCATTAACGTCGAAATATAACGTCATAATGACGTTACAGAATGACGTCTTTGGTCTGTGACATATTCACGTCATCCTACCGTCTTTATGGCGTCATTCTTTTCGTCAGCAGGACGTGTCTGGTGTCGAAAAAATGACGATAAAATCACGTCAGCTTGCTGCCTGGGTTGTGATGGATTTTTGTCCAAGGATTTTTTTTGTGGAACTTCTACTCAAAATTTCGAGAGTGCACTGGTCGACCAGACTCCAGATTCGAATTCATTCCATCGAAATACGTAGGATTAATACTGGTTTCAAATATTATTCTTATGTGTAGCTTCAACTATTTCCAGCGATTTTTCTGAATTCACTAATTATTTTGAGGGTGTAAAAATACATAAATGATACTCATTAGTGTTTCATAACTTCAATTTCTCAAAGACAATGGAGAATTTCAAATAAATTCATCGTCATGTTCTGCAATTCACCAAACGACTTCTTGGAAAAAGTAACGGACCAAACAGTGTCCCCTTTTTTATCTGCACAGCCTGTAAAATTCGATAAATAAATCGAAGCATCATAACGAATCATATTCAGATGTCGAAAGGGTCATCTCTCGTTATGAAAAATTCAAATAGCATTATTAATCTTTCACAGTTCTCTCTCTGTTTGAACGTAGCCAGACAATGCCATACGTGACCGAGTCTGATGGTTGTTGGTTGGGTTAAAGAACGATCCGAGGCCCGAGGCTCAGGGGAACTGAGTGATATGGTCTCTTTCCTATGCATTATTTAGTGGACGAATGTATCCATAGCTCGGAGTGATAGCTTGTGTTTTTATTAAGCACCATGTCAGCTGATGAATCGGACATTTTCGGGAAACAGCCATTTCAGAGAATCGGTGAAGACAAATGAACACAAGTAATTGTTAATGAGCTCAATTGACCTGCGAATTGATAATGTCTGATAGATTTAGTCGAGTTATTGAAACAATTGAATGAAGAGGAGAAATGCGCAAAGCCAACTAGATTCTGATGCAGAAATCAATGAGGTTCCAAAGCAGATATGAAGAAAATCAAGGGAAATTATTTACTCTAAATAATACCAAATGAAGATGCGAATCAGCTTTCTGGCTGCGCAAATATAATGTGATATGCTAATAAAGGCATCGGCACTGTAATACCAAGAAGAAAAGAGTAGAAGACTGGCTGGTCGACAACTAATGTATTCACCATTCAAAATGAGAATTTACTTTACACTTTTACCTAATGGATTTTTAATTACCCACAAATGAATTACTCTAGATCAAGATTCTAATTACAAGACGTAATTAACATGACCAAGTCATGTCAATTTCAATTAAACGAATATTAACAAACAACTCATTATTTTTTTTCATTTGTAAGAAAACGGAACTCGTCGATAAATCTATCTAGATCATAACAAGAAATCGAAAGTCGATGGATGGTCATATGAGGCAACCAGTCTTGTACCAAGTACCACAGTGAAACGTGTCTCTCATCTCTTTGTGGTGCCAGGAGTAAAACAAATTGATACTGGTTTGCATAATCGCGATGACAAATATGTGAAAACATTATTATTTATAGCGCATATTTTTATGACTTGGACTATTCCCGACATTCAATGAAGCTGCGATTACTACATTGATACCAACAATGAAGTAATTAATGAGTAGTAAATTATCAGAGGCAATTATTGAATCCGACAGAATCAATTTTCAATTGAGCGAGTATATTTCTCCGCTTGTACAAACAATGATAATGTATGATGAATATTACAAACAGGATATCACGAACAAGTACCAGTTAATTTACTTTCCAGTAGGCATCTCGACATTTTTGAGTAGTAATGCATCTATAGGAACTATTACTCGATTCGAAATTGTAACACTTGATTCAATTACATCTAATGGTTCATGATTATTCCTACCTGAAATGCCAAATGCCAAAATTATCATCTCAAATGTTTCTGAATAACGAACAGGCTATTTTCATTTCTGTTCATGATGCTCTAAACCGATCGATTATTTGAGAATTTGATCGTCATTCTTGATCTCAATGATATCCTCAATGTTATAGCATGAATTCTATTCATGTGTTGGATGGCGAATGTATGTATTCAGTTGGTTACCTTGCACCGGAGCAAAGTGTCATAACCCACGAGCTACCGGATTCAACGATAACATAATTTGAATAAATTTATATTCAATCTCAGTCGACAACAATCTGTTGAATGCGAATGATAATCTATAACAGCTCACGATTTGCTTTATCGCGAATATCGCGATAGTTTTCACCTGTTTCATTTCCACTGACAGTGAAGCAACTATTCGGCGTAATGTCGTATCAAAATATAATCCACTTGTGAGGAACTGAAGCATGAAGCAATTGGATTTAATTGTAATAAATTCCTAGTGAATGTCAGTTATTGCAACAGAAAGTGAGACAAACATACGGAAGACTCGCATTATTTTAACAAGAATAGTTTCTTTTTAATGGAGTATCACATCGAATATGATTGGCTCAAACATGAGTAGCATTTAACTGAGATGTAGGTAACAAGTAGACATCTTGAGAATCATTGAACACTACCCTTGACAAATAGGATGATGTCATAGGACAGTTCAGTGTCATAATTCTAGAGACTAGCCTGTGATTGTTGAGGAACCTTCACTGATGTTGAAACTTTGAAAAAAGAGGAGGAGAGATGACCACATGTATATCCATTGCATGGAACACTTCATTCAGTCCATCCCCTCAAATATTGAAATGCAACGACTTATCCTGCATTTCTCATAGATTAATTTCCTGAAAGCAAGTTGCTGTCATGAGACCCGGAATATTTCATGATCCAGGTCTCCATGAAGGATCTACAAATTGAAATGAATAATTAAGAAATCATCTATTACTTAATCTCTGCCAGCAATTACAAGGGAAAATCCACATAAAGAGCGGAGTTGGCGATGCGACGTTTACGAATCTGCCAATTAAAATTGATGCCATAATTACAAAGCCAATCAGAAAGTTTCTTGGGATTTCAATTACGTGCGAAATTGAACTCGAATACTGGAGAAGAGCTGACAACCTTGAAGTCAATATTGTTTCAATGAGGTTTTATTTGAGAAGTTCCTCAGCTATTCGGATGTTTTAAACTGAATTTCAATCCTTCAGATCTACTCCTCAAGATCCAAAGATGAATAATACATACTCGAATCATATAAAATTATAACGATTTCAATGCAGATAATTGATTTCTTAGTCTTTTTCAACGGTTTATCGCACGACCCCTTTGCTATTCAAAAAAATTTAGAGGGTTATTATCAAGAGGAATGGGTGACAAGTTTTTTCTTGCCAAAGGACACCCTGTTTGATATAAAAATCGGGATATCCGCACTGTATGTATATTAGCAGTCGGTTCAGTACTCAGTAAATGTTTATCATTCAGGCATAACACCTATATATCCATTGTAACAAGTTGGCACATTATTAATTCTAGTTGAACAAAATCAATTGAGAAACAAACATCTATTCGTAAATTAAGTTTTACTCTCAAAACAGTGGGAGGAGATTGAGTACACTCTCTGGCATTCAATAAAACCTTCAATGTATTTAAAGGAGAACTCAGTTTTCCCGTTTAGTGTCTAATAAGATTGTTTTCAGTCGACTAAAGCAAAACAAACAAGGGGTTGTAATCCGTAAGTTTAAACGTATAACTCGACGGCAATGTAGATATAATATTGTCTTGGAGACAAAGAAGCTAGGACTGTAATAACCAATCTCAAGAAGGTCTCATAATCTTGAGTAAACTCCAGTGGTTCGGCAAACACTTTAATGAGATGACGCTAGTGACGGTTTGCTGACGGTTCGTCTGCTTTTCATCGAATTATGCATGCCCTTTGAGTCTGCTTCCCTCCCCATTCCGATGGAAGAAAACGTGGTTTTTTGTTTGGATTCGAACAGCGAGCATAAAGTTTTCCAGACTGATTCGTGATGATCGACAACCAAATAGGAAATCTTTTATTGACAATTTCTTCATCTCTTCATGATTTCTTCAAATACTCAATGACCTTCATGGCCTAGAAAATATAGCTGCAAACATCTTTTTCGTGTTTCTTGTCCAGTGAGACGATTAATTGAATCAAGAATTATTAATTTCAATAAAAGCCTTCTGTTGTTAATGCCCGGCATTCTGCCATAATTTTGAGCATACTTTTTGTTCGCGATGCTCTCTTTCTGTGGATGAACCATAAAATTTCGTTAATCATGATAAATATTCACAGCTTTTTCCTGGGAGAGTCATAGAACCGAGCGGAAGTCTGTATTGTTATTCTGGGGGGTTCCGTTTGTATTAGTATTTAACCCTTGCCTTTCAGCGTAGTAACTTCCTGCTATATTCCTGCGGTCCCTCGGGAGCCCACGAAGTCCTGTGAGCTGGAATCCTTATGCTTCCCTGCTGTGTCCTTCTCCATAAATATCTATTGTCTTATATCTTGCGTTATCGAATCAATACTGTTATCTAAACCAATTATGATTCTCTCTTAAAAGCATTCAGATAAATTTGCGGATTAAAGGAGAAAGGATATCTACAAAGATTTCCCACAAAGTTGGAAAAAGATAACAATGAATGAGAATCATATCAGAAATGTCAAAACACAATCGGCATAGGAGTGAAGTGTCATAAATGTGTCAGAAACGCGAGTCCCAATTGTGACCTTGAATAAATACCCTGATTTCCGATACAAATTCTCCCAAATGCACATTGAAACTGCCTATACTGAATTCCCCCAATAAAAACCTACATAAAAACTGTTTACCCACACAGTATTCACTTTGATTTATCTCCTCGAGAACGATGATTCGAATCCAGGGTCATCATCAGTCGTCTGTCAAGAAATGAAAAAATCCCTGGCATGCTCGCTCCACAATATAGACATTGTGTTCGATTATATGATGTGTCACAGTGAATGCATAGACGTTATGCAACAATGTCACTGTCAACGTTAGTTAAGTCATTAGTCTTTCACTCATGGAAATCAGTTGGTGGTGCATAAAATTACAGAGCGTGGGGATAAACAAATATTCAATGCGTTTTTTCATCGTGAAAGCGAAATTCGAACGTTTTCAGGTTTATAATTCCGAAAAGGAATTTCTGTTGATGAAACAGTGAAAAATCGTTCCTGGATTATCTGATGAATTCCCCGATGATGTGACGTAGGCTTGTTTCCTGTATAAAATTAGCGAATAAATGCGAACAGAGCTCGTGGAAAATATGATTAGAATATTAGAGGATACGCCCTACGAAAATTTCCCAGCGATTTTATTGATTATATTCAACATTGCTGCTGACAACTCTTTCATATAAACTTCTTGCTGCCGCCTTAGGGAATTTGCTTATACTGGAAGAGCTTTCTCAACAAAACTTCCAGAGTATTATTATGTTGCTTCTTGACTTTTATATATTTATTCTACTCATCCTGAAAATTTCTACATTGCCATCATTCACCAGGCTTTCCGTGATCCTCATTATTTTATTATTCTCGTATATTTCTTTCATGAAACACGGAATAATATCTCGGAAGATAACAGAAACTTGAATGGAGTTGAGAACTTTATCAATCATTTCAGTCGTGCCTACACAATATTTTCATTATCCGAATCACTACGAGACTGTATAGATAATATAAATGCACGAAAAAAAGTACAAGACCAGTGAGACTATTATTTTCACCATTTTCAGTCGATGCATTCCTCATTAAAATAATACAGAGTCATTTCTTGGGTTTCAGTTGCTGATATATTCTCAAAAACAAAAACCAGAACTGAGATATGATTTGTAACTATCGAAAAAAAAGTGGGAATTGATAGTTGACAGCCAATTCGTATTCTTCCCACTTGAACTCGTCCAGAATTATGATCACATAAATGATATTTTGAGTGAAAGCATTCGTCCGAATATTTTCAAGAGATATTCTTCTAATTATGCGATATCCGTATACAGCCTGAAGGAACGTCATGGCAAAGGGTTTCCTATGTTAATTGAAACCTTTTCTTTTGACCCTTTCGATCCACAATCGACTAAAGCAAGCCGGAGGACTTCCAATTTGGAATTCTCTGGGGGAGATGTGCCAGCATTTCGTCGACCTCGTTATCATTTATATATTCAGGAAATCAAATCAAACACAACAGTACTTGATGGTTATTTATCAGAATTCCACCGGATGGTGATATCAGAATTAATTCATTCATACCTTCGTATAACACTCCATTTCTGTGGGAAATCAGTGACATCTCACTGTATGATTTTTCAGTATTTCTACTTTTAAAATTTTTTCGATATCTTGTCGAATCCATATTGTGTACATGAATTCACTGAAATTCATAACGTTTGAATATATGTTCGCTGTTATCGATATCATTAATTTCACTAATCGAAGCTAATTGTAACACATTTGTGTTTTGCTGTCAAAAATATGTTTTTATTGTTGAAAACAACACCACTATCATCGCAGTGATTGTGATCTTCTTATTGAAGAAAAGTACAGAAACCTATAAATCAATAAATCACCCAATGAGATCACACAACTTCTCAAGCCGATAAATAGTTAAGTGTTAACTCAAGATGGAATCAAGCGGACATTTAGAATTCATAACACATTATAAATATGGTTTCGGTATTCGGAGATTCAAAGGGCCGACAATGGACCATCCATTTGTTTTGGGGAAAACACATTAAAATATAAATTGAGCCAGGTATGCGACACAATACGTGGTCCTCTAGAGCATAGCACCCTGTGGTGCAATACAAAGATTCATGACACTTAACTATTCCTCACAACACTGACAAAGACTTGGAAAAAGCAGTGGGCAGTATAATCATTAAAGAATATTAGACTTTCACGATATTTCAATTCGATGATTGGGTATCAGCCTGAAAGGAAAATATACGTCTATTCTTTCAGGCCATTTATTAATATCTGAAAGTCGTTCAATTGATTCCCATGATTTATATATTGTAACATAACCATTTCATCAACGTTTATAGAAGAAAAAAAATAAACGAGAATGGTTCGTCATCTAAATTTGAGGTACGTTAAATAGTTTTTGCAAAGAAATTAATCAGGATGATGAAAACTGCTTCCTCATATTCATTGAAGTATCAGAAATAAGTTTTTTATGAACGTTAACCAAATCATGCTCAGGATAAGAAATTGGTATGGTCAGTTTTCCCGTGCAGTTCTCTTTATTAAAGATATTTCAGACAGGGTCAACCACAAAGAAGTGACTAATAACAATAAATAATATCTCTTGTCAACATCATCATCTGCTCTAGAAAAAAAATAATGTTATTCAAATTGGACAACAGTTCTTGAAAGTATGATAATTATGGGCCAGTCGGCCAACAACAGTGGATTCGTAGTCTGTTTGAATGAAAAGTAAATGATCAGTTACATACGAAAAACCGACCATAAATATCAGGCCAACATAGTGTTCACGACAGAAGTCTGGTTTGGCGCTATAGTTGTTTATATTTTATAAGCGTGACATGTAGGTTTGGTTCAAATAACCGAAGATTCTGGATCAAAAACACATTATGATATTGATGATTCAGGTTTAACAAGGTCAGCCAAGATTCTTCATTCACTATTTTTATTAGATCGATAGCATAGAACAGGTATTCATACATCCAATTAAAGGAAATGCACAAAGGTGTCAGGCAAAAATCAAAAAAATAACAAATATTGTTTGTGACAGTTGTAATATCTTCCTGATTTTTGCACTTTTTTTTTGTCAGTTGAAACCAAAATATAAGAATAGTCTTTGGAGACAAAAACGTGGTCATCTTCTAGTATACCTATATAGAATGACATCTTGAAAATATTCCTGTCAATTAATAAATCCTTGAAAACTTGCTTTTATGTAGACCATAAACATATCGTATATATTATCGTTCAATTGAAATTATTTCAATCTGAAAGTGAATATTTACTTCTTCAAATAATAGTTGAATGACAGCTGTTGACCCTCACAATAACAAGTTGTTGCTGATAGGTCATCACTCGAGTTATCAGTTTAACACCATCATGATAATTCCACAGCTTTGATTTGATTTATATGATATTTGATGTCAGATTCGTAATCGTAATGTAGAACCACAATCTCAATATTAGTCACAGATCGAATGAAGGAATTCATCGACCTTTGAGTGGCACTTACGAAGAGTGAACATCAGTCTCTCGCAATCGTATAAAAAGTGTACCAGAGAATGTAACACAGCTCAAACCATCCATCTATCAGATCGCTATCTTCACTTCCTTAATTTGAAACGAAGGAAGTTACACCATGATTTCTCGTAGTCAATCTAAGACAATAATCATTTGTCAGAAATTTCACAAGTGAAATAAAAAGGTAACAAAGCGTGACAAGTTCAAATTCTCCTCTAATTATTAAGCGAACTCAGTAAACATAATATAGTTTTATAATACGTTCACAAAAGCCAAAGGGGGGTCACTCCTTTTATTACCATTATTTAGAGATGAGAAATATCTTCCAATTAAAAGGGATGCCGCCTTTGCCTCGATATATCAATCTATAGGAACGCAGCATGGGACACCGTCCAAGATCCGACGAGGTAAACGGACATTGATCACAAAAAATAAATAATGCAAAATTATACGACTAACTACATGAATCAGTTCGTGCTTCAATTCCAACGAGACAAGTCGAATTGTTTTTTCAATAAAATTCATATATTTTTCATCATTATTAAGTACTTTTCTATTCAAAAAACTATGAATTATAGTCAGTCACTTTCGTTCAATTGATGAAAGAAATATTTGTTTTGTGTCATCAAGGTGTGACGTGATAAGTGACAAGCCGATGCATATATTGCTCTCCTGCAAATGTCAAGTTTTCATGGAATCGAATGCAACCAGGTCCGGCTTCAAAAAATAAGAACCCCTTTCCGAAATCTGACTAAATCCAGACAAAAATTTTTTTTCAAAAGAATTTAAATTGATCAATATTCGATCGCGTAATTTGTATTTTTGCTTGATTCGAAAATGCAATAAAAACCATTGTTTTTTCACCATAAAAATGTCAATCAGAAATTCTAGACCAGAGTTTTCCCTTTTTATTTCTTCTATTCCAATTCCAAGCTCAAATTCTCTTACCATAATGTGAATATATTTAATAATATATTTCACATGCAAAATTGAAATGTATGACAGTAGGACTGTGTCAAAAACTTCAACAATGAGATATACAAAAAGAAAGAAAGAACTGTAACTAAATGTGTATGCTGTTATATGATTGTTTTCCAAGTAAACATGCGCTTGAAAATCACATTCAGCGTCAGTCAATGTCAATGAAAACCCTCTTTGCTTTGAAACGGTCCCTTTTGGAAGTATAAAAGGCACTTGCTCTTTTCTGTAATATGAACATTGCGGGTGGGCTACTAAAACAATGGTTGAAGAATGAAAAGAGAATACTTGGCCTTTTCACAGTTTATATTTGAACTATGGTTGGTAGTATTGTGACGTTCCATGATATAGCATGTTACAGAAAACATCGGAATGATAATGTCCATAATATAAATCACTATTTTGTTCACATTAAATGATGATATGATCAATTCTCAATTATTTGAGATATTTTAAATCATAAATTCAAACATATGTGGTTTTTTTCAGTAAAAAAAATCATTTCAATATTTGTGTCTTTATTTCAATATTTTATTAATCAAACAATGCACTCTTAGTAATTCAACCATCAATAATTTATTGTCTTAAAGTACTGCTGCAAAAAAAGTAGACGATTTACAATATTGAATAATTGACAAATCGTTACAACTGTTTACATGAATATACCACAATAATAAAAATATACTGAGAAATTTCTGTACTAGTATCCTTATAATAAACTAATATCAATAGCAATCACTTATTTTTGTTGAATTGAATCGAAAAAAATATTCTTCCATTAAAGATGTTTTCTGTCTCAGCTGTGGTTGAGCACCTCAGAATACATCTCGCATTTCTGAAAATGATACGATATATTAGTAGCTCTAGTAAAAGATTATTGCTTATTTATTCGTTGTAATTGAAACAGTTTCTGACATTTTAATTTTTTTAAATTTTTAACACTCAATCTTCAAGATTCATATCATGAAAACATATTTCTGACAAAATGATATCTGAATAACATGTAGAGCTTACTTAATCCTGGATACACGATGTCTGGAGATACCAATAGGGTTGAGATCAGGGGAAGCTGATGGCCACAGGATTTACTAGGTCCGAAGTTTTACATGAAAATGATGAAAAAAAAAACTCGTTTAATCGAACTGAATTTTTGAATTTCCAGTGGCTCTTCTAGATAAGCAACCTTAATTTAGAGTGTGTCGGCTACTTTCATGATCATGATGAATAAATATCATCTAGTAGTCTAATGCTGTAGGCAGTATACCTGCACATTTTATATAGTACAAAATATGCATACACATTCACTGCCAGAACATACAGAGTGTCTAATAAACCAAGTAACAAATTACCAAAAAAAATCAATATCGACATGTCCATTTTTTTGTTATTTTTGAAAATCCATACTCACTCTCCATAATCACCTGCTTCCAAAGTCCAGTCTGGAATCGAACAGATGAATTAAATTCTGAAAAAATAAAAGAAATATATATAGAAATATTGAAGAACAAAAAATCGTATTGAATTGAAATGTGTTACCCATCGTATTCGAGGTTGAATTTCCTATCAAAAAGAAAATAACCGAGCCAAATGGATGCTTAATTTTGGCAGCATCACCATTTCGACATCGTTTCCAAGAGAAAGAAAGATGTAAGTTTCACTGCCAGATCATTGAATAATTGGAAATTTTATAAATATAAGTTGACTTACTCGCAATGTTTTCGGTAGTTTGAAATCGGAAATAATCTTGTCCTAAAAGTAGAGAAATAAATGAAAAGATGAAATCATAACCTACAACTATAGAAGCTGTCTATTTTTCAAGTGGAAAATAAAAGTCTCTTCGCCAAAATGCATCTGGAATAAATTTCAATCTGTTACAGTACTAGTTTTTAGTGAAAAACATTAAACCACTGAAGATACATTTTCTCGGTACCAACACTTGAAAATTGGACAACCTGCATAGTTGCTACTCTGATTTGCTGGACGAAAATATATTCGACTTACATTTTCATGAAGTCTCAACGCTGAAAAGTGATGGAATAATCTTCGCCATTGATGAACCCCAAAACGATTCATGAGTAAATGTCGCTTCAATTCCCCACTTTATGAGGACAACTGATGAGTAAATATTCAACATACCCTCACCAATTGGCCTCTTAAAGGAAGGAATGGATCAATCAGCCAGTTCTCCAGTTGATACATAATACAAATAAACCAAACGGAGATGGATCTAGTAATATTTTTAGCTCACCATTCTTCTTTTTGATCGCTGAATTGGGTCCAAACTTTGGTAATTCAATTGGTCATTCTTCGCAGTACCATTTTCTGTAAAAAGGAGATATTGAAATGGAGGAATTGTCAGTTGATTGCAATTAGGCATGTTTTGTTTCCTTTCATAGAATTTGTCAGCCATTAAAAGTTATACCACTACACATATAGAGGCATAAGATGATGATGATATGGTTAATTGATTTGGGCAGCTTTTGTTACATATTTTTAAAAATACTAAAAATATGCTGATCACTCTGCCAAACATCGATAACGGATTCATCCAAAGTGAACCCAATGAAAAACAGTACAGATTTCAAAATTGCTCACCTTCAGGAACGTTCCTAACACTTGGCCATCGTCTTCTTGAAGAAGGTGTCCTGTTATCTGTAACTCAAAGCTTCAATACCAACATAAACGCAGGTCCTATTGAGAGTGATGAAGATGAATATTTTGTCGATATGCTACTCACAGCCTCTCCAAGATGTTATCACTCCAAAGATTCAAAACAGCTTTGCGAGTAACGCATTTCAGAGTGACGTTGAGAGACTGGAAATTGAAGATGTTGTGATCACCACCAAGCACGTGTGGAAATTTTAATCAACCTTCAGAAAGTGCTACATGGCAATATTGCAGAGTTTGAGGGATTATTTACAAATGCTACACAATCTTTGGAACAAATGGTATGATACTACCAATTCAGCCAGAAAATAAGTGGAATCTTACATGTAATCCGTGTTCCTTGCTTCGAGCATCAGCAGCATGCCTCTTTGAATGCAAAAATCAACCACCAGATGATGACTGGATATCAGAATTGACTGTAATTAATCGAGAGATCACATATCAACTCTGATAGACCAGTCATCAACCAGTATAGGAAGGTAATGTCTTGGAAGTATAAGTAAAATTTTCTAGAATGAACGTTTCCTACTGATGACAACGTATTACGCATAAATATTCTGATATATCGAACCAAAATCAAAACCATGAATGCGCAATACGTGAAAATCAAGTACCAACAATTTATCCATGGATAATAAATAGTACGATCCCAATCTTCCATTGGGTCATTTTATCCACATCAACTGCTTGCACAAGGACTCTGTAATGCCTGTTTAAAATCGACAAAACCCACGTGCAAGAAGTCGAGGTTATAATGAGACAACTAGGGATGAATGCCATTTCCACTCTTGAAGTCAAGTTCATGAAATTATTATGAACTGCCAAAATTGCAAGATAAATTCAATCATTTATGGATATGTACCTTGATCCGAATGCCATAATCCTGTTCCCAATGGCGTTTCAGGAGATCTTCTGGTGCAACTGGTCAGCTCCAACAAAATCTTGCATCAGCCAACCCACTCCTATGCTGCTTTTCCCCATAACCGCAACTTATTGCACAAGAATTCTGAGATTTGAATGAATCAAAATCAGCAAAGTCCATGTGCAATATGTTGAAATTAGTTTTGGTTTAGGTTGAGGACGATGGCCTTCTGTAACCACATCACCAAGTCCTCATCCTCCAAAATGTTTCCGTTCAATCTGTAAGGAAGTAATGAGGTCACTTGTAAATCAATCAATTGATGAGGCACGATGCAACATGTGGATAATATAGCTAGAAGGAAAATAAACTGCAATCATTTGAATGATCATTGATTGATGTCAAATGTTGGTAGCAATTGAATTGTATCCTATTATAACCACATGTAGTTTCCTGTGATAAGAAAATTCATGATGAGAATAATGGATATTGATTTTGGCAGGTTTTTTACGATTCTTCGAGGATATGAGAGAATCGCTATGAGTGCTGCCGAAGTTTGAAGCCATGTATTAGTTTGAGTGAAGGTATTGATGAGTTTGTACCTCGGAGTTCATCTGCCAATTTCTTCTTAGTGATGGTGTGTCAGTTCTCTTCTGCTTTTCTCTTCATAAATCTGGAAGAATAAGGCTGGGGTCATTGGAGAAATAACTAAATAGTGTCCAACGATGATAGTTGTCAAGCTGTATCCTATTATGACCACATGATTTTTCAGACAAAAAATCATGTAGTCAATGATGGAATTGATTTCGGCAGGTTTTTTACGATTCTTCGATGAACCGAGAGAATCGCTATGAGTACTGCCAAATCTTGAAGCCATGCTTAAATTTAGGTGAAGGTATTGATGAGTTTGTACCTCGGAGTTCATCTGCCAATTTTTTCTATCCCAGTGATGGTGTCAGGTCTCTTCTGCTTTTCTCTTCATAAATCTAGAAGAATGGGCTGGGGTCATTGAAAAAATAACTGAATAGCGTCCAACGATGATAGTTGTCAAACTGTATCCTATTATGACCATATGATTTTCCAGAAAAAAAAATCATGTAGTCAATGATGGAATTGATTTCGGCAGGTTTTTTACGATTCTTCGATAATCCAAAAGAATCGCTATGAGTACTGCCAAATTTTGAAGCTATGCATAAGGTCAGGAGAAAGTATTTTTATGAGTTTGTACCTCAAAATTCATCTGCCAATTTCTTCTATCCGAGTGATGGTGTGTCAGGTCTTTTCTGCTCATCTCTTCATGAATCTAGAAGAATAAGTCTGGGATCATTGAAAGAATAATCAAATAGTGTCCGAGGATGATAGCTGTGAAACTGTTTCCTTTCATGACCAAATGTAGATTTCTCAGGTATAAAAAAATCATGTAGAGGACAATGAATGTTGATTTCGGCAGATTTTATTACGATTCTTCAGAAATTCAAGAAACCGTTCTGGTTGCTGCCAAAATAAAGCCATGCATAAGTTTCTGAACAATACTGATGTTTGTACCTCAAAGTCCACCTTCCAGTTTCTTCTATCCAAGTGATGTTTCAGGACCTTTCTGGTCTTCTCATGTATCTGGAAGAAGGATGAACTGGGGTCATTGAAGGAATAATCAAATAGTGTCCGAAGAAGATAGCTGTGAAATTGTATCCTGTTATGACCACATGCAAGTTTCTCTGGTGAAAAGTCATGTAGAGGAAAATGGATATTGATTTCGGCAGCTTATTTACGATTCTTCGAGAATCTGAGAGAATCGCTATGAGTACTGCCTGAGTTTGAAGCCATGCATAAATTCAGGTGAAGGTATTGATGATCGTACCTCGAAGTCTACCTGCCAAGTCCTTCTATCAAAGTGACGATGTGTCAGGACTTTCCTGCTTCTCTCATATCTAGAAGAAAACGAGGTGGAGTCATTGAAGAAATAATCAAATAGCGTCCAAGTGTAATAGCTGTGAAACTGTATCCTATTATAACCTCATGTAGATTCCTCTGGTGAAAAAAATCATGTAGAGAACAATGGGTGTTGATTTCGGCAGATTTTATTACGATTCTTCAGGAATTTCAAGAAATCGTTCTGGTTGCTGCCAAAATGTAAAGCCATGCATAAGTTTACGGAATAAATTGATGAATTTGTACCTTGAAATCCATCTGCCAATTATTTCTATCCAAGTGTTGGTGTGTCAGGAGAATTCTGCTTTCAATATCATATATCTGGAAGAATATTAAAGTGGAGTCATGGAAGTGATCACCGAGTAATATCCAATGATGATAGCTGTGAAATTGTATCCTATAATGACCACATGTAAATTTCTCTGGTGAAAAGTCATGTTGAGAATAATGGATATCGATTTTGGCAGATTTTTAACGATTCTTCCAAGGATCTATGAAAATCGTTACGAGTACTGCCAAATTTCAAAGTCATGCATAAGTTTAGGAGAAAGTATTTTCGAGTTTGTACCTCGAATTTCATCTGCCAATTTCTTCTATCCGAGTGATGGTGTGTCAGGTCTTTCCTGTTCATCTCTCCATAAATCTGGAAGAATAAGTCTGGGGTCATTGAAAGAATAATCAAATAGTGTCCAACGATGATAGTTGTCGAACTGTACCCTACTATGACCACATGATTTCTCAGACAAAAAAATCATGTAGTCAATGATGGAATCGATTTTGGCAGCTTTTTTACGATTCTTCTATGATCCGAGAAAATCGCTATGAGTACTGCCAAATTTAGAAGCCATGCATAAATTTAGGTGAAGGTATTGATAAGTTTGTACCTCGGAGTTCATCTGCCAATTCCTTCTATCCAAGTGATGGTGTGTCAGATCTTTTCTGCTCTTCTCTTCATAAATCTAGAAGAATGAGCTAGGGTCATGAAAGGAATAACTAAATAGTGTCCAACGATGATAGTTGTCAAACTGTATCATACTATGACCACATGATTTCCCAGACAAAAAAATCATGTAGTCAATGATGGAATTGATTTCGGCAGGTTTTTTACGATTCTTCGATGATCCGAGAGAATCGCAATGAGTGCTGCCAAACTTTGAAGCCATGCATGAATTTAGGTGAAGGTTGGTACCTCGAAGCGACGATTTCTTCTATCCAAACTGTCTCAACAGCAATATACAGCTTCTAATCAGAATGCTAATCTCAATTCAATGCACACAAATTCTGAGATTCATGAGACTCAAATCGCCAAAATCTTTGTGCAATAAATTGTGATCAGTTCAAAATAACAGTTAATGTTCATGAAAAATTTTTTGGATATGGGTAGTATGTACTTTTTCTCATATATCTGAAAGAAAAATGAGTAGAAATCATGGAGTATGAATAAAGAGTTTTCCTAGGTATTAAAAACGCTATCTCTACTGCCTCAATGAAAAGAATGCCTCACAAAAAAAATATTTATGAATTCCTCGCAAGAGTGATAATGAAAAGAATGAACGAATCACAAGAAAACGCAATGTGAATATCAATGTTATCTAAAGAAAAACAATTCATAGAATTGAATGTTATCAAAACAAAATATGATGGTTGATATAAAACGCGTTATCTTGTGAGTGCTTCATTGACTTTTATATTTTTTAATATTTCAGGTGCTCAAAAATCATATTTATATCAGTCGAAATCATGATTTTTGGGAACATTTGCCTGAAATTAGTAGTGAAATATCTCAATACAATAATAAAATGCATTAAGGTGAATGTAAAATGGAAGCTAACAAAATGGCCGTCATGGTGAAATTCAATTTATCCACCAAACTCATCATTAAAATATGAGAGCACCTTCCAATATTGCGAAAAATAATGAAAAACTTAATGGTAAGAAGCTGTGAACAGTATTTAAATTAAAACTCAAATATTTACCAGAAAATTTGCACGAAAACAGGAACCAAAAGTTGACGAGTTGAATTGCAACAAGACAATGGAACCGACGCCTTAAAAAAAGTCAGCAAATTAAAATGTGAGAGAGATAGCGATACCGGCATTTTGAATCTTCCGGAGATTACGTCAGAGCGGATACTTGTCTTACGCAAGCGCATTTATCAAGAAGAGCCATTTTTTCGACTTCGATTTTCGTATTTTATAGGAATTCTGGAAGATATGGTTTTTGCACTGAACAAATTTCAATATTGAATGGGCAATTTATAGAATCGACGATAAAATTAATGCTAATATATTTCCAAGAAAGAAAATCGTTATTATATCACCTTATTTGATTCGAATTTGCAAGATGGCCACTTAAAGCTGAGATGATACATGATTGAAAATTTTGCTTTTTCAGTTTTTCAACTGGAATGAAGTCTTCATGATTCGAATTTATGGGTGAAAATCGAGATTTATGAAAAAACGAATCCTGTAAATGTTGAATACTAATCAATTGATTTGCTCCTGCTATAAACTAAGAAACTCAGTCCCTACTCTGGCTTCGTTATTCAACATTTATGAAAAAATCTACGAAAATATTTGTTGTAAATACCTTCAACTCGGATTTCAAGGGTTTTCTATAACTTTACTCCTCTTCCATCACACCAAATCACTTAAAAAACTATCGAATTGAATAATTGAAACAACAACGTATATCACGAAATCCAAAATGTCGACTGTGAACGTTAATTGGAAATAATAGGAGTAGTAGAGGGTTTTGAGAGAGACAACGATACCGGCAAAATACTTCCGGACATACGTCACGAAAAACACCCTGATTGGTGCATGCGCTGTTCAAGTCGCTCTAACGGCGCATGTTTGAATTAGGCATGCCACGTTGCCGCTTACCATAAAAGAGTGTTCTGAAATCTCGGAAAATGAAAATGTTTCGATTGATTTTTAGAAGAAATACTTACTGCTGATTATTTTCACTGTTGTATTCAATCGAAATAGCGATAAAAATATAAATATCGATTGAAAATGACAAAACATCGAGAAATTATACATTTCAGACAAAATATACAATTAAATCACGTAATAGTAGAAAAATATTCAAATTTCTGACATTTTCTTGGTGGATCTATGTACTAGATCATGAAAGTGCCCAAAACAATATATTTTCATATTATTCAAAGTTAGTTGAATCAGTTTGAAACTCTGGTCAGTTTTTCGTAATTTCTAAGCGAATCTTGGACAACGGATATTGCTCTCAATTTCAATTTAAACACGTCAAATGTATATTTAACGATCAACTTCAAATTACTCTGAGTCAAGAGAACAAACTGGTTGAATGGAACAATTTGAATTTCAGAACAAAGTTCTTAATGTTCATAATTCTAATCGAGATGAAAAATCTAAAGTTCAATTATTTGTTCAGAAATATGATACTTTGTTTTTTGCGTTAATGATATTGAGATATGGAAGGAATCTTTCACATCCTTCTAGAATAAATGAATATATCTATCAATTTATGTGGTTGAAATTTTTTCAAATAGAATACATAACCTTCTTGAAAAAGAAGATTCCTGAAATATAGAATTATTTTGTGACGGTAATAATAAAAAAAATTCCCCACTACATATTGATCTGATAGATGAGAAAAATAAAACTGTGTGCCTAACAGCTTCAGTGCTTAAAATAATCAAATGATTTGATCATCAGGTTCATTCTTATCAGTCCGTTTATAGTTTCAATAGTTTTTCTACTGTCCTTTTCTCGGAAAAAAAAGGTAAGACAACTTCACGAAATAATAATAGTTGAAAATTATGAATACATTATTCAATCATTTTATTTTTGGAATATCCACATGAAAATCAAGAACAATTCAAATATCTATGAGATTCTAGATAAAAAATCATATCAAATTCAATATTAATTCGTCATCGTTGAAAGTTGGTGTCCAAATGGTCCCAACCATAAAAAATTCTAATTGTAAAATGAATACTCTCTTTCTGCATGACATTGAAAGATGTCATAACTATTTTCAATAACTATTTCATTCCATATTCTATTTCCTGTATTTGAAACCTGTTTCAGAGATATCTCCCTATCCTAATCAGTTGTTCAATTCAAACTCACATTAAATGTTGTGTAACAAAACTCATACTCACATTGAATATGTCGACGTTGCTCATTTCTGCTCGACAGAAGACCTTCAATGGTTCATCCAGTTCTCTGAAGTTTCTTGGTGTACCCCCATCAATGAGAGCTGAAAAAAAAGATATATTTCATTTAAAATGATGACACATAAGAAATTCCATATTTCATGTTCAATTGAATTTTTGTTTTTTTATCCTCATTAAAAATATTCATAGGATAATTAATTTTTTTGAGTAATCTATAAAATTGTTTTGTTTTGAGTAATCTATAAAATTGTTTTTTCGAAAAATCTGTCGATTTCCTTCTTCCGTTTCACATCTTCGAATTTATTCATTTTTTTTATTTTTTCACTGTTCAAGTCATTAGCAACGGAAGAAGAAAATCAAAATTTTCGCAAATGTATGTGCTTTACGATTCATAGAATTCAGGAATCTGTGCATCATTACCCTCACCTATTACTGGAAGTCTGAAAAGGATCTTCGGCGGAAAAGGAGAAGAGGACCATGATCGCTGACATCGATGCAAACTGTCACCCTGTAGATTGATTCCTATGACTGCAGAGCAGCTTCAGCCTTCGTCGGATCCAAGGATATCTAGGAAAATGTTTAATCATGAATAAAGATTCGTATAGATCTCAAGAACAATTGTTTTTTTGTGAAAAGAACAGATAACAAAATAATGAAAACTAAAAGCAGGTCTTAAATTCGATATTTACGAATAACCCCATTTTTCAAAACGAAACATAAAATAAAGTGTTATAGTTACCTGCACATAATTGGCCGTATTTTCATTCACTTTTCCGTCTTGGTATGTGGAAATTATCATTCGAACAGTGTTCCCAGGAATCTGAAATTGAAAAGAAAAATATATACTAGATGATTTATTTTTGGTTTATAAAAATATTGCAAGATCCCCGTATAATGAGCGACATATGCAATAGGATAATTTTCGTTTATATATATCAATAGGATGGCCTTTGAACAATGCCATGTCATCACATTCTGATCAATCAATCATTTAATTCCAAATGAATAGGTCGAATAATGACGCTTTGCAAAAGAATACACCTTCAATATGTTTTCTGGCAATTAGCCTTATATTCATTATTGAAATGTGATTATTTTACGAAATGAAACCTCAATGAAAAATTTGTTTCCAACATGTCCGACATCACAAATTTTATTGAATAAGCTTAAAACATGTCTGTTGATTTGGGAAAAAAACAATTTATTTCAACAATTCATCATCAAGAACTCACCAGTTACAAAAAAAGTATTTGAAACTCATTATTTCGAACACTGCAAAACAGAGGAATAGAAAAATTCGAGAGCTTTGAATAAGTGAAGTATGAAATATGGAACACCCGCCAATTTAAAATGCGTACGTGACTGCCCCACCACTGATTCAACGCCACCTGAAGTGTCTCAGTGGTACTAATCAACCGGAATTTCGTCATGGCTAGCAATGTTGCCATATCTCAGAAATTACCATTTTACGAATCCAAATCAACAATACACTGAACACTCACTTTCGAACCAAGTTTTTCGATCAAAGGGCCAATTTTTTCCATTGAATTCGTCCTATCGCATTCTTGAAACTCAATGAACTCATGAAACAAAAGATATTACATGGCACCCTCAACTACCTTTCAGAATAATGGAGAATTTGATTGATACGGTGATTTTTTCGAGCAATGATGACATCTTTCAAATATGTCATGAAAATTTTAATTAAAAACCCATAAACTGACTGCTACAATTAGTAGTGAAAGAAAACAAGTGAACAATAGGTGGCAAACGTGACTGGAAAACAAACATCCAACCAGGTGGTCTTATCAAAATTCATTTCCAATAATGATTCCTAATGGATCGTAAGATATCAATGCACATTACCATAATAAGAAACGATTTATGGTGGTTATAGTGATAAATAAATACCAAATAAAAAAGGAAAGGTGACATGTTCTGATCATGGAATATTTGAAAGTCTAAACATTTACATACAAAATGTCCAAAATAAACCATACATATCGAAGTTGATGATGAAATATTACGAAAACTCTGCTCTTGAATTTGTTATAAATAATTATTTCATTAATTTGAAAATGTCGTCTTGAATATAATCTATTCGAGCAATGAGTCCTGATCAACATTCATACAAAAATAATGATATTAGTTGGTTACTTTGACAGATAGTTGAAGCAGTAGAATCAATTAAATGATGTGAAAGTTAGATTGATCGCAATATATTGATTACAAACATGATAATGACATCGTAGACATTAACGACATCTTAATTGTAAATGAATACGAAAGTATCAAAACTATGCCTTTAAATATGTTACTGGCTCTTTTCCTTCGAGTCGGCGCGATCAAAGCTTCGGCATCAACATAGAATCTAAAAATAGAAAAGCATCTACTCACGTGGTCTGCGCATATACGACGAACTCCACTATTCAAATTCAAGCCAACACGCATTCTCACTGCACATTTCACATAAACAGAATTTCTATAACAAATCAACAATTTGATGGTCTCTGATACATTTTGTGAAATATTTGTCCTCTGGAATGACACTCCTGTGAAAGCCGGGAAATCCAAATAATAATTTGTATACTCTAGTTGACACTTGACACTAGCGCCTCTTGTGGAAGGGTTGAGAAGTTACCCCCGTTTCACAATATAGATGCCATAGGCGTAGGTTAGGGAAGACATGAATTGGTAATTCTTGTAGATTGAAGAAAAATGTTTGTTCTCAGTGTAGCTTCTTTGAATTCGTTTATTATCATTTTCTTTGAAAACTGTCGCCAGTGGCGTCCTTTAGGATATTCAAGGAGTGTCTGTAGAAAAGTTAGCAGCTTGTATTCTTATTTTTTAAGTTTCTATCTGACTTCGGAAGCTTTGCAGACAAATTGCAGTGGCGTACCCAAAAATATTCTTCCCTCCATAATTCATGTCGTGATAATCAGTTAATTTTTTTCCAGGTCGAGTTGATAATCACCATTACCGATCAGGAGTTTTTGAAAACTGAAGGAGTTGAGAATTATTGAATATGAAACGCCACTCATCTCCCATTTGGGATGCCACTGTATCTGAGAGAATTTGCATTTCAGGACATTATGTCACAGGAATTTCGTGTTTTTTAACCCTTCCCAGTCTCCCACCTCCATGTGTGACGTCACAAATCTTGCAAATCGTGTTTTAACACGTAGATTTGGAAATTTGACGCAATTCATGGATGGTCCGCATTTGATTCACCTCGTATATCAGAAAGAATGAATGCGCTCCTTGTAAAATACTCAAAGTTAGCAATAATACAACTGATGATTGTTTGAATAAAAAAATGGTAAAATATACATGAAAACTCTGCACGTCCCTGTCCTTATATTCGAATAACGTACGGGTACCTCGGTAATTCGATGTAATATCGCGATTGGTCCGTGAATTTCGGTACGGCCAACTCGATTCGAAAGGCAACGTCTTCGAATCGTGACAGTTTACAAGACATATGCGTCTTGGTATTGATTGCTGTGAAGATGAGGTAACAAGTTGGCCGTGAGTCTCGTCTATTGTGACGTGTGTCTGATAAGATTTTTTTCTCCTCAATAAACCCAATGGAATTACTGCGTGAACAGAAATCTACGATGCATCTCTCCTAGATATATGTACGAGTTGCGTCCCACTGAGAGGAAATATTATAGCAATAATCGCCTGTCACCTGTCTGGGAACATTGTCCAGTTCATAGTTTCAGACGATTTCAATTTATACAAAGTCGAGGAGAACTGAAATAACTTCTAATCTCTGAAGCTATCGTGGCTTTCTCTAGATCTAATTCGACAATGTAATCAAATGAAATACACTCTGATAACCTTTTTTATATTGTGAATGCGATGTTTGAAAACAACAGAGCATCCCTTCAAAAATATCCGAACGCTACAAAAGACAATATTTATAAATATCTCGTAGTAACAAGTGAACTCATGCGTGCGAAATTTTCATATAAAGTTCTGCATTGTGCCGAACGCAGAGCATTTCTTTGAGAGGGAATACTCGAAAAACCCTCGAGGCACTTATCTTTTCATATTACATGCATGATTTGACGTGTTATTGTGAAGAATTTCCGAAAACATTACGAAATACCAGTGAGTATTGTTACCTTTTTATGTCATAAATGTCGATGTAATAGGGATTGACAGGTTATTCTTCACAGTTCAACAAAATTATGAAATAAGGTGACCACCCTAAAGATTCAGATGCTGATTTTGAGGTTATGACCGTCCGGATCCCAATTATTCAAGTACAAATACGGCGTTTTCAGTGTTTACTCAAGCTCTTTCCTGACAAATAATCTGTTGAGTTATTGAGGATATCAGCCAGGAAGCTGTACAATCTCGTTCGAAAACGTTCAAAAAAAGAAGTTGGAATTTCAACTTCGAAATTATTAATTTTTCCACGATAATATTGCCAAATTAGTGTTTTTCAGACTTGAAACGAGCCTCAATCGCAATCTTGCTGACATTTGTCAAAGCCAGGATGAATTTTTTGGCGGTCTGCAGAAAAACGTTGGCACCCTTATTTCGTTGAACAATCTTGCTTTCCTCCAAGCGGGACACGACTATCGAGCAATAAAGTTGCACACAATGGTATGGGGTGGGTTTGCTTTGATGATTTTATTTTTGCTCGCAGAATCGTCAACAATTTACATTGTATTAATGTTAGTTCTGTTGCGGACATTCCTAGCGACGTGTTCTGTGATCAGCACAGTGTGAAGTAATCGCTACACGAATGATTAAATTTCAGCCTAATTGTTACATGCTCCGCAAAGGGCAAAGGGATGAGCTGAACGACCTAGGCACGGCTATCAAAGTCAATGCTTGGGATCTTTGATATTTGTAAACGCTGTTTGTGCATGCCGTAGCATAGACAATGTCTTCTGAGCTCCAACCAACATTTTTATGAGTCCTCCAAACCATACAAGGTATGACAAAACGAAAATGTCTATAAGGGAAACATTGGCGTAACATTCTTTTCTTTTTCTTCTAATGGGGGGTGGTTACATCCCTAATAACCCCTCCTCGTTACGCCTATGGAAAGAAATACATGCATACAAGAATTACGACTCTTTCTGAATATTACTTTTGGTTCTGGATCGTTTTTCACTCAATCTGGAACTCTTCAATTTTAATAAATAGTAATATCAACTCAATTATGACACATTGACATTTCGATATTCAATAAATTCAATAATATCAGGCTACATGATTTAGGGTTCTGAAGAAATAGATGAATTCTCTTTGAGAACAAAGTCCTACTTCTAACACCTAATTTTGCTCTCACTTCTTATGGAAGGCATTTCCACAAAATATCATTGACTTATTATAGGCCTTTCTATGGAGTTGGCAACAGAGCATATTCTGACAAACTGTCACGACTCTTTTTCTTGAATAAATAGTGGCTGAGGGTTGCTTAAAAACGAACTAATTCTAGCCTTCGCCTTGTTGTGTGGACTGATCCCCTTAAGTGAAAATTTTTTGAGTGAAAAAAGTGCCAAAAAGATTCTAATCACAACACATGCAACTAAACGAATTCGCGCCTTTTCGGTCACAAGCACGATTGGTTTTATCGGAAAATCTCCGTTCGGTTTTTCAAGCGCAATTATTTCAAAAATCTGTGGCCGCAAGACGGTAAAAAATCGTCGGACCAGAATTAGATGGAGAACGAGATTACCAAATGTCGCAATAGAATGAGATTGCGCCCGGCTCATCATAGTAATTAGGCATAATTTGAACATATAATGATAGAGAGGCACATGTCTTGAGAATTGTCACGATTTCGACTGTGAGCATCGAAATAGTTGTTCGGTTAGGACCGAAAATTACCGGCACGACCGCAATCGACGATATCGTTTCGGAAATATGGATTGGTTCCAGTGGTATGTCGACAGGGGGTACAAAGGGTATTCAACTACTCATTTCATGAAAAAAAAATGTGGTTTCATTTATTTATTTCTATAAATACAGTCATGAAGTTTCATTAACTTGAGATATTCCAACAAACAATTTTTTTTAGGGGAAAGCCAGAGAAACATTATTAGTAGAAATGAACCTATAACGTTAACTATCTATTTGACATATCTAACATCGCCATTTTCTTTCCTATAAAATTTATGATGAAACATATGTTAATGAAGATGTACCTCCATTATTCTTAAAGGACTATTAGAGACAACAAAAAATCCTTTCTTTTTTTTTATTACAACAATAATGCAACATATCTTGTTTTTTTGAGTAATTTCAATTAATCCATTCCATTGTGTAATAATTTCTGAAGGTTTTTTCATCATTAAATATCCGTCTCCGAAATTGGATGAGGCCGATTCATCCAGTTTGATTCTGTCGCGGGCCGAACCACAGGGTGTTCGAGACATCATCGACAAGACAGCAGGCAGCAGTCGAAAGAGGGCCTATCGATGTTGCTCAATTTTTCATGCGGCCCGAAATGTTTGTGAGAAATGACTGCGGACGGCGGAAAACAAAAGAGCGCCATGTGCGCGCGGCCAACTCTGATGGTCTGTCCGGGCCTAATTTGCCGCCCCTGCCGTGAGGCAATATTGTCTTGGCCAGAAAAATATTTGACACCCCTTTCTGAAATATCACGTCGGTTAACTATTAATAGCAACTTTTCCATGGTGCACATGGCGGGAATCACTAATTGTGTTGATAAATATCAAACTTCGCTGAATCCAGTACCGGCTATTCGAACTTTCATTTATATTTTCAACTCTATAAAAAATTCACATTATTTTCATTGGAGTTTCAGCTGTTTTTCTGGACGAAAAATTAGAAAAAAAAGTGCCAGTGACAACGTTAATGAAAATGAAAAGAATACTGACCATTTTGAGTCCTGATAAAAATATTGTTTTTTATTTTGTAATGTATATTGATTGTCAATATCGACAGCATTGAATAAAAACCTCAAAAACTCTGTGTGGTGGTTGTAAAGTTGACAAAGAAAAATTCCCAAATATGAGAAAGCAGACGAAGCTAAAGACATCGTTGTTGACACTGATTATCTGAGCTGTGTTATTCATAATCCACTTAGTGTTCTCTTCAGAGATTATCAAACTCCTGCATCCTGAAAATGATGTTGCATCCGAGACCAATTATGTCACTGGCCTCCTATAAAAAGTCAAGTTATATTATTAGCCATCCTTCTTCCTTCCACTTAAAACGTTCCTATGGTGGCTTTTTTCGAGGGGAAAACTGAATGTAAGTCTTTTATAAGCATCGAGGGTGTTTTTTATCTGGCCACTTTGTCGTTCAGTCCGGGTTGACATCCACTTGTTGAATGTCACCAACCATAGGCGTACGAATTACAGCACGTTTTTCAGTATGGAATTTTCGTTCTTATGTTTCTAGGTTATGTTTGTGTTTTGCACTTCCCTACAATTCAGCTAGCAACTGCTGAGTTTATTTCAATGAAAAAGAATTTTTGGCATGCAAAAACACGATAACTTTTTACTCAATAACTATCAACTGGCTGGAATCACTCAACATTTACTTTAACAAAACGGTAAGTTGACGTGTTTCAGATTTTTCTCGATAAAATCTCTTCCTGGTATAGTCATACCTTCCGGTACGTTTTCGTGGGCCACCCTGTATATGATATTCAATGACTGTCAAGGAGACTCTTCACACTTTATCCCGTCATATCGTATCAAATGAATGGATAGGAAAGCGTTTTTCCTACAAAAGTATCTCAGTTTTATCTAAAACATTGATTCAAACTAAGAGTAAATGTTTGTTATAAATTCATCAGGATATCATTTGTTATTATTGGCTCCCACGAGAGAAGCATATTACGCAAAGAAATATGTGCTAACACCTTTCGATCGAGCAACGCTATTTACATCACTATACCGTACTTGAGATGATTCCTAGTAATTTTTCGATTCCATCTGCTATATTGAAATGGAACGGTGAACTAGGTATCTTACAATGCAAAAACCCATACAATCATCAATCATCATTTCTGTAATTTGTATCGTCACTTCCTCCATTGTCAATTGTTTCTCTGATGGAACACGTGACATGATGACACAGCTCGGTACGCGCTTTGGAATGGCATAGGTGTATAATTACTTCTATTTTTCTCTTCTCAGTCAATTTGCCGAACAGTTAAGATGAATGACAGTTATTATTTTCAATAATTAGGTTCATGTAAATCAAAATCCATTACGTGGGAATTAAATGATACATCGACAGGATGAGTTGCTACTTACCTTACGAAATGAAAAAATTACTCGTCTGAAAGAGGTTATATATTTTATAAAGTGACTGATCAAGTTGGCTAATTTCGAAGCAAAGTATTTTGTTTGTGTTTCAGTAATCTTCTTCTTCTTCTATATCTTATCAACCATATTTCCTATACTCACAGACACACAATAAAAAATACTGACATATTTGACAATTTCGACAGTTGACAGACAATTTTTCTTGTTGAATTTAGTGCAAGATGTGTCAATCTACCTTCAATAATATCAATTGTGAAATCATACCATGAGCCCCATCGAAAATCATTGATGATGATTGAACTCCTCCCATTTGATTTGTCAAATATGTGTCATGTCTATTTATCCAGTACCTGGTTCATAAAGTGTTTTCATGAACAATCGTGACTTTACAAAAATCTAATCATCATTTTCTGATATGCCATTGACAACCAGTCATCAATCATTTTTTTCTCGTGTCGTAAGAATTCAATTCAGAGTATTGAGACAAAATTGACGTATATCCTTGAAAATTGTTTGGTATACGACAACGCATTGTAGAGAGTATAGTCAGTGGTGTAGACACCTTTCGATACTTTTACTATCGTATGGAAGATGAATTGTAGTTATGATGTTTTTTGCATCAGTATATTATTCTCAGAATTTCAACTAGTCCAATATGCTTTTCTGAACTGAGAACACTCACAGTAACACAGTAAACAAATATATTTTTTTTTATAAAACTTCCCACGAATGGAGACATCCTGTAATGTTCATCGCTTATACAAATGTTGATGGTTAAAAAGATACAGTGCGTTCAAAGTTAAAATTTTATTTGCAAATTTCTTAATCGTTTTGACAGTTCTCATGATATCTTTTAAAAAATTGGTACTTTGGGGGTTTTCAGAACGGCAAACAAGAATATTCCATCAGTATTAACGTAGTCCTTAGAGGGCGCCACTTACCCGCTTACAATTATTTAAAAATAAGCATTTTTTTGTCCGTGAAAAATCAACATGTTCGATTCATTGAACTACGTTATCTTTTGAACAAAAAAGTATTCTTGGAAAAAGTCGAAAAACCTCACCGTTTTTAAGAAAAAACAAGTAGGTTGCTGTCAAACAAGCAAATAGTTTATAAGAACTTTGTACGCACTGTATCTTTTCAACTATCAACATTTGTATAAGCGATGTTGTGCTCAATCGTCATATTTTGGTCCTCTCTACTTCCAGTTACCATATTGATGAAACACTAGTTACTTGTTACTTCATCTTTTTGAAGGAATTAAAAGAAAAATCGATGTGGTTGGCCAGTTTGGGAGCATGTATACATGTTAAATATTCCAAAAATATCTGAAATTCTCTTATGTTCAGAGTGTTGAAGTTAGTTCTCTTTCTATTATGTTCAACTTATCTTGAATCTACTATAACCTACCTTCATCAGCAGGTATTTTTTTCGGATGTATTATCGATGTTGAATGAAATTATGTTATTATTATTATTATTATTAGTATTTTAGTAATACCCGCCGATGATAAATTAGTGCAAGAATCAAGAAGCATATCCCATTCTCATTGAAAGGACACAATCACGGACAATGGAGTTCAATTATGATTCCACACATATTCTTACGTAACTTTTCATTAATTAACTTAATTATAGTGAGACAAGTGATGCAATCACCATCTTTTTCTTGGTATGGCCATCGAGGATACAGCCTGAAGGTAAGATATACTACGAAAGTTAATTATAGACTATGTTTGTACTGGTCGAGGTTCGAGCGTTGTGATTTTGTCCCAAGCGACATTTGACAAATGGATGGTGTTCTCTCCCAGCCCATTTGATATCTTTGACATTGGCTGATCTCGGCTTTATAGGATGAGACAAACCCGGACACGTCTAAATTACACACTGTCAGTGGCGCAGCTGAAATTATTTGTCTCCATCGAATAGATATTCTCAATACAAAATAGAGCAATCCATCAGTTTGGAATCGTTTAGACAGTAGAATATCTGCTCCTCTTCAACATCTCATGATTACTTGAACATATAGATATTTCGTTGTTATTATTCCACCTCTGATTCAAAATGGATCAATTTTTTTGTCACTCATTCACTCCAAACAAGGTGAAGATCATGCACTATACCAAAAACAATTCAAAAACACGCGAATTAGCATTAGAGAGAATGCTTTCTGAGGATTCAAATCTATAATAGTGTATTAAAGTATAAGTGGATAAGAAGGTGCTCGAAATAAAGCAAGTGTTTTAAAGACCAGATCCACGAATACTTTACGCTATTTTTTTATTGGTGCCACATTTTACGTTTGAATAAAGTTTTGCATCTGTCAGTTTTATTCTATTTGACGTTTAAAAGGTACTCCTGTCAGATCAATAATCAAAAATTTGTCATTTAGACTTCACGTTTCTCGTTCCTTCGTTGATATCGCCATGGTAACTTTAAAATCGCGCGTTTTTTAAAGTCCGATTTAAACACGCTGAGGCGTGCTTTAAATGGGTGAAATGGGGCACCAATAAAAAAACTATATTGTAAAGCCCGTGTCATGGCGGAAAGGAGCGGTGCAAAAGCGTGGCATGAAATAAAAGTCGTAAGACACACCATTATCCACCCTTGCACGGTGCCTGGTTTTATAATGATTCGGGCTCGAATTTGACAGCAAATGGGATTGTCTTGAACGAGTGCGCCTCAGGATGACATTAGCCTGTCTCGATCCCACAACAAAGCAAAAGGCATCCACAGCCGCCTTGTCACTGTGTAATGTATGCTAACACGTTTACGCTACAGGCAACGATCACTTTATGGAGCTTGACGCTCTTCAGCCATTCCTGAATTCGACAACTCACTGCATTATCCAAATTATTCTTATGGAATTTATATCTCTGCTGTGGTGTATTTGTCACGCAATTCAGATACGGATCGGGAACACCGTTGCCATTTCCAGATCATCGAAAGTCATCAGATCAATTACTCTTGGAAAAAAGTTCAACCATTGAACCAGAATCCTTGTCAACTGTTGGATTGTCTCAGGCAAAAGAGGTGCTTAGTCTCTAGCCCAAGAGAGAAGAAGAGCTCCAGTTGGTCTTCTCCAACATTTATGTCAATACTCATTGTTGGACCTGTCTTCAGGAAAACACACGATATTGCAGATAGAAGTTGCAGCAGAGTCACTAAATCAAGAGTCTGAATGGGAGATCAATGCCTAGCTCTACAGCCAAGCAATCAGTTCTAACCAAGTTAACCTGAAAGCGAAAGCGGTGAGAGTACTTTGGTAGCTCCAATCTAGAGAATAATCGAAGATTTCACCAAAGAACCACCGTCAAAATCTATGACAGGGCACGGTAGACTCAACATACACATGAAACACATCGTACTCTTTACTCATCTGGCATTTTGGACCAATTTCATTGTTAGATACTGAGCCAGAAAGATAACCTTCACTTCGGAAAACGTCGGATTAGAATTGTCACTGTAGAATAATTGATGGACAAAAGTAATGTAATTTGATTTGAAAGAATGCAGCGAAGATATGAGGGTGAATTTGCATCTGATTGTGTTCATATTCCGCTCGTCGTGATGCAATATATATTTTTCGGTTTCACGTTTTGTCGAGTGAAAATGACGTAGCGACAGAATTTTGCATGACAAAGGGCCCACTTGACAGCCTTGTAAATATGTGAGGAATTATTCATGAATACGCGATATGGGGCGCTCTGGACTGACATAGCCATGGTGGCGGTTATTTGGGGCTCCATTTCCTTCCAGAGAAGAAACAAGGGCGGATACATTCTAAGAAAAGGGATTTTTTCATCCAAACAAAGTATTGAGGATTAGAGATGCTTGAATACTAGAAGGAACCTACGTTATCTATCCTAATAGTAGAAATGAATGGGATAATTCTCAAGTCAAGGTCAACCCTTTTAGCACTAAGGCTTCCCATGACATCAATCGACTGCATACTGAATGATTGAAAACAGAAACATAATAATCATGAATGGAAATTGGTAATCATCTCCTCCTTCTCAAAACTAAACCTGGAATTCAATATTCTGATCAGGCTACATTTAGTAAGAAATTGTGACAGTTTCAAAGTGTTGTATCATTGTCAATTTTCATTAAATTTATTTCACATTCTGAATGATATAATGTTATGTTTCATCTATCAATTTTCAATTCCAAAAAGGTGCTGAAGAACAGGGAAATTCTACTTTTGAACCGCAAACTGAAGCAGCTGTCATTTCTCACACTCATCAGAGAAGATTTGCAGCTCTACCTACTTTTTAATTAGTTGTCACAGCTGGAAAATCTAATCAATATCACCCGGACTAACATAATTCGAAATGCATCTTGGACACACCTGAGTTCATTAATAAAGTTTTAATTTCGTTGAAACCAAATCTAAAACTCATTTTCGGTTAAGTGGTCTCAGTGTTCCACGCCCCTCGGCCTACGCCCATTGACAGACGTTTGTCGCATACATATAGATGCAGGTCTATCGCCTTCTTGTGATGCGAAAGACCGCAACTCCGCTTCACAATTCACAGATAACGACACCTAATGGATAGTCGGAGATAGATGCCAAGATAGAGCCGTAGGATGAAACGTTCGCTGGATTTATCATTTCGTATTGTCAGGAAATAGAAAGAGAAGATTATATATGTAATTGCCTTACTTTCCTTCACGCGTTTAATACTTGTAATTTGGCTTCGAACGCAGTACCGAGTGAGTGGGTACTCACCATTGGAAGGTTAATTACCGGAGGAACAATTCGAAAAAGTGAACGAGACGCTGATTATGAGGTTCGATTAGTTACTCAAGCTTTTTTTCTTTGGTAGTACCACGAAAGAAATAGAAGAAAATTACTTGATTAGAAGTTAGTTCTACGTTTGTTGAGTACAATTTTATCCCACTTGTTTTTTGAGGCCACAAAAGTAACGTCTATGAAATGTCGAAATTGTATTCCAGAATTTTTCTGATGGAAATATCAGTGTATCAGTTCACATAACTGCAAAACTTCGAAACGAATTGATCATATTCGGTTGGAGCTATCTGAATTAATACTGTTAGCTGTGAAAATCCTTTGATCCTTGGGGCAGCTAATTGATAAAAATATCCATATTTTATTCCGTTTCCACTGATTCGTGATATATTTTTTGGTGAACTAGTCAAACATCAGAAATCCTGCAATCCCAAATCATCCAAATATATTCATTCACTTGTTGACTGAATTCGAAAATGCAAGTTCGCAACGTACAAACGCTTCATGATCCCATTCCTACTCCTCGTGCATTATAGTTGTGGAAAAACATATGCGATTACGAATTTCTCCCTCTTTGGCAGAGAGGATGAAACGTAAACGCAACCGTTTTCACCCCATTTACCCCTGACTTTTGTCATTTTTGCGGAGTAACAACACTTATGTATTCGCGATATATGCGACGGAAAAAACAATAAAGAGGGGAATTTCAGCTCGAGAATATAATCCGACTATATTTCAATCCCATTTCTGGTTCCAGTCGATGGTTTTCGGGAGCAGACTACGCTTTTTTCGATGAATGTGATTACCACACATCAGGACAATTCTGCAATGAGGATAAGCATATTTCATAATTTTCTTGTAATTAATGGAAAGCAAAAAACTAATCCAAGAAATATTCAAGATTATTTTCACTATTCTTGCTGCAACCCATCATCAAAATGGTCAAAAATTCATCAAATTACCATATATGTATACACAAGTTAATTATCAGAACCTTTGGCAACGCTGCAAAGTGATATCTGCAAATGACAGTGACATTCATGGAACCTCCTCTCATTTTTTCGTCAATAGGCTGATTATTTATGTATTATTGAACGATCATTCGTAAATTGGAAAATGTTTAGCATGGAATATTAAAAATAATAGTAGAATGATGGAAAGGTTATGATATTATGAGCACTACGCGAAGTTTTGCTGAAAGGCTTTCATTTCTTGTCCTAACCTAACCTAACCTAGCCTAGCCTAAACTAACCTAACTCAACCTAATGTTTCAAATCCAATTGGAAATGCCTAATAAAATAATAGATATTGTTTGAGTAATTCGTGTTCTCTGGATCCAATCAAACTTCGTACTGGATACGTCGAGAAAAAATGGCAAATCAAACGACAAAATATTGTTCATCGTGCGTTCCATTCCTAACCAAGTTATCTGCCATAAAGACAAATCGATGTGGCCTCCCTAATCGAATTCCGATTGGACCACCAAAAATACATCACCTACGACACGACAAATGAATATGAAAGATATATACATCGATCCCGAGATTGGAAAACATCTATTTTCCGGGAGCGTATTCATAATTGATATAATGCCCGACCCCTGGAGTAATGAGTCAGAGAAGCGATGCTTATATTCGCTTATATTGCTTATTGAATATGCGATACAGCGGTTCGGAACTCTCATCTGGCCAGCGAGCTTGGCAAAATTATAAAAGTAGAGGGGGTGGGGAATTTATGTTTATCCACTTTGGTTACTCCTGTAACCCTATGATCACAGGCTCCGGGCCAACTTAGTCCGGTAGCTCACGGACAATACTTTCGTGGGAAATATAGTGCAGGAAATGATCATCGTTATTTTTATTTTAGAACGATTTTGAACACTCGTTTACTCATGAAAACGTAAATGTCAAGATTTCTGCTCTTTTCTAATATCGTTAAAGATATTTGAATAATTGTTTGTTACATCTCCTTCTTTAATAATACGAATTGATCTAGTCTAGTTATTCAAGGAAAATAAATATGACGTTTTGGTTATCTTTCAAAACCACTAGTGCAAAATGAAAAGTTTCTAGCTAACCACTGAACTTCTTATTGGTTGAACCATGAGGGTTAAAATTATTCAAAGTAATTCTAATTGTGACTTATCCAAACAATTTCATTAATATATAATTTGAAACTGATTCCTGGAACTTCTTCGGCCGAGCTGCTAGTATCAAACAAAGCCTGCATCTTCTGAGAATATACAATTTTGTTGCAGATTCATATTTCTTGCTCATCTCTTGTTATAAATTGAACAATCATTTGTTATTATTCACATAAACAAACATTTGAAATGCCTTTAAGCTTGATCGATCTGGTTTTTAGATTATTCTCGTGGTTTTATACTGTCCATTTTTATATTGTCAACGTTCTGAGAATTTGACATTTCAATGAAGTAATCAGTTATGCTAGCAAAAGGAGAACTAATCCTATGTAACCTCTAATTATGCACGCTTTGAGTAGTAAGAGAGAAGCAATGCTTTATGTAGCAAGGGTAAAATATTGGAGAAATCAGAACTCCAAATTACAATATTTTCCATCTTATTTTCAGCGTCTTCCAACTGAAGCTGAAAGTTCCTTATTGACCTTATTAACATTCTTTTTCTTGTCCAGGGATCATATTTCGGTGACTGCACTGAGTAGGGCTTAAGATGTAATCATACGTATGAGATTCTTCTACTTCATGACTTGGCACACACTTATACTGTGTGTGACTGCTCGAGGAGACACTTGAGGCCCTTAAATATTCAGATAGAGACATAAATGGGGACATTATACTCGGCGCGTTGATATTTCAAAATGACAAAATGGGCATTCACACTTTCCATGCCCCATTTAAGTGACACACTGTGGTTATTCTTTGAAATATTCGGTAATATTTGGAGAACACTCGACTTTTTATATCGATGTGAAATCATTTTATACAATGGTACTGTCTGTGTGGGAGTCATGCCTCATGGTACCCAAATATTTGTTGTTTTAGATGAACTCGATCATGATGACCAGATGACATTTTTCATAGAAGCGTTAATAGAACAGTCACTAGAATATGACCTTGAACTCTTTCTATATAGGGTGTGTACAAGTTTTCTGGAGATGATGTTTTTGGGATATATATATATATATATATATTACCCCGATTAAAATTCAACAGTTCGATTCCATGTGCATATAAAAGTAAATTTTCAAGAAAGTAAACTTTCATTAGTAGACAAACAATTTTTTTCATCCCTTGAATATGTCAACTCATCCAAATTTCATTTTCTTTTCGGTCATAAAAGACCTTCACTATTATTGACACCTTTTCGAAACCTAATTTGGATTTTCGGATGGCAGTTCGATAACGAGTGACAGGAGCTCTGGTACTACCTTCTTCACCTTTTTGATATGAGGAAGCCGCCTTCGGAGTTTTGGCGCTATTACCAGAGCTTTTGTCAGTCGGTACCTATTGGGAACGATGATAAGTCATTTTTCCGATGACTCGACAGTGGCGTAGAAGTCTGGCATTCTCTTATTATCTCTCTAGACGAAAACAATTATGACGTATACAACAGAGATTTCTCGAATATTCAACGTTTGTAAGCTTTGTAATGCATTATGTGATGAAAATGTATAAAGTATTGAGTATTGTCTGATGTATTTCAATTGGTAATGTGCTCCGATGTTTTTCATGTGTGTTGGTAGAACAGCAACTGATCCACAACATTTATCTGATTCTCAATGCTTTGAACTTCACACTTAAATTTTTCAGGAATGAAGATTTTACAGTTTCCATGAACGATTGAATGACCCGAGTCATTCTGAAATCACCCTGTATAATATATATCTGAATAACATCAAGTAACGACGGTCTTTGAGATAAAAAGACAATGAAAATGGGACAAGGAAACCAATCAGCCACCTGGCAAAAGTGTATATTATCTCTTGGATTTATTCATTTGTTGTTCGAATGTTATTAATAAAAACTCATCTGTATCTGTCGTCACTAATGGGTTTCCTATTGATAATTTATGGTTACCACATTTTCATTTCAAGGTGGACCACTATCAAATTCTGTCTATTTGTAACACCCATGTCGTACTATTGGACGATACCTACTCACGAATGATGGTTCTCAAAGAATTAGTTAGTCCCTCTTTTATTTCGTCATGAATAATGAATTATAATTATGGGATATCTTTGGGAAATTCTCAAAAAAACGAATTGTTCTGAACTTCACAATGTTCGTGATATTGAAACTCATTTAATTATATGTACCACGTCGTATCAAATCCATTATAGATGGAATTAGTTTGTCACTGGTTGTTAACTGGTTCGACTATACATGATGCGACTTCCTTTTCTATCATTTTTCGAGGATAGAAATGATTTGGTACTAATTCACGAGTTGAAAATATGCATCGACCGCATGTGGTAAAACGAGTATGTTTATTATGAACCACTGAATAGAAAACGATATAAAAGACCTAATGAAAGGTGATAGTGATCTGCACCGTCACGTAATCAAATCTAACTCCCAATAATGTTCGTTAAAAAATATGAAATCATCGTCGACACAATGATGTCCAAGAAAAACACAAATCCAACTTATTTACCATCGAAAATGATTTGTATTGTGTGGTAAAACATTCAATATTAATTATGTTCTCAGCTACAGATGTTTAGGCCATCCATTCGCACCAATATGACCCTTAGGTAACATTTCCATAACGGCCTCTTGTAAAGGTAAAGCAGATGTTCCGAGCAGATGCAACACAGATATCTAAACGATAGGTCTAACCCAAATAATGCGATTCGGAATCTCAAAACGCCATTTAAATTCACAGCCAAACTATAATTTTCGTCAGCAGGAATTTTATTTGATACACCAAAACTGCTAATCACTTATAAGTTGGGCAAGAAGCGTTTCATACGGTTTTGACAGACTGTCTGAATGTCAAACAAATGACAAAATTGTGTTCTACAGACAAAATTAATTACCCCAGCCTCCATATCGACCAGATATGGCCTCATGTGACTGTTTCCATCTCCCCAATAATGAAAATATCCTTGAAGCACCTCACACAGAAATGATGTATGCTCATGGGGTCCGTCCCTGTTCTAGTAGAGCAATTAGCCTTTAAAAAGCATCGAATCATGAGTGATTTCCAATTTGAATGAACATTTGTGATTGAATGACGTGTTGGTACAGACGCAGAGAGCAGTCTGCAAGAGCAAGCCAGCTCCGCTCTCAAGCATAAGCAGGGTTTTGAAAAGTTCAGAAGTTGTAATTAGTTTTGCAGACCAGTCGTATTCACGTATACTCTTTTTTAATTAAGCTACCTCCGCTTTTTATATTCAGAAAGTGTTTTTCAACCGGAAAAATATTCAGTTCATTTGGTATGTAGCTCGTCATCGCTACCCTTGGTTTGTTTTCTTGTCTAACCCCTTGCAGTAGCAGTTCGTTTCGATATTAACTGACCATTCCGCTCACAAAAGAGTCGCTTTGTTACCATGATTATTTTTCATGTTTTCTCCTCTTTCGCGAATTCCATTTCCATTCGGAATCTATTGTTTCTTTTTGGACCAATCAATGTAAGTGAATCAGACGTCCACATGCTTTGCGGTTGCTGATGCTAATGCGATGTATCCTTATATTCAGTTCCATTAGACCATGAGCAAGGTTTCTAAATAATTCGCACATTGTAATTTGTCACCATTTTCTTCAGAAAACAGAGGGTTCCTTGAAGAACTACAGGAGGATAATTGTTCGACTAATTCTAAGAAAAAATACTTTCAATGAACGTATATCCTGAAAGATTCAACTGAACTTAATTACAGACTTATAGAAACTGCGTTTCGTCAATATCTGTAATAAAATTGTTGGCATGAAATTTTATGCTTTTTTTGCATGAAAGTGTATTTTTCATGCACGAATTCTCTTATTTCCTAAACCAGTGTCGTCCATTTGGATTTTGCATCGAATATATTTGGAGATGAAATACTACATCAGTGCTTTTTCCTGGTGTTTGAGCAAATTTGATTCATTTTTCGTCCGACGCATGTCTTTCGCTTGAAAAATAAAAACCTTCAATATCAGCATCAATTCCTAAAAAATCTCCTGAGTTGAGTAGTTGAATATCAACATGTTATTAAAGAACACTCCGTATATATGCGATTACACATTCAATTTTGAGCTTCAACCATAATTCATCATCAATTCAAATATTCTTTATCAAATAAATCGATTGCAACATGTTACGTTTTTTAATCTCTGGCCCATAGTCTATTTTGTTTGGAATCGATGAGCTACCCTCTAGTAGAATTGGTTTCAGGTTACCTACTTACTTCTGTCTGAATTAAGAAAGATAGTGAAGGGGTGGTTTCCACCCTTCATGTAGTCAGTTTCATTCACTACACTATGCATGATGTGATTACATTTCACTATAAAAAAAACTCTTTATATGTCCTTGGAATCAGTCACAATAATAAACATATTTTTCTGTAACTAGTTTAGATTTCTTCACGTGCTTATGAAACTTCAAAATTACATTAAAGAAACAGTAATTTATATTTGAAAATATAAAATTCAACGGCTTCAAAGGGCCTAGCCAATTTCTATTTTCACCAGAAAATTCAAGTCGAAAAAAGGGATTGATAATGCGACCTCCATTTTTTCGTATCTCCTATGGTTACTGAGTTGCCCTATACAAACATCGAAATTTCACCACCCTGTACAATTTTGAAATCTGAAATGAAAAAAAAAATATCGCCTAATGTTAATTATGGCTATGCCGCAAGTTGTATCCACCTTGTATATAAACGTGTTGATAAAACAAAAAGCGAAAACAGTGTTGCCTGCGGCCAAATCAATCCTGACATTGCATCCGGTATATCGGATGCATATGACGCTTTCCATGCGCCTAAAACAACTTGATGTTTAATGAGACAATACTACAAATCCGACATTTCGGATGGTTTATTGACAGACAAGTTGAAATTCGATCGGTCATGAGTTAACATCGTTTCCAGATTTTCATATCGCTCCCTCATCGAATTGAAGGGTTCGATATCAGGTCCGCTTTCAGCGCATGTGCGATACATATTAACTGTCACAAAACATCAGTTGCTTGAGGAAATTATCGATCAAAATTGTCTTTGTATTGTGGTTAACTTTTATACAAAAATTCCGTCAAAATACACTATACAATACACAGTACTCTGTTTCAGATTCAAAACAAATGAACAATTCTTTCTTGAAACCAATAAAAATCAACTAACCATTGAAAAAAAAAATCTTTCAGCTGTTTGTTATTGTCCTGAATCCGGCTCTGACCAGGCAGTTAGTGAATTTCGCATATAGTAATAAATTTGATTGTTGGTTGTTTTCACTAAGTGACGGTATAATTTTTCTCGACTCTCTAAATTTTCTCAGCTCTTTTGGCATTCAAGATTATCGAACCAAGATCAAGAATCAGCACGCAAATCTATGAATATGAAATACTAGTTCACCAATCAAGTGAGCGTGCACCAAGATTTCCAGAGTAATAAAGGAACTTGAGGATGCATCAGTACGGAAGATGGACCCAAAATAACTAAGTATGAGGACCCATCCAATCATTCGTCCAGAATATCTTTGTGGCATGGTGAAAATGCTGATGAAAAACCCAACAGTACTGGAATGAACTAATCTGATTCAATCTAATCTGTCAATGTCTCGAAATACTTTTCATACAAAAATTCTCAGAACATTTGAAAATGTTTCAGGCTCTAGGAATGATCAAATAACTCATATAATTATGATTGAGACACAATTAAATGTATGAAGGAACGTACTTCCCCCATAACATGATGAATTTGGGATCAGTTATAGAAACTTGAAATCTCTTCACATCAGTGAAATTCTGACAAATGATTTCGTTATTTCCTTCAGTATCAAATCGTGTTGCACGGCTTACAACGAACAGGAAATAATAGTGACAAAGTGTTATTTTTGCTGAACAGGCTTGCCGTCAAAACAACTATTCAAACGTCATGTTAAAATGTTTGGACACGTGACAAGCGACAGAACGTATACGTGCGATGCCTAGAAATACACTCTGAATATTCAAAGCTGCAAGTGCTTGGAATCATACATTATTTCGTATAGTTTTATTGCGCTTTTGTTCGTTTGCTCGAAAGTTTGTTGGATTTCCAGATTGATTTATTACTTGGTAAACACACTGTACTCGTCATTAACCAAATTTTATCACCTCTATTCTCTTGATCATAGTATCTTTATTCTTGGTGTGAATGACTTCGAAATTAATACTTCTATGATGAAATGTCATGTGTCACTTGTCACATCAAACTGGAGTAAATTGTTTCAGGAACAGTTGAAGCAAGCATGTTCAATATCGAATCATGGAAATGGTCAGCAGTACCTGCTTACGCCAATCATAATATCATTCGATGAGGATATTGATCTGATAGTAAAAGCTCTTCTAGTTGATAGATAATCGATGAATCTGACGAATTGGGTATTGGCTAATGTAAATACACTGAAATGTAGCTGACTAAGCTTTTCATGTGATGTGTTCATTAAATGTTTTCGATATTTCATCCGTAATCAATGTCTGAACATTCGCTACATTTTGCTAGATTTATATCGACATGTGTGTTCTTTGAAGAAAATTGTTTGAAGACTATACAAGGTGGAGGAAAACGGAAAAGTTCAGTGACATCTTCGGAAACTTTTGAGACTTTTCAGACATGGAGAAGATCGAAAACTTATTTTATTTTTTCAAAAAAAACGAGGCGGACATTCTGTATTCAGGGGTTTTTGATTTGCAACTGTATATTTCTCTCAGGCTGCGAATTCTTTGGACAGTGAAACTGATGTTTTTCGCTTTATATAATACCATCTGTAAAAGTTGGTTGGATATCGGTGGGTAACGAATTTCTGCTCTCACATCCGTCCATAACACCTGAAGGAACTCTAAACTTGAGAATATTCATTAGTCACGATATTCAATGCAAATGTTATCCCAATATCTGTCCGTTTTTACCGAACCATATAATTCGGAATGAGAATATATCGATATTCTTCACACATATCTGCGAAATTTACATCTTCGTTTGAAGCGATTACCTATTGTTATTCGTTCTTTTGGCTGCCGGGTATCTCGATTTTGATATATTATTTAAATTTTATTTGGAAGTAAACGCTTCCTGGTTAGGTGTACAATGGATCAAAATAACTGTTGTTGAATTCGTTTTACACACGCCAGTTGGGTGACGAAAAATTTCAGGATCTTCATCCTCATCGTCATTTCTTTCCCATAGCCACTCTTATACATTTTTGCACATAGAATATTCAAAGCAACGATATATTGTTCAACAGTAGTTATATTGCCAGCGAAATTGTTTACATGTACTACTGATATGTTTGTTTCACCCTGTATTCATTATTTCTAGAGTTTTTTCCACCACACCTGGTAGCTTTTTCCTAGCTATAAAGCTCTGCTAGATATCACAGTGTCCTGAAATTTTAAAATGTGATTTACTGAAAGATATCATTTCGCCTAGGTGCCATATTGATTTATCGAAATGGTGAGTATATTCTACATTTCCATGATAATGTACATCATGACTATTTACCTGAACAATATCGTAATGGTTCAATTGTTAGAAAATTACATTTGTAAAACTTTCAATATGCCTTGTATTAAAACATTGGTCTTCAATTGATCTTGGTTAGTGCTGAAAATATTGGCTCTATTATGAAATTATCATCACCTATACCGAAAATTATGAAACACTTAAAAAAATCTGTGCTATGTTAACTGTAAAAACATCTGTTTTTGTTCATGAAGAAACTCCATTGAGTTGTGAATGGATTTTACTTGAAATACAATCCAGTCAAGGCGTCAATGGTTGGACCTCGTGAAGGAAAAGACAAAACAATCCCAAAACGACCCTCGATGGTTCTCTTTTCGTTCACGAGGTAGTCATTGCAAATAAAAAAATTGACACCCTGTACTAATGTTTCGATAGCGGGAAATCATTTCGATTCACGTTGGACAAGCTGGAATCCAAATCGGCAACGCATGTTGGGAACTGTTTTGCCTGGAACATAATTTGGATAAAGAGGGTCGAATCATTGGAGATGAAACTGTGACAGACACCAGTTTCAGCACGTTTTTCAGCGAAACTTCCGCTGGCAAGCACCTACCAAGGAATATTTTCGTCGATTTGGAACCTTCTGTGATAGGTAAGCACTCGCATCACTTCGAAACCACGCAGGTGCATTGAAGAGATTGTTTTCCAGATTCTGTGAAACAAGGTGAGTATAGAAAATTGTTCAATCCTGAGCAGTTGATATGCGGCAAAGAAGATGCTGCAAATAACTTCGCGAGAGGGCGTTATACCGTCGGAAGACAGATCATTGATCAAGTCACTAGCAGAACTTCGAAACTATCTGAGCAATGTGATTGTCTCCAAGGTTTTTTTTTATTCCACTCTTTGGGTGGAGGCACAGGATCAGGTGAGTGATACTGAGACTCTGAGACTGCAAGATTGACGCTTATTATCTTCAGGTTTCACAACCCTTTTGATGGAGAACCTTTCTGATGAGTACGGAAAGAAAAGCAGACTCGAATTCATCGTCTATCCTGCTCCGCGTATCGCAACAGCAGTTGTAGAGCCCTATAATGCCGTCCTTGCCACCAGCGCCACTTTGGATCATTCAGATTGCACGTTTCTGGTCGACAACGAAGCGATTTACGATATTTGCGTCAAAAACTTGGATATCCCCAGACCTGGATATGCTAATTTGAACAGGCTCATTGCCCAAGTCGTTTCATCCACCACAACATCTCTGAGGTACAGTGCAGAAATAAGTGAGAATGTGTTTTAATACATCCCGTTGGCGTTCTCAGGTTTGAAGGTACAATGAACGTTGATCTAACGGAATTCCAGACAAACCTAGTACCATTTCCGAAGCTTCATTTCCCTTTGGCTACGTATGCACCGATTTATTCTGCAGATAGGGCTAATCATCAACGAATGTCAGTTGCTGAAATAACAAACTCTTGTTTTGAGCCCGCCAGTCAGGTATGACAACTGACAAATGGCTGAGGTTTCATTCGGTTCCAGAGTAAAGGGGTTTTTTTTTTCCAGATGGTGAAATGTGACCTTAAACGAGGCAAATATATGGCTTGCTGCATGCTATACAGAGGCGATGTAGTGCCCAAAGATGTCAACTCGGCCATTTCGCACATAAAAAGTAGACGCGATGTTCAATTTGTTGATTGGTGTCCTACTGGCTTCAAAGTCGGAATCAACTGTCAACCACCAACAGCAGTGCCAAACGGAGATCTCGGCCGGGTATTTCAACAATTGAAATTCACCTGTTTCAAAGTTTCTAAAAAATGTTTCCTAGGTATCACGTGCTGTCTGTATGTTATCTAACACTACTGCGATATCAGAAGCATGGTCTAAGCTAGATGCGAAATTTGATATGATGTTCGCAAAGAGAGCATTCGTTCATTGGTAAGTCACCAGTCACCACCTCGAAGTGTCCTTCTACTGTTTCTGAATGTCAGAACTGTCGTGAGGGAAATAACTTTTGTTTAGGTATGTTGGGGAAGGCATGGAAGAAGGAGAGTTTGATGAAGCTAGACAAACTATGTCAAGTCTTGAGAAAGAATACGAAGAAGCTGCTTCAAATTTTGATGATGAAACCACGTTTCAATGTTTAGACGAATATTAAGACATTTTATAATGTGTGTTTTGTTTGTGTATTCATCTATGTCAACTGTGTATACCTGTTTTCATATTGTCAACCCGTGATACATTCATTTTATTCTACTGTAAATACCTGATGTGGTTATCAACACATTTTAACGAACATTTGTGCTCTGAAAGTCGTCTATGAAAATGAATAGGTACCAATTTTTACTTTGTTTGACACAAAAATTATTGTCAATGCTTAATTGATGCTTTCATGAATTTTTATCTAATTAATGCCAACATTTCCATCTATAGCCAGCATTTTTAAAGTTTCGAAAGTTTGTCTAGCTTCATCTTCCTCCATTTCTTCAATCAATCACTTGAGAAATGTTTCCAATTGGTTGAATTTCAAAATGTATTCGACACAAAAAAGCGGTTTTCGTGATAATGCATAAGAATTTCAATTAATTGGAAACACTATTTCTTGGGTACTTTGTCGAAGAAATAGAGGAGTCAAGACAAACTTTCGGATCCCAGAAGTTGCCGACGAATCTGAAGAAAATTCGTGATATATGTTTTACCTATTCATAATTATATTTCATAATATTTTACTAGTTGTTTTTTTTTGTTGCCCAAGGAACACATTTGCTTTGTGGTGATCATGTTTCTCTTGATTGAATTTCGAAATAAATTCGAAAAAAAATGGAATTTTAAGGAGAACATAACCTTCAAAAATGTTTTCTAAGTAATTCATTTGAATTTTTTTATTACTCTGTATCTTCAGTTAGTGTGAACTCCAAAGTGGTCTAAATATAAGGTTCATTCACTGAAAATCGGACTTGTGAAGCCTTTTACTAGCTTCAATGTACTCACATCAAAGTATCAACGAGGTGGATTTGAATGCACTGTACGTTTGTTGTTTGGAACAATTGATTTTTGATCATATTGCGATTCTTACCCGTGCACTCTCATTGTTTTTTTTAACTGGACGCGTATAATAATAATCCAACTACAATAATAGACACTCACTAATCCATGTTGGATCCTGTCATTTCCAAATCAAGCTCATATAGAACCGAGCTCTCGAAAACTTTTTCGAAGCCATAGCCAACAACGAAGAGCTTATTATCCGAAAACTAAAATGGCGTTTCAAGAGCAGTGTCCTGATTATTCATCGAGGACAAACAGGAGGCAGCATACATGTCAAGTGGGGTACACATCTGTCATGTGACCGTTCCCATGAGTTAGGGTCCAACATAATAGGCAATATACATATACCCTTTATTTGAGTAAGTAGAGTAGCGGAGTCCACGACAAGGGCAATTCTTTTACCAATCAAAAGGGTATATTTAGTAGGTGGGGCCTTTTCAATATTGACAGTCGGGCATTAGCAATATGGAAAGATTCTTGGTTTCTCATACGCAAATTACAGTCCTGTATGAGTCGGTAATACAGGATGTGAAAGGGATCAACGGTTATCACGATCATAAAAATCTATAAAACACACAGAAGTTGGTATTTATGACTGAAGAATATTTTGCAATTTCATATGACATGTTACTCAACTCATTATACTGAATACTCGGATCATTTATCAACATGTGATGATAATTTATACATTTAGGATGGAAAATATCTGAAAAAACTCAAGATCATTCCTTGATCTTATAAACTCTATGTATAAAATTGCCTGATTGATTTTTTGGCACTTGTACAGTTTTGGCAATTCTTCTAATCCATAGTTACAATAATGAATATCTGTTTCCAATTGAAAATACCGTAGATTTTTCATGTTCAATTACAGTTGATTTGTTATAATAGATATTATTACATTCATAATGTTTAGTATCATTCATTAATTGGAGATGAAAATTTAAACCAATGTTTATTAATATTAATTTGCATAATGATTATTGCAGTAAAATTCTTCACTGATCAAATATTTTTTTCATCTTCATAGAATTATTCCATATAGTGTGTTCAATCAATAAACACTGAGGTTATCATTTTAGTTATCTTTAGAAAAGGATATATATTCGTGAATGAATGAGATAGGAAGTCTAATTTCATTGATGAATTCTAAGATTTATGTGCAAATTCTTTTTGTTCAATCGTTGCACGTTTATCAAATTTTCATATTTTCCCTGGAAGATTCTTCAATTCAGAAATTCAGGATATATATTTATCAGTGAATTTGATCCAAGTTCACATTCTCGGTGAAGATCCTAATCTAACTAATTGACAAAGGACATCAAACCCCTTTTCCCTTGCGATAATGACCGTAATTCTCCTAATTTTGTAAATGAAATTCAAAAATATTCATTTTCATGGTGACTTGATTCTCAGAGCATGAATATTAGAGATTTTATAGGGAATATATTCGTTATGGTAGACGACTGTCCTGCTCTGTACTCGTGATAATTAATAGCCGCATCCGTTATTTATGCTTAATTCAAAACTCAATTTTATCTGGCCTTATAATCTGATAGCATCTCCACTGGCGGAGACATACGACATTTCTTCAAGGAACCACAAACATTAGACCCGTTGGCGATACATAATTATACTATTTTTCGTCGCATATGACAATCCGCCCAGTCTCCAGATGGACTGCTCAACACCAAGGCGGAAAATTCAAGATTATACTCATCGACATTTCCAAAAAAACTACACGAAGAAATCAACTGCAATAATGTTGTTGACATAAACGTCAAAATTTAGAACAAAATTGGCATCCTGTGACTACATAACCTCAAACATCTGGAAATCATATTGTCTATTTTGACAGGAGCATCTTACTCATGTAATTTTCTGTCCTCTATCGAATGCTAGATAAATGCTAGATAAATCTTCCTCAATATGCATTTTGGCCATGAGTTGGTCATCAAACTATTTTCACCTTAGGAAGCTCGGTACACATTTTTGACTCACACTGTATATACAAGAGGATATTTTTGTGTTTGAAATATCCTTTTGCACACCAATGACTTAGTTACCGCGCAAAACAGTCGGAAAAGATCGTACATACAGTGTAAATTATTCAAAACGAACACATCGGTATCTGAGACCTTGCATTTGACTTAATTTAATTCAAAGATTTCCCAGCGATACCTGTAGTGTCGTTAAGATGGTCACATAGCGAATCAGATATGGAGATTAGTCAACCATTCGAGAAACAAATGAATTTTTAATTAGGAAACGAATACGACTACTTGTGCATTCTAAAGAGGACTGACTATGAGAACATGCAACTAAAGAGGAAGAAGCGAGACGGATTGAATCATTGTCGTTGAATTGATTAGTAAGTCAGTTCATTCATTTCTTCACAACTTTTACCATTAACCAGCAGCTCCTTCATGTAGTTCTATCACCCAAAGTAGATTTCACTTCATCACTTCAGAGTCAAAATCAACAATTGCTTGAAATTTTCAATCACAACATTGATATTCAAACCACCACAAGTCATTGAGTCAGAGTTGAGTCTTCCTCTATCAAGATGCCAAGGAAAATATGGCTTCCAAAAGAAAAACAGTTGATATTCGAGAAATTCATACATCATTGGATAACTCATCGAAAGATTCATTCTACAACTTGAACTGATTTTTTAGCAGAGTTTGAAGTTTTCCTAGACATCAAATTCATTAATTCTTGTCCAGAATTCTCCCAAGTAATCAATGACAACAAAACGCCATCAATCTTGCTGATCACGTGACATCAATGACAGTCCTCTCTGTCAGTAGTTCAGTTACGTCATCGGTGTCTCATTTCATATGAATTAACGTCCATATTATAGTATGCTCATATGTGGCAGCCATTATCGAACCAAAGCTCGACCATGTTGACAAGTGACGCGAATATAGGGACGAGCTGTGTTTATGTAGCCCTGTCTCTGGCTATAAGTTGTCTGTGAGTAGCTGCAGCAACCGTAGCAGGCCACAATCTGCCTTAATTTGGAATATCCGTGCGGTTATTGACATAACTCGGCTCGTCAGGGGATGGCAAAAACCCTTTAACGTACGTAAGGGTTAATATAGACTCGGTCCCTGCTCGTACAGGGATGTACTGGATTTTCCATTATTGATATGATCGCTCCTCGATCGAATATCATCGAAGGATGCATCGGATTATTAGGGCGTTGCATGGATAATAAATAGATTCCAAGATGCAGCATTTTTTTATTATCAAAGACCAAAATGTTAAGCACTGTCACTGTCAGAGATTCTGAATGAAAACCAGCAATTCAAAACACCTCGAACTTCTTGAGGAATCAATAAATATCTTATACTCAGTTCTTCAAATTTTTCTTCAACTGAGAATATCTCAAATCAATCAAATTTTCTGATAGTTCTAAAAAAACAGAACGCCATTTCGACTTGAAACGATATGAAGTTCATGAAGAAGTTGAATAGAGGATTCCCTATTATTTATTTGTACTTTTTCGTCATTTGCTCCTCGTTTTCAGAACTATAATTTCTTGAGTGGCAGACTTCCCTGGTCGAATTCGTTTCAAATACAAAGTTTTTTATTTGGAGATGAATCTAGTGAAGTAGAAGTCACGATAATGTTTATACGTATACTCCTGAGTCCGCTCCTGATTTCGAACTAATTATCTCGGTCGAAAGATCATAATCCCCACATATAATGGCCAGTTTTCAACTCATCAAATCCACCATCATGGCTGCCATTTGTGTACATAACTGAGGAACCCTTGTTAACTGTCTATTATCTAATAAAATTGCGACACCATACCCCTGAAATTAACAAATTTGGCTCCCGTTATGTGCCATTTCTAGTCGAATATATGGTGCCATTAGCTGAATTGTTATTGGGACAGTAAAGGTCGGGATGATCACCTTAGTCTATTCAGATTTCCTATTCAGGATACCCATATCGCTAAATATTCCATGTCTCAGTGTCCTCCCAACATTTTGGGATCTAGTTTGATTTTTAGTCGAACTCAAAGTACATGAATGAATGAATGAACTTGGTCTAGATCGCTGGGAATTGTGGAACGAAACAATGTATTCATTCATTTTCGTCCAGTTCAGATGCATTCGCTTCATCTTCACTTCAGTGGTCAGTCTACAGAAAAACATCCTGTACCGTCACACCTGCTGCTCGCCCATAACAAATTGAATTTCAAATATATTTCACGTTATTTTCTGCCTACAGCCCAAAGAGTTCATCGTGTCTCGTGTGATCCAACAGATAACTGTAAGTCATAAGCACATTCATCATATCCCCAATATTTGGTCTCTTCTAATCTATCCGAAATATCTACGCATTTCTGAAACAATACAGAACATTATAAGGTTAATTGTGGGTTGTCAAGGTGTCGATTTGTAGTCTCTCAGATCTTATCAAAAATAAATATTACTTGGTGGAACAATAGAATTGGTTATCCCCGATGGTTCTGTAACCTCTAGGGACTCGGCTGTAGAGGTCATTTTCACCTATGAAGAGAGTCAACTTGATAAATTTGATTGAGAGAGCCCCAGTTCCGATTGCATGCCTGAAAAAGCGGAAGCGGAAAGCTATGCAGATGGCATTGTTTTGGACAGTTACATGCACACCTCAGGAAACTGCCACAATTTCGTGGCCCTATTCGTTGTGTATCGATTACGAAATCGTTCCCTTCAAGGGAGTAGTAGAATCCATGACTCAAGAATCACCAGGATTCATGGTAGTACGGCACAGTGGAAAATAATTGCGTTAATATCGACCGAATGCAAAAGTTGTGACTTCTCTCTGGGTGTCAAAAAAAATTGTAGCCTTTGTCGGTACTGCTGAGAGAGAATGGAATGGTCTGAAACAAAAACATTGCCCATAACAGCACATATCAAACAACTAATTGCCCATATAACAAACCATCAATCAGAACCAGGAACCAATTAGTGTCTGGTTATAAAAAAATCCCCCCCATCTTCGTATCGTTACAAACAAGCATAAAATGGCACTGTTTGTAGTTGGGAATCAGATAGAAGGTTATTATATGCAACAACAGCCCTTATTCCAGTAGATAAATGACTTTTTTGTTGCAAACCAATGTAAAAGGTCGCTTAGACAAAGGTTATTACGAAGTGTTTTCGTTATCTTGTTCATCAAGTTTTCACACCCAGCGTTTGATGGATGACTCGGGCTCGTATCTGATGTGAACTGGTCACGACACATCGGCACAACTTTCGTGGAACGCACAACCTTATGGCAGACACACCAGGTATATCCTAATGTCAAAGAAAAAGGGTATGAGTAGGTATATAAGTGGCTACCAATCGACCAATTGCGTTCGAGTATTCTATTCTATTCACCACCAGAATAACAGCACAATTCGAGATGGTGGTACTTTTTGACAGGTGACAACCTCAAGAAATTCATAATGATAATGGTATACCGACAATATACGCATGCGCAGCTTGAGAGTCATTTCTTTCAAGTTTTGAAAAAGTGACTGCACTCATAACAAAATCCTTTTTGTTTCATTTTTGTTTGTCATTATTCCATACTATCAACAATTTCTGGATTTTGTCAACTAAAATCGATTATTTTTTCGAATTTTGAGGTTAGAAATGAGGACAGACAGGGTATAGGAGTGATAGATTACTCTTGAATTAAAAAATATGATTCGTACAATGATAATTGTGATTGAGAAGCCGCATTTTTGTTCTCGTTCTTTGATGTCACAAAAAGTATGTGATTGCTTGTCATCCCGTATTAATAAGGACACGTAGACAATACGTTTAAGATAATTTGTCGGGGTAGATATAACAATGATGAGGAGAGCTCAGGTAGAAAACCTAAGAACTCACCTCGCCATATGCGCAGGAAGTAATAAAGGTATAATAATTTATCCCCTTTTGTATAGTGAACGAAATTAATTTTGTTAAATATTAATAAATGACAAACGTAATCTTGATAGTGTCGTTACCTTGTTAACTAGTCCATTATTAATTACCGTCTAATCTTAATTTAGAATCTGTGATTTTGAGCACGCATAATCTCTTTCATTCAATATTTATGTTGGATTCGTGGTGAAAACGGTAGGAAGTTGTACCAACATAAGGGTCTTCATAATGTAGCCATCCTTTTATCAAACTTTCATATTTTTAGAGGAGTTTGTGCAAAAAAGGTTTGTTTCACCTTACAACTAAGAAAAAATCTCTACCATCATCATCTCCGATGACACTGACAGCTGTCAGACTCAGGTTTCGTTATGATATCGTCGAAGATTTTATAGAAATTATTGTGATCATGAATCCTAGAAAACTAAAAAACCGGAAAGCGTCACGATGGTGTATTTTCACGCGAAAATAATGGAAATTATTCAAATGAAATAGAGACAAACTTTGGAATTGAATATTCGTTTTTATTAGTGCTATACAGGAGTACCCTCGTTTCACTTAATCCAATTGATATGCTACCGAGCACAGCGGAACAGAATTACAGTACTCTTTCTAAAAAACTATGGTTGACAAAATCAGCAGTGGAACATTACCAAATTAATAGTTTCTTCATTTGGGAATATGAATTCAAGCGGATCTTCATTTCGTGCATATTTTCCCCAAGATATTTTCCTTCCTCCTCATGTGAGTTATATGCTATACTTTTTCTACACCTATCACAAGTGGATTATTTTTTTACCTTGAACAATGATGAGCCGATAGGTGTATCTGAAGTTATTGATCCGCCACTGCTAGAAGCGTACTTTCCCTAATTTTTTTTAGTGCCACATGGGCTGCAAAATCAACAGAAGAGATTATTAAGCGCCACCTTCTGTCTGCCCTTATATTTCACTAGTTAACAACCGAAACTAACCTAACCTTTGAGGAATTGTTGGTCGACTGTTACATTCTGTAAACATTTGACATGTGTTCGATTTTTATAACTTTCGTGAGCATTTTTTGTTTTGGTTCGATGTGAGACAACACGAACGATAAATTGAGAAGGGTGCCGCAGGCTATCAATCCATAAAAAAGGGCCTGTTTATAGTTTTATTTCTTATAGGACCAATTTCAAGCCTATCATCAGATGATAATGACATTCTCTCTCTGTTCGGTATGAATACCTCAATGGATAATGCAATCGATGTATTCAAGTAAAAATCGTTTCAATGGATGCCTGAATTTCAAGACTACGCAGAGTCGAGCTGCATTTTGGTTAGATAATTTTGACAGATTTGGTTATCCTTCAACACCTTGTGTGCCAAGTAAAAAATAGCTAACCATTGAAAGACATTTTGAAACATTTAGGCATCAATAATTATAGCAACACTTCACAGTGACTTCATGATGATACCAAATTCATTTGGAGAGGAATATTTGATCCACTAATAAAGTTTTTTATTCTACAAATATTCAAAAAAAACTGTTTAACAGTGATCAACAGTCAATAGTTATTAAATTTTCTGTTTCGGAGTATCTTTGAAAAAAATGACAAGCAGCAACACTGCACTTTCTGGCCAGCTGTCACAGCTATATTGCTTAAATAAATAGACTCACTATATTTCAAGATGCAATATAATTTCGTATGATTGAATAACATGTATCCAATAATTAGAAGAAACTGAGAATAGTTTACTCAACATTGATATACTGTTTTGATATCGAGTATGATGATTAAATTTCGTATTTCATCAGTTGAAGATAATCAACTACAGATACGAGGATGCCACGAAATTTCGCTTGCAAATATCGATAATAACAATGATCAAAAAATGAGGAAACGGTAACGACGAAGCAGAAAATGCAACCACATAGAAAGTGCAAATTTACTGAAGCATTAGAAATTCAAAAATAAATACCAACAGCGGTGATTTTTATTTGCGAGAGTAACCCGATACAATATTTCCCAATGTCATATGGTCCGTTGAACAGCGGCACTCATAATTCTTTGTGCTTAGAAAATATGGATTAAATATAATATGGCAGAAGGGCCATTGATACAGATTTAAGCCCTATCTATGAGAAACAGGGATGGGACCTAACTCAATACAAGGACTTGTATGGAGCACAGGAAAAAACGAATGGCATTTTCCATTCGAAAAATATTATGTTCTTCTTTTGTCCTGCCAATCATTAATGATAAGCAATTTTACAAATAATTTTAATGACACTTTTGTTAGGATAGCTGGCCTCTAGGTATATACAGGACCTGATCACAACTTCACTATCTTAAATTATACATATATTTAATTAATTATCTTAGTTATAGAAAAAAGAAGAAGATGTATTGTTCTGGCTCATTTTATGTCAACATTTTATCCATTTATTTATTCCCAAAATCTTTGAAGACAACTACAGTAGGTAATAATATTTTTACTGAATATACTTACTGAATATCATTATTTCTATTATTTATTATTATTATTATTATACATTAGAACCATGTGGAGAATTAACAGAAACTAAAAAATACTCAACAACGAGAAAAAATTCCTCTCGATGTTCAATATCTTTGCCATCAAAATAAAACCCTTCGGGCAACGATTGAGTATTTAAATGATAATAAGTATTTTATAAAAATATATGAAAAAAATTATACTGACGAATTGTGAATTGAAAAACATTGCAATACATGAAATCATTTTATTTTATTTATTTATTTGTAAGATTGATCTAATTCACATTCCCTCTGTTTGTGACATCTTCCAAGAATATTTTTTGTTTATTTAATGGAAATGTGCTTCGGATATTTTCATGGAGCAAGGGAGCCGTGTTCGGAGCCGTCCCTGTACTGCGACAAAGAAGACATTCTTTAGGTAAATAATATTGCTTGGGTAAAATGATCTACCGTTGATATCTCATCCGGTGCAGCCGACTCCAATAGAGAGACACTCGGCTTGTCATTTGTCCCCTATTGGTGGCCATTGTCACGTAACCCGGTGGCCAATAGGAGGGCCGTCGTACCTACCTTCAATTGTTCATGAGCTATTGTCATAATTGTCACGCAAATGTCATTGTGATGGCCGATTTCCAGCTCCTTTTCGACGTGATCCGAATTCGATCTAACATAACGTGATAGTCGTATGAGTACGTATGGGTTTGGTCACGTAATGACATGATAGAAAATTGTCTTGTTTTAATTATGTATTAGAATTCGTGATTAGTTACTGGCTTGTAATGAGAATGTTCGAAAATGTTCAGTATTGGGCTAGGTTTCAGCAATGGCGTAGCATGAAGTGAAGCATTAGGGTTAATGAAATATTTGAGTTATATACAGAGTAAGATGAAAGTATGGAAACATTTTTTCACGTTAAGAAAGCATAGAATTTATTAATGGACTGGCATCAGTAGTAAATGAAAATGTTTTTTTCAAGAAATTCTCATTAGTCTAATTAAATTTTACTCATCTCAGAACTAGAAGTGTCATATTTCAAATTTTTTTAAATTACTAATCATTCATCTACAGAGTGTCCTATTTTGAAATCCAGCGCAGGTAGTAAAGACTCGTGTTTTTTTTTCATCATGTATTATTGAATTTGATTAGGACATTTGTGACGTTTTAGAAGAAATTCCGACTCAGACATCTCGGTATGTACCAACATATAATTAATATTGTTGACAAATTGTATGAATGACTCACAAACTGTTATTGAAGTGACGTCATTAAACTCCGGTGGCAATAACAAAAAAATTGATACGACATAAAACGGAAAATATGTTTATAACTAAGCAATTCAGTCATGATTCCATTGAAACGCCAATCAAGGAATTGTTTTCAAAAAACCGATGTCGTTTATAGATGCGATTATGCAATGATTATCTTTATTAATATTTTAATGACATGCTATCTTCTCACTCGGAATCAATGGATTGATCATTTTAATTAGAATGAAAATACACATCATCAAGTGACATGACATTTCCTGAATAAACATTATTATTCAAACAATGAGAAATCAGGACACAACTCCTTTCTGGATATTGTTCAATATCGTCCACCTGTTTATAACGATTTTGTCTGGACTTATTCATTCTTCCTTGGCTCGAAACCGAACGACGGGTTACAATCAACGATCTAATCGAAGTCAAGACAAGAAGATGTTGTAAGTAGTGAGTTTGTGAGAAATGAATTCGAAGATGAAGATTGTCACAGTCGTTGACCAAATTTCCATACAATGCAGTGACATGTCGTAATGGGAAATGGTCTTCCGGAGAATTGCGGACGGTCTATGCTTCTTGAACACAGTTTTCTATTAATCACTGTTTCGTTCCGTTAATTAAAAAGTTTATCCATATACTGGTACTAATCTCTACTACGCGGTGCACTTTTTCTTTTTTTATTTTTATTCTAATTGACATTCTTCTTGATACGGTATATTGCACTAGCATATTTTAAAACGTCCATTCTTCCCTTCAACGTATAACACAGGGGCGTACCAATCATCACATACAAAATATACGCAGAGTAGCAGAAAATTCACGTTACGACAATGATATGAAATGTTGGGTGATATATTTGATCAGATTCTCTGGGCACTTTTACTGTTCGCTATGAATTGAAACTGAACGAATAAAATTTGGAACGGTATTCAAAAAATCCTGATCAATTATTTATATATTTGGTCATCATGTACCGTGTATTTAATTCAATTCTTTCTCAAAGCGGAACAGATAGCAGTGATCGTATTGTTACTTTGTTTCATGAAATTACATGGTTGAAGTGTCACTCACTTCTAAGTTATACTAAAGTTTATTTATAAAATATTTATATTTCCCACTTGAAAACCAATAAAGTTTCATTGATAAACATTCACACAATTTCATGAAAATATTTATCTTGCATCGAAGTGATTCGGTCTCTAGGACAGAATGTCGAACAATTTATGATCAATAAAAAGTCTATAGCATAGCGTAAGAGGACATTTGAGTGTTCACTCATTAAAGAGAGTATTTTTGAGATCGCGCATCGTTCAGAAATGGAATGCATTATATGAATGTGATTGAAATACAGTACCCACAGTTCATATCAGCTATGTTATAACCTTGATCAATTGAAATTTCGCCAATGCTATATTTCTGCGTTAATTTAAATTCAATTTCACGTGAATTTCCAAATGGAATTAGGGGCCAGCGTATTTTATTACGCACAGATTTTCAATACTGAGCAGCAGCCCTTCACCAAATAAAATAATTGTTAATTCTGCCAATGATGATAACGGCTGTGGCACGCAATGTGAAATTTCTTTGGGTCCTGGATCAATTTTGAGAAGCTGTGGTTGGACCAGAAAAGATACAGCAAAATTCCAGATTACTCCTTTGACACTGCCAAGGCACAAAAGTTTTTTGGTAAATTCCCTATCAATCTCCCATTAATTGGCCAGTTCTAATAAGACGAACAAATTGTGACCACTTGAATTCGGTTGATCAGTCAACCATGGTGTCTATTCGTGGTGTGTGAATAATTATATAAGTGTGCGTTCAGAAGATCTACAGGGTCATTGGTCAATCCGGAACGGATGGAATTTAGTTCCATTCACCTCGGCAATACTGCAATGACATTCATTTCACGTTGAGCTAAAAAGTCCCGTAGCCAAGGAAAATAGATGAATAAATTCTGTCAAAAACAGAGCACTTTCCATGGTGGATACATGAAAATAAGCAAAATAAATGGAGGTCTTTTCTTGTAGTACTCACAAAAAAATATAGAACTGATGAGTTCTGATTCTCCAAGAATATTTCATGAAGGAAACCCAAATAATGAGACTGTGACTTCCATTTTCTTGTCTGGAAGCAATCCATTTTGAAACTAGGAAAGGAGAAAGGAATGATCAAAGACGATATCGCATTCTTGATCTGAATGACACGAGAGAACAAAACACAAAGCGTCAAAAGTTTGTTTCGTCGTGGATGAATTAACATAGCTTCGAAGAATTCGAGGTAAATACCAGTGGTCCCTGTCAGAGACCTGAAACTTAATAATAGCTATTAGAAAATTACAGTTTTTTATAGAAGTGGTTGATTCCACTTAATTATGGCTTGTGTGTCTATTCCCAGTTCAGAATTGAAAGACAGTTTTTATGTGGCAACTTAAAGTTTCTGCACGCTTATAATGTGGAATTGTGACATGGAATTCCGACTACACACGACGGAGTTCACGAGAGAACGCCATAGACATGCAGCCAATTTGTACAACGCACAGGGTGTTCCGCTTGGACAATCTTAAATACACATGTACAGTGTATTATTAGAATTTCTCGATAAATTAGTTCGACAACAATTAATCCAACTATATTCTAATGAATCTGCTATCCCCCACTTTACAGACCTATAGAATAATGTTCAAGGTCATTTACACTCCAGCCTTTCCATAGAAAGAATCAAACATCAAGAGGTTCAAATTGATCGATAATCTGTATGTTCTTCAAATATTCAACCCTATAATTGTCTAGAAACCATCCAAAGTAGATTTTTGAGAATGTTTTCTCCACTTATCCATCTGGAGACATTCACGATGATGTCAGAATATTCGATTCGAGATTGCTGTATTTTATGGAATGTTTCCGTTGTGCTCAGTGTGTAGAAATTTTTGAACTGTCAAAGTCATCATTCTGTGATTCTGTGAACATTGACATTGACATATGTCGAAGAGTTGATTGATCGAACTTATTTTCATAACTAAGTTTTCGTCAGTGAAGATGTATCGAAAAAGAGATTGGAAATACGATCTACCAGGACCACACTGTATTCCCCTGTTATTCTCGGTGGATCTGATGATTATTCAAATTTTGCTATATCGAGAAAATTATATGGAACCCACTTCGATTCACGTAAATATCTGGACTGATTTTGACTACGATAAAGTTCTTCCGAGAAGAAATCAAATATTGGCCTTTGGGTATGGCAGTCATGGTGTCTAGTCCGAAACATGTGACAACCCAAATTACATGCATAGCCCACTACGCCGCTGGTGTTAGCACTGTGAACCCTTGTCATGTGTAATGTTTTGAAACGAGTTTTGTGAAACGTTTAGAACGGTGTAGTATTTTACCTAAAGTGAAACTAATTTTGAGACGTGGACAATAACACAACCTATAATTATAGGCAATCTCTAGTTTATGGCGAAGTGCCTGTCCCTATGGCATTTCTTAAATATATAGAACCGTCATTTTTTATTCCTCCTATGACATTTTATAATCCATTATGTTCAACTGTTTCGACTAGTTTTATTCTCGCTGAGATGATATCGTTTCCAATATTTATGAGGTATTGTAGTTAAAAATACAATGAAAACCGATAAATGATTCAAGAAACGTAATTATTATTATTTTCCAACAAGATGTCACGAGTCACGACCGGCTTCAATTTGTTTACGCTGCTGGCCATAAAAACGTTATGGCAGTGACAATTTGTTAGTTTAATGCCATGGGTATAAACAATTGACACCGTTTTCGGATTTTATCGTGTTATTCTTGAAGCGAATGTTTTCTTAATTGCTCAAGTCGAATTGGCCATGAAATTCCGACATTAAGGTCCTCAAAGAAAATACGGAAGACGAAACTGCCTGAATGAGTTTGGGTTATGACACTTTGAATATATCTCGGTTATTTTGGATCCTTTTATTACTGTCTGAATTGATTAAAGCTACAACACAACTGAAATGTTCAACACTACAATTTTTCGTGGAACTATTGCGATTACAGTTGTAAGTTAGTCAACTGATGGGAGTTTTTAGCAAACTAATTGATATGTTAACCCAATAGGAAATTGAATTAATTATCTACGAGGTGTTGCCAATAACAGCTACAAATGAATAAAAAATTCGTTCCAGTTGGAAGTTTTCAATTTCTAGGTACTAATTCATTTAACAGAATTGATATTTACACAAAATATTTTTTCAATACAGGAGTCAAATTTGTATTGTTCGAAAAAAATATCACTTTCATGTGAACAATTGTATTGTAAGCAAAGCAAACATGAATGTCAATTAGGATGAAAACACAATGAAAGATTCTTTGACAGTCCGTATTAATTCCCGATTCCTAAATATTTTCAAGCGATTTCTGGGTACACTGAATTCTTGAGTAGAGTTTTTTTTTCTATTTTGTATTGAGTTCATGATGAACCTATATATCTGATCGAATCACAATTCAATAAATGATTATTCCCTGAAAACTTTTGCCAATATTTTCCCTCCACTTCCTATTGTTTTCTCTTTCTATATCTAGACGCAACAAGAAAGAAAGACGGTCCATTTATTATCAAAAGAGATCATTCTATCGTTCATCTCTCGATGAAAAAAGCATTTTCAGACAAAATCACACTTCACATGTTTGGTGGACTGGTTTCGAAGAAGAGTGCCTCAAAATCCCGTAAGTAGTATCCCGAATAGTTCCATTTGTGAGATTGGACAATAGGACGGATGAGCGTACGTAAGACATCTTATTTTTTGGAGCCCTCGCATTTTGAATATTCACACAGTCATCCTAGATCAATGGGGAATGAGTAATAGCGACTGGAGAACATAGCTGTCATCGAATATATGAAGTATGATTGTAGATTGCACAGGCAACGTTTACAGGATAAATCTAACGGTGAAAAGTATTCCTCTTATTGACGATGACGTATAGAAATGAAATAAAAAGTAGCAGCAGCAATCAACGAAAAAAAGAAATGGAGATCAATGGAGAATTTCTGGAAAAATGGAATCCTCGATCTCATTTCTTGTAATATGTCTACAAAATACACATGAGAGATAATATTCATTCAACAACATATTGACACTTCTGAGCATTCTTCAAGGTGAGATGTTTTCATTCTTTTATAGTTTCTTGAAAATAATCGACCTAGAGGATCCCATGAAACAGTTCAATAACTTGGTCAGTTATATTTTCAGAATGTTTATCATCACATAATGATAGGGAGGAACGTAGCTCAAGGGTGAATAATACTCGAGATCGATCACCCATAGCCCAAATGAAACCCAAATGCATTCCTGATGTTCTCGATGTGGATCTAAAAAGGGAGATTCAAATTTTTCTCTTTGTGAATAACAAATGGGCAACCCTTCTCTTAATGCATGCAATACAATATTTTCATCACGTCTGCATTATATCTGAAGGAACAATTCCTCCAGATTGCATGTATCACGCAATATTCTGCTCTCTTATATCATCCCGAGATGTAATAATACTTTCTTCCTTACGGATATACCTTCCTCTTGTCGATAAAAAGATACACCACGTACGAAATGTATCGAATTATATGAAGCCCCTACCTGGGATTGATAATTATTCAAGAGGGATTTGCGTTATCTAAAATAGTATCAGTTTGAGCGTACGAAAAGGTACTCCAAATTAATTAGCCTTGAAATTGTAGCATCTTTGATGTGAGCACAAAAAATACTGGACCGTTTTTTATGCGTTTATGAGGTTTTGATTGAATGCAATAATTTCCGGGTGGATAGTTGTGTACAATTCTTACAAGTTCTTATTGTTTGTCCATGGGAGAATTTTGAGTGATATTCTGCAACAGCTGGATAGGAGACTTTTATACAGTAAATAACTATCTGTTACATTTTTTTGGCGATTTTCTTCACCTTTTCTTCAACTTTATTCATTGCATTAAGATGAACTGCAATGGAAGAGTAGAAAAAGTTCATTGAAAACATTGTTCGAAACAATTTGAATGATAAAAAACCTAAAAAGTTAGGTTAATTTTCTATTTCGGAGTATCGCTGGAAAAATGAACAGGCAGCAACACCGCACTTTCTGTCAAGCTGTCACAACTTTCCCGCTCAAATGAATAGCCTATATGATCTTTGGTCATTCCCAAGTCTGGTCGAATTGAATCCTCTTGCATAAATGCACTGCATTTCCGACAACACGCGTAATATTTGCTCCCCATGACATGGCAGGTGTGCAAATCTCATTTCGAATGCTGGAGGACAACTCTGCGAACTCATTTCCAATTCATGATACGGGGTAATTAACGCTTTACCACCGCAATTTGACACATCCGTGAGTAACACCTACGAATTTGTGTTGAGTTCCCACAAACGATCAGAATGCTTACATAAACAAATGACGAATATTGACTGGCTGGATGGATGGCAATGAATTAGTAATTTTTGTTGGAAAATGCCGATTCTGTAATAGTTTGGATACAGCAAGGAGAAGCAGTGATGAAAATTATGGCTGTGCCTCAACCGACTCTCTCACCTGCTTGTCATTCGTCACTAAAAATGTATATTTCATCTGGAATTATACCAATAAAGCTTTGTGTTTTTGTATGCATAATGGCTCCAAAGGATGCACTGCTGCCAAAAGCTCATTGTCTTTCTCAGTATTTCACGAAGGTCACTAGGTTTCAAGGTTCCTACGTTCTCTAGGCTTACTCATCTCATTCTAATGGATATTGCCGCGATAATTTATCTCTTGTTGTTCTTGCAGGGACACAATTATCGACAAACCGCTAGGATAATTGTGAGTACCCTGTAGGAACAGATTATAACTTGACCATACCAAACCTTATAATGCGGACGATGATGTTTAATATCTTTACGAGCATTTACACAGCTGGATAGATCGTTTGCGGAATATATTTAGCCAATTCTCGTTTGCCTACCTCCATTTCGTACCTGATTTGTCTTCTTCACCGATGAGATTAAAGAATACACTGCCGATATTTGCCGAGCTGATGATGGATTTATGCTTCCATAAGAAACTGTTCAAATAAAATTTAATATCCGATGAAAAGTTCAATTTACTATGAGCTAATGAGGAAAAATAATGGTCCGATGGAGGCTCCTGTAGATTCGAAACGTGAACGGGTTTCATCTGGCTTAAATAATTTGATAGTCAAAGAAGTTCTGAATACAAACGACGAAAATCTTATAGAACCTGATTCCGGCCTATCAACAAGACAATTCCGATTCGTCACGATGATAGAAACACTTTGTCATCCTAGAAAAATGGGTCTATCCCTGAACTAATGATGTTTCTCCAGTGTCATTCTCCTGTTAATGGCAGCCGATACGACCCTCGAAAATCTCATCAAAAACCAACCAGAAAGAGAACGAAATCAAATTAATAATTCGAGAGCGTCACAAATCGGAAAATGAAAAGGTATTTCGCAGCGATCACCGTATCTTTTGTTGGTTGGTGTCGTCGGTCCATTGTCAAAGGAGGCACCTTGTGGCATTTGACTTCGTCGGAGGGTGGTCGACCCCCGTTGTCACACTGCGACAAACGACATTTCTGAATTGTGTACTACCTGTCGCCAGAAACATCGGATGGAACCACAAAGGTATGCGTAGGGGGCCGAAAAATGATATATTAGATGACAATTTTTCACTAAAACAAAGGAAATTCATATTCCCGAAAAACTAAGAAGTAGAATTGAAGGAAATACTAACAAAGGAAGGTTCAATCTCAGAGCTTAGCAATGAAGATATCACGAATAAGCTGGAATCATATCTGAATCGAAAGTGGTTCACTAAAAACTTCACTCTATCCTCTCCTTTGGATCTAGACCTTCAATAACAGGTAGTTCAATCGAATATACACGGTAGAATAATAGTATATTGTTCAATAAATACTTCAGCAGCTTGAGCTAACTCCATTATACGCAGAATAGGATTATTTCTAAGTATATTTCTATATGCAATCCATTCCAAGCTATCAAAAATAAATCAGGATGCAGAATTCTGATAATCTGATGTAGAACGAATAATCCCTCTCTATCTTAAAGCGCGGACAATTGCCGAACGGAGCAACTGACAGTTGACAACTGAAATGACAAATGTCAAATGTCCTTGACATTATTCTCAATGTACAACAACAAATTCAGGATGTGATGTGGATTAATGAATCTCAAAATCGTTCATCAAACCGCTTGACCTCAAATTCAATGATAAATAATATAGTTAAAAGAATGAGATGATAATTAAAATAGGAAGACTTCCTCGAATGTATAACGGTGTAGGTGAGTCCGTTCGAGATATGCTTTGGAATATCAATGTCACCAAAAAATACATCTAATTCAAGCAATATACTTGTGACAGTTCGCCAGAAAGTGCGGTGTTGCTGCTTGTTCTTTTTTTCAACGAGTCTCCGAAACAGGAATTCAGGTCGAGTTACCATTCGATTTGTTTCCTATTTATTAAAAAAAATGGAAAAATCATTGGTGTATTTATTGATAATTGAAAATTCACTTTCGCCCATTTCTGTCCCAAACAGCCCTTCAGGCTACGTCCCTGCACCGGGCAGCGAACGTAAGAGCTAATGTAAGCCTGGGAAGGAATCTCAATTAGAATTTAGAGAGATGGGATCTCTGAGTAAAAGAGCGATGCATCTAGAGAGGACGCAACGGCAAGCACGTCGGGGGCGGTGTGGTTCCGAGCTCCGAGGTCGAAGGCCGATCAGTGGCAAGTGACAGGCACGCAAGTCTGACGTTCCGCCCATCGTGACGGCAGACTGAATTAGTTTGCGGCACTGTAAAGCTTTTATTTCTGCTTGACTTTGCTTTACCTGAGCCCGGTCGCTTGGACTCGGATGATAACTACGTGGATGGAGACGATTTGAGTTAGAATAACTCCAATGAACTCATTTTCAGAGTGTTTACTCGACATCTTTCATATCTCACACGAAATGTACTCAGAAATGTAGTTTATTGAAGATATTGAGAAAATCTTGTTGAAGTAGGCGAATGTACTTATGAAAACTCGATGAATGCACGAATTATCAAGTTGATTCATCAAGTTTCTCTGTGAATTTCATAAAAAAAATCTTCAGTAAGTAATGAGTATAGTAGAAGTTGTGGCAGCTTGTCAAAATATACTCTAAAGATTCAATCTGACATCTGGGCATGCGCAGTTCTCAAGTTTTCGTGTCTTGTGGATTTACGGATGTACGTAAACTCACGTTATTTAATGGTTTCTAAACGTACGCCAAACGAAATCTTGCATCGAAATTAAAAAAAAACACTATTGTGTGTTAAGTTGTGTTCGTTGAGTGCATTGAAGTGTTTTATTTTATTATTTATTGAAAGCAAGAATACGTTTCAATGTTTCCAACGTTAACGTAGCTAGAACGACTTATGTACTGTGATTTCTTCTAATTCCTATAATAATGATTCTGTCAAATCTGGTGATTTTGGTGGCTAAACCGGATTCAATTAGTTTTTGTTAAATTACTCGTCTTTTCCAGTGTTTGTATGAAAAAGTCCATCCTAAATATTGATTCCCAGCAAGAACACCCGCACCTACCGTGATATACTAACTGATGTGCATCTCTGTAGCCCGCGATGTGTTTTCGATCTCATTGTCTCGTGGGTATAGCGAAAGAGATCATTAAGCGACCATCCACCATCGGGCAACCGTACCTTATAAAATAACTAATATAACGAGACCAGCCATTATTCAACTATTTTCTATACTGTCTCTGCTTTAATTACTGACTAGTCGAAACAACATGCGAATACCATTTTAATATCGAAACGGATTGAGATTTCATCCCGTAGGTAATCGAACCGACCCTAGTCGTTCTTGTTTTGTCGGTCTGTGCATACTTATGGGTGATTAGGTTCTAGAAGAGGTTGATGAATATGGAGAAAAATATGACAAATCAGAAGAAAACTGTCGTAGTTTATTGATGAAAGTTTGTAGAATTGGAAACAAATAATAAATTGGGTCTGCACCTTCTCTCTTTTTTCAGAAATATTCTTCAGTAGAAAAACATCATTACCAGTGATGAATCTTTGAAAATGTCTCGTACCTGCTCTCTGTACTACCTTTCGATTTTGTGACAACAAAGGAACCCCATTTATTTATTGAATATTCCTCTTATCCGAGAAATCCCAACTCCCCATCATACTCACGAGCGTGAGTTGACACAGATTTTCGTACAAATCATTACGGACCATTTCAATTCAAATGAAATTCGTGGATTTTTTCCACAAAATCATCTCAGGAAATCCGACTCTCTGAAGTTTCTTTTCGACAAAATGAGCTCACGTTCTCGGTTTCACCAAATGTCATACACAGAGTGTTCAATGTATGGGTGAAATACTTCTTGGTGGTTTTAATTTTGTCCAATTGACTGTTTGAATATTTTGCTCTTTAATATTCATTATGGAGCTTTTCTATGGATTATAAAGAATTTTGAGCTAAACTCTAGGGATATAACTGTGGAAAAAGTTGAACACGGGATTAACAGAGATTTAGTATTGTGCGGAATAGATTTGTGTTTCTCGATGGACTGTGAGCCCAAGATCATTTTCTTTGACTGATTATTTGGTACGGCCTGTTAGTTATATGTGAACACCGTGTCTAAATAAAAGTCTATGGCGCTTAGAAACATCGGAGTCACTGGCGTAGCCCCAGCGGGTTCCCAGAAATTCAATAAAGTGTCGGCGCGACTCAGAAAGATATGGAAACGATTTCGAGAGATGAGTTATTCGAGAAATACTTTATGCCCAGTTTGGAGCCATCCTTCTAGAGAATTATTCCTCCCAGAGTGTCCCATGCCTTTCGGAAATTCACTCATGTGAACATGCTGTTGGATTTTTCTCAATTTCCAACTACAGAAAGTAGAGTCACCTTTCAAAATTGAACAATTTCTTTCAAGATTGTTTGTGAAGGAGCTTATGTGCTAAGTTGCTATGTTTATTTCAACTTTATTAGGCGAAATCTGTCACAAATTTCCTGCCTGACAACCACGTGAAGGTGCTGGATTGGCCTAGTAATTCCAGACCCCAATCCTATCGAAAATCTGAAGAAGTAGACGAAGAAAGAAATGGCAAATGAGTAGTCACGATATTGTCACCAAAAAATTATGTTTCCCCGCTATAACTCCTCCAAAATAACACTTTGTTTTCGTCCTCGTTAAATGATAGTTTGAATGCGATATTCGAGGGAGCTTCCTAAGTGAAAACAGAAAAGTTAAGAGCTTTCAGGTTACTGAATTGTAGAAAATTCTTTAATGGATATGACAAGCAGACCCGCCGATCGATTCTCACCCCTTCTGCGGCAGTAATAAGGGCGTATAGGGTACATCCATTGACCCTTCTGATATATCGACAAATAAATATGCAAAGAAGCGCCTAATGGTCTCAATCACTTTTGTCACAACTATTTTTCATGACATGACAATTTATAAATAGTGAACCCTCGCTATGCCGGAGCCCGAAGTGGATTTTTTGTCACAGGACTATTAATTTTCTAGGATGGCATTCTCGTGACATGACACAACATGACATGATTATTTTTCCATACAGAGTGAGTACACAGGGAAGTCCATTGTTGGCTGTATGGAGTCAAGTAAGAATAGAAGCTTAATGAACAATGAAATCACCTCCAGTTAGTTTCTCAAATTAATGATGTTGAATTTTTCGTCGGGTAGATATCCATGCCTCGCATTGAATGAAAAACTGTTTGCCCCTTCTGGAGACATCCGTGGTATTCTGTTAGAACAAGTGGTCCAATGGAATCATATCTGGTAATCTTGGTGGATTAATCTCTAGATCTTTGAGGAAAAGAGACGCCTCTAACTAAGTATACTCTGGATCAAAATATTATCATTGATTCGTTGAAACAAATGGAACAAATTAATTTGTCTCGAAGTGCATTGAAATCGATCTAAAAATGAATGCACTGAATGAATTCATAATATTTCATCGAGCATAAATTTACAATATGGTTGGTTCTAAAAATAGCACCAGAAATGATTCCGAGCAAATGAGATAAAAGCCACTAATAATTGTACTGGACGTTCCAAGAATAGACAGTGTCAATTGTCAACTGTCAGTTGTCTATCAGACACCAGTTTTTTGAAACGTTTTGAAATGCCTTAAATCACTGATATCAAGTAACAAAATATGCGGTGAAAATAATTAACAACATAAGTATTGAAATATATATTATATTAATCACTCGATTTCACATGCATAGGTATGTCGTATCATTCGGTTCAGCGGGTAATAGATGTTGTGGCAATGTTGTTCCTCGTCTTCCTATTCAATTTGGCTCAACAACGGTATTCATATTACGAGACGAGGTGAGACAGGAGAAGAATAGACGAAGTCATTCCCATCTAATAGGAACGTACCTAATTTTATGTGACACCTATCAACGTTTTTTATGTTCGAAAAATTCAAAACGAGTCATTATTAGTTGTTTACAAGATAAAGCGACGGTTGATAGAAAATATGACCTCTTCGGTACCCTTACTTGTCACTTTCCGTGTACCTGCCCTGAAGTGCGGCTTGATTCCATAATAAAATGTCATGGGGATTCCAAGAAGTGTTAAATTTGACAGAATGAACTTGAATTCGATGTTGAGATTGTTGAGGTAGGGTTTTATGATCTTCGACCGATATTGTCCTAGATTTATCACAGTTTCTGTCTCAATCATAAACACACTTTTATGTGTCATTATGGGACAACCAATCGAATGTCTGCATCGGTTTGTCAACTGTCATACCACAGTTCTTCATCTTCGGAGATCTATCAACTATGATGTTGAAATTAGCCCTCAGAAAAGACCATCTCTTTGCATGTTTGAAGAGAAAATTCAACTTCGTGGGTCCGTCCAGTTCATTCCAAAAATCTATCCTGCATCGTTTCTAGTCTATATTTATGAATCTGGTATGGAGGAGACTATATTATGGATATGGAGTTTAGTTCGCAATGTACCTTCAAAGGCCAAGCCTGATTACGTAATAAAACCTATATTATTCCACAAGGTGCATATTTGTTACACGAATTTTGACTCCAAAATAGTTTTTCGATGAACGAATTCGTATTTTTTGAGGTTATGTTTCGAATTGTTCGAAAATCAACATGATTTGAGTTGTAAGAAGTTGAAATTCATGACAAATGAAATATTACAAACAGTGGAAGTTGACGATTCGTAAAATATTACTCAGAATACTAAAAGTACTATTTCGGATGGAAAGTCTTCTGGAACGTTGTAAGCATATCACTTTTATGACAGCGAAAACTATGTAAACATTTTTAATCGCATCTTTTCGACTTTTTTCCACCAATAACTACTGTTGAATGTCCTGGTACAAGGATTCTTCCTTAAGCAATGAATAATCCATGTACGTTTACAATTTCAATCAGGCATACCAACTTCAGTTTATGACTCTCACGACAATTTCATATTTTAAAAGCCCCTGTTACGACTTCAAATTCCTCCAGCGAGGCCGTAAGAGACATTTTATGTTAACCATAAATCAGAAATTCCGAAAATCGCGTTTTCTTTTTGCACCTGAATTGCCGCTACTCGAGAATGACGGTTAAGTTCAATATCAAATCCGTAAATAATGGATCTGGGACAAACACATGGTGTCAAGAAGCAATCAAGATAGCGCTGGTTCAAGTCCACTACTCTTGATTTTTATCGATTGTATTTTACTGCAATGTCATTCCTCTTTGTGAAGTTCAAATAACGGACAGGCGTGCTCTAGGGTAATAAGGGGCTAACATACAATCAAATATCATGAAAAATATGTAATATATTCTATAATAACATTCTGTATAGAATAAACACATTATTTATTGTTGAATTTTCAAAATATTTTGCAGCTATCTAGATGAATTTTTTTGACATATGATAAACATAACCTAACTTTTTGTTTCGGTTCATTATTGAAAAGAGGACAAGCGAACTGTCAGAATTATCTTCCTTAAATAAACTTTTCAACAAATTGATTCCACGTCTGCAATATCAAATGTCCTTAGTATTATCCGATGCTCATTCGAGCTAATCCATGACGCAAATATAACAATGCATTTTCACAGATATTAGAAGAAGTAAATAATTGACAACGTGCTTTGATAGAATTTTCATTGAATTCGCCTCAAAACTACTTTCTCCGGCACCCTAATCCTCATTAGATCCTTGATTGTGTCTGAGAGATTCTGTTTACCTTTGTGTAGAAAACATTGGTACACCCATGACGAAATCGACAAAGCGCGGCGCCTCAGTAGTTCTTTTTGATTTCTAACGAGGAATCTTTCTATTCAATAAGTAATTTATACAAGGAAAGTGTCATTTGGACACCTATTGATTTTTTTCTACGCATTTTCAACTGAATAGCACATGATGCAGGTTGTACGATTAATGTTAGATCGTTCGGATTTCTATATGAGCTAATGAACTATTCGGTAGCATAATATTTCTGTCGCCAGTAAATCATTCTGTTCGACAAGTCATCTCCAAGGAAACTTTAACGATGATAAAGACTATTGAGGATGGAAATGATCAAATAATAACGTGTAAGTACAATAGTTCGTAATTTCCAACATTCCGTACCCATTTTTATACTATCGTAATCAACTGGTACTGTCTAGTAGAATTCAAAAATTCACTCCTGCCAGGGGAGTTAGGATATGGTGACGATCATAGATGCTCAGAATTGACGTACATTGTCAACTGTCATCGTTCAGAAATTCCATATTGAATTGATTCGATATATTAGTGAGAATATTGAAGATTACTCCATACATTAAATAAGATAAAATAAGAAATGAATAAAAGTACAAAAACTTTCACACATACGTAAACATAAGCGTATACGTATTCTTATTTTATTTTGTTGTATTCCTCATTTAATCTTTTTGCTGTATAGATTAACCTTCAATTGAAAGTGATGGTCATTTACAGTCCAACCGGGAGCAATTCAAAATAAATAAACTTGTCAAAAAAACAGACAGAAATCTACACAAATAGCAAATGGGGGTAAGTCACCTTGGAGAATGACCCGGTATATAATAATGGCGATAATCGCTATATAAGCGATATAGTATGAGCGATAATTTGTTCGAATTGAGATAATTCGAACATCACAGCAATAAAACAGATGATCACGTCCCACTTGGCTTATAAGCACTTGGCGTTATCATGACTTATGATTAGAGGACAATTGACAAACACCAGTGAGATAATTCCATTAGAAAATAAGGTGACAAGTCCATAAAAATGGATGAACCCTATTAAATATCGCGATAATGCACAATTAATTCGATAAATTCGTTTACAACTTCATCGATCCGAATCGTATATCTATTAAAATTCGCTGATCACTCATTTGTTATTTTTATCATAGCGTTGAAAGAAATGCTACCATACATGTGATTATTAAACAGAGAGTTGTCCCACAGAGATAGGTTATCAAATGTCAAATGAAAACTTCAAATCTACCGAATTCGAGTAATCGAAGTAGGCAGGAACCATGTCAGCGCGCGTGTGATTGTTATTGGTCGTACTCGTCATGACCTGCTAGATGATAACACGAATAATTTACGGACAATTCTTTTAGGTCATTTGAAAAATCCTTGGTCGTTCGAATAATCATTCATTTATTCATTTTATTTATTTAAATACACCATTCAACAGCTGAAGCCTTTTACAGGATGGGTAGAAGCAATAATTACAGTACATGCATTCTGTATGTAGATATAAAATATGTAAAATCACAAAAAAATAAAAACACACACAAAAAAAGAAAAACGTGTACAACGAAAATAAATGACACTGCGCAATGACGTGTGTCAGCCGAAAAAACTCACACAGCAGTAGAGAAAAATATGAATTCAGATATTATGAAAAAATAGCTTTCTTAATGTATGCTGCTGTTTCTGACATGTATTTTGTCGCAACTGGGGATTTTTTAAATATTTTCGTGATTTGGGATTTTTTTGACTGAATAATTTCGAATAATTCAAGAACACGAACAAAGATATAGGAAAATGAATTGCAGTGCCGTAATGAGCACCTTTCAGATACCTTGTATACAAATTTTCTGTCCATTCCATTTTTTTGCGAATTTACTCGTAATTAGACTTTATGTTTATTTTTTTTATATTGCATCGAAAGCTTTAGGATTCTTGAGGAAGGAGCTCAAGTAACTTTTTCATCTAATGTCAACAAGCCAAGACAGTTAATCCGGACCCGAAATATATGTCACCGGGATACCTCCCAGAACTAGACTTGACTGAGGGCGCCTTCGATATTTCGACACACAAAACACAAAAGATACAAGATAATCACATTAAATAAACATAAAGAGCTTCATCCGACTATTGACAGTGATACTCTGACAAATCCTTTTGACCAATTATAGTTCCGTTTGTTTTCAACTACCTGTACAGAATTAACTTCGGGAAAGTCCTTTCGGAGGAAAGGCTCACAATTACACGAGTGATTACCCTAGGAAATATTATTTAGAACAAGTGTAACAGCCCCATTATTTGTCAATAATGCAGAGTTGAAAAGGGAATTGTTGGTACCCTGCCAAGCAATTTCTTTGTCGGCTGGCCCACCCAAGCAGACGGGCTTTGGCTACTCTCAACACACTGTATGCCTTTTCCTCGACATTTTTTCTGCCCACACTATTATGTCTGAATTAATTGATTCGGATTCAATAGTCGCACTCAGAAGTTAATTATTTTTCGTCTTGGGATCGTTATTGATTTCGATTTCAATATAATATTCACCATTGAGAAATGTCTCAAGCTCTTCATGTTTTGACCACGTTTTGACTAGTACGAAAAACTATCAAGTTCTTTGAATACCGCTAAAATATTCAAAAGTTAATCTACGTAATTACGAATTGAACTCGATTCCATGTCGGATATTGAGTTATTAGATTATTATTTTCTGAAGCCGGACCTGGCCGCATTTGACATTGGCAGGAAAGCTCATCATTGGTTGAACAGGGCGGTGACGCGCAGGTCTGCGCAAGGCTCTCTGCGCACTAGTCATACAAGAAAATAAACTTTTAGACACCAAGAACAGAGGGAATGACAGCGAATGACACTACTGTATGTTTGATCATACTGTCTGAAGAAGATTTCCTTCAACTCAACCCAGTAGAATACTGGGGGTTAATTTTGAAGTGAAAATGATTTGTGTCTTGAGTCATGCATGTGTCGATGGGTTTCAGCTGGTGTCATGTGGGTTGCTCAATATCGATGGTTGTATATTGGGGGAATTGGAATGAGGTCATAAGCGCTTGTTGTCCTATTTTCTGCTGTATAGGAAGAAGGGCTAGGGTCAGCTACGACCCATCATCAGAAAAATACGGAGGGTACGTACTATTAACTGTGTGGGGAGAGAATAGATGAATTTTGACGATTATGTCAGATATGTATGAAGTAATATTTCACGTTTGTTCAGTGAAAAATTCGTCCCTTTCTGGCTATTGAGAATGTATTAATTTTATATCAGATGTTTTTGGTTTAGACAGTTTTTAAATCCCACTTTGAATACTTTTCAAAAGTCTCAGAGTGAGAAATTGTTGTGGAGGCACTTTTTTTAAGAAATTAGGACTCTAAACCCAATCGAAGGATCAAATGATGTTTCATTAAAAATATTCGAATGATCCATATTTTCTCGTCCTCGACTCAAATATAATTCTGTATTCTGTCGATTACTACTGAACCGAGCATCAAACCGTTAGTGATCCACACCCACGCAAAATATCGGTATTAGCAGCAAAAAGGACGAAGGATTCGCACATCTAGAGCTCCGCGACCACGATTTCAACACCAGTTGCCATCTAGCGACAGATAAACTCACTACAGACTGCTTCCTCGCAGCATGAACTCGACCGAGTAATGAAATGCATTATTCTTCAAAATACCGCTAAAATTGTCTCGGTTTTTCTACTCCAATTAAAAAAACAATGCTCAATGAGCAATTAATATTCTATTTTAATTTCAGAAGGCGACACCATGAAGATGGTGAAGGATTTGGTTCTCCAGTGTTTTCAGACACGGAACGGTTGGTTTTCTTGTTCGCCATGACCACATTCTAGATTTATATGCTTGTTTTCTTTTACAGATTTGTAGTTTGTTGCTAATTTTACACAGGATTATGTTGATCAAATCCAACACATAGTATAGGTGAAAACGCAATGGATATCTGACCCTGTAATTTCTACAAAAATGTAATGCTGGTCATATTATTATACTTCTAGTTTACATCATGACAGAATTCGATTATCATGTTTTACTCATCTGAATACCTAATATTATTTAATATTTTACAGTCGAATGAAAATTGCGGAGAAAATATGATTGATTCGAATGTAGTAACCATTGAGTATATAACCTAACCAATAGGTATTCAATGCTTCAAATCATAAAAAAAAATGTTTGCAGTAAACTCCCATTGTGTCAATTTTGAGATGACTGAAATATTTTTAACAATTATGGAACAGTTCATCATAGCAATAAAATTGTTGAAACGAAATACCCAATATCATCCATATCCTCTTCAGTGTTGCAAGCTATTGCAGGCTCTGTATTGATATCATTCATTTATTTCACATACAAAGACATCTATATATTTTCCGGAATGAATATAATAAAATATCTGACTTCAGTTAATCAATGATTTAAGTTCCCAATCAAATTCGATGAATTTTGTGGGTGTTGAGACGAAAATTTTGGGGCTAAGAGCCATGTTCCACAACACACGTTATCAGTTTCATTAATTTGATAGTTACAGGCTATGGATTGATCTTCAGTTGAGCCATTCCTGCATCATTATCGAAAGATACTGCGTTTTCAAAGAAACGTTCAAGACAGGTCCGTACTCGAACTCACTAATTATTTTTCAAAGTAAAGTCAACAATATTTCTGTGAAGAAATAATCAGTTGCTTACAGACACTGATAATGTACTAAATTCAAAACAACATTGCTCAAATTCCCAGACTGTTTTACTCGAGCCTCAATCGTTATTCACTCATAAATGTCAATCAGAAATTTGAGGACAGTAAACGACAAACCATGAGTGATCAATCCGTATTCACAACAACTTATAACCATTCACATTCGCCATAGAGTAGAGAATCGTAGTTTTTCAACCCATAAAATACGACATATACGTACAAATTAACTGATAGTTAATTATGTTTGGATGGGTCCGCGTGCTTATAAACTTATTTATGATATGTTCAGCATATTGTTTCATAGTTTCAAACACACTGCGTTACGCCTCATCATTTCGGCAACAATTACCTACAGCTTTATCGCTATGGACATGAGGTAGGGTCTTTCGTGAAACAAAGCAGCAACTCTGGCATTTGACAGTTCAGGAAAAATACGTCAAGTATTGCAAACAAGCTTCGAAATTCCAATAATAAATTCTTTCAACATATTTATAGCGCCTTATTCACCAAGACCAAGTTTTGAAAGTGGCAATGAGTATCTTATCAAAATGGAAGTCGATATGTATTTCATTACGCCCACTGTCACATTATCAATCATCGCTCGATCGATTTCAAAGTTGCGTGATTTCTATGATCTTCCATTGGAAACAATTGATTCAAGACTCCCCAACGCCGCTCAAGCCAATATTTTACAAAAAAATGCCTCCTAAATCAAAGATCAGTGTATACTTTCTCTAAGACATGCTGTGGATTTGGCAAGTTAGTGTATTCCAGTCAGGATATTGCATCTATCAAAGAGACCTATCGGCAAGCGGGGGTACACCACGTACTATGTCCCTCCAAAGGGGTATCGTCACCTACACCGTTCGTCCACCTTGTCAACCCCCCTTAAAATAGAGGCCACGCCCCCTGTGCGCACGCTGTGTTATCCCCACTTGTGTTACCGCTCCGGACAAGTTGGCTATGGGATATGCGACATCTCTTCAGTAACAGTGCTTCTGGACCGGTGCTAGTTGACGCGGGGCATTTGACATCTCGCCAGTTTTGTGTACTGCATACATCGATTTCCGATTGTTTTCTGTGGTTCACATTCAGTGATTTGTGTGTTGCATGGATTTGGGTTCGACAGTGTGTACGACACTTGAGGATATAGATTACAGGTACGTTTCGAAGAGTTTGGATTTGAAACTATACCGGTGTGGTGAGAAGATTCCTATCTTCTCAACTCGACATGTAGTTTCGATCACTGCGAACGCTGTCTTGAGATTTTTTATTAGTTTGAGCATGACAACAAGTTCACAAGTTACTCAAGAATAAGTTGTAACTTGTAAATTATAATGATGATAACAAGGAGCCTCGTATATATTGATTTGGGGATGAGCTAATTGTCATTTTTTTAACGTCATTGTCAAATAGATAGCACTGTCAAGTTACTGAGTTAAAAAAGAAGAAGAGCTGATGCTACTTCGAATCTTAGGAATTGAGACTGTTATGTAATTCCATCTTGTATCCAAAACAAATAAATTGATACAGAACGCATTAAAACAATAATATAGTCCTTGTAAAGTTATCAGCAGTGTTAATGTCATTTCCATAACGTTGATCTGGTTAAAGTTTGCATGTTTTGCAGAAAACATTTGAATTATCTCAATTTAACTCACAACACGGATTTTTGTAGACGTTATCAAAGACATTTTTACATCGTTGGGTAAATAATTGTGATATTTTCCTCAACGAAGATTGCGACTGGGAATTTTCGTTTATTCCGTTGTCGCTCATCGGCGGAATTCCAATTAGAATTCTGAGGGAGTTGAACGTTAACTCATCAAACCAATTCGCACAGAAAGCAACATTACGAACAGCGAGGTGTAAACAAATCTCAAGGTACTAATTTATAATACAAATAAATTGTTTCTATTGAATAAACATGGTGGATTCGGCGAATTCGCTGTGCTCTGTTAAAGTTCTCAGCATTTATAATATCTTTACGAGTGCCACTTGTCCTCGTCAATCGAAACCTGATATCGATGACTGCGGTACAGATTTCGAACGATGGAATGGCATTAACTCATCCTATGATAGTCGATCACAGTTTTCTCACATCAAAGTGAAAAACAAACAAGAAGCGGAGTGAAGAAGATTCCTGATGGAGCAACTGGTTCTTCATTAAAAGAGCGGTGGTTCTTAAGTAACGTCATTAAGTAAATTGACAATAATAATGTGATGCTAAAAGTCATCCCGAGAGTAATTTTGAAAGTTTTGATGACACATGTTCTAATATGTGATTATAAATGAAAAGTGGCCGGCAATGCGATAGAAAGTGTTAAAAATTGAGAGTGAAGGTTTTTTGGTCAATTTCGTTGCCGTCGCTACAGTGAATAGATGCTGCATTCATGTTGTAACTGTGAATAATTTGAAAATGGCTATCTGTATCTTCTTAATGACGGTGTATATGGGCAAATGTGCGCCTACTTCATGAATAGTGTTTCGTTACCACTACAATTTTCATATGTGAACTTGTTATTATGCATTTTAGTTAGTAAAGTCCCCTTGATTTAAGTGTTGGTCCAAAAACGCATAGTAGAAAAAATTACTTGGCACGAATGCATTTTGGTCCTTATTAACATTTAAAATGTTTCAACCAGCTTTCGTGCAGTGGTCAAAATCACAGACACTCAAATTACATAGTGTTTTGCATATCATTTTTGCGAGGAGCAATAATTTTTAGTTTGGTATAATTTCCAAAATGGGCATTTGGATCGTCTTCTTTTTATAATGGTCTAATGTTGAATTCGGTCGGGTATTTAATGATACAGTTTCACATATGCAAACTTCTTTCGCCACTTTGAAGTCACTTTCATTCCTACACCACCCTATTTGTGATCATTATTTGAGCCCAATATACTCATTCCGCTTCAATTCAACTCCAATTACTAGAATAAAAAGCTCGTCTACAAAAATGAGACAAATTAGGTACGCGTCTTTAGAGACAACCTCGCTGGAATTATTTTCCGGAGATTAAAGAAGCATGACTTCCATTCTAAATAAAAAAGAATTCCCATAGATACTAAGTAAGCATATCAGAGAAGTCGATTCCAGCTGTATTTCTTTCGCGGATGATCTGTATTTGTTGGTTAAAAGGACCAAATCTTGTTATATTCTTCCGACGGATCTCTTAAATGAATGATTTCTTACAAAATTGTTGCGTGGCGATAGGAATACTATAGTTCGTCATCTATTACAGTTTTTATACATAGATTCAATACTTTCCAACCAATCCAAAACAAATCGAAGAAGTTGAATTTTCAATGAGCAAATTCATAACCTAAAAAATATTCACAAATCATGTATCAGTGTATTCAATAAAACCCAAATTCGCATTCTCGGGTGTTTATAATGACTCGCTTTGACATAAATTCCAGTCAGGAATCATTATTTATTGATCTCCGTGTTAGATTCATATAAACAATGAGAATATCGTTGGGACTAACAAGAAAACAATATTTTATGATTTGAATATTCAAATATCCGACTGTTCTGACTGGCCTGCAGATATTTCCACAATCATTAATATTCAATGTATTCACGATTTTTATTTCACAATTTTGATAATTATAATAATAATAATAACGATGCTCAATCATTCATTGACACCTGGTGATTTCGTACGATTGTAGAAAGTAATTTCATAAATGCGAATGATTCGTTTGGAATTCATTTCCACAAGCTAACGTTATGACAGTCCGACACCTCACAGAATCACTAACAACGTCATTTTTCTGTGTGTAATTTCGATCTTCATATCAAATAATACAAAGTGAACGAATTAGATTTGCAACATCTATTCCTTCAGTAATGTTGGGAATAGTATATAACAAAAGGATTTGAAAATGTCAATTATATGATACCCACCAATGACCTCACAGCTTTTGGAAATAAATTCGAAGTTAATTAGTGACAAGCATATCGCATTAATGGAAAAACTGGTGAATCATTTATTTTTATCCGCATACCAACGACTAGCCATTGTTTTCATTACGCAGGTATTCCATATTATCTGCGTCAATTCGTATCAATTATTCGATATCCTCCGCCAATCATAATTGCTGTGCGCGTGTCAAACAAAAAAACGTACCCTCAAACGTCCAAACTGTTTTTGGCACATAAGCACAATAATATTTTGGTATCATTGAAAGACCATTTCATTTTGGTTGAACAAACTGGTTAAGCCAAGATTTCTCTCGAGATTTATTCCGTTGAATCGTTCTTCCAAAAGAACCACGAAATAAATTGCTACTACTAAAAAAGTTACTTTAATTTGTGTCAAAAAAATGCTCGCATCCATTGATCAAACTAACATCAAATTGACTACGAAATGTCCATTTTGTGACGTATATAGGTATGTCATTATTTTCAGAAGATGTTATACAACCACAGATTTTCTGTAATATGTTCGTAATTATGTATGAATACTAAGCGAGAGGCATTAACGTATTGGTATGTCATTAACTCCATAAATGTATGCATAAAAAACAGAATCGAATAATTATCGACGTATTGATTCGATAAACTTCTGTTACTCACAGAATCGTGCAAGTGCCTATGGAATGAAGAATTCACTAGAAAAATTGTTTGTTCGTTTTTTACCGTTGCGATGTTTGATTTCCTTCTTACTGAACTATTTTTTCGAGACGTAAATGGCAAATTTCATTACATCATTACGTAATTTTATTTGGGATATATCTCAACATACGTTGGAATCCCGTAGGTATTGCTCAGAATTATTTTTATGAAATATTCCACCGTACTATATCTTGCTCTGAATAAACGATCCAGGAATAAAATTTCAGATGCTCAATCTATAAATCAATTCATATCATTATAAACAAATGAGGATAAACTGTGGTTTTCTAGGAACTGCATGATAACAACAACAATAATAATAAAATAACAGTTTTATTCCCGTAACAATTCATGTTGTTGGAATTTTCATTATTCGAATTTTTTCGATCATACGTTGATAAATTGCAAAGCATCTGGAGTAAAACTTCCAATCTATGAACATTGTTCAGTGACAGATGCATTTTCCAAACGCATCGTATTGGTAGGAATGGATTTCTCATTGTAAACAGGAACTACCATTTTTGATGTGTTCAACTTGAATGACCATCATATCCTAAATGTCACGTCATCAGTTTGGTATAGCGACTTGTTATTAGTCTACCAAAGTAACACCATTATGTACGTATATCGAGAAACATCAGGCAGGAAAGACTTGAATGAATGTCATAGGTATATAAATAGTAGTTTGATTATGGTTCGAGAGGCTATCCTGGTAACGTCCTCTTGTAATAGAAACGCGTGTTTGTTTGCCATAGATTGAACTTGAGAGGGGCAGGTGACTAGCACCCCGTTTATTTATAAACGCGCGGGAGACATTCTGCAGGCTTCATATCTAAACAACCAGCGCTATCGAAACGCGTATATTTTTATACACCGTCCTCAATAAACATTCGATGTCGGTCTCCGTACATTTAACTTATTTGTTTTCAAAGACGCGAAAACTGCTCTGTTATTGAGAACCCGTTGATTTCTTTATTATATAAACTCAGCCCGCCGACCGCACGACACTGATCGACGCTCTGTTCCAGGACACACACGGCACCACTCTGGACCGATGGAACTTCACTTGTCCTGAGAAGGAACCGCTGGTCCTTCAACAGTTCTTCAGGTTCGGTGACACCGCCACCATAACGCAGCAACTGCTTCTGGCGCAACAGGCTCTCCAGGACCCCACACTGGAGCGTCTCGAGCGTCACTCCTCGGCCCACCCCCGTCGGGCGATGTCCCCCAATCACCGGCCCTCGCCGCAGACTCTGCCACCTTCTGCTTTCCATCCGACGCGACTCCCCGCGATGTCTCCCCATCAGAAACACCCGCTGAACTTCATGAAGATGCCAGTGAACGGCTCGAACTCGCCTCCGAGGAGCATCAACGCGAGCCCCTTGAACACGTCGCCGCTGAATAGACTCCAGAGCATGCAGCCGTTCGACTACCGGAAGCTGGGAGCGGGTCTCCCCGTCTTCCCCACGCGAGTCAGCCCCGAGCACAGAAGACTTCCGGAGAACGAGCCCGTCGGGCTGAACCTCTGCAGGACCTCCTTGCCGCCGCCTCCGCCGCCTTCCTCTCTGAGCCACTCAGCCGCCGCTATGGTGGCTGCTTCAGTCAACTCCCTAGCTGCAGCTAGCTTCGTCGCGTCCTCCTTCCCCAGTCTCATGTCCACCAGGATGTCCACTGGCAGCCGGTCGCCTTCCAGTGCGGACGTGTTGTGTGGGAACGTGAACAGCGAGGAGGAAGAAGACGGGGACGATTCGTACAGCGCGCTCAACTTGAGCAGGGACGCCGCGAAAACGCCCAGGCAATCCAGGGTTCTGCACGGGAGGAAGCCGTCCACTCCCACCAAGCGACAATGGGGCTCCCCGGGGCTGCCGCTCAACCTGGGGACGCAGTTCATAAACCCCGCCACTGGGAAGAAGCGGGTGCAATGCAACGTGTGCCTGAAGACGTTCTGTGACAAGGGCGCTCTGAAGATCCACTTCTCCGCGGTGCATCTACGCGAGATGCACAAATGTACGGTGGAAGGCTGCAACATGATGTTCAGTTCGAGGAGGTCGCGGAACAGGCACAGTGCGAATCCCAACCCCAAACTGCACTCCCCCCACCTCAGGAGGAAAATATCGCCGCACGACGGCAGGAGCTCGCAGTCTCACCCACTCCTGATTCCGCCCCAACCCGGCATGCCCTTGCCGGCCTCCGCCGCACTGAGTCCTCTGAATCCTTTCGGTCCTTTCCCACTTCTCACGCCTCCACCGGATATGAAATACCACCCGCTGGCTGGGATGGACTTCAAGCAATCCCTGGATCTGAGCCTGCAGCGTATGAAAGAGAGCAACGTGCCCTACCAAGACTTCAGCTCCATCACGGCGCTGGCCAACCAACAGCAGTCAGAGGAAGACGACGACGAAGACGATGGCATTGTGGTCGTTGGTGGAGAAGAAGAGGAAGAAGAAGAGCAGATGGAGACGAAAGTACCTGAAACAACGAACGGCAATACTCTCCCTGACGAACCCGAGGACTTCAGTATGCCCAGCAAGAAGCAGAAAATGTCAGTGTCCGATGTCGAGGAGGATATAGTCAGTAACGTGGATAGCAACGATGATTCGCTGAGTGTCGTCGACACGCACAGCCTCAAAGATGAACCCCATGTGAAAATAAATAAGAGGAAGAGGAAGAACCAGAACCCAACTCGAGTCGCTGTGATACCAGTCATGGAAGACACCGCGAGTGACGGTGACTCTTCTATTGACGTCTTCTCTGAGAGATTGATACATCAAGTGAAGATCGAGCCGGAAGAGAACCAGGATAAGGTTTCTGTCGAGCCGAAGAAGGAAGAGATATCTGATGTACCTTTAGACCTGGGAAAGCGGAGCCCAGACGTGAATGCCAATGAACCAGAGAAGAAACCGGACGAACAGACAATACGAACCAGCATAGCTCCCTTGTTCACCATAGATAAAATGAAGAAAGAGAAACCCTTCCACGAGTCTGAATGTCACGATGAACCGGAAGAAAGGCCAGCCAGCTCTGTCGAGAGCAATAAGAGCGACGAATCGTTCGATTCCACTAACCCCTTGAGGCAACTGGAGAGCTTGTCGCACGGACACTTCGGAGATCTCATGGCGAGAGGGTTACACCTTGGTCTGGGTGGCCAACCCCCCCAGTTCCCTCCGTTGGGGTTTATGATTGGTGGTGGGCCGCCCAGTCCGGCTCGCTCCCAAACTTCCTCAGTCGGCAGCAGTAACGGAAGGGACTCGCCAGATGATAACAGCCAACACAACATATACGGGCACTTCGACGACGGCCAGTTCATCACCACCATGGATGTGCCTGTGGATAAGGATAATCCGAGGAGGTGCACGGCTTGCGGCAAGACCTTCCAGAACCATTTCGGGGTGAAAACGCACTACCAAAACGTGCATTTGAAGCTGATGCACAAGTGTAACGTAGACGGCTGTAACGCTGCGTTCCCTTCCAAGAGGAGTAGGGATAGGCACAGCGCCAACCTGAATCTACACAGGAAGCTCTTATCCACTTCTTCGGATAAAACTGCAGCTAGCTTGTTCCTGGAGAAATCCCCGTTCGCGCATCTGACGAATCCCGCCCTGCATGGGGATTTCCTGAGTAGGCTCTACGCTGAGGAGGCTCTCAAAGGTCATCACTTACCACCACCGAACTTGGACCAGCTGATGCTGAACGGCGACCGAATACCTCATCCTCCTCTTCTCCTGCCGCCCCTCGGAGGCCTCCCTTTCCCCTTGGGCAGCTTCAACCATTTCAGCCAGTTCAATGGGTCTTCTGTTTCCGCGAACCTCAAGGAGCGATCTTCCAACTCGAGCTCCCCCATTTCTGGGTCCCCTCCCCCTGCCGCTAATGTATCCCCTGTTCCTATCAAGTATGTCCACTGTGTGGAGGAAGATTTACCTACTCCTGATAAAGACGGGAACGTTCCTTGTCGGCTCTGCAAAGCTGCGTTTAGTAGTGCTGCGCTGCTGAAAGAACATTGCGAGAGTCTCCACATCTCGGAGATGTTCCGGTGCACTGTGATGGGTTGTCCCAAAGTGTTCGTATCGCGGACGAGAAGGAATATTCATTCGGAGAACGAGTCGTCGCACGCGAAGTCGTCCAAGCAAGCGGACGCGTCCTCGTGACCCTTGAAGAATACGAACTTTAGCGTGATACCATCTTGGTGGTGAATGATTTTCATATATGTGATTATAGAATAGTGTTTTGATTCTCCTGAAGCCAGTTTCTGTATTCTTATTTATTGTCGGAAATTCCTGCACTGTTTTGGGTACTACTTTTTTATTTTGTACTGTAGAGCAGCCAGTCTTGAAATAATACTCAGTTTGTAAATAGCTAGATACTTTCGTCGTTATATTTAGTGATCTCTTTGAGTTGTGATTTCGCGAAAATGCTATAGTAAATGTGAATATACAATTGCTCATTTTTGTAATCAACTAGGAAATGGCGAAGGCGCTGTTCTGCGTCTTTCAAAATAATCCATATCTCTTTTCTCGTGGAGTCGAAATACCTACATGTCGCTTAGTCTTGATTATGACAATTATCGATATAACGATCGTTGTATTATTGATTTTATTGGTGATACAAGCTAGTTATATTCAAAAATGTAAATTTTATGTGCAATAACTTTGTAAATAAGCTACATCGCTTGTAAATGTATAGATGTACATATATATATCAACCCCGTTGTGATTGGAGAGTTATCAGAATTCACACCCTGAATGTATACGAAGAAGAAGTCATATATGATATTCAATAATCTCCACTCATTTGTATATCGAGTACCTACAGTTTACAGAATGTTCTCTCAATAATAAGGGCATGTTGAAGTTCAAATTAGGTTGTGCAGATACCTATTATTTATTTTCATCTCGAGCACCACTGTGAATCTCATTTCGTTATTATATATTCGAAAACGTCTGTACAGTCGAACAAAAACATGTATTGCCCCTGGGCTCATTAAAACTCATAGCTGTCGTATAATCTTGTTTTTTTACACCTTCACCTGATTACCAATTTCACACTCAATCATAAGGTTTGAAATACCCAATCAAGATGCTTAAGAAACGTCCAAAAAACTAATTATAAATATAGGAAAGTGCTTCGCACAAAAACAATATTACTAGAGGAATCATCGTAATCCGTAGCCATCCGAAATATCAACTCATCACCTACATCATTCACAAAAAAAATGACATACTGTTTATGTAAAGTTTTCAAACATTATCATTCAATCGAACTCAGACAAATCAATTCCATTCACTTTAAAATAAATGGAAACTCTCTCATGAAAATAGATTTATCATTGCAAAACTCTCTTGTAAAAAAGGCGAATCCTTAGTACCAGATCATTTCATTCATCTGGACGTATTGCGATGACATTATGAGAAAGCTATTTCGGTATATCGTACCAAAAATCAGCCAAAAATTCGGGACATGCATATTACTGTTGATCACTGTTTCCAAGCTGAAAATCACGGGTAGGTTTGTTTAGTTTCGGATACTTGATGAAACTGCCAATAGATTTTTCGAGAATTTCACATTAGACGTAAATATTTTCAATAGAACGAGACTTTATTAACATGAAAAATTGTCTGTTTGACTTACGATACGTATATATCGAAGAGTTGTTTCATTATTCTTCTCAACAAAGACAGATTAATTCATTGAAGGAACTGGAAATATGCGAAATATTTTATATTACTACCTCACTGGCAACAAGCCACTCAAAAAAGCTTCTCGATTTCAATGAATGAGTACCTATAACAAACTACGAAAACATAAACAAATGATGACCATGTAATTCTTTATGATCACTCCTCGAAATTATACCAACGTATCAATATTTCACATGAACTTCTGGAGTTCTAACGAAAGTGTTTTTCAACTAGTTGATAGTTTCGTTTCATGAAATTATATCATATATCCTTTATATTTGCACTGTATTTTCAATAAAAATGTCCATAAAAACTTCATAATCTTTGCTGGTGTATTGAAAGTCTCAAGAATATACTATTCAGAATCATCTGAATTATAAAAAGATAGGAATCAAATTCAGATTTTATACATGTGGCGACATCTATACTTTTAACCTCCAAGCTCCAAGAAGCAAAAAGAGAACGACAATGACGATCAGTTAGTCTATACGGGGTGGATAAGGTTGAAATAAACTCTATAGTTTGCATCGTGGGCAGGTCCTCATGGATCTAGTCAAATGTCAGAAATGTCAAATTCATGCAAACTACCATATTCTCAGTCTACTTCGATGCAAAAGCTTTTTTAAGCAATGAAGCAAGATAGAAAAAACATCGTGAAAGTTTCAGTTGATAAATGCAAATGGTCAGTGGCGTACGTTTTTTTTATAGAGTGCCTTTGAACAAAATGATTTCAATTACTTGCGGACTGAAAAATACCCCCGATATCTCATAACACTGCCAGATTACAATTAAATTATTGAAAAATAACAAGCAAATAGACTATGATGTATATTCATTAATCAATGGTTGGTTTATAATACTGAGTACTCTCAAATACTGTTGTTTGCCGTTAGTTCAGAAGAAAATCTGACGCCGCCAACGCCGTTGGCTGTCTCCGATACAAAAGATAAAATGATTAGTTGACGAAGTGTTATAAAACAATATATATCTTCATGAAAAATTAAAACAGATCCAGTCAGTATCCAGTGGTGATTGAAAATGAATACGCCCCCCCTGGGCTAGGTCTTGCATGCCCCCCGTCGTAAGTCACATAGGTTCATTATTTAAAGGGCCTTTGCGAAGTCCGCTCGCCGATAGACCGTCCTTCAAGGTCACTAAGTAGATCGGTTCGGTGCTAAGCTCATTTGAATAGAGAATAGACATCACTCGAAGCAGCGTAGATGATTTTATAAATTATCGATGCTATGGGAACTTGATTCTACGTTCGGCTGGGTAGAAATTGATTTTTTTTGTTTGGTTCCAGCACGCATCGGCGTAGATCAGGGGGCAAAGCAACACCAGCCACTGTTTCCATTCAATTTCTCAAGGAAAAAATTCAACTCCATTGATTGAGGCATTATTGAATCGCTGTGAAAAGTTCTAGAACCACTTTAAATTCATAATGAAATAAAAAATTAAAAACCAATAAGTTGATTTATCTTGCATAGCCCTTATTTGGCACACAGTTTGTTATTTTCCAAAAAAAAACATCCAAAGCGACCATATCGATCATAAAACCATCAGAATGAAATTGAAATATTCCAATGCAAATCCTAATACGACCTGACAATTTTGTGCTTGCCCACAAGTCGAAGGGATTTATTTTTGATGTTATATTCTGCGATGCGGATATTCCTACTGATAGGCGAATATATTGAAGAAACAAAAAATAAACTACTAAGCAATTGAAACAGCTCACTAGACCACTAGAACATGTAAATAGAAATTACGTATCGTGCAGGTTGTATTTGAAAAACAACAACTCAATTCGTGAATTTGAACTGTATGGATAAGATTCATCTCAATTGGAATAATGAATAATAATAATATCTGGAGAAGTTGGAAACATTCTTGACCAATTCTGTTTGTGTCACATCTGCTTAGATATAAAGACATCAACAATAAATGCATAACTGCTATGCTCAAGTGTTATCTCCTTCTGAATATATTCCTGAAGCCGTCTTTAAGTATTCGAAATGAAAATGTGAGCCATTAACGAGACTATATAATTTGGTAAATCTGTCTAAATGCATTGAAAACCATCGTATAGTCACACAGGACCGGATCTCCGGAATTTGAAAGTGTGAAATTAATCTTCAGTTTCAATAACAAATATGACAGATGAAATGAGGTCTAGAAATTTCATTCATCTCTCATTTTATAAATTATAGGGGTCGAAAGGGTTAACACAATTTCGTTGGTACTTGTGACATGTTTCAGTGTCAACTTTCATTTCCTGTTTGTATATGTTTTTAGGTTGTTTTAAAGATCACCCTGTGCATGGTAACGAAGTCTTTATTAAATATGAATCGTTTCGTTGTTATTCTACAGAGTTTTTGCTATTTTTTGATAAATGGATACGTCCCTGCGGAGAATTGTGAGCTGAGACAGCAAAGGGGCAAAATGGATGAAATCACAATTATTCGATGAGCAAAAATTATGTATCACTGCTCAGTAATTGAGGAGGTCTCGCTTCTCCAAATGGATGTAACTGATGTAATTACAATACGTGTTTTTGCGTAATTCCTAATTGTATGGGAACCTCAAGAAGTTTTGTCGGCCAATGGAAGTCGACTAGTTATTTAGAAAATAATAATAGATCATTTGCCAAGTTTTAAATATAATTAAGTGCATGCGTAAAATTTGCAAATTGTTCGCAATTTTACATGACATCATTTGCATTTGACTGAATGGAAATCTAAAATTTTGTAGTTTTTATCGAAATTAGCGGTTGGCACATGGAATTTGCAAGCCAAATTATGTGCAGATCCATCAGTTTCCAAAGTGGACTATCGCTTATTTTTTGTTTGATTTAGGATATCCCTACGTTACGTGTGTGCATCAAGTCAAAATATTCAGAAATCTCGTGATATGGGTAGACAATAATTTTCACTCGGATGCTTCATCAGTATACCTTCATATAGCTTCAACTAAGAAATTAATAATCGCAGAACGAATTTCAACAGTCGAAGAAAATAGTAAGACTGACTCAAACTACAAATGACACTACTCCACCTACTCTTTGTGAAGAAAAATCTCAAAATATAGCTAAAAACATACATCAAAAACTTCGAAACATTCTGTCGAATACTTTCTTAAAAAAATCTGGAAAATCAATTTTTCATATCTCTAATAATCTCTTGTTTCCATCCCACAGAACTCGTCGGCGAGTATGAATGTCCGTTTCGAAAATTAGTTGAATAACCTGGCCCTGGTCGATTCTGAAAAATTGCCTCACCTTAAATGGGAAGGTGATTCGTCAATTCGATATTTTCTTTGGTTCTCGCATGAACACGAACACTGTGTAAATCTCATAAGAATATGGGGGTATTAGTGACAAAGGAAAGCATAGCTACGAAAGAAGCGAAGAGACTGAGAAAGGATACACCCGACTTAAAAAGATAGGACCAAGTCGGGACACCATACGGTTTTTATAGTTATTGAAAACGAATGCAGCGATAAAAGACCCAAAAGAGGCCTTCACAGATCGTAGTATTTTTCATAGAGAGAAAATCGGAATTTTTATGGTCATTAGTAAAATAATAATAATAATAAAAGTAATAACTTGGATCGTCCTAGCTTAGTTCTTGTCATAAAAACTGCAGACTCAAACAAAATAATCATCTGTGGAAGGAAAGGTCTGTCAATTCAATTAATGAAGTATCAGACTGTCATTTGTCATATACCGCATGGACAACAAATGACATGAAAATACAAATAATGAATCATTCCTATGAAACCGGTAAGATGGTCATAGTGTCACAATTTTGTGCAACTAGTTTAAACGCATTCTCATCAATAACCCACTATCATACTCGTGAAATATGAAATTGTGGCTACGATGACGTATGGCTGGAATCCCTATGGCCTTTGCCCTGCTGCTTTGGATACTTATACACCCTCATGGTCAAGCATCAAAATTCCTATTTAGATGTATAGATATATCTTAATTATATTTTCCAAGTTTTCCGGAATCCCTATATAATTCACGAGATCGATATCTCGTATATTTCATACCTAGATCAATTTTCAGTCCATCAAACTTTCAGAACGCCCACTAATTTGATTCGTATAGATTGTGTCATAAAAAAATTTTGTTAATACTAGTCTATTGATTTTTTTTTAGAATGAAGCGTAACAGAATGTTTTGTGTCACCAAATAATGTCTGTTGAAGTAAGCTTTCGATATTGAATATTTCAGTGAAGAGGAGTCAAATCAGGATAACGTGCAGGCCAATGTGAAGTAGCGAGTGAGTGAAATAAATCACACTCAATCGGCAGAGTAGGTAATTGATATATTCGTTATGTGTTTATGGTGATGAAGTATATCAGATAACTCGTTAAATATTCATGAAAAACTGCCTTTTGTTGGAGTATATGTGGACAAACAGTCACCCTATCGAATTCGATATTCTGAAGTTCACCCTAAACACAGAACAATGATATTCTCAACTGTCAACTTGTCAAAATTCCACGGATTCTTATTTGGTCCAGCGATTTAATTGTGCTGGCAACTCTCAAGAGTTGTGTACAACTCAGTGAAAATGTAAATGGGAGTTGGGGGATGTAAAACATCCCTTGACCGCAAGATAGATTGATTTCCTATTTATGGCTACTGCTGTGGGAATAATGTGGAGTCATTGTTACTTCGGACTATTGAGAACGCTTGAATTCTATTTGTCAGAGCCCTCTTTCTGCTGGATCGACTCATTTCTCAGCCGAATTAACATGTTTTTCATTTGCTTGTTGTTGTTCGTTTCATTTTACAAATGTATTGCGGAAACTTCGAATATCCTCCAATACCTAACGCACTTTTTCCGTAGTTTCGAAAAATTCGTCTGAATTTAAAAACGTGAATAAATATGATAAATTCACAGGTGATATATCAGTCCTAATTCTCAAGTCGATTTTTCTTTGTTCATGATTTGGTGACAAAATTCCGGAAAAGATATTTTCGGATGACTCGACATAATCAAGAAGTTTTTGCTGTTCCCAATTGAAGCTGACAAATGTGAGTTGGAGAAAGTCAAACTGTCAGTATAAGCGACTTCGACTTTAGCATGATCAGAATTTGATACACCCATCAGCTTCAGGCTTGAACTTTTCAATTAATAATGATTGTTGTTAATACCAAATTGAATTGAATCAGCGATGATATTATAGAAAATTAAATTGTTAGTATTCAGATTGGGCAGACCATTCGCAGTTTAGAATTCGAATAACGCCTAATTTGACAGAGGACAGCGGCCAAGGGAAATCCACGCTTCCGAGGCTGTCGCTTTAGATTTGTTCTAGAAAATCCCGGTTTATGTGAACTGGACGTAAAAAAGGGAAACGTAGTTCCCAAAGGATAGATAAAAATGTGGCAGCCTTTGAATCGTACATTCAGATCGAAGATTGACCTTTTCGACACCCTTACGTTTGACACTGAAAAATTCTGACTCTTTGTTGATCTCTTCTCGACCATTCGAAGATCAAAATAGACTGTTCAACAATTGTGAAGATGACGGTGAAAATTTTTCAAACGAATCATTCATATTTTTGTTTTATTTGCTGAGGCAGAGATCCTGGCACGTTTATTCTTCCGTGGATTTCTAGTCTATGAGAGCGGAGAACTAACTCTCGAATTTGATGTCATCAGCGAGTATGAAATATGAAGCCATATTTCTCTCAGAGACATCGGACTTTAGCGGAGATGATATCTCGCCTAGTTCCGCTACTTTTGCTTTTGCTCTCGTACTTACTTTCGTTATTTACTGACCATGCAATCTGATTTACAATTTATATTGATATTTCACGTTTATCTACAGAAAGTTCAACACTGCTGTCATCTGACCGTTAATAATATTAGGAAAATAACGAAATGACGAAGATTTTCGAATCTTGATCACAAAATCATCACCAAATATATATACTACAGTCTTTTAGTGAAAATTCACGAGTACATACTGAAATTTTTGCTGTTTTTGATATGGTTTAATAATTAATAATGACGAATGATTCTAAAATACAGATTATGATAACAAAGAAGTTCAGTACCATGTTCAGCGCTTCTTAAACACCTCGTATACGAGTTTTCAGGAAAATCTATTTCAAGACATTGTTTTGAACGTACATAAAGCTTTTCTTCTCATAGAAGGGTTGCTTTTGAATATTTTTGACAATTTATTGATCTAGTTGAATAAAAACCTATGACGAATACTTCGGAAACTATTCCAGATATTCTGATACCTTCACACAAATGCGATAAAAAGAAATACCCGCTCCCTAGCATGAAGATATCCATAAGTATATAACTTCAATATATCAAACTATTTTGACATGTGAATACTATTATTGATGTACTCAAAGCCATCTCGATGTATATAAATGACAGTTCTTAAACCCCTGGTCTCTGCCGCCACATAATGTGAATTAGAATGGAATCGATCATTCAGAATTGGTCCTCCTGATGACAAATGATCTCATATTATAGATATCGTTTCGGAAGAATGGAAATCGCCGGGAACAATATCGAGAATACGACATTTGTATATGGATGCACCGTAGAGTGGACATAAATTTATTCATGATTGCTGAACATGGAAACTGTTATCTTACCATTTAGGATATTTTCCAATCCCAAAATGATATTAGATACATCTCATCACAGCATCGAGGAATTTATCTGACAACTTGCATATTTTATTCAGTAATCAATTTTCTGATTTCTCATAATTCAACTGAATCAATGAACTAATGAAATTCATATTGTTGAAAGAAAGATGTATATATCTCTTTGCGTTTATTATGATACATCCAGCGCCCTCTACTAGCAAACCTTCTAACATACAGATTTGAAGAAGACACATCCCATTAAAGAAATCTATTGTACGTTATAGCGGAACACTTTAGCTACTCGTTCATAGATGGCATCACAACATCATTAAAAAATTACAGTTTCAAGTTCTATGAAATTATTCGTCAACTCATGTTTTCGTGGTAATCAAGAATTTGATTGAATAATACCGCGTTAATCGTTTCAGATCTAATCATTATTGTGAGAGTTGATTGGCTCAATCAGTTGGGAAGATTAAAACACAGGAATAATAAATTAATATTTTAATACTATTAGTGTAGTTAAAAAATGCCTGAATGTACATTCATATTAATATATTGTTTCAATATTTAGATCCAAAATTTTCAGCAGATGAAATTCAGAACTAAATCCCAGAAAAAAAAGGGAAGTTATAATAATCCCGTATACAGTTTTGAGTTTCTGACTGTTAATCCATTTATTGTCAGTTGACCATCTCGAATATTGGAAAAATAGCACCAGATTCATAATTCAAATAAATGTGGAAATCACCTTTGTATTGGAACGAAATATATTTATAGCCAGTTTATTGAAAAGACAATGTTTACCCGCCTAAAAAATCAATTGAAACTGTCTTATTTACACTTGTGCGCGATTTGGTTCATTATTTACTGTTAGCTCTGAACTTTTACATAATTTCATCAGTATTAATATCCCAATACCAAAAATATATCGAGCTCTCAAAATATTTCTCAATAGTTCAAAGCGTACATTAAAATAGTCAACTTTTTTTCTTTCAATTAAAGATTAGTATCACGAAAAAAAATACAGATATTAGTCGTCCACGTTAACTGTGAATCCTTGAACAGTCGCAGATTGGTGATACATCCTTCTATTCGGGAAGTCCATATTATCATCATTCAGCTGCGCAGACGTCACTTCTAAGCCCGTATGAACGGGGGTATTGACAATTTGTTCGTAATCTGTGACCCTTTTCCTAAAATAGTCGCAACAAAAACTCAAATCAAGATGGATATCGTTGATTTTTATAGACGTACCCAATACACCTCAGTAGGATTATCTTCAACCATCTCAAAAACCGGAACTCGGAAGCAATTCCGGGTTTGACAGCAGGATTGGCTGTTCCAATATACAACCACACAAGAAACACCACAGTGATGCACGCCAAAGCATAGTACCAGTTCACTAGCATCATGATCAGTATTTTTAAACCAGCCTGAAAATATTGAATAAGAGTATATCAAATGGACAAGTGCTCTTACTTTTTATTATATATTCATGAATGGTTGTTCCTAGGATTCTTGTATTTCTTATATTCATATCCATTTGAAATTAGTCTTTTCCAGTGCGAAAAAATTTCATTTCCTGAAGTATTTCATCTGTTTATTTTATCTATATTTAGTATTCACATATTTTATTTTTACCATAATTGGGTCGATCAAATTTTAAATATATTCTGAACTGTTAGTGTCTATATTCTTGACTAGTCTGATAAAATTTTATAAAAGTATGTAATGCAGTTGTAGAATTTTCAATGATGAATAAATTTCTATTCCATTCTATGTTAACTTACTCCAAACAGTGAGAGCCACCTATTGCACAAATTAGAATACCAATTCTTCTGTTTTGAATGAATACTTATTTTCGGAGACACCGGTGTGATTTCACTCTGCTCTTCTGGACTAGCCGAATTTGAGGAAGGTTCTCCCTGAAAAATTGTCACATGAAAACGATTCTCAACAACTTTCCATCTCGATATAACCTGCAAAACTCTGTGCCTCGTACGTTCAGGGAATAACCTGTCCAACTCGCTGTCATCACTAGATATCTGATGTTGCATTCGAGGTCTATGGAACCTCTCTTCCCTTTGATGCCGAATATCGAAAGTTTGTGCTGATGCGAAGTATGCATAGTCTATGGCTGCATAAGTTAGCAGGAAAGGCATCGTCACGATTGGAGCCAATGTATTTATCTCTCCGATGAATATGAAGGCGAAAGTTACAATTGCTACCACAACCATAGAGTATAAAGGCACTTTATTTGGTCCTCTCTATAAAATAGATAGGCAATATGTCAATTCAACCATCAAAATCATACTCGATTTTTGTTGGTACTTTTGTATTTTGGTCCAAAAAAAAATAAAAAAATGATATTATAGTGGGAAAATTAAAACTTTTCGAGATATTCGACTTGGAAGTCCAAATTTACAGCTTCTTTTCTTGAACTATCTCGAAGCAAATGAACCATATTAGTATCAGAATTATTGAGATTGATAACTTCGTTAAAACACACTAATAGTCTTTGCTTGTTTTATACAATGTTTTATGTTTTTTTTTATGGATACCATCTTGTTGTACCATTTGGGATTTCATTACGATCCTGTAGTGTACTTGAATGATGAATAAATGAATAAAAAATTGCATTCAATGACTCAAGAATTACATCAGAACTTCTGTTGGAAAAAAGTCAGCATCGACTCCAGATAAAATCATCAATCACTTACTCCTGTGCCCAAAATGCCAATTCCAGGAATGACATTTTCCAAAGCAATCGATTGTAACACTCTGGGAGTCCCATACATGGCCCCCAAGCAGCTAGACATCGATGATACATACAACCCCGCCAAAAATAGCACGTGTATCACTGAAACATCCTTCGCTATCATGAAATCTTTAAGCAGGACGTCTCTTTGGCAGGTGGCCCCCAAGAAGATAACGAACACAAGGTACATGAAGGTGCCAGTACCCAGGGCGGACAAGGTACCATTAGGTATGTTTGTAGAAGGTGCTTTGAGATCCCCGCTCATGTTTATTCCGGAGAGCACTCCGGTTATTGTCGGGAAAAAAACACCGAACACCGTGAACCAACTGTAACCTTCGGTGTATTTGGCCCACATGTTCTTTATGATATTATCGCTGACCCAACCGTCAAACCCGTTTCCTGAAAACAGATTACAGTGAAAGTTTATTGCATTGCATTCAACATTTTTATTTTACGTGCACTTCAGGTACACTTCAGGAACGTAAAATGGAAATTGAGTGGATATCTATTGGACGAACATTAATGGACATTGATACTATTTCTGAGCATCATTAAACACATAGTAATTTGACAAATGACCGAAGGAATCTCAATTAGAAGTTATTGTTATGCCAGTACGAGTTTGAGAAGAAGAAAAAATCATTCCAGGACTGCATGTTTTACGAATCCGAAGAAAAAGTCTCAAAATAATAATAATCTAAAGCCTCACCGTCATCACTGCGTACAAAGCTGCCAACCATAAAATCCAGACCTGCTGAGAGCAAAATCAGCAACAAAATAAATTGCAATTTGATTACCCACTTGACTCCCGCTACATTTATCACACTGAGTAACAGGACAGCGGCCATTGCTATCCCTCTAACGGCCCATTTGGAGTCTCCGAATCCGATCAATTCAGCCATTGATTCGCCGAAACCAAGAACATTCAAGGCACAACCTACGGCCTAGAAGTCACGAAGGAGTTTTTGATTCAAAGCTGGATGTTATTATGGAATGCATTTACCTGGCCGAAGCAATATAGTAGACCGAGAGACCCCCCAAATCTTGAACCCATCGTATGGGCAACAACGAAATAAACGCCGCCACTTTCGATACGACATCTTTCACAGATACCCACAGCTGAGAGAACTGATATAAGAGCAGTAAAAACTGAAAACAAATTGAAGATTGCTGTAGAATTTCGAAATATTTTCTTACTCCTGAAATAAGTGGGAATAACATTCAAATACACGATGAATTTAAAAAAGAAAAGTCAGTTTGTTCAGGAAACTGAAAATTTCAAATCCAGGGGAAAATATTGTAAAAATGGAAGAAACCATTATTTTTTTTGCTTTTATTGTACTTCACAGCATCATAATTAAATGCCCCATGAAAGAATATAACATTGATTGTGAAATAGTGAATGTGTGTTTATATAATTATTCCCACTAGACAAAAATACTGGTTCACATAACCAAATCAAAATTGTTATAAATCAATATTGACTTATTTTTAATGAATGTTAGTATATTGATACAAAACAATTATCCTTTTGATAACAACTATTCATAAACATCAGATAAGGTATATGTAAACCAGATATCGTATGAAAAGCATTTTGATTCATCTACCTGTGAACAAAACTATAGTAATAGCACTAAAAACTCCAGCTTGACCAACTATCCATCCAGATCGTAAAAATACTATCACACCAAAAATGTTAATAAAGCAAGATGTGAAAACACCATCCCATGTCCCAAATAACACTGGCTGGGATATGAAAAAATTAGATTTCCACCAAGGTGCATCTCCCTAAAGTAAAATACCATTATTTTCTTCAAATTTCTTTCCAGAGTGAAGAGATAAATATTCAACCTGTTCATGTTGGTTTATTCAAACAGACAATAAAATTCAAAATCATTATTCAACTCATGATAAAACTGAGTGTGATATAAACATGAGAATAATAATCTCTTCAAATGTTTAAATGCAATGGTTGTGTTAGTCACATCATCATATTCAATTAACAAAACTACCTGTTCCTCAGCAAACAGTTCATTAGCTCCTGAAGCCTGGTGGCCCCCTGCTCCATAATCATTTGATAAGTCAACAAAACCACTTGTATTTGCTCTTGCTCTTTGAGCTGACTCTGAGCCTAATCCAAATCTGGACCAATTTATATCTTCTCTTCTATTAGTTTCCCTACTTCCATAACCATTTTCCATTTTGCCAATTCAAATTATAACCAAGTATTATAAATTTGGTATCTGTAATATATAATTGATTCAATAATTCATTGTAGAAACTTACACAGAAATTGAATAACTCAAGATTAAGGGTACCTAGGTTTCTTATGAAACTTCAGCTCAACTGCTCTCCATGTCTTTAGGTTTCATAAAATTGCAAGTGAATAGATCTTACATATGTAAAAGAAAATACTCTTATCAACAAGAGTTTCTTATCAGATCAAAAAATATTCCATATGTCACGAATATATTATATCCAAACGATACATTATGATTTTATTAGAATGTATACGTTTTTCACATTTTTGACATAGTCTTTGACATGTTTTGCATCTTTTTGGATTGTCCTACCAATCTTACTCATACAATTATTCCGAGAAATGAAGTAATCATGAGTTCGACGAAATGTTATTACGTCAATGAGTCACAAATAATCAGAATGACCAGATTTTAATGCTGTGGCCAGATTGATTGATTATGTGATCTTAGATACATGACGTCATCTATACGCAAACATATCTGTGTTATGTGGCAAATAGAGACAGATCATATACCTGTGCTTGTTCATCTTATGCAAGAACGCAAACACGTGAAATCGTATTGTAACATGGGGATTTGACCATCTTTCATAGAGTATCGTGGTTTGGGATCACGCTACCGTTTGTACCGCCACCTATTCTCGAATTAGGAATTATTACTACATTTCTGATATATCGACATATTTTGGAAAATTAAAAAACTGCTTTTACTCATTATTTTGACCCTGACTTGAACTATCACAAATGTTAATCGAATGTATATACGAAGAGTATATAATATATGAATACTTTTCCTGTATGTGTTGAATACTTCTCATGGGCTATTCTGCAAGGATTAATCCAAGCGGAATCCACCAAAACAAACACCAATAATCATTGATAAATGAATGCCAGTAATGTAAAAAGCCATGGTGGGAGTGTATTGTGTGAACCTTCAGACCATGACTATTAGCGATATGGAATTATTTCGTAAACCTGTTTAATTACCTGTTCTGTAAAAATATGCCACATCGAAAAACCGAAATGTGAAATGGCTAATGACATCCAGAAATCTGTCCTTCTGACTTCATTCCATAGTGGAAAGAAAAAAATTAAAATAATTTTACATAAAGGTAATATTGTTTGGGACAATGAAAAACTTCCTTCAGGTGAGTACAGAAAATGAGAAGAATTTTGGTTTTCTTGTAAATATATTTATTTAATTTGACAGGTACATCTCTTAATATTCATTTAATACCATAGAAAATGAGATAAAAATAATCAAATTGATGATGTAAATAGAATTGGTCACAAATAAACACAATGACATATTTTATATCACCTTGAATCCAATTACATGTTTCTTATATCTGTATGTGTATTCAGAATATTATTATTGAATATTAAGTTGAATTGTTTATACTTTCATACTTCAGTTTTATTCATGATAATAATTATGATTCATCCAAAAACGTCTTTGTGTAATATAATTTATCTTATCCTTACTGGGTGGATATTTTCAATTGCAAATGAAATTATTTAGTATTATTTCTATAATTCTAAGTTATGAAATTTTGCTGTCTTGGAGACCCAAGCATAGACAAATGAGACAAAAAGTGCGATAATTTCCTCTGTAGATAAACAGACTGTGCCAATCAAGAATGTGATATCTGTAGAATATAATCACAAAAGATGTCATCCTAGTGAGCCAAAGCAGATAGATCCTCAGTCATTCACTATTCACTATGCAGAAAGAGAGTCAGGACCCAAATGGATGTACAAGAAGTTACAATTGAAACATTCGGATCCCCAGCAGGTGTCATCATGGGTTGAAACATTGCAGGCCATTTTAAAAGGTACCTTATTGGAACTCACATTATCATGGACCTGAGAATGTAAAGTATTTTTTCTACTTTTTAAGTATTTCAACGGCCGAAACACTTGCTTCTATTTGTTAATCCATTTGGTGGCAAAAGAAATGCCATGCAAATCTATGAAAAGTATGGAAAGCGGTTATTTGATGTGGCAGGTGTTGAAGTCACTGTAAATGTTTCACAAAGGAAAGATCAAATTAAAGATTTTTTGATCGGTCAGAACTTGGATATTTTCGATGCTGTCGCTTGTGTAGGGGGTGATGGTACTGTTTCTGAATTGTTCAATGGACTAGTTTTGAGGGAATGCCGAATGAAAGGAATCGATCCTAATGATATAAATCAAGCCTTGCCCAAACCGAAAATTCCAGTTGGTATAATACCAGGTAATATTTGATTCCAATACAGAATCAATTATAATCATTTATGCAAAGATATTGCATGAAAAGTACATAAAAGTTGATTGAAATATGTACATTTGCAATGAGTGGAAATGAGGAATGTCTCCATCCACTTTTCAGGTGGCAGTACCGATACTATAGCCTATTGTATTCATGGAACTACAGATGTTACTACTGCAGTTTTACAAATAATATTCGGCGACTCCATTGGATTAGACTTGGTATCTGTTTATGACGAACATACCTTATTGCGATTATTCGCGAGTGTACTTAGCTATGGGTACCTGGGAGATGTGGCTTATCACAGCGACCAGTACCGGTGGATGGGACCTCGTAGGTACGACTTTTCTGGTAAGTTGATCTGAGAGCTAATTGAATCACCATGAAAATAACAGTAAACCATACAAACAGTATCGATACGTCACTTTTTTCACTAGAACCGTGATTCAAATTCAAAATTGACTGTAATTGTGATTCATACATTTAGATTATATTAGATTAGAAATTACGGCTAACCTAACCTAGTTTTTCTATTTTTTGATATACCTGTTTACGTTACGAATATATCGAAGAATTGACGCACCCTTTCAAAAATCTAAAAACTCACTGTTACATCTCATGTATTATTCACCTTCAAAGCGAATAAAAAAATCAACACAAAAGGTCAGATAAATCAGAACTCCTTATCAGGTCATAATGAATAATAAACAATAATATTTAGGTTTCAAAAAATTGGTGGGAAACAAGGGATACAGAGGCGAGATAGCCGTTTATTCTGAAAACGAATTGGTCGATGAAAAAACTTGCCAAGAAAATTGCGAAAAATGCCTATCGAGCCGGAGCTTGAACTTCGAAGAACTGTCTTGCAAATGGCGGACGATATCCGGCAAGTTCTTCATGATAAGCGGGGCAAATATAAGCTGTGCATGTAGTCGCAGCCCCAAGGGTATGGCGCCGTACAGTCACTTAGGCGACGGTATGCTCCATCTGGTGTTGGTAAAGCACACCAGCGTGCTCAACAATCTGCGTCTTTTGCTGAGATTGTCCAGCGCTCATTCCAAAGTTGATGATTTGCCGTTCGTGGAGACGTATGCCGCCCGAGAGTTTTGTTTCAGGGGGGATGAGCAGGGCAGTAGGTGGAACTGTGATGGGGAGATTCAGCACCAGACTAATATTCGGGCTAAGTGAGTAACTGAGTGTAGATCTGATGAATTTAAAGTCATATTTACTTTGAACTGTTCCTTAATACCTTTGAAGAAAACTCTACTTGATATTCATTTCAGGGTTCGATGTCAGTTGCTCACAATTCTAAGCAGAGGGAGTCCAATATGTGACCCTGCCCAAGCTAAATGTTGTGGGATCTGATATGGTTTCTATAGATTATTCATCAGACATGTGGACCGACATATGGGACAGGCAAACAATTGGGTTTTCACGAATTTGACAATATATGTATTATTTATTATTACTGTTAATTAATGCCGTATCAGTATCGCCGATTAGGGCTAATAAAACTGAATTCCATTATGAGAAACATTTCATTTTCCTCTATCATTTCTACCCAATATATGCCTTGAGTAATAGTTGTTGAATCATTCCTAGTTCATTGATAACTGGTGATTCCATAGGACATTATAAATAAATAAACTTTGATAAGCTCATATTTTTATTTGGCAGGTGCAACTTTAAAAACAATCGAGTGTCAATAACATCAAAACAACATAAAATATAATACCTCAATGTGGCAACATGAGAAATGACTAGCATTAGATAACAAAAACAGCCTTATTACAGTTATTCGAGTGCATAAATCACCAACGAAAACAAACAAACAATAATTATCACACAATCTCAGGCAGTTTTCTGATTGAAAATAAAGTATATGTATCTTGACAGTTCTCATTAAATCACATTTGAAATGACGTTGTCAATCAGAAAACGACTGCAGTATATTTGAAATATATTCAATCAGAAAAATTTACAGAAGAACAACCTTAGTGAAACAGATTATTTACTAATAGGAACATTTAAGATGGTGTTTTCATTTCCTGTTTGATGCAGGATTTGAACGCTTCCCACCCTTCATTTTTGGCATAAGACTATAAAGAAAAAAAACTGTCATCAACTGGTGAAGGTATTTCATTTTCCTCGTGATATTCAAGTGTCTCAGACTCAGCTACATGTTTCGAAAAATAACTCACCTTGAATCCTCTATGTAGACGATCTTTCATAATGGCTATAAACTCCCGGTAGCTCAGTAAGCCGTCTCCATCTTCGTCGAATATGGCGAATACTGTATGCACTAGGTGATGGCTAAGATTTGTACCTGTGCATATCTTGACAGCTCTATGAAATTCATCTGCAATCATATTAATTTAAATGTATATAATTATCAGTGTTGATACAAAATTAGGACAAATTGGACAAATTTCTAAACTCACCTTTGGAGATCGGATGGTCAGCAAGGGTATACATCCTCATTGCTATAGTGAAATCTTCCAAGTTGTTGAGGAACTGACAGAACACATGAAATTCCTCGAAAGTAATACCTTTGGTGTATTTCAGTCTATCCAACAACCTATCTAGATACATGTCATATTCATCTGTATCCAGATAAGTATATCTCAATAGTATCTTCGCAAAATCAACCTCCGAAATCGTGGAGAGACCTTTGGAAAACTCGTTGAATTCCAATTCGAGAATCTCGGTTTGCAAATGTAGCATGAACTTTTTGAAACTCTCGAAATTCAAATCGAGATTTCCCTTCGGGCCGAAGAAATGAACAATAAGTGTCGTATCCACGATGTGCTTTCTCTGCAAGCCCTGTTCATCATCGACATATTGTTCCTGAATGGTTTTTGCTTGCTCGTTTTCAACATTAGCCATACCTCTTTTTCCTTTCCAAGCATGACTGAATATCTTCTCCATCTAGACAGGCGAAAGTTAAGTCAGAACGACAGAAGAGTCTTAACATCACTAAAATGCAAATTAGTAATCATAACCTCAAAACTTCGTACGATCGTGATCACTTATGTTACTATTTTAACGTGCTCAAAACGTAGGCTCTTTCGGTAACCTGCATAATCTTGATTTTGCAATTACATAAAAAAAATATTTTAAGGATGATCCAAATACGCATACACAGAATGCAGTTATATCATTTTGTATTAGTGAACACAAATTTAGATAATTTCTCCATAGATATTTAAGTAGGCCAGAATATTTATTGAAATTATAGATTTAGATAAAGATTATTTTCGAATTAGGTCAAAAACAAAAAACCGCCAAGCTGTTAATGATCGCTTAGAGCACAAAAAGTTTGTAGGACTTACAGCAACATCATCTTCAATTTTTTTGCCCGCCAATAGTTTTCGTATCTGTTCAATTACGTAATGAATAATTCAGAGAAGTGACAAATGAGTATGAAATACGTACCACTAGAAATTCATTTTTGTCCACTCTTTGATTTCCATCAGTATCAAACATATTGAATGCTATCCTGAAACCCGACTGGGGCTCTAAAAGAATAAAAACTCGTTTGATAAGTATGCAATAATTACTTGAGGTGATAATTATGACTTACTAGTTAGAATTGAGAGAAGAAACAAATACTCTGTGTAGGAAATTATTCCTGAAAATGAAAGTATAAGTAAAAAATTATATCAATTCCCACTGATTACCAAACCTTTATCTCTTAAGCTTCTGAATAATCTTGGAGATCCTTGACTGAGTTGTGGTGTTGCATCTTTTATTTTTTCCAGTTCCTTATGAGTCAATAATTTTCTCTTCATTCTTGCTACAAGATAATTGAAGACAAATATCAGATCATTGAATGCTAATTAAAAAAAACTATGGAAATAGCATTATGACTCACGTCTAGGTTCAGCTTCCACCACAGACTCAAGAAAATCCTGAGGTGTCATGTAGAGCTGCCCATCATATTCCACAGATGCAAATCGAATGAATCGTTTTTCCCTTGATGTCAGCTTCACAATTTTTGCATCTTCATCCTAAAATAAGTATATAAGGTAACTAGGCGATAAACCACCTATTAGATTATAAAGAGTACAGAAAGATCCATTCATGTGATATTTTCGATAGGAATACTTACGGACTTAGGCTGTGCTGCATAAACTTTTTGAATGAATCGTGATTTACAAACTGCTACAATTGTGGCAGATCCTCCTACAAAGCATACCACAGATAAGGGCACGCTTTCTTTAACTAGATTAGATTGGACTCGAATTGATCTTGTATAAATTCTATTCAATTTGAAAAATAGAGAACGCCAAATTTTACTAGCCATTTCTCCTAAAATGTTCAACAGTACAACATGAAAATAAACTATTGATTAAACCATTACTTCAAGCAAATAAAGTCACCTAATGCTTTAACTGGGATTTTATTTTTATCTAATGTTATTGTTGACAAAATGGATGAAACCGCGGAGCTCCATTTGACATAGAAAATGGCTCAATATCGATGCGTAATGTGATCTCGTCAGATTACGTCACTAGTCTATCCTAAAAAGTTCATTTATTGGATGAACAAGAAAAAGCCTTTCCTTCCTCCTGGTGCTAACATTTATTTATATTCATTCAGTAATTTTAGCCTCTTGGTCAAGAGTGATCGAGATTTCTGAGGAAGATCGTGTGGACTTTCATTTAAGAAAAACGAAAAATATACTTGGTATTGTTCTAGAACTCTTAGATCATCATTATTTCGAATGACCAGCTGAAATTTTCATGAATAAAATTCAAAGTTCGTGTAATATTTTTACTCTTCGATTTGTTTTATAGTTATACATGTTCACTGTCACAATTTCATAATCTTATTATTATTATATCAATCGGAATATATATATTTGCACAATCAACAAAAACAATTTTCACATAGTTCAACATAACAGTTTTCAATCTCACTTATTCAATAATCATTTATATAATCAACAAAGAATTAGATAACGGTTTTGCTAATGCTGCTCTGTCTTCAGAAGCAGTATGGATACAAAAATGCCAGTGCAGTCAGTAGAATTACAAAAATATTATAATCACAGAAAGTATTAAAAATCTCATTTATTGATTCTATTATTCTCAATGTAAAGCAGCAAGAATAATATCAATAGTTGAAGGTGACGATGTATGACGTGAAAGGGAAAATATCTCCAGCAGCATTGACTAATCTTGCTGACTTTATTCTTGAGTAACAAGGCAATGTATAAAATCGATGGAAGTATATTTTATATATTAACTCTTCCAACAAATTCATTACTAACTAGCATATCTCAGTATATCTGCTACAACTTGGAAACATTGTTTTACATAAACTAAACAGCAACCGATTTTGGGAACAAGAAATCTATAAATTGTTTGCAAAGTTCGAAGCCCACAAAACAGGCTGCATTTGCAGGAAAAGCCCGAAGGAGTACGGGCGTAATACCTTTATAGAGCGCAATTGGTCCTTCATTTCTCATCAGGTCTCGGAAAACATCACGAATTCCATTTTTATAAGTGCCTTCAGGAGCTGAAACAAAATCATAGCACGTGTCACGATTGTCAAAATATGCGCTGTTGCCGTTGGTAATTTTTTTCAGCGATCCACTGAGATTATTAATGTTCAAAATGCATGATCTAATTCATACAATATTAGAACATGTACACAAAAATTGAATTATTGTGCAACACATACCTGTTTGAAGTCGACTCTTCAGTACATCTGGAGGCATTCCAATGGCCCAGTTCGCTATACCTGCTGACCCACCAGCAAGAATCGTTCCTAATATACTAGGTGATTCTGTACCGCCTTTCGTTACGAAATCTTTTATTACTTCGTATGTCAAAAAATACATCCCGCTAGCTGGTACATCTGAAATATCAATAATCAAAGTATAGTAGGCTTTGAAATGACGAGGTATCGATGATTTGTCATCCAATTAATGATGATTATTCGTCAGCCCACGTATGCCTTATGCGCCTATTGTTTTTAATCAAGAGTGCAAGTTAGAATTACTTACATAGGAAGAAGTAACTTCGGATAGACCTGTAAAGTAGCAGTTTATGAAAGAAGATGATTCTGTTTTGTTTCAAATATAATACCCACATTTTTGTCGCCAATAAGAGCAATCAACATTGAATTTTTTGTGTAAAATTACTTCGGAATTAATGATTTAAATATTTTTCATCTTTTTATTTGTGGTACGTTGAGAGATTTTTTTAAACGCATAAAACTCGCAAGGAATGAATTGATAATGACAATATTCATTATACTCAAAAATTGAGGAGGTATCTGTAATATAACGACAGACAATGAAAATATAAGAGTAGAATAAAACATAATTGAAGATGCCTCAGAAAGTAGTTCAATCTTGTGTTGATAAATTTGTCCAAACACCAGGAAATGAGTGGGGTGTGCTTCCTATCTAGTATCAATGTTACTATAACTGAGAGCGCAGTTGACGAAGAATGTCCGGGTATATGTTAGCATTGTGGTGTACCTTAATCGGAACATTTGTAGGAGTAAGTAATTCATTTTAAGTCAACTGTGGTTTCCAGAAAATTCCAATAATTGACAACCTAACAATTTCACAATATGGAAACTTTCGATTATCCAATAAAGATAAAAATACTCATCTCTCGATGAATGATTCAACTGTTTACGGAGACAATACACCTTTTATCAGAATCAACGGAAGTTATGTGTGAATTTACATCGTGTGAGTACGAATTTTTCTTATTTCAGGCTAATGGTCTTTGGACACTAGAGTCCAACTGTCCGTCAATATGTACTTGTCGATTACAACATCTCACAGAAACTGCAATTCACAGATTTATGCAAAAACATAAAGATGCATCAGTGCTAGAGGAAATTAGTTCAGTGGAGAATAATGATGTGAGTTGAATGATTAATTTTTTGCTCACCTTTACTGACCTGTTTGTTGAATATTTTACAAACTATCAATGCAAGTATTGAATATGTTGTTTCATCTAGGTATTATACGAGGAAAACGAAGATACCATAGAGTTTTTAGAAGACCATGGCTCTATTGTCATACGATCAGTTACCTGTATCCTGCAAACGGAAACGGAAGCAGTAACACTGCTTGAACAGCTTCCCGAAAGCATCGAGAGCCTGACCATCATCAAGGGATTCGAATCGGGTAACAAGACAGTGAAATTCAGTGAACTCCTTAGGTTTCCGCACCTGCTAACCTTGGAGCTGTTAGGTCCCAATCTCAAGAGCTCAATCTCAAACAGTCACCTGATATGCGAAATCGATTCAGCCATTCCGACTTTGAAATATCTGAATCTAGAGAGAGTGTTGATAAAAAATTCCAAACAGCAAATAATCCAGTTCTTGAAGGAAGTGAAAGAGGATGACGTCACTTTTGAGTTCGTGCATAAAGTAAATGACAACTCGCACGATCTAACGATTGTGCAGAGGAGTACCAACGACGAAGAAGTAGTGCCCTACGAAGTTTTCAAGCAGCAAAAAGAACGAGACGGTGACCCACCGCTGTTCATAGGCTTCAAAGCTTTACTACTTTTGAGAATTTCGAATTGTGAACTGAACAGTATCAGTTGGGAAATGTTCGACGGTCTTGGAGAGCTACAGTTTCTGATGCTAGAGAAAAACAATTTACGCTTCATACCCCCCTTCGCATTCTACGGTACACCTAACCTCAAAACTCTGTCCTTATCTCACAATAAACTATTGGACATCCAGATAACCGACTTGGCTGGGCTCTTGCAGCTCGAATACTTGGATTTATCTTTCAACAACTTCACGCAGCTCTCAGAACTGTCCCTGCCGCCGTTTCCTAACCTGAAACTAGCCAATTTCGCTGACAACCCCATTGGTCTCGTATTCCCCAACACCTTCGAAGTCATGAACACCACCAACTCTCTAGTTATAGGCAGCAATGACATCCCACTAACCTTAATCACCAACTCGTTCCTCGGATTAAACGAACTGGAGAAGCTCAGCTTGAAGAATTTGGAGCTGGCATTGCTCAAGAGAGACTTCCTGAGTGGTATGCCGAAACTGAAAGAGCTAGTTCTGACTGGGAACATATCCGAATTGGAATTCGACGCGTTCTTGGAGGTGCCCGGCATTCAGAAACTGACACTCTCGAGCTGCCAGATCAAAAATATCTCCATGGACTCGTTCATCGGTCTGCGGGAGTTGAGATACTTGGATCTCTCCAGGAACCTCCTGGAGTACATTCCACCGGGTGTTTTCGATCAGTTGACCAGCGTGAAGGAGCTCTACCTGAACGGCAACAGATTCAAGCAGTTGCCAACTAACGTGTTCTCGAGGATTCACCCGAAGCTACTGCGTTTGAATGACAACCCTTGGCACTGTTCCTGCGCAATGAGCGATTGGAAACCGCTGATGATCAACAAGATTAAACAAAGGATTGTGCTGCCTTGCGACTTCACTGGAGACAAGGGGATTGCTTGCACGAAGAAGAGTAGGTTTGGTATGAAGTACGTGTACAATAATAAGGTGGCGCCGCAGTGTTCAGAGCCGAAACAATTCCTTAAGTGGAATGTATTCCATGCGATGAGGAGGATCCTGAAATGTACCGATTACAAGCCGAAGCTGAGGAAGCAATTGGGACACAGCCAGAATACTACTCAAGGCCCTTCTGAGGTAGCTTTTCAAAACATGACAAAGTTAGAGAAACTCAAATATAAAATGGGAAAGTACTCTTCGGATGCCGATGTATCTGAGATGCCAAAGATACTAAAAAATGAGATATCAAATGTCATCGCAGACGATATTAACAACGATCAGGACAGTACAGGGAAACGTACCAAGGTGAAAAAATATAGAAAACGTGTTGGAAAAGGGCACAGAAGAATGAAGAAAACAATGTCTTATAATAGTTTTCTATAAGAATTTCTATAGAAATTGATTGATTGGGAGATTAATTCAGCATTTGAAATTCCAATGCATGAAATTAAGTTATGTAAATCTCTTTTCAAAGTAATATATCTGTCAGAATGTAAGTATTTTGTAAAGTTCTGAGTTTCAGGAAAATATTTATAAAGTGAGATGTTTCATTTATATTTTTTCAATGTACGATAATGATTCATCAATTTTAATGTATAATATAGAATGAATATATGAATCCAGGACCAGGACTGAATCATATTTTCTCACATAATATTTATTTCAGAACAAATATTTTGATTTTGCATAACCCATTTAATTACATGGAGATTGCAAAACAAAACTGGAAGTAAAAACAGGTACTATTATGAGAACAGAGAATAATTTGATGATTACCTTAATGTGCTTGAAATGTTATGCTTATGATCTCATAAATTTGAAATAACAAGTATCTTTGAAAATCAGTGGTTATAAGAACACTCACCCCTCAATAAAGTAGCACCAGCTCCTCTATATATACTGGCAATGCCACCTTGCTTGAACAGTTTCTTTACACAATCTACAGGGCCTTCATACACTTTGGGCATGTTAGCTCCCTGCTGGATCTGCAATAAGCATTTTATTCGTTCACCAGGCGCCATTATGAGAGTGGTGAAGATACCAGAAAATGCACCAGCTGAGAAGTATTCTAAATGAGTTAATTTTCCATCAGAAGGGCCAAAGATTTGTTTGCCTACACCAAAGCCCATGAAGGAGATAGCAAAAATCGGCGCTACTCCTACTAGAGGTGCCCCCATGCCTTTATACAGGCCTCTAAATCCTTCATTCTTCACTGTCTTTTTGAAACAGTCCATAGTTCCAGTGTATAGAGGACTTTCACCTGCTTTCACAACAGGCATGGTCTGCAGCCTGACCTGTCGAAATATTTGTTTTATTCAAAGTTGAATTTCGATAATATTGTCTTATCCAAGAGAATAAGGCACAGCAACTAAGTTTTTCTCTACTGAAGATGAATATTTCGACCCATGTAATTGAAATCATTCTTGCACTTCAACATGAATTGTTGATTATTTTATTAACTTCATAACTAGGTTGATCAAGTATTATATTAATGTCCGTTGAGTGGAATAATGGCTATAATTCATGAAATTAACTGCTGTGCTGTACTAATCCTGAACTTCAGTTTATTCAATTATACTCAATGAAAATGAATGAAGTGTATTTATTACAATATTCTGAATATACACAAACCTTTATTGTATCTAAGGGATGCCCAACTAATACTGTACATATTCCACCAAATCCACCACATACAAAATATTCTCCTGGTCCCATATCACTCATTTTCGTGAAAATATGGAAACACTTTCCAGCAACTTCTGTTTTGAATTTATATTTACTGTCAAAATAAAGTAGTGGCCAAGCGGCGGAACTGTAAAACATGAAGTGACTACATTTACGAGTGTCGTTCCTTATCGCCCATATTACGACGTAATTTCAACAGCTGAAAATAACCACGTAACTTCTCAACAATCACCTTCTATTTATTTATATTATGTTCGTTGAATGTTCAAGTTGATAATTCGTATTGTTTAGAAGTGCCAGTTCATTTAATTTTCGAAAATAGCATTCTCTACACAAGGCGCGACTGTTTTCGTGATTTTTAACCCTCCAAGCATGACGTGTCAAAATAAACCACTTGTCGAATTAGGGATTACACATACAGGGTGTGTAGATTGAGCGCTTCATTATTTGAAATGAAAGACTTCAAGATTTCGAATGTAGATAGAATATTTTTGAAAATAAACTAGAAATACATAACAAAATATTTGTTTGCTCAAAGCAGGAGAATACGAAAACAGAACTTTAATGAGTAATGTGGAATATTACATAACATCCAATACAAATGATGAAAAGGAAATCACATCTGCAAAGGCCATTTCTATAATATAATTTTAACGAGAAGTGCCTTTATCAATATATATATTTACAAACTCAACAAGTTACGCCAACCCTAAACGACGCATTTCTTTGAGCAACTCGTTGCCCATCTGCGCTGGCGACATGGTAACAATAACACCGGCTTTTTCTAGAGCACGAATTTTGTCCTGTGCTCCGCCCTTCCCACCCGAAATGATGGCTCCAGCATGCCCCATACGGCGCCCAGGAGGTGCAGAGAGTCCAGCGATGAACGACACTACAGGCTTAGCGTTAGGACCCTGAAAATAAAATCAACTTTAGAAAAAAAACATCGACAAAACCACAGAGAAACTGACCGAATTATGAGTCATGAGATACTCGGCAGCTTGTTCCTCTGCTACCCCACCGATTTCACCGATCAAAATGATTCCTTTGGTCTCAGGATCGTTTAGGAAGACTTCCAAACAGTCGATGAAGTCTGTGCCGTTGAAAGGGTCTCCGCCAATGCCGACGCAGAGCGTCTGCCCGAGGCCGACCTGGGTGGTCTGATGAACGGCCTCGTAGGTCAGAGTTCCTGATCTTGACACAACGCCTATTACGCCCTTTTGGTGGATGTGACCCGGCATTATACCAATTTTGCATTGCTCGGGAGCGATGATACCTAGATAAGTGAAAATACGTCAATAAATATTTCATTTCAGAGAAGGTACACTTCAGACTCACCTGGACAGTTAGGTCCAATCAACCTAGATTTTGACTGACGAAGAAGTCTATGTTTCACTTTGACCATGTCATGCTGGGGAATTCCCTCTGTTATGCAAACAATCAGTAGGATTTCTGCATCCAATGCTTCAAAAATGGCAGCAGCAGCACCTGGAGGTGGGACGTAAATCACAGAAGCATCAGCACCAGTTGCAGCTCTAGCCTATAAGAAACATGTTTGATTCAACAAACTTCACAAACTATTTTAGTCCAGGCTTAGGAAAATGGTGGAATTACAAGAATTAAACTTCAACAAACAGTTACTGAGATATTCAAAGGTCAAGTATCAATCTTATCCATTTAAACACACTACTTGCACAATAATGATACATTATAATTCTTGAACAAACAATTTCAATATGGAACAAACTTGGTTGATATTTTTTACATTGACAACTGGCTTGAATCCATTTCCAACAAATATGCTGTCCAAAATTGATGTCTTCAAGGAAATGTTAGATCATTTCTAAGTACTAACCTCTGCTACAGTGTTGAAGACTGGCAGATCAAGATGTGTTTTGCCACCTTTTCCGGGTGAGACTCCTCCAACCATTTTCGATCCATATTCAATGGCTTGTTTACTATGGAAAGTTCCTTGTTTCCCAGTAAAACCTTGACAAATAACTTTGGTTTGTGCATTCAGTTTCAAATTTTTTCTTGTGGCCTCATAACTGTTGAATCTAACCGGATGGCCGACTTTGAATCCTTCATCTGAAAAAATAGCTGCTGTGATGTTCAGGGAATATTCTATGAACTGGAAGTTAATGGTATCCGCTCGGTTACTGGAAATTGTGATGTGTAATTCGGTTTTGATTGGCTTTATTGGCTATATATGTCAAAGTTATTCTCGACCATGTATTATGTAAGTACTCACTGACTACACGGCCAAATACTCTTCCTATGGACACAGCCATCTCGAATTGTTATTTGATAGAGGAAAATCTAAAATGTGTTTATAATCCGACTCATTCAAATCTGAAAGTTATTGAACACCACAGTTCAGCTTTCAAGATGACAAAAAATTACAGAATCGAAAATGATGAAGCAAAGATCACACAGCTGCAGCTAACTTGCGCAGTGTAACTACCACAGAACTAGATATCCAGACGATTTGAAGTCCCTTCTGATTCTGTTACGTATCGTTTGATTTGGTCTGCTGAGCAATTCTATTACGGTTTTTATCGCGATTAAGGACTTTATTACTCAGAATTTGAGATATAAAAACGGATCTTTGAAGTATCTCCTTGTATGTAATCAATTTGATTTGTCATGTGTCAGCTGTCCCTGTTTCTGTATGTGTAATTAGTTGAGGTTGTGGCAAGGTGTAATCGACTTATTGAACGTAAAGAGATATTTGTGATACCTTAGATAATTTCTTAAATACTTTTAATAAAAAGGACGACCATAGAGAAGTGCAAGTTTTTGTGTACTATAACTATATCAAGTCGTGCCCACATCAGAGAATTATAAAGACAAAAATCATTAGTCATTCCACATAATCATGGCTGACGATGTTCCCGTCACTGAACAAAACGATCAAAAATCCAGCGGAAGCTCTAAAGAATCTGAAGAACCTAAACGAATAAATGTTTTCGTGAAGACACCCAAAGAAAAGGAATCATTTGAGGTTTCTGAGACTTGTCTTGTGAAGGAGGTAAGTTATAAAACCATGATAACATCATCACCTGTCATCTCAATATTTCAGTTCAAGGAAATTATACGGAAAAAATTTACCGCTGAACCTGATCAGTTATGCCTCATCTTCGCTGGAAAAATATTGAAAGATGAAGATACTTTGAAACAACACAATATTAAGGATGGACTTACTATTCACTTAGTACTGAGATCATCTCAACGCAACACAGGAAGTACCTCAAGTGCTCCACCAGGTAAATTCGAACATGGGCCTAATAAGATACGTGGGTTGCATATAATTTTAATTATTTTGTTTTCCAAAAGATTTAATCCCACAAATTGATTGAATATTGTTCAGTTTTTAGTTGGAATATTACATCATATACATGTAATGTTCCTTCGAATGTGTGAGTAAGAATGTTTTGCTCTTGGATTTCTTTCTTATTGTTTACTGTAGCTTATTAAGTAATCAAAATCAGGTATTCCTTATATTGTCAAGTATTTGCATGACATGTGTAATTTCATTGTTGTGTTCTCATTTTATTTTATTTTTATATGCTGTATTAACTAACCGTGCATGTGTTTTAAATTTTATTTCACCCAATTAATTGACCAACTGATGATGTTTCCAGTTATATTTTCTAAATGTATCAATTATTAATAAATTATTCTTGCATACCTCAATGATTTATTATCCATCACTATTATCATTGCTTTCGTAATTATGGATTTTGTTTCGTGTTGATTAATTGGGATATTCTATTCCAGAAAATACGAGTCCTTTGGGAAATCTAGGAAGTACTACTTCACCTATTCTGGGAAATCTAGGAGGTTTAGGTGGTTTGCCAGGACTCGATCAGCTCGGGTTGGGCTCCAACTTCATGGACATCCAAAACTCAATGCAAAACGAATTGCTTTCCAACCCGGACATGCTTCGAAATGTTTTAGACAATCCGCTGGTACAGAGAATAATGAACGATCCTGAAAACATGCGGGCTCTCATAACCCGCAATCCGCAAATGCAACAACTGATGGAGCGAAATCCCGAAATCAACCACATGCTCAACAATCCTGAATTACTCCGGCAGACCATGGAGCTGGCGAGGAATCCCGCTATGTTGCAAGAACTGATGAGAAGTCACGATCGCGCTATCAGTAACTTGGAAAGCATTCCAGGCGGCTACAATGCCTTGCAGAGGATGTACAGAGACATCCAAGAACCTATGCTGTCAGCGACAGTCGAGCAGTTCAGTCGAAATCCGTTCGCTGGTTTGGCCGAGAATTCCTCAGTCGAAAATCCTCAGCAAGGCAGGGAGAACACTGAGCCTCTGCCGAATCCGTGGTCTAGTCGCAGCTCGACAAATACAACAACTTCAAACAACTCCGGTTCTGAGAATCGACCACCTTTGGCTGGATTTCTTCAGCAGATGTCGGAGAATCCGTCACTCAACAGCATGATGTCCTCTTCGCATATGCAGCGGGTTATGGAAGCTCTGGAAGCCAATCCCAATATGGCTAACTCATTACTGGCGAACAATCCGTTGCTCTCCGGTAATCCGGCTCTACAAGATCAGGTACGGCTCAAAATTTTCTCTATGCCATCTATTTTCATGCTACCCATTTCCCTTTGATTTGAGAATCACATTTTTATAGCATTGGCAGTTTTTTTATATTTAGAAATATTCAGCAATGACTGATGAAGCTAATTATCCATATTTATAGGTTAAAACGAAATGGACCCTGACAGTTTTGACAGCTGAATGAATCATTAATATTGTTGCTTGATGTCGCATGAACGCCACCAAAAAAACTGAAAATTCAACGACTGAGTGTTCATTTTTTTGGTGATTCTCGAATGGCATTTATAGGTTAGGAATATGATGCCTCAAGTTCTACAACAGTTACAGAATCCAGAAATGGCAAATCTCATGTCGAATCCTCAAGCTATGAATGCTTTAACTCAGATTATGCAAGGAATGGAGACTTTGAGGCAGACCGCTCCTAATTTGATGAGCACAATTGCTCCAAACACTTTGGGCACCAGCGCGCCTGCTGCTAACACGGAGACTCCAACTACCGGCGCAAGAACGGAATCGAATACTACCAGTGGGAACACAAATCAATCAAGCACAGCTCCAGCTTCTAGCGATGCCATTTCGCAGGTAAGGAGTGCCTGAAATGAAATATGAAATATTCATATATAATCCATTCCATTTGAAATGAGTATTTTGACGGTTACCTAGCGATATTAATTTTTTTTGTTAACAATTTCCAAGTATTTTCAAACTACAAAGGATGGTTAATTCGCGCCATTTCATCTACCAGAATCGTTGAGTTAGCTATGTCAAGCCGAACAAAATATCCAGATGAAAAATGTCAAAATTTCATAGTATTGATTTTCCAAGTTTCTTTCTGACCATTAGAGCTTCATCATTTCGGATTTTATCATTTATTTTCTAGTTTCTAGAGTTGATTTCATTATTACCTTGATAATAACAAGTTTACTTATTTTCGTCCCTCGCACTGCGCAATTTCCCAACATTGCTTCATAATCCTTGGACTATATTTACTCGATAAAATGATCGTTTTTGTCAATAGCTGATGGCGCAGGTGATAGCTGGTATGGGCGGTCAAAACAATCAGGTGTCGGCAGAGCAGCGTTATCAGCCCCAACTGGAACAGTTAGCAGCTATGGGTTTCGTGAACAGAGAGGCGAATTTGCAAGCGCTGATCGCCACGTTCGGGGATATTAATGCTGCAGTGGAAAGATTGCTGTCTCTCGGACAGCTTTCCATGAGCTAACTTGAATATATTTCTATGTATCTGCGGATATAGATTTCATTCATATTATGAAACATGTATTTGGTTTATAGAGTTCATTGTTATTATATGTTATGAATTTGAATTCAGGCAGATTTTTTCAGATGAGAATATCCTGGTGATGCTGTTGCTGGTTCTGGCAATTGACTCCACCCAATTCCGAGTGTAGAAAAGTTCAATTTTTATGACTTCTTCATGATCATGATTGTTATTATTGATTATATAAACTCTTTCACATGAATTATTCATCAATTTTATTGTTTTTACCGTTTTCATGTAGTGCCGATGCAAATGCATTAATCCATTCCTATCCAAGATGATTGGTTGAAATTCTTCATCTAAGAATCAGGTGAAGGTTGAGTTATTCTGAAATATAAATTATCGACAAATACATATTTATTATTGTACATCATCAAATCATTCTGGTTTTTGAACAATTACCTTGCTCAATGATTTTCGAACGAGTAATGTATGGATCATGTAGATACAGTATCGGAAAAAATATATCTGGGTTATAAAGTATTAAAAAAAAATCATCTCTCTGTTCTCATTCGACCTGTCAAGTGACATCGTCACAGTCCATTATAGAGCACATTGACAACGGACAGCCTAAGTCTTGACGTCACGAGCTTAAAAACCTTTCCAAACAAAGCGTTTCTTTCACGTTTTTGCTTCTGTCAGTTGAAACCACGGTCATATACATGAGGTCTGGAATCTACGGCAATTTTGAGTGGTGGGGGGTGGCACCAGTTTTGAAGAAAAAGTTTCCATAATTATCCGCTAGGAGGACATAGGGGTATAATCACGTGATTAATCTTTGACAACAAAACAAACGGTTCGGACTCGAATGGTAAATAAAATCAATGACAGAAATATTATATCTTGCAAAATTCTCTCGAACGAATAGAAATCATTCCTACTTCCAAAAAGCTGATCGGATCTGATTTGTGATTGGCTGACAAAGTGACAATAGAGGACAGCGCTGCAGGTGGCGAAACATGAGAACCACGAAAATTTCCTCAATGTTTGGGTCACCCCCCACCACCCGAGTTGCAAGACCTATGTATACGATCGTGGTTGAAACTAAGAATAAATCTGTTTATTGAGTTCTTCTAAAAGTCATTCTCACAAAAACTCTTATGGAGAAAACAATGCAATATTGCTTTGTTTGGAAAGGTTTTTTGGGCTCCGCCCATTTTGACGTCACACTTAGGTAGTCTACTCTTCTTCCCTGTTTTCGATACGGAAATATAAAATAGAGAATCGTGTGAAGTGCTGCCAACGTAATCAGTACCCAAGTAACAATCCACTTGCACTAGATACTTTCATTTCTGTGAAATTGTTTAATAACCTGATCTGACACAACTCTCTGGAATAAATATATTTGGATCAAATCTTCAATCAAGAATGGTCAAGAATAAAATATAAATCAAAAAAGGAGCTACAGAACTTCACTGAACTAGTCCTATATAACAGGATTTATAGACGGAATTAGGGAAGAATAAATCCTGTTTATGTGGAATAGTTTTCAGAATATCAGAAAAATACTTGGGGTAACGCAATCAGCATGATTGCCTAAGTTTGAAGGATATGAGATGGTCGTAACTTCCAACAATTCCTGCGTAAAAAATCCATCTTTCTTTTCTGTCGATGATATGATATAGTACTATCACTTTTTTTTAGTCATCGATTTGATATTTATGAAACCACTTATGGAACTTGGATGAGTCAGCTTCATGAGACAAATGCTGCCCATAAGTGTGGAGCTCATTATTCTACTACGTATAATTAATCAATTCCAATACCACCTTGTATAGATATGAATAAATGTTTCAATTACAACGGTAACATTCTATTAATGAAAGTAGAAGGCAGGGTGTTATCGTTTCGAGAACAGGACATAATTCTCTACTACTATACAAATTTGGATATAATTTTGTCGTTTAATGAAACAAGTCATCCAATAAATACAAGTTTATTCCAGCTATAAAACATCAATTTCGTTTTGCTATAATTTTTTCAATCAACACATTCTATTTTGTTTAATTAACTTTGATTTGAAATAAACAATTCGTAAGTCAAACAATCATAAACATATATTTCATATGACACTTCGTAAAGAATATTTAAAGCTCAAATTCATATGGACTTATTGAATGTTCATTAAATTTTATTTCATAAAGTATTTAGTCTTTGGAACCATAAAATTATTGGCGCCAATAAAATCTGCTTATTATTCGTGAATTTCATGACGTCAAGAATTTCTGATGATTGGAGAACATTCCGTGAATATTGAGATGTTTTGGATGTTCCAAGAATGACGGTTTCAGAATAACCACAAGCTTTTATTTATCCTCAATGACAAGTGTTATTTCGTGAGAAACTGTATGGTTTTTGTTGCTTTTCGGCCAATGCTTATGTTTCTACAAAAAATAAAATCCACACGCGAGTACTCATTACAAGATTGAATTTAGTTGCATTCTCAGATTTGTTCAGACAGCATCGGTTATCTGCCTGACATCTCATTGCATTTGAAGAAGGTTTTATGACCCTTTCAGGAATGTCCTAATGAAAATTGAATAGACAGCAGACAATTCAAATGTATTATTAACTTCTTTATATACCTACAGGACATGTACTTCCAATTTGCCTAATTGTATTCCATTTCAGAATTAGTTGCTAATATACTAGGCCTCCGTTCTTGAACGAATAGGTAAATGGAAGCGTTTTGTATTGCTGATTTATTCCAGGACCGTATTGAAAAAAAATGGCGATATATCGCAGTGGTTCTAATGACGAATGGAGTATTATAAGAATTCTTGAATCCTTGAATTGTACCATATATTCGGTGAACTGTACATGTTTTCTCATTTCATAATAACGCCTTGACTATTCTAATTGTATCTCAATTATTGATGTATAATTTATAGTAATTAAACGAGCGAGACATAATTTTGAAGGTTGATAATTTGATTATGTCGAATCAAATTACTAAACACAAAAGTGAAACGTAACAGCAATAAACAACGTAAAAGCTTTTGAATAAAATAATCTCTAGAATTATCCCTACAAAGAGATATTGAACAGAAATTCGGAAATAGTTATTAAAAATATAAACACCAATTAACAAATATACTTTGATATTTTTTATCTATTCGTATGTATTTAGAATAGTAAACAAAAATGTGATTCGTAATATTTTTCTGAGAACCAAAACGATTCCTATACTGGTGGTCGATTTCGAAGCCTCTATGAAATGAAGAATTTTGTCATGTCTAAGAAGAATTTTAATGCGAGATGAAGCATATTTTTCTTTCAGTGTAACCATAGCGTATCAGTGTATCTTAGGCATCCCTATTTGTTTCCGTTTTTGACTGTCCCGGCACATTTCTATGGTATAAAGAATGTTTATATAAATCAAAAAATCACCCTACTTTATCTTTCACCCTCACCCAACATAAAGACCGAGACAAAATGATTTGTCTTTTTGTAAAGGGTGCGGTAAATCTCGGGTGTCAAATTAGCATCCGAGAGGAGAGTAAACCATCCTGTTTTAGATATGTTGAGATCGTTTCGCAGATAAGATAGTGCAGTCCCTATTCATTTTCAATCTGTCATTTGCCGCTAATGATATTGAGTGAATGACTAAAATAGAATTATTCATTTGGCGTTACTATAGATATATTACTAGAGAACTGTGACTGTGTTTATTATTATATTAATATTCTAATTGACTTGTGACATAGATGACAAATTTCATAGGATTTTTCAGTTCAGAACATAATTTGATTCTTCATTTTTATATTTTATGAATTGAATCATTCATTCCTACAAGGAAACGTTCTTTAGGCATGCATATTTAAAATATGATTATTATGCATACATTGGATATAAAAGGTGTTCAACTATTTGATTTATTCAAAGCGATTATCGATTCAACCTAAAAGCTCATCATCATCATTACAACAAATGTATAACTTTTCAAGTGATTGAATGCAGGAAAAGCCGTGAAACATGTTGCTATTTATTTTGTCAAAAGCATGGTATACCTCTATGGGTTTTATCATCAACATCTTCAAAACCTGCTGTAGTTTTAATCCATTTAATATAATCGACTACATCAGAAAAGCATTTGATTTTTTGATAACTTTACTTTTATAATCAACTTCAAACATTTCACTTTTATCACCCTATTTATCACCCTAAGTAATTTTGTTTTGCAGATTACCGATAGTTGTGAATCATTTCTGATTGTCTGTGATGTAAATTTCTCTTGATGGTAACATCTCTACTCCCCATTGAATGCTTCAAACCTTAACAAGATTTCTAAGACACACCCAATAAATATATTAACTACCATTGTGCTGGCCACAGAAGACAAATTAATTTATATCTTAATTTTCCATATTGACTTAAGGACCATCATTATCTGGAAATGTCCCCCGGTGTGCTACGGCGAATACTTATAGTCACCCCTTGCTTGGACAGGCCTAGCCCATGAAGTTGTAGTCGAATAAATAAGACAAGGCGGTATCTCTCCAATGGTTTATTATGATAGTCCTAGCGCCGAGAAGAAATTCCATCCCATCACTTGTACTTTTCTCTAGTATAATAATAAAATACTGGCTATCAACATTCATTGTTCAACTTCTCGAAAACTCTTATTGTTTCAATGTTTAAATTGAGACAACGTTGTTGGTATTTCGAAATCTGCATTGAAGGTTAGGGTATCGTCTTGCCGCAGCTCAAGTTTGAGATCTAGTCGCAATTGTCATCATTCATTATGTCAATGAAGTCATTATTTCAATTATTTGAAATCCATTACAGGAATTTGCACAATCTGCATTCATGTCATGAATATAAATATGACTTTTGCTTGTCTTACTGTGAATGTGATGATTGACATCTAATTCAAACTCTATTGTTTTTTTTCTGTGGTGCCTATTCCAGGAAGAGAAGATACAAAATATTCGGGTGATGGACCTTCCTGTATAGTTAGTTGATGAATGGAAGTATTTCGATCACATGATAGTTCAACAGATTTTTAATGGCTGTTTCCCAAATCTCATACATATTGAATAAAATCCTTCCAAGAAAGAATTCCCTGTTAATCGTAAGGTTGATGTATAGTCGAGTTTTTTATTGGAATATTGTCGTGTAAAGGATAATATTACACGCGTCGGTCCAATATATCTTACATCATCTCAAGGTAAGATTGATATCATTAACCTCTTCGATAATTCCACATGTATTTCTATGTACCGTCTACCTCCTGTTATCTGAAATGGACCTACCATCTGAATCACGAAGAGGGCTTACATCTAAGTCGACCTTGCGAAAGTTTCAGACCCTGACTTAACGATCACCTTTATTGAAGTCTGAACATTGATTTCGCGATTCAAACACACACAGACAGCTAAACAACCGCATACATTATTGGAGAGTTATAGGTCTGGTGAAGAATTTCATGTAATGTAACGCATTGGTATCGCGATATTTATGTGGTTACAGTATTATTCACTACATTCTGATGTCTTCGTCAGCTTTTTGGTTAATTAACGGGAGTATAAAAACATTTTCGAATGGAGACAAGATTATACACTAAATAAACAAACTTGACTATTTTATGAACTATGACCTGTCAAAATTGAAATATTTGACTTCGATATTGACATTGAAAGACGCCCGACAAGTTTACTGATTCGTGAAACGTTAAATGATAGCCTGTATAATAACGTCATTGGATTCTATTGGAATAATATGAAAACATCATGTTTATGCACTGACCAAACATGAATGAATCATTGCGTCTAACCGCCAAATTTGTAAACAATATAAAATCGACTTTCTGAATTCGAAGTTCGTACAAGTTGGTATCTAAGAAATGGATATTTGAATACAAAGAGATCGATATCTTCGATGCCCTTGGATTTTTTCTAACACTCCGTGGAATAATAACTCAGACGCTGAGCTATTGACGCGGGGTTGCTACTGACACGCAAAATTTCTTTTGTGTTTCCATCAAAATGCCGAAAAATATTCAGTAGATGCGAAAGACGGCATTACAAATTTTTTGTCAATCGAAAAAATATTCAACAGCCCACACAATGAGTTCAGAAAATAACCACAATTTTCTGATGCGCAGCAGACACGTGAAGGTTTGAATAATTTCATTGAAATTGTTCTGATACGTCCATTTTGGTTTTGAGACATTATATAATTCTTCAGTGAATCATTAGTTGTATTTTAGAGATTTTTTACGATGTCTCACACTTTATTTTCCACTAAAGCCAACTAAAGCTCTGTGCACACCTTTACGGCATTGAAGCATAATCAGATCTTTAAAAAAATATATTATAGCTCTGCACCATGTCTTCAGTCGTCCAGAACACCCCGTATAACCTACAAAACGATGTGAATTATCTAGTATCTAGAAGCATGTTCGATGGATCCATGGGTGTGACTCCGACCATACACCTTTCGGAAAATCTCAGCTATAAATGTTCGATTCGATTGGATCTATTCCGAATTTCGGTTCCGTGAAAACACAACAGCCTGCTAGATTTTATCGGGGTAGGACCAGATCGGATCATTATCCCTGTGATACCAGATCAAGTGAGTCATTAATCGTTTGGAGAAATCCGATCTTCGATATAATTGACTTTAATTTGTTGTGGGGGTTTGGAGAAAGAAACTGATATTGTCGAATTCGATTGGTAATTGAATTTAGAGATTGAAGATATCGTCTCGGAAATGATCATGTTTGATCAGTCATTATAAATTCACGGAGAAGTCTCGAACGTTTTGACTAGAAGACAGAATTCTTTTATGACCCGAAAAGATGACCAGTCTATTTGTGAGACACATTATTGATACTTTCCTTCTCTTAACAGGGTCCTTACTGATCATTTTTGTGATTTTTTTGTTTCTTCGACATAGCAGGCGCTTAAGGAAAGCAAATAATCCGAAAACTATTCTAGATTGAGGGAAATTGAGTTCAATACCGTTTTCAGCGCATCTTTAACACCTTGTATACATGTTTTTAGGCTAATTTGTATTTGATGAAAATGATGTACTGAACGTTCCTTTTTTTTTTTTCGTAGCATGATCAAGTGTGAATAATTTTTCCAATGGAATACTGAAATTTCTCAATGAACATATCTAAAATTAAATTGAAACAATTATTTCGATATGCCCCAGACTGGAATTTTTGTGAAAAAAACAAGAAAGAATTAATAAAAAAACTTAGAGACTGCAATAGGTATCAGTAGGGACACCCTGTATAATAGATGGATCCTGATTAATTGAAAAGATTTTAATATTCATATATTTCAAATTTGATGATAAATTTGTTTAGCAATCAACACCAATCAGTACCTAATATATTTGTTATTATAAATTCAATTCAATTCAAGAAACACTTATCTGTGAAATATTCCTTCTGCCTCAGTCGGCAACCCTAAAAAACAGGGTTCTCATCTAATGAGGCTGTGAAGGCAATATTCAAAAGAAACATACACATAATTAGGAATACATTAGAATAGCTTCGGGCTAAGTTGTGACTCGTCTAATTAATGATTGTTTTCGAGAAGGTTCATCATGTTCACATAATATGAAATTACACTATGTAGGGTGTAAGAGAAATTCAGTAATCATTTAGAATGAACATTCGTATGTTCCTTCGCCAATTTCTGGACACAATGCTCTTGGAATTGATTGAATTCTGAAAACATTCAGGAGACACACAAGAGTTATAAAGAAATTCAAGGAGTCACGTAGAAAAGTTCAATTTGAGTTTTCATGAAATCCAAAATGATATCAAAGCATGTCACTGAATTGCTGAAAAGTATCAAGAAGAAAATCGCCGAATAATTGAGGAGGCTTCGCCAAAATTACAGTTCACGAAAATGTGGCGTTTTAAGGTTTATTCATTTGAGGAAAATATTTCTGACAGATTTGGTTAACTGTCGATACCAATTTTGGTGTGTATTTTTTATTAATCGAAGACCTTGAGAAATGATAAACTCAACCAAACTTTCTGTTTTTGAGTATCGTTGAAAAAATAGACAAGTGGCAACACCGCATGCTCTGGCGAGCTGTCACATCACAAATAAATGGACTATAGACATCCAATGATGTATCTGCATTGATTAATGTTTGGTTTATAATACTGAGTACTTTCAAATACTGTTGTTTACGTTAGTTCGATTTCGCCGTTGGCTGTCTCCGATACAAAAGATAAAATTTTTTGCTTGAATGGGCTATAATAAAAATGCGCACTCGATATTTCGAGCAGGAGGCAGAGATCTGATGATCGAGAGGATGTTTGAGGGTGGCAGCTGATAGGCGTCGCGGCGCCTCAACCACCACCAAGCACAAGCGATCGCGAAAGTCGGTCGGAACATCTCGCGAAGCAACCGAGTGTAGACTAGTGCATCGCGGCGGCCGTGGTCACGCTACCCAGAGGGACGGCAGCGATCAGGAGTCAGTGCGTTCGCGTCTGTCGGACGAGCAACACGCCACATCACACACGGCACCGGGTCGGGAGAATCAGCCAGCCGAGGTGACGATGATAGGTGCGCGTGCTGCGGGGTATGACCACGTGCGATGACAGATAGCTGCGATAGGGACGACACTATGTCCCAGTCATGGTGAAGACGCTGTTGCTGGGACTACTAGTTGCCACGATTTGCGGTATCGCGTACGGCTCGCCAGCTACAGACCCCCAACTATCCTTCCGGCCGGATCCGTCTGAGGAGCAGCCGGAAGATATCGAAGATCCGGCGGCGCGCAGCGAACGCAGCACCAATCTCACGGGCACTGCCAGGAGGATTCAGATGTTCATCAAGAACAGGCACTTGCAGATTTTGCCAGATGGGACGGTCAACGGCACCACCGACAACACTAGTCCGTACTGTGAGTCCCTCAACTCTTTTTCCACCGATCCCTCGAATGCCAACACTAATTGGAAATGTTTTATTCTAGCCCGATTTAACTGCGCGATCGTAACACCTCACCTAACTTCCCGTTTGGTTTTTTCTTTCGCACTAAACATTTAACGGGCCCAAAATTCGCAAATTTTACACTCATCATGCGATCTGAATTTCCATAAAAAGTATTGTTAGCTCTTATGGCCCCAAAAAACACGAATTCAATAATTTTATCGTGGGGAAATTAACACTTTTTGAGATATTTCATTCCCATCCTCGTAGATTGTACAGCTTCATTGCAATTTTTTTCTTTAACGCCACATGACATATCAAGAAAGGATTAATCATGCTTTTTCCCAGATAAACATTCGAAATGCGAAATTTTTCATTTTATTAACATGCATGTTAGGTCCATTCCACATTTGCATAAAAGTGTGACAAAAGACACTGTTGTCAATTAAGCAATAGTTGACGTAAGACTACGTTCACATGTTGTGCAAAAAAAGTGAAATTTCGTAATTTAAAATATTATCTTGTTATCAAGGTATTATCAAATTCGTGTTTTTTAGGCTAGAATTCATAAGTTCCAACAAGAATTCTCATCAAAATCCAGATTGCATGATGATTGCAAAATAGCTCAAAATTCAAAATTTGTTAGAAGAAAAAGTTTATTTCGCGATTTGAATTACCAATTTCATGGATTGAATATGATAACCGAAGACATTCAACCACCTAAATCTGCTACTACTACATCTCATAGATGAGAAACTATCTTGCCAAAATTTTAATTGACACTTCGGAAACACTTTCACTCACGCTGAGATGAGATCACGTGAAATTATTTCAATCAGTACAGTTTGTCAGATATCTATGAAAATACAAGAGTCTACCAGGATAGTAGATTCGTTGTACAGGGTAGTCAAAATTGGTCTTTCATAACTCCAAGACTATCGAAAACACGATTTTGGCTCGATCATGGAGAAACTGGTAATGGGTTGAAACATTATTATGGTCGTCAAAAAATGGCGATAATGAGAATGTAATCATCGTACATTCACGAGTCACTTCCGATGCCATATACATAAATTTATCGACTTGATGATATTCAAGTTATGTCAAACTAATTGCCTTAATTGGAATATTCCTAAAAAGTGCACAATGTCGATCAATTTTTTATATTGATAATTTGAGAATATCAAGCATGAGAACTTTGGTTCAATAACGTTCTCGAGATTATAAAATACGATCCGACAAGATCGTGATTTGCAAAGTTTTTGGCAAACTCTCAAACTCAAGTTCATAAAAAATTTCACTTGTCTGTCAGGATAATCTATATGTTGCGGTCTATTGAAAATATTCAAAGTTATTCCAGTGTTATTAAGAAATAAAAATCTCGATTTATTTGAAACTGGATTTAGACTTTATTGCCATTCGTACTTCTTCTCAAAAGCAAAATTCAATTCAATTCAAATTGACAAGGTTAAACTCGAAAGTGTTGCAGGCACTTCTCTTCTTCTCCAGAGGTTAGTTGTAGTATATTTGCGCCCTCTGTGCGAGAAATATCTTCTACTCAACCACAAAATGTATGAATTTGTTCGCCAATTGTGCGTCTACCCTAAGAAGTCTCCAACTGATTCATGATGACAAGCGTGCAAAATGCGATTGCCGTATGAATATGTTAACTAACCCATTCGCGATACATGGTTTCAGTCTCCCTTCAACTGTTTATTTCAGACGAGCTCTCAGCCGTGGTTATCCGAGAATAAATATGCATATCGACTGTGAGATAATACGCTTTCGACGGCTACTAGAACGCCTGTGATGAGAAGTGCATTGTGGATAATATATTATGTATAATATCCAGCAGTGCACGAGATGAATGAGAAGAGACGTGTGCTTGTCTAATACATAATTCAAAGGATCCTATTCAAGGGGTTGCTAGCGTTTAGCGACTTTTATTACGTTGGTGTCACACTGATACGTACCTGAACACTGTCTCCGGATTTTTTATACCTACAGCGTATATATACCTAGAGCTAGCAATTGAAACGCCCGTCCATGAATCTTTCAATCAATTCAATCAATGCGTCATTGAAAATATAATTAATGTGTACACCACTGGGTTTCTGCACCACTGGTCGCTACTTACGTTATTTCGAATGTTTTCATTGCATATTTGCGACGGGTCAACTGCGGTCGACATTTTGAACACCAAACTTCAATATTGTGAGGAATTTCAGTTGTTGGTGGGCCACAGTTAATGTGCCGATCCTCGAGATATTTGAGTGAACACAACTCTTCTCTCGCGAGAAAATGACGGTTGACCAATGCGTCAATAGTCAGTGTCATAGTCAGTCTAGAGGCCAAACATTTTGACAATTGACATGACAATTCTTCATGGGGTTATGTAGAAAATCTAGTTAGCTGGATCTTCATTTAAACTATCGGCCTGTCTCTGTTTTCTGTGCTAGACGTTATGTGTTGACTACGAATCTAGATGTCAAATGTCAGTGTGTCATATTAGAGAGAAGCAGAAAATGGGAGTCTGCTTATTGTTAATTTTGGCGATAGTGAATAATGTCAACATCAGGTTGTCGAACTCACCGAAATACCCTCGATGCTCACTGCCGATTCGGTTCATATCAAAAATAGCAATTAACGGAACAATTCGAGACGGCCATTGGTCGAAGCTGAATAGCGAAAAATGACTGTACTGTGAAGAATTTGAGGAAATAATACCGCGAAGCGAGATCAGTGTTCACCCGGTATAGCCTATTACTGAAGATCCAGACCGACTGAGACAGAAGGTATATTGTTTGTAGACACAGCACATAGTAATTATTGCCGTCCGCATACGTTGAGTTTATTTTAGCACCTGAATGCCGAAAACACATCACTCCGATGTCGCTAGCGGCTCACAGAATAGTCCAGTTATTAATATAAAACCAGGTACACGTACACTAGATAGCAAAAATACCTAGAGGAACTCATCCAGAACACCAATAATCATCTGGAGTTACACAGGAGTCTGAAAATTACCCTAATTACACAGCCCAATAACCCTAACCTCAATGCTAAGCCTGAAACATCGCACATGCGCATGACCTACCCCCTTTTAAAACACGATTGATTGGAGGTAATTCAATTAGTGAATTCGTGAATTTTCTGTCAGCAATAAAAAAACAGTGAGTTTTTTCGATGCACTGCAGCTAACATTTCTCAATCTATTCTCATCACTGAATAAATTATACGCTTGAAGTATGTTGTCATTGTGCATTTAATCCGGACAGGAATTCATGAATAAGACATTTTTTATGAATTCCCAATCGGATCCATCGCTACTGCAGACAAACGAAGCCATTCAATAATAATCCGTTTGCTGGATGGGAGTGTATACGATCCGACCGCTCGGAATCATACTCCAACTCCGATGTTTTTCGATCCTTTTTTGGTTCATAGTAAGCTCCAAGAGTTTTCGCTCATTCCTATGTATATATTGTTTATGATATCGAAATGCTGAAAAAAATCAACTTCACTCGATTCCAAAAAGGTTTCATGCTGGGTATTCGGTCCTCCATTCATTCCCTTGTTGTATTGACATTACTGACATATTGTTATGGCACCTTAAAGTTGTTTATGTGTACGGAAGGATATAAAAACATCTTTGGTAATGTTGCTTCCGACATTTCGAATTTACAATAAAATTTAAGCATTTGTATATCGTGGACATAATCTAGTTACCCGTGGTTCATGTTTTACACCCCCATGACACTGCATGTCACTTGTCATATAACAATCTGTGAGATTGACAGTGACAGAACTATGATTATGGTGTAATTGAGACTTAAGTGGACAAATCGCGATTTCCAAATCGCGATTGCGTTAAACAGTTTCCGCAAATAATCAATTATATCCATGATTGAATTGACAGCGGAACAAACGAACTACTTTCTCATATTAGTCACAATTGGGACACCAGGAGGACATTTATTGTGATGCAACACTCCGTCCTGATTGTCCGACATTTTCCGAATATTTTTTTGCTAAATCATTGAGAGAGATTAGGTCTTTTAATTATAATCGAATTTGACCGATAAGCGTGAATGAGTGTTCCACTTCACACTTCAATGTTCTCATGGCAATTTTTTTGGGGTTACTGTACTTACATTCTAGTGAGTGGACCCAAGAGAAGACTGTTTAAAATACACACAATCCAATTTTTCATTGACCAAGAGCAAATATTCCTACTCAGGTTCAGTATATTTATTGTTTTTGATATTGGCAACTTGAAAAACTTTCTAAATGATCTCCATGTGAGCGATGATTGATTAAACTGGGCTCTCAATCTAAACTTCTTACAATTCAAATAAACATCATTATTGATAGCTTCAGTAGGTCTATCGACATCATGCAAGATGATTTTAAATTGATAATCTTCTTGAATAAAAGTGTAATCTATTCATTGATTATAAGAACAGCTACGTTTGAATTCAGCCAATCATTCCAAATTGAAATCAATTCGTATGTATACTATTTCATGGTTAACTGTTCTTTTTTGAAACATATAAATTATCATTCGTCTTTTCTTGTGAGGTGCTCAAAGACACCGACAAAATTTCTTGTTTTCTGAGCTTACTACGACCCAATAACATATGCACATTTCAAAAACCTATTAATTCCAACCTCTGCATAATAATATAAACAAAAACACGAATATTCATTGGTTCCTAGAAACACATTAATACTTAACGCATACCTATGATTCCCATGCGAAAATTAGAAACCAATTTCGTCTGGTATTTTATCCAACCAATTTGGTTTCACTGCCTCTTCCATTGAAATGCGTACTGTTTCCTGATTCCTACAGGGTGCTCCAGAAATAGTGCGATTGAAAACATGGAAAAAACTCGAACAAGCATCCAAGCTTTCAAGTCGTTTAAGTAGTGATATAATTCCTTGGGGTTATTGTCAAGCGGTTGTGATTGTTTTATCTGGCAAAGCGCCACGAGAGATCATAGTCGGCTCAGGAAGGTTGAATAAAGGTTCAATGATGGATATATTAGCCGCTGGAAGGGAAGATATATTGAGTTGAATGAAGCAAATTGATTGAGGATATTCCGAGGACTTCTTGCTTTTTTGAATCCAATTCCTAGTGCTCAAATGCATTTATTGAAATTCTCTGTGGGTCAATTTCTGGAGGACTTGGTGGATTTATTGCCCAAATTTCATGACATGAGAGAGTTCTCAGGAAAAATACAGAGAGAGACATTTAATTTTTCTTCACGAAACTGGAAAATTTGAGACGATGATGAAAATGTAGCATTGCCTTGAACGACGTAATTATGATCTTGTATTGTGGATGACGACGTCGCATATCGGACGCATCTTCCAGGTTTTAGCCAGGTTTTATCTATTCATTACTTGATCTTGTTATAGTGGAATAATTTCATGTGTTAACGAGCTAACGATAACAGGTGCTGCCAACCACTATCAACTTCAACGAGATAAAGGAAGTATCTCATTCTTGTTGATACAAAATACACTGAAGCACAATTACTAAAATTAAGATAAGATAATAAAAATTCGACGTACCATCAAAACTGACACTATTTCATCACAACTTGATCTCGACGACAATGTCAGTGCGTTGTCATATTCTAAAGTATCAATTCACAATTCGTACGGCAAACAATCTCAATCTCAATCTGTTCTAATCAAACAAATCCGAATCAGCGACATTCCTTGAAACGTGCGGATATCGCAGCTCGTAGTTAACAGTTTGTCGAACCGAGTCTAATCATTAATTAACTGGCCAACCTATCATTTAGCGAGTCACTACGAGAATTCAATTGGATACAATTAAGTACACCTATTAGTACCTGTACAGCATAATCAAATTGCAGCTCATACGACGAAACATTCAATCAGATAAGATTGGTATCTGCGCGGGTATTGTACAGGATTATCCATTACAAATTATCGCCTATCGAACGAAGTTTATATCATTGAATATACGGAATTTCCCCAATTCGGGGTTATCAGTTCATTTGCAATATTGTCAATTCTGCTACTCCTTCTTTTTTGATTCGTGACATCAATAAGACCCTTCAATAAGAACTATTTAATATGAAACACTCATATTCTATGTCGAAATCTCCATCGTGGTGATATATCAAGCTTTCGTTGAAATATTCAGCTTATTTTGAGCAACCCTGTATGTCCTTCTTCCCTGATTCGAACTGTATTAGAATATTCAGAAGTCCAACTATGATAGTTACTGAGTATTAGAATGTTGACATTTGAAAACTATGAAAATGATAACCTTCACGATTGATAAATGACATTTCTTGAGTGGAATAATCGAAATAGATCACGGTGAGTCCATTGTTCAATAATAGCAGAGATTAAACGCGGATTTTGACAATAATCCACATGTTCTGATGACATTCGAAATAGGTATCTCACCACTATTCCAATTCTACGGTGATCGAGATATAGATACTCTGTATATCGGAAAGAAACTGTTATTTTTAGCGTTTCTCGAAGTAATACAGATTAATCCTGGCTCAGTCTATGTTCCATTCAAAATTGCCATTCTTATTTTTCGCTACCAATTTTTCAGTGTCTAGAAGGATCCGTAATTTATGTCTTGATTATTTATAGTAGAATCCATGAGAAGTATACAGTGTGTCCAACACATACAACGGACTTCGTCTTTTATTAAAAATTCGGATTTCAGTGTTCTCCGAATCCATTGGAATGTTTTTAAGTCACTTTTTTGGCAATGACAAAAATTCAATCTCAGGTAGAATCCTCGTATAATGTTCTCGAAGATTTCACGTGAACCATGGTTTTTCATCACTGTCTTCTTGAAAAAACCACGTTAAATCTGAAAAATGTGCTTTGACAGCAAAGGCTACCGATATGTGTCGAGATTTAGGATCAGATGGATTCCTAAAATGCCCAGTATGGCATATCTAATACTATGTTTTATTGCAGTGATAAACGTGAGACCAATGAATTCGAGCCCAAATTTGAATACCTAATAACCTTTACGTGACTGTAGGATCATATTCATCCTCACAAAAATCTCGAATTGTGAAATATCTTTCCTGTGAAAATCCAGAAGATTATTCATTGAATTCGAAGTAGTTTTAATTCCTTGCTATTTCATTTGGAAATCAATTCTCAATAGTTGTTCAGCCAGAATTGGTTCGAATTCCACTATGAACTGTACGTTTCGCACATTTCTATACATGGTGTTCTTCAGGCGCGTGTCATCGTGTATTTTTTCAGGTTATATCTGATTTCCCACATTCTCCCGAACACCCTGTTTGCATGTTGGACCGATTTCAATAATTAATAAGTATCTACTTTCCTCATTGTTTATCTTTGTACACGCTTACTGGAATCTTATACCTCCCCATATTTACCAACGAAAAATTGTCTTCCGAGTAACAAAGCCTCTGCTAATATTTGAATAACTCTAGACTCTCATATTACAACATTTTCTCCTTCTTGTACGAAGAGTAATGTGTTTGAGAGTGTGAACATTCAACTCGTTATTCCGATTGTTACAATACGTCTAACAACTCACAGGGTGTTCATACTATTCGTCAAATATGAAATTTAGAACCATCCAAAGCACACTTGTGAAAATACGCAAGAGACGAATGCGCGTATTTTCCCATTTTTGTTGATATCTCTGTAAATATCAATTTTAGCAATATGGTATTCTCCATAAACCCTAATGAACCAGTTAGGCGAATCACCCTGTATATTGGAAGAGAGAAAGAGGAAGATTGAATGGATTAACAGTGAAATTAGGAGTTTTGAATTCATCGGCAAAAAGGAACAATGTCAGAAAAATCTTCTTCATAATATATTTGCAAATATACCAATATTTTTATCATTTTCGTCTTCATCTGCATATCTATCGACATCATGACAATAAAGATTGATAATATGATAATATGTATACGCAATTCGAGAATATGAATACGTAGTAGTAGGATAATATAAACACGTATTGCTCTTTTTAAATTGGATTGTTATTTTTTCACGGTTGTTATATGTTACGTAATATCATTCTATGAGTGGATTGACAGAATCTTCTTCAACTTTTATTGTTAGTATAGAACGTGATATCGAATAATATCAACAGCCAAGACGCACAATGTAATCTATTGTTTCATAGGAAACAGTTGGGAAGTGACAGTTTTATATCGCAGCTCTCGAAAAAGAAATTTCTGTCGAATAAATCATTTTACGAAGTGAAACAAATTTTTGCAGTTTTCAAACTGAAAAATGTATGACACCTATTTTCTTTATGGTCCCGTTAGAATTCATGTAGCAACTGTTTTAAAACAAATGCTTCAATTACGATGGGGAAATCATGTTCATTCATACTAAGTAAGCAAGTCACGTATCATCTGAGAGGTGATTTCAGTAAATGATTCATAATTAACAACTGATATGCCAATGTGCAGAGCATTGAAGTAGGTAGAGGCCTAGATAGATAAATATTTTACAAATTTTCATCTCGTCTCATAATATTGAAGTGTTTCAAAGATATCCGAAATTTCTACCAATATTGAGAAAACTGTTCCTAACTTTCTGTTTCGGAGTATCATTGAAAAAAAAGACAAGCAGCTCAAATAAATGGCTCTTCATTTCAAGGTAGTATGTTTCGGTTTCTTGTTGAATTTTGAAGTGCTACTTCTGGAAGAGAAATGATTTCGAAAAATCATGGGAAAATTGAAATTGACGCATGAATACCTTCCCTACATTTGCATCACACTGTATGTTCCCATTACTCAGAATGCCGTTACGACTTAATTGGATCATTCTTCTCCCGACAATTTTTCAGTAGGACGGAAAAAAAAACAGATTAAATTCTTCTCAGAGCGCAATACTGTATAACGGCGATGCAGTTTGTCTTCCTTTTTTTTTGTCGAATGCACCGAAGTTTTTCCAACTAGCGCGACAGATTTATATCTAACAGTTTGATAAATGTTACGCCGCGTTGATAACTTTTCCACCGAACTTGTGTTTACAGGAATCATAAACATCTTGATCACATGTTCCTGTTACAACTCATCTCATTTCGCCTTTTCACACTGATCATAGTCATATGACGGAAGCAGAAAAAAAAACGTGTCTTTGCTGCTCGCGGGATAACCATTTTTTATAGGAAGCGGTGAAATTGAAACTATTTCAGGAACCGACGAAGTGATGTAATGAATTCTTTAACCTAGTATTACATCAGTACGTTCCCATCCGAATGAGTTGAGCTACTATACCAGTGTGACCCATTAAAAATTAGCCGATTTTCCCCATTTTTTTAATGATATTTTTTAAATACAGGGTGGGGCACCACATACGACACGGTCTCTTTAAACCAAACCATTGAATATTTCGGAAACTTCTTCCTTTAATTATCTGTATATTCATTGAGGCTGCAAAAGGAAATTATATTGGAGTATACAGGGTGGCTCAAAAATGTGTGACATATCAAAGTTGTGTTTTTTTAAATATTGAAAAATGTCGTTTCGAGAAAAACGCTTTCGAAGTTTCAACTATTTGGTGAGAGTGACCGCTCTTCAGAACGCTGTCATTCAGAAACTATTTGACCTTGCCGATTTCAAAAACTCTTCTAAATCATTCCAGAAATGGCGCAAAATTCACCAGAGAATTTCTTGTTGTGTTCAAAGAAGAGAGGAGAAGCAAACCACGGGAAACACATAGATTTTAACGATCTTGTCCTCATTTTAGTATTTTCTTCAGGTTTCGTTACGTCAGTAGATAAAGACGAAATGATATTTCCTAGAACTCTAAAATGCGTGCTACCGCCAATTAGAGCTTTTGTTACGTAATTTCGTAACCGTGGTAGAGCTGTCGCTGGCCCACCTTGAAAAGTTAAAATTTTCCTGTCTATAATTTAAAGCTGCCAGTCAAATTTATTGCCGCATTTGCCGAATTTTTCGCTATCTCTTCAAATCGACTTGACCGTTTACCGCCCATGCATAGACATTTTTACCTAAATCCAGCTCTGAAGATTGAATCCACTTTTTTGTTGCCGCAATATAAGTATCCACGCATTAGCTAAGCAAAATGCGATAATTTATTATTTCCCATTAAGATTACAAACTGATAATTGGCTTCAATAATAAACCGCCTTATATTTACTCTCTTGGCAAAATTTGGTGGGGCGAAGTCTCGTAAATTTCATCCATCAAAATGTGATGAAGTTATTATGGAAATTTTGGTGCACTTCAATAAAGATGCTTATCGAGAACGTGTTTTTTTTGTTTCGCATAACAACAAGCTCAGTTACCTTATGCTGACTGACCAATTAGAGAGGTAGGTATCTATGAACCGTATCTAGAGGGCCTCGAAAACAAATTTTCTGCATTCTATGCAGTGCGTTCTTCTTCGATCTTGTACTGCATCAGTGATTCACCAATTACTGTAATTATTTTTCGACTCATGATGATCACATCGATCGAGGAAATGATCAAGACGTCACGAGCTTTTCTGAATACAATCACGTATATTTGAAACTAACCCGTTCTCAACCCAATAAACGCCAAATAAAATAAAAGAGTATCGGAATAGTTAATTTAACTTTTCATCAAGATTCCTTCACCTTCAAAAGTCAGAATTGTTTTGTTTTTTCAACGCCACCTTGTTTTGTTTCCTCTGAAAGTTTCTTAATTGTACATAATATTGAAATAATAATATGAATAAGGAATGTCTAAGACGGTGTTGATTTAATTTGATACCGCATAGTTTTAGTTTGTTTTTATAATTATTAGTAGGTTAGATTTTATTGTTGTATAAAGGTTAGGAACGAACTTTGACAATCAGGAATTGACGTATTACTTTAATGATGAATTCACTCTGTTTTTGATACACGGTGAACGAATATGTGCTTGATTATTTCAGTTTTATTAATTAGATATTGTCTGTGCTTGCTGTCATATGACTTTTGAATGATCAGTTTCTCATTATTTATAAACCTAGACCGGAATTTCTTGTCGAGGCACTTTTTCTTGCGTAATTCTTCCGAGATTCTAGTTGGATACTGAATCCATGTGTTCTCTTTGATTAACGATGATTACGTGAATTACATACAAATCGAGCATGGAATGTCTCTATTAAGATGGATTGCAGTTGACTTGTTGTGTCATCGAACATTTGCGCGTCGTACCAACAAAATGATATCAATTTCACCGGTCACTTGATCCTCATGGAAATCTTCAACAAGCCATAAATCGATACATTTCCATCAAAAATAATTCATTTGTGATATTCAATGCTATATTACAATGCTTGACTTTCATGTTCTATATACAGTGTGTAACTCATAGGCAATATATCGAGAATACTATCTGCCAATTAATAAACTCTGTTGGTAGGTATTTCGTTTCATTCCTCACGTAAAATAGAAATCACCAAATCCAACAAAAAATAATGCTGGTTAAATATATAATTTTTCGAATGTGTGAACTTTCCTTCTCGAAGTAATGTTCACGTATTGCAGGTGATGATAGATATGCAACTGCAAGTTGTTTCAACTTGTTTGACATTAGTATAAACAAACAAATGCAAATCGTTTATTTATACAGTGTCGTACGGTACAAGGTCTGATAATTAATGTTGGATATTGTCTATGAGTTATGTGGGTCGATATAGTATTCATGAATGAGATAATCAATTCATGCCAGTTCGTACTAGTTGTATACTGAAGTTTCGGATTTATTTTCAACCCCAGTCCTTCTGAAATTGACAATTAACTATGAACCATGAATTCGTCTAGATCTGGGTCGTTAGATATATTCACCGCGTGATTGAATAATTAAGAGAAGGCAGCTTTGGATCAAATGAATCAGTAGCTTTCACTGAAATATACGACGTTCTCAATAGGTTTTATAGAATAGAATTTTACTATTATTACGAATTAATAAAAACAAAAACCTGATATAGACCGATTTCTATATAATGATTGAATAGCCGTCTAGATGCCCAGACTTCACTCCTCTCGAAGTGTTAATTGGATCAATGACAATCATTGTCATTTCTTTTATAATTGCGAAAAGTTTGTCATATTTTTTGGTTGATTTTCATACATTACATTTTCATACAGTATTTTGTCTCCTGACATTTGGTAGTTATATCTAATGAGGTTCCATGTCATAAATTGGTGGAAAAATGTGTGATAGTGACAGGATTAATGTTCCAATGCTTCACAACTAATTGATTTTAATCTTAATATTTTCATGTGGAGATTGATCTTCACCATATTATCTCTAACAAGGGGAGATGATATATGAAATTCGATTAATTTTATTTGTAGATTATTTGGAGACGATTAAAAGTGTCTAGCACCGATAAAAAATAGGGAACAAATAAATTGAAAGGGACGTTTCGGGTGAGAACAGAAACAACTTATCGAATTATCAAAATGACTAATGAGTTCAAACTGATTTGGATGGGATGCGTGTGGTTTAATTAATATAAGTACAACTCATCAAAATAGTGGCAGCCAGTTCATGTGAACATGGTGAAAACCTCATTATTTTCCCCTTGAGTTAGTAATAAATCAACATCATATTGTGTTTTTTCATATGATGGATTTTTTTTCGTCTATACTTCTTGGATAAAAATTAATCCTTATTTTCAACGCTTGATAGGATGAAACTAAGAAATAATGAATTGCTGTTCGAAAAAAATCACTTTATTCATTAATTTAAACATATGTGGGATGGATGACTTCGTTCAATCAGGCACTGCCATGTATTGTCGTTCAAAACTACCAAAACGTCATCACGTTGAGTGAATATCAGAAGTGCCTCAGCTGTCCCAAAGCTCCTCGAGCTAATTGAAAATTTTTCTGTTGACAAATAATATTGATCTCTAGGAGCCAATTAGATTTGATAACAGAAAGGAGCTGAAGGGGGACAGCCCTACTAGTTTATTCACATGTGCCAGCGGATATACTCACTCGTTGAAAGCCTCAATTGCCGAACCAAATCGCTTATTAGCGCTACTACTCTCTCGGGACCCAAACATATTACTGCGATGTCACTAGGGACATTCTGTGACTATCATAGACGTGAAATAATGATCGACGTTTAAATAAATCGGTTTCTATTTCCGAAATGCATCCAGCAAAAAGGATGATCTACTAATTGAGGTGTTGTGCTGTACAATTAATTTTCAGACCGAGGAATCTCCAGAATCGAGTCAATTCCTCTTTCCAATTCGCCACGTTCATGAGAGAAACTCTAATATACAGGGTAATCCATGTTGCACTGATACATATTTCAAAACAATTCCAATGGGCGTTTGGACATTTTTATTTGATTGACTTCCATTTAGGTTATTTTCGGAAGATTCATAATAAGGACCTTCGATTTGCAGACGTGGCATTACCACATCAGCGAAAATGCACACACCATGAATTAAATGAAGAACCTAACCTCAATAATATGAACCATCTTTGCTTTTATGGTTGGGTCAAACCTATGGTCATGATTATGGTGCATAAATTTACTCGTGGTCAACTTATGCTATCAAGTAGTTTATTGATTCATTTATTTAAAAAATGAGACAGGATTCAATTTGAAAATTTATCGGCCTATTACTTGTCATATTACAATGACACATAAACACAAAGTTGTGTTTACGACTATGATTGTGTTAGTGATTTAGGACTATGCTCACGATTATGAGGCATAAATTGACCCAAACTCATTACCCATTCTATCGTCACTTGCCCTAATCGTTTATTATTAAATAGGGCCCTTTTCACTGACTCTTTTCTATGGTACCTATTTGCACCCACGCGTGTATACAACAATAAATGATAAGGCGGGGAAACACAATGCAAGTCTTATGTTACATTAAATTTTTGGGGTTGGGTCAAGATAGGAATCCTGTCTGGGTAGAAATCTCACGTCAAACTAATCAGACACCTGATATTTTTTGATGGCTGATAGCGAAGCGATCCTAATTGTTTCTTTGGTAGACAATGAGAAATCTCGTTAATTACCTCTTGAGCATAGCATGAGAAATGGAGCGTATACTCAATTGAACATTCCGAACTGGTTTGGTGGTCGACTGAAAAAAAAAACGATTCGTATTTGCCCAGGGGGAGCTACCGAAAAAATTGTCACAGCGCACGTCACTTCGTTAATTTGTAGTGACTATTCACCAGTACGACGACATGGAGATAGTAGGATCCTCTTTACTCATTGAAGCATTCTCAGTGATGCTAATAAAGTCTCGATGCTTATCTCGAATCACAGTTATTATGTCATTGACTTATTATATAAACTGAAGTGTTTGTGCAAGGTCGACCAAGATAACTATTATGCTTTCATCTCAACTTGCATTTTTAGATTTGTTTTGCTTCACTTCTACAGCTCAGCGATAAAATATAGGTTAAACTATAGCTGAGGACACCACCATATTCTCAAAAAACTTCTTGTTTACTATTAGAGAGAAAATTTCTGCCGGCTAGCCATTTGGTCTGTTGTTCAGGGAGAGTAAAAAAAAGAAGAAAACGAGACTAACCACAAAGAGCAGTTACTCTCCCACGGTAACTGTCAACTTACGGATTACCGTTATTCCAAATCAGACAAACGTTACACTTTTTGTACTCCACTCAATATTTATTTCACTGTGTGCAATTAAATAATTCCCGAGTATTAGCAAGAATAAATACCCTCAAATTCACTCACCTTAAGTTCATTATCCAAGGAGTTGATACAGCGAATCGAATGAGATAAGGAACAAAATGAACAAAAATTTTAATGACTGTGCATTCCACCAAAATCTGTGATCTCATCGGTTCATTGTCGTCTCTACCCCTTAATTTCTAATTTATTACATTTTGTTTGCTGTTTGAACACCTCTTCACTTTGTGAGGATACTCTTCGTACTTTTCATGTAATGGATATTAATTGCTGTGTCACTTTGGCTGTTTATTTTGTCAATTCGCAAGTAATTATTATCGTACGTGAAGAACATTTAACCATTGGACAGTGACAAAGCCAGATTATCATATATTTTGAGATACTTGGTAGCGAGATGAGTTTCTGTATGAGTTCTGATGAAACAAATGCAAGTGCATTTCAGTATTTTTTTACTACAATCATAATCATCATAGTACAAAGTATGTATTTCATTGAAGAGCCGATATCTTGAATTTATTCATAGAATTAGTAAGCAGATGAATGTGACGCGATAGTCGATACATCGATCGAACTTTTCTTCTTAACTAATATGTAGAAATGCCGCAATACTCATAAAGTCAATGCACTATTTATATGCACAGACTTAATAGTATGCGTATCGCTAACGTGTTATATTTCGATACCGATGATTTGTATGAAAAAAGAGATACCCATGACATGTGACCTACTTCCGAAGCACCCTTGATTAGATACTTCAAATTCGATACGCCAATGAATTTATCTATCGTTTTAGTTTGTGTTTTGTTTCGCGAGTTACTATGAATTCTATGTTAGTTACGAGGGAGTAATAAAAAATAATATACAACGGCAATGGGATTAGAAATTCAGTTTGTTCATAAATGAATATATAGAAACGAATGAGTTGAGAAAACCGTTAAACTGTAATATGTTCGACATACAAGGAAAAGAACGTAAATCGCAAAATATTCAAACGTGCGTACCAAGATTTAATAGGCAATAAACAGCAACATAAATAACGAGGTGGCATATAAATGTCCAACTCTGGGGAGAATTTTTATAATGAAAATTTCATTTGATTATTGGTTTCTTGGAATCATCAATGACACATAAGGAAACAAAAAATACTAATTACTTATAGATAACTGCAACTATCACAATACTAGAAGCAAAATATCACATTTCGTAATCAAAATGGACAACGGCAACAGCGCATATTCTGACAAGCTGTCACATTTCTCTTCCTCTACGTAGTCTAGAGATATGAGTTCAATAGGTCTTTAATCTGACAAATGAAGGACAGACTACAAAGATGAATTGTCTGTTTTTTACACCATTCCAAAGAATGAAGCTTCTCATGCCAATTGGTTCGGACGTGAAACAGTTAATACCCTGTACAAAATCGGAGGCAATCACCTTCACGCTATTATGCAGCAACGCCTTTTTGATTCCAATGATTCAAAGTTCGGTTTATTGAAAGACTTTCGTTCGGATCTCGTTATTATGTCCGGAGGCGATTGTAAACTGCAGTTTTAAAAGTTTTCGTCACCGCTTTCATCTTTCATCGCGGACCAGCAACCAATTAGAGTTCATCGGATACCTTCAATAGTCTAAGAGCCAGTGCATTATTTTGCGGGTTTTTTTGTTCGGTCGAGAAGGTATAAGTATGATGCCAGAGCGGCACAGTGAACACTGAGAACCAATTCGCGGTAGAAAATGCGCTAAGGCGTTTCTTCTTTTTTACATTTTACACAGCAATTCAAAGGAGAGCATGCTTGTTATTATTCGCAAGAATATCGAACTGGTATTGAATTTGATTCTTTTGTAGGTCATGAAAATAGCTGAATTCACAATGATCAAGAAAAAAGTTGTCAGATTATTACCAATAGATCGAAATATTTCGGAAAATGACGAATAAAATCTATACGCCTATTAGGGATAGCAAGTATCGTAATTTAATCAAAATACTGTGAAGAATTTCTGAAACTGTGTAGTCTAACTAAGCACTGGCTCGCTGACTATGATTTCGTGATTTCTTATCGTATCGTGATAGATATTTGTGGTCCCGTTCTTATCTTGCCATCTCAAATAATATGCTTACCTTTATGAAGACGTAAGATGTGGAATGAAGAGAGGTCAGACACATTAAAACTCAGCTATTTCGAGATTCAAAATTAACTCCATTGCAATTATAGGAAATATCAATAAACGTATATTTATCTGCTACAGAAAGAATATCATTCGATTCAAAGAAATTCCAAGGCTTCTAATAACAGCTCATTATTTATTTGTATTATGGATTCTAACGAATTAGAAACTTTCGTCACATATATCTGTCATCCATCAATAATCTTTCACTGAAGCTGTACTTTTTTTCATGGGAAGCAGTCATGATATTTCATCATTTCATGTGAGTCTGAATACGTCACTTGTCGTATCACAAAATGTGAGCTTGGAAAGTTGGTACATAACCTCAAAAATCCATCAATATTTATGATTGTGATGGTGATTTGAGACCACGACTAAGACTATAACACTTAGGTCGTCCAAACGATACCGGTCGATACCGCCTTTTCACACTCCGGCATAGTTTTCAGTTCAGCTGAATCAGACAATAGTTTAGATAAATAGAATGCTTTAATGACACTGATAATATTATTAGGTGCGAGTCCTAACAATGTTCTAGTAATGATAGATAAGAGAAATAAAAACAAAAACAGATCGGGTTCGCTATAAAAGTTTCATGAGATAAGACAGTTGACAGTGTGGCCCGATCGATAAATTATTCATTGCATACAAATGAGAGAATAAAAAGAAAATGATGTTCGAGTAAATACACAGAAATAAAAACACTACAGGTGTGATACACACAAAAGGCATTAAATGCTGCCTTGTCTGACTGAATGTTTTTTATGTATAGAGTTTTCTAAATTTATTCCATGTTTACTTACGAAAAATGTCGGGATCACTATTCACGCTATTGTACAGGTAATAAACTCATAACAAGATTCAAATATTGTAGTACAAAATTATATTTTTATTTGGAAACGAGTATGGAAATTTCTACTGGAAAATAATCTAGTACCATAGCCAAGAAATCGAGGACAATTTATTACACCACCTGATGAGGTGCTAAGAATTGTGTTTTATACTGAGTGTCCCCAGAACAATTCAACGAAGGATGACAGAATTTATAGTCATTGAAAAAAATGTGTACCGCCACATCGGCAATTCATAAAAATGATTGCTATTCGGAATAATCAACTTCCGGTTCAATAATCGATTTTAGTGATTTAATTTTAATATCAAAATCAAATGAAGGACAGAATATTGTGTAGTTGATTTCAATCATCGATCTAACAATGTCTGTATTTGATTACGCCCTGTAGTATCCCCTCTATAAAAATTGATTCGTTCCGGAAAATGTGGGTAACATTATTTCACGATTACTAGCTAAGAGATCCGTATAGCAATATTTGATTGTGGCAGGCCCATATATAACTTCCACAGAAGGCTGGCTTGGCATACAACAGCAGGAGTTGACGGAAGCATAGCCTGCCGTTCAACAGAACAAGCCATTTAACTGCAGGATTTATTGTTGCCACCCCACATGTTTCAATTCTCCAAGAGGTCTCTATTCCTCTAGCAGTTCATCATTATAAGAGACCTCGTATGTATGAGGTGATTCACGAACACAGTCAGTTATTGATTTATTCCTCAATAAATTCACAAAATATTGTCCATTAAATAACCCTCAATAGTTTTGCTATCGTTTGTTGTGTTCATTGTTACCGCTCTTGTAAAACACTCTTGATAGAATTGAAATTTTAAATTAACTATCTGCGAACCAATTTGAAAATCATTCTGGTTCAGTTGGTACACCTATCAGAATTCAATACAATCGATAATTGCTATCTTAGAATCACGTATCAAATAATCGAAAATAATCTTTCGACATACATACAAAGAACAAAAAGTGAAAACTGCAATAACAAGAGATTTGTGCACACTTCGTTATATAATTGCCCAAGTAATTGATATGAGCCAAGTAACAGAGAAACATTGATGAATATGTAAAAATATCACATCCCAACAAAATAATGAAACATGCTCCGACATTCAGAATTTTAATGTACTTTACAAGACAATATCCTGAAAGAAAGGTGTACGCCCTGTATGATAAAAAGGAAAGTAAAAACGCTACTAATCAGCTTTTTTTCTAATTTTCCTTGGGCATAACCTCACAATTCACAAGTGTGTGTTAAGGCCGTAAATGCTCACTAATTATCCATCTATCTGGTTATCTACATGAAATTTGTTTGTCCCACGGGCAGCAGCTCTATTACGAAATCCCGAGTCCACTTTTCCTCGCTAAGGAGATAAGAAACTTGATTTGGGCACCTATAATTTTTCTCATTAAAAATATGACATACTTACGTCGATGTACGTTCTGAGTAGCCCGTTCACTTGAGGTATGGTGATTGCCAGAAAGTAAAATGGTTCCAAGTATATCACGATAAACTTCTGTGACCCTTGGAATTATATTCACCAAATAAAGATGATGTACGGGCCAACTAGACGCACTATAGGTGTGAGAATAAACATTTAAACATTCTGGAATATAATTCCAACCTTCATACGAATCACTTCTAAACCTATACTAAAATAATTCACTTCATATTCTATCTAATAGCTAAACTCACCCATTAATCATTACTGCAAATATTTGATCATATAAAAGAATTTAAGTATTAGAAACAGAGACAGATTATCTTTCAACGAGTACATGATTATTGATTATATTCTATTTAAGGAAGAAAGTTGTGACAGCTTGATGACTAATGGACCAACCACTGCAATAAAAATACGTCTAGAGCTCCGGCCGTCGGATTTTTTTTATTGTGCATATTTTGAGATGATTCAATTCATAATTCAATATTATATAGTAGCAACAACATTACATGATTATGCATCATGATGAGGTTTCTAAGATCTATTTGGCTCTCACTTCTTTACGATGAATTCAATGACGGATCCCACCCATGGAATGTTACCTATTCAGTTTATTTCGCACTCAAGTTATGCTGCACAAATTTCGAATTTCCCCTTGTATGAACGGAAGCAAGTGTAAATTAGTTCTATTCTCGTTTGGGTTCATTGTGCATTTGGTTAAATATTGTTACATTTCTATTTGAATTTCAATAATAAAAGAACAACTACTATCGATTCTTCTTTCATTTTTTGAGTATTGTTATACATTACAAGTGTTAGCGGTGAATAATGAAGGTGTCAGGTACTTGTAACCTATTAATTATTCGTTGGTGTCAGGTAGCACGTGGGAAGCACGAAGCACGCTGCAGGTTACGGCGTTGCCGGATTCACCAAGAAGTCAGATAACCTCTGATTTTAGACTGAATTTTCGAATGACTTCTCTTCGGATAGAAATCCTGGAGTCGGCTTGTTTTAAAAAAGTTCATTGTCTTCTGAGACTTGTACTCTCTTGAAGATGACAGCTCAGTTATCAAATTTAAATTGATCTTGTTATGTTGTCAAAATCGAGCAGCAAAAATTCCAGCATAACATTGCTCTAAAAACTGTCTGCTCTCGAAATTCGTTCCTCGACCAGCTCTGTAAATGTTTGGCGTCCTCAGCATTTTTATCGTCTGTCTTAAAGTGTGCCTTGAATTTTGAACTTGGGAACGATGCGATATTTTTAAAGCTATTTCCCATAAAGTCTGACCTTGCTGATGACCGACCTGAAATCTGAGTGGCAGACACGATGTAGTTAGCGTTTGTTACTCAATAAAGCATCCTTCTATCAACTGTCTCGATCTGCAGAGTGGATTTTACGATTGGAAGCTTCAGTCAATGGAGGTGATGTGTCTATTTAAACGGGCCTGGTGGTCTCTTTCCTCTGTTGACGTATCAAAAATAACAAATAATGCAACAGGGAAATGGCCTAAAACGATCCCGCGTTATGTATTTCTTGGACATGTTACAACTATGAGCCTAATTATAGTTTCAGAAATTTCTTTTTTGCGATTCGCCTCACGACGCTTCTGTTGTGTTTATTTTCGATTTAGATGGTATTTTTTTGTTAAACCATTGACACGTTTTATTTTTAGAAAACACTGGATGAACTCGGTACGTTTGAGACCGACCGACCCACTGCCAGATTTTTTATTAGTGGGGAAATACTGCCAACAGAATTGATTCATTTTCGTTATAGTTCCTTTTAAAGAATGAGGTTGTTTTGATCTTTTGATACTCAATCCTCACTCTGTCCACCAATGGGCACTTCACTTCCATTAATGTGTTATCTGTTCTCATTCTTCTTCTTGTTGAGATCGACATTGTGAATTTACAACAGGGATTTGACATTCCAAAACAAATGGCGTCTGTGCAGGAACATTTTCACTTCGATTATCATTAAAAAATCGAAGTTTACATGCATAGATGAATGTTGGGATCTAGTGAAGACGAGATCACAAATGGATGAGAAACAGGTGTTCATAAATTCACCTTAAGGAAGAGCTCTTATGGTCTATGAAAATAGCACCATGTTTATATGTTTGCATGTATGACTAAACAGATTTGAACGCGATACAAGTCTTGCATTTTCTGTTTGTTTCTGATAAAATATTTTGGATGCCAACAAGTAAACATCATTATTATGCACACCATTCTTTCATATCATGTTTTCGTTTCACGTAATGACCTTCTGTTTCATTTCCATGCATTTATTTCAAACCAAATACCCATGGGCACTTCCCCTGAAGTGGATAAATGCAATTGTATTTCGGGGAATAGTTTCTGAGCTCTTGTAAGTGCCTATGCAGCTGAAATTTCAAAGTTGAAATGATGTTATGTCATACTCGCTGTAAGGTGCCAAAATATTGAGAACGTATTTTTGGCACCGTTTCGCGTATGATAAGTATGCATAATACGTTAGATTTATTCAGTGCTCATACAGTGTGTCCGATTCCTTCTGTAACTGGATACTCAGTTCAAGCAAGAAACATTTTTATAGGAACTGGATTGAACCCAAAACAGCTTGCGAAACAATTTTTCTATTCATTATAATTTCATTGATAATATTCAGGTATTCTAATAGTTCGAAATATGTTTTTATAGTTACACGGCATCAAGGGGCAAATAATGAGATGCTACAGATTATCATCCAAATGCTGTCACATCAACAACTGAACGCTGAGAAATGCCCTGAGGTCGTCATTAAAGTTGTTTGAAATTCAAATCGTGAAGAAATTAATTCATAAATTCCAAACATGTAAACATATTTTTATCGGCATAGAAAGGATGCACCATACCAAACTACCCGTAGATACAGTGAGAGATTTTGAGATCTTTAATTATCTTTGCATATTTCTGAGCTCGAATTGAATTTGGTGAAAGGTTTCATTTCTTGCATTGATTTATGCGAATTACAATGGTCATACTTGATTTTACATTGTCCTGAACATTTCATATAGTTGTTATCCATACAGTTTAGGAAATAATTCATTAACATTAACGTGATTCAATGAGAGCGAAAAGAATAACCTGCTAAGGTCATTATAATTCTGTTACTTGATTGCGTTGATAGCGTGCGTCTCTCTCGTGTGGGATTATATCACACTTGCTTTCTTTGTTGCCCTTATAGAAACCTGTCTATACCCCAGTCACATTTTTCTGAAACTATATTGAAGAAATATGCAGCTGAAATCTTCATGTGTAATAAATTCAATATAATTAGAAGTAAAATTGATATACATTGCTGTTTCATCAGGGGAGTTATCCCTTTAATGGAAAATATCTGTTTATGAGTCATAAACAAACATTTTCGTCTGCTAAAAGTTCTCCTTAGGGCTTTCAAGATTGCAACTTTGAATTTACGCTCATCCAATTATATTTCAGCTTGGGATTTAAAATCACTGACACTGATCCAAAGCTGCAATGAAGTATGAGTGTTTTAAATACTCCTAATTAAAGACTTCAAACAAAAAAAGTGATGGTAGTTAGTAGGTAAGAAATAGAAAATCCAGTCAATTAGTAGCACTTACTTTGTATGTCCAATGTCTGCAATTTTATTTCAGTATAGCGTTATACTTGTAATCTAGAAGTGTATATTTTCTTGAAGATGTTTATTGTTTAAAAGACAACTAGTATAATCCAGTGTTATCTCAAAAAATGAATCACTGTGCAATGACTTTATTGGTCGTCCAATTTAATTATTACCAAGGTCGTATTTTATGACTACGATCAAGACTATGAATACATTTCAAATCTGACATTATTGAAACCAGACTATAACTAAGATTGCTTCAGAATATCAACCAAGGGTACACAATAAATGGTAAACTTAACCTAACTCTGTTTCGGACAAACAGCAACTTTAGCTACTGATTTCCAGATTTCCCTATTTTCGTCGTGCCTGTGATCAGGAGCAGTGCCTTACAATTTCCGAGAATGTATTTCGATTTCTAAGTTGGCTGTGGTTGTTTGAAATTTGATTGTTTATCCTGATTTACGAGCATCCGGTAGAACGTAGACTAATTGTACTTCATATAATAAATATATCCTGATCCTCTTCTCTTTGTGAACGATATATGCGGAGAGTAATTTCACTAACGACAGTAATTGTATACAGAATGTTTAGACAATGAGTTCGTATACACAAGGTTTCAGCAAAGATTGAATGTAGTGCAAGAGAAAAGACGACAAAACAAACTGATTTTGAAATTTAACTACGATTGGTTTATATTGAAAAACGTCAGTTCTCACTGCTGTGCTTCTTAAAACAATTTAAAAATACAAAAGAAACTAGTAGTTCGTATTCTCAGAATCGCCCTGCGAGTACGATATCTAAAAACAATAAAAACGCAATGTTCTACCAAGAAATGAATGAACCTACTTTGCACGTTCTCATATTTATTCATGCGCCGGTATATTTCGGTGCGCGCCGAAACCTATAATTTAGTAAATGGTGTTGGAATCGCTCGGAACTTAATTCGATCAGAATACATTAATGTCAAGGGATTATCCCAAGAAAGCACTCGACTGACCTTGACAACTGTTTATTCGATTTTCCAGCGAAGTTGGCGCCTGTAAACGACCTCATACATCGCGGATTCTTGTGGACATACAATGTGTCTATCGTACTGCGATAAGAAACATCGTGTTACTAGGTGAAGTGTTAAGTTAATCCTCGAGAAATCTCTTTCTTAGCGACATCAATAAGGGAATTGCAGAGCTTAGCCTAACGTGACTTTATCGGTTTCTGTTGGAATGTTGTTCTTGAATTGAAAAATGTGATTTTTTGAATAATGAAAATGGACATTCATCTGGTCCAATTAATATCTGGAATTCGCTCTCACCCTGTGCGTCATAGGCTCAAATTATTCACGATTATAGTCGTGAAGAATTTCCATGGTTAGGTAATAGTCCAAATTGTGTCATGACAAGTGACAAGCCGATATTTTCCAATCGAGAATAGCATCATCTGTAGTCTTGAGGGAAGATCATTCTGAGAGATTTGGTCATTATCAAAATATTTCATCGGTTGGTCACTTGGCCATATCGTGACTTTATCATATACGTAAGAACTTTCAAGGTTATGTTTTCATGGCCAAGAGGCGTTTTCTACTGTGTGTAAGCTCAATGTAGGTGAATTTCAGGAAATTAAAAACAAGCTAGAAATCAAAGAATTAATAATGAACTTTAATCAACCAACTCACTTATACAGTGTGTAAAAGCCAAATGGAATAAATTCATTATTTCGGTTACTGTACATATTTATAAAAAGTCCCGAAACACGTCAAATTTGAATTATAACTTGACATTCTTTAACGTGAAAATGCAACCCCTACCTTCAACCCCCTTAGAATGACAGGTACAACCCCCAATTTTTTAAATGGGAAGTATAGGCTTGTGATATATCATTTGAAAGGTCTCTTCATTCTCTATTCAAAAATGTTATTGTTTTTAAATTTAATGCAAAAATTAACATAATATGAGAAAGTGAACAAAAACCGTAGCAATGTGGTTTTTAGATGGTAACCATTAAAAAACTTTAAAGTATTTCCGTGGCAACGCTATTTTAACAAGCAGTAGTAAATTGTTTTATTTAAGTTGTCATTGTTGTAATTTAAGTATAAAGTTTGTTCAATTCAATTCTGAAAAATGGTTAGATTAACGGAAATGCATAAAATAACAGTTTTACAAATGATTGGTTACGGAGATAACATCCGAACACAACAGGAAGTAACTCGCCTATTTCATGAGAAATTTCCTAATTTACCGCCTATATCCCAAGGAACAATAAGTAAAATAGAAAAGCAATTTCGCGAGTTTGGTCATGTAAGGCAGATAAAAAAAGCAGCTGCTAATGCACTGAGTGATGAACTCAAATTAGATGTGTTGCTTGAGTTTCAGGAAAACCCACATACATCGAGTAGACAGGCATCCACTACATTCAATGCTAGCCATACATCGATAGCAAACATATTAAAAGAAAATAAATTGCATCCGTATAAGATGATACCTACTCAGGAGCTCATGGAAGACGATTTTGATAGGAGAACTTTTTTTTGTGAGCAAATGATGGACATGTTGGATAACAATATTATCCAATTAGAAGACGTTATGTTTTCTGATGAGTGTACTTTTTTACTTAACGGTCATGCTAATCGGCAAAATTGCCGCTACTGGTCCACGGAAAATCCTCACTGGATGAGAGAAGAACACACTCAATACCCTCAAAAGGTTAATGTTTGGGCAGGGATTGTAGGGAACAATATAATTGGTCCCTTTTTTATTGAGGGCAACTTGAATGGCAACAATTATTTGGCACTACTTCAAAATGATGTCATTCCAACGTTGGCAAATTTATATCCTGATCCAGGTAATCCTCAAGTTCCAGCGAATACGATATGGTTTCAGCAGGATGGAGCACCACCACATTACCAACTTAATGTCCGGCAGTACCTCGATACAATATTTCCCAATCGGTGGATAGGGAGGCGAGGATCGATTGAATGGCCAGCGCGATCACCTGATCTTACATTATTAGATTTCTTTTTATGGGGATATGTGAAGAGCCATGTGTACAAAACTAAACCTTCTGATTTAAATGACTTAAAAGAACGAATAACGCTTGCGATTAGGTCGATCACGCCTGATATGTTAAATAATGTTAGAAGACAGTTTTATTTGAGATTAGGATGTTGCCAAGACGTTCGCGGAGAACATTTTGAACATCTACTTCATTAACATTCATAGTTCTTTTTCGTGTTCTACATTTTATTACGTTTTGCATTACATTTTAGTTTTTGATTGTATGTAGCGAATTTCGGTAACAACATGATATTAATTTTTTTTATGTTAATTTTTGCATTAAATTTAAAAACAATAACATTTTTGAATAGAGAATGAAGAGACCTTTCAAATGATATATCACAAGCCTATACTTCCCATTTAAAAAATTGGGGGTTGTACCTGTCATTCTAAGGGGGTTGAAGGTAGGGGTTGCATTTTCACGTAAAAGAATGTCAAGTTATAATTTAAATTTGACGTGTTTCGGGACTTTTTAGAAATATGTACAGTAACCGAAATAATGAATTTATTCCATTTGGCTTTTACACACTGTATACTCGCGCATTCACACATCGAAATAGTTCATAGAAGTTCTCCATTTTGTATACATCAGATTTAAATATTTACTATAACTAAAGAGCACACTTGCTAAAAGTGATTCAACACTCATCAGGTGCTTCTTTAATAGCACTGATTTAGTTCTATAATTGATGTGTAATGTGGCTGAAGAACAGTCAAACATTCGAATAATCGCGGCTTTTTGTTTATCTTTCATTGATTCAAGATATAGGAAGATGCTACCTCGGCCATAAAATACACAATAAAGGTACTCTATTTATAGTAATGATGACATGACACCTATTTCCAGAAAAACACTTGAACAACGCCATCCATTGAATTATATTTGTTGAAGATATTCGTATGTGGTATTCGTCGCATTCTGAATTGAACACCCTGTATCAATATATTATTATAATTGAGAATTATAATACAAAAGTATTTTTTTATTTATGACTTCGTGCTGGGCACTTAATTGTATTGTTTGGTTTGGTTATTTGTTATACAGCCTATTTTACATAGAGACATATTTTTATTGTTTTGTCATCAATATTAATATGGAGGACACGAAAAAAATACTAATCGACTGTCGAATAATTGGTACATTGACTTCTAAAATATCAAGCAGTGACGGCATTGACACATTACATTAGTAGAGAATTTCACAAAATCGTGATTATTATATGCAACAGATTGTCTACGTTATGACTGGTGGACTCGAATGTAATCCCAATCAAATATATAAATAATCAAAGGTAATACAGTCTCACAATGCCATAAATCATAATAAATTGTTGTCTAATTGGTAGCCGAAATCACCAATTACCGATAATATTCGAAGATCGGAATGTGTAAACTAGGCTAACGTAATTTTAGAACCACACGTTGGAATAAATAGGTTGTCGATGGATGTACACTGTGCAGCATATACAGATCATTTGAAAATCAGACAGTAGGTTGATTCCTTTCTATCGTCGATCACACTAACAGAGGATGTCTATGAATCCTATTCCTTTCCGGAAATCACTATTAATAATACACTATTTGAAACAAAAATGGCTCTCCAAACTATTTGGGGTAGTGAATTTTCAATTGAACACGCTGTATAGTGGAGGATGTGAAAGAGTTATTGTCAACTGACACGTCACAGTGACTACATATAATTGCAGCACTCTGTATGCGACTTGAATTACCTTTAATATCTTATTTCTATGCTAAATCGACTCGAAATTATTGAATCAATCTATGAATGTCAGATATGGATGACACATCTAGCAGTCAAAGTTGATTAGAATATTACGTACAGGATACGTCTGTATCAGATTGAGTTACATTCAATGAATAAATCCAGGTTTTTTATATTCATTTGCAAACGATATCACCTTCTTTTTCCACCATTTTCGAGATTGCTTTTGCATCTGAATACTCCTGGGTGCCCTTTCAAAATAGACAAAATAGAATACATCGTTCTTCTGTCCAGTTTTGTTGAGAAGGCAAAGTAATGGAGAATAGTTTACCGATTTCCTAATTTAAATTAACCATGTTGCCTATGTTGGGCTATAAAGTTATCATAACAGGAACATAACGGAGGCGGTACCCATACCAGATGAATAATTGTGTCTGTTATAATGAATAAAGGTAATAAATTTATTGAAGATGTATTGTTCACTTGTACACTTTGAATTATCGAAAATCTTATCTTTGGTTATGTTCACGTATATGTTTTCAGTGGTACTAAATGTAGTTTGTTTGTTTTTTTCAACGTAGGAAATATTACATTCATAGTGTACACCTAAAATGTAGTTGAAGTAGTTCATGACGTAAGTACAGAACTAGTGTTGGGTAGGGAACGTATTTTAATATGTTCTGTGACCACAGACTTTGGCACTTTTCACAGATGACAGATTATTGAGTTTCCTGTCATGTCATTAATCAGGAAAATTCAATTATCTTTGTAAACAAACATGTCTACCCCTCTAGTTTCACGTTATTCTTTATTCAATTTAATTCGCTGTTCAAAGTGTAGTTACCAACCGAGCTGGCAGACCCAACGAACAATAAAATATTTTGGCAGCCGTCACCATATGTAAAAAATATTAATCACGAAGCAAGGTGGCCTCATCAAAGCTCGTAAGTGAATTTCCCTATCATACAGACGAATGAATCGCTGCAAAGAAATTCGCTTATGGTGGATTCACGTCGAGAGGCGCAGTTTGGAGGCATTATTTAGTCGGATCACTTGTTAGGGCATTGCAAGGTAGAACTATTTCTGTCCGGTTTTTAATGGACCCCGAAGTTTCAATAGCGAGCAAGCGGTCGATGAAAAGGTGCCTTTTTGTTCATCAAAATTAGCAACGGCCTCATGTCGGAGCTGATCCATCACGGAATCGGACTCGCAGGATGACGATAACGGCCTGCAGGATCGGGCCTTTTCACTCGTGGTCAGAAAATATACAGGGTGCACCGATAAGAAGTGTTCTATTCAATTATTCGATCATCAAATTTATACACGAATTTTCGTATAAAGGCATTCACTTGGACTTGCCATGAGTTTTTTTCTGCAGAAACTTTCGAGAATTTTGGGCTTTTTCGATCAATCCAATGATTGGATAAGGTGAAACATAGTTCAGTGCCGTGTTTAGCGCATCATTTGGACTCCATAGTCAAAATTGACATATTTTTTGTAATAATATTTACTAAGGAAACATGAGCTCCTAATGGACTTTACCGGAAATTTACTTGATGCGTCAGTAAATCAATTCGAATAGCTCGAACTTGAAATTTCAAAAAATACTCTAGTTTATTGTCGACAAAATGAACCGTTTTCGAGGAATGTGATCATATTTCATCCTCAATCTCAAAATCATAAAGTTCAATTGTTCATTCCATTATGAAGAGCGTCAAATGTCAAAAAGGATTTAATGTTGATGTCCTGAACTGATTGCATCATTGAACATGAACGTGATAATGATGTCCCATGCTTTCAATCGAATTCTTTAAAGACTGAGATGTCATCTCATTATATTTGCACGTATATTCACCGTGAAACGGTTTCTCAAAATAATGAACAAGTTCCGATATCATGATAACTAATTTGCATTATGCCTTCTGAAAGGTGATTATGAAGTATGTAATGAAGTTGATGAAATGAGGAAAATTTCAGTATGTTGCTTCTACATATTCGCATAATCTCATTAGTTTCTATGAAAACTGCCAACGTTGCAAACGCTTTGCAGTGGAATAATTAATATGGGTACTTATCGTTACATATTATTTTGTGAATGACACAATATACGCAACGAGTACGTGCATTTGATCACATCGCGACTCTATTATTTTGAAACTGAATCAACATTTTGATGAGTGGGTAGCATGAAAGGTAATAAATTTTTGAACATGGTAGGAGTTTGCACTTCTGGGAAAACTAAATTATAATAAGCAATCAAGTTGATAATGAAGTTTAGTGCTGTTTTATTTCAACCTATTGTAACACAAAAGAAAAACACAAACTACATTACATGCCCCCTTGAAATAATAAACTGAATTGATTCGAAGAGAACGAACTTCGAACTGTCAAAAAAAAAACAACGAATGCGACCTGATATCGTCTGAACAAATGCACCACCTACGTAACACTAGAAGTCCTTAATGAAACTTGGATGACTGTCATTTTCATATCTGCCCTTCAAAATTTAATTGATACCAAAATTTTAAAGGCCCGGAGAAAGTTAATCAGTCATTTGTTGATACGTGCCCCCGCACAGATCCTGCATAAGTGACTGCTACCTAGCATTCCCATTTCGTATTCAGTAAGAATTAATTGAAAATTATCGTATATTAACATCCAATTAGGGACAATCCATCGTAATATTACCATTACGATCGTAATCGGTGACTTCTCAGTTGGTTGACTTCACTCCTTGAAAAATAATATTCGCCTGGCTTTGAGGATTGTGTCGTTATCATACCGAGTGTCCCAAAACAATCGTACTGAGCTCATTATTCACCAGTCAGCTTCGACAGTTGACAGTTTTCAAGACGTCTATCCTTACCTCATTGATGCCTCAATGTTCCCAGCTATTACTCAACCAATCAGAAGTTCGGTGGTCAGTTAGATACTTATTATTTTGCCATAATGATATTGAGAGATAACCAGAATAAAAATTATAGTTATCTCAGCGTTTGCTGTTTCCGTTTGTTTGATTATTCGTAGCGCTACGTTGTTATTAGACCGCTAATTTTATGTAATCCATTTCGAAATGAATGTAGACGTGATACTAGACACGGAGTCAACGGTTTCGGCGAAACAGAAACGGTTCTGCTAGTAGATAAATATGCAAAAACATTCGCTAATCGACCTCGCTCACTTCGATGCTTGAATGAAAAATTAATTAATGATTCAATGTCTTGATCATCGTCGATACTATTCTATGAATTACCATGAATCAATTAGTTTGCGTTTATACATAGAATGTTATAAGATACGTGACATTAATCAGGTGAGGAGGAATTGGTCCTCTAAAACGAAAGGAAATTGGCGATAGAAATGTGACTAGTAAATGTTGAATGTCACGTACTAACACCCACTTAACTGAGCTTGACTCATGATACGGCGGTCACGAGGATTTGCCAAACTATAAAGTTCAAAGTATTTTGAATCGATTGAATGTCGTGTCAAAATTTTCAAATTCGCAGGAATTCGGGATTCTTAAAAGTAGCCTTATCTTGTATGTGAGTACGTGTATATAATTTGGGACGCGTGAATAGCTCAATGGGTATTAAATTCGAGATATTCAGACGTGATTTAAGGAAATAAACATAATAGACTATAATGATGGATGATATGTGCTTAAATTGAAATGTTTTGAAAAGAAGCGATAGAGATGTGTAATAAATTACGATTAATATGATAGAATGAAAAATAATCAGTATTAATAAGCGACAACGCTTTTTTTTAATATTCATATGCCCTATTCGAGTTCATTCCAATATGCAGTCTTATCGGACAGAAATAAATCGATGGTAAACAAAGTATGTGCATTGGAAAACGTGACTTTGGAATGAGTTATTTGACCAACAAAACAAATTTATTTAACTTGCGACATTCCAATGATGCAATTCACGTTTTTCTTTTGCTATCAACATTCTAGTTCTAATGTCCAAAATTCCAGATAATATTATTTTTAGCACATGTTGAAAATGTTTATATCAATTCAGACATAGAGTTCCCACAGGGTATAACAAGGACATCAACAGAAATCACTGATATATTTGTTATGGTAATGGGGAGAAAGTTGTAATCATGAATCAGTTGTTTCGAATTCACATAAACAATGGAATTGTATTCAAAAACCGCAACATTATTCCTGGTCATAGCAGGTAATGAAAGTTTGCAGAATTGTGACATCAATTTTAATTCTAACAGAACTACTATTTTTGAGATTCGAAAGATTCTTCGTATGTTTCGGAATTTTTTGTTTTAAAACTTCATGATTCAATAGGTACTTATTTCAACCACAGTTGCTAATCAAGTGGTCGTTGAGAACATGAAAATAGCATAACTATATTGTTGTTCTATTTGTTCCGTAATAAAAGAAAGAGCATTTGGGTCAGATCATATATATTCATTCTTTAATTACTTCTATAAATATATTTCACGATACTTACAGGAATTTGAGATAACGATAATAATAATAATAATTGTGTTTAGACTGCAAACTGAGGGGTATAAAAGTAGGTCTAGGGTTCGAATTGCAAATTTTCAGCTCTTATTGATCATTGAGTAAGCTGAAAATATCTTTGGCAATTCAAATATATAGAATAAAGATTTCAATCTACATAATTCACATGCTGAGAGGAAAACAAGTGTTATATAAATAAAAATTGTATATTTGTTGTGGAAAATCTACAGCCTTGTATCATTTTATTACACTGTATTGAAGATAATTTCTTGAAATATTTCATAAGAACCAAGAATCTCTAATGGTTCCTTATTAAGTGAAATTGAAACCATCAATCTGATGCCAGAACTTGAATTTTATTAATTATAATTAAATCATTTCCATCATAACGTTATTGGGTTGTTTGAAAGACATTCCATCGGATTTGAAAGTAGGCAATGGATTTAAAACAGGTGCATGTGCTTCTGACATCAACTAGTTTCAGTAGAATTTATTATACCTAGATAATAATTTCAGGAAGTGTCTGATAACATTACGAAAGCTCTTGAATTATCGTCATTTTCAGTTTTCATTTTAATCGAATTCAGGCATTAAGTGCTTGTCAACTCATTAGATTACGAATGTTAATATTAATAAAGCAGACAAAAATCTCTCGAGAATATTCCTCTCTTGTCTAAAACATTCCAGTCGGTATTTCATAAGATGAATCTTCAATAAGCGATTTTCAAATAACGGCTCGATCAGAATTGACATTATCATTGACATGACTCGGAAAGAGAAAATAGACTTTTGTCGTGAAATGTGTTTCATTGTATTCACCAACTTCAAAATTTTGAATGGGAAATAGAGCCTATTGTTTTGATATATTGAGTATATATTTCCTTCGAGGCTTTAGAAAGATGATGTTATTAATTAGTATAAGACAGCGCTACTTCCAACAAATGCAAGACATTATTTATTCTCACGAAACTGGTTTATTTCTTCATGCGATTCCGAAACATGAAATAAATTCTGGATCGTGTGTGGTAATCAAAACATTCGATTCTATCTTCAAGTCGGTGACGCGACTGATACAAATTAGAATTCGAGACGACTTGTTTTTCTCCATAGATCTTTGAAGGGTTGAAGAAGATTGACAGACCGTTTCTTCTACCATAGTGATGCAATTCAATAAATCCTCTTGATAGGTGGACAGAAACCATCATTCCTGTTCAAAACAAAAATTGCAAATTCCAATGTTTCTCTGAATACATGTGGGTATCCCAAGGATTTTATGCTGCCAACACAGTTTTAGGTCTATGAAAAATATATCAGCATTCATTGTGAACGTTTCAAAACCAGGTCATAAAAATAGTTTTATAACTCATTTGGAAAGTTTTTCTCACCTGACTATCAAGAAACAGAAGAGAAATTGGTGGTTTATACACTGTGGACTTTTCGGCCTTCGTTTGGAGATTGAAAAATTGCACGTTTATCATTATCTGTTTAAATAACATTGAATGAAAGGGTATTCTAAAACGTTGTCTCAAGGTTGTTCGGTAGAATGTGGTTACAATTACTGAAGACTCTTGAATAATTGAGAAACGTTTAATTTTTCCAATCCATTATTATGATAATAAACCAATTAGCTGAAAATGAGAAGCATGGCAACATTGTATTTCCGCACACAAAATCATCAAAGTTTGATTAGACAGGAAACATTATTTCATCATTTCTTCTTCTTTCTATGCTGTTTACACAAGACATTTTCTGATAAGAATTCATGAAAGTTTGTTATCACGGTCGTGAATTAGTTATTGAGAAGTTCACTTGCCAGGATTACAATTTCACAGTGTGTACTACTGATCACTTACAATATTTGCACAATGGAATGTTAATATTATGATATAACACTTCAATATTTACTTAGTATTATTCTCCGTTTGATATTTGGAGTTCCTCATCATTCATAATTTTCGGTCATTCGAAAAATAAAGCTTCAAATAATACAAGCAAGAAGTTTGTTCGTTCAAGGTCATTCTTTGCATCTTCACTGATCTGACCTAGAGAAAGAGAGTCAGGCAATCAGGAAGTGGGGAAAATAAATGAAAATTCGGATTGAAATAACTTCTAAGGTGCATGAAAATAAAACTGTCAACCTGAACACTTAGTTTGCCAGTAATTCTAAATATTTCGTAAGAGGCCTGTACGACCTCCTCGGAATGGAATCTCATGAATATCAAGCACCGAATGATCGCTAGTAATTATCGAATTATCGATACTTTTATAGCATTCGGAACGAGCCAATAATGGAGTCAATTGAGACGATTAAAAACAATCCATTTGACTCCCTAGAGGCGGTCTATCCTCCATTACAGATAAATATGCATCAGTACCAACGTGTAAGAACGTCAAATCTAAATAACAGAGATTAACGCTTACAAGAAGATAATAATACAATCTGGTACTTCCACCGAGTGTAGTACCGACACCATAATAGGAAACAAGTGCGATAAATCTGTTACAAGTGTAAAGTACGGAATATTTCCACTATTGTCTGTACACCGTCTGGTGTGGTAAATCGTTTCGAAAAAAAGGAACAATCACCATAAATTTGCTCGTCTGTAACAAAAACGGACAAGTTTCTCGAGGGATATAGTGGCGCGTAGAAGATTTATTGGAAAGTGAAAGTAGTCAAGGTCACTGTAATAGGCGATAGCTTAATTGAAAAGTGAATTCAATGTCGAGTACGATCGGATATTCCTGGACTTTTTAGATCGAGAATTCAGTGAGTACAATTCGGTGAAGTAACCTGTATTGACACTTTTGACAGTTCGTAAATCAATTTCGTTCACTTCAAGACAATTATATATCTCAAAATAAATCATAGTCAGTGATATGGTAAATGTTTTCGACTATTCTTAGAATATTTTATTCTTCAACGCTCTTCATTTTGAATAAACATTTTTGAATTTTTTGATGGAAATAAAAGCATTTTGTACGGCAATGGTTCATCAAACTTAAACCTAGATTATTTTTTGTGGGGTTATCTGAAGTAGTTCACGCCACTATAGTTGGCGAAATAAAATAATTGCTGTGACGTTTTATAAATTTTGGAAATGATTTTTTTGTCTTTGAAATAAAAAGTTTTCATGAAATCATTAAAGAACAAAACATTCTTTGAATTATGAATATAATTTTTGAGGCACCCTGCGTAATTGATAAATTTTGGAAAACAATGAAGAAGATATCTGGCGGTGTATACATTTTTGTTTATGTCATCAATGACATTTTGTTTTTTGCTGATAAAAAGAACATTAATTGATATTTCTTTCAAATAATATCTCAACACCTTTTGAATAATTAAGAATTTCAATCAAGTATAATTAGTTAATTTTATTTAAAAATTGAAAAGTAGGCAACGCCGTTACTATATTGTCTTTAATTGAAACACAATATAACTTCTGAGGTAAATGCCCGATAGTGGATACGATTAGGTACACATTTCACGAGTATTCACAGCACTTTTCAACAATGCTGGTTAAAATTACGTACAAATAGGTGAAAGCAATTCCATTTAATTCGAAACTTTGGGTAAGTTGTCAGGGTGACCACTTGACATGATTTCCACAATATTAGATACGCTGTCATGCAGATGTGCTTCTAGAACCATTGAAAATTATGATACAACAACTATATTAACAACAGGAAGTAGATGTAAACAATGACAATATCTTTAGTTGACTTCTGAACCTAGCTTGTATTGTGTCAGTGTTTCATGTAACTGAAACACATTTGATTGATAGGGTTATTATTGAACTATCAATCATTGACTAATTAGGATGGATGAAATCTTCGCACGATTCACCATTTGAACCGAGTTAGCTAACAGATGACCCCTAGAAATTCCGTGTTCATTTCAGAAATGATAGCGAATCTTGGTCAAAGATAAATCACAATCCCAAATACATGATCCAACAAACAATAATGTACCAAAAACTAGATATGTACGTTTGGTTCTGTTGTTTCACCGATGTACTGCACTGTGAAGGCAAACCAAAACTTCAAATGTCAAAATGTCACCACTCACACAGTCTGCCATTGTTATATTCACACAACTTTGATTGGTCGATTGAATGAGACGTACTGCAAATGATTATGAATGAATTAAATAGAAATATGTATATTCCTAAACATTTTGTAAATAATTCACCTACTGATGTTGATTTTTTCTGCTCTTCTCAAAGCTCATGTCAGTGGTTTCGGGGATAAACACATCCTACTTTTATATAGGCTGTAACTTTTTCATGGCCGGAAATGGAAGGTTTTCACAAGTCCATCATTGAAATTGGAAGAACCGAATTGGCGTAGCACGACGAAACCTGCCCTTTTCTAGTTACCCAACCAACTAGTATCTTTTGAATATTTATGTTTTTCGAAAATTGGAATGTCAGTGAATGAAAAATGATACGAATTCTTTTCGCTCTCATTGAATGACAATACCCAAAAATAAATAATTCCCGATACTGTATATGATTAGCATATTGAGAGGAATCTTCACGTGTGAATTCTCGATATTGATTATTTATGCGAAATATAAACCAAATTCGTGTGATTTAATAATAAAAATTGTATACTCGTCGAAAATTTATTCTTATGTTGAGGTCAGTGATCGTTATACCAGCAATACAAGAACGGAATTTTTATATATGATGTTTTGGCATGAATATTTCCTGCACTGTACGAAGAATCAACTCAAACTTGAATAATAATCACGAGGTTGAATTGATGGTGATAAATGGTCAAACACAAAGAGCCTGCCACTGCGCATATAACTCACGAGTGGTCATGCGCACTCCAAATTTTAGGACACGAAAAGTGCCGAGTGATTCAACTCTACCTAGATTAGATTTAACCAAAACACGAGATAAATACGTCATCAGCGGAACTCCGTCCAACGTCCGAACCAAAGCTAACAAACATCAAGAGTGCGATACGGAGACGGACGATCGACAACCGTCTAATGCTAATGCTAATGATTCGGGAGGTCTGAATTAGAAAATTGGCAAGCCTACGTGCGAACTGGCCCGTCATGTTTTGCATAATCGACTGATCGACCAACAGTCGGGGATCAATTTATGATGTTTAATGAACTGTCGCAAATTGTCGTATGTACGAATTAGATGCATCTCGATTCACGCATAATAAATACATTCATTCAAAGTCGATAAACGGTCTTGTTTTATTTCGTAAGCTCGTGTAAATTGTTGTTTTTTGCTTAATAGCTGACTATCGCAGACCACACGCACTCTGAGCGCTGATCGAGACAAGTCATTTGAATTGCAATTTCCAAATGCCAATAAAATTTGATGATAATTTTTTTCCGGCATTCCCCATCATACACGGTGTTCCTGAACACACGTGAATGCTGAAGAAAGTGATGACAGACAAAATTGTTCATAAATATATCCTAATTTCTTCTTATTCCACCCAAAATTATATATTTTATATAGAGTGTTCCAACTAAGTTTATTAGTATAAAGTAATTGATCAAAGCGAAGAATAGAATTTATTATAATTTTTGACGGTGATAAAAAATTTTCTTGGTTATTCATTCAATATTGCCAACATAATTTAAAAAACATCAAAAAGATACTGGTAGATCTAGATTCCTACTGTGTTGAGGATTTTTCTAAGACATCAGTTTTAAAAATGAATGATATGATTAATTTTAAATAAATAAAAATATCATTGTGTTTGACGTCATCTTATTACATGCTGTAATTGTCTGAATATCAATTTTTATTCTTGAATAAATCTGGTAATAGTGAAAGATTATCGCGATATTATTGACGCATTCGCCATTTCTTACTGAGAAATCCTAAAAGAGTAACGGACCAATTCTTGAAAATCATTGAATTGTATTCCCCAGCATGGATGATAATATTAATTCTCAGTAATATATTCTCCATGAAGGCTGCATGAGTCATTTCCGTTACATTTTATACTCTTGAATTTTCAGAAAAAATATGCATAGATTACCAATTTGTTTATCAAATGTAGTTTTTATAAGAATGTCATACACCGAATGTCATCTGATTCCTCACCAAAATTGAATTGGTGAAATGTGGTTTTTTTTACTCCTTTAGGATTCGTTGTTTGTTTCAAAGTTGTCCAAAAATTTATTTCACGTAGCTGCAAGCATGAAGTTTCATTACTGAATAAAATAATTCAATAGATCCAGTTCCAAAATTACGTTCTCGACTTTCTCGGAAAATTTACAATTCTGACAGATTGTGAAACTCCGAACAGCCACCCTGAGATGCGATAATTTGGTCCTTACGACCCGCTCATTCGAACAAAACCTCAAAATCATCATAACGAACCTCATCATTAACTACTTTATCCGAATCATTGACTATGAATCTATAAGAACACCCATCTCCTGAGAGCAAGCAGCATATCTAACTATTTCATTACAGATATAGACGGGAATTTAAAAGGTCATATATTATTTGGAAGACGTGATATAGTGCTTTCTTTTAATGTTGAACGGCGTGCCGCTCGCGTTTGAGCTGTTATCTGATGAGAGACATCATACGAGTAAATTATAAGCCCTGTGGATGCGGAGAATTCGTGCTCGTATGTATACAAGACTAAATCACGGGGGATTATGAGGTGCTTCTATTATGGAACCGTCCACCCAATGGGCGCTCTTCGACCAAATCTGATGTCTTCATTCAGATGTCCGTTATTATCTAGCCGCTATAAGGAACACAAACTGTCCGTGGTATCTAGAAAGGCGTTTCAAGCCAGGGTTTTAGAATTTTTTGGCATTTTTTGGTTTGAGAAAAAAACATTTTTATGTGAAATTTGAATTCCAAACGCTCAACGAAGCTAATGGGTTAGAAAAAAATGGTCCCAACAATAATCTTCAGTAGTAAAATTGAAGAATTAAATATTGAAAAGTTCATGGGAATTCAAGTGAAGAGGAACACGATCATTAATTGAGGTTAATGAGTGTTTTAACGCAGCTGCGTTGATGAATTCGAAAAATCTCACGATATTACGCACACATTTTGTAGGTGATAGCAATAAATTACCCTCATTTCACGCATCTCGTTCATTAAGTGGTTCCGATTTGAATAAAATTTAGATCTCGATACGATCAATGAGTTTGATTTCGCACTCTCAATTTTTTTGTTGTCTTTCGTGATATCCTGCTACTGTTAAAAATGATTCACCAATTTCTGATTCGATAATTTGATAATGAATAAACAAGAATATATTATCTCGTGTAGACGCTTTCACCATTTTTTAAAAAGATATGTCCTAACACCAGCGCCGTCGCCAAATTTTAGCTCGAGAGCATTTTTCTTCAATAAACATATTATGATGTTCATTTCTTCAATAGATATATCAATTAATGTAATAACTCTTGTTCAACTTGCTGAAATACAGCTAAGCACACGGAAAAGATGATATCAACAATTACAATGTTTTTACAGCACAGTTTTGTCCAAATTGATAAAATATTGGCTCCTCCGCCATTTCCTACATTAACTTCTCAGAATAATCTCTGATTTTGTTCTGACTATAAACTATTACTAATTTGATTCAATAAGTTTGCAAGGTTGATTCATCTTGAGCTTACGATTTCTAGTGGCGTCTCAATTGAAAATTGAATGAGTTAATTCAATGAGCCCATAAATACTAAATTCCACATTAAAATTCCATAATATGCTCATCTATTACCAAATGAGCGGCTTCCTGTTCATAAAAAATAGTCCGTTCCCGTAAACGTTTCGTTTCGGACTCGTCAATGGGAAAGTAAAAATCTAATTGTGAACTGAGATAACTCACGTAAAGCGCGATGATTGATAGTGACGGCTTCAAAACTATTCATTATAAACAAAGTCTCCCACACACGCACATGAATAACGAGAGCTGATTGAAGATAAAATACTTGTAAAGTGTCTGTGAAATGGAAGATGAATATAATGAAGTAACGTCTAGTCGTCAGTAATGATATCGAAACAGTGGCGTTAAACTATCAGAGGTAACCTTGAACCATATAGCAATATACTGGAGGAATTATCGAAACAAACATATTCATTGTTGAATAAAAATAATGTTTTTATTGTACATTTCAGCCTTCCATAGATATAGAGATAGAAAAATTCTTGATGAAAACACGATGACGTAACAGAAATTCTAATTGTTTCGACCCTACACTATAATAAAAAAAATCTCCTAGTTATTGCATTTATAATTGCCTTCAAGTAGTCGCAAAAACATCAAAGAGTTGTTACCGAGTGTTAAATTTCAATTGGTTGGTTTGTTAGCACAATATTGCACCAGATGATTATTCTTAAAATATGACAATGAAAAGGAAACAATTAAATGCAGAGGGCATTAACCCTTAACATAGATCCCATCTAATTACCTTCTACAACTACGAAATGACATGAATACGAAGCAGCAGAATTCTCAATATGTTATTTTGTGCAATAAAATGTTCTTCGTACGTCGAACAGGCCAATAGTTTAACGAATGACAAGGTGTTCCTTCGCATATGACACCACTTTAAAACTGTTTATTCTCATATATTTCCAACTGAAGTTCACCGATGAAATCCTGAAGCTCTCCATCTGCATTCCATCCACACGACTGAAGAATAAATGTTGTTTCAGCCTTCTGTGATGATATTCATTCCTTGCCCATTGTTTACTCATCTTTCTACGATATGTGATACGAATCTGACATTTCGACATTATCGCCCATGAAAAATGAAATGTACGAGGTTTTGAATTCAAACCACCGAGAAGCGTTCCATGTAGACAACAAACTGTCAATATACGAAGTATCCTCTTCTTCTTCTTTTTCATTCGGTAAATGGTTATTGGTACCTAAGCCAATAAAGCCATTATCTCATAACGGTTGAACATCGTTAAGGTACATCCATTAATTGGAAATTGCGATTCTGACGTAATCGTTGAATTCATGAATGAAATGTGTTCGCTAGTAAGCCATATAACAATCGCGATGAATACGATGCTGAACTGACGTTTGTCTATTAATAGATACGGAAAAAAATCTTTATATCAATAAAAATTCCAACGATGCATCATCCTAGTTCCTCGTGGTATCTAGACCTACTTAATTAGCCGATTCAACATTTATATATGGTGTCACCTGTAAATCAAATGTCATCGTGCAGTAACAACATTATTGCAGACCTATAAATCAACTAGGGACCTAGAAAGCAACGTCTTTAGATTTATAAATAGAAAAACAAAGTCTTGAGAGTACTACACTGATATTTATTCCTAGAAAATTACTTGATTAACTTCAACTGAATAATCAATAATTTTCATTTCAAAACAGTTTCTTGTGTCTACAAATGAACTTTTGGGACATGGCAACTATGTAATCACATATTTTTAGACATGACAACTATGTCAATTACTTTTCGTGTCATAACATGTCAACCAATATATCTTATGCGTAACTTCGTTTTGTTTCAGCCATTTTACAAAGGACTACAGTCGGTATAGGCCGAATGAAAATTCAAGGATTAGCTACCTGTCAGTATTTATGCATGTCTCGGTGTGGCCTGCTATATGGATCGGTACGTACCAACAATCATTTCAGACGTTAGCAAATTCAAATCGTAGTGTCAGAATGGACCATTTACGTTGTACATATACTTCATTTATTCTGGGTTGATACCTGCATGAAATCGCCAGATTGAGCCGTGTTGCCAGATGTTTTTCACTTTTTCAGCGATGCTCCGAATTAACTCCGAATTAAAACTTGGGTATATATATACATATAATCATATTTCATAAAAACGATCGAACCATTGTGAGATTTGGCATCGTTCACTTCACAACGATGCCAAAATGCCAAATTGTTTGGAGCGAATCCTTATAATCGTTTGTTTACATTCGAATTGTTCATTTATTGCGATTTTTGTGAATTTGTTCTTTTAAGTTTTATTTTATCGCATTCTTATCAAGATGCTGAGAGGTTTAAGTGGAGGTGCCCAGAAAATGGTTGCAAGTTTGTTGGAATATTTTCAACGAGAAAAGGTTAACGGAGGTCCCTTACTTACATTGAATTCTATAGGAAAGGTAAGTGAGGAATCCTAATGAATATTTATTTACCACGAAGAGTTTATGATAATTCAATGGGTAATATAAAATATGATTATTACAGAGAGTACTGCTGCTGCACTAAATATAAGAAATGCTACTGTGTGGAGAATATCAGCAAAATCAGCAGAGGGTGTCCCAGGACATCTACAGAAAAGAAATAAACCAATTGTTGATATTGAAGAATCTCAGGAGTCCGAAATAAGGAACTGTATTTACGATATGTATAAGAACAGTGAGTATTCAATGCCATTCACATATAATCGAATAATGAACATACCTATTTGCAGAGGAACACATAACATTAAAAACATTGAATGATAAGCTTGCTCAACGTTTTCTTTTCAATGGTTGCCTCTCATCTTTATGGAAGGTATTGAAAAACATTGGCTTCAGATTTAGAAAAGATGATCCACAGCAAGGAATGATGGAGTTACCTAACATTGCTATGAAACGTGTAACATTCCTCCAACAGTATATTCAATTCAAAAATGAAGGTTTGAGGCAATTTGTGTTTCTTGATGAGACCTGGATCTTCCAGAATGGAACTATAGGACATTCCTGGCAAGATTCTAGTGTCAAAAGTGTGAAAAAAAATAAAGTAGGAGGTTCTAGATATTTATAGTTTGTATTTGGGTTAGATGGTGTACTGGATTTATGTTGTATATTAGATTCATTGTTCTGCATGCTGGTTGTTCAAATGGTTTCATTCCTGGAGCAGAATTAGTTTTTTCTTCTAAAACTGCTGATGAAGATTACCATGGAGAAATGAACCAGGATAACTTCCTCCACTGGTTTGAAACACAATTGCTGCCAAACTTAGAAAATCATTCCACAATAGTTATGGATAATGCTCCCTATCATAGCACAACCATTAACAAAGTTCCCACCTCAGCTTCTAACAAGGCAGCAATTCGAGAATGGCTCACTAATAATGATATTGCTTTTGATTATGGAATGTTGAAGCAGCAGTTAATTTAGTACGATTGTAGGCCATAGACTTCAAAACTTATTTTAAAGTTGTTTGTAATATATTCTATGATTCTCAGGAACAAACCAGCCCCTATTTATAAGGCAGATCTGATAGCAGAAAAATATGGACATAAAGTTCTTCGAAGAAAAATTCATCATTTGTTATTTATAAGAAAAATTAGTGAGATAATTATAATTTGTTTATTGGGTAAGGTATTGAACATCTGAAAATTATAAATTATACATTTTATTCTTATGTAAATGGATTATATTGATGAGATTAATCAACAGGAGTCATACCTCAGAGAAGACAGCATCATCATTTGGAGTAAAAAGAAGTCATCAAGAAGAAGAAGGGTTGGTTTCAATTATGATATTTTTCAACATAATATATGTCGAGTTGTTCGTTTTCAGTTCCAGAGGATACATAAGTAGCAGAAGACAAACATAATGAATTAAGATACATTTGAATTTGAATCTATATTGTATTTTTGTTGAAATGTAATGATATATGGTGGTTCAATGAGTTTTTGTGGGTTTTCCTCATGTATCATATGGAAACCTTTCATATGAGCAGATGCACCACTAGTTTTCCCAGGAATAAATCAATTTATAACTTCTGCATTATTTCTATAACATACCTATTGAGGTTGGCCAAGAATTGGTTTTGAAATATAGAACCGTCAAATGAGAGTTTAGAACAGATATAATGTTGAGAGATAAACATCATTTCATTACGTAGTTATTGTGTATTTCCTTTGAATATTCGATTTCTAGCATGAGAACAGTCCATTATATCATTTGAACCATTCAACGGTTATCCACAATCAATAGTAATCCAAATATGATGAATTTATAGATCCATCGAAAACACTTTCAAAACAAACGATCAACCTAACCCAACTTTTCATCACAGAATTCGAAGTTAATTCGGAGCATCGCTGAAAAAGTGAAAAACATATGGCAACACGGCTCAATCTGGCGATTTCATACAGGTATCAACCCAGAATAAATGAAGTATAAATTCAGTCCACTCACAGCCTAGTGTGCTATGACTTCCCACTGTGATATGACAGATTTGACAGTTTGTAAATAAGTTGGTCTTTCAGTTATTGTGTTTTGATGGTGGTATTGAAAATAATTAGTGATCGAAATTTTTCTGTTGTTTCCATGTTGATGATTCAGTTTCCTGTTATATAATTCGTTTGTGGCGGATTCATTGTTCTATTTTTGTACAAATACGAAAGACCAGGCAGCTGCAACGTCTCATTTCTATTAGATCAAAATCACTCGATACTAACAATTGATATTCCACGGTGCCAACAGGAAATCTGAGATATTTCGATTTGTATTCATACACGCTTAAATCAAAGATCAATTTTTTCCAACAGATCCAATAACTCATTTGGAACAACATCTCGTATAGCTACTGAATTTATGGCATGCTTTTCGAGTTATAAATTCCACAAATCTTCTTTCCCACGATGTTTCTGTAGAAACTTGCCAGCAATGTTCCCCGTTTGAATTTTCTCTGAAAATCTACAAGGAAAACAAAGTAAAAGTTACTTTGAATCTGAGAACGAATCAAGATCATTTATGTATGTACAGTTTCAGCATATACTTATCATACCTTCGTCTTGTATATATTATCCCACGAATTGTATATATTTAAGGTTCTATCTCTGTATACTATAAACGCATATATTTATAAATAAATAGCACTCCAACACTTGAACAATAACTATTGAATTGCCAAATATGTTTCAGCGAAAGTTTCAGTTATATTTATCGATAAGTTATTCTCATCGGAACACCCTGTAGATGTAGCATATATTGAAAAAGTCTACATTGGAATTGATTATTGATGAATATATACAGGGTGACTCAGTAAACAATTTTTCGTTATAACTCAATCATAAGTAGGAGTTGAAGGTTTTATACAAATGGATTTTGAAGTCGTCGATAAATATTTCTGACAGCTGAGCATGCGCAGTTATTTGTTTTTGCCTCAACTCAATCTTGATGTGACGAGATCAAGAAATATATTGAATAACCCGGTATATATTTGTGATTAAAGCAGCAGCGGATGAAATTAAGAAACAATTGATCGTAATCCCTCAAAGTAATCGATTACCAATCAATAGGAATTAGCTGTGGCCTCGATGATTTCAATGAATAGATCTGAAAGTGTCTAAATAGTTTAATCAAGTGTCATATACTGGGTGTCCTCCTCAAATACGTATACTTTCATGATAACACAGAGAAGTATAGTTTGTTATTGAATCCACCCTAGGTGATGAATGACACATAGTGAATAATGCATTTCGAGGCTAAAAGATACATAATGAAGACTTCTCCATCCTGCTAGGCGATCAGGAACTGTCAGTGCTTATATTTATCAACGGCAAAGAGAGTTTATTTGATTTTGGTGAATTGCGTTTGTGTATGGCTATATATATACATCAATTATTACCTCCGAATGAATGTTATTTCAGTAAAATAAATATTCCCCTGAATCACGAATAGTAATGAATAGTTTTTCTAACCGAAATAGCAGTCAATCGACTCGAATAAACTCTTGTTCTGTGCATGGTTTTGTTTGAACGTTGGTTGTTTGAAAGCTGCTTCTGTCAAGAGGACATCCTGTGTATGTCATAGTGAGGACAAGAAGGTGGGTCAGTATTACAACCACTCTCGACTGGCAATTCAATAATTATAGTTCTCGTTACAGGTTGCGATTTCTACTTAGGGACCAATTTCTATTTTAACAAAGATCATTTCCTCACCTAAACTCTCTCGGAAAGGTATGACCCTGATTCGTACTTGGATTCATCCCCAAACTTATACTTTGTTTTTTTTTTCAGGCATGCGCACACTACCGCCCGCCGGTCATCTAATACCCTTAGGGACTTATGGGAAGGCCGACAAAATGAATATTCAAATCACTTACCAATAATTATTGTCTTGTACTAAATATTCCAATAAAATAGTTGAATTGGTGAGTACAATTCTTTCTCCATGAGGGTGACCAAGTTTTATCGATCTGTTAACTAAACTCAACTCATCCAAATTCAATCGGCTAATCTGGATCTTGGAAATCAAACGATTTAACCTAAAAACTGTTGCAATAAATCATTCAACCACATGTACCCGATTCTTCTTCTTTTTTTTTGCGCTGTCACTGTCCAGCAGCATAAACTGTCCACTACCCTTAGAGCGCCACGCGTATACAGAGGTGGCTCGAGCTCACAAAATCAGAAATATTCACCTGAATTATACGGAAGAATTTACCAAATGACAGACTGGAATTGAAATTTGATTTAATTGATTTTTTTCTTGAGCTGAACTGAACACTTGGTAGGTACACGTCAGTTCAGTGACCGCGGACAACTGAATAGATCGGGTATCGGAGGAAATCATTTCTCCATACCAGTTTTCCATACAATGAGTAAGGTAGCAGACCTATTCTTCATACATTTGCAAGCTATCATATATGAAATGTCAAACCGTCCAATGCCTTATATGTTCATAATACCAGGTGTGACTATTTTCTTGACCATATTCTTTCTTTATGGAATATCCAGAATATATATTTCATCCCAGCATTTGCATATTACGACACTGAATAAATATTGGTATCAAACAGAATAACTCACGAAACGACTTCTATATACTCTTGAATATGTACTCGCCATGCTCCTAAATCTCCCGTTGGATTCTGGGTGAAGCTCAGATCAAGATCGTCATACCCAACGGGCGAGATAACTAATTTTTGGAAATATACCACGACATCCAGAACGTTGAGAAATGTACTCAGTTTTTTTTTTATATTTTTCCTTCTTGCAATGGTTTCGCCAGAACAATTTCCTAAAGTTGGAATGCCACAAGTACTCCCGTGCATAAAGTGACATAATGATATTTTACAGCGTTGCCAAGCGTTAGCTATCATATTTTGTACCGGTGACGTAGCGGGAATCGTTGGTTTTGAAGTCTTACCGAATACGAAGGCTTGAAGTGGAGTTTTTTCGGATATTACATAAAAATTTCCGGAGATATGTAATGAAGAATATTTTTTATCATTATATTTGATCTTGAAGCAGATTTATGATTTTGTGATCTCGCTTATTGCTTTTATAGAAGGAGATGATTCGATCATGAGAAATTGCTGATGAAATAACTATTCATCGCCGTCCATCAATTGACGCCTCGCTTTTATTTTTCAGAGAGACTTCAGCGACGAATGCGTCTTCAACGAAACCATCGAGCAATCGAACTACAACACGTACTCATCGTGTAAATACTCGAACGACAAACGGACGTTCTACCTGGCGCTGAACCAGCGCGGCCAATCCCGCAAGGTGATGCTGCGCGCGCGCAGACAACTCGGCAAGCTGTCCTCGTACATCCTCGTCCTCACGAAGAACTACTCGCCGGAAGCGCAGGCGCATCCGATCAGGCACCACGGCCACGGCTGTCCGCCCGCCGCGGCGCGCATGTCCCACAGGCCGCCCTCCTTCCTGCAGCACTGCCCGAAGCGGAAGAAGCGCAAGAAGAGGAAGCGGAAGTGTCCAGGCGACGACGAAAACGATCCCGAATCGTGCCAGAAGAGACTCAATGCTCCGAAGCACAAATCTCAAAATCGAAATAATGTTAAGTGTTTGTCCGATAAGAACAGTGAATTGTGCCAAAGAGACGTTAATAATAAAAAGAGGAAAACGAACGTTAGTGACAAATCTAGTGTGATGGATCCGAAGAGGAAGAAGAAGAATCGGAAGGGGGTGAAAAGAAGACTGAATCCCGTCGAGGCGGAGCTGATGACGACGACCACGACGATGTCGCCCACATCGACCGTGATTTCGGATTATCCCAGCACTCCCGATGAGGATTACGTCATCGACACGTCCACGCATGCGGATTGGGACGACGCCAAAAACACCATCTCTCCCCTTTCAGATTCTGACTGACTCATCTTTCACTTTTTATTTATTCTTTTATTTATTGAATGTAAATAATTATCTTTAAGGAAATATACCTCACCACTCATTTGGAATAGGCGAATGGACTAATGTTGGGTTACCCTTCGCTAGGTTCTTACGGACCACAGATTATAAACTGAGAAGAATGCTTCAATTGAGCTATTTTGTCTTTTGTGCCTTCCAATGGCGCGAATTACGTCAGCAGCGGCCCCAAATTCAAACTTATCCAATCTTAATGGCCAAATATATGCTTCGAAAATCATTTAATTGGCATCAACAGAATTACTTATTTTTCAAAATATTCAACTGTCAACTCCAGTATAAAAATCGAAAAAAACATAAACAACGAAAGAGGTCCGACAGTGACGTCACGAACCATCCTTTTCAGTTTATATTCTTTGGTTACAGACCATGTTTGAATGCAATAAATTTAGAAGATCGATAGGAACAGGAAGATGCCTTTTCATACACAGCAAACAAGAACACTATCCAGAGTTAGGATCGCTGGCGAAAAGTGTTAAATCGAAACTCGAGTGTATATTTGTTTAGAAATATTTCGAAAATAAATTAGCAGTGTCTGTAATTCAATTATCCCGGCGTCTACTACTAGACGTAAACGAAGCTTTCGTAACTACTCATGTGTGTAGAAACATCTACTCGCTATCAATACATACAAACCAATGAATTTCTCATTGAAATGAAGCACCTTCTCCAGATTTCATAGGGAGTCATCGATAATTAAGACCGATTCTTAATTAATTGTAATGCCCCAATAAATCTTGATGACTACGACTAATCTTGGATTTCTGGCAACAGCGCAACAGGTTATTCGAAATCAAACTCAAAATCTGTGAAGTCCACTCGCCATTCCACTTTACTGAATTTGACAGGTCATCAGCCAAGGACGTCTTCAGCAAAAATGTAAAGGACGTACGTTCACATTTTTTTACTATTTTTCATTGATTATTCACACAGAAGTTAAACGACCTAGTGAAAATGTAAATACCAATTTTTTAATCTCATACATCGTGCCTGATGTTTCGTTAATTTGCCTGCCATTAAAATTATGTAGTATATAAATTAAGCATTCTGCTCTCCTGATTCCAAAAATAATTATGCTTTTTTATTGTCGAAGGCAGTCGAGCTGGAGACGCCCCTGAACAAGTAACAGATTCTGTTATTCACGAAATTACCTTGACTATTAGGCAACCAACATTCAGTTCCTATAATTAGGAATTCGTATAGGTATAGGCTGGGCAGAAATCGACATGGCAATACTATGGATGCGTTCCATTAAGCGCTCACAACGCCCAAAACACTCATTCAGACGTTCCACATGGCGACCACGATCGTTGGGGTGGTGGCGAAAATGTCATGAATGACGTCATGATTCATGCCGACCCACCTATTGAGATGGGTCGTCGTGAGCGTTTCGATGACGCACAGAACCAAGTGGAACGACAAAATTCGTGGTCGTGAGCGTGGTCGTTGTGAGCGCTTAATGGAACGCACCCTATGTGCAGAAGTGCAGAAATAAAAATGTAGTATAGATATAGTAGATATTCCATATTAAATACGAAAGAAACGATACAACATCTGTCTTTGATTTAGTAATGGAAATCTAGGGTTGTAATCAGAGCTGGAAAATTGACAGCCTGCCCTGATAAAATTATTTTAATTATAAATGAGCTATTATATAATGAAATCGATGAATCATGAAGCTATGCAAATAGGAACTCGAATATATGTTTTATATAATTCATGAATATTTATTACCGCAAAGATATTAATAAAAAATTATCTCCCAGTAAATACCCTATAATTTGTATAATCATTAGAGACAAAATTTGTATTTAGATGAAGTTTATCGATAACACTCAAGCGATATTTCAATCGACCTGACAAAACTAAAAATCAACCAGACTTCCACGTATCTTCACATCGATCTGAGGTACATCCAATTGATTATATTCGATCTGAGTTTCGTAACATTTCAAATTGACCAACAAGCGTATGGAGAAACACTTTCCCATTAATACCACTTATTCCATGTCATCTATCGTAGCTTGTGCAAATCATAGTATTCGGAACATATTTTACAGGTAACTTACAATTGGCTCGTACTTGTGAGATCGAGATTCGCCCTACCTCCAATAGAGGACGGGGGAATACAGGTTTCTGTACAGCTATATAGAAGATAAGATTTTTTGTTTTATATATGTGACAATGTGGAATAAAGTACTTTTGTAAACGTTGGCTGTTATTATTCAATTGGCTATCACTGCTCGATGGAAATTTCGAATTCAAATAGGAGGACGGAAAAATAAGAACCGATTGGCAGTCTAACTGAAGATATATTATTAAAATGTAAAATCTGGATATACAGAGATATGACAATTTATAACAGGTACTAAATGGAATAAATACAGTTCATTATATTAAAGGATCGGTAAGTCTTATAACATTATTGTTATTTTTATTATGCGGTGGTTGTAATAAATCACAGAATTGTAGCAAAGCCTCTTTGAGCGGCCGCGAGACTTGCATAGAACTCGTCGTAGTGCATTCAACTAGATACGGGTAAAGACTAATTAGCTGTTCCCACGCCTTATTGTCTTCTGAAAACAAAAAAAATCACGTAACAACTATATTCAAGTGGGAGACCTGACCCACGTACCTTTTACAGCAGTTGATTTCTTCATGGACACAATCAATGTTGTCAAAGCTTTCAAAACGAATGAGATCTCCGAAAGGCGATACCTAGAAAAATCAATGTTTTCTTGTTTCTTTGACCAAAATACTGGAGTGCCAAAAAAATCAGATTGATAATAATATTTACAGTTTTACCAAATTGATTAATGAAAAATAAACAATAAATTGAAATATTTGAGTGAGACTCGCCTGGGTAATGGACACTTTCCGCTTAGCTTCTCATCTTCGATATACTTCCTCAATACCTCCTGGAAACGATGCAGCAACGATGTAACCGCCAAATGGCCGGCAATATCGCTATTCTCTTCGCACCTCTCCTTCTCGATTCCGTCTTCATCTATGAGCGAGAACTGCAGCAAAGTCTCGAAGCACGTTTTGGCAAACTCTTCTCGAAGTGTTATCTCTGTGTCCCCGTCAGTTTTGACGTTCGTAGCCGAATGAATCGAACCTCTGTTCAGCAGTATAACAACTTGCATAATGAACTCGTTCGGGATGTTCTGGGAATGCGGTAACACCTCGGTCCTCAACAGTTCTATAAACTGACAGTCCATGGCTTCGTCTGTGACTAATTCTTCCAAGCCTTTGTCTCCAGAAGCACAGCTGAAAGAGGAGTCATGATTTCGTAGCATTAACACACGGTTAGCGGAGTTACTCACGTGTTAGGGAACAGGAAGTCGTTTAATGTCCCGTACAGCTCATTCCACATGGTCACGAAGTGGCTGGCCTGGTTCCTCGCTACTTTCAAACCGCACTTCAAGACAGCTATGAGGCTGCTGGCAGCCAATTTCCACACACTAGTGGACACGCAATTGTATTTCAAAGCCAAGGGGGTGTGCAGAGTCCGGACGATCTCCTCCAATATATTCTCCTCGATCACCTCTGGAACCTCCGCTGTTCTCTCGTAGAGCCTCACGGTCATGTTGACAGACTTTTCCCCGAAAGGAACGTAGTTCAGTATTATCCAATCGGCGGTTTTCGAGAACTTGTCGAGTTTGCCGAAAGAGGGGGGCGAGCATGTATACTTGGCGAACGTCAGGAGTATTCTGAAGATGTCGGGAATCATTTTGGATTCGTTCCTGGACATCGCCTCCTTTTGCACCAGCTCCACGGCGTGCAAAACTCCGTCATGGAGAGGTGTCAAGCTCAAATCTGACGACGCAGATATTACGTAGGGGGCAGACTCCCCGAACACTGGCACGCTGACAGCGTTTGTCAGAACTTTACCAAACTTCCTCAAATCGCTCAAGTTGAACTCGTCCTTGACGTTCTGAAAGACGTTTGGGAATATCTGCACGAGCGTCGTCAGGAAAGTTTGGCTAGGCAAATAGAAGTCTTCTTGGCCTTCCCCCTCGGGTGTCGGCGTTGTCATTTCCGTGCCGATCTTGACCCAGATCCTCCAAGCGACTGTCCAGATTTCTCGGTTCTCCAGGACCACTTTGTCCTCGGCTGACTGATTTTTACTTAGGAACAGAATCTCCTGGAACGATTTCAACGCAGCAATGGAGACCTCGTTGTTCCTGCTGAGCGCAGCATTCTCTATGAACTCCAGCAAAATGGACCAAGCTCGAGGAAAGTCGCCTAGCGCCAACAACTGTCTCTTCGTGTTGAAAACTCTGGCGACGCCAGACAACGTAAGCACCTGAAGAAAGAACACTCTCAAATAGTTATCAATGACGTACAGTGAGTTTCTATACCTGTGTCTCTGCCCACTGCTTTTGCGCGGTGTTCCTGGTATGATGAATCAGGATATTACCTCCGGTGTCGAATTTTTCGCTGCTCGCCGAGTTCGATAAGGTCCTGACTTTGTCTAAGAGCGGAAAAAGCACCTGCCAGAGTATGATTTGCCAAGTGGGATGCTTCAGGAGCCCGCCATGCGCGGAAATGGTGGAAAACAACGTTTGCCCAGAGGATTTCCTGACAGCCGGTCGGCTGTCGACACACAGCTCGCCCAATCTGGCGTACAGACACATCCACAGCTTATCGAAGCTCGATATGTTCAAGGTGCCAGGGAAGTCCGGCAACACTGTGTTATCTTCACTCGTAGTCTGGGTGAGTTTTCCTTGGTTTTGATGGAAATAGTCGGATATATTCCACTGAAAACGTGAGACAGAAATTATTTATTATTATGTCGAGAGGCTTGTGAGTACTAACCATTAAGCCGATTGCAGTGAGAGAAATGTTGAGTTCTTGTGTTTGAGAGCCGAATTTGGCAACGGTGTCAACACACAACGGCAAACATCTCCAAGGCATGAGCGGCAAAAAATCGGTTATGACCAACTGTAGACATTGAAATGCAATTTTCACTAGATGCTCCCTGCAAAATTAATATTCTTGTATATTACGAATATAAGGACTAGTAGGACTGCCAAAAAAATTATCAAATCATTGATTCATTCAATATTTCCATATTCGTTAAAAAATCAACTGAGTCACATTGATGTAATTATCTAATACGAACCCATGCTGATCGTTAACAGCTCCTATAATCCCTAGTATGAGCGGCCACCCATTTGACAGAGTCTCCCCGTTCGTATGCAGTATCTGCAGGACACACTCCAGCTGTTTCTGGCGGACATCGCCGTGCAATACCGACGACAATTCGTACAAAGGTCCCAAAAGCAGCGTTTGCAGTTTCTGGTTCTCCCTCAACGGCACGGCGTGATTGAAGTTCAAAGCGGACTTGACCAAATACGTAATGGCCTCAACTCCCCAGCCACGCATTCTGATGTGCGGATGGTGGCAGACCTCCAGCAGATGGTTCGTCAGAGGGCGCCACAATACCTCGATTCTAGACATGTTCACTAAGCCGGTTTCCAAGAGCTTCGCTACCGCGAACAGGGAGGGTTCTCTGTTGGAATAGGCCAGCTCCATCGCTTCCTGCGACAGCTTGCAGAGGGCGCTTATCAAGTGGTGCAGCGCCACGTCGTCCAAGTACTGACTGGACTCGAATAATTTACTGAGCATGGTCGATAGCACCGGCAGGTTGTCCATCACCGAGCTGGTTATAACTGCGTTCGTGTCGGCATTGGGTCTGACAGCCTTCAAGCTGCCACCTGTCGACGGTTTCAGGCCTAATATCCACACTAGGTGCTGGAGGGTGGTCAGCACCAAGTGCCAGGAGGTGCCGAGAATGCTGCCGTGGCAGTGCGCTAGACTTAATAGAGCACGCATCGACTGGAGGTTTTTCGTGGTGAGCATAACTGGGCCTTGTTGGGCTCCTGCTGGTATGTTGGAGGTTGGCAATGGTGTTCCCACTGCTACCACCTGCTGTCTGTATTCGCTTTCGCCGTAGGACAACATCAAAGACACCCCCATGTCTTGACTGTCGCGGTGTCCTAACGGTAAAAGTGACATAATTACTGGAACAATCCGATATTCAGGTGGATTGCTCACCTTGTCTCAGATTGATGCCCGAAGTTACAGAGTTTAGTACACTAAGAGCATAGTGTGGTGGCAAGGAAGATTTACAAATGGCTGTAATGAACGCATCTCTCGGCATTTGCAGATCCAGTACGCCACAAAGCGAAGTGTAAGTCTGGATGGCCTTCAAGACGTTTTCGGTGACCGCTTCCTATATTAATGTCAACTTTATAAGATACTGTTTACATTAGAGACAAGAGAGAATATGACTCAACATTCTAAGTCATTTCAATAATCACCATTTATCCAAGTATATGTCCTTACTCTCTCTAAGCTGTCTCAAGTCAAAACATTTCAAAATAGAAACCAATTCACAAAAGTTGATATTTTCTATTCAAAAGGCGAGGTACGCATGAATAATTCTGTAATTACTTCACAACTATCGACTTATCGTGATTTTTTAGTGACTCCTAACCTCTGTGCTGGCTTCAATAAGAGGAGCCAGAGCAGCCAATAAGCCACACCAACTCGAGTTGATCAATTGACAGTCAACTTCTTTGTCAATTTCTTTTTTCGGCGGAACATCTTCCTCTTCCGGAAGACGTTGTGGAGTGATGATGATTTGCAGGGAACGAATAATTTCGATTAGACAAGCATACGCAACTGATATACCATAGCCGTCGGGAACTGTGGGTGGTTCAACTTTGTCTAGCATCTCTAGGCTGAAAGTGAAATGATTTTAATCATCATCAATACCTAAACCCAAGTACTTACTATGTTGACTTTGCTTGGCCAGTTGGAAAGGTGACTACAATGGGTAACCAAACACCTCTTAAAAGGAAGCCAGATTGGGCGGAGATGCCAGGACCTGCAGATAGCCCAGATAAATGAACTGGCGGTTGTCCTTGAATCGCTGGAACTCAAAACATTGTATCCAGGATTGAAAACATTACAACGAGAATAACTAACTTCCCATCCCCATTTGCATCTGTTGATTGACAAACAGAGACTGAACATAAGCTCCCAATGAATTCACAGTGTCTTGAAAAATACTGGTCGTATGTGTATTCAAGTCATAGCATTCACAGAACGACCTCAGTAGTTCTGGCTGAACAGTCATTTTGTGCAAAACCTCAAGTGCAAGGGAACGTTGCCAAGTAGGTTTATCAGGATCCAAGAATTTTACAATCAATGAGAGGAAAATTTCACATTCCGTTACCTGAAATTATGATGGTGAGGAACAGAAAATTGTAAAGTGTATGTCACTTACCAGAAGTCCATGATATTTCTGTATAAGAATCGACACAACACGTAAAAGCCTCATGCTAATGGGAAAATATGGTTTTTCAAATGGGGTCGCCTGATGAGTATTACTGGGCATGTTACTTCTGTATTTGATATTGGGCGAAAATAGTTTGATGACTAGAGCACACACTCTCTCTTTCAGAAGAAAACTGAATTCAGCATTCTGAAAAAAAAGGAGAAATTGAAACATAGTCAAACTGCCTCATTGATAGTAACAAAATATTAGTTGTAATATTATTGGTAAGTGACTTTTCCAAACAAACCTTATGAAAGACAGAAGAGAACTGTGTTAATACTGATTCTAATAATTCTAGGCCAAATGTCCTAGTCATTTCAGTCATTCCAATCAACCAATATGGTTGGTCAGCATTAACTAACTGAACCAAATCATGAAACAGTAGAAAAGCATCACCAGCACATGGGGGTAAACCTAAAAATCAAATACCTCAGTAACATTTAATGTACTTATAAAGCAAGATATGTAATTTTCACTTCCTTGGTTTTATTATGTATTACCTTTTGGTGGTACATTACTGGGAATTTTCAGTTCTTCTGTATTGACAGGTCCTCGCTGATTATTTTTCTCTGAATTTTTCAACTGCTCCTCTTCTGCTACAACTCTTTCAAACACAAGGTAAACCAGCTGTCGAACTGTCGCCCCTGCTGTATTAATAGTTGTGGAATTTTTCGTGAAATGTAGGCGAAAACATAATACCAATGTCTGAAAAAAAAAATCATTATATCAATAAAATTGAAATTTTCAATTGTCACTTGTTCCACAACATATTTTGATTGAATTTTAAATAAGGAATGATACTTACTCTTGCTAATGTCTCACCATGTACAACTGTGTTTGTGGTTAACAATAAAGTTACTGTTTGTAAAATCTTCACTTCTTCTATACCTAGTTCCATGAGAGCCCATAATGTATCTGTAATATAAAGTGCTCCCTTCTGATCCACAACCTGATGTTTTATGAGTTTTTGCATTATCTGGAGGCATAGCTGAAAATTATATAGATATTTCTTATGTAGATTCAGATAATGTCAATAAAATAGTTTATTCAACCAGAATAGGAGTATGGAAACTCACTGACATAATATTGTGTGATTGGATGTAAATGAATTAGTTAATCCAAATACTTTCTGGATATAATAAATACTACTATTTTAGTTAGGGATTTCACAGGAAGATGTAAAATATATCACATATTATATAAGAAAAACAACATACCCTTATGAGTTTGACATCTTTCGTTTCACAACCCTGTGATAGAGGATATATTATCTGATTAACAACATAATATGCAGAGATTTGCTGTGAAGTTTGAGCTCCCTTCAACTTTCCTATCGCTTCTTCACAGGCCTAGAAGAGAAACACACCTTTAAATTGCCGTTCCTCCGAATAAGATTCACTTGATACCTCTTTTACTTGCGGGTACTTCTTTTTGGATTCCCCAGACAAAGTTTTGAAATCACTCTGCAAGCTTTCGAAAACTGCTGCCACTTCTGAACTTATTCCATTTCCGTCATAAGCCATTTCGATTGAAAATCACATTCAACGATTCAATCTTTGCAAATCATCATATCACAATGTTTATTATTTAATAAATATGTGGCATTTCAGACAGTTGTCAAATACATCGGCACCACGATCGGCACCTAGTGACATCGGCTAACGTCAGTCAGCTGTCAAACCTGTCATCTACTGTGAGAACTTTATAACAGAGCCATAATATAATAGTACTGTAGTTTAGTAGAACCCTACCATATGTACTATAGGGAGAGATCACGTACCGCGAGATGGCGCTGCGAATGACAAAATGTCGGATTGAGGTGTGAACAACAATAGCACAGGTTCGTTTTGAAAATTTGAAATTCGTGTTTTCGTACCAAAATACATAAATACCAACAAACATTTTCATTCAAATTAATCGCATGATGGATGAAAATTCATCGATTTACCGAAGCCCTAGAGGCATATTTGAATCAGTCAGAAGAGTCCAAGTTCTGACAATCTCCTAATATAGGCAGCAGAATATTTAATTTGAAAATATTTTAATCATCCTGTACACACATTTCGGTATGGCAGAGATGACTAAGTTTCAATCATTCAACCCTATTATACATACATAAAGGAATTGGCAGACTGATAAGACGGCTATTAATCATTCAATTTTAAACCTCCGTTGGGTTCCAATCCGCTGTATTTTCAGATGGTATGAAGTTTATTTCAAACAATTGTTCATTAAATATCATCCAAATATATAACTTTCAATACAAAATTGGCCTAAAATAACATTAAAAGATTACACTTCACTCATACGTGACTCATACCAACACACACAGGTTAGTTTGTTGGTCACACCTAGAGTATTTCAAACGATTAAAAGTAGATGTCGCCCACATTTAGAAAAGCATCAGTGCCCTGGGGTGAATTCTTCATTTATCGTGTATCAGGAACTATTTTATAGATATAGGTAATATGTGATATATACTCTATTCATTTGAATGGTGTCTCAATGTTGACTTGATAATTTTTATTCTGTATTCGTCTAAAACGAATATATCATCCTAAGTTTTCAACTCATACTACAAAATCGTCTATTTACAATAAAAAATCAAATATGAATAATAATTCAGCACCGATTTGAGAACAGGAAAAAAATAATAATGATACAAGTGCGTAGTTACTTTTATTAATACAGCATCTATCCAAACGAACATAGTAATCCAACACCTAGCAACCATTTTCCTGTTGCGAACCCTTTGGTGATGTAAATCCAGAAGCATATGAATTCTTACGACTTCACTCGTTTACCTGCATAGGATACCCATAAGGAATTCCATGCAGATTAGCGACACACTCATTCATTACGTACCAATACGCATGTGCCTTGCGCCTATCAGAATTATTTTACCTGACAGGTGGCAACGGTAGTTTAGTATCTATATGTTGCCTTTCGTTCGTGTGTTACTCCATTGTTGTGTTCAGGTAATTCGATGACCTGTCCTTGACGTGTGTTAGCGGGTGAATTTTATTATTATGGATTATTAGGATACCTTCGATTGATTGATAGTAAGTTAACAAAGTTTTTTAAACTTCAATCGATCACTGATGAGAGTGTTTTTGATTGTTTCGCCATCGTGGCTTCTCGAACTATCCATCTCTTCGACATAACTTGATGAATCTACAAATCCACAACATTATGAAGCTGAATATCACTCCTTGATATCTACAATACTGTTAGTTTGACTACCTCTATATTTAAGATTCGTTGGCAATTTGGAATTACTATTTCGTGATTTCGTATATGGTGATCGAATTCTTGGTGTGAACGTGATAAACTATTTTGTTTTGAAAGTTTCGAGTTGCAGGGATTTTCACTGGAATGTTTTCAATAATTATCGATATAATCAGCGTTCATCTGAACATTACAACCCCGTATAGAGGGTAGATAAGGTCGAAACGCTCAGTTAATTACTTAGATAAACAGCTAGGTGACAGTCGACCACAGTTGTATTTATTTATTATCATAGGTGTGGCAAATTCTTGGATATTTTATATAATTCTAGTGAATATTTCTTCAACTCCTCTGATTACTCAAATGGTTATTGATGTCGAAATTGTGTGGGAACACCCATCATAATATTTGTTATGTGAATTTGATTTGATTCATTCGAGGTGGCCATGCATCGCCTAGTAAGGAAACTGATAGAAATTCAATTGTTTTTCAGGGGTACCTTTTCAACACAAAATCGACTAAGAAAGTTCTGAGATTTGAAATCTCTAAATATAAATGCCCGACACCTCTCGCAAAGTTCTCAATTGAAGTATTTATGATCATGAAAATCTCTCTGAAGTCTTGTTTTTATGTATTGAACATAGCATGTCGTACGTAACAATAATTTACTCGTCAAAATAAGAAGAAAGTTGAAATGGCCTTCTGCAGATAGCACCCAAAGATACACTTTTATGATCGTGAAAACATTCCAACCAGGCTATTATCATTCTATAAGTTCGAATTCCAAAATTCCATAACAGGTATTTACTATTATATTAGTACCTTGACATGTCTGAATAGAATTATACGTCTGTTCGTTCTTTTCTGATAGTGTAGAATGAGATATTTATATGTGTTCCGAAAATCATTTATGTTCAATTTTTTATTAAACAAATTTTCAACCTCAATTCTGGAAATGAATACGAATCATCGAACTATTTATCGAGATGATATCATCTTTCCAACAATTGAATTGTCTCACTTCACTTTATCACAATGATAACCTCAGAGATCTGATAAATTTCAGAGTTCGAATATTCCACAAAACTATATACCAGGTGTTCAAGCTCGTACAAGTATTAGTCGAAATCCATATAGAACTGGTGAAATAATCTTGTCGAATTTGATTTCATTTGTATGTACTATCGAAGGAACCCTTTGATTATTTTGACTGAACTAAACGCCCCTCGCCTTGTTACTTGTCACTATTCTGTCTCTCGTTATTTACATTCCAATCTAGTGATCGAAGAAGCTATTTGTGGCATCACTCATTCAAGGCTGTGGCCGATACCCTCAGGTAATTTAGCAGTGAGTTACCCTTCGATTATTCTCTATTCTATGACCACACACACACGCGTCACTTGGTTTTAGCAAAGGCGCCAATTCCAAACAATTCGTATTGTGGTTATGTTTGCCTCGTTCACAGGTGCAAAGGTTTATTGTTGTTAGGGGTTGAAAAATTGCACTGAGAATCGTGGTTTGAAAGCTTTCTTCATTGTTTTACTGATATTTTTGGGTCCTAGCATAACCATGGCATACAGAAACGGATATTCTGACAACAGAGATAGCAGGGATAGTAGGGAACTGGAAAGGGAAGACAGAATCAGCGATGGCGGGAGACCTGCACACATTATCGAGCATTTGGCTACTTTCACTGTCGCCAAAGAAACAGGAATCATCTATCCTGCTGATGGTATGAGGAGACTCCTCCAATTGGAGAAATCCAACGGCATCTGGTCGCAGAAAATGCAACTGTGCTTGGAAAACTCGTGGGTCCTCATTTTGGATTATGAAACCGACGTGAGTTTATCATCTATCTGTATGATTGGTAAACATTTCTATTTCAGTATATACAGAGTGTTACATTATGTGTGAGGCACTTCTGGAAGTGATCTGAATATATAAAGATAACATTTCTACTAGAAACTCTTTCGTTTCTCATTCTTAATACCTGAATAACTCAAAAACCACCTAAAAATGCCCCACTATCATAATCTCTATCAACATAACTGTAAAAATGATATTGCAATCGGGTTTAGTTCCATAGCACACTCGATTTTTTTACTTGAGATATTAAGTGCTCACTTTTATTGGGGTTCTCAAATTGAATGATGTATAATAACATGTCTATGATAGATGTTTGATGAATAAACATTGCGAAATTAATGGCCCAAGCCTTAATTTTCATGCATAATGAAATCTGGGAGAGTCGGTTTGAGAAATACTATATGTTAATTTTTCCTGGTCCGATTTGAGCCAGAATTTTTTCAAAAATATGAGAAACGACACTGTAATTTGTGAAAATCAGTGAGAATTGAAGTAAATAACACAGGTCATATTCTTCTTGAATTTCTAAAGTATACAATTAAAGCTTGTGATTGTTCAATTTGGATCATACTTTTTCATTCCTTATCTGATGTGGAATGTAATAGACTATTTAATGTTGTCTCATGATATTCTATTATAAGAAATTATGATGAAATGTTTTTTATCAAATTTTAGATATTCTGATCAAATGTATTGATAACAAAACCAAATTATATATTCTCATTTATGTATGAGAGAATATGAATATCTAGAGTATGGTTGAAAGAACAACTACACCTACTATGGAGATAAAATGGGATTGAAAACCTCTTTCAATTTGAATGAAAGTTCTACAAATATATTTCCTGAAGATAATTCACACTGTGTGGGTGTGTTTATAGATTAAAATCTGATTTATTGTACTGCCTGTAAAAGATTATTTTATAATACACTAGTATATTCATTTAATTCAATTGCAATTTAATTTTCAATAAAGTAATCATTCTTATTTATTTAATTCGCGTTCCCCGTAGGTTAGATGAAAAATTCAATGTTTCCATTTGAAAATCTCATAGACATATTCGAAATGCCTCACTTTAGATTTTTCTAAATTCCCCATTCATTTCAGAGTGTGATGGAACGATTTCCCGCCAATTCGATACAGGAACCCACAGCTTTCATGAGTCAAGACCCAATGGAAATGTATAATAACATTCTGGTCTTCATTGTGACAAATTCTAATCAATCCCACCCACCAGAAATGCACATTTTCCAGGTGAGTGTCGTGAAGTCAAAAACGAAATTTCTCTTCTGAAAATGTTTTTTATGTTATACGTCCATTAATAATTCCTAGTAACGCCACTGGTATTGAGGGGGGTTGCCACCTACACGCATTCTCTTCTTTCTATTGTCAATGATATCATTCACTGTATTATCTGAAATAACGTAAATAATGGATTATCTCCATCTTGACGCCAGATTATGTCAAAGTGATTAGATAAATTTGTATATTGATTGATTGAAGTGCGTGTTTTCTTTTTTGAATAATACTATTGAGATTAAAATAGAATCTAATAAAGAATCGAACTCTTAATTTCAATTGTAATTTTCAGTTGATACAAAAATTCCAACTTCGAGATTTTACCTTGATAAATCAAATTAATTTAAATAAACAATGAAAATTCAACCTTGCCACATTTTTCATAGTTTATCTGATGTTGCATGAAGCTTTCCAATGGCAATAAATAAATATATTAGTCATCAGCCACTATACTCACCTGCATCATGTTTTGATAACAGTTTAATCCCTTTATCTATTTTATTGTTCCCACATGATTGTTATGCTATCAATTCACTCGATTAGAGAATAGAAAATCTTTTAAAAATAGAGCATAGCTACATCCCTGTGGTATTTGAATAACTTTTATCTCATTGTTAGTAATGCATTCTCATATACCGTAAACAAAAACGACAAAATTAAATTGTAATTCTTATGTTTGTGGCCTTCGATTTAATCCTTCAGACGTCATCGACAGTTTGTATATGGCGAGAACCTTTTCTGATGAATTTTTTATAGTCTAATTTCAAAATGGACACATTCCTGGATTGAAGTATGAGTTTCAAATATTGGTGGTATTGATACTCCAAGATTATTTTCATTGCCTATACTGTTGAATCTTTATGTTTTTCTCTCCAGGTAGTAATATAAAGTTAATGTTTTCAGAAATAATGTATGAGATTCATAACATGTCATTATATATTAACCTCATGGTCACAACCAGTTTTGGTGACTCATCTAAATATTCGTCATAGAGAAACGATATTTCTGAATTGAAACCAATGAAAAAAGTTATCGCCCGAGCAGGGACTTGAACCCTGGACCCTTGGATTAAAAGTCCAATGCTCTACCGACTGAGCTACCCGGGCTACGTAGATTTTTTGCGATTAATTCCGTTCTAGTTTTCATTCATAATTTTCTTACCGCAGTGCCAAAGCATATCAGCCCAAGACCTAGCTGAGGATCTGATGCAGCTGAGGATGGGCAAAGCCCCGACTAGAAGCAAGAAAAGCAGCATTCCACCGCCGACGTTCAGAGCACCGCAGAACATCGTCAGCCCCACTCGAGAAGTGGCCAGGGACAAAGACAGGGACCGGGATTACCACGGCTCAGACTCTGAGCTGACTGCTAACAACGACGACGCTAGTTCTACCACCAGCGAGAAATACGAGAGGGATGTGACCATTCTCAACCACTGTTTCGATGACATCGAGAAGTTTATCGCTAGATTGCAGCACGCAGCCGCAGCAGCCAGGTAAAACAATATCTAGTTATATTTCGTGAATTTGTGATAATGTATTGTATGCGCAGAGAACTAGAGCGCAGACGGAAGTCCAGGAAGAACAAGAAGAAGGACATGGGCGACGGGATGCTGACGATGCGGACGAAACCGCCTCCGGAGAAGGAGTTCGTCGACATATTCCAGAAATTCAAGCTGTCCTTCAACCTGCTGGCGAAGCTGAAGGCCCACATACACGACCCCAACGCCCCCGAGCTCGTTCATTTCTTGTTCACGCCTTTGGCATTGATAGTCGAAGCATCTCACGATACTTACTTCGATCAGCACATTCCGCACAACGTGGTCGCCCCTTTACTCACCAGAGAGGCGATTAATTTGCTGATGAACTGCGTCACCAGCAAGGAGACGGAGCTGTGGCATTCCCTCGGGAGCGCCTGGCTGATACCGCGGTAAGAAAACTTTCCCTAGTGTAAACAAAGTAATTTTTTATTAGTTTCGATAACACGGGTCAGCAAAGAAACAATTATTGTTTGTTCTTAACTTTATACTACGATTTTTCGATTATTTAGATACAAAAACGAGAAGAAAATATATATATTTTATGGTATAAAGTGCTTTTACGATAGTTCTAATAATAATTCACTTAATTCGATTTTTTAAGAATTTTAATTAATTTCAATGCATTCAAAAATACCGCGAGATTGGAGTGGAGTTTTTATGTGCCTCCAGATGGCACTCAGTGATAAATAACGATCAGGATCAAAAGAAAATTTTTGTAGGTCATATTTTTTTCCGAATTTTTGTGACCCGAACTGAATAAATGTAACACTTTTATGTCGAGGTCAAATTTCGTGTTGACCCGTGTAATGCCTACTATTAGCGGGGAATTTTATTACACTGCTCTGAACAAAAGCTGAAGCATATTGAATTCTTATTGAAGAATGTCTAACAGGAGAAAACCCAGTTACAAGACAATAAGTTGCTATAATAATTGACATTTTCGTCCATTACATTTTTAACAAAATTGTGTAAAGATTAACAAGAAAAAATCTAGAATACATGAATACATAATTGCTCGACAAAATATCAAAATAAAGTCCTCAACTAAATTATAAAACTTCCCAAAACTAATGAGAAGTACATAAACACACAGTTGTCCGACACAATTTTGAAATAAAGTTGATTTTACTTTATATATTTGAAATGATCCATGCAGTCTGCATAAATATCTATAAGGGAGCACATTTCATTGTATTTTTTACATACGGTATGAATTGGGGATTTGGTGCCTATGTTTATTCTAATTGATTGTAAATAGAAGCAAGACTCATTTCTGTTACTCTGGCGTGGAATATGAAAGTTGAGTTATGAATGAATAATAATAATTGAAGGAACTACTTGATGAAAAAAATAGCGAGAACTCATTCAAGGTCCTAATATTTTCTCCTGTATTTACCCTGGAAGTGGGATTATCTGTTAGGCAATAAAGAGTATTACTATTGCAGAGACCAATACAAGGGCCACGTGCCGTCCTACCACCCCGTGTTCATGGACGGCTGGTCGCCCGAGTACCCCATCCAAGAAGAACTGGACAGCAAGCCCTACCAGCAGGACGGTCAGTACAGCGGAGACTACAACGACTACACCAGTCAGGAGATATACGAGAGGACAAACGCCGGTCACAACCACCAGGACAAAGAGATGCCCGGCGGGGTCGGCGAGAGCAGAAGCGACATTTCAGTGGACTCGATCGAGCATAACGGGGATGAGAGAGGCTTCGGTCGGAACCAGGAGAGCTTCTTGGAGGAGCTGCAGAACAGGGGGGCGAACATCGTCCAAGTCACTTATCCGAGGACGGCTAACAACGAGAAGGAGCTGACGGTTGCGCGAGGGGAATTTCTCGAGGTCAGTGAAGGCTGTTTGGGTGTTTGATCGTGACTTCACAAAGGTTTTTTTCAGATTCTGGATGATACTAGGAAATGGTGGAGGGCGCAGAACAGCAGGGGGCAGATCGCGCATGTGCCTCACACTATAGTCACGCCGTATGTTTTTAGTAACCCGTTATACAGTCAGAATTACAACAGGCGACCGGTGAGTACAGAGAAAGATGCAAATCGTTTTTTCAGCTAGGAGCTAACACATAAATAGAAATGGTTATGGAACCAAATATAAAGGCAACTAAATGAAAAAACGTTGAATGTACCTTTTTGTAAATATGATTGATGGAAATCGAAGGTTTATTAATGTGATAGGACCAAAAATTCACAATACATTATCCACAGGTATCAAATTTATTAAAAACGAAAAACAATTTTCTAGGGCAACTAAAGTGTTTATAAGCGAACACTACTCTAGCAGCTTTACTATAGAATACTCAATAGCACAACTCTATGTGAAAATATATAAAGGTTTTGACTAGAAAATGTTGGTGGACTAAATGGCCTTATTTGTATTTGTACTTATTTGGTTATGTTGTCTCATTTATTTATATATTATTTGCACATTTGTGCATTTATGATTTATATTGAACATTGCATATTTCATGTTATATTGTATACATTCTTATATTTGTAAGGATGTAAAGTATAGATTTCAAGTATAAAAGAATTTTCAGGAATCGCCTTCAGAGCCCTATATGAGCGGGAACAGCGGTCAAGATAATTCGTCCACACCAAAAAATAGCGCCGACTGGATAAGAAACGAGAGAATCGGTAAGAAAGGGGAATTCCGATATTTCTAGAAGCCGCCAGTACAGTTTATTGTTACATATTTATGATGTCTGCTTTTAATGTTCAAGGAGTTTGTTTTGTTGTTGTGTTATTTTGTATGTCAGCTTCCACGTACATAAATGATAATTATGGTTATGTAATTTACGGTGTCACGAGAATATCACAATGAAAGTAACAAGATCGATCACTATAACTATGACTCAATCTGGCCTGTCTCTTCCACGTAATGGTCATCAGCAATTTAAATTCTCATCTATAATTAGGCAGGTGTTCAGACCGCGCCCCTGAATTAATTTCCTCAGTATATTTAGGAAATGTACACTTCTTGAGAGACAAGTCGAACTAAATAATCCTTTATTTCTATCTGAAAAAGAGAGGCACGTAAAATAATGAATAACGTTCAATCGAACAGGCATTTCCGTCCTCAATATATTTTTAACTTCGTTATATATTCAAATATTAGTTATTCAAAATATGTCATTATTTATATAACTATATTTTATACTTTTTGTATATTTTTTGTATCAAATTCTGGTGTACACATGTCCAACTAATAAATCTATTTATATGTGATTTCGTGCAGCTTCTTCCAAATCTTATACCCTTTTCCCAACTGAAAAAAAAAACGAAAACTGTCTGGATGAACAAGAAACGCAGCAATTTTTCCTTGATTCATCAATTCTAATTGCTAATTGTGATTCCATATGCCCTGGCAGTAAGTATATTGATTCTACGGTCATGTATATGTTGTGCAATGTTGGTCAAGCAATATTTTTCTCTAGAACCTCTCAATAGTGGCAACCCTGAGAGATCAGGCAACCCATTTCCTGGACGAAGCAAACCCCATGCCATGATAAATCAGTAAGAAATCTGTCATATGTCTTATGTTGCTTTTGCCTACAAGCTTGTCGAAAAGGTGGGTTCACCGCTTCAATTTATATCATCAGAGCGAATATGAAATTGTTGGTGCTCTTCTCTAGACAAAGAAAACGCCCCCCCTCCACCACCGTTGCCTCCACCTTCAATCTCCTCCGTCGAGACCCCACAGCCCATGCGCAGAACTCAATCAAGCCGGTCCATGGCATCGATAAAATCGACTAAATCCAACGGCGACATGATGCAAGAAGAACTCATCAGCGTGCTGTCTTTGGTGCGAGAGAAGCAGAAACGTTTGGACATAAAACAGACGCCCGAAACGTACATCAATCAAAAATCCAGCGCTGATGACGTCAAGGCTTGGCTGGCAGCGAAGGCTTTCGATCACACCATACAGGAAAAGTTCAAAGGCATCAACGGACATGATCTTCTTGGTATCAAGAAGGGGGAGTTGGAAAGAATATGCGGAAGGGATGAAGGGAAGAGGCTTCATTCGCAGTTGAACATACAGAGGTCTATCAGTGGGGTGAGTTGAATCGGTGTTTTGGAATACTTGTCAGGGCACTTAGCGTCAGATTTGTGTGCTATATAGCTGATTGCACATTTTCTTACAGTTCCAAACAGCACGAACCACAGAGCTGAAGATGATCTTAGCAAAAGCGCGGCAGAAAATTGAGAGAGACAGGAACAAAGAAGAAGCTGTTGAATAATTTATAACATTCAAGGGGTACTATTTAAACCTGGTTATATATTGGTACAATACTGCTCAGCAAATAAATAACATTTCTGATACCGTTTTTGATTTCTTAACGTAAAGATTTCGTTGAAAATTTCAGGTTGTGAATCGAAATCAAGCAGTCATCTATATTTATTTATACGTTTATTGCAGAAGTTATGTCATAGTTTCAAGCTATGAGTAAGTATGACTCCATAATGTTCGTGAACCTCAGTAGAGATAGTATGATCAAACCAATCAACGGAAAACTATCTGAAAATTTGTTGGAAGCACTGCTAGGGCAATACTGCTTCTTGATAGTGACAAACATCTCATTCATTGTTTCAACGGGACCAGTACCATTGGATCTGTTCATTCCTTCGTTAGTGCATACTCTGAACCATTCTACGTAACTGAAATCAAGTTAATTGTCACTTGTCTCAGTAAAGGCGACCACAAAAAGCTCCAACCAACTTCATCATGGGATTGAATCTAGATAGATACTCACTCACAACGGTCTGAGTCGAATATAATTGTTTTATGTCCTCTAGAAGTGATACATTTCTTGATTCCAACCCAGTTATCTTGGAAGTTCTCTATCCCACCTCGCTTGTAGAAATCTGTGAAAATATATTTTAGGTATAGCGTGCTGTTATATGAATATATTTCTGAATAAAATGGCCGAATTTCCCGAAAAAACGCCACTCACTAATCATTTGGTTGGCACTATCAGCACACATGAATGTTTGCACAGAATCCAACACCTCCAGTGACTCATCTACTTGTTGTTTCTCAGTTTCATTCAGACAGTTCTTAATTAGGTCGATTGTATTTTGGAAACAAGAATGGAGTTGAGGCCACACCCCGCAGTATTTCTCGAAAAATCCATCCATGTCGTTTGCCTTCAAATCTTTTCTTAGGTCATCTTGTACAAGACTGACATTTACGAATTTCCTGATACAGACCACAGATTTTCTAGTCTCAGTCTGCAAAAAATTGATTTGAAATTTACTGGGAAATACTTGAACCAGTAACTCGTAGTCTTTTTCATCCACTACAAACTTTAGCGTAGGTTTTCGTAAAAAATTACCTGCATTTCCTCAACTATGTTGGTTTGACCTCTTTGAGCACATTTGTCCTTAATGTAATCGATAACATCAAATGCCGGGTCGTTTATGGATGAATTGGTTGATAGAAACGGGATATTGTCAATACTCTGGCATAACATGAAGCCTAAAAAATGAAAAAAGCTTATGGAAGTTTTTATTCAAAAATAGGAGTTTCCCACGAGTCCCAGCACAACTTACCAAGAAAGCAAAAAAACAATACTTGTTGAAACACACTCATCGCAAATTTTCCAGTTTGAAACAGGGTATCACGGTGAAAGCCTGATCGTCACTAGGAGCTGATTAAACTTGAAATGGCATCAAAATAATGAACACATCATGGTATATGTATCCTTATTAAAAAGCTCATTAATATATGTGAGTCTCAACATATCTAAATAAAAAATGAATTGATGTCGCATTCAATATCATTCTTTTTTCAAAACATTACTTTTCCATTATTAGTCGAAATTCAAGGGAACTAGATCGCCACATCCATTTTTGGGTTTTATTTCGTTTCGAAAGTCTTTCACAGAACAGGAGAACGTTTATTAATCAAATCAATCAGATTTCGCTCGTTAAATACGAATATCTCGCAAACGACGATTTTGATTTTTACATGCATATTATTCAAAACAAGTACTGAAAAAATTGATATCGCCAATATATTTTCGAATGGTAAATGCTCAGGTGCATTTATTTTTGGGTTTGGTAATCGAATTCCAATGAAAACTCGCTCTAATATCTTAAAATATATTTATATCTCTGTGTAAAAATGTACCAATGATTTATAGCTCCAAAAGTAATAAGCTACCATACCATCACTTAATAATTCATTGTAAACATTGTAGTAGATTCAACTTGATATTATTATAATCCAAAATTACTCTGGAGTTTCTCCGAGATGTGTATAAAACAATTGATCAAGAATAAAATGTCATCAAGTAAAGCCACTATCACTTTGTGAAAACACAGAAATAATAGAGCAAAAATTTTATAGAGAAAAATTAAATCTAATCGTATCAAATATAAGTTTTCTTGATCTTCTGTAGAGTTCCTTCGTTAGTAATATTCAAATTCTTCAACGAATCCAAATTCTCTTTTTTGGGCGGCAACGTTTCAGCCGAGACATTCAATACATCCAGATTAACTGTCTTCGGCCTGGGATTTACAAAACTATTCTGATTCACGTTCAGTCTGTAAAAATCAGACGTTCATTACCATATCAAATAAACGAGTATCAAAACTGAATATCTCACCTTTCCAAATGGTTTCTTTGTTCGATAAAAGGCGACGAGTTGGATTGCGCATGAACCCTTCGAGATACAATATAGCCACATACGAATCCAAAAAAGAGTCCACCAACAATAGACCCGCAAACAATCAAATGTAGGTGTTGAGATGCCGCCCTACTGATACTACTACAATCAGAAGCTCTCTGTTCCCCTGTCACTTCTTGACATCCAATGTCAGCTTTCAATTCATCCACAGACTCATCGTCTTCGTTGAGGGGGCCGTCATCGAATGTCCTTTCGAATTTTTTGACGGATACGTCGTTTTCGCTGGTCGGATTTTTGCATTTTAAAACGTTGCCGTGTTTCACGTCTTGAATCAAATAACGGAATGAGGTGACAGCGTCTAGGCTGACGCATGCGCTTTTCATAAGGTCCCAAGCGCAATGGGGGTCTCTCAATTCTATGCATTCACTGAAATTCAAAAATAAATATATTAGTGAATCATTACAGCAACGAATTCTCGTGCATTCACTGTGGCATGAAATATAGTATTGCTATGATGTAAATGATATATTCTTCAGAAAATCGAGCAGAAAGCTGAAGGCACGATTATATAGATGAGACAATCATTCGTTAATTTCTCCGATTATGAATCAGTGAAAAATTCTTCAGAATGGATAGGCCGATTAGGTAATCAATCAAGATAAAATATACTCACTCGCAATGATGTATAGTTCCACAATGGTTGAGAGTTAACAATTTTACTTCATTCTTAGTAACAGCAATGACTTTGCCGTATCCGGGTGCTGTCTTCAGCTGTTTAATCGGACTATTAGCAGGAAATGCTTCGTTTTCGGAGATCACATGGGCTTTGGTGGTATTCACACCGGGAATGTTCACTACTTTCAACACTTTTCCATTATCTGCAAAATAAAAACTTGTAGCCTGCGACAATTTTACAGGAAAAACTTTGTTACTTATTGGCTACCAAAGCTCTAGTCAAGTTTACTTCAAACTTGTCTGGGATTGGAAGAAATGCTACATAAAATAAATAATGTGAGATCTCGTTTCAATTTTGTTGATACCTGAACAATACTATTCTCGACTGTGACCATTAATGTAAACAGAATATCATCTATCTACTCACGATATTTATATCACCAGCTCGAGGAAAAGCATGGGAATTAATATTGGATGTTTGATTTTACCAATTCAGAATTTTACAATCTTTCAAATATTCAAATTCAGTGTAAAATCAACAAAACATAATACGAAACACAAGAACTATGTCTTCTCGTCTAGTTATTTTTATTTTAGTGCCACCAGGTGGCGTATCGCTTATGTTCGTTTGCCAATTGCTTCAAAATTAAATAAATGAATGAATGAGGTTATGTTACCTGTTCCGATGTAAACGACGTCATAAGTTTCGTCACTGATGGTACGAACTTGTGGATCAACAGCCACAGCTGTGAACCTATAGTGGAGGCTAACCCTCACAAGCACCGGCCTCCCGTTCATAGGTCCTACAGCCTCCTCCATCATGGGATGCGTTTTGATGAAGTTCACACTCTTGTCGCTCAAAACTCGACTATCTTGGACGCATTCTCCTGGCCGGGGCGTCGGCACGGCGTTCTCAGAGAGTGGAAGCCAATTGGAGTTGATGCCCTCCTGGTGCTTGAACGGGCCGCGGAAGACTTTTTGTATGTCGCTCATGTTGAAGATGCACAGCGCAGAACCGCCTATGGAGTTGAGCGGGGTCGTGTGGACGCCGTAGATTACTTTATCGGAGCTTTCGTGGCCGTATCTGCCTTCCACGATATCGCTGGTCGATTCTGGAATGGGGAAAATGTTAATAATTCAATATTCGATGATTTGTAATGTACCTCGTTATTGAAGAAATTTACAAATTTATGTCAGTATTGAGTGTAATCTAATTCATCATTAATAATAATCTTTATTTATCCTTTGAGATCATACACATGATATAGGACAAGTCATAATATGTATATACACACATATCGTCGATACAAGCAAAATTATGAATTGGCAAAATATTCACCAATGTCATAAAAGCAGGATTCCACTAAATATTTTTTCAACCTTGTTTTGGATTTATTAATATTTTTTTCCTTTCTTATATCACTGTGGAGATGATTGAAAAATCGTATTCCATATAGTTAGGACTGTTTTCGTAATTCTAATTATAAAAACCAAAAATTAAAATTCGGATTTCAATGAAGATCATGTGGAACTAAACAAAACTTCTGTTGATCTCTCGAGAAGATGGTACAAGACTTAATCACATAGTTCACTTAGTTTTGCGGTATTTTTGTGGATCGAATTAACCTACGCTTGTAATTCATGGCCATTAGTTCCAAGATGTATTGGGAAATGACGTGCAACACCAAATTGTTAATAAACCAATCGAGTTTCGTAATTTTATCCAAAACGTTAAGAAACCGGTCAAAGATCTTAATTATGTGGAACTGTTACATGACGCAAATTACTCACGTATCTCATCGAAGTAAAACGGATATTCTCCAGGGATGGAACAGTTCAGTCTTGCTTTGAGGAAGGTGGTCCACCTATCCTTGGACCGGTGGGGTCCACCTTTGTCATGTTTGCAAACCCTTGCTACTCTGCTGTATATAACCTTTCCACAATTCATGTATTCCACGGCAGTTTCGCGAAAGAAGAAATAAATGTAGTCCCCGTAAGTTAGAGAGCTTATGAAGTTCGGAGCTGAAATGAAAGGGTCAATTTTACTCATATTCGTCACCCAAATTTCTTCTTTTTTTTACAATATCGTGATTTTTTTAATTACTACAGGGGTCCAAAGGATATACTGCAGCCGAAGGCTTATTGCAAATATCGTGATTATAATTGATCGTGATCATTTATCTTCCTTACAATTCCTTGAAATGTCAAGAATTTTCGACGGTGAATTTTTTACATCCAAAATTAAACTATCTGTGAAGGTTTCTGGAAGAATCGTGTTTGATGCAGTTGCGCGAAATTGACTTCTTGAAATAGAAATAACCAAAATTGCAGATACGTGCCTATGGTGTAGGTGTAACGATTCTTTGCAGAAATATAATATTATATGTTCTCTAAACATGTGCTGGAATTCCATGGTTGATGACATAAACATAACATTTATATTTAGCTAATATGATTACAGTTGATACCATGGATATTTTGATATTTATATAAATAGTTGATGATAATAATTCATCACATTGCGGTTATGTTGCCATGTTTTCAGATCAAACAAAATATCAAGTGAAAAAAACAACATTGAAAACATTCTGATAATCAATTTTCGATGTAATAAAATTTCAACTTTGAAGCTTACAATATATAGTACAATATCTGTGAGTTTGAACGTTCTGTAATTTAATAAAATTATCGGCCTGTCACTTGTCATACCACAATCCGTGGATCCACAAAGTCGCGACTACAAATTATGACAGTGATAAAACTCACCATTGAGTTGTCTGAGATCAGACAGCTCCGTGCGGAGCGGGTCCCGGTAGATCAGAGGGTCAGTTCCTGAGAAATCGGCAAATGTCGCCGAGAACAAATGCCCACTGCTGTAAATGGCAGTGCTGTTATGCTCAGGACCGTAGGGACACAAACCCGGCCCCTCGAATTCTTTCTCAATCAACATCTGATCGTTCTGTCGCCTCAGAATCCGGCAACGAGGTTTGTAGGAGTTGGTGCCGCAGATCAAGAACTTGCCCGGAGTGGTCTGGAACCACATTCGAATATAATTCTGGCAGTCGTCTTCTGCTTTGCCCTTGACATTGCACAGCTGGGAATTGGCTTCGGAGGACGGCCAATGGATAGAAGATTCCGTTCTCTCATTGAAATCGAAGACGGACAGGTTGTAAACTCTTTCTCTGCCGCCCAATAAAATGGAGCTGTCGTCTTGATACAAGACAGTGAAATGATCGGGTAGCGATCCGTTACTCTTAAAGCTTATACTAGAGATTCTGTTAATACTATTTACAAGTTTTGAGCTCATGTCAGGTAGCCACCCATAGCCGGTCTCCATGAGGCAAAATAGCCACAGGAGTTGCACGGAAATTGTTGGAAGGCACGAAAAGGCACTCGGCATTTTGAATGGTTGCTTCTATTATACCATAGTTTCTTTCATTTCAAGCATTCTGCTTCTGTAAAGAAAGCATTCGTAGAAATATTTCTCCATACTGTATTTGTGTACAGAATCATTGATTTAAACATTTATAGCATAGAAAAACATTACATGAGATCCATGAATTTTATATAAAGATTAATGATTTCTGTTAGAATTGAAAAGGCTGTTTCAGTTTCATGAAACTTACAAAAGAAAAGAAAATTTATGTTAGCTTAATTCCACTTTGGAATTTTGTATTGGTTAAAATTTGAGCCTAATTAAAGTTCTCAAAAAAATTCATCTATTATTCCATCTACACATACCCTCATATATTTAAATAAAAGTAACCAATGGATTCGTTACAAAAAAATTGAATAATTGTTTCATCACCATCCTCTAAAAATAAGATCGAATTTCCATACATGATAATTCGATAATATTATAATATAGATGGCTTTCTCTGCGTTACCTAGACTTACGTCATATGTTCGTTTTCTCTTACATGCAAACTATATTCATAACGTATACACATTTCACACGCATATTTTAAAACATGATATTACTCGAAAATATTGTCGGAACTGAAAATAATACTTTTCATCCATTCAAATACGAAATTGTTTGTTTGGCAATGTCTATAACTAGATTCAATATTTGAATAAACAGTTGAGTGCCGTCTGCACCCACAAGAATGCCCACATTTTCCTGGACTAGAATTACTGTTAATTGAACTATTTCTTGTCATCTTCGATTCATTTCAGAATGAAAAATTTGCGGATCATTGTGGATGTACTCAAGAATAATTGTACTTAAACCAAGCCTTATATCAAAACTCCCAACACGATAATAATCGTCACTTTTTATTATAAAGAGTACATTGGACATACCTTTTTCACGTTTATATAATGAAAATTATGGTGAACAATACAATCACAATGTGAGTATGGGTTAATGTGGAATTTGAGGATGGAATGATTCTCATAACAGTTGTTAATTTTTTTGCATAATTTTTATCAGAAGCACTTCCAATAATGCTAGATAAATTTGTTATCACTGTTTCATTCACATAATTTCCTGCATGTTAAAAATATGTCTTCATTAATTATCATATGAAATATTGAATCAAAATATCAACACCCACTCACAAGTATTCAAACATTTCAATGTTACAAAAACATTTTGACTATTCCATGCATACAAAACCTGAACATATATGTAATTTGAAATATAATGAAAATATATCACCCCCTTGGTCAAGAATTTTTCGAGAAAATACACAAAATGATATGATTTCAGGATTGGAACAATCTGCTTTCAAAGTTGTACCAAGATTTTACAAAGAATTTACAACTTGATTTTCTCTGAATTTTATTTTATAACAGGTTAATATGTGGCATTACAGTAAATTTGTTGTTGATATACCTTGAGAGGTAAATACAACATGATACATAAAATGAGAAATTACTTACCCTGACACTCATTAAAAATGTAAATTTTTATTATTTGACTCACTCGAGTGTTCTTAGAAACAATTCAAGTAATCTCAGAAAATAGCTGAATGTCTCCCACCATGGAAGAAGTCCTTTTAGTAAACCCAAAAATAGTTCGGACCTTAAAATTCTAGTAATTGCACTGCCTCCACATACCACATACCCACTTATTCTTTAATCAACAACAATTGTGTAGGATTAAAAACGTCCTGTGATCTTTCACATTGTCTCCTTGAGAAAATGTCCATTGAATTGACCAATTAATTTACCTATGATTTATCACTGAGGTACCTACCTATTCAGCAATTCTATTACGGTAGTTGTAGGCTTGGACATCAAGTTGGGCCTCATTTCTTTGTAAAATTATCAAAACTTCTATAAAAACTATGAGATTCTTTTATTTTCACAATAATCAACACTTCACCTCGAAACTAACTTTTATCACTTGTATAAGGTAGGTAAAATTAAAAAAAACTGCTTTCACTTCTATGTATTGGGTTTGTTGACACACCACGGAATAATATGACAGATTCAGAGTGAACACAAAATGGCCTCTACCGATCAGGAAATCGTGGAACCTGTTGATCCGTGACAACCAACAAAAAATGTTGCACAGATCACCATAGACCATTAGAATATGAGTAAATTCATTCTATGTCACCTAACAATTGACAAGTAGTTCAAAAGGCTCTGACGTCACTTCCTATGAGTATATAGGAGGGCAGGAAATAATTTCTACCACCATTTTGTTATACATTAGTGTCTGAGCACGAGAGTGTGGTGTTGTGGCCGATTCACAACCCACCGAAAAAAAGTGAAATAATTTCCTCAAAAATACAAAAAAATATAAAAAACTCCTAAAAACAAAAAAAAATCGAAAAATAGTGTAAAAACGGAAAATAACAATCGACAAAATATTCCTTTTCGTTTCATATGTTCGTTGAGTCTGTGTGTTCTTAGTGAATCAAAATGAATCCTAGCGCTCCGAATTACCCCATGGCGTCTTTGTACGTCGGGGATTTGCACTCAGATATCACTGAAGCCATGCTCTTTGAGAAATTCTCAACGACTGGCCCAGTGCTTTCCATACGCGTTTGCAGAGATCTGATCACCAGAAGATCTCTGGGATATGCTTATGTCAATTTCCAGCAACCTGCAGATGGTAAGAATTTTTAGTTTTCAATATTTACAATTTTCAACATCTCTTATGGCTTTTCAGCCGAACGTGCTCTAGATACAATGAACTTTGACATCATCAAGGGTAGGCCAATTCGTATTATGTGGTCTCAACGTGATCCTTCATTGAGAAAATCTGGGGTTGGAAATGTGTTCATCAAAAATTTGGATCGTTCAATCGATAACAAAGCTATGTACGATACTTTCTCGGCTTTTGGGAATATCCTGAGTTGTAAAGTGGCTCAAGATGAAAATGGAACTAGCAAAGGTTATGGATTTGTTCACTTTGAGACAGAAGAAGCGGCTAATAAGTCTATTGAGAAGGTCAATGGAATGTTGCTGAACGGAAAGAAAGTCTATGTTGGCAGATTCATCCCACGTAAGGAGAGAGAGAAGGAACTGGGAGAAAAAGCCAAACTATTCACCAATGTTTATGTCAAGAACTTTGGTGAAGATTTGTCAGATGAGCAATTGCGTGCTATGTTTGAAAAATATGGTAAAATTACAAGCCATAAAATAATGAGTAAAGACGATGGGAAGTCTAAAGGTTTTGGTTTTGTTGCCTTTGAAAATCCAGAGGCTGCTGAAACTGCTGTAGATGCATTGAATGGTAAGGTTTTATTGCTGTATTTTTAAATGGTAGTCACACCCTATAAGCATATCAGATATTTGACCTTGATCTACTTTAAATTTCATTGAACATTCACATTGTGTTTAATTGTACATTCACATTGTTTGGAATTATCTCATGAACTGGTTTTTTCAAAGTCCTTTCAATAATTCATTGAGTAGAGTGCCCCTTTATTCAAAATATGGCGACTTCAAGTTTGCATTTCAATATAACTTGTATTTTATTTCTCTTTGTCATTTTTTATCAGTAATGCTTCATTGTTTAAAAACAACAGATTTTTCAGTGTATAGTTGAACAATTATGACATAAATTTCAATACTTTTGAAAGTAAATGATTTGTTTGCAGTTACATATTGATACTATATTCATCTATCAACAGCAATAATACATGTATACAGAATCACATCCTTGATGAAGTTATGAAATTCCATATTTAATCATTATAATTTCACGTAAGAAATTGGAATTCGTAATTTGTTATTCTTATTCATAGATCAACAAGATTTTTCATATTTAGGATGATAATCATGTCTCAATGTGAACTATTGGTTTACTCACTCTCACATTGTTATTTAAAACTAGGTATTTGGTATTGAAAAATATTGATTGAAATAATTTCTCTCATGGAATGATATTATATGTGATATGTTATTCCAGGAAAGGAAATCATGGAAGGTAAACCTTTGTACGTCGGCCGCGCTCAAAAGAAAGCCGAACGTCAACAAGAACTGAAGCGTCGTTTTGAGGCACTCAAGATGGAGAGACTCAATCGCTACCAAGGAGTCAACCTTTACGTCAAAAACCTCGATGATACCATCGATGACGAACGTCTACGCAAAGAGTTTTCACCATTTGGAACAATAACCTCAGCCAAGGTAATGATGGAGGAAGGCAGAAGCAAAGGTTTCGGATTCGTTTGTTTTTCGTCTCCCGAAGAAGCCACAAAGGCGGTCACTGAGATGAACGGCCGAATTGTCGGTACCAAGCCTTTGTATGTAGCTCTAGCTCAACGCAAAGAAGACCGAAAGGCTCACTTGACATCGCAGTACATGCAACGCATGGCCAACATGCGCATGCACCAAATGGGCCAGTTCATTCAGCCGGGGGCTTCTAGTGGCTACTTCGTCCCCACCATTCCCGCTGCCGCCCAACGTTTTTACGGACCTGCACAGATGGCTCCGATCCGCACCAGCCCGCGCTGGACTGCGCAAACGCCGGTCAGGCCGGGTGGTCAAGGAGGCACGGCTGCTTACGCTGGCATGCCGAACACATACAGGGCAACCACTAGACCGCCCAACCAGTCTACTGCCATGAGGAGCAACATCAGCGTGCCCAGACCTATTACCGGACAACAGCCGCCCAGTATGCAAGGGCGTCCGCTGGCAGGGCAAGGTGTTGTTGCAGGCAGCGGTAACCGCCCTGCTAACTTCAAGTACACTCCAAACATGCGCAATCCCCCACAAGCTCTCGGCTTGCAGGGTGCAGCCGCCCCTGTCCAACAGGCAGTGCACATTCAAGGCCAGGAGCCTTTGACTGCTACCATGTTGGCAGCTGCTCCTCCGCAAGAACAGAAGCAGATGTTGGGAGAGAGATTGTTCCCGCTCATTCAGCGCATGTATCCCGATCTCGCCGGAAAGATAACCGGAATGTTGTTAGAGATTGACAATACTGAATTGTTGCACATGTTGGAACATGGCGAGTCGCTGAAAAATAAGGTTGAGGAAGCTGTGGCAGTCTTGCAAGCTCACCAGGCCAAACAAGCTGTTACTACTATTAAAAAAGATTAAACATTTTTATTTCAGTTTCTTATATCAATGGACACGACATCACACTGAAATAAAAATATTGAACATTTTTATTTCAGATTGTTTTCATGTCGGTTGATTTATGGAATATCAATTTACAAAAGTGTGGTTGATATTTTCTTTTTATTCATACTTCTTGTTTCTTTTGATGAAAAGCATAAATAAAGAATGAAAATTTCAACTCTTCCATAATTTTTTTCTGTCTTATTATTTTATTCTTTTCATTGGTACAATGTCGTGAAACTTGTCGAACTATTTTAATACAACAAAATTGAATGACTCGTTTATTCTCATCTCGAAAAACTATTGCTGGCTCATTGAGGTTTATCTAAACAAAAACTCGCAACTTTTTTCATTCAGGAGTTTGTCAAGTTTCATTATCTTTTATACCCCGAAGTTTTATTAGTATTTAAAATTTTATGGTGGATTTTCATTTGGTAGAATGTGTTAGTTTAATTTTACTCTGTATTTTGATATTTTATTGGATTATAATTTCAACTGGATAAATTTGTATGTATTACAAATAAATGGTTAATTCAGTGTCGATTTTTATTCACGAGCACCCACCCTTGAAACAAGCCATTCCTAAACTGTGAAATATATATCTGTCATTGACTTCTTGCTCTTTGATCATTTGGAAAATGAAGTTGACCTTGTTTTATAACGGTACACAAATTGTAAAGAGAACTACTACATATATATATAAAAGAGACTATGGATCGGTTGTTTTTCAATGTTTGCCCTAGAATTACTAATAAAAGAAGACTGGTCGCTTACATGTCTATACAGTTATTCTATTGAGTGCTGACTCATTTAAAAATATCTTTGAAATAATTAGAAGAAAGCTAGCGAGGTGGCGAAATCAAACAGCCAGGAAACTCACCATAAATTTCTTTATTAAGTGTAAATATATTTCATACACAACTAGGTATGTAATATGTATAAAGGTAAGTCTCAACGAGTTATCTAGAAACTAATAATTTGGTACATTTGTTAAGAGTTATATCTGATATGGAGTACAATATGTGTTATTATAATGAAATCAACCATTACTATAATTACCTAATAAGATGCCTAAATAGTGTTTTCAAATACTTGTCCAAAATACGAGACCTTTTGTCATATGAAAAATACCTCTCCCTAGGTTTAATTTTACAAGAATACTTTTATCAAGGTCTAATCGAATTGAGGAAATCAATATTTCAATACACTATACATAACAAGTGTCTCACGAAAGTGCTTAATATTGTTAAATAAAACATTTCACAAATAACACAAAATTCAAATTAATCAACCCAACATCACGTGTGGAATTGAAACAGTTCAACTTCATATCAGGTGTTCAAATTGAGGAAGACAAATGAGCCCATTTAAGCAAAGATACTGAACAAATAACGAGACAGAAAAAACACAATTTGGCACCTGCACTGACTCTTCAATATCAAATCAATTAACGTGACAAAGTGTCCAACAAATTACGATTAATATTCTCGTATAAAATAACCCAATCCAAAGGGGTTCAGTACCAAATATTCAACAGATATATACAAGAATATTGTCTACGACACTTTGCTAGACAGCCTATCGTGAATATATCAGCAATAAACGAAAGTGTTTCGACTTCTTGAAGAAATAATTCTCAATGCATCACCACCAACGTTGGAACTTTCGAAAAGTCACCAACGTCAATGAAATTTCACCGAAGTCAAAACCGTACATATTTACAATCCCCAAACATCTGCCCCTTCCCCACTCGAGTCAACAAACAATTTAACCACCTACTATACAATACAAATACAGCATATAAATAGTGTATTTACACATCCGTACATATATACATCACACTCGGCTGAATTTGACTCCGTCATCGCTTGAATAGCAATTGTGACAGTGCAGCTTCTCATTGCGCACTCTCACATCCGTTCCTATCATTCCATCGCCCAATTGCAGGTGGCAAACACAACATTTGAAGCATTCCATGTGGTAGAAGAGGCACAAGCTTTCTATTATCATCGCTGCTCCCCTTCCTAAAAGTAAATTCGTCAATTAGGGACAATTTAAAGTGCGAGATAACAGGAAAAGGGAACAAAGCTACTTTTCGATAGATGATTCATTTACAACTACTTGATTGAACTATACTAATTCATGGGCAATTCTAAAAATATTCCACTCGAGATTACTTTTACTTCCAACTACTTATCGACCTGGTTTCAAAGTTTCTATTTCAATAAAGAAGTTCATTCAACCAGAGAGAGTAGAACTTCTACCCTAGTATTGTCTTTGTCATCGAATTCAAAATGTTATGTTGGCAACATGAGCTGGCGGATGAAAAATGTCAAAATAACGGGCACCAACGTGATGAAAATGCCAAAACCTATTTCCATAGAAATACGATGTTACCTAGTTCATTTCCACAATATGAACATTTCTTCTTCCCACTCACACTAAGTATTCTTTCTTTGGACCCATCCAACACTATTGGTGGGGAATAAGTCATCGTCGGCGAGGCATGATTGATGATTTGCTGCGAGCCCATATAAGAATGCTTTATGTAATCCTGTTTGTAGTTACTATCTGGCCTGCAAACAACTGAAATTCAGAAAAAAACAACGAATAATGTGCGCCAAGACTCACCTTTTCAGATGATGAATCCGTTCGTCAGTTATCAATCGACCAGGAGTTTGTTGTCTAACTTGATTTCTACTCACACTCGAAGCCAAATTTTTCTGCTGATCGGATATCCTCCTCAACTCAGCCTCCTACAAAACATTCATTAAATACTTCAGCGAGGTATCAGACGCTGCACTCACCTGAATCACCCAATGTTGATTGTAATTCCTGACTTCCGGTTTGGCTTTCGGCTGTAACTTCGGTCTAGGCACGGCCCCCAACTGTCTCGCAATTTTTTGAGGATGGAGCGATCCACGCTGTTCCTTTTCACTCCTCAATGGCCTGCCCATTATGATAGCTGGCCTCGGGGCCTTGAAAGCCGAATGATTCCTGTCGTGCTGCAGTTCGGGCATGGATTTCCTACGGGATAGAACGACAAATGAAGGCTCGAATGAGGAGATTCGCGTTTGGAGTATTCACCTATGATCCAAAGGCAAATGCATGTCTCTGGCAACTAGGGGTCGTCGGTACTCCACGGCTGACTGATGGAAGACGTGCTGCAAATCAGGCATGGACTTCCTGTGCTCGTAGGGGATCCCCAGATGAGCCTCGGGCCTGGACCCTCTGTTCTCGATCGGCGGGATATTTTCGTAGAGGTATTCTGGAACCGGGGGATTATGAGGCACTTTCTGTATCAACTCGGGCATCGATTTGCGGCAATCAACGGCGCTCTCGTAGTTGTAGCAGCGCGACATCTTATCGTAGATGTTCTCAAGCGAATGCCTGTTCGGTTGAAAGTAGGATTTGGCTCTGCTCTCTTGGAACAATACGTTGTCGCGTTTTCTTTCCAGCTCTTCGATTTCTAGCTGTCGCAGTTCTTGTTCCACTCGAAGGACTTCTGAGTCTTCTTCTAGGAACTGAGGTGGATGCTGGGAATTGAAGGACATTTATTGGGAGAACAGTTTCGGAAGTCGGAAACTGTTACTTACCTCGAGAAAGTACGGTTTTTTGAACACTTCGCTACCTATAGTAGGTTCGAATTGAGGTTCTGTAGTGGTTTCGTAAAATTTGTTTATATTAGTTAGGTTGGTTGGTTCCATGGTGTCTCGAAAATTTTCTTCTTTCTCGACCAACTCGATTATTTCTCTTTCTTTTTTCGTTAGTTCGTCTTCTTCGGATGTAATACTATTCGTTTGCTAAAAATTCAATCACTCTATGCACCTATATGATGAAAATTTTGTTGCACTGTGTACCGATAAGGAATATTGAATTGAAGTGGAACAATATTCAAAAATATAACATGCAAAAAATCCCCCAGTCTCTTCCCATTGCGACACAAAAATGTTAACTAGAAAGTTGATTAGTAGTGAAGTGAACAAATACTTGTTTTCTGTTTCGAATCATTTTGTTATTTTGATTTTTTCATGTTGGAATTATGATGACAAAGACAACACTAAGAAAGACCCCAACGCTGGTTGAACTCTACGAGTATGACGACACAATAATATATTTTCTACTTCTAAAAGGTCTACATTTTTTCAAATAGATGGCGGTTCGTGAACTTACCTCGCTAGTCTGTCGTTCATGACTAGGCACACTTGATTCTCCAATACTGCTACTGCACCAGGTGTCACTGGATAACCTCCCTCTGTCAATATCAAGCCCCGAATCCTGGCTCTCCACCTTACTGAGAGGTCCCCCATGCATTTCCAGGAGATTCTTCGGATATGTAGGTTTCTCCACTTTCGATTCCCTCTGGAAAAATGTTGTAGGCTCCGGTACTTTATCTGGCTCAGCCATGGGTTCATCTAGTCCAAGGAAACTGGACCGTTTGATATGCATCTCGTTCTTAATTCTCCTCGTCGAATTGACCCGCTTCACTGGGTCAGGTTCTGATAATTCTTCTTCTTCTCTCGGCGGCGGTGGAGGAGGAGGTTTGACCTTGGGAGGTTCTTTCGTGGGTATGAAAGAGGAAAACGAAGAGTCTAGGACGTAGTCGCTGGTGATGAAGTCCATCGCTGGCGAGAACCTCTTCAACTCGATGTTTTCGTAAATTACAGGCTTTGGTATAGTCGCAGGTTGAGGTTCTGGGGGAATTTCTTCTTTTCTCACTTCAGGAGAGGTTTCAGTTTCACTAGCCGCGTCCGGGTGAGAATCCGTTGAATCCTGAGTTGTGGGAGGGACTTGCTGTGTGGTAGCTTCAACAGTGTTATTGTTAGGTTGGACCACCTGGAACTGGTTCATATCCTCTTGGAACTGCAACAGATCCTTCTCGAATTTGGACAGGGACTCATCATCAAGCTTTCTGTTGTCGATCAGAGTATCAGTTGGTTCGTCAGCCTGACTGACCGAACAAGATACGTCTGTGGTGTGGATTCCACTGTCCTCTCGATCCGAAGAAACTCCAGTGGCTTCAGTTGAACACACCGAAGGTGCGTAGTTGTCGTCTTCGGATTTGTTCATCATCAAATTGTCCAAGTCCCTGCTGAACGTGTTAAGTTTGTTGAAGTATATCTCGGTTTCTGGGCTAAAGCATCTGGTGGCGGCGTTGTCGTTGTTCCAAGTTTTCTTCGACTGGAAGTTAGGAGTGCTGATGGATTTGTCCAGATTGAAGTTTCTTATTTTGTTCGGCACAACCTTCCTCACATTATTGTTTGTACAATCTGAGCTGCTCTGCTTGTTGAAGTTTCGTAAGCGCTCCTTCACCGAAACCTGAATATCACTTTTATCCGTTACTTTGGAAGCGAGGTCGCTGGATAGTTCGAGACTCCTGAGCCTGTCCTTGATACTTCTGGCGTTGACGAAGTCCTCCGACAATCTTCTTGATGTGGACGATTCGAAGTTGCCGATATCAACGGTTTTGTTCTCGAATATGTCTTTTCTTTTGAAGATTTCGCCTTTCGGCAAAACTTCAACAACGTCCTTGATTCTGTTCCTATTCGAGTCATCCGAGTGGATGGTCTGAATTCTGGATCTATAGTCTTGGATGGCTCCCTCATAGGTGTACTGCTTGGTCTCCTCAGGTTCTGCGTAGGATTCGGTTTTGAAAAAGGCTGGCTTGGATAAAAGTTCTGGCTTTTTCTTAGTGGAGCTTAAATTAGTGGTGTAATTACTGGTAAATGTTTTTGTACAGATACTGTTATTATTGTTTACAGCTTTAGGTTCATCTCTGGTTATGTTGGTTTCATCCTCGCTTTGACTTTGGTTTGATGCACTTGAATGTTCCCTATTACTAGACGAATCAAAAGAGTGATTGTCTTTTTCATCCTGAAAAAATTATAATGCATTAGCTCTCGAAAATTCACAGCCCACAGCTACCTACCAAAATACTGCAACTATCATCAGTATCAACATCTTTGATGCTGTTGGTTTTGGAACTACTACTTCCAATACCATAATCGCTGAGATCATTCGAATCGTCATCGTATATAGGTATATTGAATTTATGCCTTCCTCGACTCCTGAAAATACGAAATAATATTCGATCAAGTTATTCAATCTGTTGGCATGATTCGATATCTCAGAACTGTGTGACTACATCAAAACTACTCAGAATTCCCCCCTCCCTCATCTGACAGATAGTTGAAATAGGATTTGTAATTCGATATTGAAATCCCGACGAGTCGATTCATAAATATTTAGTTTCACATAGTGATGCATTTCTCTGAGTAATATGATAGGTATATTCTTCTTCGACTCAGTCAGTCATGAGAGAATATGTTGGACTTTTCCACAAGCTAACTCCTGCTGGACTTTCTCAGAATAAATAAAATATTCGACGAATATCATGAACAATCGGTCTGTGAATGAACCAGTACCATGAATGAGCACGCATGGGTGATCAACTAGTTCGAATATAACGAAATACTGTAGTTTGCAGTCAAAATATTGAACATGAACATTCTCCTGCGCGCAATGTACGTGAGGATAAAAATAACTTGTCTTCAGTTTCCCCAATTCCACGTAACTAGATGGAACAAACACGGTCGAGAATATTTCCTTTCTTACAACTGTGTTTTGTCGTCTCGTCAGTAACACATGTTATGTCTGTCAGTTTTATAGTTTTGAAATGCGAGAGCAATGCCTAAGAGCCAACGTCCTAGAACTGGTTCGGCACAGCGATACTCTTATTACCAGGTTATTTTCTGCGAATCTTTAAGCTAAGCACGATGCAGATGTTGCCCTGCTAACTTCAGTTATGTCAGAAATGATAATTTATCAGTAAATACCTGTCTTCCATCATTTCGCTGAATGTTTTACTCTTCCGCCTACTTTTTTCCAATTCTTCTTGTTCGGTCAATTTCTTAACTTCCACTACTCTTTCGATTATATGTTCTTGTCGTTTTCTTCTACTGCTTTTCCAGTTGTCGAGGTTCTGCGAAATCAACAAAAATCAGTTCAGAATTCACATTAACGGTATTAAATTAAGAAAATAATAGCAATCAAAAACAAGTTCCAAAATAGAACAGATTCAAATTAAGATCACAAAATACTTTGTTTATGTAAACTGTTGGCTTTGCTTGTTCCCTCAATATAATTTGAAAACGTTATTATAGCAACTTGTGGCATTCATAATGCTGATTAAACTAAACATATATCCAATTACCGGCCCATTCGATATACGGGGTTACTCAAACATCATGGCGAACAAAGTTCTTACCTGTTGCCAGTCTTCTACTTCCACTCTCATTTCTTTTTCTTCTTTTTTGATTTCCTCGACTTTTTTTATTTGTTCTTGAGCTTTTTGAAAGAGAGGACATGGTGCAACTTTTATGAATTGCAACGGATTGGTAGCTGGCTTGGGTGGGGTAGGTTTTGTGATTCGGCATTTTGTTGGCAGATATTCAGTGTTTGCAGTCTGAAATAAAGCAAATCATGTAACCAGGAATTTTCGTATGTCTGACTGGACTCCGGGAGAAATTTCAACAGTCTGACATATTCGTTGAAAAAAACACTGGGTGGGTGATTCACATGAATGGTAGTGATATTTTTATGAAAACTCACCCGTTTTTCTCTCTCTTGGTCTTTTTCATGGTCGTAACAGTCCATTTGTTGATTTTGTTATTTCATACTTTTGGGTAGTTTGGGCTATCTGAAATGATAATTTGTTGAGTATTTGCTTTAATGCATCTACAAATGTGTTTCCCAAAGAAATAATGTCAACAGAGATTGTCATGATTAGCTGGGTTATCATGTTTTCAATATTTAACACCATAAAAGTTGCACATGAAACGAAAATAAACCGAAAATTAATATTTAAGCAACGTGAAGGAAATTACCAGGGTTTGGAAATTAGCTTTGGAACGCCGTGTTCAATATTTTCTTCGTTAACATTGTTTTTTAATTGATGATTTCTTTATAGGCCACCATTTAAGTCAGTCGAATTGACGTTCAGTCTCGAAACTACTATGAACAATTTGAATGATGGATAAAGTGTGACGATCTACCTTGTTAGACTCAATCAGAAAGTCGAAAGCTACATTTAATTCAAAAAAGGTAAAAATAAAAACTAGATGGATGCAATAATAATAATATGTCAATGAATGGTAATTGGAATCAGTGCTTGTTAAAACGATGCTTCCAATCAAAATAAATTATTTATCGACGATATAAATGATCGATGAAAGTATGTTCTAGTGTGTTCAAATACTAATGGTAGGATACATGATTACACGGCAGAGTTCAACGTTCTTTCCTACCTTTTACCTCTACAATTTAACAAGCTAAATATTAGGTAACAGTCAGCAAGAAATTAGGTATTTCGACCAGAGGAGGCGTATGTTAGAACCACCAATTTCTTGAGATTTTCGAGTTTGTCAAATGAATACCGCATGGGTCGTCATAAAACCAAATCCCTTAACCACGTGGTGTGGTTCTTTAGAATTGTACAGATGATCGCACTTCGGAGAAAAAGACGAGTCTCTTTTGGCTGTGTATTTTCAGGTAGAATGAAGGGACGAATTTCGAAGGTTTTACCTGGTGAAAGATCCCAAAAAAATCAAACGTTCTCAAAAATTTCATATAAATCACTATGATTTACTGTATTCAGATTGAGAAGGTTTTTCATGATGTTCCTAAGAACACTATGGATATTTGGGAAGAACAGTGGATAAACGTTGAAAAATTGAATGAGAAACATAACCTAACTTTGTTTCGGACTATCGTTGAAAAATAAAACAAGCAGCAACACCGCACTTTCTGGCGAGCTGTCACAACTACCTTGCTCAAATAAATAGACTATAGTTCAATATTCTGTCGGTAACTGAATTCTTCATAATAAACCACTGCACCTTTATTTTATTATTATACATTCACTACCCCATGTATATTCACTGACTGCGTCTCTAGCATCCGGTATTTATTGCACCCCGTACACATGCACAGGATATTCGAATACTTCAAAAGGAAGCCCGCTATGATTTCTGTAAACTCGGATTTCCGTTCTGTAGTTGTTTATCCGCTCCTTTCATTCGATACCTAAATATCGAATCTCATTTCATATTTCCAGTTCGTATGATTCATAAATTCGTTGGGAAACAAAACTCGTAGATTTTTATTGATACCAAAAAGATGGGCCATGAATGTTTGTGATTTGTACGACGTATAAAATGAAACTTTGTATTCGCTTAGAATAAAACGATTGACTTCAGAGGGTTATCAGTTGTGTTTGTAATAATTGGTATTGAAAGCTTGGAATGAGAACCCATACAATGTTCACTTAGAAACCTAAAAAATATTTAGGTTATCGTTGCACTCAGTTAACTATGTTGAGTACGTGCAGTGACCTTGATTTGATGAACCGCTATTATACTGGTATAGTCTATTCATTTATTTAAGAAAGACAGATTTGGTTATCTTTCAATATCATTAGTGCAAAATAAAAAGTATAGCTAACCACTGAACTTCTAGTAGGTCGAGACATTTATAGGCATCAATTCACAGTGACTTGAAAACAATGCAGAATTCATTTGGAGACATCTTCGATTTGCTAATAAAGTTTGTTAATTCTAGTCATTAATTCAAATATTGGAAAAACGGTTATCTACAGTCTATAAATATCCAATTTGGGTGTATATATCTTGTTGATCGAAAATATTTTTCAATACAATTTGGATGATAGATAAACTTAACCTAACTTTTTGGCGAGCTGTCACACTATTTCACTCAAATAAATAGACAATTTTCCACAAACAATTGAAAGTAGCTAATGAGAAGCCACACTCTAACTGTAGATATCTAGAATGCAATTTTGCTGCATTTAGAACTCTCCTTGAAGAGCAACGTTTCGAAAGTTTTCTTCTCACATGATGCATGTGACATAACATTATGACTTTGGTATGCAGGGAGAGGCCACTAACTAATACATCGAATGTATTAATGTATTATTACGGCCATGAGCAATTCACATTTTCCCCATTAAAGGTATTATTCATTATTGCTGTGCGCTCTGGCTGGTCTCATGTGAATACCTTTCCGTGGCAACCTTTCAACGCCACCCATGACCATGTTCGGCACCGTGACTAGCGCGAAAAAAAATCACAATCGGCATCCGCTCGGCCGGGTTTCACTTTCTAAAACAGTTTTTGGCGTTACGAATACATAGCACACTACCCATTCAAACAGTTCGGGGAAAACATAACATTTTGTGGGTGTCAAATGCCATCTGTCCTACCGCCTTTATTTGAAGCCACAACAAACGAAACAAATGAATGAAATAAGAATGTACCAATCATATCACGGATTTTTGACAGCGAGTTTAATTTTGTGATTACTCTGTTACCCAAATAAGGCAACATATGATACACGAAACACCACCCCTTAAGCCAAGTTCAGACGATGGAGTTTTTTTAGATTGAATTTGAAAAAGTTCCTGGCTCAGCATCAAGATTTATTGTATTGAATCAGCCATTTAATCCACTGAATTCAGACATCAGACCGAAATTGTTAAAATATTATAATTCTCTGAAAACTTAAACACTTGGTTAATGAAAAACGGACACAATGTCTTTGACTCTCACTGTATATTTAATTCAATACAACTGATATGGTGTACCACCAAAATTGTACTAAAGACCATACAGGTTGTCCTCTTGCCAGAAGTTTCAAATATAGGAAGAATAAAAAAAATATTTTTCCACGAAAAACTCAAGACACTTTTTTGTGAAGAGTACAAATATAAGATCGTCTTCTCAATAATTAACTTGAGAAGAGAGTGGCACTGTGCTAGCAATTAGGAAGTAATTTGAACGCATGTTGTAATGTTACATTTGTTAATTATTACACCTGTGTTCTTTCTTTTCGTTCCAATTTGAATTACAACTTTCTTGCGAAACGAATGTTATTTTATGTTGTGGAAATCCAATTAAGTTAGCTTACAAAAAAAATCCAAATTCCTTCCCATAATAAATCAAAAATTGTTAGTCAAAGATTTGATATTATAAAAACAAAAGAAAACGTTATCTCGAAAAGTGTCTAACATCCATAAATAGAAAATTATTATGTTATTATCATGATGTAACCCATTGTGATACTTATATGTAAGAAATTCCTTTGTTGAAATGTAATGTGCTATAGTGGTTACATGAATTTTTGTGGGTTTTCTTCATTGATCATGAGGGGAATATTGAAATAACAACTATTGTTTTTATTTCATTATCTTCCATACAAGCAGACATACCACAGTTTTTTCTCACTGTATTGAATTAATTTGCTTTCTTTATTTTCTTAAAAGACAAAATATGTTGACATGAGTAGACATACATAACGTCAAAAGAAAAATATTTTGTATTTTCTATTCCTATTGTTCAAATGTATTTCACCTGTTTGGTATTGCATACATAAAATATGTAAATAATGGATAGTGTTGTTCACTGTGTACGAAATGAATGAAACTTTTCCAATCAGTATTTAAATCATTATCGAATATATCACAATCAAAAGTACGTGATAACGTAAATCCGATTAGCTAATACCAATGCGAACATTTTTTTATAGAAAGTTAATTCTATGATAGTGTGAATTTCAAATTGTTGTTTTCAACCACTTTCATTCTGTGATATATTTATATTCATTTAGGTGGTTGCATCATCACGAAACTCAGCAGTATTTCGCAGTAATCTAAAATATATAACGTCTCTGAATGAAAATAACAATGATCTATCAATTCAACAAAAAGAAATTACTTATCTAATTCTAATCAATGATCTCAACACGTATACTGATCAAATAAATATATTTGATCGAACAAATTCCATCCAGCAATATCGGTCCTATTTAGATAATTCCATTATAGATATTTTAAAGACTACGTTTTCAACTTAATCAATATCCATTATTCCAATTTGAATAGGAGATGTCCAGTTCTACTCACACAGTATACTCAAATATTTTCAATAAAAAAAATCATTAAAATATTGATTCTTATAAGTGTTGGTTAAACCATTAGTGCCTAAATGGTACCAAATTAGAATTTAAATAGTCATCTAAATACTTTTCATTTTGCTCTAATGGCAAGAAAGATTACCAAATTTCAACAACTTTCTTTCTGAAAATTGTCAAGTAGATGGTTGCTTAAAAGACTGTCGGTTTTATAGGCGTTTCTTTCATATTTCGCACCAGATGTGCAGCTTGTCTCCATAACAAAACAATAACTTCAAAACCTTGTTCGTGAACTTTACAATAGTTCAACAAGATAACATTTTCCAAGACACCATAGAAATTTATGATACAATAAAGCAATTCTGCTATGCCTAGCACGAGATTTTCATAACAAGAACTGTTTGAACAGATCGTTCTACAAGGACAAACTAACAAAAAGAACATGGAGTTATGAACAAGCAAATGGTATTCCCTACCGGCAATATTTTGGGGACCATGTGACTTAACCTAACTTATGAAAGAATGTCGAAAAACATTTGAGACGAGTCGGTGAAATTAAAAACAGTCGATGTTGGTTTTATTCAATTTGTCCCTGATCTTTGCACATCATTGGAATTTTTCTATCGTCACAGTGGAAAAATGGAGCATCTGTTACAGCTGGTTTTAAACAAATAATCAATAACCACATCTGATTACTCAAGATTAAAAATTTACTGAAGAATACTTCACATCTCAACATTCCTGCTAATAATGGACCGGAAAAGTGTTGTAGCTTCGTTGAGTTGAAGTTTTAGAGATGTTACTGATATGCGGCATCAATTGGGAAGTGATTCATTCAAATGCCCTTTTAACATCTAATTATTCAAGGTCACGAATCTGAACGAACTCTGTAAACATACTCACTGACTCACGGACTGGTTTTGCAATTCTACAGGTGGGATGCAATTAGAAAGAACTGAGAGCAATGCTGGTGGTGACTAAAACTTTTGATATTTGGGAAAAAACGTCTACGTAATCGCTTAGAATTCTTATAGTTATCCTGTATACCGTGAAGATCCTCAGAAGTTGAGAGGAATCTCAATCTGAAAATTTTTCAGTTTTATTTTTTCGCTCGATTGATATACGAAAATTTATTCATCGTATTATATTCGTATTGATGAATTATAAGATATATTTATGCTTATCTATCGATTGATCGGAAAATCCTCCATGACAGTAGAAGCTGAATAATTGTTGTAATCTAATCCTTATATACTATCTTAAAACCAATTTTTAGGACATGAAATAACAGTGAGGCGCCATATAGGTACCAAAACTGAAATTACACAATCAAGGTGGGTATGTAACAAGATAAATATTCACAAAAATTCAAGTGGAAACAATTACATCATACCTATTGACCAGCATATTTTATAAAAAAAAGAAGATAATCAAACCAGAGTTATAGTTCATGGAGAAATTCCGATTCATGGGAATTTTTCCCATAGTTAACTATCTCAATACAAAACAATACATGATATAACACTGACTCCTGGCCCCATTCACAGCGATTTGATGTAAATTACGGGCATGATAGATAGAAACGCAAGCACCTGGATGAGATGAACTTGCAAAATTTTTATTTGTTCAGTTTCAGAACACTTTGAAAAAAAAATACTTTTCTGCGTGAATTCAAGAAGAGATTTATACACTGAAAAACTAACCTATTAGGTATGCAATCCCATTCAGACTTTTAAGTTCAGCTGGATGTTCAGCATTCATTACGACCCAGAGCCAAGTACCTGCGATCTACTGTTAGTCTACCATCTGTTATCCTACCTTCTGGCATTTGTACCTACTATGAAGTACCAATAGATTCAGAGGCCTTTAAAAACGTCGCCAGAACATGGTAAAGTTGACTATTAATAACTATATAAATAATAGTCATTCGAAACATTTCAACTGTTTTCAGAAATCCCAAGTACAAAACAGTTGGGACTTCCTGTATTTTGTTTTTGTAACATTCTTTCATAGCGAAATGTTATGTGACCTTGATGTCTTGCACAGAATCGCATAGGTATCTTTTTAACATTTATAAATAAATACAGGTATTGCGCACACAACGATTCGTTTTTAGTGGGTTAATCATTATTACTGTCAACATAGTGCACTGTCATAAATTAATAAAACAAAATAAGGACATCTAAATAAAGATGACCAGTTATATTGGAATAGGGAAAACAAAGGTGAAATATATACCTGTTCTCGTAAATACCAGTGTGAAAATCCCTTTAGCACTTTAACACTCAAGTCCAATGTTTGAACAATTTTTTTACACTATTGCAGTAGGTAATAAATATTTTCTAAAAGGTGAACGAACGTACAAAACTCTATGCTGTGTTGCCAACACGAACTATCACGAACTGGCATGGGATGGAAGTGGATGAGAATCCTTCTATCTGTCCTGTGGCGCGGAGAGCTGATACTCGACACCCAATCCGAACTTCGAAGTGATCGCAACGCAAACTAGAAAACACCAAAACCCAATACCCATCGCGTAGCGCGTACTAAAAACAGAACAGCATAAATCGAATCGACCGTCCTTCTTTCTCAAAACAAGAGAATAACTGCATTTTGTACACGCAAGCGCAAGATGCATTCATTGATTCCCTTCCGTCAGTGCAGAAAGTTTGCATTCTTGATGTATCTGCACAATGCATCACTACGACATATTGAATACGATGGCAAAATTTTGTGTCTGGTGAAAAATTAAATGGCCTTGTTGGTAGGTATCCAAAGTACTTGCGAGTTAATTCAGTGTTAATAAAACACAGAACATTCTAATGTCCTTTATCGTTTTCCGATATTAATGTATTGTTTTGGAATTATTATGTATGCATGTTATATGGTTGCATTGTGGCCTATATGTCATCTTGTATCTGAAATTCAAAGTGTCATATCTGGGGACATCTTTAAAGAATTTCTAGTACTCATTGGTGCTATCTGGTACTATACTCTAAGGGCATCAGATAGCCTAATATCCCTTGTCAAATTTTTCAATACGATAACTCACATAAAATCTTGAATATGAAAATTCGATTTTTGTGAGAACATGATGATAAAAAGGATTTTCTACGTTGTTATACTCTTGACAATGATGTGACTGCTTTGAGTTCTAGGTCGAAAAATGGAGATGACGTTAGTATAGCCATCAATACATGAGTAGCGGTATCACTTAGGCGACAATGAATTCAAAATTTATTCACCGTTATTTCTGCAGGCTTCTGTCAGAATCGATAGGGCATTTTTTACAGGAATCTGTAACATTTGAATGTCTAGGTAATCCAATGTCTTAGGTAGCTTATTTGATTCATACAGAGATGGAGACACATATACCAATGCGAAATTAAATAATGGGTTACTTTCTGAATAAAATATGGAGACGTTTTTGGATAGTGAATTCGGATAATAAGATGTTGAAATCGTTTTTCAGAAGGAATTCATTTCGGGGACTGTCATTAAACAATAACGAAAACATATATTAAAATTACTATGTACATTTAACTGTACTGTATCGTACCTGTTGGGATAAAAGAGACAATTTGACTCTGGCAGAATGATTCAATTATAATCGTCTAAAACACCATTCACAAATGGTTTTCAGTCTCCCATTTAAGAAATAATGGCTTCTAGACCCTGATGTAATGCCCCATCAAGATGCAGATCCTATAAACAATATCCCCTCTCCTCAACCGAATAAGGTACGTATACCGAAGAATGATTCACGTGAACAAAAAAAAATGCAATCCATGTGAACATCGGGAGGTGTAAAAATGAGAAATGAAAGAAAAGTGGGGTTAAGTTCTAAGAGACAATCTATAAACAACTAAACTCATGGACAGAAAGTTCTATTCTTAGTTTAGTGAGACGCGCTCAGTCTTGTTTCAACCACAACTTAAAAGTGTTATAAAGTGCGAGGAAGTTGTGTGTTGCAGATTAATCTTCATTTTGAATTAACTCACAGGAAGAGCGGTTTTGAACCGCATTGAGGAATCATCAACTTGGAAAAACGACGGAAATATCAACAGATTCAGTAGCTCTTTCTCAATATTTTATCTTCAGCTTCTGATCGAAGATTTCCTATAGTTTCATTATAGTGTGGTTAATAATAACTATAGCTATAGTTATTTGAAAGAATATACAGTAAAGGTATGGTATGTTTTGAATTTATTCAATCCAAAAACAAATGTGTGACTAAACAATCTTTTATCATAAAATACTATTTCAGCCTTTATCAAAATCCAGGAATGAAAAATATGTATTGTACTAATATATTATATGTATTATCAAGTGTTATTAACAACTCCTATACGTAAAATAACAGTCTTATATTTCTTGAAATGAAATTACAGATATATGTATATTAACATAAGAAATATTCTTCACCAATTGATTCGAAAGTCTTATTGGAATGATTCCAGTATTATTATAAAAATGATTATATGTGAAATGCATCGGTCTTCTGATTTGCTTCTATGTTTCTGTTTCTCGATGCAATTTTTTCACGTACTGTCTGGATTGAGTCGTATAATAAAATGTAATCCTATTGAATGACAGATTGATCGTTAGAGAGATCTGAGATAAGCCAAATGAAAGAAGGTATCTGGTTAATGTAACTTGTGTAAATAGGTTTATTAGTTACAGGACGTAACCTAATTGAAGGGAGGTTTTTTTTTTCGATTTCAACTTTATACTGAATAATGCCACGTTACTGTTTAGGAATCCAATAGGTCGAGAATTATGATTCATCCTGTTGTACATTGAACGCACTATTTTTTCGTTCCCAATAAACACCCACCTATTTCTAATATTAATCGTATTTCGGGATTTCGTGGTCCCCACGATAAAGACAGGTAATATACGGGAGGATATTTTTTACTCAGCTACGAGTCGAAATCAGCCAAAATCGATATATTTCGTCTAGGAATCATTAATTCCAACACCGATGTTGCAACAACTCGAACAAATCAAGTCAATGTTCTCGAAAACCAAAACAATCCGCTAGCTGAAAGTTTGATTACCAAGTAGAGAAAAATTATGGGTGTCCTTACATGGTAAAGAGTACATCGCCTTAAAAGGCGTGTTTAGATCAGCAGCTCGCGTATAACCCAAATGAACATGAAATTCAAAGTCGAATAAAAGGCAATGATGTCAGGGAGCACTTCTGCAATGCCATTTTATTGTGGTTTGTGGTAGTCGGCATCGAAATGAGATCATTTGTTGCTTTCTAGCATGACAATCGGAATCATTCAAATCCATTTCAAATGCCCTGCGTACTGAAGGCGTATTCATGCAACATTCCCTAAAGTAAGATCAGTTTGAGAATTTCAACTATGAACTTGGTTGGGTAAATTAGTGAGCTGAGAGGTGATAAAAAATTGGGATCGTGCATTTTTGTGGAAAAGTGAGAAAATGAAAATCCCAATATTAGACATTTCTCCATTTCCTAAAAGAAATCAAAATAAAGCTAATATTGACCCTGTACACTCGAATAAAGACATATCAAACTTGATTGTAGATAATTAGGTAAATTTTGTTGTGATGAATATGCTTATTTATTGACTTTCGAACAATAACTTTGTGTACTTCGTTTAAAAACACGATTCTATCTGAAGTATTGATATAAAAAACAATTGTTAATGAGATCAACGTTTAATTTAGACTTATTTTTTATCACTTCAATTAGTTCATTTTATCTCAGGCAGCCTGTATAAATTACATTGATAGTGAACAACAACAGAAAATTATCAATTGGGTGATTGAATATTCGATGAATTTCTGGAACAACAGAGCTGAGGGATTTTCATAATAGATTCCATTCTACATAGTCTACGCGATAAAAAATTGTGATGACTCAATCCTGATAGGAAAATATTAGAGATATTAATCTTGAGACAAAAACATATACCACGAAATATTCATTTTGCTAATGTAATAAAAATTTTATGAGAGTTGGAATTCATGAATGCTCATTCGTTGAAAATATTGAACCACGTTTGTTAATTTTTTTTGTATTCCTCAATTAATGATAAAAAATCATGAATTTTGAAAAATCTGAATATAACACCTTTTGACCTTGAAAAAAAAATGTTTTTGGAGATTTTCAACACACGATACTCTAATGCACGGTATTAAAATATGTCAAACTCTCAAAAATTTTAATTTTCATTGCTTGTAATCAATTTAAATAGAATAGTATAGAATGAGATATTATCAACATCTACTTATTTTTTAAAAATACACTGAAAATGCATGACATGTTTCAGATACGTGAAATCAAAACTCTGAACTGCATGTATATGGAGTGCAAAGAAGTACGTCTATTGGAGTTTCATGCTTCTTGAATTTAGTAAGTATACAGGGAAAGAAAAAGCATAATGAATAAGTAAAAAAATGAAATATAATCCACTTGGCATGCCTTCAGCAATAATAAATTTTTTCATCAAGAGTTATTGAACTCGAATTCGAAAACCACGGTAATTTTGCACTTATCATGCGATTTTGCTGGGAAATTTTGTGGATTCGCACGAATTTTGATCACGAACACGAATTTGGTAGTATTATCGTAAGGGAAATCAATACTTTTTGAGATAATTTTCGGTCAGTACTGCTGCCTCTGTCGAATTTCTTCAATAATATAATTTTTCTAATTTTATAGAAGGCGATCTTTTAATGAACAGAACATCACTCAGTATATAAGACGGAGGTTGAGATTGTTTTAAGACGAGCCTGAGTTGATGACAATTTTTCGTTTTCGAAGAAATACAAATTAAGATCATTTCCATTTGTTGCGAACTTCATTAATGTCACTGTATATTGAGTAATGGGTTATCCATTGAGAATGTAGAAATTTTCGAAAATCTTGTTTGAAAGCGTTCAGGAAAAGTTCACAAGTGCAAAACTTCGAAAAAACTCGAGAACCCACCCCGAAAGCGTACCCAAAAAGAAGCAACCCCACACCAGGCACGCCTTCAGCAGGAATGCGATCCGACGTGCTAACTCGCTGGACGCGACCTTTTCTTCCAGGGGTCACAGGCGACGAGCACAACAAACCGACCGTCGAGCACCAGAGCCGAAGACTTGGAGGAGATCTTCGTGACCGTTCGGCCGTCACCGCTTTAGGATGAGCCAGTTCTCGTACTCGCAGCCGGCGGTCTGCCGGCCAGAAGTACCGCGCGACAGGTCGACCGAGACACACGGTTGCGCTGAGTTCGAGTTGGATGACGAGGCCGACGAGATGGTGACCACGGAAAGAGAGCTCGCCGAGGACGCGCAATGGAAGAAGATCCAGCAGAACACGTTCACCAGGTGGGCCAACGAACACCTCAAGACCGTCTCGAAGCATATCGGGAACTTGGAGACCGATCTCAGCGACGGGCTCAGGTTGATCACGCTCATCGAGGTGCTGAGCGGCAAGAGGCTGCCCAAACACAACAAGAAGCCGTCGTTCAGGTCGCAGAAGCTGGAGAACGTCTCCGTGGCGTTGAAGTTTCTCCAGGACGACGAGAACATTAGGATCGTTAATATCGGTGAGTCGATGGATGGATACCTGTTTTGCTGCGGTGTCTATCGGGTTTTTCGGTTTGGATGGCCTCGACAAGAGATTGTTTCGATATAATGTGTTGACTTGAGATACAGGGCTGTCATATATTGTTGACGACACATTTACGGTCTTAGTGAACAATGAACGACACCTTGGAAGGCTAGAAGAGCGTATTTCGTATCGTACGATCTGATAAAAAATATCAAACCCAATGGAAATCAGTAGCGCACAAAGTTAAAAACAATAAACTCTTCACTAGAGAATTCATTTTCGTCGAAATTCTTCCCTCAATCCTACCAACAAACACACCGAGTTCCAACGATAATTTTTAGGCAAATAATGAATTTTATGAATGAAAAATATTTTGTATTTCAGCAGACTGGAATGTATCAAGGGAACTAAAAAAAAACATCATTTTGCACAAAAAGTAATAAGAATTCTCCACTTCCTCACCATTTCAGCAAATTATAATTCTTCTCAAAGTTGCAATGTTTGATTCATGACAAACTATTTGAGAATCAATACCACACAAAAAACAAGTCAATATTGAAATAAACTGGAAAATCTTATCACATTTATCAGCTTGGTTTTATTATGATATGTTGAGCAATTCGCTGATTAATCGAATGTTTGATCACTGAATCCCATCGGATTTACCAATTTGAGCGCTCTGTATGGGGAACAACTACGAAGACACCAACCATCTCGACCTTGATAGTGAATTCTTGAAAATCCTTGTGCTGCAAGAAATACAGAGTATCGCTAGCTGCCAATTTATTTTCAAATACCAATCTCCAGAAGATCTCCGTTTTTTTTATTGTATTACATTGGACGCATATCTATTTTTAGAAACCACAAAGTGTTGACAATTACAATAATTACTGTACGGTCAGTCATTTGTTTATTTTGGAAAGTTACTTCATTCGAGAGGTTATTAATGATCGTGATAACATAGCCCATTCATGTACGTGCTGAGTATTTTTACGTGGGTGGGTGGACGTCCATCGGAAGTCCATTGGATGTCCATGAATATTGAATTCGCCAAATGAAAAAATGAGGCATTGATAATACTTTCTGCTATTGAACACGAATTTGTTATTCACGTTTTAAACTACATTTTTTCTGTATAACAGAAATTTAATTTTACACGCCACTGCTTCAGTATATAAACTTCATAATTGTAGAGTTATTGAATTTATAATCGTCTGATTTTGTTACCCAACAACTTTATGCATTCCAGAACGAAAACTAGATTTTTTGTTATCGAAATGAAATATAAAATAGAATGATTTTTTGCTTGCATACGCCTGTGGTTTTTTCTTCAATCTATTTAGAGGTGAACACGTTGAACCGTACAAATAAATAGGCTTTGTTTGCATAAAAAGTCACGTCAAGTATATATCTCGACTTTTTTCGAATGAATTAGTAATGGTGAATACAATTAAGATAATTTTTATTAAGTTTGCATTTGCAGTAACCTTCAATAGAAAAGCACATCATTGAAGTTATCAATGTTTATCATAGAATACAGATTTTATCACGGTTCCATGTAATCGACAACAATCATGAATCTTACAGTGACACTATTTGATATCATAAAAAGTCTATGTGAACCTATTTTACTTCAAAAAGCACATTCCTGTTGATCATGATGACGAGAAAACACTGGCATGATAGGCCCACCTAAAATTGTGTGAAGATATCTTATCAGTCCATTATTTATCATTCCTATACGTCACATTAGAGGTCATTTTATGGTCTACCTAGGTTTTTCCATTAGCTTTCACCATTTATGATGAATTGATAAAATAGAAATGTCCTTCGTAATTCAACTTATGAACCAATGAACCTATTATTGGTGAATTTACCTCCCTATTCGAATTGTAGATTGAATATTTGTCGATGTTGAATTATTCAAATGATGATACTTGTCAGCAAAATCAGTTCAAACATTATCTAATGCATGGACAGGCAAATTGAAAGCTATGTTTGTGAAAAATGCTCTAGACCTAAATAATATCAAATAAAAATAGCACATGTTTATATAGAGTTGTGACAAATTTGGTAATTTTTCAATACCATTAATGCAAAATAAAAAGTATATATCTTGTACCTTTAGGCACCATTTGTTCTGGAAAATTTCCACAACTATGGCAGAACAATAGTTCATATTCAAATTTTTTTAAATCGAAAATAATCTTCTGACTACATTCATCTGAATTGAATTTTATAAATTTCGATACATCATAGATTTTCCGTTTTTCTTTTGTATTAATATTGATATAACTTGTTTTATTTGTCACAATTGTTATCCTCAAATGAATGCATCCACATGAATAATGAAGTAAACGTTAGAATTGTCGATTATTCCGTTAACTTAATTCAATTGAACTGTACTTCAACCAAGTACTCAGAAAAAAAGTGTGATATGTTTCCATTTTCCACTTAGCTCGAACCAATTTAAATCTATCCACGGTTACAAGAATTTCTTCTCGAGACTAGTTATTCCATAGGAGCTTTTCAATAAAACAGGTTTCTCATGGTCTGCTTATCAGAAATAGTTTATGCTATTTCTGAGAATAAGCATTTGTGAAACCATCAAAGAAATTAGTCATCACAGTAACACTCTTCAAACTTAATATTTCCTTAAGGATATATGTATAGTTTCTTTCTGTTAAATGTTGCTGTGAAATAGTTCATGATTCGACACTGATAATCCAATGAATCATGAGGTACATTAGTCGACTATATTCTCAAGATATGACCTCACAACACTTAAGTCAATAGTCGATATCGTATGGGGGATCTAGAGTTGATGTTGATAAATCGATAATGATTCATGTAAATTCTCGACTTTCCATGCATAATACTTATACACCGAAGAAAAAGCGTGTTGTATCTGTAACCTATACGTACAAACTGTATTTACGGTATTAGTATAGGAATGCTAACCATATGTCATGTTTTATTTCATTACCTTCGCTCAATTCAGTTATATGCAAAATTGTTACAGTTAGCAATCGACAGGTACTGTTCTTTGAACAGTTGAAATCAGGAAAACACATTAAATAACACGGTGCTCATGGATGAATATTCATGAGAAAGAAAGTCAGAAAATAATGCGATTGTTTTTCATCAACTCACTTCAAAGACAAAAAATGCAACGTTATCACTGGAAATTTCTCAATTATATAAACACTTGATAATGTATCAATGATGGGAAAACTCCAAACGTGAAAACTAACTAGAATCTAATATTATCTAAGATTATCTAAAGTTTAAAATAGAAACGAATAGAATTCAATATCTATACAAACCCCATTTCTTGAAGTAGTTCTAGTGAATTTAAGACATTTAGAGTTGAAAACGATATCGAAAACGTTATTGAAATGTTTCAGATGTCCTGCCTCACATGAATTTTAAAGTTAATTCACCATGGAAGTTGTCATAGTCAGTTCTTCATCTTGACATTGACGCTGATAATGCATATCACTTAATCTATAAGCTATGTCGTCTGTGTTAATCACACACACATCACGGACGCTGACGTCATGTGTGTGAAAACAAATCCAATATTGTACGGTCAAACATCCTTGATATTACCTAGATAAAAAATGCTTTTCGCTGATCTGCATTGTTCTCGAGCTGTGACTCACATCCGCAAAGGTCTGAAATGGCCGTTTGTTCAACTGAAATTGAAAGAAATGAGCGATTGGTCCTTGAGCCCGTCATGTTGTTAGAACTGCCTTATCAGGTAATTATCGGAACACTTCCTTCCTGAATCCGTTACTAATTTGATAAATAACGGTAACCCATATGATCAACAGGGACGAATGATTTTGCAAACTTTTTTTTTTTCTGAGATTCTTCTCGTGTAGACCAATAAAATACACGAACGTAGCTTTTATTTTGTTGCTTTGGCACCATATAGGGATATACGTAGACAGCAGACAGGGCATCCAGATTTGGTTTCGCAGAAATGGTAATGGGTACTAACCTTGTCCGAAAGAATCCATGACATAACTACCAAACCAAAAGCTTAATACTTCCTAACTGGTTTCGATGAGAAATAAAAAACAATGGGGAATAAACAAAGGCATCCTATTCTGTAGACAGACAAGCATTATACAGGATGGTCATCTTTCTTAGATATATCTTGTATGTTTTTATTATAAAAGATGGAATTTGAGATATTCCGAAAAAATCTCAGCTCACTCATTTCAAAGAAGAAGATTGATTTCCTGGAAACTTTTTGGTTTTCGAAGAAACTGAGAATATAATTGAACTTTTTTTGTTTCAGACTCGAGTCACATAGTAGATTGTAAGCTGAAACTAATATTAGGATTAATATGGACACTAATTTTACACTATTCAATATCTTTGCCCATGTGGGAGGGGGAAGACGACTTAAACGACAGTGGTACGGATTCTACACCAAAGCAAAGGTAAGAAAAAATCATTTTGTTGAAACACAATACCACAGTGGAACCCTGAATATTACTAATGTGATGACAAATTATATGAATAATCATTTCCCAGAAAAATTCAATTATGCAGGAAGAGATTCGTTAATTTTGCGGACGCCTATGGAAAAGCGAATGCCAAACCCAAAATGACCTCACTCATGTCATTACATGAAAGTATAAAAGATTTATTTGTAGTAATAAAATTCCTGATTGACAGGGACTATAACTTTCTGTGAGCGTAAATATCGAATGCACTGCAGATAACCGTGAAGAGTTTCCATAACACAGGTACTGAGATGAGTAATTAACCTAACCTCAACCACCTAGCTAGAATGAAGGTTTATTTTGATATCGATGAAAACTGATCGACCTTACGTACCACTTTTGGATTAATTCAGCGTCAGTACATGACTTCACACCCACGTTGAATAAACAATAATAATCAACAATGATTGACACGTTCCACTAATAAAACAGCAAAAATGATAAAAACAACATTGCTCGCGCCGCTGCTGTGGCCAGACGCATAAAAATGAATTGGATGTAATTGGCCGTGAAAGAACATTAATTGCTACCATGCAGGTTGGTCTTTATTGAGTTACTAGAGGCATTACTCGTCCTTGACGAATTCAGAAATGTTCTGAATTCACAACTGTAAATCGAAAACTAAAACCATTAATCAACAACGCTGTCAAGGGCATACTTTAAATTTCTAACGGCGCACAACTGAATTCATGTTAATAATTAGTAGATATTGATAAGGACTGCGACAAAATTAAGATTCCTGATTTAATTATTGTGTTCCGATTAATTAATTAGTACACTTGTACATGAATTGTAAGATCAAAAATGGTTGTTGTTTTCCAGACTGATGAACTGGATACAAACAAAAGTACCAGATTTACCAATAAAAAATTTCACTACAGACTGGCATAATGGAAAAGCTGTCGGAGCTTTGGTCGATGCTGTTGCTCCGGGTCTTTGCCCCGACTGGCCTGTGAGTTGAAAAAAAATCCCACCCTGTAAACAACCGATTGAACAATCGCTCTAATTTTCCACAGGACTGGGACCCAACTCAAGGTGTCCGAAATGCCTCCGAAGCTATGAACCTAGCTGACAACTGGCTCAATATTCCACAACTCATAACACCAGAGGAAATCGTCAACCCCAACATTGACGAACAATCCATGATGACATATCTGTCACAGTACCCTAACGCCAAAATAAAGCCTGAAGCTCCCCTTAGGCCACGAACGAATGTGAACAAGTAAGTTTCCTGCTGATTGACCAAATGTATTTCTCTCATCCTGTGTATTCTTCCAGAGTGAGAGTTTATGGAGCAGGAATAGAACCCACTGGACAAGTTGTGGGTGCGCCATCCTCATTCACCGTGGAAACATTCTCAGCAGGCAAAGGAGATGTAGAAGTAATCGTAGAAAACCCACGAGGCCAAAAGGAGCTAGCCGAGGTCAAATACAACAATGACAAGAATCTCACTTACAATGCCTCGTACACTCCGCAGCAGGAAGGCCCTCACACCATAACTGTCAAATTCGCTGGAAGAGAAACCTCTAAGAGCCCTTACCACGTCAAAGTCGAGGGCTATGCAGGAGATGCCAGCAAGGTCACAGCCTCCGGACCTGGCTTGCTGCCCGATGGTGTCCATTTGAATAAATCCACGTATTTTGACATTTCCACGAAGAGTAAGTAACTCTCAGTCTTTCAATATATCGAAAACCGATCTTTGTTATACAATATTCAATTTCAATATGTTCTACTGTAGCAATTTCTTATTGTGAAATTTTTTTATTTATTTTGTATCTTATATTTTTACACGTTTGTCCTTGTCGACCAGTACGGTAAAAATGTATAAAATTTTATTTGATTCACCCATTCACCAATTGTGTTCTCTATCATGATATTTTCAACCATGTTATTCTGTATCGGTGGGTTTCTAATAGTGATCGTTGTATCTTTTTTTTATTTGTAACTGACTTTGTCGATGAGCGTTCTGTAGACAATAAAGTATTTTGATTGATTGATATTCATTTTTACATTTCTACATGTTTAGTTTTTCACATTTTTACAATTTTACATTTTTTTTTCTAGATGCAGGCCAAGGTGTTCCTGAAGTGATTATCCTAGACCCATCGGGTAACAAGAGCTCAGTGCCAGTAAAACTCCAGCAAACATCCCCCGATACGTGGCGCTGCAATTACGTCTCGCCAGTGCTCGGTTTACATTCCGTCAACATATTCTTCGCTGGCAAAGCCATCCCGAACAGCCCTTACGGAGTCAGAGTTTCCCCCGTGTCCGACGCACGGAAAGTGAAAGCGAGCGGCAGAGGTCTGCAGCCCAGCGGAGTCCGAGTTAAAGACGAAGCCGATTTCAAAATATACACCGAGGGCGCTGGCGAGGGCGTGCCCGAAGTGCAGATCATCGGCCCTGAAGGGGTGCATCAGACCTGCACCATCAAGAAACTCGATGATAATGTTTATTATGGTGTGTACCATCCTGTCAAAGAAGGGAGGTATATAGTCATGATCAAGTTCGGAGGCAACGAGATCTACAAGTCGCCGTTCGAAGTGAATGTGGGGCCGTTCAAGGAGACCCAGATACGGGCGTTCGGTCCTGGTCTGACAGGCGGAGTGACAGGCTATCCAGCGTTGTTTACTGTGGAGACCAACGGGGAGACTGGCGCCCTGGGCTTCAGCATCCAAGGGCCGTCGCAGGCGAATATCGAGTGCCATGACAACGGGGACGGATCGGCGGATGTCAAATATTATCCAACTGCACCCGGCGAGTACGCTGTGCATATTCTGTGTGACACCGAAGACATTCCTAGAAGCCCTTATATTGCTCAAATTCTGCCAAACACCGACTATTACCCAGAGAAGGTGAACGTTTATGGACCTGGGGTGGAAAATGGTGGGATCCAGACGAATACTCCTACTAAATTCACTGTGGATAGGAGGAAAGCGGGATTGGCACCTCTGGATGTCAAGGTTAGAATCTCTAATCAGGTTTTTAGAAAAAAAAAAATGCGTTGACGGTTCATTATTCCAACGTTGTCTTCTTACAAATTTTCTGAATACACATGGTGATTCACCTAACTGGTTCATTAGAGGTTTATGGAGAACTGATAGAGATATCAACTTGAAATTTTGGTGGATGCTACTACTCAATGTGTTCTATCTTCCTAAAATATTTTCAATACGCAGTTACTGATATCAACTTTGTTTATTTTTAGATTTTCCAGCACAAGTTTTACTTTTGTGGGTCTTCTTTCATTCATTTACCATTTGTTGAATTATAAAAATTGTATACTCAAATTCAAAATTTTGGCAAATAAATATATTATATTATTTATCATTCACAGGTTTGTGATGCTAACTCCAAAGATGTGAACGTGAAATTGCTAGACAAAGGTGATGGCACCATCGAGGGATCATACACTCCAACCACTAGTAACCGCCATACAGTCCAAGTCAACTACGGTGGGGTAGCTGTGAAAAACTCCCCTTTCAGAGTCAACGTCGGTGAACCAACAGACGCTTCGAAAGTGCAATGTTTCGGTCCTGGAATCCGAGATGGCGTCAAGACCAACACCCCTACACACTTCAACATTGATGCCAGGTAATTAGGAGAGAGAGAAATGTTTTATTGTCTTAAAAATGCAGATTTCGTTGACAAAGCTTCCTAAATCTAAGATGAAAAATATAGGCTGCCGGTGGACTGCTGCAGATAACAAAGTTTCTTTTCAACAGGGAAGCTGGAGATGCTGATGTGGACCTTCATTTAGTGAACGAAGACACCCACCAAGAGGTCCCGGTCAAATTGACAGATAATGGGGACAAGACATATACAGTGGATTACGAACCGGTCCATTCGGGGACGTATACTCTAGTTCTTCATTATGGCGGCCAGCAGGTTCCTACCACCCCAATCAAATTCAAAGTTCGACCGAACGTTGATGTCTCCAAAATTAAAGTCGATGGACTAGAATCAAGTAAGTCAAATTTGTTGTTTATGAGGGAGGTGGAAAATGCGGTATGGGACGAGGAAAAATTAAACTTGAAATTAGTTGTTTTAGCTTTCGGACAAGATGTGTTGGGAATTTATTATGTGCCATAGGAAATTCGGTTTTTTCGAATATACGACAAGGAGGGAGAATTTTTGTCAATATTTATAATAAATATCCTCTCTATTCTTCATCAGTTGAACATGTGAAAAAAAATCCACGATATACTCATTATTTAACTCAGAAGTCATCATGACTTTTTTTAAGATCGCATGAAAGTCATAGAGTGATAATTTTTTATTGGGTGTTTGATGTTTCTGTTGTTTGACAGGCATCTGTCATGATCAGCCTGATGAGAAACTTCCATTTCTGTTTCTTGTAAATATTACAGTGATATTCGAAAATGTGAAGGGTATTCGTTTCTTGTTGTGCGTCTTCTCTTCGATTTATCGCTGTCGTTGCCCACTTCTTGTACAACCTCCGAGTAATTAGCAATTAATCTGTAGCGGCCCCAGTGAACAGCCTGCAGCAATTCCGAGTGATAACCCAAGATGCCGGCAAAGCAGAATTCGCGATATCGATAACGACGCCGTCAGGGAGCAAAGTGAAAGCGCACGTCATACCGACCCACGAAGGGTACTTGGTGAATTTCACGCCGACGCAGTTAGGCGAATATTTATTGGGTATATCTTTCGGGGGCGAGCCGATATCGCACCGGCCCTTCAGGCTCACCTGCCTGACTGGCAGCGACCCGCTCAAAGTGAAAGCCGCCGGTCCGGGTCTCCACCGCGGGGTGGTGAACCGGCCGGCTGAATTCATGATCGACACCAGGGGGGCTGGCCAGGGGGGCTTGGGGGTGACGGTTGAGGGTCCGTGCGAAGCCGCCATCAACTGTCGAGATAACGGTGATGGGACTTGCTCTGTAGCTTATTTGCCCACTGAAATTGGTGATTATGGCATAAATATTACTTTTAATGATCAACATATACCTGGTAGTCCCTTTCAGGCGATTATAGTACCTGAGGTGGACATGTCCAAGATCAAAGTATCCGGTAGCGGGATACAACTACACGGTAATCTTTTGTGTGAAAATGAATTGTGTGGATTTCTCGACTAATGCTTTTAAGATAACGCGAATGCATGATGGTTTTCAGTTACGTTGTTTGCGATGCTTACACAACGGTACATATTGTTTAAATATCGTAAATTGCCAAAAAAGGTGCCATGAAGTTGAAAGAATACACCTTTCCATCACAGATTTATGAAAATACTTTTTCATCAGATGATTTCATAACATTTGATTTGGATCATTATGAAAAATGCATGAACAAATGGTCAAAACACCTGAAATGATAACAGAAGAAGAGTAGTGCGACACATGATTCATTTATGTCAGCTTGATGTAAAACAAAATGAATTAATATATTCTACCAGTTTGTAGATTGTTTGTGTTTGATTTTAACAAACTGTTCAATTAATTCAAAGTCGACATGGTAAGACAACCCCCTTAATCTTATTCCAGGTGTCTACATAGATTCACCAACAGACTTCTTGGTTGACACTAGAGGCATACCAAAGTCTTCAGACGACAGCAAAGTAACCTGCACTATCACCAATCCATCCGGCTCACAAACCGAAAAAACAATCACTCCCCTCCTAGACGGAACATACAAAGTCAGTTACACCCCGTTCGAAGAGGGCAAACACACTATAGACATACTATACGACAATGTCCCTGTTCCGGGATCCCCGTTTATCGTCAACGTGAGGAGAGGCTGCGACGCCAAAAAATGCAGCGCTTACGGCCCCGGATTGCAAAACGGAATATTGCACAAACGCAACATGTTCACCGTCGAGACTAAAGAAGCCGGAACCGGCGGTCTATCCCTGGCGATAGAAGGGCCTTCCGAAGCCAAGATGACTTGCAAGGACAACAGGGATGGGTCCTGCTCCGTGGAGTACGTGCCCACTGAACCAGGCGAATACGACGTAGCGATCAGATTCGCAGACAACCACATACCTGGCTCGCCGTTCAAAGTGATGGTTGCACCGGATGTCGATGAGAACCTCGTCAAAGCGTACGGACCAGGCCTGGACGCCTCGAATTGCCGGACAGGAGTGCCCACCAAGTTCGTCATCGACGCTTCCAAAGCTGGACCAGCTCCTGTGGAGGTGAACATCACCTCAGACTCGAATCCTTTGGTCAAGAGGCCAGAGGTCGTGGACAACGGGGATGGAACCTTCGGGGTTACCTACGTCCCACCCAACGAAGGCGCGAATTTGAAAACTCACGTTCTGTACAATAAAAGAGAAATCCCGAATAGCCCGTTTTCGCTCAAAGTCAAACCGCTCGTGGAGCCTGAGAAGGTGAAATTCAGCGGGCCGGCCATTTTCGAGAAGGGCATACCAGCTTCTATGCCGACGACTGTTAAGATCGACACCAACGAAGCTGGTTTTGGTGACCTGGAGGTCAAAGTTACCGGCCCAGATGGTTATCCTAGACCGGTCACCTTGAAGGATAATAACGATGGCACTTTCAATGCCACTTTCGTGCCCGACGATTGCGGGAGGTATAAGCTCGATGCCAAATATGGGGGGCAGGAGGTCCCGAAAACTCCCATTTACGTCCAGACATTCGCCATCGGGAATGTAAGTATTGATTCCTGCAGACTGCAAAGGTCTAGGCTTGCAGACATTCTGTTCTGGATTCTTCTCATTCGCTGAATGTTTGCAGGCAGAAAAATGTAAAATCGTGGAGGGATTGGAGAAGAATCTATGCAGTGGGCAACCATGCCGAATCACAGTTGACACGGAGAATGCAGGAAATGGAGCTGTCACTTGTAAAATCAAATCTATTGATGGAGGGTAAGGAACTAGATGGAACAATTCTTGTGCTCGGGTTAACGCAATTTCAAACATTTTCTCAGAGATTTGGATATCAATATCGTCGATAACGGAGACAATACTGTTAGTATTTATTACACCGTGGAAGATGCTGGAGAATATACCATCAACATCAAGTTTGGGGGTCAAACAGTTCCTGGTGGTTTCTACACTTGCTCGGTGAGTAGTGTTTCATATAATGATAATGAATTTCTATTCTAAAACCACCACCAATTCAGTTGAAATTGCTAGATAAAACCAAACTCAACCAAACAATAGAGGTAGGGTTCATGATGATGTGATGGTTTAGTGCGGATCGCATGAAAGGTATATAATGAGCACTGAAAATTTTCTGATCTTCAAAGAAGGTTGATATTTACTGACTTTCCAAGTTCCAAAATGAAGGAATTTCCTACCATACAGCAGTGATTTGCATGATTCCTCCTGTATTTTGGGAGCTTAATCCAGCTGTTCTTTGACGTCTGTCAGTGAAAGGAATGGACTTGGTCTTTATTTGCATGAGCGCGCATTGATAGCTGAGGCATCAGTTCTGAAAATAGAACACTTGTCCGGTTTCATAGCGAAAGTTGGATCTGAGGATGTTGAATAAATAGGATAAAATGTAAAGAATTTGGCTGGACAGTTTTGTCGCTAGATCCAGCATCGGCCCCCTCCCAAAGCGTCAGCTTGCTCCACCCCCTTACCATAACCGAGATTACTGTTATTTGTCCTACGAATGAAAATTTGGAATATAAATAGATTGTCTTCCTCCATGTTGCGTCTATTCTACGATTCCAAAACAATATCCGTGACAATTAACAAATTTCTCAAACATTCGTTCCAATATTGGATTTTTTATGACAGAATTGTTTTCGAGCGAGTTCGATCGAAAACAGCCGAACATCAAGTCTCATTCTTTTCCTGCACCCACCAGAATATAAAATTTTCACATCCCATAAAATTTGATTGTCTTCAGTCTGGTGAAAACTTTCGACTAGTAGTTTTTAGGAGGTTTCCGTTGGCAGATAGTGTTTGGCATCTCATTTGACATTGATACGTGAGTAATGTTGTTTTTTCGATTGAAGCATCCAACTTTATGATATTTCTAGTTTATTTTCGAGATTTGAGTGCAGTTGAAACATGATTCCCAAGTTCGTTTTGATCTAGACGTATTATTAGAAATACCTCCGAGATATGTCATCGTTAGCAAAAAAAAAATCACTGCTACGATAAATGCGCAATAGTGCGAAAGTGATTCCCGCCATAATCGAAATCGCAATTTCATACCAAAATAAATATGAGAGACCTCCGTTGCTATTATGATCTATTGCACCAGGTGACCTATCTAACATTTATGAGCCGTGACATTCATTTTATATATTTCCGTGAGGATCACCTTCATTCGTTTTTCAAACATTTTAGCATAAAAAGTTTTTTTTTAAAGGAAAAAGCTGTACATGTTGTGGAATACCTCACAGTTATCACAGAAATAAACAAAAAATCATAATTAATTATAATCTTGTGTTCAGTGAACTTATAAAGGGGAAAACAAAAAGCAGCTCATTCCTTATTGAGCAAGTAATACCAATTAAATTGAGCTTTGATAAACATTAATTGAATTTATATAAATGTAGTTTTCTAGAAAATATATAAATAATAAAAATTTGGATAATTATGATCAATATTTTCATCAATTAAAAGAATATTACTTGTGCCTATTTTGAAATAATCCCTAAATATGAACGTCGATGAATTCTATATTAAGCTCTTAATGTTTCTCTTATGTGGAAGAGGAGTTATTTTCGGCTCTTCTAAGTTTCATGTATATGTGTACAGGGTGATAAACGCTTGAAGAAACAAAATTCATGATTCGCCCACTAATAAACTACCAAGGAGTGAATATTCCATTTTTTTTGTCAAACCTGAGAGGTTTAATCATTCAAGGAAATTACGCGCATATCTGATACCACTAGTATTCTATTTTATGCGGGAGGAAAGTGATAAACCCTGTAAAATGTCTTCATTTCAGAACTTAATATTTATGTGTTTGAGCTCGACTTGGAAAATAAAAATAACACTATTTCAGTTTATCTCAGCATATGTTATAACAATCCCAGATATCTGGAAAAAAATTACACCCACAAAAAACAGCATCAAAATATATAAAAAGAAACACGATTTTATTTTACGTCACTCGATTAAAATCTTGAAATTTATTATAACATGTGTGATATAAAATGTTCACTGAAACGTTAGCTCGAATAATTAAAATAGTTAAATATGTGATCCTTTCTTCTTTATTGATATGCAATATCAGTTAAAACAATCATATATTCAAGAAAGCTGTATCACTTGTCGGCTTCACTCAACTTGTCAATCATCTGTTATTATTCTTTGCTCACTCGTCAACTTGCCAACATTTTAACAGCAGTAATAAATTATGGAGTAGTGATATGAATTTGAAAACCATTTGTAGTTTAATATTATTATACCTGGAACTTGATATTTTTTTAGGAATATATATGCTTTATGTCATTTGTCAGTTCTACTTCTCGTTCCAATTCTAACAGCCTGTAGTTTCAATTGTAGATAGTGATGAAATAAAAATATGGATACAAATGCCGGATGTTTGGATGATCCATTTATAGATATTAAGAAATCTTCGGTTCATGCTTTGATGATCACACTATTAACACTAAAGACCAGCCCTCAAGCTGAATCCAAATGAATTGAATTTACATTCCTGCTAGGTCACCAGACATTTGTCCATTGCATCCTTTTTATGAATGCTTGTGTGATACGAATCACGTACATTGTAGGGAACACTTTCAATTCTAGAATGTTGCCAAGATTTCAGAGATCAGAATCTAAATGTTTGATCAAAGGAAAATATGATATCCATCATAGAAATGGTTATAATTTTTGGTCACCCATAAAAAATAACAGAAATTCTGTTTTTTTTTTTAACTGAAATTTCTGCTCATTTCAGTGAGGAGTATTTTCGATTCAATTTTAATTTATTATTAGGTGTAATGTGCTGGGCATGTCATATGTGCGATTGCATTAGCAGTACGTTTATTTATGAATCTGCTGCACCTGTCGCCTCTATATCTCGCTTAGTTTTTTAATAACTTTATATTTAAACGCCATCAGTCCTACAAGGAGTTATGTCAACTTAAATAGCGAATATTCTTGGAAAGCAATTACAGATATATCACCTATAATCGTGAAGAATTTTCTAAATAAGCAGCTTTTGGTCAAATTGGAAAATAATAGAAAATCATGAATATTTGGGGATGACAGCCCCATGTCATTCAACAGGTTTACAGTTTTGGCTGGTTATATGAGAATAGAATCAACAGTGCTTGACGGAAAATTGTCAACAACATTGAATAATTAAATTGAACCAGAATTCTATTCATATCGCGAGCTCATTTCGTGTTTTAAGTAATTCTTTCATGTCGTCGTTGCACATTTAAATGATGCGTTCCAATAATTTAATTATCTCGGAATTATGTCTCTGTCTGTCATACTTATTAAACGTTACTTGTACAATTTGTTATTTCCTAAAATAAATTTCTACGACAATAGTTCTGATTACCCAAGTGAAGTGTCCAGATTAGTTTTGGCAACGAAATGTTCAATAAATCGTATTTTTTATTGTCACAATATCATGACATTTTTTGTCATAGAAGCAGTACTATCAAACCATCAACGCCTACTATTTGAGACTTTGAAAATTCGAAATAGTTGAACTTGAAGAGTAAAAATTTTATATCACCAGAGTTGAAAACGAAAAAGTCCATTTCTGATTTTTGCAGGCCGAAAAGACCAGTGTAACTCAGAGTGAAGTTCAAGAAAGGGTTACCAAAACACAAACTAAGCAACAGATCTTCAGACCAGTCCAATTGAGTAATATTCCACTCTTAAGTACAGGAGGAAACGTCACAGGTAAGTCGTTTTCAATAAATGTATATTGTGGAACACATTTAACAGTCTACTGCAAATATAGAAAGTCACACGTGACACTGTCTCAGTGAGCCAATTGTCTCTTTCAAAGCAACTCAACGCTTCAGTTAAATTTTATAATAAATCATCAAAGAACATTGTTCCCAAACGATGCCAACTGTGTGAAGGACACTGTATGAAAATATTGAAAGATATAACGATTGTGGGACAACAAATGCAGTTCAATCAGTATTGGAATTTGTTCAAAAATGAAGAGATAAAAGTGGAATTCTTGTGGCATTGAAAAAGAACCAAATTTCCTCGAGAAATGGATCATTCTCAGGGGTTTCATACCTCTCGAAATAAAAACGTGCAAATTATTCATGAAACTTTGGCACTGTTACGAATGTTTGTGATATTTCTACGTCAATATATCAATTTATCGACTACAGAGAACGCATACCCCAGCCAAAAATGACATGTTCAATCCATGTATCACTTTGTTATTAGGAAACGGTAATTGAAGATGCGATGAATGTTAATTGATTGCTAAGACCCTGTGTCGGTTGAGGCTTTCTGTTAATCGGCCGTGTTAAGCTCGACAATTAGAATAACAAATCGCTGGATTTGTTAGAAGGCGATAGGATCGATTTAGCCTTCCAAATATATTCAGTAGCTCATTTTTCATGGAACAGAAGGACACTCAAACGTTGAGATAATGATAATAATGATAGTACTTGGATGAAATCATACCAGTAATTAATCATTGATAGTAATTCAGATATGCACAACCAATTTTGTCCTAAATATTGGGCATTTTTTCCCAACATATAAAGGGTGATATTTTTTATGTGAACATACTGAATATAAAATTCATAACCTACAAAACTCTGGGGAATTCGAAAAATAATACAGATAGAATTAAATTTCCTTTTATTTTCTGTAACTGTGGATCTGATTTTTGAAAGATTCGCTGAATAGGATGAAAACCATTTTATTGTAGTTCATATTTTATTCCTTGTTGAGATTTCATTATCTCGAAAAAATCTTCATTTCGTGATATCCAGTGATTCAGCAGTGATTCAGAAATGACACACTCCACTTTGGCTTACAGTAAGATTTTTTATGGTTTCGAAGTGATGTAAGTGTTGAAGTAGAGTAAACAAGATGAATACGTGCATCGAGAATGCACCGAAAATCCTGAAACCTACCAAATTATTTATATCTAAAATAAAAAGCCTCGTAGTCGCAACCTAATTTTTACATCAAAACATATTCCGATATTTTTAGATGTCAAATATTATCCATCTAGCTTATGCTTCTGCACAGCTGTCCACATTCTCAGTTTATTAAATTCCGCTTTTCGACAGTGATACCTTTCCTCAAGATTTTCATTCAAGTCCTGTATCAGTCTTGCCTGGATATCATTTCGCGCGGGTCAAAATGTTCCTTTGAACATTACCGCATCTCTTGAAATTTTTTGCTTTTGTTTGCTTTCACACAAATCTCGAGCAGTTCAGCAAGCCGTAAGCCTTCTCTGAATCTTATGAGTTCTTCATTGTAGTGGTTTTTTCGATTGGTGATGCGTTCAGTGTGGATGTGAGAAGTGTTGTCAGTGTTTTGATAGATTATTTTTTTCGAATTTAGATATATGCCAATGATGTGATTGAAAGCTCATTAGGGATTTCTTGATTTTATTTTTTTTCCGATGGCAATAATACGACGAATTGCCAAAATACACTAATGTGATACAGACCAAAACCAATTTTCATTCTATGATTTTTTTCTTCATTCTGATGAAACCCAAATGGAATGCAAATGAAGAGACTTGGACATATTTATTATTATATTGTTATTATTAATTTTTCATGTAACTCCATGTACAGAATCATGAATTTGGAAAGTAAATTAATTTTTAATTGATTAACAAAAATATAAAAACCTATTGCAAAAGTATCAACGAGTTCCTATGTACGCGATATATTAGGAACTTCTATTTGGTGGTGCAATTAACTTTTAATGTGCAATAAACACAAGTTTAATATCCCCATTTTATATAATCTGCTTGGACTACCGCCTGTTTGAATTTTCATGCGAATTTTTTCAGAGGATCTGAAAATAAAAGCTCTGAAAACATTTCTCGAATCTGTTAAATACTGTTTACAATTATTTATTATACATCACGATATCCTTTAATGTTTACGCAACATAGAAAATAAACTGTACTATATACCAACTCGTTTTGGAAATTTGAATATAAACATGTTTGTTTCCGAAAAACATCGCATTCATAAATATTCACATCGAAAAATAAATTTTATTTTCAGTTGTGGAAACATAAACACCTTAGTCGTTTACGTGTCAGCATTTGATAAATATTAATATTCGAATCATGAATTCTAATGAGCAATAGAAAATGAATACCTTGGTACACACTGATCTGAGCCAAAAAGAGGGCAGACATTTTCAAAACTGGCATTGAATGTTTTTTTGTTTACTGTTTTGATTCATGCTTCAATGAATCATAACATGTACCTACGTCAATTTTTGTGGTTTCAATTGTGATATATTGGATCACGTCTGTCTGGAATTGATTCGAAATGATGATTTTTGAGTTTGGTTGGTAGTATGAAAGTGTCGAAAATTTTTCAAATGTTTATCACCAGAATGAAGTTCACCCTACAAAGGATTTATTTACTTACCTCACCTATCGATCTAACAATGCGAACAAATACAATTTTCGCATTGTTGATTAGGAGAAATGTAAAAAAAGTTGTGGTCGATTCTTTCCTTCAATTTTTGGAATATATAATTATTACGGCATTGCGTGCTCGAAATTGTGTTTAGGCGATGTTTTCTTGGATAAATGTACCAAAAGTGACCGAAGCTACATGGCTCGACGTAACTAGCCTCTATATCGATGATTTTTTGAAAACCATTACCCATTCTATAATCGACCACGAAGAGAAACCCATAGTTTACGGAAAGATCCCATCGATTCCTATAGGAGGAAAAGGATTCGGAGTCGACTTCACGCCCATCACCCTTCTCTCCTGTTTTTATGTACAATCACACAAAGGTAAAACTCGGTGTTCCACAAGACACCCCTTCAGGGCCCTCGCCCCCACAATCATCGATATTTTTCTTCGAAAGTAAATACTGTTTATTTTTCAAGCTGAAATAAAAATGCCAAGCGGAAACATCGACAAACCCACCATCGAAGACAACCACGATGGCACAGTGACGATAAAATACGAACCCCGCGAAGAGGGCGTCCACGAGCTGGCCGTCAAATTCAACGGCGAACACGTCCAAGGCTCGCCGTACAAGATCCACGTCGACTCGATCAGCTCCGGCTACGTCACGGCCTACGGTCCCGGTCTCACCCATGGCGTTACCGGCGAGCCCAGCAACTTCACCATCTCCACCAAGGGCGCAGGCGCCGGCGGCCTCTCCATGGCCGTCGAAGGTCCCAGCAAGGCGGAGATCAGCTGCCACGACAACAAAGACGGCACCGTCTCCGTCTCGTACCTTCCCACGGCGCCAGGGGAATACAAGATTTCCGTGAGGTGGGATCGACTGTCATTGCGCGTCGACATTTTCTGAGTCATCTCTTCCGCAGGTTTGGCGACAAGCACATCAAAGGCTCGCCCTTCAACGCCAAGATCACCGGGGAAGGGAGGAAACGCAACCAGATTTCCGTGGGGTCTTGCAGCGAGGTGTCCCTGCCCGGGAAAATTTCCGACGCCGACATCAGATCCCTGAACGCCTCCATCCAAGCCCCCAGCGGGCTGGAGGAGCCCTGCTTCTTGAAGCGGTTGCCGACCGGCAACATCGGCATATCGTTCACCCCCAGAGAAATCGGCGAACACGTCGTGTCGGTGAAGAAAATGGGCAACCACATCACCAACTCGCCGTTCAAAATCAACGTTTGCGAGAGGGAAGTCGGCGATGCCAAGAAAGTCAAGGTTATTGGCAGTGGGTTGAAGGAGGGGAAGACGCACGTGGACAACGTTTTCACTGTCGACACGAGGAATGCTGGTTTCGGAGGGCTGTCGCTCTCGATTGAAGGGCCCAGTAAGGCGGAGATTCAGTGCAATGACAACACTGATGGTACGCTGAATATTTCCTACAAGCCGACCGAGCCCGGGTACTACATTGTCAATCTCAAGTTTGCTGATCATCATGTTGATGGATCGCCTTTCACTGTCAAGGTATGTGGTATTTGAAGGTTCCAAATGATGAATTAATTTCCATCGTTCCATTTTCCCAGGTTACTGGGGAAGGTTCGAACAGGCAACGTGAGAAAATCCAAAGACAACGAGAGGCAGTACCAGTCACTGAAGTTGGTAATCAATGTAAACTCACCTTCAAGATGCCAGGTAAGATAATGCCATCAACATATTCTTGACACCTTTCTGGAAATCGAATTTAGCCCAGAAAATTGCTACTAATACTCAATATAAATTCTGAAAATATTGTTGATTTTATTCATTTTTCCAGGCATAACTTCCTTCGATCTGAGTGCCACTGTAACTTCTCCTGGTGGAGTTACTGAAGATGCTGAAATCAATGAAGTCAGAGATGGATTGTACGCTGTTCATTTCGTACCCAAAGAACTTGGGGTTCATACAGTCTCTGTTAGATACAAGGACATTCATATTCCAGGTGAGCACAAATGACGATTAATTTTTTTTTATCATCTTGGCAAGATAACTCAGTCATTAGTGATTCATACCAATATTTCTTCAATTTGTTACATAAATATCAATTCATTCGTTCTTTTGGTCGCCATGAACGTTCTCATTTTAACAAATCATTCAAAATATTATAGTAGTGACAATTGACACATGTTCAATACATGAAAATGACAATATTCAACTCCTTCGAAAGATTTACTAGTACCCAATGCACATCGAACCTCTCTCTATATCAAAAAAGTCATCTCTATCTAGGACCTAAATTATTTAATAACAAAGCAATCAAACTCTCACCAAACATAAATATTGTCAAATCTGCTCTGAAAAGAAATCTTGTCGAGAAAAATTGCTACACCATCGACGAATTTTTAAGCTGAACTGCAATACACTACAAAGGTCAATTATAAAATATATATTTCATTATATATATATATATTATTATATATAATTATTCATACTTCTGTATCTTTTTACTGTCTGTCTTTCATATTAAAAAAAACTTGTTTTTTGTCTGTCTTCTGCGATGTACTTTTTAACTAGTGAAATAAATATTATTACTATTATCATGTCCACAGTTTTTACGAAACCATAGGAAATACAATTTGTCTCAAAATGTAGATGATATGGACTGTTTTCATTTACAGGATCACCATTCCAGTTCACCGTGGGTCCATACAGGGATCATGGTGCTCATTTGGTGAAAGCCGGTGGAGCAGGTTTGGAAAGAGGTGAGCAAGGTGAGCTCAACGAGTTCAACGTGTGGACCAGAGAAGCTGGAAGCGGTCAACTAGCGATTTCAGTCGAAGGCCCCAGTAAGGCCGAGATCAATTTCACCGATCGCAAGGATGGTTCCTGTGACGTCAGCTACAAAGTGTCTGAGCCAGGTAAGGATGGAATTATAATTTCTTTTCATTTGCTGATATTTCTATGCTGCTCAGATTTTTTTTGTGAGATTTGTTACCTCGACAAACCCATTCGACAGTGAATTTGTTGTCAAGCGGTGTTTTCTAATTTGTCTATTTCCATGTAGTTTTTTCAGGGACTTCTCAAATAATGAAATAATTTATGATGCACGATGCGATCTATTATTAGTTTTTCTGGCTGCCTGTTATTGAGGGCAAATCAGTCTGAGTCACGTTATGCGGGAATTTGAACTGGCACGGGATTAGAATATTTTTATTCATTGCTTCTAGCATTTGGTAGCCACAAATATAAACCGATTAGGAGAATAAAATATCTCATTTTATGTCCATCTGATTTTATGTCCAACAACCAATAAAAATGAGCACATTTATTTGTTCCAACGCTAACGGAGATTTGGAAGAGATAGAATTCCACTCAGAAGTGAGTATATAATCGATGTTAGAGTGTTATTAAAATGAAACCGAGCTTCATTATTTCGAATGAACGAATCAATATGATTTAGTGGTATCTGGCGTTCACTTCGATGAATCAAAATAAACAGAAATTGACACCTATCGGAGCATTAATCATCGACTCTTATTTATTAGTGACTTTGATTAGAGCTGGCAATTTTCCAAACCAAAAATTTGCAGCTTGTTCCGAAGCGAGTTGTGACAAAAAAATCCTCAAGGTAGTTTCGAGAGTTAAATTTAGACGATTGAATCATTTATTTAATAGTAAGATATTTTTCATAAGCTGAGAGTGGCAATCACTTTCAGAGATCAAATGTTTGTTGTTGTAATCGTTCGAATGTTTCCACCAAAGTCCGTGTAGTGTACACGATGTACAAAGTGTTCCAGGAAATCAGTTTGAATTCAGCCGATGTCGGCTCCCCAGCAGTTGAAGGTTCGGGTTTTTATTTATACCTGGCGAATTTTATGTAATCTACTTAACCATGAAACGAAATGCATGCTTCGCCTACCTCGCATAATAGAGAAGTGTTATTGAATTTCATTCGTTTGTGGTCAATTTTCATGATGTGAGTAATCATTGATAGTTTTTATGTCATGATGAAATGTCATTATGGCGTCTTTTGTAGAGTAGTGCAGGCTCATAACTGTGACAATGTTTCTTGAATTTTGATACTTTTCTCCATATTATTTGGTTGAAATGAACTCGAAACTTTCTTTAGAATAACTTGGAAGTTAGGTTAGGTTTATCAACTCCTTACCTCAGCTTCTAAAATGGAGTTTTTAAAGTAGAATTTCATCGTTTATGATATTTTTTAATACGGTATTATTATGGTGAACTGGGTCGAGTAGGGTAACAGAAAAGGGGAATAGCATTGTGTTCCTTGTTACTTTTACGAATTACGAAAATATTCAGAGCATATTCACAACTAGAGCTTGTCAACATGATTCCTAATGAAAATCTCATTATTCCACTAGGTGAATACCGTATTGGGCTGAAATTCAACGACGAGCATGTGCCGGACTCACCGTTCAAGGTTTACATTTCACCAGCCGTTGGAGACGCTCATCTACTAGAAGTATGCCAATTCCCCGAAGGATACATCCAGGCTGATAAACCTTCTCAGTTCATCGTGCGAAGAAACGATGCCAAGGGAGTCCTGGACGCCAAAGTGAGTGGTGATCTCGCCTACTGCAGTAACGAATGCTTCAGGATGATGTTTTCTAGATTATCGGCCCATCCGGACACGAAGACGATTGCTTCGTCCAAATAATCGACATGGAAGAATACTCTGTCAGGTTCATGCCTCGAGAGAATGGCGTCCATAAGATCCACGCCAAATTCAACGGAGTCCATATTCCTGGATCACCGTTCAGTGTTAAAGTCGGTAAAGACACTGCCGATCCTGCTGCAGTACACGCCAGTGGAAACGGCCTGAAAGAAGTCAAAACTGGTGAGAAGTCCACACTGTGTTTGTACCGATAGCTTCATGAATGATTTTTATTTTATAGGAGTGAAGACTGATTTCATCGTCGATACTGTGAATGCCGGTAGTGGCACTCTCGCTGTCAACATTGACGGCCCCAGCAAAGTCTCCATGGACTGCACGGAGGTCGAGGAGGGTTACAAAGTCCGATACACCCCTCTAGCTCCAGGAGACTACTACGTCAGTATTAAATACAACAACAACCACATCGTCGGATCGCCCTTCAAAGTGCACTGCAAAGGTGAACTTGCCCTATTTTTATAACATGAATTCCTCCACTGACAGTTCCTTGTGTCACAACCAGGTGACGCTAAAGTAGCGGATATCGGTGGCCAAGAGACGTCCTCAGTGGTTGTGGAAACGGTCGTCAAAGTAGGGAAGAACAACAACAACAAGGGGCCAGTGTTGCCCCATTTCAAGAGTGACGGCTCGAAGGTGCAGTCCAAGGGAATGGGCTTGAAGAAGGCCTATTTGGGCAAGCAGAATCAGTTCACGATTTCGGCACAAAATGCAGGTGAGTTGCTCACATGCTTATAACCAGAGCGTTTTTGATGAGTTTGGAGTTGACTAATTGTATTCATTGCAGGAGTGAATATTTTGTTTGTTGGTATTCATGGTCCCAAGGGACCCTGTGAAGAGGTGTACATCAAGCATCAAGGTCACAACCAATATGCAGTCAACTATATGGTTAGAGATAGGGGCGACTATTTAGTTATAGTCAAATGGGGAGACGATCACATCCCTGGTTCCCCGTTCAAAGTAGAAGTTTAAATGTATTATTTTATATTTTTTTGCACAATCATATTTGTTCAATTATTGTTCATGTTATTTACTTCGGAAGTCAGATATATTTTTTATCATGTTACATGTTTATTGGAATATCCTTTTCGTTATTTTGTTGTTTATTTTGTATATATAACAGGTTGAGAATTCTAACGTTTTGGATATTCAAATTTCCATTGGAATTGTATCAGCCAATTTTTATATTATAGGTAGAGCCTATTTAATTAAAGTCATCGTTATGTGCCTTAAAATTTGGAATTAAAATGTAAGAAAATTAGTGTTAAAAACTTATTTTTTAAAATTACATTTACATATATACTGAAAAGTTTACCTTAATCTCGACCTCCACCTATTCCAACAGATTTGAATTATTCACCACTTATAATCGAAACATACGAAATTCATAATATATCAAGACATCTACCGAGAAAAATTGAATCTGGCCCGTGTCTGTCATGATAAACACAGATATCTTCAGCATGAGAAGACAACACGATGACGTCGTTCAAGCAATCACATTGCAGTGCAATATTGAACACGTAGTAACCTTCCCTAATCCACTATCCCGGCCGGCGTTGTCCAATCTTGTTCGTTATTGGTTGAAAAGTCGATAGAGAGAACTGTCATCTGTTTTCTATGTTTATAAAATTCGGATTCCAGGATCATGGAATGCGCAATTTATAGGAAAAATGTGTTGTGAAAATTGAGGATCTTTGATGCGTTTTTATTTTTCCAATTGTTTTTCTTCGTTTTGAAGTGAATGGGTAGCAGATGGTTGTTAGGAATCAAAATGAGCAATTGATTCATGCTCAATATGAGGTGAGTGGAAAGCTGTTCTGGAGATATCAATGATTTATTTTTACTGTACCCGGCCATCCTGAATTCCTGGATAATATCCAGGCACATAGGGTTGAAGAGTTGAAGGTTGATGTCTGTTGCTGCACCTACGTATTTGATTACATATGGAAACTTAACGTTTCTGAACATTCCATTGTTTTTCAAGTGATTCTCAGTAGTTTTGAATGTGATATTCATTTCGAAATAATAATTGGCTTTTGTAGGTTGAAAAATTTGCATAAGATATGGATTGACTACAAAGATAACTAAAATTATGAGAAACTAAAGACATTTGACTGAACTACTTGCTAGTGGTTGACTCATAAATCCTAAGATGAATTTCAGCTGGTTTACTAATATTCTTGTACACCACCCTTTCATTATTTTGGCCGCTGTTGCAGTATTTTCAGGAACATGCATTGTCATTCCATTTACATTGAAATCAATTACTTTTCCAAGCTTTAAGGATCCACAGTTGGTGAGTCAATATTGTATAATATACATGGAGTCTGTATTTTTTACTGATAATTTATAAACAGCTGAAGATCTGGATTCCTTTACCTTTGTTAAAAACTGAATTCTATAGTAGCTGCATTAACATCTAATTTTAAGGGTTTCTCTACAAGAGGTACCACAATTTCAAATCGAATAACAGCTTGGTCAAATTTAGTAAAGTCTACAAAGCCTTCTGGTGATTTTACTGCAAACCCCAAAGAGTATTTATATCATCAGAATAGAAGTAATTCTCAACATTCTCAACCCAAAAAACCCAAGCCCAAAAAGTGGAAAAAACTCAAGAAATTAAAAGAAAAACCAGTTTATGGAAATGTAAGTAAAATATTCTGTTGATAACTAATTATTTATGTATGAATGTTTAAAATTTCATTTGGTATATTCATGATTGTTTTTTGTAGATAAATTTGAATGAAGACAAAAATACTAGTGATGTCAAAGTTGATGATCAGCGATGGAAAGCTGTTCAAAGTTTGACTCCTCCATCTGATAAACTTAGTGATGTTGGAGGACATTTCTTTTGTGACAGTCCAGGTAATCAATTCAATATGTGAATAACATGTGAATATTATTTAAAATATAGCTTGTAGTCAAATCGAAATGGAGATAATGACTCATGTTCAACTGAAATTTGTTTTTTTTTGCAGCACCACAGTATGCTCATTTGGTTGTAACAACGCACAATAAAAAAGACTTATTCACTCTTGAAAATATGTTAGCAATGTGCCGCTTAGAACATAAACTGATAGATATAATATATTACAATGATCTGTGTATACAGAATCCAACTGGTTATCAAAGATGTTGTAAACCATGGTCTTTACCAAACTATGTTGCATTATTCAACAAAAGGACTTCCTGTTCGGCAATAACAGTAAACTTTGCAAACACTCATGTCACCAACAATCATTATTAAAAAATCTTTTCAGGAGGAGGATGTACAGAGAACTCTGCAGATTTTAGTCAATTGTTCTCAATACTTTCACGCATTTCAGCTCAATTCAGAATGTTTGAAAGGAACTCCATATTGTGAAGCCCCAATTGAATGTCTAAGACATGATGCAGTTTTCAACATTTTATACTATTTGACGGACACGTCGTTTCTGCCACCAAATGTAAGACACATGAAATCCTTCATCATATCAGTTATAAAAATGAATCATTTTCAGACTACTGACAAGGCAGCAGAACTAAAAGAAGTTATGTTGTTCCTACCACTGGCATGTAGTACTGCTGTTATACCTTATTACCATGAATTGATCAAGCTAGATTTGGATTATGATGGTTTGAAAGTGGTAGCCATGGATTTTGGGATAAAGAGTGTATTATTCGACGAATACTTGATAAGAGATACCTATTTGATGGGGTCTGGAGCAATATTTGTCTTCGTCTGCATATGGGTTTACACTGAATCATTGTTCCTTACTATAATGACAATAATTGTGATCATATTCTCACTAGCTATATCTTATTTCATGTACATTCTTGTTTTTGAGATCAAGTTTTTTCCATTCATGAATTTATTAGCTACTGTAGTAGCAATAGGTAAGATTCCCATATTGTTTGAAGATGAGATTTCATTGAATAACCTGTTTTAGGAATTGGCTCCGATGATGCATTCATTTTTTGTAAGATTTGGCAGATGCACAAGCAGAATCCAGAATGTTCTTTGGCAAAAACAATGAGCGATACCTTCGAACATGCATTTATATCAATGTTTGTAACTGCTTTGACCACTGCAGTTGCATTTTTAGGATCTTATGTCAGCTCGGTCACTGCTGTCAGTTGCTTCAGGTAAGTCAATTGAGCATAATCAAGTGAAAGATACTTATTTCATTTTATTTTCAGTATTTTCGCTGGGATTGCTGTCATAGCGAACTACATATTGATGATGACTTGGTTTCCAGCTTGTCTAGTGATTTGGGAAAGATCTTGCTTCTCTAGCAGTATACTTCGAAGCTGTTTGATGATGTGCTATCAGAGGTGGTGCTGCATCAAACCCCAACTGAATTTGTCAGCTGTGTGGTGCCATTGTTCAGTATTCCAGACTTTTTGGAAAGGAAAGGAAAAATGGCTATTTGATATTATTATACAGCTGAAGTACGTCTGGTTCTGCCTGCTGACAGTTATCGCGTTAATAAGTGGCTATATTGTCTTGGTTTACCCGAAACTGCAATTGCCAGATTCCAATGAGTTTCAGCTGTTTGCTACATCGCATCCTTTCGAACAGTACGATTTCAAATACAAAAGCCACTTCTGGTTCAACCACCCCGATAAGGTAACGCAGGAGAAATTAGCATGTCAATGATTTTCTTATATCTCCTGCATTTTCAGACGCAGCAAAGCAACTATAAGCTTCCTCTGAGATTTGTTTGGGGAGTTTTACCCATCGATAACGGTGACCATCTGGACCCAACGAATTTAGGCACCCTGACTTTAGATCCTTCATTCGACATTGCTGATCCTGATTCCCAAGAGTGGTTGTTGAATTTTTGCCGAAAAGTAAGACAGCAGCCGTTTTACCATTCCATGACAGGTCCCTTGCTTCCCAACTGTTTCGTCGAAACGTTCATCCAGTCCATGGATAGAAAGTGTTTCGACGCTTTCACTGATAAAAACCGGTCACCCTGTTGCGAGACGTCCAAATTTCCCTTCAACAGAACTGTTTTCAACGAATGCATCATCGACGAAATCGCTGATATTTACGATACCCCTTCGGAATTCTTGAGCCCCGGCATGGCCGGCCCCAAATTCTCGAAAGACCACAAGCCGACAATAAAAGCTGTTATAATAGAGTACGATAGCAACTATAGTTATACAATGTCTTACGAGCAGATGAACGAATTCTTCACTGAAGTCGAAGAATTCATGACTGAGGAACTGAAAACCGCACCGGACGCTATGAAGAACGGCTGGTTCATCAGCGAACTGGAATTCTACGACTTGCAGAGAGAACTTAGCGTGAGCACCGAGATTGCTGTGTTGATCTCCATGGCGTTAGCCCTAGCAGTATTGTTTTTCGCAACTCTGAACGTATTTACGAGCTTATACGCCGTCGTTACCATAACGAGCAGTATTTTCGTCACCATGGCCATTTTGGTGCTGTTGGGCTGGAAACTGAACATCCTCGAGTCGACTGCCGTGTCGACAGCCATAGGCCTGACGGTCGACTTCAGCTTGCACTATTCCGTGAACTACCGCCTATGCCCCGAAGCCCTAGCCGTGGACAGGGTAGCGGCTACCCGCCACGCGTTGAGCTACATGGCGGGGCCCGCTTTCATGGCAGCCGTCACCACGGGGGCCGCAGGAGCTTTCATGTTGCCGTCCTTGATCCTTCCATACATACAACTCGGTATCTTTCTCGTGCTGGTCATGTGTATCAGCTGGATTTACGCGACTTTCCTTTTGGGCTCTCTCCTGGCTATCATCGGTCCGAGCAAGAAGTGCGGTCAGTTCGAGTATTCGAAATTGATTTGTTGTCCAGAAAGACCGAAACGGCCACCGGCCAGGCCGCCGCAGCCGCAGGTGACGACGCTTGACAGTCACGAGTTGGAATCTCTGACGTTCTCGAAGAGGGACAGAGGGTCTCCGAAGACCTTGAGACGGTCGTTAAGCTCGAGCGGAGGGCGGTTCACGCCCAGTAAGTATGTTTTTACCGATCAGTCTCCTTCTGCGACCAGCGCTATTACTATTATTATGGCTGATGACAATTAATTGAATGTAAACCGTTAGGACTAAATGTTCTGTGATATTTTTATTTTTATTCTTCTATTATGCATGCAATTATTTTCATGTTATTATTATATTGTGACATTGGAAACATGTTAGAAGTATTTGTTGTCCTTGGCATTTGTTGATGGCCACTATTTAGCAGCTCATATCACGTATTTTCATTTGATACTTCGACAATTATTGTCTTATGAACGTACTGTGCGTTACAAAGTACCATATTTTCTGGTAGTACCACTTTTAGCGCCTCGGAGAAAGAAATTTAAAGGAGATGATCACATAAATTCGATTTCCCACCATTTCAGAGGAATCTCAATACAGCTAATAAAATTGTTTTCGGATATTATATTTTTGAAATTGTTGAAGTGTTGCTCATTTTGCATCGAAGTTGAAATTTTCAGAAAGGATTTGTCATATCTTCCGAAACCCCTTGTAAGAACTTTATACTATATATTGAACAAAAAATAAGTTCTGTAGCCAATTCCCAACGGGGACAGTCAATATTGGACTAATTGGTCACCCTATACAATAAATACAAAGAAGTTGTGCCAAACAATATCATACAAAGGGTTTCAAATATATCATGACTGAGAAATGAATGTAATAAGTAAATTGTGGAAAAATTTATTATTCTTTGATATTTTTCTGTATCGATTGAGCCACTTGTGCACTGTAACTGAATACAAGATCTCTAGTTCATCCGAACTCTTTGTTACCACTCAATCCACTATATCACCTGAATTTGCCAAAAAAAATATTGGAATAAGATCTTACGTGCCATTGTGAGGAAGTGATAACATGATCTTTCTATTTAATGCATATTTGTTCATGTTTAAATTATACTGAATGTGATGAAGTTTAGTATTATTGTTGCGAAAACTAGAGTTCATGTAGTCCGAATTATATCAATGTTAAATGTTCACAGAGAACAGATCGCATAAACTGCGGTTAACATAGTATAATGTATATTAGATGTATTTTTTATTTTTGTATACAAACCTGTTTCTGAATTGATTTTTCGTTAATAAAGATGTTTTTTCAATACTACTGTTTTCTTTCACGTTCGTGCCGAGGATGGGATAGGGGATGTTACGAATAAAAATACATTGGAATAGATTATATTGAATATATCATAACAGTAGTTCAAAATTTGAAATATTGATTTCCATACATAGGAAGATATATAACGAATTATTGACAATGACAAATTGAGCTCTTCAACAGTTATTGATTTCATGATAGGAATATTGACAAATAGCAACTTCAATATTGTTTTTGATATACTCATGCTCATTGAGTGTTATCACATAGTATCACTCTTTTGAAATCAGTTGAACCCAAAAATCAAGTGCAAAATGTTCTCAACAATCTACTACATGATTCCATAAAAGTAATTTTTCTTTGCTCCCCTCTTGGTTCAGGAATGTTATAATAACGAATTATTTGAACCTGTGAATTTTAAAATAGCACACACTCATATGTTATTGCCTATATGTTTTATCAGGTTCAAGTATCCTCTTAAATGGATGGTACCAAAGGATGCAATTTTTTCTGTTCATCATTTTCCAATCTCTTCAAATCAATGGATGATGCTGTAGGCACCCCCAAAGGCAGGGACAGTAAATCATTCTCGAACTGGATTATATGTTCTGCTTCCACTGCAAGAAAGTAGAGCATAGTATATGCATCACATACGTTTTTATATGCTTAGACAAACCTATTATTCGATGTAACTTGTTCCCATAAGATAAATCAGCGTGGTAAGCTAACATGAAAGATAAAGGGACTATAGGTAAGAGAAATGTAGGGTTTCTCTTGTACCTGTAACTGTTCAAAACAGCTGTTCAAGTGTAACAAAGTTCAAGTTGAAAAATGAATCTTATTCATCATACCTTGTCAATGCCCATGCAACACTAGTCAAGTAGAATGCACCATACCAGAAAAACAACTCTCTGGATTTGGCTATTTCTAATGCTACTTCTCTTTCTCGCATTATATTCCTCATCTGCAACTGTCTGTCGATCTAAAAAAATATGATTTCAACAAATAAAACACTTTAAGCGCATATTTTAATGACTTTTATTGTATTGATTTCAGTGATGAATTCCTGATTTTTCTTAATATTTTCCTCTATGTTCGAAGTAAAAATATTGCCCATTGTAAAAAATTTTCTCGAAGACTCGTTTGTAGATATACTAAGTTAACAAGAAAGGCACAATCACTAATTATTCAGTATTTGAATTGATGTCATTAAAATTCAGAAACGGCAATTTGAAAATGCCATGAAATAATGATCAATTATTATCAGACCTGCCAACCTTAGTTTAACAACTGTGCCACACTGACGTTTTGCGAAACTCTTTGGTTACAGAAATTTGCATTGAAATTGGTATTGACGTATGAGTTACATCTACCGCTACTAGATGGCTTTGATCAAATTTTATCATAGATATCACATAATGTATGAATTTACATTTTAGGCAATGTGAAGTTAGCATGTAACAGCTAATTTTATGAACGTATACAATAGGCGAATGAATTTAAGATTGCAGCGCCAGAGTGAGCAGTCAGAGAACCATACGAAGAGTCATTGAATGGTGTAGTTGTATTTGTTTACATGTGATTTTTCGTTCTTAAAGTGTGAGTTTATAATGAAAATAAAGACATTTCAGACTTTTGCAGTGAGCTAGGGCGTCAATATGCATGTATTTTAATTTTTCTGAAAGTGGTAAGCATTATCATTTGTTTTATTCATTATATTATATTGAAAATAATACGAGGTTAGAATACTGTTGTGAATTAAAATGATTCGATCAAAATATATACAGGTTTCTGATGATTTGTTCTGTTTTTAGATTCGAATGGCAAGATTTAGTTTGGGGTACTTTGAAGGCACAAACACTTTCAGAAGTGTTCATGAAGGTGAAGAAGTTTTGAATGCTGGAGATCATCTATCATGATGACAAGGAAATTGTTTTTGTAATGAAAAAAATTATGAGTTTATAGTATTTGTTTTTTCTGATGTTTGATGGTGAGAAGTGCTTAATAAAATAGATAATGTGAGATCTCGTTTAAATTTTGTTGATACCTGAACTATACTATACTCGACTGTGCGACCTTCAATGTAAACAGAATTTCATCTATATATTCACGATATTTATATCACTAGCTTGAGGAAAAGCATGGGAATTAGTATTGGAAATTTTATTTTACTGATTCATAGTTTTACAATCTTTAAAATATTCAAATTCAGTATAAAATCAACAAAACATAATACCAAACACAAGAACTATGACTGCTCGTAAAGTTTTTTTTAATGCCACCAGGTGGCGTATCGCTTATGTTCATTCGCCAATTGGCATTGGATTTGTGTCTTGAGTTTGAATAGCATGTACAAACGAATTATATATTACGAATATAGACGAGGTGTTCTTCCTTGACCCATCAACATCTTTAAACGTCCCTTTTAGATCCAAGTGAAAATCAAACGTTTATGGTCTTTTTATGTACCATTCATTAAAAAAATATATATTTGGACCATGTACGTTTGATTTTTAATTCTTCCACTATGAATCCTGTACATACGTCCATAAAATGTTGAACCCAGACAACTTATGGACATATCATTGTATATAACTGGACGTACAATGAACGTATCTGATGTCCAATTTTGTAAAATCACTGAACGTTTAATGTATGTATACGCGCTGATTGGGAAGTATTATTGACGTACGTACTAAGCACAGAGTACCAGAGTCACCACTTGCCCTATTTATGAATGAAATAGTAAAATAGTAAAGATGGCCGTGAAGAGGAAGGTAGTGGTGGAATGGTATCCGGTATGAATGAACCGGAACCGTTTCTGATTGGTCAATATTAACTATCAAGATCTGACGTTTGTATGTGTCAGTGCTAAAGCTTGGTACACAATACGACGTTAGTTACGCTTCGGTTATACGAATTTCGATTGGATATTAGCTTGATGTCAGTCCCTCCAACCAATCATATATCGCTCTCATCACAAACGGATTACGACATGTATTGAGCTTTAATTGAATTGATATTAATGTAAACAGTATGTAGGAATATTTATTATATCTCAAAAGTATTCTTCTAACTGAAAATTAAGTTCCAAATTGAAATGAAAATACTTCAAGAAGGCTGAACTGACATATTTTCCATATACTCGAAATCAAATAGACATCTGTGGTGTGTGAAATGAATTACTTGAACAAATTAATGTAGGAATATAATAATAAAAATCTGTTATTTTGAGATACCTTTTGGATTTTCTGGTATTTGGCATTTGGAATTATGGGTTTTCTCAGGGGTTTCCAGCAAAAATATGCAAAAGAAGACAATAGCATAACAAAGTTTAGTACATTTGGATATTCTATTAGAGTTTCACATTGCAGTTGCAGAATGTATAAAATGTAGAGGTTTTAATAGTTTTCCATAGTTAGACAACTTTGGTAAGTTTAAAAATACTCTGGAAACCCATGCAAAGAGTTGATGCATATATTCTTCTGGAGCAAACTTAACTAATTGAGAGAGTGTCATGTACTCGATATTCACTATCCAGTTGAGGGACACAGCTTAAACAAAGAATTATAGATTGAAATATATGCAAAACCTAATTTCACAAGCTATAGGTGAGGTAGGAAACAGCTAGGAGTTGAATATAAAACTATAACAGCATTCAAAAGTATATAAGAATATAAAGAGCTTTACTTGAACTACAGATTTTATTGTATCATTATATTATATATATCAATCATGTCATATATATATTGATATTTTGATAAGGTCTTCTAGAAAATCTTCACAATCACATATAAGTTTATAAGACGTTACTATCTGCTTCACAGTTGAATAATTCAGAACATTCCAGCGAATCTAAGCCATTGAACTTCTTGATAGCATCTATGAACTGCTTATTTTCAACTCCAATTTCTATCAACTGTCAGACCTCCTGTATGGTTACATAGTTATTCTTCATTTTTCATGATATCAAATGAATGGTAAAATGTCTACAGAATATTTGTTGATTCTTGGGGAATTATTGGAACTGTGAATCATGTTTATGTCATGCTTTTCCAATCAAAGGTATATCTTCTCTTTGTCTTTTCAATTTGCTTCTTGACCATAAAATACCTCTGTATTTTCAATTTGAATAATTTTCTCATTGAATTTGGTGCATGCAACAAATAAATGGAAGTTTTTTTCATCAACCTGACATGGAATCATCAGTATTTGTGTCCAAATGCTTGAATAACTTCATAAACTTCAAGCCCATATCAGATATTGGAGTTCCAACACACATTCCTCTCTGATCCATTTTCTGCATCTTCATCAAGTAATTCATTTCATAAGTAGTGTGTAGAAAGAAGAAAGCTGTGGATTGTAGATAGCTCTAGCCATCAAAACTGGGTCATTTTGGGCAGTGTAGTATTTTTTCCAATATACTAAATTCTATAAAAAATTATTGATATATAAGTTAATGTGCTAGAAATATTACAGAAATCAATCTTACCAAGATCCTGGAGACACATAATTCCATAGAAAATATATCATCATATGGCTATTTGGTGTTATGAAATCTCTTTTCATTTGGAATATTGCAGGTGAATATTTTGTTATCAATTTGTACGAAAAATATTTGTCAACAAATCGTAGTAAAATATCAAGGTCAATTAGACATTTCGCGCCATTTTTGGAATGACTTCTCTGGTACTCTGTGTACTAAGTTCTATGCCATTGTGCGAGATGTACCGTACGTTATCATTGAATGCTTATACGTATACACCGTGTGATAACGTGATTTTTTATGCTTGGATTGTTTAAATGGGCCGATCCTGGCGGTACTGCAATGCCAGGCCAACCCGCGAGTCGCGACGGAGGTGGAGCAAGCCCCTAACCCTCCATCAATTTCCAAAAATCAGTTTAATATACTGGCCCCGCATGCGGGGCGTATCAGATATTAAGCTGATAAGAACAGATACTACACTTTGAACTTAGCCAGAAGGCCGAGAAGCGATAGCAATAAAATATACTCAAACACTATATATAATTACTCGAGAATGTTCCATCGGCAGCATCGAAGCGAAAACGAACGCACCATCTAGCGGAGTTCTAGCATACTCCTGATGGGCTATGCAAGAGCCTACATCATCAATACATTGCGTAGAGTTCCAAAACGTATTGAGAGCGATTAATTACCAAGTTCACGTGTATTCACATTGACCACTTTCGTTCACACCTTATTGCATGAATTTATTCGTTTTCTATGGCTTGCCCGTTTGGTAGTCATTGTAGGAATTAACCATCACATTTATAATATATTTTTTATAAATCAAATACTTTTTGTTCAATTTCAGGCTTCAATGTACCTCTTTCAAGGATCAAAATGCCGTTTCAACAATTTCAATTATGTTCATCGTATATGGGATCTCCCTCAATGAAATTTGACAACGCCATTTCATGGCAAATCCAAATATGCGTCACCTGTTGACTTACCAAGAAAAAAGAAAACTGTTTCAATGTAATTCCCACAAATACCAGCTCATACATTCAACTTCTGGGGTCCACTGAGAAAAAGCAGACTTCCAAAAATACACATTGAATTATTTAATGGATACTGAAATGTTCATTTTCGAATTCAAATTCTTGATACTGCAGACTGCAGTAGCAAAAGTAATAATCGTCTACGGTGCCGATGGTACAATTTAAATTTACTATCGAAAATAAGCTTGAAGAGATCAAGTATGTCGGCAAGTGATTCACAGACAAAAGTTCCATCGAAATTCACATGCGGTAGGTTGGAGAGCAAATTTCTATATCAAGAACTGAGAAAACTCCCACGACCACGAAAAACACTTATTAACCTGATTTATTTCTGTGGTTTGAAAAATCGTTCTGAATAGTGAGGTTATTTCACTGAATTAATATTATTTGTTGATAAGAAATGTGCAGGTTGTTGCGAGGACAAATCATTTTGTAGGTACTCATTCTCCTCAAAGACATTTTCAAAAAATTCTGCTAAAAATGGTATTTAGGCGTCTGCAGAATAAAATACATTTGAACTCGTTTCCGTCATTACCCAAGAGGTAGAGTTCTCAATGCGTTGCTTTTTTTAATGGAAGCATCCCCAGTAGGCCTACAAACAATGTTTTTCAAAAATATTGAGCTATTTACCTCTTCCAGAAATTGAAATCAATTCCTGAAATTCGTTCAATGGCATTTTTACAAAATTGCAAAATGCACTTCATATATTGTTTCAGATTACGTCTCTGAGAAGTCTACGCGGCACTTATTTCACGTTTTTCAATTATTTCACTGTATTTACCCCTTCCAGAAATAAAATAATTTCTGAAATTCGTTTATTGGCATTTGTACAAAATAGCAGAATGCACTTCATATTGTCTCAGATTATGGGTCTGAAAAGTATAAACTGCGCCTATTTCATTTGTTTTTACTTATTTCACTGAGAATAGTTCATCTGAACGAAATCGCCAGATGATACCTACTCGAACCGCATTTACCCCTTCCAGAAATTAAAATTAATTCCTGAAATTCGTTTTGATTGGCATTTTCACAAAATTGCAAAATGCACTTCATATTGTTTCAGATTATGTGTGTGTCTGAAAATCCACGAAGAACCATTCATAAAAAAATATTCAAGCTCAAAATAAAATGAATTCACCACATGATACTTACTCGAACACCATGAATACTTTTCTGAAATAAATAATTCCTGAAAAAAATATTCCTGAAAGAGAAATAATTCCTGAAAAAAAAATTCCTGAAAAAGAATAATTCCTGAAAAAGAATAATTCCTGAAAAAGAATAATTCCTGAAAAAGGATAATTCCTGAAAAAGAATAATTCCTGAAAAATAATAATTCCTGAAAAAAAAATCCTGAAAAAGAATAATTCCTGAAAAAGGATAATTCCTGAAAAAGAATAATTCCTGAAATGTGATAATTACTGAAATGAAATGATTCCTGAAATGAAATAATTCCTGAAATGAAATGCACTTCATTTGGAAACTCGTCATCTTAATCGTCAGGCCTAGCTTCTTTTTCATGAAAAAGTGTTTCAAGTAACAAGTCGTTTAACAGACAGTACATCAAAATACTGAAAAGAATGTTCATTTTCGAGTTGAAATCCTCAACATCGCAGTAGCAAAAGTAACAGTCGTCTCCAGTGCGATGGTACAAATCAAAACTACAATCGAAAATGCGCTTGAAGAAATCGAGCATGCCGTCAAGTGATTCACAGCTAGAAGTTCCATCGAAATTCAAATGCGGTGGGTCGAAAAGCGAATTTCTACCTACATCAAGAACTAGGAAGACTCCCACGACCACGAAAAACACTGTCATACCGACTTCTAAGGTGACGGCCTCTTTTGCAGAGAGGAAAACTTACAAACACCAAAAGTCGATACTCTCCCCTCGTAAGGGTACCGCGCGTGTTATCGGGTGAGGTTGTCAACTGTCGTTAATGATCGGGTAGAAAATTCGCTTTTCGACCCACCGCATTTGAATTTCGATGGAACTTCTAGCTGTGAATCACTTGACGGCATGCTTGATTTCTTCAAGCGCATTTTCGATTGTAGTTTTGATTTGTACCATCGCACTGGAGACGACTGTTACTTTTGCTATTGCGATGTCGAGGATTTCAATTCGAAAATAAACGTTCTATTCAGTATTCTGATGTACTGTGTGTTAAACGACCTGTCACTTGAAAACACTATTTCACAGAAAAAAAGGTAGGCCTGTGTAATTTGGAAAAGTGAGGTTGAAATCGAAAAATTGCAATTTGGACATACTGAACGTATATCTCGACTGTAAGGGTTCTCTATAATCCTACGAATACCATATAGTTCGTCGGAATATTGTGGGTGCACCCGCTGTAATTCGTGCAAAAAGTCATGCATAACCCAAAAGTCACTTACCTTTTTCTAGAAGAACTACTTACTACCTGTAACAACAGAAAAAATTCATTAAATCTCAAGAATAAATATCTGAATTCGAGAAATCATAAAATGGAAAATTTCAATAATAATAATAAATGTCCATTATTGAAACAATTTACACTGATCCAATAGGCTATCGACCTAAGCCCTTCTGCCCATTTATTACACAAATTGAAAGAAAAAAAAATAAAACCTAACAAATCGATACAATAAAAAGAAATTCAGTAAGTTAGAAAAAGGTTTTATGAGGAGCTTAGAAGTGGAATGTGAAATATTTGAAAGTGAGGAGACAAAAGCTGAATGTGAGGTTGTAAAAGTTACAGGAATCAAAAAATCACTCACCGATTGGTAGTAGTAGTTACACCTTCTATCCTAGTTCTTTATTTTCCAGACGTCACATGCCATCTATAACAAAATTAAAAATGAATCTATAAAATTGCATACTTTATTTTATTGCATCTTTTCTTAAATATCAAGAAATGGTTCATTTATCATGTATTCATCATGAGAAAACATTGAAAACAATTTCACCAAGAAATCAGCAAATTTCAACAAAAAAAAACCGATGTATCATGTTGGAAAATTTCGAAATCGTTCAGTTGTGTAAAGGGACATGCAAAAAAAACTCACCCATTAATTGGAAACACACACGAGATGACTGGAAACACACACGGGATAATTGGAAACACACTCGCGAAAACTTTCCACCACACAAGAAAGTCTTTACGTCACGCACGTCCGAACCCAACGGAGGTTTAAAATCGACTGAGTAATATGTGTCGTCTTATCAGTCTGCCAATTCCTTTACGCATGATTAATAGGGTTGCATAATTGAAACTAGTCATCTCTGTGATACCGAAATGTGTGTACAGGATGATTGAAATATTTTCAAGTTAAATTCTGCTGCCTATATTAAGAGATTGTCAGAACTCGGACTCTTCTGACTGATTCAGAGATGCCTCTAGGGCTTCGCTAAATCGATGAAATTACATCCATCATGCGACTAACTTGAATGAAAATGTTAAGACTGAGTCAATGAGAACTTGATATCACCGTATACAAAAAATGTCATTCTTAGTTTCAACTGAAAGAAGCAACTACGTGAAATGAACGCTTTTTCTGGAAAGGTTTTTAAGCTTGTGACGTCAAGACTTAGGCTGTCCATTTGAAAAGTTTTCCCCCACAGGCGTTTTCAAATTGTAATATTTTTGTGAGAAGGTTGTTTTTTTACTAACTAGATAGTGCGTCCATAAAGTACAGCATAAATTCATTATTGGCTAAATGAATAATAAAATCAGGAATTCCCAAAACAGGTCGATTTTTTATTTCAATTTACTATTGTTTCAAATCATAATCTAATATACAGGGTGAACCACTTTCGTGTAATGACGTTATCACCATTTTTTTCAAATGGAACCCCCGCTTTTTATTCAATTTTCAAATTGCCTTTGCTGAGCTGATTCCAAAAATGCATAATATGTTGCTTCAAATTGGTACGGGGTGGGCAGAAATGCAAAAAATTTTTTACAGAGTAATGACAATTATCTCTGTCTGATCTTAACTAATCTACTTCATTATAATTCACAGAGCTAACGACTAATCCATCTTTATTAGGTACTTTTTCAGGGATAGCAGATAGCATTCAAGTCACAAAATTTTATACCACTGTATTTACCATCATCATATTCATTTACATTTGCAGTTACTTTATATGATACAACGAAATTTCTACTACATAGGTAGGTATTTCTATCATGGGCATCTATAGTAGAAATTAGTAATTCTATCGGTACTACCTTCTATGGCTAATGCTTTATACAGGAGACTATAATATAATTCTTAAATATTTCCAATGATATATTGCATATACCTATTGCACTTCGAGAATAAATTAACTGAAATTTACATAATCATTCGACGACATAAAAATCGTCTTCTTAAGTTATCTTGGTTATATTTTCCGTTGGAGACGGATAAAGCAAGGGAGTATTATGATTGGAGCAAGTTGAACAGTCCACTGTTGGTTTCAATCCCATTGCCACTCCAATGGACGACCTCAGAAGAGAACAATCATCACCTAAAAAAAAAGTGTTGAATCTACTCAGTGAAACATTCAATGAAATTTACAAAAATTGAAACTGGATAATTTGGTAAATGAATTTGCTTGCACTATTTCAAATCTGAGTGACGACAAATTTGTGGTTGAAGATATATATATCTTCACCTCTGAATCTCCTTAGTATACAGAATCGTATCTACCAATTAAATCAGGTTCTCCTGTCTAAAGCACGTACTTGCTGGATTTGATTACATTTACTATAATTAACAGATCCTCTTATGAATGAATACTCTGCCAGACTTAACTTACACCTTTCTCTATTCAACCGATAGTATTCCTCTGGTGATTATACGGATTAAAGCTGTAGGTATATACCCGAGTTGACGAATTAATGCAGATATTCCTACAGAACAGTTTGTGTTTAATTAGAAAAATTGAGTATCGGAATTGAGTATCTCGATTCGTAATGTTCATAGCCGTTTAGAAACAAAGAACCATCATAGAACTCAGAACATTTATTTCTTTGACGTACGAAATATGGCGCAAGTAGTGGAGCACGATAAAATCGATCTTTCATAAAGTATCGATACATGTACGCGATATATCGCTACAATCTGATATTATCGACCCATTTCATTCAGTATCGATCGATACCTTTCTTACATGAACATCTCTAGTGCCAAACTAGTAAACGTTTCACGGACTTATAGAATTGAATGTTCAGATACATGTCGTATAGAAGACTTCACGAACAATGAAATGTACTGATTGATTAATTAATGGGACTTACGGGATCCAATTAGGAGCTGTCGTTGTAGATCCTGCCGATACAAGAAATTTGTCCTCTCGCTGCCATCGAAAGATAGCCTCGAGAGATTCCATATTTTTTGTGATATCGAAGGTTCTTCTTTCTGCTCAGGACTTTCGGTGGTACCGCCAGGACTCGCTAGAGGGGGGTCAACAGGCGGTGCCTGAAATCAATTTTTCAATCAGAAATGGCGTTGGTCTGAAAGCATAATACCGTAATGAATCGTGCGTTGTTATCAAAGTCTTTAAAAATTAACAATATTCTAACGATTGTTCCGAAAATGTATTGTCACTGTAATGCAATGGAGATCCATTAAATGAATGCTTTCATTACCTAGGTTTTTGTGCGGTTTTATTACACATTCATAGCTGGATAGTGTGTTTTCCCCATTTCATTTTAGCCGATGGTTCTAGTGTGCAGGAAAAAGACAACCTCTAACGCAGTGAAGCTCTATCAAGAGTGATTTCATTATTTGTGTTAGATTAGCGTGACCGATTTTGAATAATTGAAAGCTTTTCATAACTGAGTTTCATGTCAACTCCATAATGGAAATTACAGTAATATGTAACAGTTGTTGAAATTTCTGATTTCTAGAGAAGCATATATGATTGTGTTTGTTCGTCATTCATAACACGATATAAAGAATGTTCGATGAATTAAAACCAATAAAAAACCTAAATGGCTGATGAAATAAACATAATGAAATTATGACGCACAAAACTCATGTTATTATTACAACCCCTGTCTTATGTCGATTCACGTTCCACCACCTTATTAAAACAGACACAACAACTTAAATGGTGTTTGCTGAAACATTTGCGAAATGTCAAACGCTGACCTTTTTAGTGCTCCACGAAAATTAAAGGAGGCGTCATGCATGCCTGAAATTAAGTGAAACTCATCGCTAGCCCCTTTCGAAATTCAATGCTAGTAATCGTCAATTCGTCAATCTAAAGGTTAGGAATGGTTCTACCAGCTCGACATATGTTTCATCGAAATGTTGAAAGATTCTTCTTCCTCTTCTTTTTTCACGCCATTTCTGGATGAGGTCTTCGTAATTAACCTATTGTTTTCAGAGATGTAATAAGTATGTTCTTTATGGGATTTCGATCGTGTAATTTGACGTTGATGTCTGAGCAAAATAAAGACAGGGAACGAATTGCTTTCTAGTCACTAGTTGATTTGATGTGACGCAGTGAAAAAAAATGGGTGATTTCAGCTAAATTGTTTCACTAAATCGACGAGGGTTGTGCTAAATAAGCGTTTGTAAGTAGAAAATCTCTCATGAGCTTGGAGTGTAATTCTAAAGTAGAATTTACATAATGGGAAATCTCCCTATCTTCAAGAAGGAGTATTTAAAACTGAATAACAGATTAAGGTACTGTCTAAACTGAAAATTAGAGAAACATGTTTTGTTTTCACGGTTTAGTGTTTCATTAGGACTAAGGTTTGATAGTTGATAATTTATGTTATTTCGGAAGAAGACGATAAGGAGACTATACCAAATATTTCGTTTTTATTTCCATGGCTGGGTAATTAAATTTTCCAATTTATATTCGGACAAAAAGCTACCTCCCCTTTATCGTTCTGCAAGTAATTTCACTGCATAAATCCTGTTTTTTCCACGGCATTTGATACAATATTCACAATTCCGAGAAAAGGAATCACGGCGTTGCCATGTTTACTAAGCCTATGAACCCTAAGTAAGGTTTTTATTCTATTTGTGTACAACATTTTTCGAGAACTTTCCAATGCAATCTATTTTTCACTCTAATTGATACAGATCGCATCATTTTCGATGAAAAGAAGTGTATCGACAATTGGAAGAGCCCAGAACAAGAAAATCCCGATATTTATCTACAGGGTGAGTATGAATAGGACAAACATCGTATGGGATTCCTAAGCTCTCGTTGGGGTAGAAAAATCCTAATTATACAGAGAGAAATTGAAGTTCACACGATTTTTGTTGGTTTAAAAAAATTCATTTTTGAAATATGTTAACCAGTGGTGTAGTTACAATTACAGAAGTCACAGTTTATATTTATATTGAAAACTGATATTCTCAAAAAAAGTAAGAGAAATGTGGAATAAGGAATCCGTATTGAAGTTTTCTGTATTTAAATGCATTCCTTAAGGAAATTGTATGAAATCTTCAACCTCCTGTATAATGATGCTGAAATCAGGAAGTTTCTAAATGAAGTGATTTGAATGCAGACAATACAGCGACCGTTCAATCAATACTGAATTAAAGAAGTTACATTTAAGAATCGTGATGCTGGTGTGATCTTTTTTATTTTTTTCCAAAGAGAAAAAAATACCATGGGTACTCAATTAAAAGTTGAATTTAAATAATAGGACACCTCTGCTCCAGGGAATAATTGAGCATTCGCTGCTATAAAAAACGTTCTCTAAATCCATTCTCATCATATAGAATACATACAGGACCGGAGCTGGCCTGCACTGCTGCCTTATGAAATCAATCAATTCATTATTATTTTTCTAGAATACAACTTGCGAGAAGATTAATTATGGAGAAAAAACACAAAAAGAAAATACATCTTATGAGAATTTAATAAATGTTCAAAATGTTAGTTGAACAGATCATGGTAAAATTTGTCATTAGCAATTCATCACAGCACGATTCGGTCAATAAACGATTTCAAAAATTCCGAAACATCGAGAATAAATTCCCAAAGTTGTAGTGCGTTCAAAAATCAAATTATGAGTTTACGATATTTTCGTCATATTTTGAAACTTTGTTCTGTCTGAGTGGGCTGAGTGCTGACCTGTTCAGACAGTTCCATCGCAAAGAATATTCAAACATGCCGGCACAGAATAGAATTCTTACGAGTAAATTAAAACGATCACAATGAATACGATCCTTCAATGAAATTTAACGTTTGTATAACTCAACAATGGATTAATTACTGTGTTTCTATAGCTACATGAATATTTGAACTGAATATACACAATGTCAGTATTGAATTTACTCACTGCACACACCCGTTTACTGTCTGACGTTTGCCCCAAGGGAAAAACTCAAAAATCGAGATGGATCCCGGATCCGAAACGTGTGTCTGTCTATTCAAACAAAAGTGTAGGTACGGGATTTTCACGAATAAACATACGTCTCTATTCAATTCCTTCTCAATTCATCGAGTATTATACGATTACTCAGATTGTACAGGATCGAAACACTGAGAACATCGTTCTATAGGGTGTCAAAACAAAAACTATAATGCACGTTTTCGTTTGGTACTGACTATTGAAAGTTGACACTTTGTATATATAAAGCAAATAATTTGGATTCAAAACGAAAAACCCGAACCAGAAGAAAATAAAGTCAAAATGGAACAGGCATGAATAGGTTTCTAGTGAGATCAAGACGGTAAGAAGCAAAATTCGTTTTTTGTGCATCCATGCTTGAAAACGATCAATTCAAAAGTTCGAAAAAGAAAGAAAGGTAGGTAATGGGAGAAGTTTCCTTTAAATATTCCCGACACAAATCGAAGTGTCCAATGTAGGATCAAAAAAGTAATAACTCACGATTAGTTGCCAGACTAATAAAATACATAAACATTCCAAGTTGAATGAGTTCTCATCCGACAGGGGACTTGGCAACAAGCTGTACAGGACAAATGTGTCCCAGTGGAAACATACGAATAGTCGATACGACGCTGATTTTGTACATGATTGCTTTTTTATATCACTAAGCAAGACACGTACGCTTACAAGATAACAGGGTCATTTCGAAACGTCTCAAGTGTTAGTCTTGGCTCGTTTCACCAGAAAATAATGACACAAGATTTCATAATATGGAGATCCGACAACTTTTAACATCGCCTCCTGCTTTTATAGTTACACCAACACGGTACGATTCAACTTTTATTATTTTGTTCGATATTGTTCGATAACTCTTATAACTACTCATCTCTATTTTGATACCCTTCATTTATTCCATTTGTTGCCTTGTTGGACGAATCATAAAAATGCAGTCGGAAAGTAACCATTAGGGATGGTCTACTATTTTATTGAATCATTGTAGTTTGACTACATGAATATTAATTAATGCTTACAATCCTTATAGATTATTTATTTAGGCAAGTTTGTTGTGACAGCTCGCCATAAAGTGTGGTGTTGTACTTCTCTTTCATTCAACGATCGAAAAAGTAAGGTTAAGTTCATCATTCAAATTGTTTCGTTGAATATTTTCTGTCAAAACGATCTTCCCCTCAAATATATAAACTTTAGGAATCTCTTTAACCTAGGTGATGATATAAATAAAATTTAATGGGAGTCGACTTCAACGAATATACAACAATGCATCCATTTTACGTAAACACTGAAGTAGATCGCAAGATTGAATCTAAAGAACAGGATTTCGTGTTTTCGACTCCTGAAACGGTACACAATCCTTTCTGGAACTCCCTTCATCAGATACTTACAGGTATACAAATAAATAATTCAAATTCAATTCCGGAAAACATTAGACGTCAGAAAGTGTTTACATTTAATCATTTTGAAAGGTTACTCTGCCTGAGTTAAACATAAACACTTGTGTATTGGGTTACATTTGATTAATCGAGCAAAAGGGTGGCAAGGGACACACACCCTGTGCAATCTGTTTACATTTGTGTCGATGGGCGAATATTTACCATTGCGTTCTGGTCACTTTGGCGTTTGTTATAATGATAGCGAGCTCGATACATTCCCTGACTACTTCCAGTTGATTATATTTTTAATCGTACAATCTCATATTCATCTTGAACTTTAAATACATTTGAAATTTTGCTAGCGGAACGAAGACATGATAGTTTTTGGTCGGTTAGAAGTTATGAGTATATCAAAAATGTAACAGTTATCAAAGATCTTCAATAGAATGAAACATTTTCAAATCAGTACTATAATACTTAAGAACATTTTAGACATGTTACCAAAAAAATCCTTCTCTGAACAAAACTTGAGATGCCCCTGCAAATTTAGATTTTTTGTGTTTTTTTCAATATATATTTTTTTTTCGATTGGTAATTGATTTGATATTGGTAACCTGTGCTAATTTTTTGGTGTACTGGTACCATTTTTTCTGCATTGTTTATATGATGGACTTAGCCTTCGATATCTTGATGTTATTACATTTCAATACTTTTTTCTGATAGTCGCTTTCGAATTAGAGTAATTATGTCAACAATACGAATACTAATCTTCCACTAGGGATACGAATCGGATCGAATGGGCCCAGATAAACCTTCTTTTGTATTCGTTATAGATAAAGGATAGAACTAACAAGTGATGAAGGTGCATTCCCTAAAGAGGGGGGTCGAAATTGACGCAATTATAAATAGGCACCCCTATACATCGGGGTTTGAGAGGCATAACAGTCGTAACAGACTGAATTTCATTACTTATAACAAGCCTGGAATATGGAAAAATAGTGAGGGGAATGCGATAAGGGCAATTTTTCTAGGTGTCCCTGTATAAAATTTTTCTGAAGCATATCAACCAAACGATGCTTCTGTTACTTGATATGGTTATTCATTGATTTTTGGGACCTTAGGGAAACGTTTATGTAACATAATGTAGAGGTTATATAAGGTGAAATTGTTCTTTGGTCAGAATAGCATAAAAGTTTCTGGATATATGAAGAATTTTCATGAATCTTCGCTGGTAACGAGTGATTTTTCAACATGTCAACATTTGACCCATGTCCTTTATTATACCAAAAAAGTTGATGAAGTAAAAAAAATGGTGAAGTGGAATGTTTCTCTTGAATTTTTGGGAATTTTTAAGTCACTAAAACATCCTGAAGAAGAGGTCCCATTTTACTGGGACTCATTTCGGTAGGGATCATATTTTTTCATTTATTATTAATGATTCTTTTTGTATTACTTGGATAAAGGATTTAAATCGACCTTTTCGTGACCATTCAGGGTTTGAAACAAAAGTATACTCAATTTCACGACCTATTATTGAAGTGGATATCCCAACCTGTCAATGGGCGGATACAATAAGAAAAAAAAACAAAAATATCTGACCTGTTCCTCCTTCATTTCGAAAATCGGCGCTTCATCGTCCTTGTCATCTGTGGTCTCAATATCCACCTCATCGTCGCTGTTCTCGTCCCTCTGCGAGACACTTTTCTCCGGAACGGGCTGCACTGGCTTGAACGCAGACTGATAGCTCTTATCAATCGGAAAAAACGGATTATCTTGCGGAAACAAGATGGGATTACGCTTGAGCCAGGGAAAAGACGCGTAAGAACCGAAAGCGAGAGGCTTATGATAAATGAAATCCATCGCGACTCTCGACATGGGCAGCGGAATCTCCTGGCAATTCGGGATCCTGGGGGCAGGAACTAGAGGCGGAGACTGCGGGGCCAGCTTCGCCTGCTTCTGGGGCCTGGGCATCAGCGAGCTGGCCAGTAGCCTCTTCCTGGTGCCTCCGTTGAACATCGCCTTCACGTCCTCCCAAGCGTGAGTGATTTCGTCGGGAGGAGTCCCGCTGAGCTTCATGTGCCGTCTCCAGGAGTTGAAATTGGCTGCGTCGGGTTGCACGTACTTATCGTTGGGGCCCAAGCGGTGGGAGTGGAAGATGAACTTGTTGGGGGAGAAGAAGAGGCCGCAAACGGAGCACTTGATGCATTTGGCTCGCGAGGAATTGTACCGCGAGGGGAGGAACGAACCTCTGCAGCCCCAAGCGCATTCGTGGTGGACCGCGAACGCGAAATCTTCTGGAAGACGAGGAGGCGCGTTGTCTCCCAGGAAGCTTTTGCAGAGGCGTTCTGCTTCCCTTCGAGTTATCATTCCGCATCTTCGGGAAGACACTGGCATGGCACCAGCTCTTCGGAGGATCTCTAATTGCACTGGCGTGCATTGGACACACGTTATCCCTGGAATAAAACAGTAGTTACACTCCATTCCTCTACTAAGTTTCAATTCAACCAAAGTTTACACGATAAATAAAAGTTGCGTCATTTGGAGGTAGAGTGACTTTATATTTATGCTGTAAATTTGGCTTCGACCACTCAGTAATTATAGGAGTCTTGAGAGAAAAAGAACATTCCAGAAATATTCTCACCTAAAGCAACTCTCCTGTTATGTATTTCGTTGTAGCTGAATTGCTTCAACAAAGTATTTGATATTTGTGCCAAGCAAAGTCTTTCTTGGCTTTCGATAACCAAAGAAACGATCGGTACTCCGTATAAAACAACAGTGGAAACCTGGAACTGCAGCATGAGGTTCAATAATTTTGCTACTTTTTATATTTAGAGAACTTACTTGGTTGGGTTTGGGGCTCAACTCCTTCTTGGAGGGTTGGGGCGACTCAGAAATTCGAGGTTTCAATGAATCCATTCTGGAAATATATCATTTATCTATTCTTCATTAATCTATTTTTCTCATACAGGGTGATTAGATAATCTTTTGTTCATTACTATGGAATTAATTTATTACACTAAACTATGAATATTGCTTGATAGAAACTATCAAAAATTCTGAAGAAGATAGGCAGCCTTATGCGGAATGAAAGTTATCTATCCAATGTTGTTGAATTTTGGATAATATGGTTTAATTTACCAAAGGACACCATAATTACAGTTCATTTGTTTGCATCAGTTAATCGATAATATAATCATCATATATTAAGAACAAAGCAACAACAATATGATTCATGTCCAAATATTGATATTGGAATAATGATATTTATAAACAGCATTTGAAATGTGACACGAATATCATTGAACTGCATATAAATCAAATTATTTTAAAGAAGCTTAATACATGTCTATAGAACCCTTTTAAAATCTTAAATACGACCCTGAATGTGGTATAGGCATCATTTCGGAAAACTCAAAATTTGACATTTGCGATGCTATCATCTTTATATTTCACAATGACTATCATTTCTATTCAATCAATCAAATAAAAATAAACGAATGTGGGAGAAAACTCTATTTCCCATTATTTTTAACCTAGTCATAGGAATCATTTTAGCATTGAATACAAAATGAGTTAATATGAAAACCGGAATTGATCAAGAATATGAAATATATCAGTTGACGCATAATATAAATGACATGAAAACAAAATTCATTCTTACCTCGAAAATTCAAATTCGACGCATCCAACCCTATCGCCAACAATCACATGTACAACTAACTCACAAGAGACACCGAACAGAAGTGAACTGTGCAACCCTTACAGCGGAAATGACAATATTTGTTAGGTGGTAAGTCACCCTTTCGAAGCTCCGCCTTAAACACTGGATAGGGGCTGTGTTTACACTTCAACCCTCAGTTTTATCCAATCGAGGAGTCGGGATTCGCATTGACAGCGGAGATATGCTGCCAACCCTTAATAATTGACCAATAGAACTGTGGATGTATATAATGTGTGTCCTCTTCCTTTGGAAAGATGAAACATAAATATTGTTCGACAGGGTCTTTTGTGTTTCGATTTCAACATATTTCAACGGGTAGTCGTTGATTAGAATTAGCGTTTTTATTTGAACGAATCCTCTGATGACACCTCGGTCGACGACAAAAAAACTATACGAGGGGTGAGTGAAAAATACCAAATTAATAATTGCTTTCAACCATTCATCAGCATATTTTTTGTGCCGTTTTGGAAAAAAAAAACACGATATATTGATTTTATTTACAGCGACTTTTGATAATCGAGATGACTCTAGATATTAGATACTACCATTATAATTGAAAATTAGTTTATTCTCTTTTCAATTTCAAAATTCATCAGAATTGTTCAAGATATAAATTTTGGGCAGTTAGATAACTGATAAAACATTTTTTGACCTTTTCATAAAAATATGGCGTCATTCACATATATTTTGAATAACAATGGAACAATATTATATACAGGGTGTTAGAGATTTGATGGAAGTAGTAAAATTCATTGTTGCTTTTAAATGGAAGGAATATTTGAAAGTAGTTCTGACTATTGCTTTTTTGGTATGAAAAAAATATTAGGGCAAGCATAATAGTTCTCATGACGTTCCTTTTTTTAATAAACTTTTATTCAACTGTTGCGATAATTCGTACATTAGAAACATTTTCTGTAAGGGTAATTTTCATAAAACTAGCGTCCATTATTCCATTCAGATGTGTTTCGAATGTGGTAATTCTATTTATAATCTCAGAAATCCTGTTTTCTGTGGTTAATTGCCATTACAGAATTTTCCTTTGTTCTCAGAATGAAGTTAGCTGTCGAATATATCGTAGTAATATGACATCAATGACTTCTTCGTTTTTTAATGCCATTTCGGATATTATTCATCTGATAATTAAAGGTAAGTTTATACAGCAAATGAGAAGAAGAATAAATAAGAATGCACCAATGAAATTGCACATGTCATGTCAAGTCGTTACAAATAAGTGATTCCATTGGTGCATTCTTATTTATTCTTCTTCTCATTTTCTGTATAAACTAAACGTGACACATACAAACCATATTGTGACAGTGGGATATCCCAGCAATGTAACCATGTGAGAGTTTTGGTACATGGACAATATATTAATATATTCTGGTCGACATGATTTGATAACCGTTCAATGCACAGCTCCATAGTTATCATCTGGATGGCCGATGCCGATCCAAATCGAAATCCCCATTTTTAATAGAATCCCCCCCCCCGCCCGCAATATAACCAATAGCCAATATATTATTGGGAGCGTAGCATCCATCCCAAATCGCTTGCTGCGACCGATGAACATGTTTTCAATCACTGTAAATACCATCACGTAATCTAGAGTGTATTCATGCGAGATAATACTCTGGCGCTTCAATTATTGCTATTATTGTACTACCCAGATATGCAGGCAGATAATCCGGATTTTAACGTGTAATGGAAGGAAGTTCAAGAATGTATCAGTATCCTATTGGAACACTCCTGCTGCTGCGGAAAAACCTCTAGGGATGACAGGAACTTATCCGACATGCCATTGAAACCGGTTACTGTCTAGATAGGGTGTTCAATTGTTCAATCAATACCTATTGATTACGGAAAAAAGTTCACTGGTGTCATATCTGAAGATTTTGGTGGCCAATCCAATGAAGACCCATTCTTCGAGAGATTTCATTTAGTTGTGATGTTGCCAGCTAATTCGCTAATTACATATATTTGTTATTGATAACAGCTATTTGAGCTATTATATGTTGAATTGATAGAACGAGCTTTCGTGATTATCTGTTTTATCGTTATTTAACGGAAATTGGAGTCATTGTTTATAATTAATGATTATTTCAACTTGTCGAAAGAAAATCAAAATGGCAGATCAATATTAAGAATTTCAAAAAGAGGACAATAATACAGTGGATATATCTTATATTTTCGGCAGTTTTTTTTTGTATAACATGATCTTATTTATTACTATTTTTGTGTCAAGTGTCAACTTTGAACTAGTATTTTTTTTGTAGATGATGAATTATAATTGTGATGACACACCTAGCTTCTGAGTCTTCATTTTCCTATCAATGTTCTGAAATGGTATATTTTTCATCTCGTCAGCTTTTTTGGTATATGTTGAGGAACAATTTACTCTTTTTACCATTAAAATTCTGATTCACTAAGACCATTTTGGGACCAATCTAGTTCGTAACCTTTTAGGATGTTGCTAAATTACTCTTTCTTATTTATCGTGAATCCAATATAGATATCTATGAATCAACTATTTCATCAAAAATATGCAAATTTTGGTGCTGAATATCAATATGAAAAAAAGTTGAGGATATCCCTGATGGTTTTTCTCGATTCTCGTTTTTTCAATTTTTGTTATTGTGTTTTTTTAGGACAAACCAATCGTACTGGGTATTTTTCAACTGAAAATTCATTCAGGCAATTTTTAATAGAGTTTTCAGACATGGTTTCGCTTTTTCAACATTTTAGGATATAATTTTACAGATAAAATTTTGTATTCTCTTTACCATAAGGTATACGTGAATTTTTACCTAAATCTTCACAGATAGTGTTCTCATTATACAATATTTGCCACATATTTCCATATCCTTGCGTGAATCAATAACTATTTAAATGATATAGCTAATAGAACATAAGAATAGTTTTAGATTCTCATTTACATATTTATTTACATATTTTCTAGTAGCCTAAAATATAACCATACATAAACATTAATGCGGAAATTCAGGAATAATGGAATATAAATTTGACACTCTAATGAAATCTATGCGAAAAGGGTAGGCATATCTGACTAGATAGTTTGAAAATCAATCAACTATCTTGAATATCGTTGAAACTTTTTAATAGTTGACATAATTTCCGCAATAGGATTTGACCAAATTCAAAAGAATAAAGAATCGATAATTCCAGAAAGGTTTTCTCGAAAATTTTCGATTTGTTTTCCTGGAACACCCCGTTTTTACAGAAATAGTGATGAAAGGACAGATAAATATATTCCAAATTGCCTTTTAGACTTCGTATTTCCATCAGTGAGCAAACATGTCGACAAGTAGCATTTTATCAATACCTTTTCATGGAATCTGTGTGGCAGATTCATCGGAAATGAATTGAAGCTGCTCTCTTTCAATTGCTTTTTATTCCCTGAAAAGAAGTTGATATATACACACGCCTTGAAAGCAATGCCAAATTTATTTTTCCACCATTTGAGTATTCAAGGAAATACGAAATGATCGCACTCCTAATCCTCACGATTGATGTTTTTCCTTGAAAAGCAGCTTGATTAAAAATGTCCAAGGGAATTTTCTCAAGTCTACCTTGGGTAACACAAAATAATTATTTTTTTTTGTTGCAGAAAATATTTTAACGTTCACTTATTTGATATCAATGACTTCATATTCACTACCAGTTTTGTAGGAGGGGATTTTTGAGTCAATTTAAATTAGCTATAGTCTATTTATTTGAGGGAGATAGCTCTGGTAGATGTGGTGCAAAATAAAGATTTCCTAGTTAACCACGTCATCAGCAGAATTTGTTAAAAATGTTTTTGGGGAGAATGGGTACCTGGAAGGTGATTTGTCCTTGCACATTCAGTCTCAGATAATTGAATTTTCATTGTTGTTTCATTGAGAATTTACGATTCACTGTTTTAATTCAATGACCAATTCAGTTGAAACAGATATTTTCTTCAAATATAGCTCATTTTATAAAAATTGACACTCTGTATATAACCTCCTATTATTTACATTTATTTATATTTTATTATATAAACTTATTATTTCTGTCCATTCGGTACGTTCCTAGAAAACAAACTCTCAAGATGTTATTTCAGGAATGGATTTAAGTCTCATGTAGCTGGATCATGTAGTTTTCTCATCCATAATCTCAACGTGAGAGACTGGGAAGTTTCTATTTTATTATATGAGGTCCCAGGAGTGCCATTCCGGTGTTTGTCGATTCTCCCAACATGCTGGGGAAGAATCATCCTTTTCCAGATTTTGTTACCTCCCTTAAAACTCCGAACGTATTTACCAAAAGATTCCTCCCACAGCATATGGCACAACTCAGTTGGGAAGGTATTGATATTCACAGCTAAGAAATACGTCATCTGATGGAAAAAAATTAACTAATGTCACAGAGAAAATGCTGATTATGTATGTGGTGAGATCACATGTGCTGCGAAAAAAAATATTTCTAGAAGTGGACAATAATTGACAAACTGACAAAATGACAACTGAAAAAATCTGATTGTGATACGTGTTCTGTGGTTATAGTCTATTAATTTAAGATAGTTCTGACAGCTCTTCTTTTTATTCAACGATACTCCGAAACAGAAAGTTAGGTTAAGTTTATCAATCAAATTGTTTAGACAAATGTTTCAGATTCATTAAATATACACACCAAAAATTGGCTAACTATTGACTGAATATAACCGTCGAGCAGTTTTTTAATATTTGTGAAAATTACTAGAAGAATCCAACTTCATTAGCAGATGTAAGTTTTTTTCCAAATGAATTTGGCATGATAAAATTCGTGTCAATTTGCATCAGACTGAATTGTGAAACCACATTGATTGAAAATACACCGGATTATCCTCTACTGTGTAGGTACAGCAATTAGCTGCGAGTCACAATAAAGATTATGCGAAACATCATCATAAGGGGTGAGCTCAAGCTTCTATTTGACACGAGCCTGATGTCCCTCTCTCTGAATGCTTCAACCCCTGATAATCGCTGTTGAAAATCATCATCCCCTTTTAACTACCGTTCTTATCTTGCCCCCTATTTTCATATACCTGGTGAGTGTGTGTTAGAATAACCGCAGCTGATTCTCCGTATCAATTAAGCGATTCCAGACCATTTCTTCGATTCGTTGAACCAATTAAAGAGTTTAATCTTCTGAATGGTAGGTATGAAACAAAAGGAAGTGTATAGGCGTATCGAAATGTAAAGACAATTGGCGATTTCATCTACCGGTGAGGGCGCTGCAAGACGTAAACAAAAATGTTTCGAATTATGATCAAGTTATGGTTAGTGGTATCGACGATTAAATTCGTGGAAAATCATGAAGTTTTCAATGTGTAGGAACTTCGATGAAGGAGAGCAAGTTCTGAATAGTTGATACTTCATTCTGAGTGGTTTTCGTAACAGAGCATCTATCTTTATTTTCCTTGGCAATCAAGTGACAAAAACAGTGTTGTACACACCCTTTTTTGACATGTTGCCAGTAGTATTTGCAGTGTTCTCTCCTGATTTCATCGATCGTCTCGCAACTCCGAAAACGTTGTTAAAATAATATGATAAATCGTTCTGGTTCTGCAGGAAAATAACACAGCACAATAAAAACGAAATAGAAGGAGAAAACAAACGAGAACGGACGAGAAAGGAAGCAGGGGTAGAGCGGGGCGGTTTTTTCAATTATAAACTCTATTTGGCTTAGCACAGATTGTTGTGTAATCAGTTTAGGTTGTTACGGATTGCGAGCACTCGACAGTAAACCACAGCGAGGAACAATCTAACTAAAGCACACCTAAACTTTAACTGGAGTAGAATGATTGAATTTTCGAAGTTCGGAACGTCCCGGCATTATTGTTACGTGTTACGTCGTTATTCACAAATATTATTCATCTTGGATTGTCTGTCGGTACAAGGGCTGATTGGGGTGGTAATTAACTCCCAGCCAGCCAGAGAAACTGGTCATTCGACAATTTGCTTTCATTTGAACGTTTAGTTATATTTCGATGAAAATATTGAAATGTTTTCACGGCGTTTCGATTATCTAAATCATTTTTCAGTGATAGGTAGATTGCACAAAAATGAAACCTTCTGGCAAAAAAAACAAAATAGACAAATTGAGGCACGTAAACCTCATAATAATCTCATTTGAGAGAACATAAACATTATCGTAACATTATATTTCAAATACGTCGTCCCCTTGAAAATTTTGAGCACGGACCGCCACTGCTCCCAATTTCCATTCGTCTAACTCTATTCGCATACCCTTCACGTCTTCCATATTACTTAATATCTCATATTTATTCAAATTACTTACTCGCTACAATGATCCGATTCGTAATTAAATAAGATTTCAATAACGAAGACGATAATGTGATAATCACACATCATCGATCTATATCGAAATCACTAGAGGAGAATGTATTCAGCAAACATTTTAACCACAAAAAGTGATTGGAGTTTGTTATTTATTACCTGGCATAATTCATTCTGAACGAAATTTTGTTTTTGCTTCTTGATTCTCTAATTCGTTCGTATTTCAAATTATCAAGACAGCAAAAAACCACTGAAAGAGTCGACTTTTTTTAATTTTGTTATTCTACATTACCATTGACAGATCTCAGGTCAAGAATTTCATCTTTGACAACTGATGAATGCCCCTGGACATCAGGCAATCTGATATACATATAACTTTCATTGGAAATTTTTTTATGTATTTATATGTATAGTTCATTCAAAGAACATAAAAGTGTAAACGTATTAACTCGTATTAGATGGGCCTTCGGTTGAAAAATCATTATCCGGCGGTAATTGAAAATAAAGCAGAGTGACGTGCCGGTGTTCATTTAACAAACACGCTCAGCTAGGCGTGTAGAGTTTGACGGTCTATTCCAGTCTATGGTCAATTCGATGCCGTTCGGGAACGGTTAAGGGTGGCAGGGAACACAGTAACTCGGTCTCTGGGGATGGTTGTGCGGCAGCGGTAGCGACATACATTATTCATCCAACATTCAATTATATCTACAATCTGCACTGGGCTTATGCGCTCCAAGACATCATTCGACCATTATCTTGTTTTCACCGTTGCCAGGGCGGAAGTAAGCATGTGTTTCTTTTTATTGTCGCCACGAATGATGCGAGTCCAAGCTATATAAATCATCATATCATATACGGAGTGTTCGGCATAAAGAAAACTATGGTGGTTCTGTTATCTTCGTGATGGTTATAATAACATGAAACTGACAAATGACAACTGTGCATATTCTGACAACTGACAACTCTAGAGATGTGACTTGAAAAAGAGAACTGATAAATCGATTTCCGAAAAATCGATAGACTGAAAAATAATGTTGCTTTAAAAATTGAGAAAAAATTGTTTTGTTAGTAGAATTAGGAGATATAACCCTGAATGCATATTAATCCATCTTATAGCGACAAACAGAAACTCCTGTTGGATTGTTAATACTTTCTACCCTTGTATTGTGACCGTACATCACAATGCATGGTGTGAGAGTATCACAACAAACGATGGCGCGTGGCTCGTGGGTTACAGCGCTCTATAATAACCACTTTGCCGAAACAAGCACGCGTCTGGCATTACGCACAATTTATTGCCATACTTATTCACTTGATAGACCCTTATTTTTCTCTGAATGTTGGGTTCGTTATCGCTGTACCAATCAAATTGTCATATGATGATGCATGATGACGAAATTTATCAGTGTGTGCCAATTAATATTTCGAATCAATCGAAAAATTGAAATGCAGATCAAGTGAGAACTTCCTTATTTTAGGTTCGAGCAACCAAAGCAAATTCTATATTCAGTTTAATCAGCTGACTCAGATTATTAATTTTTCAAGAAGAATATAAATCAGTTTATATGGAAATGCATCGATAAGAATGAATTAGATTGAAATTCATGAGCCATGCGCCATCTCTTAGGCAATAGGGATACGAAGCGATAGTTCACGACGTTTCACTTTTAGTTCCTAGAGGGTGCTAGCCAAGGAACTCCAAGTCAAGTTTGGCATTCAATAATTTTGGGGTTTTTGTTCTGTGTATCAGGTCAGCTGTTTATCAGAACCTGTCAAAATCAAAATACCTGAGAAATTGATTTTGTGGGGGTGGATGCTTGATTACTTTTGTATCATAAAAACAATAAATGTCAATAAACTCATAAAAAAGGAAGCTGCCCCCAAACAAGCCGGTCTCGGATAACATCAAAAAATTTTATTTAACTGGGGCAAAATGGCAATGTACAAAGGATTTCGTGTCTTTGAGAAATCAAAACCTCCAAGTCCTCACAGTGTTCTTATGGAGCACAGAGGAAAAGAAGACACAATTTTATTTGAATCCCAAGCAGTAGCAGTATTATGTGAGCCTCAATAATTTCTTGAAATCGATATCTTCAAGACACTGTTTTAGCTGCACAAGAAACTGAAGCTGTGAAGAAACAATACACAAAAATATTAGATGCTTACGGTTGCCTTGGAGTCCTGCAACTGAATGTAGGGGAAACCTCTGTTTTGTACCTGGTCATGATAACAGGTTGTTTTTCAATTGGAAAAATTGGCGATTCTGAGATTTTTCGCATAACACAAACTCAGTTTGTACCCTTACATTTCTCCCAAAATGAAGATCGTATCAGTGAAGTCAGGAAATTACTGAACTCTGGTACATTTTACTTCTCATGGTATTCTGGCCCCCATGGTGGTACACCATTAGACCTTACGTTGTGTGCTCAAAGGAGAAATAAAACATCTACCACAGACCATAGATTTTTCTGGTTAGTATAGAAGCAAACAATCTTCAAATCATATTATATGAAGAAAAATGTATTCACCTAAACATACTAATTGTAGGAACCGAATGTTACATGTACATTTAGTGAGATTTGGAGTAGATTGTAGCAATTGGCTTGTGAGGGCTATGTGTGGCTCTGTAGAAATACGCACTGTCTATGTAGGTCACAGAAAAGCCCTGGCATCTGTCATATCCCGCCTCAGCTGTGAGAGAGCAGGAACAAGGTTACATATATTTCCTTTCAAGGTATTTCGTTTTTGAACTTCTCATTATAGATTCAATGTAAGAGGTACCAATGATGAAGGTCATGTAGCTAATTTTGTGGAGACTGAACAAGTAATATTCTTGGATAACGGAGTGTCATCTTACCTACAAACAAGGGGCTCTGTACCTCTGTTTTGGGAACAACCTGGAGTTCAAGTAGGGTCACATAAGGTCAGAATTTCTAGGGGGTACGAGGCTTCCAAATCAGCTTTTGACAGGCACATGGATACCATCAAGGAGAGATATGGAAAACAAGTGATATTGAATTTACTTGGAACAAGCCTTATTGGCAGTAAGGAAGGTGAAGCCACACTAAGCCAGGAATTTCAAGTAGGAGAAGCTGCTACTTTTTAATGTTCATCTCTATGTGACATGTTTTCAGAAACACCATAAAGAATCTCTTCACTCTGATGTGTGTCATATAGTTTTTGATTACCACCAAGAATGTAGAGGTGGCAGTATTGCGAATTTACAGAAGTTGAAGGTGAAATTGGAAAAACAGTTACTTGATTTCTCTTTTTATCATGCGAGTGGTACTACGAATTTCAGGTGAATAATGAATTCTGGAGTAGTTCTTTTGATGTGTAATTAATTTAATATTTCAGTTTACAAAAGGGCACCATTCGTACGAATTGCTTAGATTGTTTAGATAGAACCAATTGTGTACAGACATTCCTTGGACTAGAGGTATTTATCATGCATTATGTCATTTCATTTGATAGTCTATTGATTGCCCTCTTTAGATTTTAGCCAAACAGTTGATTGCAATGCAATTAGTAGATAAAAAACAAACCATATCCAGGTTTGAGGAAGTTTTCAAACAAATGTGGATCAACAATGGTAATGAGATAAGCAAAATTTATGCTGGTACTGGAGCTATACAGGGTGGCTCAAAAGTAAGTGCGAATAACTCAAAGATATGAGAATATAGTCATTCTCTTTTGATTTTAGTTGATGGATGGTGCAAGATCTGCTGCTAGGACAATACAAAACAATTTATTGGATAATTCCAAACAAGAGGCGATTGATATTCTCCTACTAGGTTCAACTCTCTCCACAGAGCTAGCAGATAGAGCTAGAACACTTCTTCCATACAACACCTTACATGGTGAGGATAGTTTGTTTTTCGAGTCATTATAACTGGATTCTACGAATTTATTTTCCAGCACCGAACCACGTCCTCAGAGAGATGTGTAGACGTTACACCGAATACACAGAACTACTTCCTGTTCGCGTAGCCGTAGGCACTTACAATGTCAACGGTGGAAAACACTTCCGCAGTGTCGTTTTCAAGGACGTCCAACTCACCGACTGGCTCCTAGACCCCCATGTCAAGAACAAAGGCAGCTTAGTTGACACGGGCTATACCGATGACCACAAATCTATACCGGTGGATATCTACGCCGTCGGTTTCGAGGAAATAGTCGATCTTAACGCTGCCAACATTATGAACTCCAGCACGGAAAATGCTAAAGCCTGGGCAGTCGAGCTGCAGAAAGTCCTGTCCAGAGACAGACCTTATGTTTTGCTCACTTATCAACAGTTGGTAGGCGTGTGTGTGTATGTCTACGTGAGGCCAGAGCATGTTCCCTTCATCAAAGATGTTGCTGTGGATTCGGTCAAGACGGGAATGGGAGGGCATACTGGGAATAAAGGTTTGGGCCATTCTCCACGAGCGACAAAAACGCGACCATTTATATGCGCAATCGTAGACAGACGTAGAATTTGTTGGTTCTGTAACACAGGCGTTTTTTTAGCCAGTAAACAGTCGCGTTTTTGTCGCTCGTGGAGAATGGCCCTCAGAGAGTTTTTGTTTTGATGAAATTCGATAGTTCAAACCCTGATTCCCGACATTTTCAGGTGCTGCTGCAATAAGGCTGGTGTTTCACGCGACATCCATTGCTTTCGTCTGTGCCCATTTCGCTGCCGGCCAATCCCAGGTGACGGAAAGGAACGCTGACTACAATGAGATAACCCGCAAAATAACATTCCCCATGAGCCGCTTCCTGAACTCTCACGAATACTTGTTCTGGTGCGGCGATTTCAACTACCGGATCGACATGGACAAAGAAGAAATAAAAGAGCTAGTCAAGCAACGCGACTTCGCTACCATCCTGCAGCACGACCAGTTGAAGAAGCAACAAGCCGAAGGCAACGTGTTCAAGAACTTCATCGAAGGGGATATCAATTTCCCGCCTACCTACAAGTACGACCTCTTCAGCGATGATTACGACACTAGCGAAAAATGCAGGGCTCCCGCGTGGACTGACAGGGTGCTCTGGAAAAGACGCAACCAGTCACCAGAGCTGAACGCTGGCAGCCAGGAATCTCCAGGGAAATTAGTGTTTTACGGACGTGCCGAACTCAAGCAGAGCGATCACAGGCCTGTCATCGCCATGATTGACATCGAGACGAGGACTATTCGGGAGGATAAACGCGAACAGGTGTTTTACGAGGTTATTGCTGATATGGGGCCTCCTGATGCTACGTTGATTGTTCGCTGTGAGGATGCTGTACAGAGTGAGGACTCGAGTTTCTTTGATGATGGTTTGGTTATGGTGCTTCTGGAAGATTTCGCGCAATTTGGAGAGACCATCCTGGTTAGATTCGTTGCTGATACTATGTGGATCACGTTCAGGGATGGGCAGGCTGTTCTGGAAGCTATGAATAAAACTAAAGGCGTTTTGAAGGTAAAGTCTATTTATTTGAACAAGAAAGTTGTGATAGTCCGCCAGAGCGTTAATGAAGGTTGACTAAATTTGTCTTCTCGTTTATTTTTCAATGTTTATCCTTCTCTTTTAGTTCCAGGACCACAATTTCAGCCTCTCCCTCAAGACTCCAAATTGGGTTAATCAAGCCAAAGAAGAAATCGGCTTGTGTTCAAGCAACACAGTTCCTCTCTTCAGTTCGCCAAATCAATCTGATTATAACTGTGAGTAGTTTTTGAACAACCCTCGAGTTTCAATCCTCAAATCATCTTAGTGTGGATTTATGCAGCACAAAATAACAAATAACAAATATTACGTAACAAATAATTAGCAATAAATATATCTGTACATGTTTGAATAATGCATTTTTGTGAATATTTTTATTAATGAAATATAAATATTTTTACAATATCCTAAGAGAAAATCGTGAAACACAGCATTAACAAAATAAACAAAAAATATTTCTACTCTATTTCATTATTCAAACATATACAAATATATTTATTGCTAATTGTTATTTGGTGTGCATAAATGGTAACATTCTCACTACTTGTTATTTGATATTTGTCATTTGATTGTTGATTTGTTATTTTGTTATACGCAATCGTCTATCGATTTCTGAACTGTTTACTTTCTTGCCATCGTAGGCCTGGGCATCCCAGAAGTCTCCAGACCCCCCCGCGCCCTACCACCGGGCAGACCTCCACCTCCGATGGTGAAATCCCCGCTGCACGCCTCCCCTCGGCGAGTGCCGCCCAAAGCGGGCGTCATCAGCATGCCCATCAAATCTCCGTTGGTGTCGGTGCCGCCGCCCGACCTGCCCGCTCAGCTGTCGCAGGACGAGGGCGTGTACGAGGAGATAGGCGACGACACGGTGGGCGTGTCCGAGCCGCAATGTCCGCCACCGCCGCCGCCTAGAGCGGAAGCGGGCGGGGCTTCGGCGAGATCGCAAGCTCCGCCTCCTGTGCCGGCACGGTCGGCTCCGCCTCCGCCGTTGCCGGCCAGGCCTAGGCAGTAAGTGGTGACGGGCGGATTAGGAAGTTTCTTTCAGTTGAGTTGTGTGAGGAGATTTCTTGATGTACAGGGTCAGCTGGGTGGGTGTGGGCAAGTATACAGGGTGGGTCACGGTCGATGGTACCTTAGACGTTTACGGAGAACGGGACATAGGATTATTCCGAAAATTTGGTTTCTCAAGTAGTTGCTCTTGGTCTATCGATCGGCAACGCTGCAATACTGAAAATATTTTAGATCGATAGACCAAGAGCAACTACTTGAGAAACCATATTTTCAGAATAATCCTATGTCCCGTTCTCTGTAAACGTCTAGGGTACCATCGACCGTGACCCACCCTGTATGTACTAATTTGATTGTGAGAGATTTCGATTCAATATTTATGCTGGCTGTAAGGTAAGAGGAATGATAGTTATGCCAATATATTTGCCCAACTCAGTCGAGCTGATGGTTTTTCAACACTTGTTTTTCAATGTAACTGAATTGGGCAGTTTCTCAACTGATCCAGGAATTGTCCTAGTGGCGGCACCTTCGATGTTCATGTAGCACGTATCTTGCCTGACTTTTCGTCTCAAATTTGTCTATTTCGTTATGATTTCCGTATGCAGAAGTTTGTCTGACAGGATATTCGGGTAGGTAATGATTTCTCCATGATTTCTATTGTGTCAAATGGTTTTCTGCTTCCTTACATTCCTTCGCATTGTTTTTTCGAAATAGTTTATTTTTTCATTTGTGATATCCTAGCAAAATGTACTATTTAGATATTCGAATGTAATTTTAGTGACTGAGCAAGCTTTGGGCTTCGGGTCGAAAATCTATTCTGTGAAAATGAACAATTTATATTATTTGATTAGTAGATGACTTCAAATCGGTTGCAATAATTTTGTTGATAGTTTGTGTAAAAATGTTGAAATTTGAAAGTTTAATGTAGTGAAGCCATACTGTTTATATGTATTTATATTTATTGTTTAATATATTAGTGAGCAACGAATGGAGCTGTTTTTCTTTTTCCCTTTCCTATGCCTTAAAATTTATGTAGTTCTTTCAAGAGCTGGAAGAAATGATCAATTCTTTCAGTGTGAACGTAAATGAACAATAAATTGCAAAAACAGAATATGAGTAACCAAATGACATTCTAAGTCAGTTAACCTTTTTCATTGCTGTTCATTGAATTGGGGTACAAAAAGTACGTAGAATAAAATTTCAGAAAATATAGAAGCTTCGTTTTAACTGAACTTATCCACAATAAAAATTGAGCATACCTGATGTTTGTGAATTCCTGGTTGCCTAGATATTGGCTGATGAAAATGAGGTTAGTATCAAAAACATCTTTTCCTCGAGAGTAATATTCATGTGTATTTTCGGAATGTGATATACATCCATAAACCGTTGATTTTCTCATGAAAATTTTCATATACCTAACGAACGTGATCTGAAATATCAATTGTAAATAAGTATCCCATAAAACTTTTGTGTTGAAATATTCGCAGGAAATATAAACTTGTTTTAAAACTGTTGATAGTGCTGTGAAGGATCGGATGTCATTCTAGGAAATAATATTTCAAAATAAGAATTTATTTTCGGAAATGGACTTTTATTCCCAAGATTCCATGTTCGTTTATTCCTTAATTTTTACAAATATAACACAACAGATGGACAATGTAGCACATATTGAAGCTTGAAGTTCGTGTTTTTGAAATTTTTTCATCACTAAAGACGGTTTTATACAACTCACGCGTATTTCTCTCATTTTATCATCAAGTATTCCACGAACGGAAGTCTAAATTAGTCATCGGTATTGAATACTAACGACGATGCTTGTGCATTGATCACCGTAATAATGAGCTACTTCAGTCGTTTAACTATCAATAATCTTTGTATTGATGAGATGCTATCAGAATTCGAGATATATTTATTGACATGTGACATGTGAATTACCATCACCTTATTTACATCAACTCGATTTCTTCCGTCAATAAATATGCTTCATTTATATGAATTTCGCAGTCGATATCAAATAAACGACGAACGATAAATGTGCATATTCTGACAAGCTGTCACGGTTGTCAGTAATGTCAATTGTAAAATGACCTTGAGATGGATGACAACGTGAAGTTTTCTATTGCCATAAATATTATTGTGTTACATACTGAATCCATCAGGAATTCATAAAAATACCAATAAGAGCCTCTTTCCGAAACGAAAAAACCAAGGTAAAACGTATCGCCGTGTCAGCAATATGGCGGAGGACTATAAATTAAAAAGCCACTATTCAAATGGCTCGTGCAACTCGGGAATCCACGTAAACCGAGGAGAGCAGCTGTCTCAGAAGAGATAGGAGGCTGTGGAGCGACCGCTTGCTACATCAGACGTGTGCTCGGGCTTCCTGTTTCCGGCATCTCGTGTTATTTCGGGAGATCGCTTTTCGGGTTTTTTACTTGCACCGCACATTTTTAACTGATCAGGGTTGGCCGACGACTGATCCTCTGTTCCTTTCACGGCATATTTCACCCTAATGAAGGCGAGAATGTATTTATTATCCACTAGAGGAAGTAGTGCGTATTTGTATCTTTCCAATAATCAGATGGAGAGTGAGATATACCAGCGCTTATGCAGGGTTTGTGAAAAGTTGTTTCCGATAATTGTTTTTGAGAATTTGTATTGGCATTGACTGTGACCTCGGAAATTGTATTTTGTTTGAAAAAATAAAGAAACCGTTGGGTGATGAGTGATCTTCGTTTCCTTTTCCGGAATGAAACCCTGATGAAACTGACAACATATTTATTATTATCTTCAGTTTTGGTAGAACTGAAAACAATTATTTTGTAGCTTTCGAAGTTGAATTTTTTATAAGAGGGGTGCGCATGGAACCTTGCACAGACCTGCCAATTTTTATGGAATCGATTGCACAGGTCCGGCTTCAAAAAATAATAACCCCTATCCGTCAAAGAATCGAGACAAACATACTGTTTTCCGAACAATTCAAATAGATCCGTATCCAATTATCTGTCGAATACTTCAGTTGCATAGTTTTCACGTCTTTTATACCATTCTACACAGATTTCAACCACTTCATTTACCTTTCATTAATTTGGTCGTAGTACGATCTGTCTCTATTTATGATAAATCACATTGGCAGATTAATAATAACATAACACAATTAGCCGATCCCGGATTAAATTGAATGCTAATAATATTGTGACTGCTTTCTACCTATGGAATTAATTCAATTCGAGCCCATATTGTTAGGTGCATCAAATCAAAATCCGTATTGATGCAGCAGGAATTTCAACGTTTCAATTATTCACTGGTCACTAGAAACCTTCATCAAAAACACACTTTCGATAAAAAACAATTCGATTACTGAATTTCAAAGAAAACATTTGAAAGATGTCACGTACGACTGTCAAAATTTTTTTCGACTCGACACAAAACATTGACACTTATAGGCATCCCAGTGAACTGTCAAATTTGTATAATGTGGTTTTGAGACAAAAAATTTGTCTCAAAGTTTTCTGTGTTCGTATTGAGATATTCGCAACATTAACTTGAACTTTCCACGGGTTTTTCCCGTCGAACCGATGAAATTGAATAACTCGTATGGATCAGCTGATTTTGAGGAAACCGTCTGGAAATGCCAAATACGTTCGACATCGTCGTAAAGTGTTGCCAACTAGCGTGGCGTCTAAAATTCAATGATGAAATTGATTGATATTCTGATTCATATTGTGACGTCATGTGACGTTTAGTATAGTAATATAAAGTGAATATACCCCTATGATTCACTGTCGAGTAAAATAAAGAGTAAAAATGAAATGAGGAAATGAATAATAAAGTTCTATTTCATCGAACTGAATTGGAAATCTCTCCAAAGAAACATCGGGAAAAATCAACCACCACTGCTTCAACATCCATTTAGGAGTTGAGATTGACAAACCGGTATTGAGCAAATAAGAATGTCAGATAGCTTCATGGCACGAAAAAAACTACAGGCGCAGCATATCAATGCGATGGCTGTATCAGCCGAACAGAACATTTTGTATGTGGAAATATGTCGGCCCGCAGCAACTCCTCTGGCAATAAAACGTTGGTATTTATTCTGCTACCTCTTCTTTCCAGAGATTAGTCGTTTCCCGTTCGTTTTTCTCGCTTTTGCTCCCGATTCGGTGGCACAAAAACAGTATTTTCAGTTGATGGATTGAAACTTCAGCGGGATAAACGTTGAACGTGGCATGTTACGTTATCATTAAAATCGGTCTCTCGAACTTGTTCTCCCCCATATAGATTTTTTTTCTCGTCCAAAGAAACATACACGAGGTTTTGTTTAGATCGAGCATCATTTTCTATAGAAACTCTTGATGTGAGCCACATTTCTGAGGGAAGAAGCGGCGAGAGAGATTATTTGTTGCATGAATGGAAAATTCGTTTCGCATCGCTCTAACCGTTCCAGTACGAATATTGGAAGTTTTTCAGTTATAGGTGTCGAAATTATGTCCAAATTAAAGGATACGAACCAAATGTATCCAGAATGGGGGAGACCACTAATTTTTCAAAACAGCATAATCGTGTTCTGTATGTCCAAAAACTACCATTCATTATTTTTTTTATTTTTTATTCAGTCTATATCATGAATGAAATAATAAAATGAACGGAACTGATTTCAAACATACAATTTTAGCACCATTTTTTAAGGCTGCTCTCATTGATGTAACGCAGTGTGACGTGTTAAACACTACACGCCCATCGACCTTGAGCTGACCAATCATAGATAATTGTTCCATGGTGAATCTTGCTGTGTTGCCGCACCAAAATACCACAACTTATTCTTGGAATGAGAGATGTTAAAGAATACAATATAAATGATATTGTTTCTACAAACTATCATGAAATGATATAGTTATCACTTATCGATACGTGTTTGAGAAAATATATCAAAGGAATAAGGAGTCATCCACAAGTAAACTTGACAACATCACACATGGTGTGAGTAAAAGATATATAATGGAAACAGACAAAGATGAACTTAGGGTGTAGCACGTCATATGCTCAAAGCACCGACCACTTATTTCTGGCGTTTTCAAATTTCGAATGAAAATGCTGATTTCAAAATGCTGTAGAATCAATTTGCTTTGATTTTGATCCTTGATATTGGATATACACTGAACCAATATCGTTATGAATCGATTAAGAGAGGATTTCATCATTTAGTGGTCTTTCCCATTGATTTAAACTGTGATAATACTCCACAGAGTTTTACAGTTATACAAGTACTTCGGTGCAGAACCTTTCTTTGTTATGGCGAAAGCGCCGGGTAGAAAAATCAACAACTAGATGAAAAATAAATCGCTCGAACAATTGAAGAAGGCACCAATCAATGGCATTTGCTAAATATTTTGATGTATGACAGTTGACAGGAGCAGAGTGAAATGCGAGAGAGTATTCAAGTGATCTCTCTGTCACATCAAGCATTAAGAAGCATCTGCCGAATCAAATCAAAAGCTTTCTCGAATTCCAGCGTAAATATTATTAGTCGCTTTAATAACATTCATATTTCGAGGGTTCAGTCACTCTATCGAGCAAAAATAACCCGTCGGTCGTCAAATGGGAGGAAATTCCAGAAAAAACTCCGGAGCACCTGTGTGGAGCTTCTGTAGCGGCATTATGAGTTGAAACACACGTTAGTCGTCACTTCTGATACTTTTTACCCACCAGTGCCGGTGACATATGGCGTTAGGTTACCAAAGAGCTACGGTAACGTAAAGTCCAGAATCCCCAAGCCGAAAAGACGAGTGTCGAACTGAGGATGACGTACATAAGGACGAGATTTGTTTGGAACTAGTACACAGTCTGTCTTGTTTTCAGACGTGGCGGCGTTCTGGATGCGATAGAGGTATTGCTACAAGGATCCCTTCATGAATTTTACATGTGTGACAGGCTATGCGGAAGTTCATGTTTTGAAAAAGTGTCACCGTGCCTGAAATACGCTAATATGAGAGCTTGGAAATTAATAAGTTTACATTCTCTATTTCTTGTGGTCAAATATGATTTTGCTAACAAATAGGGTGTCCTGTTGAATAAATCGCAGCGATAATATCGAATATACACCACTAATAATACTATATTCTATGTATTTAACCAATATAGTTTGTGACAGCTCGCCATGAAATGCAGTGTTGCTGTTTGTCTATTTTTTCAACGATACTCCCTATTAGGAAGTTAGGTTAAGTTTATCATTCAAATTGGAACGTAGTGAGTGACTACTACTATCACTTATTTCTTCAGATTTTTAGGAGACAGAACAATAATATATGATAGATTCGTTCTGTTATCATCTGAAAAGTTGAAAGGGGAACCCAATACTATTTATATTTACTAACAATTATTAGATTAATTGGATGAGATAAATCCTCTATATTGTGAATGATGAAAAATATATCAAAGCCAAGATAATTGACCTAGTTATTTGAGAAATCTCATTATTGACAGTAAACATCCTGCATTTACATCAGGCAATAACTAAATCGTAGGCCAAATCCTGTCCTGTTTTATTCAATTACTGAATTGTTACTGTATGTTTAAAGTGACAATCGCTTGAGCCTTCTTGACAGGTTTCTGCTCATTGAAACTGTGTTTTGTCAAACGTCAAACTGGACTGTATGACAGATTTTTCTCTTCAATTTCTCACTCACGATAAATGGATTATTTGTTGATAACTCATTTGTTCAAGAATCCTCCATATGGTCTATTTAAAGATATAACATATACAGTTTGAAATAATATTGTAATTATCTGTCAGAATGGAGATGTATTGATGATTCTGTGTAACATGAAAAACCATAAATAAACTCAACGTAAAACAAATATAGTCTGGAATTGATTGGGATAAGACAATATTGGGTATGACCTTCATACTGTACAAGATTATTTTTATAATTATTTTACCTACCCGAATCTTGGTAATAATTTCTCGCACATGTATTTTTTCTGTTTATTATTACTTTCAAAAGAGGCTATTTTAAGAAACAGGAAAGACCATTTCACAATAATATAAAGAAATCGAGATTTTAATAACGAATTTCATTTCATGTTTCGCTTTAACTGAATTGTTTCCATTGAATCGGTTACATATTCAACAAAATTTTCAACACTGTGCCATTTTTAGATTTCCAAATTCGTGCAAAGTACGTTTTATATACACTCATAGTTATTAGATCTATCTAATATCAATATTTGTAAAGGTGTTAACTCGAAAATATGCAGTTTCGTACATGTTTTGAAGATCCCCTAGTATAAATATTGTTAAATATTTTGAATTTATTCTGACTCAATGTCATATTGAATCCAGAAATCTATCCTGAAATTTAGTATCGGTAGTAAATTCATGATATCTACAAGAATTTTGATTGTTTGATTAAGTGGAACACTCAGTATATGCGTATCCTTGACATTTGACAAATGCAATGAGGCATAAGAGTTCTCACACTGAAACTCTCCAATGGTGATACAAATAATTCATGAGATGTTTCAGTCTGATATTTCAGTCAATTATGAAAGTATATTTAGATACATTCATACATAAGAAATAAAAACAAGTAATTGTAGCATGTTGAGCACAATAAAAGGAGTAGTAGAGATTTCAGACAGCTGGCTACGTGTTCCAGCATTCAAGAATATTACATCGTGCAGAAATACGAGTTGACAAAGTCAACTGTTTTGGCAGCTCTGCCAGAAAATATTTCTGATTTATTTAGACTCACACCCCATGAATGCTTCACTGGTTGATACAATTTCTGTAAAATCAACATTGAAATCGTCAATGAACCCCAAATTTCATGAATTGTGACCTTGAAAGTTATCACATTCCTATATTTTTGACATGTGCATCTGTCACTTGTCATAGCACAATAATAAAAGTCAATTCATATTCTGAACAGATGAAATAGTTCATGTTTCAAGAACAATAAAAGTTGAACTGATAAAGTGTGAGAAAAAGTTGAATCATTTTCTTAGCACATGCGCACATAAAAGTCGCTCAATAAAAGAAATAAAAGTGACAATTAATAATCAAGACAGGACCTGTCTCTGGGAAAAAAAACCATCGGGGTCAATCGTATCACTTTGATTCCTAAATCTGATCGAATTATGAATAATAGACGTTTCATTAGAAAATTGAGGAGTCGTAAATTTGATTCGGAGGGTCAGGAGAAGTAAACAAATTTTCCTCGACGCCAACCATAGCCAACATCTGGTTTGGAGAGGGCATGCCAGTGGCGTATCCTGGAACAATATTCATGGGCGGTACTTAGGCTATATTCAGTACAAGGTGGTGGAATTTGTAGCTTTCATAAAATAATATTGTTTTACTGAAAAATTAGAGAAAAGTACAACTAAATATATACGTAGAAAAAATCTAGGTATATCAAAAATTTTTTTTCGTATAGTTTCAAATAGTGACGGTTTCACTGAAATGTTTGGGTTTTTTATTTTCGAGTCTTGACAATACTTGCACATTGGCTTAGGGTGTGTTATGATACGAAATGGTACAAATATACAGGGTGCTCAATTGAGAAATACCAGTGCGACGAATTTTGAAGCTGAATTTTGAATTTTTGTGTGTGTGTCATTGTGAGAGCGACAGAAACAGCCACTAGACAGATGTCGTCTTTTTACAAACGACGAACACTGAATTCGGGAAGCCCAGTTACCCGATTGGGCGGGCCTAAAGTTGACACCCCTGGTGGTGGGGTAGGGGATCCCAGCTGGAATTGTTTGGACGCGCCACTGGTTATTTGAGCAGCTCAGTCAGTAATGCTCGCTTCGCACGAAACGGTGGTAGAAAATAGACTCCCGATACACTAACACTAAGAAAAAGCTTAGGCGCTTCCCGAGTTAGTGCTAGTACGTCTGTGTCTGTGAGAACGGGAGCTCCAGGGTCCAATCTAGCCCGCATCGAAACAATTGGAACTTTTGTTCGTCTATCGATACCAACGAATAAGTGACAGTGATCAGATTTTGTGCACACCCCTTGTATATCCTCGTTGTTTGGTCAGATACTGATGGGTGAGTTTGATAAGAGATCTAATTGCGGTTATTGCTTGCGATTTCCTCTCTGCGGTTTATATCGCAGACTTCCACAACTTATTTTTGGACTGGCTTGATTATTTTTACTGAAGTGTGCAGTTCGATAAATCGCGCAGTTTTATTGGGTGCTGTTTTTGGAAAATCAAACACAAATTCTCGGTAGGCTCACGAAAAAAAGAAGCTAGCGCGAAAACAGTTGATTCTTCATTTAGCACGCACGAATCACCGATATTCTCGTAGTTTTCCTTCATTGTTTACTTCACACTTGCTTCGCGACACTTTGGGAAATTCCCTGGATCGAAAATAATTTTTTCTTGTTTGAACTCCCCATTGCGAATTGAAATTTGAGGTGCTCTAGGCTGATGCGTTTAATAGCTTGTAAATCAAGTGGATTTTTATGGACCGGGAGTTTAAATTATTTACTTCAGTTTACGTAAATATTTACAACAGAATACAATCCACCGACACATATCGTGGTACTAAATACATATATCCTTGGGTTCGTGTTGAATAATAACGTCAGGGGTGCGAAAAAATGCGAACAATACCAGCTTTGTTTGGATGGAAGCGTTAATCGCTTACTTAGTGACATGTTTTGAATTTAACATGATTCTTCTCGGGATACAATAGACATCTTACAATATGATTATCCTGACATCATTGGAATTGCAGATGAAAATAATTAATTGGGAACTAATCTATCAAATAACCCCGGAGGCTAATGATCCAGCAATCAATTAGTTCAATATGACTGAAGCAACGTATTGAAGCAAAACACTAAACGGATTAGTCATGGTCATGAAACGGAAAATACTTATACTTGTGAGCATTGGTTATTCATGAAAAGTGCTAATTAATGAGATGTTTTGTTAGTTTTGAATAAATGTGATAAATAAGTCAGGTAGACACGTTCATATAGGCACCGTGAAGTATTATTATTGTTTCGAAACTTCGCGCCAAAGTTCAATTACATGAGGACTCTAAAAAAATCTTCAATTCATTGAGGTTTTTGAAGCATCCTGTATATGATGAATTGAATATCTTTACTAGTAGTTTGAACTCAAAAAAAGGAGTGATAATATGTTGATATTATCTACTAATAGAAGTGGCAACACTGTGTTAACGACAATGTTACAGTCTGATCTTTATTTCATTTTTTTTTTATGTGATGAACATCATTGTTTGTATTTAGCATCAATCAATTGAGATAAGTTATTTTTCGTGTTATTTCCCATCGTGAATTTTCATGTTGTTCAAAATATTGTATCAATTTTATCTCTTGCTGATTGGAATATACATAAATATTATCTGGCAAGAAGAGGACATTGAAATAAAAACAAGATAATTTGAGTAAGCGATGGTTATTTTATTATTTTGTATCTTTTTACTAAAACGACAATGCTTGTATAATCCGCCGCTGCTTCAAATTGTCCTTCCATAAACTTATTAAGTCAGAATGCATTTGTTGACGTGCCAAAGGAATACAAATACATGCCTACGGATCTAAGAAATCAAAAACTTCAAACATAAAACACACCAAACCGAAGGAAATAAGAGAATGACTATCCACCTTTTTTTACTTAATATTCACAACACTATCATTGGATTGAGATGGTAATAAATTCTGTACAGCAACATATATTAGTTTGGCAGATCTGGTGTTTTTTTCTCAGGGGTACAAACATTTACTCTTGACATATTACTGGCCCATCAACTCTAAAAGTTCAATCTCTTTGTCGATTTACTCTGATTTTTCCGGCGAACTTTTGATCATGCAAGACATTGGAATTTTCATAGTTTTTAAGTTGAATTTCAATATAATCCACAACTGAAAATCGACTTTTTCTTCTGAAGAAATGAAAACTAATACAACAATTCATGACATCCTCAGTAGAGTTCACAGAAACCATTTTTGGCGAAATAGTTCAAAAGGATCATTGGTAGACAACAGACTGGTACTTTTTCAAAATAAACCGTTTAGAGGGTGTTAATTTTTTTGTCAATTTGCTTTGATTTTATGTAATGGAGTTTCAACCATAAATGACCTTGAAACTCATGATGCTTTTCACGTGGAAGTGTGTTTCGAATTGAAAGAGATGCATTCCATTTGTTCATCATTTCTCTGACAGACTCGTCGAGTTTCGTACCGAAAGACCGCCAAGGCAATGGAACACGGAAAATGAGCAAATTCCGCATACACTCGAAGCATATTAAAAGATGCAAGGCTCTGATTACGAAACAGCCATTTCAGCGGAGCTAAGGCTCCCAGTAAACAGTGTGATTGATAAAACCGGACATACACATCGCCTAACTACCCGAAAAGAATTCTAATCGCTTGATTTTCCATGGCTCCTATTGTTGTAATATTCATTTGGGAGCTACGAGCTGCCCCTACGAGCATACTAAGTGCACGTAGAAATGTTTGGACGACAGCCTGAATCTTAATAAGCAATGAGATTTGAATTGCCTGTTAAGTGACATCCGGCGACACTGCCTATTGGCGTCTTATGTTTTTACATGGCAATGTGCGATTTTCGGCTCACCGTCGACATGTGGGATGAGGCTGTCTCTGTTGTTGACTCCGTTGTTGATAAAGCCAGACAGTCGTGTGTTATCGGCGGTACGTCAATATTCATTTGTTTCTTGCACCCAGCAACTACGCACCGTACTGAACGCACTGTAGTTATGATTTTTCTCTCATCGGTAAATCTGCAGGATACACGAGATGAAACGTAACCCAATTGTTATTTTATTCATTATTTATGTTCATTATCTGTTGGGGAATCTATAACTACGAATGTTTTTGGTTCTTAACAGTAATTTAATGGTGAGACCCAAACGTATATCATCCGATTCATGGTACGTTGCCACCTTAGATCGTATCTCTTGGCCAGGAGTGAAATAGTTTCCTAGATTTATCGCAGGGTGAGTTGGTACCTATTTCATTCAACGCCTATTCTAACCTATACCGTATGTTACTGTTTCCACTGCTTTTGAGATAATGCGGCTTGAGGTTTCTGATTTTTTTATGAATTTGGGTTCTAAAACGTTTGTTCTTGACTCTTTCTTGGAAGACAGGAACGTATTAGGTCAAAGAAAACACTCAATTCTCTGTCAAATTTCTTGTTCGCCTAATTGTAAATGTATAATTTCCAAATAAAATTTTACTTCTTGTTTATTTTGAAGTTTAACACCTTGTTGAATATTTTGAAACACTATCACAGGCTCCTGACAAGATTCATTATAGTGTATACAGAGCATGAACTTTTTGACATCAAAATTGTGGATGATTCTGACACTTCATTTGTCAAAAATTCTTCAAATAATGATATATAGAGAAAAGTGATTCTGAATGCAATGGATCCAAGATTTTAAGCTCAAATCAAAACTGTAACTTTGGACAGGGTGTTTCATTTGGAAAAATTGATATTACCTTCGGTTTAACAACGAAATTGAAATATTTCAGAAAAATGGATCACATCGCGCTACTTTTGATGAATCACCCTGTGAATCAGTATACAAAATATATGGAATGAGCTGAGTTGGGGTAGGTAACCCTCAGGGATGAAAATTTCATACCCTTGAGACAACTGAAAGAAATAATAGAATTTATTCAAATATTCTCTCAGAGAATTTCGTATTGAGTGGTAAAAATCTGAACCACGTTTGTTTGTGTAAACATTTTTTGCGATGAGGTCAAACGATGGGGCCAAACCGAGTTATACCGTAATATAACATTGTAATCAATGCTTAAATGGTTGTTTGTTATTGTTATAATCATCGTTAGTTATGTGGATTTCAAGGTTCATCATTCAAATTCAGAGACATCGTCTTGATGCATAACACTTAAGTATGTGCTCAGACGTACAAATCCATCGGTGATCGAATGTTCCGCCTTATTGGGCATACGAAATTATTGTTCACGGCTGACAATCGAATATTTCAACTTTGGTATTACCGGTCATGTTTTGAAGCTGAATATTTGCATGGTGAAACTCTTTTTCAATACGACCCTGTTGAAACTGTATTATATTTTAATAATCTCCAGTCTACCTACCTAGAAACCTATAAAACGAACTGGCGAGTATCAAATTTCAAACTTTCCGCTTATTTCCACCATTGTGACGACAGAATGACGTGTAATGGAAGTGTTTATATGCCACTACATCAATAAATTATTATCAGTTATCACAAAATGCAAACTCTGTATGAAACGACATGGAAATTAAGTTATTGAGATACTTTGACGTTCCATGTCTCGGCCCGTTCTGTGCTGACTTGACGAACTCTTGGGATCAATATAAAACAAAAACATACGAGCGGAGGAAGAATCAAAGCACTCTGAGTTTGACATAAGAGATTGCGAATTATCATGCCTGACGAACTAATATTCCACTCTGTTCTTCTGAGAGCTCAGATTAGATTCGAATAATACGTTTAATGAAAAATCGAGTGACTTCACTGTGGCCACACAGTGAAATTGGTTTATCTCAACCACCAGCCTCTGCTACCACTCACTGTACGTACTTGGCTCATTGAAAAACGTCTCGAAATACTGGATATAATTGGCTTGAAGTGCGCCCAGAATACCGCACAAAGCACAAAGGATTGAGCCATCTCGTTTAATCTAATCAACAAAATGTGCCGGTGTTTCAAGTTACCTGGTTCACGTGATACTGTCGGCCTGTTAGGGATACCCTAACCTCAAAACAATGCTATTTTGGTTACGCCGAGACACCTAAGTCGGCTGTGGAAATGTTTACTTTGTGTCAAGACTGTTGAGTAGTGTATCATTTTTACGTCCTACACTAGTCAACAATTGCGATGGAATTATTAAAAATTATTGATTTATGGTTGATTTTCGCCAAAAAGTGCAGTGTTGCTGCTTGTCTTTTCTATTTCAACGATCAGAAAGTTGGTTTAGTTTTCGTCCACAACTTTTTTCATTAAAGATGAGTTGTGCATTACAATCTGTCAATTTTGATGATGCAATTTCGGAACTGACAAAACATTAAAATATCCGTAGTCTGTAATCCAACCACATGTACACACATTAAACAGTGGATTTATTTACAGAATCACAAGCTTGAAGGCACCATTTATCAAAACGAACTCCATAAAACATAAATAGGAGACCGACCAAACAAACAGAAACAATTTACAATAGTGATTAGAAAGTGTATGGTATCGAATTGAGGCAACTCAGTTGGTAGTTACGTTTTCCCAAAAGTTTGAGTGTTTGCCAACGAGACATTTGGGATTTATTAGAAACCATACTCCGTCAAAGACTTATTGAGAACACGTAAAAGTCGCCCCAACCTACGTTGCTGATTCAGTACTAACCTATAGCTGGCTTTTTATCTGCCATTTTCTCAATTTACATGAAAAACTTTTTTGGTTGGTATAATAATAACTACGAATCACAATATCTACATTCAGATTACTAGTGGCTTAATTGAAAAAAAGCCTACCCTAGGAATTTATTTTCATTGAAACATCGGTTCAACCATTGCAATGAATTATTTCATTCATCCTAGACCGCATGATCTACACTGAAGAATAATATTAATTAACATTACGTAAGAAAATACACACACACACACATACATGATTTGAAGATTTTATATGGAAGATTAGCTTATTCAATGTGTGGTCCTGTCTAGTGGGATTATGGTTAGTTTAATAAACATAATGAGTAGGTTTCCTGACGAAATGGAACAATATACAATGTGGTATTCTGAGAATGAACATACAATGCTTTTCTTCAACAATAATCTTAGAAATGTTATAGTGCTCTCGCTTTATATTCACGAAAAACATAGTTTTTGAATATTTGGCGAATTCACTGACATCGTTAAATTACTGACAATTGAAAATGTGAATAAAGGAATGTTTGTTGAGCTTTTTACACATACTCTTAGAGGTACTGTGACAAGCATAGGAGACTTTTATTGAAAAATCACAAAATCTAGGTAGGTGAATATTTGGGAGTATATTTCGTGATTTGAACTCGATATAGTTCGAGAATTAAGAATATATCTACAGTTCAAGGTCACGTTGAAAATTATGGAATTGGTCATTTTTTTCTGTCGTTTTAGGGAATTGGTTTGACCAGCAAGATTTGTAGTTTCAATATTTAACAAATATACTAAGAAGCTAATTTATTAAAGTAATTCAGTGAAATGACAGATAACTATCCTGTGATTTAATAAGTCTGAACCTTTCGAATTGTAAATTGCGATTTATTGGAGATAATTATGATAAAATACAATTTGTAACAATTTGTTTGTTCAGTTCTCGATTTAGCAACAATGTAGGTAGATAGCTATCTACAAAGGGTTGTAGGCTGTTGAGATGTCAGATCGACATCCAATTCCACCGTGCTTGAAACTGCATCACGTGTGAGACACATGTGCTGAAAATGAACATGCGACGGCTATAGCCCAGACTCATTGGAGGCTTTATGGTATTTCCGTTACTTCTTGTATTTTTACCTCATCTTTTCGTCACACGAATTGTTTTCTATTCGGTCATCTGGACAAATTATGGCCCATTCCGACCCGTATTGTATCTCAATTTTGACGTTTTCGAGAGGAATATATCTGGGATGGTATTCGAATACAGTGGTCTAGCTAAATTGTTTTTGGCCTGTCCCTCATTTTTCGCACGAAATACCAATAGCTGGGGCTTCATTTATGATCGTACGAGTATGATATACAGGGTGTCCCACGATGAACTGATGCCATTGATTGAAAAATAGAATACTTTTGAATTCTATAGGATTTATTCATGTTATCAAATTTCCTGATTTCACGAATACAAATTATTCGGAGACTAGCTTGAAGCTATCGAGATTATTACAACAGAAATTCAATCGATATGATAACAATAATTCATTGCTTGACTGGGATTACCTATTCTTGTGAAAATTACTATAAACAATAAAATTTCAAAAACTCAAAATATATTTTATCGAAATAAAACAACAAATATAAACATTGATATGGGGTAGTTTTTTTTTCGGTCATACTGTTCAATTTTGGAAGTTTGACAGATTGTCACCACATATCTTCGAATGAATGAAGTTTCATTGAAGTAGTTGATATGGAACTTTTTTTTCTGATCCCAAAATTAGTTGTGGATTACACAATCGCAATTACCGTTAATACTTGCATCTGAAAACATCATTCATTGAATTGTCTAAAAATAGAAATAAATCAAAACGTAATGCTCGCCAAAAAAGCTTTTAAAACAATATGACTCAGTTCCGACGTTAAATGAATAGGAGAAAGCAAAGCTTGTTTAGAACTAGCAGAAAGATAATATTTACTTTATTTACAGGATCTGGTAAGACGTAGGCATGGGGTTCAACATCTGGCTCGTGGTTTTGGCCTTCTGCAGTCTCACAAATTCCCAAGCATATGCCCGCTCTTCATCAGGTCGGTATAAGAATGACAAAGATCAATTAACTTCTAGCTATAGTGGCAGGTGGAAGTTTACTTTACGAACTGCTTTTGTCCTCAGAGGATCCGAACTATGATGAAATATACACAGACAACTTCGATAACGTGACGATCATCAGCAGCAATAACCTGACGCTGCAATGCCCGAATAGATCCGCCACCTCACAATGGAAGTTACTCAGAAGCAGTTACGACACCGAAGAACAAATCAGGAAGGTGAGGTAGCTAATGAAACGCCTGGGAGCAAATGATGAAGGAATCATTTCTAGAACAACTCTGATACACTGGAGCTGACCAATGTCACTACCAAAGACGCAGGACTTTACGCTTGCTTCTCAGAAGGTAAGGTGCTGGTCAAGAAATTCAATGTCACCGTGCTGGAGGCTCCGCACTTCGTCAAAAAAATGCAGAAGCTGGTTGGTAAGCCGGCTGGTAATATGGTCAGGCTCAACTGCAAGGCAGGGGGCTTCCCAACACCCAATATAACCTGGTACAGGGACGAGAAGACGCCTCCCATGAGGAATCTAGGCGAGATCAAAACGAACCACTGGTCGTTGACTCTGGAAGACTCAGTGCCGAGCGACAAGGGCAACTATACTTGTGTAGTTTGCAATGTTGTTGGTTGTATAAACTTCACCTTTCAAGTTGACGTTGTTGGTAAGTTGGGAACTTCCAGGTGTGATTGTTTGATGAGACGTGTTTTTATCGAATAGAGCGTTTTCCAACCAAACCTTACATAAAGGACGGGTATCCTCTGAACTTAACAGTTCTTGTTAACACCACAGCCATATTCGAATGTCCGCAGATTTTTGCCGATTTGGAACCATACATACAATGGTTCAGAGCCAAAGATCCGATGGATTATGTTGACGACGAAACCATCTTGCTTGCGAATTGGACGATTCTAGAGGTTGACATTTATTTCAACATTCTTTTATATGATGGCGATGGGAATTTGAATGAGCTTTGGGATTCCTTGTAGGATAGACAAGAACACATCTTCAATATTATTCTCGAAAACATTGGGCAGTTAGACATCCCTGATAGCACAATGACTCACATTTCTGACCAATATGACCCCGTAATTTTTGACGTTTGAAGGTTCACATTCGCCTTCACTGTTGCCAGAGTAACGAACAGGGAATCCCATGGGGACATTGTAAGCTATCAGGGATGTGATGACTCGAATCTTATTGATGTGCCGAGATGAATGAAAATATTAGGTTCCTAAACAAAAAGAAAACGTCATAATTGATGCAAACCATGAAATTTCCTCATCAACTATAGAGCATCTGCGGCGTCTCTCTGTTCTTCTGATTCGTTTTGAGTTTGTTGGACGTGCAAGAATATTCTTATCGTGTTTTGCTGTTTGAAAACAGCTTTTCCTACACAATCAGCTCTTGTTTACCCTCCAAGCGTTCGATACTGTGTAGGAGCCAATATAACATTGATTCAACAATAAAAAATAAAGAGTCAAACCTGATGTGTTCTTGTTTATATGCAAAAGACGATCATGGATTCATATTTGGTGGAAGGGTGGTGATTAACAATATGTCTGAGGTGTTCATGTTGCTTATACAGGACTCATTCTTTGGTGGAGGCGCCGAGTAACATTGGGCTATATGGTTTCACTTAAACTTTTATATTTTGTACTTGTTTTAAACATATTTGTTGGTGATGGATTATTTCATTTCCTTTTTAGAGAGGTATCACAGCAAACCAATAATAACACGGGCTCTCGAAAATATGACAGTTGCTGTTGGTTCGAATGTTACCATGAAATGTGAGGTTGTGTCCGACCTATTTCCTTACATTTCTTGGTTAAACTTCTCGTCTGATTCCAACTGTAGTGACAAAAATATCAGCTCGTGCGGTGCCGAACTCAAGGTATTTCGACGGATTGGTCGTGACTTTTATTCCCCATAGAACATAACAGTTTGATAGCTGACAGCCAGAATTATACAGGGTGGTTCATAAGTGTGGGATGATTGATTCTAAGCGTTAAGCCTTTTCTACAGAAGTTTTTGTGAGAATTATTGCACCCCATTCCTATGGATTACACTGTTTCTTCAGTAGATTGCTTGTCTTAACCAGATATGTTCCTGTATGTACTAATTTGATGTTGGCATGCATGTAGTTTTCTAAAATTACACCAGATCGTATTCGATCGCATAAATGGACGAACTTATTTTCAGATGAGCAATACCACTAATCTTAGTCCAGAAATATTTATATTATACAATGTTACCCATGAGGATGAAGGAATGTACGCATGCGCTGCTTCTAATAGCTTGGGAACAACAATTTCCAAAGCATATTTAGAAGTAGTCGATGAACTACCAGGTATACTCAATCTACATTTCTCTCAATTCATAAATAGATGGACTATAGTTGATAAATTCCTTGTTCAGGCCTATCGGGATTATTATTTTTATTCTCATATTCAGTATTGTTTTAGGTTTCGACGAACCAAGAAATATTGTCATATTGATCGTAAGCATTATCGTCGTTATCCTATTTGTTATTTTCGTGATAGCGTTCATTTGCATACACTATAGACAAAAAATTAAAAGAGAGCAAAGAGAAAAAATGATAGCTGTTGAGACAGCTAGAGCTGCCATAGTCACTCAGTGGACCAAAAAAGTAATCATCGAAAAAATGAACAACGTCACGGAAAATGTCCTAGAACCTTTGGTAAGTCCCTTGAACATCTCGCACTGCAAAATTTAGGACACTCACACGTTCTTTCTTCGTTTCCAGCTGATGCCAGTTGTCAAAATAGAGAAGCAGAAATCGAAAACGAATAGCTCCGGTGACGGCCTGATATCGGAATACGAGCTCCCGATGGACTCAGACTGGGAAATACCCAGAGAGTTCCTATCCCTTGGCAAGAATCTCGGAGAAGGCGCCTTCGGTAAGGTAGTCAAAGCCGAAGCCATGAATCTCATCAAACCCGGCAGCACCGTCGTCGTAGCCGTAAAGATGCTGAAAGGTAGGCTGAACTACTAGACTAAAAACCGAAATCGGAAACTCCAAACCGCGTTTCAGAGGGCCACACCGATAACGAGATGATGGATTTGGTGTCCGAAATGGAGATGATGAAGATGATCGGGAAACACATCAACATCATCAATTTGCTTGGTTGCTGCACTCAAGGAGGCCCGCTTTTTGTTGTCGTGGAGTATGCGCCTCATGGGAACCTGAGAGACTTCCTGAGACAGCACCGACCTTCCTCAGGCTACGAGCTAGCGGTTGGCGATAAAAAAGAGAAGAAGACTTTAACCCAGAAGGATCTTGTTTCCTTTGCTTACCAAGTGGCTAGAGGCATGGAATATTTAGCCTCTAGAAGGGTAAGATTTCGGTCTGGTGGTGGAATTCCTCGTGATGATTAAGTGATTTTGTTGCAGTGCATCCATAGAGACTTGGCAGCCAGGAATGTTTTGGTTAGCGACGATTACATCTTGAAGATAGCTGATTTTGGACTTGCTCGGGATATTCATTGTAACGATTATTACAGAAAAACAACTGATGGAAGGTACTTGGAAACGAAATGTCTTGTTATCCTTTGATATGGAAATGTTTTGTTTCAAGGTTACCTGTCAAATGGATGGCACCAGAGGCCCTTTTCCACAGGGTGTACACAACTCAATCGGATGTCTGGTCATATGGTATACTGTTATGGGAAATAATGACTTTGGGAGGTGAGTTTACGTCAAACTGCCACTCCATATTTTTCTACGTTACAAAAACAAACTGCGTTTTCGGTAATATGTATCAAAAATATTGTTGTAGTGTGCCCGTTATTTACGATTAACGTAAATATACTCCAACATCTGGCGGCTATATTAATAATATTTCTATATAGGAAATTAGGGTCAATCACTAGCTCTAATTTGAACACGTTGAAGATATAATAATATTTTTCCATGGTTCCTAGATTTCGTAGAGGTATAGAGGAAGTCGATACCGATACTGCTCTACAGGAAGTACAATTTTAAAAATAAACTCGGGATGATTATGATCTGAGTTCCAAGAATAAAAACCGCCTGTGCATCATAGCTCACGGTAGCGGATCAATATAATATCGTAGTTATTGAATTAGATTCATTCGCAGTTTTTGGAATTGAATTTAGAAAAAAACCTTGAAACTTCAAAAATTCTACACATGGTTTTCGAGGGGCTGACTATTTAGGTATAGGAACATAATAATAATCTGAACACCAGCCTTGTTTTCGTGGATGACTGCCCATTATTGAACCCGAAATTGCAACCAACGTCTTTCTAGGCACTCCCTACCCATCCGTACCCAGCGTGGAGAAGCTCTTCCAGCTGCTACGCAACGGTCACCGAATGGAAAAACCGCCTTGCTGCTCCTTGGAAATCTACATGTTGATGCGGGAAACCTGGAGCTACCAGCCCAACGAGCGTCCCGTGTTTTCCGAGTTAGTCGAAGACTTAGACCGTATCCTGACGATCACGGCTAACGAGGAGTACTTGGACTTGGGTCTGCCCCAGTTGGACACACCTCCTTCGAGTCAAGAGTCCAGTTGTGATGAGGACTTCGCTTTTCCTCAAATGAGCTAGTCAATGTAGGTTTAGGTGCTGCGTATACGTACTTGTGGGCAAACGCTAGCTTTGGGGTAGATGGTCGAGGGCTGTTTCTAGTTTCGTGGCTGCTTTTGTGATTCGGGATGTGTTGAAGCAGAACTAGTATCGGTGTTAGTTTACTAACATATGTTGTTGAACACAAACTTAGTACAGTTCCAACTGAATAAGAGAAGTTCACTGATATCTATCACCGGCATTATCATTATTTAACGAAGCATGAATGTTGCTAATACTCATGTGTGCCCAAACTGATGGGTTCTGCTCTTTTTGTACGATAAGTATTGTATTTGTATGTCGAAAGGACATTTGCTATTATGTAATTTGTTATGTGAAAACTCGATATTATTTATTACCTGTAATTATTGATAGTCTAGGTCAGATATAAGGAAGAGTTTTTATTAGTCTAGTAAAATTTAACCGACACGTTATTCAAGTGTTGCTAGTTAGTTTAGAAATATTGCATTGTATTATACTTCATCGTTCAGAGGTGTGCTGTTAGTTTAAATGTTTCTTGTCATCATTTTCTCCAATACACAAAAATAAAGCAATTCAGAATATTTGTCAAAACTGTACATTGTCCAATAATGAATAAATCAATATATTTTCATCACCGAATATCCTTTCATTCTATATCTCCAAATCTCTGATACAAATTCAACTACACAAATCGAGGCAATATCAAAAACAGCAAAGGTGTAGGCTCCCAAATAGTCGCAAACAGTTTATAATTCATTCTGCTTTTCAACCCTTGGATTGGCCTATTTTCTTTCACCGTTCCGTTTCAATTTGAGTCGTTCTATTAATTTTCATTCACGATTATTCTTTCCTGCGGGTTTTTGTGTGAGAGACGTTTCGGATTATGAGAAGTGCTCTCCAAAATCACTCGCTTATTAATTACGTTGAATTTCAATTTGTCAATGGTTATGAAGATGGATGTTCCAACGAGAGGAATTCAGAGTTGAATCTTCATCCGCATAATACTGGAATTTTGAGAAGGAAAGTTCTTTAGATCATTCAAGATTTGTTTGCATGCTTCAATGTCGATGAAATGTATCTTGATTCAATGTCAAAAGGCATCCGCTTGTCACTTGTCAGAATTATGCAGAGCCATGCAACTGGGGGTTATGTGAATGTAGGTCATATCCTAACCTAATTCTTCTGCGGTATTTCATACCACGAGGATTATATGATGTTGCTGAAATTATTTTATCAACAAATCGGAATCGGATTTCCCAGCGTTGTTAAATCTGGTATTTCGATGTATAGTTAGTTATTTTAGAGGCGTATGCAAATCAGTAAATACGTTCTCCAATTTGTAATCATGAAATACACAGAGATCTACTGAGCCTTGTAGGAGGCCGTGTATTATTCCTTCGTCCGTCATCTGTTTGTTCTGTCAAACACTGTCCGTGCTGTATTTACTCTTAGAACAACAACAACAACTGAAGGATGGGGCATTATTTGAAATATTCTTGGGGAAAATCATTGTAGTTGTGAGGGCCGAAATTTCAACAAGTTTGGCAACTGTATCTGGTTTTTTAACGATTTCAACTTGGGCATTATTTGTTCTTCTCATTTTTTAGAAATTTCCAGTAGCCAACAAATCTTTTTTAATTAACCAGAATCCAGGGTTTGCCTGATTATAAGGCAGTAAGCGAACCGAATTCTCTAGATTCTCACAACCCCTTGAAACTTCTAGTTCGAATTATTATTCACCCCTTTTTTCAGTCGGCCCAAGTCTTTATAGGTAATTTATTGCAATTAAAAGAATTTAGTTAAATTCCGGGATTTAAGGCAAGCTCCAGGCATAAATCCGTCCAGCCACGTTGGGAAATGAAGAACCGCATTTTTCTCCTTAATTTCAGCTACAGGGTGACCTTGTAAAAGACTCAACCTTTTTAAATGTGAATTATTAGAATCTGCTATATCTGTAATCGATAACCATGAGTTTTTCAGTAGTTTTTTCTTCATTCTACTGTATATTATGGATTTATTGGTGGATATTCCGAATCATTGTGTTGCGGATAGAACTGTGGTGCGATAGAGGTCCACCCTCTCAGGCCATGTAGACTATGCCGATGTAACAGAGTTTACTGATTCTGCATTTCTATTAGTTTTGTATGTAAATGCAGCCGGGGTGTTTCTTGATTTCCGGCCAAAATTTACGTAGATTGAATTGAATTAACAATCAGCGTGTTAATGAAAATTACTTTGCATTCATCGAATAATTTCGTCGCTTTTATGCATATACATGAAACGAATTTTCGCTTCCACAGAAAAAATGTTCGGCTTTCACAACTTGATTATGCAAAATCGATCCGCCGGATGATGGTTCATCAATTTGACGAAACTTTTCGGTATTGGAATTTTCACAGTTGATTTATTAGGTTTATATACAGTTTTCTTGCGAATAGCCCTTTTGGAAGGAAAGGAACCTGAAAATTTCTTGAAAAACTAGTTCGTTTTCGAACTAGAATAGAGTCAACATCGGATTTCTTCGGCCATTTCAAGTTGCCATTCGTGAATTCGTTGGGAGATAATTTGGAATGAATTTTCTATAAAATGTCTGAATAACCGACGTATGAGGGAGCACCGATCAATGCAAGTAGCAGCGACAGTGACATGAGAAGTATCCTGCTCACACTCCCTGCCCGATCAGGCTGGGTGTAAACTCAACAAAGCGACAGGAATTCAATTTCGGAAAGCAACACTGTGTACTTGAAATATATTTTGCATACCCTAGGTGAGAAATGCCCAGAAAATTAATTCAATCTGTTAATTTGCCGAGCATTCATCACGTGCTTAATTCGAAGGGGTTGATTAAAGTTTCGTTTGGGTCCAGTTCGTGTTATTTGAATCACCAGTACAGGTTCAGTTTGGATGCAATTTACACGCAGAATGATTACGAGGTCTTCGTCTACTTCAAGCTATGTAGTGGGCTGTTGATTTTGTACTTATTGGGAGCGGTCGGTGTACTTTGTCTCGAAAATTGCTTTTATCAGACAAGAGTGACTTCCGTGGGTCGCTGAGTGACGTACATGACAGGCCAATCTTGTTGTTGTGTTTACTTTTAGGCTTCAGCAGTATTCATTCGGTATAGGGAATCTCAACTCAGATATCACGGAACTTCGACATTTATAAACTTCTTTTTATAGCAAAAGAATCAATGCATGCGAATGAAACATTCATCCTGAACTGTTTGGAGAGACAACTAATTCTTCAAAACAGCATAATCGTGTTTTGTATATCCAAAAACTACCTTTCATTATTTTTTTCTATTTTTTATTCGGTCTCTATCATGGACGAAATAAAAAATAAACAGAATTGATTTCAAACATACAATTTTATGCGCCATTTTCAAAGGTTGCTCTCATTGGTGTAACGCAGTGTGACGTGCTTAATCCTACACGCCCATCGACCTTGAGCTGACCAATCATAGATAATTGTTCCATGGTAAATCTTGATGTGTTGCCGCACCAAAATTACACAACTTATTCTCGGAAAAAAACATTACAGTGGTGTAAGCAAGAGATAAATAATGAAAACAGACATAGACTCAGGGTGTAGCTCGTCATACGCTCATAGCACTGCCCACTTATTTCTGGCGTTTGTAAATTTCGAATGAAAATGCCGATTTCAATACGCTGTAGAATCTATTTGCTTCAAATTTGATCCTTTATAATGGATAGTTTAGGTTTAGAAGGATTTCATCACTCAGTGTTCTTCCCCATTGAACGCATTTCATCAATATTTCGGAAAAAATGACAATCCTACAGTCATTGTTTTCAAGCTTCTGATATGATGGCTCAATTCAATTTGGTAGTCAGAATTTTCATCAATAGACGTATCTTTCAAGCTATGAGCTATGCAAATTCTTCACCGAACTATAATTTAATTGAAACACTAATGGTGTGTTATTATACTGCAGATAATGCTGCGATGAATGCTTTCGACTACAAATTAATATTGACGTTTGAAATGTTGCTGAGTATTAATAATAATTTACATAGCTGCAAACAGCGCACGATTCCAATAATTCATTGTATTGTTCTCATAAGTTCTCATAGAATATATTCCGAAGGGATTATGATAGGTCATTTGAATTTCGAAAGAGATATTTGTATATTCATAAGTAAACCTATTAATTTCTTGTGGTTGCCGTAGAAACAATATCTGCACAGAAATATCCTTCTCAATTAGGACATTCCTTCGTCGTTTATTTCATCCTCATACAAAGAATAGTGCTTTTCTTTTCAGTGATTCAGAAATTTATTTGTTTCGCCCACAGATGCTGTCCTACTGGTGAATATCGGAGATAAAAAGGAATGGAGTATATGACCATCTATTTGCTATTCATCGAAGGATCTGAGGATTAGAATCGAAATGCGGGGTTGAACGAACTGATTTTCTCTTGTGGGTTGAAAGGAAATTGAGGTTAGTTTCGGGCTGGCCGTTAGTCTAATTTAATGACACCAACCCTTGTAGAGCATACCGAACGCAGGCAGACGAGCATTGGTTGCACATAGGGGTTACACACTGTACACATGTAGAACAGTTGAATTCGTAACGAGCGACGTTGCCTATTTGTCCATAAACAACACAAAATCATTGAAATTTTGGACTCATAAATCATAAACTCATGAATATTACTGTCGATGGCAAGTCAGTTCAGAAATAATAATTTGATAATCTTGTTGTGTCAAATGCAAACAGAATTCTTCACAGTACGTGATATGACAGCTCCCTACGTCAACGTCTAAACTGACAGACACTTGTCATGTTTTTTGTTAAATTACGAACTTTCAAAATAATTTTCGAAAGACGATAACTGCTGTTATCTGTTCTTCGTAGAACAATCAAAAAATAAATGAATTCACAATGGGTCCTGTTTACAAAAACGAAATCTTGAACTAGCTTCATCAGATCTCATTTCAACGTTTAACTTACATTCCTGTATTTTAATCTGACAACATCGGTAATATTCCTAGCGATTCCTATTCTAATATTCCTCTACCCTCAGCTGCAATCTAGGTTTACTCTAATTGCTGTCATCGAAGTACACCCTGAATGCAAACAATCCAAGACCTAATTCAACGTATCCAATACCGCAATGTTCATCTGTTACAAAGTGATGTTCAAAATTTTTTCGAACGTAATGGCCGAGAACTTGGTTATGTTTTCACGCTTGTAACTCCGCAAAAAGCGATGCTCTGACACTTTGTATATAAATTGAATGGATAGCTTCAAATGAAGGACTGTTTGATAAGAATTGAAAATTGACATAAATCCATAGTGGCTGATATTTCTCTGAAGTAGATTCTGAGTAGTAAACATGGCGAACTTTTTGCGTCATGGATAATGTATTTTGGACGACATTGTTCTTCAGCGAAGGGTTTTATTAAGTGGTAAATTTCATAAGGTCGTAACTCATGAGGAATTTTCTACGTGTTGCCCATATATTAATTCTGAATATCTTACTTGTCTCGTAGAGAACGATATACGTGAGAAATTAAAGTGTGCTGTGAAAACGTAGCTCGATTAGGAAAGTACATATTTTGTGAGTTTCTTCTTATCGCAGCTACTCTTGAGTCTAATTTACTACCGACACACCATTAAATCATATTCACAGACGTCTCAAGGTACTGTACCTAAGAATGGAATTTAATGACATTTTTCCAGATCTCATTCCTAGATGAAAACATCAATCATTCACTGTCAGATTCCATTCAAAAACCTAACCTTACCCAACCTAACCTGACATAACCTAACTTAACCTAATTCAACTTGATCTAACCTAAAATGAGGATATTTCACATAGTACGGTTATCGAAACATTAATTTTCCTTGAAGAGCATTTCTCCGTACGTATTATGATAAAGCAGCCGTTTAATTAGCAGATGAAATCGTTATGACATGTTTTGATAATAACCCAATCAATGTGGATGTATCAGTTGTCTGATTCTGTGAATGACATCGTTATATCTGGTATCGTCAACTATCGTTGTTAAATGCATTATTATTGAACAATCAAGCAGGTATAAGTATTATTCAATATTATACAGGGTGTATGATAAATCATCAAACACAATCATCGATAATGAATGTACAGGATTCAAATCGTTGTTACCCTTTTGCAACTAACCTCAAAGAAGTATGGGAGATTTTCTGTTGACATATCCAGCCGCTGTTTTGTTTTGCATGGCACACTGTAGACAAATGACATTCTTATCACAAACAATCCATTTAGATGAAGTAATGGATGTGACATTTATGGAGCTAGATAATTCTGGAAAAGAATTCGTATAAAAGAACTGAAAGGAAACAGCACAGAAATATAATTAACATTATCAGTGCAATATATCTAGAATTGCATTGAATGGAATAGGGAAGATATGAGAGGACCTCGCATGCTGGGATCCACTGGCAACACAACATTCTTCTCTGGATTTATCGTGATGCCATATAACGCATCCCTTTTAGTTATGACTGTGATAAGAAGAAGAAATTAATATACTCTTTCGGACGATCTCGGCTCCCTCTTTTGTCCTTTCATGAATAGAGTTCATAAAGCGAAAGTTAGACCGGATCGAAAAAGCTGACGCTACTCTAATAATTAATTCTCCGAGTCAAAAAACTTTCTAACGTCGAATAAATTCAAATTGATATATTGTTTGATGAAAGTTCGCGTGCTATTCAATTCAGCCTAATTGTCTGTCTACTAGATATGAGCTACTGCGAGTGAAAGATATTTTTTTTCAACATCAAGTTCTTCATATTTGAATAGTTACTCGGCAAGATGTAAATACACTTGTTTGTGATTTTTTTATGGAGTGGAAGAATTGCACTGGGAAGAATAGGGTGGGTGAAACAAATTGCCTTTTTTATGTATCTCATATATCTCTCTAGTTATTATATTATACTTATGAGTTAACTGGAGTGTATATAATGGCTTCAGCAAAGGTTAGGTTATATACAGGGTATTTAATATTAGCTATCTTGCTAGCTAACAGCAATTGAAATAGCTAGGTTTCGAGAAAAGTTTTATCCTTGAGTTTTCAAATTTCGTATGAACTTCTCCAAAGCATAACCGTGGACTGTTGAAGATTTTTTTTAACGAAATTGGGAAGTTATCGGGGATTTCAGGGGTTTTTGTGATTTTTTTGACTTTTGGAAAATTTTTGACATCGAATAACTCGAAAACTATTCCAGATACAGCAAAAGGGATTTCACCACTGTTTCCAGCGTCTCTTAAACTCCTTTTATAAGAGTTCTCAGGCGAATTAATTCTTGAAATTTCGCTCGAAATTGGACAAAGTTAACTTATGTCTTTTTCAGAAAATTCAAAACTGGCGAATTTCTTGAAAAGTAAACTAGATATCAAAAAACGGACATCACTATCGTGTTCAGTCCATCCCAAACGCCCTATACACGAGTTTTAAGGCAAATAATTCTCTTGAAAATTACCCCGAAGTATACAAAAGGGTCCCCCTGATTTATTCGAAAATTCCAAAATATTTCTGTGAGTTTAGATTTCAGCTACCTTTTTTACATTTTTCTCGTACGTAACGGTACGGTTAGAGTTTATCGGAGTAACCAATCCTCATTCAGAGTGAATTGATGAACGTAGCTCAGACAAACAAAATGATCAGCTTCATACTCGTAGCTGATAGAAAAGTGGGTTTGAAATCGGATCGAAATTTGTGTCGAACCTATAAAGAGTCAGGAAGAGAACGAGTTGATAATAATAAAACTTTTATTTGCTTTGTCGATGTGGAAACAGCAGGGGAAGTGGCATCGAAGTGGCCCATAGGTAGATACGATATATCGAACGAGATGTGCTTATTTCATGAGAGATGAAATTGAAAGAGGCAAGCAAGCAAGCAAGCAGCATCATAAATAGTTCATAGTCGGCGTTCGGCCCTATTCCATATTGCCGGAAATAGTGATGTTCGTGCTCGGATCGCATTCGGATGGTGTAGGACAATGATAGGACAAAGCTTGACAGCAGAAACGTGCTAGGAACTCTGATACCTCAGAAGTAATGGGTCACACGTCACTGTTGAAGATGTCTTGGAATTCCACTGGTGATGACACTATAAATAACTTCTTGATTGCACTAGTTCAGAAATACTATCAATTCGAGAAAATAACTGCTCCAAGAAATTCACTTAGCTTTTTCTACCTCATACAGGGTGTCCAATTTCTTCATTCCCGAATCCAGATAAAACGTGAGAAATAAGACATTACTGTACTCTTTCACATTATCTGTTATCCATGATATGTTTCTAGAACATTATTTTGTGAAGTCAAGAAATTCCATGTCAGTTGTCATGTCATATTCGACTGCAAATGTCATTTTCTACGCTTCGCATGGTTGCCTATGATGAATTGATTATTCAGATTATTAATTTGAACACATAATCCATCAATACTGTTAACAGTCACCATCTTGAACGTCTTTCATTGGGGATCAAAGCGATCATTTTTCATTGTACAGGGTACTGCAGCTCAGTTCCTCTCTTCCTAAGCTCAGTTTTTAGTTGAATTAGGATATTTTGGGTTTGGAGACTTCATCTGCCTCTTAGGGCGCCTATCGATTGTACCGGTTGTCCTGAAAAAGAACCGTGCAAGACCAGCAAGTCTAATCAGGATTTGTTCTGAACAAACTGAGCTCAGAAGCTCAGAAGGAATGCCCAACTACCAACACGACGCACACTTTTTACTTTGTTTACGTGAAGATCATAGTTAAATTATGCACCCTGTGAAATATCCGAGTATTACGATATTTATCTAAGAGAACATCGATCCGGGCCCGTAACATTATACCCCTGAAATTTGTCGCTGCAATTCCCCAAGTTCCCTACACTGTAGCAAGGGCGTACCATCAGGAGTTTTTTGACTGATCATCAGTTAGGTATGGCATGTCTTCAGGGAATTGCTGATTTGTTGAAACATTAAGGCATCAATAATTACAGCACACTTCACAGTGACTTGACAACGATGCCAAATCTTAGTCAAAAGTGTTACGGTTTACTACAGTCAAAAGTCAAAACAATATGAATGATGAACTTAACCTAGCTTTCTGTTTAGGGGTATATTTGCGTTTATTCTTGATATTACTAACACTCTGTATTATTAAATTGATTGGAATGTGTTATCGAGGAAATTCCGTTGGTCTATAAATATGCATCATGTGACCCCCCTTGAAATATATTCCAGGTACGCCTATGTGTCGTATGGTTCTTTGTTGAAATAAAAATTATTATGCTCCTCCATGCATATTGGTATCTTGTAGGGCATAGAGGCGTGACATGCTTATGTATTCGATGTTGACTAAACTAACAATTCAAATTTGTCTTTTCTGCGCCGACAACGCCGCTCCGGAGTTTCCGGGGCCTACTACAATTAATTCACCACTGTGTTATGGCGGACTATAATACACTAATCATGGTGCTTTCTCGTTTCATCAATTTCAATCTTGATAACTCGGGAATATGTACTGAGCCCGAACCATCCATCACCAATTTTTCGATAACAATCTGTAGATGAACGGATATAGTAGATATTAATTTAAAAATAACAACCACTTTGCCGATGGCTATTATGTGAATAAAACACTAACTTCGGTGTAACCCATGAAAAATTAGGCGATTTTCGTTAATTTATTCAAAATAAAGTACTCGCTAGAATGTTTTTTGGACACAATAAGGTATATTTTCAGCTTCATTTCGAGATTATTTCTCTCAAAAATATTGAAAAATAACGGAGTTCACAGAGGTAACAGGTAATTGACATGATATCATATACAAGGTGTTCTGTTTGAAAAATTGTAGTAGCCGAAAAGTGCAATTAACGCTGATAGGGAGACACGCTGCATGGATAAATAATATTGCAATAGCTTCATACATAGGATTTGTGGCTAATACCTATCGACTTTGTCGTTATTTGGGGTATTCGAAAATGGAATTGTTTTGTTACATGTAGAGGTAGACCTAGATATTAAAAATTCCCGAGTTGAACGAATTCCAGCTGAAAATAAACGTATATGAAAAATAGAGGAGTGGGACGTTGATGATTTAAGTGGGCAACAAAACAGAAAATGAACCGCATATAGCTCGTTTTTAATAATATTTACAAGCTTTACAGCATGTAATGCGGTGTCGTGTTTTTACCCCGTTAACTGAACGGCGGGGGCGCTAAGGAGCATTGTTTAGATTTTTATAGAGCCCCGGAGACACCCAGTAAAATAATTCATCATAAAAACGATCTGTCCAGAACAAAGGCAACGTAGACGTCCCGCTGAAACAAGAAAGAGCCGCCAACAGTAGCGGAGCCAAAAGGCGTCAAAATGATGACTCTCTTGTCTAGGCAAATTAATACATTGGGACTTCCAGTAGTCTCAGAACGTCTCACGTTAAACCGTTTTCTAGCATGAAAACAAGTCGTGTACAAATAAAATAATAATTCATTTGACGAATCACCCAATGGACCCAAAAATATCTTGGATCCATCCAACTGCATAAAAAAAACAATATGCCTTGCTCAAAATCGCTGAATTTCGGAGCACTTTTCGAACAGAGTCACTTTCTTCAACACGTTTTCTGAAATGTCTACTAACAGATAATGAGGTAAGTTTTCGATCAATGTCCTTATCATATTTGATGCATATTCTATGGAGAAGATCGAAATCTAGACAAAAAATACTACTTCGAACAATTCAAATTATCTGTTTTAGTTGCATTCGAGGAACTTCATAGAAACCACTAAGTGATGAAATCCTTCCAAACCTCTCTCAATCGATGAATAATGATATTGGTTCAGTGTATATCCAATATCAATCATCAAAACCAAAGCAAATTGATTCCACAGCGTTTTGAAATCGGTATTCTCATTCTAAATTTAATAACGCCAGAAATAAGTGGGCGGTGCTATGATCGTATGACGTGCTACACCCTAAGTCTATCTTTGTGTATTTCCATATATCTTTTGCTCAAGCCATGTGTAATGTTGTCAAGTTTACTCGTTGATGACTCCTTTTATTCCTTTGATACATTTTCTCAAAAACGTATCGATAAGTGATAACTATATCATTTCATGATAATTTGTGGAAAAAATATCATTTATATCATATTTTTTCACATCTTCCATTCCGAGAACAAGTTGTGGTATTTTGGTGTGGTAACACAGCAAGATTCACCATGGAACAATCATCTATGATTGGTCAGCTCAAGGACGATGGGCGTGTAGGGCTAGCACGTCACACTGCGTTACACCAATGAGAGAAACTTTCGAAAATGGCGCATGAAATTATATGTTCGAAATCTATTCCGTTTAATTCATCATTCTATTCATGATATAGACCGAATAAAAAATAAAAACAAAATGAATGGAACTTTTTGAACATACAGAACACGATTATGCTGTTCAGAAAAATTAGTGGTCTCCCCATTGTTGCGAAGAAGAATTCGCTATTGTGGATCGCCACCAATGTGTGGTTGTGGTGGGAATCTAATTATAAATCCTGGCGTTCCACAATGTGCAACACCATCGACCGGCGCCTATTCCTATTTGTAAACAGAAAAAGTGACAAACTCGTGTTGTGTTGTGTACGTCTCGTTACAGCCTCATCAACCTTCGAAGTGATACAGCACGATCAGAAAGACTCACAAGGGCTGTTGAAGAATCTGTCATAAGCATAGGACGCAGGGAAGGGACTGTAGGGTCATTTTCCTTCCTCTTATGTGCTATGGGAAATGTGCTCTTTATGTTCGTTACAGGGAAGATATGCACTCGGCTCTGTTCGGTGATAATTATAGGGAAATATGTGTTTCGGGAATGCTTTCGCCAAGGATATCAAATTATAATTGCGCAGAGCTACCAACATAAAATATGAACCGCCGATTTTTAATTGACATACAGGTTTCACGTGATTTTTTTTTTAATGAAACAACAATAAGCGTTATTCGTTTTTGTCCATTACAAATCATTACATTACAAATCCATCGTAAAGAGTATATAAAAAGGACTATCTCTATATTTTTTATGAAATAAGTAATAAAATAGTGAAGATTACCTTGTGGAAAGGGAGAGTAAACGACTCGAATGGAAACTTCTTGGTGTCTTACACGCTTATATTAGCTTAACTTGTATGTATGTATGTTTGTGAGTTACTTTCCTTCGGACTAAAAGCGAGTGGTCGATTTTACTCTTAGACGTATATCCTTTTATTTGAAGCTAGATCTTCGGTGCAGCGAGTTGAGTTTTAGTCAACCCCAAAAATTGATGAATATATATAGTTTTGAGAATCTAGAAAACAATATTTTATGGTGAAGTGAATCAGAAAAAAATATTATTTATATAGAAATAAATTATGAAAATATCGTTATTGTGAAAAAGTGTGGGACGCTTTAAAAAAACTAATTTTTGTTGCGTCAGAATCTAAATGATTATTCGATGGCTCTTTCCTGAGCACGAAAATAAATATAATAATCAAAACTGGAAGATCCTTTCAGCTGTCTGTTAATTCAAGACACCTCCTTGGTCGGAAGACCATCAACTTCTCGTCAACAGTTTCCTGTGCGTTTCTTCTTCATCTTCCCCTTCTTCTTGCTCCTCTTTTCACTAGGAGGGGGAAGTTTCAGTGGATGGGGAGGCCAGGCCGAGCAGCGCGTTCAGTCGCATCGCGCTCGCCTGTTTCAAAACAACTGATTGCTGCGCCGGGACGCCAGTCGTAATTCCGACGCGCGTCAGCTCTCAAACCCAAACGGCGGTCTGCTGAATTGCCCCCACGTGTCTGTCGCTGACGCTGCTGCTGCTTCGAGAACGTAGTGGAGTGAGTTTCTGTCAATCTGGTTTTTTGGTAATTGAATGATTTTTCCACTTCTTTTGAAGTCTAAGTTAATGGTAATAAATGTCGCTCGGAATCATTAAAATATATTCTTTATTAATCATACAATAATAATGTTATCATCTCCATTTATTAATTTCGAATGGCTAGACTCTTTTTTACAATTCAAATTAATATGATAATTATCATCATTCAATTCATGTTCCACTAAGAAGAAAAAATCGTTAGATTCTGCTGAAAATGGGACCCATTTTCAACATTAGGTATTTGCTAGAAATTTACAAATCCGAAGTGAAATCGCTGTTTCTGAATAATGATGTGACTTTTTTCAAAGTATCAAAATAACTCATTCTCAAAATCAATTATGTCAGTAATCGAATCACTAAATTAAGAACAATTATTGAAAAATCACTGAAACAAGATTGAAAATTCAGTTCATACAAAGTGCTGGAAAGGGGGACCTACCTTTCCTCATTTTTTTCACGCTGTAATTCGTGGAATTGACAGAAAATAGACATGGCTCGAGTACATTTGCCTATTTTAATTAGCGCACCCCGTATATTTAATGTGAAATTCATCATATATTTTATGCCCCTACACTTTACTGAATTTTGTTGGAATTCAAGTATCAAAAAGTCAGTGGAGTCAGGTCTCCAGTTTCATTAACTCAGATTTTAATTTCTAGATCTCACTTTCGATGAAAATATTCCTGAAAAGAGTTTGTCTGTAGCTTTAATTAGATATGTATATTTCTTAGCGCATCGACTCATGAAACTTTTTATTTTTGTTAAAAAATATCAGAAAATGATAATCAAACGAATCTCTCAAGTACAATTTATATTACTTTTGAAAAAAACTGTAATTGAGACTTCTCTAATTATAAACTTTTCAGAAAGGCTCTGATCATTAAAGAGGCCATCCATGTGAAAAATTAACAATTCATTAGAGGGACGTAAAATATGTTTCTGAATATTCGAAAAATAAATGAGAAGAGGTGGAACCAATGGCATAGCCTAGCCGAATAGGTATTATTTATTTAGGCGAATCGGCATTGTCTGCAGTTCCCGAATAACGTTAAGACCGGGTTACTATAAATACAACACCCCACTACAGAAAGCACAACTCTGATTATTTTATAGTAATAATAACACTTTGATCTAACCCCTGATTACTCTTTGATTTCGTTCAATTATGTATCAAACACGCATTCTAATAGATAACGCTGATGGTGTTTATGCTTGGTTAAACATATCTGAACCATTCTATGTGATCCGCGCATACGAGAACAATTTACAAAGTGATTCGAAAATGATGCTTGAAAGCCATGTTTTCCAATTAGATGCTTTTTTCTAGAGTTTTCAAGATTATTTAGACTTAACTATTCCTAAAATACAACTGAATTTGTTCCTCCGTCGAACGTGATGATTCCCTGGTATAAAAGCTCGAGGAAATATTCAGTTTCATGAAAGAAATCTGCAGAGTCACTCTCACTCGCAGTTTTCGCGATACAAATTGAATAGTGATACGAAATTGACAAAAAATGGCCTTTTTCGAGCTGAATTCATCGAGCTGGAAGTTTTAGATAACATTATTAGTCCCACATGGACACACGCACATTTTTGAAAGTCATTCCAAGACAGCTTGAATATACGTACCCTTCCAAACTCTTGATTAGTTCGATTGTTTGGAGTTTATCACGTTCTGGATACGTTTCTGCCACCGTAGAGTTTTTCTTGTTTTTTGTTAGCGCGGCATAAAAACGGACTTTGAGGTAGCTTCTGGCCATTTTGGAGTCATCCCCGATAGAGGACTTTTATGGGCTCTGGTAGTGGCTTCTACAACAACTAATTGGCAACATCACAAGAAAACCACACTTCATAGTTCGCGTTCAAGGCACAAACTTCCAAACTTGTCATTTACTTGGTTAGTTACAGGCTATTAATAATTTTCGAATATCGGTTTGGACGCCGAAATATCATTACTGGAATGCTGATAGGTTTCATATTCTGTCACTTACAGGGACCTTCGGGCAACTTGTTCTTAACTGTTAGGGCTAGAATTTGACAGTTTTGTATCGTCTTGGAACCAATTTATGAACTTGAAGATTGCATTTGGTGTAATCGGAAGCATCTAGACGTCAATATTACTGAGTTATATCAGATATGTCCCTCAATCCATCTAGGATATACTCAGAATTTTAGTTTCTTCATTGTCGAAGACTTCATCAAATTCTCAGATAGATGATCTAAACGAACTTGTTTGGCTCAAGTTATTTTCTGATAATGATGAAATGGAGTTCGAAGACTTAGCTCTCGTCCTGATTGAAATGCTTCATTTGTGTTACGTGAATTATTTTCCACATCTGAGCTGTAAAAGGATTTATCTCAGCACCGTCTACAGTAAGAAGTTCCGCGGTATTTCGTTTCAAGGAACTCAGTTTTATCATACGTCCACTCTGAGAATCCAGCTGACGTATGATGAAGTTGGAATTTTCGACTGGTCAAATGGGAATAAAAGACGAAGTTCCCACTTTTTGTAGTAATAACGCCAGATAGAGAAACCTTAGTTGATTAATTAAATCCGTTGAATTACTTTACTTGATGAGGAAAATAAAGATCCTGGTAACGAATTGGGTCATGACTTCCAGACTAGTATGCAGTTTCTTTCGGCATCTACAGTATGTCAATATTTGGTTTGTGGAATTCGTTATGGAACTCGAAGGCATTTCAGGAAGTTCAATTTATATCTGATGAGTCGAACTTGGGAAAAGTAGAATTTTGCAGTTCTGCCCCACTTAAATCAACTACTAGCTGCACCACGGCTACAATTGAGCTACGCCTTTATCTTGGGGTTGCGAGTATGCTACTGATGCCCTGAAAGACGTCTTTCAACAATTCTTGATCCAATCTGAATATTCAAACATTCAAACCTAATTTTGAATTTGAAATTGAAGCTGTCGCGCCTATGATGACCACCATAGTAGATCCAGAAAATCTACTCCTCCATAACTTCAAAACAGCTTGTAACACAAGATGAGCACACATTTCAACTAATGGAAATTTGTACGATATTTTTAGATCGTAGTTGACAATGAAGAGCGCCAGATTATAAATAACACTACATATTAGAAGTGTGATTAGTACACCCCTCGTGTCACGTTTATTATACAGTAAAAGTCTTTTTTCGTTATAGCTTCTTGCTGCCACTCAACAAATATCGTTAGAGGAAAGGTTCTGTCTGAAATAACCCATGGAAAGTGTGGAGGACGTAGGATCTCTTTCGAGAAAGATACCATTTTTATATTGTATCTTGTTTGTGCGTTTTTAGAATCCAAAAACCTGAATGAATTGAATATACTATAATTGCGTCATTAGTTCTGGTATCATAACATCCCTCTTTCAGATTTTTGTCCATACCCAAGTTTTATACTTTTAAATACTCAATTAGCAAGAATCTGAATATTTGAATGCACAAATGCCATTGTTCTGTTCGTATATCTCAACTAATTCCTTTCCAATAGTATATTCTTTATTCAGTATTTTTATTTGTCATTTGTCACATGCTGTATTTCATACGAGAATAAATTTGGTTCGCAAATGGCCTAATTTTGAGGTGATAATTGCGGCCACATACAAATCCTTGGTGCATAAAAATAATCAAACAGTCGTAAATATTCATCACTTTATTTACAATTCTGTTTCACAAGGTGCATCCAGAAATCTTCTCTGGTGTTCCCTAATCAGCTTTTTTCGTGTTCTATATTTATTTCAACAAGCTTAATACGCCTCATGTATTATGTATCATCCTGATAGTTAGTTATACTTGGGAGACGGGAATGATTTTCTGATGTTGAAATGCTTTTTAGTAGCTGAATTTATTATTGATACGCCTGTCGCACCCATAGACGGCACCATTTTTATTTCCCGAGCAAGTGAAATAATTAATTAAATTATTATTAGTCATAAATTATTTTTGATCAATTGAAATTATAGTCTATTTATTGAAGGAAGACAGTTCTGACAGATTCACAACGATGCCAAATTTCTTTGGAGGAACATTTTTGATCCCCTGATGAAGTTTGTTCTAGTGGCCAATAATGGACGTCTAATACAACCCTGCATTCTCGGAAAATCTGAACATTTTGAATGTCTTCATTCGAGGAAATCGATTGGTCTCATATCGCACTGATTGAGAGAATGAAATGGCTTATTCCTTTCGAGTAGAACGCAATAACGTTAGTTAGTTTGAGGTTAATTGGGTAATACAATTAACTTCGATTATGTGATCCCAATAGGTTGTGGCGAATCGTGTTTTGATATTTCCTTTGACGGAATTTACTGCATCTTCAGTTTGTTTCAGCTTCGAAAAATTGGAAATTTCGCATTGGCCAGCTCGACAAATACACTGATGATACAACGTAAATTCCAAATTTATTGACAGCTGTAATCAGATCATCAAATGTTATTGACATGGAATGCCCGATTTGATATTTCCATTAATTTGTTATCAATTTCACATTCCAAATAAACCCACGTTTCTCGTTTGAACATTCTGCCATGCTTGCCATCAAAGCACTATGTAATACAGCGTGTGTATTTCAATAAATTCAACCATTATATTGAGATTGCTGATTTTTTTCAGAATTCTTTCACCTTGTATCTCAAAAGTTAAGACTTTTAGGACATACATTTATAGAAAGTTTTTTCTCAAAATGTATCAAAGAATCACCCCTTCAAATATTAACAAGTCTTTAAGGAACAAACTCAAAATATGCTGTATTCAAATACAAAAACGAATACAATTTATTGAATAAATGTTTGAGCTTCATTCGTGAAATGCTAGATGGCGTTGAAGTAGCTTGATTTCGAGATTTTTCGACACAAAAAAGTGTCCTATGTCACCTACAATATGTCGAAGATTATGTGTGAGTTTCATCATGATTGGCAGAATAGTTTTCACGTGAAAGTCTGGCAAACATTCTTAGTTTTATATTTATTATTAAGTAAGTTAGTAGAAATGACAATCTCACCATTTCAATTGTGGAAAATGGTGAATTGTATAACCATAGTATATATATTGTGGATATTTTATAATCTCTTAATTGTCTTCGAATTTTTTGTAATTCCAATGAATTGTTCAGTGGCGTTTCTAATAAATGGAGCGCTTGGTCGAGTGGTTCGAAAGGAATGTGTATTCGAATTGGTGTGAAATTTTTAGAATGCTTGTCAAATACGGCACTGCAGTGCGAAGTATATCGAATACAACAGCTGCGAAGCGACAGGCGTATAATATGGACCCGCTGGATTCCAGAATCCATCCCCGATTCATATACGGGAACAAACATCATTTCGTTTTTAATCGTTTTGGGTGAGCTCGGACTAGATGCGAATGCCGGAACGATTCGGGCCGGATCCTCTTGTTTTAATCAACTGCAATTCTCATAGCAATCTGCCCAATTACTTTCGGGAGTCTCGTGGGAACCACCAAATCCGGTCACCAAGTCCATCGAACTCTGCTTTGCCTTATTTTTCCCCGATACAACGCTCGTTTACCCTTTCCGCCTTCTTCTGCCATGGATGGTTCGTTACAAATCATCGACTTCACCCCAGGGAGGCATATTTTTCGGGCGCGAACCGGGAACAAATAACCCCAACTTGTGCACACTGATAGCGGCTGATAGGTATCTACATGAGGAAATTTCGTTGTCTCGCTTGGAAGAATTATTCTTGTTCTGGTTCCATAAATTATTTGACCCGCATCACTCGAGAGGAATGGCGGCACAAACGCACTGTCACCTGTCATATGCTAAAAGCTGGAGTAATGGATTTCATATTCACACTCAGTCCCAGTAATGAGGGGCTCTTTCCACTGAGAATAAGAATAATGATCGCTATGTTTCATTTAGATCATCATTTTCATCTTTTTATTCTTTACTCTATTCTCAATTACAATCTCTCGTATGGATTGTGAATTTATTTACCTCAGTATTGAATACTCTTTTGGGTAATTTTGACAGATTGGACAGACAGATCATACCTGTCTTAGTTCCATCAGAACTGATGATTCTGAAAGAAGACAAAAATGAGTTTTTGAAGAAATATCTACCTAGAATTTTATTATCCACTGAACTGAAGCGTTAAGATTTTAAAACCAAAAATTTTGTTTCATAAAGACGAAGTTTTATCCCATTTTCATCTCCGTATAGAGACCTACACAAATTCGATATTTAGGATATAATGTCACCCTTGTCGCATTATTTTTTCATGGATTCAAAGGATCAGGATATCCCCAGATGCAGGCTTAAGCAACAATGAAATATATTTTATGTTTTTTGTGTCATATAACAAGTATTCATCAGTTACTCAAAGCACTCTGAAATAAAACTCGTTATTAAACTTTTATATTCGATGTGTTCTCGAAATTGACATTGTGTGGCTGAATTATTATTTTTCAACAACAAATATGAAATCGTTTCTACAAGGGACATAGTGAAGTTATAAATGAGGAAGTTCAAATTGTGTTAAGTTTGGGATATTAAGGTGTCAAATGTTCAATTTTGAACTCTAACCAATAATATTCACTGATTTCTTAACTGAAATTTAAGCAATTCCTATAGATTGGACCACGGTCATATACATGAGGTCTGGAATCTACGGCAATTTTGAGTGGTGGGGGGTGGCACCAGTTTTGAAGAAAAAGTTTCCATAATTATCCACTAGGAGGACATAGGGGTATAATCACGTGATTAATCTTTGACAACAAAACAAACGGTTCGGACTCGAATGGTAAATAAAATCAATGACAGAAATATTATATCTTGCAAAATTCTCTCGAACGAATAGAAATCATTCCTACTTCCAAAAAGCTGATTGGATCTGATTTGTGATTGGCTGACAAAGTGACAATAGAGGACAGCGCTGCAGGTGGCGAAACATGAGAACCACGAAAATTTCCTCAATGTTTGGGTCACCCCCCACCACCCGAGTTGCAAGACCTATGTAAACGATCGTGGATTAGACTATTGATTTCTTGGTTATTTTTAAGCAATGTACAATGTCAAATAAGTTGACAGGTGACGTCTTGACGTCGTGTCGACAGTTGGTAGTCATGGAATGGGTCCAGAATCTAGAACTGAATTAAATTCTGTAGAATCTGCGTTCTGATAAACAAATCCAGAAGGGATTCTGTACACTGAATAAATGAGGTGAATTTGCGCCACAATCGGATCAGGATGGGTGAAAAAGTGACATCATCCGGTGTAAAGAAACACTTCAGCAGATTGCCTTATCCTGTGTATTCGTCGAGCACTTCACAAAACATGTCACTTCGGACACATTTGGACTTTTCGGATGTAAGGGACAGCAAGGGCACTAATCTAAATTAAAGTGTCGGCTGAAGATTAATTCATCCATCATTGGTCCGCAAAAAACTAGTGGAAAGACGAAAGACAGAAAAGTCCTTTTTGTTGGAAGTGCTCTTTGCTGTAAAACCCGGAGAAAAAGCCTAATGATGAATTCCAGAATATAAAATCCTTAAAGTCGATAGAACTGGAATCTGAATTCACATTTCAGATGATGTGACTTCCGTTGAATATACAGAATTACGGATTACACGACCAATTAGACCTCCAGATTTCACACCCCTTGAAAATTCGACAGCAAGAATTCGTCACAATATAAATATGAATCTTAATATTATTAAATACGTTCAAAGATGCATTTTTTCACCTACATTGACTATTATCAATCTTAGGAGTCATGAAACATTTGTTGTTTCCTGAAAAATATTTCAATTACGATTCTCAACATTAATACAATCTCAGCAATGTCTTGGGAACTGAAATTTATGCCAGGGCATATTTTTTATGCTTTTAGTCCTGTTTTTCTTCCAAATCTAATAAGGGTGATCCCTTAACTTTCGATACTCAAGGGTAATATTTATTTATATTATATGCATAATTCTTTTTTCGTTACAGAAAATGAATATTTATATGCTTCAGTTCCCTCGCTGTGAGATTCGGATATGTGAATATTTCTTGAATGCTCCATGTTTTTGTATGGTTGATAACAAGAATTATGAATTATACAGTGCTTCACAGATTCACAGCTCATAGTGGGATCCGAACCAGTCGATATCAATCTCGTATATATACATGAAATATGATTTCGTGAGCATTTGAATAACTGCGTTGTTAACATTTTATGATTCGAATGAGCCTGATGAAATCTAGAGTCGAATGGCATTTACTCGGAATTTTATGGAAATTATTCATAGCTATTACTTTTTCTGGACATATTTTCTTCGCTTTATATCATTTGTGATCGAATAGAATGATGCATCCAGAGTATATCAACCGAAAATTTATGGCAGTGTGGCTATAAAGTTTAAATTTTCTTTGTCTATCTATATCAAAACAACATAATACGAGGATTTTATAGTCGAACCATTCGGAAACTGTGGCAATCTTCATCAGGGAAAATGTATCGTTATTTCAGGATTGTACAATGAACTGAAGATCATACTGTATACATTTCATTTGGTTGAGAGCCGTTTTATAAATGGGGAACATCCACGTTTTATTTCTCAGAATGAGCAGTTGATTATTTTTTCCCAACTTTAATAGGATAACACTTTCTTACAATTTTCAAGATGAATTGGAAGATTCCAAATTACTACGTCTGATCTCGTACATGAACCTCTTATGTAATTTCACGCAAGAAGCGCAGAAATAATACTGCTTCGTCGAGAAATTCAACAACTTGAAAGCCCCTCTTCGTTGGCCGTCAGACGGGATGATTTATAAGTAAATTATTTTATTTGAGAATTTTATAATATTCGAGGTACCGCGACGCACATAAAATATACAACTTTCCATTAGCCGTTTCGAAAGATTTATTGGCTCAGGTATTACAGGAATCGGTGAAAGGATAATGAAGTTTTTGGAAGTCTTTTCAATGCATTGTGAGAATACGAAAGCCGAGTTTGATCATTAAATCATCCCAAGAAACTGGTCGGTTAACCACAAGCATTCAAGACCAGCCACATCAAATTCAACGACAATGACCTTATGGTGTTACAATAAGAAATATTTTTGGTTAGTATAAATACAAGATCCAGGCACATTATTTCTTATTGGTTCGTTGTTGGTTCACCCTGTAAATAGAATTCTAAATAGAAAAGCTGCTTTCTCCTGAAAGCTCATAGTAACCGCGATTTCCACGTATTTGGATCGTCTTCTATTCCAGCGTCTATTCCAAACTCAATTAAAATACTTGCCTGATAGTTTTTCATTGAAAGTTTATCAGTGGTTCTCGCTCTTTTAATTGGAATCGATTGTTGAATACGAGGTCAGTAATTAAATTTGTTCTGCAGAACTCAATGCATACTATTCGGATGAGAATTAATCGGCAAATCCGGAAGATTATTTCGAATTGTTTATGGACATCTTCTTCATTGGTGATCTTCGAATTCAATTAGGAAGAGGGAAATAAATCACAGCTCTTGTGTGTTCTTCTCACGAGGAGATTTTGTTTGACATCAAATGGTTCTTGAGAAGTTTTTTCATTCTCGAAGCATATTTTTCATTACTCCTAGATATATTATTCAACGTTTTAAATGTATTTTTTATTTGTACGAAGTTTTATGATTCAGTTTTACATTCAAAATATCAATAGGGATACTTGGGAATGCCAACATTTATAGGCCTTTATTTTTATGAAATCTCTATTTATGTTTATCAAAATAAACAGTATTTTCTGAACAATAAAAGAGCTCATATCTATCGTCTCCACTTTTTCTATGTTAATGTATTGTTTGCATTTTAATTGTAGAAATAAATATATTATTATTGTTTATTATAGAGAAATTCCGGCGTAGTTAGTTCTAAGAATTTCGTTTCATACATGATATATAGAAGTTGGTGAAGACTTGAAGTTGCACGAAGAGAGCGAAATCCTGATGACGGTGTTCAGAAACTGAGCCCAAACAAAAGTTGTATCAACAAGAAAACACGAGGTTGTTTGAAAATGGGATCTAAAGCGTTGAGGTATGCAAATTTCGTCCCAATTACGTGACTCTCATAACGTGGGGCGAAAGAAGTTCCTTTTACAAAAATCTTAGAGGTACCTAGTGCACGAATCTCAGAATAATTACTTGTAGTTTCATCCTAAGAATACTTGGCAGTTATAATGATGTAGTTACCAATTATTTCTCGCGGAATGAAGGAAATGTCATATACATAAGTGTGTATGTTCGAATGACATATTCAGTCTCAGATTCACAGTCTAGAATATCATCAGTATGTAATATAATCGAGAATTGTCTCCAGATATTTCTGTGACTGATAGCACATCAAATAATATAGAACACAGAGGGAATTTCATAGTCTACTACGGGTGTCCCATTTCTGATTTTTTTTCAGCTAGTCATTCTTGAAATATAGCTGAAAATATACCGTATCATGTACAAAAAACATCGCAAAAATCGTGGATGGACGTCTGCAGTACTTATATTGTACATTCTATAGTTTAGTTGCGCAGAATATTTCAGGACAGTTTTGGCGAAGGTCAAATCAACCCAATACAATCGTATCAGCTGGAGCGCATGCCCGAACAGAGATTTCCTCATAACTTTCCTATCCTTCGGGAAATCGTGTGCGGAAATAGAGCTCAGGTGGAACACAATCAGTTTTATAAAACAGCTCTGGAGACAAGAAACGCAATACTTTAATCCTCTATTTGGAAACTTGCGGCTCCTCAAGTAATCCGATAAACATGTGCCAGAGCCACCGTTTGAAATGCCCGAAAGGCCAATTTCTAAACGGGGGGAGTTGGGGCAGCGTTTGGGGAGACCGAACAAATCAATGGAACCACTGGATATTGGATTCAGAGGTGATTTCCCACACATGGATTGGCTCATTCCAGACGAGCCTTCAAGTGATCCAGGTGGAGTTATTATCTGGATATTCTCGCACGGAGATTTTGATCTGTTGCTCCATTGAAATTGGGATGCCTTTCACCAAAATAATGACCGCGAAAAATACCCTCATTAGCATGGAAACGCATTTGGAATTTTTTTGAATTTCAGTGAAAAAGGATACAGAAAAGGCGGATCCGTTACATATCCATATTTCACTACTACTAATATTCTCAACCGAATTGTTGCCACAAATTGGAATGTCAATAGTGAGCGAGATATTTTTTTCAAATTAAATATTCACCAAATAAACGATATCAATTCAATCAACGATATCTATCATGAACTTTGTTTTCACCCGGCATCCGCAAATAAAAAAAAATGGCTAATTTGAATACCTCCCGATGCAGATAACGCAGGGTCTTTATTTTATAACAGAGCAAATATTATCACCGAATTCAAATCTGTGGGAGTAGATAAACAGAAGACTAGGCGTTGGCTTAGTGGAGTTTGATATTGGAATAGGATTAAGGGTTCCCGACTCTCAAACAACTTGGCGGCTGTAACAATGTTTGCAGTTGAAAAAAAAAATAACTCATGGAGTCAGGGAAGCGTTTCAGACCTCCCAAACTCCATGTACCTCGCTGATTCTTTTGCTGTTGATACCCTCGATCTCCGATCAATGGACCATTTCTGTTATTATTTTTTACGTAGGGATGTACGTCAATTAAAATTCCATTAGCCATAACAACTGGGTTGGAAGTCGCCATTTCCTTTTATATTCTTCTCGAGGGCCATTTCCCTGTGTTGACAATGCAAATGTAGCCAAAAAGAGAAATAAGAAACTTTTTGAAGTGTTCTAACTTCTGCACCATTTGCTCGGAGTTGGTTCGCGGAATGTGCTAGTTTGCATATGAAACACTTCTGAAGAATGTTTACAGTTTATTTCACCAAGATACTATCTTACATTTGATGATGACAAACGGGTTAGTCTTCAATTTCACATATTTTCTATAACTTGGAAATCTATCTATTATTATACATCTATGGATTCTTCATCCGCATTTTTGGGTTAAAATGAGATAAACGAAGTTCCTTGGAAGAACGAGAGGAGCATCAATCATTCGAAGACAAGGTGTCAGCAAGACTAGTCGGGCTAACACCCCGTAGTCAACGGTTTTGGCTATTCGACAAACGCCGAAAGGGCACGGAGATCTGCCATTCTGCATGCAGGCACTTAATACATTCTAGAAGTCACCAAAGCGACAGGCTATCCTATATTCCGGCCCCGTGTAATGTTCCGAGAGATTTATCACCGAAATATTTTCCGCATTGTGACTGCGTTTTCCTACCGTGTGAGCTTAAGTGACATTGACCAGTGAGTGTCCCACCCGACGTCGACCGATATTAGACGTTCAATAATGTTTATTGAATCCCACAGTCGGGGATGATGTATCTTCATCATTTGTCCGCGATTACGAGACGCACGTTACCCAAATTACAGTCGGGATGGATTCCTACAACCCCTTTTCACGTTGCTTCATTATTTGTTCACCAAAACTAGTGATCATTTGATAATTGGGAGAGTATGACTTGAGAAGGACAATTGGAGGTCAGAGATGAAACTGTCCCTATAGTATAAATGAATTTTTTGATGTTTCGTTTGCCTACATTTTAAACACTTTATGTAAACCTTGTTTTCATCTGACTTGTCCGATAGCTACAAAGCTCTATGGATTAAATAACATGGAATTGAACTGAATTGAGCCAAAGTTTCCTCTGAAAATTGCTGCTGGTTTTCCTTTGAGACGACCAGGAGATAAACAAAGACCCTTGGCATTTTTGCTGAGCCCTTATCCCTAGAGCGAACGATGTGACAACAGCTGTGCTGGTTCTAATACAAGTACATTGTAGGAAGGTGAGGAAGTGAACCCCATTGGCTCTTGAGCCATTAGCAGCCAAACTCTATACCCTTCAGGACTAATTATTCGATCGCGGCTGCATATTTGCCTAACGAGCTAATTATTAATATCTGGTTACTTTCGCACTGAAATGTTCATTTCGAATTATACCGACGAAATTTTCAACGGGATCCAATTAAACATACTACCCCGTTGATTTGATTAGGTTCACGTAGAAATTTTTGAGACAATGACTCTGCTGTGATTATTGTTTGCTTTCGAGCTTGATTAGGAGATGATTCCGTGGTTGTTTGAGCAGGATAGAGCGGTATGGAGTTACTGGTAGATTCAGTGTCGGAAACTGCAGGTTGGTTTTATCGATCATTTGTGAGGTTAGGTTTAAACCATTGTTTCATTCTCAACGCACACTTCGTTCTGGGAATCTGAGACACTCCAAATGATTGATTCACAGAAGGGTGTCAGGTAGAGAACGATTTTTGAAGGGCATTCTCGTCAAGACAAGTTGGCACCTACATTGTTCCCTTAATAATTTTCGATTAAATCCCAAAGTTCCTAATGGGATACTGTTACAGTAACTGATCGTGATGAAATCCTGGGTGGTGTAATGTCGGAGACCGAAATTTCCTGGTAGTTTACTAAATAACATAAAACGAAAGCACCGAATTACCAATTTCCCTGGTAATTAGCCACGTTAAAATTCAGAAACTTCGAATATATTACTAACGCAGACTAGTTTGCTTCCCGAATTGGTGCAGGTAGATAGGCAGAAAGTCTGTAAGATTAACTACTCGAAGAATTTGAAAAAAGACTACTGGGGAAAATGTTCATGTTGGTATTATGCACTGGAAATTCAAGGATGTCACAATATGCATTGAAGCCATGTCACAGTGACGTAACGATATGCAGGCGAATATTTTCTGGAAATGCACAGGAAATTATACTGGTACATGAAATTTCACTTTCTTCGAATTGAAATGAAGTGAAAAATCCTTCACATCTGGCTCAAGGACTACAGAGAAGTCTTCTTCAGGAGCACAGAATAACAGTTTGAGAATATATTAATTATGCCTTCCTCATTATTCTCGAGTAAGAATAGTCAAGAATGCTTATTGGTCGAGGGATATTTTATTTTTTCTCTCATTACTTTTTATTTCAATTTCAATTTTTTTCCCACTCTGATCGTATTCTTCTCTTCCCTTCTAATGTATTTTTTTTATAAATGGTTGTAGTGGAAGAACCAAATATGCCAATTATTCATCATGAAGGTATTCATACATGCAGTTATTGTACAGGATGGTCAAATTCCGATGTTTATATAGGGTAACTAATAGAAATACGAAAAAATTGTGGTCGTATCCTTGATGTCTTTCTCCAAGTTCACTTCACTAGTGAGTATTTTGTTTTCGAATTATAAACTATAGTTAGGAGATAATGACTTTTACAATCTTGAGGCACTTTTTTCCGTTCAATCCAGTGGCGTTGAGAGAAATGAAAATAAAACTGTTGAATTTTCAGTTATTACCTGAAGCCTATGAAAACATCAAAATTTGCCCACTCTGTATAGTGTTTTTATTATATCATGACGAACAACGAAACAATCATTATTTTTATCATCGAATAATTACTCGTTTTTCTGAAATTGCTCTGAGTCCAACCAAAAATGAATATTTGACAGTTGCATGAATCAGTTCGAAAAATGTGAAAGAGTGAGAATTCGTTGAGGAATTTTGCAATTGAAGCGTCCATGCAAAACCGCGTATCGATTAGTCGATTCGTAATATCTCTATTTAACGAAACGATAAAAGTATCCCTTGGCAACACACACAATGTTCGTAGTTGGTGATTTTGTCCCATGACTATGAGCTAATTAAAAGTTTGTTTGGTTGTTCACGGGCACAGGTACTTGAATGGAAACCAATGAAAACACCACCGCAGTTAACCTTCATTACAAGTAACGACTAAACCAATTAGGTTAACGGTACTTTCGTGTACATAGCGTATTGAATTGATAATATTATTTACCTACACACGGGGCTCCTGAATTGCGAGTCCGTCCCTGCGGCGAGCAAGTTTCAGACGCCAGAAAATAGTAGTCATATTTTCCGTGATTTCTCCGTTTCCGGGGAGCCTTTATTGGCTCCGGAAGACCTTCAAAATGCCATCAAGCCATGCCGCGTGTACACAATCTGTCCATAATTAGAAAAAAATCGCAGAGACCGAGCCAGATGCCGATTGAAGAACAAACCCAATATAACTATTACGATCTTTTTGGTTTTGAGCTTTCCTTCCCTCGGCTTTATCGGATTGTCGGATGCGGGAGCGATGAAAAAGTGGAGTTTACGATTTTGTGTTATTCTTTTTTCCGTTATGACTTATGGCGGGGATTTTATACTCTCAGATCCTCTCGAGATCTTCAATTCCATCATCTTACTCGAGATTGTATCGTCTACCTACCACAGCATCTGACATTCACCACCATTAATTGCACATTTCTCACCGCTTTCGGACTCTTCATCGTTCATTCATTATGTAAATACATTATACAATGTTTGTACGCACCAACAAAAATGACCAAAACGAAATACGAACTAGTAATACATAAAACATTCACTTCAAGATGGTTGTAAACAAAAATATGTATAAGGGTGCAGAATGTTAGGTTAGGATAGGTTCTTCTTCTTCTTCTTTTTTAGGACTATGCTTTTATAGCAAATTACCCAGCTAACTCTTTTTTGAGAATGTTTTTGTCTTGCTAAGGGCAATTGTCACATCATTGGCGGCGTGGACTATCACTACCTATGTATAGTATTCATTACTGTTATGTTAGGAAAACTATATCACAGGAATCAATGCTATTTTGTCATGTTCTGTGGAATGGAAATGTTTCGAAAAGTTTCAATAAATATGAGTGATAAGTGGAAACCAAGTTCAACAACTACGAATTTCCGAATTTCTCTGCGAATTTGCAATATACTCATAAATTCTGAGTAAAGCAAGGTTTGCAAAATGAAATTTCAAAACAATTCAATTGCTGCCAGCTATTAGACGCACCAGTTTCATAATCATTATTAAACGATTCCACGTTTCTAGGAAGAACAGCACAGGAAACATAAGGCGAAATGAGAAAATATCTCATGCAATTTCAGTAGCGTACGATTCACTTTATCTTTCTTGGCAAAAAAAATCACACAGGTACACCCACTTGATTGAGACTTTCATCCACAATTTGTAGTTCTGCGATGAATGAAAATCAACAGTAAATATTCCTGTGCTCTCAATAATGCTATATACAAAAGTACACGTAATGGGACGTAGCAATCGTTGTATTAAGCCAATCGAATCGCTTTGTGTCATTATCCAGTTATTTCGTATGACATCAAAACGATGATGAAACAGGAATCACGACTTTATCGTGTACAAAAACTGGCCAATATGCTTTCCTTCATTGAATTATTGCTGTGGATGTATCGACGATTTGCCGTTTTCCAAAATTTATCGCCGGGATCGTTGTTTCCTATGCTCCACACTCATGGTATCCATAACAGATTTTCATCTGTATTCCGAGTAGTCTTGTTTTATTGAATACACAGAACGAATTGCTCTAATACGTGGATTCTACTGAAATATCGCCTTGTTGTTTGCGATTTTTCACCTGGTAATTGCTGGAATGATTTTAATTCATTCGAAAAAGTTTACCAACGAGTTTCGTTTTGGTAACAATGCCATTGGAAGTCCAACAAAATTGGTAATTCAGAATAAACATTTCGGAGAACAGGAACTATTGATGAAGATATAAATCCGAATCAAGTTGGCACTCGTCGTTTTGTTTTCATTGTGAAACTTTGCGATCGAACAGAGAAATCAACAAATATTGATATTGTCCAGAGTTATGAGCTAGGTAATCTATATCGAGTAGATGAACAAACAATGAATGGAAAACTAACTGAAATTGCTTGCGAATATTAGCCTGCAACGGATGGTCACATCCTCATGCTATGACGACACGTGTATGCTTTCTCAGGGTTTTTCACAAGATAAACTACGTTTAGAATGCATTCATAGACTTACCCCAATGAATGAGGTGAGAGTGTGGTCACGTGATGACTGTATCCACACTACTCCATTCAGAAACAGAGCTATGAAAGCTCACTCCATATTGCTCTGAAGAAAGCTATGTGGAAATGATATCAAAATTGACATTTCCAGTTTCCAGATATTTTTGGATTTGTTTTCAAGATGATGGAAATGTGAGGTAATGTCCCTTTGTGGTGGAAAAACGATCAGTGATCGTTCGTCGATGAATTCATTCAATCTATCATGTTCCAAGCAGAACTATTCCAATTGAAATATTCTAGTTCAATTCGTCAGCCATTATTGATCACTTCTCGAGTGCAAAATGTTTTTTTTTCGTAGTCAATTCCGTGGAGTAAGCAAACAATCTTTCTCGGAAAAGGTTTCCCGAAGAGGAAATGCCTTCAACTGTGTTCCTTGCTGGTGATACGGAGTACACAAATTTTCCAATAATATAGAAAGCATCGGCTAGAGAGATTCTGTGTATTGAGGATCTGAAGTTCTCAATTCGATTCCGTTTTCAAATTAAAGAAAACCAACTTCGTTCCAGTATCTCTAATTGTATTATTTCATATACATCTGGGACATACTGTATATTCTGCGAGTGGAAAATAAATTTTCGTTTGAACTTTCGATGCTTTTCCGATGAAAAATCTCTCGCGAATGCTCGTTTCACTTTATGAAACTGAGAGTGGGGTGACTTCGAGTAAATAACTCAAATCCTAAGTCTCTCTTTGATACCTCGTGGTGCAAAATTCCAATAAATCGTGAGAATCCGCCTTACGTGAAATATGTAACCGATAAAACCGGAGACATAATTTAGGAAAGTGAAGCCTCGAACACAAGATTGCATTTTATTTGGAAGTTTTTATTTAATGCTCGACGAAAGTGAACATAAACAGAGGGATAAATCAAAGTTTCACTATCGCGACCACTTTTGATCTTCCAGTTGTGCTACTAAATCCATTTCATGGCTATGGGCCCTATAGATTGTTTCCATTGTTTGCATCTTACGAGGGATGTACAAATATTTGTACTAAAACTATCTACCAACAACACATTATCGAGTTCTAACCAATTCAGATGGCGTCTAGTGGCAGTTAATTGCATTCCACAAGGATCTGTTTCGGCACCACCATACACTACACATATGAAGTCACTGTACAGTGTTGCCATAATCATTGGTGTCTTAATGTTCGCAGCTATGTCTCAACCAATTAGAAGTTCAGCTAGATACTTTTCATTTCGCATTTTTTAGATCTGATATTTCAGCGAAAGGAGCAGAAATTATTTCATTTGTAGCCCTCTGCCAGCGGATTGGAACACTACAAATGACAATTTGGCTAAAAGAAGTGACTAATACAGTGAAGTGCACCCAAATCTCTTGTAATGTCAATTCCCATTCCTTACGATTCTCGTATGGATCGCATACTGTCTGACATCAAACAAGATAGTGGAATTTCCTGTTATGATTTCCCAACCACTTTATTTGACACACGAACCCACCCTCGTAATTGTATGGTCGCGACTGAAGGGCGACATAGCCATTCTATTGTTTACTTCTGTCAGTTATGAATGTATGTTTTTACCCCGCTTCACAGATATTCCTCCAGCACATCAGGGTCAGATATCTTCTTCTTTCGGTCTGACTGCGAATGGATTTTTGTCCACCCCTTCGGATATTATGTCATATTGAGGAACCGGGATTTGCTGGTAAACATACTGATGAAAATGTGGAGAATGTTCATGTCTGAAAGTTTCCACGGTTTTGTGGAAGTAAATAAAACTTTCAGCTCCATAAACTACGACAAATACATTCAATAAGCTTATTTCCTAGAGTAACCGAGCTGCAAACTGCATATTTAGATGATTCGAAAATACGTTGATTTGCTTCAATATATTCCCCATTGATAAATCGAACGTAATTGACCGGGCGTTGTCTTTATTCATCTGCATGCATAGCGTATGGATATAAATGGCGGTTTATTATATCGACAATTAAATGAAGAAGAGTTCAGATGAGGAAAATTCCCATTCAAGCGAAATGAGTATTGGTATCTTGAGAACAAATCAGCTTTTGTAACCAGAACGCAGAGAATACCAATAGGAAGACAATTATATTATTATTTTCGAATCCTTTATCCTTATCATCGACACGGGCTGAACGATATTAATAGCATTCCTCCTTTGTATTGCCTTTCCACCTGTCAACTGATAAATTGAGCTTTCTTCCAGAGCGAAACCCGAACATAACGCAGTTAAAGCCATAATTTAAAAGTTCAGGATTGTTTTATCTATCTCACACCCTCGAATGAAAGCCATTTGTCTGTGTTACATATATCGTAAAAAACAATGCCCGTTATGTCTACAAAATGTGTGTGAGCACCGCCTAGATATTAGATGAGGCTTTTCAACCACATAATGCTGAAATTTTATGTTTGCATATAAATAGCACGATGCAACACACACAACCACAATCTCCCTAACGATATCAGCAACATGGGAAAGTTGAATAATTTCATGTTTAGGTAACATGGATGGCGTTGATGAAGTAATGGAGGCTTTGAAAGATTTCAACACTCAACACCAAATGAAGTTGTCAAAAATTTAAATTGAAACTTAATAGATAGATGGATAGATAGACTTTCAGTTCCAAAAGTATAAACAAACAACAACAAACTCTAAGTCTAGACTAAAATGCAAAATCTTGCACATTGATATTAGATCAATCAATACTGTGTGTCCGGAACCACTTCACGGTTTTCAAAATGCGTTATAAAAACATTTCTCGAAATCGGGGTATGAACATTGTCATGATGCCTCATTTGTATTTGAGAAGGTACTTCGTATTACCTCTCCAATGTTAGTAGTTGGTAGTCGCTATGTGTATACGAACACAGCACTGATTTTCATGTTTATCCCATGAACATGGAGACTGCGGAAAATTATGTACGGTCACGAGCCAAGCAAACGGGCCATGGTGATAACTTCATGTGATATATCGACACTTGTCCCGCAATGTGTACATGTTTTTGCTTGTAACGCCAAATGTGTTTCGGAGTGGTGCTTACAGATCTCGCTGAGTGAAAAAAAAAAACGAAGCACATTGGCTCTATGAGAACGTTATTATTTTCCGGAACGTCGATTTCTCACTCACAGTCTGGATCTGTGTCTCATACGACGAAAGAGGAATGACAGTTGACTATCCTGTCAAGATTCAGATGAGGTTTTTTGGTGTCATGAAACATTCATGGCATCCTTTGAGTCTGCAGTTTTCGAATATTTTTCCAGTGGCTCTCGTTTTATGAAATCAAATTCATTATCCGGTTTTATCTGAGTTTGACCTCTGTAACATGGAGCAACGTTGATGTTGCGTGTACAAAATAATGAGGGCAAAATGAGACCTAATCCATCAAAGTCAAGGAGAAATCGCAGCATTAAAATGAAACAATTTCACTCATTCTTTGAATTAACGGGAAAATACTGGTGGCGTGTTCTATTAGGTTAGCGTTATTGTTCTAGAAACTAAAAAATCTGATAACAATAATACCTAGGCGTGGCCAACCACTTCAATGAATATTCAATACGTCCAAAATCTATCATGAACTGGTATGTGTCTGCAGGGTATAGAATGGTTATATGCAAGAGCTAATCATTGGGAAATTCCATATACTATACAGTGTGTTCCAGAGCTTTGAGTCTAGCAGACATTTCAGTTGATGAATAAGAGGCTATGAGCACAAATCCACATGTCAAAACCTTTGTCTTCCAGCTCTATGACACCCAGTATAGAGACACAATTACAAAAGGTGAAAGGTCGAAGGGAATTTAATATCCATTAAAAATGAAGTGCATTAATTCAATACAAAGTAGGAGAGTTGAAAAATGCCTTGGTGTGTAGCAGAAGTTTACGTATCACTGAAAGATAGTGTGTCCTCTCTACTCCTGAGGCTTGATTGGCCATAATGGCCCTTCCTCCCATCCTTTATTCAATAATGAAGTTTGCTCCTCCTGAATCAATTTTCCTGCCCAGCGTATTTCATGTTCCGTGCCATTCATTGTTTGTTCCATACATCAACTAACTATCATCTTGCGTCCAAGCAAATCTAATATGTCATCTCTATGAAGGTTATTCTTGACAAACCTCTCAGCTTCCCTAAATCCAATTTATGTAAAACTCGTTTCATGTTCACGTTGGAAACATTCCCTGAATGGTACATACACAACATAATACTTATTCTTAGCAGAAACTCAAAGGCTATTTCTGAAAGCTGCAACACAAACACTTGCTAGCATATACCGTAGAACTTCAAAAGTGGATTTTGTTCCGCCTCATTTCTTATAGTTTCATTTTGTATGCACGTTCGACCAGAAAAATGCAAAAAACCTCAAGTGAGTTGGATATCTGAGCTCAGCTCCAATCCCGGCTTTCATGTATTTTATCCCATATAATGCTTCATTTACAGAGTGTTCGTGATTCGCTTTCAACGAAATGAAACGCCAATATAAGTACGAAAACTTCAGGATGGTTTGAGTTGGGAATGAGGACACATTTAAGATGGAGTTCAGGTCGAAATTTTCTCTGGATCTTCACAAAGGATGCTCATTGGAGCTCCAAATCTATTACACATCTTTGAAGGTTTCTTCTTTGTGATTTGCATGAATGGCCACTTGCTTTGAGATACATGTTCCTCATATCAATACCGTTCAATATGGTCAAGTTCTGAAACATTTCTACTCGTAAATACTCACGAGTTCAACACACAAAGTCACCTTTGTACGCGTCACAATAACAGTTGCTTTGTAGTTCTGTGTGGTTTGATTTTTTGCTCCAGTTCGGTTTGATGCTTTTCGACCTATTTTTCGATCTGTGGCGGCACAGAGACGGCATTCAAAAATTCATACTGGAAATTGAAATAACCATGAGGCGGATTGGGGAGCCATAATATCGTCCAGATCTAAACCTGGGTCATCCTTAAATTCAAGAGGAATCACAAGTTGGAATGTTTCAGTAGAATTTCAGTGACAAATGTCGTTGTTATTTTTGAGGTTATTTTCCCCCCAAATGTCTAGTTCTTTTCAAGACAAGAGGCAATGCAGTTTAGTTTCAATTCAATCAATGCCTCGAATGTTCATTGATTCGAATACTAAATTGAGACATAAGTTCGAAAAAGACCAACAGAAATTATTGATTGGGGAAATTAGTGATTCGAGGTGTGAAACAAATTTCCGTAGACATGACAACGCCTAGAAAGTTATCCAATTAGAATATAATGGTATCCCATGGCACTAGGTGTGTAACGTTTTCACGAGAATATGTAATTTGTGTTATCAGGAACGAGCATCGCTGTTCAACTATTTTGACACCAGCACGAAGTGACTACATTTTATGAGCGAATTTCATACTACAGATGTGTTCAACTTCCTGCCTTCAATAAACGGTTTAAAGCCTTCTCTGTCCTGTTGACAGTTTTCGTTTCGAAATCCCAGTGGCTAGAAAATTCAATGCTAGAATTATTCTGGAAATTGTTGCTCAACTGCAAGCTGTTATCCCTTCATAAGTTTTTGCGCATTTCCGGCACAACTGCCTAGATTGACTGTCCATTTTTCTAGTGCATCTGCGATATTTGACAGTTTCCATACTCATATTGCACGTTATGTCATTTTCTTCTGGTTCAATATGAAATCTAAGGAGTTTTTAGTGACAAACTAACTTGAAAAGATTCTTGGATGTGTGTAATCAGGATGAATACGCCTAGGCATTCACTGTGACTCGTACAAGTCTTTTAATCTTCATCTTTGAGGAGCCTGTGGTTGAATTTTGACGGGATGAAATGAACAACTTTGTTTCAGAATCCAGATAATGCGGCATGTCGGATAGTGATATTGAGATTAATGGATGGAAACTTTTGGGCGTTAATTATCGCCAACCAAAACATTTTGACATTAGCTCTCGAGTTATTAGCATCTTGGCCTTCTCTCAGCTTCAATGCATGGAATACGATGAATCAAACTATCATGACAGTCGGTGAAAAAGTTACTTCCGAGATAACTGTAGCTGAAGTGTGGAAGAAGTTTGCGGTTTCCTGTGAAGCTATTCGTCTAAATGATGACCTGAATTTGTTTCCCTTTTGAGGTTATCGAAGGGAAGAAAAACCGTTACAGCGATTCCTCTGATGCGACAAAAATTGCTAGTGCTAACAGAACAAAGAAAACTCGTTCATAAAATGAAGCGAGTTTTATCGAGTTTTTGTAAATCGGGTGTATCTGCAGTCGTTTATTTTTTATGACCGGTCATTTGAAAAATTCTCGGGATAAAGTTTATTTTCCCTCAGAGCATCGACGTTTATTTCTTCTTCTCTTGTCGGTAATTGTGTGCCGTATGCGGAAATCTCGGTCTCATCCCAGTCTCCGATATGGGTTATTTCATATCGTTCCTCCGAAAACAGACATATTTTAATGCTGTCTTCAAGATGCCCGCAGTAAAAAGCTCATCTCATTTCTACCCTCATTGCTCAATCTATCCCAGTTTCGCTTCTCCGAACCTCATGAAAATATCAATAAATATATCACTATCTTTATGAATATTTCCATTTGCAAAGTGTGTTTTATTGAATGCACTTTTAATTAATTTCCAATATTATTCTATGCTCACCGTCAATTGTGTCCAAAAATCCTGCAGTTTCACATCTCAAGGTCATTGACATTTTGATCGTTGGAATTATAACAGAGTGATTAACCACTTTAAAAATTATCTGAAGGTTTTCAACCTGTAGTACTGTTGATTAATGAAATGGTATTTCTTTAAAAAACATGGAAAATTGAATGACATCATCTGAAAACTGCATATTTCTGTTGAATAGCTCAAATTTACGTTACTGAGTTAGTTTCTGTCTCGAAATACATCATAATTCCGAGTCCTTAGGAACAATATATTCATTGACGCAATGTCAATAACACGTATCTGTAGATATTTGAATTTCGAGTTTCCAGTTTGACCCCCAAAACACCCCCTGTACGCGACAATATGGAATAATTCCCCCGAATTGAATAATTCCAAGCTGGTAATGATGATAATCACAACATCATACACATACATATACTTTTTGTAAATGAATATGATTTCGATCAAACAATTTTCATCACTTTGAACCATCGTTAAAGTAGAGGCTATTTACAGATAAATAGGTACCTAATTGGATTATATGCTATAGTGAATCGTATTTCATTGGAAGTTATAAAATAGCCCCCTAATCGTAATTGCATCAATCAATACACGCATCGGTTAAACTGAAATATGTATTCACCCCGCTAACAAAAGAAGAAGAAGAAGTTAACATCATCTCTTCTCTCTCACTATTTACCGGCCTATAGGGAGTTGCAACAATTTCGAATCACCCATGCCGGTGAATATTCAAGCAGGAAAGACCACATGAAAAGCCTAGTGGAATCAGCTATTTCTATAAAATACTGCACAGACGTTACACTCCACAACATTTTCTTATGATAAAGCATCAACGTTTACTCAGGCTGAACACTTTGTAGATTCAATTTAGCGCTTGAGAGGTTAGGTTTTCTACAGCTTGGACTTTCCTCGGGATAATTTTTGTTTCGTTCAAAGTGAAAAGTCTAGAAATAAATACAGGGTGTTCAAAGACATGCCAATATTTGCAGGAGTTATTATTTGACACATTTCGAGAAAAAATTCCTATAAACGTATGTCCTACAACTCTTAACTTTTGAGATACAGGGTGATATAGATTATCAAACGGTTGGTACTGCGATTTGAAGCAAGTTTGATTCAATTATTGCAATCGAGAACAGAGCATCTAACAATAAAAATATATTTTTTGGATTCCCATACATTTTGGAATTAATCTGATGATGCACAAACATTTCACGTCGCATCAGATTTTTGAGGAGTAGAACCTGAAGTAAAACGATTTTTATTTTTTTAAGCGAAAACCATGCGTCGGGCAAAGAAAATCCATGAGATCAATTTCGCTCAAAAATGATGTCTCAAATATTATCTCAGTTAATATTGGAAAACTCATTTTTGTTCAGAATTCTATCACCCCATATACGTTTATAGGAAATTTTTTTCTTAAAATGTGTCAAACAATCACCCCTTCAAATATTAACATGTCTTTAAGGAACACCCTGTATAACTATTGACATTCGTGGGAATTTCTGGAGGAGAATAGAATCAGTAATTGTTCGGGATTTCGGTCTCGAAACCGTGCTTTCATCGCTTGTTCAAGATCGCTAATAATAATTCTAAAGTGAATCGTTTAGCCTCCATCAATCATACTCAGTCTGCGACTTGACAAACCAAACATTTGGCGCAGTCGCTAGTGAAAAATCTGCGAGCTCGCCAAATCTATTCACTGGATCATAATTCACCCGAGAAAGAATATAAATACGTTTGCTGTTCACTTGCTCAGCTTACAATAAGCGTGATATATGAGTGATAGTTGACAACCCAGTGGGATTTAGAGAGTTCCAACACGGATACTATGTTTTTTGCAACAGAAATGTTTATTGATTGAGTGGGTAATGTAGAATCCTGTTCCAAATTGAGGAAAACTTACCCACACCATAATTATTCATCAATAATTGGTCATTGCTCACCATAACTTCCAATATTTCGTTGTGAATGAGACTTCGGCTCTAACTTTTACTGTTTCAGTTTAAATGAAATATTCACCGGTCGTTTTTCTCAGTTATTATTGATTCCACGAAATGCTCTCCGTTTTCCGTTTGGTGTATATCATTCATGGTGATGTTCAGTTGGATTTAATTTGGATGCCGGCCTTTTGACATAACTCATCTGTTTTTTCACATTTTCTGCCAATATAGCATTCGCTGGTGAACTATGGATAGATTTCGGATGGTTAATGTGCTGTGATCGAAGTATTGAAAATATAACTTTTCTACAGAGAGATATCATCTCAGGGTTCATACCCCTTTTTTCACACAGTACCCATTTTCGTTGCGCCACTGATGGATTTCATACAATATGATGTATAGTATTGCATATTATGAAACGCCCTGTATACATCATTATATTCATTATTTATTGTAAGCCAGATCACCGTTGCAAACAAGCTTCCGAATATATAAGAAAGTATCTTTGACTGAAACAAATAAACTATGCGGTAGAAAATAAAATGAGATTCATAAAAATCCATCCCTTCAAAGAACTATTCCATTATATATTCCCAGCTATCGCAGAAAGAAGCTCACTGTCAATGTATTCCTGATGCATATCGAGGTTTTCACTGAAAGGAAATGGAATTGACTCAGGAAGAGAAAATGATTTCGTCTTCATAGACCCATTCCGCTCTTATCCTGTTGGTAAATATGTAACTCCAAGCTAATGGGCACTAAACACCCTGATAATACACAGAACATGCTACTATGACTATTTCGTGAGAGCTGTCACGCAATACTTAACTTTTCGGAGAATTTTCCAGTGCTCAGACATGGAATGAAATGCATTTCTGATGCTTCTCAAATACTGAGATTATTTTAAGAAGAACACGAAGTTTAAGACTTTCGACTCGAATCTCTGGTTGACGTAATGTCATTTCGTTGTGGATTTTGTGGTTTCATTATGAAGATCGATAACTTCAGTGAAAAGAATATCGCGATAAGAAATGCTACAGAAAACTGTCCAACGAATGTGCTGGCCATTTTTTTATAGAGCAGAGGCCATTGGAGAGAAAAATAAGAAGAAGAAGAAAACTGTCACATTATTTCTTAGAAATATCTACGTATACATGGATAGATAACAAAAGAATAATGAACCGATGTCAATTCCTTACTATCATTGTTAAGTCCTCAATGATTGGGAAGACTGCAGCAGAAATATTGTTGCATATAGTTGAAACGATAATTGCATGATTAGAAAGCAAGTACCCGTATTTGCAAGAAGTAACAATCGACAAACAATAACTGCTGTATTACGTTGGAAATAATCCTGGCAATATGCAATTTTCCATTTCAATAGAAAGATCTGCTGCGGAAGGAAACTAAATTCATATTCCGCATTTCAGAAATCTGTAACGACTCCGTTTTATGCTTCATTACACTTCGCTGTTTGAATATCCACTGTTTCGATTCACTCGACATGATTTTTGTTATTGTTTCTTCCTCCCGAAAATGGAATTGGTGGGAGGATCCCAAAAGATGAGTCACCCTAGACGTAACGAGATGGATTCTAAGATGTTGGATCCGTGCCGAATTTTGGCGAATTGAACACGCTTCATTCCCCATAGCAGTATCAAAATTTTATCTATACAGGGATGCTCGCAGTAACGTCGTCATCTTAATGGTTTCCTTATCTACCGCTATTAATTTCACCAATTATCGTTATCAACTATCTTGAATCAAGGCGTCATTAATAACATTTCTTCAATTGTTTCATCTATCTGTGAGTAGATAGAAAGACCTATAGTATATTTATTGAATCAAGATGGTCGTGACAGCTCACCAGAAGTTGCGGTGTTGCCACATCTCTTTTTTTTTAACGATAGTCCGAATTAGACAGTTAGGTTAAGTTTTTCGTTCAAATTGTTCCAAGAATGTTTTCAATTTCATCAAATTCCATTTCAATACTTTAACATTCTTTATTACAACAAAGACGTGAAATCCCTCCAAAAAAATACCAAAAAATGTATTCAACATTTGTTTGCATTAGTTATATTGAGTATAGAGATTCCTTGTTGCCATTTTGCAGTATTCTGAAATCGTGAATGGCCTGTTTCGTGATCCGCCACTGGCAACAAGCCATAATAAGTTATGCAACTCCATGCCGACTTCTGCAAGTCAATTTGAACGCGCTTTATCTGCTATTTTCCCCGGAGGAGTATCAAATGGCATGTTTGTAGAGTCTTATCCATAATAGCGGCAACAAATTAACATGCAGCTCTGACTAAGTGGCGTCCGACATTTGCATATATTTTCGAGATTTCCCTTCGCACGTACCAATCTAGGCGGCTGAGGAACAGCCCGCTTTTCTTTCCTGCGCCTTTTCCCGGCACTTTCCATTACGAACATGGCTGATTGCGATAGAAAAATATGGAATTAGCTTGGGATGGGTTGGGAGACGTGTATGAAAAAGTGAACAACGAACGGGGTTCTTTCTTTACGACTGAAACGTTTCGCGTTACAGACTGGATGATTCCAGTTATTACGGAAGTTTTCTTTCAGGAATTTCGGGATAGGACTCGACTCAATAACAATAATCCTCAATTACGCTTTATCGTCCGTTCCTTCAACTCAGGTCATGGTTTGAATAGGAATACACTGGAACGCTGTTCCAAAGATCTCCCTGATCCTACCAAGATTCGATGTTTTATCAAAATTATCCCATTCATGTCTCACGTTGAATTAATCCTATCAAAAAAAAATATATTCAACTATAGCGCAAGATAGTTGTTTATCATTCATTTCAAACAATGATTGTTGAAATATTTGTTGAAATCTCGACTAGAATTGATTAAATTTCAATAGTGGATCAGAGATTTCTGTCCGAACGAATTTGGCATTTTTGTGACGTCACTGTGAAATTTTGTCTTCAATATTGATGCGTAAATGTTACATTAATGAAAGATTGAACAATTGAATGTCTACTGAGAACTCACTGCGAAAAATTCACGATGAGATTAACCTAGTTGGATAAAGAGAATATAGATCAATACATTCTCATATTTCTCTGAATAAATGGTTCTATTTCGTCCGTGAAACATTCAATTGACATCCTTCATGTTTGTTGACATGACACAAAGTCGCCAATAACTGGCCAACAAATTATTCATCAAGCTTCACAGGCAGAAAAGCTATTACTGCTACCTTACCCTGGATCATGTATCGACTTTTCTATCTGTTGCTGCTTAGGCATGAGAGTAATTGAGTATTGCACGAATGAAAAAACGAATACATCGATTTTTGATTCAGAACGTCAAGGTACGATATCTCTCCGATCAACAAAAAGGGGCTATTCGTCATCAACCCCCCTTTTTGTCAGAGCTGGCCAGCCATTAACGTAATAACATAATTTAGCTGTAATTGGACTGTAGATGACTCGAGGAAAAGAGTGAGGTAGTGCATAATCCAAGGCGATTTGCTCGAATATAACTAGACGGATTCTCTGAGATGGCCGTGGGGTGCGTGAAACAGCAGCCCTACGCCCTACGCCCTACACCCTACGCCCTACGCCCGTCTTGTAATGAGCTGTCTGCTTCTGAACGCTTTGTTTTAAATCATTCTTTCATTTTGGATTCCATTATAGCCAAACGCGGATCTGCATTAACAGCACTACATATACCGGGTGTCCCAAATTATCGTATACATACAATATCTCGCTTATTTGAGAAAATAATTTAAAAATCGAAGAACTGTTCTGAATGGCATTAAAGTACCTTCATAATGACTTATAAAAAACTTTATTGCATTCGACAAGCCTGTCTTTTTTATGTTATAATGGTGTTGCTTTAATTTAATACTTACAGAGAAGAATTAACATTTCACACTGATTATCCTTATGAAAATCATGAATTGCCTGTCAAATGCAATGAAGTTTTTCATGAGTAATTATTGAGGTATTTTAATGTCATTCAGAACAGCTTATTAATGTTTGAATTTTCTTGTCAAATAAGCAAGATATTGTATGTATACGATAATTTGGGACACCCCGTAGTCTAAATGAATAACCGCGTTAAATATATTTTTTAAATTTCATAGAAATACAATGCCATGCATTTTGTATTCATACAATGTCGAGAATGTCCGTATTGAAATTAAAATAAAGAGCAAATATTTCCGAAATGATATTGCACATGAATTGGATTTCATTGTTGAAACAAAATAATTTTGATTATTAAATAAACTTGTACGTATGTGTAATTGGTCTATATTACACGGCTGAATGATCGCGATCAGAAATCAACTCAACTAGTTGGTGAACAATTCTGTATGTTTGGTTTGAGTCCAAATTCACTGCATTTTCGTTGTGAAGTAATAGCGCATATCTCCAGGCAATCCACATACAGGGTGTCAATTTGGAAGCTTATGTTATACAGGTAGGGGGAACCACAACCGCCATATTTTGGTTATAGGGTGAGTCACTCCTTGGGCTTGATGCACCCCAACGCCGAAATTTACAATTGCAAATACTTTCCATTTTGGGCTAAGCAAAAGTATAATCTATTTTCACTCGATGATTTTCGGCAACGGATTATTATAGAATGTGCATCTATTCCAATCTTCCTTCATTGAACATCGACGATTGGTTCAACTTTTTGATTCATCAATTCTAGCAAAGCAATGGCAAATGATTTCCATATGGAATGTGAATAGACGCGTGAATCCAATTAAAAAATAATTTGCTATGATCGATTCCAATTAATTTTCCTCCACCCAATTCCAGAGGTAATGTCAATGGATTCAGAAAGATTTCATTCCGTGCGAGAAATATCTTTATTGACCGCCACGTGGAATGAATTCAATTATAATGAGTGTTGAGGTATTACAAGAACATGGGCTGGGAAAACTAATTCAAATATCTCATTCCTGCTTTTCATTATGTTACTTGTTGCCGTTCATTTCACAATATTATTCTGATTAATACCTGTGTTTGTATTTGATTATTTTGCTGGTTTCCTTCAAAGAGTAATGAGATTTCTCATCTCTACTTCTCTGCCATTATTCCACAACGAATAACAATTATATTCCATTATTTTGATGAATGCTTCGAATGAGGACGAAAAACGATTGTTTTGAAAAAAAAACATAGAGGAAGTGAGGATTGCCTTCAATTGCCTGGACCATTTGAAGATCTGGAAGATTCTTGGATTTGCTTTGAGAAATTTGTTATCCTCATTCATTCGCTCTTTTTTTCATTGCTGATTTATGTCATAGATGATATAAACGTCTCCAATATTTTAGTCACTGAGATAAAAGCGATGCTGTCGTCGATTGTAGGTTGAAATCCGTGCCTGCTCATTGGCTTTGCTACACTATCTAAAGATCCAATGCAGCACAGTGCACAATTTACACGCTCACTGATACTGCATCAAAGTTAATGAAAAATCATCGGATTGGAATTAATCAAGAAAACGGGCTATCCAGTTCCGATTGAAAACCAAACGTTTACCGAATTTTGTAGCAAGCAATACACATGCACGATATTCCAGAAATGGAATTGCATTTTGTGCTGCTATTGTCAATTACGGACAAATTTGACGGATAGAAACTGAATGGTGCGTTTTCAATTTGATCTCGCGCAATATTTAACCACAAAACCATCAAATCATTGCGGAGTTATTCGGAGTTGATGGATTCAGGGGAATCGCAACAAAGTGAAATATCATCACCATCGACGAAGTTACGTTTCAGCGTTTCAGCGATAGGTCTGCAACAAAAAAATGTTCGCCCATTCAAGTGTTCCGGGAAATAAAAAATGCCAGACCGTCAGGTTAATTCGCAGAAAGCACCTGCTGTTTTTGGATGCATGAGAGTATGTCCTGCATGAAACTTTGGTGCTTTCTCATGAAATCCCTCTTCACATGAAACTGGAATTGATGAAGCAATTTGTGAAGTCACTTCCAGAAGATATAAATCGCTTCAAATACTCAATATCAAAGTTTCCAAGCCTCTTGGAGGCGAAGTTGAAGGACATTGTTTTCTTTGGACGAGATATAAAACGGATTATGGCTGATTGAAGATTATTCGATGTAAATTTTCGTCGAACTAGAGTAGAGATGAAAATAATTGAAAATAAATCGGACTCTTTTGAACTCTTCCACACTCTATCAAAGCAATTTCTCAACTATATTTTCCGCAACTCACACTATCCAAAGTTCTGCTCATAAAAACTGGAGATCACTAACCAATCAAGAGCCATCCTCTTCCTAATGAATGAGTGAAAATTACTTTTCACTCCGCCAATTGCTTAATTTCCGTTGTGGACTGGTGAGGCCATTGTCGTCCATTGTTGAGGAAGTCGCCGGAAACAAGACAAAGATGGAGCGCAGACAGAGAAGATACTGAACCTCGTGTAATGAAATTCGTATGTGAGGGCATTTTAGAGTAGCCCATTCCGGATTTTTCCGAGCGGAAGTAATTCCCCAGGCAGCAAGCTGACGTCATAATGACGTCTCTTTTTGGTATTTATTGGTCCGCAACGTCATATTACCAAAAAATGACGTGAATACTGACGTCATTTTTTGAATGTACTGTAGACGTCATAACCAGGACGTTAGTTTGACGATATTTTTACGTCATTATAAAACGTTAACTCATTGTTTTATATTTTTGCATTTTGATGATTATTCCAATGATCCTTATAGGTTCCTAAATATTTTTCATCGAAATGCAAAAGTTAAACGAAAGTTTACCATAGATACCTTAAAGTGTGTATAGGCAAGTGTACATTGTAGGTACAGAATGGAATCAAATTTCTCTTTAGGCGAATAAACAGACGCAATATAGGTATTATTATTCAACCACAGCCCATCTTTTATGAGGTTCGTATGATTATCAACTCATTGAAAAACAGTTTGAATTTGGCGCTTCAAAACAAAACGTTCATTATTTGTTTGGCGTTCGGCAATCTCCGGAGTTATCGGTATCGGACAAGTTCGGCCACAAGCCAACACGCAACGTTGACGACGCACACGGCCACACGCCATTATCACAAAAATTTTGAGGTTGTTATGTATTCGATTTCGATTGAAATTTCCTATTGATTACAGAAGTCGATTTCCGACCGTCGGTTGTGAATTGTGCATTTCCTTTACTAGTGATTTGTAAGGTAAGTTTAATATTTGGTCTATTGCATGTATTGGATTTGATGTCATGTACTCACCACTTACTATGATTCCTGTACCTATATCATGATGCTACGTTATTTTAAGGCTTTTTCCTTTTTGTGAAAATAATTGTATCCTTAAGGTTAGTGTGCTGATTAAACTCACTAGGATTTTTTGTCGAGATACTGAAATAATTTGATGAAAAATCAAGAAACATATGATGAGAGTCCAAATTAATGTGTTAATACTGGTGAAAAGAAGCTTCTTATCAGTGAATCTACCTATAGAAAAAGAAAGAATCTTAGTTATATATACACAATTCACTTATTTTGGTTAACTGTATAATAAATAGAGTCGACTCTTCTAAGCTATGAAAGATCTTGAGATGAGTCTGCACAAATAACTTTCTGTTCTGACAACTCAAGGTACTTCTTTCTTTCATACTTTTCCAATGGTTTTTTCCTACATATCTGTTATAACTGGTGGTAATCTAGAAGACAGAACTTTCAACAATTTGTTCGACCAAATGAAATTTTTAAAATACTATCACATCTGTATATTTTTGAAATTTGTTGTTTTAATAGTTTGTGAATAATAGTAGAGTTTTCATTTATCTATTGGTCATTAACCATTAAATTATATATATTTTTTAACAATAATTTTTTATTTCTAGAAAGTTCCTGTGCCTTGGGGATTTCTACTCTTCTCACATCCCCAACAAGTGGAGTCGACTCTTCTAAGCTATGAAAGATCTTGAGATGAGTCTGCACAAATAACTTTCTGTTCTGACAACTCAAGGTACTTCTTTCTTTCTTACTTTTCCAATGGTTTTTTCCTACATATCTGTTATAACTGATGGTAATCTAGAAGACAGAACTTTCAACAATTTGTTCGACCAAATGAAATTTTTAAAATACTATCACATCTGTATATTCTTGAAATTTGTTGTTTTAATAGTTTGTGAATAATAGTAGAGTTTTCATTTATCTATTGGTCATTAACCATTAAATTATATATATTTTTTAACAATAATTTTTTATTTCTAGAAAGTTCCTGTGCCTTGGGGATTTCTACTCTTCTCACATCCCCAACAAGTGGAACAAGTACCCCTACATCAACTATTCACAATAAAATTTGGCATTTTTTCTTCCTAATGAGCTAATCAATTTTTGGTTTAATTCAAATGTTCTGAGTTAACAATTTTACTCTTGATAATTGTGATCCTCATAGTTCAAAAAAATAACTCCCTCTACTCAAACTGTTATTTTATATATATAATATAAATATATATATTATATTTCATTATATCTTTATTATATCCTTTGATGCCGATGGAACATATAGATTTTCGTTCTCTAATTGTGATTTTATTTACAGACCTTATAACATCATAGATAGGATATTGATTTGTATATGCACTAACATCCAAATAATATGAGCTTGAGACTAGCAAGTGAATACAAATAATTTTGAACCAATATCAATATATATATATATAATAAATAGGGACGGCCCATTAACGTCGAAATATAACGTCATAATGACGTTACAGAATGACGTCTTTGGTCTGTGACATATTCACGTCATCCTACCGTCTTTATGGCGTCATTCTTTTCGTCAGCAGGACGTGTCTGGTGTCGAAAAAATGACGATAAAATCACGTCAGCTTGCTGCCTGGGTCTCCGGTCGGTATGATGAATATTGTTTGAATTGTTACGGGGATATATGGACACATTCCGTTTGGAGTTGAGGTTTGCTTGATGGAAAATAACCATATTGTTTTAATTTATGTTAATATATCATTGTTATAGTCGATATTCTCTGACCATTTACGAATATGTGGCACTTTTTCTAACATAAACCAGAGAATAACTTATTTTCGTATCTACGTAATTAACTTTCAATTCATTATGAAGGATCTCAAATTTTCAAAATTTTGCTCGAAATTGAGCAAAATTTCGAAGTAGGTTTTTCGACCTCAATTTATAGTGATTCTCTCGTATTTTGACGCACTGATTAGGAAAATATGGTTATTTGAACTCGTAGAGCTTCAGGAACCTGAAAAAATCGCGAAAAAACAATCAGAAAATTTCAAAGTAGGTTTTTCGACCTTAATTTATAGTGATTCTCTCGTATTTTGACGCGCTGATTCCGAAAATATGGTTATTTGAACTCGTAAAGCTTCAGGAACCTGAAAAAATCGCCAAAAAACAATCAGAAAATTCCAAAGTCGGTTTTTAGACCTTAATTTATAGTGATTCCTACGTATTTTTACATGCTGTATATCATCGTAGAAAACTTTAGATAAATCCTAGCCATATTAATCACATAAAAACGCCTACAGAGGTCGGGCAGCTCTGTAATTCTTGCTATTATCTAACTAGACATGAGCTCATTGTTATACAGACGGATCGTTCCAAACAGAGATAGGAAACCACAGAACGAGACCAACATAGATAGTCCACCATGCAGGAACGGTCATCCATCAGAATATTAACCTCGACCAGTGATAGCCAGGATGCATTGTCAACTATAATTCGTTGAATTCATCATTAATATTATACGTGGAGTTCCAAAGCTGATGTGACCAAATCAGATTTTCATGAAAATTCCTAATTGGGGTGATGCGTTTGAAGGATTTGTCATGGACATCATTATAAATGTGCTCTACTCTACCTACACTCATTTGTTCCTCTTGTTTTGTTCACCGGATTGATAAACCTAACCTAACTTAACCTAACCTAACTTTGTTTTGTTTTGGAGTATCGATGACAATTGACAAAGGACAAGTGACCGTACCGCACTTTCTGGTGAGCTGTCACAAATCTCTTGCTTCAATAAATAAACTCCATGGTAATTATAATGCCTTGAGCAAACATCTGAATCCCATGATCGCGTTTTTGTTCAATACATCTAGCTACACATATTACCATCCCCTTCAATGTTCTATGAAGTATAATGAATCAGCTCTGTTTTCGCGGTCTCTTAACCTCAAACTCTCAATTGAAGCCTTCATAGCCTTATGTAAATATTGTGGTATGCAAATTTACAGAGTATTTATGAGGGACGGTCTCACTTCTTTCAGACTCGCTCACTATAAAATTCTACCGCTCATTAACATTTGTGTGGGTGTTTGAGCTTAAACTCCGTTTCTTATTATGAATGTCAGTTAACAATTCCGAGGGGAATTCATTCTGAAGGTTAATAGAATGAAGAACTGGATAATATTCATCGCATTCCTGCATTCGAGATTTCCTTTGTTACGTACAAGTCCACTTTTCAGTGAGTTGTAGTTGTATCATTCCATATACCTTCCATAAAATGTAATTCACTGAAAAATAAACATTTTCCACATTTTGTACCATTTTTAAGCTCCACATTTATTTTTATAATCAAATGGAGATCAGTCAACGAAATGGAGTTGGAAATAAAACATTTCCAGAGAGATTTTCCATAACCACGATATCCGTGAAGTATTGAAGCTTTTGTAGCAACATCGAACTAATTATCAATCACATGCTTGATATCTTTCACAAAGAATAAACTCGAATACAGTAGTTTTACGCTTTTTATCTGTCTCACTGAATTGACTCAACTGTAACGGTATTTCCTTTTCGAATCCACTGATGCAAATAATAAAGGATTTTATCAACATTAAAATACCTCTATAATAAATCGAAAAACTCTCCTGTAACACTCCTACCTATCATTACAGTTATGTTCTCTTGTTTTTGCATTCCTATCGGCCATTTTGGAAGAGGGTGTTTAGCAAAAACTATTCGCACAGTTAACCCTCGAACAGATGTTATTGATCAGGATTTCAGATTGTCCTCAGGAATTTTACTGTCAGTGATGAATGGATAGATACTAGGGCTTAATCCGACCATTCAAAAACAGCATCAACGTGTTTGATGATTCGAAAATACACGATCGTTCAGTAGAATTTCAATTAATAGCAGGCTTTCACTATCTAGTAGGGGCAGTTAAAACAAAATTTCTTTGGAAACGCCTCATGATCTCATACTTCTCAGTGCCAATGCTGATTCGTTGTATCTCAATCATAATAAGAAGAATCATTTTCGAGGGCAGATTATTTATAACATTCCCACAGGAGAACTTTCCCTTTTCTCTTAACTTCATGGCCTACAGCAACGAATTTCTGCCTTCAAAATATGCACCCTTGTCTTTCTCCACTCATTTCTATTTACAGAGATAGGCATACACCTCGTATTTTGATTGAAAAGGGCTCCCGCTCGGATATATTTATTTGAATACATGTATTATCAATGGAGGGCTATATTTTCGCATTTGAACTCTAGAAGACGAATTAGATAGATTGATGAATTCGCAGAGGATTCAGTTGGATTCAAAGTTGAAGAAGCTCTTCCAACTATTAATTAAGAACTCTGCTTGTGAATGTTTTATTTGTAGTTCAAAAGGATTTTGACCTAGAGGAAAACTGAGAGTCTGTATCCTCATTCATTTCGCATTTCAAGAGAAAATTATGTTGAAACAAAGTTGCTTACAGTTACATTCAATGCAATTTCAACAGAGAGCTATCAAAATGGGGTAGAAGGTATAGAAATGATGATATTTTAATGACGATTACATCAGCATCGATAACAATGTGCATTTTGATCTCACCCTGTTCGTATCCCCACAAAATCGCCTATTCAGAAAGAAATGTAAACACGTTGAATGATATACGTATCGGGAAAATTCAAACTGCGGGAAGTACATTTTCATCCACCGTTTGCTATATATTTCTCCCTTTTCCCGACAGGATTCCATTAAGAAGCATTTATCAATATTTAATGACACCTCATTTTGGTGGCACCATTCGCATTACGCTGGATCCTTTTTTCGAATTTTGTATCTGCGGAGGAAAAATCATCAGTCCAGAATGAGCATCGTGATAAGATTCATCCAGAGAGATAATCATTCATGAAACGACCTGTCATCGAGATGTTTTTTGATACATTATAGTTTCCTCAATTGAACGAGATTTATCTTTGATGAAGGTAGCGCTTTCTGAGGTGGTTATATTGAGTTTATTCATTTCAATTTCCCAAGGGAGAAGATGAATGGTGGCACTCAAGCAGCATCTATATCGATCTATAGGGTGGTTTATCTCAGACTGCGAATGCCAAAATAGTGTCGTGATATCTCTGATGATCATCCCCAAAAACACTCATTTCACCAAGCAACTCTTTGGTTATTAGATTGGCAGCCTACCACTTAGCTTTACTGTCACTTCAAGTCGTAAGATATTTTTTATGGGCAAATTATGTTTTCTTGTACCTGGATTGGTTCGACTTAATCGAATTTGAAGATTGAGTGCATACGGAGACATAACTGTCACGTGAAAACGGAAGTTGTTCTGTCTTCAATGTTTTCGTGGTTTAATTTTGTAGGTTAGGTTGTTTCCAAGGACTCGAGAATCGTAAATAAGACCGGATATGTTTCTTTTCGGTAGTAACTATGTATGGGCTCTAAATTATCGACATTCCACTATGAAACTAGGGAATGCTGAGGCCATTACTCTTTTTATCTCCTACCAGTTGGCACTGGCCATAACGAAAAGAAAAAAATCGAGGAGATATGGGCTAGTAGACGTTCTTTCTGTGAGACAATGAAATAATAAATATAGTGAAGCCGAGATAAAGTATTTGGCGCCATTTCAAGATTCATGCAGCAGAGAACGTTGCCAACTGTAGCGGAAATAAACTTTTTGGCGCAAAAATAATTATTCCGTTTGCCGAAATTATTAATCGATTATTCACGAGCATAGGGATTCGTAATCCGTGATTTCAATTCGACCAAGTAACTGTATTTCACGTTGGAGTTGAATATACAGCTCATCTCCCCAACTTTGTCGAGGGTACGTTTCTCAAACGTCATTACATTTTATCGAAGAAAAGTTTAGAGTTCGGTAATATTCCCTTTTACCAAGTTTTCATTGGAGCTAATGCGATTAGAACACATTTTATACTCCTTAACTGAATATTCGATATTCTTCGGAAGGACTCTGCTGAGTTAATTATTAGATCCACTGGTATACAAAGAAATTGTGAATACATTCTCCTACCATTAAAGATACTCATGCTCCAAAATGTTGTTACTTGTCTTCATTGAACAACTTATCGAGGAATCTTTTCGACAAACATAAAATCTACTTCAAGACCTGTCATTATCTCTCCCCTTCTTCATTGGAATGATCATCTGCTCCTCATTAAATCCACAGGGGCCTTTTCAAAAGTGGTTCATCCTTTTGGCTTATTCATTTGTTCTGTAATCACCTCTCAAGTTATCAGTATTCAATTAAATTCCAAAGCATAATTGTGCTCAATTGAATCAAATATCCTTGAAACTGTATATTTTTAAGGTAGAATAAATTATTTGAACAGCCTTCGAGCAGACAAAATATTTGCGTACCTCTATCAGTACAAACTGAATTTCTGTGATGAAGCAGTAAAAGTAAACAGTGACTAACCCACCGCCTGCGGTATTTTTAATTTATACGAAAAACACCGCCGAACAAGTGTAAAGGGGCAGAAGCAAAAGAGAAACGTTGGAATTGACAGGTGCTCGTGATTGTTCGAGAATTTTGTTTCTTTGACCTCAGGCCATGCTCAACAAATCATCTTTCGTCGGAAACGACCAACTAGAATTCAATCTATCCAGTTTTTCTGGCAGCGCTTCCAGACCCCTATTTTCAGCTTGGCAAGCACATAACAGGTTCAAGTCTCGGCAGTGCTGATATTGAATGAAATGAAAGATAATGAAAAAGTCATTTCTCACTTGGAATAATAGAAGGAATATACTGGTCAAGAAGAGAACTGTGATCATTAGGGTTTGGCGACATTTTGGAACAACTGACGTTTTCGAACACACTGAGTTACCAGAAACATTATATTGGACAGGCAAAGGATAGATTTTCACAGCTTTGATGATCCTCTACAGCTACCAACGGGAATTGAAGAGAAGCAAAAATCAGAGTAGAGTTCCAGTTGAATACCTAGCATCTAGTCCAGTTATTCGAAGTCTTATTGCCGATGAAACGATTCCAAGCCATTCAGAATCGGCGAATTTTCTACTGGAATAGACGATATCCAACTGAACGCTAACTTAAAGGTGATCCACTTGAATTGTCCGCCAGCTTATTTTATGAGGGAAAATGGTCTCTTCTTTATGCTGCTTCAGATGTGTGCTATCTGTGTCTCGAATTATGCCGCAGAGCTAGGTTCTTAGGTGACTCCTCTAGCTTCGTGGAAATTCATGCCTCCTCGGAATTTGACGCACTGCACACGACAAATGATGGATCCACAAGAAAAAGCAGCCATTACGAATATTGGATGATAGTAGAGTAAGAACTGCACAATTAGGTGTACCGTTTTCTTGAATACTTAAATCCTCTGGAGAGTTTGATTACTATTACCCGTGATCGGAAAAGTCGCATTTCCAACCGAAGTTTGATTGTCAGTTGGGATGAAATTTCAGAAAGTTCTGACGACTTCTTTGTGCTTTAAACTCCCCGAGATAGCTTTTTCACGTTGAATGGCTTCGTAGAAATATGCCTCGAATTGTAAATACGAGTTATGTTCATAATTCTTGACATTATGTTCATAATTCTTGACATTTTTGTCCCCAAGAAGAAACGTTCTTCAAGAAAATTTCCCATTTGGTTTTCATCCGAGTTGAAAACTCTCATATTCAGGAAGAAAGCTGCTCATAAACTTTATAAAGCCGATTCATCTCAACAAAGCTATTTAGAATTCAGTCAATTAAGATCCAGATGTAAACTTCTTTCTAAGGAGTGCTATAATAATTATGTAACTGACACCGAATCACACATACAGTCAAATCCTCACTATTTCTGGAAATATGTGAACTCAAAAAGAAAGTCTAATGCTATACCTAACAAAATGCATTTAAACAACACTCATGTCAACTCCGGTCAAGATATTGCTAATTTGTTCGCTGATTACTTTGCATCGGTTTACTCAGACGCCATCTGCCAATCACCCACCCTTGAAACAGCCCACAACATTAACATACCTAATTTCCATATCAATATATCTGAAATATATGATAAACTTTGTAATCTTGATCCAAATAAAAGTGCTGGACCTGACGCAATACCACCCTCCATTCTGAAATACTGCAGCTTCACACTCTCCCGCCCTCTCTATTTTATTTTTAATATGTCCCTTGCAACAGGTACCTTCCCCTATAACTGGAAACTCAGCTATGTGATACCCATTCATAAATGCGGTGACTTGTCTGATATTAAAAATTATCGCCCCATATCCATATTAAGTACCATTCCAAAACTATTTGAAAGCATTATAACGGATTATCTATCAAAAATTTTCTCAAGCGTTCTGATTCAGGAGCAATATGGATTCCAATCAGGCAAATCTACCGAACTCAACTTAGTAAATTACATAGACTACTTGTCGGATGCCCTGGAGACAGGGTATCAGGTGGATTCTATCTACACAGACTTCTCCAAGGCATTCGACAAAGTGAATCATAAGCTCTTAATACACAAACTAAGTAGTTTTGGCATATCAGAGTCATTTCTAAACTGGATTCAAGATTACCTCCATGAGCGTACACAAGTTATAAAAGTACAAAATTTCATATCACGTGAAATTGTAGTAGCATCGGGTGTTCCGCAGGGTTCTCACTTGGGTCCCCTGCTTTTCAACATTTTTATAAATGACATAACGTCAGGCATCTCGAATGGAACAACCCTATTATTTGCTGACGATCTCAAATTATTTTCCAAGATTGCTTGTCCCAGCGATGCACTAAATCTTCAAGCTGATCTTGACCGCATTGCTAACTGGTGCCAACTCAATGGTATGGTTATAAATGTCAATAAATGCCACCTGATGAGATTCTACCGTTCCAAAAAACCCATCATTATTGATTATCACATTAACAATATAGTTTTAGATGCTGTTCCTAACATCAAAGACCTGGGAGTCATCTTTGATCCGACATTGAACTTCAATTTACATATTTGCTCTACAGTAAACAAAGCATTGAAACTACTCGGGTTTATAAAAAGGATAACATCGGACTTCACAAACATAACCTCCTTACGAACTTTATATTGTGCCTTAGTCAGACCCCACCTCGAATATTGTTCTCTTGTTTGGAACCCTTACTACAATGTCTACTCCCAAAATATTGAACGTGTGCAACACAGATTTCTAAATTATGTCAATTTCAAACTGCACATATTCCTTGATTATCAACAGTCCGAGCAACTGACGAATCTATCTCCATTATCTCTGAGGAGAAAACACAGAGATTTGGTATTCCTTTACAAAATCATTAACGGTAAGTTAAAATGTCCCCATCTTCTATCTAAGATAAATTTCCAAGTACCTTTACGCACCACTAGACTTCACCAATCATTTTACAACCCGTTTCATCGCTCAAACTATGGTTTCAATAGCTGTCTATCCCGAATTCAAAGACTCGCAAATGGGTACGATCAATTGGATTTTTTCAGCCTGTCACTGCCCGAGTTCAAAACTCGTCTTATCCTGCATGTTGTCTCGTAAACAGTTTTTAACAGTTTTGGCTTTCTTTTTGAGTTTTCCTTTCTAATATGCAACCGTATTTTGTCATTCTTGTTGAATTTATTTTATATGTCTATTTATGTATATATGTACTATCGTACTATTTTACCGTATTACTTGTGTAATGTATAACTATATATGTAATCTATTATTGCTTTGTTTGTTGTCTCTCTCTGATTGACACAACTTGTAATTAACGTTGTCCTGTACTGGGCTTGTCCCGTAGAATAAATAAATAATTCTAAGCCTTCTTCCTGGATTCCATCGAACTGTCTACTTGAGATTTAACGTCTGTGATTCTTGCAATTTACCCGGCGAAATTCAGGACTGGATTGCTCCCCACTAATTGGGGATGTTTGTACAGCTGCAGCACGTCTATCTCACCAGTTCAGTAACTCCACGCACCCTGTAAATGTCATTCGTCAAGTGTTCCCCTATTTATCATCCTCCAGGAATTTATAGTTACGTTCTACAACGAGAATCGTAGTAATAAATCGATGGTGATGCGTTTAGCATTCTGTCACATTTAACGCAGAGAATTAAACCCGAAACGGGGTTGTTCCGCTTATCTTAATAGAATTATCCACTGGATCACATAGACCAGGTCTCCGTGAAAAATTAGACCATTATGTGCTTGTCACTGTTCCTAATATTAGTCAGCATTGTTGATATATAAACTTTTAATCCACAGGGAAGATCAAGATGTTAATGATCATTCTTCTCATAAGCAGTCAGTGATATTGAAGGAATTTTCATTTGGTTCTCTTCAGAAAGTTTCATACACAATAATTACCCTTTGTTTGAGAAATGCGTTTATGAGGGACCCTTCAAAATATCCTTGTCCTCTTGCCCGCATCTCCAGAACCCCCAAACAGAGTGTGATCGAACATATTTTTTCCGGGCACTTTTCTTGTAAAAATCATTTTTATCACGTCATAATCTAGCGTGATAGCAACTGTGGCTGCAAATGTTTTCTCGGTATAATATTTTACAGTTTGTTTTCGACCCCGTGTCATTTTTATATTTTATGTGCACGCACTGCATGTCCGTGTAACTCCCCCACGGTTAAGTTAGGGCTCATGTACGAAATTGATGATAAGAAATCGCCATTCTCCCATATAAAAACGTCATGCCACGATATATTCACATTTACATTGCTGTCCCAATATGTATGGAGCTCTAAGGGGCAATTTATGCACCGTAATCATCACCTTAATCACTGTCACGATCCTGGTCTTAATTATATTGAAGGAAAAATCATGTTTATGCGTAGTAGTCTGAAGCCCACTGACAGATGACACGTCCTGACAACTGTCACAACTCAGTAATAATGAAAAAGCGAATGGAAGTCGGGGCATAGAGTGACTCAATCAACTCCAAAGTGGACATGGAATTGGAGATCCAGGAATCACACAGTTAGTTATCCGGTAAACGTGGATCATTCGAAATTTTCAATTGACCCGGTTCCAGAACTTTATTGACGCTCAGTAAACGTATTAGCTGCCAATCACTGCAATAAACGGCATTGCTTGTACTATATTAGTTTGCTTAGCTATTCAGTCCCCACATGTTCATTGACATACATCGATTATCTTGGAGTAGGGTGTTGTCTTGCACAAAGATTATTAATGTTGTCATTAATGTTCGCAGTGGAGCTTGGAGCGTTCGCAAAAATCGATAGCCTATTCAGAATATGTAAATGGGCTCGTGACATCGAAAGAAGTGTCAAGCACAAAGTCACAAAAGTGAATGGGACAAAGAAGCAATCTCGAAACCCAATAGAAATGCCATTGAATAATCACGTGGGCTTCCAAAATAACAGATGAAATTGAAATGGGAGCGTACGAGCCGGAACCAAAAAGACAAAAATGAATCGTGTTGAAGAGAGCTTGATGCTAACTATACAGATGAGGAAGCGACAGCTATTTTTCTCCGCGTAGAACAAGAGTTTGATTAGCTAGATCATTGTATTTTTTCATTAAGACTAGATGCTTTCAGATGTTTCATCAAGACGATACAATTTAGAGGATCTTTAGATATATGGCATTGATGTGATTGGAAACCCAATAAGTACTTTTTGATCTGCAAGTTGTTTAACTGTATGACCCTGAATTATTTAAGCTGGTCAGTATGAATTTCAAATTACTTTAGCTTCAATGGCCACGACATGAAAAACGAGTGAAGGTTAGGCAGAGATCCAGACATACATCAAATATTCTGATGGATAGCTGGATGGTTAGATTCAATCCACTTTAAAATGTGTTCCACGATTTTGTAGCCAGCATGTTGTATATGGATGACGAAGAACAACGACTTGAGCGTAATATTCTGATTCCTTATATTCTATTCTCCGCGGATTGGACTTGTTCAGATTCATAATTTGAATATGGTCTACAATTCAAATATACTACGAACCCTCTTCTGAGGTATTTGCAACTTTATTGGATATGCAAGATAAATATCCGGATTTGAGCTTATAACCGTTCCACATTTCAAGTTCGCCAGTTGTTCTTTCCGATGACTGTTAATCTTGGATCTGGAAACTAACCGGAGAAGAAACTTCGGAATTTTTCAGCATCAGAATTTCATCGGTATCTTCTTCCAACTGTAAAATTTGTAAGCCGAAATCAGCCGAGGAAGTAATTAGTCTCTTTGTTAGATATCAATGGCGATTTCGAGGTTTACAGGAAAACTTATTGAATGATAATTAACTCGACATCCCCTATTTTTCATGCGGTTACGCAGCGCCCTCTACGGTGGTTGAAATGATGATCGTATGTTGTTGTTGAGCAGAAAAATTCTGTTTCTGTAAAATATGCAACATGCATAGCATTTCGACAGTCAACATGAACAAAGGAATTCGGAGCATGTGACACGGAATGACGAGAATCGCGTGAATAATTCGAAGTTTGACATGTGAAGTACCGTATCCGAGGGAGATACACTGGATGTTGCGTTCTCAAATTTTAACTTCAACTAGTTTTCTGTCTTCCTTCCCGAATTCCGATGTTCCCTGTCACATTGTTCTGCGTCATTTTGATATATCGCCGAAATTAAACCACTCTTGCTCCCCGATAGAGCTGGTGTCTTATAAGCACCAATAGAAAAATTGAACTAATGAGTTTGAAAACATCAATCAGCGAGAACGATCTTGAAGAAAGACTTGAATGAGACAACTTTCAGCCTCGAAATTAATTCCAACTCCGAACAAGGCATACATTCATTATTTCATGGAACTAAGAATACACAGACACTGACAGTTTTGACAGATGAACCATGGATGTTGCATAACCCCATCCATTTCGTCATACATACTCCCACGTTAATCTCGATTTAGTGGCTGTAGTGTAAACCTATATTTAGTCTTCCGTCTCACTCCAAAACTATTTCGTTTCGTTCGGTTTTCCACTGATATTCAACGTGATGTCATAATATTGAGAATTTCTTCGATCGTTCTCTTGGGACTCATGCATAAATATCACTGAATAAGTTCCTTTCAATAGCTCCATTTGCATATAAGCCCCTATGTTGTTGAGGCATGATAGCGATTCCATATACCTACCTTCCAGCCCGCATTCTCCATCGTTGCATACATACTATAATAACCTGGACGATAAAACAAATTTGAGGCTGGGTATTACACGGGATTGAGATTTCGGCAGCTCATATTAGTACTTGATTTGTATCGGGAATTCATCCTTATCACATAAATATAAGTTTGTAAGTATCAGGAATGTTCATTCAAAACTAAAAAAAGAGAAATACTTTGCTCCTGTCACTTTTCTGTATTCATTTATGGAGGAAGCAGAAGAAGCGAATCGACAACTGACAGTTTGAGGTTAGAAAAAATGGAGCTTTACACGATTGGATACTCCAGAAATAGTAGTTCGTACATTTCATTAAAAATATGGTCGAAATAGCGATTTAAGTTCGTCAACTGTGAAGAGATGTATTGAAAAATCTTGCGTTAATTTTGGGATACCCTTTATAAAGGTGATTTTTTGGAGGAAAATATTAAGAATGAGCCAATAAAAGGTTCCTATCCACGTATTCATCCAAGCTATTCAAAACTCAAGAGTTGGACTTTTCTTTATTGATTGCCTCGCAGTAATGCGAGAACTCGTCTGAAAATATAGAAATTTGGTATGCCTCCATGCTTTCCTGTGCCATTCTCATCCACCTTCCTACTTCTTGCGTCCCTTACAGACGAATTCACACACAAATATTTTATTCCCGTTGAGTCTCTCTCTTGCTCTCCTTATCGACCGCTGCGAGCTATCAAACTCTCGAATTCTCATTTCCATATCATGATAGATCTCAACGGATCTCAGACCCCGGAACCTTAGCATCCTTTCCGGCGTCAAAGTACGACCAGCAGTGGATTGGGATTTTTTTCGAACTATCGAAAAGCAGATTTTCCGAACAGGAAAATGGGGATATTTTGATCCATGGATTCGTTGAGGATGTATCTTGAACATATCTCGATGTAATGTTGCGGTCAAGTAAAATTTCTTTGGGAATCAAGAGTTCTCTCACCAATCTCAGCAATAAATTTGGAGAACTCATAGTCAATTTGAATCCAGATCTTTTAAACGACATTCTTTCACGTTTCTGATTTAGTAAGTTATGAAGAATCAATCAGAAAACTACTACTCTTCAATGTTCGTGTCTCCAAAACATTGACTTTCCTTCTTGTAACATGTTCAGAATGGCTCTTTTTTGCAGATCATCTAATTTGACCACAAGAAGATAGAAAAGAAGAAAGCTAGTGATAGCATCACCACAACAGAAGGACCATCGATGAATACTTAACAGGTAAGACATCTTGAATTTTCGAAACGGCCAGATTTCGAATCCATCCAAAGGAACGTAGTTAAACTCCCCTTTGGGGATTCTGAATCAGATGAATTGAATTCTTAGTACCTGCGAATACCTGCATTTTGTACACATATGAGCCTGAAATTTATCTTCAGCTTATCGATTTCTGGAATCTCTTCGATTTGTTGACCAGGCATGTAGGTTTTTTTCTGGAAAGGATATATTTTCAATGGCCCTTTGCACGGATAACTATTCTGCCTGTAAAAAATTCCAATATGGCATCAATCGGAACAACGTCGTCGATTTTCCAACGTCAAAAAAGGTAGTCACGTGAGATTATTACTTCCAAAGCAAACGCGAAGTTTGGCTGTAATCGAACAGTTTGTTTGATCATCCCCAATTGCATACGGATTAATCAGGGAAATATTGATAAATTTTCCATCGAAACTCTTATGAACCTTGTTCCCAACATTTTTTCTGATCGACGTTTAGTTTGGGAAGGGTGAATGAAGTTTCAAACTGAGCAGCAAATATTTTTCGGTACAGACAGGAAATCAACTTTGAGAGGACTGATGAAAAACTCTCTCAAAGATTTCATTAGCGAATTCATGTACCAGAAAATCTGATAATTTCATCAGTTGATTCAGCAAAAGAATGCGATGATGAGGAATATTCTTCAGCACTGCTCCACAACTGATTGTGTTTCAATAACCCCTGATTAAATTTTATACAAACTCAATTCTTTCAGGAAACACGAGATGTGTGTCTGCAAATGAGAATGAAATTTCAACCCATACGTTCCCACTTTATAATAACTGAGTTTGATGGCCACAAATATTCATGCAAATAACTTTTATCAAATTATTTTCCATACACAGCAATGCAATAAGTAACTCGATATATATTATTCGAGAACTATTCGTGATATTGTTTACATATTTCCCAACCAAACGAGTCTCCGAATAATCCGACCAATGAGTTTTTACACTCCGAATACTAATTTTGGAACATCATATGATTTATGTTAGAGCTTGACAGGCTACATCAGTCGCCACATTTATAACCCATCACACTGTCTTTTATTTGCCATTTTTCAAGCTACTAGTCTGGATATAATATTAATTCGAAATAAACATGTGGTTAGCTTTAGTTACACTTTTGTTGGATTGCATTCTCTAGGAAATGTTAATTTCACAGTACGAGCACAGTGACGTACCACGTTGTGTCTGTAAGTCCAACGTTATTCATGTGTTTTCATGTGGATCCCAACCATGATTCTGATCATCAGCCCAGTAGGTAATTTCTGGTATCCAGGCTAGAGATAGTTTATTTTGACTATCCGAGTCTTACTGGAGCTTTTTCGTGAAAAGTGTGGTTATGTTTGGACCCGGTCCTAATGGGATACCCTGTATAATCGACTGCTAACTTATACAGTCGGATAACACAGAAACACCATTTAATACGCGCCAGCGAGATAGTTACATTATGTGGGTTGATTTCAATCCAGAACAAGCCATATCGTGTCTGTCTAGTGGGCAACTACTTTCCTGGATTTTCCTGTTGCCGGTTGTCCAGTGACCATAATCTCCCGCATATAGCCATAGCCATAGCGTTTCGGTTTTGTGCCTCGATGAATCAAAATAGAAAAGCAGTTGGCGAAACGGTCCATCATAAATGCAGCTCTATGGAATCCATTTCACAAGTCATTGATCTCATATACTAGGTAAAATTTTCACATTTATATACGATGCATCTGTTACACGAATTACGAATATATAAAAAACTAGTTTATGAATTTGTGGTCAAGAAAGTCCTAACCTAACCTAACATAACCTAACATAACATAACCTAACCTGATATAACCTGATGCGAATTAGGCAATCCAAACCACGTGACATCCAATGTGGCGGCTTGGGGCACACAATGCGATACCTTGGCTAGTAAACAGTGAATTTTATTTATTTTCGGAGTTTTTTGGTGTTTCAAAACGGTATTCAGATGGAGAGGGAATATTTGAAGACATTGATGTTGAATAGCAGAGACGTTGGTGAAAAGTATGCTTGGAACTATTCATTCAGTTCATTCTTGCAGAGATAAGCTATAACTTATTGTAACTTATCTCTGATTCTTGTCACAGCATTCGTTTTCGATATTAAATGAAGTTAATTAATAATCTAGATCCTTTCACATTGGATACTGATGCTGATTTAGATTATTCAATTGATGCTGTTCTTCTTGTAATATTCTGGTCAAAAAAAATGTCTTCTGCAGACTCTCTGATACATCAGTTTGGAGTCAGTGAGATCATATCTCTTGATCGCAGCTAACCATAGGGCCCTTCGCTTCCTAGTTAAATCGTTCTTTCTCTATAACTGCTCTATAAGAACATGTGATTAGTAACAGTAGAAACCGATTACATGCCGACTTTATTTCGGTTAGTACGAGATCTACAGCCAACCACAATGCATGTGATAGGTCTTTTCTTCAGTAAAAGAGTTAATAATTAGCCACAATTTAAAAAACGCACTAGAGATAACTGAATGTAACAGTTTTCAACTCAAGTCACATATGTAAACACCAAATGTGTGCTCCAAGCCGCCACATTGGTTTTTCGCTTTGACAGATCGCTGGATTGCCTAATACACTAGTGATCACGAGTGATTACGAATACAAAAGGAATATATAGGTTATAAATATGTCATTGAAAAACCTCCATGTTTATTTCGACCATTTTGTTCAGAAAATCTCTCAGTTGAGCTAGTATATCCACCGGGGTATTCTTTTTTCGCGACTGAAATTCGCTAAATGGCGTGGAGACATATGACAGGTAGATGGGGTATATCCTCCACATTTAATCGAACAATCCCATAAATCAAATGTTATATCGATGGTATGGAATTCAGGGGAGTCAGACGTTTTGATTACTTCTGAAATATTGCTTTTGGCATTGAACGATTCGATGAAAAATTAGGCAGGCCACAGCTAACTGAATTGCTGTATATGATTTATATGGTAAGGGAGTTTCTGATTGCGATGTAGTACGGAGTTCATCAACCATAAAAACAGTGTCACCACAAATTTCGTTGGGGAAATCGGTTTGTCACTGCAGTACCGACACTGTTCGATTCGAAAGATACTTGAAACTTTTGAAACAAAACAATATCAAATGTCAATACGATATCAATTCAATGTCTCTACGCTCTCTTATATTTTATAATGAAAGTAGCAGAATCATATATTTGTTGTTGATTCGCCCCAAAAACTGAATTCTTACTCAATCTACAGCTACAGCATTCCTGCATGATGTATTTCTTCTTTTTCATACCCTGAGGATCCGTGTAAAAGTTTCAAAATTGTTCTGTATGTCACTAACAATTTTATTGTACAACAAATGATATGACTTGTTATGTGAGTTTCCTTAATAACTGTTACTCTGTACACCTTATTATTATCTGCTGCAAGCATCCCAAAGTTTTTCGTTTTGAATTTCAGTAGTATCATAGTCAGTGGAATATGGCCATAAAAAATTTTCAGGGACTAGGAGGAATTATTTCGTGCTTTTCAGCCCATCAGAAAGTTGTTTCGTGGCTATTGCAGAACTCCCAAGTCTAAATTGCAAATCAGCTATTCGATATTTCTATTCATAATCCCTCTCGAAAGATCACAAAGCGTGGTTTTTCCAAGTTAGCACAGTTAAACTAGCTCATTGTTCATAACCTAGTGAATCGAGACTTTCCAGGATTTGTTCGGGAATAATTAGACAAAATCTTCAAGCGAAACAAGTTAGCGAGCTACCGCGAAAAAGGGCTTTGTTCTCAGCACCACGTGTGCCAAACTTTTCCATGCATATCATTAATTAATTTCGGAAAATCGGCTCCTTGTTACTGACAACATGATTTACGACTCATTTTGTGAGTGGAAATCAAGCGGAAACATTGATTTCATGACTACGAAGAGGAGTTAATAGACTAACGATTTTCTTCTGGTAGTTCAAAGGAAATGTTTCAACGATATAAGACACCGTTTTCCACTAGGTGATATCGACAATTGCCTCCTCCAGGCCTGAAAATGAACTGATCAAATACGTGCAGCTTCTCAACCGGGGAAATCTGAAGAATATGCCATGGTCATCGATAATTTTATATAGAATACTCATCAAACTGAACAAAATTATGTTTCCCCATTAATAGTGAGCTAATTGAGAATTTCAAGATCCAAAATCAAAATTGACAGTTTACAGCTAGTGTGGTATAGTTTCAGACAATTTGGGGTAGACACATTTCATTGATTCACCCTGTATATATATGGGTTATACAAATTCGTATTTCGCTTTAATTTCGTGGTTATTGCATTCCGAATGAATTTCTACCGCCTCAATTCTCCATATGAATGCCGTATTCGGGAAAAAGGCACTAGTCTAGACATACGTCAAGTTGGCTGCACTGGCTAAACGTCACAAATCGAATGAAAGTTCTGATGATCAAAAATCGTGGAGCACTTGACTTGGTGACCGCTCGTGCAGAGAAGACCACGGTTACAGTTGAAACCAATATTTTCTAAAAAAAATTGGGCATGCCAAATTGATTTCTGAATGTTATTACTTCTGTAGAAAGAAAAATTGTTGGCATCTGGAAGCTGAAGGCCAAGATCCGTCTACCATTAATTACGGCTCCGCATTCAGAACACATTGCGAAAAGGGTCAGCAGGACTACTGAAATTGAGAATGATGAGTCTCTTGAGGTTTAAGTAAGTGGTATGAGCTCATCTTGACTTAATGCAATGATGAGGAGTGAGAACTCTGATCGTATTTATAGCTTCACAAAAACCTAATAGGAAACCTCAAATAACTGAATTGGAAAATTATTTCTTTGTACTTTTTCAGAGAAATGAAAATTGTCATCAGCTCAGGCTGGTCTTGAACACAACTTCTTCAAAAATTGCTTGTTTCAAGAGTGGAAAAATCTTGAGACTTGATTTTTTCAAAAAAATAACCATGATCGCTTATCCAAAAAATCAACTGCTGATCCATAGAAATGCTCTTCTCGTACAGTTCGTCACATTTCCATCCGAGATTCGTTCTTTCTGCTTGAGGAATCCAAATGCAAGGCAAACCAAGGACTACAATAATGAATGGATAGTTTCAAACACAATTCACCCGTACCCCTACCGAGCACACATGTTTTCCATGCAGTGGCGCAGTCAGCAAAATGTGCGGAAATCTCGACATAGGGCTCCACTCGGAAATCCACCGGAGACACAATCAAACGGAAATTTTAGTATGCATTGGACGCTTCGTATCTGGTAAATGCATTTAAAAGTCCACAGAGAATGCTCACAATACATATAGAGTGTGTCAATCCAATATCCCACGTTCAGGGGAAGTTAGAGGAAAATCGTTTAGTTCAGTGGTTAATCTCAATTGAACTGACACCGTTTTACTCTGTTGCTCGTGGTTGGGATATCTAGAAGAGATGTCTAATATTCTAGAAGATTAATACGTCTGTTGGTTCCACAAAGAATGTTCAATAGGTGGGAGAAATATTCCATCTCATGTGCAGTCATCAGTAGACAGATTCCACATTTTCTTCTACGAATTTTGACCTTATCGACACTGAAAGCCTTCATAAGAGCGATTTCTTGGTTCCTCAGCAGATCTATCGATCAGATTACAAAACGTCACCAAAGGATTAGGCTTTCCAGATCTTCAAGTAATCTTCTTGTAACCATACTCCATAGGCCAAACCTTGACTCCTCCATGTACCAGGAAGGTTTTGTTTTCTCCTACAGCTTTGTTGTGACCTAGTGAGAATTATGGCGATTGTTCTTCAATAAACTATTTGGCTTGTTCTCATTTCATCATTCACAAGATTCCAAACACTGTTGGGAGTTTTCCTCAGTGCGTTCGCTGGGGTCCCAGACAAGTTTGGAGCTAGCAAACCAATAACCATATCCCTGGTGTCAATTTTGTCGATTGAGGGATGTCGCTTCAGCAAACTTATGGGGATAGATGATCGCATTCGGAGAGAACGTGAGGTTTTTGGGCATTCCTTCAATATGATGGGTCCAGAGCTTCCGGCCTGTCCGGCGGTTAATTTCTCCATTACGCGCTCCGAACGACATCGCATTTAAATTATTAGTAATCCCTTAATCCCCCCATTAGGTACAGCAGTGACCGATCTATCCTGGAATTACAGGAATGGTGTAATTGAGGTTTGCCTCTTGCACGGTCGCTTGCTCCAACTATGTAATTAATGAGTGGCGCGATGCGTAAGGGTGCGCGTGCTCTAACATCAACCCTTCCCCCGCCGTGACTGCGAACTTCGCCCCCTGGGCCAACTATGATGGGTGCAACCTCATTCCTCAACTGGGCTGGTGGTTTCATAGCCGATATTCTATCAACGCCAGATAGTGATGAGGATGCGATCGCGTCTTCAGGGGGGCGGCTGCTGGCTTGTTGTGCCATGCTTTATCTTCTCGATCTTTACAGTTCGCCGTTGAACGTTGCGCCACCATCAGAAGGTCTCGACGCTCATGCTGAAACGCGAAATTTATACGGGAACTTTGCATGCCAGACTTTTTGATCGCGAACTTTTTCAATCGCTGCAAGACGCTTCCAATGAGAGATAACTTCTCTCGAAATGAGTTCTAACTAATTGAATGAATTCGGCGAATAATAATGATAGAGAGCTAACATGAATCCATGAATACATCGACATCAACTATAAATATAACATAAAGGTCACATAAAAACAGTTATCCAAATTCGAATACTCAGTTATCAATTATTTGGTGAATGAACTTCAGTTGATAGGAAATCACTTTTTTTCATTTGTCCTGCTGAGGATATCGAAAATGATCCTTCATGTATTCCATTGATATAATCCTTCAATTTTCATCCATACCTAAGAAAAGCTAGGTATTCAGCACCAAGACTGTATCAGGAATCACAAGATGAAGTTCGAACATATGACTATCCAGAAAATGATCGAAATTGAAGTACGAAAGAGTAGCTACCAAAGCTTAGGACTCAAAAATATAAAGAATTAATGAACCAGTGACGTTTCTTCGTGTGGTATCAAATGACATAAAGGAAAAATGAATGTAAATTTAAAGCAATTCACACACGAGCTATTATATATTACGTTAATATCCGTTAGCGAAACGTGATGATGCTACATCTGTCATCTACGTATTGCCCCCAAAAACCATCGACAACGATTCTCGCCTATCGCATATTAAGCAAGAACGCCACAATCGTCTCTTGGGGGCTCGAATATCGATTGGAAACCGCCGAAGTTTGGGCTGAAACAATAATCAAGTCTGGGAACGTCTTCGCTGATGAGAACCATTCGTAGCAGCCGATCATTGAAACAGACATTACTGGCAGCTACTAATTGGGAGTTAACATAACTGTCGAAGATCATTTTACTGTCGAGCATTAGGGCCTCCAGTCTCTAATTTCCGATGTTCGGTAGAGCATCGTATAGAAATGCGGTGGGAATACTGGGGAAAACAAAAAAGCTCCCCCTTTGTGAGCCGCGTGATCAAGGAACGTGAATAATGGACTATAGTGCGGAAATGAAGGATATTGCGAATTGCATTGCCAATAAGTAGCGTTTAAGAGTCGCATTAATCATATCTCGGAAAACACACAGGCGTACTTGGAATATATACGAAGCAAGAAAATACCAAAGCTTGGACTTCTCGTAGATCCAACAGGGTCACCAATTTCAGTTGACTTGTTGTTGAAAATGCCGGACAGCAAAGAGAAGAACAAACGCCCTGTGAGAGGAAAAAGGGTCCACTTCCGGATATCCCTGGCATCTGGTGTGATTGGGCAGAGTGTCCATACGTTGCTCCACCTTGTCAAACTGGAAACCTCCGATGAATGTATTTTGAGACAAGTCCCTGAAGTAGCGTATGAATTGTCGTGACCGAATTTTTATGCATTATTCATGTTCATTCGCTTGGTTCGACTGCAGTTGCCAACACAACTCAGAATCCCAAATATCATAATAAATGATTGAGCGAACATCAGTTGGAAAGCTGTCTGATTTCGTGTTTCTAAATATAGTTCAGTGTTAGACATCTGTCAGACAACCGCAGAGAAATTTGTGATTCTATCATCTGTTCATAATATTTCACACTACAATCTTATCCATTTAATTTAGATCGAGCATCGAATTCCAAGGTTCCAAGGTCATGTCAATCATTTCAAATGAAAGCAATAATTCCGAATATTGATTTGAATGAATTCGACTACACCCTCCATATTGTATTGAAATTCCCTGTAATCAAAGAACCGTTTGTCTACACATACGACTAGCCGCCAATTACAAATGGGTGGAGTTTAATATGAAATTCCTTCTGATTATCCACACACATGCCGACGGCGCCTTAGTTGATCATCTGAAGGGCCAAAGTTCCAATCGGAAATTCATTGTGATTACGGTAAGGCCTAAAGGCCTTTCGGATACCGCTGAATTGATTCGGATAGAAATATTCCTGGTCTTGTGTTGTTTTCTGAAATCGTAGAAATATGTTTAATTACAAATATATTGCGTTTGTGTTAGAGTAGAGATAATCGATTGAGTAGTTTTGCCGTGGAAACCTGTCAAAAATTCTCGAATTCACATTCATAATATCAGTTTGTAATGATGGTAGTTTTTGAGCATACCGATGCTGTTTCGAAAATGTGCGAGTCCTTCACGATTTGGTATAACGAATGATAGAAGTGGACGTAGGATTAATTATCTGTCGCGACCATTATTCATGGGAGCGAAAGGCCTGTTTTCTTGAGCGAAATGGACAATTTGTCACAAAGCCCAGCCACAGTGGTCGAAATGCTTTTGTTTTGTCCACCCCGCCATCTCATCGAGAAATATCAAAAACACACTTCCCCTCGCTCGTTTCTCACGTAATTTGTCATCGCGTAATGATTCGGACGTGATCTTTCTGCGAATAAAGAGATTCGGTTTCTGTATGACTGGAAACTAGACTAATTCAGCTAATTGAAATGGGACCGTAGGGCCACAGCGAACTTCAACAGGGGAAGTGACTCGATACTCTATACTCGACCGGGCATCCTTGGGAGCCTGAAGGGCTAATGAATGTAAATCATTGCTGGATATCCTCGAAATCGGCACATTCCCTGTGGAAATGGGAAATTTTGTAGCAGCGGTGATAACTCAAAAGCGAGACGACTAAAAACCGGTCTGTCAACTGCGAAGGCGTTGAAATTAGCAATTATTTCGAGATTGGGTGGCTGCAGAATAAATCAATGACAGAATCGATTCGTTCAGGCAATTCACAGAGGAAATTTCCAAGAGTCATGCATTCATTTTCACCTTATATACGAGTTTTCAGGCGAATTTTAAAGTTTTGGTCAAAATATACCAAAGGTATCCCACTTCTGATTTATTCGGAAAATTCGAGGGCATCCTGAATTCTTCATTATTTTCATTAAGGCCTCAAACTTTCCACAGCAGTATTTCCGGAAATTGTTGATTTCACCAATACAGCAGATGATCGAAATGTCAGAATCAGACTCCCAATTCTATTCCAAAAAGATACCATACTCAAATTCAAACTTCATCCCTCGAGAGCTTTTATAATAATGATAATAATAATCACACACACAAAAAAACAAAATCACATATATCACAAGTTTTATATATAAAAAATAAAGATTGAGTGTGAACAAAGCAGCAAAAGCTGATAAGTGTGATAACACTTGTTTCAGCGTTAAAAAATAAAAAATAAATAAATATAAAACTACTTAGAATATAAATATAAATGTATAACATAAAATAAGAGACGCAAAGATGAAGATGCAGTTGAAATATGAGGTAAAATGTAATATAGTAATGATACTGTGAATGGTTCAAAAATCAATTTATTAGTAACAAAAAGAAAAGAGGCTTTGTTTTGGAAGTCCACACTTTGCATGTAAACCTCCATTGAAATTCCCATCGCATATTTGGAGTTTCCGATGCCGTTTCGGGAAGAGATATTCGTTCTTCGAAAACTAAAGATCACAGTCGAAAGTTTCAGGTATCCAAAACTTCACAGCTCCAAGAAGAAACGTGAGATACAGATAATCTATTCACTCCTGTAGCTGAATCCTTGTTCGAGACATGACTGACATATGATGAAGAGGTGAATCGGCAAATAACTGTAATTATATTTCGATTTCTGGTGGATTTCGATGCAGGCCTGTAGTGAAATAGCATGTATGTGCGCGACATAATTTTGCTCATGAGGGAAATGCCGATTTAATCTATCCCAAATCGTTATAGAAGTTTGATTGCTTCAGAAAAAATGGTTGACTCACACGTATTTACGTGCTACGGTCTAATTACGTGCATTAATTACGATAGATGGCAGCAATATCGGAAATTCGTAACCGAAGGAAAATGATTATGGTTGTCATTCGTCGCAGAATAGAGTATCGTTCTCGATGTATGATTTTTTCAATTTTCTCTTTCACTTTTTAAATCCTTATCGAGGAATAACCCCCTGAATATTAGTATATCTTCAAGGAACACCCTGTACACAGGCTGATTGAAAATTCGTGCGACAATACTCTGCTCTCGTTGATGTAAAAAAAGGAGATTATTGAGTTGGTAGATAAATTCGAGTTTAAGGAGAAAATTATTCATCGCTCAGAAACAGCTTTCAAGTCCCATGAAAATAATCGAACTCCTGAAAATATCTGCTAATCAGATAAATTCTAAATCGATAAACGTTGAACTAATCCTGTCCACCCTGTCACTTGGAAAGTTTCTGGAGAAATGAGGAATATGAGAGTTCCTGAACTTGGAAATTCACGGTTGAAACTTCGTTTGCTATAGATATCCAATAGAGATGGAGTAAAGATGATTAATTGTGGAAATGAAAACATCGTCTCAGCGGTAGGAAACTCGAGTAGAAGCACTCCATTATGTCGGTATAGAGTTATTCGGATTATATTATGAAGAGAGACAGATGGGCGGAATTCTCGATTAGAAATCCACCACAAATACATTGGTTGTGGAAATGGAAATGGTCTCGATTCGTTCTCAGTTTACTTACATCCGAGGAACCATCATGAATAATTCCATGAATCTACGCAGATATTCTATAAACAAGGTGGAGCAAACAAGCGAATTTTCCCAATGAATCATCAAAAAATCTCTCTTCAACGTATTAAAGCGCCGTTTTGCAAATAGTCTCAGTTTTAGATTTTGTCTATTATGTTGAAAAATACTTTGAAATGGGTGTCGCAAATTATGTATCGCAAGAAATATAATCGTGGAATGAACTAACTGCCTGATTTCGTGAGGTTTTCGAGACACTTTTGAGATTTTGTTCGGAATTGAATAATTGAAATGTGAAGTCGTCATCAAAGACTATTCATGGGTTTTTTTGTTGAGAATATGGGGTTTTTGGGTATTTTCGCGAGTTTTCGCGACTTTTCAAGGTTTTTTGGAATGTTCAACATGAAATATCTCGAAAACTATATTAGATATAGAAGAAAGGATTTCACCAGCGTTTTCAGCGCCTCTCAGACCCCTTATAGACGAATTTATTTTTTGCAATTCTGGTCCTGATAGAGCAAAACAGATTTCACTGCCGGCGTCTTTTTGAAGCCAGTTTGGAGGCAGATCTATTTTTCGTCGAGACCCTCATGATATATGCTAATTTTCAATCGAAACTAACGAAAAGCAACAGTATGCAATAGTTGACAGACGAAAGAAACGATCACCCACTCACGTATACTGAAACTTGCGAGGTATCAACTCCAACAACTTCTCAGTACAATATAAATTCCATGTCGGGTTCTCTTCCCAGAGAACTACGCAACGCTGACATCAATTGAATTTCTCATTCCAAAACTTTACCACCGATAAATGGTGAAAGCTCAAAGGACTGATACAGATTGTATCCGACGCATTGACTTCGTAAAAAGTTGCGAGCTGAACGTCTCACGACGACACCGGCAAGGTGAATTCCTTACAACGTTGCCACGGCAATCATCGCTCTATTTCTCCGAGGAAAACAGTATTGGGTGGCGAAAGCGGACTTCCCCGAGGATGTAGGTCAGATCCCGAAGGGATCCACTTCGATGTACTCCAATGTATTCATATTTTCCATCAATCTCCTCCGGTTATCATTCACTGTTTTGCATCACTGGGTCTACAGATAGGAAACCAATTCCTGTTCAACTTATAGTCAGGATCATCTATCTGAGTCTCAATGGGACAAAATGGAGTAGTAGAGGAATCCAAAGGATTCTAAACGAATAGTTCCTGGTGAATTGTTTCACTGATACTTCCACCACCCATTCGTCTTCTTGGCGTCTTCGCGCCCATAAAAAGCGCCGTTGAAAGACAGTTTCCGGTCCATGGGGCCACCACCGTGTAGACAAAGTCCAAAAATGATCCAGGCTCTCTAGTGACCGACATCCGGCTGGAAGAAGTCGTGCAGTCACGAGGGACCGCAGAACTTGATATGGCCGTAATTGAGAGTAAGCCGCAGGGGTTACCAGAGTTGCGAAAGATACGTGATCCGAGAATTTCCCTGCAACCGACAGTCGGGAGTGGCTGTAGAAATTCCGCTGCGAGAGGTGTGTAGGGGGTGCGAGCGCCTGTATCCGAGAGTTTGTCACATGCAGAGTCCTAATCGTTGGTCTTTTTTCCACTAATTGATACGCTTATATCAAATTGATGTCATGCTTAGATCATATATCTTGCTAGATGAGTACAGCTTACACCAAAAGCATCAGAAGAAGTGGAAAATCGGCGAGGGGGGGCTACACAGTGGCGTCACAAAATATTTACATGATAATCTTGGCTCTATTCCAATTTCAAGCTGTTGAAGTGTAAATGCAAATGCAAATCTACTATTCTTTATATATTTGGTACACTCAGTATGGTTAGGAAGCTCTATTGAAACAAAACTAGGCCTATGACATGCCACTAGATATTCTCAACTCTCCACAATGACGGTTCAACTTCCATGTCATTCCGAATCTGAGTAGTCCATTAGAGTAGATCATTATAATTGCAGTGGAGCATAAAAGATTCAGCTATTTTCAGTTGAGCATGAAATTTCTATTCCAGTTCGGAATTTTCCGGTTGTCATTTGAAATCGTGGGATCCGACCTCATCAATTATTTATCTAACATACTCTAAACCGTTCAACCTACCTCCATACTTGTCAATATGAAATAAGAAGTTCGAGTCATATTCTCTGTCAATGTGAATAATATAAATTGTATTTGCAGCAGAGATAACTGAAGGTGAAGGAAGCGAGGAATATTGGAAAATTGTCCTCTTCTTCAGTAGTAGCTTTGAACAACTTACATTTTATATTGGTATATTATTTGGAAGTGCTTCCTTCTAATTCTTGTTATCAATTGTGAAATATAGGGAACAGGTTCCTGTATTTTGATTCATGAGGAATTCTGTATTCCCAAATGGGTGCAGGTTTTTTATGTTCAAACGAAAACAATGTCTTCGTTGAACTCAGTGGAGAAATCATTCGTATGGGTTTCAAATTTACAGCACTTGTTCGACAAAGTCAAAGCTCTTTCCTGCTACGTTCCTTCCAAGATATCTGGACTGCTATTTATATATTTATTCACGGTTCTTCTTGAGCCCTAACGAAATCCATCCAGAACGAAAATACCCAACAAGATTCTGCTATATAGTTAACGGGTGGAGTATTCTGGAAATCGAATCTATTGAAAACACCGTTTTGAATCTTCTTGGAACGCCCAATTCTAATAGAATTGCCCCTGGGTTGTTTTCTACTTATACCCTTTCAGATCAGATAGCATGTGAGGCTCTCCATCGGACGTGAATCGTGATGGAATTTTCGTTGATTACAGGCGTAGATGATATTTCCGAATGGATCGCTCCGAATATTCGGACAGGGCTAAATTGAAATATCGCCGAGTGTAAAGGAGACAGCAAGGACATAACTTTTTCTTCTCTTAATCGCCTCTCCAGAGAAATATGAAATAATAAAGAGGATTGTAAGTGTGACAGAAAACTGGATTCTATTGTCCAATGTGCCTTAAGGTATCTCATCCTCCTTGAGACCCCGACCGAAAAAGGGGAGGACAGAAAGAGAAATATATAAGTAATAAAGCTACGGGAAATACGTGATTTATAGATAGAAATGGAATGAATTCTCTCTCTACACTTTCGAGTTGAATACAGCTCCAAATATTCTCACGTGGTTGCCATGGCTAAACTTAGTTTGATTTCGATTTCAGTCTCCACATTGACATTTATGCGTGTAGCTTTTTTCAGTGCCATTTATTATTCACTCGCTAGTCACAAAAATATCTATTTACATTGTATTCAGTTTTACAGTACGTGCTGCTATTTCATTAGTATTTAGATTTTCAGTGGTTAGGTACATAGTATTTGTCGATTTAAATGGAATTGTTGGTTTATTTATTCAATACGGTATAACTTTATGTTTACTGATCGTGACACGAGTTCCATGTATCGCGGTAATAGGTATTCACCTAAATATACTCTATTTGTGGGTTCGTTCGAATTTATTGACACTATACAGGGCCCTCGCTCATTACCAGAGCATCGAAAATGCCCCTCGCCCAAGTCACAAGCGTGAAAACATACCCGTCAATTAGAAAGTGGTATTTTTCACTTGTGATACTAAACATTCCCTGTGTTATCGTGAATTCCGCGCTTCTATGAAGACGAATGAAATATCCGACTGAGTCTGTGTTCAAAGCGAATTATCTCCATCAGGAAGAGACGAAAAGGGCGGCCATAATTAATCGCGGCCACGGAGTAATCCCAAATAACGACCGGTAATGAATAGAGTGAAGTGATAGGGAATGGAGAAGAAAACTATCGGGCGGTTGATAATCCGGGGATTTAGGCGCGGGTGACACAAGCTATGAACCAATTCCTGAAATGCCAGATAAATTTCATTCGCATCGGCCTTTATTTCCCAACTAATCCACGATGATATTTTCAAATCAGATGAATTTGCATTCCTATTCGTTTTTCGCTGCGGTAGGCTTTAACACAATTGTTTTTCTTGTGAATTATCACGATTATCCAGCTATGAAGTCCTTCATTCAATATACACAGGCATATACAGGGTGTTTTTAGAGTTTAAGGCCAATTTTCTGAAGATTCCAAGACTATAAACTAGTCTAGAATTTTCCTAACGTCTTGTAGTGTCAAGAAAAACCTCTGAATATTTGGTGACGAAATTTGCTATCTAAAAAAAGTTATATCGATCGATTATTCTGAAAATATTGAAGAGACAGTCAAAAATCTCCATTGTGACAATGCACCAATTGTTCTTGAATGTCGAGATGCCATTCTGTCTCGAGAATTGTGAGACAGTTTATCTTTTTGTCCATCTGATTACGATAAGGATCGATGCCAACAAAGCGAGCGACACGACACCATCATTCTATTACAGGAGCAGTCAATTGATTGCTTCAATTCCGAAGGCTTACTCTACTAGTTCCAGCCCTTATCTTTGAATGAAACCAATAATTTCTTGTTGAATCGAATCACCGAAAAACCATCACTTATTCGAATCAATTATTCGACACAAAACATCTGAGCCAGAAAGCATCCTTTGTCGGATGAAAGAGGAGGGAGCATTCGACGATTCCGTTCCAATTAACAAGGTTTTTTTTCTGTTCTCCGTTATAACATCTTCTGGATTTATAGTGTACATCCTTCAGATGGAATTAACGTAACTACGGCTGTAAAACAACCATTTGTCCGGAAAATCCGACTTAGCAGTTTGTAAAGTGGCGTAGATCCATCAGCTGACTTCTGGGTTGCTAGATTATTTCAGAAGTGCGTTTGTTTCGATTTTTCCGGTGTCGAAACGAGACCAAACATGAACTTCACACGCCACCTGGTTGCGGAACTATCAACCTAGCAGATCGAATTTGGTTGTACAGTTTTTGTAAAGCAAGCAATATTTTCATATAACGGCTCAAAAAAATAAAACGAACATTCGTATGATGTCGAAACGATATCCCTGCATTGGCCTTTTGAGTTTGCTGAATAGCCAAAAAAAAGAAGAAGAAGAAGAAAAAAATAACCTCCATGAGTTTTTAATGACAATTTCACGATGCTTGTGGATCACAGTGATATATTGAAGAATTGTTGTTTTATGAAGTTTGGAATTGAGGAATTGTAGTTTAATTTTTTTTCTCTATGGAGCCCTATCCAAACGCTTTGAGGCATGCCAAAAAAGAGACAATTGCCACACTATTACCACTTCTGTGAGGGATAATGCCAAATTGCGTTTGGGTGGATTCCACATTCTAAGTGGAGACTTTCACACGATAGAAGTGGAGATAAGGCAGTCGAAATCCAGGAATTTTGTTCCGCAAATAGGCGATTTTCTGAGACCACTTATCGAAGCCATGTCGTTTCTGCCAAAGCTTGCTGTTAACTGCTTTCTTTTCTTTCGAAAAGAACAGTGATCGATTGTGTTTTAAGGTTGATTATCGTGGATCTCCACACGAAAGTTTGAGTGTCACCTCATGGGCAATTCAGTACAGGAGAAATTTAAGAAAGGGTTCATGCAGAATGGAAGGAACTCATAAGAAACACACTCTCAAATAACAAACTACAGATATATTGCTATAATTGTAAGAACAGCATAACCTACAAATTATTATTCTTTCATTTTTATTTTCGTTTTTCTCTCTGATTCAGTGTATGCCTGTTTGATATGAATGAATTGATATCATTATTATCATAATAAAACTAAATATTCGTTTGGCACTCGAAATTTAGATGCCTCTTGTAGAGTTCACTGGTTGTCAGCATTGGAAAACTCTAAAAATAAATCTTCGAATCATTCCATTTCCAAATCTAAATGATTTATCATCTTGAGATATTGTTTCTGACATTTCCATTCCCGAAACTATTTATCAGCGGTTTTTTTGAAATCCCTCGAATATTCGACAAATATCTTTATATCCTCGAAATCTATGGATGGAAACGTCCATCAATCATAGCATAGAAAACAAGAGGAAGAGCCATGAAAACGATAACTGCATATGAAATCACCTAAACCTTTATCGAATTGCGGACCAGAAGTTATGATAACGATAAATTCACAAGGTATCACAAACAAGTGGAAATTATCAAACTGTTCCATCTGGATCGCTGTGATTATTCAATTACACCAAAGGGTTGCACAGCCTACTACAACTACAAACCAATAGAGATGGCCGATATAAATAAGAGCAATCGAAACTTTAATGGTACAACTGGAACGGGAAAACTGACGTATCTGTCCTAGTTCCAGAGCTAGTAATTTGAATCAATCTAAAAATTACACCTCATGCATAAATTAGTGACCACCATGGAAGCGAGCACTGATTCACACAAATAATATGGTTAGAAATTCCGTTGCAGGGGATTTATTTTTGACAAATCATTTCAGTGAAACGTGAATATAAAAACGTAGTGAAGAATTCAATGGTATCGATTTTGTCGACAAACTGATTCTTCTGTTTCAGTTTTGCTGTAATTATTTTTGGTTTTTAGGTGGATAGTAATGTGTACGAGGTCTATCATGGCACCCTGGGGAACTCCAACTTTCAACAACATTGTTCGTGGTTGAATAACAATAACAAAGTTGAAGTAGTATTGTATATATTTTTTCATTATAGTCGTTGATAGCTTATTCATAATAAGCAACTACTTACGATATGAGTGTTCTGGTTTAGTTAATAATGGTTAATAACTCCAAATATCGCCGTAATTTAAAAGTTTCCAGTCAAAATTGGGGAAGTTCCTGCATATTCTGTGAACTTAATAAAACTTCACATTTCGATCTAGATTATGCAAAAATGTGAATCGTCTCGGATAGATGGTATAAGAAAATAAAATCGGATTTTCTTTTTGTGCTTCCCCATGGTGTATATCTATACACGAGATATATGAATGCTATTCCAGGTTCCAAGTTCACACAGAAATATCCTTCGATAGCACAATTTATTAGAAATATATTTCGTAGGGGTGAAAATTGTTTTCCCTCAGGGTGAATCAACTGTCGTCTGAGGCTTTCGACAGGATTCAGGAGCAGAGAAGCAAGAAAAATACAGCTCGATGTAGTCAACAATGTTGTCAACTTCCAATAAGGATTCATTTAATAATTTAGATTTTCCTCAGCATATTTCTCCGCTCTAATGCGAAATTAGAATTATATCCTTGAACTCTCCTTTATAATCAAGCGCCTGAAAATCTTTCTCCTTGATATTTTCAACATGAAGCCATGATTTTTCCATTACGTATGTGTGCGGGTCAAGTCAACTGAAAATTTGATTCAGGGGAGAATTATGTCAATTATCTGGCTAACTTCTGCAGTTCTTTGCCCATGTGGAAGATTTACGTAGTAATAAATATGAGAAGGGTAATGAGCTCGCATATTTTTAATGAAAAAAGTTACGAGAGCCAAAATTTAGTGTCATCTTCGAGTTTACTTTCTCAAAAAACCTCCATCAAATAGATCTGATTTATATGAAAACCATGAGATGTAGCATTTTTATATACAGTGCGATGTAAGAGTATGGGAGTTTACATTCAATATCGTTTTGAAGTTGTTTCGAGGAAGCTGGGATAGGTTCAATTATATCGATGAAGACTGTTCAGTTTGAGAATATCTCCAAAAGTGTTCCAAGCTTTTTGTAAAATGAAGAGAATGATCTTCTACTATGATGGTGGTTAATATCTTTGTAAAGCCTATCCCTTTTGGTGAATATAAAAAGGGCGAAATTGAGATTTCAAGAAGAAACAAGCATTTGCCGAAACATTAACTCAAAGTAACGTCAGCGACTAATTTCTGTCGATTTATAACCCTCACAACTGCGCCTGAAGTCTGAAACTCCCTTCCAATTCCAGCACAAAATTACAAATCGTGCCGTTTCAAGTATTTCCAAATGCCTTTAATTATATTTGCAGTTAAATATAATGACGATAGGGAAATCAAAGCTGTAAATGTCTTCGAGTACCAGGATTCCATGATATTTATTATGCAATACTCCTCTTGGTGGGTGAAATGAGTAAAACCAGGATTACTTCGGCTTGTTCTTGTTGTCGAGGATATTAAAAGGAGAAATACGTGATTCCGCGGGCTGTAATAACATGAACGCTCGGTATACACTCGTATATCACCTCAATCTTATTCCAACGCTCTCCTGATATTTTTCCCCACCGAAGGTCTCAAGGGCCGTATCTAGTTTTCCGACAAGGGAAATAGGCGAGCAATTGGGAAAAGTCTAGATAATCCCCTGTCACGAACCGCATGATAATTTTGAAACAAGGTGTAATAAAAAATATGAAATTGCTTATTCTGCGGCGAGGAATGTAGCAGTAATCCTTGCTGTCGCAGGAAAGCCAAAAAGAATTAATTGTTTATTTTTACTCTGTTCGTTCTGCATTTCCGCAGCTTGATGCGATTCGCGTTGTTATCTTTTGAATGGGCGAAACGTCAGGATCTTCGAATGTTCCTCAATGGGTGGTGGAAATAACAGGATCATAACTATGCTACTTTTTTTCGCAACTTCCAGATTATCACCACGAAGCTCCATCAGGAAACATCGTAAACTCACAAATGTCATTTTTATGTTTGGATTCTGAATGAAGCTGGCTCATTACAAATTCATAACTAAACAAAGACGGAAAATGTATCGACAGAGTGTCTCTGAGGTTGATACATTCATTAAAAAAATTATTGTTCGATGATTTAATTCCTGGATTTCAATGTAACTTCTGAACGATGAAAGCAACCAGATTTGAATTTTCTGCATGAATGTACGTGTTGAAATGTATAATAACGAAATTTCTCTGTCTATTTGAGCACTGGGCGACGTAAATCTGTACGATTTATCTTCAGCGTAAAAAGAGAACATCTTCAACAACCAATACGGTAGCATCTGTGAAGTAAATCGCACGACATATAACCAATGAGATAGAGCCTTCAGTAGTTGCCATGGAAACGAATAACAAGCCGCGTCGCCCGTAACATTTTGACGTTTCATAATAATTATGTCGCGATTTGTTACTAGTTTTAGTCGTTTTTCTCACAGTATGAGCAATACATCGTTTTGAAATTGAGTAATCCACGAAAAAAACGCTTCTTTCCATAGCAGTTGTAGGAAAACATATTTTCACTCAATGGAATCCTCTTTTTTGATGGGAATGAATGCTATCGTAGAAAAAGTATAGTACACAACTCGAGTAATATGCTTCTTACAACTCTTGTTATGTAGTATACTATTATGTCTCATGAAATATGCGCCCTTGTCAAAATACAAAAAAATTGAACCGTTTCCGAGATATTTGAGTCTTTGTGGTCACATGATGTCATCGTAAAATTCATCGGTAACGATATTATAGAAGGCCATAGATGTTAATATTGTCTCAATCAAACCATGCACTATAATTTCGAATCAGTCATCACTGAATTAATCGACAAACAGCAACGGCGCATGTTCTGACAAGCTGTCACAACTTTCTGTCTTAAATAAATAGACTACACTCAATGTTATACTTTCATACCCGATGAAAGATCTTGAGAAGGAAATGAATCGCCAAAGAATATATGAACCGTTCGAAATGAGAAATCGTGGTAATTTTTCATCCATGCAGCTGAACAGGGGCGTACCGTGAATCTCTACAAACCTCATTCCCTTATTAATTCAGTGAAGCACGTCCATGTCGCATGAATGTGGATCGCCTGTATCATTCTGATTTCACAGCAAACAAACTTCGATGCAGTGTAAGAAACGTATTCTATATCGTTGAGAATACTGAGCCCCCTACCGTACGCCCTTGCGAAATATAGAGGATCATTTCTCATTTTTTCGGCAAGTGGTGGTTTATCTGAGGAAGATGAAACTGACGAATGGATGGTGGAAGGCGATAGAAAGCTATGGACCCGTTCGCCTCCGATTAAGCCATATATTTTACTTACACTCCGGAACTGGAAATCGACATTTCGATGGAATGGGAAGTTCATATGGCCTTGTACAGGGTCTCCTCGAACCGCAATATAACACTCGGGGAATACTCAATGAGTTTCAAACTGTTTATGAATAAATGATCGGCATGGCTACTACATGGACATTATATCTGGGAAATCTGAAACAGGTCCCAGAGGTTCCAGAAGCTAAACAGTTTTAGGCATCACATCATTATTGAAATTTACGTTTTCGATAATCCTCGAAAACATTGCACTTTAGAAAGCAAATGAATAAGTTTTCCTGTTTCAGTCACACCCTGTATAATAATGCCATGTCACGACGGACGGTCATTGTTTCAAATCGAAAACATTTTTCAACGCAGTTGAAATGATAAACTGACTTTCTGTTTCGGAGTATCGGTGAAAAAAAGACAAGCGGCAACATCGCACAAATTGATTTCAAAATCCAAGAGCCTACACAACAGAGCGTGCATTATCTTCGAGTCCCTGTAGATAAAAATGTATGACAGTGTTCGTTTATAAACCGATTAAGACAGCGAAACAGTGTATTATATTTCTCTGTGTAGGTCCAATCTAGCAGACATTCGAACATCATTATGTTTGTACTTGAGCACATTCTCATTATCAACAGGCGAACGTACCAACATCGGATCGGAGTTAATACCGTTGCCTAGAAACGTTCAATGTCTCTGCTTGTTTTCTTCTCGGCCAACAGAAAAGAGACACGACAAAGCAACAACCGTAGATGGAGCAGACTTGATTGTCATTACTCCGACGAAACACCCATAAATTAGCTGGTGTCAAGGTCACACTTCACGTGAACGATCTGCTACCCACTTTGATGAATTATTTCATCGCAGAAGTTGTGACTACACTTCAGAGATCATACAGTGACAAATGACTCTCGGCCGCTGTCTTCCCGGCTGTATTCGTTGGACCCACTGGTAACATTCTAATTAATTCGTTGTGTAACGTATGAAGGGATAATCTGTACGAGGCAAACTTTAAACAACTACATGATTGAATATGCAAGAACGTACATGAGAGCGCCATCCATCATTATCCGTTGGAAGTTCTATGAAATATTCAATAGTCATTCCTCAACAGCTGAATAGAGAGTGGTTTCTAATACTTTGGAAACTGTGTTATCCTTTAATCATCTGAGCCTGAAGAGATATGAGTAGGGTTCAACAACCTCTTCAGCAGGTATGTTCTGTTACGGTCACCCTTCAAAACACCTACTATAAGATTATTAATTAAAACATTGTTCTATGTCACAGAACACTATGTGCCTGTCAATTTTTATTCTCTGGTGTGTCGCAGTCACGATCATATACACAGGTCTGGAATCTATGGCATCTTTGAGTGGTGGGGAGTGGCATCTTTGAGTGGTGGGGAGTGGCACCATTTTTTAAGAAAAAGTCGTCATAATTATCCGCTAGGAGGATTTAGGGTATAATCACGTGATTAATCTTTGACAGTTCGTATTGCAAACCAAACAAACGGTTAGGACTTGAATGGTAAATAAAATCAATGACAGAAATATTCTATTTTGCAAAATTCTCTCGAATTAATAAAAATCATTCGGTGATTCGCTGACAAAGGGACAATAGAGGACAGCGCTGCAGGTGGCGAAACATGAGAACCACAAAAATTTCCACAATTCTCATTACAATATTTTAGATGACAGCACGATTTCAATTGAAGACCTCAACTTATTTCTCAACAAGTAATGATCTCTTAACCCTACGATCTTGGTATCATTTTCAACTTCCTGGCGAGAGATTCCTCGTTGCATAGTGTCATGATGTAGCTAGTATTTGCCTACATTTTCTCCATTCCAGATTCGCGAACATTGAATAGACGATAAGTTGATAAGCCTGGAAAGTTCAGTGCAGGAAAATCGCATACCGAGCTTCAACAAGCCGTTGTAGAAGTAATATATTGTTTGTTATAATAAGAAGAACAGGGCTCAGATACGTTGGCATGTCTTAAGTTTTATGTGAGAGTTTTATATTGCCTTTTCTGGCACCTGCAAAATTTGAAGAGCGCAGCATATATAGAAGACACGAACTGGAAAACGTAGAAGTTTTCCGGAACAAGGTAGAGAACAACCGTTATATGAATCCTATTGTGCTGAATTCGATATTTCCAGAATGTTTAGGAAAATGCACATTTTTCTCGTCTCTCGAGTTGGGTGTATTGAGAACGATAACGATATGGAGCATAGTTCCACTATCGAAAATCTGCCATAAGAATATAAAACAATATGGATCAAAAATTCATTGCAACCGACGAACATTTATGTTACCAGCCAATCCTTTATTGGAAAATGTGTGGTGTGGCATATGGTGGTTGGTCAATTTATTTTCATGATTCATATCAGCACATGTAACATTATATGAAATTTAATAGTACTAAATCATTTAATGCCAATTAATTGTGTAAATATCATTCGTTTTTTTTTTCTCCTATATTAAATAATTCAGCCAAACTTTATATGTTATATAAACCACAAACATGTTATTGGAGTTTTAATAATAATAAAAATTATAGCGACGACCATCAATTGAGAAAACAATTATCGTTTCCATATTTATTGAAATTTATTTCGAATTCCAATTATCCACATGGAAATTGAATCATGGGTATTTAAAAGCTATCGATAATAACTGACGTCATTGCTTTATCTTTCTCTGTTTGATTCATACGTGGTATTACATGCCTGACTGAAAAACAAATTTCCATGCCGTGCTTCATGAAATGGATGCAGTGCTCCACAAAACCCAATCCCAAAATGGAAAACTTGCACACTGTATTAGATCTCAAGATCTGCCTGTGCTTTGACCGATTTCATTTTGTTCCAGGTGTCATGACAATGCGGCGTTCTTGCCATGGAGGAGGATAAGATCCACTTAATGTGTTGGCGTGCCATACTGACGATGCTGGTTTTGGCTGGTTCCCGCAGCCACGGCGCCATCTGTCCCGCTGCCTGTCGTTGCGATAACGACGTTCTCAAAACCACCTGCTCGTCCGCCTCCCTGGAATTCGTCCCTATCCAGCTCAACCCCGAGCTGCACGAGCTCGACCTCTCCAACAACAAAATCGTCCAGCTGCATTTTTCCTTCCCGTTCTACGAGAGACTCGTGGCGCTCAATCTGTCGCACAACCGCATCAAAACCCTGGGAAACTCCAACTTCAACTCCCAAAGGAACCTGACGCGGTTGGACCTGAGCGGGAATCAAATCGAGAACCTCAGCAAGGACTCCCTGAAAGGGCTCAAGGCGCTCGCCCATTTGGATCTCAGCAACAACAGCTTGGAGGAGCTGCAGTCCACTGCATTCCGAGACCTGCATTCCTTGTCTGTGCTGCGGCTCAGCGGCAACAGGCTGCTCCATCTCGAGGAAGGAGTGTTCAGAACCAGCAGGAACCTCAAGGAGCTTTATCTCAACGACAACCAGTTCCTCGAAGTCCCGACTGCTGCTCTGGCTGACACAACACGCTTGCGCTATCTGTCTCTTTCGCGAAACTACATCCTGGCTATCGAGGAGGGGGACATGCCGAATCTGCCAGAGCTGCGCACTCTGCTGGTTGACAGCAACGTCCTGTCAGATATCCACTCAGCGGGGCTGTCCAACCTCATCACCCTGGAACACCTGGATGTGAGCGACAACAACTTGACAGCCATGCCAACGGCGTCTCTAGCTAAGCTCTCGTCGCTGTCATCTCTCAAACTGAGCGGCAATTTCATCAGCAGCATCCCCCCAGTGGCTTTCAGAGGCTTGTTCCACTTGAGGGTGCTCAGAATCGACCGCCTGGAGAACCTGATCGCGATCGATGTGAGAGCTTTCGTGGACAACATCAATCTCGAGTCTGTGAACATGGATTACAATATAGGGATGACCAAGCTGCCGACGAGACTGTTCCATGGAAACCCCAAGGTCAGACACATCTCGGTGAGGGCCAACAACCTCCAGACCTTGGAAGCCACCCACTTCCCACTGGATCAACTCCACGAATTGAACGTTGGGGGTAATCCCCTCCAATGCAACTGCTCGCTGGGGTGGCTGTGGCAGCTTATCCAAGAGTACAAATCAAAATCATCGAGATCGAACGTCACCACTACAGGACCTGGAACTGAGAAACTGGCTCCGTTGGACTTGGCGCTGGATGACACCGACATAACTTGCGAGGGTCCGGACGATCTCAAGGAAGCTCTGCTATCCAGTGCTTCCAGACACCAGATGGACTGCTCCGCTGGCTGGACAGCTGCTATTTCAGTTGCTGTGACGGTTGTCTTCATTCTGGTGGTGATCGGAGGGGTAGTTTATTGGGCGCCGAAGAGGAGGGCCAAGAAGGATCTCTCCATGGAGCAGGGCATGAGGAGGAGCTTGCCCCAGCCGATCATGCATAGAAAAACTGAGGCGTACAACCCTTACGAGACCGCCCAAGTGGAGAAGTACAAATTGCCCCCACCAATGATGATACATAATGAATACCGTTCGCTACCCTCCTGGGATGCGTATGCTACGCCATCTGTGAATATATACGAGCAGCTGAACGATCACAGGGATAGACCTCACATTGTCTATGTTTGAATAGATTACTTTTGTGTAATGAGAGTATTTTCTAGGGTTCTTCCTTACAAATCGGGTCCCAGAATGATTTGGGGATGGCAACCCGTTATGGATATGTTTATATTTTGTAAAAAAAATATTTTTAAGAGCATACGATTTTAAGTAACAGAATATACGTTTTTTTGAAGCTCAAATTCTGTAATAAGACACAATACAGATAAGAAGACTGATTCGTTTTTAATGCATCTGTTTTGCTACCTAAAATGTGTCAAATAGATTTAAATCCAATAAATTTCGTCTGGTTATTCGATCGGCTTCAACAAATGACAAATGATTATTCAGAAATCACAAACACGATTCTCAAAATCAAATTTTGAATTGACTCGAATTTTCAAGATGGATACATATATTTTGAAAAGTATCCTGTAAATTTATACATACACCCATGACTATGAATAATATTTTCATCGAAAATTATCTTGTAACTATTTCCTTCATTTTCAAATATTCTTGTTCGTCAGATGATTAATTGTACGGAATTTATTTAGTAGCAGAATTCAAGATTCTTAGGATTTTATTTTCAATGAGGACAAAAAAGATTGAGGTTATTAAATCTGTCCTAGTGGCATTTTAGATCGTCACCAAATCCAAGAATATTGTCCACACGTATACCTAATAATGAAACTACTTTTCAATGTGCTACAAATTACAGATAATACAATACAGGACCATATTTACTGAAATATAATTATTCTAATGGATAATATTTTACACTCATCCAGTACTGTATTTTGTCAGACATTTCAATGTGAAATGCATACGGTTTTATTAGGGAATACTATACTATTACTTGTTCTTAATGATACCTATATTTATTCTATAAAATAATGAATATTGTTTCTTCATGTTACATACTGTTTATTGTATTATAATAAATAAATATATATAAATGTAATTGATGTTTTTCTGCTATACTGCTACGAAAAAGACATTCCTCCACTTCGTGGTTGCTTTAGTGACTTCATCTGCTTATCCTAATTTTTCAAAAGTTGTTAGTCTGTCTCAAGTAATCTTAAAATTTTGGCGAACGACCTTCAATGATATTTGCGCTTCCACCAAAACAAAACGGTATGAGCATTGGAACATTTTGGACTTCTCAAAATTTCAATATAATCAAATCATTATGGTCCTACGATTTGGTGTGGTTTAACCGATTTTTTTTAAATTCAACAATGCTCCGAGACAGAAAGTCAGATTAACATCAATCATATTGCAATAGTCCCAGACTATAATGAGTTCAGGTGCGAATAATCCTTCACATAAATCACAATAATATCATGCAATTCCCTGTACTATATGCATCGGAATTGAAGCAGTTTCTTCTCCGAACATGAACGAAGTAGAATCGGGTCGATAATCTTGTGTAGAAACGTCATTTCGAAAAGCGGAGTGAGTTTTAGGTTGTGTTTTGTGTGCATCATTGAAAGAATGTCGATGTTCTATTTCGCGATCTGGTGAAGAAAACAACGGTAAGCTGTAGGATATCTGAAGTTGTATCACCGAGTATAAACAGCGTTCTCATTGCTAGTGTTGTTGATTATCGTCAGAATAGCATTGTTTTGAAATTGATCATGCCGACAAAATACAAAGCGCGCGCATTTTCTCCAGCTAGACGCGGCAATTTCGAATCAAGATCGATGTGTAGAAGCAAGAAGTATTCAAGAATGCACTCGAGAAATGTTCCTGGCTATGGACAGAAAAGTATTCATATTTGTTGCATTTCAAACCTGCTTGGTAGTGACCGTTTTCCATGAATATTTCATAATAGCTTCCCAAAAACAATAATATCGTTGTTGTCAAATATATTCTAACCTCATTTTTCACTAAGGCATTGTAAATTTTGATGGGACCCGAATTGATAAAAAATTTTTGTTGATATCTAGTGTTGATTTTGAAGTTTGCAATCTTCCAAACAATATATACAATATCGAAAATAGTTTATATTGGGTATTGTGATTTCATGAGACCATGAAAGATAGCTTTTTGAAAAGGTAGTAGATTCTTTCTAGATTCTATGATATCATGAAGTAGTTGCTTTCTCTGTTAGTCTCATAGATTCATGTCCATACCCAAGATATATTATTTCCGATATTGTATACTACTTGAAAAATGTCCGCCATTCTACTGGGTTGTGGAGTTAAAAAAAAGTAAAAAGTATACGCCAGAACGAGGCGAACTATAGCTTCATTATCTAAGATGCATCATATAACCTGAAGCATATTACGCAAATAAGATGGTTTAAAAAGTTTTGAAGTCGATAGTTTACCTGAAAACGTTGGGAGAATGTTCCGTACAGATCCCTGAAATATCTACCGAGAGCAATAAAGCTTGGTCTGCAAACAACCCAATTTAGAGCTTAGATTTATGAAGGCAATCCGGTTTAGTAGCTAATAACGTTTTTAACTCAATTATGTGTAAATAGTGCAACCGTTAATATTAGAATTTTTAATTATCATTTTAAGTGGCAAAGCGGAGATCGACTTCTGTTTCTAACTGCCAATACAAAATATTCGATAGTGAATGGAGATTGAAACAGAGATTTCTCATTAAATCCAGAAAACGAAGTTTCATAAAAACACGGAGTTTCAGTGTGAAAATTCAGGTCATTGAGAACGTTTCCCAATCAAATTTAATAATTCAACAAGCATCTGCGTACAGAGATTTCTTTGACGGTATGAACCGGTTTTTCCTCTTATAACTCGAATATGTCCACAATAAATTAGTACCTCAATTCGTCACTAATTCAATAAGGAAATGACCCCTTACACACATTCACAGAACAACATAGTAGAATCAGGATATTCTAATTAAATTACTTTCCTATAAGAAATTAAATATCAATGTTTGAAAGGTACCACGTTTGTGTTGTTTCACTGAACACCCTATATCATCTACTCCTAATTTAGAAAATAGAATTCAGGATAAACATAGACTATTAATTTCAAGGAAGTTTTCACTAAATTTTCAGAAATATTCGTCCAAAATCCTCGGTATTCCTTCCTTGAAAGATCACACAGTATATAACATACGATGGATTCATCGAAATCAACTTCAAATTCAATGAATTTTTCAATAGGCATTATTCATTATTTCTCGTAACAATTTAATCTTCATTCTGAAAATTGTAAATTTTGTTTTCATATATTCCCAGAATATTCGTACAGTAATTAAACGTTTGATCGAGTATTCTGTTTAAATGTTTCAAAACGTATTCGATGATTCAGTTCAAAAGGTCTGGAAATTCCCATTTCTGCTTGCCATCGCGTTACAAAGTGGAATTTTTCAAGAAACTGAGCTGAACTAGTATGAACACCTCAGATCTATTTAAGCAAGAACGATCGGAAGGGTCGATGAAATATTTTATCTCCCCATTTAAAAAAGACCATTTTTCAGATTTAATTGTTTCATTTATTTTCGCTCCTAAGAGCTTAACTCGGGACGCTAGAGCGAGGATCTCATATATTATGTGTTCGTTAGAGAATAAATCATGTTCAGATGGTGTTGTCGAGATGGCCAGTCTCGAATTTCGAGTTCGGGCTGGTCTGGAAACCTAAATAAAAATTCAACGATTCATCAGGTGGGAAATTTCGCATTCATCCCAGATGGAATTTATGGTCATGATGTTTTTATGAAAGTCATTTGTAGGAGTTCTGCCTTCTTACGTATTCTACACCGCTCTGAAAACATAAAAGCTCTCATATCACGAATGGGAAGCGATTGACAACAGAAGAACTGTTTATAACCTTAACTCAAATTGAAATAAACACACTGGGTGTTACAGGACTCATAAATAAACATCAGAATATGATATGAGAAAATAAAAACGATTGGTGTTGAATCTGGAGATATTGATGGTCACTCCATCAAAGACTAACAAATAATTCTGATCAGCACAACATCATCAGTAGCAATTTCGAATCGAAAAATAGATTAAACTCAAAGAAGTGGTAGAACCTGATCTCATATATTTGCCCCTGCATTACAAACTTCGTTTCAGCATCATGAAAAACCTGTGCCTCTTGGCATTCCTTCTGACTTCTTTGTCGCACCGGTCGTCCTGCTTCAACGGCGAGTTGGCAGAACTCGAATGCCCTGACGACTGTCACTGTCACTACTTCCGTGTCAACTGGGTGACAGATTGCTCTGACAGCAACCTCACGCGGATCCCCTACGAAGAGCTCAGTCCCAATGTCTACGTGCTAGATCTCAATAACAACCAAATCAGCGAGGTTGAACCGTTTCCTGTTGACTTCAAAGTGCGTAGGTTGCAGCTTTCTGACAACTTGTTGTTGGAGCTGAGGAAGGAGTCTTTCGCTCAGCTGCACTACCTGATCGATGCTGATTTTTCTCATAACAAGATCAGCAAAGTTGACCAACAGGCGTTCGAGTAAGTAGTTCATGATATTTGTGGTGAAATTTCGAATTTGTATGCTGTTTAAGACTCATAGAATCATGAGGAAGTATATTCTCCGATTTTTCAGGCTCATTTTTTAATTGCTCTCAATTTTCTCACTGAGTATCAGGCTTTGAAAAATGTATCGTTCTTTCTGAAGTGATCTAATTGTACGAAAATTCAGGACACCCCAGAATAGGTCCCTTTGATTCTTTCAGTGATTCAGCGGGCCTGATACATTTGGAACTCCAAGGGAATCCTTTGGGACAGGTTGAAGGACCGTTCTTGTCGATTAAGTCGCTGTTGTACTTAGACTTGAGTAACTGCAGCATTAGCAAATTGAGCAATGATTTTTTCGCGGACCTGACGCATCTGAACATTCTGGATTTGTCTGACAATCCTCTGGTCCAGATAGAGAACAACGTGTTCAAACCATTGAGAGGACTGGAAAGCCTCAAGATGAACAGGTGTCGCTTGACGCATATCTCGAACAGTGCTTTCAGCGCTCTGAGTTTGCTGAAGAATTTGGAGCTGATGGGGAATAATTTCCACGCGACGAATTGGGACGCTGTTTTCAGCCCCCTGGTTCTGCTCGAGCACATCGACTTCCGACAATCCGGCTTGACAAGTCTGCCTAGCACGATGTTTGACGGCAATCAATATTTGCGAACATTAATCTTAGCCGAGAATGACCTGGCCGGGCTAGACGTCGAGGCAACCATAAGTAAACTCCAGAACCTCGATACGTTGGATTTATCAGATTGCAACTTGAGTTTGCCCCTGTCGGAAGTCGCATTTGCCAACGTCACGAAAATCCGGAACCTCTATTTGTCCGGCAACAAGTTGTTCGCATCCGATTTGTTATTGGCTCTGTCGCCGCTAACGAACTTGCACAAACTCTCCCTGAGCAATTGCGGGCTGCGTCGCTTGCCGGACACCTTCGGGAAATTCAAGAGTCTGCAGGAGTTGGACATCTCCCACAACCCTTTGAACGACGCGTTCGTTGCGCTGCTAGCGCCCCTGGAGACTTTGGAGTACCTCAACATGGGCTACAGCAACTTATCCCACATCCAGCCCGCTTCCTTCTCCAAGATGACATCCATGCGGCGGCTCATCCTCTCGGGCAACGATCTGCACAGCCTCGAAGCCGGACTGTTCAGGAACTTCACCAGGCTGGAGAGCTTGGAGCTGGACTCCTGCGGACTCAGGCGGCCACTCAACGCGACTTTGTTCTTCAACAACTTCACCTACACGGATTTAACCGAACTGCGCCTAGCTGGGAACCCTCTGCGAGTCTCGAAAACTGGCCCGCTGCTACCCAAACAACTATCCCGACTGCAAACTCTGGATTTGGGGAACTGCCACTTGGATTTCCTCCCTGCGGATGCTTTTTACTGGACGAGAAACCTAACCCACCTCGTCCTGACAGGCAACAACTTCTCCTCCGTCAGCAGCCTGCGCTTTTTGGAGCTGCTGCCCAAACTGCGGATCCTCGATCTGAGGTACAACAGCCTCACCACCTTCTCGCCCAAAGACCTCAGCCTGAACCCCGATATAGAAAAACTGAGGCTCATCGGGAACCCTTGGAAGTGCGATTGCTCCGTGGCGGACCTTTGGGACTGGGCTAGCTTGGAAAAAGCGAACCTGGAGATCCTGGAAGGCTCTACCATCACCCAGGAGGATGTGTCGGTGGGTAAAGTCAAGCGCAAGAAGCTCCTGATCTGTCAATACGACACCGGTGCCCAAAATATTAAGATAGTGATGAACAAAACAGTAGCTGGCAGGAGGCCCTTCATCAACCCTACGAGGACTATCACTTCGAACAGAACTTGGGCTAAGTACGTGAGGGAATCGGGGTGTGAGCAGTCGCCAGCATTGCAGAGGTCGCCGAGATCGGCCGGGGAAATGGTTCACGTGGTAGATGCAGATGGCGTTCGGATTAGTTACACAAGACACATGCTAAACGATTGGTCTGGCTCTGCTATCAATGCAGCTTGTGTTTATTTATTTCTCATGACAGCTGTAGGGGTTGCTTTCGTTTTGAGGAGAAGAAGAAGTGCTGAGGAAGAGGTAGCTCCCAGAAACAAAGACAATTGAGTGTTGAAGAGAATTTTTGTAGCCAATTTTTGGTTTTCTATAATATCGTAAAGGAAAGATTAAAGTCATGTTAACTTGGTATTGTTTCTCATGATAGATGTAAGGATTTTTTCACAGCTAAGACTACAGTTTTTTTTTCTAGATACATTTAATCAGGTTATAGGAAATTGTAGCACCTGTCAGCAATAATAAAGGAGGGGCCTCTCTGATTACATCAAGTTATTTTCATACTCCATTTGCATATAATAGTATATTAAAGTATAAGTGGATAAAGAGCGTTTTAAAGACCAGATCCACAAATAATTTACGCTATTTTTTCTTATTGGTGTCCCATTTTACGTTAAAATAAAGTTTTGCATATGTCAGTAATATTTTATTTGACGTTTACAAGGTACTCCTATCAGATCAATAATCAAAAATTTGTCAATTAGACATTTAGACACGCTGGGGCGTGCTTTAAATGGGTGAAATGGGGCACCAATAAAAAAAATATATGTGCTTGTGTCCCAATGATTTCATTTATGTAGAATAATCTTTCTGACCATTAAATCAAGAGTATACAAATTATTCTTCATATCGCAAGTAGCGGTCATAAAACTGTATTAATATACTCATTTTTCAAATTATCGGCCCATGATGTCACGCATAGCGTATTTCTCATGTGTAAAGAAGTAATAAATTTGCATATTATTAATGGACACTTCGCCCTTTTTATCGAAGGGTGGTAAAATGAGTCTATTAAGCAATCAAGTGCTAGTTTACACGAAAACGTATTTTTCTGAAGCCAGAAACCCAGTTTTTATCGTTCTTGATAAATCATCACATGTTTTCAACTTCACTACACTTTGGCGAGAATGTATATTTGCACCTCACGAATTCCATGATTCCATCGTGATAATGAGTGCAATTTTTTGTGCTGATGTTGACTAATCGCTGAGAACTCTTACATGCATAAATTTGTGATTCGTCGGTTTTTTATCAGTGTTTTTAATCCAAGCATACGCTGACTCATAAACCCACAGGGCATCAGAATTTTCACACAAGACATTCCATAGCCATTTGATATTCTCTTTGGTGGAGTGCGACGCAAAGATGATGCATCCTGCATTCAATTTTCAGCCAGCCTTTGGCGATACTTCAATTTCAGGAGCTTTTTCAGACTATGCACCAGCATAAAAGATGAAGTCTTGGTTAGAATTCTTTCGCTTTATTTTCACCCCGATGCTAAATTCAGTTTATGTATACATATGTATGCAAATCAGGAGTCACTGTGACAGAAAATGTGACACATGACACGGTGCTGAATTGAGGTGTATCTCAAGTTAAGGAATTCACCAAAAATTAATGTTGGATACTTGGGAACAAGTACAAAGTATTCAAAATGATTGTTTCCTTCGTAGTTCACAAATAGTCATGGTGAAAATATCGATAGAATGAATTTCACTTCACTTAATCTACATTTTATATCGACAGTTTGAAAGGTCGTGAAATTTCGGCAGCTCAGACCTCCCTATTGTGGAAGTTCATTTCGCAAATAATGTATATTTTGATCGGTTCAACGAATGAAGATGAATGAAATATCGTATCCGCTTTGACTATTCAAACTCACCCTCGCACAATAGGATAATCGATTTCGCAAAACTTAACAGAGGATTTCGGTTTGGATGTCTAGAATTATGATTAACTATGGAAACTCCATCGTAAATGAAAAAGGTGACAAGGCACTTTTTCACGAGTACGCGTTTCCTTCTTCATTAGTGGGCTATTTGTTAATTATTTGTTTCGTTCTCGGTGATGGATGTCCTACGTCGAGCAATTTGTCAAGGACTGGCTAGTTTTTTTCACGAAACAAGTGTTTGCTAATATCTTTCAAAATTCCCAACGAAAAAGCTAGGAGAAAAAATCCCATAAACAACTTATTGTCCATAGTCTGCTTGTCTTTTTTCAGCGAAACAAAAGGTATCATCTAAGAGCCAAAAATAGCAATAATACAGCTATTGCAGTAAAAACAGTTTCAAAGAAGAGAGTTTATATTAGAATAAGTGCTATATTCCCATTTTTCCTGAAATACAACGTTCGCAAAATATATTTACTGCTTATGAGTTGCTCTTCCTGAATTCACGTAATGAATAACCTTAATAAAATGAAATGCTGTGTAACAAAATTGATGCTATGATATCAAAGTAATTGCTTTTTGTGACAGTCGAAAAATGTATATACACATTGTTACTTGAGTTCAAATTGTTCAAACAAAAAAACTTTCGTTGCATCAAACCAGCATTTTGGAGTCGTTGACTTTCGCAAGTCCTTTTATCATCGAATGTTTCATCTGACAAGGCAGTAAATTCGTGGAATCAATTGCGTCCTGTATATCATTAAGTGTTGTCGTGGAGCACTAGACAAGAGTGGCCGCTCTCTTCTAATTAGTAGAGGCAGAAGGACATGAAGAGCAGAGGGCTTTTCACATTCGCACTTGCAATTACACAGCGGCAAGGCGAAAATTGAAGTTCCTCCATGGTCAATACCAGTGGCGTATCTTCAGCAGCTCTAATTTCAAAAATAGTCACTGCTGAAATGTTTTCAGTGAAACATGCTTAAACGACACGACAAATTGAATGTCGCTACGATATTTCTGTTTAATCTTATTCTGTTTTCATAGAACGCAACGTAGATATAGTCCAAAAAAAGAATGTGTCAAATAACTGATAAATGACTGACTTTCAACATTTGTCACAACATCTGTTGAAAGTTATAAATAAATATTCAAGACAGGGAGTTTCGCAAATCCACTTATGATTTCATCATGGTACGCCCCTGGCCAATAACGATATTTAAGGTGCCAAGGGGGCAATTGTTCGTCGAATCCATTACTTACCACCAATTGAAAACGAGTAATACTTTCCTCTCACCTTACTACTGCGAATGGGGCTTCAGTTACGACGGTTTCTTTTTGGAATCGACATCACATGTGAGATTGGGAGTTCAAGTAAACCACAATAAATTGAAAAATACGAATTAGGGAATAGGATTTTTAATTCAGTACAATATGTTCCTCATGAAAAGTATACATGAAATTGCATTTTATAATTCATGAACTTTGACAGTCAATTGACTCAAAAATAAAAACGTCTATCAATGAAAACAATGATACTGTCGCTGCTGACAGATCGATAAAACATCCACTTCATTTACAAACAAAACGAAAGCATAAAATAAATACCACATCTACGAATCTTCTCTTGCATATTTTGCGTGTCCTTTGGCCAACCTCTCCAAAATACTCCCTTCGAATGCAGATCGTTTGTTTACTCTGATATCCCGAGCGGTACCCAGCAAAGAAGTAAAATCTTCCCTTTTCATCCTAGAATCATTGGGCTGGCATCCGCCCAGTAAGCAAAACACCCTGTATATCAGAGCTGGTAAGTACATGATCGCCAGGGCTGCTGTACTCAGTCCCACGACTACCATTGCTGTCTTCTCTGAGCTAAGTTGGTAATTTGATATATTCGTGGGTAAATCGGTTTGGTTACCTATTTGTACTGAGGTATCAGATTCTGATGTTTCTGATACCGTGATAATGGTCAGGAGAATGAATTGACCCAACATCTTTTTCTGGAATAATGCAATATTGTAGTGAACATTTCTCATTATATAAAAATAGAATTTACATCGTTTGTGAGTCAAACTAACCTCTGAAGTTTAAACTAAGCATTTTCAAATTCAATATTTTGTGAGTCAATGAAAAATTCAACAAATTCAGCCTTACCTTAGAGCACATAACTCGAACTAAAAGAATAAAATTCAAGGAAACACTGAGGACTTGCTCTGCAAAGTGACTGCAAGTTTTAGGGAGACTGGCGCTTTAAATACCCATCAGGTAAATTCTTTGCTAGCTATGAACAAAAAAAAGTACCTAAAGTGCAAATTCTAGTAAAGATAAGATACAAATATGCCTTTTTAGGGTGTTATTATTGGTTTCCAAGAATACTGATATTTATAGGTAGCAAAAATATGAGAGCCTAGGTGAAAAGAGGTAAAAATCTGCGATGTATTTTCTATAATTGAAGTTTTTCAACAACAGCTATGATTGAAATTATAGCTGATGTTGTTGAATTAATGACAGAAATGTCTCCTCCTCCATTTGTCTTTATATAACTCATTTTATGATCCGATATTCAGCATATAACATAATGAATCATTGTCTCTTTCAACTGAAGGCCGAAATTAGATCTTGTACCATTCAAGAAATAATCGAGAAAGAAAAGGTTTATATCAAAAATCTTTTATTAATGGAACTGTCAACAATATCCAAATGCAATAAATTTGGAAAGGTATCAACAAGAAATCAAACTCATTTTTCAAATTCAAAACATAGAACAACAGATAAAGAAATAGAATCTAATTACATGAATATTGCTACCTATAGCATGATTCAGAAAATTCTAATAAATAAAGTAACGCAAGACTAAATGATTGATGAGAAATTCACAATGTCACATTCTCAAGAATATACTATCAAAAATTATCTACATGATACAAATTTGGGAAGATATCAACAAGAAATTGAACTCATTTTTTAAATTCATGACATAGAACAACAGATAAAGAAATAAAATCTAATTACATAAATATTGCTACCTATAGCATGATTCAGAAAATTCGAATAAATAAGGTAACGCAAGACTAAACGATCGATGAGATATTCACAATTCACAATGTCACATTCTCAAGAATATACTATCAAAAATTATCTACATGAAACAAATTTGGAAAGGTAATGATAAGAAATTGAAATTATTTTTCAAATTCAAACCACCGAACAGATAGAGAAATGGAATCGAACTACATAAATATGGCTGTCTCTCGCCTGATTTAAAAAATTCTAATAAGCAAATTTTCAATAACACAACTGTAAATATTATCTGTCTAAAATAATATTCGAATGAGATCAAAAAATGTTGATTTATCGATAAACACTGGATAATCAAGTAGTAACTTTGTTAAAATATTAAAACGTACAAACTATGCACAACAATGATACATACATCTAAAATAAATATAAACTTGTACTTCAACAGATCACTCTTCATATCATAAAAAAATAGCAGCTGTCATTTTCATAAGAATTAGGAATTTGAAAACATTTGAAGTTTAGATTCAAATGTTCTATCAGAACTTTTTATTATTTGTGCACACAATCCTCCAACTTTTGGTAGGCATCCTCATTGATCTCATTCAGTTGTCTCAATGACACCCATCTGTCTCCACTAGAGAAAGGATCATAACTTTCCACATCAACAAATTCCAATGAGAGTGGCAGCACCAAGCTTAAAAATATACCATATTTTGTATTCATGAAAACACTAACAGCTGCCTTCTTACCGAAATGAATGAAGATACATTCTATATGGCAGGACATCTTTCTTGTTGCTGTAAGTATAATCACCAATAATTGTATGCCCTAAATGAGAGCAATGGACTCTAATCTGGTGTCTGCGGCCAGTCAATGGTTTAATAAGTACTTTTGTGGCAGGATAATCATCATATGAACCTTCTTCTAGCACCAGAAATACAGTTCTAGCATTTCTAGGCTTAGTACAAAATATTGAATTGATCGTGCACATCTTCTGAATTTCTTTGAATCTCCAATCCTCTCCTGGTTACCATGAAATTGAACTACTTTATTAGGGCTTGACATAGTTTTAAAAAATACTTATACCTATGGGCATGTCCAGATCAACCAGCTCATTGGAAAACAAACCCCTCACTACAGCAATGTAATATTTGTGCACTTGCTTTCTTGAAAAAGCATCTGACACCATTCTGCATGCTCTTTTGTTTTTTGGAATACACATTATTCCACTTGTAGCAAAATCCAAGCGATGAGGAAAGTAAAATTCATGAAATAAATTTTTGTTCACCAATGAAGGAAACAGTTTTCTCAGTTCCGTCTGAACTGTACACTGAAATATTATCATGAATTACTGTATAATTTCAGTTTGAATTCATACTGACCTCTTTGAAATTGTTACTGTTTATTTTTATATCGTAGTCCTTGCTAAGTAATATAAAATTTTTGGTATGGTGAATCACTTCAATGTTTCTCTTCCTGAAACAGTAGTCGCAAATGGTGTTCCAAACACGTTCCAATAAAGAAAATAATAAATTCTTCATTTTTCTTAACAAAAATTCAAATTCCCAGCTAGAACATGAAATTTAAACCAACTATCTCTTGACACGGAAAATGCAGAAGACTCAAACTACCCTGTGTCAAAAGTCACTCCAGACGTTGGTCATACTTCAAGTATATGATCACAAATTTCCTATTCTGCAATACTATGACGTCGCGTGTTTCCGGTCCCAATGTTCAACAAATATAATTTAAATCTAAATTTTAGGATTCTTCATTTTATTTTGGGATAATATTTACTATATCTTTATATTATTCTTTAATACTATAGTTCAACATCTACGAGTTTTAGATTTGGATACACAGATTAATAAACGCAGTTATACAATGTTTCATCTCCATTGAGAGCTCTCATTTGCAAAACACTTGCTCATGAACTTCAGTAATCTGAAATTAATTCTTGGCAGACAAGGATGTTCATGCCTTTTACTTTTTAACAAATTTGTGTATGAATCGTATGATGAAATCTATAAATTCATATATAGTAGATAATTCTCTGCGTAATATATTTAATCATTACATATCAAGATATTCAAAAACACTGACAGATAGAACAAAACAGAAATTTAAATAGTATTCTATATATATAAATATATATACCTAATCTATATTACATAATTCAATAAACTTGGGTGATCTCACATACAGAAATTTAAGAAATTTATTGATAAGAATCAAGTTACATGATAATTGATACAAAAAGTAATTTGCAAATTTTAGTCGTTTCACTTTCGTGCTTGTGCTTCTTCTTCCTTCTTTTTCTGCTTTTCTCTCATCAATTCAGCATCTCTGAAAACAAAATTTTCATGTCATGATGAGCTACAAATTCTATTTTTGGAATCAGCTTCTTCTTCTGCCTAAGAAAGTATGTATAGGGTGATCAAAGAAGAATTAAAAATATAACATGTTAGATGACTACAATATAACATAATCGTCTACATAATATATAATATAATCAATTGATGATTATTTGTAATCAAATAACTATATCTATACATGAAGGCATTCAATGAAATATCTATGGAATACAGAAATACTGATAAGGAAGAATGGAACAATCAGTGTTTTAGATAATAATTGATACTTTTCAAAGATATGAACAACAATAACAGATAAGATCAATATAGAACATACCTACCATACAATATCTGAAATATTAGTTATCTACACCAAAGTTTGGAGTTATATGTATATTTTCCAAAGAATTCTATGGCACAGCATATCAACCTTGAGATTAGCGAGAAAGCCAGAATCACACTGGTGCTCAAGTACACAAAGGTTTATTAATAAAATTGGTCAAAAACTAATGAACTGTATATAAACATAAAAAATTCCGCAAATTGATATTTAAAAAAATACCTGAATTTTCGTTGTTCCAGTGTGAGACCATCTTTATTCTTATTTTTGGGGTCTTGTTGTAGTTTCTTCTGATTCTTCAGTCGAGCGAGTTCACGTTGATTTCCACCTATTTTAAACCATGTTGTAAAATCCTTGGTAAGATCATGAATATGTTGATAATACTTACGAGTCATATTTGATGACAAATCAAGGTCTGAGCAAATAATAAATCAAAATGTGTACTAACTCAGTTATGCCCCTGGAGGCCGCAGCCTCTTTCCTGTTCACTTCAATACACGGCAAGCAACACTCCACACAATTTTTGAGTTCGACAACTTTTGGTAAGTGGATAGAATTTAGATTACCTGACTTGCAGATGAAGGATTAACATCAATCAGAATGATGAAATAGACGTTTGCGCGTTACCACGCAATGTGATTGGCTATATACGTGATGATCACAACGTCATTTTCCTGGAAATCTGGTCAAACAAAAATTACAAGATATAAGATATATTTGATTTGTTTTCATGATTCCTGGTTTAGTGGTTTATAGTGTCTATGGTATCTGAGAGGCATATCGTGGTCATATGAATGTTTATGAAAATTTCTTATTTCTTCTCATAGTTTTTTGAATTTTTGAAAAAAAAATTCAAGTGAATATATGATTGCTTTTTATCGGAATAATCTTTACCCATTTCAACTGCTAGTCCTTTTAGAGAGGTCGATGTCGAATTATCGTTAGCATTAAATTTGAAGAAAGCATCATGAGTGATAGCAATAATAAGAATGTTGAAACAGTCAGTACTACGGATATATATAATATAACAGCAGATGATATAAATGGTCTTCTAGAATATTTCTCAAAAAACTCGTATACTGCGAGCGCTCAAAATGCGGAAGTAAGAGGGTTGCATGATTCTTTGTCCATAACCTAACATAACTCTATATTCTAGGCGAATTCCTTTTTGGAAAATGTTATAGGCCTGATGAAAATGGACTATGGTGTTGTTGTAGTAGATAATAGTAATGGCGAATTATGTCCTCACTACCCTAGTAAGATACCAATTTTGGAGCATGAAAATGGTAGCAATCATCATCTCCCTTTTAGTCAGTCAGCTCATGGAACCACTGATACCATTTATGAAAGCATCCATGATGCTCAGGAAATACGTGATCAATTCTTCAGGTCGAAATTCGCGAGGTAGGTATCTATGATGATTAGATATTAAGCAGTTGAAAAATATAATTTTACAGATGTCGAGCTCGCTTTCCTGTTCCTGTAATACTCTATAGAGGTAAATACATATGCCGTTCTGCAACTCTCTCAGGTACTCCAGAAATCTATGGTCGTCTGGGTTTAGAATATATCACAGCATATTGGCAGGGAACTAATGAAGCACCAGCAGAGCCTGATATAGAAGAAGAAATTGAGGATAGTGAATTGGAACCAGAAGTGCCTCCTTCCCAGTCAGACTGGCAACTTTATGATGAAGTTCGCAATGAGGATGTTAGATTACTCAAACAACTTAATGTAGGCACCATAGTGGACTTAATGGTTGAAAAAAGAAAAGTCAAATATGGCTTGTAGTAAGTTTCAATATTCTTGTTTGATTTTTATTCTTACACTAGTATGTTGTTTCAGTGTCAGTTCATCAGAGAAAGTTGATCAGGAAAATCGTTATGTAGATTTCAACTTGATATCCTTTCCGTATCCAGGTTGTGAATTTTTTAGGGATTTCAAAGATAATTGTCTAGCCGGTGATGGTCTTGTTTTTGACTGGGGTCAAGGAATGTGTGATGCTGAATTGAAGGTACCCGACAATCCTTCATTAGCACATCTGAAATTTGACTGGTCTGATTATAAGGAGTGGGATATACCTACAATAACCAAAAATTATATAAAATATATACTCAAGCATTATCAGGACAGTGGTTCTGGACTGTTAGTCCACTGCATCAGTGGGTGGGATCGTACACCCTTATACATATCTATACTTCGTCTCAGTTTGTGGGCCGATGGTCTGATTCATCAAAGTCTGAACGAATACCAAATAGTCTATCTAACAGTGGCTTACGATTGGATACTCTTCGGCCACCGTCTTGTAGATAGGTTGAGAAAAGGAGAACACATATTCTTCTTCTGCTTCTACATGATGAAGTTTTTGGCAGACCAAGAGTTCTCCATTGCTCCAAGGTAATCAATTCCACGATGATTTCCACCGACAGCAAGAAAACTCGTAATTTTTCACAGGCACAGGAGGAGACTAACTGATAGAGTTTCCGAGGAAAGCATCGCCAGGGCAGACCAGGAAGCACAAATGGACCTGGAATCCGATAAACTGTCTACCAACGGCGACTCCCCACTGAAAAAATCCCCGCGCCAATCCGAAGTCACTAATGGGTAAGTGCCGTGTTTTCGTCGTTTTCAATCCTCCACCTTATTTTTTCATACAGCAGTAACGGGCATCATTTGGAAGTCCGGGATAACTCGCCTGTGGGGTCTTCGACGTCACCCCAGGGAAAGCGCACCTCTCCCGTGCCGGTTCCCGAGTCCAAACATAAACGCACGGATGGTACGTCAGCGTCACCTGGTAGCAGCAGCTCCTGGCATTTGGTGAGCACCACTGGGTCTGTTAAGGGAGAGTCACCCGGCAAAAGTGACAGACATTCTTCTCTAAGCAATTACATGGATCTAGAAGATTACGACACGCCGCAAGTCAAGTGAGTCAATAATCTATTCATTTCATCCAATCAGAATATGAAAATAGCAAATGGTTGAGAAATATTACATTTCTATCTATTATGTTCTGCATGAATCATAATCATCCTTTATTCACCAAGGTGAAATTTTTCATGAGTGTTTTCATATTTATATTTCAATAAAATTGTATATAATTGACTCTCCATTCTCGAAAATTCACCATATCATGTTAACAATGTTGGTTCGAAATACAAAAAACTTGGGAGATAAATACAATCAAAAACTATCGACAAAAAACAGTTGACAACAAAAAATTATCAGACCATTTCAAGCGTTGAAGAATTGTGGCAAATTGGATTTATAGTTTAGAATTCATTTTGGTTGCAGACGAGGTAAGTCAGGATAATTTTGCCCTCAGGTTCGAAATTTTACCTACTTTTCCTTGCCAGTTTTTGGTGAAGATCGATTCATTTAGAAATAGTGATAAGTTACAAATTACATAAATCGGAAACACTGTTTTCATCCTTTGGTGTTTCAACATCCTTTATAATATTTTTCCACGTTTTTTTTTCAAATTGTAGTAACATATTCTTGAAATATATTTATCAATACGTTTTTTTTTCAGTCGCTCCGATCGTCTAAACAAAGTACGTGAAATTTTCTACAGAGCTTATTTCCACGTAATAGGAACCGACAACGTGAGGTGTGCCCCAGAAGATAACTTAATAGAATCCGTCATTTCGAGTATCGCTTCCAGTATCGCTGAAACGATTGGTTTATCTCCGAGAACCTAACAAAAACTGTCCAACGAACTTATTCCTAAATATTGAGAGTGAGTCATTATCAGGGGATTCAACTTCGACTGATTAAATTTAAGGTTTTCAGTTCCAATTGTATTGCATTTCGTTGTTGGAATCTGGATAAACGGATTTCTATTCATTACTGCTTTGTTTGTCGTTAAAAAGCTATAAGATTTAAGAGAGACATCGTACTATTGCTCTGATGCAACATTGAGGGACATTTCTCCTCTAATATTTTATTTTTGTCTGTAGTTATTATATTTTAATACACTTTTTAGTCAATTTCTGTTCTACAAAGTATTTCTGTGTGTTTTTTAGGCGTACACCATAATAGTGCAAAGTCGTGAAAATGTGTAATTTGTTAAACATGCCGTATTTTACTGTTTCCTTGATTTTAATTCTACTTTTAGTATTATATGTAATTCTGGATTTTATGGTTAACGATTTGTTACGTCAAGCACTTCTAGCGAAAAGCCCTGATCAATTCGTGAAAGATTTCAACCAGGAATTGTAACTTATTATAATTAGTATTGAAACTCACGGTTTCGAGAAATTATTGACTAATTTCCCAGTCGGAACAGTTATGATTGAATTGTATTTAAAGCGTAAAATTTTTATGACAAATTATTTCCTGTCGAGATGTCCTGTTCCGATATTAACGAATCATCTTATTTCCTGTGATTTATAAAAACGCATTGCTCAAAGTGAGGTAGCCCACGTGTCTAGCATGAATGGAATTTACTTTGCCTCCGCAACGGACAAATATGACATCATCATATTCATCTGTTTCTGCAATTGCTTCCATACATGCTAGACGTGGTTGCCTAACTTCTCGTCAAATGTGAATTTTTATTCTATGTAAAAATGCATCACACTAGATGATAGGTCAGAGTTCTGAAGTGATATTGCCTTTGAGGCTCTCGGCTTTGTGAAAGCCTATTGTGATCCTTCAAATATAGTCCTATTTTGAGGACTCTAATAATGTTAGGTTAGGTTATGTGTCTATGGTTACGAGAACTACCTTATATTCGAGCTTTGAAATTCAATTTCGTTCAATGATTTCGCTTATATGCTGTGTTCGATTGAAAAATGTTAATACAACATTCCATCAAAACTTGTGATGTCATATGTATTTTTCAAAGATCTTTCAGTGAAATGTTTCAATAGAGCTAATGTCTGAATTCATAACTAACTGCCGCAAAGTGAATAGAAAACTTGTAACGGGTTATTTGTATGTTGTATTTCTTATATCTAAGAATTCAGCCTGCTCAAAAATGTTTTTAGGAATGTTTTGATTTGTGACATGGTTGCTATAAAATAGTGTATACCAAATTGAAAGTATGTTATGATCAACAATTTCTAAGGAGGCAGATGGTTTTATTTATTCGATCTGGAATATTGTTTTCAGGATTCGAATAATTTCAGTCGTACACTGAATAAACGGCATTTTTGATGTCTATTGTGACTAATGTGTTCTTCAAGAGGGAGTATTTGCTTTTGATGCTTTTTTGTGTGTACCATAATTCTACACCATGTAACATTGTGTAGTTGAGAATTTGATTGAGAAACATTATTATAAGCAAATATTTGTGCCTCTTATTGTTCTAAGTTCGTGTAAAATTTGACAAAATATATCTTTATATTTGTAAGTCTCTTACTTTCCTCAATCCTCATTCACATAAAAATTATGTTGGTGGTGATTCATTAAAATATTGCAAATGTTGAATAGATATACTAAACAAAAAAATTACTGCATTACAATTAAGGATAATTGAATATTTCAGTTGATGTTACATATCTGATAATCAAATATTTTCGTGAATTCAATACAACAAAGTATTCAGTGAACTTTGTTAGCGCTAGAAGGTAAATCGTTTCATAATCTGGACGAGTATCTTATTTTTCACTTGTTTTTTATTGTATGTTATTTACTTGATTTATTTGCCATCCACTGATGAGTGTTATCTATAAGATTAACAGATTACAAGTGTTTTGATTTTACTATTCAGCAGACAATAAAACATTCAATATATTTAAATAATTTATTCGCCTATCAATCTTTTACCATCTAAAAATTAATATTTTTTTACAAAAGAGAGCAAACACAAGGATAGTTCTGTTTCAATAGGGTACAAAATATTTTTGTTCTCGCACAGCCTTTGCTTATCACCCACAATTACATGTGTGTATTGGAGATTGTAGCGAGGACAGATTTTTAACTTTCAGAAGGAAAAATGCACCAAAGCTGCAGAACACTGTGGAATTCGTATAACGTATAAATTTCTTGTCTCATATTTGGAGTGAACATTATTCTATTGATCAACGGTTAACGTATATGTTTGTACAATTTTGGTGTATTCAGCTTTTTTAAAGTTCTATTGTACTTATGCTATAAGTAAAGTTGATGAAAATGAATGCTATAATTCACTTATAAAGAGTGAACACCGAGAATGATTCAATATCGATAAATATTAATTCTACTTTTCTGTAAGCATCAAATTAAGTGACTGCTTGCTTACATCGTTTTTTTTTCTCAATATTGGGCGAATGAGCTACCCTGAAAGATACCAAAGAATGACCTGAAATATATCTTTAAAGTTCCTGCAAATCGTGAAAACCAATATATATATATACAAATTAAATTATGTTCACTATCAAACATATATTTCGAGCCAAATTTTCACTAGCAATAATGACAAATTTACACTAATTTCAAAATATAAATTTACAACTGCCAGAATTAATTCAATGGGGAAACAATATGACAAGGTATGATTTCAGTCTAATCAATCTCACAAGAATCTATTTAATATTCATAGAACATTTAATAAAACATTAATCTAACTAGATACAATTACTACCACAATTTCAATTAAATCGAATTTCAGTTATCTTGTGAGAATGATTGGAAAATGTTATTAAGTAGCAAACAATATTGAATAAACTGTGAACTAGTAGAGATTCAATAATCTGTCAAAGAATTTTCCTTTGTCTTGTCCCACAATCTAACATATATAACTTCAATAGAAAGAAATTAGATCATTATATACAGTACATGAGATCTCTTTCAGAATGTCAGTATATAATTAAGATGATGCAGAAGTTGGGATCTCTTGAGGCATCCTTCTAGTTGAAGGAACAAACTCAGCAGCTTCAGGATTAAGTTTGGAATTAGCAACATTCTCTGGTGATGGTGTTGCACTAAAAAGTAAATTAAAACTATTTCAATACCACTCAAAAACTCAATTGTATGCACAAACTTCTTCAAAGAAAGTTCAATATTGTTCTCAATAGCTATATCACTATGGGTAGGTACACTAATTTGTATTCTTTTTACAATCAAGGTGAACACTTGTCCATTACCTTGTTTGTGTTGCTGGTAAAAATATTGATAATTCCAATCAGTGTTTATGAAACAACCATGAAGCAGTGACCTCTCATGTACCACCTTTCTCATTTGAACAAATTTCAATTATATCATGTATCTCCACTGATATAAAAAAACTATGATCAAGGACACAAATTATTAGGCACAATATCTGGCTTTAACTCACCTTGAATTTTCCAATTCAATGCAGATACATTCTGATAATGATTTAATTCATGCTGAGGAACTTACCTTTGTTGGGTAGTTTGGTTTCCAGGGTTAGTTTCATCATTCATGAATGCCTCAATACACTGCTCCATTAGTGCTTCTTCTTCTAACCGCTGCATGACCTACAAAATAGTTCAGGTAGAAAAATATTCACTATAAAATCTTTCGAAACCAACCTCTTTATCAAATTCTTCTTCATTTTCCATCCAAAGGTACTCTGAAAAATCGTTTTCTGGAGCAGCATTGAACTCTTCAACATTGTTTTCAATGCTCTCCGAAAAGTAGGAATTTTCTTCATAATTATAGATGCTGTTGTTGGGAGATTGATTTCCTGGCATTTTCATAGTCTGAAAAGTTTATATTTGTAATTCAATACAGCGTGCACACAAGATTCCTCCATTTTATTATAGACAAGCCCAACAAAAAATCTGGTTTTTACTCACCAAAAACTCAAACGCCACTGAGATTGAATATGAATATGAAATTCAATAGATATCGGTTATTCAAGTAGACCTGGTATTTTCTCTTATCTACTGCCTTACGCTTGCTTCAATTTCTAGAATGAAACTTTTCTAGACGCAGTCACTACCACTATGTTGTCAAACAAGTTGGACGATTTCAGGCGAAAATGAACGACACGCAACCAGGGATACGAAAATACAACGAAAATAGTCGAATACCCTAATTCGCTTCGTAACTATATTCCACGATGGCCAACAGATGAGGACACTCACAAACTGGGGACAGTAACCTGAAGTGACCCTCTTCGGAATGCTTTTTGGAGATACCTTTCACTTGATTGCCTCGAAAAATTATTCTTCAACCAATGCAGTGATGTAACTTTGGTTGCCTAGAATTTGGGATCTATTTCATGTTGCAAATGTTGACAACAAAATGGTGGAAAATCTGAGGAAAAGTTATATGTTGGTATAATTCTGTTTAGGGATGAGATCGAGGGATATTTCCTAGAGGAATTCCGAAAATTTTCTTGTCTTTAAGAGTTTCATACTAATTTTTCAAACAGTATATGTTGGTATAGCTGATGTAAAGCGACATCTATCAAACAATGATCTCAACGCAACGACATTAGAAGGAGTCTAAGAAAATGTGGGATGTTTTGTAGAATTGAGTAATTCAGATAAGAAAACAAAGATGGTGCTCACTCTACGAAGTTGTGTATTTTGAAAGTTATATAAAACAGATTGTTCAACAATTATATCAATCCAGGACTTTATCGCTAGGAGATATCGATTAACTACCTACACAAGGTAGAAATATATATTTTTCTGTTTTTGTACCCAAAATGGCCTTATAATTCCCTTCCAAATCTTGGTCCATACAGAGATTTTCGTTTTCCCAATCGAGGAGCGAATGGAGGAGATCTTTCAATCATGTAATCCACCACATTATCAATATCTTGAAGCCACTTCTCGTTTTCCTTCGATAAGTCATCATCGATGTTTCTACCTAGTCGAGGAATGAAATTGTTGCCTATATCGCCTGCAAAAAATATTTTAAAAAAGTGCAATGAGAATGGACTTCGATATTCCCACCTTTTATATTCTTGCACACCAGTTTATCATTCCCATTGATTGCGACCAGTGCTATTGGAGAATCTTCATATGCTTCTAATAATTCTGCCAATTCTTGATCACTCTTTTTATATGATTCTTTTCTTAAACCCTTCTTTCTTCTTTCCTGTTTGTGGGCCAACAACGAATATTTGGTGTCGTCTTCATCTCGCTCACTTATTTCTGAGGTCCCATCAAACTAAATGTTTTAAATCTATTAGCAGTATCAAATGATTGAGATATTTTTTCAATACTTGGGAATCAAAATCGAAAAAAAAAACTATAGGAAACAATAGAATTATTCCAGACTACACTGAATCACTCAGTATCAATACACCCTGTATTATTTTTGCACTCTATTCAGCTGATGAATTGAAATTGGATTGTCAAAAAAAATATCGTGAATAAATGAAATACCCTTTTTCTCGCTATTACAAGGTCAAAACCAAACTGGCTCATAAGCATCACAGCACAAAACACAAGAATAACTCTATCCATGATTCGACAATGGATAAGTTTCTGGACTGGGAAGGATTTTATACAATCCTTGCCACGTCAAATCCACAGGGAGCCAATACTATAACATCTCCTGCAGTTTCGGAAATCCTGCATGCTAATCTAAATATCACCATGTAATCAAGTAATCTTCGATTTCAATTCATCAATTATTCGTCGTCTCCTCCTACAATCGTTCATGATTTAGAAGTTCCTCGAATAATTATATGACAGGTGTTTACTGCCACCAAAACACAACTTTCTTCAGTATCAACTACTTCACCACATGTTCGCGCTTTTTTGGCTGTGTGATTGTCGTAGAGCCCCAAGGGTACGGATAATTTACATGACAGAAACGGCTCTAAATCTAAGTGTGCATGACGTGTCAATAAGTCTACTCATGGCGTCAAAAGAGCAATAGTGGCTATGGCGTCTTTTCGATTTTTGTCGGGTCTACAAAGCAACTGAAAAAAGAGTTATTTGTGTAGGTTGCCAATAATAGTTGAGTATATTAATAGAGCAAAGTTATTGAAAATTTAGATTTTATAATGAATTACTCAGAATATGACTTGATTGACAAAATACAAATATCAACAATTATGACAGGTGAAATGTATTACCAACTAATTTCATGTTATGAATTGTCACAATCAGCTTTTACCCACTTCAGATAATACAGAGCTCCAGACGAAGTATGAATATTTCATACCGAAAATTTATCACTGCCAAATTTATTCTGTTGAAATTCTGGCCTGAAGCTGCCTGAAGGGTGGTCCAAAAAGATTGTAACGAAAATTACATACATGTGTTCCACCACACATTGTCGGCTGAAAAGACTCAACGCTGTACAGGATGTTGAGAAACTTCTCAATTGAAATGAAATATTCATCGGTGACTAGAATTTATCAAAAGGATTTTTGTCTAGAAGTGTTCATCTAAAACCTTCCGAGTCGATGTTGTTTTAAATTATTTCATCAATGTTTTTTACACACTTCACCTTTCCACGAGTATGGCACGTGTAGGAGGTGTTCCTTGGGGAACCTCCCAGACTCCTGCTGAGCCGAGCAATGGTGTTCCTCTCATGAAAAGACACGCCTACTATCCCGAAATTAGGTAGACCGCAAAAGAGAATCACATACAGCCTGAGGCTACGTCGTGTTAAGTTTTTCATTCAAAATAAGTGAAGAGAAGTTCGCCCTGAATCTTAGTGCTTTTACCACGATGTTTAGTAATTATCTTCCTGGCATTCGACAAGATGTGGTGCAGTATGGATATCCTGCGGGTCATTTTTACAACTATGTTTCAGGTACTGAAAAATAATCACACTCATAATTGATCTACAATTTGTTTGTGAAAAAAATCCCAAAATACTAAAGCAATGACAACAATTTTTTTCTTAATCTAATTGGCTCTTTCAGGCACCAATTGTTTTGGCAAAACTTCACAACAATGACAAATTAATAGTTCATTCGATATTAATCAAAAACAGAAATATTAATTCATTCAGATTATTCCACAGTATGAATTGTTTTTTTATTTAATGCGTTCTATCATTTTCGAAGATTTTCGTTGTAAATATCCCAAAAACCATTTAGCTTTTCTCAATTTTATTTTTGTGACAAAATAAACGAATTCATGATACTTCACAAAGTGTATCATAACTGAATCCAACAGACATTTGGGAAACAAATGGTGACACAGCCTTATAAAAATGTAGAAATAATAAACACAGTATGTTCTGAATGTCACCATCGCTCATAAAATTTATTTTAATAAATATTTCACAGCTCAAACAAAATTTTATCCTCATCTGTTAATACTGATCGTACTGTTATTTCTCTTAATAGCAAATAAAAATTTCTCGTTATTACTCACTGAATTGCATCTAATTCTACATAATTCAAAAGCTGTCTCTGAACTGTATTCATACAAGTATATTTCGAATGCTCGCATTAAAAATAAGAAACCATTTATAGATGGTGCAGACGATACTACCTTGTGGTACAACAGTCCGTCCAGATTCGATCCCTCTTCACCGAATCATCTCCACAATTCTTTCGAAAGCACATACAAATTCTACACATGTTCTACACAAGTGAACTATTTTCCACAGCAGCACGGTGAGTGTGTTTACACGTTCAGCTAGTATTAATCTTCATTCAATAAATAAAAACCATACATTGCGATATTCAAAACACGAATGAGAGCCCCACAGGAGTGCCTTTGCAGATCTGAATACACTTGAAATGACAGTGAAAAAAGGACAGAAAGTATTCAGGACATGTAATATGTCATGGATGAATTTTAATGAAAGTAGATTTTGACAAATTCATTTCAGCGACGACAAATCCTGACATTTTGACACATTCCTCGGGATCATACATTCGAGTAATCAAAAGAAGAACAACAGCAAACAAAAAAGAGCGGAAAAGAACGAATTCTATCAACAAAGCCTTCTTTTTTCTAAGGAACTGCATACCCAATGTGCCTGCTGATACGAAACTCTCCAAAGTTAGTTCGAATCCATCACACAAAAAACCGAAGTTTCCTATAGGGAATATTTCGTTTCAGATCAAAACTTTGAGGCTGGCAACCTCATATATTTCTTATTTAACAAGGGCATTGGAAACGGATGAGACTCTAGCGGGGTTTGAAGTGGAACTAGGGAAGATTTCCAGGAAATCCAACTGTAACCCTTTCCATGTGGGTTGCTCCACCGATGAACTGTTCTCCCCCAAAAGTGTCACGAAGGTAAGCCCCTTGTTTTCCATTTCGTGTGTCCTACAGAGTGATTAACATCAGGAAGACTCTACTCCTATTAACACTCGATAATCCTTGGGCTTCCATATACAGAGTGGCCTAGTTTCAGAGCTAGAAAGTCAAAGAATGAGCTCAAAAATTGAGAATTTCTTCTTCAATTCCTCACTCGTTTGAGGCATTTCTTCTCGCAATTAATTTTCGTGGGTTTTAAGGTGTTGAGCACGTGCATTTTTCACTGAGTGGCATAAAAAAGCTGGGGCTGTTACCGAATTAGAGCGAGATGAATGTTTTGTCCCTTCCCACTGCTTTATTATCTATTTACGTTGAGAATAATGATATAACACGCCTCTCTCAGATAAAAACGTCGAATTTAACAGGCTTTATTCGAATATTCGATATTATACAGATATCTGTAGTTTTTGTTTGTTTTGCTGAGATTCAACCACATTTTCGTTGTTCGATTGGTCAGTTGAATTCTCTACTGGGTATGTTTGTAATAATCGTATTTAAACATTCGGAGTTGATTCGACTCTAATTGGGGCATCAATTTTATGAGAACAACAAGTAAATAATAATAATGCAGGAAAGTATTTTCAGCATGTAACCGTCGATATTCCTACAGGAAGTTACCGATTTTATGATCAATTTGTACGTGATTAACGTACGCAGGAGCCAGGCAGTTCGCTGAAAATGGCTGTTTAATACTCATACCTACAAGCTAGAGTAGTTTTAAGGCCCGTTAAAATAGCCGTAAACATCAACTAACTCAGAAAAAACGTCGCATGTTGGTTTTATGCCAACCGATACAAGAGGTATTTAGATTATCGACTAAACAAATTGACGGCCTCTCCATTTTTTTTTTCAATCAGTGACGATTATGATTCCATTCAACCCAATACTCAGTAGAAAATTATTATTCTCCACTTCATAATGGTTGCAATATATCGAACGAGCTGTTTTGAAAGCTTGTCACGTTTTTCGAAAAAAAAACAATAATTTTCCCCATAACGTAATATACCAGCTTTTTCACGAACACCCTGTATATCCATCCTGTCACTAGTTCCTGGTCGTAACACGTTTTCATCGCTTGATCGAGCCGTTTCCTTCTTTTCATTAACAAAGTTAGGATCAGGATTCCTAGTAGGAAAAGGGTTGTTTATAATTTTATCATAAACAGGAAGAATCGAGCGATTCGAAGCGTTCCAACGAACGCACAGGTTGGCCTCAGCACGTGTGGGACTCGGAACTGAAACAGGAGCAGCCACTGTAAACCAGTGGCGGGGTCGAGAGTGGAAAACAAAGGATTTCGTGAAGGAAAATTTGAATTAAATGGATTTCTGATGTAATTCCTAGTGATTTTCAATTGGTGTGGAACTGAATACAAGGAAATTTCAAATTGAAATCGAAAATATCCTGGGGAATCGTTATTTTCAGTATACAATGGGAAAAAATTGCGGCATGAGACAATCTAGTGCATACGATTATAAACTACTAAATCGATATTTTATTTATGTGAGGAAGAAACTTGTGATTGAGTGGTTAATACGTCAATATGACGAGTTTGAAATAAAGTTTCACAATCGAATTGGCAAGACTTCACGACTATGCCGAAGTCACATTTTTTCCTTTAATCATTCAGAGGAACTTTATTTTTTGTTTCAATGTTGATAGATATTTTTGAAATAAAACAGTACATTTTTATTCTTTCACTATAATTTTTGCGAGTATTGCTGAAAAATAAAGATGAGTGACAACATTGCATATTCTGACAGCTGTCACAATTCTCTTTCTCCAAAATTTTTTGAACATATTTTCAATTGAGTCCTACAATTGTCCTTGGCAAAGAATAAGAATCATACATTTTTGATATGAATTTAACAAATGATTTCGAAATAGAAAGAATAAACAATTTCTTGATCTATAAATTGTGTTCGTTTTAGAATTTGTATTCATAAATAGGCAATAGGCATATTAGTAACTTTATGTGCGCCTATTGCTAGGCACTTGTCAGACATTTGAACAATAAAATTGATTTATAAATGTTTATCCTTTGATTTGAAAATATCACATTTATATGAGCTTCAAAATGCTCTCAAATCAATATAAAACTCACTTTAATCTCGTGTATACATTTAGGTATTTATGAGATTGGTGCAAAAATAAAACAGAAATTATTATTTAGTTTTTTCGGTTTATTATGTTTTTTTGTTATTATTATATCAATTCAGTGATCTTCAGATAACGTGAAGTGCCATAATTTGAACTGTACTGGTCATGGACACACCCACTGACATTTCACAGCCAACTAGAATCAGATAGATTACGCTCTGTTGACGTTGAAATATACAATGTTCCATCAATACCAATTAAATCATTCCTTTCTTTCTAATTGGCTTAAAATCAGTCGCTTCCTGCTGAAGTCAGGACCAAAATAGTAAGTTTTTATGTCACTCCAAAAACACTCGAGGATCATTTATTTATTTTCCAGGCAATAAATATTTTTTAACGTTCGGAGATTGAAAGAATCAAGAGCTATTTATATTTATTTGGTGCTATCGAGAATTTTGCGTGTCTGCCATTTTATTTACTTTGTTTATATTATGTTATTTTGTGAATCTGTTTTATGATGCCAAAATCGAACTAAATCATGTGATTCCATAGGCGGGTACGGGTTTTTCAGTGTAGCTCGAAAATATGGCGATTTTGCTGGCTGTTTGTCTGGAGGCAAAAATCTCCAGATAATTTCTGAAGGTAGGTACGTACAAGTAAATAAAAAAACAAGCGTTTTTCGAATTTTCATTAAAAATCCTGTAGAAAATAATAAATAATTCTAATGGCATATATGTTTCGATGAACATCGTCAACTATTTCAAATTCTTGTTGATCCAAGGTAAGAATTTCTCTACGCGTGTATACACTCCTGGGTATTGACCCTTTCCACACCCTATGCCCCATGAGACAATACCAACTTGAGTCCATTTGCCATTGTTGACCATAAGCGGACCGCCACTGTCTCCCTGAAAGGTATATCAGCAACATTAAAATCACGCCAAACCAATGGCGTAGCAATTTTTTTTTGGGTGAACGAAGACAAAATCAATCACAACAAAATTAAGGGTTTTGATCAAACAGATGCTTACGCTGCAAGAATCCTTATTTGCCTGGCCAGCACACAGCATATGCTCAACTATACCACCAGGGGCGGCACCGCCATATTTCTTTATGCACTCCCGATTACTCCAAATAGGTATGTTGACTTCTTGCAGAACCGCTGGTTGCGGGCCACCTACAACACAAAACACACTCAAAATGAAATATTCTTTTTGTGTAACAAAATTAATGAGATACCCTGCTCGACAGACATTTCTAATACGTTTCAATACGCACTGATGCCAGATCCACTTACTTTCTCTCAAGCTCCCCCATCCTATAACAGTCGCAGTGTGGCCTGCGAAATCCGAAGACCCTGTAGGTAGACACAAAGGCCTAACGTGTTTGCTGAACTCAACTGGACTATCCAGTGTCAAGATGGCGATGTCATTGTACTGGAAGTAATCAGATATGAGTGTTTATGTTAGTTTTCGATTCTTATTGGAGGATTATTCGTATAAACTGTATTATATATGCGCACACTAATGGCTCTGGATTATTTTCAATGCATTTATGGTAATTTTTTTTAATTCATGAGACGTTCGGTTCGTAATTTATTGAAAAAGACTATGGAAGAATTTTGGGCTCCTACAGACGACAAAACAGCCCGAAGACTGAAAGGTTAGAGAGGATATGTAATTTTGGGGATAATTCTCGTGAAAATCATGATTTCCATTGTATTACCAATGTTCTGGAGTCAAACCCACGATGTCTGACAACTCTCTTGACCCTTTTCTCGATATGCCTCGCCTCAGAATTCGTCTTAATGTTGTGATCCCCCAGCCGCACCGTCAATCTAGCTACATCCCAAGAACTCATGCTGTAAACAAAAACATTCTAATTACGTTCCCCAAAATCCCCGACTGCGCTTACTGTGCCACACAATGGGCAGCAGATAAAATGTGCGTATCGTCAATAAGCGACCCGCCGCAAAACTGCCTGCCCCCGTTGAACATGGCCGCCACCCAAGGCCATTCGTGCATATCAGCATCGTGTCCCCCCACGATCCTCTCCTGGTCTGGGATCCCGTTCTTGGCCCCACAGGCTGCACTGGAGACCACACTAGGCGCTTTGGTGGTCGGCTTAGCCGTCACCAGAGGCTTAGCCGTCACCACGGGCTTGATTGTAGCCACAGGCTTCGAGGTAGGAGGCCACGCCGTTGGAGGAGGGTAGCTGGTTGAAGGGGGATGCGTCGGCAACGGGGGGATAGTGTGGTCCGCAGGGTGCGTCGGGAGGGCTGGGGGCCAGTTATTCACGAAGGGGTAAAAGGGGTTCCTGAAGGTTTCGTTCGTTAGGATCGGATTGGAGACGATTGGATCTGCTGGCTCCACAAGCGGATCCTGCGTGGTCGTCGGGGAATTTGAAGGTTTGCCCGGGGTCAGGTTCGTGCAGCACACCCCAAACATCTGGAAAATAATGTCTTCAGCCCCACGCACTGTGCTGGATACGAATGCAGCCTACCTGTCTGCCCTGCTCAGTGTGGTAGCTGCAAGTGTCGTACATCCCCAGGACCCAGCTCTCGTAATCTCCTAGCTCAGGGATCTTGAAGTAGGGGTAGCATTGTCTGAAAGAGGTGCATTTTCCTGGGAGCCCCTTGACGGTGTAGCAGGAACCTGTAGTGGGCAGGGCGTTTGGGTTTACTGAACTCCATCCTTGTGGTGCGTAGAAAGGACTGTAAAGTGATACAGCAGGTGTTCTGAAGAAAATCTGCCGTCTCGTTCGATCCACGGATGGGAGGACTAAATAAGGAAAGAAAGATTCATTGTCGTCTATTCCGTTTTTAAGGGTATGTCTACCTATCGACAGGCGAGTGCTTTTTTTATTTGCTTGATGCGATGTATTGAATCCGGAATTTTACACATTTTTTCCTAATCTAGCTATCTCTACGAGGTGTACTAGTAAAACCGGTCCGTTTTCAGCTGTGGTTGATATCCAAAGCATTCACCATTGGTTGTGATGAACATAATGGATTGTCGTCCATTTGAGCAAATCGCTAAATTATTCAAACTGATTGTTAAAAAATGCGAAAATGTGTAACTAATAAGGTGCAAATTTGCATTCCAGTAGGTGCACGAATAAGAGAGATACAGGAATATTTAAAATAAACACCAACAACCAGATTATTGAACTAATCGAATTCCACCTCTTCAGAATAACATAAAGAAGGCTGCAAAACGGTTATGTTATGAACCACTATACAGGATGTCATTGAACTCATTTCGCTCAATTGACTTAGAAGACATTTTTGAAGGAAAAGCATCCAGAAAATCCTACAGAGTTTTGATTGAATAACATGAAACGGACTATTCTTATGAAATATTTCAACCAAGCTCGAGTTCATTGTAAATATTTGCAGAACTTCTATAATCGCATATATGTTTTAACGAATTCATAGATTTTTGAATTTATTTCGTCAAATAACGAAATATTTTGTGAAGTCTCAAATTAAATTTGTTAGTTGTCTTGTTGAGCCTTAGATGATTTTGATTCAATAACATTTTTTCCATCTCCATTGATTTTTGATGACAAATTTAAGGAATTTCAAAGAAAGCGAGTTTTATTAAAACATGGGGTCATTTTGGAAAAACCGGAAGTACACTAACTCTATGGTTTCGTACACATGGAGTTAAATTTTGTTGGAATCCTGACATGCTCCCTCACTGCTTTCTAAGTGTTTACAGTGGTGGTACACCCTGTATATATGTATATTTATCGGTATCGATTATATCGGTTCTACGTCTTAAGAAAAGGTTAACGTTCTAAGCGACCTTGGCAATGGCTACTGATTGATTTCAGCGTGGTGCTCAAGAAATGTCGCGAATTTTTTCGAGTCAATAACCGCCACTTTTATCATGAATTAATGAATGAGGTTTGTAGCCGTTGAAAGCCCGAAAAATGTAGCGAGGTGCTTCTAGAATAATAATGACTGACATCGTAATGAAATTATTCGTCAAGGGGCCCCAACAAATCAGAAAATTGATTCTCAACTCACAAACAACCCTGCTGGGGTACTTTCACGACTGAATTCGGCAAATCGTTGGTTTTGGGGTGAAACTTACGTATAAAAGAATATTATTTATTGCAATTTGAAAATGTTTACCTGCTGTTTCAACGACGACACCTTCATCGTCATTATCATTTATGACATCTTCACCAAAGGCGTGAAGACTTTTCACAATGAAGCACAAACAGAGCACACTTAACCTCATGGTTAAATGAAAATTGTTGAACAAATCACACACCTCAGTAGCATGTGTGGTAACGCTATGTCTCTATTTTGTAAAGTTGCTCTTATAAATCTCGAGAACCTGAGTCTGATGCTCCCCACCTTGGATACCGAAGATTAATTTACAAGGAGTGAACCAAAGGCTCTGGTTTTTGACAAGGATTGATATGGGTTGACCATTCGACATGTCAATTTGATATGGATTATTTATCATCGCCACTCTCATTGTTGTTGTTCACGAAATTGAATTGGATGATCAAATATGGGGCAGCTCCATGAAGTTTCAATGAATATGAATTTAGAGAAAACCAAATAATTGAAAAAACTGCTATTTTATGTAATTACACGATAAGAATTATTTTTTCAGTGAATAAATTTTCTGTAAACTTTTGAATTTTGGAACAAAATAAAGTGGACCGAAATTTGGTCAGGACGAATTGATTTGTAAGAATTGTCTAACAAAAACCATCATACAGTATGTTTTATTTTCGGTTTCCTTTCGAGATATCTCTTTGAGTTTAAGAGATTAAACCACCGTAGGCTACTTCTTCGTGAAAATGACGATTTAATGAAAAACATTCGCATGGTTTTGAGATACAGGGCAAAAATATTACATTTAGCTAGATCTCGACCCATGGAAAGGGTTGGAATTGCTTCTTGTAAATGTTTTCACGTAGAAATCAGTGACGTTGTCAGATTCTTGAAATAATCGGTTATTTGTCAGAAATAATAATAATGAATAATTCCCATTCAGAATAAACAGAAGAGTCTATTACATTTGCTAATGTCGTTACGATTGAATTTGGATGTCGTAGTGGGTTAATCTCATATGTTTCTAACTGTTAATATATCCTTGACAATGGTAGACAGAATCTTCGAAATGACAAAAGATTATTGAACTTTGTGGTGGACATTTTCGGCTTAATAGGTACGACCTATCTTAAACGAGATCAAAAATATTAAATTAGGCGGTTATACAGTCCAGGGCCGGGACTAGGTGATGATCAGTTGCCAAAAATCATTCAGAAACAAGAGGGAATTCAACTACAATGTGTGTTGCATAAATATGAGTTTTTTTGACTCCATGGCATTTGACGGATAATATGACATGAACTATTTGTTGATGTTTTGTCCGAATTGATTATGTGTAAACAAATAGAAAATAAATAATATCAATATTGGAAGGTATTGAAAATGAGAAAATTAAAATCAAATGCATTTTAGCTAGCACTAAAACCGACCATTCATCAGAATTATTTTTTCAGCTGAATATGGACCTGTCTAATAATTTGCATGGAAATATAAGTTGATGGCGACCAGCTCCCCAAATTTACATATTTCAAGTTAATTGCAATAACAATCGAGCGATTTATATTAAATTATCGATATTGAATGGAGGACCTAAGAGTAACATTTTCAATTTGCCAGCCATTATAATTGCTATTCCTTGTTCTTCGTAATTGCTTACAAGAGATGAGTGATGAAATGATTCTGAGAATACAATCTCGGTTGAATTATATTTTTTTACCGGTAATTGATATGCCCATTAACTTTTTGTAGGTTAACCGCAACACGATAAACTTGACATCATCAAAAAGCAACTGAAATAATTAAGCAGTTGAACAGAGCAAACCATCAAAATATACATAGTTGATTCAAACATAACATACGGGGCACATTTTGATGCCACTTTCACCAAAAATTCGTGAATTTACTGACCGTTCGATTGGAAGAAGAGGATCTTTCGAATAGCCGCCAAGATACACGGATTTGACACGGATAGATTATCGTCATAATGAAATAAAAAGCCATTTATCTTTTTTTATTATTCGTTTATTTTCAATGATCTCAGATACATTCCATTATTTATAAATTGTAATAAAAAATAAACCCAGATCTGGATCGCTGTTTACAGAACATTTTTCAATGATATATATATTGCCACATATTTTTCCTGCAAAAATGCCAAATGTTAAACGGAATTTGACAATCCAGAGAATATTAGATAATTATGGTTTCTTCACCACTAGTAATTATAATACATAGAGAAAACCCATTTCAATTGTTTTGGTACAGAATTTCTAAAAAAAATGAAATGAAAGTGGGACTCAAATCATTTCCATTATATACAAATTTTAAGTAATGAAATCTTTCAAAATCTGCATAAATATACAGGCTGTCCCAAGTTGAGAGATTATTTACACAAGAAGTATATTATCAAAAATGAAATGTACATCAAATGCATTTTTCACAAAATATCATCCGTTTCGTATATCAATTTATTACGTCAAATTAATATGATAAAAGTTTATTGGAGTTGGGAATATGACGAGAGATCTCTGGTTGTCAAATTTCAACTCAACATTTTGTTGCTAAATGTCTGGTAATGTTATATATATATTTCATTATTTTATTTCACTTGATATACATATAGTTTGCATTAATTATACATATTCGACCACCTCGTTTGTATACTGAAAGAAAAAGGAATGTGAAAAATCAAATTTGCCTTGAAAAGTCTATCTTGTGATGTGTCGATAAAAATAAAATATGATCAGCAGTTTCACCCCATTTCATAAAATTCAATAAAAAATTAATACACAAGGATTGTATAAGTACTATTTCTTCCCATCGTCTCGCTGAGCTAAATATTATCAATAAAATATAAGATCACCGGTTCACAGTTCATCAAAACAATAGAAAATTTGTCAACATTTTCATGACAGTATCTGGTTCAATTAATATTAATTCAGTTTCGTTGTAGCCAAAAATTATTTTTCACATGCGCACTTTGAAAATTATAAGGACTATCATTAAGATAAAAAATAAACAACTCTGACTTGGAATAATCTAGAACAACCTCTTCTCATACGAAAACAAACTGTGTACATTCCCTTCCAGTTGAGCCGAGTGCGATCTCAGCTCAAATCTCAGCTGACCGTTGTACATCCATTCCCTGAAGAGGAAAAAAAATCACGTGAATATATAGGGGAACTCATTTCAGATAATTACCTGAGTTGATTCAAAGATCTGACACCAATATCTTGACAACCATGCCTAATCCCCACTTGTAAGTAGGGCACGAATCGCAGTACCGACCCTTTGTCAACGATACTTCCGCTGACACCTTGCGCCACCTTCAGCTTGTCAACGTCACTGTAACAGACACAAATTTAGCAACATATTCGACATCAAACGAAGCAATTACTTGTGGAAATATCTATTCATGGCAGAGCCCATGGCATCTTTGCGATCCATGGCTTCTATGCTACCCATTCCTCGATACTTTTTCAGCCTGACGCCATCAGAGAAGAAGTACTCTCCTGGAGCCTCGGAGGTACCAGCGAGTAAAGACCCCATCATCACTGGAAACCATTCGGAAGTCACTTCAATCCCTAACATGCTTACGAAAGAGCTCACCTGTAGATGCTCCTAAAGATAATGCCTTGATGATATGTCCAATGGATTGGATCCCACCATCAGCGATAACAGGTACTCCGAATTGTTTGGCGTATTCGCTGACTTTGTACACAGCTGTGGCTTGGGGGCGACCCACAGCCATCACTTCTTGAGTGATGCAAATGCTGCCGCTGCCCATCCCGACCCTCAATCCATCTGCCCCTGCGTCTATCAGATTTTTCGCTTGTCTCTTGGTGACAACTGAAACGAAAATGGTGGGGAATTCAGCTATTGAAACCGTGATTTTGCTCACCATTTCCAGCTATAACTTGGAGGTTTGGATAAGTGCTCTTGATGTGCTTGATCATGTTTATTTGGTAAATAGAGTTTCCTTGCGATGAATCCAAAATAACCACATCTACACCAGCTTGCACTAGAAGGGACAACCTTAACTTGTCTTCCTCCCTTGTACCCAAAGCTGCACCAACTATGAGCTGTTTATTTTCATCCTTCGAGGCGATTGGGTAGCTCTTGGCTTTCTTCAAATCAGTCCTGGCCATCAATGCAATTAGGTTTCCATCGGCATTAACAATGGGGAGTTTGCCTTTTTTACTCTTTTCCAAGATGTGGTTTGCATCAGTTAGCGTTACACTGGACTGTGCTGTTACTAGCTCTTCCAGTTTTGTCATTATCTGTTCTAGTTTAATGTTCTCATAATTTTTGTCATCCAAGAAATCTATATCACGAGATGTTACAATTCCAACCAATTTACCGCCTAATTTGCCATTCGCTGTGATAGGGATTCCACAGAAGCCATGTTCTTTCTTCACGTTGAGTACATCTGAGACTGTGTTAGTTGGACAAAGAACAACTGGATCCCGAATGAAACCATGTTTATATTTTTTCACCTTAAGTACTTCATTTGCTTGATAACTTGGTGGGTTATTATGATGGATTATTCCTATGCCACCACACAACTGAAAATACATTGTCAGATCATTTTGGAAACTGATTTAGTATACTCACAGCCATTGCAATTGCCATATCAGATTCAGTGACGGTATCCATAGGAGATGATACCAAAGGAGCTTTGAGGGTTATTCTTTTCGTGAGCTGACTGGATAAATTCTGAAAAAAATTGTTTCAGTCAATTATGTTGAACAATTGCTTGGTGGGGTAATACTCACAACTTCTTCAGCACCAAAGTCAATGTAACCAGGTAATATAATGAAATCACTAAAACAGAATACATCTTAATTAAATCATCAATCCAAATGTATGAACAGTAAGAAGGATATGGAAAGATCTTGGAAATTTTATTCAAAAAAATAATTCAACTCACTTATAGGTCAATCCATTGCCTTCATTTATCATTTGGTGTGCAGGCATGCCATCTTCAAGATCGATTTCGAAAATATTGTTTTGCATAGCAGTACTGCTTCTGTCTCCCATAACGAATATATATTATTTTCGTGAGTCCTGAAAATCACTTGTTTCAAACCTTTGCAACGAATTAGATCAGTTCCACAATTAGCAGATCTTTGGCTTCTTCGAGAATAAAATAATGAGATTATCGTACCTTCGAATATAATTTCCTCGGTATTTACACTAGTTTCTCACCAGACTAAAAAGGTTTCCGGCACGTGGTAAAAAGAAGTTAGGTTAGTGTTATTATTTTGGTTCGGCTTGGTCAATTAAATATTCGTACAAAAATCAGTGAATGATTTGAGCAGTAGTTATTATAGCGTATGCGATTTGGTTAACAGAAAATTCGTAAAACAAGTTTTAAACGTCCCCTCCTTTATTCCAATACTCTGGACCTGTGTCTGGATCAGGATCACAGTACAGATCAAACAGTAAAAATTCAGATTGACCAAACCGAATCTACAAGTGAAAAGAAAAATATATCTAACTACGACTACGTCTTATCTTGGCTTTTCTCTATTTTCATATAATGCTTTTATATGTGATTAATAGATGACGCTACAATAACCGAAATAATTCAACGATTCAGCTCTGCTATCCACTAATGAAACTATAGAATCTCTGTTATCAAAAATTTGTTATGATTTATATTGTCTGTCTATCTCTGAATGTTGTTACCACCACTGATCGTCAAAGAGCACTCTTTTCCGTTGTATTGTATCTAGCATAGGGACGAGTGGGGACAGTGGAAGGGAAGCAATTCAGGAGAAGATGTCTCTTGTTTATGCGGGACTATATATAATACACTTGCTCTCCTCGTTACTCTTCTTCAATGAATTATTTCATTAACATTAGTTCGTTTTGTTGAATTAATGCAAGAAAATTTGGTTGAATATTTTTTTATTTACAAAACTCATATTACATAGTTGCTCAACATCAGCTATCAGCAACTCATTAAGACAAAATAATCGAGGAAGTTTCATCTGTACGCAGCAATTATGCATATGATAGGTACAAAAACTGAAAATATCTTTGGTAAGGATAGGTTTGTCATTTCAGTTATAAAAATAACATACAATCATTGCAAATTGATGGTATGAAAAAACAACAAGTGTAAATATAAAATTATTACAATAAAACTTGTTTATCACATACTCAGTGAAGTATCATCAAATTATATATCACTACTAGACTATTTCGGATGAAAAATGAATGCCAGTTCTCGTATCAAGAAAACGATTTATTTTATCTGTATAATTTAAATCACAATTCATAAAGTAAAATAATAGCAAAAAAACACGATATCAAAGGGGCATTTCACTAACAATTACAAGAATCATTACCAATTATATACACCGATTGCTTTTCAACTCATTAAGGCTCTAGTGATATTCAATTGAGAATGGCAGATCGAAAGATTTCTTATATTTTGAACCTTTGTCACGACATCAGCAACTTGCCAGTCAAAAATGCAACGAAAATATAAAATAAATCATCATGCTGGTACTATGGAACACACAATTTCAAATCGATATTAGAATCCGTCAATCTGGGTAGCCTACGACACTTGAAAATACAAGAAAACCAAAGATCCGAATGATATGAAAATTCCACCAAGACCATCGCACAACCGCAGTAGTAAAATGCCTCTCAGCCAATCGGAAACGATCCGCGATAAAAAAATGTTACAAATAATGGTACATCCGTATAAATACGTTATATACAAGAGAGCTGAGGTCAGATCATATCTCGAACACATTCAGTATCAAGTTCCTGTATGAGGCATCTCATGAACGCCATCTCCTTCCTGGCATTATCGAACATGGTGCGCGGATCACTGGCCATACACCTGAGGCAGTTCGGCGCGAACACCATCGCCAAATTCGAAGCATCCATCTTGGTGTGCTGGATGACATCCGGCTTGTTGAAAGTCTGCAGAAACCTGATGAGGTAGCACAGCACCAGCCTGTGCAAGGTGGGTAAACGCAGGACCAGATCGCACGCGCGTCGCGGCGTCATGGGCTCGGCGACGCATTCGGGGTAGAGGGAGTCGGGGATAAGGGGCTCGTATAGCTCGCGCAGCCACAGTTTCAACAGGTTGGCAGGTACGTGGGCGTCGCTGGGCTCGCTCAGCTCCCAACCGTCCATTTGGGCTTTCAGTCTGTTCACTTCGTCTACGTCGGCAGAGACGCGGAATATACCCTCGGTTTGCAGGCCCTGCAGTTTCAGCACCTTCAAAAGGACGAATGTGGTCAGCGCTACAGTCAGCTTGACAGCTGTCGACGTCAAATTCTAGCCCAGTACCGCCAATTTTTATGCGGTGTAAACTCCATGTAACATCACTTAATTCAACGACAAACTTCCTAATCAACGTCAAAATTCAATTATACATAATTCCACAATCATTATTTTCCCTCCACAACGAAAACAGTATCATAAGAAGCTTAATTAGTTGTTGTACCTGTTGAGAGAGCTCCACTTGAGGCCACGGAAGCCTGCGATTCGGCCATCGACTAGCTTGAAGTTGCATAACTTCTCGCAGGGTGTTACCAAACAAGCTGACTTGGAAAATCTGTTTCCTAGCAGCTTCTACATCGTCAGGTTGAGGTCGACGAGCGGATCTTTTACCACCAGCGCCTATCCTTTCCAATCTTTGGCATGCCACTGTGGCATAGTGATTTACCTGAAAGCAGTGAATGTAAAATACCCCCCACACATTAATATCAACCAACACTCTCAATAAGACAAAACAAAAATAATAATGCATGAATAATCTTACCTGTACATGAATTGGCCATCTGTTGACATCTGGGAAAACTTTGGAGAAAGTAGGGTCTCTGTGCCTGTTGAGATAACCCAATAGGGCTGGTTGAAATACAGGACTAGGTGGTACAAAAGCTAAGGCAATGGTCAGTAGTTCCCATCCTCTCACCAGAGATTCTTTCCTTGGATTTTCAGTAGTCTGTCGACACAGCTGTACAAACAACTCATCACGAAGAAGAGTCTGAACATAAGCTGTGCCCAGAATTTCCATCAGCAAGGAGTTGTAAGACATTCCTGGTCTAGCTTTTCTATCGCCCATATACATTTGTACTTGCCTAAACATATCCAGTGCTTGTCTAGTCACAGGTTTGCTAGAAGCTAGTAGAGGTCTCTGTAGACTACGACTTGACCAGCTCAGCAAGTCCCTTACACTAGCTTTTCTTCTGAACAAACCTCTACCTCCTAAATTCAAATTGTCCACTGCAAATTTCTCCATATCAGCTTCTCTCTCAGGTTGTAAAGGAGGCTCAGCAAGTGGCTTCAACATTGGCACAATAGCTTTCTCTTTTGAATCTCTGTCCTTATCCCTAGGTTCTGTACTAGCAGATGTGGGTAAGTTCAGATACTCAACAGGTCTGTGAGATAGGCGATGGGGTAAGTAGCTGCCTTCAGATTGGTCAGAGTCCTCATTATCTGGCTCATGGCCTGTTAGGGATTCACTACCACTGTCTGAATGGTCACTATCTGAATCACGACTATTGTTAAGTAGAAAATGCTCCAGAGGCAGTAGTTGGGAGTCATGCCAATTGGAATATAATGGAGCCTCTGCTCCTCTCTGACTGAAACTGCTGCTTCTACACAAATCACTAGGTTTGCGGCGCAACTGAGGAGTGCTAGCTGAAAGACTTAGGACCTGGCCTCTCTCTGTGAGATGTCCAGTTTGGGTGCCCTGATGACTAGTTGGTGTAGGAGTACAGTCTGTATTATGTTTTAGGGTTTGTAGTTTTGCTAAGGGGATGATATCGCAATTAGTAGGCTTATGCCATACTGTCCTTTGTGATGTTGCATTATAATAATAAAATCTAGCTGTATTTTGATCAAATAATTCCCACCACTGGTTGGAATCTGTTCGTTTGACAGGTACACCTTCTGGAGGGTCCCATACACATTCTCCAGTTGCCAGGTTTGCATACATATGCTCCTGAGTTTTGGGCTCGATTATTTCTACCCATTCCACCCTGTTAAAAGAATAAATTTAGTTAATATAGGGTGTGTCGAAAGAATATTGATTCCAATACCTGTATGAATTAGAAGCCATTTTTTTACATTGTTCATAGGACTTTATGTACACCAATAACTTGATATGTGCGACATTATTTCGATACAACTTTATTGTCTCTGCAATTCCCCATCATATCAATAATGATTGAGGAATTCATGAAAACCATAATAAAAACAAAATTTCTAAGCAGAACCATACTATCCAATAAACGCCATTATTTTTCTATCACCAGTACCAACCAACTACCTAAAGGACAGATTGACAGAATATTCTTTTGTATGTTCCTTGAATGTAATAAAGAAGGATAGATACTGTGACAAGTTACAAGGACATGTCAAAAAGTAGATACAAATAGGTGCAGCACTGGTTTTCCCTATTGAAATCCCTATAAGGTCTGAAATTTCTGAAGATACCAACTTAATATTTCTACCATGTTGTCGCGGTCAAATACGAAATGTATATATTTCAATCCGGAAGTCTATTCATCATAATTATCACATTGATGGGTCAAACTAGTGCATTGACTAATTGAATTTGTTACACCGGATGGTGTCATTTTATTCTCTGTTACCACAAGTTTGGTTACCAAAATTTCCGTGAAATAGTGTATGAGAAAGAAAAAGTCAACAAAGAGTCATAACTCCCTTTAATATCACAATTTTTCACAAAATCAGTCGAGAGCTATAGGACCAGTTGGAAAAATATTTTTCAGCTCTACACTATATCTTACTAACAAATATACAAATTCACTAGAAAATTTTCCTCCTTTGATATTGTCAAGATTTTTGTAGCGTAATCGGATTTGAATTCATATCATAATAATTGTAAAATTAGAGAGCTCAGGTACGTTCATGATGTATGCTTATATTTATTTCAACTTTATCAAAATTATATAACATAAATTCGAGATTTTCTAACAACAGCTAATGGCATCATAGAAGAATTCATATGTTGATTCTCCAATATTTATCAGAGTATACTTTTGTTAGGGAATAGTTGATATATAACATCTTCATGTTCTGAATTTCAAGATGACATAATACATTCCACATTCATGATATTCATAAATTATAAATAAGCGAGAATCTTAAAACCGTAATTTCCCCAATTACCCATATTTACGAACTACGATATATTGAAATCAGAAAAAAGGGACATTGATTTTGATTTCAATGTAGATTACGTAATTGAGTAGTATATTCTATACAAAGTGGTCTGAAGGAGTTTGTATATGCACCCAACTCTGGAACGTCCTGTATAAATCACCTAATCATGAGAAAAACATTGACTTATAAAATGTGATTTCAATGTATATATATCGGAAGTAAAAAGCTTATCAACAATCAACATAATACTGTTTTCCAAAAATAATCAGCAAACAGAAAATTTGATAAGCTACCTATGCTTGTAAAAATTCACAGGAGCGAAATAAAAGTGTAGAATCAACAATCAACATAAGAAAAGATCAATTCAAAATTCTAAACAAAATAAGATATATACTCATGTGGCATAACACCTCTTCTAGGATAAAACGTATGATTCACTGAATAGTTCAATAAATTTGATATATTGGAAGTGTATATATCAGCAAATCTGAACAAACGCCTAGAAAAGTAGGTAGGGTTATGGTAGGTCCGGAAAACGCTTCCGAATTGTTCATTGAAGACAAATTTGATGTCATTCCTGCAAAACAAATGAAACAATCATACAAATAATATACTGGGATGAAAAAATGTATTAATCATCGATTGTTTTTACCGTAGCTTGTCTCGTTCTGCCATCCACTTAGCTAAAAGTTTTTGTTCCTCAGGGTCTTCACAGTCTTGATGGTCTTCAATGAGTTGGGTCAGCATTTGCAACCAATTGGCATTTTTCTTGAAATCTGGATTATTCAGAGTCGCTATTTCATGCTGAAAACATATTAATTGAAATCAGTCTGTGCAGAATTAAACAGGAATAGTAAAGATATATTTTGAGTAATGACAAAATAATTGAATTTTACCGTTAATTCTGAGATTATTGCACCTGTTCTCCATCCATGTTCCAGTGTGACATCTGCCAAATCACTGTATGGATGGTCTCCAAAATAAAGGACTTGGTGCCCACTCCATCCAGTTAGATCTTGCAACTGCTTCACAGTTCCCTAGAACGAAAAATGACTCAAGATTTGATTGGTGTATTCTATGACTTCTATCTTGACTCACTTCATAGTATATCAGCCCTTTTTCCAATTTGTTAACTCTATCCCAGATATGGGTACCACTGCATTCATCAAAAACTCTTATGGGCCTCGATATATCAGTGAAAAATCTTGGTTTCCGTGCCTGGACTATTACAACATCGAAATATTGTTTCCAGTCTTGACCCACCATGAACTCCATTCCCTTATTTCTACAACAGAATTTGATTGGGTTGAGTTTTACTTCGTCTGTATTCTATATATCAAACTTACACAAATCCATATGGACTATTGGTGACTAGAAACAACTTCTTATTGGCTTTAACCAACCTATCAAAAAAAGTTCTTAAATGATCATTACTTTCAATGTAATCTGATACGTTTTCGGAGACTATTTTGTGCATTACTGGGTGAGAGTTTCTGATGGAATTCTGCAATGCAAATGTACTGGATTGTTGGATCTACTATTGAAACATATTCCCAACAAACCTTGATATCCCTGAACAAAATTTCAGGATGATAATCTATGTGGTTCCTTTCAAAGTAATCAGCTACATTGCATATAAGTGTCATTTCAGGTACAGAAAAGAGATCAGCCAATTGAACCATTTTGGAGTGAGACTCCTGTAAAGTCAACTATAAATGGTAACAACCAACATATTAGGAATATGAATTACTAGAAGAAGATATTAGTTAACACTCTGGAAACACAACAAGTAGGTTAACACATGCAATATGCTGCATTAGGAGGTGAAAGTAGATAGTGAATTTCAAGTTTGATTTGAGCCAGCTAAATACTGAATAACACATGTTGTTAAGCTATAGATACCCCAGCAACCAATTAGTGAATAAAGTGAAGTGTCCTTACTGCAGCATTTTTGGTATGTCCTTCAACATAAGCAATAGGAATGATTCTGTTTTTGTATAGTTTGAGCACCTCTTCATTGGATAATGGAGTCAGACCTTTATAGACAGATCCAAACTGGATTTGAAGAAAAGAATCAAGCTTCAGCAAAACCCCCTTTTCAATATCATAATGCAAACCTCTGACTGCAAAACCAGGTTTATACTTTAGTGATGATATAGCTTGGGGATACTAAAAAAAAATACTTCATCACCTATCCCATTCACGAATATTGCTATTTACTTTATATTTCTCAATGAGAGTTTGTTGGCCAAGACTGTATAGGAGGAAATCCAGTGTTGGTTTATAGCATGCTAAGGTATAGTCATAATCGAACCCATATACATTGACTTCTTTCAGGTCTAGCTCGTTACAAGCGAATACGGCTCTTGGATTCACATCTTGAGGTAATTTTTTTGCTGCAATTGGACATACGACGATATTATAGAAAGTTTATTCTGGAATTTTCAATACATACACTGGCATTTGGCCTTAACGATTTTGTATGCTTCATCCAGACGGCCCTGAGAAAAGTTTTGAATAGCTGCTTTGCATTTTTGATAGGTTTTAACTCCTAAAATTGAACTTTTTATCGGAAAGTTTTTATTCATAACCTGACCTAGCAGCCACATAACGTTCACTGAATGTTAGGTTAATTTTATAAAAAAATCAACGACCTTAACAGCTCGTAAATAAATATTAATCAATAGCTGGGAATGTTCGTGAGCTATAAGAAATAATGCATCCTGAAATGTTTCTGATATAATATCACAGAAAGATATAATGAATAATTTAACAGCAGTTTAGTGAAGTAGAAAAAGTGGTAAGGTGGAAGCATCTTTTTTATTCAATACTGCCCAAGCATTGTCTAACAATAATTGATTGCTACTGATAGCTGATAACTACCTGAAGAAATTTCAGAAAATTCGGGAATTTCAGCGACGAATGTGTGAATATCTTGAATTTACCGCCATTAATCTCATTTGGTGTAATAATTCAGCCAAAAGATGACGCACCAAGTCACTTGAAAGAATTGAGCAGAGTTGGTTGTATAACAGAGGGTCATATATTATTCGATTATATGAAATGATATTCAATTTGTTGATATTGATATTCAACTGGAATGGATTTTTTCTTTCATTGCAATATTCCCTGATTGAATTTTAGATTAAAATATGGGAAACAATTGGAAGAGGCTTTTACTTTAAGTAAAATGAATAAAACAGGATGCCTCCTGTCTTTGACAGGTCACGTAGAAACCTGAAATGAAAGCATGAACGAAGAATAGACACGCTGATGGGTTTTGTTTTCTGTTATTTCTAACAGAAAACCAATAATTTTTCAAATCCATGGAATATACCCAATTTATTTCCCTCCTAGTTTGATACACAGTATTTTTTTTGTTGATGATTATGTATTTGAAATATTAGCTGATATTCTGTAAGGAGGGAGAAGGTAATTTAAGCTTAATTTTGACACATGTTCGTTAAACACATCAATATTTTTTTATGTATCCACTGGTAAATCATGTGAGGAGATATTTTCTCTACTGAAAAAAGCAACAATTATCGCCATTTCTTTCAACTCAATCCATCTGGTGTGGTATAGTAGGTTAACGGAACAGTTGCTGATGTGATCATCTTTACTAAATTGGTCAGATAGTGAAACATACATTTAGATAAATCTCAATTGAATTCAACATTCAACGAAGACATCGATTATTTTAATTGGTCTGCAAATTGATTTCGAAAAATTTCTCTCCTGCAGAGTGAACAATTAATTTATAAATCAAATAAAATTAAACATCTCCCAAATCATAACATTCAGAAGTTAAAGAATCTAATTCCCACAATTTTCATGTGATAATCAGATGGATGAGATGGTGTCAGATATAATTGAGTGCCAGATTCGTAATTCCTACTACATAATTATTGAAACGAAATTGTCATTTTCTAGCGGCAACAGATGTCGGATGCAACTTGAAAAAGAACGAATCTCTTAGTATTTACGTTTCAAAATAGATGTATCTAATTAATGGACGCAAAATGTAATATTTGTGCTAGTTTGACTTAGTTTCACTTCGGACTAGACCGAACTTGAAATCAAATGAAATCATATCCATAAATTAATTTGAACACATTGAAAATAAAGAAATCGCATGGGAAATAGTTATTATTATCGAAACCGTTCTCGTGAGGACATATAAACACGGGAATACATTCAATTTTTTAGAACAATTCATAATTCATGGTTGCCTGATTATGCAAAGCATGTTAAAAATATTTCTTGTTTACGAAGTGAGAATACAGCGCTTCGGAATTGATCGGATGGTCTCGTTACTATTCGTAGCAACGACTGTCAATCTTGTCTGTTCTACTGATTTGTTGATATTCTAAGTGAACATTGTAATATTAGTCGGATTCCAGAGAATTGCCTACAAAGAAAGTGATTGGTTTACAGCCATCTCATTTGCACCATAGGCGTAGGCTCAGGGAAGAAATATTTCTATTTTGGCTTAGACACAAGACATATCATGATATGAACATCTATGAAATGTAGCCCAGAATTCATTTAGCAATGTCATGTTGTCAAAACACAATTGTGAGTGTCACAAAGGTAATTGGGATATATAAGGGATGTTTTTAAATTGAACCAATTGGATTCGAATTTTTTCGATGAGTTGCCTGAAACTGGTTTCAGAGAACAGAATTATTTTTATTAAACAATCATTTATGCCTGATGGAAGATGAATTGGTGCGCCACTGTGAAGCCATTTTGCTTAGAGAAATCTAGGCCGTCTTCACATCCTGAATCTATGCACTGGTAGTCGACCTTGACATAATACTTTTATCGATATTTGATGGATTTTTATCGACTTTCTATCGTCTACACAGATTTATTGACAAACATTGCCCTGTCCGGTCGATCAATTCGATTTTGTTAAGGTCATGGTTGAATAATTTCGGGATCAGTACCACTAATACGACTTCTGTAGCGGACATTTGATTCTTTGAAGGGTATTCAATTGTTTATTTTTCGATACCTCTGGTATTTGGGATTCATTTGAATTTATTGAACGTTTCTTCAATTCTTCCTGCTTCATGATTGTCGCATACTATGATAATCAGATTTTCAGCACCACCTCCCGCACTGTACACGATGAAACTGGAATATTCTGTCACGAAAACTGATACCTACTTCAAGGCACAATAACGAAAGCGATATTCCGTGCGAAATTGCTGTCGAAACACAATCCCAGTGTGCGGCGATGAGAAAGGAGTCCAGCTGACTTTTAATATAACTTACGTCATTACTAACGGTACTACAGCCCTTCGCAGGAAACAGTTGCTTTGTCGTTGAAAGGCGAGCCGCCACAGCCACCTGTTCGCATTATATCCCTCGATTATTTCGCGATTAAAACTACAGAACAGGCGGCCACGGTGAGACCTAAATGAATTTTAATGGAAACACGCGAAAATGCTTCCGAATTTTCCACTCCGATTTGACGACAGTGATTTGAAGTTTTAAATTGGGAGGATGTAAGTACCTGGAGGAGAAAAAAGAGACAGCAGCATCCAATGAGATTTTGATCGTGTAAAGAAAACTCATTCTGTCATTTCGTCGAATTGATTGTAATAGCATAGCTTACTAGATGATCCGAACAGCGAACTATTGATTGAACATTAACCTACCAGTGACGTGCCTGGTAATATTTCTGAAGGTTACGATAAAAAAAAATTATTAATCAATTTCAAACGAATACTTTTTTATCTATTCCAACTGGACAATTACTCTCAATTTAAAGGAAGAAAATGATTTGTAAGCACAAATAGAAAGCTTCTTTGTTGCGTTACGACACCAGAATTACCCATCAAATAATTTCTCGGCCCTGTAATTTTTTTTAGACCTTCAACTCGGAATATAATGTTACGGTGGTGGAACAATCAATCTCGGTTTTTTTGGGAAGCCATGAAGAGAAAGTTTCGAGTAGCCTGAATAAATTCAATGTCGTCGAAAGCTGGAATGGAATTACTTCACACGACCTTAGCGTGAAAGATGACAGGGCAGTTCTTTTTCAAAAATGAAGAATGCCTCTGCCGAAGAACCCAATCAAATCTCATCCCTTTAAATACCTTAGTTAATACTTAGTTAATATTCTTGTAGATTATATACAAGATTAGTGAATATCAACTATCTACTGCCTTAGATCTACTGGAAGTTTATTATCATTAAATGAAGCATTGTCTTCATTTGATTTGATCTAAAAAAACTTCACTCAATTTAATGAAATAGATTCAATCACTTGAAAAATTGGATCGAAATTAGCACTGTGTAAACAAACATACCTAACCTCACATTTCTTCTCATGAATGTGTGTGACAAGTGAAACACTGTGAAATGTTTTTCCATTGACATCTCGTTTTGACTGCAGCATTAAAAAATCACTCAGTAGAGTCTGAATAATTATCTCACTATATAATCACAATCAGATAGATCGTCCAATTGATAGTTTATTTTTCAGTCCACAGAACATTCTCTACTCGATTGTGAGTCTCGTGAAAAATCAAGTCACTGACAGTTACTATTACTTCAACGCCGATGAATAGCTTGATGGACAGATATCAGAAAGTGAAGGAAATGAATATATATTCGAGAAAAATTGGGTCGTGCGACTATAATTAGCCAAATTTATTGCTCTCAGGTCATTTCTCATAGTGAGAACCTGCTATCGGGTCATTATATCAAAATCACTATGTCTGAACAGAGAATATTGATTTTTCAACATCCTAGTTGTTCTCTTTATGTCTGAAACCAACCATAGAACGTTATATTTGAGGTTCTGTGTTTCATAAAATTCAATTGGCAATCCAGCGATCTGTCAAATCGAAAAAAACAATGTGGCGGCTTAGGGCACACATTTGTGACTTGAGTTAAAAACTGTTACATTTAGTGATCTCTAGTGCATTTTTTATGTGTTTTTTTAGTTGTGGTTGGTTATTAACTCTTTTCCTGAAGAAAAATGCCTGTCACGTGCATTGCAGAATACAACTATCACAAGGTATCGCATTGTGTGCCCTAATCCGCCACATTGAATGTCACGTGGTTTGGATTGCCTAATTTAATTTTCGAGGTTATGAAATATGAACCCTCCTTCATGACAATGATTTTATATTGCCTTCAAACTCTACAAAAACAAGATTTAAATAAATTTAGTTTGTCAAAACTAAGAATCATGCTACAAAGGTCAGTTTTTACAGAGCTCCCCATACTTTTTTCACAATAACAATGTTTTAGACAAGGGTGAGTCACTATTACCAATGTCATTGAGAGACACCAATGGTGGAAAACTCTTCAATTCGTTCAAAAAATGACGTCACTCGCACAGTTACATACATACTACTCAAGCTAATATAAAGCACGTAAAAAGGAAGAGAAGACTACTTTTCTCGTAAAACCAACAGAAACCTTCAATTAAAATTGCCAGTCACAAACAAATGAATATGAAACTCGATTTATGTTTTGATGTCAGTTGATAATGAAGGTAGCTTTTGGAGTGTGTTATTTTCACTTGATTTATTAAGTAGTGCAATTAGGGCGGAAGATATCTGTGGCATATTATTATTCGGCATTAGCATTCATTGTTCTATGAAGCATCTCATCCTATTGTTTTACATTGTTTCCATCAGCCATTGAGAGATGTTGAGAATGGGCTAGCTCGATTTTAATATTTTGTTACGTTCCTTGAGAATCAACTGTTCACGTTTCGGCAAAGACAAAAGCACCAGAGCTATTTTTTTATTTTCGAGGACTATTGACGTCGCAGTAGGACGAAAATCGTTTTGCCTTCGACATCTGCTAACTGAATTTGTTTTTCATTTCGGCCCCTTTGAGATTTCAGACGACACGCGCTTTTGAATACCTTCCTTCACGGTGGAGTGGTCTATATTGCTTTTCGACCCTGGTGAAATGATTTTTTCTTTGTCCACTTCAACTTTGGTGTCATCGGTTCTTGCCTTATTCGACGCGAGATCAATATTGAGTTTCATTTCGATTGACACTACACGGAAGAAGGTCCTTCTGAATATCTCAATGATCCATTAAAGAGTATTTTACTTTCCACCTTGAAGAACCGGAGGAACCGGAACAAAATGTTGTTCATTTATTGTGCTGGCTTTATTTCTTATCTAAAATATGGGCTCTCAGTCTCGAGTTTAATGAAATGCATTGAGGATATTTAGCAGATTGCAGAAATCTGAAAGAGGAAATCTGAAACTTGGAAAGGTTACCAGATTTCTTTCATAAACTCATAACAAAAACAGGGCTGAGGTATATTTTCCTTATAATTCTTTCCTCCTTTCAATGAATTAATAAAAATGGAGAATATATTCGTTATTGGAGATCAACTTGGGTAAGGAAATTAAATTGAAAATGTGATTAATTATGAAATTATCAACATGAACATATTTCACTGAAGAAATTTGCATGGAAGAAGATGAAAGCAAACACATTTTTACAGCATTATTAAAGTACACGCTAGTGATATCCATATTTCACTGTTTATATAATTATTTCCATTCAAATTCCTGATTATTTAATCTGCTACTACTATAATTGCAGTTGTACTAAGACAATGCCTAGAGCTATATCAATACGTCTTCTTCTTTCATTCTTGTCTCACAAAGAGAGAAATATTTCGGATGGAGAAATTGGTGAAATTGATAAAACTCCCTGTATATCGCTCATAAAACTTTTGAGACCAGCTCCACATGGTTTGACCAACACCCTGTATGTATTGTTTGAACATCAAATCAAAACTATACGGAAAATGTCAAGAAATATGATTCAAATAATGTTCTTTTTCAACTGAATAATTTTTCATTCAAGAAATTATAGTAATATTATGAATCACTTCGTTTGCATGCTGTATATTCCTATTCCGAGTTCTGTTGAATAGGGCAATTAAAAAAATTCATTCGAAAAAAGCAACCAATTTAATGGACGTAGAAAGCTGCATTCAATTGTTAGCCAGATCATCACCATAATTTTTCCGGTGAAACAATAAAAAAGCACTTTCACTGGTCCCCCGAGACCTGATCTCGGTGAAGGTTGCCTTTCCGAATAAAATAAACATAAATGTCTTACTTCACACGTTATACCGGCAAACGAGGTGATGAAACAATGAGAATTCCCCGGCACGATGTGACGAATCTGCTACTTAACAAGAAATTGTGATGCGGATAAAAGGGAAAAAGAATGCTCTATTATAATACCCAACCGGCACGAAGAACTTTCTCTTGAGGAGGAAGCCGGAGTCTAAGTAGGCCACGACTCGGCACTGCCTTGGTCTGGTACCTACGCCAATATTCGAATCGGATGCAAGTACTGGGTGTACAATGAGTCAATCTTGAAAAAAATTCTCCATAAAGAGGGCTCGTAAATTCGCGGAATTGAATATTTAATAAAAAATATCCAGTTTTATTTTCGCTAAGACACTCTGTATGTCTGTTTGAATCTACAATGCTTTGTCAGGAGCTCAAACACGTTCTTAAGTATACGATAATTATTTCCACAGATCAAGAACATAATAAAAATTTAGTGTCAACTATAAATCTTAATGAAACATCAAAATACTAATAAAGCAGCTCGTATACTCATTCTCCAATCGGTATTGAAAACAATCAAAGCTATTATATTAATGAAATCAATAGATGATTCAGTATCACGAAAACCAAACACAAAATTGAGTGTCTTAAAATATGGATTAGAAAAAATGTTGCTAAGAATATCGTGGCTTCGATAATAAATACGACTTCTTGTTCCGATAACAGAAATTGGCACGCAACTTGAGGACATTCGGTGTATTAGGTTCTAGGCAATAGGTAGTTGACATGTTATACAGAACTGATACTGATAAAGCATGATAAAAGCTATGCTACTTCATCGGCATTCCAACAACAATTATTTTAAATGTGTCGAGCAATGTATTCGAACTGTCGACAACAAAAAAGATTAAATCAATCCATAGAAAGTGACTGAACAAAATTGTACGCGCTAGTAGGTCGAATTCTTGCTACTGAGTGTAGTTCTGAAATACATTTGTCCATCCTGAACTTGAACTCAAGATTTTGGATCTGCCCCATCATCTTTCTCCCTCATTCAGAATTAAAAATTCTTTCACGTTGGCCATGGAACGTCAATAAAGTATCGCAAACAATTGACTGTGTACGGTGAGAGAGATGAAAAATATGAGTTGTACAGTTATACAAACATAATATTCGCTGTCAAGGCTCTCCTGATTTCCTTCAAGGTTGAAGATCGCAATAATGAGAGAGTAAACACATTATTTAGGCAAGATTGTTTTTGTTTTCTGTGCCTGCGGTTAGATTGTGCGAATGTAGGTATGAGGACGAGAAGAGCAGGAGAAGAGAAACCACCGAGACATGGTCATTTTAACGGATACTTGTAATTGAATCGGTATATGATACAATTTCTTTTGTTAACTGTTAAAAAAAAATACGTTTTCAGGAATGTTCGTGGAAAGACTTCTATAAGAATTTCTATTCATTGATAACTTTTAATAATGTCCAATTGATTTTACTCACGATATTGCATACAGTTTTCTCATTATCACCTGTTTTGTTTTGGTGATACATTGAAGCTTTGAGTTGTCAGTTTTGTGCATAAACAATTATAATTCCTTAATTGGAATAGATTGAAATGGGAACGTATCAATTTAAATCCAAATAATGCTCTGCTTTCACCATAATGAATACACATTCGAAATGTCTTTGAACCATGAAAATGGAACTTCTATGGTATCTTTGCATTCATGGGCTATCAACTGATAAATATATGTACTGCCCTCATTTGTAAGACATTTCAGTATTCCAGAATTTTGTTCACAGTGTTTTATGTTGAATATTCTAACCTAAAAGTAGAACGAAATATGAACTGGACTAAAACTAAACAAGATGGAACTGAATCGCAATCACGACGTTTCTTTTATATAGATCAATTATCGTCTTCCGGTCACCCTATTGAATTTATACAGGCTGTCCGTTTATCGGATACCACAATATCACAAAATAATTCACGATATCTTCTAAACTATCAGAGATATTTTTAATTACTTTCCAGATTAATATTCAGCAGGGAAATGCGCAACTCCCCAATTCAACCAATTTTGGAATTTGTGGAAATTCTTTGAATGAACAGCACATCACAGAAAACAACCCCGAAAATATTAAATCCATTGAATTCTAAAAGCAACGACAAGTCAATTTCCAATGTCCCAAAGATCAACAGTATCATCATTTTCTAAAAGAAGTTGACCTAATACAGGAGATATTATATAACTGACATTGTCCGTATAACCATGTCAAGATATTGATGTATGCTTTCTTCATTCATAATGAGTGCACCATACCATATTCGAACATTTTTTACAGCTTTCTATATCACTCACAGATGATGAGCACTGTAGATATTCTTTTGTAACGAGGTACCAATAGTTTTGATACCTTAGCTTGTACATCGGTAACCATATGCTGCCCATGCACTTACCACACTTTCTCGACTCTATCATTCATGAAATACTGGCTTCTCTCAACCTTTCTGCACAGTGAAATTAAAGGTGCAAAAAATCGAGCCAATGGTACTTTATTTCTTTACACATGAATGCAATTGTGTGCATTTGAAACGAGGAAAATGAAGTGTATATTCATGAGCTGGCTCAATCCGGCAATAACACAAATTCTTCATCAACATGCAAGAACTAAATTCATCACGCATATCGACTTGGCCACATGATAATGGGAAAGACTACTAAGTGATGAAATTCTTCCAAACCTCTCTTAATCCATGAATAATAATATTGGTTCAGTGTATATTCAATATCAAGGATCAAAATCGAAGCAAATTGATTCAACAGCGTTCTGAAATCGGCATTCTCATTCAAAATTTAAAAACACCAGAAATAAGTGGGCGGTGCTATGAGCGTATGACGTGCTACACCCTAAGTCTATCTTTGTCTGTTTCCATACATCTTTTGCTCACACCATTTGCAATGTTGTCAAGTTTACTTGTGGATGACTCCTTACTCCTTTGATGTATTTTCTCAAAAACGTATCGATAAGTGATAACCATATCATTTCATGATAATTTGTGAAAAAAATATCATTTATATTGTGTTCTTTTACATCTCTCATTCCGAGAATAAGTTGTGGTGTTTTGGTGCGGCAATACAGCAAGATTCACCATGGAACAATTATCTATGATTGGTCAGCTCAAGGTCGATGGGCGTGTAGGGTTAAGCACGTCACACTGCGTTACACCAATGAGAGCAATCTTTGACAATGGCGCATGAAATTGTATGTTCGGAATCAATTCCGTTTATTTTATTATTTAATTCATGGTATAGACCGAATAAAAAATAGAAATAAAATAATTAGTGGCCTCCCCCATTAGAACCAACTTTAGTCAATGGTGTATTCGATATTTCTGTCGTTGTCATTGCTGTTTGGTGTTTCCTCGGATGCGTCGTACGATCTTCACTTGTTCTAGTTGGTCGGCTTGCTTTGTGGTTTTCGATGACACAATTCTGTAGGATTGGCAGTTGGATACCTGAAATACTTGGAGCGAATACATTCCCATTGTATCGAAACAATCTAGATTTCCTTGGAAAAAATGAATTAATAATCCGTACTTTCTCGACGTGCCAGACTTTTTATAGTCGCATTCGGCATTCCTTTGAACCAACATGTGGTTTGCTGGACGGGAATTGGAACATAAATCAGGGAGGCCGAGCGAGAAGTGATATTTAGTCGTATACAAAGTGTTCCAAGCTCTTTATAACAGAATTTAATGTACAGGGAGAAAATTGCAGTTCATTTTTCGATCCTCTACAAAATTTACGATATCAATACTGACCTTGAGTGATTAGAACATATCTAATAGTGGCATGAACAGTCGATAAAATCGAGAATAAAACCCAGCTAGATATTCACCGGACGAATTTCACACTGTCGAGTGAATGAAGAAATCCTGTGACGAAATTCGTCGAGGCATCCGGGCTTTATCCGCGGAAAGCTCATTAAAATGCACGAAACGCGAGCGATCGGAGCGAAAAAGCTGAAGGTGTTACGTGAATCAGCTATTGTCACATATATGAAAAATTTGCGTCATATTGTGTCTCATACAGCTTTCACTAATTGAAATCGAGTACCCATATCGCAGCACCCGGATATGAGAAAGTGTTTGCCTTTTTGAAAATGCTATTCTATTCGCGATCCTACGCCCTGCCGAAGTAAAATTCGACTTTCGTTGTAGGCATTTGCGAATAGTAGGCGGTACAGGGTGATGAACAGTTGAACGAGGATTTCATTTGACAGCTCCCGACATTATTCAGTTTAAAGGCTGTCAATTTTTTCGCTGGATATTTCTCATCATGCACTCGAAAGAAACAGCATACAGGATGTCCGTTTTTCGAATGCCACTAAGGGGATCTCTCTTATTGTATAAGATACGCGGTGGGTCGAATTTGGACAAAGAAATTGGGAATATCTTCAATAGTTTTGAATTGAATTTTTTCTAGAGCAGTAATCGCACGAAATAAAAAATTTAACGTATCTAATTCAACACAGAAGACTCGTACAGGAATATTGATCGAACTTTCAGTGTATTTTTGGAAATAAATCTGAAAAACTGAATCCAGTATAGCGAATTTCCACGTATAGTTGGAAAACTAATTGCAGTAGCTCTGAATTCAGTGCGGTTCAATGTGTCAATCACATCCGCAACCGCCTTGTTTGAAAGTTAAATTTATCAAATTATACTACAAAATAACTTTCCAACCCGCTCTAGCTCTGTAACCACATACAGTTGCATAAGGACACAGGATGTTGGAAAATCCGTGGTCCCAAACCGAAAAAGTATGCGGGAGGCTTCGTGCGAAGTTACAAGCGTGAAAACATACCCACACGGTGGAATGAAAATTTCGTGTTTTCGTGTTTGCGTCCGTGTTTTTTTTTTGAAAAAATTGTTCTCTCTCGCTTAGACCAGTATCGTATTTGCCTCTAGGAAAATAGGTTAATAATACATCTGCGATCAATTCATGTGGGCTTTTAGGCTGAAATTACTCATTGTTCGCGCTAAGGTATTTTTGTCATCATGAATATACAATTAGGTTGATTCACATCGAAGTAATTTTGGAGAAATCATATTGTCGCACATTTTATACTGCCTACAATTCTATTGATTTTCAGTGAACGTATCTTTTGTCCTGACACTCTTCTAATCGATGTCAACATTATAAATTCTTCTGTAACGCTTATTGACATACCTATTAACACTGACAAGTAATTGTTAGTTCGCATGGAATATCAATGGCCGGATAATACAGGTTGTTCATTAATTGTTCTTGTAAAGTTAGTACGATAGATTCTACGCCAAAAAACACTGAATGAGCTATTGATACGCGAATCCATTGATTTGAACTTGGATCGTTTCCAAATCGAATTTGGAGGTTAATTTGGACAACTCTCTATCACGGTTCGACACATGTGAATGCCAATTGAAGCTGTTATTGAAACAATAAGAACCAACACTATCAGAAGATTGAGTTGGATGAGAATTCTCCTCGTAATATTTAGATAAAAATGAATATCCCTGATAAATAATGTCCTATTATGAAGTAATAACATAAATCAATTCGCATGAGTCTCATTACGATGTTTTATACTCAAGTACCTACTTATGTTGGTAATGATAAGTCACATGATAGCGAAAATGTGGGCAATACTGATGGGGAAATGTATGGTCATGGTAAACTTCAACAGAAGCATAAAGTTTATAATATGTAGGTCACGCATTTTGTTATCATTAAGCGATGTGTACACTTCAACTTTACTTTCAACTCCCATTGAGTTCTTTCCATAGTATTCGAATCTTTTCTTTCGTGGAATCTCATACAATTGAACGAATATCTCACCATTATTCCTTTTGAGATAAAAAGTAATAAATATTCGTAGCTCATTAAAGCACAATGCTCTTCTTGGTACAATTCAGATTTCGACAAATATATGTTTAGTCTGAATAGCTGAATTTAATTACCAACCTTTTATTTCGAGGAGTTGCTGGTTGAAAAATACACTTTAATTTACTTTCTTTCTCCAAGTTGAATAACTAGATGAATAAGATGCAGACATTGCCAGCTTTACAAATTTTTCACCTAGAATGTCAACAGTTCATCATTATTAATAAAAAAACTAAAAAATTTCTGGAGTCATGTACAAGTAGAAGTATTTCATTTGGATCTACTATTCATTGAACAAGAATAATTATGAGCTACAAGGAAATTGTTGTACAATCAGTTCCATATAATTAAATATCCTATACGGGTACCTGTTTTGTGAAGGATTTCAGTGCATATTAATATTTTTCTAACGTCTCCATTCATGTTCAGACTGAATGAGCACAGACACAATCAACAATCTGATATTTTACGTTTTCTTTATGGTTCGAGAAATATTTCTCTACTGTCAAGTCAACTAGAATAAAACTGAAGACAGCTCTGTAAACTGCACCAATATTTTTGGGAACCAAAAAATACTCTCTAGAAAAAAAATCTGATCAGGTGAAAAAAATCCTCAATTCAATGAAAAATTGAAATTCCGATCATGAGTAAAGGGTGAGAAGAAGTTTTTCAGAATTGTACCAAATTTTCATTCGATAAAAAATAAGGAATAACATTGCACATGTGACACAATAAGCGAAAGTAAAGGGTTGGTACAAGTCGGCGACTCAGATAACGACGAAATAACAATGAGTCAACCAAAAGAAAGTGAATCGAATGCGTCGAAATTCCGGATGCGGCGCGCATAGGTGACTTTAGATCCGGACTCTTCAGAAAGCTTTGATGACTGCTCGTTCCACTGGCGGTTGGAAATTGGAGAGAGGGGCTAAACTTTCACGTCCGTATAAAACCAACGGAACATTTTAAGTGTATTACTTTTCGTCGAGACACTCTCGCAGTTGTGTTTTGCATCAAAAAATTTTCGTTGGTGTCGCACCACATTTCGGATTACAACCCCGTTGTGCCAGTGCAGTGTCCGAACAAGTGCTAAGAAGGATTATTACGGCTTTAGTGATTTTGTGAATGACCCCTTTTTTGGATTAAATTCAAAGTAAGTTCTGGATTTCCATTGGCGATTTCAAAAACGGGAGCACAGTGACAGTGTCAAAACTTGGAGGATTAAAAAAAAACGAAAGTGAATCCATGGGATATCATAAAAAAATCAGAAGCGTTTTCAACTCAAAATTCATTCCTTTTATAGCCTAGATCGAAAAACTATATTAATTACTCTCAATTCGTGAAAATCTGTATCGAAACATCGTATGAATTTTTTTCTAACCTACTGTTGGTCCTCTCAAGGTCATGAGCGAGAATCAAGAACTGTCGAGTCAACAAACCTTTTTTCAACCCTTTGACCCACAAAGTGGATCTGAAATATTTTGATATTGAAATTAGCTAATTGATCTGAAACATTCGGGATGAAAATCACAAAAAAATCCTCTGTAGGTCTAGTTCCGTTTAACTCTTACGTAGCATATAACCAACCTAACCTAGATAGGTATAGCAATGTGACAATTTTGGTTGTTTGTTTGGATCGCATGCACTTACAATTTGAAAAATCGAAGATGGTTACCGGCTATTATGATCTCTGTGTATAAGATATGATATTGAGCACACAGTAGAAACGAAAGCAAGGCAGTATGTCAATGAGCTTTCTCGTATAAGGAAGGCATGAGGTACTTGCAAGTGCTAATGAAGATACGAGATACACACCTTACATGGTGTAGCCTCGAGGCGTTCATCTGATTCCGCGTTTTGTTTAGTGAAATTTCCGATATGGCGGAGTTTGACACTCTCTGAATCAAACTCTTTGGTTCGTTAAATTTTTTGACGATTTTTGAAAGACTGGTGGAAAGACATTTATAAAATTAATGGAATTTACAAATCTTTCTTTTGGAAAAAAAGGATCAAATATACCCAAAAATTATTCTTATCGACGATTCATAATGAAATGTAAAATATCAATCCACATATTCAACTTCTTCCAACTATTTCAAGAAACTCGTGAGCTCTTCAATAATTAATTTATAATGATAATTCCTGGTGTCACAAAAATATTGGAATTCATCTACAATTTTTTCAGCAATATCTTCAAAATCAGCAAAATCCTGCTATATAAATTCATAAAAATTATTATTGATAGAGCAAACATCGAAGAATTTATTGAAGCCAGTCGATGACTTGTTAGTTGTCAAATCTGTCAAACAATTCTCTTTCATTTAAATCAACGAAGATATATTGGAATTGATATTTTTGTTTTCTCTTCTTCGTTTATCCAATAAAAATAATATTGCTATCTCCAAATTAATAATAATAATAATAATTCACTTTGTTTTCGTTTATTTCGTGAACGTCATTATCAAACTAACGGGAACATTTCAAAAATCCCACTCGGTGTTAATTGAATATAAGAATGAATGATTTCGCTGAATGAGATCAAAATTAACAAATCCATTTTCTTGGTGAACCGACCAATTCATTTGGACCAATCACGTACTCGAGATGGTGAAATTGGCTGACCTCCTTCTGAAGAAAATATTATTTGAAAATTATTCTGTTTTGTTCCGGTGTATGCACATTCCTTTCAGAACGCGAAGCCTAATCACTAATAATCCACCTTATATTAACTTTTGTTCATTAATCCATTAAATGAATGCCTGCGATAACTATAATATTCAACACGAGCACTCAGAGAGCTGGAATGAAATGGTCGATACAGAATTTGTGCTACTGTCCTCGTTTGCAAAGTGTCAGGCGAAGAAAAATTTCACAACCACGAGGATTTCGCTTTCTGATGAACAATTCCGCGTTGTCATTAACGTCATTTGTCAAGCCATGGTAATCTGTTCAACTCTCTAAGCAAATACAATAGAATGAGGAGAAATCTGCATGGCCTATGATGTAACAAGAGTTAAAAAAATTGGATTCATACAATTTGAACACGAGCTATTTCGATTGATTCTGAATAAAACACAGCTCAGGATTGTGCCATTGTATTCATCACAATTTCTCAATTGAATCTACAGAAGATTCGTTTATTTCTTGTTATTGGTCTGTTGCATGACCACCCTGTGTATTCCGAGAGCACTTGTTCCACTTTCTAACCGTCCTAAGAGATGAATGTCGGTCGCCATTGGCGAATAGATAACACTCTGCATTTCTCTCATTATTTATTAGAGCGGTTGATTACGACCGAGCAAGGCCAGCCTTCCGAAGTAGGACTGGCCACTCTGATTCGCTCGTTTCCTACTCGATTAAAACGATCTTCGAGAAAGTGGTTTTTATCGATCGAACTTTTAGAAATCCGAGAAAGGTGTTTCTGCTATCGGTTGGGATTATCTTTGTGGCCAAGATTTTGAATTCAACTTAGCGTTCTGGAGTTGAATCAGGACTTAGTCAACTGCTGAAGTCAACCTTCGATTTAATTGGTTGTTATCAATAACCAATGAAATAAAATTAAATTAAACGCTTGGTTTATGTTGAATATCACAAAACTCATCTTATTTTCATTGATCGACGATAATTTCAATGTACTTACCTAGATCCTAAAGTCAGACTGATAAGTTGAAGGTCAAATAGTATATTGATGAAATTCCAGAATTCCAATTTCATTTATTCACTGATATCAAGGATTTTTCGCGAATTCTATTCTTCCTGACCTCAGCAATCGGAACGCCTTGTATATTTGTGCACACTCGGAGAATATCATCATGACCGAAACAATAAATGAAGCAAGATTTATTATTATTGCGAATACGTCTATAATTCTCCTATTTTATGGTCATACCCCAAATAATTTCCTCCTTCTATTCCTCTCGATCATTTTCTCCTCTGAGTTGACACCCATCGATAAATCAGTGTTGGTCGAATGAAAAAAAGTCGAGATAACACAGCATCTTCGGATGGATGGATAGATACGACCTGTGCTCGCGTAGTATGTTAGTAGGTCAGAGTTTGTCAGGTGTAGTGTGTAGAAAGAAAGGTGCGGTTTATACGTGCTCAATGTCAAGGCGCTAGCTATTATTATTTTCATTACAGAAACCCGCTAACAGCTGTCACTGGCACGGCGGACACGATGACAAGGTCGCCTAAACACACTGTATTGGGAGTTGTGGCTGTTCTGCTTGTGTTCGGGGTAAGCACTCTCAATTAACAACGATATCGATCACAGGATGTCAACTATGCGTTGATTTAAATTTGAAAAACAGCACCGCAAACACAAAGTGATTTTTTTGCAATTTTATTAGATTCAAAACGACTCGAAATTAGTATCGAATGGCCTAAAATACATTAGCGTACTATGCGTGCCTTATATCCATTTTTTTATTATTGCTGTAATATTAAATTTTCACCATTATTTACGAATTTTTGGAATTTATTCGAAATTTGAGTTGCACGGCCTAAACTGATTCGAAGTTCGTAATGCTGATCGAAAAACATGCCCGTAGGTATGTAAAGTCTATTTATATTAGCAAAATATTTCTGACAGCTCGCCAGAAAGTGCGATGTTGCTGCTTCTCTTTTTTTTTCAACGATACTCCGAAACATAAATATAGGTCGAGTTAATCATTTTGCACTAATGGTATTGAAAGATAACTGAATCTATCTTCCCTAAATGAATAAATTATAGCATCCGGTGTACAGAAAGCTATTTTCAGCGTGTCGGTACGAATTCCATGACGGTGTACCAGCTTGCTGGTACCCTCTTGTTTTCCTTGGTGCACATTCCTGCACTCAACTTGATGACTATTAATCATTCGCAGGAAATCCATTGCGATGCCCCGTTATCCGACTCAGCCTCCCTACCACTGGAGCACAGAGCCGTGTACGGCCCCCCCTTATCCGGCCCTGGATACGTGCCCACCGGGTTGCTCCAAGGCGGCGGCGGCGGCGGCGGAGGCGGCGGAGGCTCCTCAGACGACCCTTGGCCTCTAGCAACCCCCGACATGCCCCAAATCAAACACCTGCAGGTGCAGTGCGAGAAAACCCACATGCGCGTCAACATCGAATTCGACCGACCCTTCTACGGCATGATTTTCTCGAAGGGATTCTACAGCGACTCCCACTGCGTGCATCTGAAGCCCGGCACCGGCCATCTGAGTGCAACCTTCGAAATATTCCTCAACAGCTGCGGCATGTCCTCGTCGGCTAATCACAACGCTGCTAGCTACGGAGGACCGACCCCCAGCGGCAGCTACGTGGAGAACACCATCATCATCCAGTACGACCCGTACGTGCAGGAAGTGTGGGACCAAGCCAGGAAGCTGCGGTGCACCTGGTACGACTTCTACGAGAAAGCCGTCACGTTCAGGCCGTTCCAAGTCGACATGCTGCACGCCGTCACCGCCAACTTCCTCGGCGACAACTTGCAGTGCTGGATGCAAATCCAAGTGGGAAAGGGACCTTGGGCCTCCGAGGTCTCCGGGATCGTCAAAATCGGGCAAACCATGACCATGGTGCTGGCCATCAAGGACGACGAGAACAAGTTCGACATGTTGGTGAGGAATTGCGTGGCTCACGATGGGAAGAGAGCGCCCATCCAACTCGTGGATCAATACGGCTGCGTGGTGAGACCCAAGATCATGAGCAAGTTCCAGAAGATCAAGAACTTCGGCCCCTCCGCTTCGGTGGTGTCGTTCGCCTACTTCCAAGCCTTCAAATTCCCCGACTCCATGAACGTCCACTTCCAATGCGTCATCCAAGTATGCAGATACAACTGCCCCGAACCCAAATGCGGCGGCCACGGCCTCGGCCTGACCAGCGAGTACGGAGTTCCCGCCCTCGGCGGTGGGGATTTCGGGAACGCCGAGTACGGCCCACCGCCCTCGAGCGAGTACGGCCTCCCCCCAGCGTTCCCAGACCCCAGACACCCGTCCGGACCCACCGGGGCTTACTCCGAGCAGAACGCCGATGTGGTGCCACCTCCGCAAGCCCAGACCTCCTCTTCCTCGACCTCCAATCCTCCCAGCGTGTCTTCTCCGGCTCCACAAGCTTCCGCGCAGAGCGGCAACGACATTCACCTACCGCCTCCTCCACCTCCGGGCCATCACGGCATCTACAACACGGTCAAGAGGAAGAGCAGCATCGCCGACGAGTTCGAGGGCAATCTGGCTACTCTGGGAGGCAGGCCCAGGTCGGTGGAGAACCTCCCGGCCGAGCTGCAGGGAGTCAGGCGGAGGCGAGGCACTGACGAGGTGCTGTCGGTGGTCGTGAGCCACGTGTACAAACGCGAGGCCCAGGAAATGACCGACGTGAACACGAGCAGGACCATCCAGGTGGTGGCTCCTGGGGACGTGAACTTCGCCTTGAACTCCGCCCAGAACAATGAAACGGTTGTTATACAGTCAGCGTCCTCGCAGGACCCTGAGACGATTTGCATGTCTGTGCCGAGCTTCGTTGCTGGTCTGGTGATGCTGCTGCTGGTCCTGATCGTGGCTAGTTTGGTGGCGGCTTTCTTGTTCGTGAGAGTGCGCTCCATAGACAGGAAGGGCATCGGCCAGTCCTTCGTCAGTGCTAGAGGTTACGACAACGCCGAGTTCGTCAAAGTGGCCAATTGATGCAGCGAAGTGGTGCAAACTCAGACTCGTGGTAGGTGCATTCCAAAGGTTCCAAAGATGATCAGGTTTAGCGAGTGGTTGGATCGCTAGTGATTTGTGTAGTCGCCAGGCGACGTTTTGTTTTTCTTCGTGCGTCCTACCGTCTTCCTTTATCCAATCCTAGTCCTCTGTAGAACTCGCTTCTCGCATATTTGCTAATGCCCAATCGAAGAACCGTTAGGGGTAGGTGTCAATCAGCCCCGATTGTTGTGTCTCACTTGTTTGGATGCTTGGACGATTTGGGATCGTTTAGAGAGAGTGAAGGGCCAACTTTCGAATCGGATTGGCATTGGCGAATGTGCCCATAGCTCTCTGCTCAGCCATTTCATTATTTAACTATAACTCATCTCATTGTCGATCATCCGCGCCAGCGATGGCGCAGCTTAACACTATTTATAAGTAAGTTATTTTTATTGTTTAGTTGAGAGTGCGACTGTTGATACATTTTCGATACCACGGAGTCGGCAGCTCTGTTGAGCTGCACGTAGTCGCTAAATTTTGATCCCTAGTCCCATGCAAGTGTAAATAAAAGCATCGAAATATAAATGAAAACCAGAAGTGACCCGACTATCATGTATATCAACTACGAACATTTTTTATATTATATCCAGATCTCTTTTCATATCTGTTTTCTTACTTCGCAGTATTAGGTTTATTTATTTATTTATAATATACATTGGAAAATTTCTAATAACATTTTCAGTGGATTATTTATGAACCTCATATTCACAATCTGGAAGATTAACACCTCATGAATAAAAAATGATTTGAAAGCTTGTTTGTCTCATTAAAACATTCGAATAATCTCTCAGGAACAATAGACAACTAGGTACTAAGGAATAGCACATATTTATGTGACTATTGTTCCTCAAAGAGGCCATAATAGTATTGTTTCTAAGTCTACTGACTCGAAATGATGGACTCAATTTTTCTCCGACATCTCATCCGCGATATTACTGTGATTGTCTGGATTCCAAAGTGAAACTTTCTCTGATTAGCATACCAGCAAATAACACGATACAGAGTGTCATCGATTTATTTGTAAGGTGAAAGCAGGATCTCAAAGCAGTCGCTGTGACATCTTTTCCACTGGTAAAGAAGCTATTTTACGAGGAAATTTATTGGTTTGAGTTATATGGCATAATATCTATGAAAATTCACTCGGCCCTAATGTATTCATTGTATCGATCGCGGAAAAACGACGTATTTATTGGAGTTTTATACCAATGATTCATATTCCAGACTACGAATAACTCTCGGAATATTTGTTTTTCATCTTCCTCAGATTTTTATCGAGTGCTGTGATCCAAGAGGATCCTCACTTACTTACACCCTTGAATTGTCTGCCAATAACAATTTTGAAAGCCAGTGCCGTGCCCTACGCAAACAATTCGACTCCAAAATATACCTTCCTGGTGTATTATAGGAATCAAAAAAGTATATTGGACCTCACGAGAATGTTACTTATTTTTTGAAAACTATAACTCTAAAGATTTTTCTGATTTTGAAAAAGGTGATTTTCAAACAAACTGAAAATCACCCAGCATATCTGATAGGGGCTAAGTTGATTTTGAGACTCACTAAATAATTTTTGAGTCCATTATAGCCCAGTGAATCTAGGACCAACATAATAACCCAGTCAATAAGTAACCGTATTTGGCCTTACCACATCGGCGCCTGTGCACATGTCATGCTCCAACACCCTCTGTTACAACCCGGAATTTCGATGTAGATAAGGACCCTACGGATATCTGTTGAAGTGAAGGGGATGATAGCTAATTCGGCTATCGAGAGGGCGCCATAGAATGTGGTTAAAATTGAATTTTTAATCACAGAAACGATCAGGAAGCGAGAGACAAGCCTTCAATACGATTGAATTAGATTCAATTTATTTGGGAGTCATGGGGGGGGGGGGACAGTGTTTGCTTTGGGTTTGCAAAAATGCGAAACGGGATATTATTTGGGTTGAGAGACTCAACCCTTTGGTTTCGTATTGTTTTAAGGGTAGGAGAGCTGATCAACTCAATTATTTGGTTGTGAGTGCACAGAACGCGGTTTTGACATGCAGTAGTGAACCAAACGATTTTTTTTTTATTTGGTGACCCCTATAGAACACAATAATATATTCTTTCATCTGAATAAAAAGTTCTATGTCGAACACATGAAAGTAGTTCATTTGTCGAGTGAATAAATCATGGAGAATTACACCAAATCTGTAATAAGTTGACATTTTTTTTTCTAGTGACTTCTGGTGTCACTTTTGTAACCGTATCATCTCCAAATCCAGTGTAAATCTCAGTGTAATTACTGATATTATAGGAGATGATATAAGCGTTGAAATTCCATCAATTCCCTTGTGCTTTACTTCAATTATAACCTACCTAACCTAAGTTTCCAGGGATACAAATATTCCCTTCGAAGGTAAGGGTTGTCTTTGAACCCCGAAATAATTAACCAAAATTAGTTGTCTGCTAATCCAATGTTGCTCGCTTAGTATTAGTTCGGTGAAATTAGATTGTCCATTGGAGAAAGAAACTTGTCTCAGAATAATCGAATACGCTACGATATTACTAGAAGTTCAGGATAGATTATTATGGTTTTTAGTACTCGGAATATCATTTTGGAAATCTGGGAAATTACATGATCACAAAGAAGATAGACCACTTTGTCCATTATTGAACTAGACTCAAACTTTTTTACCTACAACTCCAATCTCTCGGCTTCTACAGTAGGAATATTGAAAGAGAAGGAAACCACCAAAGGCCAATCACAAGTATTTGTTTCACGATTAATTGGATATTGTAGCCTGATGAAATCAACGAAATTTCCTGCATCAAAAACCTCGTGGTTTTGTGCATGGTCTTTGTCTAATATAACGCTTCGCTGTCCGTATATGGAAAGGGTCTCCATGGTGACAAACCGTCAGGAACACAACTCCAGTCGATCCGTGTCATTGGAATATGATACTGTTGTCACCGGCGCTGTAATGAGGTTGTTTGCAGCCCTATGCTCCTTATTCGACCGAAAACCTCACGCTGAACCCTGATAGACACCTGTCGTAGGACGATTCACCCACTACATGGAATGTTTGGGAGGTTATAGGCGTGAAAATATGCCCGCACGATTCGTGAGCCAAAAAAGATCAACCAATAAATATGTTGATGTGTTTCTGGCATGTTCCACACCTGACCAATTCCAATATTTGTGATGTGTAGGTGATGATGACTCATTCAATTGGTTAATTGGTGAATTTCGGAGTGAAGCACCTAACAATTAACGAAATTGTTTCCCCGTCAAAATAGTTATTCGAAAATCGAATGAACTTCCATCTGATGAACTGGACATAACAACGGAATGTAATTATTTGGACATATCGATGCTGATTGACGAATATTTCCCATTAAAGTTGAGTAATTGGCAGCTTGGATGGCGAAAGCTAATTTGACTGGGAGTTCGTTAAACGGAAATCTCCGAACTTCAATTCGAAGGAGACTCACAATTTCCCAGTGGAATTCAATTTAGCTGAAATTTGACAATTGTGGCTAACGCAATTGATCATGGACATTCGTAAAGGTACTTAATGTTCCACTGCTTTCAATTCTCCCAAATTGGAACCTCATACTGGGTGTTCACCCTTTTCCTCGTCTGTCTACAATCGAAATGATATCCCAATTTTGCATAAGCTGATACTTGACAGCTTCTCAGAGTTCATTCATACCCTTTCTTAGCTATATCAATACAGAGTGTTGAGAAACAAATGTTTGGTGATTAGGAAGCAAGTGCAATTTTTCTTCGATGTAAGACTTCAATTAAATTCTAGATGACGTTGAGATATTGCTGAAGAATCTAGCTCCTGCTTAGCTGCCTCTACCGGTCTAATAACGAGGCATCTTAAAAGGACGTGCTGAAATTATATTCCAAAGGAACACTGTTGGTTTTTTCGCTCGTGGAAATAAAGTGCAAATAATTCAGCAATTCGACGAATCACAAAGCATAAACGATTCTGTTTATTCTGGCATGTTCTTCTGGTCCCAACTCCGAAGAGCTTTCTGATTCCACTGTATTCCTGCTATTCATGATTTTAATCTGTCTACAAAGGAAATGAATATTCTCAATTGGAACTTTACACAGTTCTTTTTTTCCAGCACCTATCACCTTATCACTCTTTATACAGGATGCTATTGTTTGATGAACAGATTCGGATTGGGCATGGTGCAATTTCCTGCATTTTTCCGCTGATTTAAATATAAAATTAATTCGAAAAGCTAAATGTCACGCATGATTACAATGCAATTCCTCGTGGCATCCTTTTGGGTGAATTGTGAATATTCATGGTGGGACCTCATTCGGGGAAAACAAAAACAAAGAAGACCTCCTAATTCGAGTGTTGGGAACGGCCATATAAAAACACATTCGAGGAAGTAGGTCGGGAAAGCTTGTTTGGGCATCCGCGTGTAGGAATTTTAAAGGAGCATCTCATAGGGCGCGTTTCGCCATGATAGACTTGAATCATTAATTTTCATTATTTTGGAAAAGTGCCTTGATGCACATCTTCGGCGCGCCTCCATCTTCATTTATAACTCATCGTATATTTCCATTTGAGGAAATGGGACCGATTACACAGGAATATTGAACGATTTTTCAAAATATATATAGAAAAAAAAATTCTGTTCGAAGAATATCTCTCTATATCCAAACTATACGTGATTTATTGACTTTTTAAGTGTATTTCCAGACTCTCGAAAAATACCTCACTGTGTTGAAATACAGGGTGTTGCGCATTAGCAGAAACATTTTTTCAGGAGATCATTCAATGCTTATGACTTGAGAATATTACTGACGAATGATAATTGATTTGGGTCCATATTCTTCAGACTATAAGCATGAGGAAATTTCGTATTTTGTCATGACCTTAGAAAGGTGTATGAAGTATATTATTTCTAATGGCACATCTTATCTCTGATTACAATCATCAATCAAAACACGAAACATTTCTTCCAGAATTTCCATACAAAACAATCACAATAACCAACAATGAATTGGGAAAACCTCCTAAAGGACGAAAAGGAAGTTGAAAAATACCAATTTATTGTTCAAGGCATTGATGTTTGCGCTTTCACTGTGATCTGAATGAAATCAATATATGACTCCTGATGAATTCATCTCACTTGTACTTTTTCCTGTATCATTTTCACGGAGCTGAAATTCTCTGATGATTTCATGGATTTTTGTTGGTTAAGACAGTTCTAATTATATCGTGAAGTTTTGTTATACGGTACGGATTGTATTACTTATAATTGAATAAGAAGTGCAATTTATCTGGCAAAGTTGGAATACACTATACATCAGTGGTTTATGAGTTCTTACCTCTTACCCTAGATATATATTATGTCATGACTCCTTAACATTTTATTAATGACTTTTGGTTGAATTGATTTGGAAAATTTCGTAACAATGAAATGAGAAAGTGATATGTACCGGAAGAGTATTCAAAGTTTCACTTTTGGGACATTTTCGACATTGGATATCCAAAAAACTGTACTATATCGAGAAACAGATTTCACTAGCGATTTCAACGCGTCTTAGACACCTTATGGGTTTTTTTCGTTGAGAATATGGGGTTTTTGGGGATTTTCTTTGGTTTTTGCGACTTTTTGGGATGTCTTCCAATTTTTGAACATGGAATAATTCTGAAACGGTTTCAAATACAGCAAAACGTATTCCACTGCCGTTTTAAGCGCCTCTCAAATACCTTGTATACGAGTAATGCCATAAAAGTAGCAGAAATGTTTTTCATAATAAATTTCACATCTAACTCTCTGAATAACTGCTGTAGGAGGGGTAGAAAACCCTGTAATACTTCAATTCTCACTTAATCGAATCGAGAAGAGTGGCAAACGAGAAATCTTCCGGAGAAGAAGGTAAACACGTGTTGGGTGCGCGCGTCCTGATCCTGATCCTGCCCACCATAGCTGCAGACGCTCGAACCGCTCTCTTATAAACTCCCGACGCGAAGCGTCGCGACGCTTTCCAGTCAGTGGCGGCCAGCGCCGCGTCAACATGTTGCGGCGGGCGATCCTGCTGTTCGCAGCTTTCGCGATCGTTCACAGAAGTCGCGCACATTTGAATTTTTTCATTACCGAAGCCGAAGTACTCAAACTTCTAGGTAGGACGATGTTTTTTTATTGTGTTATTTGTGTTTTTTGGTGTTTGTCCAGGCCATTTTGCGTTTATCATGAAATCGTGAATTTTTGTATTTACACCACCTACCAACTTAAATGATCAATGAAAAATTTTCTCCAGTATGAAAAACGTCAGAAAACTTCTCGGGATATAAATGTTCCTAGATTATTTCAACGGTTCCATAAAAAAAACATCGATTAATTCTTCCTTGCATAGTATATGATTCAAAATAATGAATAATGGAGAATAAAAATATCTTCGAATCTGAAAAATAATTTCAATAATTACTGAACACAATACTATGCATAAAAAATTGGAAAGTGGAATTTGTTGATTTGATTCTTCAGTTTTTCAAATGTTTTCAAATTTGGTATCAATATATGGATCCCATGATAAAAGCAAAATATCCTGTCTCGATGTTCAATGTATACTGTGAACATTTCCATATCAATATCGACTAATAGTACACGGAATAATCATTGTCGATTCTACAGAAATTATTCATAACTATTCAAATTCAAGAACACACCACAAAATATCTTTTTATTATGAAACAAACATAAAACTAAAGAGTTTGTTTTGTTATCGCAGTTAAAAAGTTTCAATTACGAAATTACTGTATAATACATTTATTTTGTGTCAATGAAATCACAATTATGAAGTACCCAGTAAAAATTCTGTCAGAAGTGCAGGTTTTAGAGTTGAAAATGACGTGTCTGGCGATTTCTTTCCTCTGGCCCTGTAGAGATTTCAGTGACTTTATCCTAACCTTCACGTGCTGCCATAACTGCTGAAATTTCCCCCCCCCTACATTGTATTACTTTGTTTCTTATCTATAATATCCACACTCCATACTTTTATTAGTCGAGAAAATAAGTCATAAAACAACGTGCTGAAAAATGAACACCTGGCCAGCAAAGTATTCCTAACCACAATGTTTGATCGAGGAAGGCTTGTAAAATACTCTCAGTTGATTAATGTACATGATTGATTGTGGTCGAAATTACACCAAAAAACTTCTGGTGAACTGTTCAAACGAAAATGACGGATAAGATCAGAACTTTTTCTCACACATGCTGGGAATACAAACGGATCCAACTAACTAACTGAAGTATAGGACAAAGTGATACACCAGTTGTGGAAAGAAATTTAATAACTGCACCACTTGCAGAAACTGTCAGTTCTCCAAACTCAATCGACCTCATAGTCCAGTTGAATTCGAATTCAACTCAATCCAATTCAATTATAAATGAGATTTCAGTATGGCAATGGAGTTTCTGGATACGCGTTTGTTCAGCCCCATTTCCATATCCTGTTCATCAAACTGTTTTATTTCATTCACATCACAACACAATCCATTATCTTTCAGTCTATGAACCAAACAATGGCACGTTAATGCAAACCACACAAGTTGCGAAGAGAATTGTCTATCTTGTTGCTTCCATTCGAACCGTCCAAAGGGAAAAGTTTGGCTTTATCAAAACCATCCATGGTGGTGTTAGCCCACCCAGACAAGTTTGGAGTTCACCTCCACACCTTCAACAGTTTTTGTGTCGTTTGTGTAGCTGGCAATTTCTGGATCCATCGGGAGATTGGAGATCTGGGCCACATTCCTCTTGATTCAATTTTGAATTTGCTTCGAGTGATATAGGTACTGATTCCATAGACACTTTGTGTGAGGTTTTTTTAACCCTGAAGTGTAACATTCTAAGTTCTTTGTTCCAATAATCGCTTATTTCTCATTGATAAGTTGTACGTAATTAACGAGGTTGAGATAATTGTTATCACAGAGAGACAACAATTACCAAGTATGTTATCATTTGAAAAAACGAACGGTATATATCCTTTTGACACTCGTTAATTGTACCTAGTGGGGTCGGAAATTTCAAAGCCTAAGATATTCTAGTTAAAAGCAATTCCTACCAATTCCATCCCCATAAGACCGGTTGAGGGAGATTGCCACTTGCTCGCTTTTAATGAGTTGTTTTCCGTCCTTCTCCTGCAGTTTATGTCCGTAAATAGATACATTCGTATCATCGGTTTTCGGTTACTCTCTACTTTGCCGACTGAGAAAAAACACACGCTATTCCCAACACAGCTACAAACAATTAGTTTCATTGTCACTCGCGATGAAACGAAACCAAACTGCACATTGGGAATTGGAAAAGTATGGAGACACAAGAGGTATTGGGTTTTACAATGACCAACCTCAAAATAAAAATAGAGAGTAGTAGAATTTATTAGCATTGTCTAGAGAAATTATGGCTCGAATCTTTTAGAATGAGGTTAAGTTATGGGTTCCTCGGCTTGATATGTGCATCTGTCAACAGTCCAACCATAGATATAGAAATTAATAGATCATTCCTTTTATTATTAACAAGGGAGCTTTATTTCCTCAACTCTGTAGGAGAGTGTTGAATAGAAATAGGAATCCAGTTTGATTGAAGTTTTTCTCTGGAAAAGAAGTAAATGGATGCATGTTTCTGATTTATATGGAAATAAGACCAGCTTATATAAGCGATCAACATGTGATTTCTGTATTTCCTCCCATCGAGTTTTCTCAGATGAAACGAATTTGCTTGTGAATGGAATTCGCCACCGCAGCTTTCCTCTAATGTTCTCCGACGGAATTGCTTTGAATGAAATATAACGTAATGTTGGTGAATGTGAATATGTTTTCAGCGACAGTCGAACTCGAAAGGAGTGAATTTTCATCGTGTTGGTATTTGCCACAGTGCTTTCTATACAACTATCCCCATTGTTTGATTTCACAATTTGTAGAAGATTTTTTCCAGATGATTCTTCCCAGGAATAACATTCCTCTTCTTCAGTAAGAAAAAAACAAATAAAATGAATAAAACATACAGCTGACTCATGGATTTCAGAAGGTATGTTTTCGACGATAAGGCAACTACAAAAGAACATAAAAACTACAAACTTCCTGTATCGAGTTCGTACGAACACAAATCGAAATAAAATTCGGAAATTATTCCTTCGGGCTGAAAGCTGAACATAAATACGTTCCAGACAAATCTTCCCCTCGATCCGGATGTCCTGCAACAGCCAGTGGATATTTGCAAACACGATAAAACCCATTAAACTGGTATATTGATTCACAATGGACACACACAAAAGCTACTTTGCCCTAAAATACAGTTATTGAATAAAATATGAACCTTTATTGGGTATACAGTAGTACATCATTGCATTCCAATTTGAATACATCAGATCACGAAGAACATTGATGTGCATTGACTCAATAATCAATAGTTATATTGTTCTTGTATATATGGTAAAAACAATTCCTTATTTCATATTGTTGAGTTTGATCAACATTCAAAACTGGTTTCTTCCATTCTGTAGATATCATAGGATTGTTTAATTCTTCACCCTGTATAGATTCAAAAGATATTCTCAACACATTAGCAAATTCGAAAGTTGAGACAGGGCCACTCTCTCTAATAATCATATTTTATATAGCTTATTGAACCATCATAAGATCTTACTTTGCGGTTAACAAATATTCATTGAGATTCTTCACTTACTTCTCTAACAAAATCCAATGGAAAGGGCTCCATTTCCCGTTCGGATGGACTCATTTTCTGAGTATCTCAAAGCTTTCGGCATTGTAATAATAATGTAACCTACAAATTTTTGATAATCACCAGAAAAAACAACGAATCGTTACTATGGTAAGTTCTGTGGTTGCCAGATACTTTTTGTTTTGCACTATTGGTATTGACAGATAACCAAATATGTCACAGCGTTGCCAACTTCAAGTAATATTGACAAGAAGCAGTTTAAAAATTTCTCTTGCAAACAGATGGAATGCTAACTAGCAGAATAACAAGATGTTTATATTTATTTCTGTTTCAAAGAAGAAAACTGAGCCTCAATTATCGCAGTCTCGAGAAAAAAGTCGCGTGTTTCCACGCTCGTTTTTCATAACATCCGACACTTTGGAATTCGGAAAATATCTCGGAGAACAAGGGTAAATTTCACCCCAATCTACCTGTTTCATCATATGAATTCCAATAAACTCCAAATGGAAGTCCCGAATGTCAAATAACGTTTCTGAAGCGCGTTCACGATAAAAAACGGCTACAAGTATTTGTTATTACAATTATTTCGACAAGATATGGAGTAAATAGCGACTTGAAGTGAAGAAATGAAAATCTGAGTAGCTACGAAAAGACGCCGAAATGCGTGTAGGTAGTCTTATTAAAAATTGTTTTGTCTCTTATTGTTGAAATGAACTCGAGGAAAAATCACATCCTCCATTATAAAATTACTCGAATATCAATTGAATTTCGTGGTGATCGCTCAGAACTTCATTTCGCCATGACGAAATGGCTGCTGGAAGTTTTGATGGGGTTCTCAAGAATGGCGGAAGATAAATTAATGGAAAAAATATTGAATGACTGTCATTGGCATAAATAATTAATTTCCAACGTGTATAGCAGGCAGTATTTATTCTCAGGGAAGTTTGCCAGTCTGTAGCTCAAACTGGAGTTTCACTTGATTAAATATTAATCGAAATATAATGGAGTTCTGTTTACGACTGGAAGCTGTCTAGAGTCATCTTACTGATGAACGATGAGGGATAGAATTAAGAAACATCGAATGGGCTGTTAAACACCTAAAGCTTCCAAAAGGAAGGTTTCTTCGTTTAAACATCACCTCAAGCTATAACATTGAATCTGTGTTACAAAAATATGCACGTATGTAGGAATGGCTATCATCCTGTATATTTTTCCTGAGAGCAAATACTCAAATGTAAACAGTTCTTGTGCAAATAAAGATGATAGGCTGGGGTAGTCAGACCTCCTTTGTTGAACCGGGATCATATTCCGATGAAAAATGTATGAAAAGTAAACATCTTTTTGGTTGATGAAACAATAAAAATGTCTCTTGAGGAATCTTTTATATTTCCGGGAAAGTTCGTGGTCTACTGCACATTAACCTTCGAGATATATACTTTTATATAATACCTTCCCGAATGAAGCCATACTTCACAAGGATAACTATAATATCCCAGCTATCAACTTGTCTTTTATACTGTTGAATGTCGTTTCGTGATAAGTACCAGAGCTGGCGTTTTATTTATTATTAAAATCGAATTCCGCCATCTCGAAGGCTTTTAAATCTCGAGTAAGCTTGAGTTCCAACAATGGATGTAGCTGGAGTCAATTAGTAGATGTATTTTCATTCTGCGAGGCTCTGCAGTATGAATATCGACTCTTGATTTATAGGTTATGTTTCACAGGAAAGACACTTCTGCTTATTCGAGCATAATACAGAATTTTCATCTACTTCCAACTCGAGCAGTGTAACTCAATTTGTAGATGACATATACAGGGTGGATTTTTCGTTGAAATGTTCAGAAACCCTTTTTGATTTTTGGCTTCTGCTCTGGGCGCCAACTTCACACTCCCCAGACGAATAGACGATTTGGAATTTTCAATTGCAAAAAGAAGATCCATGGATTTCAGGTGACGAATGCTGCAATGTTTTACAAGCGTATCATGCACCCATTTAATGGGGAAAATTTATACACCCCTGAGTTGTTTCCTAATATTACTGAAATTAAACATGATATACTCGGTATGGAGTTGAATTTGCAGCTATAAATGACGTCGTAAAAATAATTAGTCGTATATAATTTCCCGAGTCTACGTTGCTGCTACGTCTGGTCTAGAATATTCAAGTTATTAATAGGAAAAACAGTTTTGATATATGAATATGATGATAGTTTTTGGCCAGTCTTTTACAAAATAGAATGCAACAGTAACAAATAATCTTCGCACCCTGTTTCACAGCTATAATCTTCGAGTCGCCATGCTATAAAACTTTTATTCGACGTGCAAGAAAAATGCGAAATACCCTAAGCTCTCCGTATCAAAACTAAGGGAAATATAAATAAAGTTGAGCCTCTCGTGGGCTATTCCGAGTCCTTTACGACTTGGACTAGCAGCAAGAACTCCTCAAAAATGCATTACCTATTTCATTCGTACCTGAAAAATGCACGTTAACAGGCGAGCTCATGCGAGACATTCGATTTTTAGGAGACAATCACTTTGACAAATTCGAGCTTTCAAAAAGCATACGGAAGCAAGCATGAATAAATCACGTTCCGAGACATGAATGCCAAGGAAAGTCATGTCGAGAAATAACTGGAACACGTCAAGTTTCGTTCTGAGAACAATCTTATCCCTCTTGATTCCAGGGTATTGAATTGAATATGGAATAATATATCTGGCAAAAGTAGGGGTCTAAGTGTGACATAACGCATAATAGCACCACTGACGGTGCTTCATCACATAAACTCAATATTGACAATGAAAATTTGTTGTTTTGTTTCATCTGTCAAATCATTGCTTCAAGACTGGTACTTATCATCAATCTTAACGAATCTAAAAGGCGTTCTAATCTGACGAATAGCTTTCCTTCGTATAAAATTCTGTACATCCTCTTCCCTCTTCCTGTTTGCTGAGCTTATGCCAAAATCCATTTCAGCTTCGCTATAAAACCGACCCGATAGTTCATAACCAATTTTGATCTCCTGTCGTTACTCCTCCATGCTAATCGGTTCGGCTGAAGCACCAGCTCCGTACTTCCGGAATAACTACATTATAAAAGATTTCGGATGATTTGCTTTCTATGTACCTCGCATAATCTAGTTTCTGATATAATTTGCGAGCAACGATCACCCCTCATATTAAATCCAGCGCCAAATTAGTTCGAAAAGATTATGCCATGGGATCCTCTCGGCTCTTCGCCATAATAAGCTTTGCTTGAAAGGCTCAGCCACGTTGAGATAGATCAAGTACAAAGTGGAAAATTCTCTCTAGTGTGGTACCTACTTCTGCCACTAGAGGGCGCGGACACCAAACTAATATGCAAGTTGAGAAGTACAAACTCCTAATCATGGGTAGTCTCATTCTGAGTGATGAATTGATTTGGCTAAGGAACTAAAACATCGAGATCTTTCACTCCATAAAAATCACACACCCATTCCTATCGCATGTCTGGGGCAGACTTTGTGATGAAGGGGACGGGAATAGTGTTTCCTGGGAGTCGACGTTTCCACCTCTCCCGGCGGATTTCTAGGATAGGCAAAATAAAATTCCCACCAAATTGAATACATTATGGTTTCCTCAGAGAACGGTTGACATTCGCCTCGGCTTTATTACTTTTCAGATTGGAGTATTGTGAAGCAGCACTTGTGTAACTTTGCGTTTGTTCTGCGAACGCTTTGGAAAGTCTTAGGGACGACCCCTCTATACGGAAGAAAGCAACGAACAAAACTTCCCGAGCTGATTATGATCTGGAGAATCGAATTCTTCATGAACTTTGGTTCTTATTTCGATACCGATTATGAGAAATTTATATCGTTTGTTTGTGGAGATGTAAAAAACGTGTCTTTGTTTCAGGGATCAACACTGAATTGTTTTACGTACATAAAGGAGTTGTCAATACTTATGCACTCAACTTCGTCGTCATGATTCCAGCGCATATCAATGAGATTCAGTTTTCCTGGCAAAGTCTCATGAACTATTCTGTAAGTATGCCTTTTTCTTTGTTCCATACTTTTTGGTTCACGGCCTGGAAACACTCCCTCTGTGAACTTTTGCTAGAAATGATTTCAATTCATCATTGCTTTCGATTTTCAGTTGATTTTTCTGTTCAGAATCACGACACATGCTGTACTACGAAAATTAATTAATATTCATTCTTCTCTTCAACCGAGTTTTAATTAATAATGTGTTGATTAACAATATCAAGTAATTGAAGATCAAAGTGGGAAACTTCATTAGAACACTAAATAAGGAAGGAATCCAGTCACCTGTATATAATACCCACAAACGTTCTCTGCAATATCGTACAATACACCTTTTCCACCACGTAAAATAATGGTGATTAATTTCTCGTACGTAACCGAGTTTTTGGCGGAGCTCCTTCACCATTTTGTACTTGATTAAGAAGTATTTTCAATCTCGAATGTTTGCCTAGCGTCTAAACTTCCTGAAGTTCTGAGAACAGGGGAACGTTTCAGCGTACACCACGAGCTGAGGTGATTAGATGTTAATTTTTCTGAATCGAAATAGCGACTGTCTAATTCTAGCAACTCTGTATACTGGCCTAGACAGTTCGATTCCAGACGAGCAAAGCTGAATTGTCGAAATGAACCTTTTCAATTATGAAAGTACAAACCCATGAAACGAAATCAGTGTTCATTAATAAAGCAAAGTCGAAATCAAATGTCTAACAGAGCCGTCCTAAGTGAATTATCAATTTTCCATTCTGTGTTGACTGTCATATGGAATTTATTTTTGTCCTGTGTTCACAGACTAATGGTAATGGAGACCAGTACGTATGAGGCAGTCTTCAGAACTTTATTTATCTCTCCGTGATCGATAATCTGATTTGTTTCATTGTTTAATTCAATGATTTCAATAATGCTGCAGGTCACAAGAAGATGGAGGAATATTTATCCAATTTTATGTAGAGCTGTTTTGAAATTCAGTTGTTTCTAAGTCATCAATGTATCTTCATATAAATCCTCCAAAAAGATCTACCGATAGAACTCGTTCAAAGCGTTCTGAAAGAGACGATTTTTTTTTCACAGCAGCTATTTCAGTCATATTATCATGAAAAAGATAGTATACGGAGTTGAACGAAGCCAAATGTATTTTCGACGCCACTGGAGAAAACGTCGAAGTGCCTGTTGATTTCTGAATCTCGTATTTATTTCGATTCCAAGGCAACCAATTAAAGAATTGTAATTAGCACACCTCTCCCTATCATCTCGACTCATCTCCACCCTTTATGATTAAAGAAAAAATACGTACCATCCCGAATTAGATGATTACAGGGATTCAGACTAATTTCGGCATTTCGTTTTCGAATAATACGGGAGATATCTCCGAACTTTGAAGAGTAATTTTGCTCTAGATGAAATGATGGAATGAATTCAATCAGTGGAAAATCAAAGAAAGTTGTTTTACTAACTACAGTAAAATAAACTAAAATCATACATTGAGATCATGTACTTTTATGCATTCTTTTTCATTGGGCTAGCGCGTAACCTCACTTTTTGACTCCATGTTGTCCTGGTCTTTTTCTTTTTCGGATACATTTGGCTTCATGAATCTTTTAACCCCACTTTTTCCTTGGTTTGCTTCTTCTTCTTTCTCGAATTGTTTTTGAATGTCTTTCGATGGCTCTACTTCTAATTTGTTCATGTCTAATTCTTTCTTAGGGTATTCAGTGCTCGTTGTTAGCTGATATTCAATGAATTTGAAATGTTGAAAGTTTTGTAATTCGTGTATTGGAATGGAGGAATTGAATTCGTCATAAGTCGATGGCATTATCTGCAATCACCGCTTCATCTCGTCACCTCTCTGTCGTTTATTTTCGCATAGAAAGCGACACTTTCCCTTCAGGACCACCCCGTCTACACGCCCCTTTGCCATTCGGTTAGCGTCAGCCGTGATTTCAGAGAAACTTCAATAAACGGTTACCCGTAGTAACCAATATAACATAATTGGGAGCGAATGCGTCCAACCGTACGTACAATTTTCATTTTGCATTCGGCTGTATCGCGGGCGAACAGTGTTAACTCCCTCAATGTCTAATTGGAGATCGCTCATCTGAAATTTTCTTTGAGAATCTTTTCCGGATTTGATTCTACCGTTCTCCGCCTTCTGCGATGTTCTTCCGGTTAAACCATCTCGCAGGGCTTTGGGAACTTCTGTTTATGAATATTCCTTTCAATATTTTTCATTTCCGATTCCTCACCCTATTGGAATTTCAGCTTACCAATCGATAAATGGTAAACCGACATTGTTGGATATTTAATAGGGCTATTTCTGGACTGAAGCCAGTCGATAGCAAATGGATATGTGAAGTGGAGCTAAGTGGCATGAACGTATTCGGAATTTCCTTGATTTTACTCGCGTTCCTCCCTATCTGCTGGTGACGTTTTCAATAATCAAGAAATAGTCGAGATTGATGACATTGTTGTGATCATCCTCATTTTTGAATAGTCCATCATCCAAAAATATAACTATCCACTGTTGAACGAAGCCAAGTTGTTTGATATAAATTTATTCTCTCATATACCTGAGTGTGAAAATTTAATCCTTAGAATCCACAAAAACGAACGAAACGTGAAACGGAGTCTTTCACTATTGATAATTTTCAGAATAAACAAAAACAGATTGAAAAATGCAAGAATCGAGTTGTTTTTGGACTATCAATTTGAATTGATTGTGAAGTATTGCCAACCAAACGGTCCTGGTGAATTATAATTCTGATAGTAACCACGAAACTCCAATTTTGCACAGGGTGTTGAGGACTTTGCCAAAGAAGATTAAATACACCCCCAAACAAAGCATATCCTCTCCTTCTGTGTCACAAAAGACAAATGTAGAGGAATTCTCGTCACACATAATCTAACCGATCTGGAAGCTCGATAAATTTCGCACATCTACTCTCGCGTTATAGATCCGAGGAATGTTCGGTATTCAATTAAAGTTCGGTTGTCAATGGAGTGTCGAGATTTGTCTTTAGGTTTCGTTTCCCCTGCTGAGCACTGTCAATGTGGTTTGTCTGTATCTGTCGCAGTTACAGTTCATGCCCAGAAGCGTCAATAGGAAGTTAGAAGTCTATCCTGACACTTCAGCTCATCTGATTGACCATCGTTCAATATTTGAGGAGGTCGAGTTTGATGACCATGTGGATAAACACTCAATGAAGAATGTCATTATGAGGAAACTCTTCGGAAGAGATTTTCTTTTTCTATTAGGCAATTTCGAATATCTCTAATTCGGTGCAAATATACCGAGGATATTGATGATTCCAATGCGATGGATGGATCAATTTGGCTCCACAGCGTTAATTGAAGGGATTTGGAGCAGCTTCTTGTAAAATCAAATTATTTGTCCCAACCACAACTGAAAATTTGTGGTCGTCTTTTAAAAATGAAACAGGAAAAACGAACGAAAGAGAATTGAGAATCGATCCAGAAACGGAGAAAAGCTTGGGAAAGTGACAGCAGCGAATCTTCTTTTTCTTGTCGAATGAAGAAAAAATCATGAATCGACAATCACGAGCCACATCAAATCGAATGTTATATCCCAAGTCTAACAATCCAGTTTCATTTCCGAGGAATGATATCGTTTTGAAAAAGCAACATTTCGGTGTCGTAGCAGGAAAGACAAACAACTTATGCTTTCATATTTGTTCAGTTTGTTTTTCAATGAGCTCCACCCTGCTATTCCTGCAGTGTTCAATTTCCTGTCGAAACCTTACCGAATCTAGTTTTCGAAAGAAAACACAGTGTTATTCTGAAGTATTATTAGCAGTTTGATTTCCTTTCGGTCACGAGATTCGTTTCAGAATCACAGATGTTATCAGGCATTTTCATCAGTTAATTGAAAAACACGAAGTTGACCTTGGAATCAAAATGGGCAAGATGGAAAGATGACAAAGTGTCAAGCTGCTTGTGTGCACGTTTCCACCAATGCAGTTAAAGTTTCACTCATGATATTCGATCTGCAGCGATATTTGGATATTGAGAATTTTTCAACTTCTCAGCTCCAGAGAATTCAGAAAGAATCCTTGAAGCAATATTTTGAAAAGGGAATATGTATTGGAAAGAACGATATTAGCTTCACTTAGTAACATTTCTCAATGTCTTCCTTCGTTTGGTAGCAAGATATGTTGTAGAATCTAGAAAATTATGCATAGAGCTCATTCGAATCTGCACCGCGTTATTGAATCAACACAGCCCGTTTCGCATTTGTTTTACCTCCAGGGTAGTTCATCATTAATACCGAGAATACTGTTGTTTCAGTTGCCTTACGTAATAGCTGTGAAGTATAGCCATGGAAGCAGAGGAGTCCTCCTCGCTCCGCAGATGAATATTTCATCAACTGGTGTGATACCAACATCTGTGCAGACGTTTAGGTTTGTATATTCAACTCACCAGAAACGTGGGGGTATTCGAAATGGCGGAAATTTTAAATTCAGCCTCGATATTGGATATGGAATGGAAAAGGTCAAACTTAATTCGATTTATTGAATATATCAGTGGGATAGTGCGGTGGCATAAATTTTTTATCACAACTTGATATTCCCTGGAAATAAGACTGTAATAGTCGTTCGATAAAGTGATTTCCAATCATTCTGCAGGAATATACTGGAGGCTAATAAGAACTGGAACAAGCAAAATTCGGGAAACCAACATTGCCATTTCAAATCCAAACCACGTAATTTTCTATAATTTTTCCTAACCTCTGTCAACTGAATTGTTGATATTTTACAGCATTAAACTATATTGTACCGGCTTGAAGAACGCTGAAGTGATTGTTGAAGTTCAACTCCACGTTAGTACGTGGACTCAAAGGAATGCAACAATATTGAAGTTTAGAAGGAACAAGATATGCCTTCAAGGTGAGTTCAACTGTGAATCAGACGTTCTGTATCATTGCAAACTTGTTTACAATTCATTAGTTAATCTGTTTCTTGAAGTCAAGAGAAAATGCATGAAAGGAGAAACTTCTGTTGATCCACTAATTAATTTTACATTTGTAGTCGTATATACAGGGTGTTTCTTAAAGACATGCCAATATTTGAAGGGGCGATTCTTTGACACATTTTGAGAAAAAAACGTATGTCCTGAGAGTCTTAACTTTTGACATACAAGGTGATAGAGTTCTGAGAGAAAAACAGTTTTTCAATAATAACTGAGATTAAAAAATTTGGTATATGCCTTCTATGCATCAAGGTGCATTTTGTGATGTACGAAAATTTTCATTTTCTCTACCAGTGGCGCCCGTACGGGTTTTGCATTGAATATTTTATAATTTTAAAATTCTACGCCACTGCTTTCAAAATTTTCTTCTATGGTAGATGAAATAATAATCGGAGCATTTGTTATGGAAACAAATTTTCCAATTACATCGGTAACTTCTGCTAGAGAAACTCACATTTTAAAATTGAAAACCCAATTGTATTTGGTCGCAAATGAGATTGTCAACAGCGAGAGACGTCAACGGCTTTCAACTGCAGCAGGTACAATTACTCTTTGAAATGTTGTGTTAACATGAGGGCAAATTCATTTTGTGGCAGGATATGTTGCATTGAAGCGTAACAAGTATGAATTTTGTTTTCCCCTCAGATCGGACTTTCGATTGATCGGCTAATATAAAGACATTGTGCCCTTAGGGTTTTTATTTCATCCCCGACGGCGAATGAAAAGTAGGTAATCAACTTCGGAGCTGTCAATTATATCAAATGGGCAATAAACCTTAGAGTGCTGGACGACTTCGTTCGTTTGCTCAGTTCACTGAGACTATTATCAGGGAAGATGAATGTATCGACATCGTAAAATATAAATTGTTTCATAGGAATCTCGAGAAGTATCGATTTCTCCACGGCAATAGCGTTGATCGCAGAAGTGTTGAAATATTTGATACGTAATTAGTACTAAGTTTATCCGTAAACAAAATTCTATTTGAAGCTGAATAAAAGCTCCACACAATTGAGTATTCGATGATTTGCATTCAAATGGCACATACTTCAGTTGACTATCTCACTTTCTTTTCTCTTGTCACTTGTCATAATTTATTATATGGTCTGCAGGGAATCTATAGCACTTAAAGTAATTGTAGCCAATAAATGTTTACGAGGTTATTATAATTATGTGTCTTCAGACGTGGTGGAATAAAAATATTACCCTCTCGAAGGGGATTGTGGGAAGACTGTCTCAATTTATTTTGATCAGTTGCGTGTTTACCAAATCAATTATGGTTATTACACGCCACTAATATTTAATGGAAATACCCATTTTCAGTGGTCTTAAGTTGTCTCATCAGGACAGGTAGTTTTACGGTTAATGATTCACAAACCATTTTACAAACAACGATTTGACGTATCACCTTTAGTTAGGTTAGGTTGTTGACATACAGACATGGAACGATTGAAGAATCAATGTTCCATGCTTGCAATTCGAACTGTCAAAATCGAGTGATTAATAAAGCAGGTTTGATTGATCTGCCTGTTTGTTCACACCTCGATCGATGGTTCTGAAAATATGGAGATGGCATTCAATTAAAATTCAGATGAATCTCTAAGCTGCCTTGAAATCGCTTTAAATATGGTAACGACATTTCCATGCAATATCACTCTCCTCTTTAGACATAGTTCACGGAAAACTGAAATTTGTTCTTGTTTTTGTGCGGTAACGTATTTGAATAGCAAATTTCTTTTGAGTAGTGTTTAAATCTCCATTAAGTTCACCCCATTCGAGGGTAGAGAATGAATTTCGGATTTAGCGTTGCAGAAATGTATGGGAGGCCCGGAACAATTTTTCATTGTAGATCCGGATTAAACCACCCCAACTCGATTTGAACTTGGAAAAGGGGAAATCAGAAACGGAAATATGTTTTTTCAAGTAGGTCTCTATGATCGTTATTATTGTTGAACACAGCAATTACAAATCGGAATGATGAATTCATGATTGGTTTGTCAGAGGAACAATTTATTTGTCAGTAATGAGGTATTATTAAGACCTATTTTTGTTGATGTGTGTAGTGCTAGTAGTGGTATTTTTCAATTCTCTCTATAAGGCAGCGTGGCCGAGCGGTCTAAGGCGCTGGTTTTAGGCACCAGTCCGAAAGGGCGTGGGTTCGAATCCCACCGCTGTCAACTTTTTTTTAATTGAAAATTATTAATTGTTTTTCTCATTAGTGAGTATTGAACCAAGCTTTATTCTTCAAATGCGCCAATGAAACCCCTGATATGCCGTCCTCTCCATCCCGTAGATGAGGGTAGACAGTGTTAATCAAAAACAACAATCACATCGTTATTTCGCGTTTATTGTCATCAATACACGAATCAAAATTCGTCAGGGACGTGTATCGCTGGATAATACCTGGAATCAAGTTTGCCATTGTTTTTCCCAGGAGAATAACGACAAATTGGACATGCAAATATCGTTATGCTGAGCGCGTCGGTCCATGAAATCCTGGTTGCAATATAACTTTTCGCTGATATTCTACTTGCATCGCGGAATGTTATTTGAATCTGACAAAACTCAACTTTTTTCTCAAGATACTCAATCTTGAATTCTGTAGGTCTGAAGAGGCGTCACCATGACAATTCTTTTGACCATAAAATAGGAAATTAAATCGAGTCTTTGTCTCATTTAACAATTTATTTATTATGATATATATCCTGAGTTTTTGAAACTTCATTGTGCATGGTAATTTTAAAAAAATTGATAGTCTCAGACGAACAATAAAAATAATTACTATATTGTTTCCCTCCTATTGTAATGATCTCTAATGGCTTCAATAATGAAGAGATATAAATCAACAAAACAAATGCATAATAAGAACACTAAATGCTTTCATTTCATCGTTTTTGAATTCTCAAGATGGCAAACACACCGTCATCATTTATATGAAATAGTAATCACGACCTACTTACCAGTAACCCTAATGGAAATATAATTTCCGAAGGGTATGTCCACGAATAAACGTTAACACGTCGATAACCACCTCCATACGGATGTATGTCTCATTTATGACAACAGTGGAGGACAATTTTGGAGCCAACGGAATTTCAGGTCGAGAAACAAGAGAGAACAAGATAATTCACTACTGCTCCATAACAAAATAAACTAATTGGAAGGTCCAATGTGCCACCAACAAATATCAACCTGTATATCCTCATTACGAAGTTCCAACACGACTTTTTTATTATATTGTCCAATATAAGGAAGGGTCTTTCTTCTCGTGGCGGATATTAAAACAGCGCTGAAAAAATAAAAGAAGTCGTAGATTTTCATTTAGGTGTCGCCTGATATATTTGCAGGTATTGGAAATGCCCGAAACGACTCTATCTTGCTGGAAGCTGCCACTCTGGGGGTTACCACAGGGTCCTTCTACGTAGCGGTCGCCTGCGCTTTGGGTCTGATAACTTTGATCATTGTCACAGCTTCAGCCATTTGTATCAAGAAGAAAAGTGCTGCTCAAGAATCAACGTAAGTCGTCTAGATTTCCAGAAACGTCTCGTCGATCTGAATTGTTCAGTTTCACGTCTCTTCCAGATTGATTTGCTTGCAGAAATTATCTTTTCTCGGGGAAATCAATATGGAAATCACGTGTTGTTGAATATTAATAGATTTTTTCCATTTCCGTAATCGTTTATGGTTTCAGCGTAGAAGAAAACTTTCAGGAAGAAATCTTCAACATTACAAAGTCGTTTTAATTGCTTTAAAACCCATCAACAAATTGTATCCAAGTGTCCTCCACTTTTCCATGGGTTTTTTTTTCCATTTGTTTGAACGCTACTTCGTCTTTGGAAGTTATAAGCAATTGAAAATTTTCGTTATGCACAGAAAAAAAATCCACCAAGTGTACTCATAATCTCCGATATACTGACAGAAGTAGGTATGACATAAAGCATAATAGTAGCGCTGAAGGCGTTTCATCATTCTGAAAGAATTCTCAAAATGATGTAGGGGAACTATTCCATCGGTGATACGATAAGTTCGGAGGAAAGAAGCTGAAACCTTTCAGCGACTTAAAGTTCGTGCAATCACAAATCTCTTTAGGAGTTGTCAAGCTTGCGAGGATTTCCACTGAACTCCTTTGTTCGCCAGATCTTCCTCATAAGCTTCTAGTGATAATTATTGTTTCCTTTTTCAGCTATCTAAATCATTGAGTTGATACCAGATACTTTCACTGAAAATGCATTGGAAGTTTGGAGATGTATTTGCCATTCAATGACTATATGACATACATTTCTGGTTGGTTGAATTCGTTTATGATAATCTGGTCACTTTTAATGACAGTATGAATTCATGTTGAAAAATATGGCACGGCTGGATGAACCCAAAATAATTTCGATCGAAACCAAATGAATCCTTTTTATTCACCCCTCGAATGACTGATTAATGAATCACTACAAATAATATTCAGCACTTTGCTGCTCGATCAACATTCCACATTGAAACGCTGGTGAACAGTCGAAACACCAGAGCTTTTCAAAGCGGGGATAAGCGCATTTTTTCTACCGAAATGAATCCGCAAATCATGCGAATCATATCCGCACCAACAAATAGATTGAACGTTCATTCCTTCTGCATTGTATATACTTGGGGTGTGAGAATATGCGGAATCTGAGGATGTGCTTATCATCGAACAGAGCTCGAAACTCTCCGGAGATTCGGAGCTCCCCGGCTGTGTATACAAGAGGCTCCCCAATTACTGCAGCACGGATACATATCGACGCATACCCCGAATAACATTTTATATCTCCAGACCCATGATTCCTTTGATTCGAATCACTCGCAGATGGTTGACTCGGAGCTGTTGGTGCATCGATAACAACCCGATTTTTTTCAGGTACATGACAGCTTTGTACGAGAGCAACCCGCACATGTTCCTACGCTCGGCCCTCGGAAGACCTTCCAGTGCTGAGAGCGGTAGTTATGCAACGATAGCCAGTGTCCAGAAGGGTCCGCCGTCGCCTTGTCCATACGCTACAAGCGATGCCAGTCAATTCTACGTTAACAACGACGCTTGCAGAGTCTCCTATTACGCATCGTCGCAGATAATGCTTATATCACAGGTAACTGGCGTGTAGTTAGCTTATATGCTTCCCCCACCACAACGGTTACACGCTTGGATCGGTCTCTCTCTCGTTAGAATATTGGCAGCTCATTGGCTTTGTTCGGTGATGCGTTAGCGAATCAGTTCAGTGACTGTTCGCATGCGCAATGTGAATCTTTTCCAATTAGAGTCGTGTCCACGTTGTTGAACTAGTTTTTGGTGGAGAAGCTCTTTTTTAGCATTACTTTGTGACTCTAGAAAGATCGTGTGAAAATCAAACATTTCTTTGATGTAATAAATATTTAGGCACTGTCATATCTATATTCATTTGACTAAAAATTATCCATGTCACCATGAAACACATGGAGCCTTGACATATTATTTTTGACAGCTTAAAGATGACAACTCCTGAATGTTCATTAATTTTCATCAAAATAACAATGAAAGGACCACAAAAATGTGTATAAACTAACAAATGATCTATCTAAAAATCACAAAAAATGTCGAAAAAAGTGAGTTTTCCACGACATCATGGTAGGAGCATGAGAAGTATAGTGTTCACACTCTGCCCAATTAGTTCAATTCTCCCAACTCTCGTGCTTGGCGAAATGACTTCGAGTCTTAATCTTCCCCAACTTTTAATCTCTAACTTCTTCCATAAATACCTTCACAGTAGATGATCAGATAACGATGCACGATGCTGCCTTGTCATCTCCATGGATATCTCCCTTATAAATCGACTTCTCAAATCCTGTCATTTATTGTCTTCGAACAATATGGAAGAGTAATACAGTTTGGTGAATGTTACGAACGAAACGGGTGAAGATATCGGGACGTATGAAAAATGAGTTTGGTATCCAAGCCAACTGACGCACAGAAGTTTTTACAACTTTTTCAGCCGATAGCTCCTTAAAAACTTCGAATGAACGGCGCCTGACGCACAAGTCAATTGGCCCTGACGAGCCATACAAGCCCTATTCTCCAGAGATGAACTCCTTTTTCACACTCTGATAGACAAAGAGCGGGAATTAAATAGACCCGTAGTCTCATATAGGTTTCGTCTAATGATACAGTAAACGATTTTTTCTACTCCCCCTACAGAAAATGACGAAATTTGTACAACTCGCCAACTATGTAACTGTCTATTTATGCACTGGGTGACGTAAAACTGTACGATTTAAAAAGAGAGCACGACATATAACCAATAAGATAGAGCCTTCAATAGTTGCCATGGAAACGAATAACAAGCCGCGTCGCCGATAACATTTTGACGTTTCATAATAATTGTTACTAGTTTTTGTCGATTTTTGTTGATTCTCCATATAAATGTATGTGGTACTTCTAAAATAACTTTTTCTAGTCGTGCGTAATAGGCTTCTTACAAGTATTGTTATGTAATATACCATTTTCAGTAGTTCATCATATAACGTGTCTACCGATCACGAAAAAATAATTTGCAGTAGGTAATTATTGTTGAGGCAGAGTTTAATCGGCTTGGGACCTCTGGAAGGTTCGGAATTTTCTTGATCGAAATAATAAGATAGGCAATCAAGGAAGAGCGACCACTCAGAAATTTGTTCGTGCGACTATGCCAGCTAGCTCCATCTCCATGACTAAGGCACTAATCCTCTGGGAATTCAGGCAATACTATTTACTCTAGACATCGAATTTCCCATCTCTCAATAACGTTCTAGAGCTTATCTGTTTTTCACATAAGAGCACCCGCCAGATTTGTGTAAATTCAATCAACCACTGCAGTGCCAGAGAATATGAAGAGCCGCCCCAAATTAATAGCTTTCCGTAATGACATTGATAAAATATTGAACCGATTGTTGGTCGGCACCCCCTTTTAATCTCCGAACTCTGGTAGTTATCGGAAAGATAGAGAAACGATGAGTTTGTCGGGTTAGGATGGAAATTAGGCGGGATTATCCCGGGTCTATCAGTGTCGATTCAATTAGAAGTTTTACACCACAAAATATTTTCACTTTGCATATTTATTCTCTATTTATGTGTTCATATCAATTCTAGATACAGTTGGATCACTTGGCACTTTTCGTGTCATAAAATTTGGAGTGCGCAAGTCCACTCGTCCGACAGGGTAGGCTCCTTGTGTTTTGACCACTTTTTGAATGGCACAAAAGACATAAAAACTTTGGAGTTCTCCAAATGTAACTGAAGGCATTCAACAGATAATACACCTTATTAGATATTGATCAGTTTCAATTCTTGGAAAACACTATTTTTGTCTCGATTTTGTGTCGGATATTCACTAAGGGTTATTAATCTCGAAGCCGGACCTGGTCCTGGCATTCAATTCCGTAAGACTTTGACATTGGCGGGAGAGCTCATCATTGGTTGAACAGAGCGGTCTGTGCAAGGTGACACATCAGAGAGAGAGAGAGAGAGAGAGGGGAATCTGAATGTTGCTAAAGAAAATTAGAATTTATTTAATCGATAAATAGAGAGACCAGATGTGGAGTACCACTTGTTGAAGTCAGGTGATGATTTCAATTTTCCACTTGATATTATAAAATATGTTTCAAGTTTCCGGAATTCTCCCCTCCGCTTCATTAACAGTGTCTACCATTTTGATCTGCAGTAATTCAATCATCAACTTATCGTTTGTTCAGAGTATAACTTCGCATAATTGCATCTTGATGCTTCCCTCTGTTCCCTTATTGTTTGTTCTTGTCACAACCCATCTCGAGAATAATAATACCCTGATAAACGTGTGCCGAAAATTTCGATATTATATTTCGTGCCAGTGCAGTACCAAAGATATTTTTAATATTGAAATAAGAATTTAGATTTAATAAATCAATTGAAGTTGACCCTTTGTGAAAACGTTTATAGATCATACAATATGATTTTTAGAGTTGGCAAATTTGAAAATTGAGACAGATTTTTGCCGTCTCATAAGTTTTATAAAAAAAGAAATGAAGGAATAGTTACGACAATATTCAAAAATATCAGACATTTATCCAATATGCATTCATTCTTCTTTCATTGGATCCAAAATGATTCACCACTTAATTGATTAATTGAAGACTATTAATATTATCCCGCACGCCTATGAACAAGAAGGTCAACATTAATTTTCAGCTTTCCTCTTCTTTCCCAAATGCAAAGATGGATAGATCATGCCGTCAAACAATCAAGTTCGATTTATTATGACAGAACAAATTTTCGATTGTTTGTTTTTGAAATATATCAGTCTCCTTAGAAGCGTGCTAATAATTCATTAGTTATGTATAATCGACAGAAGTTCATTTCGAATCAGGAGCATATTTCGCTTCTGACAACTGTCAATATTTCAAATGTTTCTACTGTACTGTCACAACTCTCTTTCGTAAACTGATATACTACCATCATACTCGACTCTGAATGTTAACTATCAGTAGATTTTCCTATTTTTGTTCGATTCAGATATCAATGCTGGATCCACGACATATAGAACCAAGTAAACGGCTGCGCTCTCTATCGGTTTTCCGCCACACTGTTACACTACAGCGAGTGGTAGAAGAAGGAATCTTCGGCAGAATCTACGAGGGCACGTACAGGCAGCAATCTGTAATGATCAAAACAACGAAAGGTTTGTTGTTCGATCATATTTGAGTTCCGTTTTTTGCCAACAGGTGGCACTAGATACTTGAACATGTGGTATATTCGTTTGAAATGTATGTATCTACAGCTAGATTGAAATGTTCAATTAGATTTACATTTCTGATATTCAGTTCCACTCAATTATCATTTGGTAATGAATTGGGAGGGTTTTCGAGGACATTGTAGAAAATAACATAATAAGTATTTATTACGCAACTTTTCCATTGTAATTGTTGATTATACAGGGTCGTATGAATTTGGTGAAGAAAGTACCAGATTTTCGCAGCTGATTTTTTTTTCCACTGATTTCTAACCAATACATGAAAATTTTATCACCCTTTCTCATTTCAGTTGAATAAATATTCGGTATTTATACTGCATTCTAATAAACCTTGTGCCATTGTAATATACGAGATCGTAAAAACAGTGGTCTTTTTTGGCAGAAGCGGCATCCAAAAGACTGGTTACTTTATTCTTGGCAGAAGGGACAATGATGTATGGGTTGGAACATAAAAACCTCCTGACCATCTTATGTGCAAATTTGGATGATCCCAAACAGCCATTACTCGTCTATCCTCGTTCTAATAGGGGCAATTTGAAGAGGTAAGTTTACGTAACTTTCAAATGAAATGCGCCTTTTTATTACGACCATAGACGCGACAAGAAAATCAGGAACGAATAAAATTACAAAACTCCGATCTCAGCTCTAGGCACCATTGTTTCTATTAATTAAAAATAATAAACATTAATTTCAAAGTTGTATGATTTTTGAATGAAAAATTTCACACTACGCTCGTTCTAATGCCATTATTATTATTATTATTATTATTAATTTCATAGGGAATTATTTTCGCTGTTACATAACCACCAATATCGCGACGATCGTAATTTTCACCAAAAGCTAAAAAAACAGTTGAAATATATGATAATTAAAGTTTGTTTCAGTTTTTCTGAATTATTTGATTCGATGAATTCGTGACGAAGCATTTTTTCAGATTTTATGAAAAATCTTGACCCACCTCAATCATAATTCGGTACGCCTATGGTTCTTCCTGTAATAAAATCGTGTGCTGCAGTTTTACGACAATTTTTTTTGCTTCCAGATTTCTCGTTAAGTGTCGGCAGAAGAAATACAACAATATGATGTTGTCCACACAAAATTTAGTCGATATGGCTATTCAAATTCTACTGGGACTCATGTATTTACATGGCCAGCACATTTGCTACAAAGATCTTGCAGCTAGAAATGCTGTGTAAGTTGATGAAACATGCACTCTTTGGCAATTATATTTCAAATCATAACTTAAAATTAATGCACATATTGCGTTTACCGAAAAGATACATTCAAACTTTGCCTAATTTCGTTTGTTACTTACTCAGAGTGGATGAAAAGCTTCAAGTCAAAATCACCGATAACTCCTTGTCACGTGACTTGTTTCCGAACGACTATTTCTGCATGGCCGATCAGGAAAGTAAACCTGTCAAATGGATGGCTTTGGAGAGTTTGCTTCACAATCAATATGGCGCCGCATCCGATGTGGTAAGAAGAACTTATCAATATCACGACTCTCGATAATTCGAATATAGTGATTCATGGAGTTATAAAAATGAACTAATTGGTGGAATAAAAAAGGGATCATAAAATTCATGAGACACTCGAATTCAGATGTTTTCTTATTCATTAAAGGATCAAAAACTGCCATATGTCATATCTTCATAGTAAAAAACACATTTATTCACGTGGTACTCTTTTGCCATCTCAAGATGTTACACTCTGTATGTCTATAATGATGGCACTTCAGAAATCAAGTTACGTAATAATTCCCACCGAAATCTCTATGGCTTGAGATTAGAATTTAGACTAAATTAATAATTCATAAGATAATTCGTGAGATCTACCTGCTGGTGGTTCAAGGATGAAATTCTCATGGTCAAGCATTATTTGCAAAAAAAAAAACATTCCATAGGCCTCCAATGTATCTCAAGGAATTATTTGAGAAGTCAACCAATATTAATTTCTGTGTAAGTGTAGAAAATATTTTCAGCCATCTAGAGAATTCTGTTTTCAAAGTTTGGTGAGTTCCTGATGAGACACCCTGTATTGATGGGTGAAGTTTGGACAAAAATAGACCTTTGAAAATATTCTTGTACACGCCTATGAACAAGGAGGCCAATATCAACTTAACCTAACCCAACATAACCTGATTTCAATCCTGAAAATGTAGTTGAATTTAGCCAGTAGGCTAAGAAATAAGGATGTGTTTCATTTGTCTGTGATTGCAACACAAAAATAACTCGAAAATCTTCACCTGAACAGCGGTTGAGGTCATTCTACATCGAAACTCATTCCTCAACAATAATTTCTTCATGTATGTGGTATGTTTTGAAAGTCATAGATAGTTGAATACCTTGAAAACGTATATTTTTACTCTTACATTTCTTTTTCCATCGAAGAGCAAGAGATTGATGAATTTTGCTGTAGGAGCTCGTACCTGCTATCTCTGCCACATAGCTGATTGCGAAATAAACTCAACAAATGCATTCAACCTTCCTTTATATTACTTCACTTGTGTAGGTTTTTTCTAACCTAAAAAAGCAATAAATTATGCAGGCTATTCCGGATTTGATGAAAAAATGTTACAACTATGAATATCGATCTGAAAGTTTGCTCGACATTGAATGATGACTAATAAGAGTTTGAAAAATGTGCCTTACGCCTCTAACTTTCATTCATTCGAAATGTCCTTCGGTTTTGAAAGCACTTGGTAACACCTCTCAAGAGAAAGGATATAGAATTCTTCAATCGGTATTAATGAAACTGATAATAGTGGTTCACGTTTTAAATGAACAAATTACATTTTCAGCTACTTTGTTGCCATACTTTTCCATAATTAATACGCCATTATTGAGCTCGAATATTATCATTCATCGACATCTAGTGAAAGGATAAAGAATATTCAACGTAAATTTTGCTAATGTTATGTGAACTTCTGAATTTCAATCCGCAGCAAATCATGACTAAGCACATTTTCCCTTATATTTCCCGAAGGAATGATGTGGCTTGGTTATAGAGAATAATCTGAATATTTCGTTGACACGCCAATGGTAACAGTTGAAATATAAAACCTTCTATTCTCGACACAGCACGTTACCTTGAAATTTTCTTTGGTGCTAAGTAAAAGCACCTTCTAACTAACGTATTATCATTGAAAAGTCACCCAATTTTGCCTCCTAACTACCTCATTTGCATTTAATAATATATGGTGTATAGGTAATTCATTTCTCACAAGGTGATCCAAACAAAAAGACATCCAGGCTGCCTCATGCCAATAATAATAATGTTCTCAAGACTTTTTCTTCGTTGTGAAATGTCACCTTAACTAGATTGCTGCATTTGCCACAATACTTTGCTAGAGTTGAAATTACAAAAGAAATAATCGTTCCAGTCTTTGCCCTGTATGAAAAATAGAACAAGGATCAATTGAAGATTTATTCAAGACTGCAAAAAATATAATGAGCTGTTTAAAACTCAATATTCGAAAATTACAATTACATTTGAGCTATTTTTTTATTCACAAATTTGATACTATTTTCAGTGGTCTTTCGGTGTAGTTCTTTGGGAGTTGGCAACCTTGGCACAACAACCCTTTTCGGACGTGGATCCCTTCGAAATGAGCACGTACCTTCGAAGTGGGCTACGTCTAGGACAGCCCTTTGGTTGCCCAGACCAGTTGTAAGTATCAGCATTCATCGTTTTTTTTATTTTTAGCCAAAAATAATATAAATGAATAATAAAGGAATATTCAAACGATATTTAATTATTCATTGATGATTTAGTTATGATAATTCGGTTTTCAATCCATCTATAAATACTTTCAGAGTAAATATAAATCAATAATTCCAAATTCTACTTTAAGTGATATTTTTTATGTAATCTATGTAATGTTCTTTTAACTTCATAACGAGCTGTCATATCCTTGTTCCACTTCTTTCTTTCATGCTCTTTGTTCTGCTGTTCTTCTTCTTTTTTTACGTTTTTGTCCTTAACTTCATCCCATACTCTGAAACAGAACAAATTATTTTTCTTACTTAATATATATCAACATTGAATTCTATGTATCTGGTTAACAATAAACGAATCCTTATTATTATTATTATATAAAACCATGCTTTCAGTAATGAATATAACATTCCTCGGTACATAATGAGAGAAGTATTAATGTGAATAATATGGTGGTAATGATGATATGATGTGGGTTCCGATCCAAACCGCAATTGCTGTGAAGCCAGACCAGACCGTATAATGTCAGATGAAAAGTTGGATGCTAAATGTTTCACTTTCTTTTTCGACATGACCACTTTCGTTTTCATTCTCACATAATGGTATTATTTAATATACAAACAAACTGCGAGTCGCGGCAATGAGAAATGTGTATATTCGACGGAATTATGTAAGATGCGAGGTTTTGATATTTATATCAGGCAGTGGCGGCGTAGCGATGAAATATTTTCATATTTTCCATATTACATGAACCATCCTTCACAGTTTTTAATATTCGTCTTCACTCAACCGATTGAGTAATAAAAAAAAACATCAATTTCAATGTGAGAGATTTCCAAAATGTTCGAATTTGTGAAATGAAATATTTTTTTTTAATGTTAATTTTCGTAATACATCTGAAAACACTCAATATTTTCTAAACAGTTGAAGATAGGTATGGGTCATTGTACATAAAATGTCTAGAATTTTCTAAAGAATCCAAAAATCTAATAATATACAGGGGGTTGTGTTGAAACTAAGAAAGTTGGTATCGGCCACTGTCACACGACACACCCTATTCAATTATTTTTTTTTTGAAAAAAATGCGCATCTAAAAATACAAATCGACGTGTTTAAGCGTTTTTCCCAACACGCTCTAATTTATCCGTTATCGAATTCATTCCATTTGGGTGTTCCACACTGTATATAAAGGAAGACAATAAATTTAGTCATCACTATTTGTTTTCATTGTTGAATTAAAATTGGATTTTAAAGACATCAGATATTTTTCAGAATCTTATCTAATCAAATGAACCAATTAAAAACTAAATGAGAACTCAGGAAAACGGCTTCAAAACAATCATGAATGATTTCGAACATTTCAACATACTTCAAGTGAAAATTGTTTCGACCCTGGAAAACGATGCTCGAACCATCACCTACCACTGACGTCACACAATCAGCGATCGGAAAATATTCCATCCCCAGCCAACAAGTCGTAGTGCTCGTCTATTTCCCAACGATACGCTCATTCTAATCCATGCATAATCGTTCACTTTCCTGCCGCAGCCTTGGAACAATTAACAACGCAGGCCGACTTGATTTCAGGTTTGCCGTAATGACATACTGCTGGATGAACTGCCCTAGCGAGAGACCGCAGCCGAATCAGCTGTTGGCTTATCTGCAGGATTTTTACACGGCTTTATGCAGATTCGTCTAGCTGGACGTTTACAGCGGCGGCAGCATGAGAAGTGTCGCGTTCACACTCTGCTGTGGCCGATTGGGCGAGCCCTGTAGGCTAGAAAACGATATTTTTATACCTAATGGTGAGACTGAAGTTCGTTAGATTTATTGATTATTGAAAGGCCCTGTATGTTCGGTGACGGTTTCTATTTACGTTGGTTGTGTCGCAAACGGTGCATAAATTTAGAACTCAACAAGATGAAAATGCTCTCACAGAACGTACTACCGAGTAGTGAAATTTCCTCCTATTTTATTTATTTTCGGATGGATTATATCAGTGATTCGTTAATTGGAACAGGTTTCGGATCGAATTAACTACCAATAATTCATTTTCCAGAATAAATGTTATCGGTAGATATTTCTCTACTGAAGAATCAAAAATGCCGAAACAGGTAGGTAGATGAATTCCCAAATTATTTGCTTAAGGCAACCAGCTTTTAGTAAATATTTTGTTTGTGTTTATGTCCAGTAAACAAAGCTTTTCAAAATTCGAGTCTTTGTTTTTGTAATTATGTCGGTTGTAAAATTCGGCTTCTTGAGTGGTCATAAATACATTTGAAAAGTTTACAGTATCGTCTGTTGAATTTTCTAATCTGTCATGATCTGACATAGCAAATATTAGTTGATGTATTTCTGGAAAACGAATAGCTGCCGCCTTTCTCAAATATAGAAACAACCCAAATCGTATAGCTCGTTAAGCCCTCGAAAATTATTAGCTTCTCAATGACCTGAGGACCAATTTTTAATTTTTTCAGTAAAATCCACTTGATTTTTTGCAGTTCAACTCTCATTATAATTCACCTTGTAGTTCATCACGAAACTCGATGTATCTAGAAAAAATTATACACTCATTCAGTTGATATTATCAAATAACTAATCCACGCGACATATGACATGTGAAAGTTGGCACACGACATATGACAATTGACAGGATATTTAACCCCCCAAAATATGAATTGTTCAAATATAAATGGCTGTATAAGTTCGTGGAGAGGTATATTGGAAGATATGCTCAATTCGACGTCATGAATTTATTAGATGTAGTTATGTTATAGTGATTATGCAAATCAAACAGGGTTCAAAGATGCTATTTCATGTTATACCTCTGAAATATAGTGAAAACCAATACAAATACAATATGTTGATATATATGGGATCAAGTATATGCGTGTGCAGGAGTTGAAATCAGGAAATTTCGGATCAAAACAAATTGCTGATTTGTACTTTGCTTATAACTAACTCTTCATTGAAATTTGCAGCTTCTGCTAACGCATACTAATTGTTTTAGCTTTAACTTATATGGGAATGATCAAAATAAATGTCTATGGAATGTTTCATTATTAAAATTATGGTACCTATATGTATGCGACGTTATATGATATCATCAAATATACAGTGTGACACTATTGTGATTTATAAAAACCATGGTTTGACAAACTAATCAAAGTTGACAATTCTAATGAACTGTGTATGTACAGCGTTTCCCACATTGCATTACTTGGAGAATAATCGCTGTCATGATTTTGAAAAAAAAATTCGGATTTGTTATTTTTGGTTTTGAGGAACGTACGCCATTGACTATGTTGATTACATATGATTTTTTGCACACTACTCATCTAAAATTCGTGGGAAAATTGCTTATTTTCTGTAGGGCGTTCATTTATACTGATGTCAATAAATGTTCGAAGAAAAAACAATGAATTTATGTTACAAAGTGGAACGACACTATGCTCACTTTGTTGCCCAGTTCATTGTGTGACACCCTGTATCTCGTGAAACATTGTTCATTTTGTGTATTGATGTTTTCGACGTTTGTATGATCATGTGAAATATATTCGTTTTCGAATACTTAATAACATTTTAATTAACCAAAAAATCCCCATCAAATACCGAAATCCATTCCCATTTATGGAAAAGAAAGTCAAAATTGATATGATTTTTCAAAGATAAAATCCCGAATTTCAAGCCACGTATTAATGCCATCAGCTACAGTGACATTTAGTCTACAGGGTGTTCCCTAAATTTATGAGAGGAAGTAAATAGTCCAAGCAATATTAATGAAATTATGACAGAGTATTGTTAGTCTTTTTTCGAAACAAGGTTCGGTAAGACCGGCAGCAAATTGGTGGCGTTATTGGAGCTTTCCTAGAAATCACCCTCAACCCTTCGCTTCGGTAGGTCGCCATGAGCAAAAAACCATGAACGACACAAGTCAAGTTTCCCTTTCCATATTTTTTTCAGCCAAGGGATAACAAAAGTGAAATGATACTAGCAGCCATTAGGTCATAAAACTACCCACCAATAGCGAGCAGGCCATTTTATCTCAAATATTTATGAAGAGCCCATTGTATTTACATTTGTGATTTGCAGTCGGCCCAACCGAAAACGAGAACAAAAAGTGACTTCAAGGACACGACTGTTCAAAGATGGCCTCACTTTCAAACGAACTGAAAGTGAGGTTGGTTGTTGGTTTATTAAAACAGCATACTAGAAGGTTCTGAATAGAATGTTTGTAACATAGATTCGAGTGATATTTGGATCAGTGCAGCTGTTGATATTACTATAACTCTCGATATATCCAGGACCAATTTAATCATCAACATAGTCGTAATTTCAATCAAAGTAACTGTCAAAATTGATAGTGAACGTTCTAACAGCGTTTATAAATCATATTCCTAATCATAGTAATAAAAATGTGACCTTGAAAGTTACCAAATTTTTATTTCAATGCTTGGTATCAAAACAACCTAACCAATATATTTTATGATACAAAACTATGTTATTTATTAGTATTTTATTAACATTACCAAAATTATATTCAATCTATAAGAGTTTCCATGAATATTAAGATGAAGGCAAATGAAATGGTACCAACACAACAATTGTTCTGACTACAATAAAATATTGAAGGCTTTCTTAAATAAATGCACAATGCGCATGTATCATTATTAGACAACCAATCAAATTTCAACATTGCTACTACTAGCATCATTGTCATTTCTGGACTTGTCACTTGCCATATTATAATTTGTCTATGATCCATAATTTCTAATTGGAATTATGAGACTACGAATGACTTACGGAGATTTTACAAGAAGACTTTCGCAAAAGGTCACAATATTGTGCAATTCAGTCAGACTTCTGAAATAAACGGAGACCGTGTGAAAAATCATGAGCGAATTTCAATGTATTTGAGATTGCGCAAATTTTGTCAACCACTCGGTATTTCCATCGAACACCCTGTACATAATTCGATTCTGGTTATGATCATCAATGCATCTTGAAAATCAAGATTTATTTGTCTACCTGACTATTTCTCACAACATATAGGTTTGATTCGGTCGAATGCCACGAAGTCTCATTACAGCTTATAACAAAGAACGGCTGAATTTCGAACTTGTAATTTTTATTCAAGGTTAAGTAAGTCGAGAAATTAATCTCGAATGTGACATTGAACGTATTTTTCACAAAGAAGAAAGGATCGGCTATTATTAGGTATTTATAACAACACGTCATCCGGCATTTCAGCAAGTTTTGTTTTTTTTTCATTCTCTATTCGACATACACGAGACAAAAAAATGAGAACTTGATTCTCCAAAGACGTGATGATGTAACGCGTAACGAACACGCTTGGTGTCGGTGAAAACCATAGACATAGAAATAAATAGGTATCTATGGTCCCATAAGATTGGTGTTTTTTCAAATTATCATTTTTCCTCAACGATATTTTTTTTCAAAAAAAATTCGACTCACAAGATAAAGTCCGAATAGTATTTCCAACCAATCTACAACGAGTACTGTGTTTGTACACAAAAATGACGTTGAAAGGGATGTTACAAACAGCGATGGTGGCTATAAATTTTGAAAGGTCATCTTATTTTACCTTTCGATCGCTCCGAATGTTGTAATGACAATTAGAGGAGGATAATATGGAATTAAATTGTTTGCAGCAGGAACGGACCTATTATCTAATTACAGGGGTAATCTTAATTGGATGAAGTTTGGTGGAACGCTAATTTGATTCAACGATTTATGCAAATCGATGTTTCACCTGTTTTGTTTTGTAAATACGCTGCTGAATTATCCATTTTGCAAAGTTGCTGTCCCTGAGTCGCGTTCCATTCCACTGCAAACATTTTCTGTCATCACGCTTCTTTGAGAAATTATCGTGTGCTGTTTCTTCGTACCTCGAACAAAATATTCGCTATTACCAAGCGGTGGATTTTTTGAAACTTACTAGGTAGGTAGGTGACGTGTTCAACCCGCCAATGTTGGTATAAAGGCCTGTAATTTTTTCAAAAATCAAAGTCGTCGTAGTCTTCAATGTTCGTATGGAAGCTCCCAGAGCATTAACATGGACTTTCCATGGGTTTTCACGTTGAAATTCAAGGAATTTCGAGGGATTTTCGCGAGTATTTACGACTTTTGGAGGTATTTTGGAATTCTCAACATGAAATATCTCGAATACTATACTAGATAATATACCAAAGGGTACCCCCTTTGATTGTTTTCAAAAATCGAAGTCGTCGTAGAGTCTTCAATGTTCGTAGATATCGAAAAACGGTTTTCACCACCGTTTTCAGCGCCTAGAAACTTTATAGACGAGTTTTCAGGTAAATTTATTCTCTGAAAAGTTTCAAGAAATCGAGCAAAGGTTACGATACCCATATTCAGCGATTTTCTCGATTTATCCACACATAACAAAAGTTTTCACTGTAATTCATGAAATTTTGCAAGAGTAATATTCGATAAAGGTAGCCTGTTTGCTGGCGAAATTTTTAGCTTTCCCTTATGGATGAACAGACATACAAATATGTTACAGATACCTTCGAAATATTGCGCAAAATATCTTACATCAATTGTATTGCATAATGCCATACTTGACATTATTTCAGATTGAGCTTCAATGAGAAGTAAGAAAAAAGTACTACGAACGTCTATAATTAAACGACTTGACAATGAAAATCATTCAGACCAACAGAAAACATAATTCTGTACCTAGATACTCAGTTGTATACATGATTATACAGCATGAGAGTTGAAAATTCATTATGTCATCTGTGTTATATTCCACTTTCTGAGTAATCAAATATTACATCATATAAGGTAAACACTAGCGGAGTATAAAAAATGTTGCATACACAATAAACTACTGGAATGACTGGGAGAAAGTAAAACGATATATACCTAATCCGAAGTGAATTAATTAGAACTGACTAGAACCAAACCTATTGAGACCATTTTCAGTAAAACCGTCTTATCAATAATAATTGTTATTGAATCGTGACGACTCCAGCGTAGGTAGATAATTAGAAACCCATTGTTAAATTCACTAAATTTCCTGGACAAACGAAACTTGATTCAGATATCCAAGATTTCTCATTAATTCGAGCATAGAAATCACATGCAGAATTCCATACTCTTCAGTCACAATTATCCTCATTGTTCAAGGATTATTTAAGTCGAATGATTCTACAGGGTGATCAAAAATTGAGAAAACAAAAAACCTACAAAATTTCCCAAGACATTTTCATTGGGGATTGACAGACAAGTTTTTTTATTTCGATCATACCTTCCACAATTTGTGCAATGATTCACAAGAGAAACAATACCTTCTCATAAACGAATTTCATGATGAAACGCTGTTGTGTCAGTATTGCGATTAGTGAAACAATGATGGTTATGATTCAGATGTGTGTGTATATTTTTTGTGTGATTGGGTAAATACAGTAAAGGTTGATACCTGTATATGAAACACTGCATAATACCTACCTGTAGAGTTGGTACTTTCACCCAAACACTACCAAAGACGGTACATCTTACGTAATAGGTGTGTGCACATAATATAGAAATAAGTTTTAATACTGGTATAGTTTCTCAATACAATCAAACATATTGTGCATACGCACTCCATTTTCATTCTTACAACTCCTATCATGCAACCCGGAGTTCCACAAGGTTCTATCAAGGGGCCATACTGAGTGTACCTCTCAGACATGCGTGGACAAATCGGCTCTCATGAAAAAATGTTCTGGTGCTACTAGAAGTGCATAAAAGCAAATATTTCATATTTGCATAACACTGTTTTAGTCTATTGAACAAAATATCTCGTTGTAATCGAGTTTCCATGCTCAACCTTCTAGGGTAAAAGTTCAATCTGTAATTGGCAAGTCCACAAAGAAAGTTGGGACTTCAATTTGAATAATCATTATATAACAGCATGGTTTTGATGCCATAATTTCGGAGCACGAGTGCTTGCTATAGGACAATATGAAATAGTGCCGTGTTTGAATAAGTTGTTTGTATAGACGAAACTTCAACTATAAAATCAGTAAACACAGTATTATTTCACTGTAATTATATAGTGTTTCCTTATGAAAGTTTGTGTACAAAAACGGTTATCTGTGTTTTCAAATTTGGCAATGACCTCAATATTGCTACAGAGACCTCAAGAATTCAAACACCCACCAGCTATGGCTTATTATGCTGTATGCAATAGAGAAAAAATCAGCGAAAATATGATATAGACAGAATTATTCAACGACCCAGAGCTTTGTTGAGAGGCACAACCCATTGAAATAATTTTAGAACCCAACATCATTGATACGTATAATAAAGAACGAATTATTTAAGGTGGTCCAGTGATCATTTCCTATAGTTAATATCGATATTAATATTCCATCACAGTATGAGCTAATAGTGTGGGTAATAAAAACTAAGGATTGAATCAAGGTACAAACCACAACTCGTTATATCAAATAATCATTCTGAGCGAATAATAATTTTCACAAAAAAAAACAATGAAAATAGAGGTACTTATATACAACAAGAAAATCGTGTCAATGTTACAGGATTGGGCAATTACCACCTGTTGAATAAAGACAGAGTGATTTAGATGATATCTGCTTTTAATAATACAAAAGTGAAATTTGCACTAATTCGTCTCCTACAATATTATCTGATAATATTCAATCTGTTACATATCTTTTAGAAAATTGACAAGTCTATACAGGGTGCAACAGAGCAAAAGTGTTTCATGTACAAAAATTTAATCATCAATGTTCGATATAAACAATTTTGTATCCTGCATTCTCTATTAAAAAAACCAAGTATTGACAATCATATATTTGAATCTATATCTTGAAGCAAATTCTATTAGACCCTAATACGGAATATCGCTGTCACTGGTAAGATGACTTTTGTCCCACAGAATTATGTCATCCCGACAACAAAAAACTAATCTAAACCTAATTGGACACCATTGGAAATGCGATAGACGATAGGATTGACGAACTTATATAATCGGATTTGGGTCGATAGTCACATACCATGGTTTGAATCTGAATCTACAACAGGCGAGACCGGGACCAGAACATGATACAGAATATCCTTGAATCGAGGAACATCCGCTGACGCTATCCTTGTTACCAATCCGTTAAGTCTGCCAAGAAACAATCGGTCTAATTCGCTACCGAGACCTTGGAAATTTCAATCAAACTAAGATGAAATGGATTTGTCGAAAATGAGCAACTGAGGTTATGTTGGAAAAATGTCAAGTCACATTTCATTTAATAAATCCCTTAAATACTGGATATTGTATATTAAAAAAAATGAGAGATGCGATGAATCTCTACTACTTCCTAATGATAGATCTCACGTATCAGAAATTATAGCGATGTACCGAAGGTTGAATTTCAGCTGAAAACCATCGTGCAAAAAATCTCAACCAATCAAACCGCTTACAAAGTGTACCAATCCCGGGCTAAATGATGATTCACTAATGAGACTGCAATACGATCTGGCATCGGATGCCACGCCGCAGGGTGATCGTAATAATCCATTGTTATGTTAGAATTACGTTATAGTAGAGCGAGCGAAAGTAGTCATACTTATAACACTTTCACTATCGCGTAATGTCTGCAGTCTGGACCCCGGATCGACCTCCAAACTAGCCTGACACGCACCGCTTGGTACATTTCAGAATTCGAAACAATTGGTCGAAACCTAAGCTCGAGAGAGTGTCAAACCTCCGAATCTTTCTTTCCTGGGCTCGTAAATACGCGAGCTCGATAAATAAGAAATGGCGTAATGCAGGCCGCGCTGTATTAAGTAATTGATCGTTTTGTGTGTATTGGTCGAACTGTCTTCGGGACTGATTTTACCTGTTTGAAACTTTCAAGGTCCTCGCTTTGTAGGGAAGTGAAAGTGGTCTTGCTCCAACTGAACCGACACACGGCAACCAACAGACATTGTGTGCCGCGAACCACCGCGATTCGGAAGCAGAACAATAGCCATGTTTCATGCAAAATTTTCATTTCATAATTATGGACTATCGCCATTCTACTTCACTTACCATCATCAACAATTTTTCTTCCTGCTATCACGTTTTTCAACACTGTTGTCCGATCCTTCATATCACTTTCCACACTTTTCACTACAATAATAATCACCAAAATAACAACATCAAATTGTTTTCAATTAGGTTATGTTTTCATTATTCGCTGCCAAATCTCATAGTTCGGCTGTGGTCGGCTGACCGATAACACGGCGTTTTGACGTAAAAAACCGTATGTTGTCGATGTACAGCCTCAAGTGTCTATTAATGCATATCAAAACTGTAACTGAAATTCGAATAATGTTCGTGATATAGGGTTTATAGGAGTGAATACTAAAAAGAGTTGAAGTTTAAACAAACACCCTGTATGCTGTAGCTGAGAATACCCAGTTCATAAACAATGTAATTTAACATGAAGCATATATTGCTTCTCATAGCAATGATATGGAATCGTTATTCGTTAGATATGAAGTTGCTTGCTCAGCAAAGCAGTATTTATCATTGATATGTAGGTATTTGGAATAGGTAACAATAGAGTATCAACTATTAGGTATAACCGTTTTGCAGCAGAGAATGCAAAGCATATATAAATAATACTAGGATGCGTATCAGATCTAGAGGAGTATCATGGGTTCCTCAAAATATTTTTCAAGTAGAAATATGGAACATCTCTCAACAGCTGACTTCACGAATATATCCAATGAAATCTAGATAGAGCAGCGATCTGCTTGAACTTTGCTGCTAATATGGCAGGAATAAAGTTGACCTTCATATAAACCTTTGACAGATATAAGAATTTTGTGTGATCACTCAGTTTAAAATGAAGTTCACAGTGGTATATTGGTCAAGTGAGAGAGAGATAGAGATATTGTACAATATTTGACAGAGAAAATAATGTTATTTCAACGATAAAAACAACACTGAAATATGACACGTTACATGCTGCTACAGAAAAAAATCAGGAAAACAATCCGGACCAATGAATAGGTGGCAATATTTTAATCACCGTTCTCATAATTCAAGTTCACGCGAGAGAAAGATAACAAGTCCTTGTTCATTATGATACAAAGTAAATCAATTGATTCGCCTTCAGAGCACGTGGCCAGTCTCTAACTTCAGCTGTCGACACAAACTCAACATCAACTTATTGAACTAGGTAATTCACTGAGTGGGTACTTTCGTCGAGTCCTTGAGTTTTGATTGACACGTGGAACTTCTACAATGTCAATATGTGTTGAGCATTTATTAAGAGAATTCGTAATTAACCATCGGCTAGCATGTCGACTGTGACATCATTGCACAATAGGCAAGCTCAACATGGCTCGCAAGATGTGCACTGTGACAGATATCAGGAATTCGCGTGGATTGAATGGGTGGATTGTTCGGCACGCTCTACAGGGTGATTCAGCCATTTTCTCGGAAATTATCAGCAAATAATCACAATAATAAATTAGTAATTATACCATCATGAACTATAATTTATAATCCAACATAACTTCAATCGGAAATAATGAAATATATCATAATAAAAACCTAATTGGAATGTTGTTATTTTTCATTCGTAACAAAATCAGAAATGGAATTGGAAAAATTCATGGAAATTCAGTAGTTCGTATTCACTTCAAGCTGCTATTTATAAATATATTCGAAAACTTGTGTATAACTTTTTGACTTCACTTCTTATATGCATGTATATTATTATGTATAATTATTTTTTTGTTTTCTTTTTCTTTGTAGTACTTGGTGTAAGTTTTGTCAGAACTTTGTTTATAAACATTGTCTTTCCATTTTATTATACTTTGGATAAAATAAAATATAATTGAATGAAATAAAATTATGGGTTACCTAATTGTGATCAGAAATTATGTATGAAATTCATTAAATTGAAAATCTAAATGATTTTATCATATTTCATTGGTAAATAAATCGGTTGTTTATTTCATTATGTTGTGGTGCCGATAGAAAATATAATATATCCATCGACATTGAAAGGAAATTGCTTCGAAATCATAATTTGGGATAAGATTGTAAGGAATTTGATAAAAAAGATAGTTTAGCTGGGAACAAGAAATGTGAGACAGGAACGAAAGTAAAGAATATTGTTTAGCGACCGATCTTATTTCTCGGCGTCCAATCGAGCTGATAGAATAAATGAAGAACGTGAGACTCGCAGATCTGCGTAGGCAAATAATCAGCCGCACAGAATTCCGCGAGAGCAGAGCAGTTGATATCCATCCAACTCCCTTGTCCCGCGAAAAGGCGACCGCCACACCGCACACCGACTCTGGTATTGCATCTCTCGACGTATTATACAACAGTTCCCCCTCTCGAGATGCGGGCATTGTGAAAGTCCGGTTGCGGCCCCAGCGTGGGCCCCGTGAGTCTCCTTGGCAAAGCCGCAGTGAAAGCAAATCCGACATTCGGAATGCAACAGGCGACCAGCTGATGCGAAACACACACTTCGGCCTGCGACTGCGACCGGACTCGGACTAGCCCTTTGTCGATCGCAGCGCCGGCCGCTGGCGAAATTTCCGATGCGAACATATCGCGCAGGGTCCGCTCTTGGCGACCTTGAAAGTAGAGAAAGATTGTAGCGAGCGAGCGACAGGAAAAAACCGCCGTGGTGGGGCGGCCAGGAAAGAAAAGAGGGGAAAGTAAAGGGAGAAATTGAGAGTTAAGTAGTTTAATGTGCGATCCTGTGCGCCGAGCTCTCGTCCGCAGATAATCGCGACGGCTTATCGGGGGTGCACCAGCGATCCTCTAGGATAGTGAACCAAGTGGTAGACGCGCGGGAGCAGTCACAGACGGGCGCCAAATCGAACCGCTCCGGCTGACGGCACGCTCGCTCAACGTTCGCTGCTCGTTTCGTTCACTTTTACTTTCATTTGTGGCGCAACTTGGTGTTGAAAACTCGTGCCCCAAAAATATAATCCACCATTCTTCGGGACAGTGGCGATACTCCAGTGGTTCGTGGTGCGGGGAGCTACGGCGATGGCTCGGTGTCGTCTAGGTGGTGCTCCGCTTAGTCAACGTGGTGCCGACCCCTACCGCCTTCAGGATATACAGGCTCCGGGCGCGCTTTAGGACTGATCTTTTCTCCGGGTAAGCGATCTCGGACACGTTCCGTTCGATTCGGTGCGATTCCAACCCCTGAAACCTGTTGCTTTCGGTAGTCGCGCATACCTTTGGCGCGCCTCGTGCCGTGTGGGAATGCTGGGACTCTGACGTTATGTAACTTTTATTTCTATTATTTTCGTTGCATCACCGTCCGTTAAATATCACTTATCTAGCGTTCAATTGCTCCCTGCATTCGAGCTCCCTTTTTATGGGTCATCTGTTACATTCACCTACTTCGCTGATGACCCCTTTATACAGGGCGAATCGAAAATAACCATGCCAATTTCATTTCTAGAACAAATCAGGTCAATGTCTTTCTGAACCTTCGAAACCTCTTATAGCAAAAGGAAAATCTCATATTCCTTATACAATAATATTTATCTAGCCATGTAATTGCATTTCTTAGAACCTCCACCTCTTACTTTGGAAACAATTCATGCACGCCAGTGCATTGATATTCGAAATATTCCAAAAAAATGAAAATAATTCTGCATACAAAAACAGTGGCGTCACTAGGAAACTGTGCAATCAAAACAAATGAAACAAGAATTATAAACAACAACATTCAATTGTTAAAATTCCTCATATTCCATGTGTGATTAAAAATTTGTTATTGCAACAGTGATGTTTTGTTCCATTATATTCTCTGACTAGTTTGAAATGCTTTAGACATGAAAATGATGTGAATAATTCTTGGTGAATATTTTCTGAGATTTATGTAATCACATGACGAAAACCTAAGTGGAGATAAAGCTCCAGAAGATTTTTTTATTGATTCGTGAATTCATTTCTATGCCGACTGTAAACATCAGTTTATTCAATCAAATCTATCACGAAATATGCAAGATTTCCTATTAGTCTTCATGAAACTGAGCAGCTTGTAACTATATTAATCTCCACTTTGAAAGTGACACAGCCTGATTTCGAAATAACCTCCGCTACCACCAATAAAATAGGTTACTTCACTGCTTGTATCATTTTCGGACGATTTCTCAATGAAAAGTTTGTGAACGGTGCTCATTAAGTATTTTATCCTACAATTTCGTTACGACATGTGTAAGGAACACTCGAAAATAAAGTTTTATGGGATTGTGAAACGCGTTCAACCCTGAAAAGTTGGGTAATCGTTATTGTTCTCAGTCCAAACTTGTGAAAATTCAACAGGCCGAAATGTACCGAGAAAGTTCGTGAATACTAAGTGGTCTTCGTTCCTCGGTCAAGGTCAAATCAAAAGCATCTTAATCGAATCCTAATGCAACCTGACTCATTTCATGTGTATCACATTTTAGTGGAATAAATATTTGCATGACACACAAAACCGCACATATTAATGCGTTTAGTCACATCAAACACTTTTCATTCGGTTATCATGTCAATATTTGCCACTGTATTTCCCAAGTCAACCAGATAAAATAATGTGTAGGTAATAAGTTGATCTTCCTTGTGTAGGATTGAATAATTAGTCTTGGATAATGTGATAGTAGGATCACCAAGACAATCGTAAAAGTGAATTGAAAAAGTTTTATGTGCTTTGCATGAGGCGTACTACGTTTAATCGAGAATTTTATTTACTTTTGATTTTGGCGCCAGAATATTTGATTACACTGATCGCTCACTGGACGTTTTTCAATTATTTATTTCATACCCATTTGATTCTCGTAGTATCCTCGTGGTGGCAGAATGAACCAAAATAAAACATTCCAAGATATAAACATTTTCTTGGGATATTTCGAAACGAAATTAAGATTTTTGATGTTAGCTAAATATTCTATAATTAGATTTGTTGTGATGCGTGGAAATTACACTGGAAAACTCCATTCAAAAAGTGTTTTCAATATCGAATGAATCGAACTGTTAGACATGCGCGTGATTTTCACAAAAACAAAAGGTTTCTAAAATTCCTCAAAGGAAATTATTAAATGTTGCATTTTTCGTGATTTATTCTAGATAGTAAGAGATCGTGCATTCTCATATTTCATGCGAATCAAGTAGGCACTCGGATTTCGTACGAGAATGAAAGTCTATCAGGAATTTAACAAATGTGCAGCAAATTCAAATGAACACCTGTAGTGCAAAAAGGAGCGCCATTTGTTTAATGAATAGACTGTTGTTTGCCATTCAGCAACAATATTATGAATTATACAGGGTCCTTCCTTTGAAGTGAGTTCAAAAAATCACAATTATTTCAACAATTATAATTTTTTATTGTTTCACATTTCCTGCTTATAATAAACTCAATCCAAAATGGGCTATACAATATTATTAAAAATGAAGAAGCATCATCAAAGCTTTATCCAGTACCAACCAATTGAAATATGTTAGATTTATTATAAATATTGATTTATATGAGGTCTCCAGAAACTCTACCACTATTTTTCCATATGAGAATTCATTATAAACCATGCTGGACTGAATATATCACTATTATATAATGTAAATATAATTAGCTAGTAGAAAATTTCGATCCATTAGTTTCAAGTTGAATAGACCTTAAACACGATATAATAGTGATGTTTTGATAATAACACCTTTCATATTATTATCATTTTCTATACCTGAAGTCAGCGAGATTATACAGGATTAGCTACAACGAAAATTAAATAGCCTTGAGAAGGCTCTCGCCACTTGTTTTCAATTCTTATTTGGATTTTTTCATCAAGCCAATGAACAAATCGCCAATTCCTGTCGTTCGGGTATTTCCGACAGTTGAAAGATCGAATCGTGAAAGCGATTGTGAAGTATCAGTGAAATCTATGTTATGTCATAGTCTCCTAATTTTCAAGGTGAAGATTTGCACCAATGATCGCATGAGAATGTATGCAATTGTCTGGCAATAAATGATTTTCCATTGTAGTTTTGGCCAACAATTCTAGATACTTATTATTGAGACAATATACAGGGTGAGCAAGCAATTCTGTGAAAATTCTATGAGAAAAATTCTAGTAATGACTCCTTTCAATAGTACGGAATATATTCAAGATTGAAATATCAAATATATGAAATATTTTCCATGGATAATCTCGTTGAATTGAACTATGCGTATGTTTTCCCGCTTGTAACTTCAAAGGGGCGGTGCATGATAGTTCGTGAATGGTTTTTTTGCAGGCTGTCCGTTCGCACCACCCAAACTCGCCATGTTCTCAGAGGAACACGACACGCACGGCCTACTGACGTTGCACTACGGCAAACACCATGCTACTATAGTGGACGAAATCAAAACTTGTTTCGCATCCGAAAACTACGCTGACATGACGTTCGTCTGCGATGATAAGACGACACTGAACGCCCACAAGCTCATCATGGCGTCGGCCAGTCCTTTGGTGCGTCGAATCCTGGCCGAGAACGCCCACGCCCACGGGCCCAGCGTGGTGCTCATCCCAGGCATCAAGAGCGTACATCTGCGACATCTGCTGGACTTTCTTTACCATGGGCAGGCCTGCGTCAAGGTAATTCCACGTCAAAACGTTCTTTTCGACATGAATTTGATCTCGTTTGATATCCAAAGTGTCAGAAGTTGCCCTATTTTTCATTTATCTGTATCAAACACGTTTCTTGGTGTATGGCAATGACATTTTTAGGTGCCAACTTCATGTCAAAGACAAACAGACAGCGTACTCGCTATTTTGTTGTACGTTGCCATAGCAACCATTGGCTACGTATGCGAAACAAAACAAAATGAAGGCGTATATGGAAGAAATCGCACCATTCGAAGTTTTCAATGAAACAATTCATCAAAATCAAAGGGAAAATTCATGATAAAGTGTATTATTTTTCTCGAAAAGCAGCTTTTTTATTGATGATATATTTCTCTGTGACCAAATGTCATTAAAAATAAGAGCGTCTTATGGGACTGTCAATGAGGGCGGATCTTAGATCACGCGTACCAACTTCGTTATCTATTTCTATATCTCTAAACCGACCTCAACTCCAACATTGTCCCTCTGGTTGTAGTCCAGCGAACTGGAAAGCATCCAGGAGCTGTTCGAGCTGCTCCAGATCAAGTCGGACGTGTGGCAGTCTTCCAGATCGGAAGAGGCCAAAACCCATTCCGAGGACAGCAATTGGTCGGCTTCTGCAAAAGACAACAACCACGAGTCGGTGAACGTGAAGAACGAAGCGGAAGATGACGAAAAGGAAGAGGGAGAAATCAAGGATGACGACGATGAAGATGATGATACTGTCGATGATGAAGAGGATAATCATCAGGATGAGAACAGTTCGGGGTCTCCTAATCCTGTCAATTTGTCTCTCAACACCAAGAGTATTGAGGCGGAGGAGAATGATAACGAATACGAGAATAGTAACGAGGTGAGTGGAGTGAATACAGTGTCAGACATTTTCTTTTCGAACGACTCTATGTTCACCGTGGATTAAATGGAATATTTGGTCGCCAAATCTTGAATCATGAAGATTTCTGCGATAGCTTTGGGGAATGATTGGGTACGCCCATGTTTATTGTGAGTAGATCAACTGCGTCTCAAATAATTCAATTCAGAAGCATTCAACGTTGGGATGAATAACAATAATTGAATGGAGTTGTTTATCATTGGCCTCAAAGGAATATTGAAAAATCATTATTCCAATAGAATTATTTCACCAAATTCGTAAGACCTGCGATAAGTAACATTCAAATCGAGCTATTTGTTGCCCTTTACCTTTAGAGTGAAACCATTTGGTATGAAATACATGAAAACTATTGATATTTTAAGTCAACTCCTTCAATTGAGATTATGTTTCGTATTTCGAACGCAGAATTCGGACCAGAAAGGCACGGAAGTGTTGAAAATCGGCCAGTCGACTGTGAAGATCGCTCCGAAGGTCCAGGACCTGTCACAGTTCCACCATCACCGTATGAAACGAAAAAACGTGTACATAGAACCCATAGATCTGAAGCAACAGTACGATTTCTCGAATATCAAACCCCCAATCGCCGACCACAAGCTGATATCGCTCGTACAAAGTCCCGACAACTACGTGGTCACCCCCCACAGGAAACGGAGACCAGGATTCCACAACTCGCCCGCTCAGAACCCGCCCTTCGTACCGTTCTCGCCCTCGTACATCGAAGACGCCGCCCACCACAGGTAAACTCAATCGAGCTTTTAGCGCGGCTCCCGCACTGGCTAACGCCCCCTGATAGCAGGTACAGGAGCCTGCCGCCCCTCCTAGCCGCCCACCACCCCCTGTCGCTGTCGGCGCCGCCGTACCTGGTGGACCGAACGCACACCCCGACGCCGCAGCACCCGGACACCTCCGGCGCGGCCGACAACGTCGTGGTGAAGTACCGGCCTCCCAGCGCCGACCAGGGCCTGGCCTCCGACTCGTACCAAGGCTTCGAGCACACCTGGGGCGCTTGGTCGCTGTGCCAGACCCACGTGAACCCTCCCGGCGCGGAGGAACCGCGCGAGCACCAGCCCTCCTTCAGCGCCGTCGAGGAGACGGCGGAGGGCGCCTCCCATGCGGCGGGCGGCCCCAAACAGCCGCTGCCCGCGGTGCAAGTGCGCGAGTACCGGTGCGAGTACTGCGGGAAGCAGTTCGGCATGTCGTGGAACCTCAAGACGCATCTGCGGGTGCACACGGGCGAGAAGCCGTTCGCCTGTCGGCTGTGCGTGGCCATGTTCAAGCAGAAGGCCCATCTGCTGAAACATCTGTGCTCGGTGCACAGGAACGTTATTTCCTCGAACGACGGCAACGCCGGCCGATTCAACTGCTGCTTCTGTCCCCTGTCGTTCGAGTCGCTGCCCGAGCTGATCAGGCACTTGTCGGGGCCCCACAACAACCTCTTGTTGAGTAAAAACATGCACGAGCTGAAGTACAGTACGTCGCCGTTGAACCCGCAGCAGTAGGACTGGGCGGGTCAACGGCGCAGCCTTAAACATTCCATTGCGCACAGCGAGGTCGTACAGAATAACTGAGAACGACCTCGCATCGTGATAAGCTTTCTTGTACATCTGTATCTCCTCGAAGTGTGTCGGAGGTTAGGCACTCACGAGGGACCTCGCAGTGCCTTCCACTGTCGTTGGAAATACGAGGTATTCCCGTCTGGAATTCGGGTGATTCCGGAGGATAGCTGTATTGTCTAGACATAATTTCGACCGATGTTGTGTTCAATTTGACTTTGCGTACCTAACTCCGCGTGATGTGTATGACAAGTGAATTTTGCAACGTTCTTTCGGCTGGTCCGATCTCGATTCCCAATACTCGTGCTAATTATTTATCGATCATGTTATATACATCACAAGTGGGATATATTTTTATACATCAACAAGGAATGTCATCGGCGCGGCATTTTTTGATTTTGTATGTTAACACTTGTATATTACTTGCTATAAAGTTTTTACTACAAAACTGGAACAAGCGATCGTATATTTTTTTAATATACACACCAAAGAAGTAAAAATTAGGTTGGATTACAATCTTCGTAACTTATTCATCTCTCTTTTGTCTGCTCTCAACATTTTTTTCTCGAAACGATATATTTCACGTAACGTGAAACTATTTACGAAGGCCATGTTAGCTAGTTCATAGGGATTCATCAACAATAATCGTTTGGCCCTGCCCCCTAACTTCTTCAAAACCGAATTGCACTTTTTAATTGAATTAACTGTGAGACAATTTGTTTGGCATGATTTTTGAAACGTGGTACAAATGTGGTAACTTAGTATTTTGTTAGATTTGTTAACTGTAAATATTCAGATTGTAAGTAGTGTAAGTAAGAAAATAAAATATTTTCTCTTCTATTTATTTTATTCACCCCACCACATATGTTTCAGTTCAGAGTTTCAAGAAAGTCAAATCTCATTACTGCTAGAATTCGCGTTGCTTTCTAAAATATGCGTACAGAAATAAATATTGTAGTCCAATTGTATACTCTAATTTCGACATATCCTGTACACGAATAGTAACAAGACTAAAACGCAAATAGAAATAAATTGAAAGATATCTTAATAGGACCGTATATTCGACATAACTTTGGCGCCTTTCTGGCTATTCATATAAGTTGACCTTAATTTCTGAAATGAACACAACGTCTCATTCATTCACTGAGCCTTTTCAAACTCCTCAAATATATCAAATGCACACTTATGCAAACCTACATTTGACACATTGGGAATAGAGGAAAGCAATTCTAAAAATAGTGGTCTGTTATTCGTATTACGAAATAGACGCCAATACAGTACTGGAAGGAGTAATTTCATCGTCAAACAGATGGTTAAAACGGACTACGTCCACTATCTCTGTAATGTTCATCTTCATTTCATTGATTCGAGTTACCTAACGATAATTACCTAATTCCTTTCATCAGAGGTTCTTTTGATAAATCAAGTTAGATTCTCTGTCAATAGGAATGTTTTGAAAGTAATGGTAGCATACTGCGATTGTTACCAAAGGTCAGAATAAAAATGAAAGAATTGAAATGGATCATCGTATGTCACTCCTAGACCCATCTATTGTCGCAGAGCCGAACTTCATACGGTAGGTGAAATTACCTACAGTTACAGATTTCTTCGGAATTGACAGATATCTATTTTTACCATTCTTTCGACTAGTTTCAGACCTTGCGTATAGATGGCAATACCAATCATATTTTCTGATGACTTTTCAATATAATCAAGGATATGAATGAAGATAACAGTATTCTGAATTTAATAATATTGATTTACTCGAAACGAATATGAATTGTCATGATATTTACTGTAATTCGCCAATTTAAAATTTGAATTGATAGAATCTGAGAGGAACTCAGAGGTAATACTTCGTAGTAGAAGTACTTATGTGATGTATTTTGGTAGTGTCAAAATACATTTTTCCACAAATCTCACATTCCTGTTGAGGAGCTTTGGAATTAAAAACGTGAGATGATGGATTTGAAGCCGAGTTCGAGAGGCCAATCCAGGTTATTAGCCTTTTTCAAGAAGTTTGAATATCATCACGAAGCACTGTTCATAAATAATCGAAAAGCATACATACGAGCAGCATCTAAATTTTTTTCTCTCTTCAGAAACGAAACGCATTTTCCTCCATCATTTCAAGCCTTCCTAGCGGTTCATGTCACTTCTCATATGTATAAATACCATTCACACAAATCCTCAAAACATTACTTAACGATGTACCGCTTAATCTTGGTTCTGAGTGTATTAGCTCTCGCTAGAGCCCAAGTGCCTAGTCTTGGTTTTTGTCCTGAGTACTTCCCTATGGCGGAGTTCGACATGAGCAAGTTTTTGGGGAAGTGGTACGAGGCCGAGAGATACTTCCAATTCTCGGAACTGGCGTCGAGGTGCGTCGTTACGGACTACGCCAAAGGGCCGAGCGGCAAAATCTATGTTTCCAATGAGGTTACGAACAGATTGTGAGTATATGCTCTGTTTTAACAATAATTTAAGCACAATGGTGGTTTTTGAACGTTCAATGAAATAGCTTTTAGTTATTCTTCATTTGTTGTTAGTTAATTTTGTACGATTATATTCAATGGTAAAATCGTCAAAGAATCAATTCTCTCAAAATCGTTTCAGAACTGGAATCAAGCGAGTCATTGATGGAACAATTGAAATGAAGGGCAAAAATGGAGAAGGCAAATTTAATGTCAAATATTCCACAACTCCGTTATCTACAGAATCAACACTATTCGTTCTAGAAACAGATTATGACTCATTCGCAGTCGTTTGGAGTTGTAGCGGTTTTGGCCCACTTCATGCAGGTGAAATTATCATGCAAAAACAATATACAGGGTGAATAAACTCGTGCAGTTGATTCTCAAACAATCACCTTGTATATATTCATAAAATAAGGATCAGAGCACGATTTTTTCCTCAGAGAGTGTCTGGCTGATGACGAGAGAAAGAATCCCACCTGGCCCGGTGATCCAACAGGCCTACGGGGTCTTGGACAAATTCAAGATAAGCCGGAATTTCTTCGTGAAAACTGACCAAGAGGGATGCGCCATCGCTGCGTCTGACATCAATGCAGCCAACGGAATAGCCTCCGTGTCGACCGTAGCTGAAGCGTTTGGATCGCAGCAACGCAAGGATCTTTTATCGGGGCATCATCAGGAAGGGGATGTTAAGGAAGATGAGAAGAAAGTAGAAGGGGTTTCGGCTCAGCCTCTTTAGTTTAAAGGGCTGTAGGTTTTGACTGTTTGTAGTTATTTGATAGCTGATATCTCGATCAGAGGAGTACAATATTATTTATTATTGTTGTTTTATGAGCGTAGATTACAACATAAAATATTTAAATATATTTTTACTGCTGTTTTTCTAAAGCATTTTGATATATGCTTCGATTTTTCATACAGTCAGAGATTTTTATCGGGAAAATGAGAAATTGTTTGTTCAAAATATATAATAAAGACTCTTGAAAACAAAAATTGTGATAGATCATATACAGGGTAACCAATAAACAGCATGCATCTTTCGTACGAGCTTTTTCTTAGTCCTTATTTTTAGTCTAAATCTGACAAGCTGTCACACAGTTTCTCAAATGAATAAACTCATTCATTACCCTTTATGAAATTATATATCTGAGATCTAACTGCATGTAATCTGCAACTCTCTACCGTTACATTGACCTGGTGAGGCAATACTGATGGACATGATTCATTTTTGGTACCATTAGTTAGTGAACGCCCGAGTGTTTTAGTGGCAAAATCAGTACCATCTCATCATGATCCGTGTTTTGGTGTTTGTTTTAACGGGGTTGATGGTAATAAATGCCCAAGTGCCATTTTTTGGACCTTGTCCGGATATCAAGACAATTCAAAACTTCGATCTGGAGAGGGTTAGTAAACATCAGGAATTCATTGAGCTTGTCAAATGAGATGTCACGTTTTTAGTATCGTGGGAAATGGTATGAGGCTGAGCGATATTTCGCAGTGTTTGAATTCGGAGGGAAATGTGTGACAGCCGACTACGAATTGAAAAGCAGCGGAGAAATAAACGTACTGAATCGTCAGATTAGTACATTGTGAGTGAAGACTCTATCACTAATATTGTGTGTTGAGTTTTTGGTGTTTATTTCAGTACTGGTATCCAAAGTATTATCGAAGGAAAAGTCAATCAAATATCCAGATCAGACGAAGCTAAACTGACAGTGAATTTCCCTGCCTTGCCTGGTGAATAACCTTTTCAATAAAAAATTATCACGATAAAATGAGAAATGTTTATTTTCAGTTAATTTCGATGCTCCCTATTGGGTCCTGGGGACAGATTATGATAATTTTTCCGTCGTATGGTCATGCAATGATTTTGGAATCCTCAGTACAAGTAATTGTGTCAAATTATTTCAGAAAAGACGTGTAACATTCGCGTTGTTTTCAGGGAATGCTTGGATATTGACTAGAGTTAAAAAACCGTCGGTGAAGACAATGGAAAAAGCTTACAAAGTGATGGACAAACAAGGGATTTCAAGGGCTTATTTGATACGAACAGATCAAAACAATTGTCCGCAAAACTACTGAGAAAATGTCTGTGTTTAGCTTTAATTTATAAGTGTCAAGACCTGCCTGTATTTATTCGTATATTTATTTGAAATAAATAAGTATATCCATAAACTCGTTCTTACTGTTTTAGTAATGTTCTTGTAGACAACAATAGAATCATGCTTTTTCTTTTATTTTCATGTGGCAATAACGGATGTTAGAAATTGAGCGCCTTACAGCGGCGTACCAAAGTAGGGATCTCTTTCTTTAAATTATTACATAACACAAAATGTTTATGTAAATTCATCCTGAAGGGAATCAAAAAACTGGAGCCTTGAAAATTATTATCGAGTCATTAGCCAGTATTCAGTATTTCGAATATTTTCAGAGGGTCACTGTCCGCAAAATATTATTTGTTACGGCACTGGCACGCACTAAACATCTTGTTAAAAGTCGGCTGTTTTCGGTTCAGAATATTAGCACTCGCATTGCGTCGTCGAGGCATCACACAGCGTTGCCACGTCTCAAGAAACAAATACAATACGAACTTATGCTTACTGGCTATTATCATCTGAAATTGAGCAGAATAGGAAGAGGAATACAATGCTCCGGCCATCTTGAAACTCAATCTCATGAGGAAATAATAATAGTCCGCCGTGACGCTCGAAGAAGTCGAATATTGGACGGAGAAGGAAGGATTTTGGGAAGGAGCGGCAACGCCGAAAGCCAGTGAGGCACATGGCGAGATGTGCGCTGCAAGATACGGGCGTTGTGTTTTGTGTCTAAAGCTAAACACACAGACCGAGCCGTAGACCTAACCGTTGAGATAAATACAATAAAAAACCATGTAGTTCGGCGCGTTCAGTGTTGCCCAGATTGCCTAAAAAACACAGTCGTTCACATCATGTACATCTACCGGAAACTTCCAACAAAATGAATTTATCAGCTTTCCGTCATGTATTTCTTCTCTTTTGCGTCCATCTGACATTGACACCGGTGGAGGGCTACATGAATCTTTTCTTGAGTCCAGCGGAAGTTCAAAGACTCCTTGGTAAGCACTCACTGTTCATTGTTTTCGAATGTTTATATTTAGAGTGTGTGCACGTATTGCGCATGTGCTTAATTGATTGTGATATGTAGGTTGATAATGTTGATATAGGCATATAGGGTAGGCGACGTGATTAACCTTCCCCAATCAACTACTCACCCCTATTGTCGGCTTTACACATTGGTGACCTAATGACATGTCGATTTGCTAGTCGATAAGGACTATAATCGAATTCTAACCACTAACAAATTACCCCAATTATGCCGACGATATTAGTTTAATTCAAAAAAGTACCAAAAAGAAATAGAGATGTACGACAAAAAGAACGGTTAACGTTATAGTGTGTGTTTCTTAAACTTGTGCCAGATATTCTCGAATCAAAAACAGAAAATATATTATTGAATCATATTTAGAAAACAATTTGATTTGAAGAAGATGATTTTATTGTTTGAACTCCTATTTGTAGAAATTTCTTCATTTCGAAATCAAAAACCAACAATTCGTTTTATTAACAGTATGTAATGTAGTGATTCCAATGAAAATAAATATTTACATCTGTGGAAATAAGTTTCCTTTCTATACTGTACAGGTACCAAATATTCTGATCCTCGTCAGAATATGTAAATAAAGATCTTCGAGGGCCATGTGGGTATACCTGTTTTTGATTATTCTTCCACACTGGTTTATCATGTAGAAGTAGCAAGCAGCTTCTCGATAAAAGAATAAATAAACTTCACCAGGAGGAAAATAATATTCAGCCATTGTATAGTCGTAATTTGTAGAAATATTCGAGTGAAATGAATCATCAATTCTAAGCATATCCAACTAGTCATATTCCCCGCTGTCAATACCAAATCAAGCCTTATTATGTATCAGCTTTTGATGAAGCTTCCCCCTGTATTACAGAAGGGGCGCCAATTCAATAAAGCTGTCGAGAGACACGTCACTTTTCTGATCGACTTTGAATAACAAAATAGGTTCCCCCATTTGTGACTAACGAAGCACTTTCAGCCTCACTAACAAAATCGCCGATATACAGTGTACACTTTATGAATGTCTGTATACAGGGTCTTTCAACGATATTGAACATGATGAGGCCCCACTGTTTTGTTTTGAACTTTTTTGATAAGTCTGATTCATGAATATTCACATAATATTTATTTTCAGGTTTAGACGCCGAGGTATTTTATGTCAGAAATGGCGTCATTTATAATTCTGCTTTACGCTTCGTGATTTTAGTCCCATCCAATATTGGGTCCATACAGTTCACCTGGGAGAGTTTGGTACATACCCCGGTGAGTTGAATTTTTGCACTTGATTCAGTCCAAATAACGTTTCTTTAATGTCGTTTGCAGGTGTTGTATTCAATTGGGATAGAATCTTCTAATCCAGCTGCTGTGCCTACCCCAAAACTGAATATTTCTAGCTCGGGCACTATACCAAACTCCCAACAAACATTCTCAATCGCTTTACCATGCTCAGAAGGCATAGAAGCAGAAGTGCACATCATCATACGGATGAATATAACCCATGCCGAAAACACCACGACGTTGACATTCATGAGGAACAAAATCTGCCTGAAGCCAGAAAAATCAACCACCTATATATCCATGGATTCTGTTCCACAGTTCTCCAACTCTGTGAACATCTTCTACATAGCCATTTGCTGTGCTGTGCTGTTCATTATCATCCTGGCCTCTGTGGTCACCTTGCACTACATCAAGGATAAGAAGATCAGGAGGTCGCAAGAGAATGAGAGCGGTCCTACAACCACTACGACCACTTTTCTGGCTGCCCTTCCGAGGAATAGTGCGAATGCTTCGTATGGAAGCTTCAGGAGGATGCCCAGCTACTCGCTGATTGACGAAAGGTCCAAGGATTTGCAGGATAGGATCTCGGATTTGACAGTACAGAGGTTAGTCGGTTTTTGAGAATTTTTTTAAAAGTACTCGATGGAATGTTTGGAAGGTTTTTGGACATAAAAAGGTGTATTTTCAGCTATATCTTGGGAAATTTTGGTGCGAAAATATTAAAAAATAACCTGGTTATGTGCTGTCAGACTGGCATAGCCCATTGATCACCCCAAGTTATATAATGAGGCATAATTCTGATGTTCTAGGTGTAGAGTACGTTTGAGCAGTATAATCTTGGAGGGAACATTCGGAAGAATCTACCACGGGTCCTACACGAACGAGGATGGCACTGAAGAAACTGTCATTGTGAAAACTGTCACTGACCACGCCAGCCAAGTGCAAATTTCTCTTCTGCTGCAAGAAGGGATGGCGATGTACTCGTTGAATCACAAAAATATACTCAGCATTCTGAGAGTTTCCATTGAGGATCATACCGCTCCGTTCTTGCTTTATCCGTACAAAAACTTCACGAATTTGAAGATATTCTTGCAGAAGTGTAAGGTGTCTTCTGAGGGCGTACATCATACTTTAACTACGCAGGAAGTTGTTGATATGGCGCTTCAAGTCATACAAGCTATGCAGTATCTGCATAAGAAGCATTTACTCCACAAAGATCTCTCCGCAAGAAACTGTGTGTAAGTTATATTTCACAAAATACTTTAAACATTCATAGAATAGAATTTTTATTTCACCAAGTTACAATATTATGTTTTGGCAAAGACAAACTAAAAACATTCCATACAGTAGATCAGGTACAGGAAATTTTATGTAATGATAAAAAAGTACATCAAAATGGTGATATAAGTACAAGAAATCTGGCAATGAGACAAATTAAAAACATATGACGTTTCAATTTTGATTTGAAACAATTGAAATTCATAACTTTGAGCTCCCGGGGCAATACATAAAGTTTGGTATCTGGTGAATTTATCAGGGATTTGTTGAGTCTGAAACGGGAAGGCCTCGGGTGATTTGCAGAACGAGTAATCATGATGATCCGAGTTTGTAGGAAAAGACCTTTTGTCTTGTGTATCTCTATTTAGATGACTGGGGAACAGAAATCTCACGAACCTGTCAATTTGTTGTTGTGGATATTCTGATTCGACATCTGTCAAACCACAGAGCTGTTAATTCAAGTGTCAGATGCATTTACAATACTGCACTTTAGAATATAGTATTATCAAATTTGTTTCTTATACGTAACAAATTTTACCTCTGGTGGATTTCCGTACAAACAAATGATGGTAATTTTCAGTGTGGATGACAAACTGAACGTTCTGGTGGCCGATAACGCCCTGTCCAGAGATTTATTTCCCTCCGACTACCATTGTCTGGGAGACAACGAAAACAGACCTGTGAAGTGGCTGGCAATTGAGAGTCTCTCACACAAGACTTTCTCTCCTAGTTCGGACGTTTGGTCGTTCGGAGTTCTGCTTTGGGAACTGACGACGCTCGCTCAACAGCCCTACATCGAAATCGACCCTTTCGAGATGGCTGCGTACTTGAAAGACGGATACCGGTTAGCCCAACCAATCAATTGTCCGGATGAATTGTGAGTCACGTGGTCTGATTACCAGGGTGTCATTTGTTTTGATGATTCAGCTATTGCTTAATCTTGTTTAATCACTAATGACGACTAATGTTGACCATTGATGTTACCCACAGTAGATTTCTTTAATATCGTTATAGGTTATGAATTTTTGTTGTTTTTTTTTTCAGATTTGCGGTGATGGCTTATTGTTGGGCAATGAGTGCTGAAGAAAGGCCGACGTTTACACAATTGTATGTGTGCTTACAGGAATTTTTTGCGCAGTTAACCAGATATGTATGACGAAGACATGAACTTCCCTCAACAGTGATAGTTTTGAGTGACAGCTCGATCTTATTTTAGTATACGGATAGATAGATATTTATTTTCATTTTTGAAAAGAGAATTTAAACAAGAGAATAAGACTTACCAGACTAGTCCATTTACTTATTTACTTGGATTTAAGACACTTGATGTTGATGAATGTGCACCAATACCAAAAATAATGGCAATCTGTGTTAAAATTATGAATGTCTTCCAGTATCACCACAATATTTTCTTCCCACTTAACACGATCACCAAATTATTCGGCATTTACAAGAAAGAGCAATGAAAGAAGTTCTCGAAAATTTAATTGACGAGTCCACTGAAATTTTTTTCTCCTATTCATTTAGCTTCAAATAGTGACATTCACAAAAAAAAGGAAGAAATGTCATATCTTCGCTGTGAAAAAGAAATTCAATTTGCAGAACGAAAATCATATGTTACATAATTATATTATCATTTCATACAATTATCTGAAATTTATGTCATGCTCTAGAGGATTATTTGTTGGTGTTTTTCACTTGTTTCATGAACAAATGACTTATAAATATTGTACTTACACGGGGATGACTATTTTTTTATTATTTCACACAGTCAAAAATTGGTCCTCTCTGTATATATAATGTTGATGTCGTATGCTGTAATTCTTCCACTATTTTCCTGCGTTTTATGTGTTATTTTAATTGTATTTTATGTACGAGTTTAAGTAAACTTTTCTTTTTGTATCTGAAAAACGATGGACAGACAGAACTGAATAAAATATATTTAATATTCAACGTCTATTATTTCGACGATGAACATATTTCTCATTGGTAAAAAATATCAGTTTCCTATGCATTCATATGGAGCTGTCGAGGGCAATCGATAACGACGCAATCATACGCAATCAAATTAGAAAGGCCTTGAATGTAGAAAGCTGCCACGTTGCAAAATCGCTAAAAATCATATACCTGGGCATCCCACTCATAGATGGCGCTTCGAGCTGACAGGTGATAATTCTTCAGGATTGACTTTGGAAATAGTCGAATTTCAATTTATCGTCAAAAATCCAGACATACGAGCAGTGATGCATCTCCATTGATTTTGTTGTCACATTGAATCAAAGTGTCAAAACGGCATCTGAAAGTGATACGTGGGAAAATGAGAAATTCGGGCGTTTATCCGGTTTACATGCGCAACACAGATAAGCCCATTGATGTTAGGATATTCTGGAGAACTATATAAATTTTATGCATCGTGAAAATTCAACTGTCATTCTCGATATTCTCGACTACAACTTGCTGAAAGAAATATAAAAATAGCTATCAAGTATACTCGATAATACAGTGTAGAAACTATCGATGGAATTGAATGAAATATCATAGAGATCATATCATAATCAGGAGATTTATTGATATCAGCATGAAATCGAAAAGTCTCGAATCTTCAATAATAAAAAGAAATCAACACGAGTTCCAGTCTATGCTTCGAAATGACAATGTAAATACCGAAAAAATCAAATGTAATATCCCCAAACTTTTCGATCGGAGTTGTTTTGGTCCAAAACTTGAAAAGAGAAATAAAACATTGATTTTTCATGATATGTAGTGTGGTGAACTAGTATCAATCTGTCTGAGTGGCTGCAAGATACTTCAGATCGTTGATTTGATGGTTCATTTCGATTTCAGACAGACAAAGTTGGCAATGAAACTGATTTAAATCTCGCGAAAGATTCGATTAATTAATTAAGTGGCCATGGTTTTAGGGAACTTCCAGTTCTGGCTTTCCTTTTGGTAGACTAGAATTGATTTTACACGTAGTTACAGACTCTCGGCTAGTTTAATATCGATCATTGCCACACTGAAAAATTCTAATGGATGCAATTATCCTCAAAGAGAACATTTTAATAACGACCTTGACAATAAGATGAAGGAGACCAACATCAATATATTATAATTCATCTGTTTGGAAATAGGTAATTGTTCGAACAGGATTTGTCACGGCAGGTATCTTCACGCAAATTGACAATTCAGTCTCAGGAAAAGATCAAGAGAGAAAACAAGTGTTCGAGATGTTTCCGCGAGTGCCAATTTTTTTGGGAATCATATTCGTAACACGCAGTAAGTGACTTTCTTCATTTAAGTTGGTTTAATTGCGTATTTAAGACTGAGTTTGTGTTTCGGTCACAAAATCAATGAGCGAGATGTGTAACAAAATAAACCACAAATATTCGATATAGGATATGAATTGAAATGTTGAAATTTCATTATCGTGTGTGTATTAATCCGACCTCATAGTTGATTGAAAATTAATTCTATAGGTAATCCCGATATAACAGTAGCTTCTGAAAACACGATGGAAAATATGTAATGGTAGATGGATATATTTTTCCCTTTATTTCAATATACGATGAACGGAGTTCAAACCAATCAATAACCTTTTATTGTGAAACTGAACAACATTATTCAATTTCAAAATACTTCGATTATTAGTATATTTCCAGAAATGTGGATAGAGAATACAAAAATACGAATCCATGGATGTATTTCTGCTATCGGCAGGCGCCTACTCAAGAAGAAATAAATAAGTTCTAAAACTCCTTACATCACTCAAACTGCCCAAGCTCAAGTTTCCAAGCGAAATTTTTCGATTCGAGCAAAAAATTTGCAAATTGTTTATCCACCACTTTTAATGATGATACCCTGTAATCCATATCGCATTTCCAATTCTGTGAATAAACCAAGCGAGCTAATCGATACACCAATTTATATAGGCAATCAAAGCCCATTGCCAAGGTCAAAGAGCCGTTTCACAAATTGTTTAACAATGAACCAATAATAATACACCGATTGCCTGCATCCTGTCCTGCGGTCCAATCTCTGGCATCTGACGTATGTCAAAACCGATAATCGCATGCAAATGAAACAATCCTAACCGATGTTCCAGGTAACTCCATCGGGATTGATGACAAACTCGACTTTGGTAATTTGCAAAGCCATCCCTCGGTATACAGGAGCGTCCATCGCCCAGTGAGCTACAAGAGCGCCGTCACCAAAATCGGCATCAGCGATAATTTGGACGAAGGGGGAGTCACGTGTGGTTCTGGAGGCTGTAATAAGACCGATGGGGGTACCTTCAAAACGGACGTTGTAGTTCACATCGAGACCAAGCTCGATCAGATCCAGAATGTCACCCAGCTGGTTGGTGATACTCCTGATGTTCCAATCGTTATTGGGTTCGATTCCAGGAAAGACGAGACTGGGGAGGAGAAGTCCAGGCACATTCCCCAATCCATCTACGTTCCTAGCCATGAACCCTATGGATCAGTGGGTGTATCCCCATTTGCTGACTCTTCCAGTAATCAGTTGTTCTCCCCAACCCTGGGAGACAGTAGAATAGACTTGGGAACACCGCATGACGACGTGGTTAACATCAAAATCAAAACTCTACCCCCAGTAGCGATCAGTGTGGCAGACCAAAACAGCTTCATGGACTTCAAGAACCTCGCTGGCATGGAGCTGACTGTTCCCTACTTCGAACCCTCGCAGCACACCCACCACTTTGGGGAGTTACCACCCCCACAACACGCGTGGTATAACAAGAAAGCCAACAGCTTCAATCCCGTGGAGTTCAAGGCCACGAAGCAAGCATGGAAGCCTTCTGTTTGGTACAAAACGGTCGCTCCACTCAACCCAACCACTTGCGTGTGTCAGAACAGACAAGATCACCAGCATGGTCTCAGCTGGTACCCCAGTGCGACCGGGAGGGTGTCCAGTGATGGGGGGGAGAGTGGGGATCCTGGATCGCAGATCAATGATAAGTTGGCTCCGCTGAATTAGCAGCCTTGGGACGTGGTGTTGCATAATTCGAATTATCGTTACTACCACAGTGATCGTTTGGATGTTTATGATACTGTCCATTATACTTCATTTCAACCCTTTTAGGTTCATGTTTTATTTTTTGAGCGGATGGCATTAACGTAATCGACGTTGATTAATGATTTTGCCGGAGCAGGAAGGTGTTATCTTTCATTTTAACGAAGTCACTCATTCACCTGTGTGCTGAAATGAGATCGGTTTCAGCGAAATAGCATTAGAACTCTTCCCAAGTGTATTACGACATCATTTGGAAGTGTAACTGGAATAATTGATATCTCATACGCTCTGAAAGCAATTGGAAACGCCCTGTATAATAAAGTACACATAATTCACGAGTTGCGAACAAAATATCCGTTTGTATAACTCATCTAGGCAACGTATATTATCGAAAGCTGAGCAATAAAATATTTACACAGACGAATATCCGTCAAAATGTTTCAGGCACAAACACATGTTTTTGACGTGGACCTGACAACCCTTATTTAAGTTTGTTTCCTTGGATCAATCAAAAAAACATGAGGGAATTCAGGGCAATGCAGAATGTGAATTCCATTCACTTCACTACGTTTTCATCGTATAAAGGATTGAGAGGATGGAAATAGAAACCGAAGCATACAGTTTTTCATGCGTTTCTTGCTCCTACATAATGTGATAACGATCGCTTCGGTGGTGATTAAAATAATATATTATGATGAATGAATAGGGAATGAGACACGGATATATTCAAGTATACTTTATTCATTAAACATTGCGAATTATTGAATGCCCATTCATGGGTTCTTGGCTGTATAAGTGGTAACTTTGCCATTGTCATTCACAGTGGTAGTAGCTTGTTTAACTGTTTTTGGCTGCCCATCAACATTGGTAGTTACGCTGGAGCTGGAAGTGTAAACACTGCGGAACCCATCCGGCTGATCAGATCCACCGAAACGTGTGTTGACATTCGGCGCAGCCTACAACAACAAACCAACACAATGAGCTTCAGCTCCAGTGAATTCCCAAGGAGTATACTCACCGGGTTCTCTGGAAACACTGCAGCAGTCTGCTGCACCCCATCCGGACCGACAAAACCGCTAGCGAAAGCCCCTTCTCCCGCTGTTGGAGCGGCGTTTCCTGCGGGAAACGCGAATCCTCCGTCTGGTCCTCCAAAGCCGAAGCCGAACGATCCCGCGTTACCTCCTCCGTAGGATGCCCCGCCATAGGAGGCTGAAGGGAATCCTCCTCTGGTCACCACTGCACCTGGTTGTGCAGCGGTTGCTTCTGCTTGGGCTTGGAGTCTGCAGGAGGACGCAGGTGAGTGGATGGGAGGGTTTTTTGATGGTGGGGACGTACCTCTTGTTGAAGGTTATGGAAGCAGAAGCTTGGGCCTTGCCGTTAGGGCTAGAGGATGCGTAAGAATGGGAAAGTAAACCACCACCTCTAGAGAGAAAGCGTTCAACTAAAGACACTACTCATATTAGTAATGGGGATGCGATGGTTATGGTTTACGGATTTAACTTACTGTCTGATGAAATCTTGATGATACTTATTGATAGAGTTGAAGTAATTACTCAGAAATCCTGAGAAATCGAATACAGGGACTGGAATGTTCGGTGATGTACCTGAGAAGGATCCTGAGTAGCCGTAGCCGTAAGGATTTTGCGATGCGTCATTGGCCAAGTTGTTAACCTTAGAACCATCTGAAAATAATTGTTCGAATATGAGCTCACAGAACCGTTAGAAAATCCCTTTTTCGTTCTGGCTCCAACGCAGAATTCAAGGGCTAATTCACTGCATGTTTTGTTTGTTTGTAATTCTGATGAGTTTCATCTGCCGATGGAAAAAACTAATGGCATCTGCCATTCACAGAGTTATAATTTCGCTAGAAATGAACGAAATATGAACATTAATCCCGGCTTCAATAAATCCCTGGCAACATTTCGTTTATTTCAACGGGAGCGTAGATCGATGTCACGCTTTAAAAAAAATACACTCCCATCTGTCGTTATCATGCTTAACAAAATGTTCCCTTTGCCCTTCCATGAAGGGATGGAGCAAAGGTTTGAGGAAAGAAATCAGGAAGAGGAGCAATAAGGTCGTCGATCGACCCTAGCCGGTCTAATGGTTTCGGAAATTGGATATTATTAATGTGGCAGATTCGAGGTAGATTTTACTCAGTAGCGTATTCGATGACACCCCTAAGGGGTGAGTGTGATACTTCATGAAAACCATCAATTGAGTTTATGGAGTGTACTCCATTATTTCCCGTTGGTTTCTAATAACCGGACCCCTTCATTAACAGAGAACGTTGACTCTTAGACATCTTATATACGAGTTTTCAGGAAATTCTGCTCGAAATTGAACAGAGGTCGACATGGACTATTCATGGGTTTTTTCGATGAGAAAATGGGTTTTTCGGGGATTTTCGTGGGTTTTCGCAACTTTTCGTAATTTTTTTGAATTTTCAACATGAAATAACTCGAGAACTATGATATATATCAAAAAACGGATTTCACCACCGTTTTTAGCGCCTCTTAGACACCTTATGGACGAAATTCTCAAGAAATCGAACAATGGTGATACTTTTCCTAATAATGTTTTCCTATATGGCATTCACTTATAAAAAGTTCCTACTGCTCATTCTTCCCAAATGATTGAAGTATCGTCACTATTACAAAGACACTCGTGCCCTACTGAATACCCCTGAAGTTTGTTGCCGGGATAGAAATGGGATCATCAATCAATACGGATCTAGTTACAACTTTCCATTCAAGTGACGACACCAAATGATCGAATGATAATTGTGACCGATGGAGGGACACTTCATGAATTTCCCCAATATTGGCATGGCTATCAGACATGAAAATCCAATGATGACCTGGTAGAGCAAGAGCAATATCCATCATCGGGTATTGATTGATTCATTTCACCGTTGACAGATCATTTTGGATTTGGGGTGTGTTTTGAGGTGAACTTGATCGAATCCAGATCGTTGTTCTTTGAAAAAATTGTATGCTTAACGTTTTAGATCTATTGAAAACCTTCATTTTGTATCGTAGTCATAACAACAGAAAATTGAACTACAAATTATACCAAATTCAATCACATTCCGAAATTCTGGAAATTTCTTTCTTAGCATTTCTTGGGAACGAAATTCTTAAAAAAAAAAATCCTACACTTTAGAAAACTACTAGAAAAGAACAGAATAAACCTAAGCGTGATCTCCAAAAATGTGAATTCGAAAAATAACACTTCATTCTATCATCCTTATCATACAGTGTGTACAATATGTAGAGAAAAAATTAATGCGAAATATTTTCAGAAAATGGCGAAGGCGCAACTCTTTTGAATGTATGTATAACGGAGTCGCTAAATGTAGAATGTAATTTCTCCCAATACGACTAGTTTATTTTCGATTCGATGATTGAAATCAGCTGAAATATTTCTCAACAACTGATAACCCCTAATCCAAGTTCATTGCATCATAAGGTGAAGATTTAAAAAAGTCTTCAATCTGTATATTCAAACTAAAATTTCATCCAGTTGAACTGTGAACGTTTTTTTTTTTTAAATTGTTATTGCCAATGTTCCATCCATGGATACTGTTTAACATCCTTGATATTATCTGATTCCATAATTGCCATAATTATACAGTATTTAAATAGGTACCTGCTAGTAAAGCATTCAAGAATGATTATTCATATAATAAGATGTGACGTAATGTAGAATATCCGTTGATTATATACACACACCAAAAACAAAAACTCATCAATGTGAACCGGAAAAACTTTGAGTATTGCAAAAAGATACAGAAACAGCTGAGGAAATAATATTAATTACCCAATTGATTTAATTGATTTCCGATGATTGAGATAACAAAACAAGTGAAGAAAATTGATTAGTAGACTTCATTAAAGAAATTACTTGTCAAAGTAAGCTTCAATGATGTCCAAAGTTCAATGAAAAAATTAAATAACTCACCTGCATAGCCCCCCAAAGTACCTCCCACTAGGCTGAGCAGAGAAATAATACAAAAACGCAGCATCTCTCTTAGTGATCGATGAATTTCTCAAGAGCAGTACACTTTAGACCCACCTTATACCTGATGGGTGGCTCCGAAAATCGCGGAGACTGACGATCCTCACCGACAGACTCTCGATTCAAAAAGAAAATTATCGCAAAATGTATGCGCCTGTCGCACTCACACCAATTGCAAAAATGCAATGAGGTTATCTGTCTGTCAAGTTCACCTACTCTCGACTGAGGTCGCGCAAAATAAATAAATAAACAAATTCAGCGCATGGTCAGACTTCTTTTTCACTAAACTGTTTGTTTATAATATGTTTCACTATTTCCTTAACAATTTCCTGCTTGTTAAAATGTAGCCGATTTATGATTTGCTCGCATATTGCTATCTCGTTAATTTGTTCGAAATTACAAAATTTCCAACCTTGCGAGATGTACGAGGTGTTTCAAAAACATTTGATTTTCGGATAATTTTATCGATATCTCTTGGAACGGTTGTTCATTTAGCGTCAATTGATTTGGTAATGGAGAAAATACTGGTTGAAAATTGCACGTTACGATATGGGTAATTGTAGGTCACAATTTCATGCAGAGATATACACATGGCTCACATGTAATCAAGGTGAAGTGAGATCATCGTTCGAATCAACGTTTATACCTTTTGTTCTGATACAATCTCAAAAAAAAAACTGTGCAAAATGTCAATTAATCCATGGGAATCAAGTAAAAGCAGACATTTTATTTTCGCAGTTGATGATTCAGAAAAATAAATCCAACCAAGCCCAAATGCTTTGATCACGAATGTATATGAAAACGACATTTAACTTCTCGAATTTAAGAAATTACTTATTCATCATATCATGAATTCGCACTCTTCTATAATCAATCCCAATTTAGCGATTTCGGATTAATTTCGTGAACAAACTTTTGATCTTCATTATCTCATTATTCTTCCATTTCTTCTCTTACCTATTCCTTTCGTCTTGAACTGGTCGATGATGAATAAATGATGATAAATGATAAAATAATTCGGTCTTCTCTCGACCACACCTCATTGATTTCCCTTCAAACTCTCAAACAAACATTTGCTCGTCATGTCACCTACGTTGACTCAAATTGTTGTGCCCACATACTCTCGATTCAGCCAGAAATTCGTCGGCACCATGTAATTTGTCATCTTGAATTAATGGCTCGAATCAATTTGCTTGTCAACATTGACATCCACCGATGGAGAAATCGGTGCTCGAGGAATTCGTGGTTAGTTTGGGGCCAACCATGTGGGGAGCAGACAACATCGTCAGTGCCACTAGACCCGTTTGGATTCTGGGCCAGCTGGTTGGGCTAGGTTACAGATCCCCTGGGGAAAAAGTCAACAAGGAATCACCTAAACCATACGTGAAGGTTCTCAGACTACTATACGTCTGTGTGGTCTTCATTATAGTCCTGATTACGAATGTACTGACTGTTAGGGGCCTCTCAATTCCCACCAAACACTTGGTGGTTGAGACAGTCCATGTTCTCTTCAACATTTCCAACATGTTCACCAGTCTCACGACTATAATCCTACAGTTGAGCCGTCAGAGTGAGCTGATAAGAGTCATCAAGGATATCAATGACGTTGATGTCAAGCTCAAGCGTTTTCCGCTGTGGAACAGTTACCGAAAAATCAAAGTCGTATCTCTGATTCTGACCTCAGTGTGTGTCATGACCATATTCGCCTCACTTTCACTTTATATGAGTGTCTGCATCAATTCAGATTGTGTGAGATATTCACTAATGATAACTGTAATCCAAACTGTGATAAGTGTCAACTTTGTGGCGTTCATCGTCCACATGGCTGTTATTTGGCAAAAGTTGAGCATTGTCAATGAGAACCTGAAACGAATCTCAAAGGAAGAGTCCTCGGTTTCAGTCAGCTTGTTCAAGGAAATCGGCAGAATTCGAGCGATCAGTAGCTTACAGATCATATATTTGGACATCCTGGATATCTCGGGACGACTCAATAGGATATACGACGTATTCCTGGTACTCGCGTTGCTAACACAGGCCATCACAATTTTCACGTTCTGGTATTTCTTCTTCTTCATTTCCACATTGAAAAACAATGTCTTCACTCCAGGGATGCTACAATGCTCGTATGTCTCCAACGCATTATGCGTCAGTCAAATATTTGTTATTTGTATGACTTGTCAGAACACTGGGTTCCAATCTAGGTACACCAGGAAGCTGATGTTCCAGCTTCCGATATCACGCTTCAACAAAACGCTCCTCAAAAAGGTAAGTATCTTCATTATTTATTTACGAACGTGCTACATGTATCAAACTACCACTGAATTCAATCATCTGATTTCGTTTTCATCCAGAAGTATAACTGGAAAGCCGTCGATATACCCATCTACCCCAGTTTCATCTCGCTTGTTCAGTTCACCAGCACCTTGTGGTTGGCTACCCTGACCTCCACTCTCATCTTGCCTCTCCGAGTCGCCATTTTGTTGGTTAGTATCATGTCCATATTGTTGGGTATTATCCCAGCTTCCTCCAGGATAATAATTCTGGTTTGGTCTATCCACCCCATCTGGATAATAATTCTCCATTCCATTGTATGGATAGTTTGGCGGATACCCCCCACCCGGTGGAAAGGGAGGCCTATGACCTTGATATGGAGGCGGAGGTGGGGGATGATGCGGAGGAGAAGGATGATGGGGATGGTGATGCGGTGGATGATGTTGGGGATGATGGTGGTGTTGTGGATCCCCTGGGGGTTGGAATCCGTAAGGAGGATTACCACCGAAGTATTGGTTGTTCGGGAGAGATTGCTCCTGCGAGTATATCTCTATGGTTACTGGTCTCGGGTTTTTGATGACGTCAAGGACCTTCTGTAATCCACCGGTGAGGGCTGATGTGACTGATGACAGATCGATGACGTGCTGTTGTCTTTCATCGATCGACAATCCCAGGAGGCCAGCGTTCACAACGGAAATAACTGGAATACAATTTCCATCATTAGTTTCGAGAATATCTAGTGATGAAATCAAGATATTTGTTGGTGGTTATTTTAGTAACAACGGCATAGTATGCTCGAGTCAGTATGTATGGATAGTTGGCGTAGGATCGAACAATGTGATGTTGATGAACATCAATTAGCTTGAGAGGAACATAATATTCGATCGATAGAGCGAAATATAGGTGCTGCTCCAGAAATAGGTCGAAAATAGTTTGATGAACAGAAACCCTGCGATTTCATGTTGCTCAAAGCTGAAAATGTACTCTTCTTGTTTCAGATCAACCAATTCTCAATACGAATGACACATCAAGAATTCTCCATAACAGCACATGGCTTCTTCAATATAGACTATACTCTACTATTGACAGTGAGTTTGATTATAGACAAATCAACATGCGATATTCAACTTTCCATTGTTCCAAAAACTAGGAAAACATGACCTTGAACGTGTTTCAAATATTGACTGATACCTTCAACTGTTCGACACGACCTCTATTATATACAGTACAACCTATCCTTTGTTTTTCAATGTAAAATCGAGGCTGACTTTGCCCTATCAAATTATAGCTGTCACTCATCTCCTAACCCATAATAGCCGGATGAGTTTTTTGTGTGGAGACTTGTTTGAGTGCTAGTATTGATTTTGTTTTAGGTTGCTGGAGCTGTAGCTGTTTACCTAGTCATGTTCATCCAGTTCGATTTAGCGTCTAGTAATGGCAAAGAAATGTCTAATGTCTCGCATTCACGCTGTTGAACATTTTGATCAATATTTTCTGAGATGGTCCCTTTCAGTCTTAGCATGATGATTGTTTTAATACGTATACGTAGATATATTTCCTTCTGAGTATCAAGATGTAGTCATCAGACGAGTTCTGTTTTACTTTTATCAACCTTTAGAACTTCAACTGAATAAGATATCATTCTGTGTGTTGATATGGAAATGAAGAAATGAAAAAATAAACGAACGCTTACGTCTCACACTTTGATGTCTTAATTGCATCGAATGTATGTGGTTTGTGAGATTGAAACAAACAAATTTAACTCACCGAGGAAGCTCGTACAAAGCACCAACATATTCATGTTTCAATCGTTGTTAACTATAGCTAGATTTTGAGACGACACACGAGACCTCGTAAGTACGAAGCTACAGGTGTAAGGTTGAAGAAGACACAAACCAGTTTTATAATTTGTCTCGTTCAATTAAAATATTACTGACATTGGCAAACAATATTTGGAGAACCCTTTTGCATTGAAACAACAATGGGATATGATAACCTGCTTTGCTTTAATTATCATTCAGACTTATTTCTCATCGTACATGGAAGTAGAATATTAAATTATAGACATCATAACAAATGGCGAATGATCATTTTCCATTGGTTGGGGTATTCCGCATTGAAAATTATTCACAAATCATCTTCGTTGCTGTGAGATCTCAACATGATTGAAGTTAATATGTGCAAGGTGAACTCCACCTGATAATTTGAATATCAAAGCTTGAAATCGTGTGTAGAATCAGGAATATGTATATCGACTATCGAATTTGCATGTACCGAGTGCAACATTTTCCCTCAAACAGTGAGTTTTTGGACTGGGTGGGATTGGCTTATCCAAAATCGGTAAGGATTTGAATAGAAACCAAGCATTGATTCATGGTACTGAGTAATATCTATTTACACCAAGGAATACCTATGATTACAAATATTTCGCCTTGAGACTGACAATATCCGGTTCAAAATGAATCAGTAGAAATTATGTACAAAAATATTCATGCCAAGAAATGAATTGTGATCACGATTTTCATGATCACGAAAAAAATTCGATGATGAAGAATAAATTGATGAATAACTATTAACGAAACAGGTAATCTTTTTGTATAAACGCAACATTAAAACATTCAAGAATACTTCGATTATCATCTCAAATGATTATTTTTCCAGGAAGCCTCAACACGGAAACAATAGATCATTCATGATTTTTTTATAGCAACCAATAATTAATAATTCTTCTGTGACTTTTTCTCGTGGTTGTTCAGCATTTTCGACCAATCAAGTCAATTCTCTCATTCATTTGGTTATTTTGAAACGAAGAACCAGAAACATAACAGTTGATTTTATTGGACCAGAAATTCGTGACTGAGAAAAACGTGTAATTCAATTCGTTCAAACTAGATTGGGTATTGATTCCGTTATCCTATAACAGGAATCAACGCAGATGAAGTCAAACAGGTTTAACATTCCGTTAGAGATCAAAGGAGCAATATTTAACCATCATGTGCATGAACGCTTTCAGCAGAATTCTACTCAATTTACACAACACAAGACTCTACCTGCTGATGACTTGATTTCATTCGTAAATTAAGATCAACAGTAACAGGTTGCAGCCTGCATAGACGCTTTGCTCCAGGATGTCTAAGGAGCAATTATCTATAGTCGTCCTCCGATAACAAAGCGAGGCCAGACAGATTAATTAACAACAAATGCATCAAAGAAAAATGCTACCTGAGCATCAATTCTCCATCTACGAAACATCTCCATCAGAGAGTTGAATAAACAGACCTGCAACCAGACGGAGACCAATAATATTCGTCAAACTGTCAAGATCAAATCAACAAGGATAATGAAACAGTTTCCCCTCTACATTTCGAATCAATAGCCGGAAAACATGTGATTATTTTTCCTCTCTTTCTTACTTCCTCCTGCTTTGTCGTTGCATTCGACTCGAAAATAAATTGGGCCAGTTGGATGCTGGAAAGACGAGGATCTGCAAGAATGTCGTTCACAACAGGACGAATATATCGAGCAGAAATCTCAGCTACTATCCAAGAAGTGGAACTTCATATATCAATGAAATCGACTCCAACAGTATTTTGGAAAGGACTCTCAAATGGAAATTAATATCAACTTGGGCATTCAGCCTGAGAATTATAAGAGAGGGAGGCATCAATACACCAGGCCTTTTTGAAAAATAGATTGCAAATATCCTTTTTGGATACATCCACCATGCTTTTTATGGCTTTTTTGTGCCCTCAGCAGAGATAATCCCTAGATACCAAAGAATGAACGTGAACCCACTTGAGCAAAGTAGAGAATACATAATTGATCAGTTCCTGAGTACTTTTTCGATTCTTAGTTGAAAACATTACACATTAATTCTGTTTGTAGGAGAAGAATCTCACTACTCAATTCATATATATTTATTTAATTAATTTCGAAAAGTGTCATGAAATATGCAGGTCCGTATTGAAAAAAATGAGGTTGAGGGTGCCCAGTGCGTACGAAACGTTGGTTACGAAACCTGCTGATGTCAAATTGAGGATAATTTACTGTCGAATGAAAAATTCCCGTAACAGCTCTTGATAATATTCGGAATAAAGTAGGAAAAAGAGAAAAATCTAAATGATAGAATTTCCTTTTCTTATATCTCAATAACCGGCCCTGATAATCTCGATTTGTTTGAACTGCTTGACAATGCTTCTATGAATGCAACTTTTTCTCCTTTTGACCGACCTTCTAAATCTTATGGTTCGAAAGTTACCAATACAATCCCAATATTAAAGTGGTCACACTGTATAGTATCTTCTTCAGTGATACAGTGTTCTGTAAGAGATGACTGGTTTTTTCAACTTACCGTTACGTTCAAGATACAGACAGTGCTCAGAATGTACCATGAGTGAGTCTTGAATGAATTCTCAAAAATTAATTACTACATCAAATAATTATTGCTCCAGGGGCATTTCTTTAGATCTATTTGAATGTATTTTTGTGATGTTTATGTTTTGTTCAAAATCGCTGAACAGTCACCGACTGCGCCATATTTATGAGGTAGTGACGTCAGAGTTATCAAGTTGTTCAATTGCATACTCTGCGATTTCAAATATCCTTAGTATGATTTTATGCATATTTCACGACTTCGGATGATCCTACAAACTTTGTAGCAAACCGCGAAGTTGTGATGTAGATGTTGAGTATAACAAGAGAAAAAGTAATTTCCCGTTGTGGACAGCGATAACGTCGGTAGAAGGTAATCTGCCATAAGAATGCCCTCGTAAATGATTCTTCCTGATGGGAATTTTACAGCTCAAGTCAAAGCTCGAGTTGTGAAAGATAAAAGAAATAATGGAATGGTTCGGCTAATTCAATCTCGTCTGTTGGTTCACCTCCGTTACTTTGTTTTCCTTTCAATCGACTTTCTTCGCTTCGAAAAAAATATATTGGTGCGAATAGTGCGAATGGAAATTGGGAAAATGGCTTTCGACTGTGTTGTTGGGACTGAATATTGATAAAGCAAAAATCGCGGAAAATGTTATGCCATTGTATGATGGAAACTGTTTGAAAAGAAAAAGGAAAGCTCTTCACGCCCTACAGTTTGGCACACTTTTCCGGTCGATATTCTAGAATATTCTCTAGAGGAAACGTTCTTATAATGTCCTCTCGTAATACTATGTAATTAATTGACCTCGGTTACTAGCTGTATTCAAACTCTTTGCCGAAATATGTTCTGTTCATCGTGAATTTAATTTTACACCCACGTATTGATTTCTGATTGAATGGTATGAATTCGGTGAATAATATTTCACTGGATGTTCTCTGAAAGCATATTTTCATTTGATCTACATCAAATGGATAGTCGGAATTGCAGGCTCTTTATTAATACATATTTCAAATCCCTGTCAATGCGCACATATTTGTTTGATGAAAAAACATCAGATTGTATTTCCTGGGCACATAGTTCGATAGCTCGAATGTTATCAGAATGGTGGGTCTATCATAACTCTTTTTGAAATATCGAACAAAGTTTCTTGTATATTCATTTTCTTTGGTTTTGAAATAAGTGAACATCATGAAGTTATATCCCAGCAACAGAGATACCAAATAATAATCAAAATAATAATGAGAGATCCGATGACTGCGTAGAAGATATATTATATTCTATAGTTATAAACCCTTAATCGCTTTATTTAGGATTGGACTGCATGCCGAATCCGATAGACAATTCTTTGGATAAAACCGGAAAATTAATTGTTCCAGTCATAATAGTATAGCGATTTCAATGGAAAATGCATCAGATATTCTAAATTTAACCTGCTATAGACCTAAATATAACAGGGCATACAATGATCGATTGGTTTTTGGGTTTCTATTGTCCATGAACTCTCCTGGACCATTATTTCCATGTACAATGAACCAATATTTCGACCACATGCATCAATTTTAACAAAAATTGTACCTGTTGGGTTCACCGATCAACGATTCTTTTTCTGGCATCTACTACCAAATAAACAGCATGATTAATGGGCCATCAAATTCCGTGGGACCACCAGCTGAGTTTGAAGAGCTTCATATCCAAAATCAACTCACAAAACGTTGAAACGAAATATGCTAATGAGATCTATTTGACAGCCCTTCACAGACCCTGCTGTCATAGTACCTACCTGATATTATATTGAGGCTCGAAAAATCTTCTTGGCAGGTGCTAAGAAGCGTATATTTCTCAAACAATATACAGGGTGTCCCAGTTGGGAAGGCGATGATGAGATGAAGAATTTTCAGCAAGTTTCAAAAAAGTTCTCAATGCCATCTACTTATTCCTGAAGCTCCCATTGGATGAAATTTTTGTAATTAAATGTTTAATGATATCTACAGGGTGTAATATGTGCAAAAGTTTCGCAAATTGCTAGTTGCATGAAAAGAATCCAAACGAAATAAACAATTCAACAACGTTATAGGCTTTTGAAGCGATATAATAAAATGTGATGCTTTCCTTATTTCCATCCGTTTGCAACATATATCACGGAAAAAACAACGTAGCTATATGTTTTCATAATGAATCACGTAGTAGACAATGTCTTTATCACCAAGAAACAAGGACTATGAAGATAAAATAACTGCGGTATATATGACGGTAGTATAAGTCGAGGAAATCTAAGAAAAATAAAAGTCGAAAGAAGACAATTCACAGGGTTTTTGTAATCTCTCCCATATTTATTTCGGGATATTTGAAAATTTGACTACAAATTACAAATAGAAATCGGAAATCGAACGAACGAACTTTCCACTTTGTAAATGGTGCCCGAAACAAGAACCCAGCCTTGGGAGGTAAAAAAAAGAATCTGACAGGTGCCAAAAAGTGTATTCTCGATCAAGACCGCTGAGCATCTACTATTAGCAGTACCACAATCCACAATCGACCACCGAGATGAAAGCATATAAGAGGTATTCACTAAGTCAATGGCCAGTCACTCAGTGAATCTCGTAGTGCTTGGCCGTTTTTAGTTCTTTCATTTTTACTCAGGAACGATGTTCACTCGGATATTGGCTATGGTTTCTGTGTCCCTCCTTCTCACCGAGATCACTGGTGTGTAAAAACCCGTTTGTAGAGTGCGATTTTTCAGCTTTTATTCAGTTCAATTTTGTCTGCTTGAAAACGCTAGCCTTGACAGTTATACTTTTGAAGTTGACAGCCTTAAGGCTGTTCTACCATTGATCTTAAATGGGCTATGCAGTAAGATTGAAAAATCGATTTTTAGAGTAGAGGGAAGATATTTTATTGACAGGTGACAATTAGCATCCATGCTCAAAACTTAGTTACTGTTCTTTGTCAATAACCTGAAAAATTGGGAGATTTTCGCGTTTTTTTTTTTAAACAAAGTACTCGATAGAATGTTTGAAGCTTTTTAGACATAACAGAGAATATTTTCAGCCATATTATTTTTTTTGCAGAAATATCAAGAAATACCTGAAACCTCGATACTGAACCATGAATATCAACAAGTTTACTCTAATTATAAATTACCAAACTGCTGTATATTCGTAGTACGTCTGAACGATGCCTAATTCGTATTTTCCTTGATTATTTTCTGAAAGAATTAGGAAATATTCACAATGTTTGCTTTGTTGTCAGTTGAATCGGATTATCATCATGCTGAAATGAATCGTGGGTGGATCAAAGCTTCATTCTTGAGGGTTGAAAATATCAGGCCTGTAAATAATATTTTGTGAAATTATTTTCCGTCGGAAAGTTTCGAGATTAACACGATTATTTCTTCGAGTACCATATTAAGGTTGTATAAACGAATCTACACAATGAAGTTGGCTTAGAACGTTCCAGTGCGATAGTCTATTGTTTATTTCAAGACTAGTTGATACTAGTTGGATATAAGGGGGGATTAATCAGTTAATATGAATCGGCAAACATAGAATATTAAGCGATTATTAAATGGGAACATTTTTCACTGCAATTTCTCATGAGGGACGTAGTGAACAGATCAACTGAATATTGTTGTTGTGTAGATGTATGAAATTGTAGAGAATGACAGTTGAACCGGAAAGACTCCATGTGGAGTCCAAAATTTCCCTGGAGTCCGTGGGTCGTAAAAACAAATGAAGTTCTGAGGAAAACAGTTTCAATTTTCCTCAGAACTCACCAGACGTCGAGCAATGAAAAATAATTGTCGTGGAATAGGCCTTTTTGGGAAGAAATCTGACTTTTTCAGTGAAAGTGACCTTCACCATAAATATAAATATTCATGGGCAAACAAAGCTAATATATGTGACACTGTGTCTTGAATTAATTCAATATTTGTCCACTTTCTCACTTGGTGAAGAAAAATACTCATTTCGCTATCATTTCTGAAACGAAAATTCGTGTATTACTGTTTCAGAGGGTGCTCCAGCTGTAGCTAGCTCCAGGCAGTTCCTTTCCGGTCATCCAGGCTTCATTCCGGTGTACATCAGAGCAGGAGACACACCTCTGGAGGATATCAACCCCGAACTAGCGGAAGCTTTCAACAGTTACGCCCAAAGACACGGGCGACTGACGTACCGTCGCTCTCTAGAGGACAAATCGGGCGAGACAGGAGGCGACGAGGAGTTTCCTGACTTTGCTGAAGTAGGAGAGACGAGTTTGGAGGAAGATGTGAAACCGGAAGGGGATAACAATAAAATTAGTGGATCGCAAGAGGCTAGTGGGTCACACATACAGAAAATACCAAGAAACTGAGTTTGTGATATGTACTTATAGTAGAGTATTTATTTCGTTTGTAAATATAAGATGTTGCTTGAAATGGAGATAAGCTTTTGTTGCGATACGAATAAACAGATCTGGTGTAGTGGCCCGAATTATCTTTTATCTTATCACATGTTTCCCTAGGTGTAGTTGAAGTTGTTGCTCACAAAGTAGAGTGGTTTGATGTGAAAGGTACGTACCTGCAGTTTGTATCAATACTTATCGATTATTCTGCACCATTCTAAAGGTAGGATCTTAAAACTAGCTCATTATCAAAAAAACACCAAAAATATCACATTCAATACCCTAGAGTTTGAGAAAATCATGTATAGGAGTGTTGAGTTAAACTAACAATCATTGTAATCATCGTGAAAATACCTTTGCTTGAATCAATTGTTTCTGGAATCGAACTAGCCTCAATCACACCCTGTATACATGAAATTGCTATCGGGTCTATGACTCAGAGTTTGAGTCATAACAACATGTATGAGTCATAATCATAAATACAGGGTGTGGCACTTGATACCAAACAAGTCGATGTACTTTTTTGAATATAGACAGTCCAACGAAAAGATGTGAAATGTTGAATATTGGGGGCTCCTAAATATCTTTTGCGTATTGCACCAAAATCTTTGAGAGTTAATTTAGATTTCTAGTTTCCTTCATACTCCATACTATGGGAAATGAATAATATTATTGTTCAATTATACAACAATTATTAATGAAATAAGCTCCCGAATAGATGTTTTGTACTTCAAAACTTGATCATTGATTACTCAAATCCAATGAAACACGTCGATATCTTCTCCATTCGGTGTTTCGTTAGAATTGCACGGAATGGTGGTTGGAATGATTCATTCTTGTGACGAAAATATATTGAGAAAGTGAGAGAAAATATTTAATTTGTTTGTTTTACGGTGCTGCTCCCATTAAATAATTATTTCAAGAGAAATTGACTGTAACATATGAGGAAATTCTACTTGCAATATTTATTTATCTAATCTTTACTTCCAGTAGACAGATGTAAAAATGTTTTTGGAGTGATAAGAATAACTGTATATCAGTCATTAATTGAAGTCATATTTATCGATATTTATCATCTAGATACAGTTTATGTAACCAGAAAGGAGCTTTGCGTTTAGTTTTAGAGCAACTATCTGACATCCTATCCATATAGGTCATTTGAATTTTTCAAGGTGTGCCATTCAATAATGTTAAGACTGAGGATAACAGTATTAGCTCTAGCTGTAGCATTTCTGACTACAGTCCATGCCCAAACAAACGGCGTGAAAGAGAATCTACGACCATGCTACAACGTTTCGGCGATACCAGGAATCACCGATGCCAACAACAGACCACCAGCAACCCTGAACATTTTCATCGAAATCATCAGGCGATTGGAAGATGCCAATCCTACCAAATCCCCAAGGGAGCTCTCCTATCTCATCATCCAGAGGTGAGTAGAATTAGCTCCTGTTCTATCTCAACTTCCCTTCCAATTTCTGCTCAGACTTCGACAAGATGGACTCGTTTACACTGGAGCAAACACCGACTTACGCTTCGGCTTACCATTCAGCCCTTGGGCTTATGAGGCATTCAAGGGAACTCTTATCGGCCAATCGTTCTTGGCGAACTCTTCCTTGGAACTATTCTATGGCGATCTCGATCCGACAGAAATCGTGAGTACTAATTGGAACTATATATCTCGAGCGCATATGTCAAAAGTCGCCCTCTCCATTCGCAGTGCTCCCTTCACTATATGATATCCAGCAGCATCAATACAACGAGAAGAGGAGATGAAAGCTCGACTTGTTCTGGATCCGCTCGGTACACAGCGAGGAGAATACGAAGAAGTGACGTTGAACTGGTGGAAAACCACCGTACTTTCAACCAGGTCCAAGGGAACAATGAGCTCAGCCAGTGCCCTATGGAGCAGGGCGTGATCTACACAAACTACGGAAATATCAAGGGAGGGCAGGTCCTGAATGGCATAGCCACTGGGTTGAACCAGCAGCAAGTGGAAAATTGTGATAATAGATACGCTGCGACTGTCGCTGGTGAAATTGCCGAAGCAGCTTTGGTCCAAGCTAAAGAAAACATCAATATGGGAGTTCCTGGAGGCTGGAGCAGTACCATAAACCCAACGCGTTACTTCTTGCAAAAGAACAACGAGATTGATGTCACTGACGCAGAAATAAGAGGTTCTTTGGATGGCTTGTACATGTCTCTGAGGATGGACAATTGGAAATCTAGTGATATCAAAATATCCCAAGTGCTGGACATGTATTACTCGCAGAAAGGAGTATTCAATTCCACCATCAGAGCTTGCAACAGGAACACGCTCTCCAGCGAATTGGCTACATTGAACAAGCTCCAGGAGGAGGCTACATGCTTCATGACTCCTCTGGATAGAATTGGAACATTCCCAACCACAACATCTGCTGACTCTTATGGGCCTCTCGGCACTAGCTCTGCACAGAGCTTCGTTAATTACATTCGTAAGTTTGCATTTCACTGCGTATTTCATGAACCAATTCATCCCATTGATTTCAGCGAGATTGAATGACGTGTTGTGTACTCCCGATAGCGATATTCAGAGGGTATCGAGTGATTTACTAGTCTTCTTAGACACCAGTTGGGATTTCAACACGGTACAACGATTGCTAGCGTGAGTATAGTTGACAGACCAAGTGAGCTTTATTGAGATGTTGAGCTTGTTCCAGTTATGTCCTGGACAACATCGACGTGAACAAGTTTGGGTCGAGATACCAGATTTTCAGTGGGTTTGACGTTTTCAATATCACCAGCAACAGCACCAGGTCCATATTAGATTTCTACAAACAATACAACTCATCTACGCACAGCAATTGTAAGTACTCCTCTAACTAGAACTCAACCAGGAGATCCATGTTATCCATCCCTTACAGTTACGAGTGGCTTTGACTATCAGAAAGTGTACCAAACTGTGGAGTCCATGATGAAGTTGAAAATGAACAACAACTCTTATACTGGTGGTGAATCCACGGTAGCTCTTCTTCTACCAAAAACAGTACCAGATCCAACCCAATCAGAGTTCTTGAACCAGAAGAAAGAAGTCCTGAGGCAGTTCCTTCCAGGTGAGTCGAAACAGGATCGCTATGAAAACAACTCATGACCAATTTCCGTTTCAGATCTCACTGTTCTTGTTCTGGGAGCTGGAACACAGAACGATTTCACCTCCATCTTGACCAATCCCAGTAAAGATTTCATCACTCTCAGTGAAACCAACAACGAAAACGAGCTGAAGGCTCAGGGGAAGCAAGTGGTGGACAGGCTGGCCAACGGTGTGTAACCACTCTGGACTCATACGTGAAGAATTCATTGATTTCTTTATTCCAGTTCCAAGATCAATCATCAATCCTGGTTGTGGTTCGGAGTTTGTGGGCTCCACTAGCACCTTCACGTTGACCGATTACGTGGAACCCAGAGGAGTGATTAACTACAGAATTTCGCCCAATTACTTCCATTCTGGGGATGAGAAAAGACTGAGAATAACTGAGCTGAGTCATGGTAGCATCTCAGTGTGCATTTCTAGAGAACCAGTTAGACCTGATAACTCGACGAACAGTTGTCGGTTGTTGGAATCATCAGTCCAAACTGAAGATTTGTCGTCGTATTGTGGGGGTAGAGTGTCTGATTGCCCATCGATTTACATTTCTGTCACAGGGAATACCACTAGGAACAGATGTAGAGGTATGTGCAAACTTTTGACTTTGACACATTGACATATTTTGTGACGTTCTACCACCAATGCTGTATATGTTGGAGGCTAGCCTCATCCAGACGTTGCCAAGTTGTATTTCCACTGGAGGGGAATAGTGAAGTATGTTTTATTTTTCAGATTTCCGATGCCGTTTTCCAGACGACATCAAATACACGATTTCTTTGGAGAACGTCGGCTGTGTTAGTGGCACAATTCGTTTCATCGCCAATGTTTTCGTTATCATCGCCTCGTGCTTAGTTCTAAGGTTTTAATAATATATTTTACGTGACCGCATCTCCATTTCCATAGAACTATCAGATATTTAGAGTTTCCATATTTGTTTATGAACTGGGGAAGTTGTTAAAATAAATACATTTCTAGAATACAAGCTTTCATTTGAATCGAATCCCATTTTTTTCCTACAATTATTTTTTTCTACTCGTCCTAGCCGAAATCTGGAAAAATTCACGACAAAAATGATTTTTTCGAAACAGAAAAATACATGTAATGCATCATAAAAAAAGCATATGGCAGTTGTATACCGGTTATCGATTCACTTCAAAGAAATGAATAATAAAAACAGGAAATTGTATCTCGGAAAATCGTATAGCGAGAGGAATTTCGAGAGCGAATAAGAGGGAGAATGAATGAAATATGTCCTAGTACGTTTCTATTTCGACATATATTTCTATAAATTTAGCAGGAATATCAACAGATCAATGAATTCAACTAGATCGTGTATAAAATTGAACTAGTATAAAAACACCAAACAATATCACGTCCTCACCGCCATTTTGTAAACATTCTAACGTAACTGAATTTTTCTGATTAATGTGAATGGCATGTGTCAAGTATGAACTTTCAGAAAGCATTCAATAGCAGAATTTCTGATGTGTAAAATAAGATTGAATTTCAATAATTCTAACAGATTTTTGTTGAAGGGTCACTGATTGAAATCTATCGTAAGGATTAACAGTGACAGTACTTCTACTGAACAAAAGATGGCATCCTGGTCCACAAAAGCGGTACCACAAGGTACCAACAAAGACGTCACCCAACATGGTACACGGAGAAGTCGAAATACTGAGAATTTCGCAAGCTTCAACACAAATATCAAGTTGGTTGTTTTCGCATTATCTAGATCAACACGTCGCTTACTTGATTTACAGATATTCAGCAGAAATTCCTTGAAAGATATTGTGCTACAAGTCATGCACATGTGTAGATACTTCAAACAGAATAATTCAAGAGACCGTTCAACTTAGGGAATATGATTACAAAGTTTCAATGTTTATTCAATGGGAATTGTAGCTTCTGAACTGAATTAGTTGGATCTGAATCAACTTCTATTCCGTCGTGTTTATTCTTCGACAGCTATGGAAACTACGTTAACAATCGTTTTATAGCCATATTTGAATAATAGTTTGCTGAAGTCTCAGACAGTGGCCATACTGAAATATGAGGTTATAGAGAAGTTACTTTTGGTTTTTCTTGCCATTTGATACCCATGAACTTCCACAGAAGTAGTTGAAATGATAAAAACCGAAAACAGTGAGTGGAGGAGTGACAATTGAGAATGGGCTTAGTTTTTGAGCTCACCTGAATTTATATTTACTTTACCCATTTCTTATCATGACCTGAATGGGATAACGAAAATATTGACAATATCAGGTGCCGATAAGATAACAAAATTATCACTAGAAAAATCATAGTTGGCTAAAGAATGGACAAGTTCAAGTGTGTTTCATTTCTGTTCGTGCTCAGTAGGGAATCCAATCGCTGCTTGCAACATCCGAATAAACAACGTGCGTTCGGTTTTAGGTTGTGCAACTATCGGAAATGTCAAAAGTCAAACTTCGTCGGCTATACCTGAGATTATTCAGAGCTGCTATAGGAGCAATTTCACGATATCCTCAAACCCACCGCTTACCATGCAACTACTCATCGAAATCCTCAAAAAAATTGAGGTAGACAGTAATAATTCCGTCAATATGAGAATTCTAGTGACGTCGATGCTGCATGGGTAAGATTCGAAAGACACGAGAAATATCGGGTTGAAATTCGCTGTACTCGATGTTCTATTTCATTATTTTACGAATTAAAATTTCCTCCAGTTTTTTCTCTGGGTTATTTTTTGGGTGTGCGTGCTTCTCTGTTATCGTTTCTTGAACGCATATACAGGATAACCACTTCGTCACTCCTTTTAACGAAATCTATCGAATCCATTTACTTTTACTACATCTATACCTCATGTAAATTAGTTTTCATGAAAGCATCGAGATGATTCAGCTCTAATAGGCCATCCTACGCAAGATTCGAGCACCTAAATCGACTCTTGAACGATTATCACAACAATAAAAACTTTCAAATCACGTCCCAGATTGGGGTCACGAAACTATTCTTTTTTTTTGTATACGCCGCAGTTCCTGGATGAAATCGCTTGGCTTTTTCCGTTCCGCAATTTTCTCAGTGTGCATGTTTCCAGGCTCATTAATCAAATCACCGTCTTCAGAACAATATGATGCATTTTCCCACAGGGTGTTGTTCAACGGCATCAGGAGGACCAGCGATCGCTCTGTCGATGAAAATATCATTCCTTATCGAGCAACGGCCACTGAGTTTTACAATTACAAAGTCATCACGGATTACTTGATACCAGGTCGAATCGAGTTGTTTCCGAGAGAATCTCTCAGCCTTGCACAATTGTGTTTACTCCATTCTATTATTTCGAGCACAGTGGATCCCTTCGAGAGGGGAGAAAGTTCGACGTGCGACGATAGATCTAGCATGCCACTGTGAGTATCGTGACGATATCTTTACGAGGAATCGTCCAAATATCCCGGGTTCGTGTCTCTATACAAGGATCTCGCCTACAGGTTTGACAGCTGTCAGAATATGACTTGTTTTGAGTGTCTTATGCTGTCCCACAATGTTTCCTGGGAATCATTAGAGAGCAAATTATAACAAAGAACAATTGTCACATTTTGACAGCTGTCAAATCAACTGTTTTCGATGATTATTGGTGCTATAACATGAGTTTTTGTTTCTTCAATGTGGGAAAAATATAACCCTGGTACTTATCCAGATAAACCAACAGATTTTGCGAAGTATCTTGTTCAAATATCTGGATATTCGAAGAATAACTGTCAATAATTCCAGATGCGATAATATCATCGCTATTAAAAAGATAAATCCAGTCGAAATTCCAATGATCTTATTCACATACTGGGAAATAAGAATTTTGTTACTGTTCAAATCAATGAAACTAGTAGGAAGATCGTTGCACATGAATATTTCCCAAAGCTAACATATTATCGATTCATGAAGTCTTCGACTATAAAAATAGATCTAGTAGAAATTGGCAATTCAGAACAAATAGCAAGAAAACCAGTTCTCAAGGCTGTAAATGTCTTAAGAACAGAATAACTTCCAGCATCAATCTTCATTTATATTAGATACACAAAAAGTGCTAATAATAGTTCTAAAACGGACATGATGTCAGTTGGCATCTTTCAAGAAATGAAAGCTGTAATCGCTACTCGCTGCAAGTATTTGAAAATTACTCTAGAACAATTGATACAGAAGAAAACTAGAAACTGTTCATCTGCAAGCGGAGTGATCAAACAATTATAACAGACAGTTGATTCACCGTTTCTATTCACCTCGCATATTTATTTCATTAAAACAAGGTACGAACGACCTGGGACGAGCGCTGAAGAAAATTTACTTTCCTTTGTTTATCTTCCCAATGAATGTAATCACAGATTGTTTGCTTTGCTTTAGTATAGTTTCAGTTACTGTTTTGTAATTATCGAGTCCTAGCAACGCAAAAGTAGATACCCGTCAACAAACAACGCAATTCCGAATTATCCAGAGAAATAGGGGAGCTCAGCACGGGCAGCAGCTGCCCCCTCCACAAGGGCATCGTCAAGACCAAATGGGGCTCGGTATTGGTGAGCCATCTCATCACCGGCCTAGCCGCAGGACTTCAGCCCAATCCGGTGTCTTTCTCCCGTGTGGTCGAAGGCATGGGGAACGGGTTGAATGGGGACGATGTTCCTGTCGCCCCCATATTGCCCATAGCCAGCGATACCATGGCAGACACCTTGTGGGTTGCTACTTTAGCGGGGGATTTAGCCAAGGCTATTCTGAAGCAAGTCAACGGGACTCCTGCGATTGGCACTCCAGGATTCTGGAATGATACTCTCTTGCCCAGGGCGTTTTATCTCAAGTCTGAGGTTTGGGATATGACAGAAGCTAGAATATTGGCAGGGATAGATGGTAAATTAATCAGATATCACTCAGAGCTTCATGTATTCGTCTGCATGTGATATTCGTTATTTGCTTCTACATAACTTGAACAAACACCATGTATATTGTGAAGTGATGAGACTAGATCAGAAATTTTCTACAACTTTGGATTATTTCACCAATATTTCTTGTTGATCTTGCACCACCTAACCTAACTCTGTGAAATGAATAGTGAATAACTCGAACGATTTCATGAATATGTGTTGGTTTTTCTTTCGAAAATAAATCAGAGATTTTCTGCTTGAAGCTCCCAGAACATGTCTATTGAGACTGGAGAACAAATTCCATTTCGAACCCATTTAATTAATTCTCCACCAACAAAACTCCATTGAAAGTTCGCATTCAACGAAGTACTTCAATGAGATATCTTTATAATTCAATCTCTCCTGATGAATTAATCGGAATACTGAATAGAGTAATTGGAAACAATAATGCTTCACCCTTTCTTTCCAAAATGATCTGATGGCTGTTGCCTTGATTTTCCTACTGTCATTGAGTTATTTTTTTTTTAATACAAATTCACGTAATTAAACAATGAATCTGGATGGAATTCTCAATGACCTCTCATTGAATTCAGTCCATGAATCCATTACAGTACTGACATTGATAAATATGGCTATTCTCGTTTTGTTTTATCACAAGATGGTTCTTGAAAAAGCTAATATTCGATGCGATGGTTAGACAATCTTTATTGGAAGCTTTTGCCGATGAAAATTGTGCCAACAGCAATGATTTCTGTGGGAAAGTAAATAATTGACGGTATTCTCTCTAACACGACGAAGCAATAGTAATTTGAACAACAAAATATCAGACCATCAACTAGATAAAATTAAGTGAGGCTGGTATCCTCTCTACGCAAAGCTTTCATTGCTTCAGGCAACTGATTTCCAAATAGTTTATTAATGAATATAATGTATCATTCCCTAAAAAAGTTATCGTCATGAAACATTGTTTTTTTACGTGTAACCCCATATTAGTTTGAAGTGAAATTAAACATTTTTCGTTGCGTATTGAGTTATACGTTTCAGGTGCAATATTGGGAAGTCATGTGAAAGAATGGCTGAATGTGTTGGAAAGCATCAGACTGTCTCAAGTTCTGGATATGTATTATTCAGAGAGAGGCATACCCTTTAACTTTGGATACAGAGCCAATGATCGAAGTGTCAGCTTTGACTCCTTAGTCAATGGCGTGAATTTGACAGAACAGGCGAGTCAATTTATCACTCCAAACTCTCAGTCAATATTAAATTTATACAGCGGATGATTTATTTCCCATCTAGAATGGAATTCGTTTGAACTCAATTATTATTCATCATTAATAAAATGTGGTATTCTGAAGGTTTTCTTTAGTTTTGTGATTAGTTGTTCGATTCTTGGGACGTGAAAAAGAAAACTCGAATACTTGAATCATGAGATACAATTCACAAGAACCAGGGTTATTATGAAATATGCGAAATGTATTTATTTTTAGTTGAATTCTTCGTCACCCTTAATTGAAATAACTGAGATCAAGCGATCTCATAGTGTAGAAGCATTATTTTAATATGCCTCGCAAATATTCACCTAAATAGAATAGACACAAAATTTCAACAAATATTGAAAAAGTAAACTTTCATTCACAGTCAATAGTCAACCAATTTTGGTGCATATATTTTATTGATCGAAAACGTTTTTCGAAACGATTCAAATGATAAACTCCACCTAACTTGGTTTCGCAGTATCGGTTAAAAAATAGACAAGCAGCAACACCGCAATTTCTGGCAAGCTGTCACAACTGTCTTTCTTGAATAAATAGCCAGTTCAATTTGACAATTTGACAGAAACGGTGATTGAAACTCACATAAATCAGTCGTAAGCGAAAAACACTGATTTGCGGTTTTTCGACCCTAACCTAACCTCAAAGTTGCGATTCCAGTTCGCTTACCGTGAACTACTTTAAGCCTTAAATAGGGACTTTTCGTATCGATTGAAGTAGAGGGTCTTTTTCCCTTCGCAGATAATCGGATCAGGTAAATTGCTGCAAGCCGTAGGACGTTTTGGAGTCAGTATAACCGACGATGCTCTCACACATTTTGCTGGCAGTGCTGCCAGTCACTTCAAATCTGTAGCAGGTAACAGACATCATTTTTCTCTCGTTCTTGACATGCCTAACGAAAAGTTGAGTGAGGGATAACGGGAACATATCAATTAGCGATAATGATCTATAGATGTCGAGATAAGGGCACGAGCAACGTTACCTGTAGAGGAGACCCTTCAGTTCGGAATCAGTGCCGCTTTTTTCGTTGATGAATTCAATATTTTTCATAATGCATTTAGAATTAATCATATTCTTGATCTGACAATTGTGATGACCAAATGAACATAAGGAGAGTATTGTCTACTTTGAAAACTTGATCTTGTCTGATTGTAATAATCTACATACTGTATAAAAACGTGAATCCTAAATGATCAATGAAGTATCGACTAGAAGCTCAAGTGGCAGTCATTCATAATGATGAAAACGCCAAAAGGAATACTCATTTATCCCACATAAAAGAAAATCTCGCATAATTAGTGTCCTCTTTTCAAACAGTCTTTCCAACCGATGAATAGTTGCTTTTCCACATTTATACGCCCACTGATGTTCTTTTTATTCCCCAAAGAGGGCAACTATAGTCAAAATCATATCTTCTAATAGAAAGACTTCGGAGGTGAATTTGAAAATCTCATTTTCTTTGCTCTCGGTAAAAAGCTTGATATGTTGATTCATAACCTTCCAGTTTCAAAGGCAAAATTCAGGCCTAAAACCAGAGCTAAGCAATACCAGGAAGGGTTCTTTCCGTACTATACACTCATGTTTTGTTTGACTTTAGGCTTCAATGTACCTTTTTTTCAATCAAAATGTTAATTGAATAATTTATCTTCATGTGGTTTCAAGGAAAGCCATTCAACGAATCTGCCCATTGGTTTTATTTGGGTTAAAGCGATCGTGAGAAGGTCAAGTGTTTTGAGGACGGAAATTTGAAACCGAGTCTCGTACTCCATGGTGTTCTATTCCGAACAGCCACGGAATAAAGCAACTTTTTACAATTTGAACAACGTTTGTGGGTATATGCAAACAGCGAAACCGTTGAATGTATAATTCGGTGGATGACGTAATATTTACCAGTTAGCCGATTTAACGACTTTCAACTTTACAGTTCGATGGAATAACAGATAAATAAATTCATCGAGCCCATTATGGGGAATAGGAAATTGTTTATAATTCTGCTCCATGAACACGCATGCTGGGCTAATACCAAGATGAAGCGGTTTTAATGAATGAATTACCTTTTTAGGGAAAATAGCGAATGACTATGATAAAATTGAGTACCTGAATGGTAAGCAAATGAAGGCTTCCATCGAGCTCATCATCATTCTCGACGGTACTTTCGACTTTTACAAAGCCCAGCAAATGATAAAGTAAGTCGACGTTTTGATGTTTCACAATACTCTGCAAGTCACGTGATAAATTCGACATCGTGAATCAACAGTTATGTTTTTATTTCCAGTGGAACTTCACTGAGTAACACTTTTAAAAAAATATTTTTTTTTGCTTATTCGGTAATTTATTCTTTAAAAAATATCCTGTGAAAGCGGCATGGTCGTATTTTGAATAGTTTTTGAATTGCTGCGTTCTAAAGAGCTGCCTCATTTTTTCACAACTACGCCATTTCATTAATTTCTCATATTTTTCAAGAATGGTTGGTCATTGTTTAGGAAATACCTTCAACCCAAGACAGCACGTACCTTCGCCATTTTTCAATATTAACAAAATCTCATGATCTCATTCATTTTGAAAAAATTCGCGAAAATTGTGTTACACTGAAATAGTCCATTAATCATCGAGACAAACCACTTTTGTTGTCAAAAATGTATCAAACTACAACTTCCAGACAAGTGTATCACTCTATGAGCTGGTATAATTGTATATTTATAATTTCAGCTCATTATCAGAGGCCATTCAGGTGTCCTATCATGGGAGCAAGTTGGGGATAATCAACGGGGCAACAGGGAACTGGATGGTGAACATAACCAGAGAGGTGTTCCAGATTTTTTCAGACCTGAACGACCCGAAAGACGAATGTAAGTGGAACTTTTCAATCTATCCCGACTCCCAGTGAGCGAATCAAACAGGGAGATTTAATTTGTAGGCGAAATTTATCGTGTGCTAACTGAGAGACATGCATTTTATCTCAGCGCCTCTAATGGAACCCATTCCGTGCTCAAGCGAACGCCGATTTAACGTATAGCTCTCGTTTGTTTCAGGGCCAACTACTCTGGCTCTGAGCAGGAGCCTCAGAACGGTGATTTCCCACTACCAAAACCAAACCTACGTCAATTGCTCCACAGCCAAAACGAAGCCTTTCGGTCAGGTCGTCCTCGTGCTCAGCCACCAAGGCAGGCTGGCTGACACTGACCTTGAGAGATCCAGACTCGCTGTCAACTCGATCAAAGCGACTTCTCCAGCCACGAGAATGGTCTACGTCACTCCCAGGGAGGAAACCTCCTTCGACCAGCTCCTCCAGAGCGGCGATACGACGCTGAAGCTTCCCAATGACGTGATCTCCATTGTTCATGAAGTGGCGGAATTTTTGAGTGCCGTGCCCGCCAATATCGTCGAGTTCTATTGCGATGGAGGTCGAGCGGTGTTCGAGGATTTCGTCACTCCGGGATTGGAGAGTTTTTACGAGGTCCACAGGGGATACATCAGGAGGGGATCGGTTGACACGAAGGTAAATACGAGAACGGTCTACAGCCACTTTAGTTCTCTGAATCAGAGGAGTTAATTAAGTTTACAAAGATTGGATTCTATACGGGGTGTTCAGAACAATTCGAATGTATCTGGAAGCAGGTGGGATACCGCTGGCGTTTTCACGCCTATAACACCGCCAGACTATTGAATCAGCCATGAACCTACTCATTTCGTGAGGAACACCATGAATTTCATCAAATTATCGAAATATATGTTCAATTTTCAACAGGAACCTTACAAAAATCGTAATCATTCATTTCTATTCAAAGAAATTTGAAAAACTTTTGGAGTGAGATAAAAAAAGGACTCTCAGTGCTTTAAAAGGCACCGAATAATAATCATTCAATCCAGTCTCCGAATCATACTTCAGTTAGCAAATGTTTTGAATGATTTGATCTCGATTCAAAAAAAGTTGAACTTCGTTTGAAATGGAAACATTTCATGCGAAATTATTTGCAATAAATGAAGATTTCTGTACTATTAACACTCCATTTCTAGAAGTTTATTTAGAATCAGAAATTCGTTTTCAATTCGATTCAGAAATGGTAATTCAATTAGTAAAATTTTGGAGACATAACAGAAACGACAATTGAATACCAGAAACTCCAGTTTATTTTTAATTGAAATAGTTGTGAGACTAATCCGTAATCTCACTTTGATAATATAAATAACACCTTTGTCTTCGTGAATACCAGTTCGACAAGAACAATTTTCCTCGGAAAGTACAGTATCTGTCTTTCTTTCTCTCTACCTATCTCTCTCTCTCTCTCTCACTTGGATGGTAATTTGGATTGAATCGGTGTTTCAGTTCGTGAATAGCAATTATGGTGACCTAGTGATCTGCGCCTTTAGAAGCAACGATGCCGAAGACAGGGTTTGCAGAATATTAACCGTTAACCAAGAGTTCACCATCAATTCCAGAGATTTTTGCACGCCTGAATTCCCGTGTGACTTGCGGTTCGCTGTTACTGCAAATTCTAGTCGGTACCGATGCGCAGGTGAGGATTTTCTACTACATATTACAAGAAGGAAATGTAGAGAGAGTCACTTTTTAAACACCTTGCTATCTTATATTGATCTCACCCTGTATACAGCCTCATTCGTTCTTAAATGAAACACTAGAGGTACAAGAAAATGCTTTGGCATTTATTTGAACAAGAGCTTAACAATTTCACGCATGAAAAATGGCTGCAATGATAAAAATCGATGATGATTCCACACTTTCTGATGATATAAAAGTCAATGCTCATTCGGCAATTTGCTACAGCTTGCCAGGGTCTCCAGATCGATTCCGGATCCTGTTCAACCAATTAGACGAAAACGTAAGAAACCGAACGTTAAATGTTCGGTTGTAAACCGCGCTTAAGGTGTTTCATTTTCGTCAAACTTGGATCCTACGCGCTACCCTATTCACGCTTCCAGGAAGAAAAAGGACAAATAATAAACCCCACAGGATTAAGTGTATGGCTAAATTGAAACGAAAATGAGTTTACGCCTTCCCTTTCAGCCCATCTATATGAATGCTAACGAATCAAACCTCTTCAAATCCCCACCTTTAATTAACATGGGAACCATTTTACCTAGCCCCGGTCCCGGTCGTCTGAGAATTCAAAACAGGTCGTAATATATCATACCCGAACAATAAATTAGTTGAATGAAGTCCGGATCACGTTCCTCGAAAAAAAAAACAACAAGAAGTGCACCTACATCATTTTTTGTGTCATGGGCTTGATGTTATGGCATTGGTTTCGGACGAAAACAATTGACGGTTCAAATTTATAGGCGCTGTCAGTTGTGTCTGAAGAATGTTGATTGGTCAGATTTTACGACCTCTCCGTTGGCCGGCTCAGATGGACCTGACGTTGAAAAAACACGTCTAAAAACTGTGTTTTTGAGCTCAATAACAAAAACTTTTGTTACGTAATCCTATTAAAAGAGCTCATCATTTAGTCTGGGATATTTTTTGATTTTATTTACCCTCAATGTTGAAACGTTTTCCATTAATATTGAAAACAAAAACACGCACATCACAACTTGGTTTGTGTTGATAAAATTTTTTCAAACACCCCTATTTCAGGAAGAATATGCATATCTGTATACTATGTTGACATTGATACTTTTTTCATGATCCTGAAAAATGCTACTCGACCCAAATAGCAAAGTATAATTTATCTTTGCAGTAGAAATAAATTGTATCTATACAATACGGTGGTAGTACTATTTTAAAAATCATACCGTGCATGAAGTGGGTTTTATCGGCCATAAAAGCACAAGTTGAAGTGAAGAAAGTAACCATAATGTGGTAATAAATTTGAAATTGTATTGTACACTGGAAGGTGAAAGAGTCGAAAGCAAGAAGTGTGTGAATATTTTTTCCGGTTCAGATAACTCTCAACAAAACAAGGAACGCGACCGGATGCACTAGGACGAATTCTACCGGTGCCTCATTTGAATTTCTGTTCAGTTTCTCAGCTCCATCATAGCATACATAGCTTCTACAATCTATTTATTTAAAAAATAGTTCTTTTCCTATACAGCCTGTTTTTCTGAGAATCACCGCGAAAAAAGAGGAGCGGCAACTGTGCGAATTCTGACAAGCCGTCACAACCGTGGTGGGCATAAGCGGTACCTATTTTATCGGCTGTAACACTGAGAAATATACCAGCTTACTATCCACATGAGTTACTTCGATATTATGCTGAACAATTCCATCAAGAAAATGAAGAATATTTATCTTGTTTTGCACCGAGAAGGGTCGCTATCTGAGGTAGTGATTATTTCTCCGACTCTTCCGAACTGAATTGGAAATTCCCGCGTTGTGTCACCTGTGCTGAATCCGCGGAAAAATGCGAATGGGAATCCATTTATATTCTATATTGTGTACCAATGCCATACCTTCATAAAATTCACATCAAGCTGTGAAACTTAACAGCTTTGACGAGTGTATTACAGCATACCAAACATGTGCTAAAAATTTGAATATTTTGATCCACAACATGCAATCGTATTTCCCAACGTCTCTGCAGGTTCTGTCAGTGAGTGAGTTTGGAATATTAACCCATTCCCATTATCATTTTTATGTTCATGAAAAACCCGCTCAACTAGGACAGGCGCGTATTAAATTAGCAATAACTGTGCTTGTATATTTTTTCCAGAAACTGATTGCAGATATCCTGACCAAGTGAGAATGGACATACAGTATGCGTACAGAGCAGGAGGATCCGTTTTCGCAGCGAATTCACTGTTCACCGTTTTAATTGGCTCAGTTCTGATTGTAATTCATTAATCCCGGCATTTTGTACCTACTCGTACTCGGATTAATTTAGATAATTTCCAAGTCGACTTTTTCGTTCGTTTAATCCATCAAAACCCGCAGATTTCTGGAAGGTCTGCTTTGTAAAATCCGAGGAAAGCCAACTGCCAACCGGCCATCACAAAGCAGAGCGGCCAGCGTATAATTTTCTTTGAATTTGAAACGTGAAACATAATTTTTCAATTCATAAAAAGACTGTTCATTTTTGACGTGGAATAAACTGTTAATGAAAGGTGGCTTTCATCTCTGAAATAAGAATAACCGTGCTGTCTACCTCAGAATCATTTTTAATTAAACGAAAAAATAACTATGTTTCGCATTTCCACGTTTCCCCGAAAATTAAATGCAAATTAACTCGAAGCATTCATGAAACAATTCATTATATTCAAGTTCAAATTAAAATACAGGAACTTCCAACGATCAAAAAATATGAATTCATTGCAATTATGGAGTTCACCAAATGTCCAAAACATCTGGCACGAATTCGTTTATGAAACGAAATAAAATTAGCATAAACTTTATAATAATAATTATTTTAATGTGAAACTACAACTTCAAGTAATGATTTTTTCAAAAGTTCGAAGGTGTCTTCGGAATTATAACTAATTTTTGTCATAGCAATACTTTAATAAAGCCTATATAGACCTGGAAAATGACATATGACAGATGTCAAAAATCTACCTTAATTTTCTCGATAAAATAATCAGCAAGTATGCAATATGTTCGTTTCATATCACACCCTGTATAGCTTTCCTAAAAATATCAATTCGTTCAATAAATGTGAAACTAAATTATTCAGTAATCACTGAACCATGTCAAGTCTAATATTTCCGAAATTTAAGAATCTTTTCGAGAATGATTCAAATATTTGTGATCATTAAATTCGAATGAGTTTTCAATGAACCTTTTTTATGTTGGAATAATTCAATGTTAGTGTCTTACCTCTTTGCCATGCTGCGTTAAAAATAAAAATCTAGGAAATCACAGACGTGATAATACTGGATATGTGGGATTTTTCAACTCTCAATCTCGATGTTTGATCAAGCATGTCCTTGAATTAATTTGTACACGTGCAAGATTGTTAAAAATTGGTATTCGTTCCATTAAAAAGAATACCTACGAATACATGTGGTATCTCTAAATGGTTATTAATATTTCGAGTGGTACAGGGTGGTGAAGAATTTCATTAATATTCAAAGACCGAAAAAAAAATCATTCCCCGAAAAATTTGAAAAAGTAATGAGATTCTTCACTTCCAAGGGAGGTTATGTGTTTGATATATTCAAATAATGATTCGTGGGTGGTTTTTCTGCGAAGTGATGGTAAAAAAAAAGGTTATGAATGCGTTACCTAGTTGTTGAAGGGCATCGGAAGTGCCGCGGGTAGGAAACTGGTTTTAACTCCGGTAACCTAGCTTTATGACGTCCAAAACACTCATACAGCTAGATAACCAAAGAAAATATCAGTTCCATTTGGCGTGCCAACGGCCATACGGAGCACCGAAATCCGCGCGAGCACACCAACCGAACCACGTGACAACGCGAAACTTCGACACTCGCAAGGCTGCGACGAAGAACTGATCGAGCGGCTCGATCCTAACCAAGTGGGACGATTTCGCCTTCCCCATCTGAGCTCGCCGGCCACTACTCGAAGTTTGTCGTTAGTAAAACCAGTTTCAAAAGCCAAGCCTGTATGTCACTACGTTGCCAAACTTTCTACTCTCAAGGCGATATTTGGAGACGCGATAGCGTGGAAGTGTGTGATCGGACTGAGCCGATCGGATGGGGCTGAACTAATCTCGACATTCTACCTCGGTCTATTCAACCAACCCCGCTTTATTAACACCCATCGGTGACGTCATCGCCTCTACCTGCGCCTACCTTGACCATTGTGAGGATGGCCCTTCTGGATTTTTCGAAACAGCGATCGACCTGACACACCGTGAAAATAGGCGTTTTTGCGGTCAGCTTTGCTTAATTCACACATCTATATACGGGGTGATGTCGAATAACACCGCCACAATTCGTGGGAAGTGAGAAAAACCCATACGAATGAAATTCTAGTCATGAAAGAATGGATAACTTTGAACAATAATTTGTGAATCGTGAGACTACGGTACTAGACAGTGACAAAGTTTAACCTTCAACTCTATTATTGTACGAATCTTCATCCGTTAGGTGGGAATAATATTTTATACCCACACTTGGTGCGAATAAAAATAGTTATTGCGTCATGAAAATAGTTGAATATTTCGACATTATTAACAACCTTTATAATTTCCAATATGTTTTGGTCGTCAAAACGTAATATCTGTAATAAAATAACATGGCAGTCCTGTAGGATATTCTGCTATTTGAATTTCCAAAGCCAAGCTTACCAACCTTCTGGAAGGGTGACAGGTTGTAAGTGTCATCCCCAATAAACGACTTCATGAATCCCACCTGACATTATCGGGAATTCTGTTGAGAATATTTCAAGAATAATGAACTGAGTTTCCCAGTTATTAGAATTCCATCGCATTACAAAACATTTTAAAAAAGGAACAACGAATTTTGTCTTTCTCAGGATATTGACAACTTTTGTTAATAAGACCGAACGATGACAGTTAACCAATTTGAATGGTGACAAATAACAATCAATGTCACTAGTCACAGCCTACTAAGTTTCATTGGTTTGTTAATGTGATGTACACTTCTCTGTTTGGTCTAAATTCTCTGCCAAACGGTTAACTGTCGATAATATGTCGCGAATTTTTGAAGTTTTTTTTTTATCAAACACGAATGTTTTTTGAATTTGAAGTACAAGGCTCCCCCAGGCGAAAAACCATACAGGGTATCAATTTTGAAACGTACCATGCCGTACCATGAACGAAAGGAAAAGAAAAACTACAAAACCATTCCTAGAGTGTAAAGGAAATGCACCTCTCATTCCCAAGTTTCAATTTCACAATATTTTATAAAACAATATTATATCTGAAGAAGTCGAAAAAATTCCTGCTGATGCTTCTAACCCAGAAAACCCCCTTGCGCCGATTCCTGGTAGCAGGTACGTCACTGCTTCTAGATGACTCGACCATCTCGACGGTGTTCTCGGTCCAGGTCCAGGCCAGCCTCCCGCGCTGGCAGATCGACGGACGGCCGTTGTGGACCGAGAGGAATGCGGCTGGTTGTTTCGTTTCGATACACAGTCTCCGGCTCCGATCTTCTGCCACGAATTCCGATCGACTCGAAAAAAATACAACGGCGTCACCAGCGGATCGTATGGGTCGAAGGGTCCGATCGAAGGGCGAGCTAAGGGGCGTTTTTTTTTGTAATTCGTACAAATAAGTGGAGACAGGTCAGGAAACTAAGAGAGAAAAGAATTTGATGACGCTGAAGCGATGAACAACAAAAAGGGTAAAAAAATTTAACTCAAAGTTGTGACCTAGCAAACTTCACGAACCTTTTCGAATTAAAAGTTGGACATTCTCAAACTAACAAAGCAAGTAGACCCTGTCGAAATTCATAATTAATTCTCGGTACTCGCCTACAAATTCAAATGGACCAGATAAACCGCAGAGTCCACTGGCGAATTTCCTACCTTGAAATCCGCCTAACACGGAATGCTTTTATGATTCCAAACTCACAGTGGTCATCAAAAGAGCTACAGTAAATGAACTTCACTCAGAATTAAATTTTAATGAAACAGTTCCTGAGTGGAATGAGTTCAGAAAGTACGCATCTAAACGTCCATGATCTTTCAACTATTTTTAGAACCTGCGTACAGATGGCGCATATATTTATTGAAACACAGGAAACTGAATGTGTAATCTTGCACTATTAGGAATAATTCATAAGCAGTTTTCATATTTGTAGAAGATGACTTCTCTAGTGGCAATTAATTAACGTTTCAGCTGCTGCCTGGTTAGATTCAAGATGGAGTGCATGCTTCATTATTAATTTTCCTTCAACTAGAGAAGCATACCTTAGGAAAATGTCAAGGGTGACAGGAATATGTTCATATGGGTCAATTTGATTGCAGATTAATTTCTGCACTGAAGAGGCCGCATAGAATGAAACAGTCAAACGAATCTGTCGCCTACAGAAACTCAGTTTGACAGGCGAAAATTTCTCTCCGAAATCCACCTGTCAATGGTCAATTCCTCCCTGTTGAATAAATTCCTTCGGCGTCCATGAAGAGAACGAAACTCGACTGGACCAGCGAGGACTGGTCAGACCGGTTATGCTAAGCTGGCTCCGTTTGGTATAGCATCCGAGGATATCCATCTTCGGTGCGTACATACACTACATCGAACCGCAATCAATTACCTTGGTGCGTTGGCCAACCACAACTTGCACACGCGAGTCTCCAGAACACTCAAAAGACTGCTCTAAACATTGGTAGACCTGTCAGAAATGATGACGTAGCTGGGGTGCTATAGTCTATTTATTTAAGCAAGGTGGCTGGCTGTGACAGCTGCCAGGCGGTGCGATGTTGCTGCCGAAACAAAAAGTTAGGTTAGGTTTGTCATTCGAATTGTTTCGGAGAATGTTTTCGATCTACAAAATATACACACACATAACTATTGACTGTGGATAACTGAAAGCTCAATGTTTGTGAAAATTCCGACTAGAATAAACGAATTTCAATGAATAAAAGCTGCCCAAACCATGAAGGAACAAGAAAATCAAATAACCACTCATAGAATATCTTCCAGAAAGTCCTCGTGCTTGTTCATTTCGAGCGATATCAAAAATGGCAAACGATGACTTGCACTCCAATCAGAAACTTCAAATCCACTCAGTGCTGGATACCTATTTTAAAATAAAGGTACTGTATACCGAACCTGATCTGATCATTAGATATTTTATACGGAGGTGAAGTATGCATTGGTAAATTCCGAAGATGCGATGCAACGGAGAGGAAAAAAAAAGACGAAGATGAAAAGGCCAGGGTAATAGGTAGGTGCTTTTGTCGAAATCGTGGATCGAGCACTTAAGATAGGGTTCCATAGGCGTAGGCAATCAATTTTAGATGAGGAGACGTATCCTGAAAAGTCCTTGATATTCGGAGTGTTTCTTAAAGACATGCTAATATTTGAAGGGACTATTCTTCGACACATTTAAGACAAAAACTTCCTTTAAACGTATGTCCTAGAAGTCTTAACTTTTGAGATACAGGGTGATAGATTATTAAACGGTTGGTACTGCGATATGAAGTTTATAGGAAGTTTTTTTCTCGAAATGTTGCAAAGACTCACCTCATTTAAATATTAGCATGTCTTTGAAGGACACCCTGTATAATCTTCAATCATAATTGCAGACTTTGAATGGCTTTTTATATTGACATTTTGTTGACAATCAATTTACTTAAAAACCCTTCAGTCTACGTTGAAATCCAGGTAGTCAGTTCACAATTTGGTTGGCCTTTTAAATCATGAAGACATACCTATTCCAATAGCAGTGCTATTTCGCATTTAGGTGCATAGTTAATAACATTCACAGGAATCGATATTAGTCCATTAAATTAATTTGTGCAGTGTATCGAGTAATTTCGGCAGGAAATTTGTAGGTAATGATGAAAACAGCATATTCCAAATCGATTCATTATGTCACTCTAATCTGGAATGTTTCAAAATGAACCAACAACTAACCAGGAAGTCATTCGAGTTTTTGGTGAGAACGTTGAAATAAAATATTGACATTAATTATTGAAATTGTTGCAATACACTACTAGTTACAATAAATGAACACTCAGTAAAGTGTTACACATACTTCCAAGGTCAAGAATACTTTAAATCTCTTTGACTGTATTCTGCGTTGAAAATGATGATTCTGAATTTTTCGAATCAAATAGGGAGGTTCCCCTCTCAGGTTGGCTACGACGTTATCGTACGCCACTGAACGTTGTCCGGTGGTTGACCAAGGCCATCGAGTTGGTAGGGAGTCTGAGCCAGTGGCGAGACGCATTCCTTGTGTAGGCGATTACCTGAAAGAGACCTGTGAACCAGTCATTCAACAGCGGCCGTACTGAATTTTTCTTACAGGGTGAACCGAAACGAGCCAACGATGTTTAACCCTTCAAAACCAATGATCACCAATAAGCCTCGATGATTTTCTGTTTCCACTATTCAAGCTGGACGACGGATTTCATAGCGATTGCAATTGAATTCTGTCACGGGATTCGTTTCAGAAACAAGTGAGGCGTTCTGACATTGAACTATATGTGGACGAGTTTGAAAATGTATCATTACAAAATATCGTTTACTTTTCAGTTCAAATCATCTTCTCCAATACATTCTCTCGGGAACAAGGAACGTTCTTCATCAATTTTCTGAACTGAATCGCGATAGGTCGAAGTGACAGTGCTCAATGTGCGATTTATGATATAATGAATGGAGACATCCAACTATTATATAAATCGTTCTCTACCTTTTCAATTTCACACTCTGTCTCAAACATGAAAACAATGAATTGTCCAGAAAGTGTCGGTTTCGCTAGATTCCGTTCCTAAACCGATTTCACATAATTCTTCCAAAAAAGGCTAATCTCATGATAGTTCCTCACACTCTCTGGATTTCTGACAATTTTCACGTTGCTATTATGGCTATGTGGACAGTTCTACTGACCTAACCTAAATCTTTGGTTAGAGTGCCTTCAAAATACCAGGCGTGTAGGTGATTCGATTGTTTGTTAATCATGATTTTCCAATGTTGATCACCAAAAGTTCGCACCTGCACCTTCTCATTTCCACGTGTTCATCCTCGAATCCCAATTTTCTTGAATATAGTTTTCCGCCATTATCCAATTCGGTCCTTCTACTACATCACCAATCCCTTTTCTCGAATAAGATCGTCCTACGAGATTATATCTCAATTTTTCGCTTCCCTATCCATTCAATACCCAGCTTTCGACTCGATGTATTATATGAAAAATGAATATAAACCTGAATAGAGGACCGAGCATGGGTTTTCAGACGGTTGATTTGAAATCAGGCCAAAATTTATTCGACAAATCAAGCGCTTCGTGAAGGAAGATCCCGAATCTGAGGTTCTGGAATATTTTTGCATGTTTGGGAATATCCATAGGTCGTATTTTCCATACACCAGCATAATAAGACATCAGCTTATTGAAATTAATCAATACATTATTGGTCTTGTCCTCTAGTTTTTTATTTCTTGAGATTTTTTCTGCTCTTGAATCATCCATTCTTTAGAAGTGTCTCTTGATTATCTTCATCCATTTTTTTTTAGTGGTGAATAATATTGTAAACATCAAAACTTCTTTTTTTGTTGTACAGCTAATTATGCTTCTGTTCCCCAGCGAGAGTGAATATTCTTAAACGAATTCCATACGAAAATTTCATACCCTTTACTTGAAGCAACTTGTCAGATCCAAATGCCTTTCCATATTCTAGTTGTTTTATAACTCCTCAAAGTGCTTTTCGATGTGATGTTTCCTTCATTCCTACCCCTCATTCCTTCTCGTGTAGATTTTTCGTAGTTGTCATCATTAGATTCAGCAGTAATTGGAAATACCATTTCCACCTCTCCTGTATTTAATTCAGAATCCTCATATTCAACTAAATCACTGTCTTGGATGAATTTTGAGGGGAATAATTGTTCCTTGTTTCATAATTGGAGGATTTCAAGACAGAATATTTGAGATTTTGCAGTGTCAATCATACTTTACACATAGGGTGATGATATAACCCAATAGTCGAGAATTCATGAAATGGTATTCACAACTTCTTTGAGTTGATAAATCGTTATTTTCCATTTGACTGCCTGCTGAATTCATTTATCGATGTGTTCGATATAAAAGAGCTACTGATATTTTTTCTCAGAAGAAATCGAGGTTGATGTGCCCAGAGAGGTGTAATAATCGCCTTGCGGAAAATGAAATCCCCGAGTTCCACCAAAAAATAAAACAAAGCTGATGGAAAATGTTTGTTAATTCCCTTAACTTTTAGCATTTCGGAAATAATCTCGGGTTTCCTTACATAAACTGGTACTCGAATGAAGAGGATTACCCAAGAAATTTAAAAGATCATTAAAACAGTTCTGTACGACTCCAGAACAATTGTACAGTGTGTCTGATGCAGAAGTTACAAAGTCACAACTGAAATATTCGAACATTATCAAAACCTGCCCCGGAATGTGTTTCCAGTGAATATTTATCATCCCCTATTCAAAAATGAAATCGTCGAAAAATGGTCTATTTATTCAAGCAGGTGGTTGTGACAGCTCGCCAGAAAGTGCGCTGTTGCCACTTCTCTTTTTCTCCAACGATTCTGCAATAAAGAGTTGGGTTAAGTACATTATTCGAATTGTTTTGATTTTCTTTGGGCCGTGGATGACTGAGGATTTCCAATGGAACTAACTAACTTTATTAGCAGGTTAAAGATTTCTCCTTAAATAAATTGTGTCATCGTAGTGAAGTGCAGCGTTTTTCTAGTCCACAAAGAGAGAACTCCTGATGCACTGAGTCCTGACAGTCAATCGTTGAAAGGTCCTAGATACTGGCTGCTATTTAAGGAAGTCGGATACTCCGACTGTAATAAATATATTCTTTTGTTGAATTCCGCAGATTCATCCAAAGATTATCCTCAGGGTGCGCCAGGCGGATATTAAAGTAAGTGCCCTTCTCCTGCGGGATGAATGAGCCCCAACACCAAATTAGATTCGTGCTGACCCGAAGGACGTAGGGCGAAGGGATGAAAAATGAAAGCATTCGAGCGAGTCGGCGAAAAAAATCGCCGGATCACGTGCAGGGTCCGTAACGGTCCCGCAGTTACAGGTGTCCCAACAATCATTCGGGATCACCAGTGAATCCCGGGCAACAACAAGATTCTCCCGGTGTATGTCCTGACCAGCTCACGCAGACTTTTCCAGGAGACTGGATGCCAGCCTCTGCGTCTCCGATCGGTTCGGTTCAGTCTGTGCCGGGTTGCCAACGGGAGAGGATCGCTCCCGCTCCAGGCTCTTCCCGCCACTTTTCACGTAACACCGCTCGACCCGAACATGACAGATGATTTTCTTTAACAGCACCCAGGTAGGCATGGATGCTCTCATATCGATCTACGGCTGTCTCTTCTTGGTCGGCGTCGTCGGGAATGGGACTCTGGCTGTGTCGCTCTGGTGGGGCAGAGGCTCCAAGAGCCCCCTGCTGATGGGGCTGATAGTCGCCGACTTCTTCGTCTGCTGCTTGAGCGGACCCACCACAGTCGCTCTCCACGCTGTACCGCACAAGTCGCTGGCTTGGATCCTCATTGGGGAATTTATACAGGTATGTGTTGGAGACTGCTTTGGATGTGGGGGAATCACTAAATCGTTAATAATTAAGCTGCAGTAGTTTGGTGTGACATCTGACGTGGTTTGAATGTTTCAAGTATCAAAACTTCACGTGTTTGAACGCTTAGCACGGGAAACACTACACGTCAAATTGAAACTGGCACAGATTCATTTCATTGGTTGTAGAAATGGCATTCTGTTAGTGGTGATTCTTCACCTAATTGAGAAGTCGATTTAGCAACTTCCTCATCAGAAAATGAATGGCGTTTTCCTTTCACGTAAAGCCCGCCTACATAAATACGAGTAGTCCATAAAAGCAGAATACTCAACGTAATAGAAATACATCTCCTGAATTTTGGTGAAGAGAAATGCTGTGTAATAAAGCTGATATTATATTTTATCGTGATATAACTGTTATGTATCGAAGGATGCTTCTTGTTTGCACGCTAATGGTCGAAGTTTCAAGTTACCCTCAGGAAAACCATTCCAATTCCTTCTTTGATTTCGTTTCCGAAGGATGTTGGAGTGATAACGATACCAATTCCAAACCGCGCCAGGAAATTAATCATTCCGAAACAATAAAATGGAAATATTTGCTCTACTGATCCCTTCTGTCCCCTTTCATCTCCCCTAATGAGTCTAGGATTCCAAATGTTTTCAGTATAACGAGGATCCACAGAATCCCAATGAACAATGCTTGTTAACGGTGCAATATTATTGGATTGAAGGGGAGCATCTGGTGTTCTGAATTTAAATAGAAAACCAACAACGTAGTGCTGTCAACAACATGCTGTGCACATGGATCAGTAAAAACAAACTCCTCACTGTTTGGCGCATGGGGATCGTTTCCGTGGCTGAAAAAATGGGGATAAGCGCGCTGAACAAGAAAAGTTGTAGATCTGTCACGCAATTCGTTCCCTCATTCCCGATGTTTACAAGGCGGAATTTCTGGATAAGCTGGTATTATTATGGGACCGAAGAATAGAGCTTCCTCGGAGTTTTGACAGTGACACACCAAATAGCCGGAAGTAGTATTTCTGTGAAATTGAATTGGGACTGGATGTTTTTTCGGGCGATCCATTCTTTCAGGCAATCGATTAGCTCGAGAAATCTGCATTCGATAGAGTCTCCGAACGCTATTATTTGAACCCGAGGCAAATACGTCCGATGTTCTCTGAAGCTTTCAAGAAAACGTCATCATCTAATTCCGGCATTTTCTGGATCCGCAGAATATGCATATAATTTCTGTTGGAGAGGCAACATTATCATCTGAATTAGACTTGGTAGATTTGAATAATACAGGGGTATAATAAGCCATCAACTTAATGAGGTCTTGCTAAAAAATCAACAAGAATATCATAAATTCTTCCTCACCAAACTGAGACTCAAAAGATAAAAGGAAATTGGACCATTCAAGGGAGAGTCTTGGTGTTTTTTGGAGAATATTAAATGTATTCCTGCTGAAAAAGTTACCAGAAACAATTCATGAGAAAACTCCAACTATATGCACTTCGAAATTGTAATATGCTGCTGCTTGTAAAATATTGCATTCAAATTCATTTCACGAGGCGTCCTTATGAGCCTCATATGAATATGAATATAGAATCGCCACCTTTTCAATCAACTCCTGTTTTAATCATGAAATTGTCCGCCCTGGAAGAGAGGGAATGGAAATGTACGAAACACGGTAATCGATCTGGGTCAGACCGAAATACAAAAAAAAAGAGGTTCGTCCTCCTATTAATAGATTCACAACTTTCTTTCACTGGATTTAACAACGATTTCATCCCTTGTCGAGAGAAGTTCATGTTTATACAAATCCTTTTGTCGAGAGAATATGGAAAATATCATTGGCAGAGAAGAATTCATGCCTAGTAGCCGCAAGAAGAGGAAAAACTGCACAAAGTGAAAGAATTCTCCGACCACAAAGAATATGGGCGGGTATTAAATCTTTGTTAACTTCGAAATGTCGAGGAATATCCAGGAATACAAAAAGGATATGTCAGTGTAGGAATCAGGATTTGATTTTCTCCGAATATGCTCAATAGGTGCACTATCCACAAAAGCAGGTGGCCAAATCTCAACAGAACAATTCCCTGAATTGGAATAGTAGATGAATCGACAATTTCTCCAGAAGTTTTCAGGTAATTCTTTCTCGAGAATGTTCCGAAGTCGTTGTGAAATCTTCAATGTTCGTTTATTGACTTTTGATGTCTCCTGTGTCATCTTTCAAATGTAGATGGATAAATCAAGTGGGCACTTAGATCACCAGATCCGCTTCGCAGAACACAGAACTCATGCAAATTCCATTTCAATGATATCGTATGATAAATCAGAATCGATTGAATAACCAAAAGCCAACCATCTATCATGGAACTGGGAGAAACTTTATGGATTCTACTGCTACGTCTCGCAATAATGTCGTTAAATTTCCTCCAACTTCCAAGTAAAATAGAAGTTTCATACTCGGTAATTATTATTCAACTCCAATTGACGGGATGTATATGTATCTGCCTATCAGGAGTAGTTTCGACTTGAAGCTAATACAGACTCAAACAATTCGATTATATACTATGATGCTTCAAAGTGGCATTGTCCTCGATGTATCCTTCAATGATTCATACATGTTAATGACTTGGAATTGATATCTAACCCGGCGTTTACACTCCACACTTCCTGTCTCTGTCGGTAATATTTCCCTGCGCCCTTCTGGGACGATATGTTCACACTCAGTCCTCATACTTCTTCCCCAGTGGGAAACGTTTAGGTTAGTTATTGTGGCGACAATTGACACTTGACAATTCATTGGTCGATTGGGTGAAGTGCAAACTCGACATATCCTGCATGAAATTCGTCATTTTGTGTAATTATTTAGTTGAAAGTGAAACCTAACAGCATCTGCAAAAGTTGTTAGTATGCCATAATTAAATTATAGTGAGCGAAGCTTCTTCAATTTGATGAAACCCGAAGTACCATAAAAGTGGTTTGTTTGAGAAACGTGAAGCCTCTTCAAAATTAAGTTTTGAAAGATTGTTTGATAGAAACTCTGTTCATAGCATGGACTTCAATTTAATGTCACATTCCATGCAATTTTACCGAAAACTCATTCATATAAGGGAAGTCAATTCGATTTTGAACTTTTTGCTCAGAAAAAATCCCAATAAATATAATTATTCTCAAACACAGCCTTTTTCTTTTTACGAACGCTATTTTCTTGTTTTTGCCATCAACTTCGTAGACATCCAGTATACTATAATCGAATTGAACCTTCATCCGATGACCTATTCAAGTTTTCTTTATATGAATCAAATGAAAATTCGAGACGTACAAACTATAATGAGTTATTGATTGAGGAAAATGGAACCGACGCAATCTGAGAGTAATCTTTCAATTTCTCATTAGGCAATTGAAAGGATTTTCCAGAATGAAGAAGGAATATTCTGCATTCACGTGATAAATTGCGTTTCGTAACAATCGGTACCAATTCTATTCAATTATTTTTATTTTGTTGGTGAAAAGAAGGAGCAACTTTGAGGTTATGCCGTAAACAAAATAATTTGCATGTTTAGAACTTTCCAAATTATCCAACTGCATCTACGACCCCAACTGTTTATTGCCTAAAGGGGTAGCGGCGACACATTTTTCAACCCTGCAAACAACTTGACCTGTTTTTGTTTTCGAAATATCATTATTCCTCTGATTATTGTGATGATCCAACTGATCATAACCTTCATACACAATAGAAATTTATGTGTTGGTACTGACAGTTCTAAATCACGTATGTTTGTAACAAAAAAAATATATACTATGTTGTTTTTTGAACTTTAACAACCAATAATTTTTTTATCGTGGAGACATTGTTTTGAAAGTGAGTTCTTTCATTCGTAATGAATATGGTCGTATGAAATCTTCGTCTAGACGACGTACCTACTACGATATTTTCGAGATGATTCCGATGTAATTCAATTTAATTGATAATAAACAGTCTTCATTTCAGAAACACATATTCCGAAATTATTACACAGCCAGACGGGAGCGCTTTGGAATATTTATTTATGCTTTACATGATATTCACGAAAATCGTATACACGTCTAGTATGCCATTCATTTCCAGTACATATACAGTAAGAGCGAGACAAGAGTTTATGGGGAAAAATTTGTATATTTTCATACTCGTAAATCGTGACAACTGAGTTGAGGTGCGTTCAGAAACCACGCAGCGTTATGACGTCACAACTGCTAAACATATTAATATCCAACTCGGACGTAACTGAAGCCCCAAAAAAAGTACAGGTGGCGACTCTTTGGCAAAAATTGTTGAAGAGGCTCCAATGTTCGTATGAAGGCTGAGAATCAGCAGTTCTGACGACGTAAGGAGCCAAATTTAGAGGTTTCAAAGTGTACTTTTTTAGAATATACACTATCATTCATCGTTGTATTTGATTTCGAAGCAGGTTTGAAGCGAATTTATGATTCTGTGATCATACTACACAGGACGTTTGGTAATTCATGTCCAAATTTTGCTTTCGTGAATTCCAGTCGTTTCCAGTTTCTGCCAGCACCCTCTCGATGATGGCCATATCTATCGACCGCTATTTCACTGTGAAGAACTACCGCCCAATCGGACAAGTAGCCACCCGAAGACAAGTTTTGAGTGTAGCCGTCGCAGCCACCTGGGTTTCGGCGGCCATCCTGGCTTCCTTCCAGATCATCTCCAGATTCAGGCAACCGTGGAAGAAAGGACTGATCATCAGCAGAATCACCATGGCTCATATCATCCCTGCTTTCACGGTCTTGATGAGCCATCTGGGAGTGCATTCCAAGTTGACGGCCCTTTCTTTGACAGCTAGAGCCAAGCATGGAGAATTGCCCCTCCCTATACCCCTGATGAGACGACCCACGCATGTCATCATTGTTGCCGGAATGCCAAAGGTACGTATACGTATTTCTGATCCAGTACGTTGACGTAAAGATACGATTTGACATCTACGCGTGACATTTCACGTCATTTTTTATTCTGAAATTCTCGACGCGAAAAAGTAACATTTCCGGACGTGCATGTTGAGAATAGAGGCAGCAGCTGTGACGTCATCGGCGACCTTGATGAAGGGACAAACAGAACCATTTGCATTAGGAATATGGGCAATTTCATTGCGAATTTTATAGTGAATATAAAACCTCCTTATCCAGTAACAAGCGATGATACTCTTCTCGACTCATGAAAAATAAGGAGAGCTTCCCAACTGATTAATTCACTGATCAACATATTTGTGATCGCGTGAAAATGGACTGGAAGCGGGTCATGTTGAACAATTGCACAGCAACCCGAAATAAGACGCTTTTCTCTTTAAAGTACTCGAGGGAAAGACTATCCACTACCTGAACTATAAAATAAAATTTAACTATGCTTGAATTTCATGTCCACATCATGTCATACGTTCCGCAAATAAAATTTGATGCAATTTCTTTCTCAACAAAATAACCCAGTTACGCATTGGAGATAATCAAAACTTTTGACAAACAGACACTTGTCAAATGTTATAGACAGTCCTACCAACCCAAGAAAAATTACTAGCCCTCCTAAAGCCCGGGAAATTCAAATAACAATATCAACTAACTTTTCGATCACAGTTTGATGGCAGTGAAATCACGTGGGATGTATAGTGAACTTCTTGTAGACATGACGTGGGTATCAGCCTTTCCTATGAATTATTGCTAGTGACTAACCTAGCATTGTGCCACGCTTCTGTATGTGCCCTTTTTTAAGATATTTTCCTGCCCACCACATGTATGAATGCACAACTTTCTACTAACATATACTGACTTTAAAATGACTCAAACCCACAAACAGGGGCGGATTCACGAAGTTGCTTCAATATGCATTTCATTTATACGTTCTATCAGCAGAAAACGTATAATGGAACATCAAAAAATTGTTACTGGGCCCTTCACTGAAGTTATAATGACTTGCTAAATGTTCTGCCCTGTATATTATTAATGCTTCAACCCAACAGAGGTAACAATCTGATCGTCCCGACAATACGTTCACTTCATGAAAACATGATGAAAAACGGGCTAGTTCAGTAGGGCCTTTGAGATTCAACGGAGTAAAGGGAATTCGCAATTTCAAAGGGATAGAACATGGCACTATCGAATCAAGACCGTGTGTGATATCTGCAAGGTTGTGTTTTCCTTCGTATTCAACCCCAGTTAACGGTCGTGAAAGCTTCTACACTGTTTGTTAGCGGAACATGAATTAGTCATACAGGGGGTTCAGCCACGAGCTTATATCTCGAGCTGAAAAATCGACGCTCGCGAGTTTTTATATGCGAATGAATGAGCTTAGAGAGGAAATGTTTTCCGCTTTATATTCAAATTACCAAGTTCAGAGTGTATTTTATTTTCTTACCCCACCGAGTCATTTCAGTTTCCAATTACGTTAAAGGCTTCTGCGAGCTTCAAATTTAATGGGACGCTGGTCGAGAGTCTGGACTCTGGACAATTCAATTGAATTGTCTCAAATAAACATCTAATTAATTGGGATAATATCCTGATTATGTGATATGAGTATGTTACAAGGTGGTGGCAAAAAAATCAAATCGATTTTCTTTGTCACTCGTTTCCAAACCTCTGTTTGAAGAGGCCCTTTCAATCCTTAAGGACGTTGCGGGTCGTCTGTCTTATATTACAGCGTTCAACAAAAGAATAACCAGCAATCGATTTTTCAGCGATGACGCAAAATGATATCGAATATGAGATGAAGCCAAAGAAAATACAGAATGTTCAACGATTCATGTTCAGTTCACGATCAGTTTGTTTTTGTGGCACAAAAGATTTGATATATTTTCAAATGAGACACTCAACGATAACTCTTATCACAACTTTTCTCTGAACTGGAGAGTATTTTTGATGATGAAGAGAGTCATATTGATAGGATAGCCGTAATATCGACTCTATTGACTGTACTGTAAATGGTTCATTCATCCCCTTCTGAAAAGTTCAGACTGTAATACTCCGTTGAAGAACATCCCATCAAGAAAATCCCAAACTTTGATGCTCCCTCAGAATTGAACAACTTTCTTCACCTCGCTATATCAGTTTGAATCTTTCATTATTTAATATTAGAAAGATTACGGAATTTGACACCTAACGTTAATGAAGGAAAAATCGTCACGCACACAGCCAGCCGTTTCAGGCACTAATTTTCAGTATCATAGAAACCAAACATCATTATCTCGAATGGTTTACTTCCAAGAATCATCCCAAAGTGAGGGAAACACAAACTCAGTGTAGGAACTCAACTTCGTCAATAAGTTTCTGAGTAAATTCGTGAATCTAAGGAAACTGCTGACATTTCAACAGCTCACAGATACAGACAAGGAAGACAACCATAGGCGTGACGAAGGAGGGGTTATTGGGGTCGTAACCCCCTTTCCCATTGCTCAGAAGAATTAAAAAACAAATTGCAAGTAACAATTTGGAATAATAAAAATACAAGACAAAATATGATGGATTCACACTCAGATTGAGCAAGGAAGTGTGTGAACACGATACTTCTCATGCTTCTGCTGCTGCCTCTCGCATTACTTGGTGCAACGTCGTATTATAAGCGAGCATTCACCAAAATATGTAGCTAGTTTTTGTGTTTTCAGGGCCGAGAACAGATGAGAATCCCGACTGCTCAGGACACCATGGAAGAGACTGCCCCACCGACTTCGACTCTGCGCAGCCGCCGACGTCTCGCCAACTGCCTGCTGTGCTTATCCCTCTTCTTCTTCATCTGCTGGTTGCCCTACGTAGCCTCCCAATTCTACGAGGAACTCATGGAAACGCCCCCCGAATACGTCAGACAGATCACTCTCTTTCTAGGCCACATGCACTCTGCCATCGGACCCCTCTTGTACTGGAGCATGAACCACAAGTGGCCGAAAGGCCCGTGCAGCAGACTACGCAACATGAATATCTATCGAAGCGCCTCGTCTACCAACGAGGCCGCCCTTGGTCCCTTCAATCCCCGACTCGTTCGACCCCCTCCCTACAGAAGGAGGTCTTCCCAGTATCTTTACTAACTCAGTGATCCCCCTGTGTTGACGTGCATTACACTTGTCGTCTATTTGCCCCCCTCGAGAGTCTAGAAGCCATGTTGAAGAAGTTACAATGAAAATTTTATCCGACGTTATGGGTGTGATGGAGAAGGCTGAATGGGACTTTTCAATGTTGATGTTTTCCACACCTATCTTCCCGTCCGATTTTCGAATTTTCTCAAATTCCGCTCACAGTCAGGGGAGGGTCTTTAAGTCAATGGATATCTCACCGCTTACACGTTTGCTGACTTCGTAGTTGCTGTTTTCAAGATTCATTCATGTGTTGCTTAGACACGTTTATATCAACGAAGATGTTACATACCTCTATTATGTATGTGTATGTTTGTATGTTCGATGTTATCTTCCGGTTCATCTTGAGTTTGAGAATATTCAGAAAAGTCGTCGAATGTTTCGAGCTCCCTCTCGAAAGGAAATGTAAGCATCGGTAATTTGGAAAACCTGCTGGATCTGTTACATGCTAGCTTTATTCAAAATCTCCCAAAAAATAAATGAATACGCTCGGGACAGCTCCCGTATCGTATTCTACACACGCGTTGAACAATCCTATATCACATTTATTTATTTTTTCGCAGGAACAACGGATTGTATTTTCTCACGAAGATATTTATTTCATTTATTTTTATATTGTCTATCATAAATGTGAATCTATGCTAATGTCAAATCAAAACTACTATGTATTGACAATAAATGTTGAACAAACTCAGTTTCAATCGATAACCATTTCTACAGGGTGTACATTTATATTTAAGTGAAGGCCCCATTTCTGAAAGGTAAGTACAATAAAAATACAGCACAAAACTGTCGAAACACTCAGATTCGAATATGGAAAGTTGAAAGAAACTCAGGTGCTCTCAGTATAACATGTTCAAATTCCATATAAGAGAGTTTTCCGTCTCCATCAACGTCTCCTTCTTCAACAACTTTCTCCACAATCTGCTGCCTGTCCTCAGGAGTGAGTTCCTGGGTGTGTTTCGTCAGAAGAAGAACTGCTTGGTCGAGATCCTCTTGCCCTATGTGTTGGTCCCCATCGAAATCTGTGACCGAGAGAAAACAATTCAGTTTTTATTCTGAATAGGAGAAATAAAACACTAACCGTAGATGCGGAACGCGTAAAAAACTTTTATATCTCTGGGTGCTTGTTCACTAAAAACTGAGAGTAAATCTAGAAAGTCTTCAAAGGATAAATTGCCTTTCCCATCTCTGGAGAATACTTCGCATATCCGTTTCTTGAGAGGATTCTCCTGGAAATAAATATAAATGATGCGTGGCGTTTTTTTGTGCCTGCCCGAGTTGATATTACGTGCAATTCTGGAAGTTTCTCGATGCTGTCTTCCAGTGGAATTCGAATGCTAACGGCTTGATTTTTCTTCATCTGCTTCGGAACCAGATCCGGTCGAATTTCACGAAACCGTTTAAAAACCCTAAAAATCATCAAGAGTTTGGTGTAAAATACGGGTACCAACCTTTTTCGATTTCAATTGACAGACAAATTTCATCAAGTCATCACAGGACGTGATTTAATTGGGCGAAGTGATCAAATCGAATGAGAGAGTTGGGTGAAAAAAAACTCGATATGTCAGGTCTTGTCAAAATCGACTTTTGAAAATTATATAACAAACTTTTCATCAATCTATTGTGGTGATAAATATCAATTGCTATTCAACGTTTTCACCCATGAATCTATCTTCGCGGAATTTCTCGATAGTATTTATTTATCTACTTACACACCTCAATATTTCCTTTCTGGTGAAAAATGTGCAGTCCTAGGGAACAAGAACAAACAGTTAACACATACCACACCAACACCCCAAATCGTATACCTGATAATTTTCTAACTGTTCATCCGTGAACGTCACTAACTTATTCCCCATTGTAGTTTCATGTCGAATAATAAGAATTTTTTCCCTCCAGTAACTTTGCCACACACCGTCCAGTCGCCATAGCAACCGAGGTGCGGCTAATAGTAATTTATTAAATCTATATTGATCGTGTACGTAAACTCAATTCATTATATACCCCATTAGGAGTCAATACAATATAATTAAAAGTGTATATTATGGAGCGACAATCCAAATCAAATGGACTTCACGTGAGCCATGAATTATTGCCCTGATAAAGGTCCAATGATGGATGAGAAATTGAACAAAGTATAACAGTTGTGAAGAAAATTATATCGAGTATTGAGATTCAATCCATTCCAGATTAAATTTTACCGCCAATGCAGGAATTCGCACGTACTGCCAATGGCTTGAATGATTCTGATTGGTTTGTGCGAACCGCCTGCTAGGAAGTCTTGTCGATTTCAATTCTTGCGAAAAATCTCAAGGTTGTTTGTTGTTGTGTATTTATTGGCGAATTGGGGTTATTTTGTTTTGTTTTCTTCTGAGATAAAAAATACAATGGCTGAAGGTAAAAATAGGCAGCCCTCCAGCCGCGTTCAACGGGCAAGAAGTGAAATGTCCCACAACCGTTCCAGTGGGTCAATGAGGAAGGAATTCCGGAATGTAAGTTTCCGATTCAAAAATCTCTAACCCCAAAAAATAATGCCTTTGTGTATTCCGCAGGAATTTTTCACTAGACTGAGATGTAATCGTAGCAGGAGTGTTGACAGATTCAGACAAATCGTTGAAGATTATGGAGAAATTATTTCGTACAGATCAATTTCAGACTTGCGAAGAGTTCTTGAAGTAGATCCAGAGGCATCAAACCTCATGAAAGATGTAGAGGTGAATGAAGTTCTGAATCAAATCGAGCAAGAATTGGCCCAAGTGGTTCTGGAAGATCAAGGGGATCGCCATGATCTGGAAGATCAATCAGAAACTGAAGATATTCTCAATAGGCATTTAGTCCCATGTGAACTGTGTCACAGCTTGTCTCCTGAGATGAGTATCTGTGCTCAATGCACATCTCATCTCCAAGAGGAATTCCGAAAATAATATAGTCTTCATTGAGTGTGCTATTATGTTAGGTGTCGTTAGTTCAATTGGATAGCAGTCTAACTTTCCTTGATGTTCAATGTTAAGGTTCGAGCAAAATAAGACTGAAGCATTTTTGTACCCATAATTTAATTATTTCATTTTCATTAAGGTTCAAGTTTGATTACTATCCTGCCTATCAAGTGTTGATTTATTGTATAGTATTTTGAAAGATCTTTATCCATGGACACATTTGTAATAGCAGAGCTGTTGCATTATTATGTTGATTTGACTTAATTTTTTCAAAATGTGAGAACTGTTTGTGATATAAAATAAATTATTGATATTGAGAAAACATGTGGATTTGTTGATTTTCATTGCCAAATTGAAACTGGACCAAATAAATTCTAAGTGAGGAATGAAAAAGCAGATATATTAATATACAGGTATATTTCAGTACATACAAAGTGTCACTACCAATTACATAGAGTTTTTTCAATTATTCCAGACCAGAATTATGTATACTCTACTAAAAAATTCTGTGACACTAACACAAATACGTAAGATGATAAATTAACTGAAAGAACTCATAACAAAGGACAATAAATGTAATTCAATTATGCAAACTTGAACAAGATATTCTCTGTGATCCAAATGTCCGAAAAAACGATTATTTAAATCAAACAAAGATTGATAAACTGAAGGATGCCATCACATTAGCTAAGACTTTCTCATAGTAAGCATGGTATTAATTTCCCAAATAATTCTTCTGATATGATCGATAACTTCTTTGAGCTGCTTGTTCTTCAAAACTACTTGCTCCATGACTTCTTTACTTTCTTCGCAAGCCAATCTGTATGCTTCCGAATTCTTTTTTTCATCATGTTTTGGTTCAACTTCATCTTTCAGTGGAATTAGACTCTCAATATGGGTGTATTCCATGCCTTGGAGCTGACAGTTCTCATTGCACTTCTCATAAATGAGCCGCAATCTCTTGAACAACACTCTAATAGTTCTCAACAATTCTTGTACTTTGGCCTTCTTTTCGTTGCTCACATTCAGAGATTGTGGAGTTCCGTTTGGAGGCTTGAAATGAACAATACATTACTCTCTGAAAACAAAAGGTTGGGTTTATTTTTTACCTGTATTTGCTTCAAAGTTTGGAACACTTCTTGGGTTCTGCTGACAATATCATGGACTGTTTCTTGACCTAGTCTACAGAGGGAAGCTGTGTTGAATTCTTTGGACTGTTGTTGCTGTTGCTGCTGAACAGGCACTGAAGCAGGAGTAGGTGCAACACCCATAGTTTGTTGGGGCATTTCATGATGATTTAAGGCTGGAGTGAACTCTAGAATGTTGAAAACAGTTTGCTGAACTCAATCAGAATATACATGAATAAGAAAAGTATTTGAATTCAACTGAGGTGCTTACCCATTGGTCTTTGTGGCATAGTCATTTGTGGTGGTGTCTGATGAGGTGTCAACTGATTACCATTCATGGGACTTGGCATATTGTAATGCTGATTCATCTGGCTCAACATTGGAGAGCCACCATTAACATTCATATTCGGGGTCATCTGATTACCCATAGTGCCATTCATAGAATTTGCCATTTGGGGTACCATTGGATTTCCCATTGGATTGTTCGACATTTGCACTGGCATTTGATTAGGCAAAGTGTTCTGCATTACTCCTGGAGTCATTTGAGCTTGCATTGGAGATGGACCAAAAGAATTTCTCATACCTTAAAAAAGGATATTATTGTCACTAATTGTCAGAAGAAAAAACTAAGGCACCAATTCTCATTATTTCCTTACCAGGTTGCTGGGGATTGTTCATATTCTGCAAGAAGTGGTGCGGTGGTGCTGCCATGATCGTTGCTAGAAAAAGTAATTGTTGTTTATGGTTCTCACAGTATCTGGTTTAACATCTAGATATTTGGAAACTCCGTAAAAGAGAACGACCCCAAAACAGCCATATATTATGAATAACTCTATTGTTTCTTTTTCACTGTTGATGTTGTTGACTTCTGTGGCCAAGGATTCTGCCAATACAAACACTCTATTGAGATCTATCATTTAGAATGATTATTTTTGAAACTTGGATATAAAAATTTCCACAGATAACTAACCTCCAAATACGATAAACAGGAGATGACACTGTAAACAATGCTAAAACTGGAGGATACGACAAGAAACTTTTTAGTTCGTGGGACAGAACAAGAGTCTGTCTTTTGTCACTGGCTATTTGTGAAACCATAGAAACCGTTTGCCCGTCAAGAACTAGTAGCAGTTGACATATCAGACAAAAATTTTCCCCAGATTCATATTCAAGTGTTCCATTTGAAATTCGCAAATTCAAAGTTACTAAACGAAGTGAAAATGATACATAAAACGAACTGTCTCGTACTGATCGTAAATGGAAATAAAACACAATTAACATTGAAAATTATATTGGCATGAAACATGGCACATTTCTAAAAGACATGCATATTAAAATATTGACTTCAGAAGAATATCGGAATTGTCAGGCACTATCGAATTTAAATTTGTACAAATATATCACAGTATACTGAGCCGTTCTTCTCAGGAGTTTGTAACAAAAATAATTCCATAGTTGTACACATTCTTGAATTCAAAATAAACAACAATAAACAAATAAAAACAATAAAACTATCGGTACAGATAACGGATACGTAAGTCTCATAAAAGTCAGTATTGTATTAAAAACTCGTACACATTAAAAAATTTAAGGCTATCTTAAAATTATCAGTTTCCCAAAATGATCATCCACGTTAAAAATTGAGTATTCGAAATGAAATGGTCAACTGCAATTTTAGAGATGAATCAAAATTGCAATCAATTGGCAATTATTCCAGACCAGAGATAAAAACAAATACAGTTGACGAATCCATTCAGTAGCGACTTCTGGTATGATTGACAGAGCTCAGTGTCTTCGTTTTTTTGAGGTTCTCTATATACAGCATGTAGATCCTGAAAAAAATGTATGATGAATTTTCCATATTCATCTCGATCAGAAAAAGTATCCTTACCCCTCTAGATGTATGCAGATCCAATGATAAAAGCATAAAAGCACCGAAGTACTCCTCGTGTAAAATAACATGATGTTGAATATTCCCATCCGACGAAATAAAACTTCTGCTGTGGTCAACATATCGAACCAGCAACAACTTGGCCAACCCCTGATACCAAGTCAGAGGCTGATTCAACAGTGATCTTAAATTCGGGTGTAAATGGCACACATGTTCGAGCCTAGCCAAATTTTTCAGTTCCATGAATTCTTCGTAAGATAAGCTGCTAGAGCCCTGAGGGGATATCAGTCGGTTCCACAGCAAATGTGTTCTACAGTGGACCATTCCTGTAACAAAATAATGATCACCAGAGGCAGGTGACATTTCAGACGGTAGATTGACGACCTGCGCATGTTATTCAACATAGAAATTGACACATGACGCACGCCACATAGTACACTAAGTGCAATTTTACCAGATATTTGACAATAAAGTGACTGACCTCTATCTACCATTTCTCTGATATGTTTTTGTGTTGTATAAGCTTTATCCAATATCAGCTGCTGCATTAATTGTTCATGCGATGAATAATACCCGAGATAATTAACGGACTCTTGTATTATTTCGACGTATGGTAATGAGTTAGATGGTTGACTAGCTATGGATCCTGGTTTATTCGCAGCATCGTCACTGTCCCTATTAGACACGTCACTCTGCTCCAAAGAACTAGAGATTTCCGGTTCATTGGGAGAAGTGTCACTGCTTATTTCAAGCTCATTGGGTTCTCTTTCAAGAGCAGACAAACTTCTCGCTGTACATGAGACAGTCCGGAACTTGCCAAGTTTTTCGTCGACCTCAAATTTCGGATATATTTCCCTGAAAAGCAGCTACATTGAAATATCACTCAAGGCTTGGGCGAGTTTTACCTTTTGGAAGTTAAAATCAAATAGTATCTCAAATGCAGCACATTGTCTTTGGGGCTATACGGTGTACAGAGATTATTAACGACCAATGTGATCTCGAAATCGTCAGTGCGATGGCGATCTTGGGAATCTTTGTATGACACTTGAGGGGTGCTAGTGACTTGAACCAAGATGAACTCTGATTCATTCTCGTGAACATCCATTTCAAACACTTTGAAATCATACTGGCTCACGTTTGACAACAAGTAATCGTACAACTGCTTGCCTTCGGTCACTAAATTTTTTATCGTCAATGTATCTGAAAATTTCAAAGAATCAGACATCAGGGGTATTCGAAAGGTGTTGTTTTTACCAGTGTGAACTAAATTTCGAGCAAAATTAGGAGCTTTGTTGTAGTACTTCAAGAAGTCGTCCAAAAACTGATGGACGTTATATCTTTCACACACCTTATTGACTCCTGGATTACCTGACACGTAGTTATATATGCTACGCAGATGATAGTCATAGGTGAAAGAGTGGAGATGCATCAGTGTTTTCACTCTGTCGCATTCATCCAAAAAACTCAATGTGAACTAAAACGCAAAAGGATGCATTGTCAAGTTCTAGGTAAACATCGAATTCTTCTTCTTACCCTGTTTATAGAAGACCTTGAACTGATGTTCTGCAGTCTATTGCATTCTATAGCAAGAAGCTTGATCATGAAAAACGGTTCGCAAAATTCCACAGTGAAAATCAATATACCCCCCAAGATAGTCTTCTGTATGTAAAAAACGTCATTATAAGACGATTTGTCTTTGGTCCACAAGCTGCAAAATTCCCGATTAAACCACCCGAAACACTCGAACGACTACAACAATACCTTGATTGCCCATCCTGGGGATTGTCAATTTGCAAAGGCATGAAACCCAACGTTTGCATGTAGTGCCTGTACTCCAGGAAAAACCCGTAGCAAAGTTCCGTGTGCCACTTCTCCTTCTCCTCCGAGCTCATTCGGTCCGCGAGCTGTATAGCCTGCGAGGGGTACAGCGAGTGATCCCTGGTCGAAGCCGATTTCAGCCGCCACCTAGGTAAAAACAGCAAAGGCGTGTGACAGAAATGCAGCGCGCGGGACTTCTGCATCAGCAAGAATATTTGCGGCACCGTCACGGTGCTCGTCCTCGATTGGTACATGGAGTGCAGCGTTTTCATCTCGTCTCGGTTACGCTTCTCGATGGTTTTCATCTCGCGCATCTCCAAGGTGAACCTGACCACGGGGTCCGTGGAGGTGTACTTGCAGATCCGGAAGCTGTCTCTGAAGGCTTCCAATGTGGCCGGCAGGTTGTACGTTGATTGAACGCGCTTGTGGGAATGGTCTTTCGGGAACGACATCGTCGCCTCGACGCTGCCTATCAGGCTGGCGTAAGGATTATTGGAGATCATCTGCAAGAGGGGTTAATGCAAGTATTGAACACTTGAGGCAACATAAGTTTGAATTCGATAGTTAGATGGATTAATGAAAGAACAGAAATTACTTACGAAAATCTTTCTGGTGAGAGGCTGGTTGTGAAACAGCCCCAGCTTCTGGGATATCACGGAATTCAAAAAACACGACCTCACGCAGAGCCATAGCCCCAAATTGGCGCAGCTTGTGGTGAGCTTATCGATGCTATCTTTGGTCCAATTGTACGTGTAAATAACGATCTAAAAACCGGTTGACTCATTAAAACTGCTTCCGTCTCCGAACCATTACTCACGTTATCATTCTCCACGGATATCCAAACAATCTTCTGCCTAGGAATAAAAATATTATTGCACGAAGCCGGCACGAACTTCTGGGTATGTTTGAGAGTATGCGGACTGATGCAATCCGGTAACTCAGATCCGTTATTAATCGCGATCATCGCAGACCATTGCTCCAGGTTTCGGGATATCACCACGTACTTTGCAGGTATCAAATTCGATGTTCCGTTTGACGCATACATATCTTCGCTTTGAGAGTTGACAGCGTGCGTTGGAATGCATTTGAACAGTTTCGGCGAGTCTTGAAGAACGTTCTTCAGTTCTTTTATTGTCACGTCTGGCAGGTGCCTATTGGTCAGATTGATTTTGTGCCGCTTCACCGAAGGTGTCTTGAGGTTGTATCCGAATTCCAACCAGTTAGGTAGATACTTGGAATAGATGACAGATAGTATCCCTTCGTCCCCTTTTTGGCAAGGGTCGAGCTTCAGTGCAGGTGCAGTAGCAGGTGGCTTATCTCTACTCTGATCTCTATCTGTACCTGCGTCGTTGAACGTGATGGATCTCGTGGTTTTGGGCGTTGGAAGTATTGTACTTCTATTCCTCTTCTTTTTCGCCCAGAAGTGTTCTAGTTTCGGCCTCTCAATGTTTGCAACAGTTTCTCTAACATTTTTTTCACAGCTCGCGTCAACAACACAATTGAATTCGACTTCTTTATCGAAATCGATATCCAAAGTGCTCAATTTGACAGGTCCACACTGACGGTGCTCGCTCGAAGCTGCTGGTGTTGGTACACACAAAGATTCTTTGAGCAAGTAGTATTCCATAACGATGTCCCACGTTGCTTGGGATACGGCTGCCTTCAGTTTTTGTGATAAATTCTCCAAATTAACCCGACCCTGTTTCCACAATCTGAACTCGATATAGGAAGGCGGTAATGGACCTTCGTTATCTAGAATTTCCGAGTTGACTGTATTATCGAATCGACCCGATTCGAAAACACCAGAAAACAGAAAAGGGTCATCAGGCGAGGGCCCGGCCTCCTCAGAACAGTTGATGAAGGCTAAAGCTATACAAGCTATTCCACGGCTCCCAGAAGAAGGATTTTGACTTTGGTTGTACAGGAAGATATTATCATCGCACACTACCTGATTCATTTCCCTGTTTCTCTCATAGTCTTTAAAGTGGTAATGAGATCTCGTGTCTGTGTACTTCGGAACGTTCATGAACTGCAGCAAATTCTGCTTGAGGTAATGGATGAAGGATTCAAGCCAGTGCAGCGCAAACTCTTGAATCGTCAACTGAAAAACATCGATCAAAACTTCACAAAACCTCAACATTATCAAACTCATATACCCTTATAATAACTTCGGGTGATATAAAAGGCTTCTGAATGAAATGCACGTCTTCTGGAGTCAAAGGACACATGGAATTTCTCGCTAGCATTATTGATAGGAACTCCAAAACAGCGTCATCCAATCGATTCTGTAACACTTGGACCAGGTCTTGTTGAACGTCAGACCCGGCTTCCGTTATACCATGGACTTTCAACACCAAAGTGTCTTCTGTCGATGGATAATCTTTGGTTTCTCGTTCACCAAACGATCTTACTCGAGGCCTTGAATCGCCCTACAGAAAGAAACTGAATCCAGGTGCATTAATGGACACGGAAACTTACCGATGCGGCCGACACAATGCTCTGCTCCGATTGCGTCAGAGCTGACTTTTGGCAGAACGGAAGCGAAACAACTGAGGGACTTCTAGACACGGTGGTACTGTCAAACTCTGCAGCTTGTTTGCTGGTTCTCTGTTTGTTACCGGAATAATTCATGCTCTCGTGTAGCCTAAAAATGATTGCCTAGAAAACTCATTGCAGGAGATAGTTTTTTCATTACCTCAGATAAAAAACGTTCAGCTTGTTATCTCTGTAAACAAACATATTGTTTCTGTTCGAGACGGAGAACTTGTCCAGAATATTCTTCAAAGCGAGAATTCCTCTGGAAATGCCAGATTTTCCAGGCCCGGTTTTCAGCCTAGGATGTAGAACAAAGTGCGTTTCCCATACAACGGGACAACTGAATTCCCCGACCGTGAAATTGAGAGATGCTTCTGAAAGCGAAGCTGCGTATGATACGTCAATGTCCTCAATAGTTTCATTTACTGAAAAAACCAGACTGAGAATTCTCCACCACACTTATGCACTGCTAGTTACCTTCCATGCTTTTGAATCTACTGTATGATGGATTTCTGGAAATAGGAGAGTTGCCGATGTCATTGCTGTCATCGGGTTCGAGAAGTGAACCGCAGGTTTTTGTTTCGTATAGAGTTTGCAGTAGAAGGACTTGATTGACTTTTTTGCAAAGGTCTCTGACTGCTTCGCAAACAGCTCTCTGTACCTCCAAATAAACACCTACTTGAATCGTGGGTAGCTCCAAAAAACTAATAAGGAGAAAACAAACGTTCTGAACAAAATTTCCTTGAAGAAAGTCCGATTATCGATATTTTCACAGAAAATTTCATAAAATGGCGTTAGTTTTTTACGAAATCAAGATAATGAAGCATACAAAATATTACGTAACTAACCGACAATGGAAATAAATATCCACTACATCTTGGGACACCTTCATAATCAGCCAAAAATTCGGTAAGTTTGGTCTCTTGTCGTTAAAAGCAACAAGCCATTCGTAATCGTCGAAAACTTCACTCACTTCATCATAACCTGAAAAGAAATCGCCAATATTCTATGCTGAAGGGTATGAGGAAGATTTTAGGCGACACCTTGGGCATCCCAAACTCACTAACCTCCATCTGTACCCGGAATGCTCTCATTCATACTAGACCTGTCACTCTGCTGAGACCGCTGGTCTCTAGAGAGAAGACTGCTCTGCTCGTTCTGACTCGATTCGAAGTCTCCAATGGCTTCACTGACATTCCGTTCGAACACAACATTCAATGGCTCACTAGCAATGTTCCCTTCTGACGAATCCTTCGTTAAATAATAGAGCTCGCCTTTTTGGTACAACTTGTACCCGATGTAAGGCAGTGTGAGGTTGGCGAATTCCTGCACGAATTTCTCGTGGCTTTGTGGAGTGGCGTAAACGAAGTTCAGGTCGATGACATCCAAGTGGCAAGACGGTCTTGTTTTACTGCCTTCTGTCACGTGGGTCATGACGTAGTTCAGGGTTGCCGGCGATACAGGATCGACGTCTAATAAGGCAGTGCAAATTTCATCGCGCAGCAACCACTTGATTTCGTTGCTCAGTGAAATAATTGATTTTTTTTGCGCGTCTGACAGGTATTTCAGAGGGTCAGACAATCTAGAAATGATTTGGAACTGAAGAGTTTTTATGAACGGAGTCTAGTATGTGCTTACTGGGAGATAAAGCTGGTTTCTGAGAAGGAACTGGCGATGCTGGATTGGAATCCATCGGAGCAAAATGAGGTAGTTCTAAGGCCTCTGTTGGAGTAATCGGTGATGATATTTTGGACGTTTGACGGTAGAGTGAGGCACAGCATATCGAGACTAACTTGCAGACTGGACTTTTCGATGAAATCGGTGTCTTTCTCAAAATTTTGGATTAGTTCACCTGTAAAATTACGGCGGACTGTGCAAAAAACATCAAAATCGGACGCCAGTCTTGACGTAAAAGGGCACTTACCAATGCAAGTGGGTAACACCTTGATAGAGGTGTTGGAGCAGTACCCTCCATTGTACCTCAGCGTACAAATGAGGTGCAGAAAAAGCGGACTAACATCGCTGTGGGTGAGGAATTCACTGATTCCACTCACACCGCTTTCGATTCTTTGCAGCACTCGCGGCCCCTCAGAAACAACGCTGACATCCTCGGACCGGAATTCGACGACCTCAGAAGGGGTCTCCGATACCTCATCGTCGCTATCAGGCGCTCTTTCCACCACAGCCTCGGTGCTCTTCAGGTTTTTATAGAAATAAAACTCGCTGTGCGTTGGGATTGGGTTGAAAATGTTGCTGATCATTTCGAAGAACTTTTCTTTGATCAGCGAGTGTAGCTGTTTGACTTCCGAGCAAGGAGGTGCTTGGCACAGTCCTCTCATCGGCATTTTCTCCTCGGTCGAGTGTTTGACGTGTCCGCATATGGTTTTGATGTATTCTGTGATGTCTATTTCCGTGATGGATTCCTCGCATAAATCCATGGCGGACTGAACGTCGTAGCTGTGCACGTAAACGCCCTGGTGTAGGGCAATAAACAAGGATATCGTGTAGCATTTCGAATGCGTCATTATCAGAGTTTTGCAATGGAGCTTCACGTTGCTGTGCTCCGAATCGTAGTCCTCCTTCGCCGATGATTTCTCAGCGCTTTCTTCACTCTTCAGCCTACGGAAAATTACTTGAAAATACTTGAAATTGCGGTGACGAGCGCTACTCACTTGACGCAGTCTTCCTGGATATCGCTGGTAGACTTGAACCTGTAATCCTCGTAAACATCCTCGTCTGAGGTCGACGATTCCTCGCTGCTGTCGACGTATACGTTAATCAGCCTGCCCAGAGGGCAATCGAACACATAGATTGGCAGGCAAAGTAAATGCGAGTCACTGAAGGGGGCAGCATCGCTGTAGCAGCTGCCTCTGGATGAAGTTCTTTCGGTACTTTCTAAGCTGTCGTTGATGCTCGGAATGTTGGTGTGGTCGGCGTTCAAAAGCGCCTTCAAGTCCTCCAAAGTCGACGCGACAAACGTCAATATCACGTGGGTCATTGATACACCTTTGATGAAGCACCTCCATTGGGGATCAGTCTTTTCTTCGCTCTCCTGCGAGCTGCCTCTATAAGAGACATTCTCAGCTATGGGGCAAATTTGCGGGTGCTTGTTTTTATGTCTTAGTAATATTTCCTGAGTGAATCTGTCGGATTCTTCTTTGGTAAGATCCAACTCTTTGTCATGCAGCAGTCCCATATATTCTAATATATTGTCTAGTAGCAGTCTATTGGCTTTGTCAGCATTGTTATCATTCGTGGAGCGCTCTGGTCTACCCTCGATGAACATGGAAAATAGAAGTTCCGTTTGTTGACTCAAAGGCAGAATGCTGATCGGGTCAAATTTGAATGGAATGTGTTCTATTCTTGGCGAAATTATAGGATACCAATGAGTTCTACTGAAAAAAAAACAACAAAAACTGTTTTTCACGTCAAAAATAACTATAATGCCAACTTCTTACCCCTTTTCTGGTATTGTAGAAGAATCCAAGTAGCTATTTTTGCTACTACGCCTTGAAAAATTCTTTCTGCTAGTCACAGAGGAATTCGCCATTGGGGTTAGGGATAAGTCTTCTAATTCTGTCTCTTGGCACATCAAACTCAAGTGTTCCATCGTTAATAGCGACCGAATGCACTTCAAGTCTTCTTGGCAAATCTAACAAAACAAGAACGAAATCACGAAAATCAATAACGAAAAAAAACTACCCTACCACATCCGCGATCTCATAGTACCGTTTATTATCGGTATAACCAATCCTGGGGTTGGTAGGCACGACCCTCCCGAATTGCGGTTCAATCCACACCTCAGTGACCATCTGCAATTCCGCCTCGACATCAGAAGAATGTTCGTTGTCCTCTTCGGAACCGCTGTACACTTCTTCCCCCAGGTAGGCGCAGTGAGGAGGGAAGAGGACATATTGAACCACGCAGGAGGCGTTAGTCTCCATCCAAAGCTCCAGAACCATGGTTATTATGCCCGAAGCCGAATGAGCGAAAGTGAAGCCTTCCCTCAATCTCATTCTGAAACACAAACGGACTTGGAATTTGCTTCGAGTTTGCCTCGTGGTGCTCACCTTGTCAATGTATTGAGAATCTTCGAGAGGGATTGGTCGGGCAGCCTGGGGTTGGATGGAAGGGTGGCGCTCCAAATCCACCGTTTGTGGAATAAATACCGCGATAAGGTGGTGAAGAGGGTTCCAGTAACTGGAGAGGGTAGAGGTAGTGGGGAATGAGGAGGTTGAGTGCCATCGGGGAATATCACAGTAGTGTAGTTATTAGGAATTCGTTCGTATCTGAAACAGGAAGAGAAATAACAGTGTTGTTGACTCGCTATCAATACATACCTGATGAGGATTTTTTCCAACGGTTTTTGCAGTAGCACGCAGCAATAGTTCTCCTTCACTTTGAACGGGTTGGTCAAATAAGTCAACGCTGATATTGCGATTTTCAACTCTTCACAAACCTTCAACATAACTGAGATTAGAGAAGGATAATTCTTACACCAATCCGTACTTCATGTCTGGTAACTCCTGGAGTTCCATTAGAAAACCCCATATTGATGACAGCACAAGGGAACTTCGACGATATCCTGATTATACAAAACCATGTAGGCGGTTTGTCAGTTTCTTTGTACAAAAACTTCAAGTACGTGTGGTTATCTATCAATACAAAAGTTGCCCAATCAGCTAGAAAACCGTATAGAGCTGTCGCTGCTTGTCTACATTGAATCACCTAAAACAGCAGATTGAAACTGCTGTACTCATCCAACCCTTCATTACCCACCTGAAAACGCTGTGAGGGGTTAGCTAAGTGTAAGTACTTTGGTAACGGATTGTCATGCTGTAGAATTAAAGATACTTTGTGAGTATGAAACCACTTCCTCCAATTATTCGTTTCCATCTGACATATTGGTTGCCAAGTATTGAGGAATTTCAAGCAAGAAACATCGCTAAAATTTTAAAGCTCATAAAATTTCCACCACTTTTCAACACCGACCGTTACCTCGGAGTTAAAAGCAGTTTGGTGGCATCTGAACAACTCGAGTTGTTCAAAATATACACTGGTATACCACTCTTGACGCTCTCAGGAAGAGTGTACCAATCCTTGCTGATCTGAAATGAGCTGAGTTGCTGGGCTAGTCCTAGATCTCCAGAAGATAGCTGAGATAACCTCATCCAGAATCTCTCGATGATTGTTTGCCTGTATTGAGACTTTGATTCCTTCTTTATCAAACAGGTTATATCGTGAAGGAATTCGTACGGTGCTACAAAAAGGGCATACTCAATCATCAAGTTATGGCCTTTTTGATTATTCACCTGATATGTAGACTTCAAAGTGGGTTAAATTTTTCACCACAGGCCACTGAGATTTCACTTTGTAGTGGATGAAAATGGACGATTTCCATTGCAATATCAGTTTAACTTCTAGGTTGCCATTCATATAAAAAATATTCTACGACGAGAAATATGTTAAATAGAAGCAACATTGTCACTAACATTCTTACGTCGATTGTGAATCCCTCTCTCATTCTTCTTGATAAAAGCAGTAAAATGGAAGCACTTGTATTTTCGCCAGTCTGCCTCTTCGAGATCAAAGATGGAACATTATGATTATAAAATGTATCGTTGCTGAAAATGAAATATCATAAATGAGATCAACATTTACACAATTCAGAAAACTCACAAAGTAGTCCATTTTTTATCACAAGTTCTCGTAGCATTATATTTATCAGTACTATGAAATGACCAGATTAAAAAGTTTTCTTGGTAAATATTCATCTGCAAAGCTGGATCTTTCTTCTGCAAAATGAATTGATATTAATTTTCCTTTGAAAGATAAGTAATAGAGCACTTACAACAAAAGCATAATTCTCCATGCAAGTTCCTAGAGTTGAATGGGCAAAGAAATATAATAAATCGATGTAAGGTACAGAGCCTGAACCAGAGTGTGGATGAAATGCAGCACCAACCCTCAAGAAAGAAATTGATATGCTGTCATAATGTAATTGAAACAATAATGATTCCATTATGTTAGAATCTGGCATTGCCACTACTCCATCAGTTATGACTAGAATATCTGAAATTGAAAATAATAAAACAAATGAGAATTTGTATATTCGATGGAAAGTGCTCACGACTTAAACTAATTTCTGGAAGAAGGGATATTGCTAACATGGAATATCGCAGCATGTTCACAAAGTTCACATCTGGTGTCACCATAGGAATTCTAGAGTACATTTTCCCCGATTCAGGCAAATCGAATAGATCTCCAACCAAACCTTCATTTTGGGCCTGAAAAATTCCAAAGTATTTTGTTTCGTGACAAAAATTTCCTGATGAAAAACACTTACCCTTTGAAAATCTAGTTGATCCAGAGCAGCAGCAGACACATCAGCAATTTTCTCTTCCAGCAAATGAAATTGCTTTTCAACATAACTGACGATTTCTTTCAAATTATCTGAGGATATACGCACACCTTTGACGAGAACTTGCTGAGCAGGACTTAGGAAAAAAGGTGTATTTACGATAACTGTCAAATATATATTTGGTTGAAAGACTGCTGAATTTCCTGGTATACTGAACTACAAATCACAATAAAACATCAGCGTAATATTTAGGTCAATTGATTATGAATAATCAGTTTTCAAATTTTCCCGCCTTAAAAACCCAAAGTTTAGTGGGCTAATTTTGATATCTTCAACCATTTCATGGAATGAAAATTTAATTTGAATTCAAATTTCCCGTGAAGTTGTACCTATTTTCTGGGCATCTTTTTGAATTTAAGATTAGGTATTTTGTGTATTTATTTTCATTAAAATTTGCTTTACATCTGATTGCTGAATGACTAAGTTTGATTTTTGATTGGGAAATTTCAGTAAGTCATATAACCTTACCTCTCTAGAGAGCCCTTCAATACTAGCTTTAAAACAATCCAATATTTCATCAAATAGAATTTCTCCCTTCAGTGTATCAACATTAGAATGAGAAGGGCTCATATCAAGACAGAATACAAAACGGTAATTTTGAGCCACAAATTTCAATTCAGTACGATATGTTATTAGAAACCGATTGCATTTGGCTAGTGAATTTTGTTCCCTTGGTATTGCTGATATTACTTCGAGGTTGCTAGATGATTCTGTCTGTAAAATATGATATTTGAGTACATATACATGCAAAGAAAATTTCACAGATCCAAAAAACTTTTTCTGGTGAAAAATCCTCACCAATTTTTGACTAGGGGTGACTACTGTGTTCAAGTGGTCTAGGAGCCACTGTAAACGATCTGCTCTTGATAAAGGCACATTTTTCTGCATCAAGAGATACACAATTTTGGCTTCCAAAAATGATGGTTGAGGGTCTTCCAAATAGGGATAGTCCGCTGGGTATATTTCTCCATGTTCTGTAACATTTTTTATGTTTTCATCAACCATTATCATAAAACTTGATTTCATAATGCATTTACTTCAATACACTATGCTGTTGATTGGTGATAACAGTATTGACCAAAGTTAATGAACAAGATCATGAAGAGGCAGTTATTATCTCTGATAGGATTAATGTATCAAGTGTATTACAGTCTACAGACTTTATCAATTGTCTCTCAGTTGTCTGATAATTTCAAGTGACAAAAATAAACTAACCTGATGCTGAAAATTCTATTCCTTCATCAGAATATTGACTTTGGGAATCAAATTCCATTATATTCTTGAAAATAATCTTCACATGTCAAATTCGTCCTAAAAAACAATATTCATCGTTAGGCACCTAGTTTCGACTGCCAGTGGTCATCAATTCACCATCTCTACATGGTATAAAATTTTATTGAGCAACAATACTGGAATACCTTTCAACACATGCAAAATCAACAAATTTATCTAATGGAGGGTAGCAGAAGGAAGCAATATCAAATCACTCCACTAGTAAACAACTCAACAAATATTTACGTTGCATATTTTGTCGAAGATTACAGCTCGATTCATCGATAATAAACTCATTACATCACGCCATACACCAGCAAAACATAACCTCTTCGTATTTGTTTATTTTGATTTCAAGTACCGTTTGGTTCGAACAAAGTTGGTCATGGCAGCAAATTTTTGAAATCAAAGGAAATCTCACTTCAAAATGTGTTGGTAATTTTTTTCCACTGCTCATCTGATTGTTATAGCACAGAGTATATGTGGTTATAACTTATACTGAATTTACATACCTACTTACCAGAGAAATACCTGATTTTATGTCTGAATTATATTGTAATGAATATTTATAATGTTGAAACGCTTTTGAATCGTTGAATAAACTTGCGTCAATCAAATTGAATTAGGTATTTGTGAATCTTCTAAACTCTGATAAAATGACGACCTATTGATATCTTCAGGGATATAAGAAACTAACTGATGTTATTCTAGCATTTTATTAATCTATTATTATAATTTCTGAAACATAAAACTATCTATTTTTATAAAATAAACTTAAAATTCCTGACACCAAACCTATTAGATTCAGTGCCCAAGGTGAGTTTCAAGTCTGCATGTTTACTTTCTCAATATATTCAGATATTTATAGCCTTGATATATAAACTTGTTGTATGGGTATAATAATTCATTTAGGCTGAATCGATCAATATCTTGGGTATTATAAATCTTTATTGAACCATATTTTTAAACAACAATAATAATTTCACATTAATCACTGTAGCATTGATATCGTTTTTATTGATCATGAAAGCGAAACAAAAAAAATCAACCAAAAATAACATCTTTTTTTCATTTATCGGGTAGATTGTAAAAATCTATTTTCGAAGCTACATTCTCAAGTACACGTTACACATCTCCTGTGGTCAGAGATACGTATTACGTACCCCTTCTGGTCCAATGACAATCACACAAACAAAAATTCGACGACCAATCAAATTGTCTCCCAACACTGCTATTGGTGGTGAATCCGAATATCAGATTTCATGTATATATGAATGACTTTTCTGTGCTTTTATTTCAATTTAAATTATTGCAAATTTTATCTCTTTCAACTGTTTAGTATTCACGATCATAGATTAAATGGATTGATGAGAACTGATTCAAATCAATTCAAATAGAATGTTATTCTTTATTAACTTCTCGATGATTTAACTTTAATGATTTATAAATAGATCAATCACTTGTTGGTTGCTTTGTAAGAAATAAGTGGGTATCATTATTCATGATAATTACTAATCTTTCACAAAATAAACCAAATTCGAGAAAAACACACAGGGAGATAAAATAAAAGGTTATCAACAAAGACCTATTATCCTAAGGTAATAAGTCTATGGTTAGCAATTATTGTGACTCACTAGGTCTGGGTGAATTCAATTTGAAGATATTTTATTTACCTGAGAAATATTAGGTTCTCACATTCTGGAATATATTCATGAGATTGAGGGATTCATAGAGCTCAGAACTCTACAAGAACTACGCTAATGATATAAGGGATTGTATTCATGAAACAGAAAGTACAAGCAGTTAGTGAAAATTATATAATCAAATGAGAAAAAGTATTCCATACCATTCACAAATAAAATAATCATTGATAAAGAACCTAAATAATATTCTGACTCATAATTCACAGAACTCCTAATAACAATTGTGCCTCGGATAACAATTAAGTAAATGGATGGATGTATAATATCACGTCGAAAAATTTATAAAACAAAGCTTGCAAAATTCAACAAGAATACATAAAACATAGGATATGAGTACTTTCCGTTTGCGTTGGATCAAGAAATGTTTTCTATTTCTTTTTGGTTCTGTTCATTTCTCAATGCAAGCTACAACTGGTAACAAAGACAATCCAATATGATTGTGAGATTAAGATTAGTTCAACACATACAAAAGTAACAAAACACTTAATCACTAGAAGTGTGCCCACAAAATTTGATGAAATTTACTTTCAGTGATTATGTTACTGAAAAAAATGAACATATTTCATCAAAATTTAGATAATAATAAATTTCAATTCGAAATTTAATAAACTAGATAGCGATACACATTTTCAGAAAATCGGCCTTCTTTTTGGCACACTGAATAAGTGCAAGACAGACTAGTTCAAGAACAGCTCTTGATGTCAGAGAATTAGACCCCTTCGGTTGATTGCATATGGTTTGCTTGAAACCATGAGGTTTCTTTATAGATGAACCACAGGTCAGCTGCCCATAGGAAGAAATTAAGGAAACCAAAAATCTAAAAATCAACATTGTGCTAGTATGAAACATTGAATATTGTATGAAATAAATAATGGGATTTATAAAAATTTTTACCACTGATATGTTCAAAGTTGAGAAGTTGCTAGTTGTGATTTGACATTCTTTGCATTTCAGATCATCAAGGGTAGGGTAAGTGGTATATTTCAAACCAGTTAACCCATTTGCCCATGCAGCACTGCTTGAGAGCCACAAAACTCCAAAAATAACAGTTACCAGGAAATCCTGAAATTTATGCAATAATTATCTGTATTATTTATAGGATATTATTTCATCAAACAAGTGATTCTGATCCGATTCTCTATTTGATACTTTTTTTCAACAAAAAAGAAAAATGAATATTTCACTTACATAAAGAGGTAGTTTGGTATTACTCTTATACAATTCATCTAGCTTGGTATATATATAAATGGTAGCCAAAGAGAACAACATTGCCAATACACCGGTTGTAACAAAAAATTTGGCATCCGAGGAGAAATCACCGATTACCTCGATGTTACATGTAATATTTGTATTCTGTTTATCAACATAACTGATATTTGTCTGGTATACTATTTCAAATGGGTAATTGAAATGATCTGTGGCAGTTTCTCCATTACAAGCAAATTTCATAGAGCCAGAGTATCCAGATATCGTAGCGAAAGCACATATAGCAAATATCTGTAAAAAAATTATACATTAGAGATGCTGATAATATATCTGATTATCATCAATTCGAACTAACCAAGTGAAATATTCGCATGACCCCACGGGGCTCTTGAAAAACTATTAGGTTGAAGTCCATATTAGATTTTTTCTACAAAATTGTGCAAACTATACTGCCGCTCCCATTAAAATAAATTCAGCAATTATTTTGGGATGGAAGGTATTTACAATTTTTTTTAATGTCATTTCATTAATGTCATTACATGGCACAGCAACTGATTTCACATTGTCAAATGTCATAGTAATATCAACAAGTTCCGTGGGTAGCCCTGCAATCGAATATTGAATAATTTTCAAGACGTTTATTATGAAGCAGTTCAAGAAAGAGGTTTTTAGACTGACCCAAACATAAATCCCATTTGCTTCATATTTTAATCGCTCTAAATTTTCATAACTAATAAATGCTCAAAGAACAGGTTGTTGAAATTACAAGAAATTTAGTTTTCAATTTCTAATATGCCACTAAAAATTCACAAACGATTACGAATTATACCAAGGTTGGAATTCGTACGCGTCTTCATTAAATGCATGAACAACAACTCAGAAATCTTGATGAGTTTTTTATTAGAAACTATATTTGATCTAAAGCTAAAATGTATCCGTTTTATTAATTTCAAATATCCCGCACTACACCAAGTATCGTGACACTTGGTGAGGGTCGGAAACTACGACATCTCGGCCATTCGCCAGTGCTGTGCATTCAATTTTTTTTGTTTATCGCCAAACCCATTTCGTGGACCTTAATAAGTCGATTTCATAACAGGAATTCATCATATCAAATTATATAAACAAATGATTAACTACTCGTGAAAAATCCGTAACCATTAGAAGCTCATTACAGTTAATTATTCTAGAGAATTCGTGGCCTTTCCATTGATACGCCGATGAGCTTCCAGTACCTTCCAGAAAAGTCATGAATGTTCGATTTATAACCTTTAAATATATAAGGAGAAGCGACGGTCGCGCATGATAGTTATCATTTCGCTCTCGGTGAGAGATTGTAGCAAGTGTGTTCTATTTAGAATTGCTTATTATCAAGTGCTGAAATCGTACGATCTGTTGATTATTTATTTGTTTATTTAGTGTTGACTGTGTGAACTATGGGGAAAGACTATTATAAAATTTTGGGAATAGCAAAAGGTGCGAGTGATGATGACATCAAGAAGGCGTATCGTAAACTTGCACTGAAGTACCATCCAGATAAAAATAAGGCTCCTGGAGCTGAGGAGAAGTTCAAGGAAGTCGCAGAAGCTTACGAGGTCCTTTCTGACAAGAAGAAGCGGGACACTTACGATATGTATGGCGAGGAAGGTTTGAAGGGTGGTGGCACTGGAAATGGAAACACTGGCAACTACACTTACACGTATCACGGGGACCCAAGGGCCACCTTCGCGCAATTCTTCGGAAATTCCAGCCCGTTCTCGGCATTTTTCGACTTCGGTAACAACCGTATGTTCGGAGGTATGCACGACGAAGAAATGGAGGATGATGATCCGTTTGCTTCCTTGGGAGTTGGCGGACCACCCAGACCTGGCGGCCCAGGAGGTGCATTCCGCAGTCATTCCTTCAATTTCCATAACAGCCCTAACAGGAATAAAGATAAGATACAGGATCCTCCCATAGAACATGACCTGTATGTGTCTCTGGAAGACATCACCAAGGGGTGCCAAAAGAAGATGAAGATTAGCAGGAAAGTACTGCAACCTGATGGAACTACCAAGAAAGAGGATAAAGTTCTCACCATAAATGTTAAGCCTGGATGGAAAGCTGGCACCAAAATTACATTCCAACGAGAGGGGGACCAAGGCAGAAACAAGATACCTGCTGATATAGTGTTCATAATAAGGGATAAGCCCCATCCGCTGTTCAAGAGAGAAGGCAGTGACATCAAGTACTCTGCTAAGATAACCTTGAAACAGGTAGGTTTTCATATTTTCAAAATGCTGTGTGAAGTTCGCTTCATTTCATTATAATTTTAGGATTCAAGTAATGTTCTAAATATAGATAGGTTTACTTGACCCACTCTGACGTCTGGGTCCAAAAATAATAACCCAACTATTTATAGACTGGATTTTAGCAAAACTGACAAAATGTTCATATATTAATAGTTTTCTTTTTTGTTACAGGCGTTATGTGGATGTAGCATTGAAGTGCCCACCATGTCTGGAAAATCTATACCTCTTCATTACACTCAGGAGATCATCAAGCCTAACACTGTCAGAAGAATTCAGGGATATGGCTTACCTCTTCCAAAAGAGCCTACTCGCCGCGGAGATCTAATAGTCAATTTCGATATTAAGTTTCCAGAGAATCTTTCTCAGTCTGCGAAAGATATCCTCTTCGATACCCTACCTAATTAGATTAAAAACTTTTTAAGGTTGTGAATGAATTGTACGTTTTAGTACAACGGAGATTTGTTTATAATAATTTAAGCATGTAACTTAATGTAAATAAGAAACTGCTTTTTGGTTGATCCATTTATACTGAGAACTAGGTGATTTTACATGGATACAGATAAGTTTGGCCAAATTATCTGTGTAACTGTAAGACAATTCAAGTTTTTTCCAGTGTATATATTTGTATTAGATATGACTTATAGAGTTTTGTAAATTATTTCTTAGTATTATGACAACTATTCTCTGTTAATAAATTATTTTTTTACACTCGAAATTGTTATTGATTTTCACAATACCAAACAAAACCTTCAATTAAATCATCAGCAGTATGAATGAGGAATTAGATTAGATTGCATTCAAGTTGTTTATAAGGCAGCTTCTTTACTAAACGCTTAATTAATCTGTATTGGAGTCCTAAATGAATAAAACTGAGAGAACATTTATAGTTTTATTTCCTTTTAGAAACCAATGTCGCCGCACATAACCATATGTGGATTTTTATTTACATCTGTAAGGTCAGCGAATACAAATTATCATGCAGTTATAAAGGATATTTATCTTTGAGGAGATCTAGTCATTGCCAATTTGTGTGCCAATATTCGCAACCTTTATTTGGATACCCTTCATGAACATGGTCAAACCTCGGAACAATGTTGTCCACTCCCACACACTCCACATTTGGGGTGATATTCGATTTCGAAGTGGGAGGGCAGTTAGTCTCTCACAATATAATGCGATCGCAACCTATAAAGATGTATAATCGCGGTCTCATTTGTTTTTCGGTAACCAGTACTGTACTTGAGTAGTGGGTTTCAATGAAAACGATATTCGTAGGTGATTGAATCGAAGTTTCGTGGGTATACGAGTTCTACGTTCATTCAGGAACAACGATTATTAGAGAAAACAAAAACGTCAACACTTATCAGACAGTGTAATAGATCAATCTACTTTGAACGTTGTTATTTATGAGTGATAAGGTGAACACGTATACAGTGGTATACGTGGTTGTATAAAATTTCGATATGGCAAATTGTGCCTTAGGATTTTGTGTTCATCATTTGTTCCCCACACTTTTTGGTAGATTGTTCACGGTATCGATCCATAGGGATTTGCCGTAGTTTGTGAAAAAAATGCATCCGCGTTTTGTATTTCAATACACTTCCGACATGATTACGATCACTATCGATAATGGAATGAAAACCATTTTGTTTATTTTAAACAGAGAAGAATTCAATGCCACCGACATTATGCAAAAGTATTTTATTGACATGTTCAAACAATGAATCCTAGACTCTTATAAGGTATATTAATAACACAAAGAAAAATATAAAAAAATAAAAGGTACTTCTACATGAATTGCATCTAGGCAATCGATAATTCAATTGAGGTGACTAACTAGCTCCCTAAATAAAATATGAAGGGTACATCACAATTACCACAAATAATCAAATTCATCATTACGCCATGTGTAATTTTCAGTTGCGGTTTTATAACATATCTTGGGGATGACAAGACAAAACCCCTTCCAATTATAAAATGTACTTTGGTCAATTTTTCCAAGCATAAACAGGATAATGAAAGTTTGGAAACAAATCATGACGAATTTTCTCATGTCATCACCGATTGAAATATTTACATGTGAACCAACCACGCTTAACTTTCAATACGAAAATAAATATATATAATTTGATGAAATTTGAAAACACATTTTTTATGAATGAAGGCAAGAAGTATACATGAAACTTAGGAGTAGTGCATAATGGGCATATAACTTCTAACTTCTGATCATTTTCTTGTGTAACCAAGGCACTATACCGAGTTGAATGTGTTTCTCCAAGGTTGACGACAAATTACAGACAAGTATATGGAAAGTGATGTTTCTAAATTGGACACCAAATTTTTCTTCACTCGGTATTGTTCACGATATAATCAAAACTGCACCTAACATAATCGAATAGAAATAAGATATGAATTCTATACAGCTAGGATCCCATTCAAAACAACTGATCAATGAATAAGACGAATCTCAGGATGTGCAAAAATGAAATGGGTCCAAAAATTACATCACATTACTGAAGTTTTAGATTCCAATAAAGAACAAAAAAATTGATGCGTGGAATGAAGGTTTATGAAAAATCCATTTCCTTTGTAATTGGATAAATATGGGATGTTATGCATCAATGAACTAGTACGTATATAAACATCTCTTGATTTTCATCCGAAATATGAAAGAAAAATCACCAACATAATATAAAATGGAAAGTTTAGGTAGTTCAGGACGAAACTTGTTTTGTTTTTTGCTGGATATTCAGGTGATACCCCAAAAACATTTTCACCGTGAAAGTAAAAATCAAAAAGTGATAAATTTCTTCCTGAATCATCAGGAAAAACAAGTATAACAGTTGTTATTCCAGAGCATACCTTGTCCTGTCCCTTTCAACGAAAGTACACTGCAATCGAAATGCACCTTTTCAGGTTTAATAATTTCCTAACTAAACGATTTTCCTTTGTGATTCAATATACATCGTCATCACCGAATTCAATTACGAACTGGTCATAAAATGGCCGTTTTTGCACTATTTTCATGACTATTCTAGAGATGCATGATATTAAATTGAAAAAAAAATTATATAAATAAAATGAGAATAACAAGAATTATTGAGTAGATGAATATAATATTGAACGAAAGTATCAGTAATCAGATTAATTCGAAATTAGACCAGTTCGTCAGGCGAAAAAAGTAAATGGTCTTCTGAAATATGAAAAAATAAGCGGACCTAAAAGGAAGCGAACAATTCTCGAGGTTTCCATTAATCAAACTTAAGGAAAGGAAAATAAACCTCAAATACGGCCAATCTTGAGTGTTCCCTCTTCCGTCTCCACCTCTTTATGTTTGTCCGATTTTTTGTTTGCGGGATATGATTTTTTTTCGTTCGCCTCTCGTATTATCCTCGGAGATCCAAAATTCACATGAAAAGGATTACTTAAGAACACATTAGTATAAATAATAATTTACTCTCAATACATTTGATTCATCTCATTTGGGATCGCCAATAATACGAGGGGCGAACGAAAAGAAAGCCAGTCGTTTCGCGCAAATGAATCGATCAAACACAAAGGGGTGAAGACGTAACATCAAGAACTTTCGAAAATGCCCAAAACTCGAGGTGCAACATTCTAATTATAGCGTACTTTATACATAAAAATTGACTAATGTATATACAATGACGACCGAGTAAATGAAGATAAATAATATCTAAAAAGGAAAAAAAAAATATACATGGGAGTGATACAATAGAAATATTTTACAATCCTTATCATTAAATTATCACAACTGAACTGTGTATACATAATAATCTATACTGAAATACTATCTTACTCTGTCCATTGTGGAGTCAATGAACGTTGAGACTTTACTTTGCACTATGAAACGTCTCTGGAAGTGGAAGGCTGTGTGGAATCAGGAGATCGAGGACTACTCGACCGACTGTCCAAATTCTCGTAGGTAGTACTTTTCGAACAAGTCAGGCAAATATAGTCCTCATCTTCATTGATATCTTCGGCAGATAAACCGACACACGCCATGTGAAACCACTGTTCACAGCCACCATCACACTGAACCTAAATAATATATTTTTTTTATTTATTTGCCAATCAATTTGAAATATACAATGATTTTAGTTAACGATAAATAAATATAGAATTCCCACAGAAGGATGAACCTGTGCGTGGGTTGTGAATAACAATAAGTAAAATTGAGAAAATGAAATTCTCTCAGTATGAGCGAAAAAAATCACGATCAATCAAATAAAGTGACACTTACCCAATCTACGTTGGCGCCAGTGGGTTTTTGGCAACCGTTGGCCGCGCAACTCTCATCATCATCGTTATCGTCACTGTCAGACGCTGTGGACTGACAGCGACCCACCCTCTTCTTGTAGCTGCGTTTTTTGCCAGTGGCCTCCTTGGTGCTCTTCACCTTGCGACCGCGGATCTTCTTCTCGGGTTCCACTTTAATATTTTTGGCAACTTTCTTGGCCTGATCCATCTCCTCGGAGAGCCGCTTGCGGCCCCTCTTCTTAGGACTGTTCTTCAAATGTGCCTGCGAAAATTCAATTGCAAACCAAACCAAAACGCATGAATGAGTGACTTACATCGAAATCGATGAGGATTGGTTCCCTCTCCGGATCCCGGGAAGCTTGCAAGAGCTTCCAGAGCGCGAAGGTCTCGTCCAGGTAAACTTCCAATAAATCGCCCTCCAAAAGCAGCTCCTCCAACTGCCTCTTGATGTCCGCACTCAGGTGGAGAGTGTAGTCATCCCCTTCGCCTACCTTTGGCAGGTGCAAGGAGTACGCGTGCTCTCCCATTCGGTCGTCAGACTCTTTGGATTCCCTAGAAGCCTCATCCGAATCGTTTATTCCGCTATCGCAAGTCACTCCGTCTTCAACGATTCCGCTGTACGGAGCGATTTCTTGCACCCTTTGGTGCAGCTCGGGATTCTTGGATGCTCGCTTAAGCTCGTTCGAAATGATCTTCTCGGTTTTTTGCCTGGCGGCGGCTTCGCTGTACTTCTGGCTGAACGACGCCAGCTTGTTCTTAGCCACCTCCAGCTCAGGGTTCTGCAGTAGCTGCCTGGCCCTGTCCTGCCAGTTCATCGCTCTTTCGGTGAGACACTGTAGGGCTTCGCCTTCCGGAACTCTCACGTACAATTTCTGCAAGGACATCAATAAACCCAGTATGACGTCGAGTCTCGGACGTTTGGTGCGTTGACAGTTGGGACAGAGGAACTTGCAGTCCTTGTAAGCCATGTGCAACGCGACGTTCGTGAAGCTCCCTCTGTATTTTGTCGTCGCTACTTTCGGGAGCTGGGTGCATGTTGAGTGGAACCAGTCTTTGCATAGCTCACATTGCATCATGACTCCGAAAGCAATTCTTCCGCATATACAAAAAGTGACGTTTTCGGCGGGATCCAAGCTCTTCGCCATGTTGGTGAGTCTCAGTTTCTTCACCAGTGCCATTTCAGTGTCTTCTGCGTCTTTGAACACTGAGACGACCGCTGCCGGGTCCATCGAGTTCGTGAGAGATATCGAATGCTCCTCATCGTCCTTGCGTCCCTTTTTATTGACCTTTATGCCGTTCGATATCGCTATTCTAGGAGACAACGCTTCCATCAGGACCACAGTCGAATTCTTCCGCAGGAAAGCGCGGCTCGTTTTTTCCTTCCAACCGGTAGCTAGCACAAGGTAGTCGTTCATTCTATCAACTTCGACGAGGTGCAAGGATAAGTTACGACCTTTCTTTATTAGGTCCTCCATTGCACTGAAGTACGGATAGTACTCGGCCGAGTTCATATCTTCCAACATCTTCAACCAATCCCTAGCCTTGTTCATCGAATCGAAAAGATGCCCTTCTGTCGGGAGGAAGCAGGATATCTTGGAAGACTCCTTCAACAGTTTGTCAACTTGTATCAGCACGTTATTGTCCTCGGACTTGAGCACTTCCGCTGCCTGCTCTTCCCAAATTTCACTAGCCCTCAAAACACCTTGGAGTTTCGAGAGCTGTTCTTCTAGTTCCGGGTGAGGCGGCAAAAGCAGACCGTCTTGTATCAAAGTTCTGATATCCTCGAGACCTACCACGTTCGCCTTGTTCCGATAGTTCTCCACGCTTCGCAGCCATTGGCACTGCTTCAGCTTCGTCGAGACTTGTCGAAGCGTCGGCAGTTCGATGCACAGGCCGTTCCCATGCGAAATGCAAGAATCCAGCTCGGAGGCGTTGCAGTCCGCCAGCGGCATTGCCAACAGTTTCTGGCTCTTCTCTTCGAACTTCTTCGATTGCAAGAGCAGCTCCTTGATGCTCTTAGCCTCTTCTAATATGCAAGCCAGACTGTCGATTTCTTCGCAGAACAACGTCAGTTCCTCTACTGTTAGTTTGTATTTGGTATCGTTGCAGTTCCTCGTTCTAGTGCGCATCTTGTTCAGATCTAGTTGATGTATGACGCTGGCACATTTCTCTGCATCTTCGACTGCACTGGTTAGGGTTTGTAGGAGATCACATTTCGGGAATTTCTTGCCATCAGCTTCGCTCAGTAGCGCTTTCAAATCCGAGAGGTTGAGAGTTTTCGGGGTCTTGGGGTCCAAAGCGTCTTTGACTCTGGCTACCCAATGATCGAACGACTCAGCCTTCAGTTTCAGAGCTTTCAACATAACCGGAAGTTCATCGAGGGTGTACCGATATCTCAGAGTTCGATTCGGCGGGGGACATTCACAGAGGTTCTTGTAATGTCTGAGACACACCAGGACCTCGGAGGAACACTTGCATGTCATGGCTGACAGGAAACACGTAGTTTTGCATATTTCGCACTGCCTTTCATCGTCTGGAAGTAGTTCGAATGCCTCTCGCTCTGCATTGGTCACTCCCTGTTGTACAAAATAATGATTCAAATTGCGAATTCCGCCGCATTTCATATTATTGTTGAACTCACCCAATCAAGCAGAGTTTTCCTCAACCGCTTCTCGGTGTCGACCATCACGAGCATGTCCTGGTAGGTGGCGGCTGCGATAGTCAAATCCAGCTTCTCTGGATCCAGCGCCATCTTACAAACGAGTTCATCGTGGGAAAACACGCAGAACCTTCTGAGATGCGAGTAATGCAGGACACATTCCCTCCCCATGCGCAGCCAATCGGCCGGAGCGAAATTGACAGCCTCCGCGAAGTTATACCTGGAAGACACAACTTGAAAAAAATCGCACTCGAAACCACGTCACGATTCTCACCCTTGGTTGAACCCGGCGTGGTAGGCTCGAGGAAAGGTAACGACGAACTCCCCAGCGTGCTGGTCCGTCCTGTAAACCGGGACCCCGGCGTTCATGAGGATGTTGGGATTCATGATGGTGACTAGCTGGTGCAGCAGATCCGGCTGGGAATGGAACAGTTCCGGCGCAGCCGATTTCATGGTCTCCTCGAACGATTCAGCCTTGCTGCCCGGCACGCCGTACCAAGTTTTGGCCTCGCCCCAGTGAAGGTAGTTGATGGAGTAGCTCCAGTGGTCTTCGTTGTGCCAGCAGAAGGTGGCGAAGCACATGCCGACGTACATCCAAGGAACTTTCATCCCGGATATATCGGCGTTGATGTAACCAAGCACGGAGCCTTCCAACACTGGGAGGTTATTCAAATTCCAACTGGATTCAGCATACTCCTTATCGCCCGGGAAAAGGTTGGAGGAGGATTTCGTCGGGAAGCCTGACCCGTGATCCATGGTGTGCAAGTCCGCGCCATACTCAACAGTGACGTCTTCGTCGATAGACGAGACGATCCTCCAGAACTCGCGCTCCACCGTCCCTGTAGGGACCATCTGAAAACCACCGCTCAGTATATCCCCCTAAACACAACAAAAACCCCACTCACATGTACAGGCATGTTGAAGTACTCGGATTTGAACTGATCAGCCATCTCTCCGAACTGCTGTAAGGTGTATTCTCGCTGAGCCTGTTCGAATCCAAAAGCCTCCATGGGTTTGGAAACTTCCTCGGCCACGCATTTCGGGCAACGCCAGTCACCTTTCGGGATCTCCGACAAGGGTGGTAGAAGGCAGAAGGTGTGATAGCTGTCATCGCAGCCGTCGCAGAGGAGCATGTATTCCTCGGCATCTCCGCGGTTGCAGTTGTGACAGACGTACTTGGCCAGCTATGGGAACAAGGAAATGTTATATTCGAGAAGGATCTGGGTATAAAAATTCTTGTGATGTTTGTGCTAAGCTGGAGGATAGGGCTTACAGAATAACTACGAAGAAATATTACACCAAGTCGCAGCTGAGCATACAATCTTCCTACTGTTAAATACACTACGTTGGACTCAAATGAAATTTCCAATTTTCATCATGTAATTCTGATAGGAAAACAATTTTTTCACTTGGCCCAAACGCAGAAAGATTGGTAAATTATTGTGAATAAAAACATTACAAGAATTCTCATCTCCAAGAATGGTAGAGATTCAGAGTAACTTGGCTTTCTTACAGCAAAATGCAGCTTTTAAGTACAAACTATGCTTTTGCATGCAATTCCATCACCAATGCATAAGCTAAATCTAACCTGAAAATAAAGTAAAACGAACAATTGACAATAATTACATTTGAACTTACTGGATCAAACTCATATTTAACATTTTTTGATCTTTGCTTCTGCTCTTTCTTGTCATCGTAGCCAGCCATTTTCGGGCCAGCACCGTAAAACTGAAGGCGTCGTAGTTCTTTATTACCAGAATCTTCATCCTCTGATTTTTCATCTTTCACGTCACTCTCATCTTTTTCTTTTTTGTCTTCCTCTCCTTCTTTGTCGTTCTTCTCTTCTTTTATCTTAAGCGCTAAATTCTGTGGAAGAATCATTGCATGTAAATCACGTGATGATGACATAAGATTCATGAAGAATTACTACTTACTTCAGTCTTGCAATCAGAAGTAGAGTTTTCGAAACGTTTTGAACGGCGTGCGTTCTTTTCTGGTGGTGGTTTGATTTGCATTCGACTCACAATTCCATGTGGTTTATAATCCTTATCTGTTTTCTCTGTATCTTCATGAGAATCATCAAGTTTCTTGAAAAATATATTAAATAAATATATTAATTATTAAAGCAACAGTAATATTATATTTTAGGAATAACAACTTACCAACTCAATAGATTTTCCTTGCTTGAAAACATCAAATGGAAACAAAAGTCTTTCATAATGAGTTTTTAGTATTGTACCAATACTTTTTCCTACTTGATAGCCCATTTTGTGTGATACTTTGGACCACTTCCTTTCTTTTGTTACATTATCAAAACCTCCTAAAATATAATCAATTTTGAAATATGTATCCAAAATCTACACCCCATATTAGAATATTCACAAATTGATTATAATCACTGAAATTTCTGTTCTAGATCAAATTACCTTCAATTTGTACCACTCTATGTAATGTATATAGATCTAAGGCTCTCCTTTCTACCATAGGAATTTTAAGGGATGATCCTTGCAACTCCCAAAATTTTGCTATTTGGTCTAAGAAATTCAGTTTCACTCTGGTTTTAGCCTCTAATTCATTTAGTCTTTGAATGCGTGGTGTGAACCTTAATTTATCCACATCCACAGCAAAGGGTGGCTGCCAATGCTGAAATTATTACAATGTGTCATACATTATGTGTATTACATTCTGTCTCCCATGCAGACTCAACAATTATTTTTTATATATTCAGCAGATATGAATATTTTCATAATGAAATTATTGAAAAATTATAAGAGGAAGGAATGGATGAATTTCACATGGATTATTGAAGATATAACAAAGTGATTATGGTTTATAAACTAGTAGATAATTCAAAGGTTGATTCTTGAATACTATTACTAAAAGTGCCGGTTCTCGATGTTGAAAAGTCAGTAAAATTTCCAAGAATATGATAATTCAGTAAATAAATTACCCATTAAAGTTTCTAAAATAATTTTCTCTATTTATGCATCCAATACTATTAATAGTATAGTGGGATTTTGAAGATATGGCCACAGGAACACACCCATCATACATGAACTAGTAATAACAGAACATGTTCATGTTATTTGATTTCTAGGTATTGATGATTTTCAATGAATAAATCTGAAATATATCATTACTATCTGAATCTACAGTTTGAATTTTGAAAATGCAATCACTATACCCACTACTTGAGACTTTATTTGATCAATCACATGTTGTTAACAAAGGAAAAGTAGCAAATGTTTTACCAGGGAGTAAAATGATTACATACTCATTTCCAGGAAATCTCATTGTAATTTATAAATTTCCAGGCATTCAACTCAATTCAGTGAATATTGAGAATACTTGGAGTTCCAAAATAAAAATTTCAATAAAATTCTGAAATCCACCATTTCTGTCAGTTCCTCTCTGAATTATGATAAAGATCATTTTGAAAATGGACACCATTACAGTGGGTAGGTAGGAAATAATTAAAAGAACATGTCTGCTGCTATTATATGATATGACAGCAAAATAGTCATAGACAAAAAACACTTCATTAGAATATCAAGTTCTACTTACTGATGGAGGTTTTATTTTGCATATTCCTGTATTTTCAGCAATGGGTCGTATTTTAGCAATGTAAGCTAATGGATCCTGAAATTCCTCCTCTGTTGGATAAAACACTGGGGCTTCAGGTGGAACTTCGAATTTGAATGTTTCTTTTTTACACTGAGAAGAGTAGTGTTCATTGGATTTCACTGGTGAATTTTTAGAACTTCCTGGATTACACTTATTTAAGCCATTATTTCCATTAATTTGTTTTTCCACGTTTGTAGTCATTTTGACGTAATTTTACATCATAGTTCTGAAAGTCGATTATTTCAGTTTAACGTGGCCACACTTTTTTCTTGCACTTCCGAATAATTGGGATTATTGGGATCGACATTTTCGACCACTATTATTAAGGACGTATCATGGAAAAGTACTTTCGAGAACTGAATAGTTACCTGATTAATATGGACAACCTATTTTGGTGAAAATAATGCGGCGCTGCACATTTTAATCTTCTTGAAAATGATCTCTAAGTCACTGATAAATAGAACAAAAATACACTGCACCACTGGGAAATTGTCAAAAACATTTCCAAATATATTTCTCACACAGGAACCAGCTAATCTCGCGAAATTAAACCCATTTCGTACATATATAAACCCCCACCAGCTATCGATTGTATGAAGTATGCAACAAAGATGGAACAGAAAATCAACAAGAAGGTTCACTATATCATCCACCGGTTACTTCATCACTTAATTATTCATTCTCACACACAGCCAACTTTCCGATTTTTCTCTTACTCCCTAGTAAACACTGTATAGTTGCGATCGAAGCAAATTTGATTTTTAGGTTAGAACCCTACTAGCTCCACTAGCCTCACAAACAAAACCAAGTCTAAAACATATTTGTTTTCAAAGGGAAAAGAGGTACGTGATCCACAGCAGACCATTTTAGTTTTGTTTCTTGTCCCAGGGTCAATAAAAATGAAACTTTCAAGTGAGCTACTATTAGAATTCGCGATACGATTGGTTGTCCCCGCACGAACGAATCGACCAACCAAATAGAGTAAAAAGCGCACCAAATTCAAAACGTATAATTTGGAATTGTGTTATGAAAACTCTCATATCACATATGAGATATAGGTATGATGTAGTAAAATAGCCGTAAAGTGGTTATAATGATATGATTATATAATAATTGATTATGATAATTTGAAAAAAATAATACAGGAGGATGAAATATTATTCGACATCGTGAAAAATATACTAAAAGCAGTACCAATATTACGAAAATTCTCTATGACTCGATTTTCGTCATGAATCATGTGTTGTGCTTATTCTGTTCGATCCTGTATATGTAATCAATATTCAAGGTAACGTAGTCATCTCTTTTAATGCTTCATCGACATCTAGGAAGTAAATTGAGAAACCATACCTTTGCGAATTGATGGCCACAGAATACTTCTTTGATAATTCGAGTTCTATTGTTCGCCGATAGATGGGGAAACATTGTCAAATCGTTGCAATTGGTATCTCTGATACATAATACAGGGTAATTCAAAGAACATATTACCTAAGTTATTCATCTGTGATATTACGTTAACACGTTATGTTATTCGTGATGAAATGAAAGATCATCTTGTTAATTATGGCAATTTTATTAAAATATCACTGCAATTGAAAGCACCACATTCTTTCGTCTACCTTTGTTCAATTTTCTATACAATCATTAAGTATTTTTAATTGTCATTGTATTTTCACAACTTTTCCTAATGATGATAATTCTCGCTCTGTTGAAATCTAATCTTGAGCTGGTTTATCCTCGAGCCAAGGCCTAAAAATAGGCAAAGTCGACGGGTAGTGGGTGCCCGATTTGTAACCACCCTCTTCTTCCTCTGAACGCAAAGGGTAAGTTGCCATCATGATGGGCAACTGCAGTTTCACTTCTTTCTGTAGGCTTTTAGGCTCAATAACAAACTGAAAAAATCATTTCATCAGAAAAAATTTCAGTTTGAACCACGTTTTACATCCAGTCCAAGTCCATGGACCTTCACTGGACATGGCTAAGGGCTACTCACGAAAACATCGTAGCTGATCTTGATGAGGTGGCAGCCCATGAGATTGGTAGGGGGGAGTGGGGGAATATAAAGCTGTTCATTGACCCATTCGTCTTTTTCACCAGGTCTTATTTTGCCCCTGGAGAGGGCAGCCAGCTCGCGTTTTTCGGATTGCACAACTTTCCCTTTAGCCATGTAGGTTATGCTCTCTGTTAAGGCCGCCCGCGTGCTCTTGATGGTAACTCGACTCCTGTTGGTGATACTAGCTGAGACACCTACGAAACAGCAACTTCACGAGGGGACCTGGGGCGCTATTCTTGACATCGTTCGCAGCTGCGCGTATACGCAGAGTTGTGAATGATCACTCGCACGTATCGAATTTGATATTGCAGAATATTGTTGACATTCGATAGTTTCATTGCATTAGATTGGCCGCATAGCCCTGGCAGCCCAAGGGCGTAAAATAAAAGAGAAGAAGAATTGGATTAGGTTATAATACTATTAGGCAATCCAGCGATCTGTCAAATCGAAAAAAACAATGTGGCGGCTTGGGGCACACATTTGTGACTTGAGTTGAAAACTGTTACATTTAGTGATCTCTAGTGCGTTTTTTATGTGTTTTTTCAATTGTGGTTGGTTATTAACTCTTTTCCCGAAGAAAAATGCCTGTCACGTGAATTGCAGAATACAATTAACACAAGGTATCGCATTGTGTGCCCTGATCCGCCACATTGAATGTCACGTGATTTGGATTGCCTAATGCTCGACTGTGACCTTCAATATAAACAGAATATCATCTGTCTATTCACGATATTTATATCACCAGCTTGGGAAAAAGTATGGGAATCAATATTAGATGCTTGATTTTACCGATTTATAGTTCCACAATCTTTCAAATATTCAAATTCAGTATAAAATCAACAGAACACAAAAACTATGTCAACATTTCTAGTTATTTTTAGTTACACTAGGTGACGTATCAAGAATATTTCAAAACAGAAGAACAGTTCTTATAATTACAAATAATTTTGCTGTGAAACAAATTCAGAATTATATTAAAACTTATAATTGATAAATAAATTTGATGAACAGAATATTACACAATATGAATATATCAACTTGAAAACAATGAATAAACATACAATGTAACATAAAATCAGTGTTGTAAGACATCCTAAACCAATCGCAAGTAAGTTGCGAACTCCCAACAACTCCCTCGTTGTAAAATGCGCCCGTTCGCAAACTTGCGTATGGTCAAATATCTTTCGCAAATTCATGACTTGCGAGCGATCGTCATAGATGCGAACGGTCAAGAATAGTGCCCTGATCGCAGACCCTGATCATACCTATACTTTCCCCAGGGACGTATCCCCCTCTGTCCAAAGTGACCTTGCAAAGAACGGCGCCGGATCCAACACAACTTACCCCGAATTTATGCTCAACCTCACACCTGAAGGTTTCCTGACTCGAAATGTTCTGGATTAGACGAGGTATAAGAAAAAGAAGATTAGAAATGAGAAGAGAAGAAGAAGACGTGGAACACAGCACAGAAAAAGTAACCAGGATGGTTGAGCGAGAGACTCAACAACATCAAGATGTGCGGAGTAGAATGCGCAGAGAACTACTGCGCATTTGTGGCACCCCCATGCGCAGCCCAATGCGCATTCCAGTCAGCATACCACTGTGACCAAAAAGAGACGTTAATTTGTTGATCCCCGTACTTTTTTCAACGCTTTTAACAGTCTTTTTTCGGCACAGCCTTCAAAAACACGTGTTACTTTGAGATGGTTGAACCTTTTTGACAAACATACGAAAAAATCACCTGCCCAAATGAATTACTTTTTGATCACAGTGGTATCATGATTGGAGTTCGAGGCTCACCCCCAGTATTGTGGGTTCCAAGTTCAAGTCAATGGGGTTCATCACGATGAAAACTTGTTGGTTCTTGTGGGTGAGACCATTGGGTTCTCGAAGGGCAGTCTTGCAGAAGTACTGGACCCAGCCGTGCTTTCCCAGGAAAGTCGACGGGAGACCAAGTGGTAGGCCCAGTTTGAAGGGAAAACTGTGGATTCCAGGGGATAGAATCGAGGGACCCTGGCCTGTAGAAGATTTTGGACAATGTCAAATGCGTGAAGGATGCAGAGACTTCTGTAGGTTTACCTGGCTCGCCTAGTAGTCTCATTCGGAAGTCTATGTAATTTTCTCGATCGTACACCCTCTCCTGACGAGGGGTTCGAACTCTTACCACCCCTTCCCCAACGACGTGGAAATGAAGACCTGAAAATATGATGGAAATTTGCAGAAGCTGATTTTTTTAGGTTATATCCTTGGGAGATATCCTACCCTTTCCCGAGCACCCTGTATAGCATGTTTCCGTAATAGATAATAGCTAAGATATCCAATGAATAAAGTTCATTATTTTTCAAATTATATATAGAGGTAGGAAGAAAAGGTGTAATTAGATGCGTGTGATTGAAATCGATGTTGCAACAAAGAATTTTTTTACGTGTGTACCGATAAAATCATTTTCTCTACTATCAAAAATAGTAATTACACGAAAAGAAAAGTTATGTGCACAATAAATAATACGGTTACAGATTTTTTATGAATATTCGCACATAGTGATAAATAAAACTTCTTCTATATCTCTAATCTTAGAAAGAACTACATAATTCAATTCGATTCACTTTGAAGGTTATCGAAATATAATTTAAAAACACAGTTCTATTCATGGATTGTGGTTGACTTTGTCTCAAAGTAACAAGTTTTTTTCAATTAAATTACAAATAAACATTCATTACAGTTGCAAAAACATGACCTTTCAAATTCGTCAACTCCAATTGTGTCCTGCAAACAGAATCACATTGTATAGTGGAGTGTTGAGTACAAACTATCTACTAGTAGCGGTCGAAATATAAGCAATTCTACTGAAGCAAATTCGCGACTTTCGAAGCCCATATCTGGGTCAAATTTGACATGGAACATAGTTTGATTAGGTTTGTAAGGCTGCCTATAAAAGGACACATTTCTACCGAGCACTGAGTTGACGAAGATGTGTCCGCCCATCAACCTAATAAAGTACTCTTACCCAGTGCAGGTGTCTCATCCTGTAGCTCGATCAGGACCCTGCCAGACAGGAACTGTCCCGGAAAGTACAGTAACGACGTGTTATCGAACAAGATGAGGAATTTCAAGAGTTTTCTGGGCATTTTCCTCACTCATTTAGACGTTCACTCGCGATCAAAGACACTGCTTGTAACATCGCTTCTTCGCCATCGTGATGAATTCACTACTACTTTCATTAGATAAAGGTGAGGGAAACTCAAGGCCTACACTCCTACCACATCTCATCGGAACATTATTATTTCTCTCTCTCGAACTGCGAGAATGCGTTGTCAGCGTGTTTGGTTTCAGTTATTTCGAAAACTGAAGCCTGCTGGTTGGATTATTCGTTTTGTATTCGTTTCGCCACAAGAAGGGCGTTAACGTGAGACTGCCATGTATAGACAAACACCTTGTAACTTGTACTAGTCATCCTACTCTTATGCAACCGGTTGGTTGCGACGTTGCCGCATTGTGGAAAATAGATGGAATATACGGAATTGTCAAAAAGTCCCTGCTTAAGCGAGAGATACGTTGCGTGATACGAAACAGCGTTAAACTAGGCTTAACTTGTGAATAATAGGTTTAGGGAAGATGTACAGAAAATTGGTTGGGTATTGAATTCGATGTAAACGAAACCAAACATTTATTTCTTACGAAAATAAATCTCACAAAAAAGTCAGTCGGATTATTCAGTCTATCCAATGTTTCCAATGATGATTATTGAATAATATCCCATAATATCCCAAAAAAAATTGTAAACTAATCTGAGTAACAAAAATAGACATAGTGAATCATTGAATCTTTCAGAGTTTTCAAAATACCACTTTCTTAGTGTAGATAAATTCTTTTTCACTACATAGTGCAGCTCTGGAAAAATTTGAAAAAGGAAAAATCACGGACGGCACATTGTGAGTGAAGATTGATCAGTCAAACTGCAAACATTTGAACTCTCCGCTGATTTCCAGTTAATGCCCTTATCGAAAACTCTGCGCAACGTAAGACTTATCCTTCTAATGAACGTACAAGAACAAGACTGAATTAATATTTGTCAATAGTTAGACGCTTTCAGCAGGATGTCTTTTCGACGACAGGGAAAATTGACCTTTAAATGCCATTGTAGCATTAGACGATATTTAGTTTTCAGAAATATTGTTCATTAAGAAAGCCAGACTATGAACCCAGATGGTGGTAACTCAAATCAACAATTAACAATCAATTGCGTAGATTATCTGTTGAATACTTGAGTTGCATTCGAAGAACTTTGCTTTGTATCATTTAAAACGGGGTCAAAACACAAACAGCCTGACTTGTCCACTGCGCATATAATCCAGGAGTGGACATGCGCACTACAAATTTTAGAGCACGAACAGTGCTAGGTGATCCTACTGTATCTAGAATAGTAGAGACCCAGGCAGCAAGCTGACGTCATAATGACGTCTCTTTTTGGTATTTATTGGTCCGCAACGTCATATTACCAAAAAATGACGTGAATACTGACGTCATTTTTTGAATGTACTGTAGACGTCATAACCAGGACGTTAGTTTGACGATATTTTTACGTCATTATAAAACGTTAACTCATTGTTTTATATTTTTGCATTTTGATGATTATTCCAATTATCCTTATAGGTTCCTAAATATTTTTCATCGAAATGCAAAAGTTAAACGAAAGTTTACCATAGATACCTTGAAGTGTGTATAGGCAAGTGTACATTGTAGGTACAGAATGGAATCAAATTTCTCTTTAGGCGAATAAAGAGACGCAATATAGGTATTATCATTCAACCACAGCCCATCTTTTATGAGGTTCGTATGATTATCAACTCATTGAAAAACAGTTTGAATTTGGCGCTTCAAAACAAAACGTTCATTATTTGTTTGGCGTTCGGCAATCTCCGGAGTTATCGGTATCGGACAAGTTCGGCCACAAGCCAACACGCAACGTTGACGACGCACACGGCCACACGCCATTATCACAAAAATTTTGAGGTTGTTATGTATTCGATTTCGATTGAAATTTCCTATTGATTACAGAAGTCGATTTCCGACCGTCGGTTGTGAATTGTGCATTTCCTTTACTAGTGATTTGTAAGGTAAGTTTAATATTTGGTCTATTGCATGTATTGGATTTGATGTCATGTACTCACCACTTACTATGATTCCTGTACCTATATCATGATGCTACGTTATTTTAAGGCTTTTTCCTTTTTGTGAAAATAATTGTATCCTTAAGGTTTGTGTGCTGATTAAACTCACTAGGATTTTTTGTCAAGATACTGAAATAATTTGATGAAAAATCAAGAAACATATGATGAGAGTCCAAATTAATGTGTTAATACTGGTGAAAAGAAGCTTCTTATCAGTGAATCTACCTATAAAAAAAGAAAGAATCTTAGTTATATATACACAATTCACTTATTTTGGTTAACTGTATAATAAATAGAGTCGACTCTTCTAAGCTATGAAAGATCTTGAGATGAGTCTGCACAAATAACTTTCTGTTCTGACAACTCAAGGTACTTCTTTCTTTCTTACTTTTCCAATGGTTTTTTCCTACATATCTGTTATAACTGGTGGTAATCTAGAAGACAGAACTTTCAACAATTTGTTCGACCAAATGAAATTTTTAAAATACTATCACATCTGTATATTTTTGAAATTTGTTGTTTTAATAGTTTGTGAATAATAGTAGAGTTTTCATTTATCTATTGGTCATTAACCATTAAATTATATATATTTTTTAACAATAATTTTTTATTTCTAGAAAGTTCCTGTGCCTTGGGGATTTCTACTCTTCTCACATCCCCAACAAGTGGAGTCGACTCTTCTAAGCTATGAAAGATCTTGAGATGAGTCTGCACAAATAACTTTCTGTTCTGACAACTCAAGGTACTTCTTTCTTTCATACTTTTCCAATGGTTTTTTCCTACATATCTGTTATAACTGGTGGTAATCTAGAAGACAGAACTTTCAACAATTTGTTCGACCAAATGAAATTTTTAAAATACTATCACATCTGTATATTTTTGAAATTTGTTGTTTTAATAGTTTGTGAATAATAGTAGAGTTTTCATTTATCTATTGGTCATTAACCATTAAATTATATATATTTTTTAACAATAATTTTTTATTTCTAGAAAGTTCCTGTGCCTTGGGGATTTCTACTCTTCTCACTCTTCTCAAGTGGAACAAGTACCCCTACATCAACTATTCACAATAAAATTTGGCATTTTTTCTTCCTAATGAGCTAATCAATTTTTGGTTTAATTCAAATGTTCTGAGTTAACAATTTTACTCTTGATAATTGTGATCCTCATAGTTCAAAAAAATAACTCCCTCTACTCAAACTGTTATTTTATATATATAATATAAATATATATATTATATTTCATTATATCTTTATTATATCCTTTGATGCCGATGGAACATATAGATTTTCGTTCTCTAATTGTGATTTTATTTACAGACCTTATAACATCATAGATAGGATATTGATTTGTATATGCACTAACATCCAAATAATATGAGCTTGAGACTAGCAAGTGAATACAAATAATTTTGAACCAATATCAATATATATATATATATAATAAATAGGGACGGCCCATTAACGTCGAAATATAACGTCATAATGACGTTACAGAATGACGTCTTTGGTCTGTGACATAATCACGTCATCCTACCGTCTTTATGGCGTCATTCTTTTCGTCAGCAGGACGTGTCTGGTGTCGAAAAAATGACGATAAAATCACGTCAGCTTGCTGCCTGGGGAATAGAGAATAAGAGGGTTGAATCCATAAGATATTGAAGTTTCAACGGTTTTATGGTGGTTTCTGAACATTTTATTGGGGAATTTAGACTTTTTGAGGTATCCACATAAAGTAATACATATTCATCTATCCACTAGGTGTGTTCTTCTTTTTAACTCAACGATTATTGCACCCCATAAGAAGCATTTTATGAGAGAAACGAAATGGCGAATAAAAGCAGTTTATAGCCAGGAAATTGTTATTTTTACGAGATAAAAACTTCCATAATTTATATATATGCGCATATTGCAGATACCTGATACACTCAAACAATTGTTGATGATATCTCACTTGTTCTGAACGAAACGCGATTTTTCCTTGTGCGCCCCGAATGCATTTTATGTATTTCCACCCCTTTGTGCTACGCCACTTCGTCGTTTTTGGTTAACTTGCCTCACTTTGAGGCGATTAAGGGTCCCAAAGCTCCGGACTCTTTCTCTGATCAGTCGGTTCGTTCGGGTCAAAGTGCATTATTGTAGATTTAATGGCATATTTTGTAATCGAGAAGTTGGTGGAGTTTGATGTTGGGTCACCCGTCGGAGCTAGGATGTCGCTAAGGGCTCCTCGAGTCGGAAAAAAGTTTGGGGGATTTCCTCTATTACTATTTCCGGCGTATTTCCACTGTTCGTCGGGGAAATATACGAACTCAGAACTAGAAATTGTAGTTGTAAGTTCACACGATCGAAAATGGGCAGAAGAATACATGTAAAGTTGGATTTGGAAGACAATTGTGATATATTTCCATGGAAAATTATGTGAACTCAAGTAAAATATAAATTGAAAATATGAGTGGACCAAATTGTCCAAAGCTGAAGCCTCCAAATCTGGTAAAGGGGCGAAAAAGTAATGCCAAAGCTGTAGATAATAAAAAATTCCACAACTTATAACGGTCTTTTCTTTTTTTTTAGGAAAAATCCATCAGTAGACGAATTTGGACAATATATTTTTCAGAAAAAATATGAAATTGTTATGAATCAAATCCATTTATGAATTTGAAGATGATAATAAAGCACTTCAAGATTTCGAGACTATAAATGGGCAATTTCGAAATAATAATAATAATTGAAAGTGAAGTCACGTTGGAGCCATCCTTAGAAATGTGTTAGAAATCTTTCCTGAATGCCATTTTATTTCCAGATGATCCACTGAAACCACAATAAGTCTACTGAGGTTCGTAGTGGGTAACTTATCTCTGCCAGAGGCGAAATGCATCCCAGCGAGAGCAACAATGCGGTTACTGGATCCGCTTAATATACTGGATGTTGACATAATGAAGGTAAGATGAAACAGAAACAACGATAAACGTTCTCAACACCTCGTGATGAATAGCATAAAAGTAATATAGCTGACAAATGGAGTGGATCTCAAATGCCGTGACAGTGGCGCATGGAGAAAACAGGGTGCAACAACAACAACAAAAATATTTTCCACAAGTCCAACTGCAGCAGTGACAAGATCATCCCTTTGTAATTTTGTGGATTTTAGATTTCCGCTAGCAGTTGCTACGAACCCAATTTTTACTCCAATGCTATCGGAATTATATTATTACCATTCCTTCCTCGCATCAATAGGAGCAGTTCTTGGTCTGTGTAATTGAATTTTCACCCTTCTTTATCTTGTTAACCCTTTTTTACATCGCTCGTTCTCTTCCAGCACGTTTTCTTAGACGCACGATTCCGAATATCTACTGGAACTTCAAAGGAGTAATAGATAATTCGCAGCTGTCGCGTCAGTCAATTGTCAGCTGTCATTTGAAGGTCATCTTACGCAAACCCTCAGTCATTTTCGTGGTATTTTTTCTCGCGCGAAAGGGGGTCAGATTGAGTCAATTGCGCATGAGCGTGACCATATCGTGGCGGTTTCAACACGTGTCGGAACAAACCTAACGTTTCCACCTCTTCGACATTGGATGACATTTCGTAATTCATGTTGATCGTCCGGCCGAGGCTCGACCTCCCGATGACGGAGTTGTTGACATATTCGGCGAATAGATCGAAGGGTCGAGTCGAGTAGCGTTAAATGTCGGATTATACGGTGCGATATCGAGTTGATGGAAAGCAGGGATTTATATCGTAATCTGTGTGTGATGGCGGAATGTTTATGCAGGATCAGCGTGGATATACGCGTGCCAGTTGAGACTGTAGCGTAATGAAACCGTAACCGAGACTTATAACTTTGTTTTCCGTGTGGCCGATCCTTGTGATCCGGACTGAGGGTTGTGTGCTTTGATGAAATTGCATTCCTGTGCAGATTTCCGTGAGGAGGTAGCAGCCAGAGGCTGTGTGGCACAGGGACGTAGAGGAGCTCTCTCTGTCTTTGCTGGAGCAACAGTTACTTCGCATTTGTTTCAAAGTTTCCCCTTGCCGGTTTCGGCTGTCCGATGCGTCCCGCTTACGATTCCCGTTTCCCAACTAAATGTTGGTCGACTCGCTCGCCAGATCTTGCTCTTCACTTCGTTCTCCGAATGTTTCTCATTTACTCTTCGTATCAACGGATCATTCAGCCAATCCTTGAAGAATCGTTTCATTTGATACTGTTTTTGGGAGCTGGCACTGTACTTTCTGTACGCCAGTGTCTTCTTTATGAATTACAATTTTCCCACAGCTATTCGCTCCTTGCCATAAACACCGTCAATATCTTTGGATATGAACAAAACATTTTCCGTGTTAATTGAAGGTTTATCTGGAGTTTGGAAACTGTGATTGAGTATAATCCGCGAAAACCACAAACCTGTTTAAAAAAATATGAATATTTACACTATCTTCAGTAACCCCTCTCTTTGGTAGAAAATTAACTCTCCTATTTTTAACACGCTTATATTAGCTTCACCTGTATGTATTTATGTTTGTGAGTAACTTCATTTTGTTGGTGTTCTATAATCAGGGTTCCTTTCATTGTATTTTCTAAATGTACATATATTTGAAAATACACAGAGAAAATTTCATATCCTTCCGGTGAATATTTTCGAAGTTTTTTTCTCGCCGATGAATATTTTTTTTATAAACAATTCAAGGCCGAAATTTTGGTCAAAAATCGTATTACTTCAACGAAATCTGTTTGGTTTTTCAACTTCAGATGATCCAGTTCAGAGATATACCGAGTGGTCACCGCAAAACGTCTTTTTTGAGAGGAGCTCCCAGACCTCAGCTGTAGCTCCTTTCCAAATAAATATTTTTACTAATACCAAGTCTGAAAATACTGTTGAAAGATAGCATAATATGTGTACAAATTATTAGATTCGTAGGTTTGAAAGTTTCCTCAGAAAAATTCTGGGAAATTCGTTTTTTTCGGCCTTTTCGCGAAAAAAATTAAAATAAAAAATGAATATAGTTTAAAAAAACTTGAAAACATACTTCAACGATGATCTGAAAAGGAAAAAATGATTATTATTATGGAAATAAATTAATTGAGGAAAATTATTGTAAAAAAAACGTGGGGAGCTGCAAAGATAATTTTTTTATAATAGCAATATTTTTCTTGGTCAATTTTTCTCTATATAGAAAATTATTTTTGGCTTTTCAGTTCATCATTAAAGCGTGTTTTTTTTCAATTCATTAAACTACATTAATTCCATCCCCAACATTTCATCTTCAATTTCCTGATCCCCCCCCTCCACCCTTTCCCCCTTTGCCTCCCCCACATTTCTCCCCTCCCCTTTGGGAAAATTTTTTCGAGAATCGAGGATGTGGGGCCGGCGCTAGATCGCGACGCTCCGGACGACTTCGCCGGCCCCCCAGAGTCGGCACGCGGCCACAGAAACGCAACGCTCAGTGCGGTGGGGAGCGCAGTCGATGATCAGTTCGTCTCCTCGCGGTCTTCGTACCGGAACAGATCGCGTAAGAGTTCCCGAGCGCGTGACCGGACGCGGGCCGACGTTCTTCGGAGGTTTCGACGTCGAGGGAAAATTTCAGAGGTACGGGTTATTTTCAATTGTTAGGTCACAAGGGCTTTAGGGGCTATACCATCAGGGTGAAGTCATGGGAGATTGAGAGATTTTCGCGATTTTTTTGAAAGAAAATACTCGATAGATGGTTTTGAAGCGTTTTGGACTTATTAAGGAATATTTTCAACGATATTGTAAGATTTTTTTGTCACAAAAACGTTGAAAATTTACCTGAAAAAAATTAATTCACGATTCTGGAACAATATCGAAAATTATCAAAATTGCATAGTTCTGAAAAAAGCGTCGTTTTTTGGGTGCTCGCTTCTTCAATGCCAAAATGACAATTTTCAATCAATCAAAAAACTCTTCGGTCATTGCATAGTAAATATATTCAAAGATACTCAGTTTCAATTTGAGGTCGATTGGTCAATTTTTCTATGAGCAATTTCGAAAAATGTCGCCGGTTTTCACCTAGCGAGCGGTCGCTCTTTAGAATATTGCCATTCAAAAACCATTCAAGACACGACCTTGTCGCTTTCACAGGATATTTTTGAAAGTATAAACTAATGAATGAGCCAAAAAAAAATTTTTTTCGGAAGTGTCTGGTATAGCCCCATCATTTTTGGAATCAGAAGAAATGTATTAGTGAATCGATTTGAATTAATCGCCGGATATGTTTGACAATTGATTTGTTGAATATAGTTCAATTGAAAGAATTGGAAATGAGCCAAATGAACTAATAATTCCAGTAGTTTATTTACCTTCAACCCATTTTTTTATTCCCCACTTGTGAATAATATTATAGAACTATACTATTCCGCAACCAGTATTTTAATATTTCATCCTACTATGCCGTACCCAGCTTCAGTTTTATAACCCGTCCGAAGATGGCTTATCACTGCGAAAACGCGCTGCGAACTCTTATTTTAACAAGTGTCAATAAAAATGTCGTTTTCCAAGAAAAAATCTCGCAAACATATATCGTAATCTTTTTGCAGAAGGGCAGCATTGTATGAGAGGCGCAAAATGGCATTCCATTACGATTCAATTTAAACTTGACAACACCTCCAAAGTTTTCGGCTTGTTTTTGGCGCGCAAAACGCTATATTAACAGCTGGAACTTTCAAAACATGATTTCGGTAATGAAAGTGTTTTCTTCGACGCTATGCTCGAGAATTTATGTGGAACGAGTGAGGAGACGGTGATAAAAATTCATAGCACGATGAAGAAGCGCTAAATATAATCACTTTTATTCATTATTTGTGAGATTGTTTTTTTTTTCAGGACATTAAGCTCTAGGGGTGTAGTTTTTTATTCAAGGGAGTAGTTCTGACAGATTTGGTTATCTGTCAATACCATAAGTGCAAAACAAAAAGTATCTAGCAACCACAAAACTCACCATAGCTTTGTACATTAGCAATAATGGCAACACTTCACAATGATGCCAAATTTCTGTAGCGAAATCCTCACAATCCGTTTTTCACATCCGAATTATTGATTTATATCGATGTTTTTTTTGTATTGTTAGCGTTTTTTCGAATATTTCGGTGTTTTTTTTGGATTTTTCAGTCCAAAATGACTACAGAAACTCTTGAAGATAACCTAGAAGACGTACTGAGATTGTTCAATTGTTGTCTTGTTTCGTTAGCACTGTGTCACACTGTATATGAGCAAGAGAAGGAAGACTTTTTTCAATTCGTTTTTCTGAAATTGAAACAATCTTGATAAACGCCAGATACAGACTATGGGTTTTCCGTGAACTGAAAGAAAGTATTTGTTTGCTTCTTTCACGTATTCTGTCAGCAAATAAATTCGTTCACTTCATGCACACACTGAAAATAGTTATGTTGAAACCATCGCTTCGCATTTGAAATCGATTTCGTCTCATCCTGTATATGTTGAAAACAGTATGCGGTTTAGCAAGAAAGAAATACCGTCCCGAAAATAAAAATCCGAAGTCCCTGCGTAATAATATTACAATATTAAATGAATCAACTCCCGCATTAACTTCATTTTAATATCAACTCGAGATTCACAGGTTTTGGCTCCTTCACGGAACTTTCTATGGCAACAGAAAGAAAAACATCAGCTCCTTATATCTCTCTTTGAAAACTGTTTGATCTGGAACATAGTGCATGATGTAATGGAGTTGGTAAACGGAAAATACGATAATTAATTTTTCTTTGAAGAACCATTCAGCTCGAAGCTGAACGTTCATCTGCACTGTTATATGCACTTAGAAAACCGAATATCTGATAGTAGCTTTATGCCTTAATCAGTTCGTTAGTTCCGGGTTTTTTCATTGGTTGAACAACAAAGCAGCTTATGATTTTTTCGAAAAATCTAAAGTCGTAGTCTTCAATTTTTGTGTGGAAGCTTCCAGGGCATCGACATGGAGTATTCATAGGTTTTTTCGTTGAGAATATAGGGTTTTTGGGGATTTTCGCGAGTTTTTGCGGCTTTTCGAAGTTTTTTGGAATTTTCAACATGAAATATCTCGAAAACTATATTAGATATCGAAAAACGGATTTCACCAGCGTTTTCAGCGCCTCTTAGACCCCTTATAGTTGAGTTTTCAGGCAAATTTTTTTTTGAAGTTTTTCCGAAAAATTGATGAAAGGGTACCCCCTTTGGATTTTTCAGAAAATTGAAAGTTGTCGTAGAGTCTCCAATTTTCGTATGAAGGCTCCCAGAGCATCTTCAAGGAGTCTTCATAGGTTTTTTTGTTGAAAAACTGGGGAATCTTAGGAGTTTTTGGTGGTTTTTGCGGCTTTTCGAAATTTTTTGGAATTTTCAACATGAAATATCTCGAAAACTATATTAGATATCGAAAAACGGATTTCACCAGCGTTTTCAGCGCCTCTTAGACCCCTTATAGTTGAGTTTTCAGGCAAATTTTTTTTTGAAATTTTTCGAAAAATTGACGAAAGGGTACCCCCTTTGGATTTTTCAGAAAATTGAAAGTTGTCGTAGAGTCTCCAATTTTCGTATGAAGGCTCCCAGAGCATCTTCAAGGAGTCTTCATAGGTTTTTTTGTTGAAAAACTGGGGAATCTTAGGAGTTTTTGGTGGTTTTTGCGGCTTTTCGAAGTTTTTTGGAATTTTCAACATGAAATATCTCGAAAACTATATTAGATATCGAAAAACGGATTTCACCAGCGTTTTCAGCGCCTCTTAGACCCCTTATAGTTGAGTTTTCAGGCAAATTTTTTTTTGAAATTTTTCGAAAAATTGACGAAAGGGTACCCCCTTTGGATTTTTCAGAAAATTGAAAGTTGTCGTAGAGTCTCCAATTTTCGTATGAAGGCTCCCAGAGCATCTTCAAGGAGTCTTCATAGGTTTTTTTGTTGAAAAACTGGGGAATCTTAGGAGTTTTTGGTGGTTTTTGCGGCTTTTCGAAGTTTTTTGGAATTTTCAACATGAAATATCTCGAAAACTATATTAGATATCGAAAAACGGATTTCACCAGCGTTTTCAGCGCCTCTTAGACCCCTTATAGTTGAGTTTTCAGGCAAATTTTTTTTTGAAATTTTTCGAAAAATTGACGAAAGGGTACCCCCTTTGGATTTTTCAGAGAATTGAAAGTTGTCGTAGAGTCTCCAATTTTCGTATGAAGGCTCCCAGAGCATCTTCAAGGAGTCTTCATAGGTTTTTTCGTTGAAAAACTGGGGAATCTTAGGAGTTTTTGGTGGTTTTTGCGACTTTTTGAGGTTTTTTGGAATCTTCAACATGAAATATCTCGAAAACTGTATTAGATATCGAAAAACGGATTTCACCATTGTATTCAGCGCCTCTTATAGACGGCAAATTTATTTCTTGAATTTTTTCCAGAAAATATACCAAAGGGTATCCCCTTTGGAGTTTTTCAAAAATCAAAGTTGTCAGGCAAATTTAGTTTCTGAAAATTTTCAAGAAATCGAACAAAGGTTAAATATTAAATATAGTGTCTAAGCATTGTCTCGGTTACTTCAAAAGCGTATCTCATTGCGAATGGAGCTTTTTCGAATATGAAAAACCAAACCTCTTAGAGTCCAGACTATAAAGACTATTCAAATTGAGGTATACCGTACATACCTGCTTATGTATTATGTAACACTCGTGGTCGATGGCGAATGCCAATGTGAACATGGATCGCTCCAGGAGATTTAACAACACTGAAATAATATTGATAGAAACGGTGCTGGTTGACTTGGCCCGAGACGGGAAAGTTCGCCCTATTACTATGATCTCCGAACAGACTTGGTAGCTTCTCAATGAAGAAGAATTTATGGACTGTGTTATTTTTAACCGTTGCCACTACGCGAACTGATACATGTACTTTGGGAAAGTTGCAAATTCGTTTACGCCGGGGAATCGTTTTGAGATCTCGGAAGTTTCTACCGTTAAAAACCGGAACGCGAACGAATTTGACATTCCGAAGAGGTGCTGCTCCGAGTGTGCTCTATTAGATTATCAGACACCGATGGCTAGAATAGAATGCGGAAGTTTGTGCTCATGCCAGGAGCTCGATAACAGATTCCAGATTCAAATCTTTCGAAAGATAAAGCAAAGAGTCCAAAAGACTGGAAGATATTAGTCCTTTTTCGTAATTCACAAAGGTCGCAATCGCATAAAATGTACTCAATCCCAATCTGCAAGTTTGGTCACTTTGGTAGAGCCTCATCTTTCGTAAATGTGACCTCAAAGGCACACCAAAAGCTAGTTCGCGACCAAAATGGGGTTTACTGAGCCCTCCCTAGCTAGTTCATGAGCTATTTCGTTACTGGAACACTGAAGTGTGTACACCGAGCGCATAAGTGTTTCTCCTTCAAGAAGAAATAAATTTCAATCCAATTGTATCCCAGATCAGTCTTCGTCTCAGTCCCTTCGATCTGGGATTAACACCCCCAAGATAAGTCCTAGTTGGTGGTTCCCTTTCCTCGAATTCTTGACCGCCATGTAATGAAAATCTGGCGTGCAGCTTTCTCGCTCCAGGTTTATTAAATCCAGTTAACACACGCGTCGTCCACTTATAATTCAAGATAACGTCGCTTTATTTCGCTTTCTATCTTCTGAATGAATAAACATACGGTTTTCGCACCGCTATTTTGATTTCGGTAAGTGATTATCGTGGAAAGTAAGATGGAAATAAGGAGGAAATGAAGTAGCGAGCGATAGAAATTCCTCATGTATCTTTATCGAATCGAAAGAATGAATGTGTTAGAGTTCTCCGAACTTTTGATTCTTATGTGGAATCGATTACAAAGCAGCCAGACCGAATGGTGGAACTTTGAGTTGGATTATTCGGCACAGGGTGTTCCCTCTCTCCATTCTCGCATTTTTATGGGATTCTCGCTGAACGGCTGCAGAGGAGCAACTCTGGATTATTCAACAGGGTGTGCTTCTCATTGATTCTTTGGGAATGAGAAGGTTTTGAGCTATTGAGATGAGGGAAGAAACATGCTGATCCATTCGCAGATCATCAAAAATAAGGCAATATTATTTCGACAAAATAATGAATCACAAATATTGTTCTTCTCATTTTAATGGCGTAAATATTCAACTTCATTTCCTACATGTACTTAAGAAAGCCTGCATATTGTGACGTCCTCATATGCTAACACCAATAGTGCAAATGGCTTTCCTTTTAGAATATTACAACCAATTCTCAGGTATCGCATATGTGAGGTAGCTTTTAATAAGTAGTTATCGTTTTCGTGTTCATTTTGCGAAATTAATAGTTATGCACGCGAGACACAGAAAATACCACAATAATCAAGATGGTCTTTGGAATAAACACTTCACCCTGATTAAAAATAGCTTGTTGGATCTTGATTTCGCAGTTTTTAATCCATGATTATGTGATTTATTGTTAACTTTCAATACCATTGGTGCAAAATAAAAAGTATCTAGGCAAGTATCAATAATTGGCAGCACTTCACAACGATGCCAAGCTTTTTTGGGGAGAAATTACAGGTCCACTGATAAAGTTTGTTATTTGTAGTCCATTTTTTTACAAATAATGAGAAATATCGTTGTGGAAAAAGACAGTCATGCTCAAATAAATAGACTATAGCTTCAACAGTGAGTTTATTCGTACCTATTTTGGAGTGCGAGTTCTTAATTTTATGATAATCTATTGACGCTTTGCTTCTCAAGTTATTCAGCAGCTCCCCCTGTTTATAAATGACCTCTCTTCAGTTGTCAACGGCAATAGCAGCTAGTCGACGTGCGCCAGATGAACTACTGAGGGTCCATATTCAAAAAAGCCTTCATTAACACTCGCTGATCGGCCCATAGTCTGCTGCCAGTGACAGCTGTTTCGGTCAATCATTCCGTCATTAGTGGTCGCCTACCATCCCGCAGTCGTTTTGTCCACTCTAGACACGACATAGTTCGGTGCCAACACTCAGTGCACATCGGAAAACCTTGATAAATGTCCGGATTTAATAACGCCATGATCGATGGCGTAAATGCTAGGCGGTCAGGAAGTAAATGCAGTTATGGATTGACCCCATCAGATTTATCGGTGCATTTTTGTCCCTGTTCATTCTAACTCTGCTGTCTCATATAGAAACATTGCACTAAGCAAGCCTTAGGAAAGCTTCGTACGCTTTTTTGAGTCACCTGGTATATGCCCAAAGATACAGAAACAGTGAATGGAAGTTGTTGATTCTGGCTTTGTCTTCAATTGCAGTTCTGGGATTGATCTTAGAGAGAAAAATTGTTGGGAGGCAGAAACCACAGACAATGTCTTTCGCTCAGGTTTACCAAACAGTCGACGTTACTCGAATGAGAAACCTCAACCTCCGCATGAGCTGACGTTGCAACGTTACACCTCCAACTAGAATTATTCTACTTAGCTTGATATTCATCCTTCAGTGGAAATCGGAATCCACGAAGTATTCTTGCATAACCATCAGCGAATCTGAGAGACCTCACAGAATTGGCACTTGTTTCAAGTGGAGCTCTCGATCAGAAGAGATGGCATGCAAATATTGCCAATTATTCTTCGAACGGCGCGGCTCCTTGTTTTTACCAGACCGCTGATTGGGGGGGCCAAAAGGGCCGCGCCAAGTCACACCTTCTCCATGTTCGGCAGTTTACATTCGCTGCACGCCCCGCCGAAATTACAAATGGATGCCATTTAATTACATTGTCTTGGCAAGTAGTTATAAAAGTAACGGGCCAGGCTGGGACAATTCCGAGTGCGCCCTTTGCAATCAGACTGATTTAAGATCGTGTCTAAGGGAGGCTGGGCTCATAATGCGATAGTGAACTCCTTCGTATTACTCACAAGGGCGCCACGGAAGAATTCAACTAGTGAAGGTGCTTCCGTAAGGTTGACACTATGTCTATCCAAAACGAAGAGATCAAGAATAAAAAACGTATGTGTCGACGCTGTCTGGAGGTGAACTTTCGTTCAAAAATAACGTGCTTCGAATAAAACGCGTTAAAATATATATTTTATTGATTATTTGTCGATATTAATATGAATAAAGTGTTTTTATTTCAGTGCAATGTTGTTTTAATACAAAAATCACCTTTTAGTTCCTACTATATTCGCCTGAAAATAGCTGCACACAGCTGCTACAGATGGAGAAAATCCGTTGTTGACCATGTTTACACCAGAGATACACTCACTAAATAACTATACCACGTAAAATCACCTCGAAACACAACCGAATCACAATGTTTTCTTTGACGTTCATAAAACGGTTAATCATCTCCGCCATGTTTATTTACATTTCGCAGCGCCCCCTACGGTGTCTGCAGCTAATCGCGCGGTTACGCAAGGCGACCAGGTCCGGCTTTAAAAAATAATAACCTTCACTCAATATTCGACATGCAATCGAGACAAAAGTATTAAAGAAGAATTAAAATTGATTAATACCTAATTAAGTGGATTGATTACTTCAGTTGCAATGAAAAAAATACAAATTTTAGTGACCCAATTGTATTTAGAACATATTCGAACTGTGATAAAAAATCAATGATGATATTTCTACGCCACTGTCGCATCCAGACCGCGGTCATATTCTGGATGTTAATGAAGTGTTTTTTTCCGATTGCAGCCCCCACAGCTCATTGGCGACGACCCAATGTCGCTTAGACTCCACTATCGCACGCGTTAATGGCGTTGACAGCTTTGCTGGGGTCATTTGTATAAGCACAAGGTCAATTTGATGTGCATGGCATGGCCTGCTAGTCCTGCGACTGATAGCAGGAGGCTGATCATCAATGACCACTGAGTTTAAAGTACGCTGCAATCGGGGGACATTTGACGTGCATTCAATTTCAGAATCAAATTGTCCAAGCTGAAATATCGGCCGCCATGCAACATCCTGATTCGAAACAAGAATGTTTAGGGCCATATTCATCTCGCTAAATCATTGAACTTTGTGTCCATACTTTGCAGAAATTTATATTTTTATTTTTATGATACTCCAACTTTGTTGTACTTGATTGCAACGGTACTAGACGTGTTTAATATTTTCAAAATGATACCCTCGCGATCTTATTCTTTATCTTCACAGATTAAATCAAAAATTGAGAATACGTGGTTGTTTTATTGTTCCCAGAGCAATGAGTGAATGAAATATTTGAATCAAGTCAGTTTCAAAATTCCAGATGCCGATCCTGGAAACATGCCGATAGTTTCCGTTTTTATCTGGCCATCATGTATAATGAAATGATTATATTTCCACTTGCAACCCGATTTCCATTGCTCGCTGAAGGACGAGGTGCGCTTGAAAATAAGGTGGACGATATATGTGCCTAATATTTTCCGGGGTGATAACTTGTGGTCTCGCGAATTTATAGCCTCAATCCTCCATTCGTTCGCTGGTAGGTATTATGGCGTGGAATAATCCGCATTCGTAGTGCAGTACTGCCTTCCTTCCCTGCAGATGGTCGCTAATTCCAACATACCATAACTGGCCTCTCCGCCCATTAGCGCCCAATTTTCCGCCGCTATTTAATCCCCCCGCCACGCGGAATGAATGGGGAGCCGAACCATCCGCAGAAGTATCTTCACGGATTGGAATGAAAAGTAAGTGAGAATTGGAGAGAGTAATTGACTGGAGCATAAACATGAAAGCGAAATACTGGGCGAGTATAAGGGAAATTGCGACACATTAACCGAGCCGGGGGGATTCCCCTCCCCCCCACCTGCCGCAGGAAGAAAAGCGGATCTCGATGTGTCTCTATGACTCGAGAACCGCGAACAAGCAATACCATTGAATCAAAATGTAAGGATGGACACGCTGGATGATTTGCTAGACCCAAAGACTCAATATAATGATAATAAGTGGAGAACTGTATAAAACTATAGATTCCTTTTGATTTCCACATCTATGACTAGGGGACATAAGCATAACTAGGATATTTGTTGCCTACGAAACTTTGTCCTTCCTACCAGCTTTTGTGTCGAAGAGCAGAGCGAAGGTATAGTGAGAAATGGCGAGAGCGCCAACTGATGAATTGGCGGAAGCGCTTTTTAAGTGCACCACCAAATAGGGTCGCTCATAATCAATCCCCTCGGAAATTCATTCGACTTTTGACCGGAATACCTCACGCGGTGCCGTGTATCGGATCACTAAGAGCCCGGCGTGTAACAACGCGATGTTCCACATGTAATAAACTCTCGATCGGCAATGAAGGAGTACCTATACATCAAGCTGTCAGGAAATTCCATATATTTCACGAGAAATCTTCCGGCGCCGACTTCGATTCATTTCGTTCTCTTAGCGAAGGCAAGCGTGACCGAGTGCGATGGATTTTTTTGTGGCAGCGGTGTATTAGCGCTCTGGCTGCCGTAACAAACCATTAACTCGCTACCGTTCTCTTGGCGTACGCTATAATTTCGACTCAAATCACTTATTCTGATTGACTTGGAATCGCGTACCCCGTTCCCGTTCAGGCAATCATCTCAGCCGAACCAGAAAAGTGCTAATTGCGAGTTTGATTTATGTCTCTTACTCTAATTGTAATCGGCTCCGATACTTTCGGACAAAAATAGCACTGACACCTTCATTTGGCATGCACACTGGACTAATTCCCTTTTGGACTCCAGACTACATCTTTCTGGAAGCTTCAAGGTCGAAACTCATTCATGGACTACATAAACCGGAACCGATCCCGGATTTCAATTCACGGATTGAAAAATGTTCGTGGTGTTCTTGCCTATTGAAGATCTGATAATTCGAATCCTCGAACGCTCATTGCACGATATGGTTGAAATTCGGCCGTCCATCAATCTTCCTCAAGTGGAACATGGCAAGTGGAACGGTCGCGCTAAATCAAATGGATCGCAGGAACATATAAAGGATATCTTCCTGCAGGATATCGGTGAGCCCGGCAACACTTACTCGGTTTCGTGGTCGCGTTCTCTCTGTTCTTCGAGAGAAACAAGAGATAGCTCGTTCAGGAACGATCTGCATTTATAAAGTGGGGGAAACAGCATATGCTAACCTAAAATGGAATATTTGGCATTGTCCATCCTATCTGAATCGATTCATACTCGATGTAAGATAGTATTCAGTCGATCAAATAGGTGAAAACTGTTGCTTCAATGTCCTCCTACTTGACGCCGGGACGCCTCTGTGAGCGCCGCTCTTCACACCCAGCCGACTACATGCCATGAAACTAATGGCTTTTAATAAAAGCCTCGACTATAAAAATGTTGATTTATTATTAGTTTGGACGATTACTGTTCACAAATTTTTGCTCGAATTTTTGATATCATGGGAATGCATAATTAAAACATTTTTCATCATTAGTCGCCACATAACCTCGCTCATTTTAATATCGAAGATAGGTGCTATCTCGCCACCTGAAAAATTGGCCGATGGCACGCCAAAGGCATTCACAGACCCCTCTAATTGTTTGGAAATCGCAAGCTTTATCTTTTGTACGTGTGAATGGAATTCCACTGAGGTGTACGGGAGAAAACCTCAGAAAATCAACAGTCTTAACGAATTGTTACGGAACGCTTCTTTGAACAGCAAATAATATCGCTCGGTATTGCTATCGATGAAGTTGAAACAGTACTATTGCATTTGGCAACCAGTATCTGAACCTATACTTTCGATAAATTGTTGATTGGTCGTTTTCTTTATTATCATTATTATTATTATTATTATTATTGAAGAATATGTGGATTTTTATAACTGTGAATAGTATCGTTTTCAAAATGATCACGATAACAATGAATTCCACGAGAAGAATTTTTAATAACAGAAGTTACAAATTCCTGAATATGGTCGTAAAAATCAAAATTCTTTTCGCAACAAACCCAAACTGAAACTTTCTGTCCCCAATAATTCGAATCAATTGAATTCCAGCGCGCCGTATCAATCACTTAGACATCGGGAGAAGGAAAATCGACCGGATGAAAATTCCAATAATAACGTTATTCTGTGTGTTCCAATAATCCATCAAGATTGACAAATACCATTCAATATTTAAACACGTTGTTCTTCCTCTTGCAAATGCGAAGCGTGCTATCGGCTGAACAGGAATGTGGCTCTGGATACAAGTCTGGACGTGGGAAGGATATATCCGGATATATACAGGGTCGTAGAGAAACGACGTCGAAGGGTGAATCGCCTCCATGACCCTTTTCAACACGCTTATATTAGTTTTACCTGTACGCTGTAGCTGACTCTTTGGTCATGCACATGCGCGTAGTTTCATTGATGTATTGAACGCTTGAAGAGCATCTTGGAAAATTGTCATTAGATTCATTTTTTGGCACCTCTTATGACAGCTCATGTTTCTGTATTTTTGGTTAAAAAAATCTCGAAAATTGCCCCTTAAGCGTATTTTTCTTACCCCTGGCGGTACGTCCCTGATAGGTTGGATCGTCTATCTTATAGCCAATAACGTATTCCTTTATTTGGATCCAGTTTAGACGGGCAGCTCTTCGTTAGAATTGATTTCTTGTGAACGCTATAGGTTTCGCCCTCAACACTACCCAAACATTAATTATACCCATACCATAGATGTTTTCTTCGGCAAAGGGGAAAAGGGGGAACGAGAATCCAACCCTGAACTGCCGAATGGGAAAATACAAACCAGTAGGGAGATTTCGGTTTTGTTGTTTATGATACATTACATCCGGGGTGACGTCACAATGCTGTATGTTTTCCGTGAATCATGAATCCGAAATAAAAAAGCTCAGTCCAGTCCATGAATTGTAGTGGAAAATGGACGAATAATAAGAGAAAGAGAGTTGGAAAGATACCTGAAGTTACGAGAAGGCTTAGACTGCTTTTTCCGTACGAAATCGGCTTTGAACATTCAGTCCGTTGTCGGGAACACGTTCTCATTATCGCCATGGAAAAAACACACCTCCAAAAACGCGAGTTATATCAGAATATAGCAGCCGTTGCAATGGAACAGAGTTTTTCACGTCTCCGTTCTCTTTTCTGAATGGCGTCAAGACGGCCGCATGCTTGCTGTAATAGCTTACTTTCCCGAAGAACACGGGCAGATGTCTCCAGACTCAGTTGGGATGACCGACAAAACCGTACAATCCAACTGACGTCAATTGTTTCAACTGTTTTCTCGGTACACTCGATGGACTCGTAACCTACTTCTAAAGACGTAGGTTTCAATATGAAATAGGCGAGCAAATATATTTCCAAATACCGGGTGTCCCAAATTATCGTATACATACAATTTCTCGCATATTAGTACCTTCATAATGACTTATTAACAAAGTTTACTACATTTGACAGGTTTGTGCACCTACCTATCACTTTTCATTTTAGAATGGTACCCCCTGTATATTGTAATTGTGTCTATTTGGAATACAACGATACAACATTTTAGACTTTTTTATATTATTTTTTGATTATTCACTGAAAACAAGTTCATTAATATTTTGTAGTCAAAAAGCGATGCTGATGTCAAAAAAGAACTTCAAACACAACCGAGTGTAGTTAATCGATGACTTGATTGTTGTTAATAAAAAACAAGTATATTGCATTTTTGAATTCCAAATAGAATAACACGAAATTTTCAATGACAGTGCACAAGTAGTACCATTTTAAAATGAAAAGTGACAGGTTAGTGCCATTCAAAACTGTTTTAATTTTTATCTTATCAAATAATCGAGATAGTTTGGGACACGCGGTATACAGTGTCAATTCCTCATGTAACATAAAGGCAGTACCACCTACAACAATTTGAATGTCAACCCCTAGAAAGCCCTTAGAAAATGCTCCTCAATAGTTTGGGTCACGATTATACAGGGTGTAATTTTTGATTCGTATGGATTTCGATACACTGATGAAGATTATCCATCTATTTTGAAGTTCTATAATATTTTAATATTCAATAGGAGAGCTTTTTTGAAGGGAGTAGAATTGTGATAGTTTTTATTGCAATTTGCAATAATGCGTGTTGAAATCGTGTACGAAGAATTCTTGAGAAAAGGGAGAAAAGGGGAACGACTTGATGAGTACGCTCGCTTAGCTTTCAACTGCTCGAGTCTCCCCATTCAGTGCGGTTACTCCTGTATAACAATACACTCCTGACTTATAAATGTCACAGGGGGATTGCATGAATTGATGTCTGAGAACGAAGGAATTAATTTCAGTCGCCCGTTCGGAAATTTGCCAAATACCATTTTGGGATTGCGAGTCATCGCGTTGCCGAACTTGCCTGCTCGTTACATGATCCGGTGCCTCAGTCTGGCTATTACGCTGAAACACAACCTCCAAATATAAGCATCCACAAAATGGTTTCGGTGATAAATGGGGCCTTTTCACTTACAAATCTCGTTTGACAACGGCCGACACCGCTTCTTGCTTTCAACATTAGCTGCAAATTGTGTCGGATGGAAAGTGAAGACGAGGGAAGCCATCATTTCGGATTTCCTCTTCTTGATAAGGTCCAATAATTTTTATTCTCGAATTTAGGCTGTTTGAGTTAAAAAGGGAAATTTGTTTTATTTGTTGATGTAAAAAACAAAAAAAAAACATTAATTTCAATGTGAGAGATGTTCAAAATGTTCCAATGTAGCGAATTTGTGAAATAAATTGATTTTCTATTTTTTATGTTAATTTTTGTAATATATCTGAAAACACTCAATATTTCCGAAACAGTTGAAGATAGGTATGGAACATTGCACATGGATTATGTCTAGAATTTTCTGAAGAGTCCAAAAAACTATCAATATACAGGGGGTTGTATTCAAACTGAGAAAGCCGGTATCGGCCACTGTCACACGTCACATCCTATATAATAATTTTTTTCCGAAAAAAATGTGCATCTAAAAATACAAATTGATGTGTCCGAGCGTTTTTCCTAACACGCTCCCATTTATTCTTTATCGAATTCATTCCCTTTGGCTGTTCCACACTGTATATTGTTTTTTCCCTTCACTCAAGCCATGATTAGTTTTCAGGATCAAATGGAGATCCATAATATTCGTCAGTTGCTAGTTGAGAGAAATTCGGCTGCATAAAACTGCAAACGAGCATACCTACAGCTAAAGCCAACAAATTCCAGTTAATCACTTCTTCTTCACTCAAAGGGAAACATGTTGATTGCCTGATATGTTTCCATCTGTCATCAGTGAACATGGAACAAGACTCGAGAGATACATGAATATGACAAAAGACTAATAAAAATCCAATTTGAACATCTATTGAACATGCTCCAAACAGTCAATTCGCAAAATACCAGAACAGTACGGTGAAAATGTATCCAGGAAATGAAATTAGGCCCAATTTCGTTTAATGAAATGCAGACATGACTCGATGGATTTATCCTGAACAGAAAAATTGAGATGTTCCCTTTGGGGTGGCAGCCCCTTGCTTCGAGAAGAATTCCGCATTGTTTGAATATTTATTTTCTTCCTTGAGTGTTTCAATATTCCGACATTCAATCGTGGATTCACTTATTTTGAGCAGTGTAATTTCACTTCATAATACCTGGACTATCAATCAATTATAGTCTAGTTAAATAATGAAAATAGTGGAAATCGTGAATAACTCGAACCATTCCAGATATCGATGTTTTTTTTTTAATGATATTATTTGTTACAGGAAACCAGTGGCATAACTTCCCCAACCAAGAGACTACGTTGCAAAACAGAATAAGTATACAGGTAAGTCTCTCGATTTGAATCTGTATGAACTTTCTTGGGTACAGACTTTTGTGAGATCGGTTATATTTCTTGGATTCATGCGAAGTATATTCGATATGACGGAAAATAACATGCAGATTCGATACCAATACCCATTTGTGCTCTAGTACCAATGATTGTTACATTTGCATTGTACACCAAAATCGACCCATGAATATTCAATGAACTTTCGATATTCATTTCACACAAAATATTGTTGAATGTTTGAACAGTGTCTGGTTGTGGGTCGGATAAACAAAATTCAAGCTCCAGTGTTCTGGAGCTGAGTGAAACAATTGATGGAAACTGCGCACATGAAAACTGGTCTTTATTAAATTATTCCTAAATATAAGTGCGCCGTAAACCATTCTGGCGCTGGTGGCTAGTGTAAAATAACCAAAAAAAGTCGTGTTCCACACTGAAAGTTGCCTAAGCATCCTCATCGATCTCTTTGATTCATCAGCAGTGACTGATAATTTGACTAGGCTACGCGTGATTTCCGAACAGGCCACAACTTCGCATGTCGTGGTAGTTTTTGGAAAAATCAGTGACCTCGCCTGTTGTAGCGGTGCCGCATTCGCTGGATGCTCGAAGCAAACCTCTTAGCATTCCGTGTATACGAGACAAGTCCAATTTTTCGGTTCACCCAACCAAACTCTCGGCGACTTTCGCCATGAGCTTGATATAATCAGATGATGTGCTTAAGAGATTTGTTCAATGGTGAGGAATATGACCCACGATATCATTTTCATCGGGTGGAATGAGTAATACATTGTAATTTCCACTGGTTCGAGAAAATATACCCAGACCCTATGGAAGATTCCCTCCTGAGGAACTTAGATGTGCTGCAATTTGAGCCCCATTTCACTTCTCCACTCTCCTACTGACGTTAATCGACTTCTCAGCTTTTCGAATGGTCGCTGACGAAGACTGGAAACAGAGGCGGCACTATCACCCAAATTTTCCAATATCGCTACGATCTTTCTTCGGTGGTATAGTCCAATATATCTCTTGAAATTCCACCTATCCCACGAATGAAACATTTTCCAAAAAAAAACTTTCAAGTTACGAATCGATTTGTGAGGATTTTATTGTGACTAGTGAGTACTAGTGACGTATCAACGCTTCCCAAGTCTGGGAATTTATTCTGTCGAGATTATTGGTACATTTTTGAACGTTCTGGTGCCGTGGAATATTTTCAAAATAAGGGATTTCGCTTATAGAGTCATCCTATAAAATATTTTCAGAGTGTTTTCTGTTTCCAATGAATAACATTTGGGTTTGAAATTCCCAGATCCATTCACCAGATTTCCCATTGTAATTTGAGATTGAACTGCAGATGCAAATGAATTTTATAAATGGCAGGTGAATTCTTCAACCTTTTTCATTAATTATTCCAAAAACCTTGTTCGTCAGAACAGAAGAAACTGATTTAGCCTTCAATCAACTGGATAACCTGATTCTGTCATTTCTATTCCAGGAATCTGAAGTTATTTATCGAGTGGTTCGTAGCCCATGGCGGACTGTAGGCCTTTGGGCTATTTTTCGCACTGCATGAGTTGTCAATTACTTTGAACAATTTTCGATAACGCAGCTGATGGTGAAATTGACAAATATCCCTCCTCAGCTAGTGACTCGTTATCACTAAAAAACAGCTACGGATCGCGTGAAAAGCTACGCTTTATTTCCATTTTCGGAAGTAAACTAATGAAATTGCTTTTACTTTCACTTCACTTTGCAACGGCGTATGGGTTAGACCCTTTGAGTGCCGTATCCATCTCAAACCTTTCATGAATTCTCACGAATCTTGTTGTGAATCTGATGATATTTCGGACAGCATTGTCACGTGATTTTTCGGAAAAAGCAGTGGAATATTTCGAATTGATGAATTGGAGTCACAGATAATAATTATAGTAGTGATAAACGAGCCAACCAACAGTTTTTTTCAACATTTTATTGGACCTAATCGAAGACGAAGAGAGTGTAAACACTATACTTCTCATGTCCTTCATGATCAAGTAACACAAAATTCAAGAAGATTTTCCCTCGGTCTAGACATGAAGCTGACATTAGATGGGGTAGATTGGGGAACTGGTAGCACTTCATGAAATCGATGGCCACAACAAAAGGGTAAAAACTCGCTTTGCTTAACAGGGTTAATACATGCATATAAACTCACGGATTAGCTAATAGGCATCTATCGCGATGAGCCGATACGATCAACTCGCATCTCTTATTGATCACGCAATCGCTAATGAAATCACAGTGGGGAAGCTCTTTTGCCACGATACGGTGTACCGGTGGGGTGTTTGCTCCTTGATGCGTGTAAAAGGGTTGGAAAATCGCACGCGAACTATATCTTATCTTTCTAGCTTCATAATCGAGCACTCGTTGTGTCACACTTTCAATCCCTTTTCTGTCCAACTAGAATTGACTTATGAAGCTTGACAATACGCCATCTCACGGATTGATAATGCACTGATGTAGTGACAGATAAACAAATAACCAACTGCCTTCCGAATGAAGGTCAATTGGTACATATTAGTGAATGAAAGGGGATAAATTGAGAAATCGAACCAGAAAAAGTTATTGAAACCTTTCAAGGAAATTATGCTCAGAATGGCTTCATTAGTTCTATTGATACTACAAGAAGTGCAATCTGAAGGATTCATCAAGAGTTATTGAAAATTGATGTATGAAATCTCAGCTGAAAGTACAAACACTGTAACTTTGAGAGGTTTTTACAAAATATTTTTTTCTATCTACGTTTTAAATGACACTTCAAGATCCTTTGAAATTTTGACAGGAATCTCGAACAGAAAATGAGAAATATTGTCGATCAGGAAAGGTATATCTTTCGAAAGTCTAGATACCATGAATATTTTCACGAAATACGATTCCAGCTGTTCATAAAAGTGGAGTATTCATGCCTCCACATAAATATGTTATAAACTCAAAGAATGAGGGGAGCGATAAGAAAACGATATTTTATGAAACTGATACGGCATATATCATTTTCCCGAGTCATCATCTGTCTCTCGATACCCGAATTAGATATGAATTACTCACTTTATGCCGACCAATGAAAGCAGATGAAAATAAAAAATGTAAATAGGATTATAATGAGCGTACTTTTCATTAAGTTTCCGTCGTGATGAAGTTGTAAATATTTGTTCAAAAGCCTCCAAAGCATTGACATGAACTTTTCATTGATTTTTTGATATTTTTGGGATTTTTTGGAATTTTCAACATGAAATAACTCGAAAACTATACGAAATATCGAAAAACGGATTTCACCAGCGTTTTCAGCGCCTCTTAGACCCTTTATAGACGAGTTTTCAGGCAAATTTTGTTTGAAATTTTTTGAAAAATCGACGAAAGGGCACCCCCTTTGGAGTTTTTCAGAAATCAAAGTTGTCGTAGAGTCTTCAATGTTCGTATGGAAGCTCCCAGAGCATTAACATGGACTCTTCATGGGTTTTTACGTTGAAATTCAAGGAATTTTGGGGGATCTTCGCGAGTTTTCGCGACTTTTTGAGTTTTTTTGGAATTTTCAACATGAAATATCCCGAAAACTATATCAGATATCATAAAACGGATTTCACCAGCGTTTTCAGCGCCTCTTAGACCCCCTATAGACGAGTTTTTGCTCGAAAATATACCAAAGGGTACCCATTATGTCCATTTCATGCAAGAAAATCGATAAGTTTTTAATAAACGAAATATCTTTGTGAGGGCACTAATGGAGTTTTGAGGAAATCGCATTAATGAGGTATCGCGATCGCATACTCGAACGCCGATACTTTTTCCGGATTGGCAGTGTTTTCAATTCATCGAGGATCGTGTTTCTGTTTCCATTTGCGCGATCAATGTTCTCGAAGAATTCTCGCGATGAACTCCGACGGTCCCAACGAAAAATTCGGCGTAACAAACAATTAAATGAGGAATTTGATCCCTCAGACAGCTTGAGTGGTGAACGAAGGCGATAGCAGGGTTAAAACAGCTCGTTTCTGAAAAATTATACCGTAGACATTCTCGAGTGAATTATTTCGAGTGGAAGTAACTTCCACATTCTTTCAATTTTTCGCTTCGGTCTCCGGAAACTAAATTATTTTCGGGCTGCTGAAATATCATTGTTTGAAGCCAATTAAAATTGTTAGGCATAGTGAACGCCATTGCGAGAGTGGTCGGTCGACGAAGGCTCCGGAATTTCAATTAGAATTCGTCACTTCTTGAACGTCGTCGCTTTGAGGACCACTCCAGTGAGGAGTTCCGAAAAATCGGATATTAGCGGTCGGTCGCGTGATAGTCCGGCATTCATTCTGACACGCAGTCACAGAGACCCACTTTACAACCACCACCGATAATGAAATATGCTTCAGAAAGCTCCGCTCCACACTTGGTGCTCCTACAAAAAACATCAATTACATAAACGTCAATAGACCGCATTAGTGATGACATCACAAATATGCAACCAACATTACACTGAGTCCTGAATCGTTTGGCGCGAAATGATATGTTTTATACTCGACCTTAAGAACGGATGACATAAGAACGATAATAAAAGTATCGTAACAGGCCCTTTTGTTTTATGCTCTCACATGAAATAAGTTGATATTTAAGGAATTGCATCTAAGGGACCTTGGATATGAAGGATGGAAGTAACGATATTTTCGTAAAACGATTTTCTGGAATTTATTCAGAAGTGTTTGAGGAAACTTTCTTTACGTCACCCATTCCATACGACGTATTCATTCTTTTTCTATCGAATTCAAACAGATACATTTCTCAAATATTCCTTATAACAGCGAAATAATTCAATAAATAACATCATAATTCTAACCACAAATTCTGAACCTTAGATAATGGTTACTTAAGGTTCATATTAGCGCATCTTCGTTCAGAAATATTTCGTTGTGACTCAATGCACTGTTGGTTGCATACATTTTGACGTCACACTAATGTGGTCTATTGAGATCCAGTTCCATATCACGTCCACGATGTTTGGTCGTCATTTGGACCTGAACGGGACGTCCATTGAACGTTGTGTGCTGTTTTTGTTTCATTTCTTGGTTTCCAAAGCAGAACTGTCTCTCTTGCATGTGTTCCATGCGATCGTGATAACTTTTTGGTGAGTTATCGTCTACACACCGCGAGGTATCCCAAATGAATACCATCATTTACACGAAATTACAAACATCAATCTCTTTGTTTGTTTAGTTTGTCATCCATACGATTGCTGCTGGTCTGTTTTCAATGTAAGAGCCACATTTCAGTTGATGTATCACGAATCGTAGTCAAATTAATTTTGCAGCCTCCGGAAAACAAGATGAACTGCGTGATCCAGACACGATACTGAAGAATTGAAGACTCCATGAGAGATCTGGGAACACTTTGCTACAGGATTCCAAATGGCTCTTCCAAAAATTAATACAATGAAGGGAACATATGGAAAGAAAGTTTTGAGGTTATGAAACTACTGAATTTGACACTTACGATGGCGTCTGTCAGTCTGTTCAAAAATGCTGATGGTGGAATTTAATGTGATGAGTATGGACCGTGAGTTCTTTGTTGGATGAAGCTCTCCAGGCTCCCAAGTCCGTTTTTCAATCTAATCCAGCGTATGCTGCCAACAAAAATGAACTTCGCCTCCTTCCGTTGGACCATTAGATTAATTGACACATCTTAGGAAACTTTTCTCGCCGTCATCTCAGAGAAAATCCAATTGACAAGATTAGACTTCTGGATGCACATCGAAGTATAGCCGTTACATGTTTTCGGAGAGTTTATTATTCTCCAGCTCGAAGAATGAGTGGAAAGGAAAGCAGTTCGCCGACAGGGTTGAAATAATCTTGTGTTTAACACGAACAGGAAGTGCTCCGGCACGGCCGTGAGGAGCTTGGGCAATTTCAGTTTCGGTAACGCGAGCTGACTACTAAACCGGGTCCAGAATTAAAAAAGGATCGCCACTCTTTTGTACCGAGCATAGTTGGTTGATGATCGGGAAACGCTAAAACGTTGATCGATTACCCCCTTCTTCATTCTCCAATTGCTCACATGTAATCAAGAATGATTATTCTCAAGGTAATTATTTTGGAAGTTACTACTCGGTAGAATGTTTCACAGTTATTCAATTTCGCATTGTTTCAAGTCCACTTCGTCCACCCCGAAATTTTAATTTGTTTTCGCACTTTATGATGGTTGTAGGCGTTCCCTTCTGTCACCCGTTTATCACGTGACCATCTCTCGAAATCCATCAACTCACCACACTCGACGCAAACTCTCACAACCGCCTGGCCGATGTCCCAAAAATGCAAATAAAACGAAAACCGAAAACAGCCCCTCTCTGTTCGTTCGGTGTACACACACTTGTCATAAATTATAATTCGAGTAGGTGCGGAAAGCTGAACTTGATCTACACCGTCCATGGGCTTGTAAACCAGGCTGGCCAACCATATACAAGGTGATACGTTAACAGCCAGCTCGGTTGTCATGGGCAATACTTTTTTTTCTCGAGGGCCTCTCCAAAAGTGATACGTTTTGAAGGAGTACATGAAACTCTGAATTTCAGTTGGAATGAGTCGCTATCTGCGCTGCTACCACTAATCTACAGAAGAGGAACGCACTTTGACTGTCACTTGTCACTTTTCTTGTATTATCTCGTTCCATTTTGGCTCAGTGTACGCTCGTTTTTTCGGAATTAACAAAAACCTAGTGGTAACTAATCAGTTCTCGATGAGTTGGGAATTTTACGGGCCCTACAGTTCATGGTGGAATCCGAACCACTACTGGGGCAACGGACAGATATACCTGAATAAAATATGTGCGTCCTACGGTGTCGAGCATCTAATTGAGATAACCCTATATCATGTATGCGAATGGGATGTATGTCGAAATGAAGACCACAGAGTGCGCTTAACATCAATCGGCCGGATTTGTTTGAAATATACAAGTTCCCAACCCCAGCTCGTAGAGTATAGTTTATACATCACTCTAATTAATAAATGGCGGACTCGCGCACATAAGATGATTAAAGGTACATTCCGTTTTGAACCACACTACAACTGTATTTTCAACTGTATACATTACCTATATACGATCCTGAATGTGCACTACCCAAATCCAATTCCTCACGAACAAGAATATTGTATTATCGCCACAAAAGACCCACATGAACATGATGCCAATCGAATGTTTTTCTTCTTTCTGTTTTGGTTACTTTCATTGGGGTTCGCTCATTCAGTATGGTCGAAATATTCGTCGGGAGCTTTAATAGCTGTCATTCCATTGTAATTTTGGTCATTGGCGAACAGATTCGCTCAATTATTAGGGAAATAACTTGACACCGAGTTCGAATCACAGAAATCAATCAACCACCTCACAGACAATAGTAAATATACCCTACGGAATTAATTCATTCGCACAACCACAACTGACAAATTCAACCCATCTGGATTATGTGAAACTATAGATACGTTGTTGCCACATTCTCTAGTTGATCAGTATGAAACAATTGATGTTTCATGAGGATTTATATCTCGGCTAAACGAATGATATTGAAATAATGATTCCAAATGCAAGCTTCACCAAATGGCGGCAGGATTAGAATCCTAATTTGATATCAAGCTCCCCATTTTTCTTAATTAATTTCATGCGTAACGGTCATTAGTCAGTAAAGCAACAAACTGTGCCGTTCGGAATACTCGGTGTACCAAACAACATCGCCTCGTGCGCAAGGGATACAGTTTTCAGTTGCGCAGTGGTACATTTCCCCATATCCTGTGCTACCGGCGTAGAAATGTCATTTCAATAGAATAAGAAGAGGCATTTTAATCCGATTGAAGGGTTTATTGAATGAAATCGGCAGAGAATGTTTCAAGCGGAAACACAAACTAAAAATCGGATAGCTGATTAGCGTTTAATCTCGTTAACGCTCAGCTCTCAAACAGGTGAATCAAAGATGTCCGGACACGATTTTAATTGTGAAAATTGCGAGACCGGATCGGACGCGCATACTTTTCGCTTCATAAAATCAATCAGCTAATTAATAAAGTTTGGGATTTCGACTGTAACTCTGCCAATGTTTCAGATGTTCATATGATCCAAACTTTCAGGGAAATTTGGATCCATCAGATAACATGCTACATGCACCTTTGGATATTGATATTGGGTCTAACTTTACGTATTGAAAGTTACAGGCGACGTTCTCAATGGATTCCACTTCAGTAAGTGCCTTTAAATATATACAGAGCGATGACCAGACTTTCTTTGTTCTGACAACTCTTAGGCAACTTTTGTTTCTCGCTCATAACCTAGTTGAAAATAGAACAAATAAATAGATACGCCCCTGCTCATGGTGCGAAAAGTGATAATATTATTTGCTAGTTTTCAAATTCGATGTGTTCAACAAAAACACTGTAATGAAATTATACTCGCTCATAAAGAAAAACATGTCCGAAAACTGCGTATTAACGTCGGCGATAAAAGTATATTCATTTACTGTGGATCTCTGTAGTGTGATAAATGAAAAACGCTTCATGATACACCCACCAAAATTTCCTGCCCCTGAATGAAATTCTATCTCGCGTGTTTTCGAGGTTTTTGTGTAATTGTGATCGGCCTATTGACAGGCGGCTGAGAATCCATTGTCTGTTTGTCAGTCTAATATTCGTGGAATCATCAATCAAATAGCGGTGAGAGCTTTCACAAGGAATATCCGGAATAAAAACTATGCGAAATGCATACGCGGGCGGACTGTCGGTGTAGTAGTCACTTCCGTAACCATGGCAACAACGGACTTGTTGACATAATGTCACAACTATTAACCTTGAATAAATAAAGTGTATGGATACATGAAAGCTACACACATTCTCGTGATTGGGAGTTGAAATCGAAGTGGTCCGTTCTGTCTAATCTGTCGCCGTAAGGCTATGTGCTTTAATCATCTTATTTGTAAGCGCGGGTCCGCCATTTATTAATTAGTGTGATGTATAAACTGTATGGGTCTTTGGCTAGGAATCCGCACATTTCAAACGAATCCGGCCGATTGATGTTAGGCGCACACCCCGAGTTGCCTACTCATCCCTCTGTGTCGGGGCTGCACGGATTAATAAACATTTAGCCACGATCCATATACTTTAAATGTCAGCACGAATTCTCGCTGATGCCTTTCGAATAACAGGACATCGAAATAGAGAACAGGGGCGGACCCAGTCAAAATTCCTCGACATCATTCGTAAAAGTATCTCTGAACGAGTTTCATCACATCATACTAATGTTTTTTTCTGAACATTCATTTAATATACAGTGAAATTCACAAAATACACAACAAGTGGAAAAAATTGTATTTTTTCGAAAAAATTTAAATTGCCATCAATTCAGGCTCGTCTCGAAACCAACTTAGCTTCTATCAGATATACAGAGTGATTTTGAGTTTCTTATTTTTCGAAAAATATAACGTTAGAGACTTGCCTAACATAATAAGGAAATTCAATATTCCGTACGATCCATATTATTTCTTCCAAGTTGTGCATTCTCTTCACATAGATATTGTAAACACGACACCGATACCACATCCAGGGATGAGAGCCCTATATTCCATGCTGTAAGATAATAATAACAATGTGAGGGCTGGTATTTATGCCCTTAGGAAGTCAGATAATCATCACAAATGATGCTCTACCCTGAGGGGAATAATAATACGCTAATTAGCTGGAGGAGATGTGAATGGGAGATAATCTTCGACCTGAGGATGTGACTTTCGATATTTTTGGTGACAAGTTACTCAGGATATTATTGAATACATGAGAAAATGGCAAAGACTCTTTTTAGTGTTCATCGTGGATGGATTTTTCCAGGTACCCTGTATACTGCTGCTGGTTTGATGTAGAGTTCATGTATTTTTCAAATTAGTCATCGTTATGATCAGTGAGACGAAAGAGTTGGCATTAATTAGTGTCAATATTGTCAGAAATCAAATGAAATGCTTTCATCTGAATTATTAAACAGTCCCTTTTACATTCGTTATGATCACTATGGAAATAAAATATAGTTTAGTGAATTGCAAAGTCTATATAAAACACTCTTATAAAACTAACAGTGCCACGATGATGAATAAAAAAAAGACATGATGTTTGACAAAATATCTGCGTAGCCCTACCCTGTTTAGGATTCGTAGACATACGAGACATTGTCACGGATATTATTAAATATGGAGGAGACCATGTTCGGAATGGGACATCCCCGATTGACAGCCTTCCTAATAACAGTGACAGATTCATAATGGGAAGGCATCAAAATCCGAGGTCGTAAGGTCAAATATAAAGAAATTTGGTATGCGTCTCGGAAGATTCCTGAGAACAACCGGAATGGATGCAGTCTGATAAAGAAGCACGGCTGTCAGTCAACATTCTCTGTTACAATACTTTCTCAATTTCCGTGAGGAACGATGTGACATTTCATCATGATGTCACACCAAGAGCAAATTAACAAAGCAACAGCGGTCTTTCTAATATCGCCATATTTCGACTTGAACACTTCCACTTACCGAGACGCTTCTCTCTTTTTGTAGCATTTATTTTGTTTTGTGTTCCATGCAACACGCAGAGGCGGATTTAGCAAACTGGGTGGGCTAGAACCACAAACGGCAAATTCATATTTTTGATAGAACATGTATATTTTTAGTGCCGTGTTTAGGGCCTCTTAGATAGTTTGTATATCGAATTGAGGAGGTTTTGGTGGTTTTAGGAGTTTTTGCGATTTTTAGAACTTTGGGTACCCCCTTTGGAGTTTTTCAAAAATCAAAGTCGTCGTAGAGTCTTCAATGTTCGTATGGAAGCTCCCAAAGCATTAACATGTACTTTTCATGGGTTTTTACATTGAAATTCAAGGAATTTTGGGGGATTTTCGCGAGTTTTCGCGACTTTATATCCCGAAAACTATACTAGATATCAAAAAACGGATTTCACCAGCGTTTTTAGCGCCTCTTAGACACCCTATAAACGTTTTTGGAATTTTTGGGACTTTTCCGACATGAAATAACTCGAACACTATTCCAAAACTAAGTGTACAAATGGTTTACGGTTGAATCAAAATATCTTTGACACTTTTGCTTATTAATTCGATCACCGCAAACAACCGATATCATCTCGTTTTTAATTTTTTTCTCGATTCTTTTGAACGTTATTCATTTCTCGGCGCATCAGCTCGTTTCACAATATGCAAAAAGAACCCAACAATATAGCAATAGGAGATGCTCGAGAAAAATATAATAACCAATTTCCCGGAATACCACTCTGCATTCAGCAAGGGAAACAATGGAAGGAAACAATTAAGAAAAAGGGAAGAGTAACCAAAAGAATGTGCTGGATTTCTTTCAAACGTGAATCCATACAAACTGAAGGTACGGAAATGTAAAGCTAGTGATATCCACTGAATTTCATGGTTACCACAGAAAAACCAACTCTCAACAATTATAACCCATTAAATCGAAGAAATACAGCATGGGGTTATGTTTTCTCGCTTATGGAGGTAGCACCCTGTATGCGGCATCTGTTTTCTGTTGGTAAGGAAGGGAATTGCGTTAGAATGACGTATCTACAGCTACCACTAATAAAACACAACATTCTGTCCGTTTAGGTTATCCGTTTCTCAAAACGATTCTCGCTCGCATTATGCAACCGCATGTTCCACTATTATCTTACGGAGGCAGATATCAATGAATATCGCGTTCATACGAGTATATCATAATGTATCGCGAAAAATGACCGAAGCATGAAACATATTGGGGTGATCGAAATTCTTATAGGAAATTTCCTGAAAGAGAAGTTAGTAGTCACTTGCAGTCGGAACCTTCGATATTGACGAGTGCGCATAGACCCTTGCACAGACCTCTGTTCTACCAATACCTGCTTTGTCCACTGCGCACATAATCACGAGTGGACATGCGCACTCAAATTTTAGTGATCCAACTGTATCTAGAATAGATTTAGACTGTGATAAAGCCTTCAACAACTTTTGGTGGTTTCAGAAATCTTGTCATCGGCATCTTTTTCGTTTAATTTTGAGGTTATAGTGAGGAAATTGTGGGTATGCGTGTGTTCGTTTTAATCGTCTGGATGTAGTTGAGAGTGTCATGTCATTAAAATTCTTCAGCTCTTTCCCACTTCGACATCAATGTAAACAGTCGCATCCAATTCATTTGGCATTAGGTATTGTTCGAAGTGAATTAGAGCTCTATCCCATTTCCACTATATAAACCGCGTGGTTGAAATGCAAAAAGCCAATAAATTAATTCGAATAGGCAATAAATATGCGAACTCCATCCACGTAGTGTGAAAAACTTGTTATAATTTAAACCGAACATTGTGAGCATTGCGGTTTTCAGAAAGTGCGAATTGTTTTCAGCTAGAATAATTGAATCGTTATATTTGTTCAGTATCGAATAATTATCAGAACTGTAACTGAAACTCGAGAACACACTCCATCCATATCTTCACCAAATAAGAAATTCGAAGAATCAGACAATGTTCTATTCTTGACAGATAGAGTTCCCCTTTATAAATAAGAATTGTATCTACTGACTGCGCCAAAAAATCAATTTCAAGGACACCGAAAAAAGCACTAACCGTGGACGTGGCAGCTATAATCTACCTCAGTTTTTCTGATGAAAAAAACGTAAGCTACCCCGTATGAAAAATAATCAGCAATATCGGGTAACGAAGAATAATATCACACAACAACATAACATGGGAGTTAGGCAGGGTCGAAAAGCAGGCGACTTGTTGGGAATTGTAGCGATGGGAGTATTCAAATTCGAAAGCTCCCATTTCGTCAGTGGTGGGTAGCTGAAAATCGATTATTTTGGTCAAAAATCGATTTTTTCCTTTGAGAAACTGCCATTTTGTCAAAAAAATGTATTTTGATTATTCCTTCGATTAATTACTGAATTCAACAATACTTTAACGGAATCTGTTTGGTTTTTCAACTTCAGATGATCCAGTTCAGAGATATACCGAGTGAAAAGTCTCTTTTGAGAGGAGCTCCTGGAGCTCAGCTGTAGCTCCTTTCCAAATAAATATTTTCACCAATACTTAGTCTCAAAATACTCTTTAAAGATACCATATTATGTGTACAAATTATGAGATCAATAATTTCAAAAGTTTTTCCAGAAAAAATGCTGGAAAGTTCACTTTTTCTCGGACTTTAAGATCGATCCTGAATCGAAGAAAATAATGAAAGATCAAACGATCTCGCCGGACTCTGACATTCATCGTTTTCAGCTTTCAGCTAGTCCATTTGAAATTGTTTTGACGAGTCGTCGCTGCCAGTGGATATTGTGGAGTGTAGTGTACTTACTTTCATGTCTGTTGCAGGGCCATGGGACTCGGCAGCCATATCGACGGGGTAGATTGAGATCGAGCAATCATGCATAACGCACCGCCTTTTCGAACGACGTACCCACATCTGCTCTACATGCTCTTCTTGGTATTTCAGTTCTACGGTAAGTCGGCAATAATTGGTGCATTCTAATAAATTCATCGTTAGATTATTTCCTAACGCTAACTCAAACATTTTTCAATTTTGCTTGAACTGAAGTTTTCTACCAGTGTCGACCAAACCGAATCAATTTATTTATTTCATTGATGAAAACTACATGTTATCTCTTCTGTTATTTAATTCGACCCAAACAATGAGAAACGCACAAATAACTGTTCATCAGTGGGTGATGCAAAATTCGATTTTTCGAGAACTTATTGCTGCATCGAAAGATAGACGATTGTTTGACATTGTCATGGATAGACAATTGGCATGATTCAGTTGCAGATAGTTGTGACAGCTCGCCAGAAAGTGCGGGGTTGCCGCTTGTTATTTTTTTCAACGATACTCCGAAACATAAAGTTAGGTTAAGTTCATCATTTTGATTGTATGAATGAGAATACATTAGGAAATTGGAATGTTCCCTAGGTGATCGATGAAACAGTGATAATAATCTAAAAATCGATTCAACATGTCACATTAACCGAAAAAGGACTGTGGAAAGTAAGGTCAGATGAAAAGATACCCGAAAAAGTCATTTGGAGAGTTTGATTACAATTCAAACGGATTGATTGTAACGAAACCACATTCGTGAATGGATATGAAATGAAAAATATCGAAGTGCGTTTCGAAGCACATCCCGTATATGCTTCATTGAAATAAGTTTAGTGTAAGATAACCACAATGTATGGAAATATGAATTTCAAAGTGAATACAGGTATTGCTATAGAATCCTAGAGAAATTAGAATTGATGTATTGCTATGTGAATGGAATTCATCGTGAACAGCCCCAGCTGTTATAGCATTTGCAATGATAATTTCAGAAGAAATGTATGAGAATACAATTCCAAGATGGATTCTCACAGTACATTGTAGAATTCCATATGGAATATGAGTTTTGCAACAACTATCAAGGAAATGGTTCGTGAATTTATTCGCTCTTTCAATTGCTATAAAATATTCATTCAATGGAAGAAATCATGAAACGAGAAAAATATATATCTTGGGTATAGTCAGATATCTATAAGAGCAACAAGGAAAGCATGTGCATAATCCCACATAATCTAGAAAGACGCAACGCTCAATAAATCACAATAAATTACTTATGATGCTATTCAGCGGTTTTATTTGAGACTACAACGCCCTCTAGCTTCAAAGAATTGACCTTAAAAGGTGGTTAATCTTGGCCATCACGATCTATCGCAATAAATAAGAATACTATACCGAATACAACTCAGGTTTATATCTCTTTCTGGCGAGGAATCACAATAATTAATATTGAAAGCTTTGACGAAAGTTTTTCCATCACTCGTAGACTTCCTGATAAAGTGTGAAACGAGTTTTCTTTGACGAAAACTATTAAACAACCTGTCTATCAGAGACGCTTTCCTACACCGATGATATGATTGATATGGGATTTCATCGAGATTGGATAACTCTCACCTTGATGCTGTACAACCTCATCGTGAACATGCTGTATGAGTTTAACTCTTACAGATACAGTTGTGTCACATAGCACGTTTTGTATCCTGAAAGTAGAAGTGCGCATGTCCACTCGTGAGCCTCTGTAACATTGAGGTTAAGTGTAATTCCGTTTTCTTTCAGATTTCCATTGAGAAATGACGATGTTTTTATCGATTTTATGTCAGATATTGGGTAGGTAGGTAGGTGGGGACACAACTGTATCTGCAAGAATTAAACTGTGGTATGAATTCGAGAAACGAAATGTTTTGACGGAAACGAGTCCCTTGAAAGCGCTGGGGACATTCAGGACGTGATAATGATGCCATCGTCAGAGTATCATGTAATCAATGCTAGGTTGTGAAAAAAAAATCAATCGAGGAATTTGTTAAACCAGTCGTTCCAATTCTGGACTCGTCCGGCTCTATGTGTTTACTGTAACGTTGTTTACCCTTCCGCAGCGTGTAATTGCATTAGGATTTCGAATTATAAAAAAAATAGGTTCGGAACGAGAGGAACTAAGTGATAAGGACATCAATGAATGAAATACCAAAGATATCCGCTTATAGCCCATTTTCGGAATTGAATTCCTGGAAATCACTACAGGCTACAGTAAAACCAATGCCAAAATTGAACTGAGAATTCCATGCGATGTTAGTAGCAATGTTGGATGTAATACAAGGAAAGAAGAAGTTAGGTTATGTTGGATTGATCAATTCATAAGGCATTCCAATGACCTGTCAAAACGAATTCGATATGGCGGCTGGGTCAAACAATGCTTTGTTGTCATATTGTTCTGTTATAAGTTGATCTAAAAGTTGTGAGATTTCGTGACTGCATCAAATGATTTTTTATATTGTTTAGAGATTATCAGTGATATTCTAACGAAAAAATGCATGTTACATATAGGAAACAAACTGTTGTATAAAGAAAAAACAAATTGGATTTTTCAGCTTACCTTTTACCAATATCTGGATTTTCCAACAATAATGTCTTTAAATACACACTTTGTATCTTAAAAAGTCCATCATCAACAACAAACTCACACAACGAACCCAATGCTTCCTTATCAAAAAGCTATATGCCTACAGACGCCATATTGGGTAACGTGATTTGGAATGCCTTATTCCATTATGTCAAGAACTGACGTTTGTAATTCCATTAAAATGTGTTCTGATTGTGAGATTTTCAATGCATATACCTCGTAATGATGATACAATCGTAGAAGTCAGCTTTTCTTTGAGGAATCGCAAGTACAAAAATTGTTTCGGAATGAAGTTGGCTGCCAAACAGCTCTCTTTCTCTCTCTCTCTGGTAACAATGCACACTCTTCGACATGCTCATTTGTGTCATATCATTCTTAGTATAACAACAAGAAGAATTTGAGGTTTTGGATCTTTCAAAGCTGTGCTCTCGCCATAATGAGGTGCACATTAAAGGTTACTAAGAAAACGTTGAAACCCACAGAATATCCACACCTAAAGCGATGCATATTTATCAGTTGTTGACAGTGTATATGCGAGAACTATTGCAGTATAGGAAAGAACGTCGTTTCACAATTGGTTCACATATGCAAGTCTATGTGCAGGGAAATGAATGTAATGCCAGTAAATTCATGGGAATTTATTCAGATAATCTGAATGGGACGGTATGTTTGTACAACTAGTAATAAACGTAGGTTTATTCGGTGATTTATGGGGAAGTTTGATGGTGACAAATGAAAATAGGAAGCATGGACTGGATCATTCACTTCACATGGACATTTTGGAGAAATAGTGATGTACAGACAGTGGAATAGATTTGAATACTTTGGAACCAATAACACGAGTTGTGGACGATATTTATGGTTTATTTTTTGCGAAAAATTCCTTACAGATATGTGATCTACTGTGCTTCGGGTGCCTCAGTTTTTACATGACTCACGAGTTATTATGGAAGACATTCCGCATGGCATTTTGACCCTTCTGTGTTATGCGAAAAAATCCATACATTGCAGGGGTCCTTCGTAATATTCTGAAACAAATTGGGGATATTTCATCTAGCCGCCGAGGAGATTTTTGAGTTTTCCGTTGTCCGACAAATACCCCAGTAATGATGGGATGGAATTTATAATAATGGCATAACTGAACTAAGTTTGTTCTGGTGAGCAAGAAACTTGGAGCCTGGAACTCGAATATTCTAATAAAGTCGTGGTTCTCAATGTAAAGTTCGCATTCCTTTGATTGCCAGTTCCCGATGGGCGGGACAAATGAATCTTGAGGATGACACCACAAGCTGTAGGATCCATTTTGAATTCGTCGTTTCGTTGCGTTTAATCCATCGACACATTTGACGGCCGACTAAAAGATTCTCACTGAAGGCTTCCTCTCCCTTCGTGCAGATCCTGTACTCTTACAACAACACACCTTTTTCCTATTACCGAAAGTATAAGTAAACACTTTTTTGCTGTTGAGTGTGAACGATGTTACTAACGCAAACAGTAACACTCCTGTCGATTGTTATTGTTGAACGCGACGGGATCCGTTTTCGCTCATCCTCTTCCTTTTTGGAAGAAGCTTAATTCGATACTGAGAATTAAATAACAACATAAAATGCAAAGGTTACAGAAATATTCTGGCATTACGTTCTTTCCTATTTCCTTCTTTTCGAAAGCTCAAAATATGACATGTTGTAGAGGTTCTCCCAAAATTGACACAAGATTTGAATCAAGTAAACAGAAAACACAGTTTCAACTCTTTTGATTGTAATTTGAAACCATCAAGATGGAAAGTTCCAGCCCAAAATCCACATCAAACAGTGACACGTTGTGGATGCATTTGTTTTTAGACAATCAGAAGTGGGATTCTAGAACCCAGAAGCAGCAGCTTTGGCAATTGACAAACCTACCAAGGTGAAAATGTGCTTCGTCGCTCAGGATGATTTTGCTTAAAAAATTTGATTTATCCCCTCGCTCGGTATTTGGGATATTTGAACAGAACCTTTCTGAATATATGAGGAGGTTCATCGAATATAATTCAGTGGCGTATACCAAACCAACTCTTTGTGTGGTGCTAGAACAATAATCGCTTTCTGTTCACAGTTCACATATAGCGTGCTGTAAGACATATTTCCAGACGTAACCTGTCCCGGTTAATACAATACACGCATGAATTTTTGATTGGCCACCATGAAAGCGACTTACCCAATGATTGAACGTTCTATTTTCGTTGATAATTAGGGGATTGCTCTTAGAGGAGAAATAGGTGAACGTCTCGTTGAAATGTTATTGAGAAAAGGACTAGACAGCTCATTCTACCCTGCCGCTTTTGATCTCGGTAGATCGCATTGTAACGTCATAACAATAATGAATCGCTATAAGCACAGTAAAAGGCTTGACAGATCCAGTAATCTCATTCCCTGTCGGTACCTTTGATGTTTGACGGTTACATTTAATTATTCCCTGTCAAATATCACGTGCTTTTATTTTCGAATCAATCAATGCTTCAAAACTTTGACAGCCAGGCATCCGACTATTCATTCGGTTGTGACAGCCCGCCAGAAAGTGCGGTGTTGCCGCTTGTCTTTTTTTCCAACGATAATCCGAAATAGAAATTTGGGTCATTATATTCAGATTGCTTTATTTTGCAATAATGGTATTGACAGACTAAATCTATTTTCATTAGATAAATTGACTGTAGTTTCAGCCGACGAATGATTGTCGGTTATTTTCACGCTTATAACTTGGGGTCGTTTCATTCCAGGGCAGTCCTGACCACCCTGTAGACACATACTGTAGTTCGATTGTTGTGTATGACAGAGGCACTCTGCGCTTTGGCCACTCTTAATCTGAGAAGATTTGCATATTGTTTGTTATATATAGCGCAGAACTGACAGATACAGAGCTTAGGTCACAGCCCGAAACTGGTCCTCGTTAAATGAGGGTTAGGGGTTGTTTTGCATCGGATTAAACGTACGTCACGTGACATCGATTCGACTGTTCCTCCGATGATTATTCGTTGTGATAGTAGCGGGTACAGGAGGAATGGCAGTTGTGAAAAGACGGAGTGAAAAGTAATTTTGTTGAAACTTGAAGGGTGGCAACCTTGTGACGGTAGACTGGCTGCCGGCTCTAATTGCTACAGCTGAATTTTTCTCTCACTCCACGGATTCCTTCCTCGCTTCGCATTTGTTCTTTGAGAGCTGCATTTTGTCTCTGGATATATGGACTCGCGTCAATATCTGTGATTACCGAATGGAACAAAACAATCCACAAAGCAACGCAAGTTTCTTTTGGTGCCGGAAATCATGACGGAAATGTCGACTTAAGTGACACAATTTTGGAAATGCTGAAAGTGACCCGATCGCTCATATATAAAGTGTTCAATGATCCAGTTCTAATGGTCTCAACAATAGCGAGAGAGACCAAGAGAGAGAGAGCAGCAGGCTACCCCTATTATCCTTTAGCATCAATTAACACTGAGCTATATTCGAGGGTCTGTTCGATAGATGAAAGAGTATCGCTGGCGAGAAAAGGTTAATAATATCAAATCGAGCCGGGACAGAAATATGATTCAGACAATTGCCAAGAGGTGGCGCCGAGCAGAAGCTAGAAATGGGGAATTTATGTTTCCTGGTACTTTCAATCTTTCGAGACGATACCTGATCAACGTCGAAATATACAGGGTGCATGAAGTTTCGTTTGGGGAACGAATATTCGAAAGGCCTCTGGTGATCAAATTACGTCACAAGAAAATATCTACAAATGGTATGACGAGCTCAAACAGGGCTGAGAATCTAGCACATTCGGGGGAGGAATAAGGGCTCGAGATATCTTGGAAGCAGCTCCGATGGGCCTGGGAGCAAGCGCCTGGCTTTATTGCCGACGTGACTCGCGCTTTTTCAATTTCGGACCGAGGGAATGATTGGCGCTCGGGGTGTGATTGCCATGATGACGTATCGACTGGACACCCAGCTAGGCCGACCGTTCGTGTTGACAAATGTTCGCCGATGTAGCGGACCCCGAATATATTTCAGTTTCAGTATGCGTCTGTGTCTGGGACGGACGCCATAAATATGTATGGCCCGATGGTGTAGCAAGGCCGAATGATAAGTTGCCCCCGCGCCAGAGACGCCGATCCCTCTCTCGCCCTCCAATCCCACTTCTGATTCATCATACAATCCACGGAAACTCTGTAAACAGGATAAATTATCTGCTAGGTGCCTCGAGGATGCCTATTGGAGCCCATTTGGTCTGCGTAAACGACTTATAGTGCTAGTGCCATCGCTCCATTTCGTTTGGCTTGGGCTGTTTGCTCGCCAGCATCCGCCATGGTGGTGGGGAACATGGCCACAAGGCGTCGACGACAAATACGTGTGTAAAGGCATTATACCATAATTAAATACATTCCATTTATAGTGCATGCTCGCAGCGTCTGTCGCCACATACAACTTTATATTAAATAACATTGCTTACACCTATGTTACAATTTCACGCGTTCATAATTTGATTACGATATCTGCATAACCGGGAAGGTATCTCGAATTACCTGTAATTTATGGCTGAGGAAACACAGGAGGATCAATTGATGCGCAATTTTGAATGCACCGATGCGAGCCATGTTTTACTGTTAAAACTCTCACATCGTATTCGTCTTCGTGTTAATAACGTTCATTTTGTAGTCTTTTGTTCCGTTCAGTAATTAATCAGTCGAGGTTTCATTGGCTGGTAGTAGAAAAAATCTCTTCAGTGGATTCGAATCGGGATTCTTCGGTGTGTGTGGAAAAAACCTAGTCAATGTCAATTGTCACAAACACTGATGGGTATCTCTTGGTTTTGAAATTAATTAAAACGGCATAAAAAGGGTTCGCATTGAACGTGAAAGCTACTTTCGACCTGGGGGAATTTACTTTGCTGTTTTGACTGTAACGAGAAGAGCTTAATTGTTGTGACATGAAATACACTGCATTCAGGTAGAAAAGCATCAATATTATAATATGCCGGTGTTCTGAGAGCGGCACAGGCCTCCGAGTTATGCGACGGGCGAACGAAAAACTTAGACACGAAAACTTTTCCGGCTCGACTGGAGCCGGTTCCGTAAGAGGAAAAGTTTAGTTTAATTTCGTTTGGTTTGACGTTAAGCTCGCCTCCTGTCACTTTCATCCTGACTGCTGGGTGGCGCGGCGCGCTTCACTTTTCTTCCCAACAATATTTGCCTTAGTTCTGTTCCGAAGTTATTACATAGTTTCGCATATCCCTTGGATACTTCTCGCCGTCAAAAGTAACATGATTCCCTTTGACGGTTCTCGGCGACCGAACTCCCCATCAGATGTCACAAAAAACTGCGCCAATACGTCTCGGCTATCCCCACCGAATAAAAAATTCAAAATTAATATACAGGGTGACCCATTAGTCTGTGTAAGCAAAATAACTCACGAGAATATTTTAAATACGACTTGTTATATTTTTTTTGGCGAATACGCAATCTTGAAACATTTTGAAATATACAGGGTGTTTAATCCAGACAACATTGAATCATTTTTCTTTATAAACGCACCTTGCGGAGTTTCCGTTGCGAAATTGTCAAACTGTAATAAAAGAAATTAAATTTGATGATAATTTTGGATACGAGGTGGTTTTTTGACAAATATCAATTCAGGAGATTTCAGCAAAAACTATTTTTTGAGGAACACCCAGTGAATTATTTCACCATCTTATTAAACTATTTTGTGCCAAATTATGTCTATACAGGGTGTTCAAATGTACGTCAAATTGAGGGAGAATTTTGATCAAAGGATAACCCACCTGCTATGACAAAATTCCCATCATTAAAGTCTTACCGTTTTCGAGATATATTTTTTTGAAAATAATGAATTCCGCCATATTTAATAGTTTTGTCTATACACCTTTTTAGTTAATTTTTTCAGTAGAATATTCCTGAAAAATAATTTCAACGTTTACATTGAAAACATTCTACGAACATTTTGAAAGGACGGTTGTGAGAAATCTTTTTTTTTGTTGATGAAGTTGAAACCATTGTAGTGAAACCAAAATGTACTGAGCTTCTGCTACACATTACACCAATAAATTGTATATATTACAGTGATTTCAAAAAAGTCTCCTTCAAAATGTTGAAATCATTCTCCAGCAATATTTTACTGAAACAATTGAAAGAGACAAAAATTAATTATTTTCAAAAGAAAATATCTCGAAAACAGGTAAGACTTTCATAATGGGAATTTTGTCATAGCAGGTATTCACGGGACACCCTGTATAATGTACTGCTTATAATCGATTGTTCTTGAAAAAATCTAAATTTATTGTTCAGTTGAATGAAGCATATTTCAAGATCTCGAAAGTTCATAGTCTGGTAATTTCTGAAAAGTTTAAGAGCCCAGCTGAGGAAGAAAATGAAAAAATCATACTGAGTCAGTTGGATTTTTTCCTCAAGCATTAACACAAAGGAGAGAAATGCGTAAACTATACCAGCGAATATTGTGGGCAATTGTTTCGTCTTTTTCTGGTCTACCTGATTGTCTCCTCTCAAATTAGCTGTAAATTATCGAATCCATTTCCTCCGTTCGCGAACCGATATGGTTCTTTGTATGTCTGTTCGCGTTTCGGTCTGGAATTATAATTGATTTCGGGGTCCCTCGGTCTCGTGCATTCCCCGCCTTCATTTTCATCATTCACTTTAAAATTTGTTTCACAACGAGCTGGGTAAATGATCCGGAAAATGTGTCTTGTCACATAATCTCCCGGACTCCTTCGAGTAGTTTTTATGGCGAAAAAAGATTATACCGAAGGATCATTCGAATGAGATGAGAACTATTTGATCCATTGTGTCCCAACTTTACACGAATAATCGGGTCGAAAGTTCAACGTCAAATGTCAGAAGATTTGCTGCCTGTGGCATAGACAAATGTTCTTCCAGTATGTGGATAGAAAATTATTATTCTATGTGAATATTCGATCTAGTGTAAGAATGTTTGCTCTTCCTCGCCGAACTGCCTGAAAAACTATTTATCGGGTGTCAAAAAGACTTCCAATTTCAGAGACATAGGGTTAGGGTAGATGGCGAGAGGAAATATACAGGGGATAGTTGATAAAATAGCGAATATATCAACAGTATTTCTGGATATTCTTTCTTGAATTTGACAGTACATGTTTTGCAGTATTTATTCCGAATTGCAAGTAATCATAGGCGTAACGAGTGAGGTTATTTGGGACGTAACCCCCCATTGTTTATAATAAATTAAAAAAATTGCAAGTAACAATTTTTAGTTACGCCAATGCCAAAGTGATTGATACAGATTAAAAAAAGTCATGACCAGCAGAAGCGTCTTGAATTTGAAAAATAAATGGCATCTTCGGATACAGAATCGGAAAAATGAGAACTTATAAACGTTATCTTTGTTGCAATGCATATCTCATCGCTAGCAGCGAAACCCTTACGGATTTATTTTTTGTCTGCTTTTGCTGACATGACATAGGATGTTCCTGGAGAGAAGATGAACCGCCACCCCGTATCGCGTATGCCCACGGGAATAGCGATGACGACGGGAAAGATATGACACGGAACGTTGAAATCGACGGAAGACCAATAACTCGAGCCGTCGTCACGTGGCCATCTCGGCCGTAATCCACTTGGGTCCGACACTTCTCGAATCTCTACTTTTTGCCGTTACGTCACTCGTAATTTACTATCTGCTTTGATTGCTATTTATGGTACACCGGACTTAGTAGTTTTTCAATAACATTTTCTTGCTAGAGACAGACACGTTTATGGATTATGGGTTTTGGATCGAGGGAGATCATCCAGAATGTTGATGAATCTGATGCAGACCTCACACGACGTCATCGTGAGGTTAGGCTAGGTTATGTTTGAGTTGATAATGTTGTTCATCACAGAAAAAGGAATATAGCAACTTTTTCTATTCCCCCTACAGAAAATGACTAAATTTGTACAACTCGCCAACTATTTACTTGTCTATTTAAGCACTGGGCGACTTAAAATTGTACTATTTAACATAAGCGTAAAAATAGAACACGATCAACAACCAATACGGTAGCATCTGTGAAGTAAATCGCACGACATATAACCAATAAGATAGAGCCTTCAGTAGTTGCCATGGAAACGAATAACAAGCCGCGTCACCGATAACATTCTGTAAAATAAATCGCACGACATGTAACTAATAAGATAGAGCCTTCAGTAGTTGCCATGGAAACGAATAACAAGCCGCGTCGCCGATAACATTTTGTCGTTTCATAATAATTGTGTCGCGATTTGTTACTAGTTTTTGTCGATTTTTGTTGATTCTCCATATAAATGTATGTGGTGGGGGTCAAGTACCATGAGAAAAAATATTTCTCACAGCCTGAGCAATACATCGTTATGAAATTAAGTAAGGTATGAAAAATACAAGACATTGAGTCGTAATGAAATGTTCACGATTCAATACAGGGTGTGTCAATCAATTCGGAAATGTCATGAATTATCACGCTTTGTGACTATGCGAGTTAAACAGAGGGAACATAATACATTCAGCCAACAGTCTTCGAACCTTCACTGACTTATATTAACTCCAGTTCCCCGATGTCACGTGGAAAACCACCAACACATCTTCTTTGAATATAAGAAATCACTCGAGCATATTTTATAAATCCACAGATACAAATGAAATCAGGTATGAGTTTTTCGCTTCTTGTCTCAGGAATATGTGGTCTCTGCTTCCGAAGTGGATTTATTCCGACCTCTTGAGAGTTTGACGGTATGGGGCACATGGAGATGTGATATTTTTTCAGCACACATTACTTCTGCATTTTTAAATTGAACTTGCTCAATCGATATTCCTTCCGAACCAGATTCATGTCAGAGCGTTGTATTGGGAGGATGTTTTGACAGTCGCACCAAATTAAATGGGATTAGTTCCGTGACGAAATCATCCATTTTGTGAATGGGATATGTGGATATTTCCATCATTGATTTAAGGTGATTTCCATGCCATCGCATTGTAGACACCTGCTTCAAAGTTTGTATAAAGGTTTCCGAAGCATGGACATGGACTTTTCAGTAGTTTTTCCATCGAAATTGAGGGGTTTTTAGTAGTTTTTAGAAGTTTCAATCAGTTAGTTCTGAGTTTTTCCATACGTTAAACAAGGCAGTTTATGATTTTTTCGTCGTAGAGTCTTCAATTTTGGTATGGAGACTTCCAGAGCATCGACATGGATTTTTCATAGGTTTTTACGTTGAAACTCCAAGAATTTTGGGGGATTTTCGCGAGTTTTTGTGACTTTTTGAGGTTTTATGGAATTTTCAACATAAAATATCTCGAAAACTATACCAGATATCGAAAAACGGATTTCACCACCGTTTTCAGCGCCTTTTAGACCCTTTATAGACAAGTTTTCAGAAATTTTGCTCGAAAATATACCAAAGGGTATCCTCTTTGGAGTTTTCAAGAATCAAAGTCGTCATAGAGTCTTCAATGTTCGTATGGAAGCTCCCAGAGCATTAACATGGACTTTTCATGGGTTTTTAAGTTGAAATTCCAGGAATTTTGGGGGAGTTTCGCGAGTTTTTGCGACTTTTAGAGGTTTTTTGGTATTTTCAACGTAGTCGTGAATTCTCCAATGTTTATAAAAACGGCTTCCTGCACACATAAATCTATTTTTGTTTCAGATGCGGTCGCCGCATTCGAACCAGATTTTCTATTCCCCCTCGAAAACTTGACAGTGGCCCAAGGCCGCGATGCGACTTTCACCTGCATCGTCAATAATTTGGGTGGATATAGGGTGAGTGGAGATCTCGCCAAAGCCAGGGTGTGTATTTTTTTCTATCTAATATTAATGCACCGATAGCGGTATTAGAGTCGAGTGCTGCCGAGGGATCCATTTTTAAAGCAGCTGTTGCTAATGTTATCGATCACTCGTTGAAGGTTAAGAATGGATCTGTTCGACACCTTGCTCTCAACCGTTTCACCAAGAGCACTCTGCACTGCACCAGCACGTCTGGAATGGAGCACCTTGCACAAAAAACAATCGAACCAACCAATAGATCGACATACCTCAGAAATGGCCGTGTGGATGTATCCGAAGCTTCTGTGGAACGCTCTGTATGTTTGTTCGGGAAAATATAATCACTACATAACTCTTCGTCCTCGATGTGAATCCGAGGAATTCGCATTTCCAATCTAAAGGAGTTGTGTAATACGGCATAGTATGATAAACACAAAATATCTCTGGAATTTTAATTGCACACACAATTCAGAACAGATTCCAGCACAGGACCTTGTATATAGAAAATATAGACATCGTCTGAGGCTAGCAGCTTGCAAAAGTACTTAATAACAGGATTCCACCAGATAAAAAGTGCCTATGCATTCTAAGATTCTTCATTATGATGTTATTTCGTCACTGCTGGTATGTCTTATGATGAATGCCACAAAGAATGATTCAGAATACAGAATAACAATTCAAATCACCAGATTCAAACTTTGACATAAACGTATCTTCTTCTTCTTTCTTGTTTGGGCTATCTACCCCCTAACCTAACCTCTTCTTCTTCTTTCTTTTTTGGGCTATGCTTTATAGCAATTCACCCAACCTAACCAAACGATGACAATTGTTTTTTATTCATTAAACTTGACGATAATTCTAGTGCAACTTAAAATATGCGATGTTCATGCCCAAGTAATAAGTAAATGTTCGTGATGACGAATTTACTTCTGGGAAGCTTCAGACCACAACTTGCCATTGTTAAAGCTGTCACGTATATAATTAACTTTGTTTACATTTAATACAATGCCAAAATGGGAGCGTAATTTTTCTGGAGTTGTCGAGAATTAGGCTTGAATATCAATTGGAAATGTTAATAGGGAGAAGACGATATGGTTTCGTCTTTGTTTCAAATTCTCGAATTGCTGCATTTGCTAAACGTTCATGTGAAATAATTATCCGACGATGAAAATTTCAGGATCCGATAACTTATATTGGAAGAAGAAAAGTACAGCTGTTCATGGAAGTAGTAAGAACTCGTTTCTCTGTAATTGGACCAAGTCTTTTAGTGTCTATAAAGGTGTCTTCAAGAGCAATAAATATTTTCACTACCACACATGTTGGTTGAATTAATAATACTGAACTCCATCTATACAGTTCCTCTTTTACAGTTCGTACAATATGCAGTTATCATTGACGCTAAATTCACCCGTGTATGACGATCGTTTCAGAACAAAATTCAATTCCATCACCAAATAAAGCTATGATATTCAAACTTCCTCGAAACGTACACACCTAACCTAACTTTTGGCTCCCTGTTCCACGCCCCTGTGTAATTGCCGAATATGGTATCCAAAGACGGCTATTACTTAAAGCTGAGGAATGTAGCGAATGAAACATTTGGCAACATTAGTTCAACTCTAATTTATAACCTCAACCATATAAATTGTCTAGAGCTCCAAGTTCTGTAGACTTTTTCCCCTAAACAACCAATCTGCGTATGATGGTTTGCCTTGACTACAGAATATTTTGTGTTCACTCATTGTTCGTAAAAAGATTGTCTAACATTCGTTTGTTTTGTTTACAAGTACGATACGAACTGTCAAAGATCAGTCTTAGCTCGGTTAAGAATTTTTCTTCAAAGAAGGTGCCACTTTGAGTACATGTGACGTTGCGTTCTCCCAACGCTCTGGTATATTTCGAAAAAAAAATGCGATCTTGCCCATTTCGCATGTTTTATGTAAACTATCCTTTGTTTCTGATCGCTGCTACTGAATATGTTGTCTGTTATGTTCACTCGAAGAAAAACATTGTTCGTAGAGCAGAAAGCTCCAGCATTCTCTATCGAAGTTATTCCTCAACAAAATCGAAATCGTTCTGGATTCATCCCATATAATTGGTTGACATAGCGTGCTGTGCACGTGCCATCTTAGATTTCGGATGCATGCTACCCGGAGCCATAACCCAGATGGGACAATAGCTGTAAAATTGAAACTTAATGAGGTGAGAGCGGTTTAAATTGATATTTAAAAGAGCCGAAATACCCTCGACGAGAACAGCAAACTGATCTGGAAACGGTTGGGGTAGAACAGCCCAACGTGGTTATAGTCATATGATGAATTGACGTACTCTTGACAGCTTCAAGGTCAAATGAAAGACAATGAAATAGCTGGAAAGGGGCCTAAACACTGACTTGAAGATCCTGTTGATCCACCCTTTCCAGGAATGAAAATACTTCTTGATTCGCTAAACTCCATCTTGAATAATTAACTTAATGTGATCCATTCAACGCATTTTAGCCGAGGATCATGATGATATCTCTCATCCGCCCGGACTCGGGTATCCATCCCTAGAATCTGTCTCACACAGGCGTCAATGAGAAGAGAAAACTTTCAGGGAAATGAGTGTACACCTTCATCAATATGAGCTCTAAGTAATAGAGTGGGAAAAGGGGAGGGGTGGAAATAATGCAGAAGAGCGTTTATGGATGGAAGGGTAAATCGGGAAGCGTCGAGACGTTCATGACTCAACCGACGTGTGAATACATGACGAAGAGTGGATGAGAAAGAATAAGTAAAATGAGTTATGTCGTAATTTTCGACATCTGGAGCATGCTGTTTGACATTCATCGACTAACGCAGTGCGCACTGGGGTTCATTTTTTACTCAAATCTTTTTTTGCACTGCGGAGGATAATCAATAATTGATAGTTGAATGGACGCCTGTCTCCTGACAAATTAGTGTTCTTTCTCGCAGTTGTTAAGGCACATTATTGTTTTATCATTTCCGTAGCCAGAAACAAGTTTTTTCAGCTCTCTTAAGCTGTCTTGAAACAACTCCAGACATCAGTAGACACTCCCATGCACCCTTCAGAATAGTCTATTTAGGCAATTGCGGTGTTGCAACATCTCTATTTTTTCAATGATACTCCGAAAGTTAGGTTAAATAAAGGAAACGGTGCTGCAATATTTCCATGATTTGCTGCATGAATACATGTTGGCTAATTGAATATTCGGAATAAAAAGCCGATGGCAATCGCAGCAAGCGATCCCTGTACCAAAATAAACGGTATTGAAAGCCATACACAGCGAGCTGTCATCTCCCATATTGTGATAAGAAGTAGCTCGTTGCAACAAGACGACGAAACGGTATGGTATGGCTTTTCGTATGGAAACAAGATTACCATTATTCACTTTCGACACTTCTCCATAGGAGAGGAAGGGAAATGCAAGAGTACACACAGTGTGGCACACTTGAGAGCTGGATATATCGAGACTCAGGCCTGAATCAACTTCAACTGAGCTCATGAGTTTCGTAACTTTTTTTTTTCGAAAATATATACGCATTGGAAATTGTTTGTTGATATCTCGTGGTTGACTTGCAAATACAGTGTGTTTTGTTCCAAGTGTCTTTGAAGTTATTGAAGATTAGTGTTGGACCACCCTGTGATTATTCACATCGAGAATCCACTTCGAACCGCATATATCGTTCAGGAATGAGGTGAATGAGAATATTTTTAAAAATGTTTGACAATGCGATGAAAGGTGTGATATGGGTAAGGGTATTTCTGAAGTGAAAGCATAAAGAGAAGTGGCAGAATACATTTTTCATCCGGTCACGCTTAGATTCTAGACATATTTTATGCAGTTTCATGTTAAAATTCATTTGCTCAATAGTGTTCGAGTACGATTATTGGTTGGTTTGTGGTTCACAGTTCAGGTAGATATTTCTCTCTATTTTCCTAATGAAAATGGGGCTTCAAGAACATCAGTCAGCCTTCGAAGCATTAGGTCAAGTCTTTATTTTGATTTGATGTTCTCGAAATGCCTTCATTGATTCATTAGATACGATTTCTTTCAATCGAATCGAACCTGAAGGGCTATACCAGTGTGAAACACAAAAAAATGTCGTAGTTCTGCGCGTTTTTAATGTCAAACGTCACCGCTTTTCACCTAGCGAGCAGTCGCTCTTTAGAACGCTGTCATTCAAAAATGATTCAAGAAACAACTTTGCCACTTTCCCAGGATATTTTCGGAAGTATAAACTACCGAATGGGCAAAAAAAATCGATTTTCCGAAAGTGTCACACTGGTATAGCCGTTTAATTGAATTTCCTGGAATTGAAAACTGATTATGCCCATTTCATCCGATGTAGAAGTTTCATAAACTGAGGATAATGATTTCGATACTCTATCATAACTCACTGCGATTGATTCAGCGGTGAAAAACGCGGGGAAAACAGGAGATACAGGTAGATGTCAGCCCACGGGCTGGACCGATCCATTTGTTGCTCCCCAATAACATATCGTAAATTTTCTACAATGTGACTGCAGTGTTTTGTGTTGTCGCAAGCAATAAGTATCTCTCGTGTCTCCTCCTTTTCCCGTTCGTGATATAATATCAATGAAATGAGATTAAGAAACGCACCGCTGGCTGGTACTTAACGTTGGAACGATAATCGAATGGAAGCTTGTTCCCCACAACTGTTCACATTTCATTTCGAATCAGGTCGCTTGGATAAAGGCTGATACAAAGGCAATATTAGCTATCCACGAGCACGTTATAACCAACAACGCACGATTATCTGTTACACACAACGACTACAACACATGGACGTTGAATATAAAGGGCGTCAAAAGAGAAGACAGGGGTCAGTACATGTGCCAAGTGAACACCGATCCGATGAAAATGCAGGTGAGCCAATTATTCATCCTCCAGCGTTGAGTAGCTTATATTTTTCCGGTCCCGGAGTGTCGGCGAGAATGCAGGTGAAACAAAAGCTTTCAATTCGAAACTATATCGCCATACAAACCACACATAGTGCCTGGTCTCTCGTGGGACGAACTATGTGCAAGTTTACTCACCGCCCATTACGACAGACGTGGAGTGTCAGTATCCCGGCTCGCCTTTCACGAACAATTAGTTGCGAAGGAATGTCTTTAAAATGTACAAAACAGTTCAACTGTTATTAGAACGATTCCCATTCGTATGCGATGACAATGTGTGCAAATAACGAAGACATACGTGACTTAGTGGCAACATGTCAATATGACGATGTGAGAATAGTTTGTTGATACCATGACACGATGACATGATGATATAACCATATGACTTCAAGACGATATGACTTCAAAACGATATCACTTCGAAACGCACTTCAAAACGATATGACTTCAAAACGATATCACTTCAAAACGATATCACTTCAAAACGATATGACTTCAAAACGATATCACTTCAAAACGCACTTCAAAACGATATGACTTCAAAACGATATCACTTCAAAACGATATCACTTCAAAACGATATGACTTCAAAACGATATCACTTCAAAACGATATGACTTCAAGACGATATCACTTCAAAACGATATGACTTCAAAACGATATGACTTCAAAACGATATGACTTCAAAACGATATGACTTCAAAACGACATGACTTCAAAACGATATGACTTCAAAACGATATGACTTCAAAACGATATGACTTCAAAACGATATGACTATTCAAAACGATATAACTTCAAAACGATATGACTTCATAACGATATGGCTGCATAACGATATGGCAATATAGCGATTTGATAACAGGATAATAGAATGTGGCGATTTGACTCCATTACGATATGACTATGTGACGATATGACTGTGTACTGGTACGATTGTATGGTGATAAAAATTAATAACTTTGCACGCTATGACGATAATAAGATGACATCTTGACATAATGTATGACGATATGACTCTACAATAACATTAACACGTTGAGTTTCACTTTTTATTTTATTTCATTCAAAATATAACTTATTTCTGGATAGATATGACTCGCAAGATATTTCTAATTTCCAAAGAAACTGAAGATCATTCAGCATATCTGGTAGGGTTTCAAGACGATCCTAAACTGATACCAATTTTTGTTTTCTCAGAAAAATACAAATACTGATTTTTTTTATTTGTGTCGTACTTTATTCACTGTTACTGTATAACGATATGACTGCATAACGATATGACTCCTTTATGACTGTTTCACTGAAACAATGCCAAAATTGCTTCGAAAAACCTCCATCACCTTCACTTGTTTGGCCCTGAGAAAGCAACAAGAACTCAAAATTCCAGACCGCGTACCTGGAGGTGGTCATCCCTCCTGACATCATCTACGAGGAGACCTCTGGCGACATCATGGTGCCGGAAGGCGGTTCGGCGAAGCTGACCTGCAAAGCCAGAGGTCATCCGAAACCGCGAGTCGTCTGGAGAAGGGAGGACGGCGGACCGATCCTGGTCCGCACCGGACCGAACAACAAGAACGAACGACTGGATGCGGTGGAAGGGGAAACGTTGACCTTCAGCAAGGTCACGAGGTCGGAGATGGGCGCGTACTTGTGCATTGCCGCCAACGGAGTACCGCCCACTGTCAGCAAGAGGATGATGCTGCATGTGCACTGTGAGTTTATTTGTTCGTCGATGTTTTCGTGGAAGTCGGTGACTACGTCTCTGGTGTTCTGCGCTGGGCACGTACAGGAACAGTAATTGCTATCTGGAGACTCTCGCCGTGGATTGTGATTGTTTTTTTTTTGTTTTCTCTTGCTCCTCGTCTTCATCCTCGATAAAATTCTCACACATGGCCTGCAAATTATTTATCGGAAGCTAACGCGGATATAAGTGAGGTTAGAATTGTGAGTTGCAAGTTTTTCGTTGGGTAAATATAAAAATACGAATTGCGAAGAAGTCTCACTCCAAAGTGACATCTTTAAGGGGCTTTACTAGTGTAACCCATGAAAAATTAGGTGATTCTGGCAATTTCTTTGAGATCAAGTACTCGATGGAATGTTTCAAAGCTTTTTGGGTACAATAGGGTTTATTCATGTGTTATTTTCCATTCAGTAACCATGTAGGTATAGTCTTTCCAATATCAATTGCAGAACACAGTTATGCGAGGAGTAATCAATATTTAATATACGCCCTATATATTAGTACTCGTTCGAAGTCAAAGAAGCCGCCAGGGTCAACGTGGACTCGAGTTATATGTGTCAACATTGGCACTTCATTGGTCGAAGGGTTATGGACACTCGGAAGCTATAAATCATCTTTTTTACTTATCATACAGCCCTCGCGAAGTTCAGTCTGGATATCAGTGGTGTAGTGTGGTGTGTTGAATTGAGAAATTTCATTAAATGAATCGAAATATGGCGTTTTGGAGACCGTGGGCGAATGAAAATAATTGAGTGCTAAACAACGGCGTAATAATGATTCGATTGCCTTTTAAGGAAAACTTTCTCGCATATGATTTTAAACGTATTTATAAAAATAATAAATTCATAAAATAAGGTATCCCCGCCTATGGCAGATCAAACAAAATTGTCGGCAAGGGTTCGGAATGAGTTTTTATATTCTGCAATTGATATTGGAAAGACTATACTCGTACCTTATTATTGGCTCTTCCTGCTTTTCCAAACACTCTGTATTCATACAATAACGAAGAACCGATGGCGTATCACGCTCATTCAAGTATGCATTCCTTTACCATAATTGCATCAAAAAAGTACGAACGTATGCAAGAAAAAACTGTCCTCGAGGATAATCCCTCTTCCAAATTCTTGCTAGTGGAATTATTGGAAAATTGCTTTCCAGATTGTGTTTTGCATAGAAGCATATCGGGTCCTCAACTGGAGTTTGATCAAAAGGTTTATTTTTTTTTGATACCAATCGGCGAAACGAAATAATTTTTACATTGACTATTGACCGGAATGGATGTAGTCAGTCCAGTTATCCTGAGCCTTTTATGAGATTTTTCAGTATTTTCAGCGGATCTCCTATACAAACTCTGCGAGATACTTGTCACGTAATAAATAAGCGTTTTATCTCTTCGCACATGGAATAACAGTCCATTCCGAAATACGTGATCCAGTATCGAAATATCCAATAGAAAACATCTTGCATATTATTATTTTGTAGAAGATTACTGAAAAAGCAATATCAAGCAGAGTGTTGAATTTTGCGAAATATACAGGGTGTTCAAAAAGCCGGATACATTGTCACATTAACTCAAGTGTCTACTATTCAGAACTTGCTTGCAGTCAACAAAATTGCTTCCACAGCTGAACGCAGTTGTCAAAGTTGAAAATCATTCTAGTTTTTTATGACTTCATCATCAATAACTATAAAATAAACGATACAATAGAATCAAGTATGTTCATGGAACGTTCACTTGTTTGACACATCTCGCAAACTGTTGAAAACTTTGAAGAGGAACATGCGAGACGGGACGGTATTTATATTTCTGCAGGAAGGCGTGAGGATTTTTTTAAAGCCCATATGAATATGGATGCCCTGGAAAGCACTCTGTACAATGGCGCTGGGTAATAGCTCTATGCTAAGCAGACAATGGCTGATTATAAACATAACCATAAATACAAACGTTGGGAGCTTCAATCATTTTCCGACATATAAATGCTAAGCGGTGCGCTACGGGTTATATACAAAGTACCCACAAATACTATTGGTTTATAGCCGCAGTGATGCTATTGGTCCACAGTAGTTTTGAATTCTCATCGCCGGTGATATTACTCGCTGTGTTGTATTTACGTACAGAGGTGAGCGCGAACAAGACAGGCAAAATATGAACGTGGTGAAATTGGAAAAATACACGAATTCAATCAATCAAACATGATTTCTGTGGATGGCTCGAATGACAATTGACAGGGGTAAGTTCTATGCTCGAAATTTCACCTTGATGTTCATGAAACGAGGCGAATATTTCGTTATCGTGCTCTAATGTCCTGACTAGGATTATCAGTGTGAAAAGTATAGAATAGAGGGATATTAAGATGTTCATTGAGTTTTGAGCATTGTAGGATATTATGGTATTTTTTCCAATGAATAGGAGATTGCAGATTAAAAATCAATGATCATTTCAAACAGAATAATAGACGAAGTAATCCAGATAAATACTTGGATTATAAATATCATTCATTGTGTGTTTTTTGGTGAACAGATAATCGTTCAATTTCGAAGAGTTTTATTTAATTCAGAATGAATCCCATGATATTGAACGATTTTTTCAAGAATATATTCGAGTATTTCATTGTACCATTAGCAGCAGGATTCGTTTCCACTAATTCCACAAAGCTAAATTTTTATTATTATTGTAATGGTCCTGTAATCCACAATAGCCCACTTCATGTTCAGCTTTTTCAGCAAGTAATTCGAAATATTTTTTCAAATAAATAAAAAATAAGTGGTCAGTTCCTATCGATGCGATTTATTTGGCTCTCCGCGGTGAGGTAAATGGGTGTCAGGTCTGGTCGATTTTCAGAACGGTTCAGGACCTGCACTTATATATTTCAACGGTCACGAAAAGTGGGAGAATATTTCAGCATATTTCTTTCAACTGGAATCGGAAGACAGCTCTGACGATTATTCACAGACGAATTTTTTTATCGATGGTATACAACGCTTGAACTTTCTGCATCTAAAAGGCAGTGATTAATCGTGTTTTTGCTGCCTTTTATTGACTGAGCGAGCATTTGTTATTTCAACAAACTAACCTTACGGCAAACTGAATATTCAATGGGGATTCAAGATATGCCTGACATTTATTAATGTCGTCACAATGCAGTTTTCCTCGTCTATACTATTAGGTGCTAGAAAATCTTAGTTTCCGGAATTATAAAAACTGAAGCTTAATAAAGCACCACAACTAACGGAACAATTTGGAAAACAATTTGTTGCTTCATAATATCATGTTTTTCCATCGTTCATTATTTTCATTTTGGGAAATTCGTTTTTTTTTTTCGGATAAAGAGACACTTTGAAATATGTAGTTTTCATGTGAACTTCATACATATCCCGTATATATGTATACATCATCCATTGAATAAACATTGAATATCCAGAACGTCCGTTACATGTAAACACAATAATCCAATCAAATGAGTCGTTTATGTTTGTATACTCTCGGCAAATGCTGATGATCCATTTTACCGAGAATTTTTATTTAACTCAATGCAGATTACCTCAATGGCTTTAAAGCAAGCACCACTTTTCCCTTTTGATCTGTCCCTTATGGCCAATTAGATAAATGTCGTAATGTACATTTTGAAGTAGGAAAAAAAATACCCCGATTCGAAATACGAAATGAATTCATTTTTCTAGAGCCAAAAAATATGGTATACCTCGTCTAAGAGCAAGAATTTGAATTTCTAAGTAGCCAAAAACTTCACATTTCCTCCCGCCTATATACCTGTAAATATCAAGTAATGACTTTCCTCGCGAAATTCACGGAATTGAATTAGTAGGCATTGGAAAGTTGAGAAAAAAGTTGTGAATCCCTCTCGTGCGCATGTGTACGTTCCTTCCGAGCCATTACCAAAACGATTCACTGATTCGAAGCGATTCAAGAATAACTCCAATCGGAGTCACTCAGCCTGTCAGTTAGTCAATCAATTTGAGGGCCTTGTTATCAGTCCTCCGTGCCACAATATGGTGAATAATTTGATTGCGCCTTGAAGTTTCATGGCCTGGGGGAGCAAATTTCAGCGCACATCGCTCCTACACGCCTCACTAAATATATTATGTAAAGTCTGAAATTGAAAGTCATTTCTTAAGAAATGTTAGTGAAGTGCGCGACGGGCCTACTCTTGCGTTGGGTCGTTAAAAAGCGTGAGAAATTCCACTTCCTGTTCGAGCACTTACACTTCTACCTCACCATGAATCAAGCCTGTGTCTGTTTTGGTCTCGACTCTGCCCATTTCCCACTCAATGAACGAATGATTGCAGGAATCGCACGGATTCATACGAATTTCTAGCTTCTGTTGTCATTTCGTGTTTTTTCTTCTTATCTCTTTTTAAATCTGTTTGCTATATAATCCCACTTTCTGAAATGTCATGAACTCGTAACAACTCATACGTCAACTTGAATAATCTTGCCGGATAGCCTTTGTGACAGCTAGAGCGTCAAAGTTTTCTTAGGTTATGTTTCCGTTGTTTACTTTTCAGTGTTGATTTCGGTTATTGTTATTATTCTCAATAGTAGTTTTCTCTAGAACTGATGAAGTGATGTATCGAATTCTTACACCAATCTTAATTCAGCGGATGTTACAATCAGACATTAATTAAATCGTCCTCAATCATCGAGCTCCCGTGGAGAGGAGGCTCCCGTAGATTGGTCGCCGTGTAGCGGTCAACCAAGCATGTTCCCACGCACACCCTCGAACCTCCTGGCCCATAATTAGTTTAACTATGGTTGTTCCAGTTCACCCGCTGATTCAAGTCCGCAACCAGCTAGTGGGTGCTCCTATAAACACCGACGTCACCCTTCACTGTCACGTCGAAGCATCTCCGAAGGCAATCAACTTCTGGACCAGAGAGAGTGGTGAGTGTAATTGCCGAGTTTGGAGTGTTAATACGGAATGTTCAGTTGCTCAAGACATATTGAGCTGGCGTCTCGTAGTCAAACAATCGATGACATGACACGAATCGCAACTGATATTAGAGTTGGGTTAGGTAACATTATCCTATCCTGTCTGTGTAAATTGATCTTTGTTTTCAACTACAAAATATATCATTCGTGTTCTTTGCTGCATTTTATGGACGTCACAGCTAATCACAGCATCGAATGTTTAACATGAATTTTCAAATGGCCGGTAACTCAGATTCCTGCTATATTGGAATTCGAATAATAACAAAATTAGGCAGTGATCGTTACGAAATGAGAATGAGGCATTTTTTTGCAGGAGAGATGATCATATCGAATGACAAGTACCACATGACGGAAATCAACAATTCCTACTATAGCGTGCAGATGAAGCTGGTCATCAGACATTTTCACAAGTCCGATTTGGGCGGTTATAAGTGCATATCAAAAAATTCAATAGGAGATGCCGAAGGCACAATTAGACTTTATGGTAAGAATACGAAAGTGTATAATCATTTATATTATCAAATACTCTTGCACAGAATTTCTGCTCTCCTGATGGATAATCTTGTCTTAATTTTGTTGAGAATGAAATGTGGTTCATATTGTTTTCTGGTCTCCTGGTATGCGGTATCGTAAGTCTTCAATATCTTTGCTCAATACATTTTTTTATTCTATTTTTCTGACATCAACTATGTATTCTTTAGCTGTGCTAAATAGGTCTTGGAATAATGGAGTAGGGTTCCATCTGTTATTTCTGCTATTCTGTTACCTGAATTCGAATAAAACGGACTCTCCATTTCCTTTTCAGTCATTTTTCGTAACATTAAATAAAGACAGAATGACATAACTTCCATAATCTGCTCTCCTGATACTAGGAACTCAGTTTCATCTCCAAAATGATTCAGTTTTGTTGTTAGAATGTTGGCAATGTCGAAAGTAACGCTACTGAATGTCGAAGGTTGGCCACTTATCTCCGAGAAGAACAGACTTCCGTTTACTTTCTGATTTACGGCTTCGAAACTATGAAATGTTGATGAGATTTGTACAAGAATTGGCGACAATAAAACGAAATGGATTTTTTCACGAAAATTGCTAAAATTCACTTACAACTGTTTTGTGTCCTGATCCATTTTGTTCCCCAGAGCCAATACATATATTACCATTAACTGTTCTCTCGAACCGAGAAAGCTCTTTCTCTCTTTTATTTTTATAGCTGCCGTTCGCATTCTGCCTCTTTCTCAACCATCAGATAACTTCCGTCTTCTGGTTAACAATTCAATAAAATCGTATCCCCATGATATGCACTGCAAATCGAAATCGAGAAACCCTGCACGAAAATATTTCAAAACCACGACCCGCGATAACACTCCGATCGAATGTCTTGCTAGAAAAGGGGAATGACGTCACCTCGCCAGCACTTTTCACCATCACGATCGACTGCCTTCGCACCCTCCAATCCGTCCAGAACTCCGTCCACTCGAACAAATCACTGAATTCTGAATCACAAACGTCAAATCTCACCCCGTCTTTTCCTCCACCCAAAATTTTCATATTTGAGGTTATGTCATCTTGATTTAATTGAGAAACATTGAACTTCTTTCCTGTTACAGAAGTAGAAATTCAGCGCGTAGACACGATTGAGGTGGTCGAGAAGGAGACCGACGACAGTACCGAGACCAGCGGCTACAACGGCCACCAGGGCCCCCTTACCGAAGTCGAGCAGAATAACTTGGCTCTGAACGTCAACTCGACCGCGTACTATTTTGTCCAAACACGAAGACTGTACCCCGTTCTGCTGATATTGCTGCAATTCTATTGACGCGAGTCGATGTTGCGAGGACACACTGTGTAATTATGTGATATGTGCCAAATCTATGTGCTTCGCTAAACCGTACTAGTAGGGGAGCTACAGCTGAGATTGTACTTCAAAATCGAATAAAACGATAAAAAACGATGTACGAACATTTTTTCTGTCTAATTTCATATTTTTGTCGAATAAACGCCACTTCGAAACGCTCCACTTCAATGAGACTTGAAAAACAACGATATTCGTATTGTCTCAAATGCTGTCAACTCCTCTAAGTTATTACGGAGTTGCCAGTTGAACAATTTTTTGAAACTTCCGGAAACGTTATTCAATTTCATCCTGTGAAAGAGGCATAATTCGAGACAGCATATCTTTAAATACGTACTGCGTATATGAAAATTGTTGTTCCTTCAATCATTCTGCCTGATCAGTTCCTGAGGAAAAATCACGAATAACAACCGGCAACGCTGTAAAGTATTGCTGCAGGTGACAGCTCGAACGCTTGTGTGGTTGTTGCTGCCAAATCAGGGCGAAATGAACGAAACAAACAAAAAGGTTAGGTAAAGGACTGTCAAGTATCATTGGTCGTTTTTCATCGATATGAATATGATTGTGTTGATTGAATCAATTAATTGTAGAACGACTACGGAACAGATAAAACTGCGAGTGGTAGTGGTGGTGAATTAGTGATCTTGCCTATTGGTAGAGGAGCTGAAACCGACAGCGAGTCGAAGTTGTTTCTAATATTCTCAGCCTGTAAGCTGAAAGATCTTGAAGAGCACCCTATGATATCAATGATTCACAGTATACTTCTCATCTTTGGTATATTTTCAACGTTATCTCCCCTACTATTGAATTTGCGGGAAGATGGACATGTTTCGGTCTACTTTAGGCTAGCAGTACCCTCTTTATGAAATAACCAAACATGTGACTTCTACATTCGTCTGCTTTTAAATCAAAATTCGAATCAACAGTGCAATATACGATTCTGACGAATTGTCAGTTAATAAACTATCGTTCGTTTCTATCGATAAAAGAGTATGCGTCATTAGTCGTCAAAAAAGAACTTATGAACAGATGAATGAAGAAATCATGAGGTCATTTCGAACAATGAGAAATCGGTTTTATGACGAGAATATAGATGTTCGCTACTTTTTGTTATGCTATATCTGTTTTGCTATATCATTTTACCTAACCTAACCGTTTTCGAAATGAAAATGGTGAAGAATGTTTCTGCAATATGTTACAACACTCGTAAATTATTTTCTCACGAAGATGGTCCATCTTTTCCGTATGACTGTAACCTTCTGTATAAATAAAAATGAATTAGCAGTAGCATTATAAATGTTGAAATATGTTGCTGATAGATGCCTGCATAAAATATATCATTTGTATTTGTTTAAAATGAATTATTCCCATTACTAGTTGAATTATGTTCGTTGAATCTGTTAAACATAATTTTCATGTGACAAATATTTATATTTAAGCTAAATAAATTGATTGAAATATAACTGGCCATTATAAATCCTCTTCTGAAAACTCTATCGCTCGAAAAAATTACAGGTTGAGCATTACATCAGTGAGAATCGAATAATGTGGTATCAAACGGTCTTCATAAGTCCATTCCCTCGATATATCTATTCGAATAATAGTCCCTAGATTCACCTCGACGTCATTTCAATCAAATCCAGATGAAACCAGTAATTGACACAACAATGTACAATCGACCAACACGTCAATATATCCATGCAATATTCGTCAGAGTTCACATAAATATTTGCATCGTGAATAAATTATTGCTAATGATGCAATAATTGCAACCCAATACCGAATCAAATTACTGCACAAAATATCTCTTTTAGCTACCTTCTAACATCACCGCATAAAATACATTTCATATACATCCCGCTACAGTTTCCGTCCAAACTATCACACAAGTCATGCCTTTGGCCCTTACACGAAATTTTATGAAGTCGGTGCTAGAGACATCTATCCAAATATAGCTGAGACGATGAACTGGTGAAATAGCAGGAAACTTTATGAAGAGTGAAGGTAGATCAAAACTCTACAGAGGGCAGCAGTAATAGGCAAATTTCAGCACGAGATTTTCAATATTTTTTGATAAATATCGAAGTTACATGAATCCTTTGAAATATTAACATTATTCTTAAGACTCATATTCGCTGATGATTTTTCTTGTGTTCATTTTCAAGCTCAAAATTGTGTTTATTACTAGATTTGAAAATTGATTTTTGTGAAGTGAATCATCGAGTATCACAGGTAAAGGGTATTAATAAATATTGGAAAGTATCACATATATTTAAAAAAATATCCAATAGCAACAAATAATGCTATCTATAGACATTCTATTCTATACATCCAAACAAGTGATGTTATAGCTCTATCGATTAATCATAAATAATAAAGTTAAAGTTCAATGAGAATATAAAAAAAAAATCAAATAAAAAATGCAAAACAACCGATAAAACTAAATATCGTTATTCGACGAATATGCTAAAGCATATCCATAGATAACGCATATCTTTGGTACTCGTTAAAGCCAACATAATACGGAATTAAGTGACTTTGTCTTTCGGCTTCCTCGTTATCCTACGACCTATATGCAAAAGAACTGACCCCGTTCTTATCTGCTTGAAAACATCGATAGCCTCTTTGTGCGAAGCACCATGAAGGGGTTTGCTGTTCACTGCCAGGATTTCGTCACCTAAAAAATATCACAAAACGTCTTCATAAGTTCAGAAGAAGAAAACAAAATCACGAACCTTCTTTCAATGTACCATTGTCAGCTGCCTGCCCATTGGGGAAAATAGTCTTCACGTAAATTCCTATGCTGCCCTTCGGGGAGTCCCTGCCTCCCACTATGCTGAAGCCCAAGGGTTTGGTTTCCGGACCCTTCTGGAAAATTATTTGACGGATGGTGAACGTGTTGCCACCTCGCGGCAAGGTGCAGAACTTGCTCTCTTCTTCTTCGATTTCGTCTAGCTCTTCGATAGTGTCCTATGCAACAGACGATTGACAATGAATAAAAAGGTTTCTGTGCTATAGATGCTGGGAAATTGATAGACAATTGTTGTGACAGCTTGTCAGAAATGATGGGAAGTTATTGATATTTATTATTTAAATTGTAACACAATGTGCTTTTTCCCTAAAAGTGCATCCGACAAATTAAGAAACTTCATACATCAAGTTGATAATTAGTTACAAAGCCTTCAAAAATCGTTTATAATAAAAATGATACTCACGACGAGTGTTTAAACATTACTATGAAAACTCTTTGAGTTGATTAGTACCGACTTTTAAGAGGTTCGTGATATATTCCAATGACCTAATGTGGACCAGAACCGCACGTGTTATTTTTTCGTGGGCGAAAATATAAACACAAGCCCACGTCAATCACTAGACCAATGAAAAAATAACGGCACATTTCTATATAAACCTGAACATGAAAATCGAGCGATTTTAATTGGCTGAAAAACGTTGAGTGCCACTCGAATTTCGAAAGTAAGTACATACAAGGCAGTGTTCAGAGTTTGAATAATTTCATTATTGATTTTGAGTTGGAAAATAAACAACTGGACAAAAATGAATGCCACAGTCGGAAAAAAGGTGCCTTGACTCGATTCAGATTACAGTTTTTGATGCTTTTTGTATGTCCTTGAATGAGATATTGATAAACAATGAGCAGACATGTAAAAAATTAATTAGTGTCTACCACTACTTGATTTACTATATAGGTGTGAATGATTTGCGTAACTGGACATTCATAATTGTACAGCCGTGGGTAGAACTAATCAAATACAGAATTCCATAAGTCCAGGCGTGAAGCCATGCACAATGTAACGTATGTAAATAATTACACAAAGTGTGCTTCCAATTCTTATCATCCCACATGTTCTATTCAGACAGCTGCAATCCATTTCAATTTTATCAATTCCACATCCACATTATCCTCATGTATGAGGAGAAATTTTCGTTTTCTGAATGAAACCTTGTACTACATATAAAAACACTGTTTACTCCGATAACATATTGAATAATGACTACTACGATCCATGTAATTGATGAAACGTAGTCGTTCATTTCAATTCTACCACGTACCACTCTGTATATCCACTAATTCTTGGCACGAATTAATTCAATCCTATTGGCATGCACGATGAGTAAGACAAATGTGGTCTAGAGGTATGACTCGCCTCGAGGCAAAAACTAATCCGAAATATCCACCTATATGTTAAGTAGTTATACGTAATATGACTCACCTGTAATTTGCATTTGATTTGGTATCGAATAATTATAACTACATTAAACGTTTTTATATGTGTTTACTTCGAAGTTGAAAAGTAAGTCAACATCAGAACATATTTATTGAGGAAGAGTTATGACAGGTTGTCAAAATATGCAATGTTGCTCTTTCAAATCAGGGCACAGAACACCGGGTATGTGCAAACATAACTCACAGACGCAATCTAGTCACGTAGCAGTCATTAAAAATATCGATAGGTTCGATATTGATTTGCTTTGGCTGCGTTTTCTCAGCTCTAGCTGTCAACCTGATAGGAACCGAAGAATAAATCTGATATTCTCACGTTTCAATCGTAGGTGCATGTTCGGTGTAAATTGATTTTCTCTGCTGTTCTTTAGAAACACTTAAAACTGTACAGTAAATTGAGTGAACATAACTTCATATTCCCTAGGACTGTGTTACATCCTGTACAAGAAATGCAAATTATACATCCGTTGGCTGTAAGTACAGCCAGTGGCGCGCGGTATATCCGAAAAAAAGATACCGAGTGAAGGTTTTCCCCGAAAATAAACATTTTCCGTAATAGCTAATATTCCACAACAAGTAAACAACTTGCACTGTCTTATCAGTTGGTTCTTGTGTATTCTTTATGAATATAAATGCCTAGTTCGAAACAAATGCTTCGTTTCTACAAACAAAAATATTTATGGTGTTCTGGGTAATATACATAAAATAATTTTAATGGAATTGAGCTTGTATAGGTTTTTATTGGTTGCTACAAATAATAGGTTAATCATAGAAAAATTAGAACCCTGGGCGGCCATCTTGGACACAGAAAAATTATTTCCTTTTGGCCACTTCAATCAAACATTCTTCAATACCCCTACGACCAATCTGCATTTATGAACTTGTAGACAATTTTCACAATTTGATGCAAAAATTACAATTCATGAGTCAGCTTGTTTTATTGTATAATGGTGAAGTACAGCTGGTTTACTGCGTTTTTGACTTCAAACCAGCAAAACCATAATTCAAGGTCACAGTTACATTGTTGCCAAATTTTGTGTTTTTCATAAGAAGTTAGAATTTTCAATAGCTTCGCCGATTTTTGTGATTTAATCATTATTATTAAAAAATTATTGAATAATTCAAGTTGGTGATTGTATATGTAGTGTATTGGTTAAATTTTACATTTCAATTTATTTTATGCTGTACATAAAACATTCCATATTGTCTCACTTTATATTTATGTAATTTTATGTTACTGTTAAATTTTACACTGTAATAGGGATTACCCCGTATGAATAAATAAATAAATAAATTATAATCCGATACTTATCGCTGAACCTCTTTTCAGCGTTAATAAAAATTTTCAAAAAAAAAACAATTGCTCACCCTTTCCTCGTTTCTCCTGGCACCCCCAACGAGCTCATACTGACTCTTCGAGCTGCCCACTCGTCTACTCTCGGCCCTGCCGACCGACCTCGGCTGTTCCCGGCTCCGATTCGGCGACTGCGACCGCGCCCGATCGGCCGACTTGTTCAGCTTCGTCTTCGGTATCTTGACGTTGGCGTCCTCGATCTTCGGCTTCGCGATCTTCTCCGGAGCCTTGGCGAACGTCACCACCGACCACCTCCTGTTAGGCGGCGGTTTCTCGTCCAGGTCGTAGTCGGGGGGCGGCTCGTAGGGCAGCGGGTCCCACTCCCCGCTGTGGCATTTCACGTACTCCCTGCTCTGCGTCGGAGTGAAAGTGAAGGAGTTGACGGTCCGTTGCCGGGACCTGGACCTCCTCGGAACGTCGTTCTGCGCCTCCTGCTTCGGCGCCGGGACGTAGAACGTGGGGTTCTTCTCGGGGTTGGGGGGCTGGAAGAACTCCTGGACGGACAGCGCCCGACGCTTTCTGAGGCCCACGTGTATCTGGCTCAGCTTGGCCCTCAGAACGTCTTGGACGCTGTTTTTTTTACTGGTGTTGGGTATGCGCAAGGAGGAGGTGGTGTGAGGAGGGCCGATTAGAATGTGCGGGGGTGAGGATTCCAGCAAAGTACTTTTGGATGTTTCCGAGCTGTGCGAGCCCCTGAGGGACGCGCAGCATTTTCTGAGCCTCTTCCATTTTTGCGAAATACTGCCATTTATATCTGTAACAAAGTAGTATGAAAGACCAGTGCGCAGGGAACCTTGCACAGACCTGCGCGTCAACTGTCAAATGCCAGGAACAGGTCCGGCTTCAGACAATAATTACCCATAATCATGGAATTGAGACAAAAATACCATTTCCCAAATAATGAAATCGATCAAAACCTAATTACTTGTTGAATAAGTCAGCTGAATTCAAAGAACTCCATAGTTTTCACGTGCTTCGTAACAATCGAAACGTAGTCAAAATTCTAAGAGCCTGCCCTGACTTGTCAACTGCGCACATAGCTCACGAGTGGACATGCGCACTTCAAACTGTATCTAAAACAGTTTTGAACTGTGACGCTTCAGCAGGAGAGTTCTGACAGCTTGTCAGAAAACGCACTGTTGCCACTCATCTTAAGTGAAAAAACGAGACATCAATGTTGATTTTAATCGTTGTTTCAAATTCATACAGTATATTATTATTACACCAGCTTCAATGATTCATTGCATAGGCAATTAGGTGAATGCCTTGCTTATTTTTCATCAAAAAAAGGCTGACTGAAAGTCAAATGAATTCATGTTATTCAATTAAAATTGCAGAAGTAACTTCTTTGTTCACGTGTATAGGTGTTTTTATGCGGTTCACCATCGCTAGTTCACTCGTATTATATCATATTCGTAATAGCGAATAAAGCAGTAATTAATTTTTGGATGACTGACTTTACTTATTTGGAATTCAACGTGTTGCTGCCTTAATTAATAACTGTACGGATAATATAGTAAAAATTATCAATTTTAAAACATAACTCCTTGGAAAATAAGGTCAATAGCACTCTTATCGCCGGTGCTTTTCAATTGTTTATCAGATACCAGCGCCCTGTCGAGTTCCAGTCACTGAATACTCATCCACAGAAAACACACTCATAAAACTATACAGGATGTCCCGTATCTACTAAAAATATCATCGATACTAATATAATGAAAACTCTGTGCCGCTCTCATGTTTTGGTAGACATATAGAATAAGACAATGCAAAACCTTGAAATCACCAAAAAAGTTGAACAATTTGGCAACCTCGCCACCGAGTTCAAGAAATAAATATTCATTGACAGGACAGGACAGTGCAAAATCCGTGCAACAATGCATGATATATTAAAACACCCTGTATATCGTATTTTGAGTTTTAGCATTAAAAATCCAATGAGTTTTTTTGGTTAAACCTAAAAAACGGCGTGAATATGTTAATGAGGGCAAACAACCGGAATTCCAGTATCCTGGAAGATATTGTAAGCTAATGAGATCACATAATTGAAAAGAGTACATGAAAAAATCAAGTAGAACCCAACAATCGCTGGGAAAATCGCACGACAAAAAAAAACACTTTGTTTTGCATTGTGAGAGACAAAATAGCTTGATACCAAGCGTAATTTAATAATCGTTGAGCTAAATATAATCAAGTTTTTGGCCTTTTTCACTCCGAATCCATTGGGAACACAATATGGTGAGCATGAAATTCAGTTTTATCGGTGATGAGAATGGAACATATCGTTCTTAATGAACTTTAATTCTATAATTGGATTTCAGCCAGATGATATAAGCAGGGTGAATAATGAAAGAATTACTAAATTATTCTCAAGATGGTGATATCTCCGCTTACACAGGGTGACACAAGACACTAAGAGCCAAACGTCATTTTTGACATTTAACGTCGAATCCGCCAAATGTTCCAAGTTGTTATGGTTTTGTTTCCAAGGTCTAGTCGTGGGACACCCTGTAAAGCGTACACTGAATATGGATACTTTGCCCTATGCTCTTTGCTCTAATAGTTTCATTTCAATAAAGCACTAATTTTCATTTACTCGCAACATTGATTATCATTTCCATCTTTTGAACGATATCGAAGTTTTTAATGTGGCAGTGTTCTGCGAATTGTCTGTTCTATTTTCGTGATACAATTCTACAAGACGGATTATTATCATTTATTGTGCATGAAATGTCAATAGAGATAATCGCAATTTTCGATTCCTCAGACGTTAGCCACAGGCATTTCACGACCCATAATAACAACTCGTTACCAAGTCAATTACGTCATACATCACAATACAACAAAGAAAAACAATCATTTGATATCATATGATAGACCTTACTGCCTACTTATACCTGGACACACACCTTTGGCTGCGTTTTTTTTTTCAATGAAATCACGTTCCGAATTAGTTATTCGCATACAACTATACGGAAATATTCTATTGACGACTTCCTTTATTTTAATTTGGCAGCTGTTGAGTATCCGATTTTCTGACATATTCATCCATTTATTAGTGTCTGGTAACTGTTCTAGATAAAGTGTAGACATGTTAACTACCAACCAACACAGCTAGCGGATCGTTAAATATGTCATTAACTAATTCGTTAGTGAATCTGGAGACGATGAAATATCACCAGCTAGTTCAGTAGGTCGCTGAATCTATTGAAAAAAAAAGTAGGTTTGATTTGAAACCTAATATATGTCGCTCTAGAACTAATTGATTCCGCATAGCGGTTATATTTCTGACGACTCTTTTAATAAATCATTATTTTCTAAACCTGTATAATTTATCGGGTGAAACCATAACATTAAAACATAAAAGGTAGAAGTACTATCGATGTGGCGAAATTAGCGGTTATCTATTTTCTTGTAATCATTAGAAATGCGTAGCTCTCTGGAAATTAATTGGCTTAGAAGAATTGTGATTTCCAGAAATTACAATGACGATGAAGATAGCAAAATGTTTGGTAGAAGAAAAAAGAATGAGTGTCGAAATCAAACTATCCATTACTTTCATATTTCATAATTGCATTCCTAGTCTTCAAAAGACTCGAATAATCGTATATAACTACTTAGAAAACGTTCAATCTGTAAATTCATTATTGCATCTTCACCATGTCTCACTTCTCTACACTCAGAAAAGAGAAAATAAGTCTACGTTTGCCTCAAGGTTCGCTAAAATTAAATAGAAACTTCCCTTCAATTAATCCAAAAATAGAAAAGACCGACATACCTGCATTTCTGTAACTTTTCGACTTCATTATCCTCAACGTTGAAAAACACTTCTGATGATAGACAGTTATGAATTAACAATGAATGCCGCATCATCGAAAGAATGATAGGTAATATACACTTAGGTATGAAAATAAATGGATTCCAAGGTAAGCAGACACCCTCGCAGAGACTCCTCTGCATTGTACTAGCGTTTAGTTGATAATTTAGAATGTAATTATTGCCAAATCTCTGATAATGTAATGAATATTGCCTAATGATATCCTACACAATTTAACAAATGTCATTATTTAGGTTAGGTATCTTATATTTGCAACCCGCCTTACGAAAATAGCAAAATTTGCATGATTATACATACCAGGGCATTTGGAAGTGTCAAAACTAAAGCGCGAACGCCAAAACATAAACAGATTTACCAACTTAGTAGGTATTTGGGGTGGAAGAACCAATTTTTCACTTACCAATATCAGAAAAATCATTAAACAGTGCCTTGGAACACATAAATAAACCACTACAATAACATTCACGAGTATTTGTCGAAATACACAGGAAAGACTCAACGATACGCCTGTTGAGCGTAAACAGTAAATCAGGGCCGTATTGTGGAAATTCGAAATCGCGTAACGGAATGCCGCACCGCAATGTTACACGAACGTAGGCCGAATATGAGTTGGGCAAGTAGGGACGTTACATTAGACTCGGGCTGTTCGGATGCACTGACTTTTCTCACTTTTCACGTCGGCTCTGGCTGTGGAAGATACCGAACTATAGCTATGCAATGACCGAACTACCGAAGAGGAGTGGATAGATACACTTGAAAACATCGGATAGATACGTGGGATGGGGATAATTATTCATTTGGGGCTGCAACTGTTTCTTTTTCGATGTGTAAAAAATAATGAATATTAGGAAATTGATATTCAACTGTTATGTAACAGCATAGAATGGGAAAAATGACTTAGTGGGCAGTAAAAATAATTCAGCCAAACTTGACCTGAGTTGAAGTCAATTAATTTTTTCTCTTATTGTTTCCATTTTTTTGCCAAAAGAATATGACATTCGGAATGTCACTTAGCACTTCTCTAATGTCAACAAACCCAAATGAAAACTATTTAGTTGTTCACTTCTAAATAGTTTTCAGGACAAAAAAAAAACAAAAACTGCTCTTTTTTACTCAGAATAACCTCTCGAATTCGTCAAGGTAAACCCTCAAACAGTGAATTCAGGTATATTTTATGATTTCTCAGAAGACTAATACATTGGTGAAGTGAAAGGGACTGCGAGTCACACAGAATACTGTTTTTGTGTTGAAATTTTCGGGAATTTCACGGTTGTTTAGATTTTTTTGTTGGCATGTGTGCATGATCTTCTGTGATAATAAAAAATTCCAATCGTGTAGATATGACTCGGAACCGGACGGAAGCAGTTAGGTGTAAAATATTTGGCTGCTCAGAATAATAATTCCTTCATAATATGATTAGAAACATTTTAAATACATTTGTAATGATGCAGGTATTTATAAGTGTGAAAACATTATTTTCATAGGCTATATATAGTCCACATTCAATGTGTGAATTTGCTGTATTTATAATGGAAATATATTTTCCATTTCCTATTGTGAGCACATAAGATAACGATAACGAATAGACATTTAGGCACCTATATAGTAGAGTTCAGTATTGGTTTCACCGTTTGGGAACATCAACTGTAGTAACTCGTTCATATAATTTTTGAATATATCTGATCCATCATATGTACTACCGCCATCTATAAGAACATTTGTTAAATGGAGCTATGTTGTGTAACTGCAACTACGTAGCGAATAGATTTCTGTCATCCGCTCATCTGCTGAAATACATTACAGAGTTTTCAGCTATCCCCAATAGGTGTCGCGTAACTTCAAAGTCATGTAACCTATAATCAAAACATTTCAAACAGCTTACGATTTATGGAGACATGGAGACAAAACATAACATGACAAATACATTTTTTGTGTAATGAATGAATTGAAGGAAACTCTTTTGGTTAGTAGTTTTTTTTTTAATTTTTTGTACAAAAATATAAAACAATTTATACACCTTATTAATTATTACAGTCCATACATTTGTTATGAAGTATAATATGTAAATATATACAAAGAGATGTTGGATTTAGAGAAATTATAATGTAAATATTGCAAAAGCAATCAGAACGTTCAAGAAAATGCAGGAAAAGTGTAGGAATTACAGAAATAGTATCGAAGAAAGAAAGAAAATTTGTTGAATAATAACAAAGGTACTAAAGTTATTCAGAACAAACTAGTATTTATTAATCCATGAAATCAAATTATTTAGTCTTCAATAATTGAATCAAAGGTATTGATACATTTTCTGAATTGATGGAAGATTTGAGTAACAAAAGCAGAGGTTAATAAAAGTAGAAAAAAAATAGTCAAATGGTTTTGTTTCAAGATTTTGACAATTGACAGAAAACATATATTTGATCAAACTGAGAGCATTTAGTACGGAATATAAGTGGTCTTCAGTCGATTGTCACCGAGAAATCAGATCACCCTGTAGAAGCACACTGATGAACTCAATTTAACTAAACTCAATTCCTAAAAATAAATCACAATTTCTATCTCGAACAATTCGCATTTGCACTCGCTTCACAGCATGTTCGCAACTTTTCTCCTCCTTAAAATCACAAAGAACTGGAGAAAAGTTTGTAATTATGTCGAGACGCCAACTCTACCACGACCTCGCCGTGTCTGATGGTCTTGAAGAGCTTGACAGCCTCGTGATGGGACAACCCCCGAAAGAAAGTGCCATTTATCGAAATAATTTCATCACCTGAAAAACCACAAGAACACCCACTGGAAAAAACCAACCACTCGAACGCCTCACCTTCCTTGAGTACCCCAGAATCAGCGGCTTGGCCCTGCTCGTAGACGGTCTTCACGTAGATCCCCATGGGGCCTTTGGGGGAGTCCTTCCCCCCCACTATAGAGAACCCCAGCGGCTTGTGCCCGGGCCCCTTGTTGAACGAAACGGTTTTGTACGGAGCGCTCGTTTTCCTGGACTTGCTCGCGACCGACACGGCCTGGCTCTGCCGCCTAGTCTGCAGGTTCGACACGGAGAACTTCCTCATGCCCGTCTGAGGGCTGGTGAGAGGGCTGGCCGCCCCGCCCAGAGGCTTCTTGAACAGGTCCTCGTCTGCGTCGCGCGGTTTCTCGCTGAAAGTGACTTTGCTCTCGAGCTCGTTTTCCTTGGCCAATATGTCGGAGAGCCCCACGTATTTGGGGCTGGTGGAGAGGCTGTGTTTCCGTTGGGGGAGGGATTTGTTTAGTTTGGGGGAAAATAGGGAGGCTGTTTCGCGTAGGAGCGAGTTCTTTCGCTTGACGGTCGGTTTGGGAGGCGTTTCGGGGGGGGTGCGGGCTATGACTATTTCTACTTCTCCGTTTTTAGGCTCCAGGCAGCTCTTGGCTATTGACATTTGACAACCTTTTATTCGCACTCCGTTCAGTCTGACGACTTCGTCACCTATTCTCAGAATTCCGTTCCTAAAACAACCAACTCTTTACTATTTTTGTCTCGTTTTATAAAAAAATACACTACTGCATGTTCACTTGGAGAAAATCCACACATTAAGCGGATTTCAATGATAATTTTTTTGTACCTACTTATTTGAGTCCAAAAAACACTAATTTCACAACATTATCGTGGGGAAATTAATACTTTTCAGGATATTCCACTGCAAAGTTGAAATTTCACTTTCTTTTCCGTGACACTTTTAGGGCAAAATTGTGCAGCTTTTTGGCTAATTTCTTCAATAACGTGACACTTTTTCTATTAGGAAAGGATTTAACATGTATTCATCCTCAGAAAACACTGAAATTGCAGTATTTTTCGAATATTTGGGTTTGACAGCATGTCAACTAATTGACAACTGTCAAACCACAGCAAGAGTCGCATGGATTTGATATTCCCGCATTTTCAATGTTGATGGACAGCCTAAGTCTTGACGTCACGAGCTTAAAAACCTTTCCAAACAAAGCGTTTATTTCACGTTTTTGCTTCTGTCAGTTGAAACTAAGAATAAAACCGATGGTCATATTAAGTTCTTCTAAAAGTCATTCTTATATAAACTGTTTTGGAGAAAACAATGCAACATTGCTTTGTTTGGAAAGGTATTTTGGGCTCCGCCCATTTTGACGTCACACTTAGGTAGTCCATTTGAGAATGAAAGCATGATGAATCTATCTCAATAAGGCTGTAAAATTTCGTTCGAAAACGTTCAAGAAAATAAGGTGGAATTTCGGACTTCAAGTGTAATATCTCAAAAAGTATCAATTTCCTCATTTTCGAAATTGTATTGTCGTCATCTGGTCTTCCAAAGTGGCACTACTATTATTTTCTTGCTTTATTGTATTAATTTTTCTTTTTTTTTGTGAAGAGTATGGAATGTAAACGTTTTGTTGAGTATTATATAAGTAGAGTAATAATTTGTGTATTATCTCACGATAAATAAACAGCATTATTATAAAATCGCCAAATTCGTGTTAATTGGACCAGAATACGCGAGCACAAAAAAAATCATTGAAATCGGATCGCTTAATATGTGAACTCACCGTTTTCCGAACTTGTATGCGCAAAAACGAAAAAGTGTCACACACGCACCTCTTGGCGACAGAATTGGGCAAGATGTCAGTGATCGAATAGGTCGCCGCTCCTGCCCCATACTTGGGCCCAATCGTGAGCCCCAGCACGTCATGCCGTCCGATTCTCAGCCTCACACACCGATACTCCTTCTCCACAACACAACCCTTAGCCTCCAGCTTCAACTGCTGCCGGTAATTCTCGCTCAGATCCTCCACCGACATACCCACCTGGTGCTCCCTCTCCCTCTTCACCGGAGACGTCCGCAGCTTCATGGATTTCCTCCTCGCCGAAAACTCCCCGTCCGCATCGCTGCGCGTCCTCGTGCGCTTCTTGGACCCCGCCAAACCCTCCCCAGCCGGCGTCATGGTGACGTCGTGGTCGTCCTCCTCCGCCGTGTCCGTGTCGTCCTCCCTCGGCGGCTCCTGCGCCGGGGCCGGTTCGCTGGAGGCGCCGCTCAACTGGGACTTGACGGACCCAATTGGGGAATCCATGCTGACGGCTTTGGTGGAGTCGCTGCCGTAGCCGCTCTCGTCAGACTTGCACTTGGTGGGCAGCTTCGGCGACCTCCTGCCGGGCAGGATGAAGTTGATGAGGCTGGATAAGCTGTCGGTGGAGGAGTTCTTCGGGTGGTGCTTCCAATCGCTCTCGTCGTCGGATTTGCTCGACGATCGCGAGAAGAACGACCTGAACTTCGAGATCGGCTTCTTCTCCTCCGGGAGCACCCCCAGCTTCGGGGGGGGCTTCGGCGACTCGGGGGCGTCGCTGAAGATCTGGTCCAGTCGCTCTGTGGGTTTCATCAGCAGGAGGTACTCGTTGAGCTGCTGTTCGGTCAGTTCTATGTTGTCCGACATGCACTTCGCCTTTCTCTTGCTGCTCGTCATCGATCGCTCGGATTTATCGTTGACGTTTCTGTACATGTGGTAGATTTTCTTCAGGTCCGTTTGCGAGAGCTTCAGCTGGGATTGTTCTTCCTCGTCTTTCGATGAGCTGGTGCCATTGTGCTTCTTCGAGGGGGTCCAGCTCTTGGTTTTGCTCGAGAGGGTTAATTTTTCGGAGGAATCGCCGCGTTTTAGTTTATCCCAGGTCTTTCCCCAGCTAGATCGATCTAAAAACAATCGAGCTGAAGTCAACCAGTCCCTAATAGTAGGACGTCCCATTTCGGTCCAATTAACGTCCGAATGGACTCGAATAGGACGTCCAGGGAATCATACAATACGAAAAACAATGATCAGATTGTCTTACTCGATTTCGTGGTTTCTGCGATACTCTCAGTGCTGGGTACACGTGAAGAGGTGCTACCACCCTCGACTTCAGTGAGCTTGCTGAGGGTTTCAGACACCTGAGGGCTCGGATCGGAACTTCGTCGTTTAAATAGTCTCATATCGTTATCTGAAGCATAAACAACAAGAATTGTTAGTATTACGATACGACAACCTAAGTCATCCACGAATACCGCGAATCCTAATTAATCACGATTACCGGAAATTAATCACTGATGAACAAATTGAACTAAAAATACGGAAACCATCGTACCGGACTGAATTGGACACTCTGTGGTTGACCCATAGCTGTCCACAGCGTTGTATCAAATCAACGGATTTTTAAACAATCATATCTGTTTATTCTCATTAAAGTTCAGTTCGAAGCCTACGTGCTAGGATTTGCGTGTATAAAAAAGCTGTTGTGGCAGCCATTCTTCGCTTCGCACAAAAATAACCAGCCTCCCACGGCCCACCTGCCTACGTTAGCCGCGATAATATTGTCGAGGAAGAAGTAAATGATGTATGACAATTATTCTTCGATCCACAAGTGTTATGCGGTTTTATCGATGAGGCTGTATCCGAAACACCCAGTGACTTACTTCTGTCACACTCGAATTACGTCCTGTGACGTCTTGATCGAAATTCAAAATTGATATCTGTCATATTTTTGAACACCTAGTATACTAACTTACAGAAATAAAAACACCTGATCGTAAGTCATACTGAATATTCATTATATCTACTGTATCTATCAATTAAAGTTGCCTGTGAAAAAACAACTGAGTGCAATATAACAATATTTATTGCATATCTATCAATGCAAACAAGGTTAGTTTTGATTCAACTAATGATCTGCTCGCTATGCAGGGCGATGAAGAATATACTGGACGATTCAAAAAGACATGTTGATTTTTTTCAATGTTCCAGAAATAATTCGTAATTTAGAGACAGATTTCCAAGAGTTTTTACAGATGAGTATAATAATATTGAACTCGAAAAAGTACATCCACTCTAAATATTAGGAAAAACAACAACGAAACCTGGAAAAGAGAAATCTTTATGTTGGTGCAGGATCAATTATTGAACACTCTGTAATTTCGATCGTACCAGAGGTGTTCTGTGCTCTCTCAAATGCCATTACCAATAATTACCTTTCTCATTGCATGAATGGCATTAAGATAACTTCGTCTTGTGATATTTAATGAAAATGATATAGGTGGTATACGCCTGAAGGTCGTACGTTCCAATCGTATCGGCGTGGAAAATGCGTGGTGTGTAGTTGAATCAAATTCGAATCACTGATAAAAGTGAATTAAATGAAGTGGAAATTGTTCATTGCGATCAGGTTTTGAATAAATAAAGTGTCGATTAAATACAATTCAATTTGTCGACACATCCACGCATTTCGCTAAATCAGTAAACACTTTCAACCTACTTCAAATTGTTTTTTAAAATTATGCGAAACGGATTTCGAATGCTTCAATCACTTCCTTTATTTTCCTGATATGAAATAGCTGTGACACGACTAATTATCCTACTGGGGCAGAATTTCATCGATAATTATGGTAGCATCTGCAAATTACATCAAATGTATTCTTCGAATTCTACTCTTAAAAACAACCTTCAATAAATTCACGATCAATGATTTTTTCGATCAGGTGAATCCATATACTTATTTTTTGTTCGAAATTAGGTACTCATCACTGAATCAACGCCTTCTATTTTTGAATTCAGAGAAATTATAATCAATCATGCATCTCTCACGTTTATGTTCGGGGATATAATAAAATTTATACTAACCATATATTATTGCAGATCATCAATCACGTTGACATTTATTACAAGACGAACGAATTCTTAGCACGAATGCACTCTAATCTAGAAAACAGTAGGTACTACACACTACTATAACGACAAAATAAATAGGAAGAAGCGAATGCCTCAATGTTTGTAGTTTTGCCCCGCCATTCATATTTTCAGCGTTTTCATGACGAATTTCAATTCATTACTCATGATTTACAAAAAGGAAATGTTTTGCGGTCTTTTATCACATGCTCGTATTTCAAGATGATGTACGGTCCAACCACAACAAAAGCGTTTTTGATATATTGTGAAGACGCTGTGCTTCCGAAAAATTAAAAAACTTAAGCATTTAAATCTGTGGTCATGACGAAAAATTTTCAGGACCATATACTGTCAATAATTCATTAACTTACCGATAAATAAACACTAATCAAACTTCGTCAATAATTAGAGGTTAATCGAATACCTTTAATCGAAAATAATATTTCAAAAAAATATTAGAAAGAATTGAGAATACAAATGACAGAGAAAGAAAAGGAGGGAGAAAGGGATACAATCATTCGTTGAATCAACTTCTCAACCATTTCGAATAATTATATTGTCAACTCCCACCACATTTCAATACCTTATCAGCAGACCAATGTAGACCAAACTCGCAAAAAACATATTTATTTCATTGGATGAAAATATGAATATCCATATTGATTTATATCACTGATTCAAAATGTCTCAAATTAAAGGGACTGTGATATACTCCTGAAATATCGGCAGCACAAATTACAGAATTTTAGTTGTGTGGTGTGTGCGTGACATGTGACGTTTATGGAGACAGAATCATCTAGGCAAACCTAGTTCAGGGGTCACGAAAAGAAAATATAGATACCACCGCGTTCGCCATATTGGTGATTCCATCGAAAGTTTTTATGTTCGAATTCCTGATTATTATTCTCTTTTACCCCAATTCCGCCTAACGACTTGAGCAGATTTCAAGCTAGTAATCGTTAACTTTTACCACTGGTCTAGAGAGCATACTAGTTGAAAGTGGGTCTCTAAGGATGAAACACATAACCAAATATTTTAATTAAAAACAATTACTTCTAATAAGCAGAATGAGTACTTTTGTAGTATTGTTTTAAAATGTGCGTCTTGATAAGATGAATTCTGTAACCTAAAGCATTTATTTGGCCTGAGTAGCAGTCATGCAAAATTTTCTTTGATTGAAATTAATCAAAATACAAGTTATAGTGATGGCTGGGACCTTTGATCATGAGGACAAGGATTGGTGAGTCGTTATTTGGAAGTCTTGATGTGCAATTTTTTAAGCTATGAACGTTATTTCAGCTGGTATTTTGGAGCTGTTGGGCGAACTGAAGCAACAGATCTACTTATGGCTGAACGTGAAGGAGGTGTTTTTTTAGTTAGAGACAGTAAAACAAGTGCTGGAGATTTTGTGTTGTGTGTCAAGTAAGCTGAAATAGATATTTTGTTAAATATATCCTATAATCAACAAATTTTCAGGGAAGATAGTAAAGTGAGTCACTATATAATAAATAAAACACAGCATCAAGATCAGGCACGATACAAAATTGGAGATAACTTCTTCAAGACAATACCAGAATTGCTTGCTTTCTACAAAGTACATTATTTAGATACTACTCCACTCATTCGACCTGCTAGTAGAAAGGTTGAGAAAGTTATTGCTAAATTTGATTTTGAAGGCAAAGTAAGTTGAAGACGAAAGATATTCATTACCCAGTTCTAATATCAACATTTTTGAAGGAGAAGGATGATCTTAGTTTTAAGAAGGGTGATATACTCACAATATTATTCAAAGATGAAGAACAATGGTGGACTGCAAGAAACAAAGAAGGAAAGGCTGGCTCTATTCCTGTTCCTTATGTTCAAAAAGTGAGTAATCAGAAATTAAAGTAGTAACTATTGAATTAATCGCATGCATTTTCAATTACAGATATGAACAATATAACATCTCTGATTGCATTTTAGATTGTTAGCATTTCTTTAAAACTCATTTTACAGATTGAAGAAAGTCAGTCCCCTGTAGATCTTCAAAGGGCAGGGTCTGGTCCTGTTAATACCAACTTGTTACAAACAGATGCAGCAAAAAGAAATCAAATGCAAGTGAGTTGAAAAATAGTCATATAGTATACTCATCAAGATGTTGGGATACATGATATTTTTTATAGCGAAAATTACCTGCCAAAGCTAGAGTCAGACAAGTGAGAGTTCCCAATGCTTATGATGACACAGCTTTAAAACTAGAGATTGGAGATATAATAACAGTGACCAAGATTAATATAAATGGTCAGTGGGAAGGAGAGCTCAATGGGAAAGTAGGATATTTTCCCTTCACACATGTCGAGTTTTTAGAGGAAGAAAATGGTAGTTAGTCCTTTTATGAAGTTGTACAATTTTCAGAATATTTTGCTAATATTGTATAGAGCTGGATTTTTATTGTATATTTATTATTTTAATTGGCACTAACATTAACCTTATATATAAATATATACTTATATTCATTTATTTATGAACAATTTTATTATACAATGCGCTGATATGGTCAATTCATATGTTTATTAATTACATATCAATATTTCAGCCATTTGGTTTTGTTGTACAATATGAGCATATTTGCTTCTTCGAAATAAAATATTTTATGAGAATATCTACTTTGATTTACTATCAGAAATGCCAAAACCTTGCCTTTTGATTACTCACAAAACTGCCAAAAAAAAGATTAAATTCATATAATAGGGATGAGCTGTACTGAATCATCATAAACTGGGGCAACTAAATTTACTTGGATTTATTAACACAGATAAACTAAATTTTCGACAAAGAAATAAGATGACTGATTTCATATGACGAAATATAACGACAGTTGCAATACATCTCGATTCAAAATAATTATAGAGTTGAAAAATTCAATTATAGGAAAGATGTTGATTCACATGATGGATAATTTCAAACATTTATTGATAAAATTATACATAATCAGAATAACTTTGTAAAAAAGTTGATATGTAAAAATTATAAAAGAGTCATTGAAAAAATAATTATACAAATACATATAATACTAGAGGACGGAATGTTATAGCACAAGAACTACAAATTAAGGCCACAATAGTTCAATATTGGGGGACTGTAGTTTTTCAATTTCCCTGTATTCCGAGAAAACAACCAGCCAAAGATATATCTGAAGAAAAACAAGAAATTACTATTGATTTATTTCAACATGGAGATTTGACTTACATTGTAAGACATCCAACTCCAGATCACAAGAGTGTATAAAACAGAGTCAAGCTGGAAACAAAATGAAGTTATTTTAATTCTTTGGTGGAGTGTGTGGCAAATCAACTCACATAGATATAATAACCTCCTAAAAGCCACAAACCGAATACAAGCTGGAATAAAATGGCAAGACCAAAACTAGCCATCCACGGTACCATCAGACCTCTTACCAGTCTATGCATACCATACACCAACAGTACAGAAGACACAATCATTTGTAGGAAATACACAATCAACAGCCCTCCTATCACTAGCATTGCTACAACAAACACACATAAGCTCTCTATAGACAGAACCCAGGTTCTTTTACTTACAAAAGCGTACATCAGCTTCAAAGAGAGGGTTATAAAGTTGTGTTGAATCGCCCCCATTCATGTCGAATGCTATGAAAGTGATCATAATAATACTCATAGCTCCAGTGTAATAAGCTATGGCTGTGCAGCCACTTTTCAAATTGTCGGTCCAAATACATGGAGACCAACATGAATTCAACAAGACCATTTTGAACTGTACCGTAAAATGTACTTAATTAATGAATGGGTCAGTCCACAACATAGGAATATTACTAATTTTCTCAATTTACGACACACCCAGTTTAGAATAAGAATGTTTACATGTCAATAATAATATTAGTGTAAGTGACAGGTGCTGACACATTCAAACAAAAGCGCCGTTACTATAAGAAAATTGTCTTCTATTTTTTCGGACTATTTCTTCTTCTTTGTCAATTTTCATAATGAGTCGAATTTTTTCCACTTCAACTTCTGCACTAAAAACAACTTTCATTCATAAAATTCATAAATTTTTTCGTGATGGTAACTTTTTTATTATCTTCTCAAGCTGATATATTTATTCTCATCTTCTCACGATTTCAAGTGATAATTATTTGGATACAATTTTAATTCCATTTAGTCTCAGGAAATGAGATGTTCCGTCATAGTGATTCCCCGATATTTGCTAGTGTTTCACAAAATAATACTAACTCATCGATGTTGTTGTTAGAATCATAAGGTTTCATCAATTCAATTGATTAAAAAGGAATGACAGATTGGATATTTTCCAATTACTCACATCAGCATATAAATATTGGCGTTGAGCCTCGTTTACTACATACTGATTTGAATCTTCTGATCAGCAGTTGAAGTTAAATTTTCTGAAAATGTCTCGATTTTTTTCCATTATTCTTATCGTCGCATTTTTGGGTTTTAGTGTAGCTCAACTGAATTTTACCCCTAACTGGGGAAAAAGAGGACTGAATCAAGGGAGTGACAATGGTAACAACAATTGTAGACAGAATATGGACACAATCATCCTCATTTATAAAATGATACAGGTTTGTTCTTCTTATAGTCATTGAGAAAAATATTTCTTTCGTTTCATGTATTTTATTTTTTTACAGAACGAAGCCCACAGACTGATGGAATGTCAGAAGTTTTCAAACTGAAGATGTGCTATATCTCTCCAAATGTATATTTAGTCTTAAATGATTGTTAATATTCTGCCCATACGAGATGAGAATTATTTTTTTTGCTGACAAATAAAAGAATCTGAATGAATATAATCTTGTTAAATTTTCTCCTGATTACCTAACCTGTCATGGACGCGTTATCTCATAAGTTCACGGATGCCGGTCTTATAGACAGAATAAATGTACCGAAATTGAAACAAGTATGGCGGAGAGGTTGAACTGAAGTTGAATGAAAATTAGTTTATGTCAAACGTATTTCCAAATTTAAGTTAATTAATGAATGATTTTTCGTATATGGTTATCATGATTAGTTTCCATTTGATCATAGACAATTGCCAAATAAAGGAACATAAAGGCCTTTAATTGTTGAGGAACAATTGAATTGATTATTTGTGCAGTCGGCTTTCTACGATAGCGTGATTTCCAAGATGTTGTCTATAGGGCCCAAAATGGATGGGGGACCAAACGTTAAGTATTTTGAATCCCCCGAAACACTTACTGCCCTAGAAGTAGTCAAACAGTGGCTGCAAAAGAATGGGAAAAAGGTGAGTAATTTTGATGACGAACAACTGTATAAAATATACGAAAACTGCATATTAGCGTTTTTCTGTGATAGTTTCATATGGGATATTTTTAAATTTTCAGTATGTGCAGAATGATCAATTGACCAACAAAACTCTGTCTACAACAGCAGTTCAACTAATGCAATTTCAAGAAGATTTTTTGGGCAAAAATGCACAAAAACCTCCATTGACAAGAATACCAGTAAGCAATTAATTTTCTATCCATAAGAAGTACTCAATATATTATTTTAGGTAAGACATTTCCTGGATTTTAAACCAGGTGGAGGTTTATGCCACATTTTATTGGCTGCCTATAAATTCAAAAGTGAACATGGGTGGAGAAGATTCGAATTGCCATCTGGAAAGGTACATTTTCAAGTCTAATTGCTATTCAAAATTACATGTACTAATTTTATTTCAGAATGTGTCAAAGCTTGAAAGAGTTTTTGAAATGTTCCAAAGTATGGAGAAAGCCTTGATCAGTGCAAAACACTATGTCCTGCCCATAGTATACATAAAATCAGATATAGATAAAACAATAACACAAAAAATAAAGGAAATTATCCGCAGAAGGAATGGTCAAGTTGTGGAAACAGAGGACACAGCAACCCATATTATTTATGGATGTGTTGATCCGTTGAAGGAAGAGTATGGTAGACCAGTGATCAAACGTGATAAAATGATTATGATGCACTGGTACTACTTTCCAAATTCTTTTGATACTTGGGTCAATCTCGAATCTGCTGGATTGGATGGGATTTCAATTGATAGTAACCTGAGCCCACATTCTGGTCCATGGAGAGTGACATACACTTGGATTTACGATACAGATCAATACAATGAATGGATGTCTGAGGAAGACTATGAAGTAGATGAAAATGGCATGAAGAAAGTTCATCCAAGACTCATGTCTGTTGAGGATCTGATGAACCCCTCAGAAGAAAGAAACAAAAAGAACAAAAACAAAAGAAAACGGTCTCCTTCACCCCCCTCAAAAGTTGGTAAGAGGAAAAGTGGACGAAGCCCAGCTGTAGGCAGGAAAACAAGGCCAGAAGATCCTGAATCGGAAGACCTCACTAAAGATATGGATGACCCCATCCCAGAACCAAACATTGTGGAAGTGAATGCTATGTCAGCCAATAACCAGCCAGTCAAGAAAGACCATGAGCTTCAACCACTCAAAGGTGGTTCAATAACAGACCTGGAGGAGAATGAAGAAAGAGGGGAAGATTCTCAGACTGGCAAGAACAGTGACACAAACACTCAGGATGATGGCCAAGAAGATAATGTCACTGAGCAGACACATCATATCATTATCCCTTCATATTCTGCATGGTTCGACTACAATTCTATTCATGAGATTGAGAAGAGAGCAATGCCAGAGTTTTTCAATGGAAGGAACAAATCCAAAACTCCAGAAATTTATTTGGCATACAGGTAAGTTGTATTATTTCACCCCATATATCTAGTCGGAAATTGATCGTTACCCCTTTTTTTCCCAGGAATTTCATGGTAGACACCTACCGTTTGAACCCGACAGAATACATCACTAGTACAGCCTGTAGAAGAAACCTGGCAGGCGATGTTTGCGCTATAATGAGGGTTCATGCCTTCTTGGAACAGTGGGGCCTTATCAACTACCAAGTAGACACAGATTCACGACCAACCGCAATGGGTCCTCCTCCCACTTCACACTTCCACATTCTATCAGACACTCCTTCGGGCTTACAGCCAGTGAATCCTCCCAAAACGCCACAACCTAGTGCAGCAAAAACCCTCCTGGACCTAGACAAGTCCGTGGACATCAAGAAAGGTGAAGGTGCCACGGAAATATCTAGTTTCGGGCTGAAACTGGACCAGTATGCAAAGAAACCGACTGTTCTGCGTAATAAAAGCGCTGCCTCCTTGACAAGAGATTGGACAGAGCAGGAGACTTTGCTACTGCTAGAGGGTTTGGAAATGTACAAGGACGATTGGAACAAAGTCTGTGAGCATGTAGGCTCGCGCACTCAGGACGAATGCATACTGCACTTTCTTCGTTTGCCGATCGAGGACCCCTACTTGGAAGACCCGGAGGCTGGAGGTGCTCTGGGGCCACTAGCGTATCAACCGATACCGTTCAGCAAGGCAGGCAACCCGATCATGTCCACGGTCGCGTTTCTTGCCTCGATTGTGGATCCTAGAGTAGCTGCAGCTGCTGCCAAGTCAGCAATGAACGAGTTTTCCAACATCAAAGATGAAGTGCCGGCTTCGGTTATGGACGCGCATCTGAAGAATGTCGAAGCTTCCAGTGCCGACGGCAAGTTTGACCCAGCAGCTGGCTTGGCCTTGACCGGCATAGCGGGAACTGTGCCCGAAAAGGAAGAAGACGATAAAATCAAGAAGGAAGATGTGAAAGAAGAGGATAAACCAGCGGATGAGACTAAAAGTGACGAAGGTCAAGATGAGAAGCCTTGCGAGAAGTTGAAAACCGAGACGTCTGATAGTGACAAAGAGGACAAAACGGATGTATCAGAGCCCAAAGCCGAGAAGGGTATCAAAGACAGTGAGATGCAGAGCGCAGCCGCCGCTGCGCTGGCTGCAGCCGCTGTCAAAGCCAAGCACTTGGCTGCCGTGGAGGAAAGGAAAATCAAATCCTTGGTAGCTCTGTTGGTAGAAACACAAATGAAGAAGCTGGAGATCAAGCTGAGGCACTTTGAAGAACTAGAAACGACTATGGAGCGGGAAAGAGAGGGGCTGGAGTACCAGAGACAGCAGCTGATCACAGAGAGACAGCAGTTCCATTTGGAGCAGCTGAAAGCAGCCGAGTTCAGGGCCAGACAGCAAGCCCACCAGAGGTTGCAAGCCGACCAAGGGCAGTGGCCCGCTCAGCAGGCGCCTCTACCGCATTCGGCGCCTTCTGCTGATACTGGACCCAGTACTACTCCCACTCCGCCATCTCCCCAGGCATCAGCAGTGGCATCGCCGCAGGCCCCGCCACATCATCACATTTAAGATGGATGTGATGGAATGGACTCTCTTAGCATTAAGAACAGAAGTAGGAACAGTATCATTTGTCTCCACACACACACACACACATAGGTTTGCAAGAATTTCGGGCATCTTGAGGTGACATGCAGTGACAAAAAATCGAGAGTTTGCTCTTATATTCAGTATGATTTTATCAGGATTTTTATCTTGCGATTTTTTACCTAACAGAATGACTAAACGACTGCTCATCGATGGTTATCAAATCTTTTGATTCCAAAAATAAACGAAATATAGACCACACTTATGGATCTTGGTGCGCATAATTTTTTTTTTGAAAATTATACCCACACGGTATTTGTTATTTATATTTGTTATTGATTTTTTTGTCACTGTCTTGATTTTTCTGTGCGAATTTGAGAATATTGTAATTGTCGTGTGTCATCATTGCCAAAATCCAAATCGAATTGGAATTAATTTATACCTTATTTTTATTGATTCTGAATCCTATTATTTACCTTTTGAGAGAATATTTTTTAAATTTTTAATCAGCGCGTATTTTTCATTTTATTGGTTAAAATGATAAACCAATCGTCAAACGTAATTATACACAAGAACAATCACGATTATCTCATTTTCTCTGTTGCAGATCTATTCGTATTAATTTTTTATTTATAAAGTGAATGCTATATTCAATCTGATTTTTTCCAGTCCATCCTCGACCTTGAGGAGTAGTTTTTTCTAACTCAACAGGATGTCCTTGAAAAGTCACAATCTATGCAGTTTTTTCATTAGTGTTTTGCCTTTATTTTCATTAGATAGTAGTTTTTTTACCGACTTCACTCGTAATTTTTTTGTAGATGTCCGCCATCTTGATTTTATAAAAGATATAACTCCAGTGTGGGACTAAAAGGGGGAGGTTACTTTAACGGCTACAAAGTTTGATAATGTTATTTGTCAAAATTGGCCATTGATTGATGAAAATGTGACGTCATCACGGTCATAAATGGTAATGAAACAAAAACGTGAATCATCATAGGAATATGCATGAGTTTGATTTAGATCTGAACAGGTTCTTCAAATATAACATTTTCGCCGTTGACAGTGATGGTGTTACACAATTTTTCACAGAAGAAATATGTTTTTCAATAATTATCTCTTCAGATACTGTACAGATTTTTATAGCTATGTAATTGTTTCGTATGTCATTATTGATGTGTGAAGCATATCGATTATTGTTTTTCACAATTCTATTGGTCAACCAATGTTTCCAATAAAGATCAATTTTGGAGATTGAGTAATTTGAAAACAACTTTTTTTTATATATATTTAATTTCGGATTCATTAATGAGTATTGTGGAAATATAAAACTATAGGAATATACAAATTTATAGTAATGTGATTTTTTTATTTCATAACGAGCAGCTACAAATCTTATAAACGTTTTGTCACAGAATTGAAAAGTTCAGGCATTGACTATATTCAGTTCCAACTAATTTAAGAGTCAACTGTCATCAGCGTCTTCTGGCGAAAAACTTGAAACATCCACCAAAAAATTCTGACGTCACAACTGCTGCTCCAATCAAGTACCCAGCGCTTAGAAGTAGAAACATTCCTTGAGTGTCATCAAGAGTAAGAGCTCTATCCTCATAAGACAGAGTCGTAGTACTGGGTCTCGAGTTTGCCTAAAAAACAACAATAACGAAATAAATCGAGAAAAGGCGCAGGCCTCACAGCTAAGAGTTTTCCAGTGGACGATCTCATAACCTCCCACTCGACGTCTAATTTGATTTTGTTGATGAGCCCTGATTGAATGATGCGTTCAATTCCTCTATTGAATGTCTCTCTGTAGATTGAGTGTTTGGGGAAGATTATTGACACGCCAAAGTGGATGAAGCACTGTTTGCTGACGTGTAATATTGATCTCTTGTTCCTTTAATAACGAAATAATTATTTCCCACACCAGAGCACCAACTTGCGCATACTTCAAGGTCATGTTTCTTTTCACTACGAATTCTAGTTCTGCCTTCGAGCCCATAAACGCGTAGTTCCAGAAAAACGTGGTCGTTACGTTTTTTAGGCCCAGCTGAATATTTGGAACCAGATCCAGGTTGTTTAATAGCTTTTCCTCGGAAGGAGCGGCATAGTTCACAAATTCTGGCCACTCCCCTTTGTCTAAAAAATCCATTCGAACAAAGGGTTCGATGAAGATATTTTAGTGCATCGCTGACAACGTACGTATGCGAGTTTACCTAATATTCCGATTTGAAAATGCTCGCTTTTTAGTTGACTTACAGTGTCAACTACGTCTGGGTACACCGGTAATGTAACGAACGCTATTATAGAGCCAGTGTAACAGGCAGTGACAATTATTGTGAAGAGCCAATAAAAAACTGGAATTGACAGGGATAAATTGTGGAAGAGTTGGTACGACTTTGGGTATTACCAATGAGAAGCCTTGATGCCATTTTGTCAGCTCTACTCCAGGATCCCTTGCCAATAAACGTGAAACAATTGGTAAATGTACCGAAAACGTACCAAAACATGTTCTCAATTTCTTCCGGGTTATTTATCAATTGTTTCAAGCTGTGTTTCTCGAAGAAAGACAACGGGATGATTCCGAATAAATAAATTATGACCAATGACATCCAAACTGTCCAGTGGAAAGGGCCCATAATTGCCCTATACCTGGAATTAAGAACTAAGGATGAATTCGGACTGGGAATAAAATCACCTTGGCAGAGCAGTCGAAGACAGAGAAGCAAAAGCAGCACAATCCTCGGAGTGCCATCTGGATAAATCCACCCTGTTCAATTTATCCAGGGTGAGGTATATGCCCCCAATCCCCAAGTTTGCCTCTCTTTTCTCCACTCTCCGTGTGACAGCTTCTGACGACCTTTAGAGAGAACTTGGAGTTTTTTCAGTACAAAGAATAAATTGAAATCCAGATCTAGATATTTGTACTGACCCAAGAACTATATCATCCGTTGCTTCTCTATAATCAGTGGTGAAATTGTATATTCTCGATAGCATTTCCACCAATCCCACTTCGATTCCAACGAATTTTTTATCTCCATCCGAGAATTTTTCTCTGAAAAAAAAATCCGATGCAGGAAATGTTGTAATGCGTTATTTCCTCACCTAGATACAAATGGCGGTTGATGTGCAACTGCGACCACGAATCTGTGACCCGAAAAGCCTGTCGACATTTTTTTGGGGAACAAGTTCACAAGTCTGGTGAACCTTCCATGCTGGTAACTAGTCAGTACGATGGGTCGACTGGACCCCAAGGCGTCAGCGTACAACTCATGCGTGTAGAGAATATACGGGGCTTCCTGGAATATCGGTTTTTGCGGAGACACGATCCTCTCCGACTTGACAATAACCAATATATTCATGAAAACGCGCGAGTCCTCGTGCATGAGGAAATCCAGGACCCTCCACTGTGATGATCTGACGATCACCACGACTCGCTGATGGCTGATATCCCCGATGATGTTCCTGCATCTCATCACGTCGGTGAGGAAGAGGATGTACGAGACACAAGTCGTTGGGGCCGAATCGCTCCCCATCATCATCTCGTAACTATCGCTTATCCTCCCGTGGAAATACGGAATCGGAAACTGAGTCAACAGTTTCTCGATGAAAAGGTCGTCGTTTTTCTCGGAGCTGTCAAATAAAATCATCGGGGTACAGTCTGTCAAGTAGTTCAACGCGATGTACTTCAGAAGCTCCACGATGTGGAGGGTGCTCTCGATTTTGGTTCCTTTGAGGAATGAATCGGCCCATTTGGCCTCCTGGTTGCTTTCCAATAAATGGGATTCCACCAGCAGGGTTGCCAGGGTGGTTACAAGCAGCGCTGCGCCAAGCCTCATCGTAGGAAGATGATGAACTTCTGAAAGTACTCTGGATTCAATGTCATGATCGACCAGGTGTTGGAATAATGGCGATGTTATATATTTATAAGACGAGTGATTGAATCAGTTATTGGAACATCTGGCGCTACTTATATTGAAATATAAATAAGTTCATTTTTAGGTAGATGGAATGCATTTTGATCGTTGAAAGTCTGGATCAATATTCTGACAGAAAGTGTGCCAGTGTCCCAATGAAACTGATCCTCTAACTCTAATACCATAATTCGATTAGAAACATGTGTAGTGCATGCAGATCCATACTGTTTAGTAGATATGATCAGATCGTGGAAAATGTACTCCATAGTCAGTATCACTGTTTTTGTTATTATTTTATTCGCTAAGATAACTCTCGTCGTATGCAATCATAATCTGTAAGTCAACGAAAGCATAATAATAATTGTGAGAACACTCCGGTAAAGTATTTTTCTTTAAAGTTTTAATGAAACTAGGCACAGAATACGGGACACTGTAGAAGAAACCAGTTTATCGTTAAGGGACATCCTACCAATCAAACCCAAACACTACGACAAGAACCGGGCACCGAAATTCCAGGGACAAGCGACGATTGTTTACTTCCACGTTACAGTTTTGTCTTTGGACTCAATCAATGAAGAATCAATGGTGAATATCATGTTTACGAGAAGACAAAGAATTGTAATTAGTGATTTCAGACTTACGTCACAGACATATTCCTTGCGCAGAGTTGGAGAGATCCGAGATTACGACTTCCCGAGAATATGAGTGAGGAATACAGGATATTAGATGTCGAATGGTTACACAGCATTTGGAGGCCGGATTGTTTTTTTAAGAATGCCAAAAGTGTTACGTTCCACGAAATGACTATTCCGAATCATTACCTATGGTTGTATCATGATAAAACGTTGCTTTATATGTCCAAGTAAGCTATGATTCGTATTTTCCTCACCCAACACGTGCTGCGCATGTCACATCCAGCATTTGTTTGAATCAAGTTCGTTTATATGTGTATAGGTTTTTTCAGGTTAACCTTGGTGCTTTCTTGTGCAATGAAATTCGAAACTTATCCCCATGATACCCAAATTTGCTCAATGATGATCGAAAGTCGTGAGTACTGTTTTCTACTATAACCGATAAAATGACTATAATATCCAATATCTAACGTTTTTTCAAGTCTCGCACACAGACCATGACTTGGTTTTCATTTGGAATATGACTGATCCGCTTGTCGTCAATCCAGAAATTGAATTGCCCCAACTGGATATTTCCAATAATTATACGACTGACTGTACCATAGAATATTCCACAGGTAAATGTCATCAAGTGATTATTGACATTAAATCTTATCGTCCAAAGAATTTTGCGATGTCTTATCACACGAAAAACTCACGAATAACTTATTATAGGAAACTTCACATGCCTGGCAATCGTTTTTAATTTGAGAAGAAGATTGGGATATCATTTGTTCCATACGTACATACCTTCAGCACTGATTGTGGTCATGTCATGGATATCCTTCTGGATCAAACCCGAAGCTATACCCGCACGTGTAACGCTAGGAGTTACTTCCCTATTGACCCTTGGTTAGTGCACTCTTGTCACCAAATCGTCGATATCACCAGTTCGTTCTTGTAGCAACCCAGAACACTCAGTCCCAGCAGTCTCTACCTCCAGTCTCATACGTGAAAGCCATAGACGTGTGGATGTCGAGTTGTTCCGTTTTCGTTTTCATGTCTTTGATGGAATTTGCAGTGGTGAACAACTATATGGGTCCTGTAGCAACTAAAGCGATGAAGGGATACTCGGACGAAGAAATGGATTCGGATGTAATTGAATATAAAGTTAGTGTCACTTCGAATGTATTTGCGTGCATATTCTAATGAATCGGAAAGTCTCATTTTCAGGGAATGGAACGACAACGGTATAGCACAGCAAGCCAACCACAATATGACACTTTTTGTGATGGAAGAAGTATTGCATTGTGCATCGATCAGTTCTCCAGATTCTTTTTTCCGTTTTCCTTCTTGATTCTTAATGTTGTGTATTGGTCAACTTTCCTATAATGTATTCCAACGAAATATACCATTTAACTCAAAAGGAATGTGAAGGTTTTCTTTTATATAAACTCCCGATATTTGTGTTCGAAAATAAGAATTCACGACTCGATGCAATAATTTCTTGAATACCTTGATAAACTTATCTCTATTAAATTTATTTTTTCTTCGCTTCTCATGCCGAATTCTTTGCAAAAATCTCTACGGAAATAGAAAATTCATGAACATATAATAGCAAGAATGCAATACATCTATAATACTAAAAAGAAAAAAAACTTGATTGATTTCAGTATTTAGTAAACACGAACAGAACATTATCAAAAACATGGATCATTAATAACTTTTCAAAAAACGTATCATCAATTTTAATGTCCATTTTCACTGCAGAACTTCTTCAAATTCTTCTAATCAGGGAAGATTCAGTCTCAAAATCACAAAGACCATTTTCATTTCCAATACTAAGGGCACACTTCTCCTGGTTCTAATATGTCATTGTACTTGCGTCGTTTTGATTCTCGTTTATCGATGGTGACAGCAAAATCTAAAAGTGATTTGTACTGTTCCAAGGCAATGAACTCTTCCATCTTCTTGAACTTGACCTCAAGTTCGTGATTTCTTCTCATCAGTTTTCTGTTCTCAACTCGTAATTCGTTCAGAACTGCTCTCATTTTTTCTTTTCTCGGTGAATGGGCAGACAGAGACATGGCGGTTTGGGTCTGGACACAGCTTTTTGCAGCCACCGGCAGAACTGGCCATTCTTCTGATTTGTCATTAGAACTAGTAAGCAAGTCTAAAAGTATACACATTTGAAATAATTTCTAGTTATGGTGATTTCATAACATATACCTGATTCATTGAAGGCATTGATATTTTCGTGACAAATTAAGTCAGGTGTGCATGTAATTGATAGTGGTACATTTATTGGGGTAGATTTTTCACAGGTCCTAATTTTATCTGTCGAACTTTTGGGCAACTTTTCGGGGACCACAATTTTATTTGTTGAGCATTTGGGAGGGTTTTCAGGTACCACAATATTGTTTGCTGAACTTGTGGGAGGGTTCACAGAGACCACAATTTGGTTGGCTGAACTTTTGGGTGGGTTAAAAGGGACCCCAATTTGGTTTGGTAACATTTTGGGAGGGTTTAAAGGCACCACAATTTGGTTTGCTGAATTTTTGGGAGGGTTTAAGGGGACCAAAATTTGATTGGCTGAACTTTTGGGAGGGTTTAAAGGGATCAAAATTTGATTGGCTGAACTTTTGGGAGGGTTTAAAGGGACCAAAATTTGATGGGTTGAACTTTTGAGAGGGTTCAAAGGGATCACAATTTGGTTTGCTGAACTTTTGGGAGGGTTTGAAGGGACCATAATATTATTAACATAACAGGGTTGAGGGTTTGTATGTATCAAAATTAAATTAGTTGGATGTTTGAGGATATTTTGACTAATCACAATTTTATCACTTGTAGGTTTGACAATGTTTTCATCAACCATTTCTTCATTTGTTGTTATAGACATGTTATGAACCACAGGTTGGATAATTGGTTTGGACAAATCACGAATTATAATTTCCTCATCTGAAACTAAATAAAAACATTAACTTCATACAAAGCAGATAAAATCACATAATTCAATAGTAAACTCAGAGATAACTCTCTGATAGATAATAGTTATTCAATAATTAATGAAAAGATAATCTTCAGCAAGGCATTTGATATTTCAGAAAAATCTTCATTAAAAACATGACCTGACACTTACTCGAAACAGGAGCTGTAACAACTTCTGGTCGATGATCAGGACAAGGATTTGAAAGTAAGCTATAATTGTGTTCATCTAATATTGTTGGTCCAGAATAGTGATCAAAAACAGGAATTGCATAATAATATAGTCTATTACACTGGTCATTTGTAAACATTTTCGTATCAAAGTGGTATCCACACAATCTTTGAGAATAATATAAGCGTTCTACATTATTCAATAGATCTTCCCTCTTGCATGCTAAAGCCCAAATCATAGCTCTGGAATGATAAAATTTCATTAATAAACACCAACTTATTTTTGGTTCCACACTAACACTACTATTTGCAATCCAATGAGTAATATTATTACAGAATACTATACTATAAGTATATTATACCTCAACCGTACCTCTCCTTGTTTTTGGGAAATCTGAAGAAATGGTATTTTGAATTTTGTTGATTATTTTTGCAATACTTAGCGGCACACTCAAAACCCTTTTTACTTGGTGAGTTGTGCTGGTCTGCCATAATTTCGTCGTCCTCATTTGCCATAATTTTGTCGTTCTGATTTACCGTATCAAGTATTTTTCAAATTTTCATTCATCAACCTCATATAAAACAAGTATATTTACATTCATGCTACCTTTGCCTCGCTTTCAAATGTCAATTCCAGCTGATTCACGATAACAGTCTTGCCAAGTTCACAAATATTCTGTACCACTGAAATATAAATTTAAAAGTATCGAATAATTTATATGATTCTTGGGAATGGTACCCTGAAAAATACAATTCAAAATGATTCCATTCGAAATTATCGGGGTTTTACCATTGAATTACATATAAACTGGAAGTGTATTGGGTTCGCGCAGGTGCCCTAGACTTCGCTTCTGTTTGATTCGAATTCGTAGTTTGGTACTGTATTTGAAAATTTGTAGTTCTAGGTTATGTTATTGAAGTCTGATTTATGATTTTGTTCGGATTATATTTTTATGAATAAAAAAAATGCCAAAGAAATCAGACCCCTTTCCGTATGTATTGAAATTCTCGTTTTACAATAAGCCAATTAAATATATTTCAGCGTTTGGAAGCGAATTTATTCCGTTGTAAATGGAGACGGTAAAACTATTTCACCTGGTGCAGTGGAGCATACATTGAATATTTGTAAAGAACAGATAATAGAAGTTTTTCTTCAATTCAAGAGCTATTCCAAGCAAAGTTTCAAAACCTGGAAAGCTGAATCTGGTCTCAAAGATATAGTGTCTGATGATGAAATGTGTAATTTCATCAATTTGTTGAGTAGAGAACTAGTAAGTAATAAATGCAATGAATACTGTCATATCAAATTAACTATTTTGCATAGAGTTCTTTAGTATTTGTTAGCTGTTAGTATTGTGTAGAACAATTTACTGGCTTCAATATTGATAACCAATTTTTTTAGGATCTTGATGTATCTGTAGCTTGGACATTGATATGTAATTTCTTGATGTTTGAATACTATGGAAGAGTTGATGAACTGAAGACATTGATCAGATATGATTCTAAAGTTGAATATCTGGCAGAAAGTGTTTGGTATTTCTATACAGCAGATAGAATGTTCTTACTAAAAACTCTAAGACATATATTTGAGAATGTACATAATAAGAACCATGTTTGTTTTGATAAATTTGATTCTTTCATCAAGTCTATCGATGTCAATTTGCTGTGGAAGAACCTCAAAGAAGTATTCAGAAACCTTCTAGATGAAATTGATAAAGACAAATCCCATATGGTACCTGAAGAAATTCTAGTTGAGTGGATACATAGGAACAACAGAGAACAAGTTGAAGTTGCCATTCTCATGTTGCACACCTTTGAATACATCAAACCAAATGGATCAGAGTTGGCTGATATACTAACCCTTTTCATCAGGCATGGCTTCACTAGACACCCTTTATTCCACCCCAGTGTATCTGTTTCTAAAACAAACGATTTGATAGAGATCAAGAATGCAGAAATAGCTTTAATATTGACAATAATGAAAGTTTACTGGTAGGTTGGAGGTATGTTTTAGTTGTAGCATCAGTAGATTTATACTTGATGAATGATCTGAAAGAAATCATTCAGTCCAGTGGTTTGAAGGTTGAATTATTTTCATCACAAAAAAAAACTATAAATAATCATGTTTTCCACTGTTGTTTTAATAATCTGCTCGAATTTAACATGACTATGGCATACGAAAAAGTATTATTTTCAGGAATACACCAAGCCTGATTAAAATGCTACCTCTGGATATTGAAAGAAATTTAGAATTGTTACAAATTCAAGGTGATAACAGTATAGTATTGTTTGCATGGGCTGCACTTAAGACCTCAATTGATGACTGTAGTGAGAAAGAAAGCCATATGGACTACTGTAACAGAGTAATTCTCGAATTGGTGCAAAAAAAAGTGTTCAACTCACTGTATGAATTCATCACACACAGAATGTTTCAGGTGAGTCAGAACAATCTTGTAATGAGAATGAATACATGATGAATCGGTTTCTTTTAGAATACTAAATCGGGTGAAATAACTACACATGCAGTTATCAAATTGATGACTGAGTTTACTAAAATTTGCGCTGACTTCAACTTTGTCCATGAGCAACCTGGTGTGAGTAAACTAACAGCGGAGCTACTGAAACGTAAAGGTTTAGGTATACTGGAAACTTTGGGACCGATTTTCCAACTGTCAATGGAAGCCTTCCCGTTTATCTTCGAACCTTTTTTGGACATGTGCAAAGCTTTGATTGTTATACCTGAAAAATATGACTCGGTGAGGTCTTGAGTAACCAAAAGCTACCAGAGACTCATCAGAGATGATTTCAGATAATGAATCTACTAAAGAACGTCCCGGGCTTCCTCTCCGAACTGCCCTGGGCACACCACGCGCCCAGCTTCATCACCAAAGAAAAGCAACGCTTATTCAAAGACAGCGACCTCTTCATGGTACCCTCGGGTACCCTCGTGCAGTGTTTCCAGTACCAAGGAATCGGCTACGAGCGATTCGTCTATCCCTTCGACTTCTTCAAACTCATGGAACAGTTCACGAAGAGCCTGAGTACCATCAACTTCGGGGCCGGCACGGAGTGCTACAACAATCTCATCGAACTGGTTGTAATCGGGTTCCAGTTCATCAACCACCTGCTGCAGAACTACCAGGGGGATTTCAGGAGGGATCAGGCGCTGAGGGCACTCGTACAACGGTTGGACATCGTGCCGACGCAGTTCGGGGAGGGGGTGACGAGGAATTTCCAGATTGTCAGGTTGTACTTCGAGGTGAACTGCACGCTGGTCACCCAGGAGTTGCTGGATTTCATGGAGGTGTTCTCGCCGGTGCTCAGGAAGAAGATATTCCCTTTTGTTGGGAGTTACGAGCAGTCGAATAAAAACTTATTTTTCGATAGAATGCTGAATGGCAGTTTGCTGTTCAGGCTTCTAAAGGAGGAAGAAGGAAAAGACACTCATTGCTTACTCGTGCAGTACCTCAAGCTGATTGAGTTTATGGTCAAGGTAAGATGGATTTCAAGTAGAATATTTCTGAGATCAAACTGCTAAGTTGGGTTTGATTTGTTGCAGAAAAATTCCTATCATCGTGAAGTCCAATTCGCTGGTCTGTGGTACATCATCAATTGTACCTTCCCCCTGTACCAACAGTGGAACTACGCTGACCCCCAAGAAGAAATCACGATCACGAAAACCTGCTGCTCCATTTTCGTGGAGGTGCTTCAGCAGCACTTGTCAAAAGTCGAAGACGATTCAGTAGTCATATTCGAGATGTTGCTCGATTCGCTTTTGTTGCAGGAACCAATGACTTCAAGCTACATCTCAATATTCCTCAAAGAAAAATACCATTTGCAGAAATTGATGGAGCATGAATTGAACTGGGAGAGTGGACCGGCGTTGGAGAGCATTGAATGTATCAGGTTGCATTTGGTGCTTCTCTTGTTGCTGCTCAAGCACAAGTGTAAATTTTCAGACAAAAAAACCACGTTGGATGACAAAATCGGCTTCGTTGCCAAAAGTGTTTCAGGGTACATCGTGAATCCCTATTCCATCGCTCTGAGGAAGCTGTCCTGTCGTTTCCTCGAGTTTCTAGCAAGGGTAAGATCGTCATGCGGGAGCTGTTTGTTTTAGTTGAATTCGCTTGGTTTCAGGACAAGAACGTAGCTTTGATGGCGCTTCTAGGTCTAGACTACGACCAGGTGCAAAGGCTCTATCTCGACAGGCTCCGCGATTCAACCGAAGCTGATGATCTCAAAATGTACATACTGGATCTTGTTGGTACTTGCATTAGTAGCCAACACGGCATGACAGCTGCCTTTTTCAACGTCAAACGCTCGAGGAAATGGTACAGCGACAACAAAGAAAAAACTATCGAATGTGACACAGTCAGTGACTTCATGATAGATTATCTGCAGAACATCAAGAAGGTACAACTATTTTATGGGCGCATTGAATGGTATTTATACATTCGTTTTCTAGTCTCTCGACTACCTACGAACTCCTCTGCAAATTGGAATTCTCCATGTGATGTCCAACTTGTGGGTGTTCCGGAAGCGCCACTTGATAAAAGATGTGATTTCCCTGGAATCTTTCTGGCCTCTACTCGCTGATCCTCTCTATAAAGAGTTCGACCAAGCGCCTATCATCTACGGTTACATATTCAGAATTTTCGGTATACAACTCGTCGATGACGAGAATGACAGCAGATTCCTGTCATCAGTCGAAAAGTTCGTTTGCAATCAGAAACAAGTGAAATCTTGGACAGAGTACATGTTGAGAACGTTCAAGAAGGAAACCACGAATTCCGAGGAAATTCAAGACAGAAAATATTTGCTCAGGGCTTGGTTAGAGTTCATGATAATGTTGGATAAAACTGCGGAACTGAGGAAGTTCAATAAAACTGCTAAATTCGACTTTATTATGATGTCATTGGAAGGGATACATTTTTATGTTGTCAATACGTACTGTGTTAAACTCTGGATGGATCTGTGCTTCTTGCAGATGTCATCTTGGGGATTAACTGAAAGGTAAACAACAGTAACTTCAATAGGCGATATCATTTATTCACAACGTACATTTATGATAGAAACTCGCCAATTAGTCACTGTTTCAGTATTTGGATTATCAATGTGTCACTTACTATGTAATAATGAGTAATATCTTCCAGGGATAAAGATTCAGCTGTGGCCCAAAAATCGATCGAAATGTTCAGCATCATCAAACTGTACTACAAAGACTTCCCTGACGATACTAGACTATCAATACTAGCTCTCACTCAAAACATTATTGAAAAACTGCAATCGCATTTCGAAAATCACTCGGACGAGCTCACTCAGCTTTTGGAGCAATTCGGTTTTCTTCTCGAGTACGAATACGAACTAATGCAAGATAGACTTTCGATAATCGATCAAACCTTCGAAGCGACAGCTAGAGAACAACTTTTACCGTGGATGATTTGCATCAGAATCGTCAATGGATTATTCGATTACAAGAACGTAGAAGACGTCAGTTTGTGGTTTTGGTATAGAAATTACGTGAAGAAACTCATGGAGTGCACGTGCACGTTGTTGAGCCGGATTCATACGCTGCCATTGGCTAAGATGACGCTGTTCAGTCTTTCACTCTATGCTGCTTCTCCGATTCACCTGGATTTCATGAACGTCAATTTTTCGCTTTTCTACAACACTATCGAACCTTCACTCACCAGCATTTTATACGGGAAGAATAACAAGGTACATTATCAGGAATAATTTATCTTGGGTATCGTAGTTCACTACGCATTTTCCAATTTGAATTAATGTGATGGTAATCTTTTTTTTTTCAGCTTAATCCAACTCAACTAGAAGAAGGATGGTTGGCATGCACTTTATTGATGAAATTTCAACATGCATTGTTCCAGTCTGTCCAGCATAGGTCGTTACCGAGTTGTTACACTTTTATAACCTTGAACGAACAAATTCTGACGCATATTTTCAATATACCAGATACCACAGTCGCCACGAAAGCTTTGGATCTCGTTATAAGTACTTTGTCGTTTTTTGACGCAATGATGGTTAACTGGCAAATAGAATGGTACAGGAAATCGAATTCTACTTATAATTTTGTGCTGGTGAGTCACTGGTTTATCGCAAATGTCGATGAATGAAATATTCTGATTTTCAGGCGGGTGTTAAAAAAATCATTAACGCTTGTATATACACGATTTTGAGGCCTATGAATATCAATTTATATACACTGGATGAGTATGGTAGGTTCAACCAGATGGACAAGGTGCCAATTGAGTTGACAGTCACCATAATGAACAAGTGAGTTACTTCATTTCGTTTTCCTTGTTGCTCTAGTTGATTTCTGTCTATATTCCCAATGAATTTTTCCCCTAATCAGTATACTTTATATAAAGATTGACTGACGCATAAAAAATGAGCAAGCTGTGGCAAATTGAATAATTTTTATCATTTATTTCAGACTGATAGTAGCTGTTTCACTAGGATTCTCGATTCTCTACAAAACAAACCCTAGCTTAGCCGATCTCCTGGATGTTTACGTGCCAGACACGGCCACATCAATAATCGACAACGATTTCAGCGTGCCAAAATTCGAGTTGCCAATATCAACCACCCTCACGTACGGCATGCTGTTGTGCCTCGCGCATTTCTTCTGCAAAACCCTCGATGCCCTGCAGCTCAGCAAAGCCAAGGAGCCCGTTAAGACCGCCGAAGACTTCCATTCCAGATACTTCGCTATGGTCGAACATCAGGACTCCAACGACAGACTGCCGAATCAAAAACTGAGCGCTTTTCAGCGTTACGCCATGTACGAATACTCTGGTTTGGCGGACCCTTGGATCGAGAAATTGGACTGCGATAAGGTGAAGGCTTCGTTGGAGTCGCTGATGCTGCTCCTGGCTCAGCAGATATTCCTCTTGGTTTCTGCCACCGATAAGGATAGCACGTCTTATTTCAAACGGAATTTGAGTTCGGAGCTGCAGTTTTTCTATGAGCATGTCAAGAAGCGAACTTCGTTGCTGGTCAGCCAGGCTAAAGCTGCGGAAAGTCAGTTGTTGGGCAAGGAGACTGATGTACTCAGGAGATATTTTTCACAGTGCAAGGAAGGCAAGGGGAGGGATGAGATTGTTGGGAATAATTTTTGCATAGTTGTGTCGTATTGGTTCACGAATATTTGCAAGCTGAGGTAACTGCTTGAGGGGTGTTCATACTATTTTTCCACCAATAAATGATTTGTTTACAATGGTTGTAATTTTTTTGGGGTATTTATGCTCGCAAGTGGGTTCTTTAAAATGTATTGCAAATCCATACAATTATCTGCAAATATACGATAAAATACATTCTGGTAGACTTTTTCGGAGAGATCATTAGAGTGAACTTCGGGAGAGAACTAGAAGGAAACTGATGAAATAGACGCTTTGGGCCACGACATCAGAGGCACTGTCCACAGGCTCACAGCACTGGGTGGCGACGGCCTTCACTTTCGGGTAATACTGATTCCAAAACTCGAAAGCCTTGTAGTTGAGATTCCTGGAATTACTCATATTGAATGTGCCATCGATGATGAGTATCCCCGGGTTCTCCAAACTGAATCTCTCCCAGGTGACCGGGTAGATGCTGTTCTCCGTAGGATCCGAGGACTTGGCGAAGTTCGTCCAGAACGACATGATCGTATCCGAGATCCTCTTGTCCCTGATGTCCCACTCCTGACCCGTGGACCAGTAAGGCACGCCCCAGATGTAGATGAGATCGAACAGATGAGGCACGCTGACCCAATCCGGCAGGTGGTTGGTAGCGGCCGCCGTGCTGGGCTTGATGTCGAACCGGTACACGTAGGTCGGCTGCTCCCGGCTCAAAATCGACGCCAGGAGGAAAGTGGAAGCGGCGAAGTTCCTGTCGGTGACGAAGCTCGCGACTGTGTCCCTGAAAGTCTTCGCGTCCTTGATGGGGCGCGCGGGTCCGTAGAAAAACATCACGGCCTCGTTGATTTGGTCGTAGTTGTAGACGCAGGGGGACGACTCGGTGGTGTTGACGCTGGGGATGTCGCTGCTGATGAGCTCGCTGAGCAGGCTCTGCAGGTAATCGGTGCTGGTGGAGGAAACGTTCCGCAGGCTCTCCAGCTCCAAGGCTTGCTCCATGTGGGTGTAGCCCGTCAGCAGGGGCACCTTCTCGAAGTCCCCGTGCTCGAAGTACTTGATCGAGGGCTCCGCCAAGAAGGGGGTGCTGCTGTTGGTGATGGCCGCGTCCAGCAAGGGCCGCCAGTCGGTATCGGAAGTTTCCTGCACGAGAGACTCGGCGTCGGCGTTCCGCAGACACTCTATCAGCTTCGAAGTGGGCCTCCTGTCGCACCCGAAAGTAGTCGACATGCGGTCCAGGGCCTCCTTATCCTCCTCCGGCTTCTTGATCGCGCTGGGGGAGAAGTAGTTGCCGCCACTCATGGCGATGGCTTTGTTGAAGAGCCCTCTGGAGCCGGGGCTGATCATGTGCAGCTGCACGCTCGTGGCCCCCGAGCCGTAGCCCATGATGCAGATGTTGTCGGGGTTGCCCCCGAAGAGCTTGATGTTCCTCTTGACCCACTGCATGGCCGCCTGCTGGTCCATCAGGCCGTAGTTGCCCGAGGCCTCGCCGTCCATGGTGGTGAAGAAGCCCATGATGTTGAGGCGGTACGCCACCGAGACGATGATCACTCTCTGCCGGTACACCAGGGTGTGCGGGTTCCACATGGAGGGCGAGCCTATGACGAAGCTGCCCGGGTGGAACCATATTATCGTGGCGTAGCCCTGCTTGGGCTCGTCCCCTGCGAAAAGTGAGGTTATGTCAGGTCACGTGCGCCACTGGTGGAGCTGATGAACGGCGAGTCGATGCGAGATAGCGAACGAATCCGGTCGGTGAATCTTAATTACGTCGTCTCGAAAAATATTGGTTTCCTGAAGTTTTTACGCGAACGCCTATGAATTTCTGATTTCGTGTATAACTGCATAATGTAACTATCGAGTGACACGCTATTCGAACTGGTGGTGCTACCTACGTCCGGACCTGTTCACTCGCTTATTTTCTTTACGACCGTGCCGTTGCGCAAAAATAATATAAGAATCGTGATTACGATCCACATAATACGCTTATAATAACACACGAAGGTATAGAATGAATTTTTTACCCTACAACTCGAATGGCCGGTATAGCCACGTCAATCTCTCAAATGATTAACTAGAGCCAATTTTTATCCGAAATCTTCTACTTCAGTTCCCATTCAACCTGCTTCGCTTGAGAAAAATGGCTATCCTTAAGATTGATATTAAAGAACTAACTTACATTATTTTTTCACATGTGACTCATTTGCATAATACTATCATGAATAAAAAAAGCACATATGAATCACAGTACCTTATTTGTTTCATTCATTTTGAGTTTAAACTTGCCAATTCGTCTTTATAGCTTAACCTAAAAACTGCGTCATCAACATAAATAACTGTAACAAAAAAAGAATCGAATTGATTCTAGGCAGCGGCGTCGTTGATCGTTAATCAACGAAAACAGATCTTCAATTATCGACTCGTACAACGTCTTCTATCTTTCTAGCATTATGCGAAATCGAATGTTTTTTCTACGCCACTGGAATATCGCGTGTTGTCAATCTAGATTATAGTTATTCGTCTAGGCAAACCTAGAATCTGGATAAGGATTATCCGAACGTCAACAAAATAATACTCTCATTCAAGCACTCGCTTGACAAATGTCGGATAGAAACACAAGGTAAACAAACACACTGCAGTTAATCAAGAGTGTCCAAGATTAAATTAGTTTCATAATGCTTCGGTGTATGTCAACAAAGGAGTAAATGATTGATTTTGCGGAAAAAAGCAAAGAAGAAATGCAACTTCATGTCTATCAATCCTGTCTTAATCTACACCAAATTATTGAAAAAAAACACGAGTTGAAATATAATTCAACCACACTCAACTTACCGTTTGGTACGAAAATATTCAAGTAAAGGCAATCCTCGGCTATGGTGAAGTTCAACTTCGAGATCAGCTGCAAGAAAGGCTTCTCAGTCTCCTTGTAATCGTTAACAATTTGTAGGCAAGACGGTGGATAATCTTTCTCTTGCCTCACGTCATTCCAACGGGGTAAGTCGTCGGTGACAGGGGGGGCAAACCTGTAGGAAAAGTTTTACTCTACAACAGGGACTCCCAAAGCATTTTGGGCAAGAAATTACTTCAGCTCAGGCCCTCATAGCCAAATTGCATGGATAAGCCAATGTTTAGTTTTTTATTTCTGAAGATGCACGAGTTTGAACTTGATATTATTTGATGGTCGTCCATTTGGATGATATCCAGAATTCCCAATAATAGATATACATTTCAGAGTTAGGAACAGAGAGATTATAAAATTATGTGTCAGAAGAAATTGTTTCGTGTGAAAGAAAAACAAAAACATTGTTATTAAAATTTGACCTTGAGATTTATATCCGTATTTCATGGCCAATCCGATTGATTTCCCATGGGTATTTGTTCTAAAATATAATGATAATTATATGAAAAATAAAATACCAACTGGATGCAGCACAAAAAATCATCAATTCATGTTTTTTGATCTCTAAAGATTTGTGAATATTTATACGCAAACGCTTCGATACCACTTTATTGAGTTATTTAATATATTCCGTTTTCTACAAGTGATAACGACTAACCTGTCAAAACTATCGGAAACAAATGAATCTGCCTACTAGACTATTTAAAAAAAACTCTTGAAATGTCAATACCTATATCGCTGTCGATTCACACGCAACACACTGTATAAAAAAACTGCGACTCTTTCCTAATTAAGTACATGTGTTATTTTATGATATCGCTTCTATAAAATCGTCGTTAATTCCAAACATTAAACCCATTGAATAATTATATAATCAACACATTAAATTCTTGGAATGTAATAAACGATGTGAAAATTCCGCGAAAACCAGAAAGAACTAGAAATCACCCACCTGAGTTCTCTCAAGGGAGGCTTAGCATAAGGAATACCATAGTAGGCTGTGATTTTTTGCACCCGCAACTGAGACACTTCGACACCTTGGACATCGCCTTGGTCCGGCAGCGTGATCGGCTTGCGATGGTCGCGGGCTGAACAGCAGCAAAAAGCGATCACCAGGAGACGGAGTGCGAGAAAAGCGCGCATTTTCTTTCCTTCGAAGGGGTGACCGAAACGTCTCGGGGTGAGTTGAGTTCACGACTGCATATCAAGCCGAACTGGTTGCGTGATGAATGCCGCTTTTTCCCCCGATCTACGGATCAATTCGGGAAATTCGCTCTATATGGGTCAAATTCTTTCCAGTCGTGGTCATTTACGTGGGTACTTCATTCTACGCATCTTTGAATATTCGCACAATATTCATTGAGATGAGTTGCCAAGAATTATATATTTCCTGATGCATACAATTTTACAGGGTGGCCCATTGCGCTGATTATACATTTCAGCCATCCTTCATCTTCGTATCTATCGAATCAGTCCACTTCATTATCACTGATGAAGTTTTTTTGCCAGCATTTATGGTGCACCAATTATCGTCAAATTTTCCGTTTTTTTGCGCCAGTTTGACAACGTCGCATTTCATGGGAAAAGGATAGTGAACGATTATACCGTCTGTTCTGTTTAAAAAAAGCTCAATGTTGTCTGGCATATGCTAATAAACACCCTGTATATCTCAAAACATTTTAGGATTGTGTATCTGCACAAATATAAATCTCATAGATTTCCAGTAATATTTCATTATTCTCTATCATCCCAAAAAAGTACTTATCGCTCTGTATAAAATCAGATATTTTCAGAAAACAGATCACGTGAACATCAGTTACTACTCCTGAATTTTTCATCAACTACAATTCGTGTTCTTTGCAAGTTGCGTTCGAAAAGTTAATTGGCCGATGTTTGCCTTCGTCTATATCGGACGAATGATGACTCCTTTGTTCGCGAAAATATGGGCTAGCTGTTATTGTTCTACTGACATTTGTATCAACCGCCTTTGAACTTTGCACATTTGAATAACTCCCTCTGTGCCATTAAGACGTAAAAGTTCATATTCCTATGGGACCAAGGGCATTAACCTTTGGAACATTCGCTATGTAAGGGAAAATAAAATTCGATACTTACTGAAAATATAGTTTTTAATATATGTATATTTCCTAAACTAAACATTATATCAACTCTTGTGGTTATATAAGGGCAAGAATGAGAATCTATTAATCATCACATTAAAGATAATGATTCTTGTTTTGCCTTTTTTTTCACAGAGAAGCGTTGGTAAAACTGCTAAAAAACCTACTCAATATCAAAAAGGTTGCCTAATCTCAACATCAACATTGTACGAAGTAGTAAAAACGAATATCAATACAGCTTCGAGTAAAGTATAATGAGAACAAATAAATAAATCACAATACTGATGATTGACATCAAAATACTGAAAGTAAAATAAGTTAGCAGAGAGCTGCTTAGCTCTTCGTCACTCCGACTATCACAAACGCTCAAATAACAAATAATAATTTACAGATCATTATCCACAAACTAACAAAATACAAGCTTCTCCATTTCTCATATATCCCTATTTCATCAGTGCTGGAATCCATCGTCATTCCCAAAAAAATCAAATGAACTACACTGATGAATACGAATATCAGCCGACAAAGCCTAGATACTGCGCCATCTCTTCCGTGTTTGTGTGTACACTTTTTACATGGGTACACTTTGACGCAAGAATCCAAAGCCATGGAGAGGTGATTTCGCACTGATAATTCGAGGTAGGAAAATATACCGATGCTAATTAGTACAATGGACACTTTCAGCTCGAGACCATGGAGGAGAGAAGATATAATGAAAGTTACCATAACCCCATAAAATTTCCCAAGCGGCAGCCAAGATTTGTAGATATCTGGAAACATGAAGTCATCTGTCACAATGCTTCCTAAATTCAATTTCTTTTATCAGAAACTTCGGGTTATATTACTCACATTGTTTCAAGAAATAATGCATGGGTTTGTTCCAGTTTGTCACGACTACAGCCATGGCAGTAGGAAATTCTATTTTCAAAGGATTCACTAGAACATATCTCCAATCTTTACTTTCATTCCATATTTTATTGTTTCTGTAACCAGCTGCCAGCATAGAAGCTTCAGAAAGATAGCATATGAAATAGTGGCTTGTTCTGAATGTTAATGCTTCTTTGTAGGCCACAAACCAGACACTAGCATCATCTTTGATAAAGAAATTCACTAGGCAATTTGAAGTAATCAGAAATATTAGGGATTGTGCAACTGCTTTGATGATGCTTATTATCCACCAAATATTCTAAAAAATTGTGATTCATTGGATGCCGCATAGATCACACTTTATAGCAGTGTAGTAATTTTTATATGATGAATAACAATATGTCAAAATTGAGTATGTGTGTGTGAAATCACCTTCTTGGTAGGATTATGGTATAGACTGATATACTCCTCAAAAGAAATCCATGGTCCAAACATAACATTACCACCACATAACATGTATCCAAAATATTGCAAAAATGATGGGAAATAGCTGACATTATCATGTACATCATCTGTCAAGGAAATGAGTTTCATACAGAATATCATGATGACACCTCTTATTTCCATCCATGTCACTGATTTCAATAGGCAATATTCACTGAAAGATTAGGTCTTTGTAAATTTTTGTACAGCATTCAATTTCAACTCACCATAAAACTAAGACTACAATGAGGCAGTATTTCACTATATTAGCATTGAGTTTTATTCTATCAGTGTTATAGTCACGGGGCCCATAATCAGTTTTTATGAAAGTACTCATGTATAAAAGAAAGTAAAACTGAATGAAAAATATAAACATTATTATCTTTCCTCCTGAAGATTCTAAATTGCTGAGGAAATAAATTCCACTCAAACCTGATAAAAGGTGAAATGACCATTCTGGTAACTTTACTGAAATGAAAAATATAAAACCTTCAAAAACTACCACTAAGAAGCTTTACAATAGCTGATTTCTCTAGGAAATTACTACATTCAACAATACCAACAGAATTCTAAATGCTTTACCTGTGGAAGTTATGAAGCCGAATACCAAATTCATACAAATTGTTTTCAAAATTAATGAATAAATACTCGTTAACGAGGGCAAAACACAGTGAATCCACACATCTCCTATGGTTTCTTGGTAAAATTCTTCCCCATAATAATCAATGAAGCTGTAAAAAAATATATCAAATGTGAAATTTAAACATCATCATACTAACTCTTCAGATTCATCCATCATTGCAAAAACTGAGTAAACAATATATTTCTTCGAGAATCATTTCTGACCTTCATCGAATTCAAATCATAAAAAAATTCAGGTTAGAAAAACAAGCAGGTTTGATGGAACCACAGAATTCGACATGAATCACAGGACAGGTACGTAAACATGACCATAATCTGTCAATATGTAAACCTGATGACTTCATGTATCCCCCAGCATCTCTTCGTACTCAGATAATTCAATGAACTAATTCTCATCTTAATTTGATTGATAGGATATGAAAAATTGAAACTTTTAGATCCAAAACAGTTATTTATTTGCAGATGTTTTTGCAATTACATAATATTTGTTGTATGTTTAATGGGCTTTTTCAACTTTGCTCTTCTTCTTTGAAGGTTTCTGGAGTTCTTCAGGTGTGGAGTTGCCTTCTGTCAGCCAGAGCTCAATGTGGCAGGGAGACGACATGTATGGGTTGATTCTACCGTGGGCACGATAAGTCCTACGTCTCAGACATGCTGCTCTGTTGACCTTCAAAATGAAAAAAAGATTCAATACAGAATTTCTAATTCTAGACTAACTAATCTTTTTTTGGAAAATGACATCAAAACAAAGATATCAATGAATATGGAAACTTTATCCCTCAATATTAATCAACATGATGAATATTCAGCTGAAGAAAATAGGACAGAAAAATACAAAACATTCAAGGAAGAGTGATTGAATGTTAATCAACATTGTACATTTCTTTCATTTTCTATTGAAAAAACATTCAGTTGATAGTATAATAACAATTCATCATTCAGGAGTTGAATCTTGAAAATCTGTGATTATGTGGTGTAATTATAATGATGCTCAAATGGTGATTCAGTATTATATATCATGTTCTTATCAATTTGAAAAAAAAAAAGATGATTATACCCAATACATTGATATCTAGTAAGTCAGTAAATTATATCCATGTACCATGTAAATGTTTATACAGGAAATAATTTTTTCATCCCAAATTATAATAAACTCACCTGGATATGTTCTACAACAAGCCTGTCAACATCAAGCCCACTGAAATCAGCATTGCTTTCAGCATTTCTTAAAAGTTGCAATAAGAATTCTGCTGATTTCTTGGGCCAACGTCCTTGGGTAGTTCCAAACTGTTTAGCTTGTGCACATCTACCAACACCACCATTAAATCTCCTGAATGGAATACACTCTTTCATCCCAATAACATTCTTCAAATAGGCAACTGCCCTTTTCAGGGGCATTTTTCTGATAGCATTTGCAGTTTCACAGGTATTCTGAAAAAATTCAACATTTAATACACTTCATCAACACAGTTCTGTCGGATCACACAAAAATTGGATCACTCACTTTGAAGTGGACTCTCAAATTGGACCCACGGGCTTTGCAGGATTTGCCAGCATTATCTGGTTCACGAGCGTACCGACCCATCTTCGTTTAAAGAAACTGCAATCTGCAACAACAAAAACTTGAGTGAGGTTAGACTCACTTGAAAAATACGTCAAAGTTGGCGAATAACACTGTTTCCTCGAAAAATAATTCACTGTGTGAATTGACTGAATAAATGAGAAGGCATAGTTAGTGATAATGTCCACTGATTCGGTACGATGATTTGAATTTTTCAAGATTTACACAAAACTCCACTCACTACATACCTTTCTAACGTACGGTGAGAAAAAGAAATTTCGTGTGATGCCTCGAAACGTAAATAACTGTTTGAAGTTTATATTTGACAAATGGCATAGGAAGTTCGAGGAATCAGATCGACAGATCTGCCACCTAGGTATAAGTCGCGAATAGTATCTAGTTGTCTTTTGTCGTTAAACCGTCAGTTGTCGATGTTTACGCTGATAACAATGCGAAGAGTTTGCATTGTTTTTAAAAACAAATAAATAAGTATTCGTTTCATCTTAGATACACATGAAAAATGAATGTCTACCAGCCTGATACTCATACAATTAATAAAATCAATAAAATATATGATGACATTCGTTGGTATCATGGGAAACTATCTAGAGAAGAAGCAGATAATGTTTTGACTCAAGGTACAGTATATAGGTAATTATATGAAGATATCCTAATCTTCCAATCGTTTTACAGGTGAACGAAAAGATGGATTATTTCTTGTAAGAGATAGCAATTCCTCTGCTGGAGATTATGTTTTGTCTGTTTATCATAATGATCAAGTTAGTCATTTTCAAATCAGGAGACATACAGAAGATGCTATCTTTTCTATAGGTATTAAAAAGAATGTCTTGTAGAATAAATCGCTGTAAGTTTTCTGTTCACAGTGGAAAACCTGAAATTCCATGGGTTAGAAGTCTTGATTGAATATTACACTGCCACACCAAATGCTCTGTCCATGGATTTAGTTCTGACTGATTATATAGAAAAATATCCTCCACCTCATGATTCCAGAAGATGTGGACGGACAAATTTGCTGCACCGTTCCACTGATCAAGGGAATTATGCAGTAGTGTCAGAAATATTGAAAACTGATTATCCTCACGATGCCAAAAATCAGGATGGAATGACTGCTGTGCATCTGGCAATTTTGACTAGGAATAATGATATTTTATGCAAACTCATCGAATCTGGATCAAGTGTTAATTTGATTGATTCAGCTGGCAACACTCCCCTACATGTGAGTAAACACACAAGGAAGAATCATGTTTACAAATCTCTTTGAATTCCAGTATGCTTGTCAAAATAATTTTCCTGCCACTGTCAGACTTTTGGTTCAAAGAGGTGGTGCGAATTTTCAAGCAAGAAACACTGATACAGGAGCTGTTCCTTTACATGAAGCAGCAAGTAGAGGCTACAAAGAGGTTGTCGTGGAGCTGTTGAGTTTGAATGCTCCTGCAAGACCTCGCAATAAAGAAAATCTAATTCCATCTCAGCTAGCTAGGATGAACAATCACATTGAATGTGCACTGCTTCTCGGTGAGGAGGTTTTTCTTTCATTTCACCAATATACTCAAGTATAATTCTTCTCCTTTCAGAACAATATCAATGCAAGGTTACAAAAACTGTCAAGAGTGAATGGTATCATGGAACTTTAGACAGACAAGAAGCTGAGGCTATAATAAATCATTGTAACCCCAAAAATGGAACCTATTTAGTTCGTTTCAGTGAACGAAACAAAAAGAATGTTTTGACGTTATTCACTGATGACAGATTTTTTAATTACGTCATTAAAGACAAGGTAAATGAATATATTCATATTGGTTTCATTGCAGCATTACTTTAGTACGAATTTTCAGGATGGATATTTATTTATTGATGACGGACCTTATTTGGAATCTCTGGAGCACATTGTGGAGCATTATAGTTTGATGCCCGATGGTTTACCGACAGTATTACAATTTCCTGTACCTCCAAAGCCAAAACCTCCTGTGCCAGAGGTAATATGGAGTGAAAAAGTGTTCTGGAATCTAACTAATTTATCGTTTTGTAGTTTTCAACAATGCCCAAACCAAAAAAAAGGAATCTCAAACCTGCTCCCAAAGTGATGCCAAAGCCAGAGGATAACCTTGCTCTGAAGTACTTCCCTAGCCATTTCCAAAACATTACCTTCACTAGCGACTTTGTCATCACTAACAACAACAACAACTATCAGGAAGAAAAAGACGATTACATACCCGCCGAAAGGTTGACCAAAGGCGTGATCATGGGAGAAGGCGAATTCGCTTCTGTTTACAAAGGTACTGAAGATCATCAAAATCAAAAATACAAGATTAAACCACATTGGTATCGATGTAGGTACTTATCTCAACAAGAACAACGAAACGATGAACGTAGCCATCAAGATCCTGCACAGCGAACAGGAAATGAACCGTGAGGCGTTTCTGAGCGAGGCTCAGGTCATGATGAAGCTGAATCATCATTGCGTGGTCAAGCTGATCGGCCTGTCTCAGGGTCCGCCCCTGTTGATGGTCCAGGAGCTCGTCCCTTTGGGCTCAATCCTGCAGTACATACAGAAGAACAGGGACAGACTGAAACCGAACTACGAATTCAAGATATGGGCGACCCAAATCGCTTGCGGTAAGTGACATTTGACACATAGGCAGAAATTCACCCTGTTGTTTTTATGTAACTCTTAGGTATGCAGTATTTGGAAGAGAACCGCTTCGTTCATAGAGATTTGGCGGCGAGAAATATACTGTTGGCGAGCAGAGAGCAAGCAAAAATCAGCGATTTTGGTCTATCAAGAGCCTTGGGTGCCGGCACTGAATACTACAGGTAAACATTCGAACTCGCGCGGAGAACTCGACATTTTTATGTATTGGTTTCGCTTCGAAGGGCTTTGGCTGGAGGCAAGTGGCCCCTGAAATGGTACGCCCCGGAGTCGTACAATTATGGGCAGTTTTCGCATAAGAGCGATGTATGGAGTTTTGGAGTTACCATTTGGGAAATGTATTCCTTCGGCGCTACCCCCTATGGAGACATGAAGGGATCAGAGGTGAGTGCTGAGGTTTCCCAAATAACGGGGAAATAATGGGTTTAATCCACAGGCTATCGCTCTAATTGAAACTGGTGAAAGATTGGAACATCCAGAGGAATGTCCAGATCACATATTCGCGATGATACGTCAATGTTGGGAATACACAGCTGAAAATAGACCGTCCTTCAACGAATTGGTCGAATTCTTCAACTCCGATTCAGATTATATGAACATCCGTGATATGTTGCAGAATGTTAATCTTGCTTGAGGTATCACGTGACGCAACAAAACGTCATTTGCGCGCATATTTATTGACATGGAGTATTTGTTTAGGATGGATAATTGTTGGTATTTCGTTGCACAATATTGGGAAATTCAACTACTGATTGAATATTATTATTTCCGAAATAATCATGAACAAAATTTGCGATAATGTTTGATGCTGATTACATAATCGAATCGATGTATCGATATAATATGTCAATCAAAATTTTTATTGCAATTTTGATAGCGAACAAATGATTTTTAGTTTACCATAACTGGCAATTCAGGGACCATTTGGATATCTAGTATATCCACGAAAATTATACTTTCGAATGAAATTATAAACACCACATATTTTTACGCCAATTCAACGTGCCTTGAAAATTAGTGATGAGGAAATTGATATTGAAAAAAAAAAACGGAATCTTAATTGGTCAGATAAAGCTCACTGCCCTTTAATTATAGATGCTATATTGAAAAAATGTCTTCCTCATTGTTTTCATCGATATTATTCTTGGGATGAGCTATCTGCTGACATATCCGAAAGTGAATATTATCTTGAGTTAGTATGGTTGATTTACTGGGGAAAGAGAGTTGTAAAAGCTTGTCCTTCAATGTTCATATCTCTATTCGTACAATATTTGAACACGGAAATGTATTTTTCATTTTCAACAACTTGGGTGAAAGAAATGACTCATCTGTTTTTATCAAGGAATCGTTCAAAGTGAAACATTCATTAGTCATCGTTGAGAAATTTGTTGATCAAATGGTTTCTAATCGTATTGAGAGATTGAGTCATAACTCTCTTTCTTGAATAAATATGCTATTGCATTTTTTTACTAACCATATTTATATCCTCCGGTAATGTTGTTTTGTATTACATTTTTTATATTATATATTTATTGTTTATCATTCCAACGCATTAACGTATTGAAAATATTTTATTTATTGATTTACTTCATTGTGTCATATTCCTGCAATATTTTATATTTCATATTTTATCGAATTGTACATAGGAAGATTAAATCTGTTTACATTTTTGTCGTTCTTTTTTCATAACCAAGCAATTAGGAATTGAAACAACCCCAAATAATTCAAACGCTTCCACCATAATCATAATAAAATATAATATGCAGTATATAGATAAGGCACGCAATAGAAACGAATAAAAAATAGATAACAATATTAGCATTCAACAATCACATCGCAACTAAACAAGCGCAACCGCCATTTTCGCCGCCTCATCAATATTCTCCACGGTTTTGATGTCCAATCCGGACTCCTTAATGATCCTTCTAGCTTCCGGTGCATTCGTTCCTTCCAGTCGAACGATCAAAGGTACTCTTAGAGGTTCAGACTTCAAAGCACCGACGATGCCATTCGCTATTATCCCGCAGTTCACGATTCCGCCGAAGACGTTCACCAAAATCGCCTTCACCCTCTGGTCGGACGTGATGATTTTGAAAGCTGACTTCACCTGTTCTTCCTTCACGTTGCCCCCCACGTCCAGGAAGTTCGCGGGGTCTCCGCCGTGCAACTTGATGATGTCGAGAGTGGCCATTGCTAATCCGGCTCCATTAACCAAGCATCTGGAATCAAGCGAATTGTCATTTTTGTCTAGTTTTTTCCTGCCTCTCGGCAGGGAATATTGGAACAAAAGCTACAATGAATGACTTCTGACAGTTCATGAATTCTGTGAGGTCGTGACTGGGTGTTCTGACTCACCCGATGCTTCCCGTGAGGCCCACGTAATTCAAGTTGCTTTTGGAAGCTTCAACCTCTCTGGGATCGCTCTCGCTGGTATCCTCCATGGCGAAAATATCCTTCTGCCTGTAAGCCGCGTTGTCGTCGAAGTTCAACTTGGCATCGACTGCGACTACTTCTTGCTCGTCCGTTTCGACCAGCGGATTTATCTCGATTTGGACGGCATCAACGGCGACGAACAGTTTCCAAAGCTTCGATATCTCGGTCGCAGCCTTCGCTTTCAGCTCGCCTTTGAATTGCAAGAATTCGGCTAACTCGTCGGCCATTTCTTGGGTGACTCCGGTGAGAATGTCGACTGGCATTTTCTTCAGCAGGTGGGGGGTTTTTTCAGCGACTGCTTCGATGTCTACGCCGCCGGCTGGGGAGGCGATTATCACCGGACCGTTCTTCTGGCGATCCATCAAGATGCATAAGTAGGTTTCTCTTTTGATGTTTACACTCTCGGCGATCATTATTTTCCTCACTTCGATACCATCATTGGGTGTTTGTTTGGTGATGAGCTTATGTCCCAACATCTGTTTTACTATATCATCTATTTCAGCTCGACTAAAATAATATGTATGGTTGCATCAATATGTTTTGGAATGTTTCATTTATAATAAAGATACATACTTTTTCGTTATATGCACGCCTCCTTTGAATCCATTATCAAAATGTCCTTTACCCCGGCCACCGGCAAGAATTTGGGCTTTGATTACATATTCTTTCACATCTAATTAAACACAATCAATGTCAATTCTTCAATTATATTTATTTGACCTTATATATTGTTGAAAACATACCATTTTACTACTTAAATCGCCGATTCTGAATAAATGTCAATAATGACAGCAACAATTACCTGTTACACCAGTTTGCAGAAAACAACAGGTTATTTCAAGTAGTTTGACAACTCATTCAGTTTAATTCACATATTATTTTCAACCAATTTCATAAGTTAGTGAATTTTGGAAACAGTTATGCAGGTGTATAGGAAGTTTTGAAACAAGGAATATTCATGTGTTTTTTATGAAACGCCGCGTTTTGTTTTTGAGTTTATTATCATGACTTACTGAATTTATCCAACTCATTAGATCCATGTTCATCAACCATACAAAAATCCTGAATCGCAACTCCATTCTTTCTCAATAGATTCTTGCTTTGGTACTCTAGCAAGTTCAAGTTACGTGAAGATATCTAAGAAAATAAAAAGATATTTGAAAGATAACAGGCTCATCCCACTATGAACTAGATGATCATCACATACTTTGAGTATTTCATGGTATTTCAGGATATTTCTGACGGAATTCCACAGAGAAGACATTGTTTTACTTCATCAAATGTTTACAATTACTGGAGCCCTATTTTTCTTAATATTTTCGAGTAATTCTCGAAGCACTATTGCACCACAGATAATCCTTGGAGTAAAGTACAAGTAAATCTAGTATTCCTGTCGTCTGTCGTATCAAAAAACAACAATTTCAGCACCTCGCGTCAGCTACAATGATGAATTTACATTGACCAGATTTCCATTACGAATTTACCAGAGGCGTCCTCGGAAATTGAATATATAATATATTATATAATTTGTTTCCTATTTTGTTACAACTGAATCATAGGGGAAGATCACGTACCGCGAGATGGCGCTGCGAATGACAAAATGTCAGATTGAGGTGTGAACAACAATAGCACAGGTTCGTTTTGGAAATTTGAAATTCGTGTTTTCGTACCGAAATACGTAAATACCAACAAACATTTTCATTCTAGTTAGTCGCATGATGGATGTAATTTCATCGATTTAGCGAAGCCCTAGAGGCATCTCTGAATCAGTCAGAAGAGTCCGAGTTCTGACAATCTCCTAATATAGGCAGCAGAATTTAACTTGAGAATATTTCAATCATCCTGTACACACATTTCGGTATCACAGAGATGACTAGTTTCAATTATGCAACCCTATTAATCATGCGTAAAGGAATTGGCAGACTGATAAGACGACACATATTACTCAGTCGATTTTAAACCTCCGTTGGGTTCGGACGTGCGTGACGAAAAGACTTTCTCGTGCGGTGGAAAGTTTTCGCGAGTGTGTTTCCAATTATCCCGTGTGTGTTTCCAGTGATCTCGTGTGTGTTTCCAATTAATGGGTGAGTTTTTTTTGCATGTCCCTTTACACAACTGAACGATTTCGAAATTTTCCATCATTGTACATCGGGTTTTTTTTTGTTGAAATTTGCTGATTTCTTGGTGAAATTGTTTTCAATGTTTTCTCATCATGAATACATGATAAATGAACCATTTCTTGATATTTAAGAAAAGATGCAATAAAATAAGGTATGCAATTTTATAGATTCATTTTTAATTTTGTTATAGATGGCATGTGACGTCTGGAAAATAAAGAACTAGGATAGAAGGTGTAACTACTACTACCAATCGGTGAGTGGTTTTTTGATTCCTGTAACTTTTACAACCTCACATTCAGCTTTTGTCTCCTCACTTTCAAATATTTCACATTCCACTTCTAAGCTCCTCATAAAACCTATTTCTAACTTACTGAATTTATTTTTATTGTATCGATTTGTTGGGTTTTATTTTTTTTCTTTCAATTTGTGTAATAAATGGGCAGAAGGGCTTAGGTCGATAGCCTATTGGATAAGTGTAAATTGTTTCAATAATGGACATTTATTATTATTATTGAAATTTTCCATTTTATGATTTCTCGAATTCAGATATTTATTCTTGAGATTTAATGAATTTTTTCTGTTGTTACAGGTAGTAAGTAGTTCTTCTAGAAAAAGGTAAGTGATTTTTGGGTTATGCATGACTTTTTGCACGAATTTCAGCGGGTGCACCCACAATATTCCGACGAACTATGGTATTCGTAGGATTATAGAGAACCCTTACAGTCGAGATATACGTTCAGTATGTCCAAATTGCAATTTCTCGATTTCAACCTCACTTTTCCAAATTACACAGGCCTACCTTTTTTCTGCGAAATAGTGTTTTCAAGTGACAGGTCGTTTAACACACAGTACATCAGAATACTGAATAGAACGTTTATTTTTGAATTGAAATCCTCGACATCGCAGTAGCAAAAGTAACAGTCGTCTCCAGTGCGATGGTACAAATCAAAACTACAATCGAAAATGCGCTTGAAGAAATCAAGCATGCCGTCAAGTGATTCACAGCTAGAAGTTCCATCGAAATTCAAATGCGGTGGGTCGAAAAGCGAATTTTCTACCCGATCATTAACGACAGTTGACAACCTCACCCGATAACACGCGCGGTACCCTTACGAGGGGAGAGTATCGACTTTTGGTGTTTGTAAGTTTTCCTCTCTGCAAAAGAGGCCGTCACCTTAAGAAGTCGGTATGACAGTGTTTTTCGTGGTCGTGGGAGTCTTCCTAGTTCTTGATGTAGGTAGAAATTCGCTTTTCGACCCACCGCATTTGAATTTCGATGGAACTTCTAGCTGTGAATCACTTGACGGCATGCTCGATTTCTTCAAGCGCATTTTCGATTGTAGTTTTGATTTGTACCATCGCACTGGAGACGACTGTTACTTTTGCTACTGCGATGTTGAGGATTTCAACTCGAAAATGAACATTCTTTTCAGTATTTTGATGTACTGTCTGTTGAACGACTTGTTACTTGAAACACTTTTTCATGAAAAAGAAGGTAGGCCTGACGATTAAGATGACGAGTTTCCAAATGAAGTGCATTTCATTTCAGGAATTAATTTATTTCAGGAATTATTTCATTCCAGAAATTATTTTGTTCCAGGAATTATTCTCTTTCAGGAATTATTCTCTTTCAGGAATTATTTTATTTCAGGAATTATTCTCTTTCAGGAATTATTTCATTTCAGGAATTATTCTCTTTCAGGAATTATTTCATTTCAGGAATTATTTTATTTCAGGAATTATTTTATTTCAGGAATTATTTCATTTCAGGAATTATTTCATTTCAGGAATTATTTCATTTCAGGAATTATTTCATTTCAGGAATTATTTCATTTCAGGAATTATTTCATTTCAGGAATTATTTCATTTCAGGAATTATTCTTTTTCAGGAATTATTCTTTTTCAGGAATTATTCTTGAATTATTTCATTTCAGGATTTTTTTTCCAGGAATCATTCTCTTTCAGGAATTACTTCATTTCAGGAATTGATTTATTTCAGGTATTAATTAGTTTCAGGATTTATTTTTTTCAGGAGTTATTCATTTCAGATATTAAACAATAGAAAGTGCATTTTGCAATTTTGTATAAATGCCAGCAAACGAATTTCAGAAATTATTTTATTTCTGGAAGGGGTAAATGCAGTGAAATAACTGTAAAACGTGAAATAAGTGCCGCGTAGACTATTCAGACACGAAATCTGAAACAATTAAGTGCGAGTGCATTTTGCAATTTTGTACAAATGCCAATAAACGAATTTCAGGAATTGATTTCAATTTCTGGAAGGGATAAATGCTGTTCGACTATCATCTGGTTAATTCATTCAGATGATCAGTCCTTATTAGTGAAATAAGTGAAATCGTGAAATAAGTGCCGCGTCGACTTTTCAGAGACGTAATCTGAAACAATATATGAAGTGCATTTTGCAATTTTGTAAAAATGCCATCTAACGAATTTCAGGAATTAATTTTAATTTCTGGAAGGGGTAAATAGTTGAATATTTTTGAAGAACATGGTTTGTAGGCCTACTGGGGATGCTTCCATTAAAAAAAGCAACGCATTGAGAACTCTACCTCTTGGGTAATGACGGAAACGAGTTCAAATGTATTTTATTTTGCAGACGCCTAAATACCATTTTTAGATAGTACATAATCAGCTGAATTTTTTGAAAATGTGTTTGAGGAGAATGAGTACCTGCAAGATGATTTGTCCTCGCAACAACCTGCACATTTCTCATCAACAATTATTATGAATTCAGTGAAATAACCTCACTATTCAGTACGATCTGTGGTACGATTCTTCTAATCACTGGAATAAATAAGGTTAATAAATAGGTTTCCCTATATTCAAGATCGTCTGCCATTTCTTAACTGTCTTGAAATTTAAAGGACTCTGTCTCTGAAGTACCATATGATAAGCATTGAGGAACAGATCACATTTTTCATGATCTCATCTCCACATTACCTCTTCCAATCCGCTACATTTTCAGATATAAAGCTGATTTCAAACAATTGTTCATTAAATATCATCCAAATATATAACTTTCAATACAAAAATGGCCTAAAATAACATTAAAAGATCACACTTCACTCAAACAAACACACACAGGTTAGTTTGTTGGCCACACCTCGAGTATTTCAAACGATTAAAAGTAGATGTCACCCACTCCGAGATCCTTCCGCATACCTCTGCCAGAGCCTCTGCGCATACCAAGTAATAGAAGAGTTGTAGGAAAATAAAAAAAATTTATTGGAAAAAAATGTTTTTAATCAACGAGTTGAAGCAGCATTCAAAGTATTTCTTGATAAATCTAAACTAAATAATTACAATTGGTTCAAAAAAGTCGAAGAATGCTATTATAAGTGTCTAAATAAATATTAAGGACTATTCACATGAAGAAATAAAACTATTTCGAATTCAAGGACAACCTTCCTTTTTTCACATGGACTTTTCTAATGAGATGTCACTAATTGATTCACTAACACTTTTAGCTGAATTATTGTCACTCTGGCTCAATTCATCAAACTGTGTTTGCTGTTTTTCTATAGTTTTATTCACTATAGCAGTCTGAGTTTCAACAAAACCTTGCATTAGTTTATTATTGAATTTCACAAACTTTGATGAACAATCTTCCACACAGGCTACTTCATTATGACTTAGATTTCTGCTGTTGATGTTGTCTACACACCTAGTGAAGCATATCTCTGTCATTTTATTGTAGAGTTGAAGGAAATCTTTGAACTAAAAAACAATTAGTAAAACAAGAAGTAGGACATTGCATGGGTTCTTACATTACGTAATGCATTAGGGTCCATGTTGAAATGAAGATATAGGAAAAAACAATTCCTATTCTATAATCATATACGTTAACAAATTATTTGTTGTCCACCAGCGTTTACAATCAATACCATTGAGTTGTAAAACTTCTAATTCGTCCTGAACAGTTTACACTCATATACCTTTTCCAATGGTTTCTCAATAGAACTAGATAATCCTCAAATTCTACTTTTTTCTTAGTTCGGAAACAAGTTTCATCTTTTTACTTCTGAATTCAACATTAAATTTACCCATAGATCATTGTATACAGACGTGCACTTATCATAGGAAATGTTAGGTTAGGATTGGTATGAGTTCTGCGTGGAGTTCTGCGAATATTACATTGACAGTGACAAATAATTTTTTGGTGTTTTAGCTGAACATATCAGTATTTGTTTATAGAATTCGTTTCTCCCAAAGTATTCATTAGTTTTCTTGCAAATTTTGGATATTGATGAACAGTGTTGTTGTTATTATTAGTTTGATAAAGAGCGACAAATATTAACGGCAATTCGTAACATGTCTCAAATGAGTGCAACCACAGTAAATGGCGAGAAAACAAGTATTCATGACATGTTGAAAGAAACTCCACCAAATGAGAATAAAGCCAGTAATGTAGCACCAACAAGTAATTCCAGTACATATTCACGTTCTGTTCCGACTAATTTATCGACATACAGTGGTAGCAGTTCACCAGCAATCTTGAATTCACCTACTCAAAACGATGAATCATCCATTCTAAAGGCATCCTCTAGAATAGAAAATCTGAAGAACTGGTCCATTTCCACTTATAAATGTACCAAGCAAATTATGTTTGAAAAACTAGGCAAATCTTCAAGAACTGTAGATGCAGGTGAGAGATACTTTAAGATGGACATTATTTGATATTTTCGACAACTCTTAATTTGGTCTTGTATTGCAGAACTAGAATCTCAAATAGACCAGTTGAAAGAAACTCAAAAGAAGTATGTGACTATATTACGCTTGACAAGAATTTTGACCAGTCACTTTTATCAAGTTGTTCAGACTCAGGTATTCTTCTCTTCATGCATCACTGGTGAAATATCAACAAATAATGTTTCAGCATGCTCTAGGAGAGGCTTTTTCTGAGTTGGCTCAAAAATCTCCAGAACTTCAAGAGGAATTTTTATATAATTCTGAAACTCAAAGAAGCCTGACCAAAAATGGTGAGACATTATTAGGTGCACTGAATTTTTTCATCACATCAGTGAATACATTGTGCAACAAGACAATTGAAGATACTCTACAAAGCATCAGACAATATGAAGCAGCAAGAATTGAGTATGATGCATACAGAACAGATTTAGAATCTCTCTCTACAAAGCCTGATGGTTCCATTGGGTTAGAGGAAGCACAACAGGGTTATGAGATACATAAAGAACATTTCATGAAATTGAGGGCTGAAGTCACCATCAAAATGAAGTTTTTGGATGAGAATAGGGTATGAAATCATTAATTGATGTTGATTCTTGTGTACTTCTTTCTTAGTACAAGAATTTGATCATTTGGGATCAGTTATCTGTGCCCATAGTATATTGATTATGTTTCTGTTTGTATTGTTTGGGTAGAGAAATAATTGCATTGGCCTACCCTCTACTTATTTTACTTTGAATGCAGGTGAAAAACCTGAACACTATGCCATTCTGTTAACCTAACAGATATACTCTTTTGTTAAGCACCATAAATGATGAATTATGTTTAATTTGTATTTGAAGACATTCAACTGTTGCTAGAGTATAAATATTTTTTTCAGATCAAGGTGATGCACAAACAACTGCTTCTTTTTCATAATGCAATATCTGCATATTTTTCTGGGAATCAACAAGCTTTAGAAGCCACCCTGAAACAGTTCAATATTAAGGTCAAGACACCAAGCTCTACTTTCCCCTCTTGGTTAGAACAGTAGAGCAAAGAAAAACAGGAAGATTTGAGTGCAATCAGATGTTTTTAAATTGTGAATTTCAAGTATCTAGTCATTTTTATATGTATGAATTTTTGTTGTAAGCAGTATTCAGATTTACACATCTGTATTCTTGTTATCAACAGTATTTCAAGGATAATTTATCCTCCATGATCACTCAATTGCCATTGATTTTATTGTAAAAAGACTTATTTTTGCTTTGCTTTTGATATTTTTTAAACATTTTTTCAATTATTATGTTTATGTAAACATGTACAATTTCTTTAAGCATTCCTTCAATAAATAAGGAGCACAATAACGAGAACATGTAGTTATGGCCCAGCAGGCGAATGAGACATTCATAGAGAAAAAACCGGATCTGTACACGAATTTTTACGTACATTGTCGTGTATAGAAATATTTGCTAAACCTACCTTCTGCCACTAACGACGTCCAGAAAAAGAATTTCACTTGGGTTGAATTATTGGAAGAATAGATTGATTAACGCCGAATGAAGATATTTTTGGCTTTGTTATTTATTTCTTCTATGATCAAATTTTTGTATTTTTTCAACGATAATTTGTGCAATGAGGCTTGAAACACGTTATATTTCTCGCAGATGAAACTAGAATTCCTTAAAAAATTCAAAAACCGAATAAAACACGCTTTGTGATGGGATTCCATTGTCCAAGTATATCCACAAATGAGAAAAATGGGTCACAATGCAAGAAAACACATATTTTTCATCAATGTATTTCAGTTTATCGCCCCTCTAATCGATACCAATACATTCAATGAATACCCGCAAATCATATCGAGCTCTCAAGTCCATTCAAATATTCCACAACAACAAATGATTCGTCGAATCCTCCCTTCCGGCCACTTCCGACAAATTCGACGTCCTGAAATCCTCATAACCGTCGCCGCCCGAAATGACCAACATCTTGGCGTGGCTCCTCGGCTCCTGCTTGGCTTTGTACGAATTTCGATGCACCGTTTCGCCTGCGCTCGCGCTAACCATCTCGATCGAGGTTAGGAAACGCACGTGGCCAGTGTGGCCGTGCGGCACCCCGACGACACTGGGCAGGTTCGTCAGCTTCGTCGCCGTCGAGGAAATGTGCGGCAGCGGCATCGTCAGCAGTACTCCTGCCGAGGTGCCGATCCACACGAGGTCCTTGCACGTGACCAGCGATGTCACCCGGAGGCACGCGGCCTTGTGCTGGCGGATTATATCGTCGCAACCTGCAGGGTTTCAACTGTAGTCTATTTTTTGAAGTGAAATAATTGTGACAGCTCGCCAGAAAATGCGGCGTTGCTGCCTGTCTGTCATTTCAACGATACTCCGAAGAGGAAAGTTTGGTCAAGTTTATCATTCATATTGTTTTGGAAAATGTTTTCGATTTACAAAAAACCAAATTCAGACAACTGACTGTTTCTTGGGAAATAAATCGTAACTTACTTGTCAACATTTTCGTGACAGCTGGAGCGACGTTAATTTCGCAGAGTAGATCAAACGTCGCCGAGTGGTGACATCTGACAATCGCGGAATTTTGCAAAGACAACCAAACTCCGTTGCCGCATATCACCATACCGGTGATTGTTTTGTTGTCGTTGACACTGAAAGCGTTGTCCGTCGTTAAAGTGTTGATGTTGAAGGTTTTCACGTAATTCCCACATGCGCACCATATGCTGCCCATGTTGGGAACCAGCTTGGTTACCGGTGAGCTCGCAGATCCAACCGTACATGTTGTTGGATTGCTGATATTCCATCCTCCTGCTGAAAAAAAAAAACAATTAAATTTTTGTGATTGTTAGAACTTTGCCTTCTGGGATACCCCCTTGTATAAGTAGAAATAAAATACTAACTAGAATCTCTGCTATATATGATGAGCTCTCCGTTAGCTAGTGCTGCAAAAACTCTGTTTTCTAAATATCTGGAACAAAAAACACAGTTGATGACGAACGAAGCCCGAGTTGATTACAAATTAAAAAAAAATTGTTTCTTACATAATGGAGAATATAGGCGTTCCTAGTTGAAGCTTCACTTTATTCTTTTTTATCCTAATATTATCACAACAATTATACACATGTATGCAACCATCTTCGGTTCCCAGCCACATCGTGGACTGCTGCGTGTCCGTTTCTTCGTTATCGTCGATGCACGTTTCGAAGTCAAACACCCTTTGGGATTCTTCGTTCAGTTCATTATCACAATTATCTTCGTCTTCGCTGGACGAGCTACTATCGAAATGCATTGATTTCGGCCGCTCTGGCTCTTCCTTTTCCTGGCAACCCCTGTTCGGAGATCTGCAACACCAACAATACAAAATTCAATCACGAATCATCATCAGTCACCATTACTCACCCATTGTTGACTCCGGGAACAGACGCAATGCAAAGGATCCGCGCGTTGCACACCCCATTACAGGAAATCACAGTCGGTTCTGGCGTTAAACTAAGAACACAAACTTGTCCCACGTACCCGTCACTATTGCACACCCACACGTCTTTCCCGTTTTCCCCCAAAGTCGGCGCAGCACACGTGAACTGCAGACCGGCGCGCGTTTTCCTGATCGGCACCGTCGCCAGCAGTTCCGGGGAAGGCCGCCTGTCAGTTGTCAAGGCTGAAAAACACCAAGTTCGATGGAATTATTGATCCAGGTCGAGCTTAAATGAATCGACTTCACCTAGTTTCTGTTTAGCCTCGCTCAACGACTCCTCCCAAGAAGTTCTCTTCTCGGTTTTGGAGAATATTATGGCGACGCTTTCCGAACCGTTTCTGAAACACAAACCAAGAGTTCAGTAGCGCATTTGTCGCGAGTTTGAGCACTCACGGAATCGCGATCGTGAGATCCAAGCACGCCAGCTGGGCGTCGCTGTTCTGCTGCTCAGCCAGCTGCTTGTTGGCCGACGCCAACATCTCCCTGAGCACCTCGTCCAGCTGCGCATGGTTGCAGTGCAGAGACCAAGCCAGCTCGTTCATCTGATTCAGCACTGATATGTCGTCCGTCAAGTTATCCACCTCCCTCAGGATCTGCTTCAAGTTGTCGTCCTTGGAACGCACGATGTCGATGTCCTCGAGCGGTATCTTCATCAACAGCTTGTACTTGTTGGCCTCCAGGGTGCCCTGGCCAGGCGCCGGCCTCTTCACGGTCCCGCTCCTCCTCTTGATGCCGGTTATCAGCAGGATGTCGGAGAAGAGGAACAGCGCCCTCTCCTTGCGGGGCCCGTTGCCGTGGGACATCGACACCAGGTCGTGTCTGAGGTACTGGCGGTCGGGCGTTGCCAGCTCTATGAGGCCGTCGATGAGGCCTTCGATTTCGCGGAGGTGTTCTAGCTCCAAGGTCTCCCGTTCGGTACAGTTGATTTTCAAAAGTTGCTCGTGCACCTGCTGGTGCGCTGTCAAGAGGAAGTTGTGGTCTGGGTGGTGCTCGTCGGTGTGTTTGATCAGTCTTTCGAGGATGAGTTCGTATTTGGGGAATCGCTGGATGGGTTTTATGAGGAGGCTGTCGAGTGTCAGTTTGCGGGCGTTCTGTCTGGCGGTAGCCTAAAAACGACAGAAGGCGATGGACCTCAATTTATTTGGATCAATGTTATCTAATTCGGGATCCTTCTGGATGAGATAAAAATATGCCTCCAAAGACACTTTCAGTATAAGGTGTATTTATATACAAAACTCGAATTAATTATATCCTTGGACTATGAAATAATATCTAAACAACCTGAATGCATCATGAATATCTAAGCTACTCATTTTATTTATTATTCCATAAACTGACGATCTAAAAATATAATTGAATAAACACAGATACGAAAACAGAACCAAATGAAGAATGGATGTATTGATTATTTTCTAATCTTAACGATGAATTGGCATTCCCGTAAGAATTATCAGTTGCTGACAATGAAATGATTGTTGGCGCCAGGATTGAATTTATGTTTTTGCTATTCTCAATAAACTTTTCTTACCTCTACAAATTTGCTAAATGCAGGTTTCTGTTGGGCATTTTTCCAAATGTCTCTTGCTTTCTTCCAATTGTTAACGTAATTCGTGTAACTATCTATGACAGCTGCTTTCGAGAACTGAAAAATAGCACTTTTCACTTCATACTTCTGTCAACCGCCCCGAAAAAAATCAAGGTCAAGTGAACTGGAAAAGAAGTGGAAATATTTTGCAGAAATCCAACTTCACGACAGTCTGGTTAAAAACGAATTGTTTGTCCTTGAATTATCCCAATGACATTTGAGCAATCAATTTGAATCAATCATTTTGAAAGTAACTGATATTATGAATTCTAACCTTAAATCATGAAAATAAGAAGCGGGCATTGTAATAATACGGTGGTACGGTTTTGTATCGAATCGGGAAAATGGAAAATTTGTCACTCACCATATCCAAGATAATGTCTCCGATTTTTTGTTTCTCGCCCCATTGTTCTAGTCGTTTTTTCAACTCGATCAGGAATGCTTGATGGTGGTTATATAAAAATGGAATCTACAAAACGAGATGGATCAATATATTGGGAATGCACGTGATGCGAGTGTTACCTGGTAAAAAATCTCATCAACAAGGTTGGCATCGAGTAAGTTCGCATTTTCTGGGGTTTTCAAGGGTTCCAAATATTTCTAAAATATAAATACACGTGTTGTTGTGCATCTTGAAGAAACCAGAAGAAAAACAAAAACAAGTTATTTTGCAGTGCGATTTGGATTTTTGTTGCTACCCACATATATTGGGTTAGAAAACACGAAGTTGATTATTTTATCGTGGTGAAATTGACACATTTCGAGGTATTCCACTTCAAAGTCCAATTCATTGAAAATGCGGTAGTTTTCGAATATTCAGATTTGACAGCATGTAAACATAACCTTTTTGTCGACCACTCATTGACAACTGTCTAATCACAGAACACATTTATGCAAATTTTGGATGGATTCAGCAGACATGGTGATAATATAAGAAAAACTGCATTTCGAATGTTTATATAAGAATAAATGCTTGGTTAATCCTTTTATGATCTGTTATGTGTCTAGTTAACAAAGAACTTTTCGATAAAGCTGACTTCAAAGTGGAATATTTCGAAAAGTATTAAGTTCCCCATGATGAAATTCGTGTTTTTGGACCCAAAATCTACGATGCCGATGAAACAACGAATTTGGGTTAGTATTTGTTCTGTGAATACACTCAAAAACATACTTTATTCAGGAACTGATTACCATTGCATATACAATGCGCTTTTAAAATAAGTGCTGACTGATTTAATATCTGACACACTAGCACGAATTCTCGAAAAATAAGTGAGCATTCCACTTGTCACAATAAATGAGCTAAAAAATCGTTACCGTGACAAGTATCCTCAACGACTCGACGTAGCTCTTCTCGTTGTCGTAGAGCTCGACCACCACGTGCGTTCTGGTGTCCTGCAAAACAAATCACAACAGGTAAACTCGGTTCGACCACAGATCGTCGCGCACCAGATGCTAACCGGGAAAGAGGCCAGCGGAGAGGGTAAGAGGGCCTCCTTGCACGGCTTGTCGTCGTCGACGTCCTCCGAGAGATCGGACGGCCTGTCCACCTTCCGTGCCGAGGAAGGGCCTCTGCTCATAGTGACGGCCGCATCGTCTCGAACGCCGGCCACACCTTAACACCGTCTGCCTGCGACGGAGGACGTCGAGACGCGCGCGCGACACGGCGGTGCGCGCGAGACGCCAGGCTCAGGGACGGGCTGGCCCAGCGAACAATTTTCGATATCGCGACCATTGATTTAGGAATAAATGGATAAAGAGCTACGTGTAGGGGCCCGAAAACTATGACCCCAATGATAATTCTTTCATTTTCCGAAAAGTTTCCTGAAGAAACTACATTTTTCTAGAACAAGTAGAGTTTTTTTCTAAAAGTTCATTTAATTATTTTTCCAAAAAAATATTTGGCTCGCACGATATAATTCATTTTCGAAACACCTTTTTGTAACTCTCCACTAATTTTTGAAAAAAAAAAACAAAAAGACATCCAGAACGATAATATATACATAATTATAATACACGTGGCAAAAATTACATCCATGTTCCTAGCACTTCTTATCGTACTACCATGAATTCAATATTTGTGAAGGGTTTCTTGGAGTTCAATAAACAACACAATTTTTTTTAACCAACTGTGAACTTATCTTACTGTTTTTTCAAATGTTTATATAGATTTGTTTTAATCATTGGCATTACATATTTTTTCTATATTATTGGAATACTATTTTTATTCTATATTTATTTTCAATATGTTACTTGCCATTGTCAACTATTTGATTTTTTATTCCATTTGTCTGTATTATATTTGCATTTATGCATAATTTAATATGCTTTCATAAATGTATATTAGGGTTCTTGATTAAATAAAGATCTATTTATCTATTTATAAGAAATTTACCCAGTTTTTTTTAATTTCGCAATAGTTTCGACAGAATAAATTAATTTTAATTGAATCGCCGAATATAGGGGGTCTTAAGTGAAGTTTTTTCAGATACAACAAGATATTTTCCAGGGGAATTTTAAATACACTATTTTTCATCATTATTTTCGATTTTGAAGCAGGTTTGAATATGAACAGAAATAAATAATTGTTTGAGGTGGTTTTTGCGATATTTTTTCAAAATTATTGATCTCAAATTATGAACTGATAACTAACTTTTTGTTACATTGAATATTGTATTTTTGTGAATTGTAAAATTAGTGAATTTGTAGTTGAAAAATATATAATAAAATAATGATTGCTTAATTAAATTATGAACTTACATTATACCGTTGGACATCCGAGGCAGCCAATTGCTCTGAACTCCCTCTCAGAAGTCTTTCGAGCAGCTCCCCGTTGACTTCAGGGTTGCTGAAAACCTCGAGCTTAGAAGGACTGGAAGTGGTCCTCTGGTGATTGACCACCAGCTTCCCATCGTCAGCTCCGCAAACCACCAAATTATCAGCGCTGACCTTCCTCTTGTTCATCTGCTTCGGCGAACTCAGGAACACGTGATCGATACCCTCCTCCTTGGAGACGCCGTCCGTCGAAGCGCGCGTCCTCGAGTACTTCCCCTGGGAGATATTGTTCAGCGACACGCTGGCACTACACGAGAGATCCTCCAGGAACTGCAGGTCCTCGTTGAGGTTCTTCCTGCAGTCCGGCTTCTTCATCTCGTTCTCCAGCATCTGGCCGTAGGGCCCGCGCAGCGGCCGCTTGGAGTACCGCCTGGGCACGCTCGGGCTGGCCGGCTCGGCGCTCAAACTCACCCGGCTCTCGCTGTCGGACAGATCCGAGGGCACCAGTGACGCCTGGTCGCCCTCCGAGAGCGACCCCGACCGGAACAAGCTGACTCCGCGCGCCGCCGCCCGCGGCCACTCGGGCGGCAGGCTCGCGTCCTCGGGACTCAGCGGCTCCTCCTGCGGGCTGCTCCACATGGGGGCCTTCTCCCGCAGCTTCGAGAGCCCCGCGAGCGACTCCTTCAGCGACTTCGCGGTCTCCGCTGCCGCGGACGGGAAGTCGCCATCCTCGACGAACTGCGGTATCACGTCCTCGGTGGAGTTGTAGTTGTTCGGCCACTGGGAGATGTAGATGCCCTTCCGACGTCTGGATTTCTCGCGCTTCTTGCCCGAGCTGGTCGGCAGGTCTTGGAGGCGAGGTGCCGGCTTGTCCGGGGAGCCGGGGGTGATTTCTACCTCGGGGATGTCGTTGGTCGGCTCGGTTTCCTCCGAGATGTCGGCGGTGGGGCGAGCTACGGGGGCGGGCCGCGAGGTGGGGACATCGAGTTTCGGGGTGGTGGGCCTCGAGCTGTTTTTCGGCCTCGGCAGCGTCGAGACTTCTTTGGCCGGCTCGGGTTCTTGGTCGGGCGTTGACAGTTTTCTTCGCACGTATTTATTGTCGTCGATGCAGTAGTCCACTTGCGAGAACGAGGCGCTGCGCAGGGGGGCTGGATTGGCGGGGGATCCACTGGGTACAAAAATATTCGATAAGGAATTATTGGGCAAGGGGAGCAATATCCTGTCAGACGACGATTTGAAACCACACGTAGAGGCGATGAAATCTCGAGTTTTCGGTCACACCAATCAAACATTTGCTTATTTTTAGAAACGAGGAAACTTAAGCCAAAATAAACGTCGGAAATTATCAAACAATCTTGAAATGTTCTACTAGGTGAGTTCTATGGAATTCACCAACTGCGTTCCAAATTATAGTTTGGAAACTGGTGACTCATTGGTGAATAAGTCCTGAATTTTTCATTTCATGAGTTCAGCGACGTTTCAAGGTCATTTGACAAAAAAATTGTACTCGAAGTTTGTCAGAACTACCAAAATGTGACGCGACACTGATACTGAAATCGCTTAACCTGAAAATATCCCTTAATCCAAATTAAATGGGGCATGTGGCAATTTAAAAATCTAATAATAAACACGTCGAGACAGAACAACAAAAGCCATAACGGTTAGAAAGAAATACGAATCCTTGGGTTTTCTCGATTTCGTGAAATGAATAACTTGGAAAAAGTCAACCACAGTTGACATACGACAAGTGACGGTAATCAACATTCTCCTTTTTTCGATCTACACACTCTGTTGGATTTGATTCTGATTATAACTCCTTTATTTCGGGCGAAACTTTATAAGGCACTTTCGAAATTTCAAAGGAATTTGCCCTTGAGCTATGGACATCGAGTCATGGGACACCCTGTATATTACGTGGGTAATTTTTCAAAAAAACAACAAAACAAGTGTAATACAATGAAATCTGAGAAGAACAATGCAAATGCAAGCATTTTATTGGTTACCCAATATTGACACATGCGCAGTTTGTGTGTTGTAGCATGAAAGTTGACATTAACTTGACATTTCATAATCGTGGCAAAGTCTACGATTGTGATTTATCTCGAGAAACTGTTTTTTAATAATGTTTCTTATGGAAATATTCATTATTAACGATTTCTTTGTTGATTTTTCGAGTGCATACAGGAAATACTTTGTTTATTTTGATTATTCGTTAAATGAAAGGTGATGAAATTCAATTTCGAAGATTCATCCAATACAGAATGATGAAATTATCCAAGATTTTGAATTAGTTTTGTTTACTTTTCCGCACCGTTTGAAGATTTTCGTGGAAACGAAACCAAAATAAAAATTTCAGCAATATTTACATGTCAATGGAAGCCGTCGGCGACTGCGGCGGCGTAGTCCTGGAGTGCTTCGTCCTCGGCGGCGGCACGGGGACGGCAGCGTTCCTCCTCAGCCTATCGGCGAGCTCCTTGTGCCGCCTGTCGGCGGCGGCGCGGTTGCCGCCGAACCTGAACCTCGGAAGTCGGTCCAGCGTGGTTTCCCCGACGTACCCCTGGGGGCGGCCCAGGGGGCACCTCAACTTCCGCGACAACAGCACATGATCGCGCACTCTCGTCACTGCTAGCTGGTCGTCTGACGACGCCTCGTCGGCTATCCTCAATCTCGTCCTAATTATATCGACGTTATTTTTAGGACGCGCCGTGAGCGAGAGCGGTGGCAGTTGGTCGCCATCGCCGTCGCCTAGGAGGGCTGCGGGCCAGCAGCTCTGCGAACGGTAGCGGGGGCCGGCTCCAGGAGGAGGCGGCGATCCTGCGCCCACTCGCATCCCGTAACGGACCGGGCCGACGCTCACGAACCTACAACTCAAATTCTTCTTTTCCCATTGGACTCCAATTCACTCATATGTCACATATCTCCATGAGAAAAAAATGTTCAGCGTGAAAAAAGGGGAAATTAATTATTATTGAAACAATTGAAACGTCTACTATTACTATTTTTCAATGACATGTATGAGGCTATTCGATCTGATAGGTTAGGAATTCATTATGGCGACTGACAGCTATCAATATCCAATCGGAATTCCTATTATCGATCGTAAAAACATAATAGTTGTTGTGCGTGTTGCACGATACAAAAGAAAACAAATAATGTACTTCTGTTCGTATAATTATCATATTTCTTTCCAGTATTCACTCAGAACGTAATATCCAAAATATTATCATGAAAAAATGATGATATAATATAATACAGTCTGGCAACTGTGAAAACACAACGTTAAAACCGATTATTCTATTTTTGTTATACATCTCAATTGTTTCAATGAGTACATATTTTTCTTAAGGCTCAGGATTGAGCATATTCCCGTTGAAAGATGGACATAATAGCCTCTTTTCGTTTAAAGGGAATTGATACATTCGATATTTATATAACAGTAACAGATTAATTGAGTTTTCGAGTTTGAGATTTCCCATAGTGATATACCGAAATAAGCCCCTAGTCAGTACCTGATTTTTTTCTCCTCGAAATTTTCAACACACATTTATTATAAGTATTTATATCCTATTTTTTGAAGTAGCCATAGGTCAGGATATTCCCAAGATAGAAAAACACTTTTCCAGTTCCATTCGATGTATATAATATAATGAGTTAATTGAATATTAATGATTTTTCATTATGAGAAAATGACAACCAACAGAAATATTGTCAAATCGAAGTATCAAATAAATTATACTGTAAATATTTGTATACAGTCACTGGTAGGACCCTTTCATTAGTAATTAATCAATTAGATTGAAACCAAAATATTATTATATCAACGCATTTGAAGTCTCAACGAAAATAATTAATTCAAATATATCAATATTTTCGTGGGTATTATTTATTAATTCTCACACTTTCAGGACAACAAATTGATTTATAATAGCCTCAATCTATCAGAACCAATCATAAATCAAATAGCTATGCTTATGTATAACAATAACAGCAAGCAATGCAGTTTAATATGTAAATTAAGCAACTCTCCGACCTCTGACAGACAATATAAACCAGAGTATTTCCAATCGAAATTCCAGAACTCAATAACCTAACCTAACCTCAATAACATTTCACTGTCCTAACCGTGGTCCTAACTTACCTTTTGTACGGATCGTGATAGGCATTGTCGGGGTTAGTACAGCCAGGGGTGGCTTTGATACAATCCTCGCAGCGGCCGAGGCATTCTTCGTGCCACCTGGACATGCCTTACCGGATTCGTCTGAAGTCGGGAACCCATATCACCTGTTGTTGATCGCAGTTGGCGCAAAACAATTCGAATCGATTGTTTGACCGAACAGAATTCATCACAAATAAAGCACTGACCGCCATGCCATACGGGAATTCAAAGAAGGTCGAATTCTCGATATCGAAGCCAAGCACAGACTACCTTCTCAGCTGGTCGGTGGCCGCAGAGAGGGGACACTAGACGGTCACCGCGAACCATCGCGCATCCGTGCCTTTCTATAACTTCCAGACTTGTTTTCATCGTTTGTTGCTGAGATAGTCAAAACGGCGACACGATTCACAGCGAAGACGACTTTCAAACAATCGAACTTCGTGAATCTTCGACACCATTCGGTTCTCCAAGAAACGTTTGATTGGATTTCGTTATCGATATGGCTCAATATACAGGTGCGAGATTCTTCAACGGTGATTTTTTGTTGTGAAAAATAGTAGAGAATGAATTTGATATTTCCAAAGTGTTATTACTTTGAAATTAGCAACAACGTTTAGGTCGCATTCTAAGTGCAGAATAACCTATTTCTTTGTCTTGTCATTCAAAAATCAATTCCAATTAGCTTCAAGGACAGTTTGATAATAATGAATATACAGGGTGTTACTGTTACACTATTTCGTTGAGTTTAATTCACAAAGTATTGATAATTAGCAGAAGTTATTGATGTTTCTCTTTGATGTATTTTTGATTATGTCGACCTGCAAAAATGGTTTCGGGGTTTAGAGGATGAATTGAATGAGAAAATAACGAGTAATAAAATTTAAATGTACTTTATTTGTTGAGTAGAGTGAAGATCACATTTCGAATAAAATTGTTATCAATTGATTAACCCTAAGCTTATCGAAATGAACAAGAAACTGAAGCAAGTGGACGAACGACGCGGCGCTGCTGAGCGGTCATTCGGGTTCAAATGTCGGCGAGCGGACCTCCCGAAGTCGAGATGCTGGTGGTCATCGTTTTGCCGATGTTCCTGAAAACCACACGGATAAAATCGAGAGCATACCTTCCCGACGTCGCTCGATCGCACTCACCCTCCTACCGAGACGGAATTGACGACCCCGTCGACGAGGCTGTCGCGGCTGATGTCGTCCACCATGGCGACCTTGAAGTGGTGGCCGAAGCTGGCCAGGTCCTCCCTGAAAGCCTCGCTGGCCGGCGTCAGGCCCCCGCTGGCCGGCGGCAAGGCGGCGTCGGCGCCGCGCTCCCCCCCGGCGACGTCGATGTCCTCGGCGTTCTTCTCGAGCGGGGCCTCCTCCTCGTCCTCGTTGTATATCTTGAAGTAGGCGATCGCCAGATACACCACGGAGAGGACGAACGAGGGGATGGGGATCGCCATGGCGTACACCAAGTTCATGTACACCTGCCACATGCTCAGATGGCTGATCACCATGCTGGGGTCGACCTTGCTGTAGTAGCAGGAGAAGTTCGTGCCGATCTCCTTGTAGGTCTTCAGGAAAATCGAGCAGTTGAGCATGGGGGGGTAGCCGCAGCCCTTGACGTTCGGCAGCAGCCTGGCCTCCCTGAAGGACCACTGCGCGTCCTCCTCCGGCGGGCCGTCGTCGTAGTCGTAGTCGTCGCGGAGGGCCCGCCGCTCCCGCCGGAGCGCCGCGGCGACGACGGAGCCGTTGCCGGACGCGGCCCGGTAGTTGACGAAGATCTGCGTGCAGTCGTAGATGTCCTTGGTGCAGCCCTCGCGGCACGACGTCCAGCTGCAGTTGGAGGCGCCGAGGCGTCTGTCCGTTCGCAGGGTCACACAGAGCGCGGGCTCCTCGTCGAACTCCATGAAGATGGTGGTGAAAGCGGGATCGATGACGAAAGGCACGAGGAATAAAAACGAGAACAAGCTGAAGATGCCGAGCAGCACGAAGAAAGCGGTGGTGTAGAATAGAAGTTTCTGTTTCCAAGTCGGTTTGGCGTCCTCTTTCTCCATGGTCGCGGTGCTAGAGCGATGCGGAGCTGCGAGCGCACCATCTGCGAGCGGCTCTGACTAGCTCACCCCGTCCGAATCCTTCCATCCCCCCACAGAGCACATAACACCGATTCGATAGATGCTGCAGCGAGGACTACAACTTCGACATCGACATGTTCAAACGGGAACGAGAGACGAGGAGCGGAATATCAACATAGGCATCGATGTTGTTCGTTATGCTAACACTCGAACAGTTTCAATCACAGTCGTTGTTACGGTTTAGAAGTAGTTCAGCGTTCACTCTAGCTGCGGCACAACGGATTCCATGTTAGGTATGCCTTCGGCAGGCATTGTGCGGCGAGCACTGCTGCAGTCCGTGTTTGCGGCACGTATTGATCTCCCCCTCGCCGCCACTCGGCCGGAGGAGCCACTCGTCACAGCGCCGCGCTCCGCCGCCACTTCTTCGCCCGATCGCCAGCCCGCAATTTCGCGTAAGTACACCCAAGAAAACCCTGCACGACTAGATACCGCTCCTCACTTCCGCACTCCCAACAATCGCTTCATGGCTGCCGCCTCGCACGAAGAGAATCCTGCATGCCTTCGCAGACGTAGGGCGGTAGCCAGTGCGCGTGCTATTATTAGTCGCGCCGCAGTGTGGTATTGATCGCGCCAGCCAGCGCCGCGACCCGACCCCTTCGTCCCCGTTCCCATTCAGTCCGCCCTCGCCGTCGAACGGCCGCCGCTCGCTGACCGCTCCCCGAGGTATGCGAGATGCCGAAGAAGAAGCCCACGCCGGTCGAGGAGCTCATCATCCCGCCGCAGGACGCGAAGATCTGCGGCACGATATGCCTCTGCCAGATGACGCTCGTGCTGAGTAGCGTCGCCATAGTCTACCTGACGGTCGCCATCTACGTGCCGTCGACGCGCGCCATGCAGTCCGGCATCTCGGAGACGCCGGTGATGTGCACGACGACGCGCGGCGTCACCGTCGACACCTGCGACTGGGGCTCCTGCGGCGAGTGGTGTCTCAGCAAGACCTCCGGCTCGTGCATGCAGATCTACGTCAACCTGCGTCGCAACGGCTCCAACTTGCTGCTGGCCAACTGCACCAACATCGCGCAGAAGTTCTGCTACGGGAAGGACCAGGAGAACGCGAAGAAGAACAGGTGCATCGCGGACGAGTGCAAGAATCTGACGGGCACGTTCAACTGCTCCATGGGGATGTGCATCGACATCACGGATTCCTTCGAGTGCATCTACAAGGACACGGACCCCCCGCTGAAATGCTCCGGCAGGAGAGGCAAGATCACCTGCATCGACTTGCACGGCTTGTACAGCTGCAACAGGGGCACGTGCGAGAGGATCCGCACGCCCTACAACTGCGATCGGCAATGCGGCGACATTCCGACCCGAAACAAGAACGTCATCATGCTGAGCGGCGACGAGGTGTACCTCTCCGAGTGCCAGCGCTGCCTGAACAGCGACACGGGCGAGGAGGTCTGGAACGAGTCCCAGGAGAACATCATCATGGCCTCGTGCCACACGATCGCGAACACCAGCCGAGGCCTGGAGGCGTCCGACTGCGTGAACGGCTCGCTCTTGGCCAATAACGTGCTCAGCGACATGGCGAACTTCACCTACTTGAGCTACCTGAGCGTGTTCAACACCGTGCCGCTGGACGAGCGGCTGCTGGTGGCGCCCCCCGAGCCGGACCTGCTCATCGCCAACGAGAGCAAGCTGCTGATCAACTTGGAGGGGTGCGTCAACACGTTGCGCGACGAGTGCAAGGACTTCCTGAAGATCTACGGGAAAGACGGTACCGACCACAACGCCAGGGCGCGCTTCCCCTGCTACTACTCCACGGACAATCCCGGCATCGTCGTGGCCCGCTTCAACTTGGCCACGGCGACCAAGCAGTTCATGATCGCTTCTATTCTTCCCTCTGTGCTTTTCGTCGTGTCTTGTCTCACGTTGATTTTATGCCAGCGCACTGTCGTGGTTGGGGATGATGCCAAAATGCGTTTTCAGGGATGCGTCAAAGCTGCTGAAGCGGACGCCACCGAGAAGACGGCCTCCTCGAACAACATCAATGATAGAGGCGGCGGCAATTCGATCATGGCGCTTTGAGATCAATCACGTACGTTGAATTCAATAATATAGTCTATTTATTTCAGCCAGATAGTTGTGACAGCTCGGTGTCGCTGCTCTTCTTTTTTTTTCAAAAATACTATCTCTCTCTTTACGGCCTTGAGCTGTCAGGACTATGCGGCCGTTTTCAACTCCGAAACAGAAAGTTAGGTCACAGAGTACTCTGTGGTTAGGTTAAGTTCGATTTATGAAATATAAACACCAAAGTTGGATAAGCATTGACTATGGATCGCACCATTTTTCAATGAATTATCATCACGCATCAAAAATATTCAAGACAAGAACATTTTCAAAACTGAAATCAGAAATATTTATTAAACAGTTTTCTTGAGGCTTGGAAAATGATTTTAAGACACTGTTTCATTTTGGGTACGTAATTTTATTCGAATATATTTTGAAATGATAATTACAATTATTATTTTCATTTCTGTTTCCCTTTTTCATTCTAGGCATTCCCCTTCTGTTGGACCGAGACTGAATTGAAATTCGCCTCCACCTCTTAGGGGAAAGCGTACGATTTCCGCAGCACCTCCTCCGTCTCGTCTCCGTCGTCATCGTCACCATGAGTGCCGTCGGCCAAAAGAGCCAACTGACGCTCATCTCGATAGCAGCGACGGCGAAATTCTACGCGTCACTGTGCCTCGGCACGACGGCTTTCCTCTCGGCCTTCGCTTTCCTCTTCCTGATCCCCTTCGTAGTCGATCCGGCCATCACCAGCCTGATGGCCGACTACGAGCCCGCAGCCGTCACTTGCGTCGTCACGCGGCACGTCTACGCCGAGGGCATCTCCAACTGCTCGTGGTCGTCCTGCCGCGAGGGCTGCACCCGCGAAGCCACTCGCTGCCACCAGATCTACGTCAATTACTCGCGGCTGCCCTTCAGTCGATTCCGACAGGCCAAGTCAGAGCCGAGCTGGGACGTGGTGGACACGCGGTTCCTCATCAACACGGAGGGGTGCGGCTATCCGCCGTCCGTTAACTGTTCGGAGTTCGCCGCGCAGTACGGCCAGACCACGGTCGGCACCCCTTTTCCGTGCTACTACAGCAGAGTTTATCCTGACGAGCAGGTGGTGGCGCGGTACTCGTGGGACGACACCCTCAGACATTTGGTGCTCTCTATAGCCATTCCGAATCTATTGTTCGCCGCTTCTATCGGAGTCTTGAGCTACTGGTATTGTCCGGGATGTGGCAGGTCCTGTCAGAAGTACATGCATCATTTTCCTACTGAGTGAGTTTGGAAAAAGTCCACAGATATTCGAGATATTCCACTTTAAACTCCACCTTTTTTCGTGTCACTTTTTGGGCAACATTGTACAATCATTGAAAGATTTTAGCAGGTATTCATTCCAAGGAAACATTGAAAATGTACGTACAATTTGACAGCATGCAAACATAATCATTCCCTCAACCATTAGTTAATTGACAACTGTCAAACCACAGTTGATGTCAAATTGATCTGAATCATAGTATTCCAGAAACGCGTGGGAAGATTTACACTCTTTATTTTTCAGAGAAGACTTCGACGAAAATACCTACTAGGGTCGAGAATATTTCACAAGCATTCGAAATACTTCCACGCCAAGCTTCTTCAGCTGTTTTCTTCGAATTTTTCACGATACCATTATAAGCATTTCACTAATTCGATTTAACATGTAAGATATTAAGTATATAGCTTCGAAAATACTAATTAGGTACATTATGAAATGTTTTGTGAATCATTGAAGTACAAATTGTAAGTAGATGCGATATTCAATAAAATGTTGAGTTTCTATTACACAACATGTGGCTAATTACACATTTTTCATGGGGCAAGGGATAAAAAAAACGATCCACCATTAGTTATTCATTTATTTGTTTGTTACAGTTGAAAAACATATAGTATAAATATTAAATTACTTCAATATCAGTAGTATGAAACTCCTAGCATATTTACAATCGACTAGAACATGTTTACCTACTCACACAGGCCTTCGGAAAATTATGTACAATTATTCCAATTTGAAAGGTGCAAACTCACTAAAGTAGCTCAAAAGACACCCAAACATATCAAGCAACAGTGCATAGTTTGATTCAGATCTACACAGAGACATAATCATTCACCAAACAGGAATTGGTAGTTTTCAACATTAGAAAAATTGTGCATCACTGTATGCTTCTTACTGAAAACAAAAGTTAATTCTCTGTTATGGATTTAGATCATTTCAGTAGGTAGTCTGTGGGGAAAAGAATTGATTTTGATCAGAAGGCACAAATCAGACCATATAAATAAATGAAACGAAGGTATTGACGACCATGTTAAAATAATAATCTCTTTTCTCACTTTACTAGATAAGGAAAATGATGATTCGATGCTAAAACATATATTATTAAACACTATGTATATGCAATTGATGGTGAAGTCTATAATCTAATAATTAATCATAACTAGTCATCTTATTAATGAAATGTTATTCGGAATAGTAGAGCATTTTTGCTGAAACCATAAAACTTCAGACCAACTATCAATGTTATTGATAATTCCAAAACAAATGGCTCATTGCAAAAACCTGCATTTGCTTGATTCTTCTAAAGCTGCAAGCTGAATCTACCGAATAGTTTCCAATGTGAAAACTATCATCTACCTAAAATTACGAAAGCGTAGATTGGCCAATGTACAAAACATTATTTTCAACCCGCAATACGAAATGAGTCACTGCAAGAAATATTTCTTGGGGAGTTGTAATACTTGATAGTGATCTGTTGAAATTAGAAAGGCCTTCCCACTCTTTCGTATCAAACCATAAATTATCGTCAAACGTTACATTGTGCAATATTTTTAGGTACCAACGATTTCGTGTAGATATCGTGATGAGTGCTTTATAAAAACAATCAAGAAAAACAAAACTTCTCAGATTTCAAACCCGACTCCAAACATCATTAATTGGTAACGAATAAGTATTTTCTTGGTTAGAAAAATCCATGAAGGGTAACCTAGTTGAACAAGTAGAGAAACTTAATTGAAGGAAATACTTCAACATATTTGAATCAACTCCATGGGCATTCAATGTTGCCGAGAAAGAGAAGAATCGTCCACATCCACTCATTTACATTTTCATCTGTATCATATCGAATCTTCCAAACAGGTGACTAATGTAGATTACAGATTAATTCTAGAAGTGTTAAGGTACTTGACGTTGATGAACTCTATCTAGATCGTAGACTACATACATTTCGAATAATATTTCAGATTTGTACACCTAATTTCAATCTCCAAGTCCATCTAAACTATATTTGCAAATATTTTACATTATTGCTCAATTTAGCAAGAAGCAAGGTGGATATAGTAATTGTGGAATGAAATCTCAACAATATTTCGTAAAACTACATATTCGAAATCAATTAAAAATAGTCGGGATAAAAATAGATTCGAGACTGTCACGTCATTTAATCGTTACTGCAAATCACAAATTAATTTTCCACCGTACTGAATCCATCTTGACTGGAAGTGTACTTACAGGTAAATATTTATAATAATTTTTTAAGACTTACACTAAGGTCATTGTTAGTGCGCTAATAGTAGACTTGGAGACGTCATTTTGACATCTAAATTTCGGGGAACTGCAAGATCGCCGCCATGTTTGTGCGTTTCTGTCAAAGTCATGCATACGTTATCAATCATTCGCTCAATTGCTCAAACTACAAAAACCAGCTCACTCAACTGTCACCTGTCCAACATGGCGCAACATCTATTGAGATTCTTGTTTTCTTTCCTCCATGAAAAAAAAAACTAGCACTACCGAATACTTCTGTGACTCAAAATCGATCAACTTCAACTCGAATCAACAGCTTATCTCACACCTCCGTCGACTTCATCGGCCCGCTGTTCTGTTGTTTCTTGTTGAAAAGCCCGCCGAGGAAGCCCGGATGTCCATGCGCCGCCATCTTGCCCGTCTTGCCGGCCATCTTGTCCGACCGCGAACAGCTACTGGCTGACGTCGACTGGAACGACACCGACATACCGCTGTCCAACGACCCCACACTGCCGCGCCTTTGAGCTTTCTCTCCTACAACTAGACCGAAGTGAAAATAGGGCATTAATCGAGGGACGGTGCGAGCTTACATTGCTCGTGGATGTCCAGGAGGGAGTTGCTGAGCGCTGACCGTTTGATTTGGGGGTCGTGCGATAGTTCCTCTTGGTTGGCGCCCAGGGAGGGGTTCTGAGAGCACGGACACTGGTAGGGGCACACTTCCACGTCGGCGACGCCGCTGTCGCGATTTTCTGTCCCTGTAACGAACCCAATCATGCAATCGAACATTTTGAAGGGTTTATACATGAGATAATCCAGAAAATGACGTCAGAAGATGAGCATCTAGACAACGAATTTCTTCCCTACGTCAGGCATATCCTGTTAAAGCTTTTACTAACCTGTCCTTGTTCCCCTGTTGGATTTTTGTCGGTCCAATTCAGCTTCAATTCTCAAGTTCTCCATTTCGTCCATTTCGCTGATGGCTTCCTTCAGATCTTCCGCGAATTTACACCTGTCATGCTCGTTCCTGGCGTTGAATGTAACCAGATTTTTTTGGTCCACACGCTGACTCAACCGTATGCCGAACGGATAATCTAAAACCGAAAACGAAATGTCAAACGACATTAAATTTTTCTCCAATCCAATGTTTTCATCTTCAGCTGTGGTCGAGTTGAATCAAAATATCTATTTTGATCTCAAAATACTTACGGGGAGCATCGAACATATTGACCACCATGCCGCTCAACGGGAAACTATTCCGGAACGTGTAAGTCACCGACGACTTCTTCTTGCTCAGAATTTTCGTGATGACTAGCAGATCATTGAAAAGGAAGACTTCTCTCTGATGCACGCCAGGCCTCTCCTTCTTGTTCACGTCGGGAATCTCGTACAGCCTGCAATAACAAACGAGCCGGCGATGCGGCAGCGCCATGTTCGGCTTCTTGCCAACGATGGTCGCCTGGACCTTCATAACTTGCGTCACGTGATCGGAACCGGGCTTGAACTCGTTAGCTTTCACCCTTTCGTAGATGCCGACGAGCATGTCGGTGTCGATGTCGCCACAGTCGTCTATGCCGCGGAGATTCTTGATGAAGTCGTCCAGCCGCATGCGCCGCTCGGGTTTGATATTCGGAGTGTGCAGATCCGTGTTGAGCATGATGATAGCGAAGGCCAGCACGAAAATCTACAGAAAAACCATTAGTCAGAATCGGGGGCGATTAACGCGGAGAGATGGCTCACCGTGTCCGGCGACCTCAGCCTAGCCACGATATCGGCGTTGCACTGGCAATGCCTCTGCGAGAAAACCTCCATCAGTCTCTCGATCTTCTGCGCTTCGCCCGGCATGCGGAAGTGCTGTTGGAACTTCCTGAGCGCCACGTCGACTTGCATGCCGGACAAGTCCAGCTCGGCGGCGAAGCACTCCAACACCGCCATGCAAAACGGGCTCTGCAAGTTGCCCAAGTACTCCCCGATCATCTGCTTGCTGAGGCCCTTGCGCGAGATCAGGAACCTGGCGACGCCTTGCGGCGAGTTCTCCAGGAACCCGCGACGTATCAAATACGCGATGCCCTTCTCCGGTTTCTTGTTGAACAAATTCAACCCGACCCGGTACTGCCTCTTCCTGATAGTCTCCGATATCTTGTAGCTCGAGGGGTTGGGCTGCTCCGGAGTCCTCTCCACGAGAGTGTAAGTCGAAGAGCTCGCGTTGGAGATGTTGCCCAGGCTGCTCTCCAACGCCGGCTCGGCGTACTCCGAGGCGTGACTGGTTTTCCGCTTCCACACGGGGGAGCTGGCGTAGTCGCCTTGGATGCGCTCCGTGGAGATGCTGCTGTCGCTGCCCGAGCTCTGGACGCTCGACAGCGAACCGTTCTCCGTGGTCTTGATCAGCCCGTTGGCCTTCTGTCGCGGTTCCAGCGACCTCGAAGAGATGCTGGATGTCCGCTTGGGGACCTCTGGAGGGACTTTCCTGCTGCTCAAGCTGTTCCTGGACCTGATGTACCCGTTGACGTAAGCTGCCGAGTTGACGTACGAGCTGCTGTTCGGTGAGGCCTGCGCAGACATGTCCGCCTTGTGATCGGCCGTCGAGTAGTAGTGCTGCAAGGACGAGGAAGAGGAGTAATTGTCCCAGCACGCGTTCGCCGTGCCGGATTGGCTTCTCGGCATGAGGGCGTTGTCGTTGTGTCGGCGCTCTCTCAACGACATCGACCTCACCGGGAGCATCCTCAGAGAGCCGCATTCGTGTCCTTCGAAGGATCGCGAGGAGTAGTCGCCGCTCACTTCGCCTTGATTCGGTTTGGGGTCCTCGGAAGAGGCGGGCAGGCGGCGGCTGATTCGTTTCTCGGCTTTGGCCATGGCCGTGATGGCGGCGAATTTTTTCAGGAGGGTGTAGCGCCTGAAGGCTCGCTGGATGGTGAGGGCTGCGTTGCGAGCTCTATCGCCGCCATATTTGCGTTCGAGGACCTCGATTTGTTTGTCTAGTATGTCTTGTGATAATTCGTACCTGAATAAGAAATAAAATGTAAATTTTAGATGTCACTTGCTTGGTATCTTTGAATTCAGAAAATTGTACAGAATGCGAAAATGTAATAAAATACAGGGTGTCCAATTAAAAAATCTAAAGTAACAGGTACTTCCGGCGAAACCGGAAGTGATAAAAAAAACATTTGGATGTCAAAAGTTACTGTTTGATATGCATATAGAATACCTGAGATGTAAAATTTTTTATTCGAAAAATAAACGAGAAAAGTGGGGTATACCATGATCCTGTTACACCCTGTATACTCACGTTGTTTGAACTCTCGATCTCTTAAGTACATCTCCGTTTCTTAGTGAACCTTTCTTGTGTAGCTGCGTGACCGAGACGTATCCAGAAGCATTCGGTGATGTTCTGCAATACATTTGACTAGAGGAAGTGCTGTAGTTTTGGGTTTGAAGGAAAGTTGGTGCCTGGATGTAGGTTTGCTCTTGTATTTGGTCGACAGAGCTTGGACTGTTGTTTAGCTGGGAGGTCTCCATTTTAGGTGGAAAGCTGAAATGGGAAAGAAGTTGTTTAGGCTCGGGTGATATCTAGAAATTAATATTCTAAAGTGTTTAGTTATCTGAAAAAATTAATTGGCAGCAACAGATAAAAACGTGTCAATAGACAATGGCATATTAGCGATGATAAGATTTGTGCAAGTAGCATATCACAGTTATGTTATTGATAATATTGACAATAATATTTTTAGAATCATAACTTTGATGGAAGATAAAGTACTCGGAATGTAATATTACTATCTTCCTGAATATATGACTAAAACTTATAACATTTTACATATTATACAATTAATATTTTGAATGCATCAATTTTGTAACAAAATTTTGCACATAGCAAATCTACACAAAAACATGAAAACGATTGCAATGTTTGTTCTAAACAGAAAAAAATAAAAAGAGCTAATTAAAACATGGTAATTAAAATGTTTTTTTTTTCTTTGATGGATTTGGACATTGATATTCGGCGAGATCTTCAAGGTTTATTTTGAACCGGTGATTATCAAAATAACCTTCCAAAGAATAGAGAAATACATAATTATGTATCACCGAATATTTTATAACATCAATAACTTAAAATGTATTAAATCATCTTAGATAAAGTATAAACTGTGTCATTTTGAAAACACTCATGTAGAATATTTTTTGAATTTAATGAAATTCATAGTCAACTCAAAAAGAATTACGAGTTTGAGCCAATGCTGTGAAATTAATAGGGAGGATATTCAGCTTGAAAACGTGAAAGCACCTTTTTCCGGTTCATCTTAAATTTGATCCCCAAAAATAGACCCTAAGAAGTTGATATCCTTTCGAATTTTCTAGGTGAATATGAAAAGAAAAAACTCATTGCGTTCTTACCTTCCAACTAAAAATCCTGATATACAAATAATCATTTTTCCGAACTAACTTTACCGATACACTAACTCACATCAACTTCTTCATATGGAACATAGGAGACAGTATGAAAGCATTTGTTAAGATTCTTGCCTTATCCCAAAGGAAGCAGATGGCAAACTACGACCAATCGGAAAGGGGCCAAAATTGAGATTGTAAACTGTGGGGCATATCACAGGTACCAAAACATGGGCGGAGGTATCAAAATTTCACTTGCCACCTTTGGTGGGTGGTATAATTTTACTTTTATTAGATTTCTTGCGAAGAAAGAGAAAACAGAGAATAACCACTCATCAATAAAACTGAAGGTGTGTTTATACTTTGCCAGTCTGGGTAATTTGTCATGGAAATTATTAGTTGAAATGCAGCTGGCAATCTATTTTCACTACAGCCTCAATTCACTGGACATTTTTAGTAAAATAGGAATTTTTCATTGTGATTTGATGGCGTTAATTTTTCAACTCTTGAAGTTTCGGACATCAAAAGCACAATAATATCGAATTAATATTTGGTGTCTACTAAAAATGGCAACTAAGTTGATATATGAGTATACTTTCTCAAAGATTATTATGGTTTCATATTGAATTGTCTGCCAAGTAATGGGATTATATGCGGAATCTAATTCTGTGGAAATTAAATTCTAAGATCTCATAATCGATATCGCACAAAACATATTTTTGTTGAGAAAATCATAGCTGAATATTTCATTGAATATATTCGATTATCGCATAACATAAATAGTAAAAACTTCCGAAGAAGAAAAACGACAAACGTCAAAGGAAAACTGCTAAACTAAGTTTTCCCGTTTTCTAAAACTTCCACCTACAGCTTCTGTTTCAGTACGCCGATGGATATATTTGGGCAATAGAGAATGCAAGGCCCAAGGTTCGAGAGAGACGCACGAATAACAAACGATAAAATATGGCTACCGATGCAGCAGCTGTTCTTTCATCTGACAGCCGTCGAGCATCGAGTGGCCCGAGGTGTCTTCAGGTGGTTTCTTTCATCAGATCGAGACCACGCACCATGGATAACGACAAAAGCTACCCGAAATACCAATATTCGTCGTGATATTCTTCAGATTTCAACAACTTTCACCCTATGTTGGATACCGGATGAAAGGACTTTACGGTGGTTTATTTATAGACGAATGAATATTTGAAAGTCTAACCTTTGATTAGCGTTCAACATTGCAATATTCTGTATCTATAATAATAGCCTTGCTTTGCTTCCAAAAAGTTGGCAACATCGCACTCGTTGGTAAAGTGACTAGAACCTTAATTAAATAGACTTTCCACGTAACTATTAACCATGATTGGATTTCTGAATGTAACATTGCATGACTTTGCTTCAATATACAGTCAAACTCTTATTTGAATAATTGTCAAATATCTAAATTTTGATGACTAACTTTTTCTGCTTTCAATTTGCTATTACCACACAAATTTGTCAAAACATATTCATTAATTCATTCGAAGTGAGGTGATATCGTCCTTTTGACCTTTTCAATACATCATTTAGATTCCATTTCGATTAAATTTCAAAACACATTAATATTTGGAAAGTTTGGTTTCGGGTAATATAAGCAATTTATTGACATCAAGTATTTCAATACACAGGATGACTCTTATATTTAATTAAACAAATGATTATCAACGAGTGAGATTGGAGATGTATTGCGAATTGTTTTGATACCATTTGTTGACACTGTCATGCTCCCATTCTATCGACCAACTTCAGGGTTTTTTCTCTTCGACAACTGAAAAACAGTTAAGCGAAACTAGGTTTACGAGACACTTGCATTGCAACATTCATTTATCGGAATAAATAATGAAGTTACGTGGTTCACCTGCTAATTGCTATACAGACATTGTACCGTAACAACGCTCCAAATAGACAGGGTGTCCATTTTTTTCAGGGTCAATACCAAATTTACCCCCTAAAAGTTATTTTATTTTGAATTCTGACACCCTACTAACCTCACAATAGTGACATGCTTCCTGAGAGAGGGCAAAGTTCGAGTGTACCCCGAGGCTACAGTGACCTTCCTGCTGACATGCTGCCTAGTCGTGGTGCAAACCACCCTCAGTCTGTCACGTTGCACTTCCGACCTTCTGATTCGCACCACGGTGCGGTCTCGCTCCCCAGGGGATACGCGGGGCGGGCTCAGGCTCAGGTGCCTGATGTTACAGCCCGCCCTGCTGTAGTACCCCACGGGGGTGGTGTTGGCGCCGCGCATGCTCGGCTAGAAGATGGACCGGTCACGTGGGGTTAACTTGAGTACGGAGGTTATCTCACTTATTCCGAAATTTTGGATAGTGTTGAAAAAAAGTTGATGATTTTCTTCGAATTGTGCCATGGACGCTTTGAATGTGTGAAAATAGTTGTTGTTATGAAAAATTATATCCTTCACTTGGAAAGATAATGAATCTTGATAATCAATTTAGAAGAATACAACAGGAAATGACAATTTTATGAACCCAAGACCTTGATACTAAATTATAGAAATCGGTAAATGTATAAAAACAATTGAAAATGACAATTGAACCATGAATTCGAGTACTATTTCAACGCTTTTCATAATAAAATCTCCCGTTTATTGTGACCAGTCCAAATACCTAGCAATAAAATCACTTCGCACTGCACTGACACTCCTCGTTCCACATATAGGCACAGACAGCTAGTTCCAACAACAATATAACCATTCTGCTGCGTTAAACTTTGGCGAAAATATCATCGAAACGAACGATTCAACAAAAACTCAAACTCCTGTCAGAGGAAATATCATGGCGACTTGTCAGCTGACCCGCACTCTACCACACCGACAAGACGCTAGTAATGTTCATCAGTGGATCGGCAGTTACGTAAATCAGGTGTTTTGATTCGTTAGAAAGCAGGAATAAAGTGTACGCGGATTATATTGTAATGGCTGTAGAGAAAGCCGCACTTAATACGCGAAGGAAACACTAACTGAGCGGCAAAGCGAAACAGACACAGAACACAATCATCAACAAAACGAAATACTGTTGTAATCGCGGCCAGGGACGTGTTGAGGTTGTTTATTGTTAAAGTATAAACAGTGAAATAATATGCCACCGAAATAACCACCCAATATGCGATGTCACTTGATTTTGCACTAGCAGAACGTTGAGAGAAGTATCCAGTTTCAATATTTTCGGACAGCAGTTCCGCCAGAAAGTCACAGCCAACTATTGATAAGTAACACAATAATAATGATGACACTTAATAGGATGTAACCACTTTTGTTTGTTCTGTTCATTTCACCCTGACTTTGCCGCGATTACAGCAACGTTTGGGTTGTCACCAGCCACCTGCGACAAAATAACTCACATCGTTGCCAAACGTCATTCATTTCCTCATGATGTAATCAGGAAGAAAAAACATGGACAGCATTTGGAGACATTTACGAGTAGGGTATTCAGGAATAATTACATACACAAATTATGTTCCATTCACAGGGTGAAATAAAATAATGCTTCCTCCGAATTTCAGAAAACTTGTACAACTGGCAACTCCAAAGTGAGTCTACACGTTTATTCGATCTTTGCCAATGAAACTACAGGATGAATTATTGAAGAAAACAATTTTTACCATTGCTGATAATCAAGAAGCGAGGCAAATAAAGTAAAATTTATGTTGTTTATGAGCTTTAAAATATTGGTATCAATAGATTGAGAGACGATAAAATTTATTCCCACATATCCAATCCCTAATCGTTTATTCTGAATTTTGTCAGACGCCCTGGGGCTCCTGTCCATTCGTGTCCAGTGTGAGTACGGTTCTGGAATCATGGCCGGCGGCTTTCCAGCGTAGGTGACTGTGACGTGATCGGTAATATGAAATGCACGTATGTTACCTACGTAACTTTCATGGAAAATCGCGGACGATTCTCTAGTGGGCGTTGATGGGACGAACGATCGACGATCGAGTGTCAACTGCACAAGTTTATTTTATTGTTTTGAAAGCAAATCGGCATCGCCTTGATGGACTCACGGAAATTTACCGACCAGAGGCGGATCTAGACACTTTTTTCCAATAAGGATGTTTGAAGAATTTTTTGTTGGGTAATTTCGTACTTGATGAAAATTCGCATATTCTTCCTCTGTTAGTACGTTATTGCAATTTTTTGGTAGCAAATATTTGGTGATAAATTCTCATATTTTCAGTATGAATCATCACTGGAAATTATGGTTTGTTAACGATAACGATTTTTTATGTGGGTACAAGTTCTGAGTAATAAAAGTAGAGGAACAAGTTGAATTTCTAGATGTGGAATAAGCACATCATCACCAAAGTTTAAAAACATCATTACTATCACATATTAAAAATAATTTTATATTATTTTAATTGAATGAACAACTCGAATCCACCCGGCTTTATAAACTCAACTCTGATTCTTATTGATATTATGAAATCAAAAGAGAGAGAGAGTGTGTTGAAACATTCACAATTTCTTATGTAATCCATTTTATTTGATTTTCGATAACAGAATAAGGCTTCATGATTCTCAACTTTGTTTTGCTTAATTGTAGATAATTCTGGAAAACTATAATTGGCAATGACAAGATGAATAGTAAATAAAACATTACTCAACAATCAAATCAAAGTAGCAAGATCCTAGTATGATCATAATAAAATAATGAGAAACAAATGCTAAGTCAAATATTGAAATATATCAGACTTGAAAAATGATTCATTGAAATGAAGCAGGGAACAGAGAATACCAGGGAAGTAATACAAGAACCTATGGAGATAAATTACTTCATAGTAGCAGACAATATTGAACTGCATAACTCGCAATGACTTATAATACACTTTAGGATATCACTAATATTAAAACTTTCCCAGAAGTGCAATTACATGTTTGAATACTTACAATTTAAGACTCATATAGGAATGACATGAAATTTAATAAGATGTGTCAAACAACTTCCTTATATATGCATGTATTCAGGAAGATTCATTTGTTTTTATTGTTGACTTCTTCAACAGCAGGGGAAGAGATAAATATTAAAATTTTCAGTAGAGTTCTTAGTAAATTTAGGTAATTTACATATTATTTATGATTACCATATAAATGAGTGAGTAGGTAGGTGACTGCTTAGGAAGGTGGAAATTAAAATATACCTTCAAGAAATGGTGATGATAAAGAAACTGTTGTGTTTAATGACATCTCAACAACGCTATACTTGTATGAACTATAAAAATGTTTACCTTTCATCTTGCATCCTCTTGAGTTCAACCATTTCCAGTTCAAATCGAAGATTGCTGTTCTCGCATAGCAACAAATCCCTTTCGCTGACTACACTGTCTAATTCTCGTTTCAGACGAATAATTTGTTCCTGTTGTTCCCGAATTATAGCATCCCTTTGTGATAACAGGGAATTAATATCGATATCTGATCCGGCCATTGTAGACCTCCCACTATTGTTATTGTCGCGAATAAAAGTAATGGAAGAGTCAAAAAGATAAGAAGTAACACATCACGATGATATTATCAAAACACGCTGCGTTATCACAAACTGTGTTCAATGTAAACATTCTGAATTTATTGTACAAACATTGAGATAACACTTAGTACTATTTAAATGTTATCAGCAGAAATCGAACATCGAAGGCAGGACTAGCAAGATTGAATACAATATGACAACTGACACGAAACACATACTGGCACCATACATAAAACGGTAAAAACCATGGAACCATCACAGAAATAACCATATTGAAGGATCGGTGATTCGGTGACACTATTAAATGATAATATTTGATATTGATTATGACTTCGATAATAAACATGATTATTAAAATCGATTAATATTTCTTGAGTTCCTTCTGTACACTCATAAGAAAACTACAATTTGATATCCTCATCACTGTCACGTTTTTATACATAAAATCCTCGAATTTGTTACGAATTGTTACATGTGGTTACGGTATACAGGGTGAAGTAAACTATAAATAGTAAATTCTGATAAGACATAATTGCCAACATTTAAAAATAGTTTCGTTGCTCATTTTATCTGAAAAGTTGTTATCAGGTGCTTATTCCTGTTTATTTCTGTACATTTTCATAATATATGAATAATGGTCTGAATAAACTATGATTGAGCTTTGAATTTTCGAATAGTACTGGACTATTTTTAATAATACTGATATTGAAGGGCAACATAACAGTTTTGGATAGGATTCAGAGGCCAAGTATACATTTTGTACAAAAACATGCTCTAGTAGAACACTATATGCACTATTTATTTGATTTGGCTACTCATCTGAGACAACTTTCACATCACTTTCAGTACAGGAACAATAAATTACTTAAACTACAGTCAATTCTAATTGTCTTCTGGTATAAATCGAAAAACTGGACTTCTACATTCATCATCTGAATCATAATAAAAATTCTCCTTGGGGGTGAAACCTCGTTGAACTCTTTTCACAGCCTCGTTAACTAGACTTCCATCCCGCAATAACTTTTGTAAAAATTCATATGGGTCTTCATTGCTGTTCATTTCTGTTTGTTTACGTTTTGAACGTAAACAACAATTGGGTCCATAAAGTCCACACTTATAACAAATCACAGGTCTACTATACGGAGATGCTCTCGAAGATTTTCTAGAACAATGACTGCGGGGTATAGCTTGGTAAGGTATTGTAGTTGTTCCTGCTGATAGCCTGAGGTTTTCTTTGATTTCAAAAACCAATTCTTCGATTTCCCTGGAGGAAATATTGAATTCGGATCTCGTATCAGCGGGCATTTCTCTCGTCAACCTCCTGTTACTATTACCGAAACCGTTAATAAACATCCGGCCAAGCCAAGTATTCTCGAAAGATGATTCGCTGGTGATATTTCAACTAATAACAAATGAATTCTTGTGTAACGTGGAATGGAACTGTATTAGCAAGTAAACAACACAGGCACAACCTCTTCAACTGGTGCTTGTATGTTGCTTTCACAATACATACGTCAACAAAATAGCTGTTTCACGTACGATTCAAAACAATTCCACTTCGAAATTTCTTGATGTTGTTGTAATATATAACGTGGCGTGGTAATAATATCACTATTACTAGATCGTTTTTGTTTACACAACAATGTAAGATTGAAATGAGGTCCGATTCTCAACCTCTACAATACTGTTATTTTCGTTATTTCAGACTTAGTTCAATTTTAACCACTAGTATACACAACTTTCAAGGTTATCCTATTATGCTCACAAGATGTTCTACGTATGCGTCCTGTAGTTGTTGCCAAGTAGGAAACTATGTCGCCAAATCCGAATAATTTTCAACAAACTTGATTTCTCATTTAATAACCACTGAATATTTGAGACGAATTTTATCAAGAATATTTGAAAAATTTATGGATGCATACAAGAAAAAGTCAAAGTGTTCTATTCCAGACAATTTTTGAATAAACGAGCTAATATTCAGTATTGTTTATGTACAAATTTGAATTGGTCTGGCAACCCTGTTGCCTGTGATATTTCGTGACGTAAACAGTTGTTTATTTACAATATTTACATAATGATCAATGTATACAATTTCATAAACGTGGTGGGAACAGAGAAACAGCCAATGTTTGTATACACTAAAACACTGTAGAGAGCTAATGAAAATGGATTAAGGACATGGTTGTTATGATAATCAGATGTTTAAAATTTTTACTGGAAATCCGTTGAAATTTCGAATGCCTAAAAAAATCTGTTTATTTAATGTATTTTAGTGTTGAAGTTTTTGAGAAATGGAGAAATATTTAGACTTGTTGAAATCTTATCAAAACACGAGGTGCAACCACAATGAATGGATACATAACAAATGTGGTATGACCACAGAACAACCTGTGGTTATGGTTGCAAAGTAAAGTTGTATGTTAATTTCATTTCATTACATTTTATTCACCATGACGTCATTTCCATAACATAATGTGGTTGTAGTTATAGAATCTGAATCAGAAAACTTTTATATACTGTTTATCGATGGAGTGAGTGAATATGCAAAAATTGAAATTCTCAAGTGAACTGGAAATTTGAAATGTGGTTTAGTTTGTTGATTTTGAGTGCCTTGAAAAATTGACATCTGATGTTATTGTTCTGTGTCAATTAATCTGTTATTGAAAATGGCTGATATATTCATTCTTTGCGGATCTTCATGAGTCAACGTGGACATTGAATAAGCTAAACAGTTGTATTAATCGATTATTCGGGAATTTATTATTATTATCAACTTCAGTGGAAATGTCCGAGGGTGACAAAAAAATATCCGATCTGAGGGTCGTGGATTTGAAGGCGGAGTTGGAAAAAAGAGGTTTAGATAAGAATGGCGTGAAACAAGTTTTAATAGACAGACTGACGAAGGTGAGTCTGTCATTGCATTTCATAATACTTTAATATATATTAATATTCGAATGATGTCACTATCCCCTGAAATCAGTATTAGGTATCATTAGTTTCAATTAGTTTTTTACACATTTTATATCAAATGTTACTTGTTTATGAATGAAATAAATTACTGTTTTGTCATTTCAGGCACTAGTTGATGAAGGATTGAATCCAGAAACACATATATTTGATATTATTGATAAGAGAAGATCTTCTGTGTGTAAGTCCATGAAGTATTATAGAAACACTAGTGTCCATGATAAGAGGTGTAGAATCAACCATATACTAAGAACTTTTGGTTTCCAGATGGTTCTGAGGAAGATAAAGCTGACAAAACTGAAACAGTACTTGAAGAAAAACAAGAACAAAGGGAGGAGAAACAACCAGAAAAAGAACAGGAAGATAAAACAGAAATGCCAGCAAAAGAAGCCACAGAGGAACCTGCAAAAGAACCTAAGAAGGCTGAAGCCAGTGAACCCAAGACAAGTACAGATCCAAAAAATACTGATACCAGAGATGAAGAAAATGATGGGCATGAATCCCCTATTCGACTGACTTTGGAGGATGATGAAGCACTTAATGAAGTAGAGGTGAGTATTTAAAAGTATTGAGTGCCTATATTCACCATTATGTATTGTAGGAGACACCAGAGAAACCTAAGGAAGAAGAGAGATGTGAAGGTGAGTTGAGATAAAACCCTGCCACTTGAGTACAGTTGACACAGAAATGAACAATCAAAAACTAATTGCATATATTGACATCGTTTCATGAAATTTTAAACATCTCCTGTGTTGGCCAATCCTGGTCCTGGAACCTATAAGAAGAGGATACAAGAATATATTAGTGCTCCACTGCATTGTGTGAAAAGACAGTTTAATCAACTCAGAAAGTGAGAATACAAGATTTAGTGGCCACATAAGAAGAAATCCAATCCTGAAGAGGAAGAAGAATGGTTTGTGAACAACTGGATGCTGTGAAAATGGGGATTTATGGGAATATTGGATTTCATTGTATTTATCATATGCAGTTAGTTTTTGTTTATTTCAATGTCTTTATGTGGTATACCTAACCCAACCATTTCTATACAATTGTATAGAAATATCGCGGTCATAATCGGATGCAGTGTTCCTGAAGAAGTTTCTATCATAATATATATTTTCATGTACAATCAAGAAGTATCAGGCTGTTCTACAAGTAGAATTCGAATTGGATGAAATGTCTTATTTATTATCATGCATGACAACGATTTCATTTATTCTGTAGATAAGAAGAGTGTTTCGAGTGATGCTGCAATGGAGCCGGAAATCGACACTTCCAAATCCAAACAGACGGAGAAATCTACGGAATCCAAAGGAGAGAATCAGGAGCAACTCAAAAGTTCAGGAGACACTGCTAGGTTTGTTTCTCTCCATCAGCTATAATATATAACCCAAAAAACTCATCGAATGCTGCCGATGACATCAGAACTATGATATTGAAACGAGAGAGACTGTCGCAACATATTGATCTCTGTGTGAATGGAAATATTCACGAATTATGCAACAACAAAAATAATGACAACAGGACAGCGGGAGCTTCGAATTTGGATATTATTCTGCTCTGCTGACTAATGCCGAGAGACAAAATGGCGGATCAACTTCTTAGAGGCACAGGGAGAGCCTGAACTTCATTCTCAACTCATTGAGCTGACATTCAACTTTATGCAGCTGACTGCCTCAAAACGACGCAGATCGCACAGGAAGACAGCATGGAATAAACAAAACAGATATTGAATTGACAGCTCTCGAGGCAGCATGATGATGAGTATTTATGTGTTTACAATGTTGCCAACGGATTATTACTTTGAAAAGTTCTTCGAAATTGATAACAGTCGACGAAAGTATAAGGGATACTTCAAGGAGTCAGTTGAAGGAAGGTTTAAGTTCATCTAAAAATATTGTTACTTTTATTTTTCGATTTTATTTACGGTAAGAGTCAGTTTCCGAATGAATGGATCCTGCTAGGATGGCGAGTGTTCGACTCCTAGAAAATGCATTACAAAGAAATTCACCGGAAGTTGTATTGTAACCTTTTTGGCAGCTTGGTTCCTTTTTCATCACATTGAAACATTGACATTTGTGTTGCATTTTCTACGACTAAAGTTTGATTGTGTATAGCCTGCTGACGGCCCCCTCCTCACGGCATCGGTAATGACTTGTTGCCTTCTTTTTCTAGCGTTAAATCGGGCGAAAACAAATTGCAAAAGAAAGTCGGTGCAAAATCCAACCCGAACGTTGTTTGGATCAGCAACGTGGCGCAGAACACCCGTGCTAGCGAACTGAAAGCGGCGCTGTCCGCCTACGGAAAAGTGACAGGTGCCAAGGTCGTCGTCAATGCCAGGTTCCCAGGCTCGTGCTGTTTCGGATACGTCACGATGGGTTCGGTCGAAGACGTTGAAACTGTTATTAGCAAGCTGCACAACACTGAGTTGAACGGACAAATCATCAAAATCGACAAGGTAAGTGATAAATGCCGGTTGGAACAGTTTAGCATCTCGTGTTTTGCGTTCTCAGTTCGATAACGTCAGAGAGGAGCAGATCAAGCAGATGAAAGCTGCGGGTAGCAGGGGTGCTCAACGAGACAACAGAGATAGCAACAAGAATCCTAGGAAAAGACAAAGATCAGTGTCACTCAAGAGGGAAGCCGATAGAGATGAGAAGAAAGACAGCACTGCTACAGTTAAAAAGGAAGACAAAACAGGCGAGGATGCCACTAACAAAAAAGAAAAATCCGAATCGGCCGAAGGAGCGAAAGCGGCAACGGTGAAAGAAGAGGCGAAGAAGGAAGACGACAAGAAAGATGATGGGGATCAGAAGGAAGAAAGGGCTAGAGGTCGTAGCCGGAACAAGTCCAGAAGCAGTAGGACTGATAGCGAGAGAAAAGTGAGTATAACTGAGTCCTCGTCTTGCTCAGCTAATTGGGCACGATTTTGCAGACATCCCGGACAAGAAGAAGTTCAAAGTCGAGGGAAAGTGACAGACGAAGAGGCCGATCCAACTCTAGGAACCGCCCAGACAAAGATGTCCTCACTTTTGATAAAATCAGGGTAAGGATCTGTCCGCATACATCGAGCCTTCTCATGTGAGATTTCTCTCTTCATGTACATTTCAGGAGGAGCGCGAACGCCAACGCTTGCGAGAAAAAGAGCGAATGCTCCGCGAGGAAATGCGCCGCAGACAGGAGGAGGCCACCCGGCAGCGAGAGGTCGAGCGTCGTCAGCGCATCGAATCGCAGCGTCTCGAGCGCGAAAAAGAGAAGCTACGCATGGAGCGTGAGAAAATCGAACGGGAGAAAGCGGAACTGGTGAGGATGGAGCGCGAACGACAGCGGTTGGAACGCGAGAAGATCGCTTTGGAGAAGATGGAGCTGGAGCGGACGTTGATACGTTTGGGCGAGGAGAGGAGAGCTGCGAAGAGACCGGCGCCTTACCGCAGCAGAGACGATGGCTTTGATGAGAGGAAGAGAGGTGCCCCTGATAGGCATTACAACGAAGCGCCCCCACCGCCAAGGTATGTGTTTTTCTTTTTATTGACATACCGTATCGGAAAAATTCATCTTCTATAAAAGGATTCAATGAGAGCGAAAAGAATAACCTGCCAAAAATTCAGATAGCATTACTCGAATAGTTCGAAGAATGGATTCGGATGACGCTTGCATTTTTTTTTAGTTAATCATTCGCCAACAAAAATCGTTTTTTCTGAGCTTTCAAGTTGGTATAATTTTATAGAGATGCAATTAATTTTGTTTTTGTGATGATTTTTTTTTTATATTTTACCAATTGTCTCTTGGGAGACGGCAAATTGGGATATTCCGTATTCGAGTCTCTGTAAACGTGCCTAATTTTCTAGCAGTCTCAAGCCGCGCGAGGCGAGTCCGAAAAAGTTCGGAAACGCGTCATCGAAAGAACCGTACAACAAATCACGCGCGTCTTTCGACTCTAAACGCGATACACCTTACTTGGAAAAGCGCGGTCGAGATTTCGACATGCCGCGTCACCCCCCACTTTCACGTTCTTCTGCTAGCGGCTCGAGTACCGGCAAGTACGATTCGAGGCCGTACGACAACGGCCGAGACTCGAGAGGTGGCGAATCGAGAAGCAACAGGGACATGGCTTCGCGTCCCAAGGACGGCAGATATGAGGAAAGGGAACGCGGGAGGGATCGCAGCCCGCATTTCAGGTCGGGCGAAAGGCGGCCCATGGGCGACAACAAGCCGGATATGTCAATGTCAAGAGGTGGGTCGCAGTTATAGTAAATATCCTAGTGTTAATTCTCAAATCTCAATATTGCAGATTCTGGTCCACGTAATTTTGATCGGAATTCGGGTAGCTCGTGGAATAACGCTCCTCAAAAGCCTTTCTCTTCGGGTGGTGGTGCTCCTAAGCTATGGGGGAAGGAGCCATGGCGGCCAGATTCCATGAACGACAGGTAAATTTCAATTTTTGGGTATGTGGTTTTCTGGGGGAGATGCTGAACGAAGTACCGAATGTTGAGATTGGATTAGTCGTGATTGTTGTTAAGTTTTCACGTATTTCCTGTGGAATCAGAATCTTGATATGTATTTTTTCTGTTCGAAGGACGATCAAGCCAAGTGTTACTTCCAGATTAAACAACATCGGGGGGTCCAAGTATGTTTTTTCATCTATTAAGTACTTCCCCTATGGTAGTAGTAGCTAACAAACATCATAACATGACTTTTATTGTACATTTACTGTGTGGTGAAGTACATAATAATAACACAAAATACAATACAGAGAATAGGTGGTTATACTATTTATATTCTCCAACAACTGGGTGATTTAGTGCTTTAGTCACCTCAACTGATTCAAAATTCCTCTTGTTTGAATTCATTGTGAAAATTCCAATAAAAATCATGTAGCTTTCCGGAAGAATACGAAACCGAAACATACCGGGTGTCCCAACTTTTCCCTATCAAACAGTAAGAAGCTGTCAACTGTCTTGTCACATACACTCCCACTAGTCTCTTTTTGTTCAAACCTTATATTCCTCGTCTAATTAATTAACAATCCCATTTCGCTTAGCTATCACTGTTCAAGCGTTGTTTCATTATTTTAGGTGGCCAGGCCCTCAAGGAACGACTCGACCATTTGCTGGGAACTCCTCCATGGGGCCCATATGTCCTCCTCCACCTGGCATCAACAGTTATCCTGATACTAGATTCTCCTCCAATATGAGGAAATATTAAATTCACTTCCTCATCTCCATATTTTCTTACAGCCATATATTTTCGGAGGGGTGTTGAATTATCAGAGTAATGACGTTGTAAATAAAGGTTATAGAGTTTATTCGGTCGTCAGAAGGATGTCATATCCGAACTTCTTGTTTCCCGCACGTTAGTGTTTTGCGTTTGACGTATTCATTTTTGAATCATTGGTTCTATAACGTATAGGAACTGTTCAACGATGATCACATTCACATACATCATTTTTATAGGTTATGAGTTAGCCAGGCTGTATGAAACGTCCTGTGAGTTAGTATTCTGTAGGAGGTAATGAGGTTCGAGTTTTGTATTGATTTTTTCAAATTGATAGGGTGGAAAGAATGTTCGGGAATAGCTGCCAGGCATGTGTTTTAACTAATTTCAAAGTAATTGACAAGTGATTGAAGAGTTATCAGGTCGTTTCAACCAAATTTCTAGGGTCTTATCGAGTTGATTATCACTTCGTTCTTGTGACTAGAATAGGTTAATTTTAGTATTTTTGTAAAGAATAGCCTACTGCTATTATGTGTAAGTTTTTTTGTGTAGCAAATGATTTTTATATTGATTTATATTGAATCAAACGGTTTCGAACGATTTAATTCACTTGTATATTGATGAGATTGTAATAAAGATCATTAATGTGTTATTCTGTTGTATTATTTCGAATTATCCCTGGTCGAAATTTTCATTGGAGCAAAATGGTAAGTCAACATCGAGAAATTACAAATCATCATAATCAATAAATTATTATTTTGATTTAATGAAAACACTTTTTGTTGTGAAAAATATCAAACCGTCATTTGGTCCCGGATGATTTTTTTATGCAAGGCACGCTACGCCACTGATAGACACCTTGTTGAAGACGAAGAAAAACCTCTTCTTCTTTCTTATTCGAATGAATAACGTGGCAGCCAAATTGGTGGTATCTTCTTTGTTGTGAATGCAAGGACACTAGCTCCATCTAACTTATATTAGTCCAGACTATATTACGTAGCTGGCGTACAGCGCATACAGTCGAAAAGCTTGACTTGATGGCCGCTAGATGGCAATGTACACGGAACTAAGGGTTAGTCCTTTGAACTGATGCTCTCTCGCAGTGTTGCCAGATGACATCAAAAATATTGTATCCCAAACGAATGAAAGAAGGAATATTCTCTTGGTACAACTTGGAATAAAAGTATGACGATATCGTGAACAGCATCATAGTCCAAATGAGTTTTCACGAGTTTCTGTTCAAATACATAACCACTTGTGAAAAATGTTCAGTCCAAAGCCCAAGTGTTTTATTGTCATCATCTTGTTAATTTGTTGATAACAGTGACAATATGTATTGAAGAAAATAGAAAATATATGAGCAGAAAATCAAATCGTTGTTAAACAAAAAACTATGACAGTTCCTAGGCTAAAAACATAGTGAGCGACCATTTTTTCTTAACCAATCCAATAGTGACATGAATAGTTTTTGTGTATTTATCATCATATACCTTCATAGAAAATATATATGAATTTCGCCTCAGTATGGACAAAAAATAACACGGACCTTCCCTATTTAAACATTCGTTCTATTGTCCTCCTGAGAGACAAAATAACTATTCTTTTGAGTCGTCCGGATCGCCGAATTAGAGTTCTCCAAGATGCAAATAAGCACGTCGTGTAACCGAAATTCCGATAAAAAACTCCTTACCTATATACGCTAGGGTTGCATCACGAAGGACAGTTCAACAATTCTTTATTCTAGAAAAGTGTCCCTTGTATTTTTATGAGGCGTCAAAGGGCAGTAATAAATGATCTTATAATTCGAATTAATTCAACTATCTTTGGTACTGTTCACGAATGGAATAGGTATATCCAGAATGAGTTTTGGGTGGAAATTAGCTCTAACTCATCGAATTATTTCGCACAATTTATTTAGAAACTGAAAATATATGAGTCCTATTTCCTAATGGCAACTTTCAAGCGTAAAATATTAATTCAACAGACGATTTCTTAGTTCTAACAAATGTCATAGATATGACGTTAGACATTCTATTACTTTTATCCAGCCGTATGGTATATTTCGTGTTTCTGCAGATAATCAAAATATGACTCGTGCAGATACGCCACTGGTCACCTATTAGTAGATTCGTTGAAATAAGGCGGTAAAAGTTTTGACAGACGCGGCAAAAAAACAGATTCGTTTCGACTCCTGTGTTTCTCTAGATTGAAGTGTTGTTTCGTAAGTTTATACTATTCTCTACTTTGTATCTTCATTACGGTACTATAATGCAAGATATTAATGAGTTAATTTGAAGAATTGTTTGAATATTTGGTGTCACCGCTTGATTACATAACCTAGCAATATTCCTGTGTACGTACATTTTTTCTCCGGAAGTAATATTCAGTGTTCTCAGTGTACAAATCGAAGCAATCCTTGGTAGTGCAAGTTCCCATTCGAATCCACCTTCAGCATATCGCTGAAACGAACCGCCGCCTGAAAGTACAACCCCATTCGATTGTGTCCGAGAGTTCGTCTTCACCCCACCCCACTTCGGAATCCACCATCGACACCCCAGAGCCGCGCGAGTGGAGGGGACGCGAAAACGCGCGTAGTCTCAAACAAAACAACCCACAGCCAACTTCGGCTCGTTGCAGTTACGCTTCAGTTGCATACCGCTAGTGTCCGCGTTCCGTGCGCCTAACCTAACCTAACTCGATGTTAGATGACCTTTGACATGGAGGGCAGTCAGAACGGCGACGACGGCCGCCCCTGCCCGCCTGACGGGCCCGCCCCGGGCGGTTCGAGTTTTCCGGTCGTTTTGGGGAACCCCGGCGGCGGTTCCAGTGCGAGGCAGTCGCCGAAAGTGTGCGTCGCGGCGTCTCACGCCGTCTTACACAGGAATTCTATCTCGCCGTCTTTGCCAAGGAAGATTATGAGCAAAAACAACAATAACACCAGTGAGTACAAGGGCTGAATTTCCGTGGATCCGAAACGAGTTTCAAGTGCATTTTTGTTTTTTGTGAAAGAAGTGTCTTAGATGAAAAATACTCCACGGGAAGTTTTTTCGTTAATTATTTCTCACAAAGTGTTCAATTATTTAATTTAATAAATAAAATTAATGGCATGGTTACACTGTCACCTGAAATGTAAATCACCTGAAAGTTTGAATTATAACAGAAGAGTAGTTTTTACATTTGTAGAAGTGATACAAAAATGATCTAGTAAAAAAATTGTTTGATAAATCATCCACTATTCACTACAAAAAATGCTTAATCAGCTGTTTAGTTATGAGGGAAATTCCCTCCAAATTGCGAATTTTTATCACATCGACTTCGCTAAATCCACATCCACACATAGCATTTTCTTTTATGTGTTTAAATCTCCTTTTCAGTGTGCTTCGGTGTGAATTCAATTTCAAGAAACTGCGTATTTCACAACACAGTATTATTCTTGTTAATCTCGTCTTGTTTGATCTGTTGATTCTCGAGTTCTATTTTCCTCTTTGAGCGTGAGATAGAAGTCACAGTCTATTTATTTTGAACGCCTTCAATGGATATTCGAAACAGTTGAGTTTTTATTATTTCAGTGTTTTGTCATAATTTCGATACACCTAATGTTAGTGTAATTTTGGCGACCTCGTAGGCATAAAAACATCAAATGATTGCCCGAAATGTTGGAACCGTGACGTTTGTCATTTATTCTGTAATATTTCGATTGATGAACGTTTTTTATTTGAGTAATCTGGGTTAGTTCTTGAATATTTCAACAGTTTCTCCTCTTGCGATGTTCAATTGTTTGTTTTGCACAGAATTCAAGAACTTGAAATGACAGCGATTCATCGATATGTTTTTTTCAGTAGATTCTTCATGAAAATAAATCTGGTCTTCGACTACGAAGATTTTATATTCTTTCTGAATTTGTTTTACTATAATATCAAAATATGCCAATTTGTCTCTCGATATTTATGGCGATATTTAAGCAATTGAGCAAATTGATTTTGTCCTTTTGAAATTGAAATTATTACAATGAATCTTCCTGCAAGTATATTTTTTGGTTATGAACTTTGCAGGCAAACTATACTTAGAGAAATTGGCATTGTGACTGAGTATAGACGAACTACTTACGAATTGACGAATAATAGTTATCGATTATATTCTTATTATCAAATCCAGTTGACAATTTTGGATCTGAAAGTATTCTATAGTGCTTCAAATTGATGAACCAAGCTTCGATAGAAACGTTTCTCCCTTTTTTTTTTCTACCTCACATATTTTGTAACTATCTACATACCATTTAATAAATACCTTCATTGCGTTTGTTTATTTCAGATCATTAAAATGAACATTTCGAAGGTGAATTTTCGAGTATACTCTCAGTCCCTTTTAAATATCTGGATCTGGATAGAGTCAGAAAATATTTTTACATTCTGACAATGTTTCCATTTCTGATGATCACCCTGTATATTTTCAATTCTTCAAGCCCCTTCGAGCTTGAAAAACAATGGAATAATATGCGAATATACCGGAAGCTGGTACAATCGTGATGAAAATATGAATGCCTTTCAGATGTCTACTTGGTTGTCATAATTAATAATTTATTTGCCCCTGAAAAGTACCTTTGAAAAACGTTTTTGATTCATAAAATATATCCAGAATTGGATAACTATTGACGGTGTATAACAGTTTTTTTTTTAATTTGTAAAAAAATTCGAATAAATTACAATCTTGGTGCGTCGAAGATTTCTCTCCAAATAAATTTGGCATCGTTGTTGCTGTAATTATTTATGTCAAAATGTTCCCAGATGTCTCAACCAATTAAAAGTACAGTGGTTAGCTAGATAAGTTTCATTTTGCACTAATTTGATTGAAAGATAATCAGAACTCTTTCGATAAACTCAAAATGGTAAACAATAGGCTGTGTTTGTGTCGGCACCGCGTCACTTCCTGTATATCTGGTGCTGCCATGCGCACTGAGTACCCGATCGAAAGTTTATCAAACTTCCATCTAGCAGAGTTTCGCTTCACACTCATCGAATTCGATCTGATGGCTGATGAAAGATGGTACAGACGTAGCAAGAAAAGAAAATATTTCTCTCGTCCCAGTCCCACAAAAACTGGCTCTCGTCCTCGAAACGTACGGTATCATCGAGCCAAAGCGAATGGGATAACTTTTTCAATATCGTAGACACATCTCTTCATACACCGGACAACTTTTTGCGGTCATTTTTTCGACATCGGAATGCCCCCTTCAATTTCGGTGGAGCAATCAAATCGATAATTCGGACTTTTTATCCGCCTCGAAAAATGCCCAGCCAGGGTAAAAACTGGTAGGCAACGGATTGTCGAATGGCGACAAAAAACCAACGTTAAAAAGCTACCGAGACAGTTTTTCCTTTCCGTCGGCTGTACAGACAATTTCATCGCGGATTGTAGCAGGCACCGGGGCTTTAGACATCGTCCACGTTAATATACCCAATCATAAGAAATTCAAAGGTACGTCCTGTCCTTATCTATTCGTGAATATGAAACCAATTTGTAGATTGTATTTTGTTAAGCGACTTCTTGTTGATGGTTGCTATGGTAACACGTTTGGGGGAGGGTCTTGACAAGAAAATATCGAGTGCGGTATCTCTTTCTTACAAATGTATTTATTGATGTGTCGGATGACGACATTATCGTTAGACATGCATATCAATCTATTAGAGTAATGAAATTATGATTTTTGTCCTTATTTTTCCAATGATAACAACACATTGCAATTAACACAAATGTAATGCTAGACGGTTTCATGATAGTAAATGGTGTTTTCAATACAAAAAAATACTGCAATTATCTTTTAAGTGAAAATATGAGAACGAGTAATAGAAAACCTGATTCGTGCGTTACTATTCCTTGAAATCTAGAGGTCAAATCATTGTGAAAATTTGTCGTTTTATTCCGAAATACTTTCTGAGAACTCAGGCACTCTTTTATGTATAATTTTTATGTCATAATTATGTTTTTATTGCAACTCAGACATCGACCCCGAATTATACAGGGTATCTGAGAAAATGTGGAAAATTTTTCGTATTATACCTGACTCATTTAGTCAACTACAATTTTTTTATTGGTATCAATGTCTGTTTTGAATTCAGCGATTTCAAAATTACTCATACCGAGCAAATAGACCAGTGAACGCGGTAAAAAACGTTCGTAGCATTTGTTCTAAAACGAACGTTAGCACACCACAAAATATTTTTCTCCGTGTAAGTAGCTTTCTCAAAAACAATCCTTTCTATTGCTAGAGGGGACGCAGGGCGAGAACGCACCCCTCATGTCATTGTTCGCCATAAAATGGCCTGAAAAAATCGCAGGGGTTCCGAAATCATGATGGCCCCAAAATTGGAAGGTCCGTTAAATAGGGGCGGGTTTTGCATTGTGCTAATTTCGGGCTAGTACCGCTGCACCAGGATTGGTCGGTTCGTCTATCGGGGTGGGACCGACCCAGAGGTAGGGGTTGGCCTCCTGAGGGTAGGTAGAAGAGGTCGTGTGGTAAGCGGGGGTTTTTTAGAGGACGGGTTAAAAAAATCAGGTACCTCGGAAGGGTCAATATGAATATGAAGTAGATGAGCATCTTGTACACGGATATATGGGAATGGCGTTTTTTTGGCTCCGTGAAGGTATCTTCAATGTTTTTTTCGTGTGAGCATAATTATGCGTGAGAATATTGTTTTTTTGGTTGTGTCGTAGTAGTCAACTAATATTAGCATAGAGAAAAAATTACTATACAAACAGCTTCATGATTTCGTGATTGTTTGAAGAGTAGTCCACAAACAATTCTGATATATTATGCATCGTGATTTTGATCAGATTGTTTTTTTTTGTTCGTGGTTTCGATATCATACAATCGATGAACATTTTTCGTCATTCAGGATAACCAACCTACTATGACAAAATTCCCATTATAAAAGTATTAATTATCGTTTTCGGATATCTTTTTTCTGAAAATCATGAATTGTTGCCTCTTTCAATATTTTTGTCTTTACAATTTCGAACCTTTTTGGTTAATTTTTTCATTGAAATGTTGCTGAAAATAATTTTACAGTTCACATATAAACATTTTCCGAACATTTTAAAAGGGACCTTTTTGAAATCACTATAAAATAGACAATTACTTGGTGTGATCTGCAGCAGTAGCTCATTACATTTTTGGTTCCACTACGATGGGCTAAACTTCATGAACAAAAGAATCCACTACCAAAATTTTAAATAAAAATATTTCTCACAGCCCCTCTTCAGAATGTTCGGAAAATGTTTTCAATGTAAACGTTAAAATTATTCTTTATCAATATTTTACTGAAAAAATTAACTGAAAAGGTTTAAAATTGTACCAACCGTAAAGCCGAAGCTATTGAAAGGGGCAAAAATTGATTATTTTTATCTCGAAAACGGTAAGACTTTAATAATGGGAATTTTGTCATAGCAGGTGGGTTATCCTTTGATCTATATTCTCCCTCAATTTGACGTGGTCTTTACGGGACACCCTGTATTTATTTTTATTCAGTCGAATCATTTGAATAAATTTTACTTTCTCGAAACTTTTCTTATAAGTCACCCTGTATAACACGACCTTATTGAAATGAACGAGTTTCAGTGTACTATAACTAATATATAAATATTTAACGCGAAATCAATCAATAAATCAGTTGATTAATTCATTCTGAGAAATATTTATTAGAAGGTGAGTAAAAAAATGGATGACTAAAAATTTCTGGAATAAGTATAGACACAAGTAGAGACAAAAAATATGCACAATTGAAGATTCAATGATATGCTACAATAAATGAACATTGTGGCATAGATTCGACGGTTGAAATCGTGACACTCTGTAGACGTTCCGTCTTATCTGTATTCCCGATAAAAGTCACTGGCCAGAAAAAAAATTAATATGATCCATCGACCGAGCACTCGTTCCCATAACGCTCCTGAGAATCGCAAAAAAACGATAATCCATCCCTTATACGGGCTACTCGCTGCATTGGCGTGTGAACTCCGGTAAAAAACAGTTCTTGTCAATCCTTTTAATATGCGCGGACACGGTATGTCAACATGGCCTACCCATTTGAATATCTTATACAAAGCGCCCACGAAAAAAATCCAGGTACATCGCCAGACCAGAAGATGGTTTTGTTTTTTTTTCTCTCGGACCTTCCGCAGAGACTCCGAACCCTTTTCCTTGCGTAAGCGGAGCTCGGACTTTTTTGTGCGAGCGGAAAAAAATGACGATTTTTAATTATGCGAGGAAATCGCAGTGAGCGTATGCGTGCGAGGAGAGCCGCACAGGTAGGCGAGTTTAGGTAGCAGAATCGCCGTGGTTAGGCATCGTTCGAGCCGCGACGGAACCTTTTTCATTATGTATGCGTGTACTTAAACCATGATTACAATGATTGATTTCTAATCGTGGGTACTGAAGTGGAAGGTTTATTTAAAATGTTGTATTTTTGACAGTCTCGTATCAGGAAAATCATCAAAACATTTCAATTCCTTTTTTTTCGGTAAAATAGAGAAAGAGAGTTGTTGACAGTTTATCAGAATATGCGCAGTTGCCGTTCTTCTTTTTTTTCAGCGATCCACTGACTAAACGAGTTCACAACGAAGAATGGAGAAGTTTCCTTATGACGAATTCTCATCAAATAAGTACTCAACTATTTAGTTTGATATCTCTACTTTCTAGAATGACAATACAAATCATTCAACTCCATTCTATTTTCAAAATAAACCAATTTATAAATTTTGAGGCGGAAATCTGTGACGTACTTAGTGAGTTTGGAGTGAATATAGCTATCTTAAGTTCCATAACCCATAACACATAACCACATTTAGCTGTCAACGTGTTATGTTATGGTGTAATCCGGATGATCGCGGACGAAATCTACGAATGCATTTGCGCAATTGCCAGATCTACCTTTCTATTTTCATGAAAATAAATTGAGAGCTGTTCCGAAAATTCAAACACAAAATTATATTGAAATAATTCACTTCAAGAACAAATTCGATTCATTCATTTATTTTCCATTCAGCCATAGCCCTCGATTATATCATCGCATTCATATATTTTCGCATGTTATGTGCTAGTTATATTTCATAAGACATATATGATATTATATCACGAAAGGTAAACAATTCATGATTTGGTATTGCAAAATCCACGACATATTTTACCAAGATATTCTGGTCAGTTTTTCCGAATATTTAGAATAAATTAGAAGCAGGGCAACACTGTTCTTTCGCACGCGAAATCTCAATTTGTTCCTGTGTGAACACGGTTTTTCACTTGGTACGTAATCAGAATGGTGGAGGAGCCAAAACTAGTTTTTCAAAACGAAATTCTGGAGTCAAATTCGATCGCACAAAAAAAAGAAAAAATACGGGTGTAATAATTTTTCATATATTTTATGGAAAAAATAAAATCTCAATATTGGAAACTTCCTCATTCTAATTAGAATAGAAAATGTATTATTCAATTCATACAATATCGAAATACATCCACAAAAATTAGAGTTGTGCTTCTCAGGATATCCAACGTATACAAATTCTAGCGATCGAACAGGCTAGCGTTTTCTTTCAGAGATCCAAAAAACTACAAACGATATACGTTTCCTCGAGTGCGCAGGTTTCATTGTAAAAAACGACCCAAATAGAACTGCAGACACTGACTGCACGGCAATTAGGAAATCGATATAAATGTTCCAGGTCAGGAGTTACGACCGACGGAAACACTATACAGGGTGATCTAGGAGAGTGAACGTCTCTGGGATTTTGCTCGTTGCGAAACAAGGATAAGACAATAAATAATGAAACAAAAAAGAATATAAATAAACAATCGCAAACCGACCAAAATCGTCCGTTCCCATTTCAGTCTTCCCCACGTCGTTCCCCACCAACCAAGCGGAGCTGCAACTATACAGGGTGATGCAGAACGCTTCGTTGCTTCTCTACTACGACACCCTCCTGGAAATGGGCGGCGACGACGTGCAGCAGCTATGCGACGCCGGCGAGGAAGAGTTCCTGGAGATCATGTCCTTGGTGGGCATGGCGTCCAAACCTCTGCACGTCCGGCGGCTGCAGAAGTCCTTGCAAGAGTGGGTCACCAACCCCTTGAAGTTCAAGGTGCCGCTGGTACCCGGTGACGATTATGAGTTGGAGCTGTCCAGCCCGCGGGTCAGCAGCAATCACGTGTTTTATGACAGTAGCGACAGCGGTCGACCTATGTACTCGCCTTCACCGGGTGAAGGGTGTGCCTTACCCCCTGTGTCTAGTCCGGGGTTATCAGTTAATAACAAAAGGTGAGTGCAAAGTGTCGAACGAGAATTTTAGAGAGTGTCTATGTTGGTAGTTGTTGAAAAGCAGCCTGTATTTGCTTACTAAGTGGAGTCAACTCGTCATGTCTTCAAAGTTCGTTCAGAACATTGACATTTACTCTTCATAGGTTCTTCCATTGAAATCAATGGTTTTTACGATTTTTTGGATTTTTGGGACATTTTTGACATGGAATATCTCGAAAACTGTACTAGATATCGAGAAACGGATTTCACCACCGTTTTCAGCGCCTTTTAGTCTCCTTGTAGACGAGTTTTCGAGAAAATATATCAAAGGGTAGAGTCTTCAATGTTCGTATGGAGGCTCCCAGAACATCGATATGGACTTTTCATGGGTTCTTTCGTTGAAATTAAGGGAATTTTGGGAGTTTTTGGTGTTTTTTGCGACTTTTTGGGGTTTTTTGGAATTTTCAACATGAAATATCTCGAAAACTATAATAGATATCAAAAAACGGATTTTACCACCGTTTTCAGCGCCTGTTAGACCCATTATAGACGAGTTTTCAGGCAATTTTTTTTTGGAAATTTTTCGAAAAATATACCAAAGGGTACCCCCTTTGGAGTTTTTTGAAAATCAAAGTCGTCGTAGAGTCTTCAATGTTCGTATGGAGGCTCCCAGAACATCGATATGGACTTTTCATGGGTTCTTTCGTTGAAATTAAGGGAATTTTGGGAGTTTTTGGTGGTTTTTGCGACTTTTTGGGGTTTTTTGGAATTTTCAACATGAAATATCTCGAAAACTATAATAGATATCAAAAAACGGATTTTACCACCGTTTTCAGCGCCTGTTAGACCCATTATAGACGAGTTTTCAGGCAATTTTTTTTTGGAAATTTTTCGAAAAATATACCAAAGGGTACCCCCTTTGGAGTTTTTTGAAAATCAAAGTCGTCGTAGAGTCTTCAATGTTCGTATGGAGGCTCCCAGAACATCGATATGGACTTTTCATGGGTTCTTTCGTTGAAATTAAGGGAATTTTGGGAGTTTTTGGTGGTTTTTGCGACTTTTTGGGGTTTTTTGGAATTTTCAACATGAAATATCTCGAAAACTATAATAGATATCAAAAAACGGATTTTACCACCGTTTTCAGCGCCTGTTAGACCCATTATAGACGAGTTTTCAGGCAATTTTTTTTTGGAAATTTTTCGAAAAATATACCAAAGGGTACCCCCTTTGGAGTTTTTTGAAAATCAAAGTCGTCGTAGAGTCTTCAATGTTCGTATGGAGGCTCCCAGAACATCGATATGGACTTTTCATGGGTTCTTTCGTTGAAATTAAGGGAATTTTGGGAGTTTTTGGTGGTTTTTGCGACTTTTTGGGGTTTTTTGGAATTTTCAACATGAAATATCTCGAAAACTATAATAGATATCAAAAAACGGATTTTACCACTGTTTTCAGCGCCTCTTAGACCCATTACAGACGAGTTTTCAGGCAATTTTTTTTTGGGAATTTTTCGAAAAATTGACGAAAGGGTACCCCCTTTGGATTTTAAAAAAAATTCAAAATCGTCGTAGAGTCCTTAATGTTCGTATGGAGCCTCCCAGAGCATTGACATGGACTTTTCGTGGGTTTTTCCGTCGAAATTCAAGGAATTTTGGGGGATTTTCGTGGGTTTTTGCGACTTTTTCGGTGTTTTTTGTAATTTTCAACGTGAAATATCTCGAAAACTATAATAGATATCGAAAAACGGATTTTACCACCGTTTTCAGCGCCTCTTAGACCCATTATAGACGAGTTTTCAGGCAATTTTTTTTTGGAAATTTTTCGAAAAATTGACGAAAGGGTACCCCCTTTGGATTTTTCAAAAAATTCAAAATCGTCGTAGAGTCTTCAATGCTCGTATGGAGCCTCCCAGAGCATTAACATGGACTTTTCATGGGTTTTTCCGTCGAAATTCAAGGAATTTTGGGGGATTTTCGCGAGTTTTTGCGACTTTTTCGGTGGTTTTTGTAATTTTCAACGTGAAATATCTCGAGAACTATACAAGATATCGAAAATCGGTTTTCGCCACCGTGTTCAGCGCCTCTCAGACCCCTCATAGCCGTTCTCAGGCGAATTTATCTTCTGAAAATCATCAACCCTCAGACCTTACTCCCCCTTGGACTCGGCGTGCTCGGCCTCGTCCAGCCCGGGCGCGAACCCCACCCCCATGCAGCTCTCCCCCAGCCTGATGGACAGCCAGATAGCCAAACTGGCCGCGGCGGCCGAACGGCTGAGCAAGCAGCTGCCGCAATTCGAGCCGAAGCCGCACAACGCCAAGAAGAAGGTGTGCAAAGACCTGGAGCTCGTCATCTCGATGCCGGAGCACGAGCCGCGGCGCATGGACGAGATCAGGAAGTACGCGGCCATCTACGGCCGGTTCGACTGCAAGAGGCGGCCCGAGAAGCCGCTCACCTTGCACGAGGTGTCGGTGAACGAGGCGGCCGCGCAGATCTGCAGGTTCGTGCCGGCGCTGCTGACCAGGCGGGACGAGCTGTTCCCGCTCGCCAGGCAGGTGGTGAAGGATTCTGGATGCTATTACTCCAAGACGCAGTGAGTTGGGATTTTTTTGCTAGCGATCATCTATTTTTTTATATTTAACCTCCCACGAAAGGAGACATCCTGTATCAACAGGGAGAAATTACTCCATTGAGACATTTTGAATTTTATTTTCATTTTATTATTACTTTACTCAACAGGAAAACCTAATTCTAGGTCAAATATATGATTCAATATAAAAAAATACAATAAGAAAAAACAAAAGAAGAAATCAAACATAATCATGAACGATTTGTAACAATAAATCAAAAATCAAATAGAGGAAAGCAGAAACCATGCTAAGCAGCCTTTGAATCGTTGATTTTGCCATATTTTAAGGCTAATTTAAAGCCTCATCAATGCCTAAAAAAAATCTCATCAATCGATAACCGTCAAGCCAACAAAAACCACTTCTAAAACATTACATGTTTCCAAGATTTAATTATACCATAATTTAAGGCTCTCAAATCAACCTTTCATCAACCTTTTATTGGCCCCAAATTATCCTTTTATTAATCTTTCAGTAGCCTTTCATTCGCATTCAATTAACCTTGTATTGGCCTCAAAGTAGCCTTTTATTAGCCTTTTATCAACCTTTTATATCCTTAAAATAGCCTTCTATAAGCTTTATATTGGCCTTGAATTAGCTTTTTATCAACCTTTCATTGGCCTTGAATTATCCTTTTATTCGCCCTTAATCAACCTTTTATTGGTCTTAAACTAACCTCTTACCTTTTATTGACCTTAAATTATCCTTTCATTTATCTTTTATTGACCTTAAATTATCATTTTATTAGGCTTAAAGTAGCCTTTTATTAGCCTCAAATGATAGCCAAAGAAAATTGCGGAAATTCGAAAGTGGATCTGCTAGCTTATTCATCAATCGATACAGGGTGTCCAGAACCTCTCCTGCCAAACGGAAACTACATATACTAGAAATTATTTCACGTCGATTCAACACAAATTACCTCAATCCAAAAATGTTTCTTTGGATTATCCCTAATTCGTTACTCTATTGCCTACAAAAAAAACTAACATACGATTTTTCCAAGATATAATTGTACCATAATTTAAGGCTCTTTTAAGGCTTTCATTCTCACCGAAGTTTTTGCCTGTTTTTTTCATCGTGGGTTCTGCTAGCTTAACCGTTAAGATTTTTCTTATGAAACAAAAAGTAATAAATTCGGCAATAGGGTAATAAATTAGCCTTTTATTAGCAGTAAATTAGCCTTTTATCAGCCTTGAATTAGCCTTCAATGATAGCCAAAGAAAATTTCGGAAATTTGAAATTGTTCCCGAATTTGACACGTGTCAAGTGTCTAATATCCTTGTTGGATTATAGACTGATAGTTTTCCATCTCTGCGCAAGAAACTTTTAGGAGATTTGAAAAAATAGCAATACAAAACAGATATGGAGCATGAAAAACGGTTTTTTCTCGTAGATTGTCGACTGTTTACATGAACAAACACGTCCACATGGGCCACGACCGGGAAGCGGAAATGTCCAGGACGAGCCATCCCCGCACAGCCTCGTCCGACTGCGACGGCCCGCCAGCCAAGAGATCGAAGTCTGAGGCCGAAGACGACCGTCAGGTCAGCTACCAATCGCGTCCTCACGTCATTATTAACTTGGAGGACTAGCGCTTCACGGCTTTCGTTCCTTTCGGCTGGCTTTTCGAGTGGTGCTTTTCGCTTTAGGGCAGCAATATTTCTAGATATTTGTGATTGGGGTGCATGCTTTAATAATTTATTTATTTGTACATAGGTTGAGATAAGTTGCGGTGCTGTGCTTTTTTAGAATATCATAATTATAAGAGAGAGACATTTTATTAACGAAGGCTGATGTGAATGTACATAAAGAATCATATTTGGAAGTTATGAAACGTTTGACAATGATATTGCTTTGTTCGTGGATCAAATCCAAAACTTCAGGTTTTTTCATTGGAGTTAGGGGGTTTTAGACCCCTTATAGACGAGTTTTCAGGCAAATTTGTCATTGCTATATTTCTGGCATGATTATTGAATTTCGATTAAAAATTTGGGATTCGTTTTTTTTTCAGGAAGTTCAGTGTTGATAATGAAGTGAAGTGTTCATAAGTGATGGAAAAATGTGATTAACATTCGTCAGTGAAGAATTCTGATATATATTCTATACTTGTTCATCGTATTTCTTTTCAGAATTCTACTGATATAAATATGTGAAAGTGCTCCAAGTTATAGTTTGTTACAGTGAAGTGAACTTTCAGAGCTGTTTGTGAGTATACAGCAAACATTCCTAACACTAAAATATTGTCATCAAAGAGTTGAACAAAAAACCACATTTCCATCAGTATCAACGCATTTCTATTCGCACGACTACGCCTACTTTCATAGTTATTCGCTGAAAAAAGAGTATGACAAACAAACCTTGTAGGTAATCAATATAATGATGCAGTTTTTCACGTTAAATATATCAATTATTCGGGACCTCAAAAAGAACGATCCGGTACGGTGGTAATACATTTTTTCGGTCACGTTTCAAACCTAATTTCAAGTAGTCACGGCGTAATGAGTACCAATATAGTTTTTTAGGATCACTACAAAAACAATTCAGTTCTTATCAGAGGCGGGTTTACAAATTTGTAGCCTCCGTATTTGGATACCATTAACCATAATATCAAACATTTTCTATCTTTATGATTCGTTTAATTTTTCAATTATTCTCCAATGAAATTTTGTAGGATTCAGTATACTTAGCCTGCGGATGCTAAATCCGTCTCTGGATTTGAACGAGTCAAGCTATCAGAATTGTGGAATGTGTTTTTATTTGCAATAATTGTCGAATATCATTCAAAACGACACAGAAATTTCTATGGGCAGTTATTTCATAAAAAAAAGGTAGGCATCATTCAAGCATTATAAATTAGAGATGCCAAGAAAGAGATAAGGTTGTATTTTTTGTAGTGTGGTAAATATAAATTCCCTTTCAGCTCCTTTGATTCCAGCGATCTTGTATGCATGGTCGCACAGATCCTGATAAGATCTGGAAAACTTTTTGGAATCAGGTAAGTTTTCAATGATGTAGAACGAGTTGAGGCAAAATTCAATGCCCTATATTCATTAAAACTCTCTGAAGTATAGAATGTACGATCGTTTCAAGCAATTTACTTTATTATGAACAGCCATATGAGTATTGCAGGAAATCATCTTTATAACAGCATTCTGCATAAATGCATTGGTAGAATTGCTTACTTCATTTGATGCTTAATGGGCTTTTGGTACGCCAATATTTTGACGCAGCTTGCATAAACGCAGATTCATCCAGTAAATAAAAAAGGGCATGGTTTCAAAGTATGAGACAGTCGTTCTTTTTTATTTCCTCTATGAATTACATTTTGCTTCGCATGCAGTGCTAAAAAAGTGTACTAATTTCGATACTGTCAACTTTTTGTAACTTTTTTCATCGGAATTATAGATTTTCATCCCATTACAGGAATATGACGATGCCATTGTTATGAGAACATCTCTTAACTCACTGTTTCAAAATAGTACCAAAAATAATCATCCTAGGTGAGTCATAACTTTACTTAATACATGTTATCTAACAAGCTCCTTTTTCGAATAAGATGATAATTTTAATTTTCAACTTTCTCAACACGAATGAGCAATCGATTTCAACTTTGACAATTCAATACCTGTCACTAAACTAAGTTACCGTCTTCCGTGAACCTAACAACTTATTATTATTAGAGTCATTTGTATTGAATTATTTCACTGAATACAGAAGTTTCATGAGAATGTGTGAGTTTCAGGGGAAACACATCCAGAAGATCCTCAATCGGGGCAGATTTAGAAGAATCAGACTCTCAGTTTTCATATAGCAATTCCAGTAGTCCGCAGGTATGTTTTTGTCCTTTTTCCACCCACAAACACTTGGCGTAGCTAGCAATTATTCCAAAACTCTGCTCCTTTGTCTCTGCAGAGGAAAGCGGAGGACCATCAGGACGACCATGACGATGACGACGACGCCAGCAAGTATTCCCCAAAGGTTCAAATCATCGCTGCCAGCGGGGACAATATCATAGCCGTGGCTAACCCAGCGTTAGCTATGTCATCAGCCATCATTCCTCCCCTGGCTCCCATCAAAGAAGCCAGAGAAAATCCTCGCGACGTAGATTGATAGTCGTGTCGTCGCTTTTTTATGATTTGTTTTGTATTCTCGTGTGTGTTGATAGGATTCTTCGGTATCAGGACATCAATCAAATGCTCGATTTCTTCGTGTATTGGTGGAAAATATATTTTCACACTTTTATTTCAACCCAAATGTCGCAAGGATTGTTTATATATCGATAACCCTAACTCAAAAAATTAAACATGGTATACGTTTTAATATTTTAATGAAAAGTCAATGTCACATCAACATTGACGTACCAGGCTACTTGGATCTTATGAAACCGTTACTAAATTCGTGATAAATGTATAAAAAACAAATCAAGTCTGACTTTTTGATTAGAAAAACTGCTTTAGTGAATCCAAAATTGAGAGAATAGAGTTGGAACTACCACTGGTGAGTAAAAAGTATTTGATGTAACCCAAATTTCATAATTTGATATGAATATAGAAGCAAATTTGTTTTTGGTTTATGTTCTGATACCTGCAAATATTGCATCACTATTATTATGATTTTCAGACTGTAACTGTGATTTGATATTTATATCTGAGAATTGTTAATGTTGACTGATACCTACTTCGTAAGTTATTGATTCCAAATCATCGCAAATATAAGTCGTGTCATCATTCAGGGAAGCGGCCAATATTTGGATATACTGTTTCCTAATACAACAGAACCAAACCCGGTTTTCTTGGAATTTCGAATAATTCTCGAATAACTCCTCATTATTTATGAGGAAAATAATTATGAATTTCAACAAATGAGGTGTAAATAATCCAATGTTAATTGTAAAATACATAGAACAATATTGTTTAGACGTTGATTTGCTGTAGAGACTCGAACTGATGAACTGAACTGAATATTTTTCATAGCTGAGTAAAATAAATGATAATTTATACTCTACTTATCAGTTTGAAGAAAGACTTTTCAAGTGTATATTGTTCTTCTTCACAATGGCTGAGAGTGGAATAAATACATAGATAATTGAATGAAATATTTTCATAATATGAAGTGTACAATGTTCTGTAGTTCTTGTTAATAAATTTTACTTAAATTTTTTCGTGTTCGTCTATTCTGTTCAAGATCGAAATGAAACACCAAATAAGGTTGGTAATAAATATATAATCATAAATATATTAGATATTTCCAGGACAATAATCTCCTCTCTGTTAAGTTTGATTGTGTAATTCTATATGTCCCAACTGAACAAATGATGCTTCACCAGCATATCACGAACTCCATCTTTGAGCGGTTGATTATTAGTGTCCTTCCTTGTCGGCAACTCCCAATCGGGATTCAGATTGAACGGTAACTGAGACAGAACCCGCAGTTCGCATTTGATTTGCACCCATCCAGGACTGTACACGAACGACCAAGGATGATACCATTTCTGAACTACTTCAGTGGAAGAACAGATTATTTCCAGCCACAAATGAAGCACTTGCTCGTTCAAGCCCATGCATATCAGGGAGCGCAGTTTGACGTCCATCTGGGCATGCGCATTGTCGTGGGATAAATTGATTGATTGGATGCAGCGGTACAGCAACTAGAACGAGGAGTTTGAGTTGATTTTGGGCTAGGTTTGGTTCGTGTCGCTTACTTCTTCGGGTGTTAATACTTTTCCATCTTCGTCTAGTCGATAGGTTTTGCAGAGGATCAGTCTGCTGTAAACAGAGTTGAAATCTTTCTCAACTTCTTTGGTAGCGGATTCTTCGATGAATAACCATGGGTGGCAAGGTCCTCCTACATTCAAGGACGTTTATAACAGATTCAATCAACACAATGCACACTTGCCTAGAAATTTCGGTCGCTTCATTCCATGCTCCAGAACTTGCTTTATAGTAGGGCATAAAGTTCCCCGTACCAAGTCCGTGACAGTTTCTGATATACTGTCATCGCCAGCACTGCTGTACTGTTTGCTCCTCTCGTCTAACATATGGACGAATTTGGCGGGAAACCACCCTAAAATGAATTCCATGAAATTCGCAAGTTTGGGCGAACTAACGACTGGTCATACCTCTCAGGCCGTTCAATTCGCCTATCCAACAATGCTCGTCTTTCTGACTGATTATAGTGATGATGTCATTTTTCCTGAATCCTAGTTCATCGTCATCGTGTCTTTCAAAATCTGAAACAAAACAGTCACACGAACATTCTTTTTTCGCTGTGATGACTCACCTAAGAGAGCTTTCGCTCGCCTCCTTCTGTTTTTAGAAACATTTATATAGTTGATATGATCAGAAGCGTGACTTTCCATTGCGTAATTGGCTACCAACGAGATTTCTGAACTCAATTTTGGATCCACCTGCATGAAATGTCTAGCAATCTGGAAATAAAAACGCTCACAAACTTGTGCTTAACCATTTCTAACATTCTCACTTGCAGCACTGCTTCCTTCAAATCAACCATTATCTCAGTTTGTTTGATATTTTTGCTCTTGATGTCATCATCAGAATGTTCATTGAATAGCAATAGTTGTATGACTGATTTGTTTTTCTTAATTTGCCTCCTGGCGAGGTGCTGTTTAGGTAGATTTGCCGCTGCTTCTGGATTACCAACCAAGGCCCCCTGATCAGTCATCAAGTAAGCCAATTGCCTCCTCCTATACGTTTCCAACATGACATCGTTCAGTGAGCTAGTCAGTTCTTTGGAGAGCTTGAAATCACAATTTTTCACACCACACGAATGACTCTCATTAATGACTCACTTGTAACAATGCATCCACATCATCGATATCTCCTGGAATATCTGATAAGGCATTGAATATTTGAGCGGAGTTTTCTAGATCCTTCAGATGGGGTTCTTTCATTTTGAGCATGCTCAGAGCTATTCGAAATAAAATTATGGACCCTTCGAAGAAGAACAAGTCCCAGATGCGAAGCAGGATTTTCATGTGGAACACCCCAGCAAATAGAGTGAGGAACCAGTTGAGTGTTATCAGCGACAATTCTATATCGTGGCTACTCAAAGTGTCATCCAGATCTGGCAAGTAGTTACCTATCAGGTTCCTCAAAACACGTTGGTCTGCTTGAATACCTATAGAAAACACCTGAATAAATGTCTTGCCATCAGGCATGAAAATGCTGCCAGTTACCTATCAGAGAAGGACTATAGTATGATGCAGGTAACAGATCTTCCACTATGGTAACCATTATCCAAAATGCATTTTCTTCTTCTAAGAACAGCAGAAGTGATGCAGCTATCATGCCCATTCCTTGGAAATACCTGGAAACTCTCGCATAGTATCAAGCATAGACAATTTTGCAATTCGATGCTCACCCTATTTCGGGATAGAACCAAGCAACAGCCCCCAGAATTCGCCTCAGCCTGGGGATTCCTGTGCTATTGCTGTGGCTGAAACAAGCATTGGTTGGCATTGTATGCAATAAGTCTTTCTCTATTTGTTTGGAAGTGACAAGAGAATCACTGCTTGATATCTTCACAATTTCTTTGTAACACAACTCAGACTGCTGTTTTTTTTCCAAGGCACCAGATAATCGCATCCACATTTGGGGTCGCAAGGAGTGTGGAATGCCTGACTGGACCATTGAGAATAGTTTGTCTGTTCTGGGCAGTCTAGCCTCCACTGTATTCCAGCTTAGTTCTGATACTTCCTTATTATGAGAAAACTCCAAGTGGGCCACCCACTGCAATCTAGTGTAGTGGAAACAAAGAAAAAATCATGCCTAACCTCTTCTCAAGTCACAATCAGCCAAGAGATTTACCTATGTTGAGCTTCTTCAATGAAAGGTATGCCAAGCAGCTTATTGGAATTTTCCTCAGGACCATCTTCTTCATCTACACGAAAACCAAACTCATCGAATCTATATTCTGGTTGGGAATTAGGATCATCAGGAACAACTAATTGTTTATCTATCAAATCTTGGGGCCACATAGATGGAATCAATGCAGAAAAAGAACTACCAGGAGCAAGTGATGTACATTCTTTCACGTCAAGCCCTCCTACGAAGCCTTCAGCATCTTCACCATCATCAGTTTCAAGAGCTAACTCTAACTCACGTTTCTACAATATTAGATTTATTGGTAACAATAACAAATCTCTCATTCGATGGAACTTACAACATGATCTTCTTTGCCAACGTAGCCTTGGTGGTTCCTATTTTCGAATAATGATTTAGCTAGATCCATATTGTTTCGAAAACTTTGGGCTGTCAGTTAACATATGGTCAGAAAATTATATTTTAGGCCCAAATACTACCATTCCAAAGCAGAATTTGAATACAAACTTTGACAATCGAACTAAACGTCTAAACAAAACCAATAACCTATTATGTCAATGTCATCTTCTTCTTTATTGACACTTATACAATTCTACTTCGATATACAATTATTTATTTTACTTGTTTCATTATTTCAACCTTATCATTCATTTATTCACCACCGATGATGATATATATGCTATGAACTGTTGAGATACTTCATAAATTTGTTTATTACTCAACGATTAATGAAATTTTTGTTGGGATATCAAGTTTTGGAGAGGCAGAGGGTGTGGGTAAATAAAACAATGTTTATGGAGGTCGATTAAACATAAAAAATGTTCCGTGAATAGCATATAAATATGATAAATGACCAAAGGATTAATAAATTATCACATTATGTTTCCACTTAAGATTCATTGAGATGAAATAAAGAGCAAGAGGGACAACAGAAATATGACTCCTAAACTGAATTGAGGTCAGTTTTCTTTTTCAATACAATGTCTGCCACATTCAAATGAGCAACTTTTTCTTTCCTTTTCGGCGGTATCGACTGCTGACAGAAACGCTTGAAAGCCTCCAATTCTAATTCATCTGCATCTAGATCATCTTCCAATACATCTTTCGGATAGAATATGCTATCTGGAAAACAAAAGGATTTGAACAATCAAACAAAATGAAGCTAGTGGAGGGTATATAGGTTTAGTTTGGAAGTCCAAGTTTACTCACCATATATCCAATCATCATTGTTTGAATTCAACTTTTCTCCACCATTAGAAGTCGGTGTGATAGTGACTTGAGCTGTTGGACAGGGCTTGTTCACATCAGCCTCAGGTTTCACAGCATTTTTATCAACCTTTGTTATCTCGATACCAGGCAAGCCAGAAAGAATTTCTTGTGCATTGAATGGCGTCATAATTATAGGTTTTTCTTTTGATGGAGATCCAACAAACACATTCTGATAAAAAAAAATCATTTTCATTATTCTATTCTAATTTAACAATAGAGTGAAATCGCATATATTTACGCTAGTATTGCATGGTTAATGAGATTTCCAACATTGAACAATGAAAATGTTACGGTAACATTATATTCAATGGTTCATCTTTTGCAATGATTTAATACTATTAGTGACTTACCATATCAAAATTGTTAATGAGTATTCTGATCAGTACCTAAGAGACAGGGGTTTGGATATTCAAAATATAAATCAAACAATACCACGAAGTTTTTGTTGTATGCTCAACAGAGCATCGATTTCAACCATTGAATGTTTGGAAGGTCGTATACCTGACATGACAGAAACAAACAAAGAGGTTAAAAAATTCTTCTTCTTTTTTTGTTGCCAACATAACACCTTCACTTTTCATTGCCTGATTATGTCACACAACACAAGGAATGGTTTCGTTTATGTCATTTTATGATTTTTCCATAATATGTGGACTTTCATCGATTATTCATTCATACCTTAACTTTAGGCAGCAAATCCGCCACTGGCACACGCGACATTGGGATAGGAGCTGTACCGTTAGCAATCGATTGTTGCAACCGAGAACTCCTTATGGTTACCATGCCGTTTTCGTTGGTAAAAATGGAGGCCGGAGCGGAATTGTCCATACTTTTATCCACACCTAACTCATGTGGTGGCAGAATCGAATGGAAAATAGGATTCTTCAGAGTGATCATTTTCTTGCCATTCGGAGAGGCTGCAGGGACAGCTTCATTCGTTTTCTTGTTCTTCTTCTTCTTGTTTTTCTTGGCGCTTTTGCTCGGCTTCGCTTGGGAATCGGATTGCTGGACCAGTTTTTCAGTGTCAACCACAATGATGCCAGATTTTTCCACGTTCATCGATGAGCTCTTGAGGTCTGTTGTGGTGCCCACCTGGAAGGGGCGATTCGTTGAGGCCCCATCCACTTTCGTTATGGTTATACCTGCAATCCAACATAATTGAACAAATGAACATTGACATCTGTGGCAATCTCACCAGGAGGCAAACGGAACACAGGAAGTGGTAACCTATCTGGATCAAGTACAGTCTTTTTGTTCTCTTTCTGCTGCTTATTAGCAACTTTTTTACTCTCAACTACATTCTTGGTTTTATTCTCGACTACACTCTTAGGCGCAGGCTTCACAGGCAGCTTCTCTTCACTCTTTCTGTTCGGATCAACTTCTACGGTGACCGTCATTTCTTTCTTGATTACAGTTGGGGCTGGCTGGGGCTTCTTTTGTTCTTGTTGCTTCTGTTTGTTCTTCTTCTTCCCTGCTTATAATACCCCGATTGTTGAAATCACGTGTGCAACGGAATAGTAGCTTTCCTTACCGGCTTTGTTATTTTTATTGAGTTGGTCCGCGGTAGTCGTTTCTGTTGGTTTCACGCCGTCCGAGCCATTGACGAGTGTGTACAACAGCTTATCTTGGTCAGGAGTGGAGCCTTTTAGAGTAATTGTGACTCTAGGCGTCCCGCTTCCGATCTCGGCAACTCTCTTTATAGTTACCATAGCAGGGATTGTTTCTTCCATAACGTCAGTTTTATCACTCGCTGCCGCTGGTTCCAGCTGCTGTTGAGCCATCCTTCGCTTCTCTGCCTGTCTCTCTTTCTTCGATTTCTTCTTCATTTCCTTGGTAGCTGAAATAAAACTTGTTCCTTATAATTCATGCTAAAATGTTCGAATACTTCACCTTTGGCAGCTGCTGCTTCTGCTGCAGCTTTAGCTTTCTCTATTTCAGCCAACTTCCTAGCTTGCTCTTTCTTCTTTTCAGCCTCCTTTCTCCTCTGCTCCTCTTCCAACCTCTTTTGTTCCTCCTCCGCTTTTATCCTGTCCTCTTCCTGAAATCGATAGCATAAAAACAGACCGATTCCATTTCCTGTCTTACCTTTTTCATTCGTTGCCTGGCCTTCTTGGCCGCCTTTTTCTGCGCCAACTGTAGTTTGTTGAGTCCTGTATTGCCTTCGATGTAATTGACCAAGCCATGGATATCGTCTTGACCGGACGTCGTTGCCAAAGAGGAGTCCGATGATTTGACAGACGGAGCTGGGGGAATGTTGGTCGGAGAGGAAGGCAGCGGCACCCTTTCCTCCACCTTACTAACGGCAGTTTTGACGTTTCCATTGACGTTCATCTGGGTGTTCTTGCACGTGTCCTTGCTCCTCTTGTCGCGCCTCTGGTGCAGGCGTATCCTCAATCGATCTCTCAACTCGTTATTCTGGTGTGTGTGGATGGTTGAGGACTGCTGAAAAGTCGAGGGGTACAAGCGAGTCGGCTGGGGGATCGGGAGTTACTTACTGCTCCGAATACCTCACAATAGGTACAGTCACATCTCTGAGATTCTTTGAGGTGCTCACAGTTGCCGTTGCGACAGATATCTGGAAAAAACACATGCATTCTCGAGCTCAACTCAAGGCGTTCATAGACTCACTTGCTGCTTTCTCAGCGTGGTTCTCCTTATTGCAGGGTTGTTTCTTCATGGCGGACACAGGAGCCCTGCGACAAGAGAGACACTTAGGATAGAGTTTAATAATTGTAGAACAGGCTTACTTTTCAGGTGCGATCCCGTTTTTCTGCCTCACTTTGCCGCTCTCGCATTTTTTCGGCGCCCTAGAAGTTCTTTTTTATAGAGAGCAATTCGAGCAATAACAATAACTCACCCGGTCGTTTGTTCTTGTACGCTTTCGGGATCTAGTTTCAAGGGCGCGCTGCTACTAGGATTGCTGAAGATATCCTTCTTGATCTTAATGAAGTTCCTCACGTTCTTATTCATTTGCTCGTTTTTCATAATCGCATTCTTGTGTTTGAGAAACTCTTCGAAGATGAGTTTGGTACAGTTCAACTCGTTCAGGTCGTGTTTAGGCTTGGTGAAATGGATGTTGCACGTGGTGTTCCTTGTCGGGGCCTCTCTAGGGGCAGGCGACTTCTCGTCTTTGTCAGTCTCTTCAGTGCTCACTAAATCAGAATCTAATACTATGTCGGCTGGATTTTGGTCGAGTTTCGTGTTTTTCAGCTCCGTCAAAGCATGACCTGCACAAAACAGAACCTCGCTTAATATGTAGACTTTGACCGAATCTCGGAGTTGAGGATCGACGCTTACTATTGATGTGTTGATGAAAAGAATCCAATTCAACGAGATTTCGACACCTCCTACAGAACAACACTCGCTTGACGCTCTTGAGAAAGCTTTCGTTGATTTGATCCTGATCAGCTGCCAAAATACACTCGTATTTCGATATCAAACATTCTTCGCAAATACACTGGCCGTTCCGATCCAAGATTGGTCCAGCTGGATGGAAAAACGGATCACTTAGTAATCGAAAGAAGTGATGGTCTAATCTCCTTAAATCTAAATCATCTTTCCTGCAAAGTCATAAATATAACGTCACAAAGAGACAAACACAAATACTCTGGGCTAGTCATGTTGTCTGTCAAACGAAGAAAAACAATTGCAGTTGACGGTTTTTGCGACTACTTACTCTTTTTGTGTGCGTTCCATCCAAAAGTTGCTCGTTAGCACTTTTTTGTGGTTCCCTATCATGGCTTCTTCAATGTAATAAGGTACGGTACCTTCCACTAAACTGTGATCTTCACTGTAATAAAGAAATTGTCGCCTAGTAGTTATTGAATAATAATGTGAATTGTACAGGAAGATGACAATGGTGCGGTCATTTCATATATAAAATAAACAGTACTGAAGCATCTTGAAATAATGATTAGGAAGAAACGTAAGTACAGTATCCTTTTCAATTCGTCAAGTTTGTAATAATTATTCCCGAGGCCACCCAGTTGAAATTCTTTTTGCAATTTCTATAATGCTGAGTAATCACAAATATATTTCCATTGTTATTAATGCCCTATTCTTTTGATATCGCGGAATTCGTTTATGTTTGTTTCATTTTCAGATATGAAATATTACTCAATGAGCAATGCTGACTCGATAATTACAATAAAATCTGAAGGTCAACTTTTTCTTAGGAAATGATAGGCTTTGAAGGATTTCAAATATTCACCACTTACTTGATTTTTCTAATTCGTTTCTGTTCCTTGATCCACAAGTTTTTTAGATCCTCAAGAAGACCAAACATTGGTGGAGTGTCACCTGGACTCATCTTAGTCTACAAGAATGAACAACAAATCAGAATTAGTATATTTCCTCCATTGTAATCTCCATTATTTTTATGGATTGAGTTAGCATTGCATACCTCTAAACATTGAAAAATCTTCTTTTGCACATAGTCAGTTTCATAAAAGTAACGAATGAACACACAGGTGTTGAAGTCAATCCAACACACTGAATAAGTCTTGTAAATTATTACTTCCAACTCAGAAAATACTGAACTCAAGTTTTTTGCAGCTGATAACATGGCTTCATAGTAATAAAAGAGTCCTAAAACGAAAAAATGGCTGTTGACAGAATTATAGTCAATATTGAGATCACTGAATATTGCCAATTGAGGATAACTTGGGTATGTTTCAATTAATTTCAAGGTTTTTTTAGTACATCATGAATTGGTTCATACAAATACCAAATACATACTAGTGATGGAATGATCTTTGTCACATTTACTATAGTTCCACTGAGCAAATATGCAATACTCTCTGAGTAAGGCTAATATTCTCAAGTAGAGTTGACTTTCATCTTCTTCCAGCAAACTAAAAATAAAAATTGAAGGAAAGTATTTCCTGAATGTTTATGCTCTTTATATTTCATGATATTCAATATTCCAAAATTCCCTGAGGAAAATTATATCAAATAATACCTTCTGACTAATTCTTTCATTTCTGCAGTGAAAAAGGGGGAAAGCTTCTCTGCAGATGGATCAGGATTGGGATTGACAAAATTCCTATAAGCATAATGCATAAAATGATGCAGATCAATCCAATTTTGAGCTTTTGATGGAGACATGTTCTTAACTTTCTTCAGGAATTCTAGGAGAGTTCTCCTCTCAGTATCCGAAAATTCACTACTATTCAACCAATTTAACCCATTGGGAGATTGTATACTATTCAGATCATCAGGGGACTGAAAGATTAAATCCAATCAATTTCTGAAATGTTCATACATATATTCTCATACCTTTAATAGTTTGTAAATATTATCTTTCGGTTTGTCGTGTAGAGATTTAAGGAACTGTAGAGAATATATTCCTGTAGCATCATGTTCTGATATAATTGGAAGAGGGGCTGAAGAATGCTTGGATCCCATTTCAAATTCATGTGAAGCTCTTCGACAGGTTTGTTTAACCAAAAGTTCGATAAAAGACGAAAACTTATTCATATTGAAAATACTTGGATATTACAGATCTAATTTATAATCTATCTCACTCCAATTCCTAAAAAAATATAATCAAATCGCTTGTTTCACATCTTCAGTCACTTCAACTTTCAACTGAGGATAGATTAGGATTTCAATGTCAACTGTCAGGTAAATGTCAGATATATACTGTTCGCGCGCAGGGAAACGTAGATTACTTCTGGTGCATTTGAGTTACAGGATACTGCATACTTTGGATGCGCAGGAAACTCTTTACTCTTTCAAAAGTACAACAGGTGATTAGTGGATGGCGCCACGTTGCTTATTCGCCTGTTTATATAACGTATATTGCGCCTCTTTTGGATGTCAATTCAACGTCAGTATGAGTGACAGATGGAGTGTTTTGTGGAACTGTTATTATTTTTGACCAGAGATGTCACCCTTTGTGTCATTCGAGAATTTATTCTTGATTTGTCGATAATAGTGATTGTGACGGTAAAAAAAAATGTATACGGAATTTCAATGTGAGAAAATTTTAGTGGAACTTTGAATTTCAAATTCACCTTCTATAGCATCGAGTTTTATTGTGTGATTGAAGTGTCCATAAGAAACACTCAGTGCTTGTGTCACTGCATTATTGTACAAATGACTGTCCATCATTTTCCATATGTCCTAAGGTGTTCCCAAGGGTGTTGGGCAATTAGATTAGTCCAGCCTGGAAAATTAAACACCCTGGCTTTGCATATTCGGTGTAGTAGGTATCACGGAGTAAAACAACAGTTCGAAAAGTTTGCTGGAAATGTAACCATTCTAATTGAATCAGGGTCGGCGAAATTAGGAGACGAATATTTGGGACGTAATCGCGATCAATTAAAACGGGCTCATCGAGCATGTGTTCTTAAGTGCTTCCTAAAGGGACACCACGAGACTCGCGATGAATTTCAATGAGAGGAAAAGTCTGCGAAGTTTATCATCTGGAAACAACACCGACATTCAAATTAGTGTCATTTATTCATTCGTTCGTGAGTGTGCTTCCCGGTATATGAATTCTGTTTTTTCGGGCATGGATGAACAAAAAGTGGTGCTGATGAAATTACATCCACACATCTGAGGGAAGCAGCATAGATTTGTATCAAGCGCATCCCCTGAAAAGGGGTTTGAACATCACAGAGCATATGATCTATTGTTACGGAATCGCGCTCCGACATAAAGCGTTTTTCAATAAAGGCAAATACGCGTAACGAATACAGCGCTAGATGGGTTATACAGAGCGGTTGCGATTACGCGGGAATGCTAATAAACGAAATTACGCAGTCGTCAATGAACACTTAATCTGGGGTTTACAAGAAAACGCCTATAATCGTATTTTCTGTTGCTCTGTTCCTCAATATCTTCCTCTTGGTGCACTTCAATAAGGGAACGTGAGGGAAACGCAAGGATTAATGGATTTTCACACCCTAAATACTGATCAAGTTCAATCGCCCGAATGATCTCTGCAGTCATTTCAACAGGAATCTTCACGTTACAGAAAAATTCGCTCATCTCATTCGAAATACTTCCTTAAACTTTGTTGAAAACTCCTGACAATACGGAGTTCATTATAAAAATATCACGTGGGTATTTGTGAAAAACCGGTGGAGAACAATGCATTTCACAAACGGAAATGAAATTTTTATCTGAATAACCTCCGACGTGCCTACAAAGAAATATGCCACTACGATTGACATTTTCCATTTTGTCTCGATTTTTATTCACATTCATCGAGGAGTGATGGAAGAAGTTGTCATTGTGTGTCAGATTTGAAAATTTTCACGAATGTGGCCCCTGTGAAGTTCATTCCAGCTTTGATCGTATCTCCACTTTTTTCCATGTCCTCACTTCACCCTACCAAATATTTGACACGTCAACAGCATTCAGAGGATAAGATAAGACACGTTGAATTACAGAAAACTCTGAATACCAAACAGATTCCCTCTCTAAAAGTCATGACGTCACTGCGGAAAAGTATCGGTGCACTTGACACCTTGTGGATGCCTTGTAATCCCCCAAAAAATACCCAAAAATACGTTCTAATTTCCAGTGTAGCTCACTCTGAGTTTTCCTCGTGTAAAATTGATCGTCACCATGTTGAAACGGTTTTATTCGAACGAACAATTTCGAGTTATGAAAAGAGGCAATAAACTCGTGTTTCGGCGTGTACCCCACATATAAATCGCGCTGTATACGTCACTGTCAACTTGAAAAGGTCCGCTCTAGCATATAGTAATCGGGAACGTTCTGACACACTGTATTATTTCCACAATGGCATCACAGAATTAGTCAATTTTCATCTCTGGATAGTGGATTAATGCTCGGATAGGAAACAACATTTCATTTACGAAACATGGAACAGTTGTAGCTGTTGATCTCTCTTGATAACTTTCCTGAATCTTGATTGTCAACTCCATTTATGTCATCCATCATCAAATCGTCACAGATTTTGGCATATGACAAGTGACGTGTCAAAACAAGATGTACATAGTCTTTCATGTGTGCAATTTCCAAAATAACAAGCTTAATGTATTTTTGGGGCAGTTCAGTGAATGTTTTCACGCCTGTAACTTGGGGGAGAGGGTTTTTTCTCCGTACCCTGTATACCTAACTGGATGAATAGTCAGTCCTCTGCGATGGTTTCGGAAGTTAATGGACGAAATCTGGTGAACCCGTACAGTTTCAATTTATGATAAATGCCGATTTTATATCAACATTTCGCTATGGATGTTTCGTTGGGATTTTCTCCCAGTGGGATATTTATATACTCCCGTCGTCGGACACACATGCTTTCCCAGCTAGAGCCGGAAATATAAAAATCCGTAATCTCATTTTTAAAAGCTATTCCGTGGAGTAAATGATACGAAACGAATGTGGTTTCACTAAATGTATTCTTATGTTTTTGGAAAACGTCTCCGAAATGATATCATTTTATATTTTCCCCCCGTCTAAGCGACAACTCGCTGCCCTTTTATTATTCCTCTTGATTTTATTCACCATTTATCTATATGTATACGGTAGGATGAATCCTGAAAGAAAATAACGATATTTGCATGAATTGATATCGGTAAGCAAATGCCACAATAAAACTTTATCATATAACACTTGAATCCATCTATAGAACAATCTTTTGTTATACATAATGATGGAATAAGTGCAATGTTCATAAATTTTCAAAAATGCGATTACTTGAGACGAAATTCTGATAATCATACCCAGAAGAAAAGCGTATTTTATTCTAGGATCATTCCAGCTTTGGTCCGGAATAGCTATAGTCCGTTCTGGTTATGGGTCTTGATGGCTATGAACTATGATGGCTATGGACCATAAAGGCTATGGACAATAATGATATTGCGAAGTAACTTCAGACGACTTTTTTGTGATTATGTCATTTTCTACCAGCCAAAGAGAATTTCGAACACATTGTAGATGAAAGGGTTCCTTTGATGCATTCGCAGATGAAATAAGAATATCGAAACTCAAGTCGAGTCAAAGCTTCGATGATGTGCTATCAGTTCCAGCACGAGATTTCCCATTAATTATTGAAGTTAAAAGAGCCCCTCTCGTTCGGCTTGTAATGGACGAATCCTTTCGTTGTGGTCAAATAGAATTTTCAAATTCATAACCGTGTAAGGCCTCCCCCCTCCACCTGCCTATACGGTTGGCATACAGGGGTTGTCACTTGATTTACCAGGGTATCTTATGAAGAATTCAATCGTTGTAGAGTCATTAATTATCGTATGGAGGCTTCCAGAGCATCGACATGGACTCTTCATAGGTTTTTTCGTTGAAATTCAAGGCATTTGGGAGTTTTCGGTGGTTTTTGCGACTTTTTGGGATTTTTTGGAATTTTCAACATGAAATATCTCGAAAACTATAATAGATATCGAAAAACGGACTTCACCACCGTTTTCAGCGCCTTTTAGACACCTTGTAGACACTTTGTAGACGAGTTTTCAGGCGATTTAATTTTTCGGAATTTTTCGAAAAATCGACGAAAGGGTACCCCCTTTGGGTTTTTGGAAAAAATTAAAAGTCTTTGTAGAGTCTTCAATTTTCGTATGGAGGCTCCCAGAGCATCGACAAGGACTCTTTATAGGTTTTTTCGTTGAAATTCAAGGCATTTGGGAGTTTTCGGTGGTTTTTGCGACTTTTTGGGATTTTTTGGAATTTTCAACATGAAATATCTCGAAAACTATAATAGATATCGAAAAACGGACTTCACCACCGTTTTCAGCGCCTTTTAGACACCTTGTAGACACTTTGTAGACGAGTTTTCAGGCGATTTAATTTTTCGGAATTTTTCGAAAAATCGACGAAAGGGTACCCCCTTTGGGTTTTTGGAAAAAATTAAAAGTCTTTGTAGAGTCTTCAATTTTCGTATGGAGGCTCCCAGAGCATCGACAAGGACTCTTTATAGGTTTTTTCGTTGAAATTCAAGGCATTTGGGAGTTTTCGGTGGTTTTTGCGACTTTTTGGGATTTTTTGGAATTTTCAACATGAAATATCTCGAAAACTATAATAGATATCGAAAAACGGACTTCACCACCGTTTTCAGCGCCTTTTAGACACCTTGTAGACACTTTGTAGACGAGTTTTCAGGCGATTTAATTTTTCGGAATTTTTCGAAAAATCGACGAAAGGGTACCCCCTTTGGGTTTTTGGAAAAAATTAAAAGTCTTTGTAGAGTCTTCAATTTTCGTATGGAGGCTCCCAGAGCATCGACAAGGACTCTTTATAGGTTTTTTCGTTGAAATTCAAGGCATTTGGGAGTTTTCGGTGGTTTTTGCGACTTTTTGGGATTTTTTGGAATTTTCAACATGAAATATCTCGAAAACTATAATAGATATCGAAAAACGGTTTTCACCAGCGTTTTCAGCGCCTCTTAAACCCCTTAGAGACGAGTTCGCTGAACCTCCCCAAGAAGCAAAAGAAATTAATTCATATTGCAATTTCATTACTCGCGCATAGACTCCTCGTCCTAACGTCAACGTTAAAAAAGGGCACTTGGTAGAAGGGTTGGTGAACCAGGGACGAATGGCATTGACAAAGATCGAAAGATCATGTGATGGATTAGAATGATTAGAGTTGTCGGAAGAAGAGGGGTAGGACTGCTGCGAATTATTGTTCGTGGATAATACGCGGTCCAACTACAAACGTGTTCATACAAATATTGGCCACAAGCCACATGGGGGGGCAAGTGGAAAAAATTCATTAACTCGCCGAAGTTTTGATTAAAGTCCCGACGTCTATTGTGAATGCGCGTATTACAGGGCGTTCCGAATTTCAACGTGATATCTTTGATCAACCTAACCTTGAAGTATGGTCGATTAGAAAATAGGTGGATATTAAAATTTTGATGTGTATATGAATATTATAGCAAACCCCAATTATATAACGTTTATTCTTGAAATAATCAGAACCCTATGAGGGTCCCATAATCCAACAGAAGAAGCTGCCAGGCTATGAAATCTGAGCACTCCGAACGTGTCGTCAGGAATATCCCATCAAACGGCAGGAATTCGAGGGCTGCTTATTTTTTTCTTTTATTTCTACAGAGACAATCTAAATTAGAAGTGACGGGCTTTTAAGGACCGCGACACGCGCCAAATTGTCACATGTCACTTCGTGGTGATTCCCCGCGTTTCGACGAATTTATTCGAATTGAAGAAAAGTGTATTTTTAACCAATCCCTAGATATTGGTCTGCGCGGTTTCCTTTGGAAAAAAGTATTCATCAAGATATTGTCTCACTCGGAGCAGCAGCTGTCAACATTTAATTGAGAGGAAGACGTCCAATGATAATGATTTCCCCTCTTTGCTTCCCAACGTTTATCACGGAAATATAAATAATTAGGAGACGATAATAGAATAATCAGAAATTCCGTGACTTCTGTACTTATTTTCCACAAAACGGAACATTAAAATTGATCGTTATCTAATTACGTAGATCAGAAGAAGAACTTTATAGCTTTCACATCCACTGCGCTTGCAACCACGAGTGGACATGCGCACTCGAAATAGAAGACACGAAAAGTGTCAAGTGTGTTATTGTTTGACGTCAAATTTGTTTACGTTCCGCAGCGCCCTCAACGATGATTGAAATCGCCAAAAGCATAATGATTAATGGAGTTCAGTTGGGTGTATAACCTAAAAGTGCACTATGTAATTGGCGGGTGCGAAAAAACCCCTGCGAATTCGCCAGAAACACTTCCAGGCTCCATTAATCACTGGACCGTCCTCCCTTTTTTACTTTATTGCATTGGATACTACTAATCCCATGCCCAAATTCTGTCGCTTATACAGTTCCTCTCCAATTTATACTGGATGATTTGAATGAAAAATTGCTGTCCCTCGTATGTGATTTATATCGATGGCTTTCAGGACATTGGGTAGTACACACTCAAAAGATTCCCATTCAAATCAAAACAAATACATAATTGTCAAAGCGAAATACTCGAGACTCAGGAGGACCCTATGAATGAATTTAAAATAATGTTGTTTTTGCTTTTTCGCAAAATCGTTGGAGCATTTTTTTCTGATGATGGCCTTCAGAAACAGTGTTGTGTTCATGGGATGCAACGCGAAAATGGACAGATCATCAATCATCCCACGAAATGTTGAAAATTGATGCTGCCAGTTTGAACACCTGTTGTTCTGACTGCTGATTTATTCATCATGGAGTCAATCGTATCACAATTTCAGCAACGTTACCAATAGCTTGCGAACAATCTTTAAATGACAGATTTCTGTTAGCGTGACCTTGAAAAAATAGTCTATTTAAGCGAGATTGTTGTGGCAGTTCTCCAGAAAGTGCGGTTATTCTTCTTCTTCTTTTTTGGCCTCTTCCTATCAGAAAATCGGCCAGAAAGTGCAGTTATCTCTCTCTCTTTTTAGTTATTGGCGAAAAAGTTGCCATAATTATCCGCTAGGAGGATTTAGGGGTATAATCACGTGATTAATCATTTCGCATTGTTAACAAAACATAACGGTTAGGACTTGAATGGTAAATAAAATCAATGACAGAAATATTCTATCTTGCAAAATTCTCTCGAATGAATGTAAATCATTCCTACTTTCAAAAAGCTGATCTGATTTGTTTGGGCCACTCCCCACCACACGAGTTGTCAGACCTGAAAAACAAGTGACAGGTGACAGTGACAAGTGTTGTTGTCGCGTCCAGTCCACGTAACATCAACCATGGCCCTGTGAGAGCGATTAAAATGTACCGCTAAACATAATTGGATAGCTCAGGTGTGATGTTCGTCGCTTTTATCACCGCGAAGCACTTAGCAGAGACATTTTGGACAGTGAAAATCAGGACTTCTGGGGGGACTTCGGGTGGGGCGGTCACGGGGCGAACGTGGCTCAGCTGCAGCAAACTGGCGAAACAAGTTGCGAAGTGCAGAAGTGTAATTAGCAGCCCCCAAATGGTTGCTGATGATTATTATTGGAAGTTTTCGTTTCGTTTAGGGTCGGCATGACATGATTGCGAAGCATGAACAATTTTATTTAATATACTTGTTCCCTCACTGCTATTCTGTTCATAGGCAATTTTGTCACTTCAATGTTTTCTGAATACAGGGTGACTCAAAACATGAACGACCTCTGAGAGTACGAAACAATTTTTTCTATCCTATACTCCTGGAAGAAAAATTTGAAACTCATCAAGATTCTTCAACGTAATGCTTTGATTCTATATTTTTCAATTTTCGTAAACCAGTGGCGTAGCTACAGTGGTATGTTTCAGGTAAAAACAGTGTTTGATATCTTTGGTCTTATTCTGACTCACCCTGTATATAAAATATTATAGTATTACTCCGAAATAAAGCTTTCAATCTAGTTATTCTAGAGGAAATGAACAGTTCGATATATTAAAAAACACCGTGGTGTCAAAAATGTCAAATATTAGTGAAGCTTTTACGCGTGGAAGATTTTTCCTCTCGCATATTAATTTCCCAGAAAATTGTGGAGCTCTGCTGTGTTTGTTCCGATTATTGGACTGAATTGAAAATTCCACGACACCGGGAGACGACCGCTTAAAATTCATGAAATATGCAAATCCCGCCATATATCAAAATCTTCCACAATTAATTACCTTAACAAATCTTGACTACCGACGAACTTACTTATCATAATACAAGGCGCGCTAATGCCCGCGATGCCGGCACAATTTAATTACTATTAGACGATTATTTTTATCAGTAAGGAACAGGCTGGCGTCTACAGGAGCAAGCCAACGTTGTATTTCCACCTCTGTGTGTAATTTTGGGCCAGACACAATGATTACGGACAACTTGGATTCTTTAGACGATTTATGAACTAGAGATGATCTACTAGTGCTTTCTGCCAGACGTCAAATGTCCGGTCAAGATTTTAGACAGGAAAAGTCAAATCACCAACTTGTAGCACCTCATGCTTCTTTCACATTAAAAATGTTTCTCTCAATAAATTTAATTCTATTTCAAACATTACTTTCACAAACTTTATTTATTTCTCATTTTTCAATTATATTCTTTCGGCGATTCGAACCCGTGCTCGAAGATTTCGACGTATCATAGGACACTACTCTGTGGTCGATTCATTGAGCCTGTGTCATGACGTCACACTGATTAGATCACACTTGCGCGATACGATTGGGTCAGTCTCAGTCAAGTGACAAGTAAGTGCGTGACGTAACGTTTTCAATGACGGTATGGGATTGAAAGAAAACTGTAACCATAACCATAACTTTTCAACTATGACGTCATGTGAAAATAACAGGTGTAACCACTGTATGTTTCGTTATACCGTGATTGTACGTTTGATAAGTCGGTTTCATCTCATTCTGGTAGAAGTCACGTGATTTTCTCTAATGAGACGCTAGAAGTGATTCAGTTACGTCTCGCGGGGATTGTACAGATTAATTAATCCAACTCCTCTGACGTCTAATCCATTTCATTAATGGTGTAAAATAGCGGTAGCCAAACACCGAAGACAAGAGAAGCAACCGAAACCCGAGTAGCCAGCTAAACGAGTTGATCTAAGAATTCTCCTCCGGTCTGTGCATACATCTACATGCCGTAGTCGGTTCCCCTTCGGAATCTGCCTGTATTTTGACTTGTTGAAAGGGAAAGGGGTCCCTCGCGATTCAACATTTTCCGAGATAACTGTTGGAAATTTGATTCATCACAATTATAACAGTGGTTTATTGGTAAGAGAAAAGATTGCAGAATAATTAGTTGATTCAAAGTGACAAGACGTCAAGAGTAGGAAGAATTTCGCGAAAGCAAGAATGGACATCGAATTGTTGTTCTATATGCTGTATATCAAGAAAATAATAATAATAATAATAGTCAAATCAAATCAAATCAATCAAATGCGAAAAAAAGTATCCGACGGTTAGCTCCTTAAAATCTCAAGAATATTCGAAAAGATCATGAACTTGATGGTAAACGAATATACAGGGTGTCCCATTTGATAAAAGTTGACTCAATGTTGTCTGACCCGAGCTGAGCATCCTGTATATCTAGAAATATTTCAGGATTGTGTAATGTCGCAAATATAACAACTTGAAATATTTCTCTGTATTCTGATCCCTAAGTGAGTTATTCTACTTCCACCCTGTAAATAATAATCAAGCCGAGAATATTAGAGAAAATAAGATTCTGATCTGCACATTCCATATTTCGAGTTCCTTATACAGGGTGTTCCTTAAAGAAAAGAAAAATATATTTTTTGGATTCTCATTCATTTTGGAAGAAATCTGATCTCTTAATTTGCTTTCAGTCAATGCACAAATATTTCCACGCCGCATCATATTTTTGAGGAATTGATCCTTAGGTAAAACTATTTTAATTTTTTTAAGCGAAAACCATGCGTCGGACAAAGAAAACATGAGATTAATTCTGCTCAATAATGAATGAGGATCTCAAAAGTAATCTTTATTCCGGAAGTAAGCAGTGGCGTAGTATTGTTTTCTCCAGAAATATTCAATGCAAAACCCGTACGGACGCCACTGGTAGAGAAAACGAAAAATTTCGTATATCACAAAATGCACCTTGATGCATAGAAGACATGTACCAAATTTTCTAAGGATGTCTAGAATATTACCTCAGTTATTATTGAAAAACTGTTTTTTTTTTCAAAATTCTATCACCCTGTATCTCAAAAGTCAAGACTTTCAGGACATACGTGTATAGGAAGCTTTTTTCTCGAAATATGTCAAAGAATCACCCCTTCAAATATTAGCATGTCTTTAAGGAACACCCTGTATATTAAAGAAAATATCGTTTCAAAAAATTTTCAGGATTTACACTAGCATTAAAGACGACTATTGAACAAATCTCAATTCACACAATTCACAATAAACGTTCTCACCAATTTCCATAGCGATCTGATATTAATTAATAGATCGTAAGCAAAACACAGTCTACCCCATTCCTCCCTCCGCCACTGTCCCGACATGCAGCTCTAGTCTTCCGTTCGGTCGGTTGATTAGCGCTGCCAGCTCGGCGGCGTGTGGGCGTATCTATTGACACTTTTCTAGTAGCCAATGGGAACAGGTCAACGGTTACCTTGGTTACCATCTTTGTCCTTAGACGCGATAAGTCCCTTTTCGTTTTGGTCCTTTTGGCAGCGTCCCGGCGTCCCACACACGTCTATCCGAAGATGGATCGGATCAGGCGGATCCTTTTTTCTCTCACAAAAAGCCGAATTATCGACGCTCCTAAACGCTCCGAGATGTTCGGTCGGACGAAATCGGCTCAATTCCGAATGGGATGCGATATTTTCTCGGATAAATCTCTGAGAAATGTCACACTTGAAATGGGTGGAATTGTCATTCAAAATTGAAAACACACTGTATAAGTTGAGTTGAGTTGCCTCAGAATAAAAACTTATTCCAACGAAATAAAAGTGAGTGAGTGATCGTTCTCGTCTTGATTTGATTACCAGTATGGGTTTATTCGATGTCCATTTTCATAATCGTGAGCCACCCTTATTTGAATTAATTGAAATTAATGCATCCCTGGGAGAATTGGCCGAGCAGAAGGATGAACTTCCTGTAAATATCTCATCGATGCACGTATGTATCCGACTTTGAAAACAGATGATGCCTCAGGGAATGTCTCGTTTTAATAATTGACCAACTCGTGTCGAGTGTAAAGGGTGGAAAAGTCGTCATAAAGTCCTCAAAGGATTTTTGTAGGTTTTTTCATTGAAATAAGGGGTTTTCAATAGCTTTTGAAGCCTCCCAGAGTATGACTTATCCTTGTGTATGACCCTGTATATTATTGAATGTCAAACGTAGTCATAAAGTCCTCAAATAATTTTTATAAGTTTTTTAATTGAAATTAAGGGGTTTTCGCTATCTTTTGAAGCCTCCCAGTGTATGACTTAGCCTCGTGTATGACCCTGTATATTATTGAATGTCAAAAGTCGTCATAAATCAACAATATGTATCGGAATCTTGTGAGAATAACCTAATGATGATGGGCAAAAGTCTCAACTGTGGGAATATAAATCCGTGGACGAAGGAGCCCCGAAACGCAACCCTGAGTAACACCATACCATAATGACCGTCGTGTATCCGGAATTCGTTCGAATCTCTGCTAAAACGGTAACATCCATTTCATCAATTAGCACCGATGTTTACAATCCACCACTGCCCAAGCTGTAAACGGCCAAATCGCATCGTTTACCGTTGTACGATTTGACAAATTATTCAATTTTGTGTCTAATGGTACTAGCTAATGGTCATTTGCTAATGGTCGTGCTTTGTGCGAAAGGCAAGGTATGAACAGTTGCCAGATTCTTGGCCTGACACGATTATTGATGAATTTCTGAGAAACTGTTAGTTTACTGGATTTCACACTGGTTCATACAAGGGTAAATATTTCCCATTCGAAAACCGTCGAATATATTGTGGTGAAACGTAAAATTGTTTCAATTTTACACTCAAACGAACATTTCGAAAAAAAAATCACTGAATCCCTAACCGAACTGAATTGTATACAGGATTTTGGAAATATATACATACGTCAACTTGATGATATACAAGACATAATAATCAAAGTGTAATCAGTTCCTTCCAGAATTATATAACACAGTATAACAAAATCATGTCACCTAAAATTCACTCTCGATAGAGTATGTATTCCGTTGCTAGGCAACCGATTTGTTGACTGTTAATCAACTGTTGTCAGACATTTTGTCGAAAACTGTATATTATGTTTCGTGTTTCGTTCACAATTTATTGAATATGGTGAGTCTTTTTGATAATTATTATTGATTGTAGTAATATTATTATGTGTTTTTTTCGAAATATTCAAATTACGCTATTTCTTCCTGTTCATATTTCATTCGCTACCCACTTATATTTATCATGAGCTGGGTTTTGACTCTTAATAACTTTTTAACGACAACAGCTATCGAAAAACTGAAGACACATTCATAGGCGTACTAAATTTTTTTACAAGGGTTATATGAGAAATGAAATGAAAAGAACTTCTGTGTGCGTAAACATGAACGTGTCAAAATTTTCAACTTCTTTATCATTTCCACCATATCTGATTTCTGTTTGAAGGTTATTTGAATAGTAAGAAATGGGTCATATCAACAAAAGTTGATATCATTTTAGACAAGACAAGAGAGACAAACCCTTTATTTAGGAGGGTTATTTGAGAGAAGCGTTATTTGTAGATTTGAAGGGGTTTCGGGGAGTCTATGAATAATACACGTTTGAACTATCTAATTTTTTATTAGGGTCGGTTTCCCTGGTAATTCAATTATAAGTAACAAACAAAACAAAATAATATTCTAGACTTTCGATTCATTACATACAGTATATTCCATTAATAGTCACCAAACTAGATGCGTTTCATTGGAATTGGTTGGATGATTGTTATTGACCATAAATTTATATTTACAATGTATTTACATTATAATAACAAAACATTCTACTCATACATTCATACATTCAATTAGACAACAGGACTATTCCAGAAATTATTGAGACAGAGAACAGATCCACACAGGAAGCCTGATGCATAATCCACATACCAAAAATCATTTGCTTAGAAAACGCCCAGTATATTTGTAGCTATACTGAAATTGTCAGAGAACTATTACATCAAGTTTCCACTAGGTATTTTCGCGTGGCCCCATAATTAACGGATGACTATCCACAGGGTGATACCCGAAAGTCTTTCACAATGGCACAACACCTTATTTGCATGGCATGGCCAGCAGAGCCCCCAGATTCGACACGTCTGGATAATGTGGCCTGTGCTGCCACAGAACACCCAGTGTATTTTTCGATTGAGTAGTTCGTACATTTATTAGATTATCAGGAATCGCTATTTCGATTTCTATTGAACAATAACCCTGTACAGACAGCATGTTACATTTCACAACATAGGATTACATAATTTTCTTGATACAGAAAGGAACATTTTTGCGTGAGTATTACGCAGTTGTATGTTTGGGCTTTGATATCTGCTCGATTGTGCTTTATGATATGTGAAAAACAAACATACACGAAGTATTTCTGGACACATCCACAATTCACGTGCCTGTAAACAAAGTTTGTAGAGTATATGTACACAGTTGAACAACGTGGTAATCCCAAAGGAGCAGTCAAACTGCTCGAGGATCAACAAATGACGATCCATTATACAGTATGATCAAACAGATCAACTCCTAATTAATTTTCTGATGGAAAAAGAAGCTATCATCAGTTATTCGTAGAGTTTTGATGCATTATTCAAATATAATTTTTTTTTCTTGAGGTGGAGTTCGAATATAACCAACACCCTGTGCTTCGAATTATGTATAATCGCAACTTTCTGGAGTTTCCAAAAACTTGGAGCTGCTGTAAAATCTCGCGAAATCAACTTTTCGTATTATGTTATTCTACTTAAATGACACACTACCCTGTAGAAATTTTGGAATATTTAATTTCATTATGTGAATCCACATAGATTTAGCATGATTGGAGTTTCAAAAATTGTCCAACGATAATCAATAGCTGTCCAATTTCCCGAACATTTTGAATGATACCTAACCTTACTCTCTTTTTCGGAGTATCACTGAAAAAAAAAGGTATAGCAACACCGCACTTCCAGGCGAGCTGTCACAATCATTTGCGTGGAATTAAAAAAAAAAACAAGGATGATCGCCATTTTTCGTCATTGGGTGAACCTCTCGCAGCCCCAAAACCCCGACATTCCCATTGACTAGTACGCCTAGTACAGTTTCAAGTATCACATGTACGGCCACGAGAACGAGCTGCCCGATAGAAGCATGTCCCTGATGAGGGTCTCGATGGGCGTTTTGCCCACCAATCTGACGAAGAACAATTGCTCGATCACCGCCGAGCTGACCGTCCTCAAGCTGGGCAGCCGCAGCAGCAGCTTGCCGAATCTGGTGGGCTGGTTGGGGTACTGCGACCTGCAGTACTCCTCCAAGGCGCACTGGGATTTCTCCTGGATTGACTCGATGTGGGCCACGTCGCTCAGCCCGCAAGCGTCTGGAAAAAAATGGCGGTTCAGTGGTAGAAACGCGTCGAAATTTCACGCGAAATTGAAAAAACCTTGTGAGATATTCGGTACTAGAGAAAACATGGGAGGATCTCTTCAGAATACTCGATACGGTTCGGTAATCTGTCAACATCTGTTTTTTATTATACCCTCAAATGTCATTCAAAATACAGGGTGATTCTCCTAACTAAATCATTAGAGGTTTATGGAGAATTGACAGAGATATCAACAGTTCAATGTGATCTAATTCCCCAAAATATTTTTAACACGCTGTTACTTCCGGTTAAACTGGAAGTTATATGTTTTATCAAATAGAACACCCTGTTTATTTTTACATTCTCGAATCCTACGTAAAATTCTGGATCGGTTGCATTTCGAATCGCTCCTCTATCGTCATTTGTTTCCGAGATATTCCATTTTTTCGAAAAATTTTGACAGATGGACTGACTAACTAAAATGTCTGTATTATCTACAACTCTTATGATACAGAGTTCAATCTCTGATGTATACACATTCATGAAAGAGTATTCTATCAGGCATCCTTGACAGTTTTACAACATATTCAACAGGGTGTTCGATATTTCAGTTAACTTGTTGGAAACTTCATATCCCAAAAACTTCCTTATTTCAAATGAAATGACCTTGAAAATTTACACTATCCGACGCAAAACTTCATTTCCTATCGATTTGTATTGGCATACCATATTGCTAAAACGGGTATTTACAGAGATATCAACGAAAATGTGGAAATACGCTCATTTGTCCCATGTGCTTTTTCACAAGTGGGCCTTGGATGGTTTTGAATTTCATATTTGAAGTGTTGAAAGCAAGATAGCGTTTTGAGGTTAGTTAATTCTAGACTCGCGTTTTCTCCACGTTGTGATCGTTTTTCTCGAACAGTTTTCAACAATGGTGAAATCAGCTGTGGGTAAATTACATCGCTAATGAATCGATCTGCTGTTACAAGAGACGCTTTGGAAGCTTTAGAAACGAATGCGCGAGGCTCATCAGCTCCCTACTGACCTGAAGATAACATCATTTATCTCCCATTGGATTAACGAGGCAAGATGTATAACAATAGCAGTGCGATGGGGTTGCCTAAAAATGCGATTCGAACGGGAAACCGACAACGTTCGTGATTGGTAATAGCTCGGTGATTTGTTGTTCATTAGAATTGATTATAATCCATAAATTATCCGAGATGGTAGTGAAGAATTTGTAATTAAATTGTAATAAGCAAATAGTCAAGCTGTGGCTGATTAACATAATGTTGTAACAGAGCCGCTGCTTTCTTCTTCAATGGGGGATAATTAATTCAGAACTGTGATAATTAATATTGAGATTTATCGACGTGTTTTTTTCTGAGAATTCACCTCATTCACGCAGAACAAGTTCTCAAATCTGCTTCTCAACAGCACAATTAACCTTAATTTTAGAGAATAAATTACGCATTATCTACATTTCCTAATTGTAAGGATCCAAGAAGGAGGACTTCTCGGTTTGCGCTATCTACAGTTTCCTGTAAATTCGCTAGTGTCACGGAGATTAATTAGTTGCGGCCGTTGTTGGGCAATATGGTATCTTTAATGGGGAATTTCTTTCTTCGGAACGATCGTTCCAGATGCCCTCTCGACACAGAAAAAAAAAACACGTTCTTCTTCTGTTTTGTTAACACTAAAGCATGAATGTACTTCCGTGCGTTGTCATTTGACAAGGGAGTTATGACATATGAACTGTCAGTATCCACGTCATTTGTTTGGAATTGGCAACACTGTAGTTTCTGACAAGCTGTCACAAATTGAATGAATACGTATTCTTGGTGAATTTGTTATTGTATTTTTTAACCTCTAGCATGCAAACAATACTCTGTGTTTTCCGTGTAAAGAGACAACAACACAAAGACGCACATTCCTGTTTTGTTCAAGGTACCAAGGTTTCAGAGAATTTCCATAACATTCAGATGAAGAAATTTACATTAAAAAGCAATTGTATGACGTCTGCTCGAGATAAAAATGTAACTTTGTATAATAATATATTTGTTTGAATAACAGCTAGACCATTATACCCAACCACTTCAGAGATAACATCTTTTGGGTATTCAAATTTCTGTAAAATTGATAAAAGAACAGGCTTGTATCATATCGGCAGCATATTTCTTCAGTTCTTTTCGAAATATCTTCCAGAGCTCCATTAATCAATCAATTGATGCATCATAGTTGTTTTATTTGAGCAAGACATTTGTGACAGCTCGCCAGAAATTGCGGTGTTGCCGCTGGTCTATTTGTTCACCGATACTCCGAAACAGAAAGTTGGGTTAGGTTTATGATTCGAATTGTATTGGACCAATTACGAGTTCAGGAGTGAGCTAGATACTTTTTATTTTGCACTAATGACATTGAAAGATAATCAAATATGTCAGAACTGTCGTCCTTGAATAAATAGACTACAAATTTGATTTGGGACGAAAAGAATGGGTGATGTACTGTGTGTTTTCTTCCAATGATAAAGTCGAGTATGAAAAAGAATGTTAATTTTCGGTGGCGACCAGGAGACAAAAAAGGCACTGTATTAGATTGGTTGGGACGGAACGTCTTGCAGTGACACTGACCCCGCATTGACCCACCTACTATATCTTCTGCAGGTCTCCTTGGCTCGAGTAATGCTTGATTGATTCCGACTAGTTTTTTCGATTCTTTTACCGAAGTGCTAATAAATCACAATGAAATAGTGCTGGCTTGGGGATTACAGATGGGGTGCATAACAAAGCAGTTCGGGATTTTTCCGAACTGATTTTTAACACGATTTGGTTACGGCATCTTCTACATGCGTGTCAGCGAAAGGTTTTCACTGTGTCTTTCGTCGAGCGGTTTTTTATCGACTGATTTATAAGGGGTGTTGCGATCTCTCTAAGCGTGCATTTTTCATCGATGATTCCTAAAATATTCACGTCGGATTTTTCGACCAAAACAAAAGGACTGAGAGATCAGTTATTACTTCCATTTGTGTACAAATGATCCTAGTCAAGACATTAGAGCGAAGTGACAAAGAATGAAATATAGGGTGTTCTATTAGAAAAAACAAAGATAGCGTCACAAGTGCAGCATATGCATGGTAAATATTTTGTTTCATTATAAATTCAATTAGTGCCTTATCAGGAGATTTAATTTGTAACAAGCTGCTACTTCTTCGGAGATAATTCCATATTCACCACGACAATAAACAACTTTGACGATATTGAAATCATGACTACCACGAAGTGTTCTGACAAAGAAACTCCGAAATGAACAAATGAAAGGATTACGGAAAGTTTAAAATCCGCTCGCAATATTCTCTGCTCCTTCATTCCTCTATCAAGTAGACTTACATTAAGAAGTTTTAATTGTCCTTATTCCCATCAAAAATTGATGAACACAGATTCAGTGTGCAAGGATGTCTTTAATAATTGATCATTTTCGCGGGAATATTTCATTTAGAGAAAATCCAAGCACTACCCCGCCAAAACGCTCACGATTATTTCATACCCCACAACTTTGTACATAAAGATGGTTCACATTATACAAGGTGTCTCAAATCGGCTCGAAACTCGAAAGAATCCAAAACGTCAATAATTCAGCTGTGTAGACAAATGACATTGACAAGATACGAATTATGTGTTCCATGATATTCTATTTGTTCCTTGTGCTACACTGGTGATCTAATCACCCTGTAGTATACCAGCGAAATGACCTTTCGACACAACGAAAACCGGCGATCAAAATGACTAGCAGCTAGCACAGCAGATAGAAAAACTAGCAGAAGCGCATTCAGGCGCGTATTTATAGCGACATGTCAAATTTATAAGGAGAGGTCAGGAATTTTAATTTCTATTTTCGGAACGAAATGTAATCAACATGAAGCACCTAAGTATTTTAATGGCAGGCTCTTTTTACAGGCCGAGCATCGCCATGCGAAATTTATACCGTACTTATGCGTTTTTATGGAAAGAGTGAATTTCTGATGAGTAATTTTGGCATCCGAAAGTGCCAATTATCGGTCAGGAATATCTCAACTATAGTCTATTTATTGTTGCTGCTTGTCACTTTTTTCAACTAAACTCCGACATAAAAAGTTAGGTTATGTTCATCATTCAAAATATGTTTTCGACTATTAACAGTGGAAAGTTTTTTTAATATTCGTAAAAATTTCGACTAGAATTAGCGGATCAAAGATTTCCGAATTAATTTGGCATCGTTGTCAAGTCACTGTGGAGTGTTGCCATGATTATTGATGTTCAAATGTTTCAGCTTTGTCTCAACCAATTAGAAGTTCAGTGGTCCTTTGGATACTTTTTATTTTGTACTATTGGTATTGAAAGATAACCAAATCTGTCAGAACTATTTTCCTTAAATAAATAAACTATAGTTCGTCTGTTTCTTGAAATCATTTGTGATATCTGAATAGGCTACTCAACAATTTATTTTCAGATCAGATTTTGACATTATAAGGAAGATTTTCACATAAATGTGCAATATATTCATCTGTTTAAATATTAAATACAAATTTGTAACAAATCATACTAAGGACATTAGATATTGCAACTGCATGGTACAGTTATTAATTGTGAACCTCCTGTATGTCTATTTGATCTAAGTTTCAGAAAAATAGTGGCAATATTTCGTACAGCGCCTAGGCATTGATAATTCTCTACAATAATAAGCCATCAAAGTTTTAAATGGTGGCGTTGATGTGTTTACGTGTTTATGCAAAGAGAGTGACGCAGCAAGATGCGCGTATGAAAGGTGACAGGTCACACGCGAAGCGATAAACGTGGATTATCACATAAACACAATGGAGTCGCTGTCGAGTCCATGAGTTACATTATTGTTCTTCCTCGGCGAGCATTCCCTTTACTGCATCGCTGTTATTTTTTTTTTTTCAACAACAAAAAAGATCGTAATCGACAATATGCGGAGACAGTTCTCAACAGTTTTTTTTTATTGTCATGGCACTAGCAGATTTTCGAGAATATGTCCGCTCTAGTGCGTTTTTGTATTGAATACTAGTACTGAATCTCATAGTGGTTTCATGCCATTTTTTTGTTGGATAATAAATCACAATGGAAACCAATCACATTTGTCCAGTGAATAGGCGATGTTCAGGTGTTTACAACCTCTAAAATATACAGGGTGGACAGATGCATAACCATTAGTATCTTGAAAACAATACGTGATATGCATTTGGAAACAATAAAATCAAATATCACGTTGTTGTTTTGGCAGTAATTGTTGTTTGACAATTGACAATCAACCGATAGTTGACGGAATGATTATGTTTGCATGCTGTCAAATCTGAATATTCGAAAAATACTGCATTTTCAATGTGTCCTTGGTAAATGGTTAACCCTTTTCTTATATACAGGGTGTTTCAGAATTGCAGGGCAATATTTCAGGTACAAAATAAAGAAAAACGTTCCTATAAACGTGTGTCCTATCTCGATTATTAGCGGAGTTACAGGGTGTGGAAAATTAAAGGAAGTTCACAAATTTACAAACAAATTAATTCCTGAGGAAATTGAACGGAATTCGACCAAAAGTCAAGGGACACAAAATTTTAGTATCAAGTTGAAGAACTTCTTTAAAATTCACCAGTGGCGTATGAGCAAGTTTTTCTCAAGGCTTTTATGGCTTGAGACCTCGGAAAATGCAACACCCTGTATGGTATTTGGAAAACATTCACTTTCATATCAAGCAGCACCTATTGCTTGATACAAAATTTGAAAGCTCTATGTGCATCACCCTGTATATCCACATTGTGACTTGTAGTGATTCTTAAAACGATCATTTTGGGGGATCTTTTGCGTGAGAGAGACAAGTTAACACGATGATTATGCACCCTTATAGCCGCTTAGTAGGGATTTCGATTCGAGCGAAGCCACCTCTGCACCTTCTCTAAATTTGAAGATTTCACCACTCGCTTGATTTTATCAGGCCGCGCTGACAAATGTCGAGACAAGGGATTATCTCTGATTTATAGGCTATTCCAGATAACCATAAACCGACCAGATGGTATGTTGATTAGACGAGAACAACTTGAACTCGTAGTTTTTTCAATATGGCACCGTAACTGTTCATAGTTTATTTCACCCTGTACAGCATGTCATGATCGTGACGCACTTTCCACAAAATGATCATTCCGCGTAGTTTCAAGAAATCAAATTGGGAATTAACATGACGAATCTCGTCCGGATCAGGCATCATCAGATATTATGACGAATGGGCGAGGGCATCGCGAAGCCTAGTCGATTCTTCTATTATCTTAATTTTGTTAAATGGCGTGAATCGTACTGAATATAGTGTTTGCGGTGCGATGATGACGCCTAATGTTCAGATGCACTCACACACAAGTGAATTATCAGTGCGAATGTCACTGTTGAGCATCACGAATGTAATGTTCGGCAAGAATGCGATGCCTGATGGGTGAGTTGGATCTGCGTGACATCCATCATTCTTCAGATGAGTGAAGTTTTCGAGGAAGAAAAATGAAGCACAATTACATTTCAAGAAATAATCCCACATTCAGTTTATTTTAGGAAGGATCTCAACTTCTATTCCTTTCGTCCTGATTTTTCAGTTCGAGAGTTGTTTTATAAGGATAATATTGAAATACAAATTACATTTTCATATTACTGAAGAAGAAACGGTATGATAACGGGCGGTCGTGGTAGTAGACACATCCTTGTTATGATGGTTGGTCTAGTAGTCACTTCTATCAAACTGACAATGCATGAAGGCTTTTTGTTTTTCTCATTAAACTAGACAGATTGTACAATTGTATTCATTGCATCCGTGAATCAAAAAGACCATCAACAGATAATCCGTTTGGATAACTCAGTTAAAAAAATTTGCATCGAAATAAGTTACTGTCACCCTATTCAATGAGTTTCATAATTTTTCTGATGACTTTCAGAACGCTAATTAGAAATTGTTTCTTTTCCACATTCCCGAAACAATTAAACCAGGACAGGAGTTTATTTTTTAATCAGAATCAGTCGAAGTTTCTCTTGCCCTCATGGCCTATTAACATTTTTGGTATTTTGCAAAAAACACAAGATGTTTTGTTGCGAACTATAGTGGATTGGATCTATGAATAGAGTTTTGGGGATCCCTCCACAAAACGAAATGTAATCGCCCGTTAACAGAGGAACACTTTTCAGTCATCCATAAAACCTCTGGGCGGAAGCTTTCCCTAATTTCAATTTTTTCCATTTACTACGAATTAAAAGAAGGTTTCCGAGGTCGACCATTGTTTTTTGTCCTGAATGGTAAACGGAAGCTTCCATATGGCTTCAAAGTTTGTATAGAATTTATTAAAATCTTGCAGTATTATTTACAATTCAAAATAAGTATAATTTAATGGAGTGCTACTTTTTGGGTATCCAGATACATTATCAGCGCCTTCATTTAGTTCTCGAAGAACAACAGCTCTAGCAGCTGTGTCGAGCTGAATTTGAATAAAAGTCATTTTGGATTTGTTTATCCTAGCACTTGTCTTTGTTTACTTCTAGTTCTCGTGAAATTTGAATACCATTCTCGGATATCTGAACTGAAATCCACAATTGTATAAACTTCGTTTTATTTTTGAAACACCATGAACTGGTAATTGAAATGTCAGTTTCTAATTTTGTGTCCTGAAATTTGGAGTGCGCATGTCCACTCAGAGTTGTATGCGCAGGGCAGTCTCTTCCTGTTTTGACCACGTTTTGAATGGTGATGAAGACGTGAAAACTATAAAGTTCTTTGAAAGCAATTAAAACGTTCAACAGATCAACGTAATTAGATATTGATCATTCGAAATTTTCCGGACACAGTGTTTTCGTCTGGATTTCATTTGACATTGACAGAGCGGTGACTCGCAGGTCTGTGCAAAAGGGTTGGTTTCACTGTGTACGTTTTTGGTTTCTAAGCTATTTTTGCATAAAAACAGTGGAAAAATATACAGGGTTACCCATCGAAAATTCTAAAGATGATATCACGTGATTCAAAATGACTTAAAATTGCTTAAAATGCGTAATATTACTAACGGTTTTCGAAACATATGGACCCCCCTGTATAAAAAGTGAAAATGTGACTCAAATTTAAATACCTGGAAAGCTAGAGCAGGCCCATGAGAGAAATTGAGCTAGAATCGAATTCTGTATCTAATCCCATCGTTATTTCTGATAGTTTATCACGAATACAAGGCATACGTAGGACGTCTTGAAAAAGAGAAATCTCCGTTTAATTCGTAGCGGAATATTCATGAAACCAATCCGCTGTACAAATAAATAAATAAATGAATATCTCATCCACGCGACAACAAATTCTCTCGGCGACAAATTCCATCGCCGCGCCGTTGAAAAATCCTAAACAGATTAAAACGCTTATTTCCATCATCACACACGCTATATTGAATATCGCATCTCGTATCGTCTCTCCCCGACTGTATCTCGTCTCATTCACGCCACCCTTCGGCTAACCACAATGGATTTATGCGGAGAGCACAATCGTAACATGATGCCCCAATATCTACCCCAGTAAAAAACTTCTTATTTGGTCCTGCGAAGCACGCGCCTCCCGTGCGCATTGTCATAAGCGTAGATGGAGGTTTTCGAGTGTCGAATTATATCCTCGATTCGTTGCCTCTAATGGGCGTCCGCAGATAATGGAAGATCCCGAAAGGATTGGAGTGGACTGAAAGGAGTGCATCGGGCATTTCTTCCTACTATTTGTTCGAAAGCTTCGTGAAAAGCTACGTTTAATTTGTGGATTCGAAGCTGGAATAGTAACTGCAGCTGTGAAGCTAATTGACTTTTAATTCGTTGAAATTAAACTCTCTAAATACTGGAATAACTTTTCGATATTGAAAAACCATACTATTGTCTATTTTGTAATTCTGACGTATTTGGTTATCTTTCAATACCAACTGTGCAAAATGAAAAGTACCTAGCTAACCACTGGGAACATTTAGGCATCGATAGTTGGCAACACTTCGCAGTGACAACGATGTCAAATTCATTTGGGGGGGGAGTCTTCGATCTGCTAATGGAATTTGTTGATTCTGCTTGAAAATTCCAAAAATATCGTAAAGGTTTTTTATTACAATTTTTTTGCACATGGATACCCTAATTTTCAATCGAAAATTCTCACGTCAATATGTCCGCTTTCTGAAAAAAGTTGGCGAGGTTTTTGTTCGTTGAAATCTCTATTTTCTGATGGAGTAAACAAAATACAATGCTGCGATGATTTTTTTTCAGAAAATGCAAGAAATAGATGGACATTGATGGACAAATTTGGTATTGTAATCCATTTTTTCGATAACTTATTCGTTTGTATTATTCAATTGGACAACTTTTTGGTTGATTTATGAAAATACGGAATTTTTGGAATAATTTTTTTTTATGTGGACATAACCAAAAATTTTCTAGCGACTTCTTCACAGATTTCAACCGAATCAATTGTGAAATATTCACGTGCGACTGTAATTCACGCTCGCCCTGTACAAAACACGAACGACATCAATTAGGCGAGGTTTCAGCTCGTTTAGTCATCAATATAAGAGCATCGGCGAAGCTGCGGTGATGCTGAATTAAAGCTTGAAGCCAAAGATAATCGTCTCGGCTGGGACAATTAAGGACAAGTGTTACTTACAACTCCTTCGGTAATGACTAATCTAACGAAGTTAAATTGTTGAAAAACACCAGCTGCATCACAAATAATGATAAATATAGCCGGACAAATTGCGTAACCATAACCTCGAATTAAGAACAGTAAAATGTATATCTGGAGATGTTTTTCTTTTCCAACAACTTCAATTGTTTTACCTCATGCAATTAGGTTCAATGAGAGGGGGCTCTGGTTAATTTGGACGGAGGCAAATAATTCACGAGGAATTACGTGAACGCTCCTACGATTTCAGTGTACCTGAATCATTTTCACGAATATTGTTTTTGTGGTTGAAAGTCCCCAGCATTTTGTCGTTGCGAGATTTGGGCGCCAAGTGTGCATTAAACTCACATGATTAACTGGTTCTACATTGGATTTAATCAACATTAATGACCTCAATTGATATTCATTGATGGGAGATCTCCCCACTTATATGTTAGCAAACAATATATTTGTTCAGTTTCCACAGATATTTTTCATCGTGTAGAGAGATGATTGGATTTCTTGACCAAACACTTGATGTACGATCTTTAAACTATTGAGATCACTAATTTTTGGAAAAAATACCACGACACGTCGAGAAATATACCCAAAGCTTTTTCCATGCAATATTTTTCAGAAAAATTTCGTTTACATAGTTTTTCATGATTTTCTTCGATCTTGAAGCAGGTTTGAAGTTTGAAATTCCTGATTTCGTGTTCACTCATTTTATAATTGAAAAGTACCCATTCGATACTTGTGCAGCGAGCCCTGCAGTTAATGGTGGAATCCGAACCACTTCTAGGGGGACCGAACAACGAGAATGAAAAGAATTTTTTATGGGACGTCAGTGGTTTGAATTTCCGACGCCTATGGCTAGAAAGGCGCGCCTATGTTCTCGTGTTTCGCATATGGGTAATTCGAAACCGCATCAAAAAGACCAGCTCGAATTTTCATAAAGCTCAGCAGCGTCGTGTCAGAGTACAGTTTGAAAGGCCGCGGAGTTGCATCATTGGGCCCTTAATCACGTTTTTCGAAGTGGCCATCGACCCTCTTACCAAAACAGCTAATCGTCGTTAGGGTCTGTTACAAAAAGCGTCAGTCGAGATGTTATACGAGGTATTCCAACGAAAATATCACCGATTAAATCAAGGAAAACGGATGATATGTATGACCTTGAAGTATCTTGAATTCTGTTCATACTAATTCTGAATTTCATAATAATTTATTGAAGATTTATTCTCAACCGGATGAGTACTATTCAGTGTTCATACAGGGAGAGTCTAAAATGTGTACCAAGCTCTAAAAAAAGGAAACTTTGATCAAAATATGTTGTGGCCCAAAATGCATGCTAATTCCAATCCTGTCACTCCTTAAAATCTCCCTCAGAGCTTGTTAAATACTAAAAACAATTGGCTCGACAAAAGGCTGCTGTATATAGAAAAAAAATACAAGCGAAATTGAGTTGGGAAATGAGAGAGAAGAATGCAAATAAAGTTGAAATATTTATAGATATTGTGAAGAAAGAACGCAGTTTAGTTCCATTACACGGTAGATAAACTTCTTACCTACTCCTAATACCCTATATAACATGTCTTTTTTGGTGTGTGTTACGCCCCTTTGTGATATATTATTTGCTTTTCGACTTTTTGTCAGTGTGCACGAGTTTTCGACGGTCCTTTCAGAGGTCCGTACGGCAAATTGGTCTAAACATCTGGGCCTTACTATTCATCCGATAGTAATAGCCTTTTCTATCCCCGAAGAGGCGTGGAAGTCATTTAACGCATTGGGCGATTCGTTATATTTCTTCAACTAGTTATTTCGGATCTTTTACATACGATTCGGATCCCAAATGACAGCTGGAGCCAAGCTTGCAGCCCAAGAGCAGAAAATAAATCACTGCCAAGTGATTTCTCAATTACGAATCGAAATTATTGTTCCTGGATTTTTTTTTCATCGAAAATACCCAAAGATAATCGAAAATCTTTATTTTAACCCTACCTCCCGTGCTAATAGTTCACCGAGGTCGATGGTCTAGCCCTGGCGATCTCACTTCCGAATGCTAACTCCGTCCGCACCATATTCGCCAGATAAGATTTCAATTTAAATAATAATTTATAGTGGAGCTAAGTTATTAGGGTTAGCTTGTAATTAAAGGCCAGCCAGATCGAGATCGTGTACCGATAGGGCTTCGAGTTTACAGTTTTTTTTTCTAGCTCTCGCTTCCATTTCGACTGGACCGTGTGAAGTGATAAGAGATATCACGTACCGGGTGTTGACTGTTCATGCGACACCGATTTCGCCCTAATAAAGGGACTGATTCGTGTTGCTTCAGCGGGAAACTTCGCATATCTTGGCCCTCAAGGTTTTTACATAACTGAACTCACAGTGGGGTTGCTTGGGTCTGGGCCCTGCTTGTCAAATGTCAAACATGTCGGATTTCTACGGAATCGAATGCCAGGACCGGGTCCGGCTTGAAAAAATGATAGCCCCTACTGAATATCCAATATTAAATCGAAAATAATAAAAAAATTATCAATACGTACATTTTCTGTAAAATACTTTAGTTGCATTCATAGTATATTGAAGTATAAGTAGATAAAACGTACTCGAAAGTGTTTTAAAGACCAGTCATCCACGAATACTTTACGCTATTTTTTGTATTGGTGCACTATGAAATCATATATACTGGTATTATTACTACAGAGAATAGAAATAAAAACTAATAATGCAAAATGGTTGATGTGACGTCCGGATACCTTTCGTTGTCATGGAAACGAGAAAACAGATATTCATTTCTCGTTTCTTTGTTGATGTTGCCATGGTAACGTTGAGGCGTGCTTCAAATGTGTAAAATGGGGCACCAATAAAAAAAAGAAGTTAATAGTTTTCAAATCTTTTGGACTATTCAAAGCGTAGTCAAAACATAAAGAGGTTGCTTGTAGAATAAAAATGCAATGAGACGTGAAATATTTTCGGTGTGATTTTTTGACGAATGTTAGATGCGATCCTAGATTTGAAGCGAGCCAAGCTCTTCCTTCAAGGTCATCGGTTTCTTTGTGGCCGCACAATGGTCCCCAACCAAAATATTTTATTACATAATTCCAGGGTGAGGGGTGAGATTGCGGGGTGAGAGCGCGGTATTAGTCGGAGGGTACGTCCCTAAAAACTTGATGTCGATATTAGTCACGCGGTAACATATTGCGATAAAATTGTCGCAGAAAAAAAAACGGTCCAGGCGCGTACGCCGGAAATTCACTGGACGAAATTTGCATCCGTTTAGAGAGTGTCTCCGTGTCCGATCCGAGATCTGCTGCGTTTTGCATGCCTGGCACGCCGCAAGGGGATCCGGAACTTTCCGAATAACACAATTTGGTCGTCGCGGCGATCCTCTTTTTCGGTTTTCAATATGGAAGCGCCGTCGAGACGCCGACCGGAAGCACTTCCGTTCGCTAACAAGCCGTGAAAATAAATTTTATTCGTTCCGCGAGACGGGATTTTAAGACGAGTATAACAATATCTCCTAATTGATGTTCTGATTCGAGATTCTTTGATATCGTGGGACAGATTTCGTTATCGAAGGGTACAGAAAAAGAAAGCGGTTTAATTGAATTGGTGACACGATTTCGACCTGGATTATTCCAAATTATCAAATATAAAAAACCGTTTCAATCGTGATTCAAAATCGAAACTGATTCTTTCACTTCCATCTCTATTCGATTCGAATGGAAATAAATCGACTCATGCATATGAAATATATTTCTTCCCTTCTCATTCGTGTCGCTATTGTCTATTTTCGAACAAAAATGAAGCACCAATATTCAGAATACTGTTATGCTTCGACATAAAGTTATATTCGCGGAGACAGTTATAAAACGAACCTGACGTTTCAAATATTTTATGCAAAATAAATTCACCACGGCGAAATTTAAAGCACGACGAATTTGGCATCCCGGTCCACGCCAGGGGCGTACCGATTCGAAAGTTTGACAAAATACCTAGTGAATTTCAGAATTTATTGTCTGCCGATGACGATTTCGTACGGGAATTGAGTGGGCCACCCAGTATAGAGTCCAATTTCGTTCGATTGATTCGACCTCGTTCGATAGGTTTCCAATTCGTTGGCCCGTAGAATGAGTCAAGTAGTTTATTATTCCTGATTATCAATCTCAGCTCCCTCATCTCCAATTTGGACCTGTCGCCGAGGAAGTATTTTTCCATCCAATAATCACCGCGAGACTTTCCAGATATTATTAATGATAATGACACAAAGTCCGAAGCTGAACACGTGGGCACCGGAGCGAAAATTATTTTCTGAAACCACTCTCGATTTTATAGCATTCGTCTCGTCGTAAAATATGTGTGACCTTAGCAAAGGTCACGTTTTACTGTATTAGGGTATAAGTTTTCCCTTATGCATCGTAAATTCTCGCAATTAACCCCTCTCGACCTTAGGGAGTCACGAGGTAAAAAGTCATAGCATTATGTTTCCGAAAACCATTCACTGATTTTTTCAAATACCACGGAGATATTCGTATGGCACAGGTGCGGTGTCTTTTTCTCATAGAACTTCAGAAGAATCAAAATATGAATTTATTATTATGTTTTTTTTTTTCATTTCAATCGATAGATTTCGTATTCATTTTTTATTGGAATTTCAATGAGAGGGCATTACAATAGAAAACAAACGACAGAGGAACAATCCAATGGTGGTCAATTAAAAACTGATGCCCTATCGATGATTGAATGAAGTAACCCTTGAGGGCCAATCTGGCATTCTCGACTTCATGCTGAGTCATTGCGGTGAACCCTAATCCCGAGACGTCCCGTATGATTTGTTCTCTATTTTCATCAATAATCTAATTTGCAGTGTAATTTTATTAGACTTGGGGAAGGTTGAATTCGCTGGTGGAAACGATAGACCAGTCAGTCGACCAGTGCGTTAGGATCGCAATAAATCCTTAGTTAATAGCTATGGTACAATGGCAAAGCGTCGTCGTCGGATTTTGTGATACGCCTTTTCACTGTTTGCCACCCGCGTACGGTGAGTTTACCTAAAACTCCCGATACCTGCCACTAAGGAAGAGTTCGATTCTTCAGCTTCCACCCCTTCCCCAAAGGTGTGTAACAATAGAAAAGCAATTATCAATCAATGTCTTTCCCGCATGACGTCACAAGTGCTAAACGGTCGCGGACAGCGATATTGTCAATTCATTCAAAGAAGTTCTGACAGAAAGCAGCTACACTGCACTCAAAAAAAGCAGACTATAATTGATTGCAAAAGAAATCAGTCACTGCTACGCCACTGACTCAATTGGCAAGGAACACAATTTTATTGACAACGATGACATGGAACACGACAATTTTTATCTGACTGTGCTGGGCACAACGTTCTTTGCCTCGTCTTCTTCATTTCACCCTGAATTCAACTCGTATTTAGATGACATAAACAATTGGCGAATGGATTTAGGATTGCAGCGCCAAAATGGGCAGTCACAGAACCATAAATGTTGACATTGGATGGTTTCATTGCATTCGGTTATGTGTTTTTTCCTTAGTATAGTGCGAGTTTATAGTGAAAATGAAGACATTTATCATAAAATCAACAAAACGTAATACCAAACACAACATTTCTAGTTATTTTTAGTGCCACCAAGTTCATTCTCCAATCGATTGTTTTCCACTATAAATAAATATAGCGACGAATTATCTTTTTTTTTTCGACTAGGTTGAACTAAATTTCCTCAGTTGGCAACTCTGACAAACTCGATATTTCTCCTACATTTGTGTTTTTTCTGAACGTAGCACCACGAACGATTTTTGAACGCTCAAATACTGACCAAAAGCAGAGAACGGAAAGATAACCAAATAATCAGATCATCTCCGTTAAAAATTCATCTATCCGGGTCCATTCTCCCCGAGCTATATTATCGTATGGATGGCGATACGGAGATGGAGAGGCCCTGGAAGTGGATCGGCTTGTTACACCCCGAATCACTACCTCGAGACAAAAGGAATGCGGGGTAGTTTTATTATAATGGCATCATAGTGCAAATCTGGGGATTTTAATTTTTGGGGATGATGCTTCGCCCCTCTGGCGAGATTACGACGGAAGGGTGAATAATCCCTATGTGTCGATGGTTTGTTGTCACTTTTTATTTGGACCCTTCACTTTATAGTACAGTCAATGTTGGATTCATTCATCTGATTATGTTAGCAAGAATCACTGAAATCAGAATGGATGAGGTTGTAGGTGAAAGTTAACAGACGAAAACCTGAAGAAATTTTCAGGAAAGTGGGGAAAAACGCCTGAAATCCAGTTACCAGGTCGGGTGATTCAACTGGGAGCTGCTCCAAAAAGTTTGTGAATTTGACTGTACTATTGAAACACTGATAACTTTTCAATTCTGCGACCCCAGTCAGGAATTGCGTGAAATATGTGCTTCGCCACACAGACCATTGTTTAGTCACATCAAAAACAAATAGAGCTACTGTAGTGTGGTTTGATATTGTCAAATTCAGATGAATTTTTCAATAAACTTTCATATTAGGCTAATCATCGTAGATTTTGTAACACCCTGTCTCAATTTTGAACGTGATTTGACTTGAATGGCCGAATTAAAATTGAATGGAGTTTCGATTTGACATTGTATTATATTTATCTATTGTTCGATTTGCGAGCAATGAGTAAAATTTTGAATTCAACCTTGAGCGAATGGAAACATTTTTATTTGCCTACAAATCTAACTGAACTAAATCAGTTCTGATCAATGTAGTAAAAACTGCTTATCTCCTCACGAGTCGATGCTTGGTTATAAAAAGAATGAGAGACTTAATACGGTTTCTTATCAATATTGAATAATTAATGATACAAAAAAAAGGTCAACTTTCCGATACCCTCTCGCAGAGATAGCTTATCATTCTAAGCCGTCTCGATTCCATAGCATCACCAGATAAAATATCTTGAATAAGGGATTTATAGCCTTCAACTGATATTTCACAATGTGGAACCGTTATTAATGGCTTCCTTGAAATTCGAGCTGTGATACGATAGCAAATGAGGTTTATTGTCTCCGGATTGTTGAATTCTAACCCCGTTCATTGCGGTTTCAATAAAAGCTAACAACATTTACTGTTTCTAAATTTTGTAATAGATAATCAATAATTTCGCTGCCACTGAATATTCAAAGAAGAAAAATCGAATCATTTCGAATCACAGACTAAGGTTATCCGAATCATCAACGTCAGCATTATTGAGATCGGATCAGAAATTATCGTGCCCCAACCCACACAGGGTGTTCTCCTAAGAATTTAGGGACGATCATTGATTTGTTCGGGTTTATTCTGACGATTTTCAGGGGAAATACATTTGAGACTCTTCTTGGTCTTGGTACGTCCATGTCTTCGGTTCACGTAGGTACTCGACCTGCCAGCAGCACTGCCGAGAGGAGAATAGTCCAGTATACCGGATGTCCTAAATACAATGTCACATGAAATACCTAAACACTCAGTGATATATTGTTTATATTTTGGTGAAAAGTTTCAGGTTCTTGGAAATGGGCTTGTTGGTACAAAAAACTAAGTGAAATTATGATTTAGGGACGATTGACTATCACTGGGTGTGCAAAAATGACATTTATGAATTAGTATTTCTGAATGTTCCTTGTTATTTTATGATTCTGCATTCTATTCACGAGAATAACAGGCATTCCTTTATATTTCGGTTGGAAATTGCAGAAAAACCACACGAATAAATTAACTGCAATGTTGTATACGTAAACGTCAAAGTTCAGAAAAAAATTGGTCATGGCTTTCTATAATATCGTTACCGATAGATGTCATAATGAATTGGTCTGTTGACATGTCACTAAAAAAATTCAAATATCTCGAAAACGGATCAATTTTTCGTCTGTTGACAGGATGTCCCACAATGTTTTTTTCAGTATGCATTATGGGCCATGAACTTATCGATCAAACTATATTTTTTTTTCGATGTACTACCAGTATATTGACGCGTTTTTTTTTTCATCAGGCGCTGAATTGGACTTGTAACAGTGAGTACCGGACTATAAGGAGTAGGTACCAGATTGCGCGGTACTCTCAGAGATGGCCTCAGGCCGTAGCCGTACCATAGAGTCACGACCTTTCGTAACCTAACCTGCTTACAAAATTTACACGCGCGAACGAGAACCCGTATCATATACAAGGTACGATACGATGCGGTGTACTGGGTGTACAGTAGAAAAGCCGTCCGGGCTATTCGGAGAGATTTCTCGTTATGCGTGGAATGTTGAGTGGTTTTTAGCTCACAATAACTAGTCTATCAAGCGCCATCTCGCGGTGACAGCAGGATCAGTGATTGGCACATGGGTTCTTGATAATTATTCACTTGTTTTGCTCAGAGTCACTCGATTCAAGAGCATACCCCAATATCTAGGTTAAGTTCTTCATTTACTTTGAGACGTTTGCATAGATGATTTGGTGCTTATTTGACGAATTAATCCACTATGCACATATTTTCAATGCAGAAGAAGTTCTATCATGAAAAATTCAACGGGTTTTATATTTTTCCGTGATTCTTGACACGGACAAATGAATCAGTACTTCTGTCAATCAGTAATTATGTCATTTGGCCGAAATATTTGATCCGATAATGGTTGAAATTTCGGGGTATTGTTGAAAAATCAGACAAGCGGCAACACCGCACTTCCTGGCGATCTGTCACAACTACCTTGCTCAAATAAATAGCACATAGTTTCTGGAGGGTCCGTTCTACCTCCATCATGCCCGGAAGCAAAGGGATGTTTCATAAAAGTGACATCTGGTGGTAACCAATGTAAACACAAAACGAGCGAACAAAGACTTCCCTCGTGCACGGAATGTTTACACCGTCTCAAGTTATCTCACTTTCGGTATCACATGCTCCATCGCGTAATTAATCAGTTGAACAAAAGCAGGAAAGGCTGTTGGAGGAGCGGGTGGGGAAGTGGGAGGGAAGGAACGGGTTCGCCGTATCCTAGCACCGATTGTTTCTATCCCTAACGGACCGGTCAGATCGCTAATTGAACATTAAGTCATCCTCTCGCTTCCTCTATCCCGGTATCGAAAATCGCATGATGGTCGCCCTTATTGAATTACCGTTGGCCCAGTCATATCTTGTATTGGTCTGCTGTCGTTGTCTCTTTGTTTCGTGGTGCAGCGATACGAGCTTGGATGTCATGATTTCAACGGCAGGCCGAGCTGGTTGTACAGGCGACTGGCCAGAAACTTTTCACACGTGAAACCGCTCTGGAACAGTTAGAGCATTGGCGTGCCCAGCTCAGCCTAAGCAGAACTCTCAGAAAATCACGGAAGACTGATTTTTAAACTCTGGCGATGACACATCCGAAAACTCCATGAGGAAGTTTTGGTTGAAAATGTCCACTGTGATTAGTTTGCCTCAGAAAATCGTATGAATTTTCTCGATAGCTCCGAAACTATCAAAGATAATCACGAATTTCTCGCCAAATTATTATTCATCACGAAAATGCGCCACTTCGCCAATTCCACCAACTTCCTATCTTGAAATTCAGATTTATTTGCGGCGATACCAATTCTTAGCTACGCCACTGCCTATTCCCGCCGTTTTATCATAACTAACGAATAGCTGACCGTGCTTGATACCGATGGTCAAAATGTAAACACCTATTTGAATACAAAATCAATTAAATACATCCCTGTTCATGCATTCCCCCTAATTAACGACGGCTCCACCGTACTTGTTCAACTGTCATTTTCAATGTTCCGGTTAAACCGATGAATGTCAACGTGTGGAATTACACCCTCAAGGCAACGTAACTATGCGACGTATCGTAAAATCGACAGCTGTCATGGATGCTGTCAAGTGTCATCGGAATTTTTAGTTCCGTGGTTATCACAGCGTCAGATTTCACCACAGATGCAACAGAATTAATTCGTGAAGATGATTATCGAAGATTTCGCTAGTTTGCATAATTAGTTTGGGAGATAAACAAATTACATCAACCAGCCAGTGCAAATATGTAAATACGCTCCAAACACATGTTATTGGTTGCCCTGTTACCTATAATTAAACACTAGGAATCATCGGATTCCATTATCTAATTGAGCCATTCTGCTTTAGACTGCGAGGAAAACATCGCAGTACTTTCAGTTAGTTCCTTCTAGATAGCCCCGAGCAACAGTCGACCTACAGATCGCTAGGTACATCTCGGGCGGTACATACCGAATGGACTTTGACCTTTGCGTTTGACCTGCGAAGACGTTTTATATTCAACGCAGCGCGAGGTACGAGACCACGGCACGGCAAAAGATATCCCATTCCTAATATCTCGTGGCTTGCACAACAATGAGAAGAGTCGGTTTATCGAGGTGGGCCACATTTCACCGAAAAGCACCGCTGTATTTTCGATTAGGCGAGATCAAAAAATTATTAATTCGACAAAGCTGCTTTTATGAATTCGTCTAGAAAATATTAGCTAATATCTGGAAGACTACGCGTTGAAACCCTTGAATTTGGCGAGCCTTAAAAGAGAACTCTTTGTGACGTCAGAACTGCTAATGCTGAGTTGCCAGATGTTTTATTTTCCGGGGTTTTTGAAGATACTTTATTCACGAAAAATTGACAGAAGCTTTGACAATATGCACTAAATTATATTTAATGTCTAATATACAGGGTGTTCCTTAAAGACATGCTAATATTTGAAGGGGTTATTCTTTGACACATTCTAAGAAAAAAACTTCCTATAAACGTATGTTCTAAAAGTCTTAACTTATGAGTGATTGAATTTTGAAAAAAAAATGAGTTTTTTGATAATATTTCTTTAGTCTTTAACATCCTGTAGATTAAGTTGTGAAAAATAAACGTGATTCTATGTATTTATTAATGTTTCGGTCTGCTAACAATGTGAAAAAAAAATGACTACTAAAGCTTGGCAACGCTGTGAAAAGTTATTTTGGCGCTGGTGGCGAGCCGAACTTTCACAGGCATTCAGCAGTTGTGACGTCACAAAGCTTTGAGAATTTATTCTGGCCAAACTTCTGCGAGAAAAAAATTGAGGAAAAACTGCTGCACTGTGGGAAATATAATAATACGTAATTAAAGATGTCAAATGAACTCACCGGTGGTGAATAAGACGATGGCTTTCAAACAGGAATATTCCGCTGAATCGACGTGAAGTGCTTTCAGCTTCTCTACTTGTTCCTGAAAAAGATACGATACTTATGAATGATAAACAATATCTTTCGGAGTATAGTTGAAAAAAAAAAGAAGCAATGAAGACGTTGTCATTTTTTTTCCTGATGAATTGAAAGTTCTTCTCAACGTGGTTGTAGTAGAATTCAAAAAAATTGCAAGCTAGCTCAAGAGACTTGAATATGTATGCTCGAACATCACGGAACATTCACTAACTTGAAATATCCTAATGTGGTCCATGAATTGCACCACCCTGTCTGCGCACATGGGCGAGGCGTGCAGTCCTGCGGCGGCGATGAGGGGCGCCACATGCAAGGGCATGGAACACTGGCTGGCGTTCAGGACGAACAGCTCTGACCACACTAATCTGAGAAGGGCCACCTGTAACCCGAAAAGGGATCCATTAGTTAATTGGCTCATTACAGCTCTGTCACTGTCGGCCGGCCCGAAATGGACGGAATATGTCATCGTACATTATCCCACGGCCACTTTGCCTTTCTGCGGGTTCCGTCTCGATATTGGATTGACGTCATGAGAACTCTCATGTACAGGGTGATCCAACTTACCTGCATTTGTAATTGAAGCGAATTTCTTTCGTAACAAATTTAATGAATATGGGGTGATTTCTCATCGAAAAAAAGATAGGATCTTTCATAGAAATAATCTTAACTGGAGCATCCCTTGTTGAGATACAGCCCCTTGAAGGGGGTACGTGATATTTGTTTAACAATTTTTTTCAAGAGCACTAAAAAAGTTGCAGTATTGAAATCAACCTGACATTTTTTATTACCAAAAAGACACTAGGCAAGTAATTTATTTGGTTTGCCCCATGGTTGTAGAGGGTGGAAAACGCAACCCCTAGAATTTATTTCCAATGTAACTTTTTGTCTTATTATTTGTTTACCATTTAAAAATTCATTTCCTATAGCATGTTTCATACTAAACAAAAACTGTTTCAAAAATTGCATTTTTCGAAATTGGAAAAATCCTGGAAGTTATTATTTTCGGAAAATTAATAACATTTTGGATGGAATTCTTCGAGAACATATTTGTTGAAGCTCATTCTGAAAATGCATGGGCAAGAAAACTTTCAATTTTTCGGGAAATTTTATAACAACCGATGTTTTGAATTTTTTCAATTGATTACGAATATCCCATATCAGAAATTGATTCGAAAACTCGCAAAAATCATTTAAAATTGTCAATTATTTATTACATTTCATAGAATTCGTTCGTAAGTGAATTTTGTGGAAAAACAAAAGCATACATTTGAACATCCTGTGTATTGAAATGGAGAACAAGTTGAGATTTGGTTTTTTTTTTAATTTCATTCAAAATGTTACATGTTTTTCGAAAAATAAATGACATTTTGGATGGAATTCTTCGAAGAAAATATTTGTTGAAGCTCATTTAACAATGTGTAGGTAAGAAAAATTTTGATTTTTCGTAAAATTTCATCACAACCGAAGTTTGAAATTTTTTCAATTAACTACGAATATCCTATATCAGGAATTGATATGGAAACTCACAAAACCATTGAAAATTGTCAATTATGTATTACATATCATAGAATTCGTTCGTAAGTGAATTGGAGACATGGAGAAATGGAGACACGTTGAGATTCATGTTTTTTTTTCTAATTTTATCCGGAATGTTATTTATCATCTGAAAAATGTAATTAAAGATTTTTCAAATCTTGAAAAAGTCGATTTCTGAAGAAAGTGAAGATCACTGAGTTGATCTGCTAGGGTCGTGAGAAGTATCGTGCTCACACACCCCCGCCAATCGGGATCATTCTCTCACCTGGTCCGTAACCTGCAGCTCCGGGAAAAAAGGAATATTCCTGGCCCATTCGACCGCAGAAAACAACAGCCTGGCGGCCAGTTCACAAATATTGTCGATGCCCATGATATTGTTCGTCTGTATGCACTGGCCGTATCTGCTGGTCGGATAGGGCTCCGCCCTGAGCAGCAGGGAGATGTAGCTGCTCAGGTACGTGTGGTTGCTCAGGGAGGAAGTCATCGAGTCCGTGGAGTTGAGGAACTGGTTGGGGAGACCTGGAAGCGACGGCTGGGACGGCGGTACTCGGCCCCGTTGGACTGCTAGAATTGAGAAGAGGAGAAAAATCGATTTTTTTTCGAGACGAGGTGGCATGTACAGGGTGTCTCATTGTTCAAGGCGCACGATAGAAGGCGATCACAGCTTAACTAGGAAATTTGACAGCAAAAATGATTGGAAAGATAGCCTAATTGGAACCAATTTTTGATGTCGCCTTCCTGCTGATTATTATTTTGATGAAACTGCGAATTTTTATGTCATACAAGGATCAAAATCGTGGAAAAACATTGAAGGAGACGTCTTTATATCCAGAGAAAGTGGGAAATTGGATTGGACAAAATCCTCATCCGAAAAACGACAAATGCAATTTGCGTACTAAATATTTGAGAAATTATTTTTCTTTATAAATGAAATTCATAATTGTTGTTTTTGGTAGTTCACAATGTCACCACCAGATGGCTTCCACATCTAAAAAACTGTCAATTTTCTTTTATTTGTCCCATGTTGAGGAATTATTATTTTTTTTATGGAAGAAATTGACAATTATTGTATTTGGTAATTCACAATGTCACCACCAGATGGCTTCCCCATCTAAAAAACTGTCAATTTTCTTTTATTTGTCCCATGTTGAGGAATTATTTTTTTTTTATGGAAGAAATTGACAATTATTGTATTTGGTAGTTCACAATGTCACCACCAGATGGCTTCCCCATCTAAAAAACTGTCAATTTTCTTTTATTTGTCCCATGTTGAGGAATTATTATTTTTTTTATGGAAGAAATTGACAATTATTGTATTTGGTAGTTCACAATGTCACCACCAGATAGCGTCCACATTTCATAAATCGTCAGTTTTCTTTTTTTCGTCCCATGTCGTTCGTAAAACCAAGATTCCAGGTGACTCTTCTGGTTTCGATTCGTTTTCCGGATCCTGCAGCTTCCGCTGGACTTTTTTTTCGCACATTTCATCCACGAAGAAGGAAATGCATCACATTTCGAATCGATGGGAACGAGAAACGTGTGGTTGATTCTCCTGTGAACGTCTCCACTTCCTCATTCCCGTAAACAGCTGGGACCTTGACGATCTATCAAACCTGCAGACATCATTCGACTTGATCTCCGCATTCCACCGCACTTATTTTTACAATTTCCTAGGGGATTTCGGTGACGACAGGGGTATTTTTAACTTTTTTATGCGCCGAGCGGGAACCCCACAAATGGATCAATTCCTCTGATTATTCGACATGTTTTTGGGTAGTCTCACGTGTTTTGTTTTTAGTTGACAGTTATAGCGGAAGTGAGATTCGATCAGCTATGTGAAAATCCCTAGGTCATTCGACGTCGAACTACCTCGTTACATTTGCATTTTCAACAGGTCGACAAATCAGATTCAAATAAACTGATACGATCTTTGGATGTGCGGTGACAGACTTGATAAAATCGAAATATCAGCGTTATGAACGAAAGGAAACATAAATTCTAAGTCAACTACCTTGCCAAGCAAAGATAGAAGGTACTAAATATCATCAACAAGTGTTTGATCAATTAAAGATTGCACTTAAAAGTAAAAAGTTCTCGATTAACTCGACTCGAATATTTGAATTAACCTAACCTAACCCCAACTAACCTAACCTAACCTCAAATACGCTAAGCTAACTCAACCTAACCTAACTCAATCTGTCCTAACCTAACTTAATCTAACCTAACCTCAATTCGGAAAACTTTGATTTTTGTGTTATAATGAATGAATTGCTCTAAATGTTTTGTATCTTCGCCTAGATTCTGCTCCTGATTTGGGTTTATTGGCATGCTTGGTCTTTTATATTGTCGTCTGCTTTTTGTTTCTGCATATTTTTTGCTATGTCCCTGTTGGATTAGACATAACTGGCAATTGTGACTAAGTCATCTTTGGACGGACAGGAAAAAATGCTATATTGAACTACTATTGTATTTTCATGGTATTATTATCGTATTCTTATTGTATTATTGTACTATTATTGTATTTTTATGATATTATTATCGTATTTCCATTGTATTATTATTGTATCATTATGTTTTGGGTGACTGTACAATAAGAAAATGTTTATCGCTAACATTAAACTTTCGCTAAAGGATACCGAACTTATTCCTCGGCTAAGTGTAGAACTGTTTCTCGAGATATTCTGAACACCTGTTACGAAACTTTCCGAGATATCATGCTAACAACACCTATTCGACATAAATTGGCAACACAATGAAGGTATGATCAGAAACTTGTCAGGAAAAATGAAATACGACCATAACACAATCAATGTTAATTCAAACGTCACAAATTATATAAATGATCTTAGAAAAACAGGTTAGCCGATGTAAGTAACGATGCACCCCCTCTTTCCCGATGCAGCCAGTGGCGCGTCACAGTAGGCTGTGGATGGTGAAAAAACAAAAGCTTCATTTCGTCAAATTTCGCTGAGAATGAGCAACTTTGAGATCTGGAAAGCAACAGTCCGATGGATTCATCGTGAAATAACATTTCGGCATTTTTCATTGGTATCAGGTTACATGTAGCAGCGAAAACTACCTTGATTGATGTGTTTTACAGGACTTGAAATGAGCGTGACTCAAGTTCCGTATCGAATTAGGATCGTTATTGAGCTTGAAGTCAGCTTTGAAGAGAAAAATTTCAAAATCAAACCAAAAGGAAGTTTGTTTGAAAATATTCATTGATTGGAATTTTGAGCGAATGTATTCACCGGGTGATAGTGCACCAGCTTCAACACATGTTGGCATCTTCGTAGAATAAAATAATATCCAGTGATGGGGGATTTCTGTTACGAAAATTTTAATCCCAAGAGTACGAAATACGACGTACCACACTATCATTATAGCACTTTTTGAAATCATCAGAAATATCTTCAGTACAAATATCATTATCAACTTATAATGAGCTCGTAAATAAACGAATAATAATAATAATAATGAAATGATCGTTCATTTGAATTCCTAGACGATTCCAATGAAATGAAAAAACGATTAAGCAGTTATTTGAAATATTGAAAAAAAAACACATCTCATAAACATTTTATGTCACTTCTAAATTGAAAACAAATTTAGCCTCAATCAGTTGATTGACAGATGATCCAGAAAAATTTACGAGTACGGAACAAGCACAAACTTTCGATTAATTTTTTTCTTCCAAAAGAGTTTCCAATCTTTCACCCACCGATTCGAGATCTAACCACCAACCAGCAATCCCGAAAAAATGCCTTTATCAGTAGCCGAATGGTGGTTTGGTTCTCCCTTTTCCCATCCAAAGAGAGCCATTTTATTTTCTTGTGCGCGATAGGAAAGGATATTTCGCCGAGGATTCCTTTATCAGGACTTTGGATTTAAATTCCCAATCCGGTCTTCCGCTTTGTTTATAAGGGTGGCTAATACCCTAATACATCGAGAACCGGCTGAAAGTCGAGAACCCCAACCCCATTTGCATGGCGGTCTTTATCAGTAAAAAACTGCTTTGATAAATATCCGATTACGGGACAACTGCCAACGTTGGTATATCATTATCCTTGCGCGTTTGATTAATTTCAATTTTTTGACAGTGACAAGTGACACGTGAATTATTTGACAGCTTAGTGGACAAAAAAAACACCAGAGTTGATTGAAGTGAAATGAGCCAAAGTGCTTGGGAAGCATCTCAAAGAGTCCAAAACCAAATCCTTCACACGTAATTTGACGTATGACGGTCACACATGATTTGAGGGATTAAGGAATCAGCAGCAGTGTTGCGCGACGTGTTTGGTCGGTACTCTGTGTCTTGTAGAGGCTAGAGGGTCAGGGTTAGCTAAGGTCATTTCTCACGATAACTGCATTCAACATAGCATAGCAACTTAAACTCTTCAGAGATTTATAATAACACAAATATGTACGTGCGTTTTTGTTCGGCGCTCACGAAATTCCAAAATTACTACTAAAATCAGACGATGTTTCGTGTTCCATCATTCATGTACCAGAGAACACAACTTCACTTGACGCAATTGACAATTGACATGAAAGTCAACAGTCCCTTGAGTGAAAAAGGTGTCCAGGCCCTTGGGGGCTCTAAAAAACGCCACTGTCTGTCTACCTTGGATCCACACGTGGTTTACTGTCTCAAAACACTTTTGAGCACGTGATGGGTCCATCCAGCCTCAGGTCTGTACCTGTGCTTTGACAAAGCCCAGGTAGTGTAATCCTTTCGAAATAAGAACAACTGAATAATCTTCTTTTGTTTGGACCACAACACGCACGCGTCATTCATGTAAACATACCCTTATATTCTTGTTATCACGGTCCGTGAATCATTTTTCTTGAATTATAATGTCACCGGGATTTTTTTCAGCTGAGATGAGGGATACGGGTACGGTTTTGTGCCTCATGCTTTTGTGATAATGTTGTATTTGGCTTTCATCTGTAGTGTGCGTTGAAATGATGTCATCAAATTGAATCCGAGATTCTGTTTTTTTCAATAAGAATAGCCAAAAACTATATCTCTCATGATTGTTTGAATTATTTTTCGCTTTCAAACCATAATTCGTTGTTATAGAAACAGTTATATACAGTTAGAAGAAAAAAAGCCAGTTTTCCAGATTTTTTTCTGAAAAAACTATTGAAATTATTGATTTGATAATTTGTACACATATTATGGTATCTCTAAAGAGTATTTTGAGACTAAGTATTGGTGAAAATATCTATTCGGAAAGGAGCTACAGGTCAGATCCGGGAGCTCCTCTAAAAAAAAGACAGATTTCGTTAAAGTAATGTTAAACCTAGTGATTGATCGAATGAATACGCAAAATAATTATTTCTTACGAAATGGCAGTTTCTCAAAGAAAATAATAGATTTTTGATCAAAGTTTCAGCCTCCAATTGTTTATAAAAAAATATTCATCGGTGAGAAAAAATCTTAATAATCTTAATCGATTAATTACTGAAAAATATATTCAAGAAGCTCCTGTTAAAATTTGAGAGTAATCGAAATTTTCTGTGTATATTCCTAAATATATTCACATTGAGGAAATATTTTTTTTCAATTCTAACCCCTTAAGACAGTTAAATTGGGGCGAAGAATATTTTTGAAACGTCATCTTTCCGAATGTGAGTAAATTTTGGTGACAAAGGTGAGATTTGGTAGAAGAATCGATCCACGATATTTAAATCAAGACGCACCTTTACCTCCATGGAAATGCCTTTTCTATTGTCGTCGAGATTGATCCATTCTTCTCTAGGTATCGAATAGTCAGTGAGTCCCCTCTCACAAAAGTCAACGTATATCCATAACCGGGTAAGCCGGCACTGATTTTGCGGGTAAATATACGGTATATTTGAATACAGGAAGAAAAATAATGCAAATTTATCCGACAGCAATAAATCGTCGAAGTATCTTGGACAGAAAAATTCTCATAAGCCCGAACCCCATGTTTTCCCACGAAAAAGAATAGCCGCCAGATCTGAATGGGGTTCCCTTATCCTGATTTACATAATATTTACTGGACATTGGTCATCCATTCGCAACCCCTGGAAGACGTAAGGTGTCTCTTGTATGCGAATAAGAACCCTTCCAAACACGTTTTCTTCCTACCTGATTCATTTGAATGGATGCGCCGTACCGACCCATACGAACCCATGGGATATTCGATACCATCACGAACAATGGACGGTTTTATTGGTGTAACTATTTCTGTCATTCCATGCGATCAAAAACAATTGCTTTCAAGGATTATTCAGATTTTTTTTTTGAATTTGAAGCTCAGAACAGTTTTTATAGTTCTTAATAAGAATAACAAATAAAATATTTGACTTGACACCCATGAATTATTATAATTTGGACCTCATTCTTATCCCGCTATTATTTTGGAATCTTTTTTTCAAAATAATACAATAAAATTAATGAAAACTTCAGCAACGCTACCTGTCTCGCTCGCACTTAATAAAACTATACTATTCCTTCTCACTTAATGAATTTAGTGCCTTAAAGAAAGCTCTGGGTACACTAGAATCAATCTAAAATAAAAAAATGAAAAGCGGAAAACTGCCACAGTGTGCAATTTTAATCAAAAAACCCAACTTAGCACTAATTTAACTTGGCCTATTGCCCGATTCCAGCTTGACATCGGCATCTGGACCACCCTGTATAATCGAGATATAGATATGAATACGTATATTATAGCATTCAAGAATTGAAAACAGATGTGTGATACTTCCAAAACCGGTTGTACCTATAAGATGGTCAAAGTTTTTTAGAATATATTACACTTCGATTCAATAACTACAAGTATTTTTGTCAATATACAAGGTGCTCCACTCGACACAGTCAACTAGTCGGAAAATATACCTTGGAAAATCCACCATTCGAGATGACGGACCTTCCGGTCACACCGGAAGTCAATATGGATGAATTTCTTATATACAGGGTGGCCCAACGAAAACGTACCAGGAAGAGATTTTATCGAGAAACTAGCTGGAATTGACATGAAAAAAGCGAATTGTTTTTAGGAAAATATTCTCAAAATAAACGGCAATTTTTCAAGCGAAATCAATTTACTATATGTATTTTTTGAGAAATGCACTAGCGACATTTCAAAGGTCCATATCTTTGCAACGAGTAGACGGAATATCAAAAATTAAAAAGCAATGTATAGCGAATCAAAAGGGCTTTTCAACGAGGTATCATTCGACCCCATTCCCATTTGGTAAAATTTAGGGGATGCTTTCCCCGCTTAGGAGGGTAAAGTTGGGGCTATACTTTTTGCGTCAAAAGTTGTCCTCCTCGTATACAAAGTTGACGTGTTTCAGGTTTTTCTCGATAAAATCTCTTCCTGGTACGTTTTCTTTGGGCCACCCTGTATTTCTTGGAAAATGTCTCTTAGAATGTCTATAAGAAACCTCGGTACACATTTTTGGCGCACCCTGTATATTGCAATGTAATTTTTTTTCAATTATAAATAATCTCTCGGTATTTTTCTGTGCTATATTGAAAAATTAGATGTCTGAATCTCAAATTGGTATGAGAAAAAGTGTGTGTAGGGTCAGATAATGGAAAATCTGAATAATTCCCCATTAATCTCAAGTCAGTCGTTGATATATGTAAGTGGTAAACGATCTTTCGGGTACCTACGGCCCAGGCCCTTTGTTCGCCCTTACGGTCAAGTATTTGTATATTAGATCGATCAATCATCTACAAGAATGGGCTCCCAGTTTGCTTGCTATTCACAGCGGCCGCTATACATACATAAGCCTAAATATTTTCATAAGTCTGTGTCTGGCTTATTCAGATTTTTCGAAGAACCTACATCAGGGAGAACGAACGGCCACATGAAATTCAAATTCATCCACAGTCACTCCGCAGGACGATGGATAGTTCTTCGCGTCCTAATGGGGTGAATAAAACGGGGGGGAGGAGCGATAAGGGGATGAGATAGAGGAAGGTTTGCGGTCGGGTCTTTCGGCGAATTGATCCAGATCCAAACAAAGGGAATCGCCACTGAAACTGGTATTTTTGGGCCACCAACAGTTATTTTCCAAAAATACACTGGATTCAGGAGGTAGCTTTTTAGAGGAGTGGCATGTCAAGTGTCAAAAGTCACCTTAATCTCTAGAGATGGTCTTACCTTCTCTTCTCATTCCCATTTTCATGCATTTCTTCAATCGGCAGTATTGGCACTGATTCCTATGGTGTTGATCTATGGGGCAATTCCTGCTCCCTCTACACGAATAAGTCAAATTTCTACGCACACTCCTTTTGAAAAACGATTTGCAACCTGCAACAAAAAGATTGGTTACAACAGAGTCTTCAGTACTTTTTCATTCATCAAAATGTCAAGAAACCATTTTGGTCAAAGTCGTCTTCTTCAATAGAATTCTAGTAGAAGATAATTTTCCACAGAAAACTGTAATAAACCCCAACTTTACATGTATTTTACGATTTTGAATAATAACATTAACAATAACAAAACAAATCAAATCTGCTTCCTGTTTTCATTACTATTCGCTGCCAAATTTCATAGGTCGGCTGTGGTCGGCTTCAATCGGAGCGATAGTACCGCGCATGCTCAGCTGTCATTAGATGACATAAACGAGTGACATATCTTAACTGTCATATTCTCGAATGACAGTGAGAAGACTCTTATAAATCTGACGAATTTTCCCCCTTTGTTGTCTCCGATTGATATTCCAGCAGTTGGTAATATTACCCAAGTAGAAATCTTATAATGTTAAGAAACCTTTCTTATCAGGATTAGAAACAATGGTAGAAATCCTTGAAATCGATGAACGCTGGAAAGGCTTCTAATACGTATTATTGTATCCCCGTATCGGTGATTCAACCCTTCAGAAGTGGAAACAAAAGAAACAACGAAAGAACAACGCTTCTGGTATCAGTAACATACCTACAACCCCGAGGAAACTCCCAATAAAAAATGGTCGTCATTTCCTTTAATTTGGACGTGCATTTGTGGGTCCCCTCGTTGAAAAACTGCGCATTCGTGTTTCGTCTTCGGAATACAAAAAATTAGAAAAGAAAAAACGTAGACGTCATTATCCTGGTGCTCTGCTGAGAACTTGACAACCCCTTTGGGCATTGTCGAGAAAAATGAGCTTTTATAAAAACATTCAGGCAATAAAAGTATGGAGACGTGGCATGGATGGATGACAGCGCGAGGACTGACGTATCACCGCTATTAGTTCACGGTTATACAGGGTCTTAATATAGACAGCAATCAAAAAAAATAGGAATAAAATAAATCAAAATATATCCATTCTTTCATACAAAAAGTATCGGAAATTAATCAATTATAACTAAGTTTTTTTTATTTGTTTTTTGAAAGGTGCTACAGATAATGAAGTTTCAAAAACTCAAAATATACGGTCTCTGTAAACCAAACCTTTGAATATTTCGGAAATTTGAAAAAAAAATCGCTCGGTATGGAGGCTCAATCTTGGTAAGCCAACTTTTCAATTAGCAAGTCCGAATATTGTACGTTGCGCACATACGCGGTGATCGAAATAAGCTGCCATCAATTCTTCCGAAGGACGCCTAGTACAAACACGGGATTTAAAAAATTAGCATATTGAATATTCATGAGAATCTCGGGGGGTTGAAGCTGTGCCTGGAGTGTCCTTCGCGATCATGCCTAACAGGTGCTACATTACGATGATAAAAAGTCGAAAGAGCGGAGGAGCGGTTTTTCAGGAAATTGAGTAAAGACGGCATCCGCGAAATATGGAATTTTCGCGCCAGATCAGTGGACGAGGAAATGAAATGAGGGAACGCTGAGAATGGGTGGAAAAGTGTTTAATTTCCCAGCCAATCGTTATCAGGAGGCGGATCCTTGCATACTGCAAAAGAAATGCATTATCCTCTCCCTGTAGTGTTATTTATTTAAGCAAGATAGTTATGACAGCCCGCCAGAAAGTGCGGTGTTGCCGCTTCTCAAATTCACAAATTGTTTCGATTTTTTTCTGCTTTATAAAAAATATACACCGTGTTTTCCTTTGTCGTCTTTTTTTGCGATATTGAGAAACAGATCAAGGCTCAGAATGAAAAAATAATCCTTTCAAGTTCAGCAATCAATTTTCCATACAGGGTGTCAATTTTAAAACTCACAATAACGGTACTTCATGAATGACAAGAGACGTTTCGACATTTGACAGATGACATTTCGTGGGTTATCAATGACTAGGAGATACAGCAAGAAAAAATGAAGACGAAGAGAGTTTCCGAGGGTTTTCTTCAGTTTGACAGCTTGGTATCTGTGCTGGTTCTTTAATGAGGGCAGAATTTAATCCACTCTGTATTTATTAAGGATTTGAATGGTCAATAAATTTTTCTGTTCCAACAGTGACCCGCGTGACCTTAAATATAGAATATTGAATGTGTAAACATGTGAATAGACGAGAATATTGCAATTTTTCTAAGCGATTCCCATAATCTAACCGAACCGATTTCGTGCTTGTTGTAGGATGGAAACAAAAAGCTCGAAATGTCGTTTGTTTTATTCAAAAGAACACCTGCCCGATGTCTTTTCCGTTGGTTATTAATAACAGAGTGAAAAATCAGAACAAAACAAATCCGGCCGACAATGGCTAGTTTCCAGATTTCAGTAATTGTGGCTGGCCATCAGACCGCGACTGCCCGCCGAAATTGTCATGAACTAGCGTCGATGTTCCGATGGTTAGTCACTTCGTAAAGGGCTCCTTCCGAATGAAAGGGTTTTTTCAAGCTGCACGCAATTACTATTGTTCGTACTGTCTTTGTTTACAGCTATTGACAGCTGCGGAATTGATATTTTTTGTGCGAGGTTCAACTGTCAATTTTGGAATTTGTCCCACCAAACAAACATTTGATTGGTAACACCGTCGATGATTTCCAACGGCCCATAAGAATTTAGAATTGACACCCTGTATATCGTTTATAGTAAAAATTTCGTTCTGTGATTTGTTTCGATAGCTCCAATCAAATTATTCGAAATAAAGCTTCGACAATGTTTTTTAATATAACAATTTGATAACTAATTTTTTGGGAAAAAATAAAAACCACGAATCACCTTGTATATCTAGTACAAAGTGGAGGAAGATTTTAATTAGTGTGTACTCAGCTCACTACCTTATAATTTCCAACGATTCTACTTGATGACAAACCTCCAGAAGTAAAATCCGGAAAGTACACCGAGCAGTGCAAATAATTGCTTATTAATTAAGACCAAGTGCAAATAAATCTTTTGGTGATGATAACCACTCTCTATCCTCTTTGATTATGTACCCACGGGGGTGTCTCAGCTCTCGAATCAAGGGTGAAAAGGAGTACACCAGAAATTTCACAAAAACCAAACTCTGACAAGAAGTCTGGAGAGTATCACCCTGTATGTTTATTTCTCAAAATCTGGTTGGATCAGTTTCGGCGATGTGAGTTTCAAGACGAAGTCTCAGCTTAGCCTTTGTTTTCATTTCAGTTTGTGGTTTAATTTTTTGAAAGTTGAAGTTGAACGCATACAGGGTGTTGGTGGTTTCTCACGTTTGCCTCATTTACATAATAATGTAATTCATTTAATAATGGAATATTGTTTCGTGGTGTCATAGGAGTACTTATTTTTCTATTATTGAATGATAATTAGAACATTTCGAACCTGTACAAACAGGAATAATTCATACGAAGCAACAATGAGCCATTGTGTTTTTTCGTAGAATACGTGATTGAATCATTAAATGTTTTTTTTTGTAAAATCGACAAATTCATGTTCATTTTCTTTCGATTTTATCGTGGAAAAAGCTTTTGGTATTAGGCAGGTCTTGTGCTGTATACAGGGTGAAAGCCACCAGATGAAATTTTTCGCGTAAAAGTTTGTTCTTAATTTTGTCCCTGACTACTTTTTTTCGATGTTAAGCATGGTTACAGGGTGATGGAGATAGACCACGTGGTATTTCAGTTTGGGTAATTCTGCGAGTTGAAATGCGAGATTTCGGCACCGCCACCGAGGTGGCGGAGCGTTCCGTTCCCCTCCAGGTCGAAGGAGTGCTCGAACTCACCTTCGCACGTGAATTGTCCGTAGTGCTTCCCGGAGCTCTTGTCCCCGCACACGACGCACTCGATATTCTGGTTCTTGTCGACGCTGTTGGCGCTGTTCTGCGAGGGCGTCTGCCTGTTGAGCAGCGACACCTCGGGGTTCTCCAGCGTCAGCGGGTTGATGTTGAGCCCTGCGGCCGGCTGCAGGGGGTTCAGGCTCGTCGAGGACTCGCGCCAGGAGGCCGCCACCAAAGCCATGACCGAGATAACCTCACACGCGCGTCGCAGACCGCGAGATCATCGAGTTCGAGACACCTTTCAACTCCTACACCCCGAACTGTGCTGTGCCGTGGTCGCGTATCTCTGCATCGGAGGTGATAGGTCAAGCCCGCGACGCACTCCAGCCTCTACTAGTGACCTTTCGCTCTCGGGCCCCGACACTGACTTGGCCTGGGCGGTACGGGGAGGGTCTCGGTTCACGCGCGGGTCACGATAGGCCAAGGGGCGTTCCCGGTCGAGTGGAGGGGGGGGGGTGCGGCGGTGCCTCGGCCCGGCTACGTTCTCGCTGTTCGTCGTGATCGACTGGCTCGGATGGACGGACCACGTGCTCAGCGTTGCCCGCTTGTTTTTCCGTTTTGGTGCTGGGTGGGTGATTGTGATGTCCGATGCGGCGGATTGTCGCACGTTGTGTTGGTCTTAGTGAGCCGATAGGTTGTTGTTTCTTGGTTGTTGGGTTGTCGTTGGTTGATAGAGGCGATTTTGAGTCTGGTGGAATTGCGAAGGTTTCGCTTTTTGTGGACGTTTCCCACTTTTTATTGGGTTCGGTCATGTTTTTTGGCGCCTGTCATTAGGTGAGCATTGTGATTTCGACAATGGGTGGGTAGATCTCGAATCTTTTCTCAATCTGTTCACGAATCTACAATGGACTGATATTCTAATCAACCACGTACTTATTCAGTTAGTAGCTGATAAAAAAATCTCAAGTATATACCAAAAGGATTAAAAAAAAATTAAATTCGTCGTAGACTCTCCAATGTTCGTATGGAAGCTCCCAGAGCATTAACATGGACTTTTCATGGGTTTTTACGTCGAAATTCAAGGAATTTTGGGGGATCTTCGCGAGTTTTCGCGACTTTTTGAGGTTTTTCGAAATTTTCAACGTCAAATATCTCGAAAACTATACTAGATATCGAAAAACCGTTTTCAGCGCCTCTTGAACCCCTCATAGGCATTTTCGAGAAAATATACCAACCCAATATACTAACCTACGCTCCTGCTCACATACCATTTCGATGTGCAGAGCTAGTTTTTGCCACTTCAGTAATTCCGCTGTATATATTTCCATTTCTACGGCCGATTTTCCGCAGCTGAAAACGAAACGTACCCACGAGACGGGACGACAAGAGAGTAGCGGATAACAACATTGATCCGATATAGCACTTGGCCATGATTGAGGTGCATATCCCTGACAAACCGCATTACACTTCTTTGCGGTTCATTGAATTGAGTGCTTTGGACCCAGCCGCCACTTTTACGTATTCACGACACGATCATTGCGAATTTCGAAGCGTATGGACTACTCAGGGCGATCTACAAGAGTCCAAAACATTTACAAAACGAAGAAAATGGGCCAAAATGGTGTAGCACGCATTGGCAACGCATCAAGAATGTACCCAATGACGCAGAGACGTACTCATTAGTTATACAGGGTGATTCACATAACTGATTCATTAAAGTTTCATGAAGAACTAATATCGACTTGAAATTTTGGTGGATGCTACTACTTAATGTGTTATATTTTCCTAAAATATTTTCAATACGCTGTTACTTCCAGTTTAACCGGAAGTGATTTCAACATTTCCAAATTCTACGTTGAATTCTGGATCGGTTGCTTTTTGAATCGCTCCTCTATCGTCATTTGTTTCCGAGATATTCCATTTTTTTCGAATAATTTGGACAGAGACTGACCAACTAAAACGTCTTAATTATCTTCAACTTCCACGATATAGACTTTAATGTCCATATACACATAAATGAAAGAGTACCTCATTCGCCAAATATGAAATTTAGAACCATCCGAGGCACACTTGTGAAAAAACACATATCTCTGTAAATATCCGTTTTAGCAATATGGTATGCTTATACAAATCTATAGGAAATGAAATTTTGCGTCGGATAGTGTAAAAATGTCAAGGCCATTCTAAAAAAAATAAGGGAGTTATTGGGATTTGAAGTTTCCAAAGAGTAAACTGAATTATCGAACACCCTGTTGAATATTTTGTGAAACTGTTAAGGGCACTTGATAGAATACTCTTTCATAAATGTATATACAGAAATTGAACTCTCTATCATGAGAGTTGTAGATAATACAGACATTTTAGTTAGTCAGTCCATCTGTCAAAATTTTTCGAAAAAATGGAATATCTCGGAAACAAATGACGATAGAGAAGCGATTCAAAATGCAACCGATCCAGAATTTTACGAAGGATTTGAAAATGTAAGAATAAACAGGGTGTTCTGTTTGAAAAAACAAAGTTGATATCACTTCTCTGTTAGTTCTCCTCTGATGAATCAGTTAGGTGAATCACCCTGTATTTCTTTGTATTCATAATGGTTTAAAAATTAAAGAACTCGATTAAGGAAAGAAAATTATTCGGAAAAGATGCTATCAGTATGAAAATTTTCGATTCTCGTTTTTTAGCGATATCTTCTAGAGATATTCTCAATTTCTTTTCAGATTATTATTGAGTTCGAAAATGCGCAACTTCGTATCTCTTGAAATAATCGAGATCCCTAGTCAATTCAGGGATACAAATCAGACCTCAGGCTGAGGATCCTTGGGAACACCCTGTCGCTTATTGTTACCCATCAAATTACACGTCCAATAACTCTTGAACACAAACTCGCTCTCACGAATCCTCCCTCAGATCATTCGCGAAAGAACAGAACACAGTCAAGCCTTGTTCTTCGCCGAAGTAATCAACTGAGTCTGAACGTAATCGTCCCCATCCTCCCGCGGTACACGAACAAAGCCATATTTCAAAGAGGAACCTCGGGAAAGTTACTAATAGCTGTTTATTAAAAAAAAGCCAGAGAAATGGAAAAAGCGTGGCGGGCGATCCGTCATCGAAATATTTTTATCTGCTGTCAACTGAAACATAAAACACTGCGGAGATAAAGTGGAGTAGTTTCCTCTAGAGAGCACTAGTGGACATTTTCGAAGCTCATATAGATGGAATATTGCCCCTTCTTTCGTTTCGGTCAGCAGAGCCGAGTCTCCGAAAATCCTGGCCCTTCAGCATGAAGACATTCAACAACGTTCATTCTCTTTCAAAATCAACAGAAATAAATCGACTAAAGATTCAATTGATTGATGAATACAGATATTTTAGAATAAATTCCTAAAGTTGCTTTATGACGTCACAACTGCTGAACGACCGCCAGACACAGTGACGGAGTAGTATTAGCAGTTCTGACGTCACAATGAACGCCTCAACGAATTTAAAGGCTTCAAACTACTCATTATTCAATTGTCTCTTTAATTTAAAAACGGTTTTCACCACCGTTTTCAGCGCCTCTTGATACCTTGTAGACGATTTTTCAGGCAAATTAGAATTTTTAAATTTTTTAAAATCGACCAAAGGTTAAAAATCGTCGAAGAAGTCGTCATAGAATCTTCAATGTTCGTATGGAGGCTCCCAGAGCATCTTCCTGGGTTTTTTCGTTGAAATTGCGGGAATTTTGGGAGCTTTCGGTGGTTTTTGCGACTTTTTGGGATTTTTTGGAATTTTCAACATGGAATAACTCGAAAACTATACTAGATATCGGAAAACGGTTTTCACCACCGTTTTCAGCGCCTCTTGGACCCCTTATAAACGAAGGCAAATTTATTTCCTTTGGATTTTTTCGAAAATTTCAAAGTCGAATTTCAATTGTCACTTTTATTTTGCGCGTTTTAAACGTATCTGTCAACTGTCAAGAAGTGATTCGATAGAAATCTCAAAAAAACTATCTATCGAATGTGACGCCACTATAATCCGAGTTTAAATGGCCCTAAGAGCTCACACACACTGTACAACCGTAGTCAATGGCTTAATCCTCTTGTTTCTAAGTCGACACCCTCGCAATATCGGTCTGGCATTGGAGTTGCATGTAGCGCGCATGTTGCAGGTGTTCACCGATTTATAATTAAACTGTAATGTTGGATTTTAATAATCATGAAATGTGTTTTGTGAAAAATACAATGGTCATTGAGCGAAGATTGGAACAGAGGGGGATTTGTGGTCGACTGGCTTTGTTGGGAAGGCCGCAACAAAACCGAAGAGGGTGTACGGCCTCTTCAATAGAGATTTGCTGTGAGATATTTCATGTGCCGCTCATTGTTGTGTATGATATCGAGCAGTAGTGTTGTTAAGGGTGTTTTATACCCATCGATGAAGTCACAACGACGACCTAGAAGATTTTCAAAAATAACCAAGACTCATTACAGTGCTCATAGCTTCTGAAAATTATTAAAAATCATATTCAATTAACGACAAATATTTTATTATACACGGGAGTATTTTTATTTCGAATACTAAAATTTGGTGTGATCAACACTTGAAGAGATCCAGTAACGTAGAGAAAATCAACTCTACGCATGCTCAGCTGCCATAATACACGTTTACGTATATTGTCTAAATGTACAGAATTCGTAAACATCGCTAAATAAAAATCAATCTCATAATTATGTGCAAAAGGATCGATTTCCCAGATCCTATTCAAAAACTGAGATACTAACAAAAATATTGAATCAATACCAGTATCAGTTACTAAACCTTCGGAATTAGGCTGACTCGCCCCAGAGGCATATCTAATTATTTGGTCCTAAAAGGGAGTCTGCTCATTCAGAGAGTTCATTGATATCCAATCCCCTCAAATACATCAAAAAGGATTTCGACATTTGTCCACGTTTCGCAGTAGGCATATAAAAAAGTACCACACTGTGTGTTGTCTCGATTTGCTATACTTCCTTGATCCGGCACTGGATAAAACACAGGAATTGACAGTGTTGTCATTGACGTCAACTAGTCTCACAAAACTTGAATCAACAATGGTACGCCAATGGTAAAAATGTATTCATATGTAGCGTATTGTCAGCTACTTATGCAACCCATTCATCAGTAGTCAGTGAAGTTCAGCTTTCATCATCGCATGTTCGTTATCAGTCGGATAAAAGGGGCCTCCAATTACTACCTACAGGTACATCAACCTTATCCTATTTGCCCATTAATGACATCCATATTCCGCTTATTAATTTCACCCGTGTGTTTATCAGTGTCGCGCATCGAGACACAAGTGAATGTCATTTTAGTTACTCACCGAATTCCAGAGCATGTTATTCGTTTCTACTTCGAAAACATTTTGAGGTTATTCTTCTTCTTTTTTGATCTCTTCCTATCTGTAAATCGGTACACTCATGTTATGTTATTTATGCGTACTTGAGAAGCAATTTCCCGTTTGTCTGTATCTGCGAACGACAGATGGCGCTCGCCTGAGGAAGGGACAGAGGCGAGAAATTAAAAAGCCGAAATCGAGTCGAACATCGCGACTCCGCATGAATGAATGGGCGGTTGAAGTGGTCTCAGGAGTCGATATATGCGAATAAGCCATTACCCGACCGACACGACGAGGGGGAAGGGGGCGGCTTTCCACCATTCAATCAGCGCCGGTCCCTCGGGATATCCGAGGAAATTAAGTAACCTCGGTCGCCCACATGTGATTACAACGTCGGCCGGTACAAATGCCACCTCCTGGGAGCCGAGCTGTCTCGCCCCCCACCCTCCAACGATGTCCCCGCGATCGGGAATCATTTGTCTCCGGAACGAGACGACATGAGATGAGATTGTCTGCGGATAGATCTATTTCTGGCGTGTTGATTTCATTTACCCCATTTTTGAAGCGGGGATGCTTCCACTGGATTAACTACTATCGATTGTAATTAACGAACACACGGAAATAAATTTGAGCCCTCGATGAAGGTACGCGAAGACAATTCGCACAGTAATATTCCGCTTGAAAACCAAACATGGAAGAGCTGTCAATTGAACCTTGATTTGTTGGTTGCATATCTCACAGGTACACGAAACGATTGCAGAAGTGTCATTCCGAAATACAAAACGATATCAATTACTCTACACATATGCACAGATTTCGAAGACCGAATGAATTCGAAGGGTGATTAAGAATTAGTGAATTTATAGCGTAATATATCATAGCAGAGCGCATATTAATCAGCCTCATGAGTTATGGTCGTCCCTCGGTTTGCCTAAGACTACATAAGCTCGTTCATCCTCATTCGACATCATTGTTCCTACTATCTTTCCTATATTTCCCAAATGCTGGATTAAGTTATTGCAAATGACAAGTTTGGGTTCGACTGAGATTTGTTATCAGATTTGCTCGACATGACTCAACTATTCTGTTGTAAATCGCAAAAGGGCGAAGGTGCTAGTTTTTGACCTCCAAACAGACATGTCAAGGTTAAAATAGTAAATGAAGGAGAAATGTATTCGAAAAAACTCGTATTCGGTAATATTATCGTGCGGAGATTCTCACATAAACACCAAAAATGGACTACATTTTTCATATTATAAACGTAAAGTCAAATCCAACCGACATTTAATGTGGTTTGACAGTTGACAATAATGTTGATGACAATGTTTACATGCTGTCGAATCTAATATTGCCAAATTCATGTTCCTTTCACCAAAATACGTAAGTGCAAAACAGATTTTTCATTAAAACACAGTATTTTTAAACCTGTTGTATATCTCACTCCTAAAGTTTCGATCACTAGAGCGTTGACTAGAGTTTAAAACAGTCCCACTCTATCATCTCTGTCCTCTGTTCACCGTCAAGCAGAGTGATAACCTTTTTTTTTCAACAGCTAATGATCCACCCTTGTAGCGTCGTTGATTTAAATTAATTATTCTCCAGAGTCTCTGTACTGGCCTCCATTTCCAATTAGGCTCCTATCCGCAGAAGCGAAACCGAGTCTTCTGAGATGAAGTATTGTCTCCTCGCGCGATCTGATGGTGGTTCTTCACATAAAAGAGAAAAGATAAGCCACGACAGACGCGATTTTGCTTCCTTATTTTGCGCGGAACAAAAGACGGCAGATCATATTCGCGTTGAATGCGGAATTAACTCCCTCTCTTTCGGCATCAATTCATTATGTCGCCAAGTGGGATGATTACTTCGAAAAAGCCACTGAATCTCTCTCTCTGCTCTAATCTGATTACTGTTTCGCCCTAGCGACAACTGGCATCTACTCTTTTATCCACCACTAGAGCTAGAGTGTTTTGTCTCTCCTCAAATGTTTTTTTTTACAAATGTTTTAATGATAAAGAATTCGTACGTTCTGACAGGTTGCCACTAAAATATCAAAACCAGAAATTAAATAACTGGCGCCCTCTCTGAGCAAAGTACGAAATGGATATTTCACGTACAGATTTCTACAGATGCTTCAAATCTTCGCGACCTGGCGACCTGTAATTACGGAAACGACTCCTAACTGATAGCTTGCGCCCTCTCGAAGCGAAAAAGTGAAACACAAAGAAGTAGATTTCTGTAGATACTTCAAATGTTAGGATTTTGATAGATGGCAACATGAAATTTGCAACTGTTTATCCATGGAAGATTTCTTTAAGACGGTTTATGACGCCATCTAGTGAAGACAGCTTACTTGTAATGAGGATCTGTAGATAGCTACAATTCACCTGGACAGGGTGAAGCCGGAATGAATATCTACCAACCTAAACAGGTATCTTTCTTTCATTCAACTCGAAATTAGGCATCTCTCCTACATTTCAGTTAAAAAAAATGTCATTGGCCTTTATTGTATCAACTTGCAGGTCTCCCAACTGTCAAGAAATGTATGGTTTAGATTGTTGTTTTGTACAACAGTTTTCCGAATATGATTACAGGGTGTTGCTCATATTTATACATATACTCAATAAATTGATACTGGTCATGAAATCTCTATTCAATTCCTTGCGCTTTTTCAGGTATCAGTCCTGTATACCGAAATATTATCAGATGCAAACACTGATCGGGAGATTTATATAAAAGAGGTTGGTTCGTTGGGGCCGCCCTGTATATATAGTCATCGAAAATACAGGAGGAGGCGTGATTAAAAACCAGAAAGCCTTGTTGAATAGGCGACGATAGCGCAACCTTGACGGATGCCCTTCGAGACGAAACCACCCTGTAGGAACAGGTAGATCGTGAATCGGCGATGGCTGCGAATGACATTCCGGCCACTAGAGGGCGCAGCGACCTCAGTGTTCTGTCCAACATGCATACCATCTGCTCTTGCTCTGCTTCTGCACTTTCTTCGTTCGGTTCGCGTGCATCATCGGGTGATCATTAGCTTTGTCGCGGAGGTTCTTCGTTTATTTGGTGTTCGATTTTGTGTTTTCAATTATAAATGGTGCAAAAGTGGGTGTATTTCATCGCTGAGAAGTGATCCCAGGGGTATTCAACTGGACCAGGAACTATGATGGATATAAACTATGTACGGAAAAGTGAGTATCTGCCTACCTTTTCCTTCCTTCTTATTGTAATGTCGGTAGGTATATCGGTATTCGAATGTTTAGTCATCAGAGAGATGGGAATGTTTTAACTTGGTTGATACTGGATGAACTGGAAGGTATGAATGCCTTATAGGTAATTGACTGGGTAATTAGAGCTGAATAGGTGGCTGAGTTTAATGATTCTATTCAGAATCTCGGAGCCGTATTTTAGGCAGGTATTGGAATAATGTGAGAAACGGACACTTGATTTTACAGTTACGTATTGACAAAAGCGCAAGTATTAACCACTGTTTACGTTTTGTAAACATTACGGTCTTCTAGATAATGATTTTATCAATCGATGTGAAATTATGATATACCAATTACCTACATTACCTCAAACTTCACATCATACTTATGTTGTTATTATTGTGACAGAAGTCTTGACGTGTTTCAGTTGAACAATATTCTGAAACATGTTCTTTGATAAAAGATATGCATTTATAACTTGTTATAGGTATGCCATAAGCTATAATACAATGTCGCAAGAGATAGAATGCCTATCTTTACATGCCTTGCATCTAAATGTCACCGTCAGTGTCTAAAGCTTGCTAATTAGCTAATCAGTTATGGAAAGCATTAAGTAAATATTTGTTGAAGTGAGAGAACCTTAATCAATGATTCACACAAATCACAAGTTTTTCATAATGAGTAATAAACCAACTTACAATTCATTCAAACAAGATTATTCACTGAGACAGTGTATATAGTGAAGATACTCATCAATACAGAGACTACCTTTTGGACTACCTACTGGGGACTATCTACAGAGTGTCACTTGAGATCGAACGAAGTGAAATTCCAGGTATCTGGGTTTTATGGGCGGTTATTTCAAACCAAAAAAATATCACAGGCTTGTGTACATATGTTTCTACTTATACAATAAAACTTGATGACTCAAGAAGTCGAGAATGATATATGCAGTGAACATTTATATCAGGTCGATTTGAAAAATTATTTTACAACTTTGGAGTTTAGTTTGATATTTATTTCTCCAGTGACGGTTACATCTAATTTTTGCAATAATGTTGGTGTTTGAATGATGTGTTTTTCCCTAATATTTCTATGCAGGATAAAACATTACAAGGTCGATTGAAGAATGATGTGATCCATGTTATCTTTTTTGGAAATGTACATAGTTCATTTATCAACATTGTGCTTTCTTTTTGAATGTATTTCTTAATTTATATTGGATTTTAATTGCCCACAGTCTCTCTCTTTTCACGGCTGATAAGGATGATGTCACTTTGTTAACGAATTTGTTAGGTCACCATTATAAACGTGATATGATTAAGATGTTTGTGTTGCTACTGTGAAAAAGTATTTCGATGAAGTTGACTGGGCTTACTATTTGCAGCTTTATTCTCCAATTATCAATACCTTATTGTTTATATCTGTTTGTCCCGTCATTGATGAATCGATTCTCTTTCAAATGTTGATTTCCGTTCAAATCCGCCTGGACTATTTAATGTAAGAAAATCATTTCGGGTTGGGAGAATGGAGGGTGAGAATAACAGCATGCCGAGGTAATATCGTTCAGGCACGCGATCGGATTCGTGTGAATTGGCAACATGGCCGGGAATGTAATGTATGTATAGTGTGTATAAACAACGTAATCGTACATATCGTCTACGATATTGTACTAATCGATATTGAATAGACTTTGTTGATCATTTAATTGAGCTCAGGGTGCTTATTTCGGAATTGGACGTTTAGGGAATTAATACAGTGTTTTATCACTTCTAGTTACTCCTTTCTAACGGTTATGGGCTATTCATTTGAGGAGAAGAGACATGATTTCGGCGCAATACTTCGTGACGATGCCAAATCATTAATCAGTAATTCAATGTCTGTCAATATTTCAATATCGTATGAATTGAAATGGAGATTACGAGTATAAATTAGTATTGATTCAGTTTGGCACGGATAGAGGAAAGACTGAAGAACTTTGATATCCGTGTGATTGAAATTAACTAGATAACCGTGAAGTTGGTACGAAGCCATTCGGAATTCGTGAAAATTAAATTGTTCCTAATCCCGCGAGATCAAAGTTGTACGTTCGATATAGATCATTAAGCCCATAGTTCCAAATTTCAACTCGACACAATATGATTGATAAACTGTCTGTTTACAAATGATGATTAGGAAGACCACCCAAGAATCATTGTAACAGAAGAAATGTATATTCCCGATGTATTACGGTTGGGTAAATAGAAACTCGTGATACTTGTTGAAATAATGATAAGATAGAGGGTTTGATTGGCCCATGGTGTGTCGAAGTTTTATCGAATTGATTGTTTATTGTGTTCACGTTGCGCATATGGCGTTATCGGTTACAGAAAAATAGGGAAAGCAACCAAAAAATATAATTTGTCGGATTTATAGTCACATGATATTATGATGTTCAGCTCTCAAAACTTCTTCACCTTCATGAACACTTCGAAAAGTGTTTGTGCCTTCAAAGTACCCCAAACTAAATCTCGCCATTCCAATCAAAAACAAAACAAATTATCAGAAACCTGTATATATTTTGAGCGAATCTTTCTCATTCACAACAGGATTCTAACCTCGTATTATTTTCCAAATAATACAACGAATTGAACAAATAATAATGCTTACCACTTTTAGAAATATGAAAATACATACACTACGAAAGTCTGAAATGTCTTTATTTTCATTATAAACTCATACTTAATCAACGAAAAAGCACATATAACCTAATGCAATGAAACCATCCAATGTCAACATTTATGGTTCTGTGACTGCCGACTGTGGCGCTGCAATCTGAAATTCATTCGAGGTGCCGTCGACGGTGAGACACCCTGTATGGCAATACGAAAGAATTGCCTTACAATTGGATTACCCATTTCGAGAATTGTGCTGTGTACAAAGTCGCTTCGAAATCAATGTTTCAATTATTAGAGGCAACAGAATACGCGAAGGTATGCGAACAAAGATATCGCTCCGTTCGTCTACAAAGAAGTTTTCGGTTCGGTATCGCCTCAAATTTCGAGATAATGAGTTATTGGGCGATGTCATCGGTAGTGGCTGTTTCGGAAACCTTTTAGGTAAACACATAAATGGCGTTCTTGTTTGAATTGGTGAATCGTGTTTTCGTATGTTACCATTGTCAAGATAAAGTCGCGTCTCAGATAAAATATCAATAAAATATCGTTACATGCCAGGAATGTTGCCCCGAGTGTAATTTTTGTATAGACGAGCTATTCAAGTGGGTTTTCGTAAGATACGGTTCATGTCTCTTAATGGAATCGGATAAAACGACGCTCGTATACGCTTAGAAATGAAAATTGGGTCCGCATATTGATGCACGTATTGCTTCAAGAAGAGAAAATAATCAAACGAAGCCTCTGCCTTTTGGTTCAGGGTTTGTCGATTTTTGGGTCAAATAATTATCGCGCTTTTCGTTTTTATACAGAGTGTCTCACAAGTCGAACCGAAATCGGGCAATAGGACAAGTTATGATAGCTATCAGTTCTTCACCTCTATTGCTATACATCTTGACTTCCGGTTTACTGAACAATATTTCTTTTGTCTAAAATGTGAAGCCAACTGGTCCAGATTGGAAGAAAATATCACTTTTTTCCCAACCAAACATTCAAACTTGGAATTTCGCCAAACTCGACTGAGATGGAGATATTCCAGCTTGACTTCTAGGACACCCTGTATAGGATGAATAATAAGGTTCAGGAGATTTTATTTCTCTCAGTAAGAGCATCACCTTCCATAATTCCGTCGTGAAATGTTTTTAACAGCGTTCTTCTCTCGAGAAAGGCCATAACAAGAAATATAGTCTGATCCATTATTGAGGAAATCGACCTCGTAATGTGTGCATTTTAATTAATCATCCTGGTTTTTTGTAGCTCACAGTAGAACATTTGAGTCCATAAGGTGAATCGGTGTTTAGTACGGAATAATTTGAGATAATAGAGAAACGCTGAGAACGAAATGAATGGTATTGAAAAAGTAATTATTATAACGTTAGAGTGAAGCAGTGAAAAAGTAATTAGGTGCTTATTTGATGGAAAAGTTTAGCTGTTTTTTGCCCCACGGCCCTTGGTGTATCGTATTTCCATATAGTCTAAGATCCCTCAAACTTCGCTGACGGATGAAAATTATGTTTCATCAAATGAAATGAGTTTTGAAACAAAATTTCATACTTGTAGTTATGGCTAATCGAAATTATAAAAAAATCCTGATGGAATTATCGAAAATTTGTTTTTGTCTTTTATTTAGCGAGTGTTGCCAGACTTCAGCTTCTTCAGACTTTCTACTGAAGTGAATTTGGCAATAGGCGAGATCACAAAAAACACAACATTCATAACGTTGAGAAATGCATCCAGCTTTTTTATTTTTTTTTGTATAGAAATCTTTGATTCGCTTGATGAATTTTGAAAACATGTTTTTTGGAAACTTTTTCCATTCTGATATACAGAAACTTGATTGAAAATATCTTGCTTAAATAAATATAATCAACATTGTTTGTCAAAGAGATTTTGTGAGTGAAAAATAAAATAATAATTGTTTTTTGCTTTATATAATTTCAATAAATCATCACCGTGACATTTTTTGGGCAACCCCTGTTCGGTGCAAGATCGACCTCACTAAAACGGGAAATGGGGTGAATTGAAGTCATACACTCCGGTGAAAAAGCTTGGGAACACTTCCCTGTCCTTCGTGCAATTCTTACTACGCCTAGGAGAGAATAAGCCGCCGCGCCTCGTGCTCAATATTTCATATGCCACCCAGCTAATAGTACGGGAAACCGTCCCAACCTACCCCCCATTTTATTGGGGATGTTGTTAGTTGTTGCCATAGCGTTCCGCATGTCGGAAATCGTACTCCGTAGGCGTTTATTCAAGATATGCATGTGAGGGCGATGGCTTGAAGCTCCTTATTTGTCGTGATGCTTCTCAAAAGAAATCGAGATCGGCGGAGTCGGGATTATGTGGATGGAATTCCAACTCCGATTTCGCCTTCTTATTAGGTGCCTCGCTGAATGGCGCTTTTCAATATTTTCCGATGATTTTCTCTCTAAGCTGCGATTTTTAACGTATATTTTGGGGGTTTATGCATTTCCCAAACGATTCCTGTCAAAATGACAAAATTATCTTTACTAAAAAAATCTGAATTTCTGAAAATCTCTTATTCGTTCTTTTTTTTATTATTTACCCCAAAAACACTTGCTATAAAGGCTCTGAAGAAATTCTCAAAACTTACAAAAGTTACTGCTCAATTGTTTGTATATAGGGTGGGCCAAATTGGACACTTGTTTGGACGCATGTTTTCCGAAAAAGTACATTTTCGAAAAGTTCCTGTAACTCAGAAACGGTTATAGATATCGATATGCAGTTTTCACCATGGCGTTTGTCATAAAAAAAGACCCGCCATCAGTTTTCATCTATTTAATTTAGAAACAAGACTTTTCCTTCGAAAGTGTCTAATTTGGCTCACCCTGTAGTGTAGTCAATATTTTTTGAGTAGCATCAATATTCAAAAACGTTTTTTTGTATCTCAATTGAACATATTTTCAGTTTTGTAAACTTTATTTCATGCAATAATCAAAAACTGTCTTCAACTTAGCCCTTACGTAGCATATTTTATGAATATCACTGTATAATATTACCATCACGTGATAGCTTTTAAGGCATGTTCAATTCTTGAAAATGCGATTCGTGACGTGACGTCACCACCAACCGAAGTTGCTTATCCCAAAATCACTATAAAAAAACACCTCAAGTCCCCGAATTGTGATGGACTACCTACTAGACACCTAGTAAAAATCTGGTCGACACAAGTTGCAGTTTCAATCCAATAAATACGTCGTTGTCGAGTTAACAACAGCGTATTCCGTTTCAGGGTGACAGTGCCATGGCCTGGCATGAGAAATCAAGATGTGGGATACTTCTACTTCTTGTCTCGTTCGTCGTTATATCGGAGGCGGCGACAAAGGCGTTGGGTAAGTCCCCGAACCTTCGAGCTTTTCAAAAGTAACAATCGACTTTTATTTCTCCATCTAACAGGTAACCAGGGCGCTCAGAAATCGTCCAAGCATTCGCCAGTAGAAAAGGAGGAAACTAGTAAAGGTTCGTGCGATGTTTCGTTGTTTTTTTTTTTATGAAAAGGAATCGGTGATGCCGTCTCATCTCACTGGCCACGTTGGGAAACAATTGATTTTCCTCGTGATATATTCATGAGATATTTTGTGGCGGATTCAATTATTGTACAGGGCGCTGCCGAATGTATACGAATATGTGCAGGGTTAATTTTGAGCTGAAATTGAAACGTTCATTTGGTGATGCACAATTCTGCCTCCAGGTGGCGTCCAGATCTTGAAAATTGTCAAAATTAATTTTGATGAAGTTTGAAACAGTATTTTGTATTCACAATTGACGGCATCACTCGCTGACTTTTTTATTAAAACAGAAATAGTAATTTCTTGCATCATTCCATTGATATTTATTTTATATTTCATGCAGGCTTATGGCTACCTGGTAAGGATATTCTAGTATCATATTGTATTGGTTTTCACTGCATCCTGTAGAAAAATTCAGCTATTCTTTTAAACAACTCGGGCTCCTTTCAGAGTTGCCAGTTGAACAATTTCCCAGAACTCTTTTTAGGTCCAATTCTAAATGAAACATAATTCGTCAAAATTATTCTTGAAAAAACAATACGTGAATGTATTTGGCCTGATGTCATCGTAAAGAACTACGAATATCGTTCGGCAACGCTGTCAAATATAAATCTGGCGCTGGTGGTAGAGACAACAAAAACGATCGTGGCTAAAAATCACGCTTTATTGGTGAACTGAAAAAGGCAAAAATAATTATAAAAATAAATCGAGGAAAATATTGTAATTGTGAAAAAAGTGTGGGGTGCTTCACTTTTTGTTGTTTTGTTTTAATGGAATTTCTAGCGTTCAAAAAAGTTGCTATCAGGCACTATTTTATTCCGATAACTGTTCCTGTTGAGTACCCCGCAGGGCCGACAGAAAATTGTCAATTAACCAGGGAATATCACGAGGTTCCTGCGAGTCGATTAGTTTACCCTCGAAAGCCCGAATATATAGATTTTCGTCGCTTTAATCACATCTATTTCCGAGAGGGATGGTCGCGCGGGGGGGGGAGGTAGGGGGTAGCTACTCTTCGAGAATCGCTCCTGCAGGGTGTGATTCATCATTTTTCAGCAGAGGGTCCTGCTCGTTATCATATCTAACGGCCTGTGCCATACTCATTTCGGGTATATTGCATTTTCAATTCGGCAGCAGGGGTATCATGGGGTGAAAAGAAAACAACGTATGGGCAATCTAATAATCGAAAGCAGTTATCAAGAATGGCTCTTGAACCCTGCGATGTATTTTCCGAGAGAAAAGGGTGGGTCTAGAGTTAGAGGGGGTGTGAATGCATTTTTGTCAACACTGTTCGAACGAATAAATTTCAATTTTAGTAGTGGATTAATATTTAATAGTTTGCCACCAGTAAATTCACACCCTCTTGTGATCAAGATATTTTACAGGGTGCTAAAAAGTTGCATGAGTATTACAAAAATTTCCCTTTGTGATTTAGATATTTGACAAAAAATGTTTTGTATTGAACATTGCTGAAATGTCTGCTTAAAAAAACGTCTATAAAGTATTATTTTCAAGTTGCGGAATATAGAAAGAATAGAAAAACCAGTGGCGGAGATATAAAAGTATATTTACAAAATTTCAAAAAAGTGTTTACACTTCGACTTTGTTGAACAATATTTTTTTTGTTTAGAAAAAAAAACAGGACATTGGATAACGTGGAGTTTATATTTGGGCCAGGCCTGAGAGAATTTCAAGCCATTCATTTGGCAATATTGGCTATGGATTTGACACACATTCTTCAGGACGATCAATAGTCCATCAGTAGGATTCGTGAATATAAAATGTTCTTAATGTGAAAACTCCCGAGTTCAGTTTCCAGAATCTTCCTCATGAAGTATTCAGTTTATTTTCGTTTATTTCGTCGTCTGTCATCTAATCATATACGACAATTACAAAACGTTTGAATTGAGGGCCGTTGCTGACGTAGTTCGCGTCATTGGAAGCCATACTAAGATATTTTTCAAGATGATCGGTTGAGCAATTTTCGTTCCGTCCATTTTCACTTTCACATTCATGATATAAGTGAGCATAGCGTATTTTTTCTCATGACGTTGATTTCAAATGCACCACCACTAAAGCGCTTCTGATCAAATCTCTAGTGGATTAGGGGAAACTATTTTTGTTAGATTGTCAGTTAGTATGAAACGTCTCTTTCAAATGCTCCATCCTCCTCCCCTAGTAGCCGAACACCGTGACGTGTTCTGGAGGATAATGGGCTGGCAACAACTCGAAAAGTATACGGGGTGGAGCATAACACTGCGACCTATCCATCGAGGTTCACTCCGTAACCTTTTCTACTTTCTCTATCGTTTTTCTCGTGTGCATTCGCTCTGTTCGATGGTAGTGTTAATAACCACGGCTAATACTCGTAATGATGAAACATCAAACGTATTATTGTGGAAATGTGCAAGTTCATCGTCAATATTTCTTCACAATCTCCATAGAAATAATTAGTCATCGCTATTGTGTTTCTATCCAATTGAGAAAGTAATCATCGCCTTGATTGGCGTCATGGGCGTAGACAAGTAGGGGACGTTTTAATTCGAAAATTTCAACTTTTTTGGGGTATCAGATCTACAGATCCACTACAGGGTGTAATATGCCGATTAATAAAATGTGCCTCAATCTAGAATTGGCTATTGGAAAAAAGCTGAGTCCTCAGGGTTGCGGGTATGCTGCTGATGCGAGAATTACATGAAAACAATCATTGAAGCAAGTTGTAAAAGTTTTATATCAATCGATATATATGTCGATGTTTCAGGGCCCTAAATACTGTTCGAAAATGATTGAAAATAATAAATTTTTCAATTTGGTGTGTGGGAATGAGTTTGAAGCAATTGTTTTTCAAGTTCCTCTCATAGTTGTGTATGATTTAATTCGAGTTTTACTTCTAGAGGGTGTTAACCATGCCTGAGATCATTCTAGATTTGTAAAATGTTTCTGATTTCAAAATACACGAGCTACGATATCGCAGTTATAATTCCTTTCACTTGTAGTGAGTTTCGCAGTTTATCTATGTTCAGCTTACAATTGAGTAAATGATCAATATTTGTTCAAATAACACGATAGCAATGTGCTATATATTGACAGTTTCTTGTCGAATATTTTTTTATTAAGGTTCTGTGTCAATATCACAGATTACATTTGTTGGGGAAGCATGAAAACATTTCTCCATGAGTTGAAATGCTCCAAAATGAATCGGGTGTAATAGTAATAATGATGGGTAGATTTCCCCAACTTGATGGACGCCTATGGCTTTTGTAGTACCCAAGAAACAAAGAGCCATTCCAATTGGCTCGCATCAGGATTCGCCAATGAATCCGCGAACTTTTCGAATCGGTTTCAGAAAAATATAGGACAGCCAGTGTGGTGTGTGTGTGTGGGTTTGGGAGATATTGATTTACTTCCTCTCCCCTTTCTCCTCCCGACACTTCTAGCTGGAGGTCTGTTTGCCTGTAGAAGCCGCTGACACGTAATGGCATTTGCTTATGGGCAAGGTTAGTTCTGGGAGCCTATTATTCCGCTGCCATGTTGCTCATCTCCCCTTTGGGGTTCTAATTCGAATTTTCGTCCGGGAAAAATTGAATATTTCAATCGCCACCCCACTGGTGTTCCGATGCCCCTCGGGCTGATTATGGCATGATTTAAGATGAACTGTCTTCTCGTTCGGAAACAAAAACGTATTACTTAATGGAAGAGTTTCGAGATATTTTTAGCTGGCTTTGTAGCATAATCCGGGACTCATTTTCTTCTGGCAGAATTGAAAAATAACATTCTTTTTGTGTTATTTATAAATTGCGGGATTCGAAAGCGTTGTTGTATTTATTTTTTCTCCGATGTGAATTTTGTCAGGTACAATCTATTCATTCAAATAACTAGACTTTATTTTAGTTTTTTCATTCACAGATTTCACAAAACAGAACGAGTTAAAGTGAAACCTAATTTATAGTGCATATTATCTGAATTCTCGTGAAATATTCAAAGTCTTGAAGTCGTTATCATCAACATGATGTTGTTTATAGAGATGAACACACTGGGAATTGTTTTTCGCTGAAAATTTCGCCAAACGGCCACACAGTTTGTTGATAAATGACATCAGGTCACGGGATAAAGGGTAACCTTAATACAGATATCGATTTTTTTCGAGCTAATGTTAGCACAGTTCTATTTTCGTCCTCGAAATAAATCCATGTTGAGTATGTGAATTATTACAGCGAGCATAATATAGTAGATTAGAGTGATACCCGATGTCCTTGGTTATGAAAAATTCAACGTCTATTGAGCGATGTTTAATTTCGTCCATTATTGTTTATTGGAGGGTCGTTTTTATACCTGCAGTGCGAGTCTGTCATTAGGAATCAATTTAATGGAATAAGACAGTAATTTCGTGATTGGTGTCAAATCTAAACAACGACATGACAAAAAAGATTCATAAAAATAATTGGTTTCGCATTGTGTATAAAGTCAAGGTGTAATCTGAATAAAACTGATGATTAAATTATGTCTATATGAGCACATTGTATTCGTAGATATGAAAACGTTAGGTGAGCGAAATCCGATATGATTGAGTCAATCTTTCTTTGAAGCAGCTGTCACTTTGCTGATTGGGTGAAATACATTTCCATTCAAGATACGAATGGAATGATAATTTAAATCTGGCCACAACTTATTGTTGGAATTTCTTGGGAAATTCCTTTCACGAATATACTTCATGAAATTATTTATTATAGTGTGTCTATTTCAGAAACATAGTTGTGTCATTTCGCCAGAATGTTAGGTTAGGTTTATCATTCGAACTGTATCGATTCATGAAATATACAGGGCTATTCTTTGACACATTTAAAGAAAAAAACTTCCTATAAACGTATGTCCTAAAAGTCTATACTTTTGAGATACAGGGTGATGAAATTTTGAAAATAAAATCGCCACTGGTAGAGAAAATAAAAAATTTCGTACATCACAAAATGCACCTTGATGCATAGAAGTCATGCACAAAATTTTCTAAAGAGTATTATCTCAGGTATCATCAAAAAACTGTTTTCTTTTCCAAATTTCATCACCCCTTGAAATATTAGCATGTCTTTAAGGAACACCTTGTATACACCAAAGTATCGACTACGTTTTTTCGAAATGCCAAAGATTTATCTTCAAACAAATTTGGCATAATCATCGATGCCTGAATATTCGCTGGCAGGTCACCCTGTACAGTGGATTACGGAAATTACAGTGTTGCCACATCTGGACCTGCTACGGATTTTTTTGCATGGCATGCGCGAAATAGTTTCTACTACGAATTTTCGATTGTTATTGTTGTTGTTTTTTTTTGCAGAAATTCGCTACGAAACGGCGTACGCTTGCGAGGGGAAAGTGCTTAAGATCGAGTGCAGGGATGGGGAGCTGATCAAGCTAATTAGAGCGAATTACGGTCGCTTCTCCATCACCATTTGCAACGACCATGGCAACACCGACTGGAGCGTGAACTGCATGTCGCCCAAATCGCTCAGAGTGCTGCATAGTAGGTGAGCGAACAGAGGAAATAAAATCGAAGTTTTCGATGTCAAATGTGCTAACTCTTTTATGTTCTGTGTCGATACCGCTGCATATTTCCTATGAATTTCTGTTTATTTTTCGCATAAACGCCAGCTCAAACCCCCCAATTTTATTAGGATTGGGAAACAAGCACACATCGAGCTGATAGCGATGTTGCCAGTTGAACAATTTTCAGAAGTTCTGAGAAAACTTTTCGATGAAAATTGGTCGATTATTTTTGAATAATATATACAGGCTGTCCATTTTTTCGTGCCACTTTATAGGAAAATGTTGAAATTCAAGATGACGTTCATAAAAAACGAGATTTCCCTGCTATTCTGAGAAAAATTGAAATGGCAATGCAATTTCGAAATTTCTGATGAGAAATGTCTAGTACGCTTGGTCTGTTGGGGGCGCCACATTACCCGACAGTTGACAGATGACTTATCGATGCTGGTGGTAGGAAATGAGACGACCCCCAGGCATTTTTCCCCTCCACGGTGGGCATACCGAGCATCCGACGGGCATTTTGTTCTAGATTACGTTCGAAATTTGCGGACTCGGTTTTCTGAACGGAAAAATGCCGGTAATTGGTCGTGCCTTATTTGTCGGGGAAATGCCAAAAGGATTCTTTCGGGTACGGCGGTCGGTACTCGATTCCTCGTGTCCCCCTTTTCGGCAATTAATATGTCGGAAGGGAACTGGAGCATGGGAGGTAAGATTCTTCTTGGGAATGAGAAAATCGCTACATGTGTGGGCCGAGCCGGTCGGTGTCTTCGGCGGGCCAAACGACGGAAGATGTCATCGCTGATACGGTTCATGTGTAGAACATTCAATTTCGTGTATTTTTTTTTTTCAATCGTATTCGGGGTTTTCGGGAGCTATTCCAACTGACTTTGAAACGACCAGACTTCGAGCGACTATACGTGTGAAAAATCAGGCGATTTTCAAGTTTCTCTCGTTACGGAAATGTTAAAAAATAACGGAGCTTTGTAATGTCTTCGGAGGTGCCAAAAAATTCCCCAACTGCTGACATAATTTCGATTGAATGAGTAGTTGAAGCAAAAAAAAAATCAGAAATTTTATCAAAGTTGAAGGTATTTTCTCTACAATGAACTAGAAATATTGAAAAAAAAATAAAAAATCAACAAAATGGTGTAGTTCTGAAAAAAAGTCGTTTTTTTTGTAATAACATTTTTTGGTTTATTTTCAATGCCAAATTGACAATTTTCAACCAATCAAAAAAATCTCAGGTCATTGTAGAGTAAATTTATTCAAGAACACTCATTTTCAATATGAAGTTGATTAGTCAATTTCTCTTTGAGTTAATTCAGCAATTTTGAAAGACGCGTTTAGATTTTCACATGCGATAAGTCGCTCTTTAGAACGATGCCATTTAAAAACTATTCAAGATACAAGCTTGCCGCTTTCACAAGATATTTTCGAAAGTATAAACTATCGTATAAGCCAACAAAAAATCGAAAATATTACACTGGTGTACTCCTTTAAATGACTTCTCTGCATGGCGTATTGGAAGCTCGGTGTGTGTTGAAATGAACAATGATTCATTTTGTCAGCGTATGAGCCTTGTTATTTATTGCGAAGGAAATATCGAAACTGAAATTCCCGCGATAATAGAGATGCATCGTGTACATTCGTATTGCTCATTCTCTTATCCGCTGGATGTGATGCCTTCTTTCCGCCCTATGCAGCCGTATCTGAACACATTCATCATCATAAAATTCCATTAGATTCACGACTGACTCTCTTTTATATGTAAACATACCTACATCTAATAACTGTGTGTTGCTTTTTGTATCTGTCAATATTGTATGTTATATTATATGATAATGCGAAAAGCGAATGTGTCCCCAGATACTAGCAGGGAACATTCGAACGTGCCACTGTTTCATGCTCTTTCAGGCTTTTGTGTTGAGTTGATTACGCGTTGATAATATAAGGATAATATCCCAACGTACAGGGTGGCCCAAATTGAACGCTCGCTAGGAAACACCGATTTCAGAAGTAGAAAAAGTTATAGTAGTGAGCCACTTCGTAGAATCACCCTGTATATCGCATGCCAACAGCAAATAATATACAGTGTGGACACAAATGATTTAAAGAACATTTTCTCAATATTAAGAGCTAAATGGGAAATAAGTATTGAGTGTAATGTAGCGAATTTGTGAAATAAATTAATTTTCTTTTTTCAATGTTGATTTTTGTAATACATCTGGGACACTATGGGATATTTTACATGAATTATGTCTAGGATTTTCTGAAGAATTCAAAAAGCTAATAATATACTGAGGGTTGTATTTAAAATAAGAAAGTTATTATCGGCTACTGTCACATGACACACCCTATATAATTATTTTTTTTAAATGCGCATCTAAAAATACAAATCGATGTGTTTAAGCGTTTTTTCCAGCACGCTCTCATTTATTCGTTATCGAATTTATTCCATTTGGCTGTTCCACACTGTATCAAACAATCTATCATACACGTACCTATTGTTTTCAGACATCAGACGAACGAATCAATAGGATTGCATAGGCTAATAGGAATGATAATTATCAAATTTTAATCCCATACATAATTACCGTTATTAATTTCAGTTCATCAAATACCGTAAATACTTACGGCTCGCTACTATTTTCATTGGATTTCATTTTGTTGAGCGGTTTGCGCAGTTTTTTTCATTTCCAATCGACGAAACTGATGATGAGGATGATTCACTTCATTCATTACGTAAAAATTAGCGTCTAATAAAATATTGCTTTTTCTTAATAGCATGGGGCATATCATTATTCATCCATGTACAGGGCGATACGCTTGGAAATTGTTTACTCTCTGAATACTTCAGTAAAAAATTATCAATAGATGAGAATTCAATTTGGACATTGGTTTGAAAAAATATGGTCCATACGATCGCATATTGCTTATTGCCTTCATCATTTTGTCATGCTTTTGTTTTAGTTCAAATTAACAACTCTAATTTGGTGGAACTCCTTTCAATCAACCGAAATAAAAAACGATTTTTTTTCAGATGTTCTGATAAACAAAATTGTACTATCGAGGTGAACGATGAAACATTTGGCGATCCATGTCCATGGACTAAAAAATACCTTGAGATGCACTATGTATGCGCTAACGGTAAATAAAAGTTTATTTCTGTTATTTTCAGGCCCCAATCGGACCGGAACAATGTTATTACTGAAATCCTTTAATGGGAAAAATTATCCGAACAAAAAAAAAACAATACGCGCGGAAAATTTCGTTTCGTATTTGTTCATTGGTTTAGTTCTGTTGGCCTGTTACTAAAACGGTTCTGATTTTTTTCAATTCAATAGCCGAATTCATGAAACAATGTAGGAGGAATGAGTATGTAGGTTCGGAAATTAATTGAATTTATTGATCCCCAATAGCGTACCAACAGCAATACACTGGGCGTTCTTTCGGGAGAGTAATTTGAATGCATCATTCAAAAACAAATTCGTGGTGTGTTCAACATCCTCGCATCCATCGCAATGGAAAAATAAATAAACCCAATTTCCGTTGGGTACACGTCTGTTATCTTGGATTAGTCTAACGCTATACAGAGGGAGACGAAAACATGCCCTATCCCAGAACGAAACTGTGATTCCGAACGTCTAGCTTTGTTTCTTTATTTTCGTATAAATGGAATCGTACCTTCTGGCCGTGATATCGGCCTCTCTACCTGCCTTATCACTGTTATTAGTGTGGCATTTCGATCCTTTCGGGGTAGAGGCATTAGCGATAAAAACTGGAATTACTGGCATTGCCGCTAATAAAAGTGTCTCAAATTTGGACATCGCAATGGGTCAAGATTAGAACATGACAGTCGCACGTTATAATCTCGACGGCGAGTGTCATCAAGTGTACGATATTGACAGATACAGAGCAGGTTCTATCCGTCGACATGAATGTTGAACGTTTTTTTTCGGGTTATTTAGGTGCAGTCATAATCAGAATTGCAGCATACCGGCGAGTACCAGCATGTTTGGGGACCCTTGTGTTGGTACTCACAAATATCTAGAAGCTCATTACCAATGTATTCCTGGTAAGTGAATTCTCGTTTGCAAGAAACTTTTTCTGATAGCCAAGGAACGGAATATCCCTGTTAACGTTCCCCAATCAATGATTGTTTTGTTGAGGAAAGTGATAAATGCGTTTTATATGTCATATGGCCTACATGCGATGACCCTTCAGTAGTAAACTTCAACTTTTTATGGTGCAAACGCTTTGTCTCTGCTATTAAAAGACAATTCATTACAGAATCTGTCTATATTCTAGTCTCTTTCATTAAACATAAAATACTACACAGGGTGTTGTTTGAGTATGTGTTAACGAAAGGGCTGATTTTATTTTTTTTTTACTGTACAGGATGTGTCAACATTGTGAAAAATGTCAAAAATATATTTATTCTAAGAAAACATCGAAAATCTATGAAATTTCCGACTTTACAGTGTAATATCTCGAAAAGTACCAGTTTCTCCTTGATAATATCAACGAATTTGAGTTTTTTTGTCGAAATATGTAGGTTCCCACGCATATCCAAAAAAATGTACGCCACTGATATTATCAGATGATACCAATAAATCAATTTCGAAATCATATCAGTTTCTTCGGCAGTAAAATTCGCGTACTCCAGAATTTTGGTTGTAGTCTCCTTCACGAAAATCGAAAATTGGCTAACTTTGTTGTTGTCTTTTTCTGTTGTTCAAAGCATGAATAGCCGTTTAATGAAGGCACCGAAACCTAAGAACAATAAGCCGATACATAAATTGCAAATTGAAATCGCAGTAATCGTTTCTATGCAGTTCAGAAAATTACTGAGAGATGGTACTTAATGACTGCATGGATGCATAAAACAAGTAGGGGCGTTAAAAGTCGTCTTCTCCGAACTTGTTTTTGTATCGAGTTGCGTGTGCTTTCGGCAGATCAAAGGCAGGACAGGTGTGAGCGAGCCCTAATGATTATTATGTAGACTGTAGAGGGTATAATCGTTCTTTTCCATCGTGATGGTATTACCTAGTTTTTGGAATCCCGCGGAAAAATAAAACCAACCAGCCGTAATCGTCGATCGTACACTAGGCGCGATCACAAAATCATATTTTCGATTCGACTGCACTACAAAATCAACCACAGTGAAATAAAAATGTAAACAAGTATGACGTAATATTGGGCATATGTTGAAGAAGCCAGTCGAACAATTTCTCGGAAATTTGACGAAGGCGGCTGGTGACAACTCGAACGTGTCTACGTTCGCGGCGAAATCAGGGTGAAATGAACGAAACACACAAAGGAATTTCTGTCGAGCACGGTCAGGTTTGAATTGTTGTGTTTCATGTCATCGCCATCAATACTTTCGTGTTCCTTACTAAAACGCGCCATAACTTTAGTTGACAGTGTTTATTATTGCAAAATAACTGGGTAAGTTTCCCAAAGTTCTAAAAATCAGTGATGTCGTATATTCCATGTTGGTAAATTGAAGAGTCGCGCTATTTCAATCACCTAATTGTTCGAGAAGTCCTCATCTTCCTATGGGAACAAAACAACTCCTCCGTATTCGATAAAACCACAAAACAAATTATCATCAGCGAACAAGCACCGTTTCAATTCGAATATTCATTCCATTATTCCACTCACAGCAGATTGCCTGGTGCTTCTCATCCAATTTGCCGATGGAGGATGTTTCGAAGTTGTATTATTTCCAAATACTGCCAATTACTCGTTCACAATATTATTGTGTATACATGGATTTCGAATTGAATGTTTGCCACGGTTTGATTATCGTTCTATTTGAATGTTTTTGATCTAGTTGGTAATGAAACATGATCTCAGACACCTCGGGATAGTTTTGTAGTGTTGTAGACAGTATCTGTCTTTTTATTCGTATGAGTCATTTAATGTAACTCTTGGCACACCTCGTATAACTTCCGATTTGCTCAAACCTACACAACTTTGGGTCGAGTTATAAATTACAACAGCTGATTCCGTATATAAGTGGTGATTTCACGGACATTATTTCGGTGCATGTAGCTTGAAATAAATTTAATAAACATGTGTCCTAAATGTAAAAACCCCATTCATCTCGGACCGAGAAGTCCGGACTGTTTCCTAATATACTTTGGCGACCCAAATGCCAAACCCTCTTGCCAACTTTTCAGCGGGCCAACGAACAATAAACAGTTGAAAAATTCGAAGAAGAAAACATTAACCTCTTGGCAATGCATGGTGTAGAAAAAAAAACGTATTTTTCAGTCTTGTAATTCCTGTCGTTTCAGGATGGATAGTTAACATCAACAAACAAGCTATCCAATTACTAAATATATATGGGAGTAACGAGGAAGTCGTTTTACTCAATCGTGATTGAATTTTTATTGACGTCATTTTATGTCTTGATGAAATCATAATTGTATGAGATTTTATTCATTTGAGCAACGTGTGACCTATCTTATTACGCTGCAATCTAATTTCAGTTTATTCCTGTGAAAATCCTTGTAGCAACGCAGACAGTGACTCATTCTGTGCGTCTTCAGTCATCCATTGCCTTGCTGAAAATTCCGATTCGCATTTTCAGCGACCACCACGACGACTACAAGCCGTCCCAGCCCGCCGTGGCTGATAACGTCCCAGCCGCCCATGTGGAGCACCGCCAAACCGCCATCGCCCCGTCCGCCGCCCGCTCCCAAACCGACCGGCGTAGCGGCGCCGCCGTCGTCCCCGCCGACGCCTGCACCGACGACGGCACGCCAGCCGCCGGTCGTGGCGCCGTCCGTACAGCCGTCGCTCGATCACAATCCGGAGATCTACGACGAGGAGGACTACCGCGTGCCCGACGAGATCACCGTCTTGCCGGACACCACAGTCGGTCATAAGGATAAAGTGGGATCCTTCAAAGATACTTGTGAGTTTCTGAAACAATCAGAAGTGGGATTGGGTCATGGTTGATGTTTCCTCCACAGCCGACGAGGTGCTGTCCTACACGTCAGTGCCCAGCGTGCTGCCTTCCTGGAGCAAGGACGCCAACAGCATCCCGTACTACTGTAGCCCGAAGACAGTGCGCAGCATCTACTGGAACTGGACGAAAGTGAACGCCACCTCCATCCAGCCGTGTCCGGGCGGTACGACCGGCTTCGCCAAGTGGCATTGCCAGGCGTTCGCGGATTCTCGCCAACCTCAATGGTTCCCCGAGGACCCCGACCTCAGCGAGTGCCGCTCGGTGTGGCTGAACAGTCTCGAGCAGAGGATCATCGCTGGCAGGGATCCTCTGGTCTCCATCACCAACGATTTGGCTCAAGGTAGGTGCGATGAGCTCGAGCTGAGTGGGGATTATTCTGTTCTTCTCTTCAGTGACCAGCAGCAAGACGTTGTACGGAGGCGACATGATGATCACGACGAAGATCATCAAGAAAATGACGGAGAAAATGAGCAAGGATATCAAAACGGTGTCTGATATTATGCAGCGCGAGCAGATCGTCACGGAGATGCTGATGGACGTGGCTAAGACGGGCAGCAACTTGCTGGACGCGTCGCAGCATTCCTCGTGGAAGGATCTGAGCTACAAGGAGCAGATGAGCGTGGCGACTTCCTTGCTCATTGGTCTCGAGGAAAATGCTTTCCTTTTGGCTCGCACCGTGAATAGCGAGAAGACTGTCGAGAAAGTGTTCAAGAATATACGTGAGTAATGAATCGAAACTCCTAACTATTGAAGATGACGCAATGACACATCTTGAATCACCAAATAAGATTCGGTAAACAATTTCCTCAATTTGGAATACACAAAGAACTGAGCTTCGAAAGTATGTTGTAGATAAAAATATGAAACAAAATAGAGGAAGAAAAGCACAAGAATTACTCAACCTAGTTTTGTCAATTGAAATGGGGCATGAAACAAAAATTTTCTGCAAGAAAAATCAACTTCATCTCGCTTTAATTGAGCCCTATGATTGTTTTCAGTGTTATCTGTCCGGGTCCTGGACCTGAAATCGTTGAAATCAGAAAAGTTCCCATCGGAGGACCACAAGAAAGGTTGGCAGGTGAGCAACGACACCATCGAGCTCCCCCAAGGCGCTCTGAAAGAGAACAACGACGGCTCCCTAGTCAGATTAGTCTTCGTCGCGTTCGACCGACTAGAAGAAATCCTGCAGTGGCAACCGGAAGGGGCGGAATACTCGAGCCCGCACAACGCTTCGAAAGTGCTCAACAGCAAAGTCATCTCCGCCAGTTTGGGGGAAGGGCGACACATCCAGCTGAAGGAGCCGGTGAAGTTGACGATGCAGCATCTGACGACGGAGAACGTCAGTAATCCCGCGTGCGTTTTCTGGGACTACACGGCGAACGCTTGGTCTGAGGAGGGATGCCGGGTCGAGACGTCGCTGTCGAATTTGACGCACACTGTATGCTACTGCGATCATTTGACGAATTTCGCAGTCCTCATGGATGTGCACGCGGTTTATCTGACGATGCCGCACGAGATTGCGTTGCAGATCATCACGTATGTGGGGTGCATCGTGTCGATCGTGTGCTTGGTGCTCGCCATTGCCACTTTCCAACTGTTCCGTGGTCTCAAAGTAAGTAATAATGAAGAAAATTGTCTAAAAGTTATACAGCACCAGGAAGAATTCTTCTTCCTTGTCCTGATTGCTTCCCTTCCACTGTCCCCACTCGACTGACTCGGAAATTGATAATAGCGATGATGTAAGCTGATCTCTTTCTTTCAGAGTGATAGAACGACAATCCATTGTAATTTATGTGTATGCCTATTGATAGCAGAAGTGATATTTCTGCTCGGAATAGGCCAGACTGATAACGCCATTTTGTGTGGAGTTGTTGCCGGATTCCTGCACTATTTCTTCTTGAGTGCTTTCATGTGGATGTTCTTTGAAGGTACAGTGAATAAAACAGTGAATTTATCGATTCTCACAACGTTCTTTCCCATTTTACAGGATTCCAGCTTTATGTTATGCTTATTGAAGTTTTTGAAGCGGAAAAGTCTAGGATACGTTGGTACTACTTCTTCGCCTACGGTCTTCCCTTCCTTATTGTCTTTATATCGGCAACGATATATCCCCAAGGATATGGTACTCAAAGGCACTGCTGGCTGCAAACGGAAAATTACTTCATCTACAGCTTCGTTGGACCTGTATTCCTCGTTATAGTGGTAAAAAATCAACTGTTTTTCAATTCCAACTTGTGTGTTGCTATTACCGTTTTTTTTTTTGTTTTAGTTGAACATCATTTTCCTTGTTATGGCGATATTCATGATGTGTAGACACTCGAGTAATAGTATATCATTGAAAAATAAAGAACACTCGAGACTTGCCAGTACCAGGTGAGTTCACAATTTTTTCTTCAGTTGTTCTTGATCCATTTCGATTTCAGTAGAGTTTGTAGATTTTTTGAACTCATTGAATAATTGTTTGTTTGAAAATGGAATGAGTTTGTGGTTGATATCAGTATCGGTCGTGATTTAAACCGGGAGTTTTCCATTTTGAATCAAACCACTAGCACGATTTCTGAATTTGTTATGTAAGAGACTGACCAAATTCGATGTTTTACACAGACTTTGCAATTGTGCAACTTAGAGACCAACAGAATTGCTAAAAAAACGTCCAATTTGATTCACCTACAAGACTGAATTCGGTTTTTTAATGTTGTGACGAGAATCATTGATTTCTCATTTTCAATATTCGGTGATTAATCGATTGAATATGTCAATGAGTGATTGTATAATGTTCTGAATTCTTTCTTATCACCCTACACATTGTTGTCCTATGAATTTCTGCAGATTGAATCAGGAGTTGAATTTGAATTTTCACTTATCTCGACCAGAAAAGAATGAAGTTACACACTGTATTACTGAGAATTTGGATCTCAAATCAGTTCGACTTCTTCAAGTTTCCAAATTTCAACTCTGGAATTTCATCTTACATTATTTTCCTTCAGAAAAGTCGAATTTTTTTAGTTCGAAATTCTCACGAAATTTTGGTTATGGTATGTAAACAGATCGGGTAAACTCGAGTGGAATTCATTGTCCAATATTTTTGTTGAATATTTTTTCACTCTAGTTTTCCATCTGAATTTCGGTGTGGTATTAATTCTAATTATTTTCTATTTCTTGCATGGCGATCTTATCCTATGGTAGTGGAAAGGAGGAAAATGCACTTCAAATCAAATTTCAAGCTCACTTGTAAGACACTTTTCTTTAACACCTTTTTTTCTCGTCTGCCAATATTAAAAGTAGTGCATGATTTTTGCATGCCTGTCATGATATACAGGGTATCCTAGAATTGGTTATTCAAGTTGATGTAACAAAGTTACAGTGTGATCATTTGTAGTTGTTTGAAATACCCTTTATAGCAGAACAGACTATTGGCAATGGAAACCACAAACAATGATGTTCTTTTCGAATTAATTCTGAAATTAAAAAGCTAACCTGTAACAGAAAGATTTCGAGTTGGTTTCCGTTTCCTCTTTTATATAATTATGCGAACAGACCTTGTTGATATGAACATGTCTGTATGTTTCAGGGTATGGTTGAAAGGAGCATTCGTCCTGGTATTTTTATTAGGTTTGACATGGACCTTCGGCTTCTTATATCTCAACAAAGAATCGGTGGCGATGGCATACCTGTTTGCCACTTTGAACTCGCTGCAAGGATTCTTTATATTCTTATTCCATTGTATACAGAACGAGAAGGTAAGATGTTGTGTGTTTAAGCAGACATCAACGTTATTGTAACTTTGTATATTACTCTTAGCGCACTCTTTCGATAGAAATAATTTTTCATTGTGTATAATCGTTGTTCATTCACAGGGGCAGAGCCTATGAATAAGAAAATTTCAGTTGATAAAACATGCATAGAGATAGCAAGTTTTGCATAATACTTCCGCTTTGTTCTCTTTATACAGACAGACCGGCTCGTAACATTTTAATTTCAACCCCATTATTATATTACTCATATTATGATGTCATTGTAGGTGGCCCCAGATAATATTAATCATTGAAAACTTTCGATAATGCAGTATTGGAATTAATATACCTTCATCAGAGGTTCGCAATTTCATTTTCATTTCGTATCTTTGTTTGAAGTGGCGGTTTCCGTATTGAAATATTTTTTACTGACCCCAAAAACACGAATTAGATATTAGCATAAAAAATTTCACCTTCTTTTCTCGAATGTTTTCGAACAAGCTCATGAAATTTCAGACTTTCAACTGGAATATCGCGAGAGGTATTGATTTTTCCACGATAATATTTTATTAAATTCGTGTTTTTATTTCATGAAATCCAATGAAATATTTCCAATACTGGATAAAATATCACACATCATCAACATAGCCAAGCATCAACATATTAGTTCTAGAAACCTGTAAATACCATTGTGAAACTAAATGAAATAAATGGTTTCAGTAAAAGAGTTCTGAATTCTCCTGGACATGTTTTTTTTATTATTTGCTGCTTGAAACTGATGACAATCTCTAACCGACAGGATTTGTCAACGTCAATATAATGCCCCAATACCCTTCCAGGAACTCATGCATCCATAAACAGTGTGTTTATTGTTTATTTCCTATTGCACAGTCGCCTTTTCGTTCGCTTGATATCCCCCCTTGAGTTAGTCTGTTTGTTTGGCGCACATTTTTATTTGTCGTTCCTCCTCCCTGCAGGTCCGCAAAGAGTACCGCAAATTCATAAGGCGGCACGGTTGGCTGCCCTCCTGCCTGCATTGCTCGACGTCGAGCGGTGGCGGCACCAGCAGCAGCGGCGTCGGGGGCGGCAGCGGCAGCTCGAACGTTACTAAAGAGCGCAGGACGAGCCTGTTCGGCGGTTCGAACGGGCAGACGTCGGGGGCGGCGGCCAGCGACAACTCGAATTCGGTCCTGGCGGCTCACGGAACTAGCGTGGGTACCAACAGTATAGTCATCTCAAATAATCTCAATAATGCGCGACCTACCGCGCTAGTCCAGATTCTGTCTAGAACTGATCTCAACAATGCTAGCACCACCATGACCAACCACAATCGACTGCATAATATGTCCCAACAAGGTACTACAGAAACAGAATTGCTTGTAATTGCGATCAAGTGCGAAATCCATTGTCTGTTCAACGAAATTTTTGACTCCATTCTCAATTATGTACTGCTTCCAAAGTGAGGTAATGTCTTGAAACTATTGGCAATCACAGTAGAGGGCGCTGCGGAATTTGAACAAATATGGTGACAAAACTGTGATCGTTTCATAAACTTATCTAAAAGCATTGTGATTCAGTTTTTCCTATCTTTGTGAGTAATTCATTTGCAGAAATCTATTAGGAGACCTCAAAGTTTCAGTATATTTGATGGTGCCTAAGTTATAAAACGAGCCTAAGTTAATGAAAAATTGATTTTTTTTGAAAAAATAATTATTTTCTTGGGACTTTGATAATGAGAATTTTGTCATAGTAGGTGGGTTATCCTCTGATCTATATTCTCCCTGGGTTTGACTTGGTCTTTACGGGACACCCTGTATAGATTAGTTCCATCATTGCAATCATCATCGAAGAAAAATTAACAATTTCAAAGTGGCATTCATGATTGTCGAATCTTCTGTCAGAAAAATCAGTAATTCGAAAAAAAAAATGTGTCTCGCAACAATATTGATACCTAAAACATCATAGTATGAATCATAAAATGGATTTCCCACTTTGCACATAACAGCTACTAAGTTTCGCTAGCTCTTTCAATAGATACTTTAACAAAATGTCCGCTTACTGTCCTAATACTGTATTTACAACTCTCACTGCTTGTACCTCGTGTAATGTCCTTTGTACACGTTCCACAAACAACGATGGCAATCCAGATAAACATGAATCTTTTTCAACATCGATACCACAACAATCTCTCGAGATCTACAAGAAACCGGCTGTCTCCACAACAAGACGACACCCTGTAGATCTAGTCAGATTATGTTGGTAGCATTGTAAAGCGATGCTTGGAGGTTGTGAGATTGGAAAAGCAAGCAAACAAAATGTGTTGTCGTGAGCACAGCTACCTACTAACTTGTGTTTTATTCGGAGTTGCCAACAAAGCGAAATTGACAGTTCTCAAGGAGCAGATTTGATGTCGACAGTTGGCAGCTCTAGTTGTGGTGGTGTGGCATTGTCTACCTTCCAGCATGTGTTCTAACGTTTCGCTTGTGCTTGATTAACAAAACTGAGGTGAAGGTGAATTTTGTTACAGTTGCAGCGCGAATGGAATTCTCGCAGCTGTTCCAGCGTCAATCGGGCTTGCAAAACCCCTGTGCCCATTTGTACGTCGGCCAACATGGCTGCTACTCTATCTCGGACAATAAAACACGCCCCTCCAAATCCTACATCTGAATCGGAACCCAATACTTGCACCCTTCCTCACATTCGCAATTGCTCTCGAGTTTCCTCGAACAACATTAACATGCCCAAATCCCTCTCTACTTGGGGTCCTCTGCATAAACCTTTTTATCTGAAGGTGCGTAGTTCTTTTGCGATGAACCGTTTCTCTTGTTTCATTTAATTTATTGGTTAATTCTAACTTCTTCATTTTCTTGGAGTAGTTTTAGGAGTAAATGTAAAAATGTCTACCACGTTTTGAACAATTCGATACAACTTTCATTTGAAATAGGCAACAAACCAATAACTGTCAGTTGTATCATTTATTCAATTCAATTTGAGATAGTTCGCACCTGTTTTGTTTGCATAATCGAAGATTGAAATCAACGTGAGCAAAAGAAACCATTTTTGTAGAAGATTGCGCAACAAAAGTTGCATGGGGACAGTGGAAGGGAAGCAATTTAGGAGAAGAGCGATATCTATCTTGTTTTTTTTTGCTCTAAGACGTGTTGGGCATTTTTTCTTCACTCATGGGATTATAATTTAACCAAGATCGTATACATTTTTAACATTATCTTCTGTAGATATTGGTGGTTGTTTTCTCAATTTCAAAACTAAACTACTGACGAATTACTAGAGTGTGGAGGAGTGATTACAGGATAGTTTGATGTTTTCATAAAAATCTTCGATAATTTGGTTGAATTCGTTTGTCATGTCATCACTTCAACTCCCTAGTAGAACGAGGCCGAAATGACAATGACATTTTGACGTGATTCTCTTTCCAGAACATTTCTTTTAAGTCGTGCAGCCGTGACTCTGGCCACGGTGGTTCCGAGCAAGAAGAATCTCCGCGATCGCACGCCGTGGTCGTCGACCCCGGCTACAACCTCACGCTCAGCGGCAAGGACGTCCTCTGCCACCGCATGCTCCAAGAACCCGACCAAAACTTCCACCCGAAGCCGGCCCAAGGCGCGCAGCCCGCCAGGAAACCCACCCCCTGGGGCAACCACCACACCTACACCGAGATATTCGAGTCGCAGCGGCTGCGCGACTTCGCCGAAGACGACCCCGTCTACGAGGAGATCGACCACCAGGTGTCCGACATGAGTCGGCAGTCGTCGAGGTCGTACGGCGATCACCGGCCGCTCATCCCTTACAGCCCCGCCAACGAGAGGAGTTACGCTGACACGCTCAAGATGTACGCCAAGGACGGTCACGTGGTGGACACCTATCGTAGAAGGCATGCGGCTTACAGGGATGCGAACGCGCGCTCTCTGGCGGCCGTTCTGGACGGCAAGACGGTGGTGTGCCACTTGGAGCCGGCCGAGATGTATCCGGCCGATGCTTACGTCACGCGGAACTTGGCTCCGCCCCCGTACGGGGAGGGTTAGGTTGAGGGGCGGCGACAGTGGTTATCTGTGATGGGAAGGCGGAGGGAGGGCACGAGCTGTCAGCCATTTCCGATAGGGTGAATCCGTTGAATATCTACGTCGCATTTTTCTCATGTGCATTGTCGAAACTCCCAAAACCAATTTTTTTTTGATTTCTCGATATTTCCCCTTTATTAATGTTTTCGATAGTGCACATTCGAGGTTGAAAAACTAAACATTCCACGGTTTTCTGAATGAGGACCCAGCTCAGCTTGTATGAATGAAAGGAAGTGATAATTCTCTAATGATAAGACTACGTATTTTATAAAACTTTTTCTGTGAATAGTGACTCTTAGTAGTGAGTAATTGCAGACAGTCCCTTAGAATCAGTGTTGAATTAGACTGGACAAGCGTTAATTTGAAATATTAGATCCATTATATGAACTATTATGTTGATAACTTCCAGTTTAATGTTCTACTTTCATACCCATTGTAAAACAATTGCAATACTTGGTTCGCTAATTGGTAATTGACACCTCTGAGATTGTTAATTCGAAGGCAGCTTCCTGAGCAACCCTTTCCCCCCTATCTATACTATTATTCATACGTTCTCAGAACTGTAAATATGAGTAGATCGAATGCAACTATGAACGTTTTCTGTACGAATTCTGGTTACTCAGAATGTTAATCCTACATTGTTGGTACATGTACTTACTGGGGGGTCAGCCCCATCTTGAATAATGGCATTTCACTCGAATACGCTATGTTGCTGCGATCTCATCAGGGCAGCTTTATGACGCATCACTTCAAATTGATTCTGTAATTGACAGTTGATAGTTGTGTTTTATGGTATAGATTTGTTATGCTGACTTGCTTGCAGGTTATGTAATGAATATAGGTACGTATCTCAGTCTCAAAACATGTTTTGGTAGCTTACCTTCATCGATACTTTGATTCTCAAGTGGTCCTACCGTAGACATACCCGACTGTTTACTCTAATCGATCAATGTTTCTTTCGTGTTTTTATGGTAGTGATTTTTTTGAATGAACAAGTGATCGTTCAGTAGGTACTTCGATAGCAAACACTGCTTGTTGATTGGTATACAAGCATTTTAATTCTTCCATCAAGTTTAGGACCTAATATATCGAGAAAATTTTTGTTTTATATTGTTTTTAGTGAATTGAAAGGAACTAATCATATTTATTTGTAATTATGTAATTTAATTGGGATTTGTCAGTTACTTTAAGATGTAATTTAGCGAGCACAAAAACATGTATATATAGAAATAAAGTTTATGATATTAACTGGACATTTTGTGTTTAATTTGACTGATGCTTTTTTGTGTCATTAGGATGGAAATAATGAAAGGTTCATTTTAAGGAGTATATATTTCTTTTACATCAAACACTATTAAGAGGTTCACAGATCTTAAATAAATTAAAGTACCTTGTATAAATAATCTCATTCATCTACATAACGATAAGAACTTATGAAATCAGGAATTACCAATTTTGCATCATCAATATAAATAAATAGATTTACGGCAATATTAATGAAATTTGACGTTTGCGCACACTGTACTCATCAAATTACACTCAAAATGATATTCCAATTTATTGTCAAATGCTATTTACATGTGACTGTTGGCATCACGAATTCAAAAGTAGTTCGATTTAGGCTACAATACATACATTAACACTATTTACAGCTACATGTACAAATATCTCTTTTATTCCTAAATTTGGCTGACCCCTTGATACGAATAAATACTTCAGATATAAATATTCAATTGTTAATCCGGAAGTATATGAATTTTGCAAAGCTGAATAATTGATTTTCTCCGAGATTAATTGTCATTATGACAATTTCATTCGTTTTTGTTTGTCAGTAAATGGTGGGTATGCGACTTTCCAGAAATCTGAAAATTCTTCGAAACGGATTCAAATCAGAAACATCTCATTCTTCGATAGCGTTGTCTATTCTGCTGCTACGTATCCCAGTGTTGCCGGTCCAAGGGTAGATATCGGGACATGGTTGGCAAGTCCTCATGTACCTCACACCAGATTTGTGCCACAAGTTGCATACTTTCGGGTTGTTGCATCTCTTCGGACGATCCTAAAATCAAATTCACCGTTAGCCGATCGACAGATTTTTTCGCATTCGAGTAACTTACAGAGTATTCACACTGGAATGGTTGGAAGGAACCCAACCTCGAGACAGGGGTAGGATCTCTGACCCACTGGATAGCTTGCCAATTCGTCACGAACCACACGTCTTTGTGAGCCAATATGCTATCGATGAAGTTGATGAAGCCTTCTTTGTGGTGCGGCTGCGTGAACCAAGCAGCGTGGTAGAACAAACCGAACGGAGCTCTGTGAACAGAATAACGGTTACACATAAAATCGATTCAAATGATGACACCGACCGACCTGTTCGTTGTGTAATGCCTTTGGAAATTCTTGGTCAACATCTTGAAAACCCCTTCGGCGTCTGGAGGATTGCTGCAGGCGTCTCCCATGGAGCACCTTCCACCGTTCAGATCTTGCCACATAACCATAGGCACTTCCCAAACGCCCGGGTACGATTTGGTGGGGCAAGGCGGGATCATGCAGTCGTGGAAGAGCTTGTAATCCAGCGTGTACGGCCAGCTCGGAGGTTTGTTTTCGTAGATAGGCATGGAAGAATCGTAGGTGAAGTTCGAGTCGTACAGCATTTTGAACATTTTGTTACCACCGACCTATGAAAAAGCGAGCTTAGCGAGGAGCTGTCGACGCAACAGTTGGTTACTCACCGACAGGAATGGCGCTCTCAACCCTCTTACGTCTTCTAGTTTGACGCCACCGTAGGCGGAGAGAATTTCTCTTTGACCAGCAACTTCCTTGGTCCATTTTTTCTGCGAGAATTGCTCCCCAAAACTATGCCTAGGATGAAAAAGGGTCACAAACCATTCCACTACAATATGCTGTGATAAATTTGAGAATAATAAAGCAAAGAAGTTCGGCAGATATTGAAAAATCGGAAAGAAAGAGTGATAGCATTCTAGGTTTGTGTTTTTTTTTATTTTAGTCAGTCAAGTTAATACACGTTTTTCACGCTTGGTAGATGTCAAACTTGTCAATATTTTGGCACGTCTATTGTGGAATAATAATGAATAAGTGTCTACCATGAGCGAAAAACGGAACCGATTTTTGTGAATGAATGACAATGCAGTGCAAGGAACGTTGTTGGTGTGATGGAAATCGGAACAACTTACGAGACTGTATGAGAAGCAATTTCATGACCGTCCGAATACAAATTCTGAACCTGACTGTAATCGGTCCACTCGTGGGACACATAGAACGAAGCAGCGATCGGACATCCGTTGGGATTGGTTCTGCCCTTTTCGAACAGATCCTGGTACAAACCCTTGTTCAAGTCGTTGACCGAATCATCGAAGGTGAGCAACACGATTTGCGGTACTTGTTTGACAGGCAGATCTCCTTTTGGTTAGTAGCATAGAAGAAAAAGAATAGAGTTAATCGAAACATGATTCATCGGCGAGCCAGACGAGAACGACAAAGCAAAAAGTTGAACAGATATAGATCAGACACGGTTCAGTTCCAGTTCCAGCCCCTGGCCAATGTGGTACCACTTACGACACTGTGTGTGACGCCATCTCGTGTCCGTCAGCGTAAAGGTTTTGGACTTGGCTGTAATCAGTCCATTCGTGAGAAACGTAAAATGTTGCTGAAATCGGACACCCATTGGGATTCTTGCGACCATTTTCGAACAAATCAATGTAATAATCTTTATTTAAATCGTTTACGGCGTCGTCGAACGTCATGAGGACCATTTGGGGTGTTTCTTCGACAGGTATGTCACCTAGTCAATCAAAAATATACGATCGAGATTTATTGTACGCACATTAGTGAGTATAAAACAGTGGAACTCTAGGAGAAGTTCTGAAAGTTTTTCAATGAGTTGGAAGTATTATTCATTCCAGATTCGAAATTGTCAACACCAAACAAGAATTTTGGATATCCCTGCATCATAATTTCGACAATCACCCTGGTCATAACCAATGAAACATAACAGTGACAAACCTGGGATCTCTTTTCCGCCGCAGCTGCAATCAGGCAGCAAACAAACGTCTTTCCTGCACTTGGCCGCCGTTTTATCGACTTGCGGTTGAGGATAAATCGGATCGGGACGTCTAGGTGGGAATCGGTAGATGTCGACGAACTCTTGGACTTTCGAAATGATCGAAGTGGACGGTTTCAAAGTGGGACGAGCGCGGCTGCAACACAATTATGTCAAACGTGTCAGTATAGTTTACACAGAAATGTACTCACGGTGGTGGTGTTCCACGATTGCTGATCACAGTAACTTCGTTGTTGATTATCTGATCACTACCAGCGTTGGAGTAATGGGCAGTACCGCGACCTCTCGATGAACTTCTGCGAACACAATTTCAACACTTGATTAGAGCGCGAGGTATACCAAGTTCGGGCATTCGCCATTTTCTAGTCCATTCGAGATTGTCAAGGAAGTATTTCACTACTTATGTTTGGTAGATCTGATAATTCAAGAGTAAGGGGCAGCAGAAATATCCTTACAGAGTGACATGGGGGTGCATAATAGAAACTACTGAGTGAACTGAAACGGAATTGTTAGTCAAAAAAATGTAGGAATGAATAGTAAGAATGATTACAGTGGAGGATAAATGAGTCAGCCGAATTGAAATCCAAAAAAAAGTATGTGCCGCTCAGTGTTACATAAAAGTGAAAATGACAGGATGATATTCTCGAGAGCTACAGGTTGTCAGTGAATGCGATAAGTCATGCAATGCAACATTCTCGAAAGCTATCGGAGTTACGATAGCCCCATCTATAGTACCTTATGGGAAGCATTGTGCTCTTTTTGGGGGGATTTGTTCGCAGAGGCAACGATGTGGTCATGGTCGGTCTACTCGTAGTAGAGTATGTTCTAGTCGTGGTAGTAGTGGTAGTTGATCTTTTAGTGGCGACCTCCTCAACATCATTCAATTCATTCCTGTCATCCCTAAGGTTGGTATTTACATGATATTCGACAAGAAGGAACTCGACAACTTACCGGTACGGTTGCCTATTCGACGTCCTGTAGCTGTTCTGGTCTTCCACCTGCAAAAACACCAACACTGTGTCAAATGTCAAACATTGGGGAGTGAGAACTACCTGTGGCTCGTATCTGTTTTCCTCGCTGTAGTCAGCAACAGTGGATTGTTGGTAATACTCCGGCTGGTTGTAGTTATTCTCGATGAACACCGCGTTGCCCCGTTTCGGTATTTCGTTTTTGACAGGCGCCACAGTGCTGGTGACGCCGCGGTAAGAGGGGCTTTGAGATTGCTGGGAACTACTGTAATCCTCGTTGGATGGGAATTCTACGAAAATATTCATCAAGACATATGACGCTTTATGAATCTGTCATTCAGCATACCGTCTTTGTAAAGCTCGCCGTCATCTTCGTAGTATGCGTAATAGGGTTCATAGCGATTGTCAGTGTATTGGGTTCCATTGTAAACTTGTTTTCTTGGTGATACCGATGGGGTTGGCACTGAAGTTTGGGGTACAGCCACATTTTTCTCCACGCTAAAAGTTCAGAATTCATTATTCATTCCAATTGGGAACTGAGTCGTCAAATTATGAAGAGCTCTGTATGAACAACGGATATGATAATGTCATCAAAATGATCGTTCAAGAAGATGACTTCATTCATTAAGCATCTACATATGGATGATTATCCAAGTTGACCTTCAAGTTATTTCGCTTCTGCAATGAAAAAAGGTGTATTACCTGTATTGTTGATTTTGCGTTCCAAAAGAAATGACGCCAATTTTTTCTCCTCTTCCACTGTAGCTCTGAAAAAAAGAAACGATTCAATCCTGCTCAAAAATTTAGAAACAATTATTTCTATCCTAAATTAGCTGTGATAAAAAGTTTCATAATGGCTGCAAAATACCCACTTAAAAAGGGGGCACTTGAAATTATTCATATCCATAGGCCGTGTGAGATAAAGAGGAATAACAATAGCAGGAAACTGTATTAACAAACCAGCGATAAATACTCACCGATATGGCGTTGGGATATCTAAGACCATCTCTGTCTCTTTGTACTTGACCAATAGTAGAAGGTTGGCCTCGATAAACGCGTTGTTGACGATCGTTTTCGAATTCTTCAGCTGGCGGAAGAGTTTCATCAGACTCGCCGTAGAGTTGCTGTTGTTGTTGCTGTTGTTTCTTCTGGAAATTCGAGTGAATTTGCTCATGTGTCATGAATTGCGAGGCTATGTACCTCTCGATTATATTCTCAGATTGTGGCGTAATACCTAATATCCATTACATTATGCAAATTTATGTTTGAAAATATTATCTGTTCTATTGAATAACAGTCGACGTTTAACCTTCGATGTCGAGAGTATGCCTAAATTGCTAAGAAACTTGAAAGCGTACATATATAGTGCTGAGATTTCGCCTTTCAATCGCGATTTACGATACCATGCACCATGCTTCGAACTTTTGGCAAATTTGGCATTCCAAGTTCATACTATTTTCGAATTAGTTTTTCCATAACCTCAAATTTTCCTACCTTTATGATTTCCTGTTTGGTATGTTGCAAATTTCTTGGTTGCCCCCTGGAAGTGACAACTACCGCTGGCTGTTGCACCGGAGGTAAAGAAGAATAACTCGGTTTCGGTTCTACTCTCACTCGTTCTCTTTCCCTATCTCTGTCGCTTTCTCTATCTTTCTGCTTGGGTTTGGAAGAACTTTGAACGGATGGAGGAGGTCCCGATACATCGAGACCGTCACATCCGACGTTTCTTGGCCAATCGCAAGTCTGAAGTTCATGACTGCAAATAAAATTGATTCGTTTTACCTGGTTTGAAGACACTATATATTTTCAACACCAAACTTTTACCGATACAAATATACATTATACGTATTTCGACAGAAAATACCGTTATTCACCTCGAATAGGTTCGAAATTATAGGTAAAAAATCACGAATCTTCTCATTGAATTAAAAAAACGATAATTTTAACCTCCGAATGCCAATGACCACAATATTCTATGAAGGACAACTAGAGAAAGTGAGTTCTGTGGTTTCATGGTAAGCATCTCTTTCAGTAATGCATTCATTAAAAGCTGTGACAAAAACAGCATGGACATGTCTTTTTTTCCTGTCATAACATAAAAAACCATTCGCCAAGTCATTCTCATTACACGGGATTTCCAAGAATTGTATGGTGCAGTGAATTGTTAGGTTTTTGTTGATAGTGAAAAATTTTCTTGCGTGGTTTATCATCACCTTCTTTCAAACTATTTCGACCTCAAATTAATTCTATATACAGAGTGTTTTAAGACGAACTGCCGTAATTGGAATGCGTTGGAGATTTTGACCTTTCATAAAATCGCAACACGCCTTATTATGTTCAAGATGACGATTACCGGTTTTATTTCGAAAATGACGTTTTTTATTGAAGAGAATGCCTGAGGATATTTTGATGATGAATAAATAAGAGGTGAACCCCAGGAGTTCCAAGCATTTATCAATTCATTCTACGATTAGGTAAATTTTGTGGAATATGCACTATGTGGTATCATCAATGCCTTTCGGTTTGTGACTTTCGCTTTTTCGTCATGACATTTGAACTATGAGACAATTCATTTTCGGATTATTAATAGGTTCACCGATGTAAATACCAACAAACAGTAAGACCGATAGTGAAAGTTGAGGAATTGCCAACAAAAGTAGGCACACCTTCGGCCTTGCTACGTGAACTGTAAAAAGCTGATAGTGTGCAATATAAATCTTTCCAATAATTATTTTTTCACGCTGAACAATACGCCGAGGTCTTGGATCCGATTATGCAACATTCCAGTTATCGTAGCAGAAAAGTGTGAAAAATGCTCGGGGTTCCGATCTATTTGGTCCCGAGAATTCCTTCTGACGTAACCATGCAAGGTGTCCAGCTGAGTTATTTATACTCATTACGTTTGGGACAAGCGGCAAAAAATATTCATGCAAGGACAAGAGTTTCAGATTTTGAATTTTTGAATATTTAATATTACAATGTTTGCTGTTGAATAACAATCGAAACTACTAGCTTTGAAACAGCGAATATGTACAGCACATCACACAAATAACAACGTGAACAAATATACAGGGTGGCCATCCAAAACGTACCTCGAGGCATTACGAGCATTTTTTGATAAATTTTAAAAACACGCCGATGAAATAAATACTCCTTCTGTGTACACAATAGATCATTAAAATATCTGGATCGAAAGGGGTCCTCTACAAAAACAAGCTCCCCTCGAAAAACAGGCTTCCAATTATGACAATTCCAAAACTCGCTCTTGTAAAAAAGGAAATAATTCTATTCTGTGACTAATTGTCCTTGGCATTTCGAAAACGATTTGTTTCGAGGTCATTCATCCCATTGGCTGCTCGTGACAGCGTTTATACAAGAAATAAGCTAAAATGTAGATGTGAATATTGAACGTTTCTCATTTTATTTTATTTCACTCTTTTGTGTTTCGACTAGTATTTTTTTATGGAATGGAGATCAATAGGATGGACAATTCACTGGAACAAGAGCTACAAGTTGAGATTCATTTTCAATAAACTTTCTTTTCAATGTTTGGTTTTGTTAGTTCACGGTCCAGCTCACAAAACCAGTGACCAAAAAACAGCGAACACAAAATGATAGTAATTGCGTACAGTGACAATTTGGAATGGAAAATATACAGGTGGATTCATACAATGTAAAGACATAAAAATGTCAAATTGCAAGAATTCTTCAATTTGTATTCAAGCCCCAATGTCAATGCGAGCAAATGATGGAACAATTTCTGCTGTGACCATTTCTTTCATCGCAATGCACAGTGTGTTTACTAGCTCTACTACCTTATTTGAAAATGGTACCACGAAGTGAAAGTAGAGAAATTCGTGCGACGGTTACGGGTGCCTTTTTTCCCTTCTCGGACATATTAGCAGGTCAAATTCGTAATACTGATGTAATATTATTCAATGTACAGTATTGTTCATATTTTGGCTGCGCCTTGTCTGATTTTGAACGACGTAACCGTTGCGTATCGCCCAATCAGTGAAAGTATAACATCACAACTTCTCAAGTTCTGCTTTGTTGCACGAAAACAACCATGGGCAATAAATAATTCAATGAAAAAGTCGCAGAATGCTCGGATATTGATGAAAAGTCAAGTCTTTAATTAGGCGCGGGCAAAATATTGATTCAGTTCACAGGGTGTTACCAAAACTAATCTGGTTGAAATTCTCAAGGTCATTGTTTCTTCTCTTTGTGTCAATTGTTGTTGTTACTACTGATGACACACTACAAGCTGTCAGTTCATTCATTAGAATTGTACCATATTTCCATGAAAGACTTTGACAAGAGAAAGGATCTGCACCATTTTTTGAAAATGCAAGCAATAATTGGGCAATAAAAAAAGAATTATTCATCAATAAATTAGTAAATATAATTGAAAGTTATGAACTGCTCTTAAGTTGTTCATTGTATATATTTACATAAGATGTTGTATTTCATTATCAGTATGTGCAGAATATTTTTCACTTATAAATTGAATCAATTAATTCTGTTTCTCAACTGATTCAGAAACAATCTCATCGTTCCCTCATATGTTATTTGCACTTCAATGTGAATAATGATTTGAATTTTAATTGAATGATGATACAATGTTAAAGCTGCAATTTAATAATTCGATTATGAATTGAAACAGAAAAGATAATTGTTTCATTACAACATGATTTCTTCTAATTATGGAATAATCTTCATAGCTCCAATGAAAAATGGTTACATCATAATGACCAATAAGTCATTCTAAACAGTTGAAAATACTGTTCTTATTACTTTATGTCCCTGAAACGTCTGAGATAGTGCAAAGCCATCAATTTTCCGGATGCTATAAGTAAGGATAACAATCTAGAGAGAATACAAGTGGTTTGCCAATCTGACAATGAAAAGGAAGCCATGTGGAACATTCACTAACGAAATCGAAGCTGAACCAATTCGAACAAACGAAACACAATACCCTGAGAATCCTATGAAATTGCAAATGAAATTAACGATTTCACGATAAATGTTCCCCAATTAGATTGCCGAATCGCCAAATAATAAATCTTTCTAGACCGAAATTAAGTAATGTGTTCATTCGACTCGGTCAGCTGATGAAAGAAGATTCGTGGCTGAGTTGAAGTGTGATAAATTCGCATTGCATGAGACAATTGACAATAAAGAGAAGAAGAGTGTCGTTTGTCAAATGTCTTATGACAACTGACAATACAAATGGACAAGTGGGTGTAACTGATCTATTTACCTGTACATCAGCCCTCCTGTGCACGATTCCAACAAAGCACCACCGAAAACACAAACGTAGTACTGCGTACAGTCATCAGGGTGTGGATAATACCCGAATTCTTCGGGACAGTTGAAGTTCACCCCAGTCTTGATTTCCGTCGTGACTCGATTGGTCTTGGCAATTCTTCTTTCAGACCAGGCGGTTCCTGTAAATTAAACGAAAATAATAAAACAACAACAAAAAAATTGGGAGCAGGAGCAATTTGGAAATGTTTGAAGAACTTCAATGACAGGCAGAGATTTTTTAGGAAGCTGTGCTATGCACAACTTTTATTGACTCATGAATAATTTTTTATTCAAGGAACGTACTTCATTCTTAGTGAAGGTTACCCAACGTTTCGGATGAGTGTCATACAGCAATTTTATTACTGCTATAAATAATTTTAAAAAGAAATTGTTCCTGGGTTAGAGTTCAATAATGCGATAAATGATGACTTATATGCGAATTCATATCGGCGATTAAATAACTCACAGTATGGTAATAAAAAATCCCGTGCAAACAAAATGAATGTACGGCTATGCTAGTTTTAAACGAAGAGAAATCAATTCACGAATGTTGTAATAAATTGCTGTATTGTTGTGAAACTGAAATTTGAGAAACAGCTCGAATAGGTTTTGTTTCACAAACAGTATATACTAAATGTTTGAATATATCCTGAATTCGGTGTAGGATTATATTTTTCAATTGAAGTAGTCAGAATTGTTTAGAAGTGCATTTGAGTATTTTTTCAGTTTGTTTTGATTCTTGATCAAGCACCAGTTGAATTGAAATTCATTCACGATAAGAAAAATATGTGTAATAGTTTTGTACTTTTTTTTTTTTAATTTTGAGGTTAAGAGTATGGTAATTTCAAAACTCATCTCACTGCAATATTTCAATAATACTAAACACCCGAACAGTTTTATCTACCGAGCGAATTAATGGAAATAATTTGCATCTGCTTTCTCGTGATAGACAACAAAGATTATGAAATATTGAACGAGGTTTGGCAGCCATTTCACACAACCTGCGCGGCCTCGGTAGAATTTAAAGGAATGTCAATTCAACAAAGTAATTTTTCGGAATGTATACTAACTCTATAATAAAAAAGATTTTTATTGACGTTTAATCCATCGAGATTGAATTCATTAACATAGTAACATGAACCACGAATATAAAAATAGTTTTTTTCACGAGACACGCTTGTTCAGTTTATTATCTCAAATTTCTCAATTAGTTAATCAGCAGAATCTTGAATATTTTAGAGATATTTTGTAAGGGGAATATTAGGCATTAACTTTTATGTCAATCTTGAAAGATGATTACGAAAAATCGAATAAATTTGTCGATTTAAGTATATAAATTTTCTCACCAATAATATTGACGTTAGATCTGGTGACAGCTGTCATATGTCACAAAATTCGGAGCCACCAATTATTGTCATTTGAGAACCCAATTTTAAATTTGACATTTCTGCGGTATTGCCGCGTTAAAATCGTTAAGGAAATATTCATGAAACCATTGAAAGTAAGTATAATTAGGTCAAGACACTTAGCTCACCTGTGTTCAAGTTGAAGAGCGTATAGAAACGCCAACTGATGCGTGACATCTGCTCGAACTGACCATTCACAATATTTACATTACTAATTTTTACCATTTCGAATTGAACAATATATCTTGTAGAATGAATGGAGAATTGATTCTTCAATTATTTTGCCTTGGGGTCTAGTTCACTAAGGCACAAAACCTCGGAGATAGTTTACACAGAGGTATCTGAGGTGGCGCTAATATCGCCTGAATAGTTTCAATATTTAGTTCAAATTATTCATCTGGAAAAGCTACTGTGAAATTTTCCAATTCCATGATTATTGCCAAAGATGAGAATCTAATTCAGATATCTTTTCAATTTTTTCATAAAAAAAATACTCACCTTTATATTCTTTCTGGAGAATTTAGTTACTTCAATTACGTCTTCATTTAAATATTATATCAGTTGCAACTTCTGAATAAAAGTAGCAACTATATTTTTCATACCAGCAATGTGAATAACTTTATGAAAAAAACATTACATTGAAAAGTTTTTTGGTTCATTTTCAACTCACAGTACTACGAAAAGAGTTACGAGAATCTAAAAGGAAGTTTGACATGAACCGGAAGTCAGCAAATCCTAGTCAAAACGGTCGCATCCAAAGATCTAACCTCAAAAAAACTTCAAACTCATATGACCTTCGGATCTCCTCACCATGAACGCCCTCTATCGGTACTATTAGAGCGAGGCCGTTCCCATTCCAACCCATGACCTACTTGATCATTGTGACTAGATGTTATAGTGAAAATGAGGATAAATGATATCAGCAGATGAAATGTGTCGAGAATAGGCACACATCAGAGGTAATGATTGGTTGATTTTATGTAATCATTCTGGCAGACGATTATACACCCAAATGATGAAATGGTTTGATTGTCTTATGAGAATCGAGCTTTCTAATCCTCAAGTATGATTTGTTGTTGTGTTCATCATCATCGGATTTGGTCGAAATTAACAAACATTCTATCCTCTGATGTTTTTGAATACTGAGACGTCGTACTGTAAAATGACAAGTGACAAGCAGATTGAGGTGATTGATTGGTAGTCATGATTCAGAATGGTAACTTTTTATTCCAACTTTTATTTGAGAATTAATAAATACACTGTTTTTGGCGAATTATCATTGGACATAACCTCTATCGGAGTCGTTTGAGGTCACCTAGTGCTATAAAAAATAAATTGCTATGAACGATTGAAAAACGACCACTGCCTGTTATTCGAAATCGACCATATTCTTGTGTTCAATCAGTTCTTCCAGTCGTTTCCGTTGATAAGTATCAATTTCTGTACTAGAAAGCAAGGTCGAATATAGAAACTGTATGAACTGTATTGCTATATGTCAAGGATAAACCGTGATACGATTTTATTGAGACGTTTGTCGATCAACTCGTTATTCATTGAAAATAAATAACTCGCCAGTTATTTTCTTTCAATACACGTAAAAAAGGATTCTGCAATCAAAATACTGGCACCTGGCGGTGAATTTGGGAACTAAAAAGTACATGAATGAAGCAGATTCATTGTTATATGTGTGTCTCGATTTTGAGTTGAAAAATCGTCACTCAAGTGCAGATTTGATTGGAAAAATTAATAAAAAATAAAAAAAAGTTGGAACTTTAGGAGCACCTTGTATGGAACGAAATGATTTAACGGTTCGAGGAATTTGCTGCTCTACTGAGCGTGTTTTGGAACTTGGATTTTGGTTTGATTTCTATCGATTGATAAACTTTTGCTTCACTGAAGTTTGAAATAGGGTGGTAAGAATTAATCAACGCGTTGTTCATTTCAGATGGGATTGATCGTTGCACAACATATTCTTCTTGATTTATTCGTTTTTCAGGTCTGCTGAAGATGGTTGATTAGTGACAGTTTTCCAAATCTTCCACTCGTGTCTAATTTAGTAATTAGTTCGTAATTGAAATTTGAATGACGAAAATGGACATTCGTGCTAATTTCCCAACTGTGTAACGTCAATATATAATAATTTATAATATTGCAAAACCGCATGAAATAAAATTTCACCGTCCACTGAAAATTTTAAAACGTCAGAAAAACGACAGAAAACTAGAATTCATAAATTTTTTAGCTTTCACCACATTCAGAAGAGAGTTTGAATCACTCCAAAATTATTGAAATATGATTGATTACCATCGAGTGATTCACTTATACAGGGTGTCCGGACTTGTGGAAAAATGCGACGACAAAAGATACCCTAAAAGTTATAATTCAGTTGCTCAATGCATTATAATAGAAACTTGTTATTTTGCATGGACATCCTGTATAAATCTGCATAATATAATTACTTACCTATTTACTTCAAAATGAAAATAAAAATCATAAATCATATTGAATTTGTTGCGATAGACTGGTTTATTCATTTGTTATCTCCAAATTTATTTAATTTACATTTTTCCCCTGTTCATTATTTTTTTCCTTTCATTGTTAATAATCATGGACATTATTTCACAATTCGACAATGAATTAAAAAACTGTATTCATACTATTTATCCTCGTATTTATCATGCGAGCCGGTTACTTATATTCCTATTTCAATATTCATGATTAATTAACACATTCATATTACACTACCTAGGAATAAAATTACATAAGTGAAGTCTCGAATAGGCCACTGAATTTTGCAACATACTAATTCGGCGAATGAATTATGCATTATCCACCGTCACTTTTCCTTCCACGATGCATAAACGCACACATTATTCCAAAGCAAGAACAATCCACTTTTAAGAAAACATTTTGTGGGTGGAAATTCAACGGAAGCGGAGCAAAGTCACTTTCACATTTTGTAACTAGGAATTAGTTCATTCTTGACCACCGTTTCCCAACTTGGTTTCAGTGCGAATCGACGTATACACAGTAAAAAAAATCAGCCAACATACTGCATGGTAGCAACGCCGATGGTGTTTCATTACATTTTCCATGTTTTTCGGAATATTCTTTTCATATGAAGTAGTTACGAAGCTAGTTTGTTCAAAAATGGAAACGGAACAAAAATTGAACATCGCCTTCAAGAGTTATTTCGAAATAATCGACTTTTTGAATAGTACACCCTGTATACAATACTCTTAATCTATGGAAAATTTGATTCCGAATAAGAATGCTCCTATGAACTTTCACCCTAAAGTCAAAAATGACAAAGTTATTAATGATTTTTCAAATTTGTCAAGATGGCTGTTATTTCTTTTGTTTGCTTCGAAGATGTCATCAAGATCCAAATGTCAAATGAAAGTTTCGCTGAATAACAATAGAAAATTTGTCTATTTTGGAAAAAAAAGCCTCAAATGTTATGAAATTGGTAAAAAAATAGCAAAAAGCTATTGAATTGAGTTCCCTAGATTGAAGGTACTTTCTGCTTCTGGATCGTTCGAGACAGCATACGCGTGATAAAATCCAATTCCGTAATATACCCGTGTCAATTTGCGTGGGAGTATATTGTGAAACCAGTGACTGAAAATACACCGGATAATTTTTTACTGTGTACTTGTTCGAATCGAACGATTGCCATCGTATTGGTTCAAGGTAAGTCCGGTTCTGACTAGGATAGGGATCGAGATTAGTGCGAGTTTTCGGAATAAAGGTCAGAATTGTTGATCAGCCTTGACAACGCCCAACTACCATTACCGTTTCTTTATTTTAAAATTAATATGCAGCTACACGAGCTGAGGTCGTTAATATAATTATGAGGTGGTTATTAGTAGGAAGTCGACATGGGAAGTGGTTGTATTATTGCACCAATTCACTAAATTTTATTAGGCCTTATAAAGCAAAATCAATTCAGAAGGTCACCTACTCAAAGGGAATTTATACAGCAAAAAAACAAACAAGAATACAATATAATAATAATTTCAAACAAAAAACCAAAACTTCAACACTTTTATGAAAGATTCCATTTATATAATTCACCTCTGAATTTGTCAATTATATCAAACTCGAATCGAAATATTGGGTTAAAACTCGTTTTGTCACACCCTGTATAACAAACAAATCAGAAATGTTTTAACCCAATAAATATGACAAACTGACAATGCGTTACGTTCCAATTCCAAATTGGTAATCAGATTAAACCTGACACATGACAGTGACAGCATCTACAGTGTTGTCAGACGTCAAAATTCCTTCAATTATTGATAACTGATATCCAAGACCTGTTCTACATGCAACAATTCGAATTACATAACGTTTCACGTTGAAATGAAAAGCTGTTTTCACACACAACGAGCTCTTTTGTTGTTGTTCTGCAATCGTGCAATCGAATTATTATAATCAGGATGCAAATGAACGAGCTGAAATCAATAATCGAAAGTCGTCTTGCTGATAGACATTTTTTCACACGTCGAATTTAAGCAATGCATTTTATGCATGTTAGATCAACAAAAACAATTTTTCACGTGTTCTTTTTTTCGTTTCTAGAGAGACAGTAGAAATGCAAGAATCTGCTAGTGTCACTTCGGGACACCCCGTATGAAGTTGTTGGCATTTCGCATGGCTAACAACCTGTATTTTATTAATCCAATTAACTCTATATCGGTTATTCTGAATTCAAGAAACGCTTTGCGATACTTGTGCACCAATCATGTCAGAGAGTGAAATATGAGGAAAACTACGTTTATGTAATGGGAACTTTCACCGATAATAAGCGTATATCGAAATACGTGTCCGCAAAATCGATATATAACACTGCTATATATCCACTATTACTTGCCATGCATTTAGATCGTTAGGCGTGCTATAATATTATGGCTAGCAGTCTTGCCAGAAATTTTATATGGCAATACGGACAGTTCGAATAGTGCTCACGCCTACGTTGCCACAGGCGTACCCCAAAGAAGGCCCAGGGGATAAAACACGTTGAATAATCATACTGAAAGTAATAACAAAAAGGATAGTTCGCATGCAGACCTCTCAGAACCACGATGCCAAGTCAATTCATGTGATTTTTTTTCGTACAGGTCCCCAGCAATATTGAAGTTCATGCACCGAGTTTTTCTCAACTAAAAATGATGAAAAATACAAATGGTTGCATTTGGATTGCAGTTTTTGAAGGTGCTATTGAAAAAGCTGTTTTCTCGGGGTTGTAGGTATGATACCGATGCGAAAAGTAGACAAAACAATCTTTGATACGAGTTGTCTATCATATCGGAATTTTAGATAGATTGGTGCAGCATTTTTTGAGTTCTTGAAGCATGAAAATCCCCCTTTTGAGTTTTTTTTCTCTCGGGACTCTCTGAAGAGAAATGGATTCGTATGATCGTGAATGAAAGTTAATGATAATTTCTTCGCCTGGCAATCAGAATTGAAAGAATATTAGGATGTGTGACGTCACAAGTGAGTGGTTATACAAAATCAGTTTATTCGCATATTACGTATAAGTAGTCTATAAAAACTGTGCATATATAATATTATATCACTTGCACCATTCCAATTTGGATTGAATTAACGCTACGTGATCTTGCCGAGACATTTATTACAATCTTGAATATTTCATTGCATTGGCGAGAAAAAATATCGTAGAAACTTACAGTGACCTACAATACTATCATTCAAATGATTTATTAATAGCGTTTCACTTGTAATGTAAAACACATTTTTTGTAACTTGTACCGCGTATTTCTTGTGAAATTATAGTCATTCACGACATACTGTCATTAGGTATACAGGGAAGGCAACTGAAATTGGAATACAATGTACAGGGTTGGGATAAAATGAGAAACCAAGTAGACATTTTCGAAATTTCAAATAAATCGTTAATTTCGTTTCAAGGATTCTTACGTATTCTTTGTTTAGACTTTTTGCACGATTTTATCTGAAATATTTCATTGTTCTCAAACATTATTTTGGTATGGTAACTATGAATGAGACTACGTGTTTAGAAGAAGAAATTATGGACGAATTCCAAACTGATGTTTCCATGGGAATTCGTTACTGAATGTTTATTTAACGCTAATTACATATTAATTCAAATTTTTTGTAACAATAGTTGAATAAACTCATATTGAATGTATCCACTGACGTTAATTTCAATATTCTAATAATTTCGAATGGAATATGTTGTAATAACCACGCATAAAATTTACAGAATCATAAAAATATTTAATCACATAAAACCGAACAATGAAAGACAAAAGCAGAGCTGAATGATGAAATGAAATAATAATTAGTTTTTCACAAAAACGACATAGATATCATTTTATTTTATATAACGAGTTCTAGATTCATAATGTTTTCGATCTCATAATTTTTATGTCCAACTGTGTCGAAAGTCAGATCATTAGATAATGATAACATAACTCATACGAAAAATGTTTAATATTTCTTTAAATTCTCATACATCGATAAAAAATTATTTCAAGTTGATAAACGATTAATTTCAACTTGATTTCAGAGCTTCTGTCTAATTATTTCACAGGTTCACTTAGCTGTGAGGAAGAATATTATTCTATTATTAGTGCAGTTAAGGGGATCACCTTTTTTTACAAAAATAGTCTCGTATGATTTGAGATATTTGGAGACTTTGTCTATTGATTATTTTACAATAATACTATCTTTTTTTTTATAAGTACAAAAATTAAGTTAAGGGGATCACGATTTTTTGGACAATTACCACTGATTGGAAGAATCAAAATTATCTAGATCAACTCCCAGATCCATTGAAAATGACAATGCAGTTATCGTAATGCAGCTTTCTTATAAATAATTATGTGTTTGAATTCAAGTACCAGAAAACTGAGAATGCAAAAAAATAAGGTGCTATTCCATACGATAATTCCTTCCAAACAAGACGATTCCCCTTAAGAGAAGGAAAATAGTCTCGTAGAGCTCGAACACCCCGTACACGCGTAGTTCCACATTGCCACAATGCATGCATGCTAACAACCCCCCAAATTCTACACACGCATTGCAGCAACACGGACCTCCACTTACCAATGAAGAAGACGAGGAGCACCGACAAAAGGACGCTGGGGAAACGCATCGTCATCATCGTCGAGGGTAATCTTTTTTTCGGCACCAAGTCACACGCAGGAGCTAGAATCACTTCCGCATAACTCTTTTCGAAGTCCGAAAAAAATCTCCTGAAACGTGACGGCGGAGCGCGGACACCGAGTTGAGGCGACTGGCAGCTAGCAGGTTCGAAAGTTCCATCCAAGGAGTCCGTCTTCGGTGGGAGGAAAGATAGAAAAGTAAATCCCCCACGCCGGGGTCTCCGTGCGGATACCGGATTCGACGGTAGGACGATGTCGGTTGTATGTCCTTAGTTTTTTTTTCGATGCAGGATTCTTGTTGGCCGTTTCGTTGCAAAATCCCGCGAAATGTGTCGCTCCTTCTTCGATTTTTCCCAAAAGATCGGCTATTGCGATCCTTGAAGGCTTCATCAGTGCCACACTTTCAAAAAAGCGTTCTATTCTTTCCTTTATACTTTCAAAAATATCCTGCGAGAACGCCAAGGTCGTATCTTGAACAATTTTCAAATGGCAGCGTTTCAAAGAACGACTAGTTGAAACTTCAAACGCGAAATTTTACAAAATTTTCAACTTGTAGAGATATTAATCCATCGCTTTCAAAATGACGCTGAATATTTTTGATATATTCACTATACAGTCGCTACTTTTACAGTTGGCAACACTTTGCGGCGTTGCCAAGCCCATACGGCATTCAGTATTTCCTCTGGATCAGCTGATCTATGTCATTTTTTCATTTTCACCGATTGAATCGAAACTAATTCGAGATCTGTTATTTTGAGAACCTTTTTTATGGACAATATACGGTTGATTCAATCATTTCAACATGTCTGAGGTTAAATTATTCATCTTCACGAAGTTGCATGCTGGGAGTTGCGGTGCCACGTCATGCAAAATCGAATGCCTTCAGTATATAGTCTATATTGGGTTGATACCTGTGACGCGTCGCCAGATTTAGCCGTGATGCCACATGTTTTTCACTTTTTCAGCGATGCTCCGAATTAACTCCGCATAAAAACTTGAGTTAGGTTGCCCGTTTGTTCTGAAAGTGTTTTCGATTGTGAATATTCATGAAGATTCTTCATTTACCTTTCGAATAAAATCCAATGAAAGTAAGGGGCTCCTGTTATTCATTTCGTGTTTAAAATGTTAAAGATGCAACCATTTTCTGGGCATCTCCACTCAATCCTCTCGACATTTTGATGAAAATACGATGATATTATAAGCTCTCGAAAGAACAATTTTAAAAATCGCAATAAAAGAACAATTCGTATGTAAACAAACGATTGTAGGGATTCGCTCCAAACAATTTGGCATCGTTGTGAAGTGTTGCCATAATTGTTGATGCTTTGATGTTCCCAGCTGATTTATAAACCTATTGAGACGTAGACGTCATTGCTAGATACTTTTTGTTTTGCACCAATGGCATTGAAAAGTTACCAAATCTGACACAGGTATCAACCAAGAATAAATAGACTATGCGAACGAATGTCGACGAATGATGAATATTGATTGGTAACAAACTCAAGGAAAATATGTATCCGGAAGTGAACCACGCAAGATTCTAGAATCTGGATTGAAAAAAAAACCGTCCAGTCTGCGAGCGACAAAAATCCGGCGTCTCGCGAAAGAGTCTTCGATTAGGGTGCGGACCGTTCACTTCGCGAAATATACCGGAGGACCTTGGTGCCTGCCTTCGGCTTGGCTAGACCAGAAATCACACTCTCGTCCGATGTGCCGACGAAACGGAACGGCAACCTTCAATGGTATCCACACCATTCAGGATTCGTGTGAAGTCTTTGTTACAGAAAGAAACTGCTATTGTGTTGCACAACGTCGTATCTAGAAAGAATAGCCCTGGGCTACATAATACGTGCATGCTGGGAAAGAAAAAGTAATGCAACCTACATCGACTTGACATTGCCAAGGTAGTAGCGCCTTATTCAGTCCGGTAGTCTCCCATTTTGGCCCCGGAATCCCCAAACCGAGTTTATAGTCTATTTACTTTAGGTTGACAGTTACGTCACACCTGGTGATTTTATCCAATTTTTCCTTACGTGTGGCTACCAACCTAAGATGAATAAACTATGCATGGCTTGTTACAATTTTTGTTTCATTAGGATCGATTTATATAACGATGCAATTTTAGCTGAACCAGTAGAGAGATTAATGAATGCGCCTGAAAATAAAACACACCTAACTATGTATATTCTTGACTAGATGATTTATAACCTCTGCATTCTACCGAGTGCATCGGAGATATCGATCTCTATCAATTCTGAATTTATTAATCGTGTTGTAGATGAGCAAATACAACTTGAATTAATGTACCGGGTATGAAACTGATTTCAAAAAACGATAACACAAGCTATGAAACTAGATTCAATTTTTTTTATGCAAGGAAAAAAGGAATTAACAATTATTTTTTCACTAAAGGAATGAGAAATGAAAATAATTTCCTATCATATCCATCAATTTGAAGATATTTAAACCACGATCGTAAACAAATAAGAATTACTAATTATTGCCTCGCTTATTCAACACGTTTTGTACGCATCTACTTTTCTTGAAATATATATAATGAATTTGCAATTAACCTTCATATCAATAAATAAAAACACACATACTTACATTTCAAATAAATATACATACTTACGTAAATTTTAACAACGTCCAACAATTACAAAATTTGATAATGAAATAGTTATTATATAACGAAATATAAGATTCCATAAGTGTTTATCAGGTATCAATAGCTACGAATAAGGATTCGAAATTATTTCAAGGTTTCATGGCAGTCAGATCAATATTATTCTGCTTTCAAGTTAGATAAAAAAAAAGTAGTTCTGATGCTATCGAAAGGCGGAAAATATTCGGTATTTTTTTGTACTACTCGATATGTCTGAGAGCCAATTGTTTCAGTCGAATCAAATTTATTGTGTGTCGAATTATATCTTCTGGACACTCGAACTTTTATTTGCATGGTATTAACTCTGTCATGGCCGTAATTCTTGTTAATTCCAAGTGCTGGTAATAACCGTGCAAAATAAACAAAAGAAATGTGTAGGTGATAAAATATATGGAAACACTTGCTTACTTTTATAATTAGTTTTCTCCTGATTTCCGATGTTTCTTACAAAAAATGAGTCATCCTTACTAGGAGCTTCAAAATTGATAATACCACATCAACCTGATGATAGATTAATTTCAAAATTTTTAGATAACCGTGAAATATCAACATTGTCAACTGAAATAATATTCCAATCCATATCTCCAGAATTGACATGTCAACTGTTACATTTCATTTGACTATTTTCCATCCTTGTCCATGAAACAATAGGAAAGCATACACGTGACGTAATCTGACGAAATCACAATGAGGCATAGATGTTGAGTGAGCTTACAGAATTCCAATCGGTGATCGAAGTGATCCGTCAATTGATCTTTTCAACGGTCTATTTGTGAATTCTGTGAGAAACTGAACCGTCATAGGCGATATTCCCGTTGAAATAATGTTATTTTTCGGAGACTGGAAAAATAAAGATGCAAGTCCTGGTCAGCACAGAACAGTTGCTTCTTCAAATTGACGGTTTATTAAAATAAAATTAAGTAAATCTAGTACAAAACACAGTTTATTTATTTTGCTACTTATATTTGTTTGGGTCTTTACAATTAAGCAACCTCGACAGTGACATAATAAGGAGTAGGATCTACTCAGAACCAAAACGGATATAAATACAGCCCACCGAGAAACACGAGATATGCATTTGTTTTTCGAGTAGTCGAATCATTGCTACATCTAATAAATCAACAAAATATGATACGTAACCTAGAGGTTCTCAATAGGCTGCGCCAACTACGATAACGTAACCAGCATGACAAAAGCAAAAGTTATATTCGAAAGAATATATATAGATATACTAGAATATCTAGGAGTCGAATAATTACCGTTTGAAAAAAATATAAGAAAAGATGGACTCATGTATCGTTATCTTGCTATAATAATAGTATTGACAGCTCAAAAAATAAAAACAGGTTATGTCAAAGAAACACATTAAAAGTCACGGTCATAAATGAATCTTGGAAAATGCTACAGGTATATAAATTATATAAGGGATCGATCGATTGAGAAGTTCCAACCAATACCGATATTTGATGCATCAGAAATAACCCTAATAACAGTAAAATTAAATTCCATTGTTCGTTTCCACAGGAGAAGCTCTGCTTCGCCGTCATGTTGATTCATAATGATCATTCGAAGTTATTTATTTCTCAATTTCGATAGTCAAGTGTTGTCAGCGCATACTCAGTTGTCACCTAACGTCAATGAGTGCTGTCAATCAGCAACCCAGCAACAAAGCAGGAGGAATTCATTTGTTTTTAGATCATAGCCTACCAGAACTGATTGTATCATTTTGTTACGTATCCTAAGGGTGCGATATAAATATCGGTATCGGTCGATCCCCAACCAAACTATATCGAAGATAATTGATTAATTAGTTAATGCAAGTTCGAGTGTGGATAATTCAAAAACGGCGTCTTTTACTGGCGAAATCTTCGCGACGGTTATCGTTGACCCAATGACCTCGATTGCCCATGTTTCCAGGAGGACCACGAGAGTTGTCACGTCCTTCGAATCTATTGGTGTTGCGCCTCTCGTACGAGTTCATGAACGATTTCGGTTCCTGGTTATAATACATGTGTTACAGAACGAATACGGGAACGCCAGGAGTTTTCAACAGCGCGGGTAGTGGACACATCTAGATTTTTGTTTCAAACGATTTCTGGTGTGATTACACAAGCATTGTTCGTGGTCTTGAGAACTTAGAAAAAAACGTCGTTCTCATCAATGAATACTTGGGGATAAATCTTAGAAATGGTAGGCACCAAACCTTAGATTATATATCCTACAAGATGAGTAACGCTTAAAGCACGAGGAGAAATATTTACATAGTTTTCTTGTAACAAACTTGTTCTCCATTTCTTTTTTTTTAATTCAATGCTGTCAACCACTTCTGCCTTCTGGAATATGAAGGGGCCAATTAATTGTCAGGGGTTACTTATCTTATTATATAATCCAAGTATCAAATTATCAGCTGTAGGAACAGAAATAAAAAATTGCCTTCAATCTTCATGAATGTTTGATGATCACATCACTGCCATTTTTTAATAGTTTGAAGTATAATTGTATCCCTCGTTTTTAATTGTAGTCACAAAATTTTATTTCAATATTGCTATACCAAGAGAACTGTTATACCATTAATATTATTTATTGCGCAAATATAAACCGAGTTCGATATAGTTGCTATAAAACAAAGTTATTTCTTTTACTGTTATGAGTAACGACTTCCTCGTAAGACCATCAATAAACTTATTGAAACTACTTCATCTTCTGTGATTGTTGAAAGAAATAGAAAGTGCTATCGATATTCTACGTGAAACAAATCAAGTTAAAAATAAGCTCTCAATTAACTAATGCAATCTCTGGATATTCACTTCTGACAGGTGGCAGATGAAGTGTACCTTCTATAATCATATCATACGTTTTTATACATTTTTATTTCATTACTAATCGAATGAAAATATATTGATAATGATGTGCGGTTACTGCAAATGAAAATACTGTCATGTCACGAGTAATTTAATGATATGGAGGAATAGATTTATTTTATATCCTCATTTTCCTCATCTTCACAACTCAAACGGAAATAAATTCAACAGCATTGCATAAAAGAAACATAAATGTGCAACCCCCCAACAGCACGTCAACCATATATTCAAGTGCATATAAAATGGATAAAGATAATACAAGGCGTGTCCATAAAATTCAGCGATAACACCTTTCAAGTCGCCTTCGCTGTAATAATCGTAAAGCTGTCTAACGTACAACCGCTTCACATTTGTCCAATACTCAGTGCTTGAAAAAGCACAAGAATTTCATCTGTGTTGTACAAAAGTATTCAGAAATCGTTCGAAATCAAAAACAAATGATGTACTACATAACGGTCAAGATAGTCAATCAGTAAATATTCAAAATGAATGCTAAATTTTTTGAATTGAGCATAAATTACAATAAATGTCATTGCTTTGTCTAATGTGCGATGTTTCAAATATCATCATGGATTGTTTTTTGATTATATGAAGATATAAAAGATCACGTTATATAATATGTTCGATATCATCCAATAGACTGGAGAAATTCTAATAAAATTAGACCTTTAATGCTATGAAGATCAGACCAGGTCAGAGAAAATTTCCTGAGGAATAGAAACCTGTTGTATATAAAAATGTATGTGATAGATGACATCGGGAAGACGATATATATACGGAGTCAATTAAGTAGTTTTCATATTTATTCTCGTTCACATAATATTAAACAGACGACCCGCTTTGAAATAAAGTCCATTCATTTGAGTTATTAGTTGACACTTGACCCTTCAGTGACTTCACAACGACGCCAAATTCAATTCAGTCGAAATTTTAACTGATATTGAAAAAAAAACTGTTTTTCAATTGGAAATCGGTCATCATTGATCATAATTCAGAAATTGAAATAGGCTATTCGTGTACTTAGAAGCGATAATAATAGTCATTTTCTGGCATTGCGTCAGGAAGTTGGAACGTTCTAGTATGGTGTTCTACCACTGAGATAATCATTTTTTAATTACGTTGAGAAGCTTTTGCACTATTGGCAAACATTTGTAACAATTATCTTGCATTTATCGAACATCTAGCATTGCCACTTTTCCATTTCAGTTTGACAAATGAGCTGATCTTCAAGGAAAACCGCGTTCGATACTAAGTTATACATTTTTTTTTATCATGACTTCAAGATAAGAATTCAGTTGAAACCATACACTATGTAGGAGTAATGGATGCAAATAGCGTCCATTCTCGGGATCTCGATTAATTATCTACAGCGAAATGAGAACCAGATTATCCATCATTTGGTAGGAGCAATTACTCTATGTCACACGTTGTCAATTGTCATGAATGTATACAGGGTGCTCCTTGAAGACATGCTAATATTTGAAGAGCTGATTCCTTGACACATTTTTGGAGAAAAAAATACTACGCCACTGCTTACTTCCGAAATTAAAATTACTTTCAAGATTCTCATTCATTTTGAGCAAATTTGATCTCATTGATTTCTTTGTCCGACGCATGGTTTTCGCTTAAAAAAATAAAAATCGTTGTACTTCAGGGTCTATTCCTCAAAAATTTGATGCGGCTTGAAAATGTTTGTGCATCGACTGAAAGGAAATTAGGAGATCAGATTTGTTCCAAAATGAATGAGAAACCGAAAAATATATTTTTCTTGTCAGATGCCCTGTTCTTGATTAAGAAATTAAATTAAAATTGCATAATATCGCAGTACCAACCGTTCAATAATCTATATCACCCTGTATCTCCAAAGTTAATACTTTTAGGACATACGTTTATAGGAAGTTTCTAGAAATGTGTCAAAGAATCACCCCTTCAAATATTAGCATGTCCTTAAGAAACACCCTGTATACTGATGCTAGTCGATTTAATCTTATTTTTGCTCGTTAGGTCATCATGATAGGTTTGTTTCGATATCATAAAAGCGTGAATTCGATTCAATTTCGCATGCCAAATGCTATCGACGAAACAATTTTCATAGGAAAAGTTTTCAATCACCGTTTTCGTTCGCTCATCTAGATTTTCATTATTTCATTGAAATATCAACTTATACTCAGTGATTCATTATTATTAATGAGCAACTCAGTGATACCTTCAATTTGACCGGTTCAAATGCAATTGAGCTCATTTTATTTTCGTCCCGATATACCAATAAAAAACTTGTACTCACCATCGCCATGTCACCATCTTGCAAACCCACTGAAACAAAAAATAAATTGTCAAATACAGAACATGACATAAGATATTATATAATGACAGTTTCTTTTACACATTTAGTATTTTTTTATTTTTTATTTGTTCAATCAATTTTAATTTGTGTTTAGCTTTCAGCGTTTTACTTTTTTTGTCTAGTTCAATAAGTTTTCTCATGTAATCTTGTGTATATGTGAACAATTTTAGTGATGAATAAAACTATTTCTATTTCTTGCGTTCTCTGTTACTCTCATAGATTTCTGACATTGTAGTTGATTTTCTGTTATGAAAAAGTAAATTCATGAGACACTTACCATTACGATTGTACCCAGAGGGCTGCTCATAAGCTTGCTCCTGCTTATCCAGCAACGAATCCAAATTGTGCGCCTGCATGAACAAATTATTCTCTTCCTGTCGCCTCCTGATGTCCTCCTGTTGCACCAGCATGCGCGATTCCATTTCCTCCTGGGTGCGCCTCATCTGCGCCCCCTGCCTCAGCTGTTCCTCCTCCACCAACCTCTGTTTCATTTCCCACTCGCGCTTCTGCCGCTCCTTGTCCATTTCGCGCGCGCGCAGCTGCTCCCTCAGGACTTCCGTTTCGTGCTCGAACTTCGCGTACTCCATTTGCGCTTGGAGTTTGCCCTTTAAAAGAAGGTTGGCTGTTTGAAACGCCCACGAATTCCATGGCATTATTAATAATTCAGGAATATCTTGGCCCGAATGTCCTAAAGAATTTTATCAAATCGGGGGAGATACAATTCGAATTTCTGTGTGATTTACAATGGAATTTTCATGTGCCCTCGTATAAATGTGTACATTGAGTCCTTTGTAATTCACAGAAGCTGCCTAGCATATCAAACTGAGCTACTGATAGTACCTTTTCCAATTCCAGTTCCTTCCTCAGTGCCTCTTCCTTCTCAGCATGGAGTTCATATAGTTGTTTCCAACGCATTCCGTATTCGTTCTCGAAGGATCCAGGGGTGGCGAACCTCGGGCCCTGGTCTCGCTCCTTGTGGAAGTCCATATTCTTCTTTGGAATATTCTTATCGGGATAACCGTCAATGTCATCCACGATTTCATGGATTTCCACAATGCACGGTCGCAAAGACCCTGTTAGGAAATAACACCCTTCTGAACATTTTCTAACTGCATGAAGGGCTGAACCTTTGCGAGCAAAGTCTATTATGCCTTCACCAGTAGATTTCCCTCTTTCATCGACGCAAACTATGACTCTGTCAATCTGTGGAAGAAATGGGATTATGAGCGTGGAAATGGTGAAAATGTGGATTTAGTTACCTCTCCGAAAACAGAAAATGCATAGTGCAATAACTCGTTAGACACGAAAGGCGTCAAATTCTTCACTTTGATAGTAGCTGAATTAGGAGCAAATCTTATTTTGAGATTACGGGATTTCAGAACTGTGCCATCAAGTTCCCTCTTTGCTTTCTCTGCATTACAGTGGTAATCCAGCTTGATGAAACCAAAATTTTTCTCTTTATTCACGAATATCTCGGCGATTTCTCCGTATTGTTTGAACAAAGAATTGATGTCTTCCTCCGTCACATCTGGTCCAATATTACCAATGTATAGTCTGTTTCTACCATTGAATTTTTTCTCAGTCATATCGATGGGTGGGATATCAAATGTGGGTCCTGATAGCTGCTGGATACGCTCCATGAACTTATCATCACCCCCTCTTGCATTGAAGCGACCACGACCTCCTTCATGCCAGCCTCCTTCAGGTTGTCCTTCATTACTTTCCTGAATGTTTTCTTGTTTGAATCCACCTCTGTGGTTACCACGTCCACGACGGTTGTCAAAGTTACCATCTCTCTGGAAAGAATTGAACCATCAAAAAAAGTATACAGGCATTGCATACTGGTCCACTGATAGAAATCCTGACGAAATTCTAGGATTGCACTACGTCAGGTGTATTCCAGTAGCTCGTAGGGGAAAAATATGCAGTAGAATAGGAATGTAAAGCATCCAATGCAAAAGGGAACACACCTTACAACTTTGATTTGACACCCGAAAATTATTTTTGCTTAGGAGTACCATTCCTTCAACCAGAATTTTACTAATATGTATTTAAAACTACTCACGCCCCCTCGTTGACCACCAAATCGTCCACCACGTCCAAATCGTTCTCCAGGACCACCGTTTCCACGACCAGGGTAGTTTGATTGTTCTTTGTCAACAAAACTATTATTAGCATCAATAGTTGACGATTCCACTTTCACGTTAGTTGTGTCAGGGTTAATTTGTGTGTCCATTTTCATTAATCCAAGAAAAAATTCTCAACTTTTTTAAAAATAACGGGACGTCAAGCCTACTGCGATAATACAATTTTCCACAATAGAAAATGGCTGACGGACGGATGGAAACGCTGAAACACAGAGTTAACATATACTCTGTGGCTGAAACACCAGAACCGAATATTATTTGTTGTTCTATGGTCGGAAGCAGAGAATGCTCAATAGATTTGAATAAGCCAATCAGATTTCACTTCATCATGGCGGTAAAATCAAACTCTTCGGAATGTTTGTGCATTCAAGATGAACCAATAAACTCTATCGCGCATGCTCCACAGCGAAAATCGAACATGCCAGAAAGGAAACACTGAACTCTAATGTAATGGCATCGCTGTCGCCTGACATTCAGTAATGCGCGTAGTATTCAAAGATGTAGAAACAAACAACATTCGAAACATTGTATGTGCCTTTCTCCACCTTAAAACTCAATACACCTAGTTAGATACCATGGGTCGAAAGAAAAAATGCAAACCCCGCCTGATTCCCCAACAAGATAAGAAGATATGTGGATGTATATGCTTTTGTCAGCTAATAGTAGTCTCTAGTTGTGTCTCGCTGATCTACCTGACTGTCGCTATTTACATTCCATCGTACAAAGCTTTCAACAGTGGCTACAACGAGAAGCCGGTGATGTGCCAGACCATCAACATCAGCACCGAGAACAACTGCAGCTGGGCCTCTTGCGGCGAGTGGTGTCTGACGAAGACCTCCGGGTTCTGCCCGCAGATTTACGCGACGACGAGGCAGAACGGCACCACCGCGAAGTTCCTGGGCTGTGCCAAAGTCGAGCGGTCCTTCTGCCCTCCGGTGAGCCAGGACCAGCTGAAGAGGTTCAACTGCAACAACGGCAGCGAATGCGCTTCCTTGCGGGGCGTCTTCAACTGCTCCTTGGGCCACTGCTCCAACTTCTCCGAGGTCTACCAGTGCCACTACAAGGCCGACGGCTTCACGGTGGACAGCGACAAGGACAACGTTAAGCTCAACGGGTTCTTCGAGTGCCGGGGCGCCAAGTGCACCAAGATCAAGAAATCGCTCAGCTGCGACCGGATATGCAAGGAGAATATCACGTCGTCTTCGAAAAACGTTTTTATATCCGTGGGGAACGCCGTCCATCACGCGCAATGCCAGTCGGCGGTTGCCACCACGCGAGCTGCAGGGAACCAGGAAGGCTCGGAGGTGGCGCCCACGCAGTTCTGGTCGCAGCTTCCCAACGAAGTGCTCATGGTGTCCTGCCACACCGTTTTCTTCGATGAAATCGAACAAGCCATTCAGTGAGTCGCTTTCATCGATCTGTTGTTGTTGTTTATGTCCTGTCGTGACTGGCTCCACGTTTTTTGTTTGTCTTTCAGCGCTACTGACTGTATTAATGGGACCATTTACGAATCGAATTCAATACCGAGGCCTTACGTCACCTTCAGACAATTCTGGAATTTGACAGGGAAACACAGAAATGTCGTTGACCCGTCAAATCAGTTCGTACCAGCCCAATCTGCCTTAACTATATATAATTCTTCGAGGCTGTTCATCAATTTGGATGGATGCGTCAATACGCTCAGGGGAGAATGCTCTGAATTCGTGCAGACCCATGGACGGGATGGACGCAATCAAACAGCGTCCTCCCGATATGCCTGTTATTATAACAAGGTACAATGTATTTTTCATTACAGCTTTGAATTCATCATTATCCAGCTTCTGAATGTAGGCAACCCAACATACGCAGTGCTAGTTGTCTAATTTCGCAACATTACTTTTAAACAAGTTGACATATCCACTCAAAACTCTATGGTTTCAGAATAATTCCTTCAGGGTTGTGGCCCGCTTCGACCTGAAGAAGACGTGGAGGGAATTGATAGTGGCCATCAGCATACCTTCCGTCCTTTTTGTTGTGTCGTTTATCAGTCTCTGTTCGATAACGCAATCAGTTAGAGTGGATGATGACACGAAGATGAGATGCAAGTGCTGTTACGCAGAGAGCAGTTCAGAGATGACCGAAATGTTGGATAAAAATGATGTTTCTTCTCCGGAATCTTACGGGCCTCACTCCAGGATATGCGATCAAAGAGCGTTCAGTTAACGAATATACTTCCGATTCCGGATGATGACCAAGCTGACAACGAACATGAACAATTGATTATTTATTGAAAACTATAAGATATTTGCCACAACGCTTTCATATGTGTCTTTCAATCCATGTGTAGAACCTGAATTGTTGTTCAATATATATTTATAAAGCAAGCTCTGTCGTAACTGGATGTTGTTATTTCTGTGCATAACAATGGCCTAGGCATATAGTGGGTATGAATAACTGAAAATAATCGCAGGATAATGCAAGATGGACACTCGAGAATATCTTTATTTTGATACACGGGGTATTTCGTCATTTTGGTGAAAAATGTTTGTTGACATGTCCCTGCTGTAATAAAACAAGGGTTTTCAAGGTTATGTTACTCATAAAATCATATATTTCAGTGATACTTGGCAGGTTTTATTGCCGTATTTCTCTTCAAAGTTCATTCGACTCTGAACCACCGATAAAATTTATACCCGATTCACGTAATGACTTTTTTCAATAGATAATATCTGAAAAGTCTTATTGACGTAGAGTAGGAACTAAATGTGATGAATAAAAATATACAGTGTTATTTTGAGTGTTTCTTTAATTAATGCTATCTTTCTACAGATTCGTGTTTGCGAATTCACGAATACACTGATGGGATATGGTATTGCCATGTTTACACGTTTTATCTATTGCATTCGAGAATATACAGAATGGTTATGACAACTGAACACTGGAAATCATCATTTGTTGTGCTTGAAGGTGAATGGACCAACCAGTTTTGAAGAGTTTCTGACCAGGAAGAAATGATGAATAGTTGAGAAATATTTCAAGAAGGTAAATCTGTTTTGACTGATATAATTAGGGAGTGAGAATATAGTTTTGAAACCCTTCAAAACTGGACTGAATTCCAAATCACAAAGAAGGTAACCATTTGCATAAAGTAATTTTGTTGGAGTGCTAGACGTGCGAAAACAACAACTGGTTGCTAATATATAATGTATAGGTATAACGTATGCTGAAAACATCAAATAATGATGAAAAACATGGAAACATCCAGCAATTTGTTCTAAACACTCTGCTCCATCAGTAAGTATCGAGTACAAGAAACTCTTGAGAGTTTCAGAAGAGGCAAAAGACTCCCCAAAGAGTATTATTCCCGCTTTATTGATACACATAAATGAAATGAATATCTGAACCTATCTTGAAATTTATTTTTCCCACTTCGTTCATGCATCTCGTATCTGTGTCTTGAACCAATATTTGAACACTAAATGTGGAATTTCGAAGATATCAATGTATCAATTGAATTGAATAGGCTGGAAAATATGATGAATCATTCTTATTTCTCACTCAATTGATATGGGTTTATACTAACACATGTTTAACATAAACAATACAGTATTCTTTGTGATGCTGAATTGGGCAATACATTTCGAAATTCAACATTCAGATTCCAATATGAGTCACTTTCAGCAGCTGAAAAAAATCCAAAACAAATCGTTTCCTTCAAAAGATATTGCATAACATTAATTAGGTAAGTATTCCACTAATAATTGAACTAATAATTTTCACTGTCAGATCCCAATATCACCAACAAAAATAAATCTCAAGTGCTCTTCACAAGAAGGATCTCTCAATAACAAAGCATTCCACTTCTCAATGTCAAATGAATGTCAAAGATGGAGCATTTTCTTTTTAGGGTGGTAAAATTTAACGTTCATTAAAGTGAGCAAAAATCAAAAATATCGGTGCATTATCACTCCATATGCTTCTTTATACACCGGATGTTGCAAGTTATCTAAAAGAAAATAAATATAGTGAACAATACCTTGCACTTGACAGATCCACTTGAGATGATTCGAAATATTCGCGAAACGACGACAGAGACATCAAAGAAAGGAACGACAGGTGCGGACTAGATTTACACAACAGTTAACATGTCTTATTAAGGCAAATCGTGACACTCAATTATTGGTCACGGGGGTGTTTCCACATTACTTTTTTGATGATGGGTACTCGACTCGACAAAAAGACGGCTACAATGAAAATAGCTCACGTGTAAATATTTTGATATCAAAAATCAAACAAGTTTCTATAGTTTTCACGTAAGAGTCAAAAGTTCACCGCATTGGTTGATAGCAAAAGTGTTCCCAACAATAATAGGTAATTTATAAATACTTTTCCTCGCGTATATATACATACATGTTTCAACAGTATTGTGACTAGTATTCAGTCACTGATTTCCAACACAAAATTCAGATTCAAGCTAAAATAGTAATGACAGCAAACAACTTGCATTCTCTGTGAGTTTAGAGTTATTACTTTCTGGTAGTTTTCATAAAAGAGGGTTTTACAGTAATTGATGCTTGATATATAATTTTTGGACATGGCAGAACATACATAAAAATTCAACTATGCTATTTTTGTACACAAAACACAAAATGGAAAATGCTAGTTTGTACATCATCTATCCGTACTTATATACAGATCTTCTTATTTGTGCTAAAATATAAACTTTAGATTTCTTTACCAAAATATATAGCGTTATTATTATTGATATTTTACAAATTCTTGTGTAGAAATCTAATTATTCGTATTTGACCTGTAGAATGCTTCACTTGATTAAAAAATGTGCTGGGAGAGTTACATCAGAGGTTGACTTCAAAATAAATATATTAAAACATATGTTATTACAAATCTAACCTTATTTCGTAAATATTAAAAATACCTTATCCTGTTTCAATAAATACAATGCATAATATGAGGCAACGCATAACAGTTATTTACAATAAATACGTTGTGACTAGATAACAAAAAATCACTTGGAATGTTGAATTTCACTGGAACTAAAACACTAACTCAAAAATCTTCTCCTAATAACGTTGAATCATTACCGATTTGGTGTGATTGATGTGTGTGATCATTCGAAATTAAATCCACTATTCTTTTCACAAAATAAATACCTATGTACACATTTGATAAATAAATAAATATGGAATGTAAAGATGTATGGTTAAGGATCAATAAATATAAAGTATACATAACAAGCATTTCGAAAATAAAAAAAATAATACTCTTGAAAATGATCTGACTATTTTGTACTGATGGTGGATAACTCACAGAAATTATAAAGACACCTACATGAATAAATGGAGATCTTTTACTCACCCCGAAAGAAAAAACTGAAATGGCAACTCACAACAGCAAAAAATTGAGGTATAGAACTGGAATGCTTCTTTTATCTCCTTTTAGAAAAAAGTCTACTTTTGGTTATGTAGCCAACTATTCAACAAGCTCAGATATGTAAATAGACAAGACCACGAAGATTCTGTTTTTTTTTTCAATATATGGAAGTACTACGGGAATTCCAATGTTTAGTTCAAGCTTGTGAAAAATAAAAGCTACTGATATTCATTCATTAATTCTCGTCTGAACCTCAACCACTTGTCAATAATTTCAAAAATAATTCAAACCTAGCAAAACTACCTGATTCAGGTGTGGATGTAGTAATTTTACACTCATCATTCGATCTTCATCATAAAAAACACAAACTCGTTAATGTTATTGTAAACAAACCAATACTCACAATTCAATTACGACATCTCCATAAAATAAACAACCGAATATGAAGGTTGAATCTGAATTGATTGGTATTGACACAGAACACATACAATTCTGTGATTATTGTAATTGTCAAGTTTCAGTCGCACGAAAATTTTCGGTATTCAAATGACATCTAAATATATTGATTGATTAGATTTTTGTATCAAAATAAGGAATTTGCAAAAAGGTTGTACAATCTGGTCCAGAAGTGGAATATGTCGAAAAGTACCGATTTCCCCTTGATAATATTATCAAATTGGTGTTTTTTGCCATTTCAGTAAGTACCGAAAAAATTCATAATGTAGATTGCATGATGAGTGGTAACTTAAAGAAAATACAATGATGCCACCTACTAAGAAGGCAGGTACGTAATAGTCACAAAAAAACTGTAGTGTGGGCTGTCAGATCCAACCTAGTCTAGGAAACATTCTTCGCTCCAGTCACGTAGCCATTGCCCACTCTGAGATTGTCTAAATGTAAACAACAAAAAAATAAAACGACAAGAACAAAACGAAAACAAAAACGGACTAGGTCAAATACACAATCGGTGAATCTACACTACCCTAATTGTTCTAAAAAACGCCACACTCAGATGAAGTGTCACAGCAATAACAATCGTCGATCACGAAACGCATGTCACAAGACATCGTCCTGATCGTCCAGGTCATTGTCCATATCGCCGTCCTGATCCAAGTCGTCGTGGTCCATGTCGGGCGACAACTGCTGGTGGAGCAACGCCTGCGCGGCCGCCTTCGGATCCTCGTCCTTCCACTTGTCCATGGATCTTCGCCGCGCGTTCATGAAGAAGTTCCCCACCGTCGTCGGTTCCAAGCCGAGCTGTCGCGCTATTGTCACTTGCATCTCCTTCGAGGGCCTCTTGGTTTCCTTCATCGACAACAAAAACAAACAGTTTACGTCACGTGTGACGGCGTTCTGTGACACAAAGAAATACATACACATGACGTCACTAGACTAGATCGTATTGCAGCGTGTAAATTGAGAGAGTGACGAACGCAATGCCAAGTGCGTGTTCTGTACAATGTTTACTGCGCGTACACTCTTTGCAATTGATCACCTGATCTGGATAAAACGAGTACCTTAAAAATAGCCTGCAGAGTACGACGTTGGAGATCGGTAAAAACCAGCCTCGGTTTCTTGGGGGTAGGTAGCTGCTCCGAATTGTTCGTATGCTCCTCTTTCCGTTTGCAGCCTGTCAAACCCAAAATTCAGGAATTGAAAAAATCGGCGTTTCTTGTAATCAGTCGATATAATACGGCATAATACGAGTTGGTGGTTTCGGAATTTTGCACTGCCTCAAAATTGAAACCAGCAACTTCTATACAGGGTGATTCAACAATTTATCTATAAAGCTGATGAAAATGTGAATCAGGGCTCCAGTATTTTATATAATGTCCGTATCATATGGAATCCAATTTCTTCTTTCAATTCTATCTCTTGAATATTATTCAATAAGCTCCAACAAATCACCACTATGCATGAAACAGCAATTACTTGCTTCCCAATGTGGAATTCACTGAATGAAAAAACGTTTCGTACAATGCTGATTGTTATCTCTTATCATACATCTATATAAACATGCCTTATTTTCGAGGGTTTCAAAGTTACGATGATAAATATAGTGCATATAACTTCCATATAATGAATCGAACATTTATGTTGTACGTAATTTGGCCATTTGTCACAACGAAAACCCTTGAAATAATTTTTGATACAACTCTTAAAATTACTATTATTATTATTATTATTATTACTTACTTGTGGATTCCTTCTGGGGACCTTGAGGAGACCAACTACCTATACAAACAAAAAGAAATAAAATCGTCCAAATTAAAATGAAAATGGTTTCACAAAACTACATGATGAATTAAATGCAGCTTTCACAAATTAGTGATAACAGATATATTTCTGCACCAAGTATCGATTTTAGGATTACTGATAATTCAGGAATAATTCATTATCTGTGTTTTTTTACACTATCTGATGCAACTCCAACAAAAGCAAGTTGTCAGTCTTCAGAAAAAAAAAACGATTGTTCAATAACATTTTCAAGGTTATTCAGAAACAAATGAAATATTGATTGACTGATAATCAAGAGTTCTGATATTGAAGAACTATAATCAGATATTAGATTTTCATTTCCAACTTATTGAAGGTTTGTTTTATACAAACATGCAAGTTCAGGAATCACCCTGTATATGAACAACCTGCAGAAGCGCGAATTTGATACTTACTGCCTCGTTGAGGTATCTGTGCAGCTGAAAAAAACAAAAAAAGGAACGAATTAGGTCAGTGAATTTAACAGGATTGAATGCCACTGAACTTTCGCTAGGACCTCTTGTAATCAGCTGCAAAAAAAATCATTCCGAATTTATGCTCTTTTCTGTATCCCCTTCACCACATTCTGAACTCCTTTTTTAGTTTTTTTGAGGGTTTGCGTCCATTACAAATATTCCATTTCAACAAGAAATGGTATGAAGTTAGCCTACTGAGGATCGAATAGGTTTTTTCATTGGGTTAGGTTAGGTTATCTCACGCACCGTTGTATACCTGAACCTTGATGAATATTTTTGCTGTTTGTGTCTCGGCTTCGATTTCTCGTGTAATGACATGCAACAGCCATTTCGGTGACTTGAACAGGAATCATGCAAATTTTTCGCGATAACATCAATAACAGACAGACAATTAGACTCACAAGCACGGAGAGGAGGTCGATTTTCTTCGTTTGGAGTTGACTGCCCTCACGTTTACATTGCGCGTCTGGCAGTCTGCAATGAAACAAGAGAGAAGTCAACAACATCAACAAAATCACATCAAAATTTATATCAATATAATGCTATACAGCTAGAACATTCCGACTGAAGTTAGCTGTGATAGGAGTAGCTTGCAAATTTGTTCCATGTCACTTTTTGCTCCCGTGAAGCTGGATCAACGTGAAGTGATAATTCAGTTATTTGCAGGAAGGGTTGTTTCGAAACAAATTTAGTTCTGTAAGCAGGTTATCCATTTCGCATTCACCAAAAGTGAGAAAGTTATCAACGTGTACAATATACTTATAGTTTTGAATTGACAATCGCATAGTAAAATGTTTTCGAAGTGTCTGTGGTTTTGGAGAATAATTTGACCCTAATAATTCTGTTGTGACCGTTCGGCGGTGTTCCAGTGTATTCGTGAATAATGAATGGATACAAAGCGGTACGCGTGCGCGAACAGTCTATTCCTTCTCCCCTTCGGGTTGCACCCCTGTGGCGGTTCAAAAGTGGAGAAAATCGATAACGATGATTCACCTCTACTACATGTGGACTGCGTTCGATGGTACACATTTCCCATGCAAATATTGCATGGAGATTCTCTTTCGATTTACATGTACGGAGAACGTTCGTTTGAATTTATTTGTAGAACAAAAAATCGATTCCTGACTATCTGGAGAAAGGAATCTTTCTTGAGATTGGTGAAAAAGTATTTCTTGAAAATAAATGAATCTGGAATCTACTTACTGTTGATCTTTGAAATAATGTCTCCCTGTAGATACTTGCAAAACTGATGAATCAGCTATATTAAGAATAAGGAAAATCCGAAACTTTGAATACAGTTTTTCACGTATGTTTTCGACTTCGTTAGTTTTTGTACTGGTATTGATAATTAATGGGTTCAATGCCCTCATACGGTCTTATTTTGGTGGGTAAATGCAGGTAACCCCACAGTTCAATTTTCAAACAGAGCCGGCTTCCCAATTTTGAAGCCCACCAATGATGAAGACTACCCTTGAAATTGTGAAATTTTCCTGCGTTTTATGATAACATCACTGTCATTGTCACCTGTCACCATACGAATTCTTACAATTGCAGCCAATCAATCGACATTTTTGAGCTTTTCAAGCTTTTCTATATTGAAAAGACATTCCAAGAGGTGTTTTCCAGTACATCTGGTATATTTCGTGTTGCCTTGGCTTGAATGTAGTGCAGGTAATGAATGAACAAAATAACAGCCGCCCCTGTCAAGAAGATCTATTCAAAACACAAACCACCTCAATACATTCAGCATTGTAGCACTGGAACCTATAGGTACGACGTAAAAGGGTCAGATTATACCTACTTGATTTGTTGTGAAGCTCATTGTGAATTATTTTTTTTGTTTTTTGGCCCAACTAAACCGGAACACCCTGTGAACACATCCTCTACGCTCAGATAACTGTATACATAGTTCATCCCATGGTTCTTGATCGATGTATTGATTGAATTTTGCATGTTCCATATTTCAATTGAGTCACGACTACATTCATAGATGAATCGATGAATCCTATCGAGATTTGACTATCGCAATTGGATTTGGGATGCATGGAATTCCACACAGGTCTATCAATACGTGAGAAAGGCCAGCAAATTATTGAATCGATGTTTAATTATCCCCTCATTGAGAGTGCATGTTCATGGAGTCTCTGGATGTGTTTCAGAAAGGAAAATATTTCCAAACTCTTCATTGAAGGAAAGCTGTTGGATTTGATCCGGTCTCAAATCGTTTGTTGGTCCATTCAAATCGGAATATTAAACATATTTTCTCTAGTTGTGTTATTTTCTAAGAGTGGAATGTAGGGAATACAAAGACTTTCTGGGGATTTCGAGGTGTTTGGCAACTTACTATTTCTGTGGAGCTCAACCTTTATCTGTGAGATACAATAAAGGGCAGATATCGTTTTTACCGCGCTAAAAATGTATGTGAAGATCACAAAGCTCTTCGCAATTGTATTTCATTCTCTGATCTTTCTGAATCTCTTTTACTTTGATCCTTCCATCCTTGTTATCAGAATAGAAATAAACAGCTTTATATTGTGAAAGATATTCAGATATTTCGTGTAAATGTTCAACAGCAAGAAGTACAGGGCATTTCATTAAAATTACACGACTTTTTCTACATCTTGACACGAAAATATATTAAAACGTCTTAGTTTCTCCGTAAAATTCAGTTGGAATAGAAAGAGTTCAAGTATGATAAAAAATATCTTCATCAGTGCATATTCAAGTAAGTTGATCACCCTGTATGTGTTCCTTATGGAAAGCACCGTACCCTGTACCCATACAATCGATTGTTTCAAATGCAAACCCCCGTATTGTTAACCGGAAACCGAAGGCTGATATACCCGAATAGGGTGGCACCTTGACGTAATGTGGAGTAACACTCCGTATCGTATTTTTCAGGAGGGTTGACGATACTACAATTTACTTTTATCGAAATGAATCGAAATACGGGCACGTGAAATACTAGCGGAATCAACGCTGAAAACTAAAACTCGGTGCCATCGAGCGTGTTGAGGACAGTGCCGGCTCCAGGAACAACAATACCTGATTTGTCCTTGAAAATTTTGCTTGGTGTACTTCTCGAGTCTCGGCCTGTCGACGTCACAGCTTTATACCTACTATTTTATGAAAGTGGAGTGCTGATTTCAATTCAGAGGAATAATAAGTGGGATTTCAGGTAGCACATGGAAGAAATGACCCATACTCAGTATACAGGGTGTTCCTTAAAGACAAGCTAATATTTGAAGGGGTGATTCTTTGACACATTTCGAGTAAAAAATCTTCCTATAAACGTACGTCCTAAAAGTCTTGACTTTTGAGATACAGGGTGATATATATTATTGAACGGTTGGTACTGCGATATTATGCTATAATTTTTTAATCAAGAACAGGGCATCTGACAATAAAAATATATTTTTCGGATTCTCATTCATTTTGGAACAAATCTGATCTCCTAATTTCCTTTCAGTCGATGCACAAACATTTTCACGCCGCATCAGATTTTTGAGGAATTGACCCTGAAGTACAACGATTTTTATTTTTTTTAGCGAAAATAATGCGTCGGACAAAGAAATCAATGGGATCAAATTTGCTCAAAATGAATGAGAATTTTAAACGTAATTTTAATTTTGGGAGTAAGAAGTGGCGTAGTATTTTTTCTCTAAGAATATTTGATTGAAAACCCGTACAGACGCCACTGGCAGAGAAAATGAAAAATTTTTTACATCACAAAATGCATCTTGATGCATAGACGACATGTACCAAATTTTTTGAAGATATCTAGAATTTCATCTCAGTTTTTACCATAAAACTTTTTGTCAAAATTGTATCACCCTGTATCTCAAATGTTCAGGCTTTTAGGACATACGTTTATAGGAAGATTTTTTCTTAAAATGTGTCGAAGAATAACCCCTTCAAATATGAGCATGTCTAAGGAACACCCTGTATTGTGATTGTTTTATTTATCCGAGGAGGTAAATTTTATAAATCGAAATCAGTTCCAAATCAATCCCCGAGAAAAAAAAACACAGTCAGGCGAGCTGCCTCAACAATCTTGCTTAAACGAAACAAATTCTCGGAAACAATATGGCAGTATCAACATCATGCATTTCCACTTTTCTCGCAGCTTAATTGAATAATTGCATATGCCTCAAAGAAGCCATTTCAATTTGGAATTTCAGAGGAAATAAACGTGTATAAGGGCAACCCTCATTCTCCCTCGTTTCTGTAAGGTTTCACTGTAATGACAGTGGCAGCGAGCTCGAAGAGAGAAGAAGAAAACCTTGTCGATACGTGAAATGAGTTTCAGGAAACGAAATCGTCCAAACGTTACGCTCGTTCGATGTGGACAGATAACGAACACATGGTGGTTTTCCACCTGGTTTCGTAGACAATATCGATAATAGGGGCGACACTGGGCGAAGGGAATTCCCGGAGTCAGTGGCATTCAAAAAGTTTATTCCAAGAGCCCGCACCGAGGCTCTCGATTTCCCCACGTACCTGCCAACCGAAGAGCGGACATCCGCTGGAACTCCGGCTCCTGCAGCCACTTCCACATCCTCCTGAACGTCTCCCTGCCCGACTTCAACTTGGACCACGGCTTCGGGTTCCGCAGCAGGTCCGACAGCGTCCCCTGCGACCGACACAACACCCTCTGGGCGAAAATGGCCTGCGGGATGCTGTACCGCTTCAGCTCGGCGCTGATCCGCTGCGCCAGCTCCTTGGTGTTGATCTCCTCCACGTCGGCGGCGATGGCCGGCACGCTCAGCGAGCCCGGACTCGCGTTCTTCGCGCCCATCTGCTGGGAGGCGGGCTGCAGGGCGACCGCCGGCGGCGAGGGCGAGCAGTCGCGCGGCGGAGGCGCGATTTGCACGAGCGTCGGCGGGTGCGTCTGCAGGCCGATGCCGTTGAAGTTGGCCACCATGGCGCCGTCGGGGGAGTTGAGGGACGCCGACGGCGGGCTGAGCTGCGGGCTGTGCAGCCGCGGCTGGGCGCCGTACGGCGAGTCGTAGCCCGGCGGCGACATGCTCTTCTGCGGCGACGACAAGCCGTTCTGGCTGTACGAGCTCTGCGGGCTGATGGGGCTGGCCTGCTGCGGCAGGCCCATGCCCGGCGAGGAGTAGTTGTGCGGCGGGGTCATCCCCATGCTGGTCATGGTGTAGGGCGTGCTGGCGCTGACGCCGAGCCCCAGGTTGAGGCCGGCGATGGCGTTGTTCTGCATGACGGTGAAGGAGCCCGTCACGTTGCTCGCGTGCCCGTACGCGAACTTCTCGGACATGGTCGAGATGGGCGGCAGCGGCTGGAGCGGCGTCAGCGTCGCGTACGACGAGCCGGGGCTGTACCCCGGCGGCGACATCCTGCCGTTGACCGACGTCAGCGTCTGGTAGGTGGGCTCGGGGTTCAAGGAGCGGTAGTCGCTGTTGTCGATCATGTTCGCCACGCCGACGGAGTTGGGCGAGAGCTTACCGGGACTGAGCAGCGCCGAGTCTCTCGACTCTTCCTGCGGTTGCACGATGACGGACAGAGCGCCATCGGCCTCTTCTTGCTTCACCAGCCGTCGCTCGACCACGGCGCGAGACACCAGCCTCATTCGGACGAGCTGCGTCTCCATGCCACCGGTTATCGCCGCATGCGCACCGCCCTCGCCGGAATCGACCGTCTGCTCACCTAATGACTGCTGTTCGATCATCTTTCCGATATGCTCCATCACGACAAACTCCCCGAAGAGCCGTCAGCATCCTCGAAGCGTGCTCGGCCGCTCATCCCGCCGACGGTGACGGCTTCGATCGTTCACTGGCGCGCACCGCGAACACTCCGCTGTTCCCTTCCGGGAGAGAAATGATGGTTGGTTGGAAATCCGGCGGCCGTGGCTTGTTACGACGGCTTCGCGCGACGTCCCATCGGGGGGGATGACGCTGACGCTGACGCTGGCGGTGGCTCGAGAAGCTCCCCGTGGAGCGGCGACATCCTGGTGGATTCGGATACCCGTGCCGATTTTCTCGCTCGCTTCTCGTTTCGATCAGGCCATTCGGCGAAATTCCAACTCGCCAGCCGGTCGATACTGGATTGAATGGGGGAAAGCGCGACGCCAGGTGGTTATGCGCGCGTCCCTCTCCGTACCCTCGTGCTGCGCCTGTTGGCCGACGCGTTTCTCGCTCCCTCTTCCTCGCGGCACCCCTTCCTACCCCCGTCGTGCCGCACCCCGCCAAGCCTCCTGCCCCCCGACGGCTTTGCTCGGCGTTGCTATCGCCAGTCGCTACCGACGGCTATCTAATCTGTGCGCTGTGTCGCCGAACGGATCACCTATACAGGGTGTACGTGCACTAACGAATACGTTCGCAACTACGAAATGGAAACATTTCCGGAAAAATCCAGTGCCACTCGAAATTATTAGCGCAATTTTCGTTCATCGGGAATTTTTTCTCGTACACTATCTACTCCAAATCGAATTAAAAACTATTGTGAAATCATTGAAACGCCAGATTTCTAGACAAAACAATGCTCTTTCAAAAATGCCAATTTGAAATATTGTCTATGGCCGAAACATAAATGACGTCATCAACGCGATTATAACGTCGAAAGTTGCGCATCTGGAAATAAAAGTTGATATGCCCGCGGATATTTTCGAAAAGCTTGTTATTTTCTAGATAATTGGTTACTTCATGTAATCGTTACATGAATCGACTTCTCGCTGTTTATTTTTTCGATAATTGAGACCTTTCGTTTGTGATTTGTTTTTGAGAGTATTGTTGTAGACTAATGTACCTTCCTCCGTAGGAGGAAATTAAATCTGAGCGTTGAATACAATACTGTAGAAAGTTCAAAGAACATAACAAGCAATTTTTTGTCCCACTCCTTTCATGGTGAAAAAAAATAACATAAAAAGTTTGGTAGAGCAATGGTACTGTGTATGTTTCTCATTTCAAGATCACACTGGCATATTTGAACCTTTTTGAAACATACTAAATAATTTTTTTTACTCATAACAATGACATGTCCAAGTTTCTCCTTCAAATTCATTTATTGTTACATTACATGTTGGTCGAAGCTCGCTGAAGAATTTCATGTTGGTATTATGATTACCCAGATCACCTAACCAATACGCGTTGAAATGAAATGTGTTTGTATTTCTGTGTTTTCTAGTCACGTGCTCAAACTTGTCATGGTTTGTGGACACCAAATGGTGGTAAAGACATCTGTTCTTATAGCTGATATACGATGCAATCGGTATATTCGCTTGTGCCTGAATATATTAGCCCATGATTAATTCTTTTGATGAATTCATACAAATTGGTATACTGGGTGACGATATTCTTCGATACAGAATCCTAAATGTTCGTATGGAGGCTCCCAGAGCATCGATAAGGACTCTTCATGGGTTTTTTCGTTGAAAAAATTGGGTTTTTGGGGATTTTCGTTGGTTTTTGAGACTTTTTGGGATTATTTGAATTTTCAACATGAAATATCTCGGGAACTATACTAGATATCGAAAAACGGATTTGACCAGCGTTTTCAGCGCCTCTTAGTCCCCATATAGACGAGGCAAATTTATCATCGTGTGATTCTCTTATGAATGAACTGTCGATTGACCTTGTCCAAATAAATATTCAAATGTCTATATCGTTAGATGAATCATTGTACTGATCAAATGAAGAAACAAACAATTTCGAAGGTTGCCAAACACCGAAGTAATCAATTCATCTGTCCAGGGTTCACATGGTTTGCACAATCAGCCGAAAAATGATCTTCTCTAAATTGACATATTTCCAAGCACTTCCTAATCCATTTCGAGAATCAGGAATACGAGCTAATCGTATACTAATGAATACAAATACTTGAAATCAGCAATGTGAAATTCCCTCAATCAACATGTCATCAGGTATGTAATTCCAAATTTATTAAACAAGTTTTTCAATTGAAAACATTATCTTTATTGTGCAGAAAATAACTTATTGAAATGTCAGTGAATATAAGGCGAATGCGTCGATTTCAAATTTTGGTGAAAGCGTTGCTCATTCTATGATATAAAGGGCAATTGTTAAACATGCGGCTATTCTATAAACTATCACAAGAATTTTTCGCAACCAGCTGTGATATCTTTAAAAATCTACAATGTGGAATTTTTTTCACCCTGTATCTTCGAAATGAACATATTAGATCACGTGAAATCCAATAAACGTAATGTAACTAAGGTAAATTCCAGATAATGAGCTAGAAAGTTGTAGTTTATAAGTACAATGTGAAATAAGTCACGTATAGCGTATCTTTTAGGCGCCCTGTATACAACCCACCACCCTGGCCCGGCCTGAGCGACATTGTAGCCTCCCAGGCAAAACCTCACTACATCGAATCAACGTCTCTAAAAATGCCACGCCGGACCTGATAAATCTGATGCGCCACGCGAGTACGAGAGAGAAAACTGAAGAAACCGCAGTCGCGCTACCCCTACCACCGCATCCCAGTCATCTGATTGGCGGGCTGGCGTCGGACGACTCGTTCCGTCATCGACTCGTAAAATCGAAAGAGTTGGCTCGCATTCAGGGCTTGGGTGTTTCTGTGTGCGCTTTGTGCAAGGTTGATTTCTATCACGTCGCTTCATTCATTGCATTCGGCGCGGACTTGAAGCAGCGAATGGATATTGTTTCACATGACAACTCGATTAACACAGTCATGAATAGCTACGTAGACCACAATATCTCCACCAATTTGGAAAACAGTAGGTGAGTTTGTTTTGGCTTGCTGAAAACCGTTCTATTTATATTTGATTCGTCTATTATTACTCTACGAGTGAAAGTTCTACGTGTACGTTTTTATTTGCTGAATTTCATTCTCATGTTAACATTGCCCTAAACCAACTATTCGATTTTATTAGAGACAGTTTCAATTATATTCATGAGTGAATATGACCAGGCTATAAATATTTATGATGACGGGAAACATAACCTCAGTTTTACCAAACGTAAAATCCAGGTGAATAGGCATACTAATAGTTCCGTTGACACAAATTGAAGAGTGCCTTGATTATTGACAATGGGTAAATAACGTTAGGTATTTCTTGTTATGATTTTTTATTGGTACATACTCATTAGTGTACCGAATAATGACAATTACTTCTTAATTAGAATTTTTCAGTGGTAATGAGAATGTTATGGGCGTATAATTTGTTAATTGGTGTTCTCAATCTTCTGTCTATTTTTTTTTGACAGTGGACTACCAATTCATGTCTTTAATATCCACATCTAGTCAGCTTTGGCTTTGATTGTTTCAATCAAAAATGTTGCATTATTTCTGATAGTATGAAGACCCACCTATTCTGCAAATTGTAGACCTCTGTCTACTACCAATTAAGTAATGTTCGAGGTTGATATTGTGATTGCATGAGTCCATGTTGAACATTATGGCATACTAAGAATTCTAGAAGTGTTTCTAGTTCAACGTGGATTCCCCTAGACAGCTCAAGGTTATCTTCAGAAGGTCCGTACGAGAATTACTAATAACGAAATGTTCCATGAATATCCTCAAAATCACGTGGAATTGTTTAGTTCTAATTGGTTTTCGTGGGGTCCTACATAGAGGCCCTGATTCTTCTCGACATTTTGATGATATTCTTGTGCTTTTAAGATTTTCAAAACTTACAATCACCTAGGCCATCAGCAACAAACGGTTTATTGTAACGAAAAATGTTATCATCTGAGACTGAGGACGATCGGTCAATTAGGTGTTTCCTTATTTAATATTTTGGTATCAGAATCCATCATAATGATACAATGTTTGTGTTTCCGATGATCGTGGGAGTAAGAAATGGTAATAATAATTTGAATTTCCGCATTATCGAAAATGCTTTATTCAAATTCAGAAGTTATGCGAGCGAAATTTGAACATGCCAAGGATATTGAGTTTAATGAAAATCAAAAAACTACGTTCGAACATAAATTATACGTTAATTAGGTGTGCCCATTCGTGAATTAATTATGTATATGTGACATAAATTTCTGATAAAATTTGCTATGAAAAAGAATTCATTATTTTTGTACAATAATGATTTTTAAAATCGAACTTAATTATTTTTTTATTTCAACGAAGCAATTGTTTTTTTTACATATTTCTATAATGACAAACAAGCTGAGAATCAGCAAAAATTACGTGATTTATATCGGAATGAAATTAATTCAACTTCGAAAGTTCTTCATAGTCATTATATTTTTTTTAATGTCGAGTTTGACCTTCAATATCAGAAAGGTATTATGATACTTTTCAATTGTGAACTGAAAAACAATTGAAATCGAAACAGTTGAATATTTCATGACTACTTGAGAGCTATTCTTCTCGGGGTTGCTGGTATGTTATTGATGCGTTCAATGGATAAATATGACGTGCATATATAAGAATAACGTAACTGATAGACCGTGATTATGATCCAAGACCAATATTATCTTTGATTCAAGGCCTCTCATACAACGATTGCACCTTGCCTCATACATTTAGCAACATTGGGAAATTGGTGTGTCGAAAGTGGTCAAACAAACCAGATCATCTGTTTATCACCACTATAAACAATGATGATTCAAATCACGTAATAACAAATTCCTTTTATCTGAGCTACTCGGAAAAAGGTAGAGCGTGACACTGACTACACACTCTCATAATAATAATAATGTCTCTATTCATTACAAAAGCCAGTCCTTAGGTGCATAAAATTAATGAAATATTGTGGCGAAATAGTGCAGTGTCAGGGATAGAAGTTTTCAAACATTGACCTCCTTCTCAACTAATACAGTGAGGCGCATTTAAACCAGAAAATACAGATTTGAATTTTGGCGCAGTCATAAGGGACGATTGGTCACGACGATTTTGTTTCGCTCTTAGATACAGAAAATAATCTTTACAATATCATTTCTATAGATGTATTAGACCCTCTGTATATTTACGATACGTAATACTGAGAAATTGAACTTTTAGAGGGAAATACTGATACTGGGTATAATATAAATTGATGACAAAATGCTTACGATAAGATTAATTGTTCCAATAACTGCCAAATTATCACGAATTATGTAAAATATATTGATTCAGAATTACAAGTGATGGTTGAAATTTCGAAAATGCACGTTTCCCTGTACAAAAGGTAATTAATATAATTGGGAAAATCGTGGAAATGTCTTATACGTGCTGGAGACAAATTCCATTTTTTTTCTCACACTTTCACAAAGGTAGTCTAAACTTCGTCGAATTGAAACACACTGTAATACTTGGTTATCAAAAACACGTAGTACATTTCAATATCTCGTGATCAAACTTCTGAGAAACAAGAAACAATTGATAGTTTTGAAGTTTCATGGTTATGAAATACTGACACAGTTGAATGTGAAATTGTTAGTTATGATAAATGATAAAAAAAGTAATATGCACTTATCTGTTCTAGTTACTTTTCAGATATTGACGTAAACATTTGAAATAGTAGTTTATGACTACCACCTGTTAGGTACGCATTTGTTTTCTGTATTGACTTATCAAACTGATAAATCGGTAGAGAAAATAATTACTTGCGAGGTTATTGTTCGTTGAAATGTTTCCACAAATTGTTCTGTTTTCACCATACATTCCCCAGTTTTTTTTCTTCATCCCCATTCATCAATATTTTATTCCGATATGAAACGTCACGAGAAATATGTTCCATAATAAAATTGTTACTTTCAACGTACATACAATCGTAGGAACAACGTACAAATATTTAACAAATATACGAGAGTCTAGAATCAATCAATAAATAAACATTCACTAAAAGTGCAGAACAAGCACACGACACGAATATTGCCTAGAGCAATTATTGTATCCCTACGTTATAATCTGAATAACATCAGGTAATCAGTGTAATGAACTTAATTTGTAAACAATTATGAACTTGACTCTAGATCCAAGATGTTTACATACTTTGATATTGTTTTAAATTAAGCGAACAATGTAAGATGGGGTATATTTCCAAACATCAAGCATACAATGTAAGTCCGAGAACTCATAACCTTTTAGATTATGCCCTATTCCATTACGTATGCAAATCGATGAATTTTGTTTATCAATCAGTCGATATTATTGAGTATTGTTCTAATATTAATGTGAACCAATTACGTATATGGAGATTCTTCATAGTTATTTCATTGTCCATTGTATTCGAAACGAAATATTTCCAGTAGCTATGAACATTATTATGCAGGTGTTTCGAGAATTCCAATTTTTGTTTTGCTCAATTCGGAATTTAATAAACGAGACCTTGGCAGGTTCAAGATAAAATCGCAATAAAACAAGAAATACCTAAATCGACGTCGTGTGTGCCAGGTCTCTGGAATTTCCTCAAATTAATCTGGCTCGAAGCACTGTATTTTATTGTTCATTTTATTGTTCATAAACTGAGTGTCAAAAACCTCGCAAAAAACTTGGTGCAAATATTCGCAAGACATACTTATTCTCAAATAATTCAAAATTACCTTCAATCTCGATGATTGTTATGTCTAGTCGCCTATTGAATCTTGAATGTCAAACAATTTTTCATCCACCTTATTATTCATTCACAATCATTTCATATTTCACTGGAATAACGAACATAACAAACACACAAATTCACAAATCCCTTTGGTCATTTTGAAAGTTCCTTCAACTGTCATGAATACATCTTGTCATTCGATTATATAGATTATGTAAAGTAGTTACGAAACCTGAGTTGTCAAAAACTCTGTGATTTGATTGGCCCAATTTCATTCCATTCTAATCATTTGTATAAACTCTCCCTTAGAATGTACTGGTCATCATATGGATCCATGAAATTGCGACTAAATATTACAATAATACTGACGATAGATGTGTTTGATTCTTTTACCCAAATGTAATATTCGGGTTATTGTATATTGTTATGTATGTATAATTTGGAGAATTGGAATTTATCGCTATGTTTAGTCTGACACAAAACACCATCTGGTAGGTGTTTTTCTGCGATTTCACTTGATCGAAGGTGTGATGTATGGAATAATTCATATTCACTCTGAAATAAATGCACGGATGGTCAAATTCATGGAGAACAAAAGGTCGTTTGATGTATGTCAAATACACAATTCATCTTCGCTTATGAGAGAAAATAATATTCACTGCCATAAGTAAACTGAAAGCCTTTCGATAGATACCGTTCAGTTTCTATTTTGGTTACCGCATTTCCATTTCTTTATATTCATTTCCTATGCCGGAAATTAATGTCACTTCAGCAGCTTCAGTATTTTTTCAAGTGTCGCTACAGCAAGTGTTATTAGAATAAACTTTCATTTTACTCAAGCTAATTTATGTTCACACATTCATCCAAGGTGTTTCTGTGATTCCTACGGAGAAAAAAAGCCAAGTTGGACCTCTGGACCCGATAATTATTTCAAATGACCTCGTTCATTTTCTCCTCATACCATATCAATCTCAGGTTCAATAATCGTGTGATTAATTATTTTCTAGTACACCTGCTTCATTCATACACAATATTCGTCATCAGGCAACACTTTCACTTGTTCATTATTTATATCATCAGAAATACATCACTAACTGGATTGAAATATTGTTAAATGAAATGAATTGTTTTCAGAAATTCTCTGCGCCGAATCGCCTGCCACGACGACACAGAATTCTCACACCAAAGCATCCTGAATGTGATGGAGAAATTCGTGAAAACCGTCAACAAAATGGACGAGACAATCCTTGTGCCTTGCAGATTGATGGATCAGAAGGTAGGCGACGAGCAGGACCCCTCTCAGAACCCGAAGACCAAAAGCACCCACAGCATCCACAAAGTGCTCAGCTCCACTGACCTCTTCGAGATTTACAACATGTTGAACGGAGTCAAAGACGGGCTGCTATGGGGCGGTCAGTCGCAGGAGGACACCAAGACGGAGAGTCTGGCGCCTGCTCCCAAGGGCCACATCAGAAGGCCATCTTCAGTGAGCGTCACGTCTACTAATTCCTCCACGCTGAGCGACACTGATTCTGAGTCCGGGAGTAATGAGATCGATTCCGGGATCGATGAGTGCTCCCAGGAGGAGGGGAAGGTCCAGGAGGTGGCTCAGAACTTCAGAAGACATCTCCATGGGCTCACGAATTCTCTGCGTCAAATGACTGAGGCTGCACAGTACCTGACATGGCGCTACCAGTACGATATCGGTGGCCCCATATAATCCCCCTCGATTCGTGTAGATAGGGTTTATTAGGTCATAGATCAATGGACTGAAGGTTTTATGAAATATTGTTTTTGTTTTGTTTTCTTCAGTCGCGTATGCGTGATTTTTAACTGGCTGGTTTTGCGGTTTTAGGGTCATTTCAGACACAACAAGTTGTTACTAGGATCAGTTCAAGATCACCTTGTGTTTTGGGGATCATCTGGTATCATTCGAGGTAGGGCTTTAGGATCAATCGTAATTAGTTCCAGTACTCCATTCCTTTCAGCATTTTTTGTTTCTGAACAAAATCAGTAAAACAGTTTTTCAAGTACACGAAGGTTTAGAAAAGTTGAGTTATCCATTATTTCTGTGATATTCTTGAACCGCCTCGTTTAAATTTCTCACTTTGTCATAGTTTGACATCTGACCGCGTCATGTCCCACGTCATCAGAATATCCTAGTTGCGTAGAAGTCGCTTTTGATTTCAATTCTGAGGTGCTTACTATTTTTTGGAATCGAATCATGGAAAACTTGAGAATGTGCGGGCATTGAGAAAGTGATCAAGTCTCATGTAATTAATTTTCAACTTCATAAACCCCTTTGGTTCTGAAGAAACTTTCTGTTTATCCCACTTATTGGTTTTGAAAAGTCGTATTTGAGTCTAGTGTTTTTACTGTTGTTGTTTTAGACCTGAAAAGGTTAAACAGAAAGTTCGGAACTTTCGGTATTTTATGAAAAAGTGATAAATATTTATGCTAGAATTATCTATTTTTGCTCATGAATTGATGAATCTATTTATTTTGAAAATATTTAGTATTATTTACTGTTTTGGTTTATAAATAAAGATCAAAGCAAAGGTTATTGTTGTTTCAATTTGATCTCAACGAGCTGGCAACACTGCATTGAAAATGGAGAGTTCCTTCTCACTTTTCAACATTACACGAACTGGATATTGAATGTTACGAAAGAAATCAGAGTTGATTCAGAAGATTTACACAAACCACTTTTTTATCAATCTCAAATTAATCATCTCTGGGCTCACATTCTTTTTCTTCAAATATTGACGCATGACCAACTTTCATTTAATGGAAAAGTCGAAACTATTTCAAATTTTCTGAGGGAACCAAGACTTTGGTCGGTATGAGGTAATTTATTAGAGACAAAATAAAACACAAGATTCAAAAAGTTATTTTAGTAATCCAATTTGAAAGGCCAATGTATGGTAACAAATGAAAGTAACGACTAGGGAGATTTCAAACAAATAGTGACATAGATCTCATCTCAGTAAGCACATTTAAGACAGTTTGTCTGAACATTCAAATACATTATAGTACGTGTCATATCTTTCCTATAATTACAGTATGGTACATATCATTTTTTTTTTATAATTATGTAAAATATTTATATTTTTTTGGTATAAAATTTTCTTATGTTTATGTATATATTTTTTTTGAAGTGATCATTTTTTCAGTGATGCGAAAGTGATGAAAATTACGGTTTTGTAACTCGAAAATAATTTCAATAAATAAATATACATCATTATTAACGAAAACAACAAAATTTCACCCCACATCACAAATTACTGTTATCTCTAAATATCATTAAGGTACATGCAAATTTTAAAAACTGGAACATACTTATGCAAGACATTCTCTGATAAGTCAAAGACTCAGTTAAACATTCAAGAGAATTCGATGTTCGTCTTACATAACATGAACTACATTGAAAGTACTTAAAAAAAATTAAAATCTTGACCAGAAAGCGAATACAACTAAAGGGTGACACACTAAACAAAAAAGCTCCGAGACCAAGAAAGGTGCAGTGAATTCAGGTGCGGCACTTTTTGTGCGACTTCTCTTCTATAGTGTCGAGAGGCAAATGATAACTGCGATATCTTTTACCCCTTCCGACAGTGGAAGAAGAGAAGCGCCACATGAGATTTTGGGAGTGCTTGCTGCGATCCTGGTTGTCGTATTGCTTCAGCACTTTGGTAACACTGTTAGAACAATTCACCAGATCAGCAGTTTTAATCTAGAAACAAGAAAAATCGATTCCACAACTTGTCAAGCTCACATCAGAGACCTCAACCTACCTTGCAAGTCAACTGAATATCGCGGATTTTGGCGAGTAGGTGAATATATTGCCCGAAAAAAATAACGGAATTATTGGTGATCTGAGCTTCGGTAACGATTCGTTGTTCTATCTCGAATTTCAAGAGACAAAGTGCGAGAGTGGATGACTTGAAAGACGCACAATGGTTATCTGCAAGCAGAACTTCCAGGCGGGTCAGAAGTTCTTCAACCTTGAATTTATCCTTGCAGGATGAATCAATACATTCTAGAATATCCAGATAGATCATCAGGATATCAGCTGAAGTAGTGATTCGTCCGTTGGTTTCTGCCTTGAGCTTGCTTTTTATGATGCCAGACATTCGGAGCATGTCAGATACTGAACATTTACTCTGAGAAATGGTTACCAACTGGTTCATGTTGATGTTTAATTCTTCTCTTTCGACTGCCAAATAGAAACAGCTTATTGTTGCACAGTTCAAGTATTTCTCTTGGATCTGAAAGAGAAAATTGTACATACATCATAATACATTTAAACAGAGAAATTGTGTAAACAACCTTGTAAATATGATATAACAGCATTATATTACCCAAATTAACATAACATAAAAAACTAGTTCATTTTAGTTATATTCTTGACATGGATACTTCCATAATGCAGTAATGCATTAGTTTTCTGGTGTGAGAACATTTTGTGTTATCACACAACATCATATCATCAATATTATAATCACTCACTAGAAACCATAGTCCTATCAGTTTTCATGCAGCATACCAACATTTAAACAACCAACACTTTCTTACACACTGATGTGTACTTTCCATTTTGACCTATTTCACAAATTAGCACCATTTCTTGTCATACTTTGAACATGATCAGATGATTTAGAAAATAAATTCGCAATGATTCAACCATATCAGAAAGCTTAACCCTGAATCATGGATGATGCAACTCTTACAGATAACCTTTCATATACTTAAAAGGAAATACCAGAATGGAATTTTGAACACATAATTCAAATTCAGCTCACCTTCATTCGAGAAATAAAGAGATCCAAATAGGTGACTGCAGTGAAGAAAACTTTTTGTGGCACATCGAACCAGATCCTCAGGAAGCGTAATATCTGAACAGCCCCATCCCTTGAGTTGAGAGTTACTTCCCATGGCTTGATATCTTGTTGGATAACTAAAAGATTCGGTCTGTAGAGTGTCTCAACAGCAAGAGCTTCTTCAAGGTTAAATGCAATGGGTTTCATGTTGATAGCATCGGGTAAAGGCCGCCCCCTTCTTTTGCTTGCTTGGTCCATAGCTCTGGTCGTTCTTGTTTTATTATCGAACAAACCTTACCATACCACCGTTTTCTTTAAACAAAAAATCGGTTGCAGCAAAAAAAGGAGAAGGCCTAAAACCTAGAACAAAAAGGTCAAATTACTCATTTGCAAAAACTTGTCAAGTTTTTCTGAATACATACCCGGATGCCTGGAATAATTGTGCTATGGTAGTTTGATTTACAAATGAAATAAATCAAACTAAAAAAAAAGCATAACTATGAAGAACTTAACTTGCTGAAACTTGATCATAGATAGACACTAATGACATTTAAAAAGATATACTTGAGTAACTGACACTGACATCTGTTCTTGTCTGGAAAAAATATGTACTAGATGTATCATGATGAGAATAATCATGAAATGTTTTGAAATATACTTACCTTAAGCTCTGCCTTGAGATTTATTGATGCATTAATTGTTACCGGGAAAAATACGATGATATTGGTAGGGTCCAATCAGTGATCCATGATTAGTACTATATAGAAATATTGATATTGAGCTGAGTCATGGCTAATCTGATATGGAATGGAGTAGCTCGGAGTGACGCAACCAACTGGCAATTTGATGAAATATTATTTCATATTACATTACATTTAAATTTGATTCCTTATTTGATTTACTTTATCTATGCTTATTTGATATTAACTGTTTTTTAGTGAATTTATTTCTTCATGCTACGAATAAATCTGATTATTCGATTCACATAACGTATTGATTTCTCAAATTATAATCGGGATGGCAGATTTTCAATCTCTGGGAGCAATTGATAAATTTAAAATAATTGACTTACGTTTTATTTGGCAAAAGTTACATGTTACAAACTCATATAAATCATTATAACAGCATTTGTTCTTACATAGATACAGATCAGGTTGGCAACTGAGAAGAACTATTTACACTTAAAGTGCAACTATTTTATAGAAATATGGACCCACAAAATATTAAAACTATTTTGATTTATCATTGTGCTAATATCAACTGCAAAAGCATTTGTATTAATAACCTTGTCACATCTAACATTTGATCTACATGAAAATATAGCAAGATTTCTTAACGGACATTCTTTTTTTTGTACACTTACTCGACAATAAGATGAGTAGCAAACTGGAAAATCTTTCAAATTGCTTATAAACTAGGCTATTAATGATTATAAATTACAGCGGACAGATCAAACTGTCATATTTTGTTCACATCAAGTACGTTTTGGACCGTTCATTATACTTTATGGAGGTATTGAAGATTTTGGGAAGAAAACAATTGCTGTAGCAGGTAGCGATACCTTTTTTGAGAATGGCGAATCGCAAGTTATGATTAGAAAACGAGTTATAACCACACGTTGTCTCGTGAAAATGATAAGAAAAGGAATTTTTGACAACATTTTTCAATTATAATTTCCAAGATTATCATTTTGTATGATTATGAAGTTGATTCGTCGAATAGATGTGATGAATCAGAAGAATTGTTTGATTCTGTTACATGTGATGAAGTTTCGCAAGAGCTATTTTGTAATTGAATTTCGTTGGCACAAATTCGTCATCAAAACTCAAATAATTAATAGAAATAATTGCATATTATATTACTACAAGTTTCAAGCAACTGTAAGTACGTAAATATTTGAATCACTACTACTTGGAATGTTTTGAATTTTATTTAAATCAAGATCATTTGCCAATCTTACATAACGTGTCTTTTATTTTCAATATTAGGGCAACTTCCTGTAGAAGGAAATTTAAATACCCCATGATATAGTCTACTCATTGAAGGAAGAGAGTAGTGACAGCTTGTCATAATAGGCTCAGAGTTGTCATTGTGACACTAAGTCACTCGCAACAACTCATATGTCATAGTGTTGCCAAAATAATTCCAGCCCAGCCATTTGAACTCCGTTTTGCATTGACAGTATTGAAAGACAACCAAATCTGTCACTACTACTACTTTCCTTGAATAAATATTCTGTAGACTAGACTAAAACTAATATACAGGAACAAATGGTGATATTCATAGTTATTTCACTAGATTACTCATTCTACATCATACCACGCGACGCAGTTTCAAACTATGAAGGATTCTAGAGTGAAGTTGTTTATTCGCCTATCCGAATAACTTCCTCAAATTTATTGCTGCACTTCGTTCAATTTTGGCATCGCTTCGAACTAATGATAGTTGTGCGATAACCTACGAAAGGGCTGGAAAAAACTAAAACCCACTAAAACTTCATTTGTCGATGCCAAGGGGAAGATTCGCCATCGCGATTTTTTATCCTGAAGGCCTTCGTTGGTTTCGATTTTACGTTTAATCAATGCGATAATTATGGTTGAAAAGTGATTGATATAACGTTGACTTTACCGGGTTTTCAAAGGAAGATAACATGGGAAACCAACTCATTAGAATTTATGATCGTTGTTGCTGAATTCTCGTCCATAACCATTCAGAAAAAAATTGCCATCTTGCTACGGCAAAACTGCTTCACCGGCTCATAAATCTGATACCTCAGCGAGATGATTTCGGGTATGTTTCTGATATTATCAAGAACATCACACTGACACTCCATAACGACAACAGTGGATAAAAGTACGAAAAAAATCACAGAAATAAGGGCAGGTACGAAAACGCCCACCACGCTGAATTTCCTACATTTCTTAGTGCTAGATTGAATGGCTTGTGCGGCGTTGGGCAGGCAGAACTCCTCCACGTGGGAATGAGACAGAGGAGTCGGACTACGGCTGGACCAATGGGATGGATGCGCCGTTTCGTTGTTCCTGTAACTATTGTCCAGCAACTGGGATTCGGTCGACGAATGTTCGAATGAGTCGCGGAAGTAATAGTCACTGAAACGGTCCAGGGAATCATCCTTCAACACTGCAAAAAACAATTCACCTAAAGTTGGATTCATGCAACATCGATTATTCATTTGGCGAATGCGTTCAAGGCAGTTCAAGTGACAAATGAAGGCTATTGATGGAGGGAATTTACCTGGGGCGCGCCGTTTTGTACCAGCTATTGCTTCTGGGTCTTCTGTGACGGTTTCTAAGGCAGCGACATCGCTATAAGCTTGGACAGGATTCCCGTTCAGACCAGATGACAGAATAGTGCTGTCACTGGCCTCCATTCTGGATGTTCCTACGTCAGAATGACTCGATCTAGGTAAACTACAGTAACCTGTGGAATGATGTAACAAAACACAAATGAATTTCAACGCGTTTCAAAACATTTTCAGCAAAGATTATCACTATCTACGAGTCATTTTTATTTTACGAAAAATAGAATACAGATAAGCATTCATTCTATCTAGTCTACTAGAAACTACGAGACGAAATGGCACGAGAACAAGGATTCGTATCCACCAGAACAGACTCAAATATGTGTCAAACTCTCTCCTGACCGAATGTTTTCAATATTCCTCGACACCGAAAGCGTATTTACCTAAATGAGGCTGAAGGGGTGTGGAAGGAGTGGCAGGTACACTAGAAGCTTTCCTTTTAACGCTAGTTGAACGCTGTATACTTGGCTCTTCTTTATCTCTATTAGTGTTGTCATCGAGAATTTCTTTTTCTGTTCGCCCTGTATACTTGAATTTTGAACCCCAAGAGAAAAATCCACCTCTGGTTATTACCGACGGGGCATCGGAACTAGTTGGCAAACTAATGTAACAATACTATTTGGTTAACTAATTTCACACTAAACTAAGTACGCTAAAAGTTGAGCGATCTGGATTTTGATGATATGTTTTTTTGTACTAACGTATCCATCAAAATCTAGTTGCTTAATATAGAAACTTTTACACTAAGTACTATAATATATTGCTACCAAAATTGTATATCTAAATTCAACAACAGGTAAAAAAATTCTATGTTATTCGTGATTGGAAAAATATGCAGTACTCACGTGAAAAACAACATTTGTTCCATGGCACATCTCCAAACATGTCTGCAAGACTGACCTGAAGGACATTTGAAACCCACTGTGTGCTTTCTCTAGAAAAAATCATATAATTCATGATTAGAGACCCAATTGACAATGTGACAAATGACAGTAGCAAATACTCACATCATTGTAGTTCAGATGAATGATAAACATTTTTCCTTCATAATTAATTTTCTGGATATCAGGCCATCGAAAATGGTGGGACTTTCTACTGCCTTGAAAGGTTAGAATGCCACTGTAGTTTATCCCTAAGTACAGTTGCCCTCCTTTGTTGTCCTGCAACAAACTCTTCAAAGAAAGTTAGCCATGCTCTAAATCAGCCAATAATACCTTGACAGGATGAGGGTCAACACCATAAGTGTCCAATTGAGAGGCCAGTTTCAAAAATGTGTTTTCTACTTGACTTTGACTCTGCCCTTTCAACTGTTTCTGATGGTATTCCATTGCCTTCTCTTCTATTGCTTCAGTTTGTTTCAAGAAAATCTTCATATCTGATACATAATTGCCAACATGTAGTTCTGGATCATAGTCACCAAGTTCTCCTAAAAAATAGAGAGAAATACAAATTCCAATCAAGAATCTCAATAAAAACTGGGTTATTGAAATAAAATCAATACCTGTGATATACTTTACCTTGTAATATTAATGATGCAAGCATTGCAGCCTCATTGGTTCCACAACATAACCTACCATGCAGCAAATCCCTTTTCAATTGAAGAAATACCTGATAGCGGGTGATTTCTTCTTTAAGTCTGAATGGGTAAGGTGGGTAGAACTTGACTCGAAAGCTCAAGAGAACTGGATCAAGATCTCTGACTTGCTTACATATTGATTTTCCTAAATCCAACCAGTGCTGAAATGATATATATGCAGAAAATAGTTTTTTTATTTGGGAACATTATTTACTCTCTGATCTTGGTTGTCCACATATCTCAGACCCAAGTAATCTTGTTCGAGTAGATTCAATTGCTGGCAGACGTATTCTAATAAATATTTACCCTTATGATGATGCTGGAAAGAAAAAACCATTAATATAGTCGGTTATACTTGTTATAGGACTTACTTTATATTCACATTCCAAAATTTCTGTGTCTTCGAGGAGTCTCACTGTACACTTATACACAATATTGCTTTCATGTTTTGAGCCAAACTTTAACATTTTTTGATTATACCATAGAAAACTATGCAATCCACTTAACACAAAAATGTAACAAAAATCTTTATAATAAATAAAATTTGAAAACAACAACACAACCTACATCACCCATTGACAGATTTGTCACTGTCATTGCATTTAATGCGAGATCATACAAGATGTCAGCACTGTCTAGTCTCAGCGACCTGAGTACATCATGGACAATTCAAATTGGCCAATCAAAACCAAGTTGCGAAAATGGCGTTCAGATGTAAATGACCCATTTCATATTGAAACCAGAGATAAGTCACCAATGAGATGTGTATATTGGAAATATGATCACTTGATTATTTTCGTTCCAATGTGATATCATAGATGTCGGTTAATGCATGAATTTCTATTTTTAGCAATGTGAAGACACTAGCTCTATCTAGCGGTTGATTGCGAAACCACGATTAAAAATATTTCAAAATTTTTACATTGACGTACATATCTTTTTGGCAACTTATATCTGATTGAAACACTTGATATTAGCGACAAAAAAATCACATCACTGGTGGTCAATATATATGTCTTCATTTATATTCTATCTGTAGAGAATTTAACAAGGAGTCCGATACAGGAAATCAGTGGAAAATAAGTTGAATAAAAATATTGGGGTGAAGATGAATAATGTTTATTTGGCGAATTTCGAAATCCCGATCGTATTGAAGAAACGGTGGAAAAATTGTAAGCACCAATATTCACTACGGTTACAATGAACCAAATGTAAATATAGCAGTTGAATCGAACTTTGGTTCGCGCAATAATGTGAAACACACAATATCGGGGTAAAATTTATTCCTGCTTATTGATCAGACTACCTTAATTATGATTAATTTATTCTGCATTATGAATTCCCATAGAATGATAAACCTAAAAACAGTTTAGTACACACAACTCAATGTTACACACTTGCCGGAAAAAAATCATTGCAGCTGTCTTGTACACAGTCAATTGCATTTCTGTTTGCTCTTGGAAATCGGGCAACAATATTTGTTGAACAGATAAGAATACCATCGATTGCCCCTAGATAGGAAGAGCTTGGTTTGTGAACGGAGAATTTATAGCTATCACATGCTAGTGTTTATTCGTCAAATGAGGTTATAGTGCGAGTTTTCTAGTAAAAAAAAAAGACATGAAAAAGGGGTTTTTCATTATACTCGTGAGTGCCATTTTCTTCGTGAGCGGTAAGTCGAAATTAAATCCCAGTGTAAATGAAGAACAAAGAAATTCCAAATGAAGAATTTCGAGATTTTTACACTACGACTCACCCTGTAGCTATTCTTTATTTTCTGGTCTAAAAATATTCATCAAGCATTGACAATTATGACCTACCATAGGCGTAACGAGAGGGGGTTATTGGGGTCGTAAACCTCCATTGTTTAGAAGAAATAAAAAAATTGCAAGTAATAATTTGAAAAAAATGAAAATTTAGTTAACTCTCGTTATGCCAATGTGACCTACTAGTCTATTGTGAGCTCATTTACTTGAATTTGAATATTCATCGAAACTAGATTATTAAAAAATAGGATCCATGACAAAGGCTGGACTTTCCGGAAAAATTCAAATGATTAAATTCAGTTCAATTATTCATTCTGATCTTCCTCACTGTGTTAATGATTTGCATTTGAAAATATAGTCGATTTCAAGGTTTCTGGATTTTTACAAGGTGGTGTACAGTGACGATAAAAATATTTGAAACTGAATATTTTTATTGAGAAAAAAAGTTACTCAACTGGGCAACTTCTCTCTAGGTCTAAATATAAAAGGCAAAAAGCAATGTTGTGATTTGGGTACGAACTTCTCGTCAAATGGACAGGAATGTAAGACATTCAAACCTGAACTGGCTGCAGAGCTAGCTGGTGATAAACAATGTCTCAATATGGTTGATGTTTGCTGTAAAAAACGATATAGGTAAGATAACGATCTCGTAAACTCACATACTTCGCGTCCGAGAAAAGTTGAACCTAATTTTTGGAATTTTTTATCTCTAAAACTATTCCAGATATAGAGGGAAGCGGTTTCACCACCTTTTTCAGCGCCAATTTTTTTTCTGCTGCCAATTTTCAATTTTTTCAGGGAGCTCCAATGCGACAAAGGATTAGAAGACGCGAAGAATACAGCATCGTGCCCAGCACAAGATGGCGACAGAAAAGTAATTACCTAAAACATGTTAATATATCTCGTCCTTGAAATATTTCATTTTTATTATATTTTTTGCCAGGACTGTTGTGAATCATGCGTGGCAGGGCTGGACTCTGGAAAACTAAACGAAAATTGCGAAGAAGGAATGGGTCTAGGCCCTCCATACGACGGCGCCTTCACCAAATGTTGCCAAGATATTAAACTGACTACAACTGAAGTCACTTCAACAACCACAGTAGGAACAAGAGAGAAAACAACAACAACACGTGCGGAAAAATCAGCTGTCGAACCTGCTAGTAACAGTTTATTCTATAATACAGGTAAATCAACAATAAATAACTTCAAAATAACACAATTCCTCGTGTAGCACGAGTAAACAGCTCAGTTTTATACTGGGTATTAATTTTCAGCGAACGAAAACATTTGCGATTCAGACGTGTGCGCGCAACTTTGCGATCCAGTAGGCGATACGTTCAAATGCGACTGTTTCAAAGGCTTCAGTTTGATGGAAGACGGCGTCTCGTGTAAACCTGTGAAACGAAAGAAAGGAGGAAGGTGATGCTCCACCGTCAATCACAGTTTCAATCAACATCGTTCACGCTATTTTCCAATTTTTGTAGGTGCGAAATGTACAATCCCTGCGACCACGACTGCACCGACACTGGAACAGCCATCAAGTGCTCTTGCCGAGATGGCTACGAGCTAGCCGATGATAAGAGGACTTGCCAAGGTGATCATGAGCTGCAAATCACGATTTTACCAGCTTCAAACCCCCCCAAAAAAAAATCTGCACGTTTATGAGACCAATTTTCTCACGCTAGATGGCGCTGCATACGCGTTGGACGTGCAAATCATATCGTAAAAGATTTGCTCCGCGGAAATCCGAGCCAAAAGTAGGGGAAGTAGGGGCGTGGGCGCGCCCCCGTATTTTTTTCCAACTTTCCGACGTCGATTTAGGGTCTTTGACGAAAACCGCAAGTCTCCAAGTGCCGTAGTTCCGGAGATAGCACGACCGAATTCCCGAAAAAGTCAGTGGCGTAGCAGGGTCCAATTTGTTTTTGAGTAGATCACGTTAGCGTTGAAATTATATCGATCGGACGACGTTTAGGCGTAGTTTTTTACCCCTCTGAAATGTTTTTCGGTACGCCCATGCTCTCGGACCTGTTTCCGTCTTTTCCAAGTCCAGTTTTGTGAAAGGGACAATTCCATTTCAGATATAGACGAATGCAAACTGAATCTCCATAGTTGTGCATCAGACAGTGACTGTATAAATGAAATTGGGTCATACTCCTGCTACGAGCTGCCCGATTACAGCGGTCCTGATATTTTCGACAGCAAATGTCCCCCAGGCTACAAGTACAACTTCGAGAAAGAACAGTGTGATGGTGAGGAGTAGACTAGAGATGTGAACTAGCAAAATTCAATTGTTTTTTCTTCCAGATATTGATGAATGTCAATTCGACCTGATGTGTATCGCACCCAAAACTTGTAAGAATACCATTGGGTCGTTCATTTGCGAAGGGGATGACACCCCAAAATGTCCGCCTGGGTTCTATTTCAAACCATCCATCCAAACATGTACAGGTAAGTGCATTAAGGTGGACAAACTTTATTTAAATCTCACAGTCAACTGACGTATTTCTTGATATTAACATTCCCTGATAGCACGTAACGCCCTACAGACGTCCCATTCTGGTCCAATTAATCGCTACATTTGATGGTAACCGTGAATTCGAACCATGAAACGTCAAAAGTCGTCCTGAAACGATGTCCTAAAGACGTTTCGAGGTCATTCCAAACTAAGGTGTCTACATAATGGTGAAACCACTCTTCTATTGTTTGTGGGTCCAAGTGTCGATGGGAATTTCATCGAATCGTTGTGAGATGGCGACACAATCGTATTCATTAAAATTGTTTTCGTCCACGTCAGTCAGAACTGGCGGGAAATCCAAATTTCTCTAGTTCATTGTCCTACTTTTGAATTTGTAGTCGTTTATTTTTTGCTGTGTGGTGTTATTTAGTTGAAATGAAGTTTCGTATAGTTTGTGGACAAGTAGAAACCGTCTCTCGTCATCTTTATGGAATTCCGAAGGTAATTTATTAGTTTTCGGAGTTGGAATCGATAATTTACTTTTTCATTACTCACATAGGACGAAATCTTCCGGAAACAATGGATTGAAAAACATTTACAATTATTTCGAAAACATCTTCTATTTAATTTCCCGACTGTAATATATACTCAGGAATGAATAGAAGAGAATATTTTCACGAGAATTGTCATTTTTAATCTGATTGACAACTAAACTGACGAGCATAGAAGTCAGCGTTGCCGCTTCTAAAATGAATAATTCACGTTTTCTGCGCAAAACAAAGCCAAACTTACATTTCTTTTTCAAAATACAATTCTACGTTCTTTCATCCCCACAAATTCTTGAAACACTGTCGAATCAAAACTTTGTAGACAACTAGAGTATTTCATTAACAATTAGCAACGTCGCATTTTGCATTATTATAACGCCGACGGTGTCGCCATCCGTGGCGATTTAAACAAGCAAACTTTTCGGTTCGAAAATATGCGTTATGATCACGGATCGAGATAGGGACTGGTTCCACCATAGTTATAGGCATCTTATTCCAAACGTACGTCCCTAATTGGTCCCCAAGCGGGACATTCAGACGTCCACTGTACTGAATTAAGACATTCTGACGTGCCTAAGATGCCATTGTGCTATTGGAGTCAATTTTCTTCTGGCTAAAATCAGTTTCTTCCAGATATTGACGAGTGTTTGACAGGCGAAAACAATTGCAACAAAGAGTCCCAGCTCTGTCTGAACACAGTAGGCAACTACACGTGCGTGGATAAAGCATCCAGGAAGACGTGCCCTCCTGGCTTCAAGAAGGACCAGCAGACGCAAGAATGCACAGGTGACGCATTTCGCACTACCACATTCGATTATTCGTTGAAATAACTTCAATTCTCTTCAGACATCGACGAGTGTGAAGAAGATAATATTTGTGGGGAACTCGAGCAGTGTGTGAATGAGCCTGGGGGGCACAGCTGTGTTCCGATTAAATCCACAATCGGAACCACTAGTACCTCCACTACAGAAGCCCATAAAGTGTGCCCCAAAGGTTACAAGTACCAGGGAAATGTCTGCACAGGTAATACAGTTGATAGGATTCCCAAAAAAAATCTACGACATCCAAAACGCTGAGAAACGCATCCAAATCTTTTTCGATTTCTTTTCTGGCGCAGTCGTTTGGTCAGAATGAATTTGGGGCGCGTTCAGAATTCACGTTGAGACGTTTTTGCCCTCGTATTAGCAGTTCTGACGTCACAACAAATGTTTCTTGGAATTGTCGCCAAATTCGGGGGTTTTTGAGTGAAGTTTCGATCTCGGAACGGATTTTGAGCAAATTTACGATTCCGTGATGATTTCCCAGATATCAACGAGTGTCAGTTGGAGCTCCACGAATGCAAAGCAGCGGAGCGTTGCGATAACACCATTGGGTCATACCATTGCTCCAGGATAACTGGCTGTGGAACAGGATACACGCTCAATGTTTACAACGGCTTATGCGAGGACGACGACGAGTGCGTTCTCAATAGAGACAATTGCAAGGAGCTGGGACCGAACTACAAGTGTCGAAATATCGAAGGGTCATTCAGATGCGAAATCGTCAGGCGCAAAAGCGTCCCTACGACACGTGCGACTACGACTCGTAGTACCATCAAGAGTACCAACGAATCAATTCCTAACTCTCGAGTTTCTGGCACAATAATTCCCTTAGGAAGGGTAACAACTTCAACAACAATGACAACAACTACCACTGCACCTTCAACAACCCCTAAAAAACCTGTCGTGATATATAGACCCTATCCTACCCCGTCAGGCACACTACCTTACTACTCACCGAAAACAATCAGAACTACCCCTAAAACTACCCCTAAAACCACCCCTACTACCCCTAAAACTACCCCTACCACCCCTAAAACCACCCCTATTACCCCTAAAACCACCCCTACTACCCCTAAAATTGCCCCTACTACCCCTAAAACTGCCCCTACCACCCCTAAATCGTTTGTCCACCGACCTACCTACTACCCTGTCATAAGTGGCCAACAAAAAAAATGTCTGCCCGGCTATATAATCAACAGCAGGGGCGAGTGCGAAGGTGAGCCGATATCTTGGTGACCGCTCAGCTTCACTTACCTAATGTCCTTCCTCAGATATCGATGAATGCGAAAATAACCCTTGCGGTAAGTTCGAGAAGTGCGTCAACCTCAACGGGAGGTACTTTTGCTCGGCTCCCATGCAGTGCAAGATGGGTTTCGAGCTCAACGAGTCTGGGGATCAGTGTATAGGTGAGAACAATTGCCCCTTTGAGGGGTTTCATTTGGGAGACTAGGTGACCAGCATTGCGTATACGCGTGTTTGGTTCCCTACATTCTGACACTGAATCATGAATGTATTGTCAGTTCGTTTATTGCTCAAAGCGATCTTTTCACTTTGTTCAAACTATAATTTATTTCTTATAAAAGTCCACTGACTGTATGTAGAACAGAATTAAACTGTGGTTGCATTTGTTTTATATCACTGGAATATTAGATGTCAACGAGTGTTCGAGAGGCACTCACAGATGCCAACCAACCCAAATTTGCAAAAACTATCACGGTTTCTACTCGTGCGAATGCCCGCCAGGACACCACCAAGACGCAGCGACCAATCAGTGCATTGATTTGGACGAATGCAAAATGTATCGGGTAAGGTGACATCACGCTAGCGAAAAGTGCGCCAAAAGTTCAGTGTGTCGTTTTCCAGCCGTGTAGGTCGTCTAGTTCGAAGTGCATCAACACGATTGGATCATTCAAATGCGAATGCAAAGATGGATTTTATCGGAAGACGGCGAACGAGTGCAGCGATATAGACGAGTGTATGCAGAGTCCAGGGCTCTGTGAGCACAACTGCGTTAACATTTGGGGGTCGTATCGGTGCAGCTGTAAGCAAGGGTTCACCTTGAATTACGATAACAGGTTAGTGAAAAGTTGGAAATATTTATTTTCTGACAGATTTGGTGTCCTGTCAATGCCAATAGTGCAAAATAAAAAGTAACTAGCTAAGCACAGTGGTCGCTATTTAGAACGCTACAATCACGGAGTATAGATATATCTATACTCCGTGGCTACAATTCAAAAACTATTTGAGATACGACCTTGCCGCTTCTACAGGGTGTTTTCAAAAGTATAAATTATCGATTGAGCCAAAAAAAAACTCGATTATTGAAACTGTCACACTGCTATAGCTCTTTAAATAAATGAATCTCTGAGTGAGCGTGTTTTCTCAGCACCTGCACAGACATCGATGAATGCGAGAGATTCAAAGATAGGAAACTTTGCATAGGGTCTTGCAAAAACGTACCAGGGAGTTACACGTGCGAGTGCCCACCAGGGTATAAACTGGGCAGCGATGGTAGAGTATGCATAGGTAAGGCTCCCTCACCTCCCCTCACCCGTTTCTAACGCAATTCTGCTTGTCCAGACATAGACGAGTGTCAACAAAACGCTTGCCTCGCGGACGAAGTGTGTTTGAACACCAGAGGGAGCTTCAGATGCTACAGAATCATCTGTCCGCCACACTACATCAAGGATACAGAGCATAAATCGTAAGTTCAGACTAAAAACACCCCACAATGTCCATTCCACGTCCATTGGACTTGAATTGGACATAAAACGGACATGCGCGAATTTTCTCGTCTAAGGGATGTTATCGTTGGTACTTTTTAAATGTAAAATAGTTTCGATTCTTATAGACGTTGCAAGCGTGTTTGCGACTCGAGGGACAGCCAGTGCAGGCACTTGCCCGAGCAGTACACCTACCAGTACATCACTTTGGTGTCCAACCTGCCGCTGTTCAACGGTCACTTGAACCTCTTCAAGATGAAGGGCCCCGCATGGTATTTCTCCAGAGCTGTTTTCACCATGAAACTCATCGACGTCAACTGTCCGCATGGAGTCGAAAGGGTGCGGGAGGATTTCTTCAGGAAATCCGACGACGACTTCAACAGCATGTCTCTTCTGCTGATGAAGTCTATACAGGGGCCCCAAGAGATCAAGATGCAGATAGAAATGACGTTGTTTCAGGAAAACACGATCATTGGGAATGCTGTGGTTTATTTTATTATCGTCGTTTCGGAGTTTCCGTTTTAAATATTTTTCAACAGGTTTTTTTATATACATACATATACATGTTTATTTGAGGAGGAGATTTTTGACAGCTTCTCAGAATATGGCGTTGTGACGTCACAGCTACTCGAAGATATAAACGTTATAAGTTATAAACGATTTTTACAGCGTTGCCATATTCACATCTTGAAAGAATCGAAAAAACATCAAAAAGAATCTAAATCTGTAGAAACCTTGAAATATTCAAAACTAATTTCAAAACTAAATGAAATCATCAAAAGCTACAAAAAAAAGTACAGCTGGCAACGCTGTCATACTATTCGAGTGATAGAATTGAAATGAAATGTCAACGCTATCCCAGCCAATTGAAATTCACAGAAAACTAGATCCTTTTTTCTTTACTGGTGGTATTAAAAAATAACTAGATCTGTCACAGCTGCCTTGTTCAAATAAATAGACCATATTTTCTTTGTTAGCATAATATTTTCATCACTTTTTCTACTTAATACTTTTTTGAGTCCCAAGAATGTCTACTAACGATGGCAATAATTAAGCAGTTGGGATTATAGGTAGGAGTTTATATAATAAACATTTCAATGAAGTTTGTCTTTTATTTTACATTGAACAAAACACCCAAAAATTTAATATCTAGTAAAATGAGCACTTGAATGAAATCATGCCTGAAAAAAGATATGATAATAATATGAGAAAAATTGATCGTTTTGATTCTAGGCGTATTTCATATCATCGTCCTTTCCAGCTATCCAATCTTCAATTTCTTTGACCCTGGAACATACGATGAATAAAGCAAAAATAATTTTATAAGTAGATTATTAAACATACGTTCTGGGTACTTTAGTCAAATTGATGATACCATCCTTGGTGACCAGCACATCATCCTCAATGCGAACACCCCCAAAGCCCCTAAAACGCTTCAGAACTTCTGGTACCAAGAATCTAGACTGTTTGGCATCAGCAAGAGCTCTGGCTAAAAGCTACAACAATCACCACTCAATTATCTTCCTCACTTGGGCACCAATTCCCACTCACAGGCTCTATGAAGTAGCATCCTGGTTCGATAGTCAAAAACATGTTCTCTTCGAGCACCCTCGCAGTGCGCAGCTTGCACAGCCCCGGTCTATCCGACCGCTCGGGATACCCTTCCAAATAACCTCCAACGTCGTGCACATCCAAACCGAGCAAATGCCCCAAACCGTGGGGCTGGAATATTTCCGCCAAATCCGCGGCCATCATATCGTCGACGGAGCCCTGCAGCAGCCCGCCCTTTTTCAGCTCTTCCAGCAGCACCCGATTCGCCAACAAATGCATCTCGGCCCAGGAAACTCCCGGCCTACCCGCCCGAAGAACTGCTAGGTTAGACTTCAGCACAGCGTCGTAGATGAGTTTCTGGTCCGGCGTGAAGTTGCCGTTCACGGGGAACGTGACAGTTATGTCAGCGGCGTACCCGAAATAATTCGCGCCCATGTCGAACAAGCTGGAAAAATCATCAGTCGAATGTCGGTTTTCACGTCGACGTCAACCTAACCATAACATTCCGTTTTGTAAGGGGTAATTGTTGGGGCATCCTGCGTGGCCGTAGTGGAGAACGGCCCCGTTGGGGCCCGCCCCGCAGATGCAGGTGTAGGATACGTGACGACATCCGCCGTGTTTGTAGCAGTAGTTCAAAAATTCCGATTCGCATTGGTACTCGTAGAGACCAGCTTTAGCTGTCCTCATCACGTGCCTGTGAGCTGCTGATGACACTTCAATGACGTACTTCATTACAGCTATCTCATGCTCAGTTTTGATGGTTCTCCTGCAAAGTGATTTTATGTGAGTCATTCGATTTTTAAACTGACTAAACTTACAGGTTAGCTATAACTGGAAATAGCGTCTTGTTGTCAACTTCAAACCTGGAATTTGCAACGAATATAATGCAGGAATTCATCACGAAACAAATGACTCACTTCTCGATACCTTCGAATGTAGCCTCTTTGGCTGTCAATCCACTGTCAGTGTTCGGTCCTTTCTGAAATTAATTCCTTGAAATGTGTTTTGAGAATTTTTCATTTACTAACCAGTGTCAACATTGTTTTCCTATTGATCTTGCGCAGAGTTTCCTCTAACTAGAATATATGAAAAAGACAGCAATACATTTAATAACCTAAAATATCCTGCATACCTGATCAACGTAATACACATGATTAACGCCATACTTGTTTTGAATTTCTTCCAAAGTTTTCAAAGGACCCATCCATATTGCATACTCATTTGGGTATCTAGGGACGAAAAGACTTGATTCTCCGGTTGGGACATCGATTATACCATAACATCCTGCTTCTGTTACCCCAAAACACCATGTAAAGTAAGATTCCTGGAACGTAGAATGTCTATTTGGCACAGTTTTGCTGGAAAAAGTATATTCACCTGTCGGAACACATATGAAGTGTCCGTATCGTAGAAAGAAATTTCAGTACCACCTTCCAAAAGAACCACACTATTCTTCTGACTTTTTTTCAGTTCCTCCACTAGCCTTCTCCTATTAGTTTCGAAAAGTACGAGAGGTACTTCTAGAGTATGGGGACCCATACATAGTTTTCTGAAAATTTGTAGGGTATATGTAAGAAAAACGATGCTAGCTTATTGATAATTTATTTTAACAATTACATTGAACTACAGCTCAAACATTATAGGGAAGAGATGGCGCTGCGAATGACAAATTGTCGGATTGAGGTGTGAACAACAATAGCACAGGTTCGTTTTGGAAATTTAAAATTCGTGTTTTCGTACCGAAATACGTAAATACCAACAAACATTTTCATTCAAGTTAGTCGCATAATGAATGTAATTTTATCGATTTAGCGAAGCCCTAGGCATCTTTCAATCAGTCAGAAGAGTAGGAGTTCTGACAATCTCCTAATATAGGCAGCAGAATTTAATTTGAAAATATTTCAATCATCCTGTACACACATTTCGGTATGGCAGAGATGACTAGTTTCAATTATGCAACCCTATTAATCATGCGTAAAGGAATTGGCAGAGTGATAAGACGGCACATATTACTCAGTCGATTTTAAACCTCCGGTGGGTTCGGACGTGCGTGACGAAAAGACTTTCTCGTGCGGTGGAAAGTTTTCGCGAGTGTTTCCAGTGATCTCGTGTGTGTGTGTGTGTGTGTGTGTGCTTCAAGGACAGTTGAAGGGTGAGTTTTATTTTCATGTCCCTTCACACAACTGAATATTTTTTCGAAATCTTCCATCATGATACATCGGGTTTTTTATTGAAATTTACTGATTTCTTGGTGAAATTGTTTTCAATGTTTTCTCATGATGAATATATGATGAATGAACCCTTTCTTAACATTTAAGAAGAGATGCAATAAAATAAAATATGAAATTTTATAGATTAATTTTTAATTTTGTTATAGATGGCATGTAGACAGTGACGTCTGGAAATCAAAGACCTAGGATATAAGGCGTAACTACTACTACCAATCGGTGAGTGATTTTTTCATTCCTGTAACTTTTACAACCCCACATTGAGCTTTTGTCTCCTCACTCAAAAATTGTTCAGAAAACCAGTCAGCAGACAATTCTGGAAAACATTTATGACTTAATCAATCGAATTCGAATTCCGATATTTATTCTTGAATTTTAATGATTTTTTTCATTCTTACAGGTAGTAAGTAGTTCTTCTAGAAAAAGGTAGGTGATTTTTGGGTTATGCATGACTTTTTGCACGAATTACAGCGGGTGCACCCACAATATTCCGACGAACTACGGAATTCGTAGGATCATAGAGAATCCTTATGACCGGGATATACGTATACAGTATGTCCAAATTGCAGTTTCTCGATTTTAACCTCATTTTTCCAAATTACACAGGCCTACCTTTTTTTTTCGTGAAAAAGTGTTTTTACAGGTCGTTTAACATACAGTACATCAGGATACTGATTGGAATGTTTATTTTTGAATTGACTTTTTTGCCATCGCCTTAATAAAAGTAATAGTCGTCTACAGTGCGATAACACTTTTTCATAAAAAAGAAGGTAGGCCTGACGATTAAGATGACAAGTTTCCAAATGAAGTGCATTTTATTTCAGGAATTATTTTATTTCAGGAATTATTCTCTTTCAGGAATTATTTTATTTCAGGAAATATTCTCTTTCAGGAATCATTTTATTTCAGGAATTATTTCATTTCAGGAATTATTTTAATTCAGGAATTATTTTAATTCAGGAATTATTATATTTCAGGAATTATTCTATTTCAAGAATTATTTCATTTCAGGAATTTTTATTTGTCAGGAATTATTTTTTTTTCAGGATTTTTTTTCAGGAATTATTCTTTTTTAGTTTTTTTTTTTCAGGAATTATTTTATTTCAGGAATTATTCTTTTTCAGGAAGTTTTTTTCAGAAAAGGGTTCATGTTGTTCGAATAAGTATCATCTGGTGAATTCATTCAGATGATCAGTTCTTCGTTCTTTTCAAATGGCCCATTATGATTTTCCGAATTCAGATATTTATTCTAAAGATTTGAAAAATGAAACGAATTCGTTTTATTTTGAGCTTGAATATTTTTTTGGGAATGGTTCTTCGTGGATTTTTAGACACACATGATTTGAAACAATATAAAGTGCATTTTGCAATTTTGTGAAAATGCCAATCAAAACGAATTTCAGGAATTAATTTTAATTTCTGGAAGGGGTAAATGCGGTTCGAGTAGGTATCATCTGGCGATTTCGTTCAGATGAACTATTCTCAGTGAAATAAGGGAAAACAAATGAAATAATAGCGGTTTATACTTTTCAGACCCATAATCTGAGACAATATGAAGTGCATTTTGCTAGTTTGTACAAATGCCAATAAACGAATTTCAGAAATTATTTTATTTCTGGAAGGGGTAAATGCAGTGAAATAATTGAAAAACGTGAAATAAGTGCCGCGTAGACTTTTCAGAGACGTAATCTGAAACAATATATGAAGTGCATTTTGCAATTTTGTAAAAATGCCATTGAACGAATTTCAGGAATTGATTTCAATTTCTGGAAGGGGTAAATAGCTGAATATTTTTGGAAGAACATGGTTTGTAGGCCTACTGGGGATGCTTCCATTAAAAAAAGCAACGCATTGAGAACTCTACCTCTTGGGTAATGACGGAAACGAGTTCAAATGTATTTTATTTTGCAGACGCCTAAATACCATTTTTAGATTGTAAGTACATAATCAGCAAAATTTTTTGAAAATGTGTTTGAGGAGAATGAGTACCTGCAAGATGATTTGTCCTCGCAACAACCTGATTTCGGGTTACATGTGAGGACATCTTTGAGGGAGAAGGCACAGCTGTGAATTTAGACGTAACAAACTGTAATATATAAGCCTACCTACAGTACAGCGCTCTGTATTTCCGGCTTGAGGCAGAAGCTTTATAAAATATCTGTCAATAACTAAAATCTACAAGAATTCACATCTCTGGAGAAAATTTGCTGAGTTAACTTCTCGTGAAAGTTGAAAAATAGGTTGGAATTGGCTAGTTTGGTGGATTATCATTGATCTTTTCCTTGGACATCAATTAAGAAAATGGCCCGTAACTAGCAGTGAGTAGGTACCTAATAGTTGTTTACATTCCGTGTTAACTGTATTATAACTAGAAACTTTTTATTATATCTCTGTCACTACACTCACAATAAAAGTTAGAAAAACTCACCCAACGCCAGACGAAATATCGACTTCTGTTGCCATTTTGGATCACAAATCACAAAGTTACTAGCAATAATTGCTTTGTTGTCAACTACATAGGATGAGATTAGTTTATCCAATGTTATTTGACACCTTATCTCCTGAATATTTCAAGTGTGATTCACTTTGTTGTTGCTATGAGATATTGGTAATTCTGAAAGTCTGTGATATTCGCTGTGATACAATTAAACGATAATTGAATTGAGAGTATATGCAGTGTAAGCGGAGTTTATTGCTTCTCTGCTGACATACAAATTAATTCACTGGTGCTAGATGTCACATCTTTAGAGATTTCTTTCTTTTCAGAATTCTGTTTTATGTCAGCGGTGTTGACACTGTAGACAATATATTCTTTTGTTATCTACGTATGTTTTTGATATTCCTATGTCTACTACTTATTATCATTTGAAAGTGGTAATTATTGAGAGCGTATTCAGTTGCACTTGATTTCTGAACTGTCTAATAAATGTACTACACGGCAACACTGCATTGAAGAAATAGTCTTGGTTGCCTAACATACACGATAGAAGTGGAGTGATTATTCGTTCTGAAAGCATGTCTACGTTGATTGAAGAATGACAGTCGTGTTTCAATAAATCTTTACTTAACAAAATAGAAGTTTCTGATACAAATCAGTTCATATAAAATTAAATATATATTTATAAAAATGAACAGGTAAAAATAATACTTTTATAATACTACCAACTACCTATACATACAATGAGAAGTGAAAATGATTAAATTATATCACAGTAAAAATGTAAAAATGCTCAGTTCGACCCGTACAAAAATTATCATCTATACTTAATCGATACTACAAAACGCGTAAATTGATGATCGCTGATGACAAGGGGAAAGAATGGTGGAAATAAAAATGGGGTGATTTATGCTTATTTCTGGAAGTTAGTGTCTTTGTGCTTCTTCCCTCGACCGATAACAAACAGTTCATTTGATCTTGATAAAAATCTTCACATTGTATTCTAGAACAAGACGAAGCATTTCGTTTTCAAGAAATACTCTTCAACACGTGACCTGGAATAATTTTATTATTTAAATTCTATTCGAAAGCTATTTACAGTCGGTGAAGTGGGCAGGAGAGAGTGCGTACGCGACACTTCTCATGCTGCTGCTGCTGCCACTCGCATTTCTAGTTCTACACTGCACACTAAATACACAAAACTGAAACTACTGGATTCGAATATTCAAGGGGGAAATGAACAGAAACAGTGGATTCTAGTTTGTCGCGGTTCAGGAACAAGCACACTCGATGATTTCCATGTTCTCCCACACCTCCTTCCTCAGCTTGGACCCGTTGTGTTTGTCCACCAGAACGATGTCCAAATGCTTCAGCTTCGAAGGGGCGCAGCACGTCCTGGGTGTGATTTTCTTGGTTGTTCTCGACGCGTTGCTCTTGTCCATCTGGTGCAGCAGACTCTGGATCCGCGAGTGGTTAGTGGCGAAGTTGTAGTTGGGGGGGCACAGCCCGTGGCAGTACCCCACGTTGTAGTTATTGGGCGCCACGATGTACGCCATCTCCGGGAAGCCCAGCTTCTTGAAGTCCACCTTCATGTTCTGCCTGCAGCACTTCTTCTTCCTCTTCCCCTTCTGGCAGTCGGTGCGCCGCGCGCTCTCGTACGGGGAGGCGCGCCTCGCCCGCCTGGCGCCCGGCCGCACCAGCGCCGTGAGCGCCGCCTGCACGGGCTCCAGGTCGCAGCCGGCGTCCAGGCACACCAGCTCGACGCCCAGGTTGGCGTCGCCGCGCAGCCACGCCCGCACGGCGCCGGTGACGTCTGTCTCGCACCATTTCGTTGAGTTCCGCGAGAGGTAGAGCGTGCGCTCCTCCAGCAGGCGCTTCCTTCGCTCGCCGTGGACGAGGTTCACTTGGAGTTTGACGACGGAGGGGCCGGAGAGTTGCGGCGGCGCTAGGAAGCGCAGCTGGGCGTCCTCCACGTCGGCTCGGGGGTCGATCGGCATGGGGAATCGCAGTCGCACCGCGGGGAGTCTGGTTCGCCATACCACTTTGTGGGCTGGAACGGAAAGTGGGGTTAGGGTTCGGTTCCAGCTTCGATGACGTATAGCGCGTATGCTGAACGACTTTTCTGACCAAATTACATTGTTTACGAACAATTATCCAGGCATATTCCTCTTTATTAGATATTTTTATCGTGAGATATGATTCCATCTCTTATAGTGAAATTTTCACCTCCAAATAAACAAATATTCTTCAAACGCGCATCTCCAAAGTTGGAAACACAACATTTTGAATTCATTTCTCTTTGATTTCGAACTGGTTCATTCAATTTTGTGACAAATGTCATTCACGAAACCCTATGTTGATTTTGTTTTATTTTGTTGCCATTGGTTGCTATGGCAACGCGTTCGTAGGAGAGGGTATTATGAAGCTTCACAACAAAATGGCGGGGTTTTCTTATATTTAAGACGCGAAATACGTTTTTGTGAAGATGAATCATTGCAGTTGACAGATAATAAACATTCAGCGGCTTGTTCGAAATCAAATGACTAATGTTAATCTCCTGGAATATATAACAGAAATCATGACGTCATTCATCACTATTCGAAATCTCATTGAATTACTTGATCCCAATTCGACTCATCTTCAAAAATATTTTGTGCAGTGTCGCAGAAATGTAAACAAAACGGTTGAGTGACTAAGATATCGTACTTTCCGTAGCACAAAGTGACAATTATATTGTCATTATTATGATTTTCTTGAGTACGGAACTATAAATAGACTTTCATGGCTTCGATAACCACAAAACCCAGAAGATTAAAAATCTCGAGTTTCTGCCATAACCGCAGAGGTCATTTTGACTGACCACTTCAAATAGGAAGAGGAATCACACAGCTATCAATCCTTTTTTTTTTTTTTCGAATCCAAAAGTGGGTCCAAAATTCTTTGAACGCGCTGTATTCGAGGGTGCCCCGTTAATTATCATGCATATAAAGTGCTCATACGCAAGAGGGTTCAATGATCTCCATACAGGGAAAGAAATTGATCTCTTATATTTGTGTCAACACACCACGCCGCTTCAAAATATTTGTTTTCAATCTCATTCTTTTCATGTGATATTGATGAGATTCAAAGTAAATAGCTGATGTTGAGCACAACAAAAAATAAGCACCTCTCATGCTGAACTGTTTGTTGCTAACCGAAAGCTGCACGTCTCAAGGGCACTCGATGTTTTTTCAACCGCATTCATATGTTTTAAGCTGTATAGGAAAAACATCGGAAGTAGGTGGGGTGCACGTTTTTGATTAAAGAATACACCTAGCAACAATTCGAAGGGCTGTGAAACAATTGCCATGTTAGACAGAGCGAAAGATACTAAAGAAAGGAGAATCACATAATAAATTCGTCATCATGTGGCCGAGCTGTCATTCCACCTATAACCTCAAAAACATTCCATTGTAATATCATGATTTCTTTAGTTGCCATGGTAACGACAAAACAAATTACCCATTCTGACATTGCCTTATGACTTTTGCTGTAAGAAAGAACAGAATAAATTCAACTGAGAGTTACAGAGATGTCACATAATTTCGTCATTTGATGGTTGGTTATGATTAATTATGCTGGAACGTCATCTATCATATCTGAAAAAACTTTCAGGATCAAAACATTTATAACTACGACATACCAAACCCACAGAATACTGATTTTATTGAAGATAATTCACATTCCTAACGTACACAAATTTATTTTGTCAACTTTGGGCGATTTCCAACAACTATTATAACCTTCAAAACATAACCTCATAATTTTGAATTCATTGGCCAAGGGATCAACCCTTTTATCTCGATCAATTATTTATAAATAGTAGACTGCGCTGAAAAATTCAGTGTTCTGGCGTGATTCCCAAAAATCGGAACTTTATTCCTGGAATTTCTGGATATCTAAACGTCATCGATCATTAAAATGACATAAATAGGGAACTGCAATCGTTCAGAACTAATGAACGTCTATTTTAAATATAGATCGCTCGACGCCTGTCCCATCGGTTGAATTGGAAAAAGATGCATTAAACTACGTGTTTTGTCACAGCACAGCGATATTCCTTTTAATGTTCTGAGGAAGAAGGGAATATAAATACAAATCATCACGTGTTTCCGATTACACCCCTCACGCAGTGTAAATAATATGAGCGGAAGTCAAACGTCAACATTTCCAAAATTCAACATAAACAGTGAATGGTTGCACTTGGACTACTGTTCGTACCTTTTATAGCAAATCTCTCGTAGTTACTGATCGATATACGTTTCATAAATTAATCGATATTAGAAACGTAGAAGTCATTTGATATAGCACAGCCTACTAGAAATAGAAATGTCAGTTGAGTAATCCAAGAAAATCAAAAGATAAATCTTTGATGCATATTGTTTACAAACGGTTCGAGGCTCAATTTCATTTGTTCGTGTTTGCAAACGATTTGACATGCTTGTCAGCTGTCAGTTTCCTCATAATGGTACCCCTGGCCATGCAAAAGCTCCCCAAAAGTGATATGAATGGAAACTATCAAGTTTACCCTATGCATATAACGGTGTTTGACCTTCTCGTCCACATTTTACAGGATGCTGTTAATAGCAAGAAATACGCACATGCATAATATATAAATAGTCACTATATCTACATGTAATTGAACAAGTAGAAAAGGCTATTTCAGCTCAACAATTATACGGTTCTATCGAAATATCTAGTCCACATTTAAAAAAGGGGAATGTTTTATTGCTGTTTGAAATATACTCAGTCTAACGATATATACAGGGTGATGAGCCTAGGGAAGTTGGTTTTTATTCGAGAAAATAGAGACAGAAATGACCTTGAGTTGCTATGATTGTTGTGATGTGGAATACAAACAAAAATTAGAGAAATCCAGGTTACAATAATTGTTTCCCAACGGTTACAACAACTTCAGCGAAAACGTTGCCAGTCAGTTTATTTAATTACCTTTTTGATACTATAATAAACTGTTTTATATTTAATCATCATAGCACTGGAGCATTGGGTATATGACTTATTCAGTATTTTTAGCTACTCCTACTCATTGAAGTAGTTGAAAATAAAATTTTGGCTTAAATTTAGATCAGATTCCTCCAAAATAAATAACATTATACTGTGTAGATACATATTCCACGTGGGAATAGTTTGGTATAAATAACGGGGAATACATTTTTCCGTTTTGTTTTCCAGAAACAAATCGAGAGCTGAAATTCTTTGATGTCAGCTTAATAGACAGTTTCAATAAACAACGCACTACATAGTGCGAGAATCTGGAATCTCCGAATATTTGACATTACACCTGGTTCCGGTATCAAAGCTACAAAATCCTGGGGCGAAATCAATGATTAATCATTCTTGTGTGCCTGCTTTGATTCCACGAAATCTCATGAAAACCTTTCACTTCAAATTGCCACCGCGATTCTTTGACGTCGCGATAAAATCAGTAGCGTTGCTCATTTCCAACATTATTGTCATTGTTCGTGTTATACCCCTGCTCAAAAAGAAAGTGCACGCCACTGGCAAGTTTCAAACACCACGAATGAATGTAATATAGCGGATCTCACGATGGAATTATTATAATTAACTCTCATTTACTTATTCAATTCTATTAAAAAATGAAATTGAATGTATGTTCGGTTACATTTGACGAAATTGCACAAAATTTCACAAATTATCAGTGCTTGATGTATTAAAATTACTTTCCGGCCATCTCCCGAATCCTTAATGAGAGTGTGAGTCGACAATAAGTCTGTCAAATGTCATCTGTCTTATATATTCCTAGAAAACATATTTCGCTGTCAAAGGTCATCTCATTGCCCTGCAAGACGGAACCAATTCTAATTATCACACGGTCTAGTGCACAAACCGACTTTCCAAAAACGTCAATGATCTGTCTCTAACGAAATTCCCCAGAGCCTGAGGCAGCCTGAACCGAAACATGCGGATATCAGGTGGTTACGTCACATGGATTACTCACCGACACACGACATGGTCTAGCCCCCGTTCGATGATGGCTGGGGTCATTATCTTAGCGATATTCTCTCTATCCTAATTTTTTAAAGGTACCCTCGATTCGGCGAATTGTGGATTACTCGGAAACGATAATGGTCACGCTTATTCGTTCACGAATTGAGTCATTCATACCTCACCAGTCCATTGATGATTGAAATTAATTTCGGATTATATACGTAGGTTACTTTCACTGCACCTACCTGCAGGTTTGGACAGTAATCCATTTAATTGTGCTCCATTTCACAGAGTACTATTCGCTGCTTCTGTAGACGCTTTGAATCATTATTTCAATCATCTTCAGTTTGTGAGAGATTCGAAGTTAGGGGTTAAATGAGTCTTCTTCTTTTTTTACGTTATTGCCATTTCCAAAGACAATACTAGGGTAGACATAGCTAGAGATGTGATATCGATTACCAAATAATCGATAATTATTATTCCGCATCCCTAAACCTAACCTAAACTCGCTTAGTAAAATCAAGATATCTACTGTGGTGTGAATATTTAATCGATTATTGACTGTTTGTGAAGTTAACTATTGTTTCCTGAAGTGACATTATTTTCTAATATGATCCGGTGTGGATGGATATCCAAAAATTGCGTCATGTAAATCATGAATCGATCACAGGTTAGTTTCGTGACTAATGCATCTTTCTTTGGGAATGACCATCAAAAAGCAATGAGTCTTTCGTTCGTCGGCATGGTCTGATACAGCGGGATACTGATTTCCATTTATATCTATCTGATCGTTGATCATTTTACATGTGTATAATGAAGTTTACATCGAACATTACGATCGTTATGATGATATCAAGCAAGTAATTGAGAATATTTTCAAGTCTATGAAAGAAAATTGAACTTTTATCACCCGGTATTAACTGTTACAAAAAAAAATCGAATTGAGCTTGACAAATTGAATTTATTTATGCCCATGGCCTACTTCTACAAGAATCTAGATATAGAGATGGGACGACTAATACGAGTAATAGAGCCTAAGTGGTTTAATATAGCATATATTATTCAATATTAGTTTTTTATTTAACTCAAATCAGTGTAGCTGAAAACAGTACTGGATCTTTGTAATATTCGCAGCTTATTTGGGAAAGATATTTCTCGATTTCTCGCGATCTATTTTATATTTAATACGTAGTATTCATAGTTTTAGTTATTGCTGTTCATATTGGCATGTCATGCTGACGACTGGCAGAAAAATTTCGAATTCCTGAAGTACGAAGTATGTAAACACAAAGGAACATCTAACGCTAGCAGAGAATCGAAAAACACAAATTTTTATGATTCCCAGTCAACGTTCTGTATACATTTCGAATTATTGTGGCGTAAATAATGCAAAAAAATTTGGAACGCATTGCTGTGTTACAGTTGTTTTTTATGATCGCACGGTGCTTAGTATAATAACTGGTCTGCGCATGAATCGCCCGAGACTTGAGCAAGCCGACATTATTGAAATGCACTTTACGACCCAGACGACTACATTAAATTGCAAACCAAACCAAATTCTTACATATAATTTTGGCTAGGGCGCAGGCCCTAAAATCCAGACTCGATGTTACAACAAATTCTCAAGAAATCTAATTAACTATTCAGCCGGCAGAGGTATATTATGCGCATGAAAAAATATTTCTCAGAACAGAAAAAACGTACGTGGTTTGCAGAAAATACCAGTGGTGTGGAATAAATCAACTGTCATTCCCCACAAGTGACAGGTGCAAACGTCATTGTTTGTGGAATGTGTCAACAAAACCTCTGGTTTCAATAACAAAATGGCGGAAATTTCATATTTATTACTCACCTACATCGTAAGTTACTAGTTTCGGAACAGTGTTGACATCATCAGCAGAGTTCTCTCGACTCTGGAGATATTCCCGCATTACTGTAGTGTACTCGTCCAAACTGATATTAATCTGCAAACAGAAATAAATATTACGAATGAATGGTAGGTATAGGTCAGAACATAATGATCGTTTTTGGTGAGTTTTTCCGCAAATATACTTTCTATGGTCAATAGAACTATGCAATTCAAAGGAAAGCCATGTTTATCTCCAAAAAATAATTACAGCAACGAAAATGGGGAATCCAGTGGGGTTCGATGGAATTTTTACGTCAAGTGTACGATACTTAAAATGTGAGGCGAATTTCCAACTCGTTCCTGTTGTTTGTTTGTTTATTTATAGTAGATTTTTTATTAGAGGTACAAACGATAACAGGTTCAATCGAAGTCGATTACACTGAAGGTATAAAACATTAGGAACGTCATAGAAACGTGCGATTAGGAATAATTATTACGTGTATTATGTTTCAAGCAATATCAGCTATTCTGTTTGAAAACTGTGATGGCAATAATGCAAAAATGAAGTGGAATGAAAACCTGATTTTAATGCAAGACAATGTATTCTTCGATGTTAAATAAAAGTTATTACTTGAACCTTCGTGTTTATTTGTTGTCTTTCATGAGATGGGTAGTAGGTAGGTGTTTAAAATAGAAATTGAAAATTGCGACTAGATCTGTATACATTTTTTGGGAATCAGCCTGAGTCATTGTTTAGATGATCTCTTTAATCGAATTCAAAATAATGCTTTATCGAAAATCAAACCCGCCTACTTCCACAAATTTATTTTTCAGGATTTATTTTTTTTACGTGACTAAACATTTCAAACAATCCTTCTGGGACGCGGCTTGCGTCACTATTTATACATATAAGTGATATTAAACAAAATACTAATGCTGGAATATGACTCACAATCGATTTCTGTTCTCGAATTATATATTTCCCATGCAACTTCGATCATGCACCCGAACCAAATATGACATCACGTCAAAGTTGTTCACTTGAACGCTAAAGAGTTCACCTACGAAATAATTCGCTTCTACAGGGTGTCCACGAGACCTTGGCTCGAGTTTTCCTCACTATGCCAAAAATCCAAGTGACAGATATAGAATGATCAATCACAGTGAACTCTTTGTTGGGAACGTTTTTTTTTTCGAAATAGCTCTCGCAAATGTGATCGTACATCAGGTTTTAAATAACCAACAATGCATTTGGGTGAAGATTTTGAGGAAAAATCACCGACCCGGAGGATGGAGTTGGGAATTTGTCGGGATATAATTTCGGTAACTCAAAAAGTGAGTCATTCGATGTTTGTGGACGCACATACATTGTGGATTATTTTAATCACTTTCTAGCTACGAATACACTCATTCTGAGAGCTTGTTATTTTAATAAAGTGGCACTTAACCAATTCAAATTTTGTGAGTACAACAAAACCACATCTAATTACGTGAACGAATTATCTCATTTGCCTCGCAATTCTCAGATACTCCAATTGTTATGTCCGAGGAAAAAATGAAAAAGGTGGAATTGGCGAGAGATGCAGATGCTTTTTCTAAAAAACAACTCTTCTATACAGGGTGTGAAATCGCAAATACAGAGTGAACGGTATAATTTTAAACGGCAAAAATATTTTTATCCAAATCTACTATAACGGAACTGTTTTCTAGTGATTGAGACATCGGAATTGTTACAGCCGCCCATCATACAGTATAACTTTCGACACGTTAATGAATATTTCATCAATGCCATCTTCATATATCAGGTTATCGTGGTGAGAAAGCGATCGATCGTTTTCGATATCAGACTTTAACAATTACGTCTTGCTGTGTATAATGAGGCTCATTTATCAGACTGGTATTTCAACTTGAATCCCCAAATTTATTCGATGAAGTTGTCAGTTTTTTGGTACGCTAAGTTCTTCATGGGCGCCAATTATTTTTCGCTTGATTGAATTCGATCTACCACCCAACTTCATCGATATCGCAATGCAAAACCTAAAGTGAATCATTTTATGAGTTGTATAATTTGATTCCTTGTTTTTAGGAGCGAATATTTGAAACAGATCAATTGGGACACCCTGTATAGTAAAACAGAAATCGTAAAATGCCAAACCATGATTGGACTTTTTCAAAATGACCTCCTGTCATTCATAATTTTTTGTGACGTTTTCAATACCCCAAATTTATCACTCTGAATTTTTTTTTCATAATTTTAATGTATCCTAATTCATCATTTGACGATGATTAAAACTACACCTGGCTTAGTCAACATTTTCCAATGAACGCTTCACTTCCGGTCTCACCTTATTCGCTCAACTCGAATGAATCCATTTTTTATTCGCAACTTTTTACTAAGCGACCTTCTATCATTTCCATCCTACACAAATCTTCGATAACCTGTGCTACCCTGTTCTATTGCATCATGTAATTGTCAATCGTTTGTATACGCGTGAAGTTGGCTCATAGATAAAGGTTAGGGACTAGGATGGCGTTGAATAGATTAACCTATATGACAACGAATTTCAAATGAATTTCAAGTATCCCCTTGTTTTTTTTGCAGCGACACTGCTTGTGAGGTGTATGGTTTGTAATACTGTCCCAGATTCTATTTTGGGAGTAGAAGTTGTGCAAGTGAACTCGGGAAATATTAATAATATATGAATGAATAATTACGAAAAAAGTGTCAACAGTCTATCAAGAAATCAAAATGTGTTGCTATGGTGGGATGTGTGTGCTAGTGTAGACAAATAAGTGACATTTATTTCTGTTGTAGCTAATTGTGTATTAGTGTAATAAGTCGGAATGTGGTAGCGTGGAATTTCCGAAAACAGTGTCATTATGGAAACTGGTTTGTCCCATCATACATTAATTATTATATTTTGTTATTTTCAGATTCTCGCCTATCGTTTTCTTGATCTTATAATCTTTTAACCTTTGTACTGTTTGGACATTAATTGAACATGATGGTTTTAAGAGAAATGTACTAGTCATTCACTTTCTGCAATATTAATATCACTATCAGAACATCTGTGTTAGTAGATAACTACTATCTGTGAATTTGAATTCTCATAGTTTGAGTACAGACTAGAAAAACCTGTTTATTTGAATAATTATGCCAAAAACTCAATTCTCATTCGAAATATCACTAGATTCGATAATGTTCCGGCTCGCACAATCATTAATTTCGTGAAATTTGATGAATATCAAGTAATCAACAGAATCTTTGATACATTTCTTCATTATCAAAGACTTGTGAAATCAGTCTCAAATCAGTATTGTTTCAAAAGTTTTAAATCACGCATGCACACATTCCTGAAATTTATTTGAATTTGAATCACCTTGACTTCATGGCATGGTATACAGTCCGCCCTGTATAAAAATAGTGAAACTTCCCGAGTATCCGACTAAGGAAGACAGGCCATTATGCGGTGGAAGTAAAAAGAAGGTTTCAGTTTATTTTCCTGCATAAGAAACATCCTGTGCGTTGGACTAGTTATCACTCATAATAAAATGTGCGAGTAACGAATAAAAGAATAACTGAAGGGTGTAGAGTTCGAGGAAATGAAGGTCGAGTACACGGTACAAAAGGAAAGGGAATGTCTGAAAAGGTGGGATTTCCTGGAAAAATAATAACTCGAATCGTGATATACTAATCGATGTCAAGGAATTTCGTTTTATGTTCTATGGGGTTCTGAGAACGTGGGATTTATATAGGTTACGAAATAATCGTGAAAATTCCGTAGACTACAAACAAAGTATCCATGATGATAGGGAAATAGTTGTGTATTCACCCAAACTGAAATCTGATAGTCAAATCCTCAGAATTAATTCCATCGGGACTTTACAGTAGCTTTTGTGATAGTATTGTTCATTGAATTTCTTTATATTGTCAGGCAGGTATTTCATCATAATCGTAGATAGTCAGTGTTCCCAAAAAACACCCAAAGTTTCAGAAGAAATTGGCAAAAAAGTTGTACAAACTTGGAATTAATAATTTACATACAGAACGAACTAATTATTTGAAACTTTTCTGCATATCTTGCTTCAAGAATAAACTAAATCTTGCATATTTGTTTCGAATGCAATCACAAAACATATTTATCCGAAAAAGCTACACCATGAATCAAGCAATTGGAGCGTTACCTTTGAAATATCCGGAAGTGCGTCGAGTCCGAGATCTTGCAGCAATCCTTGATCGCCTCTCGTGGCACTGAAACCGGCGAAAACGTACCAAAACGTCAACCAAGCGGCTAGATTAGCCAAAAAACAACTGCCGCCCATAGCCGGGGGCCTGGAGACGGCATCAGTTGCACTGGACAGAACTGTGCGTCTCCATACGCACTGCCCTAAGCCGAAGAGAATTTCGCTTTTCGTTGGCGCGCGATGTCGCACACTCTGTATACCGGGCTGGCTGTGGTCGCTGCGATGTGCGGCTTTTGACTCGCGCGCCACGAGCTGGCCTCACTTTTATATATGAGGAGGGGAATTGTACTTTCTGGAATTGATATGGTTTGCCTAAAACACCCTTGCTTCTCGTTTTCTCCTACCGCAATCGTTTCTCAGGATATGCAGCCGTGCTAATAATAATAATAACAATCGTTTATTGCCCCATTGCTAAGCTAATTAATGATTACATCGGTATTGTTCAGTTATAATGCGATATCCTTTCGATATACCTTATATTATAATGATCTATATAAATTCTCCATGTCATTTTTCTCTCAAATGACTTGTGGGACATATCCTGAATTTTCAATTTCTGTACTGAAAGCCTACAAAGCATTGGCATGGAGTATTCATAGGTTTCTTCGTTGAGAAAATGGGGTTTTTAGGGATTTTCGTGAGTTTCTGCGACTTTTTCGGATTTTTTGGAATTTTCAACCTGAAATATCTCGAAAACTATACTAGATATCCAAAAACGGATTTCACCACCGTTTTCAGCGCCTCTTAGACCCCTTATAGAGGATTTTTCAAATTTGTTTTGTCGATATTTTACTCGAAATTGAACAAAGGCCTATGTCCCTTATGATTGTATGGAAAGTCCTCTAACAGTAAGTGCTCTCAAATTCAAGTTGAAAGTTCCAATCATATCTATTTTTAAAAAGAACGTCACCGTCCTTTGATTTCAACAAGTGATTGGTTTATCCGTATATTTCCAATAATTAAAAATAAATATATATTAGCAAATCAGCGTTGTGAAATTTCTATTCCACCCAGATTCGTTCACTCGAAGTTTTGGCGATTCATCTACGTTGGCGAGCGCATTCGGCAAAACCTCAAAAACATGCAGAAAACGGTTGATGTTCTGAATTCACATCGAATAATTCATACAAATGATAACTTCATCGTATCAGTTGACATGAAAGAAATTTGACTAATCTTCACGTCTAGACATTACGGAGAAAACGCCAAGACAGTATCTCATCTAGTTTCTCTCTCTTTTCTGACATGTGTCAGAAATTCTAGACAAACTGCAAAAAGCCCAGAAATTGCATAAACTTTCTTTATGAAACATAACGTTTTGATGCCTAAACTCTGAATGAATAATGAGTTCTGGAAATACTGGAATGCTGCTACATTTCCAGAAACCGTATGGATTGAAAAACTGAAGGAAAAATCCAAATGCAAGGGAGGGACAGTAATGATGTTGAGAAATGTTTTCCTTATCAACAAGATGGCGTCTTCATGTAAACAGTTTTCGTATGAATTGAAGTGAATAGAATTATTACTATCATTTCTTTAGGAGCGTTGGTAAATAAGAAAAGAATTCTTACACGCACTTTATCACAAGAAAACTCCACTTAATAACAAGGGTGGGATCGAGAACGAGTTCCAGAAAATGAGAACATTCGTTAGGTTCCAAAGAAACGAAATGGTTTCTTCGAATTCCCTCACAATTTTCATCATAATTGATGTTAATTCGTTTCAAACGGTCTACTTAGTCAGGCAGGTGAAATAGTGGGTTGTTCTGGGAACTTTATCGATCACAGACAGGAATATAGGTGATATACAGTATCACAACTGAGTTTCAACAGAAAAAAGTGTGACTATCATTAATTCTTAATTGAATTGGGTTCCCAAAAGTTTCTCAAAAAACAGTTCATTGTGAATATAAACCTTCTGCAGAATCATTTTCAGCGAATATTTAACGATTTCATGAAGATCTATATCTCGATAATTTGATTTGACCATCATACCAACCAAAAAAACAATATAAATCATCAACTTAATTATCTACCCAGCTCATTTACTCATTCACTAAGACGTTGAGCGGTATTTCAAACTATTGATAATGTACTGAAATCATACAGGGATATAGATTGATCGATGAAATTTTCAAAATATTCATCACTAAATTCAGTCGGTATAGCGTCGCCATCTTTCAATTATTATTCAAAGCTGTATTGAACAGTCCCCTCTGATCTTCACTTCAACCTTTCTCGCTAGGTGACGTAGTTATTTATGTATGTATGTTTGTGGTCGGGATTGTTATGACTTATGACATGACCATAAAAAGCATACATATTCAAACTATCGTACATGAAATTGTATATGTTTATTTAACGTAAAATCAAATAGTAAACTGCCCTGCGGCTCCCAGATATGGCATACTTTCAAAATCATGGCAATCCATCTCGAGAAGGTGAAAAACTGACGGTTATTACGGTGATACATGTTTTTTATTTTTGAATTAAATTATTTTCCCAATTTTGAATAGATGACTGGAGAAATAGATTGCCTTGTTCCGAAGACAACGGATACATTTATCTTGGGAGAGCTCATAGGGACCGGATCTTTTTCTAATGTTTATAAAGCCTTCATTAGAGTGAGTAGAACTTGATGAAAATTGGTATTTTCTGAATATCTAATTTTCGTTTTAGGATGGCAAGGATGTCATAGCTGTTAAAGCATTTAAATTACATTTGAAAGATGAAAAAGTTTTTGAAAGAGCTGCATCTGAAATGGCATTTCTGCAGATTCTGCAACATGACAATATTATACAATTCATGTTGTGTGATATTAATAGAGAGTGAGCTGAATTTCATTGACGTTGATTCATGCAAAATTGGATGATTTTTCTACAGAATTTCTGTAGAACTGAAGTGCATTCATAAATAAATAGATTTTGTTCTGCATGAATCAGCTCTGCAGTCTGATATACTATAAAAATCCCAAGATAGAGAATACATAACTAAGGTGAGATTATCATTTAATTCTCATTATCTAATTGTTATAGTTATATGTACCTGGGAATTGAATACTCACCATTTGGAAGTATGACTAAAATTATGAATTCTGGAGAAATATATCCTGAAGATGTAGTTCAGCTATTAATGAAACAAATAATGGCAGGTCTCAACTATCTTCATGAAAGATACATCTCACATGGAGATGTCAAACCAGACAACATCATCATCATCAAAAAAGATCCTTACCTAATCAAAATCAGTGATTTTGGGTGAGTATCTCAGGATTAGCTAGCCAATTCCATTATTGTACTTCTCATTTCAGTTTGGCTGAAGTTCTAATAGATCCAGTTCCACGTATCAAAAAAATGGGCTCCTTTTGTTACATGGCCCCAGAAATACATTTAGGGTTTCCTGCTGACACAACTGCTGATCTCTACTCAGCTGGTGTGGTGATGTACGAACTTCTGTTTGGTAGAAGACCGTTCGTGATAACAACAACTAAGGAAGCTTTTGCAGCACTCATGAGAAAAAAACCCACTGTCAATGTAAGTCAATTCACACTCGAAGTTGATATTAAGTTGTTTGTTGTTTCTCCTCAGTATATACCTTCTATCTACGTGAGATTGAGCCAAGGTTGTAAGGATTTCTTGAGAGACCTGCTCAGCTACGACAAGCACAAGCGCCCCCACGGCGAAGCACTCAGAAAAAACACATTCATTGGCCTTGACGAGAGTAATAGTCAGCCTTTGGACTATTACCAGAAGGGATGTTCCCTGCTCACTGAAGGCATGAAATTAGTGGAGAGCAAACAATTTGGACCTGCCTTTTTATCGGTGGTACACGCCATTCTGCTCCTGCAGATTTATGCCAGGTCTGTTCATGACGATACGGGGCTGTACACTTACTTGTCGGACAGGCTGAGGGAATATAAATTGTACAACAAGGAGATCGAGAAGAGGTTGCTGAGCAAGGATGATCGAGTGCCACTTTATATGGCTTTGAATAACGAACAACTGAGGTGACATAACTCGACTTTTTTGAGGACTGATGGTGAAGGAAATGGCTTCGTTTCAGGTGTATGTTGAGCTCCACCCCAGTTTTGGTCAACGCTTTCGACATGTGTTTAGTTGGGGAGATGTATATACTCCAGAAAAGCATCCAAATTGGGGGGAATATGCTCCGTAGTGGATTGGATACTTTACTCACAAATATACGATTAGAACCTGATGCAGAGCGTAAGGTTTTGTTATATTCCAAGGTTGGTATGGATCCTTGGGATCTGGATTCTGTTCTCACCCACATGTTTTGCCCCCAAAACCACGAATTCGATGATTTCATCGTGGGGAAATCAATACTTTTCGAGATATTCCACTTTGATGTCCGAAATTTGACTAAAAGGGTATACTTTTGGCAATATTCCTTCACAATTCAATGAAATTTCAGATGAATCAATGGATGAATCTTCTAGAAAGTTTGCCGAGAAATGAAGCTAGCTCAGGAACAGCTGGGAAAAAGCTATAGTTTGGTGTTTAGGAAAAATTCCTTGGTCTGATGTAACCGACAACTTCAAATCGTGTTACCTCGAACCAAAAGCAGTTTTTTATTGCTTTAATTCGTTCTCATTGTGTTGACTCTTTCCTAGTTCTTGTTATTTATTCGTTTAGTTAGTTGTACAATGGAGTTGAAACTGATCATTCGCATTAGTTATATAAGAACTGAACATTTTGGTGTAGTCATCATAAGTAATGGTGAATAATCAGTTGATAATGAAATACTCAGAAGTTATTTAACGCCGGGTTACAATGTTTAATTTTCTTAGCATTGCTTTGCGAGGAATTTGCATGTTTCTCTAAGACTGATATTTATAAGATGTTGCTACTAGTCATATGTAGCCAAAAAATTGAAGCATTCTCATGGGTAGATGTTTCATTTGGCTTATCGAATATTTTTGTAAAATCGTTAGAAATTTACTAAATACTTTGTGGTGTAGTAAGTTTCATCATCGAGAAAAATGTTGACGAAAAATGGGCTGTGGAATTCAGGATAGGATTTGTAATGGATAAATAAATGATAACCGTTCCATAATTGTTTCAATTGTCAAACCCCGAATGAACCATCGCTCACAACTATTCCTACAACAGAGATTCATGATGGAAGAATCTGTCACTCTCTGTTTACAATCTTTCAATTGTCTTTACTAACGAAACACCTGTCAGCTGAAATGACAGGAACGTCTTTGAAAAATCACTAACTTGATTCTAAGACATTAAAAACGAAAATTCTGTTCCAAGTTCAGGAAAAATCGCGAAAAAACAGTCAAAATCGCATAGTTTGACAGCCACATGCTTCTACAATCAGTTGTGGCCGACACTATTACTGATATTATCACGATTTCCTTGTTGTTTTTCCGAAAGAGTGTCGAAACGATACAGTGCCTCTAAAAATTTTGTGAAGTGCCGTTGAGTCAATTATCCATTATGCATAGCTTGTTGCCGATACTACAGGGGAAATATACCTGACTTCTCAGCTGATACAAAAACTTGGGCCGAAAGTAGCGGACGGAAATCTGACTTCGAGTGTTGCTGCTGCGTTTTTGATCAGCCAATTTTATTGAATTTCACAATTTCTCGTATACCTATAACGTCAAATTCTTGAAATGAAATAGTCTCGTCGAGCTTCATTAGTAGTGCCTTAGAATTTTAGGGATCTTTTGGCTATAAATAACTTGACAACACTCTTGCCGTGTTTTTAGGGAGAGGGGGTTATCATCTTCAAGAGTCAAGTATAAATAGTGTTCTTGCATAATAATCTCCATTGTCAATTGGTACACTTCTTTTGATACAATATTAAATTCGCTTTGGCTTATGTATGTAGAATTCAACTTGATAGTTGTTCAGAATGAGACATCAAATACAAAATAGCGACCATGTAGGTCGGCAGAACTGAGTTATATAAAAAACACGTACATTTATGAGAGTGACATTGTTTGCAATGTCAAAGCCACCCCTAAATTTTTAAATGGCAATACACTGCGTGTGATATATCTTATTCATAAAGTATTCTCTGTCAATATAAAACAACAAATAATTCAATCAATTCTATCGACATATGAAACTTGACATTAGAAAATAATTTTACATTCAATCAATCAAAACAAAAACCTGAAATGTAATTGTTCATGTACTAAGTAGAATATCTCGAAAAATATTTAATTCCCTTATTACCAAGTTCGTGTTTTTGGGCCAAAAGAGGCAGGTACCAACAAAAAATTAATTAAAATATACAGATCGCATGATAAGTGATTAAACTCGTTAGTTTCGAGATGGGTTTTCGAAATTGGTACAAGTGTCGATAATTATGAATTGTTCTGTATACAGCTGGCTGGTAAATAAGTACTCGGTGTGATGAGGTCCACGTCGAATTTGATTTTATCGAAATATAAAGGAATATTTCCAGAGAGCGAGGACAAATAATGCGATGGGTGACAAAAAACATAGGTAAGTAATGTGATTTGGAGAATTTACATTCTAAACATAACCGTGGGTGGTCCGTGTTCGGAGAACATCGACGTCGGTCGCCGCTAGAGTGCAGAATCAAAGTAACTACAATGAAGGAGTCGGGTCGAGCCGAGCCGAGCAGCGCCGTGCCACTACGGCTACGCAGACACTCAGTAACTCACTGTCTCTTCAGTGTGCGAGTGACTCCGAGGCAGGGCCCGTGTTGTCGTCGTTCGCGCTCCAACGTGCTCACAACATTTTGTTTACTTTCTTCGCCTCGCGTGTTCAACTGTTAACCACCGTTGCACCGTTGACGGACAGTTAGCCACCGCGAACGAATTGTTGTTTATTTACGCACAGTTACGCAGAATGTTGTTGTTGTTCCAGAGGGATTTCGACTCGGGGCCAGCTACTGGCGATTGTTTTAGAAAGTTTGAACATCCGAGATGCCTGAATCAGCTGGGGCATTAGATCGTATCGACGACGACGACTCGACTGAAGTGAGTGTTTAGTGGAAATTCAGCGCGAGCAGAACATGACATGCACAGGGTAAAGATTGCCGATGATTCGGTCCGAGTATTGGTGCCGGAACCGTGTGCTTGACGAGGATGGCCTCCATGGCGCCATCGGACTCGCCGGAGACTACAGGAAGACACGAATCGGACCTGTACACGAGACCGGGCTGGGTAGACGCAGATATCGCTCTAGGCCAATTGGACCAGGTAAGCCCCCGTTTCCTGCTTCCTGTTCGGGACTCGCGCGTCCTTGAACTGGTCCTTTCGATCAGGTGTGATAGATGATTTTCGGAGCCAGGCCTGGTGGGCGATGTGCCGTGTTACGTTCGCCTTGGCGGGACCACCGGCCAGGCGACGTGTGTGGTCCGCGGCTAGCTTAGTGGCTCGAGTTACCTGCCATGGTCCCGCACCCCTCTGCCAGACTGTGCTTTACGTACCCCTACTCATCTCGTACCGACCGACTGTGCGTTTCCGGAACCGAAAGTTCAACCCCCGATGGCTCAATCTGCCTGTCGGCCGATCGTCTGCTATGCTCTGCTCAACTGTTACGCAGTGGCGGCACGAAAAAGGATCGTTTCACACAATTCGATTATATTATCGTGGAAAAAAGTCCCAGTTTTCACTTTTTTTCTGGAACGTTTTCGGGCAGCTCCTTGGCAAATTTCTTGATTGCGTGGTAATTCCTGTCCCAATATGTTTTGTGTCTAGTTTATGAAAAAATTTGGAACAGAGCTGAAATTTCGGACTTTCAAATGGAATATCCCGAGTTCATTATTGATTTCTCAAATCTGTGGCTTTTGCCACGCACCTTTCATTCAATTAATGTAAAATTGTCGATATTGCTTTTGGTCCTCCACTGGACAACATTCTTGTTTTTGGAATTCAGCAATGATAAAATGAAAAATCCCCTGCCTACAAGATAAAATTGTTCCACTTTCAATTTAGTCAGATGAAATCCAATGCGACAACAAAACTGCTAAGATCGAAGGCATATTAGAAAGTTGATTTGTTTTGGATTTTTTGTCACTTTGACTTCGTTATTTCGAACGAAATACCTTAATTATTGAACTGAGTTTCACTAAAATACGTCGTAAACATTAATTTTCACATAATTCTTAATAAATCATGAACATCATCATCACTGCGTTCGTCCATCAGATGTCATCGGAATCGTTTTTTTGTTCTTCATTAAGAACGAAACTAGTTATCAGGATTAATTTGCTGACTGCTCCATTCTTGACATGTAATGAATCAATTATTGAGTAATCCTGAGTGAATAATGAAATATCAAAAACAGGATTCCTTGAAGCACCGGTGCACGGTTCGAAATCTTCATTACTGGCGCGTGTTCTATGCGTCAAACGCCTTAAACAAAACACTAATTACGTGCCTACAACCATTGGTATGACCAGAACGTGTTATCGGTCGCCGTACCATCCATCAAAAGATTTTTTTTTCACCTCATTGCACGGTGAAGTAAATCGGAGTTCATCGTTTCACAATGACGTCACCAGCCAGTATATGAATACGAATACTGAACAACTATTACTGGAACATTTTCGAATATGGCGTGGATTGTTCATTCCAGCCGAAAGTAGGTCAAGGTTGTTTCGGAGTTCGAGGTTAGGACAAGTCGTGAAAACATCGGAATTTGTATTTGTTAAGCTGAATCATCGAGATGTTCAATGAAAAAATGAAATAAATAATTCAGCAATAGTATTGATGCTCATTTTGAGTGTTTTATCGATACTGAACAACGAATCAATAGAAATGTGCTCAATATGCAAAGTATCGATTCTTTTCGTGGCTATTACGAATACCAAAACTTATAATCGAAGCTGCATTGTTGCCTGAAATAATGGAATAAAAACATGTCGAATTATTTCTTCGCAATTACGGTATTTTCGTTTTGGCGGGACCGCCACTGGTGCCGCAGTTTGATTTTGTTTTGGCGTGATCTTGACTTGCCAATCGCGTCTTTTTATGGTTTTCGAGGCAACGATCAGTCATCAATTAAATGCCAGTTTCTTTGTTTTGGGTACAGTTAAGGTCAATTAGGTTTGTGAACCATTCACAGATTTTACTACACAATCTATCCGCCCAAAAAAAAAGCAGAAAATGCGAAATATGTCGTCAATTGTTAATTAAAATAAATAGTCGGAATGTTTTTCAGCGTAGAGGTGCCGGTTACGTAATCGCTTCTCATTTGTTTGTGACCATAGAAGTAGGTAGTTTAAGTTAATGGCCGTTTTGGGAAATACTCTGAGGAAATTTCGATGCATATAACGTTATCAGTCCTTTCACTTCATTCATTGCAGAAAGTTTACTCAAGCGTTCGTCGACAAAAAAACAATGGATGATCAAAACAAACCAGGCCTTTGCCAAAACGTTGAATCCATCGGAAATTTAGTGGCATTCACTATGACAACTTGACAACTATGTCGTTACCACCCACGATCTTCGTGGATAATATACCGTGATTACCATACAAGTATACGCTGCATTTTGTAATGTCGTCGGTTATTCGGGCTTTTTAAGTTGTCTTGAATTTTGATAGGCAATATTGGTCATTGTATAAAACCCACATCCTCCTGTAGAATTATAATTTGTAGAACAGCACGCTGTGGGTTGTTCAATATTCCGGCGAATTCACCCGTGTTGGGATTTTCTCAGTTCAATTGAAAAACTTCGCAACGTTGCCGGACTCAGATAAAAATCAGATGAATCGAGATTTTACAACGGGGAATATTCAGACATCTTGTATAGGAGATAAATTTGAGAGTGCATTGGAATTGCATTAATTCTAAGAAAGTATTCACTTTCCCATATGAAAAACCGCACGTATGTCACCTGTCAAATGTCAAGTGTATCGACTCTAAACACGTCACATACTTCACAGCAGCCAGTCCATATAATTGTTCCTCCCTACTGTGAGTATTTCAAACATATCTCAAAGCGAAACGAAGATCATACTTTCGTACCCTACACGGAGGTCCTTTTATTGCGGACCATTATAGAACACAATGTTGCATACTGAGATTGTCAGAATGAGAAATATAGTTGTCAATTGATTTATGGCCAATGAGAACGCTGCTTTGAATCGTGAATAGGTGACGGTTTCGATAAAGGAGCTAGGGCGTTCTCAGAAATCCAGAAACTGATTTTACATTTTATAGCCTCAAGTGAATGTTGACTCTATCAGTTTTCGTTGTGTTTGTATGTGTCAGATTTTTATGTCCTCTTTTTGGAATTTATACGTTTAATATTGTTTCCGTTCCTCCAAATACAAAACACGCTGTATACGCTGTTGAATCCGACGACGTGAATGTCAAGTCAATAATAGTTATTTAATTTGTATTGGATTCATGACGGTTTCCTGTTAGATAATAAACCATTAAAAGAAAACCCGACTTTTCAATCGTGCCATTCAAAACGTTCTTTTTCTAATCACATCTGCGAATTGACAAGCCAGTGGCGGAACCATCAAACTGTAACAACTAGTATCGGAAAAAATATTTCTTTATTTATAGCTGGAAAATGGAGCTTCTAAAAATAATAACAGGCGATGCTATGAATTGTGTGTGACAATTTGTTAGTATTGAGTGTGTACCAAAAATAATGCCGATGGCGAAATTAATGGCCTGCAGACAGGTTTTATGTTCAATAAACGTTGTAGTTGACAAGTTATTTAGTTGTAGGATCAGTTTCTACCACCTATAGAGTTTTGAATATCATATTTCGAACACTAAAACATTCGTGTTTGCTATCGTATCGTTTTTCTTGTCATAAATATGGATGAATATCAACAAGTCGTGAACTAAGACATTTATTGTTCGAAAAATATGACACTCCATTTTTGACATTTGACAGAACATGCGTTGTTGGCCTCCAGATTCTCGAATTTTCCACTGCCATAAACGAGAAATATAGCCTGAGAAACATAAATCGTGTGCCTAAGCAAGGAGACCTCCGGGAGATTCCATTCAATCACCGGCAATGTGACATAAGAACCGATCGCTCGGCCAAATAATACGAATTCCATGTCATCCGAAGGTATCGCAAACATCTCCATTCATGCAGGCACCCATCAATAAAAATCCGTGGACCCTCCTCCTTCCCTCCCGCGCCGGCAACAGCGCAAAGCACGGCCGACTGCTCGGGCCACCCAAGTGGATGGCGTGACGTCACCGAGACCACCCAAGACCTCCTTCGAGGCGGACGGACGGCGGACATCGTCACATCGATGCGATCACAGCGTACTAGGTGACGCGTCGGAGCCTATTTCGTACGCGCGTCGAGATGGCTGTGGAGGAGGGTAAACTGTCGATAGGAGGTGCGGGATCGATCTTTGTCACCTTGCCAATCATTATTATTGTATGCATCATTAGCTTGTCAGGGACATTAATAATTTAATAGAAAGTAGTGTTCCGTGTCAAATTTTCAGGCATTGAAAAGAAGAATGGATGTTTTATCATATGAAAAGCAACAAATGACATTCTAATTATATTGATTCAAAAGTAATTAGTGAATTCGTGGTTATAAAAAGTCCTGTTTGCGAGAGTGAATTGATTTATCAAACGGAATATTTCAAGAGGTGAAATATCGGTAGAATTACAATCCCTTTAGTGAAACATCAACCGTGTGCAGCCTTATTAGTCCTTCGCAGAAGGACCACGAAATTCAGGTTAAAAAAGAACTGGTGGTGGTCTCATGAACGTCTCCAGGGGGTTTGTGACAAATCTTGGTAATTCTTTATTTCATCGATACAAGCTCTTTCGATATCCCCTTTCTTCCAATGTTTTTGTCAAGAGATATTTTTCTTCTTCTGGCGAAAACCCTGTTGTTGTATAGTTAGTTGTTTGTTTGTGTTGTTCATTCCATGAAACAAAACACTGCGGTAGTTGAATATGGCACGTGACCGCCTTTTAGTTGAAGGTTATTTGATATGCCCATGAAATAATACCTGGGCAGTACTTTTCATGTCTGCAAATTCGAACTTCGAACGATGTAGTAAACTTGGTGTGAACATAATTTAGTACCTGTTTGATTTGTTGAGTACATTATTCACAGTACACGGCATAAATGGAGTCAGTGTTGACAGGTATTATTGCTCGCGTCACAGGATCGGACTCGCCTTATTTTCAATTTGTTGACCATGTATTGATTTTGAGTTGTTTGGCGTTTTCCAACTTTTCTGCATATTTTCCTTGAACCAAATATAAAAGTTGGGAACCTTGCGGCCCTCCTGAGTTTCCGTCGTTACATTGCTGATTTTTTTCCAGGGCATCGCTTTGGGCGATCGCGGCATCCTGTGGGTGCGCGGCCGCATCCAGCGGCAACTTCGTTCGCTGGGCGACATCCTCGACACTCACGCCGGAAAGTTCCTCTTCGTCAGCCTCTTGGCCATCGCCACCTTCTCCGTAGGCCTGAAGAGCATGACGTTCCACTCGGACATCGAGCTGCTTTGGTCCGAAGCGGACTCTACGCCGGAAGCTTCGCCCGCGGAGATGCTCTCCACGCATCAGATGATCGTACAAACAGGTGAGCGGGTGGCGCCATCTCTTGGACGACCACATGACTAGGTGCCACAGTGATTTATTGGTTGATTGAAGCGTGTTTCGGTCTCTCTCATCGGATGAAGCTGTCCCTGTCGACATTCCTTTGCCTCGGATGCGAGTTCCGAGATATGAAGGGACAGCATTTTTTGTGGAATTCCTACTAAAAATCAGATAATGGAAATCAGATACTTTAATGTCCAGATCGTATGTCATTTAGGTTCTCGGTAATTTTTTCCTGATTTTCTTTTGGATTCAATATGGCGTTCGTGGTTCAAAAAATTCAGAATTTTTAGTAATAGAAATGATGAATAACACTTGGCAACGCTGTAAAAATAATTTCTGAACGCTCCCCAACTTTTTTCGGCGAAATTATTGCGATTTGAAAAATTCAAATTAAACCCGGGTGTATTTTCGAAAAATCTGTGAATTCTGAATGAAATCAATGTTTTTTTTTTGTCCTTGCAGGCGTGGACCCAGACGTGGACCTCCTTCACCCCCATGGCCTTCTTGAGCACCTCGCCGTGGTGCAGAAGGCGAGCCAAGTCACGGTGACGATGTTCGACATAACGTGGCGGCTGAAAGATTTCTGTCAATCGCCGCCCATACCGAATTTCGAGGCGCATTACATCCAGCAGATGTTCGAGAACATGATGCCGTGCTCGATCGTCACGCCACTGGATTGCTTCTGGGAGGGGTCCAAGTTGTTGGGGCCCGATTATCCCGTGTACATGCCGTGAGTACAGGATTTCTTTTTGTTTGTTGCTTGTACTGAGAACGACGCAAATTTTTGACTTGGCAACGTTGTTTTCGGTGCTTTGGCTTGATGATTGACATTTGACATTGCAGAAGTTCGATTTTTTGACACATACTAATATCTTGGTTTTTTAAAAATTTCTTTACGCCACTGTATTAAACAGAAAAATCAAATAGTTACTGAATTGCGTTATACAACATCTAAATTTGCCCACCCTGTGAAAGTTGGTATGAATAATTGACCAGCCGAGCTGTCAATATTCTGAAATTGAAACACTGTCATAAAATGTGCACTTCCCGAAAGTTTTTGGTCCAGCCTGTTCGGCAAAAAATCTGTCGCGATAATTCAGCGAGAATTCCATCTGATGAAACGTCAGCTCACGATTTAGTACCGATACTTTCGTTTGGACCCTGCAGGTACCCGCGTGAGAGAACCGCTCTATTAGGTAAAATTAGGGTGGTCACAGCTTTATGCACACCTGTCGACCCACAAAAATGGTCGTTCGCTCAGTTCGGTATTTCTTTTTAGTTTCACTCCGCCAAGATGTTTGAAAACTCAATCTACGCTCACGAATGTCTCTATCTCTTTCTCCGTTCTATTGAAGGAGAGATTCTACCGTGTTGCCGATCATCGAGCTTGATGTATCTCAGCGGAGGTGGTCCTTATTTTTTCAATTATCCAAATTTTATGCTCCCAGGAGGTTTCAAGCTATGTATCAGTCACCTCTTATCAGTTAAACAAGTTTTCAAATTGTTATGTCATAATTAGAACGATTGATGAAATGCAATGAGCTATCATTTCTGTTACACAATAATAACAATGATTAGTGTGGTTTGAAAATTCATTTCCTAGAATGAATCACATAAAATCTGAGAGCTGGTCTTGCATAAATTTGAGCATTTTTATCCTAGGCCTCAAGTGTTCAAAATTGGTTGAAAATAAATAACAAATCAATCACTTCTTGAGGGGCAAGTCATTATACTTGATTATCACTTTTCACCTACCTGCCAGCAGTACAAATGAACAATTGCAAAACCTTCGAGTCCTCTCAAAGCTGGATTTCTAATGCTTCGGGTGCTCGGGAATTCCAGGAAACTCAGCTGACAGGGTGGTCCAATATTCAAACACTTCGTGAACACAATATGCCCATTCAACTGTTTATAAAGAGATTTCCATGTGAGATTCCGTAAATTTCAGTCGACCATCAAATGATACAGGCTAATTAAATATGTTAATGTTTTATTGTTCCACGGAATCCCGTCATAAAACGAATTGAATCACCAGACAGACCACCCAAGGAGTGCAATAAAAAATATTTGTTTTGAAGACCAAGTACTTTCATTTTGAGAATGTTTAGGTTCGAGCTTATGATCGATGATTTTTTTTGCAGTATGGGTAATGGGTTGAAAATGTTTTGTTTTCTTTAGTTGTAATTGCACCACTTTGGAAGGCGCTGCTGTAATCATTTCCCAAACATATAGAAAAACAGTCTATAGCTCAAGCGTTTGAGGATAGTTTTGACAAATGCGGTTATTTTTTGATGACATTAGTGCAGCATGAATTTTTTGCGGGGTTGCAGGTATGAAATTGGTGCGAAATGGGATAAAAACAATCCTCGAAACGGGTTGTACAATAATACTAACAATAACAAAGCGTCCTTATTCACTATGAGGAAACTAAGTAATTACATATAGCCGGGAAAGAAATATAGTGAAAGGGCAGTGTCAGCTTTGTCAACCTTTAAAATAAATTTACAATAACAAAAAACAAGAGGAGAAATACAAACAAGATACTTAAACTATCATGTTTTAAAGAAACTAAATTTTATATACAGCATGTCAAAAATTGGGATCAAACAATGCTGAACATTTGACATCTATAGACAAGTGACACTTTTCCAATAAAAATAATCAACAACAAATATTCAATCTTCAGCTACGGCATGAGCAGCCAAATAAAATGGACCAACCTGAACCCCAAAGACCTCATCTCGAAAATGAAACAAAAAGAGTCCATGTTCGACTACCACTCCTTGGAAGACTACCTGAAGCGAGCCGGCATCACGACCGGCTACCAAGAAAAACCCTGCTTGAACCCCCTGGACCCGGACTGCCCCGACAGCGCCCCCAACAAGAACCAAACGCACCCGCTGGACATCGGAGCCGAGCTCACCAACGGCTGCTACGGCTTCGTGCCCAAGTACATGCACTGGCCGGAGGAGCTCATCATCGGGGACATCCAGAAGAACAAGTCGGGGCATATTAGGAAGGCGAAGGCGTTGCAGACTATCGTCCAGCTTATGGGGGAGCACGAGATGTACGAGTTTTGGTCCGGGCATTTCAAGGTGCAGCACACGGGGTGGAGCAAGGAGAAGGCTACTGTGGTGCTGCATGCCTGGCAGACCAAGTTTGCAGAGGTGAGGATCGAAAGTTTTGAGGATAAATACAAAATTCGGTGGTGGGGAAGTTTATATTACATATTTTGTGAACGTTGGTGAATAACAATTATTAATAGTAATGAAGATGAGTTAAAATGGGGAAATATTGCTCTAAAAAGGACTCAAACAACACTATTCCGAAGGGTTATATACGGTTAGAACGCCGAAAAAAGCGGTTTTTGCAGAATTTTTTCTGAGAAAACTTTTGAATTTATTGATCTGATGATTTGTACACATGTTATGGTATCTTTTGACAGTATTTTGAAACCTAGTATTAGTAAAAATATTTATTTGGAAAGGAGCTACAGCTCAGATCCGGGAGCTCCTCTCAAAAGAGACGTTTTGCGGTGACCACTCGGTATATCTCTGAACTGGATCATCTGAACTTAAAAAACCAAACAAATTTCGTTAAAGTGATGTTGAATCCAGTAATTAGTCGAAGGAATGAGCAGAATAATTTTTTTTTTGACAAAATGGCAGTTTCTTGTAGAAAAAAAAATCGATTTTTGATCAACATTTCTGCCTTGAATTTGAAAAATATTTATCGGTAAGGAATCTTCGATTAATTACTAAAAAATATATTTAAGAAGCTCGTGTTACTTTGAATATATTCACCGGATCGACATTTTCTGTGTCTATTCCTGATTATATTTACATCAAGAAAATAAATAAAAAAAAATCGATTTTTCGAAAATTCCACCTGTATTACTTCTTAATTGACACTCATTTTATATGCATTGTAAACTATCATACATTCGCTTCAAACCTGCTTCAAGATGAAATTCAACAATAAAAACTAGTGTATATTAAATATAATTTTTTTTCCACAGGAAGTTGAACGTCTGTCCAAAAACAAGAACCCCTCGTCCTCGTACCTCTTCTACACGTTCTCCACGGCGAATGTGAACAAAATCCTGAAAGAATACTCTCGCTCGGACTTGGTGAAACTAGGCGTGGTCTTGGCTCTAACCTGCATCTACGGTTGGATAGCGCATTCGGGCATCGCCACCCTGGGCGTTCTGGTCTTGGCGAGCTCCACGGCTGCAGCGCTGGGAGTCTGCAGCCTCATAGGCCTCCCCATGAACCTGCTCAGCACGCACGTGTTGCCTTTCGTGACAGTCGGACTGGCCATGCGCGAGATGTTCCTCATTCTGTCGACGCACACGCGCAAGCTGTCACCGTCCGAGGTGCTCCAGAGGACGGGGCCGAGCATCATTTCGGCGGCGCTCATAAACTCCGGGGCGTTCGTGGTCGCCGCCATTCTGCCCATACCCGCGCTGAGGGTGTTTTGTTTGCAGTGCGCCATCATGGTGGTGTTCCACAGCACGGCCTTGTTGGTTATGTTCCCGTCGTTTCTGGCGCTGCAGCGGAGGTGCCAGAAGGCCGACGTGCCTTGCTTCAGGTCGGACACGAAGAAGAAATCGGCTAACAAAGCCGAGGCCGTCGACTTGGTGAGTCAGCATTGAATTTGTGATGTTGCTGATTACTAATGATTTTGTTGTTGTTGTAGGAGCATGGGAACAATCTCCTAACCGCGGAGCAGGTGTGCCAACAGAAGAAAAGCCTTATTTCCTGGTGCGTGACCCGCTACTTGACCTCCGTGCTTCTGAAGCCCTTCATGAAATGTTCGGTGTCGCTCGCTTACGTGGTGCTCATCATTTTCTGTGTGTTCAACGGCCTCAAGCTGGAATTCGACGTGAGACTGTCGACGTTCCTGCCGAAAACCACCCAAGAGTACAAATATCTGGAGGCCCAAAACAAGTTCTTCGGTTTCTACAACTTTTATCTCGTTACCACTGAATTGGAATACCCCCTGAGTCAGCCCCTTTTATACGAATACCATTCCTCCCTCACGAAAGTTCCTCACGTCTTGAAAGACGCCAACGGCGGCTCGAACATGAACGATTTCTGGCTAGCGAACTTCCGCGACTACCTCATCGACCTGCAAGAGGAGTTCGACCGAAATCGCAACACGAGCTGTGTGAACGGCGAGAAGTGGTTCCACAACGCCACCGAAAAAGCAGTATTAGCCTTCAAGCTACTCGCGCAGACCGGCATCGTGGAGTTTCCGGTGGACAAGAGTCAGATTTTCAAGAAGAGACTGGTCCGCAACGACCTCATCGACCCCAAAGCGTTCTACAATTACTTATCGGCGTGGAGCAGCAACGACCAGATCGCGTACTCGAGCTCGCAAGCGAACCTCACCCCCAAGCCCTTCGAATACTACACCTCCAAGGGCGAGTACGACCTGAGTATCCGCAGGTCGCAGCCGCTCGTCCAAACCCAGATGCCCTTCTACCTGAAGAACCTCAAAAACACCGCCAGTATTATCAAGAGCCTGAAGCAGATCAAGGAGATCTCGGAGAGCTTCAACGACAGAGGGCTCAAGAACTACCCGGTAGGGCTGATTTTCGCCTACTACAGCCAGTTCCTGTTGTTCGACCGCATGCTGGGGGCGCAGCTGGTGCTGACGCTCACCTCCGCCGCCATAGTCGCCTGCGTGCTGGTCCAGTGGACCAAGCTCTGGTGCGCGCTGGTGGCCACCCTGGGCTGCATGCTGCTGCTGTGTCTGATGAACGTGAACGCGCTGAGCGGCACCATGGGCACCGTCCACTTCATCATCATCAGCAGGAACGTGTTCCTGATCCTCACCGGCTTCCTGAGCGCCCTCGGGAGCCGGGAGCGCCGCGTCAGGCTGTCCTTGGAGGTGAACTCCGAGCCCATCATGAAAGGCGACATCGGGCTGCTCATCTGCACCTCAGTATTAGCCACCTCGCAGTTCGAGTTCATCAACACCCACCTGTTCTACCTGGTGGCGTTGTCCGTGTGCAGCTCGCTGGCGAACTCGTTCGTGTTCTTCCCGCTAATCCTCGCTCTGATCGGGCCCAAGGCCGAGCTGCAGCCGCTGGAGCACAGCGACAGGATTTCGACGCCGCCTCCGCCCGTTCCGTCCCCCGTGCCGGTCAGAACGAGCTTCTCGAAGCCGTCGCGGCGGAACGTGGGGGCCAAGACGACGCGCGAGCCCAGTCTGACGACGATCACCGAGGAGAGCTGCAATCAGAGCATCACCGTGGAGCCGCAGGTGACTGTCGAGTACAGCAGTCCGGAGTCGAGCTCCAGCGGCCCGTTCACGACTAAAGTCACTGCCACGGCTAACATCAAAGTCGAATTGGTCGCTCCTGTCTATAGATCGAGCAAGTGTAACAACAAGTGTCACAGGTCTTGTAAATGCGACAGGCGGAAAAGGCAGGAGCAGAAGCAGTGCCGGTGTTGCAAGCAGGATTCGAACAGTAGTGACAGCAATGCGGACGCTGACCAGTGTCCTAGTAGCTAACAATTCGTTACCATGTAAGGAATCAGTGTAAGATATGTTTATAGTGAATATATGTATACCAATTATTTATTTCAGTTAAGATAAGCGCGGAACCTGGTGCACACCTTCATATTTATACCACAGTTTCATACTACAGACACAATTGTTTCACTCGCGCAGGAAACCTACCGTATCTGTAGTATCAAACAGTGTTAATTCACAATACTTGTACATATTTCCCTGAACGAAATTCCCTCTCTACTACAGAAATGAACACAGGGACGGGAAGGGGTTGATTCACAGTCTCGTACATTTCACAAGCTCTCCATATTTGACTCGCATACCAAAAAGTGATTGTTAGTTGTAAATATTTCAATTTTGTACTCAGGGAAAAATCCATCTTATATTAATGACTATTGTATTGGGACATAGGCCCGTACCTGAATGACCCAATTTCGTTGAAAAAGTCTCATCCAGATTCGGGTCTTTGTTTTCATTTTGAATATTTTCTACTTGATTGCGATTTTCGAGACTGATAAATTTTAAAAAAGCAGGTACCAATTTCGGTATCTATATTGTATTAGTTTCCAGCTCTTGCTGTAGAGAATTGAGTCTTGACGGGTCAATTTTGGCACATGTTTTGTATAGTTTAGTCTTGTTTAAAAGCATAAAGACGTTATTTTTGTACCTAATTTATTTTAGATTTTTTGAAATTGTATACCACTAATATAAAGCTACTTTGAATGGTAAAGGACTGTATTCGGTTCCGTATTATTTATATCATTTTCAAGTAAACCCTATTTTGACAATAGTTGTTTTTACTATAACCCACCTCCCATAATTTGATTATCTTTCAATACAGTTCGTACATAATTAAAACTGTCTTTCTTACCGTTGAAATTATAAATAGATGTAACACCACTTCACAACGATGCCAAATCACATATTAATCCAATTTTTCAACAGTCATTGCTCTTTGCAGGTGAAGCAGAATTGTCAACATTGTTGCCTAATTCTGCTAAATTGCAGGGAGAGGTCAAAGGACTCAAACATGTTTCTGTGGTTTTCAAGAATTTTATTACTTTTTTTTGAAGTGTTGGAAGACTGATCGCTGATTACACTTCCACAACAAACTTTACATTCTAACTTAATATTATTATAGATACATACCTTACTTAAATGCAAGAATTAAGCAAACGCTAAAATAACACCCTTTATCACATTTTTTTATGAATTTCTTGCCCAGTTAATGAAAATAAAATCGCTCCTCCTACAACACTACTTTTCTATTGAATTGGACAAAAAATTTCTTTATAAATTTTATAAATTAGATTATGCCAACACACAAAAATTCAAGTGATAACACAATTCTTCAAAACTATACAAACATCTTCGATTTGTTCAACACGAGGAATTGACAGAATCTAAGCATAAATTCGTGGTTCAATTATGCGAACATTTTAATTTCAAGATGTTGAGATAATTCGAAGGAATCTGAGCTCGGATTCATATCAATACCAGGCGTAGGAGTCATAGTAAAGAGGAACAAACCAAAAGAGGTCCTTCAATTTCATACAAAAATATATTTAAGAATAAGTTTGTTAACCCTCTAACTTATTATGGTGAAGCCAGATTATAATCTGTTTTCGTATATATTTCAACAACTTTCGAGGTGGAATTTCTAATCAATTCAAAGTGACATGCAAATTACGCAGCATTTTTCTTCTCTGATGACTAGAAAAGCTTCGTTTTCAACTACTAATTTATCGATATGGCAGGACTTACCAAAAACAAAATAATGAGCCAGGAACATTTTTAAATCGCTCGACTCGACCAATAAGTAATTTTCTCGTTTAAACAGCATAAACAGGCATGATAGAACAATAATTTCACCGTCTAGGACAGGCTGCTATACAAATTGATACACATTCCAAATAGCTGCAAACCAACACTGATACCAAATATTATTAGTCGAACTTGATTCAATTGATAAACATATTATTAATTTTCGATGAAATCCTTCCAGGTTCTGGGATTGAAATATCGTCAATAAAATTTTGAGCATAACATGAGCATCTCAATAAAAATAAAAAGTTAATCTACTTAGTAGTAAGATAACAAACATACGCTACCAGTATTCAATTATCAGTATAACTAAAATATAATATGCCCACTATAACTATTCGTATATCTCCATCAGCAAAGTAAAAAGTAAAATTTGCGCTTCCAACAAAAGCTGTTAAAACTGCTCGAACACAACAATAGCAAGAAGACAATTAATTGGTGCCCATTCTATATGTATAAGTCCCCAATTATAAAACCCCTTTGCACTTAATAATATCCACAAATGAATAACTACAGGTAAATAATACACACTTCCATCAACATAGAATTACTCCAAAATAGACTTCAATGAGTGTACAGATAACGTAACATAAGTTGAGTCATGGCTATCGGCTCTACCAAAGATGACTGGAACTGACAAGTGACAAAAATAAATGGACAACGGGAGAGTTGTATGTTTGAAAATGTACATTAGCTCAGTATCAGAAAGTGATAGCTACCATGTAATATAAGCATTGCAATAATCTTCCAGTGTCGTTTTTCTCAAACATTATGCCATTTTTAACCAACATAGTTCAATTTGACTGCATTAGTAGAGGAAATTGAAGTAGGTTTTTATGTACATGTTTCTATCGTAACCACCTTTGAATGAAACGAAACTACCCGAAAAAATCCACATAGTAGCATCACTTCCTTATGTTTCTTATATAAACCGATGCGGTTTGTCGTATATATTTCAAGTGATATTGCTGTTGACTATTTTTTCTATTCGTACAATCACTAGAAAAATATGAAAAATGTAAAATTGAAAAATATGTTTTAAGGCAATGGCACCAACTGCATTTGGGTTCATAGTCCGGTCGAAAAAGTTATTCATTTCATTTCGCACCTAGCGATTTTCCTGATGTTCGTAAAATATCCTTAGAAAACTAAAATGAAACAAACAACGCAAGGAGAAGTTATAGATCTAATAATTAGAACTAGCCCCACGAAATCTCCTAAAATCGAAACCTGAAGAGGAAACAACATTAGGAACAACATTCATTATCAAACTCAATCACTCACCAATCAATTATTCTCTTTGTCTCCAAGAATCAGTACGTTGACGAGTACTGTTGAGACGATAACGCCCTGATCCAGTTGACTGAGTGCGGGATCTCGCGAATTTGAAGCCCGGATCAGCGGGAGCGCTAGTACCCGGCTGTGGATGGAATGAATCGTTTCTGCAAACACAAGATTTCATTAGATTCATCCTAATACACCTCAAAATCGATTACAATGGATTTTATTCATCAGCAGTGACCGATAATTTGTTTCTCATGTATTTACCTTTGGTTAGCGCCAGAAAAACGCCTGCTATCCTCCCGAGAAGTGCTAGCTTGAGCAGTTTGACTTTCAGAGAAACTGCGGTTCCTCTTCGCGTGTTGCTTGTACTGGTTTCCTCTCCCATGGGCTTTGAAAATTTCCTCGATTCTCGGCTAGAAAACAGAACGTTGCACAAAAGCAAGAACAGGGCTCCCAAACAAGCTCACCTCGACCACGCGGAAATCCTCGACAGTTTTGAACTTTGACAGATAATTGCTGAGTACGGGATTGACAGTAAGATGTGTGCCGTGTTTGTAGTATTTCAGGAAAGCCCAAAACTTCTCCAAACCGTACAGCTGGCCATTCTCGTAGTCCTTAATGGTCTCTTGCTGGAAATCCTCGTACAACTGTGGTCGGAATTTCACTTCGAGTCCGTAGGAGTAGAAGCGGAAGAGGCATTCCAAACCGTACCTGTAACCCTGTTCGGCATCTTCCAGCGCAAGATTCTTGAACTCCTGATACATGGTGCGGTTGAAATTCTCCCTCAGGAAGAATGACCAGAAACGGAAGAGAGTGTTCATCTCGTTGGATTGCCCGATACCGAATCTCTTCCTCTCTTTGAGACACTTCTGTCTGAATTTGTGGTAGCCCTGCTGCGTGAAGTTGTTTTCTTTGAGGAGCGCGTGGGATGGATGTTGGAAGTTTGGCAGAGCCTGTGGGACGCTCCCATAGCTACCATAACTGGTGCCCAAATGGGTACCACCTTCATTTGGACTAGTTCCATAGCTACTTCTGCAAAAAATACGTTCCCGGTTATACCTCGGAAAAACCATCGAAAATACACTTTTTTTTTTTTAAACTATTAGGTATTGCTCACACACCGTTCAAATTTATTGTTAGTTAAGATGCTCCCCTTTGAAGACATCACGAAACACTACCAAATAAACTTCAAGTGATGTGAAATGAAACAAATAATGTTGACGCATTCTTTAGTAACAATGGCACTATTAACGCTGGAATTATAAACATTTTCAAGAACCTAACCGATTCCGTTTCGAAAACATTCGATAAAATTGTTTGTTGCTGATTGGTCAACAGGCCATTCCACGAACTTCAACGCTACCTGGTGGCGAAACTCGCAGTCACCGCATGAAATAAGGATTCCTGCATTTTCAACGACAAAACAGCAAAAAAAATCTTACCCAGTTGAGGTAGTGCGTACACGATGCTCTCTAACATCCATAATCCATCCGACGTGTTGTTCCACAGGGGGATTGCTCGAGTGCCTAGTTTTACGCTTCCGAGGCGTGCTAGGGTCAACCCTTTCGTCTTTCACGACGGCGTAGAACCTCGGAACGTTCCTATGACGAGCATTGGCCTGTTCTCTTCGGTTATTGTTGCCGCTTCGTGTTTGGGGAGCATCCAGCTAAAAAAAGAAACATTTAGAGTACACGCTGTAATGCTTGCTGCATGAATCTCTACTAGAGTTCTGACGTCACAAGTACTTACCACTGGTGGTGGTGGTGGGGGGACTTCGGGATTTTGAATTTTCGGCGCAGGAGGTACCATTTTCTTGAAATCTTCCAGACTAATGACGTTGACAGTCTTATAGCTCTCCAGTGAACACCTATCCTGTAGACAATCAATTGATAGTACCCCAGAAAGTGTGGGGGGATCTGTGAACTTACGAAGTCTTGGTCAGTCCATAAGTCTTCTTCATAAAAATATAGACCATCGTTGATGGTCTGTTCTAGTTCCTGAGTCATTTTAACGCGAGTGGTCCAAGCCCCAGTACGATCGTATCCATCGTGTTTGGGAGCTCTAGTAGGTTCCGTTGTTTCTGCCTGAGTCACAATGAGCAACTTATTCACGTCCCTGTCACTTAGTTCCTCAGAGTCGTCATCAGGGGGCCTGGTGAGCAATCAATCATGCGTTCATTTGGAATTTGGTTCGAGATGTAGGCTTACCAATCGTTTGAAAATGTGTTTTGTCTTCCAGTTGGCACCTCTTGATCTAACTCTTCGTCGAAATGGAAATCGAGTTCTTCACGTTCGAATGACTTCACTTTGGACTCTTTTTTCACCCGATTTTCCTTATTTTTCCTTTTGACCTGCCTCCAGTTTTCGTCTTCATCGTCTTCTTCTCTTTTATATTCGAAGCTAGGACTGCCATTGGATTTCTGATTGTCAGTAGATGATCCGTTTCCGTTTACCATATTATTATTGCTCGGTTTCTTTTGATCTAAAACAGGGATCTGATAATTTGCATACAAAAAGAGACGAATTACGAATTCAAATAACTATATAGTAATATCAATCGAGAATTTACAGGGTATTATGTGAAAACCTCAGATTATCTTGTTTTTTCTTTTACTTGACATTGACTCATTAGTGTAAAAACTTCCTCATACTAATGGGGTTATGCGAGCTATAACTATGTTTAATCTAATCGATTGAGATACGGGATTTTAGGAGTATTAGTAAATCTAAAAAGTGGTATTCTAATAATTCCGATGTTATAACTATGATCCAACTTCTACGTCTAAATCAAAGTAATATCGATCACCAGTTGATGACGAATCAACATTTCTACTGATTTTGAGCCATACTTACATTTAATTTGAAATCCATCATGAGGATTGAAACCGTGAAATCTTTGGGAATCGTAAAAGATCCTAAAGCTCATCTGGGAGTTATCAAGACACGTGCTATTAATATTTCCTCACTCATATCAACATTCATATCATGGAAGCTTTTGAAGCCAAGCGATTGGTATGGGGTATAATCACGTGTGATCGAAGCAACAGGGAAAAACTGAGGTCAAATTCTCATTTTTTTATCATCATTACAGCATCATCACTTCCACTGTATTAAATAAATTCTCAGACGAAATGTAATATTCTCATATTTTTATTCAGAATTATTCTTAAGTTAAAATCTACTACTGTATAATTTTCGATTGATGGTAATTTAACACGAAGTCTTCATTTTGTACAGTATATGCTTCTTTTAGCAGGAGAAAACACGTCAATTTAGGGGGGAAGTTCAAAACTAGTAACTAATTTTAAATGGCACCTCCTATTTTGTAACACATAATTTTGAAGATCTTAAAAATCCAAAACCAACTCTGTTCAGAAACCTAAAATTGGTTGATATTGCAAATGACGTATTACAAGACGGGGTTTCATTCATAATTATCAACTGGGGGTAGGTTCTAAACTTCCCCCTCGATATCCTCCTGCTAAAAAAAGGTGAAAGGGGTGGGGAGTTATTCAATGTAATATTTAACAAAATATTAATTTTTCATTATCTAACACAGTGGCCGACAAAGCGTGACTTTGGTTTCGTAAGTGTGGTTCTGGCATAAATTTCCATTGGAGATGTGAAAATAATGAGTTGACAGGTAGATAATAAAAAAATTTTATTGTTCTATGGTTAATAAATTTGCCGACCACTTCCCTAACTCGACTCGAATTATAATTATAAATTACGTATAAACTAAATTGAAAGTAATTCAATAGTAATAATGAACTATAACCTAGGAAATCATTTTTTCGCCCTAAATTGAGGGCCGCACAAGAAGGAGGAACATCGAACCGAACACAAAGCGGACATCAGACAAACGAAACTCTACCTGACTCTTGAGGAACGAATTCAGCAACATCAGGATTCAGGTTTTCAATCTGTCGATCCCTGAGTGTTTTCCTCAACATGGGCGGAGGAACCATCAAACCTTCATCTTGAGGTTCGTTCCCTTCCTCAATGATAGGCCACTGCAACGGGTCTTTCTTCGGTCGAACTTTGAACCCAGCCTTCAATTCGAGCTTGTCTGAGGCGCTGATCGCTTCGGCGATCAAAGAAACGTTATTTGTCATAGCCTGGACTCGGTGGAAAGAGGCCAGCAAGGTGATGGGTAAGTAACCTTCAGCATCCATTTTTCTTCTCAGGAAGAAATCTCGATTGAGGTTGTCGTCACTGAAGTAATACTCACTGAAACGGAATGGGGATTAGCATCGAAATGACAGTTTGAGCTGAAGTTGCACTCACATTTGTTTTCTGATGTACTCTTTCACGGTGGGTCCGTCCAAGCTGAGATAGCTGCTGTTGTTGTTGAAGTAATAGGTCCCCATGTACGGCACGAAACCTTGGCCGTTCAGAATCTCCCCTCGTTCTCCACGCTGGAAAGGAAAATGAAGCTAGAAAATGATCGAATTGGAGGCATTGAATTACGTACCTGAAATTCAGCATTGAAATCGACGTAGTCTGCGCTGTTATGGGTCCTGCCATTATGGCGAGTATTCATCCCTCTTCTTGCACCTCTGTATCTCTCGTTCCTGTTTCTGCCACCAGGACCTGCTCTGGTAGATCTCCCATTCAGTTCTCTTTCTGCACGCCAATCCTACGAACAAATACAAGATTACTATCGACGTTATCACTTCAAGGGCTTACAACAGTGTGACACTTTCAACTCTTTTTCTTTCTGGATTATTCGATAGTTTATACTGCTGAAAATATTCTGTGACAGCGGCGAGGTCGTATCTTGAATAGTTCGTGAAGAGCAGCGTTCTAAAGAGCGACTCCTCGCGAGTATAAAATCAATAGCTGAAACTTTGAAAGCGTTTTTCTAGAAACGACACAACTCAAAGAGAAATTGACCGATCTACTTCAAATTGAAACTGAGTATTTTCGAATAAATTCACTATAAAATAACCAACGACCTCTCCGATTGGTTGAAAATTGTCATGATACTAGTGTCGCCCCCATTCCAACGACAACTTACTTTGTCTCCCTCGCTCACGGTGGACCTTTCGTCGTTAGCTCTGTTGTCGCCGCGTCTCCTGTCATTTTTATTTGTCTTGGGCAACTCAATCTCCATTGGCACCCATCTGTGCTTGGTCGGTCTCCTCTTGTCCTCGGTTTCGTCATTGTGATGTTGCTGGCCGGTCCGTTCTCTGGATGTGGAAGCAGAAGATGTCGACGGGTGACCAGGGGGTGAAATTGAAGATGTACGTGGCTGTTGATGAGTTCAGTGGGCGGTTAGTGTTGTTTATAAAAACGCGGGAATAATGAAAATCTTGAAAAATTGCTGGAAATATACCATATCATGTCCAAAAAACATCCCATCGAGTATTTTCTATGATTCATTCGTTATAGAAAATAGTTGCACATCCGATTGGATTACCCTGTATATTTGTGATGATGCGGAATTAAATGCCTGAAAATCCGATATCCCACGTTAATACTTTCAACGAAACTAATCAAACTATCGAAATTGTTTACAGGAATTATGTCAAAATGGTGAGCTTTCCAATAAATGAATACTAATAAAAGAGTAACCGAGAGCTAACATGATGTAATTAAATCGTCACAAGCTATTTTATACATCAATAAACCAAATCGATCGCGTAATATCTGTTTCACAAGAGGAGGCAAGAATCTGCTTATTTCACGGAGGCCAGATGAATGAATAAAACGAAATATTTCAGGTTATATTCAACAACTTTATGAATTTATGTGTGACAATCGAATATCACGAAAATATCTGTGAATTTCATCATATATATATTCTTGGATGAAATACCATTTCGGAGATATCAACAGAAATTATTTTTGGTACAAGTATGCAACAATGTTACTTCAGGAAAAATTGTAAATGAATTAATTGAATTGGGAAAATTATCCATTTATTTACCTATGAAATCTATTGACCTTGAAACTTCATACTCGACTAGTGTATACACCTTTATAATGTGAATTATGAATCAACTTATCAATATGAGTAATTGCAAAAATCTAGAGTTTAACTAATCCCAATCACCTTGATAAAGAGCGCATTATTTGTAGAATGTTTTATAAGAAGAAAACTACACATTTTAATGTTTTATTTAATGCGAGTTCCAGAATTATCAGTACCTATAAACCATTATCAAAATTGTATTGCCAATAAGATAAGTTAAACTATTTTTAATTCATCTAACGAAATAAACAACAATAGGTGTTATCACAACTGAACTCCCATAATGCCAAAGCCAAAATATTGCAATGTTATTTCTGGACCGATGATGCAACATGACGAGTAAGTGATTTGTATGTAACACTACAAACTTATTTTGGTACAGACCATTAGGATAAATGTTTCAGTGAACTCTAATCAGATAGGTAGGTAGGTGATAAAGCGTAGGTACTCTACAAATCACGGTATGCTTGAAATATCTTTGTCGTTGATAACAAACGATAACAAAATGAAGCTTAGAGTACCATCGAATGTGCGTTGAGATAAGAATTCACACTCTTTAAGCAGGCACCTACAGTATTCATCATGAAATATAATCCATCCCAAGTGGACACATAGAAACACGAACTAAATTTATATGTTCATCAGTGATCATGAAAATACTCATTATCAGCCAATGTCAGTGAAGGTTAGAATAAAGTTATCAGGAATTAATGAAGGCTTTAAATTGCCATCTCGGCAACGACCGGCAAAACAGATTTCCTATAATTTCACTCAGACAAAAAAATTAACACTGGACATGCCTATTTCAATCTGGTTGGAGCTGAATTTGCCCCCTGTATGTGTTCAAAGAATCAGAACTATCTGAAAACATTTGACACATTTAATTAATGTACATATGCAAAAAAGGCTAGGTTTCTGTAAATAACTCCGAATTAGCTTGGTTGATTGTTTAGCTATAACCGAAAAAATTAACATTAATTTATGACCGAAGAAAAAATTCCCAAGGCAAATGTAGCGATTCCGAAAGTCCAATTATGATCTAATTTATCATATGAAAGCCATTTAACAAAAATACGACTCGCATCTAGTGAGTAGATTGGAAACAAAATCTAAATTCAACAATTACAGAGTTCTATCCTACCGAGAGTTCCAGAAGAAAGCGCGAGTGTTATATATATTTTTAGAATTCGATTTTACTCACTAGTTATGTAACTAAATCCGACCTTGAACCACTTAGTTCAATTTGATCACACTTACCACAACAGCACCAGCTGAAGAAGAGGCGGAAGAAGTAGCAGAAGCAGCACCAACAACATTATCTCCCAAGGAGGGCCAATCGCAAATATCAGTAATAGTGTTGGCCTGAAAAAAAAACCGTTGAACAATCAGTTGAAATTTTAGTCTCAGTTTTGTGATTGTGATTACCTTTGTGGGTATATACAATACTGGTGTACTTTAATATTATGTATTTTTTCGAACTGGTAAATGAAATAAGATCTAACGAAGTATTTCTGCAATATCGTTTTAATAGGAAGTCAAGAGACTGTGATATAACGTCATGTATGTCAAAAAGTTGAGCTTGCTAACAGGTTTTATTACAGAACACCATGTACTCTTTATTCAGCATTGATGACTTTTAATTAATATACCTGACAGGTATATATCTCCAAAAGTGATAATGAACGCGTGATTACCACCAAGGTTGTTACTTTAGGCTACTGGATTTGACACCTGAATTGAGTAGCATTTTTTAATCACGGTGAAAACTTTGAAATTATACACGAAAGAGAGATTGGATTTCCAAAGCGGGGTTAGGTTGATTTAACCTCAAAATACCAACCGCTGTTTCAAAGACTGCATCGATGGTAATTTTTTACTCAAGGTCAAAGAATTTTCAGATAATGGTAATCACAACAATTCCTAACATTTTCTAGTTCGAGCAAAACAAATGATTCACGCCATTATGAACCGATAATTCCAATGATCTTCTCAAAACAAATCAAGACTGTTTAGGAAACATAATATGTATTACTTTCACGGCCGGCAAGACGCATTGAAAGGTCTCTTTTTGCCTTCACTGGTGATATAATCAAAGTTCCAATAAACTGGGAAATGAATAAATTCAAGAATCTACTTTGAAGGTTCAACTTGTTGATTGATTACCGCAACAATTACATAAGATCAAATATTTAAAGGTATTGGGAAAAGAGAATATTTTGTCACACCCCAAAAACCTGCTGAAAAATCACTTTCAACATCAAATAGAAAAATGAGATTCCGTTGTTCTCCAAAAAATTCTCAAGTTACTAGCCCCTAGACAAGGTGGCCATGACATTATGTGTCTGTTCTAATATAATCAGTTTCATTTTAATAAATGCATACTAATGATTGGTAATATAGACTTGATTATCATCAATGGTGCATGCTATATCAGATTGAATAAGACATTTTGAAATTTTTATTACAAAATTATTATGATTGATTTCTTACCCTTTTTCTTTGTTATCAGTTATATAACACATTTTATGGATATTGCATTCTTTTTAACAATCAATTTGCCCGATTCGTCGGTAATAATTGTTTGTAATAGTAAATAGAGAATAGCTTATGGAAATGAAAAGCAGCCACACTTGAGAATCAATATACAGATAAGATTATTCATAATTTTCAGATAAGAGTTTATTATACATTGGGATTTTTAAGAACCATCCACATTTTCAAATCCACCACAAAGTCTGATTATTCAATAATCTAATTCCCAATGTACATGTACAAGTATGAAGTATAGTATGCACTCTTGTGCCATGACTTTCTATATATTTTTACCAATATCACCTTGATTAGACCATTACAATGAAATTACTCATCCTTATAAATTTGTTGAAGCATTGTTTGACATTAAAGCTGAAAATAATGGTACATACTTTGTTAGGGAATTTCCGTTTATCTTTCAAAGCTTTAACAGCTCCATTTGATGTTGGTAGAGTTACTGCTGGAACTACATTGCCATTCAGAATGACTTCTTGTTTCTTAGGTTGAAGAACTCTTTTTTCAGCAGTTTCTTCTTTTTGATTTGGAGGTGAAACTTGTTTCAATTGCCATGGATTCACTTTTGGAATCGGAGCTTCAACAAACACTTTTTTCACATCAGATTGTTCCTCCACTGATTCTTTGGATGCAGATGCATCTTTTTCATCTTTCTTTTCTTTATCCTTAGGATGGGAATCTTTCTGCTTTTCTCTGGCTGGGTGATTATCTTTTTTGTCATGTTTCTCCTTTTCAAGAGCAGCTTTATTTTTCTTTAGTTTTTCATTCTTTCTATCCTTTCTACTGTGACTTGCAACTGGAGTAAAAGTTCCATCATCATCTGTGACTGTATTTACCTTAGGTGTTTCAGGTTCAGGCTGTTTTGTTGTTTCCACCACTACTTGGGATAGCTGTTTTTCTTTAGGTTTCTCCTCGATATTCTCCTTGTTATTATGGATACTACATTGTTTGAAATTTAGTACAGCATGGGCATACGATGCCCCTGGTTCTGGTTTATTAGTATTGTCATCCTCTAATCCAGGATTATTTGGTGTTGCAGGAACACGTGTATCCATGCTAATCTAACTCTCTCTCTTATAATACGTGACAAATGAGATTAATGGCAAATAAATTTTAATAAAACAATATGGAGTATAACCATGTTGTTTTAGTAAAGCATGGTACCTGTCCTTAGCCTTTCACACTTGATATTAAACACCGTCACAACACTACACATAAATGTCAGGATACGAAAGAATGTTATGTAACATATAAAAAGCGTGTTTTTATTATTATCTTGACTCAAGATTGTTCGAAAACAAAGTTTATTTTTCACTAAACTTCACGGGGAGAACTAGAAGCTCGTGTTAATATCACTGTTGTTCTGTTGTTCGAGAGGACACCACACAGATTTCACCTATCATTAGTCATTAACTCAGTCATTAGTGTCACTTGTCAATATTAACTCTTTCATGAGTTCTATGATTCCATGGAAAATAAACTCAGAACAATCAAATCGGTCATAAATTTTTCACCTAGACGTATAACACTATCTTTGAATAATTATCATCACTTGAGTTATTTGAATCTTTATTCTCCAATATGAAGTCAACTTCTCGAAGAAGCAGAGAGAAAATTTGGAAAGAATCTGTGTGACGTCATGACACAACTATGGATCAACCAACCTTTGTTGCTATGGTTTGTTCCACTGAACTTTATATGTATCATAACCTGGGACATACGATCACGGAGTTCAGTGCATTCAATGCTGTGACGTCAGTTGCAGATCGTTTATGATAATGTACTTCATGTCAAAACACCAACTCGAAAGTCAAAATAGTCATTCTGTGAAAAAACTGTCAGAGCAAGAATTTAATAGTTGAGTTGATTTTGATAATATTTAGAATAATAATGAATGAATTAGTTATCATTGGTTGATACAAATTATCAATCTGAAGAATTTATGTTTACTTTAGATTCGAAAGCAGTGCAATTTTTTATAATAGGACTTATGAAATAAGGAAGAAGTCAGTGAATCATGACAATAATGGGAAGACTTCTAATAAATTTTCTAATTTTGCTGGAATTAGTTATTCAAGGTGAATATTTTACTCGAAACTATTTTCTTTCCGATTATCGTTTCCTGGTGTCCTGTTCATTCTACTCAATTCTGTCTTAATTTTCAGGATATGGAGAAAGAACCAAAGATCAGATGTATGTTAAGATAGATAGCACAAATGCTTGTTACAGAAGACTGAATGCTACTCATCAAATAGGATGTTCTTGTATGTGATCAACCTCTTTTTTTTTCTGTTTATTGAACTTTTGATATTTTAGCCAAGTCAGGAGGTTCTACAGGCGTCATTCATGTCTGTGATAGTATCAAAGATCTAAATTTCATACTATATAATGGTGTAGCTCCCCCTTACATTCCTCTACTACCAGTTAAATATTTCAATGTTGAAAATATTGAAAAAATGATTCAAAGTCAGAAAGTATCAGGGCTTATTCTTCATCTGAATAATGAGACATTGGACTCTCTTGAATATTTTTCTCATGAGAACCAGTGCCCAAATCCTGACTCCAGCTTAGCCAACTCATGTAACAAAATGTCTACCTGGAATCCTCATGGTACAGGTTTGTTATACAGAGATATTCCTTTCCCCATATTTTACATAGAAAATGATGAGGATGTGATGCAAATGAGGGATTGTTTTGCAAAATTCAATAATTACTCATATGAGAGTCAGCCTGATAGGTCTTTGTGTTCCTTGGAACTGAAGTCATTCATGTATGCCACAACAAACACACCCACATGTAGAAGGTCTGTATTCATCCACAAAGTTTCAGTAATGAATATATGAGCTGTTTTTCAGGAGGTCTAATATAATGACAAACTTGAATAAAATCAAATTCTGTGATCCACTGGGAGACATGAACATTTGGGCAAGTTTGTATCCTTTAGTTGAAGGTCCAAAAAATGATAGCAAACCATTATTGGACTATAAATACATCGTCATTTCTGCAAGGTTGGACACAACATCCATGTTTGATAAAACATCTGGGGCCAACAGCCCTGTAACTGGAATTGTAACACTTCTTACAGTGGCACAGTATCTTAGAGAAATTATTCCATTGGAAACTGTAAGAGAAAGTGAGTGATCTTCCAGTGAAAATAGTGGTTTTTACATTGATTTCTTCGTTTCAGAGAAGACTAATATTTTGTTCATCTTATTCAATGGTGAGACTTACGATTACATCGGGTCCCAAAGGCTTCTGTTTGATATGCTGGAAGGCGATTTTCCATCAAAGGAAGGTGCTGACAATAATATTTTACCACTGATTCGTCCAGAAAACATCAGCTTGTTCATAGAAATCAGCCAGTTGGGTAACAGTAAAGATAAGCTGTTCGTCCATCACATGAACAACGAAAATGAGGTAATATTTGTAGCATTCACCACGAAAAATCAATTTCATTCATGTTCCAAACAGGTACCAGGTTTCTACAAGAAGCTCGAAAAATACGGGGAACCAGCTGTTAGATTCGAGAATGTTTCTGATAGTCTACCGCCTGCCTCCCTTCATACTTTCATCAAAAAATTCTCCACTTTCCCCGGACTCGTTATAGCTGACCATAAGAGCAGCTATGTGAATCACTTCTACAATTCAATATTCGATAACTCAACCAACATAGGATTCAAGTATTATGACGTATTCGAGGGTAATGCTGAAGATATACCTAAAGATAGCATTCAGCAGATGATAGCTAATATATCTGAAGCAATTGGAAGAAGTGTGTTTGAAGAAATCAGCCAGATCGGTTATGAAGATGGAAAAAGAGCTGACGTTATTTTGGTGAATATTTTTTCATTATTCTCTTGTGTCCTTACTGAAAAATTGAGCTTCGTTAAAAGTTTCCTCCACTAATGATTCATACTATTTTATTCTAGGTGAATGAGTTGCTGCATTGCTACTTAGAAGACCCCAATTGCAAGGTCTACAAAGCGATTCAAAAAGGAAATATTGTAAGTTACGCGAGAAATGAAATAAAGCAGTGTTTTAATCATTGTTATCATTCCAGAAACTGCCAAGCGTTCCTTTTAGTTTATATGTTGGCGTGGATCATTCTATACATTATGTAACTTCATTAACGTCCCTCACTTTGGGATGGTTAACAGGGGTAGAAGTAGGAAAGAGTAATTTGAATTGCACAAACAAACCAAGGAATTATGTAAGTAAAACAAGATATCTCGAAGATTGATTATGACTTTTTTTTTGTAGGCGTTCAAGTTCTATAATATGTCCAAGAGTATTTCTGATTTGAACAAGACATTTTGTTACCAAATCACAATGAATACAACAGAAGCTGTCAGTCCAGCTTTCAAAATTCCAGGTTTGCCAAATTACTTTTTGTAACAGTCATATTAAAACTGCCTTGTATGGATATAATTGAACTTCATGTCACATTTCAGATTATAACTGGACTTCTGGAGAATTCAGTACGTGGTCTGAATCCACGTGGACGGAAATAAACGTGAGAATGTTTCTGAAACCGTCGGCTGCCCACGAAAAAATGTCAATAGCTATCGGTTGCATATCTGTGATATTCTCATTCATATTAGTTTATTTCGTCAAATCTAGGTCTCATGTACTTTTCACACCTCCTTTACCAACTGAGGCTCCGGCAGATTGTTAGTTGACAGGGAATGTCGTTTACTGTGTCACAATTCTAAGCAGCACAAATGATCCACTTGTTGAGTTAGTTTATTTATATGAAATGTTTCAAATGTTTGGTGATGTGTTTTCAGCTGCTGCAATAAGAACGTGAAACTAGGTGAAATGGATGTATTCGACCTTCATTTATTGGGTTTCTAATGAATTTATACTTTGAGTTCAAATAAACTGTCGATTACTTCGATTATTTTACGGAACTGACTAAAATACTAAAAAAATGTGAAAGAAGATGAATAAAGATTGATGAATCACTTTAGTTTCTTTCTTTATTCCTATGATGCAACCAAGATTACAAAAGATATTACCTTTTTCAGTGATGAATCATGAATCGAAAGTGGAAACAAACAAAAACTATTTAAATTGTTGAAGTATGAACGAATGCTTTTATCATATGAACGAAAAATGTCAGTGTTGACATGGTGTTATTGGGTGCAAAAAGAGTCGCTATCAAAATATAATAATTTATTCAATAAAAATATATAAATCAGGCAAAATATAAATAAAAAGAACATACAGTTTCGATAGTTGTGACTAGAAAATTGACTAAACTGAATTCACATGAAATAATAAATACATTGACTAGCTTTTAAAATGTTTTTCTAATAAGGTCTACAAATACACACAATTCAAAGTAAACTTAGATCTAAGTAGATATAACAGGTTTTGGACACTGTGCTATAACTCATCGTATAAAATCATCGTCACTGGCATTTCCATTCCGCTAAATGGTCAATCGTTTCAATTATATTTCAGTGTAGAGGTAGATATAGGTTATGTTGATTGTTTTAGAAGTCTTCAAAGAGATTCGGAAAATGGAAGAGAGGATGATTCCGCGTTTGATAACTTCAAATTTTGGATATTCTCATACGATTAAATAAATATTAGGGACTGTGGTTGAGTTTTCAACGTAGGAGACGATGATTATGCTAACGTTTATATGGATACCAAAAATATTCCATGGTGAACGTACAATTATTCTAGTTGTTTCTCAGAAAGAGTGCTGAATATGGTGGAAGAACAGTTTTGGGAGCACTCGAATATCGGTGCATCCGTCGATATAATGATTTTCATGAATGATGTAGTCAGTGATAGCTTATAAATAATTCGTTAGAATATGAAAAACTGACATTTTGCAAACGTAAAATACCAGTGATGATAAAATCATAGGTATAGGGGACTGTTACATAGGTCAGTTTCAGGTTCTAATGCAGTTGGTATTGTAAATAACACATAAGAATATAGTCTAGCTTAACTCAATAAATATATATTTTTATATAATATATATATGAATGTATATATATTTATAGAACCCGTATATCAATATTTTCAACGAAAGTGGTCCACGTATCGTACCCTGAGAGTTCTGGAACATCCTAAGAACAACTTATAATTAACATTTGAACATTCGCAAGATACGATCCATGATTTTTGATTTTTGCTCATTATCTTATAATATACACCGCACATAGCAACATGAATCCTCTGTATAAAGAAAGTTTCAACCTAATTTAGGCCTGGAAAAACACTGAATTTCTTCCATCGCATAAACCCTGAAAAATGTTTAGGCGTAAATGAACAACAGGTCATGATGTAAATGTATTGTTTTACGACTTGGCAACACTCAATGATAAAAAACGACGAACGGCAACTATGCAAATCTGTCACAAAATTTTTCTCGCATGAATAGAGTTCTGCTAGCACGGAACGAATATGTGTAAGTTCTAGTAAGTTTGATTGCTATCATATAGATGTCTACACTATCGATTATCGAATCTTGAAGATTCGACCTCAAGTCTTCCATTTCACGACACCATGTATGATGGCAAACAACTTCAAAGATTCCTTACAACTCCTATCCAAGTGTTTTTTCAATGACATGTGCTTGGTTTTCATCCATAAAGATGAGTTACGTAAAAAACCGTTGGGGTCCTTTGAGGTTATGTTGATCCAGTGGCAGTGAAAATGATGTAAATTCCGAGACATGCACGAAATAAAATAGCATGTTTTTACTCTCTATCTCTGCCTCCAATCGCTAGACTGAGCATAATATAATGAAAAATCTTAATGTATTAATAATTTAGATAGCACCCTGTGAGTATAAGATTTTCTATTATATAATTTCACCGAACGATAAGGAAGTTAGTTCAGTTTTGTCCAGTCGAATGCAGGCTGTTATTTCCAGTTGTTAGTTTCGAGGATTCAAGTCACGTGAGGTCCTACATGTACGAATTTCACGTTTTCATACACAAGTATAGCTTTTGTGTTATTGACACACTTGTTTGTATTCAAAATTCCACCGAAATACCCAACGAATTCAGGGCGGAGATAAAATGAATAACGAAATTGAATTGGTTAGGGAATAATAACCAACAAAATCGATAGAATAACAACTGTGAAAAATATTATGGACATGTTTTGTTTGGTGTTGTGTTGTTTTTTTGACCTGGATATTAAAATAAAACAATTACTCGTCACCACATAAATACTTAGTAGTAGGATTAGTTTATTTGAAGGAAAAATTCTCCCAAGATCAACGAGATTTCCATGGTGGCACTAAAAAAACGGACAGCCTGTATAGGAGGGCCATTTATGTGAAAATCGATGATTTGGGTAGCTGCGAAATTAGATTATTCTCGATGCATTTCAATATTTTAGCATGCATAATAGAACACGGCATTCACGGAATGGTTCTAAACAGATGCATACGTTTAAAAAAAGCGCTTTTTGAGGGGTTTGGACCGGTCATTGGGGGAAGTCACACGAGACGGCAGCTGTTTACAGAATTCAGGAAACGGGGACCCCATTATTACAATGGAACAAAAAATTCTAAAGAAATCAAAGTGATTTGCATGATCACGGAAAATATAAATTTATTCGATTCCGCTCGTTTCGAGACTCCCTGTATTATGTGGAAGTTCCAGCGATTTGAATACAAACAGTGTGCGAGAAACATCTGCATTTTTGTACTATATAATGTAAAACAGATATATTTCATAGCACCCTGGCTCTTACAATACGAAGTAGCAGGTCATTTGCAATTACTGAAGGCACACAGCTTAGTATTTTTTACAACTAGTAATTAGCAAAAGGTAGTCAGTTTTGTACTATACAACGATCAAAGGAAATGTAATTTGTGATAGGTACCTCTTGGAGGTCGAAAACCCAATGAGAAATAATAATTTACATAACCGAAATTCCGTTCGGTCGAAAACAAGAACTGGCCCAATTTCTGACAAGTATTCCAACAACCATTTTTTGTCACAAAAACGACCAACTATTATTTCAACGTTCTGTTCCTTAAATACAATTAGTATCTTTTCACTGCATCGTAGATTACAATTTTGAAACCTCTTCCTCATATGTATTCCAAATTTATCACATCTACAATTAGTTTGAAGATTTCCACAATCGTTTTGAAACTAGAAATCAATCACAAACACATATTCTGTAAAATTTAAAGATAGACTTTGGGAATTAGTATTTTTTGTATAAATAAATAGATAAACTTCTGCTTTGTCAATAAACATAGTCAACAGATTTGGATGTCAGTGAAAAGATGCCAATCATTTTGAAATTATAAGGAATTATAAAAAAACTAGTAAGTCAGATGTAAATGACATGACCAATGACATTTCTAAAAATCTAGATTATTCTTTTTTTTGTATAACTTTTTTAAGAGAGCTTAAAAATCCTGTTTTTGGCGAGTGTACATATTTGGTCAATTCCACTGAATATTTTGATGACTGTTGATGATTTGCCATGTCTGTGACTTACCAAACTCAAAAATTATTGATAACTTTCACTGATTGTGAGCCGAGGGCTGTACCATCGTCAAGTCCATGTTGAAAATCGAGGGATGTTAAATGTTTCACCTCGCACGACCAGGCGACGGGGTCCGTTTTAATCTTTTGGTCAAACACCAATTTTTCGTCACGAGAATAGAGTTTTGAAAACGTCAAGTTACCGCCTGAGAAACCAATCGACTCGTCCGGCTACTTCTTCGAAACAACCATGGGAACAATAAACTACCAAGTAAACTACTGACGGACGAGTCAGCGTTTGTTCGTTATTTTTTTCTGTCACTATGTTTGATTGTAAAGGTTCAAACATGCGCCTTCACAAGATGTATTCTAAGGATGAAAGCCTGATGACTGACTCACTTGGGTTCGAATGTTTTCATCTGATATGCATATCGTTGAACAGTTTGATGCCCAGAGTGTGTAGGCGACCCTGCCCATGCGTTCAGGGAACCAATTCCTGTAGCGGTTGAGAAAAGTTTGTAAATCGTTTGGGCTGGTGGTGACAGAAAAAATAGTTGGTGCGCGCGAGTAACTTGACGTGCCATTCGAGAAAGGGCGAGGAAACATAATGATATCGTTATCCTAGGCTACTAGTCAGGAACTCAAGAAAGGATGACGTCTCCTCCGCTTGGGAGACGCGTTTGCTGATTGTACTCGTTTTCAGCTGGCCCTGAGTTGCGTGGACTAGAATCGCGGAACATTCGTTTGGTTGTGACTGACTGTTGAGCAAGCTACATCTAACAACTCAATACGTACATACTTGTGAACTAGGTTATTATATCGAGATATAAAATAGGAACTTCTTTAAACATCACCTAAAGCTTTATCGTACAAAACATCAGTATCTCGATATAAGTATTCAAGTGAAAATCAACAGGCTATATAAAAATTTTTCACTCAGTCTTTCCGTATTTGCATAAAAATATGTGCTCATATGTTCCGTCTCATAATATACGAGGTATCTTGCAAATATAGGAATCGCTTACGAATCTAGGATTATACAATAATTGTAATTAAAATTAAAAGAATCACAGGTGTCGTGGGATCGCCATCGATTGTTTCTTTGAAAAAATACAAACACATTAGGCCGGGGTCAGAGTGAAAGTGACGCTGATGGGAGTCGGCTGTTTCTGCGCCATCGGCAGGAAAACAACCGAAGGCAATACCCGACGCTCGGAAGCGTTCTCCTCCAAGAGGAAAGCCTGCATTACGTACCCGGGCCTCGCCGCCTCCTCCGGCTCCTGCGGCACGGCGTACGTCGCCGGCCACTGCGTCCGCTTCGCCGTCTCGTGCAGAACGCGCCCCACCTCCGCCAGCTCCTCCGCCGGCTCCTTCGCCCCCTTCTCCTCCTCCACCGCCGCCGGCAACAGGAACGGATGCTGCGCGAGCACGTGCCGCTGCAACACCTCCCTCTCGGAGTGCGACCGCTCGTGCACGAAGAGCAGCGGCAGCAGCGGCGACGCGAACGGGCAGAACGAGCACTGGTACACCTTCGAGCCGCCCTCCTCCGCCCCGAACAGGCTCGACACGAAGCTGTGCGTCCCGGCGATCTGGCCCTCCCCGCCGGGGATCTTCAGGTTCGACGCGCCCTCCACCGGCCTGCCCCCGCGGCCCTGCCCCTCGATCTCCGCCCACTTCTCCACCCCCGCCTGCCCGTGGTCGGTGACGAGGTGCGTCTTCAACCACTTGGTGCTCCTGAAGCGCCTGCTGCAAATCCCGCACACCTCCGTGAAGTGCGTGAAGTACCGGTGGCTGAGATCCGCCAGGTCGGCCGGCTTGGCCGCCGGCTCGGCCTCGGGCGGCGCCTCCCCCTCGGGCTTGCGCGGCGGCAGCAGGCTGCCGCCGTACTCGACGATCCCGTGCGTGTTGTGCTTGTGCACGCGCAGGAAGTACTTGCTGCACAGCTCCTTGTTGCAGATGTCGCACACCACGCCGCCGATCTGCGCGCCGTTCTCGATCTCGATGCCGTGCATGCGCTGCATGTGCGTCTTCATGAAGTACTTGTTGCACAGCTCCTTGTTGCAGATCTCGCAGTAGCTGCTCGTGGGGGTGACGTTCATCGAGACGCGGCGCTCCGGCAGCAGCGCGGACGCCCGCCCCGGCGGCTTCTCGCCGTCGCCCGAGTGGTACTTGAGGACGTGCCTCGACATCTCCTCGCCGTTGAGCACCTCCTTGCCGCAAACGTCGCACACGGTGTTGTTGTTGTCGGTCTCGCCGGCCTTCTCCGGCTCGTCGGCCAGCACGCCGTGCTCGGACGCGGCGTGGGCGTGCAGGTGGAACCGGTTCTCGAACTCCTTGGCGCACGCCAGCGCGTCCTTGCTCGGCTCCAGCTCGTTCAGCTGCAGGATCATGGTCTGCAGCTTGCGCAGGTCCTCGCTGATGGCCTCCGCGTTCGGCGGCTTCTCCGCCTTGCCGTGGACGGCGACGCCGTGCATGTGGGCCAACCCGGCCGTTTGGAACTTGACACCACAAATATCACAAGTTATGTTATCGGGAGAGGTGGTTTTGCTGTCGCTCGCCTGCTCGGCCACGATGAGGTTCAGCGGGCTGGTCTGCACGCTGCTGCTCGACGAGAAGTTCTCCGGCTTGTCCCTGTCGTCGGGGATGTAGATCCCGTGCCGCTTCAGCTTGTGCGTGCGCAGGAAGTACTTGTTGCAGTACTCCTTGCAGCAGATCTCGCAGAACGCCTTCGGGTTCATCACGCCGGCTCTCTTCGAGCGCAACGACGCGTCCAGCTCCGCCGCGTCTGCGGGCTCGTTCTTCCCCGAGGTAGGTTCGGCTTGGGGGCTGCCCCGGCCCGGCTGCTCCTCCGGGCACGCCTTCTCGCCGTCGCTGGAGCACGACTGCCCGTTCGACGCGAGCTCGCTCTCGAAGGCGCTGGAGAAGATGGCGTGGAACGGATGGGGCTCGCTCTTCGCGGGGTTCGCCTTCAGAGAGGGGACTGCGCCGACCGGAAACGCCTCCGACGAGGAGCCGTCCACGTAGATCCCGTGCTTGTTGGCCTTGTGCGTCTTGAGGAAGTACTTGTTGCAGAACTCCTTGTTGCAGAGGTCGCAGTACGCGTCGGGGTTGAATATCCGGACGGGCTTCACGGGCACGCTCTCAGGCTGCGAGAAGTGCGGCAGCGCCATGAACAAGGCGCCGGCCGGGTTGAAGCCCAGGCCGGGCATCTCGCCCGCCCACGGCAGCATCGCCTCCGCGTACGGCCGGGCCGGCTCCTGCTTGCACTCGACGGGGTGCTCGCTCACCAGGTGGTTCTGCAGCAGCTCCTGTTGCGGGAACGGCGCCTGGCATATCGGGCAGCGGCAGGAGGGGTTGCCTTCCTGCGAGGAGCTCTCCGATTCGGTGGTCGAGATCCGGACGGGCGTCGATTGTTTGCGGCGTTTCTTGCACGGGTCGGTCGATGGTAGAGTGAGGAGGGAACGCTTGGCGGTGCGGTGGCTGTCAGAATCGACTTGGTTGTTTGATATTTCGCCCGTCCCCGGTGAGGAGTAGCCTCCGTTCAGAGTGCCAGAGCTTGAAGGGAGCGTGACAGATGTCATCGTGTTTCTTTGTAGGCTTCATGCAATAGTCGTATAGGCCCCTGCGAACACAAACGGCGGCGTCAGGAAACTGACACTGACTTTTGTCTCGGCTAGTTCAATTTTGATGCCTCTAGAATGGCTGTTGAAAGAAACATGGGCGGAGGCCCAAATTATTGCACGAAATATCCTCCGCCCACGAAAAAATCAACCCGGCAAAAACAAAACACGAATTCGTACAGCTTCCTGGAGAATTTCTTCAATAAAGTGACGCCTTATATAAAAAAAGAGTTCATCGTGTATTCATCCCGAGAAAACATTGCAAATGCATAGTTTTTAGAAATCCGAATTCCGTCGAAAATTAATAATTTCAAGATCCGTCTGAATGTGTTCTTGTGCGAATATGCATTGTTCAAAATAGCTCAAAAGGTTTCATTTCGAACAATACTTCTGAAATATTGACGTCAATTATTAAATTGTTATCTAATTGGTCTATTCTAGATGTCTCTATAACTATCTAACAATTGTTAGGTTAGGTTCTTTATTTACTTGACGACGTCTGCATACTCGAGATTATATCCATTATATCAAATGCCCTTACTAGTACTAGACATCAAAATTAAAAATTAAATTTCGAAAATTATTGATACAAAAGCATTCCCGATCAAAATGTTCATTTGTTCCGTCCACTTCGTGCGGAGCAAGGTATTTGTGTTCGGACTTTCAGAGCAAATATCGTAAAGAAGAATGAATCATACAGTTTCCCTCATTTTGAAATCGCCCTTCTCATTTTGCCAGTTTCGAGGAGAAATAGCAGAAAGTTCGGTCGAGGGGAGAGGACATCGACCAACACCCGCATTATTACAATTTTTATTGTATTTTCGAAAAATCGATAAGCTATCTGCTAATGCTATCTTAGGAATTCTTGTTATATGGGGTGGACTACTGGATAATCATTATCGAGATGAATCAATATAGAAATAATTAGTGGAATTATCGAAATGCTTATTCTTTATAAGAAATTACCACAATTATTACTGCAATGAGAAGAAATTACTATCATTTCAACACATTTTTAAAGTGTCAAAGTGAAAAGTCAAAGAATTGTCAATCTGTCATTGCATAATCTGGTTGATTCAATCAAAAACGATTTTAAATTCGATATAAAGAATAGAAATTGACAGTATGTCAAGAAATGAATTTTGAATGGACAGAAGTGGATTGTTTTTAAAAATAAAGTTTTTAAAACCATCAAGAACATTACATGCTACAAAGAATGTTAATTAAAAATGTTCGATACTAATGCACTAAGCTAAAATAATCCACTATCAAAGAGAGAGAGGTTTAATTAACTTCTCGCGTTTGGAAATGTTGTCATGATGAGTTGAAAAGAAGTAAAAAAATATTCAATTTGCATTTGAGTTGAACAATCTAACAACCATAGTCAGTGAAAATGTCTATCAAAACATGATAACAATTACACTGCTCTCTTGATTTTATATTCAAAAATCGGGAATGAATCAAATCAATCCCGAAAGATTTCATTGAATATTGATAACGTTTCAAAACATTATGATAATTACAGCTTCACTAAGAAATACGATTCGAACAACAATGCAGTGATGAATTAGAAGCATTCAAAATTCAAATAAACAATCGATTGACCGTCATTTTCAATCAAATTCTGATAATAATGAAGTTTTATGAATCCACTTAAATTATTTCTACTACTGGAACTGTCAAATAAAATCAAACTACGATTGTCAATGTCTAATTAGTAACACAATTGAAATATTCTTGTGACTTCGAAAGAAAGTCTGTTTTGTTGTTTTTGAACTAACCTGCCGTACCTTTTTGTGAAGACCCGAGGCCTGTAAAGTTCACCACCTTCACCACATTGTTAACCACACCGCACTCGTCGCTACACTCAGAGGGTGAGAACGTGAATAAGCGGAATAGACATTCCGCCACGAGTACAGCACGAGACGAAATTTCAACCCCCCCACCCCACTCCGTCTTTCCGTCAGCTACCCTCTCATACGGAAAGTATAATACATCTTTATTTCTCATAAATTGATCGAAATAGGAGCCTCGGTATCGAAATGAAACTAACAAGTGCATTGGAAATGACATTTTTGAGGTAACTTTCGGAATTTGTATGACTTTCAGTGTCGCTGTTGAGTTCACCCATTTCTATTCATGAATTCTGCCGGAAAATATTGAGCACAAGTCATCATTTCAGGTTGGATTAAAAAAAGAAGAAGACGTAATTCGACCACCTCTATTATCGATTCTAAATTCGTGTATAAATTGTTGCATATTATGTGAATTGAAAGGAGCTTTGAAATGAAATCCTGTGAGCTGGAAGTGAGAAAGTGAATAGAAAATGCGCATCGCATGAACGGGTAAACACATAGAATTGAGACTGTAATTATTCATCACCACGGCTGAAATTGCGTTTGCGGGATCAGCTCATGAGGCCAATCAAAACGCTATTCAAACCCCATAATATACAATCAAACGCCAACTTCGTACTGTTCATAATTCAATCAAGTTTTCCAGGAATTGAAGCACTTAATGGCAATCACGGATCGGGAGGGTTATCTATATCTATGTAAAAATACCCACGCACACAATTTCCAACCGGAGTTAAATGAACACGGCACATTTACAAGGAAGAATTTTCATTTGAAAAACAATATGTTTATCTTTTATCTACGCCCGTTTTATTGATTCGATAATTTTATCTTGGTAATCGGTAGAAATAATTCAACATTTGAATAAATTTATGCGCAACGGGGAAGGCAGTAAATATAGATAATGGTAATCGAAATTAAAAGCCTCCAACATTTATTGATTTTACTTTCGGTAATATTTAATAAAGGAGATAAAGTGTAATTTGTATCAGAACCACCTGTATTTACTCTTGGAAAATATAGGGTGGGTCACAAGGGAAATTTACTATTAATTCCAGAGAAGATACAAAAAATATGAGTGCGATGTTGCCGTTCAGAAATTCTCTGAGAAAAAAAATATTGAGCCGTGTATAGAACTCGAAATTCACAGATTTCTGGTTGTCATTTGGTTCTCAGAACTTACATATTGAAACGAAAAATAGCTAATTTTCCAGTAGTTTCCCCAAGACTAGTATTCAGATCGTATAATCCAGTGGCGGGTGTCTATTGAATATTATTATTTTCATTATATTAAAATGAACAATTATATAAATGTGAAAGTGGGAATGTTTGAAATTGTTGTTGTAATCAATTAAAGTACTTCGTGTTTTTGAAATTTCATTGTAGTATGTAGTATTTTATGCATTATTTTTGGAAAATCATCACTCGCCAAGCTGTTATTTTTCTCATCTGGTAAATCGGAATATGATATCAAAAGAGCACCGATATTGATCATCAGATGAAACAATGCAGGTTTGAGAAAACAAAATGATAAATGGAGAAAATAACGGACAGCATAAACGAGAAAGTAGGGTGAACTGATGAGTGTGGGTATATAATGTGCGTTGCGTTAGATGCGTGAGTCCTCGTATAAAAGCATGCCTACTGCGATCAATAATGCTGCCACACTCTCAAGACCACTGGTCAGAAAACGGAAAATGTCCAGTCGCGCAACTTTCATTTTCACTGACACGCCTTGAAAAAAAATAACATATTTCTAAGAAATGTGTGTGTCCCAATTACCACTTCCTCTTCCTGTATTTCCGAAAGATATCGAAGTACATGCACTCACTCAATAGCCTGAACAATCGATTGGAAATGTTATGAATTAATTTCGATTCTGTCAAAATTCGCATGGAATCTTCCCCAACGTATATTCAAAGCAACATCGTCCATTTTCTCAGCGACGACATGGACTTCTGAGTCAGCACGTGAAAACCTGGCTTTGTTTATGAAACAGTAGCACGTGGTATGCAAAAGAGGGAGAGTAATGTAATTTCCTTTGACACTTTGACATTCCTGAAAGGCCACGCACTGGCCCAAGCCTAAACAAAGCTACTGCATTCAACTACAAAACAAGGCATCTTCGCACCACCCAATCGATTCGTGATTGTTTCGATGAATTGTCAATTGATTCAACGAGCACCGCCAACTAATTCAATGCTGCAAATGGTACGTTTCTATTAACCTCTACGAGGCAAAACAAAAGCGTAGCAACGTAACAACAGCGGGTGGCTTGATTTGGGATCGAACAGTGGTGTTTTGAGGGGTTAATTGAGAGAAAAAGGACTTACCAAAGACCAACAGCCGAATTTTAGAAAATTGTCATTGCGGGCACCTATACGATGCTAGCGCGTTGTACCTACTGATAATTTAAGGGACAGCGTCGAAATTCGGCGTCGACGCGCAACTCCATCAAATTTAGATGACTAAAAGCCGGTATATTTGTTGAATAAACGCGTGGACTTCAGATATTTTCTTTTTGGGCATGGTATGGGGTACACGAAAATTATCCCACCGTATACAACGTTGGTTGAAAGTTAAACTCGCCAAAATGACATTGACATTTATTTGTGCGTGAATTATTTCAAATTGAAAGAAAAAATGTGAAAAAAAGATGACAATTGACTTACAGAAAATTGTTTTTGGGACATTGCAGAGAAATCTGAATTCGAATCCATCACATTTTATTTATTTAGATCCTCACTCTGTATTTTTGAAATTACGTAATATTTTGTTTTTTCTCTTTTGAATGTTGATGATAATTATGAATCCTTTTCATCGTATTTTCATTGCCCTGAGGATCAGAAAAAATCGTTGAATTAGACACCCCTTCCATCAGTATGAAATGTGTTGCGAATTCGCAGTAATCTATTGAGTTTATTTTTCGACAGAAATGTCCCCAATTCAACCGTCAGTGGCATTTCAAAAAATCGGAAAGCACCCCTCGTTAATTTTATTATGTAAAATGTTTGTCTTTAATCTTCTCTTTCATTGTATTGTTGCGAAACGTCGCCAGCTGCGCGAGATCTACCAAAATACGTAATTATTGTAAAATAGGGGATTAATTTTACGTAAAAGGGTACGTTTTGAGCAGAAAAGGGTAGTTTGATGACAAACATCCATTGAATGGAACAGGTCGGTTTTTGATATTTTTCCAGATTTGTGTAAAAACGACACGTGCGGGTAAGCCTTTTGTTTGCAAAGGCCCTTTATAAAATTTTGTCGATCACCTCACATTGGCGTACCATCAAAGTGAGAAGCTTAAAATTCTCTCGAAAAAACCAACATAATAAAAAATGCATTGCTTAAATTTCAGGATAGCACGCAACCTAACCTCACTTCTAAATTGAACCTTCCACGTCAAAATCAAAACTCGTATATCAAATCAATTTATTATTGTTTTTATATTGTTTACTCGACTTATCGATGATGATAAAAAAATATGTCAAATTAACATGGAATTTGGTTGGATGACATGATGATAAGAAATTCTACATACTCTAGAATTCTAAATAATGAACAAACATGAACCAGAAAAATGATGTTAATTAATTATTAATATTATTATCACTAATAAAAGAGGTGTGGGATACGCCAATGGAAAAAAGTTCTGTTGCATCAGAGGCTCCAAGCTTTTGTGAAATTTTCTCGAAATTGCAACAATAAATCTACACATCGATTTATGCCAGGTGACAGATGATATAATACGGGTGACACATCACCAACTAACCAAATGAAATAAAGATAATTTTAAGTAAACGGGGTAAAATTGAAAACGAGGCCAGCTGCTAGCGGCGCAAAATTAACCCTAACATTTTATACTTGATCTAACAGCGATACGCGTGAATTATATGGAAAGATAGGTTTTTACACGTTTAATGGACCTTAAACGAAGGGCCGTGATTTATGTGAATCTTCAGAAAACACAGATTTGCAATAATTCAATGTTTTCGGTACAGAAATTACAGAAATTTAATCATTCGTCAATAACTATGACAGATAACAGAAGTACCACACAGATGTCACTTAACGCCGCCAATGGAGATGTCGCATTTTAGATTAGAAAACCTACACCATATGGATGTATGAAGGGTCATCAAATAGTTTCTTTCACCTAAAAAAAAGTTTGCATTTTTTCCGCTATCCGTAAAACTACTAGTACATTTAAAGCATTTCATAGACACGCTTCAATACCAAATTACAATGCTATAATAAATCAATTCAAAATGGTTAATAACACAATTGACATGTTGTTCATTGATAAATGCACTGCCATCTTGTTACAAAACCACGAACTGACGAATATAGAGTAGGCGAATATACAGTTCGCTGTAACGAAATCCATTGCGCAATGCCATATCTGAAGCCGTTCCGCAGGACTGGGAAATTCAACAATTTCGAAACAAACATTGGGATTTTTGAAGAAGTAGCATAGTCCTGGATAGTCAGCAGTTCTAAACTAATTGTACTGAGGTTGTTCTGAGAATTTCGCAATGAATTCCTCTCGAAACAAGCTCAATGAAAGTAGATATAATTGTTTCGAGATCATCTCAGGAAATCCAATGTTTACCTGGCAACAATGTCGCTATTCACCAAACACAATGAGCCATCACGCTGCACAGGCCAGAAATGTCAGAAGCAAGGATAGGAATGGGATTTAGAATTTAGAATGCTATAGAAGACGCCATGTTCAACATGTTGGCAGTGATGGTAGAGCTCCAGAATGAAAATATTTTTCGAAATAAAAAAAATGATGTTGATGATATTACCTGAGTGCCCAAGCCTGTGAGTAAATTTTCTGCTAATTCATTGTATGTTAAATCTATAGAATTATAAATATCTCGTTAAAATCAAATCGCAAAACTGGGCGTTGGCTTCTTTGTACACGTATGGCGTATAATTCAAATAGGGAAAAAATGCACGATTCAAAATGCCCTGATTTTCTGGTAAAGATGTAGTCACTGGCACCGTTAAGGGCACCTAGTGTGGAAAATAAAGTTGAGGTACATTTTTTTTGCTTCGTATGGGCACTCAATTAATTACATTTCATATGACGTACCCTGTTATTTTCGTAGTTGACAATATGTCGGGTTGAAAAGGAAATTGAATGTTGATTCTATGTTGTCATGTTGAATTTATAACATCATAGTGGTAGGACATAATTGAATCCATAATTTATTATGTAACATTCACATCAAAACTGATGCCAGAAAAAGGATCATAGGGTTATGAATAAAAAAGAAGTACAAACATAATATTATACAGCAAATTGATTGAATACCATAGTGTCACAACACAAAAACTGCTACAATTAAAACTGTGTAGTTATTATGATAACTAAAGCTTCTTTCACCAAATTAATCCAATATCAATGGTCCAATAACGTCACCAAGCTCCTAATAATCGAAACTTGTACGTGAACCAATTTTTTTTACAGCAATATCAATAATAACATCGTATCAATCCTAATAAGTTTTATCTAGGGTAAAGGTACAGGTCACAGTCGAATTTAATAAACGATAATCATTGCCACATATTCACAGAAAATGAATCTAGTCACTTATTTTATTTATTCGAAATGAATCATCGTCGAGATATTTCTTTCATTTATCTCAAACTCAAAGAAATTTATGATGATCTACTGAAACTGTTGAAGCTATATTTATCTATGCACAATCTAATTTTCTTGTAGTTCATTGTGTCTACGATTGCCAATGTCAATTATATAATTCCAAAAATCGCAAGAATTTGGATACTTCCTAGCATGTAATTTGAAGTTGTAGTTGAAAAAAATTCTATTAGTCTATTTATTCAAGTAAGATCGTTTTGACAGATCGCCAGAAAGAGTGGTGTTTTTACTTTTTTTTTTAATTGTTTTGAAAAATGAATTGACACCTTTTCCTTATTCCAAATAGAGTGTTTCATTTCAAAATTATTCATTCAAATTCGGACATTGCGCATGCGCATTAAATGCTCAATACAATTTTGGCAACAATGACTTTCATATATATAGTTAGCAACTCTTGAAAAAGCAATTTAACATTTTACTGGAATTTCATTTGGAATTGAACTTGTAAATATAATTCTGATTTATGAGACTAATAGACATTATTCGGTTGATTTTCAAATCAAAATTATTAACTCAGTTCCATCTATTGTCGTGACTAGAATATCCATTTTAGTATTGATTTTGGCGTATGAAATATGCATGGTATAATATACATTTATTCAAAATAATGCAATTTTTTTCTTCTCAACATATTTTTGGTTGTAAATGTCTGAAATTTGGGTCACCTTTGTCAATCAGCAATGGGCTTTCCACAATCGTTTATCGAAAATTACAATTTTCAACAAATATTTTGTATCTCTCGCGGAAACGGATATCTCTGTATGTCGATTTCTGATTGGACGAAACTTCGTCATTACGTCGCACGAAATCCGTTCGAAAATGGTCTTTATAGTTTGCTGTTCTAAGGACGTAGACGTGACGTCAGAATAGTTCTCCGTTACTCTGTGGTGTTCATGATATCTGGTATTCTCTCTCCATCTATACGCATTCGCCTACGTTCTACGTATACTGTGTCGTTTGTGAAATTAAACATGGCGGCATATTCGGCTTGCGTTCACTGATACAGTCATAAAGTGCCCAGTATACTTTCGATAGAAGCGAATCGTGACAATATAACCTAAAATAGTGAGTGTTTGAGTAGAATACTATTTAACTTCTGAATGTTTATTTTAAATTATATTTGATTATATCAATCGGTGCGTTAGGTCCCATATCGTAAAATGGCGACTGATTGTGCTGTTATTAGAAATATTTTTTTGAAGTCAATATAATAGCTCTGTTGACATTTATATTAGATGGGGGGAATCATGAAGGGGTTGAGGGATGTATTTGATTTGTTATTAAATTATTTTGAAAGTGAAATTTTTCAACATAGCCTAGAGAACCATTAAAATATAACTGAAAATGCTAGAGGTAAGTTACCCCTTGCAAATCATGATTTAGTGGTTGTTTTTATTATAAAATACTTTTTATTATGCTTTGGATCATTCTAAAGAAGATATTTCAACGTGAATTCAAGGGCGTGGCCCCCCTTTCATGTAACATATTCTACTCTTTTCCTTGGAATATTTTTGTTTACAAGTGCCTTTTTGCAAATATTACCCCTTAATGGAATGTGTTCCACCGTTTTCTTCGTTGATTTGGATTCTTCAGACCTTCATGCTTCTACTGAGATAGAAATTTAGGTTTTTCTTGATGGACCCTTTTGAGCAAATTTGTGTTGAATTTTGGGGTTTCTAGTGATGCTTTCCTTCCAAAACCTTCCTTTTATCATTCTCTTCATAATGTGTGTACTTCTTGTTGGCTGGAGTATCATTTATTGTTGTAAGAAGCCTCAGGAAGATAGTAACCAATTATTTCTTCTGGTTTAATATGTTTGGGGGTTCTGAAGGGGGAGGTTATTGTTTTTCATTGCACCTACTATCTAACTTGAGAAAGAATTCACCCTGGTGTTGTAGGAATTCATGTAAGACCTGAATTCCTTAGGTCACAGTGAACTTTTATATATTCCATTGAAAAATATTGCATATGTTGCCCCCTCAACCCCCTCATGATATATTTTCATTGTGTTGGCAATCAATGAAGATGAAAATGTTGTAGATAAGGTTGAAGTTCTGTTTGAGGAATGTGCTTGTTGATTATGAGTTTGGTTCTCAGAATATATTGAAAATTCATTAGAATTTTAATGGATAACCTAACCTAAAATTGTATTTATTAGTTTTGATTAGTGTTTTGCTGTGTCATTATCTTTTTTAAAGCTGGACATGTTTTGATATGAATGTTTTGGCCATTTCTTTGTTCAGTGTTTTAATTTGAATCATTAATAAAATGAGTTTATTATAATATCAGGTGAGATGAATGTGCCCTTAATCATTTCTCCCATCTTTGCATATATGTACTTACTCTATTTGAGTTATGGGTTTATAGGTTTTTGATTATTTCTTTGTTTTGGATTGTTGAATACATAAATCTATAAGCTTAAACTCTGAAACCTTTTCAGATGGAAAACGATTCTGACTCAGAAAACTCAGGATCAGACAATGAGAGTAAAAGTGATTCTTCATCTAACAATTCAGACAGGTAATCTTTTGTCTCATGAATCTTATGATCATTTATCCATATCCAAGAATTTTTTACATACACTACTGCCTTCTAAAAATCTACAACTTGCATTTACATTTCTATTTTATATTGAAAATTATTAATATTCCAGCGGATCTGGTTCATCATCATCAGATGGCTCAGATAGTGGTGGTGAGAATGAACAAGAGAATCATGATCATGTAGGCAATGGTTCTACACTTGAAGAAGATATAGTTAAGAATGATGATGTGGATAGTAGCCCTTACTTGTCCCCAGTAAAACATGATACCTCTAAAGAGGTGAGCATTTTATAAGATACAATTATTCATATTATGATATAATGATGATTCAATTGAATTCTTTGTTGTTTATTGTATTTTTTAATCCTTCAACATATTTATACAATTTGAATGTGATAAGATTTCATTGAATGTTGACATTTTTTATCGATGAAAATAATTCATTTACAAATCACGTTCTCCTCAGTCTGATAGAAGTTCGGACCCGTACGGCATCCGGCAGTCGGCTAGATCGAGAAGAGCCCCCGAAAGACTCCAAAGCCGGGACAGTGATAAAACTAGTGATAAAACGAGTGGCAGCAAAAGTGATGATTGGAAGTACAATGATGCGAGCAGTTCCGAATCGGAACCTGAACGTGAAAGACCGCCGCCTAGCAAACGGATGGGAGCGCGTTCTCGAGCGACGGTAATCAAAAAGAAACCGGTAAAAAAACGGAACAATTATAGCTCGGAGGACGAATCCAGCGAGGAGTATAGTAATGATGACAAAAAGAGAGCAGTGTCCAGGAGGAAAGCAGCTAATGTTAGCTACAAGGAAGATAGTGATGATAAAACGGACTCGGAAGATCTACTGGAGGTTGATAATACCGAGCCGCTCGTTGTTGTACCTGAAGAAAAATGCGAGACCATCGAAAGGGTCTTGGCACAGCGAAGAGGAAAGAAAGGAGGTATGCGAACTACATTTTCATCATCAGAACTCGTGATTCATGTGTTTTCATTTCAGTTACGGGTAACATAACGACGACATATTATGTCGAAGAAAATGGCGATCCAAACGCAGGTGTTGATCCAACTGATTATGAGAACACGGAAGACCAGTACTTCATCAAGTGGAAGGACTGGGCACACATCCACAACACCTGGGAGTCAGACGCCAGTCTCAGGGAACAAAAAGTGAAAGGCTTAAAGAAATTGGAGAACTACATAAAGAAAGAAGTGGAAATCCAACAGTGGTTGAAATACTCGACGCCAGAGGACGTTGAGTATTACGAATGCCAGTTGGAGTTGCAACAGGATCTCCTCCTGAGTCACAATGAAGTCGAGAGGATTATAGGTTAGTTAGGTGCTGTTTTATTGGTGCGATGAGTTTTATTGGAGTTTGATTTTCAGCGAAATACAATAAGCCTGATGGTGGCACCGACTATTTCGTAAAATGGAGTAGTTTGCCTTACTCGGAATCAACCTGGGAGGATTCCGCCCTCATCCAGAAGAAGTGGCCCCAAAAAATCGAGGAATTCGAGGAGCGCGAAAACTCAACCAGAACCCCTACCAAACATTGTAAAGTACTTAAGTACAGGCCCAAGTTCCATGAAGTGAAAACCCAGCCAGAATACATGACTGGGAAAGATAATGTAAGGGTTACCGAATCCGATGAACTGCTCGTTTTTACATCGAAGCTTTTTTCAGTCGCTGATTTTGCGGGATTACCAAATTCACGGTCTCAACTGGATGATCCATTCGTGGACCAAAGAAAACTCTGTAATCCTGGCCGATGAGATGGGTCTGGGTAAAACTATTCAGACAATATGTTTCCTCTACTACTTGTTCAACACACACAACTTGCACGGGCCGTTTTTGTGCGTCGTTCCCTTATCCACAATGACTTCCTGGCAGAGGGAATTCGCACAGTGGGCTCCCGAATTGAACTTTGTTACATATTTGGGAGATGTACAATCCAGGGAAGCTGTAAGTTGAGCATTGGTTGATTGTGAGCACGGTTTTTACTCTTGAATTATTTCCAGATCCGTCAACACGAATGGTGCTACGAAGGTTCCAAGAGGTTGAAATTCAATGCCATCCTTACAACCTACGAAATTGTCCTCAAGGATAAAACGTTTCTTGGCAGCATCAGTTGGGCTGTTATCTTGGTAGATGAGGCTCATAGATTGAAGAACGACGATTCGTTATTGTACAAAGCTCTGATGGAGTTTGATACGAACCACAAATTGCTTATCACCGGCACGCCGTTGCAGAACAGTCTAAAAGAGTTGTGGGCTCTTCTACATTTCATAATGCCTCAGAAGTGAGTTGATGTCAGTTGTTTTCTGAGACTGTTATTTAAATGTTCTTTGTTTTTTAGATTTGATACCTGGGAAGATTTTGAAAAGGAGCACGAGAATGCATCGACGAAAGGTTATGGGAAACTCCACAAACAACTCGAACCTTTCATATTGAGGAGAGTGAAGAAGGACGTTGAAAAATCTTTACCAGCCAAAGTAGAACAAATCCTGAGGGTGGAGATGACTTCCATTCAAAAACAATACTACAAGTGGATCCTGACAAAGAATTACAACGCCTTGCGTAGGGGCGTGAAGGGATCATCAACTACCTTCCTGAACATTGTTATCGAGCTGAAGAAGTGCTGTAACCACGCCTTCCTGACCAAACCCGCCGAGTACGAACACCAAAACTCCCAACAAGACCATCTCCAAATGTTGCTGAGAGGCTCCGGGAAGCTGGTGCTGCTAGACAAGCTCCTGATTCGACTACGGGAAACCGGACACAGAGTGCTCATCTTCTCCCAGATGGTCAGGATGTTGGACATCCTCGCCGAATACCTGCAGCTCCGACATTTCCCGTTCCAACGATTAGACGGCGGTATCAAAGGCGAGTTGAGGAGACAAGCTCTGGACCACTTCAACGCCGACGGCTCTCAGGACTTCTGCTTCCTGCTCTCGACGAGAGCCGGCGGGCTGGGCATCAATTTGGCCACCGCTGACACCGTCATCATCTTCGATTCCGATTGGAATCCCCAGAACGACCTCCAAGCTCAGGCTAGGGCTCACCGCATCGGCCAGAAGAACCAGGTGAACATCTACAGGCTGGTAACCGCCCGATCCGTCGAAGAGGAGATCGTGGAAAGGGCCAAGCAGAAGATGGTGTTGGACCACTTGGTCATCCAGCGGATGGACACCACTGGGCGCACCGTCCTGGACAAGAAGGGTTCCTCGAATAACAACCCCTTCAACAAGGAGGACCTCACGGCGATATTGAAATTCGGGGCTGAGGAGCTGTTCAAAGACGAGGACGAAGACGAGGAGCCTTCGTGTGATATCGATGAGATTCTGCGACGCGCCGAGACCAGAGACGAAGCCCCGGCTCTAGTCGGCGATGAACTCCTCTCGGCTTTCAAAGTAGCGAGTTTCGCTGCTTTCGAGGAAGAAACCGAGCCCTCGCCAATCACCACTACAGCTGGCGACGAGGAGAGCAAGGACTGGGACGAGATCATTCCAGAAAAGCTCCGCAAGAAAGTCGAGGAGGAAGAGAAGAGCAAGGAGATGGAGGACTTGTACCTACCGCCGCGGAGCAGGAAGACGCTGCAACAAATCAACCAATCCGAGAGCGACGGTGAGGAGGGCAAAGGGAGGAAGAAGGTCAAAAAGGAAGAGGAGAGCTGCGGGTCGAGCGGCGAAGGCGAAGAATCCGACGACGATAGGCCGAAGAAACGAGGGAGACCGCCTGGCGCGTGTCGAGAGAAAATCAAGAACTTCACCGATGCCGAGCTCCGTCGTTTCATCAAGAGCTACAAGAGGTTCAGTGCTCCTCTGAAGCGCATGGAGGAAGTGGCTTGCGATGCCGAGCTGCAAGAGAAGCCGCTGGCAGAGCTGAGGAAACTCGGCGAGATGCTGCACGAGAGATGCAGGGCGCACATGAACGAACAGACCAAAGAGAATACCGAAGCGAATAACGACGAGCCTAAAGGGCGGAAACGGCTCAGAGGGCCGTCCTTCAAACTGGGAGGGGTTTCAGTGAATGCCAAGACGATGTTAGCTTGCGAGGAAGAGCTGGAACCACTGGATGAGGTCATACCGTCGGACCTAGAGGAGCGGAAGCGCTGGACCTTCGATTGCAAGACTAAATCTGCGCACTTCGATGTCGATTGGGGGCAAGATGAGGACACGAAGCTGCTGAAGGGCATTTATATCCACGGCTTGGGTTCTTGGGAGCAAATCAAACTGGATCCCACGCTGGGTATCGGCGACAAGATCCTCCTGAACGAAGACAAGAAGCCTCAGGCGAAGCACCTTCAATCGCGAGCCGAATACTTGCTGCGGATAATGAAGAAGAACCTGGACGCGAAAAAGGGGCTCTCCAAACCAAAGAAACAACGCAAGAAGGAATCCAAAGCTGCTCCTGTCGCCCTCACTAAAGAAATAATCGAAGACGACGGTAGTTCTAACGATGAATCGAACACGCAAACTTCCGCAAACACTTCAATCACTCCCACACCGCCGACCAAGAAAACTCCCAAGCCGAAGAAAGAAAAGGAGGAGATCGTCGAGGAGCAGAAACCGTTGGATAAAAAAGAGAAAAAGGAGAAGAAGAAGAGGGAGAAGAAAGTTGCAGGTCCAATGCATTTTTCCACGAACGAGACTATAGCACTGAACGTTTTGGGCGATCTGGACCCGTCCATATTCAATGAATGCAAGGAGAGGATGAGACCGGTGAAGAAAGCTCTCAAAGCGTTAGACAATCCCGATCAGTCTCTCTCGGAGGCCGAGCAAGTTCAGCATACGAGGGAGTGTCTCCTGCAGATCGGGGAACAGATCAATACTTGTCTGAAGCAGTATACAGACCCTGAAAAAGTCAAGGAATGGAGGAGCAATCTGTGGTACTTCGTGTCCAAGTTCACGGAGTTCGATGCAAAGAAACTGTACAAACTGTACAAAAAAGCGTGCAAGAAGGTGGAGAAGAGCGAGAAGAAGGAACGAGAGCGAGAGGTAAGCCGAGCGTGCTCCGCGCGCGATCAGGTTGTAGCTTCTTCGTTTCAGGAAGGGGCATCGACCAGCAGGGACAAGCAGAAAGAATCCAGGGAGCACAAGAGGAAGTACGACAGCGATACCGAGGAAAAGAAGCACCACCATTCGGAAAAGTAAGCCTTCAGCTGCGCGAAACCGAAGAAGTGCTAACGACGATTTTTTTTCTCCAGGAAAGAGAAGAGAGACAGGGAGAGCAAAGACAAGGACCGTGAACGGAAGAGGCAGCGAGAGGAGACCAGCGAAGACGACGAATACCGATACGGTCGTCATCGGAAGCCGGGCGGCTCGCAGTACAGACACGAGCAGCCGCCCCACATGGACCACGAGAGGTGGAGCAGTCAGTCGAGGGAGCGGTTCCCTGCCGACCATAGGAGGGGGGAGTTTGAGTACCAGAGACAGGCGGGGTTTCACAAGCGCGATTACCCGAGGCAGGACAAGAGGTGGGAAATTGTGAGTTCGGGCTTCGTGGTTGGTTTGCTGATGGGTTTTATTTCGCAGGTCAGAGAAAGGTGCTGATTGGCGGCAGTTTCCGAGGGGTAGGGAAGCGGCTCCGCCCATGGGGGGGTCTCAGCGACAGATGTACTTCAACTATCCCCAAGGAAGTATTCCTCCGCTGTTTCCGCCAGAACAGCAGTTCGGTAGAGACAGATACCAAATGGGCGGCGACTGGAGACCGCCCGATTATAATAGATTCGATCGCCGTCAACAATAAGTATTGTTTTACTTATTTTGACTAAATTGTACATTTCCAAGTGTACTTTTTTGTATCATAGTAATCGTAGTTAATTTTTTTTTTCTTTGGGAAATTATTGAGAATTTTAATTTGTTATTTATTTAATTGTGATCATTCAATTGTCTCTCAATAATTTTTCAGACTCCTCGCATTTTTTGATTACAAGTGTTTTATAGTTTTGTTGTCGAATGTACATTTTTATTATGCCACGGTGGCGATCTGCGAGATCGATATTAGTTAAGGAGGCCTACCGATGATTGTAAATTGGAATCTAATGTACATATAAATAGATAAATATGTTTTTGATATAATCATGTTCCAGTTGATTTCAATAAATTCCTACCTCCTTTTTAATTTTCCTTCATCATTCATCGTTTACGTAATCTCACGGACCTACAAAGAAGCAATTTTTGAGTCGATTGTGTAAATTCGTCCATGTTACGTGCAGGCGCGATTGAAGGCCTCAGTCAAATGAAGCGGAAGTGACGTCGGTATGCGTAAACCACGGAACTACAAATAAATCTCAACCTGTGTTTTATGACTGATCGAAAGAAGGATATAGTTGTCTTTGTTTATCTAATGATTAGTTCGTGAGGGCAACAGAGTGATGTCATTCAACAGGATCACATTGCAACATACAAACTGAGCCAAATTATTTGACATTGATATATCAAGAGTTTATTAGTATATTACAGGTCTAACAGCGATTTATTTGTCACTTTGAAGTTTAGAAATAAGCGTTAGCTTCAATCACGAATTTAAAATAATGGTGACTCAAAACTAAATAATGATATAGCTCTTATTATAGTCCTGTTAACGTTTTCTGGGAATTTGAATGCAATTGCAAAAAGCCGTTAATTATTGCAGAAAATTTTGAGGAAATATGCATACTTGGAAGTTTTTCTTTCGAGTTGATCCGATTTCAATACACTAAATCTGAATCCAGATTGAATTTGACTCGTATGTCATGGAATTCGTGAGCTTATTGCAAAAAACTGCCAAGAAAACTGTAAAATCGTGAAATATTGAAATTGAGCAAGCAAAAAAGAATATAAAATGATATATATAAAAGTATATTTCAATTAACTGAACCCGTATCTAAGGCACAACGCCGAAAAATTTCGAAATTCAATTCGAGAACATCGAAAACCCCTGTATAAGCGTGCCCAACACGAGACAAGGCGATGTCGAGTTCGCTGACGTCACGATGCACATGCACGAAGTGCAGCATGTGGTTGGCCGTCCCTCTTGTAGTGGGAGAAGGGCACATGGTCCTCGTTCAAACGATGTTCCGCTAGCTGTCTCTCGTTTATTCTTCGACAAGGCGCGCAAAGTGTTGGTCATTCCTCCTTCAGTACTTTCTCGTCGTCGTAACATGTGTTAGGGCTCTGAGGCGAAATAAGTTACCAGTTCGCCGCTGATTTATTACGAATTAACTACCGAAATGGCTGAAGAAAATGTGCAGAGTGACCACAACGTCGAGTACCATCTAGTTACCATGTTCGAAAAATTAGAATCCTTGAGACATGACAGCGCTAAAGCAATTGAAAACGCGAAGATGCCCATGCAAGTGGAAATTCGCACTTTGGAGTTTTGGCGGTCTGTGATATCGGAGTGTTTGGCCTCGTTTATTTACGTTTTCGTGGTCTGCGGTGCAGCAGCAGGTGCAGGGGTGGGTACTCCTGTCCCGATTTCTTCCGTCGTTCTTGCTACAGCTCTTGCATCCGGATTTGCCATGACATCGTTGACACAATGTTTCGGACATATTTCTGGTGAGTCTCACTTTTTTTACTCAGTTCATCGAGTATGTGTAGACGAGATGTCATTTAGTTTTCAGTTGGTCTGTTAATTTTATCTTGTAGGTTATGTGGTTTTTGATACGATCGAAGTACAGATCATAAATCAATGAAACAATAATGTGAAAGAGTCGTAAAATGTTTTTTAGAATGACTCTCAATAATAAGCAATGACGGTCCAATTAGAATTTTCACTCAGAACATTTTCATGTTGGCCACTTTTAATTATGTTTAATAATTGGTGTAATTAACTCGTGTAACAGCAATATTTTTTCGAGAGCAGATGTTTAGATCCAGACCATTTATGAAATGACTTTAATAATTACAACTAACGTTCATTTATCTCATGAGTGGACCGTCTAATTTGAAAGAGGATTGTTTACACTAGGAATGAGAATAAAATAAAATAGACGACGAAGCTCATCACTTTTTATGTTTTTTGTAGGAGCACATATCAATCCGTCTGTATCACTGGCAATGGGGGTGATCAAAAGGATATCCGTTCTGAGAACAATTTTGTTCATTTTCGCACAGTGCGGGGGTGGAATTGCAGGAGCAGCATTTTTATATGGGTAAGTTCATTATGAATATCGAACTTCACCACATACTTTGTATCTGCGCGTTTCGAAGAAAAAACAGGGTGGTAATCTAAGCCCAACTATTTTGGGTGCACCTAGCAGCCGCAAAACTCTTAATCCTCAACTCACTCGAATATGTCTCACGCTGAACAAATAGGAGTAATACATTCATTTGCTGATAACCATGACTGTATGATCGTCATTTGATTACGCCAAACCGTCTATCAGTTCCGCAACCCCAACCCCATCCGCACAATTATCTAAAGATTAAGGAATTCGCGTAGAGGGTGTTCGACCATCAGAGAAGGATTTTGGAATATTTCTGCTACGGGTCGGTGTATCGCCCGAAGGCTTACCATCTGTCAAGACGACTAACTTAGTATCACCTGCCGTTTCAGCTGTGTAACATTCCTTCCACTTTGCCTGCATGCATGCAGAAACGGGGCATCAAGGATTATATTCTGATTCATCGACGATAACATTGTCAGCGAATAGGGGTACCGATGGTACAACCTTGTCGAGGCTGATCAGACCAATTAACTGCCAGTGGCTATTCATAACTCTCAATTATCTCTACCCTTTTAATTGTTATTGATCATCACATGTAATTGAAGACAATTACTGAACCAACAAACACCCTGTATGAAAATTGATATAGGGGTCAATTTATTCTTGGTTTCAACATGGACCAATTGAAATCTGAGTACTATTTTGGAAAGTACACAATTTCCAACCAAATGTGGGTTCAATTGTAGGTCATACAGTCTCAAACTTATGAATTAGCCAACTTACTTCATATTTGTGATCACGATAATAATATACTGTTTTTTATAACCGAAAAGAAACATAGTGAACGAAAAATAACAATATAACCAAAGAAAATAAAAATTTCAACACTCTTCTTCTGTGAATAATCGATGACACAAGGCTATCCGGACAGACTATTTTACTTGACAAATGCGTAGTTACGAGTCATTGACAAAAGTCTATGTTACGAGTGCACAGAAGAAATGATTTCTTTTTTGACAGTTACCTTTTAAATTTTTTGGTGAATGTTTTACTAGTGGTTGCTTAATATTCAAATATATCTTGAAGCAATTTAATTCTACTGGATGTTGCTGAAATTCTCCTTGTAGATAATTCGAAATGATATGCTTCTGAAAACAGGATATTATGGATCGCCCTCGTAGCCGCAAAAAACTCGAATCTGAATCATTCGTTTTGAATAAATAAACGATTGGGCAATGTGTGGTATGTACAGATAATCATTGACGTAACCCCAACCTGCTTTCACTCCCCTATACATAACAACCCCGAACAATTTTCTGTGTTTTTCTCGCGAAGATATATTTATTTCTGTCCCACCAGCTGTTCGAATTGCGTTTATGTTTTTTAATAGTGAGAACGTGAAGATAACTCTGCCATACGGTCTAGATTATACGTACGGAGAACAAGTGGTGAATGATCCCTTTAGCAACAGGGTTGGTTCCGAGTTATTTCATGCGAAGATGATTTTTTATGATTTTATTTAAGCTAGCGTCCAAAAACACGAAAAACTTGATTCCCGGAATATATCCATTAGAACTTGATGTGTTTACATATACAGGGTGATAGAATTCATTATGAGTTGATGAGAAACTGAGAATCGCGCCAATTCAATTTTGGTTGCTTTTTCTAAAGTATTTCCGATTTGCATGAAGTAGTACTAAAAAAGTAGTTTACAAACTGAATACCATATATATTAATGCTTCCTCAATCCTACGTGAAATTATCTTGGGTCGATCCTTTCTTGTTCTCGGGAAAAAAAATTTCAAGTCCGGACCTGTAGAGGCGCCCTTTTTCGTAAGTAATAAATGCGGTCGATGTGTGACAATAAAGAATAATTCTAATACAAAAGTGTGATCATACGATTTGACCCCTGTTAGAAGCTTGTTTGGGAAAGAGGGAGGCACGTATCAAAAACATATAAAGGGTGTTCGTTTATTTCCATAGCACTTGACAATAAAAAATGCGCACAGTGATTCTTTCGTGAATTGTTAGTTTCGTGTCAGAATTTCAAGAAACTCTAGGTACCTCTCTGAAATTGAACTGGATTTTTTGTGGACCATCCAATCACAAGATTTCCTTTTTTGTCGTCGTCCTTGGTCATGCGTTCGAAATAAAAACCGTCCAGCTGCTTCTTTTCACTATCTCCCCCACAAAAGCCTTGGAGTTTTGTGTGCCCGCCAGGTAGTTTTTCATTCTTCCTTCGTCTTTTGTCAGATGCTGTCCCCCGCACGTATTTTGCAGCATTTCAATGGAACCCGGATCCTCCCAATGGTACTTTGTAACAAAGATCGAATTATATTGTAGAGCAAAAAAATCTACACTGTGTTCGAGAAGTAATAGCGGGTTCATGCATCAATGAGATTAGTTAGGGTTCATGCAACGTCAATCAGAAATATTCGTTGTTTTTTTACCGATGAACATGGACGACTTTCTTCGTTAATTATAGTAAATTATATCGGTTATGTAGGGCATTGTGACGTCACAGCTGCTACACGGCCGCGGAAAATGATAGTTGCTTGATTTTTTGGTATATTCGATGACGAAAAATATACCCCCTCATGAATCCATCGAAATATATTGGAACTGACGAATTTTCACTAGGGTATATCTCAAACGAAATTTTCGCACGGGACTCGATTCTGCGGTCCAGCTATAACCCCTACGAGTTCTCATCCCTTAATGGGAATATCCGCGTGGCGAGCCCATCGAAACTGTTTATTCTTTGCACTCATTCACAGGGGATTTGGATGTGTCCACGGGGCCTCAATTGGATTGGCCATGCGAACTGAGAACTCGAATTTTAAATGCCCCCATTATAAAAGTCATCATGTTTCCGTTTTCACACGATCCGGCCGGCAATTTGTTGGGGGAAAACGAAACTTTCTAAAGAAATTTCGGCGAAATGGAACGGCATTAACTGTAATTGAGCGTATGCCAAATGATCGGCGTCTTTTCGTGACTGAAAAAAACAAAGAGGAACCAAAATGACCATTTCGAATAATTTTCAGTCCTTTTTCGAAGCATCGCTGGAAAAAGGGACGGGCGGCAACAGCGCATACTTTGACAAGCTGTCAAGACTCTACTGCCCGAATAAATTCCCCATAAATCATACGAATGATCTCGATGGGATTAGCACCTAAAATACGCACTCGAAAATAGTACGCCACTGAAAAAGGCATCGCGATCGTGAGGCTGAAAGAAGAAACGGAGGTAGTAAAAATAGGTATTCGAAATCGGTAGAGGAAACGGCGAACAAGTGGTGAAAAAACGCCAGGTGGTAGGTATTCCTACGCACGCACACGTGCTCGATGATAGGGAGCCCTTTGGATGCCCTTCGTGTGAGGGTGGACGTCTTAGACGTGTTTGCACGTCTATTTTCGTCTCCGAGACATGTGGCAGGAAAAGTTCAAACAAAAAACTTAAGATAAGGAGGCGAGGATAAGGGTAGAGTCAGACGTTGCGCAGGTTATAAATCTTTTTTTTCTTATCGCTCGTTTTCTCAAAGTAGGGTCATCCAGGTAAAAACCAATTCTTTTCACGATTCACCAGAAATACTGTTGCTGTTTAGTTAATTTTCGGACGTCCCTCGTATGCAACGCCGAGTTTAAAATCGGCGTAACATTTGCGGTAAGCTCGCCACTTGATCGACCCTATTAAACGCTACCCCCGTAATCATTAAAATCCACTTGTTCTCCCATGATACGACTATTGAAAAATTCAATTGATAACTTCAATTCATTGTGTCTCACCCCACTGTACACGAGGCGTGTAATCGTTAGTTTTTTGTCGTCTCATCTTTCGATGCGTTGCTGTTTTTCCCAGCCAATCGTTTTTCTAGTTCGCATAGGAACAGTTCATTATTGGTTTATAGGTGACGCTTTGCATTTTGACATAGCTATGACGTGTCGCGTGTTTTTGTCACTGTCACCGTAATTGAAAAAACTGCAGATCGGACCTACGGTATTGTACTAGATTCATATCACGGAACATTTCTTGAAACCGATATTAAAGTTCCGCCATCTGAACCGCATTTGATGACTTTCATAAGTTCGGATTTTCGGCTACCTACTACGACGTCTAGCTTTTTCTTAGGACCGAAACTAATTTGGGGTTCAACCAATATTTGACGACGAGAGATTTAAAAAACATCTGCTTTCGAGGGCAGATGTTTTTCATTTCTGGGTGGGTTTTTCGATACCTGCTCGGGATGCTCATTAAATTGATTAATTCTGATCATGTGAGATCTTCAAGTCATTGAAATCTTTCATCAATTTCGTAGACCAGAAATTTTGTATACAATATAATAGGAATATTCCTAAAATTTTGGATTATCGCGGTTTACATTCCTGATCTGTGACATGGCATCTGACATTTGACGATTCGATAATATCGCTTACAAACATTTATTGTTGTTGCTTTTCGAATTTGAAAATCCAAACGTTATAATTTCCACATCCTGTTCGTAACCACTATCAATCATTTCAGCTAATTCCCAGACAGTTGTATCTCGAACTTTTCGTTATTGTGAGCAAAGTGTCTCTCTAACCGATTTTGATTATCTCCAAGTAATTTCATTCCCACGTCCTTCAATAAACATTGCAGTGGCGTACCTGATTATATAATTAACAGTGATTTAATTTTACTAGACTCATGTTCATGATTCCTTTATTGTCAACAGTTAGTCATCACATTAGCTCAACTTATTAGTTTTGAATAAGAATTCAGTTAATTCTAGTGGTGTTTGTGTGAATGAGGCTTCCAACTCGAAATGGTTGATACGCCAGTGGAATATTTGTGGTCGTTTCTTTCCCACATGGGTCACATGTGGAATCAACACTTTTTCTTTACACAACGCGACTAACGTATATTTTCCCATTATGCATAATTGGATCGCCTAAAACCACCGGTTCATTTATTTGTTTATTTCCATCGTAACATGTGTATAGCAGGTTTCAATTCTGAATGTTTTTCCCATCTTCCGATGATGACGTAAACATTCCGTTGGATCGGTTTCTCGAATGCATTTATTTCTTACAGGGTAACTATCCCTGGTTACCAAGGCAACCTGTCAGCTGTCATCGAGCATTCCGCTGACATAGCCCCGTGGAAGAGATTCGGCATCGAATTCATTCTCACCTTCGTGGTTGTATTCGCGTACTTCATTTCGATGGACACCTACAGGAAATGGACGGGCACGTCATCGCTCACAGTCGGATCCACGTATTCGGCTTGTTCCTTCGCATCGGTAAGCTGTCATTGTCAAGCAATGTGACAAGTGACAGGTGTCATGTGTTATTTGTTTTCAGATGCCGTATCTGAACCCCGCCCGATCCCTGGGACCATCTTTCGTCCTGAACAGATGGGACAACCACTGGGTGTACTGGTTGGGCCCCATTTGCGGCGGCGTAGCCTCGGCGTTGATCTACGAGTACATTTTCAACACCAAACGGCAGAAGAAAGCGACCGAATCGCACGACGAAGAATCCTCGAGCATCCAATCGGACGACATCGACGGCTACGACGACATCGAGAAACCGAACCCGCCGAAATTCCACGGCTCCACCTACAACAACTACCGCTCCTCAGTGGGCGGCGGCGGGGGGGCGTCGAACTACTGCGGCAGCCTGTACTCGGCCCCCGCGGGCAAGCTGGAGCGCGGGGAGTCCCTGTACGGCGGCACGAAGTCGCTGTACTGCAACTCGCCGCCCCTGACCAGGGCGAACCTGAATCGGTCCCAATCCGTCTACGCCAAGTCCAACTCGGGCATCAACAAGGAGCTGATACCGAAACCGGGCCCTCTGGTGCCCACGCAGTCCATGTACCCGCTCAGGATGAACCAGCACAGCCACGTCACGAACCAGAACGTGCAGAACCAGCTCCAACAGCGCTCGGAGGGGCTGTACGGAACCAGAGGCGTCACTCCGGGCACGGCTAGCAGGCCTGAAACGCACGGAACGACGGAACGCCAGAACTACGCGACCACGGAACGGCAGAGAACTGACAACTACTCGACGACGGAGAGACAGAGACGGGAGCACGGCACCGAGAATCCGTACGGCAGTAGAGGGAACGCCCCCGCGGAAAATAGTGCTGATAATTCCAAGAGCAGAGCCAACAGGCCGGAGTCGATGTACGGGGTTTTGGGGTCTCAGGCGCGCAGGGGGCAGAACTCGGCGCCGTCGGAGGATTCCAATTACAGCTCTTACACAGGAACGAGCGGTGCGAGGGGGGCGTTCAATGCGCCCGTGGCTGTGGCTTACAGTAATCCTGCTAAGGGGTATCCGGGGAGGAGTTGCCCCGGCTCAGCTGCACAGGTAGGACAGATTCATTCAACTAGCTCCACTTCAAGTTCCTATCATCATCAACATTCCCCGAATCCTCAGTATTGAGGTGTTTTTGCTGAATTCGTGATGGGTGAATTGTGAAATGAAGAGGAAATCTACTGAGCAACATATTCAAATCAACCCTCAGACTGAATAAATGTTTATCGCCTCCTAGATCGCCGTTTTTCAGCCAAATATATTGTAAATTGAGACCATAACCTCAAATTTCGTGACAATAATACCAGTTCCATTATTCTGTTGTTGTGTCTTTGTTGACTCTGTTGTTATTTAACATCAGATTACTTTTTTTAATTTATAAACCCTTGTACATAGTTCGAATAAATGTAGTTTTTGTGCCAATTATTATTAAGCTAATGAGAAAATGTCGTTGTATATCCTTTGATGTGCTTGAGTAGAAAAACATCCTGTTTAAGTATGACTGAATAGAGTGAAAGCAACAATAGGTAATGTTCTACCGAAATGTATATATTTTCATTACCTGTCAAACTTTGATGTGTATGTGGACTGTAACAGAATCCTGATTGCTTAATGTTGTTGAATGCTGGCAGAATGTGCCAAATATTTGTCTCGATTTGTACGTTGACATGATGTCACCACTGTAACATAACTTTTGATTATTCACTCAATAAACTGATAACTACAAATGTATCTTATGTATGTTTTCGTGCCTATCCCAAATACAACATGAGTAAGCGACATTCATGAATTCGATTGATGAAAAATTTAAACGAAATGAACAAGATCTCGATCGAACGTTTGTTGGAAACTACAAAAGTTACGTCATGTCGCCATCTAGAGGTTAGTAACGTGACTAGTTTGTAGATTCCATTACCCAAAACTAGTCATTAATAAGTGACGATAGATGGTACCCAGATCGTCAAGCAACAAAAATACCAAGATTGACGTAATTGTTTTTCGATTACCGATGGCCAAAATGTATCGAACATTTTACCAAATTAATCTTCAGAACGAGGATTAATTCTTTCTTCCAACTGAATCATAGGGTGTATTGTGAAAAAAACGAATAGAATCTTTATAAATTGATTTTATTGTTTTGTATACAAAAATTCGTCCACTCACTATAGTATATAAAGAACAATTAGCTATATAATAGATATAGATTCTGAATTGGTATAAAAATGATAACAAAAGCTTCGTTATATCCTTCATGGTAATAAAAAACTTCCAAACAGATGTTTTCAGACACCGATCTAGAAGTCTGAATGATTTTCATGTATCTGAAGTGTGGTTGCTTCATTCAATCACCAATTGAAATCAACCAATTCCAAAGGTCAATCAATATCTTGTTTCAATATTTCCGAAAGCTCAAAACGCTCGTGTTCCTTTTCAATTTGATCTTGCATTAAACTTTCCAAACTCTCTTGGAACCTTTGTCTGAGGGCAATATTTTCTATATTCTCAATTTTGACTTCTTGCTGTAACCTTTTCGCTTTCAAATCCGCCAATTCGGCGTCGATTTGTTCTATCCGTGACTGGATGGTTCCTGAAAATTTGGATAAATATGAAATTCATGTAATTACCTGAATAAGTATCTTACCTTTTTGGACAGGGAGTCTATACTGATGTTCGTTATAGGACATGCTAGAAGATGGTTGCTGTTGATAATAGTCTAAATCTTGCATAGGGTTTGGAGAACTCTCAAGGTCTCTGAACATGTCACTGGTGAATTCAGTTAGTAACTTTGATTCCGCTGAGTTATTCTGAAAGATAATTAATAATTTTCAAGTACAGTCCTGTGCCATAGAAAATAGATACTTGAAACTTACTAGAACAGAGTTTGAATCTGTCAAATGACTGTCATCGCCAGAGTTCTGACTGTTTTCATCAAGTACATCTAAGACATTCAAATGTGCATCCTCTTCTTCTGAATCACTCACATCTCCCCCAAATATATCATGTTCAGCAACATTTTTGGGAGGTTCACTTGGGTCTTTTTTAATAACTGTGCCCTTATTGACTTTATTCTCATCTTCTTCATTGATGACTTCCCATTTCACACTCACCTTGATTTACATAATCAGTTGACTAACAATTATTTCATGTAACACTATACTTACAGCATCATTATCTAATCGAAGTAGCCTTTTTACTTCCTTCTCAATTTCAGGTGCTTCAACATACTTTTTCTTCAATGTTTTTCTGAACCGCCTTTTCCTGACATTTTTTGCTGGAGGAGTGATACCGTGGGGATACAAGTATTTCTTCTCAACTTTATTTGGATCTTTCTTCTTTTTCTGTGGCGAGTCTTCATCTCTTTCTGAGTTAGTTGGATCATCATCTTCTTTACATATCAACATTTGACAAATGTCTGCAGTTTTGTAGAAACCTTTGCCATCAATAGTTTTGAGAGACTCGACTATTGTTGGTAAATCTACAACTTTTGCAGTCATCAACCAGTGGTCCATTCGTACCTCACCATGGCGCATATCATTCTCTATTTTAATGGTAACTCTATCTTTCAGATTGCTATTACTTCTCACTGCTTCACGCAGAATTTTAGCAGGTTCCTAGAAATGAAATAGATAATACAGGGCTTCTTATTGAAACTAATCGTATGAAAAAAATAAGATAAAAAGGGACTAACAGCAGGTAACCGCAATATGAATTGGGACTCCAACTCAGCCGGCGCATCAGCGTTCATTTTAAAAACAATAATAACACTATTTTTTAATGAAATTCACGTAAAAACACTAAACGTTTCCTCGTACACAGATATCACAACAAACCGCTACACTGTTCGATTGTCTGTGGAACTGTGGCAAATTAATGACAAATCTAGAACATGCTTAATGTTTGAATGGCATTTGACGGGGTCACATTGCAGGTTTCTATAATATCAAAGAACAAAGACCAATATTAGTTCTATTATACTCCCCAATGTTGGCTAACTTGTCCGAAATTTCAGAGAAGTCTTGAATGGTCCAAGCACAAAATCTAAAATGGCGATGTCATTGTTGTCAACAATTCACGGGAGCAATAATTTGTTATAGTAATCAAAGATATGTGTAGAAGAATGGAACACTGATAATAATATTTGAGGAATTGAATAAATTTTGTATAGTAGATGAACAATGAACGGACTAAGTTTCAGTGAACTGTGTTGCCTCTTCTGTTGTCCACCTTGCCCTAGCAGGATAGCAGCTAAACTGGCTTTTTTACCACCTGAACCAACTTATGAGTTTATGTCTGATGAGAATGGGAAATGCAGTTTCGCACTGACCGACCGAGCTGAATGGCAGTTTTCAGAAAGAGAAAAAGAAAATGTTGAAGTGTTTTTCACAAGAACGAATCGAGGGAATCGAATTGCCTGTTTGTTTGTTAGATGCAGTAGCACAGCCCGGTTCACAATTCTATTTTCCCATGGAAATGCAGTGGATTTGGGACAAATGAGCAGTTTTTATCTAGGACTTGGATCTCGTATAAACTGTAATATATTTAGTTATGATTATTCTGGTTATGGTGTAAGTGCTGGGAAACCTTCTGAGAAAAATTTGTATGCAGACATTGATGCTGCTTGGCAAGCATTGAGGACTAGATATGGCATAAGCCCTGAGAATATCATTTTGTATGGCCAAAGTATTGGCACTGTACCAACTGTCGATTTAGCTGCTAGATATGAAGTGGGAGCTGTGATATTGCATTCTCCTCTTATGTCTGGAATGCGAGTTGCCTTTCCTAACACCAAAAGGACGTGGTTTTTTGATGCCTTCCCCAGGTTAGTTGAATGTCTGTTGGTATTTATTCAGTGACAACAACCAACAAGCCAAAATATTCATGATATCTGAGAAGTGTATTGTTCAGTTATTTGAAAGCAATAGAGCATAGCTTGAGTGATTTGATTCAGTATTATTTTAGAAGAAGAACCATTGAAAAATCTGTTATCAAATTGAAATGGTTACTCAATTTTAATGAGCATTTGCATTGTTTTGACCATGGATGTTGTTATCTGATAAGAATAATGCAGATCCAAATAATAATGTGCATATTTGCTGATGAAAATTATAATTAGATAGCAAAATTTTCAGATGATAAAACTATATCACAACTGATAAATCAATACACTCTAAGTGCCATTATGTAGTAGCCAATAACAATCTGAAATGGATATAATTGAATAACAAACCATTTCATATGCAATATTCTTGTTTCAATATGAATTAAATAACATTTTTATTGCATTACAGTATTGATAAAGTTCCCAAAGTAATGTCTCCCACACTTATAATTCATGGTACAGAGGACGAGGTTATAGACTTCTCCCATGGACTGACTATTTTCGAAAAATGCCCCAAAGCTGTAGAACCCCTTTGGGTTGAGGTATGCATGATTTATTATATTTCCATTCAAACTACAAATTGATTACACCAACAGGGTGCTGGTCACAATGATGTTGAACTGTACACCGTTTATCTGGAAAGACTTAGACAATTTGTGATGGTAGAACTAGACAACTGACAAATACTAGCAGGCGAAGATGTCACGTTCAGTTCCGGTACTACGAGTTCCGTTGGCGAGAAGTTGCTCTAGCCAGCACTAGCAGGACCGGCTCTCAAAGACATTACTCAGCTGGATTCCTGCATTGAAATTATCACACATTTACCATTATTGACAATTTGCCGCAGTGTTCCGCCAGTGTGTCTCACGGCATGCCACTGTATACTGCTCGAGACCACTCGCTCTAGCCCTATGCATTTTTCTACTTTATGTATATAATTGTTGATCGTGAGTGAACGTTTGAAGACAATCTTCCAAAGTGATGCAATATTTTTTAGTCTTAATTACTTACATGCAGATCAAGGTTTCTTACGTCAGTCGTGTTCTCATTTTATTTATTAATTATTTATTGAATTTACGAAATTGGAAATTTTATATCTGTCATTTCAGTGATTCGGTTTATTCAATATTTTTATCTTTTTTTTTTATATTTACCCATTAGGAATTAGATGTTTGTATAATTATTATTTTTAAACATGTATGTTACATTTTTCTGGAAATGCTCTTTTTCAAAATATGTTATTCTGATTTATCTAATTCAAAAATAATACCTTTTTATTTCAGTTTTGTTTTAATTCGTATTCAATAAAAATACATTTTATATGATAATATTTCGGTTCGAAGTTTTTTATTTATTTCTTCTATATTCAGCAAACCTCGTTTTGGCCGTTTTTGTTCGATTTAATACAATCTTTAAGCAAACAATTCTCCAGTTTCAAGGTTTCTCAATATTATTTTCGTTTAAGTTTAATATTTTATCCAAGAAGTGTGACCCGTTTGAGTTCTTCGAAATTTACATGATTATAGGAACTGACACATTTTCAATGCAATAATTGCCAAGATCCGAGTTTACTTGAAGAATTAATCATAATTAGCAGAAATCACAATTTCGTTTAAATTGTGCGACATCTCTTGATTGACGTGATAAGTTCAATAATGACTGATACGGTTTCCAATAGATGGCGCCATAGACTTTCCACGAAGTTAGCGACACCTCTTGACATTAGTGATAAGTTCAAGAATGACTGATACAGTTTCCTTAGATGGCACATAGTGTGACATCTCTTGACTGAAGTGGTAAGTTCAAGATTTACTCGTGCAGTTCCCAATAGATGGCGCTATAGATTCTAATCTGCGATTTTATTTAAAAATAAAATTCAAAATATGCAAAAAGAGACGCGATGGAAATGTAAAGTAAAGCAGGCTTTGTGCCACACTTTCGCAGTCGTCTTAAAGGACATGACCTATATTCGAAGACCCTACGAAGTTATATACCACCTAATCAGAGATGACACCAGAAAATATACGAAATAGATAGGTACGTGAATATATTTTAAATCACGCGATTGTGTTCGTACCAGGATATCAAAGATACGAGCTCTGCTGTTATGTGGTCTGTGAGCTTGACCTTTCAGACTTGAACATGATAATGGATTTTGAAGTAATTCTTCGTATTGAATTTTTATTATGGATTTCAGCAATGTTACGTAACCATGTTTTTTATTTGTTTGTTTCGTGATTAACGTTTCAATCCAAAAACACTTTGAGAATTCAGGCATTAAGCACGAGATTCTTGTTTTTAATCCCATTTTCTAACCTTCAGACGAATAAACATTAGATACGAACGGATAGGAATGAATTGTAAACATTATGCAACGCTATCTAATTGATGGCGAAATTTTCTAGTGGCTGCTACAACTTCTATTCCCGATTTCCAATAGTACGGTAATTCCAAATTCCCAAATTGCGGCTACCCAACGTCGTAATTCGTATTAATTTATTGAGTGCACGCAATTTCCTGCACTTGATAGAAGTGATTAGATCATTAATTCCAATTGCATTCCGTTTATGACCTAGGTAAAGGCATCAGGGGCAAAAGTAAACTGCTCAAAATGCAATATAACAATCTGTTCCGAAATGTACATATTTCCCCAGAAAGCATACAAAATACAAATTTTTTTACTGTAATTAATGCATCCACGACAGTAAGATGGTTTAATTGAAAAATAAACCACCAAACTCCGCTCCTTCCATGACACTCTGTAAAAATGAAATATGCCGAGTTGACCTGTTCCCTTGCGCATGTTCACCCTGCAAGAATATCTAAGTTACCCCCAGAATTCACATGTAGTTTTCAATACAAACATTGAGAAATCATACCCCGTTGAGGGTTGAAACTTTCACGTTGACATGTCCGTTTAGACCTCAGCGAACCATGGCGGAATACTACGAAAAGTTCATTGATTTACAAAATAAACTTCGGCGAAGGTGAGTCCAGTCAGATGATTTCTTGTTACACTCGTTCTTTGACGAATAATTTTGTTTATAGCGAGGAGGAGCGTTTGAAACTAGAACTGAAGTTCAGTGAGATCATTCAAGTCACAAGGGAAGAGTAAGTAATTAACCTAAAAAATTAAATTCCCAATTATTGCACCAGGACACGTAACTCAACGAATGCACTGTATCACCTCACCTCGAAATGTTTATTACAGGGAACAACTTCATTACAGAAAATTGAGGCACCAATACAAGATTTTCTTGGAGGAAGACCGGAAGCGGCAGGAAAGGAATGAGAAAATCCTCAGTGCCCTGGAAAAAATTGACGCGCGAATCTCTAGATTGTCATCGCGTAGTGACGTTTATCAGAGACCCAGGCGGCTGTGTCGTAGCTGTCAGCGTGCTTGCGCGATATCAAGATACCCATGCACGGATGACATTCCGAGAGGTGATTATGAGGAGAAATGTCAGACGAACGCAACGAAGAAAATGGATATTTTCGACGAGTGCTTGAAGAGCTTGAAGGAAACTCCGAAAAGTGTGACCAAACAATTCGAACGAATTGGTACTACAGAATTGGATAATCTTAGGGAAGGGTTGAATAAGAAGTTTGATAGTAACCAAGCTAACTCTATAGCAGCGGAAATAATGAATTCAATATACTCTAGACATTACCAAAAGGATTTATCGAATACTTTGGTGGATCCACCGCTGAAAGAAAATAATACAGACGTCCCTTTCAGAGGTACCTTACCAGAGACATCTGTAAAAAATGTTTATAGTGTTGAAAACAAACCCAGTATTGAGAATGTTGCAAACTCTGAGAAACAGATGCCAGTTATAAAAAATAAAGAAGATGAATCCAAAATTACGCGGGAACTGAATTGTCCAACCAAGGAAACTTATTTCGTAGACCATGGCAGTGAAAACACCCCTGATCCAAAAAAATATCAACAAATTTCCCATTCAGACATTGAGAAACTGGAACAAGAATTACCAACCCTAAACAACCTTGATGACCAAAAAATACCAGCGAACTCTACCCCAAACGTAAAACTTCCACCAAAAACATTGGTAGAGGAGCATTTTGAAGTTAAAGATCAGCAGCTCTCCAAAAAAACTATGAATATTGAGCAGTATGAAGAACCTGATGAGAATATTAAACAGTACGAACCCCAGTATAACGGGAAGATGCTTGAACAGCAGAATCTCGATGAAAAAAGCTGTGTTCCACAACAGAGTGACGATACTGGTCACGGTATTGAACAGCAGAGTGTTGATGAAGATAAAGAACATGTTGAACAGTACGTGCAACAGGTCGATAAAAACGGGAAAGTAATTCAAAAGTCATGTGAAGAACCTGGCGAGATTAATGGGCAGATCAAACAGCAGCAATATGAAGAAACTGGTGAAAATGTTAACCAGTACGAACCTCAGTACGACGAGAATGGTCAAATCATTGAACAGCAGAATTATAATGAGACTGAGCATCATTACGATGTAAATGGACGAATAATTCAGCAGCAGTACGAAGGAACTGGTGAAAATGTTAACCAGTACGAGCTTCAGTACGATGAGAATGGACAAATCATTGGACAGCAGAATTATGAAGAGACTCAGCATCATTACGACGAAAATGGACAAATTATCCAACAGCAGTACGAAGAAACTGGAAATAATGTTGAGCAGTACGAGCCTCAGTACGATGAGAATGGGCAAATCATTGGACAGCAGAATTATGAGGAGACTCAGCCTCATTACGATGAGAATGGACAAATAATTCAGCAACAGTACGAAGAAACTGGTGAAAATGTTAAGCAGTACGAGCCTCAGTACGACGAGAATGGAAAGATTGTTGAGCAGTACGAGCCTCAGTACGACGAGAATGGAAAGATTGTTGAGCAGTACGAGCCTCAGCATCATTACGATGAAAATGGACAAATAATTCAGCAGCAGTATGAAGAAACTGGCGAGACTCTTAAACAGTACGAGCCCCAATACGACGAGAATGGACAGCTGATTCAACAGCAAAACTTCGCTGAAAACACCGAGCATATCGATCAATACCAGTACGATGAAAATGGGCAAATCATCGAGCAGCAGTACGGAGAAACTGCTCAAAACATGTACCAGTACGAGCCTCAGTACGACGAGGCTGGGCAGGTGATTCAACAACATGATTACGAAGACCAGTCGCATTTGCAATATGATGAAAACGGTCAACCCATTCAGCTTTATGATCAACAGTACGCGGATTTTGGAGCATCAGAATCTCAAGAAGACCCTCATGGACCCAAAGGTGACGATAAGAATACTGGGTATCAAAATAAAGTGATGGACATGTTGGATACTGATACTGAAAGTTTGAAGCAGAACACTAGCAAGATTTCGAATGAAAGTGATTTCGATTTTGGCAGTGGCTAGTATTATTTAATTGATTTATTACTAAGATTAACTGGTAGGGAATGAGATATGTATTTGAAAAAGATAAAGTCATTAATTGTGATGATAATAAATAAAGTTTATCTTAAAAAGGAATATAAAATACTAGCTGTGCTCTCTTGGGGTTGCAGGTATGTTACTGATGCGTTGCTTAAGGAAAGGTAATGAAGAGTAATACAAAAAATCATGTAATTATGCTTGCCTAGAAATCTATTTACAAAAATCGATTAACTAATAATGTTAAATAACGTATACTTCAAAATAAACACATGAAGTGAAACAAATTCAGATCGAGTATTATTTCAACTTCTTTCCCATAATATATAACTAATTCAAAAACAATCACTTTGGCAATTAAGTAATGATGAACAGAATCGTACTATTTCTAATAAATCATATTTTCACCATAAAAATCATATATCACCGATCAATTCCAATTTATTGTTTTAATTTGCCATCCCCTCTCATCTTGACATTCCTGAGCTGTCAAAATGACATTTATAAATGCATTTGAAAAGGTACAGCGTCAGTTTGGTGACGCATAAATATAATTGACCTATAAATTATTAATACATTGAGAATATAAATTTCATACCTCAAAGATGTGACACGTCGTACAAAATTAACTGTATTTCAGTCGTTCGATATTTCCTAAACTAAATTCCTCTCAATCCAGTCAATGAAGTTGGTGACTCTGGTGTAAACCCCGGGCCAGCCCGCTTCTGCGCACCTGAATCCGTACGAAACAATCCCTATCTGATAAAAAGTCAAACTCTTGCCTTGAATCTTCCCGAACATGAGAGGTCCTCCCGAGTCCCCGCTACAGGAGTCTTTCTTCCCGCTCAGCCATCCTGCGCAAACGACCCTATCGTCGATGACAGTTTTCTGGCCGAAAGCCCTCTGGCAGTTCGCGAGGTCTACCACAGGAATTTCGGCTACTTGCAAGGTCGGACTGGAAGGGCCGTCTGAAAAAATCAGCAAGATGACGCGGCGGAAGAAGCAAATGTTTAATACACAAACACCATTTGTCGTTATGATGAAAAGCATTCGTTCACAGACAATTGAAATGTTCCTCACTAATCACTATACCCCACTGGGAAACTACGCATGACTTTCCACGATTTAATTACAATAATAATCATCAGAATGTCGACATTAAACATTACAGCCAATTAGGTTATGTTTTCATTATTCGCTGCCAATTTCATAGTTCGGCTGTACTCGGCTACTATCGGAGAGATAATACCGTGAATTAGGCAGCAAACCGTATATGTCAGACGTATCTCGTAACGTAATCAACACAATGCATGCTCAGCTGTCATAATATCACAGAATTATACAATAATTATTGTATAATTCTGTGCATAATATACATTCACGTTGTCAATGTGCAGCCTAAAGTGTCTAATCTAAGGTGTAAACCCAGCAATACGTTGTAAGACTTACTAAAATGTAGTGCTCCCCACCCAGCTACAACAGGGGTGTATTTAAGGAAAGTGTTGGACCTTAAAGGCTCTGCATGTGGTAGGCAAATCGGCCAAACTCGTGCTGAAAGAAAAATACGAAATCAGTGTTCGTTTTATCGGGCGAATTTTCTGAAAACTCACGATTCTTTGGTGACCGTTCCAGAGTTAGTATGGCTATGTCGTTGGTATACTGCACTGGGCTGTAGTTTTCGTGTATTTTAGCTTTGATGAGTCTGATGTCTTCGGGCTGGGCACCATCTTCGTCGTCGTAGAGATCTAGGTCTCCAAGTCTAGCTAAATATCTGGAATTCAAATTTGAAGCATTGAAAACTGGGATTTTTTCCAATACTTAATCGCGCTGTATATTCAGTTGCCAAAACAATTTTTTATATGAGTAATTCCACTTGTTTCTTGTTATGATAGTAGCCGATTATTCGTATGGCGTCTCTTTGATAATAATACGTAATTTTCTAGATAAATAAACAGGCAAACAGATTATTAGTTATTTGTAATTAAATTCCAACAATAACTAATATAGAATTATGCTATCAAAGTTGTTGTTCAATTCAAGAACAAAAATCAAGTGATTGCCCGAGTAATACGTCATATTATTTAGATTTATAGACTCACAAATCTTTCCTGTTGTGAACACAGTGGGCAGCTGTCAGAATATGTCTGTCCGATATCAAACTCCCCCCACACAACCATTTGGGGATGCTGGGGTTTTTGGTGTTTTTGTAACCTAAAGCTACGATGAATGGAAATTCATCTGCAATGAGAAATAACGAATCAGGGTGGGCGTTATCCAGAATTTTGTTCTATGGATTGAACTGTTCCATGTCAAAGTTGGACGGATGATGAATCGAGTACAGACATACGTTCACCCTAGGGTGTGTATTAATTGGAATAATGAATAGTAATGCGTTTATAAGTAATGAAGGAAATTCCTGTATTTGTGTTTGCATCAATAAACAGGATATTAGGAAAATAGTGGGAAATTCCTATAAGCAAATCAAAAAGTAAATCACGTCCGCCCAAGAAAGATGAATATACCACTTTAGTATGCATTATTCGTTATCAAAAGCGCGTGTTATGGAAAATATATGCGAAACCACTATAAAATTTGCATTGGAAATTAAATCAACTTGTCACCCAAATGCGATCATCATTAGTTTGAATATACAGGGTATACCAAATCAACGCTCTACAGGTAATATCTTGCTTAAAACAAACTTTTCATGTCTAAATGGACCCCCTGTATATTTTCATTCAGAGCTACACGTGTCATTAAGTCAAACAGCGTGTCTGTCATTTTCCAGCGATGTTCTGAGGAACATCCTGTATATATGAAATTTTCTAATTACAATTAACTTTCTCCTATTTCTCCACGATTCTAAAATTATCACTTGGTTATAGAAAAGCTAGCCCCAGAAGAACTTTTTATCTCCGTTCATCAGACGCGAGGTCAACGGAGGCCAGATTTCTTAATATATTTTCGATTATTTTCGCTTCCGAACGAGTCTGGTCAACTTGGACGACCCTGACCATAACAATTGCCACACTTGAAATGCTCGAGTGGTGCAATTAACAAATTATTGCACCAAAGTCAATGCCACCTGCTCTTCATTTCGTTGGGGGTATAATGTCCAAATTTGGAGTGCGCATGTTCACCGTGCGTCGATTGAAGTTAGGCAGGGCAGGCCTTACGTATTTTGTTCACGTTTCGAGTCGTACGAGAGAAGCTGTTACAATGAGATTGTTACAATTAGATTGATGAATGTACATTATCGTTATATATCGTTATATATTATAATTAGATATTGATCAATCTTAACTCTTTGGAAAACTGTATTTTTATATCGATTCAATTCGTAGGGCTTACTATTTTTAGAAGCCGGACCTGGTGGCATTTGAATTCGTAAACATTTGACATTGGCGGGAAAGCTCATCATTGGTTGAACAGAACGATGACTCACAGATCTGCGCAGTGATGTTAATAAAAAATGACACTACAGAATGTTTACTTATATTGTGGTATTCGTATGACAAGTTACTATTATTTTGACACTTCCGCGAGTAATTCAACTCACCAAGCTTAGCTGGCACACCCCCCACCACCCTATAATTCGTCACATTACTGAAACCACACTTCGGTTCATCCAGAAGCCTCACAGCACCCCCTTGGTTCTGGTTCCTTCCGTTGGTGGTTCCTTCTGTGACTTCTTTCGCTTGCACGTCTATCAAAGTCGTCGTGGAAGCGATCTGCGGACAACAAACGTAAGGGGTATCCCCGTCGTAACCGCAAGTCGAAGTCCGGAGATAATTCACTGTGTCCGGATCCTGGCTCCTGGTCCTCAGGAGCCTCAGCATGACGTCACATTCCAAGAGGCTGACGCACAGACCGTACTCCTGCTTGGCAGTGTAGCATGGCGTACCCTCTGGTACTGGAAGATGGAATTAATCGAGAGTCAATTGTTTGTAGTCGTTTTACCGCCAAGTCAATAGGTGGCGCTACTGTAGCTGGCTATTTTCACGGGGTTGTGGGTGTGTTGGTGATGCGAAATATGGACGAAAATTACTCTTCAAACGGCTTGTACATCATGTCAAACTTTGGGAACAATCAGCGCAGAACTTTTCGAGTTTTTGTTTTTTTTCCTTCCTAAATGACGGCAAGCTCGTAGATTATCAACACTCTGTACCTGGTTTTTAAGATCTTTGGAATAATAATCACGTGATTACGTAATGTTCATTGACAAATTGAGTTGAATTGAGAAAACACAGAATATTCGTATTTATTCAAAGTAAATTGATATCCTTGACGACTATTGAATTGATTTGTAATATATATGTCAAGTTTACATCATTTTATCTGATCCGCATAATAATATCACACGTTCACAGCGTAATATAATAATTATTTTTAAATATAACAGAAATTGCAGTACACAATATGTACAGGGAGTTGCCGGAAATGACTCCATTTTGAACAGACCATCCTGTTATTATATGGTTTTTCGATTTGTCTGTCAATTCGGAAACGTTGCATTTTTGACTGTTAGTATGATTTGGGCAACTGCAGCTGTCAAATATTATAGATTTATTATTATTAACTAGGTAGTAACTATAGTATCATGAGATTTTGCGTGTATACAGTTTGGGTCACCCGGTATATGTCGTGTGTACTGTATAAGTGGTTATGAGTCATGGATTAATGTTTGTTTAGAAAGAATATTCTAAATAAATTATTCTGACGTAGGGTGAACGTCAACTCATCCCTTATTCCTGAAATAATCTTGAGATTAGCAGGGAGGGCATAGGCATAAATCTTTTTCTCCCAATCATTGCTCTTGTGTAGATTGCATGAAAATTCAATTCAAGCATGGTATTTAACGATGATAAATAATGATTAGCTGACCAATTATGTAAAACCAACCAAGAAAATGAGGCCTAACTGAGATTAATGTTTGTTTAGAAAGAATATTCTAAATAAATTATTATTCTGACGTAGGGTGAAAGTCAACTCATCCCTTATTCCTGAATTAATCTTGAGATTAGCAGGGAGGGCATAGGTACAAATCTTTTTCTCCCAATCATTGCTCTTGGTATTTATTAACGATGATTAATAATGATTAGCTGATCAATTATGAAGACAACAAAGAGAAAAACAACAACAAAAACAACCAAGAAATTGAGGCCTAATTGATATTTCCTTGATTATATGTGTTTCTTCTGTGCTGCACCTCAACTTCGAATGTGACACCAAATACAGAATAAGTCAGGACTTTAAGGAACTTCGCCTGCATACTGTATGATGAGAAAAAATACTCACTTTGTCCTTGCACCCATCCTAGTAGAGCAGTCCACGCCAAAATATGGCTTAGATAGTACATTTCACCTGGTCAACGAACTTTTCCCCACGAACTTATATTCACGAATATTGCGGAAACTTGTCGTCTATCAAAACAAATCCTAGCCACTGACACTGTCTGTAAGCTCTGTTATTTTATAATATTAATACGACACCGCCTGCCCCGCCATGGTCAATAGAGATACAGAAGGTCGACTATGATCGTAGGTTGATCGCAGACCAAATATCCTCTGTATACGATGGACGTACAGATATTCGCGCGAATATCGAAAAACGCGACTGGGGATCTACCCAAGGTACAGGATTTCCAAGTGATTATAGTCATCATAAATTTTGTTTCGACCAAAAAGAGATAAACAACTCTTCGGGGAAAGATCTCGACGACAATATCCTGTTTGAGACTTTTACCTTCAACGACGTCTAGTTGTTAATTTTTAGCAAAAACGTTGAACTATGAATCATCGAAAATATTGTAGTCTGAACTGAAAGTATGAGTCATGCTATTTACTTTTGGGAAACCTTGTCAATTTCTGGTTTAGGAAATGATTAGTTGACACTTTCAAGAGTAATAAATAGGCAAAACATAATAATAAATAATTAATCGGATTATGACTACGTCACTGGAACTGGCCCAGGAATAGGGAAAGATCACGTACCGCGAGGTGGCGCTGCGAATGACAAAATGTCATCGGATTGAGGTGTGAACAACAATAGCACAGGTTCGTTTTGGAAATTTGAAATTCGTGTTTTCGTACCGAAATACGTAAATACCAACAAACATTTTCATTCAAGTTAGTCGCATGATGAAAGTAATTTTATCGATTTAGCGAAGCCCTAGAGGCATCTTTCAATCAGTCAGAGGAGTCCGAGTTCTGACAATCTCCTAATATAGGCAGCAGAATTTAATTAAAAAATATTTCAATCATCCTGTACACACATTTCGGTATCGCAGAGATGACTAGTTTCGATTATTCAACCCTATTAATCATGCGTAAAGGAATTGGCAGACTGATAAGACGACACATATTACTCAGTCGATTTTAAACCTCCGTTGGGTTCGGACGTGCGTGACGAAAAGACTTTCTCGTGCGGTGAAAAGTTTTCGCGAGTGTTTCCAGTGATCTCGTGTGTGTGTGTGTGTGTGTGTGTATGTGTGAGCTTCAAGGACAGTTTGAGAGTGGGCATGTTGAGAAAAATAAATGGGTGAGTTTTTTTTCTCGTCACTTCACACAATTGAACGATTTCGAAATTTTCTATCATGATACATAGGGTTTTTTTATTGAAATTTATTGATTTCTTGGTGAAATTGTTCTTTCAAAGCGCCGTTTTCAATGTTTTCTCATGATGAATACATAATGAATGAACCCTTTCTTAACATTCAAGAAAAGAAGGTGAAATTCCAACTTTGTTTTAATACCGAATTCGTGTACTATATATAAAAAAACACGAAGTACCAACAAAAATGTTATAAAATTGTTGAAAATTTTATAGATTCATTTTTAATTTTGTTATAGATAGGCATGTAACGTCTGGAAAACAAAGAACTAGGATAGAAGGTGTAACTACTACTACCAATCGGTGAGTGATTTTTTGATTCCTGTAACTTTTTCAACCCCACATTGAGCTTTTGTCTCCCCACTCAAAAATTGTTCAGAAAACCAGTCAGCAGACAATTCTGGAAAACATCTATATGCCTCAATCAATTGAATTCACTTTCAAATATTTCACATTCCACTTAGGGACTTAGATCGATAGCCTATTGGATCAGTGTAAATTAGTTCAATAAAGGCTATTTATTATTATTATTGAAATTGTCGATTATGATTTTTCGAATTCCGATATTCATTCTTGAGTTTTAATTATTTTTTTTTTCATTCTTACAGGTAGTAAGTAGTTCTTCTAGAAAAAGGTAAGTGATTTTTGGGTTTTGCATGACTTTTTGCACGAATTACAGCGGGTGCACCCACAATATTCCGACGAACTACGGAATTCGTAGGATCATAGAGAATCCTCATGACCGGGATATACGTATACAGTATGTCCAAATTGCAATTTCTAGACTTTTCCAAATTACATAGGCCTACCTTTTTTTTTCATGAAAAAGTGTTTTCAAGTGACAGGTCGTTTAACACACAGTACATCAGGATACTGAATAGAATGTTTATTTTCGAATTGAAATCATCGACATCGCAGTAGCAGAAGTAACAGTCGTCTCCAGTGCGATGGTACAAATCAAAACTACAATCGAAAATGCGCTTGAAGAAATCGAGCATGCCGTCAAGTGATTCACAGCTACAAGTTCCACCGAAATTCAAATGCGGTGGGTCGAAAAGCGAATTTTCTACCCGATCATTAACGACAGTTGACAACCTCACCCGATAACACGCGCGGTACCCTTACGAGGGGAGAGTATCGACTTTTGGTGTTTGTAAGTTTTCCTCTTTGCAAAAGAGGCCGTCACCTTAAGAAGTCGGTATGACAGTGTTTTTCGTGGTCGTGGGAGTCTTCTTAGTTCTTGATGTAGGTAGAAATTCGCTTTTCGACCCACCGCATTTGAATTTCGGTGGAACTTCTAGCTGTGAATCACTTGACGGCATGCTCGATTTCTTCAAGCGCATTTTCGATTGTAGTTTTGATTTGTACCATCGCACTGGAGACAACTGTTACTTTTGCTACTGCGATGTTGAGGATTTACACTCGAAAATGAACATTCTATTCAGTATTTTGATGTACTGTCTGTTGAACGACTTGTTACTTGAAACACTTTTTCATGAAAAAGAAGGTAGGCCTGACGATTAAGATGACAAGATTCCAAATAAAGTGCATTTTGCAATTTTGTGAAAATGCCAAAGAACGCATTTCAGGAATTATTTCATTTCAGGAATAATTTTTTTCAGGAATTATTCTTTTTCAGGAATTATTTTTTTTTCAGGGATTACTTTTTTCAGGAATTATTTTATTTCAGGAATTATTCTTTTTCAGGAATTATTTTATTTCAGGAATTATTTTATTTGAGGAATTATTTCAATTCAGGAATTATTCTTTTTCAGGATTTTTTTTTTCAGGAATTATTCATTTCAGAAAAGGGTCCATGGTGTTCGAGTAAGTATCATCTGGTGAATTCATTCAGATGATCAGTTCTTCGTTCTTTTCAAATGGCCCATTACGATTTTCCGATTTGAAAAATTAAACAAATTCGTTTTATTTTGAGCTTGAATATTCTTTTATGAATGGTTCTTCGTGGATTTTTAGACACACACATAATCTGAAACAATATAAAGTGCATTTTGCAATTTTGTGAAAATGCCAATCAAAACGAATTTCAGGAATTAATTTTAATTTCTGGAAGGGGTAAATGCGGTTCGAGTATGTATCTGATTTCGTTCAGATGAACTATTCTCAGTGAAATAAGTGAAAACAAATGAAATAATAGCGGTTTATACTTTTCAGACCCACAATCTGAGACAATATGAAGTGCATTTTGCTATTTTGTACAAATGCCAATAAACGAATTTCAGAAATTATTTTATTTCTGGAAGGGGTAAATGCAGTGAAATAATTGAAAAACGTGAAATGAGTGCCGCGTAGACTTTTCAGAGACGTAATATCTGAAACAATATATGAAGTGCATTTTGCAGTTTTGTACAAATGCCATTGAACGAATTTCAGGAATTGATTTCAATTTCTGGAAGGGGTAAATGCTGTTCGACTATCATCTGGTGAATTCATTCAGATGATTAGTCCTTAGTGAAATAAGTGAAATCGTGAAATAAGTGCCGCGTAGACTTTTCAGACCCATAATCTGAGACAATATGAAGTGCATTTTGCTATTTTGTACAAATGCCAATTAACGAATTTCAGAAATTATTTCATTTCTGGAAGGGGTAAATGCAGTGAAATGATTGATAAACGTGAAATAAGTGCCGCGTAGACTTTTCAGATATACCTAATCTGAAACAATATGAAGTGCATTTTGTTATTTTGTAAAAATGCCATTGAACGAATTTCAGGAATTAATTTTAATTTCTGGAAGGGGTAAATATTTTTCACATTGATGGTTTGTAGGCCTACTGGGGATGCTTCCATTAAAAAAAGCAACGCATTGAGAACTCTACCTCCTGGGTAATGACGGAAACGAGTTCAATAAATGTATTTTATTTTGCAGACGCTTAATTACCATTTTCAGATAGCACATCATCATTATCAGGATTTGTTGAAAGATGTGTTTGAAAGATGACTTGTCCTCGCAAAACCCGCACATTTCTTATCAACAAATAAAATGAATTCGGTAAAATAACTTCACTATTCAGTACCATTTTCCAGTCGTTCATACACACGTTCTCAAAGTTTGCTGCTAACTGCTAACTTCACTACACTATAAATAGAAAGTCGTGCATTATGCGACAGAATAACAACTCCCTACTGGCACAGGTAATGCACGTTGAGAAAAAGAAGAAACCGTACGGCTATGATTTTTGACGTAATGTTGACAGTAGCAGTCAACAAACAGTTCTTGTATATTTTTTCCAATTTGTAATCAGTTTTACATATACATTTATCTATTCTTAGGTATTTCATTTACCTATATCGAGTTTAACGACTTCCAAATCCCACTAGACTGTTAGAATGTGTCGATAAGCGTAATCTGTACGAAAATGGGGTGGCTCAGTTGTTGTCAGTGCAAACCCAAGGAAGAAAAAATAACAGAATTGGATTTCTCTAGATGTGGATTATCAGAAATACCTAATGAAGTCTATGCCAATTCACCTACATTGGAGGTCTTGCACTTAGAAGGAAATAAGGCAGGTTTTATAGGGATTAAATGTATGAGATTCAACGAATTTCTATTTTCAGCTCAAAGATTTGTCTCCCCAGTTGTTTCAGTGTATAGATGTGCGATATCTCAATGTCAGTGATAATGAAATCAGAGCCATACCTCCATTGATATCAAAGTTAACAAACCTACAGGTCCTGATATTCAGCAAGAATGGTAAGAATGACATACTATAATATCAAATTTGTGGTTCATGGTATATTTCATTAATTATAGTATTGGATGGGGTGCATCCAAACCTAGACAAATTGAGCAAGTTAACCCTATTGGACCTCAGTATGAATGACTTGGGAAAAGTACCAGAAGCTATCATGAGCTTGATAAACCTGCAACAGCTATGTTTGAATGATACAGGAATTGATTTTGTCCCTGCAAATATTGGACGCCTCTCAAATTTGAGAATCCTAGAGTTGAGAGATAATAACTTATGTGATTTGCCAAAGTCTATTAGGAGATTAACTAACCTACAAAGACTTGATGTTAGTGACAATAACTTGTCAAACTTGGTGAGTAGTTTCTTGTTAACAATTTGTGTGAGACATGTTGATATGTTATCAATTGTTATAGACAGAAGTATGTGAGTCACATGGGAACTTGACAGAATTATGGATAAATGGTAACAACATTTCTGAACTGTCTATATCCATAACTCACTTGAAAAAAATCAATGATTTTGATGCCTCCTGTAACAACCTCGAGTCCATACCAAAAGAAATTGGACATTGGACTAAAATAACAAACCTCATACTGAGCTTTAATAGTTTAACTGCATTACCGAAAGCCATTGGCAACCTTCGGAATTTGCAAGTGCTAAAACTTGAATCAAACTTTCTGGAAGAGCTACCAAGTACAATTTCTAAGTTAGTTAATCTGGAAGAATTGAATTTGCAGAATAATTCTTTGATAAAACTACCCAATGGAATTGGGCATTTGAGGAAGTTGGCAACTCTGATTCTATCTGACAATAGATTGCATCAGCTACCACCTGGTGAGCATGAGTAATCAAATCTTATTCCTCCATGAACTAACACCTTTTTCAGATATTGGCAGTTGTTGTGACCTCTCAATCCTGAATGTCCACAACAACCAGTTAGAAGAACTCCCTGAAGAAGTGGGACACCTACAAAACTTGACAACCCTCGGTCTCATAGGCAACAAACTGTCATACTTGCCAATAACTATTTCGAAATTAAGAAACCTGAAGGCTCTGTGGCTCACCCCCAATCAGACCCAACCGCTCATACATTTACAAAACGAGCACCTCTCTGATGGGCAGGTAGTGTTGACATCAGTAGTGTTTCCTCAAGCTCCTCTCAGAGAGCCTCCTCCAGTACAGCTTCCAATGGGAAATCAGACTTGCCATATAAGTTTCAATACCGATAGGAACGACTCGGAGGTCACTGAGGCGCATTTGTCGCTCAGCCGTACCCCAACTCCCCATCACAAAGAGCTGAAAAGACTCCGGGAGGTACTGAGGACCAAGCATTCGTCAGATAAACAAGTGAGGGTGGAAGTGAAGCTGAAACATTGCTGAAAGTTGTTTAACGAATGATGTTTCAGGTGTTGAACGTATCGGAGATTAAGGAAGCGAAGGTGACGAATATCCTGGGCGAACTGAACTTATCCCAGACGAGCCTGAACGGCCACGAAAACGCAGAATCGATAGACACAATGTCTGACATAACGGGGGAAATCAACAAGACACCTCCCAAGCAGCCGCCGCCCTATCACATAGCAGCGGCGTACTCGAAGAACGCGCATCTGTTCTCGCGCAATCTCAGCCCGCCCAGTCCGCATGATCACCCGAAGCAGTTCAGCCAACAGCAGCCCACGAATATACATATGCCGACGCCGAAAATGCCGCACAGCCGGGATTATGTGCCTGCGCTCCAAGTTTCCGATAACTACATGAGAAGTGCGTCTAGCGCTGAGGGAGATTATGGGCAAGCCAAGCAAGTCAAGTGGCCGTTTGGGAAGCACAAGGTTTGCCACGTTTTGGAGATCGAGATACCCGAGGATTATTCGCCCAGTGATTTCAGGATTGCTGTACAGAGTGATGTAAGTAGATAATTCAAATCAAATGAGAGATATAAATCTCTAGCAGCGCTTGGATTCATGTAACATCCACTAAATCAATAAATAGGAAGGGTTCATGCAACATCGATCTATCTATTTTGTGTATTGATTGTTTCAGGGTATTTTTGTTGATAATGTTGATCCTCAATCGGAAGTATCTCGAAAACTGTTTCCTGGTGATAAAATATTGGCGTTTGATGAGATTGATTATGCTGTTGTGGAGCCCATGGTAGCTTATCAAGATGCATGTCAAAAACTAGGCAACTTGAAGGTGGTGACTGTATCTAGGATTCAATCGTTATGAAGCATTTTATCGAGAATATGATTCAGAAATTACATTGATATTTCCTCCGTTCTCCGCAGGTTTTTCTAAGTCAACGTGGTAGAGACTTAGTCAGGAATCAACAGAAATTATAAATTCGAGATGCTCAATTCATACAAAGTTACACATTTTGTCACATCCGATAATTTTTATTGAATCCTCTGACTCAATATCTAGTCGGTTCATTACAGAATTTTCTTCAGCGTTACTGATATTGATTGAGAGAGCCAAGCATTTTCAAACAATTTGCTTTTTCCGGTATTATACAATGTATAAAAATTGTTTGGAATCATAATTGGCAATAATTGTTTTGCCCAAAAGATTAACTCTAATAAAATTAGGAAATTTCTTTATAAGCAGTACCATACAGGGCGTCCTGATTGTTGTGAATTTGTATTCATTTTTATATTAATATTTGAAAGTGATATTTACATTGTTATCAACAAAAAAATGGTAGGATATTATGAAAATTCAAGATGCCCTGTAGGTATAGGAATTGTTATTATAAATACCAGTTGACAAGTTTTGTTCTTCCATTTATTATAAATTGTTATGCCAAGAAGCTGAACTGGGTGTAGAAAATTTGGTCATTTTGAGGAATAATGTATTAATGTGATATTCTTTTTGAAAATATATCACTGTTTTTAATGCACTATATATTCGAAGATAGATGTGCCAATTTTTAAATGTTGTATGTTTGTAGTTTCAATATTTCTCCATCACAACTAAACATCGAAGTCCATGATATCTAACTCATATTATATGTATGTGTGACCAATTTTATACTTGTTCTAAATAATTCGGAAACTAACTAATCTGTAGGGTTTGAAAGTCGAACAACTTTACCAGTGTTTTTCATATGTATTTTGAGAGGAAATTTATTGGCGCTTTCAAGAATTGAAAATTTTCAACTCGTTCTGGCAATTTTGTAAATAGTGCCTGATGTTGGTATTTGTTGAAGATGATAGGAAATTTAACTACTTTGGTGCCTTCTTTTGTATTGAATTACATAATTTGTTATTTTTGTAAGTTGAATATTCATACCTCAAACTGCTATCGAACATTTTTTTGTGGCTGTGAAATTTTCTTAAGATATCGCATAATTAGTTATTAATTATTAGTCGAGAGCTATAAAAAATGTTATTTATTACTTTGAAGCTGCCAAAAATATTATAGAGAATTTAATAGGTTTTAGCATTGTATAAGCGGATATATATTTAACATTGGATAAATAATCTCATTTTCAAGATTCACATGCAATACATGAGCATGCGCTGTCTCAACTTCAGTTCAATTATGCACAGAACTATTCTTTTTTTTTTCGGTTTACTGCTAATTCAGCAACAATATCTAAGAACTGGTCGATTGTTGTTTAAATATAGGACCATATTAGTAGCTGGTTCAATTGAAACAATTTGTCATCTCGGTAATTCGAATTAAAATTCGTATCAGAAGAGATGTGAATGCGGTAAACAACGCATTTCGAAGAACCAGGGATAATTTATTCACTTTCATCGTTAATATTCGTACTCTTCTTCTGGTTACGCCACAGTGTAATCAAATCATACAATAAATTAATTCATAATAATGCATATAAATGTTGTGAGTCAGTATTAACTAATTTTAACCATGATATACTAAGACTGAATATGTGAATTTTATGTAATCATGTCCGCTTATCTTCTTTCAGTAAATATATATTTTTAGACCCCTCAGTAATATTTGTGTTCTGAATTACTATCAGCATTTTTATTTAGCAATATTTTCTACTCTTATGTCATAAGAGTACTATACTGTTTGACTGAATTATATATTTATACTTTTCTAATGAAAACTATATTATTAAAATCTACGAACTTTTATTTCATCTACCCTTTCTCTTACAGTTACTTGAGAAATCATTTTAATTCACTGTTCATTTTTTGAAGAAGTAATATCCAGATTGATGGGAGATGAGAGATAAATTCTACAAAATCGAAAATTTTATTTTCACAAAAACTCGAATAATTATAAAAGTACAACATACAGAGTGGGCCATTAAAAACGGAAATTTTTAATAGTAACATGTGATAATTCATAGCTTATTTGGCAGGTATTTGTCTATAACAAGACTTGATTATGAAAACTCTCCATGCAATTAAATTTTTAAATTTTTGTACTAGATCACCGATTTTGTTGAATCTGTGGTCATTCAATTTTCATTAGCCCTGTATATTAGGAATGAATTTAATTTAATATAAGTTTCAGTACGTCATCAGTTCTATGAAAAATGAACGAATATATTTTGCCTAACTACATGACATACTGTGTGCAATATGCCCGAAAATATACATTATAAAATGTACGAGACGTTCGCAAGTATCCCTCCTATTAAGAGAAAATACCATATAAACTACTGACATGTGGAATAGTTTTCAGGTATTTTCTAATTTTAAACTTATCAGGAGCAATAGAGCTGCCTCAAATATCATAAAAATGTGATCATTTACATTATAATTTGGGGCTCTGGTACCGATGTTGCTATATTTTTGTGTGGCAACACTTGACCGCCATTTATATAAGTTTCATCCTTTACAATGACATCCTCACCCAGCACTGTGGTGCCTTCCATTCTCACCCATCGACCCACCAAACATTTCCAGCCTACAATACAGCTGTCAAGCCAAGAATTAGAGCGAATTGTCGCGTCTCGAAGTATTGTACTGCGTTTTATGCAGACACCTGAAAGAATAACCAAGTTTTCCGGGGTTCTGAATGATGAAGGCTCACCTACCATCCTCTATGACAACTCCAGGTCCAATAGTGACGTTGGGCCCAATCTGACAGTTGTCCCCAATTTTCGCAGTGGGATCAACCAGAACATTTCCAACAACACCATTTCCTTTATACAGCCTTTCAGCATCTGTGGCTCTGAGATGTTTGAGGTACAGGCACATTCCAGTGAGGAAGTCTTTGGGTTGCCCCACGTCCATCCAGAAACCTTGCAACTCAAAAGCAAACAGCTGTTTATCAGCAGCCATTTGTGGAAACACCTCTTTCTCAATGGAAGTAGGGCGGAGTTCAATTCTTTCAATTACAGAAGGGTTGAGCATGTACAAGCCAGCATTTATTTTGTTTGAAATGAACTCCTGTGGCTTCTCCACAAAACTTTGGATTCCATTATCTTTGTTATAAACAACTACACCATACTTTGAGGGCTCCTCCACTTTGGTCACGACAATTGTGCCTTCTTTGCCATGAGCCTCGTGAAACTGTGCCAGCTCTTTGAATGGAAAGTCACAGATGATATCAGAATTGAGCACAAAGAATGGTTTGGTACTTTTGGAAAGATGCTTTCTAGCCAGGGCAATAGGTCCGGCAGTGCCCAGAGGCTCAGTCTCATGGGAGAAGACTATACTTATACCTAGTTTGATGGCTTCAGTGGTTAATTCTTGTTCCATTTGTTCAGCACGATAAGATACAGCTAGGATAACTTCAGTAACCCCAGCATCTACTAATGCTTCAATTTGGTGTAGTAAAATAGGTTTATTTGCGAATTCTACTAGTGGCTTTGGCCTGCTTAGAGTCAAAGGTCTGAGTCTAGTTCCATATCCACCAACGAGGATCAAAGCTCTTTTTCCTTCCTCCCCCATCTAGAAGTTACAAGTTAACCATCAAACAAAAATAAAGGCTTGTTTTGAAAGATTTAGAAAAATTCCAAAAAATATGCTTACAGTTTGACTGATATTTCCTGTTTATTATGACTCACTACACAACGTTGAGAATAACACGTCCTCATGAAATAGTCAACCGGAAAGTTTTATCAAAAGATAAGAAATGTCAGAATTGTGGGTTCCTGGAAACTCTTGATTTGGATTGGACTATTTTATAATGTCAATTTCACCTGGCGAATTATCTATGAAACAAGCGTAGCTATTTAATAATACTAATTTTCATAGGTAAACAAGATACTTGGCGATTGCCAAATAATAGTTTTATTTGTATTGACAAAACTTGTTTTCAAATCACAGATTTGACGTCTGTCTCATAACAACATAACCTATCCACCAGAGATAAGTTATCAACAGCAGCATGGTTATGAAATCAACCACTAGATGAAGCTAGTGTTTTTGCATCCTCAGCAAATATAGAATATAAAATTTGATGATTAAATTTAAAATATCAAATAAGTATTGGTTGAAGTATCAAAAGAATTAGTTCTGAGAATCATCAATATTTTTTAACATTGAGACAATCCTCTGACTGATAGAAATTTTTGTTTGTTCGTAACGATGTCAAAGAAGTAAAGAACTAAATTTCACTATGATTAGAGAACGAGGAATAGTCAAGTAAATGCCATCATGCGTTGAAAACAATGACATGCAAGAAGTTTAGAATTAGTAGCATGTTATACAAACTTTTTCACGCCGACCTATTCATATGCAAAATATTCCAACCACGTATAACCTCCCCACTTGCACACCAATGTATAGGCGAAAAGTGCTTTCTACGGATATAAAACAGTACACCGGATGAACACGGATGACCTAGTGATAGTATTGAAACTGATGACCGACATTCAGCCCCCCTTTCTTCCAAGAAGATTCCTCGACAGTCGTTTCACAGACGCACCAATTAAGAAATCACTGAACAGTAGACGTTGTGCTTTTGAGCAGTGAACAGGAATATCGTTGGATTTTTTATCGATCTTTATTGACAGGGGTGAGTGCACACTATCGACAAAATCAATCGACAGGAAAAATTATTAATAATGATTGTTTTGTAATTCCTGAAATTGGATTATTTTCTGGAAAATAATAAATTACATAGTGCGAGTAATATTTTATTAAAAAAATTGATGAGGAGAGCATGAAATTAAATTTGGGGTTTGAGATTTTTTTGCATTATTTTCATGAAGTGTGTTGCGAATATTCACAACCCTGCATAACCCCTACTTTTATAATGAGAACGGACTTGTCACAAACCACTGCACCGAAAAATATCACTCATTATATTGTCTATGTAGGTTAACATTTCTAGAACCAAACAGAAAAGAAGTAGGTGATATATACTGTTATATCAAGAACATCGACAGAGTCAAGTCAAGAATAAGTTTTGGAAAAACCTGTATCAGATTAATCTAATATATTCTAGAATTTGGGAGCTTTGGTATATATTTTCTTCACCTCATTTGAGAATATTACATTTTGTTAACGGTAGAGAAAGTAAAAATATTTTTTTAAAATAGGCACCTCCACCAAAAATTCGAATGACTTTCTCTTTCTGATAAATCCGAAACGAGAATATATATAACTGAGTTCTTGTTCTCAGGAAGCAGAAAATTCACAGAGTTATGAATGAGGTGACCTCTACAAGTTCAAGGTTATGAAGTAACATTTCTTCGTGGCACTCTTACCTCCAAATCGTTCTCGGTGAAAGTAAAATAAACGAAGACGACTATAAAATTAACTATATATATACTGCTGATCGTATTTTCACCTGCCGATAGTGGTTCCACTTCTTTTTTTATTCCGACGACCGTTTGACACTGATTCTTATCTCGGCTAGATTTGACTTTAAGATGCCGGCACAGTTCTTTGTTAGCTAAAATCGCATTTATACTATGTTGATCGGTTCTGAAAGAGCAGGAGGTTTTTAGTTTTGTTCTAAAGCGCTGAATGAAAATATGAGAATTTAGTGTATCTCTTTGATATACTATGTACGAATTTTTCTCACGATGTTTTTTTTTCAGGTCTTAACCTCCAAAGATGAAGCTCTCATTCATTTTTGAGTTGCTTTTGATCTTCATTCTAGTAGCATTTGCTGCTTCATCTGTTATAAGTAAGCATAATATTACGCCAAGACACGCTCCTTCATTTCCAAAACTATCCTCAGGTCCTAAATCATCATTGAAACCCTCTAAAAACCACGCGGTGAAGAAATACGGTCACCACAGACAATCCAACAGCTCCACAACCAACAACAGATTCTGCAGCTGCAAAACGACGACCTGCAACTGCTGCAGGGACTTCAACCTCCCCCTCCTGAACCTCAAAGGACCCGGCTGCGCCTCCCTGCAGTACCTCCAGAAGGACCAGCTGGCCATCTCCATGAGCTTCAACGAGCGAGTCCTCACCAACACAACAATTAAAGGTACGTGAGCCTTCCACCAGGTGTCCCTTTGCTGAATCCGCTGTTCCAGGTCGCAAACCCCAGCCGATCTGCATGCCCCTGCCGGGCGGAGTGTCGAAATTCTGCGGGCGCGTCTACAACATCGGCCGCGAGGGGGACGAATTCAACGCGTGCCTGGGGTTGGAGCTGAGGGCCTTGTCGGAGATCGAGGCGGCGATCCGCGTGTCGTGCTTTAAGTTCGGCCCCAAGGGGCTGCGTTTGGCGCCCCCGCAGCCCTTGCCCCCAGTGGACGACGACGACGAGGAGGAGGACGAGGATGACGACGATGATGACGACGACTTTGACTTCGACGGGGACGACGACGACGTTGACTACACCGTGTTCGACGACGATTTCATCGGGCAGTACTTCCAAGGGGAGGAGTCGGAGGCGAGCACCCCCAACAAGAAGGTCACCAGCACTACTCTAGCTCCCTCGAGGAGGTTAACCAGGAAGCCGGTGCTAGTGGCTACGAGGAAACCCGTGGTGCGGAGGAGGACGACGAGGCAGCCTGCCCCGAGTGTGCACCGGAGGAAAACTCGCCCTACAACCAGCACGACTACAGAGGCCGCCCCAGCGGCTGAAAACGAGGTGCTGCCCGAGCGCAGTCAAGAGACCTCACCGGCAGTTGAGACCGCTAAAGTGCCTCTCGAAGCCTCTACACCGGCTCCAAGCGAGGAACCTGCGACCAAATCCATCCCCAGCACTCCAACGGCGGAAGAAACGACTGTGCGAACGGAACCAACCACGTCCGGAGAAAGTGAGGAAGACCCCGTGGTGGAGGTCGTGGGAGACGTCCTGGACGATGAGATTTCCGACTCGGAGGAGGCGTCCAGGGAGGAGGCGACCACTGCAGGGCCGACGACCACGGCTGAGGGTGCTACCGAGGAGTCCAAGGAGGTTCTCGATGATATAGTGGACGGGGTGGTTGAGACGTTCGCGGGGGGTGATTCGGACGAGGCGGGGAAGAACGAGAAGGGGGATTCGGATGAGGAGGATAGGAAAGCGGCGAGGATGTTCAGGGGCAGCCGGCAGAGCAGGGATATGTGGTTGGAGAGGTTGCATTGGTGAAGAGTATCAGGCGAAGTTGGTTTTGAGGTTTGTCGATTTTGGTGCAATAGACCACATTAGTGTGACATCAAAATGTATGCAACCAACAGCGCATTGAGTCACAACGAAATATTTCTGAACGAAGATGCGCTAATATGAACCTCAAGTAACCATTATCTAAGGTTCAGAATCTGTGGTTGGAATTATGATGTTATTTATTGAATTATTTCGCTGTTATAAGCAATATTTGAGAAATGTATCTGTTTGAATTCGATAGAAAAAGAATGAATACGTCGTATAGAATGGGTAACGTAAAGAAAGTTTCCTCAAAAACTTCTGAATAAATTCCAGAAAATCGTTTTACGAAAATATCGTAACTTACTAAATATCAACTTGTTTCATGTGAGAGCGTGAAACAAAAGGGCCTGTTACGATACTTCTATTATCGTTCTTATGTCATCTGTACTTAAGGTCGAGTATAAAACATATCATTTCGCGCCAAACGATTCAGGACTCAGTGTAATGTTGGTTGCATATTTGTGACGTCATCACTAATGCGGTCTATTGTGTTTTCGTACATCCCAGTGCAAATTATTTATTATTTTTATTTATTATTATTTATTGAAATGTTAATAGTGTCACGCTCGTGTTCACTTGATGATGATTGGTGAATGAGAAATTTGAATAAAATATTTATAAGTAGCCTTGGAATTTTTCTCTTTCAATACAGACATACAAGTCGTCGTAGAGTCTTCAAAGTTGGCATCGAAGCTCCCAGAGCGTAGAAATGGACTTTTCATGGGTTTTTCGTTGGAAATCAGGGGTTTTGGGGCGTTATCGTGTGTTTTTTCGACTTTCTTGGGGTTTTTCATTGGAAAAAATGGGGTTTTGGGGGATTTTCGCGACTTTTTGTGGTTTTTTGGAATTGTCAACATGAAATAACTCGAAAACTATAATAGATATCAAAAAACGGATTTCACCACCGTTTTCAGCGTCTCTTAGACACCTTGTAGACAAGTTTGCAGGTGAATTTGTTTTGAAATTTTTCGAAAAATTGACGAAAGGGTGTTTTTCAAAAATCAAAGTCGTCGTAGTGTCTTCAATTTCCGTATGGAGACTCTCAGACCATCCACAAGGACTCCTTGTAGGTTTTTTCGTTGAAAATCGGAGGAATTTTGGGAGTTTTTGGTGGTTTTTGCGACTTTTTGGAGTTTTTTGGAATTTTCAACTTGAAATGTCTCGAAAACTATAATAGATACCGAAAAACGGATTTCACCACCGTTTTCAGCATCTCTTAGACACCTTGTAGACGAAATGACCAAAGGTACCCAATGAAAATGTCACTCACTATTAGTGAATAGCAAATTTCTGTCCATTCGATGTTATTTTATTAGAAAAAGTAATAAAATATATTGATATACAAATGTACAAAATAAATATTCAACAAATTTACATTATTTAAACAAGGAAACATCAGAAGAATCCCGGGTTGGTGTGCTCGATCACGCACCGCTTGCAGTACTTCTTGACAGCCCGATACCCCTCCAACGAAATCTGACAATCCTGTATGTTCAGCTGCTGCAACCCCCTGCAATAATAAGCGATGCACTGCACGCCCCTGTCCGTCACCAGGTCGCAATTCCTCAGGCTCAACTTCTTCAGATTCGGACAGCTCTCGGCCAACGCCCTCAAACCGGCATCGCTGACGTCACACTTCCCTATATCGAGAGCCCTCAGCCGCGTGCAGGACCGGGCCAGGACAGTGATGGCGTCGTCCGAGACGGCCTCGCAGCCTCTGGCGTTCAGATATCGCAGTTTGTAGCATTTTTTCGCTATGACCTTGAGGCCGGCGTCGCTCACTTGGTCGCACTTCGCCACCGAGAGGTAGCGCAGAGTGGCGCCCAGTTTGGCGAGCTCGTACAGCCCGAAATCGGTTATGCTGGCGCAGTCGCTGACGCTCAGCTCGCGCAGGCACGAGCAGAAACTCGGCACGTATTTCAAACCAGCGTCTAGCAAAAATAAAATACACTTTTTTACTTGCAAAGTGCATCGAAGCATCGAAAATTGTGACCACAGGGTTGCAGATTCAATAACTTTGGATTTCTTGCCAAAATAAGTCAGCACAACTTTTAATAAACAACGAATTTCATAGTCTACTATTTGCACAAAATAGCAGGTAGTTATGCAACCACAAGTGTATCTACGCATGCCTATCTTCTGTTATATTCCAACTAAATGAATTCTATAAAACGAGGTTTAATTTCGTTCGAAAATCTTCAAACAATTATCTGTTTACTCACCAGTTATTTGTACACATCTTCGTAGATATAAGTAGGAGAGCTGAGGGCAATTCCTAACAATAACCATCAATCCACTGTCCTGCACTGCAACACAGTCTGTCAAGTCCAAATACTGAAGTTGTAACCTTCTTGGAGGTTCAGGACCGTTATTGATACCAATGCACGAAATTTTAACACAGCCTAAAATAATAACGATGCTTTGAAGAATTTTCTAATTTGAAATGGACCGACCGTAAGTGACACAGCTGATTCTGTGGTATTAAACTGTGGTTAATGAGTTCGTTGGTTGACGCATGAAATCAAAAACATGTGGTTTTCAGTTGGCCCTGACTTCCAAACGACGCGTGAATGAATTTGACAGCTGTTGTAATTTCAGTTTGAATTATAACAGTTGGAGGGAAATGATTTGTGAGTTTCAAAAATGGGTGAAAAGGAATGTTGTGAACATTTTTTTTTCTGTGCTTGTGCTGGTTTACGAATTTTTCGGACCAACTGTGACTAATTAGGGTAAGTGCACTTATTAGACGATCTGGATTTTGATGTTTTTTTCAACTCAAGAATCTTGCACAAGGGTGAATGTCTAGATGTTGGGCGACGTGGATTTTGATGAAATTTTCATTTTGGACTTAGGTGTTTTGGTGAATGAAACACGAATTTCACAATGTTATCATAGGGAAATTGATACTTTTCAAGATATTCAACTGCGAAGTTGGAATTTCACCTTCGTTTCTGTGTCACTTTTTGCAGAAGTTTGTGCACCTGTTTGACTAATTTCTTCAATAACGTGATACATATTATATTTGGAAAGGGTTCATCACAAATACTAACCCGTGATATCCAAATGTTGCAAATTGTTACACCTAGTAGCAACCTCAAAAATAGCAGTGTTGGTAAGAACCCCACACCCTTGCAGCTGCAAGTGGGTCAACTCCGGGCACCTCCTGGCCAACAGCAGCAAACTCTTGTCCGACAACTTAGCCCCGTTAGTAACATGAACCCTCTCGACGCTAGGACAAGCCCCAGTCCGCCCTTGCCCGCACAGCTGCCTCAGCACCCCCCTGATAGCCTTATCCCCACTGACGCTGTCCTCGTCCAAGGTGATGACCCTCCACAGGGAGGGCGTCCAGGCTAGGATGTCGAACCTCCTGCACACCTGCGCGGTGATGCTGAGGTCGATGCTGGTGAGGAAGGAGAAGATTTTGACGACCAGCTCGTCGGGTAGTCGGTCGAACGAGTTGTTTTTCGACTGGTACTTCTTGCCCTTGTAGAGGTTGCCGTTCCACAGGTTAGTAGCGGCTGGGTTGGGGAACATCAGGGTGTGGTAGCCCTGGTCCAGGCTGGGGCTCGACTTCCCCAGCTTGGTGAAGTTGTCCAGCAGGTAGTTTTGCTCGGGGGGGTGGTTGATCGGCGATCTGAAGTAGTTCTGGCTGTTGGATTGGGTGTTCTGGATCTTCTCGTAGTTTTCATGGTGGTCCCAGTAGTTTTGGCTTATAGTGAATGACAAATTCGGCGGCGACAGCCGCGAGCTCAGCTCGTACTTTGCGTGGTAATCATCCCCATGCGGGGGGTAGTAGTTTGGCTGAAAAACAAACTTTGAATCCCTTTTCCTAGCTCCCCACCCCACCGAAATGCTTTACCAGGTACTCATCTTCTGAGGCTTGCTTCTGCGAGTAGCTTTTGTCGGACGACACCTGCTTAGTGTGGAACCGATCGCTGTTTTCTTCATAGGAGTTGTGGTATTGGGATCGGAAATTGTAGTTCTCGGATGCAGCTTCGGAGGAGGCGGCAGTTTCATCAGTGCTAGAGTTATGTCCTAGACGGACTAGAGGACATACCATGGGTCGAGGCGAGAGACGGTCTAGAAGCCCTGAAGGCTGATTCATGTCTCGTTAAGCCCCTGAAAGTCGAGAGGCAACATTCCATTAATAAACTGTGTTTATGCTAGCTCGTAGATTTTAATTTATTCGAGAAATGAATTTGTGAGTTCTAAACGAAAGCTTGACTATAAAAAGTCCTGTCCACTATTGCATAACTTCACCATATTGAGAACAGCAGGTCCACTATGATTTTAAGGTGAAAGAATTTATGAGTCATGGCACAGAATACCCTTGTGTTGGAAGGCAACTCGCTTGGAACAAAAATTACAAAATAAAAACGCTCTGTAACTCGTAAATAAACAAGTTTTCAGTATCGCACCATCATTCAGGAAAATAAATCACTGGTAGCCAAATTTGGTGCTGACAATGTCAAAATTTAGCCATGTTGAAATGTCGAATAGGTACGAATCACCGTTTGGCATTTGAGTTACATTTTTGACCTGCTGTGTACTTATGCAATAGACCACCATTCGTAGTTGTAGCAATGTTTAAGGAAAAATATGATAAACATGCATGGTACCACGTTATTGATACCCATATGTAAAGGTTGGGCATCAGTATAATTATTGGCAATGACATAATAGGTACCTGACAATCCAAAACTCGAGTTTGTAGGTTCTGCAGAACACCCTGAACATAACCCCACTGATTTTTCGAATAAACCAAGCACTTAAGTAGGGTAAATGCTGGACGAAAAGGTCGTCGACATTTTGACATACCTTAACTTAACCTAACATTTGGTCGATGAAGGTGTACAACAAAGGCATCCCGCATCGCTGTAACCATTTTCAACGTATTTGGAGCACTATTCTTGGTGATAAAAAACCATTCGGAGTCCGTGAGACGAAGTTTTGATTACGATTCACTTTCCACACACACTGAATGGTCACTTTGCTATTTGGTATTCGATACGCTTTGTTTCTACTGAGAAATGAAATGTCAAAAGATTTCTTGTTTCTCGTCGTACTGTTACCAACCGCGATTGCTAACGGAGAAGAATTTACAGGGATGGGCTCGAAATTTGTCAACACCTAGTCGGCTAATCGTACCTGTGTAGGTGATCATAGTACTACCAGAGATTTCAACGATCGATGAGACCAGAAACTTCATTAATTTCGTTAATAAAACTGTATTTGGGGCAAATTTAGATCATGAATTACGCATTTCTTCGATACAAAAGTGAATAAAATTTAAATGCCTTTCTCGTTTCTTATTTATTACAAAATTTCACTATACACCAGAAGAAATTCTCATTATAGCATACAGGGTGGTTTCGAAATCAAAACTTCGCAAATGATTTTAAAGTTTTTTTTTTGGTAAATTGCAAATGTTTGTACGATAAAATGTCTATCAACGTGTTTATGTACGAGTTATCATGGTCTATGTGTTTCGTTCTTCAGATTCTTATGGAATCACCCTATATATATCTACACAGCTTTTGTTTCAATATCTATTGAAGAACGAGAAAGAGATGATATTCTAGAAGTTTGGCAACGGTTTGGCATAAGTCGTAGAGTTATTTAATCAAAAAAATATTATCGAAATGTTAATACTTCCGGATACCTATACAGGAAATAGACCTGAACTTCATTATTTGAAAAAATAATCTATATACTCTTATAATAATGATCGAATTAAGTCAGAATAAAAACACTCATGCTTTTTTTCCACTAATTTTTATCATCCTAAAAAGAGTCTTCTTTTTATATGGATTTGTTTGGATTGAATACTGGTTATCATTGCTCATCAACTAATTTAAGAAGTAACCAATCATACCTATATAGCTGAAAATGATGATTTTTGATACATATAAAAGAATATCTGTAGTTTAGTTTAATGTGTGTTTAACATCTTAAGATAAATCACTGAACGTCGAAGAAATGTGGACAGATGATTTGGTATGTATAAAAAAGTTCTGAATCAATCCTACTCTTATACTTCTCAATATACTATTCAGTATAAAAACATTCATTAATCACGATACATCTCGACTTCAAAACAAAACAAAACAGTAAAAAATGACATCACCAGACATTCAGTGATTATAAAAGCAAGCTTTCCTAAAAAAATAGTCGATAAAATTGAATGTCTGATCTGTCTAAATTCTAATGTCTAAACGTTTTGAAAATACCGCCTTGGTCGAGAAAATGATGATTGGTGTACGAAACTTGCCTATCTGTATGTCTGGTAAATCTGAATTCCTGCCAAAATCGAACTCAATTGTCAAACCGTCTGTCGGAATTCGTCTTCAGTCTTTGATTTGATGGACTCTTGACATTTCTTCTAATAGCAAATTAAATACTTGGGTGTTCCTCTTTCATATCTCAATTTATTAAATTGTGGAGTAGATAATTGAACAATAACACATCGTCATTGGGGAAGTAAGACTTACGGGTGAGTTTTGCTTTCGTATTCAGTTATCGGTGTTTTCTATCGAGTAGTTATCTTTGGGGGAGGTTCTGGATTGACCTTCCAAATAAATTTCAAACTACAGATGAAAATAACTAACTTGTATGAACTCTTGTGATAATTTATTTTAGGAAGAAATGCCAGCGGTTAGAGGAGATGGCATGCGTGGCTTAGCTGTGTTTATATCAGACATAAGAAATTGTGAGTGTAAAATGAGAATTGGAATTTTGTAGGATCATTTCTCGCGAATTTCAGGTAAAAGCAAGGAAGCAGAAATAAAGAGAATAAATAAAGAACTTGCCAACATACGTAGCAAATTCAAAGGAGACAAAACTCTAGATGGCTACCAAAAGAAAAAGTATGTCTGCAAGCTACTATTTATATTTTTGTTGGGCCATGACATCGATTTTGGACATATGGAAGCAGTGAATCTTCTTTCATCCAACAAATACTCTGAAAAACAAATTGTAAGCATGATAAATGTAGTTGCAACAATTTTGTGTCATACAGCCTTTCAATTTGCAGGGATATTTGTTCATATCAGTTCTAGTCAACACTAACAGTGAACTCATCAAACTTATCATCCAAAGTATCAAGAATGATTTGGCTTCAAGGAATCCTATCCATGTTAACTTGGCATTACAGTGCATTGCCAATATTGGAAGTAGAGAAATGGCAGAAGCTTTTGGAAATGAGATTCCCAAATTATTGGTATCAGGGTATGTAAGGCTAGACTATAACACTTTTTGATGTTGAACTATTGATATTTTTCAGTGATACTATGGATGTTGTTAAGCAAAGTGCTGCATTATGTTTACTACGCCTATTCAGAACTTCTCAAGAAATTATACCAGGTGGTGAATGGACTTCCCGTATCATTCATCTACTCAATGACCAACATATGGGGGTAGTAACAGCTGCTACCAGTTTAATTGATGCTCTTGTTAAGAAAAACCCTGAGGAGTACAAAAGCTGTGTCTCCCTTGCTGTTTCAAGATTGAGTAGGGTAAGTATTTGGCAATATTGAAGTGGATAAATAAATAGACAGTTATTTTCAGATTGTCACTGCAAGCTACACGGATCTTCAAGACTATACTTATTACTTTGTCCCAGCCCCATGGCTGTCTGTCAAATTGCTGCGTTTATTACAGAACTACACCCCTCCAGGTGAGACTGCCCATACCCATTGACATTTCTTTGAATCAAGTTTCATATTGCAGCTGAAGATCCAGGTGTGAGGGGCAGGTTGAACGAATGCCTGGAAACAATCCTCAACAAAGCACAAGAACCCCCGAAATCAAAGAAAGTCCAACACTCCAACGCCAAAAATGCAGTTCTGTTCGAGGCTATCAGCCTCATCATTCACAACGACAGTGAGGCTAATCTCTTGGTTAGAGCTTGTAACCAACTTGGCCAGTTTCTCAGCAACAGGGAGACGAATCTGAGATACCTTGCACTGGAATCGATGTGTCACTTGGCTACATCGGAATTCTCGCATGAAGCAGTGAAAAAGCATCAGGAAGTCGTCATTCTTTCGATGAAAATGGAGAAAGATGTGTCTGTGAGGCAGCAAGCTGTTGACTTGTTGTACGCCATGTGCGACAAGAGCAATGCAGAGGAGATTGTACAGGAAATGCTGAATTATCTCGAGACTGCTGATTATTCTATTCGCGAGGAGATGGTCCTGAAAGTGGCCATCCTTGCTGAGAAATACGCTACAGACTATACTTGGTAAATACGTGGCTGCAAAAGTATCAGCTACTGGGTTTGAGTGCTTGTGTTTTAGGTATGTAGACGTGATTTTGAATTTGATCAGAATTGCTGGGGATTATGTCTCCGAAGAAGTTTGGTATCGTGTCATACAGATTGTTATAAATAGAGATGAGGTTCAGGGCTACGCCGCCAAAACTGTGTTTGAGGTGAGTTCAGCATTGATCCGGAGTTCCAAACACTGGATCATAATTTTCGTTGAAGGCTTTACAAGCTCCGGCTTGCCACGAGAACATGGTGAAAGTGGGCGGCTACATCCTGGGCGAATTCGGCAACCTAATCGCCGGCGACCAAAGATCTTCCCCCGTGGTGCAATTCCAGCTCCTCCATTCTAAATACCACCTGTGCTCCTCCATGACAAGAGCGCTGCTGCTCTCCACGTACATAAAATTCGTCAACCTCTTCCCCGAAATCCGCACGCAGATTCAAGAAGTGTTCAGACAGCACAGCAACTTGCGGTCTGCAGACGTCGAACTGCAACAGAGGGCCTCGGAGTATCTGCAACTATCCATCATAGCCAGTCCGGACGTGCTGGCTACGGTTCTCGAGGAGATGCCGGCGTTTCCCGAGAGAGAAAGCTCCATCTTGGCCGTGCTCAAGAAGAAGAAGCCGGGGAGGGTGCCGGAGAACGAGATCAAGGAGAATAAGAGCCCGACGATCGTCAACAACCATGCGAGCGAGGCGAATAATGTCAGGTGAGGTTCACTGGGGTTTCGCCAGCGGAAGGGGTGTATCGAGTGGTTGTTTCAGTGCCACCTCGGCCGATCTCTTGGGGCTGTCCACCCCGCCGAGTTCGGGCAACACGGGCGTGTTGCTCGATGTTTTGGGCGACATGTACATCAGCAAACCGACGAGCGACAATAAGAACGCCCCTGCGAACAAGAACTGGTCCGTGGACCCCAAGAAGTATGCCCAGGCCGACTTTTCGACGCTCTAGCTAACCTATATTCTCCTCCTAGGTTCGTTTGCAAGAACAACGGCGTTCTGTTCGAGAATGACCTGATTCAGATCGGCATTAAAAGCGAGTTCAGACAAAACCTGGGCCGGCTCGGGTTGTTCTACGGTAACAAAACGAGCACGCCTCTGGCGAATTTTGTCCCCACGCTTTTGTGGCCGGAAGACAATGCAGCTAAGCTGAGCATGCAGATGAAATCGGTCGAGCCTGTTTTGGAGGCTGGTGCGCAGATTCAGCAGATGATTAATGCTGAGTGTATCGATGATTATACAGGTATTTCGAGGTTATGGCTTTACGAGCTGCGCGGTTGGGAATAATGATGTTTTGTAGATGCCCCAAGCATAGTTGTGAGCTTCTTGTGCAACAAGGTCCCTCACAAAATCAACATCAAACTTCCTCTAACTATAAACAAGTTCTTCGAACCCACAGAGATGAACGGGGATTCCTTTTTCGCTAGGTGGAAAAATCTCGGGAAGTGAGTCATGTGTGTTACAGAGTCAATTCTCTATGTAATTCTATCTGGGTTTCAGCACTAACCAACAAAGATCGCAAAAGATTTTCAAAGCTGTGGCGCCGATGGACCTACAAGCGGCCCGTGCAAAAATTATGGGATTTGGAATGGCACTTTTGGATGGAATCGATCCAAATCCCGATAATTTCGTTTGCGCTGGCATTATTCACATGAGATCCCAACAGGTTGGGTGTCTCCTGCGTCTAGAACCAAACAAAAATGCTCAGGTTAGTTTTTAGTCACTAACGACGTTTATTTGGCACATTTGAATCATGGAAATTACATTTAATGACACGGAACACGTAATTTAATTAGAGACCAACTTCTTTTATTTTCGCTGAAGTTGATGTTTCGCATTTTTTTTTCAGATGTACAGATTAACTGTCCGATCAAGTAAAGAGACTGTTTCTGTTGAACTGTGTGATCTCCTAGCCGATCAGTTCTAAATGTCGTGGAAGAAATCATAACAAATTTGTGCATTCCACTTTAGTTGAATAGATATTCTTGTATATGACCTTCCTACGTTGATTTGAAATGCTGTGCTGTTTTTCTCATCCAGCAGCTATAACATGTTTGAAATACTCCAGTAGTACTTACAAACACATCTTTTTATTCATACTCAGTAAAGAGCCTGGTAGATTTTTTTATATGATTTGGATATTTATATTTCTGTATGGAATTTTTTCACTGAAAGGTAAGTACTCTACAATTTCAGAAAACTGCTGCTACTATGGAAACTGATGTAACAATATGCATGTGATGTTTATTTGTTAACTGTAAAATCATTGAATCATATAATATATTGACAATATTGATTTGACTTGTTTCAGTCGTGTGTATGGCTAATTCGCTCATTTTATTTCTCCATAGCAAGTGAGTGTACTGCATTTTTGCGAAGATAGAAAGAATATACTATATTGGTATGGATTATATAAAATATTTACTTTCGAGGTTCGATCGAATGGAAGAATTGTCATGGGCTTCACGAGTAAAATTATGGAAAAGTACCCTCACCTCAAGTACATCTGTTGTATCACTTACATAATATAATGATGGTAGCATATCTTCACCTAGCGCTGAGTAGCAACATATTCATGTACAAATTCGCTACTAAGATCTGTCTCGTCGAATAAATGATTGTAAATTATTCAAAATTATTGCAGAATCTTTGTTATCTATAAGATATAAACAAGTTATCCTATGAGAATAATATATGAATAAGTACCAATGATTCACTTTTTGTTTTTATTTTATTTCTTCAACATTTATGATACTTCGAAAGCCATTCACCATTAATTTCATGAACATATCACCTGTTTTTATTTTCATTCTACGTGTCGCTTGAAGTTTTTACTGGGAAGCTACGATAACTGAGCCATTTCTAATGCTCTATGATGAAATTTTCAAATTTTTATTGAAACGATTCGTGAGGCAAAAAGGTTATCGTTATATTCCTCTGAAATATTCAGCACATGATTTATACTGAATGTATTAAGATCAGTAGACTCAGATCCACAAAGAATTGATGTGTCTTTGTCGTGAAAAGTGATGCCACAATACGAAACTCCGAAAATTTTCAATAATAGTTGATAAAATCAAGGTTTTTAGTTGGAGAACTATTTTTAAAATCCTTAGTAAACTTGTAATTTATTGGTGATTATACTATTCGAAAATGTTTTGTATATGTTGACTGTATAAATAAATAAAATATGAAATAGCATTTGGTAGTGTTATTTATATTTCGAATATCCAAAAAAATACTCATCGTCGTTCATTCAGACAAGTCATCGTTCTATATGAATATCTTGACCTAATTTTAGACGCATTGAAAGTTTGGTCAATCTGAATTCCTGTCATTTATATACCTGTCAAAGAGTATTACAAGTGGTTCAGTGGTTGTGTATCACTGGCTCTCTACCTACTGTAAATGAAATTTCGAATCAGCTGTGCTTCCTCTACTGATGTATCACGGAGTATAGATATATGTATGAAAACACGAAACAGCTGTAGCATTGAATTGGGAGGGCAGGGTCCAAAGTACAGTGAAATTAGTAGTACAAATTTCAAAGTATATAATCATCTATAATATCAGTTTGGATTCATTTATTAGTCGACTCTGTGCTATTTCAAATTCCAATTTCGATATGTTGAGAACAACTAAAGTGTTGGTACAACAGCAGAATCTTTTCCAAAATGTTTTCCTTCAAAGGTAAGGATGATGATTTTATTCTGACCTCAATAAATAAATACTTATTTTAGGTGTTTAACAACCACTGCTGTAAAATTGAAAACTGTTCAAAATGCCGATAAACCTGTTAAAGGACCTACCGAGGACATGTCCTTTGTGATGAATATATTTAGGGGACAAGTTGAGGCTCGACAAGTTTTTCCTTATCCAAATGCCCTAGACGACGATCAACGAGAGACTCTTCAAACACTCGTAGATCCTACAACCAAATTTTTCCAGGTAGATTTTGTTGCTTTTTTCCATAATTTGTTTGATTTGAAGTGAACTTTGGAATTCAGGAAGAAAATGATCCAGCCAGAAATGATTCTGAGGAGTCAATTAATGAAACAACACTGAAAGGCCTATGGGATTTAGGAGCCTTCTGTTTACAAGTGCCTCAAGATTTAGGTGGTCTTGGATTGACCAACACTCAGTATGCTAGACTTGTTGAAATAGTAGGGGGAAATGATTTGGGTAAATACTTGATTACACCATGAGGGATTAGAATGATTATTCAACTTCCAATTCAGGTGTTGGAATTACTCTTGGAGCTCACCAGTCTATTGGATTCAAGGGCATTTTGCTTTTTGGAAACCCAGAACAAAAAGCAAAATACTTACCTAGGGTGTGCTCTGGTGAATATGCTGCATTTTGTTTGACAGAACCATCGTCTGGTTCAGATGCAGGATCTATCAGGTAAATTATTCCTATTTTTTCATCAGGACTAGATAACTTTCTTCTTCTTTTTTCAGGACCAGAGCGGAATTGTCACCGGACGGTAAACATTACATACTGAACGGTGCAAAAATTTGGATAAGTAATGGTGGATTAGCCGAAATCATGACAGTTTTTGCACAAACACCAGTTCTGGATGAAAAAACCGGAAAGACCAAGGACAAAGTATCCGCCTTCATCGTGGAACGGTCGTTTGGTGGGGTAACAAACGGCCCCCCAGAGAAAAAAATGGGTATTAAATGCTCCAACACTGCTGAAGTAAGTGAGATTTGGTTGTCTTTCAATACCTAACCCAACTTTCTACCCTACCTGTGTCGATTTATCTAGGTCTACTACGACAACGTGAAAATCCCGGTGGAAAACCTACTCGGAGGCCTAGGAAACGGCTTCAAAGTCGCCATGAACATCTTGAACAACGGTCGTTTCGGCATGGCGGCCGCCCTATCCGGCACGATGAAGTCTTGCGTGCAAAAAGCCGTCGAATTCGCTACCCAACGAACCCAATTCGGCCAGAAAATCGACACGTTCGGGAGCGTCCAAGAAAAGCTGGCTCGCATGGCCATGCTTCACTACATCACCGAGTCAATGGCTTACATGATATCCGCTAACATGGACACTGGATCTCAGCACTATCATTTGGAAGCCGCTATTTCCAAGGTGAGTGCTTCTCCCTAGCTGTCCTGGCACTTCGTGTGATACGCCACCTGGTGGCACTTGAGAATAATTAGAAATCTTGACATATAGCTCTTTCTGCTTTTCTTCAAGCTGAAATACAGAAAAATATGCCAAACGTCTAAAATGTCTTTATTTTTATTATAAACGCACACTTTATTGAGAAAAAAAAACACATCCAACCAAATGCAATGTCAATATTTATAGTACTGTGACTGCCCATATATTTAATTTTTTTTCAACATTTATTTCTGACCTCTAATCAGATTATAATAAATCTGGCACCGAGGCCTTAGCTCATAATATATAGTAACAAATTCAATAACAATAATCAATAAATAAATAATGAATTCAGTAACAATGAATTAGATCTAAAAATTCACAATATTACTCAATATTCATTTACGAATCACTAAAATTTTTTCCTAGTGCTTCGCCTCGGAAGCGGCCTGGTATGTCTGCGACGAAGCCATCCAAATAATGGGCGGCATGGGCTTCATGAAGGGCACCGGCCTGGAGAGGGTCATGAGGGACCTGAGAATTTTCCGAATTTTCGAGGGAACCAACGATATCCTGAGGCTATTCGTGGCCCTGACGGGCATTCAGTATGCCGGAGCGCACTTGAAGGAGCTGCAAAACGCGTTCAAGAACCCAACCGCCAATTTGGGGCTCATTTTCGAGGAAGCATCCAAGAGGATGGTCAGGAAAGTTGGGCTGGCTAGTCCGCCCGCAATGGGACACCTGGTGCATAGGGATCTCGCCAATTCAGCCAATTCTGTGGCCAAGGTCAGTGTGGTTGGGTGTTGACAGTGACAGTTTTGACAGGAATCGCGAATGCTAAGGAAATCAGATTTTTACCAGCGTCAATTCTTATCGAACCGACAACTTTGACCTACTTTTAAAACAACATCTTGCATAACTTGGTAAATATTTTGCTCCATAGCAAAGTGAACTTTCCTATTTTTTTCTGCATTTTTGCCTTATCACTGTTGCAGAGCATCGACATGTTTGGGCAATCAGTAGAAATGGTGCTGATAAAATACGGAAAGAATATAGTGAATGAGCAATTCATCCTGAACAGGCTCGCGTCTGCCACTTTTGACATCTACAGCAGCACCGTCGCGCTATCAAGGGCCAGCAAAGCCCTGGAAGAGAATTCTGAAACTGCGAATCATGAGAGATTAATGACTGAAGCTTGGATACATGAAGTGAGGAAAAGCTGGTCTGAGAAAATCGTCTTTATTAATGTTTTCGTTTTTTTTTTCTTCAGGCAACTGAGAGAGTTTCTGCGAATTTGAAAACGATTGCTTCCGGAAAAAGCTTGGATGCTTTTTCGAAGATGAGTGTGATTTCGAGAAATGTGTGTGGGGCAGGGGGGATAGTCCAACTGAATCCTGTGAAGTTTTGATTGTATTTTTATTTATTGTAATTTTTACTCTATTAGGTTGGTTAATCTCTGAAAATATCAAACGTGTCACTACAATTTTCAGTGACCTTAATAGAACTCATATATTTGTGGTATTTTCATACCTATTGTCCAATAATTATGTTTGATTTTTTTTACAAATCTGCAATATCTTGTTGGTATTTTTGATATAAACCTCATTTTTGTCCCGCAATTCAATTATATCCGATAACTCGGAACTGAAATAGTTATATATTTGATAATAAATGATTTTATAATAACGGTTTCTATTTATCTACCTTCAAAGAAAGCCACCCAGATAATGAGTTATCGTGATAATTAGAAACTCAATTCTAAACGTAATCCACTATCGTCAGATACTTTTGTGTATTCACATTCTCGTTTAACAAGTTTTAATCACTGGCTCATTTCAAACGACACCAACTACACGAATAATCTAATTTTTAGGTTATACGCAGAATTCTATACATATAGTTACAGAGAAACGTCGCTCGCAAATTACAGTTTTCTTTTTTATGAAAACTTGGATGAATATTTGTTAGAGGGGAATCCAATAGGTGTCACTAGGTGTATCGAACAGGCCAGAAATATGGGAAATATTGACTAGAACGTAATGATCATTCTAAATATAAGCTGGACTGTATCTCTCAGCAACACAAGATATTGCACTGGTACGAAAATGTACAATATTTCATGAATCAATATTGCTGGCTCGACAACGTCCTTTTCCTTCATATCTTTCCTACCCAGATATGGATTATCAACTGTTCAACACCTTACAATGGTGCCAAATCAATATCTCATTTCATATGATTTCTTAATTGAAAACTGTTCAGTCAATTATTTCGTTTGAGTTGTCAATAACCAAACGTATACCTTTCTAATTTAAATTATATACTATTATAAATGGTTTTCGTTGAAAAAAAAAACTGAAGAAACGGCAACTCTGTTGGATATTCAGGTGACAAGTTGTCAACCATCTCAATTAAATAGAATTTAACACAGGATATCCTGAGGATATTATTTCTGAATTCATAATTAAATCACAGAAAAAGTTAATCTTTGAAAGATATTTTGTGGATATACATATGAAAGATATCCTTGGCCGTTATATCGAATCTAATCTTTAGAAAAAAGAAGTTGCATTTATCGTATCTACACAAATTGTAGAAATTCAGTTGATATTATGAATTTAATTTTTAGGTCAGTTCACCAAATTGCTCATAATTGATTTTCTGTGACAATTTACGCATCAGCGATTTCAATTTGAATCGAGTATTTCTTGATTTTTGCCATACTTGAAAATATTGATGAGCCTTCATTTATCGCGCCCTGTATATCAAAACAGGACCTGACCAAATGCAGATATTAAGGTGAAAAGTTGAGGTGTCAAAATGATGAAAATGATGATAAAAATATTCTTGAAACTTCCAACAGCATCTTGTGAAATAATTCGAAATATACAGGATTAGACCAAACATTTATAAATTTCATTCACCCCAAATATTCTTGGTATTTATGGAATATGTGTTGCAGTACTCTTGAATAATCTTAATAAGCACAAAAATGAATTCTGTGACTTTTCAAATAGTGTCATAATTCGGATATATTCACGGAATGTTCCATTCAAAGGAAATTAATTTTCCAGTGATTTCAACACAATGCATGAATACGATGGAAGATCGATTTGCATCAAAAATAATCACGTATTGGAAATCGCCGTGCACATATCCGAAAAAAATTCGGTACCCACGGATCGGATGGTAATCGAAAGTGTCAAAATAGGAAAGGAAGACAAAGTGATGGAACGAATATATATTACTTCCCCTTTCCGTTGAAAGGGGGGAAAGTCTATATAAGCCCAATGGTTATTAAATTTTAAACACAACTATTGAAAGAACCATTTGACGCCGAAGGATATCCTTTATTAAAGCCAATAAACACTTCATTTGCTACCCAGCCATATTGTAATGTGATAGTGAGTGTTCGGAATTCGAATAAGTCGAGTAGGAGTCATTTTGATTTCTGAATTTTATCAACTAATTGTGTTTGCTTAACAATTGCCTGCGTTATACGCGGAGAACAGCGTATAGTTCAGTGCCTACTTGGATGGTCAGCCAGTGAATACGTGCGTTAAATACAGGGCAGAGTTCGTGATAGTGTCCAGTGCAAGTGCCTTCAAAGTGACTGGAAGTTATTCGACTTCAAAACCATTTGGTCTATTGGTTCGTATGAATATTCATGTTTTTTTTGTCTCACCACAGTTTCCAGTTATTTTAGTTTGCAGCAGAAAGAATTTCATACGCCTCGAATTTTCGATTGAATTTTGTTTGTGATTTAACATTAGCGAATTCTGCTTGAAACGGAAATTGGGATTTCCGATTGAATTTTGTAGATGGCTGTTTTGTCATGAGCTGACGCTAAAAACCAAAACATAGACAAACTTACAACAATGACTGACCGAAAGGAAGAAATGCAGCAGTTCGACGAGAACGCCTTCAAGCTGAACCGTCACGAAGACATGGAATTGCTCGCTTTAACCAACGTGCCCAACCTAGTCAACCAAATCCCCTACCCCAAAAACTCCGTGTCCCACAACATGGAAAGGGGCACTTGGGGCAGCAAACTGGACTTCATCCTATCGGTGGTGGGCCTGGCCATAGGGTTAGGGAACGTCTGGCGGTTCCCGTATTTGTGTTACAAAAATGGCGGAGGCGCTTTTCTGGTCCCGTATTTCATAACCTTGATTCTCGCTGGTATCCCGATGTTCTTCATGGAGCTGGCGCTGGGGCAGATGATGACCATTGGGGGGCTTGGTGTCTTCAAGATAGCACCCATTTTCAAAGGTGAGGCACCCACTATCGTTTTCTCAGTGACAGAAACTCGAATTTTTTTACGCAAGAGTTTGCACTACGAGTACAACACCCAGTAGAGGCTTCAGAATCAGAATTGATGGACAAGAGAACTTGAGCCTTACTCTGAAATGGCAGTATATTTTGATTTGGCACTGTATCAGAAAACTTGAATATCCCTGTAGTATCAAAAATGTAAAAAAGAATGTTCATCAGTCGCGAAATAGTATATTACATAACAATAGTTGTTAGAAGCTTATTACGCACGACTAGAAAAAAATATTCTAAAAGTACTACGTACATTCATATGGAGAATCAACAAAAATCGATAAAAACTAGCAACAAAACACAATTATTATGAAACGTCAAAATGTTATCGGCGACGCATCTTGTTATTCGTTTCCATGGCAACTACTGACGGCTCCATCTTATTGGTTATATGTCGTGCGATTGACTTCACAGAATGTTATCGGCGACGCGGCTTGTTATTCGTTTCCATGGCAACCACTGAAGGCTCTATCTTATTAGTTATATGTCGTGCGATTTATTTTACAGAATGTTATCGGCGAAGCGGCTTGTTATTCGTTTCCATGACAACTACTGAAGGCGTATTGGTTGTTGATCGTGCTCTCTTTTTACTTTTGAAGTTAATTCGTACAATTTCACATCGCCCAGTGTTTAAATAGACAGTCAGATAGTTGGCGAGTTGTACAAATTTCGTCATTTTCTTTGCCTGTCATCGTGAAACTTTTTACGCATATTCTTGGGCAGTAACATAGGATAGAAAATCTGCCAAGCAATGGAATCATTTTGATTCATTTTTATTGTAACGTATCGACAATGTCTCGATCATTTTTGGGAGTTTTTCCTTCCAGGTATCGGGTATGCAGCAGCTGTCATGTCATGTTGGATGAACATCTACTACATAGTCATTTTGGCTTGGGCTATTTTCTACTTCTTCATGTCCTTGAGATCTGGTAAGAATCGACGGTTCACGCAACGTTTCAACCAAAAAATAAACCTCCAATCAGTGCAAACGAGACGCATGTAGGTTAGTTTGGAGTAAGTAAGTAAGTAAGCCTCCGTCTTGCAGATGTGCCTTGGAGAACCTGCAACAACTACTGGAACACCCGATACTGCGTGAACCCGTACGACAGAAAAAACCTGCTTTGCTGGGACAAGTACAATTCGAGCAACACCTTCACCAAATTCTGCAAGGTCAACCAATACAACGTCTCGATAAACGAGCTCAGCGACCCGGTGAAGGAGTTCTGGGAGTAAGTCGCGCGGATTCCTCCCATTTCAGCTCAACCCCTCCCTTTTCCAGGCGAAGAACCCTGCAGATCTCCGAAGGGATCGAGCACGTGGGCTCCATCAGGTGGGAGCTGGCCGGCACGCTCCTGCTGGTCTGGATCATCTGCTACTTCTGCATCTGGAAGGGCGTGAAGTGGACCGGCAAGGTCGTCTACTTCACGGCCCTCTTCCCCTACGTGCTGCTCAGCGTCCTGCTGGTGCGCGGAATAACCCTGCCGGGGGCCATGGAGGGCATCAAGTTCTACGTGATGCCCAACCTGAGCAAGCTGTGGGAGTCCGAGGTGTGGATCGACGCGGTCACGCAGATTTTCTTCTCGTACGGGCTGGGTCTGGGCACCTTGGTGGCGCTGGGGAGCTACAATAAGTTCACCAACAACGTCTACAAGTAAGCGAGGGTCGTTTCGCTTGGTTGGCTCGGCTGAGAGGGTCGTTTTTCAGGGATGCGCTGATCGTGTGCTCGGTGAACTCCAGCACGAGTATGTTCGCGGGGTTCGTTATCTTCTCGGTGGTTGGGTTCATGGCGCATGAGCAGCAGAGGCCGGTGGCGGACGTCGCCGCTTCAGGTGAGTCGAGAATATGGGAAGGAAGATTCTGCGTTTCGGTCGTGTTTTATGGTCGACGGTATTCTAAATTTAAGTAGCGCTAACGGACGCTATTGAGATGGATATTGGAAGGGTCTTTTCATCAGGCGAACGTAATGAGCAGGAACAATTTCAAACAACGATATATTTCCGTTCTAATTAGTAATACCACTTGGATAATAGCCTTAATGCTCGTTCCCCTTTTATCAGTGGAATACGAGACTGTGCAATGTACAATGGGATTCGAATATAGGACCAATAACAATTCGACAGATTTGGTTATCTGTCAATACCAAATTTCACAAATGTCGTAAAAACTGATCAACAATTATCGACAGTGAATTTCGTTGTATATATTCCATGAATCGAAGAGATTTTCCAAAACAATCCCGATGACAAACCCAACCGAACTTTGTCGGAGCATTAATGAAAAAATAGACAAGCAGCAACATCGCAAATTCTGCTAAGCTGTCACGGATTTGGTTATCTGTCAATACCAATAGCACAAAATAAAAAAAACTACCAACAAACCACTGAAATTTAATTGTCAAGACAGCTGGAAACACTTCACAGTGACGCGAGAGGAACTAAAGTTTGTTAATGCTAGTCAAAACGTTCACAAATATCGGAAAAACTGGTCAACAATTATCGACAGTGAATTTCGTTGTATACATTCGATGGATCGAAGACATTTTCCAAAACAATCCCGATGACAAACTCAACCCGACTTTGTCGGAGCATTAATGAAAAAATAGACAAGCAGCAACATCGCAAATTCTGCTGAGCTGTCACAGATTTGGTTATCTGTCAATACCAATAGCACAAAATGAAAAATATCCAACAAACCACTGAACTTTAGTTGTCAAAACATAGCTGGAAACCCTTCACAGTGACGCGAGAGGAACTAAAGTTTGTTAATTCTAGTCGAAACGTTCACAAATATCGAAAAAACTGGTCAACAATTATCGACAGTGAATTTCGTTTTATTTATCCATGGATCGAAGACATTTTCCAAAACAATCCCGATGACAAATTCAACCTGACTTTGTCGGAGCATTAATGAAAAAATAGACAAGCAGCAACATCGCAAATTCTGCTAAGCTGTCACGGATTTGGATATCTGTCAATACCAATAGCACAAAATGAAAAATATCCAACAAACCACTGGACTTTAGTTGTCAAAACATAGCTGGAAACCCTTCACTGTGACGCGAGAGGAACCAAAGTTTGTTAATTCTAGTCGAAACTTTCACAAGTATCGAAAAAACTGGTCAACAATTATCGACAGTGAATTTCGTTGTATTTATCCATGGATCGAAGACATTTTCCAAAACAATCCCGATGACAAACTCAACCGAACTTTGTCGGAGCATTAATGAAAAAATAGACAAGCAGCAACATCGCAAATTCTGCTGAGCTGTCACAATCTAGCTCCCTGTTCCCCTGAAAAAAAAAATTGGTGCTTTCAGGACCGGGCCTCGCTTTCCTGGCCTACCCATCAGCAGTCCTGCAGCTGCCCATATCGCCCTTGTGGGCTTGCCTGTTTTTCTTCATGATTTTACTGATTGGGCTCGACTCCCAGTTCTGCACCATGGAAGGATTCGTGACAGCCGTTGTGGACGAATGGCCTGGCTTGCTGAGGAAGAGGAAAGAAATCTTCATTGCGATCGTGTGCTCCCTCTCGTATCTCGTCGGACTTTCATGCATATCTCAGGTGAGAGTTGGGTTAGGTTTTGGTGACAAGTGACAGGTCATGACGCTGGTTGGGACGCAGTGACTTCACAATGGCGCTGAATTATTATTTTTTTTTGTTATTTGGACTTCTGATACGCTAATGGAGTTTTTGGTTGAATTCTAGTCGAAATTTCTGCTAATATCGAAGAAACTATGTCCATAAAACTGGCACAGCCGTTTTGGCACAACCAAATTAAAATGATGCAGAATTTAATAACTATTTAATAACTATTTTCTAACACAAGAAAAAAATTTCTAACTCAAACGGTTTTCGAAAAAACGGGGTTGTGCCAGCTTTACATAAAGCTGGCACAGCCGCGTCGTAACTTTTTACTCAAAGCAGCTACGAAGTTGATTCAAATGCTCAATTTTCTAACTTTTTAATAACTCTCAACTGGTGTATACAAATTTTGATTTTGAACAAATTTGAAGATTCTTCGGGGGGCCGGACTTGCATACATTTCATAAAATCTCGGTAATACGTTTTCTCATAAAAATTCATCAATAATCTATGATAATGTAAGAGATTAACTAACAGGAAAGGCTTATTTCATCCCATTATGGTGAATGTTTCGAAAAACTGTGCAATACAGTTATATGAAATCAGGAAAAAGTAAACAATACGAGAAGCGTTTTCGTCTTCTAATATTTTCTAACTCCAGCACAATCACTTATTTTTGCAAGATTTCGATTCATTATGATGGAAACTAACGTAGTACAGTATTTTCGATTGAAAAATTTCGAAAGAAAACATTTTTTAGATGAAAATATCTCTCGCATATATAAATGATTAAATGGTGAGAAATGATAGTGTTTATCATGTTTCGATGAAAAAAAATTTTCTTTCGAAAAATGTCAATCAAAAATACTGTACTACGTTAGTTTTCATCATAATGAATCGAAATCTTGCAAAAATAAGTGATTGTGCTGGAGTTAGAAAATATTAGAAGACGAAAACGTTTCTCGTATGGTCTGTTTATCATGTTTCGTTGAAAAAAATGTTTTCTTTCGAAATTTTTCAATCGAAAATACTGTACTACGTTAGTTTCTATCTAAATGGATCGAAATCTTGCAAAAATAAGTGATTGTGCTGGAGTTAGAAAATATTAGAAGACGAAAACGTTTCTCGTATGGTCTGTTTATCATGTTTCGTTGAAAAAAATGTTTTCTTTCGAAATTTTTCAATCGAAAATACTGTACTACGTTAGTTTCTATCTGAATGAATCGAAATCTTGCAAAAATAAGTGATTGTGCTGGAGTTAGAAAATATTAGAAGACGAAAACGCTTCTCGTATGGTCTGTTTATCATGTTTCGTGGAAAAAAATTTTTTCTTTCGAAATTTTTCAATCGAAAATACTGTACTACGTTAGTTTCTATCTGAATGAATCGAAATCTTGCAAAAATAAGTGATTGTGCTGGAGTTAGAAAATATTAGAAGACGAAAACGCTTCTCGTATGGTCTGTTTATCATGTTTCGTGGAAAAAAATTTTTTCTTTCGAAATTTTTCAATCGAAAATACTGTACTACGTTAGTTTCTATCTAAATGGATCGAAATCTTGCAAAAATAAGTGATTGTGCTGGAGTTAGAAAATATTAGAAGACGAAAGCGCCTCTCGTATTGTTTACTTTTTCCTGATTTCATATAACTGTATTGCACAGTTTTTCGAAACATTCACTATAATGGGATGAAATAAGCCTTTCCTGTTAGTTAATCTCTTCATTATCATAGATTATTGATGAATTTTTATGAGAAAACGTATTACCGAGATTTTATGAAATGTATGCAAGTCCGGCCCCCCGAAGAATCTTCAAATTTGTTCAAAATCAAAATTTGTATACACCAGTTGAGAGTTATTAAAAAGTTAGAAAATTGAGCATTTGAATCAACTTCGTAGCTGCTTTGAGTAAAAAGTTACGACGCGGCTGTGCCAGCTTTACGTAAAGCTGGCACAACCCCGTTTTTTCGAAAACCGTTTGAGTTAGAAATTTTTTTCTTGTGTTAGAAAATAGTTATTAAATAGTTATTAAATTCTGCATCATTTTAATTTGGTTGTGCCAAAACGGCTGTGCCAGCTTTATGGACATGAAGAAACTACTCAACGTTGATGAGTTTAGAGCATAATTTCATTCAATTCCATACAATTTGAACGACAAACTTGACCTCGAACGTTTTCTGAGTTTCGTTGAAAAAAGAGACAAACAGCAACATCGCTTTTTCTAGCATCTGTCACTCTTGCTATCTATTAATTTCCATGTCTATGGCTATGACACTTTGACAGGGCGGGATGTACGTGTTCCAAATCCTGGATTCGTACGCTGTCAGCGGTTTTTGTTTATTTTTCCTGATTTTCGAATGCATTCTAATCAAAATTTCTACTAATATTGAAGAAACTATCCAACGTTAACGAGTTTGGAGCATAATTTCATTCAATTCCATAAAATTTGAACGACAAACTTGACCTCGAACGTTTTCGGAGTTTCGTTGAAAAAAGAGACAAACAGCAACACTGCTTTTTCTGGCGATCTGTCACTATAGTTATCTATTAATTTCCATGTCTATGGCTATGACACTTTGACAGGGCGGGATGTACGTGTTCCAAATCCTGGATTCGTACGCTGTCAGCGGTTTTTGTTTGTTGTTCCTGATTTTCTTCGAATGCATCGCGATTTCCTGGGCATTCGGCGTCAATAAATTCTACGACGGAATCAAGGAAATGATCGGCTACTACCCAATGGGCTGGTGGAAATTCTGCTGGGTGTTCACCACGCCGTTCATTTGTGTGGTAAGCGACATTTGGTGCGTTTCAGTCGAGCCGCTCTGTACCTACTCGTGTTTCCAGAGCGTTTTCATCTTCAACTTGGTGCAGTGGACGCCAGTGAAATACTTAAATTACGAATTTCCGCTCTGGGCTCATCTTTTCGGCTGGACCACCGCTCTCACTTCCATGCTGTGCATTCCTGGTTACATGATTTATATTTGGAGAGTTACACCGGGTGATCGCCAAGAGGTAGGCTCGCGGTTTCCGCTGAGGGAAAGTGGATAAGCAGTTGTTTTTTCCAGAAATTCCGCCTACTGGTGAAAATTGATGACGACATCCCCACAGTGAGGGCCAAGATGCATTCGAACCAGCATCCCTCGACAGTTTGAGTACGAATTCGTTTTCTTACACGAACAATAACTAGCAGTTTTTTACATTTTATAACTTATTTTACATGTTTTATTTATTTCTGTGTACGTTAGGGTAAGATTCACTTGAGCCAGCTCTTCAGGTTTTAGTACAAAATGTGTTCTGAGTGTAAATATCGCTGTGTATCCATACACATCAACAAACGATGACATATCAAGAATGTAAATAGAAGAAACGCACTTAAAAATCCGCTTACACTAACTTTTACGCGTAATCAGTGAATAGTGTAGAGTATGTTTGATTTCCGAGAGTTGAAGATCTCAATTCTAATTTTCTGTGTGCCAAGATATACCTATATATATTATTAGAACATCTTTATTAGACTAATTATTCCCAATTAGATTTGTATTTTGTAAATATGTATTCTCTGTGTCAGGATCCTGTTGAATTTAGAGAACGGTTTGATGGAAGATATCTGAAGAATACTATGATAAATTATGGCAATATTCAAAGTAGATTAGTGTGCATTAAATTTGTTCCAAAATAAAATTCCATCTGGAAGTTGAAATTGTTTATTTCGCACGAATATTCTCGAAATTCAAACCAAGCGCAATGTGGGATTCGCAATTTTGAACAAATCTCACAAACCACGATTTCGATTTCAACACATACAGGGTGTCCTGTAAAAACCACGTCTAACCGAGGGAGAATGTTTATTTTACTGAAAAAATTAACCAAAAAGGTGTGAAATTGTACTAACCGTAAAAACAAAACTATTGAGAGGGGCAAAAATTCAATATAAAAAAAAGATTTGATCTACATTCTCCCTCTGTTCGACGTGGTCTTTACGAGACACCCTGTATACAGTGGCATTCATAAAAATATTTTTTCGGAGAAATAAAAAATCTCAAAAGTGAATTCATAAAATCCCAATCCGTGATTCTGGGATTAACTGACACTCAGTATATCTCATACAGGCCAAGTTGGTTTCAAGACGAGTCTGAATTGATGAGAATTTTTGTTTTTTTGGAAAAATACAATGAAAGATTTCTTCGATTTGTTGCTTGCTTTATGAATGTCACTAATTTTTAACAAAAAAATCAGTACCCATGAGATAAAAATGATACTCTCGTTCATTGTCGATCAAATGACTTACAACTGATATATTTTGCGTGGAATAATCCCAAATACCTATTGAAAAACGTCGAAACGTAATAAATAATTCCGTTCGATTCCACTCGTATCGGAAAGAGAATAATTCTGTACCACACGAAATCCTTTTATCCCTTCCAGATTTTCATCCTCTGACTCCGCGAACATATCAAAAAACAAGAACCGAAAATACGGGCTCTTGCCAGCGCATCCCTATAAGCTACTAGACTTAATTAAGTAGGTATATAAGCAATACGAAATTGAAAAAAAAATCCGGCCAAATCCAAAAGATAATCCGCTTACAGTCTATACCACACATACAAAAGACAGAAACCTATGCTTGGATTTAGATTTACAACTTATTGAAGGCAGCCCCATTATTGCCGTGCGTGAAACACAGAGTGATTTTCATATTAGGAACTGGAAGCCGATAAACATGGAGAAAATTAATTTATTTCGCCGTTCCTGCCCAGTGGCGTACGCTCCACACTTCTCGGGATTTTTATTTAGCACAAAACCATACATAACCGGCTGTATCATTTGTTTTTTCTCAGAATTATGGCACTATAACAAAGTGCCTGTACTATACCGGATGTCCTAACAGTGCGCATTTGCTCGATATACCGATACGGCTGATTCATATGAAAAAAAGTCTGACATAAAACTTACACGCCACCAAAAAGTCCATGTTTTGAAAATAGTTGCCGATACACAGGGTGTTGCATTTATCCGTAAAAGCAAGAACAATATTTTTTTCAAATGGAACACCCTGTATATTCTTCCACCATCGAATTCAGCGTTGAATTGTGCATCCAGTGTCATGTTTATTTTTTCTATAAAATGCGGGGTTGTCAAACTAGAGCTTCGTTTGTATTGCAACCGTTTGTTACGCCACTGGATATAAATACAGAGACTCAAGGGGTACTTTTAAGGGCTCTTTTCCTTTCATCACAGCAGGCTATACTTCCATTGGTTACACGATTCAGTAAACATCTTTGAAGATTGTTTTTATTTATGATGATATTTGAAAATTTATGTCAATATTTTCGCTCAACAATACGAGGCCCTAAGCAATTCAGTGAATACTATGATAGTTTTCGAATTCAGGAAAAAAAGGGACTAGCATGCAATTCTTCAGACAATTCATTATTTTTTTCTGCTCAAAATAAATGAGAGATTGTTCGAGCTTTGAAATTTGATATAAAGGGCTCTTAGGGCATCCCTTACACCAGGCTAGAAGGATTTTCCTAAGCTCGTAATAAAAAAAAAGTTATGGATATTTTTCTCGTCCGTCACCACAAAAAAAGAAAATGAATTTCAGAATCGTGATAGGCACGTCTCAAACACCCTGTGTACAGCTTTTCAACAAAGTCTAGTCTTTTTTAGGAATCAAAAATCCATTGTTTCATTTATAATTAATATTTTGATTGAGTCTAATTATCTATGATGTGAATTTCGAACTGTAAACTGTCACACTTCGTTTGTTTGTTCCCGGTTGACAATAAAACAAAATCTTGTTGATTCCAAGTGGGGTATTTCGCTGGAATAATTCTTCATTGAGCAACAATATGAAGTTGTTCCCATAAAACCCTCTTCCATGCCCCACCGCTGTGCAAAAGGTGTTTCTTATTTTGGATCGGCAACAATAGCAAGCGCGATTTCAACAAGAAAATCAAACACGTGTTAATTCGTCTACTTTTTATACCAGAATAAACACAAATGAGTACGTCTAGCGGCTAGAAATGATCTTTGGAGTGTGAGTAAAGCGCGAGAGGGAGTCCATCATTTGCGTAACAAAGCATTGTGTCGATGCCTCCTAGTCTGTATTTAGAAATACGGTTATTTACGAATTTACACAGTCCAGTAAGTGCTGTTGCGATTGCTAGTATTGCGAATCGCCCAAGCATCAAATTTCTATTATTTCCTAATAGATGATTCTCGTCGAGTGAGCTGTGGAAACCCTGCGTGGATATTATGGCGGCGTGTTGGACCGGCACACGTATAAGCCCTCGAATTTCAAGGGGCTACTTGAGAACCATGTTGGCAAATATGTGGTGGATTTGGTGTCCACGCGAATTCATACGAGACGCCACTGGAAAGGCTCTGTTCATCGATCGATAGTTTCCGAGAAATTCGCGATTTTTTATCAACGAATTAATTAAAAACTACTTTTTTATCACTCATACTGAAGGTATGGTGGCTTCCTTTCAAACTACAGTGTTGTCAAAACAGTCGTTACACGACAGGAAATAGAGAATTATGGACAAGTCACTTGACAAACAAAATTGCAGATTAATGTAAGCCCGACGTCCTCAATGGACTTAGAAAATCAACTAAAACGCCTAATCCCTTTATAAAAACATTTTAAAAGGCACAAATACTGAGAAAACCACAGAATGTGTTGAATGGTTATGTCAAGTAGATTAGGTGGCGAACAAAGCTTACCTACTTCAAGACTCACAATATTTGTAGGTACCTCCTGTGGCTTTGAGGGCCTAATATTCGACCCTCGAGTGTTCATTCATGATTCTCTGATCAAATTAGGTTGAGTACTTCCACCCTGTGCATTGAATTATTCAACACTGTTCGACACAATGACTATTTATCACCGCACAATGAAGCTTCTTCCGCAGGCACTGACAATTGACACCTCAACAGTTTGGCTAATACAACAATTCGATATTTTTCGAGTTATTATGTTCACTCCGAAGACCGAACTGTGTATTGTGTGTTATTAGATTATAAGGAAGATTACTATACCTGTAAGTTTTTTGAAATGCCGATTTGTTATTCAATCTCAACAATGACTATTTACATTGCCAAGTGTAGGATTACCTCTTATCATGTAAACAAGATCTTGGGTCAAGATTTATCCGAAGTAATATCCAATATCACTGCGTCACAATGTCGAACACCTCCACATTCTCACAAATAGTCATATTCATTTGGAAAACACCTAATTTTCACATCATAACCTCAATCAGTGTCACAGTCAACGAATTCTTGAATATTTTGAGCCATTGTATCAAGTCAAAACATTGTGATCTGACAGGCGACAAGTTGAAATATGGATCATCTGTACCACACAGCTAATTACAGTTCATGACACCAATTGTCAAACGGTTGGGGGTAAAATAAACTACGCAGTACAAATTAACAGAGCTGAGATTATAAACCTTTCAATTCGAAAGAAAAACAAGACGCTTTATCCACTTTAGTGAACGAAAATGTCTTTTTAAATCCAGATATTGGTTGTCAAAATTTACTAAACCTACTGAGAAAACATACGAAAGATAAATAGTTTCTTGTCACTTATTCGAAGATGCATCTGAACTATAAAAACGATATTCCTTCATGCCTACACAACGAGTTGTTGAAAAGGAATCAGCAAAAAGAAACAATTCCCAGAATCATTCACAAAAAGTCCAGTCATTGTGAAATCGTCATGCTTTCCGCTAATTCCTTAATCCGAAAAAATTCAGTCAAGGTGTTTCGGTAAGCATAACATGCTCGGATCTATGATTCATTCCTTTTCCTTCTTTATATCAACAATTTCTCGGCCTGCTGAAGAGGGTGGTGTGAAATAAGGCTCCATTTGATCAATATTAAATGTGGCGAACTTAGGACTATGATTCTCGGAGGAGACCCACCTAGTCATCTTGAGATCTTGATATAATTATACGGTGAAATTATCACAATGGGACTTTCAGAAGAGCATTTTGATGGACGGTGTTCCCATTGGAGGACTTGGAGTGATCCAAACACTTAGGCATTTAAAGTTGACAGCTCGATGTTTTGTTATCGAGTCAACTTCAAACATCATTATCTCAGGGTATAAAGGCACGCCATATCACATTCGAAAGAGGTTTTCATCTCGAGTGTCCGTACAACAAAAAGGCTATATATTTAATAAATATTTTGATCAAAGGTTATTTGCATTCGTAAACAAAAGATGTTATTATAGGTCTGAATGTTGCCGAAGGATTCTAACCTGTCATTTCGATGTTCAACTTTTCTTTATTTATAGAAGTATCTGAAACGTCATATTCAGAGCTTGTTTGTTGAAAGCATATCGTGATTTCTCTGTCGAAACAGATGAATTTTCGAATGTTTTTTGGGGGTTTTGGACTATTTGATGATAGAAAATAACGAATTCCTCGAAAACTATACTAGATATCGAAAACTGTATAATAATCATTTGTGTGAACAATCAGAAGTATAACGTTTTCACAACGTTTATTATGGATGATATTCCAGAATCAAATTTCATCATCTTGTATTTCTCATAAATCTAAAACATATAGTATATAATGATTACCTTCTTCTTAACCGATAATTCACTTCGAAAATACAGTTCTTTGAGGATCGCTTCACATAAAAAAAAAACGAATTTACTCAATCCTTATACTCTTAAAATATAAAGCGATTTTGATGCAGGTTATTTGCCTCGTTACTAGATAGATATTTCGTGAGAAAACAATTACTTCGAGCACGGAGAGAAATCCTAACTGCTTCATTTCCGGGTATTCATTTGGAGTATCGTAAATAAAAGACTATTTTTTCAACCTTCTCACTTCTTGTGTACCTATAAATTTAGTCGAGAAAATGTTACGCCACTGCATTGGAGTCTAGCTTGAAGATGAGAACAAGCTTCCATAGCCTTCTATTTTGGCCAAAAACAATAAATGTAAATGGTTTGGATAGAAGTAATAGCGATTTTGCTGTTGTTTTTCAATTGTTTTTCGTTGGCATAGTGATAAGTGAATAAAGCGTTAGTTTGGATTCGAATGAATGACGTGTTGTTTGATTTACACGATATAGAAAAGCGAATTAGATTTCGGAGCTTCATAATATTTACGAGCATATAAATGATCAGCCTACTTGGATGAAAAGGGGTGTCTGACAAAAGCTTCGATAGTCAAGTTTGAAATACGGTTATGAATCGCATTTATTGTATCCCAAAACGGTCTACAATCAATTTACAAACTATAATCAAACCACCTTTCTTCGGCTAACAGTAACAGTGAGGCGTCAAACCTCGACATAGCCAGTGGGGATTCATTCTTTTGTGCCTTTGCGTGTATTATTGGTAGTTCAACCAATTGTTTTGGTATTCTGCGCTTAATCGTACATCTGCTCGTCAAAAACACGAAAACTTTTCAATTCGTGATACCCTCGCAGGTCGACCCTCGTTTTCCTCGACCAATGAGGTGCTAGATATGCCTGGTTAAACATGCGATTCGTGCATGCGCCTTAGTTTTTCAGGATTAATAAAAGTGATAATTCAACAGGGGTGTATAATTTAAAAAGGGAATTTCAACGGAGTATGACGAGGAAATGACGAGTTTCTCGAAAACTGTACTAGATATCAAAAAACGGATTTCACCACCGTTTTCAGCGCCTCTTAGACCCCTCATAGCCTTTCAGGCAAATTCATTTTTTGACATTTTTCGAAAAACATACAGAGTGTTATTCAGGATTCCTTTTTTTTTCTTCAGTTTCAGAAAAAATCTGTATTTGTTTTTCGCCTAAATCACATAGCTCAAGCCCTTACCCTGCAATTGGCCCTTGAAAATCCACTGTGGTCACAGGAAATTCCCTTACCTATGCCTATTGAAGAATCCTCTATGTATGGGTTTTCATAATTTGACACTCCACTTAAAGAATTAATTGGTCGCTATTCACGTCCTAACAGCCCAACTGACAAACGTTTCAACAAAGAGAGGATACTCTTTTGTTATTTGATCCTCGAAAATTACCACAGAATAGAAGGATCATCCTTCTTAGCCCTCGAAAGATTTATCTTCAGATTTGCCGATAAAAAGGTTATTTGCAATGTCAGTGAGTATAAACAGAAGAAACTTTTTGTACTTAGTACAATTATAGGTTCGTACTAACAGAAAATGAAAACAAAAACGTAACGGAAAAGATGTCAATTGTTGTTGTCAAAGTTGTCAATTGTTGTTGTCAAAGTTGTCAATTGCTTAAGAATAATATCACTAAAGTGGGTACATATTTCCACAATTTTTGTGCTCCAAAAATTATTTGTGGATTTGTAAACTTTCCATTATACATTCACGTACAATTTTCTCAAAATATTACTAGTCCTAAAAACCTCCGATGTATCAATTTTCAAACCAATATCATAAAAACTGTTGAAGCTATTGAGAAATTTGCAAATAAAATTGTAACTTTGAACGCCCTGTATATTTTCAACCATCAACATTTGTATGAGCGATGTTGCGCTCAATCGTCATATTTTATTTCATTTTTTTACCATATTAATATGTATATATGCGACGTAATGTTAATACTTATCTACAAAATGGCATATACCTAGCTGGAATTCGACATTTTGATGAATGAAAGCACACCATTTTTCGTTATTTCATTGATTATATCTGCAGTAATAATACCAGTAATTATTTCAAGTTGAATCAATATAACTAATTTTGGGTTATCTCTCTCTCTGAGTAGATATGAAGTTGTCCCATCATCATTCGCTGTCAAACTTCATAGTTCGGCTGTGATCGACTCCTATCGAAAAAATCATTTGTTTCGTAAACAAACATTGAAATATCGATGCTTGGAAATAACGATTCATTCGGGGATCGGCAACATGGCATCATGTTTGTTCCATTTTCGAGCGAAAATTTCGCATTTCGACTGTCAATTATCGGACGCTTTGGCATAACATGATTTGATTTTCAAACCCCACCCTCGTCTCGGCCAAAGTTATGGCTGATCCGCGTCAAACGTTATTTCCTGGATAGAACTGGAAAATAGCCTTCCGACCCCAAGGAGATTGTGGCGTGCCTTTTGAATGTTTAATTGATTGATTGATTACCAAGTTTGGGGGCTGGACAAGCTCCGAGTTTGCGAAAACAAGTTTCAGGAATTTTTGCTCGAATTGACAGAATTCAACAGTCTTTTGTTTTTGCGAGTGATTTTGAGTTCATATGAAGACCATTTTGGAGTGTTTTTTGGCTTATTTCGAAAATGTAGTATTGCTACTTCTATCAGAAGGTGTTCCTAAAGGAATACTCTATATACAGGGTGAGCCAAACCAATCTTTCTAGGTGTAAGATTGATATAAAGTGTATTTTTAGAGAACGAGTTGTGATTTTTTAGGTACAACTTATTTTCTTGTATTCGTTATGTCCCAAAAAAAGAAGCATTCCATAGAGAGAAAAAACTACTCGAAAAAGATACACTTGTCGAGATACGAAAAAGTTAACCGTTCTCGAGATATTTCAGTTTTTGTAGTCACCTGATGTCATCAGATAAAATCAATGCGAGATTCATCGGTAACGATATTTCAGGAGGCCATGACCAATTTTATTCTGAATTTTGACGTTTATGTAAACAACATTATCGTAGTCGATTTCCAAACGAGGTTTTAAGGCATGACAGGATTTTATTATGCGTTAAGTTTATTCGTTAAACCATTTTTTATTATTTGTTTGCCATAACTGCTTCATGCATTTCTCAAAATGATATCAAACAATGATTTATAACCTCAAATATTCAACACGAAACATCACCAGTGACCTCAAAACAAAAGAATGCCCATTAGGTAACGCCGATTCAAAATAGTGTAATCCCTAGTTATCGGCATATACAGGGTGTTCCTTAAAGACATGCTAATATTCGAAGGGATGATTCTTTGATATATTTTGGGGAAAAAACTTCCTATAAACGTATGTCCTAAAAGTCTCAACTTTGGAGATACAGGGTGATATAGATTATTAAACGGTTGATACTGCGATATGAAGCAATTTGAATTTGATTGTTTCAATCAAGAACAGAGCATCTGACAAGAAAAAGATATTTTTTGGATTCTCATTCATTTTGGAACAAATCTGATCACTTGATTTGCTTTCAGTCGATGCACAAACATTTTCAAGCTGCATAAGATTTTTGAGGAATAGACCCTGAAATACAACGATTTTTATTTTTTAAAGCGAAAACCATGCGACGGACAAAGAAAATCCATGAGATTTATTTTGCTCAATAATGAATGAGGATCTTAGAAGTAATTTTTATTTTGGAAGCAAGCAGTGGCGTAGTATTTCTTTCTCCAAAAATATTCAATGCAAAACCCGTACGGACGCCACTGGCAGAGAAGATGAAAATTTCGTATATAACAAAAAGCACCTTGATGCATAAAAGACATGTACCAAATTTTCTGAGAATGTCTAGAATATTATCTCAGTTATTTGATTTTTTCTTCAAAATTTCATCACCCTGTATCTCAAAAGTTAGGACTTTTAGGACATACGTTTATAAGAAGTTTTTTTTCTCAAAAAGTGTCAAACAATCACCCCTCCAAAAGAAACAGGGTGTTTCTATAGAAAAATGTTTTCAATATGAAGATAATGCGAAATACCGACTAACCTAAAAATTCATTTGATTTTCTGTAATGCCAATTTGAATATACGAGTTCCAAGTTCAGTTTTCAGTAACTAGATCTCAAATTTTCAGTGTTCCCTGCAAATTCACAGGCTCGAATTCAATTGTTTCAAAACGAAATAGTTTTCAGGACCAATAATTTATTTTCCGAAAACATAATTTCCATTTAGTTTACGCATTTTCCCGCGTAGCACTACTATAACGAAAGGGGGGTTTAAACAAAGCTCATTTATATTCCTCCATGTCATATATTAATCTTTATTTTCACAATAAATATAGGAACAATTAACTTACAGGGGGTTTTAATAGGTACTGAATTTGAGTGACTTTCGTTATAGGTATATAAAGGCAATCAATTAAGTACAAGATAAAATGAATAAGCGGCCACTTTCAACAAAAGTCGTGTCATATTTTCCGGGTTCTGAAATAAAAAGAGTACCTACTTATATAGATTCCTGCCACACAACAGCGAGACCGAGAATATTTACAAATATACAGGGGAAAGGTATTCCATAGATGAAGGAAACATTCAATAATGTACCGAGGCGTCTGAAGTCGTCCTCCCATCGCCGTTCAGCCGCGAAAGATCCAACTCACACCGCGTCTGTCCCGAAACCAGCACACCGAATCCCCGGACGCCCTCCCCGAGGCCTTACGACCCAGCCGTGCTCTCCGTGCTCGTCTCCGGCTTCGGCCTGCCCAGCAGCGCTTGGTAGTAGTCCGCGATGGGAAACATCGGCCACTGCTTCCCCTCCACCTTCTCCACGTCGATGTCCTCCTCGGTGGTCTCCTCCCCCGAGTCGGGGGCCAGCAGCGAGGCCACGTCGAACTGGCGCTTCCTCGCGGGGGGGCCCCGCGCGGGGCAGCCCGTCGAGGGCCCCGCCGGCGGCGGCGGGCTCGCCGACAGCGGCGGCGGGCTGGGCGAGTCCGCGCCGTCCTCCTCCACGGCCAGCCCCATGTGCTTCCGCACCTTCCGCTGCGCCTTGCGCCTGCGGAAGTCCCCCTTGCGGAAGTCCTCCACGTTGGCGGGGTGCACCGCCCAGTAGTGGCCCTTCCCGTTGGCGCTGCGGCCCGCCTTGACGAAACAGTCGTTCAGCGAGAGGTTGTGCCGGATGGAGTTGCGCCAGCCGGGGCCGCGCGTGCGGAAGTACGGGTAGTGGTCGAGGATGTGCTGGTAGATGTCGGAGAGGACCAGCTTGGCCTCGGGCGAGCTGAGGATGGCCATGGCGATGAGGCCGATGTAGCTGTGCTGCGGCTTGGGCTCCTCCGGCTGCAGCGCGCGCGGGAACAGCGGGTAGCAGGTGAGGGGCGACGGGAACGGGCTCAGCAGCGGGTACCGCAGGCGCTCGGCGACGGCGTACTGGTACAGCTGGAGCCGGTACTGGTCGATGGGGAAGAGCGCTCTGGGCGCGCCGCTGGGGTCGAGGGCGAACGGCGCCGCCAGCTTCGGCGGCGGGTTCGGCGGGCTCTCGTTGCTGCACATTGTCCACGCTCGCGAACTCACCGACTGGACTTGTTGCTGACTCTCGCTCGAACCGTCACTCGATCATCGTCTGTCATTCACGAGCGAGTACGCTTTACTGTGCGACCCATCGGGACGTCTAAACATTGCTACAAACACGGACTATTTGTCGACCAATATTTGGCAACAGAGAGTGGGCGTGGGGAAGGCGAGCCAATGGCAGCGCGGCGTGCCCTTCCCGAGCGCTCCAAGCCCCGCCTCGCCATGTTGTTAAACTCGCGGGCCGCAGCCTCCTTTTATTGGGCAACAAAAGAGGGTTGCTGCTGCGAAATCTTTACTTTTGTCGGAATCCTTGAAATTTGCATTATAATCCATAACGAGGACGCTCCCGAGCCGGAGCGTTCGTGGTGTTTCAAATGTTTGTATAAATTGACTGGTATTTTCTGGATGTTAATTCACACGTCAGAGCCTCCACGAATTCGAAGCTGCCGTTTCAGACATTTCGCCAGAATCATATTGACGTTTAGGTGGGCGCCATATTGAAAAGAAATTGTCTATAGTTGCGAACCTGTTTTTCACACAAAAACACTTCATTCCACGTAAACTCTTTATTTCATACATTTTTTGTTGGAATGTATTGATAAAACCACATTCACACCAGGGGCGTATCACCTACCATCGGCTACAGGGGCTCAAAATTCGTTGAATGTTTTCAATAGATTTCCGAAAATAACAGCCGAACCAATTATTTCTGGGACTTTGAAGTGAATTTTCTGCGACGTACTTCAAAAATAATCAGTAAATTGAAGCTTGTCGTTGTACGGATGATTTGATTCATGAATTTGATGCAAAGAAGGTTTCAAACTCAGAGTATGTTTCGAGTTTAATCATAGTTATCTCTGATATTCAACATAACCTCAGATTATAATCTTTTGTTTTCATATTATTCAATTGAACGATGAATAGATCTTTTTGTAATCGGAAAGAGGGAATAGAGAAATTTGAATGCAATATTGTTAAAGTTAATAGAATCATATTGTGAAGAAACAATCAGAAATGAAATTAAAGAAATACATATCAGATCAACATTAAGAATATTCTTTCAATTACACTCTCGAGATATTTTTATCGAGTACTTACGTCTGAAATTTCAACTTTTGCAGCAAATAACACAAAATAAGAAATGAAATCATGACATAAGCAATAAGAAATCAAAACATGACGTCATACAGATGATTAAAATACAGTAGGAATGTGCAAATTAATAAAGCCACAGATATTTTTAAATCCCTTTATGCTATCATTGAAATAAACGTACATTAGTATACGTATCTGATCATTGAACAAATCAAATTTATTAGCTAGAGAAAATATCATCCAAGAATCATAATTTAGTTCAGAACAAAAGGATTAGACAAAAAGATGAAAGTTGTGAAGCTTCGTTATCAATTCTTAGGTATTTGTTATTATTGCGCTTATTTCTTGTGTGAGTGCTTTGAAGTTACAAGAAATCCAATGTTTTTTTTTATATTAAACTTCCCACGAAAGGAATAAATGAACAAACTCCTTTCAAAATGCGCCTTTTTTTGATTTATGCATTTCTTTCCAACACAAGTTTCCGACGGCTACTGAATATTTCGACTTGAAGGCGTTATTTCTTAAGGAAAGTGATGGGGTTAAACGAAATTAGAAGAATTCATTTCGTAAAATATCAGGTCAAGCTTTTTTCGCTAACATTATATATCAGTAAAATTCCTGAAAAGTATCATTTCATTATTTCAGACTATCAAATTCTCGAGAGAAAATGCATGACCTAATGAAAGCGGTGCAATTTATCACTAGATTGTTTCGAAACATCGAAAACCATTGGAAAGGTCATTATTTCCAGCGACTTTTCATACCTATTCGTACTAAACATGCGCGAGGTTATTTCTATCCCTCAGTTTATGCGAATATTGACTTCCCAGAATGTCGGCGATATTGAATCAAAAACACTTTCAAAGCTCGACGGCGATAAGTGAATTTGTTTTTCGATGGAAACTCCGAACTACGTTGTTTCATAAAATATGTACATACATTTCCCGATCTTCATGGGATTTTCAGGAATATCCCTCTTTTGTAGGCACTCACTCAAATTTCTGAATTCACAAAAAATATATCGGCATCGGTAGTCTCACGAAAAAATTATTTCAAGAACGCCACTGGAATTTCGAAATGGAGTCCGACTAGCTACGAGAAATCGTCCTGGTAGACGTGTAGTTTTTGTTTCTTCCAGATACGGTCCACAACAAATTGGAGTTTGTTCGACACATCAGAAATTCTCAGAAACTCGATAACACATCGAGCCTAAGTGATTTATTTTTTGCCATGAAACTTGCTAGGGAGTTGAAATCGTATTAGAACGATGTGTGGCACGGAAAAAGAGCCGAAACTACTGATACGAGATGATTCCACATGCCAGGAAATTCAATACGGGGAAATCAGCTGAAATCATTACTAATTTTACATAAATTACCTCATTTTCATTGAGGAGAGCTGTTTTTACACACACACTAAATATGTCAATCAATTCACCCCTGTAATGATTTAAAAGATCTATACTTGACTATAATTAATCAATTACCGACTGACGGCAGAATAAATCACGAGTTCCAAAACATTTATCGAGGTTATACAATTCTTCTTCTCTTTCTCATATTGCAATCATAACATCACTCATTAGATGACAAACACAACATGAATCATAGTAACATTTGGTTTGAACAAAGAGATGAGTGATACGTCATCTAACCTCTTATACGATTGCAAAATTTTCTACAGCACAACATAAAGTGTATTAAGTCAAGTGAAATAGTTGTAACAGTTCGTTTGAAAGTGTGGTGTTGTTTTTAAGGATACTCCGACACATAAAGTAAGGTGAGTTTATTATTCATATTACTTAGTGTTTTCGATATATGAAATATGTACACCAAACTTGGGTAACTTTTGACTGTGGATATTTGTGACAATTTTGACTAGAATTAACTATATTAGCGGATCAAATAAATGATCGGATGAATTTAGCAAGTCATCGTGAAATGTTGCTTTAATTTTAAGGACTAAATGTTCTCAGCTCTATCTCTAGACATAACTAGTTAGACAATTTTAATTTTGCAAACTAGAGCAACATTTATACTCCACCGGGCTCCAATTGAAGAAAGATTATCGTAACCCAACTCCAATTGGGGGGCAGCTTCGGCCTCTAACGAAGTTACCACCGAACATTCAAAGCCTTTTATTAGACAGATGCATTACAACCACGAATAATACAACACTCGATGACTCCATCGACACTTCATTGAAATCATCTCCAATGGCCTTTCTTCGCCAACCCCTCCTGAATGCCGTCGAGGCTTGGGGGAATGGGGACGACGGGGGAGCGCTGTCACGCTCAATATGGGGAAGGGCATAACAGGAGATAATGAAATACGTTATACGGACGATAAATGCGTATCTTCGAATTTCGGTGACGTTTTGCGTGAGAAGACCGCCAAGTGTATACAAACCGGGATTCGGTATACAGATAGACAGACGTACGATCGTTTGGTCGATATTTCTGGCTACAAAAATAAACGTAGAAATGTCACGGGGAAGATGGAAAAGGCTTGCGAGTTTGTTATCCAAATTCTCTATTAGTTCAAATTTGACAGATACGTCATCTTGTCAGAAAGTGACAGTCCGATTTATTGAAATGACTAATTTACCAACCTCCGTCAAGATAAATATGTCTTGATTTGTGTTCCAATTATTGATCATTATAATGTATTTTGTGATTCTTTGGGACAAAATACGGTTTTATACGGTCACCAGCAGCTATATTTCCATGAAAAATTTTTGTTTAAACGAAACAACACGAATTTAATAAGATATTCATAAAGGGATCAATAATTTTCGAGATAATTCCTATCGAGGCTGAAAATTTTGAATGCTATCATCATGTCATTGTTCCTCTATGGAAAGACGCGGTTTTGAGTGAACGACAAGTTCTCCAGATCTGACACCACTAGATTTATTCTCGTTAATTGGCGATTACATGACTTTGCATGATGTGATTCATAAATGAATGATTCCTTGGATCTTTTCCTTCCGTTTATCCAGAACTCAGAGTCGAAAGTCACAATTAGGAGATTAAAGAGTCAATTTATCGATGCGAAAATCTCTAACAAGCCAAATTAAAATGGTTCGGCGAATGCACAATAAACAGTGCGAATGCTGTTACAATACATTTTTCGATGCGAATGTGGAACGAACGACCTCCATGCAAAATAAAAATGATCTTCTACAAGACTTCATCTGAATGGCATTAACTATGTGCGAGAGTAAACCAACCATTGTTAATTTAATTGTTTCCGTTGATGTGCGCTGGCTTTTCTGAAAAGAGGGTGGAAACTTCAGAGCTTCTCAATATGTTCAGTCATTTATAGATAGTCCAGTCAACCAAGGCAATGTTGCACAATCGCAAAACAAACATCGTTTTGAAAAATTGAAAGGGGTCGAGAGCTATGATAAGTAATAAATGTAAGTTTTCTAGAACAGTGAAAAAACGGGGTATTTCTAACCTCTGTGGGTCCACTAACTTTTCCGACGGAAAAAAGTGGCACCAAAATATATGATTTTGTATATTTTATCATTCACTAGATGATTTGGATGACTGCCTTGAACACATTCTATAGTATACAGGGTGTTCCGTTGGGACACGGAGATGGGTTAACACCAAAAAATCGAATATACAGGGTGTTTTTTGCGGGACCCAAGAATATGTTGAATTTTTGCTGGTAATATGACGAGCCTAGACCCTGGCTAGCTTGTTCCGTTCCCTCTCTTCAATATCTACTGAGTGTTGAATAATAGATCGCAATTTGTGTCGAAATTGACTGGTCTATAATGCACAATCGATTCATGTTGGGAACTCCTGTAACAAACTTGTGACATTTTCTAATAGCATAATGCGTCTTTCAACATTTCAACTCTGAAAGAACCACACCATTTCCTTCTTCCGGTTGCCGCCTGTGATTATAAATGCTCTTGCTTCAGTAGCAAATTAGGCCGATTTTCAGTGGAAATCGTTGGAAAACTATCTGTAGCTGGAACTTGGCTTATACTGAGACCGTTTGGGAGTTTGTCTGCTTCCTATCATTCTGCGCCATCTAACAACCGTCAGCTGTCAAATGAATGAGTTTTTTAATCTAGCTGATAGAGAATAACCAATACGGAAAACAATGCCTTATAGATTAGTCTTCAAAGGGATTTTTTTGAATTTTCAACATGAAATATCTCGAAAACTATACTAGATATCTAAAAACGGATTTCACCACCGTTTTCAGCGCCTCTTAGACCCCTTATAGAAATTTATTTTTTGTAATTTTGTTAGAAATATACCGTAAGGAAAATATGACATCATGACGTGTGCAGATCGATTCTCGCATGCAAATAATGCTCGTTTATCGATACGTCGTATCCATTTATCGACAAAAGCACAAACCAACCCCTCGCTCTAATTCAATGACAGCTAGTGCAGGAGGGTAGGACAATTTTAAACATCTATGTGATGTGCTACCAATTACATATGTTGATTGTTTTATATTACAAGTCGAAGCCGGGGGTTCGCGAAATTAGCTTATGATTACATTCATCACACGGTATTTACCGCTATTACTTGATAAGAGGGTGAAGCTCCCCAGAGATTCGTTTGCGCGCCCGTTGAATATCCCCTCCCCGATACATATTTACATACATATAACTGGTAATACGATCTTCTTGTCGTCTGTCGTTTAATCCGCACTATTTTCGTGTGGTCGAATTTTTCGACGATTTTTAAGCACCGAGCTCGCCTCAGGGAGAACACATTGCAGCGAAGAGGGATGCTTCCCACTTAGGGTTTCGTTTGAACTTTGAAGCTGCTAAGATGATTTCAACCCCATCATCCTACACGTACAGGGTAGTTTGTATTCATTATTTTGTCTGGAATCAGGGCGAAATGAACAAGAAAGAATATTTGTGTTCCATGTCATCGCTGTCAATATTATCGTGTTCCCTGTCATAACTGGCTAGCAGCGTTGCCAAACCGTCTAGCGGCGTTGCCAAACTGTCTCTACGAATCTCTAGATATCGCAACAGAGCGAATGCACCAAAAAATAGAAAAAACTGAGTACGTTTTCGAAGAAGTTGATGGCCTCTCTCGATGTCGGAGAAGCGCCCTCTAATTAAATTTAAGAGTCTTTTTCGGTGGTTTTTGTTTGCTTGTGTATCGCCTCGACCAATCTAAATAAATAGCCGGTCGATTGGACGAGAAAGGTGTTAAGCTGACGGATCTATCATCAATATGGTGTAATTGATTCTGAACGCCGGCAACTTTTGGTTGGGGTAACCCAATTGGTCCGTCTTTTGACGTGGATGTGCTTAATAGCCGCCAGATTAAGATCTCTGCTTTTAGTCCTACAAAGGACTGCGGTACCGACACAGAAGAACAACGTAAACAATAATTGTTTGCTTGAAACATCGCAGCGTTTTTTATCGAGAATTATGATTCAACCATAAAGCAAACATTTATTCGTTGCTGATGTTTTTTTTTTCGAAAATAGAGTCGTCAAATATTGAAAAAAAAAATCGTGAAAGCACTGTTTTTGACGTACATACTAGATGTTATAATTATACTTGTGCGCATGTCCACTCGAAAACACCGAAAACAATGGATATTGACGTGTAATAACGATGATAGTAACACATTATTTTAGCCCTGTGGCTGTCACTTCACATTTCCACCAATGCAATGATCTATTGGCAGAATACTCGATGCAGTAATGGTCACTAACGCACGGTTTCAATGCGAATGTCCAATCGTGCGGCTGTATCACAGATTGGGAATGTGTTTTGGAACACAATGCGTGTCATGGGATACGGTTAAAACCGTGACCAGAATCAAGTACGATAGTTTTATCGATCCGATCGAAAACATTCCATCGGAGTCGGAACGTAAACCGCAGCACCGAATGCATTACTCCATTTAATCGTTTCAAATTAACTGTACGGCTTTTCAGCTTCGGTCTCGGTGCATCGCTGAAAGAGTCAATTTTGTCCTCGTTTTGTGCCACTTCCAGCGTTTGATGCAACAGGGCTACGTTTTTCACACGTGCATATTTTCACTACGAATATATTCTTCTATACAGTGCTCTTCGTTTCAGTTGTGATTGTTGTTATTATATTTAAATAGACACTCGACATTCGTCAATGTCAAATTGATATTGACATAACCATAGATCAATAATGATAAACCATAGACATATAATACTAACCACAGTTCTGTGGTTGCTACAAAGACTTCGGATTTTTATTGACGAGTGTAGGCATCGAAAAAAGGGGATTCATATACGAATAACTCTCCAGACACACTCAGACCCGAATGATTTCTCTCCCACATCTCAAATATTCCCTTGATATTTTATTCAAGGCAAAATGTAGATAGATATTCGAGAGGTGCCAATCGAAAAACTGTTTCTTTCTGATGTCATCGAAAGGAATGTAAAACAGGAGCAGAGTTGTATGAACGAGAGAAAATTGTTCTGTCTCATTTTGTCTTCACATGGTTGCCAAGAGGAACTTATTGTAAGGAGTGTTGCCTTTTTGCTAGGAACACCAAGAAAAAAAAAAGGAATTCAACTGATTTATTTCGAGTTGATCTGTTACACTTTCAAAGCCTAGAAGCGACTTTATACAGTGTGATTCTTTATCGGGAATCAATAAAACTCGTCAAAATTGAAAAGCAAAGGAGTGACATTGAAAAAACTGTTGAAATTCCAACATCTTGTCTATGTGGAACGTAGCAGGATCGCGTTAGTAGCTTAATAGAGGTGCCCTTGATCCGAAAATTGATCTTGACTAACGTCGGTTGGAAAGTGAAGTTGGCAACACCGCCCGAGGGCTGGGACTGCTGTCGAGGGCGGAAAGGGTGGTTTGAAGCTCCGCCAGTCTCTGGGGATGCTACCAGTCTGTAATTAAACTCCTAGCGACGTTAAAACAGTAACATCGGCACCGTTTCACTTGCCAGATCCCCTCAAAGCAGCGGCGTATCAAACAGTGGAAAATAATATTTTCAATTTATGTCTAACCTAAAATCAAGATTAATATTTTTTGTTGAAGTTTCCAAATTTGAGTAGATAAGATTCATTTCTTTTTCTAATATGTTTTGTTTGTTGTATAAACATCAAATTTTTGGACACTAACTAACATACCACCCTGTATAATCGGGAACTAAATCGTTAGCCTGAATTTTCCCATGCTATTTGATCGTCTTGCTCGATTAGGACATCCTGTATTCCCGCCTCATACTTCCCCCTATCTATATAAAATGTACGCGATGTTCCGTATCTACCTACATAACCTCAACCTGAGGTTTCGATTCCCAAATCCGCTCACCAACACAAATTAATAATTGGAATTTCATCCAGCGATTTGCGTCGTCATCGATACTAGCACGTTCTCATTTATCCGGTAAAACGACTGCAAAAACGGCGGAACGTTTCAAGGAAGGAGGCAGAAAAATTTCGTATTTGTCAGATGTCCATAGATAATTTTTGATCTTGCTGAATCGGAACCACATTATTGATATATAATTCGACTCAGTCGATCACCAATGACATTTACAATCAGCAATTCATTTGAAAATGTGCGTATGCAACACACAAAACATCACTGACAGACGTATTTCACAATTCGATCACCAGGTGACGTGTTATGACGGTTATAGTTTTTGTTGTTATGGTCGAATTTTTTATGTTCATACTGAAATTGGCGAATAAGTGAACGATCCGGGGCTAAATGGAAAAAGCATATAGCTATCTACGAAACGAAAGATTGAAATTATCAGTGAAATTGAGTTTGTCAGCTTTTTAGTTTGGTGTTGATCGAATTACAGAGTCCTTTTATGTTTCCTTCTACATGTAACGTATAAATTCTATTATAAAATTATGTATCACTTCAAGGGGTGTTGATATTGCTACTTTTGACACAAAGTAGACACCTTTATCGACTTTGTTTTTGAAATGTGTCTCTCGCTCTCTGTCGACTAGCGATATCCCTTTGATATCATTTGTTTAAGGAAAAAAATAGCCCCTTTGATCCCATTTAGGAAGAGATAATTTTAATTGCTTTCAATTCTGCATGCTATGAAATTCAGACGGCGGCATAGAGTCGACATGAGGCTATGGTATTGATGCTTTTATCAAAATGAAATATTTCGCATTATAATCTCTCTCGTTTTTGTTACGAATATATTATTTATTGGTGACTTGAACTAACTGGCTGATTTCATGGAGATGATTTTCTGATTTCTGGTGAATTTTGTACGTCATTTGACTCATAAAACCAATACTGGACATATATCATTCCAACCTTATATAAGTTCGTCGTAAGGTCAACAAAAAAATAAGTTTTTTATCGAGAAATGTTTACAATGAGCGTTGAATTTGCATCCACCACCGAAGTATGGCGCCCTCTTTATATTCTGTTATGTTTTATCAAAGTCCAAGAAGATTTCAATTCACCTCCAGCATCGAATAACTTCCTGTACTATCTGAGAGACCAGAGTACGCCATCTATGTGTTAACTGTCGAACCAGTATATTGATCTGCAACTATTTTGAGTTTTTTATAAATAAAATCATCTTGTGATGAATTCCATTATTTATACTCATCAAAATTATGGAATCATTGTTCAATTTGATCGTAAAAATGATGACATGAATAACAATGATTCTATTCGTGATTCATTTTCATTATTATGAAGAAATTTCATGTATTATTGTTGAAGATACTGGATATCCTGTTGTATTTTGTAGTGTTGGGTGAGATAAATAAAAAATCAACATGTATAATATTTTATTAAGTAGAAATCAATATCAGGAATAAATTACAGTCATCAAAAGTTCAAAATTACCGTTCAAGTAAAAATAAGTAAATTATATACAAAATGTATTGCGGCAAATACAATATCTGGTTCAAAATTAAAATTGTCAAAGCAATTTTAAAAAATATTCAAAACAACTCAATAAAAGTAGTCACAATGTAAGTAGTTCTGGAAGGAACATGATATAAATATAATCGAAGTTATAAAATGGAGTGAAAATCTTGACTGAAAAACCAAAAGTTTGGTAAATGCTTGTTTTACTACAAGTATATCAAGTACTATCACAGAATTTCTAACCGGGTATAAAACATGAATAACACAGTATTTGCGCCAAAATTTTTGAAACATCTTCGTTGGAATAGCGCTAAAAAGCCCCTACCCTTTTCGAAGATCAAGAATTCGCAAACGAATATTCATCTTAATCGGTATTAAATAAAATCAAAGTCGAAGGGATAAGTTTCGAAGGATATCATCCTAGTCTAAATTTTTCTACAAGTCTATACATCGATACTAATCGGTGAGTCTACGAGAAATTGCTGAAGTCGGTTTTCAGTTTAATAGTCGGAGTGTGACTAGGAAGTTGCTGATTGATATTCACCTCGTTTTTCATTTTGCACTGACTGACTTGGTTGACTCGAATAGCATTCTCTAGTTTTATGCGTAGTCCTTCTGATTGCATCATCAGCTTCTTGAATTCCTGTGGAGAAAAACAAAAATTGAGACTTTATCGCTCACATTGAATATATTTTCAACTGACCTGTGGGTATTTAGGACCAATTTTCATCAGCCACTGGATACTGACTTCGTGCAGAGACTGGGCATATTTCGTAGTGTTACGAGAATTGGGCTCAGCTAGGTAACTGATCAGAACAGGCACCAATAAGGTGAGCATCTGGATACCTGGAGAAAATTGCAAGGTGAGCTCAACGAGAAAATGGTGATTTTTGTACTAAACAGCAAATTTTCAGCGAATTAACTCAAAACCACCCACCTTGTACTGAATTTCCTGTTAGCAGTCATAAAAAACACCCACAATGAAAAATCTGTCGTTCGAAATTAACCTCTCGATCTACTTACGTGTATCCGGTTGTGCTAATTCAATCAGCGACTCCACAGCAGTGATTGTTTCGACCGTAACCAACAGCTCCCCATCGGAGCGCGGTTTCTTCGCCGCCTCCGAATACAAAAACTCCACGAGCTGAGGCGCCAACGTATGGATATACGGCGTCGAGATGGCTCGGTCGGAATGGCCGAACAACGACTTCAGCGTGCGCACGCACCGTAGACGGACCTCAAGTGGATAGCCAAGGATATATTAGGGTGTTTCGAAGGTTCGAGTCGTCTTACCACTGGATTCGGGTCCTCGAAACACTGCCGGAAGTGGTTGATGCACGGGTACTGCAAGTTGGGCACTGTCACGACTTGACAGGGAGCGTTCAGCACGAACACCGCTATAGCCAGCATCATCGTCACCTCGTCCAACTTGGTGTCGTCGTTTCGAGTCTTGGTCAAATCGATGATCTTGGCGAGAGCGCTCTGCAACAACTTCTGCCACTTGTCGCTGCTCTCCGGGTGCTTGCAGAACGGATCCGTCGCGAGGTTCTTCAGGCAGTGCAACGCCGATTGCACGGACGAACTGTTCGCCAAGACATTCGCATCGCTGACGCTCTTGGTGCTGACTTCCCTGACCACGCCCGTGGCTAGGTACAACACCGTGGGCAAGATAGCCAGCGCGCCCTTCGGGGAGCACAGTTTGTGCAACTCCCCCATGCAGCCCACAGAGGCCGCCAGCAGCTGACCGGAATGCTCCCCGGCCTTCATGGCCCTGAAGGAATTGACTATGGTGGTGTTCGGCACCGGGCTCAGCGATGGCAGCTGGCGTATCACGAGGCAAAGGCACACTTCCAGGCAGGAAATGACGAGGGAGTTGCCTGGGGTGAGCTCCCCGCCGTCGCCGCCCTCCCCTAGCTTGTCGACTTCCGTCGCGCTCTCCCCCTCGTTCAATTTATCCTGCTTGGTCTTGTCGAGCTGTTCCTGCGCAGCTCTCACGATCTGCTTCAGCGCTTCCAGGCACAACAGCTGACAGTTGTGGTTGTCTCTAGTCAGGATGAGCCGATGCAGCACGTTGCACATCTCGATGGCCAGCGATCTGTCGGTCATCAGCAGCTCCCTAGCGAATTCGGTCTCGAGCAGGGTGTAGAGGGCTTGCAGGCACGTCACGATGCTCTCCAGAGGCTCCGTGGAGCGCGGGCTGCACAAAGCCTCCATGCAAATGCCGAACAGCAAGTGGAACCTGTCGGCTGGGTCTTCGCTGGATTTGTTGTTGTTCAGGTTCTCGTTGTCGTTCCCGCTGAAACTGCCAGTGTTCAGGAGCAGGGCGGCGGCGTGCAGGATGGGCGGCCAACACGACACGTAGTGCGGCCTCGAGGAGTCAATTGTTTCGTTGGTATAAAAAGCGCCCCCGTCGTGGGGCAGCTGGCTGGCGAACTCGCTCGGCAAGGACAGCAGAGCGTGGTCTTTCAGCGCCAGCAGCCAATACTGCGACAGGCTCGCCAATTCAGGCTGCACCAGCGTCAGCAGGCTCTCGCCTCTGTACTCAAAGTCCGCGCTTTCGTTGCCGTTATCCGCCGCAGGCAAGGTCAGCTTGCCAGCGGATTCGGAGCCCTTCATAGCGACGATAAACACCTCCGCCCAAGCCCTCAGTATCGAGAGCTTCTCGAGGGTCACCAGGCTCTCGTTGTACAGCTGGTTGACTTTGGTCTTGGTTCTCAGTTTCGTCAACGACGACACCAGCAACTGGTGCACCCTCTTCAAATCATGGAGGTCTCTGGCGACGTTGGATCCGATCCAAGTCGAGCAAACCTCGCAGGCTGCCGCTGTAACCAAAGAAGATGTGTCTGGAGAGAAGGCCGGCCTCAAAGCGGCTCCTACCTGAGCCTGGAACTGCTCGAGAAGCAAGTGACCGGGGAACTCGGGTTCGGGCACTTTGGCGAATTTCTCGATGATTTCCTGCAAGGTTTTCAGACCCTCCAATCTCAGGGGGTCCGAGTCGCTTGTGGCAGCTATGAACGCCATCCTGATCAAGTCTGAGAGGTGCAGAGTCAGGCAGTCGCTCTTGCCTGTCGTCGACTGTTGCTCCTTCGCTTTGACCAAGTCGAAATGGGCTGTGTTCCTGCTGGCCTCGCAAGCCGCTATTATTTTCCTCACGCATTCAGCGGCGAATACCCGGGTGGGCCACCTGGGCTGGACGGCGGGGTGCGAGGAGTCGTCTTCTGCGTGGAACTCCTCTTGGTCGTCATCCACTTCGACATCGTCTGCTTCTCCTTCGTGCGCCGACGCACCGATCCGATCCTCAGCACTGGTTTCTGTGGGAAAACTCGGTCGAAGCAGTGAGTGACGACGCACTGAATACTCACCTGTCGCTACGGTGAGGACGCCTTTGCACAACCCCAACCACTGCGCCAGGTTGTCGGCGGACAGGACTTGCAACATGCTGATGATGGTGTCGTGAATGTCTTTGATCAAGCCCGTGTCCGTCTCGGTGTCCAGCATGCTGAAGAATACACCCGGTAGACCAGTTTCGGTTATTATCAAGCCCTCCACGTTGTTCTCTTCACGGCTCTCGCTGGCCAAATTCACGGCGTGCTCGCAAACTTCCTTCGCTTCTCTCTGCACCAGCTGCCTCAAGCACGATATGGCGGCTCGTCGCAACGACAAATGGTTGCTGGATAATGTTCTCTGGAACAGGACGTTGTGAGTGAGCTGAAATCGCCCCGAACAAGCGTACTTACACATAGAGTTGGCACCAGTGACGATAAATTGACGTGTTTCGGCGCGAAGAGGTGCAGCTGCTGCAGACACCCGGTGGCTTCGGCCTGCACCAAAGGGTCGTGGTGATCCTGCATGATGGCGCAGGCGCACAAAAACGACGACCTGGCGGTACAAATGCTGGCCGTGTTGCCTTGAAGCTCGGGGCCGATGACGGTGATAAGCGCCGACAGAACTTTGCCGATACACTGATGGACGTCGATGTACGACTGGGGAACATTCAGCAGGAGTTTGAGGATCACCGAGAGACTAGGCTCGACGTAACCTCGGAACATCGGGCCCCCGGAATCCACGATCAAAGCCAGAGCGTGCAGCGACAGCACCTGCACTATCGGGGAGGTTTGGTCTTGGGCCAGGGCCAGGAGGATGGAGACGCTCGTGGTGAGGTGTTGGCTGGACCCCATCCCGCCGACGTACTTATGCAGGCATCCCAACGCCAGGGAATGGCCGGTCCGGCTGGCCACGTCCCTGGCCGACTTCAGCCTGTCGAAGCTGGTCTGAGCTAGCTCGGCGGTGAACTTGGGATCAGAAACCACTTGGGCTATGCGACCGACGGCTTCACCCGCAGCGTACCTCAGAATGGGGTTGGGCGAGGTCAGCGCGCCTATAATCAAATTGACAGCTGACTTCCTGATGTCTTCTTGGTTGACGTTGACTTTGGTCTCGGTGAGGCCTTTCAGGCCGCTCAGGAGCGCTGTGAATACGTTCATCTGAACGGCTTCTTGCCGGGTGCTTCGCACGTGCTTTATACACTCAGCGAAATGGTCCAGCATTTGGACGCGGTGCTTGTTGGTCACTCTGGGGAAGATTTGACCGAAAAGTAGCACTGATATGTCGATGACTGTCACTCCTAGGGGTAAAGGGCCGGGTATCGTCTCACCCTGTAGGGAATTTTGATGGAATCTGCTGAATTTCGGGGGTGAATTGTCTACTTACCTGGTTGATTTGCCTGTAGAGGCAGCACGGGTCGTGCTCCAGTGCTCCAGAGCCTGCGGCGCTGTTTGGTTGAAGCTGAAAAGAATTCAAAGTCAACCGCCGGAAAATCCATGACCGCGACTTTCTGGTACATTTGAACTACTAATCAAAAAAGTAACTAACTAGTAAAGGGGGCCGATTACGTACGATACAGACCTTGAGAACTCAAAACCAATAAAAAAAACAACTAAATGAATTTGTTCACACTAACAAAACTTTTTTACAGTTGAATTACTCACGTGTTCACCGTCTGACCTTCGATTGGGTTCCATCTAAGAAAAGAGTTCGTGTTAAACAATGGTTGTTAACTTTCGCAAGGAATTGCAAACAAAACCATCAAGCGAGAACCTACTAGAAAATACTGGGGAAATTATAATTCTGGAAATTTGCCAATTCAATGGAAGCTACTTCGAAGATTGATTTAAGGGTTACGATTTTGTTATCAAGACTAGAACTGGAAGATGAAATGCCATTGTTTAAAGTTAGGTAAGGAAAATCAGTCACTTCGTATGAATTTAAGCGCTACAAACCTGGTCTTCAATGGTTCTGTGATCTGTCTCTTGCAGCCAAGTGCCTAAAATAACGGAATCATCGGCATTGCAAACTGATCTGAGCTGGGAAGTAGTAGTATTAGCTGGATTTTCTGTCAAAGTGAACTCTGCTACCAGCATCCTCAACAAATGAGTGTAGGAATCTGTCGGAACACCTCATTTAGACAGAATTTGTACAAAACAGACCTCTTACTTTCATAGCATTGAGGGTGCAGCAGTAAAAGTGTCTCGCAGAGACGCAGTCTGACCATAGCAGCGGGTGCTTTCAAATGCTGCCCATAAGTCTTCAGTATCCCGGATATACTAAAACGAATCAGCACTGAAAAGCACAGCCCGAAACCCCGAAAATATCTTACTTGGTGAGCATAGCGAGCGCAGACTCAATCGGAGTCAGCAATCTCCTCGTGGTATCCTCGTTGACCAGCTCGGAACAGTTCTGAAGAAAACTGTGCATCGCCGACAGAGCCCCGGCCCGCCCCTCGAGCGTCACCTGCCACGTGAACACGTCCCCCCGCGCTTTCTCCGAATCCAACTCCTTGGCCGACCGAGGAAACGAGTTCCTCCAGAGCAACAGCATCCTCGGCAGGAGCCCCTTCACCACCGGAATGCCCAGAGTCATGATGGCGCCGATCAGCAACCACCCCGCCTGGGTCCTGTTCAGGGACAGCCGGCTGTTCTGGCTGGCGCTCCTCAGCAGCTCCTCGGCGGTGTTGAAGATTATTTTGCCCTTCATGTGCGGCACTCCGAGGGCTGATAATTTAACGCCGCCGAGGACGGCCGCTAGGGCTGAGCTGTATCCGGATATGGCCTCGGGGGAGGTGCGGAATTGCTCGATGCCGGTCACGCAGCGGTCGATGAGGGGGGAGATTTGGCTGGGGACTGCTACGCAGATGCACCTCAGGCACCAGGCTGCGGCTAGTCGCGCTGCTTGGCAAGGGTGGACCAGGACTCCCATGGTGACGTCTATGATATCTGGAAATTGACGGTTTTCGCGGTTCATTCGGTCGTTTTTAGGGCAACGAGAAACACCCTTACTTAACGACTGATCCGTGATCAAATCATGCGCGGTGGTGCCCAAATTCGAGATGAGCGTCCCGATTTCCTGAAGGGCGCACACGAGCAGGTGTTGGCTGAAAAGCGTCTCCTGGTTGGCATCTTTGGCGTTTTCAGGGTTGAAATCAATAGAATTCATCTCCTTCACGATGAGTTGAGCAATTTCTTTGCAAGCCGAAGCTTGCGCTTTCTCCCCCAACATTTTCCCAAGGACACTTCTCAGGATGAAGTTGATGCATTTCCTCGAGTAAACAGCGTCGACGTGGCTCGAGGCTGCTTTGGGATTCGCAGCGAGATACAGGATGTGTGTGAGGAAAGCTTTCATGTTCTTTTCCAGCCATTTACTACCCATTATCTGAACGAATATCACATAACCCTGAAATAATCGAGACAAAATGAGTGATCCAGTCGAATTTGCGATTGAATCACTCACGTGAGTCACGCCAACTCTCACTTCCCTGTTCACTCCAGAGCTCCCTTTGATGATCTCTCCTGTTCCTTTCAGGAAACCAACTCCACCTCGGAGAAAGCCAGACATGAATATTCCCAGGGCTTCATCCAGGGACACCAGCTTAGGACCTTTGTGCTGTTGCTGCTGTTGGGCTGTGATGAATCAGATTAGCATTGTTTATTTCTCAATACAATACCATACTCACCAATTTTACCAGGAATCTGATTCTGCTGTTGTTGAGTCATAGCAATCAAGGCACCTAGAAGTTTGGCGACAGTGCAGCGCACAACGTAGTTGGAGCCATCGAAGGCCCTGAAGCATAGGGAAGCTAGGCTTTCCAGTTCTGATGTGTGAAAGAAGGTCGTGTGATTGAGCATTTCTATTAGGCATCTGGTTGCAGCACATCTCACAGCCATGACTCTGTCAATCAAACAGTGTCTGGCAGCTTTGTATATGTCTTTGTGGACATTGTTTATAGCAGTACCCATGCCTGCACATACTTTTTCTAGAGTCAGCATTATTTCAATTCTTGTTTGAGATTCAGCATTCCTTAAAGATCTGATCAAGATTTGAACTGTTTCCTCATAGGATCTGCCCATCATTCGTCCTAATTTCTTGTACATGGTGCCAACACAGCAAATAGCAGCCCTTATAATAAATAGAGATAAAAATAATACATGAATATGTGGCTGACTTACAGTCTTGTAGGTAGGAAGCTTGGTGAGTCATCTTTATTCTTCAGAATGTCGTTGCATTTGTTGACAGTATCAAAAAGTAAAAAAGTATCTCCAACAGAGAATAATGTAGCAAGACACCTTGCTATCAATTTTCTTGTTGGGGGACCTGGTGATTCCTGGATTCTATTCATCAATTGTTGTACTAACTGCTTCTGACATCCTTTTATGTCATTCTATAATAAAAACACAACTCAATTCATTTAGTCCCCTACATTAATTGTATTTACCTTCTGAGCAGCCACCAAAACTTTATCCAAAAATCTGAGCCATTCAAAAATAAATACTGGTTTTTTTGCTTCACTCAGCTGAGCTAAGGCTTCTTCATTCAGTGTTAGACTGTGTGATAACTCCATGACCTAAAAATTGTTTAACATGCAATTATTTTTATGTGGGTGTTGGAAAAAGTATTTGGTAAATGAATCATTTCAAGATGTAATCTATATGTGAGTATCAGAATGTTACATTACGATTACAATCATTTTTCACAAGAACAACAAATCACTTACCCTGAAATACAGTTTTTTGGATTTTTGTTAAATAAATTATGATTCTGCGATGAATTATCGAGTAAAAGCCAGTCCTGTTTCCATCAAGAAATACGATCCGTTGGACAGATATCGGACTGTTAGTGTAAAAAATTGCTGAAAATAAATAAATAGATCATCCCCATATTATTTTTCAATATAAACGTAATACGAAATCAAGAATGCAGTGGCAATATGCAGTTGCTAATGTCAATGATCATATGCCAACAGTTTGACAGTACTGGATGCGATTTGAAGCTCAAAATCTAGCAGCGTTGCCAACCTTCGCCAGAAAATCCTCAGATATCCGTATGCAATCGGCGAACAGTTATAATATATTCTTTAACAAAATGATGGAAATTACGATTTATCTTGGGTAAATATCACAGAATGAAATGAACAAATTGAGAAGGTGGATTGTCAATCTAAGCTTTGAAATGGACCTATCCAGATGTGAATCCGAGTTAGCAACATTGGAATACTTTGACAGTACGAAACCTGACGTAAACTTTGTTGTGACTGTGCGGTGTGCTTGCGATATGAATAATTTATGACAGGTTGTGAATATCGAAATGATAATATCAACTAAACGTTGAAACTACAAAGCGTTGAGGAAAATAATGATCATTGAATTTTCCTGTAAATAATTTTCATGTAATAGTTCAACTATTCGTAAGTATGTATAAAATAGTGATGATTGAATTTTCAGGTTAGAACACCTCGCCCCTTTAACCTAATATATGAGTCTCCCAAAATGATTTTGTTTGCCCACCCGATGTAAGCACTTATAATACGGATTTGATTCTGACGAATTTTGTCATGGCCTTGTCAGGAAATGATAATAGGGGTCCATGTTATTGGTGTTTCAAAGCAGTTAAATGGATTCCAGTCTTATTTATCATGACCATAGTAGTATGGTCTTACTATGCCTATGTTATTCAATTATGCATATGTATTTCAACTCGGTAGTTGTGCATTATTCTCCACTAATAGCTTGCATTTCAGTGACAGTTGAGGATGTACCTAGGAAAGTACTTTATTTGATCCTCTATCATATATTCTTTTTCATGTTCTGCTGGTCATACTGGCAGACTATTTTCACTAATGTTGGAAGAGTGCCTGCTAAAGTGAGTAGTGGCCTTCTATTGAAAATGTGGTATCAAGCATTTTATGTTTCAGTATAAAGTTCCAGATACTGAATATGAAGCTTATTTGAGCCATAGTACTTCTTTTGAAACTCAAAATGCCATTCTCGAAAATTTTGCTAGACATTTACCAATAACTAATATAGCAATGAGTGGAGGTGTAAGGTTTTGTGAAAAATGTAGAATTGTGAAACCTGACAGAGCCCATCATTGTTCAGTATGTGGTGTATGTGTTTTGAAAATGGATCACCACTGTCCATGGATCAACAATTGTGTATCATTTACCAACTACAAGTTTTTTGTGTTATTCTTGGGATATGCACTATTATACTGTGGATATGTTTCACTGACATCACTCCCTTATTTCATCTCTTTCTGGAGGGTGAGTTCTCTTGTTTTGATGCAACTTTTCATTCAGAATACAGGTATGAACTTTTCTTCTAGGGTGATCTTCAAGGGATGGGAAGATTCCACATACTATTTCTTTTCTTTGTTGCAATAATGTTTGGTGTTAGTTTACTGTCACTGTTTGGTTACCATTGTTACTTAGTTTGTGAAAATAGAACAACTCTAGGTGAGATATATTTTTGGAAAACTTTACTGCCAAAATTGGTATTTATATTTGACAAGATTTTAATTTAATTACAGAAGCATTCCGACCACCCAACTTCAAAGATGTTGGTACTGACAAATATGGATTTCATGTAGGGAGATATAGGAATTTTCAAGAAGTATTTGGAGATAACCCAAAGACTTGGTTTCTGCCGCTGAGTACAAGGTATTTATTTGTATTTCATTCTGGGAGCTAGAATTGAAATGGTGTTATAGAATCAAGACAATTGTTTTGCATGTTTAAAGCAATATCATAGTAACAAAATGTGCTTCTGTGAGTTGTGTCTTTGAATATATATATGGATGTTTGCATGATTTCTGCAGATTTTTCACATTCAGATGTTATATCATGAATGCCTTTATGGTGTTTTTCCACTCAGGAAAAAATTATTTAAATTTCTGTACAACACAGAACACCCCAATTCTATCTCTGTCTTTCACTTACACAGAAATATAACTATCTCTCTATTTCTACTTTTCTCTAATATCCTTATTTTTCCAAATTTCAAATTGGCATGGGGACTGGAAAGCGAAATTGTTTCCGATTTGGTTATTTCAGAAGTAGACCATGACTACACAAAACTCATTCGTGGAATTTTGTGATAAAAGGATCATCAGCTTGCAATGGACGACTGTTAATTTTCAACGTGATTGTGAAATTGTAGCAAGCTTGATTTTAATTCGTCTAGGTACATGGTAGCTTATTTCATCAGAATTGTTGTTAATCATTCTTATGATTCACCATTAAGAGAGTTGTATAATTATGCAAGCAATTTCATCACAAATCCTCAAAGCTGTTCTGTTCATTAGGGCATTTTTTCTAACAATTGAGTGGCTAGAAAACACATCTTAGTATTTTCATATTCAGTAGAAATACATACAAGGTGGTCCATGAAAAACTTACGAAATATTTATGAATTTTGACAATGAATTCTTCACGTAGTGGAATTGATGAAAACGATGTTTTATAGAATGATTGAAATGAACTAATAATGCACCAATCAAATTGCAGATTTTTGACAACGTGTTTTGTGATTCGAGCTCGTGAATTCTGCCAAAAAATATTATTCAAGGTTATTCTCATTCTTCATTTCAGCTTGATCTTTGTTTAAATGCTAGAGATGTGCATGTTCAACTTTCTTATTGCATTCATCTGAGGTAATTTACGATATATTTATCAAATGTCATTATGTATTATTAACACACACAACCACTAACACTACACATTGAGAAGAATTGCATTAAGATGGTGAAGATTTCATATCGAAATCGTAATTATTCCGTAAGTGTCCGGTTTCGAATGGACCTCCCTGTGCCTAGGTATTTGAATAATATTCAATTTTATGAATTTTTGTAGTTTGGGTGATGGTATAGAGTATCCTGTACACTCACGTCACCAGCAGGGCTCATATCATTCAATGGACAACACCCAGAACAGGTTAGAAAATAACTCTGTCTAACTACTACTAGCTAACGCAAATTATTGTTAAATTTTCGTTTGATTGGTTACGCAAACATAATAACACATTAACTTTCTTATAGATTTTTACTTACTTGTTATGAAGACTGGTTGCAACTGTGAATTTTTTATTTATTGCAATAAACATTTTTGTCGAATTTGCATTGATGATTGTTTTATTTTTGTGAAATTGAATAGATTAGAAGGCGCTTGAGAAACAATTTTTTCACTTTAACCACACCCAAGGCTTTTACAAATGATTCTGGATGGTTTTGAAGTTATTCCGAGAAGACGCTATGCTATGGTGTTGGGAACTGCTTTTAGAACAATCTGTCTTAGCGAATACCTAATTAAAAAATGTTTAAGCTGCAGACAAGAACTTCAAAATGAGACACATAAGCTCAACCCTCGTCAGCATGGTCCGTGATTACAAGAACTACAGCTCTGTTGTTACATTTTATCTCAATAAAAACTTAATCAAATCAATATTCGTTTGTTTGGCATGTATAATATTCGGATACCCCTTGGATTCGAAATCAACTATACAAAATGGAGTTTTTTTAGGTGTAATTTTCAGTTACTCAGTTTCACATAATCTCCACAATTATTCAGCGATACATAGACAGTGCAGTTTTGAGGGTTTGTTAGGTTTGGCGTCACAAATAGTGAGTAGATTATCTATCCATCCTCTAAGATCTAAAGTTGAACGCACTTTTACTCTTTTCTTCAACCTCTCTACCCATATTCTTTTAGCCTTGGCATGGTGCGAATAAATCACACATTGCATTGATTCGAAGTCTTGATAGTTGTTCTTGATGTACGTCTGCACAAATCGTGTTATAGTGCAAAAAATTATATGTACATTTGTATGTAGTATAGGAGATGGGCTAACGTTTCCCCAAAGGCAATTGGATGAAGATCAAGAAGGTCTGTTACGAGAACGAAACTATGAAGACGACTGTAATTATTATGCTTGAATGAGGATTATTGTTTTATGTTCCATGTATAGTCTAGTTATCAGATTATAATTTATTTTTTCCAATAATTTGTGTCATTTACCACTGGGCGTCAATGACGAAACATCGTTAATTCGTTATTTCCCGTTTCAGAAAATTGCTAGAATAGATATAAATTACAGAATGCACATAACAATAGGACATGGAAGGAAAAATACTACTTCATTGATGATGAATTGATATCAGCGTGGTGTAGTAGAGATTCCTTGAATTCATTTTAGAAAAGATACAGGAATATTGATGATTCATCAATCAGGAATTAAATGTCTGGGCATGTTTCATTCACACTGTTGAATACGAAAAATTATTCGAAAAAGTTTGACAGTAACTAAATGAGTAACGTTCATTATTACTATGATAAATTCGATCACAGCCTACTTGAAATAAATGAAACTGGGATTTGCAAGGTTTCACTGTGTAATGATTACATAGATATCTTGATAATCGGAATGTGAACGGGATGCATTGCACATTTGTTCGAATGGTAATCAATGAAACTTCAAAAATTAGGTTAGGTATCAAATGAAACCGATCGTGAATGAAACAAACATTTTTTGGTGTCGCCGAAGAAGGAATAAAAAACGAAAATGTCTAAAAACATTTATTAAATGTTTCTGTTCATGTTGAAACAGTCAACAAAGTTACATCACAAAATAACTAAAATGTAAATGTTTATTAAAATATAGGTAGTATGACGTGAGGCTTCTTCAGAGAATATTTAGACAATATCAACTCCTTTGCCGTTCTCTTCAGAAGACTGTACCAGTGTATAGGATTACAACTAGTAATGCTGAATTTCAACTGATCCAAACACATTCCATAGCTGCTCACAGCCATGCCATGCTGTTCGCAGGTTTTGTAAAATGTAAACTTTATAACAAATATAATAAATATCTGAAGCAATAATCCCACCATTATTGGAACATAACATTTTATATAAAAACTTTTCGAATTCACGTGACGATTCAATAGAATCAAACTATATATAAATATATATTTATATAAATATAAATGGCGAAGCATGCAAACAATATTCAATGCATGTATAGAACCAAATTTCAAGTTTAGTACGATAGATGTCAAGTAAGTAATCTCCATTTAATGGAGAATTAAATGAAATAAGGGCAAGGGTTTTCTCATCAAGGTATTTTATACCGTTTCATTGGAGATTAAGTAGCTTTGTTCAATGATAGCAATAAAATAAATTTCAATTGTCTTCAAAATAAGAACGATTTGATTAAAAATTCATTAAAATAAAAGAGTAGAAGTGAAATTGTTCACACATATTTTTCAATTATATACTCAAAAACATGAAGTATATGCCTGAAAACAAAAAATAACCTGTTGACAAAATGGCGCCTACGCAAATTACACTCGATTTAACATAAGGGTAGGATGATTGAATAAGAATATCTGTAATTGGAAAAAATCACGATTCAATAAAAAAGGCTGTGTTTAAATTCACTTTCTGAAGAAAAAATTCAATTTTCATGGAAATATTTCAAAATGCTTTCTCTATTTGCTCGCGCATTATACAATTTAATTACTGAAGACACGTTTGATAATCTAATTTGCCATTGAATTTCACTTCTGATGATAATGGGATGATACGATTCGAACTCGAAAAACAGAGAGATCAATTACAACCACGTGACAGCAACATCGATTTCCTCTAAAGATATAACAGTGCATCTCTAAAGAATGTAACCGTTAACACTTGAAAAAAAGACTGTGATGCAATAACCGGCTGAAAAACAAACAGAAGACCTTTACCTTATTCTAATGTTGAACATGGTTGAACTAATGACTAAACTATGTACATAATAACAACATCTTTATGGCAATAAATACAGTGATGATAGAAAAATAATATATATTTATGTTCATGCATTCCAACTATAAACAGTTTTTCTCACTCACGAGAGCAACAAATACTTATTTTGATTATGAAACTGATTCAATTAGTACGATGTAAATCATTAGGATTTTATTGAAAAGTGTATCCAGACATAGGAACTCTTGTTTTGAAGCTCTCCAAAGCTGACAATATCGAGTTCAAGACGAGATTCATTCAATTGAAGGCCAAAATGGAATTCACAGGGGTAGAAAATTCAATACGGCCACTTCCGGAGTAACATTAACGGATGTGGGGCTTTCAATTCAAAAACAACTTTATTAAATTCGGATTGGGAAATGTACTGATACCCATTGTTGCAAAACAATCGTGAAACCTCATTTGATATGTGCTTTGTTTCTAATGCCCTGCGAAACTATGTAAAACAATGTTTGAATTGAAATTGACTTATGTTCCTTCTTCGTTGACATTCAAATTCAAAGTTACCGGAGCAGGAAATTGGTATTTGATCGATTATGAAACAAAAATTAATAGCAAAATGAAGCAATGGATTCATTCAAATACAAATGGCATCTAAAAAAGCGTTTGAACTAGTGAAAACAAAGTGAACTGTCAACCCTACGTGATTACACAATTGAAATTTTAAAATATGAAAGTTTTTGATACCAAAGTGCGTTCCCTTCATTCGAATTCTTGTACTCTTGATGATAATGCGCTCAATATATAAAAAACAAACAACCATAGCTCTCAACTCACCACATTCACAACCTGGTTCTCTCATTCATAAGGCATTTTCCTACGAAATTCAACATTTCCTGCGCCGAAGAATCGAATTCACTAGCCGCTGAAATAAATGAACACTCTGAAGTAGGTTCAATCGTTTCAGAACCAAACCCAACCGACGTTGAAGCGTCAAAACGACCTCACAGAGTTTTGTTCAACTTGACAGACGGCAGGCGCAGCTTCCCCTCATTCTTGTCACACTCCTTGTAAGACATGGCGAGGAGATGCGCTCTCTTCAACACCTTCACCGACCTCGGCGTATTCTTCTCCTTTTCCGCTTGCACCCGCTTACTCCTCTTGATCATCTTCTCCTCGATGGGGGTGCTTCTCAGAGAAGCGCCGTTCGTCGCCGCCAAGCCGTTTTTCAGGCTACGACACGCCGGCGGTTTCTTGGCCAGCGAGGTGCGTTTCTCGCCTATTTGTAACTTGTCGCCGGTCGAGGAAATGGGAGTTACGAGCCTCCTAGCGCTTACCCGTTTCGAAGTTTGCGGATCGATTCTGTCAACAAAAGTATCGGTCGACAAACTGTTTCAGCCGGTCAATTGCGAATAGCATGCCTACGATAAGTACAATTCTCAACCTCAAACGAACCAATTTCAGTAAAACAAACATTTCATTTGTAATATGCATGAATTTTAGTATAGTCCATTTATTTTGACTAGATAAATTAGCAACAGCTGCTGTGTTGCAAAGATCATTGAATTGATCAACAATAATTAATTAAATAATAAATAAATTTTGAATTGTGACAGATTTGGTAACTTTTCATTAATAAAAAGTATTGCATTGAATTTCAACTGTCACCAATGGCGAATACATGCAGGAACGCTGACAAAACAATAGATCATTTTGGGGTGACGTCACGACCATATTTCCGGTAGGGCACACAAAACGTTCCTGTCATTGTAAACAATAGAGAAGATCGAGTAATTAAGTGTGAATTATTTAAAATGTCAGCGTTTTTTCTCTTCTGAGGTGTTCTAAAAGGGCAAAAAGGAATTGAAATCGTTATTTTAGAATCCCCAAAGCTTTACAAAACCGAGGAGAAATGCTGGACGCCTTTTAAAAGAATGTTGGGTCAAGGCTTTGAAACAGGCAATTTGAGCGATACATTCCTTCAACATTCACGAATTTGTGCAGATCATTCTGTATCAGGTAGGTAAATAATATCAAGACATAAGAAATACAAAAATATTTGAATTCATAGTTGAAATGGTGTTAAAGTAAACGTTTTTTGTTGAACTTTTCAGGAGAACCAGCCAAACTGGAAGATAGAGATAGCCTACTACAAGCTATATTGTAGAAAAAGTTAATAAAACACGCAATACACACACTAAAAGCCCGAACTGTATGCCCTACCGACAAAATGGCCGCTCTGTCAAAAGTCACGCGACTCAAAATGATCTATCAACGGCAACTGCGCATATTCTGACAGCTGTCACAACCCTCTCAAACAAATAGACTAACCTTGGCAAGTTTGAGGTCCTAACTACTACTACTATTGGAACGATACCGATCTATATTTTTTTCTGGTGAAAATACGTTCAGCTTTGCTGCGAATATCCACCACCACAATCCAATCAACGAAAGAAAATGCATACAGGTAAAATATCACTACCAATCAACAGAAACCTCACTACAATAGCTATAATAAAAATAGGAATTAGTTTTCGGGTTCAACGTTTCTGAAGCCATCACAATTATTCTTGTAGTGATGATGAAACTAAGGGTGTAAAATATGGAATACTATACCCGCATCCTGAAATAAAATACTTGGAAACTACCCAACGTGACTAATTCAAGAAAACAAGAATAGAAATACGTAAAATATATTTCAATACTGCAACTATCAACATTACAATACCTACTAAATGTTAGTTGGATCAAATACATAATGGCGAAGTTTGGCCCGCTTCATAAATGAAGACAGAAAACAATAAAATAAAAAAAAAATCGTGCTTTTAGTAATAATTCAACAATAAAAAAACGCAAATAAAATACCCACAATTTCTACACTAAAATATGGCATGCATTAAAAATGCAGTGATCAAGAGTCATGCTTTGACTTGAAAACTGCAACTTCAAACATAAATTGAGTGTTCACACCAACCTTTTTGGGGTTACTCGGTTAGCTGAGCCGGGGGTTTTAGAAGGAGGGTTGCAGATGATTTTGCCACCTCGAAGCACTGTCTGGCTCAGCGGGGAGTTCAAAGTGGTGACCCTATGTAACCGTTCACTCCTAAAAAGTAAAGATGGTGAACAGTGCTGGTCGTGTGGTTTAAACTCCGAATACTTACTGAGTGGACGTGAATTGTCTGGTCCTGGATCTCTGTGCTTTTATTTGGTTCAGTTTGTCGCCCTGGGTGATTTTGTTCTCCTCTGTGCCGTCGTCAGGGTCTTTGATGTCCATGCAATCGACTTTTTTCATGATGCCTGTCACGTTGTCGCTCTTCTTTTTTCCTTTTTTGACGTCCGATAGGTTGTAGATGCCTGATTCTAGCTTGGCGATTTCCGTGATGCCGCGCTCTTTTCGATACAGATCTCCGGCTTCCCACATTTGCTCTTGTTTTCTGCAAAATACGTTGTTTTCAAATTACGAGCCAGAAGCGAAAAGGGTCATAACCTGAAACCTAAAAATAAAAATGACATCTCGGAGAGTATCAATTTCCCCACGATTATTTTGCCAAATTCCAAATCATCAAAATCGCCCATTGCGTAATAGGTACTTACTCTTGAAGCCAACTCTGTTGATGTCCTATAATAGACCCTGGACGGCATATTCTTATCCAGGCTATGGCCTCTTCTGCAGTGAATTTGAAATGTTTCATTATATAACACGCTATCAAGGAACCTGTCCTACCAAGACCAGCTGAAATCAAATGAAAAATGTCAATTCTGTATCGACATGCTCACTAATATTCACTCACCTTTACAGTGGACAGCTATAGCACCTTTAGCATTCTCGGATATGGTGATGAAATGCTCTAGAATCCTATCACTGGGGGTGCCTCCATCCACAAAATACAGATCTTTATGGTCAAATCCCGCTCTTATGAATTTATTTGAGTCGTAAGCCTTCTTATTCAGCCGAACTATTGTAGAAACTTTATGCCTACGAAAGTAGGAAAAATACATTTCAGGCTTTTGAATGTGGGAGCAGATATTGGTTCTGCTCCTGTCTTGAGGGCCACAGAAAGCAATGAACTTGTTTGGGAGTATCCAGTTGAAATCACCGTTTTCAACTCTTTCGTAATATTCATACTCCAAAAAGTCAAAGTCATCGAAATTGAAGAATCCATATGTGGTCGCTTTTTTGATAGCTTTCAAACAGTCAAGGAGGCTAAGTGTGTAAGGCTCTCTGATGGAAGCATCCCGGAATTCATAGTATTTCCATGTCGGATGGTGATTTAATATTTCAAAGGCTTGGTTTGGGTCATAGTTCAAATAAATAATCTGAAATTAAAGTAAACTTGTTCAATTCACAACAGGTATGCACTGAAAAAGATCACTCACTGAATAAGCTCCAATGAGAAATGCAGCATTCACCCTTTTTTGCCCATCAGGAGCATAAGTATAATGCACAATCTTTTTATTCTGGAATGTGGGATTGGTCAATTTTCTTCTCAATTTCAGACAGTAGTGATAGAGCATAGCCAAATTCAATGGACCAAAATCCAAATAAAAACTCTCATATTCAAGTTCACGATCCACAGTAAAATAATGTACAGTGGGGGTACATTTAGGCTCAACAATTAGATGCCAAGAAACGAAGAATAAACGACCTGAAAAAATAATAACAAAAGTTTATACATCGTCGGTATCTATTTTATTAATTATTTTACTTACCTTTTATGAATTCTGAGGAAACCAACATATCATCATCAAATTCCATAGTACTTGTTGGCACTAGCCTTTTTCTTTTGATTGAGCTACAAGATATATATGGTTCAGCTTATAATTACATATGATTGATCATAAATATTGCTTTATTTGATTTGGTACCCACACAACCAGTAGGTGTTTTTTTATTTAGTAGGCGTTAGAAAACCACAGCTTCATAGATATCATAGTTTATCAAATATATGAATTAGGTTCATGGTTATTTTCAGTAATAATTCGGTTCAATATTATCAATGCCGTTGCCAAAAGATACGTTATAAAAATAAACAAAATTAAATTCAAATCAAGACCCCGCAGTAGAGCCGATTTAAGATACTCACCAAGCTAACACGATGGAAAGATTAATTTCATTATATTCTGGTGAGCATATATGATGTCTTTACAAATGAAGTAAATTCATTAAAAATCAGCATCAAATATAGTTATAATATAAAAACGCTGAAACGCCATTAACCTACTGATATGATAGAATCGTAATATGAAATAATAATAATGGGATTGGTCGATGACGACTGTCAAGCATTACCAACTCCTCCGTGTTTTTGCGCCAAATCTAAAACGATTTTCTGTTTGCAACATTGGATAACGACAGTGACAGCTGTTAATGATGTTGAAATTAAAAAGTAAACGCGAAGAGTAAACTCGTATTCATGCTATACATTTGTATATTATCATTCATCTCGTTGCATTGAGAATGAAGGTTGAGTAAAACAAGTTTGTCATCGGAACGAATGCGTATCAACAAGGAAAATATGAATATAATACCTGGTATTATGGTAGTTTTTATAGACAAAAACGATTATCTCTTTCTAACGTAACAGCATTGCCTTACGTATTGGTCAGATTTTTGCATACATTGATAAATTAAGAAAATCGTATTTTCATTGTACTGCCATTTAGTGTCAGGCTCGAGACTTCTGTAGAATGGTTAATATTTCTTATCAGAACGTGGAAATTCGAAAAAATCAAACAATAGTTTTGTTTTCAATAAATATATATATTTGATGAAAGAAAAAAGGAACATGACATGATTATACAAACATATGTATATTGAACATAAATCCAGAGTTAAGACTAATTAACCTAAGTCTAAAAAATTTCAACTTCCCAAGGACAAGGAAAGGCATCTCGTAATTCAATAAAAATACACGATAATAATGAATATTTAGTAAATTATCAGATCTAATTCCATGTCGATAATCGACAACTCAAAATTTGTTAATATAACATTGAATTCAAGACGCCAATAACTTGATCAGCACAAAATGAATTAATGAAATATTGGGATGAAAATAATCATTAAAATTACATTTTTCGAATCATTACAAAGAACAATTTTGAAACCGTATTACATAGGAAGAATCCGAGAACCACAATTTTTTCAATGAGTAGTACTTCCATGCAGGTCTCATGGCAAAGAAATTTATTCACAGTTTTCCTAAGTGACGTCGTGTTGTCCCTATCCAAATATTGCACTTTTCCAAAAATTGGGGAAGCCAGTTTCATAGTTAAATTTATAAAAGGGAAAACACCAAGACCTGATTGTAAATACGTAAAAAATAGCAAATATTTCCAAAATGTGCCTTACATCACAAAAATCTGATAAGCCACAACTCTTGGGTCAAGGTAAGTATGCTGCCAAAACATTCATTGTTTATTCTTGATTGAACTACTCTATTCTTTAATGAATACTTCTAACATCATTGTAGCGATGTATTTGATATCCTGGACGAGATGATGCAGAAAAACAAGACGAAACACATTACATAACGATTATTAGGTGAAAAAGTGTGCGTAGAATGAACAAGCTGCCCAAAAAAGAGATTAGATTGCAAGGAAAGTCGGTTAGAAAAGGAAAACTGACGTACACGAACAATGATATTTCGATATGTCACATTTGTCATGGCCTACAATGATATTAGGTAATTCGAAAGGTAAAAGGTACTATGCAGACGAAAGCTTTCTTATATAATCTGGCAAGTTAAATGTATTCCATAGCATAAACAAGACGCGTTCACTATCACTTCATTTAATTTCAGTCAAATTTAAGGCACGAACATTTAGACCTCTAAATCGCCTCAATGTTAAAAAACACTATTTACAAATTGCCCAGAATATAAAATATTCACAGAATAAAACGCGGATTAGAATGATTTGATTGGTTTCATCAATTCACCATATTCGATGTCGCTTTAGAATTTTGTTCGGTTAAAACATTCGGTTGTGACGAATGAGTTAACGAATTGATCGGTTAATATCACATTGTTCAGTCACAAGAAATACCATAAAATTTCATTATTGAGTCACTAGTGATTTCATTGTCATATCAAGCAACATCCACATGGGTGACGTCATCAACGATTCAATTTAAAATTACCAAGTGATGAGAATGTACATTTTTATTTTTTGTTTGTTTGGTGAGTTTGTCCAAAATTAAACAAATGCCTCGCAAATGCAACAAACCCCACACTTTTCGCCACTCATTAAAACATTTAAAAAATAAATAAAAAAAAATGTGAAAATTCTTCCTAAAAGTACTCCATGATTTGTGCTAACTACGCAAAATGGCTTGCTTCAGCTTTTGGATATCGTATTGGTAGTATTCATCTAGCTTATAGAAATCTAAGGATGGTAAAAGGACAGATTTGTTTCTAACGAGTCTATGGAACAATGAGCAGGATGTTCTGATGAAATAATAACATAGATCACTCGACGACTTCACTTGTCAAGTTCTGAAATCGATCTATCTCAGTATCCACCGAGCGTTCAAATCAAATATGTATATTACAATTCGTTTAGTTCCCGAAACTGATTTTCTCACGCCGAATTCCGCATACCTACAAATGATTGTCGATAGTCCTTCAGCACAAGCAATGAATTCATCCTAACAGACACTCCCAATCAGTTACCCGAGAAGAGGTTAATAATAAGGGTATGCATACTCCACACCAAACTGTCTTATAAAACAAATTCAAACGGCACAAATACATAATTAATCCTCCTTCAGCGTCTTGGCCTCGAACTGCCTGTGCGGCACGTACCCTTTGGAGGCATCTTTCAAAGCCTTGGGCGGCTGGGGAGCATCCCCGACCGTGACGTAGCCGGCTTTGGTGGGCTCCAGCACGGGCTGGTGCCACGCGAGCTGGACGGCCTTCGGGGTGACGGGAGCCTCCATCTTCAGGTACGGGGTGTTGTCGATGGTCGCCGCGCCGCCATGCCGGGTTTCCGGCACGAAAACGTCTTTGGTCAGACCCGCGACAACATAACCTACATTTAAAAGCCACAATTGAAGAAATGAAACAGCCGTTCCACGACGGCGCAGCCGAAGTGCTCGAAATAAAGCAAGTGTTTCAAAGACCAGATCCACGAATACTTTACGCTATTTTTTTTATTGGTGCCACATTTCACGTTTGAATAAAGTTTTGCATTTGTTGGTTATATTTTATTTGACGTCTACAAGGTACTCCTGTCAGATCAATAATCAAAAATTTGTCATTTAGACTTCACGTTTCCTGTTTCTTCGTTGATATTGCCATGGTCTTATTCTTCTTATTTTTATTATTAAATTAATCATACCTGTATTCTTGCTGGTTGGCTCGCTGGCTATATACCCAGGATTGGGGGTCTTGACAAGATCTCCGTGCGGCTTCTGCGGCTCACAGGACACATAAGGCAAGGACATAGTCGATCCGTTGTCGTTCATGGGCAAGTACGGCGAGTCAACTTCGCTAGGATCCACCCCCAAGACACAGTAGTTACCTGCCGGGGCGGCCGTCTTTCCGCCCCAGTTCACGTTCGTTTGCGCACTCTCGGGCACGACGTACCCCTTGCAGGAAACATTACGTTGTCTTAGCGAGTTCTTCCTGTTCTCGTCGCTAAGATTGACATCCTGTTCCGTGCCGGAATCGGTCGACGGGCTCGTGTTCGTTTCGACCGACGAGGTGATGCTCTCGTGGCCGGAGCTACCCTCTCTCGTGTCGTCCGTGACACGCAGGTCCGGTAGTTTCTTCAGGAGGAGCTCCTGATCGGGACGGGAGGAGCGGTCGATGAGGCTCGGGGTCTTCTCGGAGGCCCACGGCACCAGATCGTGCTGTTCTATCACCGGCGCGAGACCGGGCGGCAGTTTCACGTCCACGTCTTGCATGCTCTTACAGCAGGCGTACATCCTGGAATGTCCCATCGAATTATTGGGATTCGTTGGGTTATTTTATCACGAACTTTGAAATGGATCAATCAATCAAAACTGTGCTTTATTGTTCAAGAAATGAGGGCAATAACAGGTGGTAAGATCCACAGTGTCATATATAAAATGCTAGACAGATAAATGAGTACGAATAATTTTTATTCACTTGGCAACGTTGCTTGTAATGGTCACAATAATAAACTGGTCATTTGACATTTCATTTCAATTATTGCACGTCATATTGAGTTGAAAAAATACGATGTTATGAAAATTGGCATTTTCACAGCTCTCCATCATAAAATTTCTAATGGAAAATGATTTTAGGACATATGAATGATGTTCGAGTATATTCAAAATATGTCCTACTGATTACGTATATTTTTCAATAGTAACTCAATCTCTTTTTCTTCTCAGTACAAACTTGCATGATAATTTTCATGGACGAAACTGAATAAAATATACGAAAAGTACCAAAAGTGGCCTCATCTAATATAGACGTTTTGTAATGAAATTTAAATGGTATTAATATTTTCTTGGCACTGTATGGAACTCTGAACTGTTATTATTCATAATACCTATTGTAAGATTAGAATAAGCCCCAAGATAAGTTGGTTACTTACCAAAGTTGGGGCGCGTTTAGAAATGACGCGTACTTACTTTCTGAATCCGAAAATGCCGGCTGCGCAGAGGAAGACGAACACCACGATGACGCACAATATGACGTACAACTCCGACGTGTGAGTGCACTGCGCCTCGAGCGTTCTGCTCCACGGCCCATGCGCGTGCACGCCGTCTATGATATTAACACCACGAACGGACACCAGAACCTTGTTGTACCGCCCCGACTGGCCGCACTCCTCGATACTATAATTCTGCGTGCTCGAAACGTTCACCATCGCCTCCAGCGAATCGTTCTGCGACTTATCGCGCATGAACCTCAACTGGTAGTAGTCTATGGGGCCTCTGGGCGGACTGGGCAGCTTCCAGTCGATGGTGGTGACGCTGTCGTTCTGCGAGAACACCCTGGGCTGGTCGATTTCCCCGGGCAGCCACATGTTCGTCTGCACGGTCTGCTTGCGGGAGTGCCGCGAGCACCTCACCGTGCACGCCCTCACCGTTATCGTGTAGTTCTTGTAGCTCTCCAGGTCCGTCAGAGTGGTGGTGTTGACGTCGCTGCCGACTTTCTTGGCCGGCGCGTCGTCGGAGTAGTGGATGTAGTAGTCTCGCAGTTTCCCGTTCGATTCGGTGGGCGGCAGCCAGGTCAACGTCACCGAGCAGTTCGTTTTGTTGATGACGGTCACGTCGACCGGCGCCGACGGGGCGTCCTCGTTGGTGCTGTTGATCAGGAAGTCGCTCAGCCTACTCTGCACCCCAGGGCCCATGATGACCCCGATTCTCAGCCGGTACATGGTGTACGGTTTCAGATTGTCCACCTTGGCGGCGTGCACCGAGTTGTCGTTGATCGTGAGGATCTCCTCGCTGCCGTTGCACTCCTTCTTCTCGGTCGACACCATGGGGCAGTAGTAGATGACGTAGCCGGCCACGGTTTGGATTTTGTCGGCACACTCGATCGTCCATCCCAGCTCGATGAACTTCGAGTCGACTTTGTTGACCCAAACGCTTCGCATTTGACCCACGGCGCTGTTGGCTAGGAAAGTGCATCCCGCCCATTGCATGCCGCTGCTGCCGCTGTGACTGTTGGAGGAAATGGCGAATTGGTAGATGTCGTTCAGAGACACCGGCATCGTGTACTTTGTCTCGTTCTTCGGGACGGTGGTCCACATGAAGCGACCCTGAAAAAAATCATTTATTGATTGTTTCGGGGGCGAAAATTCATTTATTTATTTGAAGCCTTTTACAGAACGGAAAGAAGCAATAATTAACAGTACATGCATAAAATATGTAACATCACACACAAGAAACGAAAAACGTGTACAACGAAAATAAACGACACTGCGCAATGACGTGTGTGAGCCGAAAAATCTCAGTGACAAAAAAGCTCACACACATCTCCACAGCAGTAGAGAAAAATATGAATGCAGAAATTACTTACTTTACACTGGTGAGGTCTCTCGCGATCGTTGTCACACCAAAATAGGGTATAGTTCGTTATTTCTACATCAGAATAAGTGGGTGGTTCCCATTTCAATTCAATGAATTCTGTGTGTTCTAGTCTGATGAAATTCCGAGGCGGTGGGGGACCTAGAAATCATTTATTACAAGTTGAACACTGCGAAATTTACATAAGTGTTTCATTTGTTCGAGAAAAAGATTCATCTTTGATATCATTAAAGATCATTTATTGTGCAATTGTTCGTTCAAATATGGAATAAGCATCAGTTATATCATTTATACAAATATGCTTGAAACAATACAGCACAAATTTTCAAGATATTCGGCATACAAACTAATAAATATTTCCATAGTCAATCACCATGTGAACTACACAGATTTATGCTCCAAGCTAAGTATTGATACGCTTGAAATTAGGAGAACGCGAGCGGACTTTTGTTTTTTGTACAAGTTGCTATCAGGTGAGATTTTCTGGCCTGATCTTCTGCACAATGTTGGTCTGAAAGTGAAGCCTTTTGGAACAAGATCGATTGAGACATTCCATTTAGAATTCCATCAAAGAAATTATGGACTAAACAGCCCGTTAACGCGTGTAATGAGGAATGCAAATTGTACAAATGTGGATTTTTTCAACTCATCTCTCAATACCTTTAAGAAATCATTAGTCAATAATATTCCATCTGGACGAGTAAGTGATGTTATGCAGGATTATAATGTTTCCATTTGTGTTTGTTACTTATATTTATTTTGAATAGTTATGTCAAACTTTGTATTTGGAGATGAAATTGTTATTAGTGTAGTGGTTAGTTTTTGTAATATTTTTTGTTTTAAATTTAGTACTCTTGCTGTAAAAATATTGTATTTATAAAAATATTGGGGGTGTTCCCCGTAGAATGATTAAATAAATGAAAAATGAAGCAGAAATCTTGGAATATCTCGAAAATTATTGTTTTCCCACCATGGAATTAGAGAGTTTTGGATCAAAATGTGATAAAAAGTGTTGAATAATAGACGAAAATAGCGACATAATACTTACGAGATGCAGGGATCACCACTGTAGACTTTCTAATGGACAATCCCTCAGTATTCTTGGACCAAATATTCACAACATAATCCGACCCCGTCACCGACAAATTGCTAAACCTAGCATAATTATTCGTCAGTTCCACGTACTGCACGTCAGGGCGATCATCCATACTGACAACGTAACTGAATTTCTCCCCGTTCTCCTGCGATGTTTCGATCATCCGCCAGTAGACGTACACATCCAAAACGGAGTTGTACTCGCTGACAATCTCGAAACTGCCGCCCGTCGTCGTGGGCGGGCAGTCCGGGATCTTGCTCTTGGTCAGCACGGTCGTCGACGCGTTCTCCGACCACATAATATCCGCAGCTCCCGATCGCATGCTGACTCGGATATCGCAGAGGTCGTGGGCGTACTTCAGACTGTCCAGCTCGAAATGGAGGGTGGCGTTCGAGGTGGCGTTCAGGATGAGACCTCCATGGTGCCAAATCAAGCCGCTGTAGACGCACTGGTAGAGGATTCGGTGATGCAGCCCGCAGGAGAATCCGCGCATGGAGGGCGGTATGGCCCATGAGAGGTTCACGGAATTGGGCGACGTCGCGACGGCTGTCAAGTTCTCGGGCGGGTTGGGGATGATGTTCTTGAAGTGATCGAAAACGTATTCGAGAGATCTTTTGCCGAATTTGTTTTTCATCTCCAATGTGAAATTGTAGACCTTTTGGACTTGTCGGTATTGGGGAGTAGTCGAGGTGTTCCAGAAGCAGCTGCCTCTTTTGATTTTGTTCTCGTAGTCGTACGTCGTCTGGACGCTTGGGCAGGAAAAGTGGTTATTTCTATTCAAACAAAAAAAATAATTTGAATACACGACATGCAACTCGATCGAAAAACTGCTTGAATAACGTTCAACTATGACGTAGCAAGTAACTTCAAGGCATAGAGAAAATCAATAGAAACTCTATATACAAGAAATGGTCGCATTTCTACGAATTAATGAAACTTCGTTGTTGCACTTCGTAGGAGTAACGAATTGAGATTCAGGACAAAGAATCCAGAACTTGAATAAGTGCAGAATTTATAGTTATGTAATACTCAAAATATCCACCACCAACAAACCACATCAAAGCTTCCCATAAGAGAGTCTGTGCAAGTGAAAAATAAGAAGAAAACAGAAAAAACCGTTTCAGTAATACGTCGAGAAGAAAAAATGCCAGAAATAAAAATATTAACAGTATCATATTCCTTCATTAGAATAGATAATAGTTATTTTTTAATGGAAAAGCCGAGTCGTCATGTTTTTATTGATAAGTTCGTTTAAAATGTTTCTTGGAATATCGATCCAAATATATCAAATAATAAACGCTTATCAGTTGTTATTCAAATGTCAAACTGATTTTCACGTCGAAAATGAATAACAAGATATCAAGTTGTTATTACAGTGATGGGTTCGGAATGTGAAAACACATTCATTCAAAATGATTCACTTTCATAATACCTTCAGGTGGACATTTGTTGACAGTCAACAGTGATTATGAATGTGCCTCTGTCAAAATTATTTACCTCATGTCAATTACGTTATTGATGAATAATGTGCTCGCCATTTTCAACTAATAGGAGATTATGAAGGCACTACTACACTAATGGACATGTCTATTATCTCAGTGATCGTAAATCATTAGTAAAGACAAAATAAATTATTCTCAATTATCATAAGACGGGCAATAAATTTTCGAAATTAGCTAAACAGTAATTGGGGAGAAAAAGTAAGGGTTCCAAAATGAAAGGGCCCCACAAGGAAATAGTTATCGAAGTAAAGTAAGCATTCGATGATTAAATGAAGTACATTTGCATGTTTATTTTCTTTGTACAAATATCCGGCCTTATTGACACATTCTTTATTGACCTTAGAAAACGAATAGGTACACTTTGGTGACCTATAAATTTTCAGATACGAGAAAGTTTTCGATAACCTTTCATAGATCAAATGATTATTTCTAAAAACTGAGTTCGAGACAGAAGTGCGATCAAACGTAACAAAAACTAATTTTGAATAATCACTAAAATATTCCATGTCCAACTCCAACGTATCTGAATGAATAGTTTGAACCATGACACAACAAGAGTTAGTTTACATTCATAGAATGAAATATATTCGAATGTGAAAATATACACGCCACCAATAAAAACAAGCTTTTCATTCTTTTACTTACTATGATAGACCAGTTTCGGGAACCATTCATCGAATTTTCAACAAATTATTTGACAAACGTGACCTCCGCACCAACAAAAAAGTATCAATGAACAGAAATACCAAAAAGTTTTGATGTCTCAAAACGGAGTTCTTCTCCATCAAATCTGAGCAAAATCTTTTATGAAAATAATAAATTTCTTCGAACTCCGGCTTGATGTGACAATTGGACTTCGAAATATAATACCTTCTACATGATTTGACCAAGCGTGTATGTGTAATGTTTACCGCCAGACACAAACATTAGACTTTTTGGACAGTTTCTAAAGCATGATTAAAACACAAATTTTGGCACAAAATGTACTCACTTCTGATCATCTTTCAGGTTTTTTGTTTTTCGTTCTCTGCCTTTTGGGTTCCTAATTTTGGAGATTGTCCTGCTTTGATAGTAAAAAAAATGTAAAGGCGTTTTTCAAACAATTTGTCATGTCATCAGATACTAAGAGCAAAACTGATATTGAACGGTACTCACTGTTCAACCTATCAGTAGATTTACCAGACATTAGTAAAAGAGAAGCATTTCAATATCTCTTGTTATTAATAAGAAAATAAAATCAGTGAATTGCACAAAACTGGTTCACACTTACTTAGCCAATCTTCCATTAAAAACGTAGGTCAACTCATAGGTTGTGTGTATATAGTTTTCTGGTTCAGTCCATGAACATGTCAAGTTGTCTAGATTTCTTGCAACGCAGGAAAAATCTGTCACAGGTTGAGGAGCAACTGCAAATTAATTATTGTATATAACATGCAATTAATAACAGATTCTACCCATACCTCCTACAATAACTACATTCATACAGACATCTCTTCTGGAATTTTTCTGTAGCACAGCTGTTGGTTCATTATTAAAATAGCAGAAGTAGGTTTCTGATGATACTTTCCCTGGCTTCTCAATATAAAGCCTAATACTAGTGGAGTTGATGATTTCAATCTGGAAAACACAAAACAATGTGAAAGAATAAATGTATTCAGAATTGATGTAATAAAGAGATTTCCAATTGAAATAAAAATATTGTTCTCACCATTTCACGTGGAATAGCCTGGTTATCACGGTAAAAGAAGAGATGTGAACTTGCATTCTCTCCATATTGTTTAGCAATATCTTCATAAATGTTACAAGTAATATTCAAGGGCTGGCCATATTCAAGAACTATATCCCCAACAGGTACAGTAACTGAAAATGTTATACAAATGATTTGGGGTTTCAATGAAATAATATTCACTCACATCCATCAGTTTGCAACCCTTTGAGGCATAATTCATGGTTTATTGCCCTAGCACAGCATAAAAATAGCAGTATTAAAAAATACTTGAGATGTAGATTATCCATTACAACGATTTTAATGCTTTTCATCTGAAAAAAAAAAAATGTTTCCTTTATCATAATCTTCTTGAGGTGATGATGTTAGGACCAAGTGATCTTCTGCTACCACATTTGCAACAGATGGTTGTCTAAACCAGCAAATCATCATACTAGTAATAACATAAAAGCATTATGCAACATATAGGTCTTAATTGAATATGAAAATACCTAGAGATTCCGAGAATCACTGAAGTTTATAGAAACCTATTCAAAAACGATTTTAAATAGTTAGTTAATGGGTATTTTATCAATTCCACGAAAATTATTTTAGCTAAACTCTATTCAAGTTTTTGTAGTATGGAATTATACTTATATAGTGATCCGAGAAGATAAAATGAGAAGAAAGTTATACTCGTCTATAATTCATCGCAATAACATTCATAACAAATAATATATACAAGATCCATCAAGAGTTCAACAGATCAAGAAATTGACGATTCAGATTTATTGATAACTTCATCAGCAATTAATGTTTTAGTTTTCTTGGAAAATTATGTAGAAACGCTCCGTTAAATTATATTGAATTCTAATAATAAAATGAAATAGAATAACATACTTATGTTCTATGAGGCACCATTCTGAAAACAGTTCTCGGAATTGACAACATACGTAGACAATCACCTCGAGTAGGTGAAATAACTATGCCCAAGTTTGTGTTTGGAGATATCAGGCACAACACAACAATATTATAAACACCAACTATTCATGAAGATATTTTACACAATAATATTTTTGTTGACCACATTATATTGTCATAAATTCACTAATTGATTTGCTTTCTCTTGGTTTAGGAAGAATATTGTCAATTCTAGAATTCAAGAAAACACAATACACGAAACGAATAGAATGTAATTGATATATAATGTAGACACTGAACCTTGGAATGACGTCCGACAGTGATAAGTTAACCACATCCGAAGTTTGATAATGACATGAAGTAAATTTGTTTCTGCTCAGCTTCCAGATCGAAAACGTTGTCGTCACACTGTTGCAGACGTTTGACGTGACTTGGAAAGCTTGAATGACTGTCCGCAATGTGAACTTCAAATTTACAGTACTGTCACAGTCACGGATCAAATTAAAATGTCATTGACGTCATTGTAATGAATCCTAATTATAAATAAGAAATAATTTCAAAAGCTAACTTTTATTTGATATAAAGTAAATAATTATTAATATTACGTTCAAATTGAGATTCTTCATGACTAAAGGATTATATCTCTTCTAATAATAATTATATTTTCTGTGAAGATGTAACAGGTATTATGGTTATAGAGATGAGTTCCATTTAAAATTCATTCAGTATTTTTGTATGTGTTATTCTGAACACAAAATTTTGAGAAACTTATAAGACTGGATTGGAATATGGAAATATAACTCTGAAACAGAACAACATATATTCAGAGGGAAATGCTCGAACCTCACGGTAGTGTCGGTAAGTTGTATATATTGTCTCTTCAATACAAACAAGTACCCAATTTCGTAATCATTGAAATAAATAGTACATTCAGAGAATTAATTATTAACGAACCTTCCAAACTTGAGTCAAGTTGATAAGTCACTGATAATAATTCAGTTATTGACATATAATAATTGTGTTATCAGTGATAGCCATAGACTTATGTCATTGAAAGTCATTTGATTTGTGATTAATATATATATTTCATTATTAGAAGATGATATAAACACAGATGATAAAGCAAGCACCATGGGAGCAACCAGAAATATCAATGCTACTAGAATTACAGCATTACAAGAAAGAAAAAAACAAATAGAAGATACCCTATCTCAAAGAAACCTAGAACTAAGAGAACTATGCATCCAGGTATGATTTTTTCTTGTTGATAGTAACAGTATATCTAATCTCATGACACTATTTAATACTTTTTATTGTAGGAAGCAGAACTGACTGGAATAACTCCTCCAGAAATGCCTTTGGAGCCAGGAGAGACAGCTCCACTGATCAGAAGGAGAATAGGCACATCTTACCAGCTACCTGAAAAACTAATCAAAAATGCCAATAACAATAAGGATGAAATGATTGCTGAATTAGAACTTCAAATTCAAGTACATGCTAATATGGCTGAAGCTGCTCTGGGTTTGGCTAATGAGCACAATATGAGTAAGGTAAGATAGTGATTACACAGAAAACTCTTTATTTCATGGTGTGATAGTTTCATCTGGATTTGTTTATTTTGTAGACTATGAAGAGGCAACACAGAACAGAATATCAAAAATACAAGCAACAGTGCATTGCTCTGCAAGAAAAATTGAATGCTTTTAAAGAGAAAGCAGCTGCAGACCAGCTGAAGCAAAAGAAGAAACAAAGAACTCCAGATGCAGGTATGTGGCTCCAGCTAAGAAATAAGAATTCAGCATTGTTTGGTTATGTTGAATATGGGAAATGAGAAATTTGTCCATTTTTTCTACTGTATTGATGCACTGGGAAACTATTCTCTGAGATCCAGTATCAGAAAGTAGAAATATTAAAGGTTGAATTTTCTATTGAATGATCTATACTATTTTTCTAGAATTCTTTATCAGGATTCTGAATTGTTCTCTTTAAATATACCTCTGCTTTGAGCTGTCATTAAATTACAATACCCAAAATAAATAATTTGTCATGTATGTCAAAATTATACTGAGCTGTACTTAACAATGACAAACCATGAATATTCAGTATCCATTATAATTTATAGTTGAGGATAGCATGTCAGTTGGTCCTATAACCAATGGCCAATACAAGTCAGATCCACGGCACAGTATGTGCTCAGTTAAACACAATATTCCAAATTCCAATGAAGATAATGTGGAGTATAGGTATGCTCAGGAACCTTACAGACCTTCATATCGCTACTCAGAAATACATCATTCTGGTCATCACTCCTCAAAACAAGAGGACCTCTTGAATTCGGGCTTCTATAGACTGAGTCTGAATGGATACAGCAAATACATGGAAAGGTAAATACCACATTCATTAGTTTGAGTCACTGGATTTCCATTGAAAAAACCTACGAATTCGTTTGTAATAATGTAGGAAATCAATAGTCTTCTGATGCCACGAAACTGTACAATATGTTGATGAAAAGAAGGTGAAATTCTCCAACTCCAAAATGCCATGATTGGAAATTGACTCTGCTCATATTACAGGCGTGAAAATATCAACAACCTGTACCCATCTCCTGGCTACAATATCCATCATTCGAACGTACTCCAGTATAACATGGTCCACGGTCAAATTCCGCCTCATCAACAGCACACCCTGCATTACCAACACGGCAGTCCGCACATGTCATATAGCTCGCACATGTCGCAAAATACATCTCACATCACACAACACAGTCCCCATTCGTCACAACATAGCCCGCATCTGTCACAAAGCAGTTCGCACCTGTCACGACACAGCCCGCATCTGTCACAACACAGCCCGCATTCGTCGCAACACAGTCCCCAAACGATCCACCGTTCGAGTCAGTACCAGCAGTACGCCGCGGACTTGGTCGATTCGGGTCACTCGCAATCTAGTCCCACCACTTCGTTGTCGTCCAAGTCGCAGTATTTTCCGCCTCACCCCGTGCTGAGCAAGCAGAGTTTCCGGCAATACGAGCCGGAGGCCATGGCTAGGAGTCATCAGATCCAGCCGCATCAGCAGTACGAGCACATGAATGTCACTAGCTCTGGATTGGGCGGGTATTGGAAGAAAACGGGGAATGGGGAGCAGGTTTGGTACAGCTCCAACATGATCGATGCTGCTTGGCAGAGGGATAAAAGGTGAGCGTCCAAGTCTATGGTGCTTCGTTGTTGAGTTGATGTTGTTGCAGATTCGGGAGCTTGGATCGGAGAAAAACGAAAAGGGGAAGTAATCGGATTTCGCCTAACATTGACAACAAATCGGCAACCTTGGCCTCGGTGCCCAATTATCAGAGTCAAGTGAGGAATGCTTCTGTCAAAACATCTCAGGTGGGTAACAAAATCCACAACAGCAACAAGAAAAGCGAGTGTATTATTAGAATTGTTTTCCTTCCACTGCCAGACACAATTCAACAGGAAAGAGGATGAAACATGCTGACTATTTATATACAATGAATTTTTAGGTGATGAATCGAAGATCACAGGATGACGGTCAGCTTGTCAGAACCCAATCCTTGGGCAGTGTTGGAGCTGTGACAGTTGACAGTGTGTATCCCGCAGATGACAGTTCATCATTTGGCAGTGATAACAGGCCTTTCGGCGGATCTCAAACTTTGAAAAGACAAAAGGAAAAAGAATGGTTCGTTTAATCATCAATGATTCACAGCTGATTTCATAACTATTGAAACCGATAAAGTAAATTAATATTTCTCTTGAACGTTTGATGAGAGTTCTTCGGCATTTCAGGGTGGAAACTTCTCTGGACGGTCCTGTAGAAGCCGCCCCGCCTCGAGTGCTGACCCCCCAGCTAGTAGCATCCCCCCCTCTCCGAATAGAAGAGAAGCCCGTCATCGAGATACCGGCCGAGTCTAATCCTCTACTGAAGGTGGCGGACCCGAACATCGAGATTCTGAACAATAACATACCGAAGAATTGCATGGTGGTGCAAGCGGGCCACTGCAAGCCGTACCACGAAGAAACGAAGCCGTTCGAGATGTCAGATTTTTATAAGTATTCGACCAAGTTCAAGAAGTCGCCGGTGAAACGGGGCCACGACAGCAGTCAGCATAGGGATTTGAGCGAGAGTTTCGAGCAGGCTCCTTATTCGCCTACCTGCCCAGTCTACCCCAATGAGTGAGTTGATTCACAATTCTACATGTCGAAACGATGTTGTTTGACAATTGACAAAAACTCAAATTTCATTCGAAGAATTGGCGAATGAACATAAGGAATACGCCACCTAGTGGCACTATAAATAACTAGACGTGCGGACATAGTTCTTGTGATTGGTATTACGTTTTGTTGATTTTATACTGAATTTGAATATTTGAAAGATTGTGGAACTATGAATCGGTAAAATCAAACTTCCAATATTAATTCCCATGCTTTTCCTCGAGCTAGTGATATAAATATCGTGAGTAGATAGATGTTTACATTCAAGGTCACAGTCGAGCTTAGTATTGTTCAGATATCAACAAAATTGAAACAAGATCTCACATTATTCATTTTATTTAGCACTTCTCACCAAAAAACCGAAAGTGTTTGTGCCTTCAAAGTACACCAAACCAAATTTTGCCATTCGAATCTAAAAACACAACAAATTATCAGAAACCTGTATATATTTTGGATGCCCTAGCTCACTACAAAAGTCTTTATTTTCATTATAAACTCACTTTATCAACGAAAAAACACATAACCCAATGCAATTCTTCTTCCCTTTTGTTTGAATTGATCCGGACCCGCGCTGGAAAAATAATTAATGGCATTTGACAGGTGCCACAACCCTGAATTTGTAGACTAACAATGAAAAAATACGAATACAATCAGTTTTATGATATTAATTGTTGCAGCTTGACAAACAGGACGACCTTGGAGAATTCCGGAAGCCTAAACGCGAGTCTGGACCTCGGGACTATCGCAGTTTCCGAACATTTTTCAGACGAAATGAATGCTTGGTACAAAGATCAAAGGAAAAACAACAATAACACTGGAGCCAGTTCAAAAAGCAGGTCCACTGCTACTTTAGTTTAGATTGTTTACAACAAAATGTACAAATGTTTATTTTAGTTTCATTCATTTAATACTGCTGAGTGGATCGATGCATTTGAATATTCTTATTCACACTGTAATATTTTAATACGAGAAATTAAGATTTGCGCAATACCTTGTGAATCAGCTTTAATTATGGTGACCACCAATTCTCGTATTTATTGCATTGAAACATAACTAGCTTATGCAGTGTTGAACGAACAAAATGCTCTGTACAAATCGTTCAATATACAGGGTGGCCTATTAGTGCGAGGAAGTCGAGAGAAAAACCAAAAATAATTCAGGAATATAATCGGATACAATTTCGAAATGTGGCACTTTGGTATGTTACGCACTAATTAGTCATTCTGTCGAGAGAGTTATTATACAGTGTGTCAGGGACATACTGTATACAACGTGTCCAAAATTTGAATGCACAGCTCGAGGAAGAGGGGCAGTATATTATTTAAAAGCCTTCAAATATCTCGATTTATATAATATTTATGCAGTGTATATAAAGTTATGACTTTATAACATTCAAATGAAGACATAAATACCCTTGTGTCTATAGAAAATTTTCTTCGAGAATGTGTCCTATACATTATTTGATTACCATGAATGTTTGTCGACGTTGATATTCAAATATTTTCTGTTTATATCGTGTTGCTCTATATAATTCAAGGACAGTCCAAAATTTCGCAATTTGTTGAATTATTCATCGCATTCTATTTGAATTCGTTGCTTTTGTTTCATCACAATCTTAAATAACCAAATTATGTCGTTTTTGCTTCTGAGCTTCGTCCAATTATTGATTTGGCGTAATAAAAATTTTCATTTTCGCAAAAAAGTGCCTTACAATTCATGAATTGCCCAATCGTATTGAAAAAGAATCAAAAATCTTTGAATGATATTCTTTGAAATCTCAGTTTTTGTTTCTGAGCATCGTCCTGGTAATGATTTGACGTAAAATTTTTTATTTCCACCGAAAATGTGCCTTATAATTGTAAGAACCTAAAATCTATTAACGGTGAACCAATTTTTTCACTTTGTATGAAACACTGCTGTGACAATATTCAGATTAGATTACCAAATATAATAAAAGTTGTTATACCAATGAGATATTATGAAGATATAAAAAATAATTGTGGCAGCAATCATCAGTTTCACCAGATCTCAGTAAAGATTATGTTTGTTTACATGAAATGGTTAGATTGAATTTTGTACTGGTTGTGATTTCTATAGACAAAAGTTGGGTTTTAATGTCAAAACCAAAGGAATGTGCCTTGTGAAGGATATCTACAATTATCACTATTTTTTTAAATATATTTTTATATTAGTGATATACTTTTCTTATTCCTCCTTCCTCCCTTTCACCACTAGTGTTTCGAAATTAACAAAACAATTGTTTCATTTTTCAAATGAACACTCGACGAATTCATCCATAACAATCGACACAGGTCGTATTCGAAATAAAACTGAGGTCATTCAACTCATATCCCTGAATGACCGTGATGTGATATGCTGTACACTATGTAATAACCACATTCTACTCGAAATATAACTTGACAATTCGTTCATTAGATCACAATAAACAAATCTAACTAAATGAGTAGAACGACACTTATTCCATGTCATTTCACTGGGAATTTGAAATCATCAAGGCAAGTATCGAATTGATTTGAATTTGTATCACGTGAAAATTTCTCGTCATACACCTTTCCGCATTTTGAATTTGAGTGTTGATAGAAATCAACAAATTGTGTTACAAATCAATGTAAAACGAATGATGGAAGCTATGCAATATCAATCAATCATCGTAATACTGAATTCATGATTAACAAAGTTATTGGTTCGAAAGTGGCGCCATTCCAAAAGCAACAACTTGATTATTACTGTTTTTTCTATATAAAGCCGCGATCAAATACGACTTTTCTATTTTTTTGTTTCAACTTGACGTATGCAGCAGCCAATCAGGAAGCACAACTAGACGAATATGGAAATTATACAGGATTGGGTGAAATGAGCATTTGACATACTTATGACGAACAAAAATTAAAACCAAATAAATGTATTGCATTATTTCGGTACTACTTGGCGTCTTTGTCGTATATGAAAAAAAAGTAAAAAATAGAACAGATGATCTACAGAGCATTTCATTCGAGCGAAACTCTAAAAATATCCTTATATTGTCGAGTCGTGCACAATCCGCGAAATTTCAAATTAACGCGCTCATACACAATCAGAAATAGATGGCACGGCTAGCGAGGACGTGACGACATATCCAGCGGACAACGGGAGGATGAAAAGAGCGCAACTTCAATTCATCCTTCTTTCTAACTAGATCGTCGCTCAGTGTGGTTGTCGACTCGTTAAGTTGTTAGATTTCAAGTTAGTGTTCCTTTAACTATTGAGTTAATTTTCAACTGTTGCATTTAATTTATTCCAAACAGTAAGTAAACTATTTTCTTTATATATTTTTTCAATAGCTTGTATAGTGTACGGTGAATTTGTGAAAAAATTATTGGCCACCACGTGTACACCGTGCTTCGTTTTAATGGCCGCCATAATGCTTCTAAAGATTAAATTCATGTGATTATCTAGTTATTTTGGGAATGCATCGAGTTTTTTGGGGGTTCTTAATGATGTTTTTATCTAGCAATGTTATAAAATTCTTGGAATTGGTGGGTTTTATTTTTTTTTTCAACCGGCTGCCGACTTGACCCGTTGCTAGGGGTCATTTTGTGCAAATTCCACCTGTTGTATATGGCTTTTTCGTTTTAATTGATCGAATTCACATAGATTCGAGCAATGTGCATGCTCCCTGTTGAATTTCGCCGAATTTCGAGATATTTCACAAGATCCTTTGTTTCAGATACAAAAATGGGTAAAGAAAAGGTACACATCAACATTGTCGTTATCGGTCACGTAGATTCTGGTAAATCTACCACAACCGGACATTTGATCTACAAATGCGGTGGTATCGACAAACGTACCATCGAAAAATTCGAGAAGGAAGCCCAGGAAATGGGAAAAGGTTCCTTCAAGTACGCGTGGGTACTCGACAAACTGAAGGCCGAACGTGAACGTGGTATCACCATCGACATTGCTTTGTGGAAATTCGAAACCGCCAAGTATTACGTTACCATCATCGATGCTCCCGGACACAGAGATTTCATCAAGAACATGATCACCGGTACATCGCAAGCCGATTGCGCCGTGCTCATCGTTGCCGCTGGTACCGGTGAATTCGAGGCTGGTATCTCGAAAGACGGCCAGACCCGCGAACACGCTCTCCTCGCCTTCACCCTTGGAGTCAAACAACTCATTGTTGGTGTCAACAAAATGGACTCCACCGAGCCGCCGTACAGCGAGGCCCGTTTCGAGGAAATCAAGAAGGAAGTGTCTTCTTACATCAAGAAGATCGGTTACAACCCGGCAGCTGTTGCTTTCGTGCCCATCTCCGGATGGCACGGGGACAACATGTTGGAAACCTCCGCCAAAATGCCGTGGTTCAAGGGATGGGCCATCGAGCGCAAGGAGGGAAAGGCCAACGGTAACTGCCTGATCGAGGCTCTGGACGCCATCCTGCCCCCCAGCCGTCCCACCGAGAAGCCCCTGCGTCTGCCCCTCCAGGTAGGTCGCCCCCCAGCTCGGGGAATGTTTCTCCCACGCGTGATGATAACCACATTGAAACGAACCCTGAGTTTTCAATAGGCTTAATCTTTTCTGATTTGGCCCGCGCCGAAGCGGCTTCGGTGGCGCCGCGAGCGTTTCGATGATTTCGTGTTTTTTTTCAGGATGTCTACAAAATTGGAGGTATCGGAACAGTACCAGTCGGTCGTGTCGAGACTGGCTTGTTGAAGCCCGGCATGGTCGTGGTGTTCGCGCCAGCCAACCTCACCACTGAAGTCAAGTCCGTGGAGATGCACCACGAGGCCCTCCAGGAGGCCGTGCCCGGGGACAACGTCGGTTTCAACGTCAAGAACGTGTCCGTCAAGGAGTTGCGTCGTGGCTACGTCGCCGGAGACAGCAAGTCGAACCCTCCCAAGGGGGCCACCGACTTCAACGCCCAAGTCATCGTTCTGAACCACCCCGGCCAGATCTCCAACGGTTACACGCCGGTGTTGGATTGCCACACCGCTCACATCGCGTGCAAGTTCGCCGAGATCAAAGAGAAGGTCGACCGTCGTTCGGGAAAGACCACCGAAGAGAATCCCAAAGCCATCAAGTCCGGGGACGCCGCCATCGTCAACTTGGTGCCCACCAAGCCCATGTGCGTCGAGTCGTTCCAGGAATTCCCGCCTCTAGGACGTTTCGCCGTCCGTGACATGAGGCAGACTGTCGCCGTTGGTGTCATCAAGAGTGTCAACTTCAAGGACGCCACTGCCGGAAAAGTCACAAAAGCCGCCGAAAAGGCACAAAAGAAGAAATAACCTCTTATTTCTTGACTTTTATTTTATGACTATGAATTCTTTTTCTGACGGTATCATTTCTTCAGAAATAAACAAACTTTTTTGATGATAGTTGCCTCAATTATTTCCGTTCTTCCATTTCAGTTAAAAACTAGTTAAAGAACTGACTTTTTCTCAACTTGATTATAGAAATTTGTATCGTATTGGAAATAAAAACTTTAACCAAAATATTGTATCATTTAATAGACGACATTCTGTGGTATACATTTAAAAATATGTACGTACAACTTTCGAATATTTCCTGGTCATCGTTATTGAAAGCTTTGGACAATTTTATTATTGAAATATCAAAACTGATAATTCTAAATTGACAGCTTGAAATTGCACTGTAACTCAGAGACATCTAACGGTTTCCACTCTCTTCAAAGGACGCAGAACGTAGACGGATAGCAATGTCTCCAATGTTGCACTCATGAATGCTTAAGTTCTGTACTACGTTTATGGTTTCTATGAATCGCGTATAGATGACGACACAATCAATTCTAAATGTTGGAAAATGCTAACTTTTATTATGATTGTTTTTCAACATTTCTACTTTTTTATCAATTCCTGCGTGTTTTTAACTTCTTGACGTCATCTGTGTCAACTTCAAGAATATTGGTACGGTTTGACAGCTGTTATATTTTCTCAATCAGTATCAGTTATATACTATGGTTGGGAGAGAACCAGTTGATACATCCATCATAATCATACCAAAATAATGTAATCGTTAAGGATGGATATTAAACAGCTAATTAAATAACGGTAGTTTACATATCCCCGTTCAATGTTCCGCACATGGGAAATGTGCGAGTTTCATGATTCGTTTAGAGCGTTGCGACTGCCGCGACTCGTGATGAGGACATTCGGAACTGATCGTCAGTTCGTCGCTACTCGTCTGTTTTAGTTTGGTTTCGATAAGTAGAGGAGGTGTTGTGTTTTCGTTCGAGAGATGTGGACTCGCACATGTGATGACTTCAAAATTCTGTGATTTTAGTTAACTCAATATTTCGCAGCAGTGCGTCTTGCCATGATTGATGTGATGAATCGTCGGTAAGTGATAGTTTGGTTTTACTCGATTAAGTACAATATCGAACTAGATCTCGACGTCCCTGGATGACTGTATGAGGATGCTGTGCTTGTGCTCTCCGAATTTCGATTTTATTGGAATGCTCTGTTTTCGATATCCGTGATGACTTATTTTACCAATTTCATTTTGCCATTTCAGGCACTCAGTCGATTTAGTTACATTCAAATGTGCCTACCACGTTCACAACATTTATTTTCATTTCAAGCTGGACAGTAACATTCTCTCGGAATTGCCATATAAAGCCAATTTAGCCAAAGCACATAATTTATATAAATGTAGTACAAGTATTATTTTTGTTGGCCCTTCGTAAATCTATAGTTTCTTATCGCTGACCTGTAACCAGCTGTATTCTGTGATACTGGTTACCTTCACATTGTCATAGTAGGCATAGTATCACTCGACCAGTTGTTATATTGTTAATCACGTGTCAATCAATGTTGGTGAAAAGTGCGAAAAAGTCTTGATAGGAAATAGGTAGTATGCCATAACACATACCTGTTCAGGTATCCGATTGTACTTGATAGAAAACTTTACTTCCATTGATATCACAAAAGAATGGAATGCAGGTAGGTCTCAGAACTTCGGGGAACCTACCTATTCATCCATCATCAATTATCCATTGGAATCTTCGGATGGTGTGGTTATTTGTACGAAGTTTGCTTCCAAATGTTTCACTTCGGAATTCGAAGATAATTTGAGGTTAATTTCTTACGCTTCGTTTCATACGAAGAATTATGAATGATTTGAAAAGATTTTGGGTACAAACTAATGTCAAGTATGAAATAAGCAAAAACTCAAACTTTTCGACAGTGTAAATTCAAGATTCTTCGAAATTACCAGAAATCGCAAACCCGTATATGTTATGGTATTACCATATTCTAAATGACCTCAAACCACATTTCAAGATTTCAATGGGAACATTCAAATATTGAACGCAAGTTTCGTAATCCTTGTGGCAAATAAGGAAACTCGCAAAACTAACCCCGTCCAATGTTTTGCCTCATTAGTTTAATTTTGGCAAGAAACGCTGAAGTTATGGACTTTGTTTCGATCGAAGTTATACGCTAACTAGTTCGATCACGAAATCTACGACAGTGTTTCCTCGTAACATACAGGGTATCCCAAAAAATTTGGCCAATTAGGGCTTCGAATTGATTATGAATGAATCAGTGTTGGTTCTTGGAATGTGAGGTTTTCCATAGCGTTAATTAAGAAACAACTGTGCAATAATTAATTCGGGGTAATCCACAGTTTCCTACCGAGCATACTGATTAGATAAAGAATAATAAATGTGGAGCGGTTCATTGTCGATTGTAACACGTAAAACTTTTCATTGAACAGGATTTCTAGAAACAGGAAACCACACAACATTGTCTTCATAAATCGCAACAAGTGAGCGATGGCAATTGCGATTCGTTTGTTTATTCGATAAAAAAAATGTGGCATTGGGATTTTTCTGGAATCGCCTAGCTCCCTGGTATTCACCAATACATTTTTTTCTCTGAAAAATGTTGAGCAACGTAGTGAGTTTACAATAACCGGTTGAAAAAGTAAACTTTGAGTAGCTAAATTTACAAATTCGCGCTATTATATAATCAGCGAGAGTTCTGAGATGAATCGTTTGGCGTATCTCCTACGAAAAATCTAATGGGGGTCAGATCTGGCGATCTAGCTGGCCACTGTGGAAACCCTCGTTTACCGATGCATTTGCTAGTTTTGCAAGCTTCCTGCTTTGGATTGACATCAGTGTTAGATAACAACTCGGTTCGTTATTCCGAGCATCTCTGAAAATAGGAAACTACATAACCGAGCGTATTTAAAGGAATGACCCGATGTCGGCTCGCTCCGACGAAAGAAGTGACTTTTTCAAGTGACGTCACGACCTACCCGAAGCTCTCGGTTGTTAATGCTCTCTTTCATAGCGACAAATCATCTGTGAGGATTATCATCGTTTAGTTATCGAAATGTCCTCATTACGAAAACAAATACAGCGATGTCTGCTTGTAATGAAGTCCAGATCAATCGAGAAATTGTTATTTCTCAGCGACCCGTGAGATTCCCCGAGAATGTGATGGCCCTTGCATTGATTTTTCGTGATTTCTCCAGCGTCTTCTCGCGAGCACTCCCTGAGTCCGACCCTGTCACTTCTCGCCCTTATCGAGGACGGTGCAGAGCAAAGTTTTGGAGTCGAAATAAAAATAGGTGGTTCCCGAACAAAATGGCTGGTCCTCGTGAGGCAATTAGGTGCCCGCTTAGAAACATTAAATTCCCTTTTGGCTCTCCCCAATTTCACTTATTTCGGGGAACTAAGAGTTTTCCCTCTCCGCATCGAGTGAGTTTGGCATCGGGAGGAAAAATAGGGAGATTCTTGTGGGGTGTCTGACTGTCATAGGCGGGGCTGTGGGGGGAATGGTGCCCCCAATACAGGGTGTTTCAACAGAGACTTTTTCGGTGCTTCAAAATCGTCTTAGAGTCTTAAATTTTCGTATGGAGGCTCCCAGAGCATCGACAACGACTCTTCATAGGTTTTTTCGTTGAAAAATGGGGGAATTTTGGGAGTTTTTGATGGTTTTTGCGACTTTTTGGGGTTTTTTGGTATTTTCAACATGAAATATCTCGAAAACTATACTAGATATCAAAAAACGGATTTCACCACCGTTTTCAGCGCCTTTTAGACGCCTTATAGACGAGACTTTTGAGACAAATTCAATTATTTATCTATTCGGTTACCCGTTGTATTCCCCAACACTAAATAGGCATGACCAATTTGGCAACAAAGAGAAAAGCTGAAATTGGTTAATATTGAAACATGCCAGCGAGAATCCAGGTAAAATCAACTTTTTCCGTTTCGACGCACATGAACGCCGGGCGCCAAAAATTGTTTAATAAAATCGTTGAACCGTTAACAGCTGGACCGAAATAAAAGCCTACACCCAATGAAAAAAAATCAAAAAGCTACCGATGAAACTCTGATACAGCATTATTTCGTCGTTCATCTCGTAGTTTTAACACCACAACACAATAAACTTCAAAGTTACGTCATCTTGTTAACAAGTGCGATGTCATAACAATGTATTTAGCGATTCTTTGACGATTTATTTATGACATATTCAATCCGAAAGAAATAATTTCTGAATTGTGAACTATAATAAATAAATTCACAATAAAAACTAAGCAGGTAGTTCATAACCTATACGAATATAATGATAAAAATTCATTCTGGATACTGTAAAGAAGATAAGTAAAGAAAATAATGATCGGTTTTTCCATTCCAAGCTATCAATTGTTTCAAATTATGCATACGAGCGTTTTCCTTGAAGAAAATTGTTGAATAAATTATCCCTACTAGAACCAAGAGACTTTTTTTGTGTGTTCAAATTATAAACTCATTCATTTGGGTGAAAATTTCATGTTTCGTAGACAATTTTCGAATCAGTCGCTGACTTCGATGATGTATTCTTGTGTTATCATTTGCTACTGCACTGACATTTGCCCTATTTCAAGAAACAATCTCCAAACTTATCTGATGTTTATCATTTTATTTAATACTGACGCATTTTACTTGGAAAAACCATCTAAACATTTTCGTCCCTACTCAGAAATTTGTCGTAACCGCTCATGAATCACCCTGTATCAAATCAATAACCACTTTGCAACTTATCTAACAGATACACAAGTCGACATTGTTTTTAGAAATGTTTCGCAATAAATAAACAGTTGGGGTCAAGAAACGAGTACCTCTGAGGACAATAAAATGATGTCTCAGTTTAATTCGTCGGCTTGCATTTTATGTTGCGAATTTTAATGGGATGTTTATTGCTCGAGTCTAGTTCTCGTCTTCGGAGCATTTTCGAGCATACTCTACTACATCTGTTTCTGGAATAATTACCAGACTGTTCTGCGAAAATCATAAACTCGGCTTTATCGTCAGTACTTGTCATTATTATTATTATTATTATTATTCGTTGGATGAGTCTTTTGTATGTTATATAATTCGGGAACCGTTCCAGATTTTTTCGAAAGTCGCAAAAACCCACGATAATCCTCAAATTGTCAAAAAAATGCATCATTTGATTGAACTTTGCTCTCGAAAAATAACGCTTTTGTACAAATAATCCCTAGTGGTATACTCATATCACCCTGTATATACAAAGTTACCTTGCATGCTGAATGAGCTGTTTCCGAAAAAAATCACAAACTGTCGAATCTTGAATGTTCATAAAAGTAAACAGCACACCCTTTTGTGACACATACAATGTAAATACGAGGTTACACAACAATGCTACGATGAAATCGCGTTTATTGAATTTATACAGCGTATGAAATACTCCCAGATACAAAAAAAAATTATTCATCGGTTACCATCTTAGAATTCCCAGTAAAGTGGTGAACTTTTTTTTACCCCGTAGATAGTGAAAGTCCGAAGAATGTGTAGTACAGGTAAACTGACCCTTCTCTTCTTACCTGCGTTCGATGTATTGCCCTTACAAAAAAATGACACGAAAACAAAGTGCGACAAAGCTAGGAGAATTTGTGGGCTAGTTTCGAGAAGGACCAGCACAAAAAAAAACGAATGTAAGAGATGGAAAGTTTCAGACGATCACATAACAGGTCGGGAAACTACGAGGACACCATTTTTCAAGAAAAAGTTGCCATAACTATCCGCTAGGTGGATTTGGGGGATTAATCTTTGACAGTTCGTATTGTAAACCAAACAAACGGTTAGAACTTGAATCAATGACAGAAATATTATTCATGCAAAATAAAGATCATTCCTACTTCAATAAAGCTGATCGTATCTGAATTGTGATTGGCTGACAAAGTGATTGCGCATCGTTTGACGTTTTGAGCACATGTCAAATGTTTCATCATCTGACATAAGGACAACATTTTCTAGTCCAGTTGTATGATAACGGTAAGAAATTGTTTTCTAGTCTTGCTTACAGAACCCATTTTAAGGATTCTTTTCACCGTTAGCGTAGGTAAATATTATTTCATTTCATTTGAACTATTGGTGTGACTTGACTTTGCCTCTAGTATGTCGATGTAGGATTTATTTGGGCGGAAAATAAGGCACCTCATTATACATCTCCTTCTTTCGATTCAGTTATATTCACGATCGTTTGGATCTCAGTATGATTGAATGGTTATGGAAATAACTCGTACTGAATGTCCTTTGTTAAGAAAATGTAAATTCTGTTGTTTCTGAACTTCTCTGAATGTGATTAGCTGAATATTTCGTGGTAAAACACGCCACTGTTCCAACTCGCATATTATTATAACTTCTTACATTTCGCTGTTCCTAGTTTCACCCAACTTTACATCAAAATGAACTCCGCTAATTAAGTGGAAACTGATTATGAATAATGTTGTTGAACTTTATAACTACTACGGCGTAGGGTAACGAGCATAGGCGGAACAAGGGAGGGGTTATTAAATTATTAAAAGAAATAACAAAAATCGCGAATGACAGTTTGAAGAAATTAAAATTTGAGTTCATTTTCGAGTTTATTTTCGATTGTTTCAACGGCAGACGAATAATTATAGAATATACGAATCACCGAATTGAATTTTAGTCATTTTGACATTAATATTCACGGTTTTGCACGAAGTACGTATGTGGCCCCAAAAAACACGAGATCGATCAACTGTGTTCGAAGACTGATTCCAAAAGAACATTTTTTTTTGTTTATTCTCTAGCACACCCGCCATAACCTAACAGGATGTTTATCATCTGCGATCGGCTTGCAAACAGTTTTTCCCAGTTATTTTAGGAGTAATAACCCACTATATGGGCTATAATTCAGAATTGAGTATCTACATTGTATTGAAGATCGTAAATAATTTCGTATTCACTTAATTTCATTGACTACCATATGTAAATTGCAACGGCAAAGTCCAGAATCCATCAAAACATCTCAATTAGGATAATTATGTTAATGTGATATTTACTTACACGTGCAATTACCACAGCAATAATAATAATAATGCACAAAATCACTTACTTTGAACACGAAAATCAGTCACCAAATATTTATTCACGAAATTTCAATAGGTCTGTACTTTGGTAGTTCCACGATCATATACACGGGTCTGGAATCTACGGCATTTTTGAGTGGTGGGGCGTGCCACCAGTTTTGAAGAAAAAGTGGAATAATCACGTGATTAATCTTTGACAGTTCGTATTGTGAACAATGTGAGCCAGAGTTGCCAGACCTGTGTATATGATCGCGGGTAGTTCAAATGACCAATCACTCGAAGCACGTCAGCGATGTTTTCATCTCGAGCCCTTCAATTCGCGTGGAATTCGTCCATTTTCAGGATCAATTCTGGATTTGTTGATGCTCGTTTTTCCTTTTCCATAAGCCCAACGCCTCAAGCATTAATCTTCAGCGGATGATTCCCAAAATCAATTTCCAATGAAAGTATTTGTTTCGACATCTCGAAAGCGCGAAAACCAATACAGGGTGTTCAGTTTGTAGAAACAAACATGCTGTTTGGTTGCTGAATGAATTCTGTGATTCAGGCTATTCATAATCAGTGAATAGATCGTGTTAACTCATTAGAGGGCTCCGTGAATATAATCAAAGTTCGTAATAGCAACAGACTGGATCATAGTCAATTGCTTTTGGAGCTAATCAACTGCGATTCTGAACCAAACCACAGCTTCGTGATATCCGATATTTGAAGCTGTCAACGCTACTGATTGCATCTACTGGAATGATTCTCTATCAAAGTACGTAAACATCCAGGGGTACCATTCGAAAAAAAAAACTTATTTTCGTTCACGACTAATGAGTTTCCAGGCGTAATCGACTCGGGAAAACAAATACGCTGAGTTTTCCCGTGATTCGTCATCGAAACTACGTTTGAAAGTGGTGATTTTGTACCAATCTTGTGAACTATACAGGGTGTCCATTTCAAGAATGAAATGAAATGCTAGCTTTCGATCGATTTGAGCCCAATTTCTTTTCAGCGGATAGGAATAAGTAATTTCAGCAAAAAACTCTATTTCAACTTTCGAAAACCAAGAAATTATTTTCTTTGCTCAATTGTTACACCCTGTATAATAATATTTTTCGATGTATCATTTCTTTCACGAGATACAGTCCATTGTAAAGTCCAGAATTGACACCCTGTGTGAGTAATCGGAGATGCCTAAAGGATCGAGAACTAATGCGACGTTGCCAAGTGCCCGAAATCGACCTGGACTCCAGTTGATTCCTATTGAATCACATTCAATTCTACAAAACGTTGCCGCTTTATTCAACAGTGTCCCGTTTGTGAAAGACTCGAAGAAAAACATCCAATGCATGTTACGCCGCCTACAGAATGTCAGTTGCGTGTTCATATCTCACCTGGGGAGATTATTTTATCCCTGGAATACATTATTCGTATTCATGACTATGCCAAAGCTGTGTAGCCATTGAAAACCTCACGATAAAAGCGTGGAACACGGATGTTCTTTCTTTCCCACATACAGGGTGTCGCGTATATTCAACGAAAGAGCAGTAGCAGCGTCGTGCTCACACTCTGCACTGCGCACAAAATCGTACGCCAATGGTGTCGTTGACATTGTACTTCGTTTCCAGGTAAATTCCTTTCGCACAAGCATCCCTTTGATTTGGATTGATTCTGTATGAGCTTTGGACGTGCCAGTGAACGGATAGGCGTTAGAGGATGAAGAATTTTTTAATTTCCTGTGTCGCGGTTAGTTTTTGCATTTTCTATCCAGAGGCGCACTACACTCAACAATGGGCTGTGGAAATAGAGGGAGGACGAAAGGTAGCCGATGAAGTTGCCCGGGACCATGGATTCGTCAACCACGGACTGGTGAGTGCGAGAATCACATACAGGGAGAGACGGATTTGCCTGCTTTAGGGTTTGGTCATGCTCTTACGCATCGCCCTGTATTGTTAATTAGATTTTTTCAGTCAGGGCGCTCCCAAACAAGGAATCCCTGAGGAGCGCCACTGGTTAATCCTTTGTCTAGAATAACTTTTTGAGTAATGAATGACAAAAACCAGTCTTTTTTTAACAGTGTATCATAAACTTTTTTATTACTCTTTTCATCGTACCGGGTATTAATTGTGAGATTAATTTTTTTCACGGCCTGAAACACCTATGAACTAAAATATTTCTGAATATACAGGGTCACCCGAATTGAATAGTCACCTCAATTCAATAAAAATTGAACATATCGATATTGCCACATCTTTTTCTCGACTTACCTCGTATATTTCTCCCTCTGAATTCTGAACAATTTCAATTCCCGCATAATTTGACCGGAACCCTTCGAACGCGCTGTATATAATATCAACCAGTGAATTCCCAACTCCCAACTTTATCATGAAGTTTGCTGAAGTCACTGAACTCACAGTTGCCGAAACAAGTTTATAGGAAATACGTTCGAAGTTATTTTTGATGTGAGCGCTCTCTTGGGTATTTCTTCTGCACAGATTGAACCGTAAAAACTTCATTGGTAACTGTCAGAATGTAATTGAAATCGCGATTACGTCCTATATACAAGGTCGTTGTGACTTTGTTGTAAATTTTAGCAACTTTGTGCATATTTCAGGCTCAATTTCATAATGTATTACTAAATACTTTCATATAATCTCCGTTTTTGTTAAAGTGTCTTCTGAATGCACTTCAAAGTACTTCGTAATGATATTATAATGCGTTTTCAGTAAAATGGCCGTTTACATCAAAATAGTAATGTTGGTACTCCCGAATCAGTCAAAATTTCATCAGGCGACGGGCTGCTAGACAGAATGGGTTATGTTGTGTCTGTGGTAACTTTCAGTTACAGTTTAAATGTGTGTTTGATAACAGTTTTTCAGTGTTATATCAAGAAGTGGGTTTTCAATTTCTAAATGCTTACGAATTGATGTGAAATGTATTTTACTTTCGTTTATTCTCGAATTACTGTATATTTTATTGGAACAGTGAGGTATCGAGATGACGAATTTTTATCGCTGTTAGTGAATGGATGTTTCGTATTGATAAAGACATTGGGATTTTTATCGTGACCTCATTGATGGATTCGAACATTTTTCTCCAAATGTAATTTTCTTTCGCAGATATTCTCTGATCATTATCACTTTTCGCACAGTGGTGTAGCAAAACGATCTTTGAAGCGTGATGCAGAGAAAGTCACCAGACTTGCTGTTGACACACGCGTAAAGTCTGCTGTACAGCAAGTAGCGAAAAAAAGAATCAAGCGAGACTTGAAAGTGTTGGATAGTGATCCAAAATGGCAGTATATGTGGTATTTGGTAAGAGCACTAGCTTATTCGATGTTGTCGATCATTTGAACGATTTTTGTATCGATAGAATCGCGGAGGAGGCTTAGACCTGAACGTAATGCCTGCTTGGATGGAGGGGGTGACAGGAAAAGGGGCTGTAGTGACGATATTAGATGATGGTCTAGAGAAAGATCATCCGGATCTTCTTCAAAACTATGTAAGCTACTTAATTCTGCTACACATTTCTCGCAACGATTCGAAAGACAAACCTAACCCCACATTTCGTGTTTGCAGGATCCCATGGCCTCCTACGACGTCAACGGCCAGGACTCGGATCCGAGTCCTCGCTACGACATGATAGACTCGAACCGGCACGGCACCAGGTGCGCCGGCGAGGTAGCCGCGACCAGCAACAATTCCATTTGCGCCCTGGGCGTGGCCTACGGGGCGCAAGTGGGCGGCGTCCGGATGCTGGACGGCGACGTCACCGACGCCGTCGAAGCCAGATCGCTCAGCTTGAATCCCCACCACATCGACATCTACAGCGCCTCCTGGGGGCCCGACGACGACGGGAAGACCGTCGATGGGCCGGGGGATTTGGCCGTCAGGGCCTTCATCGAAGGGGTCACCAAGGTGAGTTTTTTTTTGTGTTCATAAGCAGCATTTTTGAGGATTATGTTGAAATAATCGAGATACACGAAGGACAGCCTGTATACATTGTAGATGTTTTCAAAATTATGTGGATTTCGATAGTGAATAAAAATAAATATGTTTGACCTTGGAATGCTGGTATGACATTAATCGAAGTTTTTTTTAATGGCATGTTTCAAACTCCTAGAAAAAAATTCAACTGTGCATTTGAGGCTCCAACTCTGTTATTTTATTATCAGTAAAGCCTGGCCAAAGTTGTTATCAACTTTTATTCATTGGCAATGTAATTAATTTGTTTTTTATTTTGCACAAAGTTCAGAAAAATTAACCATGTTACTTCCCACATTTTTTCATGAAATTATAAATAAATAACATGTTTTTTCCATAGAAATTAAAACACAAAGTTCGCACACAGTAAACCGACCACTCGACCTTGAATTCAACGGAAAACTTCCAAATCATCATACCCGAAACACATTGAAAATCTTCTTCTCACTCAACACCCCATTGCTATGCTATGAAACTGTCATTTTCTAGGGACGTAAAGGTAAGGGTTCGATCTTCGTGTGGGCTTCGGGAAACGGCGGCAGGGAGCACGACAATTGCAACTGCGACGGCTACACTAACTCCATCTATAGTCTGTCGATCTCGAGTGCAACGGAACACGGCCACGTGCCTTGGTACAGCGAGGCGTGTAGCTCCACTTTGGCCTCCACTTACAGGTATGAAGAATTCTGACCCAGAATTGGAGTTTTCTCGCGGAAACGGTGCCAACGTTCACGATATAGTCCAGGCAACAACTTATCAAAAAATTGCATGTATTGAGCGAGCTGGATTTTGATGATAATTTTTTTTCGTACTCGAAAAACACGAGTTTGAAGTTATTCTTTTACAAATTTTTCATTAGGTGTCCTGAAAAGCATCGACACTGTCAGTGGGGGATTTATACTAGGGGCAGTCGGGATTACTGCCCAGGGCGGCAAATTTTCTGGGGCGACAATGTGGAAAATTGAAAAAAAATACAATTATTAGTAATCGTTAGTGCAAAATTTTATGATTCTTTAAAAAAAACAAATATTATGCAATATTTTTTGAGGTATACAGAGGTGTGCACAAAAAACGGTCAGAGCTGTAACTTCTGAATCATTCGAGATCGAAATTTGGAATTTGGTGGGTACCAACTATATGATATTGTTCATTTTCTGAGGAGAAAAATTGTATTCCATCGTTCCATCCGGTCTAACCGGAAGTGACCCCAACTTTTGATTTTTAAATGGAACCTCCTGTATATTGTTCCTTTTTCAGATTCAGGTTATCATTTTACGTACACCAGTAGTTTTTACGGATCAAAATGTAAAAAAAATTGCCTCATCAATATGTTTGAATGTTTAAACAGTGTGCCCATTAATTTATACCCCAAGCATTTTTACATAAAGCAATTTTTAGTGTTGCGTTGCACAAAATGGGGGTCAATTTGAGTATTTTTTGTAATTAATTTTTTATCGCCCTTTTTTCTATGCTACTGAAAATAATACAGATCAAGGTGGAATTAATTTTTTTGTTCTCAGTTTCACAAAAAATGATCCGGAGAAACTACTGGTGTGTGTAAAATGATACACTGAATCTGAAAATGGAAAAATATACAGGAGGTTCCATTTGAAAAGCAAAAGTTGGGGTCAATAGAATTTTTCTCTTCAAAAAATGAACAATATCATATAGTTGCTACCCACCAAATTTCAAATTTCGATCTCGAATGATTCAGAAGTTACAGCTCTGACCGTTTTTTGTGCACACCTCAGTATAATATATAAAAAAAATTGTAATAGATTGGTGATTTTAATTTGAAAAAAAATTGATTTATAAACTATGAGTCTGAATAAAATTCCAATATTGGGGCGGCATTTCTTCCGGTGCCCAGGGCGACATTAACTGCAAATCCAGCCCTGGGCAGGGATGATTTTTTTGTTTTTTTTTCACAAAAAACCTCTTCGATTCCACAGTAGCGGCGGCGCTGGCGAAAAACAAATAATCACCACGGACTTGAAACGTTCGTGCACCAGCAGCCACACCGGCACGAGCGCCTCGGCGCCGTTGGCCGCCGGCATCTGCGCGTTGGCGCTGGAAGCGAACCCGAACCTGACGTGGCGCGACATGCAGCACATCGTGGTGCGCACGGCCAGGCCGCAGAACCTTTTGGCGACCGACTGGCAGACCAACGGCGTGGGCAGGAACGTGTCGCACAGCTTCGGCTACGGCCTGATGGACGCCCACGCCATGGTGCGGCTGGCCAGGAAGTGGGTCACCGTGCCCGAGCAGCACAAGTGCGAGATAACCGCCCCGCAAGCCATAAGGTAGGGGGAGGATCCGTTGGTTTGCTTCGAACTGATTTTTACAAACATTCTAATCGCGTTTTGTGTGTCCAAAATCTAACATTCATCATTATTTTTTTATTTTTTATTCGGCCTATATCATAAATTGAATAATAAAATAATAATAATAAGATTTATTCCTTTAGTTGAAGAGCACAGTTGAAAAAAGAACAATGCACAATAAAAAAGAAAATGTCAAGTCCAATTGCAAATATAAAAACGTATAAATGTAAATAACTACACATGATTTCAAACATACAATTTCATGCGCCAAAACTTATTCTCGGAACGAAATAATACAATATAAATGATACTTTTTCCACAAATTTTCATGAAATGATATAGTTATTATCACTTATCGGTACGTTTTTGAGAAAATACATCGAAGGAATGAGAAGAAATCCACAAGTAAACATGGTGTGAGCAAAAGATATACTCAGAGTGTAGTACGTCATCAGCCATCAAAATAATCCAAATGGGTGTCGAATCTGGTGACTCAGTTGGCCAGTTCTTTATCAATTTATCCATTGGAATCAGTGTCAAAGACAATGGGGGAGATCACTAATTGTTCAAAACAGCATAATCGTGTTCTGTATGTCCAAAAAGTACCATTCATTATTTTTTTTTATGTTCTATTCGGTCTATAGCATGGATAAAATAATGAAATGAACGAAATTGGTTTCGAACATACAATTCCATGCGCCATTTTCAAAGGTTGCTCTCATTGGTGTAACGCAGTGTGACGTGCTTAACCCTACACGCCCATCGACCTCGAGCTGTCCAATCATAGATAATTGTTCCATGGTGAATCTTGCAGTGTTGCCGCACCAAAAAACCAAAACTTATTCTCGGAATGAAAGATGTAAAAGAACACAATATAAATGATATTTTTTCCACAAATTATCATGGACTGATATAGTTATCACTTATCGATACGATTTTGGGAAAATATATCAAAGAAATAAATAGTTATCCACAAGCAAACTTGGCAACATTGCAGTGGTGTGAGCGAAAGGTATATGGAAACAGAGAAAGATAGACTTAGGGTGTAGCACGTCATACGCTCATAGCACCGCCCACTTATTTCTGGCGTTTTTGAATATTGAATGAAAATGCTGATTTCAAAACGCTGTAGAATCTATTCGCTTCGATTTTGATCATTGATATTGAATGTATCCTGAACCTAAATCATTATTCATCGATTAAGAGAGGTTTGGAAGGATTTCATCACCATTTTGCGGTACTTCAGAAGCCACGCCCCTTGTGACCTCAGAGCTGCTGGAAAAACATTGTTTGGTTGATTTCTAGGCCGATTCCCGCCAAAAGCGTGGTGACATTGCAGCTCCAAGTGAAAGACTGTCCAGGCGTGAACGTCCTGGAGCACGTCCAAGCGAAGCTGACTATTTCCTCGCAGCGACGTGGCGATTTGAATATCCAGATGACTTCGCCGATGGGCACGAAAGTGACGTTGTTGGCGCACAGGAGCCACGATAATTCGCGACAAGGCTTCAATTTATGGCCTTTCATGTCGGTCCATTCTTGGGGGGAGTCGCCGATCGGTACTTGGCAGTTGGAAATTCACAACGACGGGAGTTTGTTGGGTGAGTTTGTGGTTTGGGTTGAAAAGGGTGATTCGTTTTCGATTTAACCAGGATATTTTATTGCAATTTCGAAGAAAAGGCCTTGAAATTCCAGATCTCGCGTCAAATGTCAAGATCTATTTAGAGGTTATCGAATTCTAATCACCTCTGATTGAAAACAATTCTATGAGAAATGTCAAAAGTCCAAACGAGTAGAGATTTGTGTAAATGACGGTTATCTAACCTCAAAGTTTTTATGGATTGTGTTCAACCTACAGTGTCTTGCTGAAAACATGTCACATATGACATTTTTTACGTCGGAAAGCTAAAATCGTGTTGAAACTACAGTGGGTACATTTTTCATATGTGATTTTGTGGCGGACACTGCATGCTTGCGTTGACTTTACTAACCCTACTAAAATGGCATGTTTTACAGGCAGAGCTACGCTTCAAAGCTGGTCTTTGGTTCTCTATGGAACCGAACATTTCCTCCCGAATCATAACGAACCTAAAAAACCAACTAAAAACAGAAATAGCTTGAATAAAAAGAAAAGGAAACAAAAAAACAAAGTTTTCCGAAAACTCCACACAACCACTAAACACCCTAACACTTCAACCGAAACGTACGTGGAAGCTACAAATAGAAACAAAAGCAACGTCACTTGCAATCCTAATTCTAATGTCAGAACCAAAAAACCGCCAACGACAGACGTGTCTCCGTACTTCTACGCCGTTTCGAATCACAATAGCAAAGTAAAGTTCAATCAAGACAGCGTCAAACAGTACTTGAAGTTCGTTAAGAACATAACCATAACTTATCCGATAATGATACCTTCGAGAACTGTCATTAAAAACTACAGTGTACCGAAACAGTCTCAGAAACTGAAAGAAAAGAGCCGCGATATCAACTCGAATCGTAATGTTAACTTGCTAATTCCGAAAAGCACTGGAATCCCAAGAACTTCCAAAGCTCCTGTGCAGCGGAAGGAAAAAACGGGTAAATCAATGCACGAGTGTGATTTGTGTTGTAGTTTCGCCATTTATTTTCGTAGTTGTAGCTTTATTAATACTTTAATACCAACCAAGTATAGTAATTTTGCACTTGCGAATGCTCGTTTGATATAATTCCTGAATCACTGCATGATAAGTGCAAAATTACTGAGTCATACACGTAGTCATTACGAAGAATAAATTCCCGCCATAAACTTGACTTTGACTCATTGTAGGTGACGTAACGTTTTGGCAGCTGTCACTTTATGGGACTTCAACGCCTCCAGCGTACGATCGGAAAAATGGCGGTGATCCACTCTTATCCGACGTTTTCAATCAAGATATTTTGCACAATTCCATTTACGATTCCTCGTCACATTGGGAAGGCGGCGCAGAGGTAAGATAAATCCACTGCGCAGATCTGGACATGCGCACTCCGAATTCCCAGACAATTTTTAATTAATGGGCTTTGTTTCAGAATCGTAAGGACACTCTGGAGGTGGAAGAATCGGAGAAGAGCACATCGGGATGTGCGAAAGCTGATGGGAATTTGTGTTTAGGTTTGTTATGTTTTGTTTTGATCCTGTACACTAACTCATTCGTTTCTCATATCACATCTACTCTACTCACTCCCTTATACTCACTAATATCCTTGAATCAAACACATACGTTGACTTTTTGGTATTCCTTCAGAAAAGTGTGTGCTCAAGTCGAGAAGCTCTCGAAAAATAATACTTTCAAGAAAGCTATTCTAGACCAACAAAATTCTGACAACAATTTTCACAGATACTTGAGTTATTCCAGCCTGAGTATGTTCTACATAGAACAAATACGAATGTCTGAAAGTATGAACAATATACACAAACAATTGTACAGAATCCAAGATGTAGATGTCCTGTAGATTATTTTCTATATTGAATTTTTCATCGAATATGTATCGATCGGTCGTTATTTTTTGTTGGGAATCTCTCATGTAGACAGTGAAGAACAATATATGATTTGTACAGTTCTGGATTTTTGACACAAAAGAGCCTTTTTCCTCGAGTTCTCTGAGAATTTTATTTCTGTTTCAACTCGTTTTGTTCTGAAATATGCACGATATTATTTATAACCCAAACTTTAGTCCAAACAACTCAATTCTTAAACTAAACATATTATCTAATTTTCGATGATGAAATCATCATTGAAGAATCAAAGAAGATTTTTCATTTTCGAACAGGAATAAGGCTGTTGTCAGAAAAATACTTCCTTGCTGTACCTGATATTTACTTGAAAATGGTTTTTGTTGATGATGCCAGATATTTATTTTTATCAGTATTTGTTTTTATGCATAGTAAGACAGACAACCGAAGTATAAAAATACTTCACTGCCATTTACTTGAATCATAACATTTGCTCGGCAATGGGTAGCACCAGAATAGACAATTGCGATAATTCCTGCTTCATTCATCGACTTTGTACGTGTTTGTTATCTTATTATTTTCGCATAGCAATAAAAAGGCTATAGGAAATTTTGGATGAAAAAAACGTGCCTTGGTTATGACTAGTTCATAGATTCGATTTATGATTCACAGGTCAGATCATTGAGAGATTATGTGTATAGGGAGTCTTTGTTTTGGAATATGCGAATACGCACAACAAAAGACATTTTCATATGGTTGCAAATTTTCATGACAATGTGCCAAATTTAAAAATCGAAAATGCGTGATTCGATAATATAATCACTGTGGAGTTCATTGGTACGAAGCATTGTGGTAAGCAGTAAATTTTAGACTTACAATATAAGTGCAATTACCCGATGTACCAATAATATTCTTAGAATCAAAAAAAAGCCACCATTTGTACTATATTCGTATCTACTTGTGTTAGGTAATACTTACTGTGATTGTTTTTTGTACATAATTTGACACTTGTTTTATTTTTCGTTATACTTATGGATGAGTAGTTCCTGAAGGCAATGTTAACCATTACTTTAAGAGATATTTTAACTGGGAGGTGACTGGAGGCTGAAGTAGAAATGACTAGAAAATGCATTTCATTGGCTATTTCTACACTGTAATTCCTATTTACAAACGAAATCTTATACAGGAACTTTATCAGCTGTCACAAAACACGGAACATTATATATTCTTCATAGCCCTCTAATTTTATACAGAATTTTAAGGTTGGTAATTCAATACTTTGCAAATTTACGAGTTACCCAATTAGAAATTTCAAATAAAATGCACGTTCCAGCAACGGAAGCTAAATTGAGAGAATGTGATCATCGGATATGTAAGTGTGTGTGTGTACCTAGTTTTTGTCTCGATTATATTTGTATGCGTATATAATTACTCATTGAAGTATGTGGCCTAATTATTTTACAACACGTAGTTCCTCTCAGATTATTTGTATGATTAATAATTATTACCTATATATGCAAATACTCTGAATTTGTTAATCCATAGTACTAGTCTTGGCAGAATGTGAACCAAATACTATTGAAATAGTGATATACGTTAGTAGGTCTTCTATTACCAAAGAGAACTAACAAAAACGAATTAAATTTTCCTCAACTAATTATGTGATACTGAAAGATGTATCTGGCGACTTCAGACGAATTTTTCTTACCTTTAGGTTCACGTTTCTGCTGTGTATGTCTTCCTTTTTTATCCCCATTAATCTTATCCTATAACGGTGAAATGCCAAATTCGAGATTTTTTGTGCAACTTACTGATATGTTGAAATGTAACTAAAAATTTGTAATCTAAATGAAATAAAATGTGGCAAAACATATTCGTTAGCATTTTTTACACCCAGATTGTCATGAATCAGTCGAGGTAAGTTAATTTTAATATCGACATAGCACGTTTTTTTGTGTCAAATTGTTGTCAGATTTATGTTTTTCTTTTTTCTCAACGTATTTTCATGCGAAATTATTTTCAACCCACCTCTATTACATGAAATCTCTTGTGTGCAATGATTTGATGGGTTGAGGATAATTGTTCACCCCATCATATTTTTCACTGGAAATCATTTTTCATACTCACAAACCAACCTTCTCTTCACTTTTACTCTGGTACTATTGAAATAACACTTTCTGATTATCTACGAAAACGGTATGACTGAAATTTTGGGGTTCAAATTCAAGTTGTAACAATCGTCTAACCTCAAAGTATTTCCTTGAAATAATGTGTGAATATTTGCTAGCTTGGGATGTACGAATAATTATAGTTTTAATATTTATTACAGAATGTCTACCAAATCACTATCTATACCAAAGAAAATGTATACAGAAGTGTCCAGAGAAACATTTCAACAGCATACTTGAATACGGCCTGAATACCAAAATTCAGAACCTATCACAAAAAGAAATTTGTTTGCCATGTCACTATTCGTGTAAAAACTGCGTCGGTTCTCTAGATATGAATTGTATCGAATGCTATGGCGACGCCAAAATTGTTCGGACGTCTACAGAGTCGTACTGTTATCCAGTACATATTTTATCAGAAGTGTTATCGGAAAAGTGGTATTACCGATTGTTTACCCTGACTTATGTTATTGTTATCTCAATGATTGTCGTATGTGTGATGTACCTCTGTTATAGACAAAGGAAAGAGTTGAAGAATGATAAAATTAGTTATATAAGTGTTAACGTGGAGGAAGATAATTTGAAGGATTCAGGAATAAATATCAAGACGACTGTTTATACAGATGATGAATAATCAGCTATAAATTCGTAACTTGAATCTTTAAGTTTGATAGTTGAGTTTTTATTCAAAAAGATCGATGGAATCATCAAGAAAACTCATTCGATTCTGAATTTATATATTACAATATGTGATACATTTGTTTATAAGGTTATAATACAAATTTTATCGCATTATTTTTATACATATATACATAGGTTGGAGACATTTTTCATTCCATGAATATTCATATCTGTAATGTGATCTCATATAATTATAAACTGATTATTTTTTTATCGTATGTGTAACATCCATAATCAATTTTTGGTAATTAAATTGATGTTTCTATTATTTTTATAGTTGTACATTTGATTTTAGGTTGAATGAATGAATATTGTTATCCCTTCATTTTTTCATCAAAAATAAAAGAAACAATATGAACTAATTTTTTTGTATGATATTTGTATAAAATTTCGAGAATTGAATATTAACTTACTTATTCTATTATCACCATGGGGTTAGTAATCGAAACTGAAAAAAAAATCAATAATTAATTACGTTTCATAAAATTGAAAGTGTTATATTCGCTCAATAGAATATTGAAGATGATAAATAGACTTTTTCGTAATTTTTCGAAGTGCTCTTTTTGATATGTTGAAAATTGAATAAACTAGGACAGGAACTTCAACCTTTCAGTCGCCGTAGATATAGATTATTCATCATTCATCCTCTTTTCATATTAAAATCACTACACGACCTTGTAGCCATACCAGTTTGCCTCATTCAGTTCCGTGACTCACCATGAAAAAGTGTCATACAATAGAAATATAAGAAACAGATTACACCCACCAGACAGAGATAGTGCGTACGGTTGCTAGGTAACGCTTTTGTTTGGAGTGCGATATTTAATTAATTTTTTTATATAAATAAATCCATAGTGTGTGTATACTAACTAGTCGAATATGTTTGTTCCACTTTTCCCGCCACTCTGCGCTTGACTTTGTGAAAACGCAGCTGAGATCGGTCCAAAGGAAAAGGAAGCAGATTGACTTTGCGCGGAGCTAGCACCGTGTCCTCCTGCGAACGCACTGCTTCCTGCGAAACTACCTCCGACAGGAGCGTGTCCGTGATGCGGCGGCTCGTAAGGGGCAGGAGGGGCGTAATTGTTGATGTTGGTTATGTAGTTGTTGCCGCCTCCTCCATGGAGGAGCCCGCCAAGGCCATGTTTCTTGTGTAAGGTTGGGGAGCGTGATTGTCTTATCAAAACTGAAACAGTTCAATCAATTCGAATTTTCAGTTTTATTTTTTCATGTTGATTACGGAATTTTCAATTATATTCTTTCATGCAGATGTACTTGGACCGTCTTACCTTCACCTACTGTGTTTTTATTCACAAGTGGAACAGCTAATATCCCAGTGAGGAACAAAAAAAAGGTGATACCGAAACTATACCAACGCATATTGTTTATTTCGCGAAAATGAACATAAAGCAAGTCATATCGTTGATATACCTATATACTAATACAATGACCTTTCATCTTGGTGAACTTGAGAAAACAAAATATTCATATTACTAGAAGTTGTACACATCTTGCCGCGGGTTATTGGAATCGGAAGGAAATTCGCGAATATCGACAAGTTAACCTTCAAACGCAATGGATTTGTTTTGCAATGTCAAAAAGGGGTTAACCTTCCATCTTTTTCAGAGTCAGAAATAAAACAATTTACTGAATGTATTGTTTAATGATTTTGTACAAAACCGAACTAAGAATAATTTGGTGATTAGCAAACATCACAGACATTAAAAAAGGTAGAAATATGTACTTTTAGGTTTCACCAACATGTTGGCGGATTTGAAACATAAGTTTATATTGTACTTCGTAAATGTGATAAGTGTTGCGCAATCTAAAAAAAAACTATATGTATAAATATTACATTAAACCCTAATGAACATGTGAAGAAAAATCGAATAAAAAAGTTACTCCTAACAAATGAAAATTAAAATGGGACATTTGAGGATATTCTAGCAGTTTTGACTCAGCAGAGACAAAAATCCTGAAGATGATAGCACTGGGAATTGTAGGATTCTCGTCTCCGAGCTGAATTTATTTTGATTTTTTGTGTAATCTTTGGAATTTCCTGAAATCAATTGAGCCTAATTCTCAACTAATTAGTGTTGCCTATTCATTAAAACACCGATAAAAGTGTTTTCACAGATATATCGAAAATGCCTTGAAGTATTTAATGAGTGAATACAGAATGATACATTAATATTTACTTGGTATTTGCAGAGAACTTTCAACGTCGCTTGAGTTTATCAGATATCAGACTAGATATACACACAAACTTTCAAATTTGACTAGTTCAAGATATTACTTTCGAGTAGACATCTAATACATCTAGGTACAGGTTTCACCGAATTCGTGGATTTATATAAATATTAATCTATTATGTAGTTTGATTTTCAAAGCACCTACTTCTCAATATATACAGATAAGAAGTCGTACAGACGAAGACTTCGTACACTATTTTCCATTATTAAAAATATCATTGAGTTTCAAATATCAGTCCAAACAGTGGAATATTCAATAATACCTAAAAATGGTTGAGCTGAAACATTTATTTCAACGAATTCGAAATGAAAAGGGAGTTTCATCAATTCCGAAAAATATTGAAGGTATTTGCAGTTGAACCGGAAGTTTATTCGTTCACCGTCTTTTTTCTTTAAACTATTCACTCGGTTCTGCACTCTATCCAACCCTGCATAAAATGTCATTAACTGAATTGAATATTTGAAAATATTAAATAATGGGTTCTAAAAAGGCATAGTATCTAGTTTGCTACTGATTTGGGGGTCTTTTTTTGGCAATGTCAGGGATTATCGGTGTGTTTTTATCAAATATTGACTATCCTGTAGGCATTAAAAGTAATGAATTGGCTTCTACATACTACACAAGGCAAGAAACGTCTGGAGCAACGGGATCATATCACAACAAAAATACGTTCCTAAAAAAAGACATGTCATAACGTAATGATTAACCTTAAAACAAAAATAAACGTCGAATAAGTCACCAGTATGATTCCATCGAAACCAAATTCGATCGGCATTAGTCATCGAACTTCTTAATAAGGCCCCGCCTCTTCAAATGCTTGAGCGCGCATTTGGCAGCAGTGCATTTGGCGATCCGATAATTCCTACCGATACCCTTGAACAGCCCTTTCCCGAACACTTCCACGGTCACCCTGACCCTCCTACCGTCCGCTAGCTTCTCCGGCTTCCCGAACTTCGCAGTTTCCGGCTCGAGCTCCAACAACTCCCTGATGGGCGACTTCGGCACCCTGTTGCTGAACTGCTCGATCTCGCTCTTCATCATGGCGTGGTAGACCTTCCACACGGCGTTCAAGGACATGCCGGAGTCGAGGAATATCGCGCCGGCGACCGATTCGAAGACGTCGCCGAGCGCCTTCGGCACCTCCACGTCCTCCACCTCCTCGCACTCGGTCTCCACCACGAGGTACAGCTCGTCCACCAGCGAGTGCCCGCTCTCCTCCTGCAGCCTGATGAAGCGCTCCACCACCTCGTTGAGGCCGGGGGAGAGGTGCTTGAAGTACTTGTGGAAGTTGTGTCTGACGGCCAGCGAGGCGAAAATCGTGTTGTTGACCAGCGCCGATCGCAGGTCTGTCAAAGCGCCCGGCGAGTGCATCCTGGGGTCTTCGTACAAGTGCCGCGTGATGAGGTAGTCCAACACCGCGTCGCCCAGGAACTCCAGGCGCTGGTAGCAATCCGTGAGCCGGTTCGGGGAGTACGACGCGTGCGTGAGGGCTTGCAGGAGGTAGGAACGGTCCTTGAATTCGTAGCCGATGATCCGCTCGAATTCCTCGTAACCGTCCAATAACCTGCAACGAAATTCGCGATGAAATAGATGAATTGGTGATGATGAGTGGTACCTCTCCAACTCGGCTTCGGCGTTGGGGACGTGCCTCAGGAGCGGCGACTTCGGCATCTGCACCTCGTCGTAGCTGCCGTCCTCCAGCCTCGGCAAGACCCGTATACCCAGCCAGGCCATGAAGAGCAGCGCCCCGCGCGGCCCGCACTCGATCAGATAAGCCCCAATGACAGCCTCCACGCAATCCGCGATGCTCTTATCGGGAATACTGTGCTGAGTGACCAAGTTGTACGGTATGACGTTCGTCAGAGCGGAGCCATCGGCCCTCTCGCGCACCATCAGGCAAATCTCGTCCACGCTCATTTTGCGCGTGGCCGCCATGTCCGCCATCGTCCAGCAATTGGCGGGGAACTGGGCGTCGATGAGCGCCTCCTCCAGCTGCTTGGGCACGTAGAAGCAGGGCGGCAGCCAGTTGTCGTGCGGGTCGAACTTCGTAGCGATCATGAACTCCCCGAAGCCTCGGTGCTTGCCCAGCCGGTACAGGTTGAGGTTGCTCACCTGCTTGGAGCGCAGGTGGCTCAGCTTGCCCTCGTGCACGGCCTCGTACTTGGAGTACAGGTAGTTGGTGATGGCGTACTTGAGGAAGGAGTCGCCGATGGTTTCGAGCCGCTCCAAGTTGATGCCATCGTTGGCGTTCGACATGGTGAGGGCTTGCAGCAGCACGTTGGGGCTCGGGCCCGGGTGGCCCCTCAAGTCGGGCTGCCTGTCGAAGCTGAAACAGCTGGTTTCCTCACCGGAGGCGTGCCCGTTTGGGACTGGCGACGCTTCAGGCTTCACCAACTCGGCGAACCGCAGCTCCTGGTCCACTTTCTCCGGCACCACCGGCAAGCCCGCGCGTGAAACCTCCTTTCTGTTGGCGTTTCTCACGTAGGCGCTGCCCGCCCTCACCAACGACCCGCTCGAGTAAATGTGCTCCTTGTTCCTAGCGCAAGCCTCGTGGAACTCCTCGCGCAACTGCTCCGTCGTCTCACTGTCATCATCGATCTCCCAAGCGTTGGAATTGTTGTACAAATGAAACTCCCTATCCTCGTCGTCGTCATCGTCATCGAGCGCTTCAGCCTGGTGGTCCCCGGTGAACTCGATCCTCAGCCCGCCCCACTCGACTTCCGAGTCCTCCGACAGATACGAGTCGCTTTCGGAGAAGTCGTCGTACTTGTAGTTGATGTTGCTCCAGCTGGTCGGAGACGCGTACCGCACCATCGCCTTGGAGCTCTCCGAGTCGATGTTCGCGGCCATTTCGTTGCACCACGTGCCGATTTCCACCCAGTTCTCGTGGTCCACCTCGCTGCCGTCTATCACGGAGTCGCTGCGGGTCGAGGTGCCTTCAGTTCTCTCGTCGGCGGGTTTTATTTCGGTGATTTTCGCTACTGGCAGCTCCTCTTCGGCTCGGGGCTCCCCCACGGTCATCTCATCGTGTTTCCGTTGCTCTTCCTCCCTGGATTTCTGTAGCACGTCCGATAAGCTCCAGCCGAAGTTCAGGGAGGGCCATGTGAAATCTACCAGGAAAACATCACATGAGGACAGTTAATTTCGAATTGGGAAAGTTATTAACCTTCTGGCAAATGAACTTTGCCCAAGTTGAGGTCCACAGCGACTGTCCTGCGGATCTGATCCGCCAACAAAAGAGCATTGACCCTGTAGAGAATACAAGGCAGGGCCACAGCTTTCCTCCACAGAGAAGCCGGGAACGGGTGGATAGCGCAAAGCTCGGGCACCAATATCTGTTTCTGTTCCAAATTCTCCCTCTTCGCCCGCTTGGTCTCCTCACTACTAGTAGGCAAGGCCACACCTAGAACGAAAAACCCAGTAGCTTCGAACGCGGGACCAATTTTTTCGGTACCTTTGCGATTGACGTATCTGGGCGTGAGGAAATTCAACCTGGCCGAGGTGTGGTCTACGTCGAGCAGATTCTGCGCGTCGTTCTGGATCCGAATGTTGTATTTGAGCTTGTAGTAGTCCTCGAAAGTCGCGTATTCCGAGCCTGGGAACGACGATGTCGGGTTCAGGTTGGTGCAAATTTCGGCCACGTAGAAATACTGGGGCTGGTCTTGGTTGCGGTACCAAGGCATCACTACCGCGTCACGATAGTCCTCCTCTTTGAAAACATAGCTTTTTCTGTCCTCGTCGGGTATCAGAGTGGGCATGGTGTTGAGGTTTTCGTAAATCAAGTCGATGAAGCTCCAGTCTATATCGATATTGCTGCCGCCATCTGGAAAATCGGGACGTCTGAGGCTCTCAGCAGAAATATTAGTTGCCATTTTCAGTTACTCAACCTGTTATTGTTGGGACAATCAAATAGTTATTGGAGGCCTCGGGATTGAACAGCATCAAGTACTTCTGCAACCGCAAAACACTCGTGAAAGTGTAATTAACAAACTCTCTTGTTTTATCAATTTGCGCTTGCGTGAGAATGACATTGTTAGACACCAGCTCCAAGTTGACGCCCACTTCGCCAGACCTGGTAAAAATCGGAAAAGCGCTGATCTGAAACAAAACCCGTCACGCTTCCAAAGTTTCAGCCACTTCACTCAAACCTTCGGTATCTCTCGTGAAGTTAGCATCCCGAAACCTTGAGGAGACTCCTCGGGAGGGTAGATCTTCCGCCCTCTAGTGTTCTGCTCCTCCGGCAGAGGGCACGTCAGAGTCATGACGAGTTGGTAGAAGAAAACTGGTTCCCCCGGTACGGGGTGACAGTTCAGGAGAGCGTCTGCTATGCGCTTGTAATAGTACTGCCGCCTCTTGGTCGTGCCTGAAAATTGCCCATCTCTTGATAACCCCTCGAGCGAGGAGAGAGTTTATCTCACCTGGTCTGATCTCGGAGTTTTCGTCATCGGGCTCGTCCAGAGCGAAGCTGTTCCAGTCCTCCTCCGAGGCTCTGAAGTTCTCTTTGTTGATGGGTAATAAATTATTGTCTAGTTCTTTGACGGTGTGCAGCAGTTGGCATACTAGGAAAGCCGCTGCGCGTCTGGCCAGCAGGCTGTTTGGCATCGGGGGACTAGAAACGGTCTGTTTGACAGGCGAGTTAATGGGTAGCCTAATATGACACACGAACTGGTGATCGGGGGTTTTTTCCTCGCGCCAGACAGGCGTCAGACGTGTGAAAGTATCACTGGGCAATTTGGCACAATACTTGTTCAGTAAAGCTATGGAATTGAAGAGTGTTATGCTCGGCGAACCTTCCTCTTGCAACGGCTGGTACGGCTTGTAGAACGCTGAATAGGCGTCGGCGTACAACTCCTCTTCCCTGTCAGGCTCCAAGCTGTAACACCTCTTCAGCAGAGTATTCTCCACTTCGTTGTACTCCGACAAGCTCTCGACGAAAGCTGGGAGCTCGTCCTCGTTCATGAAGAGCAGGTAGTGGGCGTCAGCAGCCCTAGCCCGCGCTTTACTCTGGATGTAGCTATGGAATGTCGTTGGTAAATCGAATCTTATAACTAAATTGCATTTTGGTAAATCACAGCCTTGTTCTAAGACAGAGGTGGCAATCAGGATGTTGCACTCATGGCATCTGAACTTGCGCAGGACTTCCTCTTGAGTCTTGTGCTCCTGCTCTGCCTCTCGGGGCTCCTTGATAGGGTCTGCTAGTTTCTCGAGTGAAAACAGCGTGGCTACCCACCAGAAATCGTCATCGATTTGGGATAGCAGCTGAAAAATCGGAGATTAGGAAATGAGCTGGGGAGGGAAAAGCATGGCTTACACAGAGCAACCCGAAAAGGGCTTTGGCTTTGTATCTGTTGTGCACGAAAACCAATGCACATAAGATATCCTCGCTTTGAGTCCTAGGTATGAAACTTCTTCTTGGTCCTTTCCCTTTGCCCTTTATTTTAATAGGAGATGCTTCGACTTCCGCGGTCGTCTCGACAGGCTCTGGCTTGGCGCCGGGAGGCTTGAACTGTTTCAGTACTTCAAGAAACCTTAATACTTTTGGAGATGAGAATTTCTTTATCCTATTCAGTTCTTCGTATTGTTCGAATGCATAATCACAGACTGCTCTAACAGCTATTAAAGTGGTTGAAAGCATACACAGGAGGAGGTAATGTCTTTCATAAGGAACTTTCACTTTTAATTTTTCAATCTTTATTAACATGTTGAATGCAGCTTTATCTGCACACCAAGGTCCCAAGTCATCAAGTATATCTATGAAGTCATTCAGAAGCTCTAATGGAATAGTTTTTGGATCTGGGACTTCCTTATAATCCTCCAGGAAATCATCTGCATAGATTTCACTGAGATCAAAGCGATGTTCCAATAAAAACTCTTTTGCATCATTAACTATTGCTTTGATTTGATCTGTTAATTCACATGGTGTCATCTTAGAGCATTCAATCAATGTTTCAATTGGTCTGCATGATAAACGAATTAGAGTCACTATTTCTGAAGAAGTGTCTACTTGGGAGTTGAGTAATTTCTCTAAACGTCTCAGTTCTGCTTCTAATCTATCAGGTTGAAGTTCAGCACTGAGCAATCCTGAGGTCAATCCTAATATACGTGGCTTTGCATTGTTTGCTAAATTATTATAACTACTCATAATCATTTTTATATAGGACTGACGTTGTCCATAAAGACAATCATCAATAACAATCAAATTGAAGTTGCTCAAATCTTTAATCACATTGAAATGCAGAATTTCCACTATAATTTCTGCAGTACTTATTATAACTTGTGTTTTCTTAAGAGACTCTTTGATATGGTCAGTTTCTTCTGTACTTTGTGTAATACTTATACAATTCAAATCAGTCAGCAGTTTCACATGAGAAGTCATTATCAATACATTTTGTGGATCCAATATAAATAAAGCCTTCTTTCCATTTATCCCACGCATTTGCCAGGAATATTCTTGAAGTAGTTTCACGACTATGAATGCCTTCGATGAACTGGTACTTGAACATATTATGGTATTTTTATTTTTAGCAGAATCCAATAATTCAACTTGGTACTCCTTGGGAGTAAAAGTGTGAGTGTATACGTTTTCATTCAAATAATTTGCCATTGCCAACCGGTTGATCTAGGGCTATGCTCCTTTCTTCAAATTCGATATTGTTATGAGATCACAGTTGTTTATTCACACATCACTGAATTGAAGCTCATATGGGGAAATCTGATCAAAAATGGTCTTATGTACATTGGTTCTTTCAATTCAATCCCTTCCACTTATCCTTCGACCGGAGCGTATATTTTATTTAAGTCAGAAAAAAAATTTAAAAAACCCTTCTCTGTCAGTGATTCTCCACAATTTACTTAGATTACTTGATTCGGCTTGCTTGAAACAGTTTTTTATTTGTAGTAAACATTTTAACGATCTAAAAAAACAGAAGAAGTTAGAGATGTAACCACATTCTTCATATTTTTGCCTGTATAAGCTTTGAGGGCTTCAAACAGCTTCCTTTATGACCGTAACAAGGTCAGATGTATCAAGCTAATCTTCCATCCCATCTCTTATCATTGTGTCAATGTGTCAAGGTAGGCGATTCAGAAAATTCGTAAACAATAATAGAAATATTGAAAGCAATAAATGCGATGACGTTTCAGTAATGTGAAAACAATCGTAATATGGAATGGCTAAATTCCCTGCTACCTACAAGGAATTCAAAACCTTCAATAATCAATGATGACGAATGTGATCCCCAGGCATGCTATGATAGTTTCAAAGAACACTGGCATCAAGTCCTCAAAATCTTCAACAGAGTTCAAGTAGGTTTTGGCATCGTTATAAAAATTCTATATGTTGGACTATGACATTGTTTTAGCAATCACCGAATCATGATGATGTTTTGGGAGTTGTAAACCATTTAGAACAAATGGTAACTCTGCTGCAGTATGATATGAAGAGGAATGATAGACTATGTATATCAATATCTTCTTCTCGTTGTCTGGAACACTTATTGAAAGAAAATATTTTGGAAAGACTATTTGAATGGAGTACACAGTCTGGCAGGTATGACAGGAACATTTTTTATGATTTTTTATGGGAAGCTGTTTAATGCATATCATGCATGATATGTATTTTTTTAGGTACATTAATGCAATAAAATGTGAACAACTAAAATTGTATCAGATGTTGATCAGTCAATCAAGACATGTTTTGTTGATGCATGAACCATTCTTGAGGCCTATGATAAAATTGTTATGTTCCTGTGATGGAGAAGTATTCTCAAGAGAAGTTGAGAAACTGTTAGTGGACCTGATAAACCAACTCAGTGCTCTTCTTATGCAAAACATAGAATTCATCAATTTATTTTTTCAAGAAATTCGAAATGTACAAAGGTGAGTGAATATTGCTGTTTGGTAAATAGGAAACAAGCTTATTTTATTTTTAGTTTCATTATATTCTCTCTCTTGATACAATTCGTGCATAGAGAAGACTCCATAGGGATGAGAGCAAGAGATGCTCTGCTCCTGTGTATGTCTTTGTCAAAGAAGAACAATAAAGTTGCCGTTTATATTGCCGAACATTCGAACTTCTCCGTACTAGTTGCCTCAGGCTTGAGTGGACTTTACTCAGTTTTACCAAATATACTTGATGACATTTTAGTACCTGACTGGCACAGGTTCACACCTGACGATGTGAACGAAATCAAGGGCCTTCTGACCTTCGTGACTTCCCTAGAGTTCAGCAATGCTATAGCACAAGTAGCGCACCCCATGATACGAAAGCAACTCCAAGAATTTTTATACAGGGGCTTTCTCATACCCGTCCTAGGGCCTGCTCTGCTTCAGTACAATGTTCTGGAGCAGGTAGCAGCAACTGCCTACCTTGAACTGATTCTCAGGACAGTTACAGAGCCGGGTTTGCTGCATTCGTTGCTCCAATTCTTACTCAAAGTCGACTTTGATGGGCAGAAACTGCTGAATATTCTGATCAAAAGGTTGAACTCTGATCACAGGCAGTTGTGCTTGGTGTCACTGGCTGTGTTCGAGTCTATGGTGGATTTGAATTGCGAGGATCTGATGCTGGAGCTCGTCTTCAAGCATCTGCAGCCTTGCTTGCACCTCATGTTCTCACAGAGGAAAATCATCTTGCCACTGGATCCCTACTGTCAGAGCTTCGAGAAACTACTCACTCTTGCCCCCAGGTGTTGTCAAGTCATAGACGATACGAGTAAAGAAGGAAATAACAGCCAGTGGAACACACTGAAGCACAAGCAGAGCCTCTATGGGAAGTATTATGCGTATCTTTGCGACGCGCGGAATAAAATCGGGTTGTGCCAGATGGCCTGCATGGCTTGGAATAATTCCTACACCGGGGAAGACGATGTTTTCAGTAACTCAGGTGAGTGGCTAGAACAAAAGCGGTTAGTGTCACTCATCTGTCATTTGTAGAAAACTCCAGCAGCGTATCGTTCGAGAGAAGCAGCGGTTACGACAGTTTGAACCTGAATTCAGAGGATACAAAAAGAGAGGAAGAGTATTGGCAGGTCTCCAACCGATTCAAGCACAAAAGGGATGCGTTGACGCCCACGAAAATAGACGAGCTGGACCATTCCAGTCCAACGGCTGGTCCCTTTCTGTCAATTCTACTGGAGAAGTTGCGGAATTTCTTGTCGAACTCCGTTTACATCAACCTGCATCTGACTGGGTTAATTTCAAGGCTTGCAGTATACCCTCAGCCGCTTCTGAGGGCCTATTTATTAGACCACAGCTTGGTGTTGCAGCCAAACGTGCCATCCTTGTTCACAGTAAGACGCCGTGCTTTGGTGATTCCGCGTATGTCAACGTTTACTTTCAGATTATTGGTGACTTGAAGCAGAAAACTGACGAGTACATGCATCGCCAGCCCGACCACTTGCAGTTGATCAGATACGCCCGGGACTGCCTGGTCGACAGAGAAATAATGTTGGTGAACCTGAGGAGGTTCAGCACGGAGTCGCGCCCGGCAAAGAAGGACAAATCTAACGGTGCTTTCCAGCGCAACAGTCCGAAAAGGAGGAGCTTGAATATTCCACCGATCAGTAGTCTTTTCGGCAGGCGGCCCAGTCAAGTGGAGAATAGTATTGCGTTGAACGCCACCACGGAAGAAGTGCAATTCAATTTGATCTACCCGAAGTTCAGTGAAGGGCAGCACGTGGCGCTGTGCGCGGTGTTGCTGGACGAGTGGACGAAAGAGTTGGCGGCGCTTGCGCAGGAACACACTGTTGCCCAACTTGCTAATCTTATGAAATAGGGGAGGATTGGGATCGGAACCAGCAGAAAGTTTGGGATTTGGGGAAACAACCAAAGCTTGCCGACTCTTGTACATAATGCCTAGATTTAACCCACAAATATATTCAAAATTCCTCGAATGTTTATAGCAGCAACAATTCCAGTAATCTGAGGTGCAATCTATTGAAAATTTCCAGAATGTTTCCCCGTTTCGCGATTTGTTTCTTGCCGCTGTCTGTACATTTTTGTTTCCATAATGTATCCTAATATTATCTGAGTTACTTGATCCGATTATTAATGATGAAATCGTGAAATAACGACAGATCTAACAACGAAAATCCCTTGTTTGTTTGGTATGAAACATCACCCATCAGGACAAAAAATCATATCGCTGTTTTCCAACAGTTCTCAAACGGATATCTGTAATATTGTTGGGTCATAATAAGTATATATTTTGTATATCACCCACCTTTTCATTTAATTCTATTTCACCAGCAAACTGATTGTTTTTCCCTGAAAGATACGTATTTCCACATTATTGATGATCTTCTACTAGTGCTGTTATTTATTGTTATAACTAGTTTTGTTTTTTGGATATGGACAATCCTTTTTACCAACTGTCTTTTATTTATATATATTTTTATTGAAAAATATAAGATTGTTGAGTACACTCCGCATTTTTTTTATCTGTGCTAACACGTTGAAATTTCCATCGATCCCACTTCACCAATATTCCATCGGACCATGAGTGCACGGATCCAACTTGTAGGCAACGATGTCAAAGAAACAGGTTATGTTTGGTTATTTTTGAAATTTTTTAAACTGTTGGGAAAAACCGAAATTCAATATGTTCAAGAAACCTGTAAGAATCAAAACGAATACACAATCAAAAGCGACGGAAAGGTATTTTTCACACTAGCTCAGAGTTGATCCTAAAGCAGTAATATTTTCAGGAAAAACTTCAGAGACACTTTACTCAGAAAGTTTCCAGCTTTATCTGAAAATGAACTAAACGAATTATTACCCAAAAAGGAACCCCTCAATGTATTGAAAGTGATAACACATAATGACACGATTGTAAATGTCTATGCTGTTCAGAAAAGACCTGTGATATTTGAAGTAGAGGGTAAATTTTTCCCTACCATATTTTTACTATGGAAGTTTCCGAATTTGCTACAGGCATTTACGACTCATCAACAAGTTATGAGTTTCATCACATCAGGTGCAGATCTTATGCTTCCTGGTGTGGTAACACCACCACCACACACTGGGCTATCAAAATATGGAGCTGTTGCTGAAAACGACATTGTATCTATAAATTTAACTTCAAACAGGGCTGCTATAGCAGTAGGACTAGCTGCTCAGAGTTCTGGTGCAATGGCTCTACAAGGTGCCAGAGGAAAGTGTGTAAATATTCATCACTTTTATGGTGACAGTTTGTGTACATTGGAAGGAATGCCTAGTGCTCCTGTTCCAAATTTGGGGCCCCCTCATTGGCTACAGCTCAAAAGTTTCGAAGAAGATTTCCCAGCATTAGGTAGTCCTCAGAAAAAGGCTGAACCAACTGTACCTGAAGAAGTGACAGAAGCTCCAGCTATTGAAGTGGCTGAGCCTTCAGAGGCACTTCCAGATGAAAATAAAGACAGTGAATGTTCAGTGGAGGATATGGATAACCTTTTGTATCATTGCTTTTTGGGTGCAATAAAATATGCCAAAGGGATATCACTTCCAGTATTGACTTCAAATTTTTTCAAACTCAGTATGCTTCCTATATGTCCGCCCAATAAAAGCCTAGACATCAAAAAAACTTCCTACAAGAAATTGAAGCCATTTTTGAAGAAAATGTCGGACGTATGTATTGCAGTTCAAGAGCTTAAGTGATTGTAATGTTTCTATTGTAGGATGGTATTATAACAGTTAAAGAAATCAAAGGTGGCGTTGAAGCAATAACTGCTGTCAATAGAGATCACCCGAAAATTCAGGAATTTTATTTAGACCCAAACGATCGCCCCAAAAAAGAGACTGATACAGATGGGGCTACCAAGACAACTGATGTAGTAGAGAGTTACATGATCACTCAGAATGTGTTACCGTTATTTGAAGGACACAGGTAATCATCTGAATTCTATTCCAATGAATTATAATAACCTAGAAACTTCCAGGAAAGGGGATACCATCCAAGTCTCACAAATAAGGCAGTTTGTGACAAAATATGTGAAAGATAACAATCTCCAAGATGAAACCAATAACAAGTAATACCATTCTTATCCATGCAACATTCATTGTACATTTTATTTTGTTGAAGGTTGGTGAAACCAAGAAATATCCTAGCGACTGTTTGCAAAACAGAGCACCCTGTAGCTTGGGAAGAAGTCATAGAGAAAGTATGTGCAGCAATGAAAAATTGCTACAAAGTGAAATCAGGGGATGAAGAAGTTTTAAACAAAGGCAAAGTGTCTCCTATCACAATATCTGTGGCAGTTAGGTCGGGAAACAAGAAAGTTACTCTGATTGATAATTTGGAATTGTTTGGAGTTCGAATCAGTGAATTTGCCAAGGAGTGTCAGCATGGAGTAGCAGCTAGTACTAGTATCAGTAAACCCCCTGGGAAAAAATGTGATCAGCTTCTAGTGCAGGGAAACCAAGTGCTCTTCGTTTATAACCTTTTGACAGGTGATAGCACCTTAAGAGTTATGGAAACTGTGACCATTGAATATCATTTTTGTTTCAGAGAAATATAAAGTGCCAAAAAAGTTCGTGAAGGGTTTAGAGAATGCACCAAAGAAGAAGAAATAAAATTACACTGTATTATATGAAAATAAAGTATCAATTGAAAATCTATTCATCTCATTGTTATATATAATTCCTTTTTGAACATTATTGGAACTTTCACACTTGTGGGGCGACACACAATATCATCAACACTGTGAATTATTTATTTACATGACCTATTTCCTGTACAAATGTAGGTCCCCTCATATGTTATTGTAATAGGTGATAAAATATTGTCTATTAATAGATAATTTCATGTTAATTAGAAACGCTGAACCAGATCCATTTGATTTATTATACATACCAAAAATATACAGGCGATTCATGTTTCAGGTTTTAATGACATTCTCAGTATACAATTTAAACAGTCAACTGTTTATAAATTGCACATATCTTACGTCATTTTTTCGAAGATGAGTTGTGAATAATCGTTTTCACAGTATATTCACACGATCTTGAATATTACAAGCGATACTTTTAATGAAACACCACGCAAATTTTTAATTGGTATTATATATTGCCTTGACTCATTTGAAAAATCGTGTATCACAAATGGTTTTCATCTCAAAACAAATAATTAACAATCTCAAAATTATCTATTGACTAATATGTTTACGTATATTATAAACTATAATTTTGTTTGGCAATGTTTTATATTGAATTCTCATTTTCTCAATTCATTAATATCTTCAATAATTTACATATAAAATGAATGAAATAATAGGTACCTAAAATATAATCTAGTTAGTTCAGTTACAATTACATAAAAACAGCTTTTCCTTCGAGAAAATATATTATACAAAACAGAATGGAACCTATTTAATCTAGAAATATAAGCCATGCTGCATGGAAAACATTTCAATTGCTACCTAAATCTTTTTCTTTTTATTTTTCTGATTATTTCCTACCAAGCCTGTGCAGATTAATGCAGTGAATAATAAAATTCAATATCAAAGAGTTTGTGACATTTTCATTAGCTGTCATGCACCCGGTCGGTAACTGAACTCTCGACATTTTTACATACACTATCTAAAGCTATATGTGCAAATCATTTGTTCGACGACCATGTTGGAACTCAATGTAAATACAATAGTAAAATATCCGACATACCTGATACGGATCAACCTCACAGTGACAGATTCACTCATCTTGTAATCGGAAATTTTGTTCAAAAGAAAAGTTAGTTTTCTTGACTGGCTGACGAATTTCTTATATCTATTCAGTCTTCACTTATATAAAGAAGTATGTTTGGCAATAAGTGTATATGAAATAATAAGAAAAATAAAAATCATAGATATCAACAGAATTTTATAAATCCTGAGTAATAAGAATATTCTCAATGTGAAGTCAACAGTTTGTTTTTTACCCTAATAACACTACAAAGCACCCAGCCGGCATCTTCTTAACTATAATAATTTAAAAATGATGGACTGAATGAGCATTTTCCATGGGATGATATTTATGAAAGCTGATGGATTGTATGAATATGATAATCAACACTTTGAATGTGGAGCATAAAATGTACACCTTTTATGAGTTACAATTGATAAAAATCGTCAAAAAAGTACTCGGATGACTAGGCATGAATTGGTGAATTTTAACATCATACACATACAAGTCTCACAAAAGATTTGAAACATTTTGAAGGAGAGTTGAATTCAAAAAATAAAAGCAACAAGTAAAGAAAGAGAAACATTACATCAATGAGAATAATGTGTATGACATCAGGATTTGTTATCACACAATACACAAATAGATAATCTTTAGTAAACAACATATTCAAAAAATTTTATACAGCATTGTATCATTAATTTTTGCATTGCATACATAGATAGAACATAAAATTATGTAATGCTCTGGAATTTCAAATGCAGCAACAATATTTCACAATAAAAAACGAAAGCTAATTAATACTAGGTACTGGATTATTTACAAATCAGAGGTAATTTCAAGAACACTGGTCTGAAATACTGAATCACAATGGTTGATTAGTAGTTGATGGTGAAGATTCGATAACTATACCACTCATTTATGTCACAAGCTAATCTCAGAAATTGTGAACCAGCAGTTTGGAATGTTGAGGTTATGTGCCAGGCCTGCATCCTAAGAATCACCCCACAAAATGAACTTCTTTATAGTGCTGGTTGTAGTCATGTACTAAAAAGTGTGTGTACCTGGATGCTATAACTTATGATTGCTAGTGAGCCATGTTAGTCCCTCATACAATCCATCACCGGACGTTGCACAGGCTGGTTGAACATACCAGTTGCGGTCTCTGATTCGAGTCAGTCCCAGTTTCTCCTGGATCTCGTGTGGTTTCATTGCTTCTGGCAGGTCCTGTTTATTAGCAAATATGAGTATTATTGCATCACGCATTTCTCTATCATTGATTATACGGTGAAGTTCTTGTCGAGCTTCGTCGATCCTATCACGATCAGCACAGTCCACCACAAAAATCAACCCTTGGGTTCCTGTATAGTAGTGCCGCCACAAAGGTCTTATTTTGTCTTGCCCACCCACATCCCACACATTGAATTTCACATTTTTGTAGGTCACTGTTTCCACATTGAACCCCACTGTTGGAATTGTTGTAACTGATTGCCCCAGCTTGAGTTTGTACAATATTGTCGTTTTTCCAGCCGCATCCAATCCCAGCATCAATATTCTCATCTCCTTGTTGCCAAATATTTTCGAAAGTAATTTTCCCATGGTGCTGGAGGGACCTTGTTAGAAATCCTATCTAAAAAGAATAAATCCGTCATGTAATATCCGCTGAGATAGCAACATTCCACTCTAACAAACTGATATCACGAATTAGTCATGCAAATATCAATTCCAGTATCACTTGACAACATACTCTACGTGTATGGCGGTCATCTAACGGAACATAAATCATTCGTAGAATACGAATGGACGCATGATATATAAAATATTATTCGAGAGACCTACCATTGAACATTGACGATACTTTGGAATTCTCAGATATAGTTTGGCAGTTTGATAATACACTTTCTGATAAGAAATTTATACTCCATATTGCTTTCCTGCTAGACCAGAATCGGAACACGGACAACAGGAATAAATTCCAGGGTTGCACGTGACGTCATTGACGCATTGAAAAATTTTCCACAAGACTTTTGACATCACTCCACAGTTGAAATTCTGTGGTTTTCTTCATACGTAGTCCTTTGAAGAATCAACAAATAATATAAATGAATATATATATTTTTCTGTTTACATAATAAAAACCGTCTCCCATTATCGAATTTGATCTCATCTATTGTTTTACGAAAAAACAAGAATTGTCCTATTGCAAATATGTCCTATAATATGTAATAATAAACTGGAAGAAGACGAATTCATGAACTGACAGATAAATATCAACATTTGATTGTACATAATATATTGTACATTATGACTTGTAAATGTTGACCAAATAATAAATTATTTGATATCTCTATTCATCTACTTCGAGGACAATGGCATCAAGTATGTTGTGCGAAACGATAACCGCATTTTCTTTTCCGTAACGAAATTGTCACTGTCGAAATGAAATCTAAGTATGAAAACATTTTCAGAAAGAGTCAACATGAGAGAATTAGAGTCAGCTGCAAAGGCGTCAGCTACTGCTAAAGTAATGAATGCTTTGAATAGACCAGGACAATTAGAAAAAATAGATCAGATTAGGCAACGCTATGCGCGAAAAAAAGCTTCTGTGGAGTCACTTCTGAAATCAGCGATGCAACAACAGTTAGATGGTGTCCGTATTGGTTTGAATCAATTGCACCATTGCTTAGAAGATGTTTCAGAAATTAACGCCAGGTCGGTTTTCAGTGTCTATAAGAGAAACCATTCAAGTTATTTCTATTGTAGTATGAAAAAGATGTTTGAATTATTCACTGATGTCCCTGATCTATGTAAAAGGTTGAATGATATAAAAGAGGAGAATATGAGACATTCACAGTATGTTACAGCTAGGGAGAATTTGAAACACATATTCACAGTCCCAGAAAGTGTTGAGAAAACAAAACTTTTGATCAATGATGGAAAGCTCTTGCATACTCATCAGGTGAAGTGGACAAGAAAATAGTTTTATGATTTTATTATTGAAATTTTCCAGTGTTTGAGAGATTTGGAGAATTCCAGAGACGACCTACTCTTTGAGCTGCACAAACTCCCCAACCAATCTGTGTATGATAAATCCATGTTGAAGGCCTATTTTGCAGACGTGAAAGTGTTATCAAACCTACTGGAGAAGCAACTGACATTCATACTATCAAGAACTCTAAACACTGTTAGAAAGGACCCAACAGTCATAGTGACAGCCCTGAGAATCATTGAAAGAGAGGAAAAAGCAGATGAAGAAGCTTTGAAACAGCAAAAACAAACAGGATTTCTACCTCCAGGTTAATGAACTAAACTTGATATTTAGATCAGTTGAAATGAGGAACTTCCAGGAAGGCCAAAGAAGTGGAGGGATATGGCTTTCCAAATTCTTGAGAAATCAGTGTCTTCCAAAATCGAAGGCACTCAGGTGGAGGAGAGGGAAGACAACAAGCTCTGGTTGATAAGATATCTAGAGCTGATCAGAATGACATTGCTGGAGGATTTAAGAGTAGTTAAAACTCTGTGTGTGCCTTGTTTTCCTCCTAGTTACAATATTATGGAGAAGTTCATTCAGATGTACCACAGTTGTCTCTCTGTTCATGTGAGTATTGTGTCTCATCGCACGAAAAAAGAGGGTGATACAATCAATTATAGTTGCAAGAAATCATACAGAATGGTTTGAAAGGTAACGAATATGTCAGCATTTTGTCTTGGATCATGAAAACGTACAAATCCATGGACATGTTGGGCCACCCTGATTTGATAAAGCATACAGAAAACTTACCTTCTCTCCTGCCCACAGCTGTCATAGAAAGCTTAGAAGAACAGTACCTGAAGGTAACTGATTGGAACTCATTTCCAACATATTCTAGATGTTTTCCTTTCATAGACTGTAAGGCAAAATTACACTGAATGGATGCAGAACACTTTGAAATCAGAGATAGAGGAGTGGAGATCAAATACCGAGCCTTATTCAGAATCTTACTCGAGAACTGCTGCGCCTATTATCATTTTCCAAATGATAAACCAAAATCTTGAGGTCGTCAATACAATAAGGCAAGTTGGAAAACTTGTGGATGATGTTGTTTCATTCTCATTTCTCGATTTTTCAGCGAGGAATTGACAATACGTACTCTGAATTTGAGCATCCAACAAGTGATCTACTATGCAGATTCTTTCAGAGAGGGCATTATCGACTTCAAGAATAAATATTTCGAAGACAGGAAGCAAGTATGTCGCCGAACATAGCAGAAAAACACTTCCCTGAAACTATCTTTGAACTTCCAGGTGATATATTACACCCAGTACATGATTCTGATATTGAACAATTGCCTTCAAATGATCGAGTTGGGTTCGCAGCTGGAGAAAAAGTACTCCAGTGACTCCTCCAATGACCTCAGCAGGAACTTCAACTTGTTCAGGTCCACTTACATCGTTAGTCCATCTCGAGAACTGTCATGCAGTGCCTAATCCCGACATCGTTTCAGGCTCTTAGGAACGACTCGGTGCAGTACCTACTGGAAGAACTGTTCGTTGATTTGGATCAGCACTTCGACAAACTCTTCACCTCCCAGTGGTTGGCAACGAATCCCGCCGACACGATTTACGTCACCATCGAAGATTACTTCCAGGATTACACCCGCCTAGCAGAACCGAACTACAAATACGTCGTGGAGCAAGTCCTGACTATAGTCGGGAAACGATACCTCACCGCGATGCTCTCGAAGAGGATCTCTTTCAAAACGTACGAGGAGTGCACGAAGGCCGCTCTGAGGGTGGTGGACGAGGCCTGGAGGTTCAATAGTTTGTTCGAGAGTTTGCACAAGGAGTTGCAGTGCGAGAATCCGTTCAACGCGGTGATTATGTTGGCCGAAGTGCTCAAGAGTGACGATGATATGTTGTCGTTCGAGCTGCATAGGGTGGTGGAGAAGTATCCTGATATTTCTGAGGATCATTTACTGAGGCTCTTGAATTTGCGCGGGGATCTGTCAAAGTCCGACATTAAGGATAAGGTTTTGCATGTGGATAAACCGAAAGTTATGCACAAGAGCACGGTTTTCAAAAGTTTGGTCTTCCCGAAATTGGTCAACATAAATTTGAATTTCTAGAAAAGCAAGTTATACTAAATATGTACCTCAAAACGAATAACAGTAAGCATTAACAAAATAAATAAGTCTTTATTAAAAAAAAAATAATAAAAGTCTTTATGTTGAACCCCAGTTGAATAAAAAAGGATCAAATCAATCAAAAATACACCTCATGCCTCAACTCCAAACACTGAAATTGCGAAAAAACAAACACAGTATTCAATTTATCTACCCAAGTTTCTTAAAGAAACTATGAAGGGTCTTTTGTCCCTCAGACTTGGTCCGCTTCAACCCAACTGACCTGCAAGGGCCCAAAACCTTCCGCTTCTGACTGCTGTTGTCTGTGGAGCTCTGAAATAAATTCAAAGTTTTTCAACGATTCACCTCCTTTGAATTAACTGTTACCTTTGACGGGTTGGGTTGCGAAGTACTGATGACTTTTTCGCCCACTGGGACCTCCTCTGAGTTTCTTTCTGAAAAGTTACTGTCACTTGGAGTGAGCGCCTCTTCTTCGTCAGGAATAGTAATACAGTTCGATGAGCCAGATTCTTCTGTCATGTCTTTATCGATTGTGCCATTTGATTGTTCTCCAATTTGACTCGAATCCACGAAATATCTACTCCTCACAACAACCTTCTCGTCAATAACCGTGCGGGGGAACCTGCTAAGTCTCTTCAAAAACGGATTTGCCTTCAGCACTGGCGATAACATTTCAGCTGGTGGGTCCTTAATCTGTTTTGGCGCATCCGTTTTTGTAAAGTAACTCTGGAGCTCCTGTTCCAATTTACTGTCTTCCTCTATTTGCATTTTTTCCAGATCCACAGTTTCGATTCTCGAAGTCCCAGCACTTGGTTTCTTCATGTCGAGTAATGTTTGTTGCTTCCTAGTGTTGGTTTTTTTATACTCCCCACACCATATACTGTTCTTCATTGTGTCCTGTCCTTGGGGGGGCGCCCAATTGTTGAGTTGTTTGTGAGAAGAGGGGTGAAGATTTCCGAGTGCTACTTGGTAGGCAGTATCGTGGTTATACATTTCCCCAGTGTTTTTGCAATACGCAGGGTTAGTTCCACAGACAGCTGGGTCTGTGAGAGGGACTAATTTTTTTTTGAGAGGATCAAATACTGTTTGGTGCCGGAATGTTGCATCTGCTAATAGAAAGCTCTCTTTGTACTCTTTTGTCACCACTAAGTGACGCATATTGAGGTATCTTGGTATCCTATCTAAAAACTGATGAGAAATAATTTGTAGTCAAGAAGTATCAAATATTGATTCAATGAGAGCAAGGTTTGAGAAATAAAATATACCTACTACTTCAGGATTTGTTTCTTCAGTACATGTAATGAATTTCAAAGCTTTCTTCAGTCCAATGCCAGGCAAAGAATCAACATAATCACATCCTGATAACATGCACATATAACGAAACTTGTCAAAAGTGTACTTCTCAGGCCTAACTTTCAAGGCTATTGGAATTTTTTCTGCCTCAACAAGATATCCACAGCCTCGCATATCCAGTTTGTATAATACTTTGCTACATCCAAAAGTTAATAAGTCAGAATCTTCTGTTATGATTATATCAGCTATCCCTGAAAGCATACATGAATCATCTCAACTCAATTATGAAATATCTGATTTCCTACTATTCAAACTGAAATAGGCAAGTTGGGCATCAGATTCATAAGGTGCCACAATGCAATCAACATTTAATTTATGACACTCTTTGATAACAGCAGAAGCCATTTCAGGAGTTATATTTATACTTTGTTTCATGTAAGTTTTTGCTTCCTCAGTTTTTCCTAAGCGAAGTAATTCTGTTGCTCTTTGTTTTGCTCTATTCCTAGTTTCTCTTCGTTTTGCCTCGGTTTCAGCTTTGGCAGGTAAATTCTTTCCATCGAAAACCAGAATTGGTTTAATGCCATGGGACTGCAGTAGTTTCACGTATTTCATACAATAATTCACATATCTGAAAATCATTACAGCAACAGTATCAAAGATTACTGTCGTAAGGAATTATCAGGTACTCACGCATAACTATCATCTCCTTGTGCTAACTGGAAATAGCAAGCCGTAGCACCTTTATGGAGCCAACAATAGGTATCAACAGCAACCGTACTACCTCTTAATTCGGAAATGTGACATGGCTTCGTTGCCTTCTCTAAAAGGGGCAATAATCCAGTTATCCCCATGATTTAAATTTGAAAATCTCGTTCCTCGTAAAATGACATACTGACAATGTTGAGTTGTAAAAATCTGGTCCATTCCTCAACACATTCCCAAGATTTCTTCCACAGATTCCCTCCATCACCGGCAACGGCGGCAACTATCGTTTGTTTATTTACTTATTCTTCTATTCTTATGGAATATCTGCGAAGAAATGAAACCCACTATAAATATGAAGAAGAAAATTGAATTTGTCATTTTAACCTTACTTTTCATCTCAGAATGTTTTTTGAAATGAGAACAATTTTTATATGAAACTGAGATTTTTCTAGAATAACAATAACCAAAAATCAGTGCTTTGAGTAGTATTAACAAAATGATAACCTTATCGCAACACCTTAAACGAAAAACACAAACCAATGAGTCAAATACGTCAAGGGCATCTATTAGGGATAGACTTCTAGTTAAAGAAGCTCAAGAAATGGCCCAGCTTCTACCAGCTTGCTGCTCTGTACATTACATGAATGAGCACGATCTAAGTAAATTTATTCTGATGGTTAAACCCGCTGAAGGCTACTGGGAAGGAGGAGTATTCAAATTTGAAATTAGTGTAACTGATGAGTATAATATGGTGGTAAGCTTATAAGCTTTATATGAGATGATAAAAGCCCAAGCAGTATAATCATTTTCTAGCCGCCTGTTGTCAAGTGTTTAACTAAGCTATGGCATCCAAATATCTCTGAATCAGGTGAAGTTTGTTTGTCACTCCTTCGTCGTCACAGTGTTGATGGAATGGGATGGTCACCTATAAGAAGGCTGAATGATGTTGTTTGGGGCCTTCACGCATTATTCACGGTAAGTTTCAATTAATTTGGGTGATGAATTGTGATGACATCAACACTTTTCTCAGGACTTGCTGAATTTTGAAGATCCTCTCAATGTTGAGGCTGCTGACATGTATAGGCAATCAAAGGAAATGTTCAAAATCAAGGTAACAGAATACGTGACAAATTATGCAAAGGAATGAATGATTTGAGGAACTTTTTTGTGTCATCAAAGATATTGATAAGTAATTGATAAAATGGTTTACAACAGAGTCAAACTCTGATCTCAGTAAGAACTAGAAAAGGTAAAATATGGAGACTTGGCTCTGCTTTATTTTGAATACCTGATACTTATTCTCCAAATGATGAATTTGCATGTTTTTGAATATATTTTTTATGAATTCTGGTGTTTAGATTGGCGTGGAATGTACTTTTGAAATAATCTTTTGGCTTATTTTTTTATCAGAATACTCTCTAAATGATTTTTACTCTTATTGTTTTCAAGTTTTAATGGTTATTTGGCTTCACTCTGTACATCATTCTTAGATGATAATTATTGTGATAAATATGTTTGAACTTTTCAAAATACGAAGTAAAATATAAAAAAACAGTACCTGCGTTTCCGTGAGAAATCCTCGAGTTAAATCATCAGATACATTAGTATGATTATCCGAATAAAACACGATTTGTATTTCTATCATATATTTCGAATCAGAGTTTATGAAGTCTTAAATTGGAAAAATTAAACTAACTATACTAGGCATAGCATCATATAACTTATGAGTTTTATGGAAATTCAAAAGTAATATGACGAGAGATCTATATTGGACAGTAATTGTCTACACAATTTTGCACTAGTTGGGGAATTTCATGTCTACGCGAACGTGAATAATTCCCTTTCAGAATAGAATAAATTTATCACAATATCACTTGTGTATTTGGTTATTCAAAACGAAATTGAATAAGTCATAAATAAAAAGCGATACATCAATAATGAATCACAAATTTTGACACAAACTGAAGCATCTAGTATAAATAATAATAAATACGAACTACTTCTAGCAATACTTTAATTAGAACTACAGTCTATGCTCTAAGCTGTCTCAAATTCTCAAGATATCATTATCGGAAAACCATCATTTAATCCCAGATGGCTGATTTTGCTAACTGGTAAGCCTTTTCGAATGGAAAAGGGGGTGTTTCGAGCGTTTTGGTTAACCTGGATTGTCGCTGCTCCCTTTTCGAGTCCACACACATCATCCCGAACACTCTAATTCCGGGAACACTAGCGTAGGTCGGTTGATCGTGCGACATAGGACCCTCTGAAAGAATTTCATGAATTACCAGTTATTTTCCGTCAATTTCGCGAGATCTCACCTAGTGTGCTGGAATCAGGGCATCTGCAAATAATGAGGTAGTGAGACTTCCCACTGCGGATGTTCTGTAGGGCCAGGAGGGACCAATCCCTAGGGGAACGGCAGAGCCTCATGTCAGCTGTCGGTTCGCAAGTTTTCACCAGAGTCAGGGCTTTCTGCAAAAAAATTATATTTTATCGCCGTTATCACGACGAAAATCGTGAAGAATGAGGTCTGTACCTTCGAATTTTTGCTCGTGGCAAGTTCTGTTGTGTGCATATCGTCTGAGTTCAGTGAGGCAGAACAGGGGTCTCTGTACCTAGAAGGACAGGCGCATAGGGGCTGCGTCCAGTTCAATCTTACGTAAACAGCATTGCAAACCTTTGATAAACATAAAAACATCAATGTGATTATGAGACATTTTTTGACGTCACATGCACAGAATTTTGGGTTTACCTGTTGAATGGCACACTCTGGTAGCAGATAGATGTGTTGGTTGTGAGGGTAATAATGGTACTTTGTTGGTTTCACCAACACTGCACTTGCACCGGCTGGTAAAGGAAGGAGATTCTGAAAGAAATAGATAATATTTCAGAAATACACATTCCAGAAACTGCCATTCTACATTAATTCGAATTTTTCAATTGATTTTCAAATGTAACGAATCGACTCATTTCGTTTTTGACCTGCACTAAGTGAGGTTATGTGTGTTTGAAAACTCCAACACAGTTGAAAAATTTGAGGAGGCTGTGGAAAACCTGAGCATCGACGGACCGTCCCAACAGTACAGAATTTGCACTGAGGTATCTACAATCTACATTTTTATTGATTTGACACCATCCCAGTTCGTGAGAAATAGTTAGTGCTTTACTAGCATCTAGGCATCTATGCATTTCCATTTCGACCTACAGTATCGTAATTTTCGATTTGTAATGAAACCTACATCATTGCTCAGTTTATATCACGAATGTGGTATCGTGTTTCCCGGTAGTAATTTAACGCTACGTGTTCAACTCCATGTGAAGAAGAACGAAATCTTCATCTGGCATACGATTATTCATGCTAGTAGGCCAGGCTGAGTATTTTTTGTTTGTTTTATTGTTGTTCATAATACGCAGGAACGTCGAATGAGATTCTTGATACATTCGTCTTCTATGAATGAGAGTGGTTTTATATGTCTACAACGTACAGTGAAATTGATCTGTCATCTAGAATGTTCAGGAATTATGATGGAGGTATACGGGGTGATACACTCTTCCAATAAACGAGTCCAATCAAAATTTTTTGCGATGAAGTTCAGCAAGATCAATAAAGAATTAATTGATTTGTGTGATTTCAAAGCGAAATAAATAAAACCATAACCAATTACAACAGAGTTTTTGTTGAATAAGAAATTGTAGGATATCTGATATAATCCGCGTATTGCCGTTATTGTTTTATTCTGCTGAATTCTATAGAATTATCTATTTGAAATTCCTTGTGTTATTCTCATTTACCGTTGAGTTTCAGATTGTTTCACTTTTTCATAAGTTTTCAAGGTCATTCATCAGAACAGTCATGTCTTATACCATCATATACCTGTGAATACTCTTCCTGAAAAAAGGTCAAATCAATGCATCTACGGTTCATTAAGTGCACTCTTCGTTTTTAGTGTTCGTATTGGTATAATAGCTAAATTATATTTTCCGTGAGAAGCACCTTCATGGATGAGATGAGAATCTATGCATGCAATCTGTAACTATCAGCTGCAATTGTCGAGGATACAATTATAATAATGTAGAGAAAATCACAACATTCCTCTTACATTTCACAACATTATTCGTTGACAATTCAATGAAAAGTATTGGGTAACATTTTGGGTGAAGTTGGGCCCATTTTCTTGCAATACACCCTGTATGTCGATATATTCTAGGAAGTTGCAGGTAGGTGCCTTTTTTGCACTCAAATTGGTCTGCACAAACCATACACTAATTTCAGTAACGAGCAGCAGCTTTTTGTAGGATCATTATATTTACACAGTGCGCGTGATATTTCTATCTGGATTTTTTTCTGCTAACGTGTAGTTGGAGATATTTACAGTGACTCAAACTGCGTGATGGAAAGAGATTATTCTTTGTACAATATTATAGTTCGTCTGACTTTTCTCGTGATTACTTTCACTTCATAATTTTGCAATAGACAAAAACTTTGAAAGAGAATTGTGACTTTTTGTTTTATATGAAAGAACACGTGATGACATTGAGTCCTACTTTCTTCTAACTCAACTCACATCTGGCACAATTATTAATGAAAACAATGAGAGGAATTTTATTGTGAATGATGATAACGATCTACGAGCGGTGCTCGATCAAAATTCTCTATAACAATTGGAGAATAACCGTACCAAAATTCAACCCACTAAACCAATCAAACGTGGGATTTCAATCTCGCTTTATTTAAATTCTCAAAAGCAACTGATCAATCTGCGAGAGAAAATGCAAAAATTTAACCACTAACACTCCATGATACAAAATGCAGTACCTCTGATGACGAAGCAATATTTTGAGTTCATATTTAATCAGATTAGTAGGTGAAAAAAGCTGTTGTGGTTTTCAATTCACTGATTCCAAGAATTCCACCGTCAAGATTGTCTAGTTGTTCCCTTTTACTGGGAATTACTCCTCAGGTATTCGACAGACCGTTAACATACATTTATTTGAACGAATCACCAAATCTTGCTCTTTTCATACATCCAATTTCGTGTGTCACAAGATTCGACGAAAAGATTAATACTTCCCTCCTAATATCTCTAGCTGGTAGTAGTAAATAATTCAATGCAATACCTACACTAATAACTTTACGTGTTTCTCTAGCATCCGTATAGATATCAACTGATTATTTGTATTGATAGTCTTCTAGAATGTATGCAAAGTATGTGAAAGCCCTACAGTTCTGTGGTTTAAGTATACAGACAGGCAGACACTGTTCCGAGAAAACGAGGATTAATAATCGCAGCTACACTGGAATTGGCTTCCTCGTAATTCTAGTTATTTTACCTTACACTAAGAAGCCCTGTATTTCGTACGAGATCTATAAATGTATTTTAAGTGTATTCTGAAATATGCTAATTCTATTTGATAACAGAATCAACGTGAAATGAACTTTGCATAAATTATTTCATATTCTAATTAACTGATTTGAAAGTTTTGACATTTGACTTGAAATGAGCTGATTTTGTTCTTCTGGTTTTTTTCATACGATCATATACTCAATTTCGATGACATTTACAAAGCAATTCGTTATCGAGCTACAGGTAGAATAAAACGACATAACCAAATGTTTTTATTAAACGATAAATGTCAAGTTAATGATTTCATTCATGGCGGCAGAGCTTTCTGGTGCACTGAACAACAATTTGAATATGGAAATGCATCGTTTAATTCACCTTGGATCCTAGCTTGGATTAAATAACGTTAAAACGAGAATACCTAACGTTATATGTACCTAATTCATTAGGTACATTCTTGTGTTAATGAGCCTGTCTCCAAGAACCCCTAATGAGACAAAATCTGCATGACCGAGATTCATCAGATGTACTTTTCTTGTTCGGTGAAGTTCACGTTAGCTTTTTGGTTCACCGTGTATGGGTTGTTGCTCTACCAGCAATAATGTTCTGGGTACAGTGACTCAAACAATCTAGAAAATTGCGAAATAAGAACAAATCACCACCTCAGAGGCGAAGTAATATCCTCACGACGTACTGCCATCTTATTCCTCGGGTAATTGAGAATCCTATCAGAACAACGCCATTTGGAAAAGATTGTTAAATTCATTATTACTCCGGACCGCAATTTGCTTTAGTCATCTATTGGAAACTAATGGTATTCACATTTAATATTAATTACTCCTAGATGGCGTTGACGTGGGTTGAATTTCAAATGCACTGAATATTTGTCATAGACTGCGAAAAAAAATACTTCTTGGAAAGTGAGTTTATAGAAAGAGATGAAAACAATTCGATGCCAAAACAAAACAATCAGTATCAAGAGGTAGAAATTTAAGGAGCTAATGTTAATTGGTAAATGGACAGTGTCGCGAATCTGATCAAAGTAACCGAGTTAATCCATAACCTCAAAAAAAAAACAACAAACAACAAGAAGAATATTTGGAGTTTTATAATATGTGGTGATATATCATGTGATATTCCAAGAAAATGCAGCATGAATAGACTAAGGTATGTGAGTTTTTTATAAGTCTTCTCAACATTGTGTGAAGAATGAACGGTTTGGAAGTAATTCTCATTAAATTGTCAGGTACAACAAATTCATCGCTCTATTATTGCTGAAAGCTCGTTATTAGGGCCTAATGTAATAAATGTATCTTCCTGATTCGAATTCTACGGAAACATTACAGATAAAGCGTAATCATACGTTCGAGAATCGAAAATTTCTGTACTTATTAGTTCATCTTCAATAGCTCTTTTCCTACACAATTACAATATAATCTCACATGTCTGTGAAACACCATGAATTGTAATACAGAGCGTTACAGGATACAGCGGTACTTTAATAGCACCATGTGCAGTTGATTTGATAGGAAAACGCCCTTCATATTCATCCACATTAATATTGGGTTGTTAATTCATGTATTCCTTCTGGAAGAAAGCAATGACGTCATCGAAAAAAGGAATAGTATTGAATTCAAATGGGAAATCAATTGATACCTCCAAGAAAATGTGAAAAAAGCCTCAACATTACATTTACAATATTCAAAATCATTCACACGATACAAGTAGGTGACTAATCTTCCGGTCTGCTGGTGGGCCACAGCTGTATCCTCTGGTTTTTAATTTTATTGTTGATTGCATACTTACGCAAACCCAATCAAGTGATATTAAATACCGTATTTATAAAATCGGTTCTGAGCAAGTCAGTAAACATCGCCAGATGCACGTCCATCCTGTATGTGCACTCATCCTCGTAAAATAATCGCAGGAAAACAAAAGGTAGAGATTTAATGTCTCTAGAAAATCGTGTTGGTTTTTAACAGATGAATGCAGCGTGATATTGAGGAAACTCCATGCGAAAGTCGTACGTTTATACGCTGAAACACAATAGTTAGGCACAGTGTCACGATTTCGCATCAGCAACATGCCAACAACCCCGAGAGAACGTTTTTTACACCGATTGGTAGTATGAACAAAAACAAGAGATTATGCATATGAGGAAAACACCGCGAATGAAGGTATATTTAAAGATTCGGTACACCCAATGAATTTATTATGCAATAGAAGAAGAATAATAATAATATTATTCCGAAGCTTGCTTGCGTGATACGTTTGAGTGTACCCCAGGGATCTATTATGGGACAACTATGTTGAATTTTTTACTGAATACAATTCGAAATTAGTGGAAATACTCAATTCGATACTGCAACAATAACTCGGAATTCATTAACCGTGTTGTTTTTTCAAACAATTCCTTCAATTCGAGTGGAGGCATCATTGCTCCTCATTTTTTGTCGTACTGCTTCATCTAAAAGCAATCGTCCAACTTCCGGACCTGGTAATTGAAGTGTGTAATTAGAATTTGCATTGCCCGCCGCATCTCGCATGTCGCAGAAGATTCCAGGGGCGTACTCGAAAATTCTCAAGCCATCAATAATGCTTATTGGGGGGTGAGATTGTCGAGGGTACGCCCCTGGTCGTCGCAGTCGTGGTTGATCTAACGTTAGCGTGGGTCAATGAGCTGCAAATTCCATTTTATTCAATCATCTGATGAGATATTTATTTTTATTATTCATTTATTCTCGTTCGCATGATCGAGATACCTTTGTTTCTCATACGGTATAATTGATTATTGTTTCTTGCAGCTATACGAGAAGGTCTCGCAATCTCTAATCGTATTTTATCACTTGCACATACAGGGTGATGCTGGCTGGCTTATAAAGAAGCTATATTAACAGTACAATGCTTCCATCACTATTATTATTATTATAACTCAATTTAAAGTTATTTTGTAGCATGCTAGTCAATTTTAGAACTGTGAAAACTTTACGGGTATGAACCAGTCTCGAGAATAACAATTAATTAGAAGGCATCAGAGGAGACGTTCTGATATTCAACAGGATGAAATACTTCGCTAAGTAATTTGCTATAGCCTGAACATATTTATCAACCGATTGAGCAAAAATCTGATTAACTGTCCAAGCCAGAACGCTGCTTTATAATGTGCATAATTGATAATAATTATAATTATCGCCGATGAAATCTGAGATGCAGAAAAATGTCTACGATGTTGATTCATTCCAGTCAGGCGTATTGTTCAAGTCTGTTATATATTTATAATTGATGAGAAACGTGAATATTCACCGGAGATTTGCATAGCTTAATGGGAAATAATCAGTGGCGCAGATACAAAATTTTATTCTGGAGGCAAGTGTTCCACGATCGATAGAAATAACCTAACCTAACATTCTTGGCTTCTACCTATTATCTGATCTACGCTACCAATCACTGCTGTTCAATCTTCATACATTAATAATCCTGTAACGTAGCGGGTATTAGATTTTTGCACACACTTTCAACAATCACCGCCTGTATTTTCTATAGTGGCTTTCAAATGACAGTACCGATTATACTAGCATCTGTTGGAGGTCTGAGGTCTGGATTCTTTTCATTTCGAAAAGTCTGTCGTCCCATAAACATAGATTGCTTTTGAATTGGAGAGAAAGGTTGCAAATCATAGTGGTTTGGTTTCTGCTGGAATGTCATGACCAAATTTGGGTGGAAAATTCAGTGAGCCTCCTACCAATAATTGGAAATAATTGGATTGTTTCACGCTCAACTAACCCAAAACATTGAGCCGAGTGAAATTCCAACACTATCAGTGGAATCTGTGATTGTTGATCGACGATTTTCAAGCACCAAAGGCCTTTGATTGCAAAAATCGAAAAATTCACTTCTGGTTGTCAAAAACTCAAACAGACGCTTGGCAAATGTTATAGACAGTTCTGCCAACCAAAAAAACAATTAAGTGCCTTCCTAATGCCCAGAATTTTCGAATGTGTCATTAGATGAAGAATTTTTCCTCTACGAAACAATGGCTGAAGCATATGCGAGAGGACACCCTGTATAAGTCATCCATTCAACACTATTAACTTCAAGTACTGTCTCAAGAAATTATCCTACCGGTAACACGATTTTTAACGAGTGTTAAGTGGATTATGCATCAGCTCAGTTTGTCACTAATTAAAAAGAATGGAGATAAAATTGATATATGAACCATTATTAAGGTGCCGTAAAATCCAGATGTTTTAAAAATGTACGCTACATGGTTTTCCCCTACCGCACGCACTAACATATCATTAGATCGATTTTATCTGACGATTGCGGTTTTTCGAGATCTTTTTGTACACAGGAATGTAAGTTAGTAGGGTAATTTACCTGAATATTAATTTTCTTGTTTTGAATGCAGCGAGGCACAAACCACGTTTTGCCAAAAAAAAGAACACATTGAAAACAGTTTCACTGCCGTCAGCTTTCGAATAAACAGCTGCTGGTCTAGTTTTGTGTCCATTTTCCTAAATAAGCTCCGAGGCTACAAATGCATTGGCGCCACAAATCCAATACTAATTAGACGCGTATGAATAATTACCTTCTTTGGACTCGATATCCTCATGCACAGTAAATTTATTTCACATCTGACGAGGAGAAATAGCGATAGGTCGAGGTAGAAATGTGTCAATCCGAATCGCTTATACGATCGATCAAAACATCGTATTCGATTGTAACCCATCATGTTTCTTCGATGAAATTATCTCCAATGGGATATCAATAATTCCAGCTCGAATGCATTATTTTCCCTCTCTAATCGTTCTGGTTTTTATAGAGGAATTCTCCATCTGTATTTTTTCGTCAATCTTTCTGCCTATTTCACGGTGCATGCAACAACGTTTTTTGTCTATCGTGAGCTAATGGGGAGGCTATAAATGTAAAACGTACAATTTTCTGTGTTCTGATTGATGCACAAAGGAAGATATAAACTTGTGTTCGAAGGTTGGTAGCAATTATCACTCCATGCCTTTTTTCTGTGTTACACAGGGCACTTATACAGGGTGTTTATTTTATGCACGACCAACTAAGGCGCTTGGAAACTACGCCCTGCGATATGACTTATGACAGCTGAGCATGCGCAGTTTTCATTTCCTCAACGTCACGAGGCGTGGCTTGTGAAAATGTTTGACAGATTCAGTTGTATCGGACTAATGGGAACGAAAAAAAAAACGCCTTTTAGTCAATGTTTTGTGCATGGAAAGACTAATGACAAGGAATTTTCACGTTCCAGTCATCGTGCAAACGTGACTGGCACCATGTAACACTGTAATAAGGCGATTTTATGAATACGTTCGTCTTCTATGATACGAAACCAAAAAGGTAAAACATGACTATACACGGTGTTTTATATTCAATGCTCCACTGAGATCATGGAATCTTCAACATCTTCATGGAGATGGCGAGATAAGCTTATACAATCTACAGGGCGTTCTCCCGAAGTGTACCCCGACTCAACAATGCATAAAGCATAATAGCACCGCAGAAGGTGTTTCATCGCACGTTCATGTCGATTTCCGTTTATTTTTGGATGAGTTTGACATTTCAACTGGATTACGAATCGAGAAATGAACGGTGACTATTGAAATAAACGACTCTCGTTCAACAATCCGAATCAAAAAAACAATCGATTTCGACATGGATTCCTTCACCGTCATGGGAAATTAATCACCCGCAAAAGAAACCATGGTAGTATTCTAAGTATAAACGAAAAACATTTATACAGCAAGCCCGATTCGTAATGGTGATGATTTATGTTTTCAAACGGACGATCTGTTGGCAACCCTGCGAAGTGAGAGCCTGTCACTTTTCATGCCTTCTCAAAATTACAGTGTACACTCGGAGATTGATGGAGGACTGCTCGTTTTGCTCGCCGTTTTTTATTCTTTCCTGTTCATGTTAACAATATAAATGTGAATACGTGAGACGTTCAGATTTAACGAATAACCGGTTGAAATGGTGAAATGAAGTAATCTTGATAAAATGAGCCTAGAGGTACGGCAATTAATGTCTTTAAATGGAACAATCAACCATAAACGTGGCCATAAAATGGCTTCAAAGGGTATTAGAAAGGCTTCCAATGATTTATTCACTTTGATATAAAACATGTGGATGCTGCTTAGAGAGGAAATTGCAGCTTGTGTTGTTATAGAGGGACGTAAATCAAACAAAAGGTTCATTCTTCCAATATCAAGCATTCAGAATTTGAGCAGAATCAGCAGGAAAAATGTTATTTTTTCTATCTCTAGATCAGATTTTCGGAAACCCAAGAGTATGTTGAATTTTTGCTACTCCGGACCTGGATTTTATCAACGATTCATATATGCTTCGCTAAAGTCGAAGTAAGAGAACGGGTGATCCAAATATCTAAGAAACATACTGGAAATATTGCTAGTTATGACCTAAAAAACAATTGGCAAAATTACTAAAACACCCTATATCTCGCTTATAAAACTTCTGAGACCCCACTTATACGGTATATTCTGATCCGGCTCGGTCAACTCTACATGGTGTTACCTTATTTCTGTTTCCTAACGGAACACCCTGTACATCATTGAATATTGGAGCCCCTTTTGCGAAAACCTCTCAACTCAACCACTGATTTCAATTACGTTCTTCGAGGGTGGTTGATGCCTATGAAAAAACAATAGAACAGTCGACCATGGAGGGAAATAAATTCAAATCGAAGTCGTACCTTCGGGTGTTCGGCTCCAGAACAGAGGACATATACTGATAGGCGAGCTATTTATAGTCGTCTTCGATAGTACTAAAAATTACTTCGCTTGTAACTGCCGTTTGGCGCAGATAATTCAGCTGCGGCAGTTATCTACATTTTATAGCTTTACAGGATGTATCCTGTCAGGTGAGATTCATTCGACAGCATGCCTATACCAGCTACTTTTCTGCTGATGATAATACGTACAGGGTGACGGTTGAGAATTTTTTTTGAAGTTTTGGCGAAGGCACCCTTTTTCGAATGTACAAATCGCGACACAATTATTTGAAACGTCAAAATGTTATCGGCGACGCGGCTTGTTATTCGTTTCCATGGCAACTACTGAAGGCTCTATCTTATTGGTTATATGTCGTGCGATTTATTTTACAGAATGTTATCAGCGACGCGGCTTGTTATTCGTTTCCATGGCAACTACTGAAGGCTGTGTCTTATTGGTTATATGGGGTGCGATTGGTGGTTGTTGATCGTTCTCTCTCTTCACTTTAAAAGTTAAATCATACAGTTTCACATCGCCCAGTGTTTAAATAGACATAAATAGGAAGAAAAATTAACGAACTTCATTGGCAGATCAGAGATTTCTCAGGCTCTAGTTCGGAATGTTATTGACGTGAACAAGCATTTTCATTGATTTTCCACAACAAGCCTCAATTACATCATCACGAAAAACTGTACACTATAAATAATGAAATTGCTCAGTAATTATCTCAGCGAAATCTTCAGCATCTCTTTGTTCATGGTAATTTATGTATTTAATTTTGTAACAGGCTCGCACTTACTAGTAATAAAGACATTCCCAGATAAGTACTCTGATCGCTATTCTTGAATGTTCAGACTATTGAAGCGAAAATTGTATCGGTAAGAATTCGAGTTCAGCTCAGCTTCGTGCGATCTAAACTGCTGAATTGAATTCAATATCTCAGAGGTTTCGAGTGTTGTGACGTCACAGTTGCTAAACGATAAATATAGTTTTGGATTCTGCTAACTAGTTACTTGTCGCTCGAGTTGAATGAACAAATACAGTATGTGAATCAGCGGCGTTATTTATTCAGCTTCTAGTCGTGAAACAAAGAGATCCAAGCGAGAAAGTTCGGCTCACGAGGTAGTCCATAACCTAACCCAACATGATACATGTTACGGCGCATTTGAATACCGACGAAGCCGAAGTTCACAATCGCCGATCTTGTTCGTACATCTTCAGGCATACGTTTAACAGTACAATGAATCAAGCAACCCATGCGAAAGTGCCAGAGCGAGGGAGAACACGTCGAGTCATCTTAGCTATCGTCGAGTTCATGAAAGGTCTCGATTTTTCCGTATCAGATCCTCGAAGTGACAGCTGATTCATTCGACATTGTCACCTGTCAACTGTCACGATCATCTGTCAATTGTCACGAGGGTAGTTTCAGTTGTTTTGACAGGGGAACAGACGAACGCGTTATTCCATGGCCAGCTAGAAATTGGTTAACGCTATCTCAGTTGTGTTTAGTAGTGACAGGTAGCTGTCCATTCATATGTCTGTCATTGATTTTACGACCATGTAGCTGAGGACCGAGAGGATACAATCTATCAAGTTCGCCTATTATTTCTGATCAGGTAATGAAGAAATCTACGTAGTATTGTCATGGAACGAATTCATTATGCACGGATATAATGAAGTACCCAGTATGTGTATTCTTCTGCCAGAGATTGTTGCTTATAGTGACACAGCTATGGAGGAGCATATAAAGCATGCCATAATGATTGATTCAGTAATAATAGCGAATCATTCTTACGAAGTATGTGTTCTGAACTCGCTTTCTTACGATACGAGTGACATTTTTGTGAAAGGAAGTTTCTTGAATGGAAATATGCGCTTGAAGTGCCAATAACTCAACATGAGTAATGTTTTTTCATTAAATCAAAGCTTAGAATTGGTTTTGTCCGATAAAACATGTATCCAGACAAATTACTAAACACCCACTAGATGACAAAGGGGCATAGATCAATTCTCTTGTTGCCCTGCTTTATAACACCGAAGAATTCTCATACACCTCCATACAGTACCATTACTGAGTATGACTTCCTCAGCTCCGCAATCCATAATCCTACTGGCTGACGACAAAGCAAAACTATCATGCAGCGTTGTGACGTCACGACTGCTAAACGACCTCCGGAAACGGCTCGTTAAATTCAAGGGTTCAAAAGTGACAAGTCACAAGAAAAATTCTTCACAAAACTGGGAAAGGAATGATGATTGTTTCGGATTACAATAAGCGGAGTTGAGAATCCGTCTGTTAAAGCGGTTGGCAATGTCAAGATAGATCTACAGAAAATAAATGAAGTCATGCCACCAAACAATTTATATTCGATGTAAACATAAGCGCAACGTAAGGATTCAACAAGAAATTTCTCCATGCATGGCTTCTTTGGACTAGAATCAACAAATTTTAGTAGCGGATCATAGTTTTCATTTTGCACTGATAATATTGAAAGATCTCGTCGAATTTGTCAAACTATATTCCTCGAATAAATCGACTATGGTAATAACGTGTTTTCATCTCAATGCATAAATTTAAAACGGGAAGAATCTCGGCTCGTATGCATGGTTGGCACTACCGACTGAATTTTACATAACATCGGATATGCATACCAAGGTCTAACGCTAATTCGAAAATCCAAAATGATTTACAAGACTAAGAAAACGGTTGTTAGAATGTATTTAAGCTTGATTGATGCGGAAATTATAATCCAAACTTTTTTTCATCGTGTGGGAAACAATTTGAGTCAAAAAGGTTGGTATTGGTTTGGTTATCAACTGTCAATATTCCATTTGTTCTCCATTGACTGATGCATCAATAAAAATGGCAGGGCAAAGAGTCAATAATTTCCTTCCAGTGTTATCTTTGAAAGCGATTCAACCTTTTTCAACATTTTCCCAAGTAAAGTGCTATTTTTGTAGGTTTCAGATTTGCATTTCTATTCGGATTCAATTTATTTATGTCAACAAATGTCACTTTCATTATAAGAGAATGTCAAACAAAAAAAAAGATTGATAAAATCAGAACAAGTCTCTTAAAATTATGGCGGATGCACCTTCATGAAATCAAATACGTTTTCAATACTATTAAAAATTCGAATATCAACCTTTTTCATTTTTCCAAGTAAAGTGCTATTTTTTAGGTTTTAGATTTGCATTTCTATCCAAATTCAATTTATTTGTGTCAAAAAATGTCACTGTCATTATAAGAGAATGTCAAACAAAAAAAAATAATTGATAAAATTAGAACAAGTTACTTAAAATTATGGCGGATGCGCCTTCATCAAGAATTCGAATATCAAACTATTGAAACGAAAAACTTGACGATCGAGGTCGAAAATTAATCATTTGTGTTTACTAACCTGACTTATGTTCGTCGAAATTTTGATGAGCGGCTTCTCGCGCTTACTCAGATAAAAATCGTGCGTCCTGCTGTTGTCCCTGGGCTCCTCCGTAGTACCCGTGACGTCATAATCAGTCGTCTCGAAGGTACTTGTTTCGGTGGTACCGCTACTGCTGGTTGTTGACGGATCAGTCAGCGTGAACGTAGTCGAGGGTAGTTTCGTGACAGCCTGACTGGTACCATCGAGTACCGTCGTGGGATCCGCGAATTTTTTCGTACTCGTAATCGGCACTTTCGTGGTGACGCTCATGCGGGGCTGCCTGAACCACCCCTGCAGCATCTGATGGGGATGGTTCCAGTCGCGGCCGGTACTACCGGCCTGTATCGAGCACAGTACCGCGATAAGAATGACGGAGTGCATCTTGGGTGATGGGATTTTCGAGAACAAAGGTGCCACAGGCCGTCCGGATTTCGCGCGCTCGTGGTACTCGGGGTACTATTAGTGGTACTGAAACCGATGGTACGGAGACTTGGAACTATCTGTCGCGAAGAAGAGGCTCTATGCATTATGTAGTTATGCAGGCGCTAGCTGAATCTAACCCACTTCTCTTCTGGTGGTACCGTATTCAGATTAGCCAATGGGAGACGCGATCGTTTGGCGAATAACTCCCATCTGGCGGTGACGAGAGTCCAAGCGTTTTGTTAATTTTGGGAATCACCAGTTTGATGTTTCCGTACTGCTATTATTACGTGACGACGGTACTATAATAATAACATAATTTCTGTTATCTTTTTTTCGCGATTGCTCAGGTGAAAATATGAAAGTGTCATGGAGGTACCTACCACAAAAAGATGAGTTAACATAGTTTATATTTCTCTTGCAGCTTGACTGAATATAAAGTCCAATGACAACTTTCGATGTGTTTTTTTTGGTGAAAATGCGAAAATCATTGAATTACCTGAAACCAATTCAACTATTTGTTTCGTTTCAATAAATGTAACGTATTTTCTTCATTTCATGTATTACATCCGTTAAAACATTCACCCAATTAACAATTCCCACATAAATTAATAAACAGAGTAGTCTAAAAGTTTCTGACATGTCAAGAAAATGGCGGAATTGAATTTTCCCAGACTGTCAAATCTTCATTGACAATAGAAGTAGGCACAATATTTTTTCCAAAGCACTCCTTGCAAAAATTTATAAATAAGATTTTTGACGAAAACCTTTTGTGTGTGGTCACACCCTGGTCATCACCCTGTATATCTCACATTCCAACGGCTGCGTAATTTGTCTAAATTGTAGTTGCCACTAGAAGCTTTCGAACAAAGCCGCAGCAAATGAGGTAAACCAATACCACTACAATTTCGAAAAGGTACAATAATAGAATTCGAATTTCCTCTGATGGTATAAATTCACGACTATTTGAGACGCGTCGTGGGAATATTACGGCGTTCGCGCCGCCGATATTCGAATCATTGCTATAATAAATTGACCCCCAAGGCCGTTTTTCTCGAGAAGGAAGTGTTTTATTGAAAATAGACGTAATATGTTGATGGACACTTAGGCATAGTTCACAGATCGGGTAAGTATACGCCTGTACCTCTTCAGCAAGAGATGTGAAATAATATCGATTATTTCATGTTTATAATCGATTTCCATTAAATCAATAATATTACTCTCGTTTCTTAAGTCAGAAAGATGAGATATTAGTTGATGAATCGAATTGTGAAACCCAGTTTGAAACTTGTACTCAAATTTGTGACAATTTTGTACAATCGATTCATCTCGAAAAGATCGCCAAATGATCGATTTGTCTCCCGCATGCCACATCTCTATCTTCAGTCATCTGTCACCTGCCACTCTTGCCTGAAAAGTCGTAGAATTTCAACATGGTGTTGTGAGGTGTAGAAATGTTGGATTTTTGTTGGAAAAAACGCTAGTCTCAAATTGGTATGTACTGCCTGAAGCCACAAAGGGCGTCATTTGATCAAGATAACTCTTTATTATCTGCGAGAGATTTCCGAGATGCAAGTTTCAACTTCCATGGACGAGGAATCGTCGATCAAAGGGAACAATTGATGAAGGCGTGTCATCCATATTCAGTATAATTTCATAAATAATATCAAAGATTATGCAAGAGGCCGTATTGTGACAGCAAGTACCGGAGATAGTATATCTAATTGCGTTTTTTATGAGGAATGGAGTAAATAATGAGCGTCAGTACTTGAACGTGAGCCATTCAAGAAGAGATTCCTCAACGTCTAATGACAGTGGCGTGTGTCTTGCTCGAATCTAGATAGCTTTGAAACTTTCTTTCTATACGCATTTATTTCACTATTTCTTCAATCCCAATGCGTGATCGTGTATGAATAGGAATGAATCCTTGTAGTTTTTTTCAAAAAGTAAACTGGAAATGAACTGTTTTTATTTTTTGTTTGGTATTTTCCTCGAAATTTTGGAAAGTGCTGCACCGATTGATCTCAAACTTTAATAGGATGTACAACCCGCTTCAGAAGTTGTTTTCGCATCAGTGACATACTCACAACCCCGAGACTACTCACTAATAGGTGCGCCACTGTTGATCCAAGAAGAACGTGAGTGATTTTTGTAATAATTATCGATTTTTATTGGATTATACTCATTATGGGATACTATGTTGCACAAAACACGATATCGTGGTAACTGGATGGGCCGAGGGTAAGCCTACAATCAAGGTATCGCATAGCTATGATTTTCATACTCGATAGATATACTATTATTGATCTTGCCAATAATTCCGATGCAACGGATTCCACTGGACCTCCGTATATTCAAATTATAACACCCGTTTAGCTATTCAACGACGTGTCAATTACTGTTTTGCGAGAAGTTGGCTATGACCTGTCATAGGACACAAGTGGAAAGACAAAGGAGAATCGAGCTTTTCGACAACTGCATTCTCTACCGAAAGAGATTAGATCTAGTGGTGTGCGTTTCTTCTCATGCGACTAGCTCGACTATCACTTACTTCTCTTTTATGACGTCGGCCTTTGGCCTTTCGTGTCCTCGGTGTAACTTGAATTCTTCGTTGGTAATAATGTACACAAAATCGACACTGCTCAATGATTGTTTCCGCGTATTTGAAATTTTCTCGAGTCACCAAATTTCGATGAGCCTGATGACTCAATTACGTCACGTGATTGAAATCATGACACCTAAAAAGGCCGTTGACAGGGCGTTTAAACTCCAGTTTCTTTACGAACAATTTCGCAGAATATTCATTTCTGTTTTTGTTTTCGTGTTTTTCTGCAGCTGTTATTGAAAAACAATAACGCTGAAATAATGCTGAAACGAAAGCCTGAAGCAATGTTGAGTGGATATAAATATGCAAATGAGGTGGAACACGTATTTTATGTGTAAATAAAACGCTCGGTATCCAACGACAACTTATCAAGTCATCATTCGAAAATATAGGGGAGCCCTAGGCAGGCGTTTACCTCCCTGATTTCAATATATAGGGTGAATTATAAGTCGCTCGTTCGATGCCCAATTTGGGTGTTGAATATTCTGTTATATTTCGAATATCGATACGCTTTTCAGCACATACAAATACTCACCACGAGAGTCGTTAGGTTTCGATTAGTTATGCCGTGAAAAAAAGTTACAGTGTAAACAGTAAGTAAACAAAATAACGTGCTTACCGTTACATATTGTGGGGATCATTTTCATTCCTAATAATGGTGAGTATCTATGCAAAATTGGAAACCACTTTTTGTCGCTGTTCGCATAGAAATATCATTGGTATACAGTGGCGTCCCAAGGAATATGATCTATTAAAATACAAGAATGGAAATAAAGAGTTTCAAATGCACCCACACTGAGTTTGTAAGTTTTAATATTCGTACACCAGTGGCGTAGTTTCCTTCTGATGTCCTGGTAACGTTTTAGAAGATATCAAACTACAGTACATGTTTTTGACCCTAACGATACCAATACCTACCACATGAAGTTTCAGTTTCAATAGCATGACACACCTACTCATTTAACCGTAAACGAATAATTCGATGCATGATAGACATTGAACAATACAATGTAAACCAAGATGAGAACAAGAATAAATAATTTCGAATGATAGTGAACAATTATTCTGCGTCGTCATTCTCACACAAATGTATAGATTGAAATTCCCTGATATGATCCTCAAGTAATAACTCGATCTACTTTTCCACAATACCATCATATTCCCAAGCATCCATGAGTGAATAAAAACTCAATCTTCATACCTAATGATTTTTCTTTCTAATCAAGTGATAATGGGAAAATAATAGGGTTCTTAATGAGACCTCCAGAACTGTTTCTCAAGATTTCAGATGAATGCATAATTTATAATAAATTTGACACGTAGACGTTCGTAAGTCTGGTACATTCGAATATTAATTGGTGGAAAGCCTGTAGAACGTTGTTAGTTATTTGAATCTGTCATTCCGCCATCATCAGTTGAACTAGTTCGAGAAATGCACTAGATGGTATTTCCTTTTGGAACATTTATGCGATCTCCAAGATCAGTTCACGGTTTTATTGGAGGGACGGTGACTGCTTCATTTCATTCTCATTATATACTGAAGTATTTTTGATCTTATTATCGGCCACATGGGCCAATCCATTTACCCGTGACTAAAAAGTATGAAATTGAAAAATCACCAAGTATAAAAGTGTTTGGATAGGGAATTACTTTTTGATTTCTTCACAACACAATGTTCTACTTGAAGGCACCCAATTATTTGCGTTAAACTGGTATATTCAACAAAAAGTACCACCATGGTTGTTCCCATAACTATTGACTATATTAAATTCAATGCCATAACTAAATCGGACGTACAGAAAAATCAATCAATCAATCAGTCTCGAGACGCGCTGCCATATACCGAGTGTCCCAGTTCAAGTCAACAGAGATTGTAATGCGTATGTGTCAAAGATGACAGATCAGGGATCTGTCAAGTCACTGTGCAGTGTTGCCATAATTAAGGAATGTTCCCAGCCATGTCTCAACTAATTACATGTTCTGTGGTTAGCTAGCTACTTTTTGGTTTGCACTGTTGGTATTGAGAGATAACCAAACCTGTTTTGCTTAAATAAATAGACTGTGGATATGTGAAACGATATTTAATCAAGCGATTCTGACCAAAGCAGCGGAAAAACTGTCAACTACTCGACTGTGTGGTTTCTGAGCCTCAGAAAGTTCACACGCTCCTTTTACCAGGAGAGAAACCCCCGCTGATCCAATCTTCATCAGCGCCGGCCCCTGGCACCCCTCCGTTGCTGCACCCCTCGTTCAGCAAGTTGGCACACCTTTTCCCAGGGTTGAACGCCGCGTTGCTCAACATTTCATTATCGGAACCCGAACCCTTGATCCTAGAGTTGCTCTTGCTCTCGTCGAACAGATTCAGGCCGAAAGATCGCTTCCCTGGGGAGAACCCCCCGTCTATCCAGTCGCTGTCAGACGCTGCCCCGGGCACGCCCTGGTTGCTGCACCCTTCGTCCAGGAGGTTGGCACACCTTTTACCAGGGTTGGATCCGCCGTTGAGCCAGTCGTAATCAACGCCGGAGCCGGATATTCCCCTGTTAGCGGTGCCCTCGTCGAATAAGTTCAACGATCTAGCCCTTTTACCTGGGGATGAGCCGCCGTTCAGCCAGTCGTTGTCTGATCCCGATCCAGAGATGGCGCTGTTGCCGGTCCATTCGTCTGCGAGCTGTAGGGCTCGTTTGGCGTTCATCGCTGCTAATAAATTCGATAAAAGAATGCGGTTTCTGTAGTAAGGGTTGATGTGGATTTGACGTGGGTGGATGCCACTGGCGAGTCCCAGGATTACCAGGGTGAACACAATTGCCCTCATGGTGCTGGAATCGTAAATGTGTAATCAAGCACCTATACTCACGCACCTGAAATGGTAACTGGTTGTGATACTACCGAAAAGTCATAGTTTTCCTCTTTATATATGATTCTTTTATCATTCGATTCTGATTATGTAGCAGGAATATATCAATTATGAGAAACCATATGGTTGCCAATTGAGTAAACAATAATTCTAAGCATTGCGTATTAAGTTCAATAAGCTATAGTCGCCAAATGTTTATCTCATCGTATTTTAATCTTCACATTATTAATAATATTAATGAACGAGTATATTCATTCACTCATTTCAGATTATAGAGGTAGCAAAGTAAATAATTAGTTGATATGTACCAATTATGTTTTTTTGAAACCAAAAACTAGAGCTAAAAACCCCTGCTTATGAGGTCTGGTCGATATGAATTACACAAATTCAATGTTTTGGCATATTCGAATAACCATTATTCATCGTGATTGACATTTGTCACCGAACCAATTATCGCTCATGATTTCGAAGATCCTCTTTCAAGCATATTATTTCACAAGCAGTAAATTCTGAAACTGATTCTTGAACTTTCGATATAATATTCTCATGAACTATAAAATAAGTGGAAGAGTGAGGCGAAGTGGATAGCGTAAATTCAAAAAAGAAGAAATAGAAAGGAAGAAGACATCACACTCACATTGCAGATAGCAGCTGTCAACGTTGACGGAAAAACAGAAAATTTGAACGAAATTATTTTTCCCAAGTGAAAAATCATTCAAGAAATTGCATTTCATTTGGTTGGATCAGTGGTGAGAAAATCTCTAAACCATTCCACGTGTATCAATCATTGAAATCGTTAAGATTATTCATTGAATTGTTAGGTTATGGTGTAGTTCAGATAACTGTACAACTACAATAATTGCGAGACATTTCGAGTTATTCTTTATTCCAGGTGAATGTTTAGTCACTGAAGAATGGCTAGAGGACAACAAAAACTTCAATCTCAAGCCAAAGCTGCTGAAAAGTCTGCTAAACTGAAAAAACAACAAGGACATAGTTCAATAGATCAGAAAAAGGCAGCTCAGAAAGCCTTAGTTCACGTTTGCGTCATTTGTAAGGTGTGTAGATACAGATTTATAGACAAAAAAATCTTTATTTGACCCATATATACAATTAACAGGAAGAGATTTTGTTGAATGTGAGGATAAACAATGTATTTTCTTTTCAGGCCCAGATGCCTGATCCAAAAACCTACAAACAGCATTTTGAGAACAAGCACCCTAAGAATGAGATGCCTGCAGATCTGAAGGATATTTGAACTGCTAGAAATAGCTGTTACACACCTGTATCTGACAACAAATTGGTGTCTATTGTGTTTTTGTTCAACTACCTGGAATGAATGTTCATTTGGGAGACATTAAATTATGATTTTGTAATATTCATTTGTATTAAAAACTAGTTTAAATATGTTGTAACTTCCTTCCATACAAGAATGTAGAAAGAATTCGCATCTAATGATTAGGTATGAAGTTGTTGAAAGAATTTTTGTTTAGATTTTTGCTCAAAAAAGCTATATTTCAACGATCTTGTGGGCTTTGTCCAACACAATTCTTATCATTTTCGAGTATTTGCACAATTTTGATAGGATAAAATAAATAATTAATCAACACAATAAAAAAAGTTTAATTTTCAAATTCCAGTAGAATCAAAAATATAAAAATATACATTATTAAATACAACTTAACAAATACTCATTGGAAACAATTAAAAACAAGCAAATAAACTTTACAATTGGACATGGGATGCAAAAGGAAATTTACAAATTGACTATGATAAATAAAATTTCTGTAAATGAATACAATTCGTAAACGAAGTACAGCAATTCGAATATTTTTGCTTTCTTAAACCACACCATATACATGAGATTAGTGTACGATCACAATTTCCAGAACAATCGAGGTATCCAATGATAATGTTCAGAACTGAACGTTCCATTCACCTGTCAAACATCTTACCTAAGTGCTTATATAATAGCCAATAGCTCAATATATGTTTGCATTTCAAAAAATTAAAAGTAACATATTTAGAATGTGCAATAAAAAATATGAAATGATATGGGAATACAATTACTATTCCAAGAAAAAAACAATTTCTCACTCTTGCTATAATCATTTCCATAAATATTTCAACAGGTATTAGAGAAAATGTTAGTTGTTTTAATATTTCCGTATAATCTATCCAAATATGTTCAAACAATATTTACAATCGTTAGTTAAATGTGCAAAAATAAATCAACACAAAATTAATAATACTTCAAATCCAATTTTGGACCATGTCACGTAAATTTTCCAACGAAACTCCAAGGATTTGAAATATGAGAGAAAAATGTTTCAGTGACTAGTATTCATCCTAGATACCTCAAATATCTTTGTGAAATTGTGAATTGACATGATCAATAATTGAAATAAATTATTTGAATAACTTGCATAAAATTCTATGCATGCTACATCCACTCTAACAACCACTACATATGCTAGACTGTTAGTTCACAATGTCTGCTGTTTCAATTGGCCCAATTTCGATTTCACTTCCTGGAAATTCGGTCTCTTCTCCGGATTCAAATCCCACGCCTACAAAACAACAATCATAATCAGTGGGAATCAGTCGAAAAATGATATTTTTGGTGAATCTACCTGTCTCATTATTTCGTAAACCTCTGGGGGACAACCTTCAGGAGCTTCCATTTTGTATCCTTTCTCCACGTGTTTGACCACATCGGCCAAAGGCTGAAAAAAAACATGATTAAACGATCGCTCGTGAGCAGTAGACCAAACAACTTACTATCCTGGGGTAGGGGACTCGGCCGAACGAATAAATTTCCCACAACAATATACCGAAGCTCCACATGTCAGACTTATTCGAGAATTTCTGAAAAAAAAAACAGACAGACATTAAACTGTGCGGTTCCCCAACGCGAACAACTTAACTAACGTTTTGCTTGAGAGCCTCTGGCGCGGTCCATTTGATTGGTAGTTTCGCGGATTCGGAAGTGGCGTTCTTTTCGTTCCTGGCTAACCCGAAATCGGACACTTTGGCTTTTCCATTCTCCGCTATGAGAACGTTGCGAGCTGCTAGATCTCTATGAACGACGTGCATTTTCTCCAGGTATTCCATCCCTGAACTCGTGTCGGAAGCGAAATTGATCTGGTCCTTTTTGGTCACGTGTTGTCTACCACGTGACCGTAGGTAGTCCACCAGGCTGCCTTTGCTCATGTATTCGGTAATTAGGTAGATTTGGTCCTTCTTTCTCACTATGCCCAATAAATTTACTAAATTTTCGTGATGAAGTGACCTGTGAGGAAAGAACATCATTATACCGTGTTTTAAATGGAATCATTCACGATGAAAAGTCGAAAATACAACAAACAACGTGACGAGAAAACGTCATAGATTCGATTTAGATATTTGGCTATAGGGCTGGATTTTTTCATAGCAATTGTTTCATAATATGAGGATGAATCATCTACTATTGTTCTTTAAAATGTCGATTAAGCATTCTATAATTATTGTTATATTTTTATTACACAAGACTGGATTTGTAGGAAATATCTACTATATAATTTTCCATCTTTCAGGTCATTAAAAATCATTTAATGTGCAATTGTTCGTTCAAATATGGAATATAATTGTTTGGAATACCTGTTTTATCATTTATATAAATATGCTTGAAACAATACAGCACAAATTATTACTTTTCAATAATATCTCACCAAAATAAGGATACATTCTTCAATTAGATTACTCAGTCATTATTAGTCTAGTTACATAATTATTTAAACACACCACATTTCAAATAGGAAATTATAAATGTGAAAATATGATCAGTTGATTAGAAAACTAAATTGCAAAATGCAAGATTAATGATAGTATTCTTTATATGGATTGATCAAGATCAAGAAAAATAATTTCACTTTACGTTTGATAATTAAGTTATTGAGGAAAATAAAGCAGCTTACTTCATCAGAATTGCTTCCGCTTCACTAGAATCTTTCAATACTTTAACTGCAACCTTATTGTTCTTCCATTTTCCAAGCATAACCTCGCAAAATTCACCTTTACCTATGGACTCGCGGATCTAAAAAAAAAAACATCATCACAATTACTAAGCGATTTCACTCTTATTACTCCACTAACCGTAAGTTCCTGTTCGGGAATTACAAATAACTCATCGCCTTCCTTAACAGCAGTCTTGCTTGTGTTGGAGTATAAGGCTTCGTGTTCTTTGGATAATGGTTTCTCTAGTTTTGTACACAATCCATCAGCATCGTTTTTATAGTGCTCTATGAGTTCATCCAAATTATCAAAGAACTCTTCATCGTCAATGGTTAGTCGACCACTGTTTGATTTGACTCGGTAATGCTCGACTTTTGATTGGAAACACACGCAGAGAGTGTAATCGCCAGGAAAGTTTGTTGATTCTCGTATTAGGAAGAGGCCATCGGATCTAGGACGTAACAAATTCTCAGCATCTTCTCTCGATATCTTGCCATGGAACCACCTACAAAAATTCATGGGTTATTCTTGGTTTAACAGTGACATACATTTTGTACTTACGGTGAGAAAGCATATTTGGAAATGGACCTCAGGGGACTTTGTACATGATTAACATTAACATCATGATCACTACCAATTTGATTCTTGATTAGGTTACTATTGCTGTATCCTGGACCAGCATTCATATTGTTTTGGCGCAATAGTAAATTACATTGGTGCACTACATTATCATCCATTGGTTGGGATAAATCTTGGGGCACCATCTGCAAAAAACATTGCTTATTGAATGATATACACTAGTCCTAGTGAAATCCTTACCCAGGAAGATTCTTCACATGAATGGGGAACCTCACTGGAGGTTATAATCTTGATGCCCCTTGCAGGAACTGTGGGCGGATTAGGTGCTGAGGATGAGTCCCATTGACCATCAGGTTGACGAAACTGGTCAAATATATAGGGTTGGTACCTCTAAAAAAAAAAGATGTAATATCTGTAATGCAGTGAAGAGTCTATTTAGCATGAAAAACTAGTGACATTACACCTGAAATCAGGTAATATGTAAATACTTACTCACCTGTGTGAATGATGAATTTTGGCTTGTCATAACTATTGAATACTGTTGTTGCTTACACCATAGTATTCTGCAAATATTTCACAATACATATTAGAAGTGTTTACATAAACATAATTAAACAGCAATTGATGGCCGATTTGAAATCAACCTGTCCATCAATAATTTAATGTGTTAACTAGCAATAAATTATAAGTAACTCAACTTGCCAATTCTTCAAGGATTCAGAAATCTAGGAAAATATCAAGCCTAGTTATGAACTAATCATATGAATTATGAGGTAATTAATTATACCGCTTCCGGTATTCCTACCTTCGAACATCGCAATATTCTGGTTACTAGATATGATTATATTTTTCAATTATGGTAATAACTTCGTAATACTATTTGGGTAGTGCTGAACGAGTTGGTATTGAGCAATGATTTGATTGTGGAAACAGACTCACCATTCATTCAAGTTTGATAAATAATCATATTATAACTGGATATTATTTTTATACACACTGACAGAATTTAAAATCAACAAACATATTTTGAAAACAGCGAATTTAACACAACCACCATTTTACTACGCTTTTCTTTGACAACTAACTCTGTGACTAAACTGACATTTGACATGTGAGGCACGAGCTGACCTTGAAACTGAAACACAGAACAGACATCATGGATAAACTGTCCTGTAGTTAAATCATGATATATTTCTAAATTTCTATGGTTTTCCTCATATTTAACCTATAAGTGTAAGAATTGAAACAATTTACCACTCTTTTCATGGTTTAGCTAAAAAGTATATGAGGATTTGGTGTAGCTAAGGTGCCTACAATAACTATGGTGAAACCAGTCCCTATCTCGACCCGTGACCAAAATCCCTCGATCAAAAAGCATAGTTTCGATCCAACATCAACGCTTTTTTAAATCACCACGGATGGCGACACCGTCGGCGCTATAATAATGCGAAATGCAACGTTGCTTATTGTTTTGAAATACACCAGTAGTTTGTCTACAAAGTCTTGATTCGACACTATTTCACGAATCTGTGGGGATAACAGGACGTAGAATTGTATTTTGAAGAAGAAATGTAACTTTGGCTTTGTTGGAAGCGACTATTTGTTCATTTATTTATTTATTTATTCATTTTAGAAGCGGCAACCCTGACTTCTAATGCTCGTCAGTTTAGTTGTCAATCAGATTAAAAATGACAAATTCTCGTGAAAATATTATCTTTTATTGATTCCTGAATATACATACAGTCGGAAAATTGAATAGAAGGTGTTTTCAAAATACTTGTAAATGTTTTCCCAATGCGAGAATCCATTGTTTCCGAACGGTTTCGTCCTATGTGAGTAATGAAAAAGTAAATTATTGATTTCAACTCCAAAAACTAACAAATTACCTTCGGAATTCCATAAAGATGACGAGAGACGGTTTCTGCTTGTCCACAAACTGAACAAAACTTCATTTTAACTAAAAAACACCACACAGCAAAATATAAACGACTACAAATTCAAAAGGAGGTTAATGAAATAGAGAAACTTGGATCTCCCGCCAGTTCTGACTGACGTGGAAGAAAACAATGTTACCGAACACGATTGTGTCGCCATCTCATAACGATTCGATAAGTAGTCGTATAGGATATGTTCCATGAAATTCCCATCGACACTTTTGACCCACAAACAATTGAAGAGTAGTTTCACCATCATGTAGACACCTTAGGTGTAGCTAAATCTACGACACCTCATTTATTCATGTACATAATGAACAACTAACGAATGGAAATCTCAGTATTGTAATCTACTGAAGATCAGATATTAAGTGGTTTGCATTAATGATTGAGAAAGTACGTACGAGATTTGATATGAAGATTTGGATATCAAATTTTATCGAATAGAACCCCAACCATGAATACAAAACAAACAAAAATTCTCGTATTGGTTATTGTGATAGTGTTCATGTACAAGATTTTTCGTCATTATCAATTAGGTAATGAAAATATTCATGAGGATATTGGAGAAATTGGTAAAGTGAAAGTATCAGTCCATTATGAGGCTTTATGTCCAGACTCAAAATTCTTCATCACATATCACTTACTCCCCACTTATAGAGAATTGCAAGATTTCTTGATTTTGGATTTAATACCATATGGAAAAGCACAGGTTTGGTATTCTCATCAAATCCAAGTCCATTGAATGCATGATATATATTTGATTGCATTTCAGACTTTTGAATCAAATGGAAAGATCACTTTTCAGTGTCAGCATGATGCTCTAGAATGTTTTGCCAATAAAATCCATGCATGTGTTATAGATTCAGTGAAGGACCCACTAATTCAACTCAAATATATTGCTTGTATGATATCTGACAATATGGTTCCTGAAGAAGTTGGAGACAGGGTGAGTAATATTCAATTTATTGTCCAAAATCTATTTTCAAAAGGTTCATTCAATAAATCTTCATGGATGAAATGGAATTTATAGTGCCATCCAATTGAAGTTGTTTAATAACAGCTCTATAAAAATTCTCATTATACATTTTTCAGTGTGGCCAAGAACTGAATATTGAATTTCTTCCAATAGCAGAATGTGCAAAGAGTACAAAAGGCTCACAATTATTAAAACTACATGGGGAGAGAACTAACTCACTCAATCCTTCTGTGAGCTTCATTCCCACAATAGAATTAAATGGTGATCAAAACATTGTACCCCAACCAATAATATTGAAAGGTTTGAAAAGGGCAGTTTGTCAAGTCCTGAAAAATAAGCCGCAAAAATGTTCGTGAATCACAAACGAATATTACTGAACAAACAATTTTATCATGCATTACCTCATGACAAAGTTTTACTTTTTGACTGAATTGTCTGTTTTTATTTTGTGGTTGTTTGGGTTTCTTTAGAGATTGTACACTAAGTGGTTATATTTTCGAACATGATATTAACAATCAAGACATTTGTCAGCATTATTCAGTTATCACAAAACAATGTGGTTCGGTATCATTTTACTAAAAATCTAAAAATAGATCCAAAATGTAATGAATACTGTTACATTGCTGTCGACATTTTATGTAATATATTTGTATTGAACGATAATGTATTCTCTATCGACTAATTGTTGCCCCATATTGATGTTTTCAATTTTAAAGAAACCTCCTGCGAGTGTACACATTCTGTAATTGCGTGAGGTATAATGTGTGACGTCATTGGGTTTCACAAATATATTTCTGTGGTCAGAATATGCTAGAGTGGATAGAGTCCACGAGTCAACAACAAGTAGCTCCATCTCTTAGTTAGTAGATCTACTATTTAGGCACAAAACATTGCATAAAAGGTGATGTGTGGAATTCTTTAATGTTATTTGCGATGAAATCCTATGAGAGGGACACGTGAAGCTGATTTTTTCATTACCGTAGGATCCAGATTTACAATTCTAAACCTATCTCTGACTGAACTTCAACTACACTGATATATATACAAGGAGATAAATGAAACAGTATCTTAATTGATGATTTGATTAGCCCTATCGAACATTTCGAAATGTAGAGAAATGAAAAAAAAATCGGTGAATCTGAAGGGATAGAACGACCATGTATAAGCTAGGAAAAAAATTGAATATAGATCATTGAATTACGAATTGCTATAGCAGTTTTTCAGCAGAAATACGTGACAATTTGAAACCCAATAAATATAAAAATAGATCTGGCTTAAGAAAATTCAGGGAAAGTGCCAAAAATGTATCGATATTAATAGACAATTAGCTTGATAGAGTGCTATGAAAAAATGAGGAAAGTTTATAATCTAAAATCTAGTCACTGTCATTCATTAATTTCTGATAATGGGAAAGTCACATAACCTGTAATGTTCAGACCTATAAAAAGTATACAATAAAAACGAGAGATTATTCTTCGAAGTCTTCCTTCGAAACCATTAAAATTTATGAGCTTTAAATTGTTATTATGCGAATTGGAGCATTATAATGTGGAATATTTTTTATATAGGTAATAAGCTTCCGTGATGTTGTGCATCTTACATATATTTTTTTGATTGTTGACCACAGTGTTGACCCATATTCGACGAATTACGCATTGTATACGGGATCAGGGCTCTTTATTGTGCTACGATTTGTTCGATTTTCCCAGTGGCGTCTCACTGGGGAGAATTCTTGAAGTAATTCATCAATTATTGCTGCAAGAAATTGAAAAGGCATTCGTAAAGCCTTCCTATTTGCCAACCGGAACGTGTTTATTTCTGTCAGTTGTTTGACAGAAGCTGTGTGACGTATTCCTTGAAACATCATTTTCAAGTAAACATTATTTGAACATGTAGAATGTACAGTTTCATCGAGTGAATGTCTGATTCACAGTTTTATTGCATCCATATTTTTCAATAGAAAATTCTTATTCAAGAATCATTGAACAATTGAATGACGTTCGTACAGGATTATCGAATAATTGTATAATCATCATATTCTTATTCATTCTCCGAATGATATTTCCCCAAAAATTTTATGAGCAATATTCCCTCCTGTATTCATTGTTTACCGAAGCCTTATCGATTTGGTTTACTTTTATCGCTCAACTGTACCAAGCTCATTATATAACCTGAAATTCAATTGGAACATAAAACTGCCTCGTGACCTCATCATTTCCCACTTTGCCCCAGCTACGGATTTCCCATAACGAAGGAAACGATGGGTTTAACAGTTAGATAACGTATACCGAAAAATCGAAGCAGTTGAAAATGTGATGGGGGTGAGATTCGGTGGCTCCCTCTAGTAGGATGACCTAAGAATCTGGGCATATTTACGTATCCTCTAAGCTCCAAAAGTGTGTCGTCATCAGCTGTTCGATCCCGTGCGCGCGCACACGCACCGCTCACTGACGTCAACAGAAAATAGGCCAGGACATCTTCATGGATTTTCAGCATTCACGAAAATACTGGCGAGTGCACTGATTCAAGTCATTATTGTCGGTAATAATGGTTATTTCGAGTCAAAAATCTCAATATCCTATCATTGTCATATGTATAGTTTCTTGTGATGAGTTGATGGTTATAAGAGCTTTGCATGTCACAGTGACTTCACGATGATATTCATTTGGAGAGAAATCTATGATCCACCGAAAGAGTATGCTGATTTTGGTCGAGATTATTGCAGCAACACGGAACTTTGCTGATAAATTTACGTACACAGTGCATAGTAGAGTATAAATAGTTTTTCTCGCAAAAATATGTTTGGGCGTTATGGAGTAACGTTTCGAATATTGAATTGGTCACAAAAAGGCGCATTCGCCATGTTTCCAATGATCATAAGTGAGAAAATAGAACGAGTTGATATCGAAACGGGTCGAATGCACGGGTCGCAGAAAGTGTCGACATTTCCTGGGCTATTAACGGAAGAGAAAATTAGTAATGCGGCGCAAACGCAGCCGATGCAATCTTTGGCAGGTTCGAGCGTTCGTGGGCAGTCGCTGCAAGTCGTGTGTCCTCGCAATTTGTGGTGCTCGTTGCAAACCAATGACACTAACATGAATGTAGGCTGGTGGTTCACTGGTTGTGTATTCAGACAGACGGGTATATGTGTATGACATAAGGACACGACGATACGGGAGAGCCGTGCTCGGTGTTCAGTCAGTGACGTGCACTAATGGGGGAATTCAGTTGCAGTGGTAATGCGAACATCGGTTTGAGTGTCGTGGAAATATCGGTGAGCTCGGCGAAGGGCAATCAGAACACGCTGTTCTACACCACGCCTACATCGAGCGGCGACGGCACCGACGGCGGCAAGACCTACATCTCGAAGATGCAAGATGACCTCTCGGAGAAGTCCATCGCCGCCAGTGTCAGCGGGGCGAGCAACGGCGACGACGCCTCGTCGACGGCGGCCGTCGACAAGCCCCCGCCGGCGCTGAAAGAGTGCGACTCCATGGCCAGCGAGCTCGCGGACAAGCTGAACGAGGTGGCGAGGAACAGCAAGTCGGCGCTGTTCCACCCCTCGGAGGCGAGCACCCCCGCCGGCGCGCTCTGGTCCACCGCCATCGAGGACGGCTACGTCGCGAGCTACGCGAACGGCGCGGCCGGCATGGCCTTCCAGAACTTCCCGTCGCCCTCGCAGCACCAGCTGTTCGGGAACAACCACGCGAACCAGAACCGGAGGGCCATCACGGCCAGCCACAACTTCCCGCACACCATGGCCAGGCAGCAGTCGATGTCCAACCACCTCTACAAGGGCTACGCGTCGTGGGCGAGTCCCCCGGGTCAGAGCTGGTCGCCGGGCAACTCGTCGGGCTGGAACCGCGGCCGCAGCGTGCCCAACTTGACGCCCCTGCAGCAGATGGGGGTGGGACTGGCCGCCGGACGGAAACCCAGTCCCACGTTCAACCAGCAGCAGGCGATCTCGCCGGTGAAGTTCCGCAGGAGCACTTCGTATCCGGGCAAAGGCCCGTTCCCGCAGCCGCCCACTTTCGAGATCACCAACATGGACGAGCCCAGGGAGCTCATGCCCTATCAGGTAATTGCGTGTCGACTTTTGCCCAACATCGCATCATACCTGATTTCCTTCTGTTTATTTTTGTTTTGTTTTGTTCCTGCTAATGTCATCTGCTTGCTGTGCTCTCTGCTATTTCAGGCTGATTGACACCTAACTGTCACCTACATGTCTGTGATCACCATCGGCACTACCAACATTTCAGCTGTGCCCTCGTTTTTGTACTGTGATAATTTTTATTTTTTGTTTAATAAACCATTTTGTTTTGTTCTGTTTTCATTTATTTCTTCACTAGTGCTTTGACACAAATACACACTCGTGGACGGACAAGACTGGACAAGCTGCTGTTTTTTGTGAAATTTGCTCCTTTAGGGTGCGGTGCTTTGAATTCTGCGTCTTATTGAAAATTCAAACAATACGTGAAAACATACGTGAAAGAATGTTGATTATAGACGAAAAATCTCGAGATACCAAATCTCATAACAATGCCATGGTTTTTTGATGTTTACAGTTGAGATTTTTATCAGAGAATTCCGTTTTTCAACAACGCCACGCCATTTAATTGCCCCCAAAAAAATCACCATAATAGCGATTTTATTCAATGAATAAACACTCAAAGAGCGATATCAACAATTGCTTCTAGTTAGGTTATGTTTCCCTCATCATTCGCTGCCAAATTTCATGGTTCGGCTTCACTCGGCTCCCGTCGGAGCGATAATGCCAAATTTTCGACCACAATAACTTACAAATGTCAAACGTTCAAGCTGTTTTGGCTGCATTTCACGATTGGCCGTGCAAACGTACAAAATCAAATATCGATTCAACTTAGTTATGGTTGCGTTGGAAATTCATCCTTCCAATTGCATTATAAGTATTTCGTAATTAAATAGCTTATGGCCGTGAAGGGTTTCACAGCTTATGCTATTTCTACTCTGTGAGTATAAGGATAGTAGTTGAATACACCGTATCAAATTACGGAGTTGAAATTGATCTGTAGGTGTAGAATGTTGTAGAATCACAATAAAACATGTCGGATGATTCAATTTCTCTCGATAAATCAAAAAAACTCAAGAGATCCAGTGTGATAAGTATTTTATCCTTCTGAGGAGAAAGATGAAAAAAGAGTCAAACAAATACATTCAGCTTGCTAATGATGTTGATTCAATAGAGCAATGTCAGTTCAAAACAACTATATTCCTATTCACTTTTTTTTCACGAGAGATCATTAGTTGAATGGACAATCATTAAGTTTGGTCTATCAACTTTGGCGAAGGTAGTTTGGATGAAAACTCCATTGCTACCAACTACAGTTTCATACAAAATTATAAAAATGTTTGACAGACTCACGGCTAGAGGTAAAATTGCATTTATCGCCCGACTGAAATTTTGATGAAAATTTTTGTATTTGGTCCGAAAAAAACACGAATTTGGCAATATTGTCGTGGGGAAATTAAAACTTTTTGAGATATTTCAGTTTGAAGTCCGAAATTTCACTTTCTTTCGTCATAATTTTTCAATAACTGATGCTTTCAGACGTGCAATAAAATATAGTCATTGAATCGATTCATTTCCATTGGCTTCAAGTCGAGCGAATCTGCGAGAAAATGCTATGTAGTGATCGATATTCCAGACTTTGGTGTTGTAAGAATCGTTTTTCTGGCTTCATTATTCAAATAAGGTTTCCCAATGGAAATGTACAAATTGACGATATTGAATCCAAGGGAAATTGGGAATAAACCATCGAAAACTTCGATAAAATTCTGCGCAAATACCGAGTAATCAATTGAAACGAGTCATATATTTTCATTGGTCTCATTAATTTTCTCCATGTTGACTATTAAAAAATTATCGATAATGCAGTGCAGATTAATACCACGTGAATTTCAATACGTAATGCAGGATCTTAGTGGGAGACCTCCTCAGTGTATGTATAGGGTGTATCCTTCCCACTGCTATCTAATATTCAGTCGGCGATGAATAATTCAGATGTTGCTTTACTTTGAGGCCTCGCTTGATGGAGTTACTATGGAAAAACCACGTCGTCTTGATGACTGATCTCTCTTCTGAGAATGTGCTATCTTTTGATGCCAAACAGCTCTGATATTGAATTTGAAAAACGGGAATGTATTTGGGATAATTTCAAAGAAATTCCTTATTTATTCTGAATCTACCGTCATTTTGTACGTTTCTGGTCTAAAAAAGCATAACCCTCATCCACATGCTCTTTTTCATAAATCATCTAAAAACCCCTTTTTTTGCTAGGTATACTCCGTTCCAGCTCAAATTAACCTCAACAACGTCAAATTTAAATATTTTCTATGGTATCTCGAGAACCATTTAGATTAGACACAAGATTAGGTTAATTAACCAAAAATATTCAGATGGATGAGTTGGCATTGAATTCTATTCCATGTATTGGTATGCATACAAAACATCAATGTTCGTTAAAAACTGCATATGCATACAGACAAAATGATTCTTATCGTACTATATTCGAATGGGACACCCTATATATTTTCACAACGATAAATACCTTGTTAACATGGTGGGCTGTTAAATTGTTGATGAAAAAGTCACGGTAATTTTATTTCTCATACTGATTTATAGTTTCACTCCAAACAGAAATAACACTCATTGAAAACACACACTAGATTTCAGGAACAAAGAATACAGTAAAATATCATAAATCATTGCAACATTAATCAAACCAATGCTTGGTTATTCGTAACTGTCAATTTTGGTATATTATCATGAGACATATAGAATGTTGAGGTCATTTTGAAGCAACAACAAATTTCGATCATTTAGCAGCTAATATCACAGTGGAACAGATGTTGTCATATGATTAAGTTGTGAAAATAGTCCAGTAATGATTGAAGACAATAATGAGCTGACTATATCTGATGCAACTAATACGATAAACAACCTGAATTATGTTGAAAATATGGAGCTTCAGACGCAATGTACGCTAGACAGTGAGGTGAGGAAATCTGCACTAGAAATAGCTTGTGTATTGCAACCTGAGTTCATGTACAATAAAGCGCTGTTCACACCCCAAACCTTAATGTTTGCCTGTACGTTTCGTCTTCCAATTGGTGATTGCATTCTGAACAAAGACCATTTTCCCATTTGTTAAACATTCTTTCGAATCCAAACTCACAAACACTGAATATTCTCATTGTCTCCAAATTCTGCTTCGCCAATCAGAAGTCCAAACTCAAAAGAGTTTAGTTGTGAACCCCGCTTAAAGCTGATGATTATAAATACGCAGAGATCTGGTATGTTATATCTCGCACTACACGATTTTAACAAGAATTTCGAAAACAAATGCAAGACATTCTCATCATAGATTTCCTTGGAAATATCAGTAGATAATTATAAAGTTTGGTATGTCGTTTTTTTATCTATACGAGGAAAAGAGTCAAGATATGCATATTTTTTTTATTATTCGCCATACACGTCATGTGACGCAAGAGCTGTTAATTGACTTCGATATATACAGTGTGTTGGCAGCTGGAGGAAAAAACCTCCCTAACAAAAATCCCTGAAGGATTATAAAAACGGTATTGGCAGATGACATAAAAATACGATATATCCTCATGTACAGTTAACTTCATCGGACACACGGCTGGTCACGTGATGAATGTCGTTTCCAGACGAAAAGACCTCACGTGTCAGTGATCCGTTTTCCACTGAATCTCTATGTGTTTGTTTCAGGATCGCTGTGGTGTAGTTAATGCGAATGGTAGTAGCCCCTTGGAAAATATGAGAGGATTGGAACATTATTTAAATGATATTATGAGCCCACAAAGTAACACGACTGATATGAAAGGTGAGTTTATTGAATTTATCATTTAATCAACCTGATTATTTGTTATCTTTCCACCATGACTTGTATCCACATACACAATACTTATATGATATGCTTACGTAGATATGGTATGGTTGAACACAATGGGAAATAAAAAATTGGTATTGTTACGAATGTAGCAAATAGTATATTGGGTATCCATAATTCAAGAGAAACTGTGCATAAATTTCAATTTAACCAGAAATTTGAATATATTTGCGTGTTGACATTGCAACACTGCTGAAGTTATAAACGATCGATATTTTTTGCCTCTTCTGCTACTTTTTACTTGAGGAGAGTCACCCGTTCAACTCTCTTCTTCTTATTTCAACTTAGTAATTGATTTGAGGTTAATATTCATTATTTCAGTTCACAAATAGAGTTCAATGAGTCAACATTTGTTTTGTGTAAGGCTTTTTATGGGGTAAGTAATCAAAAAATATAACATAGTTTCAATGGTGCACTGTAACTTTATTTTGGTCGTCTGTATGAACTAGCATTTCTACTTATTCTATTCCATTTCATTCCTTATTTCGGTTAATATATTGCAAACACTGTCCTACTGCATGCATTCGTCTACTCATTTAATTGAATTAACATTGCAGACTGACATTTATGAGCTACGAAATGTAGATTGAATTGAATTAGGTGCACAACATTTTATATTGTGGAACGCAATATCGAATAATGTTGCTCATATTCATTTCCGAGACCTGTTCTCCCAATATACGAATGAAACCCAGATGCTTAGTGACACCAAATCATCATACAGGTTGTTATCTATACACGTTCTATAACGACTGAGTAACCATTGTATAATGAGGCTTTATCTTTATCAGACAATTCAGTCATTTATGTTGCTGATAATAAAAAAAACTAATATGTAAATTTCGTGTACAAACATGTACAAACATATCGCGAACTTTGAAAACGCTGTCTTGACGAAGGCATTTTTGGTAGAACAGTGCAGTATTCCACCGCGTGACAAAGTTGAGTTTTTTCTGCTCATTTCAGTGAAACAATTCTGACTTGATTACCTGGTAGACTGTGCCACTGATGTAAATTTATTTGGCAGTGATACAATTTAGACTAAGAATAACTAGCCGTCGAACGATTGAAATCAGTTCTTTTTTCGACTACAGTCTATTTTGTTCGTATTATTAGACGGGCTCTACGGTGTTGTTTTGAGATTCCAAAAGAGTCACTTGGATTTTTATTATCAGACGTTCAACGCAGAGTCGTTCATTCGAATTGTTCAACAGTATTATGTATATTTTTCGATATTGTATGAATATATTATTCATTCCAATTCCAAACGAGAAGCAATTGTGACAAGCTGTCACAACTGTCAAATAGGTTATAGCCATAAAAAGATTGTGAAATTTTCATGCACTTTGGAGGCTTCCACAAGTTGAACATAGATAAAGACCGAAAAAAACACAAGATAGTGTGACAGTCTGTAAATCAACACTGAATAATCCAAATTCATATAATTATACGTGGAATATTTACATTATTCATGAGTGAGGCCATTCTAATAGATAATTTAAACTTCTGCATATATATATTATTAGGCAAACGCCTATCACCTAATCGTGTGTAATTACCTCATTGAATTTCAAGCAGGTATTCGACTAGATAGATATTCCGTATATTTGTAACATTAAGTGACCAGATGTGGTCTAAAAAACTAACTTTCAAATTATAATTTACATTTTCCATGGAACTTGCAGTTCAAATTTTGATATAATAAAACACTATCAATGACGTCAGGCGTGAACCAATTCCAGAAATTCAACTACTTTCTTTTACGTATTGGATTAAAATGAGATTCATCGAAGTTTGCAATGTAAAAAATAAAAATCGATAGATTGTATTTCAGTTATACAGGAAACCTGATCATTCCCAATTTCGTTCTTATTCTTCTTATTTTCAATGTTGCTGAAAGTCAGGTCATTTTTAAATTTGCATCATCATATGATCGACTTGAAGTTAGCTCTAAATATGTTGTTGATGATCTGTCAATTCAACTTCATGTTGTTTGTATTGACGAAATCGATAAACTTCAAGCAGTTCTTGATAAATAACGCTACCCGCGAAGAATATTGAATCTGTGTGGTGCATTTCGTTTACCCGTTCTTGAAAATTTCTGGTAGCTCAAAAAGTTCAGCTCTTAGAGTGTGGGTGTGTGTGCAAAATAGAGCGCAAGGTCGTAAGATCCGTCAATAACTCCAGTAGGCGAAACTGCCAGCACAAACTGTATCATGGACGCCTTCAGAGAACTCCGCAGTTGAAACTGCTCAACTGATCTACAGGGTGAGCAATCAAAGTTATGAGATTGAAAATACAACGGTGTTCTTTTGAAATAGTAGTTATGTAGGGGAGTCAAATATTGAAGAATAGGTTATGAAAGCATCGTTTTCACTTACTAGATGGTTTACAGGGTCGGTTTTGGATTTAAGGCCGGTCTATTTATCGTTAAATTGCTCGAAAAAGCGTTGCACATAGCCATCTCGTAGTAAATTATTCGAGAAACAAAAGTTAAGGGTGGTGTCTCGTGGGTTGTTAACGATCAGGTGAATTTTGCTATTCAACATAAAATTTACACGGTATATACAGGGTGTTAGAAAATAGGTGTGAATATTGACTTTATTAGTGGATCGACGATTTCACTCAAAATGAATTTGGCATCATTGTGAAGTGACAGTTAAGTATTGATTATTATTGATGCCTAAATGTTATCTGGTTATCTGAATACTTTTTATTTGGCATCGATTTCATAAATCTTCCCTGAACATACCCTATAGTGTTTTTGGGTGGCAAGAGTTTCGAAAATAGAGTAAGAACGGCCCAAACTCCGTCTGTTGATCGGTGGAAGAGTAGGCTGCGAAGACAGTCGAGCGCGACACTGCTTCCAGCTGTTTGGTGCAGTATGCGATTGTTACGTCATGTGCGCGCGCCACTTCAAAGTATCATGTAAACAGCTAGACAGCCAGTGATATCCGAAGTGATATCAACGTTGAATCGTAGAACATACACTGCGCCGAAAACGAATCACACGGAGCGCAGTCCGCTGTAGTCGCGTGTGCTGTTCGTGCCTCTTCTGCCCTTCAAGTGCGCGATGTTTAGGGCGTACGGAGCTTCGCCTACGGATACCAGCAGTCCGCAGCCCTTTTGGGGGTTAGCGAATTTCTCGGCGGTGCCCAAAGGTTCGTTAGTTTTGTGTTTCCGTGCGAGAATCGCGTTGTTTTTTTTTTTTTTTCGAGGCGATCTCGTGATTATCGCGAGGATGACACGCGGTTTGGATGCTGCTGTTACGATATCTAATGTTTTGTTTTAGCGTACTGCGACTCAGACTTTCCATTCCAACATTAATCAATCAGTTTTTGATGAAATTAACACGCGCCTCGAAATAATTCCCAAACTCGACAATGGGCAAAGCGAGGCGTTATGCATTCGCAATTCTGCGGTTTCAACGCTGTTTTTAGGAGGAAAGTGAAACTATTTCAAAGTTCGCCATTAGTTTAACTTTTAACAAGACCATTGTTACAGAACGCGTTGCGTCAGAACTTTGGCGTAATCAGAGGACATTCAAATTACGCGACGATAGTCAAGGGAACTGTAAAGAATGGAACGATAACACAATCACCTCTCCTAATAAATCGCCTTATTAACACTCACCGAATTATCTACCTGTAACGCACACGTATTGGTCGTAGTGAGCATAGGATATCCTCATCTTCCCCAATTGTTTCGTTCACTCGTGAATTATGTAGTTAATATCATCGTTACGCTGTTGACACACTTCTGCGATAGCCTTGAACATCATTTGTGTCGCGTACAACGAAAAAACAATCGAACATCGAGTCTGTCATCGAAAATATCTAACGGAAGAGATGGGTGTATGGAATTGTAGTCACCTGATTAGCGGAGATGACTGACCCGTCCACAATCTGAATTATTCAATGGCTCGCGTTTGGCAACAAAGGAAATATTGATAATTTCGAACAATGTTTTATGGTAATGACATGGGGAAATGCTTAGGTTCTAATGATTTCCATAGTTTTGAGTTGAAATGAAGGTAACTCAGTTGCGAAATGGATTGAGCAAATTGGCAACAATGGCCAGCGCATGATAATTAAAGCGCAGTTTTCATATTTCAGCCCATTCTCAGCTCGCAAAAATTGTTCCAAAGATATCTCAATGGGCCGATCCTCCTAATTCCATTCATAAATGAGTATTTTAATGAGCATGAGCTACTGGAATTTCGGTAGTACGTAATTTAGAATCGAAACACACCTAATTATACAGTTTGGTTGTCATAGACTTCTCTTTATTTACACAAAATGATTAATGTTTAGAGGTTTCGTCGATAAATGAGGTTACACTCATTCTTGGATGAAGTCACACACAGGGTGTCAAAATTGTCAATACTTAATTTATCATTCGAGAAAATTATACAGGTGTTCCTTGGTGACATGCTAATATTTAGGGGTTAGTCTATGGCACATTTCGAGAAGAAGAAGTTTTGAGATACAGGGTGATATAGATTATCAAACGGTTGGTACTGCGATATGAAGCAATTTCAATTTAATTATTTTAATCAAGAACAGAGCATCTGACAAGAAGAATATATTCTTTGGATTCCCATTCATTTTAGAACAAATGTGGTCTCTCAATTTGCTTTCAGTTGATGCACAAACATTTTCACGCCGCATCAGATTCTTGAGGAATAGACTCTGAAGTAAAACAAATTTTATTTTTTTAAGCTAAAACCATGCGTCGGGCAAAGAAACTCCACGAGACTCAATTTGCTCAATAATAAATGAGGATCTTAAAAGTAATTTTAATTTTGGAAGTAAGCAGTGGCGTAGTAATTTTTTCTCTAAAAATATTCAATGCAAAACCCGTAGGGACGCCACTGGTAAAGAAAATGAAAAATTTCGTACATCACAAAATGCACCTTGATGTATAGAAGACATGTACCAAATTTTTTTAAGATGTCTAAAATATTATCTCAGTTATTACTAAAAAACTGTTTTTTTAACTCTATCACCCTGTATCTCAAAAGTTGAGTCTTTTAGGACATACGTTATAGGAAGTTATTTTCTCAAAATTTGTCAAAGAATGACCCCTTCAAATATTGGCATGTCTTCAAGGAACACCCTGTATATTATCGAAGGTCACTAATTCAAATAGAATTAATTCAACCTCCGATTGAACTATTATCGACGTATAACTGTAATCGATTGTTCTCCGTTAGGTTCATCATTAAACTTCACGAGCTTTATATACTCGGAGTTGTGGTGCTGCACAACGCACATTATTTCTTTCTGAATCCGTGAGATAAGCCACACAATCCCGGACATCCTGTATAGGACACAAACAGCTATTCTCGCTGACAAATTGTAGAATGATTGCATTTACTTCCTGTACGTTGATGCGCGTTAACTAACTGTAAGCGCTCGATGCATACAGAATGAAAAGAAGTGGAGACTGAAATTGACCAAATAGTTTGTCACTACAACATGTCTTACACAATACCCTGCTTGATATCAATTTGACGATTCCGTCCACGTGTTTCCTGGATGTGTTCCCCTTTGCTACCCAATTGAGAGCCACTGGCGTATTAACTAATTGAGTGTCATCCGTCTATGGCGGAGTAACCTCAATATTTGTCTGCATACAATAGAAAATAAATGAAATAATACGTCTTCGGTCAGCTTGGGGAAGTGACAGCTGTCAGAATACGCACTGTACAAGAATTGAACTACTAGTTAACAATGCAAATGAAACAATTGACTGTGTTTATTAACTTACTCTAAACGAGGAATTGTTCGGGAGTTACTCTGTCAATATAGAATATGCATTCAGGAACTTGCTCAGGGCAAACAGTTATGACGTGTTTATTTTCGCGAAGTTTGTGATTGTTGGTAATTCATACTGTTTGTACTAGACCTGCCTAAAATATACTAGGCGATGTCGAAACTTCGGGGTTTTGAGGCTTGCCTATCAAATATGAATTCTATGACGTCTTAATGTGTTTTTGGCGGATTTTGTGGATGATTATTTTTCTTACCTGTTACAAACTCGATGAAAATTGATGAGGCTTCTGCATTGTCATAATTTCTATCGAAATACCGTAGCAGTGCTGAATACGCGGAATTACCATGAATGAACTTTCGTTACGTTTGCTGAATCCGCATTTTTCATTTTGCTGATACGAGCTAGCTATTCCACGGCCCAATAATGTGAATCACCTCGAAAATAAACACCAACGGAGTTTCCTGAACGTAATGAAGCTATTGGCAATTCCAAAAATCTCTGGTGCCTGTGCAACTTGATTTTTTTTTCAATGATACGTGTTCCAAGACATTTTATTGATTTTATTCTTCATCGATTTTCCCTCTTGTTTCAGGATTTATCAACACAAACGTTTTCCCATCTCTACAGTTACATGGTGAGTACTATTTTGACTATCCTTGAGCCCGATAAATTCCAAGAATTGTGTTTTCTCAGTAATGGCAAACGTGTGTTTTACCCATTTCAGAACATGTCTTCACTCGCTTTGTTTGTTATTCAATTTGTATTGTTGTGTCATAATTGGTTTGGAGTTAGTATAATTTCAATATCACCAAGGTTGGAGACGCACAAACAAGTCTTGTTATCCAGATTCAGATAAAGTACCCACACATACATATTTACGACGAATAAAAAAAAAAACGCTAGACGACCCCTTCGCAGCTTTGTTACGCCACTGTTTTCGTGTGTACTCACGTAGAGGTGGCTGTGAGAAAAATTCGAATTCTTATCTTCCGTTCAAGATTCTATCGAGTCACCAACATCAGGTGAACTTATTCAAATATTTGAAGACGATAATATGGGTAGTCTAACCTATATCTACACTCGAACGAAAATTACACACACAGCAAACAAACCGTGTGTTACGGCTAGGTTTGTTGCTATAAAAAATTGCGCTCAACAAGTGGAAACGATCGAAGCGGCGGTTATAAAAGTATCGCGATTTTGAAAAAAAAAACGATAGCTACGTATAAAAGTATTAATATGGCAACAGCGCAGAACTAGGGTCCAAACTTCAGGAAAGAACTTGAGCTGTCCAAAATCCAAAATGTTTATCGCTGATCAACAATGAATAATATTTTAGAAAATTAAATAACAAAGATAATGACAATTCACAATAAAGTTGTTTATCAGACAGCCATATTAAAATGTGTTTTTGATGATTATTTCTCTTTACACAGCGTGGCAAATATTTATTTTGCCTTCTGTCTCATTAGCTCCTGTTGTCGAAGAGATTGTATCGAATTTAATTGGAAATTGGAATTTTTGTTGACTACAGAATACGTCTGGAAACGCCCCCCCATGCGGGCATGTTTTCACGCCTATAACGTTGCAGGGGGCGTTTTCCAACACTCGGTATAGCAAGAGTCAAATTACAGTTCTTGGGTAATTTCAAACAGTTCAGAAGGCATTGACACCAAATGATTTTACTGACTATGTTCGATTCGGAATTCCTTTCGTATCATCATTATTTATTGCTAATTATGGTGTATTTTTTCGCCAAGTTATAGTTTGATACTTTCAACATCCTGTATACGTTGCCTTGGTGATCGGTTATGAGTCGGAATTAGCAGAAATGACGAAGTTTACAAAATGTGAATAATAGATATAATTTCAATAAGAAAGTGGTATGCTGTAACCGTTTTATTTGGCCTGTCTTGGGCAATAATCATGACATAACTACTCGATGACGTTCCGTTGAAACAGTTGCTGAAATGTTAAAACAATTAGGCAAGATATTGTGAATCGATTAGAAGCTGCACTTTGCGATAGGCGTTGACACCGATTCTTGGTCGAAATGACGTCACAACTGCTAAGGCATCGCCAAATCTCAAATCGTTTTCCACACAGATCGGTGAATCTCTTATCACTTAACCGACTGAGTAACCAACGTGCGTTCCAGGACAATCCCAGAATAGCCCAAACGCAAAAATAGCTATGTCTGATATACGAGCTCATATTAAAATAGTGTAAGGTGACCAGATGTTAGTGTTTACCCTTCTAAGTGTAGGCATAAATGGGAACTTCGATGTTGGTAGGTATTACTTGCACATGTCAGGAACGCGTGTGTCCATTTTTTTTTTGTTTTCGCCTCAGATTCGAAATAGACGCTTCGAGCTTAGGCGCAAATGTCATTGGAAATCAGTGGTTCCCAACATTTTCCGCATCAAACACAAAATCGATTTCTTCAGTATAGTCTTTCCAATATCAATTGCAGATCACAGTTATGCGAGGAGTAATCAATGTTCAATATACGCCCTGTATAAACGCATGGCACTCACGCCAAAATTAATGATTAGTACTCGTACGAAGTCAAAGAAGCCGCCAGGGTCGACGTGGATTCGAGTTGTATGTGTTGCCATCCCTTTCGACCAATGAAAACGGTGAATCAGGCAATGCATCGGCACTTGATTGGCCGAAAGGTTATGGACACTCGGAAGCCATAAATCATCTTTTTTACTTAACAGACAACCCTCGCGAAGTTCAGTCTGGATATCAGTGGCGTAGTGTGGTGTGTTGAATTTAGAAATTTTATTAAATAAATCGAAATATGGCGTTTTGGACACCGTGGGCGAATGAAAATAATTGAGTGCTAAACAACGGCGTAATAATGATTCGATTGCTAAGGAAAACTTTCTTGCATATGATTTCAAACGTATTTATAAAAATAATAAATTCATTCGGAATGAGTTTTTATATTCTGCAATTGATAATGGAAGAACTATACACTCGTACGCCTTCCATAAAATATTCATTCTTGTTTGGAAGTTTGTGTTGTTGCTTTCATTTTGAAATACGCTGCAAGGCCTCTGTTAACGTTTTCATCGCCTCGTCAAAATTTCAAATGAAAGACTCTTTTAACAACGCCTCCGAGCGAATTCGTATTTCAAAACAATTCTATGAGGCGCTGTTTGATTTTCCCAAATTGCCAAGTATTTCTGAAGATTTTCCAGATGATAAAGTTCGAAGTTTCATGGATTTGGCAGCAGTGTTGCCAATTAGACAAACTGAATTCCATCCAAAATATTATTTATTCATTTGTTCAAGATAAGAGTTGATGTTTTGAGTTTTTTTGGAAAATTACCCAAAAAAAAACACAATTGGGGTATCATGAAAATTATATTGCAGGCAAATCGCAGTACTTTCCGGGCCTGGAGGACCAGGCGGGTCCGGTCCTGCTCGAAGAGCCCTCCCATTTGGTGGACAACACGTTGGGATCGCAGCCGTTGAGCTCCCCTTCGCGATCCTCCCCCCACTCCCAGGGCTCGGAGGGGGGCGAGAGGTTCTCGAGGAAGGTTTTCGTCGGCGGTCTGCCGCCCGATATCGACGAGGACGAGATCACAGTCAGCTTCAGGAGGTTCGGGCCCCTCGTGGTCGATTGGCCGCACAAGGCCGAGAGCAAGTCATACTTCCCGCCCAAAGGATACGCTTTTCTGTTGTTTCAGGTTAGAATTTTGATTTGTTCGACTATTTTTTCCCGACGAAAAATTGGAAATGTTTTTTTCCAACAAAAAATCAAAAATTGACATTTTGGCCACTTTGACTGTACTAAAAAAAATACTATACTAGTTCGACAAATAACATTAGAAGTTGGCACATTCAATGATACTAAAATATTTCATAACTTTTAGGCTATTTCTCCTTTTGCAAAGGAACCCAATTTTCAACAAAATTATATTTCTCATGGAAAGCTTGAAAAAATGTTTGCATTACAAAGATCATTTCGTCTATTATTCGTATCACTAACATACCCACAACCCGGAGGAAAACGTATTATTGAATGGTTGTGGGGACAGTGCGATACAAATCATGTGAAATTCTATGCATGTGTCAGGTTTTCATACCAACCCTTTCTAGAAGCAACCCTCGCGAGCGGAGGCCATCGATAACGTCACCTGCTCTTGCACAACGTAGCCCTTCACGGGTCCATTGGCGCCGCCATATTTTAATTACGCCAGGAAACGCGAGTGCCAACGAAAATAAGTGATGTTGTGAAACTAGCGAATTATAACCTCACTTTATTATATTTGGTCCTGTAAAGGGATCAAGAACTGTAACAGCATCACCCAAAACGATTATTTGAGTAAACTCTAGTTTATGTGTACACAATCTGATAAGGTTGGTCGCAGACATGACTTGATGACGAATGGAATGAAAAAGGAATTTTCCTAATTCGTCGTTTTCGGCGCTCATGGGTGCAGCACTGTGGGGGACTGGAGATAATTTCTAAGCGGGAGATTTTTGAGTAGCATATTTATCGATCGTGAACCACGAAAATGTCGACCGTGCATTATGGCATTATCTCAAGATTCCAATGAACGTACAGTCTGTCTCATTTCCGATATATCATTGTTTCTAGAGATAGCGATTTGTGGTCTTCACGAAACCACAAACAAAATTTCCATAGCTCGGTTTTTTTTGACGTACATACGTTATCAGATTTTTTTTGATTAGCTGTTTTGTTTGATCTAATAGCTCGAATATATTTGATTTTGAACGATACGCCCTTATAATTTCGCATAGAAAGGGTGTAAACAATCTTTATGAACTGTTTTATCAACGACTGTAGTGTGAGTACATTTAACGTATTATTTTTCAGGATGAAAACTCTGTACAAAGTTTGATAGACGCTTGTATAACGGATGAAGATAAATTGTATTTATGTGTATCATCACCAACAATCAAAGATAAACCTGTACAAATTCGGCCGTGGAGATTATCAGACGCAGACTTCGTCTTAGACGCCTCGATGCCTCTAGACCCCAGGAAAACTGTATTCGTCGGAGGAGTACCACGACCTCTCAAAGCTGGTAAGAAACTGATCACAGAAACTGATTCATCGGATATTGGATCCCGATACCGGTCCATCGGATATTAGATCCCGATACCGGTCCATCGGATCCCGAAACTAGTCGATCGGGTTCCGACAGTGGTCCATCGGGTGCCGAACTGATCGATCGATTTCCGAAACCGGTCCATCGGATATTAAAATTGATTTTAATTTCTATTGCATAGTGACATCATAACATTAATTTTCCAGTGGAACTGGCGATGATAATGGACCGACTGTACGGCGGCGTGTGCTATGCGGGCATAGACACGGATCCGGAGTTGAAATATCCGAAAGGGGCAGGCCGAGTGGCGTTCAGCAACCAGCAGAGCTACATAGCAGCGATCAGCGCGCGTTTCGTGCAACTCCAGCACGGGGACATCGACAAGAGGGTCGAGGTGAAGCCGTACGTTCTCGACGACCAAATGTGCGACGAGTGCCAGGGACAGAGATGCGGCGGAAAGTTCGCGCCGTTCTTCTGCGCCAACGTCACGTGTTTGCAGGTGATTTTTTTCAGCAATGTTTCCCCAACATGTCATATTTTTCGATCAAAATTGACAATCTGGTACGGAAAGAGAAACTCATTAAGCTTATTTTATTTCAATACAAGATCGGTTTCTGTTTGACAGTGACAGCTGGCATATTGTCGTCACTTGTCAAAAACACCTGAAACGATTTCTGAATTTTTAACAATATTTTTTATCTCGGCCACAGTATCAAAAAAGTGGAATTAAACATAAGATTTTTGCTTTTCCAAAGGATTTCCTCCTTTCGTTATTCTAGAGGGTGAATATTTAACAGGAAACTGGCATTTCTCTTCAAAGCTCAAAAAAATGTCATCAGATATTCATCAGTTGAAATTTTCCAAATTGAAAGTTATTGAAGTTGAAGATTCTGGAAAAATATGAAAAATTAACAAAATATTGTCATTTTTTGGGGTTAGAACGTATAAACTAACAAATAAATAAAAAAAAAACAATTTTTCGAAGGTGTCACACTGGTATGGCCCTTCAACTCATATCCTAAGGACAAACGTGAATTTTCTCTCGAATTATCATTTTTTGGGGCCAAAATGACAACCACAACATGCTGAAATTTTCCTGATATCTCCGGAACTGGCCGCAATCCGGCAACACCGCCACCGACCAATGACCTTGAGGGTAATTTCCCCCGCAGCTGTGTGGTGACGTATTCGAGTAACCCCCTGTAGATTTAATTGAATTCGTTGGGTGAATTTATGGACTAGTTTCGATGTCGAAACGGATCGGGTGTGCGTCGATTGACACGGTGGCGTCCGGATGCCGAATTCCGGGTAGGGATCGTTCACCTGAGTTGCGCGGCCGTGTCGTTGCAATGCGTCGGCATTGATTTTCCACCGAATCGAAATCTTGCCATTACGGGGCGGATGAGAAATCGCCGTTAGAACCTATTATTTGCCAAGATTTAATCACCATCGGAATTGAATGATGATTAGGTATGCCACGTGCTGGATATTTTATTTTTTTTTGTGGCTGAAATATTCAATAGGGATTTTACTGTCGAAACAGGTCATTTTCCCATTATTTTTGGGGGTTTTTGGATTTTTTTGATATATTTGATGATAAAAAAGTACGAGTTTCTCGAAAACTATAGTAGATATTGAAAAACTGAGCTTAGTGCCAAGTTCAGCGCTTTTCAGTCACCCTGTAATCGTGAGTATAATTTTGAGGCAAATTATTTCTTTGAAATTTTGGTCGAAATTGAACAAAGGCATTGATTTGGAAAAATTCTAAATCGTCGTAGTCTTCAATGTTTGTAGATATATTTCCAAAGCATGTCTAGGACGTTCTCTGATAAACTTTTTGTCCAAACAGTTGGTTTTTCTAATGTTTTTAGACTTTTTCGATATATTCGTTGATAGAAAATTACGATTTTCTCGAAAACTATACTAGATATTGAAAAACTGATCCAATGCAATTTTTCTATCAAAATAGGTGATTTTTCTAAAACGAAATCCATCGTGGACACTTTGAATTTGATGTAAATTATACAGAATGTACAGTACAACAACAATGACACATTTCCAAACATCAACAATTCCTTTCTTCTTCATCATCATCAAGAAACAATAACTCACAACACATAACTGACTGACTCACTTATTTGATTTCAGTACTATTGCGAACACTGCTGGGCCACAATCCACTCGAGGCCGGGACGGGAGTTCCACAAGCCGTTGGTGAAGGAAGGGGCAGATAGACCTAGGGCTGTGCCATTTCGTTGGTGTTAACGCAGGAGCGCTTAGTAAGGGGGGCCGTGGCCCGTCCCACCCATTAGCTTATTACCATACTACCACTGGTGGAAGGCGGAACACGAGTCTCGTTAACGCTTAGGCCAAAATTTTATAGTAGCAATTATTCAAATTTTGAGAAAAAAACAGCGTATTCAGGATCGTGGGTGAGGTCCAAGGGCGGTGATGTGGGTTTTGTGAACTTTATCAAACAGTAGTCGCTTTGTTTTCACCAAAATCGCAGTCCTAGTCTCAAATCCGTTATAACAATATTTTCACTCACTGTTTAATTCAAACTTAATGTGCACGTCAACGTCAATACTTTACAAAACACTAAACTAGTAAATCCATGGAATAAATGAAAATACAACGTTTTGATTGGTTGTCCACTAAGGAGACATGCACACGTCATGCATTGTCTCAATCTTAACCGTGATTGGGTTTGTGACGTTTAATGTTTCCCTATTCTATGACTACAATTGACACTTGATTGATTGTTAAATGCTTCTATTGATTTTCGAATTGACATGACATAACGAATGACAAATCAAAATTCCTACTTGACGTGATGATTCAGTTGAATCAATTAAGAAAATGATTTGGAAAAACCACTTTTTCAAGATCGAAACCTGGGACTAGAACTGAAACAGGCTCGTATTCGAAACGGTGAATAAATAATTGACCAAAAGTAGAACAGCCGAGGAACGTGCATTGTACTTTGGACATCGCTCCCAATCTGATATGCTACATAATTATGTAATCAATTGATATCTTTTTATGGCGCCTGGTGGTGCGACACATTTTCCGCTGTCTCTTCGAGAGGGCTAGCTAATCACGATACGGCGTGCTACACAAAAAAAATAGTAGAATCTGAACAGATTGCGTCTGTGGCACGACCTAGTCAGATAAGTTCAGGGTATTGTAAATACTAGTCTAATTCGCTAGCTGCCGCTGGGCAGTGGAAAAAAGGGTAAAAGTGCACATATTAATACAGTAAAATTCATCAAAACAAAATTCAGCTTTTAAATTGTGCACTTTTACCGAGAAATCGCTACAGTTTTGACCACTTTGCTCCAAGTACCTGACTACCCTGTATATCCTGCAACATTACTACCTTGCTTACTCACCTAAATTCATGTTTTGACCTTAGAGGACGCGGTCTGCGATTTGATTGTTTTCTAGCGAGATTTTCTCATGCCTTGTCTATTCACTGTTTTATTAATTAATCGTAGGGCAATCTTTGAAGGCATCGTGTTTTGTTGACAAGAATTTCTCACAAGATTCAGTTGGCCTCTGAACCATAAAATTATCTCACTTAAAAAAATATATTTAAATAATTATTCATAGATTAATATGGATGTTTGCAAAGGGCACTTCTAAAGATTGCTTCTTGAGTAATGTAAATAATATTGAAACTAGCTAAATGTTTGAAAAATTTTCGGAAGTTTACTCCGGCTGTTTTTCCTTTGTTTCGAAAAATTCTCATTGATAAGTCTCTACAGATTTTCAAAATCCAATCACGAGGTTACATATAAATGTATCTAATCCAATATAAAATAGTCATATCAGTACTCTGAAGTTTCTGCAGCAAACTTAATTCATGTTGAAGCATGTGCATGTTGGTGTACAGAATTTGATGCATATAATCATCTTCAAGTAGGTTTATAATGAAATGTGTCATTCATCGTATCCAAACCGATTCTATTACGTATCAGAATAATTTCAACAGTGGCACTGAAAAATAATCCAGTCCCAATGAATAGGACTGGAAAATTGAATCTGACTAAGTTGGGAAGAACAACAATCGAAGAACAACGAAAAAACACAGCAAATTCAATTCGAGTGAAACATTCACAGAAAAGAGAGAAGAACTGATATGGGAAGGTTAAGTTTTTGTTTTCGTCATGATGCATCGCTTAACTATCATACTGCACTGTGATGTAACGCAAATCAGTAAAATTATATCGTTTCGATTGATTCAAGTTAGGATTTATATTACAAATTATTTTTCTATTTTATCGTGTATATAGGTAGATACCAAAGATGTTGAATGTTTTCTATATTGTTGATGTGTAAATGTAATAAAATTGCTAGGTAAATGAATTCGTAGGTAATTGAAATGAAACGAGGAACGTTCGCTCACGTTGATATTCTGCGAGCTGAGCACGAGTTGATCGAGGGAAATCGTAGATCGTGTCTAGATCCGGATCTTGACTCGCTTCCTATGCTTAGTGTCCGCTAACCGTTGTCCACACATCTCCTCTACATCCTGTGTGATACCGTAAACGTCTTGAATGTATTAAATCAATTGCATGGATATGTATAGTAGTATATATTATATATAGTATCAGCTATTTTAAGACTTTGTATTTTTTAAATTTGAATTTTTATACTAAACTGTTATAAATGGTGATTAGTAAAGTTTGATGTGTGCAATAAGAGTCAGCGAGCTAGCATCTCGATGGGGGATTTTTATATCTGCAACCGCGATCGAGAAATTGAGTATATTGTTTCGTAGGCAATGTGTAAATAGACCAGAGCAGAGCGCAGTGCTGGGCCAAGCCGCTCGAGTGAAAACAACCATTTACAACATGGTACAAATACAATGATATGATTTGTAAACATTTACACTCTTTTTCTACTGTTTGTATGATATATTTGCCCTGCTTGGGTGAGTAGGAGATAATGGCGGATGAAACCGATTTGTATCATATTCTGTAGACCGTTGTCATTTTTATCTATTGATATAACTTTTTATCGATTTTAGGCTCTGTATTTATTGGAAGTCTTGAAAGTTGTATATTTTTTACTTTTCGTAACAGTTTCGACGAGAGCTTTTTTACTCTTAGACTTATTTCTATAGTGAGAGGACCAGGATTGCAGTCAATCAGCGAAACAATGAAGAATGATGCGGCAACATAGCGTAGCATAGCAAAGCAAAGCTGATGCCCGTCACTATGATTGATACATATTCATTTTGTTTGAGTAGTTACCATTAGTGCAATATATCGGGCTGTGCCTATCGTGGATTCGAGCCCACCTAGGGATAGTCAATTTTTCAACGTTCTTCTTGCAGTTGGTTAGTTGGCCGATTGATTTTCTCGTTTTTTTTTTATTCGTTCTGTCCATTGGCTCTTTGACTAAGCACCTAAGTAGATGTTATTATTTCGTAATTTTTTGTAACCGTGTTTTTGAAAAATATTTAAATTGTTTTTATGATTATTTTATACACTTTTATATGTTTGTTAGTCATTCTGAGGTAAGGTTTGAACTTGAACAACTTCTTTCTTTGGAAGTTCCTCGTTTACTATTTTGTTAGAAGTCAGACTTTTTATGTTTTTTTATAAATATATATAAAATGTCAATTTGTGTTTATTTGATAAACTACTGTTAAAAATCTATATGCTTTATTATTTACTCAACTCACACCGCTTCCACCAAAAATGCTCTAAACGATATTACCAATTTTGCAAAAAAATACCGCGAAATTGAAACAATACATTGAATAACGAATATTTTTTACTAGTAACTGCATCAATCAGAACCATAAAAAAATGTTTCCAGTACGTAGAGTCGCGTTTAATATACATCATTTTTCATTATTGTCGATTATTAGAGTAGCTTATGATGTAAGACCTCGCCTATTATAGTTGAATGTTACACAAAAATATCGAACACTAACGTACCCCATCGCAAACCCAATTTTCTTCATATTCCCAAAACCACAAGTAAACAAAAATCTCTTCAGAATTTATTCAAACATGTTATAACTGTGAAACTGTTGAAGTAGCGATACAAAACGATAGAAAATATACAAAACGATGACAAATAACTTCACAAATTCGATATCAACTCGTTCAGCATAACCGAACCAAAAACGACATTCTCACAGTTCACCGTCAAAGTCAACTTCTCGTCCTTATGAACCGTGACGAGCACCAAACTCGAAGATGTCACAGTTTGGCCAGCAAACCTACAAGACCACAAATCAATCAACGCCCCAAAACCCCCTGAACCTCACCTGAAATAATCCTGCTCAGACTCATCCACAGGCCCCAAATTCGTGACCTCCTTTATCTTCCCCACAACATCCTCGATCTTCCCCGACAGCGGACTCGAGTGTTCGCGCATCCCGCGGAGCTTCGATTGGTTCTCGCTGAAAAGACTCCTCGCCATCTTCACCGGTCGGATCAGCTCCCCGACTTGAGGCTTGACGCAGACGTTGAAATTCCCTAGGGAAGACACGATCTCGAAATTGGCAGGCTGGGTGGTGTCGTTGAAGTCCACCCCCAACGTGGCGGGCAGGGAAGCGTTGGCGGGGAGCCTCGCGATGCAGGCGAAGTCGTGGAGGCTCATCCCCGCGGCGAGGTTCTAGAAAAAACGAAGCTGGGTGGGTGTGACTGGGAAGCGTGGCTGCCTCACCTTCCTCCCGATTCGTACATCCGTGATGTCCTCGCTGGTGTTGTTGGTGAACACGACGTTTATGTTGGTCATGCCGGGGGAGTACAAATGCGGGCTCCTGGTGAACCTGTAGCTCGCCGAAAGCCCCCTGCCGCTCATGCGGTTCAGCAACTCCACTGGCTTGGTGTTCACGAAGCAAGGTTGGACGGCTTGGATGCCCACAGGCGCCTCCGCCGGGGTCCCCGGGGTGTAGAAACCTCCCAGAGAGGGCGTCATCACCGGCACGGCGTTGGGCATCTCGTCGAGATCCAGCAGGAGGTCCAAGTTCGATTTGGCACTCCCAGCGGGTTTCGATTGAGGTCTCAAGCTGTTTTTGATGGGCACGGATTCTGCTTCTTCATCGGAGGAATACACCTCGCCTTGCGATTCCTCCTCTTCCGCGCTGGATTCACTGCGAGATTCATTAAAGTATACGCGCACCAACTTCCGAACTACTTACTCTTCGGTTTCTTCCTGCTCGCTGGACTCCTCTTCCTCCGACTCGCTGTCTTCGTCACTAGAAGAGCTACTGGTGGATTCGGCAGCGCTGCTGCTGTTGGGGCTGGCTCCTGATTCCCACGAAAAAGCCTCTTTCCCCTTCTTCACCAAGGTCTTGCCCGAGCTCTCTGTGACAATTGGCTCAACATTCCTGACGTCACCAGGAGGTGCTTGTTCAGGGAACGACGGTAGATCTTTGTAACCGTTTGTTCTTTGCTTGATGTAATGTGATAACGACCCCAGCTGCAAATCTTCATCGTCTGAAACAGTAATTGGGGATTAGGAAAGTACTTCGAGTGCACTCGCAGTTAACGTCACCTGTCAGTTGGATTTTGAGCATCGGCGCCGGCTTGTTGGCTAAAAATATCCGGTGGGCTTGAGACCTGATCTTTCCTTCCTGGGCGGGTATGAATTGCTTGAACAACCTTGCTTTGTCTCTGATATCATAGTTCTGATCGTATCTTGCCAAATTGCAAATATACTGACACAGCAGCGATGTTTGTTGGGGATTAGTTATGTACAACTTAATCGCCAAGTTCATGACTTGCAGTTTCACGATGTCATGCTGTAAACGATCAATTGTCGATACTTTCGGCAACACAACGCAGAAAACTCACTTCATCTGGGAAAGTTTTAGCCATCTTTCGGAGAACATCCGGAGCTACTTGAGGAACTTTCTGAGAGTGTTCTCCTAAAAGCCATAGAATAGCTGCTCTGGCTTGCGCAACAGTTATGGTGTCGAGTAGTCTCGCCATGTGAGTTATGATTTCTTTAGGATCAGCAGCTTGAGTTTGTAGTAATCGTTTGATCACAACTACACTTTCTGCAACTACCGCCTCTGAAAGATTCGTTCGTTAACCACTGAAAGGTGGAACCACGAGAAAGTATTATCATTCTACCTCTGCATTTCGACTCATACTCCTCTTTTACCGAATCAGGACGTTTCGAACAAGCTTGGAAATGCTGTCTAAGGCGCTCAGCATTTTTATTGAAATCTTTGCTACAAAACTTACAGGTGTACATGAATTTGCCTTTACCAGCTCTGCCTTTGGATCGTACTTTCGAAAAGTACCCCCATATCAAACCAGATTTATCTTTCAACATTTTAACTTGCACTATGCACAAATTTGCCGCAGTTTCAAAATTCAAAAGTCACTGGCATGGGCATGCGCGTTGGCGCGTCAGAGCGCAAAGTGACACAGAACAATTTGTTGCAGTTGATGAGAATAAAAACTGGTAACCCAACGCAAACCCACTCGGGACTTTCGGGTCGTTAAGTTGGCATAATCAACAACAAGAGGCGATATTGTCGAAATTTTTGAATCACCCTATGAAATCAACTTCAAACTTGAATATCGACGAATGTAGATTATATCATCAAACTATGATTCGTTTTCAGTAGAAAATATTCGAGATTGAATTGAAATATGATTCAACTGATTTGTGCGTCACACTTACCATCTCTATTAGATAATAAAGAAACTAAACCACTGAGACAGGAATCAGTTACTTCAGAAATAGAACAGGCACACCGCCCTATAGCTTGAATTGTGGCTGCCACAAAATGTTTATCGCTGTTGGAAATATAAGTTTGCAGCTCCCTTAATATAACAGACACATTAGAGTCTGTGGTCAAATTAGTCAATATTTCCAGTTTCAATAATTTTATGTTCGTGGGATCGGATGTTCGGACAAAGAAACTTTTGAGATAAGGTTCGAACATTCCCTTGTTCCCAACTGTGATGGAAGAAATTGCGTTTAGCACGACACTCTGCACTTCAACATAGGACCTCAAAAATCGGACTAACGACTTTGCAGCTATCATGCTTTCACTTTTGGGAGAAGCATGATGATACAGCTGGGCTACCGCCATAACAACAGCCGCGTTTCTGGATTGAAGTAGCGGCCTTGTTGACCGCAAAAGCAGCCGATGGTCAGGATCAAGGCTGGGTGCTTGCTTTTCAGATGCCTCTGAACCCGAATCATAAAATTCACCATTCGAATCATTGGCTTGGGCCTACAAGTGCTTGAATGTAGGTCCAGTTAAGTACAGTGATTTGGAACTCACATGCAGATTTGGGTCTACAAACTGTGTCCTTGCATAGCGTGTTAGCATATCCACAATGGTCACTTGGCCCCACTCATCCACATCTACTAACAAGGCACACAGTTTCCTGAAGACTAAGTGAATCAAATCAACTCTTTCTGGACAGACTTCTGTGAAGGCCATGACTGCTGATCCTATTACAAGCACTGTCTTGTCAGCTAGGAGTTTTTGAATGACAGTCACTAGTTCTGATTTCAATTCTTGGTCCAAACTACAAAGAAGCTTCTGAATTTATTCACCCTTATCACAAGCTATCTGAAATGCACCTGTTTAACTTTGGTATAGCATGAGCTGCTGTTTTTCTAACATATGGAGACATGTCAGAAGCAGCATCTTTTATTGCTAACATCACAATTGGTGATATCATTTTAACCCTAATACTGGATAAAACTCTCAGAGCACCTGCTCTTATCAGTTGATTTGGTTCCTAAAATAATCCATTATATCTATGAAGAGAACTGTGACAAGCATACTTTTAGAGCTCTTTGAAAAGTTGATATTGACAGCAAAGCCAAGTCTTGTTGTTCCTCAGCATATCTCTCAAGATACACATAAACTAGTTTCTTTACTTCAATATTCTTAGACACAACGTTTTTAACTACAGCAGGAAACAAAACTGATGCATCACGACCTTTGGCAACCATCTACAACATAACATTATGAGAGAATCTTGAAAGAACATCAATTACATCACTAACCCCTATTATTCTCTTCATAGCTTCCAATTTCAAACTATCTTTATTCGAGTCCAACATTTCTTTGAGATCATCATGTCTAAAATGCAGATAAATGTATGATTGGTTATCTTGAGAGCCCTTAAATTGACTAACTTTTTGAAATCCGAATGAAAGAAGCCTCCTGAAGCTGGATCGACTGCATATTCAACCTCAGAACTGGAGCCATTATTATTTGCATTATTTGATGGAGAGGAAAGCATTTCTAGATTGCTTTCAATTGCTGAAAAGAGTTAATCAAAAATTTCTGGAAACGACATCAAAACAGTGAGTGACGTTTAATGATAATAGTTAGGTTAGAGTAGGTTAGGGTTAGAAAGTTTTTGTCGACTAGAGAATGACATGTAACATGACATAAACTCACTGAACATGAACACAGTTCGTTAGTCAGCAGAACAATGGCGATTCGATAACAGAATACAATTCATGCTGAGGATTAAAGAAGAAATAATGTTGAATGTAAATTGCATATAATATACCTACCAAAACCTGAGAATATCGTATATGCCATTAGGTCTTCCAGATAAAATCTTCCACAATCTCTTGGAATACGACTGAATTCAATCTTGCTTTTATATAGTTTAACTTTTTTCAGGTGAATTTAAATACAAAAAGTGGGAAATCCAGTAAACGAAATTTCAAATGGATTACAGAGTGATAACATCAAAATGAATTCGATAAAATTGGTTCTGGGATGACAGGGGAATCCAAAGAAAAATCAAAATTTTAGTTTATATATATTCGAGTACAAATATCTCACATTATTTGAAATAAACAAAACAAAAAAATAACAAACATAATATAATCATACATACTAAAACAAATATGTAAAAAGTATAAAGCAACGAAACTTTATAACAGTCCATAAATCAGTATCAATAAAAAAAAGTGAGATTACGCCAGCGTCATGCCCATGCACAACTTATGATCACGTCTATCACCCCAACCCCCGTTCCCTTTACGTAATTTGGTTTTCTTCAGTACATTGGAATATGTCACTATCAAATAATCCGGGTATAAATGCCTCTTTGCGGATTTCAGCACGTGCTGAACTTTGGAAATCACAGATGTCGACTTACAGTTATTTTTTTTATGGTGAACTCCACTGAAACAAAGTGAATATTCAGTCCATTAGAAAAGAAAACGATATGTTCGTATAGAGATAAGTGTAAACTCAAACCAATGAAATCCGTTTTTCATTCAGTTGTTTTTGTGCTTACCATTCACCAATGTGGAACACTCGAGGTGCCTTAGCAACCATAGCGTGAAGCTTTTGTTTTAAACAGTTTTGCGAAACATGCTGCAAAGACCAATCCCAATTGTAATCATCGTATTTACAAAAATAAGAAGCGCAGTCTATGATTTGCATCCAAGTTGACCTATTGAATGCCATTCCCATATTATGCTTGCTGCTTATCCATGGCGAAATTTCTACCTAAAGAACAATCACTCAATTGTGATACATAGAGGGTGAGTCACCACCAATATTTCTCATTCAACTTTCTTTGAATGTTTCCATCGGGAAATTGTATAATTGATTACGAGTTTAACTTCTTAACATTGCGAAAGAATCTAAAAAATAACCGAAAACCGTGCAGAAGTTGTGCTTGGAAAGTTAGGTTATCTAAAATTGGATGACTTGTTTTCAAGTTACTGTGAAGTGTGTTATATATTTCCAGCTATGTCTATATATATTTTGCACTAATTATATTGAAAGATAAATAAATGACAGCTATTTCATGCTTCCACCATTTTATATTCACCCTACACTTCATAATTACCTTTTTAGAATCTGCATAATAGTTGTAAGTTTTCAAGTATGTCCCGAGAGAAAGCACATTACAATATTTACAAGATTCCTTGTAGGTTTTTTCCATGAGTTTCAACATATGGATGAAATCTTCGGCGACATAGTGGTCTTCTTCCAATAAAATGATCAAACCCGTATGATTTCTTGTAATTTCGAGTTGGTTGAACACTCGATTGGCCTTCCACCACCAATGGTGTTTGGTTTGCGTGAATTTCGCTTCACGATAATGTCCGTAAACGTCAGGATAAAGTGCGTTGTTACATTTCTTCAGCGAAGCTCTGAGAAAAAAAATGCTGTTCAGTTAGTGTATACGAACTCGGCTACTACTTACTGATCTTTCTTCATGTCTCTGGGGCAATCTTTCGGGTCTTCCCCGGGAAATTCATTGGGATGCGTTTGTATCGAATAAGGATAAAATATTTGTATCACTTTGCAAAAATCAATGCTTTGGACTAGATTGTTCATTTCTTCATCATAAAAATCGTGTGAGAAGACAAGGAGAGCTTGGGATATACCAGGTGCTTGTGCTAGACTTACTATTAGATGTCGAAGATAAGTAATTCGATCATGAATCTACAAAAAAAAAGTAGCTTTTTCTCTTGAAGTGTTCTCACTTCCGATAAATACCTGTACAACTATAACTATAGAATCGTTTTGCAGTGGCTCAAAATTATTTTCGTTGTGGACAACTTGTTGTAAATTGTATTGTGCAATGCTTCGTTTGATATCAGATATATTAGGCGTACTGGTGTAAAAGACATTGGTACTTCCATTAGTCTTGGTATAAGTGACATTTTTTGGTTTTGATGATAAAAATTTGTGCAGTACAGCTGGAACCATGCTCAAAATTGCTGCGTTACTATCGTTGACGTCTGAGTATTGAGGTGAGGATCCACCAAAGCTCAGAAAATTTAGTTGGAGCCATATGAAAACAAGGATGAAAATGATTAAGCCGGCTCGTATCCATGATATTCCACTTCTGCGACGCCATATCTGGCTACTTCCACTGCTCATCATACAGCATATCCACAGTTATGATACTTGAAAACAATTACGAATTATTTTAACATTCAAAATGGTATTGAGATGACCAAAATGTTCGGGAATATTATGTTTGGTGAGACTTGAAATAAATGAACACAACACATTACTGAATGTTTATTAAACGATACCAAAGGTCACTAGATGAATAACACAACACATGATGATAAACAGAAGGGAAATACATGCTGCATGCAATTATTACTTCGTTAAGAGTCTTTTAACGATATATATGAAAGATGTTTTATCATTTCATTTTCCGTTGATTCATATCTGTGTTACTGAATCATTACAAAACAAATATAATCGACAAATTATTAATCACCATTCTCTGATATTAATTGAATGCAAATTTGACCAGTTAATCAAAATATGGAAATTGTTGTCAATAAAAAAGTAACACTGAAATGTATGGTCTTGAAACAGGTGCCTAGGATATCTGTGTAGGATATAAAAGTTATCCTACTATATTGATAATTATAACACCCTTAACCTTCGCGATTATAAAAATGAGTCAAAATATTTCATAATTCTCCAAACACTTACATTTCTATGAAAAGACAGTCTCCATTATCAATGAATTCATTTTCACTTCCCTTTAAATCCTTGTTTTTAAACTCCGATTTGCACTAATAAATAGAAGTGACGTATTAATTGAATATAATATATGTTGAGCATGTTTGGAATGAAAACAAAACCCCAACCCAATACAAACAATTGTTCTTTGACATTGACAAAGGCTAGATTTTAGAAAGACCTGAATTCATCGTATACGGTAAAGCGGTAAATTCGAATTACTGATTTTTTTCCGATTTTTATTGAGAAATTGTTCAACTCAATATTTCGCGGTAATTCAAATACACCATTATTAACGAATTAATTTCGATTGGTACATGCGAATGGAAGAATATTGCCCTGTACATGTCATTCTGAAGGATCATTTATTTTGATCAAACGTCAAACGGTGAATTTCAGGTGTTAAATGGATTGCTGATTAAAGTTTATATACGTAAACCATATTAAAACATTGCCAAGGTGGACTGTAGATAAATAATAACCATTGATAACCTTGAAACATTTTGACCAATTGACTTCTGCCCATCAATATTTATGGTTTAAATTATTCTAGAAGCTATTTGCATACAAAACTGAATTTCATCGTTACTCGAATATAAAAATCTGAATTACTTGTTCATAAAATTTTTCAGGCATTCACTATTGTTATTGCAACAATAATGGTTCAGGTAAGTAATTTGTTTTATTCTCTACGTGGATTATAGAACATGTACTATGAACTTTGCATGTTTTGCTGTTTGAACCCATTTTCCAGTTAGTTTATTTCATAGGTCGAGGTTTTCAACACCAAAAACAAGAAATTGGGCGATATCAATGTTTCCAACAACACAAAGGTGAAAGAAATCAAGACCAATGTAGCTAAAATAGCTAAAATCCCTGTAGTCCGCCAGTCTATTAGGTCTGACTTGAAGGGAAAAGATTTGTCAGATGATTTGACCATTCCTAATGTAGAATCAGTCAGGAAGGTATATGTTAAAGATCTAGGACCACAAATAGGATGGAATACAGTATTCCTCTTGGAATATGCTGGCCCATTGGTTATCTATGGGCTAGTTTCCACCCAGCCATGGATTTTGTATGGAAGCAGCACTAAAGATACTTCTCTATCAACAACTGCCAAGTAAGTGGAGTGATTTGGTGATCAGGAGTATTTCCTAATGACTGTGATTTCAGAATTGCTTTGGGTTGTTGGTCAATACACTACATTAAGAGAGTATTAGAGACTTTGTTTGTCCATCGCTTCTCTCATGGTACCATGCCTCTCAGAAATCTCTTCAAGAACTGTGGGTATTACTGGGGGTTCTGCCTTTACGTGGCTTACCATGTGAATCACCCCCTTTTCACTGCTCCCTCAGCTGTGATGCAAATTGTAGGAGTGTCATTATTCACAGTAAGCCCCCAGGTTGACTGTCTTGTGTAATGTTCTTATCATTATTACTCATTTCAGCTGTGTGAAATCGGAAATCTGAGTACTCACATCCTGTTGAGAAATCTTCGTCCTGCTGGCAGTACCGTGAGAAAGATCCCAATACCAAACGGTTTTCCTCTCACTAATCTCTTCAACTGGGTGTCTTGTCCAAATTATACTTATGAAGTTGGTGCTTGGGTTGGATTCACCATTCTAACCTCGTGTTTACCAGGTAAATATCTTTATCTGTATTCAGTGGAGTGAGAATGAACAAATGTTTTTTTTTTCAGCTGGCTTATTCACGCTTGCTGGATTTTACCAGATGGCTGTATGGGCTCTTGGAAAGCATAGGAACTACAAGAAGGAGTTTCCTGAATATCCCAAGCAGAGGAAAGCTATTATTCCATTCTTGCTGTAATTCAATGCTTTTTGACTGTTTTCTTTCATGAAATTGTGGGGTTATATTATGTTTTACTTTTTTTGTATTCATGTTTCTTGCCGTTGGTTCAATAAAAGTATTCCTAGAAATCACTGCGTCTTATTGATGATTGCTTCTGAAGAGTTTTCAGAAATACGTTTTCGAAAAGTCAAAAACCGATTCATGCTTCTAAATAGGGTGATATTCATATTGCAAAATTATCGATAATGGAAATTTTGTTAGACAAATTTGACATTCATGGAAAGAAACTCAAACATTTTGTAAAAATATTTAATAATACCCTCGAGGCAGATAATCGGAGTATTTAAAAATACTATGGAAGTAAATGATTATGACCAACCGAAATGTGAAAGATGATTAAGTCATGTTCACGATTCACAAAATTTCATAACAATATCGTGGCTTGAGTAATTCGTAGCATATCATTGTTGATACTGAAACTATAAAAATCACAGATGAATTATTCAACACACTGAGACACCTGATAAATAAAACAGACAATAGATTTCAACGTACAATAATATAGAAAAGTAATACTGTTTATAAGTGATGTATCAAAATTATGTAACTCCTCTGAAATACATATAAAATAATAATCATGTGGAATAATCTTCATTTTATACACTGTAGATATTAAATAACTTTCTTGTATAGTATTTACGGTAATAATGCACTGAACAGGATCGTTAAGCTGGGGAAGATAACATTTCACCCTGCATTTGACATTTTAGTTGCTTCTAGAAGATCTAGATCATTTAAGAATAACGTGACAATAAAAAGGAATAAAACATGGTAGTAACCAGGGGATGAAGGGAGATGGAGAACGCGACGTCAGGAAGACAGTTCTGGAATGTTCGAGAAACGTGATTGTCAAAAACAGACTTCTAGAAGCGATGTTAGTTGAATAAGAGTGTCAAGAGGAAAATTCATTGCATGTTTGCATTTGAATTACGATTTTTTTATAGAGATCTTCAATTTTAAACTACATTTTTGGAAGTATATGTTGGTTTATATAATTCCACTCAATGTTAGAACAGGCCACAACAAACAGACAGACCCTGTTAGGTAAGTTATGGTGGAGCCTACACTCCAAAATGCTATGCTAGCAAAAATTGGCCCCAGAGCTCTTGCCAAGGCTCCCAGAGACCGAAAAATACCCATAACTGTGCCCTTCTGTTGTTCATTCCCATGTTCAGAAGCCAATGTCATGATACTTGGAACCACCAAGGCAGTTGCTAAAATACGAGCCATTGACAGTTGACAAATTGACACTGATTCATAATGTTTACTTACAAACTGCAAAGAAAAATAATCCCAAGTAGAGGAGGATGGGTCCAGATGCTAAACCAACGAAAATGAATGAAGGAATTATCAACCACAATCCTGCAACTGCAGTAGATTTAGTTTTTTCCTGTGGTATCCTCCTCACATAACCACCCTGTATAACAGCCATTACTAGACCTACAAGTGCATTAGTTGAAACCAGTTCATAAACTTGTGAATTCAACTCACCTATTGTGAAAAACATCCATCCCTGTTGCATGGAATTGTAGTTGAAAATGTGATGGGTAAGGAATGTTAATGTGAATTCTAAGCCACTGTATATAAATAGATATACAAAATAGACTATACCCAGCTTTTGGAGTTCTTTTATTCGTTGTGAGTCAACATTAGTCACAGCAGTGAAATGGAAGAGATCTGATATACTTATTAATGCCTTGGCATTTTTGAGAGTTACATTCAAATTACTGGCTCTTTTCTCCTAAAATACAGCTCTTCAATATTTTTGAAATACTTGAGATTATAAATTTCCAAACCTTGGGCAATGATTCTTGGAAAAAAGCTATGAAGAAAATCAAATCTGCCAATGATAGGAATAATGCAAATAGAGCTGGTATAACAAACCATTCACCAGACTTTCCTTTAGCCCAAACTGCAAAAATGGCTCCTATCATAGGCCCCAAAATGAATCCCAATGAGAATGCCAGACCAACAAATGCCTAAAAACCAGATTTTGAAATATCAGTACCACTTATTTCAACAAAATCTGACTTAAAGCACATTTGTATGCATAATATAAAGTATAGTACCATTCCTTTACCCCTTGTTTTAATTGAAGAGACATCAGTCATTATTGCCATACTGAGGGATACATTTCCTTTACTTATTCCTCCAATGAATCTTGCAAAAATGAATATGACTAAATTGGAAGACAAAGCCCAGCACACATAAGACAATGAAATGCCAATCTGAAAGAAACTTTTTACTATTCTTGAAGATCATTGATAATTGGTTTATTTACCAAACAACCAATCATCACTTTTTTTCGGCCAATTACATCCGATATGCCACCTACTATTGGGGCGGCTATGAATTGTAGGAAGCTGTACATGGAACCAAGAAACCCACCTAATAAGATAGAATTGTATCTTTCTGGGGCTCCCACAATTGTTTGGAAATAACGAATTTGATTAGAGAGCCACCCATAGAGTCCTAGACTGTCGTTTTTTCTGTAATGGTCCATTAGGCTTGGTAGTAGAGGTAGAATCATTGTAAACGCTAGTAAATCCAATAAAAGCGATACAAAAATAACGTATACTGTAAAATGCACTTTTCCCGTTGTAACCGACATGTTGCGAAGTTAAAAAATGACTTATTTCGTCTAGTAAATATTAATACTTTCTAAACTTTCTTTCCTGTTTATATCTCAATCTACGACTCGATGCCCCACTTTCTCATTCTGCGGAACTTGATAAAAATGTTAATTCAGGATGTATAACAAAAGCTTATAAATTATATATAACTGCAAAGATAAATTATCAAAATAATATAATCTAGCCCATCATTTATTATAAATTGTATTATCTCTGAGGTTAGTGGATAATTCCAATTACCGCATCCTACAGAATGCATAGAGTATAGATTCATAAAGACCAGACTTCCAAGGCCAGCCACTCATTCTGTGCATCGAACGACAATCGATATACCCGCGACGAGAAATTGTTTTCTGTTTTCATACAAGATATAATTTTACATTTTCATATTTGAGGAAATTAATGGTTTTGGTTTGTATTTTGTGACACGTTTTAATAGAAAGTGGCCAATTGGGATAAACAGGATGGGGAATATTGAAGTGAGACATTGTTTTGTTCAATTTATTTTCATTCATTCATAACTGAAATCAATTTGGTAAGTGACAAATTGAAACGAGATTATTCTAATTATTCCCAGCGCAGCTTCCGAATGTGGTGCTTTGGAATCGTACTTAAAAAAATAGAACATTGAAAAACCATTTCAAAAAATAAAATCTATGTATTATCAATACTAAAAATTAAAAATTCGCATCATACATCGATGCTTTACTCGGAAAATCACAAAAATCAGAATTTTAGCACAAACGAAATCACTAAATTTCACGATCTATTCAAGATACTTAAGGTCTAAGTAAAATAAATAAAAAATTTCAACTAATCACAAACTCTCGCGCATCCACAATCTCAACAGTGTTTATCTCTCTAAATTTAATGAACATCAATTTGCTTCTTCAAGTATTATTGCTTGTCGCCATTGTCACGAACACCTGTTGGAAATCGGCCAATTCCTGTCCCAGCACGTCTATCCCCTGGCCCGATCTCACTGGTTCACCGTCTTTCTGAGGTAGCGGTGCTTTTTTTTTCTCCGCCTCGCCGCTGTCAGGCCTCCTGACAGCCGTCGAAGTCTTAGCAGGAATGACAGGTTTGTTGGGGGGTATCGGAGGCGGAACGCCCCGAGTGGCGGCGCTTTTTTTCGGAGGCGTTTGCGGCGCCGCGGAAGGTGTCTGGAATTGAGTGTGAAAGCTGCCGGCTTTGGGAGGGGTCCGGATCGCGGAGTTCTGCGTCGTACTCTGACTAGCGCTGGACTGCTGATTATTTGCCTGCCAACGCATTGGAAATCGGTTTTTGTTTGTTTTTGATGGCAATTTAGTCTTGGGAGATAGTTCTGACAGATTTGGTTATTTTTCAATGCCACTAGTGCAAAATAAAACGTATCTAGCTCACTACTGAGCAGTTTAAACATTGATGGAAACATTTAGGCATCAATAACTATGGCAACTTCACAACGATGCCAAATTTATTTGGAGATAAATCGTTCATAAGGTTATCCAATTTTAGTGTACATATTGTCAAGATATATATTTTTCAAAATCCAATCCAGTATGAGGTGATCCACAAAACACCTTCTGTACGGGACAATATTTTATAAAAACAATTTGCATGAAAAACTCTTGGGGATATTTTCAATTCTGATTTCAATCAAATTCAAGAATATTATTCAAAAATCTCAGAAACCAGCTTCTCTTGAGTTTTCAGAACGAATTTACCTGCCCAGATCATTAGTTCGATATGTTTTCAGTGTTGTTTTTATGTATACGATTTTCTAATCAAAGACTAAGATGTTATCTTAAAAAAAAAACAAATGACTATTTAGATTAGATAATTAGAACTGTGTCAAAAACTGTGCGAAATAAAGGTTGAGTATAAAAACAGCGAAAGCCCTTTCACTATAATTCTTTCTTGGCCTTATATAAAAAGTTTCCTCATAGTGAATAAAAACGCTTTATTATTATAAAATGAGAAGCATCTGAGATAAGAATCGGAAAATATTAAGGAATATCTTATTCAACGAAGATTATTGGTGATTCCCTAAATGACAAAAAAAATGCTCGGACCTGCAATTCTCCTTCTCGACAGTAAAAAATATCACAAATTCTTGTCACTGACTCACCTTGACAGCCAGAGCTGGCGATGGAGCTACTGCCGTTTGTCTGAGAGCCTGCCCTGGCATAACAGACTGTGCAATTCCGGTTGCTGAAAAGGTGTCAATGAAAATCAACTGAGACTTTCGCTATACGAGGAAGAAATCGACACTTACTGGGCCCCGAAACTGGTACACTCGAAACAGTGGCTGTGGGCTGAACAACTTTGGTGACGCTACTCATTATGGAAGCTCCGCCATCACCGGGTATCAGGGCTCTACTTCGTAACACCTCACATTCTGCTTTCATCCTCTGTAAACCGGCTTCCAACTCTTGACACCTTGAAACAACTGATTTATTTGGGATTTCCTTAACTTCCTCCACACTTACCTGGCATCTTTTGTCGCCAATTGAGCTTTCAGAGTTTTTTTCTCGTTTTCATAAACATGCAACTGTTTCTCCAACTCAGCTTCCATCTGAAGTGATTTCTTGCTTTCTTCTTCCAAGCCTTCTGCCATGGTGTCAATTCGTGATTTTTCTTCTGATAATATCTGCAAATTGTTCATTTTAATTATGTCTCACCCATAATTCATTCAAAAGTTACCTGTGCTAAATCCTCACTTCGTTTTCTCTCCTCAATGTATTTCACTATTATTTTCTTTCTTTCAGCAAGAAGCAATAGAACAATTTGTTTTTGTCTAGCCCTTTCCTCATCTGCCATTTCCACTTGCTTTTTTACTTCTTTCTCCAATTTCTTCCTAGCATTTCGCTCCATTTCTAGTTCCTGCCTCAATCTGGTTCTTTCCATTTCTAAACCATATGTTATATCATCTCCTTGAGCTGTGTCATGTTCATGTTTGCATTTTTCTTCTTCCAACTCTTGTATAACCTTCAAACATCCAACAAATCTTCAATAAAATAATGTTTTTCCAATTCAAAAACAAATAATACTACTTTTATATAAGAAAGTGAGTAATCCCAAGTTAGACTCTTAGAATAAATGAAATTGATAACTGACTCACTTTTTTATGTTTATTTTCTGCTTCTTTCAATATATTTATCATATGTTGGTGGGCCCAGCGTTGTTGTAATACTAGTTGTTCGAGGGCTTGTAGTTGCTGCTCAGCTGCCTGTGCCATATCTTTTTCACTCACTGGGGGTTTTGCTGTTGGTCCATCAGCTATGCTATCCCTGAGCAATGCTGTATATGGATCTGCCATAACAGCTGGTCTATATCTTCCTACATTGACTACTTGTTTCAACTTCTCTGACTGCAATACACCAAGAATTATTAAGGGGTGTTCATTGAGAGAGCATGAATTGAATATTACAACACACCTTAAGAGCTGCAATAGCTATTTCTCTAGCTTGAATTTCTCCTTCAAAGTAAGTAACAAATTTAAGTAAATCATTTTTCGATAGTTCCATTTTAGGGTTCCTCTGTGAAAGAAAAAAAAAAAGTGAGTAAATTAAATTTGGAATGTTAATGATTCAGACCTTCAAAGTTGCACTAGTATTTGCTCTGTCCATTTGTTCATATTGATCAATCCCAGGGGAAGTTCCTTGGTCGACAACGGCCGTTGAAGAGGACTCAAAATCCACGACCCCTACACCTAAGCTACCCATCCAGTCAATTCCTACATTGTTAGTGGCCATTTTGGAGGATTTCAGTTATTTCGCACTTTTCCAGCGTTATCCGCTATGTCGAATTCATGACTCCTCTCCTTCATGTATTTAATTTGATTTATGGATCCGATCTGAATGCTAAATTTGGCATTTTCTTTGACAATGGAAACAAAACAACACTTTTTAGGTTAATAAAGACAATCGATTACGCTTCACGGAATCATAAAACTAGTTCACGAATCCCAAAGAAATTTGTTTCATGTTTCGACACTGAAGTTCAAATGTCATTACTAAGTCTGTCATTTTTTGTCTGCGACTGACACGGGTCAAATTTGTTTCACGTTTCCTTCAACTCATTCGATAACAGACCACTTATAGAGCATGTGCGGCACGCCATAGAACGGATTAGCAGGAAAAACAACTTTAAACGTTTCTGTTTTGTCAACTTGTATTGTGCTCGAATTGATAATTCATACCGTGTTTTGCTCTGGTAGTTTATTGAATTTTTGAAAAAGCATTCTCTACGCAAAGAACTATTTCTTTTCAAGTTGTTTTCGAGAAACACGAGAGATAATTCCAAATAGTGATCATACATAGTTTAGTAAATGTGAAAAACAATTACCTAACCACCCAAAAACCCGGATATGTTAATTGAATTTGATCTGTACGAACAAAAGAATGAATATTTTGAGTAAATGAATGTAATTGAATTAGAATGAACATAATGACGTATTCATATCCATGCATTTCTATATGAAAGGTTGACAGAAAAGCGTCGTGTTTTGAATCTATAAAGAGGCGCTCAAGCAGAATATTTTAATTACGCAGGGATGTTCTTCAGTTAACAAGTGGTATACATAGGACGAACTGTGGTGGATATTCACCCAATGTAATTTCATTTTTGATATTATGTTTGAGGCGGTGTCTGGTTTCGATAATACTGTTTACTTTTGTAGAAATACAGGTAATTATACGCGATATAATATTTCAAAACACCATAACGGATTTGGTATACCAACAATTTCATCAGGGGTTTTTTAATATCTTCAAAAACTTTTATTCGAGAGTATACAGTCGAAAATTTAAGAAAACACGGCGGTATTTTTTTTGAAGGTTTTTGATAGCTACTCAGGCGGAAGATACAACCAACAACAAGCATATATGTTACCGAAACTACCTCCTATCGATACAGATTTATGGTGATGAAATCCTGAGGAAAATTAAACTTCATATTTCTTTTTTCGTGTCATTAGTTTCCGTCTCCCTCTCACACCGATAGGACTCCGAACTTTTGCTCGATGGTTTTATCTCTTTTTGTGACGAATTCTCAGGAACTCAAATATTTTGTATGAGACCATGATTGGACCGGTATTTATTGGGGCGTTTAGAACTCCAATTCTGCAACTTGCGACTTCCTAGGCGAACGATAAGTTTGGCATTCGCCATTCAACAAACAAGCACGTTATCTTACATCGTTAATCATTCGCGCGACCTTGAGCAATGCCTTTTTCACGAAATGCGAGTCTTAAAGATGTTTCGTGTCACCACAGAGTGTGAGCTAATATTTATATTTACTCTGTGCTGTCACCTTGAAAACAAAAGAATAGAAATTGCACTAAGTAATGAGAAAGACAAAGACCACACATGTATTGATAGTTGCATAATTATCAGGTATTGAAGATAACGAACAGTGAGTTGTCAAATACACGAAATAAATGTGTGTTTTATGTGTTATTTCCTACACATGATGCTGAAAAATAATCCATCGGGATTTGGGTACGATTTGGCGTGAGCCGAACCGTTTACATCACTGAAAAACAAAACGACGTTCTCGGGAACAGTGTAAGGGTAAAATGTGCGACAAAACGTTCGTAAATTGGCTAACACAAATTGCCAGATAGAAGTGATATAGCAGTTGCAGTCGCCATAGCACTTGCTAACAATATAATTTACGAAATTCATTAAATTAATGCTCGCCTGTTTACAGCTTCAGCGTTATTTGTCAAACAACAGTGTGTCTGTAAAAATGCAATTGCGAACAATCAATTACCTAAATGAACGGGATAGAATTCACACTGTTGACTAAATGGATGTCACAGAGACACTGGCGAAATGTATCACCACTCCCATATATGAGTCTTCACACTACAAATAACATTTTTCTGCTTACTCAAATCCAATGATTTTAATTTCGAAATCGGTTGAAGACACTGACGTTTCTTTCATTGACATTTCACGTCACAAATTGTCATTTGTCAATCATCTGACAATGACAACTTTTATTCACTATAAATTCCTATATACGATGAAATTAGGTAGGTTTACTAAAGCACACTGAATGAAATAGTTGCTCAAATATTTTCTGTGACGACAAAGCTGAGTGGAGATAAAACATTGCCCGCTAAGTGGATACACAAGAGAGTGTGTAGGATCCAAATTTTTCCAGAACGAATATCTATATTTAGAAACAACCGAAAACGAGAACGTAATTGAGCTGGCGCTCGTTCTGATTAAGATTGAAGCATAGTTGGCGCTGGTGTAGAAACAATGACGAGTGGAAAAAATGCCATGATGGACGTCTGAACTGAGCCTTCAGTCCAGAGGTTAATTCATATTAATGGGGTATCTAATATCCTGCTCGAGGAAGCCATTCCGCACCGCCCTGTGCTTATCTGGCCGCCGTGTTATTATAATGAGTTAACTACAATTAGTAACTTCGCTGATAATGGGACTATAGCTGTCATCAACTTCCGCTGAATTGAATACCTCTATTCTCTTCGATTCGGCTGGCCGAAAAACTCATCCTTTATATTGATTGATGAACGATTAATTACATTTTATCTAGCGGATGATCGGCTATCTACACCGGACAAATATCGGGAAACTGTCTGTACACGATTATTAACTATATTTTGAACCTTCCGAGCTCCGTCATTATAGAAATTAGGAGCATTCATTTTCATCACTACAAACAGATTATTTGCATCGACAGATAAATGGACGATTTGATCTCACAGTTACGGTTATTGGACCGGTATTGAGGCAACCCTAACAGTATTCCTGAATCTGGTGAAAATGTTTCTTGGTGACTTCGACTTTACACTGCATGAATGTGAAGTTTGAAATTTTGGCGGAGGCGCAATATCGAAATTAATTTTAATTCATTAGAGATCGACGAATGAAAGAAGTGAATTTCGCCCATTGTACTGTCACATTCTTCATCCTTAATGTTTACCCTTCCTATTTACTTTCAATCCACTCATTTCAATGATTTTTAAACGAATTGATTGGCGATACATTAATTTGCATTCGGAGAAATTCGAAGTTTTGGCGAAGGTACAGGTTCGAATTTCATTTTAATTCATTAAAGATTTGATAGTGAAAATACTCAATTTTTCACAGTGATCAACATTATACTGTGATATTCTTTATAACTAATGTTAATTGCTCTAGATTACTTTGATTCACGTGTGAAATCATTCATTTCAATGAATTTTTATACGAAATGCTTGAGTGTCAAGAAATTCGAAGTTTTGGCGGAGGTAGAGGTTCGAATTTCATTTCAATTCATTAGAGATCTGAGGGTGGTAAAAAGAGTCAAGTTTCCAGTATGAAAAATCGGTTGAAGCGTTGATTAGGAAAGCGTTTTTTCCACCGATGGGCAAGACACTCTGACACCTGACACTTCCTTTGTGAATGCCTACTCCTCTATCCCGTATCAAAGGAATGGCAGACCAAAAACATGATTCGTAGCGTATCAGAAAAGCTTCGCTTTCAGCGCCTGGTCCCTCTTTCAACTGAATTATTATCCTTTCTCGTGAAAGTTTCGCCATTTACTCCTGGCTATCCTCTCAGAAGAATGGTCGCGTATATTTTAATTTCTGTCATCCGCCGACTCGTTAACAAAATGTTTTGCTCGAGTCAAAGTAATCCAAATAGAAATTCCCGAAACTTTCCCCTCTCGATTAACATTCGGCTGAGAGTGGCTTAATGCACGTTTTCGTGTAAGCGGTCTAAGTGGATTTTGAATGAAATTCGTCTCACACTATCGGAATGTTCGAAATGGATAGATTTGAGGAAAGTTATTCCGTCCGATAGTCCGAAAAAAAGAAAACGAACTACAGAATCACGTTCAGCACGTCCTAACCTATCACAGCGTTTAATATATCATAGATAATTCCGTTTCATTACTCATTATGATTATTCATATTGATCAAACATGATAATGCAGGTATGAAAGATGAGATTTTCAGAATTAAGGGAATTTCAAGATATAATCACCACCTGAATTACAGCAGTCTGTTCAACAGTTTGGAAACTACCTGGGGTGACTGATTCTCAAATTGGTATAACGATGAAAACTTAAGAACCTGAATTTCTTTCTTGCGGCAGTTTCTAAACTTTCCAGTAATCTCCCAGAGTATCTGGACTCTTCCAGTAATAAAACCCTACGCTTCACGCCCATGACTCCAAAATAAAATATTTTAATGATACTAACCCATAATTAGCGAGAGATAAGGTTGTAATAGATGCCTTGTTGAATAAGAACATGACATTTTTCTTCGATGAACTATTATCTCTAACTCCTACCTTCCTTGATAATCGTCGAACTTTCATAACAAAACTTTGACATCGGTTATTTCTGAGTTGTAGAGGGTTATTCAAATTAAACACTCACCGATGTTATCTTGCCGAAATGTGAAGCTTATTTTTATTTCCATCATAAAATCCGTCTTGAAACATCACGTTACTAAGCAACATTCTTCAATATAATATATAAGAACAACATTCACTCCACATATGAGAATACAAAGTTTGTCAACTTTGATCAGGTAACAAGCAATGTCATTTGTATGTCAGTTGTTGAAAAATCAAACCAGAGAGATCTTCAATGTCACTACTACTATCTGTTTGACAACAATATCAAGCACTGGCAAACTTTTAACTCGTCATTTCTTGAAGGAAGATGGATTTCTAGCACCAGAAAACAATTATAAAGTATATTCTCTGTTATTCCACTATTTGCATTAGAGTGGACACGTATGACGTCAGTTGTTGACTCGATTAAGTGTCTGGATCAACCAATCGAAGTGATACTTCTGTCCTCAATTACTCTGTGGTAAGATCCATCAAGACCATTTGACAAATGACAACAGTTAACAGCTGTTTAGAATAACGAATCTCTAGAGTTTGTATTTATTTCGAGCTGTATAGTTTGATGCATATCTATTCATCTTGCTGCGACATTCATGACAAAAACACGCTCAAGAGGCGGAAAATACGTAACATAACCCACTCTATTGCCCCATCACATCGTCTGGAAGACAAGCATGGAAACGGGTTCGCAGACAATCTGGAAAAGTGGAATCTTGTGGATGACGTGCATATCTGGACCGGTTGGGATGACGGCAAAAAAGTAAATTGATCGATTAGGATGATGACGAGGTGGAGGTAAAGGGCAGCCGTGGGGCGCTGGACATTCCAATTTCCTGTCGCCAATCAAGAATTGGACGCTAAATGCTTACCCTTAAAAATTCAGTATACGCGAAAATGCAGCAATAAGAAAAGTCGGCAGAAGTTCTTGGTCTTATTTTCCTTCAAAGGTTGAGATGTGAAGCGAGACATGAATCACCATAGGCGGACGGAAGATATGAGGATATATATAGAAAAGGATATTGTTTTACATGAAGGATGAATAAAATCAAATTTATAAAAAGTTTGTATGACAATTTGTTCTTATATGCAATTCTTCACATTTTTTTAACAAATAGGCCATATCACAAAATCATAAATCCGCTATTGTGTGAAAACCTTATTTTTACGACTATTGAAAAATAACGTACTTGTGACGTATCAACGCTGACATAACCTCAAATATCATCATAATCTGATTTGTTCAAGTTTTAATTTTGACGAAATCAAAAAGGTACTAACATAACCTATAAAATATTTGAAAGGTGCACCAATGTGTTCCGCATACCGTGGCCGTTTTACAAATCAGGCTAACATTCAGCAACTTGTCTTTAACGAACTTTAGAGGTACCGATCAAAAGTCAATAGCCAATTTATACAACTTCACCTCCGAATTCATAATGAATGCCTCACCACCACTCTCAACTTTCCACCCTGCTCCTGGATTATATTCTTTGATATCCCCCGTGCACGTCTTCTTTTGTGCTTCGCATTTCGTTAACAACGCGAAAAAAGCGTCATTTTGAATATCGTCTTACTGAAGCCATTTTCGCTCCGATCTATATTTTACTATTCGTGCTGAGCATTTTTCATTCGAGATATTCGAATCGTTGAGTGAGACAGCCATCAGTCAGCTGCCAAAAGGGTCAATTAGCAAAACTGAACCCTACTTTAGGTCTCAAACACTTTTCATACCTATCTAAATGAATTTCAAAACGTCAAGTATTGCATTGTTTTCTTACTGGCCTATCCAAGATGCCTGAAGCTATCAAACAGATAAATTCCAGATTTTTGTCGGCCCGCTTCATCCGTGTTTACGTGATTATTCAAATGATTAATTGTTTCATTATCATTTGGAACAATGTGCTCGAGGATATAAATCAAAATAAGTTTGTAATTTGCTACCATTCATAAATTTCCCGGAACCTATTAGCGTTGCATTGTGGGATATTTTACTCTTCGATCTGAATCAATAGTGAGTTGAAGTAATCACAGTACGTGAAAATGATGTGGAAGTAGTTCATGGGGAAGAATCTCGGAGTGGGCGACATCTGCATCTGATTCTTTGGAAATACTCGAGGTGTGACCAACAAACAAACCTGTGTGTATTTGTATTTCAAGAAATTCGTCTAAAAATGGTATTTATGCGTCTCAAAATAAAATACATTTGAACTCGTTTCCGTCATCACCCGAGAGGTAGAGTTCTCAATGCGTTGCATTTTTTAATGGAAGCATCCCCAGTAGGCCTACAAACCATCAATGTGAAAAATATTTACCCCTTCCAGAAATTGAAATCAATTCCTGAAATTCGTTTATTGGCATTTGTACAAAATTGCAAAATGCACTCGCACTTAATTGTTTCAGATTTCGTGTCTGAATAGTCTACGCGGCACTTATTTCACGTTTTACAGTTATTTCACTGCATTTACCCCTTCCAGAAATAAAATAATTTCTGAAATTCGTTTGCTGGCATTTATACAAAATTGCAAAATGCACTTTCTATTGTTTGATATCTGAAATGAATAACTCCTGAAAAAAATAAATCCTGAAACGAATTAATACCTGAAATAAATCAATTCCTGAAATGAAGTAATTCCTGAAATAAAATAATTCCTGAAAGAGAATGATTCCTGGAAAAAAAATCCTAAAATGAAATAATTCAAGAATAATTCCTGAGAAAGAATAATTCCTGAAAAAGAATAATTCCTGAAATGAAATAATTCCTGAAATGAAATAATTCCTGAAATGAAATAATTCCTGAAATGAAATAATTCCTGAAATAAAATAATTCCTGAAAGAGAATAATTCCTGAAATGAAATAATTCCTGAAAGGGAATGATTCCTGAAATAAACTAATTTCCGAAATGAAATAATTCCTGAAATAAAATAATTCCTGAAAGAGAATGATTTCTGAAATAAAATAATTCCTGAAATGAAATGCACTTCATTTGGAAACTTGTCATCTTAATCGTCAGGCCTACCTTCTTTTTCATGAAAAAGTGTCGCAAGTAACAAGTCGTTTAACAGACAGTACATCAAAATACTGAAAAAAATGTTCATTTTCGAGTTGAAATCCTCAACATCGCAGTAGCAAAAGTAACAGTCGTCTCCAGTGCGATGGTACAAATCAAAACTACAATCGAAAATGCGCTTGAAGAAATCGAGCATGCCGTCAAGTGATTCACAGCTAGAAGTTCCATCGAAATTCAAATGCGGTGGGTCGAAAAGCGAATTTCTACCTACATCAAGAACTAGGAAGACTCCCACGACCACGAAAAACACTGTCATACCGACTTCTTAAGGTGACGGCCTCTTTTGCAGAGAGGAAAACTTACAAACACCAAAAGTCGATACTCTCCCCTCGTAAGGGTACCGCGCGTGTTATCGGGCGAGGTTGTCAACTGTCGTTAATGATCGGGTAGAAAATTCGCTTTTCGACCCACCGCATTTGAATTTCGATGGAACTTCTAGCTGTGAATCACTTGACGGCATGCTTGATTTCTTCAAGCGCATTTTCGATTGTAGTTTTGATTTGTACCATCGCACTGGAGACGACTGTTACTTTTGCTACTGCGATGTCGAGGATTTCAATTCGAAAATAAACGTTCTATTCAGTATTCTGATGTACTGTGTGTTAAACGACCTGTCACTTGAAAACACTATTTCACAGAAAAAAAGGTAGGCCTGTGTAATTTGGAAAAGTGAGGTTGAAATCGAGAAATTGCAATTTGGACATACTGAACGTATATCTCGACTGTAAGGGTTCTCTATAATCCTACGAATACCATAGTTCGTCGGAATATTGTGGGTGCACCCGCTGAAATTCGTGCAAAAAGTCATGCATAACCCAAAAATCACTTACCTTTTTCTAGAAGAACTACTTACTACCTGTAACAACAGAAAAAAATCATTGAATCTCAAGAATAAATATCTGAATTCGAGAAATCATAAAATGGAAAGTTTCAATAATAATAATAAATGTCCATTATTGAAACAATTTACACTGATCCAATAGGCTATCGACCTAAGCCCTTCTGCCCATTTATTACACAAATTGAAAGAAAAAAAATAAAACCTAACAAATCGATACAATAAAAAGAAATTCAGTTAGTTAGAAATAGGTTTTATGAGGAGCTTAGAAGTGGAATGTGAAATATTTGAAAGTTAGGAGACAAAAGCTGAATGTGAGGTTGTAAAAGTTACAGGAATCAAAAAATCACTCACCGATTGGTAGTAGTAGTTACACCTTCTATCCTAGTTCTTTATTTTCCAGACGTCACATGCCATCTATAACAAAATTAAAAATGAATCTATAAAATTGCATACCTTATTTTATTGCATCTTTTCTTAAATATCAAGAAATGGTTCATTTATCATGTATTCATGATGAGAAAACATTGAAAACAATTTCACCAAGAAATCAGCAAATTTCAACAAAAAAAAAACCCGATGTACCATGATGGAAAATTTCGAAATCGTTCAGTTGTGTAAAGGGACATGCAAAAAAAACTCACCCATTAATTGAAAACACACACGAGATCACTGAAAACACACACGGGATAATTGTAAACACACTCGCGAAAACTTTCCACCGCACGAGAAAGTCTTTTCGTCACGCACGTCCGAACCCAACGGAGGTTTAAAATCGACTGAGTAATATGTGTCGTCTTATCAGTCTGCCAATTCCTTTACGCATGATCAATAGGGTTGCATAATTGAAACTAGTCATCTCTGTGATACCGAAATGTGTGTACAGGATGATTGAAATATTTTCAAATTAAATTCTGCTGCCTATATTAGGAGATTGTCAGAACTCGGACTCCTCTGACTGATTCAGAGAAGCCTCTAGGGCTTCGCAAAATCGATAAGGTTACATCCATCATGTGACCAACTTTAATGAAAATGTTTGTTGGTTTTCACGTATTTCGATACGAAAACACGAATTCCAAATTTCCAAAACGAACCTGTGCTATTGTTGTCACACCTCCATACGTCATTTTGTCTTTCGCAGCTCCATCTCGCGGTACGTGATCTTTCCCTATCGTAATAACAACATAACCAAAGAAATTTGAAACTTCAATCTTCAAGTTTTATTTTCAACGTTGAAGTACCTCATTTCAAACAAAATTCAATTAATTAATGTGTAATTTCCTCGTGCTCCAGATTGAGAACAAGAAAAATGAAAATATGCGTCCCTGATCAGATTATACGCTTGCCTACTAGATATATTGTTCGTAGATCTCGGCTGTAAGTGATCTCATAGTGAATGAACCGTCCAATGAATTTACGTGCACCATTTCCTCTCTTAAGAACTCCTTTCATACTCATAATGTCAATAAATAATGGCAAAGTGAAGTATGGAAAACATCCCGGAACGAGCTGTCTTTTATATTCTGATGCGCTTTTCAGTGAACGTTCAGCGGAGCGTTTTCCTATTTATACTGGAGTCCTAGCAATTAAAATTTCGATTTGAGAATGTCATGAATTCAAAAGTTCCTCAACCGCATTGAAACCAAAGTCAGAACATTCCAGTGGTTGTAGTCCAGGAGCTACCGATCTAACCATCTCATTACCCTAATACTCATAACACTCAGCTGTCTCTCGTAAGAATTCTGCCTCGCGAGAGTCTCCAATCCTGAGGGAACAACGGAAAGTTTTTGCGGTACCGCCGAATTATGGTTTTTAATTAGAAGTCAATGGTTGATATTCCACGGGCGTCTTACTGTGCTCAGGGAAAGCCTCCCAGATACTAATAATGATGGTCAGATGGAGTAGAGAGCGATGCTTGCATATCAAAGAGAAGATAGATGTGGAAGACGGGACTCCCTGGATGATCCCAGATTCATTACGTTACCTGATAACAAGGTCATAGGCGCGGAGAGTATGATGTGGAGCATGGAACACGTAACATATGACACATGAATTATGACACATGACACAGGAAACAAAAATAGGCACTAATGATGGCATCATGTACAATATTACGCTTGCATGATATTTTCTGGAATAAATCAAGCTAACTGTAACAAGATTTGTCCAGGATGTGCTGCGAGCGAGGTGAATGGGAGAGGAAACTTCACTGATGCGCCAACTGTTTCTGGAATTAAAAATTGAATTATTCTGTGTCAAACCCATTAGAAAGCAAGACGTGAAGGTGAAAAAGTTTCGTCGACTGTCTCGGGTTTTTTGTTCCGTGGCTACTGCTGAAAATAGTTCGTGTTTAGAAAAGAAGACATATTGTTCTGGTGTACAGAAGACTATTGCTTTTTTATGGATTTTTCATTATACAAAGCTCTTGAAAAGCTTTCAGATATATTATCTTACGTATCAAATGAAATACACACGATCCAGAATGGAAGTGAGATGGATCTGGAAATTGATTTTCTGACTTGACAAGATGATTAAATGACGACTTGATCTCAGAGTGCATCTATAATGAGTGCACAATAGAACTAGAATATCTGTGCTCTCTCCCACGCTGTTATTATGGCGATATTTCATAAAACATCCACAAATCTCCAGATTTGTATGGCTGCATTTCCAGTATCGTTATAAATCTCAGTGAATCCATGAAGTCAGGAAATTTATAGCGACTCGAAATTGCAAAATCTCGGGAAGACAAGGCAAATAATTCCAGTTCGACCGTCCCTCTGATGCAGTCAGTCGCTTTATGAGATCGAATACCTCTTCGGTTTCTAGACTGATTCGAAAAAGTCAAACTTTGGAATTACTGTGCCACAGATGTCGCCACTCGTACACCCCCTATAAGTTCCGAAGAAGTCGGTCAGCACGTTTGAGTCGTTTGTATCGAGGAAGTCCCAGTCGAGGTCTGGACAGGCAGCCCTCCTCATTATCCGTCACCCTTTTTATATTTTCGATCGTGAATTCTGCGATCTGGATTTCGATAGAAATTTGTGAAGGTACGTACACACGTATCTGATCGAAACGAATAAAAAATTGTCTGTACTATGATTCCTCACGAAGATGTGCAGAAATTAAATAAAGTAGAATTCGAACAAGCCCTCGTTTTATTATATAAATCAGGTATATTTGTAACTCTGAATGAGAGACATAGCTTATTAAACTTTTCTAACCTGAAGCGATTCAACCTAATAAAGCCTTGAATACAACTCATTATACTTATTGTCTGATAAGATATTTTAATGATATGATTCAGGTACATCCCAGAAACAAGTATGGTAGAATTGAATTTGGGTGACATCATTCGTAAAAACTTTAAAAAATATCTATCTCAAGAATTCCCGATTTGAATTCAACGTTCTAATTTGACCACCCTGTACAGCGATCTCGTAGTTTTCAAGAGAGCCTTCAATTTGAAACGTGGATATACATAACCTCACAACTGGCCGATTTTCTGATAGGAAGAGGCCAATAAAGAAGAAGAAGAATAACCTCACAAAGTTCAAACTCATAAGAATGACCCGTAGTTGTTTATTTTCGTCACCACGGGTGGTTTTTCTCAACCAGAATGCACCCTACGAAATATACTGTTCGGTACGTGGATGTCATTATAAAAAGGGCGATTTTTCTCGCTATGCCTACATGCGTTATGTCCTTTTCACCGAGCTGTCACCTTTCGTACTTCACACTTGTTTTTTCCTCGTATTCTGTTTGATTACAAAACATGAGCTCATTTTCGTTATCATTTTTTATGTACGTCACAGTTGCAGATTGTTTCATTTATTTTTGTGCAACTCATTTGCATTCAGTAATGCACAACACAAATATAAAAGTATAAGAGATGGAACTAGTTATTTACTCTATTTTTCTTTCTGCTAGAAACTAAAAGCAGTGGATTTATGCAAAGTGCAAGGAGCATCGGTCCCAGCACGGTTCCTTGAGGCGTCCCTTGATGGCTGCGAGAATAGCGATTGGCAGCTGTCAAAAATACGAAAGCGATTATTTCTAATCAGCTTAATTGAGAATATTGATTCCGAGCAATTTATCGCGAATATCTCGTCATTTGGAATTAACTTGAAATAAATCCGACTCTCCGCGTCTCATTTCGTTTTCGATGTAAAAATCAAGACTGTTCTGTTCATGATCAGATCGCTATTGAACTCACAATTTAGCTAATTACGGATTATTTGTGGAACGAATAACGCAGCGTAAAACAAAAGAACGGCGGAGTAAAAAAGAGGTTTGATATAAATGAGTTTCATAAAGTTCAGGCAGGGATTCGATGGGTGATAAGATTACTGAAAGTAAGAGCTTAAAAGAATGAGAGGTGAAAGCACAGTTTGTTGAAAGGGAATAGTAGGTGGGAGTTATTCTATTCCTGGAACAATTTCATCATCTTCTCAATTCAGCTGTATCAGATTTACGAATCACTGAAATCGAGTTGATGATTTTTTCTAAAAAGTCGTCGTAGAGTCTCCAATTTTCGTATGGAGACTCCCAGAACATCGATATGGACTTTTCATAGGTTTTTTCGTTGAAAAAATGGGGGTTTTGGGGGTTTTTGTGAGTTTTTTCGATTTTTTCGGGTTTTTTCGAATTTTCAACATGAAATATCTCGAAAACTATACTAAATATTGAAAAACGGATTTCACCACCGTGTTCAGCGCCTCTTAGATACTTTATAGACGCCTCATAGACGAGTTTTGGGGCAATTCTATTTTTTGGAATTTTTCGAAAAATCGACGAAAGGGTACCCCCTTTGGGTTTTTGGAAAAAATTAAAAGTCGTCGTAGAGTCTCCAATTTTCGTATGGAGTTTCCCAGAGCATAGACAAGGACTCTTCATGGGTTTTCTTGTTGAAAATCGGGGGAGTTTTGGGAGTTTTAGGTGGTTTTTGAGACTTTTTGGGGTTTTTTGGAATTTTCAACATGAAATATCTCGAAAACTATACTAGATATCCAAAAACGGATTTCACCACCGTTTTCAGCGCTTTCTAGACGCCTTATAGACGAGTTTTGGGGCAATTCTATTTTTGGAAATTTTTCGAAAAATCGACGAAAGGGTACCCCCTTTGGGTTTTTGGAAAAAATTAAAAGTCGTCGTAGAGTCTCCAATTTTCGTATGGAGTTTCCCAGAGCATAGACAAGGACTCTTCATAGGTTTTTTCGTTGAAAAACAGAGGAATTTTGGGAGTTTTTGGTGGTTTTTGCGACTTTTTGGGGTTTTTTGGAATTTTCAACATGAAATATCTCGAAAACTATACTAGATATCGAAAAACGGATTTCACCACCGTTTTCAGCGCCTCTTAAACACCTTGAATTTTCATGGAAATCTGGTCGTTTTTGATCAATTTTAATAGAAATCTGGTTGTTTCGAATTTTTATGGAAATCTGTTCGTTTTTTAATGAATTTTTTTGGAAATCTGATCATTGTAGGGTCTTCAAATTTTGTGTGGAGGCTTCCCTAGCATCGACATGGACTTTTCATGGGTTATTACCTTGAAAATATGGGGTTTTTGGGAATTTTTAGTGAGTTATCGCGACTTTCTGAGGTTTTTTTGGAATTCCCAACATGAAATATCTCGAAAACTATACTAGATATCGAAAAACGGATCAACACCGTTTTCAGCGCCTTTTAGACGAGTTTTCAGGCAACTGATCATCGAACTCATAACACAGATAAATAATACTTTCAATGCATTCACCATGCTTATAAGTCGACTCTGAATCGCAGCGAGTCAGAAAAATCTCTCGCTGCCGCAGCTGCCCTGGAATGCTAATCACGCGTTGGAAGAGCACCAGAACGCTCATTTACCACACTTCTTACCTGTGTTTTACAATTCTAATTACATATCTTACATGTCCCAGGCCCTCCCATGTGCCGTCTTTTGATTTTCCCATTGGCTGGCCGCTGCCATTGGTTCCTCCGGCGGTTCAGACCAAACGAGCGCATGAGTGAGAGAGCACAGACGTGATTTCAGTATCGTTTTGGCTCTCCGACGAGGAGGTGGTGAAACGTGCTGCCGCGGAGGGGAAAGCACGAGGTCCTCATACACCGTCTCGCGAATTTCCGTCGCAATGTTTGTGGGTTTATTTTTCGTGGCGTTCGGGGTTTCGTGGACTGGGGCTGCTGGTTCTTCTTCTGGGGCTGTGGCTGTTGGTGAGTACTCGGACTTAGGCCAGAGGGGTCGACTACATATTTTTACTCTTTGGCGTAGGTGTCCACATGGTCATAAGAAATTATGTATTGATATGTGACGGATGACTGGATTTTTCTGTTTCCAATTTCTTCTCGAAAAATCGGTAGTTAGTATCATAAAAAAATTCTCGTCATTACTTTGAGGTTTACAAAAATCTTCTGAAATTAATGCTGCGTATTGGAAGAAATCGCAGGGAAAATCGATATTTCAAAAAAAAGTTGCATATTTCGAGTTAATTTTCCATTGAGGAAAAAGAACACTTTCCTTCCATGAACTTCTGGAAATATAACGATAGTGATCAATGAAATCTTGTGCGAAATTAGAAAGTGATCCATTTGATGTGCCAAAAAATTCAGAAATTTTGTCATTGACATGATCGTCGAGATTTTTTAGTATCAAATAAAAATTAAATACTCATTTTCCGAAAGTTATTCGCCTATTTTATCCCATTTTCACTATACTTACACTGAACGAAATATTTGACAACATTTTACGAAATCTTCACAAATTTTACTTATATTGAAAAAAATTATTCGACAGTTATCCATAGTCAATAGTTACCCAAAGTTGGTGTTCCTATTTTACGAATCTAAAACATTTTTGAAAACAGTTCGAATGAAACTTAACCTAACATTTTGTTTCGGATTACCGTTGAAAAAAAAAGACGAGCGGCAACACCGCACGTCCTGACGAACTGTCACAACTATCCTGCCTAAATATATAGTTAACTGAGAATGAGTCGAAATTGGCCAATATTTTAATAACTTTCACTCCCCAGAAAAATATTGTTACGTAGTTTATTAGCGCTAATTTTATGACTGAAATTAATATAATTTTTGTTCGTGATATATTTATTTTGCACCAGAAATATCTACTGATACTATTTCGAGAATGTCATAATATTTACGTGCACAAAACCGCTTAAAATTAATTAGATATCATTGCTTCAATGAAATTCTAATCCCAAAATCATTTATCGCGAATTCAAATATTCATCAAACACCTCGAGGAAAAGTTTGGTGCGTTCAATAATTTCCCGAGCATCTTCGTTTACGGGGATAACTTTTGAATTATCCTATCTGCATGTTTCGTAGTAATTGTCATATAATTGGCTCTTGGCATAGTTCAGTTAGTGTGGATACCAAGTTTTCACAGCTTCCCTAAATTACCTCTCCGGAATTCCGGGAACGGAAAGAGAAAATGAAGATTACAGGGTCGTATTCCCGTCGGTACACTGCAGATATGACACTTTGTTTTATTTCAGCACCACAGACTACATATTCAATAGACGTTTCCAGCAGGTCACTTGACCTTGAAACGTTTTATGGTAGCGATTAATCTTCGTGAACCAATAGAAATAACAAAACTGGTATCGCTATGGATACTCATTGCTGATTCTGAAGATGTGTGTACGGAAAATTTCAAATTGTTTACTGTGAAGAGAGCTTTTTATCTGGAATCTCAGTTCGAGTTTAATTCGTCTAACTCTTATCTGGATTCCCATATAACCCGTATTATTGTCATAGTTCTCCCCGATCAGATAACCTATTTACCATTTGATATATCTTCCGTTCTTGTTCTGTATTATCTTTTTTATTGAGACTTCTGCGCATCTCTGCGAATCTTATCTTGAGAACAACAGATGCTGACTGTATAATTCTGTTTCATACTTTATTTGATGAATTACTTTGGGTACATTTTGATATAGTATGAGAGAAAAATTTATAAAGTTCGTGGGAGAGTTTGGAGCTAAATAAGCATCTGATAATACCACACAAGGTGATGATTATTGATTATATTGAATATAAAGCTGTTGACCGAGGATTGTGAGAGTCAGTGCCTGAGTTTTTCTAAAAATTCAAAGTCGTCGTAGTCTTCAAAGTACTTATGGAGACTCCCAGAACATCTATATGGACCCTTCATGGGTTTTTTCGTTGAAAAATGGGGTTTTTTGGGAGTTTTCATGGGTTTTTGCGACTTATTGGGTGTTTTTTTGGAAATTTCAACATGAAATATCTCGAAAACCATACTAGATATCGAAAAACGGCTTTCACCACCGTTTTCAGCGCCTCATAAACACTTCATATACATTTTCAGGCAAATTTATTTTTGGTCACATTGGTCGAAAATTCCAAAATTGTTCGTACATTATTGAAATGACTTGGGAAAGCTCTCTCAGCTGTAAGGACATCGTGAGATATTCTGTTTCCGATATCTCATTTTGGTGAAATGTATTCTATATTCTCAGGAATAAGGTGTCACAAACAGAAGAAGATAGCAATCTTTTCGGAAAGCAATTATTATTCGGATTCCATCGATACATCATTTTCGATACGTCGAAAGACATATTTCATGTTTTTATTCATCCCTGATATACTCCACTGCTTGACATACGACTTTCAAATATGATCATGTGCGATGAGAACCGATGACTCGAGGCTTTCTCTGTATATTATCTCAATTTAGTTTCCTTTAAAATCACTGGGAATATAAAAACAGAAGTTTCATCGCGTCTTTTATTTCGGGGAGGTGAATAAATTAATGAAAGTTTTTTTTATCGAACAAAAAAGTGCGTATTCCGAATACATTTCATTCACTTTCGAAGCAACAATAGACGCATATTCCGCTGTTGGGAAGATTCAATCTTCCTTAGAGCTTGTTTATGCCCTATACAGGGTGAAGCATGTTTGTTCAAAGGAATGAATTTTAATATGGATTCGTCAAATGATGTTGGTTTTTGTTGGAATTGCATAACTTGAATACTCATATAGGTCGTTTGGAGTTTATGTTCATAACTTTTTCGATGGCATCTCATATCAGCATATTCGGATTTACGGTTTTGTTTGGAACATACAGCTATGAGGAATACTTCAATAAATTCTATGTAAAACGATTGCGGACTATTTTTCCTATAAAGGAGATTAAATTAGAATCGCGTTTTTGGCTCACTCTAGTAAATGCCAATTGCATTGAAACAATGGATGATACATCTCACTGTTTCTCGAAATATCAAGAATAAACAGGGTGTTTTACATTTCTGAGTAGTTACAAAAGAATCCTAGAAGTCCTGAATTCGAAGAATCATAAAGGGCAATTTTGAACCACACATTCGATATTGTATTATCGTCACATACACTCGGGATTTATTTATTCATTTATTCATTTATTTATTTATTTATCCAAAATGTTGGAATATTTCGAATTGACATTGTATTATGATTATTTAGTGTCTCGAGTTAATTTTCGTCATTCAGAAATTGGCTTAGTGTGTTGTTGAGGTTTTTTTACGATGCAACAAAACATATTGTGTAGGATGCCTCTCGCCCTTTTAAACTTAGAATTTTATTTTTATCGCCGGTGAGTTCGTTCTGCAGTTAGTTGTCGAAGACTTTTTACGGTTTCTGTTGGGAAACTTTCGCCGTTCAATTTGACAGTAAGCTGCCGAACTCGTATATGATTGTTTGTACGTGAGCTTTTAAGCTTCCAAATTGACATCTTCATTGAATTCTCACTCGAACTTTCGGGATCTATGGGCCACAATCAAGTGAAAATACATTCATTTACCACAATTTCGGCCAATCTTTTCATTCATCGGATGAGTCGAACGACATGCTCGCAGGAAATGGAATTTCACGAGTCATTCAACGATCTGGCGCAATCGAATATGTGGGGGAGAGCGGGACATATTGAGAACGTATTCAGGAACTTTCCACGACTTTTAGGAAGTTCAAACCATTTATTATGAAATAGCACAGCTCCTCACATGTTTTCTTTCGCTTTTCATTTCCTTTAACTCCTCATAATAGACATTCATTATTGTGCAATAATTTCAGTGTTGAAATTTGACATACGACGTTCCTTAGGAGCATGACAGAGTTGTCAACAGTATTATATTTGGGGATATTTCAGTTTTAATAATTTTGAATGCAGTTAGAGGATTTATCAAAGCTTCAAATTTAAGAGACAGAGTCTCCAAATAACGTCATCTGAGGGAGAAGGAAGAAACCTAATGACGTCAATCTGTCACAGTTTGACATTTGGCATTGTGGAATCTCACGTTTTCTGAGCCTCTCAAGGACGTCTATGTGAAAAACTTTGTGCTGGGCGAGAACTTCGATACTGTCGTTTGTTCTTTGCCTTTGACAAAGTTGTGGGTACGCCAATGCGTCCCAAGATTCCGCCCTTTTCGTCCTTACGAGTCCACAAACGTTTCATCGAGTCGAGTGTTTGGAATGACAAGTGAGCATCGGCATGAGAGTTGTATGCTGTTTGGAATATCGTTTGGTCCTACAAAGTTTTCAAGTTTCCAATTTTCCAGAGACGTACATTTTCATTCGCCATTGCTGGAATTATCCACAACAGCCAGTCACTCCGGGGAATACCAATCTATCCATGAGATTTTCAAAGTTCGGATGTTTTCAAATTGAGAATAAAATCTCCCGTGATATTTGTGGTCTAAATTTTTACGTGAGCTTAATTTTATAATTCAAATTCGACGGAACTCGGTTCTGGTCTGTTTTTGTGTGATGTTTTAAGAGGCTTTGCATTCTTCCCTCGATACAGACCGAGAACTTTCCATGCCTTCGGTAAGCGCTCCCTAAGCTCGCATTCCTTGGAATTTTTACACAACCAACTTCCGAATTTTACAGCTGTTTAATTCTGCGAAAGCGCCATCTTCAATTCCATGTCTTTTACGCGACAATAAACTCCACGAGAATAATGAGAAACGTACATCTTTTAGGCATTTCCACGAAGAATCCATCGGGGTTAAATCAGGGGGTACAGCTGGCCGCTCTAGGATTTTTTTTCGTAGAAAACGGCAACCAATCACAGAAATACACGTTTTCATCCAAGGTATTTTCAAAATACCATTCGAGAACTTATACAATGTCGCCTTTGTGTCAGCTGTCAATTGTGTCAGGGACATTTTTCCTTGCGATCAACACGCGGCAATAATAATATTCCCTTCAAAGTTCACATTCATCAATTTCTGCTTTGGGCCGACAAGTTGTTAATCGGATATTCTTTCACACAGTTCATTATGAATGATTGATTGATTGATTCGTTTGAAGGGCCTATCACCGTTTCCCGTATGGGGTTTTTGCGCCGTTTTCATGCCGTCTTGAGTTATGAAGCGCTCTTTAGTGTGTGTCGGCGATATTGAACACTTTTCAGTTCAAGGTGAGTTGGGAAATAGTTGATTTGCCTTATAAAAAAAAATGCGAAAGTGAAGTCTCTCGGTTTCATATAATTTTTTGAATTAAAACGGATTTTAAAATTGACACTGAGGTATGAAACAACAAAACACTCAGTGGATTCTTCAGTTTGCAGAGCGTTGGTTGAATATAAATTTGATTTGGACTTTTCTGGGTTGTTCATCATGCTATGCAAATTCGAATTTGTCCTATCAAAATAACATAAATCGAGCTCGCAATCTATCATTTCCAGAAAACAACTGTTTACTAAAAATATTCCAATGATCTGGGGAACAAGGCATTAATTGGAATGTATTTTGGATTTTGCGTAGTGGAAACAGTCGAATATAGAAAACCATAACGTCGAACGTGATGGGTTATTAAAACTCTATTGTGTAGCGCTACGTTTGAATTTCTGCTCTATGAATGAATCTTTGACAATATCGAATAAGTGTGTCATTCCCAGCTGTTTTTCTGAGTTCGCTTCGATGTTAATTCGGTAACTCTGGCAATAATTTGCTAGCAAATGATTTTATAACAGGGCGAATTGTTGTTGTCTGCAGCTCTTCTCATGATAATTTCGTATTTCAATTTTATGAAGCTTGTATTTTGTCGTCATTTCTCGGAATTGAATAACTTCATTATACTGAACGCGAATACTATAAGGTATGATTACATTATTTCCTACATGACAACGTTTCGAAATGGAGGTATTTCAAACTCAAAGTCGTTTAACTCCATCTCAAACTATTTAAACACATTCCATAATGCAAGATGACTTTACCATATCAATACACGAGTCTAACTAGTGATTACATTGATATGAAACCGTCAATTTCACTCCTCATTAGGCCAGATTTGGCAAGGAATTGTATGGTTATGTTGACGCGTGTCAATGTATTTTCATTCCATGCTCAGTATTTTGACAGTTTGTCATTGTCAATGTCTTTTCATTCCATGCTCAGTAATTTGACGGTTTGTCATTGTCAATGTCTTTTCATTCCATGCTTGATAATTTGACAGTTTGTCATTGTCAATGTCTCTTCATTCCATGCTTGATAATTTGACAGTTTGTCATTGTCAATGGTTTCATCCTATTCAAGTTCCTCTTAGATTATTCTGAACATGTATGTTTCGCGTATGGATTCGAAATTAGGGAAGTGATCATGGTTGACAGCAACGAATGACAATGGAGCATGGAACTAAGGGATTAAGATGGTGAATAGTCGAGAGTAGAGGCGAGGAAATGCAGATAAAACCGAATGGCAGGGCGTTATTTATTCTTATCATCACGATGTATCGAATTGGAAAGATTTTCCAGAATGAAACTTCGACCGATCCCCAGTTACCAAAGTTACATAAACCTATTTTCGTTATTCAGTTTTTGCCACGTTCTTCATGATATTCTTACGTTCCGGAATTGAATTCGTATATAGGAAATTCCATCGCTTTTTCAGTGATCTGACTTTTCAGACTTCTCATTTTAATGCGCTTTCTGTACTATACGTGAAAAAGTCGCTGGGATCCAGATATTGCGATATATCTCCGCCATTTCGATACAAAATAACGGATTTTCATGGTGATGATCTCCCCTGTTTTCCACCTTTGTTTGATGTGGCGTCAATTCTGGGACACCCCCATCACTTTCGGGTGTTTCCCAGAAAACCTGCGCTCAGTGATAACTCATCCGGTATCAGAACTGTGCCCTCTGTTCCCTACTGAGTCACCGCATCGATAGTTCGACATAAGCAGCGATATTGTCACGCAGTTGTATCGTAAACCTTTTGATTAATGGGAGTTGGAGTTAAACGGGCCGATAATAGGGGATGATAATTCTAATGGGAAGTCGCAAAGTATTAGCAGGCCATTAACGTATTTCCAGTTCGGCTCGGCTCACCTCAGACGGAGCTGGTGTTTTCGAGACAGATGCATACTCAGCTGTGTGGGCGTGGCTCGCCGAGGATTGATCGAAGTTTTTGTCAATGGGGCGAGAATTTGTTGCATTGGAGGAGGAGGAGGTTATGGGGTACAGGGTGTCTAGGGGAGAATGACGAGAGGCTTGCGGTGAAAAATTTTATCATCGAAGTGGTCAAGAGAAAACCCGAGAAATATATTAATTGTAACCAAATAGATTTACAGTACATAATTGATCGAAGGAATAAGCAAAATAAATATTTCTAATAAAATGGCGGTTTCTCAAAAAAAATCGATTTTTGACCAAAATTTTGATCTTAAATTGTGTATGAAAGAAATATTTATCAGTGAGGTGAAATCTTCGATTGATTACTAGAAATTATATTTAAGAAGCTCGTGTTAAAATTTGAGACTAATCGGCTTAGCTGTTTTTAAGTAATGTTGGTCACCATTTTGAGAAAAACGCGTTTAAAGTTTGAAAAACACTTACAAGCACTCTGAAACGCCTTTCTGAATTTGCGTGTAACTTCTAAAATATTCTCCAGAACGATATGGAAATTTCTGTGTGTATTCTTAGATATATGTAGATTAGGAAAATTAAATAAAAAAAATCGGTTTTTGGGAAATTCTAACTGTATATAACTCCTGAAGTGCTATCAAATAAATACCTGTAACTCCTGACCAGTTTAACGGATTTCAACAAACTTAGTCTCGTTAGAAAGAGAATTGATTGCTCTTTCGAATCCATCCCATTTTTTATGTCTTTGATTCCGAGTGATGCCACTAGAGGGCATCTTTTGAAAATAAAAAAAAATCACAAAATCCCCTCGAAAATCAAATGCAACACTATGGTTTTTTTTTTTATAAAAAAGTAATGAAACAATACCAAACCGTATATCGATAACTCATTCCTTTGCTATCGAAATATCTTCCGAAAATTCATATCAAAATCTTATAATTTCAAAAGAAATATCCTGAGTTGATATCTCTATTAGTTCACTATAAATTTCTAATGAATCAGTTAGAGGAATCACCCTGTATATGCGTAATGTTTTTTATGTGCAGGTGCTCAAAATACAATCATTCCTTTCCTAGCGTTTTTTGTAGCCATTTTTTAGTTTCTCATCGTTCGAATATGGTTTACAACGAAGATTCATCCACAAAACAAACAAATCCAGAGCACTCGCGATGCTCCTTCCATACTTGAATACTGTCATCCATCATCGAAAGCGGAAATTCAGCGAGTAGAACAGCTTCCCGAGTCCCCATAACACGTCATTCAACAATATGTAATTTTCCCTCCGTACGCGGAGATTAGGAGTGGTCCACCCTACGATTCCGTGAATCAGAACTAAATATTTGCACCCTTACGGGGGTAACGTCAACTGCAGCGTGGCGTGTAATTGTAATAATTATCGTATGCTAGGGGTGTATTGTTCATCGTGTGGGTAAACCGATGTTACGGTGACAGCTACAATTATGTTTCTCGTGTTTACAACGAGTCAATGCTCGATAGATTCGATGCAAGAGAATTCAGAACTAATATTATGAATGTTAACGAAAATTTTTTTCGATGAATATACGTAAACGTATACGTAAACTCGATACGTATACGTAAACTCGGTACGTAAACGTAAACTCGATACGTATACGTAAACTCGGTACGTAAACGTAAACTCGATACGTATACGTAAACTCGGTACGTAAACGTAAACTCGATACGTAAACGTATACTCGGTACGTATACGTATCTCCTCGCATCTGAAATAACCGTCAGTCTCTCTCGCAACGAACTGTATACAGAATTTCTACTTTTATAGAGTTGTATTCCGATATCCTGATATATTCAAGAGTAACTCTCAGGATTTTTTAATGAACTGGTTATATAACCCCCAACTTTTTCATCTCGGAAGTTCGCTCATCATTTTTACGGCTTTTTTGCTCTCGCTACTCCCAACTCGCATTCGATTACGAACAAAAATAAATAATTTTTCACTTAACAATACTGGAAATTGGTTCGCATCGATATTAAAATGCCTTATGAACAGGTTTCATGGAATTGGGTGCTTCACGTTTCGTATTAGGAAAGTTGGATGATACGCAGAGAAGAGTTCGTGTTGTTGATGCCGACTGTGACGTCAGCAAATGACTTGTGAAGTTTGACGTATAATGTACTCAGCGCAAATCTAATACAAACACAATTTGAAGGTGGATAAACAGTCGAGATACTTTCCAATATGGATTGAATACGAACATCGTGCCTGAAAATTCTAATTTCGAGAACAATATCAACCACTTAGCCCTAACGTTTCATCATAAAGGTGCGCCATTATACGTGTATATGAACATTTGCGAGAGCTCGGCTCTTAAGATAACACCTGTTTTATTCTAAGAAGCATCTTCGGCACCTCGATCGTACACAACAAACTTCGCTCCATGTCATTAATTTCAGGCCATATTTACTTCACACTTGATTTGATAGCCTCTATCCTGAAAGTTGTAAACATCAGGGAATTGCGTGCCTAACAAACCTACTTTCATTCGTTCATTGTCTAACATAAGAATATGATTTGTCTTGGAACAGCTTTGTTCTTGAATAATAATAGGCGATGAATGCAAGCTCTGCTTCTGCGCATGTTCGTTCTGTCCGAACAATCAACTTAACCTCACTTTCGATGTTAGCGCTTGATATCGTTATTGCACTATTTGCTGGACCACTTGAAGCTGTTTAATACTCATCATGAATTAATCTGCGTTCATTTGATATCAATAATTTCATGGTATTTTGGATGGGGAATAATTTGGATGAGATATATGTTATTAACTCACAAAACGGTAGCTGCCTACTGGCTCCATTTTTTAATGTAATTGGGATTATACCAATATTTGGTTGGATTTAAATGGAATTCCGGAACATAATTAACAAAATTTTAATAGAACCCAATGAATTTATGAGTCCGCTTTTGTTGTAACAATATTATTCACTTCCAAATGATATATTCAATTCAATTCTTACAATAATTTAATGATATTCAAATTATGTTACGTCAAACTCCTATTCACAAAATCATCTGGGATATTTTTGGAGGACTTCATTTGCCCCTTCGCCGAATGCAATTTTCCCATTGCCTTTCTTCCGAATCCAGTTGAATAACACAACTCCTCGACAAAAGGAAGTGTTTATACCGTTCCCTTTAATGAGGGTTTAACTTGCATTTATATCTGAATTCTTTAGGCCTTAGCGGGTAGTTTTATGTTCACCGCTTCACCTTCACTCGTTGACATTTCTATTTTCCATCAACAACGCGATTTCGTATTCTCAGATTTCCCGACTGCTCTTTGCTGTTACTACCTTTTCCATTTGTATACGGAGATGTTGTGTCGCTGATGTTTCTTTAAACTTCTTTTCCCCCATTTGTGATTGGTATTAGTTCGGGAATACTTTCTCTGATGGAATGATTATGGGGGCATGGAATTGTGTCGAGAAATGCGTGCAGTCCCTGTTGAAAATATTGTGTAAAATCGCAATTGATCAATTGTTAGAAGACCAAAAATGAATATTCATCTACTGCATTGGTTTATCGTGACTTCTTTGTCAAAAACTCGACTCCTATCGTTCTGCAACCATCGTATTAGCCTGATTTTGCTCCATGAGACTTCTGGCTGTTCAGCAAATTCAGTTTCGACATAATCAGGGAGAATTATAGAGATTAAATTGATGTTATTGCAATCAGACTTTCTCACACCTCAGAATACTATTTAGAATATACGGAAATATTGTTTTTGCATTCCGAATGAAATGGTATATTTCCCCACCTCCCTCATACATACAATATATTCTCCATGAAGAGGTGTGCTTCCATTTTAATTCTCGTCAAATTATTCAAACACTTCTTGTTTTGACAACTACGTCTTCCCCCCAATTGTTCTCAGCGTGCGGATCAATTTCCGAGCAACTTTCGAGATTCCCTCCGAGTTCGATTCAGTCTCAGCGACTGAAAAGTTCCATATGCCAGGAAGTGCTCTCCATTTTTATAACTGGCATTCAGGAACAATAAAACCTCGGTTGTCGATAAAATACCATCGACATGAATTAGTTAATATATACAAGGCGAAAACAATTTCCTTGTTTGACAACAACTATTTATAAACTCCAAAGAGGGCGCCACCTTCAATGGATTTTTGCTTATACATCGTAGATTTCTGTGATTTAAATAAGAATTCTATATTATCGATTCATTCAGAATAATAGATAACTGGTAAGAGACACGGTTCGGAGGAATTTAAAGTTCCTTATCAGAGAAAACGTAAAGCTAGGTATAGGTGACATTATATATCTGGATCCTTTCTGGAGCATTCCATAAAGTAGCCACCAAGATAACCGTTCACTATCCATTGCGACCATCTGGGATTTAACAGTTCTAAATCTGTTCTCCATCTAGGCAACTTTTGTCTATCAAAAATAAATGATCGGTTGTTTATTTGAGGAGAATCCATTCGAATTGGAATGACATTGAGATTGTCAGTTGTCATTGTCATCGGAATAATATTTGATTCTGATCTTCTCGGTTATTTCGACTTGAATTATCAACTCCTCATTGATTGGTATCAAGACAGCTTAGGAAACAAATGAATCACTCATTAAATCTTAGATTTATGTAACAGCAACTACAATTCACGAAAGAGCTTTGCAATTTCGGTGTCCAATGACATTCTTGTTTGTTGGGCAGCTGGTAGTGCAATTTCCCAATACTGGCATGACCAAATTCCTTCTTCTTCTCAATCAGTTTGGAGTAATACTCTATTTACCGACTCATTCAATAATCTTATCGAATTCGCAGTGTCCGAAGGTCTCTCGTAGAACGCATACATTTCAATCCGAAGAATATCTCGAGCAAACTTTCCTTGATTCCGCTCAGCTCTCCCATGGAATACAGAATTTGAATTCCGCCTCCGATTTTCATTGATAATGCGAGCAACTTCGTACTCAACTCCACGAACTTTTTCAGACTCCAGTGGTGAATCAACCGCATCCCCGAAGCACTTTAGTCTTGGGAATACGTTTGTAATATCTGATAATATCTGGGACGTCTGACCGATAGCAAGTTTCAATGATTTTCCGATTGGAGAAAGAAGCAGGAGTTCCCCGCGAAAGTGCCTCATTACGGTCATTTTGGCTGAATGTTAATATCCCACGGGATGCTCGCATGGAGGGGACAATATATTAACCGGATTAGTGGGGTCTTAGAGGAATGGCTTTGATGTAAATCAGTTTTGCGATTGCCAGGAGCGGCACCCACAGAATCACAGAAGGGCATCTGTTTCTTCAGCACCTTCACTCTTTGTAATGTCAAATAATCATTTACAGAATCAACAATATCAGGAATGAGGCATGAATCTCACTTCTTTAATTTCAAGACCACTTGTATTCTTCAATTAGCATAATACAAGTACGTAACGAGTTTTTGCCACGAATAATTTGTTTTTTTTTTCGAAAGTAAAAGGCAAATATTTAACTGGAAATCGTCCACAAATGACGCAAACGGTTGACGATAATCCCAATTTGATCCGGCCAACTGATGTTAACGATATTTCGTCCCCCTTAATTTTTCTTTCTGGAGTGCCACTGGCTTATTGGTGAATCATGCACATCGGATGCATCTGTTATCTTCCCCAAAACGAATTAGCTTCGCGAGCTACCGTATTTGACATTAGCATTTTGATATTATGTGTAAATCTAGTTAATTTCGTTTTGGTTCCTTCCATTATGAATCTCGTCCACAGTGAATTGCCCCTTTGTAATGTCATTCATGAATCATTTATGTCGGCCACGCTTTATATTTTGAATTATGACGACTGCCTGCTTCCCTCTGTTGAAACGAAAAAGGAAATAGTGTTTCGAGTCGGGACATTTTCAACTCCACGCTATTCAGGCTCATCGTCAACACCCTATGAAGATAGAGAGAGACCGACAATAGAGAAATCGAGAGAGATAGAGAGAAGAGAGAAAGGAAATAGAAAGAGGAAATAGAGTCTGGATAAAGAGAGAGAGAGAGGAAACAGAGTCAGGATAAAAGAGAGAGAGAGGAAATAGAGTCAGGATAAAGAGAGAGAGAGGAAACAGAGTCAGGATAAAAGAGAGAGAGAGGAAATAGAGTCAGGATAAAGAGAGAGAGAGAGGAAACAGAGTCAGGATAAAGAGAGAGAGAGGAAATAGAGTCAGGATAAAGAGAGAGAGAGATAGAGAGAGGAAATAGAGTAAGGATAAGGAGAGAGAGTGAGGATAGGGAAATGAGAGAGAAGGGGATATCGTTAGCGATTCATTGATGCATGGATTTTCAGTACGCACTGACAACTATCAAATCATACTAATCAGTGGACCGGCAAGCTATAATTGATGCATTAATCAGTCAAATTCCATCAATCGATTGAAAAACAAATTGGTATATCAGGAATCTGATACGATAATATACAGGGGAGTGAGAGATAATCTATTGATAAAGAAGATAGAAGCTGTAATGCATCATACCCTGGTTATAATTAGAAGGGTAATTAATTAACATGGTTATAACACAGACGGCTGTGACTATGAATGCTAATATTGTACAACAACCGCGGAATGGCTGCTGGTATTGTTTCGAGATTTAATATACCACTTACACTGCTCGAAGCGTTTCTCGATATAAACAACGATAGACCAACCGCTTCATGAGAAGTGTCTCTGCTGCGAAGGAATTTGCATAAAAAGACGCTGCATCTCAACAGTTATCAAAAGATAGTGCCATCCGCGATTCCACTTTTATATCTGTTTGTCCCTAGACGTCATTTCGAGTTGCCAGCAAATGTGGAAACTATCACCAGAGGGCGCGAGTTGAGCTCCATTCGACTGTAATCGTTTGCTCAGTCTTTTTCGGCTGAAATGTTGCACTTCGTTAGATAACATTTCAAATTCCTTATGTCTGTCGAGCATACAGCATAGTGTTTTCATTTGAGGAAGATAGTTCTGACAGATTTGGTCATCTTTCAATACCAATAGTGTGAAATGAAAAGTAACTAGCTGACTACTTATGGCAACACTTCACAGTCACTTCACAACGATGCTAAATTTATTTGGAGGGAAATCTTTGATCTGCTATTGCAATTTTTCAATTCTAGTCTAATTTTCCAAACAAAACACAAAATAGAGAGAGAGAATCAAGGGGGATAGATGGCTACGGATACTGTCCATTCGCCAAAAACACAAAATATATATATAATTTGAATGAATGGATTACAGTTTACTATTCAAACGAATTTATTTCGACGGCAAATTTTTCCTGTTCCTCTTTTTGATGAATTTGTTTGGGGGATTGAAATCCAGGTGTGTTAATGGCTTTCAAAAAGCGTGATGTTACCATCCGAGTGAAGTCTAAATAAGACAAATTGCCTTTTTAAACAAACGCCCCAAGCGTGGCGTGCAATATTTTACCCTAGGCAACATCCATCAAAAGACAGGATTTGCATTCTTATGGAAGTTGCGAATTCGGATACACCTCTTATCAGTGTTCCGCAATGCGTCGTCAAATTACTTAAAAAACACACCGAAAAACTGTCAAGAGCGATGCCCATACTTAACTTCTTCCAGCCCGATTTTAGTAGGTTAGTTTGTTGTTTTCCCTTTTCTTTTGCTTGCGTAATTCATCTCGGGACCCCTGAAAGGCTAATTTAATAGTGGAACACTTCCTAAGAGTGTTTGTTTTTCACGTTGAGCGCTAGGAATCCCCAATAGTAAACAAAATTTGCGATCTAAAAGCGAAAAATAACGGAAATTTGATTAAATCGTATGCATCACCTTGGATTCTGCTTCTCCCAGCTAAACAGACCAACAATTCTTCTTCTGTGATGGATTATATATTGAAGACAGTGAGTTCCTTTGAATTACAACAAGGGTTTTTGATTTTTTTTTCGAAAAATTCAATAATCGTCGCAGAGTCTTCGTAAGGAGGCCCCAGAGCATCGATTCATGGGTTTTTGCGACTTTTTGAGATTATTTGTTATTTTCAACATAAAATATCTCGAAAACTATACTAGATATCAGAAAACGGATTCAACCACCGGTTTCAGCGTCTCTTAGACCTCTCATAGAGGACTTCAGGCGAATTTATTTTTTGAAAATTTTCGAAAAATCCCAATTCGTCTCATAGCCTTCATAATATTCATAACAATGACTCAACGGCAGTTGAAATTGCGAACAGTAACAGTAACATCCTGTAATTCATCTCGTAGAAGATTCCTACTGGTAGTCGTGTAGAGTGAACTGTCGGCGACACACCCTGTATAATGCCATCAATCTATGCTGAAAGGGTAAAGCATGGACAATATGCGCTCCATTCGCAGTTCAGTGGGACTGAACGGAGCGGAGTAACTAGTGATAATAGGCTCCATCAAGCGGATTTGTCCGATTGCGGACTGCTCCATCTAAATTCAAGCGAAATAACGATAAATCTTCCCCACTATCTGTAATTCTTACCTCCTCAGCTTTTCACTTGTCACTATTCCGAGAATCGGTTTCGTATCTTTTAACTTTCAGATAAGCAAGATTCATTGTCTGGGAACGCATTCTCACTACTAGGTGTCTCGGAGAACGACATTCATTTTGTCTCAGAATTGATATTTTTGGTGGGGATCCATGAATTTATGGAAATCAGCCCCACAGTGTGGAATGTTTATTTCGTTTTGACGAATTTTAGTCTGAATTTCTCGTAAAATTTCAACATAATCGATAAGGAATTGATTTGAGAACTTTGTTTTTAAAATCTAATGATTGGCAAAACAATTCAAAGCTCTCAATTATTTCTTCTTAATTTTCTGCACAAACGTAGGGCACATTTTTGGCGAAATACCTTTCATAACTGACTGATTTTCATTCAAATGGCTCTCGAAAACTTTTAGACGATTTCCGCAAATGAATTACCATCACAAAGATCGGAAAAACTGTTTTTTCTATTCCCCTTATAGAAAATGACGAAATTTGTACTATGTAAAACTGTACGATTCAACTTTACCGTAAAAAGAGAGCACGAGTAGCATCTGTAAAGTAAATCGCACGACACATAACCAATAAGATAGAGCCTTCAGTGTAGTTGCCATGGAAACGAATAACAAGCCGCGTTGCCGATAACATTTTGACGTTTCATAACCGCTATGAAAAATACGCTACTTATCATAGCAGATGTAGGAAAACATATTTTCACTTGATGGAATCCAAATTTTTGATGGAAATGAATGCAGTCGTAAGAAAAGTGTAGAACACAACTTTTGATATGTAATATACTATTACAATTGGTACGAAATACGAGGGAGCTTGGTAATGTACAGAAAAGTTTATTCATTTTTTTTAAATATATCTGAAAAGATTTTTCTGATTTTGAAGGAGACTGAGTTGGTTTCGAGACAAGCCTAAGTTGATGACAATTTTTATTTCTTCGAAAGAATACAATGGTCCAAGTGTCGATCTTGAATGAGACTTTACATCACGTAATGAGGTCAGTGTTATTTGCAAAAAAATCGTATTTGAATATTAGGAATATTGATCTTCTGAAATACCATGGTATACTCTCAATCTCGAAGATTCCAGTGAATAATCTGTAGGTGGTCAAAATAGATCCGTTCCAACTCCGCGAGCATTCATTTCTGGGATTCTGCCATCGAAATAGGCACGTCAGAATCAATCCGATGCGTTGGATACACACGGCCCCGCGATTGGGAATAAGAATGAAATATTCCTTCATATCGAGACGCTCCGAGCTGATTTAAATTTGAAATTTTCTTATATTTCCGTAATGTCGCCCCGGAGCCGAACATCATTTACTCCGAATTAAACAGCCACAAAACATTTTTTCGCGCTTCATCCGTCAAATTCGAATTTCAAATGCCTTCGGGCGCCCTTAAATTAATCGGCGGAATACATATTTGCCATTCACTTCGAATATATCAGATAGGGTTTTGGCAATTCCACCTGATTTCTGGGAAGCGCTAGAGAAATCTTGATTTGAATCGGAATTTCCGGGAGTCTTGAACACTTTTGCGGTTCTGCAATTTTCGTCTGGTGCCCTCATGGGTCCCGATTTTTGCTGCCTTTTTCCGGAACCAGTGCCTGAAAACACACTTTGAAGCTTCATCAAAGTTTGGAGTTCCATCAAAGTACTACTAAAAGTAGCCTGGGATAACACAACAAGATAAAATCCGCAATTCCATCATGTTTTGGTGTCAACTTGCATCGGAGGAGATCGTGATTAAAACTACACTGTGTATTTCTGGAAGCTTGAATTAATTTCCGCTCCCAAGTAGAAGTTGATTGAAAAGTGAAACTAGCGAAAAGCATCGGAGACTCGCTCAAACGTCTCTAGGTTTCAAATTGATTTCATGGTCTCGGTTGAAGATTCTCCAGCAAGCGTTGACAGGTGATTGAGTGATCTCCATCTTGTGAAACAAATGTAAACGAAGACCATTCCTCTGGACTCGCTTCGATTGAAATCGATTCTCAGGAGATAATTCATGCATCCGGCACACGTTTTGAGTTTTTGAAGGAATTGGTGCGGCAGTTTCGTCACTTAATCTCGCAGTTATAAAGGCGGAAACGTTAGCTTCAATGTGTCGATTTTTAGGTGAACAGCTTTATATTGTCACTCCGAAGCCATGTGCGATGTTATCAGGTTATATTGTTGGCCAAACACCAAGGAAAGTTATTTTCTGCGCCGATAGTAATGCTTTTCCGAATGAAGTGACAGGGCTAGATTCCGTCAACACACAGTGGAGAAATCGGAAATTATAACAAGTACAGCATTCGTTCCTCGAGAATTACTGCGGCGTATTCTTTGGTCGAGACTGTACCTACAACGTGATGTAAAGTTTGTGACTCCATTTGATATCTGTTTCTTTGGTGAAAACAGGATGAAAGTCTTGCAAATGGGCTGGATAATGTATTTTCTTTCTTATAAATGTGTTGCTACACGGAGGAAATACACGTTCGACTGTTTCGTATAAACGGCAGGATGAACAGAGCTGGTTTCAGAAGGTTTTCGGGACTATTAGACAAATTGAAAATTGTCGTGGAGTCTTCAATGTTCGTATGGAGGCTCCCAGAGCATCGACAAGAACTTTTTATGGGTTTTTCCGTTGAGAAAATGGGGTTTTTGGGGGTTTTCCTGGGTTTTTGAGACTTTTTGGGGTTTTTTGGAATTTTCAATTCAGAGGCAATTCTATTTTTTTAAATTTTTCCGAAAAATCGACCAAAGTTCTTTAGTGTTCGTAAACAGGCCTCTAGAGCATTGATCTGGACTTTCAATAATTTTTTTCTGCGAGAAAAAGAATTGATTACTATACAAACACGTGTCTCATTCAAGAACAGAAGAAAATGAAATTGAAGTAGCAAAAACTCATGTGCTCCCTTCATCCGACACGTTTACTTCGAATTGGAAAGGTCCGTTCGGAAATCTCATTTGAGAAAGAAAAATGAAATCTGTTCGAATTATCAACGGAGTGTGTGAAAACTCCTATAATCTTTCTAATAGTCTGAGGGCTTCTTAGTTGGAAAAAAAGTCAGTGGAATCGGATCTCATCGAATTAACTTCGAGAAACTCTTACACCGAAGAACAATTTCATTATTCTCTCGATAGGTACGAAGGGAATTGATCATATATTATTGGCCAGCACAAACTGAATACGAGGGTGGTTGGATAATTTATTAGCTCTTTGAGTCGAATTTTTCGGAAAATAAGTCTGGAAAATCGTTCTTTCCACGTGAATCATGGGTAATATCGGAAGAAATCAAATCGTACCTCAGTTCTTTGGCGACAAAGATTTTAATACGCAATGGCAAGTAAATGCCATCAAGGGATACATTATGGCCGATCCTAAGTATAGGTCTGAAATGGTAACCATTATAGGTTATGGCGTTTTTACGGCGTTTTATTATCGAATAAATGTCGCGTATTTGCTAATGATTACTTCACTGGATTTCCAATAGCAATAAAACACTCTTTGTTGTTGTGTATCCAGTATTATAACTATGTATTTATTTATCAACGATTCACTATGAGCTTATTCAGGAAAAGTATTTACATTTCTTGAATTCATGTTATCTTAGTTCTGAGTCAAGCTGCACATTTAATGAAAGCTTCTGCTTCAGATCAAGGCGTTTCAGGAGTTAGAGCTTGAGAAACGACGAGAGAATTTGAAAGCAGAATAAAATTTATTGAAAAGTAAACAATCCTGGCATGTCATTTCCATTAAATATCTTGAACTTCCTCACAATTGATATTCATCTCTTCTGTGTCATTTATTCTTTTCGGATACTTCTTCTTTGATATATTCACGAATGCAAAATCGCTATAGAAAAGATAACAATATTATTTCGGAATACAATTTGACAAATATTCTCATGCTGATAACATAATTAACCCAACTATTTAATATGGGATCGTGGTTTGTTATGTAGCGCGTATGCTCACCATGCATAAGTTTGGGGTTCATATCCCACTGACGCTTGCTTTTTTTCTTTATTTCTCTTCCTAATAAGCATAGGCCACGCCCCTTTCTGTTCAACTTCACGCGTTCCGATGGATTCTCTCGCTGAGCCGTGAGACGATTTTCGGTGCGAGGCGGTGTTGCCTAATGGACTTTTTAGCAGGTCTACAGAGAAGCGGTGTTGCCGGCTGTTCTATTCTGGTAGGGGGTCTCCGATGTTTTCTGTTGTGAAGATGGGATGAATACAGGGCCATCCATGAAGGCATCGGAAGTGTTTGAGAAAACTTTATGTGAGAGTTTTCTGGCAAATTTTAATTTTGAAATTTTGCTCGATATATACAAATGGTAGCTGCTGACGAATTTTTTTTTTCGTTTGAAGGCTTTCAGAGCATTCATTTAGATTTTTCATTCGTTTTTCTGTCAAAAACCTGTGTTTTCAGGGGTTTTTGTGATTTTTTGGACTTTTGTCGATTCTCTTGTGTTGAACAGAACATCGAAGATTAATGAATAAAATATCTTCCCGGACAATAACTACCAGAAATCGCGTGGAGAATCAGGAGCGACGGACAACAGAAGATCGATGATTCAAGCATGAAATTAATGTCCACTTTTTGCTCGTCAAACTCTCCATATCAGCGCAAAAAGCAAGCAACGTCTAAAATACGTTAGCCATCGCATATTCCGGCATCGCATAGTCAACGTAAACATCCCAGAATTATTGTTCTAATGGGCCTTCCAAAAATACATTACACGCACATTTGCAGGGAGGCTGACAGCAATTACGGTGACCGCGTGCATTATTTGGCCGAAACCCCTGGCACTTTGGTATACGCATTTAATTAATGGCCTCGCAGATCGGCGGATCATTCCGCGGCTCGTTTTTAATCCAGTTTTGTTTCGCGTTTTCCGTCATCTTCATTTCGCGAGATCAGGCCCGTGAGCGGCGACAAACAGTCGAATTCGCCGCTCGGTCACGTGTCATTCATTCACGTCTGGAATTATTTGTCGCTGGAAAAATAGAATCGTTGATCGACACGGGCGTCCACAAGGATCCAAAGCGACGAACAAGAATAAATAAAATCAACAACCAACAACCAAAGCCTTCATAGTTGGGTTGGGACTTGGGTTTTCTATTGTTTTTTCTATTGACAATAGAAGGTTTTTTTCGAAAAATCGACCAGAGTCTTCAATGTTCGTATGGAGGCTCCCAGAGCATCGACAAGGACTCTTCATGGGTTTTTTTCGTTGAAAAACAGGGGAATTTTGGGAGTTTTTGGTTGTTTTTTGCGACTTTTCGGTGTTTTTTAGAATTTCCAACATGAAATAACTCGAAAACTATACTAGATATCGAAAAACAGATTTCACCACCGTTTTCAGCGCCTCTTAGACACCTTATAGACGAAAAATCGAAAGGGTACCCCCTTTGGATTTTTCAAATGGCTTCCATATGGACTTCAACATAGGTTTCTTTCATTTATAAGTGTAGGTTCTGCCAAGACTTCAGAATGTCTCAATTTTGTCAATTTAGGCAAACTATCACAAAATATATGGATCCATGAATAAGGCTCAGCTCGCCCTTCTGGAATAATTCGGAAAGTAACTTCTTCATGAGCTCTGGAATGATGAATGTATTTCAGAAAAGTTGGCATTATTTCGCGTTTTTCAATCCCGCTCACGATTATCGATTGCCAATAGAGAGAACACCGAACTTGAAGCGAATTTAATCATAATTCTCCTACCTTGAATTTTCCTCTGGATCATAAATCTACTCCAGTCACTTATTTCCGGCGATATTTGTTTGGTTGAGGTTGTACTTTCCATCATGTCACCTACCGTTCCTGACTCCGGGATCGACTTGACTTTATCTCTTTGCAAAATTTTGAGCGCCCTAATTTTCGAAATGAATACTTTATGAAGTTTCAAAGCGAATCTTTCTACACACCGAATCCGCAAATGCTGCTCACAAAGATGCGGAATCTCTTTGTCGATTTTATTGCCACAAATTCCCCTTTGGCGAACAATCTAATTTTCCTAATGTATATGATTCTCTCATACAGTGTGCTCGCACTCGAGCTACAGTTCAAAAACACAAAAAGTGTCACCTAAGGGGTCCACGTCATATTATCCAAGTACAAACTCATCAGAAGTTGATCCAGACGACGTTTCATCAAGACAAATTTTTGGTAATTCCAATGACCTTTCAGTATCCCTTTCGCGCGTTTTCGAGTGTGATAAATTGTCAGGCGTTTATTGGCGTATTTGCAACGTTCCATAATTCGCTTGCTACCTCAATTTCCTCTCTCCATGCCAAAATATGTCGACGATAAAAGTTATTCCTCGAATGAATTCTGAGTAGACTTAGAGACACCAATTTATTTTGTCTCAGCTTTAGTACCATGAATAACTTAAAACAAAATCTGATGTAGCTCGAAGACTCCCTATAATGGGGGATTATTCCCGAGAATGGAATTTGTTAAAAAGGAAGGTGCGGACAACTTAATATATTATTCTGAAGGTTTAGTCGTGATATGAAAAACTCTATTATGAGTCTTTGTACAGGATTTGCTTCAGATAAGTTCCCAGATTATTCTGTGTATTCATCATCAATTTGGTATGATTAGAACACAGAACATGAAATTGATGAAGATATTGACATCTGTCATCTAGTTTCGACACATTTTCCAACTTTGGAAGCTTATTGGAGACTTTGAGATCAATGACTTTGTGAGAATCGTTCCCAGAGAAATTCAAAAGGACCACACCTCCAGCGAAATTGAGAAAGACCCGAATTCAATATGACCTGACTCTCAGGAAAATTCATAAAGACCAGAGAACGTTTGGATTCAAAGGCGAAGGGCTTGAATGAACTTTCACTACTTACTACTACCTACAAATCAAAACATAGTAAGTTTGAAATTCATGCTTTTCTTCCGATAAAATGTGGAAATTCATCCAGAAAATCTGGAAGAAATGCCTACAACATTATCTCCCGACATTTTTGCTGGAGACAAATATGCCGTGATGAATTTGAGGACATCAATTCCTGATGCATGCTTGATTGAACATCACCCTTGGGGAAAGGTCCAACATTTTCCTTGTGATTTATGTGTGAATCAAATATCAGCATCTTTCGGCACAAAATGAAAAATACAGCCCTCTTCAGTTAGAAGCGTAGAATGAGAGTAACGTAATGCATATCAAGTAGTTAGCTTGATGGTCTAGGTGAGGATCTTCCCAGAATTATAAACTCATTCCAACACGCAGTGTACGCAACATTTTTCAGACGTTATCAATATTAATGAGAATTCTCAGCCATCTGATTCTTTGGGTTGTTTTTGAGGACACTCAAGACTTTGAGGCACTTTGGAGCTTTGATCAGGAGATTTAGTTGAGTACACTGTATGCGGATACAACGGGAACATAAATCTCCATTGAAAGGAGTCGTGATTCACAGATTGACAGCAATCACATGAATATTTCATCCCTGTAAGCTGATCGCACGAGGTATTGCAACCCCGATCGTAATCAATTCATTGGTCGGACTGATAAACCGAGATATAAATTAATTTAGTGAGATGACATGTGACATTTTAACAAGTCGAGACTCCAAACGAATTTATTTCTATTCAGGCAACTGTGCCAGCTTCAGCTACAGGCGTGTATAACTGAATCAGATGCGTAATTAGTGTTGGTGAGAATAGTTTAACCACATATCATTCTCATAATTCTATTACAGAGGAATGTATGATTGAATTCATACGTGAAACACGAGTTGCCTGTGGAGCTAAATGATACTCAGCATCAATTTGTCTATCACTCACTTCACTACGTCGTTATGTATGACAAATCAAAGTGGTAATTGGTGTAATTCAGTTATTCCACGATGTTCGCAAGCACCGGAAAATAGCTGTTTGTGTTGTTTATAGTTGCAATGATCAATGGAAGACCAACTAACCTTGAATGAACGTGAAAAATCGACAACTGGAGCGACCGCTGTTTGAATAACTTTTGGAGATACACACGATTCATACGGGGTACCAGATGAATCCTATTCACTTTGTTCGAAGTCATAAAACTGTCAAATAAAAATGAAACATGTTATGGAGAAGCCACTGTACCTTTGTTGCTTTTAATTCTATTATTTTTTAGTGAGGTCTATCCGGTTAATCAACTTCGTTTTCCGTTACTATATCAGTGCTCAGTCGACAATAACTTCACTGGATTTGTGTGTTATACTGTTTTAACCCGGAAGACATACAGAATGCTGCAATAAATAACTGTCACGAAAGGGTAAAAAATCTAGCCACCGCGTTAGCTTGCGGATAGAAAATACTTTGTCGACAATAACTCCGAATCCAGGCAATGGAAAACATTGCTTTCCTCACACTAATGAAGACCTCTGGAATATATCATTTGGTGTTCCACATGCTGTTCTCCAAATAGACAGCCTGCAAGCACGAGGTGCCTCAATTGGTCCAGAACCTTTCTATGGTCTAGCAGAAGCACTGAGAGTAACATCCAACAGTGATCTGTCAATTCTTCGGATTTCCACGCTGGAGAAAGACGGTGAGGTCTAGCCTTGGGAGCAGTGTGGAGGCCCCATTCACACGTGGATATTGTCGTGCGAGCATTAATCACGTGGACAGTCATTCAAACTATCGGTGTACGACGAAAATAAACCACTCTCTTTGCCTCCCATATACATCATCTATATTTGGAATTGCTTTCATTCTCAATTGTTCCGCAATATTTCTATTCTCCTGGGGATTGTCTTCAATTACCAGCAAACCTACAGCGTTATTGAATCACGTGGTGCTATAAACAGTTCAGTGCAGTTTCGAATCAATTAGCTTCCGCTGTACCGCCCCTGAGGAAAGGAAAAAGCGGAGAGAGGAAAATGCTGTGAAACATTACCGTGACCCACATAAATGGATATTTATCTATATCACTCTTTGTATTTAGTGGTGAAATGGTATAGAGGAGAATGTAATATATTTGTTGGAGCTTTCGCTCTGGAACTGGATGGATTCTCATGCAACTTTGTTCAGAAACTTCCAACTAAATGTTTTAGATTCATTCTCACTAAAAGGTACATTATTCAATCAATCTCCAATTGGTTTCTGACGAGTTTGAACTTGATAAAAAACAACATTGTCACCATCACTGTCAGTGGTGAAGAACTGGACTCAGAACTGTGCGTTGAGGTATTCCTTACTCGAGATTTGATTTGAATGGTGTTTTCTTCGAAGTGTCAAAGGATAAATTATTTCTTTTGAATGATCAAGCGACCTGAAGATTGTTTTTACTTGACCTAACCTAACCTAACCATGAATTGAAGCGATATTTGGTACATCCTGTAGAATGATAGTTGTTGCGGCCCTTCAAGTCGTCATAGAGTCTTCAATGTTCGTATGGAGGCTCCCAGAGCATCTATACGGAGTCTTCATAGGTTTTTTCGTTGAAAAACGGGGGAATTTTCGGAGTTTTTGGTGGTTTTTGAGACTTTTCGGGGTTTTTGGAATTTCCAACATGAAATATCTCGAAAACTATAATAGATATCGAAAAACGGATTTCACCACCGTTTTCAGCGCCTTTTAGACGCCTTATAGACACCTTATAGACAAGTTTTGGGGCAATTCTATTTTTTGCAATTTTTCGAAAAATCGACGAAAGGGTACCCCCTTTGGATTTTTTCAAAAAATTCAAAGTCGTCTTAGAGTCTTCAATTTTCGTATGGAGGCTCCCAGAGCATCGACAAGGACTCTTCATAGGTTTTTTCGTTGAAAATCGGGAGAATATTGGGAGTTTTTGGTGGTTTTTGCGACTTTTTGAGTTTTTTTTGGACTATTCAACATGAAATATCTCGAAAACTATACTAGATATCAAAAGACGGATTACACCACCGTTTTCAGTGCCTCTTAGACCCCTTATAGACGAGTAGAATGATAGTTGTTTCATTGTCAGTCCATCATTCGTTCGCTCTCTGTAGCTAATTAGAGAATGCATTAAGTTAATTCGTTGATAATAACATTAATCTTCCTGGTGAGGCATGGGTTATGTTTCAGCTACGTCTATAATGTATTCCGTCTAAATAGCTAGCCGTTCGGCGTGTCTGAACTACCCCTGAACACGGATATGTGCTGAAAGTTCAGATGCTTTGAGACCATCATTGTCAAAGCTCTTTTTAATTCGAGTTCCGACTACTGCATAATTGCATAACCACTTCTCATGATGTTATGTAGCGAGACGCGATGAATGGATGTTCCCTCCCTCGCTACTGTGATTCCGAAATAATTCGTCGCTTTATTTATGCGCTGGGTGTCGTGAACGCCACTGTCTTATTGAAATTAAAACCAATTGGCTGAGTGTTTTGTGACGACAACGAACAATAAGCCGATCGCCTTGTGAGGCTGGACTCTGTCTTTGGACTTTGGCTCTTTGAATCCCCCAAAACCTATCATGCAAAGAATCTCTATCATCTCTCTCAGTTAATTTGTGTGTGTGGGGTTTTGAGAATAACAGCGTGCATGGAATCGTTCAGCCTTCGATTCTATTCATACAAAACGAAATGAATAAAGCTCGGAATGAAAACAGGAACCTAGAATGAAAGAAACATGCTCGGGTATTCTAGATACAATAACAAATTGGAATAAAACCCATCACGGTATGAATAATAAGAAGGTTGAAGTATTTTCACAATGCACAGATTCATAGTTCTCCAATTCTTTCATCTCCCTTTGTATTCGTTGTGGGATCAGGTTGATATCGAACGTTTTCATCACGTATGAATCGCTCATTATATCATCAGATACACATTGGAGCGCCATTTCCAAGATCTGCTACCTTTTGTCCACCTATTCCTAGCTCAAAACGGAATTGAACGTGGTAGAGTGTTATCCTGAGAGAAGTGGATCGTATAACGTTTAGTGGTAATAAAAGGAAGTAATGCGAAATACTCGAGATATGCCGAATAACAATCTATGCGAAGGTTACGACTCCCCTAAGGATATAACTGAATACATAATACGTCAATTTTATGCTTCTCCAGTGACAATAGCAAGCAAGCATTCCCTATACATGTCCTGGATATTATTTCCCAACTATCCACAACTATGTGCACGAAGGGCCTTGGGAATTTGCGTAGTGCGAAATGCGTTGGTCAGCCCTGCTGTAGGAATCCTGCCGAGAAAACAATAAACGCATGTCAATTAATGAGAATCTTTTGATGTTTCCATTGCTCTTGGAGCCCTTTCGAGTTTTTAATTGGAGCATTGTTACCCTTCGGCATATTGGGGTTTTGTTTTACTCCGATTTCCAACGGTTACATATGGCGTAAGGTCAGGGTCCCGGAACACATGTTGGGCATCGTGATTGTGCGATCGATAAGACATTACAGAATCGAACAGGGTCCAGTTTTTCGGTAACATTGGCGAGTATGGAACGCTCGCATGGCTGTTTTAATTCAAAGAAGAGTTCTATTGGCGCACAAAACTCGTGCGACTAGGAATAAAAATGATAGCAATGTGCATGTTCCTGAAGAAAGTTATCCTGATTTTCCAGAGGCACGTTCCTGCTTGATTTCCCTGGGAGTTGCGAACATAATCATTGTGTTTCAGTTTTTCCATTTTTCTTCGAGAAGTATTTAAGCTGAATGGTGAAGCTTTGTCGATTCATCAAGTTGACAAATTATTTCCATGTTCGGAGACAACTCGAATGCGCTTGGAATGATAAATTATTGAACGATATCATATGAAATTCATCAAGATGAACGGCTAATCGACTTACCGCTCTGGACCGTTTCGGGTTGGAAGATGTATCTTTCATCAACAAACTGAAATATGTCCTCTCGGGATGGAGTAAGCCGTAGGGCAACAGGGCACTGACATGGACTCTTCATAATTTATTTATTGAAATTATGGGGTTTTCTGGGGGTTGTGGTTTTTTCAATTTTTGGAACAGTTTTGACATCTCAGTTTTGAAATTTCGAAAACTATAATAGATATCGATTTAAAAAAAAAAGGTGTCGTGGAGTCTTCAATGTTCGTATGGAGGCTCCCAGAGCATCGACAAGGACTCTTCATAGGTTTTTCCGTTGAAATAATGGGGTTTTGGGGGGTTTTCGTGGTTTTCCGCGGTTTTTCGCGGTTTTTCGCGATTTTTTTAAATTCTCAACATGAAATATCTCGAAAAGTATACTAGATATCGAAAAACGGATTTCACCACCGTTCTCAGCGCCTTTTAGACGTCTTATAGATGCCTTATAGATGCCTTTCAGGCAATTCTATTTTTTGACATTTTTCGAAAAATCGACGAAAGGGTACCCCCTTTGGATTTTTCAAAAAATTTAAAGTCGTCGTAGAGTCTTCAATTTTTGTATGGAGGCTCCCAGAGCATCGACAAGGACTCTTCATAGGTTTTTCCGTTGAAATAATGGGGTTTTGGGGGGTTTTCGTAGTTTTCCGCGGTTTTCCGCGGTTTTTCGCGGTTTTTCGCGGTTTTTTCGCGATTTTTTTAAATTCTCAACATGAAATATCTCGAAAAGTATACTAGATATCGAAAAACGGATTTCACCACCGTTCTCAGCGCCTTTTAGACGTCTTATAGATGCCTTATAGATGCCTTTCAGGCAATTCTATTTTTTGACATTTTTCGAAAAATCGACGAAAGGGTACCCCCTTTGGGTTTTTGGAAAAAATTAAAAGTCGTCTTAGAGTCTTCAATTTTTGTATGGAGGCTCCCAGAGCATAGACAAGGACTCTTCATGGGTTTTTTCGTTGAAAATCGGAGGAATTTTGGGAGTTTTTGGTGGTTTTTGCGACTTTTTGTTTTTTTTTTTTGAATTTTCATCATGAAAAAACTCGAAAACTATACTAGATATCGAAAAACGGATTTCACCACCGTTGTCAGCGCCTCTTAGACCCCTTATAGACGAGTTTATTCTTCGAAATTTCACTTGAAATCTATGAAAGACAGTTTGACATTAAAATAGGAATATCATTCAGGATGTCCTGACGCCACGTCTCAGATATCCTGGTACGTGAAAACACATACATTCGATGTCTTTCCCGAAACTGGAAACGATAATGATTCAGCTTCGAATTGGAAGTCGACATGCAGTGATGGCAGCACGTGTTAATGGGCCGAAAATGAGGGAGGTGTCCCGATTGTTATTAAAGGAGCAACAAGAGAAGGATTTGTAAATAGTGGTGGTGGAACAGCGTTTGAGGGGTAGCGGAATTAACCCGTAACATAAATTGTACAAGTCTCCGCATTGTTACCACGAACAAGCGTTTTATCACCATCCCAATGGATGTTCTCTTTCCTCAGGGCTAATAAACCTTCGCACTAGCTTGCTCATTCCATTCATTTTATATTCCGATGAGGTACGAAATTTACATGTTCTCGATATTTTTTACTTGTCACAAAACGGTTTTTAATAAGGAGTTCCAATATTGATCTTTCATAAAGCGGATGGGGTAGCTCCAAAGTTGCAGCCAGAAAACAACAGCATGCGATGACCTCGTCTTTCTACAATTCCACCTGATTGTGGCGAATGATTTATTGATCCAATGGACACATTCAGTAATTGTCATATGAATTGAATTACAAGAGGGAACATCAAACGAATGTGCAGGCTCAAGAGTATCACATCGAAACGGGTCAGCAGTCTAGAGTATCATATTCGAAATAAAACACATTTCAATCCCTCGAATGGTGAGCAGAAGAATTCAAGAAAACCGACATGAAAAGCAGTCGGAGCCACAATACGTTTTTTTCTCAAATTCAGTGAGCAAACCACCGATGAGCTTTGAACTCCAATTGAATTTTCCCGGAAATCTCAACAATGACACTCACTTCTCCACATTCACGGAATCATTTCGAAAACTCGTCCTTTTTATCCTATCAAGTGGCGTGTCCTCGAGTTTCCTTGAAGGAGAATAAATAATAATTGCGAATTCTCTGGGGTCGGACGATCAGATGCTCAAAAGCGAGAGTGTGAAATGTCCTTTTTTAATTAAAATTGAGTATTCCCCCAGAAGTTCCGAATTCCTTCGGGACTTGTCCGCTAATGATGAATTCTCCTCATACATCTTCTTCGAGAAATTCATTCTCATTCATTTGCTCTGTTCATGATTGGTGTGGAAATTGTGAACCAGAGATCACCCTAAAAGGTGGCCCTTCGGCTAGCGAAGTTCTTGGGAGGTGGCATCGTATCAACCGCATTGGGAGTTTCGGTAGATTGTTTCTGGGAGTCTATTAAACTTGTAAAATTGCCACAACATCAACAATCGATACTGATGCGGTTGATGTTCCAACGTTACGGGCCAGTTGCCTAATTAATATGTTGATTTCCCACTTAGTCAAAATGGGTATCGGCACAAATTAGTCAATGCTCTTGCAGCTGTTGCAAAATTCATTAAAACACAGGAATTTTAACGAACGACTATTCCATTCGTTTTATTAAAGCGGTTGTAAACATTTTGTTACCATCACTGTCAACATCGGTGATATATTTTGTACAACTCCCCCAAAAAAAACAGCAACACGTACACGACTAATGAATCTCTTTCATCAATGACGACACCCACAATCAATCTTGAATCTCAACTATTTTATTCCAAATCCCTTCAGCAAATCCTTGTTTTTCAATAGCTAAACATATTCTAAACTTTGGTGTCCATTTTTCAACAGTTGTTGATCGGAAACAAATTTTGTTATCAAAACTGCGAATCAATATGCATATTTGAAGAGAGAAACCAGTAGATCTGTTTTATTTTTGGCATGGTGTTGTACACAAGGTCACTGGAAACTCTCCCCGAGTCCTCTTGGAGGTGTAGATATACAAAAGTTGGTAGCGGTGGATTTTTGGATTTGGGCCATACATAATGCAAAAACTGTCTAAGCCTCTCGGCGATGGAATTGCCAGAATGCTGGATCGTAACCTCTTCAAATCTCCGAACTGACTGCCGAATGCATAACAAATAACTCGATAGATGTGTTCCTGCTCTATTATTGATGTCCTTCTGTCATTCTAAATACAAATGGCGGTGTGCTCCGCATCGAATTCGCGATGTTATGAATTGGGCGTTTCGCAATAATTGAGCAGCTTTGATTATTCAAATACTCACCTAGACATTCTCCAGAGATCAATATTAGACACAAGTTTGATATTCATGAGACGAAGCGCACTCACACTGTGCTGTTTTTGCTTCATGCTAAGAATGACAGCTGGTCCTCTTCTTCCTTCCTTTCCTCCTCAGCTGTAAAATCATTGTTCAATCCTGCTGTTTTCTGTGGGTTCATCAGGTGCAAGGATCAAAAAGCGCAACAAATATTTGTAGAGTGAAGTTTATTCGAAGGCACGTTCCGAGTTTTGCTTGGCTTCAGCTCACGCGAAGTGAATGTTAGAGCTTCCGCTACTGACGTTTCGTCTCGTGTAATCTCCACCGCTACAGAAATTGGGGGAAGTTCCGACAGATTCATCTTAGTGACGCTAGCAGAGGTGGATCTCAAACTTTTCAACGCGAACAACGGATTTTAAATCCGTCAGGCAACTTTCAACGCCATAGTATCGCGATTAAATGTTTGTTGAAGCTGATGGAATTCGCTATGTTACAATGAACTACCAAACTCGCCAAATGAGACAGGACGTCTAGACGCTGAGAACTGAGGATGAGCAGTATCGTGCTCACACTCTCGCATTGACGCTAGTCTACGTTTTGGCGGAGGTGCCGGTCAAACGAGTACGGTGCCGCTACTGAGTTCCTCTTTCTTATCGTTCTAGAACGGGATAATTATCATCAGCTAGAAAGGTTTACTCGTCGTGGAAAAGAATAAAACGTCATTATTATTTTGTCTCCTATTTTGTGTCGTATTTCGGCCTCAATTACCAAAATTCCCCTGTGATTCTCGTTCATTTTTTCTCCGAATCCATTTAGATTGTGTGATGATTTCGATGGACATTTTTCGTTCCGAAATCGAAAATCCTTTTTTCTTCTACGAATCTCGACGTTGGTGTGTGCAGCGTTGGGGAAAAATGCAGTACATTTCCCCCTCACGCGTCGAGATTAATTCCAATCTAAACATGCGGCAACTCTTCTACTCGTCAAGTCTATGCCGAAGGCTGATTGTTAATGTAGTTATGGGGGTATCTACATTTTCCCAGGAGTCCCGACTGGGAGTGTTGCTTCGTTTGTGGAAAACTCATGCATAGTCGCAGGAGTTTCACGTTCTACACTCGCGAAAGGGTGGTTCAAACACCAATAAAAATAATTGGAGCAGTGTGAGTGACGTTAACTACCTTTTAGTCAATGCCTTGGCTGCATTCACGACGAAATATGCCGCGTATAGCCTCTGAAGCTTCAGTTTCTTTATTAAACACCCACAAAATATATCGGGAATTACTTTGTTAACACATTGTACGACGTGCAGGGAGCGATTCCTGGGGCAACGAAATTTTTCTATTATTTACCATTGGGCCCCTTTATCAAATTCCCAAGTTTCTCGCAACATTCCAGCAGTGACAACTCCCGAAGAACACGCCGTTTAAGGGTGTTACCAGCGAGATTTTATCAGTGTACCCAATAAATCAAGTTGTAGTCTGCAGATTGAGATAAAACCATTGGAACTCCCGTCTTAACCACCTAGGGCTATTCGTGCATCATCTCGTCCCAGATGTACAATTTTATTTATGTTCCAACATTTTTCAGGAGTCAACTGGAGATATTTCATCTCCAATTACGCTCCAGACCTGTATTTAATTCAACGTATCATGCAGACAGACGTCATCACTTCGATACCAATTTGTTGGACTCATTTATGCTCCACTGACAATTGGCAGTTTTTTGTGGGGTCTGGACTCGAATTGACCAGGTGAAAAACTCCGCTGATGATCGTTTAGTACTCGATAATCCTAGCAGGACACAAATCCAAGCTGTTTCTCACCGCACGATCATGAGGATAAGGGCAAAGAGCAGAAGTCAATATCTCTAGCAGACATGTCTCGCTTTTCACTCAATGCTCTATTCATTTCCTGCTATATGGACGAGAAGAATCAACTATACAACTGCGAAAGATCAGCAAACAGGGGCGTATCTACTAGATTTTGTCAGGCACTGTCAGCTCAAACGAAAACAGTTTTCAATTATGAAGCTATAACTCATTTTGGAGAGACTATACGCTGCTCTAATTTTTTTTCTACACATTTTCTGCATACCCCAATACGATGAAGGAATGTTTTGGCGAAAGCAGAGAAGAGGAGTTACTCAGGAACTAAAAGAATAGCATCAACTATGAAATTAGGAAAAGCTGAACAAGTCTGGATCATCCAGCACTGTAGATGATCCTGACTCCATTTCCAATAAAACCACGTTATATCTCGCAGAACAATATGAACGGTTGAAGAAATTCAGACGAACATGTTGGACATCTGACATTTTCCTGTTACGACCCTGACATTTGACATAGCACGATTTCCATCCAGCGACAGAGTCATTTCCGACTATAATCTCTGTAGGTTTCATCTGCTTAAGCTCTTTTATGAAGTGATTGTTATGTAAACATCCATATGAATTATTTAGGACACGTACACGGTTAAATTCGAGCTGGAATTCATCAAATGGAAAATGTCTACGGCATTTTCGGTCAGCTGAATAATTTTCGTCATACGATAGCGAAGTTGATGTCGCAGAATGGAGTCTATTGGTGTCATTTTTATCTTGATGGAAGTCAGTTGAAGAAGAATAATTGAAGCTAGCTTCACAGGAGGATTTGCGATGTCCAAATTTGTCCATGGTGGAGATTCTGCTCCAGAAACCAATCGTTCATTGTATTAGTTTGAATGAATTCATGGTGAATTAGATGATGAACTAATGAAGCTGTAACCTAATAAAGCGAAAAGGGTACGCGAAACATCTGAATTAACGCTTTCTGGCATAACCCTATTTCTGTATATATACGAGTTACGAATATCATGAATGGGGAAAACAGATTGCCCAGTCTGAGCACAGCTGCAAATGAAGTGCAATGTATGAGTTGAAAACTATCAGCGTTCGAACGAATGAATATACGCAAATATATCCATAGAGGATTATCTGGGAAGTTATAATTCACTCAAACGTGTTCGACATGTTCGGGGTTATCGATAGCTGGAGGGTCAAAAAATCGCATGTAGCATGGATTAAGTGGTTTTTTGATGGACTCCGTGGACATGGACTGCTGACATTCTCCTCAGAGGAACTATAATGGAACTGGACTCTCAATGTCTCGATATATGTGAGCCAAACAATGAGATCATTAGTGACAGATGAATTCAACGAATCATTAGTTCATTTCCACAGATAAAGGACCAGGATAGATGGTTCTTCGTAGCAAATATACACCAAATGCAGTCCAAAACATGCATGAAGCACTGCTGAAGGTATTCCATCCTCTCCCTGGTGTTCAATTTCATTCATAGAATTTTCAATTTCGAAATATCGTACTGGCAAACACAACCATTAGTAACTTCTGCCATTCATCGCGTATTTTTGAAACAAAAGCTTGGAATAGAAAATGGCTTCGTTGATGTGTTCACGGTTTGAGAGCCCCGAATTTTCACCTCGGCATATTTCAAAATCCGCTAGCCAATTTTCTAGTCGGGAAGGAGAGAGAAGCCAACGCATTTTCGCATGTTCAGATCTAATATGGAATGTGTCAGAGCCGTCACGAATAGTATATGTGAGTGAATTGAATGGCACGTCATAATTTGTTTGGAGTATTATTTCGAGATTTGGTCTCTGGCCGGAAAGCCATGAGAAACCCGAATGCTCCGTATCTATTCTTCATTCCGTATGCATAGAAATTTAATGGTATTTCGAAACCGAGCGTAACTTTATATGGCAGCAAAATGTCATGATCCGTATCATCTGGAATGCAAATCAAACGTAAAATCATACGCATTATATTGCCGTGCAACTGCGAGGAGCAAGTTCAGTGGCACTTGAAGACATCCAAGCACAGGTCGTCTATATCAGTACATCAGCGACGCGACGCGACAAAGTCGTCGTTATGTCCTGCCATAAAATCTGGAACAGTTATTTTACATATTCACTAAACATCCAGATCCATTTTAAGAATATCAAGTCGCCTATGGTCTATTTATTGAGGCAACACTGTTGTGACGGCTCAACAGACAGTGCGATGTTGCCGCTTGTCCATTCTATCAACGATACTCCGCTAAAGCTCAAGAATATAATGTCATTATTGTCCATCATAAAATATTGATCATGAAAGGAAGTTTGAAAGTATCGCATAGGAGGAAAACAAAGTATGACGCAATCAAAAGATTTGTGGTGGAATGAGAAAAGTTTTTATAGCAAGTTCGACCTCGTATTTCTGTTGCGGAATTAATCCTGGAAACAAACAGTAATCGGGTATTCATCAGTCTTTCCAGAGATCATCATTTATTCCCTTGTAAACGTCAACATATCCATTCCGGAACAGCTCTCCCGGTGCAAATAAGAAGTCTCCCCGGAGTTTTCCTAACAGTATGTCACTTGCATCTGCTTGGAAGACCGCGTATAATTCCGAGAGTGATCGTAGGAAAACTCCATGCAGATTTATTTATAATTGCCCCTATAAATCTGTTTGCCATATCGCCATACCTTCGAGGTACTTTTCAGACGGAGTCAGTGCATTTACATAATTGAACGAGAGTTACCGCGCGTCTTGCGAACCTCGTTCACTCATTCTCGTTTATGTTTCGTTGCTGTTATTCCCAACTTGAATCCCACATTTAGTTAACTTCGTTTAAACTTCCACGTTCCCGAACAACTACGTACCCTTTCAGACACACCTAGGAGTTTTTGCTTTGTTCTTTCCGCTTTATCTCAATGTCGATTTTCATAGAACGCAACGGAAGATTGAGAATGTTCACTCCATTTTTCATTATCGAAAGCTCAACCACACTTCTGAGGGCACCTGGACACGGTGAACTAGATAGGAAGGGCTCAATTACACCCTTCCTAGGCCCAGAGTGTCAAACTATTACACTCTTCCTAAGGTACTCCTGATTCATTTATTTTTCAGATGGTTAGGTTTTCATGAGCAGCAGCTAAAAAGATTCTAACTTCGACATTGTGATGGATCTGATCTCCTAATTTGCTTTCAAATAATTACAAGCCATTTATCAGATTTTTGAGGAATAGACCCTGAAGTGAAACGATTTTTATTCTTTTAAGCGAAAACCATACGTCGGACAAAAAAATCCATTAGATTGAATTTGCTCAATAATGAATCAGGATCTTAAAAGTAATTTTGGGATTAAGCAATGGCGTAGTATTTTTTCTCCAAAAATATTCAATGCAAAGCCCGTATGGACGCCACTGGTATAGAAAATGAAAAATTTCGTGAATCACAAAATGCACCTCGATGCATAGAAAACATGTACCAAATTTTCTGAAGATGTCTAGAATATCATCTCAGTAATTATCAAAAAACTGTTTTTTTCCCAAAACCTCATCACTCTCCCAAGACTTTTAGGACATACGTTTATAGGAAGATTTTTTCTTGAAATGTGTCAAAGAATAACCCTTTCAGATATCAGCATGTCTATTAGGAACACCCTGTATAGGGTAAGTAGGGGTCGAATAAAATTAGTAACAGGGCAGAGAACCTTTGGGAACTTCTGAAAGGGACTAATGTCCTTGAGCCTTCAGTAAGATGAAAAAAAAAAGGTGAAGAATACGTTCAAATTATGTTTCTATTCACGTTTGGTGTCTTCATTGTCCAAAAGTTGTGGTCATGCACCCTGAAGTGTGATCATCATCCTGTTATTCAGTTATTTTTGGGACCAAATTCATACACACAGATAATTATACGCTCGCTATACCCAAACAATGTGGCTGTAAAACAACTCGTGTGTATGATAATACTTCAAATAGCTCTTGTTTCGAAATGTTTCTACTTGTGTGTGAGAACGCAGCATCTGGAGAGGGAATCTTCAGCATTGGCATGCTTGAATCCACAAATTCCGTAAAGTGGAGGTAAATTGGAAGTACTCGGGTCGAGTTCGAGCAAACGGATATTGTCGCTCACACATATTTTAATAGAGTACGAATGAATAACAAATGAAAAGCAAGCGCGATTCATGATGCGAGCTCGCTCGCTGAGCTTTGCTCAACATTTTCTTGTGGAAATCCGCATGATTGCTCATCACGTTCTCCCCGTTGATGTGTTTCAAGTTTACACATACAGGTATTCATCAGCATCAGTTCACAGCACAGTTTCTCAGATTGATCTCCTATAAGATTGGAGAAATTTCATGGTGATGATGATCTTGTTAATTTATTCTGAAACTAGTCCTGTCCTGTTAGGTAGGGAAACAGGAAAAGAGACAAGCATTGCACCTTCCTTAAATTCACACACTGTATAATCTGATATAACACGGAATGATTATGCCCTTGATGTTTTTGACATCACCTTAGACGTGATGTATTCAACTCGTTGGAAATGTATGATAGGTTTATGCTGAATTTCGGAACAAAACTTCTAACCAAATATTACAGTGGTGGCAAATGAAAAGGCGAATTCGGTATTAAAGTTTCAGTATAGGAAGCTTTAGTTTATATTCGTGTGCTTATATCGCACAAATCAGGAAGTTTGTTTTCATGCCATGCCTGCTGGGTACATTAGGCAAATAAAATGATGTGCCTGAATTATTTAGAAGTTTCTTTTTCCGATAACATAGACTCCTACACACGGTAGGTAATTGTCGAAACATCGTTAGTTGCATTTCATTGTAGGTAGAAAGAAACACAAATAACTTAGTCCAATTATGTATCTATTCTAGATACTAATCAAAAATGCTTTATCAACATTCTTCAACTCCATCAACAAGCCTTCAGGATATGTTCAGACTAAGTCTGATTCGAGATCTGATGAAAAATGCGAAGCTTTCGGATTAAGAAGTTGATGACTGAATTAATTAATGCCGATTACGTAGTCCGTATACCGCGCCCTCTACCTGACCCTTGCACACTTCTAATAAACTAATTTGTGCTGTTGGTACAGTGACTTTTCGTTCCGTGAATATTTGATACCATTGTAATCCAAAACCAAAGTGAATTTGAAGGTACACAAGAAACAGAATTATTCACGTCATGGTACAAAGTTAACAGTTACTAAGTAAACATAAAGAGGTAGTTGTTGTATGCTGGCCACGAATCGGTTGTAATAATAAAGGATGCGTTGCTTTCTAGAGCTTCGCCACGGGTTGCTCGAGAGGGCGAGAATCAGCTCAGCTTGATGCAAATATCATCCTACGTTAGCGTCTGTGCTTTGCCTCAGGTGACGTATAGAGTTGAGGAAAGGGAAATTATTAGACACAGATCTCTCTTCTGATGAATCGATATGGAATTATGAAGTATCCAAACGGAACACATTTTGAGTTTCTGTCACACTTCCCCATTGAGGATTATTTAATTGGCCATTCCCTGAGTTGTCAATCTCCTTCTTTATGGCATATTCTATTGGCCCTACGCCCAAATCCAGTTCCTATCCAAGGGGCGTTATATTCAGCCCACTGTAATACGATGAGTATAACTTCCACAAACATTCAATAGAAATTGTGATGAAATTACACCAGGCTCATTATGAATTCAGGAAGCTACTCCACCAACTACGGATGCTCTGCGTCAAAATTTTTCATTTTCACTTACCTATTTTCATGTGGCAATCAGTTCCAAACGCAATTATGCGAAATTCAACTATAATCAAGGATGAATGCTTGTTATCGAATTTATCATCGATGTGACTCTAATTACGTTCACTGGGAAATCTTGGAATATGGCGATGTATATTTTTCCTCTCACATTTCTTCATCTCAGAAAGGTGATATTCCAATCTGAAGGTTATTTCTGGTAATTACTTGAATCAAGATTACATGGAAAATATCGAATACGTTTGGCAACGCCGCGGAGTGTTGCCAACTGTACGATTTGGGGGATTCTCTGCTCAGTCTAAATGTCAGATTTGACATCACTATCTACCTAGCAGGAAAAGACCACAGTGTTACTGTTATAATCATATTTGATTCCACTGATATTCTTTCGAGTCCTCCATTCGTCTCCTCTTTCGGTATGTTGAAGAATCATTCCGGTAATATTTATGACTTCGAAGTAGATAATTTATTTAGTTGTCTTTTATGTGAAGGAAAACTCCGAGTGACTTTTACAGCCCAGAACTCTCATACTTCGCTTTTACTTTCTCCACTTTTAATTGAATTTGCTTCGTGATTTTCTGTAGCATCTTTCTCTTCGGGAAGGGGTCAAGAATCTGATTCTAGCTGTGTGTGGATTGGAAAAGTAGACAATTCGTTCGTCTAGCCTGCGTCTTAGTCGTATGAGAACAGAAATTACTGGGTGTTGAATTATGTATCGAAATGGGAATCTTCCTTTCTTAATCGACGAAAACTGCAGAGAACGCAGATTAAAATAAAAATACAATAGTCTCTTATCCAACGGGGCGAGAAATCCATGAACAGTTCATCGGAAATCCATCTTTTCATAAAGGGAACCGCTTGAGTTCGGATGAAATGGGCCGAAAGATTTCGATTGGTGTATATAATAGACTACGAGGAATCGCATGGTTTCAGCTGAAAAAACATCGCTCTATCTAGAATTGCTGAGTCAACTCCAAACTTGTCTGGGATTGTCCAAGAACCATGCAGAAGCTTGGCAGTCAAACATTCTGACATTTGATTGGTTGACAGAAATGATGCATGCGCATTTCGTGATTCATTTTGCGATCCTCAAGGTCATACTTCATATTCATAAGTTCCAAGATGCCTTCATGGATGTGACAGAGGCATTGAAAGTCATTATGATGAATAAATCATACCTCCACGATATAATAATTCAGGGATAATGGAGCATACTAACTATGAGCATGTCAACGTAACGAAAATAATTTATCGATCATAATATGATAGATCTGAATATTGAATGGTGGTTTACATTACCGGAACTACGGAAATTCGATAATATATCAAATAAATACATTTGTCTATGTTGTGAATATGTTCAATTAGTCCGAATGATGAAACGTCGTTAAATTCACACAGTGTTTATTTCGTTTTGATAGACTGATGAGAACCACGCGTATTGAATAAATATAGATATAATCACTGATGCACAGTTAACAACCAGAGTCATTGGTTATAAATAGTTGAGCTTGATTTGAACTTGTTTGACGCCATATTTGTTTACATCCCGCAGCGCCCTCTCTCAGAACTAGATAAAGAAGCATAAATGGCAGTAGACAGCTTTGACATATGACTGTCAGTTTCTCAAATGAAAGACTCGAGTCAACTGTGTGAAGTTCAGTACTCATTTTGCACTATTGGTGATAAAAACTAATCGAATTTGTCAGAACCATTTTCCCTAAATGAACAAACCTTCAAAAAATATCATGTTTTTCCTTCTGCTGTTCAATTTGCATAATCAAAACAGAATCCACTGTTAGCCAATTAAGTTTTTTCTGTGCTTTTGTGGCCTCCTCAAGTATACATATTTATTGTCCAAACGTCGACTGGCCATTGCGTAAATATTCCATGTTGAAATTGATGGGTCTGGCGTACGATGCGGTGTTGATCGATAGGTATTTTTTCTGGAAACGTGCGGCAAGCACAATACCGAATATAATTTGCTGGAACGTTGGAAACCAGAGCGAAAACACACGCTGCGATTTCGCATTAACATAATTGTAAATGAAGCTAAATTGAGGTTGCTTAGATAGCCCTTTCAAGAGATAACGATGAATAATAAAGGAGGGCACTGCGTGGAAGTTATCTTATTCATTTCGCACGGAAAACGGGATATCTGGAGTCAATTTGTGCGAAAATCCTACATTAATATAACACCATCACCAGTTAGAAGTTTATTCATAATTCGTTCAAAGTAGCTTGTTTTTGTGAATTTTTCTGACAACACGGTTGAAATTTCTCTATTGAAACCAATGGCACATTGAAAACTGATATTCGAAGGATATTGTGTGCAAATTTGATGTAGAAATACTGAAAAATGTGACAATGGCAGCAATTATTCGGACGTATCTCAGACAAAAACTCAAGAGGCTTAATCTGTGTGACTTATTCGATGGGTTTCTTGTTTATATGGTGCTATCCTTGTTCCCCCCATGGATTCCGGCCTATACCGCTGGTAATTGTAGTCGATACTGTACACTGCTATGCAGTTTTGGTACTTGGTACCGCGATTCCTTACTAGCCTGCAACTATTGTGCCTTGAGTGCGCTACTATCGGGACAATTTCTGGTCGTTTGGAAGCGGATAGCTTGTTGGCAGATAGCCATAACAATTACGATTAAGTGACAGTTGCCCCATTACCGTACATCAAAGCTGCACAGAACGTAGAGATCTGTCTGCTAAGTAACCACTGGCTAAAATGTTCGATATCTGGATACTCGTTCCGTAATTGAGCTGGCTAACGAGGATTTATTTATCCTGATTGCAAGTTTCCAGATAAGGCAGAGACTTGCTGAAAACAGTTTGCCTAATTGTAATGGGAGTATCGGGTCCAGCTTTCGTTATCATTGATTTCGAAATGACATCAGAGGAATGCCGTTTCTGGATAATTCTGGATGTGCCAGTCAGATGCTAAAATTGTCTGAATGAGGCTCACTTTATCAGACGCTGGATCTTCCAGAATATGGAAATGATGATATTCTCATGTGTTCATTTACTAAAGAAAGATTTCAGCTCTACGAAAACAATGTTCTTCGGTAAACAACCCGAGAGAAAATTTCATCGGAACGCGAATATGCTACTAAAAAATATCCCAGGAAGTCGAGCATCTGTACAAATAAAATTTGAATAGAATCTGTTATGCATCTCCCAGTGGCGTCCTGCAAGTACCGATTATAGCTACGGATCTGGCATTTTCCACATACTGATCCAAGGATATTTGACACCTCATGAAACCACAGAAGGCAACACTGTTGTATTTTATGCGATTCTAAATCATTTGGTGCCACTTTAAAGGCGAATCCGGTTTCACTGCCATGATTCCATTACAATACCACGTGGTATTTACATTTTGACGCTTACTGAGTAGTAAATGAAATAACCAGCTGAAATCACCGAAAATACAACAACTTTACTTGAGAGAGGAGTTCGTTGGCACATTCCCAGACAAGTCTGGATTCATCGTGGTCTCTCATTACATTTTTTCGGGCATTGAAGACTTCCCGAATCGTCTTCAATTCGCGGCATTACACAATATTGATTGTTTTCAGAATTACAAACTCTATTAAGCGGGAAGTGCTAAAAAGTGCCTAACAAATTAATAATTCATGCAATTATGCAATAACATGTTTCTGTTAATAAATGAATTCTCGTGCGAATTCGCTGTCCGTACGTGGATAGAAAGTCGAGTGGAGCTCCCAATTTGAATGCGAAAGAAAGCCCAAATGAATAGGAATCCATGAAATCATGAAAGGGCTAACAAATGGAAGCAGCATTGCTAGTGGCAGATCGGGGTCTCAACAAATTTTGTTGAAACGTATTAGATAGACCCGACGTCTGAGTTGATTAGAGCTGATTTACATAGCGTAGAGGTAGACAATTAGGCAGATTGTTGCGGCAATAGCTTACCTACGAAGACTGGCTGAACGTCTGTTAATTTGAAAGGTGAAAGATCGATACCCACCCCATCCGATACATTAGATAATTAGTTGATGATTTGTTTATATTTTCTCGACCCCTGACTGTGCGAGATGTATGGGCACGCCCCCGATACGGCGAAGAAACAATTGAGAAACTAATGAGAATGGCCGGCAGTGTAGAGTCCGAAAAAAATAAGGATCCCTGGGGGCTCGAGGCGTTTGTATTCTCGACGATCACTCTCGACTTCCTCATCCCAATAGACAATGGCAGCAGCGCAAAGATTACGCAACTTTGGCTCGTCCTGAATTCAGGAACGACTTCTTCGCCGAACTTCCTAGTCTCATACGGATATACTTCGTGGTCTTATTCGTTGGACTCGCTCAGGTGCACAGGAGATGAGAGCAAATAACAAGTCCAAGCGATCAATTCGAGAGTTCACTTTATTGTACAACGAGCGAGTTATAAATTGGGTATCGTTCAATGTTGGTGTCTCTTTTCAATGCACATCTGGCCAGGTGTTGCTGCTTGTCTAGTTTTTGGCAATAATCCGAACTAAAAATCATCGCAGTTGTGTCCTAAACATCATCCAGATTTGTGCTTCAATGGAGTGAGATAACAATTGCAAACAATAACATACTGAAACCACAGGACAATTGGAATTGGTCTGCTCAAATTTATTAGGATTTCAGATAGCTCTGACAACAATCATCTGAACTGAAATCGTATCAGTTATCTCATTATCAGTATAATTGTCAGGAGAGGATTATTATAACGTACACAATCATGACGTCTATTTGATATCAGTCATCCATTGTCCTGAATCATTACGATGCCATATACACTAGGCATTAGTCATGGGAGATGAATGATTTCCATTAAATCGCACTATATCGTCCGCGACACATCGAAAATATCAAGACATTATCTTGTTTTATTCGTGGTCAGTAGACAATGTGGCAGTGAGAGAATAAACTATGACCACATATAATTATTCAATGTGACGATTTTTCTTTGTGTGTAGATTATGAAATGATGCAAAACAACTATTTTGATTCACCAAAGCATTTACTTGATATTTTTTCGTGTCGAAAATGAGTTGTTCTAAGATTTTTTTGGACTTTTGAGGAGTTTTTTGGGGGTTTTTGCGGCTTTTTGAGGTTTTTTGGAATTTCCAACATCAAATATCTAGAAAACTATACCAGATATTAAAAAACGGATTTAACCACCGTTTTCAGCGCCTCTCAAATCCCTTATAGTTTTTAGGCGAATTTATTTTTTGGAAATTTTTCGAAATGTCCAACAAAGTTGAAATAATAGAAACTAAACAAAATCATAGAGACTCTAAGGATTCCAGAAAATTCATGAATTACAGAATCATCGTCTCAAGACATACATGAATATGGTTATTCACTTGAGAAAATTCGTATAAAAAAAATACCGCAGACAAATCCAATCATCCAGTTCAGCAGAACCGAGCAAATCAAAGAATAGCCACAATTAACAAAGAACAGTAATCATCACCGTGAATCTATTAAGAGGTTTTTAATTGGGGTATTAGGCGATAGAATTTCGGCGAGGGAGGATTTGAGATTTTAATGTACTGGCAAAAATTCCTCGGGTAACAAAGGCAACAGGTCTTTTCTTTCGCAGCTTTTCCGCGGCTTGTTGTTTCACCGCATTCCCATGCCTTTCAGTCTCTGTAGATAATCAGGGACGTCCTAAGGAAAAGCTACCATTGACGACTTTCGGATATGCACAATTTCACTCGGTCGTCTATTTGAGGTCGTGGATGCGAACATACCGGAATTGAACGGTTTCAAATCGGTGACTTTGTTAAATTGAATCGAGTGTTCCGGTGAATGGAATTATTTGCCTAAAAATAAACACGTTCGAGAATAGTCGCTCGAAATAAAAGCCCGTTTTCGGTTCATTAGTTTATCTGCTTGTTTGACGAGATTATAAACAACTTCATTTGATCGTTACTGAGAGTTTATGATGATTCCCCATTCAAAATCAAGCGAATATAGTGGACCCTCTCAGGAATCAATTGACCCTAAGCGTACCTCAACCCAACAGAGTGAAGGCATTCATTACACCCTTACAATGAGCACCATAATTTCACACTAAGATTACATACACCAACACCATTTCACTTGACCTCATTCATTTTACGATCTCACTTGGAATGATTCAGTTTCGTATGGAATTCTGCATATCCTCCATGTGCTCTTCATTGTCACTCATTTTCTCACGAAGTTATTTTAGAACCGTAACAATGACACATGGTCTTGTCAGATTCCAATCTTATTTATTGCTCTATTCCCATTATTAATAGCTCGACTCTAAAACCTCTCCACGAAATATTAATTCACTGTCATCAGCACCAGAAATATGTCATAATAATTTTTCAAGTTAATGAACTACTAATACGTGGGGCACACAACAGATTCCTAAACACCTGTTCGATTCAATCATTGCAGACAGAACAGACGATGATTAACTGCTATTTTCGCGTATCCTTCCTCAGTCTCGTTTGAAATGGAAACTTGGAATAATAGTAAGGATAGGCAATAGTGCGAACTTTTGGCACAAGGTCAAATGGAAACTGTTTAGAACTTTGAAACCCAGTGATCTTTGTGAAGTACTCAAAGGTCAACATTTGGAAAAAATCAGAATATGATGGCCATGAGAAAAATGACCGTTGACTGTCAATGGCAGTTCTGGTGCATGAATTACAAAATAGACTCTGAAAATTCCAGTTGGATTGATTAGAGTTTCATTCATGTGAAATGTTTGCATAATTGAAGTAATTTGAAGCACTTCTTCTCTGAATTATTACATGTTCCATCATCTCAGAGACGACTAAACTAAATCCATTAGGAATATATTACGACGAATATCCTGATGACATAAATACGAGAGGAAATTGTATTTCTGCGTCTAGAGACCTAGATTTTCATATTTCATACCAGACTACCAGGTTCAGCGTAGGTACAAGAAGGTACATGACTGTCCGGGATTTTAAATAAGCGCATCTGGAAAAGTAATTACCTCAATAAAATCCTAAGAAACGTTCCTCTTTTCTCATTATTTCATAAACCAATTGACCACTGTAGTAGAAGTTCTCTACCAGTGTTTCTATTCTCTCACAGGGATCGCGGAAATCATTGTTTTCATTAAATATCTGAGTTTGGATTTGTCACATAAAGAATTGTCATTTACAGATAACATATCAATAATAATAAGAGTTTATCGACTATTCATCGTACACACATTTTGACTCACCCTGTGTAATATAAGGAGATGGATGACTTCTTTGATACGTTTTTCTGGATCTATGAGAAATGGGAATGAAGATGAAGTACCAGCGAACAATCTGGATGAAATCCATCAATTAAATATCGAAAAAATGCATCACAACTTTTAATACATCATTTCATGGTTGGGAAGTTCACTTGAACTCAATTTCAAGCTCGGACAGACTTTCGATTATTACAGACGAAAAATAATTTGTTTTCTGTGGATTTTTCCCATCATCACACTCATTTCATCAATCAATGGAATCAAGTTTTCATCCAAAGAATTAGAATAGTACTCCGAATGTTGTTCAAAATATCCTGATTGATTTGTAGGATATCCCTTCAACACTTGTTAGACCCTTCAGCTCCTTCCTGAGGGCGAAGAATAAGGGAATTCTTTATTCAGATGAGCCAATTATTCCAAGTTTGATATGGGTCTGATGTAACGAGAGAGCTTACATGACAAGCGGTCAAGGGTCCTATCACTCCTGTCCAATAACGTTCCAGATAGCAAAAATCAAGAAGTCATCATTTCTGGCTCACTTGGTGCTTATTCCCACGATGTATTGTATTGTAAAAGGGTCATTCCTCGTGGATCGGTGACCTCCGTTACTGATTTGCACGCATTGCATACGCAATTGGCATTTGCATTGCATCGACCCACTATCCTCTGTTCTGATGGAATAAATCACAGTTCATCATTCAATTCTTCGAAATGAGATGTATTTTACTGTAACCTATGTTAAATCTGGCGATTTCTGTTTATGTAGCTGGATAAAGAAACCTAAGGCTTTGAAGGAATTATTTTTATTGATGTGGTTATTACATAACGGTCCTGACACGTGACAATTGAAGTGTTCTCCTCCAGAATGGATGCACGTTTTCGCAAAATGTGTCCTTGCTCAATGAATTCGACCATGTTGTGGATATGATCCACGTTTTCAAGTCAGTTTGCTCCTAATGCTTCTCCATTGACTGGACTATTCAAGATTTGATTGGAATGATTGAAGAATGGTTTACGTGGGCGATATCAATTCACATCACGCCCTGGTGATTATCCTGATTCCGTCAGGAAGTGATTACCCCGGCATGCATTCATTAGTAAAAATTGAAATGTCGTCCATCTTGACCGATTGTCCACAATTGCGTAATCGCAGCCCAATTAGGCGTCAAAAGAAGATCAATACGTCAGGACGAGGAGTCATCCATTGGCGAATGAATTCAAATCTCCAGGTAGTTTGACCCAAACGATCTCCTTCCGGGGATTGATGGGGGTAAGAACATTCCCATTAGGGAATCTTGCCTTATTTTTATCGGCGCTCTGGAATTACGAGTCATGTTGAAACAATTCGGATGTGCTCTAGGCGAATTGATTGGATTTAATTTCGAAAAATGGCGGCCGTGTTTGAATAATGCCGCTCGCAGGCTGGTGTGGCGCTTTTTCGGTTAGAGATCGTTGGTGCTCTCGTAGAATTCATAATGAAACCAATAAGGGTGTCGTAACTAATATGTGTTCTGGAAATTATCCAATTCTGCTTCACTCTTTTCTACTGGTGATACGGTGTGGAAACTTTTAGAGCACCAGCTTGAGAATCAAAGCTAACCATCACAACATATCGTTTAAATAAGAAGGAAATGTTATTTCCATATACCAGGTGTCCCAAAGCTTCTAGAACAACATGTTTTTCAGTTATTTAAAGGGTTTCTGATGGGCTTTGCAATACTTTTTTCCCAAACAAATGATTCGAGTTCGCCCTGATCTTTCAAAGCTAGGATTCGTGACCTATTTCTCCTGATATTCGCACAAATTACACATTCGAATATTAATACTGAAAGGATGCAGTTGGAAATTCAATTCCTTTTGTCAATAAATTCGCTCATTTTCATTTCATTTGCTATTCATTAGTTGATTTTTCGTGAGCTCTGTCATATCGCGAATATTTGTGCTTTGGCAATGATCTGTTGAATTCCAGATGGAATGATTTTATTATTGATTCCTAATCTGTTGTTTCAGCGGTTGAAGAACCAGAATTTACAGAAGTAATTGAGAATGTCACCGTTGCCGCCGGCAGAAACGTCAAATTCGCTTGCTCTGTCAAGAACCTGGGGACCTACAAGGTTTGTAAATATCTCTGATTGGTTGGTTTTTGTTTGAGCCATGCTTTCCCAAGCGAATACTACTCGTGTTTTGATTTTGTCCATCAAGTTTAATTTGTTTCAGTGAGTCCAAATGTTGATTCAAATTACTATAATTTTGACCTTGATATTCGAAAATGTATCAACAAAAATACCTTCTGGATGATATTATTATCAATTTGTTACTCTTTGTTTTCGATTCATAATATAATAATTACCAAAGGAATGTTGCGGTTATTATTTCATGAATGAAAACATCGGATTTTAAAAGCAGCGGATTTCAATTACTTTTCCGAGAGCTGTTTGAATTATATTTGTAAAGTTCCGTGACTTTCACGAAGATTAATCTTATTTTTACTAAGTTTTGTTTCTATCAATAACGGAATTCATCATTCCAATGGAGCTGTCACGGAGTATGAATAGGAATGAAAGAGGTCCCGAAATTAATTTCAATCCGAATACTCCTTTATTTTTGTATTCCCGTTTTACACGCCAGGACGTTCGAATGCCCTGAAAATATTCATTAGACTTGATAAAGGAATGGAAAGTGAAATATCAAGCCTGTTCATTGTCTACAGATCAAGCTAAAGTATTATTGATGATGGCAGTGATTAGCCGAAACGATGGGGCCTAAAAAACGCGACTTCATGATGAATAATCAGCGCGATGTTCGTGAGAACGGCCGAGAGGAATCAGAAACTAAAGACAGAACATATTTTATTCATGGAATATTGTAAAGGAGCAAGAAAAGATAAATGATCTCTCCAATCGGACATAAGGATCTTTTATGTCGAGAATGGTGTCCAATTTCTCCGGAGCTAAGAGACGACGACTGATGTATTAAAAAAGTAACGTCAAAGCAGGGGACACCGCATCTCGAGAAAATTAAGCGACGAAAAAGTTCCGTGATTGTCTGGCTCGGTTTCTGCATCTTCACGGGATTGAGCAGATTCAAATCTGATGTCCACGAACGAATCAATCATCCTCCTTGTTCCAGACACCATCCCTCATATATCATCCCTTATTTCTTCAACAGGAATATTTCCTTCCTTCTCGAATGCCTTCGATATTGCAGGAAACAATCATTTTTCCTTCGGCATTTTCGTTCGTGTAATGTCGCAGAAATCTAATCTCGAAATATTGGAAGTGTATCGTTCTTCATTAAAAGTGATTTATTAATATCTATCACACTGACGGCTCAATCCTTCCTAACCCATTATCATGCCACGAAACCCATACAGGGTATGTTTGTTTCAAAAATCAAAACAAGGGATGCTCCATTCATGTTTCTTTATACAGAGTGTTTCAGAATTGCATTATATCATTGTGCTTGATCTACTGCAGATAGAGCTTTCAAATTCTGTATGAGTATCAAGCAATAGGTGCTGCTTAATATGAGAGTGAATGTTTTCCAAATACCACACAGGGTGTTGCATTTTCCGAGATCTCGATCCATGAAAGCCTCGAGAAAAACTTTCTCGTACGCTACTGGTGAATTTTGATATTTTTTTCGAGTTCTTCAGCCTATTACCTAAATTTTGTCCCTCCTGACTCTTGGTCGAATTCATTTCAGTTTTTTCAGAAATTAATTAATTGGCTCAAAGTTACATACTCTGAAATGTTTTTACTATTTTGATATTGATTTGCATCGAAATTAAATGAAAAAGAGATTTATTGACGAATGTTCAGAAGAATTGTGCCTCCATTTTGTTGAATACAACATTGAGCATCACAAATCCATGATTCCTTGTAACTTTTTTCCTTATTTTGCCGCGCATTTCTGAAACACCCTGTATAAAAGTCCCTACCTCCTTGTCGACTAGGAATCGCTTCCTGGAATGTTACAGAGTATACAGGTTGTCCATTTTCCAACATCTTTGCGGACCACACTCCCCTAATACCGAAAGATGTATTGCCTGATGACTGCAATCAATTTTCTCGTATATACAATGGGACATTCTAATCCAGACAGGCTCGCCAGGATGGGGTGTGGGGAGAGTATTGGGACCGGTGGGGAATTCCTTGATCACGAGGATGATATTATTGGATTAGCAGCCCGAGGCTAGGTCCGCCAGCTTACCGGTTATCTGTTATCCCTCTGCGCTTCTAAGAGCAGTTCGATATCAGATAAGGATCCAAAGTGTTGAGGACTGGGACGAAAAACGTAATTACAAAGTTAATTGTATGTTTTCATCGCCTGGCCATCAGAGCAGATTTCCACAATCGAATCTTACCTAGGCAAAGATTAAGTTGCGAATAGTATTAGTGAACTTCGTCTTCAACGTTCGTATGGAGGCTCCTAGAGCTTCGATTTGGACTTTTCATAGGTTTTTTCGTTGAAAAACTGGGGAATTTTGGGAGTTTTTGGTGGTTTTCGAGACTTTTTGGGGTTTTTTGGAATCTTCAACATGAAATATCTCGAGAACTATACTAGATATCGAAAATCGTCGTAGAATCCTCAAAACTCCGAATCTACTCGAGAGTATAGTCATCAATTCAATTCCGCCATGCTCTCAATGTGACAAATTGGGAAATATGGTTCCATCTAGTGCACAACCTTCAATATTGCATTTCCTCAGCAAGAAGAAGGACAACTAAGCTCTCAATTATTCGATTCAACATGTATGCAAAGATATCATCGACCTGTGAAGGAATCAGGCACTAACACGCTTTAATAGGCATATGATCTACCCTGAAGCGTTCATTAATATTGTCATATTATACGCCTGTTAACTTGCATCGAGTTTTCGCATCCCCGGTATTTTAATGAAACACGAAATCATCCATCTTCTTGTGGGATCACGTAATTTGTGCCTGAAAACACATGGACTGCCATTACGCAGGTTAGTCAGCTATGATCTGAATATGCCATTCCACATAATGATGTTCATACAATGGTTCCACGTAGCATTAGTCATCAGTCCAAATTCTGCTTTACATGCCAATTTGTCGGTGCATGTAGTCTTATCAGGAATAATTGGAAATCTCTATCGATTTCACTAGACAAGCTCTTCTTCGGAATCGGATAGTCCTGCCAGGAGATGTATGACCTCCACACAGTAATAATCATCCAACCAAAGTAGTTTTGAATATACAGGGTGGTCCATTAGGGTGTGGAATGAGAATAGCTCTCCTAAGATGAGGATACAAATAAATGTTTCGAATTGAAGTTGTTATTTCGCGCAGGTACACAATCCTGAAGTATTTCGAGGTATACAAGATGTTCAGCTTAGGGGACAACATTGAAGTTCACTTTATTGAAAGGGTTTTTGGGGATTTTCAGGGGTTTTGCGATTTTTTGAGTGTTTGACACATATTTCACCGTTTTCAGCGCCTCTTAGACACCTTATAGACGAGTTTTCAGGCAAATTTATTATTTGGAAATCTCCAAGAAATTGAATAAAGGTCTCCTAAGTTCGTATGAAGGTTTGCAAAGCAGTGACATGGAGTTTACATTAATTTTTTGTTGAAAATATGTGGCTTCTGGAGGTTTTCAATATTTCGCGACTCTTTGAAAACTTTGTCATGAAAAAACTCGAAAACAATAGTTTCGAGTGGTGATAATTGTGATCAATAGGCACAATGGGAATTAAACTATTCGTTTTCAACTCTGTAGACATTTTGTGGATGTTTGGATCTGTATTAAATATCTTGGGTCTTCTGAAGACTGAAGAGTGTGGGCTCAAGTTGAGACGCTATTTAAGTGGAAATGAGAATCACTAATATATTTCCATTCTAATCTTTCGAATGTAGAGAATATCACGAGATAAGTCAATTTCGTATGAAATTCAAATGGTGCCTTGTCGACTACGTGAGAATTCTCGAGTTTGAACGTGGCTGCATATTCCAACAATTAGTTTGCGCCCGTTCTTAATCACCCAAAACCTTACCGCTTCTTGGTGTTTGCTCAGTTTACTTTGCGCTCAACTTTTCTAATCTGTTTAATACTGGTATATATTGCAATTCTTAGCACGTACGTGCTCTTATCGAATCCATAGCGAATATATGAACTTCCACTTATGAATTATTCCAAGACGGGATCCCCGAAACGGCTCCCCCATTGTTTTTCCTTCAATTCATTTGACAATGTTTATTCTCTACCAAATCCTGAACATATCTCAGCTCGATATAATTGAGAAAGTTATTCACTAAGTTATATCCCATCCAGCGTATAAACTGATATGATCTCGGGAAATCTTACAGAAGTCATCAACCATAATAATTTTTCTTTCATCACGTTTTGGTAGATTTCCGGGTCTATCGAAGCTGCATAGTTTCTTCCTCCAGCTTAGAAGAGTTTGGCCTTGACAGACCTTGTGGTCAAGTTTCCTCATGTTCTTGACATAACCTACAAATGGTTGTCCGATATTGTTCAATGCCCTGTCAGAGTCCCAATCGAATTGGTAATAAAACGCCATTGCGAGTTTACGTCAGATTTGCGAGTATTTCTCCTCCTCGTATCATTTCTTAGTGGAAGAAGCTCCTAATGCGGCTTCAGCTCATTTTTTCAAACCAGCTCCTACCAGAGTGCTCTCGCCTTATTGGATTTCCGCGTAATCTCCGCTGATTTCCATAAGTGCCGACAGAAAGAAACGCAGAAAGACAAATAACATCAAGTTACCTTCGGAAAAAAGCTAATTCCATTGTTTTGACGATTGATTCGGAGAGAAGTGAACACAGTATACAGATAGTTGGCGTCAGCGAGCTTTCCCTATTATTCGGTCCAGGGCATCCCGACTTCATTTTCTCGGCCGTTGGGTTTTGTGTTTCGAATCCAGTCGCCAGATTTCGGGCGCTATCTTCAAGAGATCCTCACAGATAGCGACCGGATCGAGAAATTTTAAATTCTCCCCGTGAATTCGAACGAATTGAAATGCTGTCAATGTCAATTCTTCATTAGTGGTAGTTCCTTAAGCTCCCCCTGCTTTTTTGCTGTTCGTTTACCTGGGGAATTATTCGTTCAATTTATGAAAATCTAATCGAATCGTGTGTTTTCTGATATTTCATTGACATATTTACCGGTAACGAATTCTGTCGAAGTCATCTTGGATGAGATGTAATATGATCTTTGATCTCATGTCAGCTACCCTTTTCATTTTGATTGGAAACGTTGGGAGAGCGGCATTTGCAAAACTTTTTCTGGAATTATCTTCTCCTACAGACTTTATATCTTCTCGGATTTTTATTGTTTCCTCGTGAGTTGAGATAAATATGCATTCATCTTCTAAAAACAAGGTCATAAACTATTCGACGACTATTTGATTAGTTTCAAGGTTCCAAAAAACTATGAAACAATCAAGCAACATGAAAAGTTGAATTGGGTTCCCGAAAAGACATAATCCATCGCTGAAAAGGGTTCGTAAGTACATTTATCGAGATCAACATACAGATATGCTGCCTCACGGAAAATATCTCAGGATTTTATGGGTTGCTCCCGAAGAATCCGGCAGCTTCAAGTAATTGACTGTTGAAATTCGGGTTAACTTTATTTCCCAGGTCTTTTTCTCGTTCGACATCTTAATTTACGAGTATCATGGAGTTCCTACTGTTGGACTGATTGAAGCGAAATAACTCGGTTTGAAGAATTGTGTTTGTTTAAGTGATTTTTGGAATTGGGAATTGGCGGAATTCGATAAATATCATCTCGATCTCTAGATTCAGGTTTGGAAATGGGTAGCCTGCCAGAAGGAACACGTGTCTGCATGCGTGAACCATCCTAAATTTCGCTAACGAACTACATCCTGTTGTAAACAAGTAGGAATAGTCTCGATTCACAAAGACACAGTCTGGAATAATCCTCAACAGGTACGCTGTCAATGCAGTCAGCATTTCGATAAAAAACCCAATGTATAATAATATATATCCTGTTGAGAGCAACTGAGTATGGCATTGGCAAGATTTGGGGTGATTCCATAAAATCAACTTTCATTCCATACGAACTGGATGTGAAATAGACACAAGAAATGCGGGAATTATTCATGGGATTCCATCCCAGTAGAAGTGGAGGATCAAGAGTGTATCAACTAAAGCCTTTTCATTCTTTCCGTTATCATTTGTCAAAAAATAAAAAGTAAATTTGATGAAGCCTTTGATTTCCAATATTCCGTGATAGCTCCATTAATATGAATGATTTACGAGCGAGGGAAAGGACTGGGGAAATGCGGAAACTCTATCGGACAGAGAAGAGGCAATTTCGTAATACTTTATCCACTGTCATCATTTCATTTAATACTCGCTTTCCCCGAGAAGTTATTTGTGAAACAGAAACTCTGGATTCTAGAAGTGTCTTACACTGAAATTGACAGACAGCTCACATCTAGCATATGACATCTATGCGCTTTGTGAAATGACAAATGACAGCTAAGCACTCGAGCTCATTCCATGGCTGAGCACAGAACGAAACGGAAATACACTGACAGTAGTGACAGTTGATTTAGCGAGACAAAGAGGTAATTGTTTGATGTTAGTCCAGCGAGATTTTTTGTTTTTTTATCCAGAATGCCTGTTATGAGCATCCTTCCGAGCATAATGAACGTTTTTATAGATCCCCCATTGAAGTTTTGTAGTGAAAAAGATTCATTACGCGATAGAAGGAGAGCATCAGCTGAAAATATAATTTATATACAATAACGCGTGTGGAAATATTAATTAAAATTTTGAGTGAACTAGCAAGGAAACTTGGGTAGGTCCGATGATGGGTATCCACATTACTAACACCCGGTGTGCGATGTTCTGCTCTCCTTCTCTTCATATTGGAGTTCCTTTCGAATAACTATCCCCCCATTTACTTCATAAAGGATCGTTCTGACAATTTTGTGGCTAGTTCATCGATGGATGATTCAGGCTGGAAGTCGAAATGGGAAATACAAGCACAAATTGCAAAGCGCGGTTCATTGAATCCGGTTTCTTTGCATTTTGAATTCGCAAATCTTCGAGACCTATTGTCGACATGAAATATCGCGAGGAAGCAGGATTAGAATTCGAATCTTCTGGAGGTAGCTACTTGGATTACTGTCAACATGAAGCATAATTGGATGCAACTACGAATTCTGTTTACATCAATCCCTATTGTGACTTCGTTTCAAATTAAATGATCTCTTGTGCAAGATCCTAGTTCTTCGGATAATATTTTGATGTTAACATTTCATTGCCAGAAAGTATTTCTGTTGGATCTTGCCCTGCATATTTCTGGACTATTCCAGGGATAATTGAAACCCCTTAGATATCTGAACTACCCCACTTAGGGGGTCGAAATGCCTGACTGTGATTCCTACAGGCTGTAATTATCCAAGTCAGCGTATACGAAGGAAATAAATAAAGAACGTCCGAATGTCATTCGGTGGCATTAAAGTTGAACTTGATAATGGCAAGCCGGCCCAAACAGAAATCTAGTGGTCGCTGCCGGCGCGTCTAAGCATAGAAGGAAAATTTACTACCTTGTTTACCACTTATCCACGTTTACACACTCAGCCAAGGCAGCATCGGGAGAAAGCTTTGTTTTTCCTGGCTTCGGCACCAGGTCCGGACCGGCCACACGACACATTTTGGTGCCTTTTTGGTCCAGGAATATTCGGGGAAGAAATGTACCTGATTTCTTGTGGATTAACAAACTAAACTCCTCACAGTTTTTGGTTTTTAGTTTCCGAAGAATAATTCGCTAGGGGCGTATGAATCTAGGGGTATGATCACGTGATTAATCCTTGACAGTTCGTATTGTGAAAAAAAAAACAAACGGTTTGGACCACTTTTCCAGTTTCCAGACCTCCATGTAAGACCGTGCTCTGACCATTAGTTAGGTAAGGTTAGAAGTTTAATATAGAATTCTATTCTATAATTTGAATATTGCCACTTCCGAATCCACATCCATCCATGGCATGATTGCTTCGACATTACTAATTCATTTAATCGATGAAACAAGAATATTTCATGAGGGTGTGGAGCCAAGCATTATCAAGTAATATTTATTAATAATATATTTGTATGTGTTGTAGCCTCTACAATGTATTAGGATTGTATATTCTATGTTCGTATCAGATAATTCAAAATCTCTATCAACACGATGATGGGCAAACACGATGTCACATTCATTTTCCATGCCAATGCGGAATGGATTTGTTTTCTGCTGTCTACATACACCTTTTGTTAGTTAGTTGATGACATTACATTTCCAATTATCGACTCCTGATCAGAAAATCGAATGAAAAACACAAACTCATTTCTGAACATTGTCCAGCAGGTTCCAGAATGTAGATAGTCTGCTAATTTTCTTCCTGAGATATTGTTATAGTTTCGGGTTGGGAATTTCTGTGCCCCACCACCAATAAGAAGATGAAATATAAGAAGGAACGAAACCGCATACAAAGAAATGCTTGCCATAAACGGATAAAAGAGCAGTGGAATAAACGTTCGGAGATGAAAGATAAGAACGGAAAGCCAGCAGGGTTAGATGAGGAGAACAACAACTAATAAAACATCACATTAAATAGCAATGTTTGGTCTTCGGGCAAGAGTAATCACTTCAGACATGTTCACAAACAAACACTACTTACTGTGGTAGATCTATCGATCGTTGAACCTGAAATATGGAGCTCTTTGAGCGTATCGACATAAATCGAGAGAAATATTGCATCACGTAGCTGAACGGAGAAGAGAAGCAAAGCTGGTTTGTTTAATACTCGGGGTATGATTACAGCAAAGCAAGACTGCATTTGGCGTACAAGTAGAGCTAAAATATCTCAAACGCACTTTGAGAACAGCTCAGACTATCTGGGCATAGATTTCAAAGCCCATCGGTGTGGATATATTATAAAGTGTTCTGCAATTCCCTAGTTATCAGTGAGCACGATGATTTTTTTTGACACACCTTCGTGTTTTGGTATGCTTCCCAAGGAAAACATTTTTATTGTCAGGTGAAGGAGTGTATGCCAGACTTCTTATTAAAGGAATTCTATGTTGTTTGTTGAATTCTGTTTTACGGCCAATATAGTGCACTGTTATTGACTCTTGGGGCAAAGCGTATCCTAAATGCACATCGGAAATACCAAATATAAGCGAAAACGTTACAACGACCTGGAATGATCGTCATTTGAAAACATCGCAAGCAAATAGCAATCCCCATACAGTTACACTGCTCAACAATAATGTGTGATTGGTATCTACGACTGATGATCATGCGCACAAATCGAATCATATTCATCCACGACAGCTGTTGACGCAAAATGGTGTATGAACTCGTCTTCTGAGCTATACAAGCGGTCATTACAATAAAAACATTAGGAGTTCGTAACGACCCAAGTTGGAGATGGGACTCTTCCTGATTCACAGACTGCTTCGGCACAACTTCTAGTATCGATTAACATACAGGGCGATCCCCCTTCACAAGACATCAGTCTTGTTGAAGGCCTCGGTCAATTGCCCTAATTCATCAATCATTTATGATGAGAAATCCAAATCCAATTTTAAATTCTAAACTTCAACAGTCTACTCATCTTATTAAAAAAAGTCGCATAATTCGATTAAAACTCGGAAGGAAGTTTTGATTAAGGAGGCATCCAATTAAGGACACTCCGTATGCATTATTCGTTGATACGAAAAACTTCAATCCAAGTGTGGCTAGTGAAGAATAGTGGATTCTCAGAGTACGACAAAGAATCCTCAAATATATTTTACTCAGATCTGTTTTCCATTCCAACGAAAATCCACAGTCAATAGTCAATTTGATGAATTGAAAATATGTTCTAAAACAATTCGAATGATAAACTTGACCTAAGTTTCTGTTTCAGAGTATATTTTTGAAAGAAATTTTTCGCATTGAGAGTTTTCTAATTGACACCCTGTATATTCCTGATCTGGTGGCAATATTACTGCTAGTTCCCATTCTGGCCGAAATTAATGTGGGTGGTAATATTCCGAAGTCACTTGAGGTACTTACGAATGTCCTTTATACCGCGTTCCGTCGTTTTTGCCGCCTATCTGGATTATATTCATATACCATATTCAACAGGTCGTTCCCATTAATCTGACCGCTTATAAAACATAATTTGCGTCCTGTGGAAAATTATCATTTGCATGTTCAACCCAAATTACCTAATAAATTATTTTCGTTCCCATAATAATGGTGAATTCACGACTCTCTGTTATTAACAATAATACCTGGCAACATTCACAGGAAACTGCTTTGAATGTATGAATGAGCATCGCAATTTGAAATTCATGATTCGGTGACAAATCTCCAGAGAATAAACATACATCGTAAGGACACCACCCTGTGGTGATTCATTGAACCTCAGTCATTACCCCTCAATGTGCGATAAGATTAGGCCAGTCTCGGTTAAGTGACAGGTAAACGCATGACGTCACGTTTCACATAACGGTAATAGCGGATTAGACCAGGGTGAAAATAAAACATCAAAGGAACCATCAGTAACCATACTGTATGTTTAGTTAGACAGTGATATTATTCATGTAGCTGTAGTTCATTAAATCGGGAATCATCCCGTTCCCAACGTTTTCGAACTGAACGTTTGTGAATACTGATTGTCATCGGATAAATCCTGTTAGAGCAGTTATTTGACTAGATATTCGGTTTGTTGCAGGTCGCCTGGATGCATTTTGAGCAATCAGCAATCTTGACAGTGCATAATCACGTGATAACGAGGAATCCCCGCATCAGTGTAACTCACGACAAACACAGAACATGGTTTCTGCATATTAATAACGTCCAGGAAGAGGACAAAGGGCGCTACATGTGTCAAATCAATACCGTCACCGCCAAAACCCAATTCGGATTCCTCCATGTTGTGGGTAAGTTATTTTCGTTTCAGCGATAGGTCAACTTTATACAGGATCGAGTATAATTTATCTGTGGTAGAGTTCGAAGCTGAAATATCATTCGACGTCTCCACGCAGAGACAGAAGGGTTACTTGACGCTGCATCAACATCAGTATCTGTAGTTCGTTCGATTATAAAATACTGGTGAAATATTCATGTATCTGGAACTCCATTTTTAATAAGCACTTGCCATATTAGGCGAGCGAACGTAGTAGGAATGACAGTTGAAAGACAGTTGGTACGAGTATTTTTGACACTTTCTTCGCCAACTTCATAGGGCTGACAACGCAATATGTTGTCATTTACTCAGGTAGAAATTGAGTCGTTTATCTCAACTCGGCATTGTCAAAACTATAACAATTAATAATTCTGGAAGCTGCAATTCCAATCTTTTTGTCTCGAAATCTGTAACAGATGAATAATTACTTATGAGGTCACAGTTGTTAATTGAGAAATTAATGCTGCCAACTTGAGAGCAGTGTGGTTTTATTTCACTGTCGTTTTTCATGGTTATCTGGATCATTACTTACCGGAAATTTGCCACTTTTTTTCTCCGTGCCATTGCCTAATCCAGAGATATTTATGTTAGAAGTTATCAGTTTATCTTTTTCAACCTTCTGGAGTTTCGTCGGCTGTTTAGCATAAGTAAGTCTATAATTACGACTCTGGCCTTGTTTGATTTGTTCAGAAAAAGTGTATAAAGGATGTCCATCTTTCTTGTGTATATTTCTTGCTATTTCCAAAATACTCCTACTGTATATCTCGAACTACGCCTACAATAGAAAATCATCTACTTTGATCTGGAAATCTCGAGTTGATTGATAAATATTCAGATCTTCTATACTCAATCGAAATTCTTTCTGGTAGTTCCAATTCGAGCTCAGTTCCGCAATGCTAAATTATTTATCATCGCCTTTCGCTTTCATTTGAAGGTAATAATCAGGCAAATCCCCAGTCACTTCAACTCGATCCTCCGCCATATTTTATTCATGAAAGTATCCAATAAAACTATCAGTGTTAGAACTAGTATCACTATCAAACCATAAGGACGACGCTCGAACCTTATTAGGGAACCACGTTTCGAGACTCTGGACCTCTTCAATGATGACATGTAAAGAAGTTCACAACTCCTAAGAATGTACCGGGAGCTAATGATACGTCAAGTTACAACTACCAGAATATCATATTTGGATGTTTCCTACAATGTTCCCGGCCTGAATAACACGTGACTATCTTCAGGTGATACAGACAAATTAAAACTACTTTTCCTTTTGAGGGATTCTCGGATATTGAGAGAGCATTATTATTTTTCCACACTCACAATCTCGATGAAAGAATATTCGAAGACCGTTCGACGTATGAATGAGTTGCTGTCTGCGTTGCTACGAGTATAGTCGACATTAATATATGTCATGCCAAGATCGTACAAGTCGTGGGATTCCTAGTCAACAAAGGAAGATAATAATACGCGTAGCTCGGTTGGATTTGCTGTTCATAAAATTACCAGAAGGATATCAAATTTTTGTTGGAGCGCAACGAAATGATATTCGAATATCGTCCCTGATCGGTCGACCACAAATAAAATACAACTCTCGAGTATTTTATTGAGCAGTGTATTCGGTGGACAATAGACAAACTCTCCTCAGAGAATTGACCTTCGCCCGAAATTGAACGTGATGTCAGCTATTATGTACAGCAGATATCGCGGTTCACTCAGCTGCTGAAAATCACGGTAATGCATTGTTCAGACGCATCGAATGCACAGCGAGTTCCATTGGACTTTGCGGATTTTCAACGATTTCATTCAAATTGCCGTGGAAAAAGTATACTGGGTGTTTTCACTATTTCTTTCGATAGTTATGGTGTTGTAGCAACGCAGACAGCGACTCATTCTATCCTGAGCTCGATTATCTTTCGGAACAAACCAACTATGATATTGTTGGTTTATTTGTTGTTTATGTTTGGCATTCATACTGCAACAAGTCAGAGCATTTTTCAATCCTTGTTGTATTATTTCGAGTCTATTCTTTCCATCGGAAAGTGATCCCATTTGCTTTCATTCCGTACAAAGGATGTTGCGATTTTTTTGTTCCTACTGAGGGATTGAAATAGAATGAGATTCAAACGAATATGAACTTCCTCATATATCCGAGGAACTCCAAATATTTCTGAATATTGTTGAAGCTTCTGCTGCCCCGCAGGCACTTTTGTATTCTTGTTATAACATATTCTATAACTTTCCACGGGGGCTGTTAGGAATACATCTAATATACCAGCCCAGCCAGCTTTCGTATAATATGCGGCAGGAATAGGGTCAATGAACTCTTCCAGATCAACTCCCCGCTTCTTCTATTCACCAGGAAATCTGAATCGGTGCATACGTTCTGATGATAATTGCATTCGAGGCCTACAACGAAGCAATTCCAGGACGGACTGTGATCGAATAATTGATTGAATGTGGAAACCCATCACACACAATGCACTGAATACCCAGGCTCCTCTCGAATTTTTCTCCTCGCAATAGTTTCGCCAGAATAAATTCCCAAAGTAGGGGTGCGTTTAGAAATCACGAAGAGAACGCACAACGTTGATACGTCACAAGTACTGTATATAGATGTTGGACAAATGATTACAAAACTGAAGAATATACCGAAACAACAAAGTCCAAAACAAAATCACCCATGAAAATGCCACATACAGGCCATATACAGGGTGTCAACTTGAAAACTCTGTTTCATAGAGTGCTATTTCATTTAATTAGATGCTCAAAATGCATTCTATTTTGGAGTAAACAAGAGAATAATCCATTTTCAAAGTGATTTCCCACATTGTGAACACGAAACATTTATCATTGTTTTGAGGTTATGTTTTTATTATGAGATTTCGATAACTGGGCCTTAACGAAGTAAAGACAGGGAACATGGTGGATCAAATAGTTGACTACCACTCAAGCACTGTTGTGGATAATTCGGGAACATGTATTGACACATTCAGAATCACTTCATCAGATTATTATGCAATGATTATTTGGATGACGGCGAAGTTGCAAACTACAACAGCGTAGGATGTTCACAAACTAACGTCGAAACCAATAATTCAGCCAATCTCGCTAACGAGCCTCGAACTTTTGCCGAACACCTCTTAAACTTTTCCATATGCTTGGAAGGAATCGTCGAAACGAATGAAGCACTTCAGCTTGCTTGCCCGCACAATTAGATAAAGATTGTGTTTGTGCCTGTTTCATTTCTTCGGTTCGGTTTGACCAATCAGCATTCTTTTTCTCCTTCCTCGGCATAGCCGGAAGTCGACTTCCTGAAATGAAATTTCACCAAATCCCTTTTATAAGACTATTGAATCATCAACTTCAGATATTCTTTCGCAAAAATTGCTTCGACATTGGCAATTAGAAAATTACCTATAAAGAGCTCAGAATCGTTGAGTTCTGAGTAGATCATGGTGTCCCAGCTCCATAGCAATGTCTTGTAATGAAAGGTTCATTAAATAGTTTCGTTTGAATACATTTCATCTGACAATTGATTAGATTTGTTCCAATTGACGTTATTTTTGTGTATCATCATTGAACCTGAATGTAAGAAGACTTTGCTTATTGTTTTTGGAAAACCCTTGTTGATTTTTGGCAATACTCAACCCACAAAATAGTTTTTGTTCTTTGAAAAGCAAGTATTCTGAATAAGTTGCTTCAAAAATGATTACAATGTTATTATAATTAGTATTGTGTATGAGGATTCCCGTAATGATCAGTGTGATCCCAATGGATTCGGAATCATAACGGTTCCTAACGCAACACAAAAGCCTGACAATTGCGAGATTTAAGGGAATTTCAGCCATCCCACAGATTTCAATTATAACTTCAGTTCCGAAACCTCAATTCCATTCAATGTAATTGACCAGGTAATGGCTTCACCTTACAGTCTCTGAAATAGCTATCTGGATGCTAGTTTGCGGACCAGCCCTCCTAAATCATTACTATTATGTCGCAACTACACTGAATCCTTGAAATATCTACATGCAAGGGAACTTTCTGTACAGCCATTCAAGCAAACCTCCACGAAAAATCAATTAGTTATGTTCGATCCGACTTATAATCCGTAGAATGAAATTGAAACAGATCCATTTCTAAGTAAGAATCACAGCAATTACCATCTGTCAGATATGACAGCTCGGAAGCACAGCAAACAGTATTGGATTCATTCGTTAGTTGAGGTTGAATCGGAAATTATTATTTCAATAGATAGAATCGAAATGCTGGATTGAATGAAGTTGTTGGTTTAACAACACTGAGGATGAATTAATCTTGGGGCTAAAGAGAGCTCAGATTTCTAGATAGGTCACACAACTTCCGAAATACCCTTCCTCTTGATATTAAACTAGTAGCATCAACCAGTGGTGTAGCAAATTACTTTTTCGCAAATTATTTATACGTCATCCAGACTTTGACAAAATCTAGACCTTCTAGAAACAATTGAACTGTCTGTATCCCAACGAAGGTTATCTTCTTTTTATATCATGTAGTTTTAATGGGGTTAGGTTAAGAAATGGAGAATATTATCGACATTAATATAATTATCAAAGCATTTTGAGTGTGAACGTACGAAATGACTTGGGATCAAGTTTTTGCAATAAAAAATTATCAACGTTTCCGTAATTTGTGATTACTGTTTCATACACAATATCGAATGTTTCATTTGAATGATTGCAATAAAGTTTGATTGAATTTTCATCATCATTAAAAGTTCCAGAAGGGCACCTATTATAATTTTTCATCAATTCCGAAGTTTCCTTATTGGCAAGCTCTTGAATTATGAATTGGTTTGAAGTTGACGTTACTGAAGCATATATAATTTTTCAATAATTAGGAAAGAACACATTATTCCGCCGAAATTATAATCAGAAAGTTCCGATCTTTGTATACAGCTTGTTTAGCAGCCCTCTGTTTCTGGCTATTTTCAACAATTAGTCATGGCCAGGATCTTCTCAAAGTTTTAATTGATGCGACAAACTGTGCTCCCAAAGAATTTCAGACGTTCGAATCAAGCACAGACTCCCAAACGATAATCCTCAATCATCTAATGACTTTAATTATTCATGTGGCAGCCAAATGACAAATAATCCAGCATTTTTCCAACCAACAACAAATTCTTCGTCTCTCTACAATTATCCGATAGCGATCCCGCGATACTAATCTGTCTAGAACGATCAAACCAATTATGTCAAGATAGAGGTTGCTTCCTTAATGATGGAGTTTTACCATCGAATAAAAGCCACCCAGGGCCGATTAAGTAATTATAAAGGTTTTTCGCAGGCGCTCATCAGAAATGTGATTTCATGTTTCGTGACAAAATGCATAAATCCTCTCAAACTTAAGTGGGATGTACCGCTAACTTTTGGCAATCAACAGTTCCACTCTGTTCGGAGCTGTACATTATTCATCCCTCCTCGTCCGCGTCTGTTTTCATTGTATAATAATTTCTGTCTCCCTTCTCTTACATAATAAAAACTAATCCAAAATTATTCCATCGAGAATTGGGCAATTTTCGCAATTTTTTTAGAAGCAAGTACGCGATGAAATGTTCCGCAGGTTTCTGGACATAATCAAGTACATTGTCAGCTATATTTCAGGATTTTTTTTTTCAAAAAAATATCGAAAAATAACGAAGTTGTGTGCTGTCAACTACTGACACACCGAATGGGTAGCTAAAACGAAAAATCTGAACTCCAAACGTTGTTTCCCTGCATTTGGTGCTCCCTGTATATAAAATCCCACTTTCTGGAGCTCAGACTGTGCCTCCCAATGTAATTGTCAAGGAGACGACTCCTCCTCCAACTGAAATATCGTGTCTGATGAATGTACACGTTACATAAATACCGTTTGATAGTTCTTCGGATTGGCATCCCCCATAGTGTACTGATTGCTTCGTCTGGAAGAAAATTGAACAGACCATGTCCCTCAATCCACGAAAGCATTAAAGGCCCTCCTGATTGCAGCAGTATTTCTTCTCGGGGGGTCGACCGCTTTCATTAAGACCTCCACCAACGCGGTTAAACATGAGATATCGTCGGTCCCAATCCAGTCTTCGTCATTCTCTGTAAATGATGCTTTAATTCATATTTAGGAATGTGGTTTGAAGTCAGAGTTCTTTCCACCTGATTTGCATCGATTCACAGGGGTAAATCGAAGCAATACCTCCTAGTGAACTGAGGAATAACATTGAGGAGCTTCAGGGTAGTGTTTCGAGTCCCATACCCCTTGTTATCTTTCTGAATGATATTCCTCGTTCTACGAGATGCCTTCGGAATCAAAACATCACCAAAGCCATTATCGAAATCAATAACGCAGGATCCGATATCCGAAAGCATCTAAACATAACCTAACTTAGTGTTACTATGACATTGACAACGATGTAGGATCCGATTGTGCATTAATTTGGCGTTGATATCAGGAATGAGTCCCGAATCAGCACGCTGACCACGTGGTTCGAGTTGGCTGGCTTGATAAAGTGCCTGGTTTGATGATGAACTTTGACCTCCTTGCCTGGAGCTCAGCATTATTATTCTATGCAGCCAACAGCATGTTCGGATGCTACAAAACTTTTTTAACTAGCAGAATTCATTAGGAATTTTCCAATTGATAAAAGTAAGATGTTCGTACGTTTCATTCCGCTGTACGGACGGGACATATCAAGTAGGTGATCAATACAAAAAACAAGGTCTCCAGATGGAGCTACTAGAGGCTACTGCATTTCCATAAAGACATGGAGACATTTTCTATCATCAGTGCTCAACTCATGAATATGTGAAGATCTTTCTTTGAAGGGAACATGCAACCTTGTTTTGCTATGAACTTTGCTTTCTCCACATCACATTATCACTTTCCTTGTAGGAAGGCACCCAAAAATGAATGAATGTATTCAAATTTGAAGCCATAACTGAATAACAACTTTGCTTGCTGGTGGATTGTAAGAGGTCTAGCTGTTTGTCCACCAAGATCAACGCCTCAAGACTTTCATCTCTGGGAACACATGGAAAGTCAAGTGAACTGCGTTCTTTTGCAAATTGAGAGGATTCTGAGAGAACTTGAACAAAAATGTAGTGTGGGGAAGGGAAATCCCACAATTATTTGCGTAGCTATCAAGAGACCCTCCTGAACCCGCCCCTGCCTAATATTGATATAATGTTATCTTTCTTGATTATAGAGGAGTATTAATAATGCGTTGTAACCGTACCCTACAGCCCCTGCTTCTTTTTTCCGACATGATTCATCGTGAGACCTAATAACTTCCACCCTCGGTCCATCTTCAATAATCTTCATTCTGTCTGCCCCTCTTGTGAGGTGTCGCAGATATTCACCCAACTTTAAGACTAGTTCAGTAGCCCGTAGCGACTAATCTAAAACGTGTTCGGCATCAGAAAGCAGCTGAGTTTTGCGGTGACACAGTGTAATTTAACGAGTAGAAGCACATGTTCATGGCGAATTCCCATCAGGGAGGGCCTCACTCTTTGCGATTTTTCTCTTGGAGCCTGCAGGCCGACATTGCCTTCCCCATTATTCATTCCCCACCGATAGTGGAATATGCCACGTGATGATCTGATTTTTTTGCTCTGCCTACACTGGAAACTCGATTGGAAGTGGAAAGATCCTACTGGAGTGTTGAATCTTGAAGCATTCCCACGTTAAATTTATTGAAGTGGGCACCAAATGATATACAGGGTTGCCCAAACCGACTAGGGGTCCGTGAATTTCCTGACATGAGAAGCACGAAAAACTCATGTGTTTCGGAATGAATCAACAAATTAAAACTGTCCGTGAATTCTGCAATCTCGAATTTGTGAATAGCTGATGGATTTGCATTTCGATCATCAGTAATTTATACAGAAATAACATCCTTTTCCTAGTCTGAGTAGAAGTCATGTTTTTGTATAATCAGGGTTTCAATTTTCAAGGACTGAATATTCATTGAGCACGAACACCTAGTTATCAACATGCAAATCGAATTGATGGACATGTGATGCTACAAAATACATCAAAGATTTTCATAATCTCGACTTCCAATATTTCAATAAAATTCTTGAAGCGTTTCGTCAGTGCAGGAACAATTATAACAGAAATAATTGTCGGAGTTTTACGAGTATTGTGCTCGATAACAACTATTTCATATGATTGTGAAAGACATTCCTACGTAACTTCCCCCAGAACAGCCCTGCAAGAAAATTCCACCAGATTTACTTTCATGTTTCGCATTACGACCACAAGACAAATCTGAAGTTTTACTGTAATGGTGCAACTACAAGAAATTAAAATATTTACAACCAGTTTCGCTGGGTATCGTCTTAGAGAGCCAAACTCCGGCGTCCAGTTATTATTGTTTCGAAGAAAAGTACTTATGTCGAAACAATTCCTTATAAATCATTCTATTTCTTTGGTGCACTGTTGGGAATCCCGGTTGAGAGTAGATCCGACTCTCTGCGGCTCCGTATCAGAATTCATTATCATTATTGATGAGTTCTCATAGAAATAATGCAATAGCTGTAATACACAAGTTTTTGGGATGTGTGAGGAACCATTATCTATTCAGGATTGCTCTCAGCCGAATGGTTCAACGATACGGATACAGTTGCGTCACTTACCACCATTGGAGTGCGCATGTGCACTGCGCAGTGACAAACTCTTGTTGTTTTGACGTGAAAACTATGAGGTTATCGAAAGCAATTACGTGATTTTTCGGGAAACAGTACTTTTGTCTCGATCTATATGTCCAAATGCATATAAATCACGTTGTTGGGAAACTGTCTTTCAATTCCATGAGCCTTTCGGGGTAGCTTTCGTAGTGGATTCTTCGGAGTATCATTAGCTTGAGATGCATAGGGAAGAAAAGCGATAAATTCGATATCTGATTGAAATAGCATACTTTCAAGACTCCCGATATATTAGCAATTCCGGCTGAGATTGAACTTATCGATAGCATCTCTTTTTATTTAAATGTAAATGAATTCCCTATTCGGATGGAATGAATGACAAAGGCGAGGGCAGAGGTCGGAACTCTCTTCAGGTTCCTGTTATATTACCGAATAAATCAGATACGGATATGAGATTTGTTTTTGGATGTTCAGGGTATTCTGAGTGTTTGGGATTCATTTATCTCGTGCAGGAGGATGAAATTCAGCCGTCTCTTTCTTGATATCATCGAGTACAATTCTTCAGAATCCATGCGATGACAGGAGAAATGGGAAATAATGGCATTCGATGATTTGGCGGAGGCGCCATAGTTCTCCCACCAATTGAAAATTGTTGGAATCACGTATGAACTAATTTCCAAACTGAAACGTTTGGAACGAAAATCTCTGGAGATTTCGACTGGACTGAGTCAATTTTGTAGAGCTTGTACTATTAGAAATCATATCGAATCTTGGAAGTAGAATTTCCGGACAAGCAGTGCCCTCTATCAAATAAACTGAAACTTCGTCAAGCGGTTTTCTTAACTCACAAATACTCGACGTGTCTGTGAGAACAAACAATTGAAACTTCACCAATAATAACGGCTTTTGTTTTATTTGCAGTGCCTCCTAATATAGACGACTCTTTGAGCAGCAGCGATGTGATTGTAAGAGAAGGATCCAATGAAACTTTGACTTGTAAAGCCACCGGATTTCCTACACCTAGCGTTAAATGGAAAAGGGACGATAATACCAAAATTACCATAAATAAGACTCTTCAAGGTAAGCGTTATAAATTATCTCTTTTTCTTTCACGGACGTTCTGGATCCCTTCTGAATGCCTACACCGAGTGTTCTGTATCGAAGTGATGCGAGATTCGCGGATTCCACTTTAGTTAAATAGAATCCACTTCGGTGAGATAGGATTCTCAAGGCATATTCCGAATATCTGGATTGAATTCTGTAGCTGCGGAGTTTGCACCGAGTTACTATCAAATTACTTCTTCAACTCGATTTGTTTGTTTCAGTTAATGAGTGGGAGGGAGAAAAACTGGAGCTGATGAAAATTTCGAGATTGGAAATGGGTGCGTATCTATGCATCGCGAGCAATGGGGTGCCGCCTACGGTCAGCAAGAGGATCAAAGTTAGCGTTGATTGTGAGTAGATTATTCGCAACAATCCATTGTTTCAGTGGAATAATACGTGACGTGTTTATTTCCTATAGGTTTTCGGTATTTTTGAGATTTTTTAGGTTTTTCAAAACGGATTCCACTTTCTTGAAATTTTATCATTTCCTGAGCTGCTTGCTGGGCTGTGAGTCGAAATTCAGTGCGAGGCGGTGTTGCCTAATATACTTTTTGGGGGGTCTACAGGAAGTCGCGGTTGCCGGTTTAATTTTTTGTACGGAGGTCTCAGAAATTCTCGAGCAAACCTTTCATACGAGTTTTCTGGCAAATTTATAGGTTTTATGTCGCTCAAAGAATACCGAATGGTGCTTCTTTATGATTTTTTTCCGTATGAAGGCTCCCCTTTTGGGGGTTTTCATGTTCTTCACAAAACTGTATTACGAGCCTTCAAAGAGTTGAAGCACACTCAACATCTCCTGGGAATTCATAAATGAACTTCGACTTGAACCAATAGATACTCTTCACAAGATTCCCACCTGATTAGAAAAGAATTGGGCTCATTTCCCCATGGTTAGTGACGATATCTTATCGATGCCTCTCCCTTTTCAGCGAGATGGATGTTCCTGATCTCTCTCGTGTTCTGTTACACCTTCTATATCCTAAGGAAATCGCTCACGCCAGCCTGTTTTGCATTTAAATAATTTAAATAGCTATCAATCGCCTCTCAAAGCGATCTTTTCACCAGGAGGAGGAACTCAGGCGAAGATCTCACCGTGGCTCAGACACTCCTGAATTATTTATTCCATTTTGTCATGTCGGCCTGATTACCAGCGTGAATTTCCCTGATTTTCTGCAGCGTCAAGATGAAAAACGTTCAACTCCAATTGTCGGACAGCTACACCGATTAGGCGGAGTAACAGTGTTTCAGGAAACGAACCAACGAAGTTATAATCGGGTTATTTTGTTTGGGCATTTTCGTTTTCGGATCAGAAGGAAGTCTCTGTCAAACTTATAATTTGATATTTACCTCTGAAATGATTTCACGACTTGAGACGTATCGAAGAAACACCAGAAATACCCATAGTGTTCAGGGTGATTCAATTAAATAAATTAATGATAAATGAATAGATAATGAATAATAAATAAATCAATTATGAACTAATTCGAATAATATACCTTCTCTAATTTTGAAATAGGCGATTTTTTAAGATTATTTCAATTTGTTGTGTACTTTGTGAATGACCCTGTATACTATGAAACACTATAGTGTATTATTTGTTTTCATGATGATTCGCAATAGATCGTGAAAGCACAGTTTTCTACCTGGAAATTTGCTGCTTATGTTCATGACAACTTTTCATTTAGCACATCATTTTATATTTGAGATGTTTTTCCCGACATTGAAGTCAGCAAGAAGCGAAAATAAAACCGATTAGATTTGGAAGTTGATGTGGAATATTAATTAAAATCTCAATACCTCGAATGGAAAACAGAAACGCGAAACTACCACATAGAATTGAAATTTACATTTTAATCGATATACGTTCCCATCTGAAATAAAAGTTCCCCAGTCGATTTTCCAGTTACTGTGAAAGAACATTCCGAATGGAAACTCCTAGCAGACTCTGTAATACTCACTGCGATTATATTTGTTCCACAGAATCATCTAAAGTGTATTGAGTCAATATATCAGGCTCTGAATGTCTCAATTTGGGAATTGATGCCGACATATCTACGAAATTATAATCGAATTTTCACCCCATTTCTCCCATTCAAAAATGATGACTCAAATCCCGCTACAAGAAAACTTTCAATCTTGCAGTTCCCCCCATGTTGTGGATCCCCCACCAATTGGTGGGAGCCCCAATCGGCTACTCAGTCACTTTGGAGTGCTTCACAGAGGCATTCCCTTCCTCCCTGAACTACTGGACGAAAGAGGACGGCCAGATGATCCACGACTCGAAAAAATACAAGACCGAGAACATGATTGGCAATGTCAGTTACAAGATGCACATGAAGCTGACCATCAGCGGCATCCAGGAGAGTGATTTCGGCACCTACAAATGCGTGGCGAAGAATCCGAGAGGAGAAACAGATGGCACCATCAGGCTTTACAGTGAGTATTCTATTATCATCCGGAAATGCGAAAATAACTGTCATTTTTTATTGTAAAACACGAAGAAATTCAGTTGGCGTCCACGTGAAACAATTGATAATTACGAAACACAAAGAGCCTGTCAAGTCTGCTGCGCATATAACTCACGAGTGGACATGCGCACTCCCAAAGAATAGAATTAAACTGTGCTAGAATGTTGGAGGCTTGTGAAAACTGAGAGAGAACAAATATTGGGGGACTCTGAGAAAATTGTGGAGTGATTCTCTGGGTAGATATCCGGTTGTTGATAAAATATTTACATTCTGATAGTTGGAGATGTTTGCTTCTCGCTCAATCAAAAAAGCTACTTCGTGGGACATAAACGATGCGATATTGTTCTCAGTTTTGCACGTCAATGCAGATTTGTCAGTGATGGAAACTCCACACTCGTTGCTAATTAAATTTCCGAGGGAGTTCTAGAGTACTTTTTTCTTGTTGTTGGTGATCATCCACGTAGGTTATAACAGCAGGATTGTATATTCAGTGCACGTAATATCTGTCTGAACATCTCCATATAAGTTGTGCTCTTACCTGTCTAGATTAGTGTTGCCTGCCTTGGCAATTCTCTTTTCCTGTCCAGTGGTGTTTATACATACTGACTACAATGCTATGAATATTACACACTTATCTACTCCACCATATTTAATTATTCCGTACGAAAGTTGGACTATGTCAGAATTCCAACTGGATTCTAATAAGTTTCTAGAAGAATCTTGTATCAAAGTTGGAAATGTCAAAAAACTGACAGAAGAGTTATGAATAACGAACTAAGGCATGAACCAGCATGTTTTAATTTTTTAAAACCACTGCAAAATGCACTGCTATCTTATGCACCCACTTATTTTCAGTAACCGCATTGGTTATTGACGTCATTCATTGCCATTCAATTTCAGCATCTAGAAATGTTTCAATGACGTATGGAAGTTCTGAAGCCAAGTAGACTCTTCTTTGATGACTAAATAATCGGAAAATGATTCTTTCATTGTGACTTAACATACCTCAAACCAGAACATTGACGTAGTAAATTTTGTTGATGGGTTTTTAGATAGCAATAGAATGAACGGGGAATCTAAAATAAATCAGAGTTTTTCGAAGTCTGGGCTTGATAATTCAGAAAAAGAGTTCAACATATCACAGAATACTACCTCTCGTGGTAACTTCTTATCTCGAGGGACCACCAAGGGCATGGACTCGAAGATTCCGCGACGGCGAATTGACTCTTCCCAGAAAAAAAGATATCGTGGTGAATTCTGACGTTTGACAAGGCTAGGGAAAACCTATTGGCACGGAACACTGTCATGGAACTGTTCTGTCAATTGTCACAAGTTTTCCCTAGACCTGTCAAATTAAATAAACGCCATGTTGACTTTTGATTTTGGAAGGGTCGATTGATGCATGTTTTTGTCGTAGCTTCACCGCAACCGACAACCTCACCGAGGCCAACTACGACAGAAACACCCACCAGACTGAAGGACGTTTTTGCCAATGGTGATATGAACAATTCGGTTTATGGCAACCCGTCGTCTCTCACGATACATCTAGCTGACAAAGGTACTGGAATTGTGAATTTCTCCATCTGGAAGACTGTTTTGAAAGGATGACAAAGACGAACAATGAACAAAATATGTTCGGAAATACAGGGGGTCTCAAAACAATGTGTTAGATTCAGTTTAGCTGTTAGATGAATACATCGAAATTCGTTGCAATCTCGAACGTGCACCGAATCAATGATCATCTTGTATATTTGCACATTGTTTTGGGGATATTCCTGTACTATTCCACTTCGAAATTCTGGCTTCCCATCTTTATTGCTGAAATTGTTCAGTGCACGCATGTTCCAATATCTTTCTTGTTCCGAACTCCTCGTTCATTGTTCCTGATGAAATTGTCATGCTATATGAGAATTCCCATTCAGGCAGATGGTCGATCTTAACAGTCGTCTCAGTTGGACGTCGGTAAAGCAGATTTCTTCAATTTAAAAGATGTTGTGGACTTCAAGTCTCTTGTCAATCCACATTTTTTACACAACATGGAACAGAAAATGATTTCATGGATTTCATTTGAATATATTAATGTAGTCTCTGTTTCAACAATAAATTTTTATAGTCAATAAATTGGAAGAACTTATAGATGGACCAATGCCTCGATAGAAATTCTTGGACGATTTTTTCTCATGACGAAAGATGCTAGATTTCCATACACGAATTCTCGCTTCAAATAATCAGATTTATAGAAAACTCGTTGTCATTCTCACGTAACGTTTAACGTATGGAAACCTAGTTAATTATTTGAATATGCACTAGCTTTTTATAATCTTATGTTGAATCATTTTGCTTCATTTTGGTAAGAATATCCGAATTCAATTGAAAAGAAAAATCTCCAAATAACAGTCGAATCAAACAAGTTCAGTCCTATTAAATGAGTTTTTAGTAAGTTTCTGAGGTGCAGATCTGTAGTTTCAATCGTGGAAAGAAGGAGAAAAAAAGTGAGACAGCTAAGTTAGGAAAACATTAATTCACAACTCTTCAAATAATTCTCATTTCATTCCCAGTTAAAAGTTCGTACACGTCTCGAATTGTATTGTGGTAAAAAGCGCAATATTATTAAAATATTCCGCATTTTTCGGAAGCCGTAATTCAAGTTGACCATTGAGCCCGTTCTTTCTGAAGCACAACCAAATAAAAGACTTGGAAGTCGACTGAACTTCTGAAATTTTTAATGAAAACTTCCACTCAATGTTAATTGCACGATACTGCTTTTATAAGGGGTCACTCGTATTCGTCACTGAAGTGGGCCTATTTTTAACATCAACAGCTAATTTTCGAGAGACTCCGGATTTTAATTGCCTCTGGAGAAAATCACACGTTAATTCCACCTCATTCATAATTCAAATGTTAATGGATTATGTTCAAAGAGCTGATCGCTACAGGAAATTCAATCAGATCCAAAATAATAAACTGAACTTTCTCAATACTTCTTTCAAAATGTCACCACACTGCAAGATTTGACTTTCTCTGGGTATAATCAGTGAGGATTCCTTGTTATATGAATAAGAAATCGATTGATAACTCGTTCATGAGATTTTCCCGCTTCCGATTCAAAAAAGAAGTTGAAATCCCTGAATCATTCACGTATATCGATAATTCACTATAATACTGAGGACTTCTGCTGCACAGGGTTGTTTTCATTAAAAACTACCCCATTTTGAAAAGACTTTTTGTTACAGGTTCAAAATACCAATCGAATCTGAATGAAATCGATAAGTCCGAGCATAAATCAAGTTCCGACTCTGACACCAAAGGGCATATATATGAAAATATTCCTCAACTCTCGAAGGGCTCGCTCACAAGTAAGTATTCTTTTGAAGGCTCCGTAAAATATGGATTTATTCAAACTCAATTGCAATAGACATTTTTTTTACTACAACTCGGGAGTTGGCTGAAGAAATCAACTCCAAACAGCTTGGCTGTAGAAAGTATTGTGCTTTTGAGAGGAGTCACCGCAGATAACGGAAAATCCACAACCTAGCCTAGAATTATTCAATTGACTTAGCGGAGAAAACTGTATTTATACGCGATGTATTCGCCATAATAGGTTTTTTGTTGACAGCGAACGTATGAAGTGAAATATCACGAGCTTCTGACGTGGCCAACGGGTCAAGGAAATGAAATTTTCTCAATTTCCTATTAGGCGTATCGGGTCTATTCACTCTCTGTGTATTCCATTAATATTTATGTCAACACTTCATTACCACTCATTCCTTCACATACTATGTTATTTAAGAAATACCCGATTAGTTAAAATGATACACTGGAATTGATCTCTCCGATTTATCAATAAATATCACATCAAGAATAATCAACGCTGTCACAATTAGGCAATCCAACCACCTGTCAAATCGAAAAACAGTATGGCGTCTTATGGCACACATTTGGTGTTTACATTTGTGACTTGAGTTGAAAACTGTTACATTTAGTGATGTCTATTGCGTTTTCATGTGTTTTTTCAATTGTGGTTGGTTATTAACTCTTTTACTGAAGAAAAATGCTAACTAACACAAGGTATCGCATTGTGTGCCATCATCCGCCACATTGGTTAGAATCTTCTTCGTTCGATCTGTCAGTTCTAGACTGATTCCGAACTGGTGAAAGGTACTAGATGAAATGGTCGATATGTAATTGATGCATTTTCTGTTTCAGATAACTTCGCCTCTCTGACAGTGTCCATTCTCATCCAATTGACAATTTTCAGAGCATTGCGGTGAACGTGTCGAATAGCTGTGAAACGTGTTTTTAATTTAATAAAATAAGTGATTTTCCTTTTGATCTTCTCCAGGACGCTTCAAATGAGGAAATGATGCGAGTAGACAAGTTGATAATCAATCAATTTCAATTTTGAGTGAAGACTGAAAAAAGGTTAGGAAATATATATAGACTGGCGTACACATGTATTGTTAACTATTCAGAGTATTGGTTTCTAAAGTAAGCTACAATTATGTTAGTGTACGGCTCCTGTAGATTTATTTGATGCAAAAATAATCAACATCGGCAGATTGGAGCTCAGACGTTCGTATTAAATGATGCAATATACAGAGTGCAACATTGAATTCATCAACTTTAGTTTTCCCAATTCTGCGTGAGTAAAATCTCGAACAATGAGATTATTTGTCGCCCTTAACCCAAAATTATAAAAACAATCATGACATGAATTTGAGTTAAACTAGACGTAAATATCTCAAGCATCAACTGAGGATAGATGTCAAATGTCACGTGTCACGTCACAGATAGTAACTCAGTACTCGCCTGATCTATGGTGCCAAAGTCAGTTGCCAAACGTATAATTATTATTGTTGAGCTGTCACTCTGTATATCGGTATATCACTAATATCAGTAAAATAATGTGAGTAATCACTGTCACTGAACTACTGTGTTGTGAAATGAGGGTAGAACAATATGAATTTATAATATTTATTACGTGTAGCTTTTCTAGCAGTTGAACAGTGTTTATGTATGTAAATTGCGAAATGGGAAGTGATTAGATGATAGTGAGACTAAAATCAATGAAAACTAACACTGAATTTGAGTTCAAATACAAAGCAAAAAAGTGATGATTCATCACATGAAAATCAAAAATTTCAATCCACGTTTCATCGTTTCAACAGCACATGGCTATTCCGTATTGGAAAATATTTTCGAATGTATGAGTTTTGTATTATATTCTATTTAATGTTCGAGACTAATCAGACATGTCTCTGAAATCGGCTCATAATGGAGAGTAGATATAAATGAATGTTCCTTCATGATTTTCGTTCGACAAGAATATACAGGGTACTTACGGCGAACTTTTATCTATTTGACACAGCTTTCGTTTATTTTTGCTGCGCTATTATCGTAACCCACAACTAAGAGAAATATAAAAGGCGAAAGAATATATACTTGTTTTCAAATGTAGGAAATTTGTCTAGAAGATACTGCCGAAAATACATATGTAAACAGTGTAATGAAATGTACATAATAAATGATTATATCAAGACTTTCGTGTGTTTATTGTCTGAAAACTGAATCTAACCTATTTCCCAGGTGAAATATTCCAATAAAAAAATTCAAGGTCTATCAAAACACAGTTCAATCGATCTGTCCTTTTCCTAGTCGTCCTATTTTCCTATTTCTCTCTATTTTTCGAGTAGAGTAAATTATAACTCAATTTCTCTCTGGTTCCTTTAATGGAGAGAACAGTGAGATTCAAACACCCTGTGCAGTCTCAACCGGACGTTTATATTCCTCTCGATATGTCAGATCTCTTAGTAATCCGCGAGAGTAGTGTTGAGTTTACTTTTAGCACATATGTGCCTAGCCTGCACCTATCTTTTCTTTCCGATGTTTCACCCAATAATTGTTTCCCGTCTGTGTGTTTAGCATCGCCGTCTCGTTCTCTTTTCCACCTTTGTATACAGTTTGTCTCCTTCTGATACTTCCTGTGGTCCTTTTTCATCTCATAACGTGACAAGATTCCCAAAATACGTTGAGTTCAACACGTGTCGTAACTATAGCAACAATTCGATGGAATGTTTCGCAATACTTGCTGACTTTCCTTCGACTTTTCCGCGATCATTTCGTAATAATGCAGCATTCGAAGAATGTGTTCTTATATTTGGAAGTTATAACTTTTATGGATGTAATGCGAAAGGCGGCAGGATAGAATTCAATATGGGATATCGCGATCATACTAACACAGTTTTGAACTTTATTACAAACAGTACAAATCGTTCAAACATTCCACTTGCAAACTTTCATGAATGATTCTTGAGATACTCTATTAAAGTTGTAATAATGCAACACTGTAGGCACAATCGACAGATCCTATAATCGTAAAAGTGTTATACCTTGTATCAACATCAATTAAAGAAACATGCAACACACATTACACTTCAATTTGTTTTTTGCAACTACTCGCCAACGGTTGCTTTGGTAACGCGTAACAACAAAAAAACTATTGCTTTTAATGTACGTACTGAACGTTTATTGTGATTCTCGATGGAGAATAGAATTGTATGAATACATCAATACAGAGTGTTTATTTAAAACGTGTTCAACCCGATTCTGGAGTACTATTTATCGTTAGAGAAAAACCTTTGTGAATTATATTTTTTGACTCTTCGAAAGGTTACCTCGTATTTTTTACAATTCCAGATTGATACAATATCCATAGAATTCTCAAAGGAATTCGATAAATTGGTCTATTAAATTCTACTCAATGATCATAGTTCAGTTAGTTCCGTTTATCCGTAAATAAAACTACGCAATTACAACTCGTTCACTCTTCGTGAGATTCATCGAACATCTTCCATTTGACTCACCGTTTTCAAAAAAAGACAGTAAAGATTTCACGATATCAGATAGAACATCACGTCATCTCTATTCAAGAAGCTGAAACTTAACAAGAATGTAACTTGTACCAAATGGTAAAGTACTGTTGCTGAAGGACAGGAATAGTGTTCTGCGAATTAGTTCTGTAATGCTGCAACAGATGGCGTTGTGGAATGAAACAGGAATTGGTACAAAAAAAAACGACCATTGATTCCACATTGTCTGCATGCAAATGAAATTGGCGCTTTAATCTGCAGGCCATTCAGGACAATTGTTATTCGCTTCTTACAAGGATGGTCTCGGGAATCAATAATTATGAAAACACAGTGATATGACAACGATTCTGAAATTATCTGGAGTGAACTCTTTGGGTAGCTAAGACAGTTCAAGTTGATTCTAGTCGAAATATTATCGCTTATCCACGCAATTGATTTCCAATTGGTGCATACAGTTTACAAATCCAAAACATTTTGAATGATAACTTAACCTAATTTTCTGTTTTGGACTCGAATTACAGGAAGATTCCACTTATTTTTAGGTCAATTGTGATGATTTCAATCGAATTACGGTATAGCGTCAGTAACTCAATTTTGGTGAAGAAAACAATGATATTTATACCTGATTATGCTTGACATAACGTTCGATGCTTCGCTCGTTCATTTCGCCCTGATTGATTTCGAACATTACGTAATATTTTCCTGGAAAATTCCATGCACATACATATTATCGATTATTTTATGAGACTTTGAAGCAGATTTGAATGGAACCTATGATTTTGCGATCTCGCTTATTGGCTCGCATAAATCATTGATTGTGCCGCAGGATGCTACAACTTTTTTTCTGGCTGGCTTCGAGTTACACTGTACTCCGAATAGTATGTATACGATCCGAATGATGCAGGCAGCCACACACGCTATTGGCCGCAGGCAGGCAGCAGTCTCGCCGTATCGTAAATCTGCGGTGGTGCAGGAACAGGGGAGCGTCACGCCAGCGACGCGTCCAGCGATCGTTAGGAGAAGCGTCTTGCGGCCGCCAATCGGCGCCGGACAGGACCGGACTAGGCCCACCACATCAGGAAAATTTATCGGAATTATCGCAATTCATTCTAGGTTCAGGTTCTGATGTATGGTGTATGTTTTTATATATACAGGTTGTTCGTTTTTCGTATTCCACTATGAAGATCTCGCGAATCTTGGGTAAAGTTGCGCAATTTCAAGAAATTTCCGAAACGAATGCTGTCTCGTTTTATTCATTTCAAAAGTGGATTTCATCAAGAAAAGTGCCAATGTCGAGTAGATAGACCAATCGAATTGTCAAAACTCTGTTGTAAACAAAAGAACAATGTTTATTTCCGAATTACTCCTTGCAAAAAATCTGATTTTTGACAAAACCGTGAAGTTTAACCATCATGTGTGATACATCATTGTAAAGAGAGGAAAAAACGTTATCTGAAAATGTTGAAATCAGGTATTTGTAAGAGCGGTGCCATGTTCGTCTTCTCCATGAGAAAATGCCTGTATAAATCTGTGGTAAAATGTTTCTACTACGATTAGTTGCCAAAAAAAATAAAAACGAAAATAGAAAGCATTTCGCGATTGAACCGTGGTGTCTGAATTTTCTGGATACGTTTCGGGGCTGAAGGGCAGATCCGGCCCTGTGGCGAAGCAGGGCGCGCCATCGCAGGACTAACCGAACACATGGCATCGGGTAGCACAACAACACGAGCCCGACGAGCGTCAGGCGAGCTCCTGAGCATCAACCGAAATATAAATAAACATCCGTCTAGAGCTAGTGCTAGCGAGTTATAAATAGTGATTTGGTCGCGTTCCGCAGTGAAATTTTCGGTGGCGCAGTGCCGTGTTTCCTGCAAGAAGTCCGGACATGTACACCAGTAAAGTTTAACGCGACTTGTCCATCGGGAAGTGGTTCGCAAACGGGCCCAAGAGTGGAATCCTGAGGTGATTGGTGCGGTACCGAGGCGCCATCTTGTAGTACCGAGCTCCTGAACAGGTTTTGGATTGTTGATCTAGTCTAAAGAGCTTGAGGGAATTGTAAGACTTGTGTGAAACTACCAATTACACTCATCATTCAATGATTATGAGGAAACATTTTCTATAACTGTCTTAGAGCTAGACCAATTCGATTTATTCTACTGAGCTCCATTTCTTTGCTGGACTTCATCCTTAAATCTAGTCGAACGAGAGTGAATTCTCCGTAAAATATACTGAAGAACGTTGAGATTGCTTCAAAACTGGGCGCCTTTGGAAAATACTACTTTACCAATCACCTCAGTGTATCCTTAAATGCGAATTAGTTCCCAAAATTCTTGTGAAGATAAGAACTACTCAAACCTAAATCCAATCGACCAATTGATGAAAAAAAATCCAACATAATCATTCTTGCAGATACAGAGACTCAAACGATTTTTTTTAAATCTTCCTATTTAGTTTCGGGTAGTTTACATGTTGTGATCGAAATGGCAACTCTGCTTCAACATCGACACTGAAGTCTGAGGAACAATTGACATTTCGATGACAGACAGCCGCCAATGAATGGTGAATTCGAGATTCACCAAATGGTAGAGCATCAAAACCGAAGAATACTAATCGTCTAGTAATGTTTTTTGGTCACATGATTTCCAAGCTCCAAGCACAGTGGCCTTGGAGCTACCACGTGACTAATTCGGAATGAAGTAATTGTTCTGGTCATTGTCTGTGACCTCAAAGGATCGAAAGAAAACTCTTTGAAATCTTCCAATTGATTTATCCTTTAAATGCTTGGAAATCGCGTGATTAGAGAGAGTATAAATCTGAGTTTCGGATGCCCTGCCAGTCGGCGAAGCTCCTGCACCTGCACCCTGATTCGATAGTGCGACGCGGCCGAAGGGTCTCGACAGAGCGTGAGTGCGCGACCGTCTAGGGCCTGCAGGGCCGCACCGTCGTCCGGTCCGGTAGTGATGGGACACCCTCGCAGCAGCGACACACAGGCCAGGGCCAGCGCGACCTCTACCGGCACCACCGGAACACGGTGACGGAACCCCGAGGAATGTTCATTCCGGACACGCTGCGCAGTTGCATGGTGGAACCCGATGTGTCTTCGTACCTGCAAACGCCGTCCTCGGGACAGGTGCCTACCCGCTGCTATCCTCCCCTCCCCCCCCACGCCGTCATGCGTGATATGTAATTAACATGATTAACATGAGTGTTTTATTTTCTGTACAATGTTCACTGTTCGGTGTCCGCCCGGAGCTTGGTAGTCTGGAGCATGTTCCATAAAGACAACTCACTTCTGGACGCCCTTTTCCCTCTCGGACTATTGGCGAATGCACGTAAGCGGTACGCCACCTGGTGGCACTAAAAATAACTACAAATGTTGACAAAGCTCTTGTGTTTGGTATTACGTTTTGTTGATTTCAAACTCAATTTGAATATTCGAAAGATTGTGGAACTGTGAATCGGTCAAATCGAACTTGCAATATTAATTTCCATGCTTTTTCTCAAGCTGGTGATTTAAATATCGTGAATAGATAGATGGAATTCTGTTTGAATTAAAGATCACAGTCGAGCATGGTATTGTTCAGGTGTCAACAAAATTGAAACGAGATCTCACATTACCCATTTTATTTAGCACTTCCTAAAAAACAGCAGAAAAAATACTATAAACTCATAATTCATTCCATAACAAAAACCATTATCTTGTCAGCCGTAGAAGAATTCGATTTTCTTCATGATATTATGATGTCCAGCACTCAAAACTTCTTCAACTCCACGAAAACTTCTGGAAGTGTTTGTGCTTTCAAAGAACCCCAAACTATCAGAATCCTGTATACATTTCGATCGAACCATTCACATTCACAACAGTATTCTAACCTTGTAATATTTTCAATATAATACAATGAATAAAACAAATGAAATGTCTTTAGTTTCATCATTAACTCACACTTTATTAACGAAAAAACATTTACACATAACCTAATGCAATGAAACTATCCAATGTCAACATTTGTGGTTCTGTGGTTCTGGCGCTGCAATCTTAAATTCATTCGCCAATAGTCTTAAAATCGCCACACATCCTTGCAACTGTCTGTTTCATGCTCAGTTCCTTGAACACTTTTTTGGGTCACCAAAATTCTGCGTGCATCTGTAGAATTCGCTAGATTTCACTGAAATAACAGAACATTTGCTTCAACCCACGACAGAATTTCCACGATTTTGGCGTTACTCGTCTTGATTATTCAGTACCCCCATACATTTCCGTCCATACCCAAGTTATATCCATCCCGATCCAGTACCTGATAATTATGTGGTCTGGATTTTATGGAACAAGCATCTGGTGACCCGTTCGGGTGGTGGGATCATGGTCTCGGATCTCGGGACGGGACAAAAAACACCCCTGCAGTCTATTGGCTGGCCTGATCGCGGCTTTTGATGTTTGACTTGTTAATTTATAGTCCAGTCAACAGAGCAGCGAGATCGGTTGTGCCGGGATAACCCTTCCATGTCCCGGTGGCTTTATTGACTGGACTATCGTTGGTGTTGACAGAGCCGGAACTTGGATTTGGGGCACAAATTCGTTGATAACGCAAGATTTTTTTGGAAGTGTTTGGAAGTGAAGATATTGTTGGTACTTTTTCGAGACTGGAATACACTCGACTAGTTTTGACATCGTGGGGAGCGTAATGACAGATAAAGACACAAAAAACATCCTGTGTATCGAAATGGCTCCTGTGACATGCAATGTTGCCACGTTTCGGCTCTGTGTTTTACTGATTGATGTTAATGTTGATTGAATGGTTTGGTTCTTGCACCATCGTACTTCTGTTTTTTGTCATAATCATTGTATATTTGCTATCTGTCTAAAAACTACAATTTCTTCCCTAAGTATCATACAGTTTTTACTCTAAAAGCTACTCGAAAACCCAAATTGAATCATTACTCAAGGTAAGACAGTGCAAGTCAAGAAGTTTTGTTATAAAAAGCTCGTGGCTGCGTTAAAACTCCCTGAAGATGGGTCTAACTTGATAAACCATGAAACTCAATGAAAAACCATGAGCTTGTGGGAGAATTCAGTGAACATTTCGAGTACCAACCTATACAACTTCGTTTTATTTTGTAATGGTTGATGAGCTCTCTACAATTCTCAAATAAGCTTTTCCATATGTTCTTTTTGCTTTGTCACTACTGCTAGCGGCTAAAAATAATCCTCGGTATTAATAGTTCCAAGTCTAATGCGGGCGTAGACACATTAGAAGATATTTCGCTGACTTCACCTTTGATGTGATAATATTCTAAGTAATATTCAGCGACTCCAAACAACTCTTTATCTTCTGGAATTTTTCAAAGTTGCTCCACACATACGAGACACAGCTTTTGAGTAAATTCCTGAACAACATGCACTCGTGAATATTCTTCTTCTTCTCCAGATTCATTTAATTACCTAATACATAAAATTACTGCATTTCGAAACTACGTCGTACGAACAACTAGAAACAGTGTCCATGTTCCTTTCTTCTCAGGTTTCGAATAACATTTATCTTGATTACTTGGTACTGTGTCATATTTATTCAAACTTTCGATGGGGAAACTCATTTCAATAACATTCTCGTTGGTTTATTACCGGATAATTTGAATGCAACTCGCCATTTCCACGTACCCATCAGTTGCATTCCCAAGCGTCTGTTATATCTGTATGTGCGTTTCAGATGTTTCATGAATGTCAATTTCGAATATGTCCAAGTGGTTATTGACATTATAACTGAAGACTGTTTGTAACTCCCATTTATGAAAATTTATGATGAAACCGCTGTGGTCAGAAACAATTTGAGACATGTTTGAAAGATTCATGCGACTATAATAACATCTTTTTCAAGTGCCTGGTATACATCTTCACTTCTTTCAAGTAGTCAAAACGTTGTTTTTCATTTCTACAAGAAACACTCAATTTTTCCCCTACAGTGTTGAATGTAGTGGAAAAATCTATCTAATAACCACCAGTCCTTAGTAAAAATCATGCATGCTGGACTCCACACCCTTTCTTATCCCAGAGTATCCTTTTTTGAAACCCGTTACTGAATGGGGGTCTATGTGTTCCAACATTTTCGAAGCGTGCCGAAAAATTCGAAGTTGCATTTTCTTTCATCAGGACGAATTTCATCCGTTCATCGAAGCTCTTCTGCCTTTCGTCAAGTCCTTTTCTTACACATGGTTCAACCTGCAAGCAGCGAAGAGGAAATACTACAAAAAGCACGAGAAACGAATGTCTTTGGAGGAAGAGAGACAATGCAAAGAAGCCTTACAGGTAAATACACTCGCGATTTGTTATTCTTCGATGCTAAATTATTCGACAGTTGAGAATTTTACCATGAAAAAGTAATATGCGTGGTTAATTTTCAAAAATAAGCACTTGTTTACGATTACTAAATGTCAGGTCGATTTTGAATGTCATAGTCCGAATATATAAAACTAGATTACTCATACTTTGTTACCGATTCGATTATCTAACGCATTTTATTTTGATTTGAAACAATTTATTTCTTGATCATGAATGGTACTCAGCCAAAAATCAAAATAGGGACTTAATAATGTGAAAATAAAGAGAAAGTTCCTTCTTTATAGTGATACAGTGATACAGAGCTGAGCCTGCATTCATAAAAGATAAATATTTTTTCGAAAAACCTCGTTCCCAGGCCAGTACTGACCTGTCTACTGAATAACAATGAATATTAAAAAATAGGAGGCCATATATCGAGGCTATTGAAACAATCGACAGTTTTTTCAATGGCCCATCACTGGGCCAACGATTACAGTGATGGCAAAACGAAATCGAGTTTTTGTGCGGCATTTCTGACTCGATTATCACCTGGAAGTGTGTTTTCAGAACGAAAAGGCAGAAGTCAAACAGAAATGGGCCTCCCGTTTGCTGGGCAAACTGCGGAAGGACATCACGCAGGAATGCCGCGAGGACTTCGTGCTGAGCATAACCGGAAAGCGACCAGCTGTTTGTGTCTTATCCAATCCCGACCAAAAAGGCAAGATGCGCCGGATAGACTGCCTTCGTCAGGCCGACAAGGTCTGGCGACTTGATCTCGTCATGGTGATATTATTTAAAGCAATTCCCCTAGAAAGTACCGACGGTGAACGGTTGGAGAAGAACCCGGACTGTTCTCAGCCAGGACTGTGCGTCAATCCATATCATATAAATGTGTCAGTGAGGGAACTGGATCTCTATCTAGCGAACTTCATTAACAGTCACGGTATGGTGATCATGTTTAAGCGAAAACCATTTCTGTGGTGTGCAACGTCTCTTTGGAAGTGTTATTTCCATGATCCCCAGCCCATTCTCTCAATCCAATCAAAGTTGCGATCTACTTTCCTGTATTCACAACACCATTCCATTCATCTATAGCCTATTTATTCAAGCTCTTTTTCATCAAGGATAATCCGAAATTTTCTCGAAAAAAATACTCTTTATTTGGCACTAAAGGTATCAAATCTTCCTTGAATAAATGAACAATACAATTAACTACGAACCAATTAATAATAATCTCGTCTTAGTTGTGTGTATTGACCTGAACGTATTCTGACCACTTTTGTTGAAAAAAAAATACTCCTCCAGTGATATTAGATGCTGACCAATTACGATACTCAAACTCAAAAAGCACATACAGTATCGGAAACGATTTATCTTCGGTATTGTGATTCAATGCGAACGTAAAGAATTCCAATAAATACGAAATCGTTATTCATTTGTTTCCCTTTGCAAATATTCGTTTTTGGTATGATAGGCTGTTTTCAAAGCGTGTTAGGTTGAACAGGTAGTGATATCGGTAAGTAAGCTGCTCCATACATCGAGATTTCTGAATTAATGAGATTGTAGTCCATCCTGTTCGATAGTAACACATTGTTTTAATTCCTGAAGAAATGATCCTAATTTTTGGTGGGGTATCGTTGCCGAAGCTGTTGTTTTTACTTAATATCCTGAATTTTCCAGAAATTCTGAGTGGAGTGTGTTATAACAACAATAACAAAAAGGAGGACGATCGAAAAAGCAAAGGTAACAGTCTCTGACATTCTGACCATTCGTAATCTCTCTGAATTACAGGATACACTCACAATCCTTATAACGGGGTAGTATGTAATGACATCATCTTAGCCACTGGGGTATTCTCCTCTAAAGAACTCTGGAAATTATCCAAATGTAAATCGTAACGACCTTCCATATCATTCACTCTTCTAGACCCTTTCTTTTCAGCCTCCATCTTACACGAGTTGACCGATGCCCAACCCAATATGAACAACGTTAAAATCGAACATCCGGCCTTCTACTGCAATAGTTACTCAGACCAAGGACCCGTTGTCGCTGATAGATCATCATCAGTCGAAGCCATGGTCGTGTCAGCGACATATTGTAAGTCCCATCACGTGCGACAACTCCAAATCCCCAAATCTTGAATACCGGAATCGTATAACTCACTTTAAAGATGAAAAAAGCATGAAAAATACCAAGGAAGTCAGTTCGTCGTCTGTGTTGTTTATTCTATTTGAAAAATGATCGAATCTGATGAAGCGAAGGAATTACATTGTGGCTCACGTTACGCAATGTCCTGATATTTATATTTTTCAGCAATGCCCCAAAACACAACTTTAGTGTCTTCCAGCTCCCAAGGTAGTCCGAGCACATTGTTTTACCAGCACAGTCCAGAATCCCACACCCAACATCAAAACCAAGTGAAATATTCCGAGAACGGTCACGACACCCTCACAGATTTCGTCACCTTCGTCTGTCAGGAAACCGACAGCAACCAGAACGCACAGGTACTCGACAATCCATGCCTGATTACGAGAAATAAACGTTGGAATCGATCGTTCCAGATGCCCTCGAACCTATCCCGGAGCCCCAAGCCGCAATACTTCCCCTCCACCATGCTACCGCCCCCACCACTTCCGCCGATGGCCCGGCCGGTGGCCATCATACGGTCCACCTGTGACGTCAACATGGCGGGGACGAATTCGCCGCCGGCCAGCATAACGCCCCCTTGCAGCGAGGCGTCTCCGGTGGACGAAGTGCCCGAGATCAGTCCGTCTCCTCCTCTGAGTCCTGGAAGCCACGAGATCAGGAAGTCGCCCACGCAAAGGAGCTCCGCGCCCACCAGCAGCCCTTATTCGCCCAACAGGGACTACTCCTTCAACCACTTCCACGGCCAGCCAGGACATGTTGGTATTGAGTGCTTTCGTCCCTAGGAAGTTTTTATTCTAACTTTAGAGTGCATTTGAGCGATGCTAGGTCGCCTAGTTTGAGTAGTTCATAGAGCCAGAACAGCTTCAGGGGTGAATGACACGGTTCACGTTCCATGTCAGATGTCAATAATAAGGAACGCCAGATCACGCGAGTCAATGGAACTAAGTGTGACGTCAAAATGGGCGTAACCCATGAAACCTTTCCAAACAAAGAAATATTTGCATTGTTTTCTCTATAATGAGAACTTAAAATCACCATATACAAACAATTTTCTTCTTAATTTCAACTAAAAGAAGCAAAAACGTGAAATGAACGCTTTGTTTGGAAAGGTTTTTAAGCTTGTGACGTCAAGACTCAAGCTGTCCATTCGGAATCTAGCGAGATTGATAGTTTTGTGTGTGTTTTTCTGCAAATAATCACAATAATGAGAATTATAAGTATTACAAGATGAACAAACGAATTATTTCAATAGACTTTGAGGCATCAAACTTTGTTTGACGTATCCGTCAATAGTCTTTTAATGATTTTGAAGTTTGACGTACGTATCTATCGAATAAAATCTTTTAGTAGAGATCAATCTCGGCAAAAATGGCCCAGATCTCGCCAGAACGAGTTCGATAATGAGTTACTTTCCTTTTCAATTGAAATGTACTGTTTATTATTGTCCACTGAGGATTTTTGTTTTATTTCCAGCTATTCAGCTACCCCAGTATGACAGGGATGTCTGGCGTTATCAGTCCTACGAACCTCAGCATGTATTCATCCAACGTGACTACCCCGAGAGGTGAGTTAATTCCCAAAAAGCTCGAATCATGTCCAATAGACGTCCTATTCGAGTCCGGTATACCGATCGGACTAAAATAGGACGTCCGTGCGACTCGTGAGCTAGTTCAAACGTGTTTCCAGGTACACCACGTACCAGTAACATGCCCAGATGGAGCACCCCGCTCTTCACGCTGGACCAAGAGGATTTCAGCATGATCACGCACCCCTCGAACACCGAACCAGGGGCGATAATCCTGATGGACGAGGCAGCTGCTCAAGCAGGCGATCACACGGGACAATGTTGCAACAGCGGCAACCTCATGTGTGACGCCGACAGGTTTTTCCAGGCCGGAGACACGCTAGATGACGCCACTCCCAGGGAAGTGGATCGCCTGCAGCCCCAGAAGTCGCCGTAGCACGGGCAGCTGTGCGGTTAATTGTATCTTTATTCCTATCGTTTGCGTTGAAGTAAGGGACTATTTTTAGAACGTAGGGTGATATTGGTGCCAAGACAGGCTGTGCTGCTCCAGGAGGAACGCCACGTCGATAGCGACACACTCGAAGGGCGTTTTTCCTCGCACTGGCGTTTTTATGATTGCACGAAGCGGGGTGATCGCGGCTTGTTTGAATTCCGTTCCTATGAGTTGGGTAGAATATCCACCAAAAAGCTTGTTAAGTAAGCAAGCAGCTGGGTCTGTGCCTTAGTATTACAATAATATCTATAATTAGCGTAGTTAGAGGAGATAGCTTCGTCCATGTCAATTACTGACCTGTCAGTGAGAAGTGATTACTATGTAATTTTTGTTATCGTTAGCATCTGTCAGCAGTTGGGCATGGACCGTGTAGAATTCAAGCATGAATGGCGGCTAGATTAGTTAATTTAACTTCACGAGTGACATATGACATGTTGTGGTGGAGTTGAAAATTGCCGGAACCAGGTTGAATCATCGAAAATGTTATACGCAGAGCTCGATGATTTCCAGAGCTTCTCATTTCCACCACAATCGGGAAAGATATATATAGTTGAGTATGAAGAGAATCAGTTATCTCGACAATATGCCTACAATCTTTGGACTACCATTAAAACAACAGGGCATCTGCGGCACGTGGGTGGGTGTATCTTTCTCGCTTAAGGGGTAAACAACACCAACCTTTCTATTTATTCACATTGTATCGCTATTAGGGTGTTCTGAAGACGCAAAACTAACAAATTCCCATTATTGTCTACCCTCTAAGCGATGCTGTGACGTCAGGTGCAGATGCCCTGTTTGACAGTTAACTCAGCAGATCCGTCTGTCGCCATATTTCGCTGGAACTGTCAATTCTCTTCGTACAGTGCTGCGAAAACTAGTAAATCTTACTGTGATTGAGTACCTTGGAAGCAGTCACGAAAGAGCGATGGTTGCACCGATCAGGTCTAGGTGCTACCACAGGTCTCGCTCCTTCGGACTCCTAACCTCTAGTCACACTTAGCAGAGTGACCCTGACTGATGTACCTACTCCCTCCGCTCGTATAACCTATTTGCTCTAGTGGACACTCTGCATTTTGTTTACTTCCCCTACCTTGAGTACAAGTCAATAGATCTATTCAGTGACACTTCGATGACGGTTAGTTTTTTTTTCTGTTGGGTTTGTTTCAATTGGGATTTTGTTTAACGCACGTAAATCGCGATGAGTATTGGTGAAAATAAGTTCGATTTGTATTGGCAAACAAAACGATTTTCATAGAATCACCAAAAAGTATCTTTGTTATTTACTACTCATTTTCTCATAGTAGTGGTAAAAAATGTGTGATAATAGTGAATTAGTTTGCCGTTTTTTTTTATTCAGTATCGCTCGTTTTTTCAATGAAGTTGAAATGATCTGTTCACTTGGAATGGTTTGGATTTGATATCCAAGCAATATATTATTGATTACTGTAAATAGACAAAAATATAATTATTTGTTAATTATGCATAAACTTATAGAATCGGGTGATATTTAACCAGTGCCATGATATTGTTGATTCAATTGTTAGACGTGAAAAATGTCACGTAATAGTTATTATTGTTTACCTATAGTAGGCTTAACCAGAAGCAAATGTATAAGCTTCGATTCTTGAAAATAAATCAGAGGGTTTATTGTTTCTTAATTGTTGTTTTCTTTCACTTCTTCACCATGTCAAACTGTGAATACCAAATTATTCATTTCCAATTGCTGTGGAAAATATCAAAAACAACGATATAGTGAGTTGTATTTATTCGATATACTTCACTGAAATCAATTGAATAACTGATTTGGATACATGCAATAATACTTATAATTCAGTATTACAATTCCAAAATTGCGAAATTGGTGTCCTTATTCGAATGGAATTGTTACCTAAACATGCAACGCAATGTGATTTAGTCCACGAAATATTTGTTCTTGACAAATATGCATCATTTATACCCATTTTTTCCCACATCAGTACTGGTATTTTTATATTTCGGTATGTATTGAACTTTCACTGTCTTTAATAGATTCTTGGAGAGTGAATTTATCTGCATCATGCATCATTGAATATACCAGCAGAACAATTATAATAATTTCAGAGATAGTGTGCTATATAAAACAATGAGAACGAGTGATGTGAGCATCAAAATACTTCAATACAGATTTTTTTCAGGAGAAGTGTCAGTAGAATTAGCACCTGTATGGTATATTCCGATTGGTGAGTATTTTTTTTTCACTATTTCGTTATCTGACCTGAAGTACGTAAATTTTTTTGGCAGTTTCGAAATGGCAGAAACAAAATATGCCCACACATTCAAAGACTACAAGATTTATTGAACCAAGTGGATGTACATGCAATAGATTGAAATGCGAATGCTGTTCAAGGATAAACATAAATGCTCCCCATAAAGGTTACTGCTATTTCTTCAAATTCTCAAAACATAGAACGTAGAATGCTATACACACTCACTGCAATTGAAAAAAATGCTGCCGATGAGGAAATGAATGACAATATTGTTTCAGTTTGTATAACTGTCACCCTATTACCCAATGAATTGACATTACGAGCGGGATTATTGATAGATGATGAAAACGTTTATGAAGGAACTATAGGTATTTAGTTATTAATGCATGTGAATAGTGGTTGACAGTTTTATGATTTTAGATCCGAGTACAGCACCGATTTGTGTGCCAAATTTACCAGGAGTTTGTCTTGTAGTGAATCACGTAAATATACAGCAACTGCAAGTGTGTACCAAGTTGAATTATATTTTCCTGACTTTAATAAAGTTTCCTTGTACCAGTATTCAAGATGGCAAATTATCTTTCAAACCAAATATATACTAAGTTTTGAATGTCATAAAAATTACATAAATGAGGAAGGGGAATTTAGAACATAACTAATGTAATTTAATAAAGTATATTTTACAATCATTCATAGTAAGCTCATTTCAACCATAATTCACGAATTGAATTGTTGAATTGTCATTCACAGTGGTAAAACAGAAATGAAAAGACAATTAAGATTCAATCTCTTCTGTAATTTTCTTTTGAACCTCTTCAACTGTTATCTTCCCAACAACTTTCAGGATTTTTGATCTGGATTTGTGTCCCTACAATTGAGAAATATTAACTCACAACCACCATATCTAATTAATGTCAACTTTTTCCAAGATCACATCATTTTTGCGCAATCCAAGCACATGTGATACATATTTCACCAGTTCTGTATTAGCTTCTCCATCACTAGGTGGAGCACTTATTTGAATACCAATTCCTTCATCTGTTATTCCTGTTAAAATACATGATTCAGACTATGTTATACAAATAAGTCATATAAATATCACCTGTAATTCCATTTTGTTTTGCTCCAGGTTTCGCAAGAACTTGAATTATTATATCATTGTTCTTATTCAACGCAATTGGATTATATTCTACCTGAAACATTCGAAAGTTTGATCTTCCAGATCAATAAAGTTGAAACTATCGGCACCTTATTGGTCGTTTTTTGTTTTGAATTTTTATTCCTCTGAGGCATTATATAACCACGGCAGCGAGATATTTCATCAAATATACATTTCCTCCACATTAACTTTTGTATCATTAACATTTATTTCAGATTAACACTTCGCAGTTTTTAGATTTAAGTAACACCGTTTGTTTTGTAAACAACGCATTGTTATTGTGTGGAAAAGTCAAGTCACATGTAAATTGTCAATTGTGCTTGTCATATGTTTAGCCAATGAAATAGTGATTTTTTTGGATCAAGCTGGTAACGCAAATAGGTTTCCGAGAAATGATACCTGCCCATCTCTTCTCACCGTACTGGTGTAAAAATCTTTGGTGTTTGAATAATTCAAACTTCGAGTAATGAATAACCCTACACTCGATATTTCTGAGTCACCTTATTAATGAACAGTTAGGTGATGTATCATTAGACTAAATGGAATAAAACTAACGAAGAATATTTCAACATTTTAATAACATAAAATAGAAAAAAATTTCTCATATTACAATTTTGGAATAAATCTTCAAAATGATATAGAAATAATATATCAGAATAAAAATAACAAGAAAATAAATATCAAAAACATATCAACCTGAATCTTTGCTACCTCAAATCATTTCTACAATAAACAAATTTAAAAAAATCAACAGTCTTCAAAATATTTTACAATTGAAATAATTACGATGATAGAAATATGCCAGAGATCAAACTACACTACAACAATCAAAAAGGTTATCATTTAAAAGATGATATCTAATCAAAAATCAAATGGAATAGGTACCTATACCTAAATATGTATAAGTTGATACAATCTAATGTTTTGACATTATCTACTATGTACTATATAAATTCTAAAATCATTGGAGAATGACTATGGCCAAGTCAGTGATTGTTCATGAATGATAAATGCACAATACTCCACTTACAAATCAAGTTTTCATGTCTCACTTCAACTTTTATGGATAAAAACCTGAATCGATCATTTTCTGGTAACTAAAGTATGAATTGGAATACACATTTTGGGTCTAAGTTGATGTCACACCTTTCCGTGCAACAAGAAGGTTCAATACTGGGTGTTTCTTAATATAACTCACAGCTTTTTTGTGTGTGACCATTGTAAAGTCATATCCATTACACTGAAGTATCTTATCATGAACTCGAAGTCCTGCTTTCGAAGCAGGACTATCATCATGGACTTCTGTAACATATATACCCTGAAAAAACACTTTTGGAACTACTGATGTTGAAATAAATCATTCATACATTATCTGTGTAGCCCTGAGGACTCTTGTGAAAATCTTGATCAATTCCACCCCCAATTTTAAAGCCACATCTCATGGTATCCCCATCAACTTCCTTGTGGAGGGTTATTGGAATCTAAAATATTCCATCAATGAATTCAACTGTACAATCAAAATGAGTCATGCCGATAAGACAAGTTTCATTAAAAATTTATACAATATCCATACGCTTAAGCATTCCATTGCAGTCCCTGCCTGGTGCTGAAATGCCATTTTCGCACACATTTTGGAAATGTTTTTGAAACCGGTTCACCAAAATCAAATTTTTGCAAATGAAAGTTCAAAGTTAACCTCACACTGACAGACACTATCATATATATATATCTGTATTTTGGGTGTTAGTCATCCCCTGTCATGAACCATAAACACCTATGATGTCATATGTTTTTATGACGTTATACAATACTGTTCGATTCATCGACCATATATTCGTCAATGAATATTTGAATGAATCATCAGTCAACATATGTACATGCACTATATTGTTTAAAAAGATCAATGCTATTAAATACGAATGGTTTCGGTGAATGACGTCACTTTGTTGTCTTCGATGTTGTAGACAATCAAAGGATTAACCAATGGTTTATTAGTCATAGAAATCGTTGTTGGAATTGCACAGCTGATTTTTGATATATGTTTGTTTTGGTGCATTTTATATGTGTTTGAATTTGTATTTTTGTTATCCCATGGGACGCAAAAGGAATGAATGAAAGTAAAATAATATTTAATGAACAAACATGTTTGTAATAAACATGTAAAATTTTAAAATTCTTACAAAACAAAGGATCTAAAATTAGAATCAAAAGGTTGGTATATACATAAAGGTGAGTCTTTTACCTTTCACTTCTAGTTTTCATTGTTGAAATTCCGTTTTTTTTGTATTTATATACGAACCTTATATTACATTACCTTCAAGTAAGACCTTTTGAATAATTTCAAATCCACTGTAAATGTTTAATACTTTCCTTGACCTAGTGAATAGACATTAGCAGGTTAACACCTGGTAGGTTTCAGCAAATTTTGTTCAAATGCTAATTGTGACATTCTTTGAAACATCTTTCAATTAATTCCTAGCTCATATTCCTCATGTACTTCGGAGAAAAATCGCGACCTCAAATTCATTGAAAATGACTTTTTCAGGTACTTCTTAAGAATAACTTGAAATGGATCATTCAAGCCAAAAATGCAATGAAAAAGAAGCAAGTTGGGTCATGGTAGACCCAATTGACCTTGCTGAAGAGGCAGTTGAATGGGATACAAGCCCACAACCACAGAAGCCAGAGCCTTCAGAATCTGATTTTGAATCTGATGGGATAAGTGTTATCAGTGAAAGTAGTCACCTTCATGATGAGGAACATTCCCATGCCAGTGAAAACTCTGAGGAAGGTCAAATCAGAAAGGTGTGTTTTTGAATTGTGCATAAATATGGAATGACAATTGATTTTTACAGGAAATTCACACATCTGAAGATATGGTGACATGGACTTTTGTTAACTCTGAGTTGACCCGTCTGGAATCACCGTTACCCGAGAGCTCTTCAAAGCAATTCTACCTGAATTGTTTGCAAGAGCCTGTACAGGAGCTGTCAGAACATGAACTAGGATCTATACAGTCTGATGCTGAATCAGACAGTATCAGCATTATTAGTGAATGTGAATCTCTTGATGAGAATAAGTTTCCTGTGGAACTGAGGAGGTTGAGCGAGGATAACACAAAGTTTCAAATCGTATCAAAAACTCCGCCCAGTGCAGGCATTCACAAGTACTTCAATGGTTTGATGATCGGCACCATACTCTTAGCTTCCGGCTCCATATTTTTGGGACAATATTTGAATATCGCTGATCTCATCGGCGATATTAAAGCTGGACATGACTTGTCCAATGAATACAATGTCCCTACTCTACTTACGTTTTGCAAGAACAAGCATAAAGCTGATGGCATCAACACAGAAAACAACATCAACAAGTGCTTGGGGAAAATTGAGAAAAGCATGCAGAAGAAAAAACTTGAGCTCAAAAAATATGATTATGTCAAGAACATGGATAAGCATTTGAAGATCAAAGAACAATACTTGGGCGAGAAGGAGAAATTTTTGATTAAGAAAGAGTATGAGTTGTTGAAAGTTGAAATGAAGTTGAAGAAGCAACAACTGAAGAAATACCGGAAAGCTAAGACACAGAAGAAAGGAGCTGCAGAAGCACCCAAGATTGATAAAGGGGGGTCAGATAATTCTCTGAAAACAACGGGGGGGAGTGGGGTATCAGAAAAACATTTCCAGGCAAAAAAGAAACTCGTGTGGAAAGATACGAGCAAGAGTGATAATAATGTACTTAAAAAAACCGAGTTGCCATGTATTAAATGTTCTAAACACAATAAGAAATCGGAAAAAGCCAGTGATAAATCAGAATTTGAAATAGAAAGGAAGAAGGGAGAGAAAGTGAGGAATCGCACTTCGAAATTTCAGACAAAAACTACCGAGAGAAGCGAGGAGGAAAATTACGAAACAGGCACAAATTACGTGATTCTGCAAAACGGAAGCAACGCCACAATCAGCGGATATTGGGTCGGTAAACTTTACAAAGCGAGAAGCGATTTGAGGAACAAAGAACATTTGGGAGACTGGTTTTTCGATAGGGCGTCCTATCGTAAAAAAAAACGTGATAAGGGCAGTTGGTATTTCGATTGGATGATGGACCGTGAGATGCTCCGATATAAACGATTTCAAAATATTTAAGAAACAAATATTTTTAAACCTCGTATTTTTTATATAGATTTATCGTCATCGTCGAAGCATGTCAATTCAATCCTTGTATGTTAGGTTTGTTATTGAATATGAAGTGTTTCAATCCCTTTCAACCAGTGACAAAATTCAAAATGAACATATTCCAATTTAATAACTTCAAGATTTAATAAATGACAAGAACAGTTTGTATCGTTTTTTTTTGTTGATCACACTCCTATATGGTAAAACTAGAGCGCATAACCGACAAGAGGTATTTATTTCGAAAAAAACAACGAATTTTTCACAATAAGCCAACGTTGTAGCTAGAAACACCAATTCGGCTTTCTTCACAAAATAATTCACGTTATGATGATCAAATCTATCAGTAATTTTGCACAACTAATTTATCCTCAACTTCCGAACGATTTTTTGAATATTGAGGGTGTCCACCTTGATGATTTTGAGGCTTCCTGCTCTCTCTGAGCAGCTGCTTGTGCTTCCAAATCTTCTATTAATCGTTTCTGCTTCTCTCTGAATGCTTCCACAGGGTCATCATATTTACTGTAGTACTTCAATACTTCCCTCACATCTTCAATTTCATTATCAGCAATAGCTGAAGAGTTAAATAGTGGAATTATTGTCCTCAAAACTCCCTCAAAGATGTATACTTACTTTTCAACAAAGCTGCCAAATCTATTAGTGAAGTGTCGTTATCATTTCCATTCCACTTTTTGACATTCAATAAGTTTTCTCTATTGAATTTCACGCTTTTAGGGTTCCAGTCGATGCAAATGACTTTCGATAGATCCCTATTTAGATTGTTCAAACTTTTTACATGATGTCCGCCAGAGAAAAGAGTAGCATCACGCACCAGCTTGTAAGCAATATGATTTTTAGGATCTATTGCTTCAATAAGCGGAAATACTGTCATTCCTTGCTCAGCTGTGTACACAATTATTTCATACGATCCTTGTAGGGTTTCTAGAAAGTAGTCCAACACTAGAAAATAATAAAAAAACATCACTATAACTGTGCATTTGCTAACATTAAATTGAATAATGACTAAATCAAAAAGTATATTATTGTGAAGAAACAGCTTTGTTTGAAGATTAACTCACATGGGCGCTTCTTGAATCTCCATCCTGTGTTGTATGTCCAGTCAGGATGCACAAGAACATCAGTCAGTTCTAATACTAGAGTATATTTGGGCTGCATATATGGATATTCTAGAGGATCTGGCAATAATTTTTCCCTCGAGGGTTCTTTTATCAGCTGAAAATTGAACTTTTCTCAATATTCTGATGATTCATTTGACAATGAGTTACCTTTCTGTAGTAATCTAATTCTCTATATGTTCTAATGATATACTGCAAGACTATGTTTCTATCAGATAAATCATCTTTAATGGGTATTCCATCAGCATCTTTCTCCAAGCTTCCAAGTGTGAAAATAAGGTAAGCTCCCAAACACGTGAATGATACTCCAAAGAAGGCTAAACTTCGTTTCATCGTTTTCCATGACTTTTCCCTTTTCTTCATGGCTTCCTCTTCATCGATTTTCTCCTGAGACTTTTCTGCATCTTTCGCGATAAGATTGCTAAGTGGTGAAGTGCTCTTGTTTTCTAGAAATCATCGGTAATGAAAAAATGTTAAATTCTAACCTTCATTTCCTTGCCTGATGAGAGAAAAGCATATTGTTGGTATTGATGAGGTATTTTTATGAGGGCGCGACCGTTTCGATGGTCCAAAATGATTTGTGTGTTATATTTTAGTAAACTTTGGAAAACATTCAAAGATTTTCTAGACAACCGGATCATGTTTACTGTAGAATTATTCACATTTTCCAAAAATTTCAAGATTTAAAATCAGATGTCAACTTGACATTTATGAAAGATTGATTGACAGTGACATAAAAATTCACATCGACCTGAATCAGGAGTACGGGCTATTTGATCCAATTAGGCAATCCAAACCACGTGACATTCAATGTGGCGGCTTGGGGCACACAATGCGATACCTTGGCTAGTAAACAGTGAATTTTATTTATTTTTGGAGTTTTTTGGTGTTTCGAAACGGTATTCAGATGGAGAGTGAATATTTGAAGACATTGATGTTGAATAGCAGAGACGTTGGTGAAAAGTATGCTTGGAACTATTCATTCAGTTCATTCTTGCAGAGATAAGCTATAACTTATTGTAACTTATCTCTGATTCTTGTCACAGCATTCATTTTCGATATTAAATTAAGTTGGGATTAATTAATAATCTAGATCCTTTCACATTGTATATTGATGCTGATTTAGATTATTCAATTGATGTTGTTCTTTTCGTGACATTCTGGTCAAAAAAAATGTCTACTGCAGACTCTCTGATACATCAGTTTGGAGTCAGTGAGATCATATCTCTTGATCGCAGCTAACCATAGGGCCCTTCGCTTCCTAGTTAAATCGTTCTTACTCTATAACTGCTCTATAAGAACCTGTGATTAGTAACCGTAGAAACCGATTACATGCCGACTTTATTTCGGTTAGTACGAGATCTACAGCCAACCACAATGCATGTGATAGGCCTTTTCTTCAGTAAAAGAGTTAATAATTAGCCACAATTAAAAAAATACATGAAAAACGCACTAGAGATATCTAAATGTAACAGTTTTCAACTCAAGTCACATATGTAAACACCAAGTGTGTGCCCCAAGCCGCCACATTGGTTTTTCGCTTTGACAGATCGCTGGATTGCCTAATCGGAACAATGCTGTTATCATGAAATAAGCCTTTTCTGAGCCTACTCGGGTTGATTATCAATCCTTAATTTTTCAGTAATCTACTCGGGTTAGTAACTCCACAGAGTACATATACTCTGTGGTAACTCGCTCTATAGAGATACGTCATTCACCACCGAGAAAAAATTAACAAACATTCTTCGTTTTAATAGCGGAATCTTCATTATGAGGAAAGAGTCGATTCAGAAACCACGAAGAGCTCAAAGGATTTTAGGAAAACGACAGTTGCAATGATCATAGACATGTATTTGTATATAGAACAGTAACAAACTAATATAATTATAACTATGGATGGAATATCTTATCACAATTACGATGGTCTGGAATAAAACTTCCTGGAAGTGGAATAACCAGTTTAACATCGAGTATCTTTCAATGGAAAATCGAGTTTTGTGCTGAGGATAATACAATATTTGTGCTATAACTGAAGTAATGAAATGATATCATAGTCATTCTCTGAAATGATATAACAGTGAACAAATCAGAAGGTACATGCATTCAATGATTAAATGTTTACATACAATACATAATTAACTCACGATGAGAATTGTATAGATGAATCCCAACAAATATATTGGTTTAGCAAAAACTACAAAAGTCGATTCAAAATGATATAACCACTTATGAGTAACTGAAAAAAATTACTATGCTACATTATATTCGAGATGGAGGTATCTAAAACTAAAATAAATATATCATGTTTGGACGGAAACGGTTGCATTATATAACTGTTTTTCATTCAGTTATCCATTGATATATTCTATTCTAAAAATATGTACGATAAAAGTTGTACAAAATCACTTCCAAGATGTCTTACTGTATTTTTGTACTCATATGCTGCGTCAATCATTTGCATGGTGAAATATTAGCATATCAATTTTCAAAAGGCAATGAATAACAGTTCTTTTGAAAATAATCTATATATAAATACTGAACATACATGGTGAACACTTTCACAATAGAACTAATCAGAAAAATCAGTCGTCATTTCTATAAAATAATTTCAGAAAATATTCAATTTCTCAATCACCACAATCGGAAGTCTGAAACAACAATCATTGAAATATCAGCTCCACATATCCAAGAAACAAATGATCATGTGGATGAGATGTTCAGGTGTTTCAATCATTGACAGATGTCCTGCATCAGGAATCAATTCCAGAAATGCCCTCGGCATAGTCTGACGAAAAAACAAACAATTCAAAAATCAAACACAACAGCCCAACCCACCAACTCACCCTTTCGATTTCGCATTCTTGAACCAGAGTGATTTGTTTGTCCTGTAAACCGTGAATCAGCAATGTGGGGGCAACGATCCTCCTGTGGAAAGCCGCATCCCCTTCGGGCCACCTCTGGCCGTTCTCAATACTTTCCACAACATGTCTTGGCAGACCGTGTTCCTCATCACAAACTTTGAAATGCTTGCCTCTCGATGAATAGAAAAAACTTCTGTGAGCGAAAAACATTGTCAACTGTCATTCATCCATTTTGTAGGTTATGGGTAACTGCAGTTATCATGCGATCCGATTTTTATGAGAATTTGACCAATGTCTTGAACGTTTTTGGACGATTCTACAACTTTATTGCAATCTTTCAGATCGCATGCAAAGTGCAGATCCATCCAAGTTATTCATTTATTTATCAGTCAAGTACACTACAGGATCGTAATAAAATCAAACACTAGTCATATGTTATAAAATAAAACGAGTACACAACAAAGTTAAATCATAATGTTCTAACCTTTTCAGTCCACAATAAAGCAGTGGGTTCAAGAGGGTATAAGCACAGCCAAACAGCGATATTTCGTTGTCTTGAACAGGAGGAGCTAAAGGGGTTGGCCCCCCTCCACTTATCAAAATTAGCTGCGCAATTTGCGACGCTCTATGGGGGTACATTGCAGTCACCAAGCTGCATCTATGAAATATAAGCGCCAATAAAAACTAATTTCACTTCATGGTGGGGACATACCCATAGGAATGACCTATCATTATGCATTTCCTTTTTTCATTTGCCATGTAATGATCGAAAATGGTAAGGGCTTGGAGTAGGAGGCTTTTGAAGGTATAATAGCTAGATTTGGTTGGGGCTGAGCTGAAACCGTGTCCAAGCATGTCAGGTGCAATAACCTCATAGCCTTTAGTGACCAATGTGTTTATTACCAGAGACCATATATCTGCAGATGTTCCAATACCATGGAACATCATGATTAGTGGTTTCTATCAAGAAAAGGTTTGTTAGGGTTGTGTGTGTTGTTGTGTAGCTAGCATACCTTTTGTACTTTATGTTTTGCACAACTCTTTTTCCAGTTAGTCCTCATTATGGGTTTATCATTGGAATTTATCTTGCTTTCATTGATCTTTCTACTCAAAGTAATATCATCTACTTCAGTAATCTCAAAGCCAAAGTTAGTTGCACCAAACTCCTTCATTCCTGATATGTAATACTCATGGAAAGCTTCAAAAAATGTGTCTTGAATGAGACGTTCCACAAATGTCTCTACATTGGTGATCTTGATTGGTGGGGTATCAACACTGAGCTTACTGAAGGAAACAAACATTATGGTTCTCATTATCATCATTCTCAAAGCATACTCACATATCCTCATATTTCTCTGAACTCTGCACTGCAGTGGGTTGATTGGTAATGAGGGAATACCTGAGAGATCTTCTGAAAGAACAATTGCAGTTCCCAATTTTCAGAGGTTTGTTCCATTTGGTAAACCAATATTCTTCAGATAAGGAAAACCTTTTTGGAACACCATTATCTTGGTGAAGGGGTTGTGGTGACAAGTGAGATTTATGTACTTTGCTAGGACTCACATGGACTACACGAATTTGTATCTTAGAATCAATCACTACGAATTCACAATCTTTTGAAGTGGTTCCATCAGATGGATACACCTGATGGCCAGTATTCAAAGTAGAGAGTAGGGATCTCCAGGAATCCAGAACTTTGGGAATGCATCCACTGACTCCTGTTATTGCAGCTTCTGTCATTTTTAAGAGGACTATGTTACACCCATAATTGAATCAGCAATTAAACATTACTAACTGGCAACCTACACTTAATTGAATCTCGATTCAATATTTTTGTCAACATCATCCATAAAACGATAATCTGATATTTCGTCAAGTTCACTGTGCATTTTGATCATTTCATGGACTGCAGCTACCTAAAATTCGTATCATTTCACAAAAATATGTTCACATGAATTAATTCAAATTCACTGAACCCAACCTTTCGTTTACCGTTGCATATTGATAAATGTATATTAATTGTTATGAACTATGAACACACTGAAAAAAAGGGTGACTTATGTCACTTGTGACATTTATGTCAGAAAGAAATTAGTTCTGTGTAAACATTACTAATAAAGCTCTGTGATTGATTGCAAATTTGGTTATTGTAGCTTGGTTTTTACAATCACAAATTTATAAATAGTTTGTATAGGGATAGTTCAAAATTGGTGATATATTATAATGTCGGACAATGAAGATGATTTTATGTGTGATGATGAAGAGGATTATGGCTTGGTACGTACATAAAATGAAGTCTTTCTAGATCTAACCTACAAGTTATCGATATTTGTGGTTGAAAATTCCGGATAAATCCTCGATAATATGGTTCTGAATGATTATCTTCCAGGAATATTCTGAAGACAGTAATTCCGAGCCAGATGTAGACTTGGAAAACCAGTATTACAACAGTAAGGCATTGAAAGAAGATGAACCAAAGGCTGCTCTAGCATCATTTCAAAAGGTCTTGGATCTTGAAAGTGGTGAGAAAGGAGAATGGGGATTCAAAGCTTTGAAACAGATGATTAAAATCAATTTCAAATTAGTAAGTACAGCACTAATGATTATTAGACTGAGTTTGTGTTTATATAATTATTTTGTAGGGGAATTTTGAAGAGATGATGACTAGGTATAAACAACTCCTCACTTATATCAAAAGTGCTGTAACAAGGAACCATAGTGAAAAGTCCATAAACTCAATTCTTGATTATATATCAACATCACGTAATGTGAGTACCCCTGAAAAGTTTTAGACATAAGTGTACCAAACTGAGTATCATTTCAGATGGAATTGCTGCAAAACTTTTATGAAACAACTCTAGAAGCTTTGAAAGATGCTAAAAATGACCGATTGTGGTTCAAAACAAACACTAAACTAGGGAAATTGTACTATGACAGAGGAGACTTCAACAAGTTAGCTAAAATACTGAAACAGCTGCATCAGTCGTGTCAAACTGATGATGGGGAAGATGATCTGAAGAAAGGGACCCAATTATTGGAGATCTACGCCCTGGAAATCCAAATGTATACTGCACAGAAAAATAATAAGAAGCTGAAGACTTTGTATGAACAGTCTTTGCACATCAAATCAGCTATACCTCATCCACTTATAATGGGAGTAATTAGAGGTAAATGCAAGAGCTTGACACAAATTCTAACTTGTTTATGTGCTACATTTATCTCTTTTAGAGTGTGGTGGAAAGATGCATCTGAGGGAAGGAGAATTTGAGAAAGCTCATACTGATTTCTTTGAAGCTTTCAAAAATTATGATGAATCTGGTAGCCCAAGAAGAACCACTTGTTTGAAATATTTAGTTCTAGCAAACATGTGAGGAAGTGAGTGATGAAATGATGATTGAGTAATTATTGATGATTCTTCTAGGCTAATGAAGTCTGGGATTAATCCCTTTGACTCACAGGAAGCTAAGCCATATAAAAATGATCCGGAAATTTTAGCCATGACCAATCTTGTGAATGCATACCAAAACAATGATATCAATGGGTTCGAGTTCATACTCAAACAAAACAGGCAGAATATAATGGATGATCCATTCATTAGGGAGCACATTGAAGGTGGAAACAAACATAACTTGATTGAGTCGGAGGAAGTTTGGAATTTGTTTTATTTTTGTAGATCTGCTGAGGAATATCCGAACTCAAGTTCTGATCAAGCTGATAAAACCATACACTAGAATCCAAATACCGTTCATTTCCACTGAATTGAACATTGATGTTTCAGAAGTAGAGAGCTTATTAGTTTCTTGTATACTAGATAAGTGAGTATAACATTTCTCTCTGTAATTGTCGAGCACTGATAGATATTGCTGGGAAAAAAATAGTTGAAATTTTGCCTTAATTTCAGCACTATTCAAGGACGTATAGACCAAGTGAATCAAGTGCTGTTTTTAGAAAGGGCGACAGTCAACCAGGCGAGATACAGTGCTCTGGACAAATGGGCGAACCAACTCAACACCTTGCACTCGTCCATTATAAACAAAATGGCATAATCGAGAATAATTCAACTGATGAAGAAGTGATAGCGCTATGCGCCTTTTAATAATGTCTAAATCATATTTATCATTCTATAGTTCATCGAGTTTTATTTTGGTCTAGAGTCATTGATGCGACTGATCTCTGCAGCGAACATTTCGAACTTTTTCACTCAAGCAACTACCCAAAATTTGACATTGAGCCCTGAAAATCCACTGGAAATTTTGACCTTGGAATTGAATTAAACTGAGAAAATGTTGTTTATTAAGTGAGCTTCAGAGAAAGTCGTATTACTGATATTGTTTCCGTGTTTTGTATATTAAATAGCACTGAATGATTGTCAAATCATTCTCGCGATTATTATTTCGATCTGTATATTCGATATGCTAAGGTGTGACAAATGGGTTTTTTATGATTTCCCCTGTACTGTGTGTTTTTCAACAAATTCATTTGCATTGACAAAGAAAACTGATGAAATGTGAATGTGAGCATTCTGTTTGGCTGTTGAAATTGATTACTCCCGAAGAAAAGCAATTTTCATGTCGATGTGCGAGTCATACTGCACAAAAAGTAATACCATTTCGCCATCAAAGTTTCATAATGTTCGTTTCAATGATATTCCTCCTGATGTAGACTAAATTTGAAATTGACACCAATCAGTCAGGGAACATAACCAGCTGCCACTCTTTACTGGTCATCCACTGAATGTTATGATGAAAAACATTTGTTTTTTCTTTGTAATTGTTAACATTTTCTAATAAATATGAATTTATTAATTATCCTGGACTATTATTCGAGATATTACACTGGTATAAAAGACATAATACGTCTCACATTGTTATTCTTACACTCATGATTCAGCTTTCGAAAGTAGGCAACCCAACATACGCTAATACGCATTGATGGTTAGCGAGTCACAGAGTAGGTCTGAAACTATTGCTATTGGAGACATAAAATTCTCGTTGGAAGTTACAAAAGCATAATTCTACGGAAGACACCGTTGTCATGCAATTTGTCCTGTTGTTGTATTACTATTTGAAAATATTAAATCAATGACACCTTTCTTGGGAGGAGGATAATTGAATCGTAATCAAAGTAGGCGTGCTTCAGATTTTGTTATGTCATTCAGCGGCTTACGCATGCATACCAAACAGAATCTGACGAGTCAATTTCTATGATCAGTGATCCTTTTCAATAAGAAAACGAGAATTCTTTGATCCACAAATGCATTAACTATCTACTGCTGAGTGTAAAGTTTCATTATAATTATTATGAGAGCTAGAGCATCTGAAAAAACAACAAAAGGGTCCTCTGCATAAAGACGTAACTTGGATATAAGGCTTATTCATCAAAAGGCGTCAGAAGCGCAATTACAAAGATTGAAATAGCGTATGCCCTCATGGTGCAACTCAAGAGATATAGCACTCATTTGAATCAATGCAGAATCCCAATGCTTTTCCACCGAATTCGAATAAAATAATTGTAGTTTTATGTAAATGCAACGAGAAATCTTTTTCCTAAAAACATCGCCGAAATCAACTAATGACGTGTACTGCCTGTCTTGCACTTCAAAACACAACAATAATCAGAGTAT